>CM049427.1:98300475-103300475 GCA_026929855.1 Poa annua
TAATTTGGACAAAACACCAATTAAACCAAGAAAGCACACACAAGTGCGACAAGAAAAAGAATTGTCCAAATTATATCAAAGGCCCAAATCAACACATGATTGAAGAAACCACTTTGAAAAGATACCAAATGAAAGCAAGAAACCAATTGAAGAAAATAACATCAAATAATAAACCAAACCCTCTACACTTTTCATGATGGCACAAAGTGACAAAACGAAAAATGTTTGTCTTCCAAAGAGACACGTCATCGGGATCAAATACCAAATGAAGACAACTAATGTTCGAAAGCACATAGGATTGCTCCCCCAAGATGTGTGCATTATTTATGATCTTGCATTTGAATACAAAATGCACACAAATGAGATCATCACTCTCCATATATATATTTATATAGATATTCAAACACTAGTCATATTCAAGAAAGGTAAGAAATTGCAATACCAATTTAAAGAACGATGTTCCACTCAAAGTAGGATAGCTTCCCAAAGAATAGTGCATTATCAAAAAGTATGACTTTTGAATGTCAATGCACAAGAATTGGATCATTGCTTTTCCCAACTCAAGAAAGCACAAAACAAATTTCAAGTAGAGCAATAAAGTATCCAAAAGATACAAGGAAGACAAATAAGAGTTAGATCAAAAGCAAATCCTTGGCAATCAAATAAGGCAATTCAAAGCAAGAGCCAAAGTGAATATGATCAACATATTTACCCCCAAATATGATTATCACTTGTCAAGACAAGTAACGTATGGAGATATTTCTCGGTGGTGGATTGCAAGGATATATTCAAGATCATATTCACAAAACATAAGCATGAGGCAAAGAATAGGAATTAAAAGCCATGCTTAGATAGATATTCTTGATAGATTCACAAATCATGTGATAATGCAAAGCAACTCCAAGGAGTAGCTTGAATCAATTGGCTTCCCAAAAAGATATATGAGAACATATTTAGGGAAAGCCATATCAAGAACATCCTCCACAAACAAGATCCAAAAGAGTGAGAGACAAAGAGCATTTAAGTAAATGGGAACTTGTTTGAGCAACATGCCACATAGGAACAAGATAATTAGCAATATCAATTCTAGGTGGCAAAACCTCACATTTTCACATTTTCTAGGCTTGTAATATGCACATAGCTTATTACTCCCCCATAATGTGATAATCCATTTATTTTAACACAAGAGGCAGACAAAAACAACTAGAGAAATTAATGGACATTATATAATTTGAATTTCTCATGAGCATGACATACCACAAAGAGAATAGATAATATTGATATATCAAAACTAAGTGGTATTCCTCATGTACACACATTTTTAGGATTGTGAAGTGCACGAAGCATATCACTCTCCAAAAATGGATAGTCCATTTATCTCTCAAAGAGAGCCAACAAGATAAGATATGATATAAAAGCAATAAGGCTCAAAACAAGTAGATGGTGTGCAAACCAAAATACACATGCTTGATTTCTCAAGATAAGTAAGTAGAGAGCACAACACATACAAACACTAGCAAGGTACAAAACCTAACACATGCAAGGGTGCAAGCAACTTTCAATGTATATATGATTTAAATAAAAGTTACCGCAAGGAGGAACATTGGATATGAGATAGAACAATATAATCCATATGACTTGACTTGAGAGAATATAATTGATGAAGATCCCTTAATTCTTCATAGTGTAGCCAAGTCTCCAAAGCCCTCCAACAACGCCTATTGATCAAGTTTTAGCTTGTTGGTCCCCAACCAAGTTGGGTCCTAAGAGGTTAGTCACAATAGGTTTGGCAACCCAAATGGTTCTTTTCTTGACACCACTTTGAGTACCAACATATTTGGCAAACACATTGCCAACCTTATCCTTTCGAAGAGAATAAACATCATTAATTATAATGGGGTTGGATAAGGTACCATTTGTGCATGAAGAAGCAAGGTGACCCTTCTCACGACATAGGTAGCAACATCTACTTCCTCCTCTCTTCTTAGTTGGAGTCTTGACTTGAGGAGGGGTAGCTTGATTCTTCTTGGGAAGAGACCGTTCTTCAATTTGAGGAGCTTGAGTTTGAACTTGAGGTTTCTTCCCTTGTTGCTTATCACTAAGAGCCTTCTTCTTCAAAGGGCAAGATCTAACATGGTGCCCTTCAACTTTGCACTTGAAGCAAACAATCTTGGCCGAATCCTTGACTTGTTCTTGGCCCTTGTTCATCTTGTTAACCTTGGACTTGTTCTTGATATTGGAGTTGAATCCAAGTCCACTCTTGTCATTTGGGCGTCTTTGAACACTCAACATATTGTCAAGTGTAGAATCCCCAAAATGACGCTTTTCCAAGTCTTTCTTCAAAGAAGTGACTTGGGCCTTGAGCTCATTTAATTCCTCTACATGGTTAGTATCAACACAAACACTAGAGGAAATAGATGCTTCATTGTTAGAGCAACAAGGCATGGAAAGTAATTCATCACAAGATGTAGCAACATTGCGAGTGGATGAATCACTAGGACTAGCACATGGCAATATAGCATTAAGAGTAGAAGTTGTGCCATTGTCCACATGAGGCTCACAAGATGTTACCTTTGTAGAGATAGCCTCATGAGCTAACTTTAGCCTAGCATGGGATGCTAGAAGATCCTCATTAGAGCTAGAGAGCTTTTCATGACTTTCTTCCAATTTCTCATACTTGCTAGTTAGCAATTCAAGTTGAGCCCTTAGCTCAACATTCTCCTTCAAAATATATGCTTCACAAGAAGTGGAGTTAGTAGCACAAGCATCATTATCATTAGAAATGGAGGAAGACAATTTTGCAAGCTTATCATTATTAGATAGTTGAGTTTGAAGTTGATCATGAGACTTGATGAGGAGAGAGTGTTCACTTTCTAAAGCCTTGTGAGCTTTGTCAAGTTTCTCTATGTCCTCACTTAGTCTAGCATTGCCAACACCAAATTCGACTTTTTCATTTTTGAGCACTATATACTTAGCAAGGGCATGATCTCTTTCCTTAATGATTTTAGTAATAATAAGATCATTAGACTCATCAAGGGATTCAAGTTTCTCTTCAAGAGAAAACCTAAGCTCTTCTTCCTCTTCAAGAGAAGCTTTCAAAGAAGCTATGGTGATAGAGTCATCTCTCTCAATTTGACATTTCTCATCAAATTGACTTTCCAAATCCTCAATGAATTCCCTACTCTTAGTAACATAATCAATGATTTCACAAAGAGGAGGGATAGCTTTACTACCTTTGGGGAGAGCACCAAGTACCATCTCACCCATCTTGGTTAAGGATTCAAAGTCAAAACCTTCTTCATGAGAATCCTCATCCACATCATCACTATTTGGATTCGAGGTGGGAGATACCTCGGAATCCTTAGCCATAAGGCAAACATGATTAATGGTTGAAGAGGATGAAGAAATACTTGAAGCTCCATTGAGTTCCATGTCTTGTTCCAACAAGTGTTGGGATTCCTCTACATTGTTAGTCATGCAAATACTAGAGGATATGGAAGAGTAATTTTCATCACGACAAGACATAGAGAGCATATCATCATCATATTTAGTTAAACAACTATTACTTGATATGCAAGGACAATCAACTCTAGCATGTATGACATTTGGAGTGCTAGAAGAGTTTAAGTCCAAAGATAGAACATTACAATGTGATAGAGAAGAAGTATAATCAATAGTAAGTTCACCATCACCAATGCAATTTCTATCACCACTCACCATATCATTTCCTTGTGACGAATCACATGTTGGTGAAGTGGAAGAAGTTGTGAACTCATCACGTCCGGAGGTGGAGGGAGAACAATCATCCTCAATAATTTTGGACACTTCATATATATCTTGAAGCTTGGTCCAAAGCTCATGTGCATTTCGAAAAGGCATGATTGAAGCAAGAACTACATCGCTCAAAACACACATAAGACCATTAGTAACTTGAGTCTCGAGATGAGAGTTTATCTCATCCTCTAAAGATAATTCTTGGGAATCCTTTGGAGGAGATAAACTCACATCTACAATCCTCTTAATATAATTTGGACCCATGGCCCTAAAAAGATTAAGCATGCGAATTTTCCAAACATCATAATTTGTGCCATTGAATATGAAAGTGGGATCGTGCACTAATTCTCTAAACGACATCTTTTACTCTCTAGGCGGTAAAGCCCAAAAAGAGAGCCCAGGCTCTGATACCAATTGAAAGGACAATGATGTCGCCTAGAGGGGGGGGTGAATAGGCGGTTTAAAACTTTTCCGGTTTAGGCTTGATAATTGCGGAATAAAACTAGATGTTTAAATTAACAAGCCGACAACCTAAATAAACTAGGCTCACCTATGTGCACCAACAACTTATGCTAAGCAAGACAAACAACAAGGTGATAGCAATATAGAATACTTCAAGCACGAAGGCTATCACAATGTAAAGTGCATAAGTAAAAGCTCGGGTATAGAAATAACCGAAGCACGCGGAGACGAGGATGTATTTCCGAGTTCCTCCTTGTTAATAAGGGAGTACGTCTCGTTGGAGAGGTGTGAACCGACACAACGGTTCAACAACCACAAAGGTTTCACCTTCTTCTCCGATGAACCGCACCACAAAGGCTTGGTTCACCTTCCACTATCGGAATTCCTTCGAGGCGGAATCCGGAGCCTTTCAACAACAATCCGGGGCACAACCCACAATGGGATTGGGGGCTCCCGAACGGCCTCCAACAACAATCCGGGGCACAACCCACAATGGGATTGGGGGCTCCCGAACGGCTTCAAGTGACCACACAAGGGTCCAACCACCACAAAGGCGTCTAGGGTCCAAGGACCCAAGAGTAACAAGTTCACAAGTTTTCAACTTCCACGAATCCTCGTGGAGAGCACACCGATGCACCAAATGCAAAAGGCAAGAGCACAAGTGCTCAAATCCTTCACTCTCAAATTCCAACAAAGCAACAAATGCTTATGGGGGAATAAGAGAGGAAGAACAAAGAGGAGATGCACCAAGAACTCCAAGATCAAGATCTACAAGGTTTCCCTCACATAGAGGAGAAATCGATCGGTGGAAACGTAGATCAAGATCACCTCTCACTTTCCCTCAAATATTAGCAAGAACCATGGGAGGGATTGAGAGGAAGAGCAAGCTTTACAAAGGGCAACAATGGAGGAGAGAGAGGAGAAAGACTTGCTCTAGAGCTTAGCAAACCAATGGGGAAGAAGGCCCCTTAAATAGCTCATCCCAAAAATCCAGCCGTTGCAGCAGCTTCTTGTTCCGCAAGTGCGGTAGTACCGGACTCAAGCCCGGTAGTACCGGCCCTGCGGTAGCTTCGTCAACACAGAAAACCGAGCGCGCGGTACTACCGGGGAAAAATACCCCGGTACTACCGGGCCCAAGTGCTGGGCTCCAACCCCGGTACTACCGGGGCCATCCGTGCCAAAACGTCCGAAAAACCAACTTCAGAGAGTAGTACCGCAGAAAGCCCGGTACTACCGCAGAGAGCCCGGTACTACCGGCTTACTGCGGTACTACCGGAACAAAACTCTCCGGTACTACCGGGCCTGTCCGAACACCAAAAACACAGCTATAACTTTTGCAAATGAACTCCGAATGAGGTGAGACCAACTCCGTTGGAAAGGTACTGACAAGGAGAAGGCTACAAAAAGTGAAAATATTGCATCCCATAAATAGAGTAAAATCACCACACATGGCAAGGTGTGGGACTTTCCTCACGGTTGAACCGGCAATATTTCCGCCACCGAAAACGCAACTAGTTTTCCAAGGTAAAACCGTTTTCGATGAACTAGAGCTTGACATGGAGATGAACCAAGCTCTAATTCCTCACCACCATAAAAGCCAAATAAGAACCAAGAAATATGATATGCCAAGTATGCAAAGGTTTGAGCTCTCCACAACGATGCGATCAAGTTACTCACTTGAGAGCCCCTCTTGATAGTACGCCGTCTATCCTAAAACCCGGTCTCCCACTAACACCATGAGACCGGTAAAAGAAAACCTATCAAGATCATACCTTTGCCTTGCGCATTCCACTTGAGCTCGATGATGACGATCTTGACTCTCTCAAGTTGAAACACCTTTCTTGATTGTGCTTGCTAGCACATGCTTGATGAAGACTTCTCCAAATGCTCCCCCATACTCCATTATGGGAGGGCCTCGCTAAGCATCGTCTTCATGACTCCTTTGCAAGCTTCAATCAAATGATATCTTCGAGATGCATCATATTGATCTTGCGCTTCATCTTCTTCTCTTGATATGTATGATGGCTTGGGGTAAAACATGATTGATCACTCAATCTTCTTTTCCAAGCCATACTTGCAATAAGCTCAACTCTTCACATGACCATTCTTCATATAAACCCTTGAGTAGAGCATTGATCATCATGTAAACTACTAGAGTCCAACACATGAACTCCAATCTTTTCCTATGGACAAGATCTACAAGTATATCTCAAAGCAAACATTAGGCCATAAGGATTGTCATTAATTACCAAAACCATGCATGGGGACAACCATGCACTTTCAATCTCCCCCATTTTGGTAATTGATGACAATCCATTTTACGAGGGTTTATATAATGAATTTAAGCAACCATGCAACACAAAGAGCAAGGATGCAAGAGAACCGCAAGAGAACAAACCCATATTCTCTTAAACCCTCTAAATTTCTCCCCCATTGGCATCGATTGCCGAAATGGAAAGAAAAACTTAGAAGGCAAATATAGTGAGAGCTCCCCCATAATGTGTGCATTTCTCATAATATGAGTGAAATCAAATGCACATATCCAATGACGAGTAGATGGAGGGAGATCAAACTATATAGAGGATCCAAGGATTGCAAAAGAATATCAAATGGAAAGATACTTCAACGAAAGAAGCAAGCAATCAAAAGGATCCGAAAAGTGTTCTAAATATCATGAGGGAACTCCCCAAGGTACGTGCATAAATAGGATTTGTATTTCAATATAGTGTGCACAACATGGAATCCTCACTCCCTCCTAGATGAATTCGAACACAAGCTCATGCAAGAGAATGTAAATGATAAAGGAGGCAAAACAACTTTCACCTAATAAAATGTTTTGCAACAAGAGCAAGGAGCGGCAAATAAAAGAATGGGTGTGAGATACAAAGACATTTTAGGAGACTAATACAAGGATGAGCCAAAGCATCAACATAGTCTTTCAAAAAGAGTTGCACATAGTGCATATCATGTCTTTCCCATACCCCCACACCAAAAGAGATAAAGCAAATAGCTCCACAAGCTTAGTAAAATGCAAAAAGCATAGCACAAAAAAATGAAGCTTGTGCCTTTTAGAAACCACCAAAGAATCAAAAGCAAAAAGAGGTGGTCACTAAAGAATTGGAATATCAATTAAAGATGTAACTTTTCTTATGTGTATAAGTTTCTAAGTAGACACGAATCACTAAGATATGGGTCTACAAATAAACATGTACACACAAGATAGATACAAGGGTAAAGAATCATGATATCCAAGAGGAAGTCATAAATACACCAATAAGATCTTTGCTTAATAACATAGCACAAAGCCGAAATATATCTTAACGGAATATAAATGAACTTCCAACACATACTCATCATAGCATCAAAAACTATCCACGAGGGATAAAGGTTAACAAATGGATGCTCCTAGTAAGATAACAAGTAACACAAAACGCTAGATACTCATCATACGCAAATGATTTTGAAAATTCATCAATGTTGCACATGAGAGACTTTAAGTAGAAAGTGCTAGATTGACATAATTGGGATCGATGAATCATAGAAATGAATATATAGTCCTCTTATATGTAATCATCCCGGCTTACTCACATTTGCAATAAAGACGTTTTGCAAGAATCAAATTAATTGCAACAAAAAGATTCATGCCAAGATACAACCTACACAAGGTTGAAAACTAGAAATGTATGCATGAGGTAGATACTTGTTACCGAGATAGCATTGGTGATGTATAGTATAAGAGTTAACGATCATCCAAACTTGGCTCCAATGAACACATGGTGACACCACCTTCCTTGTAAATGAGACAAGCTTCCAATGCATCTCCACATGTACCTAAAACAAATTCAAGTACAAAATGGTACCCAAACTCATTGGGTCCAAAGTAGTTAGAGCAACTACAATACATAGGACAAACTCCACATAAATATGTGCATATTAATGTGAAATTGAATTTCATGCACATCTTAGCCATATAGGATTTGATGGAGTTTATCCTATATATTGGTTCAACGAAAGTAAGCATGCCAAAGAAATACATGTAGTAAATATGCATGCACAAGACTTTCAAGAACCAAAAGAGATATAATTTGGACAAAACACCAATTAAACCAAGAAAGCACACACAAGTGCGACAAGAAAAAGAATTGTCCAAATTATATCAAAGGCCCAAATCAACACATGATTGAAGAAACCACTTTGAAAAGATACCAAATGAAAGCAAGAAACCAATTGAAGAAAATAACATCAAATAATAAACCAAACCCTCTACACTTTTCATGATGGCACAAAGTGACAAAACGAAAAATGTTTGTCTTCCAAAGAGACACGTCATCGGGATCAAATACCAAATGAAGACAACTAATGTTCGAAAGCACATAGGATTGCTCCCCCAAGATGTGTGCATTATTTATGATCTTGCATTTGAATACAAAATGCACACAAATGAGATCATCACTCTCCATATATATATTTATATAGATATTCAAACACTAGTCATATTCAAGAAAGGTAAGAAATTGCAATACCAATTTAAAGAACGATGTTCCACTCAAAGTAGGATAGCTTCCCAAAGAATAGTGCATTATCAAAAAGTATGACTTTTGAATGTCAATGCACAAGAATTGGATCATTGCTTTTCCCAACTCAAGAAAGCACAAAACAAATTTCAAGTAGAGCAATAAAGTATCCAAAAGATACAAGGAAGACAAATAAGAGTTAGATCAAAAGCAAATCCTTGGCAATCAAATAAGGCAATTCAAAGCAAGAGCCAAAGTGAATATGATCAACATATTTACCCCCAAATATGATTATCACTTGTCAAGACAAGTAACGTATGGAGATATTTCTCGGTGGTGGATTGCAAGGATATATTCAAGATCATATTCACAAAACATAAGCATGAGGCAAAGAATAGGAATTAAAAGCCATGCTTAGATAGATATTCTTGATAGATTCACAAATCATGTGATAATGCAAAGCAACTCCAAGGAGTAGCTTGAATCAATTGGCTTCCCAAAAAGATATATGAGAACATATTTAGGGAAAGCCATATCAAGAACATCCTCCACAAACAAGATCCAAAAGAGTGAGAGACAAAGAGCATTTAAGTAAATGGGAACTTGTTTGAGCAACATGCCACATAGGAACAAGATAATTAGCAATATCAATTCTAGGTGGCAAAACCTCACATTTTCACATTTTCTAGGCTTGTAATATGCACATAGCTTATTACTCCCCCATAATGTGATAATCCATTTATTTTAACACAAGAGGCAGACAAAAACAACTAGAGAAATTAATGGACATTATATAATTTGAATTTCTCATGAGCATGACATACCACAAAGAGAATAGATAATATTGATATATCAAAACTAAGTGGTATTCCTCATGTACACACATTTTTAGGATTGTGAAGTGCACGAAGCATATCACTCTCCAAAAATGGATAGTCCATTTATCTCTCAAAGAGAGCCAACAAGATAAGATATGATATAAAAGCAATAAGGCTCAAAACAAGTAGATGGTGTGCAAACCAAAATACACATGCTTGATTTCTCAAGATAAGTAAGTAGAGAGCACAACACATACAAACACTAGCAAGGTACAAAACCTAACACATGCAAGGGTGCAAGCAACTTTCAATGTATATATGATTTAAATAAAAGTTACCGCAAGGAGGAACATTGGATATGAGATAGAACAATATAATCCATATGACTTGACTTGAGAGAATATAATTGATGAAGATCCCTTAATTCTTCATAGTGTAGCCAAGTCTCCAAAGCCCTCCAACAACGCCTATTGATCAAGTTTTAGCTTGTTGGTCCCCAACCAAGTTGGGTCCTAAGAGGTTAGTCACAATAGGTTTGGCAACCCAAATGGTTCTTTTCTTGACACCACTTTGAGTACCAACATATTTGGCAAACACATTGCCAACCTTATCCTTTCGAAGAGAATAAACATCATTAATTATAATGGGGTTGGATAAGGTACCATTTGTGCATGAAGAAGCAAGGTGACCCTTCTCACGACATAGGTAGCAACATCTACTTCCTCCTCTCTTCTTAGTTGGAGTCTTGACTTGAGGAGGGGTAGCTTGATTCTTCTTGGGAAGAGACCGTTCTTCAATTTGAGGAGCTTGAGTTTGAACTTGAGGTTTCTTCCCTTGTTGCTTATCACTAAGAGCCTTCTTCTTCAAAGGGCAAGATCTAACATGGTGCCCTTCAACTTTGCACTTGAAGCAAACAATCTTGGCCGAATCCTTGACTTGTTCTTGGCCCTTGTTCATCTTGTTAACCTTGGACTTGTTCTTGATATTGGAGTTGAATCCAAGTCCACTCTTGTCATTTGGGCGTCTTTGAACACTCAACATATTGTCAAGTGTAGAATCCCCAAAATGACGCTTTTCCAAGTCTTTCTTCAAAGAAGTGACTTGGGCCTTGAGCTCATTTAATTCCTCTACATGGTTAGTATCAACACAAACACTAGAGGAAATAGATGCTTCATTGTTAGAGCAACAAGGCATGGAAAGTAATTCATCACAAGATGTAGCAACATTGCGAGTGGATGAATCACTAGGACTAGCACATGGCAATATAGCATTAAGAGTAGAAGTTGTGCCATTGTCCACATGAGGCTCACAAGATGTTACCTTTGTAGAGATAGCCTCATGAGCTAACTTTAGCCTAGCATGGGATGCTAGAAGATCCTCATTAGAGCTAGAGAGCTTTTCATGACTTTCTTCCAATTTCTCATACTTGCTAGTTAGCAATTCAAGTTGAGCCCTTAGCTCAACATTCTCCTTCAAAATATATGCTTCACAAGAAGTGGAGTTAGTAGCACAAGCATCATTATCATTAGAAATGGAGGAAGACAATTTTGCAAGCTTATCATTATTAGATAGTTGAGTTTGAAGTTGATCATGAGACTTGATGAGGAGAGAGTGTTCACTTTCTAAAGCCTTGTGAGCTTTGTCAAGTTTCTCTATGTCCTCACTTAGTCTAGCATTGCCAACACCAAATTCGACTTTTTCATTTTTGAGCACTATATACTTAGCAAGGGCATGATCTCTTTCCTTAATGATTTTAGTAATAATAAGATCATTAGACTCATCAAGGGATTCAAGTTTCTCTTCAAGAGAAAACCTAAGCTCTTCTTCCTCTTCAAGAGAAGCTTTCAAAGAAGCTATGGTGATAGAGTCATCTCTCTCAATTTGACATTTCTCATCAAATTGACTTTCCAAATCCTCAATGAATTCCCTACTCTTAGTAACATAATCAATGATTTCACAAAGAGGAGGGATAGCTTTACTACCTTTGGGGAGAGCACCAAGTACCATCTCACCCATCTTGGTTAAGGATTCAAAGTCAAAACCTTCTTCATGAGAATCCTCATCCACATCATCACTATTTGGATTCGAGGTGGGAGATACCTCGGAATCCTTAGCCATAAGGCAAACATGATTAATGGTTGAAGAGGATGAAGAAATACTTGAAGCTCCATTGAGTTCCATGTCTTGTTCCAACAAGTGTTGGGATTCCTCTACATTGTTAGTCATGCAAATACTAGAGGATATGGAAGAGTAATTTTCATCACGACAAGACATAGAGAGCATATCATCATCATATTTAGTTAAACAACTATTACTTGATATGCAAGGACAATCAACTCTAGCATGTATGACATTTGGAGTGCTAGAAGAGTTTAAGTCCAAAGATAGAACATTACAATGTGATAGAGAAGAAGTATAATCAATAGTAAGTTCACCATCACCAATGCAATTTCTATCACCACTCACCATATCATTTCCTTGTGACGAATCACATGTTGGTGAAGTGGAAGAAGTTGTGAACTCATCACGTCCGGAGGTGGAGGGAGAACAATCATCCTCAATAATTTTGGACACTTCATATATATCTTGAAGCTTGGTCCAAAGCTCATGTGCATTTCGAAAAGGCATGATTGAAGCAAGAACTACATCGCTCAAAACACACATAAGACCATTAGTAACTTGAGTCTCGAGATGAGAGTTTATCTCATCCTCTAAAGATAATTCTTGGGAATCCTTTGGAGGAGATAAACTCACATCTACAATCCTCTTAATATAATTTGGACCCATGGCCCTAAAAAGATTAAGCATGCGAATTTTCCAAACATCATAATTTGTGCCATTGAATATGAAAGTGGGATCGTGCACTAATTCTCTAAACGACATCTTTTACTCTCTAGGCGGTAAAGCCCAAAAAGAGAGCCCAGGCTCTGATACCAATTGAAAGGACAATGATGTCGCCTAGAGGGGGGGGTGAATAGGCGGTTTAAAACTTTTCCGGTTTAGGCTTGATAATTGCGGAATAAAACTAGATGTTTAAATTAACAAGCCGACAACCTAAATAAACTAGGCTCACCTATGTGCACCAACAACTTATGCTAAGCAAGACAAACAACACAACAAGGTGATAGCAATATAGAATACTTCAAGCACGAAGGCTATCACAATGTAAAGTGCATAAGTAAAAGCTCGGGTATAGAAATAACCGAAGCACGCGGAGACGAGGATGTATTTCCGAGTTCCTCCTTGTTAAGGGAGTACGTCTCGTTGGAGAGGTGTGAACCGACACAACGGTTCAACAACCACAAAGGTTTCACCTTCTTCTCCGATGAACCGCACCACAAAGGCTTGGTTCACCTTCCACTATCGGAATTCCTTCGAGGCGGAATCCGGAGCCTTTCAACAACAATCCGGGGCACAACCCACAATGGGATTGGGGGCTCCCGAACGGCCTCCAACAACAATCCGGGGCACAACCCACAATGGGATTGGGGGCTCCCGAACGGCTTCAAGTGACCACACAAGGGTCCAACCACCACAAAGGCGTCTAGGGTCCAAGGACCCAAGAGTAACAAGTTCACAAGTTTTCAACTTCCACGAATCCTCGTGGAGAGCACACCGATGCACCAAATGCAAAAGGCAAGAGCACAAGTGCTCAAATCCTTCACTCTCAAATTCCAACAAAGCAACAAATGCTTATGGGGGAATAAGAGAGGAAGAACAAAGAGGAGATGCACCAAGAACTCCAAGATCAAGATCTACAAGGTTTCCCTCACATAGAGGAGAAATCGATCGGTGGAAACGTAGATCAAGATCACCTCTCACTTTCCCTCAAATATTAGCAAGAACCATGGGAGGGATTGAGAGGAAGAGCAAGCTTTACAAAGGGCAACAATGGAGGAGAGAGAGGAGAAAGACTTGCTCTAGAGCTTAGCAAACCAATGGGGAAGAAGGCCCTTAAATAGCTCATCCAAAAATCCAGCCGTTGCAGCAGCTTCTTGTTCCGCAAGTGCGGTAGTACCGGACTCAAGCCCGGTAGTACCGGCCCTGCGGTAGCTTCGTCAACACAGAAAACCGAGCGCGCGGTACTACCGGGGAAAAATACCCCGGTACTACCGGGCCCAAGTGCTGGGCTCCAACCCCGGTACTACCGGGGGCCATCCGTGCCAAAACGTCCGAAAAAACCAACTTCAGAGAGTAGTACCGCAGAAAGCCCGGTACTACCGCAGAGAGCCCGGTACTACCGGCTTACTGCGGTACTACCGGAACAAAACTCTCCGGTACTACCGGGCCTGTCCGAACACCAAAAACACAGCTATAACTTTTGCAAATGAACTCCGAATGAGGTGAGACCAACTCCGTTGGAAAGGTACTGACAAGGAGAAGGCTACAAAAAGTGAAAATATTGCATCCCATAAATAGAGTAAAATCACCACACATGGCAAGGTGTGGGACTTTCCTCACGGTTGAACCGCAATATTTCCGCCACCGAAAACGCAACTAGTTTTCCAAGGTAAAACCGTTTTCGATGAACTAGAGCTTGACATGGAGATGAACCAAGCTCTAATTCCTCACCACCATAAAAGCCAAATAAGAACCAAGAAATATGATATGCCAAGTATGCAAAGGTTTGAGCTCTCCACAACGATGCGATCAAGTTACTCACTTGAGAGCCCCTCTTGATAGTACGCCGTCTATCCTAAAACCCGGTCTCCCACTAACACCATGAGACCGGTAAAAGAAAACCTATCAAGATCATACCTTTGCCTTGCGCATTCCACTTGAGCTCGATGATGACGATCTTGACTCTCTCAAGTTGAAACACCTTTCTTGATTGTGCTTGCTAGCACATGCTTGATGAAGACTTCTCCAAATGCTCCCCCATACTCCATTATGGGAGGGCCTCGCTAAGCATCGTCTTCATGACTCCTTTGCAAGCTTCAATCAAATGATATCTTCGAGATGCATCATATTGATCTTGCGCTTCATCTTCTTCTCTTGTTATGTATGATGGCTTGGGGTAAAACATGATTGATCACTCAATCTTCTTTTCCAAGCCATACTTGCAATAAGCTCAACTCTTCACATGACCATTCTTCATATAAACCCTTGAGTAGAGCATTGATCATCATGTAAACTACTAGAGTCCAACACATGAACTCCAATCTTTTCCTATGGACAAGATCTACAAGTATATCTCAAAGCAAACATTAGGCCATAAGGATTGTCATTAATTACAAAACCATGCATGGGGACAACCATGCACTTTCAATCTCCCCATTTTGGTAATTGATGACAATCCATTTTACGAGGGTTTATATAATGAATTTAAGCAACCATGCAACACAAAGAGCAAGGATGCAAGAGAACCGCAAGAGAACAAACCCATATTCTCTTAAACCCTCTAAATTTCTCCCCCATTGGCATCGATTGCCGAAATGGAAAGAAAAACTTAGAAGGCAAATATAGTGAGAGCTCCCCCATAATGTGTGCATTTCTCATAATATGAGTGAAATCAAATGCACATATCCAATGACGAGTAGATGGAGGGAGATCAAACTATATAGAGGATCCAAGGATTGCAAAAGAATATCAAATGGAAAGATACTTCAACGAAAGAAGCAAGCAATCAAAAGGATCCGAAAAGTGTTCTAAATATCATGAGGGAACTCCCCAAGGTACGTGCATAAATAGGATTTGTATTTCAATATAGTGTGCACAACATGGAATCCTCACTCCCTCCTAGATGAATTCGAACACAAGCTCATGCAAGAGAATGTAAATGATAAAGGAGGCAAAACAACTTTCACCTAATAAAATGTTTTGCAACAAGAGCAAGGAGCGGCAAATAAAAGAATGGGTGTGAGATACAAAGACATTTTAGGAGACTAATACAAGGATGAGCCAAAGCATCAACATAGTCTTTCAAAAAGAGTTGCACATAGTGCATATCATGTCTTTCCATACCCCCACACCAAAAGAGATAAAGCAAATAGCTCCACAAGCTTAGTAAAATGCAAAAAGCATAGCACAAAAAAATGAAGCTTGTGCCTTTTAGAAACCACCAAAGAATCAAAAGCAAAAAGAGGTGGTCACTAAAGAATTGGAATATCAATTAAAGATGTAACTTTTCTTATGTGTATAAGTTTCTAAGTAGACACGAATCACTAAGATATGGGTCTACAAATAAACATGTACACACAAGATAGATACAAGGGTAAAGAATCATGATATCCAAGAGGAAGTCATAAATACACCAATAAGATCTTTGCTTAATAACATAGCACAAAGCCGAAATATATCTTAACGGAATATAAATGAACTTCCAACACATACTCATCATAGCATCAAAAACTATCCACGAGGGATAAAGGTTAACAAATGGATGCTCCTAGTAAGATAACAAGTAACACAAAACGCTAGATACTCATCATACGCAAATGATTTTGAAAATTCATCAATGTTGCACATGAGAGACTTTAAGTAGAAAGTGCTAGATTGACATAATTGGGATCGATGAATCATAGAAATGAATATATAGTCCTCTTATATGTAATCATCCCGGCTTACTCACATTTGCAATAAAGACGTTTTGCAAGAATCAAATTAATTGCAACAAAAAGATTCATGCCAAGATACAACCTACACAAGGTTGAAAACTAGAAATGTATGCATGAGGTAGATACTTGTTACCGAGATAGCATTGGTGATGTATAGTATAAGAGTTAACGATCATCCAAACTTGGCTCCAATGAACACATGGTGACACCACCTTCCTTGTAAATGAGACAAGCTTCCAATGCATCTCCACATGTACCTAAAACAAATTCAAGTACAAAATGGTACCCAAACTCATTGGGTCCAAAGTAGTTAGAGCAACTACAATACATAGGACAAACTCCACATAAATATGTGCATATTAATGTGAAATTGAATTTCATGCACATCTTAGCCATATAGGATTTGATGGAGTTTATCCTATATATTGGTTCAACGAAAGTAAGCATGCCAAAGAAATACATGTAGTAAATATGCATGCACAAGACTTTCAAGAACCAAAAGAGATATAATTTGGACAAAACACCAATTAAACCAAGAAAGCACACACAAGTGCGACAAGAAAAAGAATTGTCCAAATTATATCAAAGGCCCAAATCAACACATGATTGAAGAAACCACTTTGAAAAGATACCAAATGAAAGCAAGAAACCAATTGAAGAAAATAACATCAAATAATAAACCAAACCCTCTACACTTTTCATGATGGCACAAAGTGACAAAACGAAAAATGTTTGTCTTCCAAAGAGACACGTCATCGGGATCAAATACCAAATGAAGACAACTAATGTTCGAAAGCACATAGGATTGCTCCCCCAAGATGTGTGCATTATTTATGATCTTGCATTTGAATACAAAATGCACACAAATGAGATCATCACTCTCCATATATATATTTATATAGATATTCAAACACTAGTCATATTCAAGAAAGGTAAGAAATTGCAATACCAATTTAAAGAACGATGTTCCACTCAAAGTAGGATAGCTTCCCAAAGAATAGTGCATTATCAAAAAGTATGACTTTTGAATGTCAATGCACAAGAATTGGATCATTGCTTTTCCCAACTCAAGAAAGCACAAAACAAATTTCAAGTAGAGCAATAAAGTATCCAAAAGATACAAGGAAGACAAATAAGAGTTAGATCAAAAGCAAATCCTTGGCAATCAAATAAGGCAATTCAAAGCAAGAGCCAAAGTGAATATGATCAACATATTTACCCCCAAATATGATTATCACTTGTCAAGACAAGTAACGTATGGAGATATTTCTCGGTGGTGGATTGCAAGGATATATTCAAGATCATATTCACAAAACATAAGCATGAGGCAAAGAATAGGAATTAAAAGCCATGCTTAGATAGATATTCTTGATAGATTCACAAATCATGTGATAATGCAAAGCAACTCCAAGGAGTAGCTTGAATCAATTGGCTTCCCAAAAAGATATATGAGAACATATTTAGGGAAAGCCATATCAAGAACATCCTCCACAAACAAGATCCAAAAGAGTGAGAGACAAAGAGCATTTAAGTAAATGGGAACTTGTTTGAGCAACATGCCACATAGGAACAAGATAATTAGCAATATCAATTCTAGGTGGCAAAACCTCACATTTTCACATTTTCTAGGCTTGTAATATGCATAGCTTATTACTCCCCCATAATGTGATAATCCATTTATTTTAACACAAGAGGCAGACAAAAACAACTAGAGAAATTAATGGACATTATATAATTTGAATTTCTCATGAGCATGACATACCACAAAGAGAATAGATAATATTGATATATCAAAACTAAGTGGTATTCCTCATGTACACACATTTTTAGGATTGTGAAGTGCACGAAGCATATCACTCTCCAAAAATGGATAGTCCATTTATCTCTCAAAGAGAGCCAACAAGATAAGATATGATATAAAAGCAATAAGGCTCAAAACAAGTAGATGGTGTGCAAACCAAAATACACATGCTTGATTTCTCAAGATAAGTAAGTAGAGAGCACAACACATACAAACACTAGCAAGGTACAAAACCTAACACATGCAAGGGTGCAAGCAACTTTCAATGTATATATGATTTAAATAAAAGTTACCGCAAGGAGGAACATTGGATATGAGATAGAACAATATAATCCATATGACTTGACTTGAGAGAATATAATTGATGAAGATCCCTTAATTCTTCATAGTGTAGCCAAGTCTCCAAAGCCCTCCAACAACGCCTATTGATCAAGTTTTAGCTTGTTGGTCCCCAACCAAGTTGGGTCCTAAGAGGTTAGTCACAATAGGTTTGGCAACCCAAATGGTTCTTTTCTTGACACCACTTTGAGTACCAACATATTTGGCAAACACATTGCCAACCTTATCCTTTCGAAGAGAATAAACATCATTAATTATAATGGGGTTGGATAAGGTACCATTTGTGCATGAAGAAGCAAGGTGACCCTTCTCACGACATAGGTAGCAACATCTACTTCCTCCTCTCTTCTTAGTTGGAGTCTTGACTTGAGGAGGGGTAGCTTGATTCTTCTTGGGAAGAGACCGTTCTTCAATTTGAGGAGCTTGAGTTTGAACTTGAGGTTTCTTCCCTTGTTGCTTATCACTAAGAGCCTTCTTCTTCAAAGGGCAAGATCTAACATGGTGCCCTTCAACTTTGCACTTGAAGCAAACAATCTTGGCCGAATCCTTGACTTGTTCTTGGCCCTTGTTCATCTTGTTAACCTTGGACTTGTTCTTGATATTGGAGTTGAATCCAAGTCCACTCTTGTCATTTGGGCGTCTTTGAACACTCAACATATTGTCAAGTGTAGAATCCCCAAAATGACGCTTTTCCAAGTCTTTCTTCAAAGAAGTGACTTGGGCCTTGAGCTCATTTAATTCCTCTACATGGTTAGTATCAACACAAACACTAGAGGAAATAGATGCTTCATTGTTAGAGCAACAAGGCATGGAAAGTAATTCATCACAAGATGTAGCAACATTGCGAGTGGATGAATCACTAGGACTAGCACATGGCAATATAGCATTAAGAGTAGAAGTTGTGCCATTGTCCACATGAGGCTCACAAGATGTTACCTTTGTAGAGATAGCCTCATGAGCTAACTTTAGCCTAGCATGGGATGCTAGAAGATCCTCATTAGAGCTAGAGAGCTTTTCATGACTTTCTTCCAATTTCTCATACTTGCTAGTTAGCAATTCAAGTTGAGCCCTTAGCTCAACATTCTCCTTCAAAATATATGCTTCACAAGAAGTGGAGTTAGTAGCACAAGCATCATTATCATTAGAAATGGAGGAAGACAATTTTGCAAGCTTATCATTATTAGATAGTTGAGTTTGAAGTTGATCATGAGACTTGATGAGGAGAGAGTGTTCACTTTCTAAAGCCTTGTGAGCTTTGTCAAGTTTCTCTATGTCCTCACTTAGTCTAGCATTGCCAACACCAAATTCGACTTTTTCATTTTTGAGCACTATATACTTAGCAAGGGCATGATCTCTTTCCTTAATGATTTTAGTAATAATAAGATCATTAGACTCATCAAGGGATTCAAGTTTCTCTTCAAGAGAAAACCTAAGCTCTTCTTCCTCTTCAAGAGAAGCTTTCAAAGAAGCTATGGTGATAGAGTCATCTCTCTCAATTTGACATTTCTCATCAAATTGACTTTCCAAATCCTCAATGAATTCCCTACTCTTAGTAACATAATCAATGATTTCACAAAGAGGAGGGATAGCTTTACTACCTTTGGGGAGAGCACCAAGTACCATCTCACCCATCTTGGTTAAGGATTCAAAGTCAAAACCTTCTTCATGAGAATCCTCATCCACATCATCACTATTTGGATTCGAGGTGGGAGATACCTCGGAATCCTTAGCCATAAGGCAAACATGATTAATGGTTGAAGAGGATGAAGAAATACTTGAAGCTCCATTGAGTTCCATGTCTTGTTCCAACAAGTGTTGGGATTCCTCTACATTGTTAGTCATGCAAATACTAGAGGATATGGAAGAGTAATTTTCATCACGACAAGACATAGAGAGCATATCATCATCATATTTAGTTAAACAACTATTACTTGATATGCAAGGACAATCAACTCTAGCATGTATGACATTTGGAGTGCTAGAAGAGTTTAAGTCCAAAGATAGAACATTACAATGTGATAGAGAAGAAGTATAATCAATAGTAAGTTCACCATCACCAATGCAATTTCTATCACCACTCACCATATCATTTCCTTGTGACGAATCACATGTTGGTGAAGTGGAAGAAGTTGTGAACTCATCACGTCCGGAGGTGGAGGGAGAACAATCATCCTCAATAATTTTGGACACTTCATATATATCTTGAAGCTTGGTCCAAAGCTCATGTGCATTTCGAAAAGGCATGATTGAAGCAAGAACTACATCGCTCAAAACACACATAAGACCATTAGTAACTTGAGTCTCGAGATGAGAGTTTATCTCATCCTCTAAAGATAATTCTTGGGAATCCTTTGGAGGAGATAAACTCACATCTACAATCCTCTTAATATAATTTGGACCCATGGCCCTAAAAAGATTAAGCATGCGAATTTTCCAAACATCATAATTTGTGCCATTGAATATGAAAGTGGGATCGTGCACTAATTCTCTAAACGACATCTTTTACTCTCTAGGCGGTAAAGCCCAAAAAGAGAGCCCAGGCTCTGATACCAATTGAAAGGACAATGATGTCGCCTAGAGGGGGGGGGTGAATAGGCGGTTTAAAACTTTTCCGGTTTAGGCTTGATAATTGCGGAATAAAACTAGATGTTTAAATTAACAAGCCGACAACCTAAATAAACTAGGCTCACCTATGTGCACCAACAACTTATGCTAAGCAAGACAAACAACAAGGTGATAGCAATATAGAATACTTCAAGCACGAAGGCTATCACAATGTAAAGTGCATAAGTAAAAGCTCGGGTATAGAAATAACCGAAGCACGCGGAGACGAGGATGTATTTCCGAGTTCCTCCTTGTTAAGGGAGTACGTCTCGTTGGAGAGGTGTGAACCGACACAACGGTTCAACAACCACAAAGGTTTCACCTTCTTCTCCGATGAACCGCACCACAAAGGCTTGGTTCACCTTCCACTATCGGAATTCCTTCGAGGCGGAATCCGGAGCCTTTCAACAACAATCCGGGGCACAACCCACAATGGGATTGGGGGCTCCCGAACGGCCTCCAACAACAATCCGGGGCACAACCCACAATGGGATTGGGGGCTCCCGAACGGCTTCAAGTGACCACACAAGGGTCCAACCACCACAAAGGCGTCTAGGGTCCAAGGACCCAAGAGTAACAAGTTCACAAGTTTTCAACTTCCACGAATCCTCGTGGAGAGCACACCGATGCACCAAATGCAAAAGGCAAGAGCACAAGTGCTCAAATCCTTCACTCTCAAATTCCAACAAAGCAACAAATGCTTATGGGGGAATAAGAGAGGAAGAACAAAGAGGAGATGCACCAAGAACTCCAAGATCAAGATCTACAAGGTTTCCCTCACATAGAGGAGAAATCGATCGGTGGAAACGTAGATCAAGATCACCTCTCACTTTCCCTCAAATATTAGCAAGAACCATGGGAGGGATTGAGAGGAAGAGCAAGCTTTACAAAGGGCAACAATGGAGGAGAGAGAGGAGAAAGACTTGCTCTAGAGCTTAGCAAACCAATGGGGAAGAAGGCCCCTTAAATAGCTCATCCCAAAAATCCAGCCGTTGCAGCAGCTTCTTGTTCCGCAAGTGCGGTAGTACCGGACTCAAGCCCGGTAGTACCGGCCCTGCGGTAGCTTCGTCAACACAGAAAACCGAGCGCGCGGTACTACCGGGGAAAAATACCCCGGTACTACCGGGCCCAAGTGCTGGGCTCCAACCCCGGTACTACCGGGGCCATCCGTGCCAAAACGTCCGAAAAACCAACTTCAGAGAGTAGTACCGCAGAAAGCCCGGTACTACCGCAGAGAGCCCGGTACTACCGGCTTACTGCGGTACTACCGGAACAAAACTCTCCGGTACTACCGGGCCTGTCCGAACACCAAAAACACAGCTATAACTTTTGCAAATGAACTCCGAATGAGGTGAGACCAACTCCGTTGGAAAGGTACTGACAAGGAGAAGGCTACAAAAAGTGAAAATATTGCATCCCATAAATAGAGTAAAATCACCACACATGGCAAGGTGTGGGACTTTCCTCACGGTTGAACCGGCAATATTTCCGCCACCGAAAACGCAACTAGTTTTCCAAGGTAAAACCGTTTTCGATGAACTAGAGCTTGACATGGAGATGAACCAAGCTCTAATTCCTCACCACCATAAAAGCCAAATAAGAACCAAGAAATATGATATGCCAAGTATGCAAAGGTTTGAGCTCTCCACAACGATGCGATCAAGTTACTCACTTGAGAGCCCCTCTTGATAGTACGCCGTCTATCCTAAAACCCGGTCTCCCACTAACACCATGAGACCGGTAAAAGAAAACCTATCAAGATCATACCTTTGCCTTGCGCATTCCACTTGAGCTCGATGATGACGATCTTGACTCTCTCAAGTTGAAACACCTTTCTTGATTGTGCTTGCTAGCACATGCTTGATGAAGACTTCTCCAAATGCTCCCCCATACTCCATTATGGGAGGGCCTCGCTAAGCATCGTCTTCATGACTCCTTTGCAAGCTTCAATCAAATGATATCTTCGAGATGCATCATATTGATCTTGCGCTTCATCTTCTTCTCTTGATATGTATGATGGCTTGGGGTAAAACATGATTGATCACTCAATCTTCTTTTCCAAGCCATACTTGCAATAAGCTCAACTCTTCACATGACCATTCTTCATATAAACCCTTGAGTAGAGCATTGATCATCATGTAAACTACTAGAGTCCAACACATGAACTCCAATCTTTTCCTATGGACAAGATCTACAAGTATATCTCAAAGCAAACATTAGGCCATAAGGATTGTCATTAATTACCAAAACCATGCATGGGGACAACCATGCACTTTCAATCTCCCCCATTTTGGTAATTGATGACAATCCATTTTACGAGGGTTTATATAATGAATTTAAGCAACCATGCAACACAAAGAGCAAGGATGCAAGAGAACCGCAAGAGAACAAACCCATATTCTCTTAAACCCTCTAAATTTCTCCCCCATTGGCATCGATTGCCGAAATGGAAAGAAAAACTTAGAAGGCAAATATAGTGAGAGCTCCCCCATAATGTGTGCATTTCTCATAATATGAGTGAAATCAAATGCACATATCCAATGACGAGTAGATGGAGGGAGATCAAACTATATAGAGGATCCAAGGATTGCAAAAGAATATCAAATGGAAAGATACTTCAACGAAAGAAGCAAGCAATCAAAAGGATCCGAAAAGTGTTCTAAATATCATGAGGGAACTCCCCAAGGTACGTGCATAAATAGGATTTGTATTTCAATATAGTGTGCACAACATGGAATCCTCACTCCCTCCTAGATGAATTCGAACACAAGCTCATGCAAGAGAATGTAAATGATAAAGGAGGCAAAACAACTTTCACCTAATAAAATGTTTTGCAACAAGAGCAAGGAGCGGCAAATAAAAGAATGGGTGTGAGATACAAAGACATTTTAGGAGACTAATACAAGGATGAGCCAAAGCATCAACATAGTCTTTCAAAAAGAGTTGCACATAGTGCATATCATGTCTTTCCCATACCCCCACACCAAAAGAGATAAAGCAAATAGCTCCACAAGCTTAGTAAAATGCAAAAAGCATAGCACAAAAAAATGAAGCTTGTGCCTTTTAGAAACCACCAAAGAATCAAAAGCAAAAAGAGGTGGTCACTAAAGAATTGGAATATCAATTAAAGATGTAACTTTTCTTATGTGTATAAGTTTCTAAGTAGACACGAATCACTAAGATATGGGTCTACAAATAAACATGTACACACAAGATAGATACAAGGGTAAAGAATCATGATATCCAAGAGGAAGTCATAAATACACCAATAAGATCTTTGCTTAATAACATAGCACAAAGCCGAAATATATCTTAACGGAATATAAATGAACTTCCAACACATACTCATCATAGCATCAAAAACTATCCACGAGGGATAAAGGTTAACAAATGGATGCTCCTAGTAAGATAACAAGTAACACAAAACGCTAGATACTCATCATACGCAAATGATTTTGAAAATTCATCAATGTTGCACATGAGAGACTTTAAGTAGAAAGTGCTAGATTGACATAATTGGGATCGATGAATCATAGAAATGAATATATAGTCCTCTTATATGTAATCATCCCGGCTTACTCACATTTGCAATAAAGACGTTTTGCAAGAATCAAATTAATTGCAACAAAAAGATTCATGCCAAGATACAACCTACACAAGGTTGAAAACTAGAAATGTATGCATGAGGTAGATACTTGTTACCGAGATAGCATTGGTGATGTATAGTATAAGAGTTAACGATCATCCAAACTTGGCTCCAATGAACACATGGTGACACCACCTTCCTTGTAAATGAGACAAGCTTCCAATGCATCTCCACATGTACCTAAAACAAATTCAAGTACAAAATGGTACCCAAACTCATTGGGTCCAAAGTAGTTAGAGCAACTACAATACATAGGACAAACTCCACATAAATATGTGCATATTAATGTGAAATTGAATTTCATGCACATCTTAGCCATATAGGATTTGATGGAGTTTATCCTATATATTGGTTCAACGAAAGTAAGCATGCCAAAGAAATACATGTAGTAAATATGCATGCACAAGACTTTCAAGAACCAAAAGAGATATAATTTGGACAAAACACCAATTAAACCAAGAAAGCACACACAAGTGCGACAAGAAAAAGAATTGTCCAAATTATATCAAAGGCCCAAATCAACACATGATTGAAGAAACCACTTTGAAAAGATACCAAATGAAAGCAAGAAACCAATTGAAGAAAATAACATCAAATAATAAACCAAACCCTCTACACTTTTCATGATGGCACAAAGTGACAAAACGAAAAATGTTTGTCTTCCAAAGAGACACGTCATCGGGATCAAATACCAAATGAAGACAACTAATGTTCGAAAGCACATAGGATTGCTCCCCCAAGATGTGTGCATTATTTATGATCTTGCATTTGAATACAAAATGCACACAAATGAGATCATCACTCTCCATATATATATTTATATAGATATTCAAACACTAGTCATATTCAAGAAAGGTAAGAAATTGCAATACCAATTTAAAGAACGATGTTCCACTCA
The DNA here is from genome assembly GCA_026929855.1 of Poa annua. Lineage (NCBI taxonomy): Eukaryota > Viridiplantae > Streptophyta > Magnoliopsida > Poales > Poaceae > Poa > Poa annua. The sequence continues at coordinate 98,325,889 of CM049427.1, forward strand.
AAGTAGGATAGCTTCCCAAAGAATAGTGCATTATCAAAAAGTATGACTTTTGAATGTCAATGCACAAGAATTGGATCATTGCTTTTCCCAACTCAAGAAAGCACAAAACAAATTTCAAGTAGAGCAATAAAGTATCCAAAAGATACAAGGAAGACAAATAAGAGTTAGATCAAAAGCAAATCCTTGGCAATCAAATAAGGCAATTCAAAGCAAGAGCCAAAGTGAATATGATCAACATATTTACCCCCAAATATGATTATCACTTGTCAAGACAAGTAACGTATGGAGATATTTCTCGGTGGTGGATTGCAAGGATATATTCAAGATCATATTCACAAAACATAAGCATGAGGCAAAGAATAGGAATTAAAAGCCATGCTTAGATAGATATTCTTGATAGATTCACAAATCATGTGATAATGCAAAGCAACTCCAAGGAGTAGCTTGAATCAATTGGCTTCCCAAAAAGATATATGAGAACATATTTAGGGAAAGCCATATCAAGAACATCCTCCACAAACAAGATCCAAAAGAGTGAGAGACAAAGAGCATTTAAGTAAATGGGAACTTGTTTGAGCAACATGCCACATAGGAACAAGATAATTAGCAATATCAATTCTAGGTGGCAAAACCTCACATTTTCACATTTTCTAGGCTTGTAATATGCACATAGCTTATTACTCCCCCATAATGTGATAATCCATTTATTTTAACACAAGAGGCAGACAAAAACAACTAGAGAAATTAATGGACATTATATAATTTGAATTTCTCATGAGCATGACATACCACAAAGAGAATAGATAATATTGATATATCAAAACTAAGTGGTATTCCTCATGTACACACATTTTTAGGATTGTGAAGTGCACGAAGCATATCACTCTCCAAAAATGGATAGTCCATTTATCTCTCAAAGAGAGCCAACAAGATAAGATATGATATAAAAGCAATAAGGCTCAAAACAAGTAGATGGTGTGCAAACCAAAATACACATGCTTGATTTCTCAAGATAAGTAAGTAGAGAGCACAACACATACAAACACTAGCAAGGTACAAAACCTAACACATGCAAGGGTGCAAGCAACTTTCAATGTATATATGATTTAAATAAAAGTTACCGCAAGGAGGAACATTGGATATGAGATAGAACAATATAATCCATATGACTTGACTTGAGAGAATATAATTGATGAAGATCCCTTAATTCTTCATAGTGTAGCCAAGTCTCCAAAGCCCTCCAACAACGCCTATTGATCAAGTTTTAGCTTGTTGGTCCCCAACCAAGTTGGGTCCTAAGAGGTTAGTCACAATAGGTTTGGCAACCCAAATGGTTCTTTTCTTGACACCACTTTGAGTACCAACATATTTGGCAAACACATTGCCAACCTTATCCTTTCGAAGAGAATAAACATCATTAATTATAATGGGGTTGGATAAGGTACCATTTGTGCATGAAGAAGCAAGGTGACCCTTCTCACGACATAGGTAGCAACATCTACTTCCTCCTCTCTTCTTAGTTGGAGTCTTGACTTGAGGAGGGGTAGCTTGATTCTTCTTGGGAAGAGACCGTTCTTCAATTTGAGGAGCTTGAGTTTGAACTTGAGGTTTCTTCCCTTGTTGCTTATCACTAAGAGCCTTCTTCTTCAAAGGGCAAGATCTAACATGGTGCCCTTCAACTTTGCACTTGAAGCAAACAATCTTGGCCGAATCCTTGACTTGTTCTTGGCCCTTGTTCATCTTGTTAACCTTGGACTTGTTCTTGATATTGGAGTTGAATCCAAGTCCACTCTTGTCATTTGGGCGTCTTTGAACACTCAACATATTGTCAAGTGTAGAATCCCCAAAATGACGCTTTTCCAAGTCTTTCTTCAAAGAAGTGACTTGGGCCTTGAGCTCATTTAATTCCTCTACATGGTTAGTATCAACACAAACACTAGAGGAAATAGATGCTTCATTGTTAGAGCAACAAGGCATGGAAAGTAATTCATCACAAGATGTAGCAACATTGCGAGTGGATGAATCACTAGGACTAGCACATGGCAATATAGCATTAAGAGTAGAAGTTGTGCCATTGTCCACATGAGGCTCACAAGATGTTACCTTTGTAGAGATAGCCTCATGAGCTAACTTTAGCCTAGCATGGGATGCTAGAAGATCCTCATTAGAGCTAGAGAGCTTTTCATGACTTTCTTCCAATTTCTCATACTTGCTAGTTAGCAATTCAAGTTGAGCCCTTAGCTCAACATTCTCCTTCAAAATATATGCTTCACAAGAAGTGGAGTTAGTAGCACAAGCATCATTATCATTAGAAATGGAGGAAGACAATTTTGCAAGCTTATCATTATTAGATAGTTGAGTTTGAAGTTGATCATGAGACTTGATGAGGAGAGAGTGTTCACTTTCTAAAGCCTTGTGAGCTTTGTCAAGTTTCTCTATGTCCTCACTTAGTCTAGCATTGCCAACACCAAATTCGACTTTTTCATTTTTGAGCACTATATACTTAGCAAGGGCATGATCTCTTTCCTTAATGATTTTAGTAATAATAAGATCATTAGACTCATCAAGGGATTCAAGTTTCTCTTCAAGAGAAAACCTAAGCTCTTCTTCCTCTTCAAGAGAAGCTTTCAAAGAAGCTATGGTGATAGAGTCATCTCTCTCAATTTGACATTTCTCATCAAATTGACTTTCCAAATCCTCAATGAATTCCCTACTCTTAGTAACATAATCAATGATTTCACAAAGAGGAGGGATAGCTTTACTACCTTTGGGGAGAGCACCAAGTACCATCTCACCCATCTTGGTTAAGGATTCAAAGTCAAAACCTTCTTCATGAGAATCCTCATCCACATCATCACTATTTGGATTCGAGGTGGGAGATACCTCGGAATCCTTAGCCATAAGGCAAACATGATTAATGGTTGAAGAGGATGAAGAAATACTTGAAGCTCCATTGAGTTCCATGTCTTGTTCCAACAAGTGTTGGGATTCCTCTACATTGTTAGTCATGCAAATACTAGAGGATATGGAAGAGTAATTTTCATCACGACAAGACATAGAGAGCATATCATCATCATATTTAGTTAAACAACTATTACTTGATATGCAAGGACAATCAACTCTAGCATGTATGACATTTGGAGTGCTAGAAGAGTTTAAGTCCAAAGATAGAACATTACAATGTGATAGAGAAGAAGTATAATCAATAGTAAGTTCACCATCACCAATGCAATTTCTATCACCACTCACCATATCATTTCCTTGTGACGAATCACATGTTGGTGAAGTGGAAGAAGTTGTGAACTCATCACGTCCGGAGGTGGAGGGAGAACAATCATCCTCAATAATTTTGGACACTTCATATATATCTTGAAGCTTGGTCCAAAGCTCATGTGCATTTCGAAAAGGCATGATTGAAGCAAGAACTACATCGCTCAAAACACACATAAGACCATTAGTAACTTGAGTCTCGAGATGAGAGTTTATCTCATCCTCTAAAGATAATTCTTGGGAATCCTTTGGAGGAGATAAACTCACATCTACAATCCTCTTAATATAATTTGGACCCATGGCCCTAAAAAGATTAAGCATGCGAATTTTCCAAACATCATAATTTGTGCCATTGAATATGAAAGTGGGATCGTGCACTAATTCTCTAAACGACATCTTTTACTCTCTAGGCGGTAAAGCCCAAAAAGAGAGCCCAGGCTCTGATACCAATTGAAAGGACAATGATGTCGCCTAGAGGGGGGGGTGAATAGGCGGTTTAAAACTTTTCCGGTTTAGGCTTGATAATTGCGGAATAAAACTAGATGTTTAAATTAACAAGCCGACAACCTAAATAAACTAGGCTCACCTATGTGCACCAACAACTTATGCTAAGCAAGACAAACAACAAGGTGATAGCAATATAGAATACTTCAAGCACGAAGGCTATCACAATGTAAAGTGCATAAGTAAAAGCTCGGGTATAGAAATAACCGAAGCACGCGGAGACGAGGATGTATTTCCGAGTTCCTCCTTGTTAAGGGAGTACGTCTCGTTGGAGAGGTGTGAACCGACACAACGGTTCAACAACCACAAAGGTTTCACCTTCTTCTCCGATGAACCGCACCACAAAGGCTTGGTTCACCTTCCACTATCGGAATTCCTTCGAGGCGGAATCCGGAGCCTTTCAACAACAATCCGGGGCACAACCCACAATGGGATTGGGGGCTCCCGAACGGCCTCCAACAACAATCCGGGGCACAACCCACAATGGGATTGGGGGCTCCCGAACGGCTTCAAGTGACCACACAAGGGTCCAACCACCACAAAGGCGTCTAGGGTCCAAGGACCCAAGAGTAACAAGTTCACAAGTTTTCAACTTCCACGAATCCTCGTGGAGAGCACACCGATGCACCAAATGCAAAAGGCAAGAGCACAAGTGCTCAAATCCTTCACTCTCAAATTCCAACAAAGCAACAAATGCTTATGGGGGAATAAGAGAGGAAGAACAAAGAGGAGATGCACCAAGAACTCCAAGATCAAGATCTACAAGGTTTCCCTCACATAGAGGAGAAATCGATCGGTGGAAACGTAGATCAAGATCACCTCTCACTTTCCCTCAAATATTAGCAAGAACCATGGGAGGGATTGAGAGGAAGAGCAAGCTTTACAAAGGGCAACAATGGAGGAGAGAGAGGAGAAAGACTTGCTCTAGAGCTTAGCAAACCAATGGGGAAGAAGGCCCCTTAAATAGCTCATCCCAAAAATCCAGCCGTTGCAGCAGCTTCTTGTTCCGCAAGTGCGGTAGTACCGGACTCAAGCCCGGTAGTACCGGCCCTGCGGTAGCTTCGTCAACACAGAAAACCGAGCGCGCGGTACTACCGGGGAAAAATACCCCGGTACTACCGGGCCCAAGTGCTGGGCTCCAACCCCGGTACTACCGGGGCCATCCGTGCCAAAACGTCCGAAAAACCAACTTCAGAGAGTAGTACCGCAGAAAGCCCGGTACTACCGCAGAGAGCCCGGTACTACCGGCTTACTGCGGTACTACCGGAACAAAACTCTCCGGTACTACCGGGCCTGTCCGAACACCAAAAACACAGCTATAACTTTTGCAAATGAACTCCGAATGAGGTGAGACCAACTCCGTTGGAAAGGTACTGACAAGGAGAAGGCTACAAAAAGTGAAAATATTGCATCCCATAAATAGAGTAAAATCACCACACATGGCAAGGTGTGGGACTTTCCTCACGGTTGAACCGGCAATATTTCCGCCACCGAAAACGCAACTAGTTTTCCAAGGTAAAACCGTTTTCGATGAACTAGAGCTTGACATGGAGATGAACCAAGCTCTAATTCCTCACCACCATAAAAGCCAAATAAGAACCAAGAAATATGATATGCCAAGTATGCAAAGGTTTGAGCTCTCCACAACGATGCGATCAAGTTACTCACTTGAGAGCCCCTCTTGATAGTACGCCGTCTATCCTAAAACCCGGTCTCCCACTAACACCATGAGACCGGTAAAAGAAAACCTATCAAGATCATACCTTTGCCTTGCGCATTCCACTTGAGCTCGATGATGACGATCTTGACTCTCTCAAGTTGAAACACCTTTCTTGATTGTGCTTGCTAGCACATGCTTGATGAAGACTTCTCCAAATGCTCCCCCATACTCCATTATGGGAGGGCCTCGCTAAGCATCGTCTTCATGACTCCTTTGCAAGCTTCAATCAAATGATATCTTCGAGATGCATCATATTGATCTTGCGCTTCATCTTCTTCTCTTGATATGTATGATGGCTTGGGGTAAAACATGATTGATCACTCAATCTTCTTTTCCAAGCCATACTTGCAATAAGCTCAACTCTTCACATGACCATTCTTCATATAAACCCTTGAGTAGAGCATTGATCATCATGTAAACTACTAGAGTCCAACACATGAACTCCAATCTTTTCCTATGGACAAGATCTACAAGTATATCTCAAAGCAAACATTAGGCCATAAGGATTGTCATTAATTACCAAAACCATGCATGGGGACAACCATGCACTTTCAATCTCCCCCATTTTGGTAATTGATGACAATCCATTTTACGAGGGTTTATATAATGAATTTAAGCAACCATGCAACACAAAGAGCAAGGATGCAAGAGAACCGCAAGAGAACAAACCCATATTCTCTTAAACCCTCTAAATTTCTCCCCCATTGGCATCGATTGCCGAAATGGAAAGAAAAACTTAGAAGGCAAATATAGTGAGAGCTCCCCCATAATGTGTGCATTTCTCATAATATGAGTGAAATCAAATGCACATATCCAATGACGAGTAGATGGAGGGAGATCAAACTATATAGAGGATCCAAGGATTGCAAAAGAATATCAAATGGAAAGATACTTCAACGAAAGAAGCAAGCAATCAAAAGGATCCGAAAAGTGTTCTAAATATCATGAGGGAACTCCCCAAGGTACGTGCATAAATAGGATTTGTATTTCAATATAGTGTGCACAACATGGAATCCTCACTCCCTCCTAGATGAATTCGAACACAAGCTCATGCAAGAGAATGTAAATGATAAAGGAGGCAAAACAACTTTCACCTAATAAAATGTTTTGCAACAAGAGCAAGGAGCGGCAAATAAAAGAATGGGTGTGAGATACAAAGACATTTTAGGAGACTAATACAAGGATGAGCCAAAGCATCAACATAGTCTTTCAAAAAGAGTTGCACATAGTGCATATCATGTCTTTCCCATACCCCCACACCAAAAGAGATAAAGCAAATAGCTCCACAAGCTTAGTAAAATGCAAAAAGCATAGCACAAAAAAATGAAGCTTGTGCCTTTTAGAAACCACCAAAGAATCAAAAGCAAAAAGAGGTGGTCACTAAAGAATTGGAATATCAATTAAAGATGTAACTTTTCTTATGTGTATAAGTTTCTAAGTAGACACGAATCACTAAGATATGGGTCTACAAATAAACATGTACACACAAGATAGATACAAGGGTAAAGAATCATGATATCCAAGAGGAAGTCATAAATACACCAATAAGATCTTTGCTTAATAACATAGCACAAAGCCGAAATATATCTTAACGGAATATAAATGAACTTCCAACACATACTCATCATAGCATCAAAAACTATCCACGAGGGATAAAGGTTAACAAATGGATGCTCCTAGTAAGATAACAAGTAACACAAAACGCTAGATACTCATCATACGCAAATGATTTTGAAAATTCATCAATGTTGCACATGAGAGACTTTAAGTAGAAAGTGCTAGATTGACATAATTGGGATCGATGAATCATAGAAATGAATATATAGTCCTCTTATATGTAATCATCCCGGCTTACTCACATTTGCAATAAAGACGTTTTGCAAGAATCAAATTAATTGCAACAAAAAGATTCATGCCAAGATACAACCTACACAAGGTTGAAAACTAGAAATGTATGCATGAGGTAGATACTTGTTACCGAGATAGCATTGGTGATGTATAGTATAAGAGTTAACGATCATCCAAACTTGGCTCCAATGAACACATGGTGACACCACCTTCCTTGTAAATGAGACAAGCTTCCAATGCATCTCCACATGTACCTAAAACAAATTCAAGTACAAAATGGTACCCAAACTCATTGGGTCCAAAGTAGTTAGAGCAACTACAATACATAGGACAAACTCCACATAAATATGTGCATATTAATGTGAAATTGAATTTCATGCACATCTTAGCCATATAGGATTTGATGGAGTTTATCCTATATATTGGTTCAACGAAAGTAAGCATGCCAAAGAAATACATGTAGTAAATATGCATGCACAAGACTTTCAAGAACCAAAAGAGATATAATTTGGACAAAACACCAATTAAACCAAGAAAGCACACACAAGTGCGACAAGAAAAAGAATTGTCCAAATTATATCAAAGGCCCAAATCAACACATGATTGAAGAAACCACTTTGAAAAGATACCAAATGAAAGCAAGAAACCAATTGAAGAAAATAACATCAAATAATAAACCAAACCCTCTACACTTTTCATGATGGCACAAAGTGACAAAACGAAAAATGTTTGTCTTCCAAAGAGACACGTCATCGGGATCAAATACCAAATGAAGACAACTAATGTTCGAAAGCACATAGGATTGCTCCCCCAAGATGTGTGCATTATTTATGATCTTGCATTTGAATACAAAATGCACACAAATGAGATCATCACTCTCCATATATATATTTATATAGATATTCAAACACTAGTCATATTCAAGAAAGGTAAGAAATTGCAATACCAATTTAAAGAACGATGTTCCACTCAAAGTAGGATAGCTTCCCAAAGAATAGTGCATTATCAAAAAGTATGACTTTTGAATGTCAATGCACAAGAATTGGATCATTGCTTTTCCCAACTCAAGAAAGCACAAAACAAATTTCAAGTAGAGCAATAAAGTATCCAAAAGATACAAGGAAGACAAATAAGAGTTAGATCAAAAGCAAATCCTTGGCAATCAAATAAGGCAATTCAAAGCAAGAGCCAAAGTGAATATGATCAACATATTTACCCCCAAATATGATTATCACTTGTCAAGACAAGTAACGTATGGAGATATTTCTCGGTGGTGGATTGCAAGGATATATTCAAGATCATATTCACAAAACATAAGCATGAGGCAAAGAATAGGAATTAAAAGCCATGCTTAGATAGATATTCTTGATAGATTCACAAATCATGTGATAATGCAAAGCAACTCCAAGGAGTAGCTTGAATCAATTGGCTTCCCAAAAAGATATATGAGAACATATTTAGGGAAAGCCATATCAAGAACATCCTCCACAAACAAGATCCAAAAGAGTGAGAGACAAAGAGCATTTAAGTAAATGGGAACTTGTTTGAGCAACATGCCACATAGGAACAAGATAATTAGCAATATCAATTCTAGGTGGCAAAACCTCACATTTTCACATTTTCTAGGCTTGTAATATGCACATAGCTTATTACTCCCCCATAATGTGATAATCCATTTATTTTAACACAAGAGGCAGACAAAAACAACTAGAGAAATTAATGGACATTATATAATTTGAATTTCTCATGAGCATGACATACCACAAAGAGAATAGATAATATTGATATATCAAAACTAAGTGGTATTCCTCATGTACACACATTTTTAGGATTGTGAAGTGCACGAAGCATATCACTCTCCAAAAATGGATAGTCCATTTATCTCTCAAAGAGAGCCAACAAGATAAGATATGATATAAAAGCAATAAGGCTCAAAACAAGTAGATGGTGTGCAAACCAAAATACACATGCTTGATTTCTCAAGATAAGTAAGTAGAGAGCACAACACATACAAACACTAGCAAGGTACAAAACCTAACACATGCAAGGGTGCAAGCAACTTTCAATGTATATATGATTTAAATAAAAGTTACCGCAAGGAGGAACATTGGATATGAGATAGAACAATATAATCCATATGACTTGACTTGAGAGAATATAATTGATGAAGATCCCTTAATTCTTCATAGTGTAGCCAAGTCTCCAAAGCCCTCCAACAACGCCTATTGATCAAGTTTTAGCTTGTTGGTCCCCAACCAAGTTGGGTCCTAAGAGGTTAGTCACAATAGGTTTGGCAACCCAAATGGTTCTTTTCTTGACACCACTTTGAGTACCAACATATTTGGCAAACACATTGCCAACCTTATCCTTTCGAAGAGAATAAACATCATTAATTATAATGGGGTTGGATAAGGTACCATTTGTGCATGAAGAAGCAAGGTGACCCTTCTCACGACATAGGTAGCAACATCTACTTCCTCCTCTCTTCTTAGTTGGAGTCTTGACTTGAGGAGGGGTAGCTTGATTCTTCTTGGGAAGAGACCGTTCTTCAATTTGAGGAGCTTGAGTTTGAACTTGAGGTTTCTTCCCTTGTTGCTTATCACTAAGAGCCTTCTTCTTCAAAGGGCAAGATCTAACATGGTGCCCTTCAACTTTGCACTTGAAGCAAACAATCTTGGCCGAATCCTTGACTTGTTCTTGGCCCTTGTTCATCTTGTTAACCTTGGACTTGTTCTTGATATTGGAGTTGAATCCAAGTCCACTCTTGTCATTTGGGCGTCTTTGAACACTCAACATATTGTCAAGTGTAGAATCCCCAAAATGACGCTTTTCCAAGTCTTTCTTCAAAGAAGTGACTTGGGCCTTGAGCTCATTTAATTCCTCTACATGGTTAGTATCAACACAAACACTAGAGGAAATAGATGCTTCATTGTTAGAGCAACAAGGCATGGAAAGTAATTCATCACAAGATGTAGCAACATTGCGAGTGGATGAATCACTAGGACTAGCACATGGCAATATAGCATTAAGAGTAGAAGTTGTGCCATTGTCCACATGAGGCTCACAAGATGTTACCTTTGTAGAGATAGCCTCATGAGCTAACTTTAGCCTAGCATGGGATGCTAGAAGATCCTCATTAGAGCTAGAGAGCTTTTCATGACTTTCTTCCAATTTCTCATACTTGCTAGTTAGCAATTCAAGTTGAGCCCTTAGCTCAACATTCTCCTTCAAAATATATGCTTCACAAGAAGTGGAGTTAGTAGCACAAGCATCATTATCATTAGAAATGGAGGAAGACAATTTTGCAAGCTTATCATTATTAGATAGTTGAGTTTGAAGTTGATCATGAGACTTGATGAGGAGAGAGTGTTCACTTTCTAAAGCCTTGTGAGCTTTGTCAAGTTTCTCTATGTCCTCACTTAGTCTAGCATTGCCAACACCAAATTCGACTTTTTCATTTTTGAGCACTATATACTTAGCAAGGGCATGATCTCTTTCCTTAATGATTTTAGTAATAATAAGATCATTAGACTCATCAAGGGATTCAAGTTTCTCTTCAAGAGAAAACCTAAGCTCTTCTTCCTCTTCAAGAGAAGCTTTCAAAGAAGCTATGGTGATAGAGTCATCTCTCTCAATTTGACATTTCTCATCAAATTGACTTTCCAAATCCTCAATGAATTCCCTACTCTTAGTAACATAATCAATGATTTCACAAAGAGGAGGGATAGCTTTACTACCTTTGGGGAGAGCACCAAGTACCATCTCACCCATCTTGGTTAAGGATTCAAAGTCAAAACCTTCTTCATGAGAATCCTCATCCACATCATCACTATTTGGATTCGAGGTGGGAGATACCTCGGAATCCTTAGCCATAAGGCAAACATGATTAATGGTTGAAGAGGATGAAGAAATACTTGAAGCTCCATTGAGTTCCATGTCTTGTTCCAACAAGTGTTGGGATTCCTCTACATTGTTAGTCATGCAAATACTAGAGGATATGGAAGAGTAATTTTCATCACGACAAGACATAGAGAGCATATCATCATCATATTTAGTTAAACAACTATTACTTGATATGCAAGGACAATCAACTCTAGCATGTATGACATTTGGAGTGCTAGAAGAGTTTAAGTCCAAAGATAGAACATTACAATGTGATAGAGAAGAAGTATAATCAATAGTAAGTTCACCATCACCAATGCAATTTCTATCACCACTCACCATATCATTTCCTTGTGACGAATCACATGTTGGTGAAGTGGAAGAAGTTGTGAACTCATCACGTCCGGAGGTGGAGGGAGAACAATCATCCTCAATAATTTTGGACACTTCATATATATCTTGAAGCTTGGTCCAAAGCTCATGTGCATTTCGAAAAGGCATGATTGAAGCAAGAACTACATCGCTCAAAACACACATAAGACCATTAGTAACTTGAGTCTCGAGATGAGAGTTTATCTCATCCTCTAAAGATAATTCTTGGGAATCCTTTGGAGGAGATAAACTCACATCTACAATCCTCTTAATATAATTTGGACCCATGGCCCTAAAAAGATTAAGCATGCGAATTTTCCAAACATCATAATTTGTGCCATTGAATATGAAAGTGGGATCGTGCACTAATTCTCTAAACGACATCTTTTACTCTCTAGGCGGTAAAGCCCAAAAAGAGAGCCCAGGCTCTGATACCAATTGAAAGGACAATGATGTCGCCTAGAGGGGGGGGTGAATAGGCGGTTTAAAACTTTTCCGGTTTAGGCTTGATAATTGCGGAATAAAACTAGATGTTTAAATTAACAAGCCGACAACCTAAATAAACTAGGCTCACCTATGTGCACCAACAACTTATGCTAAGCAAGACAAACAACAAGGTGATAGCAATATAGAATACTTCAAGCACGAAGGCTATCACAATGTAAAGTGCATAAGTAAAAGCTCGGGTATAGAAATAACCGAAGCACGCGGAGACGAGGATGTATTTCCGAGTTCCTCCTTGTTAAGGGAGTACGTCTCGTTGGAGAGGTGTGAACCGACACAACGGTTCAACAACCACAAAGGTTTCACCTTCTTCTCCGATGAACCGCACCACAAAGGCTTGGTTCACCTTCCACTATCGGAATTCCTTCGAGGCGGAATCCGGAGCCTTTCAACAACAATCCGGGGCACAACCCACAATGGGATTGGGGGCTCCCGAACGGCCTCCAACAACAATCCGGGGCACAACCCACAATGGGATTGGGGGCTCCCGAACGGCTTCAAGTGACCACACAAGGGTCCAACCACCACAAAGGCGTCTAGGGTCCAAGGACCCAAGAGTAACAAGTTCACAAGTTTTCAACTTCCACGAATCCTCGTGGAGAGCACACCGATGCACCAAATGCAAAAGGCAAGAGCACAAGTGCTCAAATCCTTCACTCTCAAATTCCAACAAAGCAACAAATGCTTATGGGGGAATAAGAGAGGAAGAACAAAGAGGAGATGCACCAAGAACTCCAAGATCAAGATCTACAAGGTTTCCCTCACATAGAGGAGAAATCGATCGGTGGAAACGTAGATCAAGATCACCTCTCACTTTCCCTCAAATATTAGCAAGAACCATGGGAGGGATTGAGAGGAAGAGCAAGCTTTACAAAGGGCAACAATGGAGGAGAGAGAGGAGAAAGACTTGCTCTAGAGCTTAGCAAACCAATGGGGAAGAAGGCCCCTTAAATAGCTCATCCCAAAAATCCAGCCGTTGCAGCAGCTTCTTGTTCCGCAAGTGCGGTAGTACCGGACTCAAGCCCGGTAGTACCGGCCCTGCGGTAGCTTCGTCAACACAGAAAACCGAGCGCGCGGTACTACCGGGGAAAAATACCCCGGTACTACCGGGCCCAAGTGCTGGGCTCCAACCCCGGTACTACCGGGGCCATCCGTGCCAAAACGTCCGAAAAACCAACTTCAGAGAGTAGTACCGCAGAAAGCCCGGTACTACCGCAGAGAGCCCGGTACTACCGGCTTACTGCGGTACTACCGGAACAAAACTCTCCGGTACTACCGGGCCTGTCCGAACACCAAAAACACAGCTATAACTTTTGCAAATGAACTCCGAATGAGGTGAGACCAACTCCGTTGGAAAGGTACTGACAAGGAGAAGGCTACAAAAAGTGAAAATATTGCATCCCATAAATAGAGTAAAATCACCACACATGGCAAGGTGTGGGACTTTCCTCACGGTTGAACCGGCAATATTTCCGCCACCGAAAACGCAACTAGTTTTCCAAGGTAAAACCGTTTTCGATGAACTAGAGCTTGACATGGAGATGAACCAAGCTCTAATTCCTCACCACCATAAAAGCCAAATAAGAACCAAGAAATATGATATGCCAAGTATGCAAAGGTTTGAGCTCTCCACAACGATGCGATCAAGTTACTCACTTGAGAGCCCCTCTTGATAGTACGCCGTCTATCCTAAAACCCGGTCTCCCACTAACACCATGAGACCGGTAAAAGAAAACCTATCAAGATCATACCTTTGCCTTGCGCATTCCACTTGAGCTCGATGATGACGATCTTGACTCTCTCAAGTTGAAACACCTTTCTTGATTGTGCTTGCTAGCACATGCTTGATGAAGACTTCTCCAAATGCTCCCCCATACTCCATTATGGGAGGGCCTCGCTAAGCATCGTCTTCATGACTCCTTTGCAAGCTTCAATCAAATGATATCTTCGAGATGCATCATATTGATCTTGCGCTTCATCTTCTTCTCTTGATATGTATGATGGCTTGGGGTAAAACATGATTGATCACTCAATCTTCTTTTCCAAGCCATACTTGCAATAAGCTCAACTCTTCACATGACCATTCTTCATATAAACCCTTGAGTAGAGCATTGATCATCATGTAAACTACTAGAGTCCAACACATGAACTCCAATCTTTTCCTATGGACAAGATCTACAAGTATATCTCAAAGCAAACATTAGGCCATAAGGATTGTCATTAATTACCAAAACCATGCATGGGGACAACCATGCACTTTCAGGTGTATTGACCCGTCCGTGGGCTGTGGTTATCTCTGCAGTTGAGGAGTCTTCGTTCGACCAGGTGGGTGGCTACTTTGTGGAGTTCGATGACGAGATCAACGAAGAGTAGATAGAGTTCCCCTAGGCTTCTTCCTAGTGGACCGGGCGGATGGGCTTTCTCTTTTCGTTTCAGCCTTGTGCCTATTTGCTTCTTGTCTGTACCCAGACCGGCATGCTTCCGATGAATGATGTAATGTTGGGACATGTGTCCTCTTCTTGGTGATATTTGCTATCTTGCTCAGTGAGAGTTTCGGATATTTATTTCCTTTCTTTGTGTCTTAGGTTTATCCTGTGATTTCCATTCTGTTTCCAAACCGGTTCATATACAGTGTATGTATGTCTGAAGTATACGAATTGGTAGGATTTTGGATTTCTTTCGTGCGCAATCACGAGACGTATGTAACGTTGGGATCGCTAGCGAGCTGAGGGCCGATGATCCATTCCGAGCCCGCCTGCCTTTTCCTTGGATTGGTACACCCAGTATGCTCGTAGTTGTGTGGCCCAACCGGTACGTCTTCTTTGTGACGTCTGAATCCAGGGTCTGACACAAGAGACGTCCGCATCTCCCTCACCCGTGGCCCACTCTATCTCTCTGTTCTTCTCCAAAAAATGCAAACCCTAGTCCATCTCGGCCGCCACTGTGCGCCGGTGTTTCACGGCAATGGAGGCCACCATTTTCCGTTCAAAGCATCGGGGAAGGTTCGTGGTTCCCTGGGAAGCCTCTACGTCAAGCCGTTCGTGTAGATACGCTCGGGAGGCGAAGAATCACATCTTCTTCTTCCTCTCAGACCGCCGCCCGCCGCGAACGAGTTCGTCGTCGTCAAGCCACACCCTGATTCTCCGAGCAGTTCTACGGCTTCATGGTGAGCTTGCGCACCTCCCCGCACCCCCAATCTCGTCAATTTGTCTTGGGAGCATGAGTTCATCGTGGGATGGTTTCGGCCGCCGCCGAACCTCGCCGCCGCCGATGTTCTGGTGACCATTAGGTCCAAGAACCGCCACCAGTAGGTTCCCCTTGATGCGATGTAGCTAGTGATAGCTTCTATTGCAATAAAATCGCTCAACCTCGTTGAATTCATCTCGGATTGGAGATGAACTCCAGTGTTGACGTCACATCACGTCAGCAGATAAATTTAAATCATTTTCCTTTATTTATTTTCGAAATATTTAAGTCAATGACATGTGGGACCCTATGTAAGATTTTTAATTATTGCCTAAATTAGTTTGTGGAAATATTAAAATTATGACATGTGGGCCCAACTTAATTTAATAATTTTAGAAATTGACTTAAATTGAATAAACTTTGTAAAATTCATAACTAATTCATTTTAAATCAGAAAAATATAATCTTTATACCAAAATGATCAGAAAAATAAAATCTTTATTGCTGTATTAAACTTATTTGTGTTTACATAAAATTGAAACATAATAAAAATTTGAAATACAAACCACATAATCTTTTAAATATGAAGTTATTTGAAATGCTCTTTTGGATACATTTCAAACTTCATTTAAGTTGTCTCATATGCATAACTTTAACTTAGTAATGTGTTTTTATTACAATGTGAACTATTTTATTTCAACAAATCTATTTTAAAATGATATTCCTTTCAAATATATAGAGATGTAACACTATTGAACTACTACCTTCATTTTGTATAAATGTTGCACCTATCCCATTTATTACTTAATTCCTTTTACTTAAAATTTGGTTAAGTGACGTACTTTAGACACCACTAAAAGTTAATAACATTATGGTAGTTAAGTAACTTGATATATCTTAAACAACCAGTCATTCATCAAAACAAAACTAAGTTTAAAGTGTAAGTTACACACTGAGTTAAAATAAACTTCATAATACAAAGTCCTGCGTAAAACATACAAAGAGACTTCCTTAACCATTTGATATGATACCATCAATGCTAGACATTATTCATGTTCTTCAAAAGTTATTCTTTTTGTCAAGATGAAAGATAACCCTACCCTAACTCTAGTTAATTTAACTTCATACATGTTCTTTACAAACAAAAGATGAACACAAACCTAAAACAACCATTGAGTGTTTATAAGTTGTTTTATTTTATCCTTATGCTTAATATGTTACATGAACATTAATGTTAAAGAATTCATCCTTCTTATGAAGTAAACTTGAACATAAGACAAACCTAAGTGAAATCACCCAACCCAAACAACACATAATCATCGAGAGTTAGTTACAAGGAACTTTCTGATGCATCTCATCCTTATGCATTAATCATGTTGTTTCTTTAAAAATTAGTCCTTACCGGACCAATGATGTTGTTTTCAGACTTCTCGGAGTTTATATTATATCGAAGACCTTGGTTGCATAATCTTGCAGTCAAAAAGGCAAGTTCATCCCTTTTATTCATGTCCTCTTGAAGTATTTGCTAAGAAAATATTTTCAAAATGTTAGTACTTGCATATCACACAAAAGGGCAGAAAACTTATTTTATAATAATATGACTATGGTTATCCACCAGTGAGGTGGTAATCTCATATGGTTGGCAGATGGGACCACGGTAAGAATGTTGTGGTGGGGGTTCCATTTGCACGGGAAAGTATCACCTATGAATTAACAACAAATATCGCCAGTGATTCTAACGTCGAATCACGCACAACCATGAGATCTATAATGGGGCGGAGAAGTCAGCTGAACCCTTTTCCTCTCGTACACCAACGGGTGCATAGTACAAGCCAGGCGGTGGTAAATACGCCCATGAGCTTGAGATGGCTCAGATAACAATCTCACCTTCGGGTTGTGGCTTCTTAAATCTATGAAGGTTGGCTTCGGGAACTAAGCTGGGGTGTCTCCCACTAGTTTGCAGCTAATCTGGGGTGTCTCCCACTAGTTGGCAGCTGCTAAGCTGGGGTGTCTCCCACTAGCATGCACCAGATTAATGGGGGGGGGGGGGGGAGTGTGCGGGGATGGTGGAAAGGCACATTGATTGGCTTGGATTAATGACTAGGCCCCACACCAAAGAGAGTGTGGACGGGAAGATCACCCGGTTGTGCAACAAGGTCTGATCTCTTATGGGTAAAGCAGCGCACCTCTTCAGAGTGTATCAATGTGACATGTTACTCCACGTTCCAGGATGGAACGACGAACGCAGCAGAAAAGGAGGCTCCTCAAAGCCCTAGCTCTGTGACTCCTGACGAGCATAGTCTTCAGAATAAAAACAACCTTTTGAAGAAATGTTTTCGAAAACTTGCTTTAGCCTACGACAACCCATTGTCTGTGGCTGTGTTTATGCATCAAAGTTCCCACCTTGCATAATGAACTTGCTGGGTAACGCTGTTACTCACACTTGCCTCTTAAACCCCTTCTTAGACATGAAGAACCATAAGAAGACAACACTTTAGGCTATGAAGACTATGATGGCGGATAAGCTCAAGGTACCACAGAAGGCAACTACAACGAGTTTAGGCAGATGAAGGAAGATGGAGTACAAATGAAGGTGTAGTGTAGAAGAGGACAAATTCTTAGTCATAGAACCTATCTCTATAAGTGTTGCTATAGCGCAATCGCAAGCCTAGCGATATTAGCAGTAGGCTTTGTATAGGTTAGTTCCTCCGAGATTTTTCATTTGATCTTCTTTTATTAGGTGAACGACAGTTGACCACCTGGGGGGGGGGGGGGTGAATAGGTGGTGACCAACTTTTATGTCTTTTTCAGATTTAGGCTAGCGAAAGGTAAGTTGTCTATATGTGAACTAGATGATACAAGTGATAGACAACAAGGAAACTAAGCAAGTACGAAAAATAAGAAAGTGGTAAAGGAGAAAGGAGCAAGACAACCGTAGGGATTCGGAGACGAAGATTTTATCCCGAGTTCCCTCACATAGGTGTACGTCTCGTTGGAGGGGTGTGAGCCACCACAAAAGTTTCCTCAGCTCCACAAAGGCCTCACCCTATTATCCGGCGAATTCGACCACAAAGTTGTGAATCCACGTTTCCACTAAGGACTCCTTTAAGGGAGGAGAAGATCCCGTACAAACTTGTGAGGCACACACCCACAACTGAATTGGGGGCTCTCACAAACACCACAACATGCCACTTCCACAAAGGAATCCACAAAGGACCAAAATATACAAGGTTGAACCGAGCTATCCACAAAGGAACCCTTGATTCGTTGCCCCTCAGGATATAGAGGGGGGAAATCAAATTGCTTTGGTGGAGATGTAGATCGGTGGCTTCTCCCTCGGATCCCCAAGTATCAACGAATTTGAGTGGCTATATTGGGATATCCGGAAGAAACTAGATTCAGCACCAATGGAGGAGAGAGAAATCTGGAAGCTTGAAATGCTGGAGGTAGGTGGAGGGGTATTTATACCCCTCCCCAAAAATCTTCCCGTTGTACAATCGCCACCTCGGAAATCTCCGAGTTCAGGTTCGGAGATCTCCGGACCACGGAAATCTCCGGTAGGAATTCCGGCTGAGTTGGTCTGGAGATCAGTGTTGGTTGGTCTTCTTGACTTGGTGAGAAAACATCTGTGAGTCGGAGATCTCTGGACTGAGGCCCGGAAATCTCCGATCTTCGGAAATCTCCTGGAGCAATTTCGGTTGAGCTCCATCTGGGGTCAGTGCGCTCTGAGATTCTGACTTGGTTGAAATCCTTCTGACACTCGGAGATCTCCGAACTGGGGCACGGAAATCTCCGAGCACCAGAAATCTCTTCGTGCATTTCCGGTTGAGCTCAGAATGTATTCAGTGCGTTCTGGAGATCTTGACTTAGAGAAAACCTGAGTAGCTCGGAGATCTTTGGACATGGGACCGGAAATCTCCGGGTTCCGGAAATCTCCTCCTGGATTTCCTGATTATTTACCCAGTGAAGCAGTACTGAAAACCAGGCAATTTTAAGTGTTCACTCTTATCATCTCACCTGTTCTAAAACCTGCATAGCTCATCACAAACATTAGAACACCTTTTGTGTTGTCATTAGTCACCAAAATAGAGGAGTGCAAATAATGCACTTTCAATCTCCCCCTTTTTGGTGAATGATGACAACACGAAAGGATAACGGATTTGCAAAATATAGACAGAGCTCCCCCTAAGTGTGTGCATTATTTAGGATGTTTTTGAATGCAAAATGCACATTCCTTAGGATCAACACTCCCCCTAGATTTTACAAACCAAGCAAGCACAATAGATAATAATACACAAAAGCACATAACTTGAGCAACAATAGTTATTACAATAAGGGGTTCAAAGGTACTCATGTCTCACAAACATGACGAAATAAACCAACAAAGAAGAGGGAGCACTTAAAAAAACAGGACGAAACGAAACAAAGGAGTGCTCCCAACCCATGCAAATCCCGTGAGTCCTATTCGAGATTTCTCCCCCTTTGGCACCAAGATACCAAAAAGGGAGGAGTTTCCGCTAAACGTCCCAAGACTCAAGAGTCGGAACCATGCTCGGCATCATCATCCTTCTCATCATCATCATCAACTCCATGCTCGACGCCGCTGTCCTCCGGAACATCACTATCCCAAGCAAAGTTGATGCCCTCGGCATTCCAATCCTCAAACGGAATCACCGGCTTCGATGGCTTCTTTGGGGCAGACATCTTCAAATGTGACATGATTTCTTCTTGGCGCTTCATAATGCGATGATTCTGAGAGTAGATGGAGTAGTTCTCACTGTGTATGCAGCAGTTCATCTGGAGCACCTTCTAAGTGGCACGAACAATCCATGGGCGACTTTTCTTCTCAGATTTCTTGATTGAGCTCGGTTAGGAACACGAGAAGGTCCACCAAACACATCATCCTCATTGATATCTTGCATGGAGGCTTGCTTTTGGACCACATGAGCTGACTTTTGGATGAGCATGGCTGCTTTGTCGGGCTGACATCCTAGAGCGGCATCAATGTCATCACCATCTTGTTCAGAGAGCTTGTAGAGTCTCTTGATATGCAACATCACATAAGGAGCATAGGGGGGAACTTTCCTCAAAAACAGCTTGATTCATCTCTTGGAAGATGAAGTCCATGACATCCACCTTGTATTCTTCCTTGTCAAGCTCATACTCTCCCACATATGCCTCATGAGCCTTGGCCATCAAGTTGACAAGAGCACCAGCAATATTATCCGCATTGCCAGCAATGGGGCAATGGTCCACTGGAACATGCGGAGCAGGATGTCATAAGTGGGGAGGAGTCCATTCTGAGAGCCAATGTTACCTCTGGGCACGTAGAGGTCAGACATGACGTGTTCGTTGTATTTCAATCCATGGACATGCATTCGGGCACCAGCTGGGATAGAGTGTCCACGGAAGGGGCAGCCAAGAATTTGAGCAAACTCACGGAAAGAGGAGGTCAAACGCTGCCTGCCAGACATCCAAGTCATCCCAATATCCTCTGAGGAGTCAAACACAACAGTGGCATCTGATGGATAAGAGAAACATTGTAGATGCACTCAGTCCTCATGAGGTGATCCAAACCCAGAACACGACAGACCTGGACAGCTCCCCCAAAATAATCAGCCTTCTTCATAAGCTTTTCGAAATCAATCCACTTCATGGGGCAAATAGGCTTGTCACCGGAGAATTCTGGTAAACTTCTATGTAGAGCCATGTCATCTCGGTGCAGAAGAACTTGGGATCATCAGATTCCATGTTGTATGAGAGTTCACTGCGCCATTTGCGAAAACTGCCCTTGTTGAAATCCTCAATGCGGAGCTCGGTCTTCTTCTTCTTGCTCGATCCTGAGGCTCTCTTGAGCAGAGCTGCAGTCTCAGGGAGGTTGCTATCTTCACTCGAGGACCCGCTGGGAGGGCGAGAATGTGTTGGTTTGCCCCTCCCTCGCTGAGCGATGTGCTTGACACAGCCACGAGGATTGGAACCTGCAAACACACAACATAGAGAAGATATAAAGCATATGGGGTAAGCACTCATGTCCGAGAAGGCAAATGGAACATACTAGAGAAGTTAAGCAAACACATGTTCTGTTCTTAGCTGGTTCAATTCTGAACAGGCCGGACATTTCGGATTTGAGTCGGAGATTTCCAAAGGCCGGAGATTTCCGAGTCAGGACCGGAGATTTCCGGTCTGCACGAAATTCTACAAATTTGAACAAAATCTATGATTGAAAAAAAGATCCGTGCATGTGGAATGTAGAGCATGCCTAGGGGAGCAATTCTACCAAAGGAAACAAGCAACAACCTCCTAAATCGGCTAGGTTAAACGAAAACAAGTTTCGTCCTAGATTTGAAATACGAGGAGTTATCGGAAGATATTGCGAAAAGCGTGCGGATGGAATCGAAGCCCTCGACGAGGAGAAGAAGATCCGAGAAGCACGCGAGAATCCCTCGGACGAGATACCGGCAGCAAAGATCAAAGAAACATGGAGTTTTTCGTAGGAGAGAGAGGATTAGGGCACGGGGTGGATGAACTGACTGAACCGGCCAGTCCACCCGTGCCTTTATATAGGCAGGGTAAATTGAACCGGAGATTCCCGGACTGAGGCTCGGAGATTTCCGGGTCCCGAAGATTTCCGAGGCTATTTCCAACTCAGATTCGCCTGAGTGCAGTGCTGAATCTGAATTGGACTTAGCCCTGGAAATATTTGCACGCTCGGAGATGTCCGGACATCGGACCGGAGATTTCCGGACCCCAGAGATTTCTGGCTCTAATTCCGATTCATCTTCGAGACGGTGCAGTGCCGAATTTGAATAGAACTTAGGTGCTGAAAAATCGCAGGGGCCGGAGATTTCCGAGTCTCAGCCGGAAATGTCCGGACACCGGAAATATCCGGGACTATTTCCGGTCAAAAATCATCATAGATGAACCCTAATTTTTGAAGAGACTTAGTCTCGAAATTTTCTGGTGGACCGGAGATTTCCGAGTTAGGCTCGGTTTTCCGTTCAACTCCAGCTCCAAGAACAAAAAGAACAATTAGAGGACATGAGTGGGGACAAGCATGTTTCAAGATAGAGAAAGGCTTAGGATAGATGAACAAACTGATGAGGGAGCACACCCTCAGGTTGCAAGAAGCATAAACCAAAAGAGAAGACCAACAATAGTGTGTTTTCCAAAAAATCAAAGACAATGCAAGTGAAGATCAAAAAGATAAAACAAAAGAAAATCCAAAAACTTCAAGAAGAAATGGTGGTGGCCGAGGCCAACGTGTATGAGTTGTATCATGGCACCGCGAAGATATATCTTGGGTCCATAACTACTTCTCAACATTGAAGCTTACAAAAATATAGATTTAATTTGAAGTTTTAGCAATGATTCATCACTATATGCATAATAGGGGGAGGAAGAATCCAATGTATTAGGAAAACACTGCCCCTAAGTCCATGCGTTCATCTAACACTAATAGAGCCTCAAACGTTGGAGAGTGCGTAAGGATATCATGCCAAGGCCCAAGAATCTATGATATTGAGCTTACTCCTCAAGTAGCAAAAGCGGGCTTCATCAAGGGGCTTCGTGAAAATATCCGCCAATTGATCCCTTGTACCAACATATGATAGATCAATATCTCCTCGCGCCACATGATCACGGATGAAATGATGGCGGATCTCAATATGCTTGGTCCTCGAATGTTGCACCGGATTGTATGCAATCTTGATGGCACTCTCATTATCAAAAAGAAGTGGCACTTTGTCCAAGAGGACACTGTAATCCTTTAAAGTTTGCCGCATCCAAAGAAGTTGAGTACACCCGTTGGCGGCGGCGGCGTACTCAGCTTCCGCCGTGAATAATGAGATGCAATTTTGCTTCTTCAAGGACCAACTCACCAAAGATCTTCCAAGAAATTGATACGTCCCGGATGTGGACTTCCTATCATCAATGTCACCCGCCCAATCGGAGTCAGTGTATCCACAAAGAGACAAGGTGCCATCTTTTGGATACCACAACCCGAAACAAGGGGTATGAACCAAATATCTAAAGATTCTCTTCACGGCCATCAAATGACTTTCCTTAGGCGCGGCTTGATACCGAGCACACACTCCAACGCTTAAGACAATATCGGGCCTAGATGCACATAAGTAAAGAAGAGACCCAGTCATAGAACGATACTCCTTTTGGTCTACCTCTTTACCATTGGGGTTAAGCTCGAGGTGGCACTTGGTTTGCATAGGAGTAGTCACGCCATTGAGTCCAAGCAACTTGAATTTCTTGATCATATCTTGAATGTACTTGGCTTGGCATATGAATGTTCCTTCCCTCAATTGCTTGATCTCAAAACCGAGAAAGAACTTGAGTTCACCCATCATTGTAGCACCCCCGAGAGACAGGCTAGACAAATCCCAGATCTCCATCTGATATAAGCCTAAGTTTGATCTCGAGAGCCAACAGTTGAACATTCGGTAACACAACAGTGACCCTACGGCTCAAAGCAATATTATACAAACTCTTAGCAGAGTGAAGATAGCAAATAATACAAGCAGAGGTCACTGACCCAACAGTACATCAAACAACGAAAGCAAATTATGTTATGCTACATAACAAGAACCAAAAGGCCTAAGAGGCCATAACATAAACGACGTCCCGCCCATCGATTCCAGGCTGCTGCCCGGGAACCCCGATCTACTCGTCGATGTCCATGTAGAAACCAGCAGTGGAGTAGGAACCTTCACCTGTCCAAAAAGTGCGCAAGGCTGAGTACAGGAGGTACTCAACAAGACTTATTTAACCTATTATATATCTGCCCGTTCAGAGAGTAATTATGAATGTCTTTGCATAAAGCCATCTTTGTTTCAAATCGAGGGAGGGGACAATCTAGCATCAGTAGACTTTTAAAATGGGATAAGGGAACAACACCTCTGACTTCATCCTCCATCTTTTGTAGCCACCGAGATGTCATCGTTTGCACCACCCGCAAGAATCACCCCCTCGCTCAACCCGAGGAAGCAATCCTAACCGCCCTTAGTTGACAGGTTTATGATTAGTTTTAAGTTGTCTATGATCACCGAAATAAGGTACCAAGTCGTCCATAACCGTGGACACGGCTTTCCGAAAAGATTTACCCTGCAGGGGGTGTAACTACCCACACGCGCCAACCAACCGATACGCCAGACATTAGCACTCTACCTGGGAGTGCCGGCTGGAGGGTTGGCCACGACCTTTCCCAAGCTTAGCCTATGTCCATGAGCCACAACAGTAGGTCAGACCGCCATCTCAGCGATCCCTAGTGCGGGTTGCCAGGGTCAAGATCAGAGCGTCACACTCTCCTGACCCGAGCCCTAATTTTCTCCTCAAACCATTTTACCGCACACGCAAATGGAACACTCGAACTAGTGGCTTCACGTAGTAGGCTAGGCAAGTTGGGGTCGAGGGGTTTCCGAGCCCCGTGTGGATGCACGAATAGTCTTGGTTCCGAACCCAGGAACTCAGCTCCTATTGTCGACAAGAACGAGACAATCCACCACAATCCCAATGTGGCCTCTCGTCCATGTCTTTAACAATAAATAAATCATGCATTCCCATTCCACCTCAACCTTCTCGTCTGGGTAGAGGAAGAAACAACTAATCAAGTCTAAGCGGCGATGCAACGCAAGTGACTGTGAGGACCCCTCTGACAACCAGCCAGAGATGCCCACGTTATGTAAACAGATCACGATCCCAATGATCAGTGCATCGCGATCACATAACCAACATGGTATACAAAGTTACATCATACAACTCGAATAGAGCAAGACTTACATAAATACTGGTCACATGACCAAGTCTGCAAACATCGTCGCACATGACAAAAATGAACTAAGGTACATCGGAAGATTTCGACTAGCGTCGGCCCTCGTCACGTCTTGACGCATTCCCACAGAGTAGTTGAGCGGGAGACTCAGTTGGCGTAGTCGTTGGCGTACTCCTCCTTCTTGTCTTACATCCCTTCATTTCAACCTGGACGTTTGAATATCCAGGGACACAGCCATATGAGTACATTTACGTACTCGCAAGACCACCTCTAAGGCTTAAGTTTTCATGATATTGCAAGAAAACACTTTTCGAAAACTGGGATAGCTGCTATATACGACTCTAGGGCTTAGTTTTCGAATACCATGATTTTGGACATAGAGAATACGACAACTCTGTATCTTTGTTGAAGAAAAACATTTAGAGATAGAATTCTCTTCTCTTAGATATAGCAAGGACATATCTAAGTACAGAACTTTCTTTTGTAAAACTTTGTCAAAACACTAGGATAGGGGTAACCCTTTTTCCTAACTTGAGATCGGACTGACTGTCTCCCCGAGACCAATCATCTTCACCCAAATTCTGTACCTCCCAGGTACCACTTTATGCCTCCTTGTTTTCCCCCGGAAAACCTTTCTTTCCTCTTTTTAAGAACCAAAATGCCCATACGCCTAGATCAGTGGCCTTTCCAACCGTCCATGACCGCAGACGCGGCTATTCGAATAGATTTACACTCTGCAGAGGTTGCACACGTTACCCACACCTATCGGTTATTCCGCTGTGTCTGCCACGGTCCGTCATATGACAACATGCGGGGGTCCGGATAACTCGATCAAAGCTTTCCACTATGACCACCCTAGTATCGGGGCCTCCCGGTAGGTTTGTTCT
Organism: Poa annua; assembly: GCA_026929855.1. Classification (NCBI taxonomy): domain Eukaryota; kingdom Viridiplantae; phylum Streptophyta; class Magnoliopsida; order Poales; family Poaceae; genus Poa; species Poa annua. The sequence goes on from CM049427.1 coordinate 98,351,840, forward strand.
CCTCGGCACCGTGTGCTCCACTAGACCTCTTGGTCTTTCCTCGGGACGCCACACCACCACGTCAGGAGACCTGCCGTAATCATCCGGCTGCTGATCCGCAGCAGTGTATTGTCTCTTCCGAACGACAACCCGGCTTCGAGGGCCCAGCCCTCATAGAAAGTATGAGAGCCCCAACACTAAGACAGACAAGCTTCCGGCTAAGCCCTACCCATGTCAGGTAGTGTGGTTGCACGGGTTAATTGTTCGGGCGGCTGCTAGGGCAGTACTTTGTTTTGCAAAAACAACTTCCAATCCTCCGACTACTCCCAGCAGCTCGGGTTTTTGCAAACATCTCCGATTGCTCCCAGCAACTTGGGTTTTAATAAAACAGTTGCTCTCCGATTGCTCCCAGCAACTCGGGTTTTTCCTCCGTAAAACAGTTTTATCAAATAGGCCCCCATCCTATAGTTTTGAGATAAGTAGATGAAAATAGTCTACTAGAAATTTTAATCTTTTTGATGGATCCTTCAACGACAAGGCTCATCAGGTAAAACTCTTTCTGTAATATCTACAATATTCTAGCAGATAACTTTGGCCAACCAATATTTTGAAAAATAGTTTTTGGGTGACAAGGTACCACAAAAGAAGTGAAACATGCATCATTTTATTTTGAAAACAAAACAATGCTTGATAAAATAGTAGGATTCATTATTGTGGTGAGGTGGGCTTGCCTGGCTCAGCAATATGTCCTTGGTCTTGATCTTGATGCTCCTCGGGTTCATTCCTCACTTCTAGTTCCTTCCCGATCGTATCTAACGTCGTAAACAGGAAAATGAAGCACACTCAGAATACAAGACAAAGCTATAAGGACATACTAAACAGCAAGCAATGCACAAGACACTAAGCTAACAATCAAGAGCAAACAACTCCTTTAGCTAAACAAAAACAATCAACAAAGTCCATAGAGCCAAGACAAACAACAGATTCTCCTAAGAAAATATACACAACAACCCTGAGTATTAAAATGGTAGTTATACAGAACACTAACACAACACATCACTTAGGGGTCATTATATCATTTAACAAGAGTTGTTATAATAGCTTTAGTAAATACTTCAGACAAAAGTATATTAATTGTTTAGGAAATACTTCAGACAAAAGTATATTAATTGTTTAGGAAATACTTCAGACAAAAGTATATTAATTGTTTAGGAAATACTTCAGACAAAAGTATCATAACACACAAGCAAGTATTAACATTAACACTAGCACACTCTCATGCAGACATGTTAATATTTCTAAGATACAATCTAGTAAGTAATCAATCAACCAACAAAGGCTAACACTAATGTTCACCCAAGTATTTGATTAAGAGCTAAAATGGTGCATTAGGCTTATTTAACATGACACCACAATTAAGGTCACTTCAACCAATAAACAAACAATCACATGGCAACCAAGTGTTGACAACAATCTAAAATAAGAAAGTCATATATTAAGCATTGCAAAACACAAGGAACTACTGGATAAAATTTAACACCAAACAATCATTCACATGCATAACACATAAATGAAATTAGTGCAACTCCTAGGAAACAAGATGAACTATGTGAAACTCAAAAGTGAAAGGGCTAACAATACTTTTAGGAAATTCATTAAGGCTATTAAAGGATAACCTAAGTATCTGGAATTATGAGGTACTAAGCACATCAATACATAACAATTCAAGTAAAACAGGGAATTAAATTATTACATTTATTGGATAAATAAGATGATGTTTAAAGAGATAAACATAACACACAAACATACCCACAAGCAAAGCATATAAACACAATTGATGTTATTATAAGGGTACAACGTGAATAATGCTAAACATAAGTAAACAATGCACCACACATTATAAAAGTGGTTTAATCAAGTAATTATTATTGAGTTAAGGTTCTGATCTTCAAAGATGATTAGTAATATTTCTACCATCACATTTGCTAAGAACAGATGTTTAAAAACAAATACTTCTATTAGCCAAATGTTGTTGTTTTGGTAGATAAATCATAACTCCAAAGATAATGTTCATAAAGTAGAATCCTTCTACCACAGTACACCCAGCAACCATATGAAGTGGTGAAAATTGGATTTGCATAATAAGCTATTACAAAACAGTAGCTAAAAATTATGCAAATGTTACTGGTCTCAAAACCATAATGAATATGGTTTCAGTTTTAGGAATCTCATGTATACAAGGTTAATTTTTATGGATAGGTACTGGTTTTATCTTTCTGTAGGAATTGGATTCACTTAATTTGGACACTCCTAGCTCCATATATTTCAGTTTTAGTGGAACACACACATTTTACGATTAATAGTGTGCAACACAAGATATGATTTATTTTTAGACAAATCCAACTTTGTAAGATAAAAAAAAGAATATGTACTACACACAAAAACTCCTAAACTATTTGCACAAACATATATGGCTCAAACAATTAGAACTAGACACATGCAAACCACAGAAAATAGATATACTATTTTTGAAGTGCAAAAACCTACTGTTTAAGAGAATAATCCACCATGCACAAAATATAAGCTGTAAAATTCTACCAAGCTAGGATATGATGGCTACTACTCATATATAACACATGCAATTGGATTTGCTCTAAAAAGTATCTTTAATAATGAACAAAAAATCACCAAAGTGGTACTGGTGTCAATCTTAAACATGATATAACTTTAGTTATAAACATCTCCTGCATGCAAGGCTTATAGATCTAGGTAGTTATTCTCACTGGCTTTCCATAGAACTAAAGTTTGCAAGATTCGGATTTATAAAACTCAAGTTATTAAGTAAATGGTGCAAAATCCACTTTTTACAAGATTGAACATATCACACGCATACAAATATATTTTTGAGAAGGGCTAGTGCCAAATGGTTAAGAGAACACATTGCTATGCTACAAAATTTATTTCACAATTTTTGCGTGCACAGATCTAGCAGAAATTAATTAAAGCTGCACTGCAAGATTAACACGGAAATAACAGGAAATACGGATCTAAAAAAAACAAGAGGCGGGCGGGATCTGCCCGGAGATGGGCCGCCAGAGGCAGGCCGGCCCAGTGCGCTGCGCGCCCAGGCCAAGGGGCACGCCACCACCGGATCAGGATCGGGTGGCTGAGATTAGATCGCCAGGGTTCAAACGTCGATCGTCGATTTGGAAATCGACGGCTCGTGGCCGTCTCCTTCCTCGCGACACACATGGCAGGGACGGAAACCTAGGGGGAAGAGGATGTGCACGCGGGGCTCACCTAGCGCATGCTCCGGACGAAGGTGAGGTCGGATGCGGATGCGGAGGGCCGGGGAAGGCGAGGGATGGCCGCAGTTCAAGTCGGCGATGCTCCAGAAGGTGAGTATGCCGAGGGTGTCCACGGCGGCCACGGCAAGGTCCAGACGTCTTCGGTGCTTCCTGAAACGAACGTAGATGTCTTAGAGGAAGCTGGGGAGAAGGAGTACCCGATGGTACAGAGGGGGAGGCGAGAGAGGGGAAGCAATGGTGGCATTCATGCTCGGAAGCCATGAACCCGAGCGAGGTTTCCTGCACGATTCCGAGAAGAAGAGAGGGAGAGCTCGCACGGTCTCGCCAGAGGTGAGGGAGTGGAGAGTGGGGAGAACAATGGGCAAAGAGAGGGAGTGAATGGGAGGCTCGGCTGGTGAGACTAGGAGGGTGGCCATTTTCATGGCTTTCGTGCAGAGAGAGGAAAGAAGGAGAGGGCTCGGGCAGGGATTGGCGAGGGAGGGCGGTGTGCAATGATGCTCTACTGCGCCACACCGTCTTGGACGCTTGCTGGTGGCCTCGAGTTGTTGGAGGAAGGGATGTAATTGCTTTGCTCTCCTCTGCCTACCAGGTGCTCGACAGAAGGCTCAAAAGAGAAAAGACAAATGATTAGGGCTAGGGTTTGACAGGGGGGCTGAGACCAAGGGATGCAGGGGCAGGTTCGTATCCAATGCTAGACTATGATCATGTTTTGGGAGGAGGGGAGTGAAGGTTTTAGATAAAGAAAAGATTAGCGCTGATTAGATTAGCTCTCTTTGCAAGGATGGATTAGTCAATCCTTTAGCTAGAAAATTACGAGACAAGATGGGCAGGTCAGAAGGAATATGGGTGAAGCATTAGGCTTAAGAGCTTAGGTCAAAATGTTCAACATGCACTAAACACCAAAATGGCAAGTTGCTATGTTATAAAAGAGATATGGTCATTTTAAATTATAGCACTCAACCCAATCAAGAATTAATGATCAAACATTTTTGAATATTTTAAATAAGGTTATGGGTGGATAGTAGAGATGATAAGGATGAGGTTAGGTGAGTGGCATTTCCAAAATGAATGAAATAAACTATAGTAGTCATGCTCTAGAAATGCTAAGAATTAATGGAAATGAAGATAGCTATTTCCTATTTGAAAAAGGATAATATTTGAGTTTCTCCTAAAATCAAACATAATAACCAAAAGTTAAACACACCATAAACATATGGCACAACATTAAAGCATGAATGATCTCAATTAAATTATATAAATAAAATGTTGTCTCATACACCCCACATGACACACATAAAATATCACACTTATGGGAAACAATTGGAGCACATAGCATCTAGGTCAACCACACATAATAAGATAAACACCCACACAATTTTATCACTAACCATACTTTTAATATAAATCAAAAATATTTGTGAGGAGGTGATTAACAAAATCAAGAAAGGGTATTTTTGGTGGAAATAGAATTAAATAATTTTTTTTTGAAATGATTTCCATGACCAATAGAAATGGGGTTCTGAAAAGAGAGTTGCTAATATTAGCTGCATATAAAACTCAAAATATATTAGGACTTGTCGTATAGTCCTTTATAGTTTGTAAACATATTAACATCCAATATGATTTAGGACTTATTATATGGTCCTATATAGTTTGTAATCATATAGCTTTTGGAAATACTTTTATTTTCCCAAACAAATTGTCTTTGGGTAATAGCTCAAATCATGGTAAAAAGAGTTTATAAAAAGGAAATTAGGAGAAAGTACATGCACTATTTTACTTGTCATAATAATGGAATCAGATGTCATATTATAACTAGGTTGAGTTTTAGGGTTGATAGCTAGAGAGGTTATCAACACAGACACAAAACACAACATGACCAATGAGCAGTCAGAGGATAAACACATCCATTAACAAGACATTCCAAAAAGTTTTTGTTGCCTCAGAATTTTGGATCTTTTATAATCAAGTTTTTTGTTGCTTCCAAAATTTGGGGTGTTACAGTGACACTCTATACCTTGACCAAAACATCTTTGAAACGTATGCATAACTCAAGAATCATATACTTTGGAAATCTTATATGTGCAGATAAGAGATTATGCTTGCCTTGCTCTTCAGTAGCTGGATATTGATCTTCGGAGGCGTTGCAAACACTCTCGGGCTCGAATCCTACCGCGAAGAACCAAATACCGGAAAGGAATGATACGATCAATACATTATTGATGCAATGCACAATCACATGAATGATATGTCATTTAGGATACCCTAGATGCAAACATCAAATTAAATGGGTGAATAAAACATACCCATAATTAAAATTAGGGTTTGTTAATGTGATACTAATTACATTATTTTCCTTGTATGGAATATGTATGATTAAATTATATTTAAATAGATTTTATTTTTCTGAATATTATGATATGAAAATCATATTTTTCTGATTTAAAATGAATTAGTTATGAATTTTCAAAGTTTAAACAATTTGATTCAAATTCCAAATTTATTTAAATAAATTGGCCCCACATGTCATACTTTTAATCATTTCAGAAAATAGTAATGGAAAATATTAAAACTCTGACAACATGGCCCCACATGTCATTTAATTTAACAATTACAGAAAATGATTTAAATTATCAGAAATGATAAAAGAAAAGATATGATGTCGTCAGATGACGTCATCAATGGCAATCCTCCACTGCCGATCACGATCTACTCGCTCCCGAATTAATTGGGACGATTCCTCTGCAGGAATCGGTGGAGGAGGCGAGTGCGGACCGAATGGTGGCGGCGCCGCCCAGAAATGGTCACCGGAGACGTCGTATGGCTCGCCGGAGCGGGTTGCCGACGGCGGCGCTCGGCGGCCTGACGAACCAGAGGAAGAGGGAGAGGAAGAAGGGCACGGGGAGGACCGCGGGGATGACCTGAGGCTCGTGGAAGCGTCGGGGAGGCGAGGCGAGCTCGGAGATTGCCGGAGTTTGAGTTCGACGGTGGAGGGCCGGCGGAGGTATCCGGTTGATTTCTCCGTGCTCTGGTCTTCTCGGCACCAACGGCTCGAGGAGGAGACGGAGACGATCAAGGGGCAGCTTCCGAGCTGCTCGCCGGAGCAAGAGGTGGCCGGAGGTGGCCGCAACGCCGGAAGTTTTCGGAGACCCGAGGCTAGGGTTTCGGTGATTTGGGAAGAAATGGAGGAGGAGAAGACGAGCTAGGGTTTCCCTGGAGGCGGCGGCGGGCTACAAGTAGACCGGGCGGAGTCGGCAGCGCGAATCGCAGCGCAGAGGAGGCAGGGGACGTCGGGGAGCTCGACAGCGCACGGCGGCGCCGTCGGAAGGAAGAAGACGACTCCTTTTTCTGGAAAACCCCCTGGGAAATAAAATATTTGCCAGTTTTCTTCACAAACAGGCCCCTGGTTGCTTATTTGAATAGTTTGGGGCTTTTCTGTAAAGAGATAAATTTGCAGAAAAATACTAGGTGATTCAAAATTTCATAAGGAAGCCAATGGCAGTCTTGGATTTTGAAAATTTCGAATATTTTGAGTTCACCAAAAAATGACAGGAGTTTAACCCTTTCTTGCAAAAGCAAACATGTAAATTTTAAAGGCAATTTCTTATCCAAATTAAATGAGATGCATGCAATGCTCAGAACACACCTTTATTTCTATTTAGCAAACTTGGGGTGTTACAGATCTACCCTCCTTACAAGAATCTCGCCCCGAGATTCCTAGGTTTAGAAAAGAAGTCGGGATACTCAGATCGGAGACGATCTTCGCGTTCCCAGGTTGCTTCCTCCTCAGAGTGATGGGACCATTGAACTTTGAGGAACTTGATGCTCTGACGTTGAGTTTTACGCTCGGCTTCATCAAGGATGCGGATAGGATATTCACGATAAGTTAGATCCTCTTGAAGGTCAAGAGTTTCATGATCTACACCACGAATGGGATTTTTGAAGCAACGCTTCAACTGGGAAACATGGAAGACGTCATGGACGTCTGGAAACTTTGAGGGTAGATCCAACTGGTAGGCAAGCTCTCCGCGCTTAGCAAGGATGCGAAAGGGACATCCATAGCGAGGAGCCAGTTTGCCTTTGATACCGAAACGACGGACACCCCGAAGAGGAGTGACCCTGAGATAGGCATGCTCGCCAACTTCATAGCGAACATCTTGATGATGGCTGTCATAGTAGCTCTTCTGACGAGACTGAGCTGTTTTGAGACGCTCACGGATGATATTGACATGCTCTTCTGCTTCTTTGATGATATCTGGCCCAAAGAGTGATCTTTCACCGGTTTCGGATCAATTCAAAGGAGTACGACATCTCCTGCCATACAACGCTTCAAAGGGTGCCATTCCAATACTAGATTGGAAGCTGTTGTTGTAACTGAATTCAGCGAATGGAAGACACTTCTCCCAATTCTTTCCGAAGGATAGGACACACGCTCTTAACATGTCCTCAAGAATCTGATTGACTCGTTCTGTCTGACCACCGGTTTGAGGGTGATAAGCGGTGCTAAAGGAAAGATGTGTTCCCATAGCTTGTTGGAAACTGGACTAGAACTTGGAGGTAAACAGGCTTCCACGGTCAGAGATGATCTTCTTCGGGATACCATGAAGAACAACTATCCGGGAGACATACAGATCTGCAAGTTGAATAGCGGTAATATCTTCTCGAATGGGAAGGAAGTGAGCAACCTTAGAAAGGCGGTCCATGACTACCCAGATAGCATTGTTTCCCTTTTGTGTCTTTGGAAGACCAATGATGAAATCCATACCAACTTCATCCCACTTCCAGACAGGAATGGAAAGGGGTTGAAGGGTACCAGCTGGCCTTTGATGTTTAGCTTTAACGCGACGACAGACGTCACATTCTGGCACAAACTTAGCAATTTCTCGCTTCATCCGGGACCACTAGAACCTTTGACGAAGATCCCTATACATCTTAGTGCCACCAGGATGGATAGAAAGAGGTGACTCATGAGCTTCTCGAAGGATAAGCTGTTTCAGATCTTGTTTCTTTGGCACCACTAGACGCTTGCCGAAATAAACGGTACCTTGATCATCGATGGTGAAGCATGTAGCTGCTCCGTCAGCAATGTTCCGCTTGATCTGGGTGACATCAGAATCATTCGTTTGGACAGCTATGATCCGTTGTTCAAGAGAGGGTTTCACCTCTAGATTTGCCAGGAATCCACTAGGAACAATTTCAAGGTTGAGTCTCGCAAATTCCTCATGGAGGGAGGGTTGAGCTTTCTTGAGCATCAGACTGTTGCAGTAAGACTTCTGACTTAGCGCGTCAGCAACAACATTCGCTTTGCCAGGTTGATAGTTGAGACCCAAATCATAGTCTTTGATGAGTTCCAACCATCTTATCTGTCTGAGATTCAGATCCGGCTGGGTGAATAGATACTTCAGACTTTGATGATCCGAGTAAATCTCGCAGCGATTACCAAAGAGATAATGCCGCCATTTGCTTTAGAGCATGGACGACAGCAGACAACTCTAGATCATGAGTTGGATAGTTTAGCTCATGTGGTTTCAACTGTCGAGAGGCGTAGGCCACGACATGACCATCTTGCATCAACACACATCCAAGCCCTTGAAGAGAAGCATCAGAAAATACAACGAAATCCTTGCTCGTATCAGGGAGAACAAGAACTGGAGCAGTAGTCAACTTAGTTTTCAATACCTAAAAGCTTTCTTCTGCCTTTTCTGACCATTCAAACTTCTTTCCTTTCTTGAGAAGATCAGTCAGGGGCTTTGCAATCTTGGAGAAATTCTCAATAAAGCGACGGTAATAACCAGCAAGTCCGAGAAAACTCCGAATCTCTTTAGCTGATTTAGGTGTCTCCCAATCCAGAACAGCTTGAACTTTCTCCGGAATGACGGTAACACCATCGGCATACACAACATGGCCAAGAAATATAAGCTCTTTCAACCAGAATTCACACTTGGAAAACTTGGCGTAGAGACGATGCTCACGTAGCTTAGTCAACACCAAACGCAGATGCTCTGCGTGCTCCTCTTCGGTTTTGGAGTAGATTAGGATATCATCGATGTAGATCACGACGAACTTGTCAAGGTACTCCATGAATACTGAGTTCATAAGCCGCATAAAAGTGGCTGGAGCATTGGTAAGACCAAAGGACATCACGGTATACTCATAGAGACCAGAACGAATCTGAAATGCCGTCTTTGGAATGTCTTCCCCCCGAATTTTAATTTGATGATAACCGGACCTCAGATCCATCTTGGAGAAGACAGTAGCACCAGCTAGTTGGTCAAATAGATCATTGATCCGAGGAAGAGGGTACTTGTTCTTGATTGTCACGGCATTCAACGGTCGATAATCAACCACCAGTCGAGGAATGTTGGTGTCTCGCTTCTTAACAAAGAGTGCAGGGCATCCCCAAGAAGAGGTGCTAGGTTGGATAAATCCCTTTCCTTCCATCTCGTCTAACTATCTCTTTAACTCAACTAACTCTTCCTTAGGCATGTGGTAAGGTCCTTTGGAGACTAGAGCAGTTCCAGGCACCAACTCAATAACGAACTCCACACTTCGATCAGGTGGCATACCAGGCAACTCCTCGGGAAAAACATCCGGAAAATCACAAACCACCTGAACATCTTGGATTTAAAGTGTAGGTGAGGCGTCCATGGCACACAACTCTGAGCTTGGAAAAGATGTTGCGAGGAAGGCACTGAGGAAGGAGACCAGTACCGAACAGTTTCACCGGAAGGATGGGTCATATCCACAGATCTGGCTGCACAGTAATTAACGGCCTTGTACCTACCAGCCAATCCATGCCCAAGATGACGTCAAGGTCAGTTGACTTGAGGGCAATGAGGGAAATGGGATAAGATAAAGAGCCTATAACAATATTGGGCTCAAGGGCAGTCCAGATTGCCCGCCAACGAGATCCCGGAGTGTTAATATCCATAGAGATAGACATTTCCTCTAGAAGGATACCATGCTTTTGAGCAAACCCTTGCGATATAAATGAATTCGATGCTCCGGAATCAAACAAAACTGTAGCTGGAGTTGAGTTGAGGTGAAGCGTACCAAGGATGACGCTTGGATCTTCTTCAGCAGCCTCAGCAGTGACATGGGTCAGACGACCACGTCCAGCACCAGATGGTTTAGCATCCTTCTTTGGCGGAGGTGTTCCACCACCAATGTTCCTTTGAGGACATCCCCAGGCATAATGTCCGGGCTGACCACAAGTGTAGCAGATAAGTCCAGCTGGAGCAGCACCTGAGGGACGATAACCTTGCCCACCACCATAGGTCGAAGTAGAATAGGGTGCAGTTGGGCGAGGAGCATAACCAGCAGGCTTGGGTGCATATGAGGCTCTACATTTACGTACTCGCAAGACCACCTCTAGGTTTATAGTTTTTCATGGATATGTAAGAAAACACTTTTCGAAAACTGGGATAGCTGCTATATACGACTATAGAGCTTAGTTTTCGAATACCATGATTTTAGACATAGAGAATAGGACATCTCTATATCTTTGTTGAAGAAAACATTTAGAGATAGAATTCTCTTCTCTTAGATATAGCAAGGACATATCCAAGTTCAAAACTTTCTTTTGTAAAAATCTTTTAAAACACTAGGATAGGGGTAACCCTTTTTCCTTCCTTGAGATCGAACTGATTGTCTCCCCGAGATCAATCATCCTCACCCAAATTCCGTACCTCCCAGGTACCACTTTGATGACTCTTTGTTTCCTCCGAAAATATTTCTCTTTTAAAACCAAATTGCCCATACGCCTAGATCAGTGGCCTTTCCAACCGTCCATGACCGCGCACGCGGCTATTCGAATAGATTTACACTCTGCAGAGGTTGTACACTTTTCCCACACCTATCGGTTATTCCGCCGTGTCTGCCACGGCCCGTCATACGACAGCATGCGGGGGTCCGGATAACACGATCAAAACTTTCCACTATGACCACCCTAGTATCGGGTCCTCCCGGTAGGTTTGTTCTCCTCGGCACCGTGTGCTCCACCAGACCTCATGGTCTTTCCTCGGGACACCACACCGCCACGTCAGGAGACCTGCCGTAATCGTCCGGCTGTTGGTCCTCAACAGTGTATTGTCTCTTCCGGACGACAACCCGGCTTCGAGGGCCCTGCCCTCATAGCAAGTATGAGAGCCCCAACACTAAAACAGACAAGCTTCCGGCTAAGCCCTACCCATGTCAGGTAGTGTGGTTGCACGGGTTAATTGTTCCAGCGGCTGCTAGGGCAGTACTTTGTTTTTCAAAATCAACTTCCAGTCCTCCGACTACTCCCAACAGCTCGGGTTTTCGCAAACATCTCCGATTTGCTCCCAGCAACTCGGGTTTTAATAAAACACTTGCTCGCCGATTGCTCCCAGCAACTCGGGTTTTCCTCCATAGAACATTTTTATCAAATAGGTTCCCATCCTAGAGTTTTGAGGTAAGACCAGAGTACACTACTAGAAAACTTGATCTTCTTGATGGAGCCTTCAACGACAAGGCTCATCAAGTAAAACTCTTTTTGTAATTCCTACATTATTCTAATAGATAAATTTGGCCAAACAATATTTTGTAAAATAGTTTTCGGGTGGCAAGGCGCCACAAGAGAAGTAAAACATGCATTGTTTTATTTTGAAAACAAAACATGCTTGGTAAAATAATAGGATTTAGTATAATGGTGAGGTGGGCTTGCCTGGCTCAGCAATATGTCCTTGGTCTTGATCTTGATGTTCCTCCGGTTCATTCCTCACTTCTAGTTCCTTCCCGGTCGTATCTAACGTCGTAAACAGGAAAAAGGAAGCACACATAGAATACAAGACAAAGCTACAAGGACATACTAAACAGCAAGAATTGCATAAGACACTGAGCTAATAATCAAGAGCAAACAACTCCTTTAGCTAAACAAGGACAATCAACAAAGTCCATAGAGCTAAGACAAACAACAGATTCTCCTAAGAAAAATATACACAACAACCCTGAGTATTAAAAAGGTAGTTCTACAGAACACTAAAACAACACATCACTTAGGGTTATTATATCATTTAACAAGAGTTGTTATATTAGTTTCAGGAAATACTTCAGACAAAAGTATCTTAATAGTTTAGGAAATACTTCAGACAAAAGTATCTTAACAGTTTAGGAAATACTTCAGACAAAAGTATATTAACACACAAGCAAGTATTAATAATAACACCAGCATTGAGCACACTCGCCTGTAAACATGTTACTAGCTCAAGAAACATCTAATATCAAGTAATTAGGCGACAAACAATGATAACATCTCTATCCAAACCAGTTTATGACTAAGAGCTAAAGTGGTGCACTAGGTTTATTTAACAGGACACCACAACAAAGGTAACTTCAACCAATTAAACAAACAATTACATGGCAACCAAGTGTTGACAACAATCTAAAATAAGGAAGTCATATATTAAGCATCGCAAAACACAAGGAACTACTGGATAAAATTTAACACCCAACAATCATTCACATGCATAACACACAAATGAAATTAGTGCAACTCCTAGGAAACAAGATGAACTATGTGAAACTTAAAAGTGAAGGGACTAGCAATGCTATCAGGAAATTTGTTTAGGCTATTAAAGGATAACCTAAGTTTCTGGACTTATGAGTTACTAAGCATATCAACACATAACAATTCAAGTAAAACAGGGAATTAACTTATTATATTTATTGGATAAATAACATGATGTTTAAAGAGATAAAACATACCACACAAACATACCTACAAGCAAAGCATATAAACACAGTTGATGTTATTATTAGGGTTCAAAGTGAATAATGCTAAACATATGTAAACAATGCACCACACATTATCAAAGTGGTTTTAATCAAGTCCTTATTATTGAGTTAAGGTTCTGATCTTCAAAAGATGATTAGTAATGTTTCTCAATTCACATTTACTAAGAACAGAGGATTAAGAACTAATACTTCTATTAGCCAAATGTTGCTGTTTTGGTGGATAAACCATAACTCCTAGGATAATGTTCAGAACATCAAATCCTTCTACCACAGTACACCTAGCAACCATAGGAAGTATTGAAAATTGGATTTGCAATACAAGCTATTACCAAACAGTAGCTAAAAATCATGCAAATGCTACTGGTCTCAAAACCATAATGAATATAGTTTCAGTTTTAGGAATCCCCTACATGCAAGGTTGATTTCTATGGATAGGTATTGACTTCAGCTTTCTTTAGAAAGTGGATTCACTCAATTTGGACACTCCTAGCTCAAGATATTCCATTTTAAGTGAAGAACATACTTTGTACTTGCTTTAAGGTGCAACACAAAGTATAAATATTTTTGAGACAAAACCAGTGTGGTATGACAAACAAAACACATGGGTACTACACAAAAATACTCCTAAATCATTTACATAAACATATAAAGCACAAACAAGTAAAACTAGATACATGCAAACCACATAAAATAGATATAATATTTTTGAAGTGCAAAAACCTCCTGTTTAAGAGAATAATCCACCATGCACAACATATAAGCTGTAAAATTCTACCAATCTAGAATATGATGTATACCACTCATATCTAACACATGCAATTGGATTTGCTCCAAAAAGTATCTTTAATAATGAACTAAAAATCACCAAAATGGTACTGGTGTCAATCTTAAACATGATATAACTTTAGTTATAAATATCTCCTGCATGCAAGGCTTATAGATCTGGGTAGGTATTATCCTAAGCTTTTCAGAGAGCTAAAGTTTGCAGGATTTGGATATATAAAACTCAAGTTATTAAGGAAATAGTAAAAATTCCACTTTATACAAGATTGGACATAGAGCACTCATCAAAATTCCTCTGAAAGTGAAACATTTATTGGTGCTCCTTTTATGATCTCAGTTTGCTGTTCTTTAAGAGGTTAGTGATCAACTGGGCGAACAGGGGTTAGATGCTACTCTAGAATTAGATATATACTTGTAATTCAAATAGTTCATTTAATTAGACAAGACTCGTCACATTACGGGGATGGGCTTACTTTGGGGCTTCGGTATCATGTGTAATTGATAACTCTCAAGTTTTAAAGTTTAGATCAGAGGGAAGCACTTTAGAAAGTTTCGAGAACAAGTTTATAAGTGTATTAGGGTCCATTTGTGGCAAAAAGGTAAGAAAAGTCTATGTGTTGAGAAATCAAGATGTTTAAACAAATTTTAAAGTATGTGCCTAATATGCGTTGCCTACAAGGTGCGCTTGTGAAAGATACAAGAGAACAACATATCAACAACAAGCAAACAAACAAGGCACACGCAAGCAACAATCATACCAGCAAAAGAGCACACAAGACACCTATAGAACCAGAAAGGCAAATCAACAAACGCGTTAGTTGGAGAATCCAACCAAGGGTCATAGCCTAGAAGTCCTATGGGTCTAGGTCATTCCTACTTGCTGGAGCCTATACTTCTTCAGCTGGGGCTCCTGCTGGTAAGCTTGAGACTGTAGAAGTTGCAACTGGAGTGAATTATTGGGGTTGAAGTCTTGACAGTGACACTGCTTCGGCAAGTAAGGGTGGCTTTGCAGCTTGTTTCTTCACTTGACGACCACCTTGATGCCGTATGCTGAAATCTTGAGGCTGACCTTTGCCTTCTCGATACTGGTTACATAGGTCTCATTTGGGTTCATCGTCAAGTTTATACAAGCTTTGGAATAGGTACAAGATAGTAGACAAAAGTCTTTTGAAATACTTTAAATTAGAGAGATAAGATAGAGATGGTTTTTCAGAAAAGGTGAGGAGTGGAAACCATATTTGGCTTACCTACAAGGAAATATATTCTTGTCGAAAAAGGTTTTAGCAAAACATTTCCTTCGTAAGCTAACGACCATGCTAACTAAGGTCTCCTAAGGTCAACGATGGCTCTGATACCAAGTCTGTGAGGACCCCTCTGACAACCAGCCAGAGATGCCCACGTTATGTAAACAGATCACGATCCCAATGATCAGTGCATCGCGATCACATAACCAACTTGGTATACAAAGTTACACATACAACTCGAATAGAATACGACTTACATAAATACTGGTCACATGACCAAGTCTGCAAACATCGTCGCACATGACGAAATAAGAACTAAGGTACATCGGAAGATTCGGCTAGCGTCGGCCCTCGTCACGTCCTGACGCATTTCCACAGAGCAGTTGAGCGGGACACTTCGTTGGCGTAGTCGTCGGCGTACTCCTCCTTCTTGCCGTACATCTCTTCATTCCTACCAATCTAGAATATGATGTATACCACTCATATCTAACACATGCAATTGGATTTGCTCCAAAAAGTATCTTTAATAATGAACTAAAAATCACCAAAATGGTACTGGTGTCAATCTTAAACATGATATAACTTTGTTATAAACATCTCCTGCATGCAAGGCTTATAGATCTGGGTAGGTATTATCCTAAGCTTTTCAGAGAGCTAAAGTTTGCAGGATTTTGATATATAAAACTCAAGTTATTAAGTAAATAGTAAAAATTCCACTTTTTACAATATTGGACATAGAGCACTCATCAAAATATATTTTTGCAAACGGCCAAAGCCTCATGGTGGAAAAAACTGATAGATACACAAAACATTTTGAATCAACCAATTTGGATGAGTAGATCTCCCACAAACGAATTAAAGGTAGAGCACTAGTTTTCTGGAAAAATAAAACAGGAAAAATCCAAAAAGGAAAAATGGGCAGACGGGTCGAAACTGGCGCTGGGCCCCTCGGGCGAGCTGGGCCGGCCCACGGCGGCGCGCGCGCTGGCGAACATGCAAGCCACCTCCGGATCCAAGATGGACGCGCAGGATTAGATCGCCGGAGGTTCAAACGGAACCGTCGATTCGGAGATCGACGTCCGTCAGCCATCTTCTTCCTCTGGACAGGAACGGGCGGGCTGAAACCCTAGAGAAGGTGTTGAGCTCGGGCTGCTCACCTAGGGGACCTCACGGGCGACTAGGAGGGATGGAGGCGGGTACGGAGAGCCGGGGAAAGCGATGGGAGGTCGAAGCTCTTGCCGGCGGGCTCCAGGTCGATGGCGCGAGCTCCAGCGTCCGCGACGGACATGGCGAGGCTGAGGCGACTCCGGGGTACCTGCGCGCAAACGAGCATGTCTCAGGGGTAGCCTACACACCAGGGAGCTAGGTGGAGAAGAGAGAAAGAGCAGGGAGGGACGGCATTGCTAGCGACCGCGCTCGCAAGAGCTTGGGACCGAGAGGCGTTCATCACGCGTTCCCGGGCAGCAGGGGCCGAGATGGATCGAGATCTCGCACGGGATGGAAAAGAGGAGTGAGAGGAGGAGAATGGACATAGCTAGAGGGAGGGAGTGAGTCTGTGGGCTTGTACCCAAGGTGGTGGCCGGTTTCCAGGTTTGGGAAGGGAAAGCAAAGAGAGGGAGAGGGTTCGGGCAGGGGTTGGCTGAGAGGGGCAGTGTGCAATGATGCAAACATGATGCTGCACCAATTTGGACAGTAGTTTATGTCTTGGGGCTGTTGGAGGAGTGAAATAATGGGGAGGCTGAATCTGCCTGCCAGGTGTTTGATTAAATGCCCGAAAGAAATAAGAAATGGGGAAGCAGAGCTAGGGTTTGGACAAAGGTCGAGCTAAGAGTTTCCAGGGGTGAGGGTATCCAAAGCAACCCTAAACCACATAATTAACAAGGTTAGAGGGAGAGGTTGGGTTTTGATAGAATTGGTCTGATTAGCCTAGGTCTCTTTGCGAAGGTGGATTAGGCAATCCCTGACAAGAAAAATTAAGATACAAGATAGTTTGATTAGAAGGGGCCTAGGTGCAGGTTTTGGTTTAAGAGATGAGGTAAAAACGGCTCAACAACACTTGATATAAAAATGACAAATTGCTATGTTCTAATCTAGATATGGTCACCTTGTCATGAAGCACTCAAATGATGCAGAAATAAGTGATCCAATAATTTTGTAAATTATCAAGAGGGATAAAAGTGGGAAGTAGAGGTGGTGATGATAAGGTTATGTGAGTTGCATTTCCATTATGAATAAAATGAACCCTAATTGCCATGCTCTAGAAATGCTAAAAATTAACATGAGGGAAGATTTATTTTATATCTATATGAAATAGAATTTTATTTGTAAAAATCAGCACAAAACAATTTCACAAGAGGTATTGCATTCCACTTAATCAAGACAAACAAAACAAACACTTTGGATACCAAATCAAATAATGGGCACTAAATATTGCATATATTCAATTACCACATGATCACTCAGAAACTAACACACTCAAGGATAACAACTTAAGCACAGGAAAAAATAGGATCAAACTCATAAGACTCATTGGCTAAATAACCACACTTGTAGGATACAATAACTATATTTGTGGAGTGGTGATCAATAAAAATTATGACAAGATTTTGAAGAAAGAGGGTTAAATAACTTCTTAATAGTAGTTTCCAAAGAAATACAAATTGAGGGATGTTGAAATAATAGTTGCAAAACTTGCCACATATTAGGCTCAAAATATATTAAGACTTATTATATGGTCCTGTATAGTATTGCAAACAAATAGTTTTGTTGAAATACTGTTAGTCTCTCAAAAGATATAATATTTTTGGGTGGTTGCTAAAATCAAAGGAAATGTAGTTTGTTTCTCAAATCAGGAAGGAGGAGATATAGGAATGATTTTACTTGCCATAACATTGATATAGAATGTCATATTATAACTAGGTTGAGTTTTAGGGTTGATAGCTAGAGAGGTTATCAACACAAACACAAAGCACAACATGACCAAAAGAGTAATCAGTGGATAAACACATCCATTGACAAAACATTTCAAAAAGTTTTTGTTGCCTCAGAATTTTGGATCTTTTATAATTAGGTTTTTGCTGCTTTCAAAATTTGGGGCGTTACAGACCTTCCCCCCTTAAAAGAATCTCGTCCCGAGATTCCTAAGCGGGTACTAAGAGAGTGCAAGGTTAGTGGTTTGATGCTCCTTCATCTTTAGGCATTCTTGATTCTGAAATGAGGTCTGCTTGTCAATATGGCATCTGATTTATCCGGGATGACTTGGGTCTTTGTTGAAGGTGTCGACATGATGGTTGATGCTGGTGTAGAGCTCTTGTTGAGTTGACTTCAAAAACTTCAGGGATTGGGGCACAAGGAACAACTTTGTCACAACTATCAAATAAAACTAGCATGTGTCTTCCCCCCTTAAAAAGGGGCACACATGAAGGGTTAAAGTTGACTGCATAAGTTGTCTCTGACTTCGGGATGTTGTTGGTCTTGAGTATCACGATGATCTTCATCTTGTCGTAGCTCCTCGGTGCTTGGGGCTGATGTAGATGCTCGTCTCGATATTGACGTCTTGAGGGTTTAGCAGTTAGACAAAAGCAAACAGTTTTCAAGCCTCACATGGGCGTCAGGTCGGTGGACTTGACTCTCTTTCTTTTCATAACAAGTCAGAAAGGTGCTAAGATCTGCTAAAGATGTCTAAACTTGCTTGATGTAAGGTGTTGCCAAGTGCAACAATCTTCAGTCTTCTCGCCATTCTTGGCGTCTTGCTGGATTTGGTGTCTCCTATTGTGTCCATCTTTATTTTAGCCGCCGTAGAGTGTTGATGGCGACTTCCTTGGTCATTGGGCTTCACACAACTTTGCACCAGTCTTCAGAGGTTAGTTGTATCTAAGTTAGCCTAAAAAAAATCACTGCTTTCTATAAAACTCAAGACATGGTCAGTTGAGTTAGTAACGCTGACGCGCAGAAAGCACTGACGACACTAGCTTCATGGTACATCTTCATGTAGACGATCTTCTGTGTTGGTTGTCCTCGTTGTTGCACGAAACAGCTTGAGGTCTTCATGAAGTCTTCAAAAAGTAGTGGCTCTTACTGATATGTGAGTCTTCCTCGTTGCCCTCTGAAAGTGAAACATTTATTGGTGCTCCTTTTATGATCTCAGTTTGCTGTTCTTTAAGAGGTTAGTGATCAACTGGGCGAACAGGGGTTAGATGCTACTCTAGAATTAGATATATACTTGTAATTCAAATAGTTCATTTAATTAGACAAGACTCGTCACATTACGGGGATGGGCTTACTTTGGGGCTTCGGTATCATGTGTAATTGATAACTCTCAAGTTTTAAAGTTTAGATCAGAGGGAAAGCACTTTAGAAAGTTTCGAGAACAAGTTTATAAGTGTATTAGGGTCCATTTGTGGCAAAAAGGTAAGAAAAGTCTATGTGTTGAGAAATCAAGATGTTTAAACAAATTTTAAAGTATGTGCCTAATATGCGTTGCCTACAAGGTGCGCTTGTGAAAGATACAAGAGAACAACATATCAACAACAAGCAAACAAACAAGGCACACGCAAGCAACAATCATACCAGCAAAAGAGCACACAAGACACCTATAGAACCAGAAAGGCAAATCAACAAACGCGTTAGTTGGAGAATCCAACCAAGGGTCATAGCCTAGAAGTCCTATGGGTCTAGGTCATTCCTACTTGCTGGAGCCTATACTTCTTCAGCTGGGGCTCCTGCTGGTAAGCTTGAGACTGTAGAAGTTGCAACTGGAGTGAATTATTGGGGTTGAAGT
The DNA here is from genome assembly GCA_026929855.1 of Poa annua. NCBI lineage: Eukaryota > Viridiplantae > Streptophyta > Magnoliopsida > Poales > Poaceae > Poa > Poa annua. The sequence continues at coordinate 98,371,690 of CM049427.1, forward strand.
CTTGACAGTGACACTGCTTCGGCAAGTAAGGGTGGCTTTGCAGCTTGTTTCTTCACTTGACGACCACCTTGATGCCGTATGCTGAAATCTTGAGGCTGACCTTTGCCTTCTCGATACTGGTTACATAGGTCTCATTTGGGTTCATCGTCAAGTTTATACAAGCTTTGGAATAGGTACAAGATAGTAGACAAAAGTCTTTTGAAATACTTTAAATTAGAGAGATAAGATAGAGATGGTTTTTCAGAAAAGGTGAGGAGTGGAAACCATATTTGGCTTACCTACAAGGAAATATATTCTTGTCGAAAAAGGTTTTAGCAAAACATTTCCTTCGTAAGCTAACGACCATGCTAACTAAGGTCTCCTAAGGTCAACGATGGCTCTGATACCAAGTCTGTGAGGACCCCTCTGACAACCAGCCAGAGATGCCCACGTTATGTAAACAGATCACGATCCCAATGATCAGTGCATCGCGATCACATAACCAACTTGGTATACAAAGTTACATCATACAACTCGAATAGAATACGACTTACATAAATACTGGTCACATGACCAAGTCTGCAAACATCGTCGCACATGACGAAATAAGAACTAAGGTACAGCGGAAGATTCGGCTAGCGTCGGCCCTCGTCACGTCCTGACGCATTTCCACAAAGCAGTTGAGCGGGACACTTCGTTGGCGTAGTCGTCGGCGTACTCCTCCTTCTTGCCGTACATCTCTTCATTCCTACCAATCTAGAATATGATGTATACCACTCATATCTAACACATACAATTGGATTTGCTCCAAAAAGTATCTTTAATAATGAACTAAAAATCACCAAAATGGTACTGGTGTCAATCTTAAACATGATATAACTTTGTTATAAACATCTCCTGCATGCAAGGCTTCTAGATCTGGGTAGGTATTATCCTAAGCTTTTCAGAGAGCTAAAGTTTGCAGGATTTTGATATATAAAACTCAAGTTATTAAGTAAATAGTAAAAATTCCACTTTTTACAAGATTGGACATAGAGCACTCATCAAAATATATTTTTGCAAACGGCCAAAGCCTCATGGTGGAAAAAACTGATAGATACACAAAACATTTTGAATCAACCAAACTGGATGAGTAGATCTCCCACAAACGAATTAAAGGTAGAGCACTAGTTTTCTGGAAAAATAAAACAGGAAAAATCCAAAAAGGAAAAATGGGCAGACGGGTCGAAACTGGCGCTGGGCGCCTCGGGCGAGCTGGGCCGGCCCACGGCGGCGCGCGCGCTGGCGAACAGGCAAGCCACCTCCGGATCCAAGATGGACGCGCAGGATTAGATCGCCGGAGGTTCAAACGGAACCGTCGATTCGGAGATCGACGTCCGTCAGCCATCTTCTTCCTCTGGACAGGAACGGGCGGGCTGAAACCCTAGAGAAGGTGTTGAGCTCGGGCTGCTCACCTAGGGGACCTCACGGACGACTAGGAGGGATGGAGGCGGGTGCGGAGAGCCGGGGAAAGCGATGGGAGGTCGAAGCTCTTGCCGGCGGGCTCCAGGTCGATGGCGCGAGCTCCAGCGTCCGCGACGGACATGGCGAGGCTGAGGCGACTCCGGGGTACCTGCGCGCAAACGAGCATGTCTCAGGGGTAGCCTACACACCAGGGAGCTAGGTGGAGAAGAGAGAAAGAGCAGGGAGGGACGACATTGCTAGCGACCGCGCTCGCAAGAGCTTGGGACCGAGATCACGCGTTCCCGGGCAGCAGGGGCCGAGATGGATCGAGATCTCGCACGGGATGGAAAAGAGGAGTGAGAGGAGGAGAATGGACAGAGCTAGAGGGAGGGAGTGAGTCTGTGGGCTTGTACCCAAGGTGGTGGCCGGTTTCCAGGTTTGGGAAGGGAAAGCAAAAAGAGGGAGAGGGTTCGGGCAGGGGTTGGCTGAGAGGGGCGGTGTGCAATGATGCAAACATGATGCTGCACCAATTTGGACAGTAGTTTATGTCTTGGGGCTGTTGGAGGAGTGAAATAATGGGGAGGCTGAATCTGCCTGCCAGGTGTTTGATTAAATGCCCGAAAGAAATAAGAAATGGGGAAGCAGAGCTAGGGTTTGGACAAAGGTCGAGCTAAGAGTTTCCAGGGGTGAGGGTATCCAAAGCAACCCTAAACCACATAATTAACAAGGTTAGAGGGAGAGGTTGGGTTTTGATAGAATTGGTCTGATTAGTCTAGGTCTCTTTGCGAAGGTGGATTAGGCAATCCCTTACAAGAAAAATTAAGATACAAGATAGTTTGATTAGAAGGGGCCTAGGTGCAGGTTTTGGTTTAAGAGATGAGGTAAAAAGGGCTCAACAACACTTGATATAAAAATGACAAATTGCTATGTTCTAATCTAGATATGGTCACCTTGTCATGAAGCACTCAAATGATGCAGAAATAAGTGATCCAATAATTTTGTAAATTATCAAGAGGGATAAAAGTGGGAAGTAGAGGTGGTGATGATAAGGTTATGTGAGTTGCATTTCCATTATGAATAAAATGAACCCTAATTGCCATGCTCTAGAAATGCTAAAAATTAACATGAGGGAAGATTTATTTTATATCTATGTGAAATAGAATTTTATTTGTAAAAATCAGCACAAAACAATTTCACAAGAGGTATTGCATTCCACTTAATCAAGCCAAACAAAACAAACACTTTGGATACCAAATCAAATAATGGGCACTAAATATTGCATATATTCAATTACCACATGATCACTCAGAAACTAACACACTCAAGGATAACAACTTAAGCACAGGACAAAATAGGATCAAACTCATAAGACTCATTGGCTAAATAACCACACTTGTAGGATACAATAACTATATTTGTGGAGTGGTGATCAATAAAAATTATGACAAGATTTTGAAGAAAGAGGGTTAAATAACTTCTTAATAGTAGTTTCCAAAGAAATACAAATTGAGGGATGTTGAAATAATAGTTGCAAAACTTGCCACATATTAGGCTCAAAATATATTAAGACTTATTATATGGTCCTGTATAGTATTGCAAACAAATAGTTTTGTTGAAATACTGTTAGTCTCTCAAAAGATATAATATTTTTGGGTGGTTGCTAAAATCAAAGGAAATGTAGTTTGTTTCTCAAATCAGGAAGGAGGAGATATAGGAATGATTTTACTTGCCATAACATTGATATCAGATGTCATATTATAACTAGGTTGAGTTTTAGGGTTGATAGCTAGAGAGGATATCAACACAAACACAAAGCACAACATGACCAAAAGAGTAATCAGTGGATAAACACATCCATTGACAAAACATTTCAAAAAGTTTTTGTTGCCTCAGAATTTTGGATCTTTTATAATTAGGTTTTTGCTGCTTTCAAAATTTGGGGCGTTACACTTTCGGCCTCCGTGTTCCGAGGCCATATCTGCATATGCTAGGCTCGCCACTATAACCTCCACGCTGACGCTTGTGCAACATGTCTTACACCCATCGTATGCGAACGATGATATTTCTGACACCCGATCGTCACGGCCTGCCTCATAACGTAGAACTTTCTTGGTGGTGCGCGTGGGAGGAAGAACACTAGTGGTATTTTTGAAAGGATCATCTTATATAATTACCGCCGCGTAATAATATATACTATATATATAATCAAACAATATAAGATGCACACAAAACATAAAATGTAAGGCAATGTGATATAGTCCATTGCGCCATGGTCTTCTTGGCGCCCGCAGTTTATAAACAATTTAATAAACCTACCTTGACCATATCACATAGCCCCTGCAAAATAAAGTTAGACGCTTCTACTTTATCTTTTGCATATTTTACGTGGCTTGGGGCTTTCGTAAATAGAACCGCTTCAAACATACGAACCTTATGACCACAACAACGATCCAATAATTGCATGTTTAAGCATCCCTTTCGGGCCCTCCATTGAAAATGCAAGACCAACTAAAGAGAGAGAAACTGACACCCACCAGCCACAGATCCCTTTGTCGGAGTTGCGCCGAGTTGAGAGGGGGATCTCTGCCACGCTGCTGGTGTTCCGGTCCAAGTCTTCTGCTACTCGTCCTGGACTGGAGCTTCGGAGGCCGTCGTTTCCACTGTAAGAGTGTAACGCCCTGCGAGGTGTTGCGCTAGCGGTGCTGGGAGGTCTGCTTCCTCTACACGACCTTGAGGTCGGCTTCGTCGGTCTTCATCGACAACGTTTGTGCGGGAACATAATCCCCGCTTTCGGTCTACAAGGGTATGTATTCCGATCTTCGTTCGTACTACTATATCTGCATAGAATAGAACTTGGCATGTTTTAAGTATATCGTTGCTAGGAATTTTTTTTCTACACACAAACCCCTTCAGTGGTATCAGAGCCGTCTATCATAGATATAGCTGTATGCTGTTAGAACCCGTGTTCTGCACGGGGGCACCGTTCCTGTTATTTGCTACCCTCTAGCGTGCACTTGTGACTCCAGCGGCATCGAGTTGATGAAGCGGCCCAGACCAACTTTACGCGCACGCTTACGCGAGACTGGTTCCACTACTGACATACGGCTTGTACCGAATCTGTGGCTGGCGGGTGTCAGTTTCTCTCTCTTTAGTTGGCCTTCGCATTTTCAATGGAGGGCCCGAAAGGGATGCTTAAATATGCAATTATTGGATCGTTGTTGTGGTCATAAGGTTCGTATGTTTGAAGCGGTTCTATTTACGAAAGCCCCAAGCCACGTAAAATATGCAAAAGATAAAGTAGAAGCGTCTAACTGTATTTTGCAGGGGCTATGTGATATGGTCAAGGTAGGTTTATTAAATTGTTTATAAACTGCGGGCGCCAAGAAGATCATGGCGCAATGGACTATATCACATTGCATTACATTTGATGTTTTGTGTGCATCTTATATTGCGTGATTATATATATATAGTATATATTAATTAAGCGGCAGTAATTATATAAGATGATCCCTTCAAAATACCACTAGTGTTCTCCCTCCAAGGCGCACCACCAAGAAAGTTCTACGTTATGAGGCAGGCCGTGATGATCGGGTGTCAGACATATCGTCGTTTGCATACAGTGGGTGTAAGCCATGTTGCACAAGCGTCAGTGTGGAGGTTATGGTGGCGAGCCTAGCATATGCAGATATGGCCTCGGAACAAGGAGACCGAAAGGTCGAGCACAAGTCACAAAATTGGTGTGGCGGACAGTTGTCTACCCTTGAAGTTGTGCCGCCGGCTCTGATGATGAGGGTGGTGCAATGGATGGGGGTCGTGTAATCGCTTAAACGACCAGGAGGGATGTTCGTTTGAGTGGAAGTTATGTTAGTTATTTTCTAAAAATACTATAACTCAAAATTATTATGAACAAAGTCTTATGTTGTTGCAAATTCCATTGTAGATGTCTCACCCCTCCTTTAACCTAAACCTACTCATTGAGAAAGAGAAGCTTAAGACCGATGGGTCTAACTTCGTGTCCTGGTTCCGCGATCTGAAATCCATTCTTGAAACCCACAAGGTGGCCTACATCCTTGATGCCCCCTTAGGTGATCTTCCAAACACCGCCTCGGATATCGAAAGAAATGTCCATGAGGTTAAGGCGGAGATTTCTTCTTATGTACAGAGTGGCATGCTCTTTGCCATGGAGGCTGACCTGCAAAACCACTTCGTGAACAAGGGTGCTTATGATATAATCACTGAACCCATGGTTGTTTTTGCACGACAAGTCAAGGCTGAGAGGTTCGAAGCATCCGTGCTTTTCTTCTCAGCCCAGATGGAAGAGCACGGCAATATTAGTGAGCACTTAGCCAAGTTGTTTGGCTGCGTTCAGCTCCTGAACGATATGGGAAGTGTGATCCCAGAAGAGCTGGTTATTGATAGGATGCTGATTTCTCTGCCCCCTAGCTATAAGAACGCCATCGTGGACTTGTAACATCCCAACATTTTGGAATGTTTAAAAAATCACTAAAATTTAAAAACTTTTCTTTTATTAAAATAAAATAGTAAAATGCATAAGAAAACCAACTATAAAAGACTTCAAACATATTGAAAGGGGTTTAATATCTCCAATATCCCAGTTTATCATTATTTTCAAAAGTTGTTTCAAGATTATATTATCTATAGTTTGCCAAATGATTTACCAACTTTCAAACTATCTTCTTGTAATAAAATAGTTTCCTTGTAAGTAAAATATTCTTTACAAGTATTTGATTTCAGCCACTTAGCCATGGATATTCATAAATTAAAATAATATTAACAAGTGTTCTTTTAAGCTGTTTAAAACAGGGTCTAATTGCTAAATGGTTTCATTCTTTTAACTAAGTTCAAAACATGGTTTTGGAAATTACAAATCTATAGTTTATAACTTTAAAACTTCATATATTTTATAATTAATTAATTATCCAAATAATCATTTCATTTACTTAAATTACTTTCATTTATTTTTCAAAGGATACAATGATTAATATACTCTATATAAGATATAATGGTGCACAAAATAAAATTTAATTAAAAATTGAATCCATTATATATTTCCTATTACTTTAAAAATATTTATATTATGTTATTTTATTATTGTACCAAAATAAGAATGAATGGTTACTCAAAATGAATTTTAAATAACTTAAATTCAACCATATAAGATTGTGGTAATCTCATAAATTTAATTGAACCCCCAAATGTTTTTGTTAAATTATCATTTCAAATTTGACCTAAATGGACAAATATGCATTTTATGAATGATTTAATGTTGAAAAGTGTTTAAAATATAATCATAAGTGTTTTAAATAATAGACATTGTTTTTACAAATTTGTAGAAACAAATTTGAATTCTTTTGGACCTTTAAATCCAAAGTTATAAATAAAAACAGAAAACTTAAAAGGAAAAAAAAAGAATAATTGGGCCGAAGCCCATCTCTTCCCGAGCGTGCGCGCAGCCCAGCCCGGCTCTCTCTCCCCCTCTGGCTGACGTGTGGGGCCCACACGTCAGCTTCATCTTCAACGGCCAGAGACCACACCCACGACCTCGCAGAAACGGCCGGCAATTCATCCCCTTCATTCACGCGATTAAGACGATTAACCCGAGCCCCAAACCTCTCCTTTAAAAGCCCTCGCTCCCCTCCACCTTTCCCCTCTCGTGCCCGTGCAAATGGCGCCGTGAGGCTGCGGAAATCGCTCGCCGGACTTGCGCAATGCCGCCGGCATGTTTCGTCGTTCGCCGGCGAGGTGAGCTCTCCCCTTGACCGAGAGCCCTCCCTTTTTTTTCTCGCCGTGCTCTTCCGCCCCTCCTAACCCTTTACCCTACAGAGAACCGAGCGGGAGATACTCACCGGAGAGTCACCGGCGCCGCCGCACCTCCGGCCTCTTCTCCAAGCCGTCCCGGGAAGCGCTGCTCGACCCCGAACCCTCCTTCTTCCTCGGCGTGATGCACCGTGTCCGAGGACGTCCTCCGCGAGCTCGGGGAAGATCCACCTCGCCCGGAGGATCTCCACCAAGCGCCAGCGCCGCCGCGACCTCCATTTCCGGCGAAATCCCGCCGCCAGCATCTGCTCGTCCGAGGTGAGCCGTCCGATCCTTTTTCCACGACCACGATTAGAAGTTTACAGCGAAGAGTTATTTACCATTTGCAACCGTTAGATCTAGATCGTGCGGTTTAGATCGAATCACTTATCCACGTCAGTGCCCAGTCAGCGGCCACGTCACAGCCCAGTCAGCACACACGTGGAAATTGATTTCTTTTAATTAGATTAAATGGCAGTTTTGCAGAAAAGTCCATGTCTATTCAAACTATCATATCTTTTTAACCACTTATCCAAATTAAAATATTTTTATATTTTTGGAAAGCCCTTGACATGTAGAATATTTTACATCTGCCAAAATTCAAATTTGACTAAGTTTAAAATATTCAAATTTCAAATGGTGAAATTGAGTATTTTTGTCATAATTTTAAATCTGTAAATTCAAAAATTGTAAATAAAATTGTTTTAGAAACTTTAGAGTATGTGCTATAATATGCCTCTACTATAAAATAATTTTTAGTATTGTTTTGATGATTTAATAGTTGTATGATTAAATTGAATAGTTTGAGTATTTTCAACATAACTATTAATAAAAATATTATTTTTGATTAAATCAAATTGCTATAAATTTAATTAAATGCCCCCTGTCTATTAACACTAATTACAAAAATTTTCAATAAAAATTTAATTATAGAAAACTTTAATATTATAATTATTCCTTTTATTATATTTTCCAAAAATAGAAATTAATTAGATTGCATTTATAGCCAAATGCATACTCTATAAATATCACAAATTTTGTATGATATTTCTTAGGATTTAAAAGTGCATTGCATGCATAACTTATTTTCACATATAGATATATTTCCCATAGGAAATCTCTTCATTATTTTTCTCTAAGTTAGGAATATTTTCGAAACTTAGCATTTTGGTAAAAAAAATCTATGCACTAGACACTTAGTATCTTCAACTTGGAGCTAGAAGGCCAACGAAGGACTTAGCCAAGAAAACAAGACTTCAGAAGTATCTTCAAGGAGTAGAAGCACTTAGAAGAAAATCAAGAAGAAGTTCAAGAAGACCAACCTGCTTTATTCTCTAAGTCTTTCTTGCTCTCTCTCTCCTTTCTCCCTCCTTCTCTGAGACTTCATGAAGACTAAGTAAATCCAAGACCTTCCTAGGTGATACAAAAATCATCAAGTCTGAAGATTATTCAAGTCTACCTAGAATTCAATCAAGACATCACCAAGGAGAATATTACAAGTCTGGAGATGAAGCCTGGAAGACCAACTACATCATTCTTACTATCTTTTCCCTCTTTCCTAATCTTATCTTTCACTTTAGACATAAACGATTTTTGATCATGTTATTACCATATTGAAGTTTGTTGGATCCTAGCGGCATAGTGAGATGAAGCGGCCTGGAAACAAACCTTACATGTCCACGTACATGAGACCTGTTCCACAATTTAAGTGGCTAGCCGGGTGTCTGTCTCTCTCACTTTAGTGAATATCCAATTTACAAAGAGTTGATAGTAATTGTTGATCACCTTATAAACTTAGTATTTTCTCCAAGTATTTATGCAATCATGGCTAAGCCATTTGAGTGCTTATTCAAGATAATTTATAACAAAGTTATTTTTTTTAACTTCTGATCTTAGTCCTTAGTCATTTTTGACCAACACATTTCCTTGCATTAACTTAAAAGATTTTCATGGCATGACATGCATTTCTAGTCCTTAGAAATAAATTGCATATCATGCATGACATGTTTTCCATAGAAGTTTTACAAAACTTGTTTGTTCACTAGATATGTGCATGTATGTTTGATGTTGTATTGTTTGTTGATTGTTGTTTTGTTGTTTGCTTATATTGTTTAGATTGAACGGAGAGCAAACGTTCGTTGTTGAAAAGAGTTTGTGAACAACGACAACATTCAAAGGCAAGTGGCACACCTCATAAAATTCCTATTATTTCTATATGCATTACTTAGTGTATTTTTATATGCATGTGTAGGATAGTATTGCTATGCTAAACCTGTGTTGAATTCCCTTACTCCTGTGTCTAGGTTCCTATATCATACTTAGCAGAAATATTGATGCTATGCAATTGATGAAAAGTTTTACAAAATTTTAAGTGACTACTCAGCGCTGTGCTCATGGTTGTCGTCGCCTAGGATGAATTTTTATTCTACTTAGGGCCGTGAGCATGGTGGTTGTCAACCTGGGAGTACACATCCACTAAGTTAATGAAACACCTGGGTGGATTGGTTGAATGGTTTATGTTGAATGGCTACTCAGGACTGTGCTTGTGGTTGTGTTCGCCTAAGGTAGTTTCTACTATACTTGGGGCCATGAGCATGGGGGTTGTCAACCTGAGAGTGCACTTGTGGATGGCCACCCAGGGAACAGAGGAATCTGAAAAACTCCGAGTGACGATTGCTTCCAGTGCAGCCATTGCCATATGGGCTCTGGGTTGATCAATTATGTTGCATGGACTCTCTCCGGCTTGACAAGCAGATGTAGGGGGATGTTAGGTGGAACGGGTCAAGACAGAGTGGGAGGGAAAATGCTTCTGAAAGATCTCGTCTCATTCTTCTCCTTTCCTTATCACAAATGGTGTGTAAAGGATAAATTGGGTTGAATGGGTACAATGGTGAATGTGCACAACCTCTGCAGAGTGTAAAACTAAGTACTTAGCCGTGTCCCCGGTACGGACAATTTGAGCAGCTGATCACGGACGTCAACGGAGGATTCCATCATTCCAACTTCAGAAATAAAACTTGATGGGTGAACAAGGGAAGATGAGATTATGGTTTTCATGCCATACTTGTCTTGATTTGAAGAAAGTGTTTTCCAAAGAGATAGGAAAAATTGGCTTTATGCAAAATAACCTTGAACTCCACCAGCCAAATATGCATATAGGCTATAGAGTTATTCCATTAAGTGTCCACCATAGTGTCACTTGCCAGACTCCATTTTTAATGGAATCTGACCCACGTTGTTGCAATATTTTTCTTATTGCAGATTGATTAAATGACGAGTGAGGTTTCATTTAAAGGTTTCGAGTCTACAACCAACATGTTTTCGCCTGTGGCAACATGAAGTTGTTGGAGACCCACTGCTATTATAATTCCGCTGTGTACTTTTTCAATGCTAGCTTTATGCTATGAAATTTGTATCGAATATTTTGTAAGACTGGATCATCGATGTAATAAAATTGATACTTTGTTGTGATATTATATTGTAAACTGTGTATGCAAACGAATCGATCCAGGGATTTGCACTATACACAGGTATCTGCCTTATTTAAAGTGCAGGTACGCTACAGGACTACGGCATGAAAGGGACATCAAAACCCCTGTCGGAAATCCTAAAGATGCTCGAAGTGGCCGAATTAGAAATCAAGCTGGAGAAGATGGTGGTGTCCATCGGATCAAGTAAGCGCAACTGCCCCAAGTACCTGGAGGATAGGAAGTCTGGCAAGACAGTCGACAAAGAGCAAGGTATATTTGATATACATGTTATAGATGTGTACCTTACATCCGCCCGGAGCAACACATGGGTATTTGATACTGTTTCTGTTGCTCATATATGTAACTCTCAGGAGGAGTTACGGAATAGATGGCGGCTGGCTAAGGATTAGGTGACGATGCGCGTCGGTAAAGGATCGAGAGTCGACGTGGTGGCTGTCGGCACGCTCCCTCTGCATCTACCATCGGGATTAGTTTTGGTTTTAAATACATGTTATTTTGTACCATCCTTGAGTGTAAACATTATAAGTGGGTCTTGACTGTTACAAGACGGTTATTCATTTAAATCAGTATCAAGCAGTTGTGCTATTTATATGAATGATATCTTTTATGTTGATGCTCCCGAGAATAATGGTTTATTCTTGTTGAATCTCGATCGTAATACTCACATCCATAACATAGAAGCCAAACGGATTAAGTGTAGTGATGATACCGCCATGTATATGTGGCATTGCCGTCTTGGTCATATTGGTGTAAAGCGCATGAAGAAACTCCACTCCGATGGACTTTTGGAATCGTTGGATTTTGGATCCCTCGATACATGCGAACCATGCCTTATGGGCAAAATGATCAAGACACCGTTCAAAGGTTTCGTTGAACGGGCGTCGGATTTATTGGGGATCATACATACAGATGTGTGTTGACCGATGAGCGTTTCGACACGCAATGGTTATCGTTACTTCGTCACCTTCACTGATGACTTGAGAAGATACAGTTATATCTACTTGATGAAACACAAGTCTGAAACTTTTGAAAAGTTCAAAGAATTTCAAAGTGAAGTTGAGAATCAGCTTAACAAGAAAATCAAGCACCTCCGATCCGATCGTGGTGGCGAGTATTTGAGTTTTGAGTTTGGCACACATCTGAAGAGTTGTGGCATAGTACCTCAACTTACGCCAGCCGGAACACCGCAGCGTAACGGCGTGTCCGAGCGACGTAATCGTCCACTACTGGATAGTGTCCGATCTATGATGTCTCTTACCGATTTGCCCGTGTCCTCCTGGGGTTATGCGTTAGAAACAGCCGCATTCATTTTAAATAGGGCTCCGTCCAAATCCGTTGAAAGGACACCGTATGAATTATGGTATGGCCAAAAGCCTAAGTTATCGTTTCTGAAGGTTTTGGGTTGTGAGGTGTATGTTAAGAAACTACAGCCCAACCAACTCGAACCAAAATCGGAGAAAATCGTCTTTGTAGGATATCCACGGGAAACCGTTGGGTACACCTTCTACAACCAAGCTGAGGGCAAAACTTTTGTCGCGAAGACCGGTACCTTTCTAGAGAAGGAGTTTCTCGCGAAAGGAGTAAGTGGGAGGAAGGTAGACCTCGATGAGATCGTTGATCCTGAACTCGAGATTCCGAGTGGCGCAACGGAAGAAATTCTGGAAACGTCCTCCGTGGATGGAGTGAGAGAAACTGTCGAGGAAAGTATTCTACCTCGTAGGTCTGGTAGATCTCGGATCGCACCAGAATGGTACGGCACCCTGGTTTGCACCGTCATGGTAGTTGAACAAGACGAACCTACGAACTACAAGGAGGCGATGGCGAGTCTAGAGTCCGAGAAATGTCTTGAAGCCATGAAATCCGAAATAGGATCCATGTATGATAAAAAAGTGTTGACTTTGATGGATATTCCCGAAGGGCGCAAGGCCGTCGAGAATAAATGGATCTTTAAGAAGAACACTGATACTGACGGTAATGTGACCGTCTATAAAGCTCGGCTTGTCGCAAAAGGTTTCCGACAAGTTCATGGGATTGACTACGATGAAACTTTTTCACCGGTAGCGATGCTTAAGTCTATTCGGATTTTGTTAGCAGTTGCTGCCTATTACGATTATGAAATCTGGCAGATGGACGTCAAAACAACCTTCCTAAATGGAAACATTGAGGAAGAGTTGTACATGGTACAACCGGAAGGTTTTGTCGATCCAGGAAATGCTAACAAGGTATGCAAGCTTCAGCGATCCATCTATGGATTGAAGCAAGCATCTCGGAGCTGGAATCTTCGCTTTGATGAGGTAATCAAAGGTTTTGGATTTGTCCAAAATTTGGAAGAGACCTGCATTTACAAGAACATGAGTGGGAGCTCGGTTGTGTTCTTAGCACTGTATGTAGATGACATATTGCTGATTGGGAATGATGTGGAACTTCTGAATACCGTGAAGGAATATTTAAACTGTAAATTTTCCATGAAGGACTTAGGAGAAGCTGCATACGTATTAAGCATAAAAATCTATCGTGATAGATCAAGGCGCCTATTAGCATTGAGTCAGAGTACTTATCTTGATAAAATACTGAAGCGTTTCGGTATGGAGAAGGCAAAGAAGGGTTCTCTGCCGGTTATCAAGAATAAAACATTGCGGAAGGCACAGTGTCCGGTAACGGAACTGGATAAGGCCGATATGACTAAACATTCTTATGCTTTAGCCATAGGATCGATTATGTATGCAATCTTAAGTACTATACCTGATGTGGCATTAGCTCTAAGTTTGACAAGTCGGTTCCAGAGTAATCCTGGAATGGCGCATTGGATTGTTGTTAAGAGCATTCTTAAGTATCTCAATAAGACAAAGGAAATGTTCCTTGTCTATGGTGGCTGCGATGAAGAACTTGGCGTAACAGGTTACGTGGATGCAAGTTTCTGCTCAGACCCCGATGACTCTAAGTCACAGACATGTTATGTGTTCAAGGTGAATGGGGGCGCCGTGTCCTGGAGAAGTGGGAAGCAACCCATTGTCGCACAATCTACAATGGAGTCAGAGTACATTGCTGCTTGCGAAGCCGCGAATGAAGTTGTGTGGCTGAGGAAGTTCGTCATCGAACTTGGAGTGTGCCCGAGCGTGTAAGACCCCGTGATCCTCTTCTGTGACAATACGGGTGCCATTTCTAACGCCAAGGAGCCAAGGTCTCACTCCACCGCCAAACACATTCTCCGACGCTTCCATGTGATACGTCAGTACGTACAAGGAGGCGATGTGAAGATTAGAAAAGTGCATACGGATCTGAATGTGGCAGATCCGCTGACGAAGCCTCTCCCGCTTGACAAGCATGAAAAACACCAATTAGCTATGGGTGTTAAGCTTTTACCAAGTTGTAATCTAGATTAATTTGTACTCTAGTGCAAGTGGGAGACTGAAGGAGATATGCCCTAGAGGCAATTAATAAAGTGTATTCTTTATCATATCTCGTTTGTTCATAATAGGTTTTTGTGTCATGCTATAACCGTATTAAGCGGAAACATTAATACGGGTGTGATGCGTAAACAACAAGGTCCCTAGTAGCATCTACTAAGACTAGTTTCGATGCGCGATTGATGATCGAGGTTTCCCGATCATAGGGCATGGCGCCGGTCGGCAATGGAAGTCATATCGTTGGAGAATGATGTGATGGACATACCCAGATTTTGAGGACGTAGTCGCTACAACTTTGACCGTGAGATCAACTCTTATTGTTATTCCTGGAAGATACTTTGATCGCACCAAACGTCGTATCTTATATAGTATGACAATAACGGTGATACTTTTGGGTATCGGAAAAGAGTAGTTGAGACGAGGGGTCAAGAGCGGGATTTGCCAGTCCGCATAGCAGGATAGATACTCTAGGGCCAACTCGGTGAGATCATATCTAATGAGGTTGCAAGCATGTGACTAGGTCACGGAGACATGAAATCATAGACGAGTAGAAGATAGCGTTGTCGGTAACAAGGTCAAGCTAGGTATGGAGATATCTATGGAACGACGCTCGGACACGATAAGTATCGCTATGGAAAAAGGTTTAAGACTTTGCGTTCATGTTTGATAGATGAAAGTCATTCGTTATATCACAGGAATTGATTCATGGGGTCAAGGCCTACGAGTTAGTCGCTGATCATAGAGGACTCTTGATAATACCTGTTATTATATCGAACCGCTAGGGTAACACACTTAACGGGTTTCGACAAGACAACCGGAAAAGAAAGAGATCACCGGGAATGTCCCGGGAGGGGTCCGATGGAGATTGGGCAGCGACGAAAGAGTTTTCGGAGATAGAATAATTTATATATAATATGTTTGATATTAATTAGTGTAATTAATGTGCAAATATGATTTTATATATTTATTTTTGAATTTATTTAGTCTGATTTCCCTAAATGGGCCTTCTGGTCGAAAGAAGGCCCAAGAGGGGGGAAATTCCCTAGGGGAATTCGGTGGGAGCCATGGGGCCGACCCAGGTGGGCCAAAAGGGGCCCACCGGGGGCCGGCCCACCACATTGCCCGGCTGGCAAGGTTGGCTCCCCCAGGAGCCTTTATATAGAGGGGCACCCCTGGCCTTTTAATTCACCAATTAATTCCCGAATTCTCTCTCGGTTTCGTGATTCCCTTTGTCGGAGTTGCGCCGAGTTGAGAGGGGGATCTCTTCCACCATAGCACACTACCGCGCTGCTGGTGCTCCGGTCCAAGTCTTCCGCTGCTCGTCCTGGACTGGAGCTTCGGAGGCCGTCGTTTCCCCCGTACGTGTGTAACGCCTTGTGAGGTGCTGCGCTAGCGGTACTCGGAGGTCTGCTTCCGACCATGAGGTTGGCTTCGTCTGTCTTCATCGACAATGTTTGTGCGGGAACGTAATCCTCGCTTTCGGTCTACAAGGGTATGTATTCCAATCTCCGTTCGTACTACTATATCTGCATAGAATAGATCTTGGCATGTTTTAGGGATATCGTTGCTAGGAAATTTTTTGTTTTCTGCACACGAACCCCTTGAGATATAGTAGTACGAACGGAGATCCGAATACATACCCTTGTAGACCGAAAACGGGGATTACGTTCCCGCACAAACGTTGTCGATGAAGACCGACGAAGCCGACCTCAAGGTCGTGTAGAGGAAGCAGACCTCCGAGTACCGCTAGCGCAGCACCTCGCAGGGCGTCACACACGTACGGTGGAAACGACGGCCTCCGAAGCTCTAGTCCAGGACGAGCATCAGAAGACTTGGACCGGAACACCAGCAGCGCGGTAGCGGGCTATGGTGGAAGAGATCCCCCTCTCAACTCGGCGCAACTCCGACAAAGGGAATCACGAAATCGAGAGAGAACTGGGGAATTATTTGGTGAATTAAAAGGCCAGGGGTGCCCCTTCTTATATAGGCTCCCAGGGGGGAGCCAACCTCCTCACCAGGAAATGTGGGACTAAACCCCACATGCCTGGTGCAGCATTGGTTGGTGCGTCGGCCCTCCTGGGTCGGCCACCAAGCCCCCCACCGAATTCCCCTAGGGAATTTTCCCCTCTTGGGCCTTTTTTCGACCAGAAGGCCCATATAGGGAAATCAGCCTAAATAAATTCGAAAATAAATATATAAAATCATATTTAGACATTAATTACACTAATTAATATCAAACATATTATATATAATTTATTCTAGCTCCGAAAACTCTTTCGTAGCTGCCCGATCTCCATCAGACCTCTCCCGGGATATTCCTGGTGATCTCTTTCCTTTCCGGCTGTCTTGTCGAAACCCCTTAAGTGTGTTACCCTAGCAGTTTGAAATAATAACAGGTACGATCAAGACTCCTCTATGATCAACGACTAACTCGTAGGCCTGGACCCCATGAATTAATCCCTGTGATATAACCTGAACGCAAAGTCTTAAACCTTTTGCCATAGCGATACTTAGCGTGTCCGAGCGTCGTTCCATAGATATCTCCATACCTAGCTTGACCTCGTTACCGGCAACGCTATCTTCTACTCGTCTATGATTTCATGTCTCCGTGACCTAGTCACATGCTTGCAAGCTCATTAGACATGATCTCACCGAGTGGGCCCTAGAGTATCTATCCTGCTATGCGGACTGGCAAATCCTGCTCTTGACCCCTCGTCTCAACTACTCCTTTCCGATACCCAAAAGTATCACCGTTATTGTCATACTAAATAAGATACGACGTTTGGTGCGATCAAAGTATCTTCCAGGAATAACAATAAGAGTTGGTCTCACTATCAAAGGCGTAATGACTACGTCCTCCAAATCTGGGTATGTCCATCACATCGTTCTCCAACGATATGACTTCCATTGCCGACCGGCGCAATGCCCTATGATCGGGAAACCTCGATCATCAATCGCGCAATGAAACTAGTCTTAGTAGAGCCTACTAGGGACCAGGTTGTTTACGCATGACGAGGGTGTAACTCGACAAATCCCTGGGTTGTCCACCCCGGGTTGATTGAGGGGAAGAGAGAGAAGCATTGGTGATCAGGACGGCTGACAAGCGGGGCGATTTACCCAGGTTCAGGCTCCCGGAGGATAACACCCTACTTCCTGCTTGTCTGGTATTGATGGCAAGTAGCGATTACAATGGCGAGATTGCGATCTCGCTAGGGTTAGTGGTGGCGGCTATGAGCGTGTATTTAGACGAGCAACCCTCCTGGCCTTTATAGGTAGGCCAGGTCTCGGGTGAACGATGTGGTATGGGAATTACAGATATGGCAGGTTATGCGACCTAACCGACTAGGACTAGGTCACACGATACCCCTAGTGAGCCTTCTGTGGGCCTTCGTAAGCTTGGCGCGGCCCAGGTATCCTTACCGTGGGATAGTCGAAGAGTAAGCCCACGACAGTAGCCCCCGAGTGCTTGGTCGAAACGTAGAGTCGAGCAAAGGACTCCTTTCTCCTGGGCGCGCCGCCAGATTTCTTGTTCTTGAGTCTGAACTTGCTTTTCTACAGTCGAAGAGGACACTCCCGATGGGAGTAATCTCTGCAGTCGAATTATTTTGTCTTGGCCTTGTGCAAAACTTGCTTTTATTCGGCCTGTTGGCTTACTTCTTTTTCTTTGCCACCCGAATGATTGATTCGGGTTCTCGGATCAGCACCCTGTCCTACTTGATTGTTTTCAGCTGTAAAGCTTACTACTCGAATCTTGTGTTCGAGTTGCCGTGCTGCTCCACTTCTTTTCTAGAGCCATTGTCTTGCTGACGTTAGTGATGACGCTTCCTGGCACGCCTCTGCGCCCGATGGGACGTGACGTAGCGGGGCCCACTGTCAGTGTTGACTGTGGTCAGCAGTTGTCACGTCTCTCCGAACTGGGCGCGAAAATTTCACGCACGATGATGACGCCTTGATTCCAATGCATAGTGGGCGTAGTGGGCGGCGACGGTTAGTCTCTCCGCACGACACGTGTACGGCTGGATATAGCTGCCTGGAGCAGTTCTTTTGCGGACGGCTGAGATTAGTTTGGCAAGGCATAAGTACTGCGCCACAGCGCGAGGGCGTCATCTTCTCCAATCGTCCGCGCCTCCATTCCTTTGCTCTCTGCCATTCTTGCCTCCGTCCAAGCTCTGTGCCAATTGTCCTCCCACCTTCTGCGATCCTCCGAGCTCATGGGCAAGTCGAAGATCGCCGCGAGCACATCCGCCGCTGCCGCCGCCGGGTTGATGAAGAAACCCGACGGCGATTGGCAGAGATCGACGGTGAAGAAGACGGACTTCGAGCTTCTTCGCGCGCAAGGACTCCTGCCACCTTCGGACCAGGCTCAGGTACGTGCCCCTGGCAAGGAGGTGTATCCCGCACCCCGCGAGGGGGAACGCGTGTGCTTCGTGGATTTCCTTCCACGGGTTTCGGGTTCCCTCTTCACGATTTCGTTCGTGGTCTCTTTGTCGGGGGGCTGCCCCCCGGGTAGGGAAGATCCCGGTACAAATCAGCAATATGACAACAGTGTTTGACCTTTTGGGAGTGAAAGTGCTGCTCTTTAGGATACTGAAGGGGCAACTTGACCTTTCGTACCTAGTTGAGCCCAGAGTGTCTCTTGGGGGTCGCAAGGGTCACCCCTGGAGTGTATAAATAGCCTCCCCCAGGCCTTCAGAGCGGCATAAGCCCCAGCGGGTGGTTCCTCTAAGAACTAGATTCTCGAAGATGTCTTTGGTAGCAACCGAAGACATCTTCGGGAGGCTAGGCCTAGAGATGCTCATCCTAAGTGTTACTCGGCTACGTCCGGAAGGGATCTCGGGAGCTCCGGGTACCCTCCCCGATGGAGGAAATCCCGGGTGAACCGGGTAGACTCCCCGGGTAGATGAGAAAGGTATAAGCTCTCTCCCCGGGTACCGGCTAACCGGCATATAGATCTCGGTCCTAGCAAGTTGTCAAGTGTGTGCAGGGAAGACTTACAGAATGGAGCAAGGAGGTAGCCGGCATGGGAGATGCCGGTGAGGCGTCAAGGGTCCGGAGCAGGCTTTCCCGCCTGGCACGGGGGGAAGTACCATCCCCCCTGACACGGAAGCATGGTCACCTCCCGCCTGACACAGATCCATGGTCACCTCCCGCCTAACACGGGAGCGTGTCAGCCGGTACGATAACGGTACGACAAGATCGGACATGCCTAGCCCGGCAATCCGGAAAAGGCTACTCGGGATGGGCAGAGACATGTCTTGTCTCTGACAGAGGGACAATGATGTTCCAGGACGGCGCCTGCTGTTCTTGCCGGAATGATGACGGCAGGGCTATGCCGGATAGGTAGGCGGCTAGGTCGCACTAGCCGGTGTCGACATAACCGTTAGGCCAGTCCAGTGGGGCCATCCCGGATTAGGGTTTCCGGCCCTCCCGGCCGGAACTCTATAAAAGGCGCCATAACTGCTCAAGTGAAAGAGAGACCAACTTGGAAGCCAAAGCCTTAGTCTCATTTACTCCTAGTGCATTTACTCCTCCCTATCTCTAGTTCATCTTATTCTTCGTGTTCATCACCGCAAGAGTTCCAAGAGCATGTTGTAGATCTTACTCCACACTTATATTGAGAGGAAAGGCAGGAGTAGGGGTGTTACCTCCCCACGAGGGCCCCGAACCTGGGTACATCGTGTGTGTATGTTCTCTGCCTTCGTGCAGTTGTTTGTGTTTGCTAGATCTTATCTGGATCCCTTTGGTTGTGTTTGTTGTTCTTCGGAGATCCCGGTCAATCTGGCATCCTCCTCCGTGTGAGCTCTTTAGTTCGCTAGCCCTCCCCGGATCCACCAGAGTCCATCGGCCCCACACTTTAGCCATCCTATGGCATCTGCCGTGACACCACCACGACAGTTGGCGCCCACCGTGGGGCAAAGTGGCGCTTGCGGGAATAATTTCGGACGGGACTTTCTTCATCAACTCCGGCGAGCTCCTCGGGCCGAATTCCGCCGTTCGGCTCACAGGACGGCAAGGCCAAGCTGTTCATCGTCGATGTCGGGGCGGCGCGTGCTCCGTCCCACGCGAGGCGCAGAAGATCGAGGCCACCACCCCACCACTTCATTTCCTCCCTTCTCATTTGCTCTCAAGACTTCGTGGAGGCATGCCTAGCGGCTCACGGAGCATATTGTAGCCCGGATATTAAGAGGAGAAATATACCGAGTAGGCTAGATGCTGCAGTAGGGGTTTTATCTCCTCATGAGAGCCCCGAAGCAGGGTAAATCCTCGTGTCACCATGTCGGTTGAGTTTATCTGTGCGCGAGTTCATCGCGCAATCTCTCCCCGAGATCCCCTAGCGTCCGTCGGCCCCACAAATTAGCCTACCCGTAGGCATCTGCCGTGACACCACCACGACACTCTTGTATGCCTATGGGGTTCAGATCCACGATCTGACCCCCAATGGCGTCTTGAGTATCGCGAGCTTTATCGTGCTCTACGAGTGCTTCCTAGGGATCGCACCCCACTGGGCCCTTTGGAAGTCGCTCTTCCTTGTTCGTAAGAACGTTGGGAAGAGCGGGTTGACATACCCAGTGGGCGGCTTCGGCATCCAGGTGCGCGGCGACACCGCGTACTTTCAGATGAAGAAGTCGGACTCCGTCCAGGGGTGGCAAAAGAGGTGGTTCTACCTCTAGTGCGACCAGGAGGGTCTGGCGCCCTTCGACACCGAGCGCGGCTTGCGGAAGACTCGTGCCTGGGCGCACCCGCTCGCCAAGGAGGAGAAGGAATACGTGAAGCCTCTGCTGAGCTTGCTGCGCAACCTTCTCAAGACCCTGGGGCGCGAGTCGGGTGGCGTCTACTTGATTGCCACCTTCTTCCGGCTGCGCGTCCAGCCGCTACGTGCTCGCCCCCACCTGATGTGGGCAATCGAGGGTGTCAGCGACCATCCTCTTGACGACGAAGAAGTAGAGACCAAGGTGAGGGGCATCACCAACCTTCAAGCCGCGGACTCCTGCAACGTCAAGTGTCCGGTCGCTGCGTACGGAGGAGCGAACCCTGTTCCTGAGGTGAGTTTTTGTATTGCTCTCTTCGTTGTTGGTTTTCTTGATCTTCTTTTTCTTGATTCGACTCTGCTTTGTTTGCTTCAGGGTCGCTCTCTTCTTGTCAGCCTTCCTCCTCTCCTTGAGAACGGACCTCACGATGAGTCGAAGTTTGTGGAGGAGGAGGATGACGATGAAGACATCCCGTCCGCTATCTCTCCTAACGATGAGGTAGAGGACGAGGATGACGAGGAGGAACCCGCACGGAAGAGGCAGAAGCGGCAAAGTGGTGGCGAATATGCGACTGCTTCGTCACCCGCAAAGGATGCCGATGTTGATTTGGAGGAGACTGGCATGTCCTCTTCGGGTGTGCGGTCGCAGGACAACTGGGACGAACCCTTGGCTGCTCCTTCGGTCAGCTCGGCGCCGCCGCGTGGGTTCCCTCGGATGCCGTCCGTCTCCCTGGGGAGCTATGATGGCGACGAGGCCACCAGGTGAGTCCCTTTTCTTCTTTCTTCGTCTAGTGCTTATCCAAGTTTCTAGATTCGAGTTGATTTTCCATTGATTTTGCTCTAGCAACCGCTCTGACGGCGCCCGCTCTCCTCCTCACAAAGTGGAGCACACTTCTGCTCCCTCGACGGAGTTGGTGACGCGGGTGGTGGTCGAGGAGCGTGCGCCGACTAGCGGCTTCACGGCGCCGAGTCGCGCTCCCCCATCAACTTCGGAGGATGTCGACCTTCTAGACCACGTAAGTCCTTTTCCTTGTTATTGTAATCCTGAAATTTCATCGGGTGCGCGAACAGCGCTCCCGATGGGAGTAGCCCCCGAAGGTGTGGGTGACTAGTATAGTCGCTCGCAACTTTATAACTTCTTGTTGTTTCTGCAGACATACTACCGCCAACAGCTTGAGGCAGCCGCTGCCTATGTTCGCCTAGAGAAGGAGAGGGACGAGCTGCATATCTCTCTGGACCAGGCTACTAAGCAGGCTGACGAGTTGGAGCTGAAGCTTCAGGCTCAGGCGGAGCTTTCGAAGGCCCTGTACGAGTCCCAGGAGCGCGAGCGTATGCGGGTCGTCCGGGAGAAGACCGAGGGCGACCGCCTGCTCTCACTCGCCGGCGCCCTTGGAGGTGAGTTTTCGGCTTAGCGCCTACTTTGGCTTTGCTTCTTTTTCTCTGTTGATTTGTGACCTCTCGTTTCAGAGAAATGCGGCGGCGCTCCTCCGGAAGGCTCGTCGAGTGACGATGTTGACTTGGCGACCGTTGTCGGCTTCCTTGACCGCGTCTGCGCGTATGCGTCCGATGCGTTGCAGAAGTCGACGGCCACGCTGCGGAAGTCGACGGGAGCGCTTACGACGGTGCACCGGAGCATTTTTCCGAGTGACTCGCCGCCGACTGCCGTTGACGCCCTCGCCGCTCCATTTGAAGACGACACGACCACCCTCGCGGACTTCACTCGGGCGCGGACGGTACGCGGCTCCGAGCTCACCTTCCAGCTTCTGCTAGGCCATCAGGTTGCGGGCGACTTTGAGAAGGTTGTCAGCGGCTTCCCTCGAAGGCTTGATGGCAGTACAGCATCTCTGAGCGGAGTGAAGACGCAGGCTGCACAGCTAGCTGTGAAGCTTGTGGCTACCTTTGAGAGGGCGCTCGCCAAGGCGACCGGGGTGGCTGCTGCTCGGAAGAGTCGCTCCCGGTCGGAGTCTGCTGCCTAGGGGCCGTTGTAGTATAGATTTCCAGTAGTCGCGGTGGTCTGTAATTATGTCTTTTGCTTGTAATGACTGATGTTCTGTCGGGTCTTCTGACCTTGAACAATATTTTTTGTCGAAATTAAGTGTTTTTTCCCATGGTCTTTCACTTTTGCTGAGGAGTCTCCTTTTTGTATTGACTCTGCGCATTCCTGGCAGACTGTCGTTTGCGGAGCCACTTCCACTGCTGCGGCGACTGGCGCGAGTGGTGAGGGCTCTTCTTCTTCGGCTTTGCGCCGTCGTCGATCAACGCCTGCTCCGCCGCGAAGTACAAACGACCAGCGAATAATCACCTACTTGAAGAACAAGGTGGTTGAGCTTGAAGCGAGTCTTAAGCGTGCCGAGTTGGAGTTGCGGCGCTCCAAGTCGCATCCTACTGCGGGGTTCTCCCAGCGTGAAGATTTTTTGCTTGGCGAAATCAATCTGATCAGTCGACAGTTGCAAGGTTGGTATATTTTGTGGCTTGCTTTCTTCATTGGAACTTGCTTGTTGTGACTTGTAACTTCTGGATGAAGATGTGAACCCGGATTGGCAGGCTGAGCAGGCTCGTGTTGAAGAGCGGGTCACCCGAGAGGCGACTGGCGATTCGTACGAGGCTCGCCACTTCTAGTCGAACAAGTCGAGAGGGCACATCCTCGCGCGCATGCTTGATCGGACTTGGCGTCCTGCCTTTCTTCTTGAAGGTTGCCGGAAGACCCTCTGGCACGTCCACCGTGTGTATTTCCCACACAATGGGCAGCCGCATGGGCTGGCCGCCTTGCTGGAGAGGTTCCGCGACGGTGATGCGGTTAAGGAGGTAGTCCACGCGCAACTCGTCGCTGGGGCAAATGTGGCGCTGGCGTACGTCCGGCTGCATCGGCCGAACCTTCCTCTGGAGAGGGTGCTAGGCGGCCTGCCCGTTGACGATGACTACGCCGACACCTTGGTGGCTGCTCGCCAAATGATTGAGCAGGTCCAAAAGCTGAGTTAGCGTCTTGTAGGGCCACTCGACGCGCCAAAGGATGAGCCTGCAGAATAGGGATAACAATGTTCTGATGTACAGGATTAATCATAGGAGGCGAATTTGCCAAATGTAAACAGCAATGTATTAGATATGGGGAATGCCCGAGTAAGCAAGTTAAAAATGTTTGCTTTACTGTGCGATTATCTTTGGCGTTCCTTCGAATAGACTTAGTGCGAATTAGTACTAGGTCTTGTGCGACGTGGCTCGGGTGCGTTGAGCGCGAGTCCTGGACTTGTGCGGCGCAGCCCCCGAGCACCTTGTGTAGCGGCCGTGGCTTTGTCGTGGACCTGTATGGCGCAGCCCCCGAGTGTTTCGAGTGGCGTCCTAGGGTTTCAAGTGTTACCTGTAAAGCGCAGCCCCCGAGCGTTTCGAGTGGCGGCCTAGGATTTTAGTACTTGACCTGCATGGCGCAGCCCCCGAGTGGCTCAGGTGGCGGCCTAGGATTTTACGAGTAGGTCCTGCATGGCGCAGCCCCCCGAGTAGTTCGAGTGGTGGCCTAGGATTTCAAGTAATACCTGTGAAGCGCAGCCCCCGAGTGTGTCGGGCGGCGGCCTAGGATTTTAGGACTTGACCTATATGGCGCAGCCCCCGAGTGGTTCAGGTGGCGGCCTAGGATTTTTCGAGTAGCGCCTGCATGGCGCAGCCCCCGAGTGATTCGAGTGGCGGCCTAGGCTTATTTTTTAACATGTATGGCGCAGCCCCCGAGTTATTCGAGTGACGGCCTAGGATTTTAATTGCCTTGACTGAGAAGGTAAGGTGAACAGCTTTTTCTGTAAATCTTCTTTATTGATTCTTGCGACCAGGGCGCCTCATTAAAACCCTTCAAGTCCCCTTAGGTACCCTGGTAAGGGAAAGAGTACGTCTGAAACCTGCCGCGTTAACATGCTTTCCTTGGTACAATGATTTTGTCGACTAGGCGTAGAACCGGCGAAGTTGCGCGACATTCCACGGGTTGCTGCAGACTGCTCCCGTCTTCGAATCCTTCAAACGGTAGGCTCCGTTGCCGATTGCCTCTGTCACAATATACGGGACCTCCCATGGTGAGGCGAGCTTGTGCACCTTCTTCTGTTTGAGGCGGAGGACGAGGTCGCCTGCTACGAATGCCCTTGGTCACAGCCTCCTTCTGTGGTAATTGCGCAGGTCTTGCTAATACACGGTTGACCGTGCTAACGCGATGTCGCGTGCTTCGTCTAGGATGTCCATGTTGTCTTCGAGTGCTTCTTCTGCATCTGACTCGTCGTAGGAGACCACTCTTGGCGCGTCGAATTTGATGTCGCAGGGGAGAACCGCCTCAGCACCGTACACCATGAAGAATGGAGTGTACTGAGTGGATCTGTTTGGCGTGGTTCGCAAGCTCTAGAGGACTGGCGGCAGTTCTTCGACCCACGCGCCTGCGGCGCATCTCAGCGGCACTCGCAGGCGTTTCTTGATGCCGCTGCAGACTAGGCCGTTGGCTTTCTCGACTTGCCCATTGGACTGCGGGTGTGAGACAGTTGAGTTTGATGCCTTGATCTGAGCAGAAGTCTTTGAACTCTTCGGCTGTGAAGTTTGAGCCGTTGTCCGTGATAATCCCGTTTGGCACCCCGAATCTGAAAATGATGGATCTGATGAAGTTTACCGCTGACGATGCAGTCGAACTTGTGATGGGTGCCGCCTCAATCCACTTGGTGAACTTGTCGACTGCGACCAGGAGGTGAGTGTGCCCTCCGGGCGACGATTTCTTCAGCGGACCTACCATGTCCAACCCCCATTGGGCGAAGAGCCAGGCTAGCGGTATTGTCTTGAGCGCCGACGCCTGTGTGTGTGGCTTGTTTGCAAATTCCTGGCACCCGGGGCACTTCTTTACTAGGTCTTCTGCGTCTTGCATAGCTGTTGGCCAGTAGAACCCGGCTCGCAGTGCTTTGGCCACCAAAGCTCGACTGCTTGCATGATGCCCGCAGATACCCGCATGGATGTCGAGTAGGATGGCCTGGCCGTCTACTGGATCCACGCACCTTTGCAGAATTCCTGAGATGCTTCTCTTATAGAGTTCCCCGTTGACGACTGTGAAACTTTTGGAGCGCCGGATGATGTGTTTTGCTTCGACTGGATCGGTTGGCAGCTTCTGGTATAGTATGTACGCGATGTATGGCCCTGTCCATGTGGCTTCTACCAGCATGACTTCCATGGGCTCTTTTTCCTTGCTCGGCGGGTTGCTCGTTGCTGGTGTGGAGGGTTTGACTGCGGGTCGGGTCTTGATGGATCTCAGTGTGATGCGCTCGAGGAAGACGCCGGGTGGTACTGGTACCTTGTCTAAGCCCATGTTGGCGAGGGCGTCAGCTTCCTCGTTGCTATCGCGACCGATGTGCCGCAACTCGCAGCCGTCGAATGTGCTCTCCAGCTGGTTGTACAGGTCTCTGTAGGCGATCATGTTGTCGGCGATGGCGTCGTAGGACTTCATGGTTTGTTGTACGACGAGGTAGGAGTCGCAGTAGATCATGAGGTGTGTGGCGCCGCAGTTTTTGGCCATCCGCATGCCATGGATTAGGGCCTCGTACTCTACTTCGTTGTTGGAGGGTGTCGGGAAGTCCATCTGTAGAACATATTTTAGCTTGTCGCCTTTGGGAGAGATGAGTACGACTCCTGCCCCTGCTAACTTGAACTTCTTGGAGCCGTCAAAGTACATTGTCCATGCGTTGGACAGGTCGGGGACATCTGGTAGCTAGGCTTCTATCCACTCGATGGTGATTTCTGGGAGGACTTGGGCCTTGATAGACTTCGGGTGAGCGTACTTCAGCCCCCAGGGTCCTAGTTCGACAACCCACTTGGCGACTCGTCCTGTCGCACGCTGGTTTGTGAGGATGTCTGCTAGGCCGGAGGAGCTTACACCGTGATCGGGTGCTCGGAGAAGTAGTGGACGACCTTCCTCGAAGTCATGAAGACCCCGAAAGCCAACTTCTGGTAGTGCGGGTAGTTTTGCTTGGACAGTGTTAGAACTTCGCTGAGGTAGTAGACTGGCCTCTGGACAGGATGACTATGCCCTTCTTCTTCCCGCTAAACCACGAGCACTGTGCTCACCACCCTGTTTGTCGCTGAGACGTATAGGTATAGCGGCTCGCTCTCCAGTGGTGCTACCAGGATTGGGGAAGTTGTCAGGGTCTTCTTAAGCTGGTCGAATGCCTCTTGTGCTTCTGCTGTCCACTCGAACTTGTCCGTCTTTTTCATCAGTTGGTAGAAAAGCAAGGCCTTTTCCCCCAACTTACTTATGAACCGGCTGAGAGCTGCGAATCGGCCTGCTAATCTTTGCACTTCACGGAGCTTGATGGGTGCCGGCATCGTGAGTATATTCTGCACCTTCTCGGGATTTGCTTCGATTCCTCTTGCAGAGCGAGGTACCCTAGTAGCTCCCCGGCTGGTACGCCGAAAACGCACTTTTCTGGGTTCAGCTTGATCTGATATGCGTCGAGCGCCGCGAAGATCTTGCGCAGGTCGGCGACTAGGGTGTCCTCCTTTCGGGTCGTGACGACGATGTCATCGACGTAGACTTGGACAATCTGCCCGATGAGTCCTTTGAGGCATGCTTGCATCGTGCGCTGATACGTGGCGCCAGCGTTCTTCAACCCGAAGGGCATTGTCTGGTAGCAAAAGACACCGTCGGGTGTGATGAGCGCCGTTTTTTCTTCGTCTTCAACTTTCAGTCTGATCTGTTGGTAACCTGAGTAGGCGTTCAGAACGGACAGGCGTTCGCAGCTTGCTGTCGAGTCGATGATCTGATCTATCCACGGGAGCGGGAAATGGTCCTTGGGGCAGCATTTGTTGACGGCGGTGAAGTCTACGCACATGCGTAGCTTTCGTCTTCTTCTTCTCTACTAAGACAGGGTTGGCGACCCAGTCTAACTCCTTGATTTCTCGGATGAACTAGGCGTGCAGCAGTCGGTCGATTTCTACGTTGATCGCGTCCCGTTTGGGTCCAGAAAAACGTCTCATGGCCTGTTTGACGGGTCTGGCGTCCTTGTGAACTTTTAAGGAGTGCTCGGCGAGAGTTCCTGGGTATTCCTGGCATGTCAGAGGGTTGCCATGCGAAGATTTTCCAGTTCTCACGTAGAAACTCGACGAGCGCGCCTTCCTATGCGGGGGTTAAGCTTGAGGACACTTTGACCATCTTGCTGCTGTCACTCGGATGGACCTGATGAGTTGTGGTATCGTCAGTCGTGTTGAAGGCGGCGTCCTTGGCTGGTTTCTTTCGGGGTGGAAAGATGGTCTTGTCGTTGTCGGCTGATATGGCCTTGAAGTGCTCTTTGACCCCGAAGAACTCAGAAATCCTGCTGAACTCGCGGTCGTAGCTGTTAGAGCGGTCGAAGTCGCCGCGTACAGTGATTACTCCTTTGGGTCCAGGCAACTTGATCATCAGGTAGGCGTAATGAGGTACTGCCATGAACCTGGCGAAACTTGGGCGCCCAAGAATAGCATGATACTGTGACTTCTAGTCGACAACCTCGAAGTCGATCGACTCTTTCCTGAAGTGCTCGGGTGTCCCAAGTATGACGTCGAGTGTGATCGTTCCCATGGGTGTGATTTCTTGCCCTGGTACTATGCCGTGGAATGTGGTCTCGGACTCTGGCAGCTTATCTGTCGACTTGTTCATCCTTCTCAGGGTGTCGGCGAATATGATGTTGATGCCACTTCCTCCATCCATGAAAACCTTCTTTAGGTTGTAATCTCCGATCAGGGCTTCAACGACTAGGACGATATGCCCGGGTCGAGGTACATCTTTCGGGTGGTCTGCCCTGGAGAACGTGATTGGCGCTTCTGACCCTTTCAGGTAGTTCGGCACTGCGGGTGGGAAAGTAGTAGCTTGTAGCACTTGGCGGGTTATGAGCTTATGCGCCCTGTTTGAAGGGCGTCCTTTTTGTATCATATTGAGCTGTCCCCGCGCGGCTGGGTACGACGTCGTGTGCCATTGGCTGGGTTTCCTGTAGCTGCTGCTAGGGAAAGGTGCCCGCTGGCTGTGTCGGGTTGTTGTTCACCGGTGTTGCCTGAATGGCGAACTGCAGGGCCGGCTGCAATGCTGGCACAGGGGTGATGATATTTTGCATCGCCTGGTAAATCTTGCGTGCTTTGCGGCAATCTTTCAATAGGTGGTTGGCGCCCCACTTGCCTGTTTCCGGGTTGCGAAACGAGTGATGCTTGCAAGGTTGCATCAGCTCCTCTGCTAGGGTTAGCGTTCGCTTCCACTCGCGTTTCTGGCCTTCGTCATTGCGGCTAATGTTGCCGCTGCTGCGGTTGTATTGTCCTGGGTCGGACTGTCGACCTTGGTCTGATGCGACTGTACTGGCGTCCTTCATCATAGTGGCGACTGCTATCGCGTGCGTCATCACGGGGGAGTTTCATACCCCGCCGCTACTAGCTCAATTGAGTCGAGGTTGGTGAAACGTTGTTTATTCTTCTGGCGTCCATCGCGCCAGTTACTTGTTCCGGCTTCGTTCTTTGGGGAGGTGTCGCGGACGTAGTCCTCTCCCTCGGCCCACTGGTTGGCTATCTTCATGAGCTCGATCGTGGTCTTCGGCTGGAGCCTACCGAACTCTTCGCGGAGGTCACGGCGAGCGATGCCATGCATTAACGCGTCCATCACCCGGTCTTCTGAGACGGGTTCCATGGTGTTGCGGAGGAGTGTCCACCGTTGGATGTATGACCGTAGCGACTCATCTCTTCCTTGCTTATAGGCTTGCAACTCGATGTAGGTCGTCGGCCTTGCGATTGTTCCAGAGAAACTTTTGATAAAGGTATCTTGGAATTCTTCCCAGGTCTTGAAAGAGTCCTTGGGCTGGCTGGTGAGCCATCCGCGTGCCGAATCCGTGAGCATGAGCTGGATATACTGCATCGCTGTGGTCGATGTCCCACCTTGACAGGTACAAGCGATGAGGTAGTCTTCGAGCCAGAGGCGCGGGTCTTGCTTTCCATCGTACCTGTTTGTTCCTGCTGCTAGCTTGAAGCCCTTCGGCATGCGGGTGTCGCGAATGTTGAAGCTGAAGCATGCGGCGCCGCACGGCTCGAAGTTGCGGTCGCCCTGCTCATCTGGGTTCGTCGTGTCAATCGAACGCTGACTGCGGTTGCGGTCTACCGTCCTTTGCGTGATGACGTTGCGAAGGTCTTCGCCTGGTTGTGGCTGTCGCAGTGGCTGTGCTGCGGGGACGTCCGGTGTTGCCGGATTGCGAGCTTGGCG
This sequence comes from Poa annua, assembly GCA_026929855.1. NCBI lineage: Eukaryota > Viridiplantae > Streptophyta > Magnoliopsida > Poales > Poaceae > Poa > Poa annua. The sequence goes on from CM049427.1 coordinate 98,401,789, forward strand.
TTCTTGCTCTTCGCGTGCCCGGTTGCTTGGCACCATGCTTGCCAGTGCTTCCTCAATTGCCTTCATGGACTGGATCTGTTGCTTGTGGAGAAGGGCTCGTGCGTCTCCCTCCGGTGGCTGTGTGAGCCGAAGGTATGTTTCGACTGCCATGATGCAGGCGTCCGCCGTTTTTGGGACGGGTATCCCGTTTTCGTCCTCGGTGACGAAGGACGAGTCAAGGTTGCGGGTGATCCTGGCTCGATCGGCTTCCGTCATGTGGGGAACGCGGGTTCTTCGTCGCCATCCTCCTTGGCTGACCTCGGTGGAAGAAGTGAACGAGTAGGCGGCCCTCCTGGCGCTTGATGCGTCCGCATCCCTCTTGCGCCGGATGAGTTCGGCTTTTTTGGCGCGTAGTCGTTCGCCCTCCTTGCGTAGCAAGTACTGGACTGCCAGCTGATCCTCCCGAGGTGCGTCGGGTGGTGGAAATGTGCCGTCATCAACGTGCTTCATGGCCATGATCGCCATGTCGCGCATGATTGTGAGTCGAGTCGTCTGGTCGGGCATGACCACCTCCAGTGGGTATGCGGGTTCGTCGTTGCCTTCTGGAGGTGCTGTGTCGGCCATGAAGACTTGTTGGGGGTAAACCTCGGTAGGGGTGTTTACACTGCCGCTGCTGCTTCCGTCATCCGAATCTTGCTCTGGATCGAAAATTGCTGCCACGTAGCGGGCGGCGCAGCCGTTGTTGCGTCTTCTCGTGATCTTTGCAGTTTTGCAGGAGTCGTGGAAGGAGATTTCGCAGTCGCTGGAGCGAGTACGATTGGCTTGGGGTAGACTTGATGGGTCCACGAAGATGCGTGCGACGTGGCTGTCGTCAGCGCGCCCTTGGTCACACGCGCGGGTGTGATCGATGCAGTCGTGGTCGAGGCAGATCTTGGTTTTGTCGGCCGTGCGATCGAGGTGGTTGAAGTAGACTCGATCTGCATGGCCGTTGTTGAAGTAGTCGATGTAGTCGATGTAGATGCGATCCTTGCAGTTGTAGCAGGTGCGACTTCCGTGACAGACAATGGCGGGTACGGCGCGGGGGTGGCCGATGCGGGTGTTACCGCCGTGCGTGGTGTGGTCACCGTGGACCTAAATATTCCACGACTGTCGATGAAACAGTATATGGAGCCAAAGGTGATGTGTATACCTTCGTACAGATCGGCGTACACCGAGCGGCGGGCCGGTGGGTGGAAGGCGTACTCGAAGGAGCCGAAGCGGATGGGCTCCCGGGTGGTGCAGACGTCGATCTTCATTGCTGATGGAGCCGGTGCGACCATGTTTCCAACGCTTGTTCCTTCCCACAGACGGCGCCAATTGACGAGGGTGTAACTCGACAAATCCCTGGGTTGTCCACACCGGGTTGATTGAGGGGAAGAGAGAGAAGCGTTGGTGATCACAACGGCTGACAAGCGGGGCGATCTACCCAGGTCCAGGCTCCCGGATGATAACACCCTACTTCCTGCTTGTCTGGTATTGATGGCGAGTAGCGATTACAATGGCGAGATTGCGATCTCGCTAGGGTTTGTGGTGGTGGCTATGAGCGTGCCTTTAGACGAGCAACCCTCCTGGCCTTTATAGGTAGGCCAGGTCTCGGGTGAACGATGCCGTATGGCAATTACAGAGTATGTCAGGTTATGCGACCTAACCGAATAGGACTAGGTCACACGATACCCCTAGTGGGCCTTCTGTGGGCCTTCGTAAGCTTGGCGCGGCCCAGGTATCCTTACCGTGGGATAGTCGAAGAGTAGCCCCACGTCAACGCATCACACCCGTATTAATGTTTCCGCTTAATACGGTTATAGCATGACACGAAAACCGATTATGAACAAACGAGATATGATAAAGAATACACTTTTAGAGGCATATCTCCTTCAGTAAGCTTCATTCATTTCCTTTCTTGTTCTTACAATACATGTGCAGACATCCGCCATGACAGTTGCTCCTTGTGAATTGTATCCAGAGCGTCAAGAGTTCATCAACAACCCTATCCCGGACTATGCTCAGATGAAGACGATCTTCATGCCCCCGATTTGTGAGCCAAGAGCAGTACACACCTAATTTACTGGTCAGGGCACTCAACTTCATTACTGACAACAAAGAGCAGCATGCCGGGTACCGGGCGTTGCAGGACAAAAAGAGGAGGAGCTGGCTTCGGACCTGGCTTTGCAAGCAGTTTGATGCAGGTGTCTGACAGCCTCTTTCTTCATCTTCTCGACGATGCTCATGATCTACTGTATATTTTGGGAGGTGGTCACATGGCCCTACATTAGTTAGGACTTGGTTAAACTTTATCCCCGGTCTGTAACGATAAATTTGCTCGAGGTGGTATATATACTAACCCCTCGTCTGATTAACCTGTGCATCATGATGGTATACTCGTGATGCATCGCCTAGTGTAGGATAACTACTTGTTGTGCATTACCAGCTCCTTTTGTATGAACTGAATGTTTTTAAATGCTCCTTTTGTATGAACTGAATGTTTCTGAATGTTTGTTAAATGTGTTGTTATTCTGGGTAACCTCACCGCTCGAAATGAAGAGGTTAGCAAAACACGCTCACATACGGAATGCTCTGCCTCGAAGAGACAGCGAGATTTCATCAACGATCCGCTGCTGGCTTGTGACATTGTCGGCTTCCGGACGCTAGGGAACTTCAAGTCACATTGGAGCATACTCGGTCATGGTTTTTAAATATTAAAATAATTCGAACAAAACTTTGACGCATACATCTCTCCATACCAAGGTTCGCGGAATTTTTTTTTGTTGTCTACGTAAATAAAAAAAATTGTGAAAGATTTTTAACATAGTTTTTTACACACAACAAGAAAATATAGAATCTCAAATGGAAGCCTGAAATCTTTCAAAACATGTTTAAAAAATCGGGACCATATGCTCCTAGACGTTATAAGGCCACTTCCATTGAATAGAGATCTTGAACACCGCGACCATCATATCATATTAGACAAAATGCGCGCTTCGCCGCGCCGCCGCCTGTATCAGGTTTTGATACGACGTGACCAATGCGACAACTCATGCTCTGTTAGAAGTGTAGGAATTTGGTATTGTGGAAACTGCATGCAGGAGGTCCTAATAAAAAATCTTGTAGAGACGATATAAGTCTATCCTCAGCCTTCTTCTCACTGGCGGTAGCTTCTTCCGCAGAGGCTTTCTCAGATTGACATTATAAGAGACACTGAGTGAAATGTGTCCACTAATAATTGCAATACAAGACAAAAATAACATGGCATATGATATGCGATCATGACTTCATGAGAGAAGAGTTGAATCAGTCGTAGCTGACTCAACCCCGTTGTCACCGGTTCATCACAGTCATGTTCAGAAAGAAGACTCAGCCGCGCCCTTGGTGAAAAAAATTGTGTTGGGTGTTTTTCCTTTTCAAGAACTCATACAATGTCTGAGGAAAAAATACATCAGTCATGTTCTTTACGTACACCAAAACGGAAGTTCTATGGTTTAACATAACAGTCATATACTCATATGTTGTTTGACAAAAATGGCAGATTTTACCGTACCTTTTACTAGTGGTGAAAAAGGAGTAGTATGGTTTTATCCAACCGCTCTGAAAGATTTGGCCCAGCAAGCCCATCAGTGATATTTGATTGGAAAAAAACACTAGCCCAACAGGTCCGATAAAAAAAACCAGGGCGGGACGGCAGGATCGCTGCGCGCTGGGGTCATGGAAATCTGTAATGAGCTTCCCTATGGAGGATGGGGATGGAGTTGAGGATTCTTGATTTTGTCGTTCTTGAGGAGGATGAGCACATGGCCGCTGGCGCCGCGGAGCATGGCTGCTGGATGACGCTGAGCATGGCCTCATAGTTCGTCGCGGCGAGGGAGATCACGCTCTCCTCGCGCGTCGCGGCGGCGGGGCACCGCTTGCGTGGCAGGCGGCTGTCGGCGCCTCCCGCGGTGGAGGCGGAGTCACGCTCCTCGTTCTCGTCCTGGAGCTCGGGGGATTCGCCTGGACGGTGCAGTCCGTGAACATCTTCGGCTCGCATCCCGGCCTCGTACGTGTCCTGCGGCCGCGAGTCAGTGGCGCAGTTGAGCAGTGGGCGTGCCTTCGCGCCCGCGCTCAGAGTCTCTATCGCCCGCGTCGCCCAGCACAACGTCGCCGCATCGGTGGAGCCGCCCTGCGCTTCCGGTTAGACGTCGTCCGAAAGGGGGTCGTCCCAGCTGTCGCGGCATCGGTCTCGACGTCGTCCACAAAATGGCTCGTCCCCCCGGTTGTCGTTTGGCCGGAGCACCGACGACAAGGCTCTGTCAAGTGTCAACGTCGATGGCCTCATCGAGCCGAGCAGTGCGGGACATCCGTGGCCGTGGGTGTCGTGGTGGTGTCACGGCAGATGCCATAGGATGGCTAATTTGTGGGGCCGATGGACGTTGGTGGATCCGGGGAGGGATAGCGAGCTGAAGAGCTCACACGGGGAGGATCCCGGTAAAACCGAGATCTCCCAAGAACAAGGAATAAGATCACAGTGCAAAGGGGAAGATCTAACAAACACAAACAAATGCACGAAGGCACACATCACACACACGATATATCCAGGTTCAGGGCCCTCGTGAGGAGGTAACACCCCTACTCCTGCCTTTCCTCTCTATATATTGGTGGTATAAGGACTACAACTTGCTACAAGATCTCTCAAAGGAAGGAGTACAAAGAGCTAGATGAACTCAAGGTGAGGAGGAGTGAATGCTCTAAGAGTAAATGTGACTATAGCTTTGGCTCTGAAGTTGGTCTCTCTCTCTCAGGAGCAGTTATGGCGCCTTTTATAGAGCTCCGGCCGGGAGGGCTGGAAACCCTAACTTGGCTTGGCTCCACCGGACAGGCCTAGCCGGCATGCCGTCACCGGCTAGTGCGACCTAGCCGCTGGGCTATCCGGTGTAGCCCCTTCGTCATCATCTCGTTAAGGACGGCAGGCGCCGTCCTGCATCATCATTGTCCCCTTGTCAGAGACAAGACATGTCTTTGCCCATCCCGGATAGCCTTTTCCGGATTGCCGGGCTAGGCATGTCAGGTCTTGTCGTACCACGATCGTACCGGCTGACGCGCTCCCGTGTCAGGCGGGAGGTGACCATGCCTCCGTGTCAGGCGGGAGGTGACCATGCTTCCGTGTCAGGCGGAATGGTACTTCCCCCCGCTATAGACGGGAAAGCCTGCTATGGACCGTTGACGGCCTACCGGAAGCCCTCACGCCGGATACCTCCTCGCTTGCCACTGTGAGCCTCTTGTGCATAAGATCAAGACCGAGACACACATTCCGGTTAGTACTTACCCGGACTACCTATCCGGTAAAGCCGAATACACTTCCATCCGGGAGTTTCCTCGGAGTCCTAGATCCGGGGTCCTTTCCGGAGGCGTCCGAGCTCGTCCCAGGATGAGTATCTCTAGGCCTAGCCTCCCGAAGATGTCTTAGCCTATCAGCAAAGACATCTTCGAGAAGCTAGTTCTTAGAGGAACCACCCGCTCATGCTTGTGCTGCTATTGTGAGGGCCGGGGGTGTCTATTTATAGCTGCCAGAGCTGACCCTTATGGCTGCCAGGAGGCACTTTGCCCTCTTCCAGTGCCCAAGGGTTAAGCTGCCCTTTCAGCACACCAGGACGCTATTGCAAAAGGTCAAGTACTGTTGGCACCTTATTGGATTATACCGGGATCTGCCCCTACCCGGGGGGCACCTCACTGGATTATACCGGGATCTGCCCCTACCCGGGGGGCAGCCCCCCGACACTAGTCCCCGAAGCTGGTGCTGTACAGCGACCTCGGATGATGTGCGGGATCAGCTTTAAACCACAACTATCTTCCGAGAACACATGACACCATCCTTTTATTCCAGGTTGAGATCGATTCTTCCCGAGATCTTCTTACCGAGGTCTTCCCACCGAGACTATGTTAACCGGGAGGCGAAGCCTGCGACCGGATCGCACTATCTCAGTGAATCTTGACCGTTGGCTTCCCGATGAATTCGAGACAGTGAGCCAGGGCCCACCCGACGTCCCGTCTGAGCAGAGATGCACTCGAGTGCTCCTGCGCGAGCACGCCGTCGCTTGGGTTCCCGCGCCGGGGAGCCGCAGCCGATCCGGAATCCAACCGTTGGGGCCGTGTGGCCCTCGGTGTGGCCGGATCGGGCGCTCCGGATAGCGCCACGTGGCTTGCGGCACAAACCAGATCCCACACACGATCGTGGAGATCGTGGGCGGGAAAATCGGAAACCGCTCCGGAATCCCCCCCATAAATAGGGGACCGGAACGGTCTCCTCCCCTTCTTCTTCTTCCTCGCTCTTCTTCCACTACTGTCTCGAGCGCGTCGCTGCCGCTACGCTTGTCACCGAACGCCGTCGCCCTCGCCGCGCGCCGGAGCTCGAACGTCACCGTCCGCCTTGCTCGTCACCGATCTCCTCCTTCACCGGTTAGCTCCTCTTCTCCGCTCCGATGTTTTTCTTCGGTAGAGCAACCGCCCGACCCCGGCCGTGTCATAGCGCAAGTTCGGTGGAGCCGCCGCCGGTGAGCACAACCTGGGCGGCGCGCACGAGGCGCACGGCGGTGTTGTACCGACGCGGTAGGGTGCAAGTCCTTCACTCGCATTGCGCCTCGCCCGAGCCTAGCGCGAGCCCTTTTTTCCTTCCTTTAGTCTTGATTATTTAGCACACGGTAGATCTTGTTTCCCAGGAACCCGGTAGTATTTAGCAGTTTGTGCTCCGGCATCCTAGTTTCCGGTAGGCTAACTCCGACTAACCGCCGCTGCGCCTGCAGAGTAGCTCGGATACCCTGCGTACTTCTCCGACATGGGTGAAGAACGTACTCGGGGATGCTGGGATGGGTCCGAGACCAAGCAGTCAGATCTGGACTGGCTGTATCGGACTCACCGGATTCCTCCGGAAGTCGAGAGCCGTCTCCCGGAGGGGGTGGTTGCACCGGAACCCCAACCCGGGGAATACGTGGTATTCCTTGCGCACTTCGAGCGTGGGTTTGGGCTTCCGGCTAGCCCCTTCTTCCGCGACTTCCTCGACCTCTACGACCTCCAACCTCACCATCTTCCCGCCAACGCCATTATGATGCTCTCGGTCTTCACCACTTACGCGGAGGCATACCTCGGCATATGGCCATTCTTGGATCTCTGGGCCAAGTATTTCATTCTTCGCCGCCAAGCCATCCCCAACCCGGATAAGAAAATAAAAGACTTAGTCGATTGCGGAGCGGCCACCATCATCCCTCGCGCGGACTCCGGATTCCCCATAGTCAAGGGACTAGAGTCCTGCCGGAAGTGGCAGCGCAGCTTCTTCTATGTGAAGAACCGGGAGCACTCGGGAGATGGTCCGGGATCCTCGAATCCGGACTTCATCAATCTGCCGGAGTTCGTTATTGGTCCTCCACGCGAGTTCCGTCTCTGGAAGAAGCTTCCGGATAACGATGAGGTTAACTGCATGCACGACGTTCTGCACGTGCTAAATCAGAAGATGACCGGGGATGATCTCCTGTGTTGCTTCATTGTTCGCCGGGTCTGCCCCCTTCAAAACCGAGTGCACAAGATGTGCCACATGTCTGGGAACTATGACCCCACTAGGACCAGTATCTTTGGGCTAAACCACGCCGGGGTCGTCCGTCGCGTTCGAGCTATTGCCCGGACGGAGATGACGGAGGACTACTCTTGGGGTGTCATTCGGGGATCTCGGAAAAAACCATGCGACCAGGTGCTCATAAATGTCTTTCGTGCATTCGCCTTCGTACATGCGTTCACCTGGACACCGACACGGCCTAATCTGTTTGCGCAGTTGTTCGAGCGTCAACACGAAGAAGACGATGTCCATGTCAACGGGAATTACGCGCCTGACTTCCCGAGACCAGACGTGATGCCGAGAGAGGACCCCGACGGCGAGGACCATCTCGCCATCCCTTTCATCAAGTCTGCTGCTCCGGGTAATCCTTCAACCCCAGAGGCAGTTTTCATTTCTTCGGATGATGAGGAGATTGACTGCCAGATTCTCGATGTTATTGACGCTCTCCCTCTGAATTGGGCCTCAGCAGTGGTTCCGAAACCGACAACCGGGACCAAACGCGCCGAGAGCCGGAAGCGCGCGGCTTCCGACACCGAGGGGGCCGATAACTCCGGCAACCCCCCCAAGAGGAGCAAACCGAGTAAGCAAACGACCGAGAACCCTGCTCGGCGCCGGCAAAGGGGTCCTCCCATTGTGGATTCCGGGTACGTCTTCCTTGCCTTATGTTATCTGACTTTGTTTTCTCCACAACTATTACTAAGACACTTCTTTTCAGGGATGCACTCGAGCTCCCGTCACCTGCTGTTTAAATCCTCCTCCTCCCGGGACTCGGACTCCCAGCCCGGCTCGGGCTTCTCCTTCACCTCCTCGCCCTTCTACTCGAGGAAGTGAGCCTGCAGCCTCCGGTGCCGCACCGGCTACCGTTGCGACCCCGGATGCACATCCGGTGATCGAGGAGATCCCGGTGCAGGCCACGACCACCTCGGGAGAAGTTCTTCTTCCGGAGAGTCCGCGCCCGGTGCCCGGGCTTGAGGCAGAGATCGTTAGCCCTCGCCGGCAACCTGCGGCAAGCGGCCCCTCTCGGCCAGTCGCGACCAAGACCATCCCGGAGAAGCAATCTACCGCCTCCTCCCGGCCAGCAGATCAACTTCCCAAGTCTCGCGGCAAGATTGCTGGGCAGAAAACACCTTCTGCCCCGCCCGCAGTTGCCCCGACATCCTCTTCCCAGGACTTGGTGCTGCGCCCGGGTACGTTTTCCTCGTTACCACCGCCCCCCGCCGAGATCCCTACTGCTGCCTTGCGGATGTTGCGAGCAATCGTCAGTTCGTTTGTACCTTCAGGATCCCGGGACGTTGCTGCTTCCCGCGCGCCCGGCGTCTCCGGCATACGGGTTGTTGACGAATACAACCATGCCTGGCTTGCCGCCGATGCCTCCGAGACCGCGGGAGATTTGCACGCTGCAGGCCCAAGCCGCAACGCCCAAGCTCTGCACGCTCTCCAAGTGGCCGCATTGGATGTTACTCGGGTGACCGAGGTAAGCTTGTTCTATTTTATCAAAAAATACTTGTTCCTTCCACCACCACTAGTCCCCGAGATTGGTGCTTAGTGCTCTAGATTCCACCGAATAGCAGATCACTAGGTTCCAATCTTAGAGAAAAATCTAGGACTCGGACACCGAGTCCCCGAGATCCTCCCAACCGAGTAGGTTGCTTCAAAATTTGCTCCATCACCACAAGTCCCCGAGATTGGTGCTTAGTGCTCTAGATTCCACCGAATAGCAGATCACTAGGTTCCAATCTTAGAGAAAAATCTAGGACTCGGACACCGAGTCCCCGAGATCCTCCCAACCGAGTAGGTTGCTTCAAAATTTGCTCCATCACCACTAGTCCCCGAGATTGGTGCTTAGTGCTCTAGATTCCACCAAATAGCAGATCACTAGGCTCCAATCTTAGAGAAAAATTCAGGACTCGGACACCGAGTCCCCGAGATCCTCCCAACCGGGTTCCTTACATCCTTTCCCGACTAACTCCTTCTTTGTCTTGATTCTAGGAGTGCAGCCAGAAACGCTGCAACATCTTCAACCGGGTTCTTGCTGATCTCGGTCAGTCCAAGAAATCCGAAGGACGCCTGCGGGAGGAGCGCGACGCCGCGCGCAAGGTCTCGGTTGACCAGAAAACTGCACTTGCCACCGTGCAAGCTGAGATCGCGCGGCTCAACGGCGAGCTCGAAAAGGTCAAGGCTGCTACAGCCGACATGAAGACGCGCTTCATCGAGGCGACCAAGAAGCAGAAAGAGACCTTGGACCAGTCCGAGGAGCGCGCGCACACTGCCGAGACTGAGCTTGGTCTTCTCCGGTCCCGGTCTGATACTTGGCTCTCGGAGCTCACAGTATTGAACCGGGATCTGAACAGTAAGTGGACCGACATCCCTCGTCTCTTGCTGCTTCCTTTCTTCGTTGCTGCTTTTCTTATGACTTAGTTGCTTGACAGTTCTTCTTTTTAAAGGGGAATTTGAGCACTCCCAGGAGGCTGCTGTTAAAGCCGTTGCTGCCGCCCGAGCGAAGCGCGCCGGGAAGGGTCCCATTTCGGATGCCTGGGACATCGAGGATCACCTCACCGCGCTGAAGGCCCGGATAGTACCTCTGCGGTCTATCGGGACTGAACTGCTGAGCGCTGCGGTCCACGTCCACGGCGCACTGTGGCCGAGTATCCGGGGGACGCTCTCGATTCCCGAGCTCGCGAGCGCACTTCGGGGTGCCGGGAGGCGCATCCACGCCTGGAAGCGTTCCGGTGCGCGGGCTGGCGCCGACCAGGTCTTGACCCAAGTACTTAGCTGGTACGAAGGTCTTGATCTGGGGGCGATCCTGCGCCTGCGGACGGTTTCTACGTGGGTCACCGACCCGGAAAAGGTCCAGCGCCGACTAGAGGTGTCGCACCGCATCGCTACGTGGGCAAGCATCCGCGCCTTCACCCCTAGCGTCCTTCCCTCCGACTCGGAATCAGACTACGAAGACGACGACGAAAGCGGCGCGACCGGCGACGGGGAAGACGAGGCCCCGGAAGAAGATGACGCTGCTTCCGGTGCCGCGCCCGAGAAGGTGGTTCCCCGGGACGCAGCGACTTCGCCAAGACCTGAGGCCGCCGAGACCGAGGTGCGTCCCGAGGCCCCGAGTAGTGCTGCCGGAGTTGAAGCCGAAGTTGCTCCCGCTGCTGCTCCTGCTGCTTCTGTTGCTGCTGCTCCCGAGGTCTCCGTCGAGAAGCCGACTTCCCCTACCGCTTGAAAACTTTAAGAGTAGATTCGTTAAATCCCCGGGATGCCGGGGTCCATATGTAATATACATTTACACTATTATCGTTTCGCACTGAACTATTTACCCGAGTAATCTATGTCAATATATTCTGTTTTGAGTTCCCGACTTGCCTTTCATGTTTACCGTACTTAGGTAATTTCTGCTCTTGTCTACCATTTCGGCGTTCGACAGTCGAGTCACAAAACTCCACACACGGCATACATTACTTAGAACAATTCGAGTTCCGTCCAACCGAATTCCCGACATAAAAAACAACTAAATTAGTAAAAAACAAGCATGCCGGATAAGTTCCTGCTCCAAGTCCCCGAGACCATTTTCGTGTTTCCCACCTTCCCTCTCTTTGCTCTTGACTACCATTTCGGCGTTCGTCAGTCGAGTCACAAGATGATTTCACATGACATACATTACTTTGACTTTGAGAATCAGACTCGGAACTTTCCCGGCATGCACACAATATAAGAGATAGCTATCCGGCAGTCCCCGGGTTCCTTCCCGGGATGCCGGTGAAAAACAGTAAATAAACTTGACAAGAAATAACAACAAGATAGGCACATAACCAGGCAGTCCCCGGGTTCCTCCCGGGATGCCTTACTTCCATAAATATTGAAAATTGAGATACAACATAAACTGAACCCTTTATGTGTAAAAGGGTCGAAGTAGAGCTACATTCCATGGACGCTTGGTTTCCTCACCAGATTTGTCCATTACACCTTTCCTGGCCTCCTGTGCATCTACAAGGTAATAAGAATCATTGTGCAATGCTTTGCTTATCACAAAAGGTCCCTCCCATGGAGGTGACAACTTATGCATTCCGGCCGTGCGTTGGATGAGCCTCAGCACCAGATCCCCCTCTCGGAACACCCTCGGGTGTACTTTCCGGCTATGATAGCGACGGAGATTCTGTTGATAAATTGCCGACCGAGATAGTGCCAATTCTCTTGCCTCTTCGAGTAAATCTACATCGTCTTCCCGGGCCTCCTTTGCCTCGGTCTCGGTGAACATTGTCACTCTCGGAGAATCATATTGTATGTCGGTTGGGAGTACCGCCTCAGCACCGTAAACCATGAAGAACGGCGTGTATCCGGTAGATCTATTCGGTGTAGTCCGGAGACCCCATAGTACTGCCGGTAACTCCTCTATCCAGCATCCCGGAGTTCTCAATAGTGGTTCGATCAAACGAGCTTTGATGCCGGCCAAGACCAAGGCATTTGCTCTTTCGACTTGCCCATTTGCTTCCGGGTGTGCGACTGATGCTACATCCAGCCGGATTCCCTTCTCAGCACAAAATCGAGCGAATTCCCCCACAGCAAAGTTGGTTCCATTATCTGTGATAATGTTGTGTGGGTATCCGTATCTCAAGATAATGTCTTTCAGGAATTGCACAGCGGTGTGTCCATCGCACTTCCGGATTGGCTTGACCTCTATCCACTTAGTGAATTTGTCCACCATGACAAGTATGTGTGTCATGTTGCCTCTTGCCGGTTTGAACTGCCCAACCATATCCAAACACCATACTGCGAATGGCCAAGTGATAGGGATTGTCTTCAATGCTGACGCCGGCATGTGTATCCGGTGAGCAAATCTCTGGCATCCTCCACACTTCCGGACAATATCTTCTGCTTGCTGCAACGCAGTGGGCCAGTAGAACCCATGCCGGAACACCTTTGCCACCAGGGCCCGGGAGGACGCATGATGTCCACACTCTCCCTGATGTATCTCCAGGAGCATCTCTTGCCCTTCTGCCGGTTCTACACATCTCTGAAGTACTTCAGTGACACTTCTCTTGTACAGCTCTTGATTGATGACAGTGTATGCTTTCGATCTTCGCAGTATTTGCCGGGCTTCCACTTCATTCTCCGGGAGAGTTCCCTCCAAGACGTAAGCCATAATGGGTTGTGCCCATCCCGGGACAGGTCTAACCGGGAATGCGGGAGCGTCTATGTCCATTTGTTCTGCCGACATCACCTCTATCATCATCTTTCTTTGCCTCTCCGAGCACTGTGCCGCAGTCCCCGGGTTCGATGTGATGCTTCCGACATCTACTTCCATGGGTACTGCCTCTGCACCAGGTTCCTTCGGGATGAAGATAGAATCCGATTCGGGTGAGGGTTGGATAGATGGCTTCCTCAAATGCTCCAGAGCTATTCCGGGTGGGATTGCATCCCGGGATGATCCTAGCTTGGACAAGACATCCGCTGCCTCGTTTTCTCCTCTGGGTATGTGCTTGAACTCGCATCCTTCAAAAAATCCGGAAATTTTCTGCACATGAAATCTGTATAAGGCCATGTTTGCATCCAGGGCATCCCAATTCCCCGACACCTGTTGTACTACGAGGTCCGAGTCACCAAAGCACTCTATCCGGCGGATGCCGATCTCCTTGGCGACGTTCAGTCCATGAACCAAGGCCTCATATTCTGCGACATTGTTGGATGCCCGAAAATGGATCTGCAGCACATACTTCAGTACATCTTGCTTTGGGGAAGTAAGGACCACTCCGGCACCCAATCCGATCTTAGCCTTCGAGCCATCGAAATGCATCCTCCAGAAATTGTAATCCGGCATCGGAGGTTCATACTGCATCTCGGCCCAGTCTACCAAAAAGTCGGGCAGCGCCTGCGACTTGATGGCATCTCGTCTCTCGTATGCCGGAGCGTACGGAGACAACTGGATGGCCCATTTGGCTACTCGGCCGCTAGCATCCTTGCAACCGATGATCTCGGCGAGAGGAGCTTCGCATACCACTGTGATCGGGTGTTCCTGAAAGTAGTGCTTGAGCTTGGTCACTGCCATGTACACCCTATATGCCATCTTCTGGTAGTGCGGGTAGTTCTGCTTGGATTTCGAGATCACCTCACTGAGGTAATACACCGGCCTCTGTATCAGCTTGCTCCCTTCTTCCCGTTCTACCACCATCGCCACACTGACTACCCGGTTGGTTGCGGGGATGCCAACACAGGTGCTGTTGAGAGCATTCTCTTCAGATCGTTGAACGCCGCATCATCTTGCGGGGTCCAACCAAATGTCTTGCTCTTCTTCATCAGTTGATACAGAGGCAAGGCCTTCTCCCCAAGTCGGCTCACAAACCGACTTAAGGATGCCAAACACCCGGTAAATTTCTGCACATCCTTGAGGCGCACGGGCAATTTCATGCTCTCAATAGCGCGAATTTTGCCCGGGTTGACCTCGATCCCCCGACTTGAGATGAGGAAACCGAGTAACTTTCCAGCCGGAACACCAAATGTGCACTTATCCGGGTTCAACCTCATCCGGAATCTTCTTAGGTTCTTAAATGTTTCCCGCAGATCATCTATTAGTGAGGCTTTTTCTTTTGTTTTTATGACTATGTCATCGACATAGACCTCGGCATTCCGGCCTATTTGATCATGCAAACATTTCTGCATGCATCTCTGGTATGTGGCGCCAGCATTCCTCAAACCGAAAGTCATAACACGATAGCAATAAGCCCCATAAGGGGTAATGAAAGCAGTTTTCAATTGATCATCCGGATTCAAAGGTATCTGGTGAAAACCAGAATAAGCATCTAGAAAAGTTAAAAGCTCACTCCCGGCAGTGGAGTCTATTACTTGATCTATCCGGGGCAGTGGAAAGGGGTCTTTCGGGCATGCCTTGTTGAGGTTGGTGAAGTCGATGCACATGCGCCACACCTTAAGCAGGAGGGGATCATCTTTATTCTTCTCCACCAGGACCGGATTCGAAATCCAATCCGGGTGCAGCACCTCCATTATGAATCCAGCGGCCAGCAGTATAGCCAGATGCTCCATGACCGCGGCTCTTCTTTCATCCGAGAGGCGCCTAGTCGGTTTCTTCACCGGCATCGCATCCGGTCTAACAAACAAAGAGTGCTCAGCCAACTCCCTCGGTACGCCTTGCAGATCGTCACTTGACCACGCAAAGGCATCCCGATTCTCACGGAGGAAGTCGACGAGCTCGCCTTCCTATTTGCTGTCCAGGTTGCTGCCAATGATAACTTGGCGCTCTGGGTTGCTGGGGTCCACACACACCTTCCTGGTCTCCTTGGGGGGCTGGAATGACGCACCCTGCTCCGGGTTCACCATCCCGGGCATTCCGAGTTGGGAGTTCTTGGCCATCGCCACCACCTGCTGGATCCTCTTCTTCTCTTCCGCGATCACCAGGGACTCAGCCAAGCACGATCCCGCCGAGGCACATTCCATGGAGCGCTTGTGGTCTCCCGAGATGGTGATTACACCGTTAGGTCCCGGCATCTTCATCTTGAGGTAGCCCACGTGAGTCGAGATCATGAACTTGGCGAGGGCCGGTCTACCGATCAGCGCATGATACGGGCTCTCGAGGTCCACGACTTCGAACTCCAAGCTCTCGGTTCGGCAGTTCTCCCGAGTTCCGAATAGCACCTCCACCCAAATCTTTCCCATGGGCGAGCAAGAGACTACGGGCACAATGCCGTGGAAGGTTGTCTCGGTAGGCAGCAGGGTGTTCATGGATACTCCCAGCTTCAGCATCGTGTCCTTGTACATGATGTTAATGGCACTGCCATTGTCAATCAGAACCCGGCTGAAGCGGACGTTGAGGTTGGGTCCGACGAAAGTTGGGTCCACCACCAAGGCATACGCCCCCGGCTTAGGCATAACTCGGGGGTGATCCTTCCGGCTCCACGTGATCTCCATCTCGGACCAATGCAAGAATTTGGGCACCGCCGGGATCACAGCATTTACCTCCAGGGCACGCTGCCGCACACTCTTTCGGTCAGTGGGCTCGGTTACGAAGACCACATAGCTCTGATGAGCCTCCCGGTAGTTGCTCTGCTGGTGCCCGGCTTGGTTACCGTTGTCGTTCCGGGTATGCACCACATTCACCGGGCGAGGTGGGGGTCCTCTCGGAGGAGGGGGAAGTCGAACAGCGTTGGCCCCCGACGTCGGAGGAGGGGGTCTCGGGATATTGGGCCGAGATGTCGGAGCACTCTGCCGAATAGCTCCCGAGCTGCCTTCCTGCAACGTGCGCTGATACCAGCTGCACTGCCGAGTAGAGTGGTTTGCGGGCTTGTTGGCCTCCAGAGTATGGTAGCAGCATGGCTTGTTCAGCATCTCTTCATACGTCAGGGGCTTCTTTTGCTCTACCCAAGTCTTTTGCACCTCATGACTCTGACCCCAAGCCGGGCCACTTGTCTTTTGTCGCTGGCTGTTGCCGGCGTCCTCCTGCTCCCGGGTCACTGCTGCGACATGCTGCGCGGCATGGTGGTACTCGGGCTGATTCCTCTTGTGGCCGAACTCCTGGCGATCATGGCTCCTGCTCGGTCCTGAACGCTGAGGTCCCGCATTCCTCCTGTTGGAGTCTCCGACATCCACCAGGGGTTGCATGGGATCTCCAAGCGTGTACGTATCGGCGATGCGCATGGTTTCTGCCAAGGTTGTTGGCATCTTTCTCTGCAATTTCTGCCACAGCATAGAGCCATGCCAGCATCCTTGCGCAAACCAGGAGATGGCCTGTGCCTCCACCACTCCTTCGCAAGAGTTGCGAATATTGCTCCACCGGGTAAGGTACTCCCGGTCAGTCTCATTGCTCCTTTGCCTACAGATGGCGAGCTGCTGAGGTCTGTTCGGCCTCTTGTATGTGCTGTTGAAGTTGCTGATGAACGCTTCCTCAAAGTCTAACCAACAGTCTATGCTGCCAGTTCTCAGGTTGTTCAACCAGATCCGGGCTGGTCCTTCCAACATTTGCGGTACATAGCGTACCGCCCATCGTCTGTTTCCACCGGCTATGCTTACTGCAGTTACATAGTCGGTTAGCCAGTCCTCCGGCTTCTTGCTACCGTCATAGGTCTTGGCACCTCGGTTGAGCTGAAAGTTCCGAACAGGAGGTTCCCGCATGATCCGAGGTCCAAAGCAGGCTGGTCCCGGAGGTCCTTGCTCTTCCACCAACTCGGACTGGTGAATCCGGTCGAGCCGGAATCTGGCGTCTGCCGGGTTCAGCTGCCTGGTTCCTATCCGAGATCCCAAAGGGTTCTCGTCTGGCTGATACCCGAGCTGCTGCAACCTCGAGTTGCCATCGTTGAGCCTGTCTTGCGCAGGGATCACGGCCTGCTGGGGAACAGAGGCGACCTCCCTCTGTGGGTTTCCCTGAACGTGAGGAGGATTCCGGGGTGGATTACCACGGCCGACCGGGTTATTGTTTCCCACACCCAGGTTACCATCCCCACAGGTACTTCCCGCCTGCCCCGAGTTACGCTGCCCGGCTTGCCCGGCTTGCTGGATACCGGCAAAGGCCGGGTCATAGGTCTGCAACTGCTTGTTCTTCCCGGAACCTCGACTCCGACTCCGGCTCTTGCTCTTGCTCTTTCTTCTGCTCGGATGCGGGAACGAGGCCTCCCCATCCGGTTTCTGGCTATTGGGTCTGGCAGAGTGCACCTGGGACCCTGCTCCGGGGTTCTTCTTCTTGAACGCCTGATTCTGCCGGTTGGCCTCAATCACCAATTCATTCACGCGCTCCTGCTGCTTGCGCAGGGCTTCACCGGATAGCCCCGCCAACTCGGCCATGGCGGCCTCGGCAGCCCTAAGAGTCTTCGCCGGTGAGCTGTACACCGGCTTCCCCGCTGAAATCCGACTTCCGGTGTTACTGGTGGTGGCTCCACCAGCCAGCTCCTCATTCACCATTCTTCCTTTCTTGCGCAGATCCGCAATGCGCTTCTCCCGGGAGTCTATCTTAGGGAATCCGTGAGCTGCTTTGTACTCCCGGAGGCTAGCACTGAGCTCGCGGCGGATCTCGGCGATCTCCTGCGCTTCAGCGAGTAGCAACTTCCGCTGCTCCTCTAACTCAGCCGAAGTGGCCTGGGTATCCACTTCGGCAGCCACTGGTACAGCCATCTTGGCCACCAGTCCTGAGAGGGGATCCGGGCGGCGTCGCGGCTGGGATGCCTGTGGATCACCATCTCGGGCCGCAGGTCTTTCCTGCGGAGGTTTGGCCAAACGGGGGTGACCGTCGGTATCGCCGTCAGCGTCCTGGTATTCCTCCTCGGTTGCTCCGACCATCATCACCGCGACGGAACTCGGGGGGCGACCGGCACGCATACCCCGAGCAGCGCAGAGCATGGGAGGGTCCTCAGCTTCCAGGACCACGTCCGGGTAGCTACAGACAACCTCTGTGGCGACGTAGGTGGTGAAACCACCAAAGTCAATGAGACATCCGTTCACCGGAAACTGTCTGTTCCGGAAGCACCCTGCGTTGTCGCAGACGAAGTCCATCTCCCCTAGTCTTACGACTAGGCCAGAGAGAACCCGAACGTCGAAGTGAACGGGGGAGCCGGTCCGGATGTGTACACCAGCCAACGCCTCTGTGTGCCCCCGGTGGGCGCCAACTGTCGAGGTGGTGTCACGGCAGATGCCATAGGATGGCTAATTTGTGGGGCCGATGGACGTTGGTGGATCCGGGGAGGGATAGCGAGCTGAAGAGCTCACACGGGGAGGATCCCGGTAAAACCGAGATCTCCCAAGAACAAGGAATAAGATCACAGTGCAAAGGGAAGATCTAACAAACACAAACAAATGCACGAAGGCACACAGCACACACACGATATACCCAGGTTCAGGGCCCTCGTGAGGAGGTAACACCCCTACTCCTGCCTTTCCTCTCTATATATTGGTGGTATAAGGACTACAACTTGCTACAAGATCTCTCAAAGGAAGGAGTACAAAGAGCTAGATGAACTCAAGGTGAGGAGGAGTGAATGCTCTAAGAGTAAATGTGACTATAGCTTTGGCTCTGAAGTTGGTCTCTCTCTCTCTCAGGAGCAGTTATGGCGCCTTTTATAGAGCTCCGGCCGGGAGGGCCGGAAACCCTAACTTGGCTTGGCCCCACCGGACAGGCCTAGCCGGCATGCCGTCACCGGCTAGTGCGACCTAGCCGCCGGGCTATCCGGTGTAGCCCCTTCGTCATCATCTCGTTAAGGACGGCAGGCGCCGTCCTGCATCATCATTGTCCCCTTGTCAGAGACAAGACATGTCTTTGCCCATCCCGGATAGCCTTTTCCGGATTGCCGGGCTAGGCATGTCAGGTCTTGTCGTACCACGATCGTACCGGCTGACGCGCTCCCGTGTCAGGCGGGAGGTGACCATGCCTCCGTGTCAGGCGGGAGGTGACCATGCCTCCGTGTCAGGCGGAATGGTACTTCCCCCCGCTATAGACGGGAAAGCCTGCTATGGACCGTTGACGGCCTACCGGAAGCCCTCACGCCGGATACCTCCTCGCTTGCCACTGTGAGCCTCTTCTGCATAAGATCAAGACCGAGACACACATTCCGGTTAGTACTTACCCGGACTACCTATCCGGTAAATCCGAATACACTTCCATCCGGGAGTTTCCTCGGAGTCCTAGATCCGGGGTCCTTTCCGGAGGCGTCCGAGCTCGTCCCAGGAAGAGTATCTCTAGGCCTAGCCTCCCGAAGATGTCTTAGCCTATCAGCAAAGACATCTTCGAGAAGCTAGTTCTTAGAGGAACCACCCGCTCATGCTTGTGCTGCTATTGTGAGGGCCGGTGGTGTCTATTTATAGCTGCCAGAGCTGACCCTTATGGCTGCCAGGAGACACTTTGCCCTCTTCCAGTGCCCAAGGGTTAAGCTGCCCTTTCAGCACACCAGGAGTTGTCTCTTGCTGTTGTAAAAGGTCAAGTACTGTTGGCACCTTATTGGATTATACCGGGATCTGCCCCTACCCGGGGGGCACCTCACTGGGTTATACCGGGATCTGCCCCTACCCGGGGGGCAGCCCCCCGACAGTGGGGATACGGAGCTGCAGGAGTCTGTGGGGTCAACACTCTCTCCGGCAACGTGTGGACGCTGTCGTGCGAGCCTCCTGCCGGAGAAGACGCCAGTGAGGAACATGCATTTCGGCCGAGCCGTGAGGCGTTTTTCAGCGAGGACCTGTGCTCAGTTTTTGTTGGGCCACACTATTTTAGCTTAATAGGCCAAGGCCCAGCTACGGAGGGCACCAATTCAGCACTAGTATGACTTATACTACTCATCATTTTAGCACTAGTATGAAACGTTTTTAGCCATTGGATGGGCAGAAATAGATGGTTGTTGTTCATTTGAGGGTACCATAAAAAGGCTCACAAAAATACATCAGTCTGCATATACAATAAATTAGTAATTTTTTCAGGTCTGGAATTATGTTATATCACAAACAAATCCTAACAGGATATTAAAAATTAAAACAGAAACGACCAGTACACTTTCTAATTGTGTATTTTCAGCTGCATCGAGTGTCATTGGTCCTAGTTGCCAAGTGCCCAAGTCCAAGGCATCAACAATGGGAACTGATAAAGATTGTGGGCAATTGGTAAAGGACTGTAACTCTGCTGCTAGCTATTGATAGCCAAACAACTCTTGATCGTGATACCAAACGTAACGATTGTACATCCCTTGTTCCCGTCCTTGTGTCCCAACACCGTGAAGAAACCGTTGGGAACCTGAAAAGGAGAGACAGAAACATGAAATCGTCAAATCACTTCATATGGCAAGGAGAAAAGAAGAGAAAGAGCAGCCGACAGCAGTCAACCATGAAGAGAGCATGGATTGGGATTTGGGATAGTACTTTTTACGTAGAAGTCTTGTTCCTCCAGAAAACAGCAACGCACAGCCCCTTGAAAAAGATAAGTCTCCAACTTGATTTGGAAAACTAAATGCTACTTTTTCTTGCATTTATAGGTGATAACTAACTTTATCCCCGATATCATGCTGACCTATTTTTTATATATCTGTTAACTAACAATATATTTAGAACTAATATACTCTAGTTCTGACACTACATGATAACTGGCACGAACAACAAGGTTAGGCAGGAACAACGCACAATAATGACATCTATAGCATGCAGATATTTAATTAGTGCAGTTCCATACCTCAACAAATATTTTTACATATGGAAAATTCCATTTCATCTCTACCCGCATATATCTTTGTTTCACTCAGAAATCCAGCTCCCTATCTGACTCCCATTTCCAAATTATGAAATAGACATAAGAAGCTGAGTATGAAAACATGAGGGACAGTTTGGGATTGCTAAAAAGTAAAGGGAAACCTACACGAAGAGGAGACAAACGCTGACATATCGGATTTGTAAAGAAGCTACTTTTTCATTGTTGCAGTTTAGATTGGGTGTAGCACATATACACCAAGGTAATCCAACTGCTGATATTAAAAGCAAAGTGCAGCCTTTTGTAAAAACCCATGACCATGAAGATTGGCAGCTGAAAATATTATACAGAGGTCACAGAAAGTCAAACGAAAATAAGGTAAAATCATGTTGTACCGAACAACAGATGGAGTAATATTTGACACATCAACAGATTTGTCTTATTGTCTAGCTATAGCTATATAGACTGAATGTGATGAATACACAACAACTAACATCCCAATGAACAATTGTCTAACGATTCTTCTAGTTCTGAGTAGGTTGTCAAATATAAAGTCTTGCCTCAAATCAGTTGATTTTATTGGACCTTTTTTTTATCTTATGCTATACTGTATTACTGCACTTAAAACCAGAAAGCTATACACACTAACTTCCTGGTGATTCTCTTGTCATAAAACACATACAAAAATGGTAGTATGTTAGAAACTGAAAATACCTTTAAAACGTTCAAGAAAGAAGTGCAGTAATAAAAAAAATGCTTAATAACAAAGCCTGAAACTTGGTGTAGGAAATGAGTGACCCAATTAAAATAAAATAGCATATGTAATGGAATACTTATTCTAAAAGTTCCTTGCGTATAAGCACCAACTATAGCACTATAAGTACTCACCAACCCAGTATCCAAGGTGCCAAATCACAAATGGCTAATTCAGAAAATTAAGTGCCCAAAACCTGCTGCCAGACTTATAATGGCCGCCTAGACGGAAGGACCGGTCACCTGCCAGACTTGCACAGCTCCAACCAAGCCGAGTTTTTAGAAATCTACTCAACACAAAATGAGCAAACAATCAGGGGCTATCAATAAGAACTAGAAGAAAAAGACGCGCCTTGCCGCGTCTGTACTAATACAAACAACAATAGATAGTGAAACATTTATAAAAAATGAAGGAGAAACATTACCACTGGCTCAGTATTATACAACACGATTAATTAAACATAGAGAAGTACATAACCGGCACAACACTTAGTTAGACAATCATAATACATCGATAATTATGAAATGTCATGAAAGTTAAATTGTGTACCTTCATGGTCATGACTTTTCTGCACTCTAATAATTACAACTGAGGCTAGACAAACATATGTCCTTTTTTAGTTTATGCATTCAACCATCTTAAATAAAACACATGCATTTTGTTACATAATTTGGCTCGTTCTCTGAATAAAAGTGAGATATATGTAAAATATACCGAAAAAATCACAGATAACTACTCACATCCTTTTCACATATAACTATTCCTTCCACCCGTAGGCACCATCGATTGGTCATCTACCACCACCACCGAGTCGAACGCGATACTAATAGCAACTGTGATAACGGTTGTCGATGCGAGAGGCCACATTGATGCTCATGTGCAACTACTACGAGTGTTGTAGGAAGTCTTTCAGCTCACCGACGTTGGGTGGCCACCAGAAAAGAGGTGCAAAGAGACGGGCAAACTTTGCGTAAGGACGGCTGTTTTCGGTAGAATATGGTTCGAGGGAGGCGGAGTGAGAGAAATGGTGTCGTGTGACATATGCTACGCAACACTATGGTGGACGCTGACGACATATATAAGAGATAGGGAGCTCTCAGATAGAGCCAGCTGCTCCGAACTCACCGCCTCTCCTATGTTAAAATAACGAAATGACTATTCAGGTTTCATTTGTTTTTGAAATCACACTTTAGAACTTTTTTTGTATTTTGATCTACACAAAAATAGTAATTTTAAGATGAAGGGAGCTATTTATCGCTTGTTATAGCCAAATCGCACTCTAGAACCTTTTATTTGTATTTTGATCTATACAAAAATAGTAATTTTAAGGTGAAGGGAGCTATTTATCGCTTGTTACAGCCACAATTTTTTTTTTGTAGATGGGAATCCTTTTTATTTTATAAAAATTTAGCATGTGAGTGTAAAAATATGTATGTATCCAATAATTCTTTTGTCAAACTTTGACAATAAATAAATATAGTTTAGTGGGATCCACCATGATGTGGACATGTGGGAGAAGGAGAGCACACCAATCCTAGGGAGCTTAGTATTTAGAAAGATACTTGTGGGCAGGAAAAGAGCCAACCCTATTAGCTGTAGTATGAGTACGGAGATGTTCTCCCAAGGAAGTTTACAATAGAAACGAAAAGGATAATAAAGAAATTAAGATTGACTTGCAACTCCACCCATTTCATTGACCTGCAGTCTTAAAATCCTTCAAAGCAATGAAAAATGCAATACTCTCTGCTTATAAGTGCCTGCAAGTCTGCAACACATTACCAAAAGACCGCAATGCAACTCGGTGAAACTAAATAGACGGTACATTGCCCATCATTTTTGGTCAAAACAGCTAAGTAATATATCAATCACCACAGATAAAGATATTCTTCGAACAATCTGAAACAACCATGAGTTTCATATAAGAACTAAAGATATTAAAAGAACATCTTCGACCAAATATAATTCATTGCACTATGAAATAGTACTCAGATATCATCTTTATAATGGAAAGGAAAGAAAAGTACAAATTCAAGATTCCTAAGATTGGAATGAAAAAGAATTACAGGGAATCAAAGAGGCTGGATTCATACTGTTGCACCGTTTTTTCACCAATTCTTTTCTGATCATATGAATTCTTCATTTGCAACCCAACACAATACTGATAATATGTTGAAATAAAGCAGACTAAAACTATGATGAAGGCATATCAAGATAATTTGTCCAGTTGTTCACAGGTCCATAAGTTGAACACAAAAAAAAAGATTTATCTCATCAGCAGCACCATCTCTCGTTGGCATAATATCAGAAAAGAGAATGCAACTTCTTATAGGTGCATAAGTATTTAAAACAACAACGCAAATTCTAATTGTTCAACTGTACCAAAATAAGAGGCATCAAATCTGAACTGCAATAGTGCAAAAAAAGGAAGAAGAGAACGAGAGGATTTCACCTGCCCATGTTCCTTAGCTGGCTGAAATCATGGACTCCCAAATCCCAAGGGGATATCTCCAGATAAGAGCTTGAGGTAGAAGAGAAAGCGGCCACTGCTGCTCCACTGACAAAATGGGAGGATAGGGAAACAAAGAAGAGTGAGAGGAGCGGAAGCCCTAGCCTCCACCCGATTCCCCGTCGCCGCTGCCGCCTCCAAGACCACCAGGGGAGAGAAGAGGAGAGGACGCCCCTGCTGCCTCCGCCCGATGCTCCGCCGCCTCCAGGACCAGGCAGGGAGAGGAGAGGACGCCCTACCTTTTCCCCTCACCGCGGGTCGCTGCCACCTCCACCCGACGATCCGCCACCGCCGCCGTCGGAGGCCCCGGAGCAGGAGGTCGCTCGCACACCATTGCGCCTCCGAGAACGGGACCTCGAGCAATATCGGCGCCCCGCAACGCTCGATGACCTCGACCGCATCCACGCCAGATCCGTCGGCGATTGACAACCGACGAACACCATCTCCGGGGCCGCCGCCCCAGCCTCCAGACGCTGACGACATGGCCTCCGCCAACCAGCAGAGGTGGCCGGCCGTCGGCGCGACGAGCAGCAAGGACCTCCCACCCACAGCCTTTGTCTGTAGGCACGGGCCGCCGCCACCACGGCAGGCGGCGGGCGCCGGCGGCAGTGGCGGCGAGGGGTCCAGGGGAGCCAGGGGCGGAGCCCAATGGGCCAACCCTGCTGCACGCCCAAGTTAGTGCATCAGGCAGCCCAACTGCCCAAGAAGGTAAGAAGCAGATTCTTCAGAACTCTCCGGCCGCACGCGAACGCGAACTCTCCATTGATCGATCAGCAATAACACCGCACCGCACCACGCACCAAGCGTCTGCACGCCTCACGCGAACCGAGCAGGCGCCGCCCACGCGCGCGGCCTAATCTCTCGCCCGACGAGACGACGCAGCGCCGACGAGCGCACAATCATCTTGCAAAGTTGCAATCGGCTGATCCGGCGGTCCGGCCACAGCAATCTGAAGCTGTCGTGCAGCGCTTGCTAGCGCACAACTGAATCAAGGTGATTCCTCCGTGAAATCAAGGTATTTGGAAATTGTAATCGCCGTTCTTTAGTTTGTCTCTGTCTCCAGTCTGTCTCAGTCTTGTTCAGTGATTCAGTCGGAATTTTCGTGAAGTCTCTTTCCGATTACCTTTCTGTTCTTCAGATTTGCAAGCAGGAGGTCTCGTTCAGTACTTCAGTCCAGGGACTGGTTCAGTTAGAATAATTATTTTGGCCTGGTATAACTGAATTTTGCTGTACTTATTAATCGTTTGCAATAACCGTGGTTAGTTTATACAAATCAAATTGAAATATTTGGTTACCTATTTACATAATGCAGATACATAATGGACAAATATGTTCTCAAAAGAAAAGCTCTGTCCCAAGATGTCCCGGAAGATATGAACTGGAAAGAGGAGATTCAATATGATCCAGGTAAGAGAAAACTGATAGAGAATTATCATCCTAATTTGAAAGAATTGGTAAGAAGAAAATATTTGGTTAATGGACCTTGTCAGCCAAGAGAGTTTGCTTTTCCATATTCAAATTTTGGTCAAAAAAGAAGAAGGTTCCTTCCTGGTTGGTTTGATGAATTTGGAAGCTGGCTTGAATATAGTGAATCGAAGGACAAAGCATATTGTTTTTGGTGTTTCTTGTTTAGGGACCGTGGCAGCAAGAAAGAAGTTGGTTATTGTAACGCCTCGGGATTTCTCCCAATTAGAAAATTGTTTGTTTTTCTTTTTTACATCAACATGACATCATCATGCATCATTTGCATTTGTCAATATTAATTTAAATTGTTGCATTTAAATTCAAACTACACTTAAATTCTTTTCTCACAATTAAGTTCAAATGCTTTTGAAATTAATTAAATGTGTATTTTAAATCTTTTGCAAATATTATAAAAACTAGTTTATTAAATTACCTATTTTAAACTAAAAACTATTTTTGTAAAATCTCCTAATTCATTTTCCTTTTCTGTTTTGTTTTAAAAATAGAAAACAGAAAAGTATTAAAAGAAATAAAAAAAAGACTCCAGAGAAAAAAATACTACCTGGGCTTTTCTCTCTCTCCTGGCCCATCTCCCTCTTCTTCTAGCCCAGCCCACCACCCATGTCCCTTTCTTCCCCGTACACAGAGCAGAGGAGAAAAGCGACCATGGCCCCCACTCCCTCTACCTTTTCCCCTCCTACTTAGCCTCCCTCTCCCCCCTCGGCCAAACCCTAGTATCCACTTCTCCTCCCTCCGCGCCGCCGCATCCTTTTCTTCTCCCCCTCTGTTCCCCTCTATTTCATCTTCTCCACCGAGAGCTCGCCGGAGACCACGCCGTTGCGCCGCCGCCCCGGTGCCGTCGAAGCCCATCAGAGGAGCCCAGAAGCCTCGCCGCGTCGCCACCGTCCTCTTCCCCGAAGGAGTTGGGCCTGTAGCTGCTAGGGCCGTCGGACTTGTCCCCGTCGTCCTCGACATCGCCGTCGCCGCCGCTCAAATTTCGCCGCCTCCGGTCGACCCCGAGCAAGAACCACTACACCGTCCCCCTCTACGTGAGCCCCTCTGTCAATTTCCCCTCTCCTCCGCGTCGAGCGCGTCCTGTATGTGTCATCCCGTGGCGCCTTCGTGCTCGCCGCCATTGCCGAGCGCAAGTTCGAGTTCTGGCCTCCTCTGTCTCCCTCTACACGAGATCCTCCTCCTCCGTACCAACACGCGTTAGTCCTTTCCCTCCCACACACCCGCACGTACGCGCCCTAGCACCACCAGCCCGTGGTCGCCGCCGGCGTACGAATTCAGTCCGCCGTGCATCTGTCACCGGTGATGTTCTGTTCGTCAGGTTTTGGTGGCTGCTAGGAAAGTTTAAAAACTGTGCTTTGCATAGCTTGTCAACAACACTCACAGGGATCTCTAGCCAGCATCGCCAGCCGATTCCTCCGTCCGCGCGGCGCGAGTTCGATTCCCAGCCTCGCCGATTAAAAAACCCCTTTTTCCATTTTTGCTTGCGCACTGACAGGCGGGCCCCACGGGTCAGTGACCGTGGGAGCCCGCACCACACACACCCGCGCCAGCGTGGCGCCTGGCCCGCACAGCAGCCACTCGGGTTGGCCTGGCCCCGGTGAGAACAGGCCAGATCCAGATCTGGATCTGGAACTTTTCACAGAGCCCCCTGTCTTCCCTGTTTTTGCCACAGAACCCCCACTGTCATGTTTTTCCATCACGAACAGGTCCCTGCACTTTACAGTTTAGTCCAGAAACTTAATATGTTAATAACTTTAATTCTATAACTCCAAATAAAATAATCTTTATATGTTTATTTATCAGAAAAATGCAAGGAATATTAATATGCCATTTTGCATCTGTTATTTTAATTTCTTAGTGTAATTTGTTAATTGCAACTAAATAATTAAATATGGAATGTTAGGGGTAATAAATATATAATGCCCTATTTCCATTTAATTTAAGTAGATCACCCATGCCATGTATTACCATGTTAACCAACATTTTATATTGCTGGTAAATAAATAACTTGCACCTAAATATTAATTGCCGGGGTTGTTTTTCCCGCTTAACTTGGATTAATTGCATTGTAATGTATCTTGCCATGTCATGCATCATTCTCGTATGATCATGCTGAATCTTTTGCCGTAGTTGTAAAATGCATCTTTTACGCTTTCCAGTGTTTGTTGCTTCTTCGCGGATAAGACGTTGAGATGTGTGAGCAACGACAAGATCTTCTTCCATGCGGGATTCCAGGCAAGCAAAGTTTGCTTGTTTACCTATACATTGTCTTTCATTCCTGCGGTTGATCTCTGCTACCCTAGTATTCGATTCTTTATCGCGATCCCATCACATGTTTATCCTGCAGCCCATACAGCTTTATCCCCACAACCTAATACCTGTTGCATGTTTATCTGTTGGCCTTGCGAGTCGTAGCGCATGCTTAGAGTTGGTTGTGCGAATCGTCTGTGGGTCTTTTATTTAATATGCTTAGCTTGATAGATTATTCTACCTTAATTAAATGTTATATTATATTGGGTATTATAATTAAAAGATAAGGCACCGGCGGAAGGCCTTGCGAGGTGCTTTGTTCTGCTAAGTGTCGACCTAGGAACTGAGATTTTGTCCTCGGATCCAATTTTGAGCGCACTAACCACTTGTGGGAGGCCCAATGGAGCCCCCCTCGACTTTGACTGGAACTTCGACTTGTCCGGGAGCTGCACCTAGTTCGGGTTTTCCATTTGTCTCATATGCATTGATGATACTAGTGTAGTATTTTACTTTGGCGGTGTGCCTTGTTACATGCATATAGGGCGCGGCCTGTTGGTGCGGAGGGTTGTGTCCTGCGGGAGTCCGCACCCTTTTGGCCGGGACCAGCATAGCTCCCGTGGCTCCTGGACTTGTTGCGGTGAAGGAAAAGAGTTGGGTTGAAAGGCCCTAATGTTTTTGACTGGGTTGATCATGCGAGTATGGGTCCAGTAGTGCACCCCTGCAGGCTATAATCTTATCGATGAGCCGTGTCCACGGTTATGGACGTTTTGGTGATGATGCTGGCTAACAAGATCTATACAACTTACACCTAATCACTGTTAATTAACCTGACTAGTAATATAGAATTATTTTCACCATAAATGATAATTAAAATTGTTCAACGTGTGAGTTTCCCGAATTGCTTCCTCATACTTGGTTGAGGGGGTTAATTCGAGAATGGGTTATGTTTGGTGTTAGTAGTAGTTGGTTATCTTATGGGCTCTCTTATCCCTCTCTGATTAGACGGAAGTTATAGCGTGTCTCTCTAGGTTGCTAGTGCTGCTGCCGCTAAGTCCACCTCCCCTATATTTTGGGAGATGGTGTAGAAAGTAGGCAAGTCGGTTTTGCATGCCAGGGAGTGCCCTGGCCCTCTTTTGGGATGTGCTTTATGTGCAGTTAACAGGTTTGAAGTCTGACGACGTTAGCTTGGGAGTCCCTCCGGCTTGGCTGGGCAGGGATATGGCGCCATCGCTTATCTTCAGGACTCTCAGTCCAATTTGCTTCTTATCCGTAGTCGGATACTATTTTCGCTTCCGCTGTCATTTGAATCTTTGTATTGCATCATTTGTATCTTGACTCGTTCGAGTTATATCTTCTGTTGTATTTGTGGATGTATCGGAACTGTTGTAATGTTATCACAATTCCACCCACATAAGGCGCATGTTTCGATGTGCACATTATGTCTGGTGGGCGACCAAAAATCGTTATTATGCGGATTTCGGCGGAAGCGCTTAAATCTACATAGTACCGATTTTCGGACGTCACAGTTATGAGGCATTTGTTCTGAATGGTTTTGATAGCTGGAACACGAAGGCAAGGCTGAAAGATCATGTTGGTGATGTGGACAGTGTCCATAATCAAGCAATGAAAAAATGTATTGATTTGCTAAAGAGAGATCAACACATTGATGTTGCTCTGAACCTTTAAAGTGACGCAGCCATGAAAGCCTAGAGATTGAATGTATCAATTGACACTGCTAGATTGTTGCTCAAGCAAGGATTACCTCTCTTAGGCCATGATGAATCAAAGAACTCCTTCAATAGAGGTAATTTCTTGGAAGTTCGTGATTGCTTAGCTGAGCATGATCCAGTTCTAGGCAAGGCTATGAGAAAAGATGCTGCAAAGAATGCTATGATGGGGTGTCCGGAGGTACAGAAAGATATTGGTGAAGGTTTTGCACATGTGATAGTGCAATCTATTCTCAAAGAAATTGTCAATAATCCGTTTTGTTTACTTGTTGATGAATCTAGGGATGTCTCTTGCAAAGAACAAATGGCAGTGGAGTTGAGGTATGTTGATAGTTCTGGAGGTTGTAAAGAAAGTCTTATTGGTCTTGTTCATGTAAAAGAAACAACTTCATACCTCAAGACTGCAATTGATTCTCTATTTTCAAAATATAACCTGACTTACAATCAAGTTAGAGGACAAGGATATGATGGTGCTAGCAATATGTCAGGTCAATTCAATGGTCTCAAATCACTGATAATGAGAGAAAATAGTACAGCTTATTATGTCCATTGCTTTGCCCATCAGTTGGTTGTTGTGGCTGTGGTAAGAAAACATAAGGAAGTAAGTAATTTCTTTAGTATGATTGTTGTCTTGTTAAATGTGGTGGGTGGATCTGCCAAGAGAAGGGACATGATTAGAGATATCAATCTTGAAGAAATGAGCAAAGCTTTAGGGTGTGGGCAGCTTACAACAGGTACAGGTCTAAATCAAGAGCAATGTCTTCAAAGACCAGGAGACACTCGTTGGGGTTCTCATGCTAAAACACTTAAAAGTTTGGTTGACTTGTTCAAATCAGTTATTAAAGTTCTAGAATTTGTGGGAGAGGAAGACACTGACAGAACAAATAGAGATCAAGCAAATGGTCTTCTAGTGTACTTTCAGTCTTTTGACTTCGTCTTTTATTTGCATCTCATGTTGACAACTCTTACAACTACAAACACATTGTCATTAGCATTGCAGCGGAAGGATCAAGATATAGTAAATGCAATGAAATGTGTGAAGTCAACCAGAACTGTTTTGTGTGAACTTCGAGAAGATGGATGGGACTCTCTACTAGTTGAGGTTCATGGTTTTTGTGAGAAACATGAAATTGAAGAACTGATCATGGACAATGCCTATATCAATCCAAAAAAAAGAAGACAACCTACTGGAATTACCAACAAACATCACTACCAAATTGATTGCTTCAATGATGTTTTTGATTGGCTAGTTCAAGAGCTTGACGGCAGGTTCAATGAGACATCCTCCAATTTTCTTGTTTGGTCAGCGGCTTTGAGTCCAAGGGATTCATTCAGTGATTTTAATTTGGATAGTTTGGTAAATTTGGCTAAGCTATATCCTGAATATTTTGATTGTGGGGAACTAAGGGATCTTGATAAGGATCTGCGCCTATATATTGTTGATGTACGCACAGATGATAGCTTTTCCAACTTAGCAACAATCATTGATCTTTCTAAAAAAATGGTGGAGACAAGGAGGCATATTATGTATCCTTTGTTTTATCGGTTGCTGAAACTAGTAATTGTGTTGCCTGTTGCCACAGCTACAGTTGAGAGGTGCTTTTCAGCCATGAAACTAGTGAAAACATTTTTACGCAATCGCCTAAATGACGACAACTTGAGTGATGATGTTATTTGTTACGTGGAGAAAGAAGAAATGAAGAAAGTCACCAATGATCAAGTGATTGAGTATTTCATGGGTTTGAAGAACCGACTCTACTAGAAAATAAAACGTAATGTGAAAACTTTAACTACATGAATTGTATTTTTTTTGTCATTCTACTATGTTCCGCTTGGAAACTGAGTCTACCTTTGATCTTGCAGGTTATTGAATCTAGGAGTTTGATGATGTATATTGGACTTTTACAATGCTAGACATCTTTAACAAGTAAATTTGTCCTTTATTTCATCTATATAGTAATGTTTTTATTTTTACTACTAGTTCTTATAAATTCATGCGTTCTCTTTATTATGTCATTGCCATATATGCTAGCAATTTTAAACCATACATGTTTATATAGTAGATTATTTCTTTAAAAATATCGCCTTAGTAAAGTGGTGCATCGGGGTCACCTCAGCTCCAGCTCCGCCCCTGAGGGGAGCGGCACCGCCTCGTCCTCGCTGGTCGCCTCCGCAATGAGGAAAAAGAAGAGAGTGCGGGGCTGTGTTGGGGGGGGGGGGGGGGTTGCAACGTGGAGTGGAGTTCGGGTTAATTCCACAGTTTCTGGGGTTTTTCTACAAAAATGGACCGGCAAACGCCTGGGGTATACCTGGCCATGTGTCGGGCCGGGCCGGGAAAAGCCCGACATAGAAAACCCAGGCCCGGGCCCGGCCCGGTCAAAAAGCCCGAAAGCCCGGCGGGCTTCGGGCCGCGGGCCGGGCTTCTTCCTGGTTTGTCCAAAAACCAAAGCCCAGGCCTGGCCCGGTCCGACCGTCAGGCCTATTTTTAAGGCCCAAGCCCGACTTTTTAGGGCCGGGTAGGGCCAGGCTTGTTGGGCCGGGCTACTTATGGCCAGGACTAGCCTGGGGAGGCTCCATCTCCTCTGAACATATATCTTTAGTTAATTGGTCTTAGAAATATATTAGTTGAGTTGTTTGAAGGTTGATTTTGTAGCTGCTCGTTTTGTCGCAGTAACTTAGTTATGCCCATATCTTTGAGCTTTTAATACTCCATTATGAAGTGACTTTATTTCAACTTTATACGATGAAGTGGCACAAACTTGACACTTCTATCATATCTGTTGACATTGAAGCCGGTAAGAAAGGTGAATACAAACACCATAAATCAGAGGTGGAGCTTAGTTGAGTTCGGGGAGGGGGGTGCCTCCCTCCCGTTTGAGATTTTTTCATGTATTACCCTGAAATTTGACAATTTTTGGTTTAAAAATACCTATTTTTACTCTATTTGCCCTCTCATTCTCGCCCAATAGGCCTTTCTAGCCCATTTGGCCCCTAGCAGGCTGGCCCAAGCTCCGCCACTAACGTAGAAGAAGATCCTCTAAAATAGAAACACAAAGGTTTATGCCCCACATGTTCGTCGTTATTGTTCCGCTACGTAGAAAACAACGGAATTTAGTGGTCCGCAAAATTATTTTGTCCTCGGAAATTCATTGATAGTGACTTTCAAACAAAGTTCTAGGGTCTACACCTCTTTTTTCTCGTCGCTTTCCCTCGTTCTACTCATCTAGCCCATATCTGGTCCCACTACCCGCAATCCAAGCAACTCCTTATGATGGATAGCTTTCTTGTGTTTGTATGAAACGTCAAGCATGAAATCACTATAAAAAGCTTCCCTTTTAAAAAGAAACATACATACCGTGTGTACCGACAAGTGTCGTATTTTCCTTTACGTTTTCCACTTGTGGGTGTTTGTAGGGGTGAAAATGGTACGGATTATTTCCGACCGACCGACCGAGGCTCACGGAAAGCAAATACGGATTCGGTCGGAAAATTGTTGGATAGGTCACAGATAAGTTATCCACGGATACAGAAAAGTATGTGGTTTTACAAATATCCGCATGTATTCGAAGATATACCATATTTCACGGTTATGTTCGACGATTATCCTTGAAATATCCAACAACTAATATCTTGAACCTCATGTGACCAAATCTTGTCATAACTAAGACCAAATCTTGTCAAGGCACTGCCATGTTTGTTTGTCACATTTGTAGGAGGCACCCTTAGGCCATTCAAGGTCAAACTTAAGTTGCCACTTGAAAAAGATAAGTATGAGTTACTAAAACATTTTTCATCACAATATATAAATTTAATTTGGAGTGAGTTGGTTGATAATATTGAAATATGTTAGTTCTATTTTCAGTATGACATTACCACTGGCTCAGTATTATACAACACGATTAATTAAACATAGAGAAGTACATAACCGTCACAACACTTAGTTAGACAATCATAATACATCGATAATTATGAAATGTCATGAAAGTTAAATTGTGTACCTTCATGGTCATGACTTTTCTGCACTCTAATAATTACAACTGAGGCTAGACAAACATATGTCCTTTTTTAGTTTATGCATTCAACCATCTAAAATAAAACACATGCATTTTGTTACATAATTTGGCTCGTTCTCTGAATAAAAGTGAGATATATGTAAAATATACCGAAAAAATCACAGATAACTACTCACATCCTTTTCACATATAACTATTCCTTCCACCCGTAGGCACCATCGATTGGTCATCTACCACCACCACCGAGTCGAACGCGATACTAATAGCAACTGTGATAACGGTTGTCGATGCGAGAGGCCACATTGATGCTCATGTGCAACTACTACGAGTGTTGTAGGAAGTCTTTCAGCTCACCGACGTTGGGTGGCCACCAGAAAAGAGGTGCAAAGAGACGGGCAAACTTTGCGTAAGGACGGCTGTTTTCGGTAGAATATGGTTCGAGGGAGGCGGAGTGAGAGAAATGGTGTCGTGTGACATATGCTACGCAACACTATGGTGGAGGCTGACGACATATATAAGAGATAGGGAGCTCTCAGATAGAGCCAGCTGCTCCGAACTCACCGCCTCTCCTATGTTAAAATAACGAAATGACTATTCAGGTTTCATTTGTTTTTGAAATCACACTTTAGAACCTTTTTTTGTATTTTGATCTACACAAAAAAAATAATTTTAAGATGAAGGGAGCTATTTATCGCTTGTTATAGCCAAATCGCACTCTAGAACCTTTTATTTGTATTTTGATCTATACAAAAATAGTAATTTTAAGGTGAAGGGAGCTATTTATCGCTTGTTACAGCCACAATTTTTTTTTGTAGATGGGAATCCTTTTTATTTTATAAAAATTTAGCATGTGAGTGTAAAAATATGTATGTATCCAATAATTATTTTGTCAAACTTTGACAATAAATAAATATAGTTTAGTGGGATCCACCATGATGTGGACATGTGGGAGAAGGAGAGCACACCAATCCTAGGGAGCTTAGTATTTAGAAAGATACTTGTGGGCAGGAAAAGAGCCAACCCTATTAGCTGTAGTATGAGTACGGAGATGTTCTCCCAAGGAAGTTTACAATAGAAACGAAAAGGATAATAAAGAAATTAAGATTGACTTGCAACTCCACCCATTTCATTGACCTGCAGTCTTAAAATCCTTCAAAGCAATGAAAAATGCAATACTCTCTGCTTATGAGTGCCTGCAAGTCTACAACACATTACCAAAAGACCGCAATGCAACTCGGTGAAACTAAATAGACGGTACATTGCCCATCATTTTTGGTCAAAACAGCTAAGTAATATATCAATCACCACAGATAAAGATATTCTTCGAACAATCTGAAATAACCATGAGTTTCATATAAGAACTAAAGATATTAAAAGAACATCTTCGACCAAATATAATTCATTGCACTATGAAATAGTACTCAGATATCATCTTTATAATGGAAAGGAAAGAAAAGTACAAATTCAAGATTCCTAAGATTGGAATGAAAAAGAATTACAGGGAATCAAAGAGGCTGGATTCATACTGTTGCACCGTTTTTTCACCAATTCTTTTCTGATCATATGAATTCTTCATTTGCAACCCAACACAATACTGATAATATGTTGAAATAAAGCAGACTAAAACTATGATGAAGGCATATCAAGATAATTTGTCCAGTTGTTCACAGGTCCATAAGTTGAACACAAAAAAAAAGATTTATCTCATCAGCAGCACCATCTCTCGTTGGCATAATATCAGAAAAGAGAATGCAACTTCTTATAGGTGCATAAGTATTTAAAACAACAACGCAAATTCTAATTGTTCAACTGTACCAAAATAAGAGGCATCAAATCTGAACTGCAATAGTGCAAAAAAAGGAAGAAGAGAACGAGAGGATTTCACCTGCCCATGTTCCTTAGCTGGCTGAAATCATGGACTCCCAAATCCCAAGGGGATATCTCCAGATAAGAGCTTGAGGTAGAAGAGAAAGCGGCCACTGCTGCTCCACTGACAAAATGGGAGGATAGGGAAACAAAGAAGAGTGAGAGGAGCGGAAGCCCTAGCCTCCACCCGATTCCCCGTCGC
This sequence comes from Poa annua, assembly GCA_026929855.1. Taxonomy (NCBI): domain Eukaryota; kingdom Viridiplantae; phylum Streptophyta; class Magnoliopsida; order Poales; family Poaceae; genus Poa; species Poa annua. The sequence goes on from CM049427.1 coordinate 98,437,330, forward strand.
CGCTGCCGCCTCGAGGACCACCAGGGGAGAGAAGAGGAGAGGACGCCCCTGCTGCCTCCGCCCGATGCTCCGCCGCCTCCAGGACCAGGCACGGAGAGGAGAGGACGCCCTACCTTTTCCCCTCACCGCGGGTCGCTGCCACCTCCACCCGACGATCCGCCACCGCCGCCGTCGGAGGCCCCGGAGCAGGAGGTCGCTCGCACACCATTGCGCCTCCGAGAACGGGACCTCGAGCAATATCGGCGCCCCGCAACGCTCGATGACCTCGACCGCATCCACGCCAGATCCGTCGGCGATTGACAACCGACGAACACCATCTCCGGGGCCGCCGCCCCAGCCTCCAGACGCTGACGACATGGCCTCCGCCAACCAGCAGAGGTGGCCGGCCGTCGGCGCGACGAGCAGCAAGGACCTCCCACCCACAGCCTTTGTCTGTAGGCACGGGCCGCCGCCACCACGGCAGGCGGCGGGCGCCGGCGGCAGTGGCGGCGAGGGGTCCAGGGGAGCCAGGGGCGGAGCCCAATGGGCCAACCCTGCTGCACGCCCAAGTTAGTGCATCAGGCAGCCCAACTGCCCAAGATGGTAAGAAGCAGATTCTTCAGAACTCTCCGGCCGCACGCGAACGCGAACTCTCCATTGATCGATCAGCAATAACACCGCACCCCACCACGCACCAAGCGTCTGCACGCCTCACGCGAACCGAGCAGGCGCCGCCCACGCGCGCGGCCTAATCTCTCGCCCGACGAGACGACGCAGCGCCGACGAGCGCACAATCATCTTGCAAAGTTGCAATCGGCTGATCCGGCGGTCCGGCCACAGCAATCTGAAGCTGTCGTGCAGCGCTTGCTAGCGCACAACTGAATCAAGGTGATTCCTCCGTGAAATCAAGGTATTTGGAAATTGTAATCGCCGTTCTTTAGTTTGTCTCTGTCTCCAGTCTGTCTCAGTCTTGTTCAGTGATTCAGTCGGAATTTTCGTGAAGTCTCTTTCCGATTACCTTTCTGTTCTTCAGATTTGCAAGCAGGAGGTCTCGTTCAGTACTTCAGTCCAGGGACTGGTTCAGTTAGAATAATTATTTTGGCCTGGTATAACTGAATTTTGCTGTACTTATTAATCGTTTGCAATAACTGTGGTTAGTTTATACAAATCAAATTGAAATATTTGGTTACCTATTTACATAATGCAGATACATAATGGACAAATATGTTCTCAAAAGAAAAGCTCTGTCCCAAGATGTCCCGGAAGATATGAACTGGAAAGAGGAGATTCAATATGATCTAGGTAAGAGAAAACTGATAGAGAATTATCATCCTAATTTGAAAGAATTGGTAAGAAGAAAATATTTGGTTAATGGACCTTGTCAGCCAAGAGAGTTTGCTTTTCCATATTCAAATTTTGGTCAAAAAAGAAGAAGGTTCCTTCCTGGTTGGTTTGATGAATTTGGAAGCTGGCTTGAATATAGTGAATCGAAGGACAAAGCATATTGTTTTTGGTGTTTCTTGTTTAGGGACCGTGGCAGCAAGAAAGAAGTTGGTTATTGTAAAGCCTCGGGATTTCTCCCAATTAGAAAATTGTTTGTTTTTCTTTTTTACATCAACATGACATCATCATGCATCATTTGCATTTGTCAATATTAATTTAAATTGTTGCATTTAAATTCAAACTACACTTAAATTCTTTTCTCACAATTAAATTCAAATGCTTTTGAAATTAATTAAATGTGTATTTTAAATCTTTTGCAAATATTATAAAAACTAGTTTATTAAATTACCTATTTTAAACTAAAAACTATTTTTGTAAAATCTCCTAATTCATTTTCCTTTTCTGTTTTGTTTTAAAAATAGAAAACAGAAAAGTATTAAAAGAAATAAAAAAAGACTCCAGAGAAAAAAATACTACCTGGGCTTTTCTCTCTCTCCTGGCCCATCTCCCTCTTCTTCTAGCCCAGCCCACCACCCATGTCCCTTTCTTCCCCGTACACAGAGCAGAGGAGAAAAGCGACCATGGCCCCCACTCCCTCTACCTTTTCCCCTCCTACTTAGCCTCCCTCTCCCCCCTCGGCCAAACCCTAGTATCCACTTCTCCTCCCTCCGCGCCGCCGCATCCTTTTCTTCTCCCCCTCTGTTCCCCTCTATTTCATCTTCTCCACCGAGAGCTCGCCGGAGACCACGCCGTTGCGCCGCCGCCCCGGTGCCGTCGAAGCCCATCAGAGGAGCCCAGAAGCCTCGCCGCGTCGCCACCGTCCTCTTCCCCGAAGGAGTTGGGCCTGTAGCTGCTAGGGGCCGTCGGACTTGTCCCCGTCGTCCTCGACATCGCCGTCGCCGCCGCTCAAATTTCGCCGCCTCCGGTCGACCCCGAGCAAGAACCACTACACCGTCCCCCTCTACGTGAGCCCCTCTGTCAATTTCCCCTCTCCTCCGCGTCGAGCGCGTCCTGTATGTGTCATCCCGTGGCGCCTTCGTGCTCGCCGCCATTGCCGAGCGCAAGTTCGAGTTCTGGCCTCCTCTGTCTCCCTCTACACGAGATCCTCCTCCTCCGTACCAACACGCGTTAGTCCTTTCCCTCCCACACACCCGCACGTACGCGCCCTAGCACCACCAGCCCGTGGTCGCCGCCGGCGTACGAATTCAGTCCGCCGTGCATCTGTCACCGGTGATGTTCTGTTCGTCAGGTTTTGGTGGCTGCTAGGAAAGTTTAAAAACTGTGCTTTGCATAGCTTGTCAACAACACTCACAGGGATCTCTAGCCAGCATCGCCAGCCGATTCCTCCGTCCGCGCGGCGCGAGTTCGATTCCCAGCCTCGCCGATTAAAAAACCCCTTTTTCCATTTTTGCTTGCGCACTGACAGGCGGGCCCCACGGGTCAGTGACCGTGGGAGCCCGCACCACACACACCCGCGCCAGCGTGGCGCCTGGCCCGCACAACAGCCACTCGGGTTGGCCTGGCCCCGGTGAGAACAGGCCAGATCCAGATCTGGATCTGGAACTTTTCACAGAGCCACCTGTCTTCCCTGTTTTTGCCACAGAACCCCCACTGTCATGTTTTTCCATCACGAACAGGTCCCTGCACTTTACAGTTTAGTCCAGAAACTTAATATGTTAATAACTTTAATTCTATAACTCCAAATAAAATAATCTTTATATGTTTATTTGTCAGAAAAATGCAAGGAATATTAATATGCCATTTTGCATCTGTTATTTTAATTTCTTAGTGTAATTTGTTAATTGCAACTAAATAATTAAATATGGAATGTTAGGGGTAATAAATATATAATGCCCTATTTCCATTTAATTTAAGTAGATCACCCATGCCATGTATTACCATGTTAACCAACATTTTATATTGCTGGTAAATAAATAACTTGCACCTAAATATTAATTGCCGGGGTTGTTTTTCAAGCTGTATCTTGCAATGTCATGCATCATTCTCGTATGATCATGCTGAATCTTTTGTCGTAGTTGTAAAATGCATCTTTTACGCTTTCCAGTGTTTGTTGCTTCTTCGCGGATAAGACGTTGAGATGTGTGAGCAACGACAAGATCTTCTTCCATGCGGGATTCCAGGCAAGCAAAGTTTGCTTGTTTACCTATACATTGTCTTTCATTCCTGCGGTTGATCTCTGCTACCCTAGTATTCGATTCTTTATCGCGATCCCATCACATGTTTATCCTGCAGCCCATACAGCTTTATCCCCACAACCTAATACCTGTTGCATGTTTATCTGTTGGCCTTGCGAGTCGTAGCGCATGCTTAGAGTTGGTTGTGCGAGTCGTCTGTGGGTCTTTTATTTAATATGCTTAGCTTGATAGATTATTCTACCTTAATTAAATGTTATATTATATTGGGTATTATAATTAAAAGATAAGGCACCGGCGGAAGGCCTTGCGAGGTGCTTTGTTCTGCTAAGTGTCGACCTAGGAACTGAGATTTTGTCCTCGGATCCAATTTTGAGCGCACTAACCACTTGTGGGAGGCCCAATGGAGCCCCCCTCGACTTTGACTGGAACTTCGACTTGTCCGGGAGCTGCACCTAGTTCGGGTTTTCCATTTGTCTCATATGCATTGATGATACTAGTGTAGTATTTTACTTTGGCGGTGTGCCTTGTTACATGCATATAGGGCGCGGCCTGTTGGTGCGGAGGGTTGTGTCCTGCGGGAGTCCGCACCCTTTTGGCCGGGACCAGCATAGCTCCCGTGGCTCCTGGACTTGTTGCGGTGAAGGAAAAGAGTTGGGTTGAAAGGCCCTAATGTTTTTGACTGGGTTGATCATGCGAGTATGGGTCCAGTAGTGCACCCCTGCAGGGTATAATCTTATCGATGAGCCGTGTCCACGGTTATGGACGTTTACACCTAATCACTGTTAATTAACCTGACTAGTAATATAGAATTATTTTCACCATAAATGATAATTAAAATTGTTCAACGTGTGAGTTTCCCGAATTGCTTCCTCATACTTGGTTGAGGGGGTTAATTCGAGAATGGGTTATGTTTGGTGTTAGTAGTAGTTGGTTATCTTATGGGCTCTCTTATCCCTCTCTGATTAGACGGAAGTTATAGCGTGTCTCTCTAGGTTGCTAGTGCTGCTGCCACTAAGTCCACCTCCCCTATATTTTGGGAGATGGTGTAGAAAGTAGGCAAGTCGGTTTTGTATGCCAGGGAGTGCCCTGGCCCTCTTTTGGGATGTGCTTTATGTGCAGTTAACAGGTTTGAAGTCTGACGACGTTAGCTTGGGAGTCCCTCCGGCTTGGCTGGGCAGGGATATGGCGCCATCGCTTATCTTCAGGACTCTCAGTCCAATTTGCTTCTTATCCGTAGTCGGATACTATTTTCGCTTCCGCTGTCATTTGAATCTTTGTATTGCATCATTTGTATCTTGACTCGTTCGAGTTATATCTTCTGTTGTATTTGTGGATGTATCGGAACTGTTGTAATGTTATCACAATTCCACCCACATAAGGCGCATGTTTCGATGTGCACATTATGTCTGGTGGGCGACCAAAAATCGTTATTATGCGGATTTCGGCGGAAGCGCTTAAATCTACATAGTACCGATTTTCGGACGTCACAGTTATGAGGCATTTGTTCTGAATGGTTTTGATAGCTGGAACACGAAGGCAAGGCTGAAAGATCATGTTGGTGATGTGGACAGTGTCCATAATCAAGCAATGAAAAAATGTATTGATTTGCTAAAGAGAGATCAACACATTGATGTTGCTCTGAACCTTTAAAGTGACGCAGCCATGAAAGCCTAGAGATTGAATGTATCAATTGACACTGCTAGATTGTTGCTCAAGCAAGGATTACCTCTCTTAGGCCATGATGAATCAAAGAACTCCTTCAATAGAGGTAATTTCTTGGAAGTTCGTGATTGCTTAGCTGAGCATGATCCAGTTCTAGGCAAGGCTATGAGAAAAGATGCTGCAAAGAATGCTATGATGGGGTGTCCGGAGGTACAGAAAGATATTGGTGAAGGTTTTGCACATGTGATAGTGCAATCTATTCTCAAAGAAATTGTCAATAATCCGTTTTGTTTACTTGTTGATGAATCTAGGGATGTCTCTTGCAAAGAACAAATGGCAGTGGAGTTGAGGTATGTTGATAGTTCTGGAGGTTGTAAAGAAAGTCTTATTGGTCTTGTTCATGTAAAAGAAACAACTTCATACCTCAAGACTGCAATTGATTCTCTATTTTCAAAATATAACCTGAGTTACAATCAAGTTAGAGGACAAGGATATGATGGTGCTAGCAATATGTCAGGTCAATTCAATGGTATCAAATCACTGATAATGAGAGAAAATAGTACAGCTTATTATGTCCATTGCTTTGCCCATCAGTTGGTTGTTGTGGCTGTGGTAAGAAAACATAAGGAAGTAAGTAATTTCTTTAGTATGATTGTTGTCTTGTTAAATGTGGTGGGTGGATCTGCCAAGAGAAGGGACATGGTTAGAGATATCAATCTTGAAGAAATGAGCAAAGCTTTAGGGTGTGGGCAGCTTACAACAGGTACAGGTCTAAATCAAGAGCAATGTCTTCAAAGACCAGGAGACACTCGTTGGGGTTCTCATGCTAAAACACTTAAAAGTTTGGTTGACTTGTTCAAATCAGTTATTAAAGTTCTAGAATTTGTGGGAGAGGAAGACACTGACAGAACAAATAGAGATCAAGCAAATGGTCTTCTAGTGTACTTTCAGTCTTTTGACTTCGTCTTTTATTTGCATCTCATGTTGACAACTCTTACAACTACAAACACATTGTCATTAGCATTGCAGTGGAAGGATCAAGATATAGTAAATGCAATGAAATGTGTGAAGTCAACCAGAACTGTTTTGTGTGAACTTCGAGAAGATGGATGGGACTCTCTACTAGTTGAGGTTCATGTTTTTTGTGAGAAACATGAAATGGAAGAACTGATCATGGACAATGCCTATATCAATCCAAAAAAAAGAAGACAACCTACTGGAATTACCAACAAACATCACTACCAAATTGATTGCTTCAATGATGTTTTTGATTGGCTAGTTCAAGAGCTTGACGGCAGGTTCAATGAGACATCCTCCAATTTGCTTGTTTGGTCAGCGGCTTTGAGTCCAAGGGATTCATTCAGTGATTTTAATTTGGATAGTTTGGTAAATTTGGCTAAGCTATATCCTGAATATTTTGATTGTGGGGAACTAAGGGATCTTGATAAGGATCTGCGCCTATATATTGTTGATGTACGCACAGATGATAGCTTTTCCAACTTAGCAACAATCATTGATCTTTCTAAAAAAATGGTGGAGACAAGGAGGCATATTATGTATCCTTTGTTTTATCGGTTGCTGAAACTAGTAATTGTGTTGCCTGTTGCCACATCTACAGTTGAGAGGTGCTTTTCAGCCATGAAACTAGTGAAAACATTTTTACGCAATCGCCTAAATGACGACAACTTGAGTGATGATGTTATTTGTTACGTGGAGAAAGAAGAAATGAAGAAAGTCACCAATGATCAAGTGATTGAGTATTTCATGGGTTTGAAGAACCGACTCTACTAGAAAATAAAACGTAATGTGAAAACTTTAACTACATGAATTGTATTTTTTTTGTCATTCTACTATGTTCCGCTTGGAAACTGAGTCTACCTTTGATCTTGCAGGTTATTGAATCTAGGAGTTTGATGATGTATATTGGACTTTTACAATGCTAGACATCTTTAACAAGTAAATTTGTCCTTTATTTCATCTATATAGTAATGTTTTTATTTTTACTACTAGTTCTTATAAATTCATGCGTTCTCTTTATTATGTCATTGCCATATATGCTAGCAATTTTAAACCATACATGTTTATATAGTAGATTATTTCTTTAAAAATATCGCCTTAGTAAAGTGGTGCATCGGGGTCACCTCAGCTCCAGCTCCGCCCCTGAGGGGAGCGGCACCGCCTCGTCCTCGCTGGTCGCCTCCGCAATGAGGAAAAAGAAGAGAGTACGGGGCTGTGTTGGGGGGGGGGGGGGGGGATTGCAACGTGGAGTGGAGTTCGGGTTAATTCCACAGTTTCTGGGGTTTTTCTACAAAAATGGACCGGCAAACGCCTGGGGTATACCTGGCCATGTGTTGGGCCGGGCCGGGAAAAGCCCTACATAGAAAACCCAGGCCCGGGCCCGGCCCGGTCAAAAAGCCCGAAAGCCCGGCGGGCTTTGGGCCGCGGGCCAGGCTTCTTCCTGGTTTGTCCAAAAACCAAAGCCCAGGCCTGGCCCGGTCCGACCGTCAGGCCTAATTTTAAGGCCCAAGCCCGACTTTTTAGGGCCGGGTAGGGCCAGGCTTGTTGGGCCGGGCTACTTATGGCCAGGACTAGCTTGGGGAGGCTCCATCGCCTCTGAACATATATCTTTAGTTAATTGGTCTTAGAAATATATTAGTTGAGTTGTTTGAAGGTTGATTTTGTAGCTGCTCGTTTTGTCGCAGTAACTTAGTTATGCCCATATCTTTGAGCTTTTAATACTCCATTATGAAGTGACTTTATTTCAACTTTATACGATGAAGTGGCACAAACTTGACACTTCTATCATATCTGTTGACATTGAAGCCGGTAAGAAAGGTGAATACAAACACCATAAATACGAGGTGGAGCTTAGTTGAGTTCGGGGAGGGGGGTGCCTCCCTCCCGTTTGAGATTTTTTCATGTATTACCCTGAAATTTGACAATTTTTGGTTTAAAAATACCTATTTTTACTCTATTTGCCCTCTCATTCTCGCCCAATAGGCCTTTCTAGCCCATTTGGCCCCTAGCAGGCTGGCCCAAGCTCCGCCACTAACGTAGAAGAAGATCCTCTAAAATAGAAACACAAAGGTTTATGCCCCACATGTTCGTCGTTATTGTTCCGCTAGGTAGAAAACAACGGAATTTAGTGGTCCGCAAAATTATTTTGTCCTCGGAAATTCATTGATAGTGACTTTCAAACAAAGTTCTAGGGTCTACACCTCTTTTTTCTCGTCGCTTTCCCTCGTTCTACTCATCTAGCCCATATCTGGTCCCACTACCCGCAATCCAAGCAACTCCTTATGATGGATAGCTTTCTTGTGTTTGTATGAAACGTCAAGCATGAAATCACTATAAAAAGCTTCCCTTTTAAAAAGAAACATACATACCGTGTGTACCGACAAGTGTCGTATTTTCCTTTACGTTTTCCACTTGTGGGTGTTTGTAGGGGTGAAAATGGTACGGATTATTTCCGACCGACCGACCGAGGCTCACGGAAAGCAAATACGGATTCGGTCGGATAATTGTTGGATAGGTCACAGATAAGTTATCCACGGATACAGAAAAGTATGTGGTTTTACAAATATCCGCATGTATTCGAAGATATACCATATTTCACGGTTATGTTCGACGATTATCCTTGAAATATCCAACAACTAATATCTTGAACCTCATGTGACCGAGTTTTACACAAGATGAAACTTATGTACTTACATAACTAAGACCAAATCTTGTCAAGGCACTACCATGTTTGTTTGTCACATTTGTAGGAGGCACCCTTAGGCCATTCAAGGTCAAACTTAAGTTGCCACTTGAAAAAGACAAGTATGAGTTACTAAAACATTTTTCATCACAATATATAAATTTAATTTGGAGTGAGTTGGTTGATAATATTGAAATATGTTAGTTCTATTTTCAGTATGACATCCGACAAAATATTTATCAGCAACCGTGTCGGCCCAGTGGGAACCAGGGTGTGCAGAGCCCACTCTCGACAGCCATCAGACGCGACAACATCGAAGAAACGACTAAGGACCAAGCCAACGCTTGGAGAGACTCTCGAGGGGAACGCTCTCGAGAGGGCCTGAAGAGGAGCCGAGGGCCTGAAGAGGCTACTCCCGCAACGGCTATTCTTCAAGGCTCCCTCCCCCTGGAGAAGAGTCAACGTAAATCTCTCCACAGGGCGCTGAGGCCCTGTGGAGATACTTCGCTACGAAGCAAACACTTTAGAGCGCACATGGCCTCTGCCGCGGCAACAGAGTGACGCGCGCGCCTACGCGTGATGACGAAGGCGCCGCAGCTGCCATTCTAGTGATTAAAGGAGTCAACAAAGCTGTGCCGCCCGCGCCGGACTATGAAACTTTCCTCTTTTGTGATAAAGCGAGTGGACGGCGCAACGCTCCAATGGCAACGTCACCGTGGGCTCCCCCACGACCTCTGCGGCACCAGCTGGCCGTCCTGCGCGGACGGTAGTTTGCCGGCCACTACGGCAGGATTTTGCACCCCTGGACCGAGTCCATGGACATTTCGGCTCCTTCGTATCACCGCCATGTGGGAACCCATCCACTGCGCAGAGCGCATGGATGAGGCCCGGGGCGTCTATAAAAGGAGTAGGAGCACCTATGTAGAAGGGGATCGATCATTTGAGACCTTAAACACAGGTCAAGAGCATAGAATAGACAACTGCGCTCGAGGAGGAAGAAGATCCTAGCTTCCCCTCTTTGAGCTCCGCACTGCCAAAAGAGAGCCCTCGGCAAGCTCATTGTAATGTATCCTCTGCAGTGCAATACAGACAAGCAGGAGTAGCGGTGTTACGTCCTCCAGAGGGCCGTGAACCTGGGTACGGGCTGTTGTCCTTCTCTGTCGTGATGTCCCTCTTCAGGCTCGACGAGCACCGTCGCCGTTCCTCTTGAGGGTTGCTTGACCTCCGTGTTTTGTCCCCCTTCGAACACTCTATGCAGAGTGTGACCATCCCTGTTTCCTGGGAGTCACTCTCAGACATTTTGCGCGCCAGGTAAGGGGCTGAGGCGCGTCTGCAACTTTCGACCCGCTTCCACGACATGACGGACACCCGCGCCAACAAGCGCGCAACTGGAGGAGCTCACACCGATCCTGGCGCCACCACCACTCGCGCTCGCCGTGGCCGCCCACGCAGGATGGAGCGCGCCAACACCGGCCCACACGTGGAGGAGCCCGAGAGCGAGGAGCACCAGGGTGGCAACCGCCGCAGCGGTGAGGAGCCCTCTGAGCACCCCGAGGACGCTGAGTCCTCGCACCCGTCTCGACACCTGAGCGCGTCCTCCCAAGGACGTGCAGAGGCCGGTCCGCACAGTGCGCTACTCATGGCGCAAGAGCTTCTCCGCTACCGGCCCAACCCGGAGGCCCACGACCAGTGGCTAGACCGTCTCAACCACCTCGTCGGCATCGTGACGACGCGCCCCGCTCCGTCACGGTCAATCGTGCACCACTCCCACGCAGGAACAGCAGCGCCGGACGCGCCTCCGCCTCCTCTGGGACCGCCTCCGGCTGCGACATAGAGAGCCTCTTCCCATGCGTCCTTGCCGCATGACTGCTAAATCATGCAGCGCACTGCGCCCGAAGCACGCGTAGGAATGGAGCGCCAGAGAGACCGTCAGAACCGCCTCGTGGAGGATATTGGCCAGGCGGGTCAACAGAACCGCAGGGCTCTCCAAAACGGGATCGCCACGTTTGCCATAGGCTGCATGGCCTTCACCCGTGCTCTACGCCGCGTGGTCTGGCCATAGAAGTTTAGGCAAGCTCTCCCCAAGGGCTACAACATGTCCAACAACCCATCGAGTTCCCGCAGCTCTACACCACCTCTATCCAAGCTGCAGGAGGAGACGACAAGGTCATGGCCAACTGGTTCTCCAACGCGCTTCGGGACTCCGCGTTGTCGTGGCTCCTGAACCTGCCTGAGGACTCCATGGGCTCGTGGGAAGAGCTCTGCAATCAGTTTGTCGCCGACTTCAAGGGCACATACGAGCGTGCGCTCACCCACAACGGCCTACGCGCTGTGCTGCGGAAGAAAGATGAGGCCCTCCGCAAGTACATCCAGCGCTTCAGCCAAGTGCGCAACAAGATCCCGAACATCCCTGACACTCAAGTCATCGCCGCCTTCAGAGAGGGCGCCATGAACCGCGGGATGCTCGAGAAGCTGGGCATCCACGACAAGCTCACCTCTGTGGTGAAGCTGTTCGACCTCGCAGACAAGTGCGCCAAGGCTAGAGAGGGACTCCTCTTCGTTAAGATGAGCCAGTGAGGGGATTATCCGGCAGAGGGATCAAAGAGTCACAAGAAGCGGGAAGAGCCCAAGCGCAAGGCCACCGCTATCCTCGCTGCTGAGCCAGACGCCAAGGGCTCCCGCAGAGACTCTCCTGAGCCTGGCAAGAAAAAGGAGGACAATCGCCCATTCTGTGTCTATCACAACAGGCGCGGCCACGGTACAGAGAACTGCTTTGACCTCAAGAGGATGAGCAGGGAGCGCGAGCAAGCAGAAGGCAGCAGGAGCCGCGGCAGAGGCCGTTGCTACCATGGAGGCGGACGCAAGGGCGGCTACCAGAGGCCGCCAGGCACTCAAGCCAACGCCGCTGAGAAGAACAACAACCTCCCTGACGAGGAAAATGGAGGCTACCAAGCCCCAAGAGGGGCTATGGCTTGCATCCTCGACGGAGCACAAGCGCTCAAGTCGAACAACCATTTAAAGCAGTTCGCCCGCGAGCTCAACGCCGCGCTCCCAAGCGTCGAGGTCTCCAGGCCCCTCAAGTGGTCTCAGTACACCATCGCCTTCGACGCCCAAGACCACCCCAAGTCCACCAAGACTGTTGGAACCCTCCCCCTGGTCTACTCGCCCACCATCAACAACATTGTTGTCTCTAAGACACTCATTGATGGGGGCATATTCCTGAACGTCATCTCTGTCGAGACCTTCGAGACCCTTCAGGTGCCCTACGAGTGGCTCATTGTGACGCCCGAAAATCGGTACTATGTAGATTTAAGCGCTCCCGCCGAAATCCGCATAATAACGATTTTAGGTCGCCCACCAGACATAATGTGCACGTCGAAACATGCGCATTATGTGGGTGGAATTGTGATAACATTACAACAGTTCCGATACATCCACAAATACAACAGAAGATATAATTACAACAACGACTCAAACGAGTCAAGATACAAATGATACAATACAAAGATACAAAAGACAGCGGAAGCAAAAATAGTATCCGACTACGGATAAGATGCAAATTGGACTAAGAGTTCTGAAGATAAGCAATGGCGCCATATCCCTGCCCAGCCAAGCCGGAGGGATTCCCAAGCTAACGTCGTCAGACTTCAAACCTGTTAACTGCACATAAGCACATCCCAAAAGCTTGTCAGGGCACTCCCTGGCAAGCAAAACCGACTTGCCTACTTTCTACACCATCTCCCAAAATATAGGGGAGGTGGACTTAGCGGCAGCAACACTAGCAACCTAAAGAGACACGTTACGACTTCCGTCTAATCAGAGAGGGATAAGAGAGGGCATAAGTAAACATCTACAACTAACACCAATCATAACCCATTCTCGGATTAAACCCCTCAACCACGTATGAGGAAGCAATTCGAGAATACTCACACGTTATCAGTTTTAGTTACCATTTATTGTGAAAGTAATTCTATATTACTAGTCAGGTTAATTAACAATGATTAGGTGTAAGTTGTCTATGATCTTATTAGCCAGCATCATCACCAAGTTGCCCATAACCGTGGACACGGCTCATCGATAAGATTATACCCTGCAGGGGTACACTACTGAACCCGTACTCGTTCGATCAACCCCAAAAGCAAAGCCAGAAGATAGGGCATCTCAACACGGCAAATCTCTTCTCTACAACCCATCCAGGGAACCGCATGATTGTGTGCACGGCGAATCAGGTCCAGTGCCCGAACTATATGAGAATCGACTACTCCATCATCATGAGATCGTTAGGTAACCATATGCATGCATCAAATGGAAAGCCCGAACTACTTGCGGCGCCCTGGATAAGAGGCGGATTAGATCGAAGCCGCGGGGGCTCCATAGGGCCTCCCACAAGCGATTAGTGCGCTCAAAATTGGATCCGAGGACAAGAACTGAGTTCCTAGGTCGACACTTAGCAGAACAAAGCACCTCGCAAGGCCTTTCGTCGGTGCCTTATCTTTTAATTATAATATCCAAATATACGACAACATTTTATTAAGGTAGAATAACCTATCATGCTAAGCAGGTGTAATTAAATAAGACATACAGACGACTCGCACAAACAACTCTAAGCATGCGCTACGACTCACAAGGTTATGGGATGTGGAGGGGAAGCTGTATCGGCGGCAGGATAAACATATGATGGGATCACAATTCAAGAATCGTAACTAGGATAACATAGATCAAAAGGCAAGGATGAAAGACAATGTATAGGTAAACAAGCAAACTTTGCTTGCCTGGAATCCCGCATGGAAGCAGATCTTGTCGTTGCTCACACATCTCAACGTCGTATCCGCAAAGAAGCAACAAACACTGGAAAGCGTAAAAGATGCATTTTACAACTACGGCAAAAGATTCAGCATTATCATACGAGAATGATGCATGGCATGGCAAGATGCAATACAATGCAGGTAATCCAAATTAAGCGGAAAGCAACCCCGGCAATTATTATTTAGGTGCAAGTTATTTATTTATCAGCAATATTAAATGTTGGTTAACATGTCAACACATGGCATGGGTGATCTAATTAAATTAAATGGAATAGGGCATTATATATTTATTACCCCACACATTCCACATTTAAGTATTTAGTGGCAATTAACAAATTACACTAAGCAATTAAAATAACAGATGCAAAATGGCATACAAATGGCATATTAATATTTCTTGCATTTTTCTGATAAATAAACATATAAAGATTAATTTAATTGGAGTTATAAATTAAAAGTTATTAACATATTAAGTTTAGGGGTGTTTCTGTAAATTCCAGGGACTTTTCCGTGATTGAAAAGTTCTGGTGAGGGTCTAAACTTAAAACAGGAAGTGCAGGGCTTCTATGTAAAATTTGCAGGGCATGGTTCTCTCCTGACTTTTATTACTGCGCCTGGCTACAGCCAGAGAGGCTGACAGGTGGGGCCCGAGCTGACTGGGCACTGGGCTGGCCGCTGCGGACACCCACGGTCACTGACCGGTGGGACCCACGTGTCAGTGCGCGAATAAAAAGAAAAAGGGTGACTTTTGTCGAGCGAGTCGAGGAATCGAACACGCGAATGCGCGCGCGCGTTTCGGATCGGTGCGCTAGCCACTAGGGGTGTATGCGTGATGTTGATACTCAAAGCAGCTATTTCTTTTTAACACACAGACACAACGCGGTTTAACTGACGAAACTACATTCAGAGAAAGATTCAGACCTTGCTGAACCCGACCGAAGGCGATGTTCCGCAACGGTGAGGTGTTCCTGGGCGTGCTTGCGTTGCTGGCAGTGCGTGTGTGCGCTACGGGGGTGTGGTGCTGGTGCGGAGCGGCCACGAAAGAGGGCGGGGTGCAGTGGCAGGGACGTCTCGGGCATGAGCTCGCTCGGTCGTCCATGGCGGAGACGGAGGTAGGCCGGCAACCGATCAGAGAAAACCTACAGCAAAACGACTAGGGAAGAGAGCAGATCGGAAGAAACGCTCACGGGGAGGGGGCTCGGTGTGGTTGTACGACGGGGGGACGTGCTGAGCCCGCGAATTCCGCCGGAGTCGGGACGCCGTGGACGAGGGCGACGACAGCAGGGGCTCGCGGTCCAGTTAATGTGGGGGAGGAGCTCGGCGACGGTATGGTGCTGCTCCGGTGCTCCTCCTCGGTGCTTCGACGACACCGGAGTGGGGGGGGACGGTGAGGTTGCGCCGGCGGCCTCTCGGTGGAGAAGAAACAGGGGAAGGGGCTGGCGGCGCGGATGGGGTGGCTAGAGGGGCTAGGGTTTCGGGGGGGGGGGGGGTGCTGCGGGCAAGCTTTAAGAAGAGAGGGGGAAAGGGAGCAGGTGAGAGGAGGGGGGGCACATCGACAGAGAGCCATGGCGCTCTGTCGAGCTGGAAAGCAGGCGTACGGAGGTTGGAGGTGAGGGGAGTGGGCCGGGCTGGCTATGGGGATGTTGGACTGGAACAGATAAGTGGGCTTCGGCCCTTTTTAGGTTTTTTTTTCCTCTTCTGTTATTTTTCTTTTGTGTTTATTCTTTACTGTTTTATGTTTTTAAAACAAAATAGAAAAGAAAGGATATATAAACTTTTGACAAATATTTATAATTTTAAATACACAATTTAACATATTAGTTTGAATATTTGAAAAGAATTTAAATATCACATTTAAATTGATTTGGTTTGCAATTAGGTTTAAAAGTGGAATTTGAATTTGAAGGGTGTGATTAAAATTTAAATGCAATAAAAAAAGAAGTGACAAATGCATGATGATGTGATGTCATGATGATGCAAAAAGAAAAGCAAGAAAAATCTAATTGGGGATAAATCCCGGGGCGTTACAATCGACACCACTAACAAGCGATCGCATCCCGCGATCCACGCCGAGACCACAAGAAGAGAGGGGTAACTACCGAGTCTTCCGGCTCCGTGAAGAACTTCTCGACACCACTAACAAGGGATTGTTGTTCCACCTCTAAATTCTCGACACCACTAACAAGGGATTGTTGCTCACGACGAAGTGACTCCGAAAGATCGAACCTAACAGGATAAAAGGCAAGAAATCGTCCACCCACACGTAGGATCCTAAAACTTTGAAAGTTTGGATAAGAGAAGAGACTCCAAAACAAGTAAGGTAAGAGGAAAAATAGAATTGAGGTAAGGAGTAAATAGAAACCTATTGAGATCATTTCAAAAATAATTTTAGTCAAATAGTTTCGACACTCTAGAAACAACGACCGTTAGCGAGGTTATCCTACAGGATTTTGCGGACCCGCTGCTTCGATAACCATTCGTATCGAAACAACAAGGAGATCGAAACCAAGGCTTTGATACCACTTTGTGACGCCCGAAAATCAGTACTATGTAGATTTAAGCGCTCCCGCCGAAATCCGCATAATAATGATTTTAGGTCGCCCACCAGACATAATGTGCACGTCGAAACATGCGGATTATGTGGGTGAAATTGTGATAACATTACAACAGTTCTGATACATCCACAAATACAATAGAAGATATAATTACAACAACGACTCGAACGAGTCAAGATACAAATGATACAATACAAAGATACAAAAGACAGCGGAAGCAAAAATAGTATCCGACTACGGATAAGATGCAAATTGGACTAAGAGTTCCGAAGATAAGCAATGGCGCCATATCCCTGCCCAGCCAAGCCGGAGGGATTCCCAAGCTAACGTCGTCAGACTTCAAACCTGCTAACTGCACATAAAGCACATCCCAAAAGCTTGTCAGGGCACTCCCTGGCAAGCAAAACCGACTTGCCTATTTTCTACACCATCTCCCAAAATATAGGGGAGGTGGACTTAACGGCAGCAGCACTAGCAATCTAAAGAGACACGTTACGAATTCCGTCTAATCAGAGAGGGATAAGAGAGCGCATAAGTAAACATCTACAACTAACACCAATCATAACCCATTCTCGGATTAACCCCCTCAACCACGTATGAGGAAGCAATTCGGGAATACTCACACGTTATCATTTTTAGTTACCATTTATTGTGAAAGTAATTCTATATTACTAGTCAGGTTAATTAACAATGATTAGGTGTAAGTTGTCTATGATCTTATTAGCCAGTATCATCACCAAGTCGTCCATAACCGTGGACACGGCTCATCGATAAGATTATACCTTGTAGGGGTGCACTACTGGAACCGAACTCGTTCGATCAACCCCAAAAGCAAAGCCAGAAGGTAGGGCATCTCAACACGGCAAATCTCTTCTCTACAACCCATCCAGGGAACCGCATGATTGTGTGCACGGCTAATCAGGTCCATTGGCCGCGGGATCGACCTTACTAGCACTCTAAGAACGTGCCACCCTATATGAGAATCGACTACTCCATCATCATGAGATCGTTAGGTAACCATATGCATGCATCAAATGGAAAGCCCGAACTACTTGCGGCGCCCTGGATAAGAGGCGGATTAGATCGAAGCCGCGGGGGGCTCCATAGGGCCTCCCACAAGCGGTTAGTGCGCTCAAAATTGGATCCGAGGACAAGAACTGAGTTCCTTTGTCGACACTTAGCAGAACAAAGCACCTCGCAAGGCCTTCCGCCGGTGCCTTATCTTTTAATTATAATACCCCAATGTACGACAACATTTTATTAAGGTAGAATAACCTATCATGCTAAGCAGGTGCAATTAAATAAGACATACAGACGACTCGCACAAACAACTCTAAGCATGCGCTACGACTCGCAAGGCTAACAAATAAACATTCAACAGGTTATGGGATGTGGAATGGAAGCTGTATCGGCGGCAGGATAAACATATGATGGGATCGCAATTCAAGAATCTTAACTAGGATATCATAGATCAAAAGGCAAGGATGAAAGACAATGTATAGGTAAACAAGCAAACTTTGCTTGCCTGGAATCCCGCATGGAAGCGGATCTTGTCGTTGCTCACACATCTCAACGTCGTATCCGCGAAGAAGCAACAAACACTGGAAAGCGTAGAAGATGCATTTTACAACTACGGCAAAAGATTCAGCATGATCATACGAGAATGATGCATGGCATTGCAAGATGCAATACAATGCAGGCAATCCAAATTAAGCGGAAAGCAACCCCGGCAATTATTATTTAGGTGCAAGTTATTTATTTACCAGCAATATTAAATGTTGGTTAACATGGCAACACATGGCATCGGTGATCTAATTAAATTAAATGGAATAGGGCATTATATATTTATTACCCCACACATTCCACATTTAAGTATTTAGTGCAATTAACAAATTACACTAAGCAATTAAAATAACAGATGCAAAATGGCATATTAATATTCCTTGCATTTTTCTGATAAATAAACATATAAAGATTAATTTAATTGGAGTTATAAATTAAAAGTTATTAACATATTAAGTTTAGGGGTGTTTCTGTAAATTCCTGGGACTTGTCCGTGATTGAAAAAGATCTGGTGAGGGTTTAAACTTAAAACAGGAAGTGCAGGGGCTTCTGTGTAAAATTTGCAGCACATGGTTCTCTCCTGGCTTTTATTACTGCGCCTGGCTACAGCCAGAGAGGCTGACAGGTGGGTCCGTGCTGACTGGGCACTGCGCTGGCCGCTGCGGACACCCACGGTCATTAACCAGTGGGACCCGCGTGTCAGTGCGCGAATAAAAAGAAAAAGGGTGGCTTTTTGTCCAACGAGTCGAGGAATCGAACATGCGACTGCGCGCGCGCGTTTCGAATCGGTGCGCTAGCCACTGGGGGTGTATGCGTGATGTTGATACTCAAAGCAGCTATTTCTTTTTAACACAGAGACACAACGCGGTTTATCTGACGAAACTGCATTCAGAGAAAGATTCATACCTTGCTGAACCCGACCGACGGCGATGTTCCGCAACGGTGAGGCGTTCCTGGGCGTGCTTGCGTTGCTGGCAGTGCGTATGTGCGCTACGGGGGTGTGGTGCTGGTGCGGAGCGGCCGCGAAAGAGGGCGGGGTGCAGTAGCAGGGACGTCTCGGGCATGAGCTCGCTCGGTCGTCCATGGTGGAGACGGAGGTAGGCCGCCGACCGATAAGAGAAAACCTACAGCAAAACGAGTGGGGAAGAGGGGGGATCGGAAGAAACGCTCACGGGGAGGGGGCTCGGTGTGGTTTTACGACGTGGGGAGGTGCTGAGTCCGCGAATTCCGCCGGAGTCGCCCCGCCGGCGTCGGGACGCCGTGGACGAGGGCGACGGTGAAAGGAAAGACGTCGCCTAGAGGGGGGCGGGGGTGAATAGGCGAGGAACACTTTTTACAATTTAGGCTTGATAAATGCGGAATAAAACTTAGTGTTTAACTTATCAATGACACAACCTAAATATACTAGGTTCGCCTATGTGCACCAACAACTTATGCTATGCAACACAAACAACAAAGGGATAGCAAGGTAAAGGACATCAAGCACGATGGCTATCACAAAGTAAAGTGCATAAGTAAAGAGCTCGGGTATAGGGATAACCGAGGCACGCGGAGACGAGGATGTATTCCCGAGTTCCACCACAAAAGGTGTACGTCTCTCTGGAGAGGTGTGAGCAACCACAACAGGTTTGCTCAACGCCACAAAGGCTTCATCTTCTTCTCCGATGAACTCGACCACAAAGGTCCGAGTCCACCTTCCACTATGAACTCCTTCTGGGCGGAGAACAATCCCGTACAACAACCTTGGGGCACACACCCACAACCGAATTGGGGGCTCCCAAATGACCACAAGAGGTCTTGACCACAAAGGTCCCAACTAGCCACAAAGGCCTTGACCACAAGAGGTCCCATGCCACAAAGGCGGCCACTAAGGCGTATAGGGTCCAAGACCGAAGAGTAACAAGCTCACGAATTTCACCACCACGAATCCTCGTGGAGCGCTCAAACCGATGCAAGATGCAATGGCAAGAACACACAAAGTGCTCAAGTCCTTCACTCTCAAATTCCAATAAAGCAACAAATGCTTATGGGGGAATAAGAGAGGAAGAACCAAGAAACCACAAAGTAGACAAATCCTACACTCCCAAATCCCACCACTAGCAACTAATGCTTATGGGGGGATAAGTGAGAGCAAGAACAAAGGGGGAGAACCACAAAGGAACTCAAAGATCTAGATCCACTATGTTCCCCTCACTTAGAGGAGAGATATATTGGTAGAATTGTAGATCTAGATCTCCTCTCACTTTTCCCTCAAAGATATGCAAGAATCATGGGAGGATTTGAGAGGGGGCAAGCTTTCCCAAGGTCAACAATGGCAAGAGAGAGAGGGGAAAGTCGTGCTTCTTCAAGGAAGAAGAAGGGGAGGGGTATTTATACCCCTCCCACAAATCTCGCCGTTACAACAGCTCAGGCCGGAGATTTCAGGTCTAGGGCCGGAGATTTCCGACCCCCGGAGATTTCCGGAAAGATCTCCGAAGTTTTCTGGGCGACATCAGTACTGAAATCCGCCCGATTCGGAAATCTCCGAGCCCGGTTCGGAGATTTCCGAACACCCGAAAACTGCAGAAATACCAACACGAAAACGACAATATCTTGACTATCCGAACTCCGTTTTCAATGAATTTTGGCTCGTTGTAATCACAACGAAGAACTCTACAAGATAATGTAGAGTAACATCATAGTCCAAGATGGGAGGTTAAAACCAAATGGAGAAACATAAAACCTCTCGAAAAAGGAACAACCGGTAAAACCTCCAACATCAAAAACCAAGAAGCTTTTCAAACGAACTTTATTTTTGATGAACTTGAGCTTGTT
Organism: Poa annua; assembly: GCA_026929855.1. Taxonomy (NCBI): domain Eukaryota; kingdom Viridiplantae; phylum Streptophyta; class Magnoliopsida; order Poales; family Poaceae; genus Poa; species Poa annua. The sequence continues at coordinate 98,458,007 of CM049427.1, forward strand.
ATGAAGATCACAAAAAGCTCCAAAACCTCAAAAGGAGAAAAGCCAAATAAGAAACAAGAAATTTGATATGCTAAGTATGCAAAGGTTTGAGCTCTCCATAAAGATTCGATCAAGTTACTCACTCGAGAGCCCCTCTTGATAGTACGCCTATCTATCCTATAGCCCTATCAAGATCATACCTTTGCCTTGAGCATTACACTTGAGCTAGATGATGCCGATCTTGATCTCTTCAAGTGGACCACATTTCTTGATTGCGCTTGCTAGCACATGCTTCATGAAGACTCCTCCATATACTCCCTCATACTCCATTATGGGAGAGTCTCGCTTAGCTTCGTCTTCATGTCTCCGACATGCTTCCCTTGGTCTTGCACTTGTCAACCATGATGACGATCATGGCATGACATCATCCTCCATGAGCTAAATTAATGGATCTTCTTGTTGCAAGCCCATGGAAGATACCATCTTTCTTCATATAGGTGATGCCTTGACAACTTCAAGCCATACTTACAATATGCTCAAAACACTCATTAGTCCTTAGGGATTGTCATTAATTACCAAAACCATACATGAGGGCACATGCCATTTCAATCTCCCCCATTTTGGTAATTGATGACAATCCCTTTTACGAGGGTTTATATAAGGAATTAAAAACAACCATGCAACACACTAAGCAAAGCAAGGTTGTAAGAGAAAAGAACTAAATCCCTTAAAACCCTCTAAATCTCTCCCCCGTTGGCATCCATTGCCGGAATGGGAGAAAAATCTAGAAGGCCAATATAATAAGAGCTTCCCCATAAATTATGCATTTCTCATGATATGAGTGAAATCAAATGCATATATCCAATAACGAATACATGGAGGGGATCAAATTATATTCAGGATTCAAGGAATGCAAAAGAAAAGATATCAATAAAAAAATAAAATAGAAAGATGCCAATTGCAACACGAAAGATGCAATCAAAGGATCCAAAAACCAATTGGTCACAAGAAGATGTTATGATAAAAGCAATCAAGTGTTCAAATGAATCAAGATGGAACTCCCCAAGGTACATGCAAAATGAAGAATTTGTAATTCAATATAGGTTGCGCAACATGGAATCCTCGTTCCTTCCTAGATTAATTTGAACAACAAGTGCAAGAGTGCATAGACGGAAAAAGAAAGAATGTACTTTGCAACAAACAAATGTTGAGCAAACGAAAAGAACGAGACAATTAAAGACTTGCTCAAACGAGAAAGGATGGATGTAATATGGAAACACATGTTAGGAGACTAAGAAGGATGAGCCTAGGTATCCTCATAGTCTTTCAAGGTATGCGGCACATAGTGCATATCATGTATTTCGCATACAAGCACACCAAAGAAAACACATCAAATAGTTTCACAAGCTTATTAAGAGGCAAGAGGATACCAAATAAAATGCAAAGCTTGTGCCTTTTAGAGATCACCAAATGATCAAGAGAGCAATAAAGGTGATCAATAAAGATTTTGAATATCAATTAAAGATGTACCTAATCTCATGTATATAAGTTTCCAAGTAGGCAGTAAGTCCACAAAGAAACATGCACAAAAAAATAGGTACTAGGTAAAGAACATGATATTCACTTGGAAGTAAAAAAACCAATAAGAATTTTGCCTAGACCCATAGCACAAAGCTAAATTTTTAGGAAGACTTCCAACACACACTCTTCAAAGTATCTCAAATACCCAAAATAATAAGTGATAGTTGAGATGCTTTGAGAATGGTAAACACTCTCTCAAGCGGCAAATGATTTTGAAAATTCATCCATATTGCATATGAGACAAATTAAGAAGAATTGCTGGATTAACATAGTTGGAATTGATCAATCATGAACATGATCAAATATGTTCCCTTTACTATGTAATCATCCCGGCTTGCTCATATTTGTAATAAAGACGATTTGAAGGGAACTTTGCAAAAGACATATCAAAAGCAACTCGAGAGACTCATGCCAAGAAACAACCTACACAAGGTTGAGGGCTAGAAGAGTATGCATGAGATAGATACTTGTTACCGAGATAACATTGAAGAAGTAGAAGGTAGGTGCTCATGATCATCCAAGTTTGGCTCAAAAGGCACATGATGAGGACTTTCTCCTTGTAATCGAGACAAGCTTCCAATGCATCTCCAATGTACCTAAAACAAATTTAAGTACAAAGTGGTACCCAAACTCATTGGGTACAAAGTGGTTAGAGCAACTACAATACATAGGACAAACTCCACATAAATATGTGCCTATTGATATGAAATTGAATTGCAAGCACATCTTAGCCATTTAGGATTTGGTGGAGTTTATACTATATATTGGAACAAGGAAAGTAAGCATGACAAAATATGTATATAGTAAATATGCATGCACAAAACTTTCAAGAACCAAAACAGATATAATTTTGGACAAAATACCAATTAAATCAAGAAGCTACACAAAAACGTGACAAGAAAAAGAAATGTCCACATTATATCCCAACACTCGAATCAACACATGATTGGAGAAACCAAAGAGAAAAGATATCAACTAAAAATAGGTCAAGACCAAAACTATTGAGTAAAAGAAGTGCGTCCAATAAACATGCTCAAAAGTTTATCTCATTCAAGAAGATAGGCTAAAAGACGTAGCCAATTCCACATAGGATAAAAAGGTTTCATAGAGTAAACCAAGACACTCTACACTTATCGTGATGGCACAAAAGTACCAAGACACGAATAATGTTTGTCTTCCAACGAGACACCTCATCGGGATCCAACACCAATAGGAAAAGACCAAATATCAATTCAAGACAACTAATGTTCATAAGTATGTAGGATTGCTCCCCCACAATTCGTGCATTATATGATCTTGTATAAGAATACAAAATGCACATAAATGGAGTCATTGCTCTCCATGTATATTGTTAAAACACTAGTCATGTTCAAAGAAGGAATAAGATACCAAACCACTTTAAAGAATAGTGTTCTAAAGAGTATACAGTAGCTACCCAATGATTAGTGCATTATTTGAGATCTTGTATGTAAATACAAAATGCACACAAGTGAGATCATTACCCTCCATATATCCTTTTGAGCACAAAGTTCAAGAAAAGCAATAAGACCCGATAACAATTAAAAGGATGATGTTCTACTCAATGTAGGATAGCTCCCCCAAGGATGGTGCATTACTTAGAATTGATTCTTCGAATATAAATGCACAACAATGGGATCCTTGCTTGTCCTAACTAAAGAAAGCACAACACAAAATGAGTAGAGCAACAAATAGATCCAAATGAAGCAAGGATGACAAAAGGGTGGTTAGACCAAAACAAACTTGGCGATAGAATAAGACAATTTATGAACAAAAGCCTATGTAAATATGATCAATACATTTACCACAAATATAATTATCACTTGTCAAAGACAATGATTGTATATAGATAGTTCCCGGTGGTTCATGACATATAAATGTATTCAAGATCATATTCACAAAACATAAGCATGTGACAAAATATAAGAATTGAAAAACATGCTTATCTAGAGATTCTTGATGACTTCACATATTCAATGATCATACTAAGCATCAAGAAACTCTCTCACAAACAAGATACCAAAAGATGGGTGAACAAAATGCATTTAAGTAAATATGGAACTTGTTTGAGTACCATGCCACCTAGGAACAAGATAATCAACAATATCAACTCTAGATGACACTACCTCACATGTTCACATTTTCTAGGCTTGTAATATGCACATATATTACTCCCCCATAATGTGATAATCCATTCTTTGTTAACAAGAGGCAAAAGAAATCCAACAAGAGATAATTAATGGACATTAGAATTTGAATTTCTCATGAGTAAGACATACCACAAATAGAGTAGATAATATTGAAATATCACCACTAAGTGGTATTGCTCATGCATACACATTTTTAGGATAATGAGTTACCAAAAGGCACATCACTCCCCAAAATGAGATAGTCCATTAAAATCCCTAAAAGAGCCAATTAAGATGAAACCAAATAGACAAGAGGCTCAAAAACATACATGGTGTGCAAACCATCATACACAAGCTTGATTACCCAATCAAAAGTAAGTAGAGTGCACAAAACATATAAAACACTAGTAAGGTACAAAACCAAACACATGCAAGGGAGCAAGTAACTTTCAATGAGTACATATGAATTAAATACAAGTTACCGCAAGGAGGAGCATTGGATATATCCTAAGACAATATAATCCAATTGACTTGACTTGAGAGAATATGAATGATGAAGATCCCTTAATTCTTCATGATGTAGTCAAGTCTCCAATGTCCTCCATTTTCACCTATTGATCAAGTTTTAGCTTGTTGGTCCCCAACCTAGTTGGGTCCTAAGAGGTTAGTCACAATAGGCTTGGCAACCCAAATGGTTCTTTTCTTGACACCATTTTGAGTACCAACATACTTGGCAAACAAATTCCCAACCTTATCCTTCCGAAGCAAATAAGCATGATCAAGTATAGTGGGGTTGGATAAGTTACCATGTGTGCATGAAGAGGCTAAGTGATCCTTCCCACGACATGTGTAGTACACTCGGCATTTTCTTTTCTTCTTTGGGAGTGAAGATCCTTTAACTTGGGAAACTTGAGTTTGAACTTGAGGTTGCTTCCCTTGTTGCTTCTCACTAAGAGGCTTCTTCTTCTTCAAGGGGCAAGATCTAACATGGTGCCCTTCGACCTTGCACTTGAAGCACACAATCTTGGCCGAATCAATAGCTTGATCTTGACCCTTCTTCTTGATGAACTTGTGGTTCATATTGTAAATGGACTTGTTCTTGATATTGGAGTTGAATCCAAGTCCACTCTTGTCATGAGGAAGTCTTCGCGCTCTCAACATCTTGTCGAGGGTGGACTTCCCTTCATGACCCTTGATCAAGTCTTTCTTCAAAGAAGTGACTTGTGCCTTGAGCACGAGAGACAATATCAAAGTTCTTTTGAATGGAGGCATGTTTTTTCTTTAAAAGAGCACGAGAGACAATATCAAAGTTCTTTTGAATGGAGGCATCATTATCACTTTCATCATTAATATCATCATCATTAGATGTATTGGAATTCAAGGTAGGAGATACCTTAGACTCCTTAGCCATAAGGCAAAAGTGAGTAATGGATGAGGAAGATGAAGAATTACTTGAAGCACCATTGAGGTCTATGTCTTGTTCCAACAATTGTTTGGATTCCTCTACATTGTTAGTCAAACAAGTACTAGAGGAAATAGAAACATTTTTATCATGGCAACAAGACGAGGAAAGCATATCATCATGTGATTTAGTTAAGCAACTACTACATGATATGCAAGGACTATAGACACTAGCATGTAAGGCATTTATGGTGCTAGAGGAGTTTAAGTCCAAAGATAGAGCATTGCAATAAGATGGGTGAGAAATATGATCAATAGTAGATTCACCATCAAGAATGCAATCTCTATCACCACTCACCATATCATTACCTTGTGGCAAGCCACATGTTGGTGAAGTGGAAGAAGATGTGAGCTCATCCCGGTTGGAGGTGGAAGGAGGACAATCATCCTTGGTAGTCTTGGACACATCATATATATCTTCAAGCTTTGTCCATAATTAATGAGCGTTCCGACAAGGCATGATTACGCAAGAACTACATCGCTCAAAACATAGATAAGACCATTACACGCTAGAGTATCGAGATAAGAGTTTTTTTCATCCTCTAAAGATAATTCTTGGGAATCCTTTGGAGGAGAAAAATCCGTATCTACAATTCTCTCTAAATTTGGATCCATGTCCCTAAAGATATTAAGCATGCAAAATTTCCAAACATCATAATTAGTGCCATCGAATATATAAGTGGGATTGTGCACTAATTCTCTAAACGACATCTTTATCTCTAGGCGGTAAAGCCTAATTATGAGATAACCTGGCTCTGATACCAATTGAAAGGAAAGACGTCGCCTAGAGGGGGGGGGGTGAATAGGCAAGGAACACTTTTTACAATTTAGGCTTGATAAATGCGGAATAAAACTTAGTGTTTAACTTAACAATGACACAACCTAAATATACTAGGTTCGCCTATGTGCACCAACAACTTATGCTATGCAACACAAACAACAAAGGGATAGCAAGGTAAAGGACCTCAAGCACGATGGCTATCACAAAGTAAAGTGCATAAGTAAAGAGCTCAGGTATAGGGATAACCGATGCACGTGGAGACGAGGATGTATTCCCGAGTTCAACCACAAAAGGTGTACGTCTCTCTGGAGAGGTGTGAGCAACCACAACAGGTTTGCTCAACGCCACAAAGGCTTCACCTTCTTCTCCGATGAACTCGACCACGAAGGTCCGAGTCCACCTTCCACTGTGAACTCCTTTGGGGCGGAGAACAATCCCGTACAACAACCTTGGGGCACACACCCACAACCGAATTGGGGGCTCCCAAATGACCACAAGAGGTCTTGACCACAAAGGTCCCAACTAGCCACAAAGGCCTTGACCACAAAAGGTCCTATGCCACAAAGGCGGCCACTAAGGCGTCTAGGGTCCAAGACCCAAGAGTAACAAGCTCACGAATTTCACCACCACGAATCCTCGTGGAGCGCTCAACCCGATGCAAGATGCAATGGCAAGAACACACAAAGTGCTCAAGTCCTTCACTCTCAAATTCCAACAAAGCAACAAATGCTTATGGGGGAATAAGAGAGGAAGAACCAAGAAACCACAAAGGAGACAAACCCTACACTCCCAAATCCCACCACAAGCAACTAATGCTTATGGGGGGATAAGAGAGAGCAAGAACAAAGGGGGAGAACCACAAAGGAACTCAAAGATCTAGATCCACTATGTTCCCCTCACTTAGAGGAGAGATGGATTGGTAGAATTGTAGATAAGATCTCCTCTCACTTTTCCCTCAAAGATATGCAAGAATCATGGGAGGATTTGAGAGGGGGCAAGCTTTCCCAAGGTCAACAATGGCAAGAGAGAGAGGGGAAAGTCGTGCTTCTTCAAGGAAGAAGAAGGGGAGGGGTATTTATACCCCTCCCACAAATCTAGCCGTTACAGCAGCTCAGGCCGGAGATTTCAGGTCTAGGGCCGGAGATTTCCGACCCCCGGAGGTTTCCGGAAAGATCTCCGAAGTTTTCTGGGCGACATCAGTACTGAAATCCGCCCGATTCGGAAATCTCCGAGCCGGGCTCGGAGATTTCCGAGCACCCGAAAAATGCAGAAATACCAACACGAAAACGACATTATCTTGACCATCCGAACTCCGTTTTCGATGATTTTTGGATCGTTGTAATCAAAACGAAGAACTCTACAAGATAATGTAGAGTAACATCATAGTCCAACATGGGAGGTTAAAACCAAATGGGGAAACATAAAACCTCTCGAAAAAGGAACAACCGGTAAAACCTCCAACATAAAAAACCAAGAAGCTTTTCAAACAAACTTTGTTTTTGATGAACTTGAGCTTGTTATGAAGATCACAACAAGCTCCAAAACCTCACAAGGAGAAAAGCCAAATAAGAAACAAGAAAGATGATATGCTAAGTATGCAAAGGTTTGAGCTCTCCATAAAGATTCGATCAAGTTACTCACTCGAGAGCCCCTCTTGATAGTACGCCTATCTATCCTATAGCCCTATCAAGATCATACCTTTGCCTTGAGCATTACACTTGAGCTAGATGATGCCGATCTTGATCTCTTCAAGTGGACCACATTTCTTGATTGCGCTTGCTAGCACATGCTTCATGAAGACTCCTCCATATACTCCCTCATACTCCATTATGGGAGAGTCTCGCTTAGCTTCGTCTTCATGTCTCCGACATGCTTCCCTTGGTCTTGCACTTGTCAACCATGATGACGATCATGGCATGACATCATCCTCCATGAGCTAAATTAATGGATCTTCTTGTTGCAAGCCCATGGAAGATACCATCTTTCTTCATATAGGTGATGCCTTGACAACTTCAAGCCATACTTACAATATGCTCAAAACACTCATTAGTCCTTAGGGATTGTCATTAATTACCAAAACCATACATGAGGGCACATGCCCTTTCAGACGGCAGCAGGGGCTCCCGGTCCAATTAATGTGGGGGAGGAGCTCGGCGACGGTATGGTGCTGCTCCGGTGCTCCTCCTCGGTGCTTCGTCGGCACCGGAGTGGTGGGGGACGGTGAGTTTGCGCCGGCGGCCTCTCGGTGGAGAAGAAACAGGGGAAGGGGCTGGCGGCGCAGATGGGGGAGGGGAGGCTAGAGGGGCTAGGGTTTCGGGGGGGGGGGGGGGGGGCGCTGCAGGCAAGCTTTAAGAAGAGAGGGGGAAAGGGAGCAGGTGGGAGGAGGTGGGGGCACATCGGCAGAGAGCCATGGCGCTCTGTCGAGCTGGAAAGAAGGCGTACAGAGGTTGGGGGTGAGGGGAGTGGGCTGGGCTGGCTATGGGGATGTTGGACTGGAACAGATAAGTGGGCTTCGGCCCTTTTTAGGGTTTTTTTTTCACCTCTGCTGTTATTTTTCTTTTGTGTTTATTCTGTACTGTTTTGTGTTTTTAAAACAAAATAGAAAAGAAAGGATATATAAAATTTTGACAAATATTTATAATTTCAAATACACAATTTAACATATTAGTTTGAATATTTGAAAAGAATTTAAATATCACATTTAAATTGATTTGGTTTGCAATTAGATTTAAAAGTGGAATTTTAATTTGAAGGGTGTGATTCAAATTTAAATGCAATAAAAAAAAGAAGTGACAAATGCATGATGATGTGATGTCATGATGATGCAGAAAGAAAAACAAGAAAAATCTAATTGGGGATAAATCCCGGGGTGTTACAATCGACACCACTAACAAGCGATCGCGTCCCGCGATCCACGTCGAGACCACAAGAAGAGAGGGGTAACTACCGAGTCTTCCGGCTCCGTGAAAAACTTCTCGACACCACTAACAAGGGATTATTGCTCCACCTCGAAATTCTCGACACCACTAACAAAGGATTGTTGCTCACGACGAAGATGACTCCGAAAGATCGAACCTAACAGGGTAAAAGGCAAGAAATCGTCCACCCACACGTAGGATCTTAAAACTTTGAAAGTTTGGATAAGAGAAGAGACTCCAAAACAAGTAAGGTAAGAGGAGAAATAGAATTGAGGTAAGGAGTAAATAGAAACCTATTGAGATCATTTCAAAAATAATTTTAGTCAAATAGTTTCGACACTCTAGAAACAATGACCGTTAGCGAGGTTATCCTACAGGCTTTTGCGGACCCGCTGCTTCGATAACCATTCGTATCGAAACAACAAGGAGATCGAAACCAAGGCTATGATACCACTTTGTGACGCCCGAAAATCGGTACTATGTAGATTTAAGCGCTCCCGCCGAAATCCGCATAATAACCATTTTAGGTCGCCCACCAGACATAATGTGCACGTCGAAACATGCGCATTATGTGGGTGGAATTGAGATAACATTACAACAGTTCCGATACATCTACAAATACAACAGAAGATATAATTACAACAACGACTCGAACGAGTCAAGATACAAATGATACAATACAAAGATACAAAAGACAGCGGAAGCAAAAATAGTATCCGACTACGGATAAGATGCAAATTGGACTAAGAGTCCTGAAGATAAGCAATGGCGCCATATTCCCGCCTAGACAACCAGGAGGGATTCCCAAGCTAACGTCGTCAGACTTCAATCCTGTTAACCGCACATAAAGCACATCCCAAAAGAGGGTCAGTGCACTCCCTGGCAAGCAAAACCGACTTGCCTATTTTCTACACCATCTCCCAAAATATAGGGGAGGTGGACTTAGCGGCAGCAGCACTAGCAACCTAAAGAGACACGTTACGACTTCCGTCTAATCAGAGAGGGATAAGAGAGCGCATAAGTAAACATCTACAACTAACACCAATCATAACCCATTCTCGGATTAACCACCTCAACCACGTATGAGGAAGCAATTCGAGAATACTCACACGTTATCAGTTTTAGTTACCATTTATTGTGAAAGTAATTATTTATTACTAGTCAGGTTAATTAACAATGATTAGGTGTAAGTTGTCTATGATCTTATTAGCCAGCATCATCACCAAGTCGTCCATAACCGTGGACACGGCTCATCGATAAGATTATACCCTGCAGGGGTGCACTACTGGACCCGTACTCGTTCGATCAACCCCAAAAGCAAAGCCAGAAGGTAGGGCATCTCAACATGGCAAATCTCTTCTCTACAACCCATCCAGGGAACCACATGATTGTGTGCACGGCTAATCAGGTCCAGTGCCCGCGGGATCGACCTTCATAGCACTCTAAGAACATGCCACCCTATATGAGGATTGACTACTCCATCATCATGAGATCGTTAGGTAACCATATGCATGCATCAAATGGAAAGGCCGAACTACTTGCGGCGCCCTGGATAAGAGGCAGATTAGATCAAAGCCGCGGGGGGCTCCATAGGGCCTCCCACAAGCGGTTAGTGCGCTCAAAATTGGATCCGAGGACAAGAACTGAGTTCCTAGGTCGACACTTAGCAGAACAAAGCACCTCGCAAGTCCTTCCGCCGGTGCCTTATCTTTTAATTATAATACCCCAATATACGACAACATTGTATTAAGGTAGAATAACCTATCATGCTAAGCAGGTGCAATTAAATAAGACATACAGAAGACTCGCACAAACAACTCTAAGCATGCGCTACGACTCGCAAGACTAACAGATAAACATTCAACAAGTTATGGGATGTGGAGGTGAAGCTATATCGGCGGCAGGATAAACATATGATGGGATCGCAATTCTAGAATCGTAACTAGGATAGCATAGATCAAAAGGCAAGGATGAAAGAAAATGTATAGGTAAACAAGCAAACTTTGCTTGCCTGGAACCCCGCATGGAAGCAGATCTTGTCGTTGCTCACACATCTCAACGTCGTATCCGCGAAGAAGCAACAAACACTGGAAAGCGTAAAAGATGCATTTTACAACTACGGCAAAAGATTCAGCATGATCATACGAGAATGATGCATGGCATGGCAAGATGCAATAGAATGCAGGTAATCCAAATTAAGCGGAAAGCAACCCCGGCAATTATTTAGGTGCAAGTTATTTATTTACCAGCAATATTAAATGTTGGTTTACATGGCAACACATGGCATGGGTGATCTAATTAAATTAAATAGAATAAGGCATTATATATTTATTACCCCACACATTCCACATTTAAGTATTTAGTGGCAATTAACAAACTACACTAAGCAATTAAAATAACATATGCAAAATGGAATACAAATGGCATATTAATATTCCTTGCATTTTTCTGATAAATAAACATATAAAGATTAATTTAATTGGAGTTATAAATTAAAAGATATTAACATATTAAGTTTAGGGGTGTTTTTGTAAATTCCAGGGACTTGTCCGTGATTGAAAAAGTTCTGGTGAGCGTTTAAACTTAAAACAGGAAGTGCAGGGGCTTCTGTGTAAAATTTGCAGCGCATGGTTCTCTCCTTTCTTTTATTACTGCGCCTGGCTACAGCCAGAGAGGCTGACATGTGGGGCCCGTCCTGACTGGGCTCTGCGCTGGCCGCTGCGGACACCCACGGTCACTGACCGGTGGGACCCGCGTGTCAGTGCGTGAATAAAAAGAAAAAGTGTGGCTTTTTGTCCAGCGAGTCGAGGAACGAACAGACGACTGCGCGCGCGTTTCGGATCGGTGCGCTAGCCACTGGGGGTGTATGCGTGATGTTGATACTCAAAGCAGCTATTTCTTTTTAACATAGAGACACAACGCGGTTTAACTGACGAAACTGCATTCAGAGAAAGATTCAGACCTTGCTGAACCCGACCGACGGTGATGATCCGCAACGGTGAGGCGTTCCTGGGCGTGCTTGCGTTGCTGGCAGTGCGTGTGTGCGCTACGGGGGTGTGGTGCTGGTGCGGAGCAGCCGCGAAAGAGGGCAGGGTGCAGTGGCAGGGATGTCTCGGGCATGAGCTCGCTCGGTCGTCCATGGCGGAGACAGAGGTAGGCCGGTGACCGATCAGAGAAAACCTACAACAAAACGAGTGGGGAAGAGGGAGGATCGGAAGAAACGCTCACGGGGAGGGGGCTCGGTGTGGTTGTACGACGTGGGGAGGTGCTGAGCCCGCGAATTCCGCCGGAGTCGCCTCGCCGGCGTCGGGACGCCGTGGACGAGGGCCACGACAGCAGGAGCTCCCGGTCCATTTAATGTGGGGGAGGAGCTCGGGGACGGTATGGTGCTGCTCCAGTGCTCCTCCTCGGTGCTTCGACGACATCGGAGTGGTGGGTACGGTGAGGTTGCGCCGGCAGCGTCTCGGTGGAGAAGAAACAGGGGAAGGGGATGGCGGCGCGGGTGGGGGAGGGGAGGCTAGAGGGGATAGGGTTTCAGGGGGGGAGGGGGGGGGCGCTGAGGGCAAGCTTTAAGAAGAGAGGGGGAAAGGGAGCAGGTGGGAGGAGGTGGTGCTCCTCCTCGGTGCTTCGACGACACCGGAGTGGTGGGGGACGGTGAGGTTGCGCCGGCGGCCTCTCGGTGGAGAAGAAACAGGGGAAGGGGCTGGCGGCGCGGATGGGAAGGCTAGAGGGGCTAGGGTTTCGGGGGGGGGGCGCTGCGGGCAAGCTTTAAGAAGAGAGGGGGAAAGGGAGCAGGTGAGGGGAGGTGGGGGCACATCGACAGAGAGCCATGACGCTCTGTCGAGCTGGAAAGCAAGCGTACGGAGGTTGGAGGTGAGGGGAGTGGGCCGGGCTGGCTATGGGGATGTTGGACTGGAACACATAAGTGGGCTTCGGCCCTTTTTAGGGTTTTTTCCCTCTGCTATTATTTTTCTTTTGTGTTTATTCTTTACTGTTTTGTGTTTTGAAACAAAATAGAAAAGAAAGGATATACGAACTTTTGACAAATATTTATAATTTCAAATACACAATTTAACATACTAGTTTGAATTTTTGAAAAGAATTTAAATATCACATTTAAATTGATTTGGTTTGCAATTAGATTTAAAAGTGGAATTTGAATTTGAAGGGTGTGATTCAAATTTAAATGCAATAAAAAAAAGAAGTGAAAAATGCATGATGATGTGATGTCATGATGATGCAAAAAGAAAAACAAGAAAAATCTAATTGGGGATAAATCCCGAGGCGTTACACTCATGCCCTCTAGGCCATTCACAGGGGTCACCAGTGGCTCAATCGATCCTCTGGGCCAAGTCCGGCTCGCCATCTCCATTGGCACGCAGAAGAACTACCGCACTGAGCTAATCGACTTCGATGTCGCTCACATCGGCTTTTCGTACAACGTCATCCTCGGCTATCCCGCCATCGCGAAGTTCATGGTATTCACACACCATGCCTACAACATGGTCAAGACTGCCGGCAGCGCTGGCACCATCGCCATCCACGGTCATACCTTGGACGCCACGCGCACGGTCGAGAGCACCTACAAGGCAGATGCCATGGCGTTCCCGGCTGAAGAGGACATGTAGCCTCTCGAGAGGCCCAAGAAGAAGAAACAGATGTTCTCTCAAGAGCCAACTTCCATGAAGAAGGTGTCACTGAGCACCAGTGGCTCGGGGGCTGAGGGCTCGGGGGCTAGTGTCACCATTGGTGCCACTCTACCTCCCAAATAGGAAAGCACGCTCGTCGCCTTCCTCCGGGCAAACTCTGACATGTTCGCATGGACTCCTTCAGATATGTTGGGTGTATCGAGTGAGGTGATCGAGCACCACTTAGCCGTGTGTCCAGACGCATGCTCCATCAAGAAAAAAGCACAAAAGCAAGCCCCCAGGAAGCAAGCATTCATCATCAATGAAGTAGAGAAGATCAAAGCGGAAAATGTATTCCGCAAAGTCGCACACCCCACTTGGCTCTCCAACAGCGTGGTCGTCCCTAAACCCGCCGGAGGAGGCCGGCTCTGCATCGACTACATAGATGTCAACAAAGCCTGCCCCAAGTACCCATACCCCATGCAAAGGATTGACCAGATCGTGGACTCCACCGCCGGCTGCGACCTCCTTTGCTTCCTAGACGCCTTCTCTGGTTATCACCAGATTAAGATGGCTAAAGAGGACGAGGAGAAAACAGCATTCCTCACCCCTTGTGGTGTGTATTGCTATGTTTGCATGCCTTTCGGTCTGAAGAACGCCGGTGCCACTTTCCAGAGGCTCATGAGGATAGCCCTGGGGAGCAGATGGGCAGAAATGCAGAGGCCTATGTCAACGACATCGTGGTCAAGTCTCGCGAGGGGGACACTCTCTTGAGGGATCTCGATGAAACCTTTGCCGGCCTACGCAAGGTGAACATCAAGCTAAATCACGCCAAGTGCGTCTTTGGAGTACCTTCAAGCAAACTCCTCGGATTCCTCGTGTCCCACCGCGGCATAGAAGCAAACCGTGACAAGATCAAGGCTATAGAGGAAATTCAACCTCCTTACCGGCTCAAGTACATGCAGTGCTTAGCAGGTTGTATGGCCAGTTTGGGCCGTTTCATCTCCCAGTTCGGCGAGAGAGCTTTGCCATTTTTCAAGATCATGAAGAGGTCTGGAACATTCAAGTGGACACTTGAAGCGGAAAAAGCTTTTGAAGACTTGAAGAGGTACTTGGCCAGCTCACCAGTCATGGTAGCCCCAAGGTCAGGCAAACATCTGAAGATATACCTGTCAGCCACTCCTCAGACCGCCAGCGCTGTCCTCGTGGTCGAAAGGGAAGAGCCAGTCCTCTCCAAGAAAAGCACTGCCACTCCAAGTCCAGAGCTACCTGACGAATATCTCGGCAAAGAGGCAGACTCCACAGACCCACCGCCAGGCCCAAAGCCTCAAGTCGAGTCCTCCCAGATACCCTTGCCGAGACCCCTCCACAGGCCGGTCTCGACAAGGGGCCTGAAGAGCCTCCACATGCCAACCTCGACATGGGCCCTGAAGACCCTCCACAAACAGCTAACGCTGCGCCTCAATTGACAACCCTTGTCGAGCACCCCGTCTACTTCGTCAGTACAGTACTACGGGACGCTCGGGAACGGTACCCAATGCAGCAGAAGCTCCTCAGCCTCTAGGAAGCTGCGACACTACTTCCAGGGCCACCCCATCACGGTGGTCACTTCCTTCCCCCTGGAGCAGATCCTGGACAACCCTAACGCTATAGACCGTGTCGTGGGATGGACCATAGAGTTGCATCCATTAAATTTGTGCTTTGATACCACAACAGTCATCAAGGGAAGAGCGATGGCAGACTTTGTCGCCGGATGGACTGACCCAAGCCCTCAAGAGCCTCGAGGAGAAGAGACAGAGCTCTCTGGAGACCCGATGCCCAACCACTGGACCATGCAATTTGACAGAGCCTTCTCCTGCCACAATGGCAGGGCAGGCGTCGTCTTGACCTCGCCCAAAGGCGACAAGCTCTACTACGTTGTCCAGCTGTGCTTCGCAATCGACGAGATCTCCAACAACATCGCTGAATATGAGGGCCTCCTCGTCGGTCTACGGGCCACCATCGCTCTAGGCGCCAAGCACCTACTCGTCAAGGGAGACTCCCAGTTGCTTGTCAACTTCTCCAATAAAAGCTACACGCCTAAAGATGATCATATGGCCGCATACCTTGGCGAGGTCCGCAAGATCGAGAAGCACTTCAGGGGCATGGAACTCATGCACATCCCGAGGAAAGAAAACCAGGAGGCTGACGACATCGCCAAGCGAACATCATGAAGGCAAGCCCAACAGGCAGGCGTCTTCGAAGAAAGGCTCAACAAGGCATCCATAAAGCAGGCTCAAGAGGCCACAACCACAAGCGCATACGAAGCACTCCCACCACCTCCTGCAGCTGGAGCTCCCGATTGCGGTCCTCACACAGAGGAGCGTCTGCTGCTCACAGCAGGACATCAAGAAACGGGCTGGATTGATGAGCTCAAAGATTACCTCGCCAAGGGAATGCTCCTCGAGGAAGATGCAGAAGCAGAGCGAATCGCTTGACAGAAAATATCCTACTACATCCTCGAGGGAGACCTCTACCGCAAGCGCCCGAATGGGATCGCAATAAAATGCATCCCTCCTGAAGAAGGCAGAAGGCTGATCAAGGACATCCACAGTGGGGAGTGCAGCCACCACTCGTGCGCACGCACCCTCGTAGGCAAAGTCATCAAGAGCGGATTCTACTGGCCGCAAACGCTTCAAGATGCAGTCACCATCGTCCAAGCTTGCGACGCATGTCAGTTCCACGCCAAGCAAATCCATCAGCCGACGCTGGGGCTCCAGACCATCCTGCTCTCCTTGCCGTTCGCGGTCTGGGGGCTGGACATTTTGGGACCATTCCCAAAGTCGATGGGCGGCTACCGCTACCTCATCGTGGCCATCGATAAGTTCACCAAGTGGCCTGAGGTCGAAGCGACGCGCACCATCCCAGCCGGGGCAGCGGTGAAGTTCATCAGGAGCCTGGTCTACCGCTTTGGAGTGCCAAATCGCATCATCACCGACATGAGCCCTCGCTCAAGACCCCTCGATAGGCGCCTCTGCCTTCCTCTTGAGGGGGACGTCTGATGGCCTCGCCACACGCCTGTCGAAGGCTGCCTTGGACCAGGGATCTTGCCGCCCCACGCAGTCTCGTCATCGTCTTCCTCCTCCTCTTCTCGACTGGGCGCGAAGGACCCACCCTGAAGGACTCATCGTCGCCTGACGAGACCTCAAAAATCTCCTCGGCAAGGGGCACAACCCTTGACGAACTCATCTCACCGGTTGAGGGGTTCGCCCTGGCCTCCTCGCCGCCTGGCTCGGCGGTCGATGCAGAAGGGGACTCCGTGGCCCCTGCCTCCCTCGCCACAGGCGCGGCCACCTCCTCCGTCTCCCCCGCTAGGACAAGCAGGGTGAACGGCGGCATCCCTCTAGGATCGCCAGACACTGGCTCATGGAGATTTGGTGGAGAGGCATCAACACCTCCACAACCGCCACTGGCACGTCCGGGTTGATGAAGAGGACGCTCATGATGGTCGCGACAACGTCAGGGCGGTTGTCGCAGGGATGGAGCCGCATCGGGTCCGTGAGGCCGTAGTACATCCACATCGGCTTCTTGTGCGCCTGAAGCGGAGCGATGCGACGCCTCAAGAAGTCCTCCGCAACCATCTTCCCATGGGACCTTCCTCCCGGAGAAGCTTCATGCGACCCACCAAGCTTGTGCTCTCCGCGCAATGGAAGACCGACTTGCCCCTGTGGGGTTTTTTCACCGGCGGCGCCTCCGAGACGTCGAGAAAGGCGCAAGGCGACTTGACGCCGATGAGGAACCACCTCCAGCCATAGTCGTCCACTTTCTTCACCACCGCCATGACGGGCTTGTCCCCGTTCCACGACATGGGGATGTAGACTCCCCCATACCGTCCACGATGCAGAAGGAGACACATCGCGACCGCTTGAGGGATGCAGAGCTCCGGAGCGTTTATATGCTCCGGAAGAGGGCCACCGAGAAGTGCACGCCCAGGTAGGTCTTGCACATATATGTGAAATTGGAGAGGATCAAGATGGAGTTGGGGTGGAGATTAAGAAGCTGAATCAGGTAGAAATCCAGAATCGCCTCCAGGAAGGGCGAGTACGGAGGCACAAACCCGGCGGCGACGGTGTGGAGGAAAGTGCGGAAAACCCCTTCGGGAGCCGTCCGAGCTTCGCAGCCCGGAGAGCGTTGGCGCCATGCTCATTGGTTGACCCAGCGACCAAGTGCTGGATTTTGTCCAGTGCCGCGTCATTGTAGCGCTCCCCGAGCAACGCAGCGCCAAGCGCGGCCTCCCCCGGTGCGTCCGCGGCGGACCTCGCCATCGCCGCCTTGCCCTTGGCCGGGCTCATCTCTGAGAGAAGGAGAAGTGAGGAGAAGCGCAGAGGAGCACGGGAGAAAGCCGAGTTCGCCGGAATGCGCAAGCGAAGAGAAGGGGATCGAAGGTCTGCGTGCACGAAGTGGGAGCATTAATGGCTCCACGGTCCAGCGTGTTGGCTTTATGTCTTGTCTGAGCAGTTACCGGGGCGTGGTGGGACCCCCCACGACGCACGCCCCGGAGATCGTGTCGTCGCAGCGTCGCAACCGCTTAACGCGTGTCTCGGGCCGGCCGGGCACTTAGGGCCCACGACACTTCGTCTGAGTCCATGGGCTCCGCCGCGCCCCTCTTGGGACCGGGGGATACTGTCGGCCCAGTGGGAACTAGGGTGTGCAGAGCCCACTCTCCACAACCCTCACACGCGACAGCATCGAAGAAAAAACTAAGGACCAATCCAATGCTTGGAGAGACTCTCGAGGGGAACGCTCTCGAGAGGGCCTGAAGAGGAGGCGAGGGACTGAAGAGGCTACCCCCGCAATGACGGATATTCTACAAGGCTCCCTCCCCCTAGAGAGGAGTCAATGCAAATCCCTCCACAAGGCCGCCGAGGCCCTGTGGAGATATTTCGATACGAAGCAATCAGTGCAGAGCGCACATGGCCTCTGTCGCGGCCGCAGAGTGACGCTCGCGCCTGCGCGTGATGACGAAGGTGCCGAAGTTGCCATTTTGGTGATTAAAGGAGTCAACAAAGCTGCACCGCCCGTGCCGGACTATGAAGCTTTCCTCTTTGGTGATAAAGGGAGTGGACGGCGCAACGCTCCAACGGTAACGTCACCGTGGGCTCCCCTACGACCTCTACGGCACCAGCTAGCCATCCTGCGCGGACGGTGGTTTGCCGATCACTACGGCAGACTTTTGCACCCCTGGACCTAGTCCATGGACATTTACGCTGTGGTGCACCTTGCTCCTTCATCTCAGCGCCATGTGGGAACCCATCCTTTGCGCAGAGCGCAGGGATGAGGCCCGGGGTGCCTATAAAAGGAGTAGGAGCACCTCTGAAGAAAGGGGATTGATCATTTGAGCCCTTGAAAACTGGTCAAAAGCATAGGATAGACAACTGTGCTCGAGGAGGAAGAAGATCCTAGCTTCCCCTCTTTGAACTCCGCACTGCCAAAAGAGTGCCCTCGGCAAGCACATTGTACTGTATCCTCTGCAGTGCAATACAAACATGCAGGAGTAGCGGTGTTACCTCCTCCAGAGGGCCGTGAACCTGGGTACGGGCCGTTGTCCTTCTCTATCGTGATGTCCCTCTTCAGGCTCGACGAGCACCGTCGCCGTTCCTCTTGAGGGTTGCTTGACCTCCGCGTTCAGTCCCCCTTCGAACACTCTCTGCAGAGTGTGACCATCCCTGTTTCATTGGAGTCACTCTCCGACAAACCGAACCATATTCGTGCCATATTCGATCCATATTGGTAACCGACATGATCCGATTCCGTTTTCGTATCCGCACATCATCCTCTCCGACTCCGTATCCGAAAAAATATGGTCACAGACATGTTTTTGCTACTATTCGACCGTATTCGCTCCGTTTTCACCCCTAGGTGTTTGCATGTGTGCAAGTGTCATAACCAGAATAAAAGTGGGATGGAGAACTTGCGTGTGGCAAGATGGTTAGGGGGTGGTTGTACCCCCAGCCCACCGGAGTTCAAATCCCAGATTTGACCCTGGTGTTTCTCATTTAGGCGGAATATTCTTCAGTGGGAGGCGACGTTCCCGTCGATAGCGAGGCGCCTATGGTGACTTCGTCAATCTCAAGACCCGATCCGCCGGCTCAGTCTCTTGGAGGTGCTATAGGGGTAGGGTGGGCGTGCGTTCATAGGGGTGAGTGTGTGCGCGTGTATATGAGCACTTGCGTTGTAAAGTGTTCCTAAAAAAGGGGGATGAGCTTGTGAGAGAAATGACCACCTGAGGTGCGGTGGGATGACAACTTTTGCATTTATTTTTCATGACCGAAGTTTTAAAATGAAATATCTTGAGAACCGTTTATCCAAATTACGAAACATTTTCAATTTTGAGTTCCTCGCACCGAGATCTTCAAAACTAGATCCCATGTTGATATGTTTTGAAGAACTTTTTTCTATACAACCAGTTATGTATAGTGTGTACTTTATGTTCTATGTAATTGTATAACTTGTGTCTGTATTCTTTTGTACTTTCTGTTTTGTGTAGCCAAAATAGTGAACAACCACGTAGAAGACTAAGGAAAACTTACTAACCAACGAACGAAAACATATGAAGAGCGGACGAAAAACAGACAAAATTATGGGTGGAAGAAACCTTCCTTACTTTATTATTTGGTACAGATATAGATGTTCACATTTCACATTTCCTTTATTACTTATTTTTGTGTGTATCTAGACAACATGTGCAATAACTAAAACATCGTAGAGCAACTCTGTAACGCCCCGGTATCTTAGAGCAACATGTTTGTTTTTCTTTTTGCATCCTCATGACATAATCATGCATTTAATCACCTTTGCATATTTTCATAAAACTCAAAATGTTATTTATGCAAATATATTTTGTCTCTCAAATAATAAATCTCTCTTTTTCTATTTTAAACAAAAAGCCCTAATTTGTAATTTGGAAATATTTGCAAATATATTTTTTTCTATAAAAATATCTGCAAGTATTTTCTCTCTTTTCTTTTTTCTTTCTTTTTCTTTCTTATCTTCTCTTTTCTTTTTTGGTTATTGCAATACCAGGAAAAAACTTAGTTGGGCCGAAAACCTTCCAGCCCAACCGAAGCCCAACTCCCTGGACCACTTTTCCCTTCTCCTTTCTCCATACAGAAGCAGAGGAGAAGTGCCTGACCTCCTCTACAGACTTCCATGGCCCCCACCTCCCACTTGCTCCTTTCCCCCCTCCTTAAGCAGCCCCCATAGCCCCTGGAAACTCTAGCCCTTCTCCCTTCCTCCCAGCGCCGCCGCCCCCTCTTCTTCTTCCTCCAACTCCTCTGTTTCTTCCACCACGAAGAAAGCACCGAGGTGCCTCACCGTGGCGCCGTCTCTCCGGCACTGACGAAGCACTGTGGAGACCCCCTAGAGCTGCGCTGAAAGAACATTTATTAATCCCTAGTGTTTTGTGTGTTAGTCAACAATACTTATGATGTACTAATAGAATGCTAAGTATTT
This sequence comes from Poa annua, assembly GCA_026929855.1. Taxonomy (NCBI): domain Eukaryota; kingdom Viridiplantae; phylum Streptophyta; class Magnoliopsida; order Poales; family Poaceae; genus Poa; species Poa annua. The sequence goes on from CM049427.1 coordinate 98,478,993, forward strand.
CAGCTTGTATGGGATTTATGTTCATATGCATCAAAGCCAAAAATGCGAAGAAGTGGTTCTGGAATTGTTCCAGGAATCGGAATATTTGAGCCGGAAATTTCCAGGGCCGGAATTTCCGGTTCACCAGAACTTCACAGAAAATGGCTAAGTTAAGGTTGAGAAATGGTTCTGATCTCAACCGGAAATGGTGATCAGAAATTTCCATCTACCGGAATTTCCGATTGCACCCAGAAGAGCTCACAGAAAATGGATAAGTCAAGAATAAGAAGTGTTCAGATCTCAACCAGAAATTGTGATCGGAAATTTCCATCTACCGAAATTTCCGATTGCACCCAGAAGAGTTCACAGAAAATGGCTAAGTCAAAAATAAGAAGTGTTCTGATTTCGACGGGAAATTGTGCTCGGAAATTTCCATTCACCGGAATTTCCGAGTGCACCTTGAAGAACATTGGAGAAAACTGCTAAGGAAAGAAGAGGAATAAGTTCTGACTCCAGCCGGAAATTCCGGTCGGAAATTTCAATCCGGAAATTCCGAGTGACCGGAATTTCAGGTGATGACTTATACCTGAATTTCCGTGTGGTCGACACAGGCAACGATCAGAATTGGGGAGGGACTATAAATACCCCCTCACTCACTCAAGAACAGCAAGCTCTCAGATTCTCTCTCCTACACTTCTTGAAAGCTCAAATCATCAAGATCTCCCAATCCCCCACCCAAATCCGTTTATCTTTGGAGGATTGGAGGAGAAGGCCCGGATCTACATCTTCACCGAAGCGATTTGCATTTGTTCCCCATTCACTTGGGGATTTCGTGGCTAGGGTTTCCGGTGGGAAAACCTAGTTCAGCATTGTTGTACTCTTGGTGTTTCCTTGACCTCTTGTGGTCCTTCACCTTTTGTGGTCATCTTGAGAGCCCCCAATTAAGTTGTGGGTGAGTGCCTCAAGCGTTTGTAAGGGATTCGATCTCCGCCCTAAAAGGGGATCAATAGTGGAAGGTGAACTCACAACCTTTGTGGTTGAGTTCATCGGAGAAGAAGGTGAGCCTTTGTGGTGTTGCGGCTAACCTGTTGTGGTAACGCACACCTCTCCAACGAGACATACACCCTTGGATGGAACTCGGGATTACATCTTCGTCTCCGCGTGCTTCACTTGGTTCCTCTTATTCTTGCTCCCTCACTTGCTTGTATTGTACTCTAGTTTACCTTTGTATTGCTTAGCTTGTCATTTAGGTAAATTCACCATAGTTGCATATCTAGAGAATTTACCTTTGTGTTGAGCCTAAATTTGAGAAGACCTAAAATTTGTAATAGCACCTATTCACCCCCCCTCTAGGTGCCGGATTCCCGTTCAATTGGTATCAGAGCCAGGTTCACTTTTAAGGGCTTAACCGCCTAAGTGCAACGATGACGGAATCCGATGCCGAGAGGGCCGCCCGTGAGAAATTAGAGGCGGAGAAGGAGGTGTTAGCCAAAGGGGCTATCATGGCCAATCTTATAGATATGAGATCGTCCTTGGAGGCCCAACTCCTCAAGATGAATGAGATGCTCATGGCACTCTTGAAGTCTAAGGAGCCCGAGGCTACTTCTCCCTCTCCTCCTCGTAAGGAGCACGGTGAGAACTCTAAGGAGTCATCTTCGGATGGGTGCAAAGATGTTCCTCCAAGTGCTTCCCCCGGGAAGGCGGAAAAGGATGAATCACCAGCTCCTCTAACACCCCCTAAGGAGAGGAATTTCATAATGTCAACCATAATTACTCTCCTAACCCTCCTATCCCTCACCCTCATGTAAACTTTAGAAGTGATCCTCCTAAGCTCAAACCTACTCATTTCTCTCAATGGCAATTTCTAATGAAGTCTCATCTATGTAGTGCCTCCATTGAGCTATGACACATCATTGAAGAAGGATTCAAGCCCCATGATCCAACCAACTTGACAATAAGATAGGTGGTTGATAGCCAACTCAATGCCACCGCTCGTCATCAACTCCAAATGGCCGTTGGAGAGAAGGACATGCCGCTCATTCAACAATTCTCCACCGCCAAAGAAGTTTGGAATGCTATTTCCGACATCTTCGTCGGGAATGAGATCATGAAGAAGAACCGGTATGATGCCTTATGCAATGAGGTGGAAGGGTTCTACAAGTTGGATGGAGAAAGTCATGAGGACATGTACAAGAGGTTGGTGTTGATTGCTAACACCTTCAAGAACCTCGGTGCGGTCTACATTGATGACGCTTGGATCAAGAGGAAGTTCGTGACCGCTCTCTTGCCTTTGAGGAAACGGACTTGAAGACACTCCAAGGGAGATATGACTTCGCAAAGATGACATCCAATGAAGTCATGCAAGATATGACCGCGTACAAGGTGGCCTCCAAGATTGCACAAGATGCAAGAGCTAGAGCCATAGGGATGCACAAGCATGCCTCAATTGCCCTGAAGGCCACCGTTGAAGAAGAGGATGAAGATGAGTATGATGATCAAGTCGAGCTATCTAGTGAGACTCTATCAAGTACTCTCACCCAACACATGGGTCTTGCGGCAAGAACGTTTTGGAAGAACCCCGGAAGGGCCAAAGCGAGGATTGACAACAAGTTCCCCTCCAACGGAGGAAAGCCAAGCAACAAGGTGAGGCTTTGCTATAATTGTGATGACAAAAGCCACTTTGTTGTAGATTGCCCATGGGAAAGAAGAGAGGACCATGGTGGGAGGCTTGTGGCCAGGACGAAGGGCAAGGGGCCTATGCCCATGAAGAAGCCCTTCTTCAAGAAGAACCAAAAGATTGTCTTTGTAACTCAAGATCAATATCCCACCGATAATGAAGATAGTGACAAGGAGGATACTCCAACACAAGTGGCCGCCCTAGCCATTTCCTCTACACCTCCGTCACTCTTCTCCTCACCAAATGAGAGCCCCATCGTCAAGAATGCAAGAAGTCTTATGGAAAAGACATCCGAGGTAAAATTGTCCCCTACCTCCATATCCCATGAAATTGATGATGGTATGAGTCTTCAAGTCAAGAATGAAATGATTGCTTTTGATAAATTCATGAGTAACTTGCAAGGAGAAGGAAAGAAACACTTTGGCTCAATTATGAGCCGTATATGTGAGCTTGAGGATGAGCTTGAGTTAAAAGGTGAGATTGAGAGAGAGGATGCACACACTAAGGTGTCTCTCCAATCCTCCCTTGAAGATGAACAAGAAGCTCATGCTCTCCTCAAGGAGCAACTTGCTAAGATCACTAAGGATCGTGATCTTTACTTTGCTAAATGTAAAATTGTGCAAAATGAAAAGTCCGAGCTTGTAGTTGCTCATGCTAGACTTTGCGAAGACTTCGAGTCACTTGAAAATACTTACAAGGTATTGACAAGTGATCACGAACGTCTTCACAAGTCTCGTGATCAACTCCAAACTCGAATATCTACTCTTGAGAAACCTAGCACCTCTACTCCTTTGAATACTAATGCAAATGTTGTAAAGGATAAAGCTAGGGTTTTGTTTGTTCCCTCCATGGCAACTAAGTCCAAGACCTCTCTTGATAAAGGTAAGGGAACAATCACTTCTCCTCTTCATGAGCGAGTGCCCCACAAGGGTAAAGAAAGTCTAGGCTATGTTGCTAAGGAGAAGAAGAAGATCAAGAAGAAGGTCAAGCCCGCACAAGCCAAGAAAGATGACATTGCGAGTGGAAATGTCACAAGGGGCACTCCCACTCGTGATGACTTTGCGGGCATATCTAACCCCAATTATGCTTTATATGTTGATTATTATGGGAATGTCTATGCTAGATACATTGGTCCTTTTGATGGTTATATTGAATATGCTATTTGGGTCCCAAAGACCCTTGTTGCTAACCAAAAGGCACCCATTGCAAAATGGGTACCTAAATCAAAGAATTGATTGTGTGTAGGGCCTTGCTTCCGGAGGATCGAAATGGATAATTGATAGTGGGTGCACTAGTCATATGACCGGAAGCAAGGAGATTGTAACGGAGTTGAAGCCTAATGATGATCAAATGACCGTTACATATGGTGACAATTCAAAGTCTAAGGTAATAGGGCTCGGCGAGGTGGTAGTGGCACCGGACATCACACTTGTAAATGTCTTGCTTGTCGAGTTCCTAGGTTTCAACTTGATCTCGGTCCATTCTTTAACTTGTTTGGGTTATACCGTTGTCTTCGAAAAGGAAATGGTTATCCTTATGCGGAGCAAGTCTCTCAATGTGTCTTTCGTTGGGTACATTTAGAATGGGCTATATGTGGTTGACTTCTCCGGAGTCACCACTTCCCATGCAATGTGCCTATTCGCTAAGGCGGACTTGGGTTGGCTATGGCATCGCCGACTAGCCCATGTCAACATGAGGACTTTGCAAAGTCTCCACAAGTGTGGCCATATCCTAGGACTAAAAGATCATGTTTCTTTCTCGAAGGATCGAATGTGTAGGGCTTGTGTTGAAGGAAAAATGCATGACATTCACCATCCAAGCAAGACCATCATTTATTCAACAAGGGTTTTGTAGCTTCTCCATGTTGACCTCTTTGGTCCCATTACGGAAGCTAGTCTTGGTGGCAAGAAATATTGCTTGGTGATTGTTGATGACTATTCAAGATACACATGGGTTTTCTTCTTCAAGTCAAAGGTGGAGACTCAACAAACTATCATTGACTTCTCCAATGAAGCGCAACGTTAACACAATGTCCCCATCTTGGTGATAAGAAGTGACAATGGTTCCGAGTTCAAGAACTACACCTTGAACGAGTTCCTTAGTGAAGAAGGGATTCGTCATCAATATTCCGCTGCTTACACTCCCCAACAAAATGGTGTAGCCGAATGGAAGAACCGCACACTTATTGAGATGGCTAGATCGATGATGGCCGAGTTCAAGTCCCCTCACAACTTTTGGGCCGAAGCTGTCAACACCGCTTGCCATTCATCTAACCGGTTCTTATTTCGCAAAGGACTCATGAAGACACCTTATGAAGTGCTTACCGGGAACAAGCCCAGCATTTCTTACTTCCGAGTTTTTGGTTGTAAGTGTTTCTATCTCATCAAAGGTGTTCGTTTAGGCAAGTTTGATTCTAAGTCTCTTGAAGGGACGTTTGTTGGTTACGGTGCCGAATCCCATACTTATAGGGTCTATGACAAGGCCTCGCACATTATCATAGAAACTTGTAGTGCGGTATTCGATGAGAATGATGGCTCCCTTGTGGAGCAAAGTGATGTTTCCGATGTAGGTGATGATCAACCTCAAGATGCTATCCGAAGGATGGGGTTGGGAGTCCACCGCCCCGTCGAAGTCTATTATGAGGTTGCTCAACAAGGATCAAGTTCTACACAAGTGGTGGCTACCCCAACACAAGAAACACCCAACGACAACACCGTGCCCAACACGCCCAGCCAAGAAGAAGCACAAGATCCTCCAGCTGCTCCTGGAATTTCCGGAGGGCCGGAAAATCCGGTTCAAATTGGAGTCGGAAATTCCGGTGATTCGGAATTTCCGGTCCATACTGAACCCGGAATATCCGGTCCTGCTGACATTCCCGGTGGCAGCTCGCAGCAAGGCCAAGATCAACCCACTCCCCCACCTCTGGACGCCACTCCAATGGTTGATCAATGCCATCAAGACAGTCAAGGCGGAGACATGAATGATCAAGATGATCAAGCGATCCCTCCCACCACAAGGAGGGAAATCGAAATCCGCCGCTTGAATAGGGTTGGCACCTCACAAGAATTAATAACTCTATCTCTTGACAAGGTGCTTGGTGATGTGAGAAGAAAGGTCTCTACCCGAAGACAACTTGCAAGCTTTAGTGAACATCAAGCTCACATGTCCATGGTGGAACCCAAAAAGGTCTTTGAAGCTCTTGAAGATAAAGATTGGCTTGATGCTATGCATGAAGAGCTCAACAACTTCAAGCGCAACAAGGTGTGGAAGTTGGTGGAAAGACCCAAAGATTGCCGCAATGTTATCGGCACCAAGTGGATTTTCAAGAACAAGCAAGATGAACATGGCATGGTGGTGAGGAACAAGGCAAGATTGGTGGCTCAAGGTTACTCCCAAATTAAAGGCATTGACTTTGGAGAAACCTACGCGCTCGTGGCTCGACTTGAGTCAATTCGTATTCTTCTTGCCTATGCCTCTCATCATAACTTTAAGTTGCAATAAATGGATGTTAAATCCGCTTTTCTTAATGGTCCACTAAATGAACTTGTTTATGTTAAGCAACCACCGGGGTTTGAAGACCTCAAGTATCCGAACCATGTCTACAAGTTAGATAAGGCACTCTATGGCCTTAAACAAGCCCCACGTGCGTGGTAAGAGCACATTAGAGAACTACTTGTAGACCGTGGGTTCCTAGTTGGGGAAATCGACCCCACACTTTTCACTAAGAAAGTAAATGGAGATCTTTTCATTTGTCAATTATATGTGGATGACATTATATTTGGGTTTACTAAGAAAGCATTTAACGAAGAATTCTCCAAGCTTATGACTGACAGGTTTGAGATGTCTATGATGGGTGAGATGAAGTTCTTCCTAGGATTTGAGATCAAACAATTGAAGGAAGGAACGTTCATCAACCAAGAAAAGTACATTCAAGACTTGCTCAAGAAGTACGGGTTGCTTGAGCTCAAGGGTGCCTCTACCCCAATGCAAACAAAATGCCACCTTGAGCTCAACCCCAAGGGTAAGGATGTGGATCAAAAGGTATATCGCTCCATGATTGGATCTCTTCTTTACCTTTGTGCATCTAGAACGGATATAGTGCTAGCCGTAGGAGTGTGTGCAAGATATCAAGCGGCTCCTAAAGAAAGCCATGATATGGCGGTCAAGAGAATCTTTAGATATTTGGCTTATACCCCAACCTTTGGATTGTGGTACCCCAAGGATGCATATTTCTCATTATGTGGGTACACGGATTCCGATTGGGCGGGAGAACAAGATGATAGGAAGTCAACCTCCGGCGCTTGTCAATTTATTGGGAGGTCCTTGGTAAGTTGGTCTTCTAAGAAGCAAAATTGTATATCTTTCTCCACCGCCGAAGCCGAGTATGTTGCCGCCGCAAGTTGTTGCACTCAATTGCTATGGATGAGGCAAACTTTAAAGGAGTACGGAGTCGATTGCGACAAAGTGCCTCTTCTATGTGACAATGAAAGTGCCATCAAGATTGCTTACAAACCGGTGCAACATTCAAGAACCAAGCATATTGAGATCCGCCACCATTTCATAAGAGATCATGTGGCCCGAGGAGATATTGACTTATCATATGTGGGCACAAGGGATCAATTGGCGGATATCTTCATGAAGCCCCTTGAGGAAGGAAGGTTTTGCTTTTTGAGGAATGAGCTCAATATAATTGATTCGAGGTCCTTAGCTTGATCGCTTGCACACTCACCTAGGACGTAATTGCATCTTATCTTGTTTAGATGTAGGCATGGAAATAGGGGGAGTGCGGTCCTAATACATTGGACCATCCCTCCCCCCATTATGCCGATAGCAAGTGTTCTTTTATCTCTATATTCATTCCTATACCAAGGCCTCCTCCTCCTCAAGCATACCAAGGCCAAAGAAAGTTCTCGCTAGCAAGCCCAAGTCCAAGAAAAGGAAGGAAGCCACCCCTCCTCCCACTGCTCGTCAGCCATATACTGAGATGTCGGCTGTGGACTACTCTCAGTTCCGTCAGGGAGAATGGTTTCTCAAGCCAAGGGATGAGACTCTGGATGATTGTAGCTTTTGGTGCACTGAGCAAGAATACGTCCTTAAGGACGTCTATTATACTCTCTCCAAGCCTATTCGCAAGATGCAGCCATACAACCTTCGAGCTCTTCAGTCCAAGGCCACTTTTGCTGAGGCTATTCATATTGTCAAGACCATGGGTTTGGAAAGGCTTGTGGTCACTCGGTGCAACTACAACTCTCAGCTTGTGATGCAGTTCTTTGCCACTCTTGTGATGAAGGGTGATTCGAAGAAGACCATCAAGTGGATGATAGGAGACACTTATTGCGAGTCTGACTGGTATGAGTTCGCCAAGGTTTTGGGTTACAAGTTTGATGGAGACAATCCTCAAGGTTACCGCATGCACCACTCCTACCGGCTCAACAAGAAGGATACCGCACATCTCTATGGTAGGGGTGCAACCCCTGGTCTTGCTCGGAACCTGCTCCCTCTCTATGATATTCTTTTGCGCATCTTCCGGGAGAACATTGCTCCAAGTGGTGGCAACAAAGACAATGTGGTGTCTCCTCTGTGCAACCTGCTCCTCCATGCACACACCATTGCTATGAGCACGGATGAGACTGCGGATTGGAGTGGTTATGTGATGGACTTTCTCCATAATGAGATGTTTGAAGCCATGACTTCTACAGGCACTATCCCCTATGCTCCTTACATCATGAAGCTCATCAAGTCGAAGTTCCCAGAGCATACTTTCAGTGATGATGAGTCAGAGGTTCATGACTTCAAGAAGCTATATGAGAAGAAGACCGTGGCTGTGCCTCAGAGTGTGCCTACCTCTCGGTCCACCAGGGATGGCTCCTTCATGGGAGATGCTCGCAGGGCTGCTGCCCCCTCTCATGCTCCCTCCACCTCAGGAAAGATGAAGAAACTGAACTGGTTCCAGCGCAACGTTCTCTGCATGAACATTGATATTCGCAAGGAACAATACACAACCTATAAGGATTGCCGCCAGCTAGCTCATGATCAGCAGTTAATTCTTCACCACACGTCTGGCTCTGCTGCTCCTGCTGATCTCACTGCTCCTCTCTCTTATGCTCAGTGGAACCAAGGTTCTATGGCTCCGTGGTCTCAGATTGAGAGTGACCTTGGTGGCAGCTCCTACTCCACGGGTCAGGCTTATGAGGATACTTATGGTGATGAGTATGTTGATGATGATGAGGAGGACACCCCTTCTGATTGATGATCTCCATGGGACGTAGCATCGCTCTTCTTCCTTTTTGGCCTTTCGATGCCAAAGGGGGAGAAGTTGCTCTAGTAGGCACTTCGGGGATTTGCATGGGTTCGGACACAAGCTTGTGCGTTTACCATTTATTTGATCTTGTGTCCATTTATCTTTTATCTTAGTTGTTGTGAACTATTTGTGATCATCGTGTGTGTAATGAGACTATCCTATGCTATCGTTTCTATCTATGGTTGGGACTTCAAGCCTATTGTGTTGGCATTCTCTTCATATCATATATGCACAAGGTATGGCCACCATAGCTTTGTATTGTCTCATTACCTCTTTTTGATTTCATGTGCTACTCTTTGCAAAATTGCTCCTATCCTGGTGTGTCCTGTTTTTTGTATGCACTTGCTAAGGGGGAGCCATTTTATCTAGAACATGATATAGCATTCTTTTTTTTCTTTGCAAATCTGGGTATTGTCATCTAACACCAAAAAGGGCGAGATTGAAAGAACATTTCTTAATCCCTAGTGTTTTGTGTGTAAGTCAACAATACTTATGATGTACTAATAGAATGCTAAGTATTTCAGCTTGTATGTGATTTATGTTCATATGCATCAAAGCCAAAAATGCGAAGAAGAAGTGGTTCTGTAATTGTTCCAGGAATCGGAATATTTGAGCCGGAAATTTCCAGGGCCGGAATTTCCGGTTCACCAGAACTTCACAGAAAATGGCTAAGTCAAGGTTGAGAAATGATTCTGATCTCAACCAGAAATTGTGATCGGAAATTTCCATCTACCGGAATTTTCGATTGCACCCAGAAGAGTTCACAGAAAATGGCTATGTCAAGAATAAGAAGTGTTCTGATCTCAACCGGAAATTGTGATCGGAAATTTCCATCTACCGGAATTTCCGATTGCACCCAGAAGAGTTCACAGAAAATGGCTAAGTCAAGAATAAGAAGTATTCTGATCTCAACCGGAAATTGTGCTCAGAAATTTCCATTCACCGGAATTTGCGAGTGCACCTTGAAGAACATTGGAGAAAACTGCTAAGGAAAGAAGAGGAATAGGTTCTGACTCCAGCCGGAAATTCCAGTCGGAAATTTCAATCCAGAAATTCCGAGTGACCGGAATTTCCGGTGATGACTTATACCGGAATTTCCGTGTGGTCGACACAGGCAACGATCAGAATTGGGGAGGGACTATAAATACCCCCTCACTCACTCAAGAACAGCAAGCTATCAGATTTTCTCTCTCCTACACTTCTTGAAAGCTCAAATCATCAAGATCTCCCAATCCCCCCACCCAAATCCGTTGATCTTTGGAGGATTGGAGGAGAAGGTCTGGATCTACATCTTCACCTAAGTGATTTGCATTTCTTCCCCATTCACTTGGGGATTTCGTGGCTAGGGTTTCCGGTGGGAAAACCTAGTTCAGCATTGTTGTACTCTTGGTGTTGCCTTGACCTCTTGTGGTCCTTGACCTTTTGTGGTCATCTTGTGAGCCCCCAATTAAGTTGTGGGTGAGTGCCTCAAGCGTTTGTAAGGAATTCGATCTCCGCCCTAAAAGGGGATCAATAGTGGAAGGTGAACTCACAACCTTTGTGGTTAAGTTCATCGGAGAAGAAGGTGAGCCTTTGTGGCGTTGCGGCTAACCTGTTGTGGTAACACACACCTCTCCAACGAGACATACACCCGTTGGTGGAACTCGAGATTACATCTTCGTCTCCGCGTGCTTCACTTGGTTCTTCTTATTCTTGCTCCCTTACTTGCTTGTATTGTACTCTAGTTTACCTTTGTATTGCTTAGCTTGTCATTTAGGTAAATTCACCATAGTTGCATATCTAGAGAATTTACCTTTGTGTTGAGACTAAATTTGAAAAGATCTAAAATTTGTAATAGCACCTATTCACCCCCCCCCCCCCCCTCTAGGTGCCGGATTCCCGTTCAATTGGTATCAGAGCCAGGTTCACTTTTAAGGGCTTAACCGCCTAAGTGCAACGATGACGGAATCCGATGCTGAGAGGGCCGCCCGTGAGAAATTAGAGGCGGAGAAGGAGGTGTTAGCCAAAGGGGCAACCATGGCCGATCTTATATATATGAGATCGTCCTTGGAGGCCCAACTCCTCAAGATGAATGAGATGCTCATGGCACTCTTGAAGTCTAAGGAGCCCGAGGCTACTTCTCCCTCTCCTCCTCCTAAGGAGCACGGTGAGAACTCTAAGGAGTCATCTTCGGATGGGTCCAAATATGTTCCTCCAAGTGCTTCCCCGGGAAGGCGGAAAAGGATGAATCACCTAGCTCCTCTAACACCCCAAAGGAGAGGAATTTCATAATGTCAACCATAATTACTCTCCTACCCTCCTATCCCTCACCCTCATGTAAACTTTAGAAGTGATCCTCCTAAGCTCAAACCTATTCATTTCTCTCAATGGCAATTTCTAATGAAGTCTCATCTATGTTGTGCCTCCATTGAGCTATGGCGCATCATTGAAGAAGGATTCAAGCCCCATGACATATTAATGTGCATTAATATAGAATTACTTTCACAATAAATGGTAACTAATACTGTTAAATGTGTGAGTTTCCCAAATTGCTTCCTCATACATGGTTGAGGGTGTTAATCCGAGAATGGGTTATGATTGGTGTTAGATGTAGTTGGTTACTTATGCGCTCTCTTATCCCTCTCTAATTAGACGGAATGTTGTAGCGTGTCTCCATAGTTGTCTAGAGTTTGCGCGCTGCCGCTAAACCTTCCTAAGGAGATGCGCTCACCTGTTCGGAAGGCATATTACGCATTTGTTAGAACTCTCCTTAATGCTTGCCTTGCTATCATTACCGATAGTATTGACCCATCTATATGGGCTGTATTCATGTGCGGTTAAAAGGTGGAGACTCAACAAACTATCATTGACTTCTCCAATGAAGCGCAACGTTAACACAATGTCCCCATCTTGGTGATAAGAAGTGACAATGGTTCCGAGTTCAAGAACTACACCTTGAACGAGTTCCTTAGTGAAGAAGGGATTCGTCATCAATATTCCGCTGCTTACACTCCCCAACAAAATGGTGTAGCCGAATGGAAGAACCGCACACTTATTGAGATGGCTAGATCGATGATGGCCGAGTTCAAGTCCCCTCACAACTTTTGGGCCGAAGCTGTCAACACCGCTTGCCATTCATCTAACCGGTTCTTATTTCGCAAAGGACTCATGAAGACACCTTATGAAGTGCTTACCGGGAACAAGCCCAGCATTTCTTACTTCCGAGTTTTTGGTTGTAAGTGTTTCTATCTCATCAAAGGTGTTCGTTTAGGCAAGTTTGATTCTAAGTCTCTTGAAGGGACGTTTGTTGGTTACGGTGCCGAATCCCATACTTATAGGGTCTATGACAAGGCCTCGCACATTATCATAGAAACTTGTAGTGCGGTATTCGATGAGAATGATGGCTCCCTTGTGGAGCAAAGTGATGTTTCCGATGTAGGTGATGATCAACCTCAAGATGCTATCCGAAGGATGGGGTTGGGAGTCCACCGCCCCGTCGAAGTCTATTATGAGGTTGCTCAACAAGGATCAAGTTCTACACAAGTGGTGGCTACCCCAACACAAGAAACACCCAACGACAACACCGTGCCCAACACGCCCAGCCAAGAAGAAGCACAAGATCCTCCAGCTGCTCCTGGAATTTCCGGAGGGCCGGAAAATCCGGTTCAAATTGGAGTCGGAAATTCCGGTGATTCGGAATTTCCGGTCCATACTGAACCCGGAATATCCGGTCCTGCTGACATTCCCGGTGGCAGCTCGCAGCAAGGCCAAGATCAACCCACTCCCCCACCTCTGGACGCCACTCCAATGGTTGATCAATGCCATCAAGACAGTCAAGGCGGAGACATGAATGATCAAGATGATCAAGCGATCCCTCCCACCACTAGGAGGGAAATCGAAATCCGCCGCTTGAATAGGGTTGGCACCTCACAAGAATTAATAACTCTATCTATTGACAAGGTGCTTGGTGATGTGAGAAGCAAGGTCTCTACCCGAAGACAACTTGCAAGCTTTAGTGAACATCAAGATCACATGTCCATGGTGGAACCCAAGAAGGTCTTTGAAGCTCTTGAAGATAAAGATTGGCTTGATGCTATGCATGAAGAGCTCAACAACTTCAAGCGCAACAAGGTGTGGAAGTTGGTGGAAAGACCCAAAGATTGCCGCAATGTTATCGGCACCAAGTGGATTTTCAAGAACAAGCAAGATGAACATGGCATGGTGGTGAGGAACAAGGCAAGATTGGTGGCTCAAGGTTACTCCCAAATTAAAGGCATTGACTTTGGAGAAACCTACGCGCTCGTGGCTCGACTTGAGTCAATTCGTATTCTTCTTGCCTATGCCTCTCATCATAACTTTAAGTTGCAATAAATGGATGCTAAATCCGCTTTTCTTAATGGTCCACTAAATGAACTTGTTTATGTTAAGCAACCACCGGGGTTTGAAGACCTCAAGTATCCGAACCATGTCTACAAGTTAGATAAGGCACTCTATGGCCTTAAACAAGCCCCACGTGCGTGGTAAGAGCACATTAGAGAACTACTTGTAGACCGTGGGTTCCTAGTTGGGGAAATCGACCCCACACTTTTCACTAAGAAAGTAAATGGAGATCTTTTCATTTGTCAATTATATGTGGATGACATTATATTTGGGTTTACTAAGAAAGCATTTAACGAAGAATTCTCCAAGCTTATGACTGACAGGTTTGAGATGTCTATGATGGGTGAGATGAAGTTCTTCCTAGGATTTGAGATCAAACAATTGAAGGAAGGAACGTTCATCAACCAAGAAAATTACATTCAAGACTTGCTCAAGAAGTACGGGTTGCTTGAGCTCAAGGGTGCCTCTACCCCAATGCAAACAAAATGCCACCTTGAGCTCAACCCCAAGGGTAAGGATGTGGATCAAAAGGTATATCGCTCCATGATTGGATCTCTTCTTTACCTTTGTGCATCTAGAACGGATATAGTGCTAGCCGTAGGAGTGTGTGCAAGATATCAAGCGGCTCCTAAAGAAAGCCATGATATGGCGGTCAAGAGAATCTTTAGATATTTGGCTTATACCCCAACCTTTGGATTGTGGTACCCCAAGGATGCATATTTCTCATTATGTGGGTACACGGATTCCGATTGGGCGGGAGAACAAGATGATAGGAAGTCAACCTCCGGCGCTTGTCAATTTATTGGGAGGTCCTTGGTAAGTTGGTCTTCTAAGAAGCAAAATTGTATATCTTTCTCCACCGCCGAAGCCGAGTATGTTGCCGCCGCAAGTTGTTGCACTCAATTGCTATGGATGAGGCAAACTTTAAAGGAGTACGGAGTCGATTGCGACAAAGTGCCTCTTCTATGTGACAGTGAAAGTGCCATCAAGATTGCTTACAAACCGGTGCAACATTCAAGAACCAAGCATATTGAGATCCGCCACCATTTCATAAGAGATCATGTGGCCCGAGGAGATATTGACTTATCATATGTGGGCACAAGGGATCAATTGGCGGATATCTTCATGAAGCCCCTTGAGGAAGGAAGGTTTTGCTTTTTGAGGAATGAGCTCAATATAATTGATTCGAGGTCCTTAGCTTGATCGCTTGCACACTCACCTAGGACGTAATTGCATCTTATCTTGTTTAGATGTAGGCATGGAAATAGGGGGAGTGCGGTCCTAATACATTGGACCATCCCTCCCCCCATTATGCCGATAGCAAGTGTTCTTTTATCTCTATATTCATTCCTATACCAAGGCCTCCTCCTCCTCAAGCATACCAAGGCCAAAGAAAGTTCTCGCTAGCAAGCCCAAGTCCAAGAAAAGGAAGGAAGCCACCCCTCCTCCCACTGCTCGTCAGCCATATACTGAGATGTCGGCTGTGGACTACTCTCAGTTCCGTCAGGGAGAATGGTTTCTCAAGCCAAGGGATGAGACTCTGGATGATTGTAGCTTTTGGTGCACTGAGCAAGAATACGTCCTTAAGGACGTCTATTATACTCTCTCCAAGCCTATTCGCAAGATGCAGCCATACAACCTTCGAGCTCTTCAGTCCAAGGCCACTTTTGCTGAGGCTATTCATATTGTCAAGACCATGGGTTTGGAAAGGCTTGTGGTCACTCGGTGCAACTACAACTCTCAGCTTGTGATGCAGTTCTTTGCCACTCTTGTGATGAAGGGTGATTCGAAGAAGACCATCAAGTGGATGATAGGAGACACTTATTGCGAGTCTGACTGGTATGAGTTCGCCAAGGTTTTGGGTTACAAGTTTGATGGAGACAATCCTCAAGGTTACCGCATGCACCACTCCTACCGGCTCAACAAGAAGGATACCGCACATCTCTATGGTAGGGGTGCAACCCCTGGTCTTGCTCGGAACCTGCTCCCTCTCTATGATATTCTTTTGCGCATCTTCCGGGAGAACATTGCTCCAAGTGGTGGCAACAAAGACAATGTGGTGTCTCCTCTGTGCAACCTGCTCCTCCATGCACACACCATTGCTATGAGCACGGATGAGACTGCGGATTGGAGTGGTTATGTGATGGACTTTCTCCATAATGAGATGTTTGAAGCCATGACTTCTACAGGCACTATCCCCTATGCTCCTTACATCATGAAGCTCATCAAGTCGAAGTTCCCAGAGCATACTTTCAGTGATGATGAGTCAGAGGTTCATGACTTCAAGAAGCTATATGAGAAGAAGACCGTGGCTGTGCCTCAGAGTGTGCCTACCTCTCGGTCCACCAGGGATGGCTCCTTCATGGGAGATGCTCGCAGGGCTGCTGCCCCCTCTCATGCTCCCTCCACCTCAGGAAAGATGAAGAAACTGAACTGGTTCCAGCGCAACGTTCTCTGCATGAACATTGATATTCGCAAGGAACAATACACAACCTATAAGGATTGCCGCCAGCTAGCTCATGATCAGCAGTTAATTCTTCACCACACGTCTGGCTCTGCTGCTCCTGCTGATCTCACTGCTCCTCTCTCTTATGCTCAGTGGAACCAAGGTTCTATGGCTCCGTGGTCTCAGATTGAGAGTGACCTTGGTGGCAGCTCCTACTCCACGGGTCAGGCTTATGAGGATACTTATGGTGATGAGTATGTTGATGATGATGAGGAGGACACCCCTTCTGATTGATGATCTCCATGGGACGTAGCATCGCTCTTCTTCCTTTTTGGCCTTTCGATGCCAAAGGGGGAGAAGTTGCTCTAGTAGGCACTTCGGGGATTTGCATGGGTTCGGACACAAGCTTGTGCGTTTACCATTTATTTGATCTTGTGTCCATTTATCTTTTATCTTAGTTGTTGTGAACTATTTGTGATCATCATGTGTGTAATGAGACTATCCTATGCTATCGTTTCTATCTATGGTTGGGACTTCAAGCCTATTGTGTTGGCATTCTCTTCATATCATATATGCACAAGGTATGGCCACCATAGCTTTGTATTGTCTCATTACCTCTTTTTGATTTCATGTGCTACTCTTTGCAAAATTGCTCCTATCCTGGTGTGTCCTGTTTTTTG
Organism: Poa annua; assembly: GCA_026929855.1. Taxonomy (NCBI): domain Eukaryota; kingdom Viridiplantae; phylum Streptophyta; class Magnoliopsida; order Poales; family Poaceae; genus Poa; species Poa annua. Next base: position 98,495,435 of record CM049427.1, read on the forward strand.
TATGCACTTGCTAAGGGGGAGCCATTTTATCTAGAACATGATATAGCATTCTTTTTTTTCTTTGCAAATCTGGGTATTGTCATCTAACACCAAAAAGGGCGAGATTGAAAGAACATTTCTTAATCCCTAGTGTTTTGTGTGTAAGTCAACAATACTTATGATGTACTAATAGAATGCTAAGTATTTCAGCTTGTATGTGATTTATGTTCATATGCATCAAAGCCAAAAATGCGAAGAAGAAGTGGTTCTGTAATTGTTCCAGGAATCGGAATATTTGAGCCGGAAATTTCCAGGGCCGGAATTTCCGGTTCACCAGAACTTCACAGAAAATGGCTAAGTCAAGGTTGAGAAATGATTCTGATCTCAACCAGAAATTGTGATCGGAAATTTCCATCTACCGGAATTTTCGATTGCACCCAGAAGAGTTCACAGAAAATGGCTATGTCAAGAATAAGAAGTGTTCTGATCTCAACCGGAAATTGTGATCGGAAATTTCCATCTACCGGAATTTCCGATTGCACCCAGAAGAGTTCACAGAAAATGGCTAAGTCAAGAATAAGAAGTATTCTGATCTCAACCGGAAATTGTGCTCAGAAATTTCCATTCACCGGAATTTGCGAGTGCACCTTGAAGAACATTGGAGAAAACTGCTAAGGAAAGAAGAGGAATAGGTTCTGACTCCAGCCGGAAATTCCAGTCGGAAATTTCAATCCAGAAATTCCGAGTGACCGGAATTTCCGGTGATGACTTATACCGGAATTTCCGTGTGGTCGACACAGGCAACGATCAGAATTGGGGAGGGACTATAAATACCCCCTCACTCACTCAAGAACAGCAAGCTATCAGATTTTCTCTCTCCTACACTTCTTGAAAGCTCAAATCATCAAGATCTCCCAATCCCCCCACCCAAATCCGTTGATCTTTGGAGGATTGGAGGAGAAGGCCTGGATCTACATCTTCACCTAAGTGATTTGCATTTCTTCCCCATTCACTTGGGGATTTCGTGGCTAGGGTTTCCGGTGGGAAAACCTAGTTCAGCATTGTTGTACTCTTGGTGTTGCCTTGACCTCTTGTGGTCCTTGACCTTTTGTGGTCATCTTGTGAGCCCCCAATTAAGTTGTGGGTGAGTGCCTCAAGCGTTTGTAAGGAATTCGATCTCCGCCCTAAAAGGGGATCAATAGTGGAAGGTGAACTCACAACCTTTGTGGTTAAGTTCATCGGAGAAGAAGGTGAGCCTTTGTGGCGTTGCGGCTAACCTGTTGTGGTAACACACACCTCTCCAACGAGACATACACCCGTTGGTGGAACTCGAGATTACATCTTCGTCTCCGCGTGCTTCACTTGGTTCTTCTTATTCTTGCTCCCTTACTTGCTTGTATTGTACTCTAGTTTACCTTTGTATTGCTTAGCTTGTCATTTAGGTAAATTCACCATAGTTGCATATCTAGAGAATTTACCTTTGTGTTGAGACTAAATTTGAAAAGATCTAAAATTTGTAATAGCACCTATTCACCCCCCCCCCCCCTCTAGGTGCCGGATTCCCGTTCAATTGGTATCAGAGCCAGGTTCACTTTTAAGGGCTTAACCGCCTAAGTGCAACGATGACGGAATCCGATGCTGAGAGGGCCGCCCGTGAGAAATTAGAGGCGGAGAAGGAGGTGTTAGCCAAAGGGGCAACCATGGCCGATCTTATATATATGAGATCGTCCTTGGAGGCCCAACTCCTCAAGATGAATGAGATGCTCATGGCACTCTTGAAGTCTAAGGAGCCCGAGGCTACTTCTCCCTCTCCTCCTCCTAAGGAGCACGGTGAGAACTCTAAGGAGTCATCTTCGGATGGGTCCAAATATGTTCCTCCAAGTGCTTCCCCGGGAAGGCGGAAAAGGATGAATCACCTAGCTCCTCTAACACCCCAAAGGAGAGGAATTTCATAATGTCAACCATAATTACTCTCCTACCCTCCTATCCCTCACCCTCATGTAAACTTTAGAAGTGATCCTCCTAAGCTCAAACCTATTCATTTCTCTCAATGGCAATTTCTAATGAAGTCTCATCTATGTTGTGCCTCCATTGAGCTATGGCGCATCATTGAAGAAGGATTCAAGCCCCATGACATATTAATGTGCATTAATATAGAATTACTTTCACAATAAATGGTAACTAATACTGTTAAATGTGTGAGTTTCCCAAATTGCTTCCTCATACATGGTTGAGGGTGTTAATCCGAGAATGGGTTATGATTGGTGTTAGATGTAGTTGGTTACTTATGCGCTCTCTTATCCCTCTCTAATTAGACGGAATGTTGTAGCGTGTCTCCATAGTTGTCTAGAGTTTGCGCGCTGCCGCTAAACCTTCCTAAGGAGATGCGCTCACCTGTTCGGAAGGCATATTACGCATTTGTTAGAACTCTCCTTAATGCTTGCCTTGCTATCATTACCGATAGTATTGACCCATCTATATGGGCTGTATTCATGTGCGGTTAAAAGGTGGAGACTCAACAAACTATCATTGACTTCTCCAATGAAGCGCAACGTTAACACAATGTCCCCATCTTGGTGATAAGAAGTGACAATGGTTCCGAGTTCAAGAACTACACCTTGAACGAGTTCCTTAGTGAAGAAGGGATTCGTCATCAATATTCCGCTGCTTACACTCCCCAACAAAATGGTGTAGCCGAATGGAAGAACCGCACACTTATTGAGATGGCTAGATCGATGATGGCCGAGTTCAAGTCCCCTCACAACTTTTGGGCCGAAGCTGTCAACACCGCTTGCCATTCATCTAACCGGTTCTTATTTCGCAAAGGACTCATGAAGACACCTTATGAAGTGCTTACCGGGAACAAGCCCAGCATTTCTTACTTCCGAGTTTTTGGTTGTAAGTGTTTCTATCTCATCAAAGGTGTTCGTTTAGGCAAGTTTGATTCTAAGTCTCTTGAAGGGACGTTTGTTGGTTACGGTGCCGAATCCCATACTTATAGGGTCTATGACAAGGCCTCGCACATTATCATAGAAACTTGTAGTGCGGTATTCGATGAGAATGATGGCTCCCTTGTGGAGCAAAGTGATGTTTCCGATGTAGGTGATGATCAACCTCAAGATGCTATCCGAAGGATGGGGTTGGGAGTCCACCGCCCCGTCGAAGTCTATTATGAGGTTGCTCAACAAGGATCAAGTTCTACACAAGTGGTGGCTACCCCAACACAAGAAACACCCAACGACAACACCGTGCCCAACACGCCCAGCCAAGAAGAAGCACAAGATCCTCCAGCTGCTCCTGGAATTTCCGGAGGGCCGGAAAATCCGGTTCAAATTGGAGTCGGAAATTCCGGTGATTCGGAATTTCCGGTCCATACTGAACCCGGAATATCCGGTCCTGCTGACATTCCCGGTGGCAGCTCGCAGCAAGGCCAAGATCAACCCACTCCCCCACCTCTGGACGCCACTCCAATGGTTGATCAATGCCATCAAGACAGTCAAGGCGGAGACATGAATGATCAAGATGATCAAGCGATCCCTCCCACCACTAGGAGGGAAATCGAAATCCGCCGCTTGAATAGGGTTGGCACCTCACAAGAATTAATAACTCTATCTATTGACAAGGTGCTTGGTGATGTGAGAAGCAAGGTCTCTACCCGAAGACAACTTGCAAGCTTTAGTGAACATCAAGATCACATGTCCATGGTGGAACCCAAGAAGGTCTTTGAAGCTCTTGAAGATAAAGATTGGCTTGATGCTATGCATGAAGAGCTCAACAACTTCAAGCGCAACAAGGTGTGGAAGTTGGTGGAAAGACCCAAAGATTGCCGCAATGTTATCGGCACCAAGTGGATTTTCAAGAACAAGCAAGATGAACATGGCATGGTGGTGAGGAACAAGGCAAGATTGGTGGCTCAAGGTTACTCCCAAATTAAAGGCATTGACTTTGGAGAAACCTACGCGCTCGTGGCTCGACTTGAGTCAATTCGTATTCTTCTTGCCTATGCCTCTCATCATAACTTTAAGTTGCAATAAATGGATGCTAAATCCGCTTTTCTTAATGGTCCACTAAATGAACTTGTTTATGTTAAGCAACCACCGGGGTTTGAAGACCTCAAGTATCCGAACCATGTCTACAAGTTAGATAAGGCACTCTATGGCCTTAAACAAGCCCCACGTGCGTGGTAAGAGCACATTAGAGAACTACTTGTAGACCGTGGGTTCCTAGTTGGGGAAATCGACCCCACACTTTTCACTAAGAAAGTAAATGGAGATCTTTTCATTTGTCAATTATATGTGGATGACATTATATTTGGGTTTACTAAGAAAGCATTTAACGAAGAATTCTCCAAGCTTATGACTGACAGGTTTGAGATGTCTATGATGGGTGAGATGAAGTTCTTCCTAGGATTTGAGATCAAACAATTGAAGGAAGGAACGTTCATCAACCAAGAAAAGTACATTCAAGACTTGCTCAAGAAGTACGGGTTGCTTGAGCTCAAGGGTGCCTCTACCCCAATGCAAACAAAATGCCACCTTGAGCTCAACCCCAAGGGTAAGGATGTGGATCAAAAGGTATATCGCTCCATGATTGGATCTCTTCTTTACCTTTGTGCATCTAGAACGGATATAGTGCTAGCCGTAGGAGTGTGTGCAAGATATCAAGCGGCTCCTAAAGAAAGCCATGATATGGCGGTCAAGAGAATCTTTAGATATTTGGCTTATACCCCAACCTTTGGATTGTGGTACCCCAAGGATGCATATTTCTCATTATGTGGGTACACGGATTCCGATTGGGCGGGAGAACAAGATGATAGGAAGTCAACCTCCGGCGCTTGTCAATTTATTGGGAGGTCCTTGGTAAGTTGGTCTTCTAAGAAGCAAAATTGTATATCTTTCTCCACCGCCGAAGCCGAGTATGTTGCCGCCGCAAGTTGTTGCACTCAATTGCTATGGATGAGGCAAACTTTAAAGGAGTACGGAGTCGATTGCGACAAAGTGCCTCTTCTATGTGACAATGAAAGTGCCATCAAGATTGCTTACAAACCGGTGCAACATTCAAGAACCAAGCATATTGAGATCCGCCACCATTTCATAAGAGATCATGTGGCCCGAGGAGATATTGACTTATCATATGTGGGCACAAGGGATCAATTGGCGGATATCTTCATGAAGCCCCTTGAGGAAGGAAGGTTTTGCTTTTTGAGGAATGAGCTCAATATAATTGATTCGAGGTCCTTAGCTTGATCGCTTGCACACTCACCTAGGACGTAATTGCATCTTATCTTGTTTAGATGTAGGCATGGAAATAGGGGGAGTGCGGTCCTAATACATTGGACCATCCCTCCCCCCATTATGCCGATAGCAAGTGTTCTTTTATCTCTATATTCATTCCTATACCAAGGCCTCCTCCTCCTCAAGCATACCAAGGCCAAAGAAAGTTCTCGCTAGCAAGCCCAAGTCCAAGAAAAGGAAGGAAGCCACCCCTCCTCCCACTGCTCGTCAGCCATATACTGAGATGTCGGCTGTGGACTACTCTCAGTTCCGTCAGGGAGAATGGTTTCTCAAGCCAAGGGATGAGACTCTGGATGATTGTAGCTTTTGGTGCACTGAGCAAGAATACGTCCTTAAGGACGTCTATTATACTCTCTCCAAGCCTATTCGCAAGATGCAGCCATACAACCTTCGAGCTCTTCAGTCCAAGGCCACTTTTGCTGAGGCTATTCATATTGTCAAGACCATGGGTTTGGAAAGGCTTGTGGTCACTCGGTGCAACTACAACTCTCAGCTTGTGATGCAGTTCTTTGCCACTCTTGTGATGAAGGGTGATTCGAAGAAGACCATCAAGTGGATGATAGGAGACACTTATTGCGAGTCTGACTGGTATGAGTTCGCCAAGGTTTTGGGTTACAAGTTTGATGGAGACAATCCTCAAGGTTACCGCATGCACCACTCCTACCGGCTCAACAAGAAGGATACCGCACATCTCTATGGTAGGGGTGCAACCCCTGGTCTTGCTCGGAACCTGCTCCCTCTCTATGATATTCTTTTGCGCATCTTCCGGGAGAACATTGCTCCAAGTGGTGGCAACAAAGACAATGTGGTGTCTCCTCTGTGCAACCTGCTCCTCCATGCACACACCATTGCTATGAGCACGGATGAGACTGCGGATTGGAGTGGTTATGTGATGGACTTTCTCCATAATGAGATGTTTGAAGCCATGACTTCTACAGGCACTATCCCCTATGCTCCTTACATCATGAAGCTCATCAAGTCGAAGTTCCCAGAGCATACTTTCAGTGATGATGAGTCAGAGGTTCATGACTTCAAGAAGCTATATGAGAAGAAGACCGTGGCTGTGCCTCAGAGTGTGCCTACCTCTCGGTCCACCAGGGATGGCTCCTTCATGGGAGATGCTCGCAGGGCTGCTGCCCCCTCTCATGCTCCCTCCACCTCAGGAAAGATGAAGAAACTGAACTGGTTCCAGCGCAACGTTCTCTGCATGAACATTGATATTCGCAAGGAACAATACACAACCTATAAGGATTGCCGCCAGCTAGCTCATGATCAGCAGTTAATTCTTCACCACACGTCTGGCTCTGCTGCTCCTGCTGATCTCACTGCTCCTCTCTCTTATGCTCAGTGGAACCAAGGTTCTATGGCTCCGTGGTCTCAGATTGAGAGTGACCTTGGTGGCAGCTCCTACTCCACGGGTCAGGCTTATGAGGATACTTATGGTGATGAGTATGTTGATGATGATGAGGAGGACACCCCTTCTGATTGATGATCTCCATGGGACGTAGCATCGCTCTTCTTCCTTTTTGGCCTTTCGATGCCAAAGGGGGAGAAGTTGCTCTAGTAGGCACTTCGGGGATTTGCATGGGTTCGGACACAAGCTTGTGCGTTTACCATTTATTTGATCTTGTGTCCATTTATCTTTTATCTTAGTTGTTGTGAACTATTTGTGATCATCGTGTGTGTAATGAGACTATCCTATGCTATCGTTTCTATCTATGGTTGGGACTTCAAGCCTATTGTGTTGGCATTCTCTTCATATCATATATGCACAAGGTATGGCCACCATAGCTTTGTATTGTCTCATTACCTCTTTTTGATTTCATGTGCTACTCTTTGCAAAATTGCTCCTATCCTGGTGTGTCCTGTTTTTTGTATGCACTTGCTAAGGGGGAGCCATTTTATCTAGAACATGATATAGCATTCTTTTTTTTCTTTGCAAATCTGGGTATTATCATCTAACACCAAAAAGGGCGAGATTGAAAGAACATTTCTTAATCCCTAGTGTTTTGTGTGTAAGTCAACAATACTTATGATGTACTAATAGAATGCTAAGTATTTCAGCTTGTATGTGATTTATGTTCATATGCATCAAAGCCAAAAATGCGAAGAAGAAGTGGTTCTGTAATTGTTCCAGGAATCGGAATATTTGAGCCGGAAATTTCCAGGGCCGGAATTTCCGGTTCACCAGAACTTCACAGAAAATGGCTAAGTCAAGGTTGAGAAATGATTCTGATCTCAACCAGAAATTGTGATCGGAAATTTCCATCTACCGGAATTTTCGATTCCACCTAGAAGAGTTCACAGAAAATGGCTATGTCAAGAATAAGAAGTGTTCTGATCTCAACCGGAAATTGTGATCGGAAATTTCCATCTACCGGAATTTCCGATTGCACCCAGAAGAGTTCACAGAAAATGGCTAAGTCAAGAATAAGAAGTATTCTGATCTCAACCGGAAATTGTGCTCAGAAATTTCCATTCACCGGAATTTGCGAGTGCACCTTGAAGAACATTGGAGAAAACTGCTAAGGAAAGAAGAGGAATAGGTTCTGACTCCAGCCGGAAATTCCAGTCGGAAATTTCAATCCAGAAATTCCGAGTGACCGGAATTTCCGGTGATGACTTATACCGGAATTTCCGTGTGGTCGACACAGGCAACGATCAGAATTGGGGAGGGACTATAAATACCCCCTCACTCACTCAAGAACAGCAAGCTATCAGATTTTCTCTCTCCTACACTTCTTGAAAGCTCAAATCATCAAGATCTCCCAATCCCCCCACCCAAATCCGTTGATCTTTGGAGGATTGGAGGAGAAGGCCTGGATCTACATCTTCACCTAAGTGATTTGCATTTCTTCCCCATTCACTTGGGGATTTCGTGGCTAGGGTTTCCGGTGGGAAAACCTAGTTCAGCATTGTTGTACTCTTGGTGTTGCCTTGACCTCTTGTGGTCCTTGACCTTTTGTGGTCATCTTGTGAGCCCCCAATTAAGTTGTGGGTGAGTGCCTCAAGCGTTTGTAAGGAATTCGATCTCCGCCCTAAAAGGGGATCAATAGTGGAAGGTGAACTCACAACCTTTGTGGTTAAGTTCATCGGAGAAGAAGGTGAGCCTTTGTGGCGTTGCGGCTAACCTGTTGTGGTAACACACACCTCTCCAACGAGACATACACCCGTTGGTGGAACTCGAGATTACATCTTCGTCTCCGCGTGCTTCACTTGGTTCTTCTTATTCTTGCTCCCTTACTTGCTTGTATTGTACTCTAGTTTACCTTTGTATTGCTTAGCTTGTCATTTAGGTAAATTCACCATAGTTGCATATCTAGAGAATTTACCTTTGTGTTGAGACTAAATTTGAAAAGATCTAAAATTTGTAATAGCACCTATTCACCCCCCCCCCCTCTAGGTGCCGGATTCCCGTTCAATTGGTATCAGAGCCAGGTTCACTTTTAAGGGCTTAACCGCCTAAGTGCAACGATGACGGAATCCGATGCTGAGAGGGCCGCCCGTGAGAAATTAGAGGCGGAGAAGGAGGTGTTAGCCAAAGGGGCAACCATGGCCGATCTTATATATATGAGATCGTCCTTGGAGGCCCAACTCCTCAAGATGAATGAGATGCTCATGGCACTCTTGAAGTCTAAGGAGCCCGAGGCTACTTCTCCCTCTCCTCCTCCTAAGGAGCACGGTGAGAACTCTAAGGAGTCATCTTTGGATGGGTCCAAAGATGTTCCTCCAAGTGCTTCCCCGGGAAGGCGGAAAAGGATGAATCACCTAGCTCCTCTAACACCCCAAAGGAGAGGAATTTCATAATCTCAACCATAATTACTCTCCTACCCTCCTATCCCTCACCCTCATGTAAACTTTAGAAGTGATCCTCCTAAGCTCAAACCTATTCATTTCTCTCAATGGCAATTTCTAATGAAGTCTCATCTATGTTGTGCCTCCATTGAGCTATGGCGCATCATTGAAGAAGGATTCAAGCCCCATGACATATTAATGTGCATTAATATAGAATTACTTTCACAATAAATGGTAACTAATACTGTTAAATGTGTGAGTTTCCCAAATTGCTTCCTCATACATGGTTGAGGGTGTTAATCCGAGAATGGGTTATGATTGGTGTTAGATGTAGTTGGTTACTTATGCGCTCTCTTATCCCTCTCTAATTAGACGGAATGTTGTAGCGTGTCTCCATAGTTGTCTAGAGTTTGCGCGCTGCCGCTAAACCTTCCTAAGGAGATGCGCTCACCTGTTCGGAAGGCATATTACGCATTTGTTAGAACTCTCCTTAATGCTTGCCTTGCTATCATTACCGATAGTATTGACCCATCTATATGGGCTATATTCATGTGCGGTTAACAGGTTTGAAGTCTGACGACGTTAGCTTGGGAGTCCCTCCGGCTTGGGCTGGGCAGGGATATGGCGCCATTTCTTATCTTCAGGACTCCTGATCCAGTTTGCATCTTATCCGTAGTCGGATACTATTTTGCTTCCGCTGTCATTTGAATTTGTATTGTATCTTTTGTATCTTAACTCGCTCGAGTTGTTGTTGTATATTGTATCCTCTTTTGTTGTTGTCGATGTATCGGAACTGTTGTAATGTTATCACAATTCCACCCACATAATACGCATGTTTCGGCGTGCACAATATGTCTGGTGGGCGACCTAAAATCGCTATTACGTGGATTTCGGCGGGATCACTTAAATCTACATAGTACCAATTTTAGGGCGTCACAAACTCTAGCAGACCCCGCAAACCGCAAACCCCATATCGAGGGATGCAGGCCGTGCAATCTGCCGTTGTAGGCTGAAAACAGGTCCCGCAAATCAGACACCCATGCGTAAACGTCTGATTTGCAGGACCTGTTTTCAACCTGCAAACGGAATCTCAAAGCAAGATTTTATGCAATATTTTACATACGAATCACATCAAATACAACAAAGTTTCCTCCTCTGCAATATTTCATATAAGAATCACATGCGTAGGCGAGAACGCGCATCACGGCTGAAACAATTTGATGCCCGTTGAATACTAGTAACCCCGATGCGTTCCTCCTCCGCTTGAAATAGCGGGTACGTGCCTCACAAGATCCAACGATCTTGTTGAAAAAGATCGACGCATACGGTACCAGCGACAAAAGATATGAGACAGGTATGTGGGTAGCTTGGCGAAGTAATCCCTCATGAGCTCGTTCTGGTCACGCATCAGATTCCTGAAGGGGATCGCACGCAGAAAATAATAATTTTTCTGACAACGATAACCTTAAACTAGCCAGGAACTATACTATGCAGATATAATAATACAGAGGAGATCGGTATACATACCCTTGTAGAACGGAAAGTGGGGATTACGCTCCCGCACAAGCGTTGACGATGAAGACGAAGTAGCCGACTTCAAGGTCGTGTAGAAGAAGTAGACCTCCCAGCACCACTAGCGTGGCACCTCGCAGAGTTTCACACACGTACGGTGAAGCCGACGACCTCCAAAGCTCCAATCCAGGACGAGCAGTGGAAGACCGCGACCAGATCACCAGCAGCACGGCAGCGTGCGTATGGTGGAGAGAACATTCTCCTTGGCGCAACTCCGACAGGGGAATCACGTTAATCAAGGAGAAATAAGAGAGAAATTGGAGCAATTAAAAAGCCAAGGGAGCACCTCTATATAAATGGGGAAGAGGGCTGCCAACCTCGCCAGTCAGGCGGTGTGGGACTAAACCCCACACCCCCATGGGGCCATGGATGGTGCGCCGGCCCTAGGTGGGCCCCATGTGGCCCACCTAGGCCGGCCAAGCCCCCTCTCTCCCTTGGGGGGGGGGAAGCTTCCCCCCTCACGGGCCTTCTTTCCACCGGAAGGCCCATTTAAGGTATTATGGCTTTAAAAATTCGAAATTAATTAAATAAAAATATATCTAACTATTAATTACATTAATTAATATTAAATACACAATATATAATTTATTCCGGCTCCGAAAATGTAAAGTCCCCTAATTAGCCTAGTTATAATTAAGATTTTTTTGTGTATCATGAGCATCATTTGCATCTAATTTAAAAGTTGCACAAAATTTGAGTTTTAAAATAAAAGAGAAAAACCTCTAAGTGGCCTAAACCATTTGTTATTATGAAGGTGTTAAAATATTACAAAAATTTCAAATCCAAAGTTGTCAATGACTTCCTAGTGAAATTCTGAGTCTCTTGTTATTTTTGTGGAAATTTTCTATTTGCAAAAAGGCTCTCAAATCTTTTATTTTCAAAACCAGGGGCCTGTTTCCAAAGGTTTTGTAGTTTTCCAAAATTCCAGGGGTGTTTTCAGAAAACATTGACGTCTTCTTCCTTCCGACGGCGCGAGCGTGCGCTGTTTGCGCCCGACTCCGTCCGTTGCCATTTTCCGTGCCATGATGCGCGCCGCCGACGCCGCGCCACTAGAAGAAGCCCTCCGCCGCCTCCTGGAGAAACCCTAGACCATTCCCGTTTCTCTTCTTCCCCAAATTCCCCACCGAAACCCTAGTTTCGGCTGTCTCGGATTCCCGGCGATTACCGCCGACTCCGGCCATTCCTAGCTCCGGCGAGCGTGTCAGAAGCTGCGCGTTGATTGTCTCCACCTCCTTCTCGAGCCGTTCGTGCGGGGAAGACCGGAGCCCGAAGAATCGCCCGATTTCGTCCGCTCGGTCCGCCGCCGTCGACCTCAAACTCCGGCCGTCTCCGACCTCCCCTCGCCTCCTAGACCCTCCACGGGCTTCAGGGTGAGCTTCTGGTTCTGCCCGTGCCCTTGTTTGTCTCCCCCGTGTTCGGGTTGCTCGGGCCGCCGTGCTCCATCTCCAGCCGCCGCGCCTGCTCGTTGTCAGAGCAATTCCGGTGACCATTTCTGGGTGGCACCGTCACCATTTGGTCCGCCTCAGCCTCCTCTATCGATTGCTGCAAAGCAATCGCTCCAATTCCTTCTGGTTCGAGCGATTCGTGCTCAGTAGTGGGGATTTGGCCCTTGATGACGTCACCTGACATCATCATCTCCTTTCAATTTTTCTGAAAAATAGTTAAATTGTTTTTTAATCCTTTTCTGTAATTCTGTAATTATATGACAGGTGGGTCCAGCTTATCAAACTTTTAATGTTTTCCAAAAATGATTTCCTAAATTGATAAAAATCTGACATGCGTGTCCAAAATATTTAATGATTTCATAAATCTTTTAAATTTAATTAAAATTTGTTTAATATTTGGAAATCCATAAGTAATTCGTTTTAAATCAGAAAAATATAATTAGTATATCAAAATTTGCAGAAAATTAAGATTTATTTTATTATCTCCAAACCATGCATATTTAAACAACTTTGAACCATGTTTAAAATACAAGAACAATTTACTATTACTCTAAATATGGAGTTTGCTCAATGGCACCTGTCGGGCATTCGCAATCCATTTAAAATGTTCTTTTGTGTTTAGGATTTATATTTCAGTCCTTTAACTTGTCATGCATACATTGTGCGCATTGCATCGATGCCATGGTTGAATGTTGTTTCCCGTTTCATTTACAGTGTTTCGTTCTTCACGGTAGAATGCGAATCTGAAGTGAAGATTGGCAATAATGAAGACCAGTGCTGGATCATCGACGACATACTCAAGCAGGAATCTATGCAGAGTTATTCCTGGTTATCTCGATCAAGTGAAACCGAAGATTTCCAATTGCTATATATCTTGTTATCGAAGAGCAAGGCAAGCATAACCTCTTATCTTCACATAGAAGATTTCATAGTATTTGATTCTTGTGTTATGCATACGGTTCAAAGATGCTTTTGGTCGAGGTATAGATTGTTACTTGTGATGCATCGCCGCTTAGACATGCTTAGTTTTTCCTTTCTCCATCAAGTCGAGAAGATTGAGGTGGAATGAGAATATATGATTCACTTATTGCTAAAGACTTGGATGCGAGGCCACAATGGGATTGTGATGGGTTGTCTCGTTCTTTTTGATACTAGGAGCTAAGTTCCTGGGTTCGGTACCCAGACTACTCGTGCATCTACACTGGAATAATGGAAGCCCTCGACCCCAACTTGTCTAGCCTAGTACGTGAAGCCACCAGTTCGAGTGTTCCATTTGCGTGTGCGGTAAAAACAGGATTGAAGAGAATTAGGGCCAGGTTCAAGTGGGCTGTGGTCACAGATCTTAGACTTGGCAACCCGCACTAGGGACTGCTGCGTGTTGGTGGTCAGACCTACTGTTGTGGCTCATGGATATAGGCGAAGCTTGGGAAAGGTCGTGGCCAACCCTTCTGCCAGTATTCCCCGGAAGAGTGCTAAAAGTACTGGCCCAAGGATTGGTTGGCGTGTGTGGACAGTTACATCCCCAGCAGGGTAAATCTTTTCGGAAAGCCGTGTCAACGGTTATGGATGACTTAGGCCTTATGTCGGTGATCATCGACAACTTTAATATGATACTATAACTTGACAACTAAAGGGTAGTCAGGATTGCTTCCTCGGGTTGAGCGAGGGGGCGATCCTTGTGGGTAGTGCAAACGATGACATTCTGGTGGCTACAGAAAATGGTGGATGGAGTCAGAGGTGTTACTCCCTTAACCCATTTTAAAAGTCTACCGATGCGAGATTCTCTTCTCCCTCGATTTGAAAATAAAACTGGCTTTATGCAAAGGAAATTCATGATTACTCTCTGAACGAGCAGATATATAATAGGTTAAATAAGTTTTGTTGAGTACCTCTTGTACTCAGCCTTGCACAATTATTTGGACAGGTGTGTTTTGCTGGGCATCAACATCGACGAGTAGGTTGGGATTCCCAGACGGCAGCCTGGAATCTATGGATTGGGACGTCGCTGTTATTCTTTGGGCTCTTAGGCCTTTTTCTATCTTGCTATGTCTAATAGCATAATTTGCCTTCCGTTGTATTGGTGATTGACAGGCCAGTGACCTTATTTTGGTGATATTTGCTTCTTCGCTCTGTTAAGAGCTTAACATATTGCTTCTTATGTTGTAGGGTTTCTGTTGTGTTACCAATTTCAACGGTTGGCTCTCAAGATCTTTCGGTGATCATAGACAACTTTAATATGATACTAAAACTTGACAACTAAAGGGTGGTCAGGATTGCTTCCTCGGGTTGAGCGAGGGGGTGACCCTTGTGGGTGGTGCAAACGATGAAATTCTGGTGGCTAGAGAAGATGATGGATGGAGTCAGAGGTGTTACTCCCTTACCCCATTTTAAAAGTCTACTGATGCGAGATTCTCTTCTCCCTCGATTTGAAAACAAAACTGGCTGTATGCAAAGGACATTCATGATTACTCTCTGAACGAGCAGATATATAATAGGTTAAATAAGTCTTGTTGAGTACCTCTTGTACTTAGCCTTGCGCAATTATTTGGATAGGTGTGTTTTGCTGGGCATCAACATCGACGAGTAGGTTGGGATTGCCAGACGGCAGCCTGGAATCTATGGATTGGGACGTCGCCGTTATTCTTTGGCCTCTTAGGTTTTTTGCTATCTTGCTATGTCTAATATCATAATTTGCCTTCCATTTTATTGGTGATTGACAGGCCAGTGACCTTATTTTGGTGATATTTGCTTCTTCGCTCTGTTAAGAGCTTAACATATTGCTTCTTGTGTTGTAGGGTTTCTGTTGTGTTACCAATTTCAACGGTTGGCTCTCGAGATCTTTCGGTGATCATAGACAACTTTAATATGATACTAAAACTTGACAACTAAAGGGTGGTCGGGATTGCTTCCTCGGGTTGAGCGAGGGGGTGATCCTTGTGGGTAGTTCAAACGATGACATTCTGGTGGCTAGAGAAGATTATGGATGGAGTCAGAGGTGTTAGTCCCTTACCCCATTTTAAAAGTCTACTGATGCGAGATTCTCTTCTCCCTCGATTTGAAAACAAAACTGGCTTTATGCAAAGGACATTCATGATTACTCTATGAACAAGCAAATATATAATAGGTTAAATAAGTCTTGTTGAGTACCTCTTGTACTCAGCCTTGCGCAATTATTTGGACATGTGTGTTTTGCTGGGCATCAACATCGACGAGTAGCTTGGGATTCCCAGACTGCAACTTGGAATCTATGGATGGGACGTCACCGTTATGCTTTGGCCTCTTAGGCCTTTTGCTATCTTGCTATGTCTAATAGCATAATTTGCCTTTCGTTGTATTGGTGATTGACAGGTCAGTGACCTTATTTTGGTGATATTTGCTTCTTCGCTCTATTAAGAGCTTAACATATTGCTTCTTGTGTTGTAGGGTTTCTGTTGTGTTACCGATTTCAACTGTTGGCTCTCGAGATCTTTGTTAGGCATATCTCAGATTAAGGTCTCAGATTTGTCTAGCCTGGCTCCTGGGGGTGCTATAGGTTATTGTATCAGAGCAGGACAGGCTGTAGGAAAACCTTTCTACTGGTCGATGTTGAGTCTAGCTGTTGTGAAAACTATTTGAAAGCTATTACTATTTGCAAAAATATTAGTAGGCTTCGTTTTACTCCTTATCTGGTATCGCTCTAATTCTGGGTCACCTTACCTTGTTTTGGTTGCAAACATTTCTCATCTTTTCTTGCTTGACATGAGAGATTCCTGCTTGACATGAGAGATTCCTTTCCATCTTGATTTCTCAACTTTGTCGATTTCACCTCATTTATTCTAGTCTTTGAGGTTTCTTTCCCCTTGAAGATTTCCTTTTCTTCTTTTGATACTTCGGAAGCTATGATTGGTCTCAGAAGCTATCCCATGATTACTACATCATTGTTCTCTTTGTGACACTCGAATGGTAGTTACTCCTTCTTTTAGTTTTCATCCTGGACTTGAACTGAAGGTCCCAAATTATGCTGTTGGTGGTGTGTTGAGTCATGTGGGTTGTTAGCCTTGTGATGCTCCCTCCATCAGTACATGATGCTGACCTTTAACCCAAGATCCATTTCATTGATCCCTGAGGAATGCTTGCTACCTCAGAAGGGCTAGTAACGTCAGTTCTAGCTAGCCTGCCAACTCATGGTTTTGTCGTGATTGACTTGCGACATCTAAGGTCTTCTCCTTCCACTAGCTTTGGCAGAGGTTCTGTCATGGAACCAAATGGATCACGACAAGAGTGCTCTTTATGAGTCTCACATCTAAGTTGGTGACTCTGCCACACCCTTCTTATCATAACAAGTTATCATATGTATGCTAAATTGATTATGTGCATCTCAGGATTTTCCTGAGCATGTTTCTTTTTCTTCCGTCATGTTCTGACCAGTGTATGCCACTTGGCATCCAAGTTCTAAATTTGCATTGGTGTACTAATGCATGTTGCTCTTGGGGTCCATCGTGACAGTCTACTTCGGGATGTCAGGGAGAAACAAACTCCCGTACCTCGTCCATGCCTAGGACATGGTCAAAGTGTTGTAGTCCGTAGATAAAGAATCTTCGTTTTCTTCTATTATGTTCCATCTTAAGGTATCACACTCTTATATATCAAGAGGTTGTGTTGTGTCTCATGACTTATTGATGAAGTGATGCTTTCCACGTCTTTACTCACGCTTTTCTCCTAGCTGCTCGTGCTTGGGAATGCTACAGTGTGTGTATTGATGTGACTATCCGATATTCTTAGCAATTTTCATTGCTTTGACATATAAGGACATTTGATTCCTTCCTTGTGTGATTGGTTATCTGGTCACTAAGTGAAGTTGACTGTGCTGCCAAGTCCGTTTGTTCTGATGCACATACTCGGTCAAAGAGTTAGGTTTTTACAAACGCTCTTAAGGCCGCATCGTTTTGCTTTAAAAGCAAGACTCCTTTCTACAAGTGTTGTCATGTTGAAGCAAGATGGTATATCCTACTAGACCCGCTATCTTCTCAATTTTTGATTTGATTTGGGTTTCGTCAAATCAAACTCATTCCCAAGGACCATCTTTGATGATGTTTTCCCTATGGTGTTTCGCCAGCTTACATCTTCATGTCCTTGGTTTGACCAATACTTTGGCCTTGTTCATCTATCATATGATTCCATCTTGTTGGAGTATCTTAAGCTTGTTGTTCAGCCCATCGATAACATTCCTATTGCCTCCATGTCTGAAGAGGATCATTATGAACCTTTGGCAATAATGTTGGAAACTTTTGAGAACCATCTTTGTGTCATCACGAAGTGTGTGTTCTAGATATTGGAAGTGACCTCTTCTAGTTCACGTGCATTTGCTGAAAGATGTCGCCGTGAATCCAAGCAGAGTTTTCTTTTGTATCCTCGAGAATCATCTCTAGTCGGTCATGCATGTGCGGATTATTCATGGGATGATAGGTTGTTACCTCCATTCCTTGAAGAAGTCATATATGCACACCAAGCCAACGACTGATTGGATCAAGAATTAGAAGAAGTCCGGAAAACCTCATTCTCTTCTTTGTTGTTTCCCAACAAGGACTCAATTGTGTTTGTTACATATTATTCATGTAGGTGCAGTTGTCTTTTGACAAAATGCTAATGCATGGGTTTTGCACTCTCGCTCATCTTTTCGAGCTTGACATCGTTGTCCATAATTTGAGAATCTGCAACCTTTCTTCGATGTTAACCATTGTACCTCTGTGTTCGGATGTTCTTAGTCTGAACTTTCATCCCAACTAACCAGAGCTGAATCTCAAGCAGCAACGATGGTTGGTGTCCTCAAGGATTTTGACATAGGTCTTTTTGTAACTCCGGCACGATTGATGTTGTGGTTGATACAATTAGTCGGAAGGCCTATCACCGAAATTCCCTGGAAGCTTCAAGAATAACCACTCCGCACTGAGGATTGTTGTGCTGCTTGTCCTAAAAGTTGCCCCTTTATAATATTTCTCTTTCCAAAGCCCGATGTTCACCTCCTCACCTATTAAAGGCTTATCATGAGCTTAAAATGGGTATCCAGAAGATCAAGAAGAAGTTCCCTCCTCTGATGATCTCGGAGATTCTAAATGTCTCTCGATTGGTCCTCATGATCCTTTTCTTATCTTTTGATAACATATCCATCATGAGAATTCTCTTTTCATGGTGATCTTCAACGTTTTGTTGATCAGTTCTTTCTTCTTTAGCTTGTAAATTCTTTTCAACTCACACATTGTGTGGATTTGTCAGTTATCTTAGGCCCCTTGACTTTAATCATGTGGCAAACATCTTGTAAGCCAAGTGGTTGAAATCTGAAAAGGGTTCTTCCTTTTCTTGTATCATGATCTCGTCATCTATTAATCTTAGCCTTGTGCAAAGCTCATATTCTAATCATTTCGCGGAACAATTGTCTATCAACTTGAAACTTCTTCCTTTCCATCCGTTACCTTGATGTGTTTCATGCTAGTTAGCTCAGGAGTTGTTTTGCACACTTCCCCCTTGAGTTAACCATGAGATACTCGATCTTTTTGAAGATCCGCGTTCCAGAGTTATTTCCCTCTTCCCTTTGGAGTAGTCAAAGAACAGTCCGACCGAAGAGAAGTGCTATAGTCATCCATGAAGTCAAGAATCAACCTCTCCGAGAAGGAAGACCGTCGTGGGATCGACAAGATCATCCAAGACCGGTGTAGCCCTCCTCTCTTTATCTCTTTTCCTACCCAAGGAATCTCGGGGACGAGATTCTTGTAAGGGCGATAGATTTGTAACATCCCCAAATTAGCCTAGTTATAATTAAGATTTGTTTTGTGCATCATGAGCATCATTTGCATCTAATTTAATAGTAGCACAAAATTTGAGTTTTAAAATAAAACAGAAAAACCTCTAAGTGGCCTAAACCATTTGTTATTATGAAGGTGTTAAAAATATTTCAACAAATCCAATGTTGCCAATGACTTCCTTGTGAAATTCTGAGTCTCCTGGTATTTTTGTATAAATTTTCTATTTGCAAAAAGGCCCTCAAATCATTTTTTTCTAAACCAGGGGCTTGTTTCCAAAGGTTTTGTAGTTTTCCAAAATTCCAGGAGGTTTTCAGAAAACGTTGATGTCTTCTTCCTTCCGATGGCGTGAGCGTGCGCTGTCACGCCCGAGTCTGTCTGTTTCCGTTTTCCGCGCCAAGATGTGCGCCGTCGACGCCGCGCCACTAGAAGAAGCCCTCCGCCGCCTCCTGGAGAAACCCTTGACCATTCCTGTTTCTCTTCTTCCCCAAATTCCCCACCGAAACTGTCGTGGGATAGTCACGACAGATGTTTCCAGGTGGAAACTTGAGATGAGGGGCATGGCGGCTTTCGACATCATGAGCTTGTCTAGCGTGGCGTGGGAAACAAGGGTTTACCCAGGTTTGGCCCCTCGTCTTGAGGTAAAAACCTACTTCCTGCTTCGGCTTTATTGATCAGGGTTTCGAGAACTCGGCGCCTTAGCTTCCGGGTCTCGAAATTACAATGGTGTCTCTCCTATGACTTGTGTCGATTGAACTTAGCTCTCTAGGAACCAGGAGACCCCCTTATATAGGCGGCGGGTCTCGTTGGAGGTACAAGGCCGGTCCGGATTCCTATCATACCCGGATTCTACTCCAAGTCCTCTAAGCCTTCGCTTTCCTTAGCAGGACTCTGTATTGTACTTGGCCTCCAGCCTTCTAGATCCTTCTTGCTTGTGGGCCAAGGCACACGTTGCGCACCGGCTTACGTGTCACCCGGCCCATGTCTTTATGCTTGATCCGGCCCAGGCTCCTGCCAGGCTGGCTTATCTTCTCTGTCGGTGGGCCTACCGGGTTATGATCCCCCCAAAACCCTAGTTTCGGCCGTCTCGGATTCCCGGCGATTGCCGCTGACTCCGGCCATGCCTAGCTCCGGCGAGCATCTCGGAAGTTGCGCGTTGATCTTCTCCACCTCCTCCTCGTGCCGTTCATGCAGGGTAGACCGGAGCCCGAAGAATCGTCTGATTTCGTCCGCTTGGTCCGCCGCCGTTGATCTCAAACTCCGGCCGTCTCCGACGTCCCCTCGCCTCCTAGACCCTCCACGGGCTTCAGGGTGAGCTTCTGGTTCTACCCGTTCCCTTGTTTGGCTACCCCGTGTTCGGGTTGCTCGGGCCGCCGTGCTGCATCTCTGGCCGCCGCGCCTGCTCATTGCCGGAGCAATTTCGGTGACCATTTCTGGGTGGCGCCGCCACCATTTGGTCCGCCTCGGCCTCCTCTATCGATTGCTGCACAGTAATCGCTCCAATTCCTTCTGGTTCGAGCGATTCGTGCTCGATAGTGGGGATTTGGCCCTTGATGACGTCGGCTGACGTCATCATCTCCTTTCAATTTTTCTCGAAAAATAGTTAAATTGTTTTTAATCCTTTTTCTGTAATTCTATATTTATATGACAGGTGGGTCCAGGTGTCATACTTTTAATATTTGCCAAAAATGATTTCCTAAATTGATAAAAATATGACATGTGGGTCAAAAATATTTAATGATTTCATAAATCTTTTAAATTGAATTAAAATTTGTTTAATCTTTGGAAATCCATAAGTAATTCATTAAATCTGAAAAATATAATTAATATATCAAATTTGCAGAATTTAAGATCTATTTAATTATCTCCAAACCATGCATATTTAAAAAACTTTGAACCATTTTTAAAATAGAAGAACAATTTACTATTTCTCTAAATATGGAGTTTGTCAAATGGCACCTGTCGGGCATTCGCACTCCATTTAAAATGTTCTTCCCTGTGTAGGATTTATATTTCAATCTTTTAACTTTTCATGCATACATTGTGCGCATTGCATCGATGCCATGGATGAATTATGTTTCCAGTTTCTTTTCCGGTGTTTCGTTTTTCGCGGTACAATGTGAGTCCGAAGTGAAGATTGGCAATAATGAAGACCAGTGCTGGATCATCGACGGCATACTCAAGCAGGAATCTATGAAGAGTTATTCCTGGTTATCTCGATCAAGTGAAACCGAAGATTTCCAATTGCTATATATCTTCTTATCGAAGAACAAGGCAATCATAACCTCTTATCTGGACATATAAGATTTCAAAGTATTTGATTCTTGTCTTATGAATACGGTTCAAAGATGTTTTTGGTCGAGGTATAGAGTGTTACTTGTGATGCATCGCCGCTTAGACATGCTTAGTTTTTCCTTTCTCCATCCAGTCGAGAAGATTGAGGTGGAATGACAATACATGATTCACTTATTGCTAAAGAATTGGACATGAGGCCACAATGGGATTGTTTTGGGTTGTCTCGTTCTTGTTGATACTAGGAGCTGAGTTCCTGGGTTCGATACCAAGACTACTCGTGCATCCACACTGGAATAATGGGAGCCCTCGACCCCAACTTGTCTAGCCTACTACGTGAAGCCACTAGTTCGAGTGTTCCATTTGCGTGTGCGGTAAAAAAAGGATTGAAGAGAATTAGGGCCAGGTTCAAGTGGGCTGCGGCTACAGATCTTTGACTTGGCAACCCGCACTAGGGACCGTTGCGCGTTGGTGGTTAGACCTACTGTTGTGCCTCATGGACATAGGCGTAGCTTGGGAAAGGTCGTGGCCAACCCTTCTGTCGGCATTCCCCGGAAGAGTGCTAAAATTACTAGCGCAAGGATTTGTTGGCATGTGTGGACAGTTACACCCCCAGCAGGGTAAATATTTTTGGAAAGCCGTGTCCACGGTTATGGACGACTTGGGCCTTATTTCGGTGATCATAGACAACTTTAATATGATACTAAAACTTGACAACTAAAGGGTGGTCAGGATTGCTTCCTCAGGTTGAGCGAGGGGGTGATCCTTGTGGGTGGTGCAAACGATGACATTCTGGTGGCGACAGAAGATGGTTCATGGAGTTAGAGGTGTTACTCCCTTACCCCGTTTTAAAAGTCTACTGATGCGGATTCTCTTCTCCCTCGATTTGAAAACAAAACTGGCTTTATGCAAAGGACAGTCATTATTACTGTAGCGTACCTGCACTTAAAATATGGCAGGTACCTGTGTATAGTGCAAACCCGTGGATCGATTCATTTGCACACATAGTTTACGATGAATATCACAACATTGTATCAATATTACACGAATAATCCAGACTTGGTAAAATAAACAGTTCGATACATCTTTGCATAGCTTAAAGCTAGCTCAAAACAATAAAGCAGCGGAAATAAATCTTCAATGAGCCTCCATCTTCATGATACGCCACAGGCGAAAACATGTTGGTGCAGACTCGAAACCCAAACGTAGTTCTTACTCTTCGTCAGAAATTTCTGCAACAAGTAATAATTTGCAACAGCGTGGGTCAGATTCCATTTAAAAATGGAGTCGTGCAAGTGACACTACGGTGGACACTCAATGGGAATAACTCTAAAATCTGTATGCTTATTTGGCTGGTGGAGTTCAAGGCTATTTTGCATAAAGCCAATTTTATCCTATCACTTCATAAAACAGTTTCGACATCATAAGTGGTAACACTGGCAAGTTCCAGTGAACCCAAAAGATATCTTGTCCTTAGGTGCACCCTCAGGTGAAAACCCCCACATTCGATGGTCCTAAGTATACTAGAAACTATCTTAGGTGAAAACCCCCATGAACATGGTCCTGAGTAGTCCATTGTTGTTTATCAAAATTTTATTAAGAAATTAGAATGTTGGGATACCTCCATGTTCCTTGATCAGCTGTAGTCTTTACTTGAAATTCTTCTCCTTGCGTCCTTCACAATCTTCTCCATTTATTCCTCACATCCCTTTGTTCATGGGTGGCCTTCCACAAGTGTACTCTCAGGTGAGAACCCCCACGTTCATGATCCTTAGCATAGTAGAAACTAGCTTAGGTGAAAACCCTCATGGACATGGTCCTGAGTAGCCACTCAACATAAACCAAACAACCAATCCACCCAGATGATTCATTAACTTAGTGATGTGCACTCCCAGGTAAAAACCCCCACATACTATGATCCTAAGTATAGTAAAGACTATCTCAGGTGAAGACCCTCATAGACATGGTCCTGAGTAGCCACTTAAGATTTTGTAAAACCTTTCTTCAATTGCATAGCATTAAAATTCTACTAAATCATTTCATAGGTACCTAGACACAATGGAATAGGGAATTCTAAAGTCTTGCATAGCAAATCTACTAAGTCCTACACATCCATAGGAAAATAACTAATTCATGCATAGAAAATACTTAGGAATTTTATGGGGGTGTGCCACTTGCCTTGGCAACAAGAAGAATAGCAACAGCAGCTGCAACAGTTGTCGTTTCCCTCCGAAATTTCTAACACATTCAAACAAAATACACATAAACATACAAACCAAAATAACAATACAAAAATATGCTATGCATGATGTGCAAAATACTTAGAGAAAATACTAAGTCTATTATTTACGGTGATCGACAATTATCAACAACTCTTTGTAAATTGGGTATTCACTATAGTGAGAGAGACAGACACCCGGCCAGCCACTTAAGTTGTGGAACAGGTCTCATGTACGTGGACATGTAAGGTTAGTTTCCAGGCCGCTTCATCTCACTATGCCGCTAGGATCCAACAAACTAAAAGATGGTAATAACATGATCAAAAATTGTTTTAATTCATGATTAGGAAAGATAGAAGAAAATGATGTAGGTTATCTTCCATGCTTCATCTCCAGACTTGTAGTATTCTCCTTAGTGATGTCTTGATCACCATGTCTTAGAGAGCAGAAAAGAAAAAGAGAAAGAAAGATTTAGAGAATAGAGGGGGTTGGTCTTCTTGGACTTCCTCTAGATTTTTCTTCTAAGTGCTTCTACTTCTTGGAGATTCTTCTCGAGTCTTGTTTTGGCTAAGTCCTTCATTGGTCTTCTAGCTCCATGTTGAAAATCCTAAGTGTCTAAGTGCATAGCACTTAACCAAAAATGCTAAGTTGAAAATATTCCTAAACTTAGAGAAAATAATGGAGGAGTTTTCCTATGAGGAGAATAACTATATAATAAAATATGTTATGCATGCAATGCTCTTTTTAAGCATAATAAACATCATACAAAATTTGTGATATTTATAAAGTATGCATTAGGCTATAAATGCAATTTAATTATTTCCTAATTTTGAAAAATATAATAAAAGGAATTACATGTAAGATTAAAGTTTTATGTGATTAAACTTTTATAATAAAATTCTATAAATGGTGTTAATAGACAGGGGGCATTTAATTAAAATTTATAGCAATTGCATTTAATCAAAATTAATATTTCTATTAATAGTTATGTCAAAAATAGTCAAACTATCCAAATGAAAACATACAACCTTTAAATCATTAAAATAATATTCAAAAACATTTTATAACAGAGGCATCATATTGCAAATATTCCAAGGTTTATAAAACAATTTTGTTTGGAATTTTTGGATTTGTAGATTTAAAGTTATGACAAAAATACTCAAATTCACCATTTGAAATTTGAATATTCTAAACTAGGTCAAATTTAAATTTTGGCCGATCTAACATATTCTACATGTCAAGGGCTTTCCAAATATATAAAAATATTTGAATTTGGATAAACAGAGAAAAAGATATGATAGTTTGAATAGACAGGGGCTTTTCTGCAAAGCTGCCATTTAATCTAATTAAAATAAATCAATTTCCGACGTGCCTGCCGACTGGGATCCGACGTGGCGCTGACTGTGCATGCTGACTCAGCGCTGACGTGGTTAAGTGAGTAGATCTGGGCCGTTAGATCTGGATGTGGCGGTCCAGATCAAATCGTACCGGTTCATGTTAAAGTTCTAATCGTGGCCGCTAGATCATAATCGTACGGCTCAGGAGTAGAGGCACACCGGGCGGCGCGAAAGGTCGCCGGAGATGGAGCGTACGGCGGCGCTGCGCTCGGGCGTGGATGCTCCCGTCGTTGCCGTGCTTCCCTGGGCTCGTGGAGGACGTTTTTGGGTGCGGCGCGTCGCGGGGGAGGCGATGGTGTAGACGGCATGCTCGAGCCCGTCCTGGAACGGCGTGGAGGAGTGGCCGGTGTGCTTTGGCCGCTGGCGATGTCGACGAGCACGGATTCGGAGTGCCTGCTGCGAAAGGAGGCAAAGAGCACATGAGCAGATGCGCGAGGGGGCGGGGAAGACAGGGGAGTGGTTCTCGTACGCGGGGGAGGCTTACCTCGCCGGGGAAGGAGAAGAAACGGCGGCGGCTTCGACGAACTCCGACGAGCTCTCGCGACAGCCTGGGGGCGTCTTAGGGGCTAGGGTTTGGGGCAAATGGAAGAGGGATTCGCAGGGTTTAAGTAGGGCAAGAGAAGGAAAGAGATTGCGCAAAGCTCACGAAATTTTTTGGAAAGGGAATCGGAGCAATTTTCGGGCGTGGAATTAGGGCTGAGGTTGAAGACGATGACGTCAGCATGACGAATGCGATTTCTTTTTCTTTTCTGATTTTTTTCTTTTAATTCATATCTTTTGGTTTAATTGTCCAAATGATGTCAAATTAATTTCTATAAAATTGTAAAATTCATATCTATGTTTAAAAACAATAGTGGGCCTGTTTTGAAACTTTTTGAAAATTAATTATTTTGAAATATTCATAAAATACAATTTTAC
The DNA here is from genome assembly GCA_026929855.1 of Poa annua. NCBI lineage: Eukaryota > Viridiplantae > Streptophyta > Magnoliopsida > Poales > Poaceae > Poa > Poa annua. The sequence goes on from CM049427.1 coordinate 98,521,122, forward strand.
CTATTTTAGTTAATCTTTGAAATTAGGGTTTTAATAAATTATTTGGAGTTAAATAAAATTTATGAAATTACCCACATTCAAATATGTTTGAATTTAGATTATTTAAACTTATTTTGTTGAAATCATTCACCTTTAATATGGCATAAAAGTAGAATAATAGAATATAAATATTTTTAGAGTAATATGAAATATAATGGATTTTTAATTTAAACCTTTTGTGATTTATTCAGATGATGAATGATGAGATGCATGTATGCATGAGTGCAATGCTTAAATTTTCTTTTCAAAGCAGAAATACATAAATGTTTTCAGAAGTTTTAAATTTTACTGATTTTTAACATTCCAAAATATAGGGATGTTACAGACTACCACCCTTAAAAGGAATCTCGTCCTCGAGATTCGCGAAGGCTAGCAAAAGGTTCTGTCTGGGTATCGGGTTGGGCTACCACCCTTAAAAGAAATCTTTGTTGGTATTTTAAAATTCAGTATGAAAACTTAATTCAGGATGTACCGTTCACTTCTTCCACAGTGATGTGGTTCACATATCCTTTATCAAAAGGATTTGACTTGGCAACTTCTTCGGCCTTTTTCTTTGCTGGCACTCATTGGCGTAATGACCCTTGTTCTTGCATTTGTAACAGAGCACCTGACTGATATCTTTGTGTTCAGGATTTGGACGGTGGTGTCCATTGTTATGGTTATGGCCGGCAATTCCATTTCCTTTATGATCTCCATTGCTTCCCTTGGATCTACCATGGTGATCATGATGGTGGTGACTTCCTCCATTATGGTGATTCCCATGTTTGTGGCCACTGTTCACATCATGAACTAGGTGCTTCTTGAATGAGGGTTCAGAGGAGTGCTTGTCCATCTTCCTCTTCCTATTTTCAGCTTTCTTTATGTTATCTTCAAGGGTGATTGCTTGATCAAGAAGTATCTGATAGTTTGGTGCATAAGCAACACTCAGAGGTATCTTCAGCTCATCACTAAGTCCATTAAGAAATTTTGACTTCCTCTTTGCATCTGTGTCAATGTCCTCAGGCGCATATCGAGACAAGGAATGGAAGTCATCCATATACTCCTTAAGACTTCTGTTTCCCTGACGCAGATTGCGAAACTCTTCCCGTTTAAGATTCATAATTCCCGTGGAGACATGAGCATTACGAAATCCTTCCTTGAATTCCTCCCAGGTCAAGGTGTCCAATGGGTGAGTAATCTGATAAGTTTCCCACCATTGGGCAGCAAGTCCTTCAAGTAGGTGTGCGGTAAACCTAACTTTCTCAGCGTCATCACATTCAGTTGTCACCAGATCCTTTTGTACAGAGTGTAGCCAGTCATCTGCCACCATTGGCTCTGTTGGATTCGAGAACTTGTTTGGCCTAAGCCTCAGAAATCTGGTAAGCCTGTCCACTTGGGGAGGTGGTGGTGGTGGAGGGTTGTTGGTGTTGTTATTGTTATTGTTGCTTGTTGCAATAAACTGAGTCATCATAGTCATCAGCTGAGCTTGAGCGGCCATTAGTTGTTGCATGACATCATTGTTGTTGTTGTTGTTTTCAGGAGCAGGACGGGGAGGCATCTGTGGGTTTTAGCATAGATGAGTAAAAGATAGATAGATTTAGGGGAAACATTCCTACCCATACAAGCAATTGACACAAACAACCACAATCATTAAAATTCCAAACATGTTTTGAGAAAACCGAACTAATCGTTCTGTAACGAAGCACCCGAGGTTCTGGAGAACACATACGATGATACTGCCATACCACAATTTGATAGGTCAATACATCATTAGTATCTCGTTACTCTAATAGATAGGTGGTCTAGTCTATCACCTTCCTGAGTGCATCAAGTTCCTCTTCTATTTCCTTGAGTTCGTCAAGATACTTTTGGGTGTTTTGACTTCTAAAATGAAGTCTTCTTCTAAGGTTCTCGATGGCTTCGCATGCTGCACTTCTTGCTGAGTCAAAGAATGATGTGTGGAGTATAGGGTTGGTGAACATGCAGTAGCCCTTGGTCTTGTGGTCATCTTGTTTGCTCTTGTATAGATGAAGTTGCACCCACCAGTACTCTTGACCTTCACCAATGAAAGGGAAACTTTTGTATATTGCTTCTCCTTCAAATCCCAAGCTCTTCATGTTATCCGTAAGTGCTCTTGGAAAATCAGTCTCACTTTGTAGGGTCATGGTTATCATTGGCCCCTTCTTGAGTGCTTCAACGAGGGCAGTCAACTAAAGAAAATAAGAGAAGAAATTTAGAAATGAAATAGTTAAGATAATTACAAGAATGAAGTTTGAAAAAGTTCTTATTTTTAGCAAACTGAATGAAATAGATTTTTCAATCCTATGGCCAAATCCTATTTCTATCCAACCTAGGGTTTCGAACCTACAGGCAACACAGTGCTCTGATACCATCTGTAGCGTACCTGCACTTAAAAATAAGGCAGGTACCTGTGTATAGTGCAAGCCCCTGGATCGATTCATTTGCACACACAGTTTACGATGAATATCACAACATTGTATCAATATTACACGAATAATCCAGACTTGGTAAAATAAACAGTTCGATTCATCTTTGCATAGCTTAAAGCTAGCTCAAAACAATAAAGCAGCGGAAATAAATCTTCAATGAGCCTCCATCTTCATGATACGCCACAGGCGAAAACATGTTGGTGCAGACTCGAAACCCAAACGTAGTTCTTACTCTTCGTCAGAATTTCTGCAACAAATAATAATTTGCAACAGAGTGGGTCAGATTCCATTTAAAAATGGAGTCTGGCAAGTGACACTATGGTGGACACTCAATGGGAATAACTCTAAAATCTGTATGCTTATTTGGCTGGTGGAGTTCAAGGCTATTTTGCATAAAGCCAATTTTATCCTATCACCTCATAAAACAGTTTCAACATCATAAGTGGTAACACTGGCAAGTTCCAGTGAACCCAAAAGATATCTTGTCCTTAGGTGCACCCTCAGGTGAAAACCCCCACATTCAATGGTCCTAAGTATAGTAGAAACTATCTTAGGTGAAAACCCCCATGAACATGGTCCTGAGTAGTCCATTGTTTTTATCAAAATTTTATTAAGAAATTACAATGTCGGGATTCCTCCATGTTCCTTGATCAGCTGTAGTCTTTACTTGAAATACTTATGCTTGCGTCCTTCACAATCTTCTCCATTTATTCCTCACATCCCTTTGTTCCTGGGTGGCCTTCCACAAGTGTACTCTCAGGTGAGAACCCCCACGTTCATGATCCTTAGCATAGTAGAAACTATCTTAGGTGAAAACCCTAATGGACATGGTCCTGAGTAGCCACTCAACATAAACCAAACAACCAATCCACCCAGATGATTCATTAACTTAGTGATGTGCACTCCCAGGTAAAAACCCCCACATACTATGATCCTAAGTATAGTAAAGACTATCTCAGGTGAAAACCCTCATGGACATGGTCCTGAGTAGCCACTTAAGATTTTGTAAAACCTTTCTTCAATTGCATAGCATCAAAATTGTACTAAATCATTTCATAGGTACCTAGACACAATGGAATAGGGAATTCTAAAGTCTCGCATAGCAAATCTACTAAGTCCTACACATGCATAGGAAAATAACTAATTCATGCATAGAAAATACTTAGGAATTTTATAGGGGTGTGCCACTTGCCTTGGCAACAAGAAGAATAGCAACAGCAGCTGCAACAGTTGTCGTTTCCCTCCGAAATTTCTAACACATTCAAACAAAATACACATAAACATACAAACCAAAATAACAATACAAAAATATGCTATGCATGATGTGCAAAATACTTAGAGAAAATACTAAGTCTATTATTTACGGTGATCGACAATTATCAACAACTCTTTGTAAATTGGGTATTCACTATAGTGAGAGAGACAGACACCCGGCCAGCCACTTAAGTTGTGGAACAGGTCTCATGTACGTGGACATGTAAGGTTAGTTTCCAGGCCGCTTCATCTCACTATGCCGCTAGGATCCAACAAACTAAAAGATGGTAATAACATGATCAAAAATTGTTTTAATTCATGATTAGGAAAGATAGAAGAAAATGATGTAGGTTATCTTCCTCTCCAGACTTGTAGTATTCTCCTTAGTGATGTCTTGATCACCATGTCTTAGAGAGCAGAAAAGAAAAAGAGAAAGAAAGATTTAGAGAATAGAGAGGGTTGGTCTTCTTGGACTTCCTCTTGATTTTTCTTCTAAGTGCTTCTACTTCTTGGAGATTCTTCTCGAGTCTTGTTTTGGCTAAGTCCTTCATTGGTCTTCTAGCTCCATGTTGAAAATCCTAAGTGTCTAAGTGCATAGCACTTAACCAAAAATGCTAAGTTGAAAATATTCCTAAACTTAGAGAAAATAATGGAGGAGTTTTCCTATTAGGAGAATAACTATATAATAAAATATGTTATGCATGCAATGCTCATTTTAATCATAATAAACATCATACAATTTTTTTGATATTTATAAAGTATGCATTAGGCTATAAATGCAATTTAATTATTTCCTAATTTTGGAAAATATAATAAAAGGAATTACATGTAAGATTAAAGTTTTATTTGATTAAACTTTTATAATAAAATTCTATAAACAGTGTTAATAGACAGAGGGCATTTAATTAAAATTTATAGCAATTGCATTTAATCAAAATTAATATTTCTATTAAAAGTTATGTCAAAAATAGTCAAACTATTCAAATTAAAACATACAACCATTAAATCATGGAAATAATATTGAAAAACATTTTAAAACAGAGGCATCATATTACAAATATTCCAAGGTATATAAAACAATTTTATTTGCAATTTTTGGATTTGTAGATTTAAAGTTATGACAAAAATACTCAAATTCACCATTTGAAATTTGAATATTCTAAACTAGGTCAAATTTAAATTTTGGCCGATCTAACATATTCTACATGTCAAGGGCTTTCCAAATATATAAAAATATTTGAATTTGGATAAACAGAGAAAAAGATATGATAGTTTGAATAGACAGGGGCTTTTTTGCAAAACTGCCATTTAATCTAATTAAAATAAATCAATTTCCGACGTGGCTGCTGACTGGGATGCGACGTGGCGCTGACTGTGCATGCTGACTCAGCGCTGACGTGGTTAAGTGAGTAGCTCTGGGCCGTCAGATCTAGATCTGGCGGTCCAGATCAAATCGTGCTGGTTCGTGTTAAAGTTCTAATCGTGGCCGCTAGATCTTAATCGTACGGCTCAGGAGTAGAGGCTCACCGGACGGCGCAAATGGTCGCCGGAGATGGAGCGTACGGCAGCGCTGCGCTCGGGCGTGGATGCTCCCGTCGTTGCCGTGCTACCCTGGGCTCGTGGAGGACGGTTTCGGGTGCGGCGCGTCGCGGGGGAGGCGATGGTGTAGACGGCGTGCTCGAGCCCGTCCTGGAACGGCGTGGAGGAGTGGCCGATGTGCTTCGGGCGCCGGCGATGTCCACGAGCACGGATTCGGAGTGCCTGGCTACGGGAGGAGGCAAAGAGCACATGGGCAGATGCGCGAGGGGGAGGGGAAGACAGGGGAGTGGTTCTCGGACGCGGGGGAGGCTTACCTCGCCGGGGAAGGAGAAGAAACGGCGGCGGCTTTGACGAACTCCGACGAGCTCTCACGACAACCTGGGGGCGTCTTAGGGGCTAGGGTTTAGGGCAAATGGAAGAGGGATTCGCAGGGTTTAAGTAGGGCAAGAGAAGGAAAGAGATTGCGCAAACCTCGCGACAAATTTTGGAAAGGGAATCGGAGCAATTTTCGGGCGTGGAATTAGGGCTGAGGTTGAAGACGACGACGTCAGCGATTTTTTTCTTTTCTGATTTTTTTCTTTTAATTCATATCTTTTGGTTTAATTGTCCAAATGATGTCAAATTAATTTATATAAAATTGTAAAATTCATATCTATGTTTTAAAACAATAGTGGGCACGTTTTGAAACTTTTTGAAGTTTATTATTTTGAAATATTCATAAAATACAATTTTACCTATTTTAGTTAATCTTTGAAATTAGGGAATTAATAAATTATTTGGAGTTAAATAAAATTTATGAAATTACCCACATTCAAATATGTTTGAATTTAGATTATTTTAACTTATTTTGGTGAAATCATTCACCTTTTATATGGCATAAAAGTAGAATAATAGAATATAAATATTTTTAGAGTAATATGAAATATAATGGATTTTTAATTTAAACCTTTTGTGATTTATTCAGATGATAAATGATGAGATGCATGTATGCATGAGTGCAATGCTGAAATTTTCTTTTCAAAGCAGAAATACATAAATGTTTTCAAAAGTTTAAAATTTTAGTGATTTTTAACATTCCAAAATATAGGGATGTTACAGACTACCACCCTTAAAAGGAATCTCGTCCTCGAGATTCGCGAAGGCTAGCAAAAGGTTCTGTCTGGGTATCGGGTTGGGCTACCACCCTTAAAAGAAATCTTTGTTTGTATTTTAAAATTCAATATGAAAACTTAATTCAGGATATACCGTTCACTTCTTCCAAAGTGATGTGGTTCACATATCCTTTATCAAAAGGATTTAACTTGGTAGCTTCTTCGGCCTTTTTCTTTGCTGGGCACTCATTGGCGTAATGACCCTTGTTCTTCCATTTGTAACAGAGCACCTGACAGATATCTTTGTGTTCAGGATTTGGACGGTGGTGTCCATTGTTATGGTTATGGCCGGCAATTCCAATTCCTTTATGATCTCCATTGCTTCCCTTGGATCTACCATGCTGATCATGATGGTGGTGACTTCCTCCATTATGGTGATTCCCATGTTTGTGGCCACTGTTCACATCATGAACTAGGTGCTTCTTGAATGAGGGTTCAGAGGAGTGCTTGTCCATCTTCCTCTTCCTATTTTCAGCTTTCTTTATGCTATGTTCAAGGGTGATTGCTTGATCAAGAAGTATCTGATAGTTTGGTGCATAAGCAACAGTCAGAGGTATCTTCAGCTCATCACTAAGTCCATTAAGAAATTTTGACTTCCTCTTTGCATCTGTGTCAATGTCCTCAAGCGCATATCGAGACAAGGAATGGAAGTCATCCATATACTCCTTAAGACTTCTGTTTCCCTGATGCAGATTGCGAAACTCTTCCCGTTTAATATTCATAATTCCCGTGGAGACATGAGCATTACGAAATCCTTCCTTGAATTCCTCCCAGGTCAAGGTGTCCAATGGGTGAGTAATCTGATAAGTTTCCCACCATTGGGCAGCAAGTCCTTCAAGTAGGTGTGCGGTAAACCTAACTTTCTCAGCGTCATCACATTCAGTTGTCACCAGATCCTTTTGTACAGAGCGTAGCCAGTCATCTGCCACCATTGGCTCTTTTGCATTCGAGAACTTGTTTGGCCTAAGCCTCAGAAATCTGGTAAGCCTGTCCACTTGGGGAGGTGGTGGTGGTGGAGGGTTGTTGTTGTTGTTATTGTTATTGTTGCTTTCTGCAATAAACTGAGTCATCATAGTCATCAGCTGAGCTTGAGCGGCCATTAGTTGTTGCATGACATCATTGCTGTTGTTGTTGTTGTTTTCAGGAGCACGGCGGGGAGGCATCTGTGGGTTTTAGCATAGATGAGTAAAAGATAGGCAGATCTAGGGGAAACATTCCTACCCATACAAGCAATTGACACAAACAACCACAATCATTAAAATTCCAAACATGTTTTGAGAAAACCGAACTAATCGTTCTGTAACGAAGCACCCGAGGTTCTGGAGAACACATACGATGATACTGCCATACCACAATTTGAAAGGTCAATACATCATTAGTATCTCGTTACTCTAATAGATAGGTGGTCTAGTCTATCTCCTTCCTGAGTGCATCAAGTTCCTCTTCTATTTCCTTGAGTTCGTCAAGATACTTTTGGGTGTTTTGACTTCTAAATTGAAGTCTTCTTCTAAGGTTCTTGATGGCTTCGCATGCTGCATTTCTTGCTGAGTCAAATAATGATGTGTGGAGTATAGGGTTGGTGAACATGCAGTAGCCCTTGGTCTTGTGGTCATCTTGTTTAACATATTGCTTCTTTGTTGTAGGGATTCTGTTCTGTTACCGATTTCAACTGTTGGCTCTCGAGATCTTTGTTAGGCTTATCTCAGATTAAGGTCTCAAATTTGTCTAGCATGTCTCTTGGGGGGTGCTACAGAAAACTATTCCGTCGCTGCCCTATCTCCATCGGAACTTTCCCGGGACGTTCCCGGTGTTCTCTTTCTTAATTTCTCATCCGGTAAATATGTCGACTCCCCTTAAGTGTGTTACCCTAGCGATTCTATATAATAACAGACATGATCGAGACACCTCTCCGATCAATGACTAATTCTTGGGCCTGGATCCCCAGAATTAATCCCTGTGATAAAACGAATAACTTTGTCGTTCGAACCTGTACGTCGAGTCTTAAACCTTTTGCTATGGCGATACTTAGTGTGCCCGAGACTCATTCATAGATATCTCCATACCTAGCTTGATCTCGTTATCGACAACACTAGCTTCTACTCGTCCATGATATTATGTCTGGGTGATCTAGTCACATGCTTGCAAGCTCATTTGACATAATCTCACCGAGTGGACCCTAGAGTATCTATCCTGCTATGCGGACTGGCAAATCCCGCTCTTGATCCCTCGTCTCAACATACTCCCTTCCGATACCCGAGAGGAACACCTTTATTCTCAAACTATTATGATATGACGTTTGGTGCAATCAAAGTATCTTTCAGGAATAGCAATAAGAGTTGATCTCAAAGTCAAAAGGCGTAATGACTACGTCCTACATATATTGGGTATGTCCATCACGTCGTCCTCCCAATGACATGACTCTATTGTCAACTGACATAAATGTCACATGATCGGGAAACCTCGTTCATCAATTGCCCAATGAACTAGTTAGATAGAGGCTACTAGGGACCTGGTTGTTTATCTACCTCACGTGTATTAATGTTTCCGATTAATTCAGGTATAGCATGGTATAAAACATATAATGAACAATTGAGATATGACGAACAAATTATCTTTATTAAGTGCCTTTAGGGCATATCTCCTTCAGTCTCCCACTTGCACTAGAGCACTTGCACTAGAATAACACATAATCTAGTTTACAACTTGGTAAAAGCTCAACACCCATAGCATCTCGGTGCATACTTGTCTCGTGGAAGAGGAATACAGTCAATAGATCTCACACATTGAGACCTATATGTGCTTTGCAACACTTCTATGTCACCCAGTTTGACATCATCCCGTATCTCACGATGACGGTGAAATATCTCTTAGTGGATGGAGTGAGACTCGATCCTTTGCGTAGCATGGGCCTTCAAAGTCTATAAGATCTATTAAGGGGAACCACATATGCTCAGAAAACTGCCCAGTCCAATCACACTAGCTACTTTTGAAGTTGCCATATATTCTATACCTATGTAGATTTATGCGACAGTGCATTAACATGCGACTACGCAAGCGAACCATGTCTTTCTTCAAAATGAAGGACATATCCTATATGAGATTTCTAGTCGTATGGGTCAGTGTCATAACTTGCATCATTGTAACCGTTTTACGGCAAGTTGTCTTTCCACTCTTACCCTTTACTAGAAAACATATCTTGAGTTCTCACAGACCCTGAAGAATATACTTAACGTTTTTTCATTGATCCACATAAGGATCACTCTAGAACCTGTTCTTCAGCCAAGAACTCGGGTCACACAAAGTCGAGCTTTCAGTCTGATAGAATCTATGTCTAAGGCATAGAGAATGTCGAACATCATTAGCTATCACTGAAAATGCCAAGATAATTTCACCTAGTCATACAAGCAAGAACCTTTTTATTTGCTTGTTCTATTCTGAAACACTTCAGAATCTTAACCTAGGAAAATATTCCGACCTAATGTTATTAAGCCCATTTTGATCTATACAATTATAGATTGGATGCCTAATACTCGTAACTTCATTCATAGATAATTTAATGACTTAAATAATCCTTTATAGTTTACTAGAGGATTTGTATCATTCTCAATATGCCGTTACATATAAAATCATGAATGATACATAGCTCCCACTCAAATATGCCTTCCACATATAAGATCAAGAAAAGCTACTTAGCTCCCACTCACTTCTTTACAAATGCAAGTTTCTTCAACTATTTTGGACAACTCCAAAATCCTTTGATCACATCATCAAAGTGAAGATTCCAGCTCCAATATGCTTACTTCAGCCCATGAATGGTCAGCTGAAGTTTGCATACATGTTTAGCATCCTCAGGATCACCAAACCACTTCATTGTACTAATTATAACTCTTTCTTAATGATACCATTAACAAACATGGTTTCCTTATCCATCTATCAATTTCTCAATTTGAAATTATACTAATTGCTAAACGAACCCGAATAGATTTAGTATTTGCCACTTGAGACAAAAATCTCGTTGTGGTCAACTTTTGAATTTGTCGGAACTGTTTCACGACAAATCGATCCTTATCAGTGTCTACTCTCTCGTAAAATTCCATATTCTATTAACTGCCTAGATGCCATCAAGAAGATCTCCCAAGTCATTACCTGGTAATCGTACATGGATTTTATCTCGGATCATATATGACTCATAGCCATTTCTCGGACTTAGCTCTACCACCTCTTCTTCCTAGTTTGTAGGTGTGTCATATTCCATTAACATGACCTTCATAACAAGATTGTCGTACCACACAGTGTGGAACACAACCTCGTACGCCTACGCTCTTAGTATGAGCTCAGAGCATCATGATCTTTATCATCAGCTTCTTTCCAGTTGAGTAGCATGACACCAGAATCACTTTCTGTTGCGCCACTCTGATGTCTGGAGAAAAAGTTCATTAACTTAGTCTTGCTCTACTTTCTTTCCCACTCATACCCTTGGACAAGAAACTATTTATTTTGCAAGGTATATTCCGGCCACATTTTTGCCTATGTCGTGAGACATGTACCCAACTAATTCTATAGGTACAGTACACTAGAAAGATTTAAGTTTGATCACATCGAAACACTAAATTGCTGAAATGACAATCTAGGCTAAAAGCCATGCCATCACTCATATGGTATTGTCTCCATGGATTAAATGGTTTCCCTATTATCTAACGTGAATTCTATGTTTCTACCATATGACACCAATGATCACAATGATTCGATAAATGATTTATTTACCACACAAACGATCCGATAGGATGCGATTACGACGTCCTAACATACCATAACACTATGGTGTTCCATGTGACGTAATTTGTGGAACTCTTCTCACAAGTCTTCCAATGATATGTCAAAATTATAACTCAAATCTTTATTTTCTCGATTTGTATTGCACGAATTTGATTTTCTTGTAAAATTTAATTTCCTATTTCATTCTGAACTTGTTTGATCGAATCAAAATTTCCAGACTAACATTCCTTAAGTGGATATCCATCTATCTACTCGGAATGTTCATGAAGTCTATGAAAATAAAGACTTCCACTATACGTCAAAATACTTCATTGATTCACATACACCCATATGCATGATTCTCAACAAGTTATACTCAAAATGTTTCTGTGAAGTTTACGAAATAAAGGTCTCCACTACACGTTAATTACTTCATTGATCCACATACATCTATATGCATGATTATCAATAAGTTACATGCCCGTTTTCTGAAAACGGTGTCTTAGTTATCTTGCAAGTGTCAAAAGATCAAATCTAAGGACTTGTAGATCCATCCGTATGGAGCTTATTCATTGACTATAACATTGACATGACTTAAACGGTAGTGCCACACATATGTGGTGTCTTTATTAACTTTATATCTTTTGGCATTAATATTATGAATGTGGCTTCTACCATCTAAATTCAGATCGTCTTATGATCATGACTTCACAAATATAGGACAACGATTTTGTAACTAACATATATGAATAATTGGTTCGCTAGAGGAAACACACTTATAACAATCATACTAACAGGAGATCATAAAATAATTTATTCAAATGGTAGATTTAGAGGGAGAGTGTCTATGGCCATCACAACAATTTGTCTCCCATCATCCACACATATTGTCGCCTCATCCTTCCAAGCTACTCAAGTAGTACATCTAGTTTTCATAAAATATGACTAGTATCAAAAACTTAGTCACTAATGCGAGTACTTGCTTAGGTAAACATTCATAACGTGTATATCATATATACACCATTATCATCGATGACTTCTCGGCGATCTGTTTCATCTTCTTGACTCTTCTAACGCAATCAAGAACCATGAAGTGAACGATTCCCATTGCATGACATGGTCTATGACAAACCATTTGCATCTGGCAGCGTTGTATGTCATCTAGTGATTGAGCTGAGCGAGGCGTCTGAGTGTCATCAAGTATGACCAATGTCATCGAGTATGACCAGTGTCATCAAGTATGACTGCCACGTGCTCCTTCCATGTGTGTATTCTCTTCCATCTTGGTTGAGAAGAAAAACAGTCAACGTACTGATAAACTTAATCAACCCAACTTTAGGTGTATCTTGAGTTTAGCGATCATCTCATATGTTCGCGATTAACAACTCCTAGCCATCGTTAATTCTCTATGGTAGAGATCACAGCATACACTGGACTATGATGATATTATCCGCACAAAACTTGATAATCCAAATTATCCTTTTGTTAGCGAAATCTCCGGGTTTAATTCCTAGCGGGTATTGTATCACAAAGAGCTAATGGTTTAAACAATGAGTATCCTCAAGCTAAAGTATAAAATTATGAAGTTTGGACCCAACCTTTTAAGTTTCTCAATCGCAGGATTGCGCCTAATTTTAAAGGATACTATTACAATGATTAATATCTACAAAGGTTTTGCAAAACATAAAGACTTTGTTCATTATAAAATAGGGTTCAAGTTTTAATAAAATAAAATTACCAGAACTCCCACTCAAACGAATATCCCTCTAATCGTCTTAGTGATTACACGATCCTCATCCAATATGCAACCCCTCATCATTAGTGCCGACAACATAACTTCAAAGGTAGACATCGACATGTCAATCACAACAACTCTGTGACTCATGCTTAACCTTTCAGTCACCGTGTTCCGAGGCCATGTTTGTACATGCTAGGCTCGCCATAATAACCTTCAACGTAAACGCTCGTGCAAACATGTCTTACACCCACTATATGTGAACGATGATATGTATGACAACCGATCGTCACGGCATGCCTCATAACATAGAACTTTCTTGGTGATGCACGTTAAAGGAGAACACTAATGGTATTTTGGAGGGATCATCTTATATTACTACCACTGTGTAAATAATATATACTAATATATAATCACACAATATAAGATGCACACAAAACATGAAATGTAATGCGACGTGATATGGTCCTTGCGCCGATGGTCTCCTTGGCAGCCATAGTTTATAAACAATTTAATAAACCTACCTTGACCATATCACATTGCCCCTGTAAAATAAAGTTAGACGCGTTCTACTTTATCTTTTACATATTTTACGTGGCTTGGGGCTGTCATAAATAGAACCGCTTCATACCTACGAACTTATGACCACATCAACGATCAAATAATTGCATATTTAAGCATCCCTTTCGGGCCCTCCATTGAAAATGCAAAGCCGACTAAAGAGAGAGAGACAAACACCCGCCAGCCACATATACGGAACAAGCCGTATGTCAGTAGTGGAACCAGTCTCGCGTAAGAGTACGCGTAAACTCGGTCTGGGCCGCTTCATCAACTCAATGCTGCCAGCAGAGCAAGTGCACGCTAGAGGGTAGCAAATAAAGAACGATGTCCCCGTGACGAACACGGGTTCTAAAAGCCTACAGCTATATCTACGCATAGATCATCTCTGATACCACATAAGGGGATCGTAGGAAGAAAACAATAATTTTTCTAACAATGATAACCTTAAACTAGCCAGGATCTATACTATGCAGATACAGTAATACGGAGGAGATCGGTTTACATACCCTTGTAGACCAAAAAGCGGGGATTACGCTCCCGCACAAGCGTTGACGATGAAGACGACGTAGCCTACCTCAAGGTCGTGTAGAGGAAGTAGACCTCCCAACACCACTAGCGTGGCACCTTGCAGAGTTTCACACACGTAGGGTGAAGCCGGCGACCTCCAAAGCTCCAATCCAGGACGAGCAGCAGAAGACCGCGACCGGATCACCAGTAGCACGACAGCGTGCGTATGGTGGAGAAAACTCTCTCCTTGGCGCAACTCCGACAGGGGAATCACGTTAATCAAGGAGAAATTAGACAGAAATTGGTGTAATTAAGAAGCCAAGGGAGTACCTCTATATAAAGGGGGAAGAGGGCTGCCAACCTCGCCAGCCGGGCGGTGTGGGACTAAACCCACACCCCCAGGCCACCATGGATGGTACGCTGGCCCTAGGTTGGCCCACCTAGGCCGACCAAGCCCTCTCTCTCCCTTGGGGGGAAGCTTCCCCCCTCATGGGACTTCTTCCACCGGAAGGCCCATTTAAGGTATTATGGCTTTAAAAATTCGAAATTAATTTTAAAAAAAAATATCTAACTATTAATTACATTCATTAATATGAAATTCATAATATATAATTTATTCCGGCTACGAAAACTATTTCGTCGCTGCCCGATCTCCATCGGGACTTTACCGGGACGTTCCCGGTGTTCTCTTTCTTAATTTCTCCTCCAGTAAATATGTCGACTCCCCTGAAGTGTGTTAGCCTAGCGGTTCGATATAATAACATACATGATCGAGACACCTCTCCGATCAATGACTAATTCATGGGCCTGGATCCCCAGAATTAATCCCTGTGATGTAACGAATAACTTTGTCGTTCGAACCTGGACGTTGAGTCTTAAACCTTTTGCGATGGTGATATTTAGTGTGCCCAAGACTCATTCATAGATATCTCCATACCTAGCTTGATCTCGTTATCAACAACACTATCTTCTACTCGTCCATGATATTATGTCTGGGTGACCTAGTCACATGCTTGCATGTTCATTTGACATGATCTCACCAAGTGGGCCCTAGAGTATCTATCCTGCTATGCGGACTGACAAATCCCGCTCTTGATCCCTCCTCTCAACATACTCCCTTCCGATACCCGAGAGGAACACCTTTATTGTCACACTATTAAGATATGACGTGTGATGCAATTAAAATATCTTTCAGGAATAGCAATAAGAGTTGATCTCAGGGTCAAAAGGCGTAATGACTACGTCCTACATATATTGGGTATGTCCATCACGTTATTCTCCCAATGAAATGACTCCATTGTCAACTGACATAAATGTCACATGTTCGGGAAACCTTGATCATCAATTGCCCAATGAAAAAGTTATATAGAGGCTACTAGGGACCTGGTTGTTTATCTACCACACGCGTACTAATGTTTCCGCTTAATACAATTATAGCATGGTATAAAACATATAATGAACAATTGAGATATGACAAATAAACTATCTTTATTAAGAGCCTCTATGGCATATCTCCTTCAATTCCAAGGGATGCAAAGCCGACCCACGGTCGAGCCCTTCCGCTTCTTCGGCATCACGTCGATGACCTCCTTCGCCGTGAGGACGACCGTCGTTTGCTCGATGTCGTCGTCGAGAAACTTTTCCCATTCGGAGCTGTTCGACGACTCCGAGTCCTCTAACAAGAGCACCTCGCACGGGTCCATGTAAATGCGGCCGGAGAGGAACATAGTCACTATCCGCGGGGACCTAGGATGGACTAACGAGTAAGGAAACCAATGGCGACGAAGGTTTCACATACCTTGTGACGGCGAGCTTCCGTGGCGGGAAGGAAACCGTCGTCGGTTCACGAGAATCCGCGGTCGATTCGAGAGCTTTCGTGGGGAACGGGGTCAGCGGTGAGGCGGGAGCGTTTCTGTCGGGCAGATTCGACAGAGAGGGCTTGTGGCGGACGGGAATTGGGGCGGTGCACGGCGACGGCTGAGCAAGAGAGTTGTCGAAGTAGGGGGAAATGTCCTTGGCGCAAACTGATTCCAGCGGATGGGAATCGCGCTCGGAAGGGTGGGAAAAACTACGAATATGGAGGCTCGGAGGCGTGGAATCGGATGGCCTGCAAATTTTTTGGGGGTTTGCGGTTCTGATGCGTGATCTGGTCTGCGCGTTTTTCTCAGTCTAAACTGCAAATTAACGGTTATTATGCGGATGGGAGCGTACGTGGGATCTACGCTAGAGTTGCTCGGATGACTTTGGTTGTTATTCGTACACTAGAAAACATGGCTTCCGTTCTGAACCCTGGGAACCTATAGTCCCGGTTTGGCCTGGAACCGCGACAAATGATCCAAATAGTCGCGGTTCGAACAGCTAAAACAGAATCACGGGCACGAAACCTTTAGTCCCGGTTCTAGAGGCACCTTTAGTCCCTATTTGAAAGACCAACAGGGACTAAAGGTATTTGTCCCGGTTCGTGTCTAAAACCGGGACTAATGTGAAAGTTGTACATCTCCAGATCGCGTTTTGAGTGCGCTTTGGAAACCGATCAGCCCGCCGGTGTTTTTTAGTGAGTTTTGGTAATGATCAGCGCCGCCGCCCGCCGGCCTTCCTCCCTATGGTTAAATATATGAATAGCGGTTAAAGGATTATATGAAGTATATCGATTCATGGATATTTCCTACCGATTCATGGATTATATGAATTATATTGATTAAATGGATTATATATCTAAATATATGAATATTGGTTTAAATTTATGGAATATGTGGAAACAAAATACATTTTTCTTATTTATTAACAATTATTATTGCATAAACATTAGTATTTATGTTAATATCGGTTTATATGGATTATATCGATTAAATGGATAATATTGATTATTTAGATTTATTTTCCTACCGATATAATGGTTGTCGATTTATATCGATTTATGGAATTTATGGAAACAAAATACCTTTTTTGGTTATTTGTTAACCATTATTACTATTTAAAGATTAATATTTATGTTAATAACAAATTATATGGATTATATCGAATAAATGGATTATATAATTTTATTGATTATTTGGATTTTATTTTCCTACCATTTAATGGTTTTCGATTTATATCGATTTATGGAATATATGGAAACAAAATACATTTTTTGTTTGTTGTTAACAATTATTATTAGTTAAACATTAATATTCATGTTAATATCTATTTATATGGATTATATCGAATAAATGGATTATATGAATTTTATTGATTATTTAGATTTTATTTTCCTACCGATTTAATGGTTTTCAAATTTTATTGATTTATGGAATATATGGAAACCAAATTCATTTTTTGTTAGTTGTTAACAATTATTATTATTAAAACATTAATATATATGTTAATATAGGTTTATATGGATTATATCGATTAAATGGATTATATGTACTATTGATTATTTGGATTTTATTTTCCTGCCGATTTAATGATTTTTGATTTATATCGATTTATGGAATATATGGAAACAAAATACATTTTTTGTTATTTCTTAACAATTATTATTACTTAAACATTATTATTTATGTCATTTGTTAACTTCAGAATTCAAAAAAATCATATGCATGTGACATCAAAGTCTAATGGATAATTATATTGATACCATAATTTTATCAGGTTCTTACCAGTGCAATCTTGGAAACTAGTTGGAAAGGAAATGATAAGTTAAGCATGATGGGGTGGAGCAGTGTTAGGATTAGTGGAGCAGTTGTGAGGGACTTGATCGAGATTACGATTAGATATTAGATGGGGATGGAGCAGTGTGAGGGACTTAAGATTAGGACGAGATATTAAACTGACAAATAATTCAAATATTTGAAATAGAGATTTTTTTTCAAAAGAAACAAATTCCAAAAAAGTATGCACGGATTTTAGTTCGTCCGGCCTAGACTCGGTTTCTGTGAGATGTGTGGCTTTTAGTCCCGGTTCCAGACTGAACCGGGACTAAAGGTTGAACCCTTTAGTGCCGATTCCGCAGTCCCATTTTTTAAGTCGTGACAAAAAGCACTTACAAACCGGAACTGATAGGCTGTTTTTTACTAGTGGGAAGCTAGAAGTTACTCCATTCAGGCATTCAGCCATTGATCCATGAAAATCCTCTAGCAGGATGACGGGCGTACAAGGTGACAGTGACACACATGCAATCCGGCAGGTGGAGAATAACCGTGATCTGCTCATTCAGCTATGGCCCTTTCAAAATCCCCGTGAAGTACAGTGGGCATACGAGGTGACACACAGGCAATCCGGTAGGTCGAGAGTCCGGAGCCTAGGCAACCGCGGCCGGAACAACAACTCCATTACCTATGTGACACGAAACACAACCCACTAAGAGCATGGTTAATAGTATAGCTGGTTGCTGGCTACAAGTTATTGTCTCGTCCCATATAGTTAGCTTATAGTCACAATGTATAATTGTTGGGTATATGAATGGACTAATTTATTAATATATGGCCCACCTTATACTCTCACATAATACTTAGAAGCACGTGATGCAGCTGGCTCTTGCATGAGAGCCCGCTTCGCTTCTCTCTCATCTTCTCCCTTCCATGTAAACACAGAAATATTATTTAAATCTGTATATACTTGCTCTAAGTTGCGCTTCACAAATTGCACATCTGAACATCAGATTCTGGAATGAAAATTGAAGTGCATGCGTACCATCAGGAACGAAGAAGCACAACGCAGTTTCGTTAAATACAAACAACTGATGGAAAAATAGAGGGGGAAAACTCATAGTTCAACCATAATACCTCAGTGTTTTATTATAAGATGGTTTAGTCTTTATTCACATCCACATGTCCAGACTTGTATCTAGACATATTTTAGTGTCTAGATTCACTCATTTTGATGCGTATCTACACAATATGTGCATAGTGAAAACATCTAATATTAAGAAACAGAGACAATTCAATTTTGTCCATACGGCAATGTCAGCTGTGCCAAACAAAACATCATTTTTTAAAGAAAGGCAAAACTTTTGCCTTGATCCAGAAGAAGGTGACCGGTTTATTAGCGGAAGAAGCCAGGCGAAAACCATATAACGAACACCACGGGGCGAAAATGCTCCATGATACGTCCATTTTGCATCACTATTTTATATCATACTTTACTGTTATTTATTGATATATTTCGTATTTAGCGATGATACTTATGTTATTTTATCTATTTTGTGATTGATGAAAATTGCTTCGCTCAAGGATGACTCTACACAAGTGGTAAATGGACAAAGAATTAAGCATTATATTTCTAGAGATTCGTATAATGAAGATGCTGATGTTATTCAAGCAATTTCTCTAGAGAATTACATTAAAGAAAATATTTCTGAGTTCGCGTGACCTGATTTGGAAAAGGTACAGTTTCGGTAAGAAAAAGTCCGCGAATTTAATTTTTGGAAAACTGTGAGTTATTTTTGGAAAATATGGAAAAATATGAGATGAAAACAAACAGGGCACGAGGTCCAAGGCGACCACACCACCTCGTGGCGTGGGCCCCTTGCTGGCCGCGCCACCAAGTGATGAGGAGGCCTCGGAGCCCTTCTCCTACTTGGTTTCGTACTGTTGCCTTCCTTTTATTTCGTAAATTTTTGCTATATAATCACTCGAGGCCCCCGAGGTCCGTATATTGTGTTTTCGACGCGTTTTTGTTTCGAGTCGTTGCTGTCCAGATGTCGTCTCAAGGATCTTGCTCCGAAGACTACGCACTTTGTCGCCAACGTGAACTCCTTCAATATCTTAATCAAGGGTCTTTTGTTGGATGTGCGGATGATAACCCACAAGTATAGGGAATCGCAACAGTCTTCGACGCAAGTAAAACCCAAATTTATTGATTCGACACAAGGTGAGGTAAAGAATACTTATAATTCTTAATAGCCGAGTTGTCAATTCAGCTGCACTTGGAAAAGCAATAGTAACAGGGGTGATGTGAAAGCAGCAGTAATATGAGAGCAGCAGTAACAGTAACATAGAGACAATAGCACGAGAGAACAGTTGTTTCCGTGGAGTTGACAGGAAAGCAATGATGATGACAGAAGGACCGGGGTTCCCGGCTATCTACACTAGTAGTAACTCTCAAATAACAAGTGGCGGGTGAACAAATTACAGTTGGTCAATTGACAGCATTGAAATAACATTAAGTAAGAATATCCAGATTATTAATTAAGTACGCATGTTTTCCATATATAGTCTGTGCGTGCTCGCAATGAGAAACTTGCATAACATCTTTTGTCCTTCCAGCCCGTTTGAAGCAGGGCCTCTAGGGAAACTACTGGCAATTAAGTTGCTCCTTTTAATAGAGCACCGGAGCAAAGCATTAACACTTGGTGAAAACATGTGATCCTCACATCACAGCCATTCCCTCCAGTTATCACAATTGCTGTCACTTTGGAGCCATCGGTTCCGGACAATGACAGGTGCATAGAACTTGTAGATACAATCTAAGCAATAAATATAGAACTCAGATCTAAGATCATGCCACTCGTGCACTAGTGACAAGCATTAAACACAACAAGATTGCAGCAACAATAAGTTCACAAACTTATATAGATAGACTGATCATAATGTAACAATTCATCGGATCCCAACAAACACAACACGAATTACATCATATGGATCTCAATCATGTAAGGCAGCTCATGAGAACATTGTATTGAAGTACATGGGAGAGAGAGTACCAACTAGGTACAGCCAAAAACCCATAGTCCATGGGGGAACTACTCACAAAACATCATGGAGTCGAAGTGGAGGCAGTGGAGTCGATGGAGATGGCTCCGGGGGTCGATCCCCATCCCGGTAGGGTGCCGGAACAGGAACTTCTGACCCCCGAAACTTGTCGGCGATGGCGGCGGCGCTCGGGACCCGTGGAGGAAAAAGTGTCTAACCGTACGGTGTTTTTAGGTCAGGGGATATTTATGGGTGAAAGACCTAGGTCGGTGGCCGCCCGTGGGTGCCTCCTCACCTCCAGGCACGGCCAGGATGGGGCCCGAACCAGTAGGTGGTGAGGGCCCCTCGCGGCTCTTCTTCGTCTCGTCTTCGGTTCTTCGAGGCGCAAATATTCCAAAAATAATTGCTGGTTGATTTATTTCCAATTTGGCGGATATTTCTTCAAATACTTTTTTGAAACCAAAAACATGTAACATCTGAAAGTGCATTCTATGCACTCCCAGATTTTGGTGACTAATGACAACACAAAAAGTATTCTAATGTTTGTGATGAAGCATGCAGGGTCTTTTACAGGTAGACTGATAAAGAGGAACACTTAGTTTGCCTAAGTTTCAATTCAACTACACTTGGTCTTTCTTCAGAATTTCAGTCAGGAAATTTCCGGGGCTCGGAGATTTCCGGTCCCCAGACCGGAGATTTCCGAGCCATCCATATTTTTCACTAAGTCTGAATTGAAATGCGTACTGACTCCAACTCAAGCTGAGCCGGAAATCCTCCCGGAGATTTCCGAGCCCCAGTCCGGAGATCTCCGAGTGACAGAGGGATTTCGACCAAGTCCAGAACTCAAAATGTGTACTGACTCCAAAACAGTTTTAGCCGGAAATGCTCCCGGAGATTTCCGGCGCTCGGAGATTTCCGGGCCCCAATCCGGAGATCTCCGAGTGTCAGAGGATTTTCGACTAAGTCAAGAAGCCCAACCAGTACTGATCCAGATTCAAGCTCAGCCGAAATTTGCTCCGGAAATTTCCGGGGTCCGGAGATCTCCGGTCCTCAACCCGGAGATTTCCGGGCTGGCGGCTGTGCAACGGGCAGATTTTGGGGAGGGGTATAAATACCCCTCCACCTACCTCCAGCATTCTAAGCTTCCAGATTTTCTCTCTCCTCCATTGGTGCTGAAGCTCGTTTCTCCCGGATCTCCCAATCTAGCCACTCAAATCCGTTGATACTTGGGGATCTGAGGGAGAAGCCACCGATCTACATCTCCACCGAAGCGATTTGACTTCCCCCCTCTATTTTTTAGGGGCAACGAATCTAGGGTTCCTTTGTGGATAGCTAGGTTCAACCTTGTGTGTTTTGATCCTTTGTGGATTCCTTTGTGGAAGTGACCTGTTGTGGTCTTTGTGAGAGCCCCCAATTCATTTGTTGGTGTGTGCCTCACGAATTTGTACGGGACTTTCTCCGCCCTTAAAGGAGTCCTTAGTGGAAGCGTTGATTCGCACCTTTGTGGTCGAATTCACAGGAGAATAGGGTGAGGCCTTTGTGGCGTTGAGCAAACCTTTGTGGTAGCTCACACCTCTCCAACGAGACGTACACCTATGTGGTGGAACTCGGGATAAAACTTGGTCTTCAAGTTCCTACGGTTGTTTCGTTCCACTCTCCTTTACCGCATCTTTATTTCCTATACTTGCTTAGCTTCCTTGTTGTTTATCACTTGTGTCACCTAGTTGCACATCTAGACAACTTACTTTCCGCTAGCCTAAAACTGAAAAACACATAAAAATTGGTCACCACCTATTCACCCCCCCCCCCCTCTAGGTGGTCAACTGCCGGTCAATTGGTATCAGAGCCAGGTTGTCTCTTAAAAGCTTCACCTCTTGAGACCAACCTTGGACAATGCAAGTTGACCCAAAAGAGGGTTCCGAAACGGACGCCGCGACTTTGGCGGAAATGCAAGAGAAAGGTGCCACTATGGCCGATATCAACTCTTTGGAAACAAAGTTGACATCGTCCATACAAACCGAGTTCAAGAAGTTTCATGATATGCTTGAGTATCTCAAGACATCTAAGGAAACCTCTCTTGCATTGCCCTCAAAGCCTCCGGTGCTTCCGGGCATTACTCTTGATGTGGACCCCGAATTGATAAAGGGAAAGCAATTGCCTTTGGATGGGAAGGGTAATGCTAGTAGTTCCTCAACCCATCAAAACACTCCATCATCCAATGATGAAGTGCCTAAAGGCTACAACGCCACTCCTCCCCCATCCCAATACCATACCCCCGATCCCATTATTCCTCACCCGCAAGTTTCTCATAGGGGTGATCCCCCGTTGCTTAAAGACTATACTTTTTCTCAATGGCACTACATGATGAAGTCTCATGTTTGGAGCTCTTAAATCGAGTTGTGGCGCATCATTCAAGTTCGATACAAGCCGCATGATCCGACCAACCTAACAAGAAGAGAAGTGGTGGAGGCTCAACTTGATGCCACCGCTCTCTACATGATCCTAAAGGTGTTTGGGAACAAGGACATGCCTCGCATCCAACATCTCACCACCGCCAAGGAGACATGGGATGGTCTATCCGAGTTGTTCGTTGGAAATGATAGCATGAGAAGGAACCGCTATGACTCTTTGAGCAATGAAGCCGAGGGCTTTTTCAAGCTTGATGGTGAAGACCATGAGATGATGTATCAAAGATTGGTGACCATAGCCACAAGCTTTCGAGAAGTGGGTGCCTCTCATATTGATGATGCTTGGATCAAGAGGAAGTATGTTAGCTCTATGATGGCTTGTGAGCCTACCAACGTCAAGAGTCTTCAAGGAAGACACAACTATCATCTCATGACGTCTAATGAGGTTATGCAAGAGATGGCCGCATACAAGGTGGCCACTAAGAATGCTCAAGATGCAAGGGCAAGGGCTCTTGGAATGCAAAGAGGCACAACCAACCTCGCTTTGAAGCCTACCGTTGAGGAAGACAACGATGATGATGATCTTGGAAGCTTTGCCGCCATGTCCGAGGAAGCACTCAAGATTGCTTACAATGACCATCTCGCTCTTGCGGCTCGCACCTTTTGGAACAATCCCTCAAGAGGCAAGATGCGTTTTGACAAGAATGCACCTCAAGCCGATAGGGTCTCACCCTCCAAGTCAAGGACATGTTACAATTGTCAAGACAAGTTCCATTTCGTTGCCGAGTGCCCTTATGAGAAAAGAGAAGAGCATGGTGGACGTCTAGTGCTCAAGGACAAAACCAAGATGCCTCCCAAGAAGGCCTATGGAAAGAAGAGGCCTTTTAACAAGAAGCCTCGCATCATGTTGTTGACTCAAGAGGAGTATGCCACCGATGATGAAGAGTCGGAGGAAGAAACGCCAAATGAAGTGGCGGCCCTTGCCACCACCTCGACAACTACCGTCTCTCCATCAACGACAAGAACTCCTTCAACTACGACAAGCTCTTCATCGTCTCTATTCACATCGCCTAATGAGAACTCCATCACCAAGAGCTCAAAGTGTCTTATGGCAAAGGCATCGGAGGTACCTTCATCATCTTCCTCTCTCATGAATGAAATGAATGAGCTTGATGATGCCTCTAGCTTTCAAATCAAGCAAGAGCTTGTGGCATTCGACTCTTTTATCACTAATTTGCAAGGTGATAGCAAGAAACATGTTGGTGCCCTCATGGTTCGAATTGGTGAGCTAGAGCATCTCAATGAAGAGAAGGGTAAGATAGAAAGAGAAGACGCTATTTCTCTATCTTATTTGAAGTCCTCTCTTGAGGAGATTGAAGAGTCTCATGCTCGTCTTGAGGAGCAACTTGAAACTATTGAGGAAACTCATAACTCCTCACATGCTAAGCTCATTAAGGATCGTGATATGTACTTTGCTAAATTCAAGGTGGCTCAACAAGATAAAGCCGAATTTTCGGTTGGGCATGTTCGACTCATTGAGGACATGGAGAAGCTCGTCATAGCTCACAAGGCTTTGGAGAGTGAACATGCTCTTCTAAAAGAGTCGTATGCCCAACTCCAAACTCGGCTAACTAACCTTGATTCTCTTAGCATCTCTACCTCTAAGTGTTCTTTTGATAATGCTAATCTTGTGAAGGAGAATGCTAGGTTGAAGAGTGAGATGACTAAGGCCGCCACATCCAAGATCATCCTTCTTAAAGGTAAACAAGTTGTTGAGACTCCCATCGTGGAGCCTCACACTCGACAAGGAAAGGAAGGTCTTGGATATGTGCCTCCCATAAAGATGAATGCCAAGAAGGGCATTCCCAAGAGCATCAACCCCAACCAAGCCAAGAAGGCCGACTCCATTCAATCCAAGGAAAGTCTTACGAGTAGGAATGTCACAAGGGGCAAGCCTACTCGTAAAGATCACGCCGGGGACAACAACCCTAACTATGCTTTATATGTCGATTATTATGGGAATGTTTGTGCTCGTTACATTGGACCCTACTATGGTTTTATTTCATATGCTATTTGGGTTCCTAAATCTCTTGTCGGTAACCATAAAGCACCCATTGTGAAGCAATGGGTTGCTAAATGCAAGAATTGATCTCTTGTAGGACCTTGCTCCTTGTGGTTCAAAATGGATAATTGATAGTGGATGTACAAGTCATATGACCGGGAGCAAAGAACTCGTTACGGAGTTGAAACCTAATGAAGATCAAGTAACCGTAACTTTTGGTGACTTATCAAGGTCTAAGGTAACCGGGTTTGGCAAAGTGGTAGTTGCCCCCGACATTTCTCTAGTCAATGTCATGCTTGTTGAATCTCTTGGCTATAATTTGTTATCGGTTCGTGCCTTAACAAAGATGGGGATCTCTCCCTTCTTTGATAAGGACATTGTGATCCTCTTGTGGAGCAAGTCGCTAAGAGTGGCTTTCGTGGGACACGTGGAGCATGAGCTCTATGTGGTGGACTTCTCCGGAGCCACCACTTCTCAAGCCATGTGTCTCTTCAGAAAAGCCGACGTGGGTTGGCTTTGGCATCGCCGACTAGCTCACGTAAACATGCGTACTTTGCAAAGTCTCCACAAGGGTGGCCACATCCTTGGACTAAAAGATCATGTTTCCTTTTCAAGGGATCGAATTTGTAGAGCTTGTGTGGAAGGCAAGATGCATGATATTCCTTATCCAAGCAAGACCATCATATCGTCGTCCTGGATTTTGGAGCTCCTTCATGTTGATCTATTTGGACCAATTCCGGAGATAAGTCTTGGTGGCAAGAAATATTGTCCGTGATTGTTGATGACTATTCAAGGTATACTTGGGTACATTTCTTCAAGACCAAGGATGAAACTCAACAAGTCTTCATCGACTTCTCAAAGGAAGTTCAACGCCAACATGACCTTCCCATTTTGGTTATTCGGAGTGACAATGGGTCGGAATTCAAGAACTACACTCTTAACGACTTTCTTAGTGAAGAAGGCATTCGTCATCAATATTCCGCTGCTTACACTCCTCAACAAAATGGTGTTGCCGAAAGAAAGAACCGGACTCTCATCGACATGGCGAGATCTATGTTGGCGGAGTTCAACTCCCATCAACTTTTGGGCGGAGGCTATTTCCACCGCATGTCACTCATCAAATCGCCTCTACTTCCGCAAGGGATTGAAGAAGACTCCATATGAGATCCTCACCGGCAATAAACCCAACATTGGCTACTTCCGTGTGTTTGGATGTAAGTGCTATTATCTCGTCAAGGGTGTCCGGGGTGGTAAGTTTTACTCTAAATCTCTTGAGGGGATTTTTGTCGGTTATGGTAGCGAGTCCCACACTTATAGAGTCTTTGATAAATCCTCCCGGATTATCATAGAGTCTTGTAGTGTGGAATTTGATGAAAATGATGGCTCCCAAGTGGAGCAAGTTGGTGTTTGTGATGTAGGTGATGAACAACCTTTTGTTGCTATTAAGAAGATGGGGGTGGGCTTTCTACGCCCAATTGAAGTCCATCAAGAAGTTGTTCAAGATGACTCAAGTTCTCCCATCAAGGAAACCTCACCATCACAAGAACCACAAGGGCGGCAATTGAAACTCGTCGTCAAGCTCGCTTTGCAAAGTCTTTGGAACTTAGAGCATTATCTCTCGACAAGGTCATTGGTGATATTCGAGCAAGGGTCTCCACACGAAGTCAATTAGCTCACTTTAGTGAGCATCAAGCACACATTTCCATGGTCGAGCCCAAGAAAGGCTTTGATGCTCTTGAAGATCCCGATTGGCTAGGGGCTATGCATGAAGAACTTAACAACTTCGAGCGCAACAAAGTGTGACGTCTAGTTGAGAAGCCTAAAGATTGCCGCAACGTTATTGGCACTAAGTGGATCTTAAAGAACAAGCAAGATGAACATGGTATCGTTGTGAGGAACAAGGCGCGGTTGGTGGCTCAAGGTTTTTCTCAAGTCGAAGGCATCGATTTTGGAGAAACTTTCGCGCCGGTCGCAAGACTCGAATCGATACGTATTCTCATCGCTTTTGCTTCTCACCATGGTTTCAAATTGCAACAAATGGATGTAAAATCTGCTTTTCTTAATGTTCCATTGCAAGAACTTGTTTATGTTAAACAACCCCCGGGTTTTGAAAACCCCAACCATCATCACCACGTCTATGTCTTGGACAAAGCTCTCTATGGCCTTAAACAAGCCCCCCGTGCATGGTACGAGCACTTGAGAGAGTTCTTGGTAGACCGTGGATTTGAGGTTGGGGTAATCGATCCCACTCTTTTCACTAAAAAGGTTAATGGTGAACTCTTCATTTGTCAATTATATGTCGATGACATTATCTTCGGTTCTACTAACCGTGTGTTCAATGATGAGTTTTCCAAGCTAATGACCGACAAGTTCGAGATGTCCATGATGGGTGAACTCAAGTTCTTTCTTGGCTTTGAGATAAAGCAATTGAGGGAAGGGACTTTCATTTGTCAAGCCAAGTATATTCAAGAGATGATCAAGAAATTAAAATTGCTTGGACTTAACGGTGTGACGACTCCTATGCAAACCAAGTGTCACCTCCAACTCAACCCCGACGGTAAAGAGGTAGACCAAAAGGAGTATTGTTCTATGATTGGGTCTCTTCTTTATTTGTGTGCCTCTAGGCCCGATATCGTTTTAAGCGTGGGAGTGTGTGCCCGTTATCAAGCCGCGCCTAAGGAAAGTCATTTGATGGCCGTGAAGAGAATCTTCAGATATTTGGTTCATACCCCTTGCTTTGGGTTGTGGTATCCCAAAGATGGCACCTTGTCTCTTTGTGGATACACTGACTCCGATTGGGCGGGCGACATTGATGATAGGAAGTCCACATCCGGGACGTGTCAATTTCTTGGAAGATCTTTGGTGAGTTGGTCCTCGAAGAAACAAAATTGCATCTCATTATCCACGGCGGAGGCCGAGTATGTCGCTGCCGCAAGCGGATGTACTCAACTTCTTTGGATGCGGCAAACTTTAAAGGATTACGGTGTCCACTTGGACAAAGTGGCGCTTTTATGTGACAATGAGAGTGCCATCAAAATTGCATACAATCCGGTGCAACATTCAAGTACCAAGCACATTGAGATTCGTCATCACTTCATCCGCGATCACGTGGCACGAGGAGATATTGATCTATCATATATTGGTACAAGGGATCAATTGGCGGATATCTTCACGAAGCCCCTTGATGAACCCCGCTTTTGCTACTTGAGGAATGAGCTCAATATCATAGATTCTCGGGCCTTGGCTTGAACTCCTTACACACACTCCAACGTTTAAGGCTTTATAAGACCTAGAGGTACGCATGGACTTAGGGGGAGTGTTTTCCTAATACGTTGGACTCTTCCTCCCCCTATTATGCATATAGTGACATATCATTGCTAAAACTTCAAATTAAATCTAATTTGTGAGCTTCAATGTTGAGATGTAGTTATGGACCCAAGATATATCTTCGCGGTACCATGCTACAACTCATACACGGTGGCCTAGGCCACCAACACTCCTTTTTTCTTTGGATTCTATTTGGTTTTATTTTTTGATTCTCACTTGCATTCTCTTTGGTTCTTTTGGGAAAACACACTCTTGTTGGTCTTCCTTTGTGTTATATGGTTCTTGCAACTTGAGTGTATCTTCTTTATTCAGTTTGAGTGTCTATCCTAAGCCTTTCACTATCCTGTAAACATGCTTTTCCCCACTCATGTCCCCTTTTGGTTTCTTGTTCCTGGAGTTTTTGGGTTTGAACGGAAATCTCCGAGCCTTACTCGGAAATCTCCGAGCCACCAGAGAATTTCGAGACTAAGTCCATTCAAAAATCAGCACTGACCTGTGATGATTATTGACCGGAAATAGTCCCGGAAATCTCCGGTGTCCGGACATTTCCGGGCCGAGACTCGGAAATCTCCGGCCCCTGCGATTTTCAGCACCTAAGTCCTTTTTCAATTTCGGCACTGACCTCAGGCGAAGCTGAATCGGAATTAGAGCCGGAAATCTCCGGGGTCCGGAAATCTCCGGTCCGTTGTCCGGAAATCTCCGAGCGTGCCAAAGTTTTTCCAGGGCTAAGTCCTATCCGGAAATAGCCCCGGAAATCTCCGGCACCCGGAAATCTCCGAGCCTCAGTCCGGAAATTTCCGGTTCAAATTTTTCCTGCCTATATAAGGGCACGGGTGGACCGGCCGGTTCGGCCAGTTCTTCCACATCGTGCCCTAACTCTCTCTCTCCTCCAAAAATCTCCATTTTTTCCATTCCTCGCTGCGGGTGGATCGTTCGAGGGTTTCTTGCGTGCTTCGGGGATCTGCTTCTCCTCGTCAAGGGCTTCGTTTCCATCCACACGCTTTTCGCAATGTCTTCCGGTAACTCCTCTTATTTCAAATCTAGGACGAAACTTGTTTTCGTTTAACCTAGCCGATTTAGGAGGTTGTTGTTTGTTTCCTTTGGTAGAATTGCTCCCCTAGGCATGTTCTACCTTCCACATGCACAGATCTGTTTTTCATCCATAGATTTTGTTCAAATCTGTCAAAATTTCGTGCAGACCGGAAATCTCCGAGTCTGACTCGGAAATCTCCGGACCCCGGAGATCTCCGAGTCAGACCCGGAAATCTCCGGCCTGCTCAGAATCAAAACAGCTAAGTCCAGAAACTGTGTTTGTCAAAACTTTTCTACTATGTTCCATTTTCAATCTCAGACATGAGTGCTTACCTCATATGCTTTCCATCCCCTCTATGTTGTGTATTTGCAGGTTCCAACCCTCGTGGCCGCTTCAAGCAAATTGCTACTCGCGGAAGAGCCAAACCAGTTCACTCACGCCCTCCTAGTGGGT
This sequence comes from Poa annua, assembly GCA_026929855.1. Classification (NCBI taxonomy): domain Eukaryota; kingdom Viridiplantae; phylum Streptophyta; class Magnoliopsida; order Poales; family Poaceae; genus Poa; species Poa annua. The sequence goes on from CM049427.1 coordinate 98,551,049, forward strand.
CCTCAAGTGAAGACAACTCACAAACTGAGACCTCAGCCATCCTCAGGAAACCTATTGGTGCTAACAAGAAGAAGAGGACCGAGCTCCATCTTGAAGACTTCAACAAAGGCAGTTTTCGCAAGTGGCGAAGTGACCTCTCCTATAATGTGGAGTCTGATGATCCCACATACTTTTGCACTGAGATGGCATGGATCTACAGGGAAGTCTATCAGAAGTTCTCTGTTGACAAGCCAATCTGCCCCATGAAGTGGATTGACTTTGACAAATTAATGAAGAAGGCCGATTATTTTGGTGGTGCTGTGAAGGTTTGTGGACTTCTGGGTTTGGAGCCATTGATGAGAACTGAGTGCAACTACAGCGTCTCTCTTATCCATCAGTTCTATGCCACTGTGGTGTTTGACTCCTCAGAGGATATTGGGATGACCTGGATGTCTGGCAGGCAGCGCTTGACTTCCTCTTTCAGAGAGTTTGCTCAGATTCTTGGATGTCCTTACGTGGTCTTTCTACTGCAGCTGGTGCCCGCATGCATGTCCATGGCGTGTCTTACAACAAACACGTCATGACTGATCTTTACCAGCCTGGAGGGAGGATTGGCTCTCAGAATGGCCTCCTCCCCACTTATGATATACTGCTTCGCATGTTCCGTTGGATCATTGCTCCCATTGCTGGCAATGCAGATAATATTGCCGGGGCTCTAGTAAACTTGATGGCCAAAACTCATGATGCCTATCTTGGGGAGTATGCGGTTGAGCAGGAGGTCTATAAGGTGGATGTCATGGACTTTATTTTCCAGGAGATGTCACTAGCAGTTTTTGAGAGGAAAGTTCCTCCATATGCTCCTTATATAATGTTGCTCATCAAGAGCCTCTACAAGCTTTCTGAGCAAGACGGTGATGACTTTGATGCAGCCTTTGTCACTCAGCCTCACAAGCCAGCCCTGCTTGTCCAGAAATCTGCTCACTTGGTTCAACAACAAGCCACCATGCATGAGATCAATGAGGATGACATTTTTGGTGGTCCATCTCGGGTTCCCTCCAATCCCAACATCAAGAAAGCTGCCAAGAAAAGTCGCCCCTGGGTAGTTCGAGCAATTGAGAAAATCATGAACATGAACTGTTGCATTCACAGTGAGAACTACTCCATCTACTCTCAGAACCATCGCATTATGCAGCGCCAAGAAGCAATGATGGCTCACTTGAAGATGCCTGCTCCGAAGCACCCTTTGAAGCCTCGGGTTCCTTTCAAGGATTGGAATGCAGATGGTCTCACATTTGATTGGGATGATGTTGTGCCAGAGGACAGCGATCTTGAGAATGCTGACACTGAGGAGGAGGAGGAAGATGATCAGGACGAGGGTTCCGACATTTAATAGTATAGCTGGTTGCTGGCTACAAGTTATTGTCTCGTCCCATATAGTTAGCTTATAGTCACAATGTATAATTGTTGGGTATATGAATGGACTAATTTATTAATATATGGCCCACCTTATACTCTCACATAATACTTAGAAGCACATGATGCAGCTGGCTCTTGCATGAGAGCCCGCTTCGCTTCTCTCTCATCTTCTCCCTTCCATGTAAACACAGAAATATTATTTAAATCTGTATATACTTGCTCTAAGTTGCGCTTCACAAATTGCACATCTGAACATCAGATTCTGGAATGAAAATTGAAGTGCATGCGTACCATCAGGAACGAAGAAGCACAACGCAGTTTCGTTAAATACAAACAACTGATGGAAAAATAGAGGGGGAAAACTCATAGTTCAACCATAATACCTCAGTGTTTTATTATAAGATGGTTTAGTCTTTATTCACATCCACATGTCCAGACTTGTATCTAGACATATTTTAGTGTCTAGATTCACTCATTTTGATGCGTATCTACACAATATGTGCATAGTGAAAACATCTAATATTAAGAAACAGAGACAATTCAATTTTGTCCATACGGCAATGTCAGCTGTGCCAAACAAAACATCATTTTTTAAAGAAAGGCAAAACTTTTGCCTTGATCCAGAAGAAGGTGACCGGTTTATTAGCGGAAGAAGCCAGGCGAAAACCATATAACGAACACCACGGGGCGAAAATGCTCCATGATACGTCCATTTTGCATCACTATTTTATATCATACTTTACTGTTATTTATTGATATATTTCGTATTTAGCGATGATACTTATGTTATTTTATCTATTTTGTGATTGATGAAAATTGCTTCGCTCAAGGATGACTCTACACAAGTGGTAAATGGACAAAGAATTAAGCATTATATTTCTAGAGATTCGTATAATGAAGATGCTGATGTTATTCAAGCAATTTCTCTAGAGAATTACATTAAAGAAAATATTTCTGAGTTCGCGTGACCTGATTTGGAAAAGGTACAGTTTCGGTAAGAAAAAGTCCGCGAATTTAATTTTTGGAAAACTGTGAGTTATTTTTGGAAAATATGGAAAAATATGAGATGAAAACAAACAGGACACGAGGTCCAAGGCGACCACACCACCTCGTGGCGTGGGCCCCTTGCTGGCCGCGCCACCAAGTGATGAGGAGGCCTCGGAGCCCTTCTCCTACTTGGTTTCGTACTGTTGCCTTCCTTTTATTTCGTAAATTTTTGCTATATAATCACTCGAGGCCCCCGAGGTCCGTATATTGTGTTTTCGACGCGTTTTTGTTTCGAGTCGTTGCTGTCCAGATGTCGTCTCAAGGATCTTGCTCCGAAGACTACGCACTTTGTCGCCAACGTGAACTCCTTCAATATCTTAATCAAGGGTCTTTTGTTGGATGTGCGGATGATAACCCACAAGTATAGGGAATCGCAACAGTCTTCGACGCAAGTAAAACCCAAATTTATTGATTCGACACAAGGTGAGGTAAAGAATACTTATAATTCTTAATAGCCGAGTTGTCAATTCAGCTGCACTTGGAAAAGCAATAGTAACAGGGGTGATGTGAAAGCAGCAGTAATATGAGAGCAGCAGTAACAGTAACATAGAGACAATAGCACGAGAGAACAGTTGTTTCCGTGGAGTTGACAGGAAAGCAATGATGATGACAGAAGGACCGGGGTTCCCGGCTATCTACACTAGTAGTAACTCTCAAATAACAAGTGGCGGGTGAACAAATTACAGTTGGTCAATTGACAGCATTGAAATAACATTAAGTAAGAATATCCAGATTATTAATTAAGTACGCATGTTTTCCATATATAGTCTGTGCGTGCTCGCAATGAGAAACTTGCATAACATCTTTTGTCCTTCCAGCCCGTTTGAAGCAGGGCCTCTAGGGAAACTACTGGCAATTAAGTTGCTCCTTTTAATAGAGCACCGGAGCAAAGCATTAACACTTGGTGAAAACATGTGATCCTCACATCACAGCCATTCCCTCCAGTTATCACAATTGCTGTCACTTTGGAGCCATCGGTTCCGGACAATGACAGGTGCATAGAACTTGTAGATACAATCTAAGCAATAAATATAGAACTCAGATCTAAGATCATGCCACTCGTGCACTAGTGACAAGCATTAAACACAACAAGATTGCAGCAACAATAAGTTCACAAACTTATATAGATAGACTGATCATAATGTAACAATTCATCGGATCCCAACAAACACAACACGAATTACATCATATGGATCTCAATCATGTAAGGCAGCTCATGAGAACATTGTATTGAAGTACATGGGAGAGAGAGTACCAACTAGGTACAGCCAAAAACCCATAGTCCATGGGGGAACTACTCACAAAACATCATGGAGTCGAAGTGGAGGCAGTGGAGTCGATGGAGATGGCTCCGGGGGTCGATCCCCATCCCGGTAGGGTGCCGGAACAGGAACTTCTGACCCCCGAAACTTGTCGGCGATGGCGGCGGCGCTCGGGACCCGTGGAGGAAAAAGTGTCTAACCGTACGGTGTTTTTAGGTCAGGGGATATTTATGGGTGAAAGACCTAGGTCGGTGGCCGCCCGTGGGTGCCTCCTCACCTCCAGGCACGGCCAGGATGGGGCCCGAACCAGTAGGTGGTGAGGACCCCTCGCGGCTCTTCTTCGTCTCGTCTTCGGTTCTTCGCGGCGCAAATATTCCAAAAATAATTGCTGGTTGATTTATTTCCAATTTGGCGGATATTTCTTCAAATACTTTTTTGAAACCAAAAACATGTAACATCTGAAAGTGCATTCTATGCACTCCCAGATTTTGGTGACTAATGACAACACAAAAAGTATTCTAATGTTTGTGATGAAGCATGCAGGGTCTTTTACAGGTAGACTGATAAAGAGGAACACTTAGTTTGCCTAAGTTTCAATTCAACTACACTTGGTCTTTCTTCAGAATTTCAGTCAGGAAATTTCCGGGGCTCGGAGATTTCCGGTCCCCAGACCGGAGATTTCCGAGCCATCCATATTTTTCACTAAGTCTGAATTGAAATGCGTACTGACTCCAACTCAAGCTGAGCCGGAAATCCTCCCGGAGATTTCCGAGCCCCAGTCCGGAGATCTCCGAGTGACAGAGGGATTTCGACCAAGTCCAGAACTCAAAATGTGTACTGACTCCAAAACAGTTTTAGCCGGAAATGCTCCCGGAGATTTCCGGCGCTCGGAGATTTCCGGGCCCCAATCCGGAGATCTCCGAGTGTCAGAGGATTTTCGACTAAGTCAAGAAGCCCAACCAGTACTGATCCAGATTCAAGCTCAGCCGAAATTTGCTCCGGAAATTTCCGGGGTCCGGAGATCTCCGGTCCTCAACCCGGAGATTTCCGGGCTGGCGGCTGTGCAACGGGCAGATTTTGGGGAGGGGTATAAATACCCCTCCACCTACCTCCAGCATTCTAAGCTTCCAGATTTTCTCTCTCCTCCATTGGTGCTGAAGCTCGTTTCTCCCGGATCTCCCAATCTAGCCACTCAAATCCGTTGATACTTGGGGATCTGAGGGAGAAGCCACCGATCTACATCTCCACCGAAGCGATTTGACTTCCCCCCTCTATTTTTTTAGGGGCAACGAATCTAGGGTTCCTTTGTGGATAGCTAGGTTCAACCTTGTGTGTTTTGATCCTTTGTGGATTCCTTTGTGGAAGTGACCTGTTGTGGTCTTTGTGAGAGCCCCCAATTCATTTGTTGGTGTGTGCCTCACGAATTTGTACGGGACTTTCTCCGCCCTTAAAGGAGTCCTTAGTGGAAGCGTGGATTCGCACCTTTGTGGTCGAATTCACAGGAGAATAGGGTGAGGCCTTTGTGGCGTTGAGCAAACCTTTGTGGTAGCTCACACCTCTCCAACGAGACGTACACCTATGTGGTGGAACTCGGGATAAAATCTTGGTCTTCAAGTTCCTACGGTTGTTTCGTTCCACTCTCCTTTACCGCATCTTTATTTCCTATACTTTCTTAGCTTCCTTGTTGTTTATCACTTGTGTCACCTAGTTGCACATCTAGACAACTTACTTTCCGCTAGCCTAAAACTGAAAAGACATAAAAATTGGTCACCACCTATTCACCCCCCCCCCCTCTAGGTGGACAACTGCCGTTCAACATCCCAACATTTTATAATGTTCAAAAATCACTAAAATTTAAAACTTTTGTTTTGATTAAAATAAAACATTAAAATGCGAAAACCATACTGATTCAGATGTATAATCTTCAAAATGACAGACTGTAACCTATTGGCCAAAAGTTTAGTGAGGAATTTCAGGGAACAATTCAATAAGGAGATCGGCCTGTAGTCGTTGGGACCTTCTGGAGAATTTGATTTGGGGATCAAAGTAATATAGGAGTCATTAATGCTTTGAAGATTAACCTCCCCACACCAAAACTGACGGCAAAGATCAAAGAAATCCCACTTAACCAAAGACCAACATTTCTTTAGGAACAAGCCAGTAAAACCATCTGGCCCGGGAGCCTTAGCATTTGGCAGACCCTTAAGAATCTCCTCCACCTCTCTCATAGTGAAAGGCCTAGTCAAGACCTCCAGACCTTCTCAAAACTCGCTCGATTCAAGACTGTGTTGGTTGGGCTTATGAGTACATTCACCAATGCAAACAGTCCAAGAAAGAATGCATCATTCTCAAGCTTGATTTCGCCAAAGCTTTCGATACAATTGATCATCGAGCAATTCTTAAGATCCTAAAATGTAAAGGCTTTAATGATCAGTGGTTAGGCTGGATGGATTGCATCATGTCGACGGGTACCTCTTCGATCTTGTTGAACGGTACTCCAGGTAAAAAGTTCGCCTGCAAGCGGGGAGTTCGTCAGGGTGATCCTTTGTCTCCAACCCTATTTGTGGCAGGTTCAGATCTTCTTCAGTCCATGGTCAATCTATTATGCGCTGAAGGTGGACTCCAGACGCCACTCCCAATTCCTGGTGCTGATTTCCCCATTGTACAATACGCAGATGACACTCTGTTGATCATGCAAGCTTGTCCCAATCAACTCCTGGCATTGAAATCGTTATTGCATGAGTTCTCGTCCGCAACTGGTCTGTGCGTCAACTATGCTAAATCTTGCATCTTACCGATCAATGTTACACCAGAGAAGATGGTGGATTTAGCTAGAGTTTTTGAGTGCTCCATTGGAACTCTTCCTTTCACATACTTAGGGCTGCCGCTTGGGACGTCAAGACCCACGGTTCGTGATCTTGCGCCAGTAAATGACCAAATTGAGCGTCGTCTAAACGCTTGTGCTCGTTTCTTACCTTATGGAGGAAGATTGATGCTTGTGGACTCAGTTTTCTCGGCTCTGCCCATGTTCCTGATGTGTTCTCTAAAGCTAAATAAAACCTTCTTTAAATCGGTGAACCGCTCTCGACGTCACTGTCTTTGGGACAAACGTGCGGATTCCACCTCATTTGCTGGTTTGGCGGCCTGGGACCTGGTCTGTCGACCCAAAGAACATGGTGGGTTAGGTGTTATCAATCTTGAATTGCAGAACATGGCTCTCCTATTAAAGCAACTTCACAAGTTCTACACGAAACAAGATATCCCATGGGTCAATTTGGTTTGGTCACTTTATTCAGATGCAGCTCCTCATGCTCAGCCTGCGAGAGGTTCCTTTTGGTGGCGTGATATTTTCAGTTTGGTGGATGTCTATCGCAGTATCACTGAAATTCATGTTAGAGATGGCTCAACAATTCTTTTCTGGAAGGATATATGGGCTCATGGAGAGTTATTATCGGAAAGACTTCCTCATCTTTACTCCTTCGTCGATAAACCTGATTTGACGGTGCAAAAGGTTCTCACTACAGCCAACATGAGTTCTTTATTTACCTTGCCGCTCTCTACTGAAGCTTTTGATGAATTTCAAGACCTGCAATTGTTGTGTGATCAACACTCGCCTCTGCCAGTGGCTACAGACGAGAGAAGTTTTGTTTGGAACAAGGTTTCCTATTCATCGATGGATTTCTATAAATTCATGTTTAAGGACTTCCCAAAAGACGCTGCCCTATCTGCTATTTGGAAATCTAGCTGTATCCCAAAACTGAAAGTATTTTGCTGGCTTCTTTTCATGGACCGCCTCAACACAAAAGATCTCATGCTGCGTAAACAATGGAAGGTCGAGGGAGGACCTAATTGTGTGCTTTGCAATCACGCCATTAGAGAAGATGTTCATCATCTGTTCTTTGGTTGCAGCTTTGCTGAGGAATGCTGGCTTACGGTTGGTATCACATGGGATAATTCACGTACTATAAAGGAGAGATCTCTTCATGCGGCTGCGTCTTTTCATCATGGTAATTTCATGGAATTCTTTGCCACGGTAGCCTGGAACATCTGGAAGGAGCGTAATGATTTTATCTTCAAAGGGGAGGCACCTTCCATGGGGCGCTGGCGTCGACGCACCAAGCATGATATCCTCCTCCATCAGTTCAGAATCAAAACCTCTCTAGTTCAGAGGCTGCTGGATAGTGTCACTCTTTGCTTTCCTTAGTTTTTGGATCGCACTGTTTTAGGCCAAGCTACATTGTAATCTTCTACTCTTTTCTCCTTTTTAGGTTTGGGTCATGTCTGTATGACTCATCCCTCTCACCTCATCATCTTCACCTCCCCCCCCACCCCCCCCCCCCACTCATGTAAACTTCTGTTAAAGTTTTGAAAATAACCGTAGGGTTCTTGCCCTACGGTAGCTTGGTCTAAAAAAAAAAAAAAAAAAAAAAAAAAAAAAAAAAAAACATTAAAATGCCTAAGAAAACCGACAATAAAAGACTTCAAACATATTGAAAGGGTTTAATATTTCAAATGTCTCAATTTAACATTATTTTCAAAAGTTGTTCAGTTTAAACATTTTATTATCCATTGTATTTTCTTAAACCTCAATATACAATTTGACAAATGAATTACCAACTCCAAACCATTTTCATGTAATACAAAGTTTCTTTTTAAGTATTTGATTCAACCACTTAGCCATATCTATTCTTTAACTCATAAATTCAAAATTATTTAAAAATGGTATACTTGCAAATTGGTTTCAATCTTTCACCTGAGTTCAAAACATAGTTCTATAAATTACAGGCCTATAGTTCATAACCTTAAAACTTCATAGATTTTATAATTAAGGAATTATCCAAATAAACATTTCATTAGCTTAAAATGATTTTCATTTATTTTCAAAACATGAAATGATTAATATACTATATTTAAGGAATACATTGCATCTAAAATCTTTTCCAAAGTTGTTTTATGAAGTTTCATATGAGCACAAAATATTTTAAATTAAAAATGAATACATTATATTTCCCTTTTCATTTTTATATAGTTGTGTTATACTATTTAATATTATACTAAATCCAAAAATGAATTTAGTATTTGAAAATGATCTTAAATAACTTTAATTCAAACATATTTGAATGTGGGTAATTTCATAAATTTTATTGCCCTAAAATGAATTATTAAATTACTAATTTCAAAGTTGACCTAAATGGACAAATTTGCATTTTATGAAAAATTCAAAATATTATTTTTCAAAAGTTTTCAAAACATGCCCACTAAAGGTTTAAAACATAGATATGAATTTTACAGATTTATAGAAATTGATTTGACTTCATTTGGACATTTAAATCAAAAGATATGAACAAAATGGAAAAATCAGAAAAAAGAAAAATGTTGATGTCAGCGATGACGTCAGCTCCATCTTCAACCTCCGGCGTGAATTCCGGCTGAAACTCCTCTCTCCATTGCGGATCAAATCACGGGCGAAACTCGCGGGATTGAATTCTCCGAGTGTGCCTATAAGACCCCCTGCCCCTCCTCCCTAGTTTCCCCTAAAAACCCTAAAGAAACACCCCCTGAACAAAGACCACCTCGAGCCTCCTCTCCACTCCCCTCCTTCATATTTTTGACTGACGCATCTTCCTAACCCATTCCCGACCTCCTTTCGCAGCAAATCAGGAGGGGGAGAACGAGTTGGAGCTCGCCGGCGCCCGAAGCACTTCGGCCACGCCCCCACACCCCTCTGAGAGGCACGCGACGCCGCCACCGAGTCCATCGAGACCGCCGCGATGAGTTACGCGCCGCCGTCGCCTCCGTTTGCCCAGGGGAGCCCCGCAACACCCTCGCGGTCCAGAACGAGGTCGTCGCCGCCGTCTTCTACGTCGCCGGCGGACGTGCGCCGCTCGGTCCTGGTCAATGCGACCGAGACCGTTCGATCTATGATCAACGGCCCAGATCAGATCGCCCCGAAAAGGTATCACCAGATCCGGTCCGTCCGATCTTCATAAAATCCTACGGCCCATGTTAACCCTAGATCCGAGCCAATTAGAGCTTACCACGTCAGCCAGCCTTTTTCTATTTTATTTTTCCGAATAAAATTAAATGGCAGTTTTCAGAAAAGCCCCTGCATCTGTTGGTTTGGCCAAATTAAATGGAGTAGTTCCCCATATCCTTTTTATTGGTTTGGCCAAATTTAACAAACTTTATATTTTTGGAAAGCCCTATACATGTAGAATATTTTAGATCTGTTGGATTTCAAATTTGACTTAGTTTAAAATATTCAAATTTCAAATGAATGATTTGAGTATATTTGTAATAACTTTAAATCTACAAATTCAAAAAATTGCAAATAAAATTGTTTTAGAAACTTTGGAATATTTGTAATATGATGCCTCTGTTACAAAATATTTTTGAGTATTATTTTCATGATTTATTAGTTCTATGTTTAATTTGAATAGTTTGACTATTTTTGACATAACTTTTAATAGGAACATTATTTTTAATTAAATTAAATTGCTATAAATTTTATTAAATGCCCTCTGTCTATTAACACTATTTATAAAATTTTGTTACAAAATTTTAATCACATAAAACTTTAATTTTTTATTTATTCCTTTATTTATATTTTGTAAAAACAGAAATTAATTAAATTGCATTTATAGCTTAATGCATACTTTATAAATATCATAAAAATTGGAATGATGTGTCTTGTGATTAAAAATTGCATTTCATGCATAACATATTTTATTATATAATTATATTCCTCATAGGAAAACTCCTCCCCCTTTTTTCTAAGTTAGGAATATTTTCAACTTAGTATTGTGGTAGAGTGCTATGCACTAGACACTGAGAATTTTCAACATGGAGCTAGAAGACCAATGAAGGACTTAGCCAAAACAAAATTTCAGAAGTATCTTCAAGGAGTAGAAGCACTTAGAAGAAAAACAAGAAGAAGTACATGAAGATCAACCAGCAATATTTTCTAAGTCTTGCTTCCTCTCTCTTTCTATTCTCCCTTCTTATCTTAGTGTTATGATGACTAAGTTAAATCCAAGGCCAGCCTAGGTGATACAAAAATCATCAAGTCTGAAGATTATTCAAGTCTACCAAGAATTCAATCAAGACATCACCAAGGAGAATATTACAAGTCTGGAGATGAAGCTTGGAAGACCAACTACAGTTTTCTTTCTATATGTTCCCTCTTTTCTAATCTTGTCTTTCACATTTGACTTAAACAATTTTTGATCATTTTATTACCATCTCGAAGTGGTTGGATCCTAGCGGCATAGTGAGATGAAGCGGCCTGGAGACTAACCTTACATGTCCACGTACATGAGACCTGTTCCACAATTTAAGTTGCTAGCCGGGTTTCTGTCTCTCTCACTATAGTGAATATCCAACTTACAAAGAGTTGATAATAATTATTGATCACCTTATAGACTTAGTATTTTTCTCTAAGTATTTTGCACATCATGGCTAAGCCATTAGAGTGCTTATTTCAAGATGATATAAAACAAAGTATTTTATCCAACTTATCACCTTAGCCCTTAGTCCTTTTGGACCAACCTATTTGCCTTGCAATAACTTGAAAGATTTTCATGGCATGACATGCATCTCTAGTCCTTAGAAATAATTTGCATATCATGCATGACATGTTTTCCTTAGAATTTTATGAAACGTGTTTGTTCATTATGTATGTTTGTATGTGTTGTGTTGTTTTGTTTTATGATTGTTGTATTGTTGTTTGCCTATATTGTTAGATTGAACGGAGAGCTCCGAATAACGTTGAAAAGAGTTTGTGAGTAAAGACTTCATCCAAAGGCTAGTGGCATACCTCATAAACCTCCTATTATTTTCTATATGCATTACTTAGTGTATTTTTATATAAGCATGTGTAGGATAGTATTGCTATGCTAAACCTGTGTAGAATCCCTTACACCTGTGTCTAGGCCCCTATGCAATACTTAGTAGAATTATTGATGCTATGCAAATGTTGTTTTGTGAAAATCTAAATTCTACTAAGTTAATAAAGAACCTTCTGGGTGGATTGGTTGTATACGGAGGCGAAGTTGAGTGGTTACTCAGGACCATTTCTATGGTGTATACTTGAGTATGTGCACTTGTGGATGGCCACCCAGGGAACAGAGGAATCTGAAGAACTCCGAGTGACGATTGCTTCCAGTGCAGCCATTGCCAATGGGCTCTGGCTTGATCAACTATGTTGCGTGGACTCTCTCCGGCTTGACAAGCAGATGTAGGGGGTGTTAGGTGGAACGGGTCAAGCCAGAGTGGGAGGGAAAATGCTTCTGAAAGATCTCGTCTCATTCTTCTCCTTTTCCTTATCACTATAAGTGTGTAAAGGATAGTTTGGGTTGAATAGGTACAATGGTGAACGTGCACAACCTCTGCAGAGTGTAAAACTAAGTACTTAGCCGTGTCCCCGGTACGGACAATTTGAGCAGCTGATCACGGACGTCAACGGAGGATTCCACCATTCCAACTTCAAAATTAAAACTTGATGGGTGAACAAGGGTAGAATGAGATAGTGGTTTTCATGCCACGAATGTCTCGAATAGTAGAAAAGTGGTTTCCAAAGAGTTAGGAAAAATTGGCTTTATGCAAAATAGCTTGAACTCCACCAGCCAAATAAGCATATAGGTTATTAGAGTTTTTCCACTAAGTGTCCACCATAGTGTCACTTTGCCAGACTCCAGTTTTAATGGAATCTAACCCACGTTGTTGCAATATTTTTCTTATTGCAGATTGTGCAGATGACGAGTGAGGTTTCGTTTAGAGGTTTCGAGTCTGCAACCAACATGTTTTCGCCTGTGGCAACATGATGATGATGGAGACTCACTACTATTGTATTTTCGCTGTTTACTCTTTCAAAGCTAGCTTTATGCTATGCAACTTGCATTGAATATTTTGTAAGTCTGGATCCTCGATGTAATAAAATTGATACTTTGTTGTGATATTACATCGTAAACTGTGTGTGCAAACAAATCGATCCAGGGATTTGCACTATACACAGGTATCTGCCTTATTTTAAGTGCAGGTACGCTACAAAACAGCAGAAACAGGGATCTGGCACTGTGGCATCTTGTTAATAGGTTAGTCACAGAAAATGCATAAAACTATATAAAATGAATATAAACATGTAATAACATGGTATAACATAGCATGGAACATAAGAAATTATAAATACGTTGGAGACGTATCAACATCCCGAAGCATAGTTCTACTCGTCCCGAGTAGGCAAGAGCGATAAAAAGAATAATTTCTGAAGTGACATGCTTTAACACAATCTTGATCAAATAATAATGTAAGGCTCATGTTATGAATGAAATGACTCAGGGCAATGATCTATAGTTTGCTAACAAATAGACAAGGAGTAAACAACTACATCATATAAGTAAAAACTTTTCATGAATAGTACTTTCAAACAAGCATCAATAAGATTTGCATAAGAGTTAACTCATAATGAAATATTATCTAAGTAAAAGTGCATTGAAGCAACACAAAGGAAGATATAAGTTTCAGCATTGGCTTTCAACTTTGAACATGTATATTATATAGATAGTTGTTAACACAAAGGAATATAACAAGTGCAATAAGTAAGCATATAAGAATTGTAATACACAGTTCACACAAGTGTTTGCTTTGGGGATAGAAAGAAGTAGGTAAACTGACTCAACATAAAGTAAAAGATAGGCCCTTCGCAGAGGGAAGCAGTGATACAAGCATGTGCTAGAGCTTCTTAGTTTTATAGGTTTTTGAAATCATATAGAGAGCATAAAAGTAAGTTTTGAGCGGTGTTTGTCGTTGTCAATGAATGGTAATGGGCACTCTACCCCCTTGTCAACCAGACTTTAAAGAGCGACTCCCGTGAAGGAAGTTATTTCTATCCAAGGGTAGATCATCCCTCTTTTCTCTTTTGTGTACACATGTAGTTTGGAACTAGTATCATTGCTTGATTGATTAGATCAGGGAAAAAATGTGAAGAGAATGCAGCGGTTAAAGTTGTAATTAATTGGGACTGGGCACTCCATTTGCCAGCTCTTTTTGCAAAATTAATGGATAAGCGGTGTATATGCCACTAGTCCGGTTGGTAAAAGTACGTCTAAAAGCAAACGAGAAGGTTGATACCCGTAACACCACATACTTCCTCATGAGCTAATAAACATTGACACAAATGAGGGATAATAAGTTTTGAATAAAAGGTAGCACATGAAGTATTTGCTTCGAATGGCAGGAAAATACCATGTAGTAGGTAGGTATGGTGGACACAAATGGCATAGGTTTTGGCTCAAGGTTTTGGATGCACGAGAAGTATTCCTCTCAATACAAGTCTTTGGCTAGCAAGGTTTTTTGAAGCAAACACAAGTATAAACTATGACAACAAGACGTATATACAAAACATACTGCAAGCATTATAAAACTCTACATTGTCTCCCTTGTTGCTCAAACACTTTAACTAGAAAATATCTAGACCTTAGAGATACCAAACATGCAAACCAAATTTCAACAAGTTTTATGGTAGTTCTCCACTAATAGGTTTTAACTACATGATGTAACGGCTTAAACATGATCTACTTGAGAGCTCAAAACAATTGCCAAGCATCACAAAAAATTCAAGACAATGATCTACAAGAACATGTATATCTTTTCATTATACCATCTACCACATTTAGCATTTTCTGTTTCCAACCAAACACAAATAAACTCTCCAAGTATTTTAACAATGAGATATGAGAGTATAATAATAACTAACAGCTCTAAACAAGAGGTGCATGAAAAATAAGAGTTGAAAGTATTGTAGTAGTTAGAGAAGAATACTCAACAAATATAAGGTAAGAATAGAAGTATTCATATGAAAAAGCGGAGCATGTCTCTCTCCCACAAAAGAATTCTAGGATCCATTTTATTCAGAGAAAAAAATAACAAAAACAGAAAAGAAAACAAACATACGCTCCAAGTAAAGCACATAAGATGTGACAGAATTAAAATATAGTTTCACTAGAGATGACCTGATAAGTTGTTGATGAAGAAGGGGATGCCTTGGGCATTCCCAAGCTTTGACGCTTGAGTTTTCTTGAAATATGCTTGAGTGACCCACGGGGGCATCCCCAAGCTTAGACTCTTTCATCTTCTTGATCACATCATATCATCCTTCTCTATTGATGCTTGAAAACTTCCTTCACACCAAACTTCTCATGAACTTCATTAGAGGGGTTAGTATTAAAAAACATTAATCCACTTTGGTACTGTTGTGACACAATTAAAGAACTCAATAAATATTAGCTACAGCCCCTCCATGATAGAGAACCTTGCTTAAAGTCGACAAGAGACAATGCAAAAAACAAAGACATAATCTGTCAAAACAGAACAGTCAGTAAAGATGAATTTTTTCGAGATACTAAACTTGCTCAGATCAGAAAACACAAAACTAATGAAATTTGCGTACATGTCCGAGGATCATGCAAAAAATAGGGCAGAATTTTCTGACGTTTCTACGAGGAGTTATGAATTTAACGGTGGACAGCAGAAAAACTGTTTCAGCGCAGGAATCCAAATCTTGTACCAACTTCCTACTAGAGACTTTACTTGGCACAACTATGCAATAAAATAAAGATCAAAGGAGTTGTTACAGATTTAAGCATGCTCCTTGACTCAAATAAGAAAAATAAGAGAAATAAAACATGGGTTGTCTCCCATAAGCGATTTTCTTTAATGCCTTTTAGCTAGGCTTGATAGTTTTAATGATGTTCTCATGAAAATAGAAAATGAAGCAAAAGGAGCATCAACAATAAAATACAAAACACATTTAAGTCTAACCCGCTTCCTATGCACAGGAATCTTGTACACAAATAAATTCATAAAGAACAAAGTGACAAGCATAGGAAGATAAAAGAACAACAACTTCAAAACTTCTAGCATATAGAGAGGTGTTTTAGTACCATGAAAAATTCTACAAACATATTTTCCTCTCTCATAGTAATTTTCAGTAGCATCATGAATAAACTCAACAACATAGCCATCACATAAAGCATGCTTTTCATAATCTACAAACACATAATTTTCATCAAGCTCCATAATAGTGGGATAAAAACTTTCAAACCCACTTTCAACAATTTTATAACAAGATGATTGATCATTCTCAAGGTATATAGGACTCCTAGATAAAGTCAAGACTTGTCCAATCCCATTTTCAAAAGTAGTACAGTTAATATTATCAAGTAACATAGGACCATCATCTAGAGCTTTATCATAAGCATTTTTCTAAGCAAACTTCTTTAGTATCATGCATTTCGAAATTAGGCACAAATAAAGGATTATCATAAGATTTGTCAAAATAACATGGATTACCATATATAACAGTAGCATAATTGTTTTCACAAGTATTACTCATAGGGAATATTTCAAGAGAATCCACAGGATCATAACATTCATCCTCCTTTGGTAAGCATGGGGGACAATCAAATAGTGTAAGGGATGAAAAGTTACTCTCATTGGAAGGTAGGCATGGGTAGATACTCCATACTTCCTCCTTTTGTTCTTCACTCTCCTCCTCTTTTTCATCTAATAAGCTTTCAGGTTCAGCAATTTCTTCTTCCACGGGTTTCTACAAATTGTGGATACATTCTTGTGCATTAATGAGTCTCTCTTTTTAATCAATGATATAAGGATTATTGCTGAATTATTCTATGCAATAATTAAGGATAGAAGAGATATAATCTTTAAGTGTATTACAGGCAACACAAGTTTCATAATTTTTAGACATGAAGGATTCTATTTTAGAAGCTCCTATAAATATAACAAATTCTTCCACTTCTTCAAATCCTAGATCAATATAGTTATTCCAATGATAGTTCATAATTATAACTTCTTTACTAAAGCCACATTGGAATTTAATATGTTTATTATCCTGTTCAGAGCAGCAATTGATATCATGACGTTTAAGCAAAATTTTAGCAAGTGTATTCAACTTTTCTAACACGCTTTCATGACTTTTCCTTTACGTGATTCTCTATAATTCATATGTAATTCATTTAGTTCTTCCATAGCAGCAGTTTTTTTTTTGATTTTTGGTTTTTCTATTTTTTTATGGTTTTTCGGTTATAAACATAAAGCAAGACAAAAATAAACTAAAAAAAATAAAACTAAATAGAAATAAACTAAGCACAAATAAACTAGACAAAAAAATAAATACAATACAAATAAAGAGAGAGGTAGAGTGTACTCCCCAGGTTAACTTATGAGTAGAGCTATGCCTCCCCGGCAACGGCGCCAGAAAATAGTCTTGATAACCCACAAGTATAGGGGATCGCAACAGTCTTCGAGGGAAGTAAAACCCAAATTTATTGATTCGACACAAGGGGAGGTAAAGAATACTTATAAGTCTTAACAGCCGAGTTGTCAATTTAGCTGCACCTGGAAAAGCACTAGTAACAAGGGTGATGTGAAAGCAGCAGTAATATGAGAGCAGTAGTAACAGTAACACAAAGACAATAGTACCAGAGAACAAGTGTTTGCGTGGAGTTGACAGGAAATCAATGATGATGACAGAAGGACTGGGGTTCCCAGCTATCTACACTAATGGTAACTCTCAAATAAGAAGTGTCGGGTGAACAAATTACAGTTGGGCAATTGACAACATTGAAATAACATTAAGTAAGAATATCCATATTATTAATTAAGTAGGTGTTTTCCATATATAGTTTGTGCGTGCTCGCAATGAGAAACTTGCATAACATCTTTTGTCCTGCCAGCCCGTTTGCAGCGGGGCCTCTAGGAAAACTACTGGCAACTAAGGTGCTCCTTTTAATACAGCACCGGAGCAAAGCATTAACACTTGGTGAAAACATGTGATTCTCACATCACAGCCATTCCCTCCGGTTATCCCAATTCTTTCACTTTGGGCCATCGGTTGCGGACAATGACATGTGCATACAACTTGTAGATACAATCTAAGCAATAAATATAGAACTCAGATCTAAGATCGTGCCACTCATGCACTAGCGATAAGCATTAAACACAACAAGATTGCAGCAACAATAACTTCACAAACTTATATAGATAGACTGATCATAATGTAACAATTCATCGGATCCCAACAAACACAACACGGATTACATCATATGGATCTCAATCATGTAAGGCAGCTCATGAGAACATTGTATTGAAGTACATGGGAGAGAGAGTACCAACTAGGTATAGCCAAGAATCCGTAGTCCATGGGGGAACTACTCACAAACCATCATGGGGTAGAAGTGGAGGCGGTGGAGTCGATGGGGATGGCTCCGGGGGTCGATCCCCGTCCCGGCAGGGTGCCGGAACAGGAACTTCTGACCCCCAAAACTTGTCGGTGATGGCAGCGGCACTCGGGACCCGTGGAAGAAAAAGTGTCTAACCGGGTGTTCTTAGGTCAGGGGGGGCGAAAGACCTAGGTCGGTGGCCGCCTCCTCACCTCCTGGCGCGGCCAAGATGGGGCCCGCGCCAGCAGGTGGTGAGGGCCCCTCGCGGCCCTTCTTCGTCTCGTCTTCGGTTCTTCGCAACGCAAATATTCCAAAAATAATTCATGGTTGATTTATTTCCAATTTGGCGGATATTTCTGTAAGTACTTTTCTTAAACCAAAACAACTGAAAACAGGGAACTGGCACTGTGGCATTTTGTTAATAGGTTAGTCCCAGAAAATGCATAAAACTATATAAAATGCATATAAAACATGTAATAACATGGTATAACATAGCATGGAACATAAGAAATTATAGATACGTTGGAGACATATCTGCGGACGATGAAAAGGCGACGGCTATGCGCAAGGACATGGACGGGATCGCCATGAAGGAGGTGAAGAAGATGCAAGCCAAAAAGAAGGATCGCACAAAGACGGGAACCAGCAAGCCCATCTTCGTGGGATCAATTAACGCGCGGCGTGCTTTTTCTCATAACATGCAGGGAGCAATACCGATTGTCCCGGATCTTAACTCTTTTCCAGAAGCAACTGAAGCTCTTCGAGTCACGGATCAGTTTGTTGAGCAGTACTGCGTCCTTAGGAGGGAGGTGGATATACTTCAAGAGGAGAATAACAGGCTCCGCAAGATGTTGGAGCGTTACCTTACTCCACTTCGAGTCGTTCCACCATCGCCATCGAAGGAGTAATTCATCATCGGTATTGGCATCTCCCTTAGCTTGTTCCAATCTTGGGGGGAGTGCCGCGGTATCACCATTATCTTTCATCTTTTACTTTTTAGTAGTTTCATTCATGAGTAGGGAAGTTATCTTATATTATGGTTTGCGATGTGGAAGTATCTCTCTTTTAATTGGTTATATATGTATCCCTTGGTGTGAGTTGCCGTTATGGAATATTAATGAGAAGTGTTATCATTTATTTTCTGCACACTTTATTTTAGGTTGCAACTTTTATCATATATGATTGATCTTGTCATTTTGTATTGGCGATCACTTTGGGAACATATAGTAAATCTTTTCGCATTGGTCCGTAGCTACAATACTTTGAGACTTAAGGAAAAGAATTACATGTAGAATATATCATTCATTGATCTTTCTCACTTGTCTATGACAAGCTTAGTATTCAGAACTTAAAATTGTGTGTGCTTTCACCTAAGAATTAAATTATTGTCTTTTAATACATGTATGTTTGTTTGTATCCTTCAACTCTTATGCTTGCTACCCAACCTTGGTAGCCAAAGACCTGTATCGAGCGGGAATGCTTCTCATTAATCCAAACCTTGAACCAAAACCCTTGCCATCTGTGTCCACTATATCTACCTACTATGTGGTATTTGCGCCACTCCGAGTAAATACTTCTTGTGCTATCTTTATTCAAAATTAGCATCCCTTATTTGTGTCAATGTTCACTAGCTCATGAGGAAATAATAGTTGGATTTGTTATCTTACATCCTAATTAAGTAACCTATGACTTGCATGCTAAATCTGCTCGTCATTAATATTGCAAAGGGGTGGTCAGACCACTATAATATCAAAGGTCGAGTTTTTCAAAAATATAGGCACTCCTCCATGGTTTGAGGTTGATTTGTGGGCACCCGTGAATTCGGCTAGCCATGGTATGAATAGAAAGGTGGGGAGGAGTGTCATGGTTGTGATAGTAAAAAGAAAAAAGAAGATGAATATGAGAAAGACTTGTTTAAAAAATATAATCGGAACCACCCCTAACTTGTTTAGTATGGAAGATGACAAGAACTCTATTACGAATCGTTGACAACAACAAACACCGCTCAAAAACTTACTTTTATGCTCTCTATATGATTTCAAAAGGCTATAAAACCAAAAGCTCTAGCACATGCTTGTATCTCTGCTTCCCTCTGCGAACTATCTCCTTCTAACTTATGTTGATTGTGATTCAACCATTCATACATTAGTATTTTTAATCATGTTTTTCATTATTTCTTGTTTAGCACATTGTTGGCACCTAATAAATTTGATTTTTTGAGCTATCAACCTATAAAGAGGGCTGTTTTATAAACTAAGCTCAATTGCTCATTGTTCTCTGACCAAGGACAAAGTTTGCCAACACCAACTATCGTTTTCTCTATGTACTTTACTGCCGTTTACCTCTACTTGTTACAAGTTGATTATACATGAACGGAGTTAATATCTAAGATGACTTCTTTTATACATGTGATGCTTCTTGTCCGTATATTTTATATCGACACTTCACTCCATAAACCTGTGGTCATGTTTACGGAGTTCAGCTTTCGCTTGGGGACAAGCGAGGTCTAACCTTGGGGGGAGTTGATACGTCCATTTTGCATCACTATTTTATATCATAATTTACTGTTATTCATTGATATATTTCATATTTAGCGATGATACTTATGTTATTTTATCTATTATGCATGATTGATGATCATTGGGGGATGGAACTCTGGAGCCTGAATTCTGCTGGAAAAAGCACCGTCAAGATACAATATTTGCCAAGACCAAAAGAACAAAGTGGCTAACTGGGAATTATTTCTGAATTATTACATGAAGGAGGCCAAAAGGGGAGGCCGAGGTGGGGCCCAGGGGGCCCACATCACCTCCCGGCGCGACAGACCCCCTGGCCGCGGGAGCAGGTGATGAGGCCGCCCTGGCCCACCACTTAGCGCACCCCTTCACGTACTTGTTCCCCCCGAAGACCTAAAAAACTTACAGGGGACGAAAACCATCTCTGCCGCCACCACGAGGCGGAGAAGACAGAGAGAGAAAAGCTCTCCGGCAAACGGCGTTGCCGTCGGGGAAATTCCCTCCCGGAGGGGGGAAATCGCGCCATCGTCACCGTCATCGAGCTGCACTCCATCACCATCATCAACACCACCATCTCTACCACCGACGCCATCATTCCATCCATCCACTGCATTCACGCTGTAACATCTAGGGCTAAACTCTGTGTATTTGATAGGGGAAACTCTCCCGGTGTTGATTACTCTTGTTATTGATGTTATTGAGTGAAACCGTTGAACTAGGGTTTATATTCAGATTGTTATTCATCATTATATCACATCTGATCATGTTCATCATGGTGTGTTGTGAGTAGCTCGTTGTGTTCTTGAGGACATGGGAGAAGTCTAGATGTTAGTAGTGAACTATGTTGATTAATATTTGATGTTTTGATATTTAAGTTCTGGTGCCATTCTTCTAGTGGTGTCATGTGAACATCGACTACATGACACTTCGCCTTTATGGACCTAGGGGAATGCATCGTGTACTTGGTTATCATTTGTGGGGTTGGCGGAGGGACAGAAACCTAAACCCCCGTTGGTATTCCGATGCACGAGGGATCGCGGGATCTCAGAGTTTAAGGCTATGGTTAGATTTATTTTAATTACTTTCTTGTATTTGCTGATTCTTGCAAGGGGTATAATCATAAGAATGTATTACTCCAAGGAAGGGCGGTGCATTAGCATAGGTTCACCCACACGACACTTATCTAAACACTAAAGATTTTTCATCAATATGAAGCGAAAGCACTAGATAGAAATCCCGTGTGTCCTCAAGAACGTTTGGTCATCATAAGTAAACAAACCGGCTTGTCCTTTTCTCTAAAAAGGATTGGGCCACTCGCTGCAATTATAATTGTCGTGCTCTATTTACTCGCACTTTATTTCTCTATTATATCAAAGTCTACTGAAAACTTGTCTGCTAGTGTTTACAGTGAATTCCTCATCAAAACCACTTGTCAACACATTCTGCTCCTCGTTGGGTTCGACACTCCTATTTATCGAAAGTACTATGATACACCCCCTATCCTTGTAGGTCATTACTCCGCAACCGATCGGTCAACCTTCCACCCTTGTCGGAGAGAAGAGGCCGTAACTGCTAAGGGAGGAGCATATACGGAACACTCCAACATAGATGAAAGCAACAAATCCCCCAGTGAGTCTCGACGACGATCAACACCGTGAGCAACCTTGTCGTCCACACGACACAAGGCGAAACACCCTCGACGATGAAGAACTTCCGGAGCCGCCGCCCGACATCCAACTCTTCGTCACGTCCTGCACAATCCACCTACACCACCTTCCGGGGCCGCCGCCCCGACATGCCATCGCGCGTACTCGAGCTGCAACACCGCACGACCTAGCTGTCTGCAGCCCAAACTGCTCAGGACAACTACCTGTAGACCACGGCCGGTACACCACATCTGAGGCCGCCACCTCGACATACTAAAGATCACCCTACACTGAGACGCATCGACCAAGCCGACAACCTCGTTGCACTCATAGCTCGAGATTGTCACCCACACCATGCAAGGCCATTGAACCACCCCATAGAGCCGTCGCCGCATATCTTTCTGAGGCCGCCACCTCGACGCACAACCACCATACGAGGCCGCTGCCCCGACGTCCACCAACCCAGGTGAAAGAGAAGCACCACACAACAGCCTCATGTTCACTCACCAGGGCGACGCTGCCAAGACGGAAGCAACGAATTGTAACATCCCAAATTTTGGAACCAAGAAAAACTTATTTTTACCAGACCCAAAATTCAGAACCAACAAAAACTTTTTGAAATGTTTCACTAATGATTGTGTTTCCCTTCCCATTGCTATGTTCGAATTTGTGTGACTTGCTATTTGAATGGTGATATGATTAATTCTAGGGTTTGAATGTTGTGGCCTTGGTTGTGATGATTATTGTATTGTTTGCTTGGGTGAATAATTACACCAAAATACTTTAAGTGTTAAATTGAAGACACACTTGACAACAAAGTTGGGTGAGACTTGAATAGAAACAAACTCCTCAAATTAATCAACAAATGGGAATTTAAATCATGAGCTAAAGAAATGATCTAAATAAATTAGACTCCCTACTCAACTCTCTATTTTCTTCAAAACAAATACCTTATTATGAAAATAAAATATATTTGAAGTTAAAATATTTGTCAAGGAAGTTCCAAGAGTTCAAATTAATATTTGAACTTGCTTAAAAATTTCTAAAAGATTATAAAAAGGGTTTTGAGAAAAATGTTATATTTCAAAACTCTATGAACAAAAAGTGTTCAAAACATTTTATTTTGCAACACAAATTTTTGTGCAACTTCTACATGTATATGGGAGGTCCCATGAACATTTTCAAATTTTTCTAAAATGTTTTGGTACCTCAATTAAACCACTGAAAAGCTACTGGATTTAAAAGAAATAAAAGAAAAACAGGCAAGGGGCTTAATTGAGAAACTAGGAAATTCTGCCGGGGGGGGGGGGGGGGGGGGGGGTTCGGAAGATCTCCTTCTTCCTGTAGCACGGCATGGCTGCAGTGCTGCCGTGCTCCCCGCTCCCCTCGCCGCAGCGTCGCCGCCCGGACCCCCCACCTCTCCGCCTCGTTCCTCTGCTCCCTTAGACGCGGACATCGACGCCACGCCCCCTCCCTTATTGCACGCTCCCGTGCCGCCGCTCGGCATGTCCACGGGCGACACGGCGACGTGCGCCTCCCGCCGTGCCCCTCTCCCAAGCGTCCACTGCCGGACCCCCCTCCTCTCCCCTGCGCGATAAGAAGCCCCGAGCCGCTCTTCTGCTCCCCGGCCCTCTCTCCCTCTCTTTCCTCTCTTCTCCTCACCACGGCACCGAGCTCGCCGTCGCACACCACCGGTGACTGGAGCCTCCCCGAGCCCAATGGAGGCCGTCATCGACACCGCCTCGCCGTCCTCTTCATCACCGTGCAAGGAATTGAAGAGGGGAGCCACGGTTCGACCGCGCCGTCCCCGTCTTCTTCCTCTCCGGCCGCCGCGCCCCGAGCTCGTTTCCGACGCCGTCACCGCACCTCTGCACTAACGGGTCGCACGCACGCGTCAAGGGTGAGCGTACGAACCTCCTGGACATCCCCGTTCTTCCCCTGCCTCTGTATTTCGCCGAGGCGGTGAGCTCGCCGCCGGCCGCCGTCGGGCACCGATGTGCGTGTCGCTCCGGCGACCCTTAGGTAGCGTCGCCGCCGTTTTCGTGCTCGCCTCGTTCGCGTGAGTCGTTAGCAACCGTAGCACGTTCCCTCGCGCCGTAGAACGTCGAGTCCATGCACCTCGCCGCCGGTGAACGGCGCGGCCGTACGCGTCGCCGCCGTGCCCTAGCCTCACCTCTTATTTACCTGCACCCGTATTCTAGCACCAAACAGCACCCGAACCATTGGCTAGCGTAGCCGCACCGCACGCCCGCGAGATCCCGAGTTCGAAACCCCCCAGCGCGCGGCCTTTTGGTTTATTTTCGCGCGCTGACATGTGGCCCCCACTGGTCACTGACCGTGGAGGCCAGCACAGCCGCACCCAGCCGCATCAGCGCCACGTGGCCCTCGGGCCCCCGTGGCAGTAGCACGGGCTAGACCTCCCCTCGGTGAAAAAACGTTTCACCGAGAACCTCCAGCGCGCGGCCTTTTGGTTTATTTTCGCGCGCTGACATGTGGCCCCCACTGGTCAGTGACCGTGGAGGCCAGCACAGCCGCACCCAGCCGCATCAGCGCCGCGTGGCCCTCGGGCCCGCGTGGCAGTAGCACGGGCTAGACCTCCCCTCGGTGAAAAAACGTTTCACCGAGAATGTTTTTGAAAATATTAAAAACAGAAAAGGAATTGAATTTGTAAAATCCATAACTTTATAAATACTTGTCCAAAAATTACAAATAAAATACCAAAATGTTCAGAAAGGTAAATACTGCCTTTTGGTATAATTCATTTATCCAAATAAATTAGTTTATATAATTTTTCATTAAAATAAAGAAAAAGGGTAGAAAAGAAAATGAATTTAGAAAATCAATACTGAACTCATTTTGTAAATTCAATAACTTGAGATTTATAACTCCAAATAAATCAAATCAAATGTTCTGGAATGCTTATGAAATTATCGAACCAACCCAATTGGTTTCACCTCATTTAGATATATAATAAAAATGTATTATTCAAAATGCCATAAAGGGTTTAAAACCCAAACTTGTTTGTTTCTGATACTCTGTTAGTCCAAATTGGTTGAGACCAATTATATTGAGTCACATTTAGTCATGGTTAGCCATCCCTAAAAGGATTTAATTTTTAGAACAACAGAACTTAATTGATAGCCAAAACTTGATTATTAATCTTCTGGATTGAAACCATTATGTAGGGAGTTTGGTAACTCCAATTGACCCAAATCCAATTGTGTTGTCTCAGACACATAAGTAGCTTTCTGTAGAATTTTAGTTTGTATTTTTATGACCAACAGAACTTAAGTTATGCAATAAAACATGTTCAACTAGTTTCTGCCCTAATTAAGATGTAATTGAATAATGGCTAATTCAATTAAAATGAAACCAATTTGTGCTGCTTGATATATGAAGTGGTTATTTAGAGCATTTGAGGTTGTATTGCTGTAATGGTGGTTGTGTCACAATTACTTTCTAGATGTTATTGTTTAGTATGTTATAATATGTTAGTACTGTTAGTTGAATTTGATGGGAAAATTGGTATGAGTAAAATATTACCTAGCTCGATGAACTTGAAGGACTTAAGTTGAGTATTAGATTAAATATCTTGTTAGTGTACCCACCTTAGCTTGGTGAGGTATTTAAATTATAAAAATGAATTGGTGACTTAACTTTTGTTTGAAGTATTTCCTAGTTAGGAAAAGGGGTTTGTGAATTACCTCTAATTGAGGGTGTCTTTGTACCCTCTTGTTTTGGCATGTCTATGGTGTTATACTCCTGATTAATATAATGCCCTTGTAAATATATATCTTAGTTGGTTGCTTGGTTAAAATAGTGCTATGATGTGGTTTGATTACCTTTTTGTATACCACTTGTGGTATGGTTTGCTTATTGTGTGTTGTTCTATTTTTATGTTTGCGACGCTAGATATAAACGCTACCGAAGTGGTATTTGGAGAGGATTTATCGGAGGAGGATGATATTTATTTCTTGATCAGTGAGGAGAAGTCCAAGAACATTATGCTGGAATCAGGCAAGCTAGCCTCTGAGCTTGCATCTACATACCTCTATTTTGGTTCACATGTTTTACTTATAAGGAGCATATATTATTTATGTGGTGGTTGCCACTAAAGCTATGAGTTTGAAAATCCCTTTTCTTTCCAAAATAAAAGTATCTTATTTTGACACCCTATATGGGGATACTAGATGGAGATTATTTTTCGAACTATATGATGGGAAAGGTTTCGTTTAATCAAAACCCCTTTTTGAAAACCCTGTGTGGTTATGAAGCACCGAGAGGTTGGTGTTGGAATGGAAAAAAGGAGAATGGTGGTTTTGATAAAACGCACATTGTGTCTTTGTACTTACGTCGATCAGCCGATACTCTGTGCGACCACATTTACCCACATATGGGAAAGGGCTTAGTCATATAATTTGCTCATATTAGTATGGGATACCTCATCAACGGAGATGACTCCGTTATGCATGAGGGGATGGTTTGGTGATCTACCCCTGACCTGGGTCCTCGCTCAAACTCTATGAGTAGATAAGGAGGAGGATAGAAGGATGTCCCCTATACACCGCCAGATAAAACCTATGAGTCCTCACACTTAGATTCCGACGGGCTGGGTTAAGTGTCGATGGAAAGTATCATATGGGCAGGATCCTATACTAGCATGAGCAAAGGACAGACTAGGGTCGGTGACTCAACTTCGCATACCCCTGGTATGGCGAGACGTGGCAGACACGATGAGTTATCGGATGGGTGTGGGAAAAGCGTGCTACCTCTGCATAGGGTTATAACTATTCGAATAGCCGAGTCCTCGGATATGGACAGTTGAGAGGCCCTACTTTGACCATGTGCAAGTTTTGGAAAGATTTGTGTTTTTAAAAACAAAATGAAGTGGAGAATGATCCATACACCTATACCAACGGATCGGTATGAGGTTGTTGGAGATGGTTTCGGAAAAAGGTTTGAGTTTTACAAAGGAAGTGGAGGATGTTCCATACACCTATACCAACGGACCGGTATGAGGTGGTTGGAGATTATGTACCATGACGGTATGGTCAGAACAAGAAGGAGTTTTGGATAAACAGATACAATGATGATTTTCGGAGGAAAAAAAATGTTTATTAAAGAGATTTCTTACCATTTTTCACAAGGGTGTACTTTTTTTGGGAAAAAGTATTAAAGAGACTTCTTGCAAAGGTAGATTTATGGGAAAAGTTCTGAAAACCTTCTTCCCCTTTTAATAAAGATTTAGAGTTGTCAAGGCAACCAAAGCTTTATCAAACAAATAAAAGAATAGCGCATGTTCGTGTTGGGGGTAGTTTGCGAGTACGTAAATGTACTCATGGTTGTGTCCCTGGATATTCCCATGTCCAGAGTTCAAGAAGAAGCATGATGAAGACCGAGAGACCGATGACGTCTGTGCAAACTAGGCCGTCTTCCCAGTCAGCTGCCTGTAGGTGTCTTGGCAAATGACTCGGGCTCCACGTTGATTGGTGTTTTCCGCTGCAATAACTTATTTAAGATTATGGCTTCACTCAAGTAAGTAATTCTTTCGGTAATTATGGATGTTCTTTTTGATACCAGTCGATTGTGCCCAGCGACAGACTGATCACGGGATCGCTGATGTTGTAGGCACAAGGGTATTTCGGACAGCTAGTCCGGGGTCCCCACACGAATGAAGGGGATCGCAGGTAGAAAACAATAATTTTTCTAACAATGATAACCTTAAACTAGCCAGGATCTATACTATGCAGATACAATAATACAGAGGAGATCAGTATACATACCCTTGTAGACCGAAAAGAGGGGATTACGCTCCCGCACAAGCGTTGACGATGAAAACGACATAGCCTACCTCAAGGTCGTGTAGAGGAAGTAGACCTCGCAGCACCACTAGTGTGGCACCTCGCAGAGTTTCACACACGTACGGTGATGCCGACGACCTCCAAAGCTCCAATCCAGGACGAGCAGCGGAAGAACGGGACCGGATCACCAGCAGCATGGCAGCGTGCGTATGGTAGAGAGAACTTTCTCCTTGGCACAACTCCGACACGATAATCACGTTAATCAAGGAAAAATAAGAGAAAAATTGGTGTAATTAAAAAGCCAAGGGAGCACCTCTATATAAAGGGGGGAGAGGGCTGCCAACCTCGCTAGCCGGGTGGTATGGGACTAAACCCCACACCCCAGCCGGCCATGGCTAGGGCGCCGGCCCTAGGTGGGCCCCATGTGGCCCACGTAGGCCGGCGGACCCTCTCTCTCCCTGTGGGGGGGGGGGGGGGGAAGCTTCCCTCCCTCATGGGCCTTGTTTCCACCGGAAGGCCCATTTAAGCTATTATGGCTTTAAAAATTCGAAATTAATTAAATTAAAATATATCTAACTATGAATTACATAATTAACATTAACTACATATTATATAATTTATTCTGCCTCCGAAAACTATTTCGTCGCTACCCGATCTCGATCGGATCTTTCCCGGGACGTTCCCGGTGTTCTCTTTCTTAATTTCTCATCCGATAAAATATGTCGACTCCCGTTAAGTGTGTTACCCTAGCGAGTTGATATAATAACATACATGATCGAGACACCTCTCCGATCAATGAGTAATTCGTGGGTCTGGATCTCCGGAATTAAACCCTGTGATATAACGAATAACTTTGTCGTTCGAATCTGGATGTCGAGTTTTAAACCTTTTGCCATATCGATACTTAGCGTGTCCGAGGCTCGTTCATAGATATTACGATACCTAGCTTGATCTCATGACAACACTCACTACACCACGGTAGACACTTGCCAGCACACATGTGTAGGGAAAGATGCTATAAGGCCAACAGATCAAGTGTCGGCGTAGGTATTAAGCTTTGCCATCAAAGTATCTGTAGGCAAAGATTAAGAAACGTAGACAGTAAATCTGTCAGCAGTTACTTAGCGACTAAATAACTGTCGACGTTTACGTGATGACAAACAATGTGTCGGCAAATGTGTGTGACCCGAAATGTAATCTGTCGGCGTATCTCTACACGTGGCAGCCGAAAAGTGCTTCGGAAATTTGTGGCGCGATGAGCGGAAACAACCCGCGCCGCTCCGCTCTTTTCCCTCTCCCTTCACAGCCCGCCGACCACTTATTCCCCCCAATCCCAAAATTCCCAATTCGCAACCCAAACTACCTCTACCGCATCTCTCCGCCGTAGCTCTCTCCCATCTCCGACGTTGCTATGTTCCCCATCCGGCGTCGCTCCCTTCTGCGCCCTCAAGTCCCAGTCCACCAAGCTCCTCCCACCGCCGGACTCGTCGGCTCACTCAACTCCTGCCGCCGCCGTACACCTCGATCCATCCCGCAGCTCCTGCCGCCGTCGGACACCTCGATCCATCCCGCAGCTCCTACCGCCACCGGTTCCATCCACGCAGCTCCTGCTGCCGCTGGTTACCCTAGGCCCGAGCTGGAGCCGTGCCGGATCATGGCCAAGGTCACCGACGTCTTCCTCGTCCGTCCGCAGCGAACATCTCCGTCCTCGCCGTCGTCTATGTCCAGCGCTTCTTCCTCTACATCCCGGCGAGAACCACGACGCCGAACTCCTCTCGGTGAGTCTCCCGTCCACTTGGACATCTTCCCCTTCCCCCTCATGCTCTGGGTGCTCTCGCCGTCGAGCGACACCATCCGCGGATGCGCCGTCGAGCAACTTTCCTTGAGTCGCTGCTCCCTCTGCCTGCGCCTACTGCACCTTTTACAGGCACACAGCAGCACCCCGGCGCACTCACCTACCCTTGGCCTCCTGGACGTGCGAGGAAACCAGCAGGTATGCTGCAAGTTCGTTGCCGTCGTCTTGCTTCAGAAAGACTGAAGCTTTGAAGTTCATTTAACTTCACCCTTGTTTTATTTTGGATCCAACTGATTTTCTGTCACCATTCTTGAAGGGTTCTTGTTTGTTTAATTGGTAATGTATATAAATGATGCAGATTATGTCTGAAATGGTAATCATTTGAATCATTTGCAATTTTGTAGTGCTGGACTACTCTAGTTCCTATGGATATGTGATCTTTTTAGATTATTGGTACTGGACTACTCTGGTTCCTATGGATATATGTGGTGACCTACTGATTGTAATTTTGTAGTGATGCAGGTGGAACCAAGAGTAGCGAAGAGAGGTCAGCAGCTGATAATTACGAGTTTTGTGTCATCCGAATATTGATCAGCTCCTGGAGCAGTAATAGAGGCCAAGCCTTGTTACTTTGGGTATGCCTCCTTTTCTTCTCTCAGATATTTCCAAGCCTTTTAATTCGTTGTGCAGCATGTGTGAAATTTGTTGCTCTGTCATGGGAATGGAATATGTGTTACTTCCGTGACTTATGTGTGATGTTGCCTTTATGCAAAACTAATGCTAATAATATGTTGGTTATATTCAGATACTTCAAACCACATGACACCTATGATATGGTTTCAATGGATGATAGTGGAATTTTTGATAATGAGATGCCATTACTTGATCTTCATAGAAATGTCAGTAGCGATATTGATTTTCCACTTGCATAAGTCTATCATGAACTGATAACTCACTTGTCTGACATTTTCAGGAAAAATAAAGGTAAACGATGCAAGAGCTAAGTGTGCATATGAAGGCTCAAAGGAATAGGAATGTGTTGGAGATAGAAAGAAAAAAGTAATAGGAATGGGAAGGTAATGAAAGGTGCCTATATCCCATTTCGAAATTTATGGGCTGAATCTTGGTTGTTATGATTTTCTATTTTGTATGTAGTTGTTTTGGGATATAGACCAAGGTTATTAGGATCTATTTTTCTGTTGCTGTACCATATCAAAGCAAACTGAACCATACATAGAGCAAGAAGTTGATGAATGATAAGTTGAGGTTTCTGGGCCTGAACACATTTTGAATTTTAGGACTGTTGTAGCTAGCATTCTTCAATACACGAACATACCCTTGCATGTTAATATGTATAAATTACTTGATTGCTGTCTACTTTCATGGTTGTTGGGAATGTGCAGATGATTTGCAACACAATGATGGCTATTGTATGATCTTTGCAGGTGCTTGGAAATCTGAAGTTGCAAGGACCATACATGACTTTTGTTCAAGTGGACACATGGACAACTTCAACAATAGCTTCGCTTTTGTTTAATAATTCTATAACAGAACTTCTGAACCATGATGTAGAAGCTTATTATGTACTTGAGATGAGTTTGGCTGAAATACTTGGTATGCAACTACTTGTCGACTATGGTACTTGTGAATTGAAAGCATTGTTGTACTGTGATTTAGATGCTTATTATGTATTTAAGATAAATTTTCCTGAAGTACTTGGTCTGCAACTACTTCGATGTCTATTGTACTTTGTCCTGGAATTCTTGTGTATTGTTATCATGTGATTCGAGATATTTGGATGTGATGTGGTACTGTTAATGATATATGCGTTTATCCAATTTAGGAAAATAGTGGTATATAATATTTGTTGGCGTTTGTATTATATATGAACTACAGGTTATTTGTCGGTAGAGAAAACAACAACAGGTTATCTGTCGATGTAGGTATGGTATGCCCCTACATACTCTATGTCGGTTAGGAAGAGCAACAGTAACACATGATCTGTCGGCGTAGGTATGGTGTCCCCCAACATGCTATCTGTCGACGTAGGTTGTCTAACGGTGACACAAAAATTGTCGCAACTTAATTATGTGTCGGCAAACTTTCACCGACTGCTTTTGCCCCGACTCTTTATCTTTTGTCGGTGGCCAACGGATTATCTGTCGGCAAAGGTACCCTACGCCGATAGATGCATCTGTCGGGAAGTGTCTACCATGGTGTAGTGACTATCTTTTACTCGTCCATGATATTATGTCTGGGTGACCTAGTCACATGCTTGTAAACTCATTTCACATCATCTAACCGACTGGGCCTTAGTGTATCTATCCTACTATGCGGATTGGCAAATCCCGCTCTTTATCCCTCGTCTCAACATACTCCCTTCTGATACCCGAGAGGAACACCTTTATTGTCACACTATTAAGATATGACGTTTGATGCAATCAAAGTATCTTTCAGGAATAGCAATACGAGTTGATCTCACGGTCAAAGGCGTAATGAATACGTCCTACATATATTGGGTATGTCCATCACATCATTCTACTAACGATATGACTCCATTGTCAACTGTCGCCATGTCACATGATCGAGAAACCTCGATCATCAATTACACAATGAACTAGTCACGTAGAGGCTACTAGGGATCTAGTTGTTTTACGTATCACACGTGTATTAATGTTTCCACTTAATACAGTTATAGCATGCCATAAAAACGTATTATGAACAAACGAGATATGATAAATAAAACACTTTATTAATTGCCTCTAGGGCATATCTCCTTCAGTCTCCCACTTGCAGTAGAGTACAATTTATTCTAGATTACAACTTGGTAAAAGCCTAACACCCATAGCATCTTGGTGTTTCTCATGCTTGTCAAGTGGAAAAGGTTTCGTTAGATGATCTGCCACGTTCAGATCCGTATGCACTTTGCAAATATTCACATCGCTTTCCTGTACATACTGTCGTATCACATGGAAGCGTCGGAGAATGTGTTTGGCAGTTGAGTGAGACGTCGGTTCCTTCGCGTTAGCAATAGCACCCGTATTGTCGTAGTAGAGAGTTACGGGGTCTTGCGCGATAGGGAACACTCCAAGCTCAATGATGAACTTCCTCAGCCACACAGCTTTATTCGCGGCTTCAGAAGCAGCGATGTACTCTGATTCCATTGTAGATTGGGCCACGATGGGTTGCTTCCCACTTCTCCAGCTCATAGAGGCTCCATTCACCTTGAAAACATATCCCGTTTGTGATTAAGAGTCATCTGAGTCTATGCTGAAACTTGCATCAACGTAACCTGTAACGCCAAATTCTTCATCACAGTCACCATAGACAAGGACCATTTCCTTTGTCTTCTTGAGATGCTTAAGTCTAGTGTACCTGCACTTAAAATATGTCAAGGTACCTGTGTATAGTGCAAATCTCTGGATCGATTAGTTTGCACACACAGTTTACGATGTAATATCACAACAAATTATCAATTTTATTATATCGACGATCCAGACTTAGAAAATATTCTTTATAACTTGCATAGCATAAAGCTAGCACTGAAAGAGTAAACATCGGAAATAAATAGCAGTGAGTCTCCATCATCTTCATGTTGCCACAGGCGAAAACATGTTGGTTGCAGACTCGAAACCTTTAAACAAAACCTCACTCGTCATCTGACCAATCTGCAATAAAAAAATATTGCAACCAACGTGGGTCAGAACCATTTAAAATGGAACTGGCAAGTGACACTATGGTGGACACTTAGTGAAATAACTCTAATAACCTATATGCATATTTGGCTGGTGGAGTTCAAGGCTATTTTGCATAAAGACAAATTTTTCCTAACTCTTTTGAAAACACTTCTCTTCAATTCGAGACATCCGTGGCATGAAATCCACTGTCTCAAATTACCCTTGTTCACCCATCAAGTTTTAACATAGAAATTGGAATGGTGGGA
Source organism: Poa annua (assembly GCA_026929855.1). Classification (NCBI taxonomy): domain Eukaryota; kingdom Viridiplantae; phylum Streptophyta; class Magnoliopsida; order Poales; family Poaceae; genus Poa; species Poa annua. The sequence continues at coordinate 98,584,691 of CM049427.1, forward strand.
TCCTCCGTTGACGTCCTTGATCAGCTGCTCAAATTGTCCGTATATCCCCAGAAAGATACGGGCAAGTCAGTAAGAGCCATCATAGACCGGACACTATCTAATAGAGTACGATTATGTCAGTTGGACACACCGTTGTGTTGCGGTGTTCCAGCAGGCGTAAGTTACGGCACGATGCCACAGGCCTTCAGATGTGTGCAAAACTCAAAACTCAAAACTCAAATATTCGCCACCATGATCGGATCGAAGGTGCTTGATTTTCTTGTTGAGCTGATTTTCAACTTCACTTTGAAATTCTTTGAACTTTTCAAATGTTTCATACTTGTGTTTCATCAAATAGATATACCCGTATCTACTGAAGTCATCGGTGAAGGTGATAAAATAACGATAACCATTGCGTGTCGACATGCTCATTGGTCCACACACATCTGTATGTATGACTCCTAATAAGTCCGACACCCGTTCCATGAAACCATTGAACGGTGTCTTGGTCATGTTGCCCATGAGGAATGGTTCGCATGTGTCGAGGGATCCAAAATCCAAGGAGTCTAAAAGTCCATCGGTATGGAGTTTCGTCATGCGCTTTATACCAATATGACCGATACGGCAATGCCACAAATACATGGCCGTATCGTTACTAAGTTTAATCCTCTTGGCATCTATGTTATGGATGTGAGAACTACGATCGAGATTCAACAAGAATAAACCATTACTCTCGGGAGCATTAACATAAAAGATATCATTCATCGAAATAGTACAACTACTTGGTACTGATTTGAACGAATATTCGTCTTGTAAGAAACAAGACCCATTGATAATGTTTACACTCAAGGACGGTACAAAATAAGACTTATTTAAAACCAAAACTAATCCCGATGGTAGATGTAGAGGGAGTGTACCGAGTGCCACCACGTCAACTTTTGATCCGTTGCCGACGCGCATCGTCACCTCATCCTTAGCTAGGCGCCGTTTATTCCGTAACTCCTCCTGAGAGTTACAAATTAGAGCAACAGAACCAGTATCAAATACCCAGTTGTTGCTACGGGCGCATGTAAGGTACACATCAATAACATGTATATAAAATATACCTTTCTCTTTTCCGACAATCTTGTCGGCCTTCTTATCTTCCAGATACTTGGGGCTGTTGCGCTTCCAGTGACCATCTCCCTTGCAGTCTTGGGACCAAATTTGTTAGTGTTGGGTTTGGCAACGAATTTGCCATCCTTCTTAAACTTCCAGTTCTTCTTTCCCTTGCCGCCAGATTTCTTAAAATCGACGGTCTTGTTGACCATCAACAACGTGTGACCCTTCTTGATTTCCACCTCAGCAGTTTTAAGCATCAGAAACACCTCACACAGTGACTGAGCCATGCCCTGCATGTTATAGTTCATGACGAAGCCTTTGTAACTAGGAGGCAATGACTACAACACCCTATCAATCGCCAGCTCATCAGGCATTCCTGAGCGTTCAGGCGTTGAACGTAGCCATACATTTTGACCACGTGCTCGCTCACACTGCTATGCTCTTCCATCTTGGCTGAGAAAAAAAGCTCAGAAGCTTCATATTTCTCAGCCTTAGCCTGCGGCGCAAAGACAACCTTGAGATCAGAAATTATCTCAAAAGCACTCATCTTCTCAAAGCCCTTCTGCAGGTCGGCTTTCATGTCGTAGAGCATGCCACTCTTAACAAAAGAGGAATCATCCGACTTGTTCTGGAAGACCTTCTTCTCATCATCGGAAGCATCATCTACGGGAGGGTCACCTATGGCGGCTTCAATGACGTAAGCCACCCTATGGGTAATGAGGAGGATCCTCAGATTGCGGAACTAGTCCATGAAGTTCGACCCATTGGTCTTTGATGCACACGGTGGCGTGTGTTGTTGGGAAACCCCAAGAGGAAGGTATGAAGTGGTGCAGCAACAAGTTTCCCTCAGTTATGAAACCAAGGTTTATCGATCGAGTAGTAAATGAGAATTCTCCCGAGGTTGCTGGCAGCGCCGTTTACGATTACCAACGTGGAGCCTACACACAACACAATCAAGATACTTTGCCCCAACTTAACAGTGAGGTTGTCCATCTCACTGGCTTACTGTAACAAAGGATTAAACATATGTGTGGAAGGAAGATGTTTGTTTGCAGAAAGTAACCGGTTTGCAGTTTGTGGTTTATCAGTTTAAAGAAAAGGACCTGGGTCCACACTTCACTAGTGGTGTCTCTCCATAAATAATAATAACAATCATGCGGGAAAACAAATTACAGTTGGGCAATTGATAGAATAAAGAAGTGCATAACAATGCATATACTATTGTTATGATGTTTAGTGTGAGATTCATTTGGGCATTACAATAATATACATAGACCGTTCCAACCGCATCTATGACTAATTATTCACCTTCCAATTAACGTCCGCACCCCTTTCAGTATTAAGTTGCATGCAACAGATTATCGCCTTAAGCACTGTGTGTAAAGTAAGTAAGTAACATCATCCTTAGACAAAGTACTATTGCTTTATTCCTAGTAGCAACAATACATCTACAACCTTAGAAAAAGCTGTCACCACGACATATTAAATAGAGACATGAACCTACTATCGAGGATAAATGCCCCCTCTTGTAGTCACAAACATCTACTTGGCCAGAGCATCTACTAGTAACGGAGAGCATGCAAGATCATTAAATGCACATACATGATATATTATGAAGCAATAACTTTAGTACCCAGTATTCATCGGATCCTATTAAATACAACATGAAGTATTACATAACGGTGATCTTGATCATGATAGGCAGCTCACAAGATCTAAACACGATAGCACAAGAGGAGAAGAAAACCATCTAGCTAGAGCTATGGACCCGTAGTCCAAGGGTGAACTACTCACGCATCAGTCCAGAGGCGGGCATGGTGACGTAGAGCCCTCCGGATTCGATTCCCCCTGCCGGTAGGGTGCCGGGGTGAAGTTCTGATCTCTTCCGAATTAGTGTTGACGACGGCGGCGCCTCGGGACCCGTAGAGGAAATATTGAACACCGTGCTAGTGTTTTTGGTTCGGGGGGTACTTGTAGGCGAAAGGGCCAGGTCGGTGGAGGCGCGAGGGCCCCACACCTGTTGCTCACACGACCAGAAGTGGGGCCGCGCGAGCACGTGGTGGCGGCGCCTCGGCCGTCAACTACATGTCGTCTTAGGTCTTCTGGAACGGTCCCAATTAAAAACGGATTTCAGAAAAGAAATCGTCCAATTCCGAGAATATTTTAATTCCGAGAATATTTTATTAAGTACTTTTCAGAAACAAAAAACAATAGAAACAAGGAACTGACACTGTGACATCTTGTTAATAGGTTAGTTCCAGAAAATGCATAAAACTATATAGAATGCATGTAAAATATGTAATAACTTAGTATAATATAACATGTAAGATAAGAAATTATAGATACGTTAGACACGTATCAACATCCCCAAGCTTAGTTCTACTCGTCTCGAGTAGGCAAGAACGATAAAAGAAGAATAATTTATGAAGTGACATGCTTTCACACAATCTAGCTCACATAATAATGTAAGACATGTAAACTGAGATCAGTGCTGAAGTTTATATTGATATCAAATGAGTAATAAATAAACAAGTAGGTAAAGCAAAGCAAAGCTTTCAATATGATATAGTATTAGATAACAATCAACTGTGCAAAGTAGATATTAGGGATGATTTAAGCTTCAAACACAATAATATAATCTAATACTTCCAACAATCATGACAACTTTGGGAAAGGATCAAGTCAAGCAATATCAATATGCACGTAGAAGATCAACTCGTACTTGTTTAAAAGAACAAACAAGCTTTCAACGTTGGTTTATGGTATCAAGATGTTTTGGCTAAGAGAATGTAAATTGAGGTTTGGAAGGCCAACGAAAAAAAGTCTCACTGCAAGTGATCATTACACAAGAGAAAATCTTATAATCGAATTTATGTAAGGAGTAGTGATAAGGAGTAGTGATTGCCACACAACGGATGCACATAGAGCTACAAGTATTTGAAAGATCTCCAATGGAACGAGTGAGAGTGCATCCAACTTGATTAGCAATTTTAAGCAGGCTCATCATTGAAATATACAAGCCAAATTCTATAGTGTAAAGTTTCCCACATAGTTATGCAAGTAAGACATGAAAACTATAACATCCCAGGATTGATAACCACTTGGCTGTGCTACCACACTATCCAAATAGCATCAATAGAGGAATACAAATTGTAATTTCGGACAGTACTTCCTTTGTATAAAAGGGCATCCAAGACAAACGATGTAAACACTTTGGACAGAGCTATGCTGGGGCGCACTTTAAAGTTGACAAACTGGCTAATATTTATTTATCAGATACAGAGTTACGAGCGACCAAAGCTTCGATAACGATTCCAAAACACATATCAAGCTCTATGATACTATTTATAACTGCAGGATTGTCCACTGGCATTATAGATAAACATGTGATCAAGTGAAGTGCACTAAGCCCGTCTCCCATGCAAATGTCTTTTTACTTATTACCTGAAAACCAAAAGAAAAGCAAGAGTGAGTATGGGCTACTCAGCAAGTACAATTAGAGCCACAAGAACAATAACGAACAATCAACCACATGAAAGTACTCATAATCTCGTTTATGAACTAGAAGGTTGGAACCGAATATTGGAATTGTTGCATCACTGTAAATGAAAGTTTGGAGCTGAATATCTGAATATGTCCTCCGGAGTAGCCCACGAGCTGACAGTTCTCACCGAACTCTATCGGAGTAGCCACTCGGGACAGTCTCTCACCGGTCCAACATGAAGGGTTGGCCCTCGGACTAGCTCACAGGCTGACAGTTCTCACCGAACTCTATCAGAGTAGCCACTTGTGAACAGTTTCTCACCGAGTTAGCTATGAATGTAAGAAGCATGATATCACTGAACAGGAAACCAGAATTGAATAGAGCTGAACTGAACAATCATATAAGAAATCCTCACTCAATGAACAATCAATCAAACCATCACAAAATGGACACGAATAAAGAACAGTGGTTCGTCATGCACTTGCCTTTACCGGTGACATAGTCGTAGGATGTAGTCAGATCTCAATACCTGTAAGAAACCAGGTACGCACAAGTCTCAACACATGCCATCCACCACAAAAAAGGAATATATATTTCTCAGGCATGACACCATCTAAAGCACACACATAGGTGCTCTGAAAGGCAGTAGCTGGAAACAACCCTTTAGCTGCCCCTTTACTAATAAATTAATATCTCGAGCTAGGAAACTCTAAATCGAGCAAATGATATCTTTATATATTCATGAACAGATTATCTAGAAATAACTCCACTTAACTGAACTCTGATTTTGGAGTTAACTAGGACATTAAGGTAAAAACTAGATTGCTGATCCCAGCATTCAGCATATTGATTAGCCCTCTTATGAATTTCATTCCAGTAAAAATACTCATTAGAATCAAGGAAACCAAATTGATCTAGAAAATAGAAGCTACCAGGTAACTGTACGATTTTAGTTCACCATTTTATGAACAATACAAGGCTCCCAAAGATTTAGCCCAAAACTGTAAGTACCCTGTTTCAGGCACAGCAGGACAGAAACTTGTTGCTGTCGCACAGAACAAACGGCTGGGCCAAATTGAGCAAATGAACACTCAAAACGACCGTGGGAACTAACCCTACAATAAGTTCCATATAATGAACTTCCAATTTTGCCATATTGGCCATCGAAATTAGGTATTACCATCACTGAATCCAGAACTACAGCAGCAGGAATAAACTTTGCCCTAATACCAAAAGATCTTGCTATTCCCTGCCCTAAGAACCTAGGCACCACCATGTACAACACATTAGAGAGTCAGGGAAGCTGGGAGGACTCACCCTTGAAGCTTGAGCAAGGGGAATCGGACAGGGAAGGGAGTGAGGATCTTCCTTTCATCTTCTCCTCCTCTTCTTATGTCCTCTTCTTCTTCTTCCTCGAGATCAAGTCCAGGCTACCCTAGAAGGTTGGGTAGGGTGTGGTGCTGATGAGAGGGATCAGGAGAGAAGCGGAGAGGAAGGAGAGACAAAGGGGAGGTGAAGGGAGGAGACGCCATGGCGGGGGATGGAGCTCTCGGGGGAAGAAGAGAAAAGGAAGTGGTTGCCTTGGTGAACGAGAATGAGGGGCCTCACGTGGTGTTGAGGGATAAGGTGTGGAGTTGTCTAGCTTTTTTTCCTTTAATGTACGTAACATATTTTCGAAATATAAAAATAATCTTTGAGAACTGAATTAGAACCATGGAGTATGATTTTTTAGAAGATGCTTCTTTTGAAAGGTCACACGAAGATGGTCATAAAAGAGATAATTTCATGATACTATTCTTGAGTAGAATAAAAGGGTACTCCGTGATCGAACGTCTCGGAGGGATACCCCTCAATATCGTCTCTAATTTGAAATTCAAAACTGACATATAAATGGTCTTCAGCGGTGATGACAAGAATCTCGATGAGAATATCCAATAAATTACGGTGTATTATAAAAACACTCTCATATGGAGTAACGGTGCTATAACATGAGCACAAATGATGATCATAAATGATATGGTGCTATAACATGAGCACAAGTGATGACTATAAATGACATGGTGCTATAACATGAGCACAAGTGTGTGATAAAGAATAGTAATGCTGTCACTTTTTTATTTATTTCTTTTTTTTTCTTTTTCTATTTTTTTCTTTTTCTGTTTCTCCTTCCGATGGCCTCCATGGCTCTTTTCACTTTTAGAGGCAAGCATGCTAATCTGATGATATGACAACACACTATGATGATATGACAACATACTGATGATATAAGTAACTAATATGAATAAGACATAATATGTATATGACAACGCTGCCCCTGCCAGTGTAGCAGGTTATGCAATGATCTAGCGTAACATGGGTAAAACCACACATCAGCTTTATAGAATCACGCAAAGCAATATATGTAATAAATGACAACAAGTCATGTAATGTAAGATGGATGTTGCATGGCAATATATCTCGGAACAGCTATGGAAATGCTATAGTAGGTAGGTATGGTGGATGTTTTGAGGAATATATTTGGCTTATGTGTAGGAGAACAAGATGAAGATCGTCCACGAGTTTTGGATGTACCCGCGAAGTATGCACCAAGTCTCAACGTGAGAAAGGGTAATGCAAAGTACTGAAGAGTCTAGCAATATGGTGGTGGAAGTGCCATGAAAACCGCAGTTTTAGAACTCACAAGTAAAAAGATTACAAATGAAAATATGATCTTAGAAGGCATAATGAAAATCACTCCTAAAGGGATCGTGGCGAATGACAAAGTCACCGTTGGCTTCCCCGACCGTAGCGCATAACATAAAGTCATTATGGTTGCCTTAGGCAAATAGAAGTCATATACCATTATGCAATCAACTGGAAATTTAAGTGTGGCACAACTTCAAGTTTTTCTAGACCAACCATTAATCATTCCACTTTACTAGACCATCATGTTTAACATTAAGCAAATTAATATCTCAAAACAACATCAATGATTCAAGTGACACAATTTAATGATCTACAAGATTATGTATCATTTAGTTATACCATCTACCATATTTTGCATTTTATGTTCTCAACCAAACACCAATCAACTTATTTAAAAGATAAACTCTCCAAGTAATTAAACAATGAGATATGAGAGTATGATATAATAAAGCTAACAGCTCTAGCAAGAGATGCATGAAAAATAAGAGCTAGAAAGCAAAATACTAGCTAGAGAAGAATACTCAACAAATATAGGTGAAGAATACGAGTATTCATAAGAAAAAGCGGAGCATGTGTCTATCCCACAAAGGAATGCTAGGATCCATTTTAGTCAGAGAATGAAAATAACAAAAAGAAACATACGCTTCAAGAAAAGCACATAAGATGTGGCGGAATTAAAATATAGTTTCACTAGAAAGGACCTGATCGTTTGTTGATAAAGAAGGGGATGCCTTGGGCATCCCCAAGCTTTGACACTTTAGTCTTATTGAAATATGTTGGGGGTGAACCCCTAGGGCATCCCCAAGATTTGGCTTTACTATCTTCTTGATCACATCATATCATCCTTCTCTCTTGATCCTTGAAAACTTCCTCCACACCGAACTTAGAGTAAACTTAATTAGAGGGTTAGTGCAAAAACAATTATGATATTCTGTAGGAACACAATTTCTACCAATGCTACTTGACATTATGTGGGGACCCCTCTGACAACCAGCCAGATATGCCGACGTTATGTAAACAAATCACGATCCCAATGATCAGTGCATCGCGATCACATAACCAACATGGTATACAAAGTTACATCATACAACTCGAATAGAATACGACTTACATAAATACTGGTCCCATGACAAAGTCTGCAAACATCGTCGCACATGACGAATATGAACTAAGGTACTGCGGAAGATTCGGCTAGTGTCGGCCCTCGTCACGTCTTGACGCATTCCCACAGAGCAGTTGAGCGGGACACTCAGTTGGCGTAGTCGTCGGCGTACTCCTCCTTCTTGTCGCACATCTCTTCATTCCAACCTGGACGTTTGAATATCCAGGGACACAGCCATATGAGTACATTTACGTACTCGCAAGACCACCTCTAAGGCTTAAGTTTCATGATAATGCAAGAAAACACTTTTCAAAAGCTGGGATAGCTGCTATATTTGACTATAGGGCTTAGTTTTCGAATACCATGATTTTATACATAGAGAATACGACATCTCTGTATCTTTGTTGAAGAAAACATTTAGAGATAGAATTCTCTTCTCTTAGATATAGCAAGGACATATCTAAGTACAAAACTTTCTTTTGTAAAACTTTGTCAAAACACTAGGATAGGGGTAACCCTTTTTCCTGACTTGAGATCGGACTGATTGTCTCCCCGAGACCAACCATCTTCTCCCAAATTCCGTACCTCCCAGGTACCACTTTGTTGCCTCCTTGCTTCCTTCGAAAACATTTCTCTTTCGAAACCATAAAACAGCCAGCATGCCTAGTGGGACCTTTCCAACCGTCCATAACCGCGGACGCGGCTATTCGAATCGATTTACACTCTGCAGAGGTTGCACACTTTACCCACACCAATCGGTCCTTCCGCCGTGTCTGCCACGGCCGGTCATACGATAGCATGCGGGGGTCCGAATAACGCGATCAAAACTTTTCACTATGACCACCCTAGTATCGGGGCCTCCTGGTAGGTTTGTTCTCCTCGGCACCGTGTGCTTCACTAGACCTCTTGGTCTTTCCTCGGGACGCCACACCGCCACGTCAGGAGACCTGCCGTAATCGTCCGGCTGCTGATCCGCAGCAGTGTATTGTCTCTTCCGGACGACAACCCGGCTTCGAGTGCCCAGCCCCCATAGAAAGTATGAGAGCCCCAACACTAAAACATACAAGCTTCCGGCTAAGCCCTACCCATGTCAGGTAGTGTTGCTGCACGGGTTAATTGTTCAGGCGGCAGCTAGGGTCACACTTTGTTTTTCAAAACACTTTATCCTCCGACTACTCCCAGCAGCTCGGGTTTTCGCAAACATCTCCGATTGCTCCCAGCAACTCGGGTTTTAATAAAACACTTGCTCGCCGATTGCTCCCAGCAACTCGGGTTTTCCTCCGTAAAATGATTTTTATCAAATAGGTTCCCATCCTATAGTTTTGAGGTAAGTAGATGAAGGGAGTCTACTAGAAAACTTAATCTTTTTGATGGAGCCTTCAACAACAAGGCTCATCAAATAAACTCTTTTTGTAACACCTATAATATTCTAGTAGATAACTTTGGCCAAACAATATTTTGTAAAAATAGTTTTCGGGTGGCAAGGTACCACAAAAGAAATAAAACACGCGTTATTTTATTTTGAAAACAAAACATGCTTGATCAAAATAATAGGATTCATTATAGTGGTGAGGTGTCTTGCCTGGCTCAGCAATATGTTCTTGGTCTTGGTCTTGATGTTCCCCAGGTACACTCCTCACTTCCAGTTCCTTCCCGATCGTATCTAACGTCGTAAACAGAAAGAGGAACAACACTTAGAATACAAGACAATGCCACAAGGACATAACAAACAGCAAGCATCACACAAGACACTTAGCTAACAGTCAAAAGCAAACAATTCCTTTAGCTAAACAACAATAAACAACAAGGTCCATAGAGCTAAGACAAACAATCGATACTCCTAAGGGAATATACACCACAACTCTGAGTATTAAAAAGGTAGTTCTACAGAACATTATAACAACCCATTACTTAGGGTTATTATATCATTGAATAAGAGTTGTTATATTAGTTTCAGGAAATACTCAGACAAAAGTATCTTAGTAGATTAGGAAATACTTCAGACAAAAGTATATTAATTGTTTAGGAAATACTTCAGACAAAAGTATATTAATTGTTTAGGAAATACTCCAAAAAAAAGTATCTTAATCACACCAGCAAGTATTAATATTAACACGAGCATTGAGCACCCTCACATGCAACCATGTTACTAGCTCAAGAAACACCTACTAACAAGTAACTAAGCGACAAACAATAGTAACATCACTGTCCAAACAAGTTTATGACTAAGAGCTAGAAAGGTGCATTAAGCCTATTTAATAAGACACTGCACTTCAACAATTAAACCAAACAATCACACAGTAAACAAGTGTTGACAGCAAATCTTGAAGAGAACAAACCATACAACAATCATTACAAAGCACAAACAATTTTTGTGTATCATTTAACACCAATCACATCCACATGCATAATACCTAAGTAAAGTTAGTGCAACACCCAGGAAACACGATGAACTATGTTAAACTAACTAGTGAATGACATCACAATGCTTTTTGGGAACTTGTTAGGGTTATGCAAGGTTATCACCATTGCTCACACAAATTGTTGATTTTAAAACTTAAAAGGTGTAGTTGGCTGATTTAACAAAACACCACAAAGGAGCGGGTCGACAATAATCTAAAATAAACAAGCAAACAACAAGAATTTCAAAACATCACCCCTTACTGGATAAAAACAAAACACACAAACATACCCACAAGCAAAGCATATAAACACAATTGATGTTATTATTAGGGTACAAAGTGAATAATGCTAAACATAAGTAAACAATGCACCACACATTATAAAAGTGGTTTAATCAAGTAATTATTATTGAGGTAAGGTTATTATCTTCAAAAGATGATTAGTGATATTTCTACAATTCACATTTGTTGAGAACAGATGATTAAAATCTAAGACTCCTATTAGCCAAATGTTGCTGCTTTGGGAGATAAGTTATAACTCCAATAGTATTGTTCAGAAAAATAATTTCTTCTACCACAGTACTTCTAGAAGCTATAGGAAGCTAAGGAAATTGGATTAGCATCAAAAGTTATTACTAAACATGAGTTAAAAATCATACAAATGCTACTGGTCTCAAAACCAAAAAGATTGTAGCTTTAGTTTTAGGAATCTCCTGTACGAGATATTAATTTCTATGGATAGGTATTTCCTTAATCTTTCTTTAGAAATTGGATTCATTCAATTTGGACACTCCTAGCTCCATATATTTCAATTTTAGTGGAACACACACATTTTACGATTAATAGTGTGCAACACAAGGTATGATTTATTTTTAGACAAATCCAACTTTGTATGATAAAAAAAATGCATAGGTACTACAAAAAAATATTCCTAAACTATTTGCACAAACATATATAGCTCAAACAATTAGAACTAGAGACATGCAAACCACAGAAAATAGATATATTATTTTTGAAGTGCAAAAACCTACTGTTTAAGAGAATAATCCACCATGCACAAAATATAAGCTGTAAAATTCTACCAAGATAGGATATGATGTCTACTACTCATATATAATCACATGCAATTGGATTTGATCCAAAAGGTATTTTTAATAATGAACTAAAAATCACCAAAGTGGTACTGGTGTCAAACTTAAACATGATATAACTTTATTTATAAACATATCCTGCATGCAAGGCTTATAGATCTAGGTAGGTATTCTCACTGGCTTTCTATAGAACTAAAGTTTGCAAGATTTGGATTTATAAAACTCAAGTTATTAAGTAAATGGTGCAAAATGGTACAAGATTGAGCATAAAGCACACATACAAACATATTTTTTAGAAAGGCCAGTGCCACATGATTAAGAAAACAAATAGCTATGCTACATAATTTATTTCACAATTTTTGCATGCTTAGATCTTCCACAAATGAATTAAAGCTGAGCTAGTAATTCTCTGGAAATTAACAGGGAAAATATTTTAAAAGAAAAAGGATTAGATGGGCCAGATCTGGGAATGATGGGCGCACATGGGCGGGCCGGCCTGCTCTGGCGCGCGGGAAGTGAAGGGCTACGCGGCCGTCGGATCTGGCGTGGATGCCCAGGATTAGATCGGCTAGGTTCAAAATAGGGCCGTTGATCCGAAAATTGACGGCTCCTGGTCGTCTCCTTCCTCGGGCCGGTCCGAGCGGGGCAGGAAACCCTAGAGAAGAGGGCGAGGGCGAGGACGAGCAGCTCACCTCAGGTGCAAAGAGGCGACGAGGAGAAGTCGAGGAGGAAGCGGAGGGTCGGGAACGGACTCCAGCAGTCGCAGCTCTCGACGGCAAGCTCCTGAACGACGGGAACACCGAGGGCATCCAGAAAGGGCATGGCGAAGCCGAGGCTGTTTCGGTGTTCCTGCACGAACGAGGAGGTGTCTCAGAGGCAAAACACGAGCACGCGAACTCGAGGGAGAAGAAATGGAGGGCTGAGAGGGTCGGGAACGGTGGCAATCATCCTCGAACCCACGCGAACCCGAACGTCAGTTTGTGGTCGATGCCGAGCAGAAACAGGGCAAGAGGTCGCTCGGGAGAGAACCTGATGGTGGAGTGGGGTGAGAGGAGTGCAAATGGCAAGGTGCAAGGGGCAGAGGGGGTCTCGATTTCCTAATAAGAGAGGGTGGCCGAGCTGGGCGTTTTCGGACATGGGCAAGGGAGAGAGAAGAGAGAGCTCGGGATTGGGCGATGTTGGGCGGTGGAGGAGCGTCTCTGGCACTGTAGCAAGGCTTGGAGTCTAGCAAATGGCTCCTTGCTAATGGAGGGGAGTGGAGAGATGGGGTGGGTGTTTTCCTGCCTGCTAGGTGATCGATAGAATGCCCAAAAGAAAAAGAAATGATGAGGCAAGGCTAGGGTTTGGCCAGAATCGAGGGAAGAGCTCTCTAGAGGGTTGGTGATGGCCTAGGGTATCCAAAGACAGGGAGAGAGGGAAAATGAATGCTAGGTTTAGACTAAGATGGTTTTGGGCTGATTAGACTAGGTTACTTTGTTAAGATGGACTAGCCAATCCCATGACAAGAAAAATATGAGACAAGATGGAAAGGTCAGAAGGGATATGGGTGAAGCATTAGGCTTAAGAGTTTAGGTCAAAAGGTTCAACATGCACTAAACACAAAAATGGCAAGTTGCTATGTTATAAAAGAGATATGGTCACTTTAAATTGTAGCACTCAACCCAATCAAGAATTAATGATCAAACATTTTTGAATATTTTAAATAAGGTTATGGGTGAATAGTAGAGATGATAAGGATGAGGTTAGGTGAGTGGCATTTCCAAAATGAATGAAATAAACTATAGTAGTCATGCTCTAGAAATGCTAAAAATTAATGGAAATGAAGATAGTTATTTCCCATTTGAAAAAGGATAATATTTGAGTTTCTCCTAAAATCAAACATAATAATCAAAAGTTAAACACACCATAAACATATGGCACAACATTAAAGCATGAAAGATCTCAATTAAATTATATAAATAAAATGTTGTATCATACACCACCACCTGAACACACATAAAATAACACACTCATGGTAAACAATTTAAACACATAACATATAGGTCAACCACACATAAAAATAGATAAACACCCACACAATTGGATCAATAGCCACACTTTTAATATAGATCAAAAATATTTGTGAGGAGGTGATCAACAGAATCAAAACAGGGTATTTTTGGTAGGAATATAATTAAACCAATATAAGGTAAGGTGGTGATCATAATGATCCAGACATGGATCTTGGTATAAATAGAATTACTCCAACAAGCTGAGCATTGATTTCCAGAGGCTAATTAAATTGGTGTTTTGGAAAAGGAGTTGGTAATGCTTGCAACATATTAACATCCAATATAATTTAAGAATTATTATATGGTCCTATATAGTTTTGCAAACATGTAGTTTTGAAAATACTTTTATTTTCTCAATTAAACTGCCTTTGGATAATTGTTAAAATCAAGACCTCATGATGACTATAGTTTGTTAAGAATAAGATAGAAGAAGATATATGTATTGTTTTACTTGCCATAATCCTGGATTTCAGAAGTCATACTATAACTTGAGTTTTAATAGGTTGTTATTTAGAAGTCATCAACACAAACACCAAAACACAACTCGACAGACAGAGCATACAAGGGAAAACACATCCATTAACAAGATATTTCAAAAAAAGTTTTTGTTCCCTCCGAAATTTGGGTCTTTATAAAGTAAGTTTTTGTTGCTTCCAAAATTTGGGGTGTTACACATTATCTACAGCCACTGATACTTCATGGAACAAAAATATGCAATCAAAATAGCAAAAGAGGCATTGCAAAATAAATGGTAGAATCTGTTAAAAACTAAACAGTCCGTAAAGATAGAAAATTTCTAGGCAAAACACTTGCTCAAATCAGACAACTCAAAACTAATGAAAGTTGCATATATATATATATCTGTGGATTACGCAAAAAAAGGGCATGTCATTTGGATTTTTCTGTGAAAAGTTACGAATTTAACGGTGAACAGCAGAAAACTGTTTCTGCGCAGGAATCCAAATTTAGCATCAACTTTCAATTAGAGAGTTATCTTGACACAACAGTGCAATAAGGTAAAGATACACATGAATTTCTACAAAGCTGAGAAAACTCCTTGACACAATAAAATAAAATAACATAACAGGAATAAAAAGTGGGTTGTCTCCCATAAGCTCTTTTCTTTAACAACTTTCAGCTATGCACAGAAAGCAAAACTCAAGTATTATCAAGAGATGGGACATCAACACCATAATTCGAATGAACAATAGAATAAAAAGGTAGATTCATTCTTTTCCTAGGGAAGTGTTCCATACCTTTCTTGAGTGGGAATTGGTTCTTTATGGTACCTTCTTTCATATAAATAATAACACCCACAGTTCTAAGAAAAGGTCTTCCCAACACAATTGGACAAGATGGATTACATTCAATATCCAAGATAATAAAATCAACGGGGACCAGGTTATTGTTAACCATAATAATAACATCATTGATTCTCCCAAAGGTTTCTTTAAAGCATTATGAGCAAGAAAAACATCCAAATAACAATGTTCCAATGGTGGCAAATAAAATATATCATAGAGGTTTTTAGGCATAACAGAAATACTTGCACCAAGGTCACACAAAGCATTGCAATAAAATTTATCCATTTTCATTTTAGTGATGGGCTCCCAACCATCTTCTAACTTCTTAGGGATAGAAGCTTCAAGTCTTAATTTATCTTCCCTTTTTTTAATGAGAGCATTTGTAATATGAGTAGTAAAGGCCAAATTCAGAGAGCTAGCATTAGGACTTGTGGCCAACTTTTGCAAGAACTTAATAACTTCTGAGATATTAAAATTATCAAAATCAAAATTATCATCATCAAAGCAAACCGAACCACATTCTCCCATGTTCTTAAAAATGTCATCACTTTTATCAACACTAGTTTCAGCAGTTTTGGGCAATTTTAAATTTTTGGAAGAAGTAGAGGAGACATTTCCTACACCAACTATGTTAGCATTTATAATAGGAGGCTTACTAGCATGTGAAACACCATTATTCAGAGGTAGTAATAGTACAAATTTAGCAATATTAGCCTCTTTATCTAGTTCCTTCTCTCTTTCCCACCTAGCATGCAATTGGGCCATCATCCTAACATTTTCATCAATTTGAACTTGGATGGCATTAATTTTGGCAAAAGGATAACTCTATTTAGTTTCAGTAGGCATGAATTTAGATTATAAAAGATCAACATCAAGGACAACACTATAAACTTTAGAGTCAAGTATATCAATTTTCCCAAACTTTTCCTCAACAGTTATATTAAACAAATATGTGTAGTGATAACTTTTAACATGGTTTCAAGTTCAGAGGTGGTAGTCCTATTATTGTTATAAGAATTACCATAACCACAACTATTATTCGAATGATAGGGCTTATAGTTATTATTACCATAATTTTTCCTATAGGCATTGTTGTTGAAATTGTTGTTTTTAATGAAGTTCACATCAACATGCTCTTCTTGTGCAACTAAAGAAGCTAAGGGAACATTATTTGGATCAACATGGGATTTACCATTTGCAAGCATAGACATAATAATATCAATCTTTTCACCCAAGGTGGAGATTTCTTCAGCAAAATTTACTTTCTTATCTTGAAGTGTCCTTTTCGTATGCCATTCAGAATAATTCACCATCATATTATCCAAGAGTTTTGTTTCAGCCCCCAAAGTGATGGACATAAAGGTTCCTCCCGCAGCCGAATCCAATTAGTTTCTTCAAGAAAAATTCAGTCCTGCATAAAAGGTTTGGATGATCATCCAAGCAGTCAGTCCATGGGTTGGGCAACTCTTTATAAAAAATTTCATTCTTTCCCAAGCTTGAGCAGCATGTTCATTATTAAGTTGTTTAAAATTCATGATGCTACTTCTTAGAGAAATAATCTTAGTAGGAGGATAGTATTTTCCAATAAAAGCATTTTTCCATTTAATCCATGAATTAATACTATTCCTAGGCAATGAAAGTAACCATTCTTTAGCTCTTCTTCTCAAGGAGAAAGGAAATAATTTAAGTTTTATGATATCACCATCTATATCCTTATATTTTTGCATTTCACATAGTTCAACAAAATTATTTAGATGGGCAGCAACATCATCAGAACTAACACCATAAAATTGCTCTCTCATAACAAGGTTCAACAAAGCAGGTTTAATTTCAAAGAATTCTCCTTTAGATGCAGGTGGAGCAATAGGTGTGCTTATAAAATCATTATTGTTGGTGTTAGTAAAGTCACACAATTTAGTATTCTCAGCAGTACTCATTTTGGCAAATTAAATGACAAACCAAAATAAACAATAATAGAAAACTGGAAATTAAATACAAACCGAAATAAACAAAGTAATGCAAGTAAATATTTTTTCTGTATTTTTGATATTAAGCAAACAAGACAATAATAAAAATAAACTAAGCAAGACAATAACAAAATAAAAAGATTAGAAGTGCGAAAACTCCCCTCGTGGAGGAACTCTTATTTTCCCGGCAACGGCGCTAGAAAAATGCTTGATGCACACGATGCCGTGTGTTGTTGGGAAACCCCAAGAGGAAGGTATGAAGTGGTGCATCAGCAAGTTTCCCTCAGTTATGAAACCAAGGTTTATCGATCCAGTAGGAAGTGAGAATTCTCCCAAGGTTGTTGGTAGCGCCGCTTACGATTACCAACGTGGACCTTCACACAACACAATAAAGATACTTTGCCCCAACTTAACGGTGAGGGTGTCAATCTCACCGGCTTGCTGTAACAAAGGATAAAACGTATGTGTGGAAGAAATATGTTTATTTGCAGAGAATGAAAGTAACAGGTTTGCAGTAGGTGGTTTATCAGATTAAAGAAAAGGACCGGGGTCCATAGTTCACTAGTGGTGTCTCTCCATAAATAATAAGAACCTTCATGCAGGTAAACAAATTATAGCTGGGCAACTGATAGAACAATGAAGTGCATAAAAATGCATATACTAATGTTATGCTGTCTAGTGCAAGATTTATTTGGGCATTACAACAATATACATAGACCGTTCCAACCGCATCTATGACTAATAATCCGCCTTCCGGTTAGCGTCTGCACCCCTTTCAGTATTAAGTTGCATGCAACAGATTATCGCCTTAAGCATTGTGTGTAAAATAAGTAAGTAACATCATCCTTAGATAAAGTACTACTGTTTTATCCCTAGTAGCAACAGTACATCTACTACCTTAGTGGTAGCTGTCACCACCCCAGATTAAATAGAGACATGAGCCTACTATCGAGCATAAATACCCCCTCTTGAAGTCACAAGTATCTACTTGGCCAGAGCATCTACTACTAACGGAGAACATGCAATATTATTAAATAGCACACACATGATATATTATGAAGCAATAACTTTAGTACTCAATATTCATCGGATCCCAGCAAACACAACATGAACTATAAAATTACGGTAATCTTGATCTTGATAGGCAGCTCACAAGATCTAAACATGATAGCACAAGAGGAGAAGACAACCATCTAGCTACTGCTAAGGACTCGTACTCCAAGGGTGAACTACTCAAGCATCAGTCCGGAGGCTGGCATGGTTACGTAGAGCCCTCCGGTGTCGATTCCCCCCCCCCCCCCCCCGGGCAGGATGCCGGGGAGAAGTTCTGATCTCACCCAAATTGGTGATGATGACGGCGGCGGCTCGGGACCCGTGGAGGAAATATTGCACATCGTCTTAGGGTTTTTTGCATCGGAGGGTTTATATGGGCGAAAGGGCGAGGTCGGTGGAGGCCCGAGGGCCCCACACCACACGCTCGCGCGACAGGAGGTGGCCGCGCGAGCACGTGTTGGCGGCGCCTCCGCGTCCCACTTCATTGCCTCTTCGGTGTTCTGGAACGTTCCCACGAAAATATGGACTTTGGAAAAGAAATCGTCCGATTCCGAGAATACTTCCTTAAGTACTTTTCTGAAACAAAAAATAGCAGAAAAACAGGGAATTGACACTGTGGCATCTTGTTAATAGATTAGTCTTAGAAAATGTATAAAACTATATAAAATGCATATAAAACATGTAATAACTTGGCATAATATAGCATGGAACATTAGAAACTATATATACTTTGGAGACGTATCAACATCCCCAAGCTTAGTTCTACTCGTCCCGAGTAGGCCAGAACGATAAAAAGAATAATTTCTGAAGTGACATGCTTTCACACAATCTTGATCACGTAATAATGTAAGGCATGTAAACTGAGATCAAATGAATAAGGGCCGTAGTTTATATTTATATCAAATGCGTAATAAATAAACAATTAGGCAAATCAAAGCAAAGCTTTCAATGATATAGTACTCGATAGTAATCAACTGTGGAAAGTTGGAAAGTTGATATTAGTGAAGGGGTACCGTGGCAGAAAACAATAATTTTCTAACTAACAAATACCGAAACTAGCCAAGATCTATCCATCTAGTCCATGCGGTAACGGTGGCGGAGCTGGTCACATACCTCTTGTAAACCGAATAGCGGGGATTATGCTCCCGCATAAACGTTGCCGATGAAGCCGACGTAGCCGACCTCTAGGTCGCGAAGAACTCGGTACGACGAAGTAGACGATGATGCGGCGATGTTGACGAAGACACGGCGTCAACCGGAAGGGGCGCCAGTTGGGACGGCGCCAGCGACACTAGGGGGGGGGGGGGTGGCGCCGGCGGTAGGCCAGCAGCGGTGGCGGGACGATGTCGCCCAGACACCTCAAATGTGGTGCCTCCAAGTACTCACAAGCATATGGAGGTTGACAACAACCCCCGGTCACTCAGATCCAGCTGAGATCGCAGGAGTAGAATTTTTCTGGAATCCCGCAGGGCAACGACGCACTTCGGTATAGCTTCGTGGGAGAGAGAGAGAGAGAAGCAGGCGGAGAATTAACTCAGGCTGGCAGATACAACATTAATGGTATTTTAGATGTATTTAATCCAATTAATATGGCCTTGTATATAAAGGGGGGAGGGGGTGTGCACACACCTTGTCTCCCACATGTGGAACTAAACAAAAGCAAAGGAAAGGAGGGGGGAGGGGGGTTCGGCCGGCCTAGCCATTGCCAAACCATGTGGGCTCCCCCACATGGGCCTCTCTTGGCCCATTAAGTGGGCTGCCCCCTTTTTCTTTACTTTTAATTTTTATTTATTTAATATAAAATATAATTAATTCATAATAAATATATTTACATATTATTTAATCTCCCTGGACTCCGAAACAATTTCCGGACCACCCGAACTTCCTTCGGACATTCCCGGAACCCTTCCGGAACACTTTCCGGATTATTTCTGTTTCTCTATCTCCTTCATCTATTATTCCAAAACTATCACCAAGTGTCGTTAAGACCTTAAGTCTTGTTACGCTACGGTTCGAGAATACTCCAGACATGGTCGAGACCCCTCGCTCACCAATGACCGCCAGGGAGACCTGTATGCATGTGACGGTCCCTGTGCATTCTATGAATATCGTCGTTGAACCATAAACATGATATTCATTCCTTTTGTTTCTTTGATACTACCTTGTCCGAGATATGATCGTAGACATCTGATGTCCTGTCTTATCTCGTTACCGACAAAGGTTAATAAACTCGTATGTGACATTACATCTCCATGACTATGTTGCACATCGTTATAGACGTAATCTCACCGAGTGGGCCCAGAGTATCTTTCCATTACACGAATGAACAAATCCCGCTCTTGATCCATACGTCTCAACATACTCTTTCAAGATACACAAGATAGACACCTTTATAGTCACCTATTTATGAACTGACGTTTGATCCTCTTAGAGTATTCTACGGAGCAGCAATAAATATGATCTCACGGTCTAAGGAATAAGCTATCATATTACTTTCCTATTGCAAATGATGAACATCGTAATACAATCCTTTTGCAATACTTTGATGCGTATGTTCATAACCTTATTCTAATAATAAGATGACCTCATTGTCAACCGATGTGACTGTCCATGATCGGGAAATCTCGATCAATAGTTTCCCAATGAACTAGTTTATATAGAGGCTTACTAGGGACTCTGGGTTGTCTATGTATCACACATGTATTAACAATTCCGATTAATACAGTTATAACACGATACAAAAACATATTATAAACTTATGAGAGAATGCGATAAATACTATATATTTATTTGCCTCTAGGGCATATCTCCTTCAGTCTCCCACTTGCACTAGAGTACAAATAAACCAGCTGCATTTTACTTTCAATCATATCTGCTTATCTAATAAGCGTTATATGATAATGCCTCCTCGTGGAGGAGTGTTACTTCAACAATATGTACAATACATAATTGTATGTTCTTTGCGATTCGTTCATATCACCTTGTTTGATATCATCATGTTATCTGATAACATATATACATATACCGCAACTAAGTGAGACTTTTGTTTCCCAACGCTTACTCTGATTCTGTTAACCAGGCAATTGCATTGCAAACACACTCAGCTATAGAGAACTCTTTGTAACATTTACAATCTCGCGATATCTATTTATTTTTTCATAACTATGTAGAGTTTTGATATTTCAATGTCAATGTAGTGCCTAATACTTTTTTTTTGAGAAACACCGTACAACGCAAGCGCTCATATACACGCGCACACACTCACCTCTATGAACGCACGCACACACACCCTACCCCTATGAGCACCTCCGAGAGACTGAGCCGCCGGGTCTTGAGATTGACGAAGTCACCACAGGCGCCTCGCTGTCGACGGGAACGTCGCCTCCCACTGAAAGAATATTCCGCCTAAATGAGAAACACCAACGTCAAACCTGAGGTTTGAACTCTGGTGGGCTGGGAATACAACCATCCACCTAACCATCTTGCCACAGGCAAGTTCTCTGCCTAATACTTTTCTACTTCTAGTAAATTCTAAATTTACTTTGATAATTATTCTTCTTCTAATAACATGGGTCACACTTTATTGAGAACATAATATGGTTCCTAATTGATGTCTAATATGACAATATAATAGACCAACATATCTTATAACCACTATTATCGTGTAACAAGACACTTAATGTTTAATTGTATTTCCAAGGACCTTTCCATTGGTTTAAATCTATTCTGACTTGTCAGAATCAATCCAAATAAAACAACTCGACTTTCTATTTAAAATGCCTATTCTATTCTAAATAGACACTATCTTTTAAATAGTTTCACAACTTCATCTTTGTAATCAATTATGCTGGTACTATCCATGATATGTCATTTACATACGAGGATTTTTAATTCCCACCCAAAATATGTCACCTACATATTTGAGGATATAAGCTCCCACTCAAAATATGTCATCTACATATATGAGGGCATGAGCTCCCACTCAAAAATATGTCACTCAGATATTAAATTTGAGTGAACTAATTCGACTCCCACTTAAATTAGTAAATTCATAATTTCTTTTGATATTTTGGTCTAACCAAAATCATTGATCATTTATCAATTCGATTTTTAATACGATATGTCAGTATTCTATTAATACATATCCCACATACTTCAAGCATGTCTACACTTATGTAGTGAACAAATTTGATTTTGTCCAAGACACTCTTCTTGACAAAATATGCTTCCATGTCTTTCTTATAGTTGCATTTCTTTCATATAACACTTTAGATGATGATTAAGTGATCTTATTCTATTAATAAGATTAGAGTAACTTTTACTGTTTTAATCCTTTTAAATGTAACTTGGATTTTAAGAATAAAAAACGTTTGTTCGTATTCTGATATTTTCTCAACCTTCTTGGTATTTACAAGGTGTATATTTTTCTGTCAACAAGATCTAAAATACTTAATATTAAACTGTGACCTGGCATCAAATATTCTTATAATAACACCTTATTTAAAAGCTTCTTGTTTGAAAATACTATGATCCCTTTGAAGGGGATCACAAGCATAAAACAATTTTCTAATCTCCTTCACTCTTATCATCAAATTTTAATTTCCATTTGCAGAGATATTATTTTCAGGACATATTCCAATATTCTAATTTTATGGAAAATAGGTCTGATACCTTATTTTAAGCTTCTACTTTTATTCCATTAACCATAATTCAAAAAATCATAATTTTCCTTTGAATTACACAGACAACAATACACGTTTGCTTATGTTGGTGTTTGGAATACACTCTCATCTTAATGTAGCACCCTTGCTTAAGAAAGCAATTGTGCATATGAATCGTGCAGAAGACTTGGATCACATAAGTCTCGCATTTTCCAATAATAAGTAATATCACAGTACAATGTCAAATTTAGTATAACCGAAAACGAATGATCCAAAAACAATATTCCTTACAACTTTGCATAGCTGAAAGCGCTAGCTAAATAAGTAAATAGGTCACAATTTTTTTCAGAGTTCATACGCAATTCTAAAGATAATCATGGAGCTACATCATCTCCATGAAGCCACTGGCAATCATGTTGGTTGTAGCTCGAAGAAGACCCCCTTACTCCTCATTCGAACAATCTGCAAGGTTTAGTTGCGGCCCAGCTATAAACGGTCAGCACAATTGAATTGTGGTGGCAAGTGACTTTTAAATGCTAATATTCTACTAAGCTATATCTATATGCTTATTTGGCTGGTGGAGCTCAAGGCTATTGCGCAAAGCAAGTTTTCTCCTACTTTTGGTAAACAACTTTTTGAAACAATATCTTCTCTTTATGAGACAATCTCGAGACAAATCCATGTATCCTACCCATGTTCACCCATCAAAGTTTTATTAAGAAATTGGGATGAAGGGATTTTCAGAAGACAACCTTGTGTAGTCACTCAAATTGTCCGATGCCGGGGACACGATTAAGATCTTAGGTTTTAACTCTCGAGAGTGTGTGCACTTTCACCATTAGACTCAATCAACCCAAACTATCCTCTACACTCATTTAGTGAGAAGGAAAAGGAGAAGATCAAGACGAGACTTTTCAGAAGTTGCTTTCCCATGATCATACTAAGAGATTACCACCATCCTATCAACTCTACCACCATCAATCTCTTGACCCAGGTCCACATCAAGTTATTCCATCAAGACAGAGCCCATATTGACCAATGGTTGCACGATAAGCCACTAAACTCAGTGTAAACTTAAATCTCATTGCCCTGGGTGGCCTTCCACAAGTGAGCAACTCAGGTTAACACCGCATATCATGGCCCCAAGTAAGTGAAAACTATCTTGGGTGAAGACAACCATGAAACTTGGCCCTGAGTAGGCACTCAACTTGAAACCTCCTCGATCGACCCAATCCACCCAGGCGTTAAATTAATTTAGTGGAAATTTTCATTTATCACATCAACCATAAAACAATCATTTTTGCAACATGTACTTCCACTAAATTATAATAGGTGTCTACTGGAATTTTTTAAGGGGTAACATAACAGGTTTCCATAGCATACAACAATTCCCACAAAAACCTATCATGCATATTATTTGCAAATACTGCTTAAAAATACTAGTAATGCAATAGGATAAAAATAATAGGTGTTTTATGAAGTCACTTGCCTTTGGAAATTTGTCGTTTCTCACACACTCTTGTCCAAGTTAAACGTTGCTCCCCATTTCAAACTATACAACAAGGTACATCCAATAAACAAGCAATTCAACAACCACAAAACATATTGAGACATACAAGCGTAACGAGTCTTCTCGGGAGGGTGTTGGTCAAAGGTGTCACAAAATTCAATATACAAAAAGAATTAATGTGCTTGGGTTTAGGGTTTCGCCAAGGGATGGTCTGGGATCAATTATACATTTTCAACTCGAAAAGGTTGTATGGATGTTTCCAAGTTTCTAATGAAATGATCTTTAAAAGTTTACACAAAGGGATATCAAGAAGGCTTAATCACAATTTAAAAGCAAGGTTTAACACTTTAGTACAACTGCAAACATTTAATTTCATTTACCCAAGATTATGTTTAAAATTAAATTTAACCAAATTCAAATTCAAGAATTTCTTAATTTTCTCATATCTATACATTTTTAATTCCCAACTTCAAAGTTTATAGTATTAATAATAACTTAGTTATTTAAAATGTTATAATGTTTTAAATCACATTTTTAGTAACACCTAATTAACCAATAACATTTATAATTACTTGTAAATGAACTAAAATTATTAAAAATGCTTTAAACAAAAACTTACTTATTAATGTTATGAAATATATTAATAAACATGAATTCGAGCTTTCTCCGGACAAGGACAATTATTTAAGCCTTTGGTGTAAAGTAATAAATTTTAAATTAATAAACCTTATAATGTGCTAAAAAAATCAAATTAAGTCTCTCACCTTTAAATTCATTCTAAATTCTTTACACATTATTTATAACAAAATTTTATAAATGGGGTTAATAGACAGAGGGCATTTAATTAAATTTATAGCAATTTGGTTTAATCAAAATAATATTTCTATTAATAGTTATGTCAAAAATAGTCAACTATTCAAATTAAATATATAACTATCAAATCATTCAAATACTACTCAAAATTATTTATAACAGAGGCATCATTT
This sequence comes from Poa annua, assembly GCA_026929855.1. NCBI lineage: Eukaryota > Viridiplantae > Streptophyta > Magnoliopsida > Poales > Poaceae > Poa > Poa annua. Next base: position 98,610,067 of record CM049427.1, read on the forward strand.
TACAAATATTCCAAAGTCTCTAAAACAATTTTATTTGCAATTTTTGAATTTACAGACAGAAAGTTATGACAAAAAGATACCCAAATTCACTATTCGAAATTTGAATATTTTAAACTAAGTTAAATTTGAAATCTAACAGATCTAAACTATTCTTCATGTCAAGGGCTTTCCAACTATATAAAATTTGTCTAATTTGGATAAGTGGTTAAAAAGTTATGAATGTTTTAATATGCAGGCGCTTTTCTGCAAAAGTGCCAGATCTGTTGACTAGGCGCTGACTGGATCTGACGAGGCTGCTGACGAGGCGCTGACTGGGCCGCTGACGTGGATAAGTGAAACGATCTGGATCGTCAGATCCAGATCTGACGGTCCAGATGTGATCGTACCCCTTCGCTTCTACGTTCTAATCCCGACCGTTGGAGATAGATCGGACAGTTCTGGAGCGTTGACCAAAAACGGGCGGCGGGACTCACCGGAATTGGAGGCGAAGACGGCGCTGGCGGCTCGGTTTGGACCGCGGCGATGCTGTGGAGCTCCCCCGGCCTCGGGGAGACGACGAAGACGCTCGGCACCACGTCCCGGAGGCGATGGCGTGGCCAGTTTCGTGCCGTTCGTCTCGGAGTTGCGACCTCGGGCGATAGAAGAAGCACGGACGCCGGCGAGCTTCGGCTCACGTTCGTCCTCGACGTTCTTGTAGCCATGGAAATCTGAGGAGGGGTCAGGAGGATGCGCACGAAGATGGCGGAGGGTGAGGAGAGAACCAGGGGCTCGAGGGAGGTCTTGAAACAACCCGTTTGTAACTTTTCTTTTTGTTGTGCAATAAAATGTGGAATCATGTCATCATTCCTTATGTGCTTGCATTCATTTAAGTATGTTGCTTCAAATTCAAATTCCAAATTTAAATTCTTATTTTTTTAAATTCAAATGCTTTCAAATAATTTCGAATGAAGTTTCAAATTATTTGTAAATAATCGAACCATGGATTAATATAACTATTTTTGAGACTAGTAAGAATTGCTTAAAAGTTTTTATTATATTTCTTTTCTATTTATGTTTAAATTACAAAACCAGAAAACATTAAAGAAAAGAAAAATAATCACAGTAAAAAAAAAATAACAGCCGGCCGAGCTGGGCCACCATGGCCCATCTCAGCCCACGGCCAGCCCGACCGGCCCACTCCTCTCTCCTCCTTCCTCGTACGGAGCTCGCCCGACCTCCCTTTCTAGGTGGCAATGGCGCCTCCCCACTACCGAGTGCGCCCCACTGCTCGCCCCCACCTCCTCCTCTCCTATTTAGCTCCCCCGCGAACCCTAACCCTAGCGCTATTGCTGTCCTCCCCCGCCGCCGCGCGCCCTCCTCCGCAACCGCCGTCGCCATGAGACCTGCGCCTCCGAGCTCCCTACCGGCGCACCAGTGACGTCTTCACCGACCCCGTCGCGCCAGGAGCTGCGCCGCTTCTCCCTCTGCTCCCTCGACGCCAACCGCAAGATCCGCGTCCACCGCTTCGTCCCCTACGTCATCGACGCCGCCGTGGCTCAGCCTCCGTTTTCGAGACGTCCTCTCCACTCCGGCCTCTCCGAGCCCCCTCCGTTAGCCACCAGCTCCGCCACGGTGAGCTACACCTTCTCCTCATCTTCCCCTTCTCTCCCGTCTCCGGTGCGAAGTATTTCACCGGCGCCGGCGATGCGCTCCGCACGGCCGTGGCGGGCTCGTGCGTGCCGATCAAGAACGTGAACCCCGTCTTTCTTCCACGAGCCCCAAGCACCAAAAAAATTAGAACCCCCATGCACCGCAACGGGTTGCACACGAGAACCATGACCACCGCCGCCGGGACACTCGCCGTCGTCCGTTTTTCGCCGCCGGCCGCACGGTTAACTCAAGTTCTTCAGTTTCGTCAGAACACCACCTGTTTTCAGTCGACAGTAAAATACAGAGACTTTGTTCGGTTAAAACTAAATCCTCGCTAATCCTACCACTAACCCGCACCCGTCCCACTGGCTGTCAGCACCGATCCGAGCGAAGCGCGCGTCGCGCGTTCGAATCCGGGAGGCAGTGGTTTTCGCCCCCTTTTTATTTTATTTCACCCACTGACAGCGTTGGGCCACCTGTCAGTGACCGAGCAGGCCGCAACTCGCACACCCGCGCCAGCGTGGCCTAGGGCCCGCGCCTCAGTGCCTCTGGGTGGGTTCACACTCGGTGACGAGGGTGTAACTCGACAAGTCCCAGGGTTGTGCACCCCGGGTTGATTGAGGGGGAGAGATGAGCGTTGGTGATCACGACGGCTGACAAGCAAGGTTTTACCCAGGTTCAGGCTCCCAGAGGATAACACCCTACTCCTGCATGTCTGTTATTGACGGCGAGTTGTGGTTACAATGGCGGCGAGATTGCGATCTCGCTAGGGTTTGTGGCGGTGGCTGTTGGCGTCTCCTCTAGGACGAGCAACCCTCCTGGCTTTATAGGTAGCCAGGTCTCGGGTGGTCGGTATCGATGGCGATTACAGATATGGAAGGTTATGAGACCTAACCGACTTGGACTAGGATACGTGGTACCCCGAGTGGGCCTTCTGTGGGCCTCCGTGTGCTTGGCGCGGCCCAGGTAGCCTCATCGTGGGCTAGTCGAGAGGTAGCCCCACGTCACTCGGTGAGAAAAGTCCCGGGGCGTTGTCATCTTTGCACCGAAGCCCCTACCACTCGGTTTTTGCACAGAGGACCTCCTCTGTTAAAACTCTATCACGGATAAGTCCCTGGAATTTCAGAAAAACACCCCTACACTTAAAAATGCAATAACTTTTAATTTATAAATCCAAATTAAATAAACTTTATATGTTTTTATATTAGAAAAATGCAATGAACATTATTATAATATTCTTATGTCATTTTGCATCATTTATTGTAAATGCTGAGTTTAATTTAACAAATGCAATTAACTAATTAAATATGGAATGTGTGGGGTAATAAATGTATAATGCCCTAATTCCATTTAATAGGCTCATATCTTTTATACCATGTATTGCCATGCTAATAAATATTTAATCTGAGTTGAAGATAACTACTTTGCAATTAAATACTAAATATGGAATGTGTTGAGCAATTAATTAATTAATGCCTATTCCATTTAAATTAATTAGATCACCACATCTGCTATATATCAAGTAACATTTAAATTTTTGGCTACACAAATAACTTGCACCCTAATCTTTTGCCGGGATTTCATCCCCGCTTTAAAATGACCTAATCACCTCATACCATATTGCACCATCATTTGATTGCGCATTTCTCCGTATTGATTATTGTTTCCTATTGTCTGTGTTTGGCTCTCTTTGGGTAGACGACGACGTGTCTGCTGCGAGTACCTACGATACGGAGGTTCCAGCTTTCGTGCCAGGCCACGAGATGCCAGGCAAGTTTCTGCTAACCGGTTACACGACTGTTTGGTTTTCATTCTTGCCTTTTGATCTATGCTATCCTTGTTATCGATTCTTGAACTGCGATCCCATCACATGTTTATCCTGTAGCCTATACAGCTTTATCCCCACAACCCATAACCCCTTGCATGTTTATCAGTTGGCCTTTGCGAGTCGTAGTGCATGCTTAGAATTGGTTGAGCGAGTCGTTCCTTTGTCTTTTTCTCATATGCTTAGTATGATATATTGTTCTACTATAATAAACTGCTGTCTTATATTGGGGTTCTATAATTAAAAGATAAGGCACCAGACGGAAGGCCTTGCGAGGTGCTTTGTTCTGCTCAGTCTCGACCTAGGAACTGAGATTTTGTCCTCGGATCCAATTATGAGCGCACTAACCACTTGTGGGTGGCCCAATGGAGCCCCCCTCGACTTTGAACGGATCCTCAGCTCGTCCATATGACGCAAGTAGTTCGGTTTTTTCCATTCGCTCATATGCATGTGCATGATGATGATGATCAATGAGAGGTTACTTGATACGGGGGGTCATATAGGGGTGGTGCGCGCGAAGCAGACAGTTCCTACTGTGGTTTGAGCCGCATGGCGCGCAAGCACAAACTAATGAGTCCGCAATTGAGATTCGGCCGGACTCCTGACGCGGGTAACAACTCATATGGGTGGCACTTGGACTTGCTGTAGTGAAGGAATGAGTCGTGTTGAGAGGCTCTAATGTTTTTGACTGGGTTGATCATGCGAGTATGGGTACAGTAGTGCACCCCTGCAGGGTATAATCTTATCGATGAGCCGTGTCCACGGTTATGGACGACTTTGGTGATGTTGCTGGCTAACAAGATCTAGACAACTTACACCTAATCATTGTTAATTAATGTGTCTAGTAATATAGAATTACTTACACCATAAATGGTAACTAAAATTGTTAACGTGTGAGTATTCCCGGATTGCTTCCTCATACTTGGTTGAGGGAGTTAATTCGAGAATGGGTTATGACTGGTGTTAGTTGTAGACGGCTAATTCAACGCTCTCTCATCCCTCTCTAATTAGACGGAAGTTTTAGCGTGTCTCTTTACGTGGCTAGTGCTGCTGCCGCTAAGTACACTTACCCCCATACTTTGGGAATCTTACAGTTTTGTAACCTGTTAGCTTAAGCTTGTTCGATACGCTTCGGTGTATTGACCTGTTCGCGGGTTGTGGTTTTTCTGCAGTTGAGGATACTTCGCTCGACCAGGTGGGTGGATACTTCATGGAGTTTGACGACGAGATCTACGACGATTAGTTAGAGTTCCCCTCGGCTACTTCCTGGTGGACTGCGTGGATGGGCCTTCTTTTCCGTTTCGGCTTTGAGGCCTTTGCTTCTTGTCTGTACTCAGACCGGTTTGTTTCCGCTGCATGATGTAATGTTGGGACATGTGTCCTCTGATTGGTGCCATTCGCTATTTTGCTCAGTGAGAGCTTTTGGATATTATTTCCTTTCTTTGTGTCTTAGGTTTATTCTGTGGTTTCAACTTGTTAAAAATCCGACTCGTATACCATGTGTGTATGGTTGAAGTATACGAGTTGGAAGACTTTTTGGGTTCTTGCGTGCACAATCTGGAAACGTATGTGACGTTGGGGTCGCCAAGAGCTGTCGGCCCCGACCTGCTTGTTTCCTGGGATTGGTAACCCCAGTATGTTCTTGGTTGTGTGGCCCAACCGATACGTTTCGTTTGTGTAGCTTGAATTCAGGGTCTGGCAGTTGGTTTCAGAGCTTAAAGGCCCTCAGGTTCCCTTCTACTGGTCGTTTTTGAGTCTAGAAAAATATTTTGTAGTTATCAGGAAAATCTTAAACGTGAGAGTAGGAATTCTGTTCTTTTACTTCTTTCCCCACCCACCATCCCTGTTCTTCTGGTAAGGAAGTGTAACGATGTTTTTCCCTTCTCATCTCTAATTTAAATTTAGGATATCACGTGTTCTGGGTTTTCTGTAGTACCATAGTTGCAGGTGTTGAAGGTTGTTTTGTCGTTTTGGTAGTTATCAACGTCTTCGGCTATGTTCAGTTTCAATCTTGAATCAATCAGTTGTTCTTCTACCTTTCACTGGAATTCATCTCTTTGTCATTGTACAATTCTTTCTGTGCAATCAATCCTTTTGTTTCCGGAGGCTAACTTCTACTTCAAACTGCTGTGTAGATGGCGCACGCTCAGGTGGTGCGTAAGACCCACTGTGAGCAGACTACCGGTTACCCGAAGCTTCTCAGAAGCATGGTTGACTATGTCGGTTTCAGCTTCCTTCCGGAGTACCAGGTGTCCGAGATCCCCAGAGATTACGGACAGACCTTCTACAGAGCTGCTGTTTGGATCAGGGGAGATGATGGTGATACTGTGCACAAGCACGTGGCTGAGGCTTCCACTGTGGACATGGCAGTACACTTAGCAGCTCTGGCTTTGCGGAGGGACTACTACTGTTTCAACTACCCTCCATTCTGCTACGTTCCATACTACCCGTACACGGCGTCTCAGTACGAGCTCGAGGTTCTTGACAAGACCGCTCAGTTTGGCTAGTCTTCAGACTCAGTTGCTGGGACTCTACGCTTGGAGCTAGCAGTAGTCCGTCAGCAGCTGCACCGGGCACTCTCTCACCTGGGTCAGTACGACAAGAGGAACGTCACACCAGACGCTTTCCCGAGGTTCCAGCTCGCTTTTCCGAGTCGTCTGTCTGCTGTGGGTGGATACACTCCAGAGCGTGGTCCTCTGATCACTACTGCTTCAGACCACGTTGGACCACTGCTGTACGGGAAACAGACGCCAGATGCCTACTCCATTGAGTTTCGACGCATTGTGCGAGAGTACCACGTGTACTGCGATCGTCGTTACACCCATCGCATCACCGGAGAGGGGTGCACAGTTTCGTCTTCAGATGGAAGCGCGAGCTAGTCTTCGAGTTGTATCTCTTCCTTTGTTGTAGTAGCTATCCTTTGTACCGAAACCATGTTGGTTGTACGGATGGTTAACTTTGTACTAGTAGCTGTCCTTGTAGTACTGAAACCTTGGTGGTTGTACTGATGGCTAACTAAGTGTATGGTTATGAACCTTTGCTATGAGAAGCTTATCCTTGTTATAATACAGTTTCCAACTGTTTTTCTGAGCAAGAATTCGACTTTCCAAGTTTTTCCTGGCTTTATGTATCTGGTCGCTGTTCTAATATCCAATGTCTCCAGGATGACGAACACCAGGAACAACCGCAATGCGGAAGACGCACCACAACCGCCTCCAATCACTGAGTTGCTTGGTTAGATGACCCAAGTTCTGGCTCAAATGGCTGAGAACCAAGCCTACCAGAACAACCACGAGCATCGCAATGAAGGCAATGCACGTGTGACCGTCAAGGACTTCCTCGGTCTGGGCCCAAGGAACTTCGCTTCCCCCACTGAGCCGCTGGAAGTGATGATTGGCTTCGCGAGATGGAAAGGACCCTTGCTATCGCCCACGTGGCTGAGCACGACAAGGTGCCTTACGTGTCCTACCAGCTTAGGGGCAAGTCTGCCTCATGGTTGGAAAACTTCCAGGCCATGAGAGCTCCCGGGGTGGTTACCACTTGGGGGGATTTCAAGACAGCCTTCCTGCGCCACCACATCCCAGAAGGTCTCATGGACAGGATGCGCGAGCAGTTTAACTCGCTGACGCAAGGCAAGATGGACGTGATGGAGTACAATGGCGAGTTCAATCGCCTTGCTCGTTATGCTGGAGATGAGGTGAACACTGAGGTCAAGAAGATGGCCATGTTCCGCAAGGGTTTCAACCCCGCGCTCAAGTACAAGCTGAACCTCGTCAAGGCCGACAACTTCGAGGACCTCATCAACATTTCGCTCAATGAGGAGCATGGGCGCAAGGTCTTCGAGGAGTCGCGCAAGCACTCTCGTGAGAGCAACTCTTCTTCATCGTCAATCGCCGCCGCTCCTACTCAGAAGCGTCGGCTCTGGGTGCCTAACAACGCCTTCGCATGAGCTACCTACGTGCCAGGACCTCCAGGACTCACGCCTCGCCCCCCAACCCGGCTCTTGCTATGAGGGGTTTCAGAGGACCGCCAAGGTCAACGGGCGCTCGCCCCAACGTGACCTGCTACCAGTGCAGGAAACCGGGCCGCTACTCCAACAACTGCCCGGAGACCCGTACACCTCCACCACCACCTCGCCCTGCTCCAACTCAGGCGATGGTCCGCGCACCTGCCCCGACTAGGCCTTTCGTCCCCAACATCAGGCCTCCGGCACGTGCTGCGCGGGTGAACCACATCAGGGCCGAGGAAGCAGAAGAAACTCCAGCAGTTGTTCTTGGTACACTACCCGTCAACTCTATCTCTTCTTGAGTGTTGTTTGATACAGGAGCATCTCATTCTTTCGTATCAGTTAGCTTTGCGGATTTACATGGGCTCATTCTCGATCCTCTCCCCAAAAACATCGCGGTTACTTCTCCCGGCATGCTAATGACTTCTTCCAAGATAAGCCACGACAATGAAATCCAAATTGGAGGCCATATCTTCTTGGCATCTCTAATAATTCTCGGCAACTCTGATATTGATGTCATTCTGGGCATGGATTGGTTGAAGGCCAATCAAGCTAAGATAGACTGTTCCACAAAGACTGTAACTCTTTCTCATCCTTCTGGACATATAGTCTATTCTCCAAACCAAACCTCTTCAGCTCAACTTTTTGCTCTCAATGTTGATCCTCTTCCTTCCATAGAAGCTATTCCGGTGGTCCGAGACTTTCCTGACGTCTTTCCTGAAGAATTACCAGGTATGCCACCTGATAGAGCCGTGGAGTTCGTTATTGAACTTGAACCAGGCACTGCTCCTATCTCCAAACGTCCTTACAAGATGGGCCCCAAAGAACTGGCTGAGCTTAAGAGACAGCTAGAGGAGTTGGAAAGTAAAGGTCATATTCAACCTAGTACTTCTCCTTGGGGTTTTCCTACTCTGTTTGTCAAAAAGATGGACACGACTGAGCGACTGGTTGTTGACTACCGTCCTCTGAACAAGAAAACCATCAAGAACAAGTATCCCCTTCGTCGCATCAATGACCTGTTTGATCAACTCGCTGGCGCCAAAGTTTTCTCCAAGTTGGACTTGAGGTCAGGTTACCACCAGATCAAGATCCGCAAAGAAGACATTCCTAAGACAGCTTTCACCACTCGTTATGGTCTCTACGAATACACTGTCATGTCTTTCGGTCTCACAAATGCTCCGGCGACCTTCTCACGTCTCATGAACTTCGTTTTCATGGAATACCTCCACAAGTTCGTGGTAGTCTTCTCGATGACATTCTTATCTATTCCAAAACCGAGGAAGAACACGGAGAACATCTACGTCTTATCTTGTTGAAACTCCGAGAACATCGTCTCTACGCCAAGTTCTCCAAGTGTGAATTCTGGCTTCCTAAAGTATCCTACCTTGGTCATGTCATCTCTTCTGAAGGCATTTCTGTTGATCCAGAAAAAGTGAAGGCCATTGTTGAATGGTTGCCTCCTACATCGGTGAAACAAGTCAGGAGTTTCCTTGGCATGGCTGGCTATTGCCCTCGATTTGTTGAGAACTTCTCCAAAATCGCTAAGCCTCTCACCGATCTTACTAGGAAGGATAGAAAGTTTCTTTGGACTCCAAAGTGTGATGAGAGATTCAATCTCTTGAAAGCTAAACTCACTTATACTCCTATTCTGGTTGGCCCAGACACTTCCAAACCTTTCCAAATATTCTGCGATGCATCTCTTCAGGGACTAGGGGCAGTCCTCATGCAAGAACGCAAAGTTGTGGCTTATGCATCCCGCCAGTTGCAGCCTCATGAGCTCAACTATCCTACACATGATCTTGAACTAGCAGCAATCATGTATGCCCTCAAGGCTTGGAGACCTTATTTGTTGGGACACAGCTGTGAGATCTTCACTGATCACAAGAGTCTCAAATATCTCTTCACTCAACCAGATTTGAACCTCAGGCAAACAAGGTGGCTTGAGAAGCTCTCAGATTACGATCTTACCATCTCTTACACTCCAGGCAAAGCTAATGTAATGGCTGATGCTCTCAGTCGCAATTCCTATTGCAACAACCTCATGGTTGAGGACATCCAACCTCCCCTTCGCGAAGAATTCAAGAAGCTCAATCTTCAAGTGGTTCCCTCTGGTTATCTTGCAAACTTGATTGCCACTCCTACACTTGAGGATAAGATCCGTGCCGCACAGTTGCGTGATTCTGGTGTCAAGAATATCAAAGACAACATTGGCAAGGATAAGTACAAGAGTTTCTCTCTCGATGACAAGGGTACCTTGCTGTTTGGAGAACACATTGTAGTGCCCAAGCTTGACAGCTTAAGAGAGCTCATTCTCAAGGAGGCTCATGATACTCCGCTTTCTATCCACCCTGGCAGCACAAAGATGTACCAGGATCTCAAGTCAATCTATTGGTGGACCAGGATGAAGCGTGAAATTGCTTGCTATGTGTCTCATTGTGATGTTTGCTGTCGTGTCAAGACAGTTCATCAGAGACCACCTGGACTTCTTCAACCACTGCAAATTCCTGAGTGGAAATGGGACAAGATCGAGTTGGACTTCGTTATTGGGTTTCCAAAGTCCAAGAAAGGCAACGATGCAATCTTTGTTGTCATTGATCGTCTCGCCAAAGTGGCTCACCTCTTCCCAGTCAAAGAGACAGTATCAGCTAGTCAGTTGGCAGAACTCTATATGACAAGATTGGTTCCTTTACATGGTGTTCCTTTGGCAGTAAGCTCGGATCGTGGAAGTATCTTCACTTCTCGATTTTTGGATAGCTTTCAGAAAGCCTTGGGACCAAACTTCTGTTCAACACAGCTTACCATCCGCAGACAAGTGGACAGGTTGAAAGAGTAAACCAAATGCTCAGAGCTTTTGTTATCTCCTTTGGCATGAAATGGGAGGATTGCCTTCCGTATGCTGAGTTCTCCTACAACAATAGCTTCCAAGCAAGTCTAGGCATGGCTCCCTTTGAAGCTCTCTATGGCCGCAAATGCAGAACTCCTCTCAATTGGTCTCAAGCTGGTGAACGTCAATTCTCAAGCTGGCTGAAGAAAAGGTTCGCCTCATTCGTGACAATCTGAAGATTGCCCAGTCTCGGCAGAAAAGCTATTATGATAGCAAGCACAGGGACATGGTCTATGCACCTGGTGATCAAGCTTACCTTCGTGTCACTCCTCTGAGGGGCACGCAACGCTTTGGCATCAAAGGCAAGCTCGCTCCGCGTTATGTTGGGCCTTTCAACGTTCTTTCAAGGCGTGGTGAATTGGCTTACGTCTGGAACTTCCTCCAAACCTCTCCAAAGTGCACGATGTCTTCCACGTGTCACAACTCAAGACGTGCTTCCATGATACAGGACGTGCAGTTGATCATGGATCAATTGAACTTCGAGAAGATCTCTCTTATGTGGAACAACCGATTCGCATTCTTGACGAAGCTGAACGTCGCACCCGTAACAACACTGTCAAGTTCTACAAGGTTCAATGGTCTCATCATTCTGACAAGGAAGCTACATGGGAACGTGAAGACCATCTCCGTGCTGAGTATCCCGACCTCTTCGTTGCTCCATGAAGAATCTCGGGGCGTTATTCCTTTGAGGGGGGAGTGTCGTAACAGCCCGTTTGTAACTTTCCTTTTTGTTGTGCAATAAAATGTGGAATCATGTCATCATTCCTTATGTGCTTGCATTTATTTAAGTATGTTGCTTCAAATTCTAATTCCAAATTTAAATTCTTATTTTTTTAAATTCAAATGCTTTCAAATAATTTCAAATGAAGTTTCAAATTATTTATAAATAATCAAACCATGGATTAATATAACTATTTTTGAGACTAGTAAGAATTGCTTAAAAGTTTTAATTATATTTCTTTTATGTTTATGTTTAAATTACAAAACTAGAAAACATTAAAGAAAAGAAAAATAATCACAATAAAAAAAATAACAGCCGGCCGAGCTGGGCCACCATGGCCCATCTCAGCCCACGGCCAGCCCGACCGGCCCACTCCTCTCTCCTCCTTCCTCGTACGGAGCTCGCTCGACCTCCCTTTCCAGGTGGCAATGGCGCCTCCCCAGTGCCGAGTGCGCCCCACTGCTCGCCCCCACCTCCTCCTCTCCTATTTAGCTCCCCCGCAAACCCAAACCCTAGCCCTATTGCTCTCCTCCCCTGCCGCCACGCGCCCTCCTCCGCAACCGCCGTCGCCATGAGACCCGCGCCTCCGAGCTCCCCACCGGCGCACCAGTGACGTCTTCACCGACCCCGTCGCGCTAGGAGCTGCGCCGCTTCTCCCTCTTCTCCCTCAATGCCAACCGCAAGATCCGCGTCCACCGCTCCGTCCCCTACGTCATCGACGCCGCCGCGGCTCCGCCTCCGTTTCCGAGACCGTTTTCTCCACTCCGGCCTCTCCGAGCCCCCTCCGTTCGCCACCAGCTCCACCTCGGTGAGCTACACGTTCTCCTTGTCCTTCCCCTTCTCTCCCGTCTCTGGTGCGAAGTATTTCACCGGCGCCGGTGATGCGCTCCGCACGGCCGTGGCGGGCTCGTGCGTGCCGATCAAGAACGTGAACCCCGTCTTTCTTCCACGAGCCCCAAGCAACAAAAAAATTAGAACCCCCACGCACCGCAACGGGTTGCACACGAGAACCACGACCACCGCCACCGGGACGCTCGCCGTCGTCCGTTTTTCGCCGCCGGCCGCACGGTTAACTCAAGTTCTTCAGTTTCGTCAGAACACCACCTGTTTTCAGTCGACAGTAAAAAACAGAGACTTTGTTCGGTTAAAACTAAATCATCGCTAATCCTACCACTAACCCGCACCCATCCCACTGGCTGTCAGCACCGATCCGAGCGAAGCACGCGTCGCGCGTTCGAATCCTGGAGGCAGTGGTTTTCGCCCCCTTTTTATTTTATTTCACCCACTGACAGCGTTGGGCCACCTGTCAGAGACCGAGCAGGCCGCAACACGCACACCCGCGCCAGCGTGGCCTAGGGCCCGCGCGTCAGTGCCTCTGGGTGGGTTCACACTCGGTGAGAAAAGTCCCGGGGCGTTGTCATCTTTCCACCAAAGCCCCTGCCACTCGGTTTTTGCACAAAGGACCTCCTCTGTTAAAACTCTATCACGGATAAGTCCCTGGAATTTCAGAAAAACACCCCTACACTTAAAAATGCAATACCTTTTAATTTATAAATCCAAATTAAATAGACTTTATATGTTTTTATATCAGAAAAATGCAATGAACATTATTATAATATTCTTATGTCATTTTGCATCATTTATTGTAAATGCTTAGTTTAATTTAACAAATGCAATTAACTAATTAAATATGAAATGTGTGGGGTAATAAATATATAATGCCCTAATTCCATTTAATAGGCTCATATCTTTTATACCATGTCTTGCCATGCTAATAAATATTTAATCTGAGTTGAAGATAACTACTTTGCAATTAAATACTAAATATGGAATGTGTTGAGCAATTAATTAATTAATGCCTATTCCATTTAAATCAATTAGATCACCACATCTGCTATATATTAAGTAACATTTAAATTGTTGGCTACATAAATAACTTGCACCCTAATCTTTTGCCGGGATTTCATCCCCGCTTTAAAATGAACTAATCACCTCATACCATATTGCACCATCATTTGATTGCGCATTTCTCTTATTGATTATTGTTTCCTATTGTCTGTGTTTGGCTCTCTTTGGGTAGACGACGACGTGTGTGCTGCGAGTACCTACAATACTGAGGTTCCAGCTTTCGTGCTAGGCCACGAGCTGCCAGGCAAGCGTCTGCTAACCGGTTACACGACTGTTTGGTTTTCATTCTTGCCTTTTGATCTTATCGATGAGCACCCCTGCAGGGTATAATCTTATTGATGAGCCGTGTCCACGGTTATGGACGACTTTGGTGATGATGCTGGCTAACAAGATCTAGACAACTTACACGTAATCATTGTTAATTAATGTGACTAGTAATACATAATTACTTACACCATAAATGGTAACTAAAATTGTTAACGTGTGAGTATTCCCGGATTGCTTCCTCATACTTGGTTGAGGGGGTTAATTCGAGAATGGGTTATGACTGGTGTTAGTTGTAGACGGCTAATTCAACGCTCTCTCATCCTTCTCTAATTAAACGGAAGTTTTAGCGTGTCTCTTTACGTGGCTAGTGCTGCTGCCACTAAGTACACTTACCCCCATACTTTGGTAATCTTATAGTTTTGTAACCTGTTAGTTTAATCTTGTTCGATACGCTTCGGTGTATTGACCCGTTCGCGGGCTGTGGTTTTTCTGCAGTTCAGGATACTTCGCTCGACCAGGTGGGTGGATACTACGTGGAGTTCGACGACGAGATCTACGATGATTAGTTAGAGTTCCCCTGGGCTACTTCCTGGTGGACTTCGTGGATGGGCCTTCTTTTCCGTTTCGGCTTTGAGCCCTTTGCTTCTTGTCTGTACTCAGACCGGTTTGTTTCCGCTGCATGATGTAATGTTGGGACATGTGTCCTCTGATTTGCGCCATTCGTTATTTTGCTCAGTGAGAGCTTTTGGATATTATTTCCTTTCTTTGTGTCTTAAGTTTATTCTGTGGTTTCAACTTGTTAAAAATCCGAATCGTATACCATGTCTGTATGGTTGAAGTATACGAGTTGGAAGACTTTTTGGGTTCTTGCGCTCACAATATGGAAACGTATGTGACGTTGGGGTCGCCAAGAGCTATCGGCCGATGATCCATTCCGAGCCTGGCCTGCTTGTTTCCTTGGATTGGTAACCCCAGTATGTTCTTGGTTGTGTGGCCCAACCGATACGTTTCGTTTGTGTAGTTTGAATTCAGGGTCTGACAGGTCTCACCGTGACGGACTTGTGAGAGACGCGGCGGTGGTGTAGAGGAACTCCGGCAAGCACGTTTTGCAGCCCTGCGGCGTTCTACGCTAGGGTTCTTTGGGGAAAAGGGAGAGGACTGCGTGGGGATTTATAGGACCGAACGAGGGAAAAGAAATCACGAAGAATGCGCCGGATTTTGGAAAGAATCGGGGAGGAAATCGGGGGCGAGAATCTCGGCCGGAGGAAGACGACAATGACGTCATGCTGACGTCATCCTTCCTTTTTCTTCTCTGATTTTTATTTTATTATTTCAAAACTTTTGATTTAAGTGTCCAAATGCAGTCAAACAAATTTCTAAAAATTTGTATAATTATTATCTTTGTGTTAAACCAGTTGTGGGCTTGTTTTGAACATTTTTTAAAATTAATATTTTTGAAAAATTCATTAAATACCAATTTGATACTTAATATCAATTTGAAATTATAACTTAATTTAAATTTTCTTTTGGCTAAATAAAATTTGTAAAATACCCATATTCAAATATGTTTGAAATTAAGTTATCTAAACTCATATTCCAATATTAAATAAATTTTAGCTTTAATAGATTATTAAATAACATATTACAACTATTTGTAATGAAAGGAGAAAATGTAATGTAATCATTTTTAATTAAAATTATTTTGTGCACCATTTAGTTTCATAAAATGATTAATCATTTGAAAACTTTATAACATAACTTAAGAATAGATTTTTAGACTTAATTCTTTTCTTATATAGAATATATATTCATGAAAATCATTTTATGTTTTGAAAATAAATGTAGATCATTTTAACCTAATGAATTGTTTATTTGGATAATCCATTTATTATAAAATATATGAAGTTATTAAAGTTATAAACTATAGGTTGTTATTTCAACACTATGTTTTGAACTCAGGTGAAAGAGTAAAATCATTTTACAGATAGAACTTGTTATAAAGGGTTTAAAAGAACACATGAATATATTATTTTAATTTATGAATAGCTATGGCTAAGTGGTTGAAATCAAATAATTATATAGAACCTTTTTATTACAAGGAAATGGTTGGCAATTTTGTAAAACATTTGTCCAAATACAAAATGAAGTTTTATGAGATACAATAGATAACAATTTGTTTAACTTGAAATAACTTTTAAAATAATGATAAACTAAGATCTTTGAAATATTAAATCTTCTCAATAAGTTTGAAGTCTTTTATAGTTGGTTTCCTTATGCATTAAATGTTTTATTTTAATTCAAAACATTTTTTTTTTAAATTTTAGTGATTTTTGAATATTTATAAAATGTTGGGATGTTACAGACTACCACCCTTAAAAGGAATCTCGTCCCTGAGATTCGGAGAAGCTAGAAAGACAATGCAAATGCTTGAATGATTCTAATAACTCGAGAGGTTTTGAGAAATGGAATATTTTGATGAGGATCTTGAAAACTTGGTGGGGGATGAATTTTTCTGATTGGGGAGGCTCGGAAGAAAGATAGTTTGGGATCTCCGGGTTTATGCAACAGAGATTAATTTAACTGGGTGGCTACCACCCTTAAAATAAATTCAAGTCATACAAACAACACATCAAGCAATCAAACATGTTCACAGCTCAAGGTTCAAAACTCACTCAATTTTAATAATCCTGAAACTCGAAGTGTTTAAATCTCAAATCTGAAAACGATTTAGGTTCCAAAACCAACATGCTGGTACTGCCATATCACATTTTGATAGGTCAATACACTAAATTGATACGATAAACTAAAGAAGATAAATGGTGGTCCCTCTAACGTTGCTTGAATTGTTTCACTTATTCCTCTTTGATCTCACGCTTGCGCTTTATTGCGTGGTTATTCACCGCAGGTGTGTCTTCTTCTTCACTTGACTCCTCAAAAAGCACTTCCTCCTGTTCTTCCTCCTTTACAGTTGCGGGTACAGCCACTTCTCCAGTGCCTTGGTCACCTCCTTCTTCAGCTACCAGCGGTGGTGGTGGAGGTGGGTTGAGTTGTGCCTAAAGTGCGGCAATCTGCTCATCTTTGTCAAGGTTCTGCAACTGTAGGTCATGGATGTGTTCCTCCATATGGCCAATAAGGGTTTCAGAAGTCTGGAGTTCTTGGGTTTTTGCGTGTATGACGGCTCGGGCATGATCCGCGATGTCATAAGCTTGTTGAAGCTTCCTGGTCAAGCAGTTGACGAGAAAATCTAAGTCTTCAAACATTTTGCTGATGATGGGCAGGTCCAAGCGATTTCCCGTGTGGGCCAACGAGTGGCCATGTGCATCTCTCTTTCCAAAGGCACGGAAGGGCGATTCCGGTGATAGATTGTTGCGATACTTGTAGCACAGACGGGCCATTAAGTCCACCATAGCTACGTTCACTCCTTCAATCCACTCTGGTAGTAGGTGACATAGTCCGTGGGCTCGAAGTCTGGCATCGTGGAATCCGGGGTCATGATTGTGCGGATTTCCCAACGCGTCACATTAGGTATGTCGGTCTCCTCCTTCCTTCCTCGGAAATAGGGCGGTGGTAGCTTCAATTGACTTGTCAACCTGGACAGCTGCCTCCCAAAGATGAAATCCGACAAAACCCCAGCATACGCTGTCTCAGTGTATTCTCCCAACTATAAATTTTGAAAAGATAAGAGTATTAGAATTAAAGTGAAAAAGTAAAAGCTACAGGACAAGAAAATAATTGTAAAAATAGAAAGGAAACTTTCAATTTCTCAAATTCGAAATCTATTAATTTTTCAATTATTTGACTTTTGGTTTCTATCCAATCCTAGGGGTTTCGGGACTACAGGCAACATTCGTGCTCTGATACCATCTGTAGCACCCTTGCTTAAGAAAGCAATTGTGCATATGAATCGTGCGGAAGACTTGGATCACATAAGTCTCGCATTTTCCAATAAGATGTAATATCACAGTACAATGTAAAATTTATTACAACCGAGAACGAATGATCCAAAAACAATATTCCTTACAATTTTGCATAGCTGAAAGCGCTAGCTAAATAAATAAATAGTTCACAAATTATTTCAGAGTTCATACGCAATTCTAAATATAATCATGGAGCTACATCATCTCCATGAAGCCACTGACAATCATGTTGGTTGTAGCTCGAAGAAGACCCCCTTACTCCTCATTCGAACAATCTGCAAGGTTTAGTTGCAGCCCAGCTATAAAGGGTCAGCACAATTGAATTGTGGTGGCAAGTGACTTTTAAATGCTAATATTCTACTAAGCTATATCTATATGCTTATTTGACTGGTGGAGCTCAAGGCTATTGCGCAAAGCAAGTTTTCTCCTACTTTTGGTAAACAACTTTTTGAAACAATATCTTCTCTTTATGAGACAATCTCGAGACAAATCCATGTCTCCTACCCATGTTCACCCATCAAAGTTTTATTAAGAAATTGGGATGACGAGATTTTCAGAAGACAGCCTTGTGTAGTCACTCAAGTTGTCCGATGCCGGGGACACAGCTAAGATCTTAGGTTTTAACTCTCGAGAGTGTGTGCACTTTCACCATTAGACTCAATCAACCCAAACTATCCTCTACACTCATTTAGTGAGAAGGAAAAGGAGAAGATCAAGACGAGACTTTTCAGAAGTTGCTTTCCCATGATCATACTAAGAGATTACCACCATCCTGTCAACTCTACCACCATCAATCTCTTGACCCAGGTCCACATCAACTTACTCCATCAAGAAAGAGCCCATATTGACCAATGGTTGCACGATAAGCCACTAAACTCAGTGTAAACTTAAATCTCATAGCCCTGGGTGGCCTTCCACAAGTGAGCAACTCAGGTTAACACCGCATATCATGGCCCCAGGTAAGTAGAAACTACCCTGGGCGAAGACAACCATGACACATGGCCCTGAGAAGCCACTCAACTTGAAACCTCCTCGATCGACCCAATCCACCCAGGCGTTAAATTAATTTAGTGGAAATTTTCATTTATCACATCAACCATAATACAATCATTTTTGCAACATGTACTTCCACTAAATTATAATAGGTGTCTACTGGAATTTTCTAAGGGGTAACCTAACAGGTTTGCATAGCATACAACAATTCCCACAAAAACCTATCATGCATACTATTTGCAAATACTGCTTAAAAATACTAGTAATGCAATAGGATAAAAATAGTAGGTGTTTTATGAAGTCACTTGACTTTGGAAATTTGTCATATCTCACACACTCTTGTCCAAGAAAAAGGTTGCTCCCCATTTCAAACTATACCACAAGGTACATCCAATAAACAAGCAATTCAACAACCACAAGACATATTGAGACATACAAGCGTAACGAGTCTTCTCGGGAGGGTGTTGGTCAAAGGTGTCACAAAATTCAATATACAATGTGCTTGGGTTTAGGGTTTCGCCAAGGGATGGTCTGGGATCAATTGTACATTTTCAACTCGAAAAGGTTGTATGGGTGTTTCCAAGTTTCTAATGAAATGGTCTTTAAAAGTTTATACAAAGGGATATCAAGAAGGCTTAATCACAATTTAAAAGCAAGGTTTAACACTTTAGTACAACTGTAAACATTTAATTTCATTTACCCAAGATTATGTTTAAAATTAAATTTAACCAAATTCAAATCAAGAATTTCTTAATTTTCTCATATCTATACATTTTTAATTCCCAACTTCAAAGTTTATATTATTAATAATAACTTAGTTATTTAAAATGTTATAATGTTTTAAATCACATTTTTAGTAACACCTAATTAACCAATAACATTTCTAAACACTGTAAATGAACTAAAATTATTAAAAATGTTTTAAACAAAAACTTACTTATTAATGTTATGAAATATATTAATAAACAAGAATTCGAGCTTTCTCCCGACAAGGACAATTATTCAAGCCTTTGGTGTAAAGTAATAAATTTTAAATTAATAAACCTTTATTGTGCTAAAATAAATCAAATTAAGTCTCTCACCTTTAAATTCATTCTAAATTGTTTACACATTATTTATAACACAATTGTATAAAGTGGGTTAATCGACAGAGGACATTTAATTAAATTTAAAGCAATTTGGTTTAATCAAAATAATATTTCTATTAATAGTTATGTCAAAAATAGTCAACTATTCAAATTAAAAATATAACTATCAAATCATTCAAATACTACTCAAAATTATTTTATAACAGAGGCATCATTTTACAAATATTCCAAAGTATCTAAAACAATTTTATTTGCAATTTTTGAATTTAGAGATTTAAAGTTATGTCAAAAAATACTCAAATTCACTATTTGAAATTTGAATATTTTAAACTAAGTCAAATTAGAAATCTAACAGATCTAAACTATTCTTCATGTCAAGGGCTTTCCAAATATCCAAAATTTCTCTAATTTGGATAAGTGGTTAAAAAGTTATGAAGGTTTGAATATGTAGGGGCTTTTCTGCAAAAGTGCTAGATCTGTTGACTGGGCGCTGACTGGATCTGACGTGGCTGCTGACGAGGCGCTGACTGGGCCGCTGACGTGGATAAGTGAAATGATCTGGACCGTCAGATCCAGATCTGACGGTTCAGATCTGATCGTACCCCTTCGCTTCTACGTTCTAATCCCGACCGTTGGAGATAGATCGGATGGTCCTGGAGCGTTGACCAAAAACGGGCGGCGGGACTCACCGTGTAAGGACCCCTCGAAACGAGTCCGAGATGTCCACGTTACGTTAAAGATCACGATCCCAATGATCAGTGCATCACGATCACATAACCAAACATAGGTATCAAAGAGTTACATCATTCAAGTCGTACGAATAAAAAGTCTTACAACACAAGGACGGTCATACGACCAAAGTCAACAAGCCTCGTCACGCAGGACGGAATTAACTAAGATAGCGGAAGCTCGTGGCTAGCGACGGCTCTGAACATCTCCGAGCGCTGATCCCACAAGTGCAGTTGACCGGTGACAGCTAAGTGGCGTAGTCGTCATACACCTCCTTCTCGATGTAGGCCTCCTCATTATAATCTGGACATTTGAATATCCAGGGACAGAGCCACATGAGTACAATTACGTACTCGCAAGACCACCTCTAGGCTTAAGTTTTCATGATAATGCAAGAAAACACATTTCGAAAACTGGGTAGGCTCCTTAATACAACTACAGGGCTTATTTTTGAATACAATGATTTCAAGCATAGAGAATACGACATATCTATATCTTTGTTGAAGAAAAACATTTAGAGATAGAATTCTCTTCGCTAAAATGCGACATCTCTACATCTCTGTTGAAGAAAAACATTTAGAGATAGAATTCTCTTCGCTAGAATGCGACATCTCTATATCTTTGTTGAAGACGAACATTTAGAGATAAAATTTTCTTCTCTTAGATATAGCAAGGACATATCCAAGTTCAAAACTTTCTTTTGTAAAAGTTTATCAAAACACTAGGATAGGGGTAACCCCTTTTTTTCCATGCTTGAGGTCGGACTAGTTGTCTCCACGAGATCAACCATCCTTACCCCAAATCCGTACCTCCCAGGTACCACTTTGTCACCTCCTTGTCTTCCCTCGAATAGCACTTCTCCTTTCAAGAGCCAAAATGCCCATACGCCTAGATCAGTAGCCTTTCCAACCGTCCATGACCGCGGACGCGGCTATTCGAATAGATTTACACTCTGCACAGGTTGCACACTTTACCCACACCTATCGGTCCTTCCGCCGTGTCTGCCACGGCCCGTCATACGACTGCATGCGCGGGTCCGGATAACACGATCAAAGCTTTCCACTATGACCACCCTAGTATCGGGGCCTCCCGGTAGGTTTGTTCTCCCCGGCACCGTGTGCTCCACCAGACCTCTTGGTCTTTCCTCGGGACGCCACACCGCCACGTCAGGAGACCTTCCGTAATCTTCCGGCTGTTGGTCCTCAACAGTGTATTGTCTCTTCCGGACGACAACCCGGCTTCGAGGGCCCAGCCCTCATAGAAAGTATGAGAGCCCCAACACTAAAACAGACAAGCTTCCGGCTAAGCCCTACCCATGTCAGGTAGTGTGGTTGCATGGGTTAATTGTTCGAGCGGCTGCTAGGGCAGTACTTTCTTTTTCAAAAACAACTTCCAATCCTCCGACTACTCCCAGCAGCTCGGGTTTTCGCAAACATTTCCGATTGCTCCCAGCAACTCGGGTTTTAATAAAACACTTGCTCGCCGATTGCTCCCAGCAACTCGGGTTTTCCTCCGTAAAACAATTTTATCAAAAAGGTTCCCATCCTATAGTTTTGAGGTAAGTAGATGAAGGTAGACTACTAGAAACTTAATCTTCTTGATGGAGCCTTCAACAACAAGGCTCATCAAGTAAAACTCCTTTTGTAATACCTATAGTATTCTAGTGTATAACTTGGGCCAAATAATATTTTGTAAAATAGTTTTCGGGTGGCAAGGTGCCACAAAAGAAGTAAAACATGTATCATTTTATTTTTAAAACAAAACATGCTTGATGAAATAATAGGATTCAGTATAATGGTGAGGTGGGCTTGCCTTGCTCAAAGTACTGTCCCTGGTCTTGTTCTTCAGCGTAGTCGTGCTCAGCTACCTCGTACTGCTCTTCCTCGGGTTGCGATTCTACAGTAACATGAAAAACAAACGAGACTAGCGTAAGTCCTAAAATGCGAGTTGATAGCAATCTAAAGTATATCAACAAACAACAAGCATCACAAACAGAAAACACAACTAATGCATTCAATAGTTATTAGGGGCTGTTTACATGGTTTAAGCATAACTCTTAAGTTAATGCTCCTAAAATTAAACCCTTGTACCACATTACTACTGACACACATGTGGAGCTCTGAAAATTAGCTGTGCATGAAAATCTATCACCAAACAAGAATTAAAAATCAGATAAGAGCTACTGATGTCAAACTTAAACAGAAGATAGGTTCAGTTTTATAGATCTCCTGAATGCATAATTAACCTTTCTGGTGAGATATGAGTTTTCTCTTTAAGTGGAGATTTTATTCATTAAATTTGGATACTCCTAGCTCAAGTTATCCCAGTTTTAAAATAAAGTATACTTCTGACCATTATCTAAGTGCAGAAAATAATAAGAATTATTTTGGTGTCAATCTAGTGGGGTGAGTTAGATAAAACCTGTGGCTATCCCAAAAAAATATCCCCAACATTTATCTATGGACAGAGGTGGCTCCACCAATTAAAACTAGACATGTCATAATCTCTGAAATTTCAGAAATGCATTTTAAGAGATTATCTCCCTGTTTTTCCGGGATTTATTCACTAAGAAATAACTAATTACTGGAAAAATCTACATTTGTAGTATATGATACCTCCAACACATATCTAACACTTCCAATTGGATTTACCTCAAAAGGTGTTTTTATTGAAGAGTTAAAAATCCCCAAACACATACTGATGTTATACTTAGACTAAATATAACTTTTGCTAGAATAATCTCCTGCATGAAAGATTTACCAATCTAGATAGACATTATTACAAGCTTTCCAACAGATCCAAGATTGCATGATTTGGATTTACAGAACCCAAGTTATTAAACAAATGGTGTAATAGATACTTTTTACTAGATCTATTTTAACACTCAACAGGAAACATATTTTGGAACAAATCCAATGCTACATGGGTAAGAAAACGTGCATGGATGCTACAAAATTAATCCCATCATTTTAGCCACTCTAGATTTACCACAAAAGATTAAAAGCTAGACTGAAGATTTACTGGAAAAATAACAGGAAAAGAATAAAAGAAGGGCAGGCTGAACGAGCCAGATCTGGGCCAGATCGGCCCAGATGCGACGCAGGGCAGCGCGGATCCGCGCGGGGCTGAGCTGGGCCGGCCCAAACGCTGCGCGCGCGCCGGCGAAACGGTAAGCGACCGTGGATCTGGGATCCAACAGTCCAGGATAGATCGGGCGCGGTTCAAAAACAACCGCCGATCTGAAAATCGACGGCCTCAGGCCATCGTCTTCCTCCCGACCGAAAAACACGAGCAGGAGCTCGAGAAAACGACGCCGAGCACGGAGGGCTCACCTAGGGCTTGCGTATGGACGAAACGGTGGTTGGAGGTGGACGCGGCGTCGAAGGGGAGCTCAGGGGTGGTCGCAAAACTTGCATGCAACGTCGGAGTCCAAGGTGGTGACGACGGCGTCCTCCTCGGGTCGTGGACGAACCAGGTGCTCTCGAGCTGCAACAGAGCCAAGGGAGGGGAGGGGAGTTAGATCCAGCAGAGGGGAAGCTAGGGAACCAAAAATGGCGAGGAATGGTTGAGAGGAACGAGTGCTACGGCAGTTTCCTTCCTGTAACATCCCAACATTTTATAATGTTCAAAAGTCACTAAAATTTAAAACTTTTCTTTTTATTAGAATAAAATATTAAATGCATAAGGAAACCAACTATAAAAGACTTCAAACTTATTGAAAGAGTTTAATATTTCAAATGTCACAGTTTAAACATTTTATTATCCACTGTATTTCAAAAAACCTTAAAATGTAATTTGACAAATATTTTACAAACTACAATCCATTTTATTTTAAGTAAATAGTTTACTTATAAGAAATTGATTTCAACCACTTAGCCATATCTATCCATAAATTTTTAAATTAATTAAAATTGGTGTTAGTTGCCAAATGGTTTTCATTCTCTCAACTAAATTCAAAACATGGTGTTAAAATTTAAATTCTGTAAATTATAACTATAAACTTTATAGATTTTAAATTAATGAATTAGCCAAATAAACATTTCATTTGCTCAAATGAATTTCATCTATTTTCAAAGCATGAAATGATTAATATATTCCAAATAAGAATAAAATTAAAACAAAAATCTTGTCCAAAGTTGTTATGAAGTTTTCAAATGAATTATCATAATATAAAATATAATGGTGCACAAATTATTTTCAATTAAAAAGGAATACCTTATATTTCACATTTCCTAAACATTATTTATATCTAGTTCCTTAATATCATGCCAAAATAAAGAAGAATGATTTCAGCAAAACAAGTTTAAATAACTTAAATCCAAACATAATTGAATATGGGTATTTCATATAATTTATTTAGCCAAAAATTAATATTAATTAAACTCTAGTTTAAATTAAACATAAAGTGTCAATTTTACATTTAATCAATATTTCGAAATTATTATTTTTGAAAAGTGTTCAAAACACTCCCACAATTGGTTTAACAGAAAGATAATAATATTACAAATTTTTAGAAATTTATTTGACATCATTTGGAGTTATAAATCAAAAGATATAAATAAAATAGAAAAATCAGAAAAGAAAATACCTGTGACGTCATGCTGACGTCAGCAGATCTTCTTCAACCTCTAGCCGGAAAATCCTCCGAGATGCTCTCCGATTCCATCTCAAAATCCGGGCAAAATTTGCGCGTTCTGTTCCCTCCTCTGCCCCATATAAATCCCCTGCTGCTCCTCTCCGTTTCCCCTCTCGCCCCTATCCTAATCACGCCGCCAGGCCGGAGAAAATGGTCACCGGAGTTCGTCCGCCCCGCCGCCTTGTTTCTTTGATCTCCGGCGAGTGAAGACCTTTCTGGAGCCCGTGAGCCCTCCTACCTCTCCCTCGCGTCCGTGCGCATCCCCTGACTCCTTCTCTCGTCTCCTTTCGCAGCCGAACGGAGTGTCTCGTGCTCGGACCGAATCGCCGGAGCCGCCGAGCCTCCATCTTCTCATCCACGACGTTCCGGGAAGAGGTGGATCTGGCCGTCGCCGCCATTCTTCTTGTTTTGGATCGCCGAGTCGGAAGTCGCCCTCCGCGCGTTCGTAAAACCACCGTGGCAACGAATCCGTTCGTGACCGAGCGCCGGCGCCGTCGTCCCTCCCGACTCCGGCGAGATCCCGCCACCCAGGTATGGTCAACGCCTCTCCACCGTCCGATTCAAATCCTCCGGCCCAGATTAGATCTACCTCCGAAACGGTATCAGCGAATAGGAAGTAGCCACGTCGATGCCCAGTCAGTGCCTCGTTAGATCCAGTCAGCGTCAGCGTGTAAATCATTTTCTATTTTAATTTTAATTGGAAGTTTGCAGATTAGTCCCTGTAATTAAAACATCTATAACTTTTTAACCACAACTCCAAATTTAATAATTTTTATATAATTGGAAAGCTATTGACATGAAGATTATTTTAGATCGGCCAAAATTCAAAATTAACATAGTATAAAATATTCAAATTTAAAATGGTGAATTTGAGTATATTTGTAATAACTTTAAATCTATAAATCCAAAAATTGCAAATAAAATTGTTTTAGAAACTTTAGAATATTTGTAAATTAATGCCACTGCTATAAAATATTTTTGAAGTAATTTTTGAATGAATTCATAGTTATATATTTAATTTGAATGGTTTGACTATTTTCAACATAACTATTAATATTATTTTTGATTAAAGTAAATTTCTATAAATTTAATTAAAATACCCCTGTCTATTAACACTATTTATTAAATTTGTATTATAAAAATTTAATCATAGAAAACTCTAATCTTATAATTATTCCTTTTATTATATTTTCCAAAATTAGAAATTAATTAAATTGCATTTATAAATTCATGCATATTTATAAAGAAATCACAAAAGTTATTTTTATGTTTCTTGTGATTTAAAATTTCATTTCATTCATAGCATATTTTATTCTCATAGGAAAACCCCTCTTCATTAGTTTTCTCTAAGTTAGGATCATTTCAACTTAGCATATTTGTGAAGTGCTACACTTAGACACTTAGTAATTTTCAACATGGAGCTGGAAGACAAAGGAAGGACTTAGCCAAACAAGACTCCAGAAGAATCTCCAAGGAGTGGAAGCACTTAGAAGAAAGATCAAAAAGAAGTTCATGAAGGCCAACCAGAAATATTTTCTAAGTCTTTCTTCCTCCTTCTTCTTTCTCCCTTCTTCTTCTGTTAGACTTCATGAAGACTAAGTAAATCCAAGACCAGCCTCGAGGATACAAGAATCATCAAGTCTGAAGATTCATTAAGACTACCAAGAACTCAATCAAGACATCATCCAGAAGAAAGTTACAAGTCTGGAGATGAAGCCTGGAGGACAACTACATCTTTCTTTCTATCTTTTCCCTCTTTCCTAATCTTGTCTTTTATCCTTAACCAAATTTTGATCATGATGTTATCATCTTGAAGTTGTTGGATCATAGCGACATAGTGGGATGAAGCGGCCTGGAAACAAACCTTACATGTCCACGTACATGAGACCTGTTCCACAATTTAAGTGGCTGGCCGGGTGTCTGTCTCTCTCACTTTAGCGAATATCCAATTTAGAAAGAGTTGATAGTAATTGTTGATCACCTTATAGACTTAGTATTTTTCTCTAAGTATTTTGCACATCATGGCTAAGCCATTAGAGTGCTTGTTTAAAGATGATATAAAACAAAGTATTTTTATCCAACTTAAGACCTTAGTCCTTAGTCATTCTTGACCCACCTATTTTCCTTGCATTAACTTAAGAGATTTTCATAGCATAACATGCATCTCTAGCCCTTAGAAATAATTTGCATATCATACATGACATGTTTTCCTTAGGAGTTTTACAAAACTTGTTGTTCATTTGATATGAGCATGTATGTTTGATGATTGTTGTTTGTTGTTTGTTGATTGTTGTATTGTTGTTTGCTATTATTGTTCAGATTAAACGGAGAGCAAACGTTTGTTTTTGAAAAGAGTTTGTGAACAACGACAACATTCAAAGGCAAGTGGCACACCTCATAAACTTCCTATTATTTCTATATGCATTACTTAGTGTATTTTTATATGCATGTGTAGGATAGTATTGCTATGCTAAACCTGTGTAGAATTCCTTATTCCTGTGTCTAGGTTCCTATGCAATACTTAGTAGAATTATTGATGCTATGCAAATGCTGTTTTGTGAAAATCTAAATTCTACTAAGTTAAGATTGAAACACCTGCGGTGGTAAGTGGTTGTATGGTTTATGTTGAGTAGCTACTCAGGTCCATGTCTATGGTTCCTGGAGTATGTATACTTGTGAATGGCCACCCAGGAACCGAGGAATCTGAAGAACTCCGAGTGACGATTGCTTCCAGTGCAGCCATTGCCATATGGGCTCTGGCTTGATCAATTATGTTGCGTGGACTCTCTCCGGCTTGACAAGCAGATGTAGGGGGATGTTAGGTGGAACGGGTCAAGCCAGAGTGGGAGGGAAAATGCTTCTGAAAGATCTCGTCTCATTCTCTCCTTTCCTTATCACAAATGGTGTGTAAAGGATAATTTGGGTTGAGTAGGTACAATGGTGAACGTGCACAACCTCTGCAGAGTGTAAAACTAAGAACTTAGCCGTGTCCCCGGTACGAACAATTTGAGCAGCTGATCACGGACATCAACGGAGGATTCCATCATTCCAACTTCAGAAATAAAACTTGATGGGTGAACAGGGGAAGATGAGATTTATGGTTTTCATGCCATACTCGTCTTGATTTCAAGAAAAGTGTTTTCAAAAGAGTAGGAAAAATTGGCTTTATGCAAATTAGCCTTGAACTCCACCAGCCAAATATGCATATAGGCTTTAGAGTTATTTCATTAAGTGTCCACCATAGTGTCACTTGCCAGACTCCATTTTTAATGGAATCTGACCCACTCTGTTGCAAAATTTTATTTGTTACAGGTTATTCAAATGACGAGTGAGGTTTCGTTAAGGGATTTCGAGTCTGCAACCAACATGTTTTCGCCTGTGGCAACATGAAGTTGTTGGAGACCCACTGCTATTGTATTTCCGCTGTTTACTTTTTCGAAGCTAGCTTTATGCTATGCAACTTGTATTGAATATTTGTAAGTCTGGATCATCGATGTAATAAAATTGATACTTTGTTGTGATATTACATCGTAAACTGTGTGTGCAAACGAATTGATCCAGGGATTTGCACTATACACAGGTATCTGCCTTATTAAAAGTGCAGGTACGCTACAGATGGTATCAGAGCACTGTGTTGCCTGTAGGTTCGAAACCCTAGGTTTGGATAGAAATAGGATTTGACCATAGGATTGAAAATCTATTTTTTCTTCACTTTTCTAAAAACAAATCTTTTCACTATGTCTTTCTCGTATTCTCATCTACTATCAACCTTCTGAAAACCTCTTATATTTTTCTCGATGACCATGTTCTTATAGTCTAAGTCTGATTCTGCTGGCTCATATGGAAAAGCTACGATTAATCACGAAGTTCTGCATGCATGGAAGACCACTGAAGAACCAGGATTCGACCAACACTTCAAGGTATCCAAGAAAGTTGAACAAGAACTTGAAGCACTTGCGAAGGAGGTAGATTTGACCACCACCAAAAATAGAATGACGATATCGTGTTAGTGTATTGATCATATCAACTCGGCTATATGACAATACTAGATTGATTGTTTGTTGTGAACCTTGTTGCTTGATGTTTGTTAGATGTTGATTGATTTTGTTATAAATTGGTTGCCTTGTTTTGTTTTATTGAACTAGGATTCCTCCATAGTAAAAATAATTCAACTCATTGCTTTCTAAAACCAACAGATGTCTCACCCCAATACCAACACCAATGATTTGGATACAACTATGCGACTACTATTAGAGAACCAGAGTCAGCTGTTGAAGATGATCAATGAGCAACTGCCTAAGATGGATCAAAACCATAGTGATTTTGAAGAGAACCTTATGACCAAACCAAAGGCATGCAAAACTTGCGGAGAGATAGGACATACGTCCAAAGAATGTTCTGATGAGTGGCCCCATGGTCATACCAGACATCTAGTTAGGGAATGCCCCACAAGTCAGATTTCTTGCTGTTTGTGTGAAGCAACAAATCACGTTCCAACGCAATATCAACTCTACCGTGTGGTGCAAGAAGTCAGTCAGCAAGCCAAAAAGGGGATGCAACAAAATCTCATGAAGTACGTGGAAGTACAAGAAAAGAAGGAGGAACACAAAAGAGATACTAGCCATATAACATGTTTTACCTGTGGAGAACTAGGACATTATTCATGGGACTGCAAAGAGAAAAGGACTGGTCAGGATACTGAACCAAATCTTCATCAAAATGAGACTGTGGGTCATAGTAAGGTGAAGAATGAAATAAGAGTAAGGTCACTTCCGAAGAAATCCAAAAGTACCTCCACGTGTTGCTATAAATGTGAAGGAGATCACCTAGCTCGAAACTGTCAAATCAAACGAGACTGGACTTCTTTAATTGAGATAGAATATAGCAAACAAGATTTGGAAGAACGGTTAGCCCTGGAAACACGAAAGAAGAAGAGGAACTTAAGTGACGTAATTTGCTACAAATGTAAAGGCAAAGGACATTATGCTGATAAGTGCCCAGTAAAGATGAAGGAGAAATGCCTTACCCGCTCACACAAGAAAATCATCAGTCCCGTGACATGTCGCAGATGCGGATCAACAGGACACTATGTCAGTGGCTGCCCAGAGCGGAAGAAGGATAAACCTCTCCAAGGACCGAGTGGAAAGCGTGAGTGCTAAAAACTTTCTGTATCCACCACATGCCATTGTATTTTGAACACTTGTACGCTCTACATTAGAGGAATAAACAAGATTACACAAAGTTTCTAGACTGACCACAATTTTTTTTTCTTTTAAGGGTGGTAGCCACCTAGATAATTCAAACCCAGTCGTTTAAACTCAGAGATCCCAAACCATCTTTCTTTCTATCCTCCTAATCATAAAAATCATTCGCTGCCAATTCTCTAGTTTCCATGTCAGAAATTTCATTTCTCAAAACATCCCGAGTTATCAGAATCAATCAAGCATTTGCTTTGTCTTTCCAGCCTCTCCGAATCTCGGGGACGAGATTCCTTTTAAGGGTGGTAGTCTGTAACATCCCAACATTTTATAATGTTCAAAAGTCACTAAAATTTAAAACTTTTCTTTTTATTAGAATAAAATATTAAATGCATAAGGAAACCAACTATAAAAGACTTCAAACTTATTGAAAGAGTTTAATATTTCAAATGTCACAGTTTAAACATTTTATTATCCACTGTATTTCAAAAAACCTTAAAATGTAATTTGACAAATATTTTACAAACTACAATCCATTTTATTTTAAGTAAATAGTTTACTTATAAGAAATTGATTTCAACCACTTAGCCATATCTATCCATAAATTTTTAAATTAATTAAAATTGGTGTTAGTTGCCAAATGGTTTTCATTCTCTCAACTAAATTCAAAACATGGTGTTAAAATTTAAATTCTGTAAATTATAACTATAAACTTTATAGATTTTAAATTAATGAATTAGCCAAATAAACATTTCATTTGCTCAAATGAATTTCATCTATTTTCAAAGCATGAAATGATTAATATATTCCAAATAAGAATAAAATTAAAACAAAAATCTTGTCCAAAGTTGTTATGAAGTTTTCAAATGAATTATCATAATATAAAATATAATGGTGCACAAATTATTTTCAATTAAAAAGGAATACCTTATATTTCACATTTCCTAAACATTATTTATATCTAGTTCCTTAATATCATGCCAAAATAAAGAAGAATGATTTCAGCAAAACAAGTTTAAATAACTTAAATCCAAACATAATTGAATATGGGTATTTCATATAATTTATTTAGCCAAAAATTAATATTAATTAAACTCTAGTTTAAATTAAACATAAAGTGTCAATTTTACATTTAATCAATATTTCGAAATTATTATTTTTGAAAAGTGTTCAAAACACTCCCACAATTGGTTTAACAGAAAGATAATAATATTACAAATTTTTAGAAATTTATTTGACATCATTTGGAGTTATAAATCAAAAGATATAAATAAAATAGAAAAATCAGAAAAAAAAAACCTGTGACGTCATGCTGACGTCAGCAGATCTTCTTCAACCTCTAGCCGGAAAATCCTCCGAGATGCTCTCCGATTCCATCGCAAAATCTGGGCAAAATTTGCGCGTTCTGTTCCCTCCTCTGCCCCCATATAAATCCCCTGCTGCCCCTCTCCGTTTCCCCTCTCGCCCCTAACCTAATCACGCCGCTAGGCCGGAGAAAATGGTCGCCGGAGTTCGTCCGCCCCGCCGCCGTGTTTCTTTGATCTCCGGCGAGTGAAGACCTTTCCGGAGCCCGTGAGCCCTCCTACCTCTCCCTCGCGTCCGTGCGCATCCCCTGACTCCTTCTCTCGTATCCTTTCGCAGCCGAACGGAGTGTCTCGTGCTCGGACCGAATCGCCGGAGCCGCCGAGCCTCCATCTTCTCATCCACGACGTTCCGGGAAGAGGTGGATCTGGCCGTCGCCGCCATTCTTCTTGTTTTGGATCGCCGAGTCGGAAGCCGCCCTCCGCGCGTTCGGAAAACCACCGTGGCAACGAATCCGTCCGTGACCGAGCGCCGGCGCCGTCGTCCCTCCCGACTCCGGCGAGATCCCGCCACCCAGGTATGGTCAACGCCTCTCCATCGTCCGATTCAAATCCTCCGGCCCAGATTAGATCTACCTCCGAAACGGTATCAGCGAATAGGAAGTAGCCACGTCGATGCCCAGTCAGTGCCTCGTTAGATCCAGTCAGCGCCCGCGTGGCAGCCACGTCAGCGCCAGCGTGTAAATCATTTTCTATTTTAATTTTAATTGGAAGTTTGCAGATTAGTCCCTGTAATTAAAACATCTATAACTTTTTAACCACAACTCCAAATTTAATATTTTTTATATAATTGGAAAGCTCTTGACATGTAGATTATTTTAGATCGGCCAAAATTCAAAATTGACTTAGTATAAAATATTAAAATTTCAAATGGTGAATTTGAGTATATTTGTAATAACTTTAAATCTATAAATCCAAAAATTGCAAATAAAATTGTTTTAGAAACTTTAGAATATTTGTAAATTAATGCCACTGCTATAAAATATTTTTGAAGTAATTTTTGAATGAATTCATAGTTATATATTTAATTTGAATGGTTTGACTATTTTCAACATAACTATTAATATTATTTTTGATTAAAGTAAATTTCTATAAATTTAATTAAAATACCCCTGTCTATTAACACTATTTATTAAATTTGTATTATAAAAATTTAATCATAGAAAACTCTAATCTTATAATTATTCCTTTTATTATATTTTCCAAAATTAGAAATTAATTAAATTGCATTTATAAATTCATGCATATTTATAAAGAAATCACAAAAGTTATTTTTATGTTTCTTGTGATTTAAAATTTCATTTCATTCATAGCATATTTTATTCTCATAGGAAAACCCCTCTTCATTAGTTTTCTCTAAGTTAGGATCATTTCAACTTAGCATATTTGTGAAGTGCTACACTTAGACATTTAGTAATTTTCAACATGGAGCTGGAAGACCAAGGAAGGACTTAGCCAAACAAGACTCCAGAAGAATCTCCAAGGAGTGGAAGCACTTAGAAGAAAGATCAAAAAGAAGTTCATGAAGGCCAACCAGAAATATTTTGTAAGTCTTTCTTCCTCCTTCTTCTTTCTCCCTTCTTCTTCTGTTATACTTCATGAAGACTAAGTAAATCCAAGACCAGCCTCGAGGATACAAGAATCATCAAGTCTGAAGATTCATCAAGACTACCAAGAACTCAATCAAGACATCATCCAGAAGAAAGTTACAAGTCTGGAGATGAAGCCTGGAGGACAACTACATCTTTCTTTCTATCTTTTCCCTCTTTCCTAATCTTGTCTTTTAGACTTAAACAAATTTTGATCATGATGTTATCATCTTGAAGTTGTTGGATCCTAGCGGCATAGTGGGATGAAGCGGCCTGGAAACAAACCTTACATGTCCACGTACATGAGACCTGTTCCACAATTTAAGTGGCTGGCCGGGTGTCTGTCTCTCTCACTTTAGCGAATATCCAATTTACAAAGAGTTGATAGTAATTGTTGATCACCTTATAGACTTAGTATTTTTCTCTAAGTATTTTGCACATCATGGCTAAGCCATTAGAGTGCTTGTTTAAAGATGATATAAAACTAAGTATTTTTATCCAACTTAAGACCTTAGTCCTTAGTCATTCTTGACCCACCTATTTTCCTTGCATTAACTTAAGAGATTTTCATAGCATAACATGCATCTCTAGCCCTTAGAAATAATTTGCATATCATACATGACATGTTTTCCTTAGGAGTTTTACAAAACTTGTTGTTCATTTGATATGAGCATGTATGTTTGATGATTGTTGTTTGTTGATTGTTGTATTGTTGTTTGCTATTATTGTTTAGATTAAACGGAGAGCAAACGTTCGTTGTTGAAAAGAGTTTGTGAACAACGACAATTCAAAGGCAAGTGGCACACCTCATAAACTTCCTATTATTTCTATATGCATTACTTAGTGTATTTTTATATGCATGTGTAGGATAGTATTGCTATGCTAAACCTGTGTAGAATTCCTTATTCCCGTGTCTAGGTTCCTATGCAATACTTAGTAGAATTATTGATGCTATGCAAATGCTGTTTTGTGAAAATCTAAATTCTACTAAGTTAAGATTGAAACACCTGGGTGGTAAGTGGTTGTATGGTTTATGTTGAGTGGCTACTCAGGTCCATGTCTATGGTTCCTGGAGTATGTACACTTGTGAATGGCCACCCAGGAACCGAGGAATCTGAAGAACTCCGAGTGACGATTGCTTCCAGTGCAGCCATTGCCATATGGGCTCTGGCTTGATCAATTATGTTGCGTGGACTCTCTCCGGCTTGACAAGCAGATGTAGGGGAATGTTAGGTGGAACGGGTCAAGCCAGAGTGGGAGGGAAAATGCTTCTGAAAGATCTCGTCTCATTCTCTCCTTTCCTTATCACAAATGGTGTGTAAAGGATAATTTGGGTTGAGTGGGTACAATGGTGAACGTGCACAACCTCTGCAGAGTGTAAAACTAAGTACTTAGCCGTGTCCCCGGTACGGACAATTTGAGCAGCTGATCACGGACGTCAACGGAGGATTCCAGCATTCCAACTTCAGAAATAAAACTTGATGGGTGAACAGGGGAAGATGAGATTTATGGTTTTCATGCCATACTCGTCTTGATTTCAAGAAAAGTGTTTTCAAAAGAGTAGGAAAAATTGGCTTTATGCAAATTAGCCTTGAACTCCACCAGCCAAATATGCATATAGGCTTTAGAGTTATTCCATTAAGTGTCCACCATAGTGTCACTTGCCAGACTCCATTTTTAATGGAATCTGACCCACTTTGTTGCAAAATTTTATTTGTTACAGGTTATTCAAATGACGAGTGAGGTTTCGTTAAGGGATTTCGAGTCTGCAACCAACATGTTTTCGCCTGTGGCAACATGAAGTTGTTGGAGACCCACTGCTATTGTATTTCCGCTGTTTACTTTTTCGAAGCTACCTTTATGCTATGCAACTTGTATTGAATATTTGTAAGTCTGGATCATCGATGTAATAAAATTGAGACTTTGTTGTGATATTACATCGTAAACTGTGTGTGCAAACGAATTGATCCAGGGATTTGCACTATACACGGGTATCTGCCTTATTAAAAGTGCAGGTACGCTACACTTTCTTCGGCCACCGAAGGAAATCTCCTCGTCTACAGGGCGAATGAGGGGGAGAGCTTGGTGGTTTTCGCCAGGGGGGGGAGAGGAGTGAGTTGGAAGGAGCCAGGGAGGGGGAGAAATGGACAGGGGAGGGACTCGGGGGGTTATAACGAGCTCCACACGATCTATGGTTAGATCAGGCAGGAGAGAGGGAGGGGGGGTGTCTCCTTCGTTCCTACGAGGAGTTTGGTAGGATGACCAGCCCTAGCCAGTGAGAAGAAGGGAGGTGGCCTTCGGTTGGGTGGAAAAGAGAAGAAAAGAGAGAGGAGAGAGGAGGGGTTGGCCCTAGTCCATGACAAGTGGGACCAGGGGTGAGGTTGCTGCTCTCCTCATCAGCAGGTGGAGTGGAAAAGAGTGAGAGATAATAGAAAGGTGAGAGTTTTGAGTATTTTAGCTCAGAAGAATTTGAAAACCTAAGTTTGAATTATTCAAAAAAGACCCACAAAAATAAAATGGGTCAACATCCCAAACTTGCCTAAATTAAGAGAAGGTACTGAACTTACAAAAGCCCAAGTCAACTATCTCATTTAGCTTTCAAAGAAAAGAAATCTTTTAGTGATAAAGAAAAGAATATCTCAAATGGTCATGTTAATTTGATGATCACAAAAGCTAGTGATGTTTATGTGCAAACAAGCTCTTTTAAGAGAATTTAGAGCAGCGTGTGAAATTATATATGCCCTAGATTAAAATGGTTCAGATGCATGTCAAAAACTATCTATGGTTTGCTTAATAATAGCTCCTAGTTTGGCTAAGTTTTAACAACCATGAAGATCCTAATAGTGGATATTTAATTTTTGGTGAGATGTGATTTTAGTGTTTTCAATATCAGGGAACACTAGTGGAGCTCAACAAGCATAAGATGTGCAAACAAATTAAATAATTACTCAAACTTCTACACACAAAAGTTTCTGCAAGAGGTGCAAATCTAGAATAACACCACAATACTAAAGCTAAGAGAATTGGGGTGTTACAGACCTTCCCCCCTTAGGAGAATCTCGTCCCTGAGATTCCAGATTTGAAGAAGAGAGAAAACCAGGAAATTCATGCTCCAAATACTCTTCATGTTCCCAGGTGGCTTCTTCCTCCGAATGGTTGCTCCATTGGACCTTCAGGAACCGGATCTTCCGTCTCCGGGTCAGACGGACGTCTTCAGCGAGAACACAAAGTGGTCGTTCTCGATAAGTGAGATCATGATTGAGATCAATGGTGCGATGATCTACCTCCTGATATGAATGAGTATCACCAGGAACTTGCAGACACTTCCGAAGCGGAGATACATGAAATACATCATGGAATCCTGACAGATGGGGTGGCAGGTCTAGCTGATATGATACTTCTCCTCTTCGACCGCTTACTCTAAAGGGACCAATATATCTCGGAGCCAATTTTCCCTTCACATGGAAACGTTGCATTCCCTTGAGTGGAGTAACACGCAGGTATACCATATCACCAGTTTTGAAACTAAGTTCCCGCCTCCTAGAATCGGCATAACTCTTCTGCCTGGACTGAGCGGCCTTAAGACGGTCGCGAATGAGTTGAACTTGCTCTTCGGCTTCCCTCAGGGTGTCAACTCCAAAAATCTTTCTGTCTCCTGTTTGCGACCAGTTCAAGGGTGTACGGCATCTGCGCCCGTACAAAGCCTCAAATGGTGCCATCTTTAGACTGGCTTGATAGCTGTTGTTGTATGAAAACTCAGCAAACGACAAGCAACTCTCCCATTTGGCCCCATAAGCTAACACACAAGATCTAAGCATGTCCTCTAAGATCTGGTTGATTCTTTCTGTTTGTCCTCCTGTCTGAGGGTGATAAGCAGTACTGAAAAAGAGTTTGGTTCCGAGCTCCTCCTGAAGCTTAGTCCAAAATCGAGAAGTGAATTGGGTTCCTCGATCTGATACAATAGTCTTAGGTATTCATGAAGGCTGACGATACGGGACATGTATAGATCTGCGAGGTGATCCGATCGATGGGTGGTCCGCACTGGCAAAAAGTGTGCTACCTTGGTGAGTCTGTCCACAATAACCCAAATAGCGTCATGCCCACGATTGGATCGGGGTAATCCAGTGATAAAATCCATGCCGATTTCATCCCATTTCCACTCGGGCAACTTGAGAGGTTGGAGTAACCCAGCGGGTCGCTGGTGCTCTACATTGATCCTTTGGCAGATGTCGCAACTCTGGACGAAGAGTGCAATCTCGCGCTTCATGCCATGCCACCAGAAATTCTGCTTCAAATCCTGGTACATCTTGGTTCCACCAGGGTGGATAGAATACAAAGTCTCGTGAGCCTCCTTCATAATTAACTGCTTCAAAACAGGATCTGACGGTACGCAGATGCGTCCCTTGTACCAAAGAATACCATCAGAGTCGATGGTGAACCCAGGGACTTCCTCCTTGTCCAATCTTCTTTTGATGCCCTCAATGCTTTCGTGACCCTTCTGTGCTTGCTTGATCTGCTCCCATAGGGTGGGTTGCAACAGGAGTTGATCGACTGCCCCATAACTGACTACTTCTATACCCATCTTATCAAGCTCTTCCCAGAGTTCTGACTGTCGAATCTTGATCATGGAATTGAATGAACACGGCTGACGGCTAAGGGCATCAGCCACTACGTTAGCTTTTCCAGGGTGGTAATGGATGTCCAAGTCGTAATTCTTGATGAGTTCTATCCATCTTCGCTGCCTCATGTTCAAGTACCTCTGGGTGAAGATGTACTTCAGGCTCTTGTGATCGGTGTAAATTTCGCAACGGTTACCCATCAGAAAGTGTCGCCAAGTCTTGAGCGCATGAACCACTGCAGCAAGCTCTAGGTCATGGGTTGGGTAGTTCTGCTCATGCTTGCGGAGTTGTCACGACGAGTATGAAATCACCTTGCCCTCTTGCATAAGGACACAGCCAAGTCCGAGTTTGGAGGCATCGCAGTAAACCACAAAATCTTTGGTCACATCAGGCATGGTTAAGATAGGTGCGGTAGTAAGGCGCTTTTTCAGTTCCTGGAAGCTGGCTTCAAATTTGTCGGTCCAAACGAACTTCTGATCTTTCTTCAATAGTTGGGTAAGAGGCTTGGCGATGTTCGAAAATCCTTCAACAAATTTGCGGTAATAACCAGCTAATCCAAGGATGGACCTCACTTCGGTTTGGTTGGTGGGTGTCGGGAAATCAAGGATGGACTTGATGTGGGTTGGGTCAACAGATATTCCTCCAGCCGAGATAACATGACCGAGAAATCCTACTTCCTTCAACCAAAACTGACACTTGCTGAACTTAGCATACAGCTGATGTTCTCGAAGGGTACCGAGAACCAATCTCAGATGCTCTTCATGCTCCTCCTCCGACTTGGAGTAGATCAGGATGTCGTCAATAAAGACAACCACAAATTTATCCAAGTAATCCATGAACACCTTGTTCACGAGATTCATGAAATAGGCTGTAGCATTGGTCAGGCCGAATGGCATCACTGTGTACTCGAACAACCCGTAACGAGTGACAAAGGCCGTCTTAGGGATATCAGATTCTCTGACTTTCAACTGATGGTAACCGGTGCGGAGATCGATCTTGGAGAAGACTCGAGCTCCATTGAGTTGATCAAATAGATCTTCAATCTTGGATAGAGGGTACTTGTTTTTAATAGTCACATCATTCAACTTACGGTAATCCACGCACAAGCGAGTGGTACCGTCCCTTTTATCCACGAAAATGATTGGTGACCCCTAGGGTGACGCACTAGAGCGAATCATCCCTTTTCTAAGCAGGTCATCCAACTGCTTCTTTAGTTCCACCAACTCCTCGGGGTTCATCCGGTAAGGTTTTTGAGCTATAGGGCCAGTACCGGGTACCAACTCAATGATAAACTCAATATCCCGATCCGGTGGCATACCGGGTAACTCTTCGGGAAAAACATCCGGATATTCACATACTACCGGTACCTCTTCCAAAATGGCTCCAGCTACACTCTTATGGCAATGACCTGAGGTGGAGTGGTAGGTTGAGAAGTGTGTAATCTCCTCTCCTTCCGGGGTGGTTAGTGTGACAGACTTGTTGGTGCAATCAATTTTTCCCTGGTTAACTGCCATCCAATCCATTCCTAAAACCACTTCTATCCCTTGCTTTCCTAATACCACTAAATCCGAATGGAATCGGGCTCCTTGAATTTCCACAGGAGTCTCCTTGCAAGATACAATGGCTTTAGTAGTGGCCCCCGGAATTTGCACTCTCATAGGACGATTCAACAAAGTTGGAACCATACCACTTTTCCTAACAAATGGCTCCGTAACGAAAGAATGGGAAGCTCCCGAATCAAACAAAACTGAGGCAGGAACTGAGTTGATAGGGAACGTACCCATAACCAGATCTGGTGCCTCCTGAGCTTCTTCTGCACTGATATGATTCAGATGACCTCGGGCGACAGGGGCCGCTTTCTTGGGATACGGGTTCTTGCCTCCTGGTGGACGGGGTGGCCCTTGGTTCATCTTTGTCGCATTGGGGCGACCACCGGCGGGCTGTCTAGTGGGACAATCCCGCGAGAAATGTCCAGGTTGTCCACAAGTGAAACATCCTCCTGTGGGCTTCGGAGCAGGCGGCCTGTTAAAGTTGAGGCCGGGGTTGGAACCACTTCCTGGACGAGGTGCAGGCGGGCGAGGAGAGTAGCTGGGTCTTGGTGCAAAGGTTGGAGGCCTTGGTGATGGATAAGAAGGCCTCGGTGGAGGTGAAGGGCGCAGACGGGGATAACTTCCAGTTGGGCTGCTGCTGCTACTACCTTGCTGCATCAGTTGGCGACGCTTGCGGTTGTCAAACGAAGCCTTGCGCTTGTGCTCCATAATAATGGCTGCATCCGCCAAGGATTCTAGGTCGGTGAAAGGCATCACCACCAGGATGCACTGCATCTCATCATGAAGTCCATTCATGAACCTCTCTTTCTTCTTGTCCTCAGTATCGGTATCGGTGGGCGCATACCTCGCTAGAGAAGTAAACTTCTCCAAGTACTCACTCACCGACATCCCGCCTTGCTTGAGCTGTAAGAACTTCTCTCGCATGATACTGACGAGTCCAGAGGGCACATAACACTTCAAGAACTTGGTCTTGAACGCTGGCCAAGCCACAACTTCCTCCGGCGGCAACAGAGCACGAATGGCCTGCCACCACGCTCGGGCAGACCCAGAGAGGTAGTGAGTGGCGTAGACCACCTTCTCGTTGTCACCCACTTGGGCGACCCTCAGGTGGTTCTCTATAGTACGGATCTAGTCATCAGCATCCAGTGGCACTTCACTCTTGGAGAAATTTGGGGATTGGTGTTCTGAAAGTCACGAAGCTTGGAGCGGGGTTCTTCATTTCCTTGGCCGCCATTCTGGTTGACGGCAATCTGAGCAAGATGCTGCAGGGTGGCAAGGTTGGCATTCCTCTCGGTGCGAGCTGCCTCGCGGTCCTCCATGAGAAGGCGGAGCACTTGAGCCATAGATGGCTCGGGTGGTGGGGGTGGTGGTGGATCCCTTGCCATTCTGAATTTCAGAATAAAACACACATTAATTATTCTACTTAGAAAATTTAAAACAGGTTTTGAAAAAGGGTTCATCAAGCATACACAAAAGCATACAAATTTCAGCAAGACATTACTCCTAAGAAGACATGATTCCATTCCATAGCAAGGTTCCAAAAGCATCATCACATAGCTCACAACCACAAAACACAGATTGACATAGTCTTACAATAGTTCCGACACACACTCATGCTAACTAGACCACACAATCGCATCCACTTATCGCGATGGTCCGGTCCTAACCCAAAAGATACTGCGCCACTAACTACTCCACGTCCACGGCAGCGTCACTGTCAAAGGGTGGCTCGTCCGGGTCCTCGTCCTCAGACATCACAGCTCCCGAGTCCTCACCGTCCTCGCCTCGAAGGTCATCGTCGTCCTGCTCGCTCACGGGCTCCATATCCATATCCTCCGTAGGGTCCTCATCATCAGGCAGGAGATCATCATTATCCTTGCTCAGAGCCTCCACCTCGCTCTCCAGCTCGCTGATCCGCTCGTCACGGGCATCAACGGTCGACCTGAGCATGTCAACCATCCCGTCAAGCTGGAACCTGTAGAAGCGAGTAGTCTGGAGGCGCGCAAAGGTGGAACGGCGCTCCTTGCGCTCCATCTTGAGCTCTGCCTGCGACTCCACTAAGAGCTCCTCCGAGGTCTTGAGCTTCAGCTCCACGGTCTTCAGCTTATCCTGAGACGCCTTGAGTTGCGCCTCCAAGCCCTCGATCCTCAGCTCAGCTGCCGAGATCCGCACCTCAGCTCCGTCGTGATTAAGACGGTGAAGGTCACTCTCGAACCGACTAGTGACCAGCTGGGACTGGGTGTACTCGACGAGGAGTCCCAGCTCGGCCAAGTGGTTCCCGAAAGTGGGGTGGGGATGCGGCGGCACAGGGTTACTCTGCTCGTCTAAGCCAGAGTAAAACTCAAAACGGGTGCCGCCCAGATCGGAACTGTGAGCACACACCAAGCGGGCAAGAGCCCTCTGCAGCACGGTGACGAACGCCCCCATCTGAGTCGAGGCAAGGGCATCCTCAATCAGCTCCTCGGCGAAGGGTGGCACCAACGGTCCTCGGAGGATGCACCTCACAGTCCAGGACATCTCGTCTCCCACCATGGGCAGACAACGTCCAATCAGCAGCTCTGGTAGCAGACGCCTCAGGTGTCGCGTCAACTAGAGGAGGTCGGCCTGGAACAGACGCGAAACTCCGGTGTCTGGCACCGCTCCCAACTGAATCGACGACGAGAACTCTCCGCTCATCTACACAAAATTTTAAATGGAGGTTTAATTAGTGAACGATGTACAAAATTTTAAACAGGTAAAATCATAAGATTTAATGCATGTATAATATTAATCAGTGAGTAATAACAGAGGGGAGGGAGGAGTAGCAGTATATTCTGCACATTTTTAAGTATTTCTCTCCTAACTATTTAGGAAAAACATTTTTGCGTGACGTCGACGCCCAACCTAACTAAAGTCTCCTAAGGTCAACGATGGCTCTGATACCAAGTCTGTAAGGACCCCTCGATACGAGTCCGAGATGCCCACGTTATGTTAAAGATCACGATCCCAATGATCAGTGCATCACGATCACATAACCAAACATAGGTATCAAAGAGTTACATCATTCAAGTCGTATGAATAAAAAGTCTTACAACACAAGGACGGTCATACGACCAAAGTCAACAAGCCTCGTCACGCAGGACGGAATTAACTAAGATAGCGGAAGCTCGTGGCTAGCGACGGCTCTGAACATCTCCGAGTGCTGATCCCACAAGTGCAGTTGACCGGTGACAGCTAAGTGGCGTAGTCGTCGTCATACACCTCCTCCTCGATGTAGGCCTCCTCATTATAATCTGGACATTTGAATATCCCGGGACAGAGCCACATGAGTACAATTACGTACTCGCAAGACCACCTCTAGGCTTAAGTTTTCATGATAATGCAAGAAAACACATTTCGAAAACTGGGAAGGCTCCTTAATACAACTACAGGGCTTATTTTTGAATACAATGATTTCAAGCATAGAGAATAAAACATCTCTATATCTTTGTTGAAGAAAAACATTTAGAGATAGAATTCTCTTCGCTAAAATGCGACATCTCTACATCTTTGTTGAAGAAAAACATTAAGAGATAGAATTCTCTGCGCTAGAATGCGACATCTCTATATCTTTGTTGAAGAAGAACATTTAGAGATAAAATTTTCTTCTCTTAGATATAGCAAGGACATATCCAAGTTCAAAACTTTCTTTTGTAAAAGTTTATCAAAACACTAGGATAGGGGTAACCCCTTTTTTCCATGCTTGAGGTCGGACTAGTTGTCTCCCCGAGATCAATCATCCTTACCCAAAATCCGTACCTCCCAGGTACCACTTTGTCACCTCCTTGTCTTCCCTCGAATAGCACTTCTCCTTTCAAGAGCCAAAATGCCCATACGCCTAGATCAGTGGCCTTTCCAACCGTCCATGACCGCGGACGCGGCTATTCGAATAGATTTACACTCTGCAAGCACACTTTACCCACACCTATCGGTCCTTCCGCCGTGTCTGCCACGACCCGTAATACGACTGCATGCGGGGTTCCGGATAACACGATCAAAGCTTTCCACTATGACCACCCTAGTATCGGGGCCTCCCGGTAGGTTTGTTCTCCCCGGCACCCTGTGCTCCACTAGACCTCTTGGTCTTTCCTCGGGAGCGACACCGCCACGTCAGGAGACCTGCCGTAATCGTCCGACTGTTGGTGCTCAACAGTGTATTGTCTCTTCCGGACGACAACCCGGCTTCGAGGGCCCAGCCCTCATAGAAAGTATGAGAGCCCCAACACTAAAACAAACAAGCTTCCGGCTAAGCCCTACCCATGTCAGGTAGTGTGGTTGCACGGGTTAATTGTTCGAGCGGCTGCTAGGGCAGTACTTTGTTTTTCAAAAACAACTTCCAATCCTCCGACTATTCCCAGCAGCTCGGGTTTTCGCAAACATTTCCGATTGCACCCAGCAACTCGGGTTTTAATAAAACACTTGCTCGCCGATTGCTCCCAGCAACTCGGGTTTTCCTCCGTAAAACAATTTTATCAAAAAGGTTCCCATCCTATCGTTTTGAGGTAAGTAGATGAAGGTAGACTACTAGAAACTTAATCTTCTTGATGGAGCCTTCAACAACAAGGCTCATCAAGTAAGACTCCTTTTGTAATACCTATAGTATTCTAGTGAATAACTTGGGCCAAACAATATTTTGTAAAATAGTTTTCGGGTGGCAAGGTGCCACAAAAGAAGTAAAACATGCATCATTTTATTTTTAAAACAAAACATGCTTGATGAAATAATAGGATTCAGTATAATGGTGAGGTGGGCTTGCCTTGCTCAAAGTACTGTCCCTGGTCTTGTTCTTCAGCGTAGTCGTGCTCAGCCACCTCGTACTGCTCTTCCTCGGGTTGCGATCCTACCGTAACATGAAAAACAAACGAGACTAGCGTAAGTCCTAAAATGCGAGTTGATAACAATCTAAAGTATATCAACAAACAACAAGCATCACAAACAGAAAACACAACTAATGCATTCAATAGTTATTAGGGGCTGTTTACATGGTTTAAGCATAACTCTTAAGCTACTGCTCCTAAAATTAAACCCTTCTACCACATTACTACTGACACACATGTGGAGCTCTGAAAATTAGCTGTGCATGAAAATCTATCACCAAACAAGAATTAAAAATCAGATAAGAGCTACTGATGTCAAACTTAAACAGAAGATAGGTTCAGTTTTATAGATCTCCTGAATGCATAATTAACCTTTCTGGTGAGATATGAGTTTTATATTTAAGTGGAGATTTTATTCATCAAATTTGGATACTCCTAGCTCAAGTTATCCCAGTTTTAAAATAAAGTATACTTCTGACCATTATCTAAGTGCAGAAAATAATAAGAATTATTT
Source organism: Poa annua (assembly GCA_026929855.1). NCBI lineage: Eukaryota > Viridiplantae > Streptophyta > Magnoliopsida > Poales > Poaceae > Poa > Poa annua. The sequence continues at coordinate 98,654,336 of CM049427.1, forward strand.
TGATGTCAATCCAGTGGGGTGAGTTAGATAAAACCTGTGGCTATCCCAAAAAAATATCCCCAACATTTATCTATGGACAGAGGTGGCTCCACCAATTAAAACTAGACATGTCATAATCTCTGAAATTTGAGAAATGCATTTTAAGAGATTATCTCCCTGTTTTTCCGGGATTTATTCACTAAGAAATAACTAATTACTGGAAAATTTTATATTTGTAGTATATGATACCTCCAACACATATCTAACACTTACAATTGGATTTACCTCAAAAGGTGTTTTTATTGAAGATTTAAAAATCCCCAAACACATACTGATGTTATTCTTAGACTAAATATAACTTTTGCTAGAGTAATCTCCTGCATGCAAGATTTACCAATCTAGATAGACACTATTACAAGCTTTCCAACAGATCCAAGATTGCATGATTTGGATTTACAGAACCCATGTTATTAAACAAATGGTGTAATAGATACTTTTTACTAGATCTATTTTAACACTCAACAGGAAACATATTTTGGAACAAATCCAATGCTACATGGTTAAGAAAACGTGCATGCATGCTACAAAATTAATCCCATCATTTTATCCACTCTAGATTTAGCACAAAAGATTAAAAGCTAGACTGAAGATTTACTGGAAAAATAACAGGAAAAGGATAAAAGAAGGGCAGGCCGAACGGGCCAGATCTGGGCCAGATCGGCCCAGATGCGACGCAGGGCAGCGCGGATCCGCGCGGGGCTGAGCTGGGCCGGCCCAAACGCTGCGCGCGCGCCGGCGAAACGGTAAGCGACCGTAGATCTGGGATCCAACGGTCCAAGATAGATCGGGCGCGGTTCAAAAACAACCGCCGATCTGAAAATCGACGGCCTCAGACCATCGTCTTCCTCCCGACCGAAAAACACGAGCAGGAGCTCGAGAAAATGACGCCGAGCACGGAGGGCTCACCTAGGGCTCGCGTATGGACGAAACGGTGGTTGGAGGTGGACGCGGCGTCGAAGGGGAGCTCAGGGGTGGTCACAAAACTTGCATGCAACGTCGGAGTCCAAGGTGGTGACGACGGCATCCTCCTCGGGTCGTGGACGAACCAGGTGCTCTCGAGCCGCAACAGAGCCAAGGGAGGGGAGGGGAGTTAGATCCAGCAGAGGGGAAGCCAGGGAACCAAAAATGGCGAGGAATGGTTGAGAGGAACGAGTGCTACGGCAGTTTCCTTCCTTCGGCCACCGAAGGAAATCTCCTCGTCTACAGGGCGAATGAGGGGGAGAACTTGGTGGTTTTCGCCAGGGGGGGGGAGAGGAGTGAGTTGGTAGGAGCCAGGGAGGGGAGAAATGGACAGGGGAGGGGCTCGGGGGGTTATAACGAGCTCCACCCGATCTAGGGTTAGCTCGGGCAGAGAGAGGGAGGGGGGGTGTCTCCTTCGTTCTTACTGGCTCAGGTGGGCGGTGGAGAGTGGGCAGAGAGGAGTTTGGTCGGATGACCAGCCCTAGCCAGTGAGAAGAAGGGAGGTGGCCTCCGGTTGGGTGGAAAAGAGAAGAAAAGAGAGAGGAGAGAGAGGAGGGGTTGGCCCTAGTCCATGACAAGTGGGACCAGGGGTGAGGTTGCTGCTCTCCTCATCAGCAGGTGGAGTGGAAAAGAGTGAGAGAGAATAGAAATGTGAGAGTTTTGAGTATTTTAGCTCAAAAGAATTTGAAAACCTAAGTTTGAATTATTCAAACATGACCCACAAAAATAAAATGGGTCAACATCCCAAACTTGCCTAAATTAAGAGAAGGTACTGAACTTACAAAAGCCCAAGTCAACTATCTCATTTAGCTTTCAAAGAAAAGAAATCTTTTAGTGATAAAGAAAAGAATATCTCAAATGGTCATGTTAATTTGATGACCACAAAAGCTAGTGATGTTTATGTGCAAACAAGCTCTTTTGAGAGAATTTAGAGCAGTGTGTGAAATTATATATGCCCTAGATCAAAATTGTTCAGATGCATGTCAAAAACTATCTATGGTTTGCTTAATAATAGCTCCTAGTTTGGCTAAGTTTTAACAACCATGAAGATCCTAATAGTGGATATTTTATTTTTGGTGAGATGTGATTTTAGTGTTTTCAATATCAGGGAACACTAGTGGAGCTCAACAAGCATAAGATGTGCAAACAAATTAAATCATTACTCAAACTTCTACACACAAAAGTTTCTGCAAGAGGTGCAAATCTAGAATAACACCACAATACTAAAGCTAAGAGAATTGGGGTGTTACACACCGGAGTTGGAGGCGAAGACGGTGCCGACGGCTCGGTTTGGACCGCGGCGACGCTGCGGAGCTCCCCCGGCCTCGGGGAGACGACAAAGACGCTCGGCACCACGTCCCGGAGGCGATGGCGAGGCCGGTTTCGTGCTGTTCGTCTCGGAGTTGCGACCTCGGGCGATTGAAGAAGCACGGACGCCGGCGAGCTTCGGCTCCTGTTCGTCTTCGACGTTCTGGTAGCCACGGAAATCTGAGGAGGGGTCAGGAGGATGCGCACGAAGATGGCGGAGGGTGAGGAGAGAACCAGGGGCTCGGGGGAGGTCACACCGTGACGGATTTGTGAGGGATGCGGCGGCGGTGTAGAGGAACTCCGGCAAGCACGTTTGGCAGCCTGGCGGCGTTCTACGCTAGGGTTCTTTGGGGAAAAGGGAAATGACTGCGTGGGGATTTATAGGACCGAACGAGGGAAAACAAATCGTGAAGAATGCGCCGGATATTGGAAAGAATCGGGGAGGAAATCAGGGGCGAGAATCTCGGCCGGAGGAAGACGACGATGACGTCACGCTGACGTCATCCTTCCTTTTTCTTTTCTGATTTTTATTTTATTATTACATAACTTTTGATTTAAGTGTCCAAATGCAGTCAAACAAATTTTTAAATATTTGTAAAATTATTATCTTTGTGTTAAACCAGTTGTGGGCATGTTTTGAACATTTTTGAAAATTAATATTTTCGAAAAATTCATTTAATACCAATTTGATACTTAATATCAATTTTCAAATTATAACTTAATTTAAATTTTCTTTTGGCTAAATAAAATTTGTAAAATACCCTATTCAAATATGTTTGAAATTAAGTTATCTAAACTCATATTCGAATATTAAATAAATTTTAGCTTTAATAGATTATTAAATAACATATTACAACTATTTGTAATGAAAGGAGAAAATGTAATGTAATCATTTTTAATTCAAATTATTTTGTGCACCATTTAGTTTCATAAAATGATAAATCATTTGAAAACTTTATAACATAACTTAAGAATAGATTATTAGGTTGTTATTTCAACACTATGTGTTGAACTCAGGTGAAAGAATAAAATCATTTTACAGATAGACCATGTTATAAAGGGTTTAAAAGAACACATGAATATATTATTTTAATTTATGAATAGCTATAGCTAAGTGGTTGAAATCAAATAGTTATATAGAACCTTTTTATTACAAGGAAATGGTTGGCAATTTTGTAAAACATTTGTCCAAATACAAAATGAGGTTTTATGAGATACAATAGATAATAAGTTTTTTAACTTGAAACAAAGTATAAAATAATGATAAACTGATATATTTGAAATATTAAATCTTCTCAATAAGTTTGAAGTCTTTTATAGTTGGTTTCCTTAAGCATTAAAGGTTTTATTTTAATTCAAAACATAATTTTTAAATTTTAGTGATTTTTGAATATTTATAAAATTTTGGGATGTTACACTTAATGTGAGTATTCTACAAAGAACTATTCGTGTATATTCTGTATTATCGTATAACCTTTTATACCACGACACTTACTGTCGATCACACGAATCAATATTGAAAAATATCTTTTCCTAAAGTGGATGTCGACTATAATGTTTAAACATATTGAGAGATTCTATAAGAGATTCTGAAAGAACACACTTTATCTAAAATAGAGTATGATTATAACATTTCATATATCACTATATCTGATATTATAATTTTGTGAAACGAATTTCCACAAGTCCTTTTGTGTTCAAACCATTATTCAAAAATATTGTCCTGTTTTGATCGAATCCTATGAATACAATATTCACTCATCTTTATTCTAAAAAATTCCATTGATCTTTTATCAAATTGTTTTCAGACTCTTGTTCCCTTAAGCAAATACGCTTATTTACTTAGAATCATAGAAAGATTCGAAACAATGAAATTCACTACTTATTTAATTTAATAATCATCTAGTATGACTTTCAATCAATTTCCTTGTATATTAAAATTTCCATATCAATTTTATTTTAATCAATTCGGCACATGTAACTTTGATAGATCGAAGTATCTATATTTCTTACACTGCTTTTATGATCAAATTTGGTGGTGTTTGTTCTTGAAACAAAATCATTTAATCTTTGGACATATAATTTTATCATTCCTAGTTTTACAAATGTATATCATGTTATCATTCAAGTAATGTAATCAAGATGTTATTGCATAAAAACTTTACTCATAATATAAAACAACTGACTTGTTCCATAACATAAAACAACCGATTTGTTCTATTACATATATGAATAACTTTGTCTTGTAACATTCAAGACACTAAATAAAATCACACTCTCACTATTACAAAAGGTCTTATAAAAACTATTAATCATACCTATAATGATAACTTGAGGATCGTGAGCATCACTGGCCATCAACTCTTTTGCTTGCCATCACTTGCGCACTGTCACATCATATACCTTCGCATACTTGTGATATTCAAGACCAGTTTCATAAACAAAATAAGTATCAAATACTTTTCATCAAGTATCATGAGAAGAATACGTTTATAACTTTGTATATCAAATATACTTGTACAATTCAAGATTTCACCTTCGATGGGTTCAACCTTTACAGATTTGAACTGGCTTATGAACATGAAGAAATTCATCTTATCTCTCTTTATAGCATAGCCACGGACATGTTTCTCATAGCTGGGAGGTAAACACATCAACCTAGGCTCTATCGCACATGAGTCTGCCATCCAGTGGTCGTAGGCATTCGTAAGTCTCAAGTAAATGTCATCCATTTTCTTCAAATGAGTTTCCAAACAGGTATGTTCCTCCGTCTGGAGTGAATGGAACTTTCTCAGCTGTCTTAATTGCTCATACTTAATTTCATCTATGAAGCGCTCCTTGATCGCATCAATCATATCATAAGGTTCCATTTGTTGAAACTGCTCTTTCAACTCTGGTAGCAAGCTTATGGCCATGACGGATTGCACTTCTATGAAAACGTCACGACGCTGACGAAATACCTCATCTTCCTCTTCGCTAGCAGAATCTTCTGGTTTCTCTCCTAATCCTTGTTTTATGACATATAATATATCGTTGTGTTTGAGAGTTTCTCTAAGTTTCTTGTACCAATGGATGAAGTTGGACCCATCAGCTAACAGGGACGCACTTCTAAGGAAGTGTCCGAAGTAGAGCACCATCTACAGATATGATCGCAAAGTAGGTAAGTCTAAGTTTATAACATTGTCAGTTTAGTTTATAATAAAATTATTTAAACATAATCCACTAAGATTATTATCCATACACTAATTTCAGCGATTACACGACCCCAATTCACTATACCACCCCTGATCGTCACGACCGGCGGCACAATTTCAAAGGTAGACATTGACATGTCGATCACAACAAGTATGTGACTCATGCTCGATCTTTCGATCTTCCCGTGTTCCGAGGCTATGTCTGTACATACTAGGCTCGCCAATTAAACCTTGGTGGTTTGGCACGTGCAACATGACTTAGACCCACTGTATGTGAACGGCGAAATGTATGACACCCGATCGTCACGACCTGCCTCATAACGTAGAACTTTCTTGGTGGTGCACAACGAGGGAGAACACAATTTTGGTATTTGACAGGGATCATCCTATTATAGCTACCGTTGTATATCTAATATATAAACAAACAATAGGATGTACACACAACAACATAATATCAAATAATGTAATGAAGTGCGATATGACATGGTCGTGCGCCTGGACTTCCATGGCACCATGTGCCTGGACTGGGCGCCCCGGCAGGGCTCCGAGTCTACGGTGCCTTCATTGCCTCCGAAAGTACGAGTAATACAATGAAGGGGATTGTAACACCCCAATTTTCTCAGCATTAGTAATTGTGGTGTTATCCTAGATTTTCACTCCTAGCAAAAACTTTTGTGTGTGTAGAATTTTGAATCATGATTTAATTTGTTTGCACACCTCAACAACAAAAATAAAATATCAACTATTAGGATCTTTATGGTTGTTAAAACTTAGCCAAACTAGGAGCAAATATTAAGCAAACCATAAATGGTTTTTGACATTCATCTGAACCATTTTAGTCTAAGGAGTATATAGTTTCATACCCTGTTCCAAACCCACCCAAAAGAACTTGTTTGCACCTAAATATCACTAGCTTTTGGAGCCATCATTTTAACATGACCATTTGAGTTATTCTTTTCCTTCTCCCTAAAAGTTTTCTTTTCCTTGAGAGTCAAATGAGGTGTTTTGACTTGGGCATTTATAAATTCAGTAATTTCTCCAAAATTAGGTGAGTTTGGGGTATAGACTCATTTTTGCTTTTGTGGGTCATGTTTGAATAATTCAAATTTAGGTTTTGAAAATCATTTGACCAATTTACTCAAACCTTCCACCTTTTACTCTCTCTCTCTCTTTTCTACTCCACCTGCTGGAAAAAGGAGAGCAGCCAACCTCCCCCTGGCCCCACTTGTCATGGACTTGGGTCCTCCCGTCTTTCTCTCTTCTCTTTTCTCTTCTCCATCACCCAACCGAAGCCTCCCCTCCTCTCTTCTCACTGGCTAGGATGAGTCATCCCGACCAGCAACCTCTCTGCCCCTCTCCACCGCCCAGGAGGACCAACATGAACTCCCCTCCCCCTCCCCAAACCGCTCATGCCCGTGGGAGCTCGAAAAACCAGCCCCTGGTTTTGGAGCTGCTCTCACCTCTGCCCTCCCTCTTTAAAACCCTGCCCGAGACTCTCCCTCACCTCCTCTACTCACCCCACCACCCTCACTCAAAACCACGCCCCCTCTCGAGCTCAGGAAGCGAAAAACCTCGCCGGAGACCGATTCTTCCCGCCGTGCTCATCGTCGTTCCTCTCCACCTCTCTCTGCCATTTTTGGCCTCTCGAGCGCGTCTCATCTAGACCTAACCCCCTCTGCCCTCCTTTTCTCCTCTAGGTGTCGTAGCCACCGCGCTCGTCCTCGACCCAAAAAACTCGCCGCCGCCGTCGCCATGGGCTCCGACGTTGCATGCGCGAGTTGAGGACGCCGTCGAGCTCGCCATCGCCTCCTCCGTCGATCTCCACCCTCCCCCTGACCCCGCGTGGTTCCTGGTGAGCACCGTCGCCGCCGTTTTCCTCCCCCTCGTCTGGTTCTTCCGCGCCGCGTCGCGAGGAGGACGACGACCGTGAGCCGTAGATCGCGAGATCTATGGCTAGGTTTGAACCTCACCGTGCGCGCGCGGCCTCGCGCGTTTGGGCCAGCCCAGCTCGGCCTCCCTCGCCGCTCCGCATGATCTCTGGGCCGATTTGGCCCAGATCCGGCCGTTTCGGCCTGTTCTCCTTTTATTCTTATTTTCTGTCTTTTTTCCAGTAAATCAATAGTCTAGCTTTTAATCATTTGTGGTAAATCCAGAGTTGCTTAAATGATGGGATTAATTTTGTAACATGCATGCACGTTTTCTTAACCATGTGGCATTGGATTTGTTCCAAAATGTGTTTCCTGTTATGTGTTAAAATAGATCTAGTAAAAAGTACCTATTTCACCATTTGTTTAATAACTTGTGTTTTATAAATCCAAATCATGAAATATTGGATCTGTTGGAAAGCTTGTAAAAATGTCTACCTAGATTGGTAAATCTTGCATGCAGGAGATTACTCCAGCAAAAGTTGTTTCTAGTCTAAGAATAACATCAGTAGATGTTTGGTGATTTTTAATTCTTAAATGAAAACACTTTTTGAGGTAAATCCACTTGGAAGTGTTAGATATGAGTTGGGAGTATTTTTCCTGAAAATATTTATTATTTATTGGGCAAATCTCTGAAAAACAGGGAGATAATCTCTTAAAATTCATTTCTGTAATCTCAGAGATTATTGCATGTCTAGTTTTGTTTGGTTGTGCCACCTTTGCCCCTAGATAAATGTTGGGGGTATTTTTTTGGGATGGCCACATGTTTTATATAACTCACCCCACCGGTTTGGCACAAAAATAATCCAAATTATTTTCTATACATAAATAATAGTCAGAAGTTTATGTTATCTTAAAACAAGGATAACTTGAGCTAGGAGTATCCAAATTAGATGAATAAAATCTCCACTTAAAGAGAAAACTCATATCTCACCAGAAAAGTTAATTGTGCATACATGGGATCTATAAAATTGAATCTATCTTCTGTTTAAGTTGGACAACAGTAGCTCTTAACTGATTTTTAATTCTTGTTTGGTTATAGATTTTCTTGCTCAGCTAAAATTCAGAGCTCCATTTAGTAGTTAGGAGTAATAGGTTCAGAGGGTTTAATTTTAGGTGCACTACCTTAGGAGTTATGCCTTTTTCATGTAAACAACCCTTGATGAGTATTTAAATGCATCAGTTGTATGTTCTGTTTGTGATGCTTGTTGTTGCTCTGTTTGTGATGCTTGTTGTTGGTGATTATACTTTAGATTGTTATCAACTCGCAGTTTAGGATTTACACTAGCTTCGTTTGTTTCTTTTTCATGTTACGGTAGAACCGCAAACCTAAGAGGAGCAGTACGAGGTAGCTGAGGACAACTACGAAGAAGAACAAGACCAGGGACAGTACTCTGAGCAAGGCAAGCCACCTCACCACTATAATGAATCCTATTGATTTCATCAAGCATGTTTTGCTTTCAAAATAAAATAATGCATGTTTTATTTCTTTTGTGGTGCCTTGCCACCCGAAAACTATTTTACAAAATAATGATGGGAGTTATCTACTAGAATACTATAGGTTTTACAAAAAGAGTTTATTTGGTGAGCCTTGTTGTTGAAGGATCCATCAAAAAGATTAAGTTTTCTAGTAGTCTACCTTCATCTACTTACCTCAAAACTATAGGATGGGAACCTGTTTGATAAAACTGTTTTACGGAGGAAAACCCGAGTTGCTGGGAGCAATCGGCGAGCAAGTGTTTTATTAAAACCCGAGTTGCTGGGAGCAATCGAAGGGGTTTGCGAAAACCCGAGCTGCTGGGAGTAGTCAGAGGAGAAAGTGTTTTGAAACACAAAGCGTGACCCTAGCTGCCGCCCGAACAATTAACCCGTGCAGCCACACTACCTGACATGGGTAGGGCTTAGCCAGAAGCTTGTCTGTTTTAGTGTTGGGGCTCTCATACTTTCTATGAGGGCTGGGCCCTCGAAGCCGGGTTGTCGTCCGGAAGAGACAATACACTGCTGAGGACCAGCAGCCGGACGATTACGGCGGGACTCCTGACGTGGCGGTGTGGCGTCCCGAGGAAAGACCAGGGTCTAGTGGAGCACACGGTGCCGGGGAGAACAAACCTACCGGGAGGCCCCTATACTAGGGTGGTCATAGTGGAAAGCTTTGATCGTGTTATCCGGACCCCCGCATGCTGTCGTATGACGGGCCGTGGCAGACACGGCGGAAGGACCGATTGGTATGGGTAAAGTGTGCAACCTCTGCAGAGTGTAAATCTATTCGAATAGCCGCGTCCGCGGTCATGGACGGTTGGAAATGTCCCACTAGGCATGCTGGCTGTTTCATGGTTTTTTTGAAAGAGAAGTGTTTTCGAAGGAAGCAAGGAGTCAACAAAGTGGTACCTGAGAGGTACGGAATTTGGGAGCGGATGATTGGTGTCGGGGAGACAATCAGTCTGGTCTAAAGGAGGAAAAAGGGTTACCCCTATCCTATTGTTTTAAATGGTTTTACAAAAGAAGGTTTTGAACTTGGATGTGTCCTTGCTATATCTAAGAGAAGAGAATTCTATCTCTAAATGTTTTTCTTCAACGAAGATATAGAGATGTCGTATTCTCTATGCTTGAAATCATTGTATTCGAAAATAAGCCCTGTAGTTGTATATAGGAGCCATCCTAGTTTTCAAAAATGCTTTACTTGCATATCCTTGAAAAACTATAAAAACCTAGAGGTGGTCTTGCGAGTACGTAATTGTACTCATATGGCTTTGTCCCTGGATATTCAAATGTCCAGATTATAATGAGGAGGCCTACGTCGAGGAGGAGGTGTATGACGACGACTACGCCACTTAGCTGTCACCGGTCAACTGCACTTGTGGGATCAGCGCTCGGAGATGTTAAGAGCCGTCGCTAGCCACGAGCTTCCGCTATCTTAGTTAATTCCGTCCTGCGTGACGAGGTTTGTTGAGTTTGGTCGTATGACCGCCTATGTGTTGTAAGACTCTTATTCGTACGACTTGAATGATGTAACTCTTTGATACCTATGTTGGTTATGTGATTGCGATGCACTGATCATTGGGATCGTGATCTTTTACATAACGTGGGCATCTCGGACTTGTTTCGAGGGGTCCTTACAGGGATCGAGTGCAGAAAACAAAAAATTTCCTAGCAACAATATCCTTAAAACATGCCAAGATCTATTCTATGCAGATATAGTAGTACGAACGGAGATCGGAATACATACCCTTGTAGACCGAAATCGGGGATTACGTTCCCGCACAAACATAGTCGATGAAGACAGACGGAGCCGACCTCAAGGTCGTGTATAGGAAGAAGACCTCCGAGCACCGCTAGCGCAACACCTCGCAGGGCGTTACACACGTACGGTGGAAACGACGACCTCCGAAGCTCCAGTCTAGGACGAGCAGCGGAAGACTTGGACCGGAACACCAGCAGCGCAGCAGTGGGCTATGGTGGATGAGATCCCCCTCTCAACTCGGCGCAACTTCGACAAAGAGAATCATGAAATCGAGAGAGAATTGGGGAATTAATTGGTGAATTAAAAGGCCATGGGTGCCCCTCTATATATAGGCTCCCAGGGGGGAGCCAACCTGCTCAATAGGCAATGTGTGACTAACTTACACATGCCTGGTGCGGCATTGGTGCTCCGGCCACCTGGTGGGACCCTTGTGGCCCACCTAGGCCAGCCACCTTGGCCCCCACCGAATTCCCTTGAGGAATTTCCCCTCTTGGGCCTTCTTTCGACCAGAAGGCCCATTTAGGGAAATCAGCCTAAATAAATTCGAAAATAAATATATAAAATCATATTTAGACATTAATTACACTAATTAATATAAAATATATTATATATAATTTATTCTAGCTCCGAAAACTATTTTGTCGCTGCCCGATCTCCATCGGACCTCTCCCGGGACGTTCCCGGTGATCTCTTTCCTTTCCGGTTGTCTTGTCGAAACCCCTTAAGTGTGTTACCCTAGCGGTTCGATATAATAACAGACATGATCGAGACTCCTCTCCGATCAATGACTAACTCGTAGGCCTGGACCCCATGAATTAATCCCAGTCATATAACGAATGACTTTTATCTATCAGACCTGAACGTAAAGTCCTAAACCTTTTGCCATGATGATACTTAGCGTGTCCGAGCGTTGTTCATAGATATCTGCATATCTAGCTTGACCTCTTTACCGACAACACTATCTTCTACTCGTCTATGATTTCATGTCTCCGTGACCTAGTCACATGCTTGCAAGCTCATTAGACATAATCTCACCGAGTGGGCCCTAGAGTATCTATCCTGCTATGCGGACTGGTAAATCCCACTCTTGACCCCTCGTCTCAACTACTCCTTTCCGATACCCAAAATTATCACCGTTATTGTCAAACGAATTAAGATACGACGTTTGGTGCAATCAAAGTATCTTCCAGGAATAACAATAAGAGTTGGTCTCACGGTCAAAGGCGTAATGACTACGTTCTACAAATATGGGTATGTCCATCACATCGTTCTACAACGATATGACTTCCATTGCCGACCGGCACTATGCCCTATGATCGGGAAAACTCGATCATCGATCGCGTAACGGAACAAGTCTTAGTAGAGGCTACTAGGGACCTGGTTGTTTACGCATCACACCCGTATTAATGTTTCCGCTTAATACGGTTACAGCACGACACAAAAATGTATTACGAACAAACAAGATATGATAAAGAAATACACTTTATTAATTGCCTCTAGGGCATATCTCCTTCAGTCTCCCACTTGCACTAGAGTACAAATTAATCTAGATTACAACTTGGTAAAAGCTTAACACCCATAGCAACTTGGTGTGTTTCATGCTTGTTAAGCGGAAGAGGCTTCGTCAGAGGATCTGCCACATTCAGATCAGTATGCACTTTGCAAATCTTCACATTGCCTCCTTGTACGTACTGTCGTATCACATGGAAGCGTCGGAGAGTGTGTTTGGCGGTGGAGTGAGACGTTGGCTACTTGGCATTAGCAATGGCACCCGTATTGTCGCAGAAGAGGATCACGGGGTCTGCACGCTCGGGAACACTCCAAGTTCAACGATGAACTTCCTTAGCCACACAGCTTCATTCGCGGCTTCGCAAGCAGCAATGTACTCCGACTCCATTGTAGATTGTGCGACGATGGGTTGCTTCCCACTTCTCCAGCACACGACACCTCCATTCACATTGAACACATAACCTGTCTGTGACTTAGAGTCATCGGGGTCTGAGCAGAAACTTGCATCCACGTAACCTGTTACGCCAAGTTCTTCATCGCAACCACCATAGAAAAGGAACATTTCCTTTGTCTTATTGAGATACTTAAGAATGCTCTTAACAGCAATCCAATGCGCCAATCCAGGATTACTCTGGAACCGGCTTGTCAAACTTAGAGCTAATGCCACATCAGGTCTATTACTTAACATTGCATACATAATCGATCCTATGGTTGAAGCATAAGGATGTTTAGTCATATCGGCCTTATCCTGTTCCGTTACCTGACACTGTGCCTTTCGCAATGTTTTATTCTTGATAACCGGCAGAACCCTTCTTTGCATTCTCCATACCGAAACGCTTCAGTATTTTATCAAGATAAGTACTCTGACTCAACGCTAGTAGACGTCTTGATCTATCACGATAGATTTTCATGCCTAAGACGTATGCAACTTCTCCTAAGTCCTTCATGGAAAATTTACTGTTTAAATAATCCTTCACGCTATTCAGAAGTTCCACGTCATTACCAATCAGCAATATGTCATCTACATATAGTGCTAAGCACACAAACGAGCTCCCACTCATTTTCTTGTAAATGCAGGTCTATTCCAAATTTTGGACAAATCAAAAACCTTTGATTACTTCATCAAAGCGAAGATTCCAGCTCCGAGATGCTTGCTTCAATCCATAGATGGATCGTTGAAGCTTGCATACCTTGTCAGCATTTCCTGGATCGACAAAACCTTCCGATTGTACCATGTACAACTCTTCCTCAATGTTTCCATCTAGGAAGGCTGTTTTGACGTCCATCTGCCATATTTCATAATCGTAATAGACAACAACTGCTAACAAAATCCGAATAGACTTCAGCATCGCTACCGGTGAAAAAGTTTCATCATAGTCAATCCCATGAACTTGTCGGAAACCTTTTGCGACATGCTGAGCTTTATAGACGGTCACATTACCATCAACATAAGTCTTCTTCTTAAAGATCCATTTATTCTCGACGGCCTTGCGCCCTTCGGGAATATCCATCAAAGTCCACACTTTGTTATCACACATGTATCCTATTTCGGATTTCATGGCTTCTAGCCATTTCTCGGACTCTAGACTCGCCATTGCCTCCTTGTAGTTCGTAGGTTCGTCTTGTTCAATTAACATGACGGTGCAAACCAAATTGCCAAACCATTCTGGTGCGATCCGAGAACTACCAGACCTTCGAGGTAGAATACTTTGCTCAACAGTTTCTCCCACTCCATCTGTGGAGGACATTTCTGGAACAGCTTCCGTTGCGCCACTCGGAATTTCGAGTTCAGGATCAACGATCTCATCGAGGTCTACCTTCCTTCCACTTACTCCTTTCGCGATAAACTCCTTCTCTAGAAAGGTACCGGTCTTCGTGACAGACGTTTTGCCCTCAGCTTGGTTCTAGAAGGTGTATCCAACGGTTTCCCGTGGATATCCTACAAAGACGACTTTCTCCGACTTCGGTTCGAGTTTGTCGGGCAGTAGTTTCTTAACATACGCCTCACAACCCCAAACCTTCAGAAACGATAACTTAGGCTTCTTGCCATACAATAATTCATACGGTGTCGTTTCAACGGATTTGGACGGAGCCCTATTTAAAATGAATGCGGCTGTTTCTAACGCATAACCCAGAAGGATACATGCAAATCGGTAAGAGACATCACAGATCCGACACTATCTAGTAGAGTATGATTACGTCGCTCGGACACGCCGTTACGTTGCGGTGTTTTGGCAGGCGTAAGTTGGGGTACGATGCCACAACTCTTCAGATGTGTGCCAAACTCAAAACTCAAATACTCGCCACCGCGATCGGATCGGAGGTGCTTGATTTTCTTGTTAAGCTGATTTTCAACTACACTCTGAAATTATTTGAACTCTTCAAAAGTTTCAGACTTGTGTTTCATCAAATAGATATAACCGTATCTACTCAAGTCATCAGTGAAGGTGACGAAGTAACGATAACCATTGCGTGTCGAAACGCTCATTGGTCCACACATATCTGTATGTATGATCCCCAATAAATCCGACGCCCGTTCAACGAAACCTTTGAACGGTGTCCTGGTCATTTTGCCCATAAAGCATGGTTCGCATGTATCGAGGGATCCAAAATCCAACGAGTCCAAAAGTCCATCGGAGTGGAGTTTCTTCATGCGCTTTATACCAATATGACTAAGACGACAATGCCACATCTACATGGCGGTATCATCACTACACTTAATCCGTTTGGCTTGTATGTTATGGATGTGAGTACTACGATCGAGATTCAACAAGAATAAACCATTACTCTCGGGAGCATCAACATAAAAGATATCATTCATATAAATAGCACAACTGCTTGATACTGATTTAAATGAATAACCGTCTTGTAACAGGCAAGATCCACTTATAATGTTTACACTCAACGATGGTACAAAATAACAATTATTTAAAACCAAAACTAATCCCGATGGTAGATGTAGAGGGAGCGTGCCGACAGCCACCACGTCGACTCTTGATCCGTTGCCGACGCGCATCGTCACCTCATCCTTAGCCAGCCGCCGTTTATTATGTAACTCCTCCTGAGAGTTACATATATGAGCAACAGAACCAGTATCAAATACCCAAGTGTTGCTACGGGCGGATGTAAGGTACACATCTATAACATGTAGATCAAATATACCTTGCTCTTTGTCGACTATCTTGCCTGCTTTCCTATCGTCCAGGTACTTGGGGCAGTTGCACTCAGATGATCCGATGGTCACCACCATCTTCTCCAGCTTGATTTCAAATTCGGCCACTTCGAGCATCTTTAGGATTTCCGACAGGGGTTTTGACGTCCCTTTCATGCCGTAGTCCATGATGGCGTTCTTATAGCTAGGGGCAGAGAAATCAGCACCCTATAAATAACCAGCTCTTCTGGGATCACACTTCCCAGATCATTCAGGAGCTGAACGCAGCCAAACAACTTTGCTAAGTGCTCACTAATATTTCCGTGCTCTTCCATCTGGGCTGAGGAGAAAAGCACGGATGCTTCGAACCTCTCAGCTTTGACTTGTCATGCAAAAACAACCATGAGTTCAGTGATTATCTCATAAGCACCCTTGTTCACGAAATGGTTTTGCAGGTCAGCCTCCATGGCAAAGAGCATGCCACTCTGGACATAAGAAGAAATCTCCGCCTTAACCTCATGGACATTCCTTTCGATTTCTGAGGCGGTGTTTGGCAGATCACCCAAGGGAGCTTCAAGGATGTAGGCCACCTTGTGGGTTTTAAGAATGGACTTCAGGTCGCGGAACCAGGACACGAAGTTAGACCCATCGGTCTTGAGATTCTCTTTCTCAAGGAACAGGGCTAGGTTACAGGAGGGGTGAGACATCTACAATGGAATTTGCAACAACATAAGACTTTGTTCATAATCATTTTGAGTTATAGTATTTTTAGAAAATAACTAACATAACGCCCACTCAAACGAACATCCCTCCTGGTCGTTTAAGCGATTACACAACCCCCATCCATTGCACCACCCCTCAACGTCAGAGCCGGCGGCACAACTTCAAGAGTAGACAATTGTCCGCCACACCAATTTTGTGACTCATGCTCGACCTTTCGGCCTCCGTGTTCCGAGGCAATATCTGCATATGCTAGGCTCGCCACTATAACCTCCACTTAACGCTTGTGCAACATGGCTTACACCCACTGTATGTGAACGACGATATGTCTGACACCCGATCGTCACGGCCTGCCTCATAACGTAGAACTTTCTTGGTGGTGCTCGTTGGAGGAAGAACACTAGTAGTATTTTTGAAGGGATCATCTTATATAATTACCACCGCGTAACTAATATATACTAATATATATAATCACACAATATAAGATGCACACAAAACATCAAATGTAATGCAATGTGATATAGTCCATTGCGCCATGGTCTTCTTGGCGCCCGCAGTTTATAAACAATTTAATAAACCTACCTTGACCATATCACATAGCCCCTGCCAAATAAAGTTAGATGCTTCTACTTTATCTTTTGCATACTTTACGTGGCTTGGGGCTGTTGTAAATAGAACCGCTTCATACCTACGAACCTTATGACCACAACTATGATCCAATAATTGCATGTTTAAGCATCCCTTTCGGGCCCTCCATTGTAAATGCAAGACCAACTAAAGAGAGAGAAACATGCACCCACCAGCCACAAATACGGTACAAGCCATACATAAGTAGTGGAACCAGTCTCGCGTAAGCGTACGCGTAAAGTCGGTCCGGGCCGCTTCATCAACTCGATGCGGCTAGAATCACAAGTGCACGCTAGAGGGTAGCAAATAACAGGAACGGTGCCCCCGTGCAGAACATGGGTTCTAACAGCGTACATCTATATCTACGATAGATTGGCTCTGATACCACTGAAGGGGATCGAGTGCAGAAAACAAAAATTTTCCTAGCAACGATATCCTTAAAACATGCCAAGATCTATTCTATGCAGATATAGTAGTACGAACGGAGATCGGAATACATACCCTTGTAGACCGAAAGCGGGGATTTCTTTCCCGCACAAACATTGTCGATGAAGACCGACGGAGCCGACCTCAAGGTCCTGTAGAGGAAGCAGACCTCCGAGCACCGATAGCGCAGCACCTCGCAGGGCGTTACACACGTACGGTGGAAACGACGGCCTCCGAAGCTCAGGTCCAGGACGAGCAGCAAAAGACTTGGACCGGAACACCAGCAACGCGGCAACGGGCTATGGTGGAAGAGATCCCCCTCTCAACTCGGCGCAACTCCAACAAAGAGAATCACGAAATCGAGAGAGAATTGGGGAATTAATTGGTGAAATAAAAGGTCTTGGGTGCCCCTCTATATATAGCCTCCCAGGGGGGAGCCAACCTGCTCACCAGGCAATGTGGGACTAAACCCCACATGCCTGGTGCGGCATTGGTGCGCCGGCCACCTTGGCCCCCACCGAATTCCCTTGAGGAATTTTCCCCTCTTGGTCCTTCTTTCGACCAGAAGACCCATTTAGGGAAATCAGCCTAAATAAATTTGAAAATAAATATATAAAATCATATTTTAGACATTAATTACACTAATTAATATCAAAAATATTATATATAATTTATTCTAGCTCCGAAAACTATTTCGTCGCTGCCCGATCTCCATTGGACCTCTCCCGGGACGTTCCCGGTGATCTATTTCCTTTCCGGTTGTCTTGTCGAAACCCCTTATGTGTGTTACCCTAGCGGTTCGATATAATAACAGACATGATCGAGAATCCTCTCCGATCAATGACTAAATCGTAGGCCTGGACCCCATGAATTAATCTCTGTGATATAACGAATGACTTTCATGTATCAAACCTGAACGTAAAGTCTTAAACCTTTTGCCATGCCGATACTTAGCGCGTCCAAGCGTTGTTCATAGATATCTCCATATCTAGCTTGATCTCGTTACCGACAACACTATCTTCTACTCGTCTATGATTTCATGTCTCCGTGACCTAGTCACATGCTTGCAAGCTCATTAGACATAATCTCACCGAGTGGGCCCTAGAGTATCTATCCTGCTATGCGGACTGGCAAATTCCGCTCTTGACCCCTCGTCTCAACTACTCCTTTCCGATACCCAAAAGTATCACCGTTATTGTCATACTAATTAAGATACGACGTTTGGTGCAATCAAAGTATCTTCCAGGAATAACAATAAGAGTTGGTCTCACGGTCAAAGGCGTAATGACTACGTCCTACAAATATGGGTATGTCCATCACATCGTTCTCCAACTATATGACTTCCATTGCCGACCGACACTATGCCCTATGATCGGGAAACCTCGATCATCGATCGCGCAACGAAACTAGTCTTAGTAGAGGCTACTAGGGACCTGGTTGTTTACGCATCACACCCGTATTAATGTTTCCGCTTAATACAGTTACAGCATGACACAAAAACATATTATGAACAAACGAGATATGATAAAGAAATACACTTTATTAATTGCCTCTAGGGCATATCTCCTTCATACAAAACTTACTGTAACCATGTCATATATAAACGCATCTGCAAAACGAAGTTAGACGCTTCTACCTTTATCTAGTTTTGCAAGTCTTACGTGGTTTCTAGGCTTTTCACGAGAGAACCATTCCCTACCTACGAACTTTTGTACCACAATGTCAAACGTACAATTGCATATTTAAGCATCCCTTTCGGGCCCTCCTTTGAAAATGCAAAAACAAACTAAAGAGAGAGAGACAGACACCCGCCAGCCACAAATACAGTGCAAGCCGTATGTCATGTGTGGAACCATTCTCGCATAAGTGTACGCGTAAAGTCGGTCCGGGCCGCTTCATCAACTCAATAATGAAGACAAAGCAAGTGCACGCTAGAGAGTAGCAAATATAAGAAAGACGTCCTCATATTCAACATGAGTTCTAACCGTACCAGCAATACTACGCATAGATCGGCTCTGATACGACTGAAGGGGTTCCGTAGCAGAAAACAATAATTTTCTAACTAACGAATACCGAAACTAGCAATGATCTATCTATCTAGTACATGCGGTAACGGTGTTGGAACTGGTCACATACCTATTGCAGACCGAATAGCGGGAATTACGCTCCCACACAAGCGTTGCCGATGAAGCCGACATAGCCTGTCGGCCCAGTGGAGACTGGGGTATGAAGAGCCCACTCTCCCCAGGCCTCGCTCGCGGGCTGATCAGACGAAACGATTAAGGACAAAGCCACCGATTGGAGAGACCCTCGAGAGGCAAATCCTCTTGAGGGCCTGAAGAGGAAGCGAAGGCCAGAACAGGACCTTCAAGAGACCCTCCCAAGGCGATATGCGCCTGTCGGGAAGTGAAAATAAATCCTTCCAGAGGACCCCTCGGGCCTGCGGGGAAGCTTCACGGCCAAGGAAGTATGGCAGGGCGCACATGGCCTCTGCCGTATCCGCAGAGTGACGCATGCGCTCCCTTTTCCGTTTTGGTGATAAAGGAGTCAATAAAGTTGCGCCGTCTGCTCCAGGACAGCCAGGACCTTCCTCTCTGGTAATAAAGCAGTTGGACGGCGGATCGTCATTGTGGGCTCCACCTCAAAGACTGCAACCCCTGCGAGCCGTTCTGCGCGGTCTACAGCCTGTCGGCCACCGCGCCCAACTTTATCGATGATGGACCGCGTCCATGAACTATCCCGCAGCGGTGGACTCCAACTCCTCCATGCCGCTGTTGTGTGGGAGCCCACCTTGGACGCCAAGCGCAAGGAAGATGCCTGCGGCACCTATAAGAGGAGCAAGGCCTCCACCGTAGAGGGGGTCGGCCACTTGCTTGAAGAACACTTGTAAACCCTAGCTCAGCTAGTAGGATAGCCTTCGGCTGGAGGAGGAAGAAGACCATTACTTCCCTCCCTAGGGACGAACCGCCTCAAGAGAGCCTTCTGCAAGTTCAGTTGTTCTGTAATCCTCCATAGCGCAATACAGACAAGCAGGAGTAGCGGTTTACCTCCTCCTGAGGGCCGTGAACCTGGGTACGGGCTGGTGTCTATCTTTGTCGTGGGTGTTCCTCTCCAGGCCCGGCGAGCACCGTCGTCATGCCTCTCGAGGGTCTTGACCTCCGTGTTCAATCCCCTTCACGAACTACTCTTCAGAAAGTGACCACCCCAGTTTCGAGGGAGTCACAACCCGACATTTGGCGCGCTAGGTAGGGGATTGAGGCGCGTTAAGGACCTTCGAGGCGCCTCCGCGCAATGGCGAACATCCGTGCTACTCGCGCCGCCCGCGCCAACCGGCGCACACCTGAAGGAGCACGCGTTACGCCCGGCACCACGGCCACGCGCGCACGACGGGGCCGACCCCGCCGTGAAGAGCGCGCCAACTGAGAACCCTCATGTGGAAGAGCCCGAGCACAACTCCGAGCACCAGGAGGACGCTCAGTCGTCGCACCCGACGCGGCGCCCGAGCTGCTCCGGTCCAGGCAGGACGGACCCCGCGCCGCACACCGCACTGCTCATGGCGCAAGAACTTCTCTGCTATCAGCCTACCGCTGAGGCCCACGAGCAGTGGCTGGAGCGCCTCAACCACCTCGTCGGCATCGCCACGATTCGCACCACTCCGTCGCAGTCCGTCATGCACCCCTCCCTCGCGGGCACGGCTGCGCAAGACGCGCCTCCGCCTCCACCAGGGTCGGCACCGGCTGCAATGCAGAGGGCTGCCTCTCACGCGTCCTCGCCTCACGACTGCCTGACCGTGCAGCGCACCGCGCCAGACGCGCGCGTGGGAATGGAGCTCCAGCGCAACCGCCAAAACCGGCTCGTGGAAGAAATCGGCCAGGCGGGCCAGCAGAACCGCAGCGCGCTGCAACACGGGGTTGCCACGTACGCCACAGGCTGCATGGCGTTCACCCGCTCCCTCCGCCGAGTGGTATGGCCCCCGTAGTTCAGGCTGGCTCTCCCCAAGGGCTATGACGGCTCCAGCAACCCCATCGAGTTCCTGTAGCTGTACACCACCTCCATCCAGGCGGCAGGCGGAGACGACAAGGTCATGGCCAACTGGTTCTCACACGCGCTTCGCGACTCTGCGCTGTTGTGGCTCCTGAACCTCCCTGAGGACTCTGTGAACTCTTGGGAGGAGCTCTGCAAGCAGTTCGTCTCCAATTTCAAGGGGACGTACGAGCGCGCGCTCACCCACAACGACCTGCGCGCTGTGGTGCAGAAGAAGGATGAGACTCTCCGCAAGTACATCCAGCGCTTCATCCAAGTGCACAACAAGATCCCTAACATCCCTGACACTCAAGTCATCGCCGCCTTCCGCGAGGGCGTCACCAACAGCAGGATGCTCGAGAAGCTGGGTATCCACGACAAGCTCACCTCTATGGTGAAGCTGTTCGAGCAGGCGGACAAGTGCGCCAAGGCTGAAGAGGGACTCCTCTTCGTCAAGATGTCCTCGAGAGGGCACGAGCACGCTGAGGGGTCCAGGAGCCAGAAGAAGAAGGAGGAGCCCAAGCGCAAGACAACCGCGATCCTCGCGATAGAGCCTGACGCGAAGGGCACCCGCAGGGACTCTCTCGAGCCTGGGGAGAGAAAAGACGACCACCGCCCATTCTGCATCTACCACAACAGGCGCGGTCACTCTACCGAGACTTGCTTCGACCTCAAGAGGCTGAGCAAGGAGCACGAACAAGCAGAGGGCAGCGGCAGCCGCGGAAGCGGGCGCAAGAGCGGCTACCAGAAACCATCTGGCAATCAGGCCAACGCTGCGGAGAGGAACGACAACCTCCCTGACGAGGAAAATGGAGGCTATCAAGCTCCAAGAGGCGCCATTGCCTGCATCCTCCGTGGGGCACAGGCACCCAAATCGAACAATCAGTTCGCTCACGAGCTCAATGCTGCCCTCCCCAGCCTCGAGACCTCCAGTCCCCACAAGTGGTCGCAGTACACCATCGCCTTCGACGCTCAGGACCACCCCAAGTCCACCAAGACTGTTGGAACCTTCCCGCTGGTCTGCAGCCCCACGATCGACAACATCGCCGTCTCCAAGACACTCATTGATGGTGGAGCAGGCCTGAATGTCATCTCCATTGAGACGTTCGAAGCACTTCAAGTGCCCTACGAGCGGCTCATGCCCTCTAGGCCCTTCACGGGAGTCACCAGTGGCTCGATCGAGCCTCTGGGGCAGGTCAGGCTTGCCGTCACCTTCGGCAGCGAGGAAAACTACCGCACCGAGCACATCGACTTCGATGTTGCGCACATCGGCCTACCGTACAACACCACCCTCGGCTACCACGCCCTCGCGAAATTCATGGCCGTCACGCATCATGCCTACAACATGGTCAAGATCCCGGCAGCGCTGGCACAATACCCATCCGTGGACATGTCCTGGATGCCACGCGCGCTGTCGAGACAGCCTACAAGGCAGCCGCCATGGAGTTCCCTGCAGAAGAGGACATGGAGCCTCTCGAGAGACCCAAGAAGAAGAAGAAGTTGTTGTCCCAGGAGCCAGCCGCTACAAAGAAAGTCCCTCTAAGCTCCAGCAGCTCGAGGGCTGAAGGCTCGGGGGCTAGCGTCACTATTGGCGTTGCGCTGCCTCCCATGTAGGAAAGCGCGCTCATCGCCTTTCTCCGGGAAAACTCTGACATGTTCGCATCGACTCCGTCAGATATGTCCGGTGTACCGAGGGAGGTGATCGAGCACCACTTAGCCGTGTGTCCAAACGCACGCCCCGTCAAGCAAAAAGCAAGAAAACAAGCCCCCGAGAAGCAAGCATTCATCGTCAAAGAGGTCGAGAAGCTAAAAGCGGCAAATGTCGTCCGCGAAGTCGCACACCCCACTTGGCTCTCCAACGACGTGGTCGTCCCAAAACCCGTCGGGGGAGGCTGCCTCTGCATCGACTACACTGATGTGAACAAGGCTTGCCCCAAAGACCCCTATCCCATGCCAAGAATCGACCAGCTTGTGGACTCCACAGCAGGTTGCGACCTCCTCTGCTTCCTCGATGCCTTCTCTGGTTATCACAAGATAAAAATTGCTAAGTTAGACGAGGAGAAGACGGCTTTCCTCACCCCTTGCGGTGTGTATTGCTACGTCTGCATACCCTTCGGCCTAAAGAACGCTGGAGCCACTTTCCAGAGGCTCATGACGATAGCGCTTGGCGAGCAAATGGGCAGAAATGCCGAGGCTTACGTCGATGACATCATCGTCAGGTCTCGAGAGGGAGATACTCTCCGCAGGGACCTTGAAGAGACTTTCGCCAGCTTGCGCAAGGTGAACATCAAGCTCAACCCCGCCAAGTGCGTCTTCGGAGTACCTTCAGGACAATTGCTTGGTTTCCTCGTGTCCCACCGAGGCATAGATGCAAACCCAGGCCATAGAGGAAATGCAACCTCCACGCCGGCTCAAGGATACACAACGCCTAGCAGGCTCCATGGCCAGCTTGGGTAGATTCATCTCCAAGTTTGGCGAGAGAGCTCTGCCGTTCTTCAAGATCATGAAAAGAACTGGCACTTTCAAGTGGACTCCTGAAGCGGAAAAAGCATTTGAGGATTTGAAGAGGTACCTGGCCAGTCCACCAGTCATGGTCGCCCCAAGGACAGGCGAGCACCTGAAGCTGTATCTATCAGCCACTCCACAGACCGCCAGTGCCGTCCTTGTGGTAGAAAGGGAAGAGCCAGTCCTCCACAAGAAGAGTGCAACCACTCCAAATCCAAAACCACCTAACGAGGAGCTTGGCAAAAGAACAGGCCCCACAAACCCACCGCCAGGCCCAAAGCCACAAGCGGAGCCTGCCCTAAGTCTACCGCTACAATCTCGCCAGGGAGCCTGAAGAGCCTCCACAGGCCAACCCTCTCGAGGGCTCTCCACAGGCCAACCCCCTTGAGAGCCCTGCAGAGCCTCCTCAGGCAAAGTGCGCCAAGTCTAAACTGACAACCCTTGTCGAGCATCCAGTCTACTTCGTCAGCACAGTACTGTGCGATGCTCGCGAGCGGTACACAATGCAGCAGAAGCTCCTCATCACGCTCATCCTCGCCTCAAGAAAACCGCGACACTACTTCCAGGGCACCCCATCACGGTGGTCACCTCTTTTCCCCTGGAGCAGATCCTGCGCAACCCTAACGCCACAGATCGTGTCGCATGATGGAATATAGAGCTACAACCATTCAATTTGCGCTTCGATACCACAAGGGTAATCAAAGGAAGAGCGCTGGCGGACTTTGTCGCCGAATGGACTGACCCAACACCTGAAGAGCATCCAGGAGAAGAAAGAGAGCCCTCTGGAGACAAAATGCCCAACCACTGGACCATGAAGTTCGATGGAGCTTTCGCTTGTCGTCTCGGTGGGGCTGGCGTGGTCTTGACCTCACCAAAGGGCGACAAGATCTATTACGCGGTCCAGCTGTGCTTCGGAATCGACAAGATCTCCAACAATATTGCCGAGTACGAAGGCTTGCTCGTGGGCCTACGTGCCGCAATCGGCCTAGGCATCAAGCACCTGCTCATCAAGGGCGACTCCCAGCTGCTCGTCAACTTCTCCAATAAGAGCTACAAGACTAAAGACGACCACATGGCCACATACCTTGAGGAGGTCCGCAGGCTTGAGAAGCACTTCAGCGGAATGGAGCTCATGCACATCCCAAGAAAGGAAAATCAAGAGGCTGATGACATCGCCAAGCGCGCGTCAAAGAGGCAAGCTCAGCTGCAAGGCGTCTTTGAAGAATGACTTATCAAGGCATCCATAAAAAGGCCTCAAGAGGCCATGCCCGCAAGCACAGACGAAGTGCTCCCACCACCACCTACAGTCGGGGCTCCCGATTGCGGCCCCCCTATAGAGGAACGTCTGTTGCTTACAGCGGCGCATCAAGAAACAGGATGGATTGACGAGATCAAAGACTACCTCCCCAAAGGGATCCTTCCCGAGAAAGATGTTGAAGCGGAGCGAATTGCCCGCCAGGCAAAATCTTACCACATCCTCGAAGGAAATCTCTACCGCAAGCGCCTAAACGGCATCGCGCTCAAATGTGTCCCTCCTGAAGAAGACAAAATGCTGATAAAAGACATCCATAGCGGAGAGTGCGGCCACCACTCATGCGCCCGCACCCTCGCAGGCAAAGTCTTGAGGAGCGGCTTTTACTGGCCTCAGTTGACATCGTTCAAGCATGTGAAGCTTGCCTATTCCACGCCAAGCAAATCCACCAACCTGCGCTGGGGCTATAGACCATTCCGCTCTCCTGGCCGTTCGCGGTCAGGGGGCTGGACATCCTCGGACCATTCCCAACGGCGCAAGGGGGATACCGCTACCTCTTCGTGACCATCGACAAGTTCACTAAGTGGCCCGAAGTGGAGGCGACGCACACAATTCCAGCAGGCGCGGCGGTGAAATTCATCATATGCCTGGTCTGCCGCTTCGGAGTGCCTAACCGCATCATCACCGACAATGACTCGCAATTCACCAGTGGCATCTTTAGAGCTTACTGCGAAAGGATGGGCGTCAAGCTCTGCTTGGCCTCAGTCGCTCATCCAAAGAGCAATGGACAGGCCGAGCGAGCAAACGTAGAAGTCCTCAAGGGCCTAAAGACCAGGACCTTCGACATCCTCAAAGGCCACGGCAAGGGCTGGATCAGCGAGCTCCCTTCGGTGCTCTGGTCCATCCACACAACGCCACCCAAGCCTACAAGGGAAACACCGTTCGCCCTCGTCTATGGAGCCGAAGCACTCCTCCCCACAGAAATAAAGCATGGATCCCCATGGGTCCTTGCCTTTAATGAGGACGAGACGAGGAACTCCACAACGACGACCTGCTGCTTCTCGAGAGCTTACGCCACCGTGCCGCCCTCAGGGAGGCAAAATACCAGCAGGACCTGCGACCCTACCACAGCCGCAACGTACGCTGACGAACACTGGAGATAGGCGATCTCGTCCTCAGGCGAATCTTCTCCAGGGAAGGCCTCCACAAGCTGTCACCAATGTGGGAAGGCCCCTACAGAGTCACCTGCATCGCCAGGCCTGGCGCGGCTCGCCTCGAAACTCAAGACGGCATCCCCGTTAAGAATCCATGGAACATCATGCACCTACCAAGTTCTACCCGTGATCATTGTCACGCCCGTGATCATTGTCACGTCAAGACATCTGGCGGAAGAGGCAGCTTACGGCTCAACCTCCAAGAATGTTTTGTCTCCAGAAGGATAAAAGAAAAACGTGATCATTGTCACGCCCGTGATCATCGTCACGTCAAGACATCTGGCGGAAGAGGCAGCTTACGTTCAACCTCCAAGCATTTTTTGTCTCTAGAGGTTAAAACCTCACGGCTTAAACCTCCAAGCCCCAAAGGCTTCTCTCGAGGGTCAACCCTCCGAGCTCTCCATGTAACGAGCCACCTCAGGCCATTGAGAGTCTCTGCCACGAATGGGTGGTCCCCATGCCTCGACATGGTCAAAACATTAACTTGGCAACTCCAAGCATAATGAGACAATTTCGGTCCTAAGTGAACTTAGCGCTACGGCGCCGTTATGTAATATTCGGTGGTGAGTTTTATTTACGCATTACTTCATTGAAATGTGCCCTTATATCTCTCCACATGCGCACCTCACGAGCGGGGGCTGAGTATGGAGCCAGTGCCTCAAATGACACACCAGCAGCACTGCAAAATCCAAGGATCCAAGCTCTGGCTGGACGGCAAGCTCCCACAAACACGCCATCTCTACAAAGGACCTTGGTACTTACTCTCCTCACGAGGAACTCCTGAGGGGACCTATAAGCGGCACACGAGTCCTCTGTACCATGCACCAGCGTTTGGGTTCGCCGCTCTAACATCTACATGGAAGAAATGCTCCCGCAAGCCTGAAGAGGCACCCAGGAACAATCCCTCAAGAGGACCTCCTCGCTAGGCAAAAAAACCTCTACAGGGCAAAAGCCTCGAGAAGCTAAGTCTCGCACCCATGCCTCGAGAGTTTTTCCCCGCAAGCGCACGTTTGCCCCTCTAGCGACTTCTCTTTCCCTTATACTTCATGGACTACTCTTACGTCTAAGGGGGGCACTTGAGCATCGCGACTCAGGGCTCCTAGGACTAAACTCCCCCCGGCCTTGCAGAGTCATTGCTCTAGCATACCGAAGTGGCTGAGTCATAGCACGAAGAGATGGGTCCTAACGACGCAGAGAACAAATAGACATGAGATAAGTCCTAAGGGACCTCTCGAGGGACAAGCAAGCAAGAAGCAAATTGCAAACAAGAGAATATTACATGCCCCAAAAGTCGCAAATGTCAAAACATAAAATTGTTTCGAATACAAGCGCACACAGGCGCAATGACAACAGCTTAGGCGGAATCGGCATCATCCTGCATCTCCTCCACTGCGCCCTCCTCGGTCTTGGCAGAGGCGGCCTCCTCCCCGCTGTCCTCTGCAGCGACCTCAGCGCGCCTGAAGCGGTTGCAGAAGGGTCGACTTGCTCGCGGAGGGAGTTGGAGACCAGCCGCACGTCCTCCCCTTGACGAGCCTCCGTCAATGTGGAGAGGTCGAAGCCTGGCGTGAGGATCCTGAGGTTGGTGAAGATGCGGTCGATGACAACCCCCAGGAGCTGCCGACTCTCGTCGTCTATCACCTCGCAGAGGTCAGCGACAGGGACCTCGAGCACCGAGAAGAGCTGGTCGAAGTAGACCAAGTACATGGCAGCATCGCCACGGCCTCGGACCTCGACGTGCGGCGCGTCCGCGCCAAGCTGGGCGGCGAGCTCGTTACCCTGGGCGACCAGCGCTTCGAACATGCGCTCCCACTGCCTCGTGAGCGCACGGGCCGCTGCGGTAGTGTCCGCAGCCTCCGTCGCCTGCTCCATCGCGGGGGCCACCTGCTCCTCCACGTCCTTGGCTTGGGTGTTGAGGTCTTGGATGGGCTCGCTGCGGGCCTCCTCCGCCCGGCGTCGACCGTCCTTGGCACGCTTGAGGCGGGTTTATAGCTTGGAGTTGGCCTTCTCAAGCGCAGCAATCCGCTGAACATCGGCGGCGTGCCAGGCCTTGAAGTGGTCCTCCTGCTTCTGGGCCAAGTCGCAGTACTCCTGGGCTTTGGTTAGCCTGTACTGCTTCTCGCGCTCCACGAGGGCGTCCTCCGCCTCTTTCTTCTTCTCAGTATACCGTTGCTCGAAGCCCTCAAAAGCACACTTCTGGGTAGCGACGTTCTCATCGTACTGACGGAGCGGCTGAGCCAGGTCCGCCTCGCGCGCCTCGAGCTCTTCGCGCTGAGTGGCGAGCGCGCTCTCCGCCTGAAGCCGCTGCTCGTCGCGCAGCCGCACCTCCTTCTCCTTGAGGGCCAGCTGCCGCTCGCGCTCGGCGAGGCCCTTGCGGTCCTCCTCCAGGGTCTCTTGCGTCGCTTGATGGGTGGAGAGGAGCTGGGTCTCCAGATGGCCCAACTCGCGGTGTTTTTGCGCCAACGTGCCCTCCATGGCTTCACGCTCGACCATCGCCGCGGACAGGAGTTCGGCAGCGGCGTCACACTCCGCCTGGAGGGGCGCGAGAAGCTCGGAGGCATCACGGATGGCCCCCTCGCGAATCTCCTTGGCGAAGCGGATGGACTCCTCGCGCGCGGCCTGCAGCGCCAGGTCCTCTTGACGACGAGCCTTGACGGCCGTGTTGAAGGACGCCCACGCCCTCGCCAACTCCTTGCGCTGCTGAGCGAGCTGTATGTCCTCGAGGGCGAGTTGCGCCTCCAAGCCCTCCAGGGACTCCCTCACGAGGCGAAAGGCGACCTCGCGGTGCCCCGCGCTCCAGTCCCAGCCGCGGAGGACCAGGTCTTGGCTTGTCGAGGGCCCAACCCTTGAGTCGAGGCCCGAGAGCCTGGCCCCGGAGCGCGCTCGGGGGCTAGGCTGCACTCCATCCCGGCCGTGTCAGCAGGCCCCTCGACCCATGCACCAGCCTGGGTCTCATCCCCTGCCGCGGCATGAGGAGGAGAAGAAGGATCCCCTCTTGCAGACTCGTCCACACCAAGCGGCGCCTGGCCCGCCTCGACCTCTGGCTGCGCGGGAGGGATGGACACACGAGCCGGAGTTGGCTCTCGTGGCGGAGTCGGCTCGCACCACGGAGTTGGCTCGCGTGGAGGCGTGACCGCGCAAGGAGGAGTAGGAGCGCGAGGAGGAGTGGAAGTCTTCTCCTCCGGAGCCTCCACCACCATTAGCTCAGGACGAGGTGCAGAGGCCTCTGTGTCGGCCCAGTGGGAACTGGGGTATGGAGAGCCCATTCCCCCAGGCCTCGCACGCGGGCCAGTCGGACGAAACGACTAAGGACCAGGCATCACCGCCTGGCGGGACCATCGAGAGGCGATTCCCCTCGAGGGCCTGAGGAGGAAACGAGGGCCTCAAGGGACCCCTCGCTTCAGGGGACCCTCCCGAGGCGCCTGCACGCCTCGAGGGAGCCCCACAGGAATCTCCCCTCAGGCCTCCCCGCGCCTGAGGGGAGACGTCGCGGCCAAGGAAGCACGGCAAGATGCACGTGGCCTCTGCCACGCACATGTCGTGTCGCACGCACCCCCGTCGCTTCCTTGGCGATAAAGTGGTCAACAAAGCAGCTCCACCTGCTGCGCAGCTGCCAGGACCTTCTACTCTGATGATAAAGCGGGTGGACAGCACAACCCTCCAAAGGAGGACGTCATCGTGGGCTCCACCACAGAGACTGCCCTTCCTGCGGGCAGTACAGCGCGGTCGGCCGCGGGTCGGCCACCGCACCCACGTTTACTAGCAATGGACCGAGTCCATGGACGGATGGAGCACGGTGGACTTCTACACCACCCTGCCACTGGCATGTGGGAACCACCTGGAAGGCCAAGCCGAAGGAGAAGGCCAAAGACGCAAATAAAAGGAGCAAGACGTCCATCGTAGCGGGGGTCGGCTCTTTGCGCACTGCAACCCTTGTAAACCCTAGCTACACTTGTTAGGAAAGCCTCTGCCTTGAGGAGGAAGAGGACGATCGTTTCCCTCCGCAGGCAAGAATTACCTCAAGGGGGCTTTCGTCAAGCTCCGTTGTACTGTAACCTTACACATCTAATACAGACAAGCAGGAGTAGCGGTTTTACCTCCCCACGAGGGCCGTGAACCTGGGTAAAGGCTGGTGTCTCCCTTCGTGTGTGTGTGTCTTCTTCGGGTCCGGCGAGCAGCGTCGTGGAGCCACTTGAGGGTCTAGACCTCCGTGTTCAATCCCCTTCACGAACTACACTTCAGGAAGTGACTAGCCCCGATTCTTGGGAGTCACAACCCGACCTTTGGCGCGACTGAGGTGCGTCTACAACCTTCGAGTTCATCTCCACGCCATGGTGAACACCCGCGCCGCCCGCGTTGCCTGCGCAAACCGACGTGCACCCGCGGGAGCAAGCGTGCCGCCAGGCACCGCGACCACCCGCGCATAGTGGGGACGGCCCCGCCGCGGAGAGCGCGTCCCTTCCGGCCCGCACGCTGAAGCGCCGGAACACAACTCCGAGTACCAGGAGGATGCGGAGTCGTCGCACGCGACGCAGCGCTCGAGTGGTTCCGGCCCTGGGAGGACAGACCCGGCGCCCCACACCGCGCTGCTCATGGCGCAAGAGCTGCTACGATACCAGCCCACCGCTGAGGCCCACGAGCAGTGGCTCCAACGCCTCAACCACCTCGTCGGCATCGCCACGACGCGCCCTGCTCCGACGCAGTCCAACGTGCACCCCTCTCTCGCGGGCACGGTCGCAACAAATGCGCCTCCGCCACCTCCGGGGCCCGCACCGGCCGGGGCTCGGAAGGCTGCTTCGCACGCGACCTTGCCGCACGATAGCATGATCGTGCAGCGCACCGCGCCCGACGCCCGCGTGGGAATGGAGCTCCAGCGAGACCGCCAGAACAGGCTCGTGGAGGAGATTGGCCAGGCGGGCCAGCAGAATCGCGGCGCGCTTCAGCATGGGGTCGCCACATACGCCTCAGGCTGCATGGCGTTCACCCGTTCTCAGCGCCGCGTTGTCTAGCCCCCAAAGTTTCGGCCTGCCCTCCCCAAGGTTACGACGGCTCCAGCAACCCCATCGAGTTCCTGCAGCTCTACACCACCTCCATCCAAACTGCGGGAGGAGATGACAAGGTCATGGCTAACTGGTTCTCTCACGCGCTTCGCGACTCCGCGCTGTCGTGGCTCCTGAATCTCCCTGAGGACTCTGTGAACTCCTGGGAGGAGCTCTGCAAGAAGTTCGTCTCCAACTTCAAGCGGACGTACGAGCGCGCCCTCACCCACAACGACTCGCGCGCCGTGGTGCAAAGGAAGGATGAGACGCTGCACAAGTACATCCAGCGTTTCAGCCAAGTGCGCAACAAGATCCCGAACATCCCTGACACTCAAGTCATCGCCGCCTTCCGCGAGGGCGTCACGAACAGCAGGATGCTCGAGAAGTTGGGGATCCACGACAAGCTCACCTCTGTGGTCAAGCTGTTCGACTTGGCGAACAAGTGCGCCAAGGCAGAAGAAGGACTCCTCTTCGTGAAGATGTCCTCGAGAGGGGACGATCACGCTGAGGGGTCCAAGAGCCAGAAGAAGAAGGAGGCCAAGGAGGAGCCCAAGCGCAAGGCTACCGCAGTTCTCGCTGCAGAGCCTCACACGAAGGGCACCCGCAGGGATTCCCCTGAGCCTGGAGAAAGAAGAGATGATCACCGTCCGTTCTGCATCTACCACAACAGGCGCGGCCACTCCACGGAGTCTTGCTTCGACCTCAAAAGTTTGAACAAGGAACGCGAGCAAGCAGAAGGCAGTGATAGCCGTGGCCGAGGCCGTAGCTACCGCGGGAGCGGACGCAAGGGCGGCTACCAGAAACCGTCTGGAAATCAGGCCAACGCCGCGCAAAGAACGGCAACCTCCCTGACGAGGAAGACGGCGTCTACCAAGCCCCGAGAGCTGCCATTGCTTGCATCCTCGGGGGGGGGGGGGGGGGGGGCGCAGGCGCCGAAGTCGAACACCCAGTTCAAGCAGTTCGCCCGCGAGCTCAACGCCGCCCTCCCAAGCACGGAAACCTCCAGGCCCCTCAAGTGGTCACACTACACCATCACCTTCGACGCTCAGGACCACCCCAAGTTCACCAAGACCGTTGGAACCCTCCCGCTGGTCTGCACCCCCACTATCGACAATGTGGCTGTCTCCAAGACGCTCATCGATGGCGGAGCAGGCCTGAACGTTATCTCCATAGATACCCTCGAGTCCCTTCACGGGGGTCACCAGCGGCTCGATCGAGCCTCTAGGCCAGGTCAGGCTTGCCGTCACCTTCGGGAGCGAGGAAAATTACCGCACCAAGCACATCGACTTCGATGTCGCGCACATCGGCCTGCCGTACAACGCCATCCTCGGCTACCCCGCGCTTGCGAAGTTCATGGCTGTCACGCACCATGCGTACAACATGGTCAAGATCCCCGGCAGCGCCGGCACGATCGCCATACGCGGGCATGTCCTGGACGCTACGCGCGCCGTTGAGACGGCCTACAAGACCGCCGCCATGGCCTTCCCCGCAGAAGAGGACCAAGAGCCTCTCGAGAGGCCCAAGAAGAAGAAGCAGTTGTTCTCCCAGGAGGCAACTGCTACCAAGAAGATCTCTCTGAGTTCAGGAAGCTCGGGGGCTGAAGGCCCGGGGGCTAGCGTCACTATTGGCGCCGCGCTGCCTCCCAAATAGGAAAGCACGCTCGTCGCCTTCCTCCAGGCAAACTCTGACATGTTCTCATGGACACCGTCAGATATGTCTGGTGTACCGAGGGAGGTGATCGAGCACCACTTGGCCATGTGCCCAAACGCGCGCCCCGTCAAGCAAAAAGCAAGAAAGCAAGCCCCCGAGAAGCAAGCATTCATCGTCAAGGAGGTCGAAAAGCTCAAAGCGGCAAAAGTCGTTCGCGAAGTCGCGCATCCCACTTGGCTCTCCAACGGTGTGGTAGAACCAAAGCCCGCCGGAGGAGGCCGTCTCTGCATCGACTGCACTGATGTAAACAAGGCTTGCCCCAAAGACCCTTATCCCATGCCCAGAATTGACCAGATTGTGGACTCCACGGCAGGCTGCGACCTCCTCTGTTTCCTTGATGCCTTCTCTGGTTATAACCAGATAAAAATGGCTAAGGAGGACGATGAGAAGATGGCTTTCCTCACCCTGTGCGGTGTGTATTGCTACGTCTGTAACCTTTGGCCTAAAAATGCCGGAGCCACTTTCCAGAGGTTGATGAGGATAGCCCTTGGCGGGCACATGGGGCGAAACACCGAAGCATACGTCGATGACATCGTCGTAAAGTCCCGATAAGGAAAAACACTTCTCGAAGACCTTGAAGAAACCTTCGCCAGCCTGAGCAAGGTGAACATCAAGCTCAACCCCGCCAAGTGCGTCTTTGGAGTCCCTTCAGGCAAATTGCTTGGGTACCTCATGTCTCATCGAGGTATAGAGACAAACCCAGACAAAATCAAGGCCATAGAAGACATGCAACCTCCACGCAGGCTCAAGGACATGCAACGCCTGGCAGGCTGCATGGCTAGCTTGGGCCGATTCATCTCCAAGTTCGGTGAAAGAGTCCTGTCGTTCTTCAAGATCATGAAAAGAACGGGCACTTTCAAGTGGACCCCTGAAGCTGAAAAAGCATTTGAGGACTTGAAGAAGTATCTGGCCAGCCTGCCAGTAATGGTCGCCCCAAGGCCTAGCGAGCACATGAAGCTGTACTTATCAGCTACTCAACAAACAGCCAGTGATGTCCTGGTAGTGGAAAGAGAAGAGCCAGTACTCTACAAGAAGAGTGCAACCACTCCAAAGAAAAAGCCTCCTGATAAGGAGCTCGAAGAAGAGGAAGCACTCACAAACCCAACGCCAGGCCCAAAGCCCCTTGAGGCCGACCCCCTCGAGGCACAAGTCAAGCCCCTTAAGGCCAACCCCCTTAAGGCACAAGTCAATCCACTTGAGGCCCAACTCCCTCGAGGCACAGGGCAAGCCCCCTGAGGCAAACCCCATCGAGGGTCAAGCCGTGCCACCTCAGGCGAAAGATGCCAAGGCAACATGAACTACCCTCGTCGAGCATCCAGTTTACTTCGTCAGCACAGTGCTGCGTGCCTCATTCCCCCTGGAGCAAATCCTACGCAACCCAAACGCAACAGACCGTGTCGCGGGATGGAACATCGAGCTACAGCCATTCAATTTGCGCTTCGATACCACAAGGGTAATCAAAGGAAGAGCGCTGGCTGACTTCGTCGCCGAATGGACAGAACCAACCCCTGAAGAGCCCCTGGGAGAAGAGCACGAGCCCTCTGGAGCCGCTATGCCTAGCCACTGGACCATGAAGTTCGACGGAGCTTTCGCTTGTCGCCACGGCGGGGCAGGCATAGTCCTGATCTCACCCAAGGGAGACAAGTCTTATTACGCGGTCCAGCTGTGCTTCGGAATCGACAAGATATCCAACAACATCGCCGAGTATGAAGGGCTGCTCGCTGGCTTACGCGCCGCGATCGCCCTAGGCGTCAAGCATATACTCATCAAAGGCGACTCCCAGCTGCTCCTCAACTTCTCCAATAAAAGCTACAAGCCTAAGGACGACCACATGGCCGCATACCTTGAAGAGGTCCGTAGGCTTGAGAAGAACTTCAGGGGAATGGAACTCATGCACATCACAAGAAAGGAAAATCAAGAAGCGGATGACATCGCCAAGCGCGCCTCAAAGAGACAAGCTCAGCCGCCAGGTGTCTTTGAAGAAAGACTCGTCAAGGCATCCATAAAGCAGCCCCTAGAGGCCCTGCCCGCAAGCACAGAGGAGGGGCTCCCGCCACCCCCTGCAAGCGGAGCCCCAGCCTGGGGGCCTCCCACAAGAGAGCGTCTGTTGCTCACAGCGGTGCACCAAGAAAAAGGATGGACTGACGAGATCAAGGACTACCTCTGCAAACGGATCCTTCCTGAGGAAGATGTTGAAGCGGAGCGAATTGCCCGCCAAGCAAAATCATACCAAATCCTCGAAGGAGTCCTCTATCGCAAGCGCCCAAATGGCATCGCGTTGCTGCTTCGGCAGCGCTTTTTCGCCTTCTCTTCGCTCTGGAGAGGAGCGCTAATGGACACGGGGAGGCCACTTTCAAGCTGAATAAAGTGGGGATGATGGGAAGTCTAGGTCAAGGTTGATTGATTAGTTCTGTGGTCTGGTGAAGGAGCTGCGTCCCTACTAAAGAAGGAAAACTGCTAATTAAGGACATCCACAGCGGGGAATGCGGCCACCATTTGTGCGCCCGCACCCTCGCAGGCAAAATCTTCAGGAGCGGATTCTACTGGCCTCAAGCGCTTCAAGATGCAGCGGACATCATTCAAGCTTGTGAAGCCTGCCAATTCCATGCCAAGCAAATCCACCAACCAGCGCTGGGGCTACAAACCATTCCGCTCTCGTGGCCGTTTGCGGTCTGGGGGCTGGACATCTTGGGACACTTCCCAACGGCGCAAGGTGGATATAGCTACCTCTTCGTGGCCATTGACAAGGTCACAAAATTGCCTGAAGTGGAGGCGACGCGCACAATCACAGCAGGCGCGGCGGTGAAATTCATCAGAGGCCTGGTCTGCCGCTTCGGAGTGCCTAACCGCATCATCACCGGCAATGGCTCACAGTTCACCAGTGGCATCTTCAGAGCCTATTGTGAAAAGATGGGCATCAAGCTCTGCTTCCCCTCAGTCGCCCATCCGCAAAGCAACGGACAGGCCGAGCGCGCAAACGCAGAGGTCCTCAAAGGCCTAAAGACCAGGACCTTCGATATCCTCAAGGGCCATGGCAAGGGATGGATCAACGAGCTACCCTCGGTGCTCTGGTCCATCCGTACCACGCCACCCAAGCCCACCGGGGAAACACCGTTCGCCCTCGTCTATGGAGCCGAAGCAGTCCTCCCCGCAGAGATAAAGCATGGATCCCCACGGGTCCTGGCCTTTAACGAGGACCAGCAAGAGGACCTCCACAACGACTACCTGCTTCTTCTTGAAGGGCTAAGACGCCGCGCGGCCCTCCGGGCGGCCAGATACCAGCAGGACCTGAGGCGCTACCACAGCCGCAACGTGCGCTCGCGCACCCTGGAGACAGGCGACCTCGTCCTCAGGCGAATCCTCTCCATGGAAGGCCTCCACAAGTTGTCCCCGATGTGGGAAGGTCCCTACAGGGTCACCCACATCGACAGGCCTGGCGCGGCTCGCCTCGAGACGCAGGATGGCATCCCCATCAAGAATCCATGGAACATCATGCACCTACGCAAGTTCTACCCGTGATCATTGTCACGTCAGGGCATGTAGTGAAAGAGGCAGCCAACGGCTCAACCTCCAAGCACCTTTTTGTCCTTCAAGGTTAAAAGCTCAAGGATTAAACTGAAGGAGATATGCCCTAGAGGCAATTAATAAAGTGTATTCTTTATCATATCTCGTTTGTTCATAATAGGTTTTTGTGTCATGCTAGAACCGTATTAAGCGGAAACATTAATGCGGGTGTGATACGTAAACAACCAGGTCCCTAGTAGCCTCTACTAAGACTAGTTTCGTTGCGCGATTGATGATCGAGGTTTCCCGGTCATGGGGCATGGCGCCGGTCGGCAATGAGAGTAACATCGCTGGAGAGTAATGTGATGGACATACCCAGTTTTGGAGAACATAGTCATTACGCCTTTGACCGTGAGATCAACTCTTATCGATATTCCCCGAAGATACTTTGATTGCACCAAACGTCGTATCTTATTTAGTATGACAATAACGGTGATACTTTTGGGTATTGGAAAGGAGTATTGAGACGAGGGGTCAAGAGCGGGATTTGCCAGTCCGCGTAGCAGGATAGATACTCTCGGGCCCACTCGGTGAGATCTTGTCTAATGAGCTTGCAAGCATGTGACTAGGTCACGGAGACATGAGATCATGAACGAGTAGAAGATAGCGTCTTCGGTAACGAGGTCGGGATTAGGTATGGAGATATCTATGGAACGACACTCGGACGTGCTAAGTATCGCTATGGCAAAAGGTCTAAGACTTCATGTTCAGGTTTGATAGATGAAAGTCATTCGTTATATCTCAGGGATTAATTCGGGGGGTCCAGGCCTACGAGTTAGTCGTTGATCATTGAGGAGTCTTGATCATACCGTATATTATATCGAACCGCTAGGGTAACACACTTAAGGGGTTTCGACAAGACAACCGGAAAGGAAGGAGATCACCGGGATCGTCCCGGGAGAGGTCCGATGGAGATCGGGCAGCGCCGAAAGAGTTTTCGGAGCTAGGAAATATTATATATATTATGTTTGATATTAATTAGTGTTATTAATATGCAAATATGATTTTATATATTTAATTTCGAATTTATTAAGGCAGATTTCCCTAAATGGGCCTTCCGGGCGAAAGAAGGCCCAAGAGGGGAAAATTCCCTAGGGGAATTCGGTGGGGGCCAGGAGGGCCGGCCTAGGTGGGCCACAAGGGGCCCACCAGGGGGCCGGCGCACCTCCCAAGCCGAACCAGGCTGTGGGGGGTTAGTCCCACATTGCCTGGCTGGCAAGGTTGGCTCCCCTTGGGAGCCTATATAAGAAAGGGCACCCCCAGCCTTTTAATTCACCAATTAATTCCTGATTTCTCTCTCGATCTCGTGGTTCCCAAGTTGGAGCCGCGCCGAGCAAGAGGAGTCGGGGATCTCCTCCACCATAGCCCGCTGCCGTGCTGCTGGTGTTCCGGTCCAAGTCTTCCGCTGCTCGTCCTGGACTGGAGCTTCGGAGGCGTCGTCTCCACCGTACGTGTGCGACTCCCTGCGAGGTGCTGCGCTAGCGGTACTCGGAGGCCTGCTTCCTCTACACGACCTTGAGGTCGGCTTCGTCGGTCTTCATCGACAACGTTTGTGCGGGAACGTAATCCCCGCTTTCGGTCTACGAGGGTATGTATTCCGATCTCCGTTCGTACTACTATATCTGCATAGAATAGATCTTGGCTAGTTTAAGGATATCGTTGCTAGGAAAATTATTGTTTTCTGCCCACGATCCCCTTCAGTGGTATCAGAGCCGATCTATCGTAAGATATAGCTGTACGCTGTTAGAACCCGTGCTCTGCACGGGGGCACCGTTCCTGTTATTTGCTACCCTCTAGCGTGCACTTGTGTATTCCAGCGGCATTGAGTTGATGAAGCGGCCCGGACCGACTTTACGCGTACGCTTACGCGAGACTGGTTCCACTACTGACATACGGCTTGTACCGTATCTGTGGCTGGCGGGTGACAGTTTCTCTCTCTTTAGTTGGTCTTCGCATTTTCAATGGAGGGCCCGAAAGGGATGCTTAAACATGCAATTATTGGATCGTTGTTGTGGTCATAAGGTTCGTAGGTATGAAGCGGTTCTATTTACGAAAGCCCCAAGCCACGTAAAATATGCAAAAGATAAAGTAGAAGCGTCTAACTTTATTTTGCAGGGGCTATGTGATATGGTCAAGGTAGGTTTATTAAATTGTTTATAAACTGCGGGCGCCAAGAAGACCATGGCGCGATGGACTATATCACATTGCATTACATTTGATGTTTTGTGTGCATCTTATTTTGTGTGTGGTTGTGTGTTACACGGCGGTAGTTGAATAAGATGATCCCTTCAAAATACCACTAGTGTTCTCCCTCCAACGCGCACCACCAATAAAGTTCTACGTTATGAGGCAGGCCGTGATGATCGGGTGTCATACATATCTTCGTTCGCATACGGTGGGTGTAAGCCATGTTGCACAAGCGTCAGCGTGGAGGTCTTTGGTGGCGAGCCTAGCATACTCAGAAGTATGGCCTCGGAACAGGAAGGCCGAAAGGCCGAGCACGAGTCACAAAATTGATGTGACGGACGATTTTGTCTACTCTTGAAGTTGTGCCGCCGGCTTTGATGATGAGGGGTGGTGCAATGGATGGGGGTCGTGTAATCACTTAAAACGACCAGGAGGGATGTTCGTTTGAGTGGGAGTTATGTCAGTTATTTTCTAAAATACTATAACTCAAAATTATTATGAACAAAGTCTTATGTTGTTGCAAATTCCATTGTAGATGTCTCGCCCCTCGTTTAACCTAGGTCTGTTCCTTGAGAAAGAAAAGCTTAAGACCAATGGGTCAAACTTCATGGCCTGGTTCCGCAACCTGAGGATCCTCCTCACTCCCCATAGGGTGGCCTACGTCATTGAGGCCGCCATAGGTGACCCTCCTGCAGATGATGCCTCTGAGGATGAGAAGAAGGTCTTCCAGACCCGATCGGAGGATTCTGCCTTTGTCCAGAGTGGCATGCTCTACGCCATGGAAGCCGACCTGCAGAAGCGCTTTGAGAAGATGAGCGCCTTTGAGATTATTTCAGATCTTAAGGCTGTCTTCGCGCCGCAGGCTAAGGCTGAGAGATATGAGGCTTCTGAGCTTTTCTTCTCAGCCAAGATGGAAGAGCATAGCAGTGTGAGCGAGCATGTAGTCAAGATGTCTGGCTACGTTCAACGCCTGAATGCTCTGGAGTGCAAGATTCCCGATGAGCTGGCGATTGACAGGGTGTTGCAATCGTTGCCACCAAGCTACAAAGGCTTCGTCATGAACTACAACATGCAGGGCATGGCTAAGTCCCTGGGTGAAGTGTTCGTGATGCTCAAGACTGATGAGGTAGAGATTAAGAAGGAGCACACGCTGTTGATGGTCAACAAGACCGTTGATTTCAAGAAGTCCGGTGGCAAGGGAAAGCAGAGTTGGAAGTCCCGGAGGGAGGCAAAGTTGGCTGCCAAGTCCAGGACTAACAGGTCTGGTCCCAGAGCTAGCGTGGAGTGTTTCTACTGCAAGGGGAAGGGTCACTGGAAGCGCAACTGCCCCAAGTATCTGGAGGATAGAAAGTCTGGCAAGACGGTCGACAAAGAGCAAGGTATATTTGATATACATGTTATAGATGTGTACCTTACATCCGCCCGGAGCAATACGTGGGTATTTGATACTGGTTCTGTTGCTCATATATGTAACTCTCAGGAGGAGTTACGGAATAGAAGGCGGCTGGCGAAGGATGAGGTGACGATGCGCGTCGGCAACGGATCGAGAGTCGACGTGGTGGCTGTCGGCACGCTCCCTCTGCATCTACCATCGGGATTAGTTTTGGTTTTAAATAAGTGTTATTTTGTGCCATCCTTGAGTGTAAACATTATAAGTGGGTCTTGCCTGTTACAAGACGGTTATTCATTTAAATCAGTGTCAAGCAATTGTGCTATTTATATGAATGATATCTTTTATGTTGATGCTCCCGAGAATAACGGTTTATTCTTGTTGAATCTCGATCGTAGTACTCACATCCATAACATAGAGGCCAAACGAATTAAGTGTAGTGACGATACCGCCATGTTTTTGTGGCATTGCCGTCTTGGTCATATTGGTATAAAGCGCATGAAGCGACTCCACTCCGATGGACTCTTGGACTCGTTGGATTTCGGATCCCTCGATACATGTGAACCATGCCTCATGGGCAAAATGACCAGGACACCGTTCAAAGGTTTCGTTGAACGGGCGTCGGATTTGTTGGGGATCATACATACAGACGTATGTGGACCAATGAGCGTTTCGACACGCAATGGTTATCGTTACTTCGTCACCTTCACTGATGACTTGAGTAGATACGGTTATATCTATTTAATGAAACACAAGTCAGAAACGTTTGAAAAGTTCAAAGAATTCCAGAGTGAAGTTGAGAATCAGCTTAATAGGAAAATCAAGCATCTCCGGTCCGATCGCGGTGGAGAGTATTTGAGTTTTGAGTTTGGCACACATCTGAAGAGTTGTGGCATAGTGCCCCAACTTACGCCCGCCGGAACTCCGCAGCGTAACGGTGTGTCCGAGCGACGTAATCGTACTCTACTAGATAGTGTCCGATCTATGATGTTTTTTACCGATCTGCCAGTGTCCTTCTGGGGTTATGCGTTAGAAACAACCGCATTCATTTTAAATAGGGCTCCGTCCAAGTCCGTTGAAACGACGCCGTATGAATTATGGTATGGCCATAAGCCTAAGTTATCGTTTCTGAAGGTTTGGGGTTGTGAGGCGTACGTTAAGAAACTACAGCCCGACAAACTCGAACCGAAGTCGGAGAAAGTCGTCTTTGTAGGATATCCGCGGGAAACCGTTGGGTACACCTTCTACAACCAAGCTGAGGGCAAAACTTTTGTCGCGAAGACCGGTGCCTTTCTAGAGAAGGAGTTTCTCGCGAAAGGAGTAAGTGGGAGGAAGGTAGACCTCGATGAAATCGTTGATCCTGAACTCGAGATTCCGAGTGGCGCAACGGAAGCAATTCCGGAAACGTCCTCCGTGGAAGGAGTGGGAGAAACTGTCGAGGAAGATGTTCTACCTCGTAGGTCTGGTAGATCTCGGATCCCACCAGAATGGTATGGCAACATGGTTTGGACCGTCATGCTAGTCGAGCAAGACGAACCTACGAACTACAAGGAGGCAATGGAGAGTCTAGAGTCCGAGAAATGGCTTGAAGCCATGAAATCCGAAATAGGATCCATGTATGATAACCAAGTGTGGACCTTGGTGGATATTCCCGAAGGGCGCAAGGCCGTCGAGAATAAGTGGATCTTTAAGAAGAAGACTGATGCTGATGGTAATGTGACCGTCTATAAAGCTCGGCTTGTCACAAAGGGTTTCCGACAAGTTCATGGAATTGACTACGATGAAACTTTTTCACCGGTAGCGATGCTTAAGTCTATTCGGATTTTGTTAGCGGTAGCTGCCTACTATGATTATGAAATCTGGCAGATGGATGTCAAAACGGCCTTCCTGAATGGAAACATCGAGGAAGAGTTGTACATGGTACAGCCGGAAGGTTTTGTCGATCCAGGAAGTGCTAACAAGGTGTGCAAGCTTCAGCGATCCATCTATGGATTGAAGCAGGCATCTCGGAGCTGGAATCTTCGCTTTGATGAGGTAATCAAAGGTTTTGGATTTATCCAGAATGTGGAAGAGACCTGTATTTATAAGAAAATGAGTGGGAGCTCGGTTGTGTTCTTAGCACTGTATGTTGACGACATATTGCTAATAGGGAATGATGTGGAACTTCTGAATAGCGTGAAGGAATATTTAAACAGTAAGTTTTCCATGAAGGACTTAGGGGAAGCTGCGTATGTTTTAGGCATAAAGATCTACCGTGATAGATCAAGGCGCCTATTAGCACTAAGTCAGAGTACTTATCTTGATAAAATATTGAAGCGTTTTCATATGGAGAAGGCAAAGAAGGGTTCTCTGCCGGTTATCAAGAATAGGGTATTGCGTAAGGCGCAGTGTCCGGTAACGGAACTTGGTAAGGCCGAAATGACGAAACATCCTTATGCTTCAGCCATAGGATCGATCATGTATGCAATGTTAAGTACTAGACCAGATGTGGCATTAGCTCTAAGTTTGACAAGCCGGTTCCAGAGTAATCCTGGAATGCCGCATTGGATAGCTGTTAAGAGCATTCTTAAGTATCTCAATAAGACAAAGGAAATGTTCCTTGTGTATGGTGGCTGCGATGAGGAACTTGGCGTAACGGGTTACGTAGATGCAAGTTTCTGCTCAGACCCCGATGACTGTAAGTCACAGACAGGTTACATGTTAAAGGTGAATGGAGGCGCCGTGTGCTGGAGAAGTGGGAAGCAACCCATAGTCGCACAATCTACAATGGAGTCGGAGTACATTGCTGCCTGCGAGGCCGCGAATGAAGCTGTGTGGCTGAGGAAGTTCGTCATCGAACTTGGAGTGTTCCCGAGCGTGCAAGACCCCGTGGTCCTCTTCTGCGACAATACGGGTGCCATTGCGAACGCCAAGGAGCCAAGGTCTCACTCCACCGCCAAACACATTCTCCGACGCTTCCACGTGATACGTCTGTACGTACAAGAAGGCGATGTGAAGATTTGCAAAGTGCATACGGATCTGAATGTGGCAGATCCGCTGACGAAGCCTCTCCCGCTTGATAAGCATGAACAACACCAGTTAGCTATGGGTGTTAGGCTTTTACCAAGTTGAAATCTAGATTAAATTGTACTCTAGTGCAAGTGGGAGACTGAAGGAGATATGCCCTAGAGGCAATTAATAAAGTGTATTCTTTATCATATCTCGTTTGTTCATAATAGGTTTTCGTGTCATGCTAGAACCATATTAAGCGGAAACATTAATGCGGGTGTGATACGTAAACAACCAGGTCCCTAGTAGCCTCTACTAAGACTAGTTTCGTTGCGCGATTGATGATCGAGGTTTCCCGGTCATGGGGCATGGCGCCGGTCGGCAATGAGAGTCACATCGCTGGAGAGTGATGTGATGGACATACC
This sequence comes from Poa annua, assembly GCA_026929855.1. NCBI lineage: Eukaryota > Viridiplantae > Streptophyta > Magnoliopsida > Poales > Poaceae > Poa > Poa annua. The sequence goes on from CM049427.1 coordinate 98,697,730, forward strand.
CAATTTTGGAGAACATAGTCATTACGCCTTTGACCGTGAGATCAACTCTTATCGATATTCCCCGAAGATACTTTGATTGCACCAAACGTCGTATCTTATTTAGTATGACAATAACGGTGATACTTTTGGGTATTGGAAAGGAGTATTGAGACGAGGGGTCAAAAGCGGGATTTGCCAGTCCGCGTAGCAGGATAGATACTCTCGGGCCCACTCGGTGAGATCTTGTCTAATGAGCTTGCAAGCATGTGACTAGGTCACGGAGACATGAGATCATGAACGAGTAGAAGATAGCGTCTTCGGTAACGAGGTCGGGATTAGGTATGGAGATATCTATGGAACGACACTCGGACGTGCTAAGTATCGCTATGGCAAAAGGTCTAAGACTTCATGTTCAGGTTTGATAGATGAAAGTCATTCGTTATATCTCAGGGATTAATTCAGGGGGTCCAGGCCTACGAGTTAGTCGTTGATCATTGAGGAGTCTTGATCATACCTGATATTATATCGAACCGCTAGGGTAACACACTTAAGTGGTTTCGACAAGACAACCGGAAAGGAAGGAGATCACCGGGATCGTCCCGGGAGAGGTCCGATGGAGATCGGGCAGCGCCGAAAGAGTTTTCGGAGCTAGGAAATATTATATATATTATGTTTGATATTAATTAGTGTTATTAATATGCAAATATGATTTTATATATTTAATTTCGAATTTATTAAGGCAGATTTCCCTAAATGGGCCTTCCGGGCGAAAGAAGGCCCAAGAGGGGAAAATTCCCTAGGGGAATTCGGTGGGGGCCAGGAGGGCCGGCCTAGGTGGGCCACAAGGGGCCCACCAGGGGGCCTGCGCACCTCCCAAGCCGAACCAGGCTGTGGGGGGTTAGTCCCACATTGCCTGGCTGGCAAGGTTGGCTCCCCTTGGGATCCTATATAAGAAAGGGCACCCCCAGCCTTTTAATTCACCAATTAATTCCTGATTTCTCTCTTGATCTCGTGGTTCCCAAGTTGGAGCCGCGCCGAGCAAGAGGAGTCGGGGATCTCCTCCACCATAGCCCGCTGCCGCGCTGCTGGTGTTCCGGTCCAAGTCTTCCGCTGCTCGTCCTGGACTGGAGCTTCGGAGGCGTCGTCTCCACCGTACGTGTGCGACTCCCTGCGAGGTGCTGCGCTAGCGGTACTCGGAGGCCTGCTTCCTCTACACGACCTTGAGGTCGGCTTCGTCGGTCTTCATCGACAACGTTTGTGCGGGAATGTAATCCCCGCTTTCGGTCTACGAGGGTATGTATTCCGATCTCCGTTCGTACTACTATATCTGCATAGAATAGATCTTGGCTAGTTTAAGGATATCGTTGCTAGGAAAATTATTGTTTTCTGCCCACGATCCCCTTCATAAACCTCTCAAACCTTTGTATCCACAAGGAACAAGTTAAAAGCGTGATTATCGTCACGCACGTGATCATTGTCACGTCGAGACTTCAAACGAACGAGGCAGCCTACGGCTCAACCTCCAAGCATTTGTTGTCTCTAGAGGTTAAAACACCAACGGCTTAAACCTCCAAAACATTTTTTGCACCCTTAGAAAAAAAAACGCAAAACAGTGGTCATTTCCACACCCGTGATCATTGTCACGTCGAGACTTCAAGCGAACGAGGCAGCCTACGGCTCAACCTCCAAGCATGGTCGTCTCTAAAGGTTAAAATGCTCACGGCTTAAACCTCCAAAAATATGCTTTGTCTCCCAAAAAGGAACAAACGCAACCGTGGTCATTGTCACGCCCGTGATCATTGTCACGTTGAGACTTCAAGCGGACGAGGCAGCCTACGGCTCAACCTCCAAGCATTTCCGTCTCTAGGGGTTAAAATGCTCACGGCTTAAACCCCCAAAAATATGCTTTGTCTCCCAAAAAGGAAGAAACGCAACCGTGGTCATTGCCACGCCCATGATCATTGTCACGTTGAGACTTCAAGCGGACGAGGCAGCCTACGGCTCAACCTCCAAGCATTTTCGTCTCTAGGGGTTAAAACGCTCACGGCTTAAACCTCCAAAAACAGGCTTTGTCTCCTAAAGGAACAAATGCAACCGTGGTCATTGCCACGCCCGTGCTCATTGTCACGTCGAGACCACTAGCGGAAGAGGCAGCCTACGGCTAAAACTCCAAGCACCTGTGTCTCTAAAGGTTAAAACTCTCACGGCTTAAACCTCCAAGCTCCAAAGGTTTCTATAAAGGGGAAACCCTCCAAGCTCTCCGTTAAAAGGCCCACGCAGGCCGTTTAGAGTCTCGCCCACTAATAGGTGGTCCCCATGCCTCGACATGGTCAAAACATTAACTTGGCACCCCAAGCATTATGACTCAATTTAGTTCCCAAGTGAACTTTGCGCCTCGACGCCGTTTTAAAAAATCGTTTGGGGGGTTTTTATTTCCGCATTACTCTGTTAAAGTGTGCGCTTATATCTCTCCTCATGCGTGTGAGGCCCGAAAATCGGTACTATGCAGATTTAAGCGATCCCGCCGAAATCCGCATAATAACGATTTTTGGTCGCCCACCAGACATAATGTGCACGCCGAAACATGCGCATTATGTGGGTGGAATTGTGATAACATTACAACAGTTTCGATACATCCACAAATACAACAGAAGATAAAATACAACAACGACTCGGACGAGTCAAGATACAAATGATACGATACAAAGATTCAAATGACAGCGGAAGCAAAATAGTATCCGACTACGGATAAGATGCAAATTGGACTAAGAGTCCTGAAGATAAGCAATGGCGCCATATCCCTGCCCAGCCAAGCCGGAGGGATTCCCAAGCTAACGTCGTCACACTTCAACCTGTTAACTGCACATAAAGCATAACCCAAAAGAGGGTCAGGGCACTCCCTGGCAAGCAAAACCGACTTGCCTACTTTCTACACCATCTCCCAAAATATAGGGGAGGTGGACTTAGCGGCAGCAGCACTAGCAACCTAGAGAGACACGCTACAACTTCCGTCTAAGTTAGAGAGGGATAAGAAAGCGCATAAGTTAACCATCTACAACTAACACCAATCATAACCCATTCTCGAATTAACCCCCTCAACCAAGTATGAGGAAGCAATTCGGGAATTACTCACACATTGGACAAATTTTAGTTACCAGTTATTGTGAAAATAATTCTATATTACTAGTCAGGTTAATTAACAATGATTAGGTGTAAGTTGTCTATGATCTTGTTAGCCAACATCATCACCAAGTCGTCCATAACCGTGGACACGGCTCATCGATAAGATTATACCCTGCAGGGGTGCACTACTGGACCCGTACTCGTTCGATCAACCCCAAAAGCAAGCCAGAAGGTAGGGCATCTCAACACGGCAAATCTCTTCTCTACGACCCATCCAGGGAACCGCATGATTGTGTGCACGGCTAATCAGGTCCAGTGCCCGCGGGATACGACCTTCATAGCACTCTAAGAACGTGCCACCCTATATGAGAATCGACTACTCCATCATCATGAGATCGTTAGGTCACCATATGCATGCATCAAATGGAAAGCCCGAACTACTTGCGGCGCCCTGCATAAGAGGCGGATTAGATCGAAGCCGCGGGGGGCTCCATAGGGCCTCCCACAAGCGGTTAGTGCGCTCAAAATTGGATCCGAGGACAAGAACTGAGTTCCTAGGTCGACACTTAGCAGAACAAAGCACCTCGCAAGGCCTTCCGCCGGTGCCTTATCTTTTAATTATAATACCCCAATATAGAACAACATTTTATTAAGGTAGAAAAATCTATCATACTAAGCATATGAAAATAAACGACCAACAGACGACTCGCACAAACAACTCTAAGCATGCGCTACGACTCGCAAGGCTAACAGTTAAACATGCAACATGTATTAGGATGTGGGGATAAAGCTGTATGGGCTGCAGGATAAACATGTGATGGGATCGCAGTTCAAGAATCGATAACTAGGGTAGCAGAGATCAACGGCAGGAATGAAAGACAATGTATAGGTAAACAAGCAAATTTTGCTTGCCTGGAATCCCGCATGGAAGCAGATCTTGTCGTTGCTCACACATCTCACGTCTTATCCGCGAAGAAGCAACAAACACTGGAAAGCGTAAAAGATGCATTTTACAACTACGGCAAAAGATTCAGCATGATCATACAAGAATGATGCAAGGCATGGCAAGATGCAATACAGTGCAGGTAATCCAAATTAAGCGGGAAAGCAACCCCGACAATTAATATTTAGATGCAAGTTATTTATCTACTCAACAATATTAAATGTTGGTTAACATGGTAACACATGGCATGGGTGCTCAACTTAAATTAAATTGGTTACGGCAGTAAAATAAATTAATTAGCCAACACATTCCATAATTATTTATTTAGGTGCAACTAACAAATTACACTAAACAATTAAAAGAAAAGATGCAACATGGCATATGGATGACATATTAATGTTCATTGCATTTTGCTGATCAAAATAGATATAAAATTTGTATCATTTGGAGTTATAAAACAATAGATATGGAATATAAGATTTGCAAAAAAAAAAAAAATAACAGGAAAGTAAAAGAGTTGGAATAGATGGAGCAGGGAATTCGAACTCGGGTCTGCTGGGTGCAGTAACAGGAGAGCATCCACTGGGCTGGAATAATCTTGTTGACATAAATGAACTGGACACTAAATAAAACAGACAGACCACGCCAGATATGGAAAATAAGGAAAGTTTGGTGGATATGTGCTGGATGGAGATTTGTTCTCACGACCTGCGCGTATGAGGAGAGGGATCACAGCCACTGCAGTGAACTGCTGTTAGTGTCTGGTTATGCAGTGGACTGAATATGAACAGACGCGACAGAGTTAACTGAATTTTACAGCAACAGCGGGCGGACGTCGGATCTGAAAAGGGAAAAAAAAGGGGGGCTGCACTGCAGGGGATTTGATCCTGCGAACAGCTGGGTGTGGGATCGGGAGCGCAGCCCCTGGGATGGATCGACGTTGGTGATTGATATGGAACCCGACCGCAAAAGAAGGGAACTTTGGACGTTAACTGAATTCGAACAAAAGTTCAGGTTTTTCAGTTTCATCTGCTGAACGTCGACGGACTGAAACAACGACGATCACGAAGGTGCCACGCGAGGGCGGACACCCAGAGCAAATGGAGAAGAGGGGAAAAGAGTCACGGAGGTGAGGCTCACATTGGGGAGATCGGAGGGCGACCTGGCGGGCTCGAGAGAGGACATGGGCGTCCCGAACATGGCGGGGAGGAAGACGATGGAGAGGACGATCTTGGCGTCATCCTGGCGGCTTGGTGCTTCGGCTTCTCGGCGATCTTGACAAGGACGACGACCCAGTTCCATTCCCGCGCTTAGGAGAGGATGAAGGAGATCATGGCGATGGCTCGGCCAGCTTCGAGCTTCGGTCATGGAGGTGCTTGGGTGGGGGAAAACAGAGAAAAGGGAGGCGGCGGCCCGGAGGGAGAGGGGAAAGAGGGGCGGCTAGGGTTAGGGGTAGAGGAGGGGGTCGGCTAAGTAGGAGGAGGAGTAGGTGGGGAGAGAGCACGTGGTGGGGGCACCATGGCTCCTTTTCTCCCTGCGTGTCTCTCTGGTACGGACGAAGGAGAATGAGGAGAAGGGCTGGGCCATAAGAGAAAAAAAAGGAGTTGGGCCAGAGTGGGAGGGGTTTTGGCCCAGCTAAAGTTTTTCTTCTGGTTTTAAATCTTTTACTTATTTATTTTTCTGTTTTAGTGTTTTAATGAAAAATAGAAAAAGAAGAGAGATAGAAACATTTAGCAAAAATAAATAGTTTCAAAAAATATACAATTTAATATATTAATTTGAATAGTTGAAAAGAATTTAAATACCACATTTAAATTAATTTGCCTTGCAATAGATTTAGAAGTGGAAAATAATTTAAATGGAGTTAAATTTAAATGCAACAATTTAAATTAAGATTGACAAATGAAAAATGATGCATGATGATGTCATGTCGATGCAAAAAGAAAAACAAACAATTTCTAATTTGGGAAAAATCCCGGGGCGTTACAATGCATACCCCGCGAGCGGGGGCTGAGTATGGTGCCAGTGCCTCAAATGACACACCAGCGGCACTGCAAAATCCAAGAGTCCGAGCTCTGGCTGGAGGGCAAGATCCCACAAACACGCCATCTCTCCAGAGGACCTTGGTACTTACTGTCCTCGCAAGGAACACCTAAGGGGACCTATAAGCGCGCACAAGCCCTTTGTGCCGTGTTCCAGCGTTTGGGTTCGCTCCTTTAACACGTGCAGGGAAATCCCCCCACAAGCCTGAAGGGGCATCCAGGAGCGACCCCTCAAGTGGGCAACCTCGCCAGGCGAATAGCCTCCTCTGGAGCGACCCCTCAAGCGGGCAACCTCGCCAGGCGAAAAGCCTCCTCAGGAGTGACCCCTCAAGCGGGCAACCTCGACAGGAAAAAGGCCTTCGCAGGGCGAAAACCTCAAGAAGCTAAGTCTCGCACCCACGCTTTAAGAGCATTTTCTCTCCGTAGGGAGCGTTTGCCCCTCAAGCGACTGCGCTTTCCCTTACGCTTCATGGACTACTCGCACGTCTAAGGGGGGGCACTTGAGCATCGTGACTCAGGGCTCTAACCTCTCCTAGGCCTAAACTCCCCCCGGCCTTGCAGAGTCATCGCTCCTGCACACCGAGGTGGCGGAGTCATGGCACGAGGAGATGGGACCTACCGACGCAGAGAACAAACAGACATGAAACTAAGTCCAAAGAGACATCGCGAGGGGCAAACAAGCTTGAATTAAGCAGCAATTAAAAAGTATATTACAGGCCAAAAGTCTTAAAGATGTCTAAAGCACAAAGCTGTTGCAGATACGAGCGCACGCATGCGCGGTAAAAGAAGAGGAAAGGATCATATGGAAGCATCGCCGCCTTGGGCCTCCTCCGCAGCACCCTCTTCATCCTCGGTGGGGCAGGCCTCCTCCTCGCTGTCTTCAGCTGTAGCCTCCGTGCGCCTGAAGCGGTTGCAGAAGGCGTCAACCTGATCACGGAGGGAACCTGAGACCCGCCGCGCGTCCTCGCCTTGAGCAGCCTCTGTGACGGAGGAGATGTCGAAGCCTGGCGTGAGGAGCTTGAGGTTGGTGAAGATGCGATCCACAACCACCCCCAGGAGCTGCCGGCTCTCTTCTTCAATCAGCTCGCGAAGCTGACCCTCGAGCGCCTCGAAGAGCTGGTCGAAGTAGACCAGGTACATGGCGGCATCGCCGCGGCCCCGAGCATCGGTGTGCGGCGCATCTGCACCAAGTCGCGCGGCGAGCTCGTTGCCACGAGCGACCAATGCCTCAAACATGCGTTCGCGCTACTTCGAGAGCGCGTGAGCTGCAGTAGCGGAGTCTGAGGCCTCCGCCGCCCGCTGCATCGCCGGGGCCACCTGCTCCTCCACGTCCTTGGCCAAGGCGTTGAGGTCATGGACGGCTTCGGTGCGAGCCTCCTCCGCTTGGCGACGGGCATCCTTGGCACGCTTGAGGCGGTCCGCCAGCTTGGAGTTGGCCCTCTCGAGCTCGGCGATCCGCCGAGCATCCATGGCATGCTTGGCCTTGATGCGCTCCTCCTGTGCCAGTGCCAAGTCGCGGTACTTCTAACAAGTGGACTTGCGGAATTGCTTCTCGCTCTCCTCGAGGGCGTCTTCGGTCTCCTTCTTCTTCTCAGCAGAACGCCGCTCGAAGCGCTCGTAAGCTATCTTCTGGGCAGCGACGTTTTTGTCGTACTTCGCGGTCGCTTTGGCCAGGTCTCTTTCTCGCTCCTCGAGGGCCTCGCGCTGGGTGACCAGGTCCTTCTCCACCTGGAGGCGCTGCTCCTCGCGCTGCTGCAACTCCTTCTCCTTGAGGGCCAGCTGCCGCTCACGCTCGGAAAAGGCCTTGCGGTCGTCCTCCAGAGCGGCCGAGGCGGCCAGGTGGGCGGAGAGCCGCTGGGTCTCCAGGTGGCCCAGCTCACGGCGATGCTGCGCCAGCGAGCCCTCCATTGCCTCGCGCTACGCCTTGCACTCACGCAGCAGCTCCGCCGCAGCCTCGCGTTCCGCCTGAAGGGGGTCGAGCAGCTCTGCAGCATCACGGATGGCCCCCTCGCGGATCTCTTTGGAAAAGCGTGTGGCCTCCTCGCGTGTGGCCTGCAGCGCCAAATCCTCCAGTCGGCGCGCCTCGACCGCCTCATGGAAGGACGCCCACGACTCTGCCAGCTCCTCCCGCTGCCGAGCGAGCCAGATGTCCCCGAGGGCGAGGTGAGCCTCTAAGCCCTCCAGGGATTCCCTAACAAGGCCGAAGGCCACTTCGCAGCGCCCCGCGCTCCAGTCCCAGCCGCAAGGCGCCTGTGCCTGGCTCGAGGAGGGCCCAGCCCCAGTATCAAGCCCCGCAGGAGCAGCCGTGGGGAGAGCTTGGGGGCTAGCCAGAGCCCCGCCGCTGCCCGCGCCCGCATCCTCTTCAGGCCCCGCAGCCACGGGACGCTCCTCGCATCCATCTTGGCGAGGAGGAGAGAAGGAATCTCCCCCGGCAGACGCGCCCGCACCTGCTGGAGCCTCGTGCGTCTCCGTCGCAGGCTGCGCGGGGGCAGCGGGCGCAGGCGGCGGGGTAGACACGCGCGGAGGCGTCGGCGTGCGAGGCGGCGTTGTTTCGTGCGGCGGTGTGGGCTCGCACGGAGGCGTAGCCGTGCGAGGAGGAGTAGAGGCGCGAGGCGGCGCGGAAGTCCTCTCCTCAGGGCCTTCCGCTCCCAGAGGCTCGCGGGGCGCTACAGGCACATCTGGGCTTGCTGCGCCCTCTTCCGCCTGAGGCCCTGCCGCCCCCGCCTGGGGCGCAACTTGCACCACTTGAGGCGCCTCCTCAAGGGGGATCACGGGGGCTGCCTCCACAGGCCTCGCGGCCTCGTCGGCCACGGCCCCTGCCGTGGCGCTCTTCACCTCGGATGCCTTGCGGAGCCGGCGGCGCTTCGCGGGCGCACAGGCACTGACAGAAGCCCAAGAAGAGACTTCAGGAAAAAGAAATGCAAGGGAGAAAGCTAAAAGACGAGCGAGCCAAAGTTGTGAGCACTAACCCTGAAGGGGGGGCGCCAGCATCGACCCACACCAAGCCTGGCGAACGCCACGAAGGGAAAGGCTTGGAAGCAGGCTTCGCAAGGGGCGCCCCTGCCTTCCCCTTGGAAGGGACGTCGGACGGCCTCGCCCCTGGCTTGTCCACAGCGGCCTTGGTGCGAGCCCCGCGCCTTCCTGGAGAGGCCTCCGCGCCCGAGGCCTCCCCTTCCTCAGCCTCCTCCTCCACGGGGCGCGAGGGCGCCACCACGAAGGCGTTTTCATCGTCTGACGAGATATCGCAAATCTCGTCAGTAAATGGCCCAGCTCTCGAAGAGGAAACCTCCCCAGCCGCGGCCTCCTCCTCACCTGGGCCGGTTCCTGAGGCAGTGGGAGAGTCGGCCCCCTCCGCTCCCCGCGTGACCGGCATCGGCGCCTTGAGGTCCGCCTGGCCTGTCGGGGTGAACGGAGGCATCCTCTCCAGGAGGTGCATACGCTCCGTCAGATTATATTGATGAAGGGGCCGGAGCGCCGCGTGGAGCTCATCCACGGGAAGCACCGATGGGTTGACGAAGAGCGCAGAGAGGACGTCGTCGATGGCGTCCTTGTCGTTGTCCTCGGCGTGAAGCCGCATCTTGTCCTTCGGCCCCGAGTACATCCACATGGGGACCGAATGCGCGTGGAGGGGCGCAATGCGGCGCGTCACGAAGTCCACGACGACCATCTGCCCCGTGAGGCCCTCCTCGCGGAGGAAACTCAGACGCCCCATCAGGTTCACGTTCTTGGCGCCGTCGAAGGTGGCCTTGCCCCAGTGGGAGTTCTTCACCGGGGGCTCGTCGGGGACCTCGAGGAAGGCGTAGGGACGCTCCACCCCAACATAGAACTACTTCTGGCGGAATTCGTCCACCTTCTTCGTCACCGAGGTGATGGCCTTGCCCTCGCTCGAGGACATGGGGATGTAGACGCTCCCCATGCCATCGACGATGCGTAACGAGACGTACCCGGAGCGCTCGTTCTTCGCCGTGTTCCGGAGTGCGTAAACGCACCAGAACAGCTCCACCGTGGGCTCCAGGCCCAGGTACGCCTCGCAGAGGTAGGCGAAGACGGCGAGGATCAGGACGGAATTGGGGTGCAGGTGCAGCAGCTGCACCAGGCCCGTATCCAGACAATGCTGGAAGACCGGGAAGAACCCTCGCGGCCGCTTCCCGTGTGCCGCGGGCTTCAGGCGGGTGGCGCCGTGCTCGTTTGTCGGTCCGCCACCAGGTGCCGGACCTTGGCGAGCGCCTTCTCATTGACGCGCACGCCCAGCAGAGCCGCGCCTACCACAGTCTCGGTGGCCTCTTTCTGGGAGGAAGACCCCGTGGCGGCCTTGCCCTTGCTCTTGAGTGGGCTCATCGTCGCGGAAACGGAAGCCTGGAGGAGTTGGCGGACGAAGACTCGCAGGAGAGATCGGAGGCGGAGAGCTCTGTAGAGCGGAAATTCCTGCGAGAAGGTTTGGAAGCGGTAACGGCTCCCTGCCGCCTCGCTCGGGCTTTATGTCACCTCGAGGAGCAGTTACCGGGACGTGGTGGGACCCCCCACGACTCGCGCCCCGGATCGTGCGAGATCGTTATTCGTCCAAGTGTCGCGCGGCTCGTGCCGGCTGGGCACTAAGGGCCCACGACGCTTCGCCTGAGCCCATGGGCTCAATCGCGCCCATCATGGGCCCGGGGGCTACTGTCGGCCCAGTGGGAACTGGGGTATGGAGAGCCCATTCCCCCCAGGCCTCGCACGCGGGCCAGTCGGACGAAACGACTAAGGACCAGGCATCACCGCCTGGCGGGACCCTCGAGAGGCGATTCCCCTCGAGGGCCTGCGGAGGAAACGAGGGCCTCAAGGGACCCCTCGCTTCAGGGGACCCTCCCGAGGTGCCCGCACGCCTCGAGGGAGCCCCACAGGAATCTCCCCTCAGGCCTCCCCGCGCCCGAGGGGAAACGTCGCGGCCAAGGAAGCACGGCAAGATGCACGTGGCCTCGTCCACGCACATGCCGTGTCGCACGCACCCCTGTCGCTGTCCTTGGCGATAAAGTGTCCAACAAAGCAGCTCCACCTGCTGCGCAGCTGCCAGGACCTTCTACTCTGACGATAAAGCGGGTGGACAGCACAACCCTCCAAAGGAGGACGTCATCGTGGGCTCCACCGCAGAGACTGCCCTTCCTGCGTGCAGTACTGCGCGGTCGGCCGCGGGTCGGCCACCGCACCCACCTTTACTAGCAATGGACCGAGTCCATGGACGGATGGAGCACGGTGGACTTCTACACCACCCTGCCACTGGCATGTGGGAACCACCTGGAAGGCGAAGCCGAAGGAGAAGGCCAAAGGCGCCTATAAAAGGAGCAAGACGTCCATCGTAGCGGGGGTCGGCTCTTTGCGCACTGCAACCCTTGTAAACCCTAGCTACACTTGTTAGGAAAACCTCCGCCTTGAGGAGGAAGAGGATGATCGTTTCCCTCCGCAGGCAAGAATTACCTCAAAGGGGCTTTCGTCAAGCTCCGTTGTACTGTAACCTTCCACATCTAATACAGACAAGCAGGAGTAGCGGTTTTACCTCCCCACGAGGGCCGTGAACCTTGGTAAAGGTTGGTGTCTCCCTTCGTGTGTGTGTGTGGCTTCTTCGGGTCCGGCGAGCAGCGTCGCGGAGCCACTCGAGGGTCTAGACCTCCGTGTTCAATCCCCTTCACGAACTACACTTCAGGAAGTGACTACCCCCGGTTCTTGGGAGTCACAACCCCACACTCTGGGCGAGGCGCGGCCACCTCAGCCCAAGGCGCTGCCGCCTCTGCCCGAGGCGCATCCTCCTCTCCTTGAGGCACCTCCTCAGTAGGGCCCGCGGAGGCCGTCTCCACATGCCTCGTGGCCTCTTCAGCCACGACCTCAGCCGTGGCTCTCTTCACATCTGCTGCCTTGCTAAGCTTACGGCGCTTCGCAGGCACAAGATCACTGGCAAGAACCAAGAAAAGACCTTCAAGAGAGGATAAAGCGAAAAGAAATATGATTCAAACGACCAAGAGCCAGGAACACTTACCCGGATGGTGGAGCGCCGGTGTCGACCCACGCCAGGCCCGGCGAGCGCCAGGAGGGCGTTGTCCGGGCGCCTGAACCCTCCGGAGGCGCCACCGCTTTTCTCGTGTTCTTTGCGCCGTCAAAGGGCGCCTTCCCCAGTGGGAGTTCTTCAAGGCTGGCGCATCGGGGCCTCGAGGAAGGCGCAGGGATTCTCCACCCCGACGAAGAACCACTTCTGGCGGAAGTCGTCCACCTTCTTCGTCACCGAGGTGACGGCCTTGCCGTCGCTCCACGACATGGGGATGTAGACACTCCCCATGCCGTCCATGATGCGGAAGGAGACGCACCCCGAGCGCTCTGTCTTCGCCGTGTTCCGGAGTGCGTAGAAGCACCGGAAGAGCCCCACCGTGGGCTCCAAGCCCAGGTACGCCTCGTAGAGGTACGTGAAGACGACGAGGATGAGGATGGAGTTGGGGTGGAGATGCAGCAGCTGGACCTGGTAGAACGCCAACACCGCATCCAGGAATGGCGAGAATAACGGCACCAGCCCGGCCGCAAGGCAGTGCTGGAATACCGGGAAATACCCTCGCGGGCGTTTCCCGTGCGCCGCGGGCTTGAGCGCGGTGGCGCCGTGCTCCTTCGTTTGGTCCGCTACCAGGAAGCGGACCAGGGCGAGTGCTTTGTCGTTGACGCGCACACCAAGCAGTGCCACGCCATGCGCGACCTCAGCGGCCTTCGCCTGGGAAGAGGACCCCGCAGCGGCCTTGCCCTTTTTCTTGGCGGGACTCATCGCCGAAGTTCAGGATGTCGCTGGAGGCGGAAGGAGCAGAGAGCGCTAGAGAGCGAAGGCGGAGAGCTCGAGAATGGCGGAGGCTTCTGCGAGAAGGATGGAAAGCGGTAACGGCTCCCTGCTCCGGCGCTCGGGTTTTATGTCCCCCCAAGGAGCAGTTACCGGGGCGTGGTGGGACCCCCCACGACGCACACCCCAGATTGTGCGCGACTGTTACTCGTCTGACTGCCGCGTGGCTCGGGCCGGCCGGGCACTTTGGGCCCACGACGCTCCGCCTGCGCCCATGGGCTCAATCGCGCCCATCGTGGGCCCGGGGGCGACTGTCGGCCCAGTGGAGACTGGGGTATTAAGAGCCCACTCTCCCCAGGCCTCGCTTGCGGGCTGATCAGACGAAACGACTAAGGACCAAGCCACCGCTTGGAGAGACCCTTGAGAGGCAAATCCTCTTGAGGGCCTGAAGAGGAAGCGAAGGCCAGAACAGGACTTGCGCTTCAAGAGACCCTCCCGAGGCGATATGCGCCTGTCGGGAAGTCAACAGTAATCCCTCCACATGCCCCCTCGGGCCTGCGGGGAAGCTTCACGGCCAAGGAAGTACGTCAGGGCGCACATGGCCTCTGTCGTATCCACAGAGTGACGCAGGCGCTCCCTTTGCCGTTTTGGTGATAAATGAGTCAATAAAGTTGCGCCACCTGCTCCAGGACAGCCAGGACCTTCCTCTTTGGTGATAATGCAGCTGGACGGCGCAACCCTCTAAGAAGATCTTCATCGTGGGCTCCACCTCAAAGACTGCAACCCCTGCGAGCCGTTCTACGCGGTCTGCAATCTGTCGGCCACAGTGCCCAACTTTATCGACGATGGACCGAGTCCATGAACGATCCCGCAGCGGTGGTCTCCAACTCCTCCACGCCGCTACCGTGTGGGAGCCCACCTTGGACGCCAAGCGCAAGAAAGATGCCTGCGGCGTCTATAAAGGAGCAAGGGCTCCACCGTAGAGGGGGTCGGCCAATTGCTTGAAGAACACTTGTAAACCCTAGCTCAGCTAGTAGGATAGACTTCGGCTGGAGGAGGAAGAAGACCATTACTTCCCTCCCCAGGCACGAACCGCCTCAAGAGAGCCTTCGGCAAGCTTAGTTGTACTGTAATTCTCCATAACGCAATACAGACAAGCAGGAGTAGTGGTTTACCTCCTCCTGAGGGTCGTGAACCTGGGTACGGGCTGGTGTCTATCTCTATCGTGGGTGTTCCTCTCCAGGCCCGGCGAGCACCGTCGTCGTGCCTCTGAGGGTCTTGACCTCCGCGTTCAATCCCCTTCACGAACTACTCTTCAGGAAGTGACCACCCCAGTTTTGAGGGAGTCACAACTCGACATAGCCGACCTGTAGGTCGCGAAGAACTCGGCGCGACGAAGTAGACGATGATGCGACAATGTTGAGGAAGACACGACATCAACCGGAAAGGGCGCTTCCAGCGGCAAGTGGTGCGGCGGCGGCAGCAGGGGGTGGCGCCGGCGGCAGGGCAACGTCGGTGGCGAGACGATGTCACCCAGGCACCTAAAATGTAGTGTCTCCGAGTACTCACAAGCATACGGAGCTTAACAACAACCCCCGATCACTCAGATCCAGCTGAGATCTGATATGTCTCCAACATATCCATAATTTCTTGTGTTCCATGCTATGTTATAGCATGTTATTACATTTTTATATGCATTTTATATAGTTTTATCCATTTTCTGAGACTAACCTATTAACTAGATGCCACAGTGCGAGTTCCATGTTTTCTTCTGTTTTTTGTTTCAGAAAAGCTCTTAAGAAAATATCCGCCAAATTGGAGAGTATTTATTTTTGGAATATTTGCGACCAGAAAAACCAAAGACGAGACGAAGGCAGACCCCGAGGGGCCCACACCGCCTCTTGGAGCGGGCCCCATGCTAGCCGCGCTGGGAGGTGGTGTGGCGCCCTCAGGCGCCCACCGACCTAGGTGTTTGGCCCATAAAATCCCACATGAGCTAAAAACTCCAGAAGGTTAATCACTTTTTCCTCCACGGGTCCCGAGCCGCCACCGTCACCGCCACCACTTCGGGAGAGATCAGAACTGCTCCCCGGCACCCTACCGGGAAACTTCTACATCGCCTTGACCGCCTCCGGGCTGATCCGTGAGTAGTCTACCTTGGACTACGGGTCCATAGCAGTAGCTAGATGGTTGTCTTCTCCTCTTGTGCTATCATGTTTAGATCTTGTGAGCTGCTTATCATGATCAAGATCATCTTTATGTAATTCTCCATGTTGTGTTTGCTGGGATCCGATGAATATTGAGTACTTTATTGCTTCATAATATATCATGTGTGCGCTATTTAATGATCTTGCATGTTCTCCGTTACATGTGTATGCTCTAGCCAAGTAGATGCTCGTAACTCCAAGAGGGGGTATTTATGGTCGATAGTAGGTTCATGTCCCTATTTAATCTGGGCAGTGAGAAAAAGCTCTATGGCAGTAGATGTACTAGTTGCTACTAGGGATAAAACAGTAGTACTTTATATAAAGATGATGTTACTTACTTACTTTACACACAGTGCTTAAGGCGATAATCTGTTGCATGCAACTTAATACTGAAAGGGGTGTGATGCTAACCGAAAGGTGGATTATTAGTCATAGATGCGATTGGAACGGTCTATGTATATTGTTGTAAAACCCGAATGAATCTCACACTAGACACCATATCATTAGTATATGCATTGGGTTGCTTATCATTACCCTGTCAATTGCCTAGCTGTAATTTTTTTACCACGCATGGATGAATGTTATTATTATTTATGGAGAGACACCACTAGTGAACTGCGGACCCCGGTCCTTCTTATTAATCTGATAAAACCACAACTTCAAACCTGTTACTTTCCGCAAACAAACATCTTTCTTCCACACATACATTTAATCCTTTTGTTACAGCAAGCCGGTGGGATTGACACCCTCACCGTTAAGTTAGGGCAAAATACTTTGATTGTGTTGTGTGCAGATTCCACTTCTCCGACGCCACACCAAGAATTTCTAGCGTCGTTGACACCTCGAGGGAACGTTCATCTCCTACTGGTTTGATAACCCTGGTTTCCTAACTGAGGGAAATCTTGCTGCTCTGCTACTTCACACCTTCGTCTTGGGGATTCACCAACTTGACGCATAACACATCAAATAATTTATGGCGCCGTTGTCGGGGAGACAAGCATTCTTCACGAGGGGAGTTTTCGCACTTCCAATCTTTTTATTTTGTTATTGTTTTTCTTAGTTTATTTTTATTACAGTTTTGTTTGCTTAATATCAAAATTACAAAAAAATTAGTTACTTGCATTACTTTTCCTATTTCGGTTTTGTCTTTTATTTTCAATTTTGTTGCTCTTGTTTATTTCGGTTTAGCATTACTTCTTCTATTTTGTTATTTTGGTTTGTTAAATTAAATTGCTAAAATGAGTTCCGCTGAAAATACTAAGTTGTGTCACTTTACAAGCACTAAGAATAATTATTTTATATGCACACCTATTGCTCCACCTGCATCTAAAGCTGAGTTCTTTGAAATTAAACCTTGTTATGAGAGAGCAATTCTCTGGTGTTAGTTCTGATGATGCTGCTCCCCATCTAAATAACTTTGTTGAATTATGTGAAATGTAAAAATATAAATATATAAATGGTGATATTATAAAACTGAAATTATTACCTTTCTCCTTGATAGGAAGAGCTAAACAATGGTTGCTTTCATTGCCTAGGAATAGTCTTGATTCATTCATTAAATGCAACAATGCTTTCATTGGAAAATACTATCCTCATGCTAAGATTATTTCTCAAAGAAGTAGCATCATGAATTTTAAACAACTTGATAATGAACATGTTGCTCAAGCTTGGGAAAGAATGAAATCTATGATAAATAATTGCCCAACCCATGGACTGACTGCTTGGATGATCATCCAAACCTTTTATGTAGGACTGAATTTTTCTTTAAGAAACTTATTGGATTCAACTGCGGGAGTTACCTTTATGTCCATCACTTTGGGGGCTGCAACAAAACTCTTGGATGATATGATGGTGAATTATTCTGAATGGCATACGGAGAGGACACCTCAGGGTAAGAAGGTAAATTCTGTTGAGGAAACTTCCTCCTTGAGTGAAAAGATTGATATGATTATGTCTATGCTTGCTAGTGGTAAATCCCATATTGATCCCAATAATGTTCCTTTAGCTTCTTTAGTTGCACAAGAAGAGCATGTTGATGTAAACTTTATTAAAAGCAACAGTTTTAACAACAATTCCTATAGGAACAACTATGGTAATAAAACTATAAGCCCTATCCTCCTAATAATGGCAACTCTTATGGTTTCTTATGTTAATATGCCTAGTGAGGAAAGGATTCTAGAAATTGAAAAGGCTACAAAATTTTTCATGCACAACCAATATGAGCAAAATAAAGTATTTGCTAAAACCATGGAAGAACAATCTAATACGTTGAGAAACATTAGTCATCAAATGGAAAATTTAAATAAGGAGATTTCGGGTCTCTAAGGAAAAATGACTAAAGCTGAAACTTGTATTTCCTCTATGTCTGCAGTACAATCTTCTTTAATCAATAAAATTGCTACTAAACCTGAAAATTTAGATGATAATCCTTTTTCTACTACTAATGCTATCCAAATTAAAATTGATGAAAATGTTAGATTAATGGCTCAATTACGTGCTATATGGGAAAGAGAGAGAGAATAAGAGAAAGAAACTAATATTGTTAAAGTTTGTACTATTACTTCCTTTGATAATAATAGTGTTTCAGATGTTAGTAAGCCTCCTACTATCCATGGTAACATAGTTGGTGTTGGAAATGTCTCCTCTACTTCGCCCTAAAATTTAAAATTGCCCAAAACTGCCGAAACTAGAGTTGATAAAAGTGCTAAAAAATTTAAAAACATGAGAGAAAGTGGTTCGGTTTGCTTTGATGATAATAATTTTGATTTTTATAATTGTAATATCTCTGAAGTTATTAAGTTCTTGCAAAAATAGGCCACACGTCCTAATGCTAGCTCTCTTAATTTAGCTTTTACAGCTCATATTACAAATGCTTTCATTAAAGTTAGGGAAGATAAATTAAAAATTGAAGCTTCTATCCCTAGGAATTTAGAAGATGGTTGGGAGACCATCATTAAGATGAAAGTAGATAAATTCGATTGCAATGCTTTGTGTGACCTTGGTGCAAGTATTTCTGTTATGCCTAAAAAGCTTTATGATATGTTTGACTTGCAACAATTGGAACATTGTTATTTGGATGTTTTTTTGCTGATAATACTTTGAATAAACCTTTGGGGAGGATCAAAGACATTATTATTATGGTTAACAATAACCTGGTCCCCGTTGATTTTATTGTCTTGGACATTGAATGCAATCCATTTTTTCCAGTTGTGTTGGGAAGAACCTTTCTGAGAACTATCGGTGCAATTATTGATATGAAAGAAGGTACCATCAAGTACCAATTCTCACTCAAGAAAGGTATGGAACAATTTCCTAGGAAAATAATGAAGCTACCTTTTGTTTCTATTGTTCGTTCAAATTATGGTGTTGATGCTTCATCTCTTGATAATACTAGAGTTTCACTTTGTGCCTAGCTCACAAGCGTTAAACAAAAGCGCTTATGGGAGACAACCCACTTTTATTTCCTGTTATTTTAATTTGTTTTCCTTGTGTCAAGCAGCATTCCTACCTCTGTAGCAATTCCTTTTTATCTTATTTTTATTGCAATGTTGTGTCAAGTTAAGCCTCTATTCGAAAGTTGATGTTAAAATTCAATTCCTGTGCTGAAACAGATTTCTTCGATCCACCGTAACAATTATATAAAATCACAGGAACGTCAGAAAAATGTGATTCGCTTTGTGCATAATCCTCAGATGTTTACGCAACTTTCATTAGTTTTGAGTTTTCTGATCTGAGCAAGTTAAGTGACTCGAAAAAATTCGTCTTTATGGACTGTTATGTTTTTGACAGATTCTTCCATTTTCTTTTGCAATGCCTCTTTTGCTATTTTGATTGGATCTTTTTATCCTATTAAGTATCAGTGGCTGTAACTAATGTCCAGTAGCAATGTTAGCAATTGTGTTCGTATAGAATATCATAATTTTTTTGTGCACTAACCCTCTAATGAAGTTACTCTAAGTTTGGTGTGGAGGAAGTTTTCAAGTATCAAAAGAAGAGAATGATACAATGTGATCAAGAGGATAGTAAATCCAAAGCTTGGGGATACCCCGGTGGTTCACCCCAATATAATTCAAGAAGACTCAAGCGTCAAAGCTTGGGGATGCCCAAGGCACCCCCTTCTTCATCAACAAACTATCAGGTCTTTTCTAGTGAAACTATATGTTAATTCTGTCACATCTTATGTGCTTATCTTGAAGCGTTTGTTTGCTTTTGTTTTTGTTTTTGTTATTTTCATTCTCTGAATAAATATGGATCTTAGCATTCTTTTGTATGGGAGAGAGACACGCTCCGCTTTTTCATATGAATACTCGTATTCTTCACTTATATTCGTTGAGTATTCTTTTCATGTTATCGTTTGCTCTCTAGCTCTTGTTTTTCATGCATCTCTTGTAGAGCTGTTAGCTTTGTTACATTATACTCTCATATCTTATTGTTTAATTACTAGGAGAGTTTATCTTTTAAATAAGTTGATTGGTGTTTGGTTGAGAACATAAAATGTAAATGTGGTAGATGGTATAATTAAATGATACATTAATCTTGTAGATCATTAAATTGTATCACTTGAATCATTGATGTTGTTTTGAGATATTAATTTTCTTAATGGTAAAAATGATGGTCTAGTAAAGTGGAATGATTAAATGGTTGGTCTAGAGAAACTTGAAAATTGTGCCACACTTAAATTTCCAGTTGATTGCATAATGGTATATGACTTGTTTTTGCCTAATACAACCATAATGGCTTTATTTTATGCGCCACGGTCGAGTCCTCAACAATGAACTTGTTCATTTGCCACATCATCCCTAGGAGTAATTTTCATTATGCCTTGCATGATCATATTTTTATTTGGAATCTTTTTACTCGTGAGTTCTAAAACTGCGGTTTTCATGGCACTTCCACCACTATATTGCTAGCCTCTTTAGTACTTTGCATTGCCCTTTCTCACATTGAGAGTTGGTGCATTTTTCGCGGGTACATCCAAACTCGTGGGATATCTTCATCTTGTTCTCCTACACATAAGCCAAATATCTTCCTCAAAACATACACCATACCTACCTACTGCAACATTTCCATAGCTGTTCCGAGATATATTGCCATGCAACATCCATCTTACATTACATGACTTGTTGTCATTCATTACTTGTTTATTTCTTTGCGTGTTTCTATAAAGCTGATGTGTGGTTTTAGCCAGTTACGGTAGAACACTTCATAACCTCCTACACTGGCCGAGCCACCATTGTCATATGTATTCTTATGGCACATTCATATAGTTACTTATATCATCAGTATGTTGTTTTATCGTCATTAGTGTGTTGTCATACATC
The DNA here is from genome assembly GCA_026929855.1 of Poa annua. NCBI lineage: Eukaryota > Viridiplantae > Streptophyta > Magnoliopsida > Poales > Poaceae > Poa > Poa annua. The sequence goes on from CM049427.1 coordinate 98,718,129, forward strand.
ATGTATCATATTTGGATGCTTGCCCCTAAAAGTGAAAAGAACCATGGAGGCCATCGAAAAGAGAAATAGAAAAAAGAAAAAAAATAATAAAAATAAATAAAAAAGGGGTAATATTACTATTCTTTATCACACACTTGTGCTTATGTTAGAGCACCATATCATCTATAGTCAACACTTGTGCTCATATTATAGCATCATATCATTTGTGATCATCATTTGTGCTCATGTTTAGCACCTTTACTCCATATGAGAGAGTTTTCATGTCTTAGTTGCATAACTATGTGGGGAACTTTACACTATAGAACATGGCTTGTATATTCCAATGATGAGCCTCCTCAAACGTGCTCTAGGTCTTCGTGAGCAAGCAAGTTGGATGCACCCACACTAGATCCATTGGAGAGCTTTCATATACTTATAGCTCCATGTGCATTCGTTGTATGGAAATCACTACTCCTTGCATAGCTTCATTGTATGACTTTCTCTTGTCTAATGATCATCTATAGCTTTGTGAGACTTTCTTCCGTTGGCCTTCCAAACCTCCGTTAACATTCTCTTAGCCATAACATCTTGGTGCCAGGAACCAACGTGGAATGCTTGCTTGTTTCTATTGAACTAATAATATATTGATCATCTACGTGCATATTGTTATTACTTCACTTGATCCTTTCATAAAGTTGTCATGTTTGTTGGAAGCATTAGATGATTATATGTTTGTGCTTGAAGCTTAAATCATATTTAATATCTACTTTGCACAGTTGATTGCTATCTAGTACTATATCATTGAAATCTTTGCTTGCTTCACCTACTTGTTTGTTCATTACCCATTGGATATCAATATAAGCTACAACCCTTATTCATTTGATTTCAGTTTACATGCCTTACAATGAATTACATGATCAAGATTGTGTTAAGCATGTCACTTCAGAAATTATTCTTCTTTTATCGTTCTTGCCTACTCGGGACGAGTAGAACTAAGCTTGGGGATGCTGATACGTCTCCAACGTATCCATAATTTTTTCTGTTCCATGTTATGTTATATCATGTTATTACATGTTTTATATGCATTTTATATAACTTTATGCATTTTCTGGGACTAACCTATTAATAAGATGCCACAGTGCCAGTTCCCTGTTTTCTGATGTTTTTGGTTTCAGAAAAGCTCTTAAGAAAATATCAGCCAAATTGGAAACGAGCCAACAAGTATTTATTTTTGGAATAATTGCGACCAGAAGAACCGAAGACGAGACGAAGGCGGACCCCGAGGGGCCCACAAAACCTCGTGGCGTGGGCCCCATGCTGGTCGCGCCGGAGGTGGTGTGGCGCCCTCGGGTGCCCACCGACCTAGATCTTTCGCCCATAAAAGCCCCCATGATCTAAACCTCCAGACGGTTAATCACTTTTTCCTCCACGGGCCACGAGCCGCCGCCGTCGCAGCCACCACTTCGGGAGAGATCAGAACTGCTCCCCGGCACCCTGTCGGGAGGTGGAATCGTCCCCAGAGGCTTCTACGTCGCCATGACCACCTCCAGACTGATGCGTGAGAAGTCTACCTTGGAGTACGGGTCCATAGTAGTAGCTACATGGTTGTCTTCTCCTCTTGTGCTATCATGTTTAGATCTTGTGAGCTGCCTATCATGATCAAGATCATCTTTATGTAATTCTCCATGTTGTGTTTGCTGGGATCCAATGAATATTCAGTACTAAAGTTATTGCTTCATAATATATCATGTGTGTGCTATTTAATGATCTTGCATGCTCTCTGTTACTTGTCTATGCTCTGGCCAAGTAGATGCTCGTAACTCCAAGAGGGGGTATTTATGCTCGATAGTAGGTTCATGTCTCTATTTAATCTGGGGCAATGACAGAAAGATCTAAGGTTGTAGATGTACTATTGCTACTAGGGATAAAACAAAGTACTTTATCTAAGGATGATGTTATTTCTTACATTACACACAGTGCTTAAGGCGATAATCTGTTGCATGCAACTTAATACTGAAAGGGGTGCGGACGCTAACCTGAAGGTGGATTATTAGTCATAGATGCGTTTGGAACGGTCTATGTATATTGTTGTAATACCCGAATGAATCTCACACTAGACACCATATCATTAGTATATGCATTGAGTTGCTCATCATTATTTTGTCAATTGCCTAGCTGTAATTTGTTTGCCACGCATGGATGAATGTTATTATTATTTATGGAGAGACACCACTAGTGAACTGTGGACCCTGGTCCTTCTCATTAATCTGATAAAACCACAACTGTAAACGTGTTACTTTCTTCAAACAAACATCTTTCTTCCACAAATACGTTTAATCCTTTTGTTACAGCGAGCCTGTGGGATTGACACCCTAACCGTTAAGTTGGGGCAACATACTTTGATTGTGTTGTGTGCAGATTCACGTCTTCGATGTCGCACCAAGAATTTCTGGCGCCGTTGACACCTCGAGGGCAACGTTTATCTCCTACTTGTTCGATAACCTTGGTTTCATAACCGAGGAAAATCTTGCTTCTCTGCTACTTCACACCCTTCTCTTGGGGATTCACCAACTTGATGCAGAACACATCAAGATCGCAGGAGTAGAACTTTTTTGGAATCCCGCAGGGCAACGACTCAGTGCAGTATAGCTTTGTGGGAGAGAGAGAGAAAAGCTGGGGGAGAATGAACTCAGGCCGGCAGATACAACATTAATTGTATTTTAGATGTATTTAATCCAATTAATACGCCCTTGTATATAAAGGGGGAGGGGGTGTGCAAACAACTTGTCTCCCCCATGTGGGACTAAACAAAAGCAACGAAAAGGGGGGGGGGGTTCGGCCGGCCTAGCCATGGCCAAACCATGTGGGCTCCCCCCATGGGCATCTCTTGGCCCAATAAGTGGGCTGCCCTCTTTTTATTTTCTTTTAATTAATATAATTAATTCATAAATAATTTATTTACATATTATTTAATCTCTCGTGACTCCGAAACATTTTGCGGACCACCTGAACTTCCTTTGGACATTCCCGGAACACTTCTGGACCTTCCCGGAACCCCTTCCGTAACCACCGGAACCCTTTCCAGATTATTTCTCTTTCTCTATCTCCTTCATATATTATTCCAAAACTATCTCCAAGTGTCGTTAAGATCTTAAGTCTTGTTACACTACGGTTCGAGAATACTCCATACATAGTCGAGACCCCTCGCTCGCCTATGACAGCCAGGGAGACAAGGATGCCTGTGACGGTCCCTATGCATTCTATGAATATCGTCGTTGAACCATAATCATGATATTCATTCCTTTTGTTTCTTCGAAACTATCTTGTTCGAGATATGATTGTAGACATCTGATGTCCTGTTTTATCTCGTTACCGACAAAGGTTAATAAACTTGTCTGTGAGATTACATCTCCATGACCTAGTAATATGCTGCGCAACATTATAGATGTAATCTCACCGAGTGGGCCTAGAGTATCTTTCCATTACGGGAATGAACAAATCCCGCTCTTGATCCATACGTCTCAACATACTCTTTCGAGATACACAAGATAGACACCTTTATAGTCACCCATTTATGAACTGACATTTGATGCACTTATAGTATCCTACGGAGCAACAATAAATATGATCTCACGGTCTAAGGAATAAGCTATCGTATTACTTTCCGATTGCAAATGCTGAACATTGTAACACTGTAAGGACCCCTCAGAACAAGTCCGAGATGTCCATGTTATGTAAAAGATCACGATCCCAATGATTATATCAGGTCTGACCTTCTCAGCCTCTTGGATTATATCAGGTCGAAAGAAACTTCGTTCTCCTACACCACTACACAACAATGGGGTTGTGCATTTCTTCCCATATAAAGCCTCAAATGGTGCCATCTCAATGCTAGCTTGGTAACTGTTATTGTAGGAGAACTCAGCATAAGGTAGATTGTCATCCCAACTAGATCCATAATCAAGCGCACAAGCTCTTAACATATCTTCTACAACCTGATTTACTCTTTCAGTCTGACCATCTGTTTGCGCGTGAAAGTAGTCTTCCACGGCGGTGGGGTCTCAATGGAGGAGAACTTTGGGGGACCCTTGGTCTAATTCCACGACGGAGAGTCGTCCCCCTGAAAACCGTACGTGCGGGTCTCCCCGCATGCGGCTCACGCCATTTGAGGTGGCCCAGCCCAGCATTCATTCTCCTTCTTCCTCTTCCCGGGGCCCCGGAGGGGGGGTGCAGAGAGGTGGTGATGAAGGAAGATGGATACGCCTGCATAACCATACTACGCACCCTTGATCCTTTCCCCTCGCTCTGAACCTGTGTCTGCCCTTTACCCTGCAGTCTGCGCGAAATCAATCATTTCATTACCAAGAAATGGAATTAATTGCCTCTTTATATAGATAGATTCGATGGGGTTATTACTTATAAGTCTATTTTATACAAGAGCCCCTCCTATCTGATAGAACAAACTAGCAACGGAAAAAGCGCTTTGAAAAGCGAGAAGCCAATAGATAGTCTGAGCGGAGTCTTAGATTTCAATCCAGAATTGCGTACAGTTGGCCGTACTGAATTCCAATCTAGTTCCCAAGGATTCATGCAACTGCTTACAGAAATGAGAAGTGAACTGGGTCCCTCTATCGGACACGATACTCTTGGGGACGCCGTGTAGGCACACAATTATCTTCATGTAAATATCAGCTAGCTTTGCGCTGGTATAGGTGGTCTTCACGGGTATAAAGTGAGCTATTTTGGTTAAACGACAAACAATAACCCAAATAGAATCATATCCTGATCTGGTCCTTGGTAACCCGGTGATAAAATCCATCCCAATAGAATCCCACTTCTAATCCGGTACCTTCAAAGGTTGCAAAAGTCCTGCTGGTTTCTGATGTCCAGCCTTTACTCGACTGCACACATCGCACTTAGCGATATATTCTGCTATTTCTCTTTTCAAGTTGTTCCACCAGAATCTCTCCTTCACATCCATATACATCTTGGTATTTCCCGGATGAATGGAATAAGGTGTCTCATGAGCTTCTTGCAGAATTAACTTTCTAATATCAGGATCATTGGCCACACATATACGTTTCTCAAACCACAGAGTCCCTTGCTCATCCTCATGAAATCCTTTAGCTTTCCCTGCTTCCAGATTGACTTTGATTTTTTCTATTTCCTTATCTCCTTTCTGCGCTTCACGTATCTTGTCCATCAAGGTAGGTTGTACTACCAATGAGGCTACAAAACCTTCTGGTACTACTTCCAATCTGAGGTCCTTGAATGCCTTGCATAAATCTTCGGGTAATTCTTCTGCTGTGAGGCCATTCACATAAGCCTTACGACTCAGGGCATCTGCTACAACATTTGCCTTTCCCGGGTGATATTGGAGACTTAGATCATAATCCTTGATAAGTTCCAACCACCTTCTTTGTCTCATGTTCAATTCTTTCTGAGTAAATATGTACTTCAAACTTTTGTGGTCTGTGAATACCTCACATCTTTTCCCCATCTGGTAGGGTCTCCAAGTTTTTAGGGCATGTACCACTGATGCTAACTCGAGATCATGAGTTGGGTAATTTGCTTCATGTTTCTTGAGTTGTCTAGAGGCGTAAGATGCCACTCTGCCTTCTTGCATCAACACACTTCCCAGACCTTGGCGTGAAGCATCACAGTACACTTGAAATTCCTTCTCCAAATCAGGTAAGCATAGAACTAGGGCTGAAACTAGACGTTTCTTCAATTCCTGAAAACTGGCCTCGCATGCCTCAGTCCACTCAAATTTCTTCTCCTTCTTTAATAATTCCGTCAATGCCTTGGCAATTCTGGAAAAAATTTCTATAAATCTTCGGTAGTATCCTGCTAGGCCAAGGAAACTCCGTAATTCTCCAACATTCTTTGGTGGCTCCCAATTGGTTACAGCTGAAACCTTTTCAAGATCCACTACTATACCCTCTTTGTATACTATGTGACCTAGGAATGCGACTTGTTCCAACCAAAATTCACACTTGCTGAATTTGGCATATAACTTATGTTCACGTAGTCTCTGCAATACTAGGCGTAGATGCTCTTCATGTTCTTTGTGACTCTTGGAGTAGACTAGAATATCATCTATGAACACTACCACAAACTTGTCCAGAAAATCCATGAACACTTTATTCATCATATTCATGAAATAAGCTGGAGCATTTGTTAATCCAAATGGCATTACGGTGTACTCATATGAGCCATATCTTGTAACAAATGTTGTCTTTGGTATATCCATCTCTCTAACCTTCATCTGGAGATAACCTGATCGAAGATCAATCTTGGAGAAGACACAAGCACCTTTTAGTTGATCAAATAGTTCATTTATCTTTGGTAACGGATACTTGTTCTTGATGGTATGTTCATTTATATCCCTGTAGTCCGTGACTAGTCTCTAGGTTTGATCCTTCTTTTTAACAAATAGAACTGGCGCTCCCCAGGGAGAAGAACTTGGGCGGATAAATCCTTTCAGAAGGTGTACCTCCAGTTGCTTCTTGAGCTCTTTTAGTTCATCGACGGCCATAGGATAGGGTCTCTTAACTATGGATCCGGTACCCGGTTTCAGTTCAATGAGAAACTCCACATCTCTATCGGGTGGCATTCCTGGTAGTTCTTCTGGGAAAACATCGGGGTACTCCTGGACAATCAGCACATCTCCAAGGCTAACCCCCTTAAGAGAATTTAGCCTAACTTTCTTAAGTTCAAAAGTTGATCTGAATTTAATCTTCTGTTTCTCTGGGGTGGTGAGGGTGATAGCTCTGTTTGCACAGTCTATGATTCCTTCAAAACGGGTCATCCAATCCATTCCAATGATAACATCCAAACCTTGGGTTTCTAGGATGACTAAGTCTGCTGGAAAAAGATATTTTCCAATCTTTAACTCTAATTGTCTACATCCAGAATTTACTATCATCTCACCCCCAGGTGAACTCACTCTTATAGGTTTTCCTAAGCTCTCCTCGGCTAGCCCATGTTTGTTTACAAAAGCTCTTGATATGAATGAATGCGATGCTCCAGTATCAAATAAGACTAATGCTGGAAAAGAATTTAGCAAGAACTTACCAATCACAGCATCAGGTTCATCATGAACTTCTTCCACGTTGATGTGGTTTACTTGCCCCTTTTGAAAAGGGTTGGGCTTGGAATTTTGATCAGCCTTCTTCTCTGGGCAGTCAGTAGCATAATGTCCTGTTTTCTTGCACTTGAAGCAGGTCACATTAGACAAGTCCTTCTTTCCTTCAGGGTTAGGACGGGGATTACCATTCCCATGATTATGGCCATGGTGATGGTTTCCCTTGAACCCACCATTATTTCCTTTGTACCCTCCATTGTTTCCTTTGTATCCTCCATTGTGGTTATGGCCATTATGCTTTTGGTCACTTCCACTATTGGAATAGTTCCAGGGTTTATGGCTACTGACCTCAGATGTGTGTGTTTTCTTGTGTGCTCCTTCAGAGTTACCCTTGCTTGCACCGAACTTCCTCTTCCTATTCTCTTCCTTTCTTATGTTATTGTCCAGAGTAATGGCTTGATCCAGCAGAACTTGGTAGTTAGGTGCATAAGCCACAGACAAGGGTATCTTCAGTTCTCCCCTAAGTCCATTAAGGATTTTGTCCTTCCTTTTAGCGTCAGTGTCGATGTCCTCTGGTGCATACCTTGATAACATACAGAAGTCATCCATATACTCCTTCAGAGTTCTACCTCCCTGCCTCAAGCTACGAAATTCCTCTTTCTTCAGGTTCATTATGCCAGAGGAAATGTGGGCATTGCGGAAACCTTCCTTGAACGCATCCCAAGTCATGCCATCCAAGGGATGAGTCACTTGATAGGTCTCCCACCACATGGCGGCAGGTCCTTCCAGTAGGTGTGCGGTGAACCTCACCTTTTCTGCCTCAGAACACTCACAAGTTACAAAGTCCTTGTTGACTGAACGGAGCCAGTCATCCGCCACTATTGGTTCAGTAGCAGAGGAAAACTTATTAGGCCTGAGCCTTAGAAATCTTGCAGGTATGTCCACCGGAGGTGGTGGTGGTGGTGGGTTGTTGTTATTGTTGTTGTTGTTGTTGGTTGCTGCAATGAACTGAGTCATCATAGTCATCAGTTGGGATTGAGCTGCCATCAGCTGTTGCATAGCCTCGTTGTTGTCGGAATCACGACGTGGAGGCATCTGTGGGGTTTTAGCATGGATGAGTAAAGGATTGATAGAACTATAAAGAGAAATCCTACCCATGCACAAAACAAACAAATCTAGCAATCAATCAACAAGCAACTTATAAAACAACCAATCACACAAAACAAAACCTTTGGTTTAGGGAAAATGGTATAAAAGTTTGGAAAATAAACTGGCGGGGTTCCGGTGATACAAAGGAAGGTACTGCCTTACCACAAGTTGGTAGGTCAATACAAGACTAAGATAATGAGGTGTATGATAAATGGTAGTCTCACTACGAACTACTCGACCATGTCTTCTTCTTCCTCTTCAATTTCCTGAATCTCGATTCCTTCATTGGTGAGTACATCCTTGAGTTCCTTTACTTCCTTCTCTAGGGCAGAGTTTTTTTCTTGCAGCTCCCTCTTCTCAGCACGAAGCCTTTTTATCAAGTCACTACCGGCCTCCAACTCGACTTCATTGCTCTTGAGTTCCGCCTTTTGTTCTCTGATAGTCTTGTTCTTCTCTTGAACTCTTTTCTCCTGCCTCTTGTATCTCTCCTCTTGCGCAGCTAACCTCTCTTCTTGCGCCTTAGTCACTTCCTCTTGTGCCTTCATCTTCTCTTCGTTCTCCTTAAGTAGAGCACATAGCTCATCGTTCTTCAGGAGCTCCGTGCGCCGATCTTCATACATCTCCGTGACAAGGATTTCCAACTCCTGGAAATAAAGACTAAGGGGTTTTGCCTTGGCTCTTTCTCCAACATCGTAAAGGTAAGGTTCTCCATATTCGTTTCTCCTTCCAAAGAAAATGGAGTAGTGGCCACTCAACTCTGTGCTGTAGCGTCCGCAGAGGCGCCCAATCAGATCTTGCATGACTAGATTGAGTCCTTTATCTTTGGAGTCGCTAACCATTTTAATCTCCAGTGGGGGCTCTTCTCCACGTCCTGGTTGTGTTGCTTTTATTCCCCAGCAACCTTCTTTGTTAAACTTCTTCAGGATGAAACCCTTGACTTGGGGTAGTGGTAACCCTATCTTTTCGCCGATGTCTAGGAGGTAGCATCCAAAACGGGTGTTCTCGAAGTCCTCCGCGGTGGTGAAGTGGAAGCTCGTCATCCTTTAGGTAGAAAGAAGAAAAGTTTAAAACAGGAAAAGCATAAGGTAAGGGGGGACTAGTCATAGTGTGTATTATTTAGAAAATACGGAGTCAAATCTTGAGATGGTCAACGGATATTAACAACTCTTGGTAGATTGGATTTTTCACTATAGTGAGAGAGACAGACACCCGGCCAGCCACTTATTTTGTGGAACAGGTCTCATGTACGCGGACATGTAAGGTTTGTCCCGGGCCGCTTCATCCCACTATGCCGCTAGAATCCAACATACTTCAAAGATGGTAACATTATGACCAAAAAAAAAGGCCTTAAACAATCCTAGGGGCTCGAACCTACAGGCAACACTTTTCTCTGATACCATTTTGTAGCGCCCCATCTTTTATATAAAGATGGAACACCTGTGTTATGTGCTAGTCCCTGGATCACTGCTAGCACCACAATACAAAATATAAAGTATCATTGCATAAGTATTAAATTACTACAACGCGATCCAAAAATAATAGCCAAGTATGGCTTTATTACAAATTGCATAGCCATGAAGGCTAGCTAAAGTTCAGAGTTCACAACGAAAACAAATAACAATGAGCCTCATCTTCAAGCATGCGCCACAGGCAGACATGTTGGTTGTAGACTCGAGTCCAAACTCATTCCTCATCAGAATTACCTGCACATTTGAATATGCAGCCCCCGAAGGAGGTCAATACAATGAAGTATTGGCAAGTGACTATGGTGGATAAATTATGGAAAGTCTAATTCTATATGCATATTTGGCTTGGTGGAGTTGTAGGCTATTTTGCAGAAAGCAAGTTTTCTCCTATCTTTTGTAAAACAAGTTTGTTTCTCAAGAACTTGGCACCGAGGGATAAAGCCCAAGTGCACCAACAATTCTTTCCTTAGTCAAATTTTACTTTATGAAAACAGTGTTGAGATTCTTCCGCCCATCCTTGTCCAGCTGCTCGAAGTAGTCCATTTCCGGGGACACGGCTGAGTACTCAGATTGTCGACTCTGCAGAGGTTGTGCACTTTCACCTTTAGACTCAATTAACCCAAACATCCTATACACGCAGAGTGTATTAAGGAAAGGAGAGAATTGAGACAAGAACTTTCATAAGAAGAATGCAACCATACTAGCAAGACCCGTTCCACCTACCAACTCTACATCTGCTTGTCAAGCTGACAGGTTGCACCCTCACAACTTAGTTATTCTAGATAGAGCCCATTGTCAAACGGCTGCACAGGAAGCTTCTCAACTTGGAGGGACTTGGTAATCTCTTCGTTCCTGGGTGGCCGTCCACAAGTGCACTTCTAGGTAACAACCACCATGCTCATGGCCCTAAGTAGAATAGACATTCATCCTAGGCGACGACAACCACAAGCATAGTCCCAAAAGCCACTCAACATAAACCATAACAACCAATTCCACCCAGAAGTGTATTTTAGATTTTAACACTAAGAAACTTTTCTATAACATGGCAAACATTTTAATAGCATAGCTAAGCAACTAATAAAACTTTTCATGGCTGCTTAGGAGAAAGGGTGGCTACACACTATTAGGATATTTGTAAAATACAAACTAACTTAGCATTATAAAATAAATCAAAAATCCCTATCATGCACACTACTCAAAATATACTACACATGCATATAGAAAATATTGGGTAGAATATGAATGTCACTTGCCTTGGTAACAGGAGGAACAAGCACAACCAGAATAACAATCACAAGCAAGTCCTTCCTCTTCTTCACAATCTAGCACAAGCAATGAATAAAATAAATACTAACACAATATCATCACAACACCAAACATAATCATGTATGCATGAATGATATGCTAAGATGATGATAGGTCACCCTTTATTAATAATTTTTATCATCTGTCATTAAATGAATGAAATATAATTTCTAGGTATTTCTTATTTAATTTATCAATTAAATAATTTTAATAATATAGTAAAACTTTGATTTCTATAATTTAATCTTCTATTGTTTTATGAAAGTTTTCAATTAAGACATTCATTAATATTGCTGGACAGAGGGAATTAATACAATCCTGAAAATATTAAACTTATTTCTAAATCATTTTTATTATTTAAGTTATTATTTTAATAGCCGAAATACTCCTCTGGTAGTTATACAAATTAAAATTTGTAAAAAGGAAAAACAAATGATGTAGAAATAAACTTCAGGAGCAGGGCTATCCGTGGATATAAAGTTTATCAAATTTGAACTTGTAGATCAAAAGTTATGAATTTTCTAAGTTTTGCATATTTTCTGTTTTATTTATAAAAATTCCTGCGAAAAAGGATTAACAGGGGCTATGTGGCGCCATCTTATTGGTCGGTACCGCTTCGACGCGGATCGGCTGCGAGAGCCGTCCGATCTAAATTAAAATGGACGAGCGGGATATAATCGATCTAGATCCATTGGATCTAGATCCAACGGTCCACGATCCGTTGACCAAAAACGGGCGGCGCAGCCGCCGAAGTTCGCCCGACCGCGGCGGCGCCACGGCCGGCATTGCTCGTTTCTCGCGTCCTACGGGGCTACGGAACGAATGAGGCTAACCGAGGCGTAGAGGACGTCGGGGCGGAGTCGATGGCGCGGTGGTGGTCGTCGGCGTGGTCTTCTCCTCCTCGTGTAGCTCGCCGGAGTTGCTTGCGGCGGCGGCCTCCCTCGGGCGTGGACGAATACGACGTTCGGCTGCAAAACAACCCGCGCGACAAAGTCAAAAACGTGCGCAACCAGAAGGGAAATCGAGGAGGGGCAAAGGCGAGCTCGGGGGTGGTCGGAGTACCCCGTACGGCGTGCTTTTCGGCGGCGGAGGTCCGAGCTCGCTCGCGAGCTGCCCGGCGGTGGAAGATTTAGGGTTTGGGTGCGGGGAGGTGCGGCGGAGGTGGGGGGTTAAATAGGGTGGCGCGGGGAGCAAGCCTCGCGCTGATTCCGCTCGGGAATCACGGCCGATCGCCGATTTCAAATCGGGCGCGATCTCCGGCTGGGAGGAAGACGAAGCTGACAGGTGGGTCCCACCTGTCAGCGAGAGGAGGGGGGGGGGGGGGATTGGGCTGCGCGGGCTGGCTGGGCCACGTTCGGATGCGCGCGCGCGGTAGATAGCTAACGGGCCGGCCCGAAATCCTTTTTCTTTTAATGAAATTAATATCTGCTTTTAAATACTGATTTCAAAAATGATTTCTAAACCTACTCAAAACATTTCAGAAAAATTCATAAAAATATGTTTTGGAAAGGTTATTAAAAATGGAAACTTTTGACATTATACTTGCCCATAAATAAATTGATAAAATAATATTTATTTAAAGGAGTTTAATAACACTTTCTGGAATTGTAGGTTATTTATTCTTATAATTTGATGTTTTATTTAATATTTTTGTGATGTAGGTTTATATCTATCGATGAATGATGCATGGATGCAAGGTTTTAAATTTTTTCAAAAATTGGGATGCTACATTAGTAAAAGTTTGTCAAACACTAGGATAGGGATACCCCTTTTTCCTTCCTTGAGATCGGACTGATGGTCTCCCCGAGATCAACCATCCTCACCCAAATTCCGTACCTCCCAGGAACCTCCTTGTTTTCTTCCGAGAAACAGTTCTTAAAAAAAACTATAATCAGCCAACAAGCCTAGTGGGACCTTTCCAACCGTCCATGACCGCGGACGTGGCTATTCGAATAGATTGACACTCTGCAGAGGTTGCACACTTTACCCACACCTATCGGTCCTTCTTCCGTGTCTGCCACGGCCCGTGATATGACAGTATGCGGGGGTCCGGATAACAAGATCAAAGCTTTCCACTATGTCCCCCTAGTATCAGGGCCTCCCGGTAGGTTTGTTCTCCTCGGCACCGTGTGCTCCACTAGACCTCTTGGTCTTTCCTCGGGACGCCACACCGCCACGGCAGGAGACCCGCCGTAATCATCCGGCGCGAGTCCATTCACATGTGTATTGTCTCGTACAGACGCCAACCCGACTTCGAGGGTCCAACCCCCATAGAAAGGATGAGAGCCCCAATACTAAAAAAGACAAGCTTCCGGCTAAGCCATACCCATGTCAGGAAGAGTGGTTGCACGGGTTAATTGTTCGGGCAGCAGCTAGGGTCACAGTTTGTTTTTCAAAACACCTCCTCCTCCGACTACTCCCAGTAGCTCGGGTTTTCGCAAACATCTCCGATTGCTCCCAGCAACTCGGGTTTAAATAAAACACTTGCTCGACGATTGCTCCCAGCAACTCGGGTTTTCTTCGAAAGACAGTTTTATAAAACAGGTTCCCATCCTAAAGTTTTGAGGTAAGACAATGAGAGTATACTACTAGAAAACTTGATCTTCTTGATGGAGCCTTCAACAACAAGGCATATCAAGTGAAACTTATTTGGTAATGTCTATAACAATCAAGTAGATAACTTTGGCCAAACAATGTTTTTTAAAATAGCTTCTGGGTGGCAAGATGCCACAAAGGAAGTAAAACATGCATTATTTTATTTTGAAAACAAAACATTCTTGATAAAATAATAGGATCTATTATAGTGGTGAGTGGCTTGCCTTGCTCAAAGTTCTGTCCCTGGTCTGGCTCTTCTTCGTAGATGTGCTCAGCTACCACGTTCTGCTCCTCTTCTGCTTGCGGATCAGCCGTAACATGAAAGGAATAACGAAACTAGAGTAAATACAAATATGCGTGTTGAAAATAATATAAAGTAAAAGAATAAACAACAAGCATTACCAAGTAGGACCATCCACTAGAGGGATTCACCCAACATGAACACAATCACAAACAAAACACACCAACATATAGTGCTCTACTAAGGCATAAAATGGATTATGCTAACCACACACAAGGAAGACACCACAACACTATTAATAAGTTAAAAACAAGTGTAAGGGTTAAGTTCAGGTTCTGGATTACAAAATTAACTAGTTTTAGACACAAGTTTGCTTTTATTAAAAAAAAGGAAGTAAAAGTAATACATTTCAATAATTATTTAGGGCTGTTCAGAAAAATAAGCCCTTGTACCATAGTACTCCTAGTTATTATAGGAAGCTCTGAAAATTGGGTGTGCATAAAAATCTACTTCCAGACAGAAACTAAAAATCATCTAAGAGTTACTGATGTCAAAACCAAAAAGGAGGTATTTTTGTTTTAGAGATCTCCTGCATGCAAAGTTAATTTCTCTGAAAATATATGGATTTTATCTCTCTGTAGAAATTTGATTCACCTAATTTGGATAATTCTAGCTCAAGTTATCCCAGATTTAAAGGAAAGTAAACTTCTGACCATTATTTATGTACAGAGCAAAATATAAATTATTTTAGTGCCAAACCAGTGTGCTATGCCAAATAAAACTTGTGTCTACTACACAAAAAATACTCCAAAGATATTTGCATAAACAGATATAGCTCAAACAATCAAAACTAGACACACACTATTTTCAGAGAATAAAAATATACATTTTCATGAGGAATAACCTACTGTTTAAGGAAATAAATCACCAGGCACAAAATACAAGCTGGAAAATTCTACCCTGATAGGATGTGAAACCTACCACTCATATATACCACATCCAATTAGATTTACTCCAGAAACTATTTTAATTGATGAACTAAAAATTATCAAATAGCTACTGGTGTCATTCTTAAACTTAATAGAACTTTAATTAGAAGCATCTCCTGCATGCATGGCTTATAGATCTAGGTACGTATTTTTATAGGCTTTCCATAGAGCTAATGTTTGCATGATTTGGATTTACAAAATTCCAGTTATTAACTAAATGGTGAAAATAATATTTTTCACAAGATTAAACTTAGCACACACATACCACCATATTTTTGAAAACAGCCAAAGCCACATGGTTACCAAAACACACAGCCAGCTAACAAAATTTACTTCACTCCATCCCATGCACATATCTACCACAAACTAATTAAAACTTCACCGCCAGAATATAGGAAAATTAACAGGAAAATCCTTTTAAAAGAAAAACGCAGGAATGGGCCATATCTGGCCCAAAATCCATTGAGCGAGCTGGGCCGGCCCGCTGCGTTGCACGCCCAGAAAAAGGGGTAAGTCGCCGTTGGATTCGGACCGGGAGGCCAGGAACAAAACCGGCTACGTTCAAAGAGGATCGTCGATCTGGAGATCGACGGCTCCTGGGCTTCTTCTTCCTCCCGACGTGGACGGCGGGAAGAAACAGAGGGAGACGAGCGAGGGGGAGGGGTGTCGCGGGTGGCTCACCTCCGGCACTCAGGGCTCGCGTGCGGGGTCGGTTTCAGTGGAGAGGAAGGAGGGGGTGGGTCTCCTACCCGTGGTGTCGTCGGAGCAGCTCCATGCGTGCGGCAACTGCGTCTCCTCCGAGCTCGTGTCGAGGAAGAACGGGGCATCCTCGGGCACCTAGGCAAGAAAACGAGACGAGGGAAGGTTAGGCACTGAGGAGGGGGTCTCGGGGAACCAAAAATGGCGAGAAACGGTGCGCTGGAACGAGAGATACAACCTTCTCTTCGGATGAACTCCGACAGGATGTTCCACGTCTCCTGAGCAAACTAGAGAGAGAGCTCGGGCAGGCTTGCATGGGAGGGTAGAGAGGTGTGAGGGGGGTGCAGAGTGAGTGGAATGAGGGGTCGGGCTGCATGGCGTCGGGTATTTGAGAGGGAACCCGATCTAGGGATTATTTCGGGCAAGGGAGACATGGGAGTGGTCTCCCTTGTTTTCTACTGGCTGGGTGGGCGGTGGGAGAGAGCCAGATAGCATTTGGTCGGAGTGACGAGCTCTGGCCAGTGGGGGGATGGGGAGCGAGCCTCCATTGGGCTGTTTTTGGAGAAAGGGCAAGATGAGTGGAGGAGAGGGCAGGTAGAGTGTCTGGCAAGTGGGACATGGCTGGTGGAGAGCTGGCCTCCTTCTCCAGCAAGCCAAGTGGTCGTTGGAGGGGAGAGAAAAGGGAGAGGGTTTCGGTAGGTTAGGGTTTTGCCTCCGAAATCTCCTTTTCTTCTCTCTAATCATCTAAAAAGGTGCAACAAGATCAACAAAACAAAAGAGTTGGGATAAAAGAGAAAAAGGGAGTGGTTGACTAGAGTGTTGAGCTTACAAAATTTTAGAGCACTAAAACAGATCACAAAACACTAAGATTTGAAAAATGCAAGAAACTAGACCAAATGGTCAATGATTTTTGATGCCCACAAAAGCTTGTGGGTTTTATGTTTTGTCAAGTTCTTGAATGCTTATCCAGACCATGGTATGCAAGTATATATACCAAGGATCAATTGTTTCAAATACATGTCAAGGATCACACAAGGATTTCTTAATCTTAGGCCCTAGATATGCTAAGTTTTAACAAACTAGAAGATCACAAGAATTCAGATTTTTAATAATGTTGTTCTTGTTATAAGGAAATTTTTATCTTGAACCAACTAGTGTCATCTAGCAAGGTAAACAAGGCACAAACAAGTCATGTTATAAAAATAATGAGACACAAAGTTCTTGCAAACACTAGAAGTCTAGATTAACACCACAATTATTATTTAAACAAAATTGGGGTGTTACAAACACCCCAAATTTCTTAAAACTATAATTGTGGTGAACACCCCAATTTTCTTAAAATAATAATTGTGGTGTTCATCTAGACTTCTAGTGATAGCAAGAACTTTTGTGTGTTATAATTTTATAGCATGACTTTTTTTGTGCCCTATTTACCTTTGCTTGATAACACTAGTTGGTTTAAGCTGAAATTTCCAAATAACAAGAGCGACATAATTAAAAATCTGAATTTTTGTGATCTTCATGTATGTTAAAACTTAAATAGTTTTTTATCAAGCAAACCTTAAATAGTTTTTTGACATGCTTTTGTACCAATTTGATCTATGTCATATATAGTTTCATACCCTGTTTCAAATTATCACAAATTGGCTTGTTAAGACATTAATTTCACAAGCTTTTGTGGGCATCAGAATGCTGTGACCATTTTGGAGAATTTCTCCCCTCTTCTAAAATCTTTCTTTTCTTTTGTGTTTTGATTGATTTGTTTTGAGTGAGCCCTCAATAAGTCAGTATCTACACCACCATCTTGTTAGTGTGGTCAAATTGCTTGATATCATTTGTGTTCTTGTTTGTTTCTTTAATTCAAATTTCTTTTTTTGGTTAAATTTATTTTAAATCAGCCGAAAGCCCCCCTCCCCCTCTCTCTCTTCTCTCTCCATTTCGAATTGCTGGCTTGGAAAATAAGGAGAGCAGCCCACCCCCGGCCATACCCCACATGCCAGCCACCCCACCTCTCCCTTCTCTACTCATCTTCTTTCTTTTTTTCCCTCCTGCCCAACCCGAGCTCACTCTCCCTCTCTCCCATTGGCCGAGCTCGTCATCCCGACCAACCCACTATGTCCACCTCTCCACCGCCCTCCCGAGCCAGTAGAAGAAGCCCCACGCTCTCTCTCCCCATCCGGACCCGAACAACCAAAGTCGGGCACCTCCTTCCCTCTCACATCCGCGCCTCCCCCGACCCTTTTGTCAACACCCCGGTGCTCTCACACACCCACTCCCATCCACCACGAAACCCAAACCCTCCCCTTGCTCTCTGTCACTCGGAATCATCTGAAGAAACAAAAGGTCGCCGTCGGCGAAATCGACTGTAAACGTCGTCCCTCCCATCTGTTTCTCGCCATTCTTGGCGCCCCGAGCGCGTCTCATTAATGGTTATCTCACTCTGCCCGTCCTCGACCCGAGAAGCTCATCGCCGCCGTCGCCATGAACGCCGACGTCGCCTGCGGGAGCTGAGGACATCGCCGAGTTCACCATCGTGTTCTCCGACGATCCCTGCCCTTCCCTTGGCCGCGCAAGGTCTCTAGTGAGCGCCCCGTCGCCGCCCTTTTCTTTCCGCGTCTGGTTCGACCGCGCGCCTCGTCTCGAGGAAGACGACGACCGCAGGCCGTAGATCGCGAGATCGACGGCCACATTTCAACCCAGCCCGCGCGCGCGCGCTTGCGCACCATGTTGGGCCGGCGTGGTCCACTTGCGGACCAGATCTTTGCCAGCCCGAGTCAGATCCAGCCCAGTTTTGACCCGTAGACATTTCTATTTCCTGTTTTTATTTTTTTCCAGTTTTTGTTAAATGTTTTGTTTGGATTAATTACTTTGTGGTAGATCCGGTTGTGCAAATATTGTGGGAATAGTTTGTTTGGATACCTATGTGTTTTCTTAAACATGCAAAGTTGGTTTGGCACCAAACTAAACTATATACTTTTCTGGAAAAAAATAACAGTGAAAACTTTACTTTGCACTAGATCTGTTATAATAGTGAATCAAATTTCTACAGAAAGAAAAAATCAATACCTATCCAAAGAAATTCACCTTGCAAGCAGGAGATTCCTCGAAAAGAAACTACATCCTTTTGGATTTGAGGCAAGTAGCTTTTCGATGATTTTTAATTTCTGTTTGGAAGTAGTTTTTGATGCACAACTAATTTTCAGAGTTCCTAGAGTAACTAGGAGTACTGTGGTAGAAGGACTTCTGTGATTTGTGTGTTTTCCAATTAAACAACACACTAAATGATTTAATTATATTCTCGTTTTTAGATAAAATAAATCTTGTGTTTGCGGTGCACTGATCATTGGGATCGTGCTCTTTTACATAACGTGGACATCTCGGACTGTGCTTCGAGGGGTCCTTAATGACTTGGTATCAGAGCCATCACTGACCTTTAGCTAGGTTGGGCGTCGACGTCACGCAAATTTGTTTTTCCTAAAACTTAGGAGAGCTCCCCTCTAGTTTACTCTATTAATAATCATTATACCTGCATTAAATATTGTATCTTTACTTGTTTAACATTTTGCACACCGTTCACTAATTCAACTTCCACTTAAAATTTTGTGTAGATGGACGGAGAGTTCACGACCGCTATCCAGTTGGGAGCGTTGCCCGACCAAGGGGCCACGTGTCTGTTCGAGGTTGACTTGCTGGAGCTGACCGGACTCTTGGGGCGTCCACTCCCCGAGCTAAGGGGAGGATGGGCTCCACCGATCATCAACGGAGAGATGTCTTGGAGGATGAAGTGTACCATTCGAGGCCCTATTGTGCCACTACTTGCGGAGGAGCTGACTGTGGAGGCTACAGGACCTATGCGTCCCGGAGCGATCGTGTCTGCTCTGTAGCGAGCCCTTGCCCGCTTGGTTCACTACCACCGTTTTGAGCTAGTGGGCACCCGCTTCGAGTTCTTCGAGGCGATCGACCAGCACGGTGACCCTAAGCTCCCGAGTGCCAACCCCATCTTTGCACGCCACGTGGGGAACTTGGGGATGTGTCTGGAGTACATTCAGCCCCAGCTTGAGGAGAGTCGTCAGGAGAGCCATTTTTTCTACGAGCAATGGCTTGACACTCAGAGGAGTCTCACCGACGCCGACAGGAGCATCACCAACGGAGTTAGAGGAGGCACGCAAGGAGAATGATGATCTCCTGTCCGACGACGAGGATCCTATGGACGGTTTGGACATGGAGTCCGAGAGTTACCAGGAGGACGGCGATCTCCGCGGAGTGGTTGACGAGGACACCGAGGCTGTTATGTCAGAGGAGGACCCAGAGGAGCCACCTTACGCCAGCGACGCTCGCACCTCACCTACCGTCACTACCGAAGACGAGTAGCTGCTTCGAGTAGTTTCTTTTGTGTTAGGACCAAACCATCGCGAACAATTGCTGCGATTGTGTGGTCTAGTTAGTTTTAGTGCGTTGTTTGGATGATGTAAGACTATGACGGTACTTTGTCGTGCGGTTGTGAAACTCGTACGTGATAGTTTTGGAACCTTATTATAGAGTTGGATCATGTTTCTTTAAGTATGTTTCCTTGCTGTGATTTTATTCTTCGATGTTTACTAGGTTTTTTTATGGCGTGCCTTACCCCTAATGCATGTTTGAAAATAAGAGGTTTCAGATAGGGGAATTAATTGGTATACTATTCTAAACTTTAGCATGGCGAGAGATCCACGACCACCACCACCCGAGCCATCTTTGGCTCAAGTTTTGCGCCTTCTCGTGGAGGATCGTGAGGCAGCCCGCACCGACAGGAATGCCAACCTCGCCACTCTACAGCACCTTGCTCAGATCACCGTCAACCACGATGGCGGCAAGGGAAATGAGGAGCCGCGCTCTAAGCTACGTGACTTTCAGAACACCAACCCACCAGTTTTCTCCAAGAGTGAAGTGCCTCTCGATGCGGACGACTGGATCCTCACCGTCGAGAACAACTTAAGGGTCGCCGAGGTTGGCGACACTGAGAAAGTGGTATACGCCACCCACTATCTCTCTGGACCTGCACGAGCATGGTGGGAGGCAGTTCGTGCTATGTTGACTCAAGACGAAGTCGTGACTTGGGAAGCCTTCAAGACCAAGTTCCTGAAGCGTTATGTGCGAACCGGACTCGTCAGTATCATGCGAGAGAAGTTTGTGCAGCTGAAGCAAGGCAGTTTGTCTGTCAGTGAATATCTTGATAAGTTCACCACTCTAGCGAGGTATGCACCCGCTGACAGTGACACTGAAGACAAGAAGAAGGAGAGGTTCCTGAACGGACTGCATGATGAGATGCAATGCATCTTGGTGCTGATGCCCTTTACCGACCTGGAATCTCTGGCTGATGCATCCATCATTATGGAGCACAAGCGCAAGGCGTCTTTTGACAACCGCAAGCGCCATCAGCAGATGCAGGAAGGTGGTAGCAGCAGCAGCCCCGCTGGGAGTTACCCACGCCCGCGCCCTTCACACCCGTCAAGGCCTGCATATCAGCCACCAAGACCAACTTATCAGCTATCAAGGCCATCAGCTTTTGCACCAAGACTCAGCAATCCAATTCGCCCGCCTTCACCACGCCCAGGAGGCTGATTTAACCCCGGTCTCAACTTTAACATACGCCTGCTCCTAGACCCACAGGAGGATGTTTTGCTTGTGCACAGCCTGGACACTTTTCTCGGGAATGCCCCACTAAACAGCCCGCTGGTAGTCGCCCCAATTCGACTAAGCTGAACCAAGGACCATCTCGTGCACCTGGAGGCAAGGCCCCATATCCAAAGAAGACATGGCACATGGCGAGAGGCAATCTGAACCATATTAGTGCCGAGGAAGCTCAGGAGGTGCCAGACCTTGTTATGGGTACGTTCCCTGTCAACTCAGTTCCTGCCTCAGTGTTGTTTGATTCTGGAGCATCCCATTTGTTTGTTACTGAGCCGTTTGTTAAGAAGTGGTTCTAGGAATGGATTGTGTAACGCCCCAAATTTCGGAAACAAGAAGACTTAATTAATAAAGGACCAAAATTCTGAGGGAACAAAAACTTTTGCTCTTGTTTCTTTCGTTTGTCTTGTTTTGTTTTAGTTTGTGTTGGTGTTGATGACCTCTATAGCTATCAACCCTAAAAACTCAACCTAGTTATATTTTGACCTCTGATATCAGTGTTATCACAAGTAAAAATAGTACATACATTTTCACCTATCTTATCTTTAACAAACTATATTCACCATGATGTCTCAAAATTACCAACTACCCAAAGACCTTTTTATTCAGATAATAAAAGTATTTTCAGAATCTTTATGTTTGAACAACTATAAAGGACCATATAATGAGTCCTAACATACTTTGAGTTTAATGTGTTGCTAGTCCTAGCAACTTTTATATTAAGAACTCTTAATTTAATATCTCTTTTGAAAAGCTTTTACTAGGAAGTGGTTTAACCTCCTTTCTCCAAAGTCTTGTCATTATTGTATTGATCACCTCCTCCCAAAAATATTGGTTTTATCTTAAAGTATGGTTGTTTGTCTAATGGTATGTGTGTTTGACCTTTTTGATATGTTCTTAAATTGTTTGCCTTGAGTTGGTATTCCTATTAGTGACTTCTGGCTATGTTTGTATTAAGTGCTTGTATATTGTTGGAATTGGAGAAATATATACTTGTTTGATGGTTTTGCATGCTTATAGCTTGTTTCCCCTTATTAAGATGTTTGGTTAAAAAATTCTTACTAGAAAATTATATAATAATGAAAAGATATCTTAACCCCTATTAAATTTTAGCATTTCTAGAACCTTACCATAAGTCCTAAAACCTTTTGTAAAACAATAGGTTGCAAGTACTGGCAACCCTCTTTTTAAAAAAATCTCATTTTAGTAGACTAGGGAAAACAATTTCCAAAAGTGTTGTCTAATTCTAGTTCTATCAAAAACCTTGTCTTGAAGCATTTTGTTCATCACCTCACCTTACACTGGTTATTATCCTAAATGCTTGGATTGTTATTTCATTTACTTGTTTGTGGATTTGTTTGACTTGTACTTGATGTTTGCTTGTTTTTATATGTGGATTTATGTATATTGAGAATTAGGTGTGAGGCTTGATTGAGGTCTTTTAGGATTAGATGTCCTATTGTATTACATCTTTGTCCATGAAGTGACTCAAAAGAAACTCAAATCTTATATTTTCATAAATGAGATAACTATTAACTTTTAGCATTTATAGAACATGATAAGTAGGACTTATTTAATTCAATTTGGAAATGCAACTCACCTAACCTCATCCTCACCACTTCTACTCCCCGCCTGTATCATCCTTGATAACTTACATAATTGTTTGATCACTAATCCATGTATGTTTTTAGTGCTACTTTATAAGGTGACCATTAGTGTCTCACTAGTTAGCCTTTTCTCATTTTCTTATCTAGTGCTTATTAAACCATTTTGACCTAATCTCTTTAGCCAAGTACTGCACATATGCCCCTTCTAATAAACCCACCTTGTCTCACAATTTTCTGGTCAAAGGATGGACTCGTTCATCTTAGCTTAGTGACCTAATCTTTTATCTCCCAAAAATAATCCAACATCCAAACCTATCCCTCTCGTCTTGTCCAACATGTTTATGGGAGTATACACTGGACCTCCACCCCTCTAGAAACTCCTAGCACGATTTTTGTCAAACCCTAGCCCTGCCTTTCTTCTTGTCTTTTTATTTCAAGCATTTTGTCGAATAGGTTGAGGGCAGGAGAAACATCTTCATTCATTTCACCCCCTCCAACGACTTGAGGACATGGGCTAATGTCCGAAGTGGTGCAGCTGCGTTTTACATCATTGCCCACCGCATGTCTCAGCCAATCCATGCCCGGGTCTCCTCTCTCTCCCCTATCCATACCCGAGACCATGAACCGGCCACCCTCCTCTCTTATTGCAACCCAGGCCACCCCATCCCCTATCTCCTTGCCCATTAGCTTCCTCTCTCCCACCCCTACGGACACCAAGCGAGCTAACTCTCTCTTTTGCTCGGATTCATGGATGTACCACCGCTCGACCCGAGCTCTTGCGAGCACGAATGCACCGCGGCTGACCCTCTCCTGCGCTTCTCTCAACACCATCTCGTTCCCCTTCCCGTGGGTTGCCTCCTTTACATCTTTGCGTAGTTGCCGGGACACTGGAGCCGCCGCGACCTCGCCATGCCCGACGCGGACTTCCTCGGTGTTCCCCTCACTCTGGACCACGCCATCGAGATCTGAGACCTTCCGCGCCCTTCCCTTGCTCTCCGCATCCGCATCCGCCTCCGACCTCTCCTTCGTCCAGAAGGTGTGCGAGGTGAGAAAATCGAGCCACCCTGTGGCTAGGGATCCGCCTCCTGCAGCATGGTCTCCCTCTGATTCAGTCGCGAGGTAGAGGATTACTGGCTGCCGTAGATTCCTTGATCGAAGGCCAGCATTCAAAGCTGACCGATCTAATCCTAACCGTTCGCTCGCGATCCGGTGGCCACTTAACCCTCCGCCGGCTCGCGAAACGCAATTGGGCCAGCCCAACTCTGCCGCTCGGCCTAATTTTTATTCCACTTCGATCTATTTCCTGTTAAATTTTCTTGTTATTCTGCCTAGTAGGTTTAATTCATTTCTGGTAGATCTAGACATCCAAATCGAGTGATTAAAACTTTGTTGGGTTCCTAGGAGTTTTATTAACCTGGTGGCACTGGCCTTTACTAAAAAAGTGTTGGTATGTGCATGCTAGGTTGAATCTTGTAAAATGTTTCTTTTTCAGTATTTCATTTATAACTTGAGTTTATACATCCAAATCTTTCAAACTTTAGTTCTCTTGGAAGACAGTGAAAATACCTACCTAGATCTAAAAGCCTTTCATGCAGGAGAGGTTTCTAACTAAAGTTCTATAAAGTTTAAAAATGACATTAGTAGCTATTTGATGATTTTTATTGCATGTGGTAGGTATGAGTGGTAGATTTCATATCCTAGATTGGTAGAATTTTCCAGCTTTTATTTTATGCATGGTGAATTATTCCCTTAAACAGTAGGTGAATACACTTGAAAAAAAGAATATATTTATTTTCTGTTAATTGCATGTGTCTAGTTTCACTTGTTTGTGCTAGATCTGTTTGCGCGAGTGGATTAGGAGTATTTTTGTGTAGTACCTATGCGTGTTTTTTTATCATACCACACTGGTTTTGTCTCAAAAATACTTATACTTCGTGTTGCACATTAAATCTAGTAAAAAGTATATTCTTCACTTAAAATGAAATATCTTGAGTTAGGAGTGTCCAAATGAAGTGAATCCAATTTCTACAAAAATAAAATCAATAACTATCCAGAGAAATTAACCTTGCATGTAAGAGATTCCTAAAACTGAATCTATAATGATTTTGGGTTTGTGACCAGTAGCTTTTGTAGGATTTTTAGTTTCTGATTAGTGATAGATTTTGATGCAAATCCAATTTTTCCTAGTTTCATATGGTTATTAGGTACACTGTGGTAGAATGATTTATTTATAGGAGATAAATTATGAGTATGGTAATTAATCTCACATAAACAGGACGTATAAAACTAAATTTGGAATTAAATTAATTCCCTGTTTTACCTAAATTGTTAGGTGTGGGTGTGTTTAATAAATCATAAGTCCAGAACCTTAAATTCCCCTTTAAGAACTTAATGAATTTCCTAAGAGTATTGTTATGCCATTCACTTTTGAGTTTAACATACTTCATCTTGTTTCCTAAGAGTTGCACTAATTTCATTTGTGTGTTATGCATGTGAATGGTGTTTGGTGTTAAATAATATCCAGTAATTGCTTGTGCTTTGTAATGCTTGCTGCATGGTTTGTTTACTTCAGATTGTTGTCAACACTTGGTTACTATGTGATTGTTTGGTTTAATTGTTGAAGTTGTCTTAATTCTGGTGTCTTATTAAACAAGCCTACTGCACCTCTTTAGCTGTTAGTCATAAACTTGTTTGGACAGTGATGTTACTATTGTTTGTCGCTTAGTTACTTGATAGTAGGTGTTTCTTGAGCTAGTAACATGGTTGCATGTGAGTGTGCTCAATGCTAGTGTTAATATAAATACTTGCTTGTGTGTTAACCTAGTTTTGTTTGAAGAATTTCCTAAACAATTAAGATACTCTTGTCTGAAGTATTTCCTGAAACTAATATAACAACCCTTGTTAAATGTCTAATCACCCTAAGAGACGGTATGCTCTAGTGTTCAGTTAGAACTACCTTTTTGACAAATAAGGTTGTTGTGTATATCTTCTGAGTTGTATCTGTTGTTTTTCTTAGCTCTATGGACTTTGTTGTTTGTTGTTGTTTAGCAAAAGGAGATGTTAGCTTAATGGCTTGTGCGATGCTTACTGTTTGTTATGTCCTTGTGGCATTGTCTTGTATTCTGAGTGTTGTTCCTTTTCCTGTTTACGACGTTAGATACGATTGGTAAGAAGCTGGATTTGAGGAGTGAACCCGAGGAACATCAAGGTCAAGACCCACGTCACCAATATAATCAATCCTACTATTTTATCAAGCATATTTTGTTTTCAAAATAAAATAATGCATGCTTTATTTCTATTGTGGCACCTTGCCACCCGAAAACTATTTTACAAAATGTTGTTTGGCCAAAGTTATCTACTAGATTATTTATTAGATGTTACAAAATAAGTTTTACTTGATGAGCCTTGTTGTTGAAGGCTCCATCAAGATGATTAAATTTTCTAGTAGTATACTCCTATTCTCTTACCTCAAAACTATAGGATGGGAGCCTGGTTTGATAAAAATGTTTTCCGAGAAAACCTGAGTTGCTGGGAGCAATCGGCGAGCAAGTGTTTTATTAAAACCCGAGTTGCTGGGAGAAATCGGAGATGTTTGCGAAAAACCGAGCTGCTGGGAGTAGTCGGAGGAGAAGGTGTTTTGAAAAAAAGAGTGTAACCCTAGCTGCCACCCAAACAATTAACCCGTGCAACCACACTACTTGACATGGGTAGGGCTTAGCTAGAAGCTTGTCTGTCTTAGTATTGGGGCTGTCATACTGTCTATGAGGGCGGGGCCCTCGAAGCCGGGTTGTCGTCCGTAAGAGACAATAGACTGTTGAGGACCAGCAGCCGAACGATTACGGCGGGTCTCCTGCCGTGGCGGTGTGGCGTCCCGAGAAAATACCAGGGGTCTAGTGGAGTACACGGTGCCGGGGAGAAGAAACCTACCGGGAGGCCCCGATACTAGGGTGGACATAGTGGAAAGCTTTGATCTGGTTATCCGGACCCAGCATGTTGTCGTATGACGGGCCGTGGCAGACACGGCGAAAGGACCGATTGTGGGTAAAGTGTGCAACCTCTGTAGAGTGTAAATCTATTCGAATAGCCGTGTCCGCGGTCATGGTTGGTTGGAAAGGTCCCAGTAGGCACGCTGGCTGATTTTAGTTTTACAAAGGAAAGTGTTTCGAGGATGAAAAATCAAGGAGGCAACAAGAGTGGTACCTGGGAGGTACGGAATTTGGGTGAGGATGGTTGATCACGGGGAGACAACCAGTCCGATCTCAAGTCGGGAAAAAGGGTTACTCCTATCCTAGTGTTTTGACAAAGTTTTACAAAAGAAAGTTTTGAACTTGGATATGTCCTTGCTATATCTAAGAGAAGAGAATTTTACCTCTAAATGTTTTCTTCAACAAAGATATAGAGATGTCGTATTCTATACGTCTGAAAACATGGTATTCAAAAATAGCCCTATAGTTGTTTATACGAGCTATCCTAGTTTTCGAAATGCTTTACTTGCATTACCATAAAAACATAGACCTAGAGGTGGTCTTGCGAGTACGTAAATGTACTCATATGACTATGTCCCTGGATATTTAAACGTCCAGGTTTCAATGAGGAGATGTACGAAAAGAAGGACGAGTACAGCGACGACTACGCCAACTGAGTGTCACCGCTTAACTGCTCTGTGGGAATGCGTCAGAACGTGATGATGGCCGACGCAAGCCAAAACTTCCGCTGTACCTTAGTTCATTTCCGTCCGGTGTGATGATGATTGCAGACTTGGTCATGTGACCAGTATTTATGTAAGTTTTGTACTAATTGTGTTGTATGATGTAACTTTGTATACCATGTTGGTTATGTGATCGCGATGCACTGATCACTGGGATCGTGATCTGTTTACATAACGTGGGCACCTCTGACGGGTAGTCAGAGGGGTCCTCACAGATTGGATGGCGGTGAATTGTGGAGTCATAAATTGCAACACAAAGTCCATCACCCTAACCAGCCCGAAAGGAGATGAGATTACACACACCTCGACCCATCATTCTACCACGACTCATTGCCATAAGAGTGTTGCCAAACCAATTTTGGAGAATGTGCCTGTAGTTTGTGAATACCCCGATGTATTCCCTGGAGAGTTACCCGGTATGCCACCTGATCGGGATACCGAGTTCATCATTGAGTTAGTACCCGGTCCCGGACCCATAGCTCAGAAACCGTATCGGATGAACCCGAAGAGCTGGAGGAATTAAATAAACAACTGGATGACATGTTGAGAAAAGGTATGATTCGCCCTAGTGCATCACCCTGGGGTCTCCAGTTATCATTGAGGATAAAAGATATGGTACCACTCGCTTGTGTGTGGACTACCAAAAGCTGAATGACGTAACTATCAAGAACAAGTACCGACTACCAAAGATAGAAGATCTGTTTGACACCCTCAACGAAGCCCGAGTGTTTTCCAAGATGGACCTCCCTAAAACGGCTTTCATCA
Organism: Poa annua; assembly: GCA_026929855.1. NCBI lineage: Eukaryota > Viridiplantae > Streptophyta > Magnoliopsida > Poales > Poaceae > Poa > Poa annua. Next base: position 98,746,386 of record CM049427.1, read on the forward strand.
CACGGTATGGTTGTTTGAGTATACCGTGATGTTTTTTTGGCCTGACCAATGCCCCTGCCTATTTCATGAATCTCATGAATAAGGTGTTCATGGATTAACTGGATAAATTTGTGGTTGGCTTCATCTATGACATCCTGATTTTTTCCAAGTCGGAAGAAGAACATGAAGAGCACCTGAGGCTAGTTCTTGGTACCCTTCGTGAGCATCAGTTGTATGCCAAGTTCAGCAAATGCCAGTTTTGGTTAAAGGAAGTAGCCTTTCTTGGTCATGTTATCTCAGCCGGAGGAATAGCTATCGAGCCAACTCACATAAAGTCCATTCTCGAGTTCCCAATCCCAACTAACCAAACCGATGTAAGATCTATCCTCGGATTGGCCGGTTATTATCACAATTTTGTTGAAGGTTTCTCGAGCTTCGCCAAGCTGAGCCTCTTACTCAGCTGCTTAAGAAAGACTAGAAGTTTGATTGGACCGACAAATGTGAAGCCAGTTTTCAGGAGCTGAAGAAGCGTCTCACCACTGCACCCATTTTGACCATGACGACGTGACCAAAGATTTTGTCGTGTATTGCAATGCCTCCAAGCTCGGACTAGGTTGTGTCCTTATGCAAGAGGGTAATTCATTTCCTACTCCTCGCGACAGCTTTGCAAGCACGAGCAAAATTATCCAACCCATGATCTTGAACTTGCTGCTGAGGTTCAGGCACTCAAGACCTGGCGACACTTTTTGATGGGCAACAGTTGCGATATCTACACCGAACACAAGAGTTTGAAGTATATCTTCACTCAGAGAGATTTGAATATGAGACAACGGAGATGGATATAACTCATCAAGGATTATGACTTAGATATCCATTATAACCCTGGAAAAGCCAACGTCGTAGCTGACGCCCTTAGTCGGCAACCATGTTCTTTCAACACCATGATCAAAACCCGTCAGCCAGAACTCTGGAATGAGTTAGACAAGATGGTCATTGAGGTAGTCAGCTATGGAGTTGTAGATCAGCTCTTGTTGCAGCCAACACTATGGGATCAGATCAAGAAAGCACATAAGGGCCACAAGAGTATTTAAGGCATCTAGCGAAGGATGGATGAAGAAGAAGTCCCTAGATTCACTATTGATTCCGAGGGTACTCTCTGGTATGAAGGCCGCATCTGCGTGCCATCAGATCATATTTGAAACAACTAATTATGAAGGAAGCCCACGAGACTTTATACTCCATCCACCCCGGTGCAACCAAGATGTGTCAAGATCTCAAGAGAAATTTCTGGTGGCATGGCATGAAGCGAGAGATTGCGCTTCGTCCAGAACTGTGATATCTGTCAGAGAGTCAAAACCGAACATCAACGACCAGCTGGATTACTCCAACCCCTTAAAATACCCGAATGGAAGTGGGATGAAATTGACATGGAGTTTATCACCGTCCTACCCAGATCCAATCGCGGTCATGACGCCATTTGGGTCATTGTGGATAGACTCACCAAGGTTGCAAATTTTTTCCCAGTAAGCACCCGACACCGCTCAGATAAACTTCCTGACCTATACATGTCCCGTATCGTCAGTCTTCATGGGATACCCAAGACGATTGTGTCCGATCGTGGAACGCAGTTTACTTCCCGATTTTGGACCAAGCTTCACGAGGAATTAGGGACAAATCTCATTTTCAGCACCGCTTATCACCCTTAGACGGGATGACAGACGGAAAGAGTCAACAAAATTCTGGAAGATTTTCTTAGAGCCCGCGTGTTAGCTTACGGAGCAAAGTGGGAAGATTGTTTCCCGTTTGCAGAATTCTCATACAACAACAGTTATCAAGCCAGTCTGAAGATGGCACCATTTGAGGCTTTGTATGGACGTAGGTGCCGTACTAATTTGAACTGGTCGCAGACCGGAGACAGTCAAGTCTTTGGAGTTGACACCCTGCGAGATGCTGAAGAGCAAGTTCAACTAATCCGCGCCCGTCTTAGGCCGCCCAATCCAGGCAGAAGAGCTACGCTGATTCCAAGAGGCGTGAGTTGAGTTTTGAAGTTGGAGACATGGTGTATCTTCGAGTAACCCCACTCAAGGGAATGCAGCATTTCCATGTCAAAGGAAAACTCGCACCTCGTTACATAGGACCTTTCAAGGTTCTTTCTCGACGAGAAGAAGTGTCGTACCAACTGGAGTTGCCACCCCATCTATCCGAGTTCCATGATGTGTTCCATGTGTCGCTGCTCCGGAAGTGTCTGAAAGTTTCCGGTGGTACCCATTCTTACCAAGAGGTAGACCATCACACCAGTGACCTCAACCATGACCTCACCTACCGAGAGCGACCACTTTGTGTTCTTGCCGAGGACGTCCGTTTGGCGCGAAGACGGAAGATCAAGTTTCTGAAAGTACAATGGGGCAACCACTCTGAGGAGGAAGCTACTTGGGAGCGTGAACATTATTTGGAGCGTGAATTCTCTAGTTTTCTTTAGTCTTCAACTGTGGAATCCCGGGGACAAGATTCTCGTTAGGGGTAAGGTCTGTAACACCCCAATTTTCTTAAAACTATAATTGTGGTGTTAATCTAGACTCGTAGTGATAGCAAGAACTTTCGTGTGTTATAATTTGATAGCATGACTTATTTTGTGCCATGTTTACCTTTGCTTGATAACACTAGTTGGTTTAAGCTGAAATTTCAAATAACAAGAGCAACTTCATTAAAAATCTGAATTTTTGTGATCGTCATGTCTGTTAAAACTTAGTAAATCCAGGGCCTATTATTAAGCAAACCTTAAATAGTTTTTTGACATGCTTTTGTACCAATTTGATCTATGACATATATAGTTTCATACCTTGTTTCAAATTATCACAAATTGGCTTGTTAAGACATTAATCTCACAAGCTTTTGTGGGCATCAGAATGCTGTGACCATTTGGGAGAATTTCTCTCCTCTTCAAAATCTTTTCTTCTCTTTTGTGTTTTGATTGATTTGTTTTGAGTGAGCACTCAATAAGTCAGTAGCTACACCACCATCTTGTTAGTGTGGTCAAATTGCTTGAAATCATTTGTGTTCTTGTTTGTTTCTTTCATTCAATTTGTTTTGGTTGAATTTATTTTAAATCAGCCGAAAGCCCTCCCCCTCTCTCTCATCTCTCTCCATTTCGAATTGCTGGCTTAGAAAAGAAGGAGAGCAGCCCACCCCCAGCCATACCGCACCTGCCAGCCACACGACCTCTTCCTTCTCCACTCATCTTCTTTCTTTTTTTTCCTCCTGCCCAACCCGAGGTTACTCTCCCTCTCTCCCACTGGACGAGCTCGTCATCCCGACCAAACCCACTCTGTCCCCCTCTCCGCCGCCCTCCCGATCCAGTAGAAGACGCTCGCTCTCTCTCCCCCTCTGGACCCAAAAACGACCAAAGCCGGGCACCTCCTTTCCCTCTCACGTCCGCACCTCCCCTTGCCCTTTTATCCACACACCCATTCCACTCCCCCACGAAACCCCAACCTTCCCCTTGCTCTATGTCACTCAGAATCATCCGAAGAAACCGAAGGTCGCCGCCGGTGAAATCGACCGTAACCGTCGTTCCTCCCATCCGTTTCTCGCCATTCTTGGCTTCCCGGGTGCGTCTTGTTGAGGGCTATCTCACCCTGCCCTCTGTTTCTTATTTAGGTGCCCATAGACGCCGCCCCCGTCAACGACCCGAGAAGCTCATCGCCGCCGTCGCCATGAACTCCGACGTCGCCTGCGGGAGCTAAGGACATCGCCGAGTTCGCCATCGTCTTCTCTGTTGATCCCTGCCCTTCCTTGGCCGTGCAAGGTCTCTGGTGAGCGCCCCGTCGCCTCCCTTTTCTTTTCGCGTCTGGTTCGTCCGTGCGCCTCTTGGCGAGGAAGACGATGACCGCGAGCCGTAGATCACGAGATCGATGGCCACGTTTTAACCCAGCCCGCGCGCGCTCCCGCACCATGTTGGGCCGGCCTGATCCACTTGCGGACCAGATCCGTGCAAGCCTGAGAAAGATCCAGCGCAATTTCGGCCCGTAGACATTTTTATTTCTTGTTTTTATTCTTTTCCAGTTTCTGTTAAATGCTTGGTCTTGGATTAGTTATTTTGTGGTAGATCTGGTTGTGCAAATATTCTGGGCATAGTTTGGTTGGATACCTATGTGTTTTCTTGAACATGCAAAGTTGGTTTGGCACCAAGCTAAACTATATCTTTTTCTGAAAATAAATAATAATGAAAACTTTCCTTTGCACTAGATATGTTATAAATTGAGCTTAGGTTATCCAAATTAGGTGAATCAAATTTCTACAGAAAGATAAAATCAATACCTATCCAAAGAAGTTAACCTTGCAAGCAGGAGATTCCTAGAACATAAACTACATTCTTTTTGGATTTGAGACCAGTAGCTTTTAGATGATTTTTAGTTTCTGTTTGGAAGCAGTTTTTTATGCACAACTAATTTTCCGAGTTTTCTAGAGTAAATAGGAGTATTTTTGTAGAAGGACTCATTTTTCTGAGCATTATCATAGGAGTTGTGTGTTTTCCAATTAAACAGCACCCTAAATAACTATTTAAATGATTTAGTTATATTCTCTATTTTTAGATAAAATAAATCTTATGTTTAAATCTAATCAACTTTGAAATCCAGACCCTAAACTCAATCCGTATACTTGTATTTAAAATACTAATAGTGTTGTGGTTCATTGTATGTCTTTCTTTAGCATAATCCATTTTTTTATGCCTAAGTATAGCATTATATGTTTGATGTGTTTTTCTTGTGGTTGTGTTTATATTTTGTGACTCCATCCAGTGGTTGGTTCTATTTTGTAATGCTTGCTGTTTGTTCTTTTACTTTAGATTATTGTCAATACGAATTTTAGGATTTACTCTAGTTTCGTTGTTATCTTTCATGTTACGATAGAACCGCTAGCAGAGCAAGAGCAATACGAGGTAGCTGGGCACAACTACGGAGAAGAGCAAGACCCAGGGCAGTCCACTGAGCAAGGCAAGCCCACCTCACCATTATTGAAATCCTATTATTTAACCACGCATGTTTTGTTTTCAAAATCAAATAATGCATGCTTTATTTCTTTTGTGACGCCTGACCACCCGAAAACTATTTCACAAAATATTGTTTGGCCAAAGTTATACACTAGATTATGTTAGGTGTTATCAAAATAAGTCTTCACTTTATGAGCCTTGTTGTTGAAGGCGCTATAAAGAAAATCATATTTTCTTAGTATTATATTCTTTTTCTCATCTCAAAATCTTAGGATGGAGCCTGGTTTGATGAAAATGTTTTCGGAGAAAACCTGAGTTGCTTGGAGCAATGGCGAGCAAGTGATTTATTAAAACCATAGTTGCTGGGAGCAATCGGAGAGGTTTGCGAAAACCCGAGCTGCTGGGAGTAGTCGGAGGAGGAGATGTTTTGAAAATCAATGTGTGACCCTAGCTGCCGCCCGAACAATTAACCTGTGCAACCACATTACCTGGCATGGGTAGGGCTTAGCTGGAAGCTTGTCAATTTTAGTATTGGGGCTCTCATACTATCTAGGGGGGGCGGGCCCCTAAAGCCGGGTTGCCGTTGTCCGTGGATATACACTAGTGGGAATTGCGTCAGACGATTACGGCGGGTCTCCTGCCGTGGCGGTGTGGCGTCCCGACGAAAGACCAGAGGTCTAGTGGAGCACACGGTGCCTGGGAGAAAAAGTACCAGGAGGCCCCGATACTAGGGTGGACATAGTGGAAAGTTTTGATCAGGTTATCCGGACCCCCGCATATTGTCGGATGATAAGCCGTGGCAGACATGGCGGAGTGACCGTTTGGTGTGTGTAAAGTGTGCAACCTCTGCAGAGTGTAAATCTATTCGAAAATGCGGCATCCACGGTCATGGACGGTTGGAAAGGTCCCACTAGGTATGCTGGCTGGTTTTTGTTTTAAAAGAAAGTGTTTCTCGGAGAGGAGGAAACAAGGAGGTACCTGGGAGGTACGGAATTTGGGTGAGGATGGTTGATCTCGGGGAGACAATCAGTCCGACCTCAAGTAAGGAAAAAGGGGTATCCCTGTCCTAGTGTTTTGACAAACTTTTACAAAGAAAGTTTTTCAATACTTGGAAATGTCCGACAATCAGTCTCTCTAAATGTTTTCTTCAACAAAGATATAGAGATGTCCTATTCTCTATGTTTGAAAATCATGGTATTCGATTACAAGCCCTGTAGTTGAATATAGGAGCTATCCTAGTTTTCAAAAAATGCATTACTTGCATCACCATGAAAACTGAACCCTAGAGGTGGTCTTGCGAGTACGTAATTGTACTCATGTGGCTTTGTCCCTGGATATTGAAATGTCCAGATTTCAACGAGGAGTCCTACGCCGAGGAGGAGGAGTATGACGACTACTTCGCCGCTTAACTGTCATCAGTCAACTGCACTTGTGGTATGGCGTCTGGAGACGATGAGAGCCTGCGTTTTATCGTAGACTTGGTCAAGTGACCATTTATGTGTTGTAAGACTTTTATTCGTACGACTTGAATGATGTAACTCTTTGATACCATGTTTGTTATGTGATTGCGATGCACTGATCATTGGGATCGTGATCTTTTACATAACGTGGTCATCTCGGACTGTGGTTCGTGGGGTCCTTACAAACATCGTAATACGTTCCTTTTGCAATACTTTGCTGCGTATGTCATCACCTTATTCTACAAATAAGACGACCTCATTGTCAACCGACGTGACTGTCCATCATCGGGAAATCTCGATCAACAGTTGCCCAATTAACTAGCTTATATAGAGGCTTACTAGGGACTCTGGTTTGTCCATGTATCACATGTGTATTAACAATTCCGATTAATACAGTTATAGCACGATACAAAAACATATTATAAACTTATGAGATAATGCGTTAAATACTGTATATTTATTTGCCTCTAGGGCATATCTCTTTCAGCCTCCCACTTGCACCAGAGTACAAATAAACCAGCTGCATTTTACTTTCAATCATATCTCCTTATCTAATAAGCGTTATATGATAATGCCTCCTCGTGGAGGAGTGTTACTTCAACAATCTGTACGATAAAAAATTGTATGTTCTTTGTGATTCGTTGATATCACCTTGTTTGATATCATCATGTTATCTGATAACATATATACATCTACCGCAACTGAGTGAGACTTTTGTTTCCCATCGCTTACTCTGATTCTTTTAACCAGGCAATTGCATTGCAAACACACTCAGCTATAGAGGACTCTTTGTAACATTTACAATCTCGCGATATCTTTATATTTTTTCAAACCTATGTAGAGTTTTGACATTTCAATGTCAATCTAGTGCCTAATACTTTTCTACTTCTAGTAAATTCTAAATTTACTTTGATAATTGTTCTTCTTCTAAGAACATGGGTCACACTTTATCGAGCACATAATATGGTTCCTATATGATGTCTAATATGACAATATAATAGACCAACATATCTTATAACAACTATTATCGTGTAAAGATACACTTAATGTTTAATTGGATTTCCAAGGACCTTTCCATTGGTTTTAATATATTCAGTATTGTTCCAATCAATCCAAATAAAACAGCTCGACTTTCTATTTAAAATGCCTGTTCTATTCTAAATAGACACTATCTTTTAAATAGTTTCACAACTTCATCTTTCTAATTAATTCTACTGGTACTATCCATGATATGTCATTTACATATGAGGATTTTTAACTCCCACTCAAAATATGTCACCTACATATTTGAGGATACAAGCTCCCACTCAAAATATGTCATGTACATATATGAGGGTATGAGCTCCCACTAAAAAATATGTCACTCACATATTAAATTTGAGTGAACTTATTCGACTCCCACTTAAATTAGTAAATTCATAATTTCTTTCGATATTTTGGCCTAACCAAAATCATTGATAATTTATCCATTCTATTTTTAATACGATCTGTCAGTATTCTATTAATACATATCCCACAGACTTCAAGCATGTCTACACTTATGTAGTCAACAAATTTGATTTTTTCCAAGACACTCTGCTTGACAAAATATGCTTCCATGTCTTTCTTATAGTTGCATTTCTTTCATATAACACTTTAGATGATGATTAAGTGATCTTATTCTATGAATAAGATTAGAGTAACTTTTACTGTTTTAGTCCTTTTAAATGTAACTTGGATTTTAAGAAACAAAAGCCTTTGTTCGTATTATGATATTTTCTCAACCTTATTTGTAATAATAAGGTGTATCTTTTTCTGTCAACAAGATCTAAAATACTTAATATTAAACTATGACCTGACATCAAATAATCTTATAATAACACCTTATTTAAAAGCTTCTTGTTTGAAAATACTATGATCTCTTTGAAGGGGATCGCAAGCAGAAAACAATTTCTAATCTCCTTCACTCTTATCATCAAATTTTCATTTCCATTTGCAGAGATATTCATTTCGGAAGATATTCAAATATTCTACTTTTATGGCAAATAGGTCTGATACCTTATTTTAAGCTTCAACTTTTATTCCATTAACCATAATATAAAAAATCTTAATTTTTTGAATTACATAGACAACAATGCAAGTTTGGCTTGTGTTGGTGTTTGGAATACACTCTCATTTGAATGTGAGTATTCTACAAAGAACTATTCATGTATATTCTGTATTATCGTATAATCTTCTATAGCACGACACTTACTATCGATCACACGAATCAATATTGAAAAATATCTTTTCCTCAAGTGGATGTCGACTATAATGTTTTGAACATATTTAGAGATTTTATAAGAGATTCTGAAAGACCACACATTATCTAAAATATAGTATGATTATAAAATTTCATATATCACTATATCTGATATTATAAATTTGTGTAACGAATTTCCACAAGTCCTTTTGTGTTGAAACCATACTTCAAAAATATTGTCATGTTTTGATCGAATCTTGTGAATACAATATTCACTCATCTTTCTTCTAAAAAAATCCTTTGATCTTTTATCAAATTATTTTCAGACTCATGTTTCCTTAAGCAAATACATTTATTTACTTAGAATCGTAGAATGATTCAAAACAATGAAATTCACCACTTATTTAATTTAATAATCATCTAGTATGACTTTCAATCAATTTCCTTGTATATTGACATTTCAATATCCAATTATTTTCATCAATTCGGCACATATAACTGAAGGAGTTCTCGGGCATAACACAATATTTTCTTAACTTTCGAACACCAAAACTAGCCAGGATCTATCTATCTAGTACATGCGGTAATAGTGGCGGAACTTGTCACATACCTCTTGTATACCGAATAGCGGGGATTACACTCCCTCACAAGCGTTGCCGATGAAGCCGACGTAGCCGACCTCAAGGTCGCGGAGAACTTGGGGCGACAAAGTAGACGATGACGCGGCGATGTTCACGAAGATCCGGCGTCAATGGGGATGCGCGAGTCCAACGGCAGGTGGGCTGGCGTCGACCGTGGCGGTGGTGAGATGATGTCGCCCAGGCACCTCAAATGTGGCGCCTCTGAGTATTCACAAGCATACGGAGCTTAACAACAACCACCGGTCACTCAGATCCAGCTGAGATCGCAGGAGTAGAACTTTTCTGGAATCCCGCAGGGCTACGGCGCCCAGCGGTATAGCTTCGTGGTGAGAGAGAGAGAAAAGCGGGCGGAGAATTAACTCAGGCCGGCTGATACAACATTATTTGTATATTTAGATGTATTTAATCCAATTAATATGCCCTTGTATATAAAAGGGGCAAGGGAAAGGAGGGGTTGGGGTTCGGCCGGCCTAGCCATGGCAGAACCAGCCATGGGCCCCACCTCCTCTTGCTGGTTTGGCCCACACATGGGCCTCTCTTGGCCCATTAAGTGGGTTGCCCCCTTTTTCTCTTATTTTAATTAATATAAATATAATTAATTCATAATTAGTATATTTACATATTATTTAATCTCCCGTGACTCCGAAACAATTCCCGGACCACTCGACCATGTTTCAGACATTCCCCGAACCCCTCTGGACCTCCCCGGAACTTCTTCCGGAACCACTGGAACCCTTTCCGGATTATTTCTCTCTCTCTATCCTCTTCCTATATAATTCCAAAACTATCTCCAAGTGTCGTTAAGACGTTATTTCTTGTTACGCTATTGTTCGAGAATACTCAAGACATGGTTGAGACCCCTCGCTCGCCAATGACCGCATGTAACTTCCCAAATAGCAGCAAAAACCTAATTATAAAAGACCCAAAATTCTGAGGGAACAAAAACTTTTTGATACATCTTGGTTATGGATGTGTTTATCCTATGATTGCTCTATTGGTCATGTTGTGGTTTGTGTTTGTGTCAGTAACCCCTCTAGCTATCAAACCTAAAACTCGACCTAGTTTTAAATGACATCAGATATCAATGTTTCGAGGTAATAGATGAATTTCTTAGAGCTTCATGATTCCAAAATCTACAAAGGACCATATCATAAGTCCTAAAACAATTTGTAAAATAATATGTTGCAAGTACTAGTAACCCTCTTTTCAAACTCCAATCTTATAAGTCTATGGAAATCAATTCCCAAAGAATTGTTTAATTGTCTTCATCCAAAATTTTGTCATGATCATGCTCGTTACCACCTTACAAATATATTTGTTTTGTCTATAAAGTGTGGATGTTTTTCTATTTGTATGTGTTTTTGACCTATTTGTTATGTGCTTAAATTGTTTGCCATGAGTGTGTATTCTTATGAGTGACTTGTGACTATGTTTGTATGAAGTGAATGTTTATTGTTTGAATTAGAGCAGTCTATACTTGTTTGATGGTTTTGCATGCTTGTAACTTATTTTCCTCTTATTAAGTTGTTTGGTTAAAAATATTCTTAAACTAGTGAATTCTATAATGATGAAAAACTATCTTAACCCCTGTTAATTATTAGCATTTCTAGAGCATGATAATTAGGGTTTATTTTATTCAAAGTGAATATGCCACCTAAGTAACTAGTACAGAGAGGGCGAACTTCAGTCTCAAGATTTCAACATACAACATACAACATTAAGGTGGTCGTCATGGGAAGGAACAAGCTACAAACCAACCCTTGATTGCCGAAGCAGTCTCACTATCAAGACTTCAACCCCAATAATGGTACTCCAGTTGCAACTTCGGCAGTCTCAAGCTTTCCAACAGGAGACAAAGCCGATGAAGCGAAGACTCCAACAAGTAGGAATGACCAAGACCCATAGGACTTTTAGGATTTGACCCTTGGTCGGATTTTCCAGCTAACCCGTTTGTTGAGTACCCCTTTGGTAATATAGGTGTCTTGTGTGCTCTCTTACTGGTATGCTTGTTGCTTGTGTGTGTCTTGTTTGTTTGCTTGTTGTTGATATGTTGTTCTCTGATATCTTTCACAAGCACGCCTTGTAGGTGATACTTATTAGGCACATACTTTAAAACATCTTGATATCTCTACGCAAAAACCTTTCTTACCTTTTGCCATAAATGCACCCTAATGCACTTATAAGCTTGTACTCGAAAACTTCCAAAAATGCTTTCCCTCTGATCTAAAACTTTAACATGTGAGAGTCATTAACTACACATGATACCAAAGCCCCAAAGAAAGCCGATCCCCGTAATGTGACGAGCCTTGCCTAATTTAATGAACTATTTGAATTACGCCTATACCATCAATAAATTAACATATCTAACTTTAGAGTAGCATCTAACATTAGTTCGTCTAGTTGATAACTAACCTCTTCAAGACCATCGAACTGTTATAAGAAAAGAAGTGCCAACAAGAGTATCATTTTCAGATGGCAACGAGGAAGACTCAAAGATCAATAGGAGCCACTACTTTCTGGAGATTTTGTGAAGCTCTCATTACGTGTCATACAAGGAGATCGACGTCAGCAGCAACGGAGGCAACCTGCCCTAAAGATCATCTACATGAAGATGTATCACATAGCAAGAGTCATCAATTCGTTCTGTGCACCAACCTTATTAACTCGACTTGCCCTGACTAGAGGAAGATAGCAATGAGTCCCTTAACTAATCTTTTAGGCTAAGTTAAGATCCAACTGACCTCTAAAGACGTCTGCGAAGCATCATGAAGCCCTACACTCAAGAAAGTCTTCATCAACACTCTTCGTCGACTAAACCAAAGATGGACACAATAGGAGACACCATACCCATCAAGACGCTAGGAACGACAAGAAGACTGAAGACTGTTGCACTTAGCAACACCTAACCTCAAGCAAGTTTAGACGTCTTTGGCAGATCTTAGCACCCTTTGGCTTATTATGAAAAAGAAGAGAGTCAAGTCTACCGACCTGACGCCCCTGTGAGGCTTGAAAACTGTTTGCGCGTGTCTAACTGCTAACCCCTCAAGACGACAATATCAGGACACATATCTACATCAAACCCAAGCACCGAGGAGCTACGACCAAGATGAAGATCATAGTGTTAACCAAGACCAACAACACCTTGAAGTCGGCATCATCTTATAGCACCAACTTTAACCCCCATACTGTCCCCTTCTTAAGGGGGGAAGAAGCATGCTAGTTTTATTGGATAATTTTGACAAAAGGTTCTTTGCGCCCAAACCCTGGAGTATTTGAAGTCAACTCAAGAAGAGCCTTGCATCAGCATCAACCAACATGTCAACCCCCTTAGCAAAGACCCAAGTCTTCCAAAATAAATCAGACATCTCTTCGTCAAGGAAACCTCAGTTGAAAAATCCATAACCTCAGAAGATGAAGAACGATTGAGCTTTGTCCCTGCACTCTCTTATTACCCGCTTGGGAATCTCTGGCGAGATTCTTATACGGGGGGAAGATCTGTAACGTCCCAAATTTTGGAGGCAGCAAAAACCTAATTATTAAAGACCCAAAATTCTGATGGAAATTAACAGGAAAATCCTTTTAAAAGAAAAACGCAGGAATGGGCCATATCTGGCCCAAACTCCATTGAGCGAGCTGGGCCGGCCCGCTGCGTTGCGCGCCCAGGCAAAGGGGTAATTCGCCGTTGGATTCGGAACGGGCGGCCAGGAACAAAACCGGCCACGTTCAAAGAGGATCGTCGATCTGGAGATCGACAGCTCCTGGGCTTCTTCTTCCTCCCGACGTGGACGCCAGGAAGAAACAGAGGGAGACGAGCGAGGGGGGGGGGGGGTCGCGGGTGGCTCACCTCCGGCACTCAGGGCTCGCGTGCGGGGTCGGTTTCAGCGGAGTGGAAGCAGGGGATGGGTCTCCTACCCGTGGTGTCGTCAGAGCAGCTCCATGCGTGCGGCAACGGCGTCTCCTCCGAGCTCATGTCGAGGAAGAACGGGGCATCCTCGGGCACCTAGGCAAGAAACCGAGACGATGGAAGGTTAGGCACCGAGGAGGGGGTCTCGGGGAACCAAAAATGGCGAGAAACGGTGCGCTGGAACGAGAGATACAGCCTTCTCTTCGGATGAACTCCGACAGGATGTTCCTCGTCTCCCGAGCAAAATAGAGAGAGAGCTCGGGCAGGCTTGCATGGGAGGGTGGAGAGGTGTGAGGGGGGTGCAAAGTGAGTGGAATGAGGGGTCGGGCTGCACGGCGTCGGGTATTTGAGAGGGAACCCGATCTAGGGATTATTTCGGGCAAGGGAGGCAGGGGAGTGGTCTCCCTTGTTTTCTACTGGCTGGGTGGGCGGTGGGAGAGAGCCAGATAGCATTTGGTCGGAGTGACGAGCTCTGGCCAGTGGGGGGGATGGGGAGCGAGCCTCCATTGGGGTGTTTTTGGAGAAAGGGCAAGATGAGTGGAGGAGAGGGCAGGTAGAGTGGCTGGCAAGTGGGACATGGTTGGTGGAGAGCTGGCCTCCTTCTCTAGCAAGCCAAGTGGTCGTTGGAGGGGAGAGAAAAGGGAGAGGGGTTTGGTAGGTTAGGGTTTTGCCTCCGAAATCTCCTTTTCTTCTCTCTAATCATCTAAAAAGGTGCAACAAGATCAACCAAACAAAAGAGTTGGGATAAAAGAGAAAAAGGGGTGGTTGACTAGATTGTTGAGCTTACAAAATTTTAGAGCACTAAAACAGATCACAAAACACTAAGATTTGAAAAATGCAAGAAACTAGACCAAATGGTCAATGATTTTTTATGCCCAGAAAAGCTTGTGGGTTTTATGTTTTGTCAAGTTCTTGAATGCTTATCCAGACCATGGTATGCAAGTATATATACCAAGGATCAATTGTTTCAAATACATGTCAAGGATCACACAAGGATTTCTTAATCTTAGGCCCTATATTTGCTAAGTTTTAACAAACTAGAAGATCACAAGAATTCAGAATTTTAATAATGTTGTTCTTGTTATAAGGAAATTTTTATCTTGAACCAACTAGTGTCATCCAGCAAGGTAAACAAGGCACAGACAAGTCATGTTATAAAAATAATGAGACACAAAGTTCTTGCAAACACTAGAAGTCTAGATTAACACCACAATTATTATTTAAACAAAATTGGGGTGTTACAAACATCCCAATTTTCTTAAAACTATAATTGTGGTGAACACCCCAATTTTCTTAAAATAATAATTGTGGTGTTCATCTAGACTCCTAGTGATAGCAAGAACTTTTGTGTGTTATAATTTTATAGCATGACTTTTTTTGTGCCTTGTTTACCTTTGCTTGATAACACTAGTTGGTTTAAGCTGAAATTTCCAAATAACAAGAGCGACATAATTAAAAATCTGAATTTTTGTGATCTTCATGTATGTTAAACTTAGCAAATCTAGGGTCTATTATCAAGCAAACCTTAAATAGTTTTTTGACATGCTTTTGTACCAATTTGATCTATGTCATATATAGTTTCATACCCTGTTTCAAATTATCACAAATTGGCATGTTAAGACATTAATTTTACAAGCTTTTGTGGGCATCAGAATGCTGTGACCATTTGGGAGAATTTCTCTCCTCTTCTAAAATATTTCTTTTCTTTTGTGTTTTGATTGATTTGTTTTGAGTGAGCCCTCAATAAGTCAGTAGCTACACCACCATCTTGTTAGTGTGGTCAAATTGCTTGATGTCATTTGTGTTCTTGTTTGTTTCTTTAATTCAAATTTCTTTTTTTGGTTAAATTTATTTTAAATCAGCCGAAAGCCCCCCTCCCCCTCTCTCTCTTCTTTCTCCATTTCGAATTGCTGGCTTGGAAAATAAGGAGAGCAGCCCACCCCCCGGCCATACCCCACCTGCCAGCCACCCCACCTCTCCCTTCTCTACTCATCTTCTTTCTTTTTTTCCCTCCTGCCCAACCCGAGCTCACTCTCCCTCTCTCCCATTGGCCGAGCTCGTCATCCCGACCAAACCCACTCTGTCCCCCTCTCCACCGTCCTCCCGAGCCAGAAGAAGAAGCCCCTCGCTCTCTCTCCATCCGGACCCGAACAACCAAAGTCGGGCACCTCCTTTCTCTCTCACGTCTGCGCCTCCCCCGACCCTTTTATCAACACCCCGGTGCTCTCACACACCCACTCCCATCCACCACGAAACCCCAACCCTCCCCTTGCTCTCTGTCACTCGGAATCATCTTAAGAAACAAAAGGTCGCCGCCGGCGAAATCGACTGTAAACGTCGTCCCTCCGATCCGTTTCTCGCCATTCTTGACGTCCCGAGCGTGTCTCATTAATAGTTATCTCACTCTGCCCTTTGTTTCTTGTTTATGTGCCCATAGACGCCACCCCCGTCCTCGACCTGAGAAGCTCATCGCCACCGTCGCCATGAACGCCGACGTCGCCTACGGGAGCTGAGGACATCGCCGAGTTCACCATCGTGTTCTCCGACGATCCCTGCCCTTCCCATGGCCGCGCAAGGTCTCTAGTGAGCGCCCCGTCGCCGCCCTTTTATTTCCGCGCCCGGTTCGTCCGCGCGCCTCGTCTCGAGGAAGACGACGACCGCAGGCCGTAGATCGCGAGATCGACGGCCACATTTGAACCCAGCCCGCGCACGCGCTCGCGCACCATGTTGGGCCGGCCTGGTCCACTTGGACCAGATCTTTGCCAGCCCGAGTCAGATCCAGCCCAGTTTTGACCCGTAGACGTTTCTATTTCCTGTTTTTATTTTTTTCTAGTTTTTGTTAAATGTTTTGTTTGGATTAATTACTTTGTGGTAGATCTGGTTGTGCAAATATTGTGGGAATAGTTTGGTTGGATACCTATGTGTTTTCTTAAACATGCAAAGTTGGTTTGGCACCAAACTAAACTATATCTTTTTCTGGAAAAAAATAACAGTGAAAACTTTACTTTGCACTAGATCTGTTATAATAGTGAACCAAATTTCTACAGAAATACAAAATCAATACCTATCCAAAGAAATTAACCTTGCAAGCAGGAGATTCCTCGAAAAGAAACTACATCCTTTTGGATTTGAGACAACTAGCTTTTCGATGATTTTTTATTTCTGTTTGGAAGTAGTTTTTGATGCACAACTAATTTTCAGAGTTCCTAGAGTAACTAGGAGTACTGTGGTAGAAGGAATTATGTGAGTTGTGTGTTTTCCAATTAAACAACACACTAAATAACTATTTAAATGATTTAATTATATTCTCGTTTTTTGATAAAATAAATCTTGTGTTTAAATCTAATCAACTTTGTAATCTAGAACCTAAACTCAATCCATATACTTGTATTAAATATACTAATAGTTTTGTGGTCCATTGTTTGTCTTTGTTTAGCATAATCCATTTTTTATGCCTAAGTATAGCACTATGTGTTTGGTGTGTTTGGCTTGTGGTTGTGTTTATATTGGGTGACTCCATCTAGTGGTTGGTTCTATTTTGTAATGCTTGTTGTTTGTTCTTTTACTTTAGATTATTGTCAACACGCATTTTAGGATTTACTCTAGTTTTGTTGTTTTCTTTCATTTTACGGTAGAACCGCTAGCAGAGGAGGAGAAGTACGTGGTAGTTGAGCACAACTACGGAGTAGAGCAAGACCCAGTACAGTCCACTGAGCAAGGTAAGCCCACCTCACCATTATTGAAATCCTATTATTTTACCAAGCATGTTTTGTTTTCAAAATCAAATAATGCATGCTTTACTTCTTTTGTGGCGCCTGGCCACCCGAAAACTATTTCACAAAAAAATGTTTGGCCAAAGTTATACACTAGATTATGTTAGGTGTTATCAAAATAAGTCTTCACTTTATGGGCCTTGTTGTTGAAGGCGCTATAAAGAAAATCATATTTTCTTAATATTATATTCCTTTTCTCATCTCAAATCTTAGGATGGGAGGCTGGTTTGGTAAAAATGTTTTCGGAGAAAACCCGAGTTGCTGGGAGCAATCGGTGAGCAAGTGATTTATTAAAACCCGAGTTGCTGGGAGAAATCAGAGAGGTTTGTGAAAACCGGAGCTGCTGGGAGTAGTCGGAGGAGATGTTTTGACAAAACAAAGTGTTGTCCTATCTGCCGCCCCTGAAGCTTGTCCATTTTAGTATTGGGCTCTCATACTATCTATGGGGGCCGGGTCCCTTAAGTCGGGTTGCCATTGGACGAGGCAATACACAAGTGGGAATCGCGCCGGACGATTACGGCGGGTCTCCTAACGTGGCGGTGTGGCGTCCCGAGGAAAGACCAGAGGTCCGGTGGAGCACACGGTGCCGGGGAGAACAAACCTACCGGGAGGCCCCGATACTAGGGTGGACATAGTGGAATGTTTTGATCAGGTTATTCGGACCCCCGCATAATGTCGTTTGATGGGCCGAGGCAGACACGGCGGAATGACCGTTTGGTGTGGGTAAAGTGTGCAACCTCTGCAGAGTCTAAATCTATTCGAATAGCCGCGTCCGAGGTCATAGACGGTTGGAAAGGTCCCACTGGGCATGCTGGCTGATTTTAGTTTTAAAAATAAAGTGTTTCTCAGAGAGGAGGCAACAAGGAGGTACCTGGGAGGTACGAAATTTGGGTGAGGATGGTTGATCTCGGGGAGACAATCAATCCGACCTCAAGTCAGGAAAAAGGGGTATCCCTGTCCTAGTGTTTTGACATACTTTTACAAAGAACGTTTCAGTACTTGGATATGTCCGTGGGATATCCGAGAGAAGAGATTTCTATCCCTAAATCTTTTCTTCAACAAAGATATAGAGATGTCGTATTCTCTATGTTTGAAAATCATGGTATTCGAAAACAAGCCATGTAGTTGAATATATAAGCTATCCTAGTTTTCGCAAAATGCCTTACTTGCATCACCATGAAAACTGAACCCTAGAGGTGGTCTTGCGAGTACGTAATTGTACTCATGTGGCTTTGTCCCTGGATATTCAAATGTCCAGATTTCAACGAGGAGGCTTACTCCGAGGAGGAGGAGTATGACAACGACTTCGCCGCTTAGCTGGCACAGGTCAACTGCACTTGTGGGATGGCGTCTGGAGACGACGAGGGCTGACACTAGCCATGAGCTTCTGTTTTATCGTAGTTAATTCTGTACGGTGGGACGATGTTTGCATACTTGGTCAAGTGACCATTTATGTGTTGTAAGACTTTTATTCGTACGACTTGAATGATGTAACTCTTTGATACCATATTGGTTATGTGATTGCGGTGCACTGATCATTGGGATCGTGCTCTTTTACATAACGTGGACATCTCGGACTATGCTTCGAGGGGTCCTTAATGACATGGAATCAGAGCCATCACTGACCTTTAGCTAGGTTGGGCGTCGACGTCACGCAAATTTGTTTTTCCTAAAACTTAGGAGAGCTATATAAAATGTGCAGAATATACTGTGTAGCGTACCTGCACTTTAAATAAGGCATATACCTGTGTATAGTGCAAATCCCTGGATCGATACATTTGCACACACAGTTTACGATGTAATATCACAACAAAGCGTCAATTTTATTACATCGATGATCCAGAATTACAAAATATTTGATACAAGTTGCATAGCATAAAGCTAGCATTGAAAAAGTACACAGCGGAAATACAATAGCAGTGGGTCTCCAACAACTTCAGGTTGCAACAGGCGAAAACATGTTGGTTGTAGATTCAAAACCTATAAACGAAACCTCACTCGTCATCTGAACAATCTGCAATAAGAAAAATATTGCAACAACGTGGGTCAGATTCCATAAAAAATGGAGTCTGGCAAGTGACACTATGGTGGACACTAAATGGAATAACTCTATAGCCTATATGCATATTTGGCTGGTGGAGTTCAAGGCTATTTTGCATAAAGCCAAATTTTCCTATCTTTTTGTAAAACACTTTCTTCAAATCAAGACAAGTATGGCATGAAAACAATAAATCTAATCTTCCCTTGTTCACCCATCAAGTTTTATTTCTGAAGTTGGAATGATGGAATCCTCCGTTGACGTCCGTGATCAGCTGCTCAAATTGTCCGTACCGGGGACACGGCTAAGTACTCAGTTTTACACTCTGCAGAGGTTGTGCACGTTCACCATTGTACCCATTCAACCCAAATTATCCGTTACACACCACTTGTGATAAGGAAAGGAGAAGAATGAGACGAGATCTTTCAGAAGCATTATCCCTCCCACTCTGGCTTGACCCGTTCCACCTAACATTCCCCTACATCTGCTTGTCAAGTCGGAGAGAGTCCATGCAACATAATTGATCAAGGCAGAGCTCATATGGCAATGGCTGCACTGGAAGCAATCGTCACTCGGAGTTCTTCAGATTCCTCTGTTCCCTGGGTGGCCATCCACAAGTGCACGTACTCCAGGAACCATAGACATGGAACGGAGTAGCCACTCAACTTCGCCACCATATACAACCAATCCACCCAGGAGGTTCATTACCTTAGTTGATGTAAACTCTCAGGTAAAAATCACCATGCTGACGGCCCTAAGTAGAATAGAAATTCATCCTAGGCGACGACAACCATGAGCACAGTCCTGAGTAGTCACTTAACATTTTGTAAAACTTTTCATCAATTGCATAGCATCAATATTTCTGCTAAGTATGATATAGGAACCTAGACACAGGAGTAAAGGAATTCTACACAGGTTTAGCATAGCAATACTGTACTACTCATGCATATATAATACACTAAGTAATGCATATAGAAATAATAGGAAGTTTATGAGGTGTGCCACTTGCCTTTGAATGAAGTCTTCACTCACAAAGTCTTTTCAATGAACTCGGGTCTCTCTGTTCAGTCTAAACAATATAAACACACAACAGTACAACAACCATAAAACTAAACAACACAACACATACAAACAAGTTTCTTAAACTTCTAAGGAAAACATGACATGCATGATATGCAAATTATTTATAAGGACTAGAAATGCATGTCATGCCATGAAAAATCTTTTAAGTTAATTCAAGGAAATGTGTTGGTCCAAATGACTAAGGACTAAGGTTAGAAGTTGGATAAAAATACCTTTGTTATAATTTATCTTGAATAAGCACTCTAATGACTTAGTCATGATGTGCATATCTACTTAGAGAAAATACTAAGTCTATAAGGTGATCAACTTTTATTATCAACTCTTTGTAAATTGGATACTAGGATCCAACAAACTTCAAGATAATAATATGATCAAAAATTGTTTAAGTTTAAAGTGAAAGACAAGATTAGGAAAGAGGGAAAAAGATAGAAAGAAAGTTATAGTTGATTTTCCAGGCTTCATCTCCACACTTGTAATTTTTCCTTCGTGATGTATTGATTGTTTTTTTGGTAGACTTGATGATTCTACATACTTGATGATTCTTTTATCACCGAGGCTGGTCTTGGAATTAACTTAGTCTTCATGAAGTCTCAGAGAAGAAAGGAGAAAAGAAAGAGAGAGGGAGCAAGACTTAGAAAATATTTCTGGTTGGTCTTCATGAACTTCTTCTTGATTTTTCTTCTAAGTGCTTCTACTCCTTGAAGATACTTCTGAAGTCTTGTTTTGGCTAACTCCTCCATTGGCCTTCTAGCTCCATGTTGAAAATCCTAAGTGTTTAGTGCATAGCACTACCCAAATACTAAGTTTGAAAATAATCCTAACTTAGAGAAAATAATGGAGGAGTTTTCCTATGAGGAGTATAACTACCAAATAAAATATGGTATGCATGAAATGCAATTTTAAATCACAACAAACATAATACTATTTTTTTTGTGATATTTATAAAGTATGCATAAAGTTATAATAGCAATTTAATTAGTTTCTAATTTTGCAAAACATAATAAAAGGAAAACATATAGATTAAAGTTTTATGTCATTTAATTTTTATAACACAATTTTTATAATTGGTGTTAATATATAGAGGGCATTTAATAAAATTTAGTAGCAATTGCATTTAATCAAAAATAATGTTTCTATTAATAGTTATGTCAAAAATAGTCAAACTATTCAAATTAAATATACAACTATTAAATCATGAAAATAATACTCAAGAATATTTTATAACAGAGGCATCAAGTTACAAATATTCTAAAGTTTCTAAAACAATTTTATTTGCAATTTTCGGATTTATAGATTTAAAGTTATTACAAATATACTCAAATCATCCATTTGAAATTTGAATATTTTAAACTAACTCACATTTGAATTCTAACAGATCTAAAATATTCTACATGTCAAGAGCTTTCCAAATATATAAAAATATTTGAATTTGGATAAACAGAGAAAAAGATATGATAAAACTAATGTGTAGGGTCTTTTCTGCAAAACTGCCATTTTAATTCTATTCGAAAAATAAAACAGCAAACAGAGAGGGCCACGTGGCATGCTGCGATTGGCTGGGCTCGGCTCAGCTCGGCTCGGCTGAGTCTGAGCCGTGGCTCGGCTCGGCTCGGCTCCATTAAATCTGGATCGTTAGATCCAGATCCAAAGGATCAGATCTAAGTACCGGTTCGTTTGGGCTGGATCTAATCTGACCGTAGAGATCCGATCCAACGGTGTACCTAGCTTTGACCAGAGGTGGCGGTGGAAATTCGCCGGAGTTGGAGATGGTGGCGGCGCTGCGCCCAGGGCGTGGACGACGGTGATGATCCGGTGCCTCCCCGACCTCGAGGAGACGCCGGTGAGGTGCAGAGCGAGGTGGCAGAGACGATGAAGGCGACGCCGTCGACTCGGGCGTCCCGGAGTAGCGTGGAGGCACGACCAGAGGTACGGCCACGGCGGCGAGCCGCGGTTGAGCATGCCTCGTTGAAAACACTACGGAAAACGTCCAAGGAGAGGTGAGGGGAGGTGCGCGTCGGTGTGGGGAATCAAGGAGAGGTGGTCTGGAGGTCGGGGGCGTGCTACCTTGGCCGGAATCGAAGAAAAACCATGGCGGCACGGACAAACTCCGGCGAGCCGATTCAGCGGCCTTGGGGCGGTTCGGAGAGGGCTTTTGGGGGCAAAAGAAGGAGGAGATCGATTGGTTTTAGTAGCAAGAAACGGTGCGAAGTTTGGTGCTTTAAATCGCCGGGAATTAAATCGAGAAGAAACGCACATAGCGGTTTTCGGACTTTATTCCCGTGCGTGAGAGGTTGAAGACCATGCTGACGTCATCGCTGACGTCAGCGATTTTTCTTTTTCTGAATTTTCTTATTTCTTTCATAACTTTTGATTTAAGACTACAAATCAAGTCAAATAAATTTCAAAATTTTTGTAAAAACAATATCTTTGTGTTAAACCAGTTATAGGCATGTTTTGAACACTTTTCAAAAATCAAAATTTTGAATTATTGTTTAATACAAATTTGACACTTAATGTCAAATTTGAAAACATGGCTTAAATAATTTTGTTTTTGGTTAAATAAAATTTATAAAAAATACAAAACTTATATAAGTTTAAAATTAAGTTATATAAACGAATTTTCCAAAATTAAATCATTTTTGGCTTTAGTGCAACATTAAATAACATCACACATTTATTTGAAATGAAAAGGGAAATATAATGTATTCATTTTTTTAATTCAAAATATTTTGTGCACCATTATATTTTATATTATGATAATTCAATTGAAAACCTTATAACAACTTTGGAAAAGATTTTTGATTTAATTCATTTCTTATATAGAAAATATATTCATGAAAGTCATTTCATGTTTCGAAAATAAATGAAAATCATTTAAGCTAATGAAATGTTTATTTGGGTTGTTAAGTAATTATAAAATCTATGAGGTTTTAAGTTATAAACTATAGGCTTATAATTTCCAAACTATATTTTGAACTTAGTTAAAAGAATGAAAACCATTTGGCAATTATACCATTTTAATAGTCTTGAATTTAAGAATAGATATGGCTAAGTGGTTGAAATCAATTACTTATAAGTAAACTATTTACTTAAAATAAAATGGTTTGTACTTTATAAAACATTTGTCAAATTACATATTAAGGTTTTTGATAATTATAATGGATAATAAATTGTTTATCTTGTAACCACTTTTGAAAATAATGTTTACTCAAGGTATTTGAATTATTAACTCCTTTAAAAATGTTTGAAATCTTTTATAGTTGGTTTTTTTAAGCATATAATGTTTTAATTTTAATCAAAATACAAAGTTTTAAATTTTAGTGATTTTTGAACATTATGAAATGTTGGGATGTTACAGACTACCAACCTTAAAAGGAATCTCGTCCCCGAGATTTGGAGAAGCTAGGAAGACAAAGCAAATGCTTTAATGATTCTGATAACTCGGGACGTTTTGAGAAATGAAATTTCTGACATGGAAACTGGAAACTAGCAGGGGATGAATTTTCTGATTGGGGAGGCTCGAAAGAAAGATGGTTTGGGATCTCTGGGTTTAAGCAACGGGGTTTAATTTAACTGGGTGGCTACCACCCTTAAAAGAAAAGTTTTGTTGATAGTCAAACATTCTAACTTATACAAGAAGATCAAGACAAATAATTACAAACAATATCTAACAAACATCAAGCAACGAGGTTCTAACACAAAGCAAACAATCTAGTATTGTCACACAACCAAAGTTGGTATGACCACTACACTAGCACGATATCGTTGTTCTATTTGAGTGGTGGTCAGATCTACCTCCTTCGCAAGTGCTTCAAGTTCTTGTTCAACTTTATGGATATCTTCGAAGTGTTTGTCGAATCCTGGTTCTTCAATGGTCTTCCATGCATGTAGAACTTCATGATTAATCGTAGCTTTTCCATATGAGGCAGCAGAATCAGACTTAGACTATAAGAACATGGTCATCTAGAAAAAGATAAGAGGTTTTCAGAAGGTTGATAGTAGATGAGAGTATGAGGAAGATAAAATGAAAAGTTTTGTTTTTAGAAAAGTGAATAAATAGATTTTCAATCCTATGGTCAAATCCTATTTCTATCCAAACCTAGGGTTTCGAACCTACAGGAAACACAGTGCTCTGATACCATCTGTAGCGTACCTGCACTTTAAATAAGGCAGATACCTGTGTATAGTGCAAATCCCTGGATCGATTCATTTGCACATACAGTTTACGATGTAATATCACAACAAAGCGTCAATTTTATTACATCGATGATCCAGAATTACAAAATATTTGATACAAGTTGCATAGCATAAAGCTAGCATTGAAAAAGTACACAGCGGAAATACAATAGCAGTGGGTCTCCAACAACTTCATGTTGCCACAGGCGAAAACATGTTGGTTGTAGACTCGAAACAAATAAACGAAACCTCACTCGTCATCTGAACAATCTGCAATAATAAAAATATTGCAACAACGTGGGTCAGATTCCATTAAAAATGGAGTCTGGCAAGTGACACTATGGTGGACACTTAATGGAATAACTCTATAGCCTATATGTATATTTGGCTGGTGGAGTTCAAGGCTATTTTGCATAAAGCCAATTTTTCCTATCTTTTTGTAAAACACTTTCTTCAAATCAAGACAAGTATGGCATGAAAACCATAAATCTCATCTTCCCTTGTTCACCCATCAAGTTTTATTTCTGAAGTTGGAATGATGGAATCCTCCGTTGACGTCCGTGATCAGCTGCTCAAATTGTCCGTACCGGGGACACGGCTAAGTACTTAGTTTTACACTCTGCAGAGGTTGTGCACGTTCACCATTGTACCCATTCAACCCAAATTATCCTTTACACACCATTTGTGATAAGGAAAGGAGAAGAATGAGACGAGATCTTTCAGAAGCATTTTCCCTCCCACTCTGGCTTGACCCGTTCCACCTAACATTCCCCTACATCTGCTTGTCAAGCCGGAGAGAGTCCATGCAACATAATTGATCAAGCCAGAGCCCATATGGCAATGGCTGCACCGGAAGCAATCGTCACTCGGAGTTCTTCAGATTCCTCTGTTCCCTGGGTGGCCATCCACAAGTGCACGTACTCCAGGAACCATAGACATGGAACGGAGTAGCCACTCAACTTCGCCACCATATACAACCAATCCACCCAGGAGGTTCATTACCTTAGTTGATGTAAACTCTCAGGTAAAAATCACCATGCTGACGGCCCTAAGTAGAATAGAAATTCATCCTAGGCGACGACAACCATGAGCACAGTCCTGAGTAGTCACTTAACATTTTGTAAAACTTTTCATCAATTGCATAGCATCAATATTTCTGCTAAGTATGATATAGGAACCTAGACACAGGAGTAAAGGAATTCTACACAGGTTTAGCATAGCAATACTATCCTACTCATGCATATAAAATACACTAAGTAATGCATATAGAAATAATAGGAAGTTTATGAGGTGTGCCACTTGCCTTTGAATGAAGTCTTCACTCACAAACTCTTTTCAAGGAACTCGGGTCTCTCCGTTCAGTCTAAACAATATAAACCCACAACAGTACAACAATCATAAAACTAAACAACACAACACATACAAACAAGTTTCTTAAACTTCTAAGGAAAACATGACATGCATGATATGCAAATTATTTATAAGGACTAGAAATGCATGTCATGCCATGAAAAATCTTTTAAGTTAATTCAAGGAAATGTGTTGGTCCAAATGACTAAGGACTAAGGTTAGAAGTTGGATAAAAATACCTTTGTTATAATTTATCTTGAATAATCACTCTAATGACTTAGTCATGATGTGCATATCTACTTAGAGAAAATACTAAGTCTATAAGGTGATCAACTTTTATTATCAACTCTTTGTAAATTGGATACTAGGATCCAACAAACTTCAAGATAATAATATGATCAAAAATTGTTTAAGTTTAAAGTGAAAGACAAGATTAGGAAAGAGGGAAAAAGATAGAAAGAAAGTTATAGTTGATTTTCCAGGCTTCATCTCCACACTTGTAATTTTTCCTTCGTGATGTATTGATTGTTTTTTTGGTAGACTTGATGATTCTTCATACTTGATGATTCTTTTATCACCGAGGCTGGTCTTGGATTTAACTTATTCTTCATGAAGTCTCAGAGAAGAAAGGAGAAAATAAAGAGAGAGGGAGCAAGACTTAGAAAATATTTCTGGTTGGTCTTCATGAACTTCTTCTTGATTTTTCTTCTAAGTGCTTCTACTCCTTGAAGATACTTCTGAAGTCTTGTTTTGGCTAACTCCTCCATTGGCCTTCTAGCTCCATGTTGAAAATCCTAAGTGTTTAGTGCATAGCACTACCAAAATACTAAGTTTGAAAATAATCCTAACTTAGAGAAAATAATGGAGGAGTTTTCCTATGAGGAGTATAACTACCAAATAAAATATGGTATGCATGAAATGCAATTTTACATCACAAGAAACATAATACTATTTTTTTTTGTGATATTTATAAAGTATGCATAAAGTTATAATTACAATTTAATTAGTTTCTAATTTTGCAAAACATAATAAGAGGAAAACATATAGATTAAAGTTTTATGTCATTTAATTTTTATAACACAATTTTTATAATTGGTTTTAATATATAGAGGGCATTTAATAAAATTTAGTAGCAATTGCATTTAATCAAAAATAATGTTTCTATTAATAGTTATGTCAAAAATAGTCAAACTATTCAAATTAAATATACAACTATTAAATCATGAAAATAATACTCAAGAATATTTTATAACAGAGGCATCAAGTTACAAATATTCTAAAGTTTCTAAAACAATTTTATTTGCAATTTTCGGATTTATAGATTTAAAGTTATTACAAATATACTCAAATCATCCATTTGAAATTTGAATATTTTAAACTAACTCACATTTGAATTCTAACAGATCTAAAATATTCTACATGTCAAGAGCTTTCCAAATATATAAAATATTTGAATTTGGATAAACAGAGAAAAAGATATGATAAAACTAATGTGTAAGGTCTTTTCTGCAAAACTGCCATTTTAATTCTATTCGAAAAATAAAACAGCAAACAGAGAGGGCCACGTGGCATGCTGCGATTGGCTGGGCTCGGCTCAGCTCGGCTCGGCTGAGTCTGAGCCGTGGCTCGGCTCGGCTCGGCTCCATTAAATCTGGATCGTTAGATCCAGATCCAATGGATCAGATTTGAGTACCGGTTCGTTTGGGCTGGATCTAATCTAGGTCGTAGAGATCCGATCCAACGGTGTACCTAGCTTTGACCGGAGGTGGCGGTGGAAATTCGCCGGAGTTGGAGATGGTGGCGGCGCTGCGCCCAGGGCGTGGACGACGGTGATGATCCGGTGCCTCCCCGACCTCGAGGAGACGCCGGTGAGGTGCAGAGCGAGGTGGCAGAGACGATGAAGGCGACGCCGTCGACTCGGGCGTCCCGGAGTAGCGTGGAGGCACGACCAGAGGTACGGCCACGGCGGCGAGCCGCGGTTGAGCATGCCTCGTTGAAAACACTACGGAAAACGTCCAAGGAGAGGTGAGGGGAGGTGCGCGTCGGTGTGGGGAATCAAGGAGAGGTGGTCTGGAGGTCGGGGGCGTGCTACCTTGGCCGGAATCAAAGAAAAACCATGGCGGCACGGACAAACTCCGGCGAGCCGATTCAGCGGCCTTGGGGCGGTTCGGAGAGGGCTTTTGGGGGCAAAAGAAGGAGGAGATCGATGGCTTTTAGTAGCAAGAAACGGTGCAAAGTTTGGTGCTTGAAATCGCCGGGAATTAAATCGAGAAGAAACGCACATAGCGGTTTTCGGACTTTATTCCCGTAAGTGAGAGGTTGAAGACCATGCTGACGTCATCGCTGACGTCAGCGATTTTTCTTTTTCTGAATTTTCTTATTTCTTTCATAACTTTTGATTTAAGACTACAAATCAAGTCAAATAAATTTCAACAAATTTGTAAAAACTATATCTTTGTGTTAAACCAGTTATAGGCATGTTTTGAACACTTTTCAAAAATCAAAATTTTGAATTACTGTTTAATACAAATTTGACACTTAATGTCAAATTTGAAAACATGGCTTAAATAATTTTGTTTTAGGTTAAATAAATTTATAAAAAATATAAAACTTATATAAGTTTAAAAATAAGTTATATAAACGAATTTTCCAAAATTAAATCATTTTTGGCTTTAGTGCAACATTAAATAACATCATACATTTATTTGAAATGAAAAGGGAAATATAATGTATTCATTTTTTTAATTCAATATATTTTGTGCACCATTATATTTTATATTATGATAATTCAATTTAAAACCTTATAACAACTTTGGAAAAGATTTTTGATTTAATTCATTTCTTATATAGAAAATATATTCATGAAAGTCATTTCATGTTTTGAAAATAAATGAAAATCATTTAAGCTAATGAAATGTTTATTTGGGTTGTTAAGTAATTATAAAATCTATGAGGTTTTAAGTTATAAACTATAGGCTTATAATTTCCAAACTATATTTTGAACTTAGTTAAAAGAATGAAAACCATTTGGCAATTATACCATTTTAATAGTCTTGAATTTAAGAATAGATATGGCTAAGTGGTTGAAATCAATTACTTATAAGTAAACTATTTACTTAAAATAAAATGGTTTGTTCTTTATAAAACATTTGTGAAATTACATATTAAGGTTTTTGATAATTATAATGGATAATAAATTGTTTATCTTGTAACCACTTTTGAAAATAATGTTTACTCAAGGTATTTGAATTATTAACTCCTTTAAAAATGTTTGAAATCTTTTATAGTTGGTTTTCTTAAGCATATAATGTTTTAATTTTAATCAAAAACAAAAAGTTTTAAATTTTAGTGATTTTTGAACATTATGAAATGTTGGGATGTTACATACTGCTATTGCCTCCCCTCTAGTTTACTCTATTAATAATCAATATACATGCATTAAATATTGTATCTTTACTTGTTTAACAGTTTGCACACCGTTCACTAATTCAACTTCCACTTAAAATTTTGTGTACATGGACGGAGAGTTCACGACCGCTATCCAGTTGGGAGCGTTGCCCGACCAAGGGGCCACGTGTCTGTTCGAGGTTGACTTGCTGGAGCTGACCCGACTCTTGGGGCGTCCACTCCCCGAGCTACGGGGAGGATGGGATCCACCGATCATCAACGAAGAGATGTCTTGGAGGATGATGTGTACCTTTCGAGGCCCTATTGTGCCACCACTTGCGGAGGAGCTGACTATGGAGGCTACAGGACCTATGCGTCCCGGAGCGATCGTGTCTGCTCTGTAGCGAGCCCTTGCACGCTTGGTTCACTACCACCGTTTTGAGCTAGTCGGCACCCGCTTTCGAGTACTTCGAGGCGATCGACCAGCACGGTGACCCTAAGCTCCCGAGTGCCCACCCCATCTTTGCACGACACGTGGGGAACTTGGGGATGTGTCTGGAGTACATTCAGCCCCAGCTTGAGGAGAGTCGTCAGGAGAGCCATTTTCGTTACGAGCAATGGCAGGACACTGAGAGGAGTCTCACCGTTGCCGAGAGGAGCGTCACCATTGCCGAGTAGCTCAGTGAGGTGTCTGTCACCTTGCGCCATGAGGCGGAGGACAAGCTAGCTCCAGCAGAGGAGAAGCTCGAGGCCACCGAGGTGAGCTCAAGGCCACTGAGGAGCGTCTAGCGAGGGCCCGAGCTGCTTTTGGGAAGGAGCGGAAGTTGTGCCGCAGCTTTGAGGAACGCTTCAAGAACGCTCAGTACCTCACGCTCCACCTGGGTGGGCGAGCACAACGCCACCATTACTATCCGTGACGCCTGAATCCACAAGCTTGAGAAGGAGTTAGAGGACGCACACAAGGAGAATGATGATCTCCTGTCCGACGACGAGGATCCTGTGGAGGGTTTGGACATGGAGTCCGAGAGTTACCAGGAGGACGGCGATCTCCACGGAGTGGTTGACAAGGACACCGAGGCTGTTATGTCAGAGGAGGACCCAGAGGAGCCACCTTACGCCAGCGACGCTCGCACCTCACCTACCGTCACTACCGGAGACGAGTAGCTGCTTCGAGTAGTTTCTTTTGAGTTAGGACCGAACCATCGCAAACAATTGCTGCGATTGTGTGGTCTAGTTATTATGAGTGCGTTGTTTGGATGATGTAAGACTATGACGGTACTTTGTCGTGCGGTTGTGAAACTCGTACGTGATAGTTTTGGAACCTTATTATAGAGTTGGATCATGTTTCTTTAAGTATGTTTCCTCGCTGTGATTTTATTCTTCGATGTTTACTAGGTTGTTTTATGGCGTGCCTTAACCCTAATGCATGTTTGAAAATAAGAGGTTTCAGATAGGGGAATTAATTGGTATACTATTCTAAACTTTAGCATGGCGAGAGATCCACGACCACCACCACCCGAGCCATCTTTGGCTCAAGTTTTGCGCCTTCTCGTTGAGGATCGTGAGGCAGCCCACACCGAGAGGAATGCCAACCTCGCCACTCTTCAGCACCTTGCTCAGATCGCCGTCAACCACAATGGCGACAGGGGAAATCAGGAGCCGCGCTCTAAGCTACGTGACTTTCAGAACACCAACCCACCAGTTTTCTCCAGGAGTGAAGTGCCTCTGGATGCGGACGACTGGATCCGCACCGTCGAGAACAACTTAAAGGTCGCCGAGGTTGGTGACACTGAG
The DNA here is from genome assembly GCA_026929855.1 of Poa annua. Taxonomy (NCBI): domain Eukaryota; kingdom Viridiplantae; phylum Streptophyta; class Magnoliopsida; order Poales; family Poaceae; genus Poa; species Poa annua. The sequence goes on from CM049427.1 coordinate 98,777,182, forward strand.
AAGGTGGTATACGCCACCCACTATCTCTCTGGACCTGCCCTATGTTGGTGACACTGGGAGGCAGTTCGCGCTATGTTGCCTCAAGACGAAGTCGTGACTTGGGAAGCCTTCAAGACCAAGTTCTTGAAGCGTTATGTGCGAACCGGACTCGTCAGTATCATGCGAGAGAAGTTTGTGCAGCTGAAGCAAGGCAGTTTGTCTGTCAGTGAATATCTTGATAAGTTCACCACTCTAGCGAGGTGTGCACCCGCTGACACTGACACTGAAGACAAGAAGAAGGAGAGGTTCCTGAACGGACTGCATGATGAGATGCAATACATCCTGGTGCTGATGCCCTTTACCGACCTGGAATCTCTGGCTGATGCAATCATCATTATGGAGCACAAGCGCAAGACGTCTTTTGACAACCGCAAGCGCCGTCAGCAGATGCAGGAAGGTGGTAGGAGCAGCAGCCCCGCTGGGAGTTACCCACGCCCACGCCCTTCACACCCGTCAAGGCCTGCATATCAGCCACCAATACCAACTTATCAGCTAACAAGGCCATCAGCTTTTGCACCAAGACTCAGCAACCCAATTCGCCCGCCTGCACCACGCCCAGGAGGCGGATTTAACCCCGGTCTCAACTTTAACATACGCCTGCTCCTAGACCCACCGGAGGATGTTTTGCTTGTGCACAGCCTGGACACTTTTCTCGGGAATGCCCCACTAAACAGCCCGCTAGTAGTCGCCCCAATTCGACTAAGCTGAACCAAGGACCATCTCGTGCACCTGGAGGCAAGGCCCCATATCCAAAGAAGACAGGGTACATGGCGAGAGGCAATCTGAACCATATTAGTGCCGAGGAAGCTCAGGAGGTGCCATACCTTGTTATGGGTACGTTCCCTGTCAACTCAGTTCCTGCCTCAGAGTTGTTTTATTCTGGAGCATCCCATTTGTTTGTTACTGAGCCGTTTGTTAAGAAGTGGTTCTAGGAATGGATTGTGTAACACCCCAAATTTCGGAAACAAGAAGACTTAATTAATAAAGGCCCAAAATTCTGAGGGAACAAAAACTTTTGCTCTTGTTTCTTTTGTTTGTCTTGTTTTGTTTTAGTTTGTGTTGGTGTTGACGACCTCTATAGCTATCAACCCTAAAAACTCAACCTAGTTATAATTTGACCTTTGATATCAGTGTTATCACAAGTAAAAATAGTACATACATTTTCACCTATCTTATCTTTAACAAACTATATTCACCATGATGTCTGAAAATTAGCAACTACCCAAAGACCTTTTATTTCAGATAATAAAAGTATTTTTGGAAGCTTTATCTTTGAAAAACTATAAAGGACCATATAATGAGTCCTAACATACTTTGAGTTTAATGTGTTGCTAGTCGTAGCAACTTTTATTTTAAGAACTCCTAATTTAATATCTCTTTTGAAAAGCTTTTACTAGGAAGTGGTTTAACCTCCTTTCTACAAAGTCTTGTCATTATTGTATTGATCACCTCCTCCCAAAAATATTGGTTTTATCTTAAAGTATGGTTGTTTGTCTAATTGTATGTGTGTTTGACCTTTTTGATATGTTCTTAAATTGTTTGCCTTGAGTTGGTATTCCTATTAGTGACTTGTGGCTATGTTTGTATTAAGTGCTTGTATATTGTTGGAATTGGAGTAATATATACTTGTTTGATGGTTTTGCATGCTTATAACTTTTTTCCCCTTATTAAGATGTTTGGTTAAAATATTCTTACTAGAAAATTATATAATAATGAAAAGATATCTTAACCCCTATTAAATTTTAGCATTTCTAGAACCTTACCATAAGTCCTAAAACCTTTTGTAAAACAATAGGTTGCAAGTACTGTCAACCCTCTTTTTAAAAAAATCTCATTTTAGTATACTAGGGAAAACAATTTCCATAAGTGTTGTCTAATTCTAGTTCTATCAAAAACCTTGTCTTGAAACATTTTGTTCATCACCTCACCTTACACTGGTTATTATCCTAAATGTTTGCTTGTTTTTATATGTGGATTTATGTATATTGAGAATTAGGTGTGAGGCTTGGTTGAGGTCTTTTAGGCTTAGATGTCCTATTGTATTACATCTTTGTCCATGAAGTGACTCAAAAGAAACTCAATCTTATATTTTCATAAATGAGATAACTATTAACTTTTAGCATTTATAGAATATGATAAGAAGGACTTATTTAATTCAATTTGGAAATGCAACTCACCTAACCTCATCCTCACCACTTCTACTCCCCGCCTGTATCATCCTTGATAACTTACATAATTGTTTGATCACTAATCCATGTATGTTTTTAGTGCTACTTTATAAGGTGACCATTAGTGTCTCACTAGTTAGCCTTTTCTCATTTTCTTATCTAGTGCTTATTAAACCATTTTGACCTAATCTCTTTAGCCAAGTACTGCACATATGCCCCTTCTAATAAACCCACCTTGTCTCACAATTTTCTGGTCAAAGGATGGACTCGTTCATCTTAGCTTAGTGACCTAATCTTTTATCTCCCAAAAATAATCCAACATCCAAACCTATCCCTCTCGTCTTGTCCAACATGTTTATGGGAGTATACACTGGACCTCCACCCCTCTAGAAACTCCTAGCACGATTTTTGTCAAACCCTAGCCCTGCCTTTCTTCTTGTCTTTTTATTTCAAGCATTTTGTCGAATAGGTTGAGGGCAGGAGAAACATCTTCATTCATTTCACCCCCTCCAACGACTTGAGGACATGGGCTAATGTCCGAAGTGGTGCAGCTGCGTTTTACATCATTGCCCACCGCATGTCTCAGCCAATCCATGCCCGGGTCTCCTCTCTCTCCCCTATCCATACCCGAGACCATGAACCGGCCACCCTCCTCTCTTATTGCAACCCAGGCCACCCCATCCCCTATCTCCTTGCCCATTAGCTTCCTCTCTCCCACCCCTACGGACACCAAGCGAGCTAACTCTCTCTTTTGCTCGGATTCATGGATGTACCACCGCTCGACCCGAGCTCTTGCGAGCACGAATGTCACCGCGGCTGACCATCTCCTCCGCTTCTCTCAACACCATCTCGTTCCCCTTCCCGTGGGTTGCCTCCTTTACATCTTTGCGTAGTTGCCGGGACACTGGAGCCGCCGCGACCTCGCCATGCCCGACGCGGACTTCCTCGGTGTTCCCGTCACTCCGGACCACGCCATCGAGATCTGAGACCTTCCGCGCCCTTCCCTTGCTCTCTGCATCCGCCTCCGACCTCTCCTTCGTCCAAAAGGTGTGCGAGGTGAGAAAATCGAGCCACCCTGTGGCTAGGGTTCCGCCTCCCCCACCATGGTCTCCCTCTGATTCAGTCGCGAGGTAGAGGATTACTGGCTGTCGTAGATTCCTTGATCGAAGGCCAGCATTCAAAGCTGACCGATCTAATCCTAACCGTTCGCTCGCGATCCGGTGGCCACTTAACCCTCCGCCGGCGCGCGAAACGCAATTGGGCCATCCCAACTCTCCCGCTCGGCCTAATTTTTTTTCCACTTCGATCTATTTCCTGTTAAATTTTCTTGTTATTCCACCTGGTAGGTTTAATTCATTTCTGGTAGATCTAGACATCCAAATCGAGTGATTAAAATTTTGTTGGGTTCCTAGGAGTTTTATTAACCTGGTGGCACTGGCCTTTACTAAAAAAGTGTTGGTATGTGCATGCTAGGTTGAATCTTGTAAAATGTTTCTTTTTCAGTATTTCATTTATAACTTGAGTTTTATACATCCAAATCTTTCAAACTTTAGTTCTCTGGGAAGACAGTGAAAATACCTACCTAGATCTAAAAGTCTTGCATGCAGCAGAGGTTTCTAACTAAAGTTCTATAAAGTTTCAAAATGACATTAGTAGCTATTTGATGATTTTTATTGCATGTGGTAGGTATGAGTGGTAGATTTCATATCCTAGATTGGTAGAATTTTCCAGCTTTTATTTTATGCAAGATGAATTATTCCCTTAAACAGTAGGTGAATACACTTGAAAAAAAGAATAAATTTATTTTCTGTTAATTGCATGTGTCTAGTTTCACTTGTTTGTGCTAGATCTGTTTGCGCAAGTGGATTAGGAGTATTTTTGTGTAGTACCTATGCGTGTTTTTTTATCATACCACACTGGTTTTGCCTCAAAAATACTTATACTTTGTGTTGCACATTAAATCTAGTAAAAAGTATATTCTTCACTTAAAATGAAATATCTTGAGTTAGGAGTGTCCAAATGAAGTGAATCCAATTTCTACAAAAATAAAATCAATAACTATCCATAGAAATTAACATTGCATGTAAGAGATTCCTATAACTGAATCTATAATGATTTTGGGTTTGTGACCAGTAGCTTTTGTAGGATTTTTAGTTTCTGTTTAGTGATAGATTTTGATGCAAATCCAATTTTTCCTAGTTTCATACGGTTATTAGGTATACTGTGGTAGAATGATTTATTTATAGGAGATAAATTATGAGTATGGTAATTAATCTCACATAAATAGGACGTATAAAACTAAATTTTGAATTAAATTAATTCCCTGTTTTACCTAAATTGTTAGGTGTGGATGTGTTTAATAAATCATAAGTCCAGAACCTTAAATTCACCTTTAAGAACTTAATGAATTTCCTAAGAGTATTGTTATGCCATTCACTTTTGAGTTTAACATACTTCATCTTGTTTCCTAAGAGTTGCACTAATTTCATTTGTGTGTTATGCATGTGAATGGTGTTTGGTGTTAAATAATATCCAGTAATTGCTTGTGCTTTGTAATGCTTGCTGTATGGTTTGTTTACTTCAGATTGTTGTCAACACTTGGTTACTATGTGATTGTTTGGTTTAATTGTTGAAGTTGTCTTAATTCTGGTGTCTTATTAAACAAGCCTACTAGCTGTAAGTGTAACATCCCAACATTTTATAATATTCAAAAGTCACTAAAATTTAAAACTTTTCTTTTTATTAAAATAAAATATTAAATGCATAAGGAAACCAACTATAAAAGACTTCAAACTTATTGAAAGAGTATAATAATTCAAATGTCACAGTTTAAACATTTTGGTTACCCACTGTATTTCAAAAACCTAAAAGTGTAGTGGACAAATATTTTACAAACTACAATCCATTTTATTTTAAGTAAATAGTTACATATAAGAAATTGATTCCAATCACATAGCCATAGCTATTCATAAATTAAAATAATATTTATAAGTGATCTTTTAAACTATTTAAAACATGGATTATCCAAATAAACATTTCATTAACTTAAAATGAACTCCATTTATTTTCAACACCTAAAATGATTGTTATGAATAGGAATTCTATATAAGAAAGGAATTAAATTAAAAATCTTTTCAAAGGTTGTTTATGAAGTTCAAATGATTTATCTTAATATAAAACATAATGTTACTTTTGAAAAAGGATTCAAGCATTGCACTCATGCATAAGCATCATTTCATATTGTGGCTTAAATTAAATAAGAGTTTGAAATTTAATATTTATTTAAATGCTTGTTTTGGAAATTAATCCATAAACATGTTATTTGTATCTTTTATAATTTCCCTTTTATTTAATTTTATTTTGGGCAAGAATACTACCAAAAAGTTCTAAATTAAATTAGCTTTCCAAAACATTTTTTTATGAATTTTTCTGAAAAGGTTTGGTTAAGTTTAAAAATCAATTTTGAATTAAAAGATTGAAAACAGAAAATGAATTGCCAAAAAAACAGGGAAGGAGAAGAGCAGCCGAGCCAGTGGGCCGAAGCCCATTTCTTTCTCTGCCGCGCGCGCAGCCGCCAGAAGCCCAGCAGCGGCCCATCCCCTTCCTCCTCCCACTGACGCGCGGGACCCACATGTCATCATCTTCCCCAAATCGTATCGCGAACGAACTCTAACCGAAACCAAAATCGGATCAATCCGATCCTTTTCTTGCGGAGTAATCCTCATCCGTGCGCCCCATAAATACCCCAGAATCGCCGCCCTCTCCCGCACTCAAAACCCTAGCGCATCGCCTCCAGGCTGCTCGGAAACATCCGCCGCCTCTCCGACATTGCCGCCGCCGTGTTCTTCAAAAACCGGTGAGTACAAAGCCCCTCGAACCTTTCCGCAACTCCCTCTCGACTCCCTGTCCACGCGCGCATCTTCTTGACACCATCGGTGTTGTGTTTGTGTTCCAGAACGTCACGTTCTTCCTCGCCCGAAGAAAACCGCCCGCGGGAGCAACTCCGGCGAGCAACCTCCGGCGCATCCGTGCCCCCCAGCATCGTCGACTTCGCCACCGAGTTCGCCACGGCCTCCCGCACGTCCTGGTACGAGCCGCTCTTCCTAAGACCACCTAGATCACGTAGAACATATGTTGCCGCCACGGCGCCACCGCGCAAATCGTCTCCGGCGAGGTCTCCGGCGACCTAGCGCCGCTCGGATCTGGTCGATCCAATCTAGGCCGTTAGATCGTGATCCTACGGCTCTGTTTTAATCACTTATCCAAAACGGAATCAACGAATAGGAAGCAGCCACGTCAGCGCCACGTAGACAGCACAGTCAGCGCCAGCGTGTAAATCATTTTTTCTATTTTAATTTTAATTGGAAAATTGCAGATTAGTCCCTGTAATTAAAACATCTATAACTGTTTAACCACAACTCCAAATTTAATAATTTTTATATATTTGGAAAGCTCTTGACATGTAGAATATTTTGGATCTGACAAAATTCAAATTTAACTTAGTATAAAATATTCAAATTTCAAATGGTGAATTGAGTATATTTGTAATAATTTTAATTCTATAAATCCAAAAATTGCAAATAAATATGTTTTAGAAACTTTAGAATATTTGTAAATTAATGCCACTGCTATAAAATATTTTTGGAGTAATTTTTGAATGATTTCATAGTTGTGAGTTTAATTTGAATAGTTTGACTAATTTTGAAACAACTTTTAATAGAAATATTATTTTTGATTAAATCAAATTGCATTAAATATAATTAAACCACCTCTGGCTATTAACACCATCTATAAAGAAAATTGTGTTATACAATATAAAACACATAAAACTTTAATCTATATGTTTCCTGTATTATGTTTTGCAAATTAGAAACTAATTAAATTGCAAACTATAACTTTATGCATAAGTTATAAAATTTACAAAAATTAGTGTTATGTTGCTTGTGATTTAAAATTGCATTTCATGCATAGCATATTTTATAGTCATATTTTCCATAAGGAAAACTCCTCCCCAATTTCTCTAAGTTAGGATTATTTTCAAACTTAGTATTTTGGGAAAAGTGCTATACACTTAGACACTTAGTAATTTTCAACAAGGAGCTGGAAGACCAATGAAGGACTTAGCCAAAAACAAGACCTCAGAAGTATCTTCCAAGGAGAAGAAACACTTAGAAGAAAATCAAAAAGAAGTTCATGAAGGACTTAGAAGAAAACAGATTCTGGAAGCATCCTCAAGATGTCAAGCACTTGGAAGAAAAGTGAGAAGAAGTTCAAGAAGGCCAACCCCCTTTTATTCTCTAAGTCTTTCTCTCTGTCTTTTCTTCTCCTCTGAGATTTCATGAAGACTAAGTAAATCCAAGACCAGCCTCTAGGATACAAGAACCATCAAGTCTGAAGATTCAGCAAGACTACCAAGAACTCAATCAAGATATCATCCAGAAGAAAGTTACAAGTCTGGAGATGAAGCCTGGAGGACAACTACATCTTTCTTTCTATTTGTTCCCTCTTTCCTAATCTTGTCTTTTAGACTTAAACAAATTTTGATCATGATATTATCATCTTGAAGTTGTTGGATCCTAGCGGCATAGTGAGATGAAGCGGCCTGGAAACAAACCTTACATGTCCACGTACATGAGACCTGTTCCACAAATTAAGTGGCTGGCCGGGTGTCTGTCTCTCTCACTTTAGCGAATATCCAATTTATAAAGAGTTTATAGTAATTGTTGATCACCTTATAGACTTAGTATTTTTCTCTAAGTATCTTGCACATCATGGCTAAGCCATTTGAGTGCTTGTTTAAAGATGATATAAAACAAAGTATGTTTATCCAACTTAAGACCTTAGTCCTTACTCATTCTTGACCCACCTATTTGCCTTGCATTAACTTAAAAGATTTTCATGGCATGAAAAAGTATTTCTAGCCTTAGGAATACTTTGCACATCATGCATAAACATATTTTCCTTAGGAAGTTTTATAAAACTTATTTATTCATCTAGTATGTGTTTGTATGCATTGTGGAGTTGTGCTTGTTGTTGATTGTTGTATTGCTGCTTGTCTATACTGTTAGATTGAACGGAGAGTCCCGAGTATCGTTGAAAAGAGTTGTGAACAACGACAACATTCAAAGGCAAGTGGCACACCTCATAAACTTCCTATTATTTTCTTATGCATTACTTAGTGTATTTTTATATGCATGTGTTGCTATGCTAAACCTGCGTAGAATCCCTTATTCCTGTGTCTAGGTTCCTATATCATACTTAGCAGAGATATTGATGCTATGCAATGGATGAGAAGTTTTACAAAATGATAAGTGACTACTCAGGGCTGTGCTCATGGTTGTCGTCGCCTAGGATGAATTTCTATTCTACTTAGGGCCGTGATCATGGTGACTTTTACCTGATAGTGCACATCCACAAAGTTAATGAAACACCTGGGTGGTAAGTGGTTGCATGGGTTATGTTGAGTGGCTACTCAGGTCCATGTCTATGGTTCCTGGAGTATGTACACTTGTGAATGGCCACCCAGAAACAGAGGAATCTGAAGAACTCCGAGTGACGATTGCTTCCAGTGCAGCCATTGCCATATGGGCTCTGGCTTGATCAATTATGTTGCATGGACTCTCTCCGGCTTGACAAGCAGATGTAGGGGGATGTTAGGTGGAACGGGTCAAGCCAGAGTGGGAGGGAAAATGCTTCTGAAAGATCTCGTCTCATTCTTCTCCTTTCCTTATCACAAATGGTGTGTAAAGGATAATTTGGGTTGAATGGGTACAATGGTGAACGTGCACAACCTCTGCAGAGTGTAAAACTAAGTACTTAGCCGTGTCCCCGGTACGGACAAATTGAGCAGCTGATCACGGACGTCAACGGAGGATTCCACCATTCCAACTTCAGAAGTAAAATTTGATGGGTGAACAAGGGAAGATGAGATTTATGGTTTTCATGCCATACTCGTCTTGATTTCAAGAAAAGTGTTTTCAAAAGAGTAGGAAAAATTGGCTTTATGCAAATTAGCCTTGAACTCCACCAGCCAAATATGCATATAGGCTTTAGAGTTATTCCATTAAGTGTCCACCATAGTGTCACTTGCCAGACTCCATTTTTAATGGAAATCTGACCCACGTTGTTGCAATATTTTTCTTATTGCAGATTATTCAGATGACGAGTGAGGTTTCGTTTATAGGTTTCGAGTCTACAACCAACATGTTTTCGCCTGTGGCAGCATGAAAGTGATAGAGACTCACTGCTATTGTATTTCCGTTGTGTACTTTTTCAATGCTAGCTTTATGCTATGCAACTTGTATCGAATATTTTGTAAGTCTGGATCATCGATGTAATAAAATTGATACTTTGTTGTGATATTACATCGTAAACTGTGTGTGCAAACGAATCGATCCAGGGATTTGCACTATACACAGGTATCTGCCTTATTTTAAGTGCAGGTACGCTACAGATGGTATCAGAGCACTGTGTTGCCTGTAGGTTCGAAACCCCTAGGATTGGACTGAGACCCCAAAGGTTAAATAGTTAACTAAACTAGGTTTCCAAAACATGAGTAATTTTTGAACTTCCTTTAATATTGTTTGACAGTATTTATCTTGTCTTGCATCTTCCCTTTTCTTTTAAATTCTAATACTCTTACCTGTTCAAAATTTTAGATGGGAGAGTACACTCAGACTGCGTATGCTGGAGTTTTGTCGGGTTTCATCTTTGGGAGGCATCTGTCTAGATTGACAAGTGTATTGAAGCTACCACCACCCTATTTCCGAGGAAGGAAGGAGGAGACCAACATACCCCATGGGATACGTTGGGAAATACGCACCATCATGACCCCGGATCCTACGATGCCAGACTTCGAGCCCGTGGACTATGTCACCTACTACCCAGAGTGGATTAGGGAGTGAACATAGCTATGGTAGACTTAATAGCTCGTTTGTGTTACAAGTATCGATTCAAGCTAGCACCAGGATCGCCCTTACGTGCCTTTGGAAAGAGGGATGCACATGGTCTCTCGATGGCTCACACGGGAAATCGCCTGGACCTGCCCCTCGTTAACAAGACGTTTGAAGACTTGGATTATCTCATCAACTGTCTGACCAGGAGAGTCCAACAGACTTATGACGTCGCAAATCATGCACAAGCCGTCATACACGCAAAAACCCAAGAACTCCAGACTTCTGAAAATCTTATTGGTCAGTTGGAGGAACTCATCCATGACCTACATTTGGAGAACCTTGGCAAGGATGAGCAAATTGCCATGCTTGAGGCGCAACTCATTCCACCTCCACCACCGCCGGTAGCTGAAGAAGGAGGTGACCAAGGCACTGGAAATGTGACTGTATCTGCAGCTGCGAAGGAGGAAGGACGAGAGGAAGAAGATCCCGAAGAGGTGCTGTTTGAAGAGTCAACTAAGGAAGAAGTCACGCATGTGGCAAATAACCACGCAATAAAACGCAAGCGTAATATTTAGGAGGGATAAGTGTAGCAATCAGAACCATGTTAGAGGGACCACCATTTATCTTATTTAGCTTATCGTATCGATTTAGAGTATTGACCTATCAAATTGTGGTATGGCAGTACTGTTGCTTTTGTATTTCCCCGACCTTTCGTTCGATAAACGATTAGTTTGATTTCTCAAAAGAAGTGTGAAATTTGCGTATGTGTTGCCTGTGTTTGAACCTTGTTGCTTGATGTTTGTTAGATGATGTTTGTAATGGATTATCTTGAATTTTGATTGTACATTAGAATGTTTAATTATCAACAAAACTTTTCTTTTAAGGGTGGTAGCCACCCAGATAATTCTAACCAAGCTGCCTTAAACCCAGAGATCTCAAACTATCTTCTTTCCATCCCCCAATTAGAAAATTTATTCCCTACAAGTTTTCAAGTTTCCATGTCAGAAATTTCATTTTCTCAAAACATCTCGAGTTATCAGAATCATTCAAGCCTTGCTTTCTTTTCAGCTTCTCCGAATCTCGGGGACGAGATTCCTTTTAAGGGTGGTAGTCTGTAACATCCCAACATTTTATAATATTCAAAAATCACTAAAATTTAAAACTTTTCTTTTTATTAAAATAAAATATTAAATGCATAAGGAAACCAACTATAAAAGACTTCAAACTTATTGAAAGAATATAATAATTCAAATGTCACAGTTTAAACATTTTTATTACCCACTGTATTTCAAAAACCTAAAAGTGTAGTGGACAAATATTTTACAAACTACAATCCATTTTATTTTAAGTAAATAGTTACATATAAGAAATTGATTCCAATCACATAGCCATAGCTATTCATAAATTAAAATAATATTTATAAGTGATCTTTTAAACTATTTAAAACATGGATTATCCAAATAAACATTTCATTAACTTAAAATGAACTCCATTTATTTTCAACACCTAAAATGATTGTTATGAATAGGAATTCTATATAAGAAAGGAATTAAATTAAAAATCTTTTCAAAGGTTGTTTATGAAGATCAAATGATTTATCTTAATATAAAACATACTGTTACTTTTGAAAAAGTATTCAAGCATTGCACTCATGCATAAGCATCATTTCATATTGTGGCTTAAATTAAATAAGAGTTTGAAATTTAATATTTATTTAAATGCTTGTTTTGGAAATTAATCCATAAACATGTTATTTGTATCTTTCATAATTTCCCTTTTATTTAATTTTATTTTGGGCAAGAATACTACCAAAAAGTTCTAAATTAAATTAGCTTTCCAAAACATTTTTTTATGAATTTTTCTGAAAAGGTTTGGTTAAGTTTAAAAATCAATTTTGAATTAAAAGATTGAAAACAGAAAATGAATTGCCAAAAAAAAAGGGAAGGAGAAGAGCAGCCGAGCCAGTGGGCCGAAGCCCATTTCTTTCTCTGCCGCGCGCGCAGCCGCCAGAAGCCCAGCAGCGGCCCATCCCCTTCCTCCTCCCACTGGCGCGCGGGACCCACATGTCATCATCTTCCCCAAATCGTATCGCGAACGAACTCTAACCGAAACCAAAATCGGATCAATCCGATCCTTTTCTTGTGGAGTAATCCTCATCCGTGCGCCCCATAAATACCCCAGCATCGCCGCCCTCTCCCGCACTCAAAACCCTAGCGCATCGCCTCCAGGCTGCTCGGAAACATCCGCCGCCTCTCCGACATTGCCGCCGCCGTGTTCTTCAAAAACCGGTGAGTACAAAGCCCCTCGAACCTTTCCGCAACTCCCTCTCGACTCCCTGTCCACGCGCGCATCTTCTTGACACCATCGGTGTTGTGTTTGTGTTCCAGAACGTCACGTTCTTCCTCGCCCGAAGAAAACCGCCCGCGGGAGCAACTCCGGCGAGCAACCTCCTGCGCATCCGTGCCCCCCAGCATCGTCGACTTCGCCACCGAGTTCGCCACGGCCTCCCGCACGTCCTGGTACGAGCCTCTCTTCCTAAGACCACCTAGATCACGTAGAACATATGTTGCCGCCGCGGCGCCACCGCGCAAATCGTCTCCGGCGAGGTCTCCGGCGACCTAGCGCCGCTCGGATCTGGTCGATCCAATCTAGGCCGTTAGATCGTGATCCTACGGCTCTGTTTTAATCACTTATCCGAAACGGTATCAACGAATAGGAAGCAGCCACATCAGCGCCACGTAGACAGCACAGTCAGCGCCAGCGTGTAAATCATTTTTTCTATTTTAATTTTAATTGGAAAATTGCAGATTAGTCCCTGTAATTAAAACATCTATAACTGTTTAACCACAACTCCAAATTTAATAATTTTTATATATTTGGAAAGATCTTGACATGTAGAATATTTTGGATCTGACAAAATTCAAATTTAACTTAGTATAAAATATTCAAATTTCGAATGGTGAATTGAGTATATTTGTAATAACTTTAAATCTATAAATCCAAAAAATTGCAAATATATATGTTTTAGAAACTTTAGAATATTTGTAAATTAATTCCACTGCTATAAAATATTTTTGGAGTAATTTCTGAATGATTTCATAGTTGTGAGTTTAATTTGAATAGTTTGACTAATTTTGAAACAACTTTTAATAGAAATATTATTTTTGATTAAATCAAATTGCATTAAATATAATTAAACCACCTCTGGCTATTAACACCATCTATAAAGAAAATTGTGTTATACAATATAAAACACATAAAACTTTAATCTATATGTTTCCTGTATTATGTTTTGCGAATTAGAAACTAATTAAATTGCAAACTATAACTTTATGCATAAGTTATAAAATTTACAAAAAATAGTGTTATGTTGCTTGTGATTTAAAATTGCATTTCATGCATAGCATATTTTATAGTCATATTTTCCATAAGGAAAACTCCTCCCCATTTTCTCTAAGTTAGGATTATTTTCAAACTTAGTATTTTGGGAAAAGTGCTATACACTTAGACACTTAGTAATTTTCAACAAGGAGCTGGAAGACCAATGAAGGACTTAGCCAAAAACAAGACTTCAGAAGTATCTTCCAAGGAGAAGAAACACTTAGAAGAAAATCAAAAAGAAGTTCATGAAGGACTTAGAAGAAAACAGATTCTGGAAGCATCCTCAAGATGTCAAGCACTTGGAAGAAAAGTGAGAAGAAGTTCAAGAAGGCCAACCCCCTTTTATTCTCTAAGTCTTTCTCTCTGTCTTTTCTTCTCCTCAGAGATTTCATGAAGACTAAGTAAATCCAAGACCAGCCTCTAGGATACAAGAACCATCAAGTTTGAAGATTCAGCAAGACTACCAAGAACTCAATCAAGATATCATCCAGAAGAAAGTTACAAGTCTGGAGATGAACCCTGGAGGACAACTACATCTTTCTTTCTATTTGTTCCCTCTTTCCTAATCTTGTCTTTTAGACTTAAACAAATTTTGATCATGATATTATCATCTTGAAGTTGTTGGATCCTAGCGGCATAGTGAGATGAAGCGGCCTGGAAACAAACCTTACATGTCCACGTACATGAGACCTGTTCCACAAATTAAGTGGCTGGCCGGGTGTCTGTCTCTCTCACTTTAGCGAATATCCAATTTACAAAGAGTTGATAGTAATTGTTGATCACCTTATAGACTTAGTATTTTTCTCTAAGTATCTTGCACATCATGGCTAAGCCATTTGAGAGCTTGTTTAAAGATGATATAAAACAAAGTATGTTTATCCAACTTAAGACCTTAGTCCTTAGTCATTCTTGACCCACCTATTTGCCTTGCATTAACTTAAAAGATTTTCATGGCATGAAAAAGTATTTCTAGCCTTAGGAATACTTTGCACATCATGCATAAACATATTTTCCTTAGAAAGTTTTATAAAACTTATTTATTCATCTAGTATGTGTTTGTATGCATTGTGGAGTTGTGCTTGTTGTTGATTGTTGTATTGCTGCTTGTCTATACTGTTAGATTGAGCGGAGAGACCCGAGTATCATTGAAAAGAGTTGTGAACAACGACAACATTCAAAGGCAAGTGGCACACCTCATAAACTTCCTATTATTTTCTTATGCATTACTTAGTGTATTTTTATATGCATGTGTTGCTATGCTAAACCTGCGTAGAATCCCTTATTCCTGTGTCTAGGTTCCTATATCATACTTAGCAGAGACATTGATGCTATGCAATGGATGAGAAGTTTTACAAAATGATAAGTGACTACTCAGGGCTGTGCTCATGGTTGTCGTCGCCTAGGATGAATTTCTATTCTACTTAGGGCCGTGATCATGGTGACTTTTACCTGATAGTGCACATCCACAAAGTTAATGAAACACCTGGGTGGTAAGTGGTTGCATGGGTTATGTTGAGTGGCTACTCAGGTCCATGTCTATGGTTCCTGGAGTATGTACACTTGTGAATGGCCACCCAGGAACAGAGGTATCTGAAGAACTCCGAGTGACGATTGCTTCCAGTGCAGCCATTGCCATATGGGCTCTGGCTTGATCAATTATGTTGCATGGACTCTCTCCGGCTTGACAAGCAGATGTAGGGGGATGTTAGGTGGAACGGGTCAAGCCAGAGTGGGAGGGAAAATGCTTCTGAAAGATCTCGTCTCATTCTTCTCCTTTCCTTATCACAAATGGTGTGTAAAGGATAATTTGGGTTGAATGGGTACAATGGTGAACGTGCACAACCTCTGCAGAGTGTAAAACTAAGTACTTAGCCGTGTCCCCGGTACGGACAAATTGAGCAGCTGATCACGGACGTCAACGGAGGATTCCACCATTCCAACTTCAGAAGTAAAATTTGATGGGTGAACAAGGGAAGATGAGATTTATGGTTTTCATGCCATACTCGTCTTGATTTCAAGAAAAGTGTTTTCAAAAGAGTAGGAAAAATTGGCTTTATGCAAATTAGCCTTGAACTCCACCAGCCAAATATGCATATAGGCTTTAGAGTTATTCCATTAAGTGTCCACCATAGTGTCACTTGCCAGACTCCATTTTTAATGGAAATCTGACCCACGTTGTTGCAATATTTTTCTTATTGCAGATTATTCAGATGACAAGTGAGGTTTCGTTTATAGGTTTCGAGTCTACAACCAACATGTTTTCGCCTGTGGCAGCATGAAAGTGATAGAGACTCACAGCTATTGTATTTCCGTTGTGTACTTTTTCAATGCTAGCTTTATGCTATGCAACTTGTATCGAATATTTTGTAAGTCTGGATCATCGATGTAATAAAATTGATACTTTGTTGTGATATTACATCGTAAACTGTGTGTGCAAACGAATCGATCCAGGGATTTGCACTATACACAGGTATCTGCCTTATTTTAAGTGCAGGTACGCTACAGTTAGTCATAAACTTGTTTGGACAGTGATGTTACTATTGTTTGTCGCTTAGTTACTTGATAGTAGGTGTTTCTTGAGCTAGTAACATGGTTGCATGTGAGTGTGCTCAATGCTAGTGTTAATATTAATACTTGCTTGTGTGTTAACCTAGTTTTGTTTGAAGAATTTCCTAAACAATTAAGATACTCTTGTCTGAAGTATTTCCTGAAACTAATATAACAACCCTTGTTAAATGTCTAATCACCCTAAGAGACGGTATGCTTTAGTGTTCAGTTAGAACTACCTTTTTGACAAATAAGGTTGTTGTGTATATCTTCTGAGTTGTATCTGTTGTTTTTCTTAGCTCTATGGACTTTGTTGTTTGTTGTTGTTTAGCAAAAGGAGTTGTTAGCTTAATGGCTTGTGCGATGCTTACTGTTTGTTATGTCCTTGTGGCATTGTCTTATATTCTGAGTGTTGTTCCTTTTCCTGTTTACGACGTTAGATACGATTGGTAAGAAGCTGGATTTGAGGAGTGAACCCGAGGAACATCAAGGTCAAGACCCACGTCACCAATATAATCAATCCTACTATTTTATCAAGCATATTTTGTTTTCAAAATAAAATAATGCATGCTTTATTTCTATTGTGGCACCTTGCCACCCGAAAACTATTTTACAAAATGTTGTTTGGCCAAAGTTATCTACTAGATTATTTATTAGATGTTACAAAATAAGTTTTACTTGATGAGCCTTGTTGTTGAAGGCTCCATCAAGATGATTAAATTTTCTAGTAGTATACTCCTATTCTCTTACCTCAAAACTATAGGATGGGAGCCTGGTTTGATAAAAATGTTTTCCGAGAAAACCCGAGTTGCTGGGAGCAATCGGCGAGCAAGTGTTTTATTAAAACCCGAGTTGCTGGGAGAAATCAGAGATGTTTGCGAAAAAACGAGCTGCTGGGAGTAGTCGGAGGAGAAGGTGTTTTGAAAAAAAAGTGTAACCCTAGCTGCCGCCCGAACAATTAACCCGTGCAACCACACTACTTGACATGGGTAGGCCTTAGCCAGAAGCTTGTCTGTCTTAGTATTGGGGCTGTCATACTGTCTATGAGGGCGGGGCCCTCGAAGCCGGGTTGTCGTCCGTAAGAGACAATAGACTGTTGAGGACCAGCAGCCGAACGATTACGGCGGGTCTCTTGCTGTGGCGGTGTGGCGTCCCGAGAAAAGACCAGGGGTCTAGTGGAGCACACGGTGCCGGGGAGAAGAAACCTACCGGGAGGCCCCGATACTAGGGTGGACATAGTGGAAAGCTTTGATCTGGTTATCCGGACCCAGCATGTTGTCGTATGACGGGCCGTGGCAGACACGGCGAAAGGACCGATTGTGGGTAAAGTGTGCAACCTCTGTAGAGTGTAAATCTATTCGAATAGCCGTGTCCGCGGTCATGGACGGTTGGAAAGGTCCCAGTAGGCACGCTGGCTGATTTTAGTTTTACAAAGGAAAGTGTTTCGAGGATGAAAAATCAAGGAGGCAACAAGAGTGGTACCTGGGAGGTACGGAATTTGGGTGAGGATGGTTGATCACGGGGAGACAACCAGTCCGATCTCAAGTCGGGAAAAAGGGTTACTCCTATCCTAGTGTTTTGACAAAGTTTTACAAAAGAAAGTTTTGAACTTGGATATGTCCTTGCTATATCTAAGAGAAGAGAATTTTACCTCTAAATGTTTTCTTCAACAAAGATATAGAGATGTCGTATTCTATACGTCTGAAAACAAGTTATTCAAAAATAGCCCTATAGTTGTTTATACGAGCTATCCTAGTTTTCGAAAATGCTTTACTTGCATTACCATAAAAACATAGACCTAGAGGTGGTCTTGCGAGTACGTAAATGTACTCATATGACTATGTCCCTGGATATTCAAACGTCCAGGTTTCAATGAGGAGATGTACGAAAAGAAGGAGGAGTACGGTGACGACTACGCCAACTGAGTGTAACACCCCAATTCTCTTAGCTTTAGCATTGTGGTGTTATTCTAAAATTTTCACCTCTTGCTGAAACTTTTGTGTGTAGAAATTTGAGTAAGGATTTAATTTGTTTGCACATCTTATGCTATGTGTGCTCCACTAGTGTTCCTTGACATTGAAAACACTAAAGTCTCATAGCACCCAAAATAAAATATCCACTATTATGATATTCATGGTTGTTAAAACTTAGCCAAACCAGGAGCTATTATTAAGCAAACCCTAAATGGTTTTTGGCATGCTTTTGAAACATTTCCATCTAGGTCACATATACTTCCATACCTTGTTCTAAATTATCACACAAGAGCTTGTTTGCATATGAATCTCCCTAGCTTTTGTAGTCATAAAAATAACATGACCATTTGAGTGATTCTTTTTCTTTCTCACCAAAAGTTCTTTTTCTTTGGGGGCTAAATAAGATGTTTGATTTGGGAATTTAGAAAATTCAGTAGTTTCACTAAATATGGTGAACATGGGTAATTGATTTATTATTTCTTTTCTTTTGTGATTAAAGTTTGAATTATTCAAACTTAGGGTTTGAATATGTTTGAAGATTTTTCTCCAAACTTCTTTTCTCTCTCTCTCAATTATACTCCACCTGCTGGAAGAGGAGAACCGTACCCCCCCTTGGCCCCACATGTCATGGGCTAGGGCCTATCTCTCCTCTCTCTTCTCTCTTTTCTTTTCTTTCCCACCCAATCCGAACCTCTCTCCTCTCTTCTCACTGGCCAGCCAGTCCCCTCCCGACCAACATCCTCTCTGCCCCTCTCCACCGCCCCAGAGGACCAACTAGAACTCCCCTCCCCTTCCCCAAACCGCCCCTGCCCGAGAGAACCCGAAAACCAGCCCCTGGTTTTGGAGCTATCCCCAGCTCGCCCTCTCCTCTTAAAACCCTACCCGAGGTTCCCCCACTCCTCCTCTGCTCACCCATACCACCCTCACCCAAAGCCACGCCCTCTCTCGAGCTCTGGAAGAGGAAATCGCCGTCGGAGACCGAGCTCTTCCCACGGCATTCATCGTCGATCCTCTTCACCTTTCTCTGCCATTCTTGGCCTCTCGAGCGCGCCTCGTCGAGATCTAACTCCCACTGCCCTTCTTTTCTCTTCTAGGTGTCCGTGGCCGCCGCGCTCTTCCTCGACCCGAGAAGCTCGCCGCCGCCGTCGCCATGGATTCCGACGTTGCATGCGTGAGCTGAAGGCACCCTCGAGCTCGCCATCACCCCCTCCATCGATCTCCACCCTTCCCCTGGCCCAGCGTGGTCTCTGGTGAGCGCCAGCGCCACCCTCTCCCTCCCCCTCGTCTGGTTCGTCCGCACTGCGTCGCGAGGAGGACGACGACCGTGGACCGTAGATCACGAGATCTACGGCCAGGTTTGAACCTCCCCGTGCACGCGCAGCCGCGCGCATTTGGGCCGGCCCAGCTCCATCCCCGCGCGATTTCGTGTCGTTCTGCGTGGCCTCTGGGCCGATCTGGCCCAGATCTGGCCCGTTCGGCCTGTTCCCCTTTTATCCTTTTTCCTGTTAATTTTTCAGCAAATCTAGAGTTAAGCTTTAAATCATTTGTGGTAAATCTGGAGTGGCTAAAATGATGGGATAAATTTTGTAACATGCATGCATGTTTTCTTAACCATGTGGCATTGGATTTGGTCCAAAATGTGTTTCCTGTTGAGTGTTAAAATAGATCTAGTAAAAAGTATCTATTACACCATTTGTTTAATAACTTGGTTTCTGTAAATCCAAATCATGCAATCTTGGATCTGTTTGGAAGCTTGTAAAAATGCCTATCTAGATTGGTAAATCTTGCATGCAGGATATTACCCTAGCAAAAGTTATATTTACTCGAAGAATAACATCAGTGGGTGTTTGATGATTTTTAACTCTTCAATAAAAACACTTTTTGAGGTAAATCCAATTGGAAGTGTTAGATATGTGTTGGAGGTATCACATACTACAGATGTGGATTTTTCTAGTAACTTGATATTTCTTAGTGAATAAATCCCTGAACAACAGTGAAATAATCTCTTAAAATGCATTTCTGAAATTTCAGAGATTATTACAGGTCTAGTTTTAATTGGTTGGGCCACCTCTGTCCATAGATAAATGTTGGGAATATTTTTGTGGGGTAGCCACAGGTTTTATCTAACTCACCCCACTGGTTTGACACCAAAATAATTCTTATTATTTTCTGCACATAAATAATGGTCAGAAGTATATTTTATTTTAAAACTGGGATAACTTGAGCTAGGAATATCCAAATTTGATGAATAAATCTTCACTGAAAGAGAAAACTCATATCTCACCAGAAAGGTTAATTATGCATTTAGGAGATTTATAAAACCGAACCTATCTTCTGTTTGAGTTTGACATTAGCAGCCCTTATCTGATTTTTAATTATTGTTTGGTGATGAGTTTTCATGCACAGCTAATTTTCAGAGTTCCCCATGATTGTTAGGAGTAATGTGATAGAAGGGATTAATTTTAGGAGCAGTACCTTAAGAATTATGCTTAAAACATATAAACAGCCCCTAATAAATATTGGATGCATTAGTTGTGTTTTATGTTTGTGATGCTTGTTGTTTGTTGTTATACTTTAGATTGTTATCAACTCGCATTTTAGGACTTACACTAGCCTCGTCTGTTTTTCATGTTACGGTAGAATCGCATACCGAGGAAGAGCAGTACGAGGTAGCTGAGCACGACTTTGCCGAAGAGCAAGACCAGGGACAGTACCTTGAGCAAGGCAAGCCCACCTCACCACTATAATGAAATCTTATTATTTTATCAAGCATGTTTTGCTTTCAAAATAAAATAATGCATGTTTTACTTCTTTTGTGGCGCCTTGCCACCCGAAAACTACTTTTCCCAAATATTGTTTGACCAAAGTTACCTACTAGAATAGATGTAGGTATTACATGAAGAGGTTTACTTGTTGAGTCTTGTCATTGAAGGCTCTATAAAGAAGATTAAGTTTTCAAATAGTATATTCTGTTATCTTACCTCAAAACAATAGGATGGGGACCCAATTGAACAAAAATGTTTCATGGAGGAAAACCCGAGCTGCTGGGAGTAGTCGGAAGTGTGGAAGTTGTTTTTGAAAAACAAAGTACTGCCCTAGCAGCCGCTCGAACAATTAACCCGTGCAACCACACTACCTGACATGGGTACGGCTTAGCCGGAAGCTTGTCTGTTTTAGTGTTGGGGCTCTCACACTTTCTATGAGGGCTGGGCCCTCGAAGCCGGGTTGTCGTCCGGAAGAGACAATACACTGTTGAGGACCAACAACCGGACGATTACGGCAGGTCTCCTGACGTGGCGGTGTGGTGTCCCGAGGAAAGACCATGAGGTCTGGTGGAGCACACGGTGCCGAGGAGAACAAACCTACCGGGAGGCCCCGATACTAGGGTGGTCATAGTGGAAAGTTTTGATCGTGTTATCCGGACCCCCGCATGCTGTCGTATGACGGGCCGTGGCAGACACGGCGGAATAACCGATAGGTGTGGGTAAAGTGTGCAACCTCTGCAGAGTGTAAATCTATTCGAATAGCCGCGTCCGCAGTTATGGACGGTTGGAAAGGCCACTGATCTAGGCGTATGGGCAATTTGGTTTAAAAAGAGAAATGTTTCCGGAGAAAACAAAGAGACATCAAAGAGGTACCTGGGAGGTACGGAATTTGGGTGAAGATGGTTGATCTCGGGGAGACATCTAGTTCGATCTCAAGGCAGGAGAAAGGGTTACCCCTATCCTAGTGTTTTGACAAACTTTTATAAACGAAAGTTTTGAACTTGGATATGTCCTTGCTATATCTAAGAGAAGAGAATTCTATCTCTAAATGATTCTTCAACAAAGATATAGAGATGTCGTATTCTCTATGTCTAAAATCATGGTATTCGAAAACTGAGCCCTATAGTCGTATATATAGCAGCCATCCCAGTTTTCCAAAAGTGTTTTTCTTGCACTATCATGAGAATTTAAACCTAAAGGTGGTCTTGCGAGTACGTAATTGTACTCATGTGGCTCTGTCCCTGGATATTCAAATGTCCAGATTGCAATGAGGAAGCCTACATCGAGGAGGAGGTGTACGACGACGACTTCGCCAGTTAGTTGTCACCGGTCAACTGCACTGTGGGAATCTGCGCTCGGAGATGTGAAGAGTCGTCGCTAGACACGAGCTTCCGCTATCTTAGTTAGTTCCGTCCTGCGTGACGAGGTTTGTTGACTTTGGTCGTATGACCGTCTATGTGTTGTAAGACTTTTTTTCGTACGACTTGAATGATGTAACTCTTTGATACCTATGTTGGTTATGTGATTGCGATGCACTGATCATTGGGATCGTGATCTCTTACATAACGTGGGCATCCCGGACTTGTCCGAGGGGTCCCTACAGACTTGGTATCAGAGCCATCGTTGACCTTAGGAGACTTTAGCTAGGATGGGCGTCGACGTCACGCAAAAATGTTTTTTTTCTAAATAGTTAGGAGAAAAATTCTTAAAATATGCAGAATATACTGCTACTCCTCACTCCCCTCTGTTAGTATTCACTGATTAATTTTATACCTGCATTAAATCTTATGATTTTACCTGTTTAAAATTTGGTACATCGTTCACTAATTAAACCTCCATTTAAAATTTTGTGTAGATGAGCGGACAGTTCTCGTCATCGGTTCAGTTGGGAGCTGTGCCAGATACCGGAGTTTCGCGTCTGTTCCAGGCAGACCTACTCCAGCTGACCAGGCACCTGAGACGTCCGTTACCAGAGCTGCTGATTGGGCGTTGTCTGCCCATGGTGGGAGATGAGATGTCCTGGGCTGTGAGGTGCATCCTTCGAGGGCCATTGGTGCCACCCTTCGCCGGGGAGCTGGTTGAGGATGCCCTTGCATCTACTCAGATGGGAGCATTCGTCACCGTGCTGCAGAGAGCTCTCGCCCGCTTGGTGTGTGCTCATAGTTCCGAGCTGGGCGGCACCCGCTTTGAGTTTTACTCTGGCTTGGACGAGCAGAGTAACCTTGTGCCGCCGTGTCCCCACCCCATTCTCGGTAACCACTTGGCCGAGCTGGGACTCCTCGTCAAGTACACCCAGTCCCAGCTGGTCATTAGTCGGTACGAGAGTGACCTTCACCGTCTTAATCATGACGGAGCTGAGGTGCGGATCTCGGCAGCTGAGCTGAGGATCGAGGACTTGGAGACGCAACTCGAGGCCTCTCAGGACCAGCTGAAGACCCTAGAGCTGAAGCTCAAGGCCTCGGAGGAGCGTTTAGCGGAGTCCCAGGCAGAGCTCAAGATAGAGCGCAAGGAGCGCCGTTCCACCTTCGCACGCCTACAGACTACTCGTTTCTACAGGTTCCAGCTTGACGGGATGGTTGACATGCTCAGGTCGACCGTTGATGCCCGAGACGAGCGGATCAGCGAGCTGGAGAGTAAGGTGGAGGCTCTGAGAAAGGAGAATGATGATCTTCTGCCTGAGGATGAGGACCCTACCGAGGACATAGATATGGAGCCCGTGAGCGAGCAGGATGACGACGACCTTCGAGGCGAGGATGCTGAGGACTCGGGAGCTGTGATGTCTGAGGACGAGGACCCCGACGAGCCACCCTTTGACAGTGACGCTGTCGTGGACGTGGAGTAGTTGGTTGCGCAGTATCTTTTGGGTTAGGACCGAACCATCGCGATAAGTGTAAGCGATTGTGTGGTCTAGTTAGCGTGTGTGTGTCTGGATGATGTAAGAACTATGTCAGTCAATGTTTTGTGGTTGTGCACTTTGTGATGATGCTTTTGGAACCTTGCTATGGGATGGAATCATGTCTTTTTAGGAATATTGTCTTGCTGAAATTTGTATGTTTTGTGTATGCTTGATGAACCCTTTTTCGAAAACTTGTTTTAAAAGTTTCTTAGTAGAATGATAATGTGTGTTTATTTCTGAAATTCAGAATGGCAGGGGATGCACCCCCACCCCCACCACCCGAGCCATCTATGGCTCAGGTGCTCCGTCTTCTCATGGAGGATCGCGAGGCGGCTCGCACCGAGAGAAGCGCCAATCTTGCCACCCTGCAAAATCTTGCTCAAATTGCAGTCAATCAGAATGGTGGCCAAGGGAATGAAGAACCCTGCTCAAAGCTTCATGACTTTCAGAACACAAATCCTCCAGTTTTCTCCAAGAGTGAAGTGCCACTGGATGCCGATGACTGGATCCGTACTATAGAGAACAACTTGAGGGTCGCCCAAGTGGGTGACAACGAGAAGGTGGTCTACGCCACTCACTACCTCTCTGGTTCTGCCCGAGCATGGTGGGAGGCCATTCGTGCTCTATTGCCACCGGAGGAAGTTGTGGCTTGGCCAGCATTCAAGACCAAGTTCTTGATGCGTTATGTGCCCTCTGGACTCGTCAGTATCATGCGAGAGAAGTTCTTGCAGCTCAAGCAAGGCGGGATGTCGGTGGGTGAGTACTTGGAGAAGTTTACTTCTCTAGCAAGGTATGCGCCCACCGATACCGATACAGAGGACAAGAAGAAAGAGAGGTTCGTGAATGGACTTCATGATGAAATGCAGTGCATTCTGGTGGTGATGCCTTTCACCGACTTGGAATCATTGGCAGATGCAGCCATTATGATGGAACACAAACGCTAGGCTTCGTTTGACAACCGCAAGCGTCGCCAACTGATGCAGCAAGGCAGTAGCAGCAGCAGCCCAACTGGAAGTTATCCCCGTCCGTGCCCTTCACCTCCACCGAGACCTTCTTATCCATCACCAAGGCCTCCAACCTTTGCACCAAGACCCAGCTACTCTCCTCGCCCGCCTGCAGCTCGTCCTGGAAGTGGTTCCATCCCCGGCCTCAACTTTAACAGGACGACTGCTCCGGAGCCCACAGGAGGATGTTTCACTTGTGGACAGCCTGGCATTTCTCGCGGGATTGCCCCACTAGACAGCCCGCTGGTGGTCGCCCCAATGCGACAAAGATGAACCAAGGGCCACCCCGTCCACCTGGAGGCAAGAACCCGTATCCCAAGAAAGCAGCCCCTGCCACCCGAGGTCATCTGAATCATATCAGTGCAGAAGAAGCTCAAGAGGCACCTGATCTGGTTATGGGTACGTTCCCTGTCAACTCAGTTCCTGCATCAGTTCTGTTTGATTCGGGAGCTTCCCATTCTTTCGTTACGGAACCTTTTGTTAGGAAAAGTGGTATGGTTCCAACTTTGCTGAATCATCCTATGAGTGTGCAAATTCCGGGGGCCACTACTAAAGCCATTGTATCTTGCAGGGAGGCTCCTGTGGAAATTCAAGGGGCCCGATTCCATGCGGATTTGGTGGTATTAGGAAAGCAAGGGATGGAAGTGGTTTTAGGGATGGACTGGATGGCAGTAAATCGAGGGAAAATAGATTGCACTAACAAATCTGTCACACTAACCACCCCGGAAGGAGAAGAGATTACCCACTTCTCAACCTACCACTCCACCTCAAGTCATTGTCATAAAAGTGTAGTTGGAGCCATTTTGGAAGAGGTACCGGTAGTTTGTGACTATCCCGATGTTTTTCCTGAAGAATTGCCCGGAATGCCACCGGATAGGGATATTGAGTTCATTATTGAGTTGGTACCCGGTACTGGGCCTATCGCTCAAAAACCATACCGGATGAATCCTGAAGAATTGGAAGAATTAAAGAAACAGTTGGATGACCTACTTAGGAAGGGTATGATACGCCCTAGTGCGTCACCCTGGGGGTCACCCATCATCTTCGTGGATAAGAGAGACGGTACCACCCGTTTGTGTGTGGATTACCGTAAGTTAAACGATGTGACTATTAAAAACAAATACCCCCTACCCAAGATTGAAGATCTGTTTGATCAACTCAATGGAGCTCGAGTCTTCTCCAAGATCGATCTCCGCACCGGTTATCATCAATTGAAAGTCAGAGAATCTGATATCCCTAAGACCGCCTTTGTCACTCGTTACGGATTGTTCGAGTACACAGTAATGTCTTTTGGCCTGACCAATGCTCCAGCCTATTTCATGAATCTCATGAACAAGGTGTTCATGGATTACTTGGATAAATTTGTGGTTGTCTTTATTGACGACATCTTGATTTATTCCAAGTCAGAAGAGGAGCATGAAGGGCATCTGAGGTTGGTTCTCGGTACCCTACGAGAACACCAGTTGTATGCTAAGTTCAGTAAGTGCCAGTTTTGGTTGAAAGAAGTAGGCTTTCTCGGCCACGTTATTTCAGCCGGAGGGATATCCGTAGACCCTACCCACATCAAGTCCATTCTTGAATTCCCAACCCCCACCAACCAAACTGAAGTAAGGTCCATTCTTTGATTAGCTGGGTATTACCGCAAGTTTGTTGAGGGATTCTCAAGCATTGCAAAGCCCCTTGCCCAACTTTTGAAGAAGGATCAGAAGTTCTTTTGGTCCGACAAATGTGAAGCCAGCTTCCAGGAACTGAAAAAGCGCCTTACCACCGCACCTATCTTAACCATGCCAGATGTGACCAAAGATTTTGTGGTTTATTGCGATGCCTCCAAACTCGGACTTGGTTGTGTTCTTATGCAAGAGGGCAAGGTAATTTCCTACTCATCGCGACAACTCCGCAAGCATGAGCAGAATTACCCAACCCATGACCTAGAGCTTGCTGCTCTGGTCCATGCACTTAAGACATGGCGGCACTTTCTGATGGGCAACCGTTGCGAAATTTACATCGATCACAAGAGCCTGAAGTACATCTTCACCCAGAGGGACTTGAACATGAGGCAACGAAGATGGATAGAGCTCATCAAGGATTACAATTTGGACATCCATTACCACCCTGGAAAAGCTAACGTGGTAGCTGATGCCCTTAGTCGTCAACCAAGTTCATTCAACTCCCTGATCAAGGTTAGACGGCCAGAACTCTGGGAAGAGCTGGATAAGATGGGTATAGAGGTGGTCAGCTATGGGGCAGTCGATCAACTCCTGTTGCAACCCACCTTATCGGAGCAAATCAAGCGAGCACAGAGGGGCCATGAAAGCATTGAGGGCATCAAAAGAAGATTGGACAAAGAGGAAGTCCTTGGGTTCACCATCGACGCTGATGGTATTCTTTGGTATAAGGAGCGCATATGCGTACCGTCAGACCCTGCTTTGAAGCAGTTAATTATGAAGGAGGCTGAAGAGACTTTGTATTCTATCCACCCCGGTGGAACCAAGATGTACCAGGATTTGAAGAAGAATTTCTGCTGGCATGGCATGAAGCGCGAGATTGCACTCTTCGTCCAGAATTGCGATATCTGCCAAAGGGTCAAAGCAGAGCATCAGCGACCCGCTGGATTACTTCAACCTCTCAAGTTGCCCGAGTGGAAATGGGATGAGATTGGCATGGACTTCATTACTGGATTACCCCGATCCAATCGTTGGCATGACGCTATTTGGGTTATTGTGGACAGACTCACCAAGGTAGCACACTTTTTGCCAGTGCGGACCACCCATCGATCGGATCAGCTCGCAGCGCTATACATGTCCCGTATCGTCAGCCTTCATGGAATACCTAAGACTATTGTATCAGACCGAGGAACCCAATTCACTTCTCGATTTTGGACTAAGCTTCAGGAAGAGCTCGGAACCAAACTCTTTTTCAGTACTGCTTATCACCCTCAGACAGGAGGACAAACAGAAAGAACCAACCAGGTCTTAGAGGACATGCTTAGATCTTGTGTGTTAGCTTATGGGGCCAAATGGGAGGATTGCCTGCCGTTTGCCAAATTTTCCTACAACAACAGCTATCAAGCCAGTCTAAAGATGGCACCATTCGAGGCTTTGTACGGGCATAGGTGCCGTACACCCTTGAATTGGTCGCAAACAGGAGACAGCAAATTTTTTGGAGTTGACACCCTGAGGGAAGCCGGAGAGCAAGTTCAACTCATTCGTGACCGTCTTAAGGCCGCCCAGTCCCGGCAGAAGAGTTACGCCGATTCTAGGAGGCGGGAGCTTAGTTTCAAGACTGGTGATATGGTATACCTACGTGTTACTCCACTCAAGGGAATGCAACGATTCCATGTGAAGGGAAAGTTGGCTCCGAGATATATAGGTCCCTTTAGAGTAAGTGGTCGAAGAGGAGAAGTGTCATATCAGCTAAACCTGCCACCCCATCTGTCCGGATTCCATGATGTATTTCATGTATCTCTGCTCCGGAAGTGTCTGCAAGTTCCTGGGGATACTCACTCATATCAGGAGGTAGATCATCACACCATTGACCTCAATCATGATCTCACCTATCGAGAACGACCACTTCGTGTTCTCGCTGAAGACGTCCGTCTGACGCGGAGACGGAAGATCAGATTCCTGAAGGTCCAATGGAGCAACCATTCGGAGGAAGAAGCCACCTGGGAGTGTGAAGAGTTTTTGGAGCATGAATTCCCTGGTTTTCTCTCTTCTTCAAATCTGGAATCTCGGGGACGAGATTCTCCTAAGGGGGGAAGGTCTGTAACACCCCAATTCTCTTAGCTTTAGCATTGTTGTGTTATTCTAAATTTTTCACCTCTTGCTGAAACTTTTGTGTGTAGAAATTTGAGTAAGGATTTATTTTGTTTGCACATCTTATGCTATGTGTGCTCCACTAGTGTTCCCTGACATTGAAAACACTAAAGTCTCATAGCACCCAAAATATAATATCCACTATTATGATCTTCTTGGTTGTTAAAATGTAGCCAAACCAGGAGCTATTATTAAGCAAACCCTAAATGGTTTTTGGCATGCTTTTGAAACATTTCCATCTAGGTCACATATGCTTCCATACCCTGTTCTAAATTATCACACAAGACCTTGTTTGCATATGAATCTCCCTAGCTTTTGTAGTCATAAAAATAACATGACCATTTGAGTGATTCTTTTTCTTTCTCACCAAAAGTTCTTCTTCTGTGGGGGCTAAATAAGATGTTTGATTTGGGAATTTAGAAAATTCAGTAGTTTCACTAAATATGGTGAACATTGGTAATTGATTTATTATTTCTTTTCTTTGGTGATTAAAGTTTGAATTATTCAAACTTAGGGTTTGAATGTTTGAAGATTTTTCTCCAAACTTCTTTTCTCTCTCTCTCAATTATACTCCACATGCTGGAAGAGGAGAACCGTACCCCCCCCCCCTTGGCCCCACATGTCATGGGCTAGGGCCTATCTCTCCTCTCTCTTCTCTCTTTTCTTTTCTTTCCCACCCAATCTGAACCCCTCTCCTCTCTTCTCACTGGCCAGCCAGTCCCCTCCCGACCAACATCCTCTCTGCCCCTCTCCACCGCCCCAGAGGACCAACCAGAACTCCCCTCCCCTTCCCCAAACCGCCCCTGCCCGAGAGAACCCAAAAACCAGCCCCTGGTTTTGGAGCTGTCCCCAGCTCGCCCTCTCCTCTTAAAACCCTACCCGAGGTTCCCCCACTCCTCCTCTGCTCACCCATACCACCCTCACCCAAAGCCACGCCCTCTCTCGAGCTCTGGAAGAGGAAATCGCCGTCGGAGACCGAGCTCTTCCCACGGCATTCATCGTCGATCCTCTTCACCTTTCTTTGCCATTCTTGGCCTCTCGAGCGCGCCTCGTCGAGATCTAACTCCCCCTGCCCTCCTTTTCTCTTCTAGGTGTCCGTGGCCGCCGCGCTCTTCCTCGACCCGAGAAGCTCGCCGCCGCCGTCGCCATGGATTCCGACGTTGCATGCGTGAGCTGAAGGCACCCTCGAGCTCGCCATCTCCCCCTCCGTCGATCTCCACCCTTCCCCTGGCCCAGCATGGTCTCTGGTGAGCGCCAGCGCCACCCTCTCCCTCCCCCTCGTCTGGTTCGTCCGCGCTGCGTCGCGAGGAGGACGACGACCGTGGACCGTAGATCACGAGATCTACGGCCAGGTTTGAACCTCCCCGTGCGCGCGCAGCCGCGCGCGTTTGGGCCGGCCCAGCTCCGTCCCCTCGCGATTTCGCGCCGTTCTGCGTGGCCTCTGGGCCGATCTGGCCCAGATCTGGCCCGTTCGGCCTGTTCCCCTTTTATCCTTTTTCCTGTTAATTTTCCAGTAAATCTAGAGTTTAGCTTTAAATCATTTGTGGTAAATATGGAGTGGCTAAAATGATGGGATAAATTTTGTAAAATGCACGCACGTTTTCTTAACCATGTGGCATTGGATTTGGTCCAAAATGTGTTTCCTATTGAGTGTTAAAATAGATCTAGTAAAAAGTATCTATTGCACCATTTGTTTAATAACTTGGGTTCTGTAAATCCAAATTATGCAATCTTGGATCTGTTGGAAAGCTTGTAAAAATTCCTATCTATATTGGTACATCTTGCATGCAGGATATTACCCTAGCAAAAGTTATATTTACTCTAAGAATAACATCAGTAGGTGTTTGATGATTTTTAACTCTTCAATAAAAACACTTTTTGAGGTAAATCTAATTGGAAGTGCTAGATATGTGTTGGAGGTATCACATACTACATATGTGGATTTTTCCAGTAACTTGATATTTCTTAGTGAGTAAATCCCTGAACAACAGTGAAATAATCTCTTAAAATGCATTTCTGAAATTTCAGAGATTATTACAGGTATAGTTTTAATTGTTGGAGCCACCTATGTCCATAGATAAATGTTGGGAATATTTTTGTGGGGTAGCCACAGGTTTTATCTAACTCACCCCACTGGTTTGACACCAAAACAATTCTTATTATTTTCTGCACATAAATAATGGTCAGAAGTATATTTTATTTTAAAACTGGGATAACTTGAGCTAGGAATATCCAAATTTGATGAATAAAATCTTCACTTAAAAAGAAAACTCATAACTCACCAGAAAGGTTAATTATGCATTCAGGATATTTATAAAACTGAACCTATCTTCTTTTTGAGTTTAACATCACCAGCCCTTATCTGATTTTTAATTTTTTTTTGGTGATGAGTTTTCATGCACAGCTAATTTTCAGAGTTCCCCATGATTGTTAGGAGTAATGTGATAGAAGGGATTAATTTTAGGAGCACTACCTTAAGAATTATGCTTAAAACATGTAAACAGCCCCTAATAAATATTGGATGCATTAGTTGTGTTTTCTGTTTTTGATGCTTGTTGTTTGTTGTTATACTTTAGATTGTTATCAACTCGCATTTTAGGACTTACGCTAGTCTCGTCTGTTTTTCATGTTACGGTAGAATCGCAACCCGAGGAAGAGCAGTACGAGGTAGCTGAGCACGACTTCGCCGAAGAGCAAGACCAGGGACAGTACCTTGAGCAAGGCAAGCCCACCTCACCACTATAATGAAATCTTATTATTTTATCAAGCATGTTTTGCTTTCAAAATAAAATAATGCATGTTTTACTTCTTTTGTGGCGCCTTGCCACCCGAAAACTACTTTTCCCAAATACTGTTTGACCAAAGTTACCTACTAGAATAGCTGTAGGTATTACCAGAAGAGGTTTACTTGTTGAGTCTTGTCATTGAAGGCTCTATAAAGAAGATTAAGTTTTCAAATAGTATATTCTGTTATCTTACCTCAAAACTATAGGATGGGGACACAATTGAACAAAAATGTTTTATGGAGGAAAACCCGAGCTGCTGGGAGTAGTCGGAAGTGTGGAAGTTGTTTTTGAAAAACAAAGTACTGCCCTAGCAGCCGCTCGAACAATTAACCCGTGCAACCACACTACATGACATGGGTAGGGCTTAGCCGGAAGCTTGTCTGTTTTAGTGTTGGGGCTCTCACACTTTCTATGAGGGCTGGGCCCTCGAAGCCGGGTTGTCGTCCGGAAGAGACAATACACTGTTGAGGACCAACAGCCGGACGATTACGGCAGGTCTCCTGACGTGGCGGTGTGGTGTCCCGAGGAAAGACCATGAGGTCTGGTGGAGCACACGGTGCCGAGGAGAACAAACCTACCGGGAGGCCCCGATACTAGGGTGGTCATAGTGGAAAGTTTTGATCGTGTTATCCGGACCCCCGCATGCTGTCGTATGACGGGCCGTGGCAGACACGGCGGAATAACCGATAGGTGTGGGTAAAGTGTGCAACCTCTGCAGAGTGTAAATCTATTCGAATAGCCGCGTCCGCGGTTATGGACGGTTGGAAAGGCCACTGATCTAGGCGTATGGGCAATTTGGTTTAAAAAGATAAATGTTTCTGGAGAAAACAAAGAGACATCAAAGAGGTACCTGGGAGGTACGGAATTTGGGTGAAAATGGTTGATCTCGGGGAGACATCCAGTTCGATCTCAAGGCAGGAGAAAGGGTTACCCCTATCCTAGTGTTTTGATAAACTTTTATAAACGAAAGTTTTGAACTTGGATATGTCCTTGCTATATCTAAGAGAAGAGAATTCTATCTCTAAATGATTCTTCAACAAAGATATAGAGATGTCGTATTCTCTATGTCTAAAATCCTGGTATTCAAAAACTGAGCCCTATAGTCGTATATATAGCAGCCATCCCAGTTTTCCAAAAGTGTTTTTCTTGCACTATCATGAAAACTTAAGCCTAGAGGTGGTCTTGCGAGTACGTAATTGTACTCATGTGGCTCTGTCCCTGGATATTCAAATGTCCAGATTGCAATGAGGAGGCCTAAATCGAGGAGGAGGTGTACGACGACGACTTCGCCACTTAGTTGTCACCGGTCAACTGCACTGTGGGAATCTGCGCTCGGAGATGTGAAGAGCCGTCGCTAGCCACGAGCTTCCGCTATCTTAGTTAATTCCGTCCTACGTGACGAGGTTTGTTGACTTTGGTCGTATGACCGTCTATGTGTTGTAAGACTTTTATTCGTACGACTTGAATGATGTAACTCTTTGATACCTATGTTGGTTATGTGATTGCGATGCACTGATCATTGGGATCGTGATCTCTTACATAACGTGGGCATCCCGGACTTGTCCGAGGGGTCCCTACACTGAGTGTCACCGCTTAACTGCTCTGTGGGAATGCGTCAGAACGTGACGATGGCCGACGCAAGCCAAAACTTGTGCTGTACCTTAGTTCATTTCCGTCCGGTGTGATGATGATTGCAGACTTGGTCATGTGACCAGTATTTATGTAAGTCTTGTACTAATTGAGTTGTATGATGTAACTTTGTATACCATGTTGGTTATGTGATCGCGATGCACTGATCACTGGGATCGTGATCTGTTTACATAACGTGGGCACCTCTGACTACACAGATTGGATGGCGGTGAATTGTGGAGTTATAAATTGCAACACAAAGTCCATCACCCTAACCAGCCCGAAAGGAGATGAGATTACACACACCTCGACCCATCATTCTACCACGACTCATTGCCATAAGAGTGTTGCCAAACCCATTTTGGAGAATGTGCCTGTAGTTTGTGAATACCCCGATGTATTCCCTGGAGAGTTACCCGGTATGCCACCTGATCGGGATATCGAGTTCATCATTGAGTTAGTACCCGGTCCCGGACCCATAGCTCAGAAACCGTATCGGATGAACCCGAAGAGCTGGAGGAATTAAAGAAACAACTAGATGACATGTTGAGAAAAAGTATGATTCGCCCTAGTGCATCACCCTGGGGTCTCCAGTTATCATTGAGGATAAAAGATATGGTACCACTCGCTTGTGTGTGGACTACCAAAAGCTGAATGACGTAACTATCAAGAACAAGTACCGACTACCAAAGATAGAAGATCTGTTTGACATCCTCAACGAAGCCCGAGTGTTTTCCAAGATGGACCTCCATACAGGTTATCATCAACTGAAAGTAAGAGAATCAGACATCCCTAAAACGCCTTTCATCACACGGTATGGTTGTTTGAGTATACCGTGATGTTTTTTTGGCCTGACCAATGCCCCTGCCTATTTCATGAATCTCATGAATAAGGTGTTCATGGATTAACTGGATAAATTTGTGGTTGGCTTCATCTATGACATCCTGATTTTTTCCAAGTCGGAAGAAGAACATGAAGAGCACCTGAGGCTAGTTCTAGGTACCCTTCTTGAGCATCAGTTGTATGCCAAGTTCAGCAAATGCCAAGTTCACCCATTTTGACCATGACGACGTGACCAAAGATTTTGTCGTGTATTGCGATGCCTCCAAGATCGGACTAGGTTGTGTCCTTATGAAAGAGGGTAATTGATTTCCTACTCATCGCGACAGCTTTGCAAGCACGAGCAAAATTATCCAACCCATGATCTTGAACTTGCTGCTGAGGTTCAAGCACTCAAGACCTGGCGACACTTTTTGATGGGCAACAGTTGCGATATCTACACCGAACACAAGAGTTTGAAGTATATCTTCACTCAGAGAGATTTGAATATGACAACGGAGATGGATATAACTCATCAAGGATTATGACTTAGATATCCATTATAACCCTGGAAAAGCCAACGTCGTAGCTGACGCCCTTAGTCGGCAACCATGTTCTTTCAACACCATGATCAAAACCCGTCAGCCAGAACTATGGAATGAGTTAGACAAGATGGTCATTGAGGTAGTCAGCTATGGAGTTGTAGATCAGCTCTTGTTGCAGCCAACACTATGGGATCAGATCAAGAAAGCACATAAGGGCCACAAGAGTATTGAAGGCATCTAGCGAAGGATGGACGAAGAAGAAGTCCCTGGATTCACTATTGATTCCGAGGGTACTCTCTGGTATGAAGGCCGCATCTGCGTGCCATCAGATCATATTTGAAACAGCTAATTATGAAGGAAGCCCACGAGACTTTATACTCCATCCACCCCGGTGCAACCAAGATGTGTCAAGATCTCAAGAGAAATTTCTGGTGGCATGGCATGAAGCGAGAGATTGCGCTTCGTCCAGAACTGTGATATTTGACAGAGAGTCAAAACCGAACATTAACGACCAGCTGGATTACTCCAACCCCTTAAAATACCCGAATGGAAGTGGGATGAAGTTGACATGGACTTTATCACCGTCCTACCCCGATCCAATCGCGGTCATGATGCCATTTGGGTCATTGTTGATAGAC
The DNA here is from genome assembly GCA_026929855.1 of Poa annua. NCBI lineage: Eukaryota > Viridiplantae > Streptophyta > Magnoliopsida > Poales > Poaceae > Poa > Poa annua. The sequence continues at coordinate 98,812,082 of CM049427.1, forward strand.
TCACCAAGGTTGCAAATTTTCTCCCAGTAAGCACCCTACACCGCTCAGATAAATTTCCTGACCTATACATGTCCCATATCGTAAGTCTTCATGGGATACCCAAGACGATTGTGTCCGATCGTGGAACACAGTTTACTTCCCGATTTTGGACCAAGCTTCACGAGGAACTACGGACAAAACTCATTTTCAGCACCGCTTATCACCCTTAGACGGGATGACAGACGGAAAGAGTCAACAAAATTCTGGAAGATTTTCTTAGAGCCTGCGTGTTAGCTTACGGAGCAAAGTGGGAAGATTGTTTCCCGTTTGCAGAATTCTCATACAACAACAGTTATCAAGCCAGTCTGAAGATGGCACCATTTGAGGCTTTGTATGGACGTAGGTGCCGTACTAATTTGAACTGGTCGCAGACCGGAGACAGTCAAGTCTTTGGAGTTGACACCCTGCGAGATGCTGAAGAGCAAGTTCAACTGATCCGCGGCCGTCTTAGGCCGCCCAATCCAGGCAGAAGAGCTACGCTGATTCCAAGAGGCGTGAGTTGAGTTTTGAAGTTGGAGACATGGTGTATCTTCGAGTAACCCCACTCAAGGGAATGCAGCGTTTCCATGTCAAAGGAAAACTCGCACCTCGTTACATGGGACCCTTCAAGGTTCTTTCTCGACGAGAAGAAGTGTCGTACCAACTAGAGTTGCCACCCCATCTATCCGAGTTCCATGATGTGTTCCATGTGTCGCTGCTCCGGAAGTGCCTGAAAGTTTCTGGTGGTACCCATTCTTACCAAGAGGTAGACCATCAGACCAGTGACCTCAACCATGACCTCACCTACCGAGAGCGACCACTCTGTGTTCTCGCCGAGGACGTCCGTTTGACGCGAAGACGGAAGATCAAGTTTCTGAAAGTACAATGGGGCAACCACTCTGAGGAGGAAGCTACTTGGGAGCGTGAAGATTATTTGGAGCGTGAATTCTCAAGTTTCCTTTCCTCTTCAACTGTGGAATCCCGGGGACAAGATTCTCGTTAGGGGTAAGGTCTGTAACACCCCAATTTTCTTAAAACTATAATTGTGGTGTTAATCTAGACTCCTAGTGATAGCAAGAACTTTCGTGTGTTATAATTTGATAGCATGACTTATTTTGTGCCATGTTTACCTTTTCTTGATAACACTAGTTGGTTTAAGCTGAAATTTCAAATAACAAGAGCAACTTAATTTAAAATCTGTATTTTTGTGATCGTCATGTCTGTTAAAACTTAGTAAATCTAGGGCCTATTATTAAGCAAACCTTAAATAGTTTTTTGACATGCTTTTGTACCAATTTGATCTATGACACATATAGTTTCATACCTTGTTTCAAATTATCACAAATTGGCTTGTTAAGACATTAATCTCACAAGCTTTTGTGGGCATCAGAATGCTGTGACCATTTGGGAGAATTTCTCTCCTCTTCAATTTTTTTTCTTTTGTGTTTTGATTGATTTGTTTTGAGTGAGCACTCAATAAGTCAGAAGCTACACCACCATCTTGTTAGTGTGGTCAAATTGCTTGAAATAATTTGTGTTCTTGTTTGTTTCTTTAATTCAATTTTTTGGTTGAATTTATTTTAAATCAGCCGAAAGCCCTCCCCCTCTCTCTCATCTCTCTCCATTTCGAATTGCTGGCTTGGAAAAGAAGGAGAGCAGCCCACCCCCAGCCATACCCCACCTACCAGCCACACGACCTCTTCCTTCTCCACTCATCTTCTTTCTTTTCTTCCCTCCTGCCCAACCCGAGGTTACTCTCCCTCTCTCCCACTGGACGAGCTCGTCATCCCGACCAAACCCACTCTGTCCCCCTCTTCGCCGCCCTCCCGATCCAGTAGAAGCCGCTCGCTCTCTCTCCCCCTCTGGACCAAAAAACTACCAAAGCCGGGCACCTCCTTTCCCTCTCACGTCCGCACCTCCCCTTGCCCTTTTATCCACACACCCACTCCACTCCCCCACGAAACCCCAACCCTCCCCTTGCTCTATGTCACTCAGAATCATCCGAAGAAACCGAAAGTCGCCGCCTGTGAAATCGAGCGTAACCGTCGTTCCTCCCATCTGTTTCTCGCCATTCTTGGCTTCCCGGGTGCGTCTTGTTGAGGGCTATCTCACCCTGCCCTCTGTTTCTTATTTAGGTGCCCATAGACGCCGCCCCCGTCAACGACCCGAGAAGCTCATCGCCGCCGTCGCCATGAACTCCGACGTTGCATGCGGGAGCTAAGGACATCGCCGAGTTCGCCATCGTCTTCTATGATGATCCCTGCCCTTCCTTGGCCGCGCAAGGTCTCTGGTGAGCGCCCCGTCGCCTCCCTTTTCTTTTCGCGTCTGGTTCGTCCGCGCGCCTCGTGGCGAGGAAGACGATGACCGCGAGCCGTAGATCACTAGATTGATGGCCACGTTTGAACCCAGCCCGCGCGCGCTCCCGCACCATGTTGGGCCGGCCTGATCCACTTGCGGACCAGACCCGTGCAAGCCTGCCCGTAGACATTTTTATTTCTTGTTTTTACTCTTTTCTAGTTTCTGTTAAATGCTTGTTCTTGGATTTGTTATTTTGTGGTAGATCTGGTTGTGCAAATATTCTGGGCATAGTTTGGTTGGATACCTATGTGTTTTCTTGAACATGCAAAGTTGGTTTGGCACCAAGCTAAACTATATCTTTTTCTGAAAATAAATAATAGTGAAAACTTTCCTTTGCACTAGATCTGTTATAACTTGAGCTAAGGTTATCCAAATTAGGTGAATCAAATTTCTACAGAAAGATAAAATCAATACCTATCAAAAGAAGTTAACCTTGCAAGCAGGAGATTCCTAGAACATAAACTACATTCTTTTTGGATTTGAGACCAGTAGCTTTTAGATGATTTTTAGTTTCTGTCTGGAAGCAGTTTTTCATGCACAACTGATTTTCAGAGTTTCCTAGAGTAAATAGGAGTATTTTTGTAGAAGGACTCATTTTTCTGAGCATTATCATAGGAGTTGTGTGTTTTCCAATTAAACAGCACCCTAAATAACTATTTAAATGATTTAGTTATATTCTCTATTTTTAGATAAAATAAATCTTATGTTTAAATCTAATCAACTTTGTAATCCAGAACCTAAACTCAATCCGTATACTTGTATTTAAAATACTAATAGTGTTGTGGTTCATTGTATGTCTTTGTTTAGCATAATCCATTTTGTTATGCCTAAGTATAGCATTATATGTTTGATGTGTTTTTCTTGTGGTTGTGTTTATATTGTGTGACTCCATCCAGTGGTTGGTTCTATTTTGTAATGCTTGCTATTTGTTCTTTTACTTTAGATTATTGTCAATACGCATTTTAGGATTTACTCTAGTTTCGTTGTTATCTTTCATGTTACGGTAGAACCGCTAGCAGAGCAGGAGCAATACGAGGTAGCTGGGCACAACTACGGGGAAGAGCAAGACCCAGGGCAGTCCACTGAGCAAGGCAAGCCCACCTCACCATTATTTAAATCCTATTATTTAACCACGCATGTTTTGTTTTCAAAATCAAATAATCCATGCTTTATTTCTTTTGTGGCGTCTGACCACCCGAAAACTATTTCACAAAATATTGTTTGGCCAAAGTTATACACTAGATTATGTTAGGTGTTATCAAAATAAGTCTTCACTTTATGAGCCTTGTTGTTGAAGGAGCTATAAAGAAAATCATATTTTCTTAGTATTATATTCTTTTTCTCATCTCAAAATCTTAGGATGGGAGCCTGGTTTGATGAAAATGTTTTCGGAGAAAACCTGAGTTGCTTGGAGCAATCGGCGAGCAAGTGATTTATTAAAACCCGAGTTGCTAGGAGCAATCGGAGAGGTTTGCGAAAACCCGAGCTGCTGGGAGTAGTCGGAGGAGGAGATGTTTTGAAAAACAATGTGTGACCCTAGTTGCCGCCCGAACAATTAACCTGTGCAACCACATTACCTGGCATGGGTAGGGCTTGGCTGGAAGCTTGTCAATTTTAGTATTGGGGCTCTCATACTATCTAGGGGGGGCGGGCCCCTAAAGCCGGGTTGCCGTTGTCCGAGGATATACACTAGTGGGAATCGCGTCAGACGATTACGGCGGGTCTCCTGCCGTGGCGGTGTGGCGTCCCGACGAAAGACCAGAGGTCTAGTGGAGTACACGGTGCCCGGGAGAAAAAGTACCGGGAGGCCCCGATACTAGGGTGGACATAGTGGAAATTTTTTATCAGGTTATCCGGACCCCCGCATATTGTCGGATGATAAGCCGTGGCAGACATGGCGGAATGACCGTTTGGTGTGTGCAAAGTGTGCAACCTCTGCAGAGTGTAAATCTATTCGAAAATGCCGCATCCACGGTCATGGACGGTTGGAAAGGTCCCACTAGGTATGCTGGCTGATTTTAGTTTTAAAAGAAAGTGTTTCTCGGAGAGGAGGAAACAAGGAGGTACCTGGGAGGTACGGAATTTGGGTGAGGATGGTTGATCTCGGGGAGACAATCAGTCCGACCTCAAGTAAGGAAAAAGGGGTATCCCTGTCCTAGTGTTTTGACAAACTTTTACAAAGAAAGTTTTTCAATACTTGGTTATGTCCGACAATCAGTCTCTCTAAATGTTTTCTTCAACAAAGATATAGAGATGTCCTATTCTCTATGTTTGAAAATCATGGTATTCTATTACAAGCCATGTAGTTGAATATAGGAGCTATCCTAGTTTTCAAAAAATGCATTACTTGCATCACCATGAAAAATGAACCCTAGAGGTGGTCTTGCGAGTACGTAATTGTACTCATGTGGCTTTGTTCGTGCATATTGAAATGTCCAGATTTCAACGAGGAGTCTTACGCCAAGGAGGAGGAGTATGATGACTACTTCGCCGCTTAACTGTCATCGGTCAACTGCACTTGTGGTATGGCGTCTGGAGACGACGAGGGCCGACGCTAGCCACGAGCTTCCGCTTTATCTTAGTTAATTCCGTCCTGCGCAACGATGTTTGCAGACTTGGTCAAGTGACCATTTATGTGTTGTAAGACTTTTATTCGTACGACTTGAATGATGTAACTCTTTGATACCATGTTTGTTATGTGATTGCGATGCACTGATCATTGGGATCGTGATCTTTTACATAACGTGGACATCACGGACTGTGGTTCGTGGGTCCTTACAAACATCGTAATACGTTCCTTTTGCAATACTTTGCTGCGTATGTCATCACCTTATTCTACAAATAATATGACCTCATGTCAACCGACGTGACTGTCCATCATCGGGAAATCTCGATCAACAGTTGCCCAATTAACTAGCTTATATAGAGGCTTACTAGGGACTCTGGTTTGTCCATGTATCACACGTGTATTAACAATTCCGATTAATACAGTTATAGCACGATACAAAAACATATTATAAACTTATGAGATAATGCGATAAATACTGTATATTTATTTGCCTCTAGGGCATATCTCTTTCAGCCTCCCACTTGCACCAGAGTACAAATAAACCAGCTGCATTTTACTTTCAATCATATCTCCTTATTTAATAAGCGTTATATGATAATGCCTCCTCTTGGAGGAGTGTTACTTCAACAATCTGTACCATAAAAAATTGTATGTTCTTTGTGATTCGTTGATATCACCTTGTTTGATATCATCATGTTATCTGATAACATATATACATGTACCGCAACTAAGTGAGACTTTTGTTTCTCATCGCTTACTCTGATTCTTTTAACCAGGCAATTGCATTGCAAACACACTCAGCTATAGAGGACTCTTTGTAACATTTACAATCTCGCGATATCTATATATTTTTTCAAACCTATGTAGAGTTTTGACATTTCAATGTCAATCTAGTGCCTAATACTTTTTTACTTCTAGTAAATTCTAAATTTGTTCTTCTTCTAAGAACATAGGTCACACTTTATCGAGCACATAATAAGGTTCCTATATGATGTCTAATATGACAATATAATAGACCAACATATCTTATAACAACTATTATCGTGTAACGATACACTTAATGTTTAATTGGATTTCCAAGGACCTTTCCATTGGTTTTAATATATTCAGTATTGTTCCAATCAATCCAAATAAAACAGCTCGACTTTCTATTTAAAATGCCTGTTCTATTCTAAATAGACACTATCTTTTAAATAGTTTCACAACTTCATCTTTCTAATTAATTCTACTGGTACTATCCATGATATGTCATTTACATACGAGGATTTTTAACTCCCACTCAAAATATGTCACCTACATATTTGAGGATACAAGCTCCCACTCAAAATATGTCATCTAGATATATGAGGGTATGAGCTCCCACAAAAAAATATGTCACTCACATATTAAATTTGAGTGAACTTATTCGACTCCCACTTAAATTAGTAAATTCATAATTTCTTTCGATATTTTGGCCTAACCAAAATCATTGATAATTTATCCATTCTATTTTTAATATGATCTGTCAATATTCTATTAATACATATCCCACAGACTTCAAGCATGTCTACACTTATGTAGTCAACAAATTTGATTTTTTCCAAGACACTCTTCTTGACAAAATATGCTTCCATGTCTTTCTTATAGTTGCATTTCTTTCATATAACACTTTAGATGATGATTAAGTGATCTTATTCTATGAATAAAATTAGAGTAACTTTTACTGTTTTAGTCCTTTTAAATGTAACTTGGATTTTAAGAATCAAAAGCCTTTGTTCGTATTCTGATATATTCTCAACCTTATTTGTAATAATAAGGTGTATCTTTTTCTGTCAACAAGATCTAAAATACTTAATATTAAAGTATGACCTGACATCAAATAATCTTATAATAACACCTTATTTAAAAGCTTCTTGTTTGAAAATACTATGATCTCTTTGAAGAGGATCGCAAGCAGAAAACAATTTTCTAATCTCCTTCACTCTTATCATCAAATTTTCATTTCCATTTGCAGAGATATTCATTTTGAAACATATTCAAATATTTTACTTTTATGGCAAATAGGTCTGATACCTTATTTTAAGCTTCAACTTTTATTCCATTAACCATAATTCAAAAAATCTTAATTTTTTGAATTACATAGACAACAATGCAAGTTTGGCTTGTTTGGTGTTTGGAATACACTCTCATTTGAATGTGAGTATTCTACAAAGAACTATTCATGTATATTCTGTAGTATCGTATAATCTTCTATAGCACGACACTTACTGTCGATCACACGAATCAATATTGAAAAATATCTTTTCCTCAAGTGGATGTCGACTATAATGTTTTGAACATATTAAGAGATTTTATAAGAGATTCTGAAAGACCACACGTTATCTAAAATATAGTATGATTATAAAATTTCATATATCACTATATCTGATATTATAAATTTGTGAAACGAATTTCACAAGTCCTTTTGTGTTGGAACCATACTTCAAAAATATTGTCATGTTTTGATCGAATCTTGTGAATACAATATTCACTCATCTTTCTTCTAAAAAAATCCTTTGATCTTTTATCAAATTATTTTCAGACTCATGTTTCCTTAAGCAAATAAATTTATTTACTTAGAATCGTAGAAAGATTCAAAACAATGAAATTCACCACTTATTTAATTTAATAATCATCTAGAATGACTTTCAATCAATTTCCTTGTATATTGACATTTCAATATCCAATTTATTTTCATCAATTCGGCACATATAACTGAAGGAGTTCCAGGGCAGAACAAAATAATTTTTTAACTTTCGAACACCAAAACTAGCCAGGATCTATCTATCTAGTACTTGCGGTAATAGTGGCGGAACTGTTCACATACCTCTTGTATACCGAATAGCGGGGATTACACTCCCTCAAAAGCGTTACCGATGAAGCCGACGTAGCCGACCTCAAGGTCGAGGAGAACTTGGGGCGTCAAAGTAGACGATGACGCGGCGATGTTCACGAAGATCCGGCGTCAATGGGGATGCGCGTGTCCAACGGCAGGTGGGCTGGCGTCGGCCGCGGCGGTGGTGAGATGATGTCGCCCAGGCACCTCAAATGTGGCGCCTCCGAGTATTCACAAGCATACGGAGCTTAACAACAATCCCCGGTCACTCAGATCCAGCTGAGATCGCAGGAGTAGAACTTTTCTGGAATCCCGCAGGGCTACGGCGCCAAGCGGTATAGCTTCGTGGAGAGAGAGAGAGAGAGAGAAAAGCGGGCGGAGAATTAACTCAGGCCGGCTGATACAACATTAATTGTATATTTAGATGTATTTAATCCAATTAATATGCCCTTGTATATAAAAGGGGCAAGGGAAAGGAGGGGTTGGGGTTCGGCTGGCCTAGCCATGGCCGAACCAGACATGGGCCCCACCTCCTCTTGGTGGTTTGGCCCACACATGGGCCTCTCTTGGCCCATTAAGTGGGCTGCCCCCTTTTTCTCTTATTTTAATTAATATTAAATTAATATAAATATAATTAATTCATAATTAGTATATTTACATATTATTTAATCTCCCGTGACTCCGAAACAATTCCCGGACCACTCGACCATGTTTCCGACATTCCTCGAACCCCTCCGGACCTCCCCGGAACTCCTTCCGGAACCACTGGAACCCTTTCCGAATTATTTCTCTCTCTCTATCCTCTTCCTATATAATTCCAAAACTATCTCCAAGTGTCGTTAAGACCTTATTTCTTGTTACGCTATAGTTCGAGAATACTCAAGACATGGTTGAGACCCCTCGCTCGCCAATGACCGCATGTAACTTCCCAAATAGCAGCAAAAACCTAATTATAAAAGACCCAAAATTCTGAGGGAACAAAAACTTTTTGATACATCTTGGTTATGGATGTGTTTATCCTATGATTTCTCTATTGGTCATGTTGTGGTTTGTGTTTGTGTCAGTAACCCCTCTAGCTATCAAACCTAAAACTCGACCTAGTTTTAAATGACATCAGATATCAATGTTTCGAGGTAATAGAAGAATTTCTTAGAGCTTCATGATTCCAAAATCCACAAAGGACCATATCATAAGTCCTAAAACAATTTGTAAAATAATATGTTGCAAGTACTAGTAACCCTCTTTTCAAACTCCAATCTTAGAAGTCTATGGAAATCAATTCCCAAAGAATTGTTTAATTGTCTTTATCCAAAATTTTGTCATGATCATGCTGGTTACCACCTCACAAATATATTTGTTTTGTCTATAAAGTGTGGATGTTTATCTATGCATGTGTTTTTTACCTATTTGTTATGTGCTTAAATTGTTTGCCATGAGTGTGTATTCTTATGAGTGACTTGTGACTATGTTTGTATGAAGTGAATGTTTATTGTTTGAATTAGAGCAGTCTATACTTGTTTGATGGTTTTGCATGCTTGTAACTTATTTTCCTCTTATTAAGTGGTTTGGTTAAAAATATTCTTAAACTAGTGAATTCTATAATGATGAAAAACTATCTTAACCCCTGTTAATTATTAGCATTTCTAGAGCATGATACTTAGGGTTTATTTTATTCAAAGTGAATATGCCACCTAAGTAACTAGTATAGAGGAGGCGAACTTCAGTCTCAAGATTTCAACATACAACATTAAGGTGGTCGTCAAGGGAAGGAACAAGCTACAAACCAACCCTTGATTGCCGAAGCAGTCTCACTATCAAGACTTCAACCCCAATAATGGTACTCCAGTTGCAACTTCGGCAGTCTCAAGCTTTCCAACAGGAGACGAAGCCGATGAAACGAAGACTCCAATAAGTAGGAATGACCAAGACCCATAGGAGTCTTAGGATTTGACCCTTGGTCGGATTTTACAGCTAACACGTTTGTTGAGTGCCCCTTTCGTAATATAGGTGTCTTGTGTGCTCTCTTGCTGGTATGCTTGTTGCTTGTGTGTGTCTTGTTTGTTTGCTTGTTGTTGATATGTTGTTCTCTGATATCTTTCACAAGCACGCCTTGTAGGCGATACTTATTAGGCACATACTTTAAAACATCTTGATATCTCTACGCAAAAACCTTTCTTACCTTTTGCCATAAATGCACCCTAATGCACTTATAAGATTGTACTCGAAAACTTCCGAAAATGCTTTCCCTCCGATCTAAAACTTTAACATGTGAGAGTCATTAACTACACATGATACCAAAGCCCCAAAGAAAGCCGATCCCCGTAATGTGACGAGCCTTGCCTAATTAAATGAACTATTTGAATTACGCCTATACCATCAATAAATTAACATATCCAACTTTAGAGTAGCATCTAACATATGTTCGTCTAGTTGATAACTAACCTCTTCAAGACCATCGAACTGTTATAAGAAAAGAAGGGCCAACAAGAGTATCATTTTCAGATGGCAACGAGGAAGACTCAAAGATCAATAGGAGCCACTACTTTCTGGAGATTTTGTGAAGCTCTCATTACGTGTCATACAAGGAGATCGACGTCAGCAACAACGGAGGCAACCTGCCCTAAAGATCATCTACATGAAGATGTAACACATAGCAAGAGTCATCAATTCGTTCTGTGCACCAACCTTATTAACTCGACTTGCCCCGACTAGAGGAAGATAGCAATGAGTCCCTTAACTAATCTTTTAGGCTAAGTTAAGATCCAACTGACCTCTAAAGACGTTTGCGAAGCATCATGAAGCCCTACACCCAAGAAAGTCTTCATCAACACTCTTCGTCGACTAAACCAAAGATGGACACAATAGGAGACACCATACCCATCAAGACGCCAGGAACGACAAGAAGACTGAAGACTGTTGCACTTAGCAACACCTAACCTCAAGCAAGTTTAGACGTCTTTGGTAGATCTTAGCACCCTTTGTCTTATTATGAAAAAGAAGAGAGTCAAGTCTACCGACCTGACGCCCCTGTGAGGCTTGAAAACTGTTTGCGCGTGTCTAACTGCTAACCCCTCAAGACGACAATATCAGGACACATATCTACATCAAACCCAAGCACCGAGGAGCTACGACCAAGATGAAGATCATAGTGTTAACCAAGACCAACAACACCTTGAAGTCGGCATCATCTAATAGCACCAACTTTAACCCCCATACTGTCCCCTTAAGGGGGGAAGAAGCATGCTAGTTTTATTGGATAATTTTGACAAAAGGTTCTTTGCGCCCAAACACCTTGAAGGTTCTTTGCATCAGCATCAACCAACATGTCAACCCCCTTAGCAAAGACCCAAGTCTTCCAAAATAAATCAGACGTCTCTTCGTCAAGGAAACCTCAATTGAAAAATCCATAACCTCGGAAGATGAAGAACCATTGAGCTTTGTCCCTGCACTCTCTTATTACCCGCTTGGGAATCTCGGGCGAGATTCTTATACGGGGGGAAGATCTGTAACGTCCCAAATTTTGGAGGCAGCAAAAACCTAATTATTAAAGACCCAAAATTCCGAGGGAACAAAAACTTTTTTATACGTCTTGGTTATGGATGTGTTTATTCTTTGATTGCTCTATTGGCCATGTTGTGGTTTGTGTTTGTGTCAGTAACCCCTCTAGCTATCAAACATAAAACTCGACCTAGTTATAAATGACATCTGATATCAATGTTTTGACAAGTAAAATAGTATATATATATATCTTCTCCTATTTCCATTGTTAACAAACTATGTTTACCAGGATGTTTGATTTTAGCATTTATCCTAAGACCAACTATTTGAGGTAATAGAAGAATTTCTAAGAGCTTCATGATTTCAATATCTACAAAGGACCATATCATAAGTCCTAAAACAATTTGTAAAATAATATGTTGCAAGTACTAGTAACTCTCTTTTCAAAACTCCAATCTTAGCAGTCTATGGAAATCCATTCCCAAAGAGTTGTTTAATTATCTTTATCGAATATCTTGTCATGATCTTGCTGGTTACCACCTCACAAATATATTTGTTTTGTCTATAAAGTGTGGATGTTTATCTATTTGTATGTGTTTTTTACCTATTTTTTATGTGCTTAAATTGTTTGCCATGAGTGTATATTCTTATGAGTGACTTGTGACTATGTTTGTACGAAGTGAATGTTTATTGTTTGAATTAGAGTAGTCTATACTTGTTTGATGGTTTTGCATGCTTGAAACTTGTTTTCCTCTTATTAATTTGTTTGGTTAAAAATATTCTTAAACAAGTGAATTCTATAATGATGAAAAACTATCTTAACCCCTGCTAATTTTTAGCATTTCTAGAGCATGATAATTAAGGATATGCAATTCACCTTGTATCATCCTCACCACCTCTACTTTCCACCTATATCATTATTTATATTTTACAGAAATGTTTGATCAACAATTGATGTTGGTTTTGTGTGCTACATTATAAGGAGACCATATGTTATGTCATTGGAGAGCTTTTTTCCATTTTCATGCCTAGTGGTGGTTAAGCCTTTTGACCTAAACTTATAAACGTAATGCTGGACCTAGGTCCCTTCTAATAATTCCTCTTGGTCTCATAATTTTTCTAACCAAAGGATTGACTAAGCCATCTTATCATTGTGGCCTAATCAAATCAACCCAAAAAGATTTCAACACCCTAAACCAACACACCTCTCTCCCTTAACCATAATTTTGGTCATGCATAGGAACCTCACACACCCCTTGGACCCCTTGTCCTCAGCCCTGTCAACCCTAGCTCCCCTATCTCTTTTATTTTTCTTTGTGGCATTATGTCGAACAGATGGCAGGCAGAGAACATCATCACCTTTGACCACTCCCCTCATCGACTTTGAGCCTAGGTGTGAGATCCTAGCTCAGGGATTAATAGGATGGATAGAATACTCATATAAACAAGTTGCAACTTCTTTTCCGGAAGCTCATCTGGAAAGAACTCTGAGGTTAAGCGTGCTTGGCCCGGAGTACTCCAAGGATGGGTGACCGACCGGGAAGTCCTTCCCGGGTGCGCATGAGTGAGCGCACAAAGTGCACAGAAAAGACCAGTGTTGATATGCGGGGCTAGTCTGGAGGTCATAGAGAGCTGCTAGGCGTGACAGGCTCGGTCCGCGGGGTGTTACAGAAGGGCTAGCGTCCAAAGCGGTCTGCAGCCCGTTCAGACACTCCTCCAACGCCCCTTTCGCCCAATCCCCTCGCAGTGCTCTCTCTCCCTCTCTCCATTCCCGAGACACCCGAGCTGGCCACCATCCTCTCTTATTGCAACCTAGGGTCCCTATGCCCCTCTGACCATGCCATTCAAACTCCTCTCAGCCCACTCTTGCACCCCGAGCGACTCCTCTGGTGATCCCTCCCTCATCTGCCGAAATCCTCCGAGAACCGACGCTCGGACCATGAGCTAGTCACGGACGAAGCCGTCTTCTCCGTCCACCTCTTTCTCTCCTCTCTGCACCCTCTCGTTCCCCTTCCCGTGAGCTACCTCCTTGACGTCTTTGGGTCATTGCAGGAGCACCGGAGCAACCGCGGCCTCGCCATTCCCGAGCTGGCCGTCCTCGGCGTTCCCGCCGTTTTGGATCTCTTTGACAAAATCTGCTACTGCCCTCGTCTCCCCCGTCTTCTCCGCATCCTCCTGGACCTCCTATCTCCGCCCTGCATGCACCGTGGTGAGCACCACGAGATTCTCTACTCCTGCTAGGGTTCCCCCTTGTCTTCCCCCGTCGGGAGGTTGAAGACGACAGTGAGCCGTCGATCTCTCCATCCACAGGCCGTTTTGAATCTTGCATGATCTGTTCTGGGCCGACCAGATCAAATCCGACGGTGGCTTACCACTTCGCCGCACGCGCAGCGACGGCGGGCCGACCCAGCAGCTTGACCTTGTCCCGGCTACGGATTTTTCCCATCCTTCCTTTTTTTTAATATAAATCTATTTCCCTGTTTAAGATTTCGAGGGAATTGCTAGCCATGCTTTAATTATTTTCTGGTAGATCTGTTCATGCTAAAATCTTGAATTAAATTTTGTTGGATTGCTATGTGTTTTCTTAACCATGTGGCACTGGCTATTTCCTAAAATATGTTTTTATGTGTGTGCTAGATTCGATATAGTAAACAGTATTGTTTTGACCTTTTATTTAATTGTGGGAGTTCTGAAGATCCAAATCTTGCAAACTTTATTTCTCTATAAAACTTAGGAGAATACCTACCTAGATCTATAATCCATGCATGCAGTAGAGTTGTGAAACTAAAGTTCTATTAAGTTAAATTTGACACCAGCATCACTTTGATGATTTTTAAGACATTATTATGAACAATTTTTTGGAGTAAATCCAATTGCATGTGGTAGATATGAGTGGTAGATTAAATATCCTAGATTGGCAGAATTTTACAGCTTGTATTTTGTGAATGGTGATTTATTTCCCAAAAACAGTGGAATATCCCACATGAAAATGAATATTTATTCTCTGATAATAGTGTGTTGTCGGGTTATGACTCCCTAGAATCGGGGGTAGTCACTTCCTGAAGTGTAGTTCGTGAAGGGGATTGAACGCGGAGGTCAAGACCCTCGAGGGACACGGCGACGATGCTCGCCGGACCTGAAGACGAAACACCCGCGACAGAGATAGACACCGCCCCGTACCGAGGTTCACTTCCCTCGCGAGGAGGTAAGACCGCTACTCCTGCTTGTCTATATTGCATTATGGCGGTTACAGTACAGCGGAGCTTGCCGAGGGCCCCCTTGAGGCAGTTCTTGCCTGGGGAGGGAAGCGATGGTCTTCTTCCTCCTCCAGCTAGAGGCTATCCTACTTGGTATTGCTAGGGTTTACAAGCGTGGTTGCAAGCAATTGGCCGACCCTTCCTACGATGGAGGTCTTCGTGCTTTTATAGGCGCCTCCGGCGCTCTCCTTCTGCTTGGCCTTCAAGGTGGTTCCCACACGGCAGCGACGCGGAAGTGTAGGAGTCCACCATGGCCCGTTCGTCCATGGACGCGGACCATCACTGATAAAGGTGGGCGCGGTGGCCGACAGGCGGCCGACCGCGCTATACTGTCTGCAGGGAAGGCAGTCTCGGAGGTGGAGCCCTTGATGACGTACTCCTTGGAGGGTTGCGTGGTCCACCTGCTTTTTTACCGAAGTGGAAGGTCTTGGCAGTCCTGCCGCAGGCGGTGCAACTTTATTGACTCCTTTATCACCAAAACGGCAACGGGGGTGCTTGCGTCACCACGTGGGCGTGGCAGAGGCCATGTGCGACTCGCCGTACTTACTTGGCCGTGACATTTCCCCTCAAGCCTGGGGAGGCTTGTGGATGGATTCTCGTTGACCTCCCTCCAGGCGCGCTGGTGCCTCGGTAGGGTCTCCTGAAGCGAGGGACCCCTTGAGGCCCTTGTTTCCTCTTCAGGCCCTCGAGGGGAATTGCCTCTCAAGGGTCCCGCCAGGCGGCGAGGCCTGGTCCTTAGTTGTTTGGTCTGATCAGCCCGCGTGCGAGGCTTGGGGGGGGGGAGTGGGCTCTCCATACCCTAGTTCCCACTGGGTCGATAGTAGCCCCCGGGCCCGCCATGGGCACGATTGAGCCCATGGGCTCAGGCGAAGTGTCGTGGGCCCTTAGCGCCCGGCCGACCCGAACCACGCGCCACTCAGACGAGTAACGGTCTCGCACAATCCGGGGCGTGAGTCGTGGGCGGTCCCACCACGCCCCGGTAACTGCTCCTTTAGGGGATATAAAGCCCGAGCGTTGCAGCAGGGAGCCGTTACCGTTTCCAATCTTTCTCGCAGAAGTTTCCGCCTCCTAGAGGTCTCCGCCTCTGCTCTCTCCTGCGATTCTTCTCCTTCCGTCTCCCTCAGCACTCCAAGGCCCCGACGATGAGTCCCCTCAAGAGCAAGGGCAAGGCCGCTGCGGGGTCTTCCTCCCAGGCGGAGGCCTTAGAGGTCGTATAGGGCGCGGCGCAGCTGGGCGTGCGCGTCAACGAGAAGGCGCTCGCCAAGGTCCTCTACCTGGTTGCGGACCAGACGAACAAGCACGGCGCCACCACCCTGAAGCCCGCGGCGCACGTGAAGCGCCCGCATGGGTACTTCCTGCTATTCCAGCACTGCCTCGCCGCCGGGCTAGTGCCGCCCTTCTCGCCGTTTATGGAGGTGGTCCTGGCGTTCTAGCAGGTGCAGTTGCTGCATCTGCACCCCAACTCCATCCTCATCCTCGCCGTCTTCGCCTACCTCTGCGAGGCGTACCTGGGCTTGGAGCCCACAGTGGGGTTGTTCCGGTGCTTCTACACGCTCCGGAACACGGCGAAGAATGAGCGCTCAGGGTGCGTCTCATTCCGCATCGTCGACGGCATGGGGAGCGTCTACATCCCCATGTCCTGGAGCGAGAACAAGGCCATCACTTCGGTGAGGAAGAAGGTGGAAGACTTCCGCCAGAAGTGGTTCTTCGTCGGGGTGGAGCACCCCTGCACCTTCCTCGAGGTCCCCGACGAGCCACCGCTGAAGAACTCCCATTGGGGCAAGGCGACCTTTGACGGCGCGAGGAACGCGAGCTTGATGGGGCGCCTGAGTTTCCTCCGCGAGGAGGGCCTCACGGGGCAGATCATCATGGCGGACTTCATGACGCCCCGCATCGCCTCCCTCCAGGCACACTCGGTGCCCATGTGGATGTATTTGGGGGCGAGCGACAAGATGTGGCTCCATATTGAGGACAATGACAAGGACACCATCGACAATGTCTTGTCCGCGCTCTTCATCAACCCATCGGTGCCTGCCGTGGATCTGCTCCCTGCGACGCTCCGGACTCTACATCAGTACAACTTGACGGAGCGTATGGCCATCCTGCAGGGGATGACTCCGTTCACCCCGACAGGCCAGGCGGACTGGGAGGTGCCGACGCCAGCCATGCAGGGAGCGGAAGGGGCAGATTCTCCCTCGGCCTCAGGTGCTGGCCTAGATGAGGAGGAGGCCACGGCAGGGGAGGTGTCTTTTTTGAGGGCCGGGCCATTCACTGACAAGGTCTGCGACATCTCGTCAGGTGATGACGATGCCTTCGTGGTGGCTCCCTCGCACCCGTGGAGGAGGAGGCTGAGGAAGGGGAGGCCTCTGACGCGGAGGCCTCTCCAGGAAGGCGCGGTCCCCACACCAAGGCCACCGCGGACCACTCGGGGGCGAGGCCATCTGACGTCCCCTCAAAAAGGAAAGCGGTGACGCCCCCTACGAGGCCTGGTGCCAAGACCTTCCCCTCATGGTGCTCGCTAGGCTTGGCGTGGGTCGATGTCGGCGCCCCCCCTTCAGGGTGAGTGTTCATGACGCTTGGTCGCTTGCTTTTTGTTCTATTTTCATTTTGCCCTTTACTGTAGATCTTTCCTTGGGCTTTTCGTCAGTGATCTTGTGCCTGCGAAGCGTCGTAGGCTTCGCAAGGCAGCTGATGTGAAGAGAGCCACGACTGAGGCCATGGCTGACGAGGCCATGAGGCCTGTGGAGACAGCCTCCACAGGCCCCACTGAGGGGTGCCTCAAGTGGAGGCGGCTGCGCCTCAGGCGGGGGCGGCAGAGCCTCAGGCGGAGGAGGAAGTGCCGCGCCCAGAGGCACCTACACGTCCCCCCGAGCCAATGGTGGTGGAAACTAAGGAGGAGAGGGCTTCCACGCCACCTCGCGCTCCTACTCCTCCTCGCGCGGTTACGCCTCCGCGCGAGGAAACTCCGCCACGCGAGCCAACGCCGCCGCACGTGTCCTCGCCACCGCGTGCGCTCACTCCGCCGTCTGCGCCCACTGCTCCCGTGCAGCCTGCGAAGGAAGCGTGCGAGGCGCCAGCAGGCGCGGGCATGTCCGCAGGGGGAGATTCTTCCTTGTCTCCGCGTCCAGCTGAAGATGGTGGGCGCCCTGCTGACGCGGGCGCTGAAGAGGTCGCGGGCGCGGACGGGAGCGCGCTCAGCCTAGCCCCCGGGCTCAACCTGGGGCCAAGATCTCGGGACTCGACACCGGAACGTGATGCCGCTGCGGAGCTCCTGCACGAAGCAACGGCCGAGCGTGAGGCGATGGAGGGCTCGTTGGCGCAGAAGCGCCGCGAGTTGGGCCAGCTGGAGTCCCAGCTACTCTCCGCCCACCAGGCCGCCCATGCCGCCCTGGAGGAGGACCGCAAGGGCCTTGACGAGCGCGAGCGGCAGCTGGCCCTCAAGGAGAGAGAGCTGCAGCAGCGCGAGGAGCAACACCTTCAGGCAGAGAAGGACCTGGTCACCCAGCGCGAGGCCCTCGAGGCGCGTGAAGGAGATCTGGCCCAGGCGATCTCGAAGTACGATGAGAACGTCGCCGCCCAGAAGCTTTCTTACGAACGCTTCGAGCGGCGGTTCGCCGAGAAGAAGAAGGAGGTGGAGGATGCCTTGGCGGAGCGCGAGAAGCGGTTCCGGCTGACCAAGTCTCAGGAGTACCGAGACATGGTTCAGAAGCAGCAGGACCGCTTCAAGGCCAGGCACGCCGGACGCTCAGCGGATCACTGACCTCGAGAAGGCCAACTCCAAGCTCGAGGCCCGCCTGAAGCGCGCCAAGGATGGCCGACGCCGAGCGGAGGAGGCCACGACGAGGCAGTTCACGGCCTCAACTCCTTGGCCAGGGACGTGGAGGAGCAGCTGGCTCCTGCGATGGAGCGGGCGGCGGAGGCGACGGACTCAGCCCAGGCGGCTCGCGCGCTCACGAAGCAGCGTGAGCGTATGTTCGAGGCGTTGGTCGCCCGAGGCAACGAGCTCGCGGTGCAGCTCGGAGCGGACGCGCCGCACACCGAGGTCCGAGGCCGAGCCGATGCTGCCATGTACCTGGTTTATTTTGACCAGCTCTTCGCGGCACTCGAGGGCCCAGTCGCCGAGCTCCGCGAGATGATTGAGGACGAGATCCCGCAGCTCCTTGGGGTGGTTGTTGATCGTATCTTCACCAACCTCCGGCTCCTCACGCCAGGCTTCGATCTCTCCACCGTGACGGAGGCCACCCGAGGCGAGGATGCGCACAGGGTCTCCAACTCGCTCCGCGAGCAGGTTGATGCCTTCTGCAACCGCTTTAGGCGGGCGGACGCTGCAGCGGAGGACAACGAGGAGGAGACCGCTTCTGCCGAGACCGAGGAGTGCGCCGTGGAGGAGGTCCAAGACGACGCCCCTTCCGCCTGAGCCACACCTTATCGCGCCTGCGTGCGCTTGTATCTGAAACAATCTTGTGTTTAGACATTCATGACCTTTTGGCATGTAATATACTTTCATTTGCCATTTGCTTTTAGCTTGCCTTCCCCTCGAGAGGTCTCTTTGGACTCATCTTCATGTCTATTTGTTCTCTGCGGCGGTAGGACCCATCTCTTCGTGCCATGACTCCGCCATTTCGGTATGCAGGAGCAATGACTCCGCAAGGCCGGGGGGGAGTTTATGCCTAGGAGAGGTAAGAGCCCTGAGTCGCGATTCTCAAGTGCCCCCCTTAGACCTGCGAGTAGTCCATGAAGCGTAAGGGAAAGCGAAGTCGCTTGAGGGGCAAACGTGCGGTAGAGGGGGAGAAAACGCTCTTAAGGCGTGGGTGCGAGACTTAGCTTCTCGAGGTCTTCGCCCTGTAGAGGCTTTTTGCCTGGCGAGGAGGTCCTCTCGAGGGGTATTTCCCGGATGCCTCCTCAGGCTTGTGCGTGTTTTTCTTCCCTGTAGATGTTAGAGGGGCGAACTCAAACGCAAGAACACGGTACAGGTGACTCGTGTGCGCTTATAGGTCCCCTCAAGCATTCTTTACGAGGAGAGTAAGTACCAAGGTCCTCTGTAGATATGGCGTGTTTGTGGGATCTTGCCCTCCAGCCAGAGCTCGGATCCTTGGGTTTTGCAGTGCTGCTGGTGTGTCATTTGAGGCACATGCACCGTACTCAGCCCCCGCTCATGAGGTACGCATGTGGAGAGATATAAGCGCACATTTCAACAAAGTAATGCGTAAATAAAACTCACCACCATACATTACATATCGGCGCCGAGGCGCTATTTTCACTTGGGAACGAAATTGTCTCATTATGCTTGGGGTTGCCAAGTTAATGTTTTCACCATGTCGAGGCATGGGGAGCACCCATTAGTGGCAGAGACTCTCAACGGCTTGAGGTGGATCGTTACAAGGAGAGCTAGGAGGGTTGACCCTCGAGGGAAGCCTTTTGAGCTTGGAGGTTTAAGCTGTGAGCTTTTAACCTGTAGAGACAAAAAGTGCTTGGAGGTTGAGCCGTAAGCTGCCTCTTCCGCCAGATGTCTTGACGTGACAATGATCACGGGCGTGACGATGATCACGTTCTGCGTTTGTTCCTTCTGGATACAAAAAATTATGTGAGGTTTAAGCCGTGAGCTTTTAACCTCTAGAGACAAAAATGCTTGGAGGTTGAGCCGTAAGCTGCCGCTTCCGCTAGATGTCTTGACGTGACAATGATCGCGGGCGTGACGATGATCACGGGTAGAACTTGCGTAGGTGCATGATGTTCCATGAATTCTTGACGAAGATGCCGTCTTGAGTTTCGAGGCGGCCGCACCAGGCGATGTGGGTGACCCTGTAGGGGCCTTCCCACATCGGGGACAACTTGTATAGGCCTTCCCTGGAGAGGATCCGCCTAAGGACGAGATCGCCTGCCTCCAGGGTACGCGAGCGCACGTTGCGGCTGTGGTAACGTCCTAGGTCCTGCTGGTATTTGGCCGCTCGTACTGCAGCGCGGCGTCGCAGTCCCTCGAGAACCAGCAGGTCGTCGTTGTGGAGGTCCTCTTGCTGGTCCTCGTTAAAGGCAAGGACCCGTGGGGATCCATGCTTTATCTCTGTGGGGAGGACTGCTTCGGCTCCATAGACGAGGGCGAACGGTGTTTCCCCCATAGGTTTGGGTGGCGTTGTGTGGATGGACCAGAGCACCGAAGGGAGCTCACTGATCCAGCCCTTGCCGTGGCCTTTGAGGATGTCGAAGGTCCTGGTCTTCAGGCCCTTTAGGACTTTTGCGTTCGCGCGCTCAGCCTGTCCGTTGCTCTGCGGATGAGCGACTGAGGCGAGGCAGAGCTTGATGCCCATTCTTTCTCAATAGGCTCTGAAGATGCCACTGGTGAATTGCGAGCCATTGTCGGTGATGATGCGGTTAGGTACTCCGAAGCGGCATACCAGGCCTCTGATGAACTTCACCGACGCGCCTCCTGTGATTGTGCGCGTTGCCTCCACTTCGGGACACTGAGTGAATTTGTAAATGGCCATGAAGAGGTAGCGATATCCGACTTGCGCTGTTGGGAAATGTCCCAGGATGTCCAGCCCCCAGACCACGAACGGCCAGGAGAGCGGAATGGTCTATAGCCCCAGCGCAGGTTGGTGGATTTGCTTGGCGTGGAATTGCAAGCTTCACATGCTTGGACGATGTCCACTACATCCTGAAGTGCTTGAGGCCAGTAGAAGCCGCTCCTGAATACTTTGCCTGCAAGGGTGCGGGCGCACGAATGGTGGCCGCATTCCCCGCTGTGGATGTCCTTGAACAGCAATTTGCCTTCTTCTGGAGGAACGCATTTGAGCGTGGTGCCGTCTAGGCGCTTGCGGTAGAGATTTCCTTTGAGGATTTGGTAAGATTTTGCTTGGCGGGCGATTCGCTCCGCTTGAACATCTTCCTCGGGAAGGATCCCTCTGTCAAGGTAGTCTTTGATCTCGTCGATCCATCTTGCTCCCTATACACCGCTGTGAGCAACAGACGCTCCCCTATGGGTGACCCACAATCTGGAACCCCGTTTGCGGGTGGTGGCGGGAGCGCTTCGTCTGTGCTTGTGGGCATGGCCTCCTGCGGCTGCTTTATGGATGCCTTGACGAGCCTTTCTTCAAAGACACCTGGTGGCTGAGCTTGCCTCTTTGATGCGCGCTTGGCGATGTCATCAGCCTCTTGGTTCTCTTTTCTTGGGATGTGCATGAGCTCCATTCCCCTTAAGTGCTTTTCAAGCCTACGGACCTCTTCAAGGTATGCGGCCATGTGGTCGTCCTTGGGCTTGTAGCTTTTGTTAGAGAAGTTAATTAGTAGATGCTTGATGCCTAGGGCGATTGCGGCGCGTAGGCCAGCAAGCAGGCCTTCATACTCAGCGATAATGTTGGAGATCTTGTCGATTCCGAAGCACAGCTGGACCGCGTAATACAGCTTGTCGCCATTTGGTGAGATCAGGACCACGCCAGCCCCACCATGGCGACAAGCGAAATCTCCGTCCAACTTCATGGTCTAGTTGTTGGGCATTTTATCTCCAAGGGTCTCTTGTTCTTCTCCCAAAGGCTCTTCAGGCGTTGGGTCAGTCCATTCGGCGACGAAGTCTGCCAGCGCTCTTCCTTTGATTACCCTTGTGGTATCGAAGCGCAAATTGAATGGCTGTAGCTCTATGTTCCATCCTACGACATGATCTGTGGCGTTGGGGTTGCGCAGGATTTGCTCTAGGGGGAAAGAGATGACCACTGTGATGGGGTGCCCCTAGAAGTAGTGTCGCAGCTTTCTTGAGGCGATGAGGAGTGCGAGGAGGAGCTTCTGCTGCATTGTATACCGCTCGCGAGCATCACGCAGTACTGTGCTGACGAAGTAGACTGGATGCTCGACGATGGTAGTTTCTGCAGCCTTGGCGTCTTTTTCCTGAGGGTGCTCAGCTAGGCCCTCAAGGGGGTTGGCCTCAGGGGGATTGTCATGGGCCTCGAGGGGGTTGGCTCCTGGGGCTTCTCAAGCTCCCCGGCGGGATTTTCTTGCAGCGCTTGACTTGCGGCGGGCCTCTCTTGGGGCTTTGGGCCTGGCGGTGGGTTTGTGAGGGCTGCCCTTTCGTCGAGCTCCTGATCGGGAGGCTTTGGCTTTGGAGTGGTTGCACTCTTCTTGTGGAGTACTGGCTCTTCCCTTTCTGCCACAAGGACGGCACTGGCTGTCTGTGGGGTGGCTGATAGGTACAGCTTCAAGTGCTCGCCTGATTTTGGGGCAACCATTACTGGTGGGCTGGCCAGGTGCTTCTTCATGTCCTCAAACACTTTTTCAGCTTCAGGGGTCCACTTAAAAGTGCCCGTTCTTTTCATGATCTTGAACAACGGCAGGGCTCTTTCGCCGAACTAGGAGAACCCAAGCTGGCCATGCAGCCTGCTAGGCGTTGCATGTCCTTGAGCCTGCGTGGAGATTGCATGCCCTCTATGGCCTTGATTTTGTCTGGGTTTGCCTCTATGCCCCGATGTGACACGAGGAACCCAAGCAATTTTCCTGAAGGTACTCCAAAGACGCACTTGGCGGGGTTGAGCTTGATGTTCAGCTTGCGCAGGTTGGCGAAAGTCTCTTCAAGGTCCCCGAGGAGAGTGTTTCCCTCTCGGGATTTTACGACGATGTCATCGACATATACCTCGGAGTTTCTCCCCATTTGCTCGCCAAGTGCCATCCTCATCAACCTCTGGAAGGTGGCTCCGGCATTTTTAGGCCGAAGGGCATGCAGACATAGCACTACAAACCGCAAGGGGTGAGGAAAGTCGTCTTCTCCTCATCTTCCTTAGCCATTTTTATCTAATGATAACCAGAGAAAGCATCGAGGAAACAGAGGAGATCACAGCCTGCCTTGGAGTCCACGATCTGGTCAATTCTTGGCATGGGATAAGCGTCCTTGGGGCAGGCCTTGTTTACATCAGTGTAGTCGATGCAGAGGCGGCCTCCTCCGGCGGGTTTTGGGACTACCACACCGTTGGAGAGCCAAGTAGGGTGCGCGACTTCGCGGACAACCTTTGCCGCTTTGAGCTTCTCGACCTCTTTGACGATGAATGCTTGCTTCTCGGGGGCTTGTTTTCTTGCTTTTTGCTTGACGGGGCGCGCGTTTGGCTGGACATGTCTGACGGTGTCCATGCGAACATGTCAGAGTTTGCCTATAGGAAGGCGACGAGCGCGCTTTCCTATTTTGGAGGCAGCGCGGCGCCAATGGTGATGCTAGCCCCCGAGCCTTCAGCCCCTGAGCTGCTGGAGCTCAGAGAGATTTTCTTCGTAGCGGCTGTCTCCTGGGAGAACATCTGCTTCTTCTTCTTGGGTCTCTCGAGAAGCTCCATGTCCTCGTCTGCGGGGAACGCCATGGCGGCGGCCTTGTAGGACGTTTCGAGAGCGCGCGTAGCATCCAGGACATGTCCACGGATGGTGATTGTGCCAGCGCTGTCGGGGATCTTGACCATGATGTAGGCATGATGCGTGACGGCCATGAATTTTGCGAGCGCGGGGTAGCCGAGGATGGCATTGTACGGCAGGCTGATGTGTGCGACATCAAAGTCAATGTGCTCGGTGCGGTAATTTTCCTCGCTTCCGAAGGTGACGGCAAGCCTGACCTGGCCCAGAGGCTCGATTGAACCGCTGGTGACTCCCGTGAAGGGCCTCGAGGGCATGAGCCGCTCGTAGGGCACTTGAAGCGCTTCAAACGTATATGTGGAGATAACATTGAGGCCTGCTCCACCATCGATGAGAGTCTTGGAGAGAGCAACGTTGTCGATGGTGGGGCTGTAGATATTACATCCCAATATTTTAGAATGTTTATAATTCACTAAAATTTAAAACTTTTGTTTGATTAAAATAAAATATTATAATGCATAAGAAAACCAACTATGAAAGACTTCAAACATATTGAAAGAGTTTAATATTTCAAATATCTCAGTATTATTATTTTCAAAACTTGTTTCAAGTTAAACAATTTATTATCCATTGTATTTCTTAAAACCTCAATATATAAATTGGCAACTGTTTTACAAACTTCAAACAATTTTATTGTAATAAAATAGTTTCTTTATAAGTATTTAATTTCAACCACTTAGTCATAACTTTTCATAAAGTAAAATAATATTTACAAGTGTTCTTTTAAACTATTAAAAACATGATCTATTTGCCAAATGGTTTTCATTCTATTAACTAAGTGCAAAACATAGTTTTGAAAATTTCTAGTCTATAGTTTATAGCTTTAAAACTTCATTGATTTAAATTAATGAATTATCAAAATAAACATTTCCTTAGCTTAAATGATTTTCAGTTATTTTCAAAACATAAAATGATTTTCATGAATATATTCTATATAAGAAATGATTTTAAATTTAAAATCTTGTCCAAAGTTGTTTTATGTAGTTTTCAAATGAATTATCGTAATATAAAATATGATGGTGCACCAATTATTTTGTATTAAAAATGAATACATTATTTTTTCCCTTTTCCATTTTCAAATAGTTGTGTTATACTATTTAATAATATACTAAAGCCAAAAATGAAGTTAGTATTTGAAAATGAGTTTAATAACCTGAATTCAAACATTTTTTAATGTGGTTTTTTTTTTACAAATTTTATTTAGCCAAGAGAAAATTTAATTAGGCTTTAATTTAAAATTTGAGATTTAGTATCAAATTAGTCTTAAACCAATATTTCAAAATTATTATTTTTAAAAAGTTTTCAAAACATGCCCACAACTGGTTTAACACAAAGATATAGTTTTTACTGATTTTTTGAAATTGATTTGACTTCATTTTGAGTTATAAATCAAAAGTTATTAAGAAAATAGGAAAATCAGAAAAAGAAAAATCGCTGACGTCATGCTGACGTCAGCATCGTCTTCAACCTCTGCCTCAAATCCTGCCCGAAAATTGCTCCGAATTCCTTCCAAAAATCCAAGCGATTCTTGCGGAATTAGGTTCCCCCTCTGCCCCCTATAAATTCCCTGCACCCCGACCTCTATTTCCCCTCTCTTTCCCCTCAAAAACACGCCGCGAGGCCGGAGAAATTGCTCGCCGGAGTCAGCCACTTCCGCCGCCGTGTTCTTCTCGTTTCCGGCGAGGTGAGCCGAGCCCCCTGTCCGAGAGCCCCTCCATCCTCTCCCCCGTGCCGACGCGCACCTCGCTGATCCCTCCTTTTCTTCTTCACTGCAGCCAAACGAGAGAAAGGAAAGAACAGGAGCTCGCCGGCGCCCGAGCCGCCTCCGACCTCGTCTCCCTGCCGCACCAAGACGCGCCGCTCGAAGCCGACGCCACCATCGCCTCCAGCACGCCGCACCGCACCTCTCCGTGGTCTCCTCCAGCATTCATGCCCGAGTGCCACCGCCACCATCGCCTCCAACTCCAGTGAGTCACGTCGCCGGTTTTTGGTCAACACTCCTGGACCGTCCGATCTATCTCCAACGACCAGGATTAGAACGTAGAAGCGAAGGGGTACAATCAGATCTGGACCGTCAGATCCAGATCCAACGGCTTAGATCCACCCACTTATCCATCTTAGCGCCAGGTCAGCGGCCATGTCACTGCCCAGTCAGCGCTGACGTGGAAGATGATTTTCTCGATTTATTTAAATGGCAGTTTTACAAAAAAGCCCCTACCACTTAGATATATTATAACTTTTTAACCACCAATCCAAATTAAACAAACTTTATATATTTGGAAAGCGCTCGACAAGTAGAATATTTTAGATATGTTAGATTTCAATTTTGACTTAGTTTAAAATATTCAAATTTCAAATGGATGATTTGAGTATTTTGTAATAACTTTAAATCTATAAATCCAAAAATTGTAAATAAAATTGTTTTAGAAACTTTATAATATGTGTAATACTGATGCCTCTGTTATAAAATAATTTTGAGAATTATTTTGATGATTTAAAAGTTATATGTTTAAATTGAATAACTTGAGTAATTTTGATATAACTTTTAATATAAACATTATTTTTGAAGAAATTCAATTGCTATAAATTCCTTTAAATCCCCTATGTCTATTTATACTAATTACAAAAAAAAATTATAAAAATTAAATCACATAAAACTCTAATATTATATTTAACCCTTTTATTATATTTTGCAAAATTAGAAACTAATTAAATTGCAATTATAACTTTAGGCATACTTTATAAATATCACAAAAATTAGTATTATGTTTCTTGTGATTTAAAATTGCATTTCATGCATAGCATATTTTATTTTGTAGTATATTTCCCATTAGAAAACTCCTCCCCCATTTTCTCTAAGTTAGGATTATTTTCAACTTAACATTTGGTAAAGTGTTATGCACTTAGACACTTAGGATTTTCAACATGGAGCTAGAAGACCAATGAAGGACTTAGCCAAACAAGACTTCAGAAGTACCTTCAAGGAGCAGAAGCACTTAGAAGAAAAATCAAGAAGAAGTTCATGAAGACCAACCAGAAATATTTCCATCTTGAAGTTTGTTGGATCCTAGCAGCATAGTGAGATGAAGCGGCCTGGAGACAAACCTTACATGTCCACGTACATGAGACTTGTTCCACAATTTAAGTGGTTGGCCGGATGTCTGTCTCTCTCACTATAGTGGATATCCAATTTACAAAGAGTTGATAATAATTGTTGATTACCTTGAAGAAATAAACTTAGTAATTTTCTCTAAGTAGTCATGCACTTCATGACTAAGTTATTTGTGTGCTTATTCTAGATAATTTATAACAAAGTTATTTTGTCCAACTTCTGACCGTAGTCCTTAGTCATTTTGACCAACACATTTCCTTGCATTAACTTAAAAGATTTTTCATGGCATGACATGTATTTCTAGTCCTTAGAAATAATTTGCATATCATGCATGACATGTTTTCCTTAGAAGTTTATGAAACTTGTTTGTTCAATTATGTATGCTTGTATGTGTTGTGTTGTTTTATGATTGTTGTATTGTTATTGTTTAGACTGAACGGAGAGTTCCGAGTATCGTTGAAAAGAGTTTGTGAACAACGACAACATTAAAAGGCAAGTGGCATACCTCATAAACTTCCTATTATTTTCTATATGCATTACTTAGGGTATTTTTATATAAGCATGTGTAGGATAGCATTGCTATGCTAAACCTGTGTAGAATCCCTTATTACTGTGTCTAGGTTCCTATGCAATACTTAGTAGAATTATTGATTCTATGCAAATGTTGTTTTGTGAAAACCTAAATTCTATTAAGTTAAGAATGAAACACCTGGGTGGTAAAAGGTTGTATAGTTTATGTTGAGTGGCTACTCAGGCCATGTCTATGGTTCCTGGAGTACGTACACTTGAGAATGGCCACCCAGGAACAGAGGAATCTGAAGAACTCCGAGTGACGATTGCTTCCAGTGCTCTGGCTTGATCATCTATGTTGCGTGGACTCTCTCCGGCTTGACAAGCAGATGTAGAGGGTGTTAGGTGGAATGGGTCAAGCCAGAGTGGGAGGGAAAATGCTTCTGAAAGATCTCATCTCATTCTTCTCCTTTTCCTTATCACTATAAGTGTGTTAAGGATAGTTTGGGTTGAATGGGTACAATGGTGAACGTTCAAAACCTCTGCAGAGTGTAAAACTAAGTACTTAGCCGTGTCCCCGGTACGGACAATTTGAGCAGCTGATCACGGACGTCAACGGAGGATTCCACCATTCCAAATTCAAAAATTAAAACTTGATGGCTGAACAAGGGTAGAATGAGACAGTGGTTGTCATGCCACAAATGTCTCGAATAGAAGAAAAGTGTTTTCGAAAGAGTTAGGAAAAAATGGCTTTATGAAAAATAGCCTTGAACTCCACCAGCCAATTTTGCATATAGGTTATTAGAGTTATTCCTCTAAGTGTCCACCGTAGTGTCACTTGCCAGACTCCATTTTTAATGGAATCTGACCCACGTTGTTGCAATATTTTTCTTATTGCAGATTGTTCAGATGACGAGTGAGGTTTCGTTTGAAGGTTTCGAGTCTGCAACCAACATGTTCTCGCCTCTGGCAACATGAAGTTGATGGAGACTCACTGCTATTGTATTTCCGCTGTGTATTAATTCAAAGCTAGCTTTATGCTATGCAATTTGTATTAAATATTTTTTAAGTATGGATCATCGATGAAATAAAATTGATACTTTGTTGTGATATTACATCGTAAACTGTGTGTGCAAACGAATCGATCCATGAATTTGCACTATACACAGGTATCTGCCTTATTTAAAGTGCAGGTACGCTACAGATGGTATCAGAGCACTGTGTTGCCTATAGGTTTGAAACCCTAGGTTTGGATAGAAATAAGATTTGGCCATAGGATTGAAAATCTATTCCATTCATTTTGTTGAAAATAAGAAACTTTCCAAACATCATTCTTGTAACTATCTCAACTGTTTCCTTTCTAAGTATATTCTCTTGTTTTTCTTAGATGACCGCCCTCATTTAATCACTCAAGAAGGGGCTAGTGATGACCATGACCTTGGAATGTGAGACAGAGTTTCCAAGAGCACTTAAGGATAACATGAAGAGCTTAGGTTTTGAAGGAGAAGCAGTATACAAAGGTTTTCCTTTCATGGATGAAGGCCAAGAGTACTTGTGAGGACCCCTCTGACTACCCGTCAGAGATGCCCACATTATGTAAACAGATCACGATCCCAATGATCAGTGCATCGCGATCACATAACCAACATGGTATACAAAGTTACATCATACAACTCGAATAGTATAAGACTTACATAAAAAATGGTCTCATGACCAAGTCTGCAAACATCGTCGCACTAGGCGAATATTAACTAAGGTTCAGCGGAAGCTTCGGCTAGCGACGACCCTCGTCACGTCCTGACGCATTCCCACATAGCAGTTGAGCGGGACACTCAGTGGGCGTAGTCGTCGGCGTACTCCTCCTTCTTGTCGAATCTATCCTCATTGAAAACCTGGACGTTTGAATATCCAGGGACATAGCCATATGAGTACATTTACGTAGTCGCAAGACCACCTCTAAGGTTAATTTTTCATGATAATGCAAGAAAACACTTTTCGAAAACTGGGATAGCTGCTATATACGACTATAGGGCTTAGTTTTCGAATACCATAATTTTAAACATAGAGAATACGACATCTCTATATCTTTATTGAAGAAAAACATTTAGAGATAGAATTCTCTTCTCTTAGATATAGCAAAGACATATCCAAGTTCAAAACTTTCTTTTGTAAAACTTTAAAAGCACTAGGATGGGGATACCCCTTTTGCCTTCCTTGAGATTGGACTGATTGTCTCCCCGAGACCAATCATCCTCACCCAAATTACGTACCTCCCAGGTACCTCTTTGATGTCTCTTTGTTTCCTCCGAAAACATTTCTCTTTTAAAACCATAAAACAGCCAGCATGCCTAGTGGGACTTTTCCAACCGCAGACGCGGCTATTCGAATAGATTTACACTCTGCAGAGGTTGTACACTTTACCCGCACCTATCGGTTATTCCGCTGTGTCTTCCACAGCCCGTCATACGACAGCATGCGGGGGTCCGGATAACACGATCAAAGCTTTCCACTATGACCACCCTAGTATCGGGACCTCCCGGTAGGTTTGTTCTCCTCGGCACCGTGTGCTCCACTAGACCTCTTGGTCTTTCCTCGGGATGCCACACCGCCACGTCAGGAGACCTGCCGTAATCGTCCGGCTGTTGGTCCTCAACAGTGTATTGTCTCTTCCGAACGACAACCCGGCTTCGAGGGCCCAGCCCTTATAGAAAGTATGAGAGTCCCAACACTAAAACAGACAAGCTTCCGGCTAAGCCCTACCCATGTCAGGTAGTGTGGTTGCACGGGTTAATTGTTCAAGCGGCAGCTAGGGTCACACTTTGTTTTTCAAAAATACTTTCTCCTCCGACTACTCCCAGCAGCTCAGGTTTTCGCAAACATTTCCGATTGCTCCCAGCAACTCGGGTTTTCGCAAACATCTCCGATTGCTCCCAGCAACTCGGGTTTTAATTAAACACTTGCTCTCCGATTGCTCCCAGCAACTCGGGTTTTCCTTAGTAAAACAGTTTTATCAAATAGGTCCCCATTCTATAGTTTTGAGATAAGTAGATGAAAGTAGTCTACTAGAAAACTTAATCTTTTTGATGGAGCCTTCAACAACAAGGCTCATAAAGTAAAACTCTTTTTTTGTAATACCTACAGTAATCTAGCAGATAACTTTGGCCAAACAATATTTTGTAAAATAGTTTTTGGGTGGCAAGGTACCACAAAAGAAGTGAACCATGCATCATTTTATTTTGAAAACAAAACAATGCTTGATAAAATAATAGGATTCATTATAGTTGTGAGGTGGGCTTGCCTGGCTCAGCA
Source organism: Poa annua (assembly GCA_026929855.1). Taxonomy (NCBI): domain Eukaryota; kingdom Viridiplantae; phylum Streptophyta; class Magnoliopsida; order Poales; family Poaceae; genus Poa; species Poa annua. Next base: position 98,842,939 of record CM049427.1, read on the forward strand.
ATATGTCCTTGGTCTTGATCTTGATGTTCCTCAGGTACATTCCTCACTTCTAGTTCCTTCCCGATCGTATCTAACGTCGTAAACAGGAAAATGAAGCACACTCAGAATACCAGACAAAACTACAAGGACATACTAAACAGCAAGCATTGCACAAGACACTAAGCTAACAATCAAGAGCAAACAACTCCTTTAGCTAAACAAAGACGAACAACAAAGTCCATAGAGCTAAGACAAACAACATATTCTCCTAAGAAAATATACACAACAACACTAAGTATTAAAAGGGTAGTTCTACAGAACACTAAAACAACACATCACTTAGGGTTATTATATCCTTTAACAAGAGCTGTTATACTAGTTTCAGGAAATACTTCACACAAAAGTATCTTAATGGTTCAGGAAATACTTCAGACAAAAGTATATTAATTGTTTAGGAAATACTTCAGACAAAAGTATATTAATTGTTTAGGAAATACTTCAAACAAAAGTATCTGAACACACAAGCAAGTTTTAATATTAACACTAGCATTGAGCACACTCACATGCAAACATGTTACTAGCTCAAGAAACACCTACTATTAAGTAACTAAGCGACAAACAATGGTAACACCACTGTCTAAACAAGTTTATGACTAAGAGCTAAAAAGGTGCATTAAGCCTATTTAAAAAGACACTGCAATTAATACCACTTCAACAATTCAACCAAACAATCACACCCTAAACAAGTGTTGACAACAAATCTTGAAGTAAACAAACCATACAACAATCATTAGAAAACACCAACAAATACTTAATAGCATTTAACACCAGTCACATACACATGCATAATACCGAAGTAAAGTTAGTGCAACACCCAGGAAACAAGATGAACTATGTGAAAACTCAAAAGTGAATGTTCTAACAATACTTTTAGGAAATTCATTAAGGTGATTAAAGGATAACCTAAGTTTCAGTACTTAAGAGTAACTAAGCACAACAACCCATAACAATTGAGGTAAAACAGGAATTTATCTCATCACACTTATTAGATAAATAATATGATGTTTAAAGAGATTTAACATATCACACCAACATACCCACAAGCCAAGCTTATAAACACAATTGACGTTATTATTAGGGTACAAAGTGAATAACGCTAAACATAAGTAAATGATGCACCACACATTATAAAAGTGTTTCAACCAAATAATTATGGTTGAGTTAAGGTCCTGATCTTCAAGAGTTGATTAGCAATGTTTCTACAATTCACATTTGCTAAGAACAGATGATTAAAAGCTAATACTTCTATTAGTCAAATGTTGCTGTTTTGGTAGATAACTCATAACTCCTAAGATAACGTTCATAAAGCAAAATATTTCTTCCACAATAAACCTAGAAACCATATGAAGTGGTGAAAATTGGATTTGCATCAAAAGTTATTACCAAACAGTAGCTAAAAATCATGTAAATGCTACTAGTCTCAAAACCATAATGAATATAGTTTCAGTTTTAGGAATCTCCAGTTTGCAAGGTTAGTTTCTATGGATAGGTATTTCCTTAAGCTTTCTGCAAAAATAGGATTCACCCCATTTGGAAACTCCCAGCTAAAGATATTCCATTTTAAGTGAAGAACATACTTTTTACTTTCTTTAATGTGCAATACAAAGTTTAAATATTTTTGAGACAAAACCAGTGTGGTATGATAAACAAAACACATAGGTGCTACACAAAAATACTCCTAAACCATTTGTATAAACATACAAGGCACAAACAATTCAAACTAGATACATGCAAATAACAGAAAATAAGAATAACCATTTTAAAGTGTAATAACCTACTGTCTTAGCAAATAATCTACCAAGAGCAAAATATAAGATGAAAAATTCTACCAAACTAGTATATGATAGCTAATACCAATATCTGCCACATGCAATTGGATTTACTCCAAACAGAATTTTAAATAGAGATTTAAAATTCATCAAATAGCTACTGATGTCATGTTTAAACTTTTTAGAACTTTATTTAGACACATCTTCTGCATGAAAGGCTTATAGATTTAGGTAGGTATTCTCCTGGGCTTTCCATAGAACTAAAGTTTGCTAATTTTAGATCTATAAAACTCAAGTTATTAAGTAAATGGTAAAAATTCCATGCCACATGGTTAATAAAACACTTAGCTATGCTACAAAATAAATTTCAAAAAAATTCCATGCATAAATCTTCCACAAATGAATTAAAGCTAGAGCACTAGTTCTCTGGAAAAATAAAACAGGAAAAGGATTTCTACAGAAAAAAAGAAAAAGGCCGGATCAGGGGGGTGGGCTGCATAGCCCGAGCTGGGCCGGCCCACCGGCGCTGCGCGCGCGGCGAAGCGGTAAGCCGCCGTTGGATCCGAGATGGACGCGCAGGATTAGATCGCCGGAGGTTCAAACGGGGCCGTCCAGATGGAGATCGACGGCCGGAGCTCGTCTTCTTCCTCTGACGCGCAGAGCACGGGCAGAAAACCTAGGAGAAGAACGCGGGCACGGGGAGCTCACCTCGGGCGTCACAGGACCACGAAGGAGGGTGGCGGTGGGTGCGGAGAGCCAGGGAAGGCGAGGGGCGGTCAAGGTTGGGGAGGAGGAGCTCCCGGATGTCTGCAACGCCGACGAGGTCCGCGTCGGACACGAGCTGGTCCAGGCTTCTGCGGTGCCACCTGAAACAGAACCATAATGTCTCAGAGATATTCCTCGGAGAGGGGAGCTGGGGGAAAAAAAATGGAGGGCGGAAGTTGACGGAGATGCGGGCAAGCTTCCGTGCAAGCGCTAGGGACCGAGGTCACGACCTCGCGTTTCCTGGGCAACAGAGAGCAAGGGGGCTCGGGATTATCGCACGGGAGGTAAGAGTAGAGGGAGAGGAGGTGGAATGGCAAGTTGTTGGAGGGGGAGAGGGTCTCGGGGTTCCTATCCACAAGAGGCGGCCGTCTCCTTGTCTCGTGCAGGGGCAGGGGTGGAGAGAGGGGATGTTGGACACGGATTGGCGATGCTGGGCGGTGGGGGAGCGTCTGAGAGGGCTGCATAAAACTTTGGAAGCTAGATTGTGGCTTGGAGTTGGTGGAGGGAGGTGAAGTAATGGCTTTGCTCTCCTCTGCCTACCAGGTGCTCGACAGAAGGCTCAAAAGAGAAAAGACAAATGATAAGGGCTAGGGTTTGACAGGGGGTGATACCAAGGGATGCAGGGGCAGGTTGGTATCCAATGCTAGACTAAGATCATGTTTTGGGAGGAGGGGAGTGAAGGTTTAAGATAAATTAAAGCTTAGGGCTGATTAGATTAGCTCTCTTTGCAAGGATGGATTAGTCAATCCTTTAGCAAGAAAATTATGAGACAAGATGGGATGGTCAGAAGGGATATGGGTGAAGCATTAGGCTTAAGAGTTTAGGTCAAAATGTTCAACATTCACTACACACCAAAATGGCAAGTTGCTATGTTATAAAAGAGATATGGTCACTTTAAATTATAGCACTCAACCCAATCAAGAATTAATGATCAAACATTTTTGAATATTTTAAATAAGGTTATAGGTGGATAGTAGAGATGATAAGGATGAGGTTAGGTGAGTTGCATTTCCAAATTGAATAAAATAAACTATAATGGTCATGTTCTAGAAAGACTAAAAATTAAGGGAAAAGAAGATGGTTATTTCCTATTTGAAAAAGGGTAATATTTGAGTTTCTCCTAGAATCAAACATTATAATAAAGAGCAAACACACCATTACCATATGGCACAACATTTAAAGCATGAATGGTCTCAATTAAATTATATAGATAAAATGTTGTCTCATACACCCCACATGACACACATAAAATATCACACTTATGGGAAAGAATTGGAGCACATAACATCTAGGTCAACCACACATCCAAATAGATAAACATCCACACAATTGAATAACTAACCATACTTTTAATCAAAATATTTGAGAGGAAGAGATCAACAGGGTATTTTTGGTAGGAATATAATTAAACAAACATTTTTGGAATTGGTTTCCAAGAGTAATAGAAATGGGCTTCTGAAAAGAGAGTTGCTAATATTAGCTACATATAAAACTCAGAATATATTAGGACTTACTATATAGTCCTTTATAGTTTGCAAACATACAGGTTTTTGAAATACTTTTGGTTTCTCAAACGATATATATTTTGGTGGTTGCTAAAATCAAACGAAATGTAGTTTGTTTCTCAAATCGGGTAGGAGGAGATATAGGAATGATTTTACTTGCCATAACATTGATATCAGATGTCATATTATAACTAGGTTGAGTTTTAGGGTTGATAGCTAGAGAGGTTATCAACACAAACACAAAGCACAACATGACCAAAAGAGTAATCAGTGGATAAACACATCCATTGACAGGACATTTCATAAAGTTTTTGTTCCCTCAGAAATTCAGGTCTTTATTAATTAAGTTTTTGTTGCTCCCAAAATTTGGGACGTTACAGACCTTCCCCCCTTAAGAGAATCTCGTCCCGAGATTCTTAGGTGTGTATTAAGAGAGTGAAAGGAAAAGAGGGTCCAAAAATTCTTCATCTTCCGAGGGTGTTGATTCCTGAATGAGGTTTCCTTGTTGACGAGACGTCTGATATACACAGGAAAACTTGGTTCCTTGCTGAAAGTGTTGACTTGAAGGTCGATGATGATGCAGGGTTCTTGTTGAGCTGACTTCAAAAACTTCAGGGATTGGGGCACAAGGAACAACTTTGTCACAAGTTTCAAACAAAACTAGCATGTGTCTTCCCCCCCTTAAAAAGGGGCACACATGAAGGGTTAAAGTTGATTGCATAAGTTGTCGCTGACTTCGGGATGTTGTTGGTCTTGAGTATCACGATGATCTTCATCTTGTCGTAGCTCCTCAGTGCTTGGGGCTGATGTAGATACTCGTCTCGATTTTGTCGTCTTGAGGGATTAGCAGTTAGACACACGTAAACGGTTACCAAGCCTTACAAGGGCGTCAGGTAACAAGTAAAAAAGTGCTACGAGCTACTGAAGACGTTAAAACTTGCATGTTGCGAGGTGTTGCCAAGCGCAACAATATTCAGTCTTCTCGCCATTCTTGGCGTCTTGCTGGATATGGTGTCTCCCATTGGGACCATCTTTAGTGTAGCCGCCGTAGAGTATTGATGAAGACTTGCTTGGTTAATAGGCTTCATACAGCTTCGCGTCAGCCTTTAGGGCTCAGTTGGATCTAAGTTAGCTTAAACGTCATTTCTTTCTATATTACTCGAGTCAGGGTCAGTTGAGTTAATTAAGTTGACACGCAGAAGTCACTGAAGACACTGGCTTCATAGCACATCTTCATGTAGACGATCTTCCGTGCTGTTTGTCTCCGTTGTAGCTGACGTCGATCTTCTTTGCACGTCACTGCTTGAGGTTGTCATAAAGTCTTTAAAAAGTTGTGGCTCTTGGCGTTTTTTGATTCCTCCGTGCTGCTATCTATAAGAGAGAGTTATGTTGGCACTTCTCTTCTGATCTTGGTTTATAGGTCTTGAAGAGGTTAGTTAGTAACCAGTCATTGGTATTAGATGTTTCTTAAAAGTTAGTTATGTTAGGTTAGTGATGGTATACGTGTAATTCAAATAATTCATTAAACTAGGCAAGGCTCAACACTTTACATGGATGGGCTTTCTTTGGGGTTTTCGGTATCATGTGTAGTTGATAACTCTCACGTCTTAAAGTTTAGATCAGAGGGAATCCATTTTAGGAAGTTTTTGACGACAAGTTTATAGGTGCAAAAGGGTACATCTATGGCAGAAGGTAAGAAAGATTTTTGGTGAAGAGATAACAAGAGGTTTAAACAGTTTTAAAGTATGTGTTTATTATGTAATGCCTATAAGGCGTGCTTGTGAAAGATACCATAGAACAACATATCATCAGCAAGCGAACAAACAAGGCACACACAAGCAACAAGCATACCAGCAAACGAGCACACAAGACACCTATAGAACTAGAAAGGGCACTCAACAAACGCGTTAGTTGGAGAATCCAACCAAGGGTCATTTCCTAGAAGTCCTATGGGTCTTGGTCATTCCTACTTTCTGGAGTCTACACTGTTCAGCTGGGGATCCTGCTGGTACTCTTGAGACTGTAGAAGTTGCAACTGGAGTAAATTATTGGGGTTGAAGTCTTGATAGTGACGCTGCTTTGGCAAACAAGGGTTGCTTTGTAACTTGTTTCTTTTCTTGACGACCACCTTGATGTCGTAGGATGAAGTCTTGAGACTAAACTTCGCCTTCGCGGTACTAGTTACTTAGGTCTCATTTGGGTTCATCGTCAAGTCTATACAAGCTTTGAATAAGGACAAGATAGTAGAGAAAATATTTTGTAAATACTTTAAACTAGAGAGGTAAGATCAAGATATTTTTGGGAATAGATGAGAAGTGGAAACCATATTAGGCTTACCTAGAAGAAAATAGATTTCTGTCAAAATAGGTTTTATCGAAACAGTTCCTTTCTAAGCTGACGACCATGCTAACTAAGGTCTCCTAAGGTCAACGATGGCTCTGATACCAAGTCTGTGAGGACCCCTCTGATTACCCGTCAGAGATGCCCACGTTATGTAAACAGATGACGATCCCAATGATCAGTGCATCGCGATCACATAACCAACATGGTATACAAAGTTACATCATACAACTCGAATAGTATAAGACTTACATAAATAATGGTCTCATGACCAAGTCTGCAAACATCGTCGCACTAGGCGAATATTAACTAAGGTTCAGCGGAAGCTTCGGCTAGCGACGACCCTCGTCACGTCCTGACGCATTCCCACAGAGCAGTTGAGCGGGACACTCAGTTAGCGTAGTCGTCGGTGTACTCCTCCTTCTTGTCGAATCTCTCCTCATTGAAAACCTGGACGTTTGAATATCCAGGGACATAGCCATATGAGTACATTTACGTACTCGCAAGACCACCTCTAAGCCTTAAGTTTTCATGATAATGCAAGAAAACACTTATCGAAAACTGGGATAGCTGCTATATACGACTATAGGGCTTAGTTTTCGAATACCATGATTTTAGACATAGAGAATACGACATCTCTATATCTTTGTTGAAGAAAAACATTTAGAGATAGAATTCTCATCTCTTAGATATAGCAAAAACATATCCAAGTTCCAAACTTTCTTTTGTAAAACCTTTAAAAGCACTAGGATGGGGATACCCCTTTTTCCTTCCTTGAGATTGGACTGATTGTCTCCCCGAGACCAATCATCCTCACCCAAATTCCGTACCTCCCAGGTACCTCTTTGATGTCTCTTTGTTTCCTCCGAAAACATTTCTCTTTTAAAACCATAAAACAACCAGCATGCCTAGTGGGACCTTTCCAACCGTCCATGACCGCGGACGCGGCTATTCGAATAGATTTACACTCTGCAGAGGTTGTACACTGTACCCACACCAATCGGTTATTCCGCCGTGTCTGCCACGGCCCGTCATACGACAGCATGCGGGGGTCCGGATAACACGATCAAATCTTTCCACTATGACCACCCTAGTATCAGGACCTCCCGGTAGGTTTGTTCTCCTCGGCACCGTGTGCTCCACTAGACCTCTTGGTCTTTCCTCGGGATGCCACACCGCCACGTCAGGAGACCTGCCGTAATCGTCCGGCTGTTGGTCCTCAACAGTGTATTGTCTCTTCCGGACGACAACCCGGCTTCGAGGGCCCAGCCCTTATAGAAAGTATGAGAGTCCCAACACTAAAACAGACAAGCTTCCGGCTAAGCCCTACCCATGTCAGGTAGTGTGGTTGCACGAGTTAATTGTTCAAGCGGCAGCTAGGGTCACACTTTTTTTTTCAAAAACACTTTCTCCTCCGACTACTCCCAGCAGCTCGGGTTTTCTCAAACATCTCTGATTGCTCCCAGCAACTCGGGTTTTCGCAAACATCTTCGATTGCTCCCAGCAACTCGGGTTTTAATTAAACACTTGCTCTCCGATTGCCTCCAGCAACTCGGGTTTTCCTCCGTAAAACAGTTTTATCAAATAGGTCCCGATCCTATAGTTTTGAGATAAGTCGATGAAAGTAGTCTACTAGAAAACTTAATCTTTTTGATGGAGCCTTCAACAACAAGGCTCATTAAGTAAAACTCTTTTTTTGTAATACCTACAGTAATCTAGTAGATAACTTTGGCCAAGCAATATTTTGTAAAATAGTTTTTGGGTGGCAAGGTACCACAAAAGAAGTGAAACATGCATCATTTTGTTTTGGAAACAAAACAATGCTTGATAAAATAATAGGATTTATTATAGTGGTGAGGTGGGCTTGCCTGGCTCAGCAATATGTCCTTGGTCTTGATCTTGATGTTCCTCAGGTACATTCCTCACTTCTAGTTCCTTCCCGATCGTATCTAACGTCGTAAACAGGAAAATGAAGCACACTCAGAATACCAGACAAAACTACAAGGACATACTAAACAGCAAGCATTGCACAAGACACTAAGCTAACAATCAAGAGCAAACAACTCCTTTAGCTAAACAAAGACAAACAACAAAGTCCATAGAGCTAAGACAAACAACAGATTCTCCTAAGAAAATATACACAACAACCTTGAGTATTAAAAGGGTAGTTCTACAGAACACTAAAACAACACATCACTTAGGGTTATTATATCCTTTAACAAGAGCTGTTATACTAGTTTCAGTAAATACTTCACACAAAAGTATCTTAATGGTTCAGGAAATACTTCAGACAAAAGTATATTAATTGTTTAGGAAATACTTCAGACAAAAGTATATTAATTGTTTAGGAAATACTTCAGACAAAAGTATCTGAACACACAAGCAAGTTTTAATATTAACACTAGCATTGAGCACACTCACATGCAAACATGTTACTAGCTCAAGAAACACCTACTATTAAGTAACTAAGCGACAAACAATGGTAACACCACTGTCTAAACAAGTTTATGACTAAGAGCTAAAAAGGTGCATTAAGCCTAGTTAAAAAGACACTGCAATTAATACCACTTCAACAATTCAACCAAACAATCACACCGTAAACAAGTGTTGACAACAAATCTTGAAGTAAACAAACCATACAACAATCATTACAAAACACCAACAAATACTTAATAGCATTTAACACCAGTCACATACACATGCATAATACCTAAGTAAAGTTAGTGCAACACCTAGGAAACAAGATGAACTATGTGAAAACTCAAAAGTGAATGTGCTAACAATACTTTTAGGAAATTCATTAAGGTGATTAAAGGATAACCTAAGTTTCAGTACTTAAGAGTAACTAAGCACACCAACCCATAACAATTGAGGTAAAACAAGAATTTATCTCATCACACTTATTAGATAAACAATATGATGTTTAAAGAGATTTAACATATCACACCAACATACCCACAAGCAAAGCTTATAAACACAATTGACGTTATTATTAGGGTACAAAGTGAATAACGCTAAACATAAGTAAATGATGCACCACATATTATAAAAGTGTTTCAACCAAATTATTATGGTTGAGTTAAGGTCCTGATCTTCAAGAGTTGATTAGCAATATTTCTACAATTCACATTTCCTAAGAACAGATGATTAAAAGCTAATACTTCTATTTGTCAAATGTTGCTGTTTTGGTAGATAACTCATAACTCCTAAGATAATGTTCATAAAGAAAAATACTTCTACCACAATACACCTAGAAACCATATGAAGTGGTGAAAATTGGATTTGCATCAAAAGTTATTACCAAACAGTAGCTAAAAATCATGTAAATGCTAATAGTCTCAAAACCATAATGAATATAGTTTCAGTTTTAGGAATCTCCTGTTTGCAAGGTTAGTTTCTATGGATAGGTATTTCCTTAAGCTTTCTGCAAAAATAGGATTCACCCCATTTGGACACTCCCAGCTCAAGATATTCCATTTTAAGTGAAGAACATACTTTTTACTTGCTTTAATGTGCAACACAAAGTTTAAATATTTTTGAGACAAAACCAATGTGGTATGATAAACAAAACACATAGGTGCTACACAAAAATACTCCTAAACCATTTTTATAAACATACAAGACACAAACAATTAAAACTAGATACATGCAAATAACAGAAAATAAGAATATCCATTTTAAAGTGTAATAACATACTGTTTTAGCAAATAATCTACCAAGATCAAAATATAAGATGAAAAATTATACCAAGCTAGTATATGATAGCTAATACCAATATCTACCACATGCAATTGGATTTACTCCAAAAAGAATTTTAAATAAAGATTTAAAATTCATCAAATAGCTACTGATGTCATGTTTAAACTTTATAGAACTTTATTTAGACACATCTTCTGCATGCAAGGCTTATAGATCTAGGTAGGTATTCTCCTGGGCTTTCCATAGAACTAAAGTTTGCTAATTTTGATTCTATAAAAAACTCGGGTTATTAAGTAAATGGAAAAAATTCCATGCCACATGGTTAAGAAAACACTTAGCTATGCTACAAAATTAATTTCAAAAATTTTCCATGCATAAATCTTCCACAAATGAATTAAAGCTATAGCACTAGTTCCTTGGAAAAATAAAACAGGAAAAGGATTTCTATAGAAAAAAAAGAAAAAGGCCGGATCAGGGGGTGGGCTGTGTAGCCCGAGCTGGATCCGAGATGGACGCGCAGGATTAGATCGCCGGAAGTTCAAACGGGGCCGTCCAGATGGAGATCGACGGTGGGAGCTCGTCTTCTTCCTCCGACGCGCAGAGCACGGGCAGAAAACCTAGGAGAAGAACGCGGGCACGGGGAGCTCACCTCGGGCGTCACAAGACCACGAAGGAGAGTGGAGGTGGGTGCGGAGCCGGGGAAGGCGAGGGGTGGTCAAGGTTGGGGGGGAGGAGCTCCCGGATGTCTGCAACTCCGACGAGGTCCGCTTCGGACACGAGCTGGTCCAGGCTTTTCCGGTGCCACCTGAAACAGAACCATAATGTCTCAGAGATATTCCTCGGAGAGGGGAGCTGGGGGGTACAAAAATGGAGGGCGGAGGTTGACGGAGATGCGGGCAAGCTTCCGTGCAAGCGCTAGGGACCGAGGTCACGACCTCGCGTTTCCTGGGCAACAGAGAGCAAGGGGGCTCGGGATTATCGCACGAGAGGTAAGAGTAGAGGGAGCGGTTGGAGGGGGAGAGGGTCTCGGGGTTCCTATCCACATGAGGCGGCCGTCTCCTTGTCTCGGGCATGGGCAGGGGTGGAGAGACGAGATGTTGGACACGGATTTGCGATGCTGGGCGGTGGGGGAGCGTCTGAGAGGGCTGCAGAAAACTTTGGAAGCTAGCTTGTGGCTTGGAGTTGGTGGAGGGAGGTGAAGTAATGGCTTTGCTCTCCTCTGCCTACCAGGTGCTCGACAGAAGGCTCAAAAGAGAAAAGGTAAATGATTAGGGCTAGGGTTTGACAGGGGCTGAGACCAAGGGATGCAGGGGCAGGTTGGTATCCAATGCTAGACTAAGATCATGATTTGGGAGGAGGGGAGTGAAGGTTTTAGATAAATTAAAGCTTAGGGCTGATTAGATTAGCTCTCTTTGCAAGGATGGATTAGTCAATCCTTTAGCTATAAAATTATGAGACAAGATGGGCTGGTGAGAAGGGATATGGGTGAAGCATTAGGCTTAAGAGTTTAGGTCAAAATGTTCAACATTCACTAAACACCAAAATGGCAAGTTGCTATGTTATAAAAGAGATATGGTCACTTTAAATTATAGAACTCAACCCAATCAAGAATTAATGATCAAACATTTTTGAATATTTTAAATAAGGTTATGGGTGGATAGTAGAGATGATAAGGATGAGGTTTGGTGAGTTGCATTTCCAAATTGAATAAAATAAACTATAATGGTCATGTTCTAGAAAGACTAAAAATTAAGGGAAAAGAAGATGGTTATTTCCTATTTGATAAAGGGTAATATTTGAGTTTCTCCTAGAATCAAACATTATAATAAAGAGTTAAACACACCATTACCAGATGGCACAACATTCAAAGCATGAATGGTCTCAATTAAATTATATAGATAAAATGTTGTCTCATACACCCCACATGACACACATAAAATATCACACTTATGGGAAAGAATTGGAGCACATAACATCTAGGTCAACCACACATCCAAATAGATAAACATCCACACAATTGAATCACTAACCATACTTTTAATCAAAATAATTGAGAGGAAGAGATCAACAGGGTATTTTTAGTAGGAATATAATTAAACAAACATTTTTGGAATTGGTTTCCAAGAGTAATAGAAATGGGCTTCTGAAAAGAGAGTTGCTAATATTAGCTACATATAAAACTCAGAATATATTAGGACTTATTATATAGTCCTTTATAGTTTGCAAACATACAGGTTTTGGAAATACTTTTGGTTTCTCAAACGATATATATTTTGGGTGGTTGCTAAAATCAAATGAAATGTAGTTTGTTTCTCAAATCGGGTAGGAGGAGATATAGGAATGATTTTACTTTCCATAACATTGATATCAGATGTCATATTATAACTAGGTTGAGTTTTAGGGTTGATAGCTAGAGAGGTTATCAACACAAACACAAAGCACAACATGACCAAAAGAGTAATTAGTGGATAAACACATCCATTGACAGGACATTTAAAAAAGTTTTTGTTCCCTCAGAAATTCGGGTCTTTATTAATTAAGTTTTTGTTGCTCCCAAAATTTGGGACGTTACAGTACTGGTGGATACAAGTCCACCTATACAAGAGCAAAGAAGCTGACCACAAGACTGAGGATGACTGCATGTTCACCAACCCAATACTTCATACATCATTCTTTAATTCAGCAAGAAATGCAGCATGGAGAGCCATCGAGTACCTTGCAGAAAGACTTCGTTTTAGACTTCACAACACCCAGAAGTATCTTGAAAAACTCAAGGAAGTGGAGGAAGAACTCGAAGCACTCAAGAAAAAGATAGATTAGACCACCTACCTATTAGAATAACGAGATCCGATGATGTATTGATCTATCAAATTATGGTATGGCAGTACTATCAATCTTGTCTCTCCATGACATTAGTGTGTTTTGTTTGATACACGATTAGTTCGATTTCTCAAAAGAAGTTTGAAATTTTCACGTATGTGTTTGCTTGTGTTTGAACCTTGTTGGTTGATGCTTGTTAGATGTTGTTTGTAATGATTTGTATTGATCTTCTTATATAAGTTAGAACATTTTGAGTATCAACAAAACTTTCTTTTAAGGGTGGTAGCCACCTAGATAATTCTAACCCAGCTGCCTTAAACCCAGAGATCCCAAACCATCTTTCTTTCTGGTCTCCCCAATCAGAAAAATCATTCCCTGCCACCTCTCAAAGTTTCCATGTCAAAACATGTACATTTCTCAAACCTAACGAGTTATCAAAATTATTCCAAGCTTTTGCTTTTTCTTTCTAGACCCTCCGAATCTCGGGGACGAGATTCCTTTTAAGGGTGGTAGTCTGTAACATCCCAATATTTTGGAATGTTTAAAATTCACTAAAATTTAAAACTTTTGTTTTGATTAAAATAAAATATTATAATGCATAAGAAAACCAACTATGAAAGACTTCAAACATATTAAAAGAGTTTAATATTTCAAATATCTCAGTATTATTATTTTCAAAACTTGTTTCAAGTTAAACAATTTATTATCCATTGTATTTCTTAAAACCTCAATATATAAATTGGCAACTGCTTTATAAACTTCAAACCATTTTATTGTAATAAAATAGTTTCTTTATAAGTATTTAATTTCAACCACTTAGTCATAACTTTTCATAAAGTAAAGTAATATTTACAAGTGTTCTTTTAAACTATTCAAAACATGATCTATCCGCCAAATCGTTTTCATTCTTTTAACTAAGTGCAAAACATAGTTTTGTAAATTTCAACTCTATAGTTTATAACTTTAAAACTTCATAGATTTAAAGTAATGAATTATCCAAATAAACATTTCCTTAGCTTAAATGATTTTCAGTTATTTTCAAAACATAAAATGATTTCCATGAATATATTCTATATAAGAAATGATTTTAAATTTAAAATCTTGTCCAAAGTTGTTTTATGTAGTTTTCAAATGAATTATCTTAATATAAAATATAATGGTGCACCAATTATTTTGAATTAAAAATGAATACATTATGTTTTCCCTTTTCCATTTTCAAATAGTTATGTTAGACTATTTAATAATATACTAAAGCCAAAAATGAAGTTAGTATTTGAAAATGAGTTTGAACTTGAATCCAAACATTTTTGAATTTGGGTTTTTTTTACAAATTTTATTTAGCCAAGAGAAAATTTAATTAGGCTTTAATTTAAAATTTGAGATTTAGTATCAAATTAGTCTTAAACCAATATTTCAAAATTATTAATTTTAAAATGTTTTCAAAACACGCCCACAACTGGTTTAACACAAAGATATTGTTTTTAAAAAAATTTAGAAATTGATTTGACTTCATTTGGAGTTATAAATCAAAAGTTATTAAGGAAATAGGAAAATCAGAAAAAGAAAAATCCCGCCCAAATCCCGCCCAAAAATTGCTTCGATTCCCTTCCAAAAATCCAAGCTATTCTTACGTAATTAGGTTCCCCCTCTGCCCCCCTATAAATTCCCTGCACCCCGACCTCTATTTCCCCTCTCTTTCCCCTCGAAAACACGCCGCCACGCTGGAGAAATCGCTCACAGGAGTCAACCAATTCCGCCGCCGTGTTCTTCTCGTTTCCGACGAGGTGAGCCGAGCCCCCTCTCCGAGAGCCCCTCCATCCTCCCCCCCGTGCCGACACGCACCTCCCTGATCCCTCCAAATGTGTAACATCCCAACATTTTATAATGTTCAAAAATCACAAAAATTTAAAACTTTTCTTTTTATTAAAGTAAAATATTAAATGCATAAGGAAACCAACTATGAAAGACTTCAAACTTATTGAAAGAGTTTAATATTTTAAATGTCACAGTTTAAACATTTTATTATCCACTGTATTTCAAAAACCTTAAAAAATTAATTTGACAAATATTTTACAAAGTACAATCCATTTTATTTTAAGTAAATAGTATACTTCTAAGAAATTGATTTCAACCACTTAGCCATATCTATTCATAAATTCACAAATTATTTAAAAATGGTGTTAGTTGCCAAATGGTTTTCATTCTCTTAACTAAGTTCAAAACATGGTGTTAAAATTTCAGTTCTGTAATTTATAACTATAAACTTCATAAATTTTAAAATTAATGAATTAGCCAAATAAACATTTCATTTGCTTAAATGAATTTCATTTATTTTCAAAGCATGAAATGATTAATATATTCTTAATAATAATAGAATTAAAACAAAAATCTTTTTTTCAAAGTTGTTATGAAGTTTTCAAATGAATTATCATAATATAAAATATAATGGTGCACAAATTATTTTCAATTAATAATGAATACCTTATATTTCACATTTCCTAAAAATTATTTATATTTAGTAATTTAATATTATGCAAAAATAAAGATGAATGATTTCAGCAAAACAAGTTTAAATAACTTAAATTCAAACATATTGGAATGTGGGTATTTTACAAATTTTATTTAGCCAAAACAAAATTTAATTAAAATATAAATTCAAATTTGACTTTAAGTGTCAAATTTGTATTTAAGCAATATTTCAAAATATTATTTTTCAAAAACATTTGAACATGCCCACAACTGGTTTAAAAAAAAGATAATAATATTACAAATTTTTAGAAATTTATTTGACATCATTTGGAATTATAAATCAAAAGATATAAACAAAATAGAAAAATCAGAAAAGAAAAAGAAAATACCTGCTGACGTCAGCGGTGACGTCACCTTCTTCAACCTCCGGCCGGATTTTCCTCCCCTAAACTACTCCTCCAATTCCGGCTCCAATTCGAGCGATTATTACGCGATTGGTTCTCCCGTGCGCGTCTATATATAGCCCTCGATCTCCTCTCTCTTTCCCCTCTCCTCCCGCTTGGTTTCGTGCCCCCAGGCCGTCGAAAACGCTCGCCGGAGCCGCACACCGCCGCCGCCGTATTCCTCTGTTTTCCGGCGACCCGGTACGAACCCACCGCCCCTTCCTCGTCCTCCATCTCTCCCGCACCTGCACGCACCCCCTGAGCCCTCCGGTTTATTGTTTTCCCATAGCAGGACTTCGGAGACGAGCAAATAGACCTCGCCGGAATCGCGCGATCTCCACCCCGGCCCTGCCACGTTCCGAGAATCGAAGGGCAACACCGAGCCCTCCTGCATCTACGGCGCGACTCACCGTGTCCGAAGCCGTCTTCCGCGAGCTCCGGGAAGAACGGCAGCGACGCCGGAGCGAGCGCCGCCGTCTTCTCCAAGTCCGGCGAGTCCCCGCCGCCACTTTCTGGTCAACCACTGTAAGCCCTTGGATCTAAATCGTGTGGACGAGATTAGATCTTTTTAAATCGAATCGGTATCTGTTCTGATCCGTTGGATCTGGATCTGACGATCCCGATCAGATCCAGTCAGCACTGACGTGGCGTCCACAGTTCCAAATTTTTTACCACAACAATTTTTTACCACAGCACTTTTTTACCACAACTCCAAATTTGACAAATGTTATATTTTTGGAAAGCCCTCGACATGTAGAATATTTTGGATCTGCCAAAATTCAAATTTGACTTAGTTTAAAATATTAAAAATTCAAATGGTGAATTTGAGGATTTTTGTCATAACTTTAAATCTGTAAATTCAAAAATTGGAAATAAAATTGTTTTAGAAACTTTAGAATATTTGTAAATTAATGCCACTGCTATAAAATATTTTTGAGTAATTTTTGAATGAATTCATAGTTATATATTTAATTTGAATAGTTTGAGTATTTTCAACATAACTATTAATAAAAATAGTATTTTTGATTAAAGTAAATTGCTATAAATTTAATTAAAATACCTCTGTCTATTAACACTCTTTATTAAATTATATTATAAAAATTTAATCATAAAAAACTTTAATCTTATAATTATACCTTTTGTTATATTTTCCAAAAATATAAATTAATTAAATTGCATTTATAAATTCATGCATATTTATAAAGAAATCACAAAAGTTATGTTTGATGTTTCTTGTGATTTAAAATTTCATTTCATTCATAGCATATTTTATTTTGTAGATATAATTCTCATAGGAAAACCCCTCTTCATTAGTTTTCTCTAAGTTAGAAATAATTTCAACTTAGCATTTTTGTGAAGTGCTACACTTAAACACTTAGTAATTTTCAACATGGAGCTGGAAGACCAATGAAGGACTTAGCCAAACAAGACTCCGGAAGAATCTCCAAGGAGTGGAAGCACTTAGAAAAAAGATCAAGAAGAAGTTCATGAAGACCAACCAGAAATATTTTCTAAGTCTTTCTCCCTCTTTCTTCTTTCTCCCTCCTTCTTCTGTTAGACTTCTTGATGACTAAGTAAATCAAAGACCAGCCTCGAGGATACAAGAACCACCAAGTCTGAAGATTTATCAAGTCTATCAAAACTTCAATCAAGACATCATCAAGGAGAATATTACAAGTCTGGAGATGAAGCCTGGAGGACAACTACATCTTTCTTCTATCTTTTCCCTCTTTTCTAATCTTGTCTTTCACATTTTACATAAACAATTTTTTATCATGATATTATCGTCTTGAAGTTAGTTGGATCCTAGCGGCATACTGAGATGAAGCGGCCTGGAAACAAACCTTACATGTCCACGTACATGAGACCTGTTCCACAATTTAAGTGGCTGGTCGGGTGTCTGTCTCTCTCACTATAGTGAATGTCCAATTTACAAAGAGTTGATAATAATTGTTGATCATCTTGAACAAATGACTTAGTATTTACTCTAAATATTTCTACACATCATGACTAAGCCATTAGAGGGCTTATTCAAGATGATATAAAACAAAATATTTTATTCAACTTATGACCTTAGCCTTTAGTCCTTTTGGACCAACCTATTTGCCTTGCATTAACTTAAAAGATTTTCATGGCATGAAAAAGCATTTCTAGCCCTTAGGAATATTTTGCACATCATGCATAAACATATTTTCCTTAGAAAGTTTTATAAAACTTATTTGTTCATCTAGTATGTGTTTGTATGCATTGTGGAGTTTTGCTTGCTGTTGATTGTTGTATTGTTGCTTGTCTATACTGTTAGATTGAACGGAGAGTCCCGAGTATCGTTGAAAAGAGTTGTGAACAACGACAACATTCAAAGGCAAGTGGCACACCTCATAAACTTCCTATTATTTCTATATGCATTACTTAGTGTATTTTTATATGCATGTGTAGGATAGTATTGCAATGCTAAACCTGTGTAGAATTCCTTATTCCTGTGTCTAGGTTCCTATCCAATACTTAGTAGAATTATTGATGCTATGCAAATGTTGTTTTGTGAAAATCTAAATTCTACTAAGTTAAAAATGAAACACCTGGGTGGTAAGTGGTTGTATGGTTTATGTTGAGTGGCTACTCAGGTCCATGTCTATGGTTCCTGGAGTATGTACACTTGTGAATGACCACCCAGGAACCGAGGAATCTGAAGAACTCCGAGTGACGATTGCTTCCACTGCAGCCATTGCCATATGGGCTCTGGCTTGATCAATTATGTTGCGTGGACTCTCTCCGGCTTGACAAGCAGATGTAGGGGGATGTAAGGTGGAACGGGTCAAGCCAGAGTGGGAGGGAAAATGCTTCTGAAAAATCTCGTCTCATTCTTCTCCTTTCCTATTCACGATGGTGTGTAAAGGATAGTTTGGGTTGAATGGGTACAATGGTGAACGTGTACTTAGCCGTGTCCCCGGTACGGACAATTTGAGCAGCTGATCACGGACGTCAACGGAGGATTCCATCATTCCAACTTCAGAAATAAAACTTGATGGGTGAACAAGGGAAGATGAGATTTATGGTTTTCATGCCATACTCGTCTTGATTTCAAGAAAAGTGTTTTCAAAAGAGTAGGAAAAATTGGCTTTATGCAAATTATCCTTAAAATCCACCAGCCAAATATGCATATAGGCTTTAGAGTTATTCCATTAAGTGTCCACCATAGTGTCACTTGCCAGACTCCATTTTTAATGGAATCTGACCCACTCTGTTGCAAAATTTTATTTGTTACAAGTTATTCAAATGACGAGTGAGGTTTCGTTAAGGGATTTCGAGTCTGCAACCAACATGTTTTCGCCTGTGGCAACATGAAGTTGTTGGAGACCCACTGCTATTGTATTTCCGCTGTTTACTTTTTCGAAGCTAGCTTTATGCTATGCAACTTGTATTGAATATTTGTAAGTCTGGATCATCGATGTAATAAAATTGATACTTTGTTGTGATATTACATCATAAACTGTGTGTGCAAACGAATCGATCCAGGGATTTGCACTATACACAGGTATCTGCCTTATTAAAAGTGCATGTACGCTACAGATGGTATCAGAGCACTGTGTTGCCTGTAGGTTCGAAACCCTAGGTTTGGATAGAAATAGGATTTGGCCATAGGATTGAAAATCTATTTCATTCATTTTGCTGAAAATAAGAAATTTTCAAACATTATTCTTGTAACTATCTTATCTATTTCCTTTCTAAAGTTTCTTCTCTTGTTTCTTTAGATGACCGCCCTCATTGAAGCACTCAAGAAGGGACCAGTGATGACCATGACCTTGGAATGTGAGACAGAGTTTCCAAGAGCACTTAAGGATAACATGAAGAGTTTGGGTTTTGAAGGAGAAGCAGTATACAAAGGTTATCCTTTCATGGATGAAGGCCAAGAGTACTGGTGGGTGCAAGTCCATCTCTACAGGAGCAAGGAAGCTGACCACAAGACTGAGGGTGACTGCATGTTCACGAACCCAATACTTCACACATCATTCTTTGATTCAGCAAGAAATGCAGCATGGAGAACCATCGAGTACCTTGCAGAAAGACTTCATTTTAGACTTCACAACAGCCAGTAGTATCTTGAAGAACTCTAGGAAGTGGAGAAAGAACTCGAGGCACTCAAGAAAAAGACAGATTAGACCACCTACCCATTAGAATGACGAGATCCGATGATGTATTGACCTATCAAATTGTGGTATGGCAGTACTATCAATTTTGTCTTTCCATGACATTGGTGTGTTTCGTTCGATACACGATTAGTTCGATCTCTCAAAAGAAGTTTTGAAAATTTTCACGTATGTGTTTGCTTGTGTTTGAACCTTGTTACTTGATGTTTGCTAGACGATGATTGATTATGCTATGATTGGTTGCCTTATTTTGTTTTATTAGGATTCCTCCATAGTAAAAATATTTCAACTCATTGCTTTCTAATTCAAACAGATGTCTCACCCAAATACCAACACCAATGTTTTGCATACAACTATGCAACTACTATTTGAGAACCAAAGACAGCTGTGGAAGTTGATCAATGACCACCTGCCTAAGATTGATCAAAACCATTGTGAATTTGAAGAGGTCCTTATGACCAAACCAAAGGCATGCAAAACTTGTGGAGAAATAGGACATACGTCCAAAGAATGTCCTGATGAGTGGCCCCATGGTCATACCAGACATCTAGTTAAAGGATGTCTCACAAGTCAGGTTACTTGCTTCTTGTGTGAAGGAACAAACCATGTCCCAACCTAGTGTCAACTTTATCCCTCGGTGCAACAAGCTACCCAGCAAACCAAGGAAGGAATGCAACAGTCCCTCATGAAGACCCTGGAGGAACAAGGACATTGTCCATCGAACTGCAGAAAGGAGAAGATTGGTAAGGACACTGAACCAAATCATTGTCCAAGGACGATTGAAGCTCCTGTCCAGATGGATAATGAAGTGAGAGTAAAGTCTCACCCGATGATATCCAAAAGTACCTCCAAGTGTTGCTATAAGTGTGAAGGAGACCACCTAGCTCGAAACTGTGACAACAAACGAGACTGGACTTCTTTAATTGAGATAGAATATGGCAAACAAGATTTGGAAGAACTTTTAGCCCTGGAAACACCTAAGAAGAAGAAGAACTTAAGCGACGTAATTTGCTTCAAATGTAAGGGCAAGGGACATTATGCTGATAAGTGCACATTAAAGATGTAGGAGAATTGCCTTACCCGCTCGCACAAGAAAATCATCAGTCCCGTGACATGTCGTAGATGCGGAGCAACAGGACACTATGTCGGTGGCTGCCCTGAGTGGAAGAAGAATAAATTTCTCCAAGGACCGAGTGGAAAACGTGAGTGCTAAAACTTCCGTATCCACCACATGCCATTGTATTTTGAATACTTGTACGCTTAACATCAGAGAAATAAACAAGATTACACAAAATTTCTAGACTGACCACAAATTTCTTTTAAGGGTGGTAGCCACCCAGTTAAAGTAAACCCTGCTGCTTAAACTCAGAGATCCCAAACCATCTTTCTTTCTCTCCTCATAATCATAAAAATCATTCGCTGCCAATTCTCAAGTTTCCATGTCAAAACGTTACATTTCTCAAAACTCTCGAGTTATCAGAATCATTCAAGCATTTGCTTTCTTTCTAGCTTCTCCGAATCTCGGGGACGAGATTCCTTTTAAGGGTGGTAGTCTGTAACATCCCAACATTTTATAATGTTCAAAAATCACAAAAATTTAAACTTTTCTTTTTATTAAAGTAAAATATTAAATGCATATGGAAACCAACTATGAAAGACTTCAAACTTATTGAAAGAGTTTAATATTTCAAATGTCACAGTTTAAACATTTTATTATCCACTGTATTTCAAAAACTTTAAAAAATTAATTTGACAAATATTTTACAAACTACAATCCATTTTATTTTAAGTAAATAGTTTACTTCTAAGAAATTGATTTCAACCACTTAGCCATATCTACTCATAAATTCACAAATTATTTAAAAATGGTGTTAGTTGCCAAATGGTTTTCATTCTCTCAACTAAGTTCAAAACATGGTGTTAAAATTTCAATTCTGTAATTTATAACTATAAACTTCATAAATTTTAAAATTAATGAATTAGCCAAATAAACATTTCATTTGCTTAAATGAATTTCATTTATTTTCAAAGCATGAAATGATTAATATATTCTAAATAAGAATAGAATTAAAACAAAAATCTTTTTTTCAAAGTTGTTATGAAGTTTTCAAATGAATTATCATAATATAAAATATAATGGTGCACAAATTATTTTCAATTAAAAATGAATACCTTATATTTCACATTTCCTAAAAATTATTTATATTTAGTTCTTTAATATTATGCCAAAATAAAGATGAATGATTTCAGCAAAACAAGTTTAAATAACTTAAATTCAAACATTTTGGAATGTGGGTATTTTACAAATTTTATTTAGCCAAAAGAAAATTTAATTAAGATATAAATTCAAAATTTGACTTTAAGTGTCAAATTTGTATTTAAGCAATATTTCAAAATATTATTTTTTAAAAACATTCAAAACATGCCCACCACTGGTTTAAAACAAAGATAATAATATTACAAATTTTCAGAAATTTATTTGACATCATTTGGAATTATAAATCAAAAGATATAAACAAAATAGAAAAATCAGAAAAGAAAAAGAAAATACCTGCTGACGTCAGCGGTGACGTCACCTTCTTCAACCTCCGGCTGGATTTTCCTCCCCTAAACTACTCCTCCAATTCCGGCTCCAATTCGAGCGATTATTACGCGATTGGTTCTCCCGTGCGTCTATATATAGCCCTCGATCTCCTCTCTCTTTCCCCTCTCCTCCCGCTTGGTTTCGTGCCCCCAGGCCGTCGAAAACGCTCGCCGGAGCCGCACACCGCCGCCGCCGTATTCCTCTGTTTTCCGGCGACCCGGTACGACCCCGCCGACCCTTCCTCGTCCTCCATCTCTCCCGCACCTGCACGCACCCCCTGAGCCCTCTGGTTTATTGTTTTCCCATATAAGGACTTCGGAGACGAGCAAATAGACCTTGCCGGAATCGCGCGATCTCCACCCCGGCCCTGCCACGTTCCGAGAATCGAAGGGCAACACCGAGCCCTCCTGCATCTACGGCGCGACTCACCGTGTCCGAAGCCGTCTTCCGCGAGCTCGGGGGAGAACGGCAGCGACCGGAGCATCCACGCCGGAGCGAGCGCCGCCGTCTTCTCCAAGTCCGGCGAGTCCCCGCCGCCACTTTCTGGTCAACCACTGTAAGCCCTTGGATCTAAATCGTGTGGCCGAGATTAGATCTTTTTAAATCGAATCGGTATCTGTTCTGATCCGTTGGATCTGGATCTGACGATCCAGATCAGATCCAGTCAGCACTGACGTGGCGTCCACAGTCAGCGCCACGTCAGCACCAGCGTGTAATTCTTTTTCTATTTTTAAATTTAATTGGAAGCTTTGCAGAATAGTCCCTGTAATTAAAACATCTATAACTTTTTAACCACAACTCCAAATTTGACAAATTTTATATTTTTGGAAAGCCCTCGACATGTAGAATATTTTGGATCTGCCAAAATTCAAATTTGACTTAGTTTAAAATATTCAAAATTCTAATGGTGAATTTGAGTATTTTTGTCATAACTTTAAATCTGTAAATTCAAAAATTGCAAATAAAATTGTTTTAGAAACTTTAGAATATTTGTAAATTAATGCCACTGCTATAAAATATTTTTCAGTAATTTTTTAATGAATTCATAGTTATATATTTAATTTGAATAGTTTGAGTATTGTCAACATAACTATTAATAAAAATAGTATTTTTGATTAAAGTAAATTGCTATAAATTTAATTAAAATACCTCTGTCTATTAACACTATTTATTAAATTATATTATAAAAATTTAATCATAGAAAACTTTAATCTTATAATTATTCCTTTTGTTATATTTTCCAAAAATAGAAATTAATTAATTTGCATTTATAAATTCATGCATATTTATAAAGAAATCACAAAAGTTATTTTTGATGTTTCTTGTGATTTAAATTTTCATTTCATTCATAGCATATTTTATTTTGTAGATATAATTCTCATTTGAAAACCCCTCTTCATTAGTTTTCTCTAAGTTAGAAATAATTTCAACTTAGCATTTTTGTGAAGTGCTACACTTAGACACTTAGTAATTTTCAACATGGAGCTGGAAGACCAATGAAGGACTTAGCCAAACAAGACTCCAGAAGAATCTCCAAGGAGTGGAAGCACTTAGAAGAAAGATCAAGAAGAAGTTCATGAAGACCAACCATAAATATTTTCTAAGTCTTTCTCCTTCTTTCTCCCTCCTTCTTCTGTTAGACTTCTTGATGACTAAGTAAATCAAAGCCCAGCCTCGAGGATACAAGAACCACCAAGTCTGAAGATTTATCAAGTCTATCAAAACTTCAATCAAGACATCATCAAGGAGAATATTACAAGTCTGGAGATGAAGCCTAGAGGACAACTACATCTTTCTTCTATCTTTTCCCTCTTTTCTAATCTTGTCTTTCACATTTGACATAAACAATTTTTTATCATGATATTATCGTCTTGAAGTTTGTTGGATCCTAGCGGCATAGTGAGATGAAGCGGCCTGGAAACAAACCTTACATGTCCACGTACATGAGACCTGTTCCACAATTTAAGTGGCTGGCCGGGTGTCTGTCTCTCTCACTATAGTGAATGTCCAATTTACAAAGAGTTGATAATAATTGTTGATCATCTTGAACAAATGACTTAGTATTTACTCTAAATATTTCTACACATCAAGACTAAGCCATTAGAGGGCTTATTCAAGATGATATAAAACAAAATATTTTATTCAACTTATGACCTTAGCCTTTAGTCCTTTTGGACCAACCTATTTGCCTTGCATTAACTTAAAAGATTTTCATGGCATGAAAAAGCATTTCTAGCCCTTAGGAATATTTTGCACATCATGCATAAACATATTTTCCTTAGAAAGTTTTATAAAACTTATTTGTTCATCTAGTATGTGTTTGTATGCATTGTGGAGTTGTGCTTGCTGTTGATTGTTGTATTGTTGCTTGTCTATACTGTTAGATTGAACGGAGAGTCCCGAGTATCGTTGAAAAGAGTTGTGAACAACGACAACATTCAAAGGCAAGTGGCACACCTCATAAACTTCCTATTATTTCTATATGCATTACTTAGTGTATTTTTATATGCATGTGTAGGATAGTATTGCTATGCTAAACCTGTGTAGAATTCCTTATTCCTGTGTCTAGGTTCCTATCCAATACTTAGTAGAATTATTGATGCTATGCAAATGTTGTTTTGTGAAAATCTAAATTCTACTAAGATAAGAATGAAACACCTGGGTGGTAAGTGGTTGTATGGTTTATGTTGAGTGGCTACTCAGGTCCATGTCTATGGTTCCTGGAGTATATACACTTGTGAATGGCCACCCAGGAACCGAGGAATCTGAAGAACTCCGAGTGACGATTGCTTCCAGTGCAGCCATTGCCATATGGGCTCTGGCTTGATCAATTATGTTGCATGGACTCTCTCCGGCTTGACAAGCAGATGTAGGGGGATGTTAGGTGGAACGGGTCAAGCCAGAGTGGGAGGGAAAATGCTTCTGAAAGATCTCGTCTCATTCTTCTCCTTTCCTATTCACAAATATGCATATAGGCTTTAGAGTTATTCCATTAAGTGTCCACCATAGTGTCACTTGCCAGACTCCAATTTTAATGGAATCTGACCCACTCTGTTGCAAAATTTTATTTGTTACAAGTTATTCAAATGACGAGTGAGGTTTCGTTAAGGGATTTCGAGATTGCAACCAACATGTTTTCGCCTGTGGCAACATGAAGTTGTTGGAGACCCACTGCTATTGTATTTCCGCTGTTTACTTTTTCGAAGCTAGCTTTATGCTATGCAACTTGTATTGAATATTTGTAAGTCTGGATCATCGATGTAATAAATTGATACTTTGTTGTGATATTATATCGTAAACTGTGTGTGCAAACGAATCGATCCAGGGATTTGCACTATACACAGGTATCTGCCTTATTAAAAGTGCAGGTACGCTACAGATGGTATCAGAGCACTGTGTTGCCTGTAGGTTCGAAACCATAGGTTTGGATGGAAATAGGATTTGGCCATAGGATTGAAAATCTATTTCATTCATTTTGCTGAAAATGAGAACTTTTCAAACATTATTCTTGTAACTATCTTATCTATTTCCTTTGTAAAGTTTCTTCTCTTGTTTCTTTAGATGACCGCCCTCATTGAAGCACTCAAGAAGGGACCAGTGATGACCATGACCTTGGAATGTGAGATAGAGTTTCCAAGAGCACTTAAGGATAACTTGAAGAGTTTGGGTTTTGAAGGAGAAGCAGTATACAAAGGTTTTCCTTTCATGGATGAAGGCCAAGAGTATTGGTGGGTGCAAGTCCATCTCTACAAGAGCAAGGAAGCTGACCACAAGACTGAGGGTGACTGCATGTTCACGAACCCAATACTTCACACATCATTCTTTGATTCAGCAAGAAATGCAGCATGGAGAGCCATCGAGTACCTTGCAAAAAGACTTCATTTTAGACTTCACAACACCCAGAAGTATCTTGAAGAACTCAAGGAAGTGGAGAAAGAACTCGAGGCACTCAAGAAAAAGACAGATTAGACCACCTACCCATTAGAATGACGAGATTCGATGATGTATTGACCTATCAAATTGTGGTATGGCAGTACTATCAATTTTGTCTTTCCATGACATTGGTGTGTTTCGTTCGATACACGATTAGTTCGATCTCTCAAAAGAAGTTTTGAAAATTTTCACGTATGTGTTTGCTTGTGTTTGAACCTTGTTGCTTGATGTTTGCTAGACGATGATTGATTATGCTATGATTGGTTGCCTTATTTTTTTTTATTAGGATTCCTCCATAGTAAAAATATTTCAACTCATTGCTTTCTAATTCAAACAGATGTCTCACCCAAATACCAACACCAATGTTTTGCATACAACTATGCAACTACTATTTGAGAACCAGAGACAGCTGTGGAAGTTGATCAATGACCACCTGCCTAAGATTGATCAAAACCATAGTGAATTTGAAGAGGTCCTTATGACCAAACCAAAGGCATGCAAAACTTGTGGAGAAATAGGACATACGTCCAAAGAATGTCCTGATGAGTGGCCCCATGGTCATAGCAGAACTCTAGTTAAAGGATGTCTCACAAGTCAGGTTACTTGCTTCTTGTGTGAAGGAACAAACCATGTCCCAACCCAGTGTCAACTTTATCCCTTGGTGCAACAAGCTACCCAACAAACCAAGGAAGGAATGCAACACTCCCTCATGAAGACCCTGGAGGAACAAGGACATTGTCCATCGAACTGCAGAAAGGAGAAGATTGGTAAGGACACTGAACCAAATCATTGTCCAAGGACGATTGAAGCTCCTGTCCATGTAGGGACCCCTCGGACAAGTCCGAGATGCCCACGTTATGTAAGAGATCACGATCCCAAAGATCAGTGCATCACAATCACATAACCAACATAGGTATCAAAGAGTTACATCATTCAAGTCGTACGAATAAAAGTCTTACAACACATAGACGGTCATACGACCAAAGTCAACAAACCTCGTCACGCAGGACGGAATTAACTAAGATAGCGGAAGCTCGTGGCTCGCGACGGCTCTTCACATCTCCGAGCGCAGATTCCCACAAATGCAGTTGACCGGTGACAGCTAAGTGGCGAAGTCGTCGTCGTACACCTCCTCCTCGATGTAGGCCTCCTCATTGCAATCTGGACATTTGAATATCCAGGGACAGAGCCACATGAGTACAATTACGTACTCGCAAGACCACCTTTAGTTTTAAATCCTCATGATAGTGCAAGAAAAACACTTTTGGAAAACTGAGATGGCTGCTATATATACGACTATAGGGCTCAGTTTTCAAATACCATGATTTTAGACAAAGAGAATACGACATCTCTATATCTTTGTTGAAGAAACATTTAGAGATAGAACTCTCTTCTCTTAGATATAGCAAGGACATATCCAAGTTCAAAACTTTCGTTTATAAAAGTCTTTTAAAACACTAGGATTGGGGTAACCCTTTTCCTTCCTTGAGATCGGACTGATTGTCTCCCCGAGATCAATCATCTTCACCCAAATTCCGTACCTCCCAGGTACCTCTTTCATGTCTCTTTGTTTTCTCCAAAAACATTTCTCTTTTTAAACCAAATTGCCCATACGCCTAGATCAGTGGCCTTTCCAACCGTCCATAACCGCGGACGCGGCTATTCGAATAGATTTACACTCTGCAGA
This sequence comes from Poa annua, assembly GCA_026929855.1. Taxonomy (NCBI): domain Eukaryota; kingdom Viridiplantae; phylum Streptophyta; class Magnoliopsida; order Poales; family Poaceae; genus Poa; species Poa annua. The sequence goes on from CM049427.1 coordinate 98,871,137, forward strand.
GGTTGCACACTTTACCCACACCTATCGTTTATTCCGTCGTGTCTGCCACGGCCCGTCATACGACAGCATGCGGGGGTCCGGATAACACGATCAAAACTTTCCACTATGACCACCCTAGTATCGGGGCCTCCCTGTAGGTTTGTTCTCCTCGGCACCGTGTGCTCCACCAGACCTCATGGTCTTTCCTCGGGACACCACACCGCCACGTCATGAGACCTGCCGTAATCGTCCGGCTGTTGGTCCTCAACAGTGTATTGTCTCTTCTAGACGACAACCCGGCTTCGAGGGCCCAACCCTCATAGAAAGTGTGAGAGCCCCAACACTAAAACAGACAAGCTTCCGGCTAAGCCCTACCCATGTCAGGTAGTGTGGTTGCACGGGTTAATTGTTCGAGCGGCTGCTAGGGCAGTACTTTTTTTTTCAAAAACAAACTTCCACACTTCCGACTACTCCCAGCAGCTCGGGTTTTCCTCCATAAAACATTTTTGTTCAAGTGGGTCCCCATCCTATAGTTTTGAGGTAAGATAACAGAATATACTATTTGAAAACTTAATCTTCTTTATAGAGCCTTCAATGACAAGACTCAACAAGTAAACCTCTTCTTGTAATACCTACAGCTATTCTAGTAGGTAACTTATGTCAAACAATATTTGGGAAAAATAGTTTTCGGGTGGCAAGGCGCCACAAAAGAAGTAAAACATGCATTATTTTGAAAACAAAACATGCTTGATAAAATAATAAGATTTCATTATAGTGGTGAGGTGGGCTTGCCTTGCTCAAGGTACTGTCCCTGGTCTTGCTCTTCGGCGAAGTCGTGCTCAGCTACCTCGTACTGCTCTTCCTCGGGTTGTGATTCTACCGTAACATGAAAAACAGACGAGACTAGCGTAAGTCCTAAAATGCGAGTTGATAACAATCTAAAATATAACAATAAACATCAAGCATCACAAGCAGAAAACACAACTAATGCATCCAATATTTATTAGGGGCTGTTTACATGTTTTAAGCTTAATTCTTAAGGTACTGCTCCTAAAATTAAACCCTTCTATCACATTACTCCTAACAATCATGGGGAACTCTGAAAATTAGCTGTGCATGAAGACTCTTCACCAAACAATAATTAAAAATCGGATAAGGGCTGCTGATGTCAAACTCAAAAAGAGGATATGTTCAGTTTTATAAATCTCCTGAATGCATAATTAACCTTTCTGGTGAGATATGAGTTTTCTCTTTAAGTGAAGATTTTATTCATCAAATTTGGATATTCCTAGCTCAAGTTATCCCAGTTTTAAAATAAAACATACTTCTGACCATTATTTATGTGCAGAAAATAATAAGAATTATTTTGGTGTCAAACCAGTGGGGTGAGTTAGATAAAACCTGTGTCTATCCCAAAAAATTATCCTTAACATATTTTTATGGACATAGGTGGCTCCACCAATAAAAACTAGACATGTCATAATCTCTGAAATTTCAGAAATGCAATTAAAGAGATTATTTCACTGTTGTTCAGGGATTTATTCACTAAGAATTATCAAGTAACTGGAAAAATCCACATTTGTAGTATGTGATACCTCCAACACATATCTAGCACTTCCAATTGGATTTACCTCAAAAAGTGTTTTTATTGAAGAGTTAAAAATCAACAAACACCTACTGATGTGATTCTTAGAGTAAATATAACTTTTGCTAGAATAATGTCCTGCATGCAAGGTTTACCAATATAGATAGAAATTTTTACAAGCTTTCCAACAGATCCAAGATTGCATGATTTGGATTTACAGAACACAAGTTATTAAACAAATGGTGTAATAGATACTTTTTACTAGATCTATTTTAGCACTCAACAGGAAACACATTTTGGACCAAATTCAATGCCACATGGTTAAGAAAACGTGCATGCAGGTTACAAAATTTATCCCATCATTTTAGCCACTCCAGATTTACCACAAATGATTTAAAGCTAAACTCTAGATTTACTGGAAAATTAACAGGAAAAAGAATAAAAGGGGAACAGGCCGAACGGGCCAGATCGGCCCAGAGGCCACGCAGAACGGCGCGAAATCGCGCGGGGACGGAGCTGGGCCGGCCCAAACGCGCGCGGCTGCGCGCGCACGGGGAGGTTCAAACCTGGCCGTAGATCTCGTGATCTACGGTCCACGGTCGTCGTCCTCCTCGCGACGCAGCGCGGACGAACCAGACGAGGGGGAGGGAGAGGGTGGCGCTGGCGCTCACCAGAGACCACGCTGGGCAAGGGGAAGGGTGGAGATCGACGGAGGGGACGATGGCGAGCTCGACGGTGCCCTCAACGCATGCATGCAACGTCGGAAACCATGGCGACGGCGGCGGCGAGCTTCTCGGGTCGAGGACGAGCGCGAAGGCTACCGTCACCTAGAAGAGAAAAGGAGGGCAGGGGGAGTTAGATCTCGACGAGGCGCGCTCGGGGGGCCAAGAATGGCAGAGAAAGGTGAAGAGGATCGACGATGAATGCCGTGGGAAGAGGTCGGTCTCCGACGGAGATTTCCTCTTCCAGAGCTCGAGAGAGAGCGTGGCTTTGGGTGAGGGTGGTATGGGTGAGCAGAGGAGGAGTGGGGGAACCTCGAGTAGGGTTTTAAGAGGAGAGGGCGAGCTGGGGGCAGCTCCAAAACCAGGGGCGTGTTTCTCGGTTTCCCTCGGGCAGTGGCGGTTTGGGGAAGGGGAGGGGAGTTCTGGTTGGTCCTCTGGGGCGGTGGAGAGGGGCAGAGAGGATGTTGGTCGGGAGGGGACGGGTTGGCCAGTGAGAATAGAGGAGAGGGGCTCGGATTGGGTGAGAAAGAAAAGAAAAGAGAGAAGAGAGAGGAGAGATTCACCCTAGTCCATGACATGTGGGACCAGGAGGGGGGTGTTGTTCTCCTCTTCCAGCAGGTGGAGTAGAAAAGAGTGAGGGAGAAATAGAAGGCGAAAGCTTTGAGTGAAAAGCTCAAATGAATTTGAAAATCTAAGTTTGAATAATTCAAATATGACCCACAAAAGTAAAATGGGTCTACACCCCAAACTTACCTAAATTAAGAGAAGGTACTGAACTTACAAATGACTAATTTAATTATCTCATTTAGCTTTTAAAGAAAAGAAAACTTTTGGTGATAAAGAAAGGAATCACCCAAATGGTCATGTTATTTTGGTGACTACTAAAGCTAGTGAGATTAATATGCAAACAAGCTCTTTTGTGATAATTTATAACAGGGTATGGAAGTATATGTGACCTAGATGAAAATGTTTCAAAGGCATGTCAAAAAACATTTAGGGTTTTCTTAATAATAGCTCCTAATTTGGCTAAGTTTTAACAACCATGAAGATCCTAATGGTGGATATTTTGTTTTAGTTGTTGTGGTTTTGAGTGTTTTCAATTATCACTAGAATAACACCACAATGCTAAAGCTAAGAGAATTGGGGTGTTACAGACCTTCCCCCCTTAGGAGAATCTCGTCCCCGAGATTCCAGATTTGAAGAAGAGAGAAAACCAGGGAATTCATGCTCCAAATACTCTTCATGCTCCCAGGTGGCTTCTTCCTCCGAATGGTTGCTCCATTGGACCTTCAGGAATCTGATCTTCCGTCTCCGTGTCAGACGGACGTCTTCAGCGAGAACACGAAGTGGTCGTTCTCGATAAGTGAGATCATGATTGAGGTCAATGGTGTGATGATCTACCTCCTGATATGAGTGAGTATCCCCAGGAACTTGCAGACACTTCCGGAGCAGAGATACATGAAATACATCATGGAATCCGGACAGATGGGGTGGTAGGTCTAGCTGATATGACACTTCTCCTCTTCGACCACTTACTCTAAAGGGACCTATATATCTCGGAGCCAACTTTCCCTTCACATGGAATCGCTGCATTCCCTTGAGTGGAGTAACACGTAGGTATACCATATCACCAGTCTTGAAACTAAGCTCTCGCCTCCTAGAATCGGCGTAACTCTTCTGCCGGGACTGGGCGGCCTTAAGACGGTCACGAATGAGTTGAACTTGTTCTTCGGCTTCCCTCAGGGTGTCAACTCCAAAAAATTTGCCATCTCCTGTTTGCGACCAATTCAAGGGTGTACGACACCTACGCCCGTACAAAGCCTCGAATGGTGCCATCTTCAGACTGGCTTGATAGCTGTTGTTGTAGGAAAATTCGGCAAATGGCAGGCAATCCTCCCATTTGGCCCCATAAGCTAACACAAAAGATCTAAGCATGTCCTCTAAGACATGGTTGGTTCTTTCTGTTTGTCCTCCTGTCTGTGGGTGATAAGCAGTACTGAAAAAGAGTTTGGTTCCGAGCTCTTCCTGAAGCTTAGTCCAAAATCGAGAAGTGAATTGGGTTCCTCGGTCTGATACAATAGTCTTAGGTATTCCATGAAGGCTGACGATGCGGGACATGTATAGCGCTGCGAGCTGATCCGATCGATGGGTGGTCCGCACTGGCAAAAAGTGTGCTACCTTGGTGAGTCTGTCCACAATGACCCAAATAGCGTCATGCCCACGATTGGATCGGGGTAATCCAGTAATGAAGTCCATGCCAATCTCATCCCATTTCCACTCGGGCAACTTGAGAGGTTGAAGTAATCCAGCGGGTCGCTGATGCTCTGCTTTGACCCTTTGGCAGATATCGCAATTTTGGACGAAGAGTGCAATCTCGCGCTTCATGCCATGCCACCAGAAATTCTGCTTCAAATCCTGGTACATCTTGGTTCCGCCGGGGTGGATAGAATACAAAGTCTCGTGAGCCTCCTTCATAATTAACTACTTCAAAGCAGGGTCTGACGGTACGCATATGCGCTCTTTATACCAAAGAATGCCCTCAGTGTCGATGGTGAACCCAAGAACTTCCTCTTTTGTCCAACCTTCTTTTGATGCCCTCAATGCTTTCATGGCCCCTCTGTGCTCGCTTGATTTGCTCCCATAACGTGGGTTGCAATAGGAGTTGATCGACTGCCACATGGCTGACCACCTCTATACCCATCTTATCCAACTCTTCCCAGAGTTCTGGCCGTCTAACCTTGATCAGGGAGTTGAATGAACATGGCTGACGACTAAGGGCATCAGCTACCACGTTAGCTTTTCCAGGGTGGTAATGGATGTCCAAATCGTAATCCTTGATGAGCTCTATCCATCTTCGTTGCCTCATGTTCAAGTCCCTCTGGGTGAAGATGTACTTCAGGCTCTTGTGATCGGTGTAAATTTCGCAACGGTTGCCCATCAGAAAATGACGCCATGTTTTGAGTGCATGGACCACCGCAGCAAGCTCTAGGTCGTGGGTGGGGTAATTCTTCTCATGCTTGCGGAGTTGTCGCGATGAGTAGGAAATTACCTTGCCCTCTTGCATAAGAACACAACCAAGTCCGAGTTTGGAGGCATCGCAATAAACCACAAAATCTTTGGTCACATCGGGCATGGTTAGGATAGGTGCGGTGGTAAGGCGCTTTTTCAGTTCCTGGAAGCTGACTTCACATTTGTCGGACCAAATGAACTTCTAATCCTTCTTCAATAGTTGGGTAAGGGGCTTTGCAATGCTTGAGAATCCCTCAACAAACTTGCGGTAATACCCGGCTACTCCAAGAATGGACCTTACTTCGGTTTGGTTGGTGGGGTCGGGAATTCAAGAATGGACTTGATGTGGTAGGGTCTACGGATATCCCTCCGGCTGAAATAACGTGACCGAGAAAGCCTACTTCCTTCAACCAAAACTGGCACTTACTGAACTTAGCATACAACTGGTGTTCTCGTAGGGTACCGAGAACCAACCTCAGATGCTCTTCATGCTCCTCTTCAGACTTGGAATAAATCAAGATGTCGTCAATAAAGACGACCACAAATTTATCCAAGTAATCCATGAACACCTTGTTCATGAGATTCATGAAATAGGCAGGAGCATTGGTCAGGCCAAATGACATCACTGTGTACTCGAACAATCCATAACGAGTGGCAAAGGCCGTTTTAGGGATATCAGATTCTCTGACTTCCAATTGATGATAACCGGTGCGGAGATCGATCTTGGAGAAGACTCGAGCTCCGTTGAGTTGATCAAACAGATCTTCAATCTTGGGTAGGGGGTATTTGTTTTTAATAGTCACATCATTTAACTTACGGTAATCCACACACAAACGGGTGGTACCGTCTCTCTTATCCACGAAGATGATGGGTGACCCCCAGGGTGACGCACTAGGGCGTATCATACCCTTCCTAAGTAGGTCATCCAACTGTTTCTTTAGTTCTTCCAATTCTTCAGGATTCATCCGGTATGGTTTTTGAGCGATAGGTCCAGTACCGGGTACCAGCTCAATAATGAACTCAATATCCCTATCCGGTGGCATTCCGGGCAATTCTTCGGGAAAAACATCGGGATAGTCACAAACTACCGGTACCTCTTCCAAAATGGCTCCAGCTACACTTTTATGACAATGACTTGAGGTGGAGTGGTAGGTTGAGAAGTGGGTAATCTTTTCCCCTTCCGGGGTGGTTAGTGTGACAGATTTGTTAGTGCAATCTATTTTCCCTCGATTTACTGCCATCCAGTCCATCCCTAAAACCACTTCTATCCCTTGCTTTCCTAATACCACCAAATCCGCATGGAATCGGGCCCCTTGAATTTCCACAGGAGCCTCCTTGCAAGATACAATGGCTTTAGTAGTGGCCCCCGGAATTTGCACACTCATAGGACGATTCAGCAAAATTGGAACCATACCACTTTTCCTAACAAAAGGTTCCGTAACGAAAGAATGGGAAGCTCCCGAATCAAACAGAACTGATGCAGGAACTGAGTTGACAGGGAACGTACCCATAACCAGATCTGGTGCCTCTTGAGCTTCTTCTGCACTGATGTGATTCAGGTGACCTCGGGTGGCAGGGGCTGCTTTCTTGGGATACAGGTTCTTGCCTCCAGGTGGACGGGGTGGACCTTGGTTCATCTTTGTCGCATTGGGGCGACCACCAGCGGGCTGTCTAGTGGGGCAATCCCGCGAGAAATGTCCAGGCTGTCCACAAGTGAAACATCCTCCTGTGGGCTTCGGAGCAGGCGGCCTGTTAAAGTTGAGGCCGGGGTTGGAACCACTTCCCGGACGAGGTGCAGGCGGGCGAGGAGAGTAGCTGGGTCTTGGTGCAAAGGTTGGAGGCCTTGGTGATGGATAAGAAGGTCTCGGTGGAGGTGAAGGGCGCGGACGGGGATAACTTCCTGTTGGGCTGCTGCTGCTACTGCCTTGCTGCATCAGTTGGCGACGCTTGCGGTTATCAAACGAAGCCTTGCGTTTGTGTTCCATCATAATGGCTGCATCTGCCAATGATTCCAAGTCGGTGAAAGGCATCACCACCAGAATGCACTGCATTTCATCATGAAGTCCATTCATGAACCTCTCTTTCTTCTTGTCATCTGTATCGGTATCGGTGGGCGCATACCTTGCTAGAGAAGTAAACTTCTCCAAGTACTCTCCCACCGACATCCCGCCTTGCTTGAGCTGCAAGAACTTCTCTCGCATGATGCTGACGAGTCCAGAGGGCACATAACGCATCAAGAACTTGGTCTTGAATGCAGGCCAAGCCACAACTTCCTCCGGTGGCAACAGAGCACGAATGGCCTCCCACCATGCTCGGGCAGAACCAGAGAGGTAGTGAGTGGCGTAGACCACCTTCTCGTTGTCACCCACTTGGGCGACCCTCAAGTTGTTCTCTATAGTACGGATCCAGTCATCGGCATCCAATGGCACTTCACTCTTGGAGAAAACAGGAGGATTTGTGTTCTGGAAGTCACGAAGCTTTGAGCGGGGTTCTTCATTCCCTTGGCCACCATTCTGATTGACTGCAATTTGAGCAAGATGCTGCAAAGTGGAAAGATTGGCGCTTCTCTCGGTGCGAGCCGCCTCGCGATCCTCCATGAGAAGACGGAGCACCTGAGCCATAGATGGCTCGGGTGGTGGGGGTGGGGGTGGATCCCTTGTCATTCTGAATTTAAGAAATAAACACACATTATCATTCTACTAAGAAACTTTTAAAACAAGTTTTTGAAAAAGGGTTCATCAAGCATACACAAAAACATACAAATTTCAGCAAGACAAAATTCCTAAAAAGACATGATTCCGTCCATAGCAAGGTTCCAAAAGCATCATCACAAGGTACACAAGCACAAAACATTGACCGACATAGTTCTTACATCATCCAAGCACACACACGCTAACTAGACCACACAATCGCATACACTTATCGCGATGGTTCGGTCCTAACCCAAAAGATACTGCGCAACCAACTACTCCACGTCCACGGCAGCGTCACTGTCAAAGGGTGGCTCGTCGGGGTCCTCGTCCTCAGACATCACAGCTCCCGAGTCCTCAGCATCCTCGCCTCGAAGGTCGTCATCATCCTGCTCGCTCACGGGCTCCATATCAATGTCCTCGGTAGGGTCCTCATCCTCAGGCAGAAGATCATCATTCTCCTTGCTTAGAGCCTCCACCTTACTCTCCAACTCGCTGATCCGCTCGTCTCGGGCATCAACGGTCGACCTGAGCATGTCAACCATCCCGTCAAGCTGGAACCTGTAGAAACGAGCAGTCTGGAGGCGTGCGAACGTGGAACGGCGCTCCTTGCGCTCTATCTTGAGCTCTGCCTGGGACTCCGCTAAACGCTCCTCCGAGGCCTTGAGCTTCAGCTCCAGGGTCTTCAGCTGGTCCTGAGAGGCCTCGAGTTGCGTCTCCAAGTCCTCTATCCTCAGCTCAGCTGCCGAGATCCGCACCTCAGCTCCGTCATGATTAAGACGGTGAAGGTCACTCTCGTACCGACTAACGACCAGCTGGGACTAGGTGTACTCGACGAGGAGTCCCAGCTCGGCCAAGTGGTTACCGAGAATGGGGTGGGGACACGGCGGCACAGGGTTACTCTGCTCGTCCAAGCCAGAGTAAAACTCAAAGCGGGTGCCGCCCAGCTCGGAACTATGAGCACACACCAAGCGGGCGAGAGCTCTCTGCAGCACGGTGACGAATGCTCCCATCTGAGTAGATGCAAGGGCATCCTCAACCAGCTCCTCGGCGAAGGGTGGCACCAATGGCCCTCGAAGGATGCACCTCACCGCCCAGGACAGCTCATCTCCCACCATGGGCAGACAACGTCCAATCAGCAGCTCAGGTAGCGGACGCCTCAGGTGCTGGGTCAACTGGAGTAGGTCTGCCTGGAACAGACGCGAAACTCCGGTATCTGGCACAGCTCCCAACTGAATCGATGACGAGAACTGTCCGCTCATCTACACAAAATTTTAAATGGAGGTTTAATTAGTGAACGATGTATCAAATTTTAAACAGGTAAAATCATAAGATTTAATGCAGGTATAAAATTAATCAGTGAATAATATCAGAGGGGAGTGAGGAGTAGCAGTAGATTCTGCATATTTTAAGTATTTTTCTCCTAGCTATTTAGGAAAAAAAACATTTTTGCGTGACGTCGACGCCCATCCTAGCTAAAGTCTCCTAAGGTCAACGATGGCTCTGATACCAAGTCTGTAGGGACCCCTCGGATAAGTCCGAGATGCCCACGTTATGTAAGAGATAACAATCCCAATGATCAGTGCATCTCAATCACATAACCAACATAGACGGTCATACGGCCAAAGTCAACAAACCTCGTCACGCAGGACGGAATTAACTAAGATAGCGGAAGCTCGTGGCTAGCGACGGCTCTTCACATCTCCGAGCGCAGATTCCCACAAGTGCAGTTGACCGGTGACAGCTAAGTGGCGAAGTCGTCGTCGTACACCTCCTCCTCGATGTAGGCCTCCTCATTGCAATCTAGACATTTGAATATCCAGGGCCAGAGCCACATGAGTACAATTACGTACTCGCAAGACCACCTTTAGTTTTAAATCCTCATGATAGTGCAAGAAAAACACTTTTGGAAAACTGGGATGGCTGCTATATATACGACTATAGGGCTCAGTTTTCAAATACCATGATTTTAGACATAGAGAATACGACATCTCTATATCTTTGTTGAAGAAACATTTAGAGATAGAACTCTCTTCTCTTAGATATAGCAAGGACATATCCAAGTTCAAAACTTTCGTTTATAAAAGTCTTTTAAAATACTAGGATAGGGGTAAACCTTTTTCCTTCCTTGAGATCGGACTGATTGTCTCCCCGAGATCAATCATCTTCACCCAAATTCCGTACCTCCCAGGTACCTCTTTCATGTCTCTTTGTTTTCTCCGGAAACATTTCTCTTTTTAAACCAAATTGCCCATACGCCTAGATCAGTGGCCTTTCCAACCGTCCATAACCGCGGACGCGGCTATTCGAATAGATTTACACTCTGCAGAGGTTGCACACTTTACCCACACCTATCGGTTATTCCGCCGTGTCTGCCACGGCCCGTCATACGACAGCATGCGGGGGTCCGGATAACACGATCAAAACTTTCCACTATGACCACCCTAGTATCGGGGCCTCCCGGTAGGTTTGTTCTCCTCGGCACCGTGTGCTCCACCAGACCTCATGGTCTTTCCTCGGGACAACACACCGCCACGTCAGGAGACCTGCCGTAATCGCCCGGCTGTTGGTCCTCAACAGTGTATTGTCTCTTCCGGACGACAACCCGGCTTCGAGGGCCCAGCCCTCATAGAAAGTGTGAGAGCCCCAACACTAAAACATACAAGCTTCCGGCTAAGCCCTACCCATGTCAGGTAGTGTGGTTGCACGGGTTAATTGTTCGAGCGGCTGCTAGGGCAGTACTTTGTTTTTCAAAAACAAACTTCCACACTTCCGACTACTCCCAGCAGCTCGGGTTTTCCTCCATAAAACATTTTTGTTCAAGCTCGGGTCTTCTTGTAATACCTACAACTATTCTAGTAGGTAACTTAGGTCAAAAAATATTTGGGAAAAATAGTTTTCCGGTGGCAAGGCGCCACAAAAGAAGTAAAACATGCATTATTTTGAAAACAAAACATGCTTGATAAAATAATGAGATTTCATCAAAATGGTGAGGTGGGCTTGCCTTGCTCGAGATACTGTCCCTGGTCTTGCTTTTCGGCGAAGTCGTGCTCAGCTACCTCGTACTGCTCTTCCTCGGGTTGTGATTCTACCGTCACATGAAAAACAGACGAGACTAGCGTAAGTCCTAAAATGCGAGTTGATAACAATCTAAAATATAACAACAAACATCAAGCATCACAAGCAGAAAACACAACTAATGCATCCAATATTTATTAGGGGCTGTTTACATGTTTTAAGCATAATTCTTAAGGTACTGCTCCTAAAATTAAACCCTTCTATCACATTACTCCTAACAATCATGGGGAACTCTGAAAATTAGATGTGCATGAAAACTCTTCACCAAACAATAATTAAAAATCAGATAAGGGCTGCTGATGTCAAACTCAAACAGAGGATAGGTTTAGTTTTATAAATCTCCTGAATGCATAATTAACCTTTCTGGTGAGATATGAGTTTTCTCTTTAAGTGAAGATTTTATTCATCAAATTTGGATATTCCTAGCTCAAGTTATCCCAGTGGGGTGAGTTAGATAAAACCCGTGGCTATCCCGCAAAATTATCCTTAACATATTTTTATGGACATAGGTGGCTCCACCAATTAAAACTAGACATGTCATAATCTCTGAAATATCAGAAATGCAATTAAAGAGATTATTTCACTGTTGTTCAGGGATTTATTCACTAAGAATTATCAAGTGACTGGAAAAATCCACATTTGTAGTATGTGATACCTCCAACACATATCTAGCACTTCCAATTGGATTTACCTCAAAAAGTGTTTTTATTGAAGAGTTAAAAATCAACAAACACCTACTGATGTGATTCTTAGAGTAAATATAACTTTTGCTAGAATAATGTCCTGCATGCAGGATTTACCAATCTAGGTAGACATTTTTACAAGCTTTCCAACAGATCCAAGATTGCATGATTTGGATTTATTGAACCCAAGTTATTAAACAAATGGTGTAATAGATACTTTTTACTAGATCTATTTTAACACTCAACAGGAAACACATTTTGGACCAAATCCAATGCCACATGGTTAAGAAAAGGTGCATGCAGGTTACAAAATTTATCCCATCATTTTAGCCACTCTAGATTTACCATAAATGATTTAAAGCTAAACTCTAGATTTACTGGAAAATTAAAAGGAAAAAGAATAAAAGGGGAACAGGCCGAACGGGCCAGATCGGCCCAGAGGCCACGCAGAACGGCGCAAAATCGCGCGGGGACGGAGCTGGGCCGGCCCAAACGCGCGCGGCTGTGCGCGCACGGGGAGGTTCAAACCTGGCCGTAGATCTCGTGATTTACGGTCCACGGTCGTCGTCCTCCTCGCGACGCAGCGCGGACGAACCAGACGAGGGGGAGGGAGAGGGTGGCGCTGGCGCTCACCAGAGACCACGCTGGGCCAGGGGAAGGGTGGAGATCGACGGAGGGGACGATGGCGAGCTTGACGGTGCCCTCAACGCTTGAATGCAACGTCGGAAACCATGGCGACGGCGGCGGCGAGCTTCTCGGGTCGAGGACGAGCGCGACAGCTACGGACACCTAGAAGAGAAAAGGAGAGCAGGGGGGAGTTAGATCTCGACTAGGCGCGCTCGGGGGGGCCAAGAATGGCAGAGAAAGGTGAAGAGGATCGACGATGAATGCGTGGGAAGAGCTCGGTCTCCGACGGCGATTTCCTCTTCCAGAGCTCGAGAGAGAGCGTGGCTTTGGGTGAGGGTGGTATGGGTGAGCAGAGGAGGAGTGTGGGAACCTCGGGTAGGGTTTTAAGAGGAGAGGGCGAGCTGGGGGCAGCTCCAAAACCAGGGGCGGGTTTCTCGGGTTCCCTCGGGCAGGGGCGGTTTGGGGAAGGGGAGGGGAGTTCTGGTTGGTCCTCTGGGGCGGTGGAGAGGGGCAGAGAGGATGTTGGTCGGGAGGGGACGGGTTGGCCAGTGAGAAGAGAGGAGAGGGGCTCGGATTGGGTGAGAAAGAAAAGAAAAGAGAGAATAGAGATTCACCCTAGTCCATGACATGTGGGACCAGGAGGGGGGTGCTGTTCTCCTCTTCCAGCAGGTGGAGTAGAAAAGAGTGAGAGAGAAATAGAAGGCGAAAGCTTTGAGTGAAAAGCTCAAATGAATTTGAAAATCTAAGTTTGGATAATTCAAATATGACCCACAAAAGTAAAATGGGTCTACACCCCAAACTTACCTAAATTAAGAGAAGGTACTGAACTTACAAATGACTAATTTAATTATCTCATTTAGCTTTTAAAGAAAAGAAAACTTTTGGTGATAAAGAAAGGAATCACCCAAATGGTCATGTTATTTTGGTGACTACTAAAGCTAGTGAGATTAATATGCAAACAAGCTCTTTTGTGATAATTTAGAACAGGGTATGGAAGTATATGTGACCTAGATGAAAATGTTTCAAAGGCATGTCAAAAACCGTTTAGGGTTTTCTTAATAATAGCTCCTAATTTGGCTAAGTTTTAACAACCATGAAGATCCTAATGGTGGATATTTTGTTTTAGTTGTTGTTGTTTTGAGTGTTTTCAATTATCACTAGAATAACACCACAATGCTAAAGCTAAGAGAATTGGGGTGTTACAGTCCAGATGGATAATGAAGTGAGAGTAAAGTCATACCCGATGATATCCAAAAGTACCTCCAAGTGTTGCTATAAGTGTGAAGGAGACCACCTAGCTCGAAACTGTCACAACAAACGAGACTGGACTTCTTTAATTGAGATAGAATATGGCAAACAAGATTTGGAAGAACTTTTAGCCCTGGAAACACCTAAGAAGAAGAAGAACTTAAGCGACGTAATTTGCTTCAAATGTAAGGGCAAGGGACATTATGCTGATAAGTGCCCAGAAAAGATGAAGGAGAAATGCCTTACCCGCTCGCACAAGAAAATCATCAGTCCCGTGACATGTCGCAGATGCAGAGCAACATGACACTATGTCAGTGGCTGCCCTGAGTGGAAGAAGAATGAATCTCTCCAAGGACCGAGTGGAAAACGTGAGTGCTAAAACTTCCGTATCCACCACATGCCATTGTATTTTGAATACTTGTACGCTTTACATCAGAGAAATAAACAAGATTACACAAAATTTCTAGACTGACCACAAATTTCTTTTAAGGGTGGTAGCCACCCAGTTAAAGTAAATCATGCTGCTTAAACTCAGATATCCCAAACCATCTTTCTTTCTATCCTCCTAATCATAAAAATCATTCGCTGCCAATTCTCAAGTTTCCATGTCAAAACGTTACATTTCTCAAACCTCTCGAGTTATCAGAATCATTCAAGCATTTGCTTTCTTTCTAGCTTCTCCAAATCTCGGGGACGAGATTCCTTTCAAGGGTGGTAGTCTGTAACATCCCAACATTTTATAATGTTCAAAAATCACAAAAATTTAAAACTTTTCTTTTTATTAAAGTAAAATATTAAATGCATAAGGAAACCAACTATGAAAGACTTCAAACTTATTGAAAGAGTTTAATATTTCAAATGTCACAGTTTAAACATTTTATTATCCACTGTATTTCAAAAACCTTAAAAAATTAATTTGACAAATATTTTACAAAGTACAATCCATTTTATTTTAAGTAAATAGTTTACTTCTAAGAAATTGATTTCAACCACTTAGCCATATCTATTCATAAATTCACAAATTATTTAAAAATGGTGTTAGTTACCAAATGGTTTTCATTCTCTTAACTAAGTTCAAAACATGGTGTTAAAATTTCAGTTCTGTAATTTATAACTATAAACTTCATAAATTTTAAAATTAATGAATTAGCCAAATAAACATTTCATTTGCTTAAATGAATTTCATTTATTTTCAAAGCATGAAATGATTAATATATTCTAAATAATAATAGAATTAAAACAAAAATCTTTTTTCAAAGTTGTTATGAAGTTTTCAAATGAATTTTCATAATATAAAATATAATGGTGCACAAATTATTTTCAATTAATAATGAATACCTTATATTTCACATTTCCTAAAAATTATTTATATTTAGTTCTTTAATATTATGCGAAAATAAAGATGAATGATTTCAGCAAAACAAGTTTAAATAACTTAAATTCAAACATATTGGAATGTGGGTATTTTACAAATTTTATTTAGCCAAAAGAAAATTTAATTAAGATATAAATTCAAATTTGACTTTAAGTGTCAAATTTGTATTTAAGCAATATTTCAAAATATTATTTTTCAAAAACATTTAAACATGCCCACAACTGGTTTAAAACAAAGATAATAATATTACAAATTTTTAGAAATTTATTTGACATCATTTGGAATTATAAATCAAAAGATATAAACAAAATAGAAAAATCAGAAAAGAAAAAGAAAATACCTGCTGACGTCAGCGGTGACGTCACCTTCTTCAACCTCCGGCCGGATTTTCCTCCCCTAAACTACTCCTCCAATTCCGGCTCCAATTCGAGCGATTATTACGCGATTGGTTCTCCCGTGCGCGTCTATATATAGCCCTCGATCTCCTCTCTCTTTCCCCTCTCCTCCCGCTTGGTTTCGTGCCCCCAGGCCGTCGAAAACGCTCGCCGGAGCCGCACACCGCCGCCGCCGTATTCCTCTGTTTTCCGGCGACCCGGTACGACCCCGCCGCCCCTTCCTCGTCCTCCATCTCTCCCGCACCTGCACGCACCCCCTGAGCCCTCCGGTTTATTGTTTTCCCATAGCAGGACTTCGGAGACGAGCAAATAGACCTCGCCAGAATCGCGCGATCTCCACCCGGGCCCTGCCACGTTCCGAGAATCGAAGGGCAACACCGAGCCCTCCAGCATCTACGGCGCGACTCACCGTGTCCGAAGCCGTCTTCCGCGAGCTCGGGGGAGAACGGCAGCGACCGGAGCATCCACGCCGGAGCGAGCGCCGCCGTCTTCTCCAAGTCCGGCGAGTCCCCGCCGCCACTTTCTGGTCAACCACTGTAAGCCCTTGGATCTAAATCGTGTGGCCGAGATTAGATATTTTTAAATCAAATCGGTATCTGTTCTGATCCGTTGGGTCTGGATCTGACGATCCAGATCAGATCCAGTCAGCACTGACGTGGCGTCCACCGTCAGCGCCACGTCAGCGCCAGCGTGTAATTCTTTTTCTATTTTTAAATTTAATTGGAAGCTTTACAGAATAGTCCCTGTAATTAAAACATCTATAACTTTTTAACCACAACTCCAAATTTGACAAATTTATATTTTTGGAAAGCCCTCGACATGTAGAATATTTTGGATCTGCCAAAATTCAAATTTGACTTAGTTTAAAATATTCAAAATTCAAATGGTGAATTTGAGTATTTTTGTCATAACTTTAAATCTGTAAATTAAAAAATTGCAAAAAAAATTGTTTTAGAAAATTTAGAATATTTGTAAATTAATGTCACTGCTATAAAATATTTTTGAGTAATTTTTGAATGAATTTATAGTTATATATTTAATTTGAATAGTTTGAGTATTTTCAACATAACTATTAATAAAAATAGTATTTTTAATTAAAGTAAATTGCTATAAATTTAATTAAAATACCTCTGTCTATTAACACTATTTATTAAATTATATTATAAAAATTTAATCATAGAAAACTTTAATCTTATCATGATTCCTTTTGTTATATTTTCCAAAAATAGAAATTAATTAAATTGCATTTATAAATTCATGCATATTTATAAAGAAATCACAAAAGTTATTTTTGATGTTTCTTGTGATTTAAAATTTCATTTCATTCATAGCATATTTAATTTTGTAGATATAATTCTCATAGGAAAACCCCTCTTCATTAGTTTTCTCTAAGTTAGAAATAATTTCAACTTAGCATTTTTGTGAAGTGCTACACTTAGACACTTAGTAATTTTCAACATGGAGCTGGAAGACCAATGAAGGACTTAGCCAAACAAGACTCCAGAAGAATCTCCAAGGAATGGAAGCACTTAGAAGTAAGATCAAGAAGAAGTTCATTAAGACCAACCAGAAATATTTTCTAAGTCTTTCTCCCTCTTTCTTCTTTCTCCCTCCTTCTTCTGTTAGACTTCTTGATGACTAAGTAAATCAAAGACCAGCCTCGAGGATACAAGAACCACCAAGTATGAAGATTTATCAAGTCTATCAAAACTGCAATCAATACATCATATGGAGAATATTAAAAGTCTAGAGATGAAGCCTGGAGGACAACTACATCTTTCTTCTATCTTTTCCCTCTTTTCTAATCTTGTCTTTCACATTTGACATAAACAATTTTTGATCATGATATTATCGTCTTGAAGTTTGTTGGATCCTAGCGGCATAGTGAGATGAAGCGGCCTGGAAACAAACCTTACATGTCCACGTACATGAGACCTGTTCCACAATTTAAGTGGCTGGCCGGGTGTCTGTCTCTCTCACTATAGTGAATGTCCAATTTACAAAGAGTTGATAATAATTGTTGATCATCTTGAACAAATGACTTAGTATTTACTCTAAATATTTCTACACATCAAGACTAAGCCATTAGAGGGCTTATACAAGATGATATAAAATAATATTTTATTCAACTTATTACCTTAGCCCTTAGTCCTTTTGGACCAACCTATTTGCCTTGCATTAACTAAAAAGATTTTCATGGCATGAACAAGCATTTCTAGCCCTTAGGAATATTTTCCACATCATGCATAAACATATTTTCCTTAGAAAGTTTTATAAAACTTATTTGTTCATCTAGTATGTGTTTGTATGCATTGTGGAGTTGTGCTTGCTGTTGATTGTTGTATTGTTGCTTGTCTATACTGTTAGATTGAACGGAGAGTCCCGAGTATCGTTGAAAAGAGTTGTGAACAACGACAACATTCAAAGGCAAGTGGCACACCTCATAAACTTCCTATTATTTCTATATGCATTACTTACTGTATTTTTATATGCATGTGTAGGATAGTATTGCTATGCTAAACCTGTGTAGAATTCCTTATTCCTGTGTCTAGGTTCCTATCCAATACTTAGTAGAATTATTGATGCTATGCAAATGTTGTTTTGTGAAAATCTAAATTCTACTAAGTTAAGAATGAAACACCTGGGTGGTAAGTGGTTGTATGGTTTATGTTGAGTGGCTACTATGGTCCATGTCTATGGTTCCTGGAGTATCTACACTTGTGAATGGCCACCCAGGAACCGAGGAATCTGAAGAACTCCGAGTGACGATTGCTTCCAGTGCAGCCATTGCCATATGGGCTCTGGCTTGATCAATTATGTTGCATGGACTCTCTCCGGCTTGACAAGCAGATGTAGGGGGATGTTAGGTGGAACAGGTCAAGCCAGAGTGGGAGGGAAAATGCTTCTGAAAGATCTCGTCTCATTCTTCTCCTTTCCTATTCGCAAATGGTGTGTAAAGGATAGTTTGGGTTGAATGGGTACAATGGTGAACGTGCACAACCTCTGCAGAGTGTAAAACTAAGTACTTAGCCGTGTCCCCGGTACGGATAATTTGAGTAGCTGATCACGGACGTCAACGGAGGATTCCATCATTCCAACTTCAGAAATAAAACTTGATGGGTGAACAAGGGAAGATGAGATTTATGGTTTTCATGCCATACTCGTCTTGATTTCAAGAAAAGTGTTTTCAAAAGAGTAGGAAAAAATGGCTTTATGCAAATTAGCCTTGAACTCCACCAGCCAAATATGCATATAGGCTTTAGAGTTATTCCATTAAGTGTCCACCATAGTGTCACTTGCCAGACTCCATTTTTAATGGAATCTGACCCACTCTGTTGCAAAATTTTATTTGTTACAGGTTATTCAAATGACGAGTGAGGTTTCGTTAAGTGATTTCGAGTCTGCAACCAACATGTTTTCGCCTGTGGCAACATGAAGTTGTTGGAGACCCACTGCTATTGTATTTCCGTTGTTTACTTTTTCGAAGCTAGCTTTATGATATGCAACTTGTATTGAATATTTGTAAGTCTGGATCATCGATGTAATAAAATTGATACTTTGTTGTGATATTACATCGTAAACTGTATGTGCAAACGAATCGATCCAGGGATTTGCACTATACACAGGTATCTGCCTTATTAAAAGTGCAGGTACGCTACAAAATGAGAGAAAGGAAAGAACCGGAGCTCGTCGGCGCCCGAGCCGCCTCCGACCTCGTCTCCCTGCCGCACCAAGACGCACCGCTCTAAGCCGACGCCACCATCGCCTCCAGCACGCCGCGCCGCACCTCTCTGTGGTCTCCGCGAGGCCCGGGAGGCACCGCATCGCCCGGAGCGTCCACGCCCGAGCGTTGCCGCCGCCATCGCCTCCAACTCCGGTGAGTCCCGTCGCCGGTTTTTGGTCAACACTCCTGGACCGTCCGCTCTATGTCCAACGACAAGGATTAGAACGTAGAAGCGAAGGGGTACGATCAGATCTGGACCGTCAGTTCCCGATCCAACGGCCCAGATCCACCCACTTATCCAGCTCAGCGCAAGGTCAGCGGCCACGTGATTGCCCAGTCAGCGCTGACGTGGAAGATGATTTTCTCGATTTATTTAAATGGCAGTTTTACAAAAAAGCCCCTGCCACTTAGATCTGTTATAACTTTTTAACCACCTATCCAAATTTAACAAACTTTATATTTTTGGAAAGCCCTCGACATGTAGAATATTTTAGATCTGTTAGATTTCAATTTCGACTTAGTTTAAAATATTCAAATTTCAAATGGATGATTTGAGTATATTTGTAATAACTTTAAATCTATAATTCCAAAATTGTAAATAAAATTGTTTTAGAAACTTTATAATATGTGTAATATAATGTTTCTGTTATAAAATAATTTTAAGAATTATTTTGATGATTTAAAAGTTATATGTTTAAATTGAATAACTTGAGTAATTTTGATATAACTTTTAATATAAACATTATTTTTGAATAAGTTCAATTGCTATAAATTTATTTAAATCCCCTCTGTATATTAATAATAATTACGAAATTTTGTTATAAAAATTTAATCACATGAAACTCTAATATTATATTTAACCCTTTTATTATATTTTGCAAAATTAGAAACTAATTAAATTGCAATTATAACTTTAGGCATACTTTATAAATATCACAAAAATTAGTATTATGTTTCTCGTGATTTAAAATTGCATTTCCTGCCTAGCATATTTTATTTTGTAGTATATTTCCCATAAGAAAACTCCTCCCCCATTTTCTCTAAGTTAGGATTATTTTCAACTTAACATTTGGTAAAGTGTTATGCACTTAGACACTTAGGATTTTCAACATGGAGCTAGAAGACCAATGAAGTAGACAAACAAGACTTCAGAAGTACCTTCAAGGAGCAGAAGCACTTAGAAGAAAAATCAAGAAGAAGTTCATGAAGACCAGCCAGAAATATTTTCTAAGTCTTGCTCCCTCTCTCATTCTTTTCTCTCTTCTTCTCTTAGACTTCGTGAAGACTAAGTTAAATCCAAGACCAGCCTAGGTGATACAAAAATTATCAAGTCTGAAGATTATTCAAATCTACCAAGAATTCAATCAAGACATCACCAAGGAGAATATTACAAGTCTGGAGATGAAGCCTGGAGGACAACTACATCTTTCTTTCTATCTGTTACCTCTTTCCTAATCTTGTCTTTCACTTAAGACTTAAACAATTTTGATCATATTATTACCATCTTGAAGTTTGTTGGATCCTAGTAGCATAGTGAGATGAAGCGGCCTGGAGACAAACCTTACATGTCCACGTACATGAGACTTGTTCCACAATTTAAGTGGTTGGCCGGGTGTCTGTCTCTCTCACTATAGTTAATATCCAATTTACAAAGAGTTGATAATAATTGTTGATTACCTTGAAGAAATAAACTTAGTAATTTTCTCTAAGTAGTCATGCACTTCATGACTAAGTCATTTGAGTGCTTATTCTAGATAATTTATAACAAAGTTATTTTGTCCAACTTCTGACCTTAGTCCTTAGTCATTTTGACCAACACATTTCCTTGCATTAACTTGAAAGATTTTTCATGGCATGACATGCATTTCTAGTCCTTAGAAATAATTTGCATATAATGCATGACATGTTTTCCTAAGAAGTTTATGAAAATTGTTTGTTCAATTATGTATGCTTGTATGTGTTGTGTTGTTTTATGATTGTTGTATTGTTATTGTTTAGACTGAATGGAGAGTTTCGAGTATCGTCGAAAAGAGTTTGTGAACAACGACAACATTCAAAGGCAAGTGGCACACCTCATAAACTTCCTATTATTTTCTATTTGCATTACTTAGGGTATTTTTATATAAGCATGTGTAGGATAGTATTGCTATGCTAAACCTGTGTAGAATCCCTTATTCCTGTGTCTAGGTTCCTAAGAATGAAACACCTGGGTGGTAAGAGGTTGTATGGTTTATGTTGAGTGGCTACTCATGCCATGTATATGGTTCCTGGAGTACGTACACTTTAGAATGGCCACCTAGGAACAGAGGAATCTGAAGAACTCCGAGTGACGATTGCTTCCAGTGCAGCCATTGCCAATGAGCTCTGGCTTGATCAACTATGTTGCGTGGACTCTATCCATCTTGACAAGCAGATGTAGAGGGTGTTAGGTGGAACGGGTCAAGCCAGAGTGGGAGGGAAAATGCTTCTGAAAGATCTCGTCTCATTCTTCTCCTTTTCCTCATCACTGTAAGTGTGTAAAGGATAGTTCGGGTTGAATGGGTACAATGGTGAACGTGCACAACCTCTACAGAGGGTAAACTAAGTACTTAGTCGTGTCCCCGGTACGGACAATTTGAGCAGCTGATCACGGACGTCAACGGAGGATTCCACCATTCAAACTTCAAAAATTAAAACTTGATGGGTGAACAAGGCTAGAATGAGACAGTGGTTGTCATGCCACAAATGTCTCGAATAGAAGATGTAACACCGCAAAGTTTGGAAGCAACAAAAACATAATTAATAAATACCTAAATTTCTGAGGGAAGAAAAACTTTTTGAAATGTCTTGTTAATGGATGTGTTTATCCTCTGATTGCTCTATTGGTCATGTTGTGTTTTGTGTTTATGTTGATAACCTCTCTAGCTATCAACCCTAAAACTCAACCTAGTTATATTATGACATCTGATAGCAATGTTTTGATAAACAAAACAGTCCATATATCTTCTGATATCCTATGTTTAACAAAACTATATTCACCATGATGTTCTGAATTTAGCATTTACCCAAAGACCAATTATTTGAGGTAATAGAAGTATTTCTAAGAGCTATATGATTTCAAAATCTACAAAGGACCATACCTTAAGTCCTAAAACATTTTGTAAAATAATAGGTTGCAAGTACTAGCAACCCTCTTTTCAAAACTCTCATTCTAGCAGGCTAGGGAAAACAATTTCCAAAGTGTTGTTTAACTCTTTTTCTACTAAAAACCTTTTCTTGACCATTTGGTCACCATATCACCTCATCTCACTCTGGGTATAGCCTAAATGCTTGGATTTCTTATTGATCTACTTGTTTCTAGAATCAATTGGTTTGTATTTGTTTTTACTTGTTTTAATATGTGGATATTATGTGTGCATTTTTTTGATGTGTAGTTTGATGTGAGTTATATGATGTTTGAAAGTTATCCTTTATGATTGTGGTGTGTTTACCTTTGTATTATTATGTTTGATTATAAGAGGAAATCAAATATTATTCTTTTTTCAATAGGAAATAACTATCTTCCTTTCCATAATATTTTTAGCATTTCTAGAGCATGACAGTTAGGGTTTATTTTGTTAACCTTGGAAATACAAACCCCTAGTATCATCTACATCACCCCTATTTTCCTTTTATATTCTTATTTACATTTTACAAAATCATTTGATCATGAATTCTTGGCTGGGTTGAGTTCTATAATTTAAAGTGACCATATCTCTTTTATAACATAGCAACTTGCCATTTTGGTGTTTAGTGGATGTTGAACCTTCTGACCTAAACTCTTAAGCCTAATGATTCACCCATATCCCTTCTGACCAGCCCATCTTGTCTCTAATTTTTCTTG
Source organism: Poa annua (assembly GCA_026929855.1). Lineage (NCBI taxonomy): Eukaryota > Viridiplantae > Streptophyta > Magnoliopsida > Poales > Poaceae > Poa > Poa annua. The sequence continues at coordinate 98,894,114 of CM049427.1, forward strand.
TCAAAGATTTGACTAATCCATTTTAGCAAACTGGGCTACTCAAATCAACCACAAATCCTCTCTATCTAAAACTCACATCCCTCTCACCCCATCCTCTGGTTTTTGGTGTGTAATGTAACCCCCTCACTCCTGAAGTGCCCATAGCACGACAATCCTAAACCCTAGCCCTGTTTTTCTTTTGTCTCACTCGTTTGGACGTTGTGTCGAGCACCTGGTGGGCAGAGCTGACCTCCCCATTACCTCACCACCTCCAACAGCCCCACGCCATAAGATAGCTTCCAAGCCGTGCTCTAGTGCCAGCAGACGCTCCCCCACCGCCCGGCATCACCAATCGGTGCCCAGCACCTCCTCTCCACCCATGCCCATGCCCGTGATCACCTAACCGGCCACCCTCTCTTCTTTTATCAACGGAGGCTCCCTCACCCCCTCTCTCCATGTCCATTTCACTCCACCTCCTCTCCTCACCCACCCCCTGCAAGATCTCTTGAGCTCTCGCTCTCTTCTGCATGAAATCGTGATGGAAACATCACTCGGATGGGGAAGCGCCGAGCAAGCCCGCCTCCGTCTCCGACTCCCTCTGCTCCTTCTCCTTGCACCTCCTCGTTCATATCTTCGCGGGCAACCTCTTAGGCATCATCGTGTGCTTTCAGGCACACCGGAGAAGCACCAGCACGCCGTTGTCTGCCGCGGACGTCCTCGATGCCGCCATCGGCCTGGAGCTCGCCGACGAGTTCTAAGGACACCCGCGACCTTACCGAGCCATCAGTGTCCTCCTCCACCCCTCGCCATCGTCCGGAGTGCGCCCTAGGTGAGCATCTCGAGCTCGCGTCTTTCTCTAGGGTTTCTGCTTTGTGTCCCTGGTCGGGAGGAGGAAGACGACCAGCAGCTGTCCGATTCGCGATGGACGATCCCCTTTGAATCCCTCTGTTTCTTTTTCTAGCCGTCGGATCTAAGATCCACGGTGACTCACCCCTTTGCCAGCGCGCTCCGCCGTGGGCCGGCCCATCTCGCGCGGTTGGGTTTGTTTCAGATCTGACCCTTCTGCTCTTTTTCTTTTAAGCAAATTATTCTCTGTTTGTTTTTCCAGTGATTTGGTAGCCCAGCTTTAATTCATTTGTGGTAGATCTAATATTCAAAAATTGTGAGATAATTTTTTTATCATAGCTATGTGTTTTCTCAATCATGTGGCACTGGCCCTTCTCAAAAATATATTTGTATGAGTGTGATATGTGCAATCTTGTAAAAAGTGGATTTTGCACCATTTACTTAATAACTTGAGTTTATAAATCCAAATCCTGCAAACTTTAGTTCTCTGGAAAGCCTAGGAGAATACCTACCTAGATCTGTAAGCCTTGCATGCAGGAGATGTGTCTAAATAAAGTTATATTAAGTTTAAAATTGACACCAGTACCACTTTGGTGATTTTTATTTCATTATTATTTTTTTTAAAGCAAATCCAATTGTATGTGGAAGATATGAGTAGTAGCTATCATAGACTAGCTTGGTATTATTTTAGATCTTATATTTTTCTCTTGGTAGATTATTTTCAAAAACAGTAGGTTATTACACTAGAAAAGGAATATTTTTATTTTATGTTAATTGCATGTGTTTGATTTTAATGTTTGGTGCTATATATGTTTGTACAAATAAATTAAGAGTAATTTTGTTTGATACTGATGTGTTTTCCTAAGCATGAAAAGTTGGGTTTGTGTAAAAATAATTTATAACTTATGATGTACACCATTAAAGGTAAAATGTGTATGTTCCACTAAAGTTTAGATATATGGAGCTAGGAGTGTCCAAATTGAGTGAATCCAATTTCTAAAGAAAGATAAAGGAAATACCTATCCATATAAATTAACTTTTCATACAGGAGATTCCTAAAACTAAAGGTACAATCTTTTTGGTTTTGAGACCAGTAGATTTGGATTATTTTTAACTCATGTTCAGTAATAACTTTTGATGCAGATCCAATTTCCCTAGCTTCCTATAGCTACTAGGTGTACTGTGGTAGAAGAACTTATTTTTCTAAACAATATTATTGGAGTTATAACTTATCTCCCAAAGCAGCAACATTTGGCTAATAGGAGTCTTAGATGTTAATCATCTGTTCTTAACAAATGTGAATTGTATAAACATTACTAATCATCTTTTTAAGATCAGAACCTTAACTCAATAATAATTACTTGATTGAACTACTTTTATAATGTGTGGTGCATTGTTTATTTATGTTTAGCATTATTCACGTTGTAACCTAATAATAACATCAATTGTGCTTATATGCTCTGCTTGTGGGTATGTTTGTGTGTTGTGTTTTATCTCTTTAAACATCATCTTATTTATCCAATAATTGTAATAAGTTAATTCCCTGTTTTACTTGAAGTGTTATGTGTTGATGCGCTTAGTCACTCTTAAGTCCAGAAACTTAGGTTATCCTTTAATAGCCCTAATAAATTTCCTGATAGCATTGCTAGTCCCTTCACTTTTGAGTTTCACATAGTTCATCTTGTTTCCTAGGAGTTGCACTAGTTTCTTTTGTGGGTTATGCATGTGAATGATTGTTTGGTGTTAAATTTTATCCAGTAGTTCCTTGTGTTTTGTAATGCTTAATATATGACTTTCTTATTTTAGATTGTTGTCAACACTTGGTTGCCATGTGATTCTTTGTTTATTGGTTGAAATGACCTTAATTGTGGTGTCCTGTTAAATAGGCCTAGTGCACCATTTTAGCTCTTAGTTATAAACCAGTTGTGATAGTGGTGTTACCATTGTTTGTCGCTTAGTTACTTGATAGTAGGTGTTTCTTGAGCTAGTAACATGTTTGCATGTGAGTGTGCTCAATGCTAGTGTTAATGTTAATACTTGCTGGTGTGATTAAGATACTTTTGTCTGAAGTATTTCCTAAACAATTAATATACTTTTGTCTAAAGTATTTCCTAATCTACTAAGATACTTTTGTCTGAAGTATTTCCTGAAACTAATATAACAACTCTTATTAAATGACATAATGACCCTAAGTGATGTGTTGATTTAGTGTTCTGTAGAACTACCCTTTTATTACTCAGGGTTGTTGTGTATATTTTCTTAGGAGAATCTGTTGTTGTCTTAGATCTATGTACTTTATTGTTTGTGTTTGTTTAGCTAAAGGAGTTGTTTGCTCTTGATTGTTAGCTTAGTGTCTTGTGCAATGCTTGCTGTTTAGCATGTCCTTCTAGCTTTGTCTGGTATTCTGAGTGTGCTTCATTTTCCTGTTTACGATGTTAGATACGATCGTGAAAGAACGGGAAGTGAGGAATGAACCTGAAGAACGTCATGACCAAGACCAAGGACATATTGCTGAGCCAGGCAAGCCACCTCACCACCATTATGCAAATCCTACTATTTACAAAGCATGTTTTGTTTTAAAATCAAATAATGCAAGTTTTACTTCTTTTGTGGCACCTTGCCACCCGAAAACTATTTTACAATATATTGTTTGGCCAAAGTTATCTACTAGAATACTATAGGTGTTACAAAAAGAGTTTATTTGGTGAGCCTTGTTGTTGAAGGCTCCATCAAAAAGATTAAGTTTTCTAGTAGTCTACCTTCATCTACTTACCTCAAAACTATAGGATGGGAACCTGTTTGATAAAACTATTTTATGGAGGAAAACCTGAGTTGCTGGGAGCAATCAGCGAGAAAGAAATGTTTTATGAAAACCCGAGATGCTGAGAGCATTCGGAGATGTTGCGAAAACCCGAGATGCTGAGAGCATTCGGAGATGTTGCGAAAACCCGAGATGCTGAGACCATTCGGAGATGTTGCGAAAACCCGAGCTGCTGGGAGCAGTCGGAGATGGAGGTTTAATTTCGAAGTCCCTGCTGCCGCCCGAACAATTAACCCGTGCAACCACACTACCTGACATGGGTAGGGCTTAGCCGGAAGCTTGTCTGTCTTAGTGTTGGGGCTCTCATATGAGGGCTGGGCCCTCGAAGCCGGGTTGTCGTCCGGATAAGACAATACACTGCTGCAAATCAGCAGCCGGACGATTACGGCAGGTCTCCTGACGTGGCGGTGTGGCGTCCCGAGGAAAGACCAAGAGGTCTAGTGGAGCACACGGTGCCGAGGAGAACAAACCTACCGGGAGGCCCCGATACTAGGGTGGTCATAGTGGAAAGTTTTGATCGTGTTATCCGGACCCCCGCATGCTGTCGTATGACGGGCCGTGGCAGACACGGCGGAATAACCGATAGGTGTGGGTAAAGTGTGCAACCTCTGCAGAGTGTAAATCTATTCGAATAGCCGCGTCCGCGGTCATGGACGGTTGGAAAGGCCACACTGGGCGCCTGGGGAAAGAAGTTGTTTTCAAAAGGAAAGTGTTTCGGTGATACAAGGAGGTACCTGGGAGGTACGGAATTTGGGAGAAGATGGTTGGTCTCGGGGAGACAATCAGTCGGATCTCAAGTCAGGAAAAGGGGTATCCCCATCCTAGTGTTTTTAAAGGTTTTACAAAAGAAAGTTTTGAACTTGGATATGTCCTTGCTATATCTAAGAGAAGAGAATTCTATCTCTAAATGTTTTTCTTCAACAAAGATACAGAGATGTCGTATTGTCTATGTCTAAAATCATGGTATTCGAAAACTAAGCCCTATAGTCGTATATAGCAGTTATCCCAGTTTTCGAAAGGTGTTTTCTTGCATTATCATGAAAACTTAAGTCTTTGAGGTGGTCTTGCGAGTACGTAAATGTACTCATATGGCTGTGTCCCTGGATATTCAAACGTCCAGGTTGAAATGAAGAAATGTACGACAAGAAGGAGGAGTACGCCGATGACTACGCCAACTGAGTGTCCCGCTCAACTGCTATGTGGAAATGCGTCAGGACGTGACGAGGGCCAACGCTAGCCGAAACTTGCGCTGATCCTTAGTTAATATTCGTCCAGTGCGACGATGTTTGCAGGCTTGGTCATATGACCAGTATTTATGTAAGTCTTATGCTACTAGATGACCCGTTGCGCGACTGCGCAATTGCCGGATATAAATACTATATTGTTATCATGTGCTTTTTCTGCTATGCTCACTATATTTTGATAGATGCTTGGTTATATATGAAAACCATCATACCAACCCACTGTGCCACTAACGCAATTGTCAAAACCAAGGGTTTAGGGTTCTTTGCAGAACAACATCCAAATAGTTGGCACGCAGGGTCGAGGAGGCATGGACGATAATGGTAAAGTTTCCCTTGAAGACAACCTCAAGCAGAGTTGGGAGTCACAAACCATACTATTGCCATAGCCTCTTTGTTTCGCTGCTGTAGGAGGAACTATATTGCTCAAGCAAGCAATAATGTAACATCCCATTATTTCATAAATGTTCAAAAATCACAAAAATTTAAAACTTTTCTTTGATTAAAATAAAATATTAAATGCATAAGAAAACCAACTATGAAAGACTTCAAACATATTGAAAAAGTTTAATATTTCAAATATCTCAGTTTATCTTTATTTTCAAAAGTTGTTTCAAGCTAAAAGATTTTATTATCCATTGTAATTATTAAAACCTCAATATCTAATTTGACAAATGTTTTCAAACCTTGAAACCATATTCATGAAATAAAAGTTTTCTTTATAAGTATTTGATTTCAAAAACTTAGCAATAGCAATTCATAAATTAAAATAATAATTACAAGTGTTATTTTAAACTTTGAAAACATTGTCTATTCGCCAAAAGATTATTATTCATTTACCCAAGTTCAAAACATAGTTTTGTATATTTCAAGTCTACAGTGTATAACTTTAAAACTTCATAGATTTTATAATTAATAAGCATTGCATTAACTTAAATTAGTTTCATTAATTATCAAACATAAATTGATCTTCATGAATATATATATATCCAATATAAGAAATGAAATAAATCTAGAATATTTTCCACAGATATGTTACGAAGTTTTCAAATGATTTATCATAATATAAAACTTAATGGTGCACAAAATATTTTGAATTTAAAAAATGAATGCATTATATTTCTCTTTCCATTTCAAATAAATATGTTATGTATATTCATATTATACTAAATCCAAAAATGAATTTAGCATTTTAAAATGAGTTTAAATAACTTGAATTCAAACATATTTGAATGTGGGTAATTTCATAAATCTTATTAACCCAAAATAAATTTATTTAAATTACTAATTTCAAAGTTGACCTAAATGGGCAATTTTGCATGTTTGAATAATTCAAAATAATATTTTTCAAAAATGATCAAAACATGCCCACAACTGGTTTAACACAAAGATAATAATTTTACAAATTTTTGGAAATTTGTTTGACATCATTTGGACAATTAAATCAAAAGATATGAATAAATTAGAAAAACAGAAAAAGAATAATTGCTGACGTCAGCAATGACGTCAGCGTCGTCTTCAACCTCCGGCGTTAATCACGGCCGAAAATCCTCTCCCGATCCCGGATCAATTCAAGGGCAAAATCAGCGGAATTAGTTACCTTCAAGCGTTCCTATAAAACCCCCACCCTCTGTCGCTGCCTTCCCCTCTCCTTCCCCTAAAGAACACGCCCCCAGGCCACCAGAAAAGCTCGCCGGAGCATCCGTAACCGCCGCCGCCTTTTTCTGTTTTCTGGCGAGTCGAGGTACCTCCCGGGGCCGAGACCCCCTCCTTCCTCTTTCCCTCGACGACGCGCTCCTCCTGACGTTTTTCCCCGAATCCTCTTTACAGCAAATCGCGAGGGGAAGGACGAGCCGAAGCTCGCCGGTCTCTGAGCTCCTCCGGCCGGTCGTCACGGTCGCTCCGGGAAGAAGAGCACGCCACCGACGCGCTTATCCTCACCGCCTTGGAGCACGGTGTCCGGAGCTGCCCTCCACGCATCCGGGGAGGCGCCGCAGCGATCGGAGCATCCTCGCCGTGTGCAGCACCGCCGTCGCCTCCGTCTCCGGTGACCACCCGCGCCGCCCAGTGAGCCCATCTTCTCCCTGCCGCCCGATCTGTTTTCTGCGGCCTGGATTAGATCGCAGTAACGAATCGGTAGGATTTGATCTGGACCGCCAGATCCAGATCTGACGGCCCAGATCGAATCACTTAGGGTGTGTTTGGTAGCCCGGCTGCCTCCAGAAAATCTCCCTCCACCCAACTTTCGTGTGTTTGGTAGCCCGGTTTTATCATATGGGCCATGCCCAACTCACCCAGAAAACCCCTCTCAGCCATGCCCACCAGAGAAGCTCAGATCGAGCTTCACAACTCAGCCTGGCCGAGCTCATACGAAAAATCCCACGTGTGGGCCCCACCCCAATCGTGCACCACCCACCCCGACCAAATTCCCCTCCCATTCGCCCCCCTCGCATGCCAGCTCTCTCCGCATCCCTCCCGTCACCAGCCCCATCCGCCAGCGCGGCTCGCGGCCCAGCGCCACCCTGCCGCCGCAGAGCCGCCGCCCTACCAAGCCGAGTCGACCGCCGCCCCCGTGCAGCCCCACGCCGGCCCTCAGCGCCTCCCCGCTCCCAGTTCAAGCAGCAACTCCGGCTGCCATGGAGGAGCAGCACTGCATCACCGTGTGAGCTAGCCCCGCGCCACACCGAGCCCAACTCAGGCAGCACCGCCGACCTCCTCGTCCAGCAACAGAGAACCACCACCGCCGCAACCTCGCGCCGGAGAAGCCCGTGCCGGAGACGACCACCGCCGCCTCGGACCTCCATACGTACGGCGCAGACACAGTAGCTCCGCACGTCGCCGCCTCGACCCTCCAAGCTAGTGCGAGTCGGCGAGCCGGCGCGGCGCACCTCGGCACGCATCCTGGACCAGGGCTGCACCGATGCGTGGGCGTGATGCACCGGCCGCCGAAGTCCTCGGCCAGGTCCGGCCAGCCATTGGACTTGATTGCTTTTAAATATCTGCGTAAAGGACCTGTGTGTAATAATTTGGACTGATTCGTAATTTCTTTTGTGCTCAGCACTGCCCAACGCATGCAGCCCACCAAACAACTTCTCACCCTAACATGTCTCGGCCCATGCAATCCACCAAACACATCAAAAAATCTCAACTAAACTTGTATAAGCCCAGCCTGGCTAAGTTAAGAAACACATTCTGAGCCCATGCAGGCTACCAAACACACCCTTAACCACGTCAGCGCCTACGTGGCATGTACAGTCAGCGCCCAGTCAGCGCTGACGTGTTAAATGATTTTTATCGATTTATTTATTTTGGCAGTTTTGTAGAAAAGCCCCTGTTAATAAAAAATGTCATAACTTTTTAACCACTCATCCACATTTAACAAACTTTATATTTTTGGAAAACCCTTGACATGTAGAATATTTTAGACCAGCCAAAATTCAAATTTGACTAAGTTTAAAATATTCAAATTTCAAATGGAAGATTTGAGTATTTTTGTCATAACTTTAAAACTGTAAATTCAAAAATTGCAAATAAAATTGTTTTGGAGACTTTGGAATATTTGTAAGTGATGCCTCTGTTATAAAATAATTTTGAATAATATTTGTATGATTGATAGTTATCTATTTAATTTGAATAGTTTGACTATTTTGGACATAACTATTAATAGAAATATTATTTTTCATTTAAACAATTTACTATTAATTTAATTAAATGCCCTCTGCCTATTAACCCCATTTATAAAATTTTGTTATAAATAATGTTTGAACAATTTAAAATGAATTTAAAGGCCAAAGACTTAATTTGATTTATTTTAGCACATTATAAGGTTTATTAATTTAACATTTATTACCTTGCACCAAAGGCATAAAATAATTGTCCTTGTCCTGAGAAAGCTCAAATTCCTGTTTATTAATATATTCCATAACATTAATAGGTAAGTTTAGTTTAAAATCTTTTAAATAATTTTGGTTCATTACAAGTGTTTATAAATGTTATTGGTTAATTAGGTGTTACTAAAAATGTGATTTAAAATATATAACAATTTAAATAACTAAGTTATTATTAATACTACAAACTTTGATGTTGGGATTTAAAAATGTATAGATATGAGAAAATCAAGAAATTCTTAAATTTGAATTTGGTTAAATTTAATTTTAAACACAATCATGGGAAAATGAAAAATTTAATGTTTACAGTTGTACTAAATTGTTAAACTTGGAAAAGAGTGTGAGAGAAACGACAACTCTCTTAAGGCAAGTGACTTCATAAAACACCTACTATTTTATTGCATATCTAGTGTTTTAAGCAGTATTTGCAAAAGTAGTATGCATGATAGGTTTCTAGGAGATTTGTAGTATGCTATGCAAACCTGTTAGGTTACCCCTTAGAAATTCCAGTTAGACCCCTATTATAATTTAGTGGAACTACCTGCTGCAAAAATGATTGTTTTATGGTTGATGTGATAAATGAAAATTTCCACTAAATTAATTTAACGCCTGGGTGTATTGGGTCGATCGAGGAGGTTTCAAGTTGAGTGGCTTCTCAAGGCCAAGTTTCATGGTTGTCTTCGCCCAAGATAGTTTCCACTTACTTGGGGCCATGATATGCGGTGTTAACCTGAGTTGCTCACTTTTGGTAGGCCACCCAGGGCTATGAGATTTAAGTTTACACTGAGTTTAGTTGCTTATCGTGCAACCATTGGTCAATATGGGCTCTGTCTTGATGGAGTAAGATGATGTGGACCTGGGTCAAGAGATTGATGGTGGTAGAGTTGACAGGATGGTGGTAATCTCTTAGTATGATCATGGGAAAGCAACTTCTGAAAAGTCTCGTCTTGATCTTCTCCTTTTCCTTCTCACTAAATGAGTGTAGAGGATAGTTTGGGTTGATTGAGTCTAATGGTGAAAGTGCACACACTCTCGAGAGTTAAAACCTAAGATCTTAGCCGTGTCCCCGACATCGGACAATTTGAGTAACTACACAAGGCTGTGTTCTGAAAATCTCTTCATCCCAATTTCTTAATAAAACTTTGTTGGGTGAACATGGGTAGGAGACATGGACTTGTCTCGAGATTGTCTATAAAGAGAAGATATTGTTTCAAAAAATTGTTTACCAAAAGTAGGAGAAAACTTGCTTTGCGCAATAGCCTTGAGCTCCACCAGCCAAATAAGCATATAGATATAGCTTAGTAGAATATTAGAAATTAAAGTCACTTGCCACCACAATTTAATTGTGCTGACCCTTTATAGCTGGGTTGCAACTAAACCTTGCAGATTTGACAGACGACGAGTGAGCATTTGATAGGATTTCGAGTCTACAACCAACATGCCTTGCCTGTGGCACATGAAGATGATGAGGCTCATTGTATCTACTGTTTTCCGCTGCTGCTCTTTGAATTTTGCTAGCCTTTTCAGTTTATGCAAGTTGTAAGAGAGATTTGTAACACTGGATCATGCGATTTAATAAAGTATTTGACACTTTTGCATGATATACATCTTAAACTGTGGTGCTAGCATTTGATCCAGGGACTAGCACATTAACACAGGGGCTTCCACCTTATAATAAAAGGTGAGGTCACTACAAATAATGACCCGTTACGCCATTGTCGAAAATACCGTCGGCAAGAATTTATTTTAGCTATCACTTTTAGTGTATGGGTGTATGTTATTGTTGTTCGTGTTTGAGTTTTCGGACTCTGAAGCCACTACCATCGACACCCCTCGAAATTACTCAGGTTTCGGCTCCTCTAGTTGTGTTGACCATCAAGATTCTTTCACTGCCACCCTTTTTTAAGTCTTATTATCCTTTCCCTATTTGTATGGCGCAAGTGTTTTGTGTGTGCTATGTTCCCGCCACCAACCTCGATCCAATTTGTCCATGTCGCCAGCTTGGTCCAAAATGACCTAAGAACACGTGTCAATCTTTTAATTTATTTGTGTATATGAATAATCTTTGTGGTAATGGAAAACCCATTTACCTAGATTGTAGATGGCCCTTTGTTTTAAATGAGCTTAATATCTTTTGTTTTGTTAAGAAAAGAGCTTAATATCTTAGACATGCCTAGTTGTCCCAACCGAAAGAATATGGTGGTCACGTTTAGGTTTTCTGTGTGGGGATTTCCTAGAAGGGATCCACCACAACATTCATGTAGATAATCCATAGGTAACCCACACATAATTCGAAGGAATATGATGCTTGTAGTATCTTGATGGTCTACTTGTCGGTATATTATATGTGGCTTTGGCATGCATATTTTGTAGATCAAGAGAGATTTCTATACTTCCCATAATTGTTGTCTTTGAGACCACGCAAGCAGTCCATCTTATTAGCTACTGTTTCACAATAAATAAATAATCATGGAGACATATGATCTGCAATTTATTCTTAGTCTTAGCCACCGATAACACACCCATGTTATGCTTAAAGTCCATAACAGTATATATCTACCTACATAGTTCATAGAAACATAAATTGACCAACGATGTCACTCTAAAAGTAAATACTCAAACACAGTAATCATTCGCTTAGCTTTCATCATCAGAGACGACAATAATCTCATAACCGGAGCAGTGACTTGAACGGAAAAGACCCCATCTTTGCTCTTGTCCTGAGCAGTCAGTTTGGTCATGTCCCCCAGCTCCCGTCCATAAACCTGCTTCAGCTCACCATCATGGATGCAACTTCTGATAGGGATGTTGCCCGCAAACACGCTGGCTGCTCAATGATCTCCGCCACCTCCACCAACTCATGCTCTATGTCTTTCCTTTAAATGAACAATCTCTTGTCAGCTTCTCGCTTGCAGCACAAGCTTCTTCTAAAGATCAAGACCTATGGAGGTTCCAAATCTGCAGTTGATACCACCTAAATAAGAAGCAGAACTAAAAAGGTGTACATGTGGATGAAGGCACAGAAAACATTGATACGACTTGTAAGGACCCCTCGGACGAGTCCGAGATGTCCACGTTATGTAAGAGATCACGATCCCAATGATCAGTGCATCGCAATCACATAACAAACATAGGTATCAAAGAGTTACATCATTCAAGTCGTACGAATAAAAGTCTTACAACACATAGACGATCATACGACCCAAGTCAACAAACCTCGTCACGCAGGACGGAATTAACTACGATAGCGGAAGCTCGTGGCTAGCGACGGCTCTTAACATCTCCGAGCGCAGATTCCCACAAGTGCAGTTGACCGGTGACAGCTAGGTGGCGAAGTCGTCGTCGTACACCTCCTCCTCGATGCAAGCCTCCTCATTGAAATCTGGACATTTGAATATCCAGGGACAGAGCCACATGAGTACAATTACGTACTCGCAAGACCACCTCTAGGCTTAAATTCTCATGATAATGCAAGAAAAACACATTTCGAGAACTGGGAGGGCTCCTGAATACAACTACAGGGCTTATTTTTGAAAACAATGAATTCAAACATAGAGAATACGACATCTCTATATCTTTGTTGAAGAAAACATTTAGAGATAGAATTCTCTTCGCTGAAATGCGACATCTCTATATCTTTGTTGAAGAAAACATTTAGAGATAGAATTCTCTTCTCTTAGATATAGCAAGGACATATCCAAGTTCAAAACTTTCTTTTGTAAAACCTTTAAAAACACTAGGATAGGGGTAACCTTTTTCTTTCTTCCTTGAGGTCGGACTGGTTGTCTCCCCGAGATCAACCATCCTTGCCCAAATTCCGTACCTCCCAGGTACCACTTTATTTCCTTCTCGTTTTCCTTCGAAAACCTTCCTCTTTTTAAACCATAAAACATCCAGCATGCCTAGTGGGACCTTTCCAACCGTCCATGACCGCGGACGCGGCTATTCGAATAGATTTACACTCTGCAGAGGTTGCACACTTTACCCACACCTATCGGTTATTCCGCCGCGTCTGCCACGGCCCGTCATACGAATGCATGCGGGGGTCCGGATAACACGATCAAAACTTTCCACTATGACCACCCTAGTATCGGGGCCTCCCGGTAGGTTTGTTCTCCTCCGCACCGTGTGCTCCACTAGACCTCTTGGTCTTTCCTCGGGACGCCACACCGCCACGTCAGGAGACCTGCCGTAGTCGTCCGGCTGTTGGTCCTCAACAGTGTATTGCCTCTTCCGGACGACAACCCGGCTTCGAGGGCCCAGCCCTTATAGAAAGTATGAGAGCCCCAACACTAAAACAGACAAGCTTCCGGCTAAGTCCTACCCATGTCAGGTAGTGTGGTTGCACGGGTTAATTGTTCGGGCGACAGCTAGGGTCACACTTTGTTTTTCAAAACACTTTCTTCTCCGACTACTCCCAGCAGCTCGGGTTTTCGCAAACACCTCCGATTGCTCCCAGCAACTCGGGTTTTAAAAAAACACTTGCTCGCTGATTGCTCCCAGCAGCTCGGGTTTTCCTCCATAACACATTTTTATCAAATAGGTCCCCATCCTATAGTTTTGAGGTAAGATAACAGAATATACTATTTGAAAACTTAATCTTCTTTATAGAGCCTTCAATGACAAGACTCAACAAGTAAAACTCTTCTTATAATACCTACAGCTATTCTAGTATATAACTTTGGCCAAACAATATTTGGTAAAATAGTTTTCGGGTGGCAAGGTGCCACAAAAAGAATAAAAACATGCATTATTTTATTTTAAAACAAAACATGCTTTGTAAATAGTAGGATTTGCATAAAGGTGGTGAGGTGGGCTTGCCTTGCTCAAAGTACTGCCCCTGGTCTTGCTCTTCAGCGTAGTCGTGCTCAGCTACCTCGTACTGCTCTTCCTCGGGTTGCGATTCTACCGTAACATGACAAACAGACGAGATTAGCGTAAGTCCTAAAATACGAGTTGATAACAATCTAAAGAATAACAACAAGCATCAAGCATCACAAACAGAAGACACGACTAATGCATCCAATATTTATTGGTAGCTGTTTACATGGTTTAAGCATAATTCTTAAGGTTCTGCTCATAAAATTAAACCCTTCTACCACATTATTCCTAGCAATCATGTGGAGCTCTGAAAATTAGCTGTGCATGAAAATCTATCACCATATAAGAATTAAAAATCAGACAAGAGCTACTGATGTCAAATTCAAACAGATGATAGGTTCAGTTTTATAGATCTCCTGAATGCATAATTAAACTTTCTGGTGAGATATGAGTTTTCTCTTTAGGTGGAGATCTTATTTATCAAATTTGGATACTCCTAGCTCAAGTTATACCAGTTTTAACTTAAAGTATACTTCTGACCATTTTCTATGTGCAGAAAATAATAAGAACTATTTTGGGGTCAATCCAGTGGGGTGAGTTAGATAAAACCTGTGGCTATCCCACAAAATTATCCTTAACATATTTTTATGGACATAGATGGCTCCACCAATTAAAACTAGACATGTCATAATCTCTGAAATTTCAGAAATGCATTTTAAGGGATTATCTCCCTGTTTTCATGGATTTATTCACTAAGAAATAAATAATTACAGGAAAAATCTACAATTGTAGGATATTATACCTCCAACACATATCTAACACTTCCAATTGGATTTGCTTCAAAAAGTGTTTTTATTTAAGAGTTAAAAATCCCCAAACACCTACTGATGTCATTCTTAGAGTAAAAAAAACTTTTGCTAGATTAATCTCCTGCATGCGAGATTGACCAATCTAGATAGACATTTTTACAAGCTTTCCAACAGATCCAAGGTTGCATGTTTTGGATTTACATAACACAAGTTATTAAATAAATGGTGTAATATATACTTTTTATTAGATCTATTTTAACACTCAACAGAAAACACATTTTGGAACAAGTCCAACGCCACATGGTTAAGAAAACGTGTATGCATGTTAAAAAATTAGTCTCATAACTTTATCTGATATAGATTTACCACAAATTATTTAAAGCTAAACTCTAGATTCACTGGAAAAATAATAGGAAAAAGGATAAAGGAAAAACAGGCCGAACGGCCAGATCTGGGCCAGATCGGCCCAGCGGCGAAGCAGAGCAGCGCGGGGCAGAGTTGGGCCGGCCCAGCCACTGCGCGCGCGCCGGCGAAGCGGTAAGCGACCGTGGATCTGGGATCCAACGGCCACGGACAGATCGGGCGCGGTTCAAACACAACCGTAGATCCGAATATCGACGGTCTCAAGCCATCGTCTTCCTCCCGACCGAGAAAAACATGAGCAGAGCTCGAGAAGGCGATGCCGAGCACGGAGGGCTCACCTAGGGCTCGCGTACGGACGAGGGGGAGGTCGGAGGTGAACGCGGCGTCGAAGGGAAGCTCAGAGGTGGTCGCAAAGCTCACATGCAACGTGGGAGTCCGAGACGGCGACGTCGGCGTCCTCCTCGGGTCGTGGACGAACCAGGTGCTTATCGAGCTGCAACAGAGCCAAGGGAGGGGAGAGGAGTTAGATCCAGACGAGGGGAAGCCAGGGAACCAAAAATGGCGAGGAATGGTTGAGAGGAACGAGCGCTACGGCAGCTTCCTTTCGTCGGCCACCGAGGGAAATCTCCTCGTCTACAGGGCGAATGAGGGGGAGAGCTTGGTGGTTTTCGCCGGGGAGGAGAGGAGTAGGATGGAGAGGTTATAGGGAGGGGGAGAAATGAGCAGGGGAGAGGCTCGGGGTGGCTTTAACGAGTTCACCCGATCTAGGGTTGGCTCGGGCAGGAGAGAGGGAGGGGAGCGTCTCCTTTGCTCCTACTGGCTTAGGTGGGCGGTGGAGAGGGGACATGGGAGATGCTGGTCGGGATGGCCAGCCCTAGCCAGTGAGAAGAGAGGAGAGGAGCTCGGATTGGGTGGAAAAGAAGAGAAAAGGGAGAAGAGAGAGGAGGGGTTGGCCCTAGTCCATGACAAGTGGGACCAGGGGTGAGGTTGCTGCTCTCCTCATCAGCAGGTGGAGTGGAAAAGAGAGAGAGAGAAATAAGAGGTGCAAGATTTGAGTAAATCTAAAAATGAATTTAAAACCTAAGTTTGAAAAATTCAAACATGACCCACAAAGATAAAAAGGGGCAACATTCCAAACTTCCCTAAATTAGGAGAGGGTACTGAATTTACAAATGACTAATTTAATTATCTCATTTAGCTTTTAAACAAAAGAAAACTTTTGGTGATAAAGAAAGGAATCACCCAAATGGTCATGTTATTTTGATGACTACTAAAGCTAGTGAGATTAATGTGCAAACAAGCTCTTTTGTGATAATTTAAAACAGGGTATGGAAGTATATGTGACCTAGATGGAAATGTTTCAAAGGCATGCCAAAAACCATTTAGGGTTTGCTTAATAATAGCTCCTAGTTTGGCTAAGTTTTAACAACCATGAAGATCCTAATGGTGGATATATTGTTTTAGTTGTTGTGGTTTTGAGTGTTTTCAATTATCACTAGAATAACACCACAATGCTAAAGCTAAGAGAATTGGGGTGTTACAGACCTTCCCCCCCTTAGGAGAATCTCGTCCCCGAGATTCCA
Organism: Poa annua; assembly: GCA_026929855.1. Lineage (NCBI taxonomy): Eukaryota > Viridiplantae > Streptophyta > Magnoliopsida > Poales > Poaceae > Poa > Poa annua. The sequence continues at coordinate 98,910,464 of CM049427.1, forward strand.
GATTTGAAGAAGAGAGAAAACCAGGGAATTCACGCTCCAAAGAATATTCACGCTCCCAGGTGGCTTCTTCCTCCGAATGGTTGCTCCACTGGATCTTCATGAACCTGATCTTCCGTCTCCTGGTTAGGCGGACGTCTTCAGCGAGAACACGAAGTGGTCGTTCTCGATAGGTGAGATCATGATTGAGATCAATGGTGTGATGATCTACCTCCTGATATGAATGAGTGTCACCAGGAACTCGCAGGCACTTCCGGAGTAGAGATACATGCAATACATCATGGAATCCTGACAGATGGGGTGGCAGGTCTTGCTGATAAGACACTTCTCCTCTGCGACTGACCACTTTAAAAGGGCCAATGTACCTCGGTGCTAATTTCCCCTTCACATGGAAACGTTGCATTCCCTTGAGTGGTGTAACACACAAGTAAACCATATCTCCTTCCTTGAAGTTAAGTTCACGCCTCCTGGAATCTGCGTAACTTTTCTGTCTGGATTGGGCGGCCTTAAGGCGGTCGCGAATGAGTTGGACTTGCTCTTCGGCTTCCCTCAAGGTATCAACTCCAAAGATTTGACTGTCCCCAGTTTGCGACCAGTTCAAGGGTGTACGGCATCTGCGCCCGTACAAAGCCTCAAATGGTGCCATTTTCAGACTGACTTGATAGCTGTTGTTGTAAGAAAACTCAGCAAAAGGCAAGCAACTCTCTCATTTGGCTCCATAAGCTAACACACAAGACCTCAGCATATCTTCAAGGATTTGATTTACCCTCTCAGTTTGCCCTCCTGTCTGAGGGTGGTACGCAGTACTGAAAAAGAGCTTCGTTCCGAGTTCCTCTTGGAGCTTAGTCCAAAAACGAGAGGTGAATTGAGTTCCTCGGCCAGACACGATAGTCTTAGGTATTCCATGAAGGCTGACAATACGTGACATGTAGAGATCCGCAAGTTGATCGGCTCGATGACGAGTGCTTACCGGGATAAAATGTGCAACTTTGGTGAGTCTATCCACAATGACCCAAATGGCATCATGCCCACGATTGGACCGGGGCAATCCAGTGATAAAATCCATGCCGACCTCATCCCATTTCCACTCGGGCAATTTGAGAGGTTGAAGTAATCCAGCGGGTCGCTGATGCTCTGCTTTGACCCGTTGGCAGATATCGCAATTCTGGACGAAGAGTGCAATCTCGCGCTTCATGCCATGCCACCAGAAATTCTGCTTCAAATCCTGGTACATCTTGGTTCCACCGGGGTGGATAGAATACAAAGTCTCGTGAGCCTCCTTCATAATTAACTGCTTCAAAGCACGGTCTGATGGTACGCTATGCGTCCCTTATACCAAAGAGTACTGTCAGAGTCGATGGTGAACCCAGGGACTTCCTCTTTGTCCAATCTTCTCTTGATGCCCTCAATGCTTTCGTGACCTTTCTGTGCTTGCTTGATCTGCTCCCATAAGGTGGGTTGCAACAGGAGTTGATCGACTGCCCCATAGCTGACCACCTCTATAGCCATCTTATCAAGCTCTTCCCAGAGTTCTGGCCGTCTAACCTTGATCAGGGAGTTGAATGAACATGGCTGACGACTAAGGGCATCAGCTACAACGTTAGCTTTTCCAGGGTGGTAATGGATGTCCAAGTCGTAATCCTTGATGAGTTCTATCCATCTTCGCTGCCTCATGTTCAAGTCCCTCTGAGTGAAGATGTACTTCAGGCTCTTGTGATCGGTGTAAATTTCGCAACGGTTGCCCATCAGAAAGTGCCGCCATGTCTTGAGTGCATGGACCACTGCAGCAAGCTCTAGGTCATGGGTTGGGTAATTCTTCTCATGCTTGCGGAGTTGTCGTGACGAGTAAGAAATCACCTTGCCCTCTTGCATAAGGACACAACCAAGTCCGAGTTTGGAGGCGTCGCAGTAGACCACAAAATCCTTGGTCACATCGGGCATGGTCAAGATAGGTGCGGTAGTAAGGCGCTTTTTCAGTTCCTGGAAGCTAGCTTCACATTTGTCGGACCAAATGAACTTCTGATCCTTCTTTAATAGTTGGGTAAGGGGCTTTGCGATGCTTGAGAATCCTTCAACAAACTTGCGGTAATACCCGGCTAATCCAAGAATGGACCTTACTTCGGTTTGGTTGGTGGGGGTTGGGAAATGAAGGATGGACTTGATGTGGGTTGGGTCAACAGATATACCTCCAGCTGAGATAATATGGCCAAGAAATCCTACCTCTTTCAGCCAAAAGTGGCACTTTCTAAACTTAGCATATAGCTGATGCTCTCGGAGGGTACCTAGAACCAATCTCAGATGCTCTTCATGTTCCTCTTCCGACTTGGAGTAAATCAGGACGTCGTCCATGAACACCTTGTTCATGAGATTCATGAAATAGGCAGGAGCATTGGTCAGGCCAAATGACATCACTGTGTACTCGAACAATCCATAACGAGTGAACAAGGCCGACTTAGGGATATCAGATTCTCTGACTTTCAATTGATGGTAACCGGTGCGGAGATCGATCTTGGAGAAGACTCGAGCTCCATTGAGGTCATCAAACAGATCTTCAATCTTGGGTAGGGGGTATTTGTTCTTAATAGTCACATCATTTAACTTACGGTAATCCACACACAACCGAGTGGTACCGTCTCTTTTATCCACGAAGATGATTGGTGACCCCCAGGGTGACGCACTAGGGCGTATCATACCCTTCCTAAGTAGGTCATCCAACTGTTTCTTTAATTCCTCCAATTCTTCTGGGTTCATCCGGTACGGTTTTTAAGCTATAGGACCAGTACCGGGTACAAGTTCAATAATGAACTCAATATCCCTATCCGGTGGCATTCCGGGCAACTCTTCGGGGAAAACATCGGGATAGTCACAAACTACCGGTACCTCTTCCACAATGGCGCCAGCTACACTTTTATGACAATGACTTGAGGTGGAGTGGTAGGTTGAGAAGTGGGTAATCTCTTCTCCTTCCGGGGTGGTTCGGGTGACAGACTTGTTAGTGCAATCTATTTTTCCTCGGTTTACTGCCATCCAATCCATTCCTAAGACCACTTCTATCCCTTGCTTTCCTAATACCACTAAATCTGCATGGAATCGGGCTCCTTGAATTTCCACAGGAGCCTCCTTGCAAGATACAATGGCTTTAGTAGTGGCCCCCGGAATTTGCACTCTCATTGGACGATTCAACAAAGTTGGAACCATAACACTTTTCCTAACAAATGGCTCCGTAACGAAAGAATGGGAAGCTCCCGAATCAAACAAAACTGAGGCAGGAACTGAGTTGACAGGGAACGTACCCATAACCAGGTCTGGTGCCTCAGTGGGGCAATCCCGCGAGAAATGTCCAGGCTGTCCACAAGTGAAACATCCTCCTGTGGGCTTCGGAGCAGGCGGCCTATTAAAGTTGAGGCGGGGGTTGAAACCACCTCCAGGACGAGGTGCAGGCGGGCGAGAAGAGTGGCTGGGTCTTGGTGCAAATGTTGGAGGCCTTGGTGATGGATAAGAAGGCCTCGGTGGAGGTGAAGGGCGCGGACGGGGATAACTTCCAGCTGGGCTGCTGCTGCCGCTGCCTTGCTGCATCAGCTGGCGACGCTTGCGGTTGTCAAACGAAGCCTTGCGCTTGTGCTCCATCATAATGGCTGCATCAGCCAAGGACTCCAAGTCGGTGAAAGGCATCACCACCAGAACGCACTGCATCTCATCATGAAGTCCGTTCATTAACCTCTCTTTCTTCTTTTCCTCAGTATCGGTATCGGTGGGCGCATACCTCGCTAGAGAAGTTAACTTCTCCAAGTACTCGCTCACAGACATACTGCCTTGCTTGAGCTGCAGGAATCTTTCTCGCATGATGCTGACGAGTCCAGAGGGCACATAACGTTTCAAGAACTTGGTCTTGAATGATGGCCAAGCCACAACTTCCTCCGGTGGCAATAGAGCACGAATGGCCTCCCACCATGCTCGGGCAGATCCAGAGAGGTAGTGAGTGGCATAGACCACCTTCTCATTTTCACCCACTTGGGCGACCCTCAGGTTGTTCTCAATGGTACGGATCCAGTCATCAGCATCCAGTGGTACTTCACTTTTGGAGAAAACTGGAGGATTGGTGTTCTGAAAGTCACGAAGCTTGGAGCGGGGTTCCTCATTTCCTTGGCCACCATTCTGGTTGACGGCAATCTGCGCCAGATGTTGCAGGGTAGCTAGGTTGGCATTCCTCTCAGCGCGAGCTGCCTCGCGATCCTCCATGAGAAGACGGAGCACTTGAGCCATAGATGGCTCTGGTGGTGGGAGTGGTGGTGGGGGTGGTGGTGGATCCCTTGCCATTCTGAATTTCAGAATAAACACTTATTAATTTCTCTACTTAGAATTTTCTAACACAGGTTCTAATAAAAGAGTTCATCAAGCATACAATTTACAACAAAGTATTACTCCTAAGAAGACATGATTCCATTCCATAGCAAGGTTCCAAAAGCATCATCACATAGTGCACAACCACAAAACACGGACTGACATGGTTCTTTACAATCATCCAGACACACACATGCTAACTAGACCACACAATCGCATCCAATTATCGCGATGGTTCGGTCCTAACCCAAAAGATACTACGCAGCTATCTACTCCACGTCCACGGCAGCATCACTATCAAAGGTTGGCTCCTCGGGGTCCTCGTCCTCAGACATCACAGCTCCCGAGTCCTCACCGCCCTCGTCTCGCAGGTCGTCGTCATCCTGCTCGCTCACAGGCTCCATATCCATGTCCTCTGTAGGGTCCTCATCCACAGGCAGGAGATCGTCATTCTCCTTGCTCATGGCCTCCACCTCGCTCTCCAGCTCGCTGATCCTCTCATCACGGGCATCAAGGGTCGACTTGAGCATGTCAACCATCCCGTCAAGCTGAAACCTGTAGAAGCGAGTAGTCTGGAGACGCGCAAAGGTGGAACGGCGCTCCTTGCGCTCTATCTTGAGCTCTGCCTGGGACTCCACTAAATGCTCCTCCGAGGTCTTGAGCTTCAACTCCACGGTCTTCAGCTTGTCCTGAGATGCCTTAAGTTGCGCCTCCAAGTCCTCAATCCTCAGCTTAGCTGCCGAGATTCGCACCTCAGCTCCGTCATGATTAAGACGGTGAAGATCACTCTCGAACCGACTAGTGACCAGCTGGGACTGGGTGTACTCGACGAGGAGTCCCAGCTCGGACAAGTGGTTCCCGAAAGTGGGGTGGGGACGCGGCGGCACAGGGTTACTCTCGTCCAAGCCAGAGTAAAACTCAAAGCGAGTGCCGCCCAGCTCGGAACTGTGGGCACACACCAAGCGGGCAAGAGCCCTCTGCAGCACAGTGACGAATGCTCCCATCTGAGTCGATGCAAGGGCATCCTCAATCAGCTCCTCGGCGAAAGGTGGCACCAATGGTCCTCGAAGGATGCACCTCACCGTCCAGGACATCTCATCTCCCACCATGGGCAGACAACGTCCAATCAGCAGCTCTGGTAGCGGACGCCTCAGGTGCCTAGTCAGCTGGAGTAGGTCGGCCTGGAACAGACGCGAAACTCCGGTGTCTGGCATTGCTCCCAACTGAATCGACGACGAGAACTCTCCGCTCATCTACACAAAATTTTAAATGGAGGTTTTAATTAGTGAACGATGTACCAAATTTTAAACAGGTAAAATCATAAGATTTAATGCAGGTATAAAAATTAATCAGTGAGTACTAACAGAAGGGAGGGAGGAGTAGCAGTATATTTAGCACATTTTTAAGTATTTTTCTACTAGCTATGACGGAAAAACATTTTTGTGTGACGTCGACGCCCAACCTAACTAAAGTATCCTAAGGTCAACGATGGCTCTGATACCAAGTCTGTAAGGACCCCTCGGACGAGTCCGAGATGTCCACGTTATGTAAGAGATCACGATCCCAATGATCAGTGCATCGCAATCACATAACCAACATAGGTATCAAAGAGTTACATCATTCAAGTCGTACGAATAAAAGTCTTACAACACATAGACGGTCATACGACCCAAGTCAACAAACCTCGTCACGCATGACAGAATTAACTACGATAGCGGAAGATCGTGGCTAGCGACGGCTCTTAACATCTCCGAGCGCAGATTCCCACAAGTGCAGTTGACCGGTGACAGCTAGGTGGCGAAGTCGTCGACGTACACCTCCTCCTCGATGCAAGCCTCCTCATTGAAATCTGGACATTTGAATATCCAGGGACAGAGCCACATGAGTACAATTACGTACTCGCAAGACCACCTTTAGGCTTAAATTCTCATGATAATGCAAGAAAAACACATTTCGAGAACTGGGAGGGCTCCTGAATACAACTACAGGGTTTATTTTGGAAAACAATGAATTCAAACATAGAGAATACGACATCTCTATATCTTTGTTGAAGAAAACATTTAGAGATAGAATTCTCTTCGCTGAAATGCGACATCTCTATATCTTTGTTGAAGAAAACATTTAGAGATAGAATTCTCTTCTCTTAGATATAGCAAGGACATATCCAAGTTCAAAACTTTCTTTTGTAAAACCTTTAAAAACACTAGGATAGGGGTAACCTTTTTCTTTCTTCCTTGAGGTCGGACTGGTTGTCTCCCCGAGATCAACCATCCTTGCCCAAATTCCGTACCTCCCAGGTACCACTTTATTTCCTTCTCGTTTTCCTTCGAAAACCTTCCTCTTTTTAAACCGTAAAACATCCAGCATGCCTAGTGGGACCTTTCCAACCGTCCATGACCGCGGACGCGGCTATTCGAATAGATTTACACTCTGCAGAGGTTGCACACTTTACCCACACCTATCGGTTATTCCGCCGCGTCTGCCACGGCCCGTCATACGACTGCATGCGGGGTCCGGATAACACGATCAAAACTTTCCACTATGACCACCCTAGTATGGGGGCCTCCCGGTAGGTTTGTTCTCCTCGGCACCGTGTGCTCCACTAGACGTCTTGGTCTTTCCTCGGGACGCCACACCGCCACGTCAGGAGACCTGCCGTAATCGTCCGGCTGTTGGTCCTCAACAGTGTATTGCCTCTTCCGGACGACAACCCGGCTTCGAGGGCCCAGCCCTTATAGAAAGTATGAGAGCCCCAACACTAAAACAGACAAGCTTCCGGCTAAGCCCTACCCATGTCAGGTAGTGTGGTTGCACGGGTTAATTGTTCGGGCGGCAGCTAGGGTCACACTTTGATTTTCAAAACACTTTCTTCTCCGACTACTCCCAGCAGCTCGGGTTTTCACAAACACCTCCGATTGCTCCCAGCAACTCGGGTTTTAATAAAACACTTGCTCGCCGATTGCTCCCAGCAGCTCGGGTTTTCCTCCATAACACATTTTTATCAAATAGGTCCCCATCCTATAGTTTTGAGGTAAGATAACAGAATATACTATTTGAAAACTTAATCTTCTTTATAGAGCCTTCAATGAGAAGACTCAACAAGTAAAACTCTTCTTATAATACCTACAGCTATTCTAGTATATAACTTTGGCCAAACAATATTTGGTAAAATAGTTTTCGGGTGGCAAGGTGCCACAAAAAGAATTAAAACATGCATTATTTTCTTTTAAAACAAAACATGCTTTGTAAATAGTAGGATTTGCATAAAGGTGGTGAGGTGGGCTTGCCTTGCTCAAAGTACTGCCCCTGGTCTTGCTCTTTAGCGTAGTCGTGCTCAGCTACCTCGTACTGCTCTTCCTCGGGTTGCGATTCTACCGTAACATGAAAAACATATGAGACTAGCGTAAGTCCTAAAATACGAGTTGATAACAATCTAAAGTATAACAACAAGCATCAAGCATCACAAACAGAATACACGACTAATGCATCCAATATTTATTGGGGGCTGTTTACATGGTTTAAGCATATTTCTTAAGGTTCTGCTCCTAAAATTAAACCCTTCTACCACATTATTCCTAACAATCATGTGGAGCTCTGAAAATTAGCTGTGCATGAAAATCTATCACCATATAAGAATTAAAAATCAGACAAGAGATACTGATGTCAAATTCAAACAGATTATAGGTTCAGTTTTATAGATCTCCTGAATGCATAATTAAATTTTCTGGTGAGATATGAGTTTTCTCTTTAAGTGGAGATCTTATTTATCAAATTTGGATACTCCTAGCTCAAGTTATACCAGTTTTAAAATAAAGTATACTTCTGACCATTTTCTATGTGCAGAAAATAATAAGAATTATTTTGGGGTCAATACAGTGGGGTGAGTTAGATAAAACCTGTGGCTATCCCACAAAATTATCCTTAACATATTTTTATGGACATAGGTGGCTCCACCAATTAAAACTAGACATGTCATAATCTCTGAAATTTCAGAAATGCATTTTAAGGGATTATCTCCCTGTTTCAGGGATTTATTCACTTAGAAATAAATAATTACAGGAAAAATCTACAATTGTAGGATATTATACCTCCAACACATATCTAACACTTCCAATTGGATTTACTTCAAAAAGTGTTTTTATTTAAGAGTTAAAAATCCAATTGGATTCACCTACTGATATCATTCTTAGAGTAAAAATAACTTTTGCTAGATTAATCTCCTGCATGCGAGATTGACCAATCTAGATAGACATTTTTACAAGCTTTCCAACAGATCCAAGATTGCATGTTTTGGATTTACAGAACACAAGTTATTAAACAAATGGTGTAATATATACTTTTTATTAGATCTATTTTAACACTCAACAGAAAACACATTTTGGAACAAGTCCAACGCCACATGGTTAAGAAAACGTGCATGCATGTTACAAAATTAATCTCATAACTTTATCTGATATAGATTTACCATAAATGATTTAAAGCTAAACTCTAGATTTACTGGAAAAATAATAGGAAAAAGGATAAAGGAAAAACAGGCCGAACGGCCAAATCTGGGCCAGATCGGCCCAGCGGCGAAGCAGAGCAGCGCGGTGCTGAGTTGGGCCGGCCCAGCCGCTGCGCGCGCGCCGGCGAAGCGGTAAGCGACCGTGGATCTGGGATCCAACGGCCACGGACAGATCGGGCGCGGTTCAAACACAACCGCAGATCCGAAAATCGACGGTCTCAAGCCATCGTCTTCCTCCCGACCGAGAAAAACACGAGCACAGCTCGAGAAGGCGATGCCGAGCACGGAGGGCTCACCTAGGGCTCGCGTACGGACGAGGGGGAGGTCGGAGGTGAACGCGGCGTCGAAGGGAAGCTCAGGGGTGGTCGCAAAGCTCACATGCAACGTCGGAGTCCGAGACGGCGACGACGGCGTCCTCCTCGGGTCGTGGTCGAACCAGGTGCTTATCGAGCTGCAACAGAGCCAAGGGAGGGTAGAGGAGTTAGATCCAGACGAGGGGAAGCCAGGGAACCAAAAATGGCGAGGAATGGTTGAGAGGAACGAGCGCTACGGCAGCTTCTATTCGTCGGCCACCGGGGGAAATCTCTTCGTATACAGGGCGAATGAGGGGGAGATCTTGGTGGTTTTCGCCGGGGAGGAGAGGAGTAGGATGGAGAGGTGCTAGGGAGGGGGAGAAATGAGCAGGGGAGAGGCTCGGGGTGGCTTTAACGAGTTCACCCGATCTAGGGTTGGCTCGGGCAGGAGAGAGGGAGGGGAGCGTCTCCTTTGCTCCTACTGGCTCAGGTGGGCGGTGGAGAGGGGACAGGGGAGATGCTGGTCGGGATGACCAGCCCTAGCCAGTGAGAAGAGAGGAGAGGAGCTCGGATTGGGTGGAAAAGAAGAGAAAAGGGAGAAGAGAGAGGAGGGGTTGGCCCTAGTCCATGACAAGTGGGACCAGGGGTGAGGTTGCTGCTCTCCTCATCAGCAGGTGGAGTGGAAAAGAGAGAGAGAGAAATAAGAGGTGCAAGATTTGAGTAAATCTAAAATTGAATTTAAAACCTAAGTTTGAAAAATTCAAACGTGACCCACAAAGATAAAAAGGGGCAACATTCCAAACTTACCTAAATTAGGAGAGGGTACTGAATTTACAAATGACTAATTTAATTATCTCATTTAGCTTTTAAAGAAAAGAAAACTTTTGGTGATAAAGAAAGGAATCACCCAAATGGTCATGTTATTTTGATGACTACTAAAGCTAGTGAGATTAATATGCAAACAAGCTCTTTTGTGATAATTTAGAACAGGGTATGGAAGTATATGTGACCTAGATGGAAATATTTCAAAGGCATGCCAAAAACCATTTAGGGTTTGCTTAATAATAGCTCCTAGTTTGGCTAAGTTTTAACAACCATGAAGATCCTAATGGTGGATATATTGTTTTAGTTGTTGTGGTTTTGAGTGTTTTCAATTATCACTATAATAACACCACAATGCTAAAGCTAAGAGAATTGGGGTGTTACACGACTTTATCATTAGCAAAATAATGAGATAAGTACCTCACGATACATGTATTATAACAAGCCAAAATAGCCTTGTAGGATAGGCCCGCGGCATAAACTGTCCCTAAGCTTGACTCCAATCCTATGATCCACAGTAAGCTTAAAATGGCTTTGATTTGGTTTCTAAGTTCCATGATGTTTTTTGAAGTAAGCAAGTTGCAGTTTCAGACAAATCACCATTGTCCTCATCATCATAATCAATTGCAGTTTACTGAAGTAAGCAAGTTTCCGCTTCATCCATAGCTTCTGCAAAGTGCAAACTATGCGTACGTTTAATCACAAATGATTATGAAAGTATTATGCCAGGGCACACTCTCCAATAGTATGTTTTATTCACAGCAGCTCCATAAAAAAAATTACTCTAGGAAGTGTTCGAACATACCATATACACTGTATTTTGTTCCAGCAGCAACCGACAACAAACCGTCATAACAATTCATCATTTCTTCCATGTCCTACGAAATAAGAACACCACATAAGTACAAAGTACAACATGGAAAAGGGTGGGGTTAATATATCAGTATGAGAGCAATCAAATAAAGGAGATCCTTGCTCAACAGTTTAGCTAACAAATAAGTGAAATCCCGAACAGAGCAAAAGAATAATCAATGAAAATAACACAAAACGATAGAACCACTGAATATGAAACACTGTATGGTTTGGACAGGCACAAACTTTGAAGCAGCAGAGTGAGAGGCAAAGAAAAAAAGGCATAGGAGATGAGAAAAGAAGCAAACCTGTAAAAATCATAAACACGGACAACAATGATTTTTCTCAAAGAAAAAACTTTTTCCAAGAATTTAAATAAACAAAAAGAGGGACTGCAAGCTTTATTCCTCGGGTGGATCAAGATACACTTTGTAACTAAAGCAATACTGAAGTAGGAGAATAAATGTCTTGATACAAACATCATTCATCTTAATAACCCTATATGTCATAGCACATAAGCTAGGTCACACCACCACCAAATTCATGACACCGTTTTAAAGATCAGGTCAATCATATGTAGACAAAGCGTCAAAAAGGGAAATAGAGAAGAACCCGCCGGAATAAATACAACGGAACAAAACATGTCGCTTATGTGCTTTAACTGAAGAATAGATCATAGTACACCATGTAACTCAGAGATTTCCACATGACTCGCAAATAATAAATGTACAAACACATAGTAAAAAGAATAATAATAAACCTCTCGGATGACTGATGTCTATTTGACCTACTGTTAATTTATATTGAGCACTTCTGAACCTTGACCCTTTTCTCACAGTTATCTGTGTTTATTATTCTCAACTTAATTCAAGTAGCGCCATTTTTTACTTCTATTTCAGCTTAGGATGTGAAATTTAGGACTTAAGATGAACAAAAAATTTAAGCACTGACATATGGGCTATTTGAATTAAGCTGGGAAGCCTTCTCATAATTCAGTCTTGCCCGCGTAAAAAGGGGAATTTGATAAAATGCAAGCTATCAAACTTTGTTCACAAACTAAAATTTCTGGACAGGACTGCATTGCGCATAAGAAAAGAGATAATAATCAAGCTTCTGATAAAGCAATAAAATCAACAAGTAATTAATCGATGTACCAAAAACAGATGCAGGAATCAGTTACCCATATATTGCGAAACAACGAGCAAATTTATCTTGGTTAACTACACATTGGATAAACTCACTATTCTCAAACGTGTAAAGTTACTTCTATTTGCTTCATGGGAAAGCCACTTCAAGCCCAGTCAATTACCATAATTATGGGTTCATATTTAAAACAAAACTTCCACACTATCTGTATAAATAAACAAATCATCAAACACCCCAAACAAAAGAATGTAACAGGAGCAACCTCTTTAGGTGATGGGATCTGAAGTCGTGGGTCACAACAAGCTTCATCATGTTCCACAACAAGAGCTAAACCAAACCAGTTGACTTGATATAACTTTTGTCCATAATGCACTCATCATCTTACAAGTGTATCTGCAATTATAACGCTTTAAGTTATTGGAGTGATACCAGAAATAAACAGTGAAATCATATAAGAAAATAAGATGAATACAGGCAAATTAGACCAAGCTTGCCTTCAGATTTGGTAATGCTGGTGGCCTTTTCAAACATGTTTGTATGTACCACATGAGCCTGTGAATAACAATAAGCAAGAAAATGGGCATGTATGGCACTACAATTTTTCATGTCCAAATGAAACTTGCGATACAAAATTATCAGAGGATTGAGGTCGCCCACCGGGCACCAGGGTAACCATCTCCTGCCACCATAATACCAAGCCTTCTAATGCACACCTCAACTTAGGCAAAAGTCTTTGTCGCACATACATCTTAAAACATAACTCTAATTATAACTGCTTTAGACAACATATCATCCTAAATAACCTGTCAAAATATAGCTTTTCGTTGGAAAAAATACTACTACGACATCCTAATATTCTGAAAATTCCAGATCCATGCCATCTTGTTGACCATTATTTCAGTATGGTTGTAGTTCAGCAGTGATAACTTTGCATTAACTAACAAATACATAATGTGGGATACAACAGAAGAAAAATCTAATTATTGCTAATTAGAATTTGGTACAGCATACCTTGTGACCAATATCTTCTGTTGCTATTCTTTCAACACGCCGAAGACTTCCCTGAAGTTGGCTTCTTGATTTCTCAAACTTCAAATGCACAGTTTCTGCAGTGATAGCCTGGAAGTGAACATTATCATTGTAAGAGTTTTAACATTCTAATTATTCTAACAACAAAAATATTCAAAGGCAATGCTGCCAATGCCCCTCGGCAGTTTTGCAACCTAACTATATATATCCAGAGTGCTTTGGAGGGGAGAGGTACAACAACATACCAAGTACAGCCTGTTGCAATCTGCACAAGGTTGAAGAAGACCATTGGATTTATCCAGAGCAACATGCAGTGAACACAGTGCCTCTATGCCAGACTTGCTTTTGGGTCTTGATGCTTCGATGAATGGGAAAATGGATAAGAGTTTAGATACCACAGGATGAAATACTCTACACATTCCAGCATGTAACTACACAAAGCAACAAAGAGTTAAGACCAGCAGTACACACACATAAAAAGTATAGATATAGTGTTGAACCAACTTCTTATGTACTATAATTTAGACAGTTGAAAATCTGAAAATGTCCCTACAAAATCCTATAGAAGCCATACAGAATTATAGCTAATGCTAAAACAATTAATAAGCTTTGAGTTTACAGGAGATACCCAGATAGTAGATCTCATTAACAGACTACACTTGCTTTTAAGATCTATTTACAAATAAAATACAGATTAATAAACAATACTTTATTGCCATCAGGATAAAATCACAGTTAAGATAATGCCTTTGCATCATTAGCCAGAAAAGGACACTCCTCGGCCTCCATTGTGTCCATGCCTCTCATACTTTATAGAAGTAATATCGTCAGCTCCAACATCTGATTGCAGGATATAGAACGAGAGAAAAAATCAGATCGACAGATCACCCTCAACATTGCACGCATTTCAGACCAGCGAAAACAACAAGCTCGGTCTTGAGAGGATGGGACAAACAGAAAACCTAGGAGAGGAGAGAAGATGCGGGGACTACCTGGGAAAGGAGAATATGTGTGGACAACCTCGGACAGGTCCATCAGCCGCTGTCGCTCTCTCTCTGCTGCTCGTTCTGAGCTCTCGCAGCCAGGCCATGACCATAGGATAGACCAGCAGTACACACACAGAAAAAAGTATAGATGCTCAATCATGTCTATGCCTGCTTCAGGTACCATAACAACGACATGGACCACAAATACAAAGAACGATAAATAGATGTTAGGAAGAGGATGATTGGCGGGTGCTGTGAGAGGAAGGCTTGTAGCAGTATATGCCTATTACCATTTATCTAAGTGTCCTGACCAAAACAGAATTAGCATTGACTGATGTCATCTCATAGTAGGGCACACACAAAGTGGTACCACTGGCGTTGACCTTCAAAGTTATAGAAAGAGGTTTCGTTGACCTTAAATTATAGACTTTAAATTAAGAAAGCATTAAAATACATGCACAACCTACAAAATTATAGGCTTTAAATAGAAACCGTTACAATAGAAAATCCACAACAGAACTCTGAATCACTAAATAACACATCAAACCGTTGGGAGGATGAGCATACCTACAGCAAAGCATAAATGAGGGGCCGACCGCCATCTACACCAAAGCTCCCACGGCAACCCTTACCCTACTCAGTGTGGCCCTTTTCCTGCAAGAGAAAAACCAGAAATGGATTATTAGCTGGATAAAAGGAACTCCCTATCTAAGCACAAAACTGGCAGACTAAACGCCACCAGGAACAGCCTTGTGCAGATAGTTTATCAATTTAGAAGAGAATATGATTTCATATTAACCAATCCCACCCAAACCACACCAAAAAACAGGAGACCTAACAATCAGCTGAACTCTGAATGACCCAAAACCGCAACAAAAAACAAGACACCTAACAATCATGTAAATGTGAACAACCTATCAAATTATAGCGTCTAAATAGAAACCATTAGAATAGAAAACATACAACAGAACCCCATCACTAAATAAAACAGCAAGCAATTGTGAGGATGAGTGAACCTATAGAAAAGCAAAAACGATGGGCCGGCCGGATCTCCGCAAAAGCTCCCACAACAACCCTTACCCTGCTCACTGTGGCCCTTTTCCTCCAACAACAAAAACATACATGGATTATTAGCGGGACAAAAGGAACTATCTGTGTAAGCAAAAAACTGAATCACTGGACAATTAGATAGAACTGAATAAGAACAACCTATCAACTCTGAATCCCTAAATAACACATCATACCATTGTGAGGATGAGCATGCCTACAACAAAGCATGAATAACAGGCCAACCGCCATATCCGCCAAAGCTCCCACGACAGCCCTTACCCTGCTTACCGTGGACCTTTTCCTGCAAGAAAGAAACCAGGCATGGACTATTAGCAAGACCAAAGGAAGACAATGTACAGTAGGTAGGAGGCAAGCACTCAAAACGTAAACACACAGGGATGAAAACATGAAACAAGAACTAATTTGAGTGTCTTTGACCGTGGACAAAATGCACCATCTGCTGAGCTCGAGATCCAACATAACCATAGGAGCACAACCTCACAGATCCTAAAGATACTAATTGGACAGTTCGCCTTGTCCACTGATTTACGGGAATAGGAGCAGAGAGAGAAGAGGAAGACGCAAACATGGACTAACCCTAGCCCCTTTCCTCTCGGTGTCTCTTGAGGTTGTCTTTGGCCTTGCTGTCGAGCTCGTCAACGTCTACCGGCATCGTGCCTCCTCTTCGACCGCGCCGACTGCCGCCGCCACCACCACGGTCCTCCTTCTCCTCCCGCTCACCCCCCATCATGGGCCTCGTTGCCAGGTCCGAGCCGCCGTCGAGCCAAGATGACAACGATGAGGGCTGAGCCACAGGCGGGAGCACGCGTCCTGGCCACTGCAGCTGCAGCTGGGAGTCCTCCGTGCCGCCGCCCTCCTCCACGAGGCGCTCCTGCAGCGCCTTCGCGACTCGCCACTATCGCCTCGCAGGGAGCCGATGCGCCCCCTACCCTTCTGCTCCTTCTCCACGAGCTCCTCCGTCCTCCGGGCGGAGCAGCAAAGGTGAGGGCGGGGGGCCGAGGTGAGGCGGAGGCGCAGCGGGTGGAGAGCGGGGACGTGTCATGGTTGAAAGGAAAGACGTCGCCTAGAGGGGGGGGGGTGAATAGGCGAGGAACACTTTTTACAATTTAGGCTTGATAAATGCGGAATAAAACTTAGTGTTTAACTTATCAATGACACAACCTAAATATACTAGGTTCGCCTATGTGCACCAACAACTTATGCTATGCAAGACAAACAACAAAGGGATATCAAGGTAAAGGACTTCAAGCACGATGGCTATCACAAAGTAAGGTGCATAAGTAAAGAGCTCGGGTATAGGGATAACCGAGGCACGCTGAGACGAGGATGTATTCCCGAGTTCCACCACAAAAGGTGTACGTCTCGTTGGAGAGGTGTGAGCAACCACAACAGGTTTGCTCAACGCCACAAAGGCTTCACCTTCTTCTCCGATGAACTCAACCACAAAGGTCCGAGTCCACCTTCCACTATGAACTCCTTTGGGGCGGAGAACAATCCCGTACATAAACCTTGGGGCACACACCCGCAACCGAATTGGGGGCTCCCAAATGACCACAAGAGGTCTTGACCACAAAGGTCCCAACTAGCCACAAAGGACTTGACCACAAAAGGTCCTATGCCACAAAGGCGGCCACTAAGGCGTCTAGGGTCCAAGACCCAAGAGTAACAAGCTCACGAGTTTCACCACCACAAATCCTCGTGGAGGGCTCAAACCGATGCAAGATGCAATGGCAAGAACACACAAAGTGCTCAAGTCCTTCACTCTCAAACTCCAACAAAGCAAGAAATGCTTATGGGGGAATAAGAGAGGAAGAACCAAGAAACCACAAAGGAGACAAATCCTACACTCCCAAATCCCACCACAAGAAACTAATGCTTATGGGGGGATAAGAGAGAGCAAGAACAAAGGGGGAGAACCACAAAGGAACTCAAAGATCTAGATCCACTATATTCCCCTCACTTAGAGGAGAGATCGATTGGTAGAATTGAAGATCTAGATCTCCTCTCACTTTTCCCTCAAAGATATGCAAGAATCATGGTAGGATTTGAGAGGGGGCAAGCTTTCCCAAGGTCAACAATGGCTAGAGAGAGAGGGGAAAGTCGTGCTCACTCAAGGAAGAAGAAGGGGAGGGGTATTTATACCCCTCCCACAAATCTAGCCGTTACAGCAGCTCAGACCGGAGATGTCAGGTCTAGGGCCGGAGATTTCCGGAAAGATCTCCGAAGTTTTCTGGGCGACATCAGTACTGAAATCCGCCCGGTTCGGAGATTTCCGAGTACCCGAAAACTGCAGAAATACCAACACGAAAACGACAATATCTTGACCATCCGAACTCCGTTTTCGATGATTTTTGGCTCGTTGTAATCACAACGAAGAACTCTACAAGATAATGAAGAGAAACATCATAGTACAAGATGGGAGGTTAAAACCAAATGGGGAAACATAAAACCTCTTGAAAAAAGGAACAACGGGTAAAACCTCCAACATCAAAAACCAAGAAGCTTTTCAAACGAACTTTGTTTTTGATGAACTTGAGCTTGTTATGAAGATCACAACAAGCTCCAAAACCTCACAAGGAGAAAAGCCAAATAAGAAACAATAAATATGATATGCTAAGTATGCAAAGGTTTGAGCTCTCCATAAAGATTCGATCAAGTTACTCACTCGAGCGCCCCTCTTGATAGTACGCCTATCTATCCTATAGCCCTATCAAGATCATACCTTTGCCTTGAGCATTCCACTTGAGCTAGATGATGACGATCTTGATATCTTCAAGTGGACCACCTTTCTTGATTGCGCTTGCTAGCACGTGCTTCATGAATACTCCTCGCGCTTGCTAGCACATGCTTCATGAAGACTCCTCCATATACTCCCCCATACTCCATTATGGGAGAGTCTCGCTTAGCTTCGTCTTCATGTCTCCGACATGCTTCCCTTGGTCTTGCACTTGTCAACCATGATGACGATCATGGCATGACATCATCCTCCATGAGCTAAATTAATTGATCTTCTTGTTGCAAGCCCATGGAAGATACCATCTTTCTTCATATAGGTGATGCCTTGACAACTTCAAGCCATACTTGCAATATGCTCAAAACACACATTAGTCCTTGGGGATTGCCATTAATTACCAAAACCATACATGAGGGCACATGCCCTTTCAATGGTGGCGGCGGCGCGAGGGGCAGAGAGATGTGAGGAGATTGGGGAGGAGAGACGAGCATCAATTGGTGCTAGGGTTTGACCCCGGGAACGAGTTTTGCCCCGCTGCGGACGCAGCAAAAGAAGGGAGACGCAGACGACTTCCCTCGCCCACTGACTTGCGGACCCAGTGTGTAGCGTGCCCCACATTGTCATGCATAAATGAGTCAACACGAAGTAAAAAACAACTACCACATTCAACAGTTGTGATGGAAAGTGGGAGCGAATTTTACTATTCATAAGGGCAATCCGACGGTCCAAAATCACCAAGAGGGGCAAATGCTCTCATATGGTGGGTTGTCTCTCAACCTTTATAGAAGTAATTCGAGTTGTATGATGTAACTTTGTATACCATGTTGGTTATGTGATTGCGATGCACTGATCATTGGGATCGTGATCTGTTCACATAACGTGGGCATCTCTGGTTGGTTTTTAGAGGGGTCCCACAGAAGAAAAGTGTTTTCCCAAGAGTTAGGAAAAATTGGCTTTATGCCAAATAGCCTTGAACTCCACCAGCCAATTATGCATGTAGGTTATTAGAGTTATTCCTCTAAGTGTCCACCATAGTGTCACTTGCTAGACTCCATTTTTAATGGAATCTGACCCACGTTGTTGCAATATTTTTCTTATTGCAGATTGTTCAGATGACGAGAGAGGCTTCGTTTAAAGGTTTCGAGTCTACAACCAACATCTTCTCGCCTGTGGCAACATGAAGTTGATGGAGACTCACTGCTATTGTATTTCCACGGTGTACTAATTCAAAGCTAGCTTTATGCTATGCAATTTGTATTAAATATTTTGTAAGTCTGGATCATCCATGTAATAAAATTGATACTTTGTTGTGATATTACATCGTAAACTGTGTGTGCAAACGAATCGATCCAGGGATTTGCACTATACACAGATATCTGCCTTATTTAAAGTGCAGGTACGCTACAGCAAACCAGCGGGAGGGTTCCAACAGTCTTGGTGGACTTGGGGTGATCCTAAGCGTCGAAGGCGATGGTGTACTACGACCACTTGAGGGGCATGGACGTCTCAGTGCTTGGGAGGGCGGCGTTGAGCTCGCGGGCGAACTGCTTGAACTGATTGTTCGACTTTGGTGCCTGCGCCCCACCAAGAATGCAGGCAATGGCGCCTCTTGGGGCTTGGTAGCCACCATCTTCCTTGTTAGGGAGATTGCCATTATTTTCCGCGACATTGGCCTGGTTGCCAGATGGCTTCTGGTAGCCGCTCTTGCGTCCGCTCCCCAGGTAGGCACGCCCTCGGTCGTGGCCGCCACTGCCTTCTGCTTGCTCGTGCTCCATGCTCAACCTCTTGAGGTCGAAGCAAGATTCTGTAGAGTGACCTCGCCTGTTGTGGTAGATGCAGAAAGGGCGGTGGTCATCTTTCTTCTCACCAGGATCAGGGGAGTCCTTGCGGGTGCCCTTCGCGTCAGGTTCTGCCGCGAGAACCGCGGTGGCCTTGCGTTTGGGCTCCTCCTCCTTTTTCTGGCTCCTGGACCCCTCACGTGCTCGTCCCCTCTCAAGGACATCTTGACAAAGAGGAGTCCCTCTTCAGCCTTGGCGCACTTGTCCGCCAGGTCGAACAGCTTCACCACAGAAGTGAGCTTGTCGTGGATGCCCAACTTCTCGAGCATCCTGCTGTTTGTGACGCCCTCGCGGAAGGCGGCGATGACTTGCGTGTCAGGGATGTTCGGGATCTTGTTGCGCACTTGGCTGAAGCGCTGAATGTACTTGCGAAGCGTCTCATCCTTCTTCTGGACCACAGCACGCAGGTCGTTGTGGGTGAGGGCGCGCTCGTACGTCCCCTTGAAGTTGGAGATGAACTGCTACAGAGCACCTCCCAAGAGTTCATGGAGTCCTCTGGGAGGTTCAGGAGCCACGACAGCGCAAAATCACGAAGCGCGTGGGAGAACCATTTGGCCATGACCTTGTCGTCTCCTCCTGCAGCTTGGATGGAGGTGGTGTAAAGCTGCAGGAACTCAACGGGGTTGCTGGAGCCGTCGTAGCCCTTAGGGAGAGCCAACCTGAACTTCGGGGGCCAGACCACGCGATGCAGAGAGTGGGTGAACGCCATGCAGTCTGTGGCGTACGGCGACCCCGTGCTGCAGCGCGCTGTGGTTCTGCTGGCCCGCCTGGCCGATCTCCTCCACGAGCCTGTTCTGGCGGTTGCGCTGGAGCTCCATTCCCACGCGAGCGTCGCGCGGTGCGCTGCACGATCAAGCAATCGTGCGGCGAGGACGCGTGCGAGGCAGCCCTCTGCGTCGCAGCCAATGAAGGCCCTGGCGGGGGCGGAGGCGCGTTTGTTGCGACCGTGCCCGCTTGAGAGGGGTGCGCGTTGGACTGTGACGGAGCGTGGCGCGTCGTGGCGATACCGACGAGGTGGTTGAGGCGCTCCAGCCACTGTTCGTGGGCCTCGGCGGTGGGATGGTAGCGGAGAAGCTCCTGCACCATGAGCAGCGCGGTGTGAGGCGCCGGAGCCGTCCTGCCAGGGCCTGAACCGCTCGGGCGCCACGTCGGGTGCGACGACGGCGCATACTCCTGGTGCTCGGAGTTGCTCTCGGGCTCCTCTGCATGAGGGCCCGAGGGGGCGCGCTCTTCATGGCGGGGTCGGCCCCGTCGTGCGCAGCTGGCCGTGGCGCCTGGCGGAGCGCGCGCTCCTTCAGGCGCGCGTCGGTTGACGCGGGCGGCGCGGGTTGCGCGGGTGTACGCCATGGCGCGAAGACGGCTCGAAGTTCGTTGACGCGCCTCAATCCCCTACCTGGCGCGCCAAATGTCGGGTTATGACTCCCTAGAATAGGGGGTAGTCACTTCCTGAAGTGTAGTTCGTGAAGGGGATTGAACGCAGAGGTCAAGACCCTCGAGGGACACGGTGACGATGCTCGCCGGATCTGAAGACGAAACACCTATGACAGAGATAGATACCGGCCCGTACCCAGGTTCACGGCCCTCGTGAGGAGGTAAGACCGCTACTCCTGCTTGTATGTATTGGATTATGGCGGTTACAGTACAGCGGAGCTTGCCGAGGCCCCCCTTGAGGCAGTTCTTGGCTGGGGAGGGAAGCGATGGTCTTCTTCCTCCTCCAGCCAGAGGCTATCCTACTTGGTATTGCTAGGGTTTACAAGCGTGGTTGCAAGCAATTGGCCGACCCTTCCTACGATGGAGGTCTTGGTGCTTTTATAGGAGCCTCCAGCGCTCTCCTTCTGCTTGGCCTTCAAGGTGGTTCCCACACGGCAGCGGGACGGAGGTGTAGGAGTCCACCGCGGCCCGTTCGTCCATGGACGCGGTCCATCACTGATAAAGGTGGGCGCGGTGGCCGATAGGCGTCCGACCGCGCTGTACTGTCTGGAGGGAAGGCAGTCTCTGAGGTGGAGCCTTGGTGACGTACTCCTTGGAGGGTTGCGTCGTCCACCTGCTTTATCACCAGAGTGGAAGGTCTTGGCAGTCCTGCCGCAGGCGGTGCAACTTTATTGACTCCTTTATCACCAAAATGGCAACAGGGGTGCTTGCGTCACCATGTGGGCGTGGCAGAGACCATGTGCGCCTCGCCGTACTTCCTTGGCCGCGACGTTTCCCCTCAGGCCTGGGGAGGCCTGTGGAGGGATTCTCGTTGACCTCCCTCCAGGCGCGCTGGCGCCTCGGGAGGGTCTCCTGAAGCGAGGGACCCCTTGAGGCTCTCGTTTCCTCTTCAGGCCCTCGAGGGGAATTGCCTCTCGAGGATCCCGCCAGGCGGCGAGGCCTGGTCCTTAGTTGTTTCGTCTGATCAGCCCGCGTGCGATGCCTGGGGGGAGTGGGCTCTCCATACCCCAGTTCCCACTGGGCCGACATGTGTGTATAGTTTTGATTGTTTGAGCTATATCTATTTATGCAAATATCTTTGGCGTATTTTTGTGGAGTTCTTCTGTGTTTTATTGAACATGCAACACTGGATATGTCCAAAAATAATTTATACTTTGTTAGGTACACTATTATTGCTTAAATGTGGTTGTTTCTCTAAAACTGAAATAGATGGAGCTATGAATGTCCAAGTTGAATGAATCCAATTTCTACAGAAATATAAAATAAATAATTATCCATAGAAATTACCCTTTCATGTAGGAGATTCCTAAAACTGATACTATAGTCATTATGGTTTTGAGACCAGAAGCATTTAAGTGATTTTTAGTTTCTGATTAAGAATAGATTTTGATGCAAATCCAATTTCCCTATCTTTCTATAGTTACTAGGAGTACTGTGGTAGAAGGGCTTGATTTTAGGAACTATATTCTTTGAGTAGTGGATTATTTTCTAAAACATGACTTTCAAAACTAAAAATTATATTAATTTAATTCCCTGTTTTCGTTAGTGCAAATTGTGTGTATGTTCTTAATCAATTAAGAGTCAAGAACCTTAACTCAAACATAATAACTTGGTTTAAATGATTTAATAGTGTTGTGGTGCAAATTCTTGTTTCCATATCACATATTCCACATTATAACCTAAGAATGGCACCAAGTGTCTTTATATGTGTTGTATGTGGTAGTTTGTATGTGTTAGATTTTTATCCAGTAAATGGTTGTGTTTTATAATACTTGTTGAATGGTTTGTTTACTTCGGGTTGTTGTCAACACACTCCTTTGTGGTGTTTTATCAAACATGCCAACCACACCCTTTTCACTCTTAATCTAGGACTTGGGTGAACATTAGTGTTAGCCTTTGTTGGTTGATTGATTACTTACTAGTATGTGTTCTTAGATTTATTAACATGTCTGCATGTGAGTGTGCTAGTATTAATGTTAACACATACTTGTGTGTTAACATACTTTTGATTGGAGTATCTCTTATGTTAAAACATACTTTTGTCTGAAGTATTTCCTGAACTAATATAGAGGCCCTTGTTAAATGTTATAATAACCTTAAGTGATGTGTTGCCTTAGTGTTCAGTTAAAATTACCTTTTTGACAATTTGGGTTGTTGTGTATATCTTCTTAGGTGTACCTGTTGTTTGTCTTAGCTCTATGGACTTTGTTTGTTGTTGTGTAGCTAAAGGAGTTGCTTGCTTTTGATTGTCAGCTTAATGTCTTGTGCAATGCTTGCTGTTTGTTATGTCCTTGTGGCAATTTCTTGTATTCTGAGTGTTGTTCCTTTTCAGGTTTACGACGTTAGATACGGTCGGGAAGGAACTGGAAGTGAGTAGTGAACCTGAGGAACATCAAGATCTAGACCAAGGACATATTGCTGAGCCAGGCAAGCCCACCTCACCACTATTGAAATCCTATTGTCTTACAAAGCATGTTTTGTTTTCAAAATAAAATAATGCATGCTTTACTTCTTTTGTGGCACCTGGCCACCCGAGAACTATTTTACAAAATATTGTTTGGCCAAAGTATACACTAGATTATATTAGGTGTTATCAAAATGAGTCTTCACTTTATGAGCCTTGTTGTTGAAGGCTCAATAGAGAAAATCATATTTTCTAGTAGTACATTCTTATATTCTTACCTCAAAACTATAGGATCGAAACCTATTTGATAAAAATAATTTTCGGAGAAAACCCGAGTTGCTGGGAGCAATCGAAGAGCAAGTGTTTAATAAAACCCTAGTTGCTGGGAGCAGTCGGATATGGTTACGAAAACCCGAGCTGTTGGGAACAGTCGGAGGTGGAGATGTTTTCGAGAAACACAGTACGCCCCTAGAAGCCGCTCGAACAAGTAACCCGTGCAACCACACTACCTGACATGGGTAGGGCTTAGCCGGAAGCTTGTCTGTTTTAGTATTGGGGATCTCATTCTATCTATGATGGCTGGGACCTCGAAGTCGGGTTGTCGTCCGTAAGAGACAATACACTGCTGCGGACCAACAGCCGGACGATTACGGCGGGTCTCCTTCTAAGGCGTTGTGGCGTCCCGAGGAAAAACCAGAGGTCTAGTGGAGCACACGGTGTCGGGGAGAACAAACCTACCGGGAGGCCCCGATGCTAGGGTGGACATAGTGGAAAGCTTTGATCAGGTTATCCGCACCCCCGCATACTGTCATGTGACGGGTCGCGGCAAACACGGCGGAAAGACCGTTTGGTGTGGGAAAAGTGTACAAACTCTGCAGAGTGTAAATCTATTCGAATAGCCACGTCCGTGGTCATGGACGGTTGGAAAGGCCACTGAAGGCGTATGGGCAATTTTGTTTTAAAAGAGAAATGTTTTCGAAGGAAACAAAGAGGCATCAAGGACGTACCTGGGAGGTATGGAATTTGAGGGAGGATGATTGGTCTCGGGGAGATAATTAGTCCGATCTCAGGTAAGGAAAAAGGGGTATCCCCATCCTAGTGTTTTAAAGTTTTTACCGAAGAAAGTTTTTTAACTTGGATATGTCCTTGCTATATCTAAGAGAAGAGAATTCTATCTCTAAATGTTTTTCTTCGACAAAGATATAGAGATGTCGTATTCTCTATGCCTAAAAGCATCGTATTCGAAAACTAAGCCCTATAATCGTCTATAGCAGCTATCCCAGTTTTTGAAAAGTTTTTTTCTTTGCATTACCCTGAAAGCTTAACCCTAAGGGGTGGTCTTGCGAGTACGTAAATGTACTCAGATGGCTATGTCCCTAGATATTCAAACGTCCAGGTTACAATGAGGATATGTGCGACAAGAAAGAGGAGTACGCCGATGACTATCCTAGCTGAGTGTCACTGGTCAACTTCTCTGTGGGAATGCGTCAGGACGTGATGAGGGCCGAGTCTAGCAGAAATATTCCGTTGTACCTTAGTTAATATTTTCATGTCCGACGAGGATTTCAGACTTGGTCATGTGATCAATATTGATGTAAGTCTTGTACTATTCGGGTTGTATGATATAACTTTGTATACCATGCAGGTTATGTGATCGATCATTGGGATCGTGATCTTGTTACATAATGTAGGCATCTCTGGCTGGTAGTCAGAAGGGTCCTTACACCGCCAGGGATGCCTGGATGCCTGTGACGGTCCCTGTGCGTTCTACGAATATCGACGTTGAACCATAAACGTTGTATTAATTCCATTTATTTCTTCGATACTACCTTGTCCGAGATATGATCGTAGACATTTGATGCCCTGTTGTATCTCGTTACCGATAAGGGTTAATAACTCGTTTGTGATATTACATCTCCATGACCTAGTCATAAGCCGCGCAACTATATAGACGTAATCTCACTGAGCGGGACCAGAGTATCTTTCAATTACGCGAATGAACAAATCCCGCTCTTGATCCATATGTCTCAACATACTCTTTCGAGATACACAAGATAAACACCTTTATTATCATGCTTTATAAGTATCCTACGGAGCAGCAATAAATATGATCTCATGGCCTAAGGAATAAGCTATCATATTAATTTCCTATTGCAAACGATGAACATCGTAGTATGATCTTATTGCAGTACTTTGATGCGTATGTCCATCACCTTATTCTACCAATAAGATGACCTCATTGTCAACCGACGTCATTGTCCATGATCGCGAAATCTCGATCGAAAGTTGCCCAATGAACTAGTTTATATAGAGGCTTATTAAAGACTCTGGTTTCTCTATGTATCACACGTGTATTAACAATTCTTATTAATACAGTTATAGCACGATACAAAAAAATATTATAAACTTATAAGATAATGCGATAAATACTACTCACTCCGTTCCTTGATATAAGGTGTATAGTTTTTTCAAGAAAAATCCAAAATATAAGGTGTATTTGCTATTTATGGACAATTTGACCCATAAATAATTGTCATCTAGTGTCAAAAGAGCGATTTAACGGATTGTACTAATTTTGGACTAATTAAGAGCTTATCTCTCGCCATTTTTTCCATAAAAAAATTTAATACACTATGTACAAAATAGCTTGTCTTAATATTCATGCAGAAAACTTATACACCCTACAATCAGGAACGAATGGAGTATATATTTATTTGCCTCTATGGCATATCTCCTTCAGTAACTTTGATAGATCGAAGTATTTGTATTTCTTACACTGCTTTTATGATCAAATTTGGTGGTATTTGTTCTTAAAACAAAATCATTTAATCTTTGGACATATAATTTTATCATTCCTAGTTTTACAAATGCATAAAAACTTTACTCATAATATAAACAACTGACTTGTTCCATAACATAGAACAACCGATTTGTTCTATTACTTATATGAATAACTTTGTCTCGTAACATTTAAGGCACAAAAAAAATCACACTGTCACTATTACAGAATAAGTATCAAATACTTTTCATCAAGTATCATGAGAATAATACATTAATAACTTTGTATATCAAATATACCTGTAGTGTTTCACCTTCGATGGGTTCAACCTTTACAGATTTGAAATGGCTTATGAACACGAAGAAATTCATTGTATCTCTCTTTATAGCATAGCCACGGACATGTTTCTCATAGCTGGGACGTAAACACATCAATACAGTCTCTATCGCAGATGAGTCCGCCATCCAGTAGTCGTAGACATTCGTAAGTCTCAAGTAAATGTCATACATTTTCTTCATATGAGTTTCCAAACAGGTTTGTTCCTCCATCTTGAGTGAATGGAACTTTCTCAGCTGTCTGAATTGCTCATACTTAATTTCATCTATGAAGCGCTCCTTGATCGCATGAATCATATAATAAGGTTCCGTTTGTTGAAACTGCTCTTTCAACTCTGGTACCAAGCTTAAGGCCATGATGGATTTCACTTCTATGAAAACGTCACGACGCTGGCGAAATTCCTCAGCTTTTCTCTCCTAATCCGAAGTAGAGCACCATCTACAGATATGATCGCAAAGAAGGTAAGGCTAAGTTTATAACATTGTGAGTTTAGTTTATAATCAAATTATTTAAACATACTCCACTAAGATTATTATCCCTACAATAATTTCAGCAATTACACGACCCCAATTCACTATACCACCCTCGATCGTCATGGCCGGTGGCACAATTACGAAGGTAGACATTGACATGTCGATCACAACAATTATGTGACTCATGCTCGATCTTTTGATCTTCCCGTGTTCTGAGGCTATGTCTGTACATACTAGGCTCACCAATTAAACCTTGGTGGTTTTGCGCGTGCAACATGGCTTTCACCCACTGTATGCGAACGGCGAAATGTATGACACCCGATCGTCACGGCCTGCCTCATAACGTAGAACTTTGGTGGTGCACAACGAGTGAGAACACAATTTTGGTATTTGATAGGGATCATCCTATTATAGCTATCGTTGTATATCTAATATATAAGCAAACAATAGGATGCACACACAACAACACAATATCAAATACTGTAATGAAGTCCGATATGACATAGTCGTGCCCCTGGACCTCCATGGCGCCATGTGCCTGGGCCGGGCGCCCCGGCATGGCTCCGAGTCTACGGTGCCTCCAATGCGTCCGACAGTACGAGTAATACAAAACTTATCGTAACCATGTGATATATAAACGCCTCTGCAAAACAAAGTTAGACACTTCTACCTTTATCTAGTTTTGCAAGTTTTACGTGGTTTCTAGGCTTTTCGCGAGAGAACCGTTCCCTACCTACAAACTTTTGTACCACAACGTCGCTCATACAATTCCATATTTAAGCATCCCTTTCGGGTCTTCCATTGAAAATGCAAAAACCAACTAAAGAGAGAGACACAGACACCCGCCAGACACAAATACGGTGCAAGCCATATGTCACGTGTGGAACTAGTCTCGCGTAAGCGTACGCGCAAAGTCGGTCTAGGCCGCTTCATCAACTCAACACTAAAGGCAAAGAAAGTACACGCTAGAGGGTAGCAAATATAAGAAAGACATCCTCATATTCAACATGAGTTCTAACCGTACCAGCAATACTACGCATAGATCGGCTCTGATACCACTGAAGGGGTTCCGTAGCAGAAAACAATAATTTTCTAACTAACGAATACCGAAACTAGCCATGATCTATCTATCTAGTACATGCGGTAACGGTGACGGAACTGGTCACATACCTCTTATAGACTGAATAGCGGGGATTACGCTCCCGCACAGGCATTGCCGGTGGAGACGACGTAGCCGACCTCTAGGTCGCGAAGAACTTGGTGCGACGAAGTAGACGATGATGCGACGATGTTGACGAAGACACAACGTCAACTAGAAGGGGTGCTTCCAGCGTCTGGTGGGGCCGCACCGGCAGCATCAGGGGGGTGGCGCCGGCGGCAGGGCAGCGGCGGTGGCGAGAAGATGTCGCACATGCACCTCAAATATGGCGCCTCCGAGTACTCACAAGCATACGGAGCTTAACAACAACCCCTGGTCACTCAGAATCCGGAGGGCAACGGCGCACTTCGGTATGGCTTCATGGGAGAGAGAGAGAGAGAGAGCGAACCGGGCGGAGAATTAATTCAGGCCGGCATATACAACATTAGTTGTATTTTAGATGTATTAAATCCAATTAATATGCCCTTGTATATAAAGGGGGAAGGGGGTGTGCATACACCTTGTCTCCCCCATCTGGGACTAAACAAAAGCAAAAGAAATGAGGGGGCAGGGGGGTTTGCCCCATGTGGTCTCCCCCACATGGACCTCTCTTGGCCCATTAAGTGGGATGCTCCTTTTTTCTTTTCTTTAGTTAATATTAAATTAATATAAAATATAATTAATTCACAACTAATATATTTACATATTATTTAATCTCTCGTGACTCTGAAACATTTTCTTCGATACTATGATATTCATTCCTTTTGTTTCTTCGATACTACCTTGTCCGAGATATGATCGTAGACATCTGATGTCCTGTTTTATCTCGTTACCGACAAAGGTTAATAAACTCGTTTGTGACATTACATCTCCATGACCTAGTTATATGTTGCGCATCATTATAGACGTAATCTCACCGAGTGGGCCCAGAGTATCTTTCCATTACACGAATGAACAAATCCCGCTCTTGATCCATACGTCTCAACATACTCTTTCGAGATACACAAGATAGACAACTTTATAGTCACCCATTTATGAACTGACATTTGATCCTCTTAGAGTATTCTACGGAGCAGCAATAAATATGATCTCACGGTCTAAGGAATAAGCTATCATATTACTTTCCTATTGCAAATGATGAACATCGTAATACGATCCTCTTGCAATACTTTGATGTGTATGTCCATCACCTTATTCTACTAATAAGATGACCTTGTTGTCAACCAACGTGAATGTCCATGATCGGGAAATCTCGATCCACAGTTGCCCAATGAACTAGTTTATATAGAGGCTTAGTAGGAACTCTGGTTTGTCTATGTATCACACGTGTATTAACAATTCCGATTAATACAGTTATTGCACGATACAAAAACATATTATAAACTTATGAGATAATGCGATAAATACTATATATTTATTTGCCTCTAGAGCATATCTCCTTCAATTAGTGATGATCTAAGCTTCAAGAACAACAATATAATCATCTAATGCTTCCAACAAACATGACAACTTTGCGAAAGGATCAAGCCAAGCAATAACAATATGCACGTAGAAGATCAACTCCTTTGTTCAAATGAAACAAGCAAGCCTTCAACGTTGGTTCCTGGCACCAGGATGTTTTGGCTAAGAGAATGGTAACGGTGGTTTGGAAGGCCAACGGAAGAAAGTCTCACAAAGCTGCAGGTGATCATTAGACAAGAGGAAGTCTTATAGTCGAAGCTATGCAAGGAGAAGTTATTGCCACACAACGGATGCACATAGAGCTATAAGTGAATGAAAGCTCTCTAATGGAAAAACAGGGAACTGGCAGTGTGTCATCTTGTTAATAGGTTAGTTTTAGAAAATGCATAAAATTATATTAGTTTATATAAAACATGTAATAACTAGGTATAATATAGCATGGAACATAAAAAATAATAGATACGTTGGAGACGTATAACCTCCTTCACCCCTTCCTCTTGGGGCCTCCCAACAACACACCACCGTGTGCATCAAGTTCTTTTCTGGTGTCGTTGCCAGGGAAATAAGATTCTTCTGTGAGGGGAGTCTCTCACTTCCAATCTTTAATTTTTTATTGTTTTGCTTAGTTTATTTTTATTATTTTCTTGTTTGCTTAATATAAAAAACACAAAAATATTAGTTACTTGCATTACTTTTTTTATTTCGGTTTGTTATTTTATTTTTCAGTTTTTCTTGTTTTGTTTATTTCGGTTTGTCTTTTACTTGCATCCTCTTTATCATCAAAAATAAAAAAATTAGTTTAGTTAATCATCATGTTTAGTATATTCCCTGTTACTGTGTCACCCAAGGAATTAATCTTCACTTTTAAACAATTGGAGAACCTTGGCCTAGAATTTTTGAAACTTATGGAGAATCTGAACCTAAAATGACCTTAAGTGTGCTTCTTAGTAGCTTCTATTTTGGGCTTGTTCTTTGCGATAGGTATGCTTTAGATGCTATAGTGGAATGAGATTTCCTTCAATGTGATGCATATCAAGCTTTTAATGAAGTAAAGAAATTAATTATGTCTTCCTCTTCAGCTAATAAATGTGATACAAGCATTAGTGATATTCAAACTAGGTTAAATACCCTAGAGATACACATATCTTGCTTAAAAGATGGGTATAATAAATCTCGCGAGTATTATGATTATCTTCCAATAAATTATGAACCATCATTATAGCTCCCTACCTTATATATCACTATTGGTGAGGACATCTTACTTGCCCGTTGTGATATTATATCTGAGTTTTATCTTGCGCAAAAACAGTTTTCTGCTCTTCACCGTTAAATTCATAAATCTTCACATAAAAATCCAAATGACCTGCCTTCTTTTGTGCGTAATCCTCATATATATATGCAACTTTCATTAGTTTTGAGTTTTCTGATCTGAGCAAGTTAAGTGCCTCGAAACAATTCTTATTTACGAACTGTTCTGTTTTTGACAGATTCTGCCATTTATTTACCAATAACTCTTTTGCTATTTTGATTAGATAATTTTGTTCAATGAAGTATCAGTAGGTGTAGCTAATGTCCAGTAGCATTGGTAGCAATTGTGTTCCTACAGAATATCATAATTTTTCGTGCATTAACCTCTAATGAAGTTTACTCTAAGTTTGGTGTGGAGGAAGTTTTAAAAGATCAAGAGAGAAGGGTGATATGATGTGATCAAGAAGATAGTAAAGACAAAGCTTGGGGATGCTTCGGTGGTTCACCCCCAACATATTTCAAGAAGACTCAAGTGTAAAAGCTTGGGATGCCCATGGCATCTCCTTCTTCATCAACAAACTATCAGGTCCTTTCTAGTGAAACTATATTTTAATTCCGTCACATCTTATATGCTTGCTAGAAGCGTTTGTTTGTTTTTGTTTTTGTTATTTTCATTATCTGAATAAAATGGACTCTAGCATTCCTTTGTGGGAGAAAGGTACGCTCCGCTTTTTCTTATGAATACTCGTATTCTTCTCTTATATTTGTTGAGTATTCTTCTCTATCTACTGCTATGCTTTCTAGCTCTTGTTTTTCATGCATCTCTTGCTAGAGCTGTTAGCTTTCTTATGTCATACTCTCATTGTTTAATTACATGGAGAGTTTATCTTCTAAATAAGTTGGTTGGTGTTTGGTTAAGAACAGAAAATGCTAAATGTGGTAGATTGTAACACCCCAATTTTTTCGAACACTTTAATTGTGGTGTTAACCTAGACTCCTGGTGATAGCATGAACTTGTGTGTGTGTTATTGTTAGCATGATTTGTTTTGTGCCCTGTTTACTTGTGCTTGATAACACTAGTTGGTTTTAGCTGAAATTTCCAAATTAGAATACCAACATAATTAAAATTCTGAATTTGTGTGATCTTCATGTCTGTTAAAACTTAGCAAATCTATGGCCTGTTATTAAGAAATCCTTAGATATTTTTGGACATGCTTTTGAACCAATTTGATCCTTGTCATATATTGTTCCATATCATGAATGAATTGATCACAAATGGACTTTCTAATACATTAATCTCACAAGCTTTTGTGGGCAGCAGAATAAGGTGACCATATGGGAGAAATTCTCTCCTCTTCTAAAATCTTTAATTCTTTTGTGGTTTGATTGTTTTGATTTGAGGGGACACCTATTAGGACAGTAGCTACACAATCATTTTATGAAGAGTGGACAAATTGTTTGAATTCATGTGTGTTCTTGTTTGATCTCTTCTTCTCAAATTTCAATTTGAATTATTTCTAAAAGCAACCAAAAACCCATCTCTCTCTCATCTCCCTCCTTTTTGTATTTGCTGACGAGGAGAAGAAAAATATCTACCACCCCAGCCCGGACCCACATGTCATCCACCCCGCCCCTCTCTCCACCACTCACCTCTCTCCTTTATTTCCCACCCCCAACCCGAGCTCATCACCTCCCTCCCACTAACCGAGCCACCCCCTCCCGACCATATCCTCTCCGTCTCCCTCTCCACCACCCAGCTAGCCAGTAGCACGCGAGGAAGACCACTCCTCCACCGCCCAAGCCCGAGAGGAACCCTATATCGGATTTTGCTCTAAAACCCGACCCCGGACCTCCCAAGCACTCATTCCTCCCCCACTGCCGTCTCCGCACACCTCTCCACTCACCCAAGCAACCCCATCCATCCCCTTGCCCTCTGCCGCTCGGAATCATCAAAAGAAATCGAGCGTCAGTGCCGAAGGAATCGTCCGTAACCGTTGTTTCCCTTCGCCGTTCTTCGCAATTTTTGGCCCATTGAAATCCCCTCTGCTAGACCTCTCTCATCCATCCTTTCTTTTGCACAAAGGACCGCCGTAGACGCCGCCCCCGTCCTCGACCCGAGAAGAACACCGCCGTCGTTCCCATGGACTCCGGTGTCGCATGAAGGATCTGAGACCACCGTCATGCTCGCCATCTTTTTCTCCCTTGACCCCGACCACCCCCGCGTCCATTCCCGAGCCCTAGGTGAGCTAACCACCGCTGCCCACTCCCTCTCCCTCTCTATTACCGTGCACGACCGTCGACCACGGGCCAAAGATCTTCAGATCTACGATCACGTTTGAACCCCGCCTACGCGCGCGCTCCCATGCCATGTTGGGCTGGCCCAGCCCTCGAGCAGCGCAGATCCGTGCCGCTCGAGCCAGATCCGGCCCAGTTTCGGCCCGTAGATGATTTTTATTCTCTGTTTTTATTCTTTTTCAGTTTCGGTTAATTGTATGTGTTTGGATTAATTAGTTTTTGGTAGATTTGGTTGTGCAAATGGTGTGACACTAATTTTGTTGGATTGATATATGTTTTCTTGAACATGAAGAGTTGGTGTGGCATAAAAAATAATTATATTTCTCTCTGTACATTAATAATCGTGAAAACCTTACTTTGCACTAGATCTGTAATAACTTGAGCTAGGATTATCCAATTTCAGTGAATCAAATTTAGGCAGAAAGATAAAATACATATCTATCCATAAAAATTAACCTTGCATGCAGGAGATTCCTAAAACAAAAACTACCTCCTTTTTTTGATTTGACACCAGTAGCTTTTAGATGATTTTTAGTTTATGTTTGGAAGTAGGTTTTGATGCACAACTAATTTTCAGAGCTTCCTAGGGTAACTAGGAGTACTGTGGTAGAGGGATTTATTTCTCTAAACATTATCCTAGAAGTTATGTATTTTCCAATTAAACAACTCCCTAAATAGTCATTTAAATGAATTATTTCTATTTCCTGTTTTTAGATAATATGAAACTTGAGTCTAAGCTTAATCAACTTTATAAATCGGAACCTAAACTACACTCTTCAACTTGTATTAAAAATACTAATAATTTTGTGACACTATGCTTGGTTGTGATTAGCATAACCTATTTTATAACTAAGTATATCAATAGGTGTTTGGCATTTTTTGCTTAAGGTTGTGTTAGTATTGTTTGACTCTATCAAGAAGTTGGCTCTGTTTTCTAATGCTTGTTGTTTGTTATATTAATTTAGATTATTGTCAACACCATTTTAGGATTTACTCTAGTTTCGTTGTTACCTTTGATGTTACGGAAGAACCGCTAGCAGAGGAGGAGCAATACGAGGTAGTTGATCACAACTACGCAAAAGAGCAAGACCCAGGATAGTCCACAGAGCAAGGCAAGCCCACCTCACCACCATTATGCAATCATATTATTTACAAAGCATTTTTTTTCAAAATATAATAATGCATGCTTTACTTCTTTTGTGGCACCTTGCCACCCAAAAACTATTTGACAAACTATTGTTTGGCCAAAGTTATCCACTAGAATATTATATGTGTTACAAAATAGGTTTTCACTTGATGAGCGTTGTTGTTGAAGGCTGTATTAAGAAGATCTTGTTTTCTAGTAGTATATTCTTATATTCTTACCTCAAAACTATAGGATGGGAACCTGTTTGATAAAACTATTTTTCAGAGAAAACCCGAGTTGCTGGGAGCAATCGGCAAGCAAGTGATTTATTAAAACCCGAGTTGCTGGGAGCAATCGGAGATGTTTGCAAAAACCCGAACTGCTAGGAGTAGTCTGAGGAGGAAATGTTTTGAAAAACAAAGTGTGGCCCTAGCTACCGCCCGAACAATTAACCCGTGCAACCACACTACCTGACATGGGTAGGGCTTAGCCGGAAGCTTGTCTATTTTAGTATTGGGGCTCTCATACTATCTATGGGGGCTGGGCCCTTGAAGCCGGGTTTCCGTTGTACGAGGCAATACACAAGTGGGAATCACACCGGACGATTACGGTGGATCTCCTACCGTGGCGGTGTGGTGTCCCGAGAAAAGACCAGAGGTCTAATGGAGCACACGGTGTCGGGGAGAACAAACCTACCGGGAGACCCCGATACTAGGGTGGACATAGTGGAAAGCTTTGATCAGGTTATCCGGACCCACGCATGATGTCGTATGATGTGTCGTGGCAGACACAGTGGAAGGACGGGTTTGGTGTGGGCAAAGTGTACAACCTCTGCAGAGTGTAAATCTATTCGAATAGCCGCGTCCGTGGTGATGGTCGGTTGGAAAGGTCCCACTAGGCATGCTGGCTGATTTCAGTTTTAAATATAAAGATGTTTCTCGGAGGAAAACAAGGAGGCAATACGGAGGTACCTGGGAGGTACGGAATTTGAGTGAGGATGGTTGATCTCGGGGAGACAATCAGTCCGATCTCAAGTCAGGAAAAAGGGGTATCCCTATCCTAGAGTATTGACAGACTTTTGCAAAAGAAAGTTTTCAGTATTTGGATATGTCATTGTTATATCTAAGAGAAGAACATTCTATCTCTAAATGTTTTGTTCAACAAAAAAATAGAGATTTCATACTCTACATGATTGAAAATCATGTTATTCCAAAACAAGCCTTGTAGCTGATTTTAGGAGCTATCCTAGTTTTCGAAAACAATTTACTTGCATCACCATGAAAATTGAGCCCCAGAGGTGGTCTTGCGAGTACGTAATTGTGCTCATGTGGCTCCGTCGCTGGATATTCAAATGTCCAGATTACAACGAAGAGACCTACATCAAGGAGGAGGAGTATGACGAAGACTTCGCCGCTTAGTTGTCACCGGTCAACTGCACTTGTGGGATTGGCGTCTGGAGACGACGAGGGCCGACGCTAGCCGCGAGCTTCCGCTTTATCTTAGTTAATTCCGTTCTGTGCGACGATGTTTGTAGACTTGGTCGTATGACCATTTATGTGTTGTAATACTTTTATTCGTACGACTTGAATGATGTAACTCTTTGATACCATGTTGGTTATGTGACTGCGATGCACTGATCATTGGGATCGTGATCTTTTACATAACATGGATATATCAGACCTTGGTTCGAGGGGTCCTTACAGACTTGGTATCAGAGTCAACGTTGACCTTAGGAGACTTTAGCTAGGTTGGGCGTCGACGTTACGCAAAAATGGTTTTCCTAAAAATTTAGGAAAGCTATATAAAATATGCAGAATGTACTGCTATCCCCTCCCCTCAATTACTAATTACTGATTATTACTATACTTGTATTAATTATTATATCTTTACTTGTTTAAAATTTTGCACACCGGTCACTAATTCAACTTCCACTTAAAATTTTGTGTAGATGGACGGAGAGTTTACGGCTACTATCCAGTTGGGAGCGTTGACCGACCAGAGGGCCACGCGTCTGTTCGAGGTTGACTTGCTGGAGCTGACTCGGCTCTTGGGGTGTCCACTCCTCGAGCCGCGGGGAGGACGAGCTCCACCGATCGTCAACGGGGAGATGTCTCAGAGGATGATGTGTACCCTTCAAGGCCCGCTTGTGCCACCACTTGCGGATGATATGACTATGGAGGCGACTGGAACTACACGACCCGGAGCGATCATGTCTTCTCTGCAGCGAGCCCATACCCACCTAGTTCACTACCACAGCTTTGAGCTAGTGGCACCCTGTAGCGTACCTGCACTTTAAATAAGGCAGATACCTGTGTATAGTGCAAATCCCTGTATCGATTCGTTTGCACAGACAGTTTACGATGTAATATCACAACAAAGTATCAATTTTATTACCTCGATGATCCAGTCTTATAAAATATTCGATACAAGTTGCATAGCATAAAGCTAGCATTGAACAAGTACACAGCGGAAATACAATAGCAGTGGGTCTCCAACAACTTCATGTTGCCACAGGCAAAAACATGTTGGTTGTAGACTCGAAACTTTTAAACGAAACCTCACTCGTCATTTAATCA
This sequence comes from Poa annua, assembly GCA_026929855.1. Lineage (NCBI taxonomy): Eukaryota > Viridiplantae > Streptophyta > Magnoliopsida > Poales > Poaceae > Poa > Poa annua. The sequence continues at coordinate 98,947,344 of CM049427.1, forward strand.
ATCTGCAATAAGAAAAATATTGCAGCAACGTGGGTCAGATTCCATTAAAAATAGAGTCTGCCAAGTGACACTATGGTGGACACTTAATGGAATAACTCTATAGCCTATATGCATATTTGGCTGGTGGGGTTCAAGGCTATTTTGCATAAAGCCAATTTTTCCTATCTCTTTGGAAAACACTTTCTTCAAATAAAGACAAGTATGGCATGAAAACCATAAATCTCATCTTCCCTTGTTCACCCATCAAGTTTTATTTCTGAAGTTGGAATGATGGAATCCTCCGTTGACGTCCGTGATCAGCTGCTCAAATTGTCCGTACCAGGGACACGGCTAAGTACTTAGTTTTACACTCTGCAGAGGTTATGCACGTTCACCATTGTACACATTCAACCCAGATTATCCTTTACACACCATTTGTGATAAGGAAAGGAGAAGAGTGAGACGAGATCTTTCAGAAGCATTTTCCCTCCCACTCTGGCTTGACCCGTTCCACCTAACATCCCCATACATCTGCTTGTCAAGCCGGAGAGAGTCCACGCAGCATAATTGATCAAGCCAGAGCCCATATGGCAATGGCTGCACTGGAAGCAATCGTCACTCGGAGTTCTTCAGATTCCTCTGTTCCCTGGGTGGCCATCCACAAGTGCACATACTCCAGGAACCATAGACATGGACCTGAGTAGCCACTCAACTTCGTCACCATACAACCAATCCACCCAGGAGATTCATTAACTTAGTGGATGTGCACTCTCAGGTGAAAATCACCATGCTCACGGCCCTAAGTAGAATAGACATTCATCCTAGGCGACGACAACCATGAGCACAGCCCTGAGTAGTCACTTACATTTTGTAAAACTTTTCATCATTGCATAGCATCAATATATCTACTAAGTATTATATAGGAACCTAGACACAGGAGTAAGGGAATTCTACACAGGTTTAGCATAGCACTACTATCCTACACATGCATATAAAAATACACTAAGTAATGCATATAGAAATAATAGGAAGTTTATGAGGTGTGCCACTTGCCTATGAATGTTGTCGTTGTTCACAAACTCTTTTCAACAACGAACGTTTGCTCTCTGTTTAATCTAAACCATATAAGCAAACAACAATACAACAATCAACAAACAGTAATCATCAAACCTACATGCATCATATCTAGTGAACAAACAAGTTTTGTAAACTTCTAAGGAAAACATGTCATGCATGAAAATGGAAGGAAATGTGTTGGTCAAAAAAATGACTAAGGACTAAGGTCATAAGTTGAATAAAATATTTTGTTTTATATCATCTTGAATAAGCCCTCTAATGGCTTAGTCTTGATGTGTAGAAATATTTAGAGTAAATACTAAGTCATTTCTTCAAGATGATCAACAATTATTATCAACTCTTTGTAAATTGGACATTCACTATAGTGAGAGAGACAGACACCCGGCCAGCCACTTAAATTGTGGAACAGGTCTCATGTACGTGGATATGTAAGGTATGTTTCCAGGCCGCTTCATCTCACTATGCCGCTAGGATCCAACAAACTTCAAGACGATAATATCATGATCAAAAATTGTTTATGTCAAATGTGAAAGACAAGATTAGAAAAGACGGAAAAGATAGAAGAAAGATGTAGTTGTCCTCCAGGCTTCATCTCCAGACTTGTAATATTCTCCTTGATGATGTCTTGATTGAAGTTTTGATAGACTTGATAAATCTTCAGACTTGGTGGTTCTTGTATCCTCGAGGCTGGTCTTGGATTTACTTAGTCATCATGAAGTCTAACGGAAGAAGGAGGGAGAAAAGAAAGAAAGAGGGAGAAAGACTTAGAAAATATTTCTGGTTGGTCTTCATGAACTTCTTCTTGATCTTTCTTCTAAGTGCTTCCACTCCTTGGAGATTCTTCTGAAGTCTTGTTTGGCTAAGCCCTTCATAGGTCTTCCAGCTCCATGTTGAAAATTACTAAGTGTCTAAGTGTAGCACTTCACCAAACTGCTAAGTTGAAAATATTTCTAACTTAGAGAAAAATAATGAAGAGGTTTTCCTATGAGGGATATAATTATATAATAAAATATGTTATGCATGAAATGCAATTTTTATTCACAAGAAAGCATCAAAATGACTTTTGTGATTTCTTTATAAATATGCATGAATTTATAAATGCAATTTTAGTTAATTTCTATTTTTCTGGAAAATATAATAAAAGGAATAATTATAAGATTAAAGTTTCCTATGATTAAATTTTTATATTTTTTTTTTATAATTAGTGTTAATAGACAGGGGGCATTTAATTAGATTTATAGAAATTTTATTTAATCAAAATAATATTTCTATTAATAGTTATGTTGAAAATACTCAAAATATTCAAATTAAACAAACAACTATTAAATCATCAAATAATACTCAAAAATATTTTATAACAGAGGCATAACATTACTAATATTCCCAAGTTTCTAAAACAATTTTATTTGCAATTTTTGGATTTATAGATTTAAAGTTATTACAAATATACTCAAATTCACCATTTCAAATTTGAATATTTTATACTAAGTAAAATTTGAATTTTGGACGATCTAAAATAATCTACATGTTAAGAGCTTTCCAAATATATAAAAATATTTGAATTTGGATAAACAGAGAAAAAGATATGATAGTTTGAATAGACAGTGGCTTTTCTACAAAACTGCCAATTAATTAAATCGTGAAAATGATTTTACACGTCAGCGCTGACTGTACGCTGACTGGGCATGCGGACGTGGTTAAGTGACTGGATCTGGATCGTCAGATCTGGATCTGGCGGTCCAGATCTAATGTACCGGTTCGTGTTAAAACATCTAATCTCGTGCGTCGATTTCAGATCGGACGGCTCTAGGAGAGGGTGCTCAACGGGCGGCGCGGATGGTCGCCGGAGATGGAGGGGACGGCGGCGCTAGGCTCGGGCGAGGACGCTCTGGTCGATGTCGTGCCTCTCGGATGCGCGGAGGTCAATTCCGGACGAGGCACAGCACGGCGAAGGGAACGGTGGCGATGGTTGGTGGCGGGGTGCTCCGGTGCTCCTCCAATTCATCGCCGGAGTTGCGCACGGCGGCGACTTGGTTAGGACATGCACGGACGAGACAACCTAGTGCACGGAAAAATATCCGAATTAGTCAGGAGGTGCGCACGGAGAAAATAGAGAGAAAGGGAGAGACGAGAGGGCACGAGGTCGACGAGGGCGACCGGAGTTTGTAAAACTCGGCGGCGGCGGTGGCGGACGGCGGCGGAAGATTGTGGACGGCCTGGGGGCACGGTTTGCACGGGAAAAAGACGGGAAAGACGGAGGGGAGCGAGGGGATTTTATAGGGCAGGAGGAGGGAACCAAATGCGCGCTAATCCCGCCGGATTTGGAGAGGGAATCGGGGAGGAAATCTCGGCCGAGAATTTTGTCTGAGGAAGAAGACGATGACGTCATCGCTGACGTCAGCATTTTCCTTTTTCTTTTTCTGATTTTCAATTTAACTCATATCTTTTGATTTAAATTTCCAAATGAGGTCAAACAAATTTCTAAAAATTTGTAGAATTATTCTCTTTGTGTTAAACCAGCTGTGGGCATGTTTTGAACATTTTTGAAAAATAATATTTTGAAATATTGCTTAAATACAAATTTGACACTTTATGTTAAATTTAAAACTAGGGTTTAATTAACTTTATTTTTGGCTAAATTAAATTCTATGAAATACCCATATTCAAAATGTTTGAATTTAAGTTATTTAAACTCATATTCCAATATTAAATAAATTTTAGCTTTAGTATAATACTAAATAACATAACACATACTACAAGAAAATAAAAGGGGAAATAATGTATTCATTTTAATTCAAAATAATTTGTGCACCATTATATTTTATATTAAGATAATTCAATTGAAAACCTTATAACAACTTTGGAAAAGATTTTTGATTTAATTCATTCCCTTATATAAAAAAAAATATTCATGAAAGTCATTTTATGTTTTGAAAATAAATGAGAATTATTTAAGCTAATGAAATGTTTATTTGGATATTCCATTAAATATATGAAGTTATTAAAGTTATAATCTATAGACTTGTAATATCCAAACTATGTTTTGAACTCAGGTAAATGAATAATAATCTTTTGGCAATTAGACAATGTTTTCAATAGTTTAAAATAACACTTGTTATTATTATTTTAATTTTATGAATTGCTATTGCTAAGTGGTTGAATTCAAATACTTATAAAGAAACCTTTTATTTCATGAATATGGTTTGAAGGTTTGTGAAACATTTGTCAAATTAGATATTGAGGTTTTAATAATTACAATGGATAATAAATTGTTTAACTTGAAACAACTTTTAAAAATAATGATAAAGTGAGATATTAGAAATATTAAACTCTTTCAATAAGTTTGAGGTCTTTCTTAGATGGTTTTCTTATGCATTTTAATGTTTTATTTTAATCAAAACAAAAGTTTTAAATTTTAGTGATTTTTGAACATTCCAAATTGTTGGGATGTTACAGACTACCATCCTTAAAAGGAATCTCGTCCCCGAGATTCGGAGAAGCTAGAAAGACAAAGCAAGTGCTTGGAATGATTCTGATAACTCGAGAGTTTTGAGAAGCGTACATGTTTTGACATGGAAACTTGAAAGCTGACAGGAAATGATTTTTCTGATCGGAGAGGTTCGAAAGACAGATAGTTTGGGATTCTCTGGGTTTAAGCACCGGGGTTTAATTAAACTAGGTGCCTACCACCCTTAAAGAAAATTTTGTGGTCAGTCTAGAAGCTTTTTTTAATCATTTTTATTTCTTTGTTGTAGAGCGTACATGTATTCAAAATACAATGACATGTGGTGGATACGGGAAGTTTTAGCACTCACGTTTTCCACTCGGTCCTTGGAGATATTTAATCCTCTTCCACTCTGGGCAGCCACTGGCATAGTGTCCCTTATCCTTGCACCTGTAGCATGTTATGTGGCTAAGATCCTTCTTGGATTCACTCTTTTGTCTTTGTTCCTCGAGGATCTTCATGAGCGACTGTCGCATTCCTTCCTTGGCTTGCTGGTTAGCTTGTTGCACCAAGGGATAAAATTGACATTGGATTAGGACATGGTTTGTTCCTTCACACAAGAAGCAAATAACACGTTTGGTGTGGCGTCCATTAGTTGGACGTCTGGTGTGACCATGGGGCCACTCATCAGAACAATCCTTGGACGTATGTCCTATCTCTCCACGAGTTTTGCATGCCTTTGGTTTGGTCATAAGGTCCTCTTCAAATTCACTATGGTTTTGATCAATCTTAGGCAGGTGGTCATTGATCAACTTCCACAGCTGACTCTGGTTCTCAAATAGTAGTTGCGTAGTTGTATGCAAAACATTGGTGTTAGTATTTGGGTGAGACATCTGTTTGGTTTAAAAAGCAATGAGTTGAATTATTTTTACTATGGAGGAATCCTAGTTCAATAAAACAAACAAGGCAACCAATCTATAACATAATCAATCAATATCTAACAAACATCAAGCAACAAGGTTCACAACAAACAAACAATCTAGTATTGTCATATAGCCAAGTTGATATGATCAATACACTAACACGATATCGTTAATCTATTTAGGTGGTGGTCAAATCTACCTCCTTCGTGAGTGCTTCAAGTTCTTGTTCAACTTTCTTGGATATCTTAGAAGCGTTGGCCGAAACCTGTTTCTTCAGTGGTATTCCATGCATGTAGAACTTCATGTTGAATTGAAACTTTTCTATATGAAGCAGTAGAATTAGACTTAGACTACAAGAACATGGTCATCTAGAAAAAGATAAGAGGTTTTCAGAAGGTTGATAGTAGATGAGAGTATGAGGAAGATAAAATGAAAAAGTTTAGTTTTTAGAAATGTGAATAAAATAGATTTTCAATCCTATGGTCAAATCTTATTTCTATCCAAACCTAGGGTTTCAAACCTACAGGCAACACAGTGCTCTGATACCATCTGTTGCGTACATGCACTTTAAATAAGGCATATATCTGTGTATAGTGCAAATCCCTGGATCGATTCGTTTGCACACACAGTTTACGATGTAATATCACAACCAAGTATCAATTTTATTACCTCAATGATCCAGTCTTACAAAATATTCGATACAAGTTGCATAGCATAAAGCTAGCATTGAAAAGGTACACAGCGGAAATACAATAGCAGTGGGCCTCCAACAACTTCATGTTGCCATAGGCGAAAAAATGTTGGTTGTAGACTCGAAACTTTTAAACGAAACCTCACTCGTCATTTAATCAATCTGCAATAAGAAAAATATTGCAGCAACGTGGGTCAGATTCCATTAAAAATGGAGTCTGGCAAGTGACACTATGGTGGACACTTAATGGAATAACTCTATAGCCTATATGCATATTTGGCTGGTGGGGTTCACGGCTATTTTGCATAAAGCCAATTTTTCCTATCTCTTTGGAAAACACTTTCTTCAAATCAAGACAAGTATGGCATGAAAACCATAAATCTCATCTTCCCTTGTTCACCCATCAAGTTTTATTTCTGAAGTTGGAATGATGGAATCCTCCGTTGACGTCCGTGATCAGCTGCTCAAATTGTTCGTACCGGGGACAGGGCTAAGTACTTAGTTTTACACTTTGCAGAGGTTGTGCACGTTCACCATTGTACCCATTCAACCCAGATTATCCTTTACACACCATTTGTGATAAGGAAAGGAGAAGAGTGAGACGAGATCTTTCAGAAGCATTTTCCCTCCCACTCTGGCTTGACCCGTTCCACCTAACATCCCCCTACATCTTCTTGTCAACCCGGAGAGAGTCCACGCAACATAATTGATCAAGCCAGAGCCCATATGGCAATGGCTGCACTGGAAGCAATCGTCACTCGGAGTTCTTCAGATTCCTCTGATCCCTGGGTGGCCATCCACAACTGCACATACTCCAGGAACCATAGACATGGACCTGAGTAGCCACTCAACTTTGCCACCATACAACCAATCCACCCAGGAGATTCATCAACTTAGTGGATGTGCACTCTCAGGTGAAAATCACCATGCTCACGGCCCTAAGTAGAATAGACATTCATCCTAGGCGACGACAAGCATGAGCAAAGCTGAAAGAACATTTCTTAATCCCTAGTGTTTTGTGTGTTAGTTAACAATACCAATGATATACTAATCCTATTGCTATGTATTTGAGTTTGGGTGAAACTCATATCACAAATCCGAAAGCCAAATTGTAGAGAAAAAGAGTTTCTGGAATTCTTCCCAGACTCGGATATTCCGGTTTCCCAACTCGGATATTCCGAGTCAACCCCAGAAAATTGGCTAAGTCAAATTCAGAAGTGGTACTCACTCCAATCGGAAATTCAGCTCGGACATTTCAAGGGCTCGGATATTCCGGTTCCCCAACTCGGATATTCCGAGTCAACCCTAGAAAATTGGCTAAGTCAACTTCAGAAGTGGTACTGACTCCAATCGGAAATTCAGCTCGGAAATTTCAAGGACTCGGATATTCTGAGTCACCCCCAGAAAATTGGCTAAGTCAAGTTCAGAAAGTGGTTCTGATCTCAACCGGAAAATCAGCTCGGAAATTTCAAGGACTCGGATATTCCGAGTCACCCTCAGAAAATCAGCTAAGTCAAGTTCAGAATTGGTTCTGATCTCAACCGGAATTTAGCTCGGATATTTTCAAAGAACCGGATATTCCGGGTGACCGGAATTTCCGGTGTTACTTAAACCGGAATTTCCGAGTACCCGAGACAGCCAACGGCCAGATTTTGACGGGGAGTATAAATACCCCCTCACTCACTCAAGAACAGTTAGCTCTCAGATTTTCTCTCTCCTACTATTCTTGAAAGCTCAAATCATCAAGATCTCCCAATCCCTCCACCCAAATTTTTTGATCTTTGGAGGGTTGGAGGAGAAGGCCCGGATGTACATCTTCACCGAAGGGATTTGCATTTCTCCCCCATTCACTTGGGGATTTCATGGCTAGGGTTTCCGGTGGGAAAACCTAGTTCACCATTGTTGTACTCTTGGTGTTACCTTGACCTTTTGTGCTCCTTGACCTTTTGTGGTCTTCTTGGGAGCCCCCAATTCAGTTGTGGGTGTGTGCCTCAAGCGTTTGTAAGGGATTCGATCTACGTCCTAAAAGGGGATCAATAGTGGAAGGTGGACTCGAAACCTTTGTGGTTGAGTTCATCGGAGAAGAAGGTGAGCCTTTGTGGCGTTGCGGCTAACCTGTTGTGGTAGCGCACACCTCTCCAAACGAGACGTACACCCTTGGGTGGAACTCGGGATTACATCTTCGTCTCCGCGTGCTTCACTCGGTTCCCTTTATCTTTGCTCCCTTACTTGCTTATCTTGTTAGCTTGTTTATCTTGTCTTTGCTTAGATTATCATTTAGGTAAATTCACCGTAGTTGCATATCTAGAGAATTTACCTTTGTGTTGAGCCTAAATTTGAAAAGACCTAAAATTTGTAATAGCACCTATTCATCCCCCCCCCTCCCTCTAGGTGCCGGATTCCCGTTCAATTGGTATCAGAGCCAGGTTCACTTTTAAGGGCTTAACCGCCTAAGTGCAACGATGATGGAATCCGATGCCGAGAGGGCCGCCCGTGAAAAATTAGAGGCGGAGAAGGAGGCGTTAGCCAAAGGGGCAACCATGGCCGATCTTATTGATATGAGATCGACCTTGGAGGCCCAACTCCTCAAGATGAATGAGATGCTCATGGCACTCTTGAAGTCTAAGGAGCCCGAGGCTACTTCTCCCTCTCCTCCTCCTAAGGAACATGCGGGGAACTCTAAGGAGTCATCTTCGGATGGGTCCAAAGATGTTACCTCAAATGTTCCCGGGAAGGCGGAAAAGGATGAATCACCTAGCTCCTCTAACACCCCCAAAGGAGAGGAATTTCATAATGTCAACCATAATTACTCTCCTAACCCTCCTATCCCTCACCCTCATGTAAACTTTAGAAGTGATCCTCCTAAGCTTAAACCTACTCATTTCTCTCAATGGGTATTTCTAATGAAGTCTCATCTATGTAGTGCCTCCATTGAGCTTTGGCGCATCATTGAAGAAGGATACAAGCCCCATGATCCAAACAACTTGACAAGAAGAGAGGTGGTTGATAGCCAACTCAACGCCACCGCTCTTCATCAACTCCAAATGGCCGTTGGAGAGAAGGACATGGCGCTCATTCAACAATTCTCCACCGCCAATGAAGTTTGGAATGCTCTTTCCGACATCTTCGTCGGGAATGAGAGCATGAAGAAGAACCGGTATGATGCCTTATGCAATGAGGTGGAAGGGTTCTACAAGTTGGATGGAGAAAGCCACGAGGACATGTACCGGAGGTTGGTGTTGGTTGTCAACTCCTTCAAGAACCTCGGGGCGGAGTACATTAATGATGCTTGGATCAAGAGGAAGTTTGTGACCGCTCTCTTGCCCTTTGAGGAAACGGATTTGAAGACACTCCAAGGGAGACATGACTTTGCAAAGATGACATCCAATGAAGTTATGCAAGAGATGACCGCATACAAGGTGGCCTCCAAGATTGCACAAGATGCAAGAGCTAGAGCCATAGGGATGCACAAGCATGCCTCAATTGCTTTGAAGGCCGCCGTTGAAGAAGAGGATGAAGAGGAGTGTGATGATCAAGTCGAGCTATCTAGTGAAGCTCTCTCAAGCACTCTCACTCAACACATGGGTCTTGCGGCAAGAACCTTTTGGAAGAACCCCAGAAGGGCCAAAGCAAGGATTGACAAGAAGTTTCCCCCCAACGGAGGAAAGCCATTCAACAAAGTTAGGCTTTGCTATAACTGCGATGAGAAGAGCCACTTTGTTGCCGATTGCCCATGGGAGAGAAGAGAGGATCATGGTGGGAGGCTCGTTGCCAAGACGAAGGGCAAGGGGCCCATGCCCATGAAGAAGCCTTTCTTCAAGAAGAACCAAAAGATTGTCTTGGTGACTCAAGAGCAATATCCCACCGATGATGAAGATAGTGACAAGAAGGATACTCCAACGCAAGTGGCCGCACTAGCCATTTCTTCCACACCTCCATCACTCTTCTCCTCACCAAACGAGAGCCCCATCGTCAAGAATGCAAGATGTCTTATGGCAAAGACATCCGAGGTAAAATTATCCCCCAACTCCATATCACATGACATTGATGATGCTATGAGCTTAGAAGTCAAGGAAGAAATCATTGCTTTTGATAAATTCATGACTAACTTGCAAGGAGAAGGAAAGAAACACTTTGGCTCAATCATGAGTCGTATAGGTGAGCTTGAGGATGAGCTTGAATTAAAAGGTGAGATTGAGAGAGAGGATGCACACGCTAAGGTGTCTCTCCAATCCTCTCTCGAAGATGAACAAGAAGCTCATGCTCTCCTTAAGGAGCAACTTGCTAAGATCACTAAGGATCGTGATCTCTACTTTGCTAAATGTAAAATTGTGCAAAATGAAAAGTCCGAGCTTGTAGTTGCTCATGCTAGACTTTGCAAAGACTTCGAGTCACTTGACAATGCTCACAAGGTGTTGACAAGTGATCACGAACGTCTTCTCAAGTCTCGTGATCAACTCCAATCTCGGATATCTACTCTTGAGAAACCTAGCACCTCTACTCCTTTGAATGCTAATGCAAATGTTGTGAAAGATATTGCTAGGATTGTGTTTGTTCCTTTCATGGCAACCAAGCCCAAGACCTCTCTTGATAAAGGTAAGGGGACACTCAACACTCCTCTTCATGAGCGAGTGCCCCACAAGGGTAAGGAAGGTCTAGGCTATGTTGCTAAGGAGAAGAAGAAGATCAAGAAGAAGACCAAGTCCGCACAAGCCAAAAAGGATGACATTGCGAGTGGAAATGCCACAAGGGGCACTCCCACTCGTAATGACTTTGCGGGCATATCTAACCCCAACTATGCTTTATATGTTGATTATTATGGGGATGTCTATGCTAGATACATTGGTTCTTTTGATGGTTACATTGAATATGCTATTTGGGTTCCAAAGACCCTTGTTGCTAACCAAAAGGCACCCATTGCAAAATGGGTACCTAAACCAAAGAATTGATTGTGTGTAGGGCCTTGCTTCCGGAGGATCGAAATGGATAATTGATAGTGGGTGCACTAGTCATATGACCGGAAGCAAGGATATTGTAACGGAGTTGAAGCCCAATGATGATCAAATGACCGTTACATATGGTGATAATTCTAAGTCTAAGGTAATAGGGCTCGGCAAGGTGGTAGTGGCACCGGACATCACACTTGTGAATGTCTTGCTTGTCGAGTCCCTAGGTTTCAACTTGATCTCCGTCCATTCCTTAACTTGTTTGGGCTATACCGTTGTCTTCGAAAAGGAAATGGTCATTCTATTGCGGAGCAAGTCTCTCAATGTGTCTTTCGTTGGGTACATTGAGAATGGGCTCTATGTGGTTGACTTCTCCGGAGTCACCACTTCCCATACAATGTGCCTATTCGCAAAGGCGGACTTGGGTTGGCTATGGCATCGCCGACTAGCCCATGTCAACATGAGGACTTTGCAAAGTCTTCACAAGGGTGGCCATATCCTAGGACTAAAAGACCATGTTTCTTTCTCGAAGGATCGAATGTGTAGGGCGTGTGTTGAATGAAAAATGCATGACATCTACCATCCAAGCAAGACCATCAATTCTTCAAAAAGGGTTTTGGAGCTTCTCCATGTTGACCTCTTTGGTCCCATTCCGGAAGCTAGTCTTGGTGGCAAGAAATATTGCTTGGTGATTGTTGATGACTATTCAAGATACACATGGGTTTTCTTCTTCAAGACGAAGATGGAGACTCAACAAACTATCATCGACTTCTCCAATGAAGCTCAACGTCAACACAATGTACCTATCTTGGTGATACGAAGTGACAATGGGTCCGAGTTCAAGAACTACACCTTAAACGAGTTCCTTAGTGAAGAAGGGATTCGTCATCAATATTCCGCTGCTTATACTCCCCAACAAAATGGTGTATCCGAAAGGAAGAACCGCACACTTATTGAGATGGCAAGGTCGATGATGGCCGAGTTCAAGTCCCCTCACAACTTTTGGGCCGAAGCCGTCAACACCGCTTGCCATTCATCCAACCGGCTCTTCTTTTGCAAAGGACACATGAAGACACCTTATGAAGTGCTTACCGGGAACAAGCCCAATATCTCCTACTTCCGAGTATTTGGTTGTAAGTGTTTTTATCTCATCAAAGGTGTTCGTTTGGGCAAGTTTGATTCTAAGTCTCTTGAAGGGACATTTGTGGGCTACGGATCCGAATCCCACACTTATAGAGTCTATGATAAGGACTCGCGCATAATCATAGAAACTTGTAGTGTGGTGTTCGAGGAGAATGAAGGCTCCCTCGTGGAGCAAAGTGGTGTTTCCGGTGTAGGTGATGATGAACCTCAAGATGCTATCCGAAGAATGGGGTTGGGAGTCCACCGCCCCGTTGAACTCTATTATGAGGTTGATCAACAAGGATCAAGTTCTTCACAAGTGGTGACCACCCCAACACAAGAAACACCCATCGACATCACCGTGCCCAATACGCCTAGCCAAGAAGAAGCACAAGATTCTACAGCTGCTCCTGGAATTTCCGGAGGACCGGAAAATCCGGTTCAACCTGGACTCGGAAATTCCGGTGGTTCGGAATTTCCGGTCCATGAACCCGGAATATCCGGTCCTGCTGACATTCCCGGTGGCAGTTCGCAAGGCCAAGATCAACCCTCTCCCTCACCAATGGACACCACTCCAATGGTTGATCAAGGCCATCAAATCAGTCAAGGCGGATACATGAATGATCAAGATGATCAAGCGATTCCTCCCACCACTCGGAGGGAAATCGAGATCCGCCGCTTGAATAGGGTTGGCACCTCACAAGAATTAAGAGCTCTATCTCTTGACAAGGTGCTTGGTGATGTGAGGAGCAAGGTCTCTACCCGAAGACAACTCGCAAGCTTTAGTGAACATCAAGCTCACATCTCCGTGGTGGAACCCAAGAAGGTCTTTGAAGCTCTTGAAGATAAAGATTGGCTTGATGCTATGCATGGAGAGCTCAACAACTTCCAGCGCAACAAAGTGTGGAAGTTGGTGGAAATACCCAAAGATTGCCGCAATGTTATCGGCACCAAGTGGATATTCAAGAACAAGCAAGATGAACATGGCATGGTGGTGAGGAACAAGGCAAGATTGGTGGCTCAAGGTTACTCCCAAATTGAAGGCATTGACTTTGGAGAAACCTACGCGCCCGTGGCTCGACTTGAGTCAATCCGTATTCTTCTTGCCTATGCCTCTCATCATAACTTTAAGTTGCAACAAATGGATGTTAAATCCGCTTTTCTAAATGGTCCACTAAATGAACTTGTTTATGTTAAGCAACCACCGGGGTTCGAGGACCTCAAGTATCCGAACCATGTCTACAAGTTGGATAAGGCACTGCCTTAAACAAGCCCCACGAGCGTGGTACGAGCACCTTAGAGAACTACTTGTAGACCGTGGATTCCAAGTTGGGGAAATCGACCCCACACTTTTCACTAAGAAAGTTAATGGAGAGCTTTTCATTTGTCTTATATGTGGATGACATTATATTTGGATCGACTAACAAAGCATTTAACGAAGAATTCTCTAAGCTTATGACTGACATGTTTGAGATGTCTATGATGGGCGAGATGAAGTTCTTCCTCGGATTTGAGATCAAACAATTGAGGGAAGGAACGTTCATCAACCAAGCAAAGTACATTCAAGACATGCTCAAGAAGTACGAGTTGCTTGATCTCAAGGGTGCCTCTACTCCAATGCAAACCAAATGCCACCTTGAGCTCAACCCGAAGGGTAAGGATGTGGATCAAAAGGTATACCGATCCATGATTGGATCTCTCCTCTACCTTTGTGCATATAGACGGGATATAGTGCTAGCCGTAGGAGTGTGTGCAAGATATCAAGCGGCTCCTAAAGAAAGCCATGATGTGGCGGTCAAGAGAATCTTTAGATATTTGGCTTATACCCCAACTTATGGATTGTGCTACCCCAAGGATGCAAATTTCTCATTATGTGGGTACACGGATTCCGATTGGGCGGGAGATCATGATGATAGGAAGTCAACCTCCGGCGCTTGTCAATTTATTGGGAGGTCCTTGGTGAGTTGGTCTTCTAAGAAGCAAAATTGTATATCTCTCTCCACCGCCGAAGCCGAGTATGTTGCCGCCGCAAGTTGTTGCACTCAGTTGCTATGGATGAGGCAAACTTTAAAGGAGTACGGAGTCGATTGCGACAAAGTGCCTCTTCTATGTGACAACGAAAGTGCCATCAAGATTGCCTACAACCCGGTGCAACATTCAAGAACCAAGCATATTGAGATCCGCCATCATTTCATAAGAGATCATGTGGCCCGAGGAGACATTGACTTATCATATGTGGGCACAAGGGATCAATTGGCGGATATCTTCACGAAGCCCCTTGAGGAAGGAAGGTTTTGCTTTTTGAGGAATGAGTTAAATATCATTGATTCGAGGTCCTTAGCTTGATCGCTTGCACACTCACCTAGGGCGTAATTGCATCTTATCTAGTTTAGATGTAGGCATGGAAATAGGGGGAGTGCGGTCCTAATACATTGGACCATCCCTCCCCCCATTATGCCGATAGCAAGTGTTCTTTTATCTCTATATTCATTCTTATGACTAATGAGCTAAAACGACGAGTATTGGTTATGTACCCAAGATACATCTTCGTGGTAACATGCCATACACTCCTACATGGTGGCCTCGGCCACCGACCTCTTCTCTTTGAAGAGTTGATTTTATTTGGAGCTAATTGTTGCTATTTGCCCTCCTATTCATGCATGTGGGAAACCTACTCAACTTGGATCTTTTTGTTTCGATTTGGTTGTTGTGAGTTGAGTATGGTTTACCAATATCAGTTTGGAAATCTATCCCAAGCCTTCTTACCCCTGAAAACATTTCTCTCTATTGCACACAAGTCATCCATTTGAAAACTGGGATTTTGGTTCAGCAGGTCGGAATATCCGGTTCATTTTGAACCGGAATATCCGGTGACTCGGAATATCCGGTGTAAGTCACACTCGGAATATCCGGTCTGGCGGTTTATCCAGAAATATAAGGGCAGGCTCGGGGTGCAGGGCTCATTAGTGCCCTTCTTCCACCCCCGACCTTCCTCTCCTCCAGCCGCCGCCCCTGCTGCTCCAAGGTCCCTCCGGAGCACTCCGACCGCCAGGGAACCTCTTTCTCGGCCGGATCTGCTCCTCCTCCGCCCCGGGAACTCACTCCTCCAAGCAATGGCCTCAATGGATGAGGGTAACCTCACTTTTCTTCTTCCTTATGTGCTTGCACTTGGATCTTGATGTGGAGTTATTTGTTTCAATGTTGCTTGGTAGAGATTGTTCCTAGGACTAGTCCCTGCCATCTACATACATTAGTTTTGCATTATGTTGGATCGATCTAGTTTTAGACCGAGTCAATCTCAGATCTGCACTGTTTCTGTCTGACTCGGAATTTCCGACTCAGACTGACTCGGAATTTCCGCTCCCCCGGAATTTCCGATCATGTCTGAACCGGAATTTCCGAGTCAAACACTGCAGTTTTAAGATTAACTCATGTTTAACTACATATGATTCATCAAATGCCTATCTAATGTGTGTATTATCTCCTGACTTGTGTGCACTTACCTTATGCTACCCTCTATGCTCAAATTCACAGGTTCAGGTGGGAGTCCGTCCACAGGGGCATCAAGGAACACAGGTAGATCACCTGTCCACAAGCAACCAGTCAACAAGGGAAAGGGTCCTGCAACTCAAAGGCAGAAGAAAGCTGTGGTCAGCAAGCCTTCATCCAAGAAGAGGAAGAATGCCCCTAGTCCCCAACGTCAGGACTACTCCAAGATGAATTCAGTGGATTACTCTCAGCTGAGACAGGGGGACTGGTACCTCAGCTCAAGAGACAACTCTCTCGCTGATCGCATCTATTGGTGCCAAGCGCAGGAGCACATATTCGTGGATCTATATCTCTCTCTGTCGAAACCCATTAGACCCATGCATCCGTTTGATTTTGCATCTCTGCAGAAGAAAGCTGCATTTGCTGAGGCTATCCACATTGTCAAGACCATGGGTTTGGAGAGATTGGTGCTCACCCGTTGTCCCTACAACGCCCAGCTAGTGATGCAGTTCTTCGCCACCCTAGTGAACAAGGGTGACTCGAAGAATACTATGAAGTGGATGACTGGGGAGTCATACTGTGAGTCCAACTTCGAGGAATTTGCCAAGGTACTGGGCTACAAGTTTGATGGTGACAATCCCCAAGGCTTTCGCATGCACACCCCTACAAGCTTAACAAGAAGAAAACTGCACACTTATATGGTGTGGGAGCCACCCCTGGGAACTCTCGTGACTTGCTTCCATTATATGATGTCCTTGTGCGCATCCTGCGTGAGAACATTGCACCGAGTGGTGGCAACAACGACAACGTGGTTACCCCTCTCTGCAACCTGCTCCTTCACGCC
Source organism: Poa annua (assembly GCA_026929855.1). Classification (NCBI taxonomy): domain Eukaryota; kingdom Viridiplantae; phylum Streptophyta; class Magnoliopsida; order Poales; family Poaceae; genus Poa; species Poa annua. The sequence goes on from CM049427.1 coordinate 98,963,860, forward strand.
AACCGCATTGTGGAGGACTCGAGTTCTGATACTGACTGGAGTGTAGATGTGATGGATTACATCTACAATGAGATGTATAAAGCTTTGACCACCAGGGTCTCTATTCCTTATGCTCCTTACATAATGAAGCTCCTCAAGTTTAAGTTCCCTGACTACAACTTCAGCCATGGTGATTTGGAGTCACATGACTTCAAGAAGCTTTATGTGAAGAAGGCTGTGGTCAAGCCCCCTCCTAGGCCTTCTACTACCTCAGCTCCAGGTGGATCTTTCATGGGTGATGCTATGAGGGTTGCTGCTGCCCCTACTCGTGTTCCTGCCACTCATGTGCATATCAAGAGGCTAAACTGGTTCCAGCGCAACATCCTTTGCATGAATGTGGACATCCGCAAAGAGCAATACAATGCCTACAAGGATCGCCGTCAGCTGGAATACAAGCAAGACTTGATCCTTCACCATGCTTCTGGCTCTCCCGCTCCTGCTGCTCTGGCTGATCCCCTGACCTTTGCTCAGTGGAACCAGGGTTCCTTGGCTCCGTGGACACTGATTGACCAGGACCTTGGCGGCAGCTCTTACACCACTGGCTATGACTATGATGATGAGGAAGAAGATGATGATGAGGAGGCAGAGTCTGAGGAGTATGAAGAGGATGATGATGATGATGAGGATGGTGGTGATGATGATGATGATGAGGAGAACCCCTCGGACTGAAGACTTCCATGGGACGTAGCATCGCTCTTCTTCCTTTTTGGCGTTTCGATGCCAAAGAGGGAGAAGTTGCTCTACTAGGACTTCTTCGGGGATTTGCAAAGGGTCGGGCACAAGCTTATGCGTTTACCATTTATTTGCGCTTGTGTCCATTTATCGTGTTTTTAGTTATTTGTGAACTCTTTTTATGTGATACTATGTATTGAGACAATGGTTTGATGCTATCTGTATCTTATGGTTGAGACTTCGAATTGATTGTGTTGGTATTCTCTTCATATTCTATATACACAAGGTATGAAAATCTATCTAGTCTCAATTGCTATCATAATCTTACATTTTGTCTCGTTTCTCCTTTGTGATATCTTGTGGTTGTTGTTATAAAATTGCTCCTATCCTTTGTCATATTGTGTTGCTTACTTGCATTTATTTAGGGGGAGCCATTTTCTGCCAAAAACATGATATTGCTTTTTGTTTCTATGCAAATCTTGGTATTGTCATCTAACACCAAAAATGGGGAGATTGAAAGAACATTTCTTAATCCCTAGTGTTTTGTGTGTTAGTTAACAATACCAATGATATACTAATCCTATTGCTAAGTATTTCAGTTTGGGTGAAACTCATATCACAAATCCTAAAGCCAAATTGTAGAGAAAAAGAGTTTCTGGAATTCTTCCCAGACTCGGATATTCCGGTTCCCCAACTCGGATATTCCGAGTCAACCCCAGAAAATTGGCTAAGTCAAGTTCAGAAGTGGTACTGACTCCAATCGGAAATTCGGCTCGGACATTTCAAGGACTCGGATATTCCGGTTCCCCAACTTGGATATTCCGAGTCAACCCCAGAAAATTGGCTAAGTCAAGTTCAGAAGTGGTACTGACTCCAATCGGAAATTCAGCTCGGAAATTTCAAGGACTCGGATATTCCGAGTCAACCCCAGAAAATTGGCTAAGTCAAGTTCAGAAAGTGGTTCTGATCTCAACCGGAAAATCAGCTCGGAAATTTCAAGGACTCGGATATTCCGAGTCACCCTCAGAAAATCAGCTAAGTCAAGTTCAGAATTGGTTCTAATCTCAACCGGAAATTCAGCTCGGATATTTTCAAAGACCCGGATATTTCGGGTGACCGGAATTTCCGGTGTTACTTAAACCGGAATTTCTGGGTGCCCGAGACAGCCAACGGCCAGATTTTGAGGGGGAGTATAAATACCCCCTCACTCACTCAAGAACAGTTAGCTCTCAGATTTTCTCTCTCCTACTATTCTTGAAAGCTCAAATCATCAAGATCTCCCAATCCCTCCACCCAAATTTGTTGATCTTTGGAGGATTGGAGGAGAAGGCCCGGATCTACATCTTCACCGAAGGGATTTGCATTTCTCCCCCATTCACTTGGGGATTTCGTGGCTAGGGTTTCCGGTGGGAAAACCTAGTTCACCATTGTTGTACTCTTGGTGTTACCTTGACCTTTTGTGGTCCTTGACCTTTTGTGGTCTTCTTGGGAGCCCCCAATTCAGTTGTGGGTGTGTGCCTCAAGCGTTTGTAAGGGATTCGATCTCCGCCCTAAAAGGGGATCAATAGTGGAAGGTGGACTTGAAACCTTTGTGGTTGAGTTCATCGGAGAAGAAGGTGAGCCTTTGTGGCGTTGCGGCTAACCTGTTGTGGTAGCGCACACCTGTCCAAACGAGACGTACACCCTTGGGTGGAACTCGGGATTACATCTTCGTCTCCGCGTGCTTCACTCGGTTCCCTTTATCTTTGCTCCCTTACTTGCTTATCTTGTTAGCTTGTTTATCTTGTCTTTGCTTAGATTATCATTTAGGTAAATTCACCGTAGTTGCATATCTAGAGAATTTACCTTTGTGTTGAGCCTAAATTTGAAAAGACCTAAAATTTGTAATAGCACCTATTCACCCCCCCCCCCCTCTAGGTGCCGGATTCCCGTTCAACAGCCCTGAGTAGTCACTTACATTTTGTAAAACTTTTCATCATTGCATAGCATCAATATATCTACTAAGTATTATATAGGAACCTAGACACATGAGTAAGGGAATTCTACAGACGTTTAGCATAGCACTACTATCCTACACATGCATATAAAAATACACTAAGTAATGCATATAGAAATAATAGAAAGTTTATGAGGTGTGCCACTTGCCTTTGAATGTTGTCGTTGTCCACAAACTCTTTTCAACAACGAACGTTTTCTCTCCGTTTAATCTAAACCATATAAGCAAACAACAATACAGCAATCAACAAACAGTAATCATCAAACCTACATGCATCATATCTAGTGAACAAACAAGTTTTGTAAACTTCTAAGGAAAACATGTCATGCATGAAAATGCAAGGAAATGTGTTGGTCAAAAAAATGACTAAGGACTAAGGTCATAAGTTGAATAAAATATTTTGTTTTATATCATCTTGAATAAACCCCAGAATTTTGGGATGTTACACACCCACTTCGAGTTCTTCGAGGGGATCGACCAGCACGGTGACCGTGAGGCCCCGAGTGCCCACCCCACCTTTGGACGCCGCGTGGGGAACATGGGGATTTTTCTGGAGTACATTCAGGCCCAGCTGGAGGAGAGTCGCCAGGAGGGCCACTTTCGTTTCGAGCAGTGGCATGACATGGAGAGGAGTCTCACCAACGCCGCAAGGAGCGTCACCGACACCGAGCAGCTCACTGAGGAGTTTGTCACCTTGCGCCATCAGGCGGAGGATAGGCTAGCAGCAGCCGAGGAGAAGCTCGGGGCCATAGAGGAGAAGCTCAAGGCCACTGAGGAGCGTCTAGCGAGGGCCCGAGGCACTTTTGGGAAGGAGCATAAGTTGTGTCACAGCTCTGAGGCACGCTTCAAGAACGCTTAGTACCTCAAGCTCCACCTAGCGAGGAGGGTCGACAAGCTCAACGCCACCATTACTATCGGTGACGCTCGGATCCAGGAGCTAGAGGAGGACCTAGAGGAGGCACGCAAGGAGAGTGATGATCTCCTGCTCGACGACGAGGATCCTATGGAGGGTATGGACATGGAATCCGAGAGTGACTAGGAGGACGACGATATCCGCGGAGAGGTTGACGAGGACACTGAGTCTATTATGTCACAGGAGGACCCAGAAGAGCCACCTTACGTCAGCGACGCACACGCCTCACCTCACGTCACCACCAGAGACGAGTAGCTGATTCGAGTGTTTCTTTTGAGTAGGACCGAACCATCGCGATAAGTTGCTGCGATTGTGTGGTCTAGATTGCGTGAGTGTGTTATTTTGGATGTTGTATGACTATGTTGGTACTTTGTCATGCGTTTGTGAACTCATGTGGAGGCTTTTGGAAACCTTTCTATTTAGTTGAATCATGTTTTCTTATGTGTGTTTCCTTGCTGTGATTTTATTGTTACATGCTCTACTATGCTTAATTGTGGTTGTGTCACCCTTATGCTCGTTTGAAATTAAGAGGTTCCAGATAGGGGAATTAATTTCGTATACTATTCTAGAATTCAGCATGGCGAGAGATCCACCACCACCACCACCCAAGCCATCTTTGGCTCAAGTTTTGCGCCTTCTCGTGGAAGATCGCGAGGCAGCCCGCGCCGAGAGGAATGCCAACCTCGCCACTCTACAGCACCTCGCCCAGATCGCCGTCAACAACAATGGCGGCCAAGGAAATGAGGAGCCCCGCTCTAAGATGCGAACTTTCAGAACACCAACCCACCAGTATTCTCCAAAAGTGAAATGCCACTGGAAGCAGATGACTGGATCCGTACAGTTGAGAACAACTTAATGGTCTCCCAAGTTGGCGACAATGAGAAGGTGGTCTACGCCACCCACAATCTCTATGGACCTGCCCGAGCATGGTGGCAGGCGGTTCGTGCTTTGTTGCCCGAAGACGAAGTCGTGACGTGGGAGGCGTTCAAGACCATGTTCCTGAAGCGCTACGTGCCAACCAGATTCGTCAGCATCATGCGAGAGAAGTTTCTGCAGCTCAAGCAAGGCAGTTTGTCTGTCAGTGAGTACCTTGAGAAGTTCACCACCCTGGCAAGGAATGCCCCCACCGACACCGACACAGAGGATAAGAAGAAAGAGAGGTTCCTGAACGGCCTGCACGATGACATGCAATGCATCCTGGTGGTGATGCCCTTCACCGATCTGGAATCTCTAGCTGATGCAGCCATCATGATGGAGCATAAGCGCAAGGCTTCATTTGACAACCGCAAGCGCCGCCAGCAGATGCAGCTGGGCAATAGCAGCAGAAGCCCCGCTAGGAGTTACCCGCACCCCTCACTCCCTTCAAGGCCTGCATATCAGCCACCAAGACCCTCTTATCCGCAGTCAAGACCTTCGTCTTTTGCACCAAGACCCAGCTATCCTAATCACCCACCTACACCTCGCCCTGGAGGCGGATTCAACCACGATGTCAACCTTAACCTACCGCCTGGTCCGCGACCCTCGGGGGGATGTTTTGCCTGTGGGCAGCCTGGACACTTTTCTCGGGAGTGTCCCACTAAACAGCCCGCTGGTAGTCGCCCCAATGCGACCAAGATGAACAAAGAATTATCTCGTCCGCCCGGAGGCAAGGCCCCGTATCCGAAGAATTCGGGACACACGACGCGAGGCCATCTGAACCATACCTTGTTATGGGTATGTTCCCTATTAACTCCGTACCTACCTCAGTATTGTTTGATTATGGAGCATCCCACTCGTTTGTTACTGAGCTGTTCGTTAAGAGGAGTGGTATGGTACCAACTTTGATGACCGCCCTATGCTTGTACAAATACCGGGAGCCACTACTAGAGCCAACTTGTCTTGCGAGGAGACTCTCGTGGAAATCCAGGGAGCCCGGTTCCATGCAGACTTGGTAGTATTAGGAAAGCAAGGTATAGAAGTGGTTCCAGGAATGGATTGGATGGCGCTGAACTGTGGAGTCATAAATTGCAGCACAAAATCCATCACCCTAACCAGCCCGGAAGGAGAAGAGATTACTCAAACCTCGACCCATCACTCTACCACGAGTCACTGTCAACAGAGTATTGCTGACCGTTTTGGAGGAGGTGCCAGTAGTTTGTGAATACCCCGACGTTTTCCCTGGAGATTTTCCGGGTATGCCACCGGATCGGGACATAGAATTTATCATTGACTTACTACCCGGTACGGGACCCATAGCTCAGAAACTATATCGGATGAATCCCGAATAGCTGGAGGAATTACGAAGCAACTGGATAAAATGCTTAGGAAAGGATCATTCGCCCTAGTGCATCACCCTGGGATCTGTAGTTATCTTTGTTGATAAAAGAGACGGTACCACTCGCTTATGTGTGGATTACCGCAAGCTGAATGATGTGACTATCAAGAACAAGTACCCCCTACCCAAGATAGAGGATTTGTTTGACCAACTCAACGGAGCCCGAGTCTTTTCCAAGATCGACCTTATTACAGGGTATCATTAGTTGAAAGTGAGAGAAACCGACATCCCTAAGACAACTTTCATCACCCGTTACGAATTTTTTGAGTATACTGTGATGTCCTTTGGCCTGACCAATGCCCCTGCCTATTTCATGAATCTCATGAATAAGGTGTTCATGGATTATCTGGATAAATTTGTGGTTGTCTTTATCGACAACATCCTAATTTATTCAAAGTCATAAGAGTTGCATGAAGAGCACCTGAGATTAGTTCTCGGTCCCCTTCCTGAGCATCAGTTGTATGCCAAGTTCACAAATGCCAGATTTGGTTGTAGGAAGTAGCTTTTCTTGGACATGTTATCTCAGCTGAAGGAATAGCTGTTAACCCAACTCACATCAAGTCTATTCTCGAGTTCACAACCCCCACTAACCAGACCGAGGTAAGATCTAAACTCGGACTGGCCGGATATTATCGCAAGTTTGTTGAAGGGTTCTCGAACATCGCCAAGCCCCTTACCCAACTGCATAAGAAAGACCAGAAGTTTGATTGGACCAACAAATGTGAAGCCAACTTCCAGGAGCTAAAGAAGCGTCGTACGACTGTACCCATTTTGACAATGCCGGATGTGACCAAAGATTTTGTAGTGTATTGCCACGCCTCAAAGCTTGGACTAGGTTGTGTCCTTATGCAAGAGGGCAATGTGATTTCCTACTCGTCGCGACAGCTTCTCAAGCACGAGCAGAATTACCCGGCCCACGATCTTGAACTTTGTGCCGTGGTGCACGCACTCAAAACCTGGCGTCACTTTTTGATGGGCAACCATTGTGAGATCTACACCGACCACAAGAGTTTGAAGTATATCTTCACTCAAAGCGATCTGAATATGAGACAACGGAGATGGATAGAACTCATCAAGGATTCGGACTTAGACATCCACTATCACCATAGAAAGGCCAACGTCGTAGCTGATGCCCTTAGTCGGCAACCATGTTCTTCCAACGTCATGATCAAGACCCGACAGCTAGAACTCTGGGATGAGTTAGACAAGATGGGCATCGAAGTAGTCAGCTATGGAGCTGTAGATCAACTCTTGCTGCAGCAAACCTTATGGGATCATATATAGAAAGCCCAGAGGGGCCACGAGAGTATTGAGGGCATTAAACGAAGGATGGACGAGGAAGAAGTCCCTGGATTCACTATTGATTCTGAGGGTACTCTCTGGTACGAAGGCCGCATCTGCGTGCCATAAGATCCTGATTTGAAACAGCTAATCATGAAGGAAGTAGATAACCGACAAGTATAGGGATCGCAATAATCTTCGAGGGAAATAAAACCCAAATTTATTGATTCGACACAAGGGGAGGTAAACAATACTTATAAGCCTTAACAACCGAGTTGGCAATTCAGCTCCACCTGGAAAAGAATTAGTAACATGGGAGATGTGCAAGCAACAGTAATATGAGAGCAGTAGTAACAGTAACACAGAGACAATGGCACCAGATAACAGTTGTTTGCGTGGAGTTGACGGGAAAGCAATGATGATGACAGAAGGAACGGGGTTCCCAGCTATCTACACTAGTGGTAACTCTCAAGGAACAAGTGTCGGGTGAAAAAATTACAGTTGAGCAATTGACAGTGTTGAAATAACATTAACTAAGAATATCCAGATTATAAATTAAGTAGGCATGTTATCCATATATAGTTGTGTGTGCTCGCAATGAGAAACTTGCATAAGATCTATTGTCCAGCCAGCCCGTTTGCAGTCGGGCCTCTACGGAAACTACTGGCAATTAAGGTCCTCCTTTTAATAGAGCATCGGAGCAAAGCATTAACACTTGGTGAAAACATGTGATCCTCACATCACATCCATTCCCTCCGGATATCACAATTACTGTCACTTTGGGGCCATCGGTTCCGGACAATGACATGTGCATACAACTTGTAAATACAATCTAAGCAATAAATATAGAACTCAGATCTAAGATCATGCCACTCGTGCACTAGTGACAAGCATTAAACATAACAAGATTGCAGCAACCATAACTTAACAAACTTATATAGATAGACTAATCATAATGTAACAAATTATCGGATCCCAACAAACACAACACCGATTACATCATATTGACCTCAATCATGTAAGGTAGCTCATGATAACATTGTATTGAAGTACATGGGAGAGAGACTACCAACTAGCTACAGCAGAGAACCCGTAGTCCATGGGTGGAACTACTCGCAAACCATCGTGGAGTCGAAGTGGAGGCGGTGGAGTCGATGGAGATGGCTTTGGGGGTCAATCCCCGTCACGACAGGGTGCCGGAATAGGACCATCTGGCCCCCGAACCTTGTCGGCGATGGCAGCGGCGCTTGTGACCCGTGGAGGAAAATATGGATATCCTCCTATGGTTTTTGGTCTGGGAGGTATTTATGGGCGAAAGGGCGATGTCGGTGGCGTCTGTGGGCCCCTAGCCACCTGCTGGCGCGGCAGAGGGGGGACCCGCGCCTGGACATGGTGTGGGGCCCTCGGGCATCGTCTTCGTCTCCTCTTCGGCTTTCTGGGACGTTCATAAATCAATAATAATTTCAGGATGTTTATTTTCCAATTCCGAGAATATTTCCTTAAGTACTTTTCTGAAACCAAAAACAGCAGAAAACAGGGAACTGACACTTTGGCATCTTGTTAATAGGTTAGTCCTAGAAAATGCATAAAACTATATAAAATGCATATAAACAGGTAATAACATGGTATAATATAGCGTGGAACATAAGAAATTATCGATACGTTGGAGACGTATCAACCTCCCCAAGATTAGTTCTACTCGTCCAGAGTAGGCAAGAACGATAAAAAGAATAATTTCTGAAGTGACATGCTTTCTTATAATCTTGATCATATAATATTGTAAGGCTCATGTTATGAATGAAATGACGCAATGCAATGATCTATAATTTTCTAACAAATAGACAAGGAGTAATCAACTACATCATATAAGAAAAAACTCTTCATGAATAGTACTTTCAAACAAGCATCAATAAATTTTGCATAAGAGTTAACTCATAAAGCAATATTATGTAAGTAAAAGAGTATTGAAGCAACACAAAGAAAGATATAAGTTTCAACATTGGCTTTCAACTTTGAACATGTATATCATATAGATAGTTGTCAATACAAAGAAATATGACAAGTGCAATAAGGGCAGCTCCCATGAAGGACGTTATTTCTACCCAAGGGCAGATCATCCCTCTTTTCTCTTTTGTTTACACATGTAGTTTAGAACTAGTATAATTGCTTGACTGATTAGATCAGGGAAAAATGTGAAGAGAATGCATCGGTTAAGTTGAGAGCTCAAAACAATTGCCAATCATCACATGATTTTAGCTACATGATGCAAAAGCTTAAACATGATCTACTTGAGAGCTCAAAACAATTGCCAATCATCACAAAAAATTCAAGACAATGATCTACAAGAACATGTATATCTCTTCATTATACCATCTACCACATTTAGCATATTCTGTTTCCAACCAAACACCAATAAACTCTCGAAGTATTAAACAATGAGATATGAGAGTATAATATGAGAACTAACAGCTCTGAACAAGAGGTGCATGAAAAATAAGAGCTGAAAGCATTACAGTAGCTAGAGAAGAATACTCAACAAATATAAGTGAAGAATAGGAGTAATTATAAGAAAAAGCGGAGCGTGTCTATCTCCCACAAAAGAATGCTAGGATCCAATTTATTCAGAGAAAAAAAATATCAAAACCAGAAATAAAAAACAAACATATGCTCCAAGTAAAGCACATAAGATGTGACGGAATTAAAATATAGTTTCACTAGATGACCTGATAAGTTGTTGATGAAGAAAGGTATGCCTTGGGAATCCACAAGATTTGACGCTTGAATCTTCTGGAAATATGCTTAGGTGACCCAGGGGGGGGGGGGGCATCCCAAGCTTAGTCTCTTTTATCTTCTTGATCACATCATATCATCCTTCTCTCTTGATCATTGAAAACTTCCTTCACACGAAATTTCTCATAAACTTCATTAGAAGGGTTAGTATTCAAAAACATTAATCCACTTTGATACTGTTCTGACAAAATTCAAGAACTCTATAAAACATTAGCTACAGCCCTCCATGATAGAGGAACTTGCCTAAAGTCCACAAGAGACAATGCAAAAATAAGAGAAAGAATCTGTCAAAACAGAACAGCCAGTAAAAATGAATTTTTTCGAGGCACTTAACTTGCTCATATCAGAAAACTTAAAACTAATGAAAGTTGCGTACATATCTGTGGACAACGCTCATAAAATCCCAGGTCATTGCAATTTTTGTAAAGAGTTACGAATTTAACGGTGATCAGCAGAAAAACTGTTCCTGCGCAGAAATCCAAATCTAGTATCAAATTTCTACTAGAGACTTTACTTGGCACAACTATGCAATAAAACATAGATAAAAAGGAATGGTTACAGAGGTAATCATGCTCCTTGACTCAAATAAAAGAAAAATTACAGAAATAAAACATGGGTTATCTCCCACAAGCGCTTTTCTTTAATGCCTTTTAGCTAGGATTGATAGTTTTAATGATCCTCTCATGAAAATAGAAAATGAAGCATAATGAGCATAAAGAAGCAAATACAAAACAATTTTAAGTATAACCCACTTCCTATGCATATGTAGCGTACCTGCACTTAAAATATAGCAAGGTACCTGTGTATAGTGCAAATCCCTGGATCGATTCGTTTGCACACACAGTTTAAGATATCATATCACAACAAAATATCAATTTTATTACATCGATGATCCAGACTTGAAAAATATTCTTTTACAACTTGCATAGCATAAAGCTAGCACAGAAAGAGTAAACATCGGAAATATAATAGCAGTGAGTCTCCATCATCTTCATGTTGCCACAGGCGAAAACATGTTGGTTGCAGACTCGAAACCTTTAAACAAAACCTAACTCGTCATCTGATCAATCTGCAATAAGAAAAATATTGCAACAACGTGGGTCAGATTCCATTAAAATGGAGTCTGGCAAGTGACACTATGGTGGACACTTAGTACAATAACTCTAATAACCTATATGCTTATTTGGCTGGTGGAGTTCAAGTCTATTTTGCATAAAGCCAATTTTTCCTAACTCTTTGGAAAACACTTTTCTTCTATTCGAGACATCCGTGGCCTGAAATCCACGGTCTCATTCTACCCTTATTCACCCATCAAGTCTTTAATTTTTGAAGTTGGAATGGTGGAATCCTCCGTTGACGTCCTTGATCAGCTGCTCAAATTGTCCGTACCGGGGACACGGCTAAGTACTTAGTTACACTCTGCAGAGGTTGTGCACGTTCACCATTGTACCCATTCAACCCAAACTATACTTTACACTCTGAAGTGATAAGGAAAAGGAGAAGAATGAGACGAGATCTTTCAGAAGCATTTTCCCTCCCACTCTGGCTTGCCCGTTCCACCTAACACCCTCTACATCTGCTTGTCAAGCCGGGGCGAGTCCATGAAACTTAGTTGATCAAGCCAGAGCCCATTGGCAATGGCTGCACTGGAAGCAATCTTCACTCGGAGTTCTTCAGATCCCTTTGTTCCTGGGTGGCCGTCCACAAGTGTACTCTCAGGTGAAAACCACCATGCTCATGGCCTTAAGTATAGTAGAAACTACCTTAGCCGAAGACGACCACGAGAACGGCCCTGAGTAGCCACTGAACATAAACCAATCAACCATTCCACCCAAGTGTTTCATTCTTAACTTAGAGGAATTTAACTTTTCATGAAACCATCTTTTGCATAGCATTAATAATTCTACTAAGTATTGCATAGGAACGTAGACAGAGGAGTAAGGATTCTACACAGGTCTAGCATAGCATTTCTACTAAGTCCTACACATGCTTATATAAAAATACACTAAGTAGTGCATATAGAAAATAGTAGGAGGTTTATGAAGGTGCCACTTGACTTTGGATGATGTCTTTGCTCACAAACTCTTTTCAACGTAACTCGGGCTCTCCGTTCAATCTAAACAATATAGACAAACCACAATACAACAATCAACATTAAACACAATAACAACGCATACAAACACATACATAAAGAACAAACAAATTTTGTAAAACTTCTAAGGAAAAATATGTTTATGCATGACGTGAAAAATATTCCTAAGGACCAAAGATGTATGTCATGCCATGAAATCTTTCTAAGTTAATGCAAGGCAAATATGTTGGTAAAAAAGATTAAGTACCAAGGTCATAAGTTGGACAAATTAATTTGCTATAAATCATCTTGAATAAACACTCTAATGGCTTAGTCATGGTGTGCATAGATACTTAGAGAAAATACTAAGCCTATTTTTCAAGGTGATCAACAATTATTAACAACTCTTTGAAAATTGGATATTCACTATAGTGAGAGAGACAGACACCCGACCAGCCACTTATAATTGTGGAACAGGTCTCATGTACGTGGACATGTAAGGTTAGTCTCCAGGCCGCTTCATCTCACTATGCCGCTAGGATCCAACAAACATCAAAGATGGTAATAACATGATCAAAAATTGTTTATGTCTAAAGTGAAAGACAAGATTAGGAAAGAGGTATAAGACAGAAAAAATGATGTAGAATCTTCTCCTTGCTTCCTTTTCTTCTTGATGTGAGGACTTCATCGAAATTTTGTAGACTTGATGGCTCCGAAGACTTGATGGTGTTGCTAGCATCCAGGTTGGTCTTGAGTATAACTTAGTCATCAAGAGGTCTAAGAGAAGAAGGGAGAAAAGAGAGAAGGGAAGCAAGACTTAGAAAATTTAGCTGGTTAGTCTTCATGAACTTCTTCTTGATTTTATTCTAAGTGCTTCTGCCCCTTGGAGATGTTTCTAAAGTCTTGTTTTCTTGGCTGAGTCCTTCATGGCGTTCTAGCTCTATGTTGTAAACCCTAAGTATGACTAAGTACAACTTTTCAAAACCACTATGTCGAAAATAAACCTAAAAAAAATATTTAGAGAAAACTAAGAGAGAAGTTTTACAATGAGTAGTATAATTATACAATAAAATATGCTATGCATGAAGTGAAGCTTTTTAATCACACGACACATCATCCAAACTTTTGTGATTTTTATAATGTATGTATGACGCTATAAATGCAATTTAATTAATTTATAATATAGGAAAATATAATAAAAGGGAAAATACAAGATTAAATTTTTATAAAAAAATTGTATAAATAGTGTTAATGGACAGAGGGGATTTAAACAAATTTATATCAATTGGATTTACTCAAAAATGATTTTTCTATCAAAAGTTATGTCAAAGGTATTCAAACTACTCATTTGATAATTTGATAATTTCATAGTGTTAAAACAGAAAACTAATAAAACGAAACGATCCTAATGGTCCTCACGATTCCAAATATATATAAGTATTTGTATTTGGCTAAACAGAGAAAAAGTAATGATAATGTGTTTTCTGCAAAAACAAGTATGATGCACGTTGCAAAAATGAAATTTTACCACTTCATTAAATGCTCCTCATTTTTCTGAATCCGTGGATATAAAGTTTGTTAAATTTGGCCAAACGGTTTAAGAAATATGAATTTTAGAAGTTCTCAATCTAAAATCGCAGAAAACGAAAATGGATGAATAGGTGTATACGTGGTTAAAGTCTATTAGCTGATACCTCTTCATTGAGTGATTCGTTTACAACCCTAGGATCAAGATCTTGTGTAATACAGGTAAAACAGCATCAGCTCACCAGCACACGCACGCATGGAAGACTCCAGTGGCCGGAAAAACACACGTCTGGCAGTGACGACTCGGCCGGGCGTGGCAGTTGTGCACTTGCGCTCCTCCGGAGACGATGAAGACGACGGCGGGTGCGGCTACTTGCAGCGGAGATTCTCGTGTCCTCGCCTGTGTGTTTTGCCAACGTGTGTTTCTCCAACGGCAATGGACAGCGGCCGGAATTGCGCGCGCCGGTGACCATCGGGTCACGGACGAACTAGCATTTTACGGCTACATAAAAACGTGAAGTTGGAGTCAGTGAGGAGTGCGCGGCCACGACGAATAAGAAGAAGTGGGTCTCGGGCTGGGGGAGAGACTCAACTTGCGGCCGTGGTAAACACCGGTGAACTTCACACGCACGCATGGAAGACTCCAGTGGCCGGAAAAACACACGTCTGGCAGTGACGAATCGGCCGGGCGTGGCAGTTGTGCACTTGCGATCCTCCGGAGACGATGAAGACGACGGCGGGTGCGGCTACTTGCAGCGGAGATTCTCGTGTCCTCGCCTGTGTGTTTCGCCAACGTGTGTTTCGCCAACGGCAATGGACAGCGGTCGGAATTGCGCGCGCCGGTGACCATCGGGTCACGGACGAACTAGCATTTTACGGCTACATAAAAACGTGAAGTTGGAGTCAGTGAGGAGTGCGCGGCCACGACGAATAAGAAGAAGTGGGTCTCGGGCTGGGGGAGAGACTCAACTTGCGGCCGTGGTAAACACCGGTGAACTTCGGTCCTTGCTCCCCTCTCGATTGGCTGCAGAGGAGAGTCGGGGAAGAGGTAGGGAGTGGGTCTCGGCTGTGGGGGCTCGTTCATATCGCCGGAATCGGAGGAAATCGACGGCGGCACTGACGAACTCCGGCGAGCCGATTCAGTGGCGTGAAGGCGCTTCGGGTCAGGGTTTCTGGGGGAAAAGAAAGAGGAGAGCCGGGGCTTCAAATAGGTAGGCTCGGGCGTCGCTTAATGGCATAAATCACCGGCAGTCAAGAAGAGCAATTTTCAGTTCAAAAATGGCAGCGTGATCTCCGGCAGGAAATTACGACATCGTGGGTGCATTTAGGAGAGGGCTTTCGAGTGGGAATGATCTAGGAGATCTAGGGCTTTAATTAGCAAGAAACGGTACTCAATTTGGGGGAGTAAAACGTCCGGAAAGAAACGGGAAAATCAACGGTCGCGGGCGTGATTTTCGTCCCTCCCGAGCTAGAAGACGATGATGACGTCATCGCTGACGTCAGCATTTTTTTCTTTTGCTTTTTCTAATTTTTCTTATTTCTTTCATATCTTTTGTTTTAAGTGTCCAAATGTAGTCAAATAAATTTCTAAAAATTTGAAAAAACAATATTTTTGTGGTAAACCAGTTGTGGGCATGTTTTGAACACTTTTCAAAAAACAATATTTCTAACATTATGTGTCAAATTTGAAAACATGGCTTAAATAATTTCATTTTTGGCTCAATAAAATTTATAAAAATTCAAAGCTTATAAATGTTAGAAAATAACTTATTAAGTCCATTTTTCCAATAACCATTTTTATTTAACTTTAGTAAAACAGTAATATCACATAACACAAATATTTGAAATGAAATGGAAAATATAATATGTAATCATTTTCAAACCAATAACACTTTATGCAAAGTTAAGTTTGAAAATGATATGCATGATTTGAAACTCCCGAAAATACATTTGGGAAACATTTCATTATTTATGTTGACTTTATTCATGAAAATCAATTTATGTTTTGAAAATTAATGAAAATAATTTAAGGTATTGAAATGCCCAATTGGATAAATAATTAATTATAAAATCTATTAAGTTTTAAAGTTATAAACTATAGAATTGTAATTTCCAAAACTATGTTTTAAATTCATGTAAGAGAATGAAAACCCTTTTATAAAGTTGCCATACTTTAGTTAACTTTTAGGTACTTTGCAAAAGTGTTTTTAAGGTTTAATAAATAGTCAAAAGTTAAATATTCAATTTCAACTATTTGGAATAAAACATTGTATGGTGAAGGTGTCTTGGAAAATTTAAAAATACCTAGCAAAATATATTGGTTTTTATTAAAGTTTTAATATTTCATTTTAATAAAACAAAAGTTTCAAATTTTAGTGATTTTCAAACATTCCAAAATATTGGGATGTTACAGAATACCACCCTTAAAAGGAATCTCGTCCTTGAGATTCGGAGAGACTAGAAAGAAAAAGCAGATACTTGAAATGATTCTGATAACTCGAGAGGGGGAGTTCTGAGAATGTAATTTCTGGCATGGAAACTTAAAAACTGACAGTGGATGATTTTTTTTTGGATTGAGGAGGCTAGAAAGAAAGATGTTTTGGGATCTCTGGGTTTATGCAGTTGTGTTTGAATTATCTGGGTGGCTACCACCCTTAAAAGAAAAGTTTTGTTGATAGTTAAACATTCTAACTCATACAAGAAGATCAAGACAATTCATTACAAACAACATCTAACAAACATCAAGCAATAAGGTTCAAACACAAACAAACAAACAATCTAGTGTTGTCACACAACCTAAGTTGGTATGAACAATACACTAACACGATATCGTCGTTATATTTAAGTGGTGGTCAAATCTACCTCCTTCGTGAGTGCTTCAAGCCCTTCTTCAACTTTCTTGGATATCTTCAAAGTGTTGGCCGAATCCTGGTCCGTCAGCGGTGTTTCATGCATGTAGAACTTAATGTTGAATTGAAGCTTTTCCATATGAAGTCGTAGAATCAGACTTAGACTATAAGAACATGGTCATCTAGAGTAAGATAAGGTATTTTCCGAAGGTTGATAGTAGATGAGAGTACGAGGAAGATAAAATGAAAAGATTTATTTATAGCAAAGTGAATAAAAATAGATTTTCAATCCTATGGTCCACACCAATTTCTATCCAAACCTAGGTTTTCGAACCTACAGGCAACACAGTGCTCTGATACCATCTGTAGCGTACCTGCACTTAAAATATGGCAAGGTACCTGTGTATAGTGCAAATCGCTAGATCGATTCGTTTGCAGACATAGTTTACGATGTAATATCACAACAAAGTATCAATTTTATTACATCGATGATCCAGACTTGGAAAATATTCTTTTACAACTTGCATAGCATAAAGCTAGCATAGAAAGAGTAAAAGCGAAAATACAATAGCAGTGAGTCTCCATCATCTTCGTGTTGCCACAGGCCAAAACATTATGGTTGCAGACTCGAAACTTTTAAACGAAACCTCACTCGTCATCTGATCAATCTGCAATAAGAAAAATATTGCAACAACATGGGTCAGATTCCATTAAAAATGGAGTCTGGCAAGTGACACTATGGTGGACACTTAGTGGAATAACTCTAATAACATATATGCTTATGTGGCTGGTGGAGTTCAAGGCTATTTTGCATAAAGCCAATTTTTCCTAACTCTTTGGAAAACACTTTTCTTCTATTCGAGACATCCGTGGCATAAAATCCACGGTCTCATTCTACCCTTGTTCACCCATCAAGTTTTTAATTTTTGAAGTTGGAATGGTGGAATCCTCTGTTGATGTCCTTGATCAGCTGCTCAAATTGTCCGTACCAGGACACGGCTAAGTACCTAGTTTTACACTCTTCAGCGGTTGTGCACGTTCACCATTGTACCCGTTCAACCCAAACTATCCTTTACACTCTGCAGTGATAAGCAAAAGGAGAAGAATGAGACGAGATCTTTCAGAAGAATTTTCCCTCCCACTATGGCTTGACCCGTTCCACCTAACACCCTCTACATATGCTTGTCAAGCCGGGGCGAGTCCATGCAACTTATTTGATCAGAGCCCATTGGCAATGGCTGCACTGGTAGCAATCTTCACTCGGAGTTCTTCATATCCCTTTGTTCCTGGGTGGCCGTCCACAAGTGTACTCTTAGGTGAAAACCACCATGCTCATGGCCCTAGGTATAGTAGAAACAACCTTAGGCGAAGACAACCACGAGCATAGCTCTGAGTAGCCACTCAGCATAAACCAATCAACCATTCCACCCAGGTGTTTCATTCTTAACTTAGTAGAATTTAACTTTCATGAAACCATCTTTTGCATATCATTAATAATTCTACTAAGTATTGCATAGGAACCTAGACACAGGAGTAAGGATTCTACACAGGTCTAGCATAGCATTTCTACTAAGTCCTACACATGCTTATATAAAAATACACTAAGTAATGCATATAGAAAATAATAGGAGGTTTATGAAGGTGCCACTTGCCTTTGGATGATATCTTTGCTCACAAACTCTTTTCAACATAACTCGGTCTCTCCGTTCAATCTAAACAATATAGACAAACCACAATACAACAATCAACATAAAACACAACAACAACGCATACAAACACATACATAAAGAACAAACAGATTTCGTAAAACTTCTAAGGAAAAATATGTTTATGCATGACGTGAAAAATATTCCTAAGGACTAGAGATGCATGTCATGCCATGAAAATCTTCTAAGTTAATGCAAGGCAAATATGTTAGTCAAAAGGATTAAGTACCAAGGTAATAAGTTGGACAAAATACTTTGCTATAAATCATTTTGAATAAGTATTCTAAAGGCTTAGTCATGGTGTGCATAGATACTTAGTGAAAATACTAAGCCTATTCTTCAAGGTGATCAACAATTATTAACAACTCTTTGTAAATTGGATATTCACTATAGTGAGAGAGACAGACACTCGGCCAGCCACTTATAATTGTGGAACAGGTCTCATGTACGTGGATATGTTAGGTTAGTCTTCAGGCCGCTTCATCTCACTATGCCGCTAGGATCCAACAAACATAAAAGATGGTAATAACACGATCAAAAATTGTTTATGTCTAAAGTGAAAGACAGGATTAGGAAAGAGGGAAAAGATAGAAAGAAGGATGTAGAATCTTCTCCTTGCTTCCTTTTCTTCTTGATGTGATGACTTCATTGAAATTTTGTAGACTTGATGGCTCTGAAGACTTGATGGCTCTGAAGACTTGATGGTGTTGATAGCATCCAAGTTGGTCTTGAATATAACTTAGCCATCAAGAGGTCTAAGAGAAGAAGGGAGAAAAGAGAAAAAGGAAGCAAGACTTAGAAAATGTAGCTGGTTAGTCTTCATGAACTTCTTCTTGATTTTATTCTAAGTGCTTCTACTCCTTGGAGATGTTTCTGAAGTCTTGTTTTCTTGGCTAAGTCCTTCATTGGCGTTCTAGCTCCATATTGAAAACCCTAAGTATGACTAAGTACAACTTTTTCAAAACCACTATGTCGAAAATAAACCTAAACAAAATATTTAGAGAAAACTAAGAGAGAAGTTTTCCTATGAGGAGTATAATTATACAATAAAACATGATATGCATGAAGTGAAGCTTTTTAATCACAAGACACATCATCCACACTTTTGTGATTTTTATAAAGTATGTATGACGCAATAAATGGAATTTAATTAATTTATAATATAGGAAAATATAATATAAGGGTAAATACAAGATTAAGTTTTCTGTGATTAAATTTTATAACAAAATTGTATAAATAGTGCTAATGGACAGAGGGGATTTAAACAAATTTATAGCAATTGGATTTACTCAAAAATGATTTTTCTGTCAAAAGTTATGTCAAAGTTACTCAAACTACTCAAACTACACATTTGATAATTTCAAAGTGTCAAAACAAAAAACTAATAAAACGAAACGATCCTAATGGTCCTCACGATTCCAAATATATAAAAGTATTTGAATTTGGCTAAACAGAGAAAAAGTAATAATAAAACTAAGATATATTGTGTTTTCTGCAAAAACTAGTACGATGCACGCTGCAAAAATGAAATTTTACCACTTCATTAAATGCTCCTCATTTTTCTGGATCTGTGGATATAAAGTTTGTTAAATTTGGCCAAACGGTTTAAGAGATATGAATTTTAGAAGTTCTCCATCTAAAATCGTAGAAAAACGAAAATGGATAAATAGGTGTATACGTGGTGATATTCTATTAGCTGATACCTCTTCATTGAGTGATTCGTTTACAACCCTAGGATCAAGATCTTGTGTAATACAGGAAAAACAACATCAGCTCACCAGCACACGCACGCATGGAAGACTCCAGTGGCCGGAAAAACACACGTCTGGCAGTGACGACTCGGCCGGGCATAGCAGCGGTGCACCGGCTCTCCTCTGGAGACGATGAAGACGACGTCGGGTGCGGCTACTTGCAGCGGAGATTCTCGTGTCCTCGCATGTGTGTTTCGCCAACGGCGATGGAGAGCGGCCGGAGTTGCGCGGCGCCAGTTACAAGCGGGTCACGAACGAACTAGCGTTTTACGGCTGCATAAATACGTGAAGTTGGAGTCAGTGAGGAGTGCGTGGCCACGGCAAAAAATAAGGAGTGGGTCTCGGGCTGGGGGAGAGATTCAACTTGCTGGAATTTGAAGAAAACGCGACGGCGACCGTGGTAAACACCGGTGAACTTCGGTCCTTGCTCCCCTCTCGATTGGCTGCAGAGAAGAGTCGGGGAAGAGGTAGGGAGGTGCGCACGGACGTGGGGTAGAGGATGGATGGGGTCTCGGCTGTTGGGGCTCACTCATATCGCCGGAATCGGAGAAAACGACGACGGCACGGACGAACTCCGGCGAGCCGATTCAGCGGCCAGGGGGCGCTCCGGGTTAGGGTTTCTGGGGGCAAAGAAAGAGGAGAGCCGGGGCTTCAAATAGGTTGGCTCGGGCGTCGCTTAATGGCCTAAATCACTGGCAATCAAGAAGAGCAATTTTCGGTTAAAAAATGGCAGCGTGATCTCCGGCTGGAAATTACTACATCCTTGGTGCATTTAGGAGAGGGCTTTCGAGAGGGAATGATGGAGGAGGTCTAGTGCTTTAATTAGACAGAAACGGTACTCGATTTGGTGGAATGAAACGTCCGGAAAGAAACGGGAAAATCCATGCTCGCGGGTGTGATTTTAGTCCGTCCCGAGTTGGAAGACGATGATGACATCATCGCTGACGTCAGCATTTTTTCTTTTTCTTTTTCTTTTTTTGTTATTTCTTTCATATCTTTTGTTTTAAGTGTCCAAATGAAGTCAAATAAATTTCTAAAAATTTGTCAAAACAATATCGTTGTGTTAAACCAGTTGTGGGCATGTTTTGAGCACTTTTCAAAAATCAAAATTGTGAATTATTTATTAAATATAATTTTGACACTTAATGTCAAATTTGAAAACATGGGTTAAATAATTTCATTTTTGGCTAAATAAATTTATAAAATACAAAGCTTATAAATGTTAGAAATTAACTTATTAAGTCCATTTTTCCAATAACCATTTTTATTTAACTTTAGTAAAACAGTAATATCACATAACACAAATATTTGAAAAGAAATGGAAAATATAATATGGAATCATTTTGAAACCAATAACACTTTATGCAAAGTTAAGTTTGAAAATGATATGCATGATTTGAAACTCCCTAAAATACATTTGGGAAACATTTCATTATTTATGTTGACTTTATTCATGAAAATCAATTTATGTTTTGAAAATTAATGAAAATAATTTAAGGTATTGAAATGCCCAATTGGATAAATAATTAATTATAAAATCTATGAAGTTTTAAACTTATAAACTATAGAATTGTAATTTCCAAAACTATGTTTTGAATTCATGTAAGAGAATGAAAACCGTTTTATAAAGTTGTCATACTTTAGTTAACTTTTAGGTACTTTGCAAAAGTGTTTTTAAGGTTTAATAAATAGTCAAAAGTTAAATATTCAAATTCAACTATTTGGAATCAAACATTGTATGGTGAAGGTGTCTTGGAAAATTTAAAAATACCTAGCAAAATATATTGATTTTTATTAAAGTTTTAATATTTCATTTTAATAAAACAAAAGTTTCAAATTTTATTGAATTTCAAACATTCCAAAATATTGGGATGTTACAGCATAGGAATCTTGTAAACAAATAAATTCACAAAGAACAAAGTGACAAGCATAGGAAGATAAAACAAGAACAACTTAATAACTTTTAGCATATAGAGAGGTGTTTTAATACCTTGAAAAATTCTACAACCATAGTTTACTCTCTCATAATAATTTTCAATAGCATCATGAATAAATTCAACAATATAACTATCACATAAAGCATGCTTTTCATGATCTACAAACACATAATTTTTATCAAGCTCCAAAATAGTAGGATAAAAACTTTCAAACCCACTTTCAACTATTTTATAACAAGATGATTGATCATTCTCAAGGTACATGGGACTCCTAGATAAAGTCAAGACCTCTCCAATACCATTTTCAACAGTAGTACAATTAATATTATCAAGTATCATAGGACCATATTCTCGAGCTTTATCATAAACATTTTCTAAGCAAACTTCTTTAGTACCATGCATTTCGAAATTAGGCACGTATAAAGGACTTTCGTAATAGTTATCAAAATAGCATGGATTGTCATATATAATAGTAGGATAATTGTTTTCACAAGTTTTACTCATAAGGAATATTTCAAGAGAATCCACATGAACATAACATTCATCCTCCTTTTGTAAGCATGGGGGACAATCAAATAGTGTAAGGGATGACGAGTTACTCTCATTAGAAGGTAGGCATGGGTAGCTACTCCATTCTTCCTCCTTTTGTTCTTCACTCTCCTCCTCTTTTTCATCTAATGAGCTTTCAGGTTCAGCAATTTCTTCTTCCACAGGTTACTGCAAATTGTGGATACATTCTTGTGCATTAATGAGACTCTCTTTATAATCAATGATCTAAGGATTATTGCTGAAATATTCTATGCAATAATAAATGATAGAAGAGACATAATCTTTAAGTGTATTACAAGCAACACAGGTTTCATAATTTGTAGACATGAAGGATTCTATTTCAGAAGCTCCCATAAATATAAAAAATTGTTCTACTTCCTCAAATCCAAGGTCAATTTAGTTATTCCAATGATAGTTCACAATTAAAATTTCTTTACTAAAGCCACATTGGAATTTAAGATGTTTAGTATTCTGTTCAGAGCAGCAATTTATATCATGGCGTTTAAGCAAAATTTTAGCAAGTGTATTCAACTTTTCTAACACGCCTCTGATGACGTTTCCTTTATATGATTCTCTATAATTCATTAAGTTCTACCATAGTAACAGTTTTTCTAATTTTCGGTTTTTCAATTTTTTATGCTTTTTCGGTAAATAAAAATAAAACTAGACAAAAATAAACTAGACAAAAGTAAAGTAAACAAAATACAACTAAACAGAAATAAACTAAGCACAAATAAACTAGACAAGAAAATAAAATACAATAAAATAAAAACAGAGAGAGAGGAAGAGTGTACTTCTCAGGTGAACTTTGAGTAGAGCTATGCTCCCCAGCAACGGCGCCAGAAAATAGTCTTGATAACCCACAAGTATAGGGGATCGCAACAATCTTCGAGGAAAGTAAAACCCAAATTTATTGATTCGACACAAGGGGAGGTAAAGAATACATATAATCCTTAACAGCCGAGTTGTCAATTTAGCTGCACCTGGAAAAGTACTAGTAACAGGGTTGATGTGAAAGCAGCAGTAATATGAGAGTAGTAGTAACAGTAACACAGAGACAATGGCACCAGAAAACAGTTGTTTGTCTGGAGTTGACAGGAAAGACATGATGATGATAGAGGGAACGGGGTTCCCAGCGATCTATACTAGTGGTAACTCTCAAGGAACAAGTGTCAGGTGAACAAATTACAGTTGGGCAATTGACAATATTGAAATAACATTAAGTAAATATATCCAGTTTATTAATTTAGTAGGCATGTTTTCCATATATAGTTGTGCGTGCTCGGAAAGAGAAACTTGCATAACATCTTTTGTCCAACCAGCCAGTTTGCAGAGGGGCCTCTAGGGAAACTACTGGCAATTAAGGTGCTCCTTTTAATATAGCACCGGAGCAAAGCATTACCACTTGGTGAAAACATGTGATCCTCACATCACAGCCATTCCCTTCGGTTATCCCAATTGTTGTCACTTTGGGGCCATCGGTTCAGGACAATGACATGTGCATACAACTTGTAGATACAATCTAAGAAATAAATATAGAACTCAGATCTAAGATCATGCCACTCGTGCACTAGTGAAAACCATTAAACATAAAAAGATTGCATCAACCATAACTTCACAAACTTATATAGATATACTGATCATAATGTAACTATTCATCAGATCACAACAAACACAACACCGATTACATCATATGGATCTCAATCATGTAAGGCAGCTCATGAGAACATTGTATTGAAGTACATGGGAGGGAGAGTACCAACTAGCTACAGCCAAGAACTCGTAGTCCATGGGGGAACTACTCACAAACCATCATGGTGTCGAAATGGAGGCGCTGGAGTCGATGGAGATGGCTCCGGAGGTCAATCCCCGTCCTGGCAGGGTGCCGGAACAGGAACTTCTGACCACCAAAACTTGTCGGCGATGGCGGCGGCGCTCGGGACCCGTGGAGGAAAATATGGATATCCTCCTAGGGCTTTTGGTCTGGGATGTATTTATGGGCGAAAGGGCGATATCGGTGGTGCTCCGTGGGCCCCTCGCCACCTCCTGGCGCAGCAGAATGGGGACCCGTGCCTGGACATGGTGTGGAGCCCTCGGGCATCGTCTTCGTCTCCTCTTTGGCTTTCATGAAAGTTCATAAATAAAATATAATTTGCAGGATGTTTCTTTTCCAATTCCGAGAATATTTCCTTAAGTACTTTTCTGAAACCAAAAACAGCAGAAAACAGGGAACTGGCACTTTGCCATCTTGTTAATTGGTTAGTCCCCGAAAATGAATAAAACTTTAAAAAAATGCATATGAAACATGTAATAACATGGTATAATATAGCATGGAACATAAGAAATTATCGATACGTTGGAGACGTATCAGAAGCCCACGAGACTTTATACTCCATCCATCCCGGTGGAACCAAGATGTATCAAGATCTTAAGAAAAAAACTTGGTGGCATGGCATGAAGCGGGAATTTGCCCTTTTGGTCCAGAACTGTGATATCTGTCAAAGAGTCAAAGCCGAGCATCAACGACCAGCTGGATTACTCCAACCCCTTAAGTTACCTGAATGGAAATTGGATGAAATCGGCATGGACTTCCTCACCGGCCTACCCCGATCCAATCGCGGTCATGACTCCATATGGGTCATTGTTGATAGACTCACAAAGGTTGTGCACTTTCTCCGAGTAAGCATCCGGCACCGCTCAGATCAACTTGCTAACGTATACATGTCCCGCATCGTCAGCCTTCATGGAATACCCAAGACTATCATGTCCGATCGTGGAACGCAATTTACTTCTTGATTCTGGATCAAGCTTCAAGAGGAACTCTAAACCAAACTCTTTTCAGCACCGCTTACCACCCTCAGACGGGAGGGCAGACTGAAAGAGTCAACCAAATTCTGGAAGACATGCTCCGAGCCTGCGTGTTAGCATACGAAGCCAAGTGGGAAACTTTTTTGCCGTTCGCAGAATTCTCTTACAACAGCAGTTACTAAGCCAGTATGAAAATGGCACCAATTGAGGCTTTTTACGGACGTAGGTGACTTACTCCGTTGAACTGGTCGCAAACTGGAGACAGTCTAGTTTTTGGAGTTGACACCCGGCGAGAAGCTGAAGAGCAAGTTCAACTAATCCGCGACCGTCTTAAGGCCGCCCAATCCAGGCAAAAGAGTTACGCCGATTCCAAGAGGTGTAAATTGTGTTTTGAAGTTGGAGACATGGTATATCTTCGAGTGACCCCACTCAAGGGAATTCAACGTTTCCATGTCAAAGGAAAGCTCGCACCTCGTTGCATAGGGCCCTTCAAGGTTCTCTCTCGGCGAGGATAAGTGTCATACCAACTGGAGTTGCCACCCCATCTGTCAGAGTTTCATGATGTATTCCACGTGTCGCTACTACGGATGTGCCTGTAAGTTCCCCATGGTACTCATTCTTATCAAGAGATAGATCATCACACCATTGACCTCAACCGTGATCTCACCTACCGAGAGCGGCCACTTCGTGTTCTTGCTGAGGACTCCGTTTGACGCGAAGAAGGAAGATCAAATTTTTGAAAGTACAGTGGAGCAACCACTCGGAGGAGGAGGCTACTTGGGAGCGTGAAGATTACTTGGAACACGAATTCCCTGGTTTCCTTTCCTCTACAACTCTAGAACCTTGGGACGAGATTCTCCTAAGGGGGGAAGGTCTGTAACACCCCAATTTTTCCTAACACTTTAATTGTGGTGTTAACCTAGACTCCTAGTGATAGCATGAACTTGTGTGTGTAAGTGTGTTAGCATGATTTGTTTTGTGCACTGTTTACTTGTGCTTGATAACACTAGTTGGTTTTAGCTGAAATTTCCAAATTAGAAGACCAACATAATTAAAATTCTGAATTTGTGTGATCTTCATGTCTGTTAAAACTTCCCAAATCTAGGGGCTGTTATTAAGAAATCCTTAGATAGTTTTTGACATGCTTTTGAACCAATTTGATCCTTATCATATATTGTTTCATATCATGAATGAACTAATCACAAATGTACTTGCTAATACATTAATATCACAACCTTTTGTGGGCATCAGAATAAGGTGACCATATGGGAGAATTTCTCTCCTCTTCAAGAATCTTTAATTCTTTTGTGGTTTGATTGTTTTTATTTGAGGGAACCCCTATTAGGACAGTAGCTACACAATCATTTTATGAAGAGTGGACAAATTGTTTCAATTCACGTGTGTTCATGTTTGATCTCTTCTTTTCAAATTTCATTTTGAATTATTTGTAAAAGCAACTGAAAACCCACCTCTCTCTCTCTCATCTCCGTCCTTTTCGAATTTGCTAACCAAGAGAAGGAAAATATCTACCACCCCAGCCCGGACCCACATGTCATCCACCCCACCCCTCTATCCACTACTCACCTCTCTCCTTTATTTCCCACCCCCAACCCGAGCTCACTCGCCTCCCTCCCACTGGCCGAGCCACCCCCTCCCGACCATATCCTCTCCGTCTCCCTCTCCACCACCCCAGCTAGCCAGTACCACGCAAGGAAGCCCACTCCGCCACCGTCAAAGCCTGAGAGAAACCCTAGATCGGATTTTTCTCTAAAACTCGACCTCGGACCTCCCAAGCACTCATTCATCCCCCACTACCCTCTCCTCACACCTCTCCACTCACCCGAGCAACCCCATCTATCCCCTTGCCCTCTGCCGCTATGAATCATCCGAAGAAACCGAGCGTCGCCGCCGAAGGAATCGTCCGTAGCCGTCGTTTCCCTTCGCCGTTCTTCGCCATTTGTGGCCCATTGAACTGCCCTTTGCGAGACCTCTCTCACCTTGCCTTTCTTTTGCATAGAGGACTGCTGTAGACGCCGTCCCCGTCCTCGACCCGAGATGAACGCCACCGCCGTTCCCATGGACTCCAGCGTTGCATCAAGGATCTGAGACCACCCCCAAGCTCGCGATCTTCTTCTCCCTCGACCCTGACCACCTCCGCGTACATTTCCGAGCCCTAGGTGAGCTAACCACTGCCGCCTACTCCCTGTCCCTCTCTGTTACTGTGCATGGCCGTCGCGCCGGAGGCGAAGACCACGGACCATAGATCTTCAGATCTACGGCCACGTTTGAACCCCGTATGCGCGCGCTCCCGCGCTATGTTGGGCCCGCCCAGCCCTCGAGCAGCGCAAATTCGTGCCGCCCTAGCCAGATCCAGCCCAGTTTCAGCCCGTAGACGATTTTTATTCTCTGTTTTTATTCTTCTCCAGTTTCTATTAATTGTATGTGTTTGGATTAATTAGTTTGTGGTAGATCTGGTTGTGCAAATGGTGTGAGACTAATTTTCATGGATTGATGTGTGTTTTCTTGAACATGGAGAGTTGGTGGGGCATAAAAAATAATTATATTTCTCTCTATACATTAATAATGGTGAAAACCTTACTTTGCACTTGAGCTAGGTTTATCCAATTTGTGTTAATCAAATTTCTAGAGAAAGATAAAATCAATATCTATCCATAACAATTAACCTTGCATGCAGGAGATTTCTAAAACAGAAACTACACCCTTTTTGGATTTGACACCAGTAGCTTTTAGACGATTTTTAGTTTCTGTTTGGAAGTAGTTTTTGATGCACAACTGATTTTCAGAGCTTACTAGAGTAACTAGGATTACAGTGGTAGATGGATTTATGTTTCTAAACATTATCCTACAAGTTATGCATTCTCCAATTAAACAACGCCCTAAATAGTCATTTAAATGAATTATTTATATTTAATGTTTTTAGATAATATGAAACTTGGTTCTAAACTTAATCAACTTTATAAAACAGAACCTAAACTTCACTCTTGAACTTGTATTAAAAATACTAATAATGTTGTGACACTTTGTTTGTTTGTGATTAGCATTACCTATTTTATGACTAAGTATATCAATAGGTGTTTGGAGTGTTTTGCTTATGGTTGTGTTTGTATTGTTTGACTCTATCTAGTAGTTGGCTCTATTTTGTAATGCTTGTTGTTTGATATATTACTTTAGATTATAGTCAACACGCATTTTAGGAAGTACTCTAGGTTCGTTGTTACCTTTCATGTTACGGTAGAACCGCTAGCAGAGGATGAGCAGTACGAGGTATCTGAGCACAACTACGCAGAAGAGTAAGACCCAGGACAGTCCACTGAGTAAGGCAAGCCCACCTCACCACCATTATGCAATCCTATTATTTACAAAGCATGTTTTATTTTCATAATGAAATAATGCATGCTTTACTTCTTTTGTGCCACCTTGCCACCCGAAAACTATTTGACAAAATATTGTTTGGCCAAAGTTATCCACTAGAATATTAGAGATGTTAAAAAATAAGTTTTCACTTGACGAGCCTTGTTTTTGAAGGCACCGTCAAGTTGATCATGTTTTCTAGTAGTATATTTGTATTTTCTTACCTTAAAACTATAGGATGGGAACCCGTTTGATAAAACTGTTTTTGGAGAAGACCCGAGTTGTTGGGAGATATCGGCAGGCAACTTATTTATTAAAACCCGAGTTGCTGGGAGCAATCGGAGATGTTTGCGAAAACCCGAATTACTAGGAGTAGTCGGAGGAGGAAATCTTTTGAAAAACAAAATGTGACCATAGCTGCCGCCCAAACAATTAACCCATGCAACCACACTACCTGACATGGGTAGGGCTTAGCCGGAAGCTTGTCTATTTTAGTATTGGGGCTCTCATACTATCTATGGGGGCTGGGCCCCTAAAAAAGAAACTACTCCCATTTTGGATTTGACACCAGTAGCTTTTAGATGATTTTTAGTTTCTATTTGGAAGTAGTTTTTGATGCACAACTGATTTTCAGAGCTTCCTAGAGTCACTAGGAGTACTGTGGTAGAAGGATTTATGTTTCTAAACATTATCCTACAAGTTATGCATTCTCCAATTAAATATCACCCTAAATAGTCATTTAAATGATTTTTTTTTCCTGTTTTTAGATTATATGAAACTTTGGTCTAAACTTAATCAAGTTTATAAACCAGAACATAAAATCCACTCTTGAACTTATATTAAAAATACTAATAATGTTGTGACACTTTGTTTGTTTGTGATTAGCATAACCTATTTTATGACTAAGAATATCAATAGGTGTTTGGAGTGTTTTGCTTTTGGTTGTGTTTGTATTGTTTGACTCTATCCAGTAGTTGGCTTTGTTTTGTAATGCTTGTTGTTTGTTATATTATTTTAGATTATTGTCAACACACATTTTAAGATTTACTCTAGTCTCGTTGTTACCTTTCATGTTACGGTAGACCCGCTAGCAGAGGAGGAGCAGTACGAGGTAGCTGAGCACAACTACGCAGAAGAGCAAGACCCAAGAAAGTCCACTGAGCAAGGCAAGCCCACCTCACCACCATTATGTAATCCTATTATTTAGAAAGCATGTTTTTTTCAAAATAAAATAATGCATGCTTTACTTCTTTTGTGGCACCTTCCCACCCGAAAACAATTTTACAAAATATTGTTTGGCCAAAGTTATCCACTAGAATATTATAGGTGTTACAAAATAGGTTTATGCTTGATGAGCCTTGTTGTTGAAGGCTCCATCAAGAAGATCATGTTTTCTAGTAGTATATTCTTATTTTCTTACCTCAAAACTATAGGATGGGAACCTATTTGATATAACTTTTTTCGGAGAAAACCCGAGTTGCTGGGAGCAATCGGAGATGTTTGCGAAAACCCGAACTGCTGGGAGTAGTCGGAGTAGCTTTTAGATGATTTTTAGTTTTTGTTTGGAAGTAGTTTTTGACGCACAACTGATTTTCAGAGCTTACTAGAGTAACTAGGAGTACCGTGGTAGAAGGATTTATGTTTCTAAACATTATCCTAGAAGTTATGCATTCTCCAAGTAAACAACACCCTAAATAGTCATTTAAATGAATTATTTATATTTCCTGTTTTTAGATTATATGAAACTTGGGTCTAAACTTAATCAAGTTTATAAACCAGAACATAAAATCCACTCTTGAACTTGTATTAAAAATACTAATAATGTTGTGACACTTTGTTTGTTTATGATTAACATAACCTATTTTATGACAAAGTATATCAATAGGTGATTGGAGTGTTTTGCTTATGGTTGTGTTTGTATTGTTTGACTCTATCCAGTAGTTGGCTTTGTTTTGTAATGCTTGTTATTTGTTATATTACTTTAGATTATTGTCAACACACATTTTAAGATTTCCTCTAGTTTCGTTGTTACCTTTCATGTTACGGTAGAACCGCTAACAGAGGAGGAGCAGTATGAGGTAGCTGAGCACAAGTACGCAGAATAGCAAGACCCAGGACAGTCCACTGAGCAAGGCAAGCCCACCTCACCACCATTATGCAATCCTATTATTTACAAAGCATGTTTTATTTTCAAAATAAATTAATACATGTTTTACTTCTTTTGTGGCACCTTGCCACCCGAAAACTATTTGCCAAAATATTGTTTGGCCAAAGTTATCCACTACAATATTATAGGTGTTTCAAAATAGGTTTTCACTTGATGAGCCTTGGTGTTGAAGGCTCCATCAAGAAGATCATGTTTTCTAGTAGTATATTCGTATTTTCTTACCTCAAAACTATATGATGGTAACCTATTTGATAAAACTGTTTTTCGGAGAAAACCCGAGTTGTTGGGAGCAATCAGCAAGCAAGTGATTCATTAAAACCCGAGTTGCTGTGAGGAATCGGAGATGTTTGCGATAACCCGAACTGCTGGGAGTAGCCGGAGGAGGAAATGTTTTGAAAAACAAAGTGTGACCCTAGCTGCCGCCCGAACAATTAACCTGTGTAACCACACTAACTGACATGGGTAGGGCTTAGCCAGAAGCTTGTCTATTTTAGTATTGAGGCTCTCATACGTTCTATGGGGCTAGGCCCCTGAAGCCGGGTTGTCGTTGTACGAGTCAATACACAAGTGGGAATCGCGCCTGACGTGGGTATACTTTACGGGTACCCCCACTATGTCGTATAATGAAGAGAAGGCCCACCGGGTGGCCCAATGAAGACCAAGAAGATACTAAGGAAATAACTTGAAAGACAAGACAAGGACTCCTATTCGTTGTCTACTAGGACTCTCATGTAAAACCCCCTGGTTCCATATATAAAGACAGGGAGGGGAAGACAAAAAAGATAGGCCAACAGATAAGCCGCACCACAATCTACACCACAATAGACAATAGGCAACGGCGCATCTAGATCTAACCATCTCAATCGCCATCAAGACCACCATGTAATCATCATCAATACAAGATCAGACAAGCAGGAGTAGGTTTTTACCTCTCAATGAGGGGCCAAACCTGGGTACATCCTTAATTGTCAGCCGTCCGGAACAACCAGTCGCCATACTTCTCTCCTTATACAAAACCCGAGGTACCTTACCGAGTGATTTGCCGAGTTTACACCCCGTCAATTGGCGCCGTCAGTGAGAAGAACAGCGTGCTGGATTCACGGTTGCGGCGGCCCCAACTTCAAAATCATCAACTCTGATGGCGACTTTCATCGACAACAACTACATTTAGTCGTTAGAGATTGGCAACGCCCAAGGGCTCATCATCAACAATTACCTCGGTGAGTGGCTAATCAGATCGGCAGGATCGGAAAATTTTAGACAGCGTCCGTGATTACCAAGATCCAATCTGACAGCCGCCAGACAAGAACTTTCACCCTTCCGCGCAAGAACTTAGACTAGTCATAGTGGGGAGTATCATAGAGTGGTATCATGCATATTATACTAGGCTATGTTACTATCTTAATAGTGGGGAGTATCATATTAGTAGAATCATGTAATCATGCATTTATTAGTCTATAGACTCATGTTGTCTCGAAATCTGTTATGATACGGTATCTACCTATGATATCACCACCACCTCTCTCTACATTAAATGCTTGCCACATCACCATTTTTACTTATGTGGCATTTATGTTACTATCTATGTTACTCCCAATATAACTAGTCTCAGATGGATAGAGCAAGCACGCAAAAAAAAACTCGAAAATAAGTTCGCTGCAGCAGGCGGCCGGTCGAAATCTTCTCGACTAATTCGTACCGTACGGAAATAAGAATCCGACCCAGTTTCCAAGCCAGACTCATGGGCAGCGTATGAAGGAAGCAAAGATGCTATCGGGAGCCTCAAGGAAAAACAAATCCACGCGCAGTCGGATCAAAAAACAAAGAGAAAAAGAAAACAAATCAGGTCGCATACAAAAAAATTGCAAACCGAGTGCTAGTCTGTTAGCACTCACACGTGGATAAATCTAATCCATGGTGAGTTTTTTTTAAGAAACACAGTACAACGTAAGCGCTCATATACACGCGCACACACTCACCCTATGAACGCACACACGCACACCCTACCCCTATGAGCACCTCCGAGAGACTGAGCCGGCAGGTCTTGAGATTGACGAAGTCACCACAGACGCCTCGCTGTCGACGGGACCGTCGCCTCCCACTGAAAGAATATTCCGACTAAATGAGAAACCCCAGCGCCAAACCTGGGGTTTGAACTCTGATTGGCTGGGGATACAACCATCCTCCTAACCATCTTACCACAGGCAAGTTCTCTAATCCATGGGGAGTTGGGGACACGGTGTTTCAAGCTATTGGACTCGTACATGGGTCGAAGAGGTTGATTCTACGCGTGAAAAAAAAACGCAGCCCTCCAGTCGCGCCGGCAATCCTCGACTCGCCGGCTCCGTGGGTCGGCATCTTCGACGGCGACCAGCACAATTACATCACGGTACCAGATTAGTCAACCATGGTTCCTTCATCGATTGCTTCTCGCCGACTCGACAAAACGGACTCGGCGGCTGGGCGTTGCAGTCGCCGTTTCGACTACGCCCAACCAACATCGCGACACTCCACCTTTTTTCAACTTCGTTCGTCGGGTCTGTTTCAACTCACAGATAAGTTTAACTTTACAGTATTACAATTTATTACTATGAGCGAATTTCTTTTACTTCCGAATATTAGATTTGCTTGCACTAATTGGCTGGTAAGCCATTATAGATATAACAATTGTGGCTAATACAGTCATTTTTCTCTCTTACAATAAATCATATTGTTCGCTGAAGTTATGCGTCGACGCAGATATTGGATGATCGTCTGGATTTCTCAAAGTCGAGATCTAACCCGCATCGGATTTTTAAAGTCGGGTCATAACCCGCGTCGGATTTCTAAAGTCAGATACATTATAACCCGCATCATATACTCAAAGTCGGGTTCTTGATAACCCGCCCCGGATTTCTCAAAGTCGGATTATCTACAACCCGCGTTGGATTTTTCAAAGTCGAGTTCTCTGTAACATGCATCGGGATTTTTATAGTTAAGATCTCTAAATACTTGCATCGGATTTCTCAAACTGATGTGACTCATTGCCGTGTCGACTCCGTTCGCCGCCAGGTTATCTTCCGGCTAAAATGCTGCACTCGCCGCCGTGTCGACTCTCTCCGCCGACTCCGTTGTGTTGACTTCGTCCACCGCGTCGAGTACCAGCTATCTACTATTCGCCCCAGTCGCACTCGACGCTCGGGGGCTGCGACATAACAGGTTATTCAACAAGTTACCCAGTCGCACTCGACACTAGTGGGCTACGTCGACTCCGGTCCGCCGTATCCACTCTTTCCGCCGCGTTACTCGCTGTATCAACTCCGTCCATCTTTACTACGTCTCGCAGATAAGGTTTAATTTATGATATTTCAGTTTACCAAGATGAACAATACTCTTTTATTCCAAGATAGTATATTTGTTTACACTAGTTGGCCAGTTAGCCATTATGTTCAAGTCAATATGCACATATACATAGATGAGTTGAGCATCTCCTCAGTCGCTTCATACTTCAGCAATTTACTCCCATCGGGATGGTACCCGCAACATTTTCGACGGTTATTTTGAGTCTACGCTCAATTACAAGCAATTAAATATAGCCTCGGGGGCTACTCCCATCGGGAGCGCTGTCGCGCACCCGATGTTTTCAGTCGACGATCAACGTCAGTCGAAGATGAAGTACAGTTGACGGATAAGAATCATCTGAAGAATATTTGGAGCAACAGGCTCTCATATGCAGTCGAAACCCGGTCGAGTACCTCCCGGATCTTATGCAAAACATATAACAATTCCGGGACGTTCTAGCCTAATCTAGTCCCCGATGCTGCATCAAACTATGCAACGGTAAGACCTGAATAATGTCGGTTGACCCATACAACCTTGTGGACCCGTTAAATTTCCGTGCCAACAAGAATGAAGCAAAATCCCGGCGGACGCGCTAAGGGTACTTTATATATGACCGGGTTCTGACCAGTAAGTCCCGACAGGCATGAGTTGAACTTGAACGGTCTTACCGGTTTCGAGTCAGGGGACTCGAGATTGAGTAGGCTAGTAAGGTATTTCGCCCGAGTCGCGAATTAACTTGACCCCGATCTGTCGGTTGAATCAGGCGTTGTATGCCATCCATCCCCATAAGGCGAAAAGAAAGCACGTGTATATATATATATATATATATATATATATATATATATATATATATATATATATATATATATATATATATATATATATATATATATATATATATATCAAATATCTCAAGTCATGAAATCACGCGCAATATATTCTCAACAGGAGTTCACAGGATACGAGGAATCAAGAAACAAAAGATAAAATACATGGGATTAGAACAACTTGAGCCTATGCCGACTCTGTGAGTCGCACATAGCCTCGGGGGCTACTCCCATTGGGAGCGATAGCCACGCACCCGATGAGCGCTGATCACGCAGTTGATGATTTGAAGTATTACGAAGACAAGAGCACTCAAAGAATTATCAAGACAGAAGCACTCAAAGAATTATCAAGATAGAAGCACTCGAACAGTTATCAAGACAGAACCACTCGAAGTATAACCAAGACAGAAGCACCCGACGCAATACCGACTGAAGACTACAATCAACCATCAAGCTTAAAGAGGACCTTAAGATCTTTGAAGTGTTAGTCCCCGCCCGACTCTTCGACTTGACCAGACACTCGGGGGCTACTGACGTGGGTATACTTTACGGGTACCCCCACTATGACGTATAATGAAGAGGAGGCCCACCGGGTGACCCAATGCAGACCAAGAAGCTACTAAGGAAATAACTTGAAGGACAAGACAAGGACTCCTATTCCTGGTCTACAAGGACTCTCATGTAAAACCCCCTGGCTCCACATATAAAGACAGGGAGGGGTAGACAAAAAGATAGGCCAACAGATAAGCCGCACCACAATAGGCTACACCACAATAGACAATAGGCAACGGCGCATCTAGCCCTAGCCATCTCAATCGCCATCAAGGCCACCATGTAATCATCATCAATACAAGATCAAACAAGCAAGAGTAGGTCTTTACCTCCCAACGAGGGGCCGAACCTGGGTACATCCTTACTTGTCAGCCGTCTGGAACCACCAGCCGCCATACTTCTCTCCCTATACGAAACCCGAGGTACCTAACTGAGGGATTTGCCGGGTTTACACCCCGTCAGCGCCGGACGATTACTGCGGGTCTTCTGCCGTGGCGGTGTTGCGTCCCGAGAAAAGACCAGAGGTCTAGCACACACGGTGCCGGGGAGAACAAACATACTGAGAGACCTCGATACTAGGGTGGACATAGCGGAAAGCTTTGATCAGGTTATCCGGACCCCCGCATGCTGTCGTATGACGGGCCGTGGCAGACACGGCGGAAGGACCATTTGGTGTGCGCAAAGTGTACAACCTCTACAGAGTGTACAAACAAAGTTTTCAGTACTTATATATGTCCTTCCTATATAGAGATGTCGTATTCTCTATGTTTGAAAATCATGGTATTCGAAAACAAGCCCTCTAGTTTAATATAGAAGTTATCCTAGTTTTTAAAAATGCTTTACTTGCATCACCATGAATTCTGAACCCTAGAGGTTGTCTTGCGAGTACGTAATTGTACTCATATGGCTTTGTCCCTAGATATTCAAATGTCCAGATTACAACGAGGAGGCCTACGTCGACGGGGAGGAGTATGACGGCGACTTCGCTGCTTAGTTGTCACCGGTCAACTAAACTTGTGGGATTGGCGTCTGGAGACGACGAGGGCTGATGCTAGCCGTGAGCTTCCGCTTTATCTTAGTTAATTCCGTCCTGCGCGACGATGTTTGCATACTTGGTCGTATGAACAGTTATGTGTTGTAAGTCTTTTATTCGTACGACTTGAATGATGTAACTCTTTGATACCATGTTGGTTATGTGAGTGCGATGTACTGATCATTGGGATCGTGTTCTTTTACATAACGTGGACATCTCGTACCTTGGTTGGAGGCGTCCTTACAAGGAGTGGGGCACCGAGGCGCCGCCACCACGTGCTCGCGCGGCCAGGAGTGGGGTCGCGCGAGGACCAGGTGTGGGGCCCTCAGCCCTCCACCGCCTTCACCCTTTTGCCTACAAATACCCCTTCGGCCAAAAACCCCTAGGAGGGTGTTCGATATTTCCTCCACTGGTCCAGAGCCTTGCCGCCGTCGAAGACAAGATTCCGGGGAAGAAGTCTCTGTTCCGGCACCCTGCCGGGACCGGGAATTGCCCCCGGAGTCATCTTCATCGACTCCACCGCCATATCCATCGCCGTTGCTTACTCCTACGATGAGGAGTGAGTAGTTCTCCCCCGAGGCTGCGGGATCTACGGTAGCCATGTGGTTATCTCTCTCTCCCATGTGATCCTTATGTGATCATGAGCTTTGTAATCTAGTTGAATATGTGATGCTACTCTTTATCCATTATGCACTCTAGAGGTTACTTTAATATGAACTCCGGGGTTATTCACGGTTGTAATGGTGACAGTGTGTGCACCGTGTGTGATTTCTTTATGACATTGTTGGTGTTAGTTTACTTTGACTTTGAGGTTGCTCTTGTAGCCCTACACAATGAATGGTGTTTGTTATCCAACATGAGAGTGTTTGAGAGTAGTGTTTATTTATTTAAATTTGATGTCATTATTGAGAATATCCACTGGTGAAAGTAGGATCCGTAAGCCTTGTTTCTAAGAATTGATACACCGTTTCCAACAAGTTCTGCTACATGTTTGCTTGCTGCTATATTTATTACAGATTGCAATTACAACTTATAATCATCCATATTACTTATATTTCACTATCTCTTCGCATAACTAGTGCACCTATACATCTGACAAGTCTATTGGGTGTGTTGGGGACACAAGAGACTACTCGTATCTTAATTGCAGGGTTGTTCGAGAGGGTTATCTTTGACCTCTACCTCCCTGAGTTCGATATACCTTGGGTGATCCACTTAAGGGAAACATGCTGCTGTTCTCCAAACCTCTGCTCTTGGAGGCTCAACACTGTCTACAAGAATAGAAGCGTGCGTAGACATCAACGTCTCCAATGTATCTATAATTTAATATGTTCCATGCTATATTATACCAAGTTATTACATGTTTTATATGCATTTTATATAGTTTAAGCATTTTCTGGCACTAACCTATTAACAAGATACCACAGTGCCAGTTCCCTGTTTTCTGTTGTTTTTTGTTTCAGAAAAGTACTTAAAGAAATATTATCTGAATCAGACGATTTCTTTTCCAAAGCCCCTCTTTTCCTGGGAACCTTCCAGAGCGCTGAAAAGGAGTCGAAGGGGCCCACACCTGGTCCAGGCGCGGCAGGCCCCTCTGCCGCGTGGATACGTGGTATGGGGCCCTCGGGCCTCCACCGCCTCCGCCCTGTTGCCTACAAATACCCCCCGAAAACCTAAGATACATACGGTGCACAATATTTCCTCCACGGGTCCCGAGCCGCCGCCGTCATCATCACCAATTCGGGAGAGATCAGAACTTCTCTCTGGCACTGTAGCGTAACTGCACTTAAAATAAGGCAGATACCTGTGTATAGTGCAAATCCCTGGATCGATTCGTTTGCACACACAGTTTATGATGTAATATCACAACAAAGTATCAATTTTAGTACATCGATGATCCAGACTTACAAAATATTCAATACAAGTTGCATAGCATAAAGCTAGCTTTGAAAGAGTAAACAGCAGAAATACAATAGCAGTGAGTCTCCATCACTTTCATGTTTCCACAGGCGAAAACATGTTGGTTGTAGACTCGAAACCTTTAAACGACACCTCACTCGTCATCTGATCAATCTGCAATAAGAAAAATATTGCAACAACGTGGGTCAGATTCCATTAAAAATGGAGTCTGCCAAGTGACGCTATGGTGGACACTTAGAGGAATAACTCTAATGACCTATATGCATATTTGGCTAGTGGAGTTCAAGGCTATTTTGCATAAAGCCGATTTTTCCTAACTCTTTGGAAAACACTTTTCTTCTATTCGAGACATTCGTGGCATGAAAACCACTCTCTCATTCTACCCTTGTTCACTCATCAAGTTTTAATTTTGAAGTTGGAATGGTGGAATCCTCCGTTGACGTCCGTGATCAGCTGCTCAAATTGTCCGTACCGGGGACACGGCTAAGTACTTAGTTTTACACTCTGCAGAGGTTATGCACGTTCACCATTGTACCCATTCAACCCAGATTATCCTTTACTCACCATTTGTGATAAGGAAAGGAGAAGAGTGAGACGAGATCTTTCAGAAGCATTTTCCCTCCACTCTGGCTTGACCCGTTCCACCTAACATCCCCCTACATCTGCTTGTCAAGCCGGAGAGAGTCCACACAGCATAATTGATCAAGCCAGAGCCCATATGGCAATGGCTGCACTGGAAGCAATCGTCACTCGGAGTTCTTCAGACTCCTCTGTTCCCTGGGTGGCCATCCACAAGTGCACATACTCCAGGAACCATAGACATGGACCGGAGTAACCACTCAACTTCGCCACCATATACAACCAATCCACCCAGGAGGTTCATTAACTTAGTGGATGTGCACTCTCAGGTGGAAATCACCATGCTCACGGCCCTAAGTAGAATAGACATTCATCCTAGGCGACGACAACCATGATCACAGCCCTGAGTAGTCACTTAACATTTTGTAAAACTTTTCATCAATTGCATAGCATCAATATATCTACTAAGTATTATATAGGAACCTAGACACAGGAGTAAGTGTTTCTACACAGATTTTGCATAGTAATACTATCCTACACATGCTTATATCAAAATACACTAAGTAATGCATATAGAAATAATAGGAAGTTTATGAGGTGTGCCACTTGCCTTTGAATGATGTCTTTGCTCACAACTCTTTTCAACGTTATTCGGAGCTCTCCGTTCAATCTAACAATATAGGCAAACAACAATACAACAATCAACAAAGAACAATCATCAAACATACATGCACATACATAGTGAACAGACAGGTTTCATAAAACTTCTAAGGAAATTATGTTTATGCACGAGGTGAAAAATATTCCCAAGGACTAGAGATGTATGTCATGCTAAGAACATATTTTAAGTTAATGCAGGCGAAAATGGGTGTCAAAATGACTAAGGACTAAGGTGATACGTTGAATAAAATACTTTGTTATAGTTCATCTTGAATAAGCACTCTAATGGCTTAGTCATGATGTGTAAAAACAATACTTAGAGAAAATACTAAGTCTATAAGGTGATCAACTTTTATTATCAACTCTTTATAAATTGGATATTCACTATAGTGAGAGAGACAGACACCCGGCCAGCCACTTGTTGTGGAACAGGTCTCATGTACATGTACATGTAAGGTTTTTCTCCAGGCCGCTTCATCTCACTATGCTGATAGGATCCAACAAACTTCAAGATGGTAATATTATGATCAAAATTGTTCAAGTCTTAAGTGAAAGACAAGATTAGGAAAGAGGGAAAAGATAGAAAGAAAGATGTAGTTGTCCTCCAGGCTTCATCTCCAGACATGTAATATTCTCCTTGGTGATGTCTTGATTGAATTCTTGGTAGACTTGATGATTTTTGTATCACCTAGGCTGGTCTTGGATTTAACTTGGTCTTCACGAAGTCTCAGAGAAGAAGGGATAAAAGAATGAGAGAGGGAGCAAGACTTAGAAAATATTTCTAGTTTGTCTTCATTAACTTCTTCTTGATTTTCTTCTAAGTGCTTCTACTCCTTGAAGATACTTCTGAAGTCTTGTTTTGGCTAAGTTCTTCATTGGCCTTCTAGATCCAAGTTGAAAATCCTAAGTGTGTAAGTGCATAACACTTTACCAAAATGCTAAGTTGAAAATAATCCTACCTTAGAGAAAATGGGGGAGGAGTTTTGTTATGGGAAATATAACTACAAAATAAAATATGCTATGCATGAAATGCAATTTTAAATCACAAGAAACATAATACTAATTTTTGTGATATTTATAAAGTATGCCTAAAGTTATAATTGCAATTTAATTAGTTTCTAATTTTGCAAAATATAATAAAAGGGTTAAATATAATATTAGAGTTTTATGTGATTAATTTTTTATAACAAAATTTTGTAATTAGTATTAATAGACAGAGGGGATTTAAATAAATTTATGGCAATTGAATTTATTCAAAAATAATGTTTATATTAAAAGTTATATCAAAATTATTCAAGTTATACAATTTAAACATATAACTTTTAAATCATCAAAAAAAATCACAAAATTATTTTATAACAGAGGCATCATATTATAAAGTTTCTAAAACAATTTTATTTACAATTTCATTGATTTATATATTTAAAGTTATTACAAATATACTCAAATCATCCATTTGAAATTTGAATATTTTAAAATAAGTCAAAATTGAAATCTAACACATCTAAAATATTCTACATGTCAAGGGCTTTCCAATATATAAAAATATTTGAATTTGTATATGTGAGTAAAAAGTTATAACAAATCTAAGTGACAGGGGTGTTACTGCAAAAGTGCCATTTAAACTAATTAAAAGAAATCAATTTCGTCAGCGCTGACTGGGCTGCTGACTGTGTGCTGACTGGGATCCGACGTGGATACATGTGTATAGTGCAAATCCCTGGATCGATTCGTTTGCACACACAGTTTACGATGTAATATCACAACAAAGTATCAATTTTATTACATCGATGATCCAGACTTATAAATATTCAATACAAGTTGCATAGCATAAAGCTAGCTTCGAAAAAGTAAACAACGGAAATACAATAGCAGTGGGTCTCCAACAACTTCATGTTGCCACAGGCGAAAAACATGTTGGTTGCAGACTCGAAATCCCTTAACGAAACCTCACTCGTCATCTGAATAACCTCTAACAAATAAAATTTTGCAACAGAGTGGGTCAGATTCCA
This sequence comes from Poa annua, assembly GCA_026929855.1. NCBI lineage: Eukaryota > Viridiplantae > Streptophyta > Magnoliopsida > Poales > Poaceae > Poa > Poa annua. Next base: position 99,005,506 of record CM049427.1, read on the forward strand.
TTAAAAATGGAGTCTGGCAAGTGACACTATGGTGGACACTTAATGGAATAACTCTAAAGCCTATATGCATATTTGGCTGGTGGAGTTCAAGGCTAATTTGCATAAATCAAGACGAGTATGGCATGAAAACCATAAATCTCATATTCCCTTGTTCACCCATCAAGTTTTATTTCTGAAGTTGGAATGGTGGAATCCTCCGTTGACGTCCGTGATCAGCTGCTCAAATTGTCCGTACCGGGGACACGGCTAAGTACTTAGTTTTACACTCTGCAGAGGTTGTGCACGTTCACCATTGTACCCATTCAACCCAAATTATCCTTTACACACCATTTGTGATAAGGAAAGGAGAGAATGAGACGAGATCTTTCAGAAGCATTTTCCCTCCCACTCTGGCTTGACCCGTTCCACCTAACATCCCCCTACATCTGCTTGTCAAGCCGGAGAGAGTCCACGCAACGTAATTGATCAAGCCAGAGCCCATATGGCAATGGCTGCACTGGAAGCAATCGTCACTCGGAGTTCTTCAGATTCCTCGGTTCCTGGGTGGCCATTCCCAAGTGTACATACTCCAGGAACCATAGACATGGACCTGAGTAGCCACTCAACATAAACCATACAACCACTCACCACCGAGGTGTTTCATTCTTAACTTAGTAAAATTTATATTTTCACAAAACAGCATTTGCATAGCATCAATAATTCTACTAAGTATTGCATAGGAACCTAGACACAGGAATAAGGTATTCTACACAGGCTTAGCATAGCAATACTATCCTACTCATGCATATAAAATACACTAAGTAATGCATATAGAAATAATAGGAAGTTTATGAGGTGTGCCACTTGCCTTTGAATGTTGTCGTTGTTCACAACTCTTTTCAACGATACTCGGGACTCTTCGTTCAATCTAACAGTATGAACAAGCAACAATACAACAATCAACAGCAAGCACAACTCCACAATGCATACAAACACATACTAGATGAATAAATAAGTTTTATAAAATTTTCTAAGGAAAATATGTTTATGCATGATGTGCAAAATATTCCTAAGGGCTAGAAATACTTTTTCATGCCATGAAAATCTTTTAAGTTAATACAAGGCAAATAGGGTGGTCCAAAAGGACTAAGGGCTAAGGTCATATGTTGAGTAAAAATATTTTTGTTTTATATCAACTTGAATAAGCCCTCTAATGGCTTAGTCATGATGTGCAAAATACTTAGAGAAAAATACTAAGTCTATAAGGTGATCAACAATTACTATCAACTCTTTGTAAATTGGATATTCACTAAAGTGAGAGAGACAGACACCCGGCCAACCACTTAAGTTGTGGAACAGGTCTCATGTACGTTGACATGTAAGGTTTGTTTCCAGGCCGCTTCATCTCACTATGCCGCTAGGATCCAACAAACTTAAAAGATGATAACATCATGATCAAAATTTATTTAAGTCTAAAGGACAAGATTGGGAAAGAGGGAAAAGAAGGAAATAAAGAGTAGTTAGTCTTCCAGGCTTCATCTCCAGACTTGTAGCTTTCCCCTTGGTGATGTCTTGAATGAATTTTTGTAGACCTGCTAAATCTTCAGACTTGATGATTATTGTGTCCTCGAGGCTGGTTTTGGATTTAACTTAGTCTTCATGAAGTATCAGAGGAGAAGAAAAGACAGAGAGAAAGGCTTAAAGAATAGAAAGGGATTGGCCTTCTTGAACTTCTGCTCACTTTTCTTCTAAGTGCTTGACATCTTGAGGATGCTTCCAGAGTCTGTTTTCTTCTAAGTCCTTCATGAAGTCTCAAAGAAAAGAAAGAGAGAGAGAGCAAGACTTGGAAAATAAATATGCTATGCATGAAATGCAATTTTAAATCATAATACTAATTTTTGTGATATTTATAAAGTATGCATAAAGTTATAATTGCAATTTAATTAGTTTATAATTTTTGGAAAATATAATAAAAGGAATAATTATCAGATTAAAGTTTTCTATGATTAATATTTCTATAACAAATTTTATAAATAGTCTCAATAGACAGGGGTATTTTTATTAAATTTATAGCAATTTACTTTAATAAAAAATAATATTTTTATTAATAGTTATGTTAAAAATACTCAACTATTCTGATTAAATATATAACTATGAATTCATTCAAAAATTACTCAAAAATATTTTATAGCAGTGCCATCAATTTACAAATATTCCAAAGTTTCTAAAACAATTTTATTTGCAATTTTTGGAATTATAGATTTAAAGTTATTACAAAAATATTCAAATCCACCATTTGAAATTTGAATATTTTAAACTAAGTCCAATTTGTATTTTGGCAGATCCAAAATATTCTACATGTCAAGGGCTTTCCAAATATATAAAAATATTTTGAATTTGGATGTGTGAGTAAAAAGTTATACCAATTCTAAGTTAAAGGGTCTTTTCTATAAAACTGCCAATTTAAAATTAATTACGAAAATAATTGCTGACGCGAATGCTGACTGGATGCTGATTGAGCGCTGACTGTGCACGCTGATGTGGTTAAGTCATCAGATCTGGATCGTTGGATCCAGATCTGACGGTTCAGATCTAAACATACCGGTTCAAAAACATGATCTAATCTCGGCCGTAAGATGTGGATCGGACGCTCACCGTGCTTTGACCAGATCGTGGCGTCGGAGGTTCACCGGACTTGGAGAAGATGGTGGTGCCGGCGTCGGGTCTGGATGGTGACGGTGCTCTGGGGTTCGTCTTACTCCGGGAATGCGACATCGACGTGCGGCGCGACGCGGCGAAGTCGACGGAGCTGGCGGCGCGTTGATTTGCCTCTCGGAGTTGCTTGGAGGCGCGACCGAAGATGCGGCGACGATCGGGACCTTCGGGTCGAGCGTGATCCGCACGATTAGCAGTAGGGGAGAGTCCCAGAAACCGCTCACCGGTGCGCACGGACACGGGGAGAAGGTAGGAGGGCTCACGGGCTCTCGGGAGGTCTTCACTCGCCGGAAAAAGAGAGAAACACGGCGGCGGATGCGGAGAACTCCGGCGGCAAATTTCTCCGGCCTGGAGGCACAGATTGGAACGAGGAGAGGGGGGAAGTAGCGGCAGGAATTGGGGGCTTTATAGGGCAGGAGGAGGGAACATAACTTGCGCTCATCTCACCGGATTTTGGAAAGGGATCGTGGCGGAAATCGCGGCCGGAGGTTGAAGAAGGTCGGCTGACGTCAGCATGACGTCACAGGTATTTTATTTTTCTTTTCTGATTTTTCTATTTTATTTATACCTTTTGATTTATAACTCCAAATGATGTCAAATAAATTTCTAAAAATTGTTAATATTATTATCTTTGTGTTAAACCAGTTGGGGTCATGTTTTGAAAACTTTTTAAAATTAATAAATTTGAAATATTGGTTTAATACAAAATTGATACTTAATATCAATTTTGAAATTATAACTTAATTAAATTTTCTTTTGGCTAAATAAAATTTGTAAAATTCCCACATTCAAATATGTTTGAAATAGAGTTATTAAAACTCATTTTACTGTAATTATTCGTCTTTATTTTGGCATAAGAGTAGAATAACATAATATCAATATTTTTAAAGTAATAGAAATTATAATGGATTCAAGTTTTAATTAAATTTAATTTTGTGCACCATTAAGTTTTATATTATGATAAATCATTTGAAAACTTCATAACAACTTTGGAAAAGTTTTGAGATTTAATTCATTTCCTTATATAGAATATATTAATCATTTCATGCTTTAAAAATAAATGAAATTCATTTAAGCGAATGAAATGTTTATTTGGCTAATTCATTAATTTAAATCTGTGAAGTTTATGGTTATAAATTACAGAATTGAAATTTTAACACCATGTTTTGAACTTGGTTGAGAGAATGTAAACCCTTTGGCAACTAACACCATTTTTAAATAATTTATGAATTTAGGAATAGATATGGCTAGGTGGTTGAAATCAATTACTTTTAAGTAAACTATTTACTTAAAATAAAATGGATTGTAGTTTGTAAAATATTTGTCAAATTACATTTTAAGGTTTTTGAAATACAGTGGATAATAAAATGTTTAAACTGTGACATTTGAATATTAAACTCTTTCAATAAGTTTGGAGTCTTTCATAGTTGGTTTCCTTATGCATTTAATATTTTATTTTAATAAAAAGAAAAGTTTTAAATTTTAGTGATTTTTGAATATTATAAAATGTTGGGATGTTACAGACTACCACCCTTAAAAGGAATCTCGTCCCCGAGATTCGGAGAAGCTAGAAGGAAAGCAAATGCTTGAATGATTCTGATAACTCGAGAGGTTTGAGAAATGTAACGTTTTGACACGGAAACTTGAGAATTGGCAGCGAATGAATTTTATGATTAGGAGGGTAGAAAGAACGATAGTTTGAGATCTCTGGGTTGCGACTGGGTTTGAATTATCTAGGTGGCTACCACCGTTAAAAGAAATTTTTGTGGTCAGTCTAGAAACTTTGTTTAATCTTGTTTATTTCTCTGATGTAGAGCGTACAAGTATTCAAAATAAAATGGCATGTGGTGGATACAGAAAGTTTTTAGCACTCATGTTTTCCACTCGGTCCTTGGAGAGATTTATTCTTCTTCCACTCAGGGCAGCCACTGACATAGTGTCATGTTGCTCCGCATCTGCGACATGTCACGGGACTGATGATTTTCTTGTGTGAGCGGGTAAGGCATTTCTCCTTCATCTTTACTGGGCACTTATCAGCATAATGTCCTTTGCCTTTACATTTGTAGCAAATTACATTACTTAAGTTCCTCTTCTTCTTTGGTGTTTCCAGGGCTAACAGTTCTTTCAAATCTTGTTTGCTATATTCTATCTCAATTAAAGAAGTCCAGTCTCGTTTGATGTGACAATTTCGAGCTAGGTGATCTCCTTCACATTTATAGCAACACTTGGAGGTACTTTTGGATTTCTTCGGAAGTGACCTTACTCTTATTTCATTCTTCACCTTAGTATGACCCACAATCTCATTTTGATGAAGATTTGGTTCAGTATCCTGACCAGTCCTTTTCTCTTTGCAGTCCCATGAATAATGTCCTAGTTCTCCACAGGTAAAACATGTTATATGGCTAGTATCTCGTTTGTGTTCCTCCTTGTTTTCTTGTACTTCCACATACTTCATGAGATTTTGTTGCATCCCCTTTTTGGCTTGCTAACTGACTTCTTGCACCACGGGGTAGAGTTGATATTGCGTTGGAACGTGATTTCTTGCTTCATACAAAAAGCAAGAAATCTGACTTGTGGGGCATTCCCTAACTGGAGTTCTGGTATGACCATGGGGCCACTCATCAGTGCATTCTTGGGACGTATGTCCTATCTCTCCACAAGTTTTGCATGCCTTTAGTTTGGTCATAAGGTTCTCTTCAAAATCACTATGGTTTTGATCAATCTTAGGCAGTTGCTCATTGATCATCTTCAACAGCTGACTCTGGTTCTCTAATAGTAGTCGCATAGTTGTATGCAAATCATTGGTGTTGGTATTGGGGTGAGACATCTGTTTGGTTTAGAAAGCAATGAGTTGAATTATTTGTACTATGGAGGAATCCTAGTTCAAGAAAACAACACAAGGCAACCAATCCGAATCATAATCAATCAACATCTAACAAACATCAAGCAGCAAACTTCACAACAAACAAACAATCTAGTATTGTCATATAGTCAAGTTGATATGACTAACACGATATCGTCATTCTATTTAGGTGGTGGTCAAATCTACCTCCTTCGCAAGTGCTTCAAGTTCTTGTTCAACTTTCTTGGATATCTTTGAAGTGTTGGTCGAATCCTGGTTATTCCGTGGTCTTCCATGCATGCAGAACTTCATGATTAATCGTAGCTTTTCCATATGAGCCAGCAGAATCAGACTTAGACTATAAGAACATGGTCATCTAGAAAAAGATAAGAGGTTTTCAGAAGGTTGATAGTAGATGAGAATACGAGGAAGACATAGTGAAAAGATTTGTTTTTAGAAAAGTGAAGAAAAATAGATTTTCAATCCTATGGTCAAACATATTTCTATCCAAACCTAGGGTTTCGAACCTACAGGCAACTTGGCTCTGATACCATCTGTAGCGTACCTGCACTTTTAATAAGGCAGATACCTGTGTATAGTGGAAATCACTGGATCGATTCGTTTGCACACACAGTTTACGATGTAATATCACAACAAAGTATCAATTTTATTACATCGATGATCCAGACTTACAAATATTCAATACAAGTTGCATAGCACAAAGCTAGCTTCGAAAAAGTAAACAGCGGAAATACAATAGCAGTGGGTCTCAAACAACTTCATGTTGCCACAGGCGAAAAACATGTTGGTTGCAGACTCGAAATCCCTTAACGAAACCTCACTCGTCATTTGAATAACCTGTAAGAAATAAAATTTTGCAACAGAGTGGGTCAGATTCCATTAAAAATGGAGTCTGGCAAGTGATACTATGGTGGACACTTAATGGAATAACTCTAAAGCCTATATGCATATTTGGCTGGTGGAGTTCAAGGCTAATTTGCATAAATCCAATTTTTCCTACTCTTTTGAAAACACTTTTCTTGAAATCAAGACGAGTATGGCATGAAAACCATAAATCTCATCTTCCCTTGTTCACCCATCAAGTTTTATTTCTGAAGTTGGAATGGTGGAATCCTCCGTTGACGTCCGTGATCAGCTGCTCAAATTGTCCGTACCGGGGACACGGCTAAGTACTTAGTTTTACACTCTGCAGAGGTTGTGCACGTTCACCATTGTACCCATTCAACCCAAATTATCATTTACACACCATTTGTGATAAGGAAAGGAGAGAATGAGACGAGATCTTTCAGAAGCATTTTCCCTCCCACTCTGGCTTGACCCGTTCCACCTAACATCCCCCTACATCTGCTTGTCAAGCCGGAGAGAGTCCACGCAACGTAATTGATCAAGCTAGAGCCCATATGGCAATGTCTGCACTGGAAGCAATCGTCACTCGGAGTTCTTCATATTCCTCGGTTCCTGGGTGGCCATTCCCAAGTATACATACTCCAGGAACCATAGACATGGACCTGAGTAGCCACTCAACATAAACCATACAACCACTCACCACCCAGGTGTTTCATTCTTAACTTAGTAAAATTTAGATTTTCACAAAAAAGCATTTGCATAGCATCAATAATTCTACTAAGTATTGCATAGGAACCTAGACACGGGAATAAGGTATTCTACACAGGTTTAGCATAGCAATACTATCCTACACATGCATATAAAATACACTAAGTAATGCATATAGAAATAATAGGAAGTTTATGAGGTGTGCCACTTGCCTTTGAATGTTGTCGTTGTTCACAACTCTTTTCAACGATACTCGGGACTCTCCGTTCAATCTAACAGTATGAACAAGCAACAATACAACAATCAACAGCAAGCACAACACCCACAATGCATACAAACACATACTAGATGAATAAATAAGTTTTATAAAATTTTCTAAGGAAAATATGTTTATGCATGATGTGCAAAATATTCCTAAGGGCTAGAAATACATTTTCATGCCATGAAAATCTTTTAAGTTAATACAAGGCAAATAGGGTGGTCCAAAAGGACTAAGGGCTAAGGTCATATGTTGAGTAAAAATATTTTTGTTTTATATCAACTTGAATAAGCCCTCTAATGGCTTAGTCATGATGTGCAAAATACTTAGAGAAAAATACTAAGTCTATAAGGTGATCAACAATTACTATCAACTCTTTGTAAATTGGATATTCACTAAACACAGAGAGAAAGGCTTAGAGAATAGAAAGGGATTGGCCTTCTTGAACTTCTGCTCACTTTTCTTCTAAGTGCTTGACATCTTGAGGATGCTTCCAGAGTCTGTTTTCTTCTAAGTCCTTCATGAAGTCTCAAAGAAAAGAAAGAGAGAGAGAGCAAGACTTGGAAAATATTTGCTGGTTGGTCTTCATGAACTTCTTCTTGATTTTCTTCTAAGTGTTTCTACTCCTTGAAGATCCTTCTGAAGTCTTGTTTTAGCTAACTCCCTCATTGGCCTTCTAGCTCCATGATGAAAATCCTAAGTGTCTAGTGCATAGCACCTTACCAAAATACTTAGTTTGAAAATAATCCTAACTTAGGGAAAATGGGGAGGAGTTTTCCTTATGGGAAATATAACTACAAAATAAATATGCTATGCATGAAATGCAATTTTAAATCATAATACTAATTTTTGTGATATTTATAAAGTATGCATAAAGTTATAATTGCAATTTAATTAGTTTATAATTTTTGGAAAATATAATAAAAGGAATAATTATCAGATTATAGTTTTCTATGATTAATATTTCAATAACAAATTTTATAAATAGTGTTAATAGACAGGGGTATTTTAATTAAATTTATAGCAATTTACTTTAATCAAAAATAATATTTTTATTAATAGTTATGTTAAAAATACTCAATTATTCAAATTAAATATATAACTATGAATTCATTCAAAAATTACTCAAAAATATTTTATAGCAGTGGCATCAATTTACAAATATTCCAAAGTTTCTAAAACAATTTTATTTGCAATTTTTGGAATTATAGATTTAGAGTTATTACAAAAATACTCAAATCCACCATTTGAAATTTGAATATTTTAAACTAAGTCAAATTTGAATTTTGGCAGATCCAAAATATTCTACATGTCAAGGGCTTTCCAAATATATAAAAATATTTTGAATTTGGATGTGTGAGTAAAAAGTTATACCAATTCTAAGTTATAGGGTCTTTTCGGTAAAACTGCCAATTTAAAATTAATTACGAAAATAATTGCTGACGCGGATGCTGACTGGATGCTGACTGAGCGCTGACTGTGCACGCTGACGTGGTTAAGTCATCAGATCTGGATCGTTGGATCCAGATCTGACGGTTCAGATCTAAACATACCGGTTCAAAAACGTGGATCGGACGCTCACCGTGCTTTGACCAGATCGTGGCGGCGGAGGTTCACCGGACTTGGAGAAGATGGTGGTGCCGGCGTCGGGTGTGGATGGTGACGGTGCTCCGGGGTTCGTCTTACTCCGGGGATGGGACAGCGACGTGCGGCGCGACGCGGCGAAGTCGACGGAGCTGGCGGCGCGTTGATTTGCCTCTCGGAGTTGCTTGGAGGCGCGGCCGAAGATGCGGCGACGATCGGGACCTTCGGGTCGAGTGTGCTCTGCACGATTAGCAGTAGGGGAGAGTCCCCGAAACCGCTCACCGGTGCGCACGGACACGGGGAGAAGGTAGGAGGGCTCACGGGCTCTCGGGAGGTCTTCACTCGCCGGAAAAAGAGAGAACCACAGCGGCGGATGCGGAGAACTCCGCAGCAAATTTCTCCGGCCTGGAGGCACAGATTGGAACGAGGAGAGGGGGGAAGTAGCGGCAGGAGTTGGGGGCTTTATAGGGCAGGAGGAGGGAACATAACTTGCGCTCATCTCGCCGCATTTTGGAAAGGGATCGCGGCGGAAATCGCGGCCGGAGGTTGAAGAAGGTCGGCTGACGTCAGCATGACGTCACAGGTATTTTCTTTTTCTTTTCTGATTTTTCTATTTTATTTATATCTTTTGATTTATAACTCCAAATGATGTCAAATAAATTTCTAAAAATTTGTAATATTATTATCTTTGTTTTAAACCAGTTGGGGGCATGTTTTGAAAACTTTTTAAAATTAATAAATTTTAAATATTGGTTTAATACAAAATTGATACTTAATATCTATTTTTAAATTATAACTTAATTAAATTTTCTTTTTGCCAAATAAAATTAGTAAAATACCCACATTCAAATATGTTTGAAATAGAGTTATTAAAACTCATTTTACTGTAATTATTCATCTTTATTTTGGCATAAGAGTAGAATAACATAATATCAATATTTTTAAAGTAATAGAAATTATAATGGATTCAAGTTTTAATTAAATTTTATTTTGTGCACCATTAAGTTTTATATTATGATAAATCATTTGAAAACTTCATAACAACTTTGGAAAAGTTTTGAGATTTAATTCATTTCCTTATATAGAATATATTAATCATTTCATGCTTTGAAAATAAATGAAATTCATTTAAGCAAATGAAATGTTTATTTGGCTAATTCATTAATTTAAATCCATGAAGTTTATAGTTATAAATTACAGAATTGAAATTTTAACACCATGTTTTGAACTTAGTTGAGAGAATGTAAACCATTTGGCAAATAACACCATATTTAAATAATTTATGAATTTAGGAATAGAAATGGCTAAGTGGTTGAAATCAACTACTTATAAGTAAACTATTTACTTAAAATAAAATGGATTGTAGTTTGTAAAATATTTGTCAAATTACATTTTAAGGTTTTTGAAATACAGTGGATAATAAAATGTTTAAACTGTGACATTTGAATATTAAATTCTTTCAATAAGTTTGGAGTCTATCATAGTTGGTTTCCTTATGCATTTAATATTTTATTTTAATAAAAAGAAAAGTTTTAAATTTTAGTGATTTTTGAATATTATAAAATGTTGGGATGTTACACCCCCCTGGCGCGGCGTGACGCAGGGAGGGCGATGGTGGCGACGACGTCCCCGTTCGTCCCGGAGCGGCGAGGGCGGAAGGAGGGGGCGGGGGCTTCTCCGGTGAGGTCCGGTCGAGCACGGGGTGCTAAATCTACTGCCTGAAACAAACGCCCGCGGCCCTTAGTAGATGCGCACGATCAAGGGTGAGGAGAGGGAGGAGGTCTCGGGCTCGGGGGTGGCTTACTTTGCCAGGAAAAAAAGAAACACGGCAGCGGGGCGGATGAACTCTGGCGAGCTATTTCTCCGGCCTGGCGGCGTGTTTTCGAGGGGAGAGAGAGGGGAAAGACGCGGCAGAGGGTGGGGGATTTATAGGGCAGGAGAGGAAACCGAATCGCGCCATTCTCGCTCGGATTTGGAAAGGATTTGCCGGCTGGGATTCTCGGCCGTGATTTTCTCCGGAGGAAGACGACGATGACGTCAGCAATGACGTCATCCAGGTAATTTCCTTTTCTGTTTTATTTATTTAATCCATATCTTTTGATTTAAATGTCCAAATGAGGTCCTTGTAAAATTATTATCTTTGTGTTAAACCAGTTGTGGGCATGTTTTGAACATTTTTGAAAAATAATATTTTGAAATATTGATTAAATACAAATTTGACACTTTATTGTTAAATTTGAACTAGGGTTTAATTAATTTTATTTTTGGCTAAAATAAATTCTATGAAATACCCTCATTCAAATACGTTTGAATTTAAGTTATTTAAACTCATATTCCAATATTAAATAAATTTTAGCTTTAATAGATTATTAAATAACATATTACAACTATTTGTAATGAAAAGAGAAAATGTAATGTAATCATTTTTAACTCAAATTATTTTGTGCACCATTAAGTTTCATAATATGATAAATCATTTGAAAACTTTATAACATATCTTTAGAATAGGTTTTGGATTTAATTCATTTCTTATACTGGAAAATATATTCATGAAAATCATTTTATGTTTTGAAAATAAAGGAAAATCATTTAAGCTAATGAAATGTTTATTTGGATGATTCATTCTAAAATATATGAAGTTATTAAAGTTATAAACTGCACTTTGTTTTGAACTCAGGTAAAAGAATAATAATCTTTTGGCAAATAGACAATGTTTTCAATACTTTAAAATAACACTTGTAATTATTATTTTAATTTATGAATTGCTATTGCTAGGCGGTTGAAATCAAATACTTATAAAGAAACTTTTTATTTCATGAATATGGTTTGAAAGTTTGTAAGACATTTGTCAAATTTGATATTGAAGTTTTAATAGTTACAATGAAAAATAAATTGTTTAACTTGAAACAACTTTTGAAAATAATGATAAACTGAGATATTTGAAATATTAAACTCTTTCAATATGTTTGAAGTCTTTCATAGTTAGTTTTCTTATGCATTTTAATATTTTATTTTAATCAAAACAAAAGTTTTAAATTTTAGTGATTTTTGAACATTCTAAAATGTTGGGATGTTACAGACTACCACCCTTAAAAGGAATCTCGTCCCCGAGATTCGGAGAGGCTAGAAAGAAAAAGCAAATGCTTGAAATGATTCTGATAACTCGAGAGGTTTTGAGAAATGTAATTTCTGTCATGGAAACTTGAAAACTGGTAGGGAATGATTTTTCTGATTGGGGAGGCTACAAAGAAAATGGTTTGTGATATCTGGGTTTATGCCACTGGGTTTGAATTAACTGGTTGGCTACCACCCTTAAAAGAAATATTTGTGGTCAGTCTAGAAACTTGGTTTAATCTTGTTTATTTTTCTGATGTAGAGTGTACTAGTATTTAAAATACAATGGTATGTGGTGATACGGCAAGTTATAATACTTACGTTGTCCACTCGGTCCTTTGAGAGATTTATCCTTCTTCCACTCAGGGCATTTATCAACGTAATGTCCCTTAGCTTTGCACTTGTAGCAACTTATGTGGCTAAGATCTTTCTTTGATTTAACCTTTTGTCCTAGTTCCTCCAGGGTCTTCATGAGAGACTGTTGCATTCCCTCCTTGGTTTGCTGGATAGCTTGTTGCACCAACGGATAAAGTTGACACTGAATTGGGACATTGTTTGTTCCTTCACACAGGAAGCAAGTAACCTGACTTGTGGGGCAGACTTTAACTAGATGTCTTGTATGACCATGGGGCCACTCATCAGCACATCCTTTGGGCGTATGTCCTATCTGTCCACAAGTTTTGCATGCCTTTAGTTTGGTCATAAGGTCCTCTTCAAAAACACTATGGTTTTGATCCATCTTAGGCAGTTGATCATTGATCAAATTCCACATCTGACTCTAGTCCTCTAATAGTAGTCGCATGGTTGCGTGCAAATCATTGTTGTTGATAATGGGGTGAGACACCTGTTTATTTTAGAAAATAAATGAGTTGAATTATATGTACTATGGAGAAATCCTAATTCAATAAATCAGAACAAGGCAACCAATTTCTAACATAATCAATCAACATGATTCAAACACAAGCAAACACAACATAACAAAACTACAAATTCTTTTGTAAAACCAAATTAATCGTTTATCGAACGAAATACACCCACGTCAAGGAAATACCAAAGTGAAAGTACTGCCATACCACAATTTGATAGGTCAATACGTCATCGGGTCTCGTTATTCTATTGGATAGGTGGTCTAGTTTATCTTTTTCTTGAGTGCCTCGAGTTCTTCCTCAACTTCCTTGAGTTCTTCAAGATACTTCTGGGTGTTGTGAAGTCTAAAATGAAGTCTTTCTGCAAGGTACTCGATAGCTCTCCATGCTGCATTTCTTGCTGAATCAAAGAATGTTGTGTGAAGTATTGGGTTGGTGAACGTGCAGTCACCATCAGTCTTTTGGTCAGCTTCTTTGCTCCTGTATAGATGGACTTGCACCCACCAGTACTCTTGGCCTTCATCCATGAAAGGAAAACCTTTGTATACTACTTCTCCTTCAAAACCGAAGCTCTTCATGTCATCCTTAAGTGCTCTTGGAAACTCAGTCTCACATTCCAAGGTCATGGTCATCACTGGTCCTTTCTTGAGTGATTCAATGAGGGCGGTCATCTAAGAAAACAAAAGAAGAAACTTAGAAATGAAATAGTTAAGATAATTACAAGAATGATGTTGGAAAGGTTCTTATTTTTAGCAAACTGAATGAAATAGATTTTCAATCCTATGACCAAATCCTATTTCTATCCAAACCTAGAGTTTCAAACCTACAGGCAACACAGTGCTCTGATACCATCTCTAGCGTACCTGCACTTAAAATAAGGCAGATACCTGTGTATAGTGCAAATCCCTGGATCGATTCGTTTGCACACAAAGTTTACGATGTAATATCACAACAAAGTATCAATTTTATTACATCGATGATCCAGACTTACAAAATATTCAATACAAGTTGCATAGCATAAAGCTAGCTTTGAAAGAGTAAACAACGGAAATACAATAGCAGTGAGTCTCCATCACTTTCATGTTGCCATAGGCGAAAACATGTTGGTTGTAGACTCGAAACCTTTAAACGAAACCTCACTCGTCATTTGATCAATCCGCAATAAGAAAAATATTGCAACAACGTGGGTCAGATTCGATTAAAAATGGAGTCTGGCAAGTGACATATAGTGGACACTTAGAGGAATAACTCTAATGACCTATATGCATATTTGGCTGGTGGAGTTCAAGGCTATTTTGCATAAAGACAATTTTTCCTAACTCTTTCGAAAACACTTTTCTTCTATTCGAGACATTCGTGGCATGAAAACCACTCTCTCATTCTACCCTTGTTCACTCATCAAGTTTTAATTTTGAAGTTGGAATGGTGGAATCCTCCGTTGACGTCCGTGATCAGCTGCTCAAATTGTCCGTACCGGGGACACGGCTAAGTACTTAGTTTTACACTCTGCAGAGGTTATGCACGTTCACCATTGTACCCATTCAACCCAGATTATCCTTTACACACCATTTGTGATAAGGAAAGGAGAAGAGTGAGACGAGATCTTTCAGAAGCATTTTCCCTCCACTCTGGCTTGACCCGTTCCACCTAACATCCCCCTACATCTGCTTGTCAAGCCGGAGAGATTCCATGCAGCATAATTGATCAAGCCAGAGCCGATATGGCAATGGCTGCACTGGAAGCAATCGTCACTCGGAGTTCTTCAGATTCCTCTGTTCCCTGGGTGGCCATCCACAAGTGCACATACTCCAGGAACCATAGACATGGACCGGAGTAGCCACTCAACTTCGCCACCAAATACAACCAATCCACCCAGGAGGTTCATTAACTTAGTGGATGTGCACTCTCAGGTGGAAATCACCATGCTCACGGCCCTAAGTAGAATAGACATTCATCCTAGGCGACGACAACCATGAGCACAGCCCTGAGTAGTCACTTAACATTTTGTAAAACTTTTCATCAATTGCATAGCATCAATATATCTACTAAGTATTATATAGGAACCTAGACACAGGAGTAAGTGTTTCTACACAGATTTTGCATAGCAATACTATTCTACACATGCTTATATAAAAATACACTAAGTAATGCATATAGAAATAATAGGAAGTTTATGAGGTGTGCCACTTGCCTTTGAATGATGACTTTGCTCACAACTCTTTTCAACGTTATTCGGAGCTCTCCGTTCAATCTAACAATATAGGCAAACAACAATACAACAATCAACAAAGAACAATCATCAAACATACATGCACATACATAGTGAACAGACAGGTTTCATAAAACTTCTAAGGAAATTATGTTTATGCACGAGGTGCAAAATATTCCTAAGGACTAGAGATGTATGTCATGCTAAGAAAATATTTGAAGTTAATGCAAAGCGAAAATGGGTGTCAAAATGACTAAGGACTAAGGTCATACGTTGAATAAAATACTTTGTTATAGTTCATCTTGAATAAGCACTCTAATGGCTTAGTCATGATGTGTAAAAAAAATACTTAGAGAAATAAACCCTAAACCCTAAACCCTAAACCCTGAAGTCTATAAGGTGATCAACTTTTATTATCAACTCTTTATAAATTGGATATTCACTATACTGAGAGAAACAGACACCCGGCCAGCCACTTGTTGTGGAACAGGTCTCATGTACGTGGACATGTAAGGTTTGTCTCCAGGCCGCTTCATCTCACTATGCTGCTAGGATCCAACAAACTTCAAGATGGTAATAATATGATCAAAATTGTTTAAGTCTTAAGTGAAAGACAATATTAGGAAAAAGGGAAAAGATAGAAAGAAAGATGTAGTTGTCCTCCAGGCTTCATCTCCAGACTTGTAATATTCTCCTTGGTGATGTCTTGATTGAATTCTTGGTAGACTTGAATAATCTTCAGACTTTATGATTTTTGTATCACCTAGGATGGTCTTGGATTTAACTTGGTCTTCACGAAGTCTCAGAGAAGAAGGGAGAAAAGAATTAGCGAGGGAGCAAGACTTAGAAAATATTTCTGGTTTGTCTTGATTAACTTCTTCGTGATTTTCTTCTAAGTGCTTCTACTCCTTGAAGATACTTCTGAAGTCTTGTTTTGGCTAAGTTCTTCATTGGCCTTCTAGCTCCAGGTTAAAAATCCTAAGTGTCTAAGTGTATAACACTTTTTTAAAATGCAAAGTTGAAAATAATCCTAACTTAGAGAAAATGGTTGAGGAGTTTTCTTATGGGAAATATAACTACAAAATAAAATATGCTATGCATGAAATACAATTTTAAATCACAAGAAACATAATACTAATTTTTGTGATATTTATAAAGTATGCCTAAAGTTATAATTGCAATTTAATTAGTTTATAATTTTGCAAAATATAATAAAATGGTTAAATATAATATTAGAGTTTTATGTGATTAAATTTTTATAAAAAAAATTGTAATTAGTATTAATAGACAGAGGGGATTTAAATAAATTTATAGCAATTGAGTTTATTAAAAATAATGTTTAAAAGTTATATCAAAATTACTTAAGTTATTCAATTTAAATATATAACTTTTAAATCATCAAAATAATTCTCAAAAATATTTTATGACAGAGGCATCATATTATAAAGTTTCTAAAACAATTTTATTTACAATTTTTAGATTTATAGATTTAAAGTTTTACAAATATACTCAAATCATCCATTTGAATTTGAATATTTTAAACTAAGTCAAAATTCAAATCTAACAGATCTAAAATATTCTACATGTCAAAATTTGGATATGTGAGTAAAACGTTATAAAAAATCTAAGTGACAAGGGTGTTACTGCATAAGTGCCATTTAAACTAATTAAAAGAAATCAATTTCCACGTCAGCGCTGACTGGGCTGCTGACTGTGTGCTGACTGGGATCCGACGTGGATAAGTGTTTTGATTCTCGGACGTAGGATTTAGATCTAACGGATCACATCGTCCCGTACCGATTCGCTAACCAGATCTAATCTGAGCCGTAGGTTGGAGATCGGAGGGCGCCGATGGAAGAGCTTACTGGGCGGTGCTTCTGGTTGCCGGAGATGTCGAGGACAGCAACGCTCCGCTCGGGCCTGGACCGTTTCGGGGCTGCGGTGGCTCCCCGGATGAATGGAGGGCAGCCCCGGCGCGGCGTGACGCGGGGAGGGCGATGGTGGCGAAGACGTCTCCCCGTTCGTCACGGAGCGGCAAGGGCAGAAGGAGGGGGCGGCGGCTTCTCCGGTGAGGTCCAGTCGAGCACGGGGTGCTCAATCTACTGCCTGAAACAAACGCCCGCGGACCTTAGAAGATGCGCACGATCAAGGGTGAGGAGAGGGAGGAGGTCTCGGGCTCGGGGGTGGCTTACTTCGCCGGGAAAAGAAGAAACACGGCGGCGGGGCGGATGAATTCCGGCGAGCTATTTCTCCGGACAGGCGGCGTGTTTTCGAGGGGAAGGAGAGGGGAAAGACGCGATAGAGGGTGGGGGATTTATAGGGCAGGAGAGGAAACCGAATCGCGCCATTCTCGCTCGGATTTGGAATGGATTTGCTGGCGGGATTCTTGGCCGTGATTTTCTCCGGAGGAAGACGACGATGACGTCAGCGATGACGTCATCCAGGTAATTTCCTTTTTCTGTTTTATTTATTTAATCCATATCTTTTGATTTAAATGTCCAAATGAGGTCAAAAAAAATTCTATAAATTTGTAAAATTACTATCTTTGTGTTAAACCAGTTGTGGGCATGTTTTGAACATTTTTGAAAAAAATATATTTTGAAATATTGATTAAATACAAATTTGACACTTTATTGTTAAATTTGAACTAGGGTTTAATTAATTTTATTTTTGGGTAAAACAAATTCTATGAAATACCCACATTCAAATATGTTTGAATTTAAATTATTTAAACTCATATTCCAATATTAAATAAATTTAGGTTTAATAGGTTATTAAGAAACATATTACAACTATTTGAAATGAAAAGAGAAAATGTAATGTAATCATTTTTAATTCAAATTATTTTGTGCACCATTAAGTTTCATAATATGACAAATCATTTGAAAACTTTATAACATATCTTTAGAATAGGTTTTAGATTTAATTCATTTCTTATAGTGGAAAATATATTCATGAAAATCATTTTATGTTTTGAAAATAAAGGAAAATCATTTAAGCTAATGAAATGTTTATTTGGATGATTCATTATAAAATATATGAAGTTATTAAAGTTATAAACTGCACTTTGTTTTGAACTCAGGTAAAAGAATAATAATCTTTTGGCAAATAGACAATGTTTTCAATACTTTAAAATAACACTTGTAATTATTATTTTAATTTATGAATTTCTATTGCTAAATGGTTGAAATCAAATACTTATAAAGAAACTTTTTATTTCCTGAATATGGTTTGAAGGTTTGTAAGACATTTGCCAAATTCGATATTGAGGTTTTAATAATTACAATGAATAATAAATTGTTTAACTTGAAACAACATTTGAAAATAATGATAAACTGAGATATTTGAAATATTAAACTCTTTCAATATGTTTGAAGTCTTTCATAGTTAGTATTCTTATGCATTTTAATATTTTATTTTAATCAAAACAAAAGTTTTAAATTTTAGTGATTTTTGGACATTATAAAATGTTGGGATGTTACAGGCACCCTGCCGGGAGGGGGAATCGACACCAGAGGGCTCTAATTCACCATGCCCGCCAACGGGTTGATGCATGAGTAGTTCACCCTAGGACTACGGGTCCATAGAAGTAGCTAGATGGTTGTCTTCTCCTCTTGTGCTATCATGTTTAGATCTTGTTAGGTTCCTATCATGATCAAGATCATCGTTATGTAATAGTTCATGCTGTGTTTGCTGGGATCCGATGAATATTGAGTACTAAAGTCATTTGCTTAATAATATATCATGTGTGTGCTATTTATGATCTCTTATGATCTCCGTTACTAGTATATGCTCTGGCTAAGTAGATTCTTGTGACTCCAAGAGAGGGTATTTATGGTCGATAGAAGGTTCATGTCTCTATGTAATGTGGGGTGGTGACAGCTAGCTCTAAGGTTGTAGATGTACTGTTGCTACTAGGGATAAAACAGTAGTACTTTGTCTAAGGATGATGTTACTTACTTACTTTACACAAAGTGCTTAAGGCGATAATATGTTGCGTGCAACTTAATACTGAATGGGGTGCGGACGCTACTTGGAAGGTGGATTATTAGTCATATATGGGGTTGGAACGGTCTATGTATATTGTTGTAATGCCCAAATGAATATCACACTAAACATCGTGACATTTTTATATGCATTGTTATGCACTTCATTATTCTATCAATTGCCCAGTTGTAATTTGTTTACCCACATGAATGTTATTATTATTTATGGAGAGACACCACTAGTGAACTGTGAACCCCGGTCCTTCTATTTAATCTGATAAACCACCTACTTTAAACATGTTAGTTTCATTCTCTATAAACAAACATCTTCCTTCCACACATACGTTTAATCCTTTGTTACAGTAAGCCAGTGAGATTCACAACTACGTCAAGTTGGGGCATGTTAGTTTCACTGTCAAGTTGGGGAAAAATAGTTTGATTGTGTTGTGTGCAGGTTCCACGTCAACTACGTCGCAAGCTCTTTTCTGGTGCCGTTGACACCTCGAGGGAATTATCATTTCCTACTGGTTCGATAACCTTGGCTTCATAATCGAGTGAAATTTGCTGTTGCACTACTTCACACCTTCCTCTTGGGGTATCCCAACAACACACCACCGTGTGCATCACATACTTTTCTCTTGGGGTTACCCAACAACACACCACTGTGTGCATCAATCATTTTCCTGGCGCTGTTGCCGGGGAGTTGAAGCTCTTCTATTTCGGTTTTTCATTATTGTTATTTTGGTTTGTGTTTTAATTTCTTAAAATGAGTACTCCTGAGAATACTAAGTTGTGTGACTTCACTAGCACCAACAATAATGATTTTATATGCACTCCTATTGCTGCACCTGCATCTAAAGCAGAATTCTCTGAAATTAAACCTGCTTTGTTAAACCTTGTTATGAGAGAGCAATTTTCTGGTGTTAGTACTGATGATGATGATACTGAAGGGGTTCCGACACAGAAAACGATAATTTTTCAAACTTACGAACACTGAGACTAGCCAGGATCTACCTATCTAGTACATGCGGTAATGGTGGTGGAACTGGTCACATACCTCTTGTATTCCGAATAGCGGGGATTCTGCTCCCGCACAAGCGTTGCCGATGAAGCCGATGCAGCCGACCTCTAGGTCACGAAGAACTCGGCGCAATGAAGTAGACGATGACGTGGCGATGTTGGCAAAGACCCGACGTCGGTAGGGACGGGTTGCGTCCAGCGGTAGGGGGTGGCGCCGTCGGCAGCAGGGGGTCGCGCCGGCGGCAGGGCAGCGGCGCTGCTGCGGCGGTGGCGAGACGACGTCGCCCAAGCACCTCAAATGTGGCGCCTCCGAGTACTCACAAGCATACGTAGCTTAACAACAACCCCCGGTCACTCAGATCCAGCTGAGATCACATGAGTAGAACTTTTCTGGAATCCCGCAGGGCAACAGCGCCCAGCGGTATAGCTTGGTGGGAGAGAGAAAGAGAAGTGGGCGGAGAATTAACTTAGGCCGGCATATTCAATATTAATTGTATTAATAATTGTATTTAATACAATTAATATGCCTTGCTATATAAAGGGGGAAGGGGGTGTGCAAACTCCCTAGCTGCCCCATGTGGGTCTAAACAAAAGCAAAGGAAAGGAGGGGGGGTGGGGGGTTCAGCCGGCCAAGCCCCACCTCCTCCTGGTGGTTCGGCCCCCAGATGGGCTGCCTCTTTTTCCTTTATTTGTATTTAATATTAAATTCATATAAATATAATTAATTCTCAGATAATATATTTACATATTATTTAATTCCCGTGACTCCCAAACATTTTCTGGACCACCCGAACTTCTTTCGGACATTCCCGGAATCCTTACGGAACCACCTGAACCCTTTCCGGATTATTTTTATTTCTCTATCTCCTTCATCTATTATCCCAAAACTATCTCCAAGTGTCGTTAAGACCTTAAGTATGGTTACACTACGGTTCGAGAATACTCCAGACATGGTCAAGACCCCTCGCACGCCAATGACCGCCAGGGAGGCCTGGATGCATGTGATGGTCTCTGTGCATTCTACGAATATCGTCATTGAACAATAAACATGATATTCATTCCTTTTGTTTCTATGATACTACCTTGTCCGAGATATGATCGTAGACATCTGATGCCGTGTTGTGTCTCGTTACCGACTAAGGTTAATAACTCGTCTCTGATATTACATCTCCATGATCTAGTCATAAGCTGCGCAACCATATAGACGTATTCTCACTGAGTGGGCCCGGAGTATCTTTCCATTACATGAATGAACAAATCCCGCTCTTGATCCATATGTCTCAACATACTCTTTCGAGACACATAAGATAGACACCTTTTTTTGAAGCACGGTTTGTAGGGCAACACCCGACAGTATTTTATTAAGGGGAGAGAGTAAGAATGTATAAACCCTATTTACAAACTAATTACAACCCGGTATTTAACACAAATTGTCTATCCATGAAGATAACTCATGTACATGTTTTGTCTTCACTCTATGCATATGCAACGTGATCTCATTTACAAAACCTCTTTTCAAGGCCCTGAAAGAAGGCATAATCTGCGGAAAATCGCCTCATTCCTATATCTCCAAATGTGCCAGGCTGCCAGAATCACCACCTCAAAGAAGAATGGCTTGTTAAATTGTAGTCAAAATATAGACACCTTTATTTTCATGCTATATAAGACACAACGTTTAATGCACTGAAAGTATCCTAAGGAGTAGCAATAAATATGATCTCCGGTCTAAGGAATAATCTATCATAGTAATTTCCTATTGCAAATGATGAACATCGTAATATGATCTAATTGAAATACTTTGATGCGTATGTCCATCATCTTATTCTACAAATAAGATTACCTCATTGTCAACCGACGTCATTGTCCATGATCGGGAAATCTCGATCAACAGTTGCCCAATGAACTAGTTTATATAGAGGCTTACCAGGGACCCTGGTTTCTCTATGTATCAAACGTGTATTAATAATTCCGATTAATACAGTTATAGCACGATACAAAACATATTATAAACTTATGAGATAATGCGATAAATACTATATATTTATTTGCCTCTAGGGCATATCTCCTTCAGATGCCCATCTAAATAATTTTGTTGAACTTTGTGAAATGCAAAATTATAAGGATATAGATGGTGATATTATAAAACTGAAATTATTTCCTTTCTCTTTGAGACGAAGAGCTAAGTAATGGTTGCTTTCATTGCCTAGGAATAGTATTGATTCATGGATTAAATGCAAAGATGCTTTTATTGGAAAATGCTATCCTCGTGCTAAGATTATTTCTCTAAGAAGTAGCATCATGAATTTTAAACAACTTGATAATGAACATATTGCTCAAGCTTGGGAAAGAATGAAATCTCTAATAAATAATTGCCCAACCCATGGACTGACTGCTTGGATGATCATCCAAACATTTTATGCAAGACTGAATTGTTCTTCAAGAAATCTTCTTGATTCGGCTGCGGGAGGTACCTTTATGTCAATCACTTTGGGGGTGCATTAAAACTTCTAGATGATATGATGATGAATTATTCTGAGTGGCATACTGAAAGAACACCTCAAGTTAAGAAGGTAAATTCTGTTGAAGAAACCTCCCCCTTGAGTGATAAGATATTATTATGTCTATGCTTGTGAATTCTAAACCTCATGTTGATCCAAATAATGTTCCCTTAGCTTCTTTAGTTGCACAAGAAGAGCATGTTGATGTGAATTTTATTAAAAATAACAATTTAAACAACAATGCCTATAGGAACAATTATGGTAATAACTTCTATAAGACCTATCCTCCTAATAATTGTAATTCTTATGGTAATTCTTAGAGCAATAATAGGAATACCTCCTCTTAACTTGAAACCATGTTAAAAGATTTTATCACTACACAAACTTCCATTAATAAAAATGTTGAGGAAAAGCTTGGGAAAATTGATATTCTTGCCTCTAAATTTGATAGTCTTGCCCTTGATGTTGATCTTTTAAAATCTAAAGTCATGCCTAATGATACTAAAAATAGTAAGATCTTCGCTAAAATTAATGCCATCCAAGTTCGAGTTGATGAAAATGTTAGGATGATGACCCAATTGCATGCTAGATGGGAAAGAGAGAAAGAACTAGCTAAGGAAGATAATATTGTTAAAGTTTTTAGTATTACTACTACTGAAAATATTGCTACATGACATGCTAGTAAGCCTCCTACTATTAATGGTAACATAGTTGGCGTTGGAACTATTTCCTCTACTTCTTCCTAAAAGTTAAAATTGCCTAAAACTGATGAAACTAGTCTTGATAAAAGTGCTAAATTTTTAAGAACGTGGGAGAAAGTGGTTCAGTTATAATATTGATTTTCATAATTTTAATATATCTTAAGTTATTAAGTTCTTGCAAAATTTAGCCACAAGTCCTAATGCTAGCTCTTTAAATATGGCTTTGACTACATATATTACAGATGCTCTCATTAAAGCTAGGGGAGAGAAATTAAACTTGAAGCTTATATCCCTAAAAAGTTTGAAGATGGTTGGGAGCCCATCATTAAAATAAAAATGGATAAATTTTATTGTAATTCTTTGTGTGATCTTGGTGCAAGTATCTTTGTTATGCCTAAAAAGCTCTATGATATGTTTGATTTGCCACCATTGGAACATTGCTATTTGGAAGTTTTTCTTGTTGATAATGCTATGAAGTAACCTATGGGGAGAGTCAATGATGTTCTTATTATGGTTAACATTAACATGGTCCCCGTTGATTTTATTGGCTTGGGTATTGAATGCAATCCATCTTGTTCAATTGTGTTGGGAAGACCTTTTCTGAGAACTGTGGGTGCTATTATTGATTGGAAAGAAGGAACTATTAGATACCAATTCCCACTCAAGAAAGGTATGGAACACTTCCCTAAAAAAATAAGCTACCTTTTGATTATATCATTCATAAAAATTATGATGTTTATGCTTCATCTCTTGGAAACACTTGAGTTTTGCTTTATGTGTCTAGCTGAAGGGCATTAAATAAAAGCGCATATGGGAGACAACCAACTTTTTATTTATGTTATTTATTTCATTGAGTCAAGGAACATGCTCACCTTTGTAGCAATTCCTTTGTATATTAATCTTATTGCATTGTTGTGTCAAGTTAATCCTCTAGTAGAAAGTTGATGCTAGATTTGGATTCCTGCGCAGGAACAATTTTCTGCTGTCCACTAGTAAATTCGTAAGAATTCACAGAAAAATTAAAATGACCTGAAATTTTTTGTGATAATTCTCAGATATATATGCAACTTTCATTAGTTTTGAGTTTTCTTATCTGAGCAAGTATTTGTTTTCAGAAAAAAAGATCTGAGCAAGTTAAGTGCCTCGAAAAAATTCGTATTTCCAGACTGTTCTATTTTTGACAGATCCTGCCATTTATTTTGCAATGCCTCTTTTGCTATTTTGATTGGATCTTTTTGTTCCATAAAGTATCAGTGACTGTAGCTATTATTCAGTAGCATTGGTAGAAATTGTGTTCATACAGAATATAAGAATTTCTTATTCTGCACTAACCCTCTAATGAAATATACTTTGAGTTTGGTGTGGAGAAAGTTTTCAAGAATTAAGAGAGAAGGATGATGTGATGTGATCAAGAGGATGGAAGAGGCAAAGCATAGAATGCCCAAGGCATCCCCTTCTTCATCAACAAACTATCAGGCCCAATCTAGTGAAACTATATTTTAATTCCGACACATCTTATGTGTTTTGCTTGAAGCGTCTGTTTGTTTTTGTTTTTTGTTATTTTCATTCTCTGAATAAAATGGATCTGAGCATTCCTTTATGGGAGAGAGACGTGCTCCGCTTTTTCTTATGAATACTCGTATTCTTCTCTTATATTTGTTGAGTATTCTTCTATGTTATTTCAGTACTTTCTAGCTCTTGTTTTTCATGCATATCTTGCTAGAGCTGTTAGTTTTATTATGTTATACTCTAATATCTCATTGATTAAAAGCCAAATTCGCCCATACCACAGGTTGGCTATACCACCCCATGCATAGTCGTACGATGAAGCATTTAGATCCGGACTGCCCACAAACCTCTCCACTCTAATTAGAGCCGGTAGCTTTAATTCACCTTACAAACTGATGACATGGTGGATTGAGTCAAAGAACTTTTGTTGTTTTCATAGGTTAGATTTAATGCATTCATGGTAGAGAAGGAAAACTAAATGATAGATTACATTGTGTCACTTGAATCATTGATGTTGTTTTGAGAAATAAATATGCTTAATGGTAAACAAGATGGTTTAGTAAATGGACTGATTAATGGTTGGTCTAGAAAACTTAAAGTTTTGCCACACTTAAATATCCAGTTGATTGCATCATGGTATATGACTTCTAATGTTAAAAGCAACAGTAATGACTTTGTGTTATGCGCTATGGTCGGGGTCCAAGCAGTGACTTGTATATTTGCCACAGTCCCTCATGTAGTGATTTTTTATTATGCCTTGTAAGATCATATTTCTAGTTGGACTCTTTTTACTTGTGAGTTCTAAAGCTGCGGTTTTCATAGCACTTCCCCCACCATACTTGTTAGGCTCTTTAGTACTTTGCATTGCCCTTTCTCACACTGAGAGTTTGGGCATACTTCGCAGGTACATCCAAAATTCGTGGGAGATCTTCATCATGCTCTCCTACACATAAGTCAAATATCTTCCTCAAAACATTCACAATACCTTCCTACTATAGCATTTCCATAGCTGTTCTGAGATATATTGCCATGCAACTTCCATCCTACATTACATGGCATGTTGTCATTTATGTCGGGTTGTGACTCCCAAGAATCGGGGGTAGTCACTTCCTGAAGTGTAGTTCGTGAAGGGGATTGAACGCGGAGGTCTAGACCCTCGAGGGACCCCGCGACGTTGCTCGCCGGATCCGAAGAAGACACGCACACGACAGAGGTAGACACCGGCCCTTACCCAGGTTCACGGCCCTCGTGAGGAGGTAAGACCGCTACTTCTGCTTGTCTGTATTAGATGATGGAGGTTACAGTACAATGGAGCTTGCCGGAGGCCCCCTTGAGGCAGTTCTTGCCTGGGGAGGGAAGCGATCGTCTTCTTCTCCTCCAGCCAGAGGCTATCCTAACAAGTGTTGCTAGGGTTTACAAGGGTTGTAGCACGCAAAAAGTCGACCTCTGCTACGATGGATGTCTTCTCCCTTTTATGGGCGCCTTTGGCGCTCTCCTTCGGCTTGGCCTTCAAGGTGGCTCCCACATGGCAGAGGCAGGTTGGAGTTGGAGTCCACCGCGGCGTGTTCATCCATGGACGCGGTCCATTGTTGATAAAGTTGGGCGCGGTGGCCGACCGCGCTGTATTGCCCGCAGAGAGGGAAGTCTCTGAGGTGGAGCCCACGATGACGTTCTCCCTTGGAGGGTTGCGCCGTCCACCCGCTTTATCGTCAGAGTAGAAGGTCCTGGCAGCTGCGCAGCAGGCATAGCCGCTTTATTGACCCCTTTATCACCAAAACGTCAACGGGGGTGCTTGCGTCACCACGTGGACGTGCCAGAGGCCATGTGCGTCTTGCCGTACTTCCTTGGCCGCAACGTTTCCCTTCAGGCGCGGGGAGGCCTCTCGAGGGTCCTGCCAGGTGGTGATGCCTGGTCCTTAGTCGTTTCGTCTGTCTTGCCAGCGTGTGACGCCTGGGGGGAATGGGCTCTCCATACCCCAGTTCCCACTGGGCCGACAGTAGCCCCCGGGCCCATGATGGGCACGACTGAGTCCATGTGCTCAGGCGAAGCGTCGTGGGCCCTTAGTGCCCAGCCGGCCCGAGCCACGCGGCACTTGGACGAATGACGGTCTCGAACAATCCGGGGCGTGAGTCATGGGGGGTCCCACCACGTGCCGGTAACTGCTCCCCAAGGTGACATATAGCCCGAGCGAGGCAGCAGGGGGCCGTTACCGTTTCCAATTCTACTCGCTGAAATTTCCGCTCTACATAGCTCTCCGCCTCCACTTTCTCCTTCGAATCTCCATTCTCCATTTCCTTCGATCCTCTGCACTCGTGACGATGGGCCCAGTCAAGAGCAAGAGCAGAGCCGATGCGGGACCTTCCTCTCAAGAAGAAACCCTAGAGGTAGTGCAGGGCGCGGCTCTCGAGGGGGCGCGCATGGATCTTCAGACGTTGGAGAGGATCCGCCACATGGTCGCAGGGCCGACCAACGAGTATGGCGCTAGCGCGCTTCAAGCCGCGCGGTTCGGGGGATTCCCCCAAGGATTTTATCCCATTTTTCTCCATGCCATCACCGCCGGGCTGGTGCCGCCGTACTCGCCTTTCTTGGAGGCGGTGCTAGAGTTCTATCAAATTCAACTCCTTCATCTTCATCCAAACTCCATGCTCATCCTGTCCATCTTCGCCTACCTCTGCGAGACTTATCTGGGTGTACGCCCCTCGGTAGCGCTCTTCCGGAACTTCTACTCGCTGCGGTGCACGGCTGGCGGTGAGCGGACTGGGTGCGTCTCCTTCCGCATCGCGGATGGCATAGGGAGTGTGTATATTCCCATGTCGTGGAGCGGAGACAAGCCTGTCACGGCCCTGCTCAAGAAGGTGGGTGACTTTCGTCAGAGGTGGTTGCTCATCGGCGTCCAGTCGCCCTGCGCGTTCCTAGACGTCCCGGAGGCGCCGCCCGTGAAGAACTCTCACTGGTGCAAGTCTGCCCTTCGCGTCGCAGATAACGCACACCTGGTGGGGCGCTTGAGCTTCCTCCGCGAGGAGGGCCTCACGGGGCAGATGGTCGCGGCAGACTTCGTGACGTGTCGCATCGCGCCCCTCCAGGCACACTCAGAGCCGATGTGGATGTACAATGGCCCCTCGGACCCAATGTGGCTTCACCCTGAGGATCACCACTCGGATGTTGTCAACACCATCTTGAACATCTTTTTTGTCAAGCCGGAGGTGCCCAAGAAGATCGCCGGCTCCATGCGACCTCTGCATCAGCTCCCTCTGGGTGATCGCATGAACATCCTGGATTGAATGCCGGACTTTACCCCATATATTATGGCGGGGGTGATGGATCAGGTGGTCGCTCCGTCTGTGCATGCAGTTGTCGGTGTTGACTCTTCATCAGCCTCCCGTGCCTGGAGTGGCGAGGAAGAGGCCGTGACGGGAGGGGCGTCCGCCATGAGGCACGAGCCCTTCACCGACGAGATTTGCGACATCTTGTCAGGGGACGACGACGCCTTCGTGGTGGCGCCTTCGCTCCCCGTGGAGGAGGTGACCAAGGCGGGGACGTACTCCAAGACAGGCGCTTGGTCGGGGAGGCGCGAACCTCGCACCAAGGCTGTGGTGGATCGTTCTGGGGTGAGGCCCTCCGACTTCCCCTCCAAAAGGAAAGCGGGTACGCCTCCGGGGGGATCAGGCGTCAAGACCACGCCTTCCTGGCGCTCTCCAGGCCTGACATGGGTCGATGCCGGTGCTTCCCCTTCAGGGTGAGTATTTATGGCACCTAGCCATTCTCGGCTCTTGTTTTTCCCCCTGCTTTGCTCTCTCTTGACTGCCTTTTCCTGTGCTTTTTGTCAGCGATCTTGTTCCTGCGAAGCGCTGCGGGCTTCGCAAGGCTCCAGACGTGAAGAGAGCCACCGCAGAGGCAGTGGCCGACAGACACGAGGCCTGCGGAGATGGCCACCTCAGGACCTGCTGAGGGGGCACCTCAAGTGGAGGCGGCCGCGCCCCCGGTGGAGACGGCTGAGCCTCAAGAGGAGGTTGGCGCGCCACACCAAGAGGCATCTTCATCGCTTCCCGAGCCACTGGGGGTGGAAGGCGCGGAGGAGAAGGCTTCTACGCCACTTCGCGCTCCTACTCTCCCTCGCGCGGCTACGCCTCCGCGTGAGGCAGCTCCGCCCCGCGAGCCGACCCCGCCGCGTGAGTTGACGCCGATGCATGTGTCATCTCCACCGCGCGCGCCCGTGGCTCCCGCACCGCACCCGGAGGAGACGATCGAGGTGCCAGCGGGCGCAAGTGCGTCTGTAGGAGGGGGTGTTTCCTCGCCCCCTCGTCCGGCTGGAGAAGACGAGCGCCTTATTGGCTCGAGCACCGAAGCGGAGGCTTGCGTGGACGGAAGCGGAGCCACGTTCAGCCCCCAAGCTCGACCAGCGGCCGGGCTCACGGGACCGGACGCCGCGGCTGGGCCTTCGTCTAGCCAGGAGCTAGTCCTCCGAGGCTGGGTTTGGAGCGCGGGACGCCGCGAGGTGGCGTTCGGCCTCGTGCGGGAGTCCTTGGAGGGCCTGGAGGCGCACCTCGCCCTTGGTAACATACAGCTCGCCCAGCAGCAGGAGGAGCTGACGAGGTCGTGGACATCCTTCCACGCGGCGGTTGAGGCGCGCCAGCCGGAGGATGCGGCGCTGCAAGCCGCGCGTGAGGAGGCCACCCGCTTTGCCAAGGAGGTCCGCGAGGGGGCCATCCGCGATGCCGCAGAGCTCCTCGAGCCCCTTCAAGCGGAACGTGACGCCGCAGCGGAGCTCCTGCGACAGGCCAAGGAGGAGCGCGAGGCGATGGAGGGCTCGCGGGCGCAGAAGCGCCGCGGGCTGGGTCAGCTAGAGTCCCAACTGCTTTCCGCCCACCAGGCCGCGCATGCTCCTCTGGAGGAGGACCGCAAGGGTCTGGCCGAGCGTGAGCGGCAGCTGGCCCTCATGGGGAGAGAGCAACAACGGCGCGAGGAACAACGTCTTCAGGCAGAGAAGGACTTGTTTGCCCAGCGCGAGGCCCTCGAGGCGCACGAGGGAGGCCTGGCCCAGGCGATCTCGAAGTTCGACGAGCATGTCGCTGCTCAGAAGCTTTCTTATGAGCGCTTCGAGCGGCGTTTCGCCAAGAAGACGAAGGCGGCTAGGAAGTCCCTCGTGGAGCACGAGAAGCAGTTCCGTCGGTCCCTCCTTCAGAAGTACCGCGCTCAGGTCTCGAAGCGGGAGGACCGCCTCAAGGCCAAGTACGCTGCGGACGCTCAGCGGCTCGCTGAGCTCAAGAAGGCCAAGTCCAAACTGGTGCGCCGCCTCAAGCGCGCCAAGGCTGGTCGACGCCGAGCGGAGGAGGCTCGCGACGAAGCAGTTCATGGCCTCGGCCCTTCAGTCGAGGGCGTGGAAGAGCAGGTGGCTCCGGCGATCGAGCGGGCGAAGGAAACGCCGGACTCAGCCCAGGCGGCCAGCGTGCTCGCGAAGCAGTGTGAGTAGTCTATGAAGCGTAAGGGAAAGCGAAGTCGCTCGAGGGGCAAATGTGCGCTAGGGGGAGAAAACGCTCTTAAGGCGTGGGTGCGAGACTTAGCGTCTCGAGGTTTTCGCCCTGCAGAGGCTTTTCGCCTGGCGAGGTTGCCCACTTGAGGGGTCACTCCTGGATGCCTCTTCAGGCTTGTGGGGGGATTTTTCCCTGCAGATGTTAGAGGGGCAAACCCAAACGCTGGAACACGGTTCAAGGGACTCGTGCGCGCTTATAGGTCCCCTCAGGCGTTCCTTGCGAGGAGAGTAAGTACCAAGGTCCTCTGTAGAGATGGCGTGTTTGTGGGATCTTGCCCTCCAGCCAAAGCTCGGACTCTTGGATTTTGCAGTGCTGCTGGTGTGTCATTTGAGGCACTGGCACCGTACTCAGCCCCCGCTCACGAGGTACGCATGTAGAGAGATGTAAGCGCACACTTCAAGAGAGTAATGCGAAAATAACTCACCAAATACATTTTAAAGCGGCGCCGAAGCGCTAAGTTCACTTGGGAACGAAATTGAGTCATTATGCTTGGGGTTGCCAAGTTAATGTTTTAAACCTTGTCGAGGCATGGGGACCACCCATTAGTGGCAGATACTCCCAACGGCCTGAGGTGGCTCGTTAAATGGAGAGCTCGGAGGGTTTGCCCTCGAGAGAAGCCTTTGGAGCTTGGAGGTTTAAGCCGTGAGCTTTTAACCTCTAGAGACAAAGAGGCTTCGAGGTTGAGCAGTAGGCTGCCTCTTCCGCTAGGAGTCTCGACGTGACAATGATCACGGGCGTGACAATGATCACGGTTTCATTTGGTCCCTAAGGAGACAAAGAATGCTTTGGACGTTTAAGCCGTGAGCTTTTAACCTGTAGAGACAAAGATGCTTGGAGGTTGAGCCGTAGGCTGCCTCTTCCGCTTGAAGTCTCGACGTGACAATGATCACGGGAGTGACAATGATCACGGTTTCATTTGTTCCCTAAGGAGACAAAGAATGCTTTGGAGGTTTAAGCCGTGAGCTTTTAACCTCTAGAGACAAAGATGCTTGGAGGTTGAGCCGTAGGCTGCCTCTTCCGCTTGAAGTCTCGACGTGACAATGATCACGGGCGTGACAATGATCACGGTTTCATTTGTTCCCTAAGGAGACAAAGAATTCTTTGGAGGTTTAAGCCGTGAGCTTTTAAACTCTAGAGACAAACATGCTTGGAGGTTGAGCCGTAGGCTCCCTTTTCCGTTTGAAGTCTCGACGTGACAATGATCACGTTTTGCGTTTGTTCCCTTAGGAGACAAAAAATGTTTTGGAGGTTTAAGCCGTGAGCATTTTAACCTCTAGAGACAAAAATGCTTGGAGGTTGAGCCGTAGGCTGCCTCTTCCGCTAGAAGTCTCGACGTGACAATGATCACGGGCGTGACTATGATAACGTTTTTAATTTGTTACTTGTGGATACAAAGATTTGTGAGGTTTAAGCCTTGAGCTTTTAACCTTGAGGGACAAAAAGTGCTTGGAGGTTGAGCCGTGGGATGCCTCTTTCGCTAAATGCCTTGACGTGACAATGATCACGGGTAGAACTTGCGTAGGTGCATGATGTTCCATGGATTCTTGACGGGGACGCCGTCTTGCGTCTCGAGGCGAGCCGCGCCACGCCTGGCGTTGTGGGAGACCCTGTAGGGACCTTCCCACATTGGGGACAACTTGTGGAGGCCTTCCCTGGAGAGGATTCGCCTGAGTAGGAGGTTGCCTGCCTCCAGGGTGCGCGAGCGCACATTGGTGCTGTGGTAGCGTCTCAGTTCCTGTTGTTATTTTGTTGCCCGGAGGGCGGCGCGGCGTCGTAGCCCTTCAAGAAGCAGCAGGTCGACGTTGTGGAGGTCCTCTTGCTGTTCCTCGTTAAAGGCAAGGACCTTTGGGGATCCATGCTTTATCTCTGTGGGGAGGACTGCTTCGGCTCCATAGACGAGTGTGAACGGTGTTTCCCCGGTGGGCTTCGGTGGCGTGGTACAGATGGACCAGAGCACCGAGGGGAGCTCGGTTTTCCAGCCCTTGTCGTGGCCCTTGAGGATATCGAAGGTCCTGGCCTTTAGGCCTTTGAGGACCTCTGCGTTTGCGCGCTCAGCCTGTCCGTTGCTTTGCGAATGGGCGACTGAGGCGAAGCAGAGCTTGATGCCCATTTTTTCACAGTAGGCTCTGAAGATGCCACTGGTGAACTGTGAGCCATTGTCGGTGATGATGCGGTTAGGCACTCCGAAGCGGCAGACCAGGCCTCTGATGAATTTCACCGCCGCGCCTGCTGTGATTGTGCGCGTCGCCTCCACTTCAGGCCATTTTGTCAACTTGTCAATTGCCACGCAGAGGTAGCGATATACACCTTGCGCCGTTGGGAAATCCCACGATGTCCAGCCTCCAGACCGCAAACGGCCACGAGAGCGGAATAGTCTGTAGTCCCAGCGCTGGTTGGTGGGTGACGAGGTGTTAACTCGACAAGTCCCAGGGTTGCACACCCCGGGTTGATTGATGGGGAGAGAGAGGAGTCTTGGTGATCACGACGGCTGACAAGCAAGGTTTTACCCAGGTTCAGGCTCCCGGAGGATAACACCCTACTCCTGCTTGTCTGATTATTGATGCGAGTAGCGATTACAATGGCGAGATTGCGATCTCGCTAGGGTTTGTAGTGGCTATGAATGTATCTCTTCGTTGGTTGTTATAGGGACGAGCCACCCTCCTGGCTTTATAGGTAGCCAGGTCTCGGGTGGTCGATGCCGATGGCAATTACAGATATGGCAGGTTATGCGACCTAAGCGACTTGGACTAGGTTACATGGTACCCCGCGTGGGCCTTCTGTGGGCCTCCAAATCCTTGGCGCGACACAGGTAGCCTTATCGTGGGCTACCCGAAATGTAGCCCCACGTCAGTAGCCCCCGAGTGCTTGGTCGAAGCGTAGAGTCGAGCAAAGGACTTCTTCCTCCTGGACGCACCATTGGATTGCTTGATCTTGAGCTTGAACTCGATTCCTTCAGTCGAACCGGGGTCTCCCGATGGGAGTAACACCTGCAGTCGAATTACTTTGCTTTGGTCTTCTTGTGAAGCGTCAGTTCAGCCTGCTAGCTTACTTGTAGATGGATTCAGCTGACTGAGCTTACACGATTGTCTTTGGTCACCCGAATGATTCCTTCGGGTGCTCGGACTAACTGTCGATCCTACTATGTTTGTTTCAGCTGAGGAGCTTACTACTCGAATCATCCTGTCGAGTTGTCGAGCTGATTCAGTTGATTTCAGAGTCATTGGTCTGATGTCGTCACTGATGACGGTCCGCCGCACGCCTCTGCGCCTGATGGGACGTGACGATATGTGGGGCCCAATGTCAGAGCTGACCGTGGTCAGCAGTTGTCACGTTTCCAAACTGGGCGCGAAATTCGCGCGCCATGATGATGACGCCTCGATTTTTGTGCGTAGTGGACGAAGTGGGTGGCGTCGTTTGGTTTCTCCGTGTGACACGTGGACGGTGGATGTGGCGGCTTGGAACCGTTTCTGCTTGGACGGCTGAGATAAGATTTTTCGAGGCATAAGTACCGCGTTTGGACGCGAGGGCATCATCTTCTCCAATCGTCTGCGCCTCCTATTCCTCTGCTCTTCCATTTTCGCCGCCATCCAGAGCTCCGTGCTTTTTGTCCGTGCACATTGCGCTGCCTCGCAACGCCATGGGCAAGCCGAAGAGCGCCGTTGGCTCCTCCGCCGCCGCCGATGAAGCCGGGCTGATGAAGAAGCCCGACGGCGACTGGCAGAGGTCGTCGGTGAAGAAGGCGGAGGTCGAACTCCTCCGCGCTCAAGGTCTTCTTCCACCTGCTGATCAAGTCCAGGTACGCGCTCCTGGCAAAGAGGTTTTCCCCACACCCCGGGATGGGGAACGCGTTTGCTTCGTGGACTTCCTTCCGCAGGGCTTCGGGTTCCCCTTGCACGATTTTGTGCGCGGTCTCCTGTATCCCTATGGGGTTCAGATCCATGATCTGACCCCCAATGGCGTTTTGAGCATCGCGGGCTTCATTGTGCTCTGCGAGTGCTTTTTGGGTGTCGCGCCCCACTAGGCACTGTGGAAGTCGCTCTTCCTCGTTCGCAAGAACGTTGGAAAGAGCGGGTTGCCCTTCCCCGTGGGCGGCTTCAGAATGCAAGTGCGCGGTGACACCGCGTACTTCCAGATGAAGAAGTCGGACTCCGTCCAGGGGTGGGGCAAGAGGTGGTTCTACGTCTAGTCGAGCCAGGATGGCCTGGTGGCATTCGACAGCGGACGTGGGCTGCGGAAGACACAAGCCTGGATGCACCCGCTGACTGCTGAGGAGAAGGAAGCCGTGCGGCCTCCGCTGGGCCTGCTGCGCGATCTCACCAAAACCATTGGGCGCGAGGCGGGTGGCGTCTTCTTGATGGCCACCTTCTTCCGTCTTCGGGTGCAGCCGCTAAGCGTTCGGCCCCACCCGATGTGGACCGTCGAGGGCGTCAGCACCGAGCCACTTGACGATGAGGAGGTGGAAGCCAAAGTGAGGTCCATCACCAACCTCCAAGTCGCGGATACATGCAACTTCAAGTGCCCGGTTGCTGCTTACGGGGCATCGAACCCCATTCCTGATGTCAGTTCTTGACTTGTTCTCCTTGTTATTCTGTTTCTTGATTCGACTTGCGTCTACTTGCTTCTTGATTCGACTTGCGTCCATTTTCCTTAGGGTCGGTCCCTGCTGATCAGTCTATCTCCTCTCCCCGAGAACGGACCCGACGACGAGTCGAAATTTGTCGAGGAGGAGGATGACCACGATGAGATTCCTTTCGCTCATTCTCCCCACGAAGAGGTGGAGGACGAAGACGAAGAGGAGGAACCTGTACGGAAGAAGCGGAAGCTCCCGAGTGGTGGCGATTCTGCTACCGCGTCGTCACCCGCTAGGGATGCCGACGTTGTTCTGGAGGAGGCCATCGCGACGTCGTCGAGTGCGTGGTCTTCGGGTGCCTGGAATGAGCCCTTGGCTGTTCCTTCGGTCAGCTCCGCGTCTCCTCGTTCGTTTGCGCGGATGGCGTCGCCCTCCCTGGAGAGTTACGACGACCTTGAAACCACCAGGTGAACTTGTTGGTGCTTTATTTTCTTCGAGTTGTGTTTTGTAGCTGCAATCTTTGAGCTGATCAGTGTGCCTGTCTTTGCTGCAGCCGTCGTTCTGGCGATGTGAGCTCCCCTCTTCGGGACGTGGAGCATACATCCGCCCCTTCGACTGAATTGGTGACCCAAGTGGCGGTGGAGGGGGTGCGCGCACAGCCTGCTGGCATTGCATCGTCGAGTCGCGTTCCTCCTTCGACTTCAGAGGACCCTGACCTCCTGGACCATGTAAGTTCTTTACGCTTGTACTTGTATTCTTGAGTTTTCATCGGGTGCGCGATCAGCGCTCCCGATGGGAGTAGCCCCCGAAGGTGTGGGTGACTAGTATAGTCGCCCGCAACTTTATTAATATCTTGCTTTTGTTTCAGCCGTACTACCGCCAGCAACTTGACGCAGCCGCGGCCTATGTTCGCCTGGAGAAGGAGAGGGACCAGCTGCGCGCTTCTCTGGACCAGTATACTGGGCGAGTTGCTGAGCTTGAGAAGGCTCTGCATGAGTCTCAAGAGCGGGAGCTGGCGCGGGTCGCCCGGGAGAAGACTGAAGTCGATCGTCTCCTCTCACTCGCCGGCGTTCTTGGGGGTAAGTTTCGGCGTAATGCCTACTGTGTCTTGATCTCTCCTTTGTCCGACCTTGAATCCCTTGCGCAGAGATTTGCGGTGGAGCTCCCCCGGAAGACACGTCGAGTGACGCCGTTGATTTGGCGACTGCTGTCGGCTTCCTCGACCGGGTCTGCGCCTATGCGTCCGACGCGCTGAAGAAGTCCACAGCCGCGCTGAAGAAGTCGACGAGAGCCCTGACTGTGGTGCACCGGAGCATCTTCCCGAGCCACCAGCCGCCCGCAGCCGTGGACGCCCTTGCTGCGCCGTTTGAGGACGCGACCACCATCGCTGACTTCACGCGGTCGCAGACGGTACGCGGCTCCGAGCTCACCTTCCAGCTCCTCTTAGGACATCAGGTTCCGGGTGACTTTGAGAAGGTCGTCAGCGGCTTTCCTCGAAGACCCGATGACCGTATCGCGTCGCTGGGTGGTGTGAAGGAGCGTGCTTCACAGCTAGCCGTGCACCTTGTGGCACTCTTTGAGAGGGCCCTTGCTAAGGCGACTGAGGCGGCTGCTACTCGGAAGAGTCGCTCCCGGTCACAGTCTGCGGCCTTAGAGTAGATGTAGTATAGGAATTCGGCAGTCGCCGTGGTCTGTACCTTAAACTTTTGGCTCTGTAATGACTATTGTCCTTCCAGGTCTTTTTGGCCTTCAACAATGCTTTTGCTAGAATTGAGATTCCTTCTGTCAAGTGTATCTTTGCTGAACAGTCGTATGATTGTATTGACTCTGCGTATTCATGACAGACTGTCGTGCGAGGTGGTGCTTCTTCTTCTCCTGCGACTGAGCCGAGTGGCGAGGTTTCTTCTTCGGGTGCTCGCCGTCGTCGGGCGGCGCCGGCTCCTCCACGTAGTACAAATGATCAACGGATAATCACGTACCTGAAGAACAAGGTGGTTGAGCTTGAGGCGACCTTGAAGAATACTGAACTGCTGCTGCACCGCTCCAGGTCGCATCCTACTGCAGAGTTCTCACGGCGTGAGGATTTTTTTCTTGGGGAGATCGATCTGATCAGTCGACAGCTGCAAGGTTGGTATCCTTTTGGCGGCTGCTTTCTTTGTTGAAACTTGCTTGTTCTGACTTGTAGTTTGCGCGTGCAGATGTGAACCCGGATTGGCAGGCTGAGCGGGATCGCGTTGAGGAGCGAGTCGCCCGAGAGGCGTCCGGCGACTCCTATAAAGCTCGTCAATTCTGGGTGAACAAGTCGAGAGGGTGCGCCCTTGCCACTATGCTTGATCGTACATGGCGTGCGGCTTTTCTTCTGGATAATTGCCGGAAGACACTCTGGCATATCAATCGTGTGTACTTCCCGCATAACGCGCAACCGAACGGGCTGTCTGCCTTGCTGGAGAGGTTTCGCGACGGTGAGGGGCTGAAGGAGGTCGTCCACGCCTAACTTCTGGCTGGGGCGAATGCGGCGTTGGCATACGTCCGGATGCATCGGCCACATCTTCCGCTCGGTAAGGTGCTGGATGGCCTACCTGGTGATGACGACTTCGCCGAGACCTTGGCGGCTGCGCGCCAGATTATCGGGCAGGTTCAGAGGCTAATTGAGCTCCTTGTAGGTCCACTCGATGCGCCGAAGGTCGAGCCTACAGTTTAGGGTAGCTGTCGTCTGCTGTACAGGGTTAGCTATCGATGGCAAATATTCCTGTGTAAATCGCAATGTATGAGAAAAAATACTTGCGAGTAATGAGAATTGAACTGTTTGCTCTGCTGTGTAAATGCCTGTTTTGATTTTCGACCTGTGTGGCGCAGTCCCCTAGTATGTTAGGCGACGGCCTAGGTTTTTCCAAGTGTAACCTCTATGTCGCAGTCTCTGACTTTATCAGGTGGCAACTTAGTATTTTTGTAACTTGACCTGTACAGCGCAGCCCCCGAGTGAGTTCGAGTGGCAGCTGAGGATTTTCTGATAAGTCCTGTATGGCGTAGCCCCCGAGTGAGTCGAGTGGCAGCCTAGGATTACAAGTGTTACCTGTTTGGCGCAGCCCCCGAGTATGTCGGGTGGCGACCTAGGATTTTGAACTTGACCTGTACAGCGCAGCCTCCGAGTGAGTTCGAGTGGCGGCTGAGGATTTTCTGATAAGGCCTGTATGGCGTAGCCCCCGAGTGAGTCGACTGGCAGCCTAGGATTACAAGTGTTACCTGTTTGGCGCAGCCCCCGAGTATGTCGGGTGGCGACTTAGGATTTTGAACTTGACCTGTACAGCGCAGCCCCCGAGTGAGTTCGAGTGGCGGCTGAGGATTTTCTGATAAGGCCTGTATGGCGTAGCCCCCGAGTGAGTCGAGTGGCAGCCTAGGATTACAAGGGTTACCTGTTTGGCGCAGCCCCCGAGTATGTCGGGTGGCGACCTAGGATTTTGAACTTGACCTGTATGGCGTAGCCCCCGAGTGGTTCGGGTGGAGACCTAGGATTTTTTGATTTGTGCTTGTATGGCACAGCCCCCGAGTAGTTCGGGTAGCGGCCTAAGCTTTTCTTTCAACCTGTGTGGCGCAGCCCCCGAGTGGTTCGAGTGGCGGCCTAGGATTTTAGCTTCCCTTGTTTGAAAGCTAAAGGAGACAGATTTTCTTCAAATCACTTTATTGATTCTTGCAAACAGGCCGCCTCATTAAAACCCTTCCAGTCCCCTTAGGTACCCTGGTGAGGGAAAGAGTGCGTCTGAAACCTGCCGCGCTGATTTTTCTTGTACAATGATTGGGTCGAACTAGGCGTAGAACCGGCGAAGTTGTGCCACGTTCCACGGGTTGCTGCAGTCTGCTCCCGTCTTTGGGTCCTTCCGGCGGTAAGCTCCGTTGCCGATTGCTTCTGTCACGATGTATGGGCCCTCCCACGGGGAAGCGAGCTTGTGCACCTTCTTCTGCTTGAGTCGAAGAACCAGGTCGCCTGCAGCGAACGCTCTTGGTCGCAGCCTCCGAGTATGATAGTTTCGCAGGTCTTGTTGATACACGGCTGATCGCGCCAGGGCGATGTCGCGTGCTTCATCCAGGGTATCCATGTTGTCTTCGAGTGCCTCTTCTGCATCCGACTCGTCGTAAGCGACCACCCTCGGTGCGTCAAATTTGATGTCGCAGGGGAGAACCGCCTCTGCACCATATACCATGAAGAATGGAGTGTATTGGGTGGATCTGTTTGGCGTTGTTCGTATACTCCAAAGGACTGACGGTATTTCTTCCACCCATGCGCCCGCTGCGCGTTTTAGTGGCACGCGCAGTCGCTTCTTGATGCCGCTGCAGACGAGGCCATTGGCTTTCTCCACTTGCCCATTGGATTGCGGGTGCGAGACGGATGCATAGCTGAGTTTGATACCTTGCTCTGAGCAGAAGTCTTTGAATTCTTCGGCTGTGAAGTTCGAGCCGTTGTCGGTGATGATCCCGTTCGGTACTCCGAACCTGAAGATGATTGACCTGATGAAGTTGACTGTTGTGGATGCAGTCGAACTTGTGATTGGCACGACTTTGATCCACTTTGTGAACTTATCGACTGCAACCAGGACGTGAGTGTGACCTCCGGGTGAGGATTTCTTCAGCGGGCCCACCATGTCCAGGCCTCATTGGGCGAAGGGCCAGGCTAGTGGTATTGTCTTAAGGTCTGATGCTGGCGCGTGTGGCTTGTTGGCAAACTCTTGGCACCCTGTGCATTTCCTTACTAGTTCCTTGGCGTCCTGCATGGCCGTCAACTAGTAGAACCCGGCTCGTAGTGCCTTGGCCACCAATGCTCGACTGCTGGCATGATGCCCGCAGATACCCGCATGGATGTCGAGTAAGATGGCTTGGCCGTCGACTGGATCTACGCACCTTTGCAGGATTCCTGAGATGCTTCTTTTATAGCGTACCTGCACTTTAAATAAGGCAGATACCTATGTATAGTGCAAATACCTGGATCGATTCATTTGCACACACAGTTTACGATGTAATATCACAACAAAGCGTCAATTTTATTACATCGATGATCCAGAATTACAAAATATTTGATACAAGTTGCATAGCATAAAGCTAGCATTGAAAAAGTACACAGCGGAAATACAATAGCAGTGAGTCTCTATAACTTTCGTGCTGCCACAGGCGAAAACATGTTGGTTGTAGACTCGAAACCTTTAAACGAAACCTCACTCGTCATCTGATCAAATCTGCAATAAGAAAAATATTGCAACAACGTGGGTCAGATTCCATTAAAAATGGAGTCTGGCAAGTGACACTATGGTGGACACTTAATGGAATAACTCTA
The DNA here is from genome assembly GCA_026929855.1 of Poa annua. NCBI lineage: Eukaryota > Viridiplantae > Streptophyta > Magnoliopsida > Poales > Poaceae > Poa > Poa annua. The sequence continues at coordinate 99,045,787 of CM049427.1, forward strand.
AAGCCTATATGCATATTTGGCTGGTGGAGTTCAAGGCTAATTTGCATAAAGCCAATTTTTTCTACTCTTTTGAAAACACTTTTCTTGAAATCAAGACAAGTATGGCATGAAAACCATAAATCTCATCTTCCCTTGTTCACCCATCAAGTTTTATTTCTGAAGTTGGGATGATGGAATCCTCCGTTGACGTCCGTGATCAGCTGCTCAAATTGTCCGTACCGGGGACACGGCTAAGTACTTAGTTTTACACTCTGCAGAGGTTGTGCACGTTCACCATTGTACCCATTCAATCCAGATTATCCTTTACACACCATTTGTGATAAGGAAAGGAGAAGAATGAGACAAGATCTTTCAGAAGCATTTTCCCTCCCACTCTGGCTTGACCCGTTCCACCTAACACCCCTCTACATCTGCCTGTCAAGCCGGAGAGAGTCCACGCAACATAATTGATCAAGCCAGAGCCCATATGGCAATGGCTGCACTGGAAGCAATCGTCACTCGGAGTTCTTCAGATTCCTCGGTTCCTGGGTGGCCATTCACAAGTGTACATACTCCAGGAACCATAGACATGGACCTGAGTAGCCACTCAACATAAACCATACAACCACTTACCACCCAGGTGTTTCATTAACTTAGTGGATGTGTACTCCCAGGTTGACAACCACCATGCTCACGGCCCTAAGTAGAATAGAAATTCATCCTAGGCGACGACAACCATGAGCACAACCCTGAGTAGTCACTTATCATTTTGTAAAACTTTTCATCCATTGCATAGCATCAATATTTCTGCTAAGTATGATATAGGAACCTAGACACAGGAGTAAGGGAATTCTACAAAGGTTTAGCATAGCAACTATCCTACTCATGCATATAAAATACACTAAGTAATGCATATAGAAATAATAGGAAGTTTATGAGGTGTGCCACTTGCCTTTGAATGTTGTCGTTGTTCACAACTCTTTTCAACGATACTCGGGACTCTCCGTTCAATCTAACAGTATAGACAAGCAACAATAGAACAATCAACAGCAAGCACAACTCCACAATGCATACAAACACATACCTGATGAATAAATAGGTTTTATAAAACTTTCTAAGGAAAATATGTTTATGCACGATGTGCAAAATATTCCTAAGGGCAAGAAATGCTTTTTCATGCCATGAAAATCTTTTAAGTTAATGCAAGGCAAATAGGTTGGTCCAAAATGACTAAGGACTATGGTCATATGTTTGACAAAATAACTTTGTTATAATTCATCTTGAATATGCACTCTAATGTCTTAGTCATGATGTGTAAAAGTACTTAGAGAAAATACTAAGTTTATTCTTCAAGGTGATCAACAATTATTTATTCAACTCTTTGTAAATTGAATATTCACTATAGTGAGAGAGACAGACACCCGGCCAGCCACTTAAATTGTGGAACAGGTCTCATTTACGTGGACATGTAAGGTTTGTCTCCAGGCCGCTTCATCCCACTATGCCGTTAGGATCCAACAACTTCAAAGATGATAACATCATGATCAACTTTGTTTAAGTCTAAAAGACAAGATTAGGAAAGAGGGAAAAGATAGAAGGAAAGATGTAGTTGTCCTCCAGGCTTCATCTCCCGACTTGTAATATTCTCCTTGATGATGTCCTGATTGAAGTTTTGATAGACTTGATAAATCTTCAGACTTGGTGGTTCTTGTATCCTCGAGGCTGGTCTTGGATTTACTTAGTCTTCATGAAGTCTCAGAGGAGAAGAAAAGACAGAGAGAGAGACTTAGAGAATAAAAGGGGGTTGGCCTTCTTGAACTTCTTTTTGATTTTCTTCTAAGTGTTTCTTCTCCTTGAAGATACTTCTGAAGTCTTGTTTTTGGCTAAGTCCTTCATTGGTCTTCCAGCTCCATGTTGAAAATCCTAAGTGTCTAAGTGTATAGCACTTTTCCCAAAATACTAAGTTTGAAAATAATCCTAACTTAGAGAAAATGGGGAGGAGTTTTCCTTATGGAAAATATAACTATAAAATATGCTATGCATGAAATGCAATTTTAAATCACAAGCAACATAACACTAATTTTTGTAAATTTTATAAAATATGCATAAAGTTATAATTGCAATTTAATTAGTTTCTAATTTGCAAAACATAATAAAAAGAAACATGTAGATTAAAGTTTTATGTGATTTATATTTTATAACACAATTTTCTTTATAGATGGTGTTAATAGACAGAGGTGGTTTAATTATATTTAATGCAATTTGATTTAATCAAAATTAATATTTCTATTAATAGTTATTTTGAAAATATTCAAACTATTCAAATTAAATATATAACTATGAATTCATTCAAAGATTACTCAAAAATATTTTATAGCAGTGGCATCTATTTACAAATATTCCAAGGTTTCTAAAACAATTTTATTTGCAATTTTTGGAATTATAGATTTAAAGTTATTACAAATATACTCAAATTCACCATCTGAAATTTGAATATTTTATACTAAGTGAAATTTTAATTTTGGCCGATATAATATAATCTACATGTCAAGAGCTTTCCAAAAATATAAAGTTTGTTAAATTTGGATAAGTGGTTAAAAAGTTGTGACAGATCTAAGTGGCAGGGGTGTTTCTGTAAAACTGCCAACTAAATTTAATTAAGAAAATCGTTTTCCACGTGGCAGTTGACTGGGCAGTGACGTGGCGCTGACGTGGCTGCCACGCGGGCGCTGACTGGATAAGTCAACAGATCTGGGCCGTCAGATCTGGATCTGACGGTCCAGATCGGATCGTACCGGTTTGTCGGCGACTTCTAATCTGGGTCGTTGGATCACGAATGAACGGCTCACCTTGCTTTGACCGGTAGATGGCGGCGCCGGTGGCCGGAGACGAGGAAGACGCGGCGCAGCAGCTCGGACGTGGACGCCGGCGACGTTGCAGCGCTCGCCCGACCTCCCGAAGACGACGGAGAGATGCGGCGCTCCAAGGCAGGGGTGATGGACGCCACCTAGTCACCTCGCGCGTCCTCACACGGCGACACGGAGCGACCGAGTGGTGCGGCTCCGGCGAGCTTCGGATTGCGCTCTCCCCGCTTGATTGCTGCACGGGAGAAGCGGGGCAGGGGTCACGGGGTGCGTACGGTCCAGGGAAGGAGAAGGAGGGGTCTCGGGTGCAAGGGGGTGGCTCACCTCGCCGGTGGTTGAAGAAAATGGCGGCGGATGGTGCGGACTCCGGCGAGCTTTTCCGGCGGCCTGGGGGCACGATTTACTTAGGGTTTGAGGGGAAAAGACGCGGCACGGGCTGGGGTTTATATGGACGCATCTACGGAAACTACTCCCGCAAGAAACGGAGAGGATTTGACTCCGATTCGAATCAATCTTCGGGCGCATTATTCGGACAGAGGTTGAAGACGATCTGCTGACGTCACCGCTGACGTCAGCAGGTATTTTCCTTTTCTGATTTTTCTCCAATTAATCCATAACTTTTGATTTGAATGTCCAAATGAGGTCAAACAAAATTCTTAAAATTTGTAAAATTATTACCTTTCTGTTAAACCAATTGTGGCCATGTTTTGAATATTTTTGAAAAATAATATTTTGAAATATTGATTAAATACAAATTTGACACTTAAAAGTCAAATTTGAATTTCTATCTTAATTAAATTTTCTTTTGGCTAAATAAAATTTGTAAAAATACCCACATTTCAATATGTTTGAATTTAAGCTATTTAAACTTATTTTACTGAACCATTCATCCTTATTTTGGCATATTATTAAAGAACTAATTATAAATAATGTTTAGGAAATGTGAAATATAAGGTATTCATTTTTAATTGAAAATAGTTTGTGCACCAATATATTTTATATTATGATAGTTCATTTTGAAAACTTCATAACAACTTTGGAAAAGATTTTTGTTTTAATTCTATTCTTATTCAGAAGGTATTAATCATTTCATGCTCTGAAAATAATGAAATTCATTTAATCAAATGAAATGTTTATTTGGCTAATTCATTAATTTGAATCTATGAAGTTCATAGTTGTAAATTACAGAATTGAAATTTTATCACCCTGTTTTGAACTTAGTTGAGAGAATGAAAACCATTTGGCAACTAACACCATTTTTAAATAATTTGTGAATTTTATGAATAAATATGACTAAGTGGTTGAAATCAATTTCTTATAAGTAAACTATTTACTTAAAATAAAATGGATTGTAGTTTGTAAAATATTTGTCAATTTACATTTTAAGGTTTTTGAAATACAGTGGATAATAAAATGTTTCAACTGTGACATTTGAAATATTAACCCCAGTTTGAAGTCTTTCATAGTTGGTTTCCTTATACATTTAATATTTTATTTTAATAAAAAGAAAAGTTTTAAATTTTAGTGATTTTTGAATATTATAAAATATTGGGATGTTACAGACTACCACCCTTAAAAGGAACCTCGTCCCCGAGATTCGGAGAGGCTAGAAAGACAGAGCAATTGTTTGATTGATTCTGATAACTCGAGATGTTTTGGGAAATGAAATTTCTGACATGGAAACTTGAAAACTTGGCAGCGAATGGTTTTTCTGATTAGGGGGATGGAAAGAAGATAGTTTGAGATCTCTGGGTTTAAGTGACTGGGTTTGAATTATCTAGGTGGCTACCACCCTTAAAAGAAAAGTTTTGTTGATAATTAAACATTCTAATGCACAACCGAAAATCAAGGTAATCCATTACAACATCATCTAACCAACATCAAGCAACAAGTTTCAAACACAAGCAAATACATACATGAAAATTTCAAACTTATTTTGAGAAATCGAACAATTCGTTTATCAAACGAAACACACCAAAGTCGTGGGAATATGAAAGGAACAATACTGCCATACCACAATTTGATAGGTCAATACACTAAATCGATACGATAAGCTAAATAAGATAAATGGTGGTCCCTCTAACGTGGTTTTGATTGCTACACTTATCCCTCCTAAATATTACGCTTGCGTTTTATTGCGTGGTTATTTGCCACAGGCGTGACTTCTCCCTCAGTTGACTCTTCAAACAGCACCTCTTCGTGGTCTTCTTCCTCTGGTCCTTCCTCCTTCGTAGCTGCAGATACAGTCACATCTCCAGTGCCTTGGTCACCTCCTTCTTCAGCTACTGGCGGTGGTGGAGGTGGAATGAGTTGCGCCTCAAGCATGGCAATTTGCTCATCCTTGCCAAGGTTCTCCAAATGTAGGTCATGGATGAGTTCCTCCAACTGACCAATAAGATTTTCAGAAGCCTGGAGTTCTTGGGTTTTTGCGTGTATGACGGCTTGTGCATGATCCGCGACGTCATAAGCCTGTTGGACCTTCCTGGTCAGACAGTTGATGAGAAAATCCAAGTCTTCAAAGTCTTGTTAACGAGGGGCAGGTTCAGGCGATTTCCCGTGTGAGCCATCGAGAGACCATGTGCATCCCTCTTCCCAAAGGCACGGAAGGGCGATCCTGGTGCTAGCTTGTTGCGATACTTGTAACACAAACGAGCCATTAGGTCCACCATAGCTATGTTCACTCCCTCAATCCACTTTGGGTAGTAGGTGACATAGTCCACGGCTCGAAGTCTGGCATCGTAGGATCCGGGGTCATGATGGTACGTATTTCCCAAGGTGTCCCATGGGGTATGTCGGTCTCCTCCTTCCTTCCTCGGAAATAGGGTGGTGGTAGCTTCAATACACTTGTCAACCTAGACAGCTGCCTCCCAAAGATGAAACCCGACAAAACTCCAGCCTACGCAGTCTCAGTGTACTCTCCCATCTAAAATTTGAACAGGTAAGAGTATTAGAATTTAAAAGGAAAGGAAAAGATGCAAGACAAGATCAATAATGTAAAACAATATTAAAGGAATTTTCAAAATTTACTCATGTTTTGGAAACCTAGTTTAGTTAACTATTTAACCTTTGGGGTCTCAGTCCAATCCTAGGGGTTTTGAACCTACAGGCAACACAGTGCTCTGATACCATCTATAGCGTACCTGCACTTTAAATAAGGCAGATACCTGTGTATAGTGCAAATCCCTAGATCGATTCATTTGCACACACAGTTTACGATGTAATATCACAGCAAAGCGTCAATTTTATTACATCGATGATCCAGAATTACAAAATATTTGATACAAGTTGCATAGCATAAAGCTAGCATTGAAAAAGTACACAGCGGAAATACAATAGCAGTGAGTCTCTATAACTTTCATGCTGCCATAGGCGAAAACATGTTGGTTGTAGACTCGAAACCTTTAAACGAAACCTCACTCGTCATCTGATCAAATCTGCAATAAGAAAAATATTGCAACAACGTGGGTCAGATTCCATTAAAAATGGAGTCTGGCAAGTGACACTATGGTGGACACTTAATGGAATAACTCTAAAGCCTATATGCATATTTGGCTGGTGGAGTTCAAGGCTAATTTGCATAAAGCCAATTTTTTCTACTCTTTTGAAAACACTTTTCTTGAAATCAAGACAAGTATGGCATGAAAACCATAAATCTCATCTTCCCTTGTTCACCCATCAAGTTTTATTTCTGAAGTTGGGATGATGGAATCCTCCGTTGACGTCCGTGATCAGCTGCTCAAATTGTTCGTACCGGGGACACGGCTAAGTACTTAGTTTTACACTCTGCAGAGGTTGTGCACGTTCACCATTCAATCCAGATTATCCTTTACACACCATTTGTGATAACGAAAGGAGAAGAATGAGACGAGATCTTTCAGAAGCATTTTCCCTCCCACTCTGGCTTGACCCGTTCCACCTAACATCCCCCTACATCTGCTTGTCAAGCCGGAGAGAGTCCACGCAACATAATTGATCAAGCCAGAGCCCATATGGCAATGGCTGCACTGGAAGCAATCGTCACTCGGAGTTCTTCAGATTCCTCGGTTCCTGGGTGGCCATTCACAAGTGTACATACTCCAGGAACCATAGACATGGACCTGAGTAGCCACTCAACATAAACCATACAACCACTTACCACCCAGGTGTTTCATTAACTTAGTGGATGTGTACTCCCAGGTTGACAACCACCATGCTCACGGCCCTAAGTAGAATAGAAATTCATCCTAGGCGACGACAACCATGAGCACAACCCTGAGTAGTCACTTATCATTTTGTAAAACTTTTCATCCATTGCATAGCATCAATATTTCTGCTAAGTATGATATAGGAACCTAGACACAGGAGTAAGGTAATTCTACAAAGGTTTAGCATAGCAATACTATCCTACTCATGCATATAAAATACACTAAGTAATGCATATAGAAATAATAGGAAGTTTATGAGGTGTGCCACTTGCCTTTGAATGTTGTCGTTGTTCACAACTCTTTTCAACGATACTCGGGACTCTCCGTTCAATCTAACAGTATAGACAAGCAACAATACAACAATCAACAGCAAGCACAACTCCACAATGCATACAAACACATACTAGATGAATAAATAGGTTTTATAAAACTTTCTAAGGAAAATATGTTTATGCACGATGTGCAAAATATTCCTAAGGGCAAGAAATTCTTTTTCATGCCATGAAAATCTTTTAAGTTAATGCAAGGCAAATAGGTTGGTCCAAAATGACTAAGGACTATGGTCATATGTTTGACAAAATAACTTTGTTATAATTCATCTTGAATATGCACTCTAATGTCTTAGTCATGATGTGTAAAAGTACTTAGAGAAAATACTAAGTTTATTCTTCAAGGTGATCAACAATTATTATCAACTCTTTGTAAATTGAATATTCACTATAGTGAGAGAGACAGAGACCCGGCCAGCCACTTAAATTGTGGAACATGTCTCATGTACGTGGACATGTAAGGTTTGTCTCCAGGCCGCTTCATCCCACTATGCCGTTAGGATCCAACAACTTCAAAGATGATAACATCATGATCAACTTTGTTTAAGTCTAAAAGACAAGATTAGGAAAGAGGGAAAAGATAGAAGGAAAGATGTAGTTGTCCTCCAGGCTTCATCTCCCGACTTGTAATATTCTCCTTGATGATGTCCTGATTGAAGTTTTGATAGACTTGATAAATCTTCAGACTTGGTGGTTCTTGTATCCTCGAGGCTGGTCTTGGATTTACTTAGTCTTCATGAAGTCTCAGAGGAGAAGAAAAGACAGAGAGCGAGACTTAGAGAATAAAAGGGGGTTGGCCTTCTTGAACTTCTTTTTGATTTTCTTCTAAGTGTTTCTTCTCCTTGAAGATACTTCTGAAGTCTTGTTTTTGGCTAAGTCCTTCATTGGTCTTCCAGCTCCATGTTGAAAATCCTAAGTGTCTAAGTGTATAGCACTTTTCCCAAAATACTAAGTTTGAAAATAATCCTAACTTAGAGAAAATGGGGAGGAGTTTTCCTTATGGAAAATATAACTATAAAATATGCTATGCATGAAATGCAATTTTAAATCACAAGCAACATAACACTAATTTTTGTAAATTTTATAAAATATGCATAAAGTTATAATTGCAATTTAATTAGTTTCTAATTTGCAAAACATAATAAAAAGAAACATGTAGATTAAAGTTTTATGTGATTTATATTTTATAACACAATTTTCTTTATAGATGGTGTTAATAGACAGAGGTGGTTTAATTATATTTAATGCAATTTGATTTAATCAAAATTAATATTTCTATTAATAGTTATTTTGAAAATATTCAAACTATTCAAATTAAATATATAACTATGAATTCATTCAAAGATTACTCAAAAATATTTTATAGCAGTGGCATCTATTTACAAATATTCCAAGGTTTCTAAAACAATTTTATTTGCAATTTTTGGAATTATAGATTTAAAGTTATTACAAATATACTCAAATTCACCATCTGAAATTTGAATATTTTATACTAAGTGAAATTTTAATTTTGGCCGATATAATATAATCTACATGTCAAGAGCTTTCCAAAAATATAAAGTTTGTTAAATTTGGATAAGTGGTTAAAAAGTTGTGACAGATCTAAGTGGCAGGGGTGTTTCTGTAAAACTGCCAATTAAATTTAATTAAGAAAATCGTTTTCCACGTGGCAGCTGACTGGGCAGTGACGTGGCGCTGACGTGGCTGCCACGCGGGCGCTGACTGGATAAGTCAACAGATCTGGGCCGTCAGATCTGGGACGTTGGATCACGAATGAACGACTCACCTTGCTTTGACCGGTAGATGGCGGCGCCGGTGGCCGAAGACGAGGAAGACGCGGCGCAGCAACTCGGACGTGGACGCCGGCGACGTTGCAGCGCTCGCCCGACCTCCCAAAGACGACGGAGAGATGCGGCGCTCCAAGGCAGGGGTGATGGACGCCACCTAGTCACCTCGCGCGTCCTCACACGGCGACACGGAGCGACCGAGTGGTGCGGCTCCGGCGAGCTTCGGATTGCGCTCTCCCCGCTTGATTGCTGCACGGGAGAAGCGGGGCAGGGGTCACGGGGTGCGTACGGTCCAATTAATCCATAACTTTTGATTTGAATGTCCAAATGAGGTCAAACAAAATTCTAAAAATTTGTAAAATTATTACCTTTCTTTTAAACCAATTGTGGGCATGTTTTGAATATTTTTGAAAAATAATATTTTGAAATATTGATTAAATACAAATTTGACACTTAAAAGTAAAATTTGAATTTCTATCTTAATTAAATTTTCTTTTGGCTAAATAAAATTTGTAAAAATACCCACATTTCAATATGTTTGAATTTAAGCTATTTAAACTTATTTTACTGAACCATTCATCCTTATTTTGGCATAATATTAAAGAACTAATTATAAATAATGTTTAGGAAATGTGAAATATAAGGTATTCATTTTTAATTGAAAATAGTTTGTGCACCAATATATTTTATATTATGATAGTTCATTTTGAAAACTTCATAACAACTTTGGAAAAGATTTTTGTTTTAATTCTATTCTTATTCAGAAGGTATTAATCATTTCATGCTCTGAAAATAATGAAATTCATTTAATCAAATGAAATGTTTATTTGGCTAATTCATTAATTTGAATCTATGAAGTTCATAGTTGTAAATTACAGAATTGAAATTTATCACCCTGTTTTGAACTTAGTTGAGAGAATGAAAACCATTTGGCAACTAACACCATTTTTAAATAATTTGTGAATTTTATGAATAAATATGACTAAGTGGTTGAAATCAATTTCTTATAAGTAAACTATTTACTTAAAATAAAATGGATTGTAGTTTGTAAAATATTTGTCAATTTACATTTTAAGGTTTTTGAAATACAGTGGATAATAAAATGTTTCAACTGTGACATTTGAAATATTAACTCCAGTTTGAAGTCTTTCATAGTTGGTTTCCTTATACATTTAATATTTTATTTTAATAAAAAGAAAAGTTTTAAAATTTAGTGATTTTTGAATATTATAAAATATTGGGATGTTACATCTCCGTTCATGACGGTGAAACTTTTGGAGCGCCTGATGATGCGCTTTGCTTCGACTGGGTCAGCAGGCAGCTTCTGATACAGTATGTACGCCAGGTACGGTCCTGTCCATGTAGCTTCGACTAGCATGACCTCCCTGGGGACCTTGTCTTGGCTTGGCAGGTTAGCATCGCCTTTTGTTGTTGCAGTGCTTGCTGTGTTTTGAGTCTTGATGGATCTCTGCGTGATGCGCTCGAGGAAGACGGCGGGTGGAACTGGAACCCTGTCTGATCCCATGTTAGCGAGGACGTCGGCTTCTTCATTGCTTTCGCGGCCGATGTGCCGCAACTCGCAGCCGTCGAAGTTGCCTTCCATCTGGTTGTAAAGGTCTCTGTAGGCGATCATGTTGTCGGCGATGGCGTCGCAGGACTTCATGGTTTGCTGTACCACCAGGTAGGAGTCGCCATATATCATGAGGTGCATGGCGCCGCAGTTTTTGGCCATCCGCATGCCGTGGATCAGGGCCTCGTACTCGGCTTCGTTGTTAGACGGTGTCGGAAAGTCCATCTGTAGGACGTACTTGAGCTTGTCGCCCTTGGGGGAGATGTAGTGCCCATGCTTATGAAAGCAGTGACACATATGAATAATGTAAAGACTTGGATCACATAAGTCTCACATTCTCCAATAAGATGAAATATCACAGTACAATGTCATAATTTATTACAGAACGAGACGAATGATCCAAAAACAAATATCCTTACAACTTAGCATAGCGGAAATGCTAGCTGAATCAATAGTTCACACTTTATTTCAGAGTTCAAACGCAATACTAAAGGTAGCATGGAGCTACATCTTCTCCATGAAGCCACTGGCAAATCATTTTGGTTGTAGCTCGAAGACGACCCCCTTACTCCTCATTCGGACATTCTGCAAGGTTTAGTTGCAGCCCAGCTATAAAGGGTCAGCACAATTGAATTGTGGTGGCAAGTGAATTTAATTCCTAATGTTCTATTTTACTATAACTATATGCTTAATTTGGCTAGTGGAGCTCAAGGCTATTGTGCAAAGCAAATTTTCTCCTACTTTTGATAAACAGTTTTCTTAAATCAATATCTTCTACCCATGTCCCCTACCCATGTTCACCCAACAAAGTTTTATTAGGAAATTTGAGATGACGAGATTTTCAGAACACAGCCTTGTGTAGTTACTCAAATTGTCCGTTGCCGGGGACACGGCTAAGATCTTAGGTTCTAACTCTCGAGAGGGTGTGCACTTTTACCATTAGACTTAATCAACCCAAACTATCCTCTACACTCCTTTGTTGAGAAGGAAAAGGAGAAGATCAAGACGAGACTTTTCAGAAGTTGCTTTCCCATGATCATACTAAGAGATTACCACCATCCTATAAACTCTACCACCATCAATCTCTTGACCCAAGTCCACATCAACTTACTCCATCAAGACAGAGCCCATATTGACCAATGGTTGCACGATAAGCAACTAGACTCAGTGTAAACTTCAATCTCATAGCCCTGGGTGGCCTACCACAAGTGAGCAACTCAGGTTAACACCGCATATCATGGCCCCAGGTAAGTAGAAACTGCCCTGGGCGAAGACAACCATGACACATGGCCCTGAGAAGCCACTCAACTTGAAACCTCCTCGATCGACCCAATCCACCCAGGCGTTAAATTAATTTAGTGGAAATTTTCATTTATCACATCAACCATAAAACATTCATTTTTGCAGAAGTTGCTTCCACTAAATTATAATAGGGGTCTAATCTGGAATTTCCAAGGGGACACCTAAAAGGCTTGCATAGCATACTACAATCTCCCAAAAACCTATCATGCATACTACTTTTGCAAATACTGTTTGAAAACACTAGATATGCAATAGAATAAAATAGTGGGTGTTTTTTTAAGTCACTTGCCTGAAGAAAGTTGTCGTTTCTCACACACTCTTGTCCAAGTCAAAAGTTGCTCCCCGTTTCAAACTATATAGTAAAAGGGCACCGAATAAACAAGCAATTCAACAAACACAAAAAAAATTGAAACATACAAGCGCAATAAGTCTTAGAAATGGATTTGGTCAAGGATGTCCCATAATTCAATATGCAAAAAGAATTTATGTGATTGCGTTTAGGGTATAGTCGAAAGTCAATTTGGACATTTTCAATTTGAAAAGATTGAAAGATCATAGGATCCAATTGAAGTAGTCTTTAAACGAAGAGATCCTAAGATGGTTTAATCATAACTTAAAAGCAAGGTACAAGATTTTACAACAACCATCCATATTTAATTTCTTTTACCTAAGGTTATGTTTTCAAAATTTTAAATTTAAACAAATTCATATTCAAGAATTTCTTAATTTATCATATCTAACATTTTTAATTCCCAACTGAAAGGTTCATAGTATTAAAATATACAACCTAGTTATTTGAAATGGCATAATGTTTTAATTCACATTTTTTGTAACACCTAAATAACCAATATCATTTATATACACTTGTAAATGAATTAAAATCATTTAAAAGGTTTTAAATTAAAACATACTTATTAAAGTTAAGTATTATATTAATAAACAGAAATTTGAGCTTTCTCTAGACTAGGACAATTATTTATGTCTTTGGTGCAAAGTAATAAATTTTTAAATTAATAAACTTATAATGTGCTAGAATAAATCAAATGAAGTCTCATGATCATTAAATTCATTTTAAATTGTTCAAACATTATTTGTAACGAAATTTTATAAATGGGGTTAATAGGTAGAGGGCATTTTAATTAAGTTCATAGTAATTTGATTAAATAAAAAATAATATTTCTATTAGTAGTCATGTTCCAAAATAGTCAAACTATTCAAAATAAAACTACAATAATTTAACCATCAAAATATTTCTCAAAATTATTTTATCATAGATGCAACATATTACACATTTTCTAAAGTGTCTAAAACAATTTTATTTGCAATTTTTAGAATTTACTGATTTAAAGTTATTACAAAAATACTCAAATTCACCATTTGAATTTTTAATATTTTAAACTAGGTCAAATTTGAAATTTAAAGGTTCCAGTAGGTTCTACTTGTCGAGAGCTTCAATTTGACATAAAATTTGTCCAATTTGGGTCAAGGGTTAAAAAGTTATGATAATTCCAAGTGGCAGGGGCTTTTCTGCAAAACTGCCATTTAATCTAATTAAAAGAAATTAATATCCACGTGTGCGCTGACTGGGCGCTGACTGGACCTGACGTGGCTGCTGACTGGGTCGCTGACGTGGATAAGTGAAACGATCTGGATCGTCAGATCCAGATCTAACGGCCAGAAGGGAATCGTACCGATTCGATTAAAAAATCTAATCCTGGCCGTTGATTGAAGATCTGAGGGCTCTCACGCGTGGTCCAGAGACTAGCGGCGCTAGGTCGCCGGAGTCTCGTCGGAGACGGTGCCGACGACGGCATCGTGGCGTTTTACGCGCTCTACGGTGTCCCGGGATGAACGGAACTAACCAGGGTGTGCAGGAGGTCACGGCGGAGATGGTGACGAGGTGGGGGTGCTCGGCGTGCTCCGGTGCTCTTCCAAATCCTCGCCGGAGTTGCGCACGGCGGCGGCTCGCTTCGGTCGTGCACGGGCGCGATGATTTGCTGCGGAAAGAAGCGAACGAGGGCATCACAAAGAAGCGCACGACTACGAGGGACCGAGAGAGAGGCGAGGGAGGGACCGAGGAGCTCGGCACTCACCGGAATAAGCATAGGACGGTGGCGGAAATGGATGGACGGCGGCGGTGATTGTGGACAGCCCGGGGGTGCTCGGGCTGGGGTTCTTCGGGGAAAAGAGAGGGGGAAAGCGTGGGGGTTAAAAGGGGCAGGGGAGGGAACCAATCCCGCAAGAACCTCGACGAATGTTTGGAAAGAATCGGGGCGTGAATCTCGGCCTGGGGAAGACGACGATGACGTCACGCTGACGTCACCCTTCCTTTTTCTTTTCTGATTTTTATTTCCTTATTTCATATCTTTTAATTTAAGTGTCCAAAAGCAGTCAAACAAATTTCTAAAAATTCGTAAAATTATTATCTTTGAGTTAAACCATTTGTGGGCATATTTTAAACATTTTTAAATTTAATATTTTTGAAAAATTCATTTAATACCAATTTGATACTAAATATCAATTTTGTAGTTATATAGTAAATTAAGTTTTCTTTTGGCTAAATAAAATTTGTAAAATACCCATATTCAAATATGATTTGGAATTAAGTTATCTAAACTCATATTCTATTATTACATAATATCTAGCTTTAATAGATTATTAAAACACATTTTATACCTATTTGTATTAAGTAGAGAAACTGTAATGTAATCCTTTCAGTTTGAAGTAATTTGGGCACCAATTTATTTATCATAAGATAACTCCATTGAAGGCTTCATAACCACTTTGGAAAAGATTTTAGATTTAAAAACAAAAGTATACTCCTGAAAATCATTTTATGTTTTGGAAATAAAAGAAGATCATTTTAAGCTAATGGAATGTAATTGGATAATCCATTTATATAAAACATAATGAAGTTATTAAAGTTAGAAACTATAGGTTGAAATTTCAACACTATGTTTTTGTACTCAGTGGAACTAAAGAAAAACCACTTGGCAAATGGATCCTGTTTTAAATTATTTAAAATTACACTTGTAAATACCATTTTAAATTATGAATTGCTAAGGTTAAGTGGTGGAAACAAATATTTATAAGGAAACCCTTTTATTTTAATGAAATGGTAAAAACATTTGTCAAATTACATGTTGAGGTTTAATAACTACAATGGATAATAAATTGTTTAACTTGGATCAACTTTTGGAAGTAATGATTGTTCCAAGATAATTAAAGTATTAAAACTCTTCTAGATGCTAGAAGTCTGTTATAATTGGTTCTCTTATGCATTTTAAAATTTTATTTTAATTAAAATAAAGGTTTTAAATTTTTGTGATTTTTGAACATTCCAAGATATTGGGATGTTACAGGAGATGAGCACAACTCCTGCCCCGGCTGACATGAATTTCTTGGAGCCATCGAAGTACATTGTCCATGCGTTGGACAGGTCGGGGACGTTTGGTAGCTGGGCTTCTATCCACTCGGTGGTGAATTCTGGGAGGACTTTGGCCTTGATGGACTTCGGGTGAGCATACTTCTGCCCCCATGGTCCTAGTTCGACAACCCACTTGGCGACTCGTCCTGTTGCGCGTTGATTTGTGAGAATGTCTGCTAGTCCAGAGGAGCTTACCACCGTGATCGGTTGCTCGGAGAAGTAGTGGACGACCTTCCTGGAGGTCATAAAGACTCCATACGCCTGCTTCTGGTAATGCGGGTAGTTCTGCTTGGACAGGGTGAGGACTTCGCTGAGGTAGTAGACGGGCCTTTGCTGTAACATCCCAATATTTTGGAATGTTTAAAAGTCACAAAAATTTAAAACTTTTGTTTCTGATTTAAATAAAACATTAAATGCGTAAGGAAACCAACTATGAAAGACTACAAACATATTGAAAGAGTTTAATATTTCAAATATCTCAATGTTCCATTAATTCCAAAAGTTGTTCCAGTAAACATTTGATTATTCCTTGTATTTCATTAACCTTAATATGTAATTTGACAAATATTTTACAAACTTCAAACCATTGTACTCTAATAAAATAGTTTACTTACTGGTATTTGTTTCCACCACTTAGCCATAGCTATTCATAAATTAAAATAAGATTTATAACTATTTAAAATACTAATAGCAAAATGGTTTTTCATTCTTATACCTGAGTGCAAAACATAATTTTGGAAATTATAAGTCTATAGGGAATATCTTTAAAACTTCATAGACTTTATAATTAATTAATTA
Source organism: Poa annua (assembly GCA_026929855.1). Lineage (NCBI taxonomy): Eukaryota > Viridiplantae > Streptophyta > Magnoliopsida > Poales > Poaceae > Poa > Poa annua. The sequence continues at coordinate 99,062,027 of CM049427.1, forward strand.
TCCAAATAGGCATTTCATTAATTTTAAATTGATTTCATTAACTCTAAAAACATAAAATGATTTTCATGACGTTATTTAATATAAGAAATGACTTAAATCGAAATTCTTTTCCATAATTGCTTTATGGAGTTTTCAAATGAATTATCATAATATAAAACTTAATGGTGCACAAAACATTTTGTATTTAAAAATGAATGCATTATACTTTTCTTTCCATTCCAATAAATGTGTTATACATTGAATATTGTATAAAAGCTAAAATTGATTTAAAATTGGAATATGAGTTTAATAACTAAAATTCAAACATATTAGAATGTGGATAATTTCATAAATTTTATTAACCCAAAAAGAATTTATTAAATTACTAATCTCAAAGTTGACCTAAATGGGCAATTTTGTATTTTATGAATATTTGAAAATATTTATTTTCAAAATTATTCAAAACATGCCCACAACTGGTTTAACACAAAGATAATAATTTTACAAATTTTTAGAAATTTGTTTGACTTCATTTGGGCACTTAAATCAAAAGTTATGAAATAATAAAATAAAAATCAGAAAATGAAAAAGGAAGGATGACGTCAGCGTGACGTCATCGTCGTCTTCCTCCGGCCGTGAATCACGCCCCCGATTCTTTCCAAAAATCCGGCGAGGTTGATGCGGGATTTGTTTCCTCCCCAGCCCCCATTTAAACCCCGCACCCTCCTCTCTCTTTCCCCCTCAAAAACCCTAAGAAACCTTCCCTGAGGCTGCCGGGAAAAGCTCGCCGGAGCAACGTGAGTCCGCCGCCGGTTTTCTCTGCTTTCCTGACGAGGTGAGCACGAACGAGTCCGAGACCCCCTCCTTCCTTTTTCCCTTGTCCTTGCGCACCTCCGTGACCCCTTGGTCGATTTATTTCCGCAGTCGTTAGAGCGGAACAAGGTCACCGAATGCTCGCCGGCGTTTGAGGAACTCCGGCCGCGCCTCGCCGCTGCCCGAGGAAGCACGAGTTGACGCCGTCGCCACCATCGAGTTCGACGCGCCGCTCCGCACCTCGTCGTCGCCACCGGAGGCTCGGGGAAGCACCAGAGCAACCGCGCCGTCCACGACCGAGCCGCCGGCGCCTTCTTCGCCCCAACTCCGGTGAGTTCCGCCGCCCGTTTCTGGTCAACGCCCCCGGACCGTCCGATCTATCTTCAACGGTTAGGATTAGAACACTTAAAACGAATCGGTACGATTCTTTTTTGGCCGTTAGATCTGGATCTGACGATCCGGATCGTTTCACTTATCCACGTCAGCGACCCAGTCAGGAGCCACGTCAGGTCCAGTCAGCGCCCAGTCAGCGCACACGTGGATATTATTTTCTTTTAATTTGATTAAATGGCAGTTTTGCAGAAAAGCCCCTGCCACTTCGAATTATCATAACTTTTTAACCCTTGACCCAAATTGGACAAATTTTATATCGAATTGAAGCTCTCGACAAGTAGAACCTAGTGGAACTTTTGAATTTCAAATTTGACCTAGTTTAAAATATTCAAATTTCAAATGGTTAATTTGATTAATTTTGTAATAACTTTAAATCAGTAAATTCTAAAAATTTCAAATAAATTGTTTTAGACACTTTAGAAAATGTGTAATATGTTGCATCTGCTACAAAATAATTTTGAGAATTATTTTGATAATTAAATGGTTGTGTGTTTAATTTGAATAGTTTGACTATTTTGACATAACTTTTAATACAAACATTATTTTGATTTAATCCAAATGCTATACATTTAATTAAAAGCCTCCTGTCAATTAACACCATTTATAAAATTGTGTTACAAATAATGTTTGAATAATTTAAATGGATTTAAAGATCATGAGACTTGATTTAATATATTCTAGCACATTATAAAGTTCATGAATTTAAAATTTATTACTTTGCACCAAGACATAAAAAAATCGTCCTAGTTTAGAGAAAGCTCAAATTCCTGGTTATAAATATAATACATAACTTTAATAAGTATGTTTTTAAATTAAAACCTTTTTAAATGATTTTATTCATTTACAAGTGTATATAAATGATATTGGTTAATTAGGGTTACTAAAAATATGAATTAAAACTTTTTGCCATTTCAAATAACTAGGATGTAGTTTAATACTATGAACTTGTCAGATGGGTTTTAAAAATGTTAGATATGATAAATTAAGAAACTCTTGACTATACCTTAAATGCAATCACATAAATTCTTTTTGCATATTGAATTATGTGACACCCTTGACCAAATCCACTTCTAAGCCGTATTACGCATGTATGTATCAATTGGTGTTGTGTTTGTTGAATTGCTTGCTTATTCAATGCCTTTTACTATATAGTTTGAAACGGGGAACTACTTTTGACTTGGACAAGAGTGTGTGAGAAACGACAACTTCATCAGGCAAGTGACTTCATAAAACACCTACTATTTTATTCTATTGCATATCTAGTGTTTTCAAACAGAATTTGCAAAAGTAGTATGCATGATAGGTTTTGGGAGATTGTAGTATGCTATGCAAACCTTTTAGGTTTCCCCTTAGAAATTCCAGATTAGACCCCTATTATAATTAAGTGGAAGCAACTGCTGCAAAAATGATTGTTTTATGGTTGATGTGATAAATGAAAATTTCCACTAAATTAATTTAACGCCTGGGTGGATTGGGTCGATCGAGGAGGTTTCAAGTTGAGTGGCTTCTCAGGGCCATGTGTCATGGTTGTCTTCGCCCAGGGTAGTTTCTACTTACCTGGGGCCATGATATGCGGTGTTAACCTGAGTTGCTCACTTGTGGTAGGCCACCCAGGGCTATGAGATTGAAGTTTACACTGAGTCTAGTTGCTTATCGTGCAACCATTGGTCAATATGGGCTATGTCTTGATGGAGTAAGTTGATGTGGACCTGGGTCAAGAGATTGATGGTGGTAGAGTTGATAGGATGGTGGTAATCTCTTAGTATGATCATGGGAAAGCAACTTCTGAAAAGTCTCGTCTTGATCTTCTCCTTTTCCTTCTCACTAAAGGAGTGTAGAGGATAGTTTGGGTTGATTGAGTCTAGTGGTGAAAGTGCACACCCTCTCGAGAGTTAAAACCTAAGATCTTAGCCGTGTCCCCGGCATCGGACAATTTGAGTAACTACACAAGGCTGTGTTCTGAAAATCTCCTCATCTCTAATTTCTTAATAAAACTTTGTTGGATGAACATGGGTAGGAGACATGGACTTGTCTCGAGAATTGTCTCTGAAGGAGAAGATTTTTGATTTAAGAAAACTGTTTATCAAAAGTAGGAGAAAATTTGCTTTGTGCAATAGCCTGGAGCTCCACCAGCCATAATAAGCATATAGTTATAGCTTAATAGAACATTAGGAATTAAAGTCACTTGCCACCACAATTCAATTGTGCTGACCCTTTATAGCTGGGCTGCAACTAAACCTTGCAGAATGTCCAAATGAGGAGTAAGGGGGTCGTCTTCGAGCTACAACCAACATGATTTGCCTGTGGCTTCATGGAGAAGATGTAGCTCCATGCTACATTTAGGATTGCGTTTGAACTCTGAAATAAAGTGTGAACTATTTATTCAGCTAGCATTTCCGCTATGCTAAATTGTAAGGATATTCGTTTTTGGATCATTTGTCTCGTTCTGTAATAATTTATGACATTGTACTGTGATACCTCATCTTATTGGAGAATGTGAGACTTACGTGATCCAAGTCTTTACATTATTCATATGTGCCATTGCTTTCCTAAGCATGGGCACTACAGATCGTATCAGAGCACGAATGTTGCCTGTAGGCTCGAAACCCCTAGGATTGGACAGAAACCAAAAGTCAAACATTTTGTTATTTTTCTATTTATGCATTATATTTTTCTTATTTTGTTTCTTTCCTCTTTCACTTTAATTCTAATACTCTTACCTTTTTCAAAATTTTAGATGGGAGAGTACACTAAGACCGTGTATGCTGGCATTTTGTCGGATTTCCTCTTTGGGAGGCAGCTATCCAGGTTGACAAGTCAATTGAAGCTACCACCGCCCTATTTCCAAGGAAGGAAGGAGGAGACCGACATACCCAATGTGACGCGCTGGGAGATCCGCACAATCATGAGCCCAGACCCCACGATGCCAGACTTCGAGCCCGTGGACTATGTCACCCACTACCCAGAATGGATTGAAGGAGTTAACGTAGCTATGGTGGACTTAATAGCTCGTTTGTGCTACAAGTATCGCAACAACCAACCACAGGGTTCGCCCTTCCGTGCCTTTGGGAAGAGAGATGCACATGGCTACTCGATGGCTCACACTGGGAATCGCTTGGACCTACCCCTGATCTATAAGATGTTTGAAGACCTAGATTTTCTTGTCAACTGCTTGACCCGTGAGGTTCAACAAGCTCATGACATCGCGGATAACGCTCGGGCCGTCATACACGCGAAGACCCAAGAACTCCAGACTTCTGAAACCCTTATCGGCCACATGGAGGAACACATCCATGATCTACAGTTGCAGAACCTTGATAAGGATGAGCAGATTGCCGCACTTCAAGCACAACTCAACCCACCTCCATCTCCACCACTGGTAACTGAAGAAGAAGACGACCAAGGTACTGGAGAAGTGGCTGCACCCGCAAATGTAAAGGAGGAAGAACAGGAGGAAGAAGACCCTGAAGAGGTAATTTTTGAGGAGTCAAGTGAGGAAGAAGACACACCTGAGGTGAACAACCGCGCAACAAAGCGCAAGCGGGATATCAAAGAGGAATAAGGGGAGCAAGTCAAGCAAACGTTAGTGAGACCACCATTTATCCTATCTTAGCTTATCGTATCAGTGTAGTGTATTGACCTATCAAAATGTGATATGGCAGTACCAGCGTGTTTATTTGGAACCTAAATCGTTTTTAGAGTTGAGAGTTTAAAAACCTTGAGTTTTCAGGATTATTAATGTCTAGCGATTTTGAACCTTGAGTGGTGTTCTTGATTTGATTGCTTGAGGTGTTTTGTTTGTATGACCTGAAATTATTTAAGGGTGGTAGCCACCCAAAATCAAATTTATCCCTGCCGCATAAACCCTGAGAGCCAAACTACCCTTCTTTCTAGCCTTCAATCTCCCCCCCCCCCTAAGAATTCTTAAGTTTCCTTGTCTCCAAAACCTCTCGAGTATCAGATTCATTTCAAACTTTTCTAGTCTCTCCGAATCTCGGGGACAAGATTCCTTTTAAGGGTGGTAGTATGTAACATCCCAATATTTTGGAATGTTTAAAAGTCACAAAAATTTAAAACTTTTGTTTCTGATTTAAATAAAACATTATATGCGTAAGGAAACCAACTATGAAAGACTACAAACATATTGAAAGAGTTTAATATTTCAAATATCTCAATGTATCATTAATTCCAAAAGTTGTTCCAGTAAACATTTGATTATTCCTTGTATTTCATTAACCTTAATATGTAATTTGACAAATATTTTACAAACTTCAAACCATTGTACTCTAATAAAATAATTTACTTACTGGTATTTGTTTCCACCACTTAGCCATAGCTATTCATAAATTAAAATAAGATTTATAACTATTTAAAATACTAATAGCAAAATGGTTTTTCATTCTTATACCTGAGTGCAAAACATAATTTTGGAAATTATAAGTCTATAGGGAATATCTTTAAAACTTCATAGACTTTATAATTAATTAATTAATTAATTATCCAAATAGGCATTTCATTAATTTTAAATTGATTTCATTAACTTTAAAAACATAAAATGATTTTCATGACGTTATTTAATATAAGAAATGACTTAAATCGAAATTCTTTTCCATAATTGCTTTATGGAGTTTTCAAATGAATTATCATAATATAAAACTTAATGGTGCACAAAACATTTTGTATTTAAAAATGAATGCATTATACTTTTCTTTCCATTCCAATAAATGTGTTATACATTGAATATTGTATAAAAGCTAAAATTGATTTAAAATTGGAATATGAGTTTAATAACTAAAATTCAAACATATTAGAATGTGGATAATTTCATAAATTTTATTAACCCAAAAAGAATTTATTAAATTACTAATCTCAAAGTTGACCTAAATGGGCAATTTTGTATTTTATGAATATTTGAAAATATTTATTTTCAAAATTATTCAAAACATGCCCACAACTGGTTTAACACAAAGATAATAATTTTACAAATTTTTAGAAATTTGTTTGACTTCATTTGGGCACTTAAATCAAAAGTTATGAAATAATAAAATAAAAATCAGAAAATGAAAAAGGAAGGATGACGTCAGCGTGACGTCATCGTCGTCTTCCTCCGGCCGTGAATCACGCCCCCGATTCTTTCAAAAAATCCGGCGAGGTTGATGCGGGATTTGTTTCCTCCCCAGCCCCCATTTAAACCCCGCACCCTCCTCTCTCTTTCCCCCTCAAAAACCCTAAGAAACCTTCCCTGAGGCTGCCGGGAAAAGCTCGCCGGAGCAACGTGAATCCGCCGCCGTTTTTCTCTGCTTTCCTGACGAGGTGAGCACGAACGAGTCCGAGACCCCCTCCTTCCTTTTTCCCTTGTCCTTGCGCACCTCCGTGACCCCTTGGTCGATTTATTTCCACAGTCGTTAGAGCGGAACAAGGTCACCGAATGCTCGCCGGCGTTTGAGGAACTCCGGCCGCGCCTCGCCGCTGGCCGAGGAAGCACGAGTTGACGCCGTCGCCACCATCGAGTTCGACGCGCCGCTCCGCACCTCGTCGTCGACACCGGAGGCTCGGGGAAGCACCAGAGCAACCGCGCCGTCCACGACCGAGCCGCCGGCGCCTTCTTCGCCCCAACTCCGGTGAGTTCCGCCGCCCGTTTCTGGTCAACGCCCCCGGACCGTCCGATCTATCTTCAACGGTTAGGATTAGATCACTTAAAACGAATCGGTACGATTCTTTTCTGGTCGTTAGATCTGGATCTGACGATCCGGATCGTTTCACTTATCCACGTCAGCGACCCAGTCAGGAGCCACGTCAGGTCCAGTCAGCGCCCAGTCAGCGCACACGTGGATATTATTTTCTTTTAATTTGATTAAATGGCAGTTTTTCAGAAAAGCCCCTGCCACTTCGAATTATCATAACTTTTTAACCCTTGACCCAAATTGGACAAATTTTATATCGAATTGAAGCTCTCGACAAGTAGAACCTAGTGGAACTTTTGAATTTCAAATTTGACCTAGTTTAAAATATTCAAATTTCAAATGGTTAATTTGATTATTTTTGTAATAACTTTTAATCAGTAAATTCTAAAAATTTCAAATAAATTGTTTTAGACACTTTAGAAAATGTGTAATATGTTGCATCTGCTATAAAATAATTTTGAGAATTATTTTGATAATTAAATGGTTGTGTGTTTAATTTGAATAGTTTGACTATTTTGACATAACTTTTAATACAAACATTATTTTGATTTAATCCAAATGCTATACATTTAATTAAAAGCCTCCTGTCAATTAACACCATTTATAAAATTGTGTTACAAATAATGTTTGAATAATTTAAATGGATTTAAAGATCATGAGACTTGATTTAATATATTCTAGCACATTATAAAGTTCATGAATTTAAAATTTACTACTTTGCACCAAGACATAAAAAAATCGTCCTAGTTTAGAGAAAGCTCAAATTCCTGGTTATAAATATAATACATAACTTTAATAAGTATGTTTTTAAATTAAAACCTTTTTAAATGATTTTATTCATTTACAAGTGTATATAAATGATATTGGTTAATCAGGGTTACTAAAAATATGAATTAAAACTTTTTGCCATTTCAAATAACTAGGATGTATTTTAATACTATGAACTTGTCAGCTGGGTTTTAAAAATGTTAGATATGATAAATTAAGAAACTCTTGACTATACCTTAAATGCAATCACATAAATTCTTTTTGCATATTGAATTATGTGACACCCTTGACCAAATCCACTTCTAAGCCGTATTACGCATGTATGTATCAATTGGTGTTGTGTTTGTTGAATTGCTTGATTATTGGATGCCTTTTACTATATAGTTTGAAACGGGGAACTACTTTTGACTTGGACAAGAGTGTGTGAGAAACGACAACTTCATCAGGCAAGTGACTTCATAAAACACCTACTATTTTATTCTATTGCATATCTAGTGTTTTCAAACAGAATTTGCAAAAGTAGTATGCACGATAGGTTTTGGGAGATTGTAGTATGCTATGCAAACCTTTTAGGTTTCCCCTTAGAAATTCCAGATTAGACCCCTATTATAATTTAGTGGAAGCAACTGCTGCAAAAATGATTGTTTTATGGTTGATGTGATAAATGAAAATTTCCACTAAATTAATTTAACGCCTGGGTGGATTGGGTCGATCGAGGAGGTTTCAAGTTGAGTGGCTTCTCAGGGCCATGTGTCATGGTTGTCTTCGCCCAGGGTAGTTTCTACTTATCTGGGGCCATGATATGCGGTGTTAACCTGAGTTGCTCACTTGTGGTAGGCCACCCAGGGCTATGAGATTGAAGTTTACACTGAGTCTATATGCTTATCGTGCAACCATTGGTCAATATGGGCTCTGTCTTGATGGACTAAGTTGATGTGGACCTGGGTCAAGAGATTGATGGTGGTAGACTTGATAGGATGGTGGTAATCTCTTAGTATGATCATGGGAAAGCAACTTCTGAAAAGTCTCGTCTTGATCTTCTCCTTTTCCTTCTCACTAAAGGAGTGTAGAGGATAGTTTGGGTTGATTGAGTCTAATGGTGAAAGTGCACACCCTCTCGAGAGTTAAAACCTAAGATCTTAGCCGTGTCCCCGGCATCGGACGATTTGAGTAACTACACAAGGTTGTGTTATGAAAATCTCCTCATCTCTAATTTCTTAATAAAACTTTGTTGGATGAACATGGGTAGGAGACATGGACTTGTCTCGATAATTGTCTCTGAAGGAGAAGATTTTTGATTCAAGAAAACTGTTTATCAAAAGTAGGAGAAAATTTGCTTTGTGCAATAGCCTGGAGCTCCACCAGCCATAATAAGCATATAGTTATAGCTTAATAGAACATTAGGAATTAAAGTCACTTGCCACCACAAGTCAATTGTGCTGACCCTTTATAGCTGGGCTGCAACTAAACCTTGCAGAATGTCCGAATGAGGAGTAAGGGGGTCGTCTTCGAGCTACAACCAACATGATTTGCCAGTGGCTTCATGGAGAAGATGTAGCTCCATGCTACCTTTAGGATTGCGTTTGAACTCTGAAATAAAGTGTGAACTATTTAATCAGCTAGCATTTCCGCTATGCTAAATTGTAAGGATATTCGTTTTTGGATCATTTGTCTCGTTCTGTAATAATTTATGACATTGTACTGTGATACCTCATCTTATTGGAGAATGTGAGACTTATGTGATCCAAGTCTTTACATTATTCATATGTGCCATTGCTTTCCTAAGCATGGGCACTACATTTGCACCGGGTGGCTGTGCCCTTCTTCTTCCCGTTCGACTACGAGTACCGTGCTTACCACCCTGTTTGTTTCTGAGACGTATAAGTATAACGGCTCGTTCTCCAGTGGTGCCACGAGGACTGGAGAGGTTGTCAGGGTTTTCTTGAGATGGTCGAACGCGTCCTGCGCCTCCTGTGTCCACTCGAACTTGTCCGTCTTCTTCATCAGTCTGTAGAAAGGTAAGGCTTTCTCTCCCAACTTACTCATGAACCGGCTGAGAGCTGCGACTTGGCCGGCTAATCGCTGCACCTCTCGAAGTTTGGTTGGTGCTGGCATGGTGAGAATGTTCTGCACCTTCTCGGGGTTCGCTTCGATTCCTCTTGCAGATACGAGGTACCCTAGTAGCTCTCCGGCTGGCACGCCGAACACGCACTTCTCTGGGTTGAGCTTGATCTGGTATACGTCGAGTGCGGCGAAGACCTTGCGGAGGTCGTCGTATAAGGTATCCTCTTTTCGGGTCGTGACGACGATGTCATCGACGTAGACTTGGACGATCTGCCCGATGAGCCCTTTGAGGCACGCTTGCATTGTTCGCTGGTACGTGGCACCTGCGTTCTTTAACCCGAACGACATCGTCTGGTAGCAAAAGACGCCGTCGGGTGTGATGAATGCAGTTTTCTCTTTGTCTTCGACTTTCAGCCTGATCTGCTGGTAGCCTGAGTAGGCGTCCAGGAAGGACATGCGTTCGCAACCTGCTGTCGAGTCGATGATCTGGTCTATCCGCGGGAGCGGGAAATGATCCTTGGGGCAGCACTTATTGACTGCAGTGCAGTCGACGCACATGCGCAGTTTCTTCGTCTTCTTCTTCTCCACCAGGACCGGGTTGGCGACCCAGTCCGAGTCCTTGATCTCTCGGATGAACTTGGCGTGTAGTAGTCTGTCAACTTCCATGGTGATCGTGTCTCGCTTGGGTCCTGAGAAGCGTCACATGGATTGTTTGACTGGCCTAGCGTCCTTGTGGACCTTTAGAGAGTGCTCGGCGAGTTCCTTGGGTATCCCTGGCATGTCAGAAGGTTGCCATGCAAAGACCTTCCAGTTCTCACGTAGGAACTCGACGAGCGCGCTTTCCTATGCGGGGGTCAGACTGGACGAGACCTTGACCGTCTTTCTGCTATCAGTCGGATGGACTTGGTGGGTGACGGAGTCGTCGTTCGTGTTGAATGTTGCGTCCTTAGCTGGATTCTTGCGAGATGGAAAGAGGGTCTTGTCGTTGTCGGCTGATATGGCCTTGAAGTGCTCTTCGACCCCGATGAACTGAGAAATCTTGGCAAACTCGCGGTCGCAACCGTTGGAGAGCCCGAAGTCGCCGCGTATGGTGATTACCCCTTTCGGCTCGGGCAGCTTGATCATCAGGTAGGCGTAGTGGGGTACTGCCATGAACCTGGCAAAGGTTGGGCGCCCGAGGATGGCGTCGTATTGTGACTTCCAGTCGATGACCTCAAAGTCTATCGACTCCTTTCTAAAGTGCTCGGGTGTACCGAGGATGACGTAGAGTGTGATTGTTCCCATGGGCGTGATTGCTTGCCCTGGTACTATGCCGTGGAAGGTGGTTTCCGATTCCGGCAATTTCTCTGTCGACCTGTTCATTCTTCTCAGGGTGTCGGCGAATATGATGTTGATGCCGCTGCCTCCGTCCATGAACACCTTCTTCAAGCTGTAGTCGCCGATCAGGGCCTCAATCACGAGTGCGGCGTGTCCGGTTTGGGTTACCTCGGATGGGTGATCTGCCCTGGAAAACGTGATGGGTGTCTCAGACCCGCGCAGGTAGTCTGGTACTGCGCGCGGGCTATTGATGGCCTGAAGTACTTGGCGGGTGATGAGCTTTTGGCGCCGTTTTGACGGGGGTCCCTTCTGGATCATGTTCAGCTGTCCCCGTGCGGGTGGATACGTGTCGGCTGCTGCCGACTGACCTTGTTGCTGTTGCTGCTGCTGCGGCTGGGGGAATGGTCCTGCTGCCTGCACCTGGTTGTTGCTTGCGGGTGCCGCCTGGATGGCTAGCTGCGGGGCTGCCTGTATTGCCTGTACTGGAGCGATGATTTGCTGCATGGCTTGGTATATCTTTCTTGCTTTGCGACAATCCTTCAGCAGGTGGCTGGAACCCTATTTGCCTGTCTCGGGGTTGCGGAACGAGTGATGCTTACATGGTTGCATCCGCTCCTCTGCTGGGGTCAACGGGCGTTTCCACTCGCGCTTCTAGCCTCCATCATTGTGGCCAATGCTGCTGCTGCCACGGTTATACTGACTCGAGCTGGACTGTCGACCTTGATCGTACTGTCGACTGTTGTCGCGTTTGTCCTCACGGGGGGTTTCATATCCCGCCGCTACTAGCTCGATTGAATCGTGGGTGTAACGTAGCTTCTTCTTTTGGCGTGCCTCACGCCAGTTGCTTGTTTCGACCTCTTTCTTGGGGGAAGTATCGCGGACGTAGTCCTCTCCTTCAGCCCACTGGTTGGCTGTCTTCATGAGCTCTATTGTGGTCTTCGGCTGGAGCCTGCCGAATTCCTCGCGGAGGTCGCGGCGAGCAACGCCGTGCATGAAGGCGTCCATCACCCGGTCTTCTAAGACGGGTTCCATGGTGTTGCGGAGGAGAGTCCATCGCTGGATGTAGGAGCGGAGCGACTCATCCTTTCCTTGCTTGCAGGCCTGCAACTCGATGTAGGTCGTTGGCCTTGCGAATGTTCCCGAGAAACTCTTGATGAAATTATCCTCGAATTATTCCCATGTTCAGAAAGAGTCTTTGGGTTGGCTTGTGAGCCACCCGCGTGCCGAGTCCGTCAGCATAAGCTGGATGTATTGCATTGCCGTAGTCGACGTCCCGCCTTGGCAAGTGCAGGCGATGAGGTAGTCCTCGAGCCACAGTCGTGGATCTTGCTTCCCGTCGTACTTTGGTGTGCCTGCTGTCAGCTTGAAGCCCTTAGGCATGCGGGTGTCGCGGATGTTGAAGCTGAAGCATGCAGCCCCACATGGCTCGAAATCGCGGTCGGCCTGGTCGTCGAGGTTCGTAACTCCAGCCGAACGTTCCCTGCGGTTGCGATCCACCGTCTTCTGCGTGAGGACGTCACGAAGGTCCTTGACTGGTTGTCGCTATGCCGCTGGGATGCCCGAGGTTGCTGGTTCGTGCGCCCGGTTGCTTGGCCGCCAGCGCTTCTTCGATTGACCTTATGCAGGCGATTTGCTGCTTGTGGAGGAGGGAGCCCGCGTCCCCCTCCGGTGGCTGCGTGAGCCGGAGGTATGTCTCGACTGAAATCAGGGCGGCGTTCGCCGTCTTTGGGACGGGTATCCCGTTCTCATCTTCGGTGACGAAGGACGAGTCGAGGTTGCGGGTGAGCCTGGTTCGATCGGCTTCTGCCATGAGGGGAACGCGGGCTCTGTTTCGCCGTGCTCCTTGATTAACTTCTGTAGAGGAGGTGAAGGAGAGGGCGGCTCGCCTGGCACTCGATGCGTCTGCGTCCCTCTTGCGCCGAAGTAAGTCGGCTTTTTCGGCGCGGAGTCGCTCGCCTTCCTTGCGTAGCAAGTACTGGACCGCCAGGTGGTCGTCTCGAGGTGCGTTGGGTGGGGGGAACGTGCCCTCGTCCACGTGCTTCATGGCTTGGATTGCCATGTCCCGTGTGATGACAAGTTTAGTCTGGTCCGGCATGTCCACTTCTAGCGGGTATGCGGGTTCTTCGTCGTCGCCTTGTGGTGCTGTGCCGGCCATGAAGACTTGCTTGGGGTAGACTTGAGTCGGGGAGTTGGTGCTGCCGCTGCTGCTTCTATCGCCGAGTCCTGCTCGGGATCGAAAATTGCTGCAACATGGCGCGCGGCGCAGTCGTTGTCGCGTCTTCTTGCGATTGTCCCTGTGTTCGCACTCGCCGGGGCGAGTGCGATTGGCTTGGGGTAGACTTGGGATTTCCACGAGGATGGAGGCGCGCGTGACGCGGCTGTCGGGCGCGAGCTCCTGGTTGCCCGTGCGGGTGCGGAAGTTGAGGTAGATCTTGACTTAGTCGACCGCGTGACCGAGGTTGGGCTAGTAGACTCGATCCGCGCGGCCGTTGCTGAAATTGTCGATGTAGTCGATGCAGATGCGATCTTCGCGGGTGCGGCGGGCGCATTCTCCGCGGGTGCGACAGATGTGATCTTCGCGGGTGGTGACGAAGGCGCGAGGGTCGCCGATTCGAGTGAGGTCGCCGCGCGTGGCGCGGTAGCCGTAGACCTGAGTGTTCCACGACTATCGATGCAGCAGTATATGGAGCCGAAGGTGATGTGTATACCTTTGTCTAGATCGGCGTACACCGAGCGGTGGGCCGGCGGGTGGAGGACGTACTCGAAGGAGCCGAAGCGGATCGACTCCCTGGCGGCGCAGACGCCGATCTTCATTGCGGACGGAGCCGGAGCGACCATGATTCCAACACTTGTTTGAGTTTCCAAAGACGGCGCCAATTGACGAGGTGTTAACTCGACAAGTCCCAGGGTTGCACACCCCGGGTTGATTGATGGGGAGAGAGAGGAGTGTTGGTGATCACGACGGCTGACAAGCAAGGTTTTACAGAGGTTCAGGCTCCCGGAGGATAACACCCTACTCCTGCTTGTCTGATTATTGATGCGAGTAGCGATTACAATGGTGAAATTGCGATCTTGCTAGCGTTTGTGGTGCTATGAGCATATCTCTTCGTTGGTTATTCTGGGGACGAGCCACCCTCCTGGCTTTATAGGTAGCCAGGTCTCGGGTGGTCGATGCCGATGGCAATTACAGATATGGCAGGTTATGTGACCTAACCGACTTGGATTAGGTTACATGGTACCCCGCGTGGGCCTTCTGTGGGCCTCCAAATCCTTGGCGCGACCCAGGTAGCCTTATCGTGGGCTACCCGAAAGGTAGCCCCACGTCAGTGGGTTTGCTTGGCGTGGAATTGGCAGGCTTCACATGCTTGAATGATGTTCATTGCATCTTGAAGTGCTTGAGGCCAGTAGAAGCCGCTCTTGAAGACTTTGCCTGCGAGGGTGCGGGCGCACGAATGGTGGCCGCATTCCCCGTTGTGGATGTCCTTGATCAGCAGTTTGGCTTCTTCAGGAGGGACGCAATTTAGCGCGACACCGTTTGGGAGCTTGCGATAGAGAATTCCTTCGAGGATTTGGTACGATTTTGCTTGGTGGGCAATTCGCTCCGCTTCAACGTCTATCTCGGGAAGGATCCCTTTGTGGAGGTAGTCCTTGATCTCGTTGACCCATCCTGTTTCTTGGTGCACCGCTGTGAGCAACAGACGCTCCCCTGTAGGGGGCCCGCAGCCTGGAGCCCCGTTTTCAGGTGGTGGCGGGAGCGCTTCGTCTGTGCTTGCGGGCAGGGCCTCTTGGGGCTGCTTTATGGATGCCTTGACGAGCCTTTCTTCAAAGACACCTGGGGCTGAGCTTGCCTCTTTGATGCGCGCTTGGCGATGCCATCAGCCTCTTGGTTTTCCTTTCTTGGGATGTGCATGAGCTCCATTCCCCTGAAGTGCTTCTCAAGCCTACGGACCTCTTCCAGGTATGCGGCCATGCGGTCGTCCTTAGGCTTGTAGCTTTTGTTAGAGAAGTTGACGAGCAGCTGGGAGTCGCCCTTGATGAGAATATGCTTGACGGCTAGGGCGATTGCGGCGCGTAGGCCGGCAAGCAGTCCTTCATACTCGGCGATATTGTTGGATATCTTGTCGATTCCGAAGCACAGCTGGACTGCGTAATACAGCTTGTCGCCTTTGGGTGAGATCAGGACTACGCCTGCCCCGTTGTGGCGGCAAGCAAAAGGTCCGTCGAACTTCATGGTCCAGTGGCTGGGCATTGCGGCTCCAGAGGGCTCTTGCTCTTCTCCCAAAGGCTCTTCAGGAGTTGGGCCAGTCCATTCGGCGACGAAGTTTGCCAGCGCACTTCCTTTGATTACCCTTGTGGTATCAAAGCGCAAATTGAATGGCTGTAGCTCTATGTTCCGTCCTACTACACGGTCTGTTGCGTTTGGGTTGCGCAGGATTTGCTCCAGGGGATAGAGGTGACCACCGTGATGGGGTGCCCCTGGAAGTAGTGTCGCAGCTTTCTTGAGGCGATGAGGAGTGCGAGGAGAAGCTTCTGCTGCATTGTATACCGCTCGCGAGCATCACGCAGTATTGTGCTGACGAAGTAGACTGGATGCTCGACGAGGGTAGTTGCTATTGCCTTGGCGTCTTTTGCGTGAGGTGGCTCAGCTTGGCCCTCGAGGGGGTTGGCCTCTAGGGGCTTGCCCTGGGCCTCGAGTGGGTTGGCCTCAGGGGGCTTGCCCTGTGCCTCGGGGGGGGGGGGGTGGCCTCGAGGGGCTTGCCCTGTGCCTCGAGGGGGTTGGCCTCGTGAGGCTCCTCAGGCTCCTCGGCATGAATTCCTTGCAGCGGTTGACATGGGGCGGCCCTCTCTTGGGGCTATGGGCCTAGCGGTGGGTTTGTGAGGGTTGCCCTATCGTCGAGCTTCTTATCAGGAGGCTTTTTCTTTGTAGTGGCTGCACTCTTCTTGTGGAGTACTGGCTCTTCTCTTTCCACCACAAGGACAACACTGGCTGTTTGTGGAGTGCTGATAAGTACAGCTTCAGGTGCTCGCCAGGCCTTGGGGCGACCATTACTGGTGGGCTGGCCAGATACTTCTTCAAGTCCTCAAATGCTTTTTCAGATTCAGGGGTCCACTTGAAAGTGCCCGTTCTTTTCATGATCTTGAAGAACGGCAGGGTTCTTTCACCGAACTTGGAGATGAACCGACCCAAGCTGGCCATGCAGCCTGCCAGGCGTTGCATGTGCTTGAGCCTGCGTGGAGGTTGCATGTTTTCTATGGCCTTGATTTTGTCTAGGTTTGCCTCTATGCCTCGGTGAGACACGAGGAACCCAAGCAATTTTCCTGAAGGTACTCCAAAGACGCACTTTGCGGGGTTGAGCTTCATGTTCACCTTGCGCAGGCTGGCGAAGGTTTCTTCAAGGTCTCCTAGGAGAGTATTTCCTTCTCGTGATTTCACGATGATATCATCGACATATGCTTTGGCGTTCCGCCCCATTTGCCCGCCAAGGGCTATCCTCATCAACCTCTGGAAAGTGGCTCCGGCATTTTTGAGGCCGAAAGGCATGCAGACGTAGCAATACACACCGCACGGGGTGAGGAAAGCCGTCTTCTCCTCGTCCTCCTTAGCCATCTTTATCTGGTGATAACCAGAGAAGGCATCAAGGAAACCGAGGAGGTCGCAGTATGCCGTGGAGTCCACAATCTGGTCAATTCTGGGCATGGGATAAGGGTCTTTGGGGCAGGCCTTGTTTACATCAGTGTAGTCGATGCAGAGGTGTCCTCCTCCGGCGGGCTCTGGGACTACCACGCCGCTGGAGAGCCAAGTGGGATGCGCGACTTCGCGAACGACTTTTGCCGCTTTGCACTTTTCGACCTCCTTGACGATGAATGCTTGCTTCTCGGGGGCTTGCTTTCTTGCTTTTTGCTTGATGGGGCGCGCGTTTGGGCACACGGCCAAGTGGTGCTCGATCACCTCCCTCGGTACCCCAGACATATCTGACGGTGTCCACGCGAACATGACAGAGTTTGCCTGGAGGAAGGCGACGATCGCGCTTTCCTATTTGGGAGGCAGCGCGGCGCCCATGGTGACGCTAGCCCCCGAGCCTTCAGCCCCCGAGATCCTGGTAGCAGCTGCCTCCTGGGAGCTCAGATCGTGCCAGCGCTGCCGGGGATCTTGACCATGTTGTAGGCATGGTGTGTGACGGCCATGCACTTCGCGAGCGCGGGGTAGCTGAGGATGGCATTGTACGACATGCCGATATGTGCGACATCGAAATCGATGTGCTCGGTGCGGTAATTTTCCTCGCTCCCGAAGGTGACGGCAATCCTGATCTGGCCTAGAGGCTCGATCGAGCCGCTGGTGACCCCCGTGAAGGGCCTCGAGGGCATGAGCCGCTCGTAGGGCACTTGAAGCGCTTCGAACGTATCTATGGAGATATAGTTCAGGCCTGCTCCGCCATCGATGAGAGTCTTGCAGACAGCCACGTTGTCGATGGTGGGGGTGTAGACCATCGGGAGGGTTCCAACAGTCTTGGTGGACTTGGGGTGGTCCTGAGCGTTGAAGGCGATGGTGTACTGCGACCACTTGAGGGGCCTGGAGGTTTCCGTGCTTGGGAGGGCGGCGTTGAGCTCGCGGGCGAACTGCTTGAACTGGTTGTTCGACTTCGGCGCCTGCGCCCCCCCGAGGATGCAGGCAATGGCGGCTCTCGGGGCTTGGTAGTCGCCATCTTCCTCGTCAGGGAGGTTGCCGTTCTTTTCTGTGGCGTTGGCCTGATTTCTAGACGGTTTCTGGTAGCCGCCCTTGCGTCCGCTCCCGCGGTAGCCAAGGCCTCGGCCACGGCTACCACTGCCCTCTGCTTGCTCGCGCTCCTTGCTCAACCTTTTGAGGTTGAAGCAGGACTCCATAGAGTGGCCGCGCCTAATGTGGTAGATGCAGAAAGGGCGGTGTTCATCTCTTCTCTCTCCAGGCTCGGGGGAGTCCCTGCGGGTGCCCTTCGCGTCAGGCTCTGCCGCGAGGACCGCAGTGGCCTTGCGCTTGGGCTCCTCCTTCTTCTTCTGGCTCCTGGACCCCTCAGCATGATCGTCCCCTCTCGAGGACATCTTGACGAAGAGGAGTCCCTCTTCAGCCTTGGTGCACTTGTCCGCCAAGTCGAACAGCTTGACCACAGAGGTGAGCTTGTCGTGGATGCCCAGCTTCTCGAGCATCCTGCTGTTTGTGACGCCCTCGCAGAAGGCGGCGATGACTTGAGTGTCAGGGATGTTCGGGATCTTGTTGCGCACTTGGCTAAAGCGCTGGATGTACTTGCGGAGCGTCTCATCCTTCTTCTGCACAACAGCGCGCAGGTTGTTGTGGGTGAGGGCGCGCTCGTATGTCCCCTTGAAGTTGGAGACGAACTGCTTGCAGAGCTCCTCCCAGGAGTTCACGGAATCCTCAGGGAGGTTCAGGAGCCACGACAGCGCAGAATCGCGAAGCGCGTGGGAGAACCAATTGGCCATGACCTTGTCATCTCCACCCGCAACTTGGATGGAGGTGGTGTAGAGCTGCACGAACTCGATGGGGTTGCTAGAGCCGTCGTAGCCCTGGGGAGAGCAGGCCTTAACTTCGGGGGCCAGACCGCGCGACGCAGAGAACAGGTGAACGCCATGCAGCCAGAGGCATACGTGGTGACCCCGTGCTGCAGCACGCCGCGGTTCTGCTGACCGGCCTGGCCAATCTCCTCCACGAGCCTGTTTAAGCGGTCTCGCTGGAGCTCCATCCCCACGCGAGCGTCGGGCGCGGTGCGCTGCACGATCAAGCAATCGTGCGGCGAGGACGCATGCGAAGCAGCCCTCTGCACCGCAGCCGGTGCAGGTCCCGGAGGTGGCGGAGGCGCGTTTGTCGCAACCGTGCCCGCGAGAGAGGGGCGCAGGTTGGACTGCGACGGAGCGGGACGCGTCGTGGCGATGCCGACGAGGTGGTTGAGGCGTGTGAGCCACTGCTCGTGGGCCTCAGCAGTGGGCTGGTAGCGGAGAAGCTCCTGCGCCATGAGCAGCGCGGTGTGAGGCGCAGGGTCTGTCCTCCCCGGGCCCGAGCCGCTCGGGCGCTGCGTCGGGTGCAACGACTGCGCGTCCTCCTGGTGGTCGGAGTTGTGCTCTGGCGCCTCTGCGTGAGGGCCAGAAGGGACATGCTCTTCATGGAGGGGTCGGCCCAGCCGTGCGCGGGTGGTCGCGGTGCCTGGCGGCGCGCGTGCTCCCCCAGGCGCACGTCGGTTGACGTGGGTGACGCGGGTGGCGAGGGTGTTCACCACGGCGCGGAGACAAACTCAAAGGTTGTTGACGCGCCTCAATCGCCTACCTGGCGCGCCAGATGTCGGGTTGTGACACCCAAGAATCGGGGGTACTCACTTCCTGAAGTGTAGTTCGTGAAGGGGATTGAACGCGGAGGTCTAGACCCTCGAGGGACCCCGAGATGGATCTCGTCAGACCCGAAGAAGACACGCACACGACAGAGGTAGACACCGGCCCTTACCCAGGTTCACGGCCTTCGTGAGGAGGTAAGACCGCTACTCCTGCTTGTCTGTATTAGATGATGGAGGTTACAGTACAATGGAGCTTGCCGGAGGCCCCCTTGAGGCAGTTCTTGCCTGGGGAGGGAAGCGATCGTCTTCTTCCTCCTCCAGCCAAAGGCTATCCTAACAAGTGTTGCTAGGGTTTACAAGGGTTGTAGCACGCAAAAAGTCGACCTCTGTTATGATGGATGTCTTCTCTCTTTTATAGGCGCCTCTGGCGCTCTCCTTCGGCTTGGCCTTCAAGGTGGCTCCCACATGGCAGAGGCAGGGTGGAGTTGGAGTCCACCGCGGCGTGCTCATCCATGGACGCGGTCCATTGTTGATAAAGGTGGGCGCGGTGGCCGACAACGTTGTACTGCCTGCAGAGAGGGCAATCTCTGAGGTGGAGCCCACGATGACGTTCTCCCTTGGAGGGATGCGCCGTCCACCCGCTTTATCGTCAGAGTAGAAGGTCCTGGCAGCTGCGCAGCAGGCAAAGCCGCTTTATTGACCCCTTTCTCACCAAAACGGCTGCGGGGGTGCTTCCGTCACCACGTGGGTGTGGCAGAGGCCATGTGCGTCTTGTCGTACTTCCTTGGCCGCAACGTTTCCCTTTAGGCGCGGGGAGGCCTGAGGAGAGATTCCCGCGGGACTGCCTCGAGGCGAGCCGACGCCTCGGGAGGGTCCCCTGAGGCGAGGGATCCCTTGAGGCCCTCGTTTCCTCTTCAGGCCCTCGAGGGGAATTGCCTCTCGAGGGTCCCGCCAGGCGGTGATGCCTGGTCCTTAGTCGTTTCGTCTGTCTGGCCAGCGTGCGAGCCCTGGGGGGAATGGACTATCCATACCCCAGTTCCCACTGGGCCGAAAATTTATCATTTATATATTGCCTTGCATGATTTTATACAGCTGATGTGTGGTTTTACCCATGTTATGCTAGATCATTGCATATCCTAGTACACTGGCAGAGGCACCGTTTCATATATATTATGTTTTATTCATTATTTGTAGTTGTATCAATAGTGTGTTGTCATAATATCATATTAGAATATTTGCACTTAAAAGTGAAAAGAGCCATGGAGGCCATCGAAAAGAGAAAAAAAAGAGAAAAAAAGAAAAAAGGGGGCAACATTACTATTCTTTATCCACTCTTGTGCTCATGTTATAGCACCATAGTACTCATAGTCATCATTTGTGCTCATTTTTAGCACATTTACTCCATATTAGAGAGTTTTCATGTCTTACTTGCATAACTATGTGGAAAACTTTACACTATAGAACTTCGCTTGAATATTCCAATTGTGAGCCTCCTCAAAAGTGCTCTAGGTCTTCGTGAGCAAGCAAGTTGGATGCACCCCCACTAGTTCCATTAGAGAGCTTTCATACACTTATAGCTCTATGTGCATCCATTGTGTAGCAATCAGTACTCCTTGCATAGCTTTGATTATAGGGTCAATTGGTTTTGTGCCATGGTTCGATGAATTCTATCGGTCTGTGCCATACCCGCGTTGTTTCTCTGGTATGTGCCCTGGTTTGTTCTCATATCGCCCAAATGCTCGTTTCCCTCTGGTCAACCTACTTTAACCGGTGGGGTCGGCCTGGCGCGGCTCGGCCGGAATTTCGTGGGGTCGGCTAGTGGGGTTGTGCCTTTGACCTTAGAGCATGCATGCATGCAAGTGGGGCCAGTGGCGGCGGAGAGCATGCATGGAGCCGTACGAGCGCGTCCATGCATGTGCTCGTCGCACCTTCAATGGCGTGCCCCTCTGGCCGGCAAAAAGCTACCTCTCCGCCTACACTGCCGGCCCGGTTGCGCATCTGCTATGCCGTCCTCGCGTCTCTCTTGCCTACTCTGTCCTGCTCCAATCTGAGCAGTCTGGAGCCGACTTAATGTCCGGTCGCCATTACTGCCTTCTTGATCGTGACGCCGTCCAGAGACCGTAGATGGCATTAAAAGGAGCCATCCCCTTGCCCGTTGCGCTCACAAATCCCCTCTTCCTCTCCTAGACACCTTCGCCCAGTCCCTTATCTCTCCATGGCTCGTGGTGATGGAAGCTCCACTCTCAGCTCGAACCGCCGCCGCCGCCACGTCCCCTATCGTTAGTTTCTTGAGGCGAGAGAGGGAAGCGGCATGGGGAGTGGGCGTGGGCGTGGGCGTGCGCGTACTCCTCCAAGCTCGAGCAGGTGGCGAGGGAGGGAAGCAGCATGGGACGGGGAGTCTCCAAGTCCAAGGGGCAGCGGCAGGGGCATGGCCATTGCGCCCGATCCCATTCCCTTCATCGATCTGTCCGACGAGGAAGACAAGGACGACCAGGGTATGCACTGGACCATGGCCTGGAATGAGGAGGTCACGGAGGTGCTGGACCCGGGTTTAGCCTAGGTCATGGCCGACCAGAAAGCCATGGACCTTGCCAAGCATTCCGCCGCCGAGCAGCAACGGCTCAAGATCTGCTCGGAGAGCCAGGGGAAGAAGGAGGACATGTGCTCGGTGTCGAACAACAACGCCTCAGAAGAAGTGGATGCCAAGGGCAAGGGCAAGGCCGAGACGATGGAGGTTTCCGATGACGAGGACGAGTGGTAGTCCATTTTAGTTATTAGTTGCTTTATTAAGGGCAATGGCATTGTGCTTGACGTTTCCAATTGTGTGTGTAAATTCAATTCAGTTTGACAATTTTCAGCCAGTCCACTGTTTTTGGCTTAGAAATGAGGCCGTTTACCCTACCTTTGGAGCTCATTTGAAACACATTTTTCAGTGAGTCCACCATTTTTTCTTAGAAATGAGGCCGTTTACCCTACCTTTGGAGCTCATTTGAAACACATTTTTGCGGCGACTCCACCATTTTTTGCTTAGAAATGAGGCCGTTCACCCTACCATCGGAGCTCATTTGAAATACATTTTTGCAGCGACTCCACCATTTTTTCTTAGAAATGAGGCCGTTCACCCTACCTTTGGAGCTCATTTGAAACACATTTTTACGGCGACTCGACCATTTTTGGCTTAGAAATGAGGCCGTTTAGCCTACCTTTGGAGCTCATTGAAACACATTTTTCAAGCAACTCCACCATTTTTTGCTTAGAAATGGGGTCGTTTACCCTACCTTTGGAGCTCATTTGAAACATATTTTTCAGCGAGTCCAATCTCATTTGAAAATTTATATGGCTTCAAGCTAGATTTGAGCAAGCTCATCGCTATCCCCATTTGGTTTGCTAAAATACCCATTTGGTTACGACGGGTAACAGCCAAAATCCACATTTGGTGCGTCAAAATACCAATTAGGTCTCACTAAGGCAAATGGGGGTGGGCGTGCAAAAATTCCCCATTGGGTCCACTCGTCAGCGGGTGTACAACCCTTGTCCTTCGCGCGCATCTAATTAGATCGCAGAACTAGCTTGTCGCGGATCGCCTGCAGATTCCATCTGGAGGAAATTGGACGGCTGCATATTCCTTCAAGAGGAAATCAGACGGCTGCAGTTTGATCGACATTTGAAATGAGCTTCAAATATTCAAACAAATGTCAAAAAAAGGAAAATCCTGCGCATATAGTCGTATTATGTCATATACTAACGACTCAAGTTGGAAAACATGGTCTACATACATTTAAAAGGAGAAGGGCATGGAGATCATGTGATATTGCATAATTCAAACAATGAGGTCTAATTTAACATCCCAACATTTTATAATGTTAAAAAATCACTAAATTTAAAACTTTTTTTTATTAAAATAAAATATTAAATGCATAAGGAAACCAACTAAGAAAGACTTCAAACTTATTGAAAGAGTTTAATATTTCAAATGTCACAGTTTAAACATTTTATTATCAACTGTATTTCAAAAACCTTAATATGAAATTTGACAAATATTTTACAAACGACAATCCGTTTTATTTTAAGTAAATAGCTTACTTATATGTAATTGATTTTAACCACTTAGCCTTAGCTATAAATAAGTTAAAATAATAATTACAAGTGTATTTTAAACTATTGAAAACATTGTTTAATTGCCAAAAGATTTTTTTCATTTACCTGAGTTCAAAATGTAGTTTGGAAATTATAAGCCTATAGTTTATAACTTTAAAATTTTATAAATTAAAATTAATGAAGTATCCAAATAAACATTTCATTTGCTTAAATGATTATCATTTATTTTAAAAGCATGAGGTGTTTAATATATTCTAAATAAGAAATGAATTAAAACAAAAATCTTTTCCAAAGTTGTTATGAAGTTTCAGTTGAATTATATTAATATAAAATATAATGGTGCACAAATTATTTTGAATTAAAATGAATACATTAATTTCCCTTTTTATTTTCATATAGTATATGTTATGTTATTTAGTATTATACTAAAGCCTAAAATGATTTTAGTGTTTGAAAATGAGTTTAAATAACGTGAATTCAAACATATTTGAATGTGGGTAATTTCATAAATTTTATTTAACCTCAAATGAATTATTAAATCCCTAATTTAAAAGTTTACCTAACATAGGCAAAATTGTATTTTATGAATATTTCAAAATATTATTTTTTAAAAATGTTCAAAACATGCCCACAACTGGTTTAACACAAAGATAATGCTTTCACAATTTTTTAGAAATTTATTTGTTGAATTTGGAGTCTTAAATCAAAAGATACGAATTAATTAGAAAATCAGAAAAAGAAAAATAAAAATGTTGGCGTCAGCGATGACGTCATCGTCTTCTTCCTCAGACGAAAATCACGGCCGAGATTCCTTCCCCGATTCCCTCTCCAAATCAGCCGAGATTAGCGCGAATTTGGTTCCCCCCTCCAGCCCTATTTAATCCCTGATCCTCCTCTCCTTTTTCCCCAAGAAACCCTAGCACGAGAGCCCCTAGGCTGCTCGAGTTCGTCCTCAGAACTCCGCCACGGCCGCCGGCAAACTTCTTCTTTTCCGGTGAACTCCGTCGACCCTGGACCCTCTCTCCTCTCCCTCTCGTCGTATTTCCCTGTTGCGCATCTGTTTGACACCTTTTTGCGTTTCAAATCACAGCGCATCCTCACCTCCGTCCACACCCGAAGCTCTCCGCCGCCGCGCACAACTCCGGCGAGCCATTCCGGCAAGAAGAGGACGCTTCGGTCGCCGCCACCTCGCCACCGAATCAACCACGACCTCCTGCACGCTCTGGTGAGTTGCATTCGTCCCGGGGAAGAGTAGAACGTGCAAAACGCCGCGTCCCCGCCGTGGGTGCATCTCCGGCGAGGTCTCCGGTGACCTAGCACCGCCCACGTTTGGTCGTTAGATCTGGACCGTTGGATCTTGATCCAACGACTCCTGCCTATTGTTTTATTTGAATCGGTACGATCTGTTTAGCACCGTTAGATCTAAATCCTACGGCCCAGATTGCTTCACTTATCCACTTCAGCCGCACAGTCAGCACACAGTCAGCGCCCAGTCAGCTGCACCGTGGAAAATGAATTTCTTATTTAGATTTAAATGGCAGATTCGCAGAAAAGCCCCTGCCACTTAGATCTGTCATAACTTTTTAACCACTTATCCAAATTTAACAAACTTTATATTTTTGGAAAGCCCTCGACATGTAGAATATTTTAAATCTGCCAAAATTCAAATTTTACTAAGTTTAAAATATTCAAATATCAAATGGAAGATTTGAGTATATTTGTCGTAACTTTAAATCTATAATTCCAAATAAAATTGTTTTAGAAACTTTATAATATTTGTAGTGTGATGCCTCTGTTATAAAATATTTTTTTTGAGTAATATTTGAATGAATTCATAGTTATATATTTAAATTGAATAGTTTGAATATTTTCAACATAACTTTTAATATAAACATTATTTTTGGATAAATCCAATTGCAATAAATGTATTTAAATCCCTTCTGTCTATTAATACTAATTATAAAATTTTGTTATAAAAATTTAAATCACATAAATCTTTAATCTTATATTTATTCCTTTATTATATTTTGTGAAAATAGAAATTAATTAAATTGCATTAGCATAATTGTTCATGTGATTAAAAATTGCATTTCATGCATATCATATTTTATTTTGTAGTTATATTTCCCATAAGAAATCTCCTTCCCCATTTTCTCTAAGTTAGAAATATTTTCAACTTAGCATTTCGGTAAAGTGATACACTTAGACACTTAGGATTTTCAACATGGAGCTAGAAGACCAATGAAGGACTTAGAAGAAAACAGACTCTTTAAGCATCCCAAGATGTCAAGCACTTAGAAGAAAAGTGAGAAGAAGTTCAAGAAGGCCAACCTCCCTTCTATTCTCTAAATCTTTCTCTCTGTCCTTTCTTCTTCTCTTAGACTTCATTAAGACTAAGTAAATCCAAGACCAGCCCAGGTGATACAAAAATCAGCAAGTCTGAAGATTATTCAAGTCTACCAAGAATTCAATCAAGACATCACGAAGGAAAAATTACAAGTCTGGAGATGAAGCCTGGAAGATCAACTACATCTTTCTTTCTACCTTTTTCCCTCTTCCCTAATCTTGTCTTTTAAGACTTAAACAAATTTTGATCATGATGTTATCATCTTTAAAGTCATTTTGACACCCATTTTCGCTTTGCATTAACTTAAAATATTTTCTTAGCATGACATACATCTCTAGTCCTTAGGAATATTTTGCACCTCATGCATAAACATAGTTTCCTTAGAAGTTTTATGAAACCTGTTTGTTCACTATATATGTACATGTATGTTTGATGATTGTTGTTTGTTGATTGTTGTATTGTTGTTTGCTTATATTGTTTAGATTGAATGGAGAGCAAACGTTCGTTGTTGAAAAGAGTTTGTGAACAACGACAACATTCAAAGGCAAGTGTCACACCTCATAAACTTCCTATTATTTTCTATATGCATTACTTAGTGTATTTTTATGTAAGCATGTGCAGGATAGTATTGCTATGCTAGACCTCTGTAGAAATTCCTTACTCCAGTGTCTAGGTTCCTATATAATACTTAGTAGATATATTGATATATGCAATTGATGAAAAGTTTTACAAAATGTTAAGTGACTACTCAGGGTTGTGCTCATGGTTTTCGTCGCCTAGGATGAATGTCTATTCTACTTAGGGCCGTGAGCATGGTGATTTTCACCTGAGAGTGTACATCCACTAAGTTAATGAATCTCCTGGGTGGATTGGTTGTATATGGTGGCGAATTTGAGTGGCTACTCGAGTCCATGTCTATGGTTCCTAGAGTATGTGCACTTGTGGATGGCCACCCAGGAAACAGAGGAATCTGAAGAACTCTGAGTGATGATTGCTTCTAATGCAGCCATTGCCAATGGGGTCTGGCTTGATCAACTATGTTGCGTGGACTCTCTCCGGCTTGACAAGCAGATGTAGAGGGTGTTAGGTGGAATGGGTCAAGCCAGAGTGGGAGGGAAAATGATTCTGAAAGATCTCGTCTCTTTATTCTCCTTTCCTTATCACTATAAGTGTGTAAAGGGTAGTTCGGGTTGAATGGGTACAATGGTGAACGTGCACAACCTCAGCAGAGTGTAAAACTAAGTACTTAGCCGTGTCCCCGGTACGGACAATTTGAGCAGCTGATCACGGACGTCAAACGGAGGATTCCATCATTCCAACTTTAGAAATAAAACTTGATGGGTGAACAAGGGTAGAATGAGACAATGGTTTTCATGCCACGAAGAGAAGAAAAGTGTTTTCCAAAGAGTTAGGAAAAATTGGCTTTATGCAAAATAGCGTTAAACTCCACCAGCCAAATAAGCATATAGGTTATTAGAGTTTTTCCTCTGAGTGTCCACCATAGTGTCACTTGCCAGACTCCATTTTAATGGAATCTGACCCACGTTGTTGCAATTTTTTTCTTCTATTGCAGCTTGATCAGATGACGAGTGAGGTTTCGTTTGAAGGTTTCGAGTCTACAACCAACATGTTTTTGCCTGTGGCAACATGAAGTTGTTGGAGACCCACTGCTATTGTATTTCCGCTGTGTGCTATTTCAAAGCTAGATTTATGCTATGTAACTTGTAATGAATATTTTGTAAGTCTGGATCATCGATGTAATAAAATTGATACTTTGTCGTGATATTACATCGTAAACTGTGTGTGCAAACGAATGGATCCAGGGATTTGCACTATACACAGGTATCTTCCTTTAAAGTGCAGGTACGCTACAGATGGTATCAGAGCACTGTGTTGCCTGTAGGTTCGAAACCCCTAGGATTGGACAGAGACCAAAAGTCAAATATTTTTAAATATACTAGATTTCAAACTTGAGAAAATTTTAAAAAATTACCTTTCTATTTTTAAATTAATTTTCTTGTCTTGTATCTTTTTCCTTTTCGCTTTAAATTCCCATACTCTTACCTGTTCAAAATTTCAAATGGGGGAGTACACTGAGACTGCGTATGCTGGTGTTTTATCGGATTTCATCTTTGGGAGGCAGTTGTCCAGGTTGACAAGTCAATTGAAGCTACCACCGCCCTATTTCCGAGGAAGGAAGGAGGAGACCGACATACCTAATATGACGCGTTGGGAAATCCGCACATTCATGACCCCAGATCCCACGATGCCGGACTTCGAGCCCGTGGACTATGTCACCTACTACCCAGAGTGGATTGAAGGAGTGAACATAGCTATGATGGACTTAATGGCCCGTTTGTGTTATAAGTATCGCAACAAGCTAGCACCGGAATCGCCCTTCCGTGCCTTTGGGAAGAGGGATGCGCATGGACACTCACTTGCTCACACGGGAAATCGCTTGGACCTGCCCATCATTAACAAAATGTTTGAACACTTAGATTTTCTCATCAACTGCCTGACCAGAAAGGTTCAACAAGCCTATGACATCGCAGATCATGCCCGAGCCGTCATACACGCAAAAACCCAAGAACTCCAGACTTCTGAAACCCTTGTTGGCCATATGGAGGAACTCATCCATGACCTACATTTGCAGAACCATGACAAAGATGAGCAGATTGCCACACTTGAAGCGCAACTCAATCCACCTCCACCACCGCCAGTAGCTGAAGAAGGAGGTGACCATGGCACTGGAGATGTGGCTGTACCCGCAACTGTAAAGGAGGAGGAACAGGAGGAAGAAAGCTCCGAAGAGGTGCTTCCTGAAGAGTCAATTGAGGGAGAAGTCACACCTGTGGCAAATAACCACGCAATGAAGCGCAAGCGTGAGATCAAAGAGGAATAAATGAAGAAATTAAAACCACGTTAGAGGGACCACCATTTATCTTATTTAGCCTATCGTATCAATTTAGTGTATTGACCTATCAAATTGTGGTATGGCAGTACTGTCGCTTTTGTATTTCCATGACATTGGTGTGTTTCGTTCGATAAACGATTAGTTCGATTTCTCAAAATAAGTTTGAAAATTTTCATGTATGTGTTTGCATGTGTTTGAATCATGTTGATTGACTATGTTAGGAATTGGTTGCCTTGTTCGGAATTATTGAATTAGTATTTCTCCATAGTACATATAATTCAACTCATTTTCTAAAACCAACATATGTCTCACTCCAATATCAACAACAATGAATTGTACCCAACTACGCGACTACTGTTAAGGAACCAGAGTCAGAAGGTGATCAATGACCACCCGCCTAAGATTGATCAAAACCATAGTGTTTTTGAAGAGGACCTTATGACCAAACTAAAGGCATGCCAAACTTGTGGAGAGATAGGACCTACGTCCAAAGATTGTTCTGATGAGTGGCCCCATGGTCATACCAGACGTCCAGTTAAAGGATGCCGCACAAGAAAGGTCACTTGCTTCCTGTGTGAGGGAACAAACCATGTCCCAATTCAGTGTCAACTTTATCCCTTGGTGCAACAAGCTAACCAGCAAACCAAGGAAGGAATGCAACAATCTCTCATGAAGATCCTGGAGGAACAAGGGCAAAAGGTTAAATCCAAGAAAGATCTTAGCCACATAAGATGCTACAAGTGCAAAGATACGGGACACTATGCCAGTGGCTGCCCTGAGTGGAAGAAGGATAAATCTCTTCAAGGACCGAGTGGAAAACGTGAGTGCTAAAACTTTTCGTATCCACCACATGCCATTGTATTTTGAATACTTGTACACTTTACATCAGAGAACTAAACGAGATTAAACAGAGTTTCTAGACTGACCACCAAAAATTTCTTTTAAGGGTGGTAGCCACCCAGTTAAATTAAACCCTGTTGCATAAACCCAGAGATCCCAAACAGTCTTTCTTCTGGCCTCCCCAAATCAGAAAAATCTTCCTCTGCCAGCTTTCAAGTTTCCATATCGGGGAAAAAAGATGTCGACTCCCACCCCCACGAGCTCTGGCGACTACCATGGCGATGGCGACTCCACCTATGGTTTCTCCTAGCGCTGGTCCAAAGGAATGGATCCCTTGGATGATCCATCCTCCATTGCTCACATCTTGGATTTCTCTATTGGTCATCGGTTCAGATCTAAGGTTCGTGATCGTTTTGCCACCTCGGTTAGTCCCATCTCCTCTTCCCATCAGTTTTTCCTTGTGGTCTCCTTTGGTCGTGCTTCCTTTCGTCTGGATGAGTTGAATGTTAGTCTGGCCCTCTCGGCTGTTCTGGGTGTTGCTTACAATGAGATTGGCATGGAGTTTCTTGTGGAAAGGGTTTTCAAATTTGCAGTATGTTCAAAGGCAGTGGGTTTCTTGATTTGCAACTTGAGATCTGTTGTTTGTGCGCAGTTTAAATGTTTCTTTCATCTCTGGGGTCATGGAGGTCCCAATTGGCAAAGGGAAGTACAGATTTGGTATGTTGAGTCTGATTCAGAATGGGTTCTTATTTCTGCACGTCGATCGGATGCTCATGCAAAACATAAACTCCCAGCTATTAGTCAGATTTTTGATCGACTACGTGATAATCTCTCATTGCCTGTTCTTGCTGATCCTCTCACGGGTGCCAATGTTGTCCCTCTCGGCTCTAGATCCACATATCGTTCAGAAGATCATCAGGATCATGATCAGCCGGGTTTCTCGGATCAGGCGCGAGATTCTCGCACCCAAAATTTGAAAAAAGCACCTAGCCTGGCATGGAGGCCGGTGGCCCAGCTCTCTAGCCCATCGATGGGGAACTGCTCTAACCCCCTTGGAAAAGCCCACCCAACCCCGGTTGCCTCAGTCCAATTTGATCCAGCTGGTGATTCATCAGGTTGCTCCCGTTGTCTTGGTTTTAATCACCTTCGTAAGGATTGTAAGAATCAATTTAGGTGCAAAATCTGTTGGAATTATGGTCATATCTCCAAGAATTGTTTTTCACGTTATAAACGGAAAAGGCAATTTCGTCGTGTCGTCTCCAAGGAGGTCTCTGAGTTGAATATAATATTACCAGACGACGGGATATCCCCAGTTCCTAACTCTGCTTTGCCCTGTAACCCTTGCCCCGGCGACTCCGCTTCCTCGCCCACCTCCGATTACTTGCACATTGTCGCCATGGCGAACTACCCTTGTGACCCCATCCCCCACCTCCCTCCTGGTGCCGGTTATGTGCCATTCAACCATCGCCGTCCGCAACGAGGATATGTTGTGGTGAGAGGCTCCACCAATGAGGTCTGCGGCGATTGGGCGATTGTTCGACTTGAACCAGAACCGTCTTGGGAACAATTTGAAGGTACTTCTATCTTGATCAGAGCTCAGATGACCCAGCGTGGTTACGACATTAGACGGATTAGCAGATGCGCTATGGGGGCTGCTTTGGTCAGATTTGAGGGGGTTATTGATCGTGATAGCGCCATTAGGAACAGTCCATACTTTATTGGGGATTCAGTATTGCATGTGATTGAGCATGACAAGGGTCTGAATTGGAGGTCGGCTACATTCACTCATGAAGTTTGGCTTATGCTCCTTAACTATCCTCCTGAATGTTGGAACCTTAATACTATTATTACTACTTTTGCACCATATGGGCGTTTCCTAGTGTGGAACAGAGATGATTCCAACAAAGCCAGGGTTCT
Source organism: Poa annua (assembly GCA_026929855.1). Taxonomy (NCBI): domain Eukaryota; kingdom Viridiplantae; phylum Streptophyta; class Magnoliopsida; order Poales; family Poaceae; genus Poa; species Poa annua. The sequence continues at coordinate 99,093,476 of CM049427.1, forward strand.
GGTGAAGATCAGGGCTTTTGATTTGGACTCGATTCCTGGCAGCATTGTGGTTATTCAAAATACCAGTGCTGAAGGTTATGGCAACTCTTAGTCATGCCCTTGTTATATACTGAACACTCACATGCTAGGTGCTGCGGCTGGTGATGAAGACCCACTGCCACCAGATGGAGCCAATTTTCATCCAGTTCCAATTATCATTGATGATTTTGCTATGTGGCAAGAGGAAGTTGATCCTGCAATGGCTCCCCTAGTCAATCAGATCAATGAGGAACCTGCCTTAGTCACACCTCCACAGAGCCCTGCCCAGGAGGTAAACAATGCACCAGTTATCGAGGAGACTTTGAATGATATGCCAGAAGTGGTTGAACCTGTTTTGCCTCAGATGAATGAGCAAGCTCCCCCTGTTCCTGCACCCCAGCATATCTTTGTGGAGGTATTCCCACCTGTGATTAGTAGTCTTTCTCAGCATGCTCATATGATTGAGAACAACTACAACATTACCTCTTTGGCAACTGCTGCAGTAGGTCCTGCTACAACTGCTGCAGTTGAATTGCAGAATCCAGAGGCCTCATCTAATGCTAGTGAGGTTCAGGCTGACTCCAATGCTCCTGCTGTTTCGACTGCCACCAGGAAGAGGAAAGCGAAAGGGAAAGCACCTAGATCATGTGAACATGTTAGAAGGAGCTCCAGGCTAGCCAAACTGAAAGATGGTTTCAAAGATGCTACATCTACTGATGATGCACAGGAAGAGGATGAGGACGAATATGTGGCAGAGTACTCTGCCCAGGTTACAGACCCTGATGCTGCTGCTCCACCTCACCTTCCACTGAAGACCATTCAAGCCCTGGCCACTGGGCCATGCCAGATGCATCTTGATGATGTGTCTGAGGATAATCTGAATTATGATAGTACAAATGATAGTGTGGAGTAACTTGTATCTGGGGGTTGTGTTGGTCCTGTTCAGCCCTGCTCTATTTATCTATTTGTGGACTGTGGCATGTAATAAGTTGGCTCTTGGTTATCCTCTGTTGAACTCTCTATGTTTCCCTTATCTAGTACATGAAGTTCTAAGTGATCATCTTTATCCTGAGCTATTTTGGCACATTTGTGTATGCTTCTGGTTATTTCTATACCTGCTCTGGCTGTTGATCAATTTTCCTAACAGGAACACTATGTATTATTTGGACCATGATCTGCCAATTCTTAGCCTTTCAGTGATCACTGATTTACTGGGCTTTTTAATATTGCTCAGAGTTCGCTCATTTTATTGGTTATTTAATGAGTAGACAATGGATAATTTTTGACTGGAATCTGAGAGGGATTAATTCCCAAATCAGATGGGATGATATTAGGAAAAATATTGAGGAATCTAACTGCAATATCATCTGTTTCCAAGAAACAAAAAAAGAAATATTTGACCTGTCCTATATTAGGAAGTTTTGTCTGAGGAGATTTAATCACTTTGCTTACTCTCCTTCAGTTGGCAGTTCAGGGGGTATCATAACCATTTGGAATGGCAACCTTTTCAATGGGACAAAAATTTCATCTTCTAAATTCCATGGTACAGTGGAACTGATTTGCAAGATTAGTGGTCAGTTGTGGTACCTTACTTATGTGTATGGTCCTACCTCGTCTGCTGATAGAGCTCTGTTTATTAATTGGCTAGTTAGCATTGACACTTCCCCTATGCATCTATGGATGATCCTTGGGGATTTTAATCTGATCAGGGAGCCATATAACATAAATAGACCTGGAGAGGATGTCCACAATATGTTGGAATTTAATAGATTCATTAGACACCATGATTTACTGGAAATCCCACTGAAGGGCAGAACATACACTTGGAGTAATATGCAGAATGACCCTTTATTGGAAAAACTGGACTGGGTTTTCACCTCTTCCTGCTGGACTGGGTTTTTCCTAATACCATTGCTACCCCTTTGGCTAAGTTATCATCAGATCATGTAACCATCAAGATACATATTGGACTTAGTATCCCAATGGCTAAGGTTTTCCGTTTCGAGGAGTTCTGGCTGAATATGCAGGGTTTTTGTGAAACTGTTTCTACCTATTGGCAGCACCATGGCGTTTATAAAAATTCAGCACAGGATATAACTTCTCGTATGAAATCTCTGAGATATGGTCTAAAACGATGGAGCAAAAGTCTTTCACAACTGAACAAGACAATTGACTCATGTAACTTTGTTCTGGCTCTGCTAGATGGTTTAGAGGATCAAAGGCTTCTTTCCCTGCTCGAAAAAAGCTTCAGAATATCTCTGAAAACCCATTTGCTTAAGCTGCTTGAAGCTAAGAGGATTTATTGGAGGAATAGGGCAAAAATTAGATGGGCGAAAATGGGGGCGGGGGGAGAATACAAGGTTTTTCCACACTTATGCCACCAAAAGTTACAGATGCAATTTTATTGCTATGTTGAATACAGAGGATAACAGAATGGTCTGTGATCATGATGACAAGGCAGCTGTGCTATGGCATGCTTTTAAGCAGCGTATTGGGTGCTCCGATAACCCAACTATGGCTTTTGATCTGAGCAATTTAATTGTTCCTAACCCTGGAATTGATTTCCCCAGTCTAGAGGTTCCTTTCACCAAAGAGGAGATTGATGAGGTGATCAAATGCATGCCCACAGATAAATCACCTGGCCCGGATGGCTTTAATGGGGACTTCCTCAAAAAGTCTTGGAATCAGGTTAAAGAGCAGTTCTATCAGTTGTGTTTTAGGTTTTATGAGGGCAATCTTGATATCCATAGCATTAACTCTGCTTATATTACTCTTATTCTTAAGAAAAGTGATCCTGAGACTGTCAACGATTTTAGACCTATTTCTCTGGTCAGCATAACTCTTAAGTTACTTACCAAGGTTTTGGCAAATAGAATGCAGAGGGTTATTGTTCAGGCATTACACAAAAACCAATATGGATTCATTAAGAGTAGAACCATCCAGGATTGCTTAGCTTGGGTTTTTGAATATATCAGCCTTTGCCACAAATCTAAGAGAGAGATTATTATCCTTGAATTGGATTTTGAAAAGGCATTTGATAAAGTTGAATACAGTGCTATACTTCTCATGTTGAAGAGTCTTGGATTTGGTGACTTGTGGTTAAGTTGGATTGCTCAGATTTTATCCTCTGCTTCAACCTCTGTCTTATTAAATGGGGTGCCTGGTAAGAAAATTTGGTGCAAAAGGGGTGTTAGACAAGGAGACCCTCTATCACATCTCCTCTTTGTCTCAACTGCAGAACTTTTACAATATGTTATTAATGAGGCCTGGCACTCTGGAGAGATTGATTTGCCTCTTGAAGATTCTTATGGTTTGGACTATCCCATCATACACTATGTTGATGATACTCTGCTAATTATGCCTGCCTGCCCTGAGAAATTGAGGAGATTAAAGGTCCTTCTTGACAAATTCTCATCATCAACTGGATTGAAGGTGAACTTTTGTAAATCCTCCTTAGTACCCATTAACCTTGACCATGAGAAAAGTACAGATTTAGCCCTAGTTATTGGTTGCAAGGTGGAGTCACTACCTTTTACATATTTGGGGCTCCCTTTGGGAACAACAAGGCCCAAGATGGGAGACTTGATTGGTATTCTCCACATAATGGACAGAAGGTTAATAGGTATTGCAGATACATTGTCTTATGATGGAAGGCTAGTTGTTATAAAATCAATCATATCTGCTATCCCAAATTTTGCTATGTGCACCTTAAAACTTCCTTTGGGGTTCTTGGATTATATTGAGGGTTCCACTAGGGGTTTTTTCTGGAGAGGAAAAGACATACATAAGAAAGGCAAATGCTTGGTCAAGTGGGAAAATGTCTGCAAGCCCAAGAGGGTTGGAGGATTGGGAGTTTTAAACCTCAGAAAACAAAATATTGCCTTACTCATGAAGCATTTGTTTAAATTCATGAATAGAGAGGACCTCCCATTGGTTAAGTTGATATGGCAGGCCCATTATACACATGACAAGATACCACAAAATTCAGGATCTGTGGGATCCTTTTGGTGGAAGGATTGTATCAATATTTTGAATACTTTCCTAGAAATTGCCACTTGTGCACCAGGGGATGGAGGAACCGTTAGGTTATGGTTAGACAAATGGACAGATGAGATGCTACGATATAATCTGCCCCACTTGTGTTCCTTTGCCAAGTCTCGGTCAATCTCACTCAAGCAGGCAGTTGCTATTTGTGTGGATGAAGACATTGCTGATATGTTTCACATACCCCTCTCAGTTTTTGCTAACCAGCAATGTGACCAGCTTGAAGCCCTTCTCACCACTAGCACTAAGCAAAACGTGTTGGATAAATGGACTCTGGCCCCAAATGGAAAGCCTTACCCTAGTAAGCGAGTATATGATAACCTGATGCCAAATGAGTTGGCCCCTCCTCCTTTCAGGTGGATATGGAAATCTTGCACACTCCCAAAACACAAGATATTTTTCTGGCTTCTGTTGCAAGATAGACTGAACACGAGAGGTTTGTTGGCCAGAAAGAATTTCATGATTGAGGATTATGATTGTGTGTTGTGCAACCAGGGAGTCAGTGAAGACTATTTACACCTTTTCTTTTAGTGTGACTTCAGCAGAAATTTTTGGTGGTTGCTCTTGCTAGAATGGAATAATGATCTTGACCTTTTCTCTATGTTGCTGGCAGCAAAAAAGAGTTACAAATTGATCTACTTTAAAGAAATCCTGATTGTGGGATGCTGGAGCATATGGAACCACAGAAACAGAAGTATCTTTGATAACCAGCCTGTCTGTCTGGATAATTGTTTTGAAGACTTTATTTATTCGTTCAAGCTTATTATGCATAGAGCTAAACCTTCTCTCAAAGAGGGCATGACCCAATGGGTTGATACCTTATGAACACTTCTTGTATTTTATTGTACAGTTGGACTCAATGAGAAAATAGAAAATTAAGCAGTAGGGATTTTTCCCTACTGTTTTGCGCCTCAAAAAAAAAGTTTCCATATCGGAAATTTCATTTCTCAAAACATTTCAAATTAAGAAGATTCTTTCCAAGCACTTGCTTTATCTTTCTAGCTTCTCCGAATCTTGGGGACGAGATTCCTTTTAAGGGTGGTAGTCTGTAACATCCCAACATTTTATAATGTTCAGAAATCACTAAAATTTAAAACTTTTTGTTTTGATTAAAATAAAATATTAAATGCATAAGGAAACCAACTAAGAAAGACTTCAAACTTATTGAAAGAGTTTAATATTTCAAATGTCACAGTTTAAACATTTTATTATCTACTGTATTTCAAAAACCTTAATATTAAATTTGACAAATATAATAGAAACTACAATCCATTTTATTTTAAGTAAATAGCTTACTTATAAGTAATTGATTTTAACCACTTAGCCTTAGCTATAAATAAGTTAAATTAATAATTACAAGTGTATTTTAAACTATTGAAAACATTGTATAATTGCAAAAGATTATTATTCATTTACCTGAGTTCAAAATGTAGTTTGGAAATTATAAGCCTATAGTTTATAAATTTAAAACTTCATAAATTAAAATTAAAGAAGTATCCAAATAAACATTTCATTTGTTTAAATGATTTTCATTTATTTTAAAAGCATGAGGTGTTTAATATATTCTAAATAAGAAATGAATTAAAACAAAAATCTTTTCCAAAGTTATTATGAAGTTTCATTTGAATTATCTTAATATAAAATATAATGGTGCACAAATTATTTTGAATTAAAATGAATACATTAATTTCCCTTTTATTTTCATATAGCATATGTTATGTTATTTAGTATTATACTAAAACCTAAAATGATTTTAGTGTTTGAAAATGAGTTTAAATAACTTGAATTCAAACATATTTGAATGTGCGTAATTTCATAAATTTTATTTAACCTCAAATGAATTATTAAATCCCTAATTTCAAAGTTAACCTAAAATAGGCAAAATTGTATTTTATGAATATTTCAAAATATTATTTTTCAAAAATGTTCAAAACATGCCCACAACTAGTTTAACACAAAGATAATGCTTTTACAAATTTTTAGAAATTTAATTGAATGAACTTGGAGTCTTAAATCAAAAGATATGAATTAATTGGAAAATCAGAAAAAGAAAAAGAAAAATGCTGGCGTCAGCGATGACGTCATCGTCTTCTTCCTCAGACGAAAATCACGGCCGAGATTCCTTCCCCGATTCCCTCTCCAAATCAGGCGAGATTAGCGCGAATTTGGTTCCCCCTCCAGCCCTATTTAATCCCCTGATCCTCCTCTCCCTTTTCCCCAAGAAACCCTAGCCCGGGAGTCCCCAGGTTGCTCGAGTTCGTCCTTGCAACTCCGCCACGGCCGCTGGCGAACTTCTTCGTTTCCGGTGAACTCCGTCGACCCCGGACCCTCTCTCCTCTCCCTCTCGTCGTATTTCCCTGTTGCGCATCTGTTTGACATGTTTTTGCGTTTCAAATCACAGCGCATCCTCACCTCCGTGCACACCCGAAGCTCTCCGCCGCCGCGCACAACTCCGGCGAGCCATTCCGGCAAGAAGAGGACGCTCCGGTCGCCGCCACCGAGTCAACTACGACCTCCTGCACGCTCTGATGAGTTCCATTCGTCCCGGGGAACCGTAGAACGTGCAAAATGCCGCGTCGCCACCGCGGGTGCATTTCCGGCGAGGTCTCCGGTGACCTAGCGCCGCCCGTGTTTGGTCGTGAGATCTGGACCGTTGGATCTTGATCCAACGGCTCCTGCATATTGTTTTATTCGAATCGGTACGATCTGTTTAGCACCGTTAGATCTAAATCCTACGGCCCAGATTGCTTCACTTATCCACAACCGCCGAACAGTCAGCGCACAGTCAGCGCCCAGTCAGCTGCCACGTGGAAAATGAATTTCTTATTTAGATTTAAATGGCAGTTTTGCAGAAAAGCCCCTGCCACTTAGATCTGTCATAACTTTTTAACCACGTATCCAAATTTAACAAACTTTATATTTTTCGAAAGCCCTCGACATGTAGAATATTTTAGATCTGCCAAAATTCAAATTTGACTAAGGTTAAAATATTCAAATTTCAAATGGAAGATTTGAGTATATTTGTCGTAACTTTAAATCTATAATTCCAAAATTTTCAAATAAAATTGTTTTAGAAACTTTAGAATATTTGTAGTGTGATGCCTCTGTTATAAAATATTTGTTTGAGTAATATTTGAGTGAATTCATATTTATATATTTTAATTGAATAGTTTGGATATTTTCAACTTAACTTTTAATATAAACATTATTTTTGGATAAATCCACATGCACTAAATGTTTTGAAATCCCCTCTGTCTATTAATACTAATTATAAAATTTTGTTATAAATATTTAAATCACATAAAACTTTAATCTTATATTTATTCGTTTATTATATTCTATGAAGATAGAAATTAATTAAATTGCATTAGCATAATTGTTCATGTGATTAAAAATTGCATTTCATGCATATCATATTTTATTTTGTAGTTATATTTCCCATAAGAAAACTCCTTCCCCATTTTCTCTAAGTTAGAAATATTTTCAACTTAGCATTTCGGTAAAGTGATACACTTAGACACTTAGGATTTTCAACATGGAGCTAGAAGACCAATGAAGGACTTACAAGAAAACAGACTCTGTAAGCATCCCAAGATGTCAAGCACAAAGAAGAAAAGTGAGAAGAAGTTCAAGAAGGCCAACCTCCCTTCTATTCTCTAAGTCTTTCTCTCTGTCCTTTCTTCTTCTCTGAGACTTCATGAAGACTATGTAAATCCAAGACCAGCCCAGGTGATACAAAAATCATCAAGTCTGAAGATTATTCAAGTCTACCAAGAATTCAATCAAGACATCACGAAGGAAAAATAACAAGTCTGGAGATGAAGCCTGGAAGATCAACTACATCTTTCTTTCTACCTTTTTCCCTCTTCCCTAATCTTGTCTTTTAAGACTTAAAAAAAATTTGATCATGATGTTATCATCTTTAAAGTCATTTTGACACCCATTTTCGCTTTGCATTAACTTAAAATATTTTCTTAGCATGACATACATCTCTAGTCCTTAGGAATATTTTGAACTTCATGCATAAACATATTTTCCTTAGAAGTTTTATGAAACCTGTTTGTTCACTATGTATGTACATGTATGTTTGATTATTGTTGTTTGTTGATTGTTGTATTGTTGCTTGCTTATATTGTTTAGATTGAACGGAGAGCAAACGTTCGTTGTTGAAAAGAGTTTGTGCACAACGACAACATTCAAAGCCAAGTGGCACACCTCATAAACTTCCTATTATTTTCTATATGCATTACTTAGTGTATTTTTATGTAAGCATGTGTAGGATAGTATTGCTATGCTAGACATGTGTAGAAATTCCTTACTCCAGTGTCTAGGTTCCTATATAATACTTAGTAGATATATTGATGCTATGCAATTGATGAAAAGTTTTACAAAATGTTAAGTGACTACTCAGGGCTGTGCTCATGGTTGTCGTCGCCTAGGATGAATGTCTATGCTACTTAGGGCCGTGAGCATGGTGATTTTCACCTGAGAGTGTACATCCACTAAGTTAATGAATCTCCTGGGTGGATTGGTTGTATATGGTGGCGAAGTTGAGTGGCTACTCCGGTCCATGTCTATGGTTCCTGGAGTATGTGCACTTGTGCATGGCCACCTAGGGAACAGAGGAATATGAAGAACTCCGAGTGACGATTGCTTCCAGTGCAGCCATTGCCAATGGGCTCTCGCTTGATCAACTATGTTGCGTGGACTCTCTCCGGCTTGACAAGCAGATGTAGAGGGTGTTAGGTGGAATGGGTCAAGCCAGAGTGGGAGGGAAAATGCTTCTGAAAGATCTCGTCTCATTATTCTCCTTTCCTTATCACTATAAGTGTGTAAAGGGTAGTTTGGGTTGAATGGGTACAATGGTGAACGTGCACAACCTATGCAGAGTGTAAAACTAAGTACTTAGCCGTGTCCCCGGTACGGACAATTTGAGCAGCTGATCACGGACGTCAAACGGAGGATTCCACCATTCCAACTTCAGAAATAAAACTTGATGGCTGAACAAGGGTAGAATGAGACAGTAGTTTTCATGCCACGAATGTCTCGAATAGAAGAAAAGTGTTTTCCAAAGAGTTAGGAAAAATTGGCTTTATGCAAAATAGCCTTGAACTCCACCAGCCAAATAAGCATATAGGTTATTAGAGTTTTTCCTCTAAGTGTCCACCATAGTGTCACTTGCCAGACTCCATTTTAATGGAATCTGACCCACGTTGTTGCAATATTTTTTTTCTATTGCAGCTTGATCAGATGACGAGTGAGGTTTCGTTTGAAGGTTTCGAGTCTACAACCAACATGTTTTCGCCTGTGGCAACATGAAGTTGTTGGAGACCCACTGCTATTGTATTTCCGATGTGTACTATTTCAAAGCTAGCTTTATGCTATGCAACTTGTAATGAATATTTTGTAAGTCTGGATCATCTATGTAATAAAATTGATACTTTGTTGTGATATTACATCGTAAACTGTGTGTGCAAACGAATCGATCCAGGGATTTGCACTATACACAGGTATGTGCCTTATTTTAAGTGCAGGTACGCTACATCTAAGGTTGGAGAGAAGTGATATTTGAATTGCAACATGCAATTTTCAAAAACCTCACAAAAGCTTCGTTTTAGAGTGACTAAGAAGGACCCATGCTTAGTTTTTCATTTTCATGTTTTAAACTTGTTTAAATGTTGGCCAAACATAGTTTTGACCAATTTTGAAATAACCATAATAAATTTAAAAATTATCGAAAAAATGAAAAACCGACGCACATAGTCTTAATATGTCATATACTAACGACTCATGTTGAAAAACATGGTCTACATACATTCAAATGAAAAGGGCGAGAATCTCATGTGATATCGCATATCTCAAATGTGCAAATGAGAAATACTCACGAAAGTATCATTTAGGAGTGACTAAGAATGGTCTAGGCCCAGTTTGCGCACAAATGTTACACAAATGTTCGCTTGTTCGCGCCCAGAGCACGCCGGGCACGCTCTGAGCGCGTCCAGAGTGCGCAGTTAAGGTGTTCGACAGAAGTACAATAACAAGTATTCAAACGATTCAAGTTGATAAACAAGGTCTGCACACGTTCAGATCGCGTAAATACACAGAGCGCGCATTGTGGGTGCAAGTTCACGTCCAGTTCGTGTCTAGATTGCGCTTGCTGTGTTGACACGGATGCACCGATACGTGTCTAGTTCGTGCAACAAATGCTTCTGATACGTGTAAATGTGTCACAACATCTCATCTCCAACTGCAGTAAATTTGACCAGAACGACGACGTGCATCAACTGTTTGACAGTTGTACTCGACAGGTATAGGAGCACCAGATGACGTGGTAAACATTTACAGGCATGTCACTTCGACTAGACGTGAAGCGCGGTCACACGATGTCATCATTGCGAAGAAAATCCCAATGTGCATTGTGTTGTCATGTTTACACTGCCGTTGGCAAGAAAACCAAGAGATGCGTCTGTTCAGTGCCCAAGCGCGGTTATCGATTTACACGCCGGCGGTAGTGAATTCATCACGAGCAGTTATCCGTTCACTAATAAAAACCCCAATGTGCATTGGCATTGCCGTTCACTCGCTATTCTCTCTTCTATATGAAAAACCCCAACCACCACTTCTCTCCATCAACAATGTCGTCGGACGACGAGCCTTGCTGGCAGAACCCAGTCATCCCGAGCGAGTCTGACGGGAAGGGCAACCCGATCGAGTGGTGGGAGGAGGGCCACGGCCACGGGAACAGTGGCGGCGGCTCCGGCACCGACAACGACGGCGAGGGGTCCGACACCGACCAGAACGGCGGCGACGGCGAGGGGTCCGACCCCGACTCCAGCGACGACGATCACCACGGGTCCGAGGAGGAGGACTCGGACCCGGAGTTGAACAAGGGCGACGAGGAGGAGAAGGACGACGACGACGACGAGGACAAGGACATGGAGGAGGAGGAGGAGGTCGAGGAGGAGGATGAGGTCGAGGAGGAGGCAGAGGAGGAGGAGGACTCCTCCAACGACTCTTCTAACGACGACGGACCGCTACCCAAGAGGCAGCGCGCGTAGGAGCCGTGCCCGGCGATCGTCGTAGTCGCAGTAGCAGTGCATTAGTTGCACTGCTACTGATTAGTAGTAGTATTAGGCCGCCGCCGGCGTAGAAGCAGTGTTGCATGCACTGCTAATCTTTTATAATTGTTAATATAATACTAATATAATCAAGTCTAAATTTGTAGTAGCAGTATCAATTCGAGTTATAAATCGAGTTTCAGCTTTCAAATCGAGTTATGAATCCTATTATAAATCGAGTTTCAATTAGTAGTAGAAGTTTCACTAAACAATGACGTACCAATCAACAAATTATCAGTTACGTTAATCCAGTTAATTCGGTCTTAATTGGGGCGGAGATACCAAACCAGGTCGTCAGACTCGTCCCTTCCTGTCCCCACTTGAGCGGTCCCACTTGGAGGAGGATGACGTACTACTCCAGTAAGCCCGAGCCGAGCCGCGCGAGGACGACCCCATCAGTTAGGCCAAGTGCGGGTCAAAGGAGGTTGACCAGGGGAAACGAGCGTTTGGCCGATTTGCGAGAAAACCAGGGCACAGAACAGAGAAATAGCGCAGGTATGGAACAGACCGATAGAACTCATCGAACCATGGCACAAAACAAATTAACCCTTCATTATAAGACTTCCTTTTGTCGAATGATCACTTTCAGGTGTGTGAGACTTTCTTCCGTTAGCCTTCCAAACCCCCTTAACATTATATTCGTTTATAGGTCCTCCTTTTACTATAAGGAAGTGACCTCCTGTGTATAGTGCTAGTCCCTGGATTGACTTGCTAGCATACACGGTTTAAGATGAAATACCATAACATTGCATCAATATTCATTACACGATGATCCAGTAATTAAAAGGGTTCGATACAAGGTGTATAGCTCAAGGCTAGCTCAAACCGAAATAAACACACATCGGAAAGCAAATGGATAAAGTGAGCTCCATCTGCATCATGTGCCACAGGCAAGGCATATTGGTTGGTGACTCGCGACCCTATCAATCCTTATGCCTTGTTAGGTGGACCTGCAACGGTGAGTTACAACCCAGATTCATTGGGTCAGTTATTGAATTGTGGTGGCAAGATTCACTAAGAATATTTTAAACAATTTTATTGGTTCTAAGAAAATTATTTAATGTCCTAGACGTAATAAAAATCCGACTTGTTTCCACTCCTTTCGAGGACACAATGTTCCTGTGGTGTTTCTACTCTTTTCGGTAAGATATCTTTGAGTATTCCTTCACTCCAATTTCCAATACATTCCAAATGACACACCATATCTCCGGGGAAACCATGTCATTTTCGAACACCATGACCTTGTGGTACTCATCGCCTCTTGTGAGGATGCACCGTGACTCCGTAGTGATCTATGTTGATCAAAATGACACACCATGACTCCGGGTGGCCAGCTCATTATCGCCGTTTGTGAGGATGCACCGTGACTCTGTATTGATCCATGTCGTTTCCAATGACACACCATGACTCCGGGGTGGCCTGACCGTCATCGCCGTTTGAGAGGATGCACCGTTAATCTATGGTGATCCACGTCGTTTCAAATGACACACCTTGACTCCGGGGTGACCAGATCGTCTGTCGGGTCGTGACTCCCAAGAACCGGGGGTAGTCACTTCCTGAAGTGTAGTTCGTGAAGGGGATTGAACACGGAGGTCTAGACCCTCGAGTGGCTCTGCGACGCTGCTCGCCGGACCCGAAGAAGACACATACACACGAAGGGAGACACCAGCCTTTACCCAGGTTCACGGCCCTCGTGGGGAGGTAAAACCGCTACTCCTGCTTGTCTGTATTAGATGTGGAAGGTTACAGTACAACGGAGCTTGACGAAAGCCCCCTTGAGGTAATTCTTGCCTGGGGAGGGAAACGATCGTCCTCTTCCTCCTCAAGGCGGAGGCTTTACTAACAAGTGTAGCTAGGGTTTACAAGGGTTGCAGTGCGCAAAGAGCCGACCCCTGCTACGATTGACGTCTTGCTCCTTTTATAGGCGTCTTTGGCCTTCTCCTTCGGCTTGGCCTTCCAGGTGGTTCCCACATGCCAGTGGCAGGGTGGTGTAAAAGTCCACCGTGCTCCATCCGTCCATGGACTCGGTCCATTGCTAGTAAAGGTGGGTGCGGTGGCCGACCGGCGGCCGACCGCACTGTACTGCCCGCAGGAAGGGCAGTCTCTGCGGTGGAGCCCACGATGACGTCCTCCTTTGGAGGGTTGTGCTGTCCACCCGCTTTATCGTCAGAGTAGAAGGTCCTGGTAGTTGCGCAGCAGGTGGAGCTGCTTTGTTGACCACTTTATCGCCAAGGACAGAGACGGGGGTGCGTGCGACACGGCATGTGCGTGGCAGAGACCATGTGCATCTTGCCGTGCTTCCTTGGCTGCGACGTTTCCCCTCAGGCGCGGGGAGGCCTGAGGGGAGATTCTTATGGGGCTCCCTCGAGGCGTGCGGGCGCCTCGGGAGGGTCCCCTGAGGCGAGAGGTCCATGGAGGCCCTCGTTTCCTCCTCAGGCCCTCGAGGGGAATTGCCTCTCGAGGGTCCCGCCAGGCGGTGATGCCTGGTCCTTAGTCGTTTCGTCCGACTGACCCGCGTGCGAGGCCTGGGGGAATGGGCTCTCCATACCCCAGTTCCCACCGGGCCGACTGTAGCCCCCGGGCCCATGATGGGCGCGATTGAGCCCATGGGCTCAGGCGAAGCGTCGTGGGCCCTTAGTGCCCAACCGGCCCGAACCACGCGACACTTGGACGAATAACGGTCTCGCACGATCCGGGGCGCGAGTCGTGGGGGGCCCCACCACGTCCCGGTAACTGCTCCTCGAGGTGACATAAAGCCCGAGCGAGACGGCAGGGAGCCGTTACCGTTTCCAAACCTTCTGGCAGGAATTTCCGCTCTACAGAGCTCTGCCTCCGATCTCTCCTGTGAATCTTCGTCCTACAACTCCTCCAGGCTTCCGTTTCCGCGACGATGAGCCCACTCAAGAGCAAGGGCAAGGCCACCGCGGGGTCTTCCTCCCAGACAGAGGCCACCAAGACCGTGGTAGGCGCGGCTCTGCTGGGCGTGCGTGTCAATGAGAAGGCGCTCGCCAAGGTCCGGCACCTGGTGGCGGAACGGACAAACGAGCATGGCGCCACCGCCCTGAAGCCCGCGGCACACGGGAAGTGCCCGTGAGGGTTCTTCCCAGTCTTCCAGCATTGTCTGGCTGCGGGCCTGGTGCCGCCCTTCTCGCCGTTCTTGGAGGCGGTGCTGGCGTTCTACCAGGTGCAGCTGCTGCACCTGCACCCCAATTCCGTCCTGATCCTCGCTGTCTTCGCCTACCTCTGCGAGGCGTACCTGGGCCTGGAGCCCACGGTGGGGCTGTTCCGGTGCTTCTACGCACTCCGGAACACGACGAAGAACGAGCGCTCTGGGTGCGTCTCGTTCCGCATCGTCGATGGCATGGGGAGCGTCTACATCCTCATGTCTTGGAGCGAGGGCAAGGCCATCACCTCGGTGATGAAGAAGGTGGACGACTTCCGCCAGAAGTGGTTCTATGTTGGGGTGGAGCGTCCCTGCGCCTTCCTCGAGGTCCCCGACGTGCCCCCGGTGAAGAACTCCCACTGGGGCAAGGACACCTTTGACGGCGCCAAGAACGTGAACCTGATAGGGCGTCTGAGTTTCCTCCGCGAGGAGGGCCTCACGGGGCAGATGGTCATCGCGGACTTTGTGACGCGCCGCATTGCGCCCCTCCAGGCGCATTCGGTCCCCATGTGGATGTACTCGGGGCCGAAGGACAAGATGCGGCTTCACGCCAAGGACAACGACAAGGACGCCGTCGACGACGTCCTCTCTGCGCTCTTCGTCAACCCATCGGTGCTTCCCGTGGATGAGCTCCCCGCGGCGCTTCGGCCCCTTCATCAATATAATCTGACGGAGCGTATGCACCTCCTGGAGAGGATGCCTCTGTTCACCCCAACAGGCCAGGCGGACCTCGAGGCGTCGATGCCGGTCACGCGGGGAACGGAGGGGGCCGACTCTCCCACTACCTCAGGAACCGGCCCAGGTGAGGAGGAGGCTGCGGCTCGAGAGGTTTCCTCTTCGAGAGCTGGGACATTTACTGACGAGATTTCCGATATCTCGTGAGGCAATGAAAACGCCTTCGTGGTGGCGCCCCGTGGAGGAGGAGGCTGAGGAAGGGGAGGCCTCGGGCGCGGAGGCCTCTCCTGGAAGGCGCGGGGCTCGCACCAAGGCCGCCGTGGACAACCCAGGGGCAAGGCCGTCTGACGTCCCTTCCAAGAGGAAGGCAGGGGCACCCCCTGCGAAGCCTGCTTCCAAGCCTTTCCCTTCGTGGCGTTCGCCGGGCCCTGCGTGGGTCGATGCTGGCGCCCCCCCTTCAGGGTTAGTGCTCACAACTTTGGCTCGTTCGTCTTTTAGCTTTCTCCCTTGCATTTCTTTTTCCTGAAGTCTCTTCTTGGGCTCCTGTCAGTGCCTTTGCGCCCGCGAAGCGCCGCCGGCTACGCAACGCATCCGAGGTGAAGAGCGCTACGGCAGGGGCCGTGGCCGACGAGGCCGCGAGGCCTGTGGAGGCAGCCCCCGTGACCCCCCTTGAGGAGGCGCCTCAGGTGGTGCAAGCTGCGCCCCAGGCGGGGGCGGCAGGGCCTCAGGCGGAAGAGGGCGCAGCAAGCCCATATATGTCTGTAGCGCCCCGCGAGTCTCTGGGAGCGGAAGGCCCTGAGGAGAGGACTTCCGCTCCGCCTCGCGCCTCTACTCCTCCTCGCGCGGCTACGCCTCTGTGCGAGCCCACACCACCGCACGAAACAACGCCGCCTCGCGTGCTGACGCGTCCGCGCGTGTCTACCCCGCTGTGTGCGCCCGCTGCCCTACGCAGCCTGCGACGGAGACGCGCGAGGCTCCAGCAGGTGCGGGCGCGTCTGCCGGGGGAGATTCCTTCTCTCCTCCTCGCCAAGATGGAGGCGAGGAGCGTCCCACGGCTGAGGGGCCTGAAGAGGATGCAGGCGCGGGCACCGGCGGGGCTCTGGCTAGCCCCCGAGCTCTCCCCACGGCTGCTCCCGCGGGGCTTGATGCTGGGGCCGGGCCCTCCTCGAGCCGGGCTCTGGTGCCTTGCGGCTGGGACTGGAGTGCAGGGCGCCGCGAAGTCGCCTTCGGCCTTGTTAGGGAATCCCTGGAGGGCTTAGAGGCTCACCTCGCCCTCGGGGACATCTGGCTCGCTCGGCAACGGGAGGAGCTGGCGGAGTCGTAGGCGTCCTTCCACGCGGCGGTCGAGGCACCCCGGCTGGAGGATTTGGCGCTGCAGGCCACACGCGAGGAAGCCACCCGCTTCGCCAAAGAGATCCGCGAGGGGGCCATCCGTGATGCTACCGAGCTGCTCGACCCCCTCAGGCGGAACGCGAGGCTGCGGTGGAGCTGCTGTGTGAGGTCAAGGCGGAGCGCGAGGCAATGGAGGGCTCGCCGGCGCAGCAACATCGTGAGCTGGGCCAGCTGGAGACCCAGCGGCTCTCCGCCCACCTGGCTGCCTCGACCGCTCTGGAGGAGGACCGCAAGGTCTTTTCCGAGCGTGAGCGGCAGCTGGCCCTCAAGGAGAAGGAGCTGCAGCAGCGCGAGGAGCAGCGCCTCCAGGTGGAGAAAGACCTGGTCACCCAGCGCGAGGCCCTCGAGGAGCGAGAGGGAGACCTGGCCAAAGCGACCGCGAAGTACGACGAAAACGTCGCTGCCCAGAAGATAGCTTACGAACGCTTCGAGCGGCGTTTCGCTGAGAAGAAGAAGGAGGCCGAAGACGCCCACGAGGAGCGCAAGAAGCAATTCTACAAGTCCACTTCTCAGAAGTACCGCGATTTGGCACTGGCACAGGAGGAGCACTTCAAGGCCAAGCATGCCGCGGATGCTCGGCGGATCGCCGAGCTCGAGAGGGACAACTCCAAGCTGGAGGACCGCCTCAAGCGCGCCAAGGATACCCGTCGCCGAGCGGAGGAGGCTCGCACCGAAGCCGTCCATGACCTCAACGCCTTGGCCAAGGACGTGGAGGAGCAGGTGGCCCCGGCGATGCAGCGGGCGGCGGAGGCCTCAGACTCCGCTACTGCAGCTCGCGCGCTCTCGAAGCAGCGCGAACGCATGTTTGAGGCATTGGTCGCTCGTGGCAACGAGCCGCCGCGCGACTTGGTGCAGATGCGCGGCACACCGACGCTCGGGGCCGCGGCGATGCTGCCATGTACCTGGTCTACTTTGACCAGCTCTTCGAGGCGCTCGAGGGTCCCGCCGCTGAGCTTCGCGAGCTGATTGAAGACGAGAGCCGGCAACTCCTGGGGGTGGTTGTGGATCGCATCTTCACCAACCTCAAGCTCCTCACGCCAGGCTTCGGCATCTCCTCCGTCATAGAGGCTGCTCAAGGCGAGGACGCGCGGCGGGTCTCCGGTTCCCTCCGTGAGCAGGTTGACGCCTTCTGCAACCGCTTCAGGCGCGTGGAGGCTGCAGCTGAAGACAGGGAGGAGGAGGCCTGCCCCGCCGAGGATGAAGAGGGTGCTGCGGAGGAGGCCCAAGGCGGCGATGCTTCCGCATGATCCTTTCCTCTTTTGTTACCGCGCCTGCGTGCGCTCGTATCTGCAACAACTGTGTGCTTTAGACATCTTTAAGACTCCTGGCCTGTAATATACTTTTTAATTGCTGTTTAATTCAAGCTTGTTTGCCCCTCGCGATGTCTCTTTGGACTCAGTTTCATGTATGTTTGTTCTCTGCGTCGGTAGGTCCCATCTCCTCTTGCCATGACTCCGCCACCTCGGTATGCAGGAGCGATGACTCTGCAAGGCCGGTGGGAGTTTAGGCCTAGGAGAGGTTAGAGCCCTAAGTCACGATGCTCAAGTGCCCCCCTTAGACGTGCGAGTAGTCCATGAAGCGTAAGGGAAAGCAAAGTCGCTTGAGGGGCAAACGCTCGCTTGGGAGAGAAAAACGCGCTTAAAGCGTGGGTGCGAGACTTAGATTCTTGAGGTTTTCGCCTTGCGAAGGCCTTTTGCCTGGCGAGGTTGCCCGCTTGAGGGGTCGCTCGTGAGGAGGCTTTTCGCCTGGCGAGTTTGCCCGCTTAAGGGGTCGCTCCTGAGGAGGCTTTTCGCCTGGCGAGGTTGCCCACTTGAGGGGTCGCTTCTGGAGAGGCTTTTCGCCTGGCGAGGTTGCCCGCTTGAGGGGTCGCTTCGGAGGAGGCTTTTCGCCTGGCGAGGTTGCCCCCTTGAGGTGTCGCTCCTGGATGCCCCTTCAGGCTTGTGGGGGGATTTCCCTGCACGTGTTAAAGGGGCGAACCCAAATGCTGGAACACGGAACAAAGGGCTCGTGCGCGCTTATAGGTCCCCTTAGGTGTTCCTTGCGAGGAGAGTAAGTACCAAGGTCTTCTTCCTCAGACGAAAATCACGGCCGAGATTCCTTCCCCGATTCCCTCTCCAAATCAGGCGAGATTAGCGCGAATTTGGTCCCCCCTCCAGCCCTATTTAATCCCCTGATCCTCCTCTCCCTTTTCCCCAAGAAACCCTAGCCCGGGAGTCCCCAGGTTGCTCGAGTTCGTCCTTGGAACTCCGCCACGGCCGCTGGCGAACTTCTTCGTTTCCGGTGAACTCCGTCGACCCCGGACCCTCTCTCCTCTCCCTCTCGTCGTATTTCCCTGTTGCGCATCTGTTTGACATGTTTTTGCGTTTCAAATCACAGCGCATCCTCACCTCCGTGCACACCCGAAGCTCTCCGCCGCCGCGCACAACTCCGGCGAGCCATTCCGGCAAGAAGAGGACGCTCCGGTCGCCGCCACCTCGCCACCGAGTCAACTACGACCTCCTGCACGCTCTGATGAGTTCCATTCGTCCCGGGGAACCGTAGAACGTGCAAAATGCCGCGTCGCCACCGCGGGTGCATCTCCGGCGAGGTCTCCGGTGACCTAGCGCCGCCCGTGTTTGGTCGTGAGATCTGGACCGTTGGATCTTGATCCAACGGCTCCTGCATATTGTTTTATTCGAATCGGTACGATCTGTTTAGCACCGTTAGATCTAAATCCTACGGCCCAGATTGCTTCACTTATCCACAACAGCCGAACAGTCAGCGCACAGTCAGCGCCCAGTCATCTGCCACGTGGAAAATGAATTTCTTATTTAGATTTAAATGGCAGTTTTGCAGAAAAGCCCCTGCCACTTAGATCTGTCATAACTTTTTAACCACGTATCCAAATTTAACAAACTTTATATTTTTCGAAAGCCCTCGACATGTAGAATATTTTAGATTTGCCAAAATTCAAATTTGACTAAGGTTAAAATATTCAAATTTCAAATGGAAGATTTGAGTATATTTGTCGTAACTTTAAATCTATAATTCCAAAATTTTCAAATAAAATTGTTTTAGAAACTTTAGAATATTTGTAGTGTGATGCCTCTGTTATAAAATATTTGTTTGAGTAATATTTGAGTGAATTCATAGTTATATATTTAAATTGAATAGTTTGGATATTTTCAACATAACTTTTAATATAAACATATTTTTTGGATAAATCCACATGCACTAAATGTTTTGAAATCCCCTCTGTCTATTAATACTAATTATAAAATTTTGTTATAAATATTTAAATCACATAAAACTTTAATCTTATATTTATTCGTTTATTATATTCTGTGAAGATAGAAATTAATTAAATTGCATTAGCATAATTGTTCATGTGATTAAAAATTGCATTTCATGCATATCATATTTCATTTTGTAGTTATATTTCCCATAAGAAAACTCCTTCCCCATTTTCTGTAAGTTAGAAATATTTTCAACTTAGCATTTCGGTAAAGTGATACACTTAGACACTTAGGATTTTCAACATGGAGCTAGAAGACCAATGAAGGACTTAGAAGAAAACAGACTCTGTAAGCATCCCAAGATGTCAAGCACAAAGAAGAAAAGTGAGAAGAAGTTCAAGAAGGCCAACCTCCCTTCTATTCTCTAAGTCTTTCTCTCTGTCCTTTCTTCTTCTCTGAGACTTCATGAAGACTATGTAAATCCAAGACCAGCCCAGGTGATACAAAAATCATCAAGTCTGAAGATTATTCAAGTCTACCAAGAATTCAATCAAGACATCACGAAGGAAAAATAACAAGTCTGGAGATGAAGCCTGGAAGATCAACTACATCTTTCTTTCTACCTTTTTCCCTCTTCCCTAATCTTGTCTTTTAAGACTTAAAAAAAATTTGATCATGATGTTATCATCTTTAAAGTCATTTTGACACCCATTTTCGCTTTGCATTAACTTAAAATATTTTCTTAGCATGACATACATCTCTAGTCCTTAGGAATATTTTGAACTTCATGCATAAACATATTTTCCTTAGAAGTTTTATGAAACCTGTTTGTTCACTATGTATGTACATGTATGTTTGATTATTGTTGTTTGTTTATTGTTGTATTGTTGTTTGCTTATATTGTTTAGATTGAACGGAGAGCAAACGTTCGTTGTTGAAAAGTGTTTGTGCACAACGACAACATTCAAAGCCAAGTGGCACACCTCATAAACTTCCTATTATTTTCTATATGCATTACTTAGTGTATTTTTATGTAAGCATGTGTAGGATAGTATTGCTATGCTAGACATGTGTAGAAATTCCTTACTCCAGTGTCTAGGTTCCTATATAATACTTAGTAGATATATTGATGCTATGCAATTGATGAAAAGTTTTACAAAATGTTAAGTGACTACTCAGGGCTGTGCTCATGGTTGTCGTCGCCTAGGATGAATGTCTATGCTACTTAGGGCCGTGAGCATGGTGATTTTCACCTGAGAGTGTACATCCACTAAGTTAATGAATCTCCTGGGTGGATTGTTTGTATATGGTGGCGAAGTTGAGTGGCTACTCCGGTCCATGTCTATGGTTCCTGGAGTATGTGCACTTGTGCATGGCCACCTAGGGAACAGAGGAATATGAAGAACTCCGAGTGACGATTGCTTCCAGTACAGCCATTGCCAATGGGCTCTCGCTTGATCAACTATGTTGCGTGGACTCTCTCCGGCTTGACAAGCAGATGTAGAGGGTGTTAGGTGGAATGGGTCAAGCCAGAGTGGGAGGGAAAATGCTTCTGAAAGATCTCGTCTCATTATTCTCCTTTCCTTATCACTATAAGTGTGTAAAGGGTAGTTTGGGTTGAATGGGTACAATGGTGAACGTGCACAACCTATGCAGAGGGTAAAACTAAGTACTTAGCCGTGTCCCCGGTACGGACAATTTGAGCAGCTGATCACGGACGTCAAACGGAGGATTCCACCATTCCAACTTCAGAAATAAAACTTGATGGCTGAACAAGGGTAGAATGAGACAGTAGTTTTCATGCCACGAATGTCTCGAATAGAAGAAAAGTGTTTTCCAAAGAGTTAGGAAAAATTGGCTTTATGCAAAATAGCCTTGAACTCCACCAGCCAAATAAGCATATAGGTTATTAGAGTTTTTCCTCTAAGTGTCCACCATAGTGTCACTTGCCAGACTCCATTTTAATGGAATCTGACCCACGTTGTTGCAATATTTTTTTTCTATTGCAGCTTGATCAGATGACGAGTGAGGTTTCGTTTGAAGGTTTCGAGTCTACAACCAACATGTTTTCGCCTGTGGCAACATGAAGTTGTTGGAGACCCACTGCTATTGTATTTCCGATGTGTACTATTTCAAAGCTAGCTTTATGCTATGCAACTTGTAATGAATATTTTGTAAGTCTGGATCATCTATGTAATAAAATTGATACTTTGTTGTGATATTACATCGTAAACTGTGTGTGCAAACGAATCGATCCAGGGATTTGCACTATACACAGGTATGTGCCTTATTTTAAGTGCAGGTACGCTACATCTAAGGTTGGAGAGAAGTGATATTTGAATTGCAACATGCAATTTTCAAAAACCTCACAAAAGCTTCGTTTTAGAGTGACTAAGAAGGACCCATGCTTAGTTTTTCATTTTCATGTTTTAAACTTGTTTAAATGTTGGCCAAACATAGTTTTGACCAATTTTGAAATAACCATAATAAATTTAAAAATTATCGAAAAAATGAAAAACCGACGCACATAGTCTTAATATGTCATATACTAACGACTCATGTTGAAAAACATGGTCTACATACATTCAAATGAAAAGGGCGAGAATCTCATGTGATATCGCATATCTCAAATGTGCAAATGAGAAATACTCACGAAAGTATCATTTAGGAGTGACTAAGAATGGTCTAGGCCCAGTTTGCGCACAAATGTTACACAAATGTTCGCTTGTTCGCGCCCAGAGCACGCCGGGCACGCTCTGAGCGCGTCCAGAGTGCGCAGTTAAGGTGTTCGACAGAAGTACAATAACAAGTATTCAAACGATTCAAGTTGATAAACAAGGTCTGCACACGTTCAGATCGCGTAAATACACAGAGCGCGCATTGTGGGTGCAAGTTCACGTCCAGTTCGTGTCTAGATTGCGCTTGCTGTGTTGACACGGATGCACCGATACGTGTCTAGTTCGTGCAACAAATGCTTCTGATACGTGTAAATGTGTCACAACATCTCATCTCCAACTGCAGTAAATTTGACCAGAACGACGACGTGCATCAACTGTTTGACAGTTGTACTCGACAGGTATAGGAGCACCAGATGACGTGGTAAACATTTACAGGCATGTCACTTCGACTAGACGTGAAGCGCGGTCACACGATGTCATCATTGCGAAGAAAATCCCAATGTGCATTGTGTTGTCATGTTTACACTGCCGTTGGCAAGAAAACCAAGAGATGCGTCTGTTCAGTGCCCAAGCGCGGTTATCGATTTACACGCCGGCGGTAGTGAATTCATCACGAGCAGTTATCCGTTCACTAATAAAAACCCCAATGCGCATTGGCATTGCCGTTCACTCGCTATTCTCTCTTCTATATGAAAAACCCCAACCACCACTTCTCTCCATCAACAATGTCGTCGGACGACGAGCCTTGCTGGCAGAACCCAGTCATCCCGAGCGAGTCTGACGGGAAGGGCAACCCGATCTAGTGGTGGGAGGAGGGCCACGGCCACGGGAACAGCGGCGGCGGCTCCGGCACCGACAACGACGGCGAGGGGTCCGACACCGACCAGAACGGCGGCGACGGCGAGGGGTCCGACCCCGACTCCAGCGACGACGATCACCACGGGTCCGAGGAGGAGGACTCGGACCCGGAGTTGAACAAGGGCGACGAGGAGGAGAAGGACGACGACGACGACGAGGACAAGGACATGGAGGAGGAGGAGGAGGTCGAGGAGGAGGAGGATGAGGTCGAGGAGGAGACAGAGGAGGAGGAGGACTCCTCCAACGACTCTTCTAACGACGACGGACCGCTACCCAAGAGGCAGCGCGCGTAGGAGCCGTGCCCGGCGATCGTCGTAGTAGCAGTAGCAGTGCATTAGTTGCACTGCTACTGATTAGTAGTAGTATTAGGCCGCCGCCGGCGTAGAAGCAGTGTTGCATGCACTGCTAATCTTTTATAATTGTTAATATAATACTAATATAATCGAGTCTAAATTTGTAGTAGCAGTATCAATTCGAGTTATAAATCGAGTTTCAGCTTTCAAATCGAGTTATGAATCCTATTATAAATCGAGTTTCAATTAGTAGTAGCAGTTTCACTAAACAATGACGTACCAATCAACAAATTATCAGTTACGTTAATGTTAATCCAGTTAATTCGGTCTTAATTGGGGCTGAGATACCAAACCAGGGCGTCAGACTCGTCCCTTCCTGTCCCCACTTGAGCGGTCCCACTTGGAGGAGGATGACGTACTACTCCAGTAAGCCCGAGCCGAGCCGCGCGAGGACGACCCCACCAGTTAGGCCAAGTGCGGGTCAAAGGAGGTTGACCAGGGGAAACGAGCGATTGGCCGATTTGCGAGAAAACCAGGGCACAGAACAGAGAAATAGCGCGGGTATGGAACAGACCGATAGAACTCATCGAACCATGGCACAAAACAAATTAACCCTTCATTATAAGACTTCCTTTTGTCGAATGATCACTTTCAGGTGTGTGAGACTTTCTTCCGTTAGCCTTCCAAACCCCCTTAACATTATATTCGTTTATAGGTCCTCCTTTTACTATAAGGAAGTGACCTCCTGTGTATAGTGCTAGTCCCTGGATTGACTTGCTAGCATACACGGTTTAAGATGAAATACCATAACATTGCATCAATATTCATTACACGATGATCCAGTAATTAAAAGGGTTCAATACAAGGTGTATAGCTCAAGGCTAGCTCAAACCGAAATAAACACACATCGGAAAGCAAATGGATAAAGTGAGCTCCATCTGCATCATGTGCCACAGGCAAGGCATATTGGTTGGTGACTCGCGACCCTATCAATCCTTATGCCTTGTTAGGTGGACCTGCAACGGTGAGTTACAACCCAGATTCATTGGGTCAGTTATTGAATTGTGGTGGCAAGATTCACTAAGAATATTTTAAACAATTTTATTGGTTCTAAGAAAATTATTTAATGTCCTAGACGTAATAAAAATCCGACTTGTTTCCACTCCTTTCGAGGACACAATGTTCCTGTGGTGTTTCTACTCTTTTTGGTAAGATATCTTTGAGTATTCCTTCACTCCAATTTCCAATACATTCCAAATGACACACCATATCTCCGGGGAAACCATGTCATTTTCGAACACCATGACCTTGTGGTACTCATCGCCTCTTGTGAGGATGCACCGTGACTCCGTAGTGATCTATGTTGATCAAAATGACACACCATGACTCCGGGTGGCCAGCTCATTATCGCCGTTTGTGAGGATGCACCGTGACTCTGTATTGATCCATGTCGTTTCCAATGACACACCATGACTCCGGGGTGGCCTGACCGTCATCGCCGTTTGAGAGGATGCACCGTTAATCTATGGTGATCCACGTCGTTTCAAATGACACACCTTGACTCCGGGGTGACCAGATCGTCTGTCGGGTCGTGACTCCCAAGAACCGGGGGTAGTCACTTCCTGAAGTGTAGTTCGTGAAGGGGATTGAACACGGAGGTCTAGACCCTCGAGTGGCTCTGCGACGCTGCTCGCCGGACCCGAAGAAGACACACACACACGAAGGGAGACACCAGCCTTTTCCCAGGTTCACGGCCCTCATGGGGAGGTAAAACCGCTACTCCTGCTTGTCTGTATTAGATGTGGAAGGTTACAGTACAACGGAGCTTGACGAAAGCCCCCTTGAGGTAATTCTTGCCTGGGGAGGGAAACGATCGTCCTCTTCCTCCTCAAGGCGGAGGCTTTCCTAACAAGTGTAGCTAGGGTTTACAAGGGTTGCAGTGCGCAAAGAGCCGACCCCTGCTACGATTGACGTCTTGCTCCTTTTATAGGCGGCTTTGGCCTTCTCCTTCGGCTTGGCCTTCCAGGTGGTTCCCACATGCCAGCGGCAGGGTGGTGTAAAAGTCCACCGTGCTCCATCCGTCCATGGACTCGGTCCATTGCTAGTAAAGGTGGGTGCGGTGGCCGACCGGCGGCCGACCGCACTGTACTGCCCGCAGGAAGGGCAGTCTCTGCGGTGGAGCCCACGATGACGTCCTCCTTTGGAGGGTTGTGCTGTCCACCCGCTTTATCGTCAGAGTAGAAGGTCCTGGCAGTTGCGCAGCAGGTGGAGCTGCTTTGTTGACCACTTTATCGCCAAGGACAGAGACGGGGGTGCGTGCGACACGGCATGTGCGTGGCAGAGGCCATGTGCATCTTGCCGTGCTTCCTTGGCTGCGACGTTTCCCCTCAGGCGCGGGGAGGCCTGAGGGGAGATTCCTATGGGGCTCCCTCGAGGCGTGCGGGCGCCTCGGGAGGGTCCCCTGAGGCGAGAGGTCCATGGAGGCCCTCGTTTCCTCCTCAGGCCCTCGAGGGGAATTGCCTCTCGAGGGTCCCGCCAGGCGGTGATGCCTGGTCCTTAGTCGTTTCGTCCGACTGACCCGCGTGCGAGGCCTGGGGGAATGGGCTCTCCATACCCCAGTTCCCACCGGGCCGACTGTAGCCCCCGGGCCCATGATGGGCGCGATTGAGCCCATGGGCTCAGGCGAAGCGTCGTGGGCCCTTAGTGCCCAGCCGGCCCGAACCACGCGACACTTGGACGAATAACGGTCTCGCACGATCCGGGGCGCGAGTCGTGGGGGGCCCCACCACGTCCCGGTAACTGCTCCTCGAGGTGACATAAAGCCCGAGCGAGACGGCAGGGAGCCGTTACCGTTTCCAAACCTTCTGTGGGGACCCCGGACTAACTGTCCGAAATACCCGATTATGCTTAACACAACGATCCCATGATCAGTCTGTCGTTGCACATAACCCGAATTGAATACCCAAGTTTACATCCATTACAATACCGAATTAAAGTCTTACATAAAATGGTCATCTAGACCAAGTCTTACATAGGTGCCTTCAAGGGCCAAACCAAAACAATCAGCGGAAATAAGGCGTAGTAGACATCAAATCCTAGCGATGACCCGACAGGCAGTCGACTTATGAAGATCCTTAGTTGGCATAGATGTCGCCGTATTCCTCCTGGGCGTAGTACTCCTCCATGTCTGGCTATAACAATAGCCAGAAGCAAACTAGTATGAGTACATTTGAATGTACTCGCAAACTACTCCAACATGAGTGCTCTAGTTCCACTTTTAGTTTCTCACTTTTATTCATTTAAAACATCTCTGTATCTTTGTTGAAGAAGATAAGGAAATTATGACTACTAGATATCTCAATTTTAGTAGTTTAATTCCAAAACTCCTCGTTTTTCCGATCGTAAGCCATTATGGCAATATCTTTCCAACTACCTCATACCGATCCGTTGGTATAGGTGTATGGAACACTCTCCATTTCCTTTTTCTTTTTAAACTCAACTCTTTTGCAAAAACTTGCACATGGTCTAAGTAGGGTCTTCAACTGTCCATATCCGAGGACTCGGCTATTCGAATAGTTTAATTACCCTCTGCAGAGGTAGCACGCTTTTCCCACACTCATCCTATAACTCATCGCGTCAGCCACGTCTCTCCATACCAGCGGTATGCGAAGTTGAGTCACCGACCCTAGCCTTTCCTTTGCTCATGGTAGTATAGGATCCTGCCCCTATGAACCATTCCATCTACACCTAGTCCAGTTTCCCGTCGGAAACCCTAAGTGTGAGGACTCATAGGTTTTATCTGGCGGTGTATACAGACATCCTTCTATCCTCCTCCTTATCTACTCATAGATTTTTGAGCGAGGACCCAGGTCAGGGTTAGGTCACCAAACCACTCCCTCATGCATAACAGAGTCATCTCTGTTGATGCAGTGTCCCATACTAATAAGAGCAAACTATATGACTAAGCCCTTTCCCATACGTGGGTAAATGTGGTCGCACAGAGTATCGGTTGCTTGACTGAGTACTAGGACACAATGTGCTTTTCTAAAACCATCTTTCTCCATTTCCTTATTTCAACACCACATTTTGGTGCTATATATCCACACAAGTTTTCAAAGGAGTTTTGAATAAACAACATTGTTTTTCCATCCTATAGTTTTAGTATATACTTCTACATATGGTGGCAAAATAATCTCTACATACTTTTGAAAAAGGGTTTTTGTAAACCTTTGCTTTTAAAAATGATTTGTAAATCTAGATACATAAGTTAGGTGCAAGCTCAGAGAGTAGCTTGCCTTGCTCGGCAAAGTGATCTTGGTCTTGGTCTTCAGGTTCTGCAAATCCCTCCTCCTCGATATATCCGGCAACGTTCTCGTCTAATACACAATCAATCAAATACAAACAATCACTAGCCTATTCAATCAATCATCATAGCAATACACTCTTAGAGGTTCTAATTAACCATTCCACATACCAGACAATATCATGTGGTTTCAATTTAATTGAATTAAACATTATTCCCTTGTATTTAATTAGGGAAGAAACTTGTTGCACATGTTTAATTGCATAGCTTGAGTTCTGTTTGTCACAAAAATACAAACTAAAATTCTACAGAAAGCTAATGATGTGTAGAAGATGACACAATTGGATTTGAGTCATTTGGAGTTACCAAACTCCCTACACATAGTTTTGAATTCAGAAGCTAGTTAATAAGGTTTTGGATATTATTTAAATTATGTTTATCTAAAAATTAAACCCTTTTGGGGATGGCTAACCATGGTTAAATGTGATCTAATAAAATTAGTGTCAACTAATTTGGATTAACAGAGCATCAGAAACAAACAAGTTTAGAATTTAAACAAGCTACTGTATTTTCAATATTGTATTTTTATTATATATCCAAATGGAGTGGAACTAGTTTAGTTGGATAGAGAATTTCATAAGCTTTCCAGAACAGTTGGATTTGTTCAATTTGGAGTTGTAAAACTCAAGTTATGAATTTTCTAAAAATGAGTTCAGTACTGACTTTTTAAATGAAACTTAAATCCAAATTTAAATCCGGAATGGATAAAGATTAAAATCCTGACAGAGGGACCCACCAGTCAGCGACTGCTGGCGCGCGCGCGGTTTCATTTAAACCTGACGCGTGGGACCCGCAGGTCAGAGTTTTAATATTTTTCACGAACCGGTAAGCTACCGTAGGATCTAGATCTAACGGCTCAGGACGCTCGCGTCGCCGGCGACCTAAATCGGGCGGCGCCGCGGCTCCGGCGACGGCGAGGTGGACGGTGCGCTCACCTCGGGGCTCGGGAGGACGTGGCGATGGTGCAGGAGGGGTGCGGCGGCTCGGGGAAGCTCGAGGGCGTGAAGGCGAGGCTCGGGGACACTCCTGGCGGCGACGGCGTCGGGCTCCCTCTTCCGCGGCGGGGCTCGAACTCCGGCGAGCGATCCCTGGCGATCCTGGGCACGGGACAGAGGGAAAAGGGGCGTGGGTGAGAGAGGTGAACAAGGGGAAGAGGTTGGGGGAATAGGGGAGAGAAGGGGAGAGGCAGCACGGCCTGGCCGCGGCCGTCGTCTACCTCGGGTGCGGTGAGCTCGAGGATACCACGGGCGGCCGGAGCTTCGCGGCAACTGCTCCGCCCTCCTGGCGGTGCTCGAGAGGGTGGTGAAGTGAGGGGGGGAGAGGCAGTGGCGGTGTGGTGAGAAGTGGGGCACGGGCGCCGTTTTATAGCGGCCGGGCGGCGCACGGTGGACGCGGTGCAGAGGGCACCCGCGGCCGTGCGTGCTCGCCGTAGGCCGGTGGAGGGTGTGGCTAGGTGCGGGGTGCTCGGGGGACCAGAATGGGAAAGGAGGGGAGGCGTGGCGCGCTCGGGAGCGCTCGGGCTCATGGCCCTGCCGTGAGCGTGCTCGGGCGGCGCACGGCGTGCACGGGCTGGTGCTGGTGCGTGCTGTGGGTCCGGAAGGGGACCAGGGGGTGAGGGAGTGCGAAGGGGGGCACGGAGCTGCGCGCTGCGGTGCTGCCACCTCGGACGCCCGGCGCGACATGGCGACGTGCACGAAGCCGCCGCTGTCGCCGGCGTCTCCACGGCGACCCCGGCCACCATTTTGCTTCCCCCGGCGTGCGGCGAGGTCGCAGAGAAGAGGGGAGTGCAGGGCTGGTGCCAATTCGACAAATGAACATCACATTTCTCGGATTGATCCCAGAGTTGCTTCGGATAGGGAAAGAACAGGTGGTGATCACAAGGTGTTTGGTGAATTGCCCGAACCAAAACAGTAGCATTTTGTTATTTTAATTTTCCTATTTCTCTTTATTCCTTTTGGGTCCAAACTTAGGATCTAGGCTAAGTATATTATTGGTGAGTGTTACAAAGTCTTTTTGAAATATTTGGAACATCACATTTCTCTTTCTCTTTATTCTTTTTGAAAGGAATTAGTTTGTGAAAATTAACTAGGAGTGTTTATAATATTACTCCATTGTTTTTGGTGTGAAAATAAATTATGCTTCTTAATTTGGAAAAATAATGTGACATGTGTCACATGGTGTTTTGTTTTTAGGATTTGTTTTATTTGTTTTCTTTTCTTTCAATATTTCAATTAGAGCTTGAATTCAACAATATTGCAAACAATGCAACAAGCAACACTCAAGAATTAAACATACACAACTTTTTATAAGAAAAGTTTTTGTTGGCCCACATTTTTGCACTAATAATTATATTAATATTTTTGGGATGTTACACCTTCTGGCAGGAATTTCCGCTCTACAGAGCTCTGCCTCCGATCTCTCCTGTGAATCTTCGTCCTACAACTCCACCAGGCTTCCGTTTCCGCGACGATGAGCCCACTCAAGAGCAAGGGCAAGGCCATCGCGGGGTCCTCCTCCCAGACAGAGGCCACCAAGACCGTGGTAGGCGCGGCTCTGCTGGGCGTGCGTGTCAATGAGAAGGCGCTCGCCAAGGTCCGGCACCTGGTGGCGGAACGGACAAACGAGCATGGCGCCACCGCCCTGAAGCCCGCGGCACACGGGAAGTGCCCGTGAGGGTTCTTCCCGGTCTTCCAGCATTGTCTGGCTGCGGGCCTGGTGCCGCCCTTCTCGCCGTTCTTGGAGGCGGTGCTGGCGTTCTACCAGGTGCAGCTGCTGCACCTGCACCCCAATTCCGTCCTGATCCTCGCTGTCTTCGCCTACCTCTGCGAGGCGTACCTGGGCCTGGAGCCCACGGTGGGGCTGTTCCGGTGCTTCTACGCACTCCGGAACACGACGAAGAACGAGCGCTCTGGGTGCGTCTCGTTCCGCATCGTCGATGGCATGGGGAGCGTCTACATCCTCATGTCTTGGAGCGAGGGCAAGGCCATCACCTCGGTGATGAAGAAGGTGGACGACTTCCGCCAGAAGTGGTTCTATGTTGGGGTGGAGCGTCCCTGCGCCTTCCTCGAGGTCCCCGACGTGCCCCCGGTGAAGAACTCCCACTGGTGCAAGGACACCTTCGACGGCGCCAAGAACGTGAACCTGATAGGGCGTCTGAGTTTCCTCCGCGAGGAGGGCCTCACGGGGCAGATGGTCATCGCGGACTTTGTGACGCGCCGCATTGCGCCCCTCCAGGCGCATTCGGTCCCCATGTGGATGTACTCGGAGCCGAAGGACAAGATGCGGCTTCACGCCAAGGACAACGACAAGGACGCCGTCGACGACGTCCTCTCTGCGCTCTTCGTCAACCCATCGGTGCTTCCCGTGGATGAGCTCCCCGCGGCGCTTCGGCCCCTTCATCAATATAATCTGACGGAGCGTATGCACCTCCTGGAGAGGATGCCTCTGTTCACCCCAACAGGCCAGGCGGACCTCGAGGCGTCGATGCCGGTCACGCGGGGAACGGAGGGGGCCGACTCTCCCACTGCCTCAGGAACCGGCCCAGGTGAGGAGGAGGCCGCGGCTCGAGAGGTTTCCTCTTCGAGAGCTGGGACATTTACTGACGAGATTTCCGATATCTCGTCAGGCAATGAAAACGCCTTCGTGGTGGCGCCCCGTGGAGGAGGAGGCTGAGGAAGGGGAGGCCTCGGGCGCGGAGGCCTCTCCTGGAAGGCGCGGGGCTCGCACCAAGGCCGCCGTGAACAACCCAGGGGCAAGGCCGTCTGACGTCCCTTCCAAGAGGAAGGCAGGGGCACCCCCTGCGAAGCCTGCTTCCAAGCCTTTCCCTTCGTGGCGTTCGCCGGGCCCTGCGTGGGTCGATGCTGGCGCCCCCCCTTCAGGGTTAGTGCTCACAACTTTGGCTCGTTCGTCTTTTAGCTTTCTCCCTTGCATTTCTTTTTCCTGAAGTCTCTTCTTGGGCTCCTGTCAGTGCCTTTGCGCCCGCGAAGCGCCGCCGGCTACGCAACGCATCCGAGGTGAAGAGCGCCACGGCAGGGGCCGTGGCCGACGAGGCCGCGAGGCCTGTGGAGGCAGCCCCCGTGACCCCCCTTGAGGAGGCGCCTCAGGTGGTGCAAGCTGTGCCCCAGGCGGGGGCGGCAGGGCCTCAGGCGGAAGAGGGCGCAGCAAGCCCATATATGCCTGTAGCGCCCCGCGAGTCTCTGGGAGCGGAAGGCCCTGAGGAGAGGACTTCCGCGCCGCCTCGCGACTCTACTCCTCCTCGCGCGGCTACGCCTCTGTGCGAGCCCACACCACCGCACGAAACAACGCCGCCTCGCGTGCTGACGCCTCCGCGCGTGTCTACCCCGCCGTGTGCGCCCGCTGCCCTACGCAGCCTGCGAAGGAGACGCGCGAGGCTCCAGCAGGTGCGGGCGCGTCTGCCGGGGGAGATTCCTTCTCTCCTCCTCGCCAAGATGGAGGCGAGGAGCGTCCCACGGCTGAGGGGCCTGAAGAGGATGCGGGCGCGGGCACCGGCGGGGCTCTGGCTAGCCCCCGAGCTCTCCCCACGGCTGCTCCCGCGGGGCTTGATGCTGGGGCCGGGCCCTCCTCGAGCCGAGCTCTGGTGCCTTGCGGCTGGGACTGGAGTGCAGGGCGCCGCGAAGTCGCCTTCGGCCTTGTTAGGGAATCCCTGGAGGGCTTAGAGGCTCACCTCGCCCTCGGGGACATCTGGCTCGCTCGGCAGCGGGAGGAGCTGGCGGAGTCGTAGGCGTCCTTCCACGCGGCGGTCGAGGCACCCCGGCTGGAGGATTTGGCGCTGCAGGCCACACGCGAGGAAGCCACCCGCTTCGCCAAAGAGATCCGCGAGGGGGCCATCCGTGATGCTACAGAGCTGCTCGACCCCCTCAGGCGGAACGCGAGGCTGCGGTGGAGCTGCTGCGTGAGGTCAAGGCGGAGCGCGAGGAAATGGAGGGCTCGCCGGCGCAGCAACGTCGTGAGCTGGGCCAGCTGGAGACCCAGCGGCTCTCCGCCCACCTGGCTGCCTCGACCGCTCTGGAGGAGGACCGCAAGGTCTTTTCCGAGCGTGAGCTGCAGCAGCGCGAGGAGCAGCGCCTCCAGGTGGAGAAAGACCTGGTCACCCAGCGCGAGGCCCTCGAGGAGCGAGAGGGAGACCTGGCCAAAGCGACCGCGAAGTACGACGAAAACGTCGCTGCCCAGAAGATAGATTACGAGCGCTTGGAGCGGCGTTTCGCTGAGAAGAAGAAGGAGGCCGAAGACGCCCACGAGGAGCGCAAGAAGCAATTCTACAAGTCCACTTCTCAGAAGTACCGCGATTTGGCACTGGCACAGGAGGAGCACTTCAAGGCCAAGCATGCCGCGGATGCTCGGCGGATCGCCGAGCTCGAGAGGGACAACTCCAAGCTGGAGGACCGCCTCAAGCGCGCCAAGGATACCCGTCGCCGAGCGGAGGAGGCTCGCACCGAAGCCGTCCATGACCTCAACGCCTTGGCCAAGGACGTGGAGGAGCAGGTGGCCCCGGCGATGCAGCGGGCGGCGGAGGCCTCAGACTCCGCTACTGCAGCTCGCGCGCTCTCGAAGCAGCGCGACCGCATGTTTGAGGCATTGGTCGCTCGTGGCAACGAGCTCGCCACGCGACTTGGTGCAGATGCGCCGCACACCGACGCTCGGGGCCGCGGCGATGCTGCCATGTACCTGGTCTACTTTGACCAGCTCTTCGAGGCGCTCGAGGGTCCCGCCACTGAGCTTCGCGAGCTGATTGAAGACAAGAGCCGGCAACTCCTGGGGGTGGTTGTGGATCGCATCTTCACCAACCTCAAGCTCCTCACGCCAGGCTTCGGCATCTCCTCCGTCATAGAGGCTGCTCAAGGTGAGGACGCGCGGCGGGTCTCCGGTTCCCTCCGTGAGCAGGTTGACGCCTTCTGCAACCGCTTCAGGCACGCGGAGGCTGCAGCTGAAGACAGCGAGGAGGAGGCCTGCCCCGCCGAGGATGAAGAGGGTGCTGCGGAGGAGGCCCAAGGCGGCGATGCTTCCGCATGATCCTTTCCTCTTTTGTTACCGCGCCTGCGTGCGCTCGTATCTGCAACAACTGTGTGCTTTAGACATCTTTAAGACTCCTGGCCTGTAATATACTTTTTAATTGCTGTTTAATTCAAGCTTGTTTCCCCCTCGCGATGTCTCTTTGGACTCAGTTTCATGTATGTTTGTTCTCTGCGTCGGTAGGTCCCATCTCCTCTTGCCATGACTCCGCCACCTCGGTATGCAGGAGCGATGACTCTACAAGGCCGGTGGGAGTTTAGGCCTAGGAGAGGTTAGAGCCCTGAGTCACGATGCTCAAGTGCCCCCCTTAGACGTGCGAGTAGTCCATGAAGCGTAAGGGAAAGCAAAGTCGCTTGAGGGGCAAACGCTCGCTTGGGAGAGAAAAACGCTCTTAAAGCGTGGGTGCGAGACTTAGATTCTTGAGGTTTTCGCTTTGCGAAGGCCTTTTGCCTGGCGAGGTTGCCCGCTTGAGGGGTCGCTCCTGAGGAGGCTTTTCGCCTGGCGAGTTTGCCCGCTTGAGGGGTCGCTCCTGAGGAGGCTTTTCGCCTGGCGAGGTTGCCCACTTGAGGGGTCGCTTCTGGAGAGGCTTTTCGCCTGGCGAGGTTGCCCGCTTGAGGGGTCGCTTCGGAGGAGGCTTTTCGCCTGGCGAGGTTGCCCCCTTGAGGGGTCGCTCCTGGATGCCCCTTCAGGCTTGTGGGGGGATTTCCCTGCACGTGTTAAAGGGGCGAACCAAAATGCTGGAACACGGAACAAAGGGCTCGTGCGCGCTTATAGGTCCCCTTAGGTGTTCCTTGCGAGGAGAGTAAGTACCAAGGTCCTCTGGAGAGATGGCGTGTTTGTGGGATTTTGCAGTGCCCCTGGTGTGTCATTTGAGGCACTGGCACCGTACTCTGCCCCCGCTCGCGAGGTACGCATGAGGAGAGATATAAGCGCACACTTTAACAGAGTAATGTGGAAATAAAAACCCCCCAAACGATTTTTTAAAACGGCGTCGAGGCGCAAAGTTCACTTGGGAACTAAATTGAGTCATTATGCTTGGAGTGCCAAGTTAGTGTTTTGATCATGTCAAGGCATGGGGACCACCTATTAGTGGGCGAGACTCTCAGGGGCCTGCGGGGCCTTTTAACGGAGAGCTCGGAGGGTTTCCCCTTGAGAGAAGCCTTTGGAGCTTGGAGGTTTAAGTCGTGAGCGTTTTAACCTTTAGAGACACGGGTGCTTGGAGTTTTAGCCGTAGGATGCCTTCTCTGCGTCTGTAAACCCAATGGTTACTAGATTCTTATTCACCGAGCGTAACCAGTCATCTGCTACAACTGGCTCGGAGGCGCTAGTGAATGTTGCTTGTCGCAACCTCAGAAATCGGGTGAGCATGTCCACTTGAGGGGGTGGTGGTGGCGGTGGATTGTTGTTGTTGTTGTTGTTGTTGTTGTTTGCTAGAAACTGAGTCATCACTTGCATGAGTTGGGTCAACATTTGCTGCATCCCACTGTTGTCGTTACCATTGTTGTCTTCATTGTTGTCGTTGTGGGTTTCTCGACTAGGAGGCATATGTAGGTTTAGCATAGATAAGCAGAGATAGAGAGATCTAAGAGGAGAAAATCCTCCCCTTACAAACAATCACGACAAAAGAAACACACCAACATTCATAAAACAAAAATCTAATTATTCAACCAATCAACAAGATTCAACCACAAACAAGAAAATCAATCTAGTATCGACATACAACCTTTGGTTGTATGTACAATACACTTAACACGATATTGTTGTTTTAGTTAAATGGTGGTCTCTGGTCTAACTCCTTGTTGAGTACTTCATGTTCTTCTACTTATTGGATATCTTTGAAGTGCTCGCCGAATACTGGTCCTCCAATGGTCTTCAGCATAGTTATTTGTATTGATGTTGAGAAATCCATATGGAGTATTAGACTCAGACTTCAAGAATATGGTCTTCTAGAATAAGAAGATATATTTTCAGAAGGTTGATAGTAGACGAGAGTATAAGAAAAAGGTAAAATGAATTTATTTAGAAATCTGAAAAAAAAAACAATCCGATAGTCAAAACCTATTTCTATCCAAACCTAGGGTCACGAACCTACATGCAACACAGGGCTCTGATACCATCTGTAAAGGCCCTCCTTTTACTATAAGGAAGCGATCTCCTGTGTATAGTGCTAGTCCCTAGATCGACTTGCTA
The DNA here is from genome assembly GCA_026929855.1 of Poa annua. Taxonomy (NCBI): domain Eukaryota; kingdom Viridiplantae; phylum Streptophyta; class Magnoliopsida; order Poales; family Poaceae; genus Poa; species Poa annua. The sequence continues at coordinate 99,129,513 of CM049427.1, forward strand.
GCACAGACAGTGAAAGATGAAATACCATAACATTGCTTCAATATACATTACATGATGATCCAGTAATTAAAAGGGTTAGATACAAGGTGCATAGCTCAAGGCTAGCTCAAACCGAAATAAACACACAACGGAAAGCAAATGGATAAAGTGAGCTCCATCTGCATCATGCGCCACAGGCAAGGCATGTTGGTTGGAGACTCGCGACCCTATCAATCTTTACGCCTTGTCAGACGGACTTGCAACGGCGAGTTACAGCCTAGATTTATTGGGTCAGAACAATTGAATTGTGGTGGCAAGATTCACTAAGAATATTTTAAACAATTTTATTGGTTCTAAGATAATTATTTAATGTCGTACACATAATAAAACTCTGAGTTGTTTCCACTCCTCTCGAGGACAAAATGTTCCTGTGGTGTTTCTTCTCTTTTTTGTAAGATATCTTCGAGTATTCCTTCACTCCAATTTCCAATCCATTCCCAATGACTGACGTGGGGCTACTCTTCGACTACCCCACGATGAGGCTACCTGGGTCACGCCAAGACTGCGAAGGCCCAGTAGGGATAGCGTGTGGCCTATTTCTAGTCGGTTAGGTCATACGACTCTTACCATATCTGTAATCGCTATCGGCACCGTTCACCCGAGACCTAGCCTGTCATATAAAGGCTAGGAGGGTTGCTCGTCCAAGGGGACAGAGAGAGAGATACGCTTGTAGCCGCCACCACAAACCCTAGCGAGATCGCCATATCGGCAGTGTAACCACAACTCGCCATCAATACCAGACAAGCAGGAAGTAGGGTGTTATCCTCCGGGAGCCTGAACCTGGGTAAACGCCTTGCTTGTCAGCCGTCGTGATCTCCAACAATCATCTTTCTCCCCCTCAATCAACCCGGGGTGGACAACCCTGAGATTTGCCGTGTTACACCCTCGTCAATTGGCGCCGTCTGTGGGAAGAACGAGCGTTGGAATCATGGTTGCACCGGGTCCATCAGCGAAGAAGATCGACATCTGCATCACCCAGGGCCCAATCTGCGTCGGCTCCTTCGAGTACACCTTCCACCCGCCGGCGCACCTCTCGGTGTACGCCGATCTGTACGTAGGTATGTGGATCACCTTTGGTACCATAGACTGCTTCGTAGACAATAGTGGAGTATTCAGGTCCATGGTGGCCGCGCCACGCGCGGCAGCGACACCCGCATCGGCCATCATCGTGTCGCCATCGACTTCATCTGCCGCGGGGATCGCATCCACCACGACTGCGAAGATCGCATCTTCGACTGGCGAACCCGCACCTACGCCGACTACGTCAAACACCTCGGCGACTGCCACGCAGATCGAGTCTACTCCGACCATCTCGATCGCGTTGCTGGCGAAATCAAGATCTACACCAACTTCGACTGCGTCGACCGCGTCTACACATGCGGCCAGGGTCGCACTACCGTCACCCGCGCCGCACACATCCGCATGGACTCACCAAGTCTTCCCCGAGCCAATCGCACTCGCTCTGGCGACTGCCACCTAGATCGAGTCTACTCTGACCATCTCGATCAGGTTGCTGGCGAAATCAAGATCTACACCAACTTCGACTGCGTCGACCGCGTCTACACATGCGGCCAGGGTCGCACTACCGTCACCCGCGCCGCACACATCTGCATGGACTCACCAAGTCTTCCCCGAGCCAATCGCACTCGCTCCGGCGACTGCGAAGTCGCCCTTCATGTCCGTGGCAAAGATAGTAGAGTTCCAGGAAAGGAGACGCAGCGACGACTGCGCTACCTATCACATTGCAGCGATTTTTTATCCCGAGCAAGGCTCGGACAACGGAAGCAGCAGCGGCAGCGTACACACCCCTACCCAAGTCTACAACGCGCAAGTCTTCATGGCTGGCACGGTGCCGCCAGAGAACAACGATGAACCCGCATATCCACTGGAGGTGTTCATGCTCGACCAGGTGACGCGGCTCACCATCACGCGCGACATGGAAATCAGAGCTATGAACCACGTCGACGACGGCACGTTCCCATCACCTGATGGCCTCGAGAGGATCAGCTGGCAGTCCAGTACTTGCTACGCAAGGAAGGCGAACGACTTCGCGCTGAAAAAGCCGAACTCCTTCGACGCAAGAGGGATGCTGACGCATCAAGCGCCAGGAGGGCCGCCTATTCATTTACCTCCTCCACGGAAGTCAACCAAGGAGCACGACGCCACAGAGCTCACGTGCCCCTTATGACAGAAGCCTTTCGAGCCAGAGTCACCCGCAACTTCGACTCGTCCTTCGTAACTGAGGATGAAAACGGGATACCCGTCCCCAAAACGGCCAACGCCGGTATCATGGCAGTCGAAACATACCTGCGGCTCACACAGCCACCGGAGGGCGACGCACGCGCCCTTCTCCACAAGCAGCAAATCATGTCCATCAAGGCAATCGAGGACGCCTTGGCAAGCAAAGCGCCAAGTAACCGGGCACAAGAGGAGCGAGAACATCACGTCCACGAGCCTACAACACTCGCTGACCTAGCAGCCAGACCGCTACGACAGCCGCAACCAGGCGAAGACCTCCGCAACGTCATCGTACGAAGGACGGTGGACCGCAACCGCACCCAGCGTACGACCAGCACGACGGACCTGGATGATCGAGCCGACCGCGACTTCGAGCCGTGTGGCGCCACGTGCTTCAGCTTCAACATCCGCGATACTCGCATGCCCAAAGGCTTCAAGCTCGCAGCAGGAACACCCAAGTACGGCGAGAAAGAAGACCCACGCCTTTGGCTCGAAGACTACCTCATTGCCTGCACCTGTCAAGGCGGAACTTCGAGCACGGCGATGCAGTACATCCAGCTCATGCTCACGGATTCAGCGCACGGGTGGCTTACTAGCCAGCCTAAAGACTCCTTTACAACCTGGGAAGAATTCCAAGATACTTTCATCAAAAGTTTCCTTGGGACATACGCAAGGCCAGCAACCTACATCGAGTTACAAGCCTGCAAGCAAGGACGAGACGAGTCGCTCCGATCATACATCCAACGGTGGACACTCCTCCGCAACACTATGTAAGATGTCTCTGAGGTTCGGGTGATGGATGCCTTCATGCACGGCGTCTCTCGCCACGACCTCCGCGAGGAGTTCGGGATGCTCTAGCCAAAAACCATGATCGAGCTCATGAAGACAGCCAACCAGTGGGCGGAAGGTGAGGACTACGTCCGCGACAACTCCCCGAAAACCGAAGCCGGAACAAGTTACTGGCGAGAAGTACGCCAGAAGAAGAAGCCACGTTTCAACAACCTCGACTCGGTCGAGCTAGTAGCGGCGGGATATCAAACCCCCCCATGATGACGCTCGCGACAGCAATCGCCAGTACGATCAAGGTCGCCAATACAGTCGCAGCGGTGACCAAGGTCGCCAGTCGGACCAACGACAATACAACCCAAGCGGCGGAAGCATCAACCGCAACGACGGAGGCCAAAAACACGAGTGGAGTAGTGCATTGACCCCAGTCAAGGAGCTGGCGCAACCATGCAAACATCACATGTTACACAACCCGGAAACGGGCAAATGGGGCTCCAACCACTTGTTGAAGGATTCTCGCAAAGCACGCAAGATCTACGAGGCCATGCAGCACATCATCACTCCTGCACCGGCGCTGCAGCCAGCAACACAGCTCGCCATCCAGGAAGCACCCGCGAACAACACCCCAGCACATGCGGCGGGAGCCTTTCCCCAACAGCAGCAACAACAACCGCTGCATGAAGCCCAGCCGATGGCACACGACGCGTACCTAGCCGCGTGTGGACAGCTCAATATGATATAGAAGGGATGCCCTTCAAACAGGGTCCAAAAGCTCATCACCCGCCAAGTTCTCCAAGCCACCACCTGCCCACACGCAGTGCCAAACTACCTGAGAGGATCAGAGACACCGATCACGTTCTCAAGGGCATACCACCTGTCGGACGTACCTCGACCCGGGCACGCTGCCCTAGCAGTGGAAGCTCTAATCGGAGACTATAACCTGAAGAAGGTGTTCATGGATGGAGGCAGCGGCATTAACATCATATTCGCTGACACTCTCAAAAGAATTAGCAAGTCGACAGAAAAGTTGCCGGAGTCTGAGACCACCTTCCACGTCATAGTACCAGGGCAAGCAATTAGGCCCATGGGAACAATCACACTCGACGTTATACTCGGCACACCCGAGCACTTCTGGAGAGAGTCGATCGACTTCGAGGTTGTCGACTGGAAGTCGCAATACCATGCAATACTTGGGCGCCAAACCTTCGCCAGGTTCACGGCATTACCTCACTACGCCTACCTGATGCTCAAGCTGCCTGCTGGACCCAAAGGCGTAATTACGGTGCGGGGCGACTTCGACCGCTCCAACAGCTGCGACCGCGAGTTCAGCAGGATCTCCGATTTCTTCGGGGTCGAAGAGCACTTCGAGGCAATGGCAGCCGACAACGACAAGACCATCTTCCCGCCCCGCAAGAAGCCAGCCAAAGACGCCGCCTTCAACACAAATGACGACACAACAACTCATCAAGTCCACCCGACTAACAACAGCAAGATGGTCAAAGTATCGTCAAGTCTGACTCCCGCATAGGAAAGCGTGCTCGTCGAGTTTCTATGTGAGAACTTGAAAATCTTTGTATGGCAACCCTCTGACATGCCAGGGATACCAAAAAATCTCGCCGAGCACTCCTTAAAAGTCCACAAGGACGCTAGACCCATCAAACAAGCCATGCGACACTTCTCCGGACCCAAATGGGACGCGATCACTATGAAAATCGACCGACTGCTGCATGCCAAGTTCATCCGAGAGATCAAGGACTCAGACTGGGTCGCCAACCCTGTCCTGGTAGAGAAGAAGAAGATGAATAAACTACGCATGTGCGTCGACTTCACTGCCATTAACAAATGCTGCCCCAAGGACCACTTCCCGCTCCCACGGATAGACCAGATCATTGACTCGACAGCTGGCTGCGAGCGCTTGTCTTTCCTGGACGCCTAATCAGGTTACCAGCAGATCAGACTGAACGTCAACGACGAAGAAAAAACAGCATTCATCACAACCGACGGCGTCTTCTACTACCAGACAATGCCATTCGGGTTGAAGAACGATGGTGCCACATACCAGCGTACAATGCAAGCATGCCTCAAAGGGCTCATCACACTGATTGTCCAGGTCTACGTCGATGACATCGTCGTCACCACCCGCAAGGAAGACACCCTCGTCGCTGACCTCCACAAGGTCTTCGCCGCGCTCGACGAGTACCAGATCAAGAGGAACACAGATAAGTGTGTTTTCGGCATTCCAGCCGGAGAACTGCTAGGGTACCTCGTCTCTGCAAGAGGAATCGAAGCAAACCCCGAGAAGGTGCAAAACATACTCACAGTGGCAGCACCGACCAAGCTCCGTGGGGTGCAACGCCTAGCCGGCCGAGTCGCAGCTCTCAGCCGGTTCATTAGTAAGTTGGGTGAGAAGGATCTGCCCTTCTACCAACTGATGAAGAAGACCGACAAGTTTGAGTGGACAGAGGAAGCGTAGGACGCATTCCACCAACTCAAAAAGACCCTAACGACTTCCCCAGTTTTGGTGGCGCCACTGGAGAACGAGCCGCTCTACCTCTACGTCTCAGCCACCAACAGGGTGGTAAGCATGGTACTCGTAGTAGAATGAGAAGAAGAAAGGCACAGTCACCCTGTCCAAAGACCAGTCTATTACCTCAGCGAGGTTCTAACACTGTCCAAGCAAAACTACCCGCACTACCAGAAGCTAGCCTACAGGGTCTTCATGACTTCAAGAAAAGTCGTCCACTACTTCTCCGAGCACCCGATCACGGTGGTAAGTTCCTCCGGGCTATCAGACATCCTCACAAACCAGCGCGCGACAGGACGAGTCGCCAAGTGGGTTGTCGAACTAGGACCCTGGGGGGCTGAAGTATGCTCAACCGAAGTCAATCAAGGCCCAAGTCCTGCCAGAATCCACCACCGAGTGGATAGAAGCCCAGCTACCAGACATTCCAGACTTGTCCAACGCATGGACAATGTACTTTGACGGCTCCAAGAAGTTCAGAGGAGTCGGGGCAGGAGTCGTCCTCATCTCCCCCAAAGGCGACAAGTTAAAGTACGTTTTGCAGATGGACTTCCCAACACCCTCCAACAACAAAGCAGAGTATGAGGCCTTAAACCATGGCATGCGGATGGCCAAACACTGCGGCGCCACTCACCTCACGATCTACGGCGACTCCTACCTCGTCGTACAACAAACTATGAAGGCTTGCGACGCCATCGCTGACAACATGATCGCCTATAGAGACCTGTACAAACAGCTGGATGGCACCTTCGACGGCTGCGAATTGCGGCACATCGGTCGCGAAAGCAACGAGGAAGCCGACGTCCTCGCCAACATGGGATCAGACAAGGTGCCAGTGCCGCCCAGCGTCTTCCTCGAGCCTATTACGCAGAGATCCATTAAGCTTCGACCCGCATCAGTCTCCTCCGCATCTTCAACGAGCACCGGCAACCCGCCAAGCAAAGAGAAAGAGCCAATGGAGGTCATGCTGGTCGAAGCCACATGGACAGGTCCATATCTAGCTTACATGCTGCACCAAACCCTGCGAGTCGATCTAGTAGAGGCCAAGCGCATCATTCGGCGCCCCAAAAGTTTCACCATCATCAACGGTGAGCTCTACAAGAGAAGCATCTCAGGAATTCTGCAAAGGTGCGTAGATCCAGTCGATGGTCAAGCCATCTTACTCGACATTCATGCTGGTATCTGCGGGCATCACGCTAGCAGTCATGCCTTGGTGGCCAAAGCACTACGAGTCGGATTTTACTGGCCAACAGCTATGCACGACGCCGAAGACCTAGTAAGGAAGTGCCCTAGCTGCCAGGAATTCGCCAACAAGACACACGCACCGGCATCCGCGCTGAAGACAATACCACTAGCCTGGCCCTTCGCTCAATGGGGACTGGACATGGTAGGCCCGCTCAAGAAATCATCACCCGGAGGACACACACATCTCCTGGTAGCAGTTGACAAATTCACCAAGTGGATCGAAGCAGTACCTATCACAAGTTCGACTTCATCATCAGCAGTTAACTTCATCATGTACATCATCTTCAAATTCGGGGTTCCAAACGGCATCATCACCGACAATGGCTCAAAGTTTACAGCCGAAGAATTGAAGGACTTCTGCTCAGATCAAGGCATCAAGCTCAACTATGCATCTGTTCCGCACCCACAGTCCAACGGGCAAGTCGGAAAAGCCAACGGCTCAGTCTGCAGCGGCATCAAGAAGCGCCTGCGAGTGCCGCTGAGACGCGCCGCGGGCGCCTGGGTCGAAGAACTGCCATCAGTACTTTGGAGCCTGCGAACCACGCCAAACAGGTCCACCCAATACACACCGTTCTTCATGGTGTACGGCGCAGAGGCGGTCTTGCCCTGCGACATCAAGTTTGACGCACCACGGGTGGTGGCCTACGACGAGTCTGACGTAGAAGAAGCACTCGAAGACGACATGGATGTCCTGGAAGAAGCTCGCGACATCGCCCTCGCACGATCAGCCGTGTACCAGCAAGACCTGCGCAACTACCATGGACGGAAGCTACGGCCAACGGCATTCGTCCCAGGCGACCTAGTCCTCCGCCTCAAGCAGAAGAAGGTGCACAAGCTCGCCTCCCCATGGGAGGGCCCGTACATTGTAACAGAAGCAATCGGTGGCGGAGCATACTGCCTGAAGGACTCGAAGACATGAGCAATCAGCTACAACCCATGGAACGTCACACAGCTTCGTCGTTTCTACGCCTAGTCGACTCCATTGTTGTACCAAAACCAACATGTCAAGGCGGCAGGTTTCAGACGCACTCTTTCCCATACCAGGGTACCTAAGGGGACTGGAAGGGTTTTAACGAGGCGGCCTGCTCGCAAAAAATCAATAAAGTGACTTGTGGAACAAGCTCTCCCCATTACTTTCTCAGTCAAAAAGCAACTTCAAACCTAGGCCGCCACTTGAACTACTCGGGGGCTGCGCCATACAGGTCAAACCAAAAGCCTAGGCCACCACTCGAACCACTCGGGGGCTGCGCCATACATGCCTTATTTGCAAAATCCTAGGCCGCCACTCGAACCACTCGGGCGCAGCGCCATACTGGTCAAGTCAAAAATCCTAGGCCGCCGCCCGACACACTCGGGGGCTGCGCTTTACAGGTATCACTTGAAAACCTAGGCCACCACTCGAACCACTCGGGGGCTGCGCCATACATGCCTTATTCACAAAATCCTAGGCCGCCACTCGAACCACTCGGGGGCTGCGCCATACAGGTCAAGTCAAAAATCCTAGGCCGCCGCCCGACACACTCGAGGGCTGCGCTTTACAAGTATCACTTGAAAACCTAGACCACCACTCGAAGCACTCGGGGGCTGCGCCATACAGGTCCACGGCAGAAACCTAGGCCCTCACCCGATCCACTCGGGGGCTGCGCCACACAGGTATAAGTTAATCCTAGGCCGCCACCTGATGCACTCGGGGGCTGCGCCATACAGGTCAAGACAAACACACATATCACCACTCGAGACACTCTCGGGCTGAAAGAACATTTCCTAATCCCTAGTGTTTTGAGTGTTAGTTAACAATACCAATGATGTACTAATCCTATTGCTAAGTATTTCAGTTTGTGTGAGTTGCATATCTCATACCCCAAAGCCAAAATGTAGAGAAAAAGAGTTTCTGGAATTCCTCCCAGAATCGGAATATTGGAGCCTGAAATTTACAGGATCGGAAATTCCGGGTCTCCTATTTCTAACAGAAAAATGGCTAAGGAAAAGTTTGGAAGTGGTTCTGACTCAAACCGGAAAATCAACTCGGAAATTTCATGGACTCGGAATTTCCGAGTCACCCAGAAAACCACTCCAGATTTGGCTAAGGAAAGAAGAGAAAATGGTTCTGATCTCAACCGGAAAATCAGCTCGGAAATTTCATCAGCTCGGAATTTCCGGGCCACCCAGAAAACCACTCCAGAATTTGGCTAAGGAAAGAAGAGGAAGACGTTCTGACTCCAACCGGAAAATCAGCTCGGAAATTTCACTGACTCGGAATTTCCGGGCAACCCTCAGAAACTTGAAATTTTTTGGCTAAGTCAAGATGTCGAAGACGTTCTGATCTCAACCGGAAATTCAGCTCGGATATTTCGTTGCACCGGATATTCCGGGTGACACGGAATTTCCGGGAGTCACTTATACCGGAATTTCCGGGTGTTCGAGGCAGCCAACGGCCAGATTTTGGGAGGGGGTATAAATACCCCCTCACTCACTCAAGAACAGCTAGCTCTCAGATTTTCTCTCTCCTACTATTTTTCAAAGCTCAAATCATCAAGATCTCCCAATCCCTCCACCCAAATTCGTTGATCTTTGGAGGATTGAAGGAGAAGGCCCGGATCTACATCTTCACCAAAGGGAATTGCATTTCCTCCCCCATTCACTTGGAGATTTCGTGGCTAGGGTTTCCGGTGGGAAAACCTAGTTCACCATTGTTGTAATCCTGGTGTTGCCTTGACCTTTTGTGGTCCTTGACCTGTTGTGGTCATCTAGAGAGCCCCCAATTCAGTTGTGGGTGCGTGCCTCAAGCATTTGTAAGGGATTCGATCTCCGCCCTAAAAGGGGATCAATAGCGGAAGGTGAACTCGCAACCTTTGTGGTTGAGTTCATCGGAGAAGAAGGTGAGCCTTTGTGGCGTTGCGGCTTACCTGTTGTGGTAGCGCACACCTCTCCAAACGAGACGTACACCCTTGGGTGGAACTCGGGATTACATCTTCGTCTCCGCGTGCTTCACTCGGTTCCCCTTATCATTACTCCTTTACTTGCTTTTCTTGTTAGCTTATTTATCTTGTTATTGCTTCGGTTGTCATTTAGGTAAATTCACCTTAGTTGCATATCTAGAGAATTTACCTTTGTGTTGAGCCTAAATTTGAAAAGACCTAAAATTTGTAATAGCACCTATTCACCCCCCCCCCCCTCTATGTGCCGGATTCCCGTTCAATTGGTATCAGAGCCTTGTTCACTTTTAAGGGCTTAACCGCCTAAGTGCAACGATGACGGAATCCGATGCCGAGAGGGCCGCCCGTGAGAAATTAGAGGCGGAGAAGGAGGTGTTAGCCAAAGGGGCAACCATGGCCGATCTTATTGATATGAGATCATCCTTGGAGGCCCAACTCCTCAAGATGAATGAGATGCTCATGGCTCTCTTGAAGTCTAAGGAGCCCGAGGCTACTTCTCCCTCTCCCCCTCCTAAGGAGCATGGTGAGAACTCTAAGGAGTCATCTTCGGATGGGTCCAAAGATGTTCCTCCAAGTGTTTCCCTCGGGAAGGCGGAAAAGGATGAATCACCTAGCTCCCCTAACACCCCAAAAGGAGAGGAATTTCATAATGTCAACCATAATTACTCTCCTAACCCTCCTATCCCTCACCCTCATGTTAACTTTAGAAGTGATCCTCCTAAGCTCAAACCTACTCATTTCTCTCAATGGCAATTTCTAATGAAGTCTCATCTATGTAGTGCCTCCATTGAGTTATGGCGCATCATTGAAGAAGGATTCAAGCCCCATGATCCAACCAACTTGACAAGAAGAGAGGTGGTTGATGGCCAACTCAACGCCACCGCTCTTCATCAACTCCAAATGGCCTTTGGAGAGAAGGACATGTCGCTCATTCAACAATTCTCCACCGCCAAAGAAGTTTGGAATGCTCTTTCCGACATCTTCGTGGGGAATGAGAGCATGAAGAAGAACCCGTATGATGCCTTATGCAATGAGGTGGAAGGGTTCTACAAGTTGGTTGGAGAAAGTCATGAGGACATGTACTGGAGGTTGGTGTTGGTCGCTAACTCCTTCAAGAACCTCGGGGCAGCCTACATTGATGACGCTTGGATCAAGAGGAAGTTCGTGACCGCTCTCTTGCCCTTTGAGGAAACGGATTTGAAGACACTCCAAGGGAGACATGACTTCGCAAAGATGACATCCAATGAAGTCATGCAAGAGATGACCGCATACAAGGTGGCCTCCAAGATTGCACAAGATGCAAGAGCTAGAGCCATAGGGATGCACAAGCATGCCTCAATTTCCTTGAAGGCCACCGTTGAAGAAGAGGATGAAGAGGAGTATGATGATCAAGTCGAGCTATCTAGTGAGACTCTCTCAAGTACTCTTACTCAACACATGGGTCTTGCGGCAAGAACGTTTTGGAAGAACAGCGGAAGGGCCAAAGCGAGGATTGACAAGAAGTTTCTCCCCAATGGAGGAAAGGCAAGCAACAAGGTGAGGCTTGGCTATAATTGTGATGACAAAAGCCACTTTGTTGCAGAATGCCCATGGGAAAGAAGAGAGGATCATGGTGGGAGGCTCGTGCCAAGACGAAGGGCAAGGGGCCCATGCCCATGAAGAAGCCCTACATTAAGAAGAACCAAACGATTGTCTTGGTAACTCAAGAGGAATATCCCACCGATGATGAAGATAGTGACAAGGAGGATACTCCAACGCAAGTGGCCACACTAGCCATTTCTTCCACACCTCCGTCACTCTTCTCCTCACCAAACGAGATCCCCATCATCAAGAATGCAAGATGTCTTATGGCCAAGACATCCGAGGTAAAATTGTCCCCCACCTCCATATCCCATGAAATTGATGATGGTATGAGCCTAGAAGTCAAGGAAGAAATTATTGCTTTTGATAAATTCATGACTAACTTGCAAGGAGAAGGAAAGAAACACTTTGGCTTAATTATGCGTCGTATAGGTGAGCTTGAGGATGAGCTTGAATTAAAAGGTGAGATTGAGAGAGAGGATGCACACGCTAAGGTGTCCCTCCAATCCTGTCACGAAGATGAACAAGAAGCTCATGCTCTCCTCAAGGAGCAACTTGCTAAGATCACTAAGGATCGTGATCTCTACTTTTCTAAATGTAAAATTGTGCAAAATGAAAAGTCCGAGCTTGTAGTTGCTCATGCTAGACTTTGCGAAGACTTCGAGTCACTTGAAAATACTCACAAGGTATTGACAAGTGATCACGAACGTCTCCTCAAGTCTCGTGATCAACTCCAAACTTGGATATCTATTCTTGAGAAACCTAGTACTTCTACTCCTTTGAATACTAATGCAAATGTTGTCAAGGATAAAGCTAGGGTCTTGTTTGTTCCCTCCATGGCAACCGAGCCCAAGACCTCCCTTGATAAAGGCAAGGGGACACTCACTACTCCTCTTCATGAGCGAGTCCCCACAAGGGTAAGGAAGGTCTTGGCTATGTCGCTAAGGAGAAGAAGGAGATGATCAAGAAGAAGACCAAGCCCGCACAAGACAAGAAAGATGATATAGCAAGTGGAAATGCCACAAAGGGCACTCCCACTCGTGATGACTTTGCGGGCATATCTAACCCAAATTATGCTTTATATGTTGATTATTATGGGGATGTCTATGCTAGATACATTGGTCCTTTTGATGGTTACATTGAATATGCTATTTGGGTCCCAAAGACCCTTGTTGCTAACCAAAAGGCACCCATTGCAAAATGGGTACCTAAACCAAAGAATTGATTGTGTGTAGGGACTTGCTTCCGGAGGATCGAAGTGGATAATTGATAGTGGGTGCACTAGTCATATGACCGGAAGCAAGGAAATTGTAACGGAGTTGAAGCCCAATGATGATCAAATGACCGTTACATATGGTGACAATTAAAAGTCTAAGGTAATAGGGCTCGACAAGGTGGTAGTGGAACCGGACATCACACTTGTGAATGTTTTGCTTGTCGAGTCCCTAGGTTTCAACTTGATCTCCGTCCATTCTCTAACTTGTTTGGGATATACTGTTGTTTTCGAAAAGGAGATGGTTATTCTCATGCGGAGCAAGTCTCTCAATGTGTCTTGTGTTGGGTACATTGAGAATGGGCTCTATGTGGTTGACTTCTCCGGAGTCACCACTTCCCATACAATGTGCCTATTCGCTAAGGCGGACTTGGGTTGGCTATGGCATCGCCGACTAGCCCATGTCAACATGAGGACTTTGCAAAGTCTCCACAAGGGTGGCCATATCCTAGGACTACAAGACCATGTTTCTTTCTCGAAGGATCGAATGTGTAGGGCTTGTGTTGAAGGAAAAATGCATGACATTCACCATCCAAGCAAGACCATCATTTCTTCAACAAGGGTTTTGGATCTTCTCCATGTTGACCTCTTTGGTCCCATTCTGGAAGCTAGTCTTGGTGGCAAGAAATATTGCTTGGTGATTGTTGATGATTATTCAAGATACACACGGGTTTTCTTCTTCAAGTCGAAGGTGGAGACTCAACAAACTATCATCGACTTCTCTAATGAAGCTCAACGTCAACACAATGTCCCTATCTTGGTGATAAGAAGTGACAATGGGTCCGAGTTCAAGAACTACACCTTGAACGAGTTCTATAGTGAAGAAGGGATTCGCCATCAATATTCCGCTGCTTATACTCCCCAACAAAATGGTGTAGCCGAAAGGAAGAATCACACTCTTATTGAGATGGCAAGGTCGATGATGGCCGAGTTCAAGTCCCCCCACAACTTTTGGGCCGAAGCCGTCAACACCGCTTGCCATTCATCCAACCGGCTCTTCTTTCTCAAAGGACTCATGAAGACCCCTTCTGAAGTGCTTACCGGGAACAAGCCCAATATCTCTTACTTTCGAGTTTTTGGTTGTAAGTGTTTCTATCTCATCAAAGGTGTTCGATTGGGCAAGTTTGTATCTAAGTCTCTTGAAGGGACATTTGTGGGCTACGGGTCCGAATCCCACACTTATAGAGCCTATGATAAGGCCTCGCGCATTATCATAGAATTTTGTAGTGTGGTGTTCGAGGAGAATGACGGCTCCCTTGTGGGGCAAAGTGGTGTTTCCGTTGTAGGTGATGATCAACCTCAAGATGCTATCCGAAGAATGGGGTTGGGAGTCCACCGCCCCGTTGAAGTCTATTATGAGGTTGCTCAACAAGGATCAAGTTCTACACAAGTGGTGGCTACCCCAACACAAGAAACACCCATCGACAACACCGTGCCCAACACGCCCAGCCAAGAAGAAGCACAAGATCCTCCAGCTGCTCCTGGAATTTCCGGAGGGCCGGAATATCTGGATCAAACTGGAGTCGGAAATTCCGGTGACTCGGAATTTCCGGTCCATACTGAACCCGGAATATCCGGTCCTGCTGACATTCCCGGTGGCAGCTCGCAGCAAGGCCAAGATCAACCCTCTTCCCCACCTTTGGACGTCACTCCAATGGTTGATCAAGGCCATCAAATCAGTCAAGGCGGAGACATGAATGATCAAGATGATCAAGCGATTCCTCCCACCACTCGGAGGGAAATCGAGATCCGTTGCTCGAATAGGGTTGGCACCTCACAAGAATTAAGAGCACTATCTCTTGACAAGGTGCTTGGTGATGTGAGAAGCAAGGTCTCTACCCGGAGACAACTTGCAAGCTTTAGTGAACATCAAGCTCACATCTCCATGGTGGAACCCAAGAAGGTCTTTGAAGCTCTTGAAGATAAAGATTGGCTTGATGCTATGCATGAAGAGCTCAACAACTTCGAGCACAATAAAGTGTGGAAGTTGGTGGAAAGACCCAAAGATTGCCGCAATGTTATCGGCACCAAGTGGATTTTCAAGAACAAGCAAGATGAACATGGCATGGTGGTGAGGAACAAGGCAAGATTGGTGGCTCAAGGTTACTCCCAAATTGAAGGCGTTGACTTTGGAGAAACCTACGCGCCCGTGGCTCGACTTGAGTCAATTTGTATTCTTCTTGCCTATGCCTCTCATCATAACTTTAAGTTGCAACAAATGGATGTTAAATCCGCTTTTCTAAATGGTCCACTAAATGAACTTGTTTATGTTAAGCAAACACCGGGGTTTGAAGACCTCAAGTATCCGAACCATGTCTACAAGTTAGATAAGGCACTCTATGGCCTTAAACAAGCCCCACGAGCGTGGTACGAGCACCTTAGAACTAGTTGTAGACCGTGGATTCCAAGTTGGGGAAATCGACCCCACACTTTTCACTAAGAAAGTTAATGGAGAGCTTTTCATTTGTCAATTATATGTGGATGACATTATATTTGGATCTACTAACAAAGCATTTAACGAAGAATTCTCTAAGCTTATGACTGACAGGTTTGAGATGTCTATGATGAGTGAGATGAAGTTCTTCCTCGGATTTGAGATCAAACAATTGAAGGAAGGAACGTTCATCAACCAAGCAAAGTACATTCAAGACATGCTCAAAAAGTACGGGTTGCTTGAGCTCAAGGGCGCCTCTACCCCAATGCAAACCAAATGTCACCTTGAGCTCAACCCCAAGGGTAAGGATGTGGATCAAAAGGTATACCGATCCATGATTGGATCTCTTCTCTACCTTTGTGCATCTAGACCGGATATAGTGCTAGCTGTAGGAGTGTGTGCAAGATATCAGGCGGCTCCTAAAGAAAGCCATGATATGGCGGTCAAGAGGATCTTTAGATATTTGGCTTATACCCCAACCTTTGGATTGTGGTACCCCAAGGATGCACATTTCTTATTATGTGGGTACACGGATTCCGATTGGGCGGGAGATCAAGATGATAGGAAGTCAACCTCCGGCGCTTGTCAATTTATTGCGAGGTCCTTGGTAAGTTGGTCTTCTAAGAAGCAAAATTGTATATCTCTCTCCACCGCCGAAGCTGAGTATGTTGCCGCCGCAAGTTGTTGCACTCAGTTGCTATGGATGAGGCAAACTTTAAAGGAGTACGGAGTCGATTGCGAAAAAGTGCCTCTTCTATGTGACAACGAAAGTGCCATCAAGATTGCTTACAACCCGGTGCAACATTCAAGAACCAAGCATATTGAGATCCGCCATCATTTCATAAGATATCATGTGGCCCGAGGAGACATTGACATATCATATGTGGGCACAAGGGATCAATTGGCGAATATTTTCACGAAGCCCCTTGAGGAAGGAAGGTTTTGCTTTTTGAGGAATGAGCTAAATATCATTGATTCGAGGTCCTTATCTTGATCGCTTGCACACTCACCTAGGACGTAATTGCATCTTATCTTGTTTAGATGTAGGAATGGAAATAGGGGGAGTGCGGTCCTAATACATTGGACCATCCCTCCCCCCATTATGCCGATAGCAAGTGTTCTTTTATCTCTATATTCATTCTTATGACTAATGAGCTAAAACGACGAGTATAGGTTATGTACCCAAGATACATCTTCGCGGTGACATGCCATACACTCCTACATGGTGGCCTCGTCCACCGACCTCTTCTCTTTGAAGAGTTGATTTTATTTGGAGCTTATTGTTGCTATTTGCCCTCCTTTTCATGCATGTGGGAAACCTACTCAACTTGGCGCTTTATGTTTCGTTTTGGTAGTTGTGAGTTGAGTATGGTGTACCAATGACAGTTTGGAATTCTATCCCAAGCCTAATTCCCCCTGAAAACATTTCTCTCTATTGCACACAAGTCATCCATTTGAAAACTGGGATTTTAGTTCAGAAGGTCGGAATATCCGGTTCAGTTATGAATCGGAATATCCGGTGACTCGGAATTTCCGGTGTAAGTTACACCTGGAAATTCCGATCGGGCGGTTTGTCTAAAAAATATACGGGCAGGCTCGGGGTGAAGGGCTCATTCGTGCCCTTCTTCCACCCCCGAACTCCCTCTCCTCCAACCGCCGCCCCTGCTGCTCCAAGATCCCTCCGGAGCACTCCGACCACCGGGGAACCTCTTTCTTGGCTGAATCTGCTCCTCCTCCGCCCCGGGAACTCACTCCTCCAAGCAATGGCCTCAATGGATGAGGGTAACTTCACTTTTCCTTTTCCCTATGTGCTTGCACTAGGATCTTGATGTGGAGTTATTTGTTTCAAGATTGCTTGGTAGAGAGTTCCTAGCATCATTCCCTGCCATCTACATACATTAGTTTTGCATTGTGTTGGATCGATCTAGTTTTAGACCGAGTCAATCTCAGATCTGCACTGTTTCTGTTTAGGTCGGAATTTCCGACTCAGCCTGACTCGGAATTTCCGGTCCGCCGGAATTTCCGGTTAAGTATGAATCGGAATTTCCGAGCTGAACACTGCAGTTTTAAGATTAACTCATGTTTAACTACATGTGATTCATCAAATGCCTACCTAATGTGTGTATCATCTCCTGACTTGTGTGTACTTACCTTTTGCTACCCACTATGCTCAAATTCACAGGTTCTAGTGGGAGTCCGTCCTTTGCTGGGGCATCAAAGAACACCTCAAGGGCACCTGTTCACAAGACCCCTGTCGACAAGGGTAAGGGTCCTGCCTCCTCAAGCAACCCAGCTGTTCCAAGGAAGAAGAAAGTTGTTGCTAGCAGGCCTGCATACAAGAAAAGGAAGAATGCTCCTGTTCCTCAACGTCCGAACTATGCAAAGATGAACTCTGTTGAATACTCTCAGCTCAGACAAGGGGATTGGTACCTTAGGACAAGGGACAACACTCGATGATCGCAGCTTTTGGTGTCAAGAGCAAGAGTTCCTACTAAAGGACCTCTACTACTCTTTGTCGAAGCCCATTCGGCCTATGCATCCGTTTGACCTTGCAACTCTGCAGCAGAAAGCCTCTTTTGTTGAAGCTATACATATTGTCAAGACCATGGGCTTGGAGAGGCTTGTGGTCACTCATTGTCCTTACAACTCTCAGCTCGTGATGCAGTTCTTTGCCACTCTTGTGATGAAGGGTGACTCAAAGAAGACATTTAAGTGGATGACTGGTGACTCTTTCTGTGAGTCCAACTTTGAGGAGTTTGCCAAGGTTTTGGGCTATGTAACGCCCCGGGATTATCCCAATTTTAGTTTTGTTTGTTTTTCTTTTGCATCATCATATCATCATGTCATCATGCAATTGTCAATTCATTTGTTTAATTGCATTTAAATTCAACTCCATTTAAATTCTTTTCCACTTTTAAATCTAATTGCAAATGAAATTATTTTAAAATGTGGTATTTAAATTCTTTTCAAATATTCAAACTAATATATATTAAATTGTGTATTTTGAAAATAATAATTATTTGACAAAAGTTATATATCTTTTCTTCTTCTATTTTAATTTAAAAACATAAAACAGTAATGTCTTAAATAAAAGAAATAACAATTTCAGAGAAGAAAAAGAAAACCTTCCTGGGACGATTCCTCCTCTCCCTAAACGTTCTGGCCCATCTCACCCTACCCCTCCGGTTGGCCCAGCCCATCATCTCCTTTTCTTCTCCGTACGACAACCAGAGGAGACCTTTACACCGTGGCCATGGTGCTCCCCACCACGTGCTCTTGCCTCACCCACTCCCCTCTCCCCTTAAGTCTCCCGAGCCTCTGGAAACCCTAGTTACTCCCCCACTCCTCCCTCTCCATCCGCCGCCGCCTCCCCCTTCTTCTTCTTTCTCCTCCCCTGTTTTTCCTCCACCACCACCGTAGCAACCACCGGAGGCCACGCCGTCCCCCGGCCACTCCGGTGCCTTCGAAGCACCGAGGAGGAACCCCGAAGCACGGTCGCATCGTCTTCTCCGTTTCCACCGAGGGAATCGAGCCGGGAGCGCTCGTGTCCGACGCGCTCGTCCTCGTTGTCTCCACGGCCGGCGAGCCCCGCCGCCGTAATTCGCCGCCTCCGGTCCGCCACAAGCCCGAGCACCTACACCGACACCCTCCCCGTGAGCTCCTCGCCCCGTTCCCTCTCTCCCCACTCGTTTTGCTGCCAGTAGATTCTCGTCCGTCCTCGCCTTGTTCCTTCCCGCCATGGCTGTGCCCGATGAGCTCCAAGCTCGCGGCTTGGGCCTCCTCCCTTCTTCCCCGGCCCCGATCTACTCGCCCCTAGCTCCCACCCACAAGTCCGCACGACCGCACGCCTCCATCGCCGCCCGAACGGGGTCGCAGCCGTGGAATCCATCGCCGCCACCGTCTCTGTCTCCGGCGGGATTTTCAGTTTCGACAGAAACTGACGGCGCGCAGTAGTTATAAAATGAAATATGTTTCCTTTCCTATCACATACACCCGCTCGGCCCACTGGCTAGCGCAGCCCCTCGTCCTCGCCCAAGCGCACGCGGCGCGAGTTCGATCCCCAGCCGGCCGAATAAAACCCAACTTTTTCTATTTTCTCACGCACCCTGACAGGTGGGTCCTGCTGGTCATTGACCGCGGGAGCCCGCACTGCACACACCCATCTGCGTGGCACCCTGGCCCGCGCGTCAGTGTCTGTGGCTAGCCCCCATCCGGTGCAAAAAAGCCCAGATCCAGATCTGGATCTGGATCTTTGCGTAGAGCCCCCCTGTCTTCTCTATTTTCACCACATAACCTCCCACCGACAGTTTTTCTATCACCAACAGGTCCCTGCACTTTTCATAAACGCCCCTAATCTTAATATGCTAATAACTTCAATTCTATAACTCCGAATTTAATAATCTTTATATGTTTTTATATCAGAAAAATGCAATAAACATTAATATGCCATTTGTATGCCATTTTGCATCTTTTATTTTAATTGCTTAGTGTAATTTATTTATTGCACCTAAATAATTAAATATGGAATGTGTTGGGTTTTATTTAATTATTGCCCTATTCCATTTAATTCAATTAGATCACCCCTGCCATGTGTTACCATGTTAACCAACATTTAATATGGCTGGTAAATAAATAACTTGCACCTAAATATTAATTATCGGAATCCCGGTTCCGCTTAATTTGGATTAAGTGCATCTAGCAATGCATCTTGCCATGCCATGCATCATTCTCATATGATCATGCTGGATCTTTTGCCGTAGTTGTAAAATGCATCTTTTACGCTTTCCAGTGTTTGTTGCTTCTTCGCGGATAAGACGTGGAGATGTGTGAGCAACGACAAAGATCTGCTTCCATGCGGGATTCCAGGCAAGCAAAGTTTGCTTGTTTACCTATACATTGTCTTTCATTCCTGCCGTTGATCTCTGCTACCCTAGTTATCGATTCTTGAACTGCGATCCCATCACATGTTTATCCTGCAGCCCATATAGTTTTATCCCCACAACCTAATACCCATTGCATGTTTATCTGTTGGCCTTGCGAGTCGTAGCGCATGCTTAGAGTTGTTTGTGCGAGTCGTATGTTGGTCTTATGTTTCATCTGCTTAGTATGATAGATTATTCTACCTTAATAAAATGTTGTCTTATGTTGGGTTATTATAATTAAATGATAAGGCACCAGGCGGAAGGCCTTGCGAGGTGCTTTGTTCTGCTCAGTGTCGACCTAGGAACTGAGATTTTGTCCTCGGATCCAATTTTGAGCGCACTAACCACTTGTGGGAGGCCCTATGGAGCCCCCCTCGACTTTGAACGGATCTACATCTTGTCCATGTGCCGCAAGTAGTTCGGGTTTTCCATTTGCTCATATGCATGTGCATGATGATGATGATGATGATGATGATGATGAGAGGTTATGTGATACGGGGGTCATATAGGTGCGGTACGACACGAAGCGGACAGTTCCTACTGTGGTTTGAGCCGCATGGTGGCGTAGTCGCAAACTAATGAGTCCGCAATTGAGATTCGACCGGACTCCTGACGCGGGTAACAACTCATATGGGTGGCACTTGGACTTGCTGTAGTGAAGGAATAAGTCGTGTTGAGAAGCCGGAGCATTTGTGAGACCGAAAGACATGACAGTGTATTCATAGAGACCATAACGAGTGGTGAAAGCTGTCTTTGGAATGTCTTCTTTGCGGATCTTGATCTGGTGATAACCTGACCTCAAGTCCAACTTGGAGAAAACCTTAGCACCAGCCAGTTGATCGAACAGATCGTTGATGCGAGGGAGAGGATACTTGTTCTTGATGGTTTTCTTGTTCAGAAAACCTTAGCAACAACCAGTCGCTCAGTCGTGTCCCTCTTTTTGACAAACAGAGTAGGACAACCCCAAGGAGAAGTACTAGGTTGAATATGACCTTTCCTTTCCAACTCCTCTAGCTGTCTCTTAAGCTCAGCCAGTTCTTTGGGGCCCATCTTGTAAGGACGTTTGGAGATAGGAGCAGTGCCTGGTTCTAGTTCAATAACGAACTCGACGGCTCTGTCAGGTGGCATACCTGGTAATTCTTCAGGAAAGACGTCAGGAAAATCTCGGACCACCGGAATAGCTTCTATTGAAGGAAGAGGATCAACATTGAGAGCGAAAAGCTGAGCTGAAGAGGTTTGGTTTGGAGAATAGACTATCTGTCCCGAAGGATGAGAAAAGTTACAATCTTTGTGGAACAGTCTATCTTAGCTTGATTGGCCTTCAACCAATCCATGCCCAGAATGACATCAATATCAGAATTGCCGAGAATTATTAGAGATGCCAAGAAGATATGGCCTCCAATTTGGATTTCATTGTCGTGGCTTATCTTGGAAGAAGTCGTTTGCACACCGGGGGAAGTGACAGTGAGATTTCTCGAGAGGGGTTCGTGAGGTAAACTATGAGTTACAGCAAACTTAGTTGAAACGAAAGAATGAGATGCTCCTGTATCGAACAACACCCTATAAGAGATAGAGTTGACGGGTAGTGTACCAAGAACAACTTCTGGAGCTTCTTCTGCTTCCTCAGCCCTGATGTGGTTCACCCGCGCAGCACGTTCCGGAGGCCTGGTGTTGGGGACGAAAGGTCTAGTCGGGGCAGGTGCGCGGACCATCGCCTGAGTTGGAGCAGGGCGAGGTGGTGGAGGAAGTGTACGGGTCTCCGGGCAGTTGTTGGAGTAGTGGCCCGATTTCCCGCACTGGTAGCAGGTCACGTTGGGGCGAGCGCCCGTTGGCCTTGGCGGTCCTCCGAAACCCCTCATAGCAAGAGCCGGGTTCGGTGGGCGAGGCGCGAGTCCTGCAGGTCCTGGCACGTAGGTAGCTCATCCGAAGGCGTTGTTAGGCACCCAGAGCCGACGCTTCTGAGCAGGAGCGGCGATGATTGACGATGAAGAAGAGTTGCTCTCACGAGAGTGCTTGCGCGACTCCTCGAAGACCTTGCGCCCATGCTCCTCATTGAGCGCGATGTTGACGAGGTCCTCGAAGTTGTCGGCCTTGACGAGGTTCAGCTTGTACTTGAGAGCGGGGTTGAAACCCTTGCGGAACTTGGCCATCTTCTTGACCTCAGTGTTCACCTCATCTCCAGCGTAACGAGCAAGGCGATTGAACTCGCCATTGTACTCCATCACGTCCATCTTGCCTTGCGTCAGCGAGTTAAACTGCTCGCGCATCCTGTCCATGAGACCTTCTGGGATGTGGTGGCGCAGGAAGGCTGCCCTGAAATCCCCCCAAGTGGTAACCACCCCGGGAGCTCTCATAGCCTGGAAGTTTTCCCACCATGAGGCAGACTTGCCCCTAAGCAGGTAGGACACGTAAGGCACCTTGTCGTGCTCAGCCACGTGGGCGATAGCAAGGGTCCTTTCCATCTCGCGAAGCCAATCATCAGCTTCCAGCGGCTCAGTGGGGGAAGCGAAGTTCCTTGGGCCCAGACCGAGGAAGTCCTTGACGGTCACACGTGCATTGCCTTCTTTGCGATGCCCATAACCAAGCTGTAGATAAAAACTCAATCTTCAAGTGGTTCCCTCTGGTTATCTTGCAAACTTGATTGCCACTCCTACACTTGAGGATAAGATCCGTGCCGCACAGTTGCGTGATTCTGGTGTTAAGAATATCAAAGACAACATTGGCAAGGATAAGTACAAGAGTTTCTCTCTCGATGACAAGGGTACCTTGCTGTTTGAAGAACGTATTGTAGTGCCCAAACTTGACAGTTTAAGAGAACTAATTCTCAAGGAGGCTCATGATACTCCGCTTTCTATTCACCCTGGCAGCACAAAGATGTACCAGGATCTCAAGTCAATCTATTGGTGGACCAGGATGAAGCCTGAAATTGCTTGCTATGTGTCTCATTGTGATGTTTGCTGTCGTGTCAAGGCAGTTCATCAGAGACCACCTGGACTTCTTCAACCACTGCAAATCTCTGAGTGGAAATGGGACAAGATCGAAATGGACTTCGTTACTGGGTTTCCAAAGTCCAAGAAAGGCAACGATGCAATATTTGTTGTCATTGATCGTCTCTCTAAAGTGGCTCACTTCTTCCCAGTCAAAGAGACAGTATCAGCTAGTCAGTTGGCAGAACTCTATGTGACAAGACTGGTTACTTTACATGGTGTTCCTTTGGCACTAAGCTCAGATCATGGAAGTATCTTCACTTCTCGATTTTGGGATAGCTTTCAGAAAGCCTTGGGTACCAAACTTCTGTTCAGCACAGCTTACCATCCGCAGACAAGTGGACAAGTTGAAAGAGTGAACCAAATTCTGGAGGATATGCTCAGAGCTTGTGTTATCTCCTTTGGCATGAAATGGGAGGATTGCCTTCCGTATGCTGAGTTTTCCTACAACAACAGCTTCCAAGCAAGTCTAGGCATGGCTCCATTTGAAGCTCTCTATGGCCGCAAATGTAGAACTCCTCTCAATTAGTCTCAAGCTGGTGAATGTCCATTCTTTGGGCCGGATATTATCCAGGAGGCTGAAGAAAAGGTTCGCATCATTCGTGACAATCTGAAGATTGCCCAGTCTCGGCAGAAAAGCTATTATGATAGCAAGCACAGGGACATGGTCTATGCACCTGGTGATCAAGCTTACCTTCGTGTCACTCCTCTGAGAGGCACGCAACGCTTTGGCATCAAAGGCAAGCTCGCTCCGCGTTATGTTGGGCCTTTCAATGTTCTTTCAAGACGTGGTGATTTGGCTTACCGTCTGGAACTTCCTCCAAACCTCTCCAAAGTGCACGATGTCTTCCACGTGTCACAACTCAAGAAGTGCTTCCAAGATCCAGGTCGTGCAGTTGATCATGGGTCAATTGAACTTCGAGAAGATCTCTCTTATGTGGAACAACCGATTCGCATTCTTGACGAAGCTGAACGTCGCACCCGTAACAACACTGTCAAGTTCTACAAGGTTCAATGGTCTCATCATTCTGACAAGGAAGCTACATGGGAACGTGAAGACCATCTTCGTGCTGAGTACCCCAACCTCTTTGTTGCTCCATGAAGAATCTCGGGGCGTGATTCCTTTGAGGGGGGGAGTGTTGTAACAGCCCGTTTGTAACTTTCCTTTTTGTGTGCAATAAAAATGGATATCATGTCATCATTCCACATGTGCTTGCATTTATTTAATTTTTGTGCATCAAATTCAAATTATAAATTTAAATTCTTATTTTGAATTCAAATGCCTTCAAAATAAATTCATTTGAAGTTTCCAAATATTTATAAATAATCAAATAAGATATTAGTATGACTAATTTGAAACTTGTAAAAATTGTTCAAAAGTTCTTTTATGCCTTTTCTCTTATTTGTTTTAAAAATACAAATATCAGAAAGTTTTATAAAAGAAAAAGTAAACACCAGGAGAAAAAAAAATAGAACTGGCCGAGCTGGGCCACCACGGCCCAACTCAACCCAGCTCGGCCTGCTCCCGGCCCAATCCCCTCTCCTCCTTCCTCGTACGGTCAGGGGACGAGCTCCTTTACACGCTGGCCATGGAGCTCGCCCCCACTGCCCTCTAGCCCCCACCGGAGCCCCACTGCCACCTCCGCCTCCCTCTCTCTACTTATTCGACCCCGGAGCAAACCCTAACCCTAATTTTCTCCTCTCCCCCGCCGCCGCACGCTCCCATTGCCCTGCCGTCGCCATAACCGAAGCTCCGTCCTCGACACCGGCGTGAATCCGTGCGCCCCCTGCCTCATCCTCACGCCAGAAGAAGCGCCGTCAAGTCCTGCTTCGTCCTCAACGCCGGGAGCCTCGACGGGGCCACCACTCCTTCCTCTTCTTCCACGACGACCCGACACCGCCGTGAACTCCGCCTCGCCTCCCCGAGCACTGTCTACTCGTCTCCGACCTCCCCAACTCCCCTCCGCTCGCCATCCGCCTCCTGGTGAGCTGCGCCGTCGATTCCCCTTTCTTTCCCCTTCGTTCTCGCCTCCGCTCGCCGTGTTTTGGCCGGGGCCGAGCGAGTTCCGCCACGGCGAAGCGGGCACGAACCAGCCGAGCACCAAATCGTCGAAAGCCGGCCCTTTTTCTTCGAAGCAAGAGCAGGAAACGGAACCCCCGTACACGCTGCACCCCTTTACGAACCAAACGCACACGCGCCGCCTCCGTTTAGGTCGTCGCCGGCGCCGATCTTCGTCGCCCTTCCCCTGTCACCGTTCAATCTTCAGTTTCGTCAGACTTTGTACTTGTTTTGAACGTTAAATCAGTTCGGACGCGTAGTCTTACAACATCACACACTTAGCCCTGTGGCTAGCAGCTCCGTCTCGCGTCGCGCTCGCCACGATCCGAGTTCGATCCCCCGGCAGTGGAAAAGGCCAGCTTTTTCGTTTTACGTCGCACTGACAGGGCGGGCCCACGGGTCAGTGACTCTGGCGCCCGCGGCGCGCAGTCAGCGCGTGGTCAGCGCCTCGCTGGCGCACGGGCCCGCACGGCAGCCACTGTGGGTAGGGCGATGCCCGGTGAGAAAGATCAGAAGCACAGAAACTTTTCCACCGAGCCCCCTGGAGTTCTCCGTTTGCACAGAGGACCTCCCCTGCTTAGTTTCTCTCACGAATACGTCCCTGGATACTTTCAGAAACACCCCTGCACTTAAAATACTGTAACTTTTAATATATAACTCCAAATTAAATACACTTTATATGTTTTCATATCAGAAAAATGCAATAAACATTATTATCATATTCTTATGTCATTTTGCATCATTTATTTTAAATGCTTAGTTTAAATTAACAAATGCAATTAATTAATTAAATATGGAGTATGAGGGGTAATAATTATATAATGCCCTAATTCCATTTAATATGCTCATACCTTTTATACCATATCTTGCCATGCTAATAAATATTTAATTTGAGTTGAAGATAAATAAATTGCAATTAATTCCTAAATGTGGAAGGTGTTGGGCAATTAAGTAATTAATGTCTTTTCCATTTTTAAATTAATTTGATCACCACTTCGGCTATATTAAGTAACATTTAAATTGTTGGCTACACAAATAACTTGCACCCTAATCTTTTGCCGGGATTCCATCCCCGCTTTAATATGACCTAATCATCTCATACCATATGGCACCATCATTTGTTTGCGCATTTCTCTGTATTGATTATTGTTTCCTATTGTCTGTGTTTGGCTCTCTTTGGGTAGACGACGACGTGTCTGCTGCGAGTACCTACGATACTGAGGTTCCAGCTATCGTGCCAGGCTACGAGCTGCCAGGCAAGCTTCTGCTAACCGGTTACACGATTGTCGGGTTTTCATTCCTGCCTTTTGATCTATGCTATCCTAGTTATCGATTCTTGAATTGCGATCCCATCACATGTTTATCCTGCAGCCTATACAGCTATATCCCCACAACCCATAACCCCTTGCTTGTTTATCTGTTGGCCTTTGCGAGTCGTAGTGCATGCTTAGGATTGGTTGAGCGAGTCGTTCCTTTGTCTTTATCTCATATGCTTAGTATGATATATTGTTTTACTATAATAAACTGCTGTCTTATTTTGGGGTTCTATAATTAAAAGATAAGGCACCAGGCGGAAGGCCTTGCGAGGTGCTTTGTTCTGCTCAGTGTCGACCTAGGAACTGAGATTTTGTCCTCGGATCCAATTTTGAGCGCACTAACCACTTGTGGGTGGCCCAATGGAGCCCCCCCTCGACTTTGAACGGATCCGCAGCTCGTCCATGTGCCGCAAGTAGTTCGGGTTTTCCATTCGCTCATATGCATGTGCATGATGATGATGTTCGATGAGAGGTTACTTGATACGGGGGGTCATACAGGGGTGGTACGTCGCGTAGCGGACAGTTCCTACTGTGGTTTGAGCCGCATGGTGGCGTAGTCACAAACTAATGAGTCCGCAATTGAGATTCGGCCGGACTCCTGACGCGGGTAACAACTCATATGGGTGGCACTTGGACTTGATGTAGTGAAGGAATGAGTCGTGTTGAGAGGCCCTAACGGGTTGATCATGCGAGTATGGGTACTGTAGTGCACCCCTGCAGGGTATAATCTTATCGATGAGCCGTGTCCACGGTTATGGACGACTTTGGTGATGATGCTGGCTAACAAGATCTAGACAACTTACACCTAATCATTGTTAATTAAGGTGACTAGTAATATAGCATTACTTATACCCTAAATGGTAACTAAAACTGTTAACGTGTGAGTATTCCCGGATTGCTTCCTCATACTTGGTTGAGGGGGTTAATTCGAGAATGGGTTATGACTGGTGTCATTTATAGGTGGCTACTTAAACGCTCTCTTACCCCTCTCTAATTAGACGGAAGTTTTAGCGTGTCTCTTTAGTTTGCTAGTGCTGCTGCCGCTAAGTACACTTACCCCCATATTTTGGGAATCTTACAGTTTTGTAACCTGTTAGCTTAAGCTTGTTCGATACGCTTCGGTGTATTGACCCGTTCGCGGGCTGTGGTTTTCTGCAGTTGAGGATTCTTCGTTCGACCAGTTACTACGTGGAGTTCGACGACGAGAGCTACGACGAGTAGTTAGAGTTCCCCTGGGCTACTTCCCGGTGGACAGCGTGGATGGGCCTTCTTTTCCGTTTCGGCCTTGAGCCCTTTGCTTCTTGTCTGTACTCAGACCGGTTTGTTTCCGTTGCATGATGTAATGTTGGGACATGTGTCCTCTGATTGGTGCCATTTGATATATTTTTCTCAGTCAGAGCTTTTGGATATTATTTCCTTTCTTTGTGTCTTAGGTTTATTCTGTGGTTTCAACTTGTTAAAAATCCGACTCGTATACCATGTGTGTATGGTTGAAGTATACGAGTTGGAAGACTTTTTGGGTTCTTGCGTGCACAATCTGGAAACGTATGTGACGTTGGGGTCGCCAAGAACTGTCGGCCGATGATCCATTCCGAGCATGGCCTGATGGTTTTCCTGGGATTGGTAACCCCATTATGTTCTTGGTTGTGTGGCCCAACCCATACGTTTCGTTTGTGTAGCTTGAATTCAGGGTCTGACAGTTGGTATCAGAGCCTTGGTTTCGATCTCCTTGTTGTTTCGATACGAATGGTTATCGAAGCAGCGGGTCCACAAAAGCCTGTAGGACAACCTCGCTAACGGTCGTTGTTTCTAGAGTGTCGAAACTATTTGACTAAAATTATTTTGAAAAATATCTCAATAGGTTTCTATTTACTCCTTACCTCAATTCTATATCTCCTCTTACCTTACTTGTTTTGAGTCTCTTCTCTTATCCAACATTCAAAGTTTTAGGATCCTACGTGTGGGTGGACGATTTCTTGCCTTTTACCCTATTAGGTTCGATATTTCGGAGTCGTCTTCGTCGTGAGCAACAACCCCTTGTTAGTGGTGTCGAGAATTTCAATGTGGAGCAACAATCCCTTGTTAGTGGTGTCGAGAAGTTCATCCCGGAGCGTGAAGACTCGATAGTTACCCCTCTCTTCTTGTGGTCTCGGCGTGGATCGCGGGACGCGATCCCTTGTTAGTGGTGTCGATTGTAACGCCCCGGGATTTATCCCCTTTTGATTCGTGAGTTTTTCTTTTTGCATCGACATGGCATCGCATCGCATTAATTTAAAGAAACGTCATGAAGAATTTCTTAATATACACTAAAACTAAAATCGGTACTATGTAGATTTAAGTGTTCCCGCCGAAATCCGCATAATAACGATTTTAGGTCGCCCACCAGACATAATATGCACGCCGAAACATGCGCATTATGTGGGTGGAATTGTGATAACATTACAACAAGTTCCAATACATCCACAAATACAACAGAATATATAATTACAACAACGACTCGAACGAGTCAAGATACAAAGGTTACACTACAAAGAGTCAAATGACAGCGGAAGCAAAATGGTATCCGACTACGGATAAGATACAAATTGGACTAAGAGTCCTGAAGATAAGCGATGGCGCCATATCCCTGCCCAGCCAAGCCGGAGGGATTTCCAAGCTAACGTCGTCGGACTTCAAACCTGTTTGACTGCACATAAAGCACATCCCAAAAGAGGGTCAGGGCACTCCCTGGCAAGCAAAACCGACTTGCCTACTTTCTACACCATCTCCCAAAATATAGGGGAGGTGGACTTAGCGGCAGTAGCACTAGCAACCTAAAGAGACACGCTACAACTTCCGTCTAATCAGAGAGGGATAAGAGAGCGCATAAGATAACCATCTACAACTAACACCAAACATAACCCATTCTCGAATTAACCCCCTCAACCAAATATGAGGAAGCAATTCGGGAAACTCACACGTTAAACAGTTTTAATTATAATTTATTGTGAAAGTAATTCTATATTACTAGTCAAATTAATTAACTTTAATTAGGTGCAAGTTGTCTAGATCTTGTTAGCCAGCATCATCACCAAAGTCGTCCATAACCGTGGACACGGCTCATCGATAAGATTATTTTGAAAAACATCTCAATAGGTTTCTATTTACTCCTTACCTCAATTCTATATCTCCTCTTACCTTACTTGTTTTGAGTCTCTTCTCTTATCCAACATTCAAAGTTTTAGGATCCTACGTGTGGGTGGACGATTTCTTGCCTTTTACCCTATTAGGTTCGATATTTCGGAGTCGTCTTCATCGTGAGCAACAACCCCTTGTTAGTGGTGTCGAGAATTTCAATGTGGAGCAACAATCCCTTGTTAGTGGTGTCGAGAAGTTCATCCCGGAGCGTGAAGACTCGATAGTTACCCCTCTCTTCTTGTGGTCTCGGCGTGGATCGCGGGACGCGATCCCTTGTTAGTGGTGTCGATTGTAACGCCCCGGGATTTATCCCCTTTTGATTCGTGAGTTTTTCTTTTTGCATCGACATGGCATCGCATCGCATTAATTTAATTTGTTGCATTTAAATTAAATTTCCCACAATTAAATTCAAATGCATTTCAAATTAATAAAAAATGTGTTATTTTCAAATCTTTTAAAAATGTTAAAAACTAGTTTATTAAATTGTCTATGCAAAACTAAAATTATTTTGTATAGTTTTTGTATTGAAATTCCTCTTCGTTTTGGTTTTAAAAATTAAAATCAGAATTTACTAAAGGGGAGAAAAATAAAAGCCCAAGCCCATCTAACCAAACCCTAGGTTTTCTCCCTGAAAAACTTTTCCCACCCCCTGCCTTTTGCAGCCACCCTCCTCCATTTTGCTGTTTTTGCAAAAGAGTGCTCACACCCCTTCTTTTTCCTTTTCCCCCTTCTTTTTCTTTTCTTTCTTTTTCTTTTTTTTCTTTTTTTCCTTCTCTTCCTTTCTCTCCTTCCCGCACCAGCCCGACCCGCTCCCGTTTCCTCCCGTCGCCCTCGCCTGCACCCGAGCTCGCCCGCACGCGCCCGGCCGCGCTCCGACGCCTCCGGCTTGCCGCGACGCGCCGCCGCGCCCTGCTCCGGCCGCGCGCCCTGCTCCGGCCGCGCGCCCCGCTCGACCCCGCGCGCCGCCCTGCACGCCCGGCCGCACGCCCGGTCGCCGCGCCGCCGCCAGCCGGCCACGCCCCGCCGCCTCCCGCGTCGCCGCTCCCCAGCGCCGGCCGCCGACCGCCACCCCCTGGCCTCCTCCCGCGCCGTTCCCCGCACCCGGCCTCTTCCGAGCCGCCTTCCCCGCGCGCCCGCGCGCCGCCTACGCCGGCCTCCGCGCCGCCCGCTCCCCGGCCGAGCTCGCCGCCCCCTGCTCCGCCCTCTCCTCCTTGCGTCGCCCCTGTGCCTCCCGCTCGCCTCCACCCGAGCTCCTCCGCGCACTGCAGCGCCGCACCCTTGCTCCATCCGGCCGCTGCGCCCTGCTCCTTCCGGCAGCCGCGCCCACTTTTGTCTGAGTTGTCCACCCTTCGTGGTGTTGCTACGTGCGAGTGCTCCTTTCGGTGCCGCGTTGCCGCGACTGCTCATGTTCGTGTTTCGGCGCCCGCCCGTGCGCGCTTTCTTCCAGTGTCCGATTGCCGTCCTCCTACGTGCCCCGACTACCCGACTACTTCCACGACACCGATAAACGACGATGCCCCGGTTCCGCGACGACTACTTCCTCGACGGACCGAAGACGTCGGTTTCGAACCCTAGTTCACCCGATCCTACGTACGGACCCAAACCCTAACCCAAAAACCTATTTTATTAAATGTCATCTATCTTGTGCATATCGCATCATAATTGCATTTGTTGCATCTCTTGGGTTTGCGGGTGTAGCAAATCACCTAAATAATAAATATGGAATGTGTGGGGCAAATCAATATATGTATTGCCCCATTCCATTTAATTTGACTAGATCATCTTTGCCATGTCTTGCCATGTTAATGAATATTTAATTTGTGGAGTAGATAAATAACTTGCACGTAAGTATTAATTGTCGGAACCCCGGTTCCGCTTAATTTGAGTTAAGTGCATCTCAAATTGCATCTCGCCATGCCATGCATCATGCTCATATGATCATGCTGGATCTTTTGCCGTAGTTGTAAAATGCATCTTTTACGCTTTTCAGTGTTTGTTGCTTCTTCGCGGATACGACGTTGAGATGTGTGAGCTACGACAAGATCTGCTTCCATGCGGGATTCCAGGCAAGCAAAGTTTGCTTGTTTACCTATACATTGTTTTTCATTCCTGCCGTTGATCTCTGCTACCCTAGTTATCGATTCTTGAACTGCGATCCCATCACATGTTTATCTTGCAGCCCATATAGCTTTATCCCCACAACCTAATACCCGTTGCATGTTTATCTGTTGGCCTTGCGAGTCGTAGCATGCTTAGAGTTGTTTGTGCGAGTCGTCTGTTGGTCTTATGTTTCATCTGCTTAGTATGATATAATATTTCTACCTTAATAAAATGTTGTCTTATATTGGGGTATTATAATTAAAAGATAAGGCACCAGGCGGAAGGCCTTGCGAGGTGCTTTGTTCTGCTCAGTGTCGACCTAGGAACTGAGATTTTGTCCTCGGATCCAATTTTGAGCGCACTAACCACTTTTGGGAGGCCCTATGGAGCCCCTCTCGACTTTGAACGGATCTACAGCTTGTCCATGTGCCGCAAATAGTTCGGGTTTTCCAGTTGCTCATATGCATGTGCATGATGATGATGATGATGATGAGAGGTTATGTGATACGGGGGGTCATATAGGTGCGGTACGACACGAAGCGGACAGTTCCTACTGTGGTTTGAGCCGCATGGTGGCGTAGTCGCCAACTAATGAGTCCGCAATTGAGATTTGGCCGGACTCCTAACGCGGGTAACAACTCATATGGGTGGCACTTGGACTTGCTGTAGTGAAGGAATAAGTCGTGTTGAGAAGCCCTGATGCTTGCTTGGGTTGATCATGCGAGTATGGGTACAGTAGTGCACCCCTGCAGGGTATAATCTTATCGATGAGCCGTGTCCACGGTTATGGACGACTTTGGTGATGATGCTGGCTAACAAGATCTAGACAACTTACACTTAATTAATGTTAATTAAATTGACTAGTAATATAGAATTACTTTCACCATAAATTATAACTAAAACTGTTCAATGTGTGAGTTTCCCGAATTGCTTCCTCGTATTTGGTTGAGGGGGTTAATTTGAGAATGGGTTATGTTTGGTGTTAGTTGTAGATGTTTATCTTATGCGCTCTCTTATCGCTCTCTGATTAGACGGAAGTTGTAGCGTGTCTCTCTAGGTTGCTAGTGCTGCTGCCGCTAAGTCCACCTCCCCTATATTTTGGGAGATGGTGTAGAAAGTAGGCAATCCGGTTTTGCTTGCCAGGGAGTGCCCTGACCCTCTTTTGGGATGTGCTTTATGTGCAGTCAAACAGGTTTGAAGTCTGACGACGTTAGCTTGGGAATCCCTCCGGCTTAGCTGGGCAGGGATATGGCGCCATCGCTTATCTTCAGGACTCTTAGTCCAGTTTGCATCTTATCCGTAGTCGGATACTATTCTGCTTTCGCTGTCATTTGTATCTTCGTATTGTATTTTGTATCTTGACTCGTTCGAGTCGTTGTTGTAATTATATTTCTGTTGTATTTGTGGATGTATCGGAACTGTTGTAATGTTATCACAATTCCACCCACATAATGCGCACGTTTCGGCGTGCACATTATGCCTGGTGGGCGACCTAAAATCGTTAGTATGCAGATTTCGGCGGGCCGCTAAAATCTACATAGTACCGATTTTAGGGCGTCACAAAGTGCTCTGGCGCCATCGCTTATCTTCAGGACTCTTAGTCCAATTTGTGTCTTATCCGTAGTCGGATACCATTTTGCTTCCGCTGTCATTTGACTCTTTGTAGTGTAACCTTTGTATCTTGACTCGTTCGAGTCGTTGTTGTAATTATATATTTTGTTGTATTTGTGGATGTATTGGAACTGTTGTAATGTTATCACAATTCCACCCACATAATGCACATGTTTCGGCGTGCATATTATGTCTGGTGGGCGACCTAAAATCGTTATTATGCGGATTTCGGCGGGAACACTTAAATCTACATAGTACCGATTTTAGGGCGTCACAGGCTACAAGTTTGATGGTGACAACCCTCAAGGCTATCGCATGCACCACCCTTTCAAGCTCAACAAGAAGCAGACTGTGCACTTATAAGGTGAGGGAGCCACACCCGGCAATGCTCGAGACTTGCTTCCTCTTTATGATGTCCTTGTGCGCATCCTCCGTGAGAACATTGCACCAAGTGGTGGCAACAATGACAATGTGGTGACCCCTCTGTGCAACTTGCTCCTTCATGCCAACCACATTGTGGAGAACACTGACCCTGATGAAGACTGGAGTGTGGATGTTATGGATTACATCCACAATGAGATGTATGAAGCCATGACCACCAAGGTCACTATCCCCTATGCTCCTTACATCATGGAACTCATCAAGTTCAAGTTTCCTGATCATTCCTTCAGTGATGATGAGTTGGAAGCGCATGACTTCAAGAAACTATATGAGAAGAAGATAGTGGTCAAGCCTCCTCCTGTGCCTCCTTCTAGCTCAGCTCAGGGTGGATCGTTTATGGGTGATGCTAAGAGGGCTGCTGCTCCTACTTATGGCTCGGCCACTCATGCGAAGGTGAAGAAGCTGAATTGGTTCCAACGCAACATCCTGTGCATGAATGTGGACATCCGCAAGGAGCAATACACCGCCTACAAGGATCGTCGTCAGCTTGCCTACAACCAAGACTTGATTCTTCATCATGTGTCTGGCTCTCCTGCTCCTGCAGATCTCTCTGATCCCCTGACCTTTGCTCAGTGGAACCAGGGTTCTTTGGCTCCTTGGACTCAGATTGATCATGACCTTGGCGGCAGCTCGTACACCACTGGACATCCTTATGATGATGATGATGAGGAGGCAGATTTTGATGATGATGAGGATGATGATGATGATGAGGAGACCCCCTTGGACTGAAGACCTTCACGGGACGTAGCATCGCTCCTCTTCCTTTTTGGCGTTTAGATGCCAAAGGGGGAGAAGTTGCTCTAGTAGGACTTCGGGGATTTGCAGGGGTTCGGGCACAAGCATATGCGTTTACCATTTCTTTGCGCTTGTGTCCATGTATCTTATTTGTGGCTATTTGTTGAACTCTTTTATTATCTATGTGTGTTGAGACAATGTTATGCTATCATTATCCTATGGTTGAGACTTCAAATTTATCTAGGCTATTTGTTGGTATTCTCGTCATATCCTATATACACAAGGTATGAAACTCTATCTAGTCTCAAATGCTACCATAACCTTACATTTTGTCTCCTTACTCCTTTGTGATATCTTGTGTTTGTTATTATAAGATTGCTCCTATCCTTTGTCATATTGTGTTTCATACATGCACTTGTTTAGGGGGAGCTATTTTTCTGTTAAAAACATGATATTGCATTTCGTTTCATTGCAAATCTTGGTATTGTCCTCTAACACCAAAAAGGGGGAGATTGAAAGAACATTTCTTAATCCCTAGTGTTTGAGTGTTAGTTAACAATACCAATGATGTACTAATCGTATTGCTAAGTATTTCAGTTTGTGTGAGTTGCATATCTCATACCCCAAAGCCAAAATGTAGAGAAAAAGAGTTTCTGGAATTCCTCCCAGAATCGGAATATTGGAGCCGCAAACTTTCCAGGATCGGAAATTCCGGTTCTCCTATTTCTAATAGAAAAATGGCTAAGGAAAAGTTCGGAAGTGGTTCTGACTCAATCCGGAAAATCAACTCGGAAATTTCATGGTCTCGGAATTTCCGAGTCACCCAGAAAACCACTCCAGATTTGGCTAAGGAAAGAAGAGAAAGTGGTTCTGATCTCAACCGGAAAATCAGCTCGGAAATTTCATCAGCTCGGAATTTCCAGGCCACCCAGAAAAACACTCCAGAATTTGGCTAAGGAAAGAAGAGGAAGACATTCTGACTCCAACCGGAAAATCAGCTCGGAAATTTCACTGACTCGGAATTTCCGGGCAACCCTCAGAAACTTGAAGAAATTTGGCTAAGTCAAGATGTCGAAGACGTTCTGATCTCAACCGGAAATTCAGCTCGGATATTTCATTGCACCGGATATTCCGGGTGACTCGGAATTTCCGGGAGTCACTTATACCGGAATTTCCGGGTGTTCGAGGCAGCCAACGGCCAGATTTTGGGAGGGGGTATAAATACCCCCTCACTCACTCAAGAACAGCTAGCTCTCAGATTTTCTCTCTCCTACTATTCTTGAAAGCTCAAATCATCTAGATCTCCCAATCCCTCCACCCAAATTCGTTGATCTTTGGGGGATTGAAAGAGAAGGCCCGGATCTACATCTTCACCGAAGGGATTTGCATTTCCTCCCCATTCACTTGGGGATTTTGTGGCTAGGGTTTCCGGTGGGAAAACCTAGTTCACCATTGTTGTAATCTTGGTGTTGCCTTGACCTTTTGTGGTCCTTGACCTGTTGTGGTCATCTTGAGAGCCCCCAATTCAGTTGTGGGTGCGTGCCTCAAGCGTTTGTAAGGGATTCGATCTCCGCCCTAAAAGGGGATCAATAGTGGAAGGTGAACTCGCAACCTTTGTGGTTGAGTTCATCGGAGAAGAAGGTGAGCCTTTGTGGCGTTGCGGCTAACCTGTTGTGGTAGCGCACACCACTCCAAATGAGACGTACACCCTTGGGTGGAACTCGGGATTACATCTTCGTCTCCGCTTGCTTCACTTGGTTCCCCTTATCATTACTCCTTTACTTGCTTGTCTTGTTAGCTTATTTATCTTGTTATTGCTTCGGTTGTCATTTAGGTAAATTCACCTTAGTTGCATAGCTATAGAATTTACCTTTGTGTTGAGCCTAAATTTGAAAAGACCTAAAATTGGTAATAGCACCTATTCACCCCCCCCCCTCTAGGTGTCGGATTCCCGTTTAGGGGCTGCATCGCACAAATCAATTATATCTAAGTCGCACACGATCCGCTCGAGGCTGCGCCACAGAGATTCACACAGCAAATGCAAACAATCTCACTTTGCTTACTCGAGGGCTCCCCCGACGTAAGCTTACATACATTGATATCTACACTTGCCAAATTTGCCTTTTCAAACTAATACTATATAGCGGAAGCCTACTCCTCCTACTCTGCAGGCTCATCCTTCGGCGCATCGAGTGGCCCCACAAGACACTCACTCAGCCTCTCGACCTGTTGAATCATCTGACGCGCAGCCAACAAGGTCTCGGCGTAGTCGTCTTCTTCAGGCAGGCCGCCCATCAACCTTGACAGAGGAAGGTTCAGCCGATGCAGCCGGACGTATGCCAGCACTACGTTCGCCCTGGCAACGAGTTGGGCGTCGACAACCTACTTCAGCGCGTCACCTTTGCGGAACCTCTCCAGCAATGTGGCCAGCTCGTGGGGCTGCCCATTGTGTGGGAAGTACACGCGATGGATATGCCAGAGGGTCTTCCTGCACACTTCCAGGAGAAAAGCAGCTCGCCAAGTGCGGTCAAGCATAGACGTGAGGATCCGCCCTCTCGATCTGTTCGACCAAACATGGCGCGCCTTGTGTGTGTCGCCTGTTGCCACTCGGGCGACCCGCTCATCAATCCGAGCCTGCTCAGCTTGCCAGTCAGGGTTCACGTCTGCATCAAGACATTGCAATAAGCACATCGCAAGAAAGAGGAAGTCAAAAACAAAACGCTACCAACCTTGCAGCTGTCGACTAATCAGATCGATCTCGCCAAGCAGAAATTCCTCACGTTGAGAGAACTCCGCAACAGGACGCGACCTGGACTGCTCCAGCTCCAATTCAGCATGTTTCAGCTTCGCCTCGAGTTCGATCACCTTGTTCCTCATATAAGTGATCAAGCGTTGGTTGTTCGCACTTCGCGCAGGAGCCGAAGTTGTTCGACGACGGCGGAGAACAGGCTCAGCCAAAGGAGGACCTCCTTCATCACCCGCGCCAGTCGTTGCAGCAACAGGAGTGGCCTCGCTCGTATCAGACTGCCAAGAATCGACAGTGTTAAAGCAGAAAAATGAAGGCGATTTCGCACTCAAGCCATACTTGAAGGGAAAGAATTCAAACTTCAGCACCAACATGATTCAAGGCAAGAAGACCCGCAAAACATACTTCATTACAACCTACAGACTCAAAAGCAGACTACCAAGTCCTCACTACAAGACTTCTAAGCTACAGACTCCGACTGGGAGCGACTCCTCCTAGCAGCAGCCGCTTCGGTCCGCTTGGCAATCCCCCACTCGAAGGTGGCGACAAGCTTCGCGGCCAGCTGACTCGCCCACGCCTTCACCCCGCTAAGGGACGCGGTCTTGCCATCGAGCATTCGAGGGAAGCCGCTGACAACTCTCTCAAAGTCGCCCACGACTTTATGGCCAAGGAGAAGCTGGAAAGTAAGCTCGGAGCCGCGTACCGTCTGCCTCCTGTTGAAGTCTGCGATGGTGGTCGCATCGCCTTCAAACGGCGCCGAGAGTGCGTTATAACGGCAGACGGTGGCGGCACGCTTGGGAAAATGCTTCGGTGCACAGTCGCTAGCGCCCTGCTCGACTTCTGCAGCACATTCGTCGACTGCTGCAGCGCCGCGGAGGCATACGCGGTCGAGGAACCCGACAACATTCGCCAGGTCGACATCGTCGCTAGATGAACCCTCCGGGGGAGCGCCTCCGCATTTCTATGAACAAGGGTCAGATACCAATTAAAGACAAATCAAGCAAGAAGACAAGTAGGAACCAAGCCGAAAAACTTACCTCCGAGGACACCGGCGAGTGAGAGTAGGCGGTCGACTTGATTCTTCTCCTGGTCGACCCGAGCACGCTCGCGCTCCTGCGACTCGCGCAATGCCTTCTCCGGCTCCACACGAGCCTGAAGCTTCTACTCCAGCTCCGCAACTCGCCTCGTGGCCTGATTCAGGGAGGTGCGCAACTGATCCCTCTCCTTCTCCAGGCGAACGAAGGCAGCGGCTCCCTCAAGCTGCTGGCGGTAGTATGGTTGCAAACAAACAAGCATATATAAAGTTGCGGCTGACTATCCTAGTCACCCACACCTTCGGGGGCTACTCCCATCGGGAGCGTAGTTCGCGCACCTGATGCAACTACGGAAGAACAAGTCGAAGAATACTTACATGGCCCAGGAGATCGGCATCAGCCAAAGTCGCCGCGTCAGCATCATTCGGCGCCATGGATCCACCAGCTCGCGCAGGCTCATCTGGCACCTGTACAGTCAGCTCGGTTGAACGAGCAGACATATGCTCCACTTCGTGTGGGGGGGAGCTGGTGCCACCAGAATGATAACTGTCAAATGACGCAAGAAAGTTTAACCCGCGGAACCTGCCATTCAGAGGGACTACTCGACACAAAAAATAACCAGCATAACTAACCTGGTGGCTCCGACGCCGTCATCGCTTCCCAAGGAAACGGAGGGCATCCTGGCGAACTCGAGCGGCAGTGCGGAACTGACAAGAGGCGCAACAACGGGCTCGCTCCAGTCGCCCCGATACTCGGCACCCTAAGATGACAAGTCGCCCTCCTCCAAGTCTGCATCCGCATCCTTCACAGGGGACGAGGAAGTGGCATAGTCGCAACTTCGCCGCCTCTGCCTCTTCGGCGCCGGCTCCTCGTCATCATGATCATCCCCCACCTCTTCACTCGGGGAGACGGCGGAAGGAATATCCTCGTCATCACCCTCCTCCTCCAGGAACGTCGCCTCGTCGTGAGGTCCATTCTCCAGGAGTGGAGGGAGACTGACAGGGAAAGAACGGCCCTGCAATCAATAAAGACAGACGAATCAAGAAGCAGAAGATCGAAAAATCAAACAAGGGAAAAAGAAAAATGTAGAAGCTTACCTCACGAACAGGGTTCGTCGCACCGTAAGCTACGACTGGGCACTTGACGTTGCAGGGATCCGCGGCTCGGAGGCTTGTGATGCTCCTCACCTTCGACTCCACCTCCTCGTCGTCAAGCTGCGGGTCGCCAGCACCCTCGTGCGCCCACATCGGGTGGGGCGAGCACACAGCGGCTGGACTCGGAGCCTGAAGAAGGTGGCGATGAGGTGGACGCCGCCCGACTCGCGCCCCAAGGTATTTAGCAGATTACAGAGAAGGCTCAGCGGTGGCTTAACAGCCTCCTTCTCCTCCTCCGCGAGCGGGTGCGCCGACGCGCGCGTCTTCTGCAACTCGCGCTCGTCGTTGAAGTCAGGAAACCCCTCATGGGCGCATCTGACGGAAAACCACCGCTTCCGCCAGCCTTGGACGTAGTCCGACTTCTTCATCTGGAAGTACGAGGTGTCACCCCGCACTTGGATGCCGAAGCTGCCCACCGGGTATGTCAGCCCACTCTTCCCCACGTTTTTCCTGACAAGGAAGAGCGACTTCCACAAGGCCCAGTGGGGGGAAATCCCCATGAAGCACTCGCAGAGCACGATAAAGCTCGCGATGCTCAAGACGCCATTGGGGGTCAGATCGTGGATCTAAACGCCATAGGCATACAAGAGACCACGAACAAAATCTTGGAGAGGGAACCCGAAGCCCCGTTGAAGGAAGTCCATGAAGCAAACGCGCTCCCCCTCGCGAGGAGCAGGGTAAACCTCCTTACCGGGCGCTCGCACCGTCGCATGGTCCGCCGGCGGCAGCAGGCCCTGCGTGCGCAAGACCTCGAACTCGGTTTTCTTCACCGACGACTTCTGCCAGTCGCCGTCGGGCTTCTTCATCACGCACGCCTCAGCGGCGGCGGCAGCGCTGGTCGCAGCCTTCGTCTTCCCCATTGCCTTTGGTGTCCGCGGAAGGTGGAAAGGGGAAAAACAGGAGCTCAGAGAGGCAAGAATGGCGCAGGAGAGAAAGCAACGGCAAATGGAGAAGATGACCTCTTTTTCCCGTCGCGGTATAATATTTATACCGCGCACACAGTCCATCTCCGTCGTTCCCGAAGAAACTGCTCTCTGCAGCTCCATCCAGCCGTCCACGTGTCACACGGAGAGACTAACCGTCGCCGCCCACTCCGTCCACTATGCACGAGGATCAAGGCACTATGATCACGCTGCGAAATTTTCGCGCCCAAGACAGAAATAAGCGGGCAACTGCTGTCTGCAGTC
Organism: Poa annua; assembly: GCA_026929855.1. Classification (NCBI taxonomy): domain Eukaryota; kingdom Viridiplantae; phylum Streptophyta; class Magnoliopsida; order Poales; family Poaceae; genus Poa; species Poa annua. Next base: position 99,170,035 of record CM049427.1, read on the forward strand.
AACACTGACAGTGGGGCCACTTCCGTCACGTCCCATCGGACGCAGAGGCGTGCTGCAAAGCGTCAGCACTGACATCAGCAACACAAGTGCGAGAGGCAAGCCACATAGCTGAGGAAGAACTCGAACAGATAATTCGAATGACAGGTACATATAGTAAGCTTCACAGCTAAAATCACTTCAGTAAGCTACATTGTTGATCCAATGACTCGAAACATGGAATCGGGTGGCAAGAAGACCAAGTAAGCCTCACAAGCTGAATCAACTCACAAGTAAGCCAGCAGGCTGAACAAAAGCAAGTTCCACAAAAGGCACGACTTAACTAAGTCGACTGCAAATCTTACTCCCATCAGGAGCAGGCTCTTCGACTGAAGAAAACGAGTTCAATCTCAAGTGCAAGCAACCAGGCGGCGTGCCCAGGAGGAAGGAGTCCTCTGCTCGACTCTGCGATTCGACCAAGCACTCGGGGGCTACTGACGTGGGGCTACTCTTCGACTACCCCACGATGAGGCTACCTGGGTCACGCCAAGACTGGGAAGGCCCAAGGAAAGCCCAATAGGGATAGCGTGTGGCCTAATTCTAGTCGGTTAGGTCATACGGCTCTTACCATATCTGTAATCGCCATCGGCACCGTTCACCCGATACCTAGCCTGTCATATAAAGGCTAGGAGGGTTGCTCGACCAAGGGGACAGAGACAGAGATACACTTGTAGCCGCCACCACAAACCCTAACGAGATCGCCATCTCGCCATTGTAACCACAACTCGCCATCAATACCAGACAAGCAGGAAGTAGGGTGTTATCCTCTGGGAGCCTGAACCTGGGTAAACGCCTTGCTTGTCATCCGTCGTGATCACCAACGTTCATCTTTCTCCCCCTCAATAAACCCGGGGTGGACAACCCTGGGATTTGCCGAGTTACACACTCGTCACACCATATCTCCCGGGAAACCATGTCGTTTTCAAACACCATGACCTTGTGGTACTCGTCGCCTCTTGTGAGGATGCACCGTGACCCCGTAGTGATCCATGTTGTTCCAAATGACACACCATGACTCCAGGTGGCCAGCTCATTATCGCCGTTTTTGAGGATGCATCGTGACTCCTTGGTGATCCAGGTCGTTCCAATGATACACCATGACTCGGGGGTGGCCAGATCGTCATCGCCGTCTGTGAGGATGCAACGTGACTCCATGGTGATCCACGTCGTTTTAAATTGACACACCTTGACTCCAGGGTGGCCAGATCGTCATCGCCGTTTGTGAGGATGCACCGTGACCCCATGGTGATCCACGTTATTTCAAATGACACACCTTGACTCCAGGGTGGCCAGATCGTCATCGCCGTTTGTGAGGATTCACCGTGACTCCGTGGTGATCTACGTTGTTTCAAATGACACACCATGGCCCCGGGGTGGCCAGATCGTTTCTAATGACGAAGTTGTGGTATTCCTAAACATATCTAGCTAGCACAGCTACTCAAACAACATCACGATAACAACAAGGATTTTGAGCCATGTAAATCATATGGCTATCCTACCTGGTTTCATTTGATCAATGGACGTGATAGTTCATCCTATTCAACCATTGTGCCATAACATTTAACTACTCATGAACATTACTTGAAAATTATCGAAGTGAACTTGCCTTGTCAACCGCGAGAGTAAGCTGAATTATCACAGCAACAAGAATGGCACTCCAGACAATCTAACAAATTGAATAGCACTCAATCAACATACAAATCAAACACATGCATTTGTTCAAAAGAGTTTAATGCATTTTAATGTTTAAAGTTTGCTATTCACAGATATCTAACAGGTTTTAAACACATCTTTATAAGTTTATATTTTTAAATTGTAGAGTAGGCTTAGTTTTGTTACTTCTGGTCAAAATAAAATTCTTGTGTCATTTTTTTATAAGAAAACAATCAATTTAGGTTAATAGGATTTCAACTATATTAAAAACATACAATTAGGGTTTCTGTTTTTTTTAGTGGAAATAATATTATTCAAAATTAGTTTTAAGAGTGGAGCATTATTGAACATATCCTAAGGTTTCCAACAATATTTAATTTACAATTTTTGTACTTGTAAAATCAAATCTAGGTCGAATTTACCCGAATCATCTATTTGAAATTTGAATTCATAAAGCTAGCCAAATTTCATAAAACTAAAAGATTTTACAGGTCAAGGGCTTTCCAGTGGTATAAAATTGATCAAATTTGGATATGTGGTTGAAAAGATATGACGTTTTGAAGTTCTAGGGCTTTTCTGCAAATCTGTTAAATTAAAACAATTCGGAAAATTCTAGAAAATGGCTTCGGTGACGTGGCTTCTTACTATTGGTAAATATCAGTCCGGTAAGACATCTGTTCTGGGCCGCAGGAACTGGATCTAAAGGCTCAGGTCGAAAGGTACCTCTTCGCGGCTTCGTTTATTCCTGGCCGCAGATTACGGATCGGACGGCTCTGGCCGCGTTGACCAAAAGTGGGCGGCGGAACATCGCCGGAAATGGTGGATACGGCGGGCGGCGGGTCGTGCACGGACGAAGATGCTGCCGCGGGATTCCTCCAGGCTCCAGGAGGCGATGAGGACGCTCCTCTGGTCACGGCAAAGGCGATTGAGGTTTCGGCGACATTAGTGAGATTCCAAGAACGACGGCGAGAGGGATCTGGTGTGGTGCTGAAGGGGATCGTGTGCAGAAAACAAAATTTTTCCTACCAACGATATCCTTAAACTAGCCAAGATCTACACTATGCAGATATAGAAGTACGGCGGAGATCGGAATACATACCCTCGTAGACCGAATAGCGGGGATTACGCACCTGCACAAGCGTTGACGATGAAGACGCCGTAGCCGACCTCTAGGTCGCGGAGAACTCGGCGTGACGAAGATGACCCCGAGGTCGGGTGGAGGAAGTAGGCCTCCGAGTACTGCTAGCGCAGCACCTCGCAGGGCGTCACACACATACGGTGGAGACGACGGCCTCCGAAGCTCCAGTCCAGGACGAGCAGCGGAAGACTTGGACCGGAACACCAGCAGCGCGGCAGCGGGCTATGGTGGAAGAGATCCCCCTCCTCTACTCGGCGCGGCTCCGACAAGGGAACCACGAGATCGAGAGAGAAATTGGGAACTAATTGGTGAATTAAAAGGCCAGGGGTGCCCCTTCTTATATAGGCTCCCAGGGGGAGCCAACCTAGCCAGCCAGGCAATGTGGGACTATCCCCCATTGCCTGGTGCAGCCACACATGGTGCGCCGGCCCCTGGTGGGCCCCTATTGGCCCACCTGGGTCGGCCCCATGGCTCCCACCGAATTTCCCTAGGGAATTTTCCCCCTCTTGGGCCTTCTTTCGACCAGAAGGCCCATTTAGGGAAATCAGACTAAATAAATTCGAAAATAAATATATAAAATAATATTTGCATATTAATTACACTAATTAATATCAAACATTATATATATAATTTTTCCTAGCTCCAAAAACTCTTTCGGCGCTGCCTGATCTCCATGGGACCCCTCCAGGGACATTCCCGGTGATCTCTTTCCTTTCCGGTTGTTTTGTCGGAACCCCTTAAGTGTGTTACCCTAGCGGTTCGATATAATAACAGGTACGATCAAGACTCCTCTATGATCGACGACTAACTCGTAGGCCTGGACCCCATGAATTAATCCCTGTGATATAACGAATGACTTTCATCTATCAAACCTGGACGTATAGTCTTAAACCCTTTGTCATGGCGATACTTAGCGTGTCCGGGCATCATTCTCAGATATCTCAATACCTAGCATGATCTCGTTACCGACATCGCTATCTTCTACTCGTCTATGATATTATGTCAGCTGGTAACCTAGTCACATGTTTGCAAACTCATTTGACATAATCTCACCGAGTGGGCCCTAGAGTATCTATCCGGCTATGCGGACTTTCAAATCCCGCTGTTGACCCCTCGTCTCAACTACCCCTTTCCGATACCCAAAAGTATCACCGTTATTGTCACACTAGATAAGATATGATGTTTGGTGCGATCAAAGTATCTTCCAGGGATAACAATAAGAGTTGATCTCACGGTTTTAAGGCGTAATGACTATGTCCTACAAATACTGGGTATGTCCATCACATCGTTACACCTAACGATATGACTTAAATTGCCGACCGGCGCCATGCCCTATGATCGGAAAACCTCGATCATCAATCGCGCAACGAAACTAGTCTTAGTAGAGGCTACTAGGGACCTGGTTGTTTATCTACCACACTTCTATTAATGTTTTCGCTTAATACAGTTATAGCATGGTGTAAAACATATAATGAACGATTGGGATATTGCCAATAAACTATGTTTATTAAGTGCCTCTAGGGCATATTCCCTTCAGTCTCCCACTTGCACTAGAGTAACACTTAATCTAGTTTACAGCCTGGTAAAAGGTCAACACCCATAGCATCTTGGTGCGTGCTCGCCTCGTGGAAGAGGAATACAGTCAACAGATCTCACACATTGAGACCTATATGTGCTTTGCAACACTTCTATGTCACCTAGTTTGACATCAACCCGTATCTTACGATGACGGTGCAATATATCCCAGTGGATGGAATGAGACTCGAGCATTCGCGTAGCATGCGCCTTAAAAGTCTAAGAGATCTATTAAGGGGACCACCTACGCTCGGAAAACTGCTCAGTCAAATCACACTTGCTACTTCTAAAGTCGAGATATATTTCTATACCTATGTAGATTGTGCGACAGTGCATTCATATGCGACTTCGCAAACTAACCATGTCTTTCTTCAAAATAAAAGGACATCTCCTATATGAGATTTCTAGTCGTATGGGTCAGTGTAATAACTTGCATCATCGTAACCGCTTTATGGCAAGTTGCCATTCCACTCTTACCCGTTACTAGAAAACCTATCTTCAGTTCTCATAGACACTGAAGAATAAACTTAGCGTTTGTTCACTGATCCACACAAGGATCACTCTAGAACCTGTTCTTCAACCAAGAACTTGGGTCACACTAAGTCGAGCTTTCAATCTGATCGCATCTATGACTGATACATAGATAATGTCGAACATCATTTGCTATAACTGAAAATGCCAAGATAAACTTAATATTTCACCTAGTCATACAAGCAAGAACCTCTTTCTTTGCTTATCCTATTATGAAACACTTCAGAATCTTGACTTAGGAAATATTCCGACCTAATGTTATTAAGCCCCTTCTGATCTATACAATTATAAATCGGATGCCTAATACTCCTAACTTCATTTCATAGAAAATTTAATCACTTAAATAATCCTTTACACTCTACTAGAGGATCTGTGTCATTCAATATGTCGCTACATACAGAATCACAAATGACACCTAGCTCCCACTCAAATATGCCTTCCGCATATCAGATCAAGGAAAAGCTACTTAGCTCCCACTCAAATATGCCTTCCGCATATAAGATCAAGGAAAGCTACTTTGCTCCCACTCACTTCTTTGCAAATGTAGGTTTCTTCAACTATTTTGGACAACTCCAAAATCATTTGATCACATTATCAAAGTGAAGATTCCAGCTCCGATATGCTTGCTTCTGCCCATGAATGGACAACCGAAGTTTGCACACATGTTTAGCATCCTCAAGATTACAAACCATTCTTAATTACACTATTAAGAACCATGGTTTTCTCATCCATCTATTAATTTCTCATTCGAAATTATAGTAATTGCTAAACGACCCAGAATAGATTTAGGCTTCGCCACTTGAGACAAAGTCTCATGTGGTCTGTCGGAACTGTTTCACGACAAATCGAATCTGCTCAATATCTACTCTCTCATAAAACTCCATATACTATCAACATCCTAGATGCCATCAAGAAGATCTCCCAAGTCATTACCTGGTAATCGTATATGGATTTTATTTCGGATCATAAATGACTCATAGCCATTTCTCGGACATAGGTTCACCATCTCTTCTTCGTAGTTCGTAGGTCTATCATATTCCATTAATATGACCTTCATAGCAAGATTGTCGTAACACACAGTGTGGAACACAACCTCGTATGTCTACGCTCTTAGTATGAGCTCAGAACATCATGATTTTGAATCATCAGCTTTTTCAAGCTGTGGAGCCTGACACCGAAAACACTTTCGATTGCGCCACTCTGATGTCTGGAGAGGAAGTTCTCCAACTTCGTCTTGCTCTACTTTCTTTCTCACTTATACCTTCGGACAAGAAACTATTTCTTTCGCAAGGTATATCCCGGCAATGATTTTGCCTATGTCGTGAGACATGTACCCAACTAACTCTTTAGGTAGGGTATACTACAAAGATTAATCCATTTTAGGTTCGATTACATCGAAACACTAAATTGCTGAAACGACAATCCAGGCTAAAAGCCACACCATTAATCATATGGTATTGTCTCCATGGATTCAAATGGTTTACCTATTTACTAACGTGAGTGTTTACGTTTCTACCATATGACTCTAATGATCACAATAATTCGGTAAGAGATTTATTTACCACACACTATCCGATAGGGTGCAATTACGACGTCCTAACACACCATAACACTATGGTGTTCCATGCGACGTAATTTGTGGAACTCTTCTCACAAGTCTTCCAATGATGTGCCAACATTATAACTCAAATCTTCATTCCTCGATATGCATCGCGGGAATTTGATTTTCTTGTTAAGTTTATTTCCTACTTCATTCTGGACTTGTTTGATTGAATCAAAAATTTCCAGGCCAACATTCCCCGAGTGGATATCCATATATCTATTCGAATGTTCATGAAGTCTATGAAATAAAGACTTCCACTACACGTTAAAGTACTTCATTGATTCACATACACCCATATGCACGATTCTCAACAAGCTATACTCCAAACGTGCAGTGAAGTTCACGAAATAAAGGTCTCCACTACCCGTCAATTACTTCATTGAACCACATACATCTCTATGTATGACTATCAATAAGTTATATGCCCGCTTTTCGAAAACGGTGTCACAGTTATTTTGCAAGTGTCAAAAGATCAAATCTTAGGACTTGTAGGTCCATCCAGTGTGGAGCTAATGCATATAACATTGACATGACCAAACGGTAGTGCCACACATATGTGATGTCTTTATTAAGTTTGTAACCTTTGGCATTAATATTATGAATGTGGGAGCTTCTACCATCTAAATTAAAATCGTCTTATGATCATTACTTCATAAATATAGGACACCAATTTGTCACTATCATGTATGAACAAGTGTCTCGCTAGAGGAGACACACTTGTAACGATCATACTAACAGGCGATCATAAAGAATTTACCCAAATGGTAGATCTAGAGGGAGAGTGTCTATGGCCATCACAACAACTTGATTGCCATTATCAACACGCAATGTCGCCTCATCCTTTCAAGCTACTGAAGCAGTAAACCTGGTTTTCACAAAACATGACTAGTTCAAAACTTAGTCACTACTGCGAGTACTTGCTTAGCTAAAACATTCATAACATGTATATCATGTATACACCATCATCATTGATGACTTCCGGCGATCTGTTTCATCTTCTTGATACTTCCACCGTAATCAAGAACCATGAAGGTGAATTATTCCCCTTGCATGACATAGTCTATGACAGAGGATTTGCACTTGGCAACGATGTCTGTCATCCAGTGATTGAGCTGAGCGAGGCGTCTCAATGTTCATTAATCATGAACATATGTCATTAAGTATGACCGCCACGTGCTCCCTCAATGTGTGTATTCTCTTCCATCTTGGTTGAGAAGACAATCAGTCAACGTACTGATAAACTTCATCAACCCAACGTTTGGGGGTACCCCGAGTTTAACGACCATATGTTCGCGATCCAATAACTCGTACCCACCGTTGGTTCTTTATGGCAGAGATCATAGAATACACTGGACTATGATGATATCATCCGCACAAAATCCGATAATCCAAATTATCTTTTGTTAGCGGAATCTCCGGGTTTATCTCCTAGCGGGTATTGTAACACAAAGAGCCAACGGTTTAAACAAGGAGTATCCTCAAGCTAAAGTATAAAACGATGAAGTTTGGACCCAACCTTTTAAGTTTCTCAAATCGCAGGAATGTGCCTAATTTGAAAAGATGCTATCACAATGGTTAATATCTACAAAGGTTTGCAAAACAGACTCTGTTCATTATATTCTGAGTTCTAGTATTTTTTTTAGAAAATAACTATCCGAACTCCCACTCAAACGAACATCCCTCCTGGTTGTTTAAGCGATTACACGACCCCCATCCATTGCACCACCCCTCATCATCAGAGCCGGGGGCACAACTTCAAGAGTAGACAAAAGTCCGCCACACCAATTTTGTGACTCGTGCTCGACCTTTCGGTCTCCCTGTTCCGAGGCCATATTTCTGAATATGCTAGGCTCGCCACCAAAAACCTCCACGCTGACGCTTGTGCAACATGGCTTACACGCACCGTATGCGATCGAAGATATGTCTGACACCCGATCATCACGGCCTGCATCATAACGTAGAACTTTCTTGGTGGTGCGCGTTGGAGGTAGAACACTAGTGGTATTTTGAAGGGATCATGTTATATAGCTACCGCCGTGTAACTAATGTATACTATACACACAATCACACAATATAAGATGCACACAAAACATCAAATGTAATGCAATGTGATATAGTCCATTGCTCCATGGTCTTCTTGGCGCCCGCAGTTTATAAACAATTTAATAACCTACCTTGACCATATCACATAGCCCCTGCAAAATAAAGTTAGACGCTTCTACTTTATCTTTTGCATGTTTTACGTGGCTTGGGGCTGTCGTAAATAGAACCGCTTCATACCTACGAACCTTATGACCACAACAACGATCCAATAATTGCGTGTTTAAGCATCCCTTTCGGGCCCTCCATTGAAAATGCGAAGACCAACTAAAGAGAGAGAAACTGACACCCGCCAGCCACAGATACGGTACAAGCCATATGTCAGTAGTGGAACCAGTCTCGCGTAAGCGTACGCGTAAAGTCGGTCCGGGCCGCTTCATCAACTCGATGCCGCTGGAATCACAAGTGCACGCTAGAGGGTAGCAAATAATAGGAACGGTGCGCCCGTGCAGAACACGGGTTCTAACAGCGTACAACTATATCTACGATAGATCGGCTCTGATACCACTGAAGGGGATCATGTGCAGAAAACAAAAAATTTCCTACCAACGATATCTTTAAACTAGCCAAGATCTACACTATGCAGATATAGAAGTACGGCGGAGATCGGAATACATACCCTCGTAGACCGAATAGCGGGGATTACGCTCCCGCACAAGCGTTGACGATGAAGACGCCATAGCCGACCTCTAGGTCGCGGAGAACTCGGCGCGACTAAGATGAAAAAGATGACCCCGAGGTCGGGTGGAGGAAGTAGGCCTCCGAGTACCGCTAGCGCAGCACCTCGCAGGGCGTCACACACATACGGTGGAGACGACGGCCTCCGAAGCTCCAGTCCAGGATGAGCAGCGGAAGACTTGGACCGGAACACCAGCAGCGCGGCAGCGGTCTATGGTGGAAGAGATCCCCCTCCTCTACTCGGCGCGGCTCCGACAAGGGAACCACGAGATCGAGAGAGAAATTGGGAATTAATTGGTGAATTAAAAGGCCAGGGGTGCCCCTTCTTATATAGGCTCCCAGGGGGAGCCAACCTTGCCAGCCAGGCAATGTGGGACTATCCCCCATTGCCTGGTGCGGCCACACATGGTGCGCCGGCCCCTGGTGGGCCCCTTTTGGCCCACCTGGGTCGGCCCCATGGCTCCCACCGAATTCCCCTAGGGAATTTTCCCCCTCTTGTGCCTTCTTTCGACCAGAAGGCCCATTTAGGAAAATCAGCCTAAATAAATTCGAAAATAAATATATAAAATCATATTTGCATATTAATTACACTAATTAATATCAAAAATTATATATATAATTTTTCCTAGCTCCGAAAAATCTTTCGGCGCTGCCCGATCTCCATCGGACCCCTCCCGGGACATTCCCGGTGATCTCTTTCCTTTCCGGTTGTCTTGTCGAAACCCCTTAAGTGTGTTACCCTAGCGGTTCGATATAATAACAGGTACGATCAAGACTCCTCTATGATCGACGACTAACTCGTAGGCCTGGACCCCATGAATTAATCCCTGTGATATAACGAATGACTTTCATCTATCAAACCTGGACGTATAGTCTTAAACCCTTTGTCATGGCGATACTTAGTGTGTCCGAGCATCATTCTCAGATATCTCCATACCTAGCATGATCTCGTTATCGACATCGCTATCTTCTACTCGTCTATGATATTATGTCAGCTGGTGACCTAGTCACATGTTTGCAAACTCATTTGACATAATCTCACCGAGTGGGCCCTGGAGTATCTATCCGGCTATGCGGACTGACAAATCCCGCTGTTGACCCCTCGTCTCAACTACCCCTTTCCGATACCCAAAAGTATCACCGTTATTGTCACACTAGATAAGATATGACGTTTGGTGCGATCAAAGTATCTTACAGGGATAACAATAAGAGTTGATCTCACGGTTTTAATGCGTAATGACTATGTCCTACAAATACTGGGTATGTCCATCACATCGTTACACCTAACGATATGACTTCCATTGCCGACCGACGCCATGCCCTATGATCGGAAAACCTCGATCATCAATCGCGCAACGAAACTAGTCTTAGTAGAGGCTATTAGGGACCTGGTTGTTAATCTACAAAACCTGTATTAATGTTTTCGCTTAATACAGTTATATCATGGTGTAAAACATATAATGAACGATTGGGATATTGCCAATAAACTATGTTTATTAAGTGCCTCTAGGGCATATTCCCTTCAGGTGCGGCTACCTTCGAGCGCGTGGTTGTTGCTCTTCTCTGAGGAAAAATAGAAGAAGGGGATTAGGAGGTGCGCCAGAGAGAGGGGAAGAGGTTTCGGAGGGTCTCTGGTTCCGGGCGTGCTAACCTCGCCGGAATTCAAGAAATGGCGGCGGTTACAGTGGAGACTCCAGCGAGCTATTGTGGTGGAATGGTGGCACAAATTGAAGACAGGGGAGAGGAGAAATGCGGCTGGGGACAAGAGGACTGAAGGGAGGAGAGTAGAGGCAAGGTTCGGGGCTCGGGTGAGTGGGGGAAGTGGAGGGAGTGGCGCGGGGTCGTGCGGACGTGCTCTCAGTCGTGGGTAGTTGGGGAAGACGACCTTGACAGGTGGGGCCCACCTGTCAGCGGGAGAGAGAGAGGGTAAGCGAGACTGGGCTGCTCTCGGGCCGCTTCGAGCTGCTCATGTGGGAGGGAGAAGTTGGGCCGGCTCGGGTTGGCCTGACCAATATTTTTTTTTTCTTTTCTTTTTTTTTTCTTTTCTGTTTTTCTTATTTCTTTATAATTTTTGTTTTATAATTCAAAATTAAGTCAAACTAGTTTCTAAAAAATTCTTAAAATCATATCTATAATTTAAAATAGTCATACTAATGTTTTGATTACTTTTTCAAAAGTGAAAATTTGAAATAATGATAGACACCAATTTGACACTTTTGCAGAATTTAAAATAGAGTTTTAATAAATGATTTATGTCATAATAAAATAAGGAGACTGATCCAAAAAATCCTTTTTGTTTATTTTTCTTGGCTATTGATGATTTTATATTCGTAAGGAATAAAAGTTTTAAACCTTAGTTATCTTTTAAACATTCTAAAATTTTGGGATGTTATAGACTACCACTCTTAAAAGGAATCTCGTCCTGAGATTCGAGGAGGCTCGAAAGAAAGATAGGTTTGGATATCCGGGGTTAGGAGAATTGGGTGGCTACCACCCTGAAAAGAAAAATTTTGTGGGTTGTCCAAAACTCTTATCTCCTCTTTCGAGGATGCTTAGGTGGAAGGGCTACAACTTCAGTTGTCAAGTGTTGCTTCGTCATCCTTGACTCAAATGTATAACACGTACTAGTGTTTGAGAAATATTTGCACTGAAATTTAACTAATGAAGGACTACTGTTCACCGCTTCACGCGCCTTGAATACTTCATCCACATAGACATGATTTAGATATTCTTTCTGTAATGGGTTTGGCTTGTTCCCATTGTTTTTTCCAGCATTCTTCTTCTTTTCTGGACAGTCAGCGGCGTAGTGCCCCAGTTTCTTGCAATTAGCACAAAACCTGACTAATATCTTTCTTGACGGATTGATTTTGGCGATAAAGACAGTTGTTCTCTTCATAGTTGTGCCCATTGCTTCCTTTTTGGTCTTCATTATGGTTGTGAAATTTTTTACCACTGCTTCCCTCATAATGAGTGTGCCTCTTGTGTGAAGTTTCAGAGTGGTGCTTGCTTGAGCTATGCTTCCTTTTTCTATTTTCGGCTTGTGTTTGTTTGTTCTCTAAGATAGTGGCCTTGTCGAGAAGTGACTAATAGTTGGGTGTGTAGACCACTGAAAATTGAATGGCCAACTCATCATTTAGACCATCCAAGAATTTCTCCTTCCTCTTGGCATCTGTGTCAACATCGTCTGGCGTGTAGCGTGCTAGATTGTTGAAGTTCTCTATGTGTCGTGGTGGTATCACGGCAGTTGCCATAGGATGACTAAAGTGTGGGGCCGATGGACGCTGGTGGATCCGGGGAGGGCTAGCATGCTGAGAGGCTCACACGAGATGAAACTCCAAGACAACCAAGAAAATGGCCAAGTCCGGTACGAGGAGAGTAAGAATCCTCAAGAACACTCAAGAACACCCAAGAACACTCAAGAACATCTCCGAACCACAAACAAATGCACAAAACCACACAAACACACACGATGTACCCAGGTTCGGGGCCCTCGTGAGGAGGTAAGACCCCTACTCCTGCCTTTCCTCTCAATATATGGATGTCACAAGATCTACAAGAGGCTCCATGAGCTATTTTGGGGATGAACTAGGATGAACTAGAGAGAGAGGGAGAGTAAATGCTCTAGCAGTAAATGAGACTATAGTTTTGGCACACAAGTTGGTCGTAGATCCTCTGAAGGAGTTATGGCGCCTTTTATAGATTTTTGTCCGGGATATCCGGAAACCCTAATCCGCCCGGGTCCCACCGGTCAGATCCGAGCTGGCCAACGGTAATGTCGACACCAGCTAGTGTGACCTAGGCGCCGAGCTATCCGGCATAGTCCGAAGTTATCAAAGGTACCTCAAGCGCCGTCATGGACCATGATTGTCCCCCTGTCAGTTTCAAGATATGTCTTCGCCCATGCCTCCTAGCCTTTTCCGGGTTGCCGGCCTAGGCATGTCCGGTCTTGTCGCTGCGGGGTCGTACCGGCTGACACGCTCCTGTGTCAGGTGAGAGATGACCAAGCTTCCGTGTCAGGAGGGATGTGACTATTCCTCCGTGCTAGGCAGGAAGTCCTCTCCTGTTCATTGACCCTTGCCCGACATGCAGGACGTCGGTTTCACATGCCAAGAGCCTTACTCGTCATTCCTGCACAATCAAAGACACAGGTGCTTCCGACATCGTGAAGCTGGTTATAGCAAGTCGGTATACGTTGCCTGGCCATCCGGGTTCTTCTCTACTCGACTTATGCCAATGCCGGATGACCTCTCCCAGACCGGGTTCCACCTAGTACCCGGATTGCCATACAAGAGAAGTATCTCTAGGACCACTCTCTCGAAGATGTCTTAGGCTCTCCCCAAAGACATCTTCGAGAAACTGGTTCTTAGAGGAACTCTCCGCTGATGCTTATGTTGCCCTCAGGGTCCGGGGGTCTATTTATAGTCTCCCCCAGATGACCCCTGATGCCTCCTAGAGACACTCTGGCCCTAACCACAGCCAAAGGTCAAGTTGTCCCCTCAGGGCACCACGCGGCAGCCCTTCACACTCTCCAAAGGTCACCTCCTATAGCTATAATGCTGATCTGTCACGGGTTTTGCCATACCCCGGGGGCAGCCCCCCGACACTAGTCACCGAAGCTAGTGTCGTACTACGACCTCAGGCAGAGTGTGGCACCAGGTTCCAAGAAAGATATAAGTCACAAGTCCAAGGTCAGTTCTCCTAGCACCCGGCAACGGGAGACCCCTTGCCGACATGCTCCAACCTACATCGATGAAACCGAGATGTCGCCTCTTGGAGAAATCAACATAGCATATCTCGCCCGGGATCACATCATGTCGGAGTAGCACTCGAGTGCCTTGCCCCTGGCGTGCCAGTTCGATTCCCATACCAGCAACCGCACCAGATCCAAACGCAGACGGTTGCTCTTCTACGGCCCAAGATATGTCTGATTGTGTGGTGACGGGTGAGGCAACGTGTGGCAACCGCCACAAAACGATCCCACCCACGATTTTGGACTTCGTGGGCGGGAAACTCGGAAACCGACCGCGGCGGTTCCCAAAAAAAAGGGGAAACGGGGGGATACTTCTTCTTCTTCCCCACATCTCCTCCTCGCACTCACCCGCACCAAGCACCCTGTTGTCGCCGCTCGCCTTTGCTAGAGAGCCCGACGCCGCCGATCGATTCCGTAGCCGTCGTCAACGGCCTGCGCCTTTCCCGCGCCACGGCAACTCCATCTCCTGCGGTAGGTTTCCCGATCCCTTCTCCATATTGGACTACGCCCGCAGCGGTTGGAGTTCTTCGTGTGTTCATGAAGAACACTCATAGATCAACCGTGGACTCGTGCGGTAGATCTTCCTTATTGCGCACGGCTAAACCTCTCTTGTAGCTCTAGGGTTAGGGTAGTTGATGTGACCGTGCCACTGGATTCGTTTCCTCTGCCGATGCTCTGTTCATCGCAAACCCTTAGAAGCCTTATTTTAAGTCCTTTATGCTATCATTTATTTTGTTTCACCAGTTCTGTCCGGCAGGATCTCGGTAATTAGAACTAGTTTTTAGCTCGACATGTCCTTTACTTCCGACTTGCTGATCCGACTGATGGATCATCCCGGTTGTAGATTAACTCTGATATGACCTTGGAAGCCCCGAGATGGATAACGAGAGCGTTCGAGGTGGTTGTGAGGGATCCGACAACATGCAAGACGACATCGACTGGCTCCAGTTGAGTCGACACATCCCGCCCGAGGTGGTCTGCCGACTTCCCGTGGGCGAGATCGAACCCAACACGCATCCCATTTCAAACATGGTTTCGGCCTCTCGGCTAGCGCATTCTTCCGGTCCTTCCTTGACCATTTCAGCCTCCAACCTCACATCTTCCCACCAACGCCATCACGACCCTTTCCGCCTTCATCTCTTATGCGGACGGATACCTCGGCATCTGGCCCTTTGTCGATCTTTGGGAAAAATACTATCTCCTCCGCCGCCAGGTCATCCCCAACCCGGGTTCCGAAGGGAAGGAACTGGTCGCCTGTGGTGCGGCCACCATCATCCCTCGCGGCGATACCGGGTTCCCCAAGATCCGGGGTCTGGAGTCCTGCCGGAAGTGGCAGCGTAGTTTCTTCTACGTGCGGAACCTGGACCCTCCAAAAGGAGCCACGATTTTAGGCACTCCGGATTACATTAACTTGCCGGAGTTCATCATGGGCCCTCCTACCGATTTGCGCCTCTGGGTAAAGCCCCTAATTCCGAGGAGGTCAACAAGATGCACGACGTCCTTGCCGTTGCCAAGGAGGACCTTACGGCGGATGATCTCTTGAGGACCTTCATCAGCCGCCGAGTTTGTCCTCTCAGGCCCGGGTTCATAATATATGCCACATGAGTGGACGACAGGACCCGACCCGTACAAGTATCTTCTGGCTGGACAAGGCCGCCGTTTACCGACGCGTTCAATCTATCGCTCGGACCGATATGAAGGAGGATTGGAACTGGGGATTGCGCCCCTCCTCCCGGAAGTATCCATGGAAGAGGTATGTGTGCGGGCTCGATTGACATCCGCGTTATGCCAACATCCTGGTAATTTCTTAACCTCTTTCTTTTTCTTGGTGCAGCTATTTGAACGGCAGATCCAGGAGGACCTGAAGCACACCGACAACACCTTCGAGCTGGATTTCCCGACTCCGGAGGTCATGCCTGCGGAGGATCCCGGCGACGAGGACCACTTGTCGGTGCCCCTTGCCCGTGCTCCTGCCTCGGGTACGCCTTCAGTCCGAGATCCTATCCAAGTTGACTCTGACGAGGAAGATGATGACGACTTCCGAATACTTGATGTAATTGATGCTCATCCTCTCAGCTGCGCTCTGCCAGCAGTTCCGGCAACCACCACCTCGACTAAGCGAGCCGAGATACGGAAATGTGTCGCGACAGATACCGTTCCAGCCGGCACCTCAGGCACGGCTGCCAAAAGAGCCAATAGCGGCAAGAGGCCGGCAGACAAGCCTCCCCGCAAGAAGAAAGGTCCCACGACTGTCTCCACCGGGTAAGTTAATGTCTATCTGGTTTGCCTATCAGGACTCCGCCCGGAATCCCTTCTGACCCAAATTCCTTGCCTCTTACTCCTACAGGGCGGCCCTTGATGTTCCGCAAACAGTAGGATCCTGACATCCGGGTAGAGGCTCCGAGTGCCCCAGCCCTACTCGGGCCATTCCTCCTCCGCCACAGCGCACGCCGGGGGATGTTGGCAATCCGACTTCTGGCGTTGTTCCGGTCGAGGGACAGAGCGTGCATGACTTGGATGTCGGAGTCCGCACCGAGACCTCGGGTGTCCAGCCTGTGACCGCCGAGACCACACCAGTCTCGGAGCAGCCACCACAGCCACCATGTCCAGTCCTCGAGCAGGTCCAAGCAAGCCCGCCGTGCACGGTCGTGTCCCCGATAGCGCCATGCTGGGTGCCGCAGAAGTCCCCGCCACGATAGCAGCCGATCCAGTCGACACCCAAGAAGTCAGTGCCCACCAAGTCTAGTGCCAAGCCGACATCGCACACTCAAGACATGAGCTTGGCCAAGACTTCGTCTTCCCTGGGTACGTATTCCGTTTTGCCTCCACCTCCCGCCGATATTCCCACTGCCGCACTTCAAGCTTTGCGGGAATCTGTTGGCGCAGTTATTCCTGCAGGATCTCGGGGACACAGCCAAATGAGCGCATCAACCGTCACCAGCTTGAGCTTGGTTGACGACTACAACGCGGCGTGGATCACCGCCGACGCCGCCGAGATCGTCTCCACCCCCTCGGGGGAACGACATCCTGCTGGCTCAAGCCGGAGCGCACAGTCCATGCACGCTCTCCATGTGGCAGTTCTGGAAACTACCCGAGTAGCCGATGTAAGTCTCTTATATCCACCATCTCCAGTCCCCGAGATTCGGGTTCAGTGATCAAAAACTTTACCGAGTAGCAGATTACTGAGCGTGAATCTTAAAAGAAATCTATCTCCAGTCCCCGAGATTGGAATTTAGTGATCAAAACTTTACCGAGTAGCAGATCACTGAGCGTGAATCTTCAAAAAAATTCTATCTCCTTGCTAAACCAAAGTCCTTGAGACTGATGTCGGATTTCCAATTTCCAAGGAGTGCACCACGAAGCACAGCAGCATCTTCCACACCTTGCTCGCCGACTTTGGCCAGTCCAAAAGGTCGATGGAGCAGTTGCAGAAGGAGAGGGATACCGGGCACAAGATTTCCGTTGATCAGAAGT
The DNA here is from genome assembly GCA_026929855.1 of Poa annua. Taxonomy (NCBI): domain Eukaryota; kingdom Viridiplantae; phylum Streptophyta; class Magnoliopsida; order Poales; family Poaceae; genus Poa; species Poa annua. The sequence goes on from CM049427.1 coordinate 99,187,573, forward strand.
TTGTGCTTGAAAAGGTGTAGGCCGAGATCGTGCGGCTGAACACCGAACTCGGTGAGGCCAAGAGTGCCGCGGACGATCTGAAGAAGGGCTTCGTGGAAGCCAGTAAGAAGCAGACACACACTCTTGATTAGTCTGATGCTCGCGCCAACACGACCGAGACCAACTTGGCCCTTTTCCGGTCGAAACAGGACAGCTGGCTGACCGAGCTGACTGGCATCAACCGCGACATGAACAGTAAGTATCTGCCAATTTCCTTTTCAGTTTGCCTCTATTCCGACATCTCCTTATGACTCATCCCAGTGATAGTTCTAATTTCTAAAGGACACTTCGAGCACACGCGAGAAGCTTCGAATCTCGCCATCGCGGCACCTCGGCAAAAAAGAGCGCAAGAAGGTCTGCTCCCGGATAAATGGGATATCGATGATAACCTTACCGCCTTGAAGGCCCAGATAGTCCCCCTCAAGACCATTGGTACCTAGCTCCTTAGCGCAGCAGTCCGTGCACATGGTGCCTTGTGGCCTGGTGTGGAGGCTCCTCCTTCGGTTCTCAGGTTGGCCGCGTCTCTGCAGAGTACCGGAACCCAACTGAATGTTTGGAAGCGTCTTCTTCATGTGCCGGTGCTGACCAAGCCCTGCAGCATGTGTTGAGCTGGTACGAGGGTATCGACCTGGAGCTGATCAAGACCCTGCGAGTTATCTCCCGTGGTATACGGATCCGCCCAAGATCAAGCTGCGACAGGAGATGGTGCATAAGCTCGCGAGCTGGTCGGTTCCCGACTCCTTCATCAGCAGTCTCGCGTAGTCCGACTCGGAGTCGGAATATGTCGGTGATGCCGGCTCAAAGCCCGAGATGTTCGAAGCCGGAGCTGACGAAGAAGTCGGTGAGTCCTTGATGGCGACCGGAACCGCCACCTGCGAGGGTAGCGCCGATATCGCGCCGCCCGAGACCGGCGAAAGGACCTTCCCCGAGTCAAATGCCACCGGTGATGCCTAAAAGACCGCGCCCGAGCCAGGCGTCACCGGCAACATCGAGAAGCCGACATCTCCTTACGTGCCTTAGGCAATTCGGGTTAACCACGACACCTCCCATGTGTTTTGTCTAAAAAAACTACTATCCAAACATTAAATCCCCGGAATGCTGGGTGCAGATGAAATATAAACCACTAAGTAGTTAATTTTGTTATCTCGGTTGAACTTAATTTAACAAGCAGCCGATTATGTCGGATTACCCCGTGTCAAGTCCCCGGGTTCATGTTCTGTTTACCATAGTTAGGTGATTTCTGCTCTTGTCTACCATACATGCGTTCGACAATCGAGTCACAAAATCCCGGTTATAGCATACAATACTTATAAATATCTAAGTTCGAGTTCCAAGTTATCTGACATAACAAAAAATAAGAACTGGGTTAGTAAAACACACATGCCGAAAAAGCTTTCAGATCGAGTCCCCGAGTTTGTTTTCGTGTTCACCACATTCGATGCTCTTTGCTCTTGACTACCATTTCGGCGTTCGTCAGTCGAGTCACAAGATTATTTCAAATGGCATACAGTACTTTAGCCCCGAAACCAGGTTGAGAGTGTTTCCGCATATGACAAATATAAGCAATAATAGACAAGGCAGTCCCCGAGTTCTCTCCGGGTTGCCGACATGCAAATAACAAGTAAATAAATAAAACAAGAGAATACAGTAAGAAAGAGGTAGTCCCTGAGTTCATCCCAAGGATACCAAATACAACTTGACAACCTCAACAATATTCGGGCGAGGCAGTCCCCGAGTAACTTCTCGGGGTGCCGACATTTCATTAATAAGAGACAGAGATACATACACTGCGCCCTTTATGGGCAAAAGGGACGAAGTAGGGCTACATTCCATGGCCGTTTAGTCTCCTCTCCGGCTTTATCCATTACACCCTTTCTAGCCTCTTGTGCATCTACAAGGTAATAAGAATCGTTGTGCAATGCTTTGCTTACAACAAAAGTCCCCTCCCAAGGAGGTGAAAGTTTATGCATGCCGGTAGTGCGTTGTATGAGTCTCAGCACAAGGTCTCCTTCCCGGAATACTCGGGGATGCACCTTCCGGCTATGATAGCGTCGGAGATTCTACTTATAAATTGTGGACCGAGACAAGGCCAATTCTCTTGCTTCTTCGAGCAGATCGACATCATTTTCTCGGGCTTCCCTTTCCTCGGTCTCGGTGAACATTGTCACTCTCGGTGAGTCATATTGTATGTCGTTTGGCAGCACTGCCTCTGCACCATACACCATGAAGAATGGTGTGTACCCGGTAGATCTGTTAGGTGTGGTCCGCAGACCCCATGACACTGCCGGTATCTCCTCTATCCAACAACCCGGTGTTCTCAATAGTGGCTCCATCAATCGAGCTTAGATGCCGGCCAACACCAAGGTATTTGCTCTCTCGACTTGCCCATTTGCTTCTGGACGAGTGATACGTCTCCAACGTATCCATATTTTCTTATGTTCCATGCTATGTTATATCATGTTATTATGTGTTTTATAAGCATTGTATATAGTTTTATGCATTTTCTTGGACTAACCTATTAACAAGATGCCAAAGTGCCAGTTTCCTGTTTTCTACTGTTTTTGGTTTCATAAAAGTACTTAAGGAAATATTCTAGGAATTGGAAATAAAAGATCCTGGAATTATTTTTGGAAAACGAACATTCCAAAACATCGAAGACGAGACGGAGAAGAGCCACGAGGCTGCCACAGCACCCCGTGGCGTGGGTCCCCTTTTGGCCGCGCCAGGATGTGGTGTGGGCCCCTCGGGCGCCCACCGACATTGCCCTTTCGCCCATAAATACCTCTTGACCAAAAAAAATGGAACAATGTTTATTATTTTCTCCATGGGTCCCGAGCCGCCGTCGTCGTCAACACCAATTATGGAGAGATCAAAACTGCTCCCCGGCACCCTGTCGGGAGGGGGAATCGACCCCACAGGCCTTTACGTCACCATGACCGCCTCCGGACTGATGCTTGAGTAGTCTACCCTTGGACTATGGGTCCATAGAAGTAGCTAGATGGTTTTCTTCTCCTCTTGTGCTATCATGTTTAGATCTTGTGAGCTGCCTATCATGATCAAGATCATCTCTATTTAATTCTCCATGTTGTGTTTGTTGGGATCCGATGAATATTGAGTATGAAAGTTATTGCTTCATAATATATGATGTGTGTGCTATTTAATGATCTTGCATGCTCTTCGTTACTTGTGTGTGCTTTGGCCAAGGAGATGCTCGTAACTCATGTGGCGGTATTTATGCTCGATAGTGGGTTCATGTTTCTATTAAAACTGGGGCAGTGACCCAAAGCTATAAGGTTGTAGATGCACTAGTGGAAAAAAGACTTTACGTCCAGACTATCAGTCCCGGCCAGGTTTGCGGCCGATACTAGTGTGGCATCAGTACCGGTCCGAACAGCGGGAGGCGAGGGGGGCAGCAGTACCGGTTCGTAGTGACCTTTCGTACAGGTTGGAGACACCAACCGGTACTAAAAGTCTTGGGGAATCAACTACGGTAGGACAAGCACCTTTAGTACCGGCTGGTGTCTCCAACCGGTACTGAATTGGTCACTATACTTAGAGCTTCTCCCACCCCCGAGCCACACACTCCATTTTTCAGATCGAGCACACACTCCATTTTTGCTCTCTTACCTCTCCCAAGAGCTTTAGTTCACCACCTTTTTCTCCAACATTTGTCTAGATTGGTGGCACATCTATCTACACAAGGGTGAGCACCTTCATCTACTCCTCCGGCGTTTCAAGTTTAGCTCATTTGCTTGCTAGTTTAGCTCATTTGTTTTTTGTAGTGCTAGCAAGTTGTTTGATGAAATGCTTAACTTATGCATTTCATTTGTTTTATATGCATTTTGAGCTCAAATTAAAATATGATTTGTGGTTTTTTTCTAGTGTTGTTTCGTCCACTTTCTCACCGTCGTCGGTCTCCCGCGTCGTCCCGTCACCGGCACCTCCTTGGTGAGCCTCTTGTTTTTTTATTTTGTTTTAATAATTCTTAGTTATAGAATTATTACTTGTATAATTTTCTTATTTGTTTTTTTTGGTATATATAGTGTCATGTTTTTGACATCTGTTCTCACCGGCTCTCGCCCGCTCTATTATTCGGATGTGGAGGTAGTTGAGCCGGAAATTCCATCCGACCCTATTGTCGAGTTTTTTGTAAAAGAAATCAATGTTTTGAAAGAAAAATTGAAAATAAGTGAAGGTTTTCGTCTCGAAGAGAAGATGAAATCGGAGTTTAAGATCGCCGACGTCGTCGATGATAACAAGATCAAGATGGAGGCAATGCGCTTCGATCATGAGATCAAGATGAATGCAATGTGCTTGAAGCTTAAAAGGTTTAGAAAATATGTCATTAGTCAAGAGGCTTGGTATCATTATGATGTTGGTTCAATAATTACCTTAGTTGCGATTTTGATCGCATTTGTTGTTGGATTTAAGTTCTTTAACTAGTTGTATGTTAGTTTTAATTAATGAATGTTTATGAGAACTATGTATTAGATTTCTTTAAATATGGTGAACTTGTATTAATGCATTGGTCAATTATCTCTCTATTAATGATATATATAGCTATTGTGTAATTGTTTTAGATATATTTACATAATGCAGATGAATCGACAATGGATGTACGTTGACCGCTTCTCTGTGGAGTTCATGATCGGCGTGCAGGATTTTATCCATGTTGCTGAGGCAAATATGCGGCATAGCTTTATGTACTGTCCATGTTCTGCTTGTAAGAATATCAAGGGTTACTCCAAATCAAAAACAATTCACATCCACCTGTTTGAATCTGGTTTCATGTCCGGCTATAATTGTTGGACCAAACACGGAGAAACAGGAGTCATAATGGAAGACAATGAAGAAGAAGAGGACCCCGACAACTATCCTGAGTTTCCTGAATACGACGGTACTACAATGGGGGGACCTGGGGTAGACGCGCCTGACGAAGAGGCGCCGGATGAGCCCGCTGATGATCCTGCTCGGGCCATTGCTGATGCACATAGAAACAACATAAATTAGAGGGAGTGGTTGAAGTTGGAGCGCATGTGAGAGGATCACAAAAAAAATTGTACCCAGGTGTCGAAGATGACCAGAAAAAGTTGGGTACCACGCTGGATTTGTTGCAATGGAAGGCTGAGAATGGTGTATCGGACAAGGGGTTTGAAAAGTTGCTGAAAAAGATAAAGAAGATGCTTCCAAAGGATAACGAGTTGCCCGATAGTACATACGAGGCAAAGAAAATTGTTTGCCCTCTAGGATTAGAGGTGCAGAAGATACATGCATGCATTAATGACTACATACTCTACCGCGGTGAGCGGTACGAGAATCTGAATGCATGCCCGGTTTGCGGTGCCCTGCGGTATAAGATTAGGCGAGATGACCCCGGTGAAGTTGAGGCCGAGCGCCCAAGAAAGAGGGTTCCTGCCAAGGTGATGTGGTATACTCCTATAATACCACGGTTGAAACGTTTGTTCAGCAACAGAGAGCATGCCAAGATGCTGCGATGGGACAAAGAGGACTATAAGAAGGACGCAGTGTTCAGACACCCCGCTGATGGGTCACAGTGGAGAAAAATCGAGAGAGAGTTCCCGGACTTTGAAGATGACGCAAGGAACTTAAGGTTTGGTCTAAGTACGGACGACTCCAATCCTTTTGGGGAGGAGAGCAGCAGTCATAGCACATGGCCTGTGACTCTATGTATTTACCACCTTCCTCCTTGGTTGTGCATGAAGCAAAAGTTCATTATGATGTCAGTGCTCATCCAAGGCCCGAAGCAACCTGGCAGCGAGCTTGATGTGTATCTCAGGATATTAGTTGATGAACTTTTAGAGTTGTGGCGGGAAGAAGGTGTACGTGTGTGGGATGAGCACAAACAGGAGGATTTTGACCTTCGAGGGTTGCTTTTCATAACGATCAATGATTGGCCTGCTCTTAGTAACATCTCAGGACAGACAACTAAGGAATACCATGCATGCACACCCTGTTTGGATGATACTGAATGTATATACTAGGATAAATGTAAGAAGTGTGTATACTTGGGGCATCGTCGATTTCTTCCAGTCAGGCATAACGTACGGAAGAAAGGCAAGCATTTCAAAGGTGAGGCAGATCACCGTAGGAGGCGTATGGAACGCACCGGTGATCAAATATTTGATATGGTCAAGTATTTAAAATTAATCTTTGGAAAGGGTCCTGGAGGACTACAGGTTCCGAATGACGCTAATGGACACACACCCATGTGGAAGAAGACATCTATATTTTGGGAGCTACCATATTGGAAAGTCCTGGAGGTCCCATCTGCAGTCGACGTGATGCATGTGACAAATAATATTTGCGTGAACCTGCTAGGCCACTTGGGCGTGTATGGGAAGAATTAAAACACAAAGGAAGCACGGGAGGACCAGAAACGTCTGAAAGAATGAGACGACCTGCTTCCAGAACACTATGAAGGTCCTGCCAGCTATGCTCTAACCAAACAAGAGAAATCGATATTTTTTGAATGTCTAAGCAGTATAAAGGTCTCGTCTGGCTTCTCGTTGAATATAAAGGGAATAATAAATGTGGAAAAACAAAAATTTCAAAACCTAAAGTACCATGACTGCAAAGTAATTATGACGCAATTGCTTCCAATTGCATTGAGGGGGCTTTTGCCGGAAATTGTTCGAGTACCCATTGTGAAGCTTTGTGCATTTCCCAATGCAATATCTCAGAAGGTAATCGATCCAACGATCCTACCAAGGTTGCAGACTGATGTGGTCCAGTGTCTTGTCAGTTTTGAGTTGGTGTTCCCGCCGTCCTTCTTCGATGTTATGACGCATGTCTTGGTTCACCTAGTCGAAGAGATTCAAATTCTCGGTCCCGTATTTCTACACAATATGTTCCTATTTGAGAGGTCCATGGGAGTCTTAAAGAATTATGTTCATAACCGTGCTAGGCCTGAAGGAAGCATCTCCAAGGGCTATGGAACCGAGGAGGTCATTGAGTTTTGTGTTGACTTTATTCCTGAAATTAATCTGATTGGTGTTACTCAGTCGAGACACGAGGGGAGACTGAGTGGCAAAGGCACTTTAGGGAAGAAAGTATTAGTATGTAGGGACGGACCTTCTTTCAGTGAAGCACACTACACAGTTCTACAAAATTCCTCGTTGGAAGCTCCGTATATCGAGGAACACATGAATATTTTACGATCTCAGAACCAAGTGGAGGATGAGTACTGGATTAAAGATCAACACAAGGCAAAATTCAGCGGTTGGTTGCAAACACATCTCATGGGTAACACCAAAGTTGATGTTGAGCTGTACTTGTTGGCCAGGACACCATCTTCAACTATAGTCACTTTCGAAGGGTTCGAGATAAGTTGGAATTCATTTTACACGATCGCTCAAGATAAAAAGAACACCAACAAAAACAGTGGTGTCCGTTTTGATGCAATAAACAACAATGGGCCAAAGGACACATATTATGGTTACATAGAGGAGATATGGGAACTTGAGTATGGACCTGATTTGAAGGTCCCTTTGTTTCGGTGCAAATGGGTGAAGCTGAATGCAGGCGGGGTCAAGGTAGACCCGAAGTACGAAATGACGACGTTGGATCTGAACAATCTTGATTATAAAGACGAACCGTTCGTCCTGGCAAATGATGTAGCTCAAGTTTTCTACGTGAAAGACATGTCTACCAAACCCAAAAACAGAAAAAACATGGAAGCCAATACATCAGACGAGCCAAAACGCCACATAGTTCTTTCAGGAAAAAGAAACATCGTGGGGGTGGAGGACAAGACAGAGATGTCAGAAGATTATGATAAGTTTGTTGAAATTCCGCCCTTCAAAGTCAACACTGACCCAAGCATCACGTTAAATAATGAGGATTCCCCGTGGTTCCGACCCAATGTTAAGCAATCGAAGAAAAGGAGGAATAATATATTCTCCCTCCGTTCCTGAATGTAAGAGCTATAGTTTTCTGCACGTATATTAAGACATGAGTATTTTACATACTATGGACTCATTTGTTTTAGACAAAATTCAGAAAAGAGGACTCCCTAATAGACAACAAATGAAAACAATCCATAAAATCACTCCCTTCCTGAATGAAACTCACTTTTTCATTGGTAAATTCATCCAAAAATCGTTGTAAATCATATATTTTGGAATTTTTCTCAAAAAACTATAGCTCTTACATTATGGAATGGAGGGAGTAGAACAAATGAGAATATTGGTGATGTGTAATATTGTATTAAACATAACACTACTTTGGTGACGATGAATATTGGTGATGTGTAATGTGTGTACTAGTTTCCATGAAAATTAAATGGGTACCATTTTGCATCATATTTTTGGTACTTTGTTCACAAAAAAGTCATTTTTTGCACGAAATGATATTTATAAAAATTATTTAATTGGTTATATAATTGGTGAAAACGGTCGTTATCAAATTATTAGAAACTAAGTTTAATTGGTTTGAACAATTAATTCTATACATATGAAAAAACAGAAAACAGAAAAGAGAAAAGAAATGAAAAGACCTTCAGTACTGGTTGCATCCACCAACCGGTACTACAGGTGTTCGTTTCGCGCCAGTTATTAGTTTGGCGATTCGGCAAATCTTTAGTACCGGTTGCATACACCAACCGGTACCGAAGGTGCTTTAGTACCAGTTGAGGGCACAGACCGGTACTAAAGGTGGGTGCTTATATGCCTCCTCGCCCAGATTGGCAGTTCACTCTGACAGACACCATCGACGGAGAGGAAGTGTTGCTCCCCGCTGCCGTGCCGACCCCCGACGCTGCTGTCGATTCGAACCTCTCCGCCGTCGTGAGAGGCGACGTCATGCCGCTGCTCGAGTGTGAGATCCCCTTCACTCTTCCCTCCTCTTCGGCACCACCGTAGCTAGGGTTAGAAAAACCTCCGCCGCCGCCGTAGCATCGCCGCCCGCAGCCATTGCGCCCTCCTCCGGTGACCGTTCTAGGGCGGCGCCACCATCCATTACGGTTGGGGGCGGGTCACCGGCTCCGATTTGGTGTGCAATCGAGGAAAAGAAGTAGACATGGGAGGAGAGCGCCATTGCTGACATCATGCTGACGTAGTGTTTTTTTCCAGAAAATGCAATTGTTTTAGTAGTATTTAGGAGTATTTAGTGTGTGCATTTAGAGGTTTAAATAGAATTTAGCTACTGTTAGGAAAATTTATTTATATTTTCTAGTTAGACTTGCTAGGAAGTTGTAGTTAGACTTTATATGTACATGTTTTGTATATATGGCACTAAATTGTTGTATCTTTTTTTGTATAAGCTAAGCTATGGACGGCAGAGTTGGTGAAGAAGAATATTTCAGCCTTATCAGACAAAGTGATAATGAAGATCATGGCTCGCAATATCTTGACATGTCCGGCGCTGGAATGGATGAGGATGGAATGGAGGAGGACGACGACATTTTTAACATAGAAGATATTCCCTTCGGACCGAACATTTTTAACGGCGATGAGAATGTATCGACGACTACCGTCGAGGTATACATAGCCGATCTGGTGATAAATGATTTGAGATATGTATACATATACATAGATTAACAAAATATTTCTTCTTTTAGCCCTCCGGATCGGGACCGAGCCAGTCTGGTAAATTAGCTGGTAAAAGAAAACGAGGCCCGGCCAAAAAGTTGAAAGATGAAAGGTTTGATATCGAAGAAATCTGCCCTGAAACGGGTGCACCGATTGCCCCCGAGCAGCACACACGTAAATTTGTCAGTCAGTGCGGAGTTATTGTTCGGGACACCATCCCGATGACCATCCGAGAATGGCACAAGCCGAAGTACGGAGGATCAGTTAGTTTTATTGACAATCGTGTCAAGAAGGAACTTCTGAAGTCGCTGTATGCGTATTTCCACCTACTGACATGCCTCTCAAATGCCGAGGAAAAGAAAGTCTTTGTATGGACTCTTCAGAAAATGGCCGAACAATTCATGAACTACAAGAAAAGGTTATACCGTGATTTTATCAAGGTGGGCATGAAGGGGTTACGGTGCAGAAAACAATAATTTTCTAGCGAACGAAACCCTAACTAGCCAGGATCTATCTATCTAGTACATGCGATAACGGTGGCGGAACGGGTTACATTACCTCCATGTAGACCGATAGCGGGGATTACGCTACCGCACAAGCGTTGACGATGAAGTCGAACGTAGCCGACCTCGAGGTCGCGGAGAACTTGCCGCAATGTCGGAGTCGATGACGCCGGGGTGTCGACGATGATCTGCGTCGACGGGCGTCGGGCGGAAGAAGGCAGAGCGCCAGCACCGGGGCTGGCGCGCCGGCAGCAGAGGGGGGAGGCGCGGCGGCTGCAGGGGACGAGACGACGTCGCCCAAGCTCCTCAATAGAGTATCCTCCGAGCACTCGCAAACATACGGAGCCTAGCGACAACTCCCGGTCATTCAGATCCAGCTGAAATCGCAGGAGTAGATCTTATCTGGAATCCCGCAGAGCAACGGCGCTCTGCGGTATGGCTTAGGTGGAGAGAGACCCCCTTCCTCAGCTCGGCGCGGCTCCAACTTGGGAACCACGAGATCGAGAGAGAAATTGGGAATTAATTGAATTTCCTGTGTTTTTAAATCAATTAATATGCCTTGCTATATAAAGTGGGAAGGGGGTGTGCCAACCCCCTTGGCTCCCCCATGTGGGACTAAAGGAGGAGAGGGGAGGGGGGGTTCCGCCGAACCCCCCTTGGGCTTGTCCCACTCCTAGTCCAACTAGGACTAGGAGGCCCAAGCCTTCCCCCTTTCCTTGTAGGATGCGGTTTCCCCCTCTTGGGCCCTCTTAGGGCCCATTTAGGTGGGAGCCCCCTTTTTCCTTTATTTAATTAATATTAAATCAATATAAAAATCCCATTAATTCATAATTAATATATTTATATATAATTCAATATCCCATGACTCCGAAACTATTTCGGAACCACCCGAACAACTTTCGGTCATTCTCGGAACCATTCCATACCTCCCCGGAACTCCTTCCGGACCACCGGAACTCTTTCCGGATCATTTCTCTCTCTCCAATAAAACCTATAAAATTCCAGAACCTATCTCCTAGCGTCGCTAAGACCTTAAGTTTGTTACGCTACGGTTCGGGAATACTCCAGACATGGTTGAGAGATTCCGCTCACCAATGATCGTCAGGGATACCTGGAAATATATGACGACCCCTGTGCATTCCACGAACATCGTCGTTGAACCATAAATATGATATTCATTCCCTTTGTCTCTGCGATACTACCTTGTTCGAGATATGATCGTAGACACATCGATGCCTTTGCTGTATCTCGTTACTGACGAAGGTTATTAACTCGTCTGTGATATTACCATCTCCATGACCTAGTCACAAGCTGCGCAGCTATATAGATGCAATATCACCGAGTGGGCCTAGAGTATCTTTCCATTACAAGAATGAACAAATCCCGCTCTTGATCCTTACGTCTTGATGCTCTTTCGGAATACCCAAGATGGACACCGTTATTGTCATGCTATATAAGACACAACGTTTGATGCTCTCAAAGCACTCCTACGAAGCAACAATAAGTACGGTCTCGCGGTCTAAGGAATAAGCTATCATACTCTTATCTATTGCAAATGACAAACATCGTAATACGATCTTATTGCAATACTTTGCGTATGTCCATCACCTTATTCTACTAACAAGATGACCCCATTGTCAACCGACACATTGTCCTTGATCGGGAATCTCGATCAACTGTTGCCCAATGGACTAGCTCATATAGAGGCTTGCTAGGGACCTGGTTGTCTATGTATCACACGTGTATTAATAATTCCGATTAATACAGTTATAGCATAATACACAAACCTACTATAAACTCATGAGATAACACAATAAATACTACTTATTTATTTGCCTCTAGGGCATATCTCCTTCAGTCTCCCACTTGCACTAGAGTACAAATAAACTAGCCGCATTTTACTTTATCAGAATCCCTTATCAAATAAGAATCATTTGATAATGCTTGCCCGTGGAAAAGTGTTACTGCACAATCCATGATTGTACATGCTTCTGCGATTCACGGATATCAACTTGCTTGATATCACCATGTTGTTCAACAACATATATGCAAACACCGCAACTAAGTGAGACTACCGCTTCCCAGCGCTTACTCTGATTATACTAACCAGATAACTGCCCTGAAAAACACACTCAGTCATGCAGAGCCCCTTGTAACAATTACAAACTCGTGATGTCTACATACTCTCGCATCAATGTAGAAAATTTGACATTCAAATGTCAATCCCTTAACTAACGCACATCTACTTCCAGTAAATTCCAAAATAACTGTTCTTAATCCAAGAACATCGGTTATATATCATCGAGCAAATAATATGGTTTCTGTATGACGTCTAATATTACATAATAGACCCACATGTCATACAACCATTACTTTCATGCATCATTACTCTTAATGATCAATTGGATTCCAAAGGACCATCCTTTTGATTCTATTCTGGCCCTCAGATATAATCCAAAGCAACTCGACTAACTATTTAAAATTCCCGTTCTATTTCAAAATAGACACTGACTTTTAACTAGTTTCACAACTTCATCCTATCCTATTGGTACAGTTTCACAATGTGTTAACTACACAAAATGAATTCGACTCCCACTCAAACTATGTCTCCACATATTTGACAACACACGCTCCCACTCAAAAACGTGTTGCCCACATATTTGAGTTCCTGAGCTCCCACTCAAAAATATGTTCCATACATATTCCACCTGAGTAAACTAACTACGACTCCCACTTAATTCAACATTTAGGTCAAACCAAAATCATTGATCTATCATCAATTCGAATTTAATACAAACCATAGCATTACATTAATACAAATCCCTCAGACTTCGAGCATGTCTACATAAATGTAGTCAACAAATTTGATCTTGTGCAAGACACATTTCTTGACAAGACATGCTCCCGCGTCTTTCTTATAGTCACATTTTCATATAACACTTTATATGACGATTAAACAATCTTATTCCTCTAATAAGAATTGCAGCAACAATTACTCTCTTAACCCTTTTAAACGTAACTTGGATTTCCAGGCTGAAGAGCCTTTGTTCGTATTCCTATACTTTCTCAACTTTCTTTGTATTCATAAAGTGCACCTTGATCTGTCAACAAGATCCGAAATACTTAATCCAGTGCTGTGACCCGACAGCAACATTAAATATAACAGCACCTTATTCAGAAGTTCTTTCATGAAAATATTATGATCTTTATGAAGAGGATTGCAAGCAGAAAACAATTTTCTAGTCTCCCTCACTCTTAATCACCAAATTTTCATTAGCAGACATATACTCTTTGGAACACCTTCCAACATAGGTCTGACACTTTATTCCAAACTTCTAATTCCAATCCATAAACCATAATTCGAAGAGTCATCTTTTCTCGGAATTACATAGACAACAAACTGAATTTTTTTTCTATTTGGTTTTGGAACACACTCTCATCCAATGCGAGCAATCTACAAAGAACCACTCATGTATATTCCGAATTATCGCATAATCATATACATGTCGACACTACTGTCGATCCTACGAATTCTCATTGAGAAAAATATCTATTTTCTAAAGTGGACATCGACTATAACGTTTCGAACGTATTAGGAGATTCTAAGACTGATTCTGACAGGCCACACTTTATTTAAAATAGAGCATGATTATAATTCTCCACATATCACTATATATGACATTATAATTTTGCGAAGCAAATTTCCACAAGTCTCTTGTGTTGAAAACATAATTCAAAAATACTGTTCTTTGATCGAATTCTGTGAATACAATGTTCACTAATCTTTCTTCTGAAAAAACCCCATTTGATCTATTATCAAATTAATCTCAGACTCCACAATTTGTCGGGCAAATACTCCTATTTGCCAAAGTCATGGAGGAATTCGGATCAAACAATAAACACCATTAATTAATCATTTAAAATGACACTCAATTAATTTCCGCAAGTATTGCAACTTCAATACTTGATTTCAAGCTTAATCAACTCAGCACTTGAAATACTTAAATGTACCAAAACATCCATTACTTCTTTCATTGCTTTTATGACTAAACTCGACGGTGTTTGTTCTAGCGGTAGAACCTTTGTTCATGGGACTAGCTATTTTATCATATCTACGATTATGATTACTTATGATACAACCAATGTACCTGAGATGTGGAAACTTTATTCATAAGATAAAACAACTGACTTGTTCCATAACATAAAACAACTGATCTTGTCTTATTACATGAATAACTTTGTCTTGCAACAATCAAGACACACACACTCGCTCACTATTACAAAAGATCGTATCAAAAACTATTAATGATAACTATGATAACTTGAGGACGTGAACACCAAAAGGCCATCAACTCCTTGACTACCAGCTTCAGCGCCAGGTCACATCAAACTGCGCCGCATATATGTGATAATCAGAACCTGTTTCACAAACAGAGCAATTATCAAACATTTCATCATATACCATGGGAGAATTCATAATTCTGCATATATCAAATATATATACCTGTAGCATCGAAGATCTCTCCTTCGATGGAATCAACCTTCAGAGACTGGAACTCACGTACGAACACGTAGAAGTTCATATCATCAGCTTTCAAAATGTACTTGCGAACATGCTTCTCATAGCTAGGAGGTAGAGATATCAGGACAGTTCGAATGGCAAAAGAATCTGCCATCCAGTAATCGAAGACCATCGTCAGCTGGAAGTAGATGTCATACAATCTCTTCAAATGTGTCTTCAGACAGGTATGCTCCTCCATGTGAACGGTCTGGAACATTCTAAGTTGCCTGAATTGCTCACGCTTTAATTCATCCCCGAAGTGCGTCTTTATCGCATCCATCATGACTCTTGGCTCCTTGCGTCGAAACATATCTTTCAACTCGGGTGCCAGGCATACGGTCATGGTGATCTCCACTTCAATGAATATGTCTCGACGCCTACGGAAATCATCTTCCTCCTCCTCGCTTGCAGAATCTCCTGGTCCTTCTCCTAATGGTTCATCGAGAACATATAGAATGTTGTTGTGTTCGAGAATGTTTCTAAAACCCCTGTACCATCTGATGAAGTTGGACCCGTCGGCTTCTAATGTAGCATCCGGGCTCTTGAGGAAGTAACCGAAGTATAGTTGCGTGGTCTACAGATGTGATCGCAAAAGAGGTAAGCTTAAGTTTATAATATATAGGTGAGTTTTAGTTCTATAATCTCATTATCAAAAAGACACCTCACCAAGATTATTATCCCTAAAATAAGAATGGCGATGACACGACCCTCATCCACCATACTACCCCCGATCATCACGGCCGGCAGCACAGCTTCAAAGGTGGACATAAAATGTCGATCATAACAACTCTATGACTCGTGCTCGATCTTTCGATCTTCCCGTGTTCCGAGGCCATACCTCTGAGTATGCTAGGCTCGCCAATCAAACCTCGAAGACCTACGCGTGCAACATGGCTTACACCCACTGTATGCGAACGACGAGATGTGTGACACCCGATCATCACGGCCTGCCTCATAACGTAGAACTTTCTTGGTGGTGCGCAACGAGGGAGAACACAATTTTTGGTATTTTGTTAGGGATCATCCTATTTATGATGCTACCGTTGTATATCTAGCATATAAGCAATCAATAGGATGCACACACAACAGCACACAATAATGATGCAATGAAGTGCGATGTGACATGGTCGATGCGCCTGGACCTTCATGGCGCCATGTGCTTGGCCCCCGGCGCCCCGGCATGACTCCGAGTCTACAGATCCCTCCATTGCCTTCGACAGTACGAGTAATATCAAAACTTACCGTAACCATGTCACATGAAATAACGCCTCTGCAAAACAAAGTTAGACGCCTCTAGCCTCATTTAGTTTTGCAAGTTTTACGTGGCATATAGGCTTATTCGCAAGAGAATCGCTTCCCTACCTACGAACTTTGTACCACAACGTCGATCGTATAATTGCATGTTTAAGCATCCCTTTCGGGCCCTCCATTGAAAATGCTTTGCCGACTAGATAGAGAGAAACAGACACCCGCCAGCCACAGATACGGTGCAAGCCGTATGTCAGTAGTGGAACCAGTCTCGCGTAAGCGTACGCGTAAAGTCGGTCCGGGCCGCTTCATCAACTCAATACCGAAGGCATCGCAAGTGCACGCTAGAGGGTAGCAAATATAAGAAAGACGCCCTCATTCAACATGAGTTCTAACCGTACCAGCAGTACTACGCATAGATCGGCTCTGATACCACTGAAGGGGTTACGCTGCAGAAAACAATAATTTTATAGCGAACGAAACCCTAACTAGCCAGGATCTATCTATCTAGTACATGCGATAACGGTGGCGGAACGGGTTACATTACCTCCATGTAGACCGATAGCAGGGATTACGCTCCCGCACAAGCGTTGACGATGAAGTCGTACGTAGCCGACCTCGAGGTCGCGGAGAACTTGCCGCAATGTCGGAGTCGATGACGCCGGGGTGTCGACGATGATCTGCGTCGACGGGCGTCGGGCGGAAGAAGGCAGAGCGCCAGCACCGGGGCTGGCGCGCCGGCAGCAGAGGGGGGAGGCGCGGCGGCTGCAGGAGGCGAGACGACGTCGCCCAAGCTCCTCAATAGAGTAGGCTCCGAGCACTCGCAAACATACGGAGCCTAGCGACAACTCCCGGTCATTCAGATCCAGCTGAAATCGCAAGAGTAGATCTTATCTGGAATCCCGCAGAGCAACGGCGCTCTGCGGTATGGCTTCGGTGGAGAGAGACCCCCTTCCTCAGCTCGGCGCGGCTCCAACTTGGGAACCACGAGATCGAGAGAGAAATTGGGAATTAATTGAATTTCCTGTGTTTTTAAATCAATTAATATGCCTTGCTATATAAAGGGGGAAGGGGGTGTGCCAACCCCCTTGGCTCCACCATGTGGGACTAAAGGAGGAGAGGGGAGGTTGGGTTCCGCCGAACCCCTCTTGGGCTTGTCCCACTCCTAGTCCAACTAGGACTAGGAGGCCCAAGCCTTCCCCCTTTCCTTGTAGGATGCTGTTTCCCCCTCTTGGGCCCTCTTAGGGCCCATTTAGGTGGGAGCCCCCTTTTTCCTTTATTTAATGAATATTAAATTAATATAAAAATCCTATTAATTCATAATTAATATATTTATATATAATTCAATATCCCATGACTCCGAAACTATTTCGGAACCACCCGAACAACTTTCGGACATTCCCGGAACCATTCCATACCTCCCCGGAACTCCTTCCGGACCACCGGAACTCTTTCCGGATCATTTCTCTCTCTCCAATAAAACCTATAAAATTCCAGAACCTATCTCCTAGCGTCGCTAAGACCTTAAGTTTGTTACGCTACGGTTCGGGAATACTCCAGACATGGTTGAGACACTCCGCTCACCAATGATCGTCAGGGATACCTGGAAATATATGACGACCCCTGTGCATTCCACGAATATCGTCGTTGAACCATAAATATGATATTCATTCCATTTGTCTCTGCGATACTACCTTGTCCGAGATATGATCGTAGACACATCGATGCCTTTGCTGTATCTCGTCACTGACGAAAGTTATTAACTCGTCTGTGATATTACCATCTCCATGACCTAGTCACAAGCTGCGTAGCTATATAGATGCAATATCACCGAGTGGGCCCAGAGTATCTTTCCATTACAAGAATGAACAAATCCCGCTCTTGATCCTTACGTCTTGATGCTCTTTCAGAATACCCAAGATGCACACCGTTATTGTCATGCTATATAAGACACAACGTTTGATGCTCTCAAAGCACTCCTACGAAGCAACAATAAGTACGGTCTCACGGTCCAAGGAATAAGCTATCATACTCTTATCTATTGCAAATGACAAACATCGTAATACGATCTTATTGCAATACTTTGCGTATGTCCATCACCTTATTCTACTAACAAGATGACCCCATTGTCAACCGACGTCATTGTCCTTGATCGGGAATCTCGATCAACTGTTGCCCAATGGACTAGCTCATATAGTGGCTTGCTAGGGACCTGGTTGTCTATGTATCACATGTGTATTAATAATTCCGATTAATACAGTTATAGCATAATACACAAACCTACTATAAACTCATGAGATAACACAATAAATACTACTTATTTATTTGCCTCTAGGGCATATCTCCTTCAGGGCAAACCTCCAGATTTTACTGACGGGCTGTACATGAAGATAAAAGAACAGTGGGAAGATTTCAAGGCCTATAAGAAATCAGAAGAAGCTCTAGAAAAATCGAGGAAAAATAAGTTAAACACGGACAAAAATATATATCACCAACGTTTGGGGCCTGGTGGTTACAGGACAACCGTTGCTTTGTGGGAAGCAAGAGACGCCAAGTTAATTTAAAACGGGGTCACTCCATCTATATCGAGACATCCCAGAAGGGTCAGAAATTGGGTGTACGCCTTAGGGCTGGAGCCCAACCCAGAAACAGGGAGTCTTGTCTTGAGGCCAAAAGTTAAACAAGGCCGCACAGAAGAAATTGATAATGAAGCAGCAGCCAAAGCAGCCGAAGAAAGAGAAGCAGCCAAAGCAGCCAAAGAAAGAGAAACAATTTTCAACGTTGTCAAAGACCTTGATGAACCAGTAGCTTCCGTTCAAGAGGGAAGCTTCAAGCCCGATAGAGAGCATGACAAGTTGTCCCTTGTCCTCAGGAATGACGAACACACCGGACGAGTACGAGGCATGGGCGTCGTCCCTTGGAAGGTTGGATTCGACAAGTACAAGAACAGTTACAGGAGTCGCGATAGGAAGAATAAACAGGAGGCCGACAAGTATGTCAGATTGGAAAACATGATAGTAGAGTTGCAGCAGAAGAATGCAGAGAGGGACGAAAGGTCATCTCAGCCGCCGGAGGACCAACTGGATATGGCATCTCAGCGGAGAAGCAGCGTTGCTTCCACGCCGTATATTCAGGCCAATGACACAATATACCCCGTGGATCAGATTAACGTGCAGACGATGTGTGAGCTCCACACCAAAATGAAGAACCTATCCATGAAGGTGGCCGCCGGCATTACTTTGGAGAATACGCCCGGAGTAACCTTCCATGGCCATTCAATTCCAGCTAGCTACGCTCGAGTCGGTGTGGATGAAATTGTTAAGGGATATGAGGAACTAGAGCTTTACATTGCTGCAGCAGAAGGGGAGATGACACTAGGAGAAGTGTTTCGTGGAATCATTCTATGGAGAAAGGAACTCATCGTTTTTCCATAATCGACGCGTAGGCCACCAACCCCCCAAGTAGCAATCAACCTTCAAGTCCACACTTTGATAATATGGAGAGGGAACCCAGCGCGACTCCATATCCCTAGTGCACGAGTCCAACCCACCGGGAGTCCACCCCGGAGCGTGCAAAGAGTCCGCCTCAGCATGAGTCCACATCAGGGCGTGCTAAGAGTCCCCCTACGCATGAGTCCACGTCGGAGCGTGCGAAGAGTCCACCCACCAGAAGTAGGTCCTTCTCATTAAGGCAGAGGATGCTTGCCGGTGCGCCGAGTGGTGCTCCAAAGGACAACTTCAAGTACGGGCCTTCATTGAAGCCTGTTCCGGTGTTAACTTGGGAACACACAATTGAGGAAAATGCTCCAGCATTAAAAGCTGAGATGGACGCACATTGGATGATAACTATGCACGCTCTATCTCGAAGAGTTATAACCAAGAAGAGGAGAATAAAAAGAAGCGGCAAGCTGCAGAGAAAAAGAAGCGGAAGCAGGTTCCCCAGCTCGGAGAACAGAAAGCACAGTCCCTCGCCCCGCTGAAGGTACAGACAGACAAGGGTTCCAACATTGAGAAAAATATTGGTGCTGCCGGGGACTACTTGGACGATGATGCATTTGACGCAATGTTCCTCGAGACGCATGAGATAGCACGACAATTTGGCTACGGGGAAGATCTTCTCCCTCCTGATGAGATAGTGCGTCTAGCTTATCAAATGTGGAAATTGCATGACTGGTACAAGAAATGCACAATAGGGGGCAGTCAGTGTTTTACGTGACATACAAGGCCGACCAATTCTTCATCGACAACGAAATATGTGTCGAATTTGAAGAATTATGGCAGTTATTCAACCGGCGTGCTCTCAACGCGACTATCATGAGTTGCTATGTTCTTTAAGTGATTGTTTCTAAGTCTCTAGCTGAGCATGTAATTATCCTCACTAGTTTAGCCTGTAATTATCCTCACTATATCCCTTTGTATGCTATTATATATGCAGGTTGATGTTTGTCGAGTGCAAAAGGAAAAGTAAAGGAGATATGCCCTAGAGGCAAATAAATAAGTAGTATTTATTGCATAATCTCATAAGTTTATAATAGGTTTATGTATTATGCTATAAATATATTAATCGGAATTATTAATACACATGTGATACATAGACCACCAGGGTCCCTAGTAAGCCTCTATATGAACTAGATCATTGGGCAACAGTTGATCGAGATTCCCGATCAAGGACAATGACGTCGGTTGACAATGGGGTCATCGTATTAGTTGAATAAGGTGATGGACATACGCAAAGTATTGCAATAAGATCGTATTACGATGTTTGTCATTTGCAATAGATAAGAATATGATAGCTTATTCCTTAAACCGTGAGACCGTACTTATTGATGCTTCGTAGGGGTACGTTGAGAGCATCAAACGTTGTGTATTATTTAGCATGACAATAACGGTGCCCATCTTGGGTATCCCGAAAGAGTGTTGAGACGTAATGATCAAGAGCGGGATTTGTTCATTCTTGTAATGGAAAGATATTCTGGGCCCACTCGGTGAGATTACATCTATATAGCTGCGTAGCTTATGACTGGGTCATGGAGATGTAATATCACAGACGAGTTAATAACCTTTGTCGGTAACGAGATACAAAAAAGACATCAGTGTGTCTACGATCATATCTCGGACAAGGTACTATCGTAGAAACAGAAGGAATGAATATCATATTTATGGTTCAACGACGATATTCATAGAATGCACAGGGGCCGTCATTTACATCCAGGTATCCCTGACGGTCATTGGTGAGCGGAGTGTCTCGACCATGTCTGGAGTGTTCTCGAACCGTCGCGTAACAAACTTAGGGAGAGCCGCACCAAGGAAGGGGTGGGGCCCAAGCATGGTGCGGCCAGCCCATGCTTAGACGAACCCCCCACCTCCTCCTTTTCTTTAGTCCCACATTGGGGAGGCAAGGTGTTTGCACACGCCCTCCCCCCTTTATATAGCAAGGCATACTAATTGGATTAATTCATGGAAAATACAATTAAATTTGTAGCAAGCCGGCCGAGATGTTTCTCCGCCCGTTTTGCCTCCTCTCTCCACCAAAGCTATACCGCCGGGCGCTGTTGCCCTGCGGGATCCAAAAAAGTTCTACCCCTGCGATTTCAGTTGGATCTGATTTGAGGAGCCTGGGCGACGACGTCACGCCCGCCTGCAGCCCAGCCGCTGCTCCCCCTGCTGCCGGCGCACCCGCCGAGCTGGCAGCGCCATGCCATCTTCCGGCCGACGCCCGTCGACGCAGGTCATCGTCGACTCCCCGGCGTCATCGTCTACGTCATTGCGCCAAGTTCTCCGCGACCTCGAGGTCGGCTACGTACGACTTCATCGTCAACGCTTGTGCGGGAGCGTAATCCCCGCTATCGGTCTACATGGAGGTAATGTAACCGCCACTGTTATCACATGTACTAGATAGATAGATCCTGGCTAGTTAGGGTTTCATACGCTAGAAAAATTATTGTTTTTTGCACCAAAACCCCTTCAGTGGTATCAGAGCCGATCTATGCGTAGTACTGCTGGTACGGTTAGAACTCATGTTGAATGAGGACGTCTGTCTTATATTTGCTACCCTCTAGCGTGCACTTGTGATGCCTTCGGTATTGAGTTGATGAAGCGGCCCAGACCGACTTTACGCGTACGCTTACGTGAGACTGGTTCCACTACTGACATACGGCTTGCACCGTATCTGTGGCTGGCGGGTGTCTATTTCTCTCTCTAGTCGGCAAAGCATTTTCAATGGAGGGCCCGAAAGGGATGCTTAAACATGCAATTATACGATCGACGTTGTGGTACAAAGTTCGTAGGTAGGGAAGCGGTTCTCTTACGAATAAGCCTATATGCCACGTAAAACTTGCAAAACTAAATAAAGCTAGAGGCGTCTAACTTTGTTTTGTAGAGGCGTTTTTTTA
This sequence comes from Poa annua, assembly GCA_026929855.1. Classification (NCBI taxonomy): domain Eukaryota; kingdom Viridiplantae; phylum Streptophyta; class Magnoliopsida; order Poales; family Poaceae; genus Poa; species Poa annua. The sequence goes on from CM049427.1 coordinate 99,209,863, forward strand.
TGTGACATGGTTACGGTAAGTTTGATATTACTCGTACTGTCGGAGGCAATGGAGGGTTCCGTAGACTTGAGCTATGCCGGGGCGCCGGGGGCCAGGCACATGGCGCCATAGAGGTCCAGGCGCATCGACCATGTCACATCGCACTTCATTGCATCATGTGATTGTGTGTTGTTGTGTGTGTGTAACATCCCAAATTTCTCAAAAATTTAAAACTTTGCATTCATGCATCATGCATCATAAAAGTATGGCATTGAAATCACATAAGGAGTAAATTGAATTTTATTTATAATGTTAAATAGAATTGTTTTCATTAAAGAGGTTTATTTGAGCTCCTTTTACAAATCAGTATTTTATTATTTTATTTATTCAGAAAAATGATATCAAAAAGTTATAAATTTAATTAGCTTTACAAAACATAATTTTATGAATTTTTCTGAAATGTTTTGATAAGTTTTATAAATCAATTTTGAATTAAACACTGAAATCAGAAAATGATTTGTTTTAAAAAAAAAGGGGAGAGAGGCCACCTGGGCCGAAGCCCACCTGTTCTCTACCGCGCGCGCGCGTTGCCTCGGCCCAACAGCAGCCCAGCTCCCTCCTCGCAGTCGCTGACGACCGGGCCCCACCTGTCATCTCCTTCGTCGTGTAGATCACGAGCTCCTACCGAACTCCTAACAAACTCGAAATCGAATCGGATCAAATCCGTTGTTTAATCACGGATTAATCGGTCCCCTTCGCCCCTATATAAACCCCCCCTCCGCCTCCGTCTTCCGCGTTCAAAACCTAACAGAAACACGCCAGAATCGTGAGATCCTCGCCGACATTGCCGCCGCCGTGATTTGCATCCTTCCGGTGAGTTCAACACCCGAGCTTCATCTCTACACCCCCTCTGCGCCTCCCCTTCACCGTACGCGTCTAACGGACTTGCTCCGGCGTGGTTTCGTGCACCAGGGCGGCTGATTCATCGAAGACCGACGCCGCCGTCCGCCGCGCTTCTCCGACGAGCTCGCAGAGGAGGAGAAGGGCCACCTCGACCACGTCCATCGCGCCATCAAGTCCGCCGCCGTCTCCCGCGTCCAGTGGTATGAGTTTCACCCCTCCCCTAGCCGTAGAACGCGAGGTTCATCGTTTCCGACGAGGGCGCCGCCGCGGGCACGGGATCTCCGGCGAACTCCGGCCGGCCACGTGCACCCTTTAGATCCGAGCTGTTCGTTCGAGATCGGACGTGCGAGATTAGATCACCCTTACCGCTTCGTCCATCAGATCTGGTGCGTTAGATTTAAATTAGATCGTACGGTCCACGTACGCGATCCGCGCGAATCGGTATCGCCCAATCACAGCACGCCGCGTGGCGCTTTTAATTTCTATTTTCGGCAGAGATTTGTTTTAAAAACAGAAAATAACACAAACTTGTAAAAATCATATCTTTTGATCTGTTCATCCAAATTTGATGAATTTTATATCCATGTGTAGCTCTGCTCATGTAGTTTAATATGGTTTCATTAGTTTATCCTTTTAGTGCATATTAAATTGCGAAATTAAATTGTTTAACTTTCGGATATTAAATCAATAACTTAATTAATAAATTTTCTCTCCAAATAAATCCAATTGTTTTAGAGAGATATTAATGTCCTCGGTCCAGAGAGTGTAACATGATTTTTATTTGAAACTTCTTCTAATAGACTTAAAGAAATTGGTTTTATAATTTAAAACTACTAATATGCTCATTAATTAAATGATTAATTAAAATATTAAAATATTGATCATTGCATCTTTATGCATGAATAACAGAGAACTTAATATAGTAATTAATTGGTCTTGTGAAGTTCATTGCATATTAAGCATGCATACATATTTTTGTATTGATATTCTAAGTGTTATGCTTGTGTGTTTATTGAGTGTTATTATTTGTCTCTAGATTGTGAAGAGGAGGAAGGTCCTTGTGATTGTTATTCTTGCTGTGCTTGTTCCCTTTGTTACCAAGGCAAGTGACATTCATCATCTATCCTATGTTTTCTATATGCATTATTAGTAGATTTTGAGTAGTATGCATGATAGGGAAATTTTGATACTATCTTAGAATGCTAAGTTAGTCTACACTTTAAAAATATCCTAGTAGTGTGTAGCCATCCCTTCCCTTGCAGCCACCAAAAGTTTTATTAGAGGCTTAGCTATGCTATAAAGAAGTTTACTTTTTATGTTATGGAATTATTGCTAAGTGTTAAAACATTGAATACACTTCTGGGTGGAATTGGTTGTTTGGTTTATGTTGAGTGGCTTTTGGGACTATGCTTGTGGTTGTCTTCGCCTAGGATGAATTTCTATTCTACTTAGGGCCATGAGTATGGTGGTTTTCACCCAGAAGCGCACTTGTGGACGGCCACCCAGGAACAAAGAGATTACTAAGTCCCTCCAAGTTTAGAAGCTTCCCGTGCAGCCTTTTGACAATGGGCTCTGTCTAGAACGACTAAGTTGTGAGAGTGCAACCTGTCAGCTTGACAAGCAGATGTAGAGTTGATAGGTGGAACGGGTCTTGCTAGTATGGTTGCATTCTTCTTCTGAAAGTTCTTGTCTCAATTCTCTCCTTTCCATAATACACTCCGCGTGTATAGGATATCTCGGACAAATTGAGTCTTAAGGTGAAAGTGCACAACCTCTGCAGAGTCGACAAACTGAGTACTTAGCCGTGTCCCCGGTGATGGACAACTTCGAGCAACTGGACAAGGATGGACGGAAGAATCTCAACATGGTTTTCGTAAAGTAAAATTTGTCTAAGGAAAGAATTATTGGTGCACTTGGGCTTCATCCCTTGGTGCCAAGTCTTTGAGATACAAAAGTGTTTTACAAAAGATAGGAGGAAACTAGCTTTCTGCAAAATAGCCTACAAACTCCACTAAGCCAAATATGCATATAGAATTAGACTTGCCATAATTTTATCCACCATAGTCACTTGCCAATACTTCATTGTATTGACCTCCTTCGGGGGCTGCATATTCAAATGTGCAGGTAATTCTGAGGAGGAGTAAGTTTGGACTCGATTCTACACCCAACATGTCTGCTCGTGGCGTATGCTAGAAGAGAAGGCCCATTGCTTTTATTTTCGTTGTGAACTCTGAATATTTTAGCTAGTCTTCATGACTATGCACTTTGTAATAAAGCTATACTTGGCTATTTTTGGATCTCGATGTAGTATTTTGATACTTATGCAATGATACTATATATTTTGTACTGTGGTGCTAGCAGTGATCCAGGGACTAGCACATAACACAGGTGTTCTATCTTTATTTTAAGATGGGGCGCTACAAAATGGTATCAGAGCTAAAGTGTTGCCTGTAGGTTCGAGCCCTTAGGATTGGTTAAGCCTGCTTTTTGATCATAATATTACCATCTTTGAAGTATGTTGGATCCTAGCGGCATAGTGGGATGAAGCGGCCCGGGACTAACCTTACATGTCCGCGTACATGAGACCTGTTCCACAATTATAAGTGGCTGGCCGGGTGTCTGTCTCTCTCACTATAGTGAATATCCGACTTACAAAAGAGTTGATAATAGTGTTGATCACCTGTTAGAAAAGAACTTCTTTTCCCTAAGTACCTAAGTACACCACAATTAGTTTATCTTACCTTTGTCTTGTCTAATAAACTCTACCTTTATCACTTAAGGATGCCGTTCTTCATGTATCAAACCACGGAGGACTTCAAGGACATGCGCTTTGGAAGATATCTTCTAGAGTTGGTAGAACTGTTGGCACTTCCAACACCCATCATCAAGGCAAGCCAGCTGAAGCACTTCAACAAAGAAGACGTATGGGGAATTCGCCTTTACCAACAAGGGCGCCAGACTGAACCCAAGACCGAAGACATCCAGTACAAGTCGATTAGTGACTCCTTGGAGAAAGGGCTGAATCTCGTCACGCAGGAGCTAATAGGACGTCTTTGCTTGCAATACCAAGAAGAGTTAAAAGACCACTACTTTGCCCACCTTGGCCAACGTGACGAACATGGTATTCCTTACTGTATTAGCGAGGAAGACAAAAACAAACCAGAAGCTTTGTACCCATATCTCCAAGACTTAGAACTTCACCTCTGGCAACTAGAAGAAGATAGACGCAATGAGCTGTTGAAGAATGATGAAATAATGGCACAAGTCAAGGAGACTCAAAAGAAGATTGAAGCCCAAGAAGAGGTGGCCAACGCACAAGAGGAGAAGTTCTGGGCTCAAGAGAAGAAGTTTCAAAGCCAAGAAAAGAGAATTAGAGACAAGAACAAGGAGATCAGGACCTTGAAGGATGAAATCCAGAGCAATGACGTCGAGTTCGAAGCTGATCGAGATTTGATCGAGACTCTACGCCGTGAGAAGAGAATGCTACAAGAAAAGATTGAAGTCCTGGAGAAGGAAGCAATCGAGACTCTGCACCGTGAGACAACAATGTTACAGGAGAAGAACGAGGCCTTGGAGAAGGAGGTGAATGACTACAAGGAGATCCTTACAAAGGAAGGCATCATCATCGAGGAAATCGAAGAAGATGAAGGAGATGTCATGGACGAAGTTTAGACTTAGTAGTTGGACCACCATGTTTTTCCTCGCTTAGTTCGTCGTTCTTTTTAAAACATTGATCTCCAACTTGTGGTGTGACAATGATAGAATGTTGGTTTGCAGACTCTGTGTTTTATTAATTCAACTTAGAATACTTGTTTGGTTTTGCTAAGTAGACTTTTCCCTTTTAAATTGTCTTATGAGTGTGTTTGTGTTGACTTGGTTGCTTTGTGCATGGGTAGGATTTTTCTTCTCTTAGTTCTGTCTATCTTTCACTCATCTATGCTGAAAAACCCTACAGATGCCTCCTCGTCGTGATACCAACAATGACGACGTCATGCAACAACTGATGGCCGCTCAAGCTCAGTTGATGAATATGATGACTCAGTTCATTGCAGCAACCAACAACAACAACAACAACCACAACAACAACAACCCGCCACCTCCACCACCACCCCCAGTGGACAGACTTGCTAGATTCCTAAGGCTTAGGCCTAATAAGTTCTCATCTGCTACTGAACCAATAGTGGCGGATGATTGGCTCCGTTCAGTCAACAAGGACTTAGTAACTTGTGAATGTTCAGAGGCAGAAAAAGTGAGGTTCACTGCACACTAGTTGGAAGGACCCGCAGCATTGTGGTGGGAGAATTATCAAGTGACTCATCCCTTGGATGGCATGACTTGGGATGCTTTCAAGGAAGGCTTCCGGAATGCTCACATCTCCTCAGGTATAATGAACCTGAAGAAAGATGAATTTCGCAGCTTGAGGCAAGGTGGTAGAACTCTGAAGGAGTATATGGATGACTTCTGTATGCTATCAAGGTATGCACCAGAGGACATTGATACTGATGCAAAAAGGAAGGAAAAGTTCCTCAATGGACTTAGGGGAGAACTGAAGATACCTTTGTCTGTGGCCTATACTCCAAACTATCAAGCTCTGCTGGATCAAGCTATCACCTTGGACAACAACATAAGAAAGGAAGAGAATAGGAAGAGGAAGTTCAGTGCAAGTAAGGTGCATTCTGAAGGGACATATAAGAAACACACCTCTGAAGTTAGTAGCCATAAACCCTGGAATCACTCCAACACTGGTAGTGGCCAAAAACATCATGGCCATAACCACAATGGAGGGAACAAAGGAAGCAATGGAGGATACAATGGAAATAATGGTGGATCCAGGGGAAACCATCATCGTGGTCCTAATCATGGGAATGGTAATCACCGTCCTAACTATGAAGGGAAGAAAGACTTGTCTAATGTGACCTGCTTCAAGTGCAAGAAGACAGGACATTATGCAACTGAATGCCCAGAGAGGAAAGCTGATGAAAATTCCAAGCCCAATCCTTTCCAGAAGGGACAAGTGAACCACATCAATGTGGAAGAAGTTCATGATGAACCTGATGCTGTGATTGGTACGTTCTTGCTCAACTCCTTTCCAGCATTAGTTTTATTTGATACTGGAGCATCTCATTCATTCATATCAAGAGCTTTTGTTAACAAACATGGGTTAGCTGAGGAAAGTCTAGGAAAACCTATTAGGGTAAGTTCACCCGCAGGAGAGATGCTAGTAAATTCCGGGTGTAGGCAGTTAGACTTGCATATTGGAAAACACACCTTCCCAACAGACTTAGTCATCCTAGAGACCCAAGGATTGGATGTTATCATCGGAATGGATTGGATGACTCGTTTTGAAGGAATCATAGATTGTGCAAATAGAGCAATCACCCTCACCACCCTAGAGAAAAGGAAGATTAAGTTCCGATCAACTTTCGAACTTAAGAAGGTTAGGCTAAATTCTCTTAAGGGGGTTAGCCTTGGTGATGTGCTTATCGTCAAGGAATACCCAGATGTTTTTCCGGAGGAACTACCGGGAATGCCACCCGATAGAGATGTAGAGTTTCTCATCGAATTGAAGCCGGGAACAGGGCCAATAGCTAAAAGACCTTATCCTATGGCTGTCGATGAATTGAAAGAGCTCAAGAAGCAGTTAGAAGAACATATCCAGAAAGGATTCATTCGTCCAAGTTCATCGCCATGGGGAGCACCAGTCTTATTTGTTAAGAAGAAGGATCAAACCCAGAGGCTAGTCACGAATTATAGAGATATAAACGAGCAAACTATCAAAAACAAGTACCCGTTACCCAAGATAAATGAACTATTTGATCAACTGGAAGGTGCTTGTGTTTTCTCAAATATTGATCTTCGATCGGGGTACCTCCAAATGAAAGTTAGAGAAATGGACATACCCAAAACTGCATTTGTTACGAGATATGGCTCTTATGAGTACACAGTAATGCCCTTTGGATTAACCAATGCACCAGCCTATTTCATGAATATGATGAATAAAGTGTTCATGGATTTTCTGGATAAGTTTGTGGTAGTGTTCATAGATGATATTCTAATCTACTCTAAGAGTCACAAAGAACATGAAGAGCACTTGCGTCTGGTATTGCAGAGACTACGTGAACATAAGTTGTATGCCAAGTACAGCAAGTGTGAGTTTTGGTTAGAACAAGTCGGATTTTTAGGCCATGTGGTGTCCAAGGAAGGTATAGCAGTGGATCCTGAAAAGGTTTCAGTTGTAACTAATTGGGAACCGCCGAAGAATGTTGGGGAATTACGAAGTTTTCTGGGTCTAGCAGGATACTACCGACGATTCATTGAAAACTTCTCCAAGATTGCCAAGGCCTTGACGGAATTATTAAGGAAGGAGAAGAAATTTGAGTGGACAGAGGCATGCGAAGCCAGTTTTCAGGAGTTGAAGAAACGTCTGGTTTCAGCCCCAGTTCTATGCTTACCTGATTTGGAGAAGGAATTCCAAGTATACTGTGATGCTTCACTTCAAGGTTTAGGAAGTGTACTGATGCAGGAAGGCAGAGTGGCATCTTACGCCTCCAGACAACTCAAGAAACATGAAGCAAATTATCCAACTCATGATCTCGAGTTAGCATCAGTAGTGCATGCTCTGAAAACTTGGAGACCCTACCTGATGGGAAAAAGATGTGAGGTATTCACGGACCACAAAAGTTTGAAGTACATATTCACACAGAAGGAATTGAATATGAGACAAAGGAGATGGCTGGAACTTATTAAAGATTATGATCTGAGCCTTCAATACCATCCGGGAAAAGCTAATGTGGTAGCAGATGCTCTGAGTCGTAAGGTGTATGTGAATGGCCTTACAGCAGGAGAATTACCCGAGGATTTATGCAAGGAATTCAAGGACCTCAGATTGGAAGTAGTACCTGAAGGGTTTGTAACTTCATTAATTGTACAGCCCACCTTGATGGACAAGATACGTGAAGCTCAGAAGGGAGATAAGGAAATAGAAGAGATCAAAGTCAATTTAAGAGCTGGAAAAGCTAAAGGATTTCATGAGGATGAGCAGGGAATTTTGTGGTTTGAAAAACGTGTATGTGTGGCCAATGACCCTGATATTAGGAAGTTGATTCTGCAGGAAGCTCATGAAACACCTTATTCAATTCATCCGGGAAATACCAAGATGTATATGGATGTGAAAGAGAGATTTTGGTGGAATAACCTGAAGAAGGAGATAGCAGAATACATCGCTAAGTGTGATGTATGTAGTCGAGTAAAGGCAGAACATCAGAAACCAGCAGGACTCTTACAACCTTTGAAAGTACCGGATTGGAAGTGGGATTCCATTGGAATGGACTTCATCACTGGATTACCAAGGACCAGATCGGGTTATGATTCTATTTGGGTTATTGTTTGTCGTCTAACCAAAATAGCTCACTTCATACCCGTGAAGACCACTTATACTAGTGCTAAGCTAGCTGACATTTACATGAAGAGAATTGTGTGCCTTCACGGCGTTCCTAAGAGTATTGTGTCTGATAGAGGGACCCAGTTCACTTCTCATTTTTGGAAGCAGTTGCACGAATCTTTGGGAACCAGATTGGAATTCAGTACGGCTTTCCACCCGCAAACAGATGGTCAGACTGAAAGAGTGAATCAGATTTTAGAAGATATGTTAAGAGCTTGTGCGCTCGACTATGGATCTAGTTGGGATGATAATTTGCCATACGCTGAGTTCTCCTACAACAATAGTTACCAAGCCAGTATTGAGATGGCACCGTTTGAAGCCTTATATGGAAAGAAATGCACAACCCCACTGTTGTGGAGTGGTGTAGGAGAACGGAGTTTCTTTGGGCCTGATATAATACATGATGCTGAAGAGAAAGTCAGGCTGATTAAGGACAGATTGAAAATAGCACAATCACGTCAGAAAAGCTACGCAGATTCCAAACGTAGAGAAGTCACTTATAAAGTAGGAGATAGAACCTATCTAAGGGTGTCACCACTTCGGGGTGTGAAAAGATTTGGAATCAAAGGAAAGTTAGCACCTCGATTCATTGTACCATTCAAAATTCTTTCTCGCAAAGGTGAAGTGGCCTATGAGTTAGAACTACCTGAAATACTGTCTGCTGTTCATAATGTTTTCCATGTCAGTCAGTTGAAGAAATGTCATCCCGAGATGATGGGAGTTCCCTTAAAGGATACAGTACCTCTCGAGGAGGTACAATTGGAGAGTGATCTGACATACGAAGAGAAGCCCATCAAGATATTACAGACAGCAGAAAGAGTCACCCGTACCAAAACCATCAAGTTTTGCAAGGTTCAGTGGAATCATCACACCGAAGACGAAGCCACCTGGGAACGAGAGGATGATCTCCGAGAAGACCACCCGCACCTATTTGCTGACCTTTCCGAAGCTCGAGGGCGAGCTTCTTCTTAAGGGGGTTAGTCTGTAACATCCCAAATTTCTCAAAAATTTAAAACTTTTCATTCATGCATCATGCATCATAAAAGTATGGCATTGAAATCACATAAGGAGTAAATTGAATTTTATTTATAATGTTAAATAGAATTTTTTTCATTAAAGAGGTTTATTTGAGCTCCTTTTACAAATCAGTATTTTATTATTTTATTTATTCAGAAAAATGATATCAAAAAGTTATAAATTTAATTAGCTTTACAAAACATAATTTTATGAATTTTTCTGAAATGTTTTGATAAGTTTTAAAAATCAATTTTGAATTAAACACTGAAATCAGAAAATGATTTGTTTTTAAAAAAAAGGGGAGAGAGGCCACCTGGGCCGAAGCCCACCTGTTCTCTACCGCGCGCGCGCGCTGCCTCGGCCCAACAGCAGCCCAGCTCCCTCCTCGCAGTCGCTGACGACCGGGCCCCACCTGTCATCTCCTTCGTCGTGTAGATCACGAGCGCCTACCGAACTCGTAACGAACTCGAAATCGAATCGGATCAAATCCGTTGTTTAATCACGGATTAATCGGTCCCCTTCGCCCCTATATAAACCCCCCTCCGCCTCCGTCTCCCGCGTTCAAAACCTAACAGAAACACGCCAGAATCGCGAGATCCTCGCCGACATTGCCGCCGCTGTGATTTGCATCCTTCCGGTGAGTTCAACACCCGAGCTTCATCTCTACACCCCCTCTGCGCCTCCCCTTCACCGTACGCGTCTAACGGACTTGCTCCGGCGTGGTTTCGTGCACCAGGGCGGCTGATTCATCGAAGACCGACGCCGCCGTCCGCCGCGCTTCTCCGACGAGCTCGCAGAGGAGGAGAAGGGCCACCTCGACCACGTCCATCGCGCCATCAAGTCCGCCGCCGTCTCCCGCGTCCAGTGGTATGAGTTTCACCCCTCCCCTAGCCGTAGAACGCGAGGTTCATCGTTTCCGACGAGGGCGCCGCCGCGGGCACGGGATCTCCGGCGAACTCCGGCCGGCCACGTGCACCCTTTAGATCCGAGCTGTTCGTTCGAGATCGGACGTGCGAGATTAGATCACCCTTACCGCTTCGTCCATCAGATCTGGTGCGTTAGATTTAAATTAGATCGTACGGTCCACGTACGCGATCCGCGCGAATCGGTATCGCCCAATCACAGCACGCCGCGTGGCGCTTTTAATTTCTATTTTCGGCAGAGATTTGTTTTAAAAACAGAAAATAACACAAACTTGTAAAAATCATATCTTTTGATCTGTTCATCCAAATTTGATGAATTTTATATCCACGTGTAGCTCTGCTCGTGTAGTTTAATATGGTTTCATTAGTTTATCCTTTTAGTGCATATTAAATTGCGAAATTAAATTGTTTAACTTTCGGATATTAAATCAATAACTTAATTAATAAATTTTCTCTCCAAATAAATCCAATTGTTTTAGAGAGATATTAATGTCCTCGGTCCAGAGAGTGTAACATGATTTTTATTTGAACTTCTTCTAATAGACTTAAAGAAATTGGTTTTATAATTTAAAACTACTAATATGCTCATTAATTAAATGATTAATTAAAATATTAAAATATTGATCATTGCATCTTTATGCATGAATAACAGAGAACTTAATATAGTAATTAATTGGTCTTGTGAAGTTCATTGCATATTAAGCATGCATACATATTTTTGTATTGATATTCTAAGTATTATGCTTGTTTGTTTATTGAGTGTTATTATTTGTCTCTAGATTCTGAAGAGGAGGAAGGTCCTTGTGATTGTTATTCTTGCTGTGCTTGTTCCCTTTGTTACCAAGGCAAGTGACATTCATCATCTATACTATGTTTTCTATATGCATTATTAGTAGATTTTGAGTAGTATGCATGATAGGGAAATTTTGATACTATCTTAGAATGCTAAGTTAGTCTACACTTTGAAAATATCCTAGTAGTGTGTAGCCATCCCTTCCCTTGCAGCCACCAAAAGTTTTATTAGAGGCTTAGCTATGCTATAAAGAAGTTTACTTTTTTATGTTATGGAATTATTGCTAAGTGTTAAAACATTGAATACACTTCTGGGTGGAATTGGTTGTTTGGTTTATGTTGAGTGGCTTTTGGGACTATGCTTGTGGTTGTCTTCGCCTAGGATGAATTTCTATTCTACTTAGGGCCATGAGTATGGTGGTTTTCACCCAGAAGCGCACTTGTGGACGGCCACCCAGGAACAAAGAGATTACTAAGTCCCTCCAAGTTTAGAAGCTTCCCGTGCAGCCTTTTGACAATGGGCTCTGTCTAGAACGACTAAGTTGTGAGAGTGCAACCTGTCAGCTTGACAAGCAGATGTAGAGTTGATAGGTGGAACGGGTCTTGCTAGTATGGTTGCATTCTTCTTCTGAAAGTTCTTGTCTCAATTCTCTCCTTTCCATAGTACACTCCGCGTGTATAGGATATCTCGGACAAATTGAGTCTTAAGGTGAAAGTGCACAACCTCTGCAGAGTCGACAAACTGAGTACTTAGCCGTGTCCCCGGTGATGGACAACTTCGAGCAACTGGACAAGGATGGACGGAAGAATCTCAACATGGTTTTCGTAAAGTAAAATTTAACTAAGGAAAGAATTATTGGTGCACTTGGGCTTCATCCCTTGGTGCCAAGTCTTTGAGATACAAAAGTGTTTTACAAAAGATAGGAGGAAACTAGCTTTCTGCAAAATAGCCTACAAACTCCACTAAGCCAAATATGCATATAGAATTAGACTTGCCATAATTTTATCCACCATAGTCACTTGCCAATACTTCATTGTATTGACCTCCTTCGGGGGCTGCATATTCAAATGTGCAGGTAATTCTGAGGAGGAGTAAGTTTGGACTCGATTCTACACCCAACATGTCTGCTCGTGGCGTATGCTAGAAGAGAAGGCCCATTGCTTTTATTTTCGTTGTGAACTCTGAATATTTTAGCTAGTCTTCATGACTATGCACTTTGTAATAAAGCTATACTTGGCTATTTTTGGATCTCGATGTAGTATTTTGATACTTATGCAATGATACTATATATTTTGTACTGTGGTGCTAGCAGTGATCCAGGGACTAGCACATAACACAGGTGTTCCATCTTTATTTTAAGATGGGGCGCTACAGTGTGCATCCTATTCTTTGCTTATATGTAGATATACAATGGTAGCATCATGAATAGGATGATCCCTAACAAATACCAAAATTGTGTTCTCCCTCGTTGCGCACCATCAAGAAAGTTCTACGTTATGAGGCAGGCCGTGACGATCGGGTGTCAGACATATCGTCGTTCACATATAGTGGGTGTAAGCCATGTTGCACGCGCAGGGTCTTCGAGGTTTGATTGGCGAGCCTAGCATATGAAGATATGGCCTCGGAACATGGGAAGATCGAATGATCGAGCATGAGTCATAGAGTTGTTGTGATCGACATTTTATGTCCACCTTTGAAGTTGTGCCGCCGGCCGTGACGATCGGGGGTGGTATGGTGGATGAGGGTCGTGTAATCGCCATTATTATTTTAGGGATAATAATTTTGGTGGAGTGTGTTTGATAATATGATTATAACTAAAACTCACCAATATTATAAACTTTACCTTACCTCTTTTGTGATCACATCTGTAGACTACGCAACTATACTTCGGTTACTTCCTCAATAGCCCGGATTCTACCTTAGAAGCCGACGAGTCCAACTTCATCAGCTGGTACAAGGGTTTTAGAAACATCCTCGAACAAAACAATATCTTGTATGTTCTCGATAAAGCGTTAGGAGAAAGACCAGGAGATTCTGCAAGCGAGGAGCAGGAAGATGATTTCCGTAGGCGTCGAGACACATTCATCGAAGTGGAGATCACCATGACCGTATGCCTAGCACCTGAGTTGAAAGAGTTGTTTCGACGCAAGGAGCCATGCGTCATGGTTGATGTGATAAAGACACACTTCCGAGATGAATTGAAGCATGAGCAATTCAAGCAGCTTAGAATGTTCCAGACCATTCATATGGAGAAGCATACCTGTCTGGACACTCATTTGAAGAGATTGTATGACATCTACTTCCAGCAGACGATGTTCTTCGATTACTGGATGGCAAATTCTTGTGCCATTCAGACTGTCCTGATAGCTCTGCCTCCAAGCTATGAGAATCATGTGCGCAAGTACATTTTGAAGGCCAACAATATGAACTTCTACAAGTTCGTGTCCGAATTCAAATCTCTGAAAGTTGATTCCATCGAAGGTGAAATCCTCGATGCTACACGTATATATTTGATATATACAGAATTATAAAGTATTTGATACTTCTTATGTTTATGAAATAGGTCCTGATTATCACATATATGCGGCAAAGTTTGATGTGACCTGGCGCTGAAGATGGTGATCAAGGAGTTGATGGCCATTGGTGTTCACGTCCTCAAGCTATCATAGTTATCATTAATAGTTTTTGATAAGATCTTTTGTAATAGTGAGAAAGTCTATTCAGTCTCTTGATTGTTACAAGACAAAGTTATTCATGTAATAAGACAAGTTCAGTTTTTTTATGTTATGGAACAAGCCAGTTGTTTTATATTATGAATAAAGGTTTCACATCTCAATTACATAAGTTATATGATAACGTTCGTAATTGTAGAAATGATAAAATAGCGTGTCCAATGAATACAAGTTTTGTTACTAGAACAAACACCATCGAATTTAGTCATAAAGGAAATGAAAGAAGTAATGGATATTTTGGTCCATTTAAGTATTTCGAGTGCCGAATTGATTAAGTTTGAAATATAGTATTGAAGTGTCAATACGAGAGGAAATCAATTAAGAGTCATTTCAAATGATTATTAAATTAATTAATGGTGTTTTTGTTTGATCCGAATTCTTCTATGATTATTGGTGAATAAGAGTATTTGCCTGATAAATCATGAGTCTGAAATTAATTTGATAAGAGATCAAATGGGTTTTTTCAGAAGAAAGATTAGTGAATATTGTATTCACAAGATTCGATCAAAGGACAATATTTTTGAATTAAGGTTTCAACACAAAAGACTTGTGGAAATTCGTTTCACAATATTATAATATCATATATGGTGCTATGTGAGGTATTATAATCATACTCTATTTTAAATAAAGTGTGGTCTGTCGGAATCTGTCTTAGAATCTCTTAATATGTTCGAAACATTACAGTCGATGTCCACTTTCGAAAATAGATATTTCTCTCTACGAGAATTCATGTGATCGCCAATAGTGTTGTCATGTATATGATTATACGATAATTCGGAATATACATGAATAGTTCTTTGTAGATTGCTCGCATTGGATGGGAGTGTATTCCAAAACCAAATAGAAACAAAACTTAGTTTGTTGTCTATGTAATTCCGAGGAAAATATGATTTTTCGAATTATGGTTTATAGATTGGAATTAGGAGCTTGAAATAAGGTGTCAGACCTATATTCATAAAAGTAGAATATTGGAAGGTGTTCCAAAAGTTATATGTCTACAAATGAAAATTTGGTGATTAAGAGTGAGGGAGACTAGAAAATTGTTTCTGTTTGCAATCCTCTTCATAAAGATCATAATATTTTCATGAAAGAAGCTTCTGGATAAAGTGCTGTTATATTTAATATTGCTGTCAGGTCACATCAAAATATTAAGTGTTTCAGATCTTGTTGACAGATCAAGGTGCACTTTATGAATACAAAGAAAGTTGAGAAAATATCATAATACGAACAAAGGTTGTTTCAGCCTGAAAATCCAAGTTACATTTGAAAAGATTAAATAGTAATTGTTGCTACAATTCTTATTAGAGGAATAGATTGTTTAATCATCATATAAAGTGTTATATGAGAAATGTGACTATAAGAAAGACGTGGAAGCATGTTTTGTCTAGAAATGTGTCTTGGACAATATCAAATTTGTTGACTACATTTATGTAGACATGCTTGAAGTCTAAGGGATTTGTATTAATGTAATATTGTAGTTTGTATTGAATTCGAATTGATAAGAGATCAATGATTTTGGTTTGACCAAAATCTCGATTTTAAGTGGGAGTCAAAGTTAGTTCACTCGGGTAGAATATGTAAAGGACATATTTTTGAGTGGCAGCTCAGAACCTCAAATGTATGGAGAAATATTTTGAGTGGGAGCTCGTGTTCTCAAATGCGTGGAGACATAATTTGAGTGGGAGCCGAATTCATCTTGTGTAAATGACACATTGTGAAATTGTACCAGTTGAACTGATAAGAAGGATGAGTTTGTGAAGCTAATTGAAAGTTAGTGTCTATTTGGAATAGAACGGGAATTTTAAATAGTTAGTCGAGGTGTTTTGGATTATATCTGAGGAGTCAGAATAGAATTAAAAGGATAGTCCTTGGAGATCCAATTGATCATTAAGAGTAATGATACACGGTAATAGTGGTTGTATGACATGTTCGTCTATTGTTAGACATCATACAGAAACCATATTATCTGCTCGATGAAATATGACCGATGTTCTTAGAAGAAGAATAGTTATAAAAGTAAATTTAGAATTTACTGTAAGTAGAAGTGCATTAGTTATTAGATTGACATTGGAATGTCCAGTTTTCTACATAGGTGTGAAAGTATGTAGATATCGCGAGTTTGTAATTGTTTCAAGCGGCTCTCTATGACTGAGTGTGTTTTTCAAGGCAGTTATCTGGTTAGCATAATCAGAGTAAGCGCTGGGAAACAGAAGTCTCACTTAGTTACGGTATTTGCATATATGTTATTGGATAACTTGGTGATATCAAGCAACTTGATATCAATGAATCGCAAAAGAACACACAATTATGTATTGTACAGATTGTCAGAGTAACACTCTTCCACAAGCAAGCATTATCATATGACGCTTATTTGATAAGGGATTTTGATGAAGTAAGATGCGGCTAGTTTATTTGTACTCTAGTGCAAGTGGGAGACTGAAGGAGATATGCCCTAGAGGCAAATAAATAAGTAGTATTTATTGCATTATATCATAAGTTTATAATAGGTTTATGTATTATGCTATAACTGTATTAATCAGAATTATTAATACACGTGTGATACATAGACAACCAGGGTCCCTAGTAAGCCTCTATATGAACTAGTCCATTGGGCAACAGTTGATCGAGATTCCCGATCAAGGACAATGACGTCGGTTGACAATGGGGTCATCTTATTAGTTGAATAAGGTGATGGACATACGTAAAGTATTGCAATAAGATTGTATTACGATGTTTGTCATTTGCAATAGATAAGAATATGATAGCTTATTCCTTAGACCGCGAGACCGTACTTATTGAAGCTTCGTAGGGGTACTTTGAGAGCATCAAACGTTGTGTCTTATTTAGCATGAAAATACGGTGTCCATCTTGGGTATCCCAAAAGAGTGTTGAGACGTAAGGATCAAGAGCGGGATTTGTTCATTCTTGTAATGGAAAGATACTCTGGGCCCACTCGGTGAGATTACATCTATATAGTTGCGCAGCTTATGACTAGGTCATGGAGATGTAATATCACAGACGAGTTAATAACCTTTGTCGGTAACGAGATACAACAAAGACATCGGATGTCTACGATCATATCTCGGACAAGGTAGTATCGCAAAAAAATAGGGAATGAATATCATATTTATGGTTCAATGACGATATTCGTAGAATGCACAGGGGCCGTCATATGCATCCAGTTATCCCTAAAGGTCATTGGTGAGCGGAGTATCTCGACCATGTCTGGAGTGTTCTCGAACCGTAGCGTAACAAACTTAAGGTCTTAACGACACAAGAAGATAGGTTCTGCAATAATATAGGATTTTGTTGGAGAAAGAGAAATGATCCGGAAAGAGTTCCGGTGGTCCGGAAGGAGCTCCGGGAAGGTCTGGAATGGTTCCAGGGATGTCCGAAAGTCGTTCGGGTGGTTCGAAAAATGTTTCGGGGTCACGGGAGATTAAATTTTATATAAATATATTAATTATGAATTAATAGTATTTTATATTAATTTAATATTAAATAAAAATAAAGGAAAAAGGGGCAGCCCACCTAATGGGCCAATTGGGGCCCATTAGGGGGAGCCGCACCAAGGAAGGGGTGGGGCCCAACCATGGTGCGGCCAGCCCATGCTTGGCCGAACCCCCCACCTCCTCCTTTTCTTTAGTCCCACATGGGGGAGGCAAGGTGTTTGCACACCCCCTCCCCCCTTTATATAGCAAGGCATATTAATTGGATTAATTCATGGAAAATACAATAAAATTTGTAGCAAGCCGGTCGAGCTGTTTCTCCGTCCGTTTTGCCTCCTCTCTCCACCAAAGCTATACTTCCGGGCGCTGTTGCCCTGCGGAATTCCAGAAAAGTTCTACCCCTGCGATTTCAGCTGGATCTGAATGACCGGGAGTTGTCGTTAAGCTCCATATGTTTTCGAGTGCTCTGAGGCACCACTTTTGAGGAGCCTGTTCGACGTCGTCTCGCCCGCCTGCATCCCAGCCGCTGCTCCCCCTGCCGCCGGCGCACCCCCCCCAGCTGCCGGCGCCACGCCATCTTCCGCCCAACGCCCGTCGACGCAGGTCATCGTCGACTCCCAGGCTTCATCGTCTACATCATCGCGGCAAGTTCTCCGCGACCTCGACGCTTCTGCGGGAGCGTAATCCCCGCTATCGGTCTACATGGTGGTAATATATCCCGTTCCGCCACTGTTATCACATGTACTAGATAGATAGATCCTATCTAGTTAGGGTTTCATACGCTAGAAAAATTATTGTTTTCTGCACCGGAACCCCTTCAAAAGAGTCTATGAAGTTGGGTTCATTGACCCATTCATAGTTAATTGCAAAAACTTAGTGCGGAAGCCCCAAGACTGCAAGGATGCATTGTTGACCGGGCTATTGAAGCAAACTCATGCTTCATATATACTTCTTCCTTACAACTTCGGGTGAGTGTGACTGTCTTGAACACATTTCTATATTGCTAACTACTAGATGCTAAGTTTAATTCATGAGTTCTATGCATGCCCCACTATATAAATGTGTGCAGCTACCATTGGATTCTGCTGGACATTATCATTGACAAGGGATTAGTTGAAGTGTTTGATTCATTACGCAAACCAGAATCAAACTACCAGGACTTGATTGACATGCTTCAGAGGTAAATTCAACGATTAATCCATTTGATCATAAGAAGTAATCAATAACTCTCATTATTAATTTCATTTTGCGAGTAGGGTTTGGAAACAATTCATCGTGAAAGAGACTAATGAATGGAAACCAAAGCTGAGAATTAAACATATTAATGTAAGAGTACTACTCTTAAACATAGTCTCTTTAATTCATCATCATTTTGGATTATTATTTACTTAATTTATATTCTTGTGAAGACCTTGACGCAACCCCCGGGAAATGAATTATGTGGATTCTACGTCTGCGAGTTCATGAGGAATTTGAGCGTTGAGCAGGCATCGTGTGATAAAAGAATGGATGTGAGTGTCACTGTCTTGCACTATATTTCAATCTTATTATGATTTAATAAATATACACGCAACTAATATATTCATATTGATCTCCTTTGAAGCTTAACGACATGCGCGCTTCCATCCTACCACATCAGCGCGTAGAAGCAATTCAAGAAGAGTTGGTGGGATTTATTCTTGAGGAGGTCATGTCACCAAAGGGAGAATACCATAATAGAAAATATAGCTATCCCACATGAAAAGAACTCCCGACGTAATGAGGAGGATGTACATAATTATTGCGATGTCGAGAACTTGGCTTGTTTATATATATGTATGTAATAGCGTAGTATGAATATGTGTTATATGTAAATTGTATTATATATATAGAGAGAGTTTCGTATGTTGTATGTAGTAGCGCACGTAGAATATCTATACGAAAAGTATATTATGTGTATGCATCAAATGTGTACCGTATAGTACAACAGTAGATGAAAAAGAAAAAAAAAATTGCAGTGCCCAAGAGAAATTGCAGTAAAGAGAAGAAAACAGAAAATAAAATGGAAAAAAATAGAATACAAAAAAAACAAACTTCAGTTCCGGTCGGTATTACCGACCGGTACTAAAGGTTTCCTCACTAAACCGCACTCCGCGCCCCACGTGGAGGCCTTTTAGTACCAGTCGCAACACGCCCGATACTGATGCTAGGGGGGCAACAGTCCCGATTGGGCAGTACCGGTAGCAAATCCGGTACTGATGCCCCTCCCCGACCGATACTGCTGGTCCGTTTTCCACTAGTGATGTACTGTTGCTACTAGGGATAAAACAGTAGTATTTTGTCTAAGGATGAAGTTACTTACTTACTTTACACAAAGTGCTTAAGGCGATAATCTGTTGCATGCAACTTAATACTGAAAGGGGTGCGGACGCTAACCGGAAGGTGGATTATTAGTCATAGATAAGGTTGGAACGGTCTATGTATAATGTTGTAATGCCCGAATGAATCTCATACTTGACATCATAACGTTAGTATATACATTGGATTGCTCATCATTATTTTGTCAATTGCCTAGCCATAATTTGTTTACCACTCATGGATGCTAGGCTCATGTGTAGATGTTATTAATCCACTTGAAAAATTAGGAAAAACCGAACCTATAAAGGGGGAAGAAATTAAAGTGCCGATACATGTTAAACTTGTAGCTATGCGTGAAGCTTTGAAAGAAAATTTTGATTGGATTGTCCCTCAAAACCCATTTGATGAAAGTAGTAAGCCTACAAGAAATGAAAGGGGTACCGTTGAACCTTATATAGATAAAACACAATGCATGGTTGACAGGGTTTCTATTCTTGATCTTGATAATACTTGAATTTTGCTCTTTGTGTCTAGCTCAAAGGCGTTAAACAAAAGCGCTTATGGGAGACAACCCACTTTTATTTCCTGTTATTTTCTTTTATTTTGCTTGTGTCAAGAACTTGGCCTACCTCTGTAGCAACTCCTTTGTCTCTTTATTTTATTGCAATGTTGTGCCAAGTTAAGCCTCTAGTTGAAAGTTGATGCTAAATTTCAATTCCTACGCATAAACAGATTTCTGCTGATCACTGTTAAATTCATAACAATTAACTGGAACGTCAGAAAAATCTGACCTTTTTTACCTTAATCCACAGATGTATACGCAACTTTCATTAGTTTTGAGTTTTCTGATCTGGGCAAGTTTAGTGCCTAAAAAAATTCTGTTTTACGGACTTTTCTGTTTTTGACAGATTCAGCCATTTGTTTTGCAATGCCTCTTTTGCTATTTTGGCTGGATATTTTATCCTATGAAGTATCAGTGGCTTTAGCTAATGTCCAGTAGCTTTGGTAGCAATTGTGTTCCTACATAATATCATAATTTTTTGTGCACTAACCCTCTAATGATGTTTACTCTTAGTTTCGTGTGGAGTAAGTTTTCAAGGATCAAGAGAGAAGGATGATATAATGTGATCAAGAGGATAGTAACGGCAAAGCTTGGGTATACCCCGGTGGTTCACCCTAACATATTTCAAGAAGATTTAAGCATCAAAGCTTGGGGATGCCCAAGGCATCCCTTCTTCATCAACAAACTATCAGGTCTTTTCTAGTGAAACTATATTTTAGTTTTGTCACATCTTATGTGCTTTTCTTGAAGCGTCTGTTTGTGTTTATATTTTTAATTTTCATTCTCTGAATAAAATGGATCCTAGCATTCTTTTGTGTGGGAGAGATACACGCTCCGCTTTTTCTTATGAATACTCGTACTCTTCACGTATATTTTTTGAGTATTCTTTTCATGTTATTGTTTGCTTTCTAGCTCTTGTTTTTCATGCATCTCTTGTTAGAGCTGTTAGCTTTGTTATATTATACTCTCATATCACATTTTTTAATTACTTGGAGAGTTTATATTTTAAATAAGTTGATTGGTGTTTGGTTGAGAACAGAAAATGCTAAGTGTGGTAGATGGTATAATTAAATGATGCATAATCTTGTAGATCATTAAATTGTGTCACTTGAATCATTGATGTTGTTTTGAGATATTAATTTGCTTAAAGGTCAACTTGATGGTCTAGTAAAGTGGAATGATTAATGGTTGGTCGAGAAAAACTTGAAATTGCGCCACACTTAAATTTCAAGTTGATTGCATAATGAGATATGACTTATGTTTGCCTAAAGCAACCGTAATGACTTTATGTTATGCGCTACGGTCGGGGAAGCCAACGGTGAATTTGTCATTCACCATGATCCCTTTAGGAGTAATTTTCATTATGCCTTGTAAGATCATATATTTATTTGGAATCTTTTTACTTGCGAGTTCTAAAACTGAGGTTTTCATGGCACTTCCACCACCATATTGCTAGCCTCTTCGGTACTTTTCATTGCCCTTTCTCACATTGAGAGTTGGTGCATTTTTCGCTGGTGCATCCAAACTCGTGGGAGATCTTCATCTTGTTCTCCTACACACAAGCCAAATATCTTCCTCAAAACATCCACCATACCTACCTACTACAGCATTTCCATAGTTGTTCCGAGATATATTGCCATGCAACATCCATCTTACATTACATGACTTGTTGTCATTAATTACTTATTTATTGCTTTGCGTGATTCTATAAAGCTGATGTGTGGTTTTACCCATGTTACGCTAGATCATTGCATAACCTGCTACACTGGCAAAGGCACCGTTGTTATATGCATTCTTGTGGCACATTCATATTAGTTACTTATATCATCAATATGTTGTCATATCATCATTAGTGTGTTGTCAAATATCATATATCTTATTAGGGTGCTTGCCCCTAAAAGTGAAAAGAAAAAAAAGAAAAGAAATAAATAATATAAATAAAAAAGGGGGCAGCATTACTCTTCTTTATCACACACTTGTCCTCATGTTATAGCACCATATCATTTATTGTCATCACCTGTAACCATGTTATAGCACCATATCATTTATTGTCATCACCTGTGCTCATGTTATAGCACCATATCATTTATGATCATTATTTGTGCTCATGTTTAGCACCTTTAGTCCATATGAGAGAGTTTTCATTTCTTAGTTGCATAACTATGTGGGGAACTTTACACTATAGAACTTGGCTTGTATATTCCAATGATGAGCCTCCTCAAAAGTGCTCTAGGTCTTCGTGAGCAAGCAAGTTGGATGCACCCCCACTAGTTCCATTGGAGAGCTTTCATATACTTATAGCTCATTGTGCATCCGTTGTGTGGCAATCACTACTCCTTGCATAGCTTCAATTGTAAGACTTTCTCTTGTCTAATGATCATTTATAGCTTTGTGAGCCTTTCTTCTGTTGGCCTTCCAAACCTCCGTTAACATTCTCTTAGCCATAACATCCTGGTGACAGGAACCAACGTTGAATGCTTGCTTGTTTCTTTTGAACAAATAAAGTATTGATCTTCTACGTGCATATTGATATTGCTTGACTTGATCCTTTCATTAAGTTGTCATGTTTGTTGGAAGCATTAGATGATTATATTGTTGTACTTGAAGCTTAATCACTTGTTTATTTATTACTCATTTGATATCAATACAAACTACAACCCTTATTCATTTGATCTCAGTTTACATGGCTTACATTATTATATGATCAACATTGTGTTTAAGCATGTCACTCCAGAAATTATTCTTCTTTAATCGTTCTTGCCTACTCGGGACCAGTAGAACTAAGCTTGGGGATGTTGATACGTCTCCAACGTATCCATAATTTCTTATGTTCCATGTTATGTTATTACATGTTTTATATGCATTTTATATAGTATTATGCATTTTCTGGGACTAACCTATTAACAAGATGCTAAAGTGCATGTTTCCTGTTTTCTGTTGTTTTTGGTTTCAGAAAAGTACTTAACGAAATATTCTCGAAATTTGAAATAAAATATCCTGAAATTATTTTTTGAAAACGAACGTTACAAAATATCGAAGAAGAGACGGAGAAGAGCCACGAGGCGGCCACACCACCCCGTGGCGCGGGTCCCCTTATGGCCGCGCCAGGAGGTGGTGTTGGCCCCTCGGGCGCCCACCGACATCGCCCTTTCGCCCATAAATACCTCTTGACCTAAAAACTGAGGCACGGTGTTCATTATTTCCTCCACGGGACCCGAGCCGCCGCCGCCGTCAACACCAATTCGGGAGAGATCAGAACTGCTGCTCGGCACCCTGCCGGGAGGGGAAATCGTCCCCGGAGGCCTCTACATCGCCATGACCGCCTCCGGACGTATGCGTGAGTAGTCTACCCTTGGACTACGGGTCCATAGTAGTAGCTAGATGGTTGTCTTCTCCTCTTGTGCTATCTTGTTTAGATCTTGTGAGCTGCCTATCATGATCAAGATCATCTCTGTAATTCTCCATGTTGTGTTTGCTGGGATCCGATGAATATTGAGTAGTGAAGTTATTGCTTCATAATATATCATGTGTGTGTTATTTAATGATCTTGCATGCTCTCCGTTACTTGTGTGTGCTTTGGCCAAGTAGATGCTCGTAACTCCAAGAGTGGGTATTTATGCTCGATAGTGGGTTCATTCTCTATTAAATCTGGGGCAGTGACATAAAGCTCTAAGGTTATAGATGTATTGTTGCTACTAGGGATAAAACAGTAGTATTTGTCAAAGGATGATGTTACTTACTTACTTTACACCTAGTGCTTGATATGTCTCCAACGTATCCATAAGTTCGTGTGTTACATGCTATGTTATATCATGTTATTACATGTTTTATATGCATTCTATATAGTTTTATGCATTTTCTGGGACTAACTTATAAACAAGATGCCACAGTGCCAGTTCCAAGTTTTTTGCTGTTTTTGGTTTCAGAAAAGCTCTTAAGGAAATATCCGCCAAATTGGAAACGAGCCAACCAGTATTTATTTTTAGAATATTTGCGACCAGAAGAACCAAAGACGAAGGCGGTCCCCGAGGGGCCCACACCGCCTCGTGGTGCGGGACCCATGCTGGCCGCGCCGGGAGGTGGTGTGGCGCCCTCGGGCGCCACCGACCTAGGACTTTCGTCCATAAAAGCCCCCGTGACCTAAAAACTCCAGACGGTTAATCACTTTTTCCTTCACGGGTCCCGAGCCGCCGCCGTCGCCGCCACCACTTCGGGGGATATCATAATTGCTCCCCGACACCCTGCCGGGATGGGGAATCGCCCCCGGAGGCTTGTACGTCGCCATGACGGCCTCCGGACTTATGTGTGACTAGTCTACCTTGGACTACAGGTCCACAGCAGTAGCTAGTTGATTTTCTTCTCCTCTTGTGCTATCTTGTTTAGATCTTGTGAGTTGCCTATCATGATCAAGATCATCTTTATGTAATTCTTCATGTTGTGTTTGCTGGGATCCGATGAATATTGAGTACTAAAGTTATTGCTTCATAATATATCATGTTTGTGGTATTTAATGATCTTGCATGCTCTTCGTTACTTGTGTGTGCTTTGGCCAAGTAGATGCTCGTAACTCCAAGAGTTGGTATTTATGCTCGATAGTGGGTCATGTATTTATTAAATCCGGGGCAGTGACAGAAAGCTCTAAGGTTGTAGATGTACTGTTGCTACTAGGGATAAATAGTCGTACTTTATCTAAGGATGATGTTTCTTACTTACTTTACACACAGTGCTTAAGGCGACAATCTGTTGCACGCAACTTAATACTGAAAGGGGTGCGGACGCTAACCGGAAGGTGGATTATTAGTCATAGATGCGGTTGGAACGGTCTATGTATATTGTTGTAATGCCCGAATGAATCTCACACTAGACACCATATCATTAGTATATGCATTGGGTTGCTTATCATTATTATGTCAATTGTCTAGCTGTAATTTGTTTACCATGCATGGATAAATGTTATTATTATTTATGGAGAGACACCACTAGTGAACTGTGGACCCCGGTCCTTCTCAATAATCTGATAAAACCATAACTACAAACATATTACTTCCTGCAAACCAACATATTTCTTACACACATACGTTTAATCTTTTGTTACAACAAGCCGGTGGGATTGAAACCCTCACCGTTAAGTTGGGGAAAAATACTTTGATTGTGTTGTGTGCAGATTCCACATCTCCTATGCCACACCAAGAATTTATGGCGCCGTTGACACCTCGAGGGGAACGTTCATCTCCTACTGGTTCGATAACCTTGGTTTCATAACTGAGTGAAATCTTGCTGCTCTGCTACTTTACACCCTCCTCTTGGGGATTCACCAACTTGACACAGAACACATTAAAGAATTGCTGGCGACGTTGCTGGGGAGACAAGCATTCTTCACGAGGGGAGTTTTATCTTTTTATTTTGTTATTGTCTTACTTAGTTTACTTTTATTACTGTCTTGTTTGCTTAATATAAAAAATACAAAAAAAATTAGTCACTTGCATTACTTTTTATATTTCGGTTTGCTATTTTATTTTCTGTTTTGTTGCTCTTGTTTATTTCGGTTTAGCATTACTTCTTTTATTTTGTTATTTCAGTTTGTTAAATTAAATTGCTAGAATGAGTTCTGCTGAAAATACTAAGTTGTGTGACTTTACAAGAACCAACAATAATGATTTTATATGCACACATGTTGCTCCACCTGCATCTAAAGTTTAGTTCTTTGAAATTAAACCTGCTTTATTGAACCTTGTTATGAGAGAGCAATTCTCCGGTGTTAGTTCTGATGATGTTGATGCCCATCTAAATAACTTTGTTGAATTATGTGAAATGCAAAAATATAAAGATAAAGATGGTGATATTATAAAACTGAAATTATTTCCTTTCTCCTTGGGAGGAAGAGCTAAAGAATGGTTGCTTTCATTGCCTAGGAATAGTATTCATTCATGGATTAAATGCAAAGATGTTTTCATTGGAAAATACTATCCTCCTGCTAAGATTATTTCTCTAAGAAGTAGGATTATGAATTTTAAACAACTTGATAATGAACATGTTGCTCAAGCTTGGGAAAAAATGAAATCTATGATAAAGAATTGCCCAACCCATGGACTGACTGCTTGGATGATCATCCAAACCTTTTATGCATGACTGAATTTTTCTTCAAGAAACTTATTGGATTCAGCCGCGGGAGGTACCTTTATGTCCATCACCTTGGGGGCTGCAACAAAACTCTTGGATGATACGATGGTGAATTATTCTGAATGGCATACGGAGAGGTCACCTCAAGGTAAGAAGGTAAATTCTGTTGAAGAAACCTCCTTTTTGAGTTAAAAGATTGATATGATTATGTCTATGCTTGCTAGTGGTAAATCCAATATTGATCCCAATAATGTTCAATTAGCTTCTTTAGTTGCACAAGAAGAGCATGTCGATGTAAACTTTATTAAAAGCAGCAATTTTCACAACAATGCCCATAGGGACAACTATGGTATCAACAACTACAAGACCTATCCTCCTAATAATGGCACCTCGTATGGTAATACTTATAACAACAATAGGACTACCACCTCTGAACTTGAAACCACGCTAAATGATTTTATCACTACACAAACTTTGTTTAATAAAACTTTTGAGGAAAAGCTTGGGAAAATTGATATTCTTGCATCTAAAGTTGATAGTCTAGTCCGTGATGTTGATCTTTTAAAATCTAAATTAATACCTACTTAAACTAAAGAAAATAATCCCTTTGCTAAAATCAATGCCATCCAAATTCAAATTGATGAAAATGTTAGATTAATGGCTCAATTACGTGCTAGATGGGGAAGAGAGAGATAATTAGAGAAAGAGGCTAATATTGTTAAAGTTTTTACTATTACTATCTCTGAAAATAATGGTTTTCACATGTTAGTAAGCCTCCTACCATCCATGTTAACATATTTGGTGTTGGAAATGTCTCCTCTACTTCGCCCAAAAATTTAAAATTACCCAAAACTGCTGAAACTAATGTTGATAAAAGTGCTGAAATTTTTAAAAACATGAGGGATAGTGGTTCGGTTTGCTTTGATGATAATAATTTTGATTTTGATAATTGTAATATCTCTAAAGTTATTAAGTTCTTGCAAAAATTGGCCACAAGTCCTAATACTAGCTCTCTTAATTTGTCTTTTACTTCTAATATTACAAATGCTCTCATTAAAGCTAGGGAAGATAAACTAAAACTTGAAGCTTCTATCCCTATGAAGATGGTTGGGAGCCCATCATTAAGATGAAAGTAGATAAATTCTATTGCAATGCTTTGTGTGACCTTGGTGCAAGTATTTATGTTATGCCTAAAAAGATTTATGTTATGTTTGACTTGCCACCATTGGAACATTGTTATTTGGTTGTTTTTCTTGCTGATAATGCTTTGAAGAAACCTTTGGGGAGGATCAATGACATTTTTATTATGGTTAACAATAACCTGGTCCCCGTTGATTTTATTGTCTTGGACATTGAATGCAATCCATCTTGTCCAATTGTGTTGGGAAGACCCTTTCTGAGAACCGTGGGTGCCATTATTGATATGAAAGAAGGTACCATCAAGTACCAATTCCCACTCAAGAACGGTATGGAACACTTCCCTAGGAAAATATTGAAGCTACCTTTTGATTCTATTGTTAGTTCAAATTATGGTGTTGATACTTCATCTCTTGATAATACTTGAGTTTCACTTTGATCATAGCTCAAAGGCGTTAAACAAAAGCGCTTATGGGAGACAACCCACTTTTATTTCCTGTTATTTTAATTTATTTTGCTTGTGTCAAGGAACATGTCTACCTCTGTAGCAATTTTCTTTGTATCTTTTTTTTATTGCAATGTTGTGTCAAGTTAAGCCTCTATTCGAAAATTGATGTTAAAAGTCAATTCCTGTGCTGAAACAGATTTCTGCTGTCCACCGTAAACATTATATTAAATCTCCGAAACGTCAGAAAAATCTGATACTTTTTGTGCATAATCCTTAGATGTTTACGCAACTTCCATTAGTTTTGAGTTTTCTGATCTAAGCAAGTTAAGTGCCTCGAAACAATTCGTCTTTACGGACTGTTCTGTTTTTCACAGATTCTGCCATTTTCTTTTGCAATGCCTCTTTTGCTATTTTGACTGGATTTTTTTATCCTATTAAGTATCAGTGGCTATAGCTTATGTCCAGTAGAAATGGTAGCAACTGGGTCCCTACAAAATATCATAATTTTTTGTGCACTAACCCTCTAATGAAGTTACTCTAAATTTGGTGTGGAGGATGTTTTCAAGGATCAAGAGAAGAGGATGATACAATGTGATCAAGAGGAGAGAAAAGCCAAAGCTTGGGGTGAACCAGCCAAAGCTTGGGATGCCCCGGTGATTCACCCCAATATAATTCAAGAATACACAAACGTTAAAGCTTGGGGATGCCCAAGGCACCCCCTTCTTTATCGACAAACTATCAGGTCCTTTCTAGTGAAACTATATTAAAATCTTGTCACATCTTATATGCTTATCTTGAAGTGTCTGTTTGTTTTTGTTTTTGTTATTTTCATTTTCTCAATAAATATGGATCCTAGCATTCTTTCGTGTGGGAGAGATACACGCTCCGCTTTTTCATATGAATACTCGTATTCTTCACGTATATTTTGTAATATCCCAAATTTCTCAAAAATTCAAAACCTTGCATTCATGCATCATTCATCATATAGTCAGGACATTTAAATCACATAAGGAATAATTTAAAATTTAATTATAAGTTTGAATAATTTGTATTCCATAAGAGAGGTGTATTTGAACTCCTCATAACATTTCTTATTTTATTTGATTATTTATTTGTGAAAAT
Source organism: Poa annua (assembly GCA_026929855.1). Taxonomy (NCBI): domain Eukaryota; kingdom Viridiplantae; phylum Streptophyta; class Magnoliopsida; order Poales; family Poaceae; genus Poa; species Poa annua. The sequence goes on from CM049427.1 coordinate 99,238,826, forward strand.
ACTTCTAAAAAGTTATAATTTCAATAACCTTTCAAAAACATATTTTTATAAACTTTTCTGAAATGTTTTATTTGAGTTTAAAAATCATTTTTTATATCAGATATTTATAACAGAATTTTTTTGACAAAAAAAAACAGAGGAGAGGGATAAAAACGAGCCGACCCATTTCTCCTCGTCGCTCGCGCGCTGCGTAACGGCCCAGGAGCAGCCCAACAGCAGCCCGCGCTGCTCTCTTCTCACGCTGACAGGTGGGACCCACCTGTCAGGTGATCTTCAACCTCCGAGCACGATTCTCGCTCGAGAAGTTCTCAGATTCGGAGCAAATCAATCCCAAATTTCGCGGGATTTGTTTCCTTAGCCACCCCCCATATAATCCTCCACCCCACCGCCACTTCCCGCACCGCAAAACCCTAGCCACCCCGCCTCGAGGCTGCTCCGGATCGAGTTTTCGCCGGTGAGAAACGCCGCTTCCGGCAACGTCCGTGCTCCCCAAGCCCCCCTTCCCCTCTAGTTCTACTTCCTATCAAAACTTACCTCTTAACGCAGCCGAACGACGCCCTCGTCCGTGACCGAAGCCGCCGTTCGCTTCTCCGTCTCCGGCGAGGATCTGAGGAGAGGAGGAGAAGCCCCATAAGCCATCGTCGCTCCGTCGTCTTCGCCTCGTCGTCCTGCATCGCTCGGTAACGAATTCCCCCTCCGCTCCCCTTTCTTGCGTGGTATAGCTCGACGCCGGCTATAGCACCGCCGCGGTCGGAGGAATTTACGGCGACAGCCCCGCCCGTTTTAGGACCTTGCTACTGGACCGTTGGATCTAGATCCAACGGATCTAGATCGATCAATCTGGCGCGTCCGTGATTAATTAGATCGGACGGTTTCCACGCCGATCCGTGTCGAATCGTTTTCATCAGATAAGATCACGCCACGTAGCCCTTTCTTTTTCTATTTTCGGCTGAATTTAGTAAATAAAACAGAAAATATGTAAAACTTGGAAAATTCATATCTTTCGATATGCAAGCCCAAATTTGATATTTTGTATATCCACGGATAGCCCTGCTCGTGTAGTTTATTTCTGCATAACTTGTTTTTCCTTTTGTTAACTTCTAATTCGTGTATTTATCAGATTGGTATTTTGTCTATTTAAATTCGTAACTTAAATAATAAAAATGTTTTTCTAATAAATTCATTTGTTTAAGTTTTGTATTAATGTCCTCTGTCCAGAAAGTTCAACTTTTGATCTATTTGAATATTTTCATAAAAATGATAACATGTGGTTGTAGAACTTAATTTTTGCTATGTTGTTTTCTAATATTTTAATGATAAGTAAAATAAGAAATTTCTGGAAATTGCATTTCATGCATTTAATAACAGAAAGTATAAAATTTTAATAAGTATGACTACTTATACTCATAGCATATCATGCATGCATACATGTTTATGTTTTAGTGCTTTAAGTGGTGTAATGTGTGTGTATTTATTTATTTTATGTATTGCTTGTTGCTAGACTGTGAAGAGGAGGAAGGATTTGCTTGTGATTGTTATTCTTGTTGTGCTTGCCCCTCCTGTTACCAAGGAAAGTGACATTTATGAACCACCCATTATTTTCCTATATGCATTAGTAGAATATTTTGAGTAGTATGCATGGTAGGAAATTTTTGTATTATTTTTATTATGCTAAGTTTGTTTTATGCTATGCAAAATTCCTAGTAGTGCGTAGCCATCCTTACCATGCAGCCATTTAAAAAGTTTTATTAGATGCTTAGCCATGCTATAAAATTGTTTACATGCCATGTTATGGAAAGATTTTCTAAGTATTAAACTTAAAATACACACCTGGGTGGATTGGTTGGTATGGTTTATGTTGAGTGGCTATTTGGGAATATGCTTGTGGTTGTCTTCGCCTAGGATGAATTTTATTCTACTCAGGGCCATGAGCATGGTGGTTTTCACCCAAAAGTGCACTTGTGGATGGCCACCCAGGAACAAAGAGATTACTAAGTCCCTCCAAGTTTAGATGCTTCCCGTGCAGCCTTTTGACAATGGGCTCTGTCTAGAATAATTAAGTTGTGAGAGTTCAACCTGTCAGCTTGACAAGCAGATATAGAGTTCGAAGGTGGAACGGGTCTTACTAGTATGGTTGAATTCTTCTTCTGAAAGTTCTTGTCTCAGTTCTCGCCTTTCCTTAATGCACTTCGCGTGTATAGAATGTCTTGGTTAATTGAGTCTAAAGGTGAAAGTGCACAACCTCTGCACAGTCGACAATCTGAATACTTAGCCGTGTCCCCGGTGATGGGCTACTTCGAGGAGCTGGACAAGGATGGACGGAATAATCTCAACACCGTTTTCATGAAGTAAAATTTGACTAAGGAAAGAAATGTTGGTGTACTTGGGCTTCATCCCTTGGTGCCAAGTATTTGTAAATAAAAGTGTTTTACAAAAGATAGGAGAAAACTTGCTTTCTGCAAAAACAGCCTACAACTCCAACAAGCCAAACATGCATATAGAATTAGACTTGTCGTTTTTAAATCCACCATAGTCACTTGCCAATACTTCATTGTATTGACCTCCTTCGGGGGCTGCATATTCAAATGTGCAGGTACTTCAGATGAAGAATAAGTTTGGACACGAGGCTACACCCAACATGTCTGTTGTGGCGCATGCTTGAAGATGAGGCTCAGTGCTATTTGCTTTTGTTGTGAACTCTGAATATTCTAGCTAGCTTTTATGGCTATGCACCTTGTAATAAAGCTATACTTAGCTATTTTTGGATCTCGTTGTAGTAATTTGATACTTATGCAATGATTCTTTATATTATGTAATGTGGTGCTGGCAGTGATCCAGGGACTAGCACTTAACAGAGGTGTTCCATCTTTATTAAAAGTTGGGACACTACAAAATGGTATCAGAGCAAAGTGTTGCCTGTAGGTTCGAGCCCTTAGGATTGGATAAGCCCCTTTTTTATCATAATATTACCATCTTTGAAGTATGTTGGATCCTAGCGGCATAGTGAGATGAAGCGGCTCGGAGACTAACCTTACATGTCCGCGTACATGAGACCTATTCCACAATTATAAGTGGCTGACCGGGTGTCTGTCTCTCTCACTATAGTGAATATCCAATTTACAAAGAGTTGATAATAGTGTTGATCACCTTGTAGAATTGAACCCTTATTTTCCCTAAGTACTTATTTACATCATGACTAGTACTTCTTACCTTATGTATTCTGTTTTAACAATTTTTACTCTTATAACTTAAAAATGTCGTTCTTCATGTATCAAACCGCGGAGGACTTCAAGAACATGTGTTTTGGGATATATCTTCTGGAGTTGGTGGAACTACTGGCGCTTCCAACACCCATCATCAAGGCAAGTCCGCTGAAGCACTTCGACAAGGAGGGCTTATGGGGAGTTCGCATCATGTAAAATGGGGCGCCAAATTGAACCCAAGACCGAAGACAGCCAGTACAAGACGATTAGTGACTCCTTGGAGAAAGGACTTAATCTCGTCACGCATGAGCTAATAGGACGTCTTTGTGGGCAATTTCAGGAGGAGTTAAAGGACCACTACTTTTCTATCCTAGGAAAACGTGATGAAGATGGGATACCCTTCCTTGTAAATGAGGAGGACAAAAGCAAACCTGATCCTTTGCACCCTTATCTTCAAGACTTAGAAATTCACCTCCGGCAACTAGAAGAGGATAGGCGCAAAGAGCTACTGAAGAATGATGAAATAATGGCCCAAATCAAGGAAACTCAAAAGAAGATTGACGCCCAAGAAGATGTGGCCAACGCTCAGGAGGAGAAATTCCGGGCTCAGGAGAAGAAGTTCCAAAATCAAGATAAGAGAATTAGAGACAAGAACAAGGAGATTAAAAACTTGAAGGATGAAGTTCTGAGCAACGACGTCGAGTTTCAGGCTGATCGAGATCTGATCGAGACTCTGCGCTGTGAGAAGAAAACACTACAAGAGAAGATTGAATCCCTAGAGAAGGAAGCGATCAAGACTCTACAACGTGAGAAGACAATTATACAAGAGTATAATGAAGCTTTAGAGAAGAAGGTGAACGACTACAAGGAGATCCTCATGAAGGAAAGAATCACCATCGAGGAGGTCGAAGAAGATGAAGGAGATGTCATGGACGAAATTTAGACTTAGTAGTTGGACCACCATGTTTTATTCTCGTTTAGCTCACCGTTTTTAAAACATTGATCTCCAACTTGTGGTGTGACAGTGTTAGAATGTTTTGGTTTGCAGACTTTGTCGTTTTATTTAATCTACCTAAAATGCCTTTTTCGAATTACTTAGAAAGTAAAGTTTTAAGTTGTTTATTGATTGTTGATTGCTTGACTTGGTTGTTTTGTGCATGGGTAGGATTTTTCCTTCTTTTAATTCTATCTATCTTTTACTCATCCATGCTAAAAACCCACAGATGCCTCATCGTCGTGATCCCGACAACAATGATGCCATGCATCAACTGATGGCCGCTCAAGCTCAGCTGATCACTATGATGACACAATTCATTGCAGCAACCAACAACAATAACAACAACAATCACAACCAGCCACCTCCACCACCACCACCTCAAGTGGACAGACTTGCTAGATTCCTAAGGCTTAGGCCCAATAAGTTTTCCTCTGCTACTGAACCTATAGTGGCTGATGACTGGCTTCGCTCAGTCAACAAGGACTTAGTGACTTGTGAGTGTTCTGAGCCAGAGAAGGTGAGGTTCACTGCACACCTGCTGGAAGGACCCGCTGCACTGTGGTGGGAGACTTATCAAGTGACTCGTCCACTAGAGGGAATGACTTGGGATGCTTTCAAGGAGGGTTTACGCAATGCTCACATTTCCTCTGGCATAATGAATCTTAAGAAAGAATAATTTCGCAGCTTGAGGCAGAGAGGTAGAACTCTGAAGGAGTATATGGATGACTTCTGTATGCTATCAAGGTATGCACCAGAAGACAATTACACCGATGCTAAGAGGAAGAAAAAAATCCTCAAGGGACTTAAGGAAACAATGGAGGATACAAAAGAAACACTGGAGAATACAATGGAAACAATGGAGGATTCAAGGGAAACCATCACCATGGCCATAATCATGGAAATGGTCATCACCGTCCTAACTATGAGGGGAAGAAAGACTTGTCTGATGTGACTTGCTTCAAGTGCAAGAAAACGGGGCATTAAGCAACTGACTGCCAGAGAGAAAGGCTGATTAAAATTCCAAGCCCAATCCTTTCCAGAAAGGACAAGTGAACCACATCAATGTGGAAGAAGTACATGATCAACCTGCTGCTGTGATTGGTACGTTCTTGCTTAATTCTTTTCCATCATTAGTCTTATTTGATACAGGAGCATCGCATTCATTCCTATCAAGAGCTTTTGTAAACAAACATGGGCTAGCTGAGGAAAGCTAGGAAAACTTATTAGAGTACGTTCACCTGGAGGAGAGATGATAGTAAATTCTGGGTGTAGGCAGTTAGACTTAAAGATTGGGAAGCACCATTTTCCAACGGACTTAGTCATCCTAGAAACCCAAGTCTTGGATGTTATCATCGGAATGGATTGGATGACTCGTTTTGAAGGAATCATAGATTGTGCAAATAGAGCTATCACCCTCACCACCCCAGAGAAAAAGAAGATTAAATTCATATCAACTTTCGAACTTGAGAAATTTAGGATAAATTCTTTTAAGGGGGTTAGCCTTGGTGATATGCTTATTGTCAAGGAATACCCAGACGTTTTTCCAGAAGAACTACCTGGAATGCCACCCGATAGAGATGTTGAGTTTCTCATCGAACTGAAACCGGGTACTTGACCAATAGCTAAGAGACCATATCCTATGGCTGTCGATGAACTGAAAGAGCTCAAGAAGCAATTGTAGGAACACATTCAGAAAGGATTTATTCGTCCAAGTTCATCACCATGGGGAGCACCAGTCTTATTCGTTAAAAAGAAAGATCATACCCAGAGGCTAGTCACGGACTACAGGGATATAAATGAGCAAACTATCAAGAACAAGTACCCGTTACCCAAGATTAATGAACTATTTGATCACCTGGAAGGTGCTTGTGTTTTCTCAAAGATCGATCTTCGATCAGGGTACCTCCAAATGAAAGTTTGAGAAATGGATATACCCAAGACTGCATTTGTTACGAGATAAGGATCTTATGAGTACACCGTAATGCTTTTGGATTAACCAATGCTCCAGCCTATTTCATGAATATGATGAATAAAGTGTTCATGGAATTATCTGGATAAGTTTGTGCTAGTTTTCATCGATGATATTTTTATTAAGTCCAAGACCACAAAAAACATGAAGAGCATTTCCATCTGGTATTGCAGAGACTAAGTGAACATAAGTTGTATGCCAAATACAACAAATGTGAGTTTTGGTTAGAACAAGTCGGATTTCTAGGCCATGTGGTGTCCAAGGAGGGTATAGCAGTGGATCCTGAAAAGGTTTCAGCTGTAACTAATTGGGAGCCACCAAAGAATGTGGGAGAAATACATAGTTTTCTTGGTCTAGCAGGATACTACCGAAGATTCATTGAAAACTTTTCCAAGATTGCCAAGGCCTTGACGGAATTATTGAAGAAGGAGAAGAAGTTTGAGTGGACTGAGGCATGTGAAGCCAGTTTTCAGGAATTGAAGAAACGTCTAGTTTCAGCCCCAGTTCTATGCTTACCTGATTTATAGAAGGAATTCCAAGTGTACTGTGATGACTCACGCCAAGGCCTGGGAATTCTATTGATGCAGGAAGGTAGAGTGGAATCTTATGCCTCTAGACAGCTCAAGAAACATGAAGCAAATTATCCTACCCACGATCTCGAGTAAGCCTCAGTAGTACATGCCCTGAAGACATGGAGACCCTATCTGATGGGGAAAAGATGTGAAGTATTCACTGACCACAAAAGTTTGAAGTATATTTTCACTCAGAAGGAATTGAACTGGAGGCAGAGAAGATGGTTAGGACTTATCAAAGATTATGATCTAAGTCTTCAATACCATCCGGGAAAGGCTAATGTAGTAGCAGATGCCCTGAGTCGTAAGGTGTATGTGAATGGCCTCACGACAGGAGAAATACCTGAGGATTTATGCAAGGCATTCAAGGACCTCAGATTGGAAGTAGTACCAGAAAGCTTTGTAGCCTCATTAGTAGTACAACCAACTCTGATGGACAAAATACGCAAAGCTCAGAAGGGAGCCAAGGAAATAGAAGAAATCAAAGTCAATCTGAGAGCAGGAAAAGCTAAGAGATTCCATGAAGATGAGCAAGGAATTTTGTGGTTTGAAAAACGTGTGTGTGTGGCCGATGACCCTGATCTTAGGAAGTTAATTCTGCAAGAAGCCCATGAGACACCTTATTCCATGAATCCGGGAAATACCAAGATGTATATAGATGTGAAGGACAGATTTTGGTGGAACAACCTGGGGAGGGAAATAGAATAATTTATCGTAAAGTGTGATGTATGCAGTCGAGTAAACGCAGAACATCAGAAACCAACAGGACTTCTACAACCTTTGAAAGTGCCAGACTAGAAGTGGGATTCTATTGCAATGGATTTCATCACAGGATTACCAAGGACAAAATCGGGTTATGATTCTATTTGGGTTGTTGTTTGCCGTCTAACAAAAATAGCTCACTTTATACCCGTGAAGACCACTTATACAAGTGCTAAGTTAGCTGATATTTACATGAAGAGAATTGTGTGCCTTCATGGCGTTCCTAAGAGTATCGTTTCTGATAGAGGAACCTAGTTCACTTCTCATTTCTGGAAGCAGTTGCATGAATCACTGGGAACCAGATTGGAATTCAGTACGGCATTTCACCCGCAAACATATGGTCAGACTGAAAGAGTAAATCAGATTTTAGAAGATATGTTAAGAGCTTGTGCGCTTGATTATGGATCTAGCTGGGATTATAATCTACCTTACGTTGAGTTTTCCTACAATAACAGCTACCAAGCCAGCATTGAGATGGCACCGTTTGAAGCTTTATATGGAAAGAAATGCAGTACCCCATTGTTGTGGAGTGGTGTAGGTGAACAGAGTTTGTTTGGACCTGATATAATCCAGGATAGATTGAAGATAGCACAGTCACGCCAGAAAAGCTACGCAGATTCCAAACGTAAAGAAGTCACCTACGAGGTGGGTGATAGAGCCTATCTTAGAGTGTCACCACTTCGGGGTGGAAAAAGGTTTGGAATCATAGGAAAGTTAGCACCACAATTCATTGGACCATTCGAAATCCTTTCTCGCAAAGGTGAAGTGGCATATGAGTTAGAATTGCCAGAAATTTTGTCTGCTGTCCATAATGTGTTCCACGTCAGCCAGTTGAAGAAATGTCATCCCGAAATGATGGGAGTTCCTTTGAAGGATACTGTACCCATCGAGTAAGTACAATTGGAGAGTGACCTGACCTACGAAGAGAAGCCCATCAAGGTACTACAGACAGCAGAAAGAGTCACCCGTACCAAAACCATCAAGTTCTGCAAGGTTCAGTGGAATCATCACACCGAGGAAGAAGCCACTTGGGAACGAAAAGATGACCTTCGAGAGGACCATCCTCAACTATTTGCTGACCTTTCCGAAGTTAGTTTGTAACATCCATAATTTCTCAAAAATTTAAAACCTTGCATTCATGCATCATTCATCATATAGGCAGGACATTTAAATCACATAAGGAATAATTTAAAATTTAATTATAAGTTTGAATAATTTGTATTCCATAAGAGAGGTGTATTTGAACTCCTCATAACATTTCTTATTTTATTTTATTATTTATTTGTCAAAATACATCTAAAAGTTCTAATTTCAATAACCTTTCTATAACATATTTTTATAAATTTTTCCAAAATGTTTAAGTAGAGTTTAAAAATCATTTTTGATATCAGATATTTAAAACAGAAATTGTTTTGACAAAAAAAAACAGAGGAGAGGGATAAAAACGAGCCGGCCCATTTTCTCCTCGTTGCTCGCGCGCTGCGTAACAGCCCAGGAGCAGCCCAACAGCAGCCCGTGCTCCTCTCTTCTCACGCTGACAGGTGGGACCCACCTGTGAGGTGATCTTCAACCTCCGAGCACGATTCTCGCTCGAGAAGCTCGCCGATTCGGAGCAAATCAATCCAAATTTTTGGGGGATTGGTTTCCTTAGCCACCCCCCTTATAAACCTCCACCCCACCGCCACTTCCCGCACCCCAAAACCCTAGCAACCCCGCCTCCAGGCTGCTCGGGATCGAGTTTCCGCCGCCACCATTGCCGCCGGTTAGAAACGCCGCTTCCGGCAACGTCCGTGCTCCCCGAGCCCCCCTGCCCCTCTAGTTCTTCTACCTATCACCGTACGCAACTTCGTGACATCAAAACTTACCTCTTAACGCAGCCGAACAACACCCTCGTCCACAACCGACGCCGCTGTCCGCTTCTCCTTCTACGGCGAGGATCTGAGGAGAGGAGGAGAAGCCCCAGAAGCCACCGTCACGCCATCGTCTTCCCCTTCGCTCAGTAACGAATTCCCCGTCCGCTCCCCTTCCTTGCGCGGTATAGCTCGACGCCGGCAATATCTCCGCCGCGGTCGGAGGAATTTCCGGCGACAACGCCGCCCGGTTTAGGCCCTTGCTGCTGGACCGTTGGATCTATCTAGATCGATCAATCTGGAACGTTCGTGATTAATTAGATCGGACAGTTTCCACACTGATCCGCGTCGAATCGTTTTCGTCGAATAAGATCACGCCACGTAGCCCTTTCTTTTTCTAATTTCGGCTGAATTTATTTAATAAAACATAAAATATGCAAAACTTGGAAAATTCATATCTTTCGATCTGCAAGTCCAAATTTGATAATTTTTATATTCATGGATAGCCATGCTCGTTTAGTTTATTTCTGCATAATTTGTTTTTCCTTTTGTTAACTTCTAATTCGTGTAATTATCAGATTGGTATTCGGCTATTTAAATTCATAACTTAAATCATAAAAATGTTTTCTAATAAATTCAGTTGTTTAAGTTTTGTATTAATGTCCTCTGTCCAGAAAGTTCAACTTGTGATCTATTTGAATATTTTCATAAAAATGATAACATGTGGTTTTAGAAATTTATTTTTGCTATTTTGTTTTCTAATATTTAATTGATAATTAAAATAAGAAATATCTGGAAATTGCATTTCATGCATTTAATAACAGAAAATATAAATTTTAATAAGTGTGATTTGTTATACTCATAGCATATAATGCATGCATACATGTTTATATTTTGGTGCTTTAAGTGTTGTAATGTGTGTGAATTTATTTATTTTATGTATTGATTGTTGCTAGATTGTGAAGAGGAGGAAGGATTTGCTTGTGATTGTTATTTTTGTTGTGCTTGCTCCCCCTGTTACCAAGGCAAGTGAAATTCATGAACCACCCATTATTTTCCTATATGCATTAGTAGAATATTTTGAGTAGTATGCATGGTAGGAATTTTTTGTATTATTTTTATTATGCTAAGTGTGTTTTATGCTATGCTAAATTCCTAGTAGTGTGTAGCCATCCCTTACCATGCAACCAATTTAAAATTTTTAATTAGATGCTTAGCAATACTATAAAATTGTTACATGCCATGTTATGGAAATATTTCTAAGTGTTAAACTTAAAATTCACCCTTGGGTGGATTGGTTGTTATGGTTTATGTTGAGTGGCTATTTGGGACTATGCTTGTGATTGTCTTCGCCTAGGATGAATTTTATTCTACTTCGGGCCATGAGCATGGTGGTTTTCACCCAAAAGTGCACTTGATGATGGCCACCCAGGAACAAAGAGATTACTAAGTCCCTCCAAGTTTAGAAACTTTCCGTGCAGCCTTCTAACTATGGGCTCTTTCTTGAGCAACTAAGTTGTGAGAGTTCAACCTATCAGCTTGACAAGCAGATGTAGAGTTGGTAGGTGGAACGGGTCTTGCTAGTATGGTTGAATTCTTCTTCTGAAAGTTCTTGTCTCAATTCTCTCATATTCTTAATGCACTACGCATGTATAGGATGTCTTGGTTAATTGAGTCTAAAGGTGAAAGTGCACAACCTCTGCAGAGTCGACAATCTGTGTACTTAGCCGCGTCCCCGGTGATGGACTACTTCGATAACCTGGACAAGGTCAGACGAAAGAATGTCAACACCGTTTTGATGAAGTAAAATTTGACTAAGGAAAGAAATGTTGGTGCACTTGGGCTTCATCCCTTGGTGCCAAGTATTTGAAAATAAAAGTGTTTTAAAACACATAGGAGAAAACTTGCTTTCTGCAAAAACAGCCTACAACTCCACCAAGCCAAATATCTATATAGAACTAGACTTGTCGTTTTTATATCCACCATAGTCACTTGCCAACACTTCATTGTATTGACCTCCTTCCGGGGCTGCATATTCAAATGTGCAAGTACTTCACATGAAGAATAAGTTTGGACTCGAGTCTACACCCAACATGTCTGCATGTGGTGCATGCTTGAAGATGAGGCTCATTGCTATTTGCTTTTGTTGTGAAATCTAAATATTCTAGCTAGCCTTTATGGCTATGCACCTTGTAATAAAGCTATACTTAGCTATTATGGATCTCGTTGTAGTAATTTGATACTTATGCAATGATACTTTACATTTTGTACTGTGGTGCTGGCAGCGATCCAGGGATTAACACTTAACACAGGTGTTCCATCTTTATTAAAAGTTGGGACACTACATATTCGTTGAGTATTCGTCTTTTGTTATCGTTCTCTCTCTAGCTCTTGTTTTTCATGCATCTCTTATAGAGTTGTTAGCTTTGTTATATTAAACTCTTATATCTAATTGTTTAATTACTCGGAGAGTTTATATTTTAAATAAGTTGATAGGTGTTTGGTTGAGAACAGAAAATGCTAAATGTGGTCGATGGTATAATTAAATGATAAATTAATCTTGTAGATCAATAAATTGTGTAACTTGAATCATTGATGTTGTTTTGAGATATTAATTTGCTTAATGGTAAACATGATGGTCTAGTAAAGTGGAATGATTAAATGGTTGGTCTAGAGAAACTTGAAAACTGTGTCACACTTAAATTTCCATTTGATTGCATAATGATATATGACTTCTTTTTGCCTAAGGCAACCGTAATGGCTTTATGTTATGCGCTACGGTCGGGTCCCCAACAGTGAACTTGTTCATTTGCCACAACACCCCTAGATGTAATTTTCATTATGCCTTGCATGATCTTTTTTTTTGGAATCTTTTTTAGTTGTGAGTTCTAAAACTGCGGTTTTCTTGACACTTCTACCACCATATTGCTAGCCTCTTCGGTACTTTGCTTTGACCTTTCTCACATTGAGAGTTGGTGCATTTTTCGCGGGTACATCAAACTCGTGGGATATCTTAATCTTGTTCTCCTACACATAAGCCAAACATCTTCCTCAAAACAACCACCATACCTACCTACTACAACATTTCCATAGCTGTTCCGAGATATATTGCCATGCAACATCCATCTTACATTACATGACTTGTTGTCATTCATTACTTATTTATTGATTTGCGTGTTTCTAAAGCTGATGTGTGGTTCTACCCATGTTACGCTTGAGCACTGCCTAACCTACTACACTGGTAGAGGCACCGTTGTTATATGTATTCTTATGAAACATTCATATAGTTACTTATATCATCAGTATGTTGTTTTATCATCATTAGTGTGTTGTCATACATAATATATCATATTAGGATGCTTACCCCTATAAGTGAAAAGAGCCATGGAGGCCATCAAAAAGAGAAACAGCAATAGAGAAAATAATAAAAAGAGAAATAAAAGAAATAAAAAAGGGGGGGGGGCATTACTATTCTTTATCACACACTTGTGCTTATGTTAGAGCACCATATCATTTGTGATCATCATTTGTGCTCATGTCTAGCACCTTTATTCCATGTGAGAGAGTTTTCATGTCTTAGTTGCATATAACTATGTGGGGAACTTTACACTACAGAACTTGGCTTGTATATTCCAATGATGAGCCTCCTCAAACGTGCTCTAGGTCTTCGTGAGCAAGCAAGTGTGATGCACGCCCACTAGTTCCATTGGAGAGCTTTCATATACTTATAGCTCCATGTGCATCCGTTGTATGGCAATCACTACTCCTTGCATAGCTTCGATTGTATGACTTTCTCTTGTCTAATGATCATCTATAGCTTTGTGAGCTTTTCTTCTGTTGGCCTTCCAAACCTCCGTTAACATTCTCTTAGCCATAATATCCTGGTGCCAGGAACCAACGTGGAACGCTTACTTGTTTCTTTTGAACAAATAATATATTTATCATCTACGTGCATATTGCTATTACTTGACTTGATCCTTTCATAAAGTTGTCATGATTGTTGGAAGCATTAGATGATTATATTGTTGTGCTTGAAGCTTAAATCATCTTTAATATCTACTTTGCACAATTGATTGCTATCTAGTACTATATCATTGAAAGCTTTGCTTGCTTCACCTACTTGTTTGTTCATTACTCATTTGATATCAAAATAAACTACAACCCTTATTCATTTGATTTCAGTTTACATGCCTTACAATGAACTACATGATCAAGATTGTGTTAAGCATGTCACTTCAGAAATTATTCTTCTTTTATCGTTCTTGCCTACTCGGGACGAGTAGAACTAAGCTTGGGGATGTTGATACGTCTTCAACGTATCCATAATTTCTTGTGTTCCATGCTATGTTATATCATGTTATTACATGTTTTATATGCATTTGCTGGGACTAACCTATTAACAAGATGCCACAGTGCCAGTTCCATGTTTCCTGCTGTTTTTGGTTTCAGAAAAGCTCTTAAGGAAGTATCCGCCAAATTGGAAACGAGCCAACCAATATTTATTATTGGAATATTTGTGACAAGAAGAACCAAAGACGAGACGAAGGCGTTCCCTGACGGGCCCACACCGCCTCGTGGCGGGGGCCCCATGGTGGCCGCGCCGGGAGGTGGTGTGGCGTCCTCGGGCGCCCACCGACCTAGGTCTTTCGCCCATAAAAGCCCCCGTGACCTAAAAACTCCAGACAGTTAATCGGTTTTTCCTCCACGGTCCCGAACCGCCGCCACCACTTCGGGAGAGATCAGAACTGCTCCTCGGCAGCCTGACGGGAGGGGGAATCGTCCCCGGAGGCTTCTACGTCGCCATGACCGCCTCCGGACTGATGCGTGAGTAGTCTACCTTGGACTACGGGTCCATAGCAGTAGATAGATGGTTGTCTTCTCTTCTTGTGCTATCATGTTTAGATCTTGTGAGCTGCCTATCGTGATCAAGATCATCTTTATGTAATTCTCCATGTTGTGTTTTGCTGGGATCCGATGAATATTGAGTACTAAAGTTATTGCTTCATAATATATCACGTGGGCGCTTTTTAATGATCTTGCATACTCTCCATTACTTGTGTATGCTCTGGCCAAGTAGATGCTCGTAACTCCAAGAGGGGGTATTTATGCTCGATAGTAGGTTCATGTCTCTATTTAATTTTGTGCAGTAACCAAAAACTCTAAGGTTGTAGATGTGCTGTTGCTACTAGGGATAAAATAGTAGTACTTTATCTAATGATGATGTTACTTACTTACTTACTTTACACACGCTTCTTAAGGCGATAATCTGTTGCATGCAACTTAATACTGAAAGGGGTGTGGACGCTAACCGGAAGGTGGATTATTAGTCATAGATGCAGTTGGAACGGTCTATGTATATTGTTGTAATGCCCGAATGAATCTCACACTACACACCATATCATTAGTATATGCATTGGTTTGCACATCATTATTCTATCAATTGCCTAGATGTAATTTGTTTACCACGCATGCATAAATGTTATTATTATTTATGGAGAGACATCACTAGTGAACTGTGGACCCCGGTCCTTCTCATTAATCTGATAAAACCACAACGGAAAACCTGTTACTTCCTGCAAACAAACATCTTTTTTCCACACATACGTTTAATCTTTTGTTACAGCAAGCCGGTGGGATTGACACCCTTACCGTTAAGTTGGGGCAAAATACTTTAATTGTGTTGTGTGCAGATTCCACGTCTCATACGCCACACCAAGAATTTTTGGCGCCGTTGACACCTCGAGGGGAACATTCATCACCTACTGGTTCGATAACCTTGGTTTCATAACTGAGGAAACTCTTGCTGCTCTGCTACTTCACACCCTCCTCTTGGGGATTCACCAACTTGATTCAGAACACATCAATGCTTAAGGCAATAATCTGTTGCACGCAACTTAATACTGAAAGGGGTGCGAACGCTAACCAAAAGGTGGATTATTAGTCATAGATGCGGTTAGAACAGTCTATGTATATTGTTGTAATGCCCGAATCAATCTCTAGTATATGCATTGGGTTGCTCATCATTATTCTGTCAATTGCCTAGATGTAATTTGTCTACCACTCATGCATGAATGTTATTATTATTTATGGAGAGACACCACTAGTGAACTTTGGACCCCGGTCCTTCTCATTAATCTGATAAAACCACAACTTCAAACCTGTTACTTTGTGCAAACATACATCTTTCTTCCACACATACGTTTAATCCTTTGTTACAGCAAGCCGGTGAGATTGACAACCTCACTGTTAAGTTGGGGCAAAGTATCTTGATTGTTTGTGTGCAGGCTCCACGTTCTTTGCGGACGCTTGTATTGCGCCGTGCCAACGTCGCTGCCAACAACCTCGAGGGAACGTTCATGTCCTACTGGTTCGATAACCTTGGTTTCATACTGAGGGAAAGTTGCTGCTGCACTACTTCACACCTTCCTCTTGGGGTCTCCCAACAACACACCCACCGTGTGCATCAATGAGCCACTGAGGCCACGTTAAGTCAGATTCTCTTCTCCACATAGAACCGAGCGAATTCCCCCACAGCAAAATTGATGCCATTATGAGTGATGATACTGTGCGGGTACCCATATCTCAAAATGTTGTATTTTAAGAATAAAACTGAGGTGTGTCCGTCACATTCCCGAATTGGCTTGACTTCTATCCACTTGGTGAACTTGTCCACCATCACCAGCATGTGAGTCATGTTGCCTCGTGGTGGCTTGAACTGTCCCACCATGTCCAAACACCATACAACAAATGGCCAAGTGATAGGAATAGTCTTCAATGCTGAAGCCAGCATATGTATCTTGTGGGCAAATCTCTGGCATCCTCCACACTTCCGACATATGCTGCAGAGCTGTGAGCCAGTAGAATCCATGTCGGATCACCTTAGCAACCAATGCCCGTGACGAAGCATGGTGCCCACATTCTCCTTGATGTATTTCCAGCAGCATCTCTTCTCCTTCTTCTGGCTCAACGCATCGCGGCAATACCTCGGTGACACTTCTCTTGTATAGCTCTTGGTTGATGACCGTGTAAGCCGTGGATCTTCGCAGCACTTGTCTAGCTTCAACTTTGTTCCCCGGCAAGGTGCCATCCGTTATGCACCATGATGGGTTGCGCCCAACCCGAAACTGGTCGCACGGGAAATATGGGGGCGTCTATGTCCATTGGCTCAGCTGTCATCCCTTCTGCTCCCACACCATGTCCAGTCCCCGAGTTCAGCAGTGTAGTCCCCAGGTTCGCTGAGATGCTCCCGACTTCCATATCCATAGGCACTGCTTCAGACTCCGGATCCTTTGGTATTAATATGGACTTCGACTCGAGTGGTGGCTGGATAGATGGCTTCCTCAGGTGCTCCAAAGCGATGCCAGGTGGGATGGCATCCCGAGATGACCTCATCTTGGACAACACATCCGCAACTTCATTTTCTCCTCTAGGTATGTGCTTGAACTCGCAGCCTTCAAAAAATATGGATATTTTCTGAACATCAAACCGGTATGACGCCATGTTGGCATCAATTGCATCCCAGTTCCCCGACACCTGCTTCATTACCAAGTCGGAATCACCAAACCACTCTATCCGGCATATACCAATCTCCTTGGCGACATTGAGCCCATGAACTAGTGCTTCGTACTCGGCCACATTATTAGATGCCCGGAAGTGAATTTGCAGCACATATTTCAGTACATCCGGCTTTGATGAGGGGAGGACAACTCCGACACTCAATCCGATCTTTGCCTTGGAGCCATCAAAATGCATCTTCCAAAAACTTAAGTCGGGAAGTGGAGGTTCATATTGCAGCTCGGCCCAGTCTACCAAGAAGTCCGGCAGCGCCTTCGACTTAATTGCATCTCGTCTCTCTTATGTCGGAGCATAAGGAGACAACTGGATGGCCCACTTTGCAACCCGGCTGGTTGCATCTTTGCAGCCTATGATCTCGGCCAGAGGAGCTTCACACACCACTGTGATTGGATGCTCCTGGAAGTAGTGCTTGAGCTTGGTGACCGCCAAGTACACGCCATATGCCATCTTCTGGTAGTGCGGGTAGTTCTGCTTGGAGGTGGAAATCACCTCGTTCAGATAGTATACCGGTTTTTGTACCACCTTGTCTCCTTCTTCTCTTTCCGACACCATTGCTACCCTTACCACCCGGTTAGTAGCTGCGATGTACAGTAACATTGGTTCCTTGGGCAATGGGGATGCTAACACTAGTGCCGTAGAGAGCATTTTCTTTAAATCATTGAATGCCGCATCAGCTTGCGGAGTCCATACAAAGGTTTTTCTCTTTTTCATCAACTGATACAAGGACGGCTTTCTCCCCTAGCCGGCTTACAAACCGACTTAGGGATGCCAGGCAACCAGTAAACTTTTGCACATCTTTGAGACGTGTCGGCAGTTTCATGCTTTCTATAGCACGTATCTTGCCCGGGTTAACCTCAATTCCCCGACTTGATACTAGGAAACCGAGTAACTTACCTGCCGGGACACCGAAGGTACATTTGTCCGGGTTCAATTTCACCCGGAACTTTCTTAAGTTTTTAATTTTTCTCTCAGATCATCGATCATAGTAGATTTTTCTTTTGTTTTTATGACTATATCATAGAGATAGACCTCTGCATTCCGGCCTATTTGGTCATGCAGACATTTCTGCATACATCTCTGGTATGTAGCACCAGAATTTCTCAACCCAAAAGTCATGACACGATAGCAATAAGGCCCATACGGGGTAATAAAAGAAGTTTTCAGTTGATCAGCCGGGTTCAACGGTATCTGGTGGAAACCAGAATAAGCATCTAAAAAAGTCAAAATCTCACATCCGGCAGTAGAATCGATCACTTGATCTATCTGGGGGAGTGGAAATGGATCTTTTGGGCTTGCCTTGTTCAGGTTGGTAAAGTCGATGCACATGCGCCACACCTTGACTAGGAGGGGTTCATCTTTCTTCTTCTTGACCAAGACCGGATTAGATATCCAATCTGGATGCAGAAACTCCATCACGAACCCGGCAGCGAGTAGCACCGCGAGATGCTCCATGATTGCAGATCTTCTCTCGTCCGAGAGGGGCCTAGTCGGTTGCTTCACCGGCTTCACATCCGGCCTGACGAATAATGTGTGCTCAACCAACTCCCTCTGAACACCTTGTAGGTCATCATTCGACGAAGAAAAGGCATCCCGATTCTCACGGAGGAAGTCGACGAGCTCGCCTTCCTATTTGCTGTCCAGGTTGTTGCCAATGATAACCCGGTGCTCCAGGTTAGCCGGGTCAGTTCCGACTTTCTTGGTCTCCTTGGGTGCCTGGAATGAGGCAGTCTGCTCCTGGTTCACCATTCCGAGCATGCCGAGCTGTGATCTCTTGGCCAGTGCCACCACCTGCTGGATCCTCTTCTTCTCTTCAGCAATAATGTAGCGTACCTGCACTTTAAATAAGACAGATACCTGTGTATAGTGCAAATCCCTGGATCGATTCGTTTGCACACACAGTTTACGATGTAATATCACAACAAAGTATCAATTTTATTACATCGATGATCCAGACTTACAAAATATTCATTACAAGTTGCATAGCATAAAGCTAGCTTTGAAATTGTACACAGCAGAAATACAATAGCAGTGGGTCTCCAACAACTTCATGTTGCCACAGGCGAAAACATGTTGGTTGTAGACTCGAAACCTTTAAACGAAACCTCACTCGTCGATTGATCAATCTGCAATAAGAAAAATATTGCAACACGTGGGTCAAATTCCATTAAAAATGGAGTCTGGCAAGTGACACTATGGTGGACACTTAATGGAATAACTCTATAGCCTATATGCACATTTGGCTGGTGGAGTTCAAGGCTATTTTGCATAAAACCAATTTTTCCTACTCTTTTGAGAACACTTTCTTCAAATAAAGACAAGTATGGCATGAAAACCATAATCTCATCTTCCCTTGTTCACCCATCAAGTTTTATTTCGGAAGTTGGAATGGTGGAATCCTCCGTTGACGTCCGTGATCAGCTACTCAAATTGTTCGTACCGGGGACACGACTAAGTACTTAGTTTTTACACTCTGCAGAGGTTGTGCACGTTCACCATTGTACCCATTCAACCCAAACTATCCTTTACACACCATTTGTGATAAGGGAAAGGAGAAGAATGATACGAGATCGTTCAGAAGCATTTTCCCTCCCACCTGGCTTGAACCGTTCCACCTAACATCCCCCTACATCTTCTTGTCAAGACGGAGAGAGTCCACGCAACATAATTGATCAAGCCAGAGCCCATATGGCAATGGCTGCACTGGAAGCAATCGTCACTCGGAGTTCTTCAGATTCCTCTGTTCCCTGGGTGGCCATCCACAAGTGCACATACTCCAGGAACCATAGAAATGGACCTGAGTAGCCACTCAACATAAACCATACAACCACTTACCACCCAAGTGTTTCATTCTTAACTTAGTAGAATTTAGATTTTCAGAAAACAACATTTGCATAGCATCAATAATTCTACTAAATATTGTATAGGAGGCTAGACACAGGAATAAGGAATTTCTACACAGGTTTAGCATAGCAATATACTATCCTACACATGCTTATATAAAAATACACTAAGTAATGCATATAGAAAATAATAGGAAGTTTATGAGGCGTGCCACTTGCCTTTGAATGTTGTCGTTGTTCACAAACTCTTTTCAACAACGAACGTTTGCTCTCCGTTCAATCTAAACAATATAAGCAAACAACAATACAGCAATCAACAAACAACAATCATCAAACATACATGCACATACAAAGTGAACAAACAGGTTTCATAAAACTTCTAAGGAAAATTTGTTTATGCATCAGGTGCAAAATATTCCTAAGGACTAGAGATGTATGTCATGCTAAGAAAATATTTTTAAGTCTTAAGTGAAAGACAAGATTAGGAAACAGGGAAAAGGTAGAAGAAAGATGCAGTTGGTCTTCCAGGCTTCATCTCAAGACTTGTAATATTCTCCTTGGTGATGTCTTGATTGAATTCTTGGTAGACTTGAATAATCTTCAGACTTGATGATTTTTATATCACCTAGGCTGGTCTTGGATTTAACTTAGTCTTCAAGAGGTCTAAGAGAAGAAAGGAGAAATTAAAGAGAGAGGGAGCAAGACTTAGAAAATATTTCTGGTTGGTCTTCATGAACTTCTTCTTGATTTTTCTTCTAAGTGCTTCTACTCCTTGGAGATACTTCTGAAGTCTTGTTTTTGCTAAGTCCTTCATTGGTCTTCTAGCTCCATGTTGAAAATTACTAAGTGTCTAAGTGTAGCACTTTACCAAAATGTTAAGTTGAAAATACTTCTAAGTTAGAGAAAAATAACGAAGAGGTTTTCCTATGTGGGATATAATTATAAAATAAAATATGTTATGCATGAAATGCAATTTTTAATCACATGAAAGCATTAAAATAACTTTTGAGATTTCTTTATAAATATGCATGAATTTATAAATACAATTTAATTAATTTCTATTTTTGGAAAATATAATAAAAGGAATAATTATAAGATTAAAGTTTTCTATGAATAAATTTTTATAACATAATTTTATAAATAGTGTTAATAGACAGGGGGCATTTAATTAAATTCATTGCAATTTGATTTAATCAAAAAAAGTATTTCTATTAATAGTTATGTTGAAAATACTCAAACTATTCAAATTAAGTATATAACTATGAATTCAATCAAATATTACTCAAAAATATTTTATAGCAGTGGCATCAATTTACAAATATTCCAAAGTCTCTAAAACAATTTTATTTCCAATTTTTTAATTTACAGATTTCAAGTTATGCCAAAAATACTCAAATTCACCATTTGATATTTGAATATTTTAAACTAAGTCAAATTTGAAATCTAACAGATCTAAAATATTCTACATGTCAAGGGCTTTCCAAATATATAAAAATATTTGAATTTGGATATGTGGTTAGAAAGTTATAACAAAACTAAGTGGCAGGGGCTTTTATGCAAAACCGCCATTTAATCAATTAAAAGAAAACAATTTCCATGTCAGCGCTGACTGGGCGCTTACTGTGCTGCTGACTGGGCATGCCACGTAGGCGCTGACGTGGTTAAGTGAAGCAATCTGGGCCGTCAGATCTGGATCTGGCGGTCCAGAACTGTCTGTACCGGTTCGTTTAAAACTTCTAATCTGGGCCGTTGAAAACAGATCGGACGCTCACCGTGCGTTGACCACCGGGCGGCGACGCGAGTCGCCGGAATTAGAGGCGATGGCGGTGTGAGGACCCCTCTGACTAACCGTCAGAGATGCCCACGTTATGTAAACAGATCACGATCCCAATGATCAGTGCATCGCGATCACAAAACCAACATGGTATACAAAGTTACATCATACAACTCGAATAGTATAAGACTTACATAAATAATGGTCTCATGACCAAGTCTGCAAATATCGTCGCACTAGACGAATATTTACTAAGGTTCAGCGGAAGCTTCGGCTAGCGTCGACCCTCGTCACGTCCTGACGCATTCCCACATAGCAGTTGAGCGGGACACTCAGTTGGCGTAGTCGTCGGCGTACTCCTCCTTCTCTTCGTACATCTCCTCATTTCAACCTGGACGTTTGAATATCCAGGGACACATCCATATGAGTACATTTACGTACTCGCAAGACCACCTCTAAGGCTTAAGTTTTAACGATAATGCAAGAAAACACTTTTGGAAAACTGGGATAGCTGCTATATACGACTATAGGGCTTAGTTTTCGAATACCATGATTTTAGACATAGAGAATACAACATCTCTATAACTTTGTTGAAGAAAAACATTTAGAGATAGAATTCTCTTCTCTTAGATATAGCAAGGACATATCCAAGTTCGAAACTTTCTTTTGTAAAACCTTTAAAAACACTAGGATAGGGGTAACCCTTTTTCCTTCCTTGAGATCAGACTGATTGTCTCCCCGAGACCAATCATCCTCACCAAAATTCCGTACCTCCCAGGTACCTCTTTGATGTCTCTTTGTTTCCTCCGAAAACATTTCTCTTTTAAAACCAAATTGCCCATACGCCTAGATCAGTGACCTTTCCAACCATCCATGACCGCGGACGCTGCTATTCGAATAGATTTACACTCTGCAGAGGTTGCACACTTTACCCACACCTATCGGTTATTCCGCCGTGTCTGCCACGGCCCGTCATACGACTGCATGCGGGGGTCCGGATAACACAATTAAAGCTTTGCACTATGACCACCCTAGTATCGGGGCCTCCCGGTAGGTTTGTTCTCCTCGGCACCGTGTGCTCCACTAGACCTCTTGGTCTTTCCTCGGGACGCCACACCGCCACGTCAGGAGACCCGCCGTAATCGTCTGGCTGCTGATCCGCAGCAGTGTATTGTCTCTTCCGGACAACAACCCGGCTTCGAGGGCCCAGCCCTCATAGAACGTATGAGAGCCCCAACACTAAAACAGACAAGCTTCCCGCTAAGCCCTACCCATGTCAGGTAGTGTGGTTGCACGGGTTAATTGTTCGAGCGGCTGCTAGGGCAGTACTTTGTTTTTCAAAAACAACTTCCAATCCTCCGACTACTCCCAGCTGCTCGGGTTTTCGCAAACATCTCTGATTGCTCCCAGCAACTTGGGTTTTAGTAAAACACTTGCTCTCTGATTGCTCCCAGCAGCTCGGGTTTTCCTCCGTAAAACCGTTTTATCAAATAGGTCCCCATCCTATAGTTTTGAGATAAGTAGATGAAAGTGGTCTACTAGAAAATCTTAATCTTTTTGGATGGAGCCTTCAACAACAAGGCCCATCAGGTAAAACTCTGTTTGTAATACCTTCAGTATTCTAGCAGATAACTTTGACCAAACAATATTTTGTAAGATAGTTTTTGGGTGGCAAGGTACCACAAAAGAAGTGAAACATGCATCATTTTATTTTGAAAACAAAACAATGCTTGATAAAATAGTAGGATTCATTATAGTGGTGAGGTGGGCTTGCCTGGCTCAGCACTATGTCCTTGGTCTTGATCTTGATGTTCTTCAGGTTACTTTCTCACTTCCCGTTCCTTCCCGATCGTATCAAACGTCGTAAACAGGAAAATGAACCACACACAGAATACAAGACAAAGTACAAGAGACAAAAGTATCTTAATTGTTTAGGAAATACTTCAGACAAAAGTATATTAACATACAAGCAAGTATTGATATTAACACTAGCATTAAGCCTACACACATGCAAACATGTTACTATTTAAGCCTACTAAAAAGTAACTAAGTGACAAACAATGGTAAAACCACCGTCCAAACAAGTTTATGACTAAGAGCTAAAAAGGTGTATTAAGCCTATTAAATAAGACACTGCAATTAATACCACTTCAACGATTAAACCAAACAATCACACAGTAACAAGTGTTGACAACAATTCTTGAAGTGAACAAACCATTCAACGATCATTACATAACACAAACAATTACTGTATAGTATTTAACACCAAAACAATCATTCACATGCATAACACACAATTGAAATTAGTGCAACTCCTAGGAAACAAGATGAACTATGTGAAACTCAAAAGGGAAGGGACTAGCAATGCTATCAGGAAATTTATTAAGGCTATTAAAGGATAACCTAAGTTTCTGGACTTATGAGTTACTAAGCAGATCAACACATACAATTCAAGTAAAACAGGGAATTAACTTATTACATTTATTGGATAAATAATATGATGTTTAAAGAGATAAAACATAACACACAAACATACCCACAAGCAAAGTATATAAGAACAATTGATGTTATTATTAGGGTACAACGTGAATAATGCTAAAAATAAGTAAACAATGCACCACACATTATCAAAGTGGTTTAATCAAGTCATTATTATTGAGTTAAGGTTTTGATCTTCAAAAGTTGATTAGTAATATTTCTACAATTCACATTTGCTAAGAACAGGGTATTAAAAGCTAATACTTCTGTTAGCCAAAAGTTGTTGTTTTGGTGGATAAATCATAACTCATAAGATAATGTTCATAAAATAGAATCCTTCTACCACAGTACACCTAGCAACCATATCAAGTGGTGAAACTTGGATTTGCAATATAAGCTATTACCAAACAGTAGGTAAAAATCATGTAAATGCTACTAGTCTCAAAATTATAATGAATATAGTTTCAGATTTAGAAATCTCCTGTATGCAAGGTTAATTGCTATGGATAGGTATTTTCTTAAGATTTCTGTAGAAATAGGATTCACCCCATTTGGAAACTCCCAACTCAAGATATTCCATTTTAAGTGAAGAACATACTTTTTACTTGCTTTAATGTGCAACACAATGTTTAAATGTTTTTGAGACAAAACCAGTGTGGTATGATAAAAAAACACATAGGTCCACACAAAAATACTCCTAAACCATTTGTATAAACATATATAAGCACAAACAATTAAAACTAGATACATGCAGATAACAGAAAATTAGAATATCCATTTTAAAGTGTAATAACCTAATGTTTTAGAAAATAATCTATCATGAGCAAAATATAGGATGAAAAATTCTACCAAGTTAGGATATGATAGCTAATACCAATATCTACCACATGCAGTTGGATTTACTCTAAAAAGAATTTTAAATAAAGATTTAAAATTCAACAAATTGCTATTGATGTCTTTCTTAAACTTTATAGAACTTTATTTAGACACATCTCCTGCATGAAAGGCTTATAGATATAGGTAGATATTTTACTGGGCTTTCCATAGAACTAAAGTTTGCTAATTTTGGATCTATAAAGCTCAA
This sequence comes from Poa annua, assembly GCA_026929855.1. Lineage (NCBI taxonomy): Eukaryota > Viridiplantae > Streptophyta > Magnoliopsida > Poales > Poaceae > Poa > Poa annua. Next base: position 99,263,930 of record CM049427.1, read on the forward strand.
GTTATTAAGGATCTATAAAACTCAAGTTATAAGACACAGGAAGCAAGTAACCTGACTTGTGAGACATCCTTTAACTGGATGTCTGGTATGACCATGGGGCCACTCATCAGGACATCCTTTGGACATATGTCCTATCTCTCCACAAGTTTTGCATGCCTTTAGTTTGGTCATAAGGTTCTCTTCAAAATCACTATGGTTTTGATCAATCTTAGGCGGTTGGTCATTGATCAACTTCCACAGCTGACTCTGGTTCTCTAATAGTAGTCACATAGTTGTATGCAAATCATTGGTGTTAGTATTGGGGTGAGACATCTGTTTGGTTTAGAAAGCAATGAGTTGAATTGTTTGTACTTATGGAGGAATCCTAGTTCAATAAAACAAAACAAGGCAACCAGTCTATAACATAATCAATCAACATCTAACAAACATCAAGCAACAAGGTTCACAACAAACAAACAATCTAGTATTGTCATATAGCCAAGTTGATATGATCAATACACTAACACGATATCGTTATTCTATTTAGTTGGTGGTCAAATCTACCTCCTTCGTGAGTGCTTCAAGTTCTTGTTCAACTTTCTTGGATTCTTAGAAGCGTTGGCCGAACCCTATTTCTTCAGTGGTCTTCCATGCATGTAGAACTTCATGTTGAATTGAAACTTTTCTAAATGAAGCAGTAGAATCAGACTTAGACTACAAGAACATGGTCATCTAGAAAAAGACTTTTACAAGATTGAACATAGAGCACACATACAAACATATTTTTGAGAAAGGCCAGTGCCACATGATTGAGAAAACACATAGCTATGCTACAAAATTTATTTCTCAATTTTTGCATGCACCGATCTAGCAGAAATTAATTAAATCTGGGCTAATAGTTTTCTGGAAAAATAACAGGGAAAAGTCTTTTTAATCGGAAAAACATCAAACGGGCCAGATCTGGCGCGGCCCGCGCTGTCCGAGCCGGGCCGGCCCAGGTTGCTGCGCGCGCCGGCAAGGAGGTAAGTGGCCGCCGGATCGCGGGCGGACGGCCAGGATTAGACGCGCGGCGGTTCAAACAGAACCGTAGATGCAGAGATCGACGGCCCGAGGCCATCTTCTACCTCGCGACGGGGAACAGGCGGGCTGAAACCCTAGAGGAGGTGTCGAGCACGCGGGTCTCACCCAGGGGACTCGGAGGGGGTGGTGGAGGGATGGACGTGGATGCGGAGGTTGAGGGGAGCCCGAGGATGGTCTCGGTTGGACGAGGCGCGTCCTGGAGCAGCGGCGAGGTCGACGGCGCCCGCGACGGGCACGGCGGGGTCACGACCACTCCAGTGAACCTGAAACCACACGACGATTTCAAAGATATGGACCACGGGGAGGGGAACGAGATGGGACAGAAAGAGGGAGAGGAGAGGGACGGCATTGGTGGAGAGCATGCTCGGGAGCTCCGGACCCGAGCGACGATTTCTCCTCGAGAGCGAACAGAGGAATGCGAGAGCTTGCTCGATCTCGCAAGGGGGTGCGACAGTGGAGTGAGAGGGAGAGAATGGGCAAGGTGAGAGGGGCTATGGAGCATCGGCTGCAATAAGAGAGGGTTGGTGGCCGGTTGCACGGTCACGAGCATGGGCAGAGAAGGAAGGAGGCACGGGATGGGCATTGGCCCCGCCAGGCGGTGGGCAATGATGCTCTGCTGGCCTACACCTCTTTGGAAGCTTGTTGATGGCCCTGTGTTGTTGGAATTAGAAGGGAGTATGGAGGGAGGCCTCTTCTACCCCCTAGCTTCTCGACAAAATGCCAGAGAGAAGGAGACAAAGAGATGTGAGCTAGGGTTTGGACAAGGTCGTGGCTTAAGGGCTCCCCGGGGGTGTGGGGTCTAATGCACACCCTAAACCACGAGTTGGACAAGGTTAGAGGGGTAGGTTTTGATTTTGATGAATTTGGGCTGATTTAATTAGCCCACTATGCTAACATGGATTAGTCCAACCCTTTACTAAGAAATTATAAGACAAGTAGGGTTGGTTAGAGGACATAAAGGTTTAACACTAGCTATAAAATTTTGGGTCCAAGGGGCACAATAACAACTAGATACAAGAATGGCAAGTAGCTATCTAGCAACACTACATATGGTCACTTTATAATGCAGCACACAAAACCAACGAGAAATAGTGATATAGGTGGGAAGTAGAGGTGGCGAGGATGATGTTAGGTGAGTTACACTTCCAATTGGAATAAAAGAAACCCTAATTGACCTGCTCTAGAAATGTTATAAATTAACAGAAGTGAAGATACATCTTCTACCTCCCAAAAATAGCAACTATAGACATAATAATAATATAAAAACAACATTACAAGGGGTAACACAATTCATTCAAGCAAGATAAGCTAATCAAGCATTTAGATCCTAAGTTAAACTATCAACATAAAATGTTGACACAAGCAACACCCACAACAATTACACATTTCAATAAAGGAATTCAACACAAATCTACTAGGGCAACCAACAAACATTTGGATAAATTACCAAATTCCAAGAGTGTATTATAAAGTTGGTGAGGTGGTGATCAACATGATTATGGCAAGGTTTTGGATAAAGATAATTAAGCATCTCTTTGGGAATTGATTTCCAAAGACTAGTAAAGTTGGGGTTTTAAAAAGAGAGTTGCTAATACTTGCAACTTTTTAAACTCGAAATATATCAGGACCCACTATATGATCCTTTGTAGTTTTGCAAACATATAGTTTTTGGAAATACTTATATTTTCTGAAATAAAAGGTCTTTGGGTAACTGCTAAAATCAAGACATCATGATAACTATAGTTTGTTAAGAATAAGATCGGAGAAGATATATGTATTATTTTACTTGTCATAATTCTAGATTGTAGAAGTCATGTTATACTTCAGTTTTAATAGGTTGCTAGTTAGAAGTCAACAACAACACACAAGATGACAAGCAGAGCATACCAGGGAAAACACATCCATTAACAGGACATTTCAAAAAGTTTTTGTTGCCTGGATCTTTTATAATTAAGTTTTGCTGCTTCCAAAATTTGGGGCGTTACAGGCGGCGGCGGCGCTCGGGCATGGACCAATTCGAGACTCCGGTGGTCTCTTTTCTTCGAGGAGCTGACGGTGAGAAGCGGGAGGCCGCAGGGACGACGATGGGCAAGGTGGTGGTGCCGTATTCATCCGGAAACTGCAGGGGCGCGTGGTAGGGCGGCTTCCGACGGCGAGCTTCTTGCGTCAGCCTAGAGGCGTATTAGGTTAGGTTTTTTGGGCCAAAAGGGAGAGGAGGGTGTGGAGGTTTTATAGGCCGAGCAGGGGGGAAAGAACATGCATCAATCACGCCGGATTTGGATAGGAAATCGGGGGCGCAATTTCTGGACAGAGGTTGAAGACGGGCTGACGTCAGCATGACGTCAGCAATTTTTCTTTTTCTTTTCTGATTTTTTTTATTCATAAATTTTGATTTAAATGTCCAAATGATGTCAAATTAATTTCTAAAAAATTGTAAAATTATTAGCTTTGTGTTAAACCAGTTGTGGGCATGTTTTTAACATTTTTGAAAAATAATATTTTGAATTATTGATTAAATACAAATTTGACACTTAAGGTCCAATTTGCAATTATATCTTAATTAAATTTTGTTTTGGCTAAAATCAAATTTGTAAAATACTCACATTCCAATATGTTTGAATTTAAGTCATTTTAACTCATTTCCAAATACTAAATTCATTTTAGGCTTTAGTATGATACTAAATAACATAACACATACTATATGAAAATAAAAAGGGAAAATAATGTATTCATTTTAATTCAAAATAATTTGTGCACCATTAAATTTTATATTAAGATAATTCAATTGGAACTTCATAACCACTTTGGAAAAGATTTTAGTTTTAATTCATTTCTTATTTAAAATATATTAATCAAAATAAATGAAATTCATTTAAGCAAACGAAATGTTTATTTGGATTGTTAAGTAATTATAAAATCTATGAGGTTTTCAAGTTATAAACTATAGACTTGTAATATCCAAACTATGTTTTGAACTCAGGTAAAAGAATAATAATCTTTTGGCAAATAGACAATGTTTTCAATAGTTTAAAATAACACTTGTAATTATTATTTTAATTTATTTAAAGCTAAGGCTAAGTCGTTGAAATCAATTACTTATAGGTAAACCATTAACTTAGAATAAAATGGTTTGTACTTTATAAAACATTTGTCAAATTACATATTAAGGTTTTTGAAATACAATGGATAATGTAAGGTTTAATTGGAAATAACTTTTGAAAATAATGACACATTGGGAATTTTGAAATAATAGACTTTTTCAAATTGGTTGAAGTCTTTTATAGTTGGTTTCCTTAAGCATTTAAATTTTTATTTTAATCAAAAACAAAAGTTTTAAATTTTTGTGATTTTTTAACATTATAAAATGATGGGATGTTACAAATAACCAGCGACTCGGCTAAGCACGAGTCGGCAGATGCGCACGCAATGGAGCGCTTGTGGTCACCCGAGATGGTGATCACGCCATTTGGACCCGCCATCTTCATCTTCAGGTATCCCATGTGAGTGGAGATCATGAACTTGGCCAGAGCTGGTCTGTCGATGAGAGTATGCTACGGGCTTTCGAGATCCACCACCTCAAACTCACACTCTCGGTACGACAGTTCTCCCGAGTTCCGAACAACACTTTGACCCATATCTTGCCCATAGGGGAACAAGAGACCCCCGACACAATGCCATGAACTTTCGTGTCGGTTGGCAGCAGTGTGTTCATGGACACTCCCAGCTTCAGCATGGTGTCCTTGTACATGATGTTAATGGCACTGCCATCGTTAATAAGAACACGGCTGAACCGGATGTTGAGGTTTGGTCCCACGAAGGTCGGGTCCACCACCAACGCTTAGCCTCCGGGCTTGGGCATAACCCGGGGATGATCCTTCCGGCTCCAGGAGATCTCCATCTTAGACCAGTGCAGGAACTTTGGCACATACGGGATGACTGCGTTTACTTCCAGTGCGCGCTGGCGCACACTCTTCCTGTCTGGTGGCTTGGTCACGAAGACCACATAGCTCTGGTAAGCTTCTCTGTAGTAGCCCTGCTGGTAGCCGGTTTGATTGCTCGGTCCGGCACCGTTGTCGTTTTCGACATTCACCATATTCACCCCGTCTCGGAGCCAGTGGCCTCTGAGCGGTCTGGTTAACTCGGACATCATTAGCTCCCGACAGCGGTGCTGCAGGTCTCGGGATGTTCGGCCGAGCTGCCGGAATGTTCGGCCAAGTTGCTCCGGCACCACCTTCTCTCAACGTGCGATGTTACCATCTACACTGTCGGGTGGTAGCAGCAGGGCTTGTCCAACATCTCCTCATAGGTCAGTGGCTTCCTCTGGTCCACCTAGGTCTTCTGCACCTCTTGCCTCTGACCCTAAGCCGGACAACCGACTTTCTAACACTGGCTGCTGCCGGCATCACCCTGATCTTGGTTCACCGCCGCGAAATGTGTGAAGCATAATGGAAGTCGGGCTGGCTTCTCTTTTGGCCAAAATCCTGGCGCTCATGATTTCTGTTTGGCCCGGGTCTATGGTTTCCCGATTTCCTCCTGTTCGAGTCTCCCGAATCTACTAGAGGCTGCATAGGATCACCGAGAGTGTATGTGTCGACAATACACATCGTCTCGGCCAAAGTTGTTGGCATTTTCCTCTGCAGTTTCTGCCACAACATGGATCCACGTGGGCATCCCCGCGCAAACGAAGATATGGCTTGGGCCTCAACAACTCCTTCGCAATAGTTGCGAATGTTGCTCCACCGAGTCAGATACTCTCGGTCGGTCTCATTGTCCCTCTTCTTGCAAATGGCAACCTGCTAAGGTCGGTTGGGCCTCTTGTACGTGTTGGTGAAGTTGCTAATGAAGGCATCCTCAAAATCTAGCCAACAGTCTATACTTTCAGCTCTCAAGTTATTCAGCAGAATCCTGTCGGACCCTCCAACATCTACGGCACATATCTCAACGCCCAACGTATGTTTCTTCCCGCTATGCTTAATGCAGTTACATAGTCGGTGAGCCAGTATTCTGGCTTCGAGCTGCCGTCATATGTCTTGGCACTCCGGTTGAGCTAGAAGTGATGCACTTGCGGCTCCTTCATGATCCGGGGTCCAAAACATGCCGGTCCAGGTGGACCCTGTTCTTCTATCAGCTCGGACTGGTGAAGCCGGTCCAGCTTGTACCGGGCATCACTCGGATCTAGCTGCCGAGCTCCCACCCGAGATCCCAGAGGATTCTCGTTCGCTTGTTGTCCGAGTCTCTGCAACCTCGAGTCACCATCATCATGCCGGTCAACCACCTGGGCAACCGCATGTTGCGGCACGGAGGCAGCTTCTCTTTGCCTATTTCCCCGGTTTCGTGACGGATTCCGAGGTGGATTACCACGGCTAGCCGGGTTATTGTTTCCTACACCCCGGTTACCGTCGCCATGGCTACTGTGAGCACGACCAGCATTGGTCTTCCCGGTTTGCTGTTGTCTGGCAAAGGCCGAATCGTATACCTGTAGCTTCTTATTTTTCCCGGCTTCGGCGGCAAAATTCTCCGGCCTGGAGGTACGGATTGGAACGGGGAGAGGGAGGGGAAATGATGCGGGGGTCAAGGGCTTTTTAAAGGGGCCGGAGGGGAGGAACGGTTCGCGGTGATTGCGCCAAAAATGGAGAGGAATCGGAGAAGCAATCGCCGGCGAAAATCTCGGCTAGAGGTTAGGGATGAAGCCCTGACAGGTGGGTCCCGCCTGTCAGTTTTTCACTTTTTCTTTTCTGATTTATTTATTGCTTTTATAACTTTTGATTTTAAACTCCAAATGAAGTCAAACAAATTTCTAAAAATCTGTAAAATTATTATCTTTGTGTTAAACCAGTTGTGGGCATGTTTTGAACAATTTTCAAAAATAATAATTTTGAAATATTGATTTATGCAAATTTTAACACTTTATGTTATGTTTGAAAATAGGCATTTAATTAATTCATTTGGGTTAAATAAAATTTAGGAAATTACCCACATTCAATTATGTTTGAATTCAAGTTATTTAAACTCATTTTCAAATACTAAAATCATTTTAGGCTTTAGTATAATACTAAATAACATAACATATACTATATGAAAATAAAAAGGGAAATTAATGTATTCATTTTAATTCAAAATAATTTGTGCACCATTATATTTTATATTAAGATAATTCAATTGAAACTTCAAAACAACTTTGGAAAAGATTTTTGTTTTAATTCGTTTCTTATTTAGAATATATTAATCATTTCATGCTTTGAAAACATTTAAGCAAATGAAATGTTTATTTGGATAATTCATTAATTTTAATTTATGAAGTTTTAAGGTTATAAAGTATAGGCTTATAATTTCCAAATTATATTTTGAACTCAGGTAAATTAATCATAATCTTTTGGCAATTAGGCAATGTTTTCAATAGTTTAAAATAACACTTGTAATTATTATTTTAATTTATGAATTGCTATTTCTAAGTGGTTGAAATCAAATACTTATAAAGAAACCTTTTATTTCATGAATATGATTTGAAGATTTGTAAGACATTTGTCAAATTAGATATTGAGGTTTTAATAATTACAATGAATAATAAATTGTTTAACTTGAAACAACTTTTGAAAATAATGATTACTTGAGATATTTGCAATATTAAACTTTTGCAATATGTTTGAAGTCTTTTATAGTTGGTTTTCTTATACATTTAATATTTTATTTTAATAAAAAGAAAAGTTTTAACTTTTAGTGATTTTTGAACATTATAAAATGTTGGGATGTTACAAACTACCACCCTTAAAAGGAATCTCGCCCCCGAGATTCGGAGAGGCTAGAAAGAAAAGCAAATGCTTGAAATGATTCTGATAACTCGAGAGGTTTTGAGAAATGTAATTTCTGACATGGAAACTGGAAACTAGCAGGGGATGAGTTTTCTGATTGGGGAGGCTCGAAAGAAAGACGGTTTGGGATCTCTGGGTTTAAGGCAGCTGGGTTAGAATTATCTGGGTGGCTACCACCCTTAAAAGAAATTTTTGTGGTCAATCTAGGAACTTTGTTTAATCTTGTTTATTTCTCTGATGTAGAGCGTACAAGTATTCAAAATACAATGGCATTTGGTGGATACAGAAATTTTAGCACTCACGTTTTCCACTCGGACCTTGGAGAGATTTATCCTTCTTCCTCTCAGGGCAGCCACTGACATAGTGTCCTGTTGCTGCGCATTTGCGACACGTCACGGGGCTGATGATTTTCTTGTGCGAGCGGGTAAGGCATTTCTCCTTCATCTTTACTGGGCACTTATCAGTATAATGTCCCTTGCCCTTGCATTTGAAGCAAATTACGTCTCTTAAGTTCTTCTTCTTCTTCTTAGGTGTTTCCAGGGCTAAAAATTCTTCCAAGTCTTGTTTGCTATATTCTATCTCAATTAAAGAAGTCATGTCTCGTTTGATGTGACAACTTCGAGCTATAGGTGATCTCCTTTACACTTATGTCAACACTTGGAGGTACTTTTGGGTGTCCTCGGAAGTGATCTTACTCTTATTTCATTTTTCACCTTAGTATGATCCACAATCTCGGTTTGATGAAGATTTTGTTCAGTATCCTGACCAATCCTTTTCTCTTTGTTGTCCCATGAATAATGTCCTAGTTCTCCACAGGTAAAACATGTTATATGGCTAGTATCTCTTTTGAATTCTACCTTGTTTTCTTGTACTTCCACATACTTCATGAGATTTTGTTGCATTCCCGGTTTGGCTTGCTGACTGACTTCTTGCACTACGGAATAAAGTTGACACTGTATTGGGACATGATTTGTTCCTTCACACAGGAAGCAAGTAACCGGACTTGTGAGACATCCTTTACCTGGATGTCTGGTATGACCCTGGGGCCACTCATCAGGACATCCTTCGGACATATGTCCTATCTCTCCACAAGTTTTGCATGCCTTTAGTTTGGTCATAAGGTTCTCTTCAAAATCACTATGGTTTTGATCAATCTTAGGCTGTTGGTCATTGATCAACTTCCACAGCTGACTCTGGTTCTCTAATAGTAGTCACATAGTTGTATGCAAATCATTGGTGTTAGTATTGGGGTGAGACATCTGTTTGGTTTAGAAAGCAATGAGTTGAATTGTTTGTACTTATGGAGGAATCCTAGTTCAATAAAACAAAACAAGGCAACCAATCTATAACATAGTCAATCAACATCTAACAAACATCAAGCAACAAGGTTCACAACAAACAAACAATCTAGTATTGTCATATAGCCAAGTTGATATGATCAATACACTAACACGATATCGTTATTCTATTTAGGTGGTGGTCAAATCTACCTCCTTCGTGAGTGCTTCAAGTTCTTGTTCAACTTTCTTGGATATCTTAGAAGTGTTGGCCGAACCCTATTTCTTCAGTGGTCTTCCATGCATGTAGAACTTCATGTTGAATTGAAACTTTTCTAAATGAAGCAGTAGAATCAGACTTATACTACAAGAACATGGTCATCTAGAAAAAGATAAGATGTTTTCAGAAGGTTGATAGTAGATGAGAGTATGAGGAAGATAAAATGAAAAGTTTTGTTTTTAGAAAACTGAATAAAATAGATTTTGAATCGTATGGTCAAATACTATTTCTATCCAAACCTAGGGTTTCGAACCTATAGGCAACACAGTGCTCTGAAACCATCTGTAGCGTACCTGCACTTCATGTTGCATAGCCTAAAGCTAGCATTGAAAAAGTACACAGCGGAAATACAATAGCAGTGGGTCTCCAACAACTTCATGTTGCCATAGGCGAAAACATGTTGGTTGTAGACTCGAAATCCCTTAACGAAACCTCACTCGTCATTTGAATAACCTGTATAAATAAAATTTTGCAACAGAGTGGGTCAGATTCCATTAAAAATGGAGTCTGGCATGTGACACTATGGTGGACACTTAATGGAATAACTCTATAGCCTATATGCATATTTGGCTGGTGGAGTTCAAGGCTATTTTACATCAAGCCAATTTTTCCTATCTCTTTGGAAAACACTTTCTTCAAATCAAGACAAGTATGGCATGAAAACCATAAATCTCATCTTCCCTTGTTCACCCATCAAGTTTTATTTCTGAAGTTGGAATGATGGAATCCTCCGTTGACGTCCGTGATCAGCTGCTCAAATTGTCCGACCGGGGACACGGCTAAGTACTTAGTTTTACACTATGCAGAGGTTGTGCACGTTCACCATTGTACCTATTCAACCCAAATTATCCTTTACACACCATTTGTGATAAGGAAAGGAGAAAAATGAGACGAGATCGTTCAGAAGCATTTTCCCTCCCACCTGCCTTGACCCGTTCCACCTAACACCCCCTACATCTGCTTGTCAAGTCGGAGAGAGTCCACGCAACATAATTGATCAAGCCAGAGCCCATATGGCAATGGCTGCACTGGAAGCAATCGTCACTCGGAGTTCTTCAGATTCCTCTGTTCCTGGGTGGCCGTTCACAAGTGCACGTACTCCAGGAACCATAGACATGGCATGAGTAGCCACTCAACTTCGCCACCATACAACCTTTTACCACCCAGGTGTTTCATTCTTAAATTAGTAGAATTTAGATTTTCACAAAACATCATTTGCATAGCACCAATAATTCTACTAAGTATTGCATAGGAACCTAGACACAGGAATAAGGAATTCTACACAGGTTTAGTATAGCAATACTATCCTACACATGCTTGTATAAAAATACACTAAGTAATGCATATAGAAAATAGTAGGAAGTTTATGAGGTGTGCCACTTGCCTTTGAATGCAGTCTTTACTCACAAACTCTTTTCAACGAACTCGGGTCTCTCCGTTCAGTCTAAACAATATAAACAAACAACAATCATAAAACAAAACAACACAACACATACAAACAAGTTTCTTAAACTTCTAAGGAATACATGTCATGTATGCAAAATATTTCTAAGGACTGAATGCATGTCATGCCATGAAATTCTTTTAAGGTAATGCCAGGAGATGTGTTGGTCAGAAATGACTAAGGACTATGGTCAAGTTGGATAAAAAATAACTTTGTTAAAATTTTATCTTGAATAAGCATTTTAATGACTTAGTCATGATGTGCATAAAATACTTAGAGAAAATACTAACTCTATTCTTCAAGGTGATCAACAATTATTAACAACTCTTCGTAAATTGGATACTAGGATCCAACAAACTTCAAGATGATGATATCATGATCAAAAAATGTTTAAGTCTAAAGTGAAAGACAAGATTAGGAAAGAGGGAAATGATAGAAAGAAATATGTAGTTCTCCTCCATGCTTCATCTCCAGACTTGTAATATTCTCCTTGGTGATGTCTTGATTGAATTCTTGGTAGACTTGAATAATCTTCAGACTTGATGATTCTTGTATCACCGGGGCTGGTCTTGGAATTAACTTAGTCTTCAAGAGGTCTAAGAGAAGAAGGAAGAAAAGAGAGAGAGAGAAAGAGGAAGCAAGACTTAGAAAATTATTGTTGGTTGGTCTTCATGAACTTCTTCTTGATTTTCTTCTAAGTGCTTCTACTCCTTGAAGATACTTCTGAAGTCTTGTTTTGGCTAAGTCCTTCATTGGCCTTTTAGCTCCATGTTGAAAATCCTAAGTGTCTAGTGCATATCACTTTTACCAAAATACTAAGTTTGAAAATAATCTTAACTTAGAGAAAATGGGGGAGGAGTTTGCTTATGGGAAATATAACCACAAAATAAAATATGATATGCATGAAATGCAATTTTTAATCACAACAAAAGCATCAAAATAACTTTTGTGATTTCTTTATAAATATGCATGAATTTATAATTGCAATTTAATTAATTTCTATTTTAATAAAATATAATAAAATTAATAAATATAAGATTAAAGCTTTCTATAATTAAATTTTTATAACAAAATTTTGTAAATAGTGTTAATAGACAAGGGGCATTTAATTAAATTTATAGAAATTTGATTTAATCAAAAATAATATTTCTATTAATAGTTATGTTGAAAATACTCAAACTATTCAAATTAACTATATAACTATGAATTCATTCAAATATTACTCAAAAATATTGTGAGGACCCCTCTGACTACCCGTCAGAGATGCCCACGTTATGTAAACAGATCACGATCCCAATGATCAGTGCATCGCGATCACATAACCAACATGGTATACAAAGTTACATCATACAACTCGAATAGTATAAGACTTACATAAATAATGGTCTCATGACCAAGTCTGCAAACCTCGTCGCACTTGACGAAAATTAACTAAGGTTCAGCGGAAGCTTCGGCTAGCGTCGACCCTCGTCACGTCCTGACGCATTCCCACAAAGCAGTTGAGCGGGACACTCAGTTGGCGTAGTCGTCGGCGTACTCCTCATTCTTGTCGTACATCCCTTCATTTCAACCTGGACGTTTGAATATCCAGGGACACAGCCATATGAGTACATTTACGTACTCGCAAGACCACCTCTAAGTCTTAAGTTTTCATGATAATGCAAGAAAATACTTTTCGAAAACTGGGATAGCTGCTATATACAACTATAGGGCTTAGTTTTCGAATACCATGATTTTAGACATAGAGAATACGACATCTTTGTATCTTTGTTGAAGAAAAACATTTAGAGATATAATTCTCTTCTCTTAGATATAGCAAGGATATATCCAAGTTCAAAACTTTCTTTTGTAAAACCTTTAAAAGCACTAGGATGGGGATACCCCTTTTTCCTTCCTTGAGATCAGACTGATTGTCTCCCCGAGACCAATCATCCTCTCCCCAATTCCGTACCTCCCAGGTACCAATGTGTTGATTCCTTGCTTTCTTCGAAAACACTTCTCTTTCAAAAAACCATAAAACAGCCAGCATGCCTAGTGGGACCTTTCCAACCGTCCATGACCGCGGACGCGGCTATTCGAATAGATTTACACTCTGCAGAGGTTGCACACTTTACCCACACCAATCGGTCCTTCCGCCGTGTCTGCCACGGCCCGTCATACGACCGCATGCGGGGGTCCGGATAACACGATCAAAGCTTTCCACTATGACCACCCTAGTATCGGGGCCTCCCGGTAGGTTTGTTCTCCTCGGCACCGTGTTCTCCACTAGACCTCTTGGCCTTTCCTCGGGACGCCACACCGCCACGTCAGGAGACCCACCATAATCGTCCGGCTGTTGGTCCTCAACAGTGTATTGTCTCTTCCGGACGACAACCCGGCTTCGAGGGCCCAGCCCCCATAGAAAATATGAGAGCCCCAACACTAAAACAGACAAGCTTCCGGCTAAGCCCTACCCATGTAATGTAGTGTGGTTGCACAGGTTAATTGTTCGGGCGGCAGCTAGGGTCACACTTTGTTTTTCAAAACACTTTCTCCTCCGACTACTCCCAGCAGCTCGGGTTTTCGCAAACATCTCCGATTGCTCCCAGCAACTCGGGTTTTAATAACACACTTGCTCGCCAATTGCTCCCAGCAACTCGGGTTTTCCTCCGTAAAACAGTTTTATCAAATGGGTTCCCATCCTAAAGTTTTGAGGTAAGGAATAAGAGTTCACTACTAGAAAACTTAATCTTTTTGATGGTGCCTTCAACAACAAGGCTCACCAACTAAACTCCTTTTTTTAACACCTATAATATTCTAGAAGATAACTTGGGCCAAACAATATTTTGAAAAAAATAGTCTTCGGGTGACAAGGGACCACAAAAGAAAAGAAAACATGCATTATTTTATTTTGAAGACAAAACATGCTTTGTAAATAATAGGATTGCATAATGGTGGTGAGGTGGGCTTGCCTGGCTCAGCAATATGTCCTTGGTCTTGGTCTTGATGCTCCTCAGGTTCACTCCTCACTTCCAGTTCCTTCCCGATCGTATCTAACGTCGCAAACAGGAAAATGAAGCACACTCAGAATACAAGACAAAGCTACAAGGACATAGTAAACAACAAGTATTGCACAAGACACTTCGCTAACAATCAAGAGCAAACAACTCCTTTAGCTAAACAAAAACAAACAACAAAGTTCATAGAGATAAGACAAACAATAGATTCTCCTAAGAAAATATACACAACAACCCTGAGTATTAAAAGGGTAGTTCTACAGAACTCCAAAACAACACATCACTTAGGGGTCATTATATCATTTAACAAGAGTTGTTATAATAGCTTCAGGAAATACTTCAGACAAAAGTATATTAATTGTTTAGGAAATACTTCAGACAAAAGTATATTAATTGTTTAGGAAATACTTCAGACAAAAGTATATTAATTGTTTAGGAAATACTTCAGACAAAAGTATCCTAACACTCAAGCAAGTATTAACATTAACACTAGCATTGAGCACACTCACATGCAAACATGTTACTAGCTCAAGAAATACCTACTATCAAGTAACTAGGCGACCAACAATGGTAACACCAGCGTCCAAACAAGTTTATGAATAAGAGCTAAAATGGTGCATTAGGCTTATTTAATAGGACATCACAATTAAGGTCACTTCAACCAATAAACAAACAATCACATGGCAACCAAGTGTTGACAACAATCTAGAATAAGAAGGTCATATATTAAGCATTGCAAAACACAAGGAACTACTGGATATAATTTAACACCAAACAATCATTCACATGCATAACACACAAATGAAAATAGTGCAACTCCTAGGAAACAAGATGAACTATGTGAAACTCAGATGTGAAGGGGCTAGCAATACTTTCAGGGAATTTATTAAGTCTATTAAAGGGTAACCTAAGTTTCTGTACTTATGAGTTACTAAGAACACCAACACATAACAATTGAGGTAGAACAGGAATTTATCTCATCACACTTATTAGATAAATAAGATGATGTTTAAAGAGATTTAACATAACACACCAACATACCCACAAGCAAAGCTTATAAACACAATTGACGTTATTATTAAGGTACAAAGTGAATAACGCTAAACATAAGTAAACAATGCACCAAACATTATAAAAGTGTTTCAACCAAATTGTTATGGTTGAGTTAAGGTCCTTAACTTCAAGAGTTGATTAGCAATAATTATACAATTCACATTTGTTAGGAATAGATGATTAAAATCTAAGACTCCTATTAGCCAAATGTTGCTGCTTTGGGAGATAAGTTATAACTCCAATAATATTTTTCAGAAATATAAGTTCTTCTACCACAGTACACCTAGTAGCTATAGGAAGCTAGGGAAATTTGATTTGCATCAAAAGTTATTACTGAACATGAGTTAAAAATCATACAAATGCTACTGGTCTCAAAACCATAATCAATATAGTTTAAGTTTTAGGAATCTCCTACATGCAAGGTTAATTGATATGGATAGGTATTGACTTAAGCCTTCTGTAGAAATAGGATTCACCCCATTTGGACACTTCCAACTCAAGATATTCCATTTTAAGTGAAGAACGTACTTTTTACTTGGTTTAATGTGCAACACAAAGAATAAATATTTTTGACACAAAACCAGTGTGGTATGATAGACAAAACACATAGGCGCTACACAAAAATACACCTAAAACATTTGTATAAACATACAAGGCACAAACAATTAAAACTAGATGCAAGCAAACCACAGAAAATAGATATATTATTTTTGAAGTGCAAAAACCTACTATTTAAGAGAATAATCCACCATGCACAAAATATAAGCTGTAAAATTCTACCAAGCTAGGATATGATGGCTACTACTAATATCTAACACATACAATTGGATTTGATCAAAAATGTATTTTTAATAATGAACTAAAAATCAACAAAATTCAACTGTTGTTAACCTTAAACTTAATAGAACGTTATTTAGAAACATCTCCTGCATGCAAGGCTTATAGATCTAGATAGGTATTCTCCTAAGCTTTCCATAGAACTAAAGTTTGCTAATTTTGGAACTATAAACTCAAGTTATTTAGTAAATGGTAAAAATTCCACTTTTTACAAGATTGCACATAGAGCACACATACAAACATATTTTTGAGAAAGGCCAGTGCCAAATGGTTAAGAAAACTCATAGCTACTCAAACATTTTGAATCATCCACTTTAGATAAGTAGATCTCCCACAAACGAATTTATTCTCTCAAGCATCTTTCTGGGAAAAATTAGACTGGAAAATGATTTAACTGAAAAAAATAAGAAAACGGGCCAGATCTGGAGCGGGCTTCTCTGTTCGAGATGGGCCGGCCCAGTGCACGTCGCGCGCTTGCGAGGCGCCAAGCTACCGCCGGATCGGAACTGGACGGCAGAGATTAGACACGCGGCGGTTCAAAGTTCAAACTGAACCGCAGATGCAGAGATCGACGGCCCGAGGCCGTCTTCTACCTCGCGACGGGGAACAGGCGGGCTGAAACCCTAGAGGAGGTGCCGAGCACGCGGGGCTCACCCAGGGGACTCGGAGGGCGAGATGGAGGGATGGAGGTGGACGTGGAGGTTGAGGGGCGTCCGGGGATGGGCTCCAACCTCGTCGACGAGATCCAGAGCCACGGGGACGGCGAGGGTGCCCGCGGCGGGCACGGCAAGGTCGCCGCGAGTCCAGAGCTCCTGCAGGAAAAACAAGGTGTCTCAGAGGCAGACCGAGGAGAGGGGAGTGAGTCTGTGCAAAGGGAGAGAGAAAAAGATATTCGGAGCCGCCGGCATTCGAGCTCGAAAATGAGGGGTCCGAGCGAGGTTCACGGCAGTTCTTGGCCGTTCTAGAGCAAAGCCTCGTTCGGGAGAGCACAGAATGCTGGAGGAGGTTGGTGGGAGGTGGAATGGCAAGGTTGGAGCACGGGAGCGGGGCTGGGGCTTCTCATCCGAGCGGGTGCTCGGTTTGCGGTGGTCGTTGAGCACGAACGAGGACGGAGAGAGCACTGGAGCTCGATTGGGTGGAATGTGTGGTGTCCTTGGCGTGTCCAGAGAGGATATGGAGTGCACGGGCAAGGATTTAGGGCAAGGGCGCAGCTTGTCCTTCGGACACGGGCGACATGGCCGGCGCGAGATGGTGAGAAAAGGGCGGCGCTCGGGAGAGCCAGAAAGGACAAGGGGACGAGCTGGGGCCTCGCCAGAGCACTCAAGAGGGGGTGGCGGAGGTGCAGGCGTGAGGAGAGGTCAAAAGGTGTTCGAGGGCACGGGCTGGTGGGAGAGGGAGGCGAGTTCACTGTTTTGCTGTCTCCTGCCTGCAAAGTGCTCGACAGAAGGTCCAAGAGAAAAAGGACAAATAATTTGGGGTTAGGGTTTGGACCATGCCGCGGGTAAGAATTTTTCCAGAGGTTTGGAGGTGCAAGGAACATTCTAAACCACAAGATGTGCAATGGGAGAGGGTTGGTTTAGGTGAGTAAAGTTTTGGGATGCTTAGCTTAAGTAACTAAGCATGGATGGATCAGTCCACTCTTTGCATAAGATAATTTAAAACAAGATGACTAGGTTCGAGGGGATATAGTTTTAGTATTTAGTTTAAAAGTTTTGGTCAAAGGAGTTCAATAACAACTATATACAAAAATGGCAAGTTGCTATGTTATAAAAGAGATATGGTCATCTTAAGATTATGCATCAACTCCATTAATAATTATAGACCAAAATATTTTGTAAATTATATAGAGGGATAAAAGTGGGAAGTAGGGATGGTGATGATAAAGTCAGGTGAGATGCATTTCCAAATTTTAATGAATAAACACTAATTGGCTTGCTCTAGAAAAGCTATAAATTAACATGAGTGAATATAGATCTTCTACCATTTTGAAATAGAAACTTAGGAAACACCAAACAACCTTAAAAAAAAGGGAAAACATTCCATTCATGCAAGACAAACAAATCAAACACTTATATCCCCATTTAAACCATAACATTAAATGTGAACTCATAAAACACCACATGAACTCTCATAAAATGACAAACTCATGGGAAACAATTTAAGTTCATAACATATAGGGCAACCACACACACAAATAGATAAACACCCACGCAATTGGATCACTAACCATACTTTTAATATAAATCAAAAATATTGGTGAGGAGGTGATCAACAAAATCAAAACAGTTTATTTTTGGTAGAAAAAGAATTAAATCAGTATAAGGTGAGGTGGTGATCGTAATGATCCAGACATGGTTCTTGGTATAAATAGAATCACTCCAACATGTTGAGCATTGATTTCTAGAGGCTAATTAATATGGTGTTTTGGAAAAGATATTTGATAATGCTTGCAACATGTTAAAATCCAATATAATTTAAGACTTATTATATGGTCCTATATAGTTTTGCAACATGTAGTTTTTAGGAATATTGTTAGTATCTCAAATGATATATATATTTTGGGTGGTTGCTAAAATCAAAGGAAATGTAGGTTGTATCTCAAATCAGGTAGGAGGAGATATAGGAATGATTTTACTTGCCATAACATTGATATCAGATGTCATATTATAACTAGGTTGAGTTTTAGGGTTGATAGCTAGAGAGGTTATCAACACAAACACAAAGCACAACATGACCAAAAGAGTAATCAGTGGATAAACACATCCATTGACAAGACATTTCAAAAAGTTTTTGTTGCCTCAGAATTTTGGATCTTTTATAATTAAGTTGTTGTCTGCTTCCAAAATTTTGGGCGTTACAGACCTTCCCCCCTTAAAAGAATCTCGTCCCGAGATTCCTAAGTGTGTATTAAGAGAGTGAAAGGTAAAGAGGGTCCAAAGATTCTTCATTTTCCGATGTTGTTGATTCCTGAATGAGGTTGCCTTGTTGATGAGACCTCGGATATATTTTGGAAGACTTGGGTCTTTGTTGAAGGTGTTGACATGATGGTTGTTGCTGATGTAGGGTTCTTGTTTAGTTGACTTCAAAAACTCCAGGGTTGGGGGTGCAAAGAACCATTTGTCACAACTCTCTAATAAAACTAGCATGTGTCTTCCCCCCTTAAAAAGGGCACACATGAAGGGTTAAAGTTGATGATCCAAGTTGTCGCCGACTTGAGGGTGTTGTTGGTTTTGAGCATCATGATGATCTTCGTCTTGGTCGTAGCTCCTCGGTGCTTGGGGGTTGATGTAGACACTCGTGTTGATATTGCCGTCTTGAGGGATTTAGCAGTAAGACGCGTGCAAACAGTTTTCAAGACTCATAGGGCGTCAGGTCCGTAGACTTGACTCTCTTTATTTTCACAAACAGCCAAAGGGTGCTAAGACCTGCTAAAGACGTCTAATCTTGCTTGAGGTTAGGTGTTGCCAACTGCAACAATCTTCGGTCTTCTCGTCGTTCTTGCACCTTGTAGATGATGTTATCTTGATTTGTGTCCTCCTTCAGTGTAGCAGACAACCCAAGTTGATGATGACATTCCTGGTTCTTGGGCTTCATAAAGCTTCGCACCAGTCTTCAGAGATCAGAAGGACCTAAGTTAACCCAAAAGTCATTTCTTTCTATAATACTCAAGTCAGGGTCAATTGAGTTAATTACGTTGACACGTAGAAGGCACTGACGACACCAGCTTCATGGCACATCTTCATGTGGACGATCTTCCATGCTAGTTGTCTCCGTTGTTGCTGACGTCGATCTTTTTTGCACGTCGCTGTTTGAGGTTGTCATAAAATCTTCAAAAAGTAGAGGGTCTTGTCGATCTTGGAGCCCTTCGTGATGCCAAATATAAGTGGGACTTCCGTTGGCACTTCTCATCTGATCTTGGTTTGTAGGTCTCGAAGAGGTTGGTTAGCAACAAATCAATGATGTTAGATGTTACTCTAAAGTTAGATACGTTAGGTTAATGACGGTATACTTGTAATTCTAATAGTCCATTAAACTAGTCAAGGCTCACCACATTACGGGGATGGGCTTTCTTTTGGGGTTTCGGTATCATCTATAGTTCATAACTCTTATGTGTTAAAGTTTAGATTAGAAGGGAAAGCATTTTAGGAAGTTTTCGAGGACAAGTTTATACGTGCATTAGGGTCCATCTATGACAAAAGGGTCAGCAAGTTTTTTTTTGTGTAGAGAAATCAAGAGGTTTGAACGAATTCAAAGTATGTGCCTAATCTGTATTGCCTTCAAGGCGTGCTTGTGAAGGATACCAGAGAACCACATACCAACAACAAGCTAACAAACAAGGCATACACGAGCATCAAGCATATCACTAAAAGAGCACACAAGACACATAGAACAAAAAGGGCACTCAACAATCGCGTTAGTCGAAGAATCCGACCAAGGGTCATATCCTAGAAGTCCTATGGGTCTTGGTCATACCTACTTGCTGGAGCCTACATTTCTTCAGCTGGGGCTTCTGCTGGAAAACTTGACACTGTCGAGGTTGCAACTGGAGTAAATTATTGGGGTTGAAGTCTTGACAGTGACACTGCTTTGGCAAGCAAGGGTTGCTTTGTAGTTTGTTACTTCATTTGACGACCACCTTGATGTCGTATGCTGAAGTATTGAGGCTAAACTTCGCCTTCTCGGTACTGTTTACTTAGGTCTCATTTGGGCTCATCGTCAAGTCTATACATGTTTTTGAATAGAGACAAGATAGTAGTGAAAATCTTTTGTAAATACTTTAAATTAGAGAGATAAGATCAAGTTATTTTTGGAGAATAGGTAAGGAGTGGAAACCATACTAGGCTTATCTAGAAGAAAATAGATTTCTAATGAAATAGGTTTTAGCAGAACATTTCCTTCCTACGCCAACGACCGTGCTAACTAAGGTCTCCTAAGGTCAACGATGGCTCTGATACCAAGTCTGTGAGGACCCCTCTGACTACCCGTCAGAGATGCCCGCGTTATGTAAACAGATCACGATCCCAATGATCAGTGCATCGTGATCACATAACCAACATGGTATACAAAGTTACATCATACAACTCGAATAGTATAAGACTTACATAAATAATGGTCTCATGACCAAGTCTGTAAACCTCGTCGCACTTGACGAATATTAACTAAGGGTCAGCGGAAGCTTCGGCTAGCGTCGACCCTCGTCACGTCCTGACGCATTCCCACAGCGAAGTTGAGCGGGACACTCAGTTGGCTTAGTCGTCGGCGTACTCCTCCTTCTTGTCGTACATCCCTTCATTTCAACCTGGACGTTTGAATATCCAGGTACACAGCCATATGAGTACATTTACGTACTCGCAAGACCACCTCTAAGGCTTAAGTTTTCATGATAATGCAAGAAAATACTTTTCGAAAACTGGGATAGCTCCTATATACGACTATAGGGCTTAGTTTTCTAATACCATGATTTTAGACATAGAGAATACGACATCTCTGTATCTTTGTTGAAGAAAAACATTTAGAGATAGAATTCTCTTCTCTTAGATATAGCAAGGACATATCCAAGTTCAAAACTTTCTTTTGTAAAACCTTTAAAAGCACTAGGATGGGGATACCCCTTTTTCCTTCCTTGAGATCAGACTGATTGTCTCCCCGAGACCAATCATCCTCTCCCAAATTCCGTACCTCCCAGGTACCAATGTGTTGACTCCTTGCTTTCTTCAAAAAACACTTCTCTTTCGAAAAACCATAAAACAGCCAGCATGCCTAGTGGGACCTTTCCAACCGTCCATGACCGCGGACGCGTCTATTCGAATAGATTTACACTCTGCAGAGGTTGCACACTTTACCCACACCAATCGGTCCTTCCGCCGTGTCTGCCACGGCCCGTCATACGACTGCATGCGGGGGTCCGGATAACACGATCAAAGCTTTCCACTATGACCACCCTAGTATTGGGGCCTCCCAATAGGTTTGTTCTCCTCAGCACCGTGTGCTCCACTAGACCTCTTGGCCTTTCCTCGGGACGCCACACCGCCACGTCAGGAGACCCACCGTAATCGTCCGGCTGTTGGTCCTCAACAGTGTATTGTCTCTTCCGGACGACAACCCGGCTTCGAGGTCCCAGCCCCCATAGAAAGTATGAGAGCCCCAACACTAAAACAGACAAGCTTCCGGCTACGCCCTACCCATGTCAGGTAGTGTGGTTGCACGGGTTAATTGTTCGGGCGGCAGCTAGGGTCACACTTTGTTTTTCAAAACACTTTCTCCTCCGACTACTCCCAGCAGCTCGGGTTTTTGCAAACATCTCCGATTGCTCCCAGCAACTCGGGTTTTAATAAAACACTTGCTCGCCGATTGCTCCCAGCAACTCGGGTTTTCCTCCGTAAAACAGTTTTATCAAATGGGTTCCCATCCTAAAGTTTTGAGGTAAGGAATAAGAGTTCACTACTAGAAAAGTTAATCTTTTTTATGGTGCCTTCAACAACAAGGCTCACCAACTAAACTCCTTTTTTTAACACCTATAATATTCTAGTAGATAACTTGGGCCAAACAATATTTTGAAAAAAATAGTCTTTGGGTGGCAAGGGACCACAAAAGAAAATAAAACACGCATTATTTTATTTTGAAGACAAAACATGCTTTGTAAATAATAGGATTGCATAATGGTGGTGAGGTGGGCTTGCCTGGCTCAGCAATATGTCCTTGGTCTTGGTCTTGATGCTCCTCAGGTTCACTCCTCACTTCCAGTTCCTTCCCGATCGTATCTAACGTCGCAAACAGGAAAATGAAGCACACTCAGAATACAAGACAAAGCTACAAGGACATAGTAAACAACAAGTATTGCACAAGACACTAATCTAACAATCAAGAGCAAACAACTCCTTTAGCTAAACAAAAACAAACAACAAAGTTCATAGAGCTAAGACAAACAATAGATTCTCCTAAGAAAATATACACTACAACCCTGAGTATTAAAAGGGAAGTTCTACAGAACTCTAAAACAACACATCACTTAGGGGTCATTATATCATTTAACAAGAGTTGTTATAATAGCTTCAGGAAATACTTCAGACAAAAGTATATTAATTGTTTAGGAAATACTTCAGACAAAAGTATATTAATTGTTTAGGAAATACTTCAGACAAAAGTATATTAATTGTTTAGGAAATACTTCAGACAAAAGTATCCTAACACTCAAGCAAGTATTAACATTAACACTAGCATTGAGCACACTCACATGCAAACATGTTACTAGCTCAAGAAATACCTACTATCAAGTAACTAGGCGACCAACAATGGTAACACCAGCGTCCAAACAAGTTTATGAATAAGAGCTAAAATGGTGCATTAGGCTTATTTAATAGGACATCACAATTAAGGTCACTTCAACCAATAAACAAACAATCACATGGCAACCAAGTGTTGACAACAATCTAGAATAAGAAGGTCATATATTAAGCATTGCAAAACACAAGGAACTACTGGATATAATTTAACACCAAACAATCATTCACATGCATAACACACAAATGAAAATAGTGCAACTCCTAGGAAACAAGATGAACTATGTGAAACTCAGATGTGAAGGGGCTAGCAATACTTTCAGGGAATTTATTAAGTCTATTAAAGGGTAACCTAAGTTTCTGTACTTATGAGTTACTAAGAACACCAACACATAACAATTGAGGTAAAACAGGAATTTATCTCATCACACTTATTAGATAAATAAGATGATGTTTAAAGAGATTTAACATAACACACCAACATACCCACAAGCAAAGCTTATAAAGACAATTGACGTTATTATTAGGGTACAAAGTGAATAACGCTAAACATAGGTAAACAATGCACCACACATTATAAAAGTGTTTCAACCAAATTATTATGGTTGAGTTAAGGTCCTGATCTTCAAGAGTTGATTAGCAATAATTATACAATTCACATTTGTTAGGAATAGATGATTAAAATCTAAGACTCCTATTAGCCAAATGTTGCTGCTTTGGGAGATAAGTTATAACTCCAATAATATTGTTCAGAAATATAAGTTCTTATACCACAGTACACCTAGTAGCTATAGGAAGCTAGGGAAATTGGATTTGCATCAAAAGTTATTACTGAACATGAGTTAAAAATCATAGAAATGCTACTGGTCTCAAAACCATAATCAATATATTTTAAGTTTTAGGAATCTCCTACATGCAAGGTTAACTGATATGGATAGGTATTGACTTAAGACTTCTGTAGAAATAGGATTCACCCCATTTGGACACTCCCAACTCAAGATATTCCATTTTAAGTGAAGAACATACTTTTTACTTGCTTTAATGTGCAACACAAAGAATAAATATTTTTGACACAAAACCAGTGTGGTATGATAGACAAAACACATAGGCGCTACACAAAAATACACCTAAACCATTTGTATAAACATACAAGGCACAAACAATTAAAACTAGATGCAAGCAAACCACAGAAAAAAGATATATTATTTTTGAAGTGCAAAAACCTACTATTTAAGAGAATAATCCACCATACACAAAATATAAGCTGTAAAATTCTACCAAGCTAGGATATGATGGCTACTACTAATATCTAACACATGCAATTGGATTTGATCAAAAATGTATATTTAATAATGAACTAAAAATCAACAAAATTCAACTGTTGTTAACCTTAAACTTAATAGAACGTTATTTAGAAACATCTCCTGCATGCAAGGCTTATAGATATAGATAGGTATTCTCCTAAGCTTTCCATAGAACTAAAGTTTGCTAATTTTGGAACTATAAACTCAAGTTATTTAGTAAATGGTAAAAATTCCACTTTTTACAAGATTGCACAAAGAGCACACATACAAACATATTTTTGAGAAAGGCCAGTGCCAAATGGTTAAGAAAACTCATAGCTACTCAAACATTTTGAATCATCCACTTTAGATAAGTAGATCTCCCACAAACGAATTTATTCTCTCAAGCATCTTTCTGGGAAAAATTAGACTGGAATACGATTTAACTGAAAAAAATAAGAAAACGGGCCAGATCTGGAGCGTGCTTCTCTGTTCGAGATGGGCCGGCCCAGTGCGCGTCGCCCGCTTGCGAGAAGCCAAGCTACCGCCGGATCGGAACTGGACGGCAGAGATTAGACACGCGGCGGTTCAAAGTTCAAACTGAACCGCAGATGCAGAGATCGACGGCCCGAGGCCGTCTTCTACCTCGCGACGGGGAACAGGCGGGCTGAAACCCTAGAGGAGGTGCCGAGCACGCGGGGCTCACCCAGGGGACTCGGAGGGCGAGATGGAGGGATGGAGGTGGACGCGGAGGTTGAGGGGCGTCCAGGGATGGGCTCCAACCTCGTCGACGAGATCCAGAGCCACGGGGACGGCGAGGGTGCCAGCGGCGGGCACGGCAAGGTCGCCGCGAGTCCAGAGCTCCTGCAGGCAAAACAAGGTGTCTCAGAGGCAGACCGAGGAGAGGGGAGTGAGTCTGTGCAAAGGGAGAGAGAAAAAGATATTCGGAGCCGCCGGCATTCGAGCTCGAAAATGAGGGGTCCGAGCGAGGTTCACGGCAGTTCTTGGCCGTTCTAGAGCAAAGCCTCATTCGGGAGAGCACAGAATGCTGGAGGAGGTTGGTGGGAGGTGGAATGGCAAGGTTGGAGCACGGGAGCGGGGCTGGGGCTTCTCATCCGAGCGGGTGCTCGGTTTGCGGTGGTCGTTGAGCACGAACGAGGACGGAGAGAGCACTGGAGCTCGATTGGGTGGAATGTGTGGTGTCCTTGGCGTGTCCAGAGAGGATATGGAGTGCACGGGCAAGGATTTAGGGCAAGGGCGCAGCTTGTCCTTCGGACACGGGCGACATGGCCGGCGCGAGATGGTGAGAAAAGGGCGGCGCTCGGGAGAGCCAGAAAGGACAAGGGGACGAGCTGGGGCCTCGCCAGAGCACTCAAGAGGGGGTGGCGGAGGTGCAGGCGTGAGGAGAGGTCAAGAGGTGTTCGAGGGCACGGGCTGGTGGGAGAGGGAGGCGAGTTCACTGTTTTGCTGTCTCCTGCCTGCAAAGTGCTCGACAGAAGGTCCAAGAGAAAAAGGACAAATAATTTGGGGTTAGGGTTTGGACCATGCCGCGGGTAAGAATTTTTCCAGAGGTGTGGAGGTGCAAGGAACATTCTAAACCACAAGATGTGCAATGGGAGAGGGTTGGTTTAGGTGAATAAAGTTTTGGGATGCTTAGCTTAAGTAACTAAGCATGGATGGATCAGTCCACTCTTTGCATAAGATAATTTAAAACAAGATTACTAGGTTAGAGGGGATATAGGTTTAATATTTAGTTTAAAAGTTTTGGTCAAAGGAGTTCAATAACAACTATATACAAAAATGGCAAGTTGCTATGTTATAAAAGAGATATGGTCATCTAAAGATTATGCACTCAACTCCATTAATAATTAAAGACCAAAATATTTTGTAAATTATCAAGAGGGGTAAAAGTGGGAAGTAGGGATGGTGATGATAAAGTCAGGTGAGATGCATTTCCAAATTTTAATGAATAAACACTAATTGGCTTGCTCTAGAAAAGCTATAAATTAACATGAGTGAATATAGATCTTCTACCATTTTGAAATAGAAACTTAGGAAACACCAAACAACCTTAAAAAAAAGGGAAAACATTCCATTCATGCAAGACAAACAAATCAAACACTTATATCCCCATTTAAACCATAACATTAAATGTGAACTCATAAAACACCACATGAACTCTCATAAAATAACAAACTCATGGGAAACAATTTAAGTTCATAACATATAGGGCAACCACACATACAAATAGATAAACACCCACACAATTGGATCACTAACCATACTTTTAATATAAATCAAAAATATTGGTGAGGAGGTGATCAACAAAATCAAAACAGGTTATTTTTGGTAGGAAAAGAATTAAATCAGTATAAGGTGAGGTGGTGATCGTAATGATCCAGACATGGTTCTTGGTATAAATAGAATCAAAGAGTTGTTCAGGGATTTATTCACTAAGAATTATCAAGTAACTGGAAAAATTCACATTTGTAGTTAGTGATACCTCCAACACATATCTAGCACTTCCAATTGGATTTACCTCAAAAAGTGTTTTTATTGAAGAGTTAAAAATCAACAAACACCTACTGATGTGATTCTTATAGTAAATATAACTTTTGCTAGAATAATGTCCTGCATGCAACATTTGCCAATCTAGGTAGACATTTTTACAAGCTTTCCAACAGATCCAAGATTGCATGATTTGGATTTACAGAACCCAAGTTATTAAACAAATGGTGTAATAGATACTTTTTACTAGATCTATTTTAACACTCAACAGGAAACACATTTTGGACCAAATCCAATGCCACATGGTTAAGAAAACGTGCATGCAGGTTACAAAATTTATCCCATCATTTTAGCCACTCCAGATTTACCACAAATGATTCAAAGCTAAATTCTAGATTTACTGGAAAATTAACAGGAAAAAGAATAAAAGGGGAACAGGCTGAACGGGCCAGATCTAGGCCAGATCGGCCCAGAGGCCACGCAGAACGGCGCGAAATCGTGCGGGGACGGAGCTGGGCCGGCCCAAACGCGCGCGGCTACGCGCGCACGGGGAGGTTCAAACCTGGCCGTAGATCTCGTGATCTACGGTCCACGGTCGTCCTCCTCCTCGCGACGCAGCGCGGACGAACCATACGAGGGGGAGGGAGAGGGTGGCGCTGGCGCTCACCAGAGACCACGCTGGGCCAGGGGAAGGGTGGAGATCGACGGAGGGGACAATGGCGAGCTCGACGGTGCCCTCAACGC
Organism: Poa annua; assembly: GCA_026929855.1. NCBI lineage: Eukaryota > Viridiplantae > Streptophyta > Magnoliopsida > Poales > Poaceae > Poa > Poa annua. Next base: position 99,291,500 of record CM049427.1, read on the forward strand.
TTGCATGCAACTTCGGAAACCATGGCGACGGCGGCGGCGAGCTTCTCGGGTCGAGGACGAGCGCGATGGCTACGGACACCTAGAAGAGAAAAGGAGGGAAGGGGGAGTTAGATCTCGACGAGGCGCGCTCGTGGGGCCAAGAATGGCAGAGAAAGGTGAAGAGGATCGACGATGAATGCCGTGGGAAGAGCTCGGTCTCCGACGGCGATTTCCTCTTCCAGATCTCGAGAGAGAGCGTGGCTTTGGGTGAGGGTAGTATGGGTGAGCAGAGGAGGAGTGGGGGAACCTCGGGTAGGGTTTTAAGAGGAGAGGGCGAGCTGGGGGCAGCTCCAAAACCAGGGGCGGGTTTCTCGGGTTCCCTCGGGCAGGGGCGGTTTGGGGAAGGGGAGGGGAGTTCTGGTTGGTCCCCTGGGGCGATGGAGAGGGGCAGAGAGGATGTTGGTCGGCAGGGGACGGGTTGGCCAGTGAGAAGAGAGGAGAGGGGCTCGGATTGGGTGAGGAAGAAAAGAAAAGAGAGAAGAGAGAGGAGAGGTTCACCCTAGTCCATGACATGTGGGACCAGGAGGGGGGTGATGTTCTCCTCTTCCAGCAGGTGGAGTAGAAAAGAGTGAGAGAGAAATAGAAGGCGAAAGCTTTGAGTGAAAAGCTCAAATGAATTTGAAAATCTAAGTTTGAATAATTCAAATATGACCCACAAAAGTAAAATGGGTCTACACCCCAAACTTACCTAAATTAAGAGAAGGTACTGAACTTACAAATGACTAATTTAATTATCTCATTTAGCTTTTAAAGAAAAGAAAACTTTTGGTGATAAAGAAAGGAATCACCCAAATGGTCATGTTATTTTGGTGACTACTAAAGCTAGTGAGATTAATATGCAAACACGCTCTTTTGTGATAATTTAGAACAGGGTATGGAAGTATATGTGACCTAGATGAAAATGTTTCAAAGGCATGTCAAACAATATTTAGGGTTTTCTTAATAATAGCTCCTATTTTGGCTAAGTTTTAACAACCATGAAGATCCTAATGGTGGATATTTTGTTTTAGTTGTTGTGGTTTTGACTGTTTTCAATTATCACTAGAATAACACCACAATGCTAAAGTTAAGAGAATTGGGGTGTTACACTATTCGAATAGATTTACACTATGCAGAGGTTGCACACTTTACCCACACCAATCGGTCCTTCCGCCGTGTCTGTCACGGCCCGTCATACGACTGCATGCGGGGGTCCGGATAACACGATCAAAGCTTTCCACTATGACCACCCTAGTATCGGGGCCTCCCAGTAGGTTTGTTCTCCTCGGCACCTTGTGCTCCACTAGACCTCTTGGCCTTTCCTCGGGACGCCACACCGCCACGTCAGGAGACCCACCGTAATCGTCCGGCTGTTGGTCCTCAACAGTGTATTGTCTCTTCTAGACGACAACCCGGCTTCGAGGGCCCAACCCTCATAGAAAGTGTGAGAGCCCCAACACTAAAACAGACAAGCTTCAGGCTAAGCCCTACCCATGTCAGGTAGTGTGGTTGCACGGGTTAATTGTTCGGGCGGCAGCTAGGGTCACACTTTGTTTTTCAAAACACTTTCTCCTCCGACTACTCCCAGCAGCTCGGGTTTTCGCAAACATCTCCGATTGCTCCCAGCAACTCGGGTTTTAATAAAACACTTGCTCGCCGATTGCTCCCAGCAACTCGGGTTTTCCTCCGTAAAACAGTTTTATCAAATGGGTTCCCATCCTAAAGTTTTGAGGTAAGGAATAAGAGTTCACTACTAGAAAACTTAATCTTTTTGATGGTGCCTTCAACAACAAGGCTCACCAACTAAACTCCTTTTTTTAACACCTATAATATTCTAGTAGATAACTTGGGCCAAACAATATTTTGAAAAAAATAGTCTTCGGGTGGCAAGGGACCAAAAAAGAAAATAAAACATGCATTATTTTATTTTGAAGACAACATGCTTTGTAAATAATAGGATTGCATAATGTTGGTGAGGTGGGCTTGCCTGGCTCAGCAATATGTCCTTGGTCTTGGTCTTGATGCTCCCCAGGTTCACTCCTCACTTCCAGTTCCTTCCCGATCGTATCTAACGTCGCAAACAGGAAAATGAAGCACACTAAGAATACAAGACAAAGCTACAAGGACATAGTAAACAACAAGTATTGCACAAGACACTAAGCTAACAATCAAGAGCAAACAACTCCTTTAGCTAAACAAAAACAAACAACAAAGTTCATAGAGCTAAGACAAACAATAGATTCTCCTAAGAAAATATACACAACAACCCTGAGTATTAAAAGGGTAGTTCTACAGAACTCTAAAACAACACATCACTTAGGGGTCATTATATCATTTAACAAGAGTTGTTATAATAGCTTCAGGTAATACTTCAGACAAAAGTATATTAATTGTTTAGGAAATACTTCAGACAAAAGTATATTAATTGTTTAGGAAATACTTCAGACAAAAGTATCCTAACACTCAAGCAAGTATTAACATTAACACTAGCATTGAGCACACTCACATGCAAACATGTTACTAGCTCAAGAAACACCTACTATCAAGTAACTAGGCGACCAACAATGGTAACACCAGTGTCCAAACAAGTTTATGAATAAGAGCTAAAATGGTGCATTAGGCTTATTTAATAGGACATCACAATTAAGGTCACTTCAACCAATAAACAAACAATCATATGGCAACCAAGTGTTGACAACAATCTAGAATAAGAAGGTCATATATTAAGCATTGCAAAACACAAGGAACTACTGGATATAATTTAACACCAAACAATCATTCACATGCATAACACACAAATGAAATTAGTGCAAATCCTAGGAAACAAGATGAACTATGTGAAACTCAGATGTGAAGGGACTAGCAATACTTTCAGGGAATTTATTAAGTCTATTAAAGGGTAACATAAGTTTCTGTACTTATGAGTTACTAAGAACACCAACACATAACAATTGAGGTAAAACAAGAATTTATCTCATCACACTTATTAGATAAATAAGATGATGTTTAAAGAGATTTAACATAACACACCAACATACCCACAAGCAAAGCTTATAAACACAATTGACGTTATTATTAGGGTACAAAGTGAATAACGCTAAACATAAGTAAACAATGCACCACACATTATAAAAGTGTTTCAACCAAATTATTATGGTTGAGTTAAGGTCCTGATCTTCAAGAGTTGATTAGCAATAATTATACAATTCACATTTGTTAGGAATAGATGATTAAAATCTAAGACTCCTATTAGCCAAATGTTGCTGCTTTGGGAGATAAGTTATAACTCCAATAATATTGTTCAGAAATATAAGTTCTTATACCACAGTACACCTAGTAGCTATAGGAAGCTAGGGAAATTGGATTTGCATCAAAAGTTATTACTGAACATGAGTTAAAAATCATACAAATGTACTGGTCTCAAAACCATAATCAATATAGTTTAAGTTTTAGGAATCTCCTACATGCAAGGTTAATTGATATGGATAGGTATTGACTTAAGCCTTCTGTAGAAATAGGATTCACCCCATTTGGACACTCCCAACTCAAGATATTCCATTTTAAGTGAAGAACATACTTTTTACTTGCTTTAATGTGCAACACAAAGAATAAATATTTTTGACACAAAACCAGTGTGGTATGATAGACAAAACACATAGGCGCTACACAAAAATACACCTAAACCATTTGTATAAACATACAAGGCAAAAACAATTAAAACTAGATGCAAGCAAACCACAGAAAATAGATATATTATTTTTGAAGTGCAAAAACCTACTATTTAAGAGAATAATCCACCATGCACAAAATATAAGCTGTAAAATTCTACCAAGCTAGGATATGATGGCTACTACTAATATCTAACACATGCAATTGGATTTGATAAAAAAATGTATTTTTAATAATTAACTAAAAATCAACAAAATTCAACTATTGTTAACCTTAAACTTAATAGAACGTTATTTAGAAACATCTCCTGCATGCAAGGCTTATAGATCTAGGGAGGTATTCTCCTAAGCTTTCCATAGAACTAAAGTTTGCTAATTTTGGAACTACAAACTCAAGTTATTTAGTAAATGGTAAAAATTCCACACTTAACAAGATTGCACATAGAGCACACATACAAACATATTTTTGAGAAAGGTCAATGCCAAATGGTTAAGAAAACTCATAGCTACTCAAACCTTTTGAATCATCCACTTTAGATAAGTAGATCTCCGACAAACGAATTTATTCTCTCAAGCGTCTTTCTGGGAAAAATTAGACTGGAAAACGATTTAACTGAAAAAAATAAGAAAACGGGCCAGATCTGGAGCGGGCTTCTCTGTCCGAGATGGGCCGGCCCAGTGCGCGTCGCGCGCTTGCGAGGCGCCAAGCTACCGCCGGATCGGAACTGGACGGCAGAGATTAGAGGCGCGGCGGTTCAAACTGAACCGCAGATGCAGAGATCGACGGCCCGAGGCCGTCTTCTACCTCGCGACGGGGAACAGGCGGGCTGAAACCCTAGAGGAGGTGCTGAGCACGCGGGGCTCACCCAGGGGACGCGGAGGTTGAGGGGCGTCCGGGGATGGGCTCCAACCTCGTCGACGAGATCCAGAGCCACGGGGACGGCGAGGGTGCTTTTAATATAAATCCACACAATTGGATCACTAACCATACTTTTAATATAAATCAAAAATATTGGTGAGGAGGAGATCAACAAAATCAAAACAGGGTATAAGGTGAGGTGGTGATCATAATGATCCAGACATGGATCTTGGTATAAATAGAATTACTCCAACATGTTGAGCATTGATTTCTAGAGGCTAATTAATATGGTGTTTTGGAAAAGAGATTTGATAATGCTTGCAACATGTTAAAATCCAATATAATTTAAGACTTATTATATGGTCCTATATAGTTTTGCAACATGTTGTTTTTAGGAATATTGTTAGTATCTCAAATGATATATATATTTTGGGTGGTTGCTAAAATCAAAGGAAATGTAGGTTGTATCTCAAATCAGGTAGGAGGAGATATAGGAATGATTTTACTTGCCATAACATTGATATCAGATGTCATATTATAACTAGGTTGAGTTTTAGGGTTGATAGCTAGAGAGGTTTTCAACACAAACACAAAGCACAACATGACCAAAGAGTAATCAGTGGATAAACACATCCATTGACAAGACATTTCAAAAAGTTTGTGTTGCCTTAGAATTTTGGATCTTTTATAATTAAGCTGTTGTCTGCTTCCAAAATTTGGGGCGTTACAAATATTTTATAGCAGTGGCATCAATTTACAAATATTCCAAAGTCTCTAAAACAATTTTATTTGCAATTTTTGGATTTATAGATTTAAAGTTATGCCACAAATACTCAAATTCACCATTTGAAATTTGAATATTTTAAACTAAGTCAAATTTGAATTGGTTAACAGGGGTCGTACGATCTTAAGAGGATTGGGCGCGGTCCAGATCTGATCATACCTCTTCGGCCTGGATCTAATCTGGGCCGTTGGTGGGAGATCGAACGGCCTCGCCCGCGTCGACCAGGACGTGGCGGCGCTGGTCCGCCGGAGTGGAGGACGACGGCGGCGTGGGCTCAGGCGTGGACGGTGCCGGAGCTGCGGAGGCTCCTCGGACTCGAGGAGGCCACGGCGAAGTGCGGCGCGGGGTGCTGGAGACGATGGCGGCGTCGGCCTCGAGCGGCGTATCTCGATGCGGCGTGGAGGAGCGGCCGAGATGGTTCGGGCGCCGGCGAGCTCCGGTCGGACGTGCCCCGCACGTTTTACTCGTCGGAATTGGTGGATAGAGGTGGCAGCGGCAGTGCGGCTCCGGCGGCAAAATTCGGCGGCCTGGAGGCACGGATTGGAACGGGGAGAGGGGGGGACTCTGTGATGCGTGTCATCGAACATGATAAAGGAAGGAACTTCAGAGCTGCTACATTTACCCATGATGTCTGGCTTATGCTCCTGAATTTACCTCCAGAGTGCTGGTCTCTTAACACAATTATTTCCACCTTTGCTCCTTATGGTCGCTTCTTGATTTGGAATAGAGATGATACCAACAAGGCTAGGATTCTTGTGAATATAAGGACTTTTGACATTGATAGGATTCCTGGCAGTATTGTTGTGGTGCAGAATTTTAGTGAGGAAGGCAATGGTGGATCTTGGTCCTGTCCTTGCATCATTCTGAATAGACGTATGCTGGGAGCAGGTGCTGGGGATGAAGACCCTCTCCCACCTCAGGGTGAAAACCCACACCCAGTTCCTATTGTGATTGATGGATTTGCTATGTGGCATCATGAAGAAGAGGCTCAGGTTGTGCCACCAGCCCCTCCAGTTAATGAAGAGCCTGCTTTAGTCACCCCACCTCAGAGTCCTGTTTTACCAGCACCAGTGGTACCTGTTCCCATTCATGCTCCTGTGATTGATGATGTGTTAGCCCCAATTATTGAGCCTGTTGTTCATCCAGTTGTCCAAGATGCTCCTCTTCCTGTGCAGCCTATTTTTGTGGAGGTGTTCCTACCAGAACGCAATCTACTTGCCCACTCCTTAGGCAACTTGAGCAACATTTCATCTGAGACTTCTGCTGCAGTTGAGAATGTTGCAGCTCAACACCTTCCTGATCATATTGCTGCAGTTAGTAACATCCCAGAGACTGACCAGCAACTTGGTACATCTGCTGCTCCATCTGTTTCTCTTGCTACCTCAAGGAAGAGAAAAGGTAAAGCCATTATGTCTGTTGAACAAGTCAGGAGAAGCAACAGAATTGCTAAGCTCAAGGAGGGTTACAAGGATATACCTGCTGATTCGGGCACTGAAGGCCAGGAGGATGAGGATGAAGATCAGGACAAGGATGCTCTATCTGTTGTTATAAGGGATGCCAATGCGCCTGCCCCTCCTTTTCTGCCACTTGAGACTATCCAGGCTTTGGCTACTGGACCTTGTCAGATGCACCCTGAGGATGTATCAGAGAATAGCTTGAACTATGACAGTACCAATGACAGTATTGAATAATTTATGTGAAGAGGGGGGCAGCTGGTTCTTGTACTTCATTCACCTGGGTTTCTTTTTTTGTATTTTGGCTTGTAATATGATATCCTATCAGCTTAAACTTATATCCTGTCAGTATGTTCTTTTGGCCACTTGTGAACTTGGCTGTATGCACTTTTGCGGTCAAAGTGCATTTTGTGTGATAACTGGTGCTGATAGCTGCTCTCAGAAGTCTGTGTTTGCTTGTTCTGAGTTTTATTTACAGTCTGTTATACTTCGGGAGGTTTTGTTTATCCAATTTGGGCTGTTTCTGGATATTACATGCTGGCTCACCTTAGATCTTTGGAGGATGGTCTCTACCAACCTTTTCTTCTTGTCCCTGGGCTTTTTAATATTGCTCAGCGTTAAACAACCTTTTTTTGGTTTCCAATGAGTAGACAATGGAATATTTTGGATTGGAATCTGAGAGGGATTAATTCACAAACCAGATGGGATGACATTAGGCAGAACATTAATGAGTCAAACTGTAATATCATCTGTTTCCAGGAAACCAAAAAAGATCACTTTGATCTTCAATATGTCAGGAACTTTTTCCCAAGACGTTTCAATATATTTGTGTTTTCCCCTTCTGTGGGAAGCTCCGGGGGTTTAATAACCATATGGAATGGGAACCTATTTGATGGCACTGAGATTTCCTCCTCTAAATTCCATGTGACTGTTCAACTGATCTGTAAGATAACTGGCCATGTTTGGTACCTTATAAATGTCTATGGACCGACCCTGCCTGCTGAGAGATCCCTATTTCTTAATTGGCTCATGGATATTGACACACATCCAATGCATTTGTGGATGATACTTGGTGACTTTAATCTGATTAGGGGCCCAGATAACAGGAACCGACCTGGAGGAGGCATCAACAATATGCTTGCTTTTAACAGATTTATTAGCCATCATGATCTTATTGATATTTCTCTAAAGGGTAGATCATTTACCTGGAGTAATATGCAAGCAGAACCTCTACTTGAAAAGTTAGATTGGGTCTTTACTTCTGCCAGCTGGACTGCTTTATTCCCTAACACACTTGCTACCCCACTAGCCAAATTATCATCAGATCATGTCCCTATAAAGGTACAGATTGGTATTCATGTTCCAAAAGCACAAATTTTTCGGTTTGAGGAGTTCTGGTTGGGGATGAAGGGTTTTGCACAGGTTATATCTCACAATTGGCAGCATTGGGGTTCTTTTAAAAATATTGCTCAGGATATTACTGCGAGACTGAAATCATTGAGATATGGATTGAAGAGATGGAGTAAAAATTTGTCTCAGTTATGTAAGACGATCCAGTCATGCAACTATGTGCTTGCCTTATTGGATGGTCTTGAGGACCAAAGAATACTCTCTATTATTGAATCCAATTTTAGAAGAGTACTTAAATCTCATTTGGCCAATCTTCTGGAGGCCAAGAGGATTTATTGGCGCAGTAGGGCTAAAATTAGATGGGCTAAGTGTGGAGGTGAAAACACAAGGTTTTTCCATACCTATGCTACCAAAAGCTTCAGATGTAATTATATTGCTATTTTGAGCACAGAGGATGGTCGTTTGGTTTGTGATCATGAAGATAAAGCAGCAATTATTTGGCAGTCTTTCAAACAGAGGATTGGTTGTACTGATAACCCAACTATGCTTTTTGATCTTGATAACCTAGTTGTTTCCAACTATAATATTGACTTTGCTAGCCTTGAAGTACCAGTCACAAAGGAAGAAATTGATGACATTGTAAAGTGTATGCCAACTGATAAATCACCAGGTCCTGATGGGTTTAATGGAGCTTTCCTAAAAAATTGTTGGGATCAAGTTAAGGAACAGTTCTATCAGCTGTGTTTTAGTTTCTATGCGGGTGATTTGGATATCTCCAGTATCAATTCAGCCTTCATAACCCTCATCCCTAAGAAAACTGACCCAGAATATGTAAATGATTATAGACCCATCTCTCTGGTCAGTATCACTTTGAAGTTATTGACCAAGCTGCTTGCCAATAGGATGCAGAAGGTTATTATCCAAGTATTGCACAAGAATCAGTATGGATTCATCAAGAATAGAACCATTCAGGATTGTCTTGCTTGGGCTTTTGAATATATTCACCTCTGTCACAAGTCTAAGAGAGAGATCATTATCTTGAAGTTGGATTTTGAAAAAGCTTTTGACAAGGTGAAATATTCGGCTATTCTGCTCATGCTTAAACATCTAGGGTTTGGAGACCTTTGGCTGAGATGGATATCTAAAATCCTACATTCTGCTTCCACCTCAGTCCTCTTAAATGGTATACCTGGGAAGAAAATTTGGTGCAAAAGAGGAGTTAGGCAAGGTGATCCTTTGTCACCCCTGCTGTTTGTGACTGCTGCTGAGCTTCTTCAATTTGTCATTAACGCTGCTTGGCAATCAGGAGAGATTGATTTGCCCCTGTCTTGCTCATTTGGTTTAGATTATCCCATAATTCAATACGCAGATGATACTCTGCTTGTTATGCCAGCATGTGTTGAACAACTGAGAAGGTTGAAGGTGATCCTGGATAAATTTTCATTATCTACTGGATTAAAGATCAATTTCAATAAATCCTCTATGGTACCCATCAATCTTGACCATGATAAAAACATTGAGCTGGCTATGGTCCTAAGGTGTAAAATTGAAGCCTTACCATTTACCTACCTTGGTCTACCACTGGGGACTACTAGACCAAAGATGGAAAACCTTATTGGTATTATTCATAGGATTGATAGAAGGCTGGTTGGCATTGCTGATACACTATCCTATGATGGTCGACTGGTGGTGATTAAATCCATCATTTCTGCTATTCCCAATTTTGCTCTGTGCACATTGAAACTGCCTTTGGGTTTTCTGGACTATATTGAGGGATCTACCAGGGGTTTCTTCTGGAGGGGCAAAGATATTCACAAAAAAGGTAAATGCCTGGTCAAATGGGAAAATGTATGCAAGCCAAAGAGATTGGGTGGATTGGGCATCCTAAACCTCAGAACCCAAAATATTGCCCTACTCATGAAGTACATCTTTAAATTCATGAATAAGGAAGATTTTCCATGGGTTAAGCTTGTATGGAAAGCACATTATGAGAATGATAGATTACCACAAAACAATAGACCTGTTGGTTCTTTTTGGTGGAAGGATTGCCTAAAGTTATTTGATAGCTTCCTGGAATTGGCAGCATGTGTCCCTGGTGATGGTGGAACTGTTAGACTTTGGATGGATAAGTGGTCTGATGAGCTTCTTAGGCACAAACTACCTCACCTTTGCTCCTTTGCGAAGTCACAATCCATTTCCATTAAACAGGCACTTGCTGTTTTATCTGATGAGGAGTCACTGGAATTGTTTCACACCCCACTGTCAGTACCTGCTGTTAATCAATTTGCCCAGTTCAACAATTTGCTGACAGGACACATGGGTGTCTCTACTGCTGATAGGTGGATTATGTCATCCAGCAATAAAAGTTATTCGAGTAAGAGGGTTTATGATTCCTTAATGACAAATACTCCTGCACCATCCCCCTTCCAGTGGATCTGGAAATCCAGAGTTCTGCCAAAACATAAGATTTTTTTTTGGTTGCTTTTGCAAGACAGATTGAACACAAGAGACCTCCTAGCCAGAAAGCAGTTTCAGATTGAGGACTATAACTGTGTTCTATGTTCACAGGGTATGTCTGAAGAGTTTATTCATTTATTCTTTGAATGTGATTTCAGCAGAAATTTCTGGTGGAAACTTTATCTTGAATGGGATACGGATCTGGACCTCTTCTCCATGTTGATGCAAGCCAAGAAAACTTATAAGCTAATCTGCTATAAGGAAATCCTTATTATTGGTTGCTGGAGTATTTGGACCCATAGAAACAGATGTATTTTTGATTCTCAGCCTATTTGTCTTGAGGCATGCTTTCAGGACTTTATCTGTTCTTTTAGCTTGATTCTGCATAGAGCTAAACCTTCCTTAAAGGAAGGGATGACTCAATGGTTGGATACTTTATGAACTTTTCCATGTAATTTGTACAGCAGTTAATGAGAAAATTGAAAATTAAACAGTAGGGATTTTTCCCTACTGTTTTGCGCCTCAAAAAAAAAAAGTGGTTGAAATCAAATACTTATAAAGAAACCTTTTATTTCGTGAATATGGTTTGAAGATTTGTAAGACATTTGTCAAATTAGATATTGAGGTTTTAATAATTACAATGAATAATAAATTGTTTAACTTGATACAACTTTTGAAAATAATGATTACTTGAGATATTTGCAATATTAAACTTTTTCAATATGTTTGAAGTCTTTCATAGTTGGTTTTCTTATGCATTTAATATTTTATTTTAATAAAAAGAAAAGTTTTAAATTTTAGTGATTTTTGAACATTATAAAATGTTGGGATGTTACAGGAGTTTGAAGAAAAACAGCGGCGGCCTCGGAGCAACTCCGGCGAGCTTTTTTCGCAGCCTCACGACACGATTTGATCGGGAGAAAAGGGGGAAACGAGAGAGGAGGAACAGGGGGTTTATATGGGGGCAAAGAAGGAAACATAACGTGTTGATTTCGCCCGGCTTTTGGAATGGGATCGGAGAGCATCTCGGAGGATTTTCCGGCTAGAGGTTGAAGAAGGTATGTCCGGCTGACAGGTGGGTCCCCCATGTCAGGTATTTTTCTTTTTCTTTTCTGTTTTTCTATTTCTTTCATAACTTTTGATTTATAACTCCAAATGATGTCAGAAAAATTTCTAAAAATTTGTAATATTCATATCTATGTTTTAAACCATTAGTGGGCATGTTTTCAAAACTTTTTAAAATTAATAATTTTGAAATATTGGTTTAAGACTAATTTGACACTTAATCTCAAAACTTAAATTAAAGCCTAATTAAACTTTCTCTTGGCTAAATAATTTTTAAAAAAAATACCCACATTCAAATATGTTTGAATTCAAGTTATTTAAACTAATTTTCAAATACTAAATTCATTTTTGGCTTTAGTATATTATTAAATAGTATAACACAACTATATGGAAAAGGGAAATATAATGTATTCATTTTTAATTCAAAAAAATTGGTCCACCATTATATTTTATATTAAGATAATTCATTTGAAAACTTCATAACAACTTTGAAAGATATTTTAGATTTAAATTCATTTCTTATATAGAACATATTCAGGAAATCATTTTATGTGTTGCAAATTGATAAAGTAATTTAATTTATTGAAATGACTATTTGAATGAATCATTATAAAATCTATGAAGTTTTATAGATATAAACTATAGAATTATAATTTCCAAAACTACATTTTGAACTTAGGTAAAAGAATGAAAATCATTTGGCAAAGATCATGTTTTAAATAGTTTCAAAGAACACTTGTAAATATTAATTTAATTTATGAATAGCTATGGCTATGTGGTTGAATTTCAAATACTTATAAAGAAACTTTTTATTACAATAAAATGGTTTGAAGTTTGTAAAACATTTGTCAATTTATATATTGAGGTTTTAAGAAGTACAATGGATAATAAATTGTTTATCTTGAAACAAATTTTGAAAATAATGTTAAACTGAGATCTTTGAAATATTAAACCCTTTCAATATGTTTGAAGTCTTTTATAACTGGTTTTCTTATTTATTTTAATATTTTATTTTAATCAAAAACAAAAGTTTTAAATTTTAGTGAATTTTGAACATTATAAAATGTTGGGATGTTACTAGGAGATAATCCTACCCTTACAAACAATCACGACAAAAGAAACACACCAACAATCATAAAACAACAACCTAATTATTCAACACATCAACAAGATTCAACCACAAACAAGAAACTCAATCTAGTATCGACATACAACCTTAGTTGGTATGTACAATACACTTAACACGATATCATTGTTCTAATGAAATGGTGGTCTCTTGTCTAACTCCTTGTTGAGTACTTCAGGTTCTTCTACTTATTGGATATCTTTGAAGTGCTTGCCGATTACTGGTCCTCCAATGGTCTTAAGCGTAGAGATTTGTATTGATATTGAGAAATCCATATGGAGTATTAGACTCAGACTTCAAGAACATGGTCTTCTAGAATAAGAAGATGTATTTTCAGAAGGTTGATAGTAGACGAGAGTATAAGAAAAAGGTAAAATGATTTTTATTTTTAGAAATCTGAAAAAAAATCAATCCTACGGACAAAACCTATTTCTATCGAAACCTAGGGTGACGAACCTACAGGCAACACAGTGCTCTGAAACCATCTGTAAAGGCCCTCCTTTTACTATAAGGAAGCGACCTCCTGTGTATAGTGCTTGTCCCTGGATCGACTTGCTAGCACACAGTTTAAGATGAAATACCATGACATTGTATCAATATTCATTACATGATGATCCAGTAATTAAAAGGGTTAGATACAAGGTGCATAGAGGAATGCTAGCTCAAACCGAAATAAACACACAGCGGAAAGCAAATGGATAAAGTGAGCTCCATCTGCATCATGTGCAACAGGCAAGGCATGTTGCTTGGAGACTCACGACCTTATCAATCCTTACGCCTTGTTAGACGGACCTGCAACAGTGAGTTACAACCCAGATTAATGGGTCAGCACAATTGAATTGTGGTGGCAAGATTCACTAAGAATATTTTAAACAATTTATTGGTTCTAAGAAAATTATTTATTGCTGTACACGTAATAAAACTTGAGTTGTTTCCACTCCTTTCGAGGACACAATGTTCCCTTGGTGTTTCTACTCTTTTCTGTAAGATATCTTCGAGTATTCCTTCACTCCAATTTCCAATCCATTCCAAATGACACACCATATCTCCAAGGAAACCATGTCGTTTTCAAACACCATGACCTTGTGGTACTCGTCGCCTCTTGTGAGGATGCACCGTGACTCCGTAGTTATCCATGTTGTTCCAAATGACACACCATGATTCCGGGTGGCCAGCTCATTATCGCCGTTTGTGAGGATGCACCGTGACTCCGTGGTGATCCACGTCGTTTCCAATGACACACCATGACTCCGGGGTGGCCAGATCATCATCGCCGTTTGTGAGGATGCACCGTAACTCCGTGGTATTCCACGTCGTTTCAAATGACACACCTTGACTCCGGGGTGACCATATCATCATCGCCGTTTGTGAGGATGCACCATGACTCTGTGGTGATCCACGTCGTTTCAAATGACACACCATGACTTAGGGGTGGCCAGATCATCATCGCTGTTTATGAGGATGCATCGTGACTCCGTGGTGATCTACGTCGTTTTAAATGACACACCATGGCTCCAGGGTGACCAGATCGTTTAGAGACACCGTGACTCCGTGGTGCTCATCGCCGTTTGTGAGGACGCGTCGTGACTTCGTGGTGATCCACGTCGTTTCAAATGACACACCATGATTCCGGGATGGCCAGATCGTTTAGAGACATCTTGACTCCATGGTTCTCATCGCCATTTGTGAGGATGCACCGTGACTCCTTGGTGATCCACGTCGTTTCAAATAACACACCATGACTCTTGGGTGGCCAGATCGTTTAGAGACACCGTGACTCCTTGGTGCTCATCACCATTTATGAGGATGCACAGTGACTCCGTGGTGATCCACGTCGTTTCAAATGACACGTCATGACTACGTGGTGGCCAGATCGTTTCTAATGACAAAGTTGTAGTGTTCCTAAACATATCTAGCTAGCACAGCTACTGAAAAAACATCACGATAGCAACAAGCTTTTCGAGCCAAGTAAATCATGTAGCTATCCTACCTGGTTTCATTTCATCAATGGACGTGATATTTCATCCAATTCAACCATTGTGCCATAACATTTAACTACTCATGAACATTACTTGAAAATTATCAAAGTGAACTTGCCTTGTCAACCGCGAGAGTAAGCTGAATTATCACAGCAACAAGAATGGCCCTCCAGACAATCTAACAAAATGAATAGCACTCAATCAACATACAATCAAACACATGCATTTGATCAAAATAGTTTAATACATTTTAATGTTTAATGTTTGCTATTCCAAGATATCTAACAGGTGTTAAACACATCTTTATAACTTTATATTTCCAAAATAGTTGAGTAGGCTTAGTTTTGTTACTTCTGGTCAAAAGAAAATTCTTGTGTTATTTTTTTAAAAGAAAACAATTAATTTAGGTTAATAGGATTTCAAATATATTAAAAACATACAATTAGGGTTTCTGATTTTTTAAAGGGAAATAATATTGATTAAAATTATTTATAAGAGTGGAGCATTATTGAACATATCATAAGGTTTCCAAAAATATTTTATTTACAATTTTGGGTTAATTGGTTCTGTGCCATACCGAGGTGAGTTTTATCTGTCTGTGCCCTACTCGCGATGTGTCTCTGTTATGTGCCCTTGTTTGCTCGCATATCGCTCAAACGCTCGTTTCCCTCTAGTCAACCTACTTTGATCCGCACTTGTCCTGATTGGTGGGGTCTGTCTGGCGCGGCTCGGCTCAGCTCGTTTGTCGGCTCGGTTGGGATTTTCCTGGGGGCGGCGCGTGTGTCCGGGCACTAGTATGACTATTGGGGCTGTGGCACTAGTCTGACTCGTGGGGACGGCACGTGGGGTGCGCGTGGGGTCAGCGTGGCACTGCACCTCCGCTTGGAAGACGCATCCATGGCGGCAGATCCAGGCCTTGACGTTCCGCCCATTCTGCTGGTCAATTCTTGACAGTTTCATCCTACTGCAGGATTGAGGTGGTTCGTAAGTGAATTTAACATGTCGAACACAATGCGGTCAACACGAACCGCCTCCGATGAACAAGATTGAGGTGGTTCGGAAACGAATTCAACATGAATGCATACTGTCGAACACCTTGCGGGGACACGAACCGCCGCCGATGAACAACATAAACGGTGAACACAAATTGATTCAAACATTTAAACGAGATTTAATAAACTTACAATTACAAATCTAAACGAGATTTAACAAACTTAAACCTAAACAAAGGGTTTAGGGTTTAGGATGAGAGAGAGGCATATGCATGGCCATCCCTCAACACCACCGCCGGCGAAGAGATACCGCTCCATCGTGGTGAGAGGGAGACGATGCGAACCAAGTCAGCCTTCACGTGATCCGTAGCCACCGCCGTGGCGGCTGAGGCTTCTAGCTTCGCCGGCGCCGTTTTCGATTCACCGCCATGACATGCGGGGGGGGGGGGGGGGGGCATTTTAAGATAAGCCTCTTCGTCTTGCAACGCCGCTTTCTTCGGTGAAAGCAACGCTACTGACCAAGATGCCGATGCTTGAAGAGGCAGATCAGGCAGCTCGGGATCGTCGTCGTCGTCGCTGGCGTCGCCGTCCTCGCCGTCACAGTCGTCGTCCGTTGAGGACAACTCCGACGTTGGCTTTCGTCGACGCGCCTTGTACTCCTTGTCCACCACGGCGTGCCAATAGGGCGCCGATATGGAGTACTTGGGGTCGAGCCTTTGCTCGGACGACATCTCCGCCCACTCCAGCCGCTGCGACTCGAGCACGCTTGCTTCCGTCTACAGGGCGCCGACTGCAACACCCGTCGCTTCGGTCTGCGCCCGCCAGGGGAACGGGACGCGTGATGCCACGAAAAAGACAAGTAAGAAGGGTAAAGTAAAGACCACTTGCACAGACGAAAGCGAGGCGTGATGGAGTCGTTTTTCAACATGAGCATCACCAGCAATTTTTGTTATTGTACTTCTGTCGAACACCATAAGTGCGCACTCTGGACGCGCTCAGAGCATGCCCGGCGTGCCCTGGGCGCGCACAGGCGCACATTTGTGTAAAATTTGGGCGCGAACTAAGCCTAGACCATTCTTAGTCACTTCTAAATGATACTTACGTGAGAATTTCGAAATTATCATGATGTAATTCTCATTTGCACATTTGAGTTATGCGATATCACATGAGATCCATGCCCTTCTTTTTTGAATGTATGTAGACCATGTTTTTATCCTTGAGTCGTTAGTATATGACATAAGAAGACTATGTGCGTCGGTTTTTCAATTTTTATTTATATTTTTTTATGGTTATTTCAAAATCGGTCAAACCTAAGTTTTACCAACATTTAAACAAGTTTAAAACATGGAAATTAAAAACTAAGCATGGATCCTTCTTAGTCACTCCAAAATGAAGATTTAGTGAGGTTTCTGAAAATTTCATGTTGCAATTCCAAAACCACTTATCTCCAACCGTAGACCTCATAGTTTGAGTTATGCGATATCACCTGAGATCCATGCCATTCTCCTTTTGAATGTATGTAGACCATGTTTTCAACTTGAGTCGTTAGTATATGACATAAGAAGACTATGTGCGTAGATTTTTCAATTTTTCGATAATTTTTTAATTTTTTATGGTTATTTCAAAATCGGTCAAATCTAAGTTTGACAAACATTTAAATAAGTTTAAAACATGAAAATGAAAAACTAAGCATGGGTCCTTCTTAGTCACTCCAAAATGAAGCTTTAGTGAGGTTTTTGAAAATTTCGTGTTGCAATTCCAAAACCACTTCTCTCCAACCTTAGACCTCATAGTTTGAGTTATACAATATTACCTTAGATCCATGTCATTCTCCTTTTGAATGCATGTAGACCATGTTTTTCAACTTGAGTTGTTAGTATATGACATAAGACGACTATGTGCGCAGGATTTTTTCATTTTTTCGATATTTTTTAATATTTGAAGCTGATTTCCTATACAGGGAATCTGCAGCCGTCTGATTTCCTCTACAAGGAATCTGTGGCCGTCCGATTTCCTCTAGAAGGAATCTGCAGGGAGACTCGGGGCGATCCGCGAGAAGCTCATTCTGCGATCTGATTGGACGCGCGCGTAGGACAAGGGTTGTACACCCGCTGACGAGTGGACCACGGCGGACCCAACGAGGATTTTGGCCCGCCCACCCCGATTTGCCTTAGTGACACAAAATGGGAATTTTGGCACACCAAATGCGGATAGCCATGACCTTTCTCAAATCTAGCTTGGACTCACAAAAAACTGTGTTTCAAATGAGCTCTAAAGGTAGGGTAAACAACCTCATTTCTAAGCAAAAATGGTGGACTCGCCGAAAAATGTGTTTCAAATGAGATCCAAATGTAGGGTGGTGGACTCGCTGAAAAATGTGTTTCAAATGAGCTCGAAAGGTAGGGTAAACGGCCTTATAAAAATTGTGGACTCGCCCAAAAAATGTGTTTCAAATGAGCTCCAAAGGTAGGGTGGTGGACTCGCTAAAAAATGTGTTTCAAATGAGATCAAAAGGTAGGGTAAACAGCCTCATTTGTAAGAAAAAATGGTGGACTCGCAAAAAAATGTGTTTCAAATGAGCTCCAATGGTAGGGTGGTGGACTCGCTAAAAAATGTGTTTCAAATGAGCTCGAAAGGTAGGGTAAACGGCCTCATTTCTAAGAAAATATGGTGGACTCGCCGAAAAATGTGTTTCAAATGAGCTCGAAAGGTAGGGTGGTGGGCTCCCTTAAAAATGTGTTTCAAATGAGCTCGAAAGGTAGGGTAAACGGCCTCATTTCTAAGAAAAAATGGTGGACTCGCTGAAAAATGTGTTTCAAATGAGCTCCAAAGGTAGGGTGGTGGACTCGCTTAAAAATGTGTTTCAAATGGGTTCGAAAGGTAGGGTAAGCGTCCTCATTTCTAAGCAAAAAGGGTGGACTCGCCGAAAAATGTGTTTCAAATGAGCTTCAAAGGTAGGGTGGTGGTCTAGCTGAAAAATGTGTTTCAAATGAGCTCCAAAGATAGGGTAAACGTCCCCATTTCTGAGCAAAAATGGTGGACTCGCTTCAAAGGTGACTTATAAACCAGGATGGAGGGAGAACTAGCTATAGCAGAACGAGCGGCACGTATACATTCATGTTAGGGTTACCTTCATGTTTATACGTTCTAGCATGAAAGCAAGAATCCGGAGCAAATCAATTTTTACGAGTCGTACGATGAGAGTATGAGACACATCTGTCTGAGAGCCTTCCAGTTCGTGCGCATTAAATACGTGCGTGGCATGCCGTAGTCCACCATGCCGTCTATGTAGCGTGCACGGATAGGCATGGCCATTGAAATGAAAGCTTTTTTTATTACATGGTTCTGCTTCGCTAGCCACTCCTCCCGCTCCTCTAGCTTCATCTCCTACATATCATGCATATTTCCTCAGGCGTGTAGAGCTCCGAGTCCGGCATCGACGATGGCGTGCTCTACCACATTCTTGAGGGAGGGAGGGGAGAGAGAGGTAGAGAAAATGGAGTTTCTATGGCGAGGTCGGCCCCCTTTTATTAGCCGCGACGGGGAGGGCGGGCAAACCCTAACCGACCCACGCTGACCCCACGCGCCAACCCCACGCCGACCCCACGCGCATCCCACGTGTCGTCCCCACCAGTCAAACTAGTGCCATAGCCCCACCAGTCAGGCTAGTGCCCGGCCCCACGCGCAGCCCCCCAGAAAATCCCAACCGAGCCGACAAACGAGCCGAGCCATGCCAGGTCGACCCCACCAGTCAGGCCATATGCGGCTCAAAGGAGGTTGTCTAGACGGAGACGAGCGTTTGGGCGATATGCGAGCAAACCAGGGAACAAACCAGAGAAATAGCACGGGTAGGGCACATACCGATAAAACTCAGCGAACCATGGCACAGAGCCAATTGACCCTACAATTTTTGTACTAGTGAAATCAAATCTAGGTAAAAATTTACCCAAATCATCTATTTGAAATTTAAATTACATAAAATTAGCCAAATTTGAATCTGGACAGTGTTAAAAGATTATATAGGTCAAGGCCAATGTTAGCGCAAAAAAAAGGGCTTTCCAATGGTATAAAATTTATCAAATTTGGATCTGTGGTTGAAAATATATGATGTTTTGAAGCTCTAGGGGCTTTTTTGCAAATCTGTTAAATTAAAACAATTCGGATAATTCTAGAAAATGGGTTGGGTAACGTGGCCTCTTCCTATTGGCCAATATCAGTCTGTTTAGTGATCTGTTCTAGGCCACAGGATATGGATCTAAAGGCTCAGTTCGAAAGGTACCTCTTCGCGGCTTCGTTTATTCCTGGCTGCAAATTACAGATCGGACGGCTCTCGCCGCGTTGACCAAAAGTGGGTGGCGGAACCTCGCCGGAAATGGTGGAGACGGCGGGCGGCGGGTCGTGCGCGGACGAAGATGACGCCGCGGGGATCCTCCAGGCTCCAGGAGGCGATGCCGACGCTCCTGTGGTCCCGGCGAAGGCGATTGAGCTTTCAGCGACATGGTGAGCTTCCTAGAACGGCGGCGAGAGGCAACCAGGGTGGTGCGGATGCCGGCGGCTACAGTCAAGCGCGTGCCCGTTGCTTTGCTCCGAGGAAAAATATAAGAAGGGGATTAGGAGGTGCGGTAGAGAGAGGGGAAGTGGTTTCGGAGGGTCTCGGGTTCCGGCGCGTGCTAACCTCGCCGGAATTCAAGAAATGGCGGCGGCGGCAGTAGAGACTCCAGCGAGCTGTATAGGTGGAATGGGGGCACGAACTGAAGATAGGGGAGAGGGGAAATGCGGCCGGGGTCGCGGGGACTGAATTAAGGAGAGTGGGGCAAGGTCCGGGGCTCGGGCGAGTGGGGGAAGTGGAGGGAGTGGCGCGGTGTCATGTGAGCGTGCTCTAAGTCGTGGGCAGTTGCGGAAGATGACCCTGACAGGTGGGGCCCACCTGTCAGCGGGAGAGAGAGGGTAATAAGGGCTGGGCTGCTCTCGGGACATCGATGGGCCGCTCCGAGCTGCTCATGCGGGAGGGAGAAGTGGGGCCGGCTCGGGCTGGCCCGACTAATCTTTTTTTTCCTTTTCTGTTTTCCTTATTTCTTTTATAATTTTTTGTTTTATAATTCCAAATTAAGTCAAACTAGTTTCTAAAAATTTCTAAAAATCATATCTATAATGAAAATTTGATTACTCATGTTTTGATTACTTTTTCAAAAGTGAAAATTTGAAATAATGATAGACACCAAGTTGACACTTTTGCAAAATTTAAAATAGAGTTTTAATAGATGATTTATGTCATAATAAAATCAGGAGACTTATCAAAATAATACTTTTTGTGTATTTTTCTTGGCTATTGATGCTTTTATATTAGTAAGAAAGAAAAGTTTAAAATCTTAGTTATCGTTTAAACATTCTAAAACTTTGGGATGTTACACTTAGCCACAACATCCTGGTGCCAGGAACCAACGCTGAACGCTTGCTTGTTTCTTGTGAACAAATAAAGTGAAGATTTTCTACGTGCATATTGTTATTGCTTGACTTGATCCTTTCACAAAGTTGTCATGTGTGTTGGATGCATTAGATGATTATATTGTTGTTCTTGAAGCTTAAATCATCTTTAATATCTACTTTGCACGGTTGATTGCTATCTAGTACTATATCATTGAAAGCTTTGCTTGCTTCACCTACTTGCTCTCTTGTACTAATTCATTGAAAGCTTTACTTTGCTTTACCTTTACTTGTTTATTTAGTACTTATTCGATATCAATATAAACTACAGCCCTTATTCATTTTACCTCAGTTTACATGCATTACATTATTATATGATCAAGGTTGTGTGAAAGCATGTCACTTGAGTAATTATTCTTTTATCGTTTTACCTACTCGGGACGAGTAGAACTAAGCTTGGGGATGTTGATACGTCTACAAAGTATCTATAATTTCCTATGTCCCATGCTTATATTATACCCATGTTAAATATATTATATACATTTTATATACTTTTATGCATTTTGTGGGACTACCCTATTAACCAGATGCAAGAGTGTGAGTTCCCTGTTTTCTACTGTTTTTGGTTTCGGAATACCCCTTAAGCAATTATTCTCGGAATTGGACGAATTTAATACCAAAGTATATATTTTCACGTTAGGTTCCAGAACCATAAGACCTGACGGAGGGGGCCACGAGGCCCGAAGATGAGGTGTCGGCGCGGCCCCACCATCTACCGCGTGGGGACCTCATGAGGGCGCCTCGGACCTCCACCGCATTCGCCCTTTGGCCTACTTAAACCCCCCAAAAACACAAGACCTAGGCCCCAAACACTTTACCTCCACAAGTTCCAGAGCCGCCGCTGTCATTCACCCTAGTTCGGGAGGGATCAGAAGCACTCCCCGGCACCATACCGGAGAGGGGAATCATCACCGTAGGGATCCACATCACCATGCCCGCCTCCGGACTGATGCGTGACTAGTTCA
The DNA here is from genome assembly GCA_026929855.1 of Poa annua. Taxonomy (NCBI): domain Eukaryota; kingdom Viridiplantae; phylum Streptophyta; class Magnoliopsida; order Poales; family Poaceae; genus Poa; species Poa annua. Next base: position 99,313,701 of record CM049427.1, read on the forward strand.
TCGTTGGACTACGGGTCCATAGCAGTAGCAAGATGGTTGTCTTCCCCTCTTGTGCTACCATGTTTAGATCTTGTGAGCTGCCTATCCTGATAAAGATCATCGTCATGTAATACCACATGTTGTGTTTGCTGGGATCCGATTAATATTGTGTACTTTGTCATTTACCTCATAATATATTTTGTGTGTGTTATTTATGATCTTGCATCTTTTCGTTACTAGTAGATGCTCTAGCCAAGTAGATGCTTGTGACTCCAAGAGGGAGTATTTAAGCTAGATAGTGGGTTCATGTCTCTATTTAATCTGGGGTAGTGACAACAAGCTCTAAGATTGTAGATGTACTGTTGCTACTAGGGATAAACAATAGTACTTTGTCTAAGGATAATGTTATTGCTTACTTTACACACTTTGCTTAATGCAATAATCTGTTGCTTGCAACTTAATACTGAAAGGGGTGCGGACGCTAACAGTAAGGTGGATTATTAGTCATAGATGCGGTAGGAACGGTCTATGTATATTGTTGTAATGGCCAAATGAGTCTCATACTAGACATCATGATATTACTATATGCAACATTATGCACTTCTTTATTCTATCGGTTGCCAAGATGTAATTTGTTTACCCACTTGTATGCTATTATTATTTATGGAGAGACACCACTAGTGAACTGTGGACACCGATCCTTTTCTTTAAACTGATAATACAACTACTCCAATCTTGTTACTTTCATTCTCTGCAAACAAATATTATTCTCCACACATACGTTTAATCCTTTGTTATAGCAAGCTAGTGAGATTAACAACATCACTGTTAAGTTAGGACAAAGTATCTTGATGGTGTTGTTTGCAGGTTCCACATCAACTCAGCCTCCCCTTCGTAGCCATTTTTCTAGCGTCGTTGCTAGAAAGACCTTGACACTCCCTCCGGCACAAGCACTTTTCTGGCGTTGTTGCCACCTCGTGAAGAACTCTCAACTCCTACTGGTTCGATAACCTTAGTTTCATAACTGAGGGAAACTTGCTACTACACTCATCTTATCTTCCTCTTGGGTTTCCCAACAACACAACACCATGAGACAGCCACGGCGTGGTGAGGGTGGCGGCAGCCCGTGGAGACACTAGTGGAAAAAGGACATCCAGTATCGGTCGGGGAGGGGCATCAGTACCGGTTATGCAACCGGTACTGCCCAATCGGGACTAAATGACCCCAAGCATTAGTACCGCGACCGGTACTAAATCATATCCACGTGAGCCGCAGAGCGTGGATTCGGCCTAAGACCTTTAGTACCGGTCGGTAAAAATTTAATTTCTTTTCAAAATTTTCAGGATTTTTTTTTGTATTTCAAAATTTCTCACTTAACTATCCACTAACCCACACAATTCATCACTTAACTATCCACTAACCCACACTTAATCTCAGTCTAACTATTTAATCTAGTTAAGTTTCCCCTTTCCTACACGCTTAATGTCTACACACTTAATCTATTTTAGAACTGTCAAATTTCCGGATCGGTCAAATTTCCCGAAACTGCTATAACACTAGCACGCTTAACATTTAGGTTACTTTAAAACTAGATACTAAGAGAGAATTGAGAACTTACTGATAGTTCTATTTTTATCAATCATGTTAACGACTCGGTCATGATGAAACACTTATTCATTTCTTATATTATAAAATTTTACTTGATTAATAAAAAATATTATATAATAATAGTATAGAAATAAATAATGATAAAATAAATATTACTTTATTTAAAAAAATGATTATATAATAAAAAATATTGAAAAAATGAAATAATGTGATAAACACGTCAAAAAAATAAATCCTTTGGCATGGGGACCTTATATGTGTACTTGTTGCTATGAAAAATGATAAACTTTATTTTTGAAAAAATTGGTAAGAAAATTCTTCACAAAAACCTCTATCATGTATAGACATCTACAAGTTTCAAGCCAAATGATCAAGTTATGGTCATTTTCAAGGCATAGTTTGTGATAAAGATTTCATATTCCACAAATAGGTGAATATTGGTATAAAAACAACCATGTCAAAGGAAATCCTGAAATTATTTTCTTAAATATTATTTCCATTCTTTTAGTGCAAAAACTGACTTTTTTAGTGAACAAAGTACCAAAAAATGATGCAAAATGGCACCCATTTAATTTTCATGGAAACTAGTTCCCATATGATGGATAATGCCCAAGTATTAGGTTTTTCCTTGATCTCTACCTAATTTCCCCTAGTTAAATGTGTTTATGCCTATTTTTCGAAAGTAATTCAAATTTCAACTGCAACTGTCTGATAGCTTGGTCTGAAATTTTTGGAAAAATCACATTAAGGTAGACAGCTAGGGGTTATATCACAGAAACATTGATAGTTATATAAAACATTACATCTTCTGATGAATTGTCACTGCGGTCGTTTGACTTTCTTTATGAAAAAATGAAATAACGTGATAAACACTTCAAAAAAAGATATCATTTCGCATGGGGAAGTACTAGTTGCTATGAAAAATGATAAACTTTATTTTAGAAAAAAATTTGCAAAAAAAATCTTCACAAAAACCTCTATCATATATAGACATCTTGAAGTTTCAAGCCAAATGATCAAGTTATGGTCATTTTCAAGGCATGGTCTGGGATAAAGATCTCATATTCCAGATGAGTAGACACTAAAGTACCAAAAAAATGATGCAAAATGGCACCCATTTAATTTTCATGGAAACTAGTACACATATGATGGATATTTGCAACAATAACACTACTCTCTTCCAGATGAGTAGACACTCAAGCACTTCAAAATATTTGAGATAAATTGTTTGCAACAATAACACTACTCAGTTCCACATGAGGAGACTCTCAAGAACTACAAAATATTAAAGATAAATTGTTTGCAACAATAACACTACTCACTTCCACATGAGGAGACTCTCAAGCACTACAAAAAATTAGAGATAAATTGTTTGCAACAATAAGACTACTCACTTCCACATGAGGAGACTCTCAAGAACTACAAAATATTAGAGATAAATTGTTTGCAACAATAACACTACTCACATACATATGAGGAGACTCTCAAGCACTACAAAATATTAGAGAGATAAATTATTTGCACTAACACTACTGTTTTCCACATGTGGAGACCTGATACGTCTCCAACATATCTATGATTTCATATGTTCCATGCTATATTATAACATGTTATTACATGTTTTATATGCATTTATATAGTTTTATGCATTTTCTGGAACTAACCAATTAACAAGATGCCATAGTGTCAGTTCCCTGTTTTCTGCTGTTTTTGGTTTCAGAAAAGTACTTAAGGAAATATTCTACAAATTGAACGATTTTTATCCTAGAATTATTTTTGCATCGGGAACGTTCCAGGAGACCGAAGACGACACGCAGTGGGGCACCATGGCGCCGCCACCACGTGCTCGCGCGGTCAGAAGTGGGGCCACGCGAGCACCAGGTGTGGGGCCCTCCACCACCTTCGCCCGTTCGCCTACTTAAAGCCCCCATAAATCTAAAAATCATACGGTGTTCAATATTTCCTCCACGGGTCACAAGCGCCGCCGCCATCGAAGACAAGATTCGGGGGACAGGAGTCTCTGTTTCGGCACCCTGCTGGGACGGGGAATTGCCCCCGGAGCCATCTCCATCGACTCCACCGCCATCTTCATCGCCGTTGATGACTACTATGATGAGGAGTGAGTAGTTCTCCCCCGAGGCTGCGGAATCTACGGTAGCTATGTGGTCTATCTCTCTCTCCCATGATGTGATCTTTTATGTGATCATGAGCTTTGTAATCTAGTTGAATATGTGATACTCTTTATCTATTATGCACTCTAGAGGTTATTTTAATATGAACTCCGGGGTTATTCACGTGTGTAACGGTGACATTGTGTGCACCGTGTGTGATTCTTTTATGCAATTGTTGGTGTTAGTTTACTCTGACTTTGAGGGTGCTCTTATAGCGCTAAACAATGAATGGTGCTTGTTATCCAACATGAGAGTGTTTGAGAGTAGCGTTTATTTATTTAACTTTGATGTCATTGTTGAGAATGTCCACTGGTGAAAGCAGGATCCCTAGGCCTTGTTTCTAAGCATTGAAACACCATTTCCAACAAGTTCTGCTACATGTTTGCTTGCTGCCATTTTTATTACAGATTACAATTACTACTTTTAATCATCCATATTACTTGCATTTCACTATCTCTTTGCATAACTAGTGCACCTGTACATCTAACATGTGTATTGGGCGTGTTGGGGACACAAGACACTTATCATATCTTAATTGCAGGGTTGTTCGAGAGGGTTACCTTTGACCTCTACCTCCCTGAGTTCGATATACCTTGCGTGATCCACTTAAGAGAAACTTGCTGCTGTTCTACAAACCACTTCTCTTGGAGGCCCAACACTGTCTAAGAGAATAGAAGCGTGCGTAGACATCAAGCTATTTGCTGGCGCCGTTGTCGGGGAGGTGAGCGCTTGAAGGTATCTCATTTAGATTCTGCAGGTATTACTTTTTTTTCTTGTTTTCATTTTCACTAGTTATGCTAATGGAAAACAACAAAAAAATTAGGGATCTCTAAGAAATTTATATTGCATTAGGACATGATACTTTTGAAGAGAAAATTAAAAAACCTATGGAAGTTTGTTTACATAATAGTGGTACTAATGTTATTAGTATAAATTCTTTGGACACTATTATTCCTAAGGCTCTGGAAAACCTAAGCTTGGGGGAGCTAGTCTAAACAAAAATAATCATTTTTGCTCCTCAGCTTTGGAGGAATTATTTAGCCTTGATAATGTTTTACCTCCAGTATGTGATAATTCTAATGATGCTAGTGATATTCTTAAGCCACATGAAGAAATAGTGCCATTTAAAATACCTATGTAGGAGACGGAACTGTCCATCATGTTGATCATTTGCTATTTTTACATGAATTATGCGAGTTGTTCAAGTGTGCAGGTATTTTAGTGGACAAAGTTAAGAAGAAATTATTTTCTATATCACTTTGGGGAAGAGATAGTCATTGGTATAAATTGTTGGAGGATAGGCACTCTCTTGAATGGGAGGAGGTTGTATCTCTCTTTTATTTTAAATTTTATCCTTCAAGTGAGATTCACCAAATCGTAATTCTATATAAAATTTCTGGCCTCTTAAAGGAGAAAGCATTGCTCAAGCCTGGGGAAGGCTGAAAACATTAATACTGAAATGTCCTAACCATGAGCTTCCTATAATATAATTGTTAATAATTATTATGCAAGGCTTTCAGGACATTGCAAGGATTATCTAGATGCATGTTCGGATGGCTCTTTCACAAGTTAAAAGGTTGAAGCTGAAGGAGATATGCCCTAGAGGCAAAAAAATAAGTAGTATTTATTGCATTATCTCATAAGTTTATAATAGGTTTGTGTATTATGCTATAACTGTATTAATCGGAATTATTGATACACGTGTGATACATAGACAACCAGGTCCCTAGCAAGCCTCTATATGAGCTAGTCCATTGGGCAACAGTTGATCGAGATTCCCGATCAAGGATAATGACGTCGGTTGACAGTGGGGTCATCTTGTTAGTTGAATAAGATGATGGACATACGCAAAGTATTGCAATAAGATCGGATTACGATGTTTGTCATTTGCAATAGATAAGAATATGGTAGCTTATTCCTTAGACCGTGAGACCGTACTTATTGATGCTTCGTAGGGGTACTTTGAGAGCATCAAACGTTGTGTCTTATATAGCATGACAATAACGGTGTCCATCTTTGCTATTTCGAAAGAGCATCGAGACGTAAGGATCAAGAGCGGGATTTGCTCATTCTTGTAATGGAAAGATACTCTGGGCCCACTCAGTGAGATTGCATCTATATAGCTGCGCAGCTTATGACTAGGTCATGGAGATGTAATATCACAGACGAGTTAATAACCTTCGTCGGTAACGAGATACAACAAAGACATCGGTATGTCTACGATCATATCTCGGACAAGGTAGTATCGCAGAAACAAAGGGAATGAATATCATATTTATGGTTCAACGACGATATTCGTAAAATGCACAGGGGCCGTCATATACATCCAGGTATCCCTGACGGTCATTGGTGAGCGGAGTGTCTCGACCATGTCTGGAGTGTTCTCGAACCGTAGCGTAACAAACTTAAGGTCTTAGCGACACCAGGAGATAGGTTCTGGAATAATATAGGAGTTTGTTGGAGAGAGGGAAATGATCCGGAAAGAGTTCCGGTGGTCCGGAAGGAGTTCCGGGAAGGTCTGGAATGGTTCCAGGGGTGTCCGAAAGTTGTTCGGGTGGTTCCGAAATTGTTTCGGAGTCATGGGATATTGAATTATATATAAATATATTAATTATGAATTAATGGGTTTTTTATATTAATTTAATATTAATTAAATAAAGGAAAAAGGGGGCTCCCACCTACATGGGCCCTAAGAGGGCCCAAGAAAGGGGAGCCGCACCAAGCAAGGAAGGGAGGCTTGGGCCTCGCTAGTCCGAGTTGGACTAGGAGAGGGCAAGGCCCATGGGGGGTTCGGCCGAACCCCCCCTCCCCTCTCCTCCTTTAGTCCCACATGGGGGAGCCAAGGGGTTTGCACACCCCCTTCCCCCTTTATATAGCAAGGCATATTAATTGGATTAATTCATTGAAAAATACAATTAATTGTATTGCAGGCCGGCCGAGCTGTTTCTCCGCCCGTTTTGCCCCCTCTCTCCACCTAAGCTATACCGCCGGGCACCGTTGCCCTACGGGATTCCAGATAAGATCTACCCCTGCGATTTCAGTTGGATCTGAATGACCGGGGGTTGTCGCTAAGCTCCGTATGTTTGTGAGTGCTCGGAGGTAACTCTTTTGAGGAGCCTGGGCGACGTCGTCTCCCCCCCCTGCAGCCGCCGCGCCGCCTCCCCTCTGCAGCCGGCGCACCACCCCTGGTGCCGGCGCCCCGCCTTCTTCCGCCCGACGCCCGTCGACGCAGATCATCATCGACACCCCGGCGTCATCTTCTTCGTCATCGCGGCAAGTTCTCCGCGACCTCGAGGTCGGCTACGTACGACTTCATCGTCAACGCTTGTGCGGGAGCGTAATCCCCGCTATCGGTCTACATGGAGGTAATGTAACCCGTTCCGCCACCGTTATCACATGTACTAGATAGATAGATCCTGGCTAGTTAGGGTTTCGTTCGCTAGAAAAATTATTGTTTTCTGCACCGTAACCCCTTCAGTGGTATCAGAGCCGATCTATGCGTAGTACTGCTGGTACGGTTAGAACTCAAGTTAATGAGGGCGTCTTTCTTATATTTGCTACCCTCTAGAGTGCACTTGCGGTGCCTTCGGTATTGAGTTGATGAAGCGGCCCAGACCGACTTTACGCGTACGCTTACGCGAGACTGGTTCCACTACTGACATACGGCTTGCACCGTATCTGTGGCTGGCGGGTGTCTGTTTCTCTCTCTCTAGTCGGCAAAGCATTTTCAATGGAGGGCCCGAAAGGGATGCTTAAACATGCAATTATACGATCGACGTTGTGGTACAAAGTTCGTAGGTAGGCAAGCGATTCTCTTACGAATAAGCCTATATGCCACGTAAAACTTGCAAAACTAAATAAAGCTAGAGGCGTCTAACTTTGTTTTGCAGAGGCGTTATTTTATGTGACATGGTTACGGTAAGTTTTGATATTACTCGTACTGTCGGAGGCAATGGAGGGCTCTGTAGACTCGGAGCCATGTCGGGGCGCCGGGGGCCAGGCACATGGCGCCATGAAGGTCCAGGCGCATCGACCATGTCACATCGCACTTCATTGCATCATTATTGTGTGTTGTTGTGTGTGCATCCTATTGATTGCTTATATGCTAGATATACAACGGTAGCATCATAAATAGGATGATCCCTAACAAATACCAAAATTGTGTTCTCCCTCGTTGCGCACCACCAAGAAAGTTCTACGTTATGAGGCAGGCCGTGATGATCGGGTGTCACACATCTCGTCGTTCGCATACAGTGGGTGTAAGCCATGTTGCACGCGTAGGGTCTTCGAGGTTTTATTGGCGAGCCTAGCATATCCAGAAATATGGCCTCGGAACACGGGAAGATCGAAAGATCCAGCACGAGTCACAGAGTTGTTGTGATCGACATTTTATGTCCACCTTTGAAGCTATGCTGCCGGCCGTGATGATCGGGTGTGGTGTGGTGGATGAGAGTCGTGTAATCGCCATTATTATTTTAGGGATGATAATCTTGGTGTGGTGTGTTTTAGATAATGAGATTATAAAACTAAAAGTCACCTACATATTATAAACTTTACCTTACCTCTTTTGCGATCACATCTGTAGACTACGCAACTATACTTCGGTTACTTCCTCAAGAGCCCGGATGCTACCTTAGAAGCCGACGGGTCCAACTTCATCGATGAACCGTTAGGAGAAGGACCGGGAGATTCTGCTAGCGAGGAGGAGGAAGATGATTTCCGTAGGCGTCGATACATATTCATTGAAGTGGAGATCACCATGACCGTATGCCTGGCACCTGAGTTGAAAGAGTTATTTCGATGCAAGGAGCCAAGCGTCATGATTGATGCGATAAAGACACACTTCGGGGATGAATTAAAGCGTGAGCAATTCAGGCAGCTGAGAATGTTCCAGACCATTCATATGGAGGAGCATACCTGTCTGAAGACACATTTGAAGAGATTGTATGACATCTACTTCCAGCTGACGATGGTCTTCGATTACTAGATGGCAGATTCTTGTGCCATTCGGACTGTCCTGATATCTCTACCTCCTAGCTATGAGAAACATGTGCGCAAGTACATTTTGAAAGCCCATGATATGAACTTCTACAAGTTTGTGTCTGAATTCAAATCTCTGAAAGTTGATTCCATCGAAGGAGAGATCTTCGATGCCACAGGTATATATTTGATATATACAGAATTATGAATTCGCCTCTTGATATATGATGAAGTATTTGATACTTGTTCTGTTTGTGAAACAGGTCCTAATTGTCACATATATGTGGCACAGTTTGATGTGACCTGGCGCTGAAGCTGGTGATCAAGGAGTTGATGGCCATTTGGTGTTCACGTCCCCAAGTTATCATAGTTATCATTAATAGTTTTTATAAGGTCTTTTGTAATAGTGAGCGAGTGTGTGTCTTGATTGTTGCAAGACAAAGTTATTCATGTAATAAGACAAGTTCAGTTGTTTTATGTTATGAAACAAGTCAGTTGTTTTATATTATGAATAAAGGTTCCACATCTCAGTTACATTGATTGTATGATGAGTATTCATATTTGTAGAAATGATAAAATAGCGTGTCCTATGAATAAGAGTTCTATTACTAGAACAAACACCGTCGGGTTTAGTCATGAAAGCAATGAAAGAAGTAATGGATGTTTTTGGTCCATTTAAGTATTTCGAGTGCCGAGTTGATTAAAGCTTGAAATTAAGTATTGAAGTTGCAATACCAGAAGAAATTAATTGAGTTTTATTTTTAATGATTGATTAATGGTGTTTATTGCTTGATCTGAATTCTTCTATGATTTTGGTAAATAGGAGTATTTGCCCGACAAATCATAAGTCTGAAATTAATTTGATAAGAGATCAAATGGGGGTTTTCAGAGGAAAGAATGGTGAATGTTATATTCACAAGATTCGATCAAAGGACAAATATTTTTAATTGAGGGTTCAACATAAAAGACTTGTGGAAATTTGTTTCACGAAATTATAATGTCATATATGGTGATATGTGGGGAATTATAATCATGCTCTATTTCAAATAAAGTGTGGTCTGTCAGAATCAGTCTTAGAAACTCCTAATATGTTCGAAACATTATAGTCGATGTCCACTTTAGAAAATAGATGTTTTTCTCAACAAGAATTCATGAGATCGACAGTAGTGTCGACATGTATATGATTATACGATAATTCGGAATATACATGAATAGTTCTTTGTAGGATACTCGCATTGAATGAGAGTGTATTCCAAAACCAAGTAGAAACAAAGCTCGGTTTGTTGTCTATGTAATTCCGAGGAAAAGATGATATTTCAAATTATGGTTTATGGATTGGAAAGAAGCTTGAAATAAGGTGTCAGACCTATGTTGGAAGGTGTTCCAAAGAGTATATGTCTGCCAATGAAAATTAGGTGATTAAGAGTGAGGGAGACTAGAAAATTGTTTTCTGCTTGCAATCCTCTTCATAAAGATCATAATATTTTCATGAAAGTAACTTCTAAATAAAGTGCTGTTATATTTAATATTGCTGTCAGGTCATAGCACTGTATTAAATGTTTCAGATCTTGTCGACAGATCAAGGTGCACTTTATGAATACAAAGAAAGTTGAGAAAATATCAGAATATGAACAAAGGCTTTTTCAGCCTGGAAATCCAAGTTACATTGAAAGAATTAAAAGAGTAATTGTTGCTATAATTCTTATTAGAGGAATAAGATTGTTTAATCGTCATATAAAGTGTGATATGAGAAATGTGACTATAAGAAAGACGCGGTAGCATGTCTTGTCAAGAAATGTGTCTTGGACAAGATCAAATTTGTTGACTACATTTATGTAGACATGCTTGAAGTCTAAGGCATTTGTGTTAATGTAATACTGTAGTTTGTATTAAACTCGAATTGATAATAGATCAATGATTTGGGTTTGACCAAAATGTCGATTTAAGTGGGAGTCAATATTAGTTTACTCAGGTGGAATATGTAAAGAACATATTTTTGAGTGGGAGCTTAGGAACTCAAATATGTGGATAACATGTTTTTGAGTGGGAGCTCGTGTTCTCAAATATGTGGAAACATGTTTTGAGTGGGAGTCGAATTCATCTTGTGTAATTAACACATTGTGAAACTGTACCAATAGAATAGGATGAAGTTGTGAAACTATTTGAAAGTTAGTGTCTATTTTGAAATAGAACGGGAATTTTAAATAGTTAGTCGAGTTGTTTTGGATTATATCTGAGGAGTCAGAATAGAATCAAAAGGATGGTCCTTTGAAATCCAATTGATCATTAAGAGTAATGATACATGAAAGTAATGGTTGTATGACATGTGAGTCTATTATGTAATATTAGACATCATACAGAAACCATATTATCTGCTCGATGAAATATAACCGATGTTCTTGGAAGAAGAACAGTTATAAAAGTAAATTTAGAATTTACTGGAAGTAGAGGTGTGTTAGTTGTTGGATTGACATTAGAATGTCAAATTTTCTACATTGTTGTGAAAGTATGTAGATATCGTGAGTTTGTAATTGTTACAAGGGGCTCTCTATGGATGAGTGTGTTTTTCAGGGCAGTTATCTGGTTAGTATAATCAGAGTAAGCGCTGGGAAACAGAAGTCTCACTTAGTTACGGTATTTGCATATATGTTGTTGGACAACGTGGTGATATCAAGCAAGTTGATATCAGTGAATCGCAAGAGCATGTACAATCATGGATTGTGCAGTAACACTCTTCCACAAGCAAGCATTATCAAATGATTCTTATTTGATAAGGGATTCTGATAAAGTAAAATGCAGCTAGTTTATTTGTACTCTAGTGCAAGTGAGAGACTGAAGGAGATATGCCCTAGAGGCAAATAAATAAGTAATATTTATTGCATTATCTCATAAGTTTATAATAGGTTTCTGTATTATGCTATAACTGTATTAATCGGAATTATTGATACACGAGTGATACATAGACAACCAGGTCCCTAGCAAGCCTCTATATGAGCTAGTCCATTGGGCAACAGTTGATCGAGGTTCCCGATCAAGGACAATGACGTCGGTTGACAGTGGGGTCATCTTGTTAGTTGAATAAGATGATGGCCATACGCAAAGTATTGCAATAAGATCGTATTATGATGTTTGTCATTTGCAATAGATAAGAATATGGTAGCTTATTCCTTAGACCGTGAGACCGTACTTATTGATGCTCCGTAGGGGTACTTTGAGAGCATCAAACGTTGTGTCTTATATAGCATGACAATAACGGTGTCCATCTTGGGTATTCCGAAAGATCATCGAGACGTAAGGATCAAGAGCGGGATTTGTTCATTCTTGTAATGGAAAGATACTCTGGGCCCACTCGGTGAGATTGCATCTATATAGCTGCACAGCTTATGACTAGGTCATGGAGATGAAATATCACAGATGAGTTAATAACCTTCATCGGTAACGAGATACAACAAAGACATCGGTATATCTACGATCATATCTCTGACAAGGTAGTATCGCAAAAACAAAGGGAATGAATATCATATTTATGGTTCAACGACGATATTCGTAAAATGCACAGGGCCGTCATATACATCCAGGTATCCCTGACTGTCATTGGTGAGCGGAGTGTCTCGACCATGTCTGGAGTGTTCTCGAACCGTAGCGTAACAAACTTAAGGTCTTAGCGACACCAGGAGATAGGTTCTGGAATAATATAGGTGTTTGTTGGAGAGAGGGAAATGATCCGGAAAGAGTTCCGGTGGTCCGGAAGGAGTTCTGGGAAGGTCTGGAATAGTTCCAGGGATGTCCGAAAGTTGTTCGGGTGGTTCTGAAATTGTTTCGGAGTCATGGGATATTGAATTATATATAAATATATTAATTATGAATTAATGGAATTTTTATATTAATTTAATATTAATTAAATAAAGGAAAAAGGGGGCTCCCACCTACATGGGCCCTAAGAGGGCCCAAGAAAGGGGAGCCGCACCAAGCAAGGAAGGGAGGCTTGGCCCCCCTAGTCCGAGTTGGACTAGGAGAGGGCAAGGCCCATGAGGGGTTCGGCCTAACCCCCCCCCCCCTCCCCTCTCCTCCTTTAGTCCCACATGGGGGAGCCAAGGGGTTTGCACACCCCCTTCCCCCTTTATATAGCAAGGCATATTAATTGGATTAATTCATTGGAAAATACAATTAATTGTATTGCAGGCCGGCCGAGCTGTTTCTCCGCCCGTTTTGCCCCCTCTCTCCACCTAAGCTATACCGCCGGACACCGTTGCCCTGCGGGATTCCAGATAAGATCTACCCCTGTGATTTCAGCTGGATCTGAATGACCGGGGGTTGTCGCTAAGCTCCGTATGTTTGTGAGTGCTCGGAGGTAACTCTTTTGAGGAGCCTGGGCGACGTCGTCTCCCCCCTGCAGCCGCCGCGCCGCCTCCCCCTCTGCCGCCGGCGCACCACCCCTGGTGCCGGCGCCCCGCCTTCTTCCGCCCGACGCCTGTCGACGCAGATCATCGTCGACACCCCGGCGTCATCGTCTTCGTCATCGCGGCAAGTTCTCCGTGACCTCGAGGTCGGCTACGTACGACTTCATCGTCAACGCTTGTGCGGGAGCGTAATCCCCGCTATCGGTCTACATGGAGGTAATGTAACCCGTTCCGCCACCGTTATCACATGTACTAGATAGATAGATCCTGGCTAGTTAGGGTTTCGTTCGCTAGAAAAATTATTGTTTTCTGCACCGTAACCCCTTCAGAAGCTAGATGGGATCTCCTTGAAACAATTTGAAACAGTGCTGAAGATTGGGAGAATGACAAATGTAAAGAATCAAGTATGAACTATGAATATGATTGCATTAAGTCTTGTGTTGAAACTGCTGGTTTTCAAGAGCTTAGTGCTAAATATGGTCTTGATGCTCATATTATTGTTGATTATTTTAGAACCTTTGCTTCTCATATTAATCTTCCTAAAGAAAATTGGGACGTGTATCATGAACCTTTCAAAGACACTTGCATGGAAAATGAAATTGTTGTTAATGATTGCAATAAACATGCTCAAACTTCTTATAATACTATTTCTTATAAGCATGTTTTTTTTTGGAATGCATAGACCTTGTGGAATTAATCAAATTGAAGATGAATATTGTATCCATCATAGAAATGAAAATACTAGAGGTTGGTATAAAGTTTTAAGAGATCTTGGTAACACAATTTGTGCCACCAATCCTTTTATTTGTCAACTTTGCTATGAAAAAGGACATTTCAAATTTCAGTGCTCAAGTTCTCATAAAGATATTGCAGGAGACTTTTGTGATAACATGATCACCACTAATCAATATGATGAACATACATTATTTTTGGGGTGTGAAGAGATATCAAGAAAAACTTCTTAGTTAAATATGAGTGATATTGATATGAACGATTTGTTGCATGGATGTTATCTCTATTGTGTTAATAATTGACATGTGATACGTCTCGAACGTATCTATAATTTCTTATGTTCCATGTTATGTTATATCATGTTATTACATATTTTATATGCATTTTCTGGGGCTAACCTATTAACAAGATGCCAAAGTGCTAGTTCCATGTTTTCTGTTGTTTTTGTTTCAGAAAAGTACTTAAGGAAATATTCTCGATTGGAATTGGAAATAAAAGATCCTGGAATTATTTTTGGAAAACGAACGTTCCAAAACATCGAAGACGAGACGGAGAAGAGCCACGAGGCGGCCACACCACCCTGTGGCGCGGCTCCTTTCCTGGCCGCGCAAGGAGGTGGTGTGGGCCCCTCGGGCGCCCACCGACATCGCCCTTTCGCCCATAAATATCTCTTGACCTAAATACAGAGGCACAATGTTCATTATTTCCTCAACAAGTCCCGAGCCATCTCCGTCGTCAACACCAATTCGGGAGAGATCAGAACTGCTCCTCGGCACCCTGCCGGGAGGGGGAATCGTCCCCGGTGGCCTCTACGTCGCCATGAACGCCTCCGGACTGATGCGTGAGTAGTCTACCCTTGGACTACGGGTCCATAGCAGTAGGTAGATGGTTGTCTTCTCCTCTTGTGCTATCATGTTTTAGATCTTGTGAGCTAGCTATCATGATCAAGATCATCTTTATGTAATTCTCCATGTTGTGTTTGATGGGATCCGATGAATATTGAGTACTTAATTCATTGCTTCAAAATATATCATGTGTGTGCTATTTACCGATCTTGCATGCTCTCTGTTACTTGTGTGTGCTTTGGCCAAGTAGATGCTCGTAACTCCAAGAGGGGTATTTATGCTCGATAGTGGGTTCATGTCTCTGTTAAATCTCGGGCACTGCCAGAAAGCTCTAAGGTTGTAGATGTACTGTTGCTACTAGGGATAAAACAATAGTACTTTGTCTAAGGATAACATTACTTACTTACTTTACACAGTGCTTAAGGTGATAATTTGTTGCATGCAACTTAATTCTGAAAGGGGTGCGGACGCTAACCGGAAGGTGGATTATTAGTCATAGATGCGGTTGGCACGGTCTATGTATATTGTTGTAATGCCCGAATGAATCTCACACTAAACATCATAACGTTAGTATATGCATTGGGTTGCTCATCATTATTCTGTCAATTGCCTAGCTGTAATTTGTTTACCACTCATGGATAAATGTTATTATTATTTATGGAGAGACACCACTAGTGAACTGTGGACCCCGGTCCTTCTAATTAATCTGACAAAACCACAACTGCAAACCTTTTACTTTCTGCAAACAAACGTCTTTTCTCCACACATACGTTTAATCCTTTGTTACAGCAAGCCGGTGGGATTGACAACCTCACTGTTAAGTTGGTATTAAGTTTCTTGATTGTTTGTGTGCAGGCTCCACGTTCGCCGCTGACGCTGGTGTTGCGCCGTGCCAACGTCGCTGCTAGCAACTTCGAGGGAACGTTCATCTCCTACTAGATTGATAGCCTTGGTTTCATAACAGAGGGAAACTTGTTACTGCACTACTTCACACAATCCTCTTGGGGTCTCCCAACAACAGACCCACCATGTGCATCCAGCATTTTTCTGGCACTGTTGCCGGGGTGTTTTGAGTGTTCTTCACGACGAGAGTTTTCACACTTCCAATCTATTTATTTTGTTATTTTCTTGCTTATTTACCTTTATTATTGTCTTGTTTGCTTAATATAAAAAATACAAAAAAATAGTTACTTGCATTACTTTTGTTTATTTCGGTTTAGCATTATTTACCTTAATTTTGTTATTTCGGTTTGTTATTATGTCTAGTTGTTTATTTCCTATCAATGGCTTATCTATATGAAACTAAATCTTGTTGGCAAGGTTGCTCCACGGAAGATGAAGGAAGATATTATAGGAATTACCGTTTGTCAGAAAAAGGGATGTACTTATGGAAATTGCTAAATCAACTAAAGGAATATGCTAGAAATTTATGCTATATGTTTTGCAAATATTTTTGCTTTAATGAATCTGATACTCATAGGAAGTCCAAACACTTTCCTTTCCAATGTGCTTGTAATGAAAATGAAACCTTAGCTTCTTATGTTAAGGGTTACTCTAATGCTTATGAGGTAGAAAGGATGGAAGAATTTATTATCTTTAAGGGTGCACTTGAAATTAGTTCTTATCTTGAGGATACAATTAATGCCCCTTATAAATCCGAAAGTCTTGCTATACTTAAATTTTTTTTTGATAACTATAAGGAAAAAAATTATTATATTACTGAACATGTCAATAGGATATTTCCTCACGAAGAAGAAACCGTTGCCTTGCAGGAACCTTTAGAAGAAGAAATCACTGAACCTAAAAGCTCATTAGATGAAAAAGAGACGAAGAGTGAAGAACAAGAGGATCTACCTCATAATTATAGTAACTCTTTAACTCTTACATTATTTGATTGTCCTCCATACGTGCCTAAGGAGGAAGTGTGTTATATTGTTCAATGTCATGAATTTATTGAAATATCGAGTTTTGATAAAATTGAAATGAGCAAGTTCCTTGACTCATTTAAAAATGAAATAACAAGAAGTAAAAATGTGGTCTCCAATGTTATATATGATAAAGTTTTAGATGATGGTCCTATTCTTATCAATAATCCTCTATGTTTAAAAGTTATTACTTATTCATGTGAGGATAAAAATGATATAATTGTTGCTTGTGATGGTACTCTTACTAATGAGAGTCCTACTTTGTTTTTTAATTCTCCTAATTATACCATGGACGAGAAATTTGTTTATGCTGAGAAATACTTATGTGGCTTGCAATTTTCTCTAGTTTCAAATCATTGTTGCAACCATGATCTTAAACTTGATATGTATCTGAGTAATTATTTTGAAAGAGGGCAGCATGCTAAAGAATTACAAAAAACATGAAATGATCCTCTTTATGTACCTATATTATCTAAGTTGAATGATTCTTGTGGTTATATGGTTGAATTTATTTCTAATACTGAAAATTATTAAGAGAGAGGAGAATATGATTGTAGAAGTTTTCATGTTACTAAAACACCTCTCTATATTCTATAAGTTTTTAAGTTACTCTTGTTTTATCTTCCTATGCTTGTCACTTTGTTCTTTGTGAATTTATTTGTGTACAAGATTCCCATGCATAGGAAGTGGGTTAGACTTAAATGTGTTTTGAATTTGCTTCTTGATGCTCGTTTTGCTTCATTTTCTATCTTCGCGAGAGGATCATTAGAACTATCAAGCCTAGCTAAAAGGCATTAAAGAAAGGGCTTTTGGGAGGCAACCTATTATATGTTATTTTATTTTGTTTCGCTTGTGTCAAGGACTGTCCTACCTCTGTAGCAATTCCTTTGTATCTTAATTTTATTGCAATGTTGTATCAAGTTAAGTCTCTAGTTGAAAGTTGATGCTAAATCTCAATTCCTGCGCATAAACAGATTTCTGCTGTTCACCGATAAACTTATAAAACCGCACTGGAACGTCAGAAAAATCTGCCCTTTTTGTGCGCAATCCCCAGATGTATATGCAAATTTCATTAGTTTTGAATTTTCTGATCTTAGCAAGTTAAGTGCCTCGAAAAAATTCGTCTTTACTGACTGTTCTGTTTTTGATAGATTCTGCCATTTATTTTGCAATGCCTCTTTTCCTATTTTGATTGGATATTTTTAACCTATGAAGTATCAGTGGCTGTAGATAATGTCCAGTAGAATTGGTAGCAATTGTGTTCCTACATAATATCATAATTTTTTGTGCACTAATCCTCTTATGAAGTTTACTCTAAGTTTGGTGTGGAGGAAGTTTTCAAGGATCAAGAGAGAAGGATGATATAACATGATCAAGAGGATAGTAACGCCAAAGCTTGGGGATGCCCCGGTGGTTCACCCCCAACATATTTCAAGAAGACTCAAGCGTCAAAGCTCGGGGATTCCCAAGGCATCCCCTTCTTCATCCACAAACTATCAGGTCCTTTCTAGCGAAACTATATTTTAATTCCGTCACATCTTATGTGCTCATCTTGAAGCGTATTTTGTTTTTCTTATTTCCATTCTCTGAATAAAAGGGATCCTAGCATTCTTTTGTGTGGGAGAGAGACACACTCCGCTTTTTCTTTTTCATATGAATACTCGTATTCTTCACTTATATTCGTTGACTATTCTTTTCATGTTATTGTTTGCTCTCTAGCTCTTGTTTATTATGCATCTCTTGTTAGAGCTGTTAGCTTTGTTATATCATACTCTCATATCTCATTGTTTGATTACTTGGAGAGTTTATCTTTTAAAGAAGTTGATTGGTGTTTGGTTGAGAACAGAAAATGCTAAATGTGGTAGATGGTATAATTAAATGATACATAATCTTTTAGATCATTAAACTGTGTCACTTGAATCATTGATGTTTTTTTGAGATATTAATTTTGTTAATGGTAAACATGATGTGCTAGTAAAGTGGAATGATTAATGGTTGGTCTAGAAAAACTTGAAGTTGTGCCACACTTAATTTTCCTCTTAATTGCATAGTGGTATATGACTTCTATTTGCCTAAAGCAACCGTAATGACTTTATGTTATGCGCTACGGTCGGTGAAGCCAACGATGACTTTGTCATTCGCCACGATCCCTCTAGGAGTAATTTTCATTATGCCTTGCATGATCATATTTTTATTTGGAATCTTTTTACTTGTGAGTTCTAAAACTGCGGTTTTCATGGCACTTCCACCACCATATTGCTAGCCTCTTCGGTACTTTGCATTGCCCTTTCTCACATTGAGAAATGGTGCGTTTTTCACGGTTACATCCAAACTCGTGGGAGATCTTCATCTTGTTCTCCTACACATAAGCCAAATATCTTCCTAAAAACATCTACCATACCTACCTACTACATCATTTCCATAGCTGTTCCAAGATATATTGCCATGCAACATCCATCTTACATTACATGACTTGTTGTCATTCATTACTTATATATTTCTGTGTGTGATTCTATAAAGCTGATGTGTGGTTTTACCCATGTTACGCTAGATCATTGCATCACCTGCTACACTGGCAGAGGCACCGTTGTCATATGCATTCTTATGGCACATTCATATTAGTTACTTGTATCATCAGTATGTTGTCGTAGCATCATTAGTGTGTTGTCATATATCATATATCATATTAGGATGCTTGCCCCTAAAAGTGAAAAGAGCCATGGAGGCCATCGAAAAGAGAAACAGAAAAAGAAAAAAAAGAAAAAGAAAAAATGAGAAAAAAAAGGGGGAGCATAACTATTCTTTATCACACACTTGTGTTCATGTTATAACACCATATCATTTATAGTCATCACTTGTGCTCATGTTATAGCACCATATCATTTATGATCATCGTTTGTGCTCATGTTTAGCACCTTTACTCCATATGAGAGAGTTTTCATGTCTTAGTTGCATAACTATGTGGGGAACTTTACACTATAGAACTTGGCTTGCATATTCAAATGACGAGCCTCCTCAAAAGTGCTCTAGGTTTTCGTGAGCAAGCAAGTTGGATGCACCCCCACTAGTTCCATTGGAGAGCTTTCATATACTTATAGCTCTATGTGCATCCCTTGTGTGGCAATCACTACTCCTTGCATAGCTTCGATTGTAAGACTTCCTCTTGTCTAATGATCACTTACAGCTTTGTGAGGCTTTCCTCCGTTGGCCTTCCAAACCTCCGTTAATATTCTCTTAGCCAAAACCTCCTGGTGCCAAGAACCAACGTTGAACGCTTGCTGGTTGTTTTGAACAAATAAGGAGTCGATATTCTTTGTGCATATTGATATTGCTTGACTTGATCCTTTCAAAAAGTTGTTATGTTTGTTGGAAGCATTAGATGATTATATTGTTGTGCTTGAAGCTTAAATCATCTCTAATATCTACTTTGCACAGTTTATTGCTATGTAGTACTATAGCATTGAAAGCTTTGCTTGCTTTACCTATTTGTTTATTTATTACTCATTTGATATAAATATAAACTACAACCCTTATTCATTTGATCTCGTTTACATGCATTACATTATTACGTGATCAAGATTGTGTTGAAGCAAGTCACTTCAGAAGTTATTCTTCTTTTATCGTTCCTGCCAACTCCGGACGAGTAGAACTAAGTTTGGGGATGCTGATACGACTCCAACGTATCTTTAATTTCTTATGTTCCATGCTATATTATACCATGTTATTACATGTTTTATATGCATTTTATATAGTTTTATGCATTTTCTGGGACTAACCTCTTAACAAGATGCCACTGTGCCAGTTCCCTGTTTTCTGCTGTTTTTGGTTTCAGAAAAGTACTTAAGGAAATATTCTTGGAATTGAACGATTTTTATCCTATAATTATTTTTTAATCGGGAACGTTCCAGAAGACCGAAGACGACACGCAGTGGGGCACCGAGCCGCCACCACCATGATATCGCACGACAAGAAGTGGGGCCGCGCGAGCACCAGGTGTGGGGCCCTCGGCCCTCCACCGCTTTCGCCCTTCGCCTACTTAAAGCCCCCAAAAACTTAAAAATTATACGGTGTTCGATATTTCCTCCACGGGTCCAGAGCGCCGCCGCCATCGAAGACAAGATTCGGGGGATAGAAGTCTCTGTTCCGGCATCGTGCCGGGACGGGGAATTGCCACCGGAGCAATCTCCGTCGACTCCACTGCCGTCTCCATCACCGTTGTTGACTCCTATGATGAGGAGTGAGTAGTTCTCCCCCAAAGTTGTGGGATCTACGGTAGCTATGTTGTCGGAGTATCAGCATAATTGAAAGGAGACCGGGGTCTCCTAGCCTACGGATGGATTGTGGGGAAGAAGGCTGGAGTCGCCGAGGTCGGGATTGAACACGGCGAGGTTTCCCAGCTTCAGATCTCGCAGCGGTGGCGAGACCCTACGAGCTATTATAATTCACTATAAGGCAATAGCCGTGAACAGGTTACAATGAGTATGTTGCATATTAGAGCGTGCCCTAAAGGCTTCCTGGTGGCCGGCTTAAATAGGCGGCCAGACCCCGGAATACAAGGTAAGTACTTGTCCGGCAAGTAAACTAAGTCCTAGACCTAGCCGACTTAGTTGCCGCCTTCCGTCTTTGGCTTGGTGGCAGGATGGGCATCGGCATTCCTTGTACCTCAGCTATCTGGGCCGCCCGGCATGCATCAGTCTTACAACCCTTGGGCCACCCAGCACTAGCCGGATTGATCCATGTCAGAGATACCCCCACTTGGTATATCCCCAACATTAGCCGCCATAAAGGTTGAAGTTCTCCAGGTGCCGTCTTCTTCTTGATCTTCATTTTTCAATGTTGGCGGCTGCAGGACTTGAACCATTCTGAAAATAATGGGGAACGTGTACCATAATGTCGGCGCACGGTCGCATTTATCCGACAAGGGAAAGACGGCTTAGCTTCCTATGAAAGCCTGATCCTTGAAGGCTAGTCAAACTTATAGTTGACGGATGACGTCATTTTGTCCACGACAGTTTGAAACCAAACGGAATGAAATTGTGTCATGATTGCAAATCGCAGGAAAAGAGGAGTCGTGAAGATCGTGCGAACGTGCGTTGATTCGTGGCCTCCAGATGATTGACATGTGTCCGGCTACTCGATCTGTTGCACAGATTGTAACGCCTGGTCTATAAATAGGGAGCCGAGGCGTTCATCTTCTTCCTCCGCACTTCACCTTCTCTCACTCTCGTCTCTTTCTCTCCCGCGCTCTCCACCGCACCGAGAAAAAATTCCGGCGACCACCTCTTCTCCGGCGACCTTTGCGCACGGCTATGGCCACCGGCCCAAGCAGCTCTCCGACCGCGGTGGATATCGAGGTCGAGCTCGCCACCTTTTCAAGCGAGGTGCTAGATCACTACGGGCTCCAGCCCCACAACATCGCGCCCAACAGCATCTTAGTTTTAGTCGGCTTCAAAGCTCTGTTTGAGGGCTATCTAGGCGTTAGGACTAGTTTAGATTTCTTCAAATACTGCTTCTGTTGCAGGAATCAAACGGTGCCGGTTGGAGGTCTGCCAACCTGCGGCAGTGTCACTTTCAACTGCCGCCAAGGACGTCAATGGTATCCCAAGATACCATACATTGAGTCCGTCAAAGGTTGGACCTCCACCATTTTCTACTGCCAAGACATGGCAGCGCCAAGGCGCCAGTTTGGCGTCCCCACCTTTGTCAACGCGCCTCCCATGCCCAAGCCGTTCTAGGACGAGGCGGTCCCCAAGTTGACGGAGGAGCTCCGCCTTATTCAAAGGCGGATCGAGTTCCCCAACAAGACGATGGACGCCCCGTTGCTGGACGGGGTGGATACCGTCATCTGCTAGCTTAGCCGGCAAATACTGCCCCTGCGGTATAGCCCGAATAAAATGTGTCAGTATTCGCCTACTGCCACAGCTTCTCTTCGCGTAAGCGAGGAGGGGTTACCAGCTGCCGAATTGGCGGCCCGACTTAGCAGCCTTGTCAAATCAGGGCTGGTGAAGGCGGTGAAAGGTTTGACAATGCACACCCACGACAACCCTCCCCTTGAGGTAAGCATTTATACTTTTGCCCTTCTTTGACGGCTTTGCTGGCTTTTTTCGAGTTTCCCTTAACACTTGCCCTTTTGGTTTATGCAGCACTCCGCCTTGGGGGAGAACGACCTGGCTCCCGCCTTTTACGAACCGGGAGCCGGGAAAACCAAGAAGCGCAAGGCGTCCGGTGCTGCCTCCTCTATGGTCAACGCCGAGAGGAGAAAACGGACCGCAACGGCAACTGAACCGGTGCTCATCGATGACGACGAGAATGCGGGGATAAACATCCCCCCGAAGGTAAACATCTCTGCCTTATTCATTTGTCGGTCCTCTTCATTGCTGGCGTTAATCTGGCTAACTTTATTTTGTTGCCAGGGAGCGGGTGGCGACCTCCAAGTTGTCGTCCAAGTCCCTGCTGTCAAGGGGAAAGCGGCCTCTTCGCACTTCCCCGGCAACCGTGCCACAACCTCCGCAGCCCCAGGCCGACGGTTTTATGAGCGATGCTCCTAGGCGGCACCAGCCCCAGGCTCCGGCTTCAAGCCCGCCGCCAAGGACCTCCTCTACTGGCCGTGCTGCCAGCACCGCTTCTCGTTTGGCTGAGGTTGCGGCCAATGATGTCAGTCAATCACGCACCTCCAAGGAGGAGCTGATGGAGGAGGTTGCCGGTGGGCCGCCAAGGGGAACCCCAGCTTCCGAAGGCGGGAGGGTCAGGGACCCCTGGGCGTCTCTGAAGGACGCCTAGGAGTAATCCTTGGCCTTTGCCGACTTTGACGCCAAGACGTTCGCCGATTTGGAGGGCGATGTTGTGGTAAGTTGCCATTTCGACACTTTGTAGCATATACATAGTCATCCCCCCCCCCCCCCCGAGCACTTAGGTGGCAATATGATGAAATTGTTGCCGCCTGAGTGGTTTTCTGACAATATGTTGTATGCTACTGACTATGTCCACAGGGTGTCCTCACCGCCAATGTCGAGCTCATGGGCGGAGATGAACAAGCGGTATCGCGATCTGAAGAAAGACGATGCCAAGAACGCGCGGATTGCCGACTAGGAGGCGTCCCGCAGAAAAGATAAAGGTAAAACACTAAGTTTTGTTCCTTCTGCCATGTTACGTTCGCTTCCGCCAATCATTTAGCCGGCTTATTCATATTGTAGAACTGCTAGATCACGCCCAAGATATATTAAAGGCGTCTATTGACATGCAAGCTATTATGAATGAAGCCTCTAATCTGGCGGTCGCCAACTTGGCGATGAAGGAGGAGCACCAGACGGAGATGGAGGCGCAGCAACTTAATTTGCGCAAGAGACTAGGCAGCTAACAGGCGAGCTGGATAGCCTGCGCAAAAAGTTGGAGGAGGCGGAGAAGGAGGTTGTTGAAGAAATATCCAAGCAGACTTCTCGGGCCAAAACTGTGGAGGACAAGGTGGCAGCTCATATGATCGAGCTGTCCGCCTTCCATAACTCGGTCCTTGGTAAGCTTTTCCTCATTTTTCATCTTGTCGTCAAGAAAATTGTTAGTCTTGGCTACCTATGACGTTTTTATTTTTGATGCAGTCGCTGCCGGCTTAGGCGATGACAAGGTTGGCAGCCCCCGCCTAGACCGCCTTGCGCGTCTGGGTGAGCTGATCGCCTTGCGAGTCCAAGCGGTTTGCCGCCAAGTTCTTCATCTCCTCTGATAGCAAGGAGCCCACCGACTTCAGCGACGTGCCCAGCATGCTGGAGCAAGCAACGAAGCTACACAAGAGCTCGTCGAATTCGGCGGCGCGGGGTGGTGCCAAGACTGCGCTAGGCTTGTTCATGGCGCACTACCCCGAGGCGGAGATCGATCGACGTCGTCGCCGAGGGCATGCCGTCTTCCTATGAAGACGGCAGCGAGGTCCAACCGGCTGTTGTGTTGAACTGTGTTGCCGGCTACGCCATACGGGTTGCCGACATTGTGGATAGAAGGTCTTCTACAGGCATCATCCTGTGCCGGCTGCTGGAGATGTCGAAGTTGCCGCCACGGCGGAGGCGGAGGGGAGCAATAGCTCTCGGGCTGAAGTTGTCAGCCCCCATGCCTAATGTAGGCAGCCCCCGAGCCAATGTCGTGATTGTCGGCGCCACCCTTTTGTGCTTCTTGGCGGCTAGCCTCCTCCTGCCCCTGAAACAATTGTATCTCAACTTGTATTATCTATAATTAACTTTTGGAGATGTACTGCTAGGCGGGAGCCAGCTAACTTTATTGTGCTACTTAAGTAGACTTGTTTTGTTTATCTGGCCCGCCTTAATTTTACTCTGACTTATCTGCTTGACCTTTTGTATGTTGGCTAACCTCTGCTGGGAACTTTAGCTGAAACAACCAGGGCTAGTACCATATGTTTAGAATCAGAAACCAAAACCAACATGTTGGCGCCAAAGACATACTATTAGTCGAACCACATATAAGTAATCAGGAATAATGGAATTAGGCGGCGCAAAAGGTTGATTTTTGCTTAGGTTTCGCTCGAAAGCTGCAAGTATCTACCAGTTTGAACCTTTGCACGAAGCTAGAAAGAAGGTAACTTAGATACATAGGGGTATATGATTGCAAGAAAAGACAAAAGATGGCATGCTTCTTAACACAGATGAGGAACCAAAGACTTTTATTTCATAATCATATATATCTTATTACAATTATAAATTGCTAAGTGTAGAAAGGACGTAGCTGCTCAATGTTCCAAGGCCGTCTTGTTTGCTCGAACGGGTCGTCAATGCCCCTCTTTCGCTTGGTTCCTCTCCTTCCTGCCGCCTTCTTGCGCCTTTTCATTTCTTCTACGTCGCGGATGTTGGACAGGAAGTAGGAACATTGAGTAGCGCTTTTGTGACTATAAACGGTCCTTCCCATGGCGGTGATAACTTGTGCAAGCCTTTTCTGTCTTGAATTAGGCGGAGAACGAGGTCATTTGTTCTGAATCTTCGCTTCCGCACTCTCCGGCTATGATAGCGGAAAAGTTGTTGCTAATACAAGGCGGAGCGATGGATAGCTACGTCTCTTTCTTCATCTAACAAGTCTAGGCTATCATGTCTTGCATCTTCTACGTCTTGCTCGATGTAGGCTTGAACTCGTGGGGAATCGTATTTCATGTCGGTGTGTAGCACCGCCTCTGCGGCATATACTAAGAATAAAGGAGTGTAGCCGGTAGATCTGTTTGGCGTTGTACGCAAACTCCAAAGTACGGACTGTAGCTCCTCTGCCCAAGCGTCGGCTGCCCTGTGTAATGGAGCTTCGAGACGAGGCTTGAGTCCAGAGAGGACTAGGCCGTTTGTACACTCTACTTGTCCATTTGATTGAGAGTGTGACACGGATGCCAAATCAAGCCGGATGCCTAGATCGTTGCAATATTTTTTGATGTCACGTTGAGACAAGTTGCTTCCATTGTCTGTGATAATGCTGTGTGGAACTTCAAACCGAGAGATAATTCCCCAGAGGAAATTGGTGGTTGTTCGTGCGTCAAGTTTGCTGATCGGCTTGGCTTCGACCCATGTAGTGAACTAGTCGACAGCAAGCAATAGGTGGGTGTATCCACCTTGTGCCTTCTTGAAAGGACCAACCATGTCTAAGCCCCAGACCGCGAACGGCCAGGTGATTGGGATTGTCCTGAGTTCTTGTGCCGGCACGTGAGGTTGGCGAGCGTACAATTGGCAGCATATGCATGTTTTCACGATGTGCTCAGCATCTTATTTGGCGGTTAGCCAGTAGAAACCTTGGCGGAGAGCTTTGGAGACGAGGGACCTGGCAGAGGCGTGATGCCCGCAGGTGCCAACATGTATGTCCTTCAGAATTTCCTGGCCTTCTTCCGGCAATATGCACCGCTGATAGATACCACACGTGCTTCGCTTGTATAGCTCGCCTTTGATGATTCTGAATGCTTTGGCTTGCCTTATGATCTGCCTTTTCAACACCTCATCATCTTCCGGCAACTTCTGGTCGACTAAAAAATCCAGGTAGGGGATAGTCCAATCCGGCTGGACCAGGTAGATGGCAAGACTTGCCACTTCTACTGGTTCTTCTGCATCAGGGTCCAACAAGTCGGCAGCCTTAATGGATGGCTTGTGCAAATGTTTCAGGAAAATTTCCTTTGGCACTTTTTTGCGTTCTGACCCGAGTCTGGCGAGGGTGTCAGCCGCCTCGTTTTCAGCTCTTGGAACATGCCGGACTTCGTTGCCCGTGAAATTTTTGGCAAATTTGTCAACTTTGGCTCTGTAAGCCACCACTATTGTGCTCTTTGCATCCCATGTGCCGATTACTTGTTGTGCGACTAAGTCAGAGTCACCATAACAGAGGATTCTTTTGATACCAAGTCGTTTGCCACATGTAGCCCGTGAAGCAAAGCTTCATATTCTGCAACGTTATTAGTTGTTGTGAAATGAATCTGCAACACGCAGATGAGCTTATCGCCTTTTGGTGTGCATAAGAGAACCCCGGCCCCCGAGCCTTTAAGCATCTTTGATCCGTCAAAGTGCATGACCCAATATTCTCACTCGGGGAGTACAGTTTCCTCCATGGCCTCTGCCCAGTCGGCAACAAAATCAGCAAGTGCTTGAGACTTGATGGCGGTCCGTGGTTTGTAGAATATATCGAAGGCAGGCAAGCTCGACGCCCCATTTGGCGACTTGGCCTCTTGCCTCTGCGTTGTTGATTATGTCTCCAAACGGTGCCCTGCTGACTACTTTCACTATGTGCTCCTGGAAATAATGCCTAAGCTTTCTGGCGGCGAAGAATACACCATAAGCCAGCTTTTGGTAATGTGGGTACCTCTGCTTGGAGGCGGAGAAGACTTCACTGATGAAGTAGACCGGACGTTGCTCAGACGCCGCGGCTTCGCTTTCCTTTCTTTCCACAGCCAAGACAACGCTGACAACTGCGCCAGTTGCCGCGATGTAGAGCAGCATTGGTTCCTGCGATCGAGGTGCTGCCAATATAGGAGCGGACACAAGAGCTTCCTTAAGTTGTTGTAAGGCGGCATCTGTTTCTGTTGTCCACTCGAAGTTGTCGGATTTCTTCAATAGCCGGTAGAGAGGAATTGCCTTTTTCCAAGGCGGCTTATGAAACGACTGACGGCTGCTACC
The DNA here is from genome assembly GCA_026929855.1 of Poa annua. Classification (NCBI taxonomy): domain Eukaryota; kingdom Viridiplantae; phylum Streptophyta; class Magnoliopsida; order Poales; family Poaceae; genus Poa; species Poa annua. The sequence continues at coordinate 99,341,467 of CM049427.1, forward strand.
GATCCGGCTAAGGGCTCCACGTCCTTCAGACAAGTTGGTATGGATATGTTTTGGATAGCCTTGATCTTCTCCAGATTGACTTCGATCCCTCGTTCAGAGACGATAAAGCCAAGTAGCTTGCCGGCTGGAACACTGAAAACGCATTTGGCGGGATTGAGCTTCATCTGGTACTTCCGGAGATTCTGAAAAGTTTCTCCCAACTCTAGGTGATCCGCCTTCTTTTTCGACATTACCGCAATGTCGTCAACATAGACGTGAAGATTGCGGCCGATCTGTTCATGCAGGCAATTTTAGATACATCATTGGCATGTTGCCCCTGCATTCTTCAAGCCAAAAGGCATTGTGATGTAGCCGAAAGTCCCATAAGGAGTGGTGAAAGATGTCTTCAGTTTATCTGACTCCCTCATCTTTATTTGGTGGTATCCTGAGTAGGCGTCCAGAAAACAAAGTAGCTCGAAGCCTGCTGTGGAGTCTACGACCTGGTCAATTCTAGGCAGCGAAAAGGGATCCTTTGGGCAGCACTTGTTAACACCGGTATAGTCGATACACATCCTCAGCTCTTTATTCTTCTTTGGAACAAGTACATGATGTGCCACCCAATCGGTGTGTACAAATTCTTTTATGAAATTTGTGTCCCTCAGCCTATTTATCTCCTTCCCTATAGCCTTGCGTCTCTCATCACCAAAGCGTCTTGTAGCTTGCTTCACCGGCTTGGATCCCTTGATAATATTGAGTGAGTGCTCGGCAAGTTCCCTTGGTACACCAGGTATGTCGGATGGCGACCATGCAAAGATGTCACAATTCTCACGGAGGAACTCGACGAGCTCGCCTTCCTATTTGCTGTCCAAATTGGAGCCGATGACAACTTGCTTGGACTTGTCGCCTGGGGTGAGGTCCGCCTTCTTGGTGTCTTCTGAAGCTTCAAAGATTTTCCTGACATCAACTTTTGGCTTGGGCATGGAGTTGTCTGGGTCTGCCTTAAGTAGCTCGAGCTCTTCTTTGTGGATGATGGCTTCTGCAAAGGTGGCCATGCCACGCTCGCACTCTTTAGCTTTTTTGAAGTTGCCGGAAACCGTGATGGTTCCATGTTCCCCCGGCATTTTAAGCTTGTTGTAGATATAGCACGGCCTTGCCATGAACTTGGCGAAAGCCGGTCGTCCGAACATAGCATGATAGGCACTTTTGAAGGGGACAACTTCGAACCGTAGGAACTTTGAGCGGTAGTTCTCTTCTGGTCCAAAATTATGATGCTTCCCATTGATTTTTCTTGCATGCCGGGCACTATGCCATGAAATGTGAGGTTGCTATGGTCAAGCTGATCCTCAAACAAGTTCATGCGACTTAGTGTATCATAGTACACGATGTTGAGGTTGATGCCGCCATCAACGAGTACTTTTGTCGGCTTGAAGTTGTCAACAATGGGGCCGACAACAAGGGTGTATTTTCCTGGATGGGGGACATAAGCAGGGTGGTCGGACCGATCCCAAGTGATTGTCGCTTCGGACCAGTTCAAATACTGAGTGACGTCCGGCATTGTCGCGTTGAGTTCACGCATCTCCGCCTTGTCCGCCTTGGCCGAAGGTGTGCCGACAAAGCACACGAGTGACTCTTTGACCTCCGGGTATGGCTTCTTTTTCTTGGCGGAGGCGTCGTCATCACTTGAGATTGACATGTCATCATCGTCCTCGTCATCCTTGTTTTCTTTCTTGTCGTAATTCATCGACTTCTTTGACTTCCAGCCAACAGTGGGGTCCTTTCTGAAGTCGTGCATGAAGCGGCACTAGCTAAACATATGGTTGACCTTGCCAAGCTTTTCGTGGATGGGGCATGGCAGGATTTTTTCCTGCTTGTAAGTGATGCGTGTCGTCTTAGGGTCTGACCCGGCGTCACGGTCTACTTTCTTGTTTTTCCACTTCTTTTTGCCGGCGTTTCCTGGGAACGCGACGACAACCTAGTTATATGGCCCGGCTTTTTCTTCAGTTGCTTGTTTGTGCTTGTTGTTCTGCCTTGGAACGATGCTGACATCCGGATCATCGTCATGGGCGTCGTCGTCTGCTGCCGCGTATTGGGCAGCAAGGTTGAGCATCACGCCAAGGTCCGTAACTTCCTCGCGGACGAGTCTGTGACGGAGTAAGGACTTCTTCTGCAGGCCCGTGTAGAAGGCTTGGATAGCCGAAGCGTCCGAAACACCATGACAATTGGCCTTCTCTGAGTTCCAACGGCTGAAAAAATCTGTCATGGTTTCGTATGGCTTCTGAACACAGTGTTGCCAATCCGTGTAGGTGTTTGGACGCTTGTATATTCCTTGGAAGTGCTGGGAGAACACCTTTTCCATGTCGTACCAGCTGTGGATAGACTTTTCTGGAAGGTTGTCGATCCAAGCCCTTGTCGTGCCTTCCAACATTTGAGGTAGGTAGCGGACGGCAATGTGATTGCTTCCTCCGTCAATCTCTATGGCCATGGCATAGTCGGCTAGCCATGTGTCCGGCTTAACGAGGCCGTTGTACCTAGGACAATTTTTAGACACTGATGTCATGTCCTTAGGAAACGGCTCTCTGCGGATGGCGTCGCCAAAGCACTTTGGACCAGAGTATAGCGGCTCCCTTCCTCTTGCTATGTATTGTAGGCGATGTCTTGCGTCTTCTGGAGCGAGTTGTTGTCCGCCTCTGTTGGCGTTCGGCTCGTCCTGCGTTGCCCGGCTTACGCTGCTCCTAGGCCCGTCTACCGCCTCCTTCCTCTTGTTGCCGGTGCTGAGACCGGCTTCAACCTCTCCTAGGAGGGTCGTTGCCATCATCTTTTTAAGGCGGCTGGCCGTTGTTCCGGCTACCACCGTCACCACGCCTTGGATGAGCTAGATGTGGCAGGTCGCCTCTGCTTCTTGTCCGCGAGTGTTCTTCCCAATTTGGTTTTGGTGGTGGCGTCTTCTTTGGAGGTGGTGACGCATTCCTTTTGTCGTCATGGCTACTGGAGCCGGACGGGCGTTCGGGGTCAGTGCCAGATGCGGCTTCGCACATTCCTGACTTGGATTCCAGATCTCCCCCGCGGGCATCCGCCATATGGCCGTAGGAGCCGGCGCGAGCTTGTCGCTCTAGGTACTTGTTCATGAAGTGTCTTGCATTGGCCACCTTTTCTTCCACTGTGTAGTTTTTGTCATCTAGGGTGTCGAGCGCGGCTGTGCAGAAAACAACATCCCATCTTCTGTCCGTACGTTGTGGTGTTGTGCGCCAGTCGAACCCCAGATCTTGAGCTGCTGTGGTCGCATTGATTGGCGGCTCTTTATCACGGCGGTTTTATGATGACCTTTTTTCTTCGAAGATCTTCTTGTTTGTCTTTCCCGACATCTTTTCCTGCTCCTTCTCGATCTTCTTTGCAAGACTCTCAACATGCTCCTCCCTTCTGCTTAGCAAGTCAGAGTGCTTAAACATATTAAGCCTAAGCTCTTCCACTTCATCGAGTGGGGTGTCCTTGGTCACCGGAGTGTTCATGATTTCCTCAACTTCCTTTATGACGGTGAGCAAATATGTGGGTTTGCCGCTGCAGCCTTTTTCGAGACCAGCTTTCTCCTTCGTGCGCACCTTGTCGGAACCGTCAATGAGTTGACCGACATTGGTGTTGAAGGCAGCCTCTACCGGCTTTTCTTCCAGATTGGAAGCAAATGGGGTTGTCTTGTTGCCGATAACAACCATCATAGACAGCTTGTCAGGCATGTCTGTATCCGCTGTGTTCTCTAAAGGAACCGGATTATCACTAGAAAAGAGGCTTTTGATTCTCTATTCGAAGAGACTAGCATCATCATCAGAATCAGAGTCAATGTTGACTTGAACGGTAGATCCAGATCCGTCATCTGACATCGCATCCTCCTGGAGAGCAGGAAGGATTAGCTCAGGATCGTTGTTTTCCGGCTGGGAGTCGGATCCCAGTCCGACAAGTCCGATGAAGTGGAAGTCAGATCCAGCCGAGCCCTGAGAGAAGGCGGATTCAGATCCATCTTGTCGGTCGATTGATTGGTCAAAGGGTTGGTGCGTGGGATTGTAGAAACGCGGTAGGACTTATGCCTCTAGCATGTACCCGATGAAGACGTCGAGCCTTCCAATCGGCACGATTGCGCACCCGATGAGGTAGTCGTCCGCCGGGAGCCAGGACTCATCTTAGTTGACGTAAATGTGGCCGCCATATCTTGTGACGCGGCCTACGGCGATCGCCTTGCAAACGCTGCCAAGTGTTCCTGCCTAGAACGTGACGCCAGAAACCTTAGGCCCCACGGTGGGCGCCAACTGTCGGTGTATCGGCATAATTGATAGGAGACAGGGTCCTCTAGTCTACGGATGGACTGTGGGGAAGAAGGCTGGAGTCGTCGAGGTCGGGATTGAACACGGCGAGATTACCCAGCTCCAGATCTTGGAGCGGTGGCGAGACCCTACGTGCTGCTACAATTCACTACAAGGCAATAGACGTGAACAGGTTACAATGAGTATGTTGCGTACTTGAGCGTGCCCTAAAGTCTTCCCGGTGGCCGGCTAATATAGGTGGCCATACCCCGGGATACAAGGTAAGTACTTGTCTGGCAAGTAAACAGAGTCCTAGACCTAGCCAGCTTAGTTGTCACCTTCCGTCTTGGGCTTGGTGGCTTGATGGGCTTCGGCCTTCCTTGTACGCAAGCTATCTGGGCTGCCCGGCAAGCATCAGCCTTACCATCCTTGGGCCACCCTGGACTAGCCGGATTGATCCATGTCAGAGATACCCCCACTTGGTGTACCCCCAACATATGTGGTCTATCTCTCTCTCTCCCATGATGTGATCTTTTATGTGATCATGAGCTTTGTAATCTAGTTGAATATGTGATGCTACTCTTTATCTATTATGCACTTTAGAGGTTATTTTAATATGAACTCCAGGGTTATTCACGTGTGTAACGGTGACAGTGTGTGCACCGTGTGTGATTCCATTATGCAGTTGTTGGTGTTAGTTTACTCTGACTTTGGGGGTGCTCTTGTAGCGTACACAATGAATGGTGTTTGTTATCCAACATGAGAGTGTTTGAGAGTAGTGTTTATTTATTTAACTTTGATTTCATTGTTGAGAATGTCCACTGGTGAAAGTAGGATCCCTAGGCCTTGTTTCTAAGCATTGAAACACCGTTTCCAACAAGTTCTGCTACATGTTTGCTTTCTGCCATTTTTATTACAGATTGCAATCACTACTTCTAATCATCCATATTACTTGTATTTCACTATCTCTACACATAACTAGTGCACATATACATCTCACAAGTGTATTGGGTGTGTTGGGGACACAAGAGACTTCTCGTATCTTAATTGCAGGGTTGTTCGAGAGGGTTATCTTTGACCTCTACCTCCCTGAGTTCGATATACCTTGGGTGATCCACTTAAGGGAAACTTGCTGCTATTCAAAAAACCTCTGCTCTTGGAGCCCCAACACTTTCTACGAGAATAGAAGCGTGTGTACACATCAAGACCCTCAAGCACTACAAACACTAGTACAAATAGTCCTCAAAATCAGAATCAGAAGACTCCTGGCGCACTGGTCGCGGTACGAGGTGACGCTGCCCATAGTTGATGATTCTAATATTGCGGTACACCTTGTATGCAACATGCGCATCTATCGCTGCATACTCAATGTTGCAACCGTCAAGTGGGTACTTCTCCCAGAGTTTGTGCTGCTCCTTGTCGAATCTTGTGTTCATATTAGCGTATGCGTCCTCGTCGATCACGGCGCTTGCCATATCAGACATTCAAGTCTTGGCATGGTCAAGCCTAAACACGTCCTGGAGATCAATATGGCAGGAAGATGGTATCTCAAGACCCAGGTGCGTATCATCTTGATCTTGTCATTTGTTATATCAACACTAGCAAAATGAAAGTTGATGCGAAGAAAATCCATGAGCATTAGACATTGCTTGTCACTTCTCCAACAACAAATGGAACACAAGAATATATAATTTGAGATCAAGTATAATAATAATAACAACAATATATGCAATGCAACTAAGATTTTCGGCCAATATATCATTTAAGATCATATGTATAATAAGAATAATAACAATATGCAACTTTCCTTCTCGGCCAATTATATAATTTGAGATCTTGTGATAACAACAATATGCAATGCAACTTTCATTGTTGGCCAAAATATAATTTGACATCAAGTATAATAAGAATAAAAACAATATGCAATGTCACGGGGATCGCAGGCAGAAAACAATAATTTTCTAACAACGATATCCTTAAACTAACCGAAATCTAGATTATGCAGATATAGTAATACGGAGGAGATCGGAATACGTACCCTTGTAGACCGAAAGCGGGAATTAAGTTTCCGCACGAACATTGACGATGAAGACGATGAAGCCGACCTCAAGGCCGTGTAGAGGACGTAGACCTCCTAGCACCGCTAGCGCAGCACCTCGCAGTGCGTCACACACGTACGTTGGAGACGACGACCACGGAAGCTCCAGTCCAGTACGAGCACCGGAAGACCTGGACCAGAACACCAACAGCACGACAACGGGTGTATGGTGGAGAGACCTCTCTCTCCTCGGTGCAACTCTAACAAAGGGAATCACGTAATTAATTGGTTGAATTAAAAGGCCAGGGGTGCCCCTCTATATAAAGGGGAAGGATGGGTGTAGCTTTCCTGCACTTTAAATAAGGCAGATATCTGTATATAGTGCAAATCCTGGATCGATTCGTTTGCACACACAGTTTAAGATGTAATATCACAACAAAGTGTCATTTTTATTTCATCGATGATCCAGACTTACAAAATATTCAAAACAAGTTACATAGCATAAAGCTAGCTTTGAAAGAGTAAACAGCGGAAATACAATAGCAGTGAGTCTCCATCACATTCATGTTGCCACATGCGAAAACATGTTGGTTGTAGACTCGAAACCTTTAAACGAAACCACACTCGTCATCTGATCAATCTGCAATAAGAAAAATATTACAACAACGTGGGTCGGATTCCATTAAAAATGGAGACTGGCAAGTGACACTATGGTGGACACTTAGTGGAATAACTCTAATAACCTATATGGATATTTGGCTGGTGGAGTTCCAAGGCTATTTTGCGTAAAGCCAGTTTTATCCTATCACTTTATAAAACAGTTTCAACATCATAATTGGCAACACTGGTAAGTTCCAGTGAACCAAAATATGGCCCATCCTTGAGTGCACCCTCGGGTGCAAACCCCCACATACCATGGTCCTAAGTATAGTGAAAACTATCTTAGGTGAAAACCCCCATAGACATGGTCCTGAGTAGCTCACCCATCTAAGTGTACCCTCAGGTAAAAACCCCCACATAACATGGCCCGAAGTATAGTAGAAACTATCTTAGGTGAAAACCCCCATGAACTCGGTCCTGAGTAGTTCATTATTGTTCACCTATCAAAATTTTATTTAAGAAATTGGAATGTTGGGAATCCTCCATTGGCGTCCTTGATCAGCTGAAGTCTTCACTTGGAGTTCTTCTCTTCGAGTTCTTTACTTCTTTCCATTCCCTTTGTTCTTGGGTGGCCATCCTCAAGTGTGCTCTCAGGTGAGAACCCCCACATTCATGATCCTAAGTATAGTAGAAACTATCTTAGGTGAAAACCCTCATGGACATGGTCCTGAGTAGCCACTCAACATAAACCAAACAACCATTCCACCCAGATGATTCATTAACTTAGTGGATGTGCACTCCCAGGTGAAAACCCCCACATTCAATGGTCCTAAGTATAGTAGAAACTATCTTAGGTGAAAACCCCCATGAATATGGTCCTGAGTAGTCACCTAAGATTTTGTAAAACGTTTCATCAATTGCATAGCATCAAAACTCTACTAAGTAATTTTATTGGTACCTACAAACAATGGAATAGGGAATTCTAAACAGGTCTTGCATAGCAATACTACTAAGTCATACACATGCCTAGGAAAATATTTCTACTTATGCATATAAAATACTTGGGAATTTATGAGGTGTGCCACTTGCCTTGGCAACAAGAAGAATAGCAACAACAACTGCAACTGTTGTCGTTTCCCTCCAAAATTTCTAACACATCAAACAAAACACACATAAACATACCAACAAAATAACAATACAAAAATATTTTATGCATGATGTGCTCTTAGAGAAAATACTAAGTCTATTCTACAAGGTGATCGACAATTATTATCAACTCTTTGTAAATTGGATATTCACTATAGTGAGAGAGACAGACACCCGACCAGCCACTTAAGTTGTGGAACAGGTCTCATGTACGTGGACATGTAAGGTTAGTCTCCAGGCCGCTTAATCTCACTATACCGCTAGGATCCAACTAACAAGATTGTTTATGTCTAAAGTGAAAGACAAGATTTTGGAAAGAGGGAACAGATAGAAAGAGGAATGTAGAATCTTCTCCTTGCTTCCTTTTCTTCTTGATGTGATGACTTCATAGCAATTTTGTAGATTTGATGGCTTTGAAGACTTGATGGTGTTGATAGCCTCCAGGTTGGTCTTGAATATAAGTTAGTCATCATAAGGGCTAAGAGAATAAAGGAGAAAAGAGAGAGAGAGAGAGAGAAGAAGCAAGACTTAGAAAATATAGTTGGTTGGTCTTCATGACTTCTTCTTGATTTTCTTGTAAGTGCTTCTACTCTTTGAAGATACTTCTGAAGTCTTGTTTTGGCTAAGTCTTGCATTGGCCTTCTAGCTCCATGTTATAAATACTAAGTATCTAGTGCATAGCACTTTTACCAAAAATACTAAGTTTGAAAATAATCCTAACTTAGAGAAAATAAGTGAGAAGTTTTCCTATGAGAAGTATAACTATATGAGAAAATATGTTATACATGAAATGCACTTTTTAATCATAAGAAACATCATACTAAATTTGTGATAATTATAAAGTATGCATTAGGCTATAAATGCAATTTAATTAGTTTCTGTTTTTGCAAAACATCATAAAAGGAATAAATATAAGATTAAATTTTTTATAACAAAATTTTATAAATGGTGTTAATAGACATAGGGCATTTAATTAAATTTATAGCAATTGTATTTAATCAAAAATAATATTTCTATCAAAAGTTAGGTCAAAATTACTCAAATTATTCCATTTAAATATATAACTATTAAATCATTAAAATAATATTCAAAAATATTTTATAACAGAGGCATAATATAACACAATTTCCAAAGTTTCTAAAACCATTTTATTTGTAATTTTTGAATTTATAAATTTAAAGTTATTACAAAAATACTCAAATCCACCATTTGAAATTTGAATATTTTAAACTAATTCAAATTTGAAATCTATCAGATCTAAAATATTCTCCTTGTCAAGGGCTTTCCAAAAATATAAAATTTATCAAATTTGGATAAGTGGTTAAAAAGATATGATAGTTTGAATAGACAGGGGCTTTTCTACAAAACTGCCATTTAATCTAATTAAAAGAAATCATTTTCTGACGTGGCAGCTGACTGGGCTGCTGCCGCTGACGTGGATAAGTGAAATGATCTGGATCGTCAGATCTAGATCTAACGGTCTAGATCTAAATACAACTTCGATTTTAAAAGATCTAATCTTGGACGTAGAACGCAGATCGCACGGTGCAGAAGGAGAGGCTCACCGGGCGGCGCGGGATGGTCACCGGAGACGGAGGAGACGGCGGCGCGGCCTCGGGCGTGGACGGCGTCAGCGTTGGGGTGCTCCCGCTGACGAACAGAGGCGACGGCGGAGCGTGGCTGGTCGCGGGGAGGCCAGCGGACGTCGTGGCATCGTGGGGTCCTTCTCACAACGCCGTGGAGGGGTGGCCGGAGTGGTGGTTGCGACGGCGACCTTCGGGTCGAGCATGCTCTCGTCGATCTGGCGCATGAACAAACATGGGAAAAATCAGGAAGATGCGCGTCGTCGAGGGAAAGAGGAGGAGGGGGTCACGGGCGCGAGGGGGTCGCTAACCTCGGCGGAAACGAAAGGAATACGGCGGCGGCAACTGCAAACTCCGGCCAGCTTTTTCGACGGCCTGGGGGCACCTCAAGCTAGGGTTTGAGAGGGGAATGAGAGAGAAGGGGTGGGGGATTTATATGGGCCGTAGAGGAGAAACAGACAGCGACGATCGCGCCCGGATTTTGGAAAGGGATCAGGGACTAATTTCGGCCGGAGAAATCGCGGGAGGTTGAAGACGAATGACGTCAGCAGTGACGTCATCAATTTTTCTTTTTCTGTTTTTTCTATTTAATTTATATCTTTTGATTTAAGACTCCAAATTCATTCAAATAAATTTCTAAAAATTTGTAAAAGCAATATCTTTGTGTTAAACCAGTTGTGGCATGTTTTGAAATTTTTTTAAAATTAATAATTTTGAAATATTGTTTTAGTACAAATTTGTCACTTAATATCAAATATGAGATTATAGCTTAATTAAATCTTCTTTTGGCTAAATAAAATAGAATATAAATATTTTTAGAGTAATATGAAACATAATGGATTTTTAATTTAAACCCTCTGTGATTTAATTAGATGTTGAATGATGAGATGCATGTATGCATGAATGCAATGCTTAACTTTTCTTTTCAAAGCAACATACAGAAATGTTATCAAATTTTTTAAATTTTAGTGATTTTTAAACATTCCAAATATAGGGATGTTACAATGGGCGCCCACCTTGTCAGCTGGGCGGCGTGGGACTAAACCGCACACCCCACCCACCGGCCAAGGGAGCCGCCGGCCCTAGGTGGGCCCGCCCTATTTGGCCCACCTAGGTTGGCCCCATCTCAATCCGCACCACGGAGGGGGACTCCCCTTCCCCCATGGGCCTTCTTTCCACTAGAAGGACAATTTAGGGAAATCAGCCTTTAAAATTTTGAAAATAAATAAATAAAATTGTATTTAACTATTAGTTACACTAATTAATATTAAACACATATTATATAATTTACTCCGACTCACAAAACTATTTCATCGCTGCCCGAGCTCCATCACACCATTCCCGGGACGTGCCTGGTGTTATCTCTTTCTTATTTTCCTTTCCGGTAAATATGTCGAAACCCCTTAAGTGTGTTACCCTAGAGGTTCGATATAATAACAGACATGATCGAGACCCCTCTCTGATCAATGCTTAATCCGTGGGCCTGAACACCTTGAATTAACCCTATTTATATAACGAATGACTTTTGTCGATCGAACCTAGACGTCGAGTCTTAAACCTTTTGCCATAGCAATACTTAGCGTGTCCGAGACTCGTTCATAGATATCTCCATACCTAACATGATCTCGTTACCAACAACACTATCTTCTACTCATACATGATCTTATGTCCGGGTGATCTAGTCACATGCTTACAAGATCATTGAACATAATCTCACCGAGTGGGCCCTAGAGTATCTATCCTGCTATGCGGATTGGCAAATCCCGCTCTTGATCCCTCGTCTCAACAACTCCCTTCCGATACCCGAGAGGAACACCTTTATTGTCACACGATCTAAGGTAAGACGTTCGATGCAATCAAAGTATCTTTCAGGGATAACAATAAGAGTTGATGTCACGGTCAAAGGCGTAATGACTACGGCCTACAAATATATTACGTTTGTCCATCACATCGTTCTACCAACGATATGCCTCCATTGCCAACTGACGCCATGTCACATGATCGGGAAACCTCGATCATCATTTGCACAATGAACTAGTCTTAGTAGAGGCTACAAGGGACCTGGTTGTTTACGTATCACACGTGTATTAATTTTTCCGCTTAATATAGTTATAGCATGACACAAAAACGTATTATGAACAAAACGAGATATGATAAATAAAACACTTTATTAATTGCCTCTAGGGCATATCTTCTTTAGTCTCCCACTTGCACTAGAGTAAAATTTAATCTAGATTGCAACTTGGTAAAAACTTAACACCCATAGCTTCTTGGTGTTTCTCATGCTTGTCAAGCGGAATAGGCTTCGTCAGAGGATCTGCCACATTCAAACTTGTATGCAATTTGTAAATCGTCACATCGCCTTAATGTACATACGGCTGTATCACATGGAAGCGTCAAAGAATGTGTTTGGCAGTTGAGTGAGACCTTGGTTCCTTCGCGTTAGCAATAGCAAATGTATTGTCGCAGTAGAGGGTTACGGGGTCTTGCACGCTAGGGAACACTCCAAGCTCAATGATGAACTATCGCATCCATACAGCTTCATTCGTGGCTTCAAAAGCAGCGATGTACTACCATTCCACTGTAGACTGCGCAATGATGGGTTGCTTCCCACTTCTCCAGCACACGGCGCCTCTATTCACCTTGAACCCATATCCTGTTTGTGACATAGAGTCATCGGGGTCTGTGCTAAAACTTGCATCACCGTAACCTGTTACGCCAAGTTCTTCATCACAACCACTATAGACAAAGACCATTTCCTTTGTCTTCTTGAGATGGTTAAGAATGCACTTAACAACTATCCAAAGTTTCTTTCCAGGATTACTTTGGAACCGGCTCGTCACACTAAGGGGCAATGCTACATCAGGTCGAGTACTTAACATGGCATACATAATCGATCCTATGGATAAAGAATAAGGATGTTTAGTCATTTTGTCCTTATCCTGTTCCGTCACCGGACACTGTGGCTTGCTCAATGTTTTATTCTTGACAACTGGCAGAGAACCTTTCTTTGTCGTCTCCATACTGAAACGCTTCAGTATCTTGTCAAGATAAATACTCTGACTCAATGCTAATAGACGTCTTGATCTATCACGACAGATTTTAAAGCGTAAGTCGTATGCAGCTTATCCTAAGTCATTCATGGAAAATTTACTGTTTTAATATTTCTTCACGCTATTCAGAAGATCCACATCATTCCCAATCAGCAATATGTCATCTACATATAGTTCTAAGAACACAACCGAGCTCCCACTCATTTTCTTGTAAATGCATGTCTCTTCTACATTTTGGACAAATCCAAAACCTTTGATCACCTTATCAAAGCGAAGATTCCAGCTCTGAGATGCTTGCTTCAATCCATAAATGAACGCTGAAGCTTGCATACCTTGTCAGCATTTTCTGGATCGACAAAACCTTCCGGTTGTACCATATACAACTCTTGCTCAATGTTACCATTTATGAACGTTGTTTTGACATCCATCTGCCATATTTCATAATTGAGACTGATAGTCTGGACATAAAGTCCATTTTCTACTAGTGAGACGGTAGCCCACGGCTGCAGCCCTTGCGGCGGTGGCGGCCTTTGGCGCCCGCGGCCCTCCTTGGTGATGGGGATGGTGTTGAGGAGGTTTTCCTCCCCAAGACGGCTGCTTGGGAGGAGGAAAAATCGTGGCCTTGGGTGTCTCTCACGATCTAGTGTTTCCCTCTTTATATAGACTCTCGGATTTATGTCAACTCCTCTTCGGCTCCACGAAAACGGGCATATCTGGAGCATCCGGACTCGGATTGGTCCGAATGTTAAGTATAGATCAGTTAGCAAAAAATTCCCACAACTTTGTACGACACGTGATTTCCATTTGACGTCGTCTACATGCCCAAACGTGACAATTTTTGAAAATATTTGTTAGACAAATTTCTGGAAAGTCTCAATTTGACTCCAATAATGTTTTGTTTTATATTCTTGAAAATTCCTACACATCAAAGTGTAAAAAAAACATACGATGTGCACTTTTGCAAATATTAGTAGGTTAGTCCAATAAATGTCATAATATGATATAAATACATATAAAATATGTGGCAATTGATATAAAACATGCATGGAATATAAGAAATTATAGATACGTTTGAGATGTATCAAGCATCCCCAATCTTAGTTCTACTCGTCTCGAGTAGGTAAAACGACGACAACAAATAATTTCTGAAGTGACATGCTTTCAGACAATGTTGATCAAATAGTATTGTAAGGGCCATGTTATGAATGAACAGACTCAAGGCAATGGTCTATAGCTTGCTAATAGATAGATTAAGAGTAAACAACTAAATTATATAAGCAAAAAAAATCATGGATAATACTTTTTAAAAAAGCATAAAAGAGATTTGCATAAGAGTTAACTCATAAAGCAATAGTTTCTAAGTAAAGGGCATTGAAGTAACACAAGGAAGATTTAAGTTTCAGCAATTGGTTTCAACTTTTAACATGTATATCTCATGGATAATTGTCAACCTAAAGAAATATAATAAGTGCAATAAGTAAGCATATAAGAATTGTTGCACACAAAGTTGACACAAGTGTTTGCTTCTAAGATAGAAAGAAATAGGTAAACTGACTCAACATAAAGTAAAAGTATGGGATAATTGGTTTTGTGCAATGGTTCTCTGTGTTCTATCTATCTGTGCCATACCCGCGTTGTTTCTCTCGTCCGTGTCCTGGCTGGCTCGCAAATAGGCCAAACGCTCGTTTTCCTCTAGTCAACCTTTTTTGAACCGCACTTGGCCTTACTGGTGGGGTCTGCCGGGCGCGGCTTGGTTGGAATTTTCTGGGGTCGGCTAGTGTGCGGCTCGGTTGGGATTTCTTGGTCGGGTCATTTCTAATTGTACCGTTGAAAGCCCCCCCTCGCCCCCCCTCCCCCCCCCCCCCCCGCCCTGTGCCACCGCCGCCCCGCCGCGTCTCTCCCCTGTTCGCCGGTGGTGCACTGCACCTCCGCTTGGAAGACGTATACATGCCGGCAGATCCAGGCCTCGCCGTTACGCCCGTTCCACTGGAAAATTGTGGATGACAGTGTCATCCCATTGTAGGATTGAGGGGTTCCGAAATGAACTCAACATGAATGCATACTATCGGACACCTTGCGGGCACACGAACTGCCGCCAATGAACTGAAGGGAATATGCCCTAGAGGCACTTAATAAACTTAGTTTATTTGTAATATCCCAATTGTTCATTATATGTTTTATACCATGCTATAACTGTATTAAGCGGAAACATTAATACAGGTGTGGTAGATAAAACAACCAGGTCCCTAGTAGCCTCTACTAAGACTAGTTTCGTTGCGCGACTGATGATCGACGTTTTCCGATCATAGGGCATGGCGCCGGTCGGCAATGGAAGTCATGTCGTTGGTTGAACGATTTGATGGACATACCCATTATTTATAGGACATAGTCATTACGCCTTAAGACCGTGAGACCAACTCTTATTGTTATTGCTGGAAGATACTTTGATTGCACCAAACGTCGTATCTTATTTAGTATGACAATAACGGTGATTCTTTTGGGTATCGGAAGGGGCTAGTTGAGACGAGGGGTCAACAGCGGGATTTGTCATGCCGTATAGCCGGATAGATACTCTAGGGCCCACTCGGTGAGATTATGTCAAATGAGTTTGCAAACATGTGACTAGGTCACCAGCTGACATAATATCATAGACGAGTAGAAGATAGCGATGTCGGTAACGAGATCATGCTAGGTATGGAGATATCTGAGAATGATGCTCGGACACGCTAAGTATCATTATGACAAAAGTTTGATAGATGAAAGTCATTCGCTATATCACAGGGATTAATTCATGGGGTCCAGGCCTACGAGTTATTCATTGATCAGAGAGGAGTCTCGATCATGTCTGTTATTATATCAAACCGCTAGGGTAACACACTTAAGGGGTTTCGACAAGACAACCAGAAAGAAAAGAGATCACTGGGAACATCCCCGGAATGGTCCGATTGAGATCGCGCAGCGACGAAATAGTTTTCAGAGCTAGAATAAATTATATATAATATGTTTGATATTAATTAGTGTAATTAATTTTTAAATATTTTTTTATATTTTCATTTTCGAATTTATTTAGGATGATTTCCCTAAATGGGCCTTCTGGAAGAAAGAAGGCCCATGGGGGGGGGGGGGGGGGGGGAACCCTCAAGGGAATTCGGTGGGGGGGATTGGCCGGCCTAGGTGGGCCAAATGGGGCCCACCTAGGGGCGGCGTATCAAGGCTAGCCGCACCAGGCAATGGGGGATAGTCCCACATTGCCTGGCTGGCAAGGTTGGCTCCCCCCGGGAGTATATATAAGAAGGGGCACCCCTGGCCTTTTAATTCACCAATTAATTCCCTAATTCTCTCTCGATCTCGTGATTCCCTTTGTCGGATTACGCCGAGTAGAGAAGGGGGATCTCTCCACCATAGCCCGCTGCCGCGTAGCTAGTGTTTTGGTCCAAGTCTTCCGCTGCTCATCGTGGACTGGAGCTTCGGAGGTGCTTCGCTAGCGGTACTCGGAGGCCTACTTCCTCCACCCGACCTCGAGGTCATCTTCGTCGTCTTCGTCGCGCCGAGTTCTTCGGGACCTAGAGGTCGGCTATGTCGTCTTCGTCGTCAACGCTTGTTCGGGAGCGTAATCCCCGCTATTCAGTCTACGAGGGTATGTATTCCATCTCCGTTGTACTTCTATATCTGCATAATATAGATTTTGGCTAGTTTAAGGATATCGTTGCTAGGAAAAAAAAATTCTGCTTGCGATCCCCTTCAGTGGTATCAGAGCCGATCTATCGTAGATATAGTTGTACACTGTTAGCACCCGTGTTCTGCACGGGGGCACCGTTCCTGTTATTTGCTACCCTCTAGCGTCCACTTGTGATTCCGACAGTATTGAGTTGATGAAGCGGCCCGGACCGACTTTACGCGTACACTTACACGATACTGGTTCCACTACTGACATACGGCTTGTACCGTATCTGTGGCTGGCGGATGTCTGTCTCTCTCCCTTTAGCTGGCTTTGCATTTTCAATGGAGGGCCCGAAAGGGATTCTTAAACACGTAATTATTGAATCGTTGTTGTGGTCATAAGTTCGTAAGTAAGAAGCGGTTCTTTTCACGACTGCCCCAAGCCACGTAAAATATGCAAAAGATAAAGTAGAAGCGTCTAAACTTTATTTTGCAGGGGCAATGTGATATGGTCAAGGTAGGTTTATTAAATTGCTTATGAACTGCGGGCGCCAAGAAGACCATGGCGCAATGGACTATATCACATCGCATTACATTTGATGTTTTGTGTGCATCTAATATTATGTGATTATATATATTAGTATATATTAGTTACGCAGCGGTAGTTATATATAAGATGATCCCTTCATAATACCACTAGTGTTCTTCCTCCATGAGCACCACCAAGAAAGTTCTACGTTATGAGGCAGGCCGTGACTATCGGGTGTCAGACATATCGCCGTTCGCATATAGTGGGTGTAAGCCATGTTGCACAAGCGTTGCCTGGAGGTTATTGTGGCGAGCCTAGCATATGCAGATCTGGCATCGGAACACGGAGGCCGAAAGGTCGAGCATGAGTCACAGAGTTGTTGTGATTGACAATTGTCTACCCTTGAAGTTGTGTTGCCGGCTCTGACGATGAGGGGTTGTGCAATGGATGGGGGTCGTGTAATCGCTAAAACGACCAGGAGGGATGTTCGTTTGAGTGGGAGTACTGATAGTAATTTTATAAAATACTAGAACTCAAAATATAATGAACAAAGTATGTTTTGCAAACCTTTGTAGATATTAACCATTGTAATAGCATCTTTTAAAATTCGGCGCATTCCTGCGATTGAGAAGCTTAAAAGGTTGGGTCCAAACTTCATAGTTTTATACTTTAGCTTGACAATACTCCTTGTTTAAACCGTTAGCTCTTTGTGATACAATAGCCGCTAGGAGATAAACCCGGAGATTTCGCTAACAAAAGATAATTTGGATTATCAGGTTTTTGTGCGGATGATATCATCATAGTCCTGTGTATGGTATGATCTCTGCCATACAGAACCAACAGTGGGTACGAGTTATTAGATCGCGAACATATGAGATGGTCGCTAAACTCGGGGTACCCCTAAAGTTGGGTGGATGAAGTTTATCAGTACGTTGACTGATTGTCTTCTCAACCAAGATGGAAGAGAATACACACATTGAAGGAGCACGTGGCAGTCATACTTGATGACATTGGTCATACTTGATGACATATGGTCATACTTGATGAACATTGAGACGCCTCGCTCAGCTCGATCACTGGATGACAGACGTTGTTGCCAAGTGCAAATGTTATGTTATAGACTATGTCATGCAAGGGTAATCGTTCACCTTCATGGTTCTTGATTACGTTGGAAGTATCAAGAAGATGAAACAGATCACCGGAAGTCATCGATGATGATGGTGTATATATGATATACATGTTATGAATGTTTTAGCTAAGCAAGTACTCAAAGTAGTGACTAAGTTTTTGAACTAGTCATGTTTTATGAAAACCTGGTTTACTGCTTGAGTAGCTTGAAAGGATGAGGCGACATTGTGTGTTGATAATGGCAGACAAATTGTTGTGATGGCCATAGACACTCTCCCTCTAGATCTACCATTTGAATAAATTCTTATGATCGCTTGTTAGTATGATCGTTATAAGTGTGTCTCCTCTAGCGAGACAATTGTTCATATATATTAGTGACAAATTCGTTGTCCTATATTTATGAAGTAATGATCATATGCCGATTTGAATTTAGATGGTAGAAGCTCCCACATTCATAATATTAATGCCAAAGGATACAAACTTAATAAAGACACCACATATGTGTGACACTCCGTTTTAATTCATGTCAATGTTATAGCCAATGAATTAGCTCCATACCGGATGGATCTACAAGTCCTTAGATTTGATCTTTTGACACTTGCAAAATAACTAAGACACCGTTTTAGGAAAACGGTCATATAACTTATTGATAGTCATACATATAGATGTATGTGGTTCAATGAAGTAATTGACGGGTAGTGGAGACCTTTAGTTCGTGGACTTCACTGAACGTTTTGAGTATAACTTGTTGAGAATCGTGCATATGGGTGTATGTGAATCAGTGAAGTACTTTAACGTGTAGCGAAAGTTTTTATTTCATAGACTTCATGAATATTCCGAGTAGATATATGAATATCCACTCAGGGAATGTTAGTCTGGAAATTTTGATTCGATCAAACAAGTTCAGAATGAAGTAGGAAATAAAGTTAACAAGACAATCAAATTCTTGCGATACACATCGAGAAAATAAATATTTGAGTTATAATGTTGGCACATCATTTGAAGATTTGTGAGAAGAGTTCCACAAATTACGTCGCATGGAACACCACAGTGTTATGGTACGTTAGGACGTCGTAATTACACCCTATCGGATAGTGTGTGGTAAATAAATCTCTTATCGAATTATTGTGATAATTAGAGTCGTATGGTAGAAACGTAACATTCACGTTAGATAATAGGGAAACCATTTAAATCCATGGAGAAAATAACATATGAGTCATGGCATGGCTTTTAGCCTGGATTGTCGTTTCAGCAATTTAGTGTTTCGATGTGATCAAACCTAAAATGGATTAATCTTTGTATTGTACCGTACCTAAAGAGTTAGTTGGGTACATGTCTCACGACATAGGCAAAATCGTTGCCGGGATATACCTTGCGAAATAAATAGTTTCTTGTCCAAGGGTATAAGTGAGAAAGAAAATAGAGCAAGACAAAGTTGATGAACTTTCTCTTCAGACATCAGAGTGGCGCAACCAAAAGTGTTTTCAGAGTCATGCTCCACAGCTGGAAAAAGCTGATGATACAAGATCATGATGCTCTGAGCTCATACTAAGAACGTAGGAGTACGATGTTGTGTTCCACACTGTGTATTACGACAATCTTGTTATGACGGTCATATTAATGGAATATGATAGACCTACGAACTACGAAGAAGAGATGGTGGACCTAAGTCCGAGAAATGGGTATGAGTCATATATGATCCGAAATAAAATCCATGTACGATTACCAGGTAATGACTTGGCATCTAGGATGTTAACAGAATATGGAATTTTATGAGAGAGTAGACATTGAAAAGGATCGATTTGTCATGAAACAGTTCCGACAGATTCAAACGTTGACCACAATGAGAGTTTGTCTCAAGTGGCGAAGCCTAAATCTACTCTGGGTCGTTTAGCAATTACTATAATTTCGAATGAGAAATTAATAGATGGATAAGAAAACCATGTTTCTTAATAGTGTCACTAAGAAAGAGTTTTAATCAGTACAATAATGGTTTGTAGTCCTGAGGATGCTAAACATGTATGCAAATTTCAGTTGTCCATTCATGGGCGGAAGCAAGCATATCAGAGCTGGAATCTTCACTTTGATAATGTGATCAAAAGATTTTGGAGTTGTCCAAAATAGTTGAAGAAACCTGCATTTGCAAAGAAGTGAGTGAGATCAAAATAGCTTTTCTTGATCTTATATGCGGAAGGCATATTTGAGTGGGAGCTATATAGCTTTCCTTGATCTTATATGCGGAAGGCATATTTGAGTGGGAGCTAGATGTCATTCGTGATTTTGTATGTAACGACATATTGAATGACACAGATTCTCTAGTAGAGTGTAAAGTATTATTTAAGTGATTAAATTTTCTATGAAATGAAGTTAGGAGTATTAGGCATCTGATTTATAATTGTATAGATCGTAAAGGGCCTAATAACATTAGGTCGGAATTTTCCTAAGTTAAGATTCTGAAGTGTTTCACAATAGAACATGCGAAGAAAGAGGTTCTTGCTTGTATGACTAGGTAAGATATTAAGTTTATCTTGGCATTTTGAGTGATAGAAAAATATGTTCGACATTCTCTATGTATCAGACATAGATTCTATCAGACTAAAAGCTCGACTTGGTGTGACCCGAGTTCTTGGTTGAAGAACAGGTTCTAGAGTGATCCTTGTGTGGATCAATGAACAAACGTTAAGTATATTTTTTTAGTGTCTGTGAGAACTGAAGGTATGTTTTCTGGTAAAGGGTAAGAGTGAAAGACAACTTGCCGTAAAGCGGTTACGATGATGCAAGTTATGACACTGACCCATACGACTAGAAATCTCATATAGGAGATGTCCTTTGTTTTGAAGAAAGACATGGTTAGCTTGCAAAGTCGCATATGAATACGCTGTTGCATAATCTACATAGGTATAGAAATATGTGGCAACTTCAGAAGTAGCAAGTTTTATTGGACTGAGCAGTTTTCCGAGCGTATGTGGTCCCCTTAATAGATCTCTTAGACTTTTAAGGCCCATGCTATGCGAATGTTCGAGTCTCACTCCATCCACTAGGATATATTTCACCGTCATCGTAAGATACGGGATGATGTCAAACTAGGTGACACAGAATTGTTGCAAAGCACATATAGGTCTCAATGTGTGAGATCTGTTGACTGTTTTTCTCTTCCACGAGACGAGCAGGCACCAAGATGCTATGGGTGTTCAGCTTTTACCAAGTTGTAAACTAGATTAAGTGTTACTCTAGTGCAAGTGGGAGACTAAAGGGAATATGCCCTAGAGGCACTTAATAAACAAAGTTTATTTGTAATATCCCAATTGTTCATTATATGTTTTATACCATGCTATGACTGTATTAAGCGGAAACATTAATACAGGTGAGGTAGATAAAACAAACAGGTCCCTAGAAGCCTCTACTAAGACTAGTTTCGTTGCGCGATTGATGATCGAGATTTTCCGATCATAGGGCATGGCGTCGGTCGGCTATGGAAGTCATGTCGTTGGTTGAACGATGTGATGGACATACCCAGTATTTATAGGACATGGTCATTACACCTTAAGACCGTGAGACCAACTCTTATTGTTATTCCTGGAAGATACTTTGATTGCACCAAACGTCGTATCTTATTTAGTATGACAATAACGGTGATACTTTTGGGTATCGGAAGGGGGTAGTTGAGACGAGGGGTCAACTGCGGGATTTGTCAGTCTGTATAGCCGGATAGATACTCTAGGGCCCACTCAGTGATATTATGTCAAATGAGTTTGCAAACATGTGACTAGGTCACCAGCTGACATAATATCATAGACGAGTAGAAGATAGTGATGTCGGTAACGAGATCATGCTAGGTATGGAGATATCTGAGAATGATGCTCGGACACGCTAAGTATCGCTATGACAAAAGGTTTAGAAGTCCAGGTTTGATAGATGAAAGTCATTCGCTAGGTATGGAGACTAGACGTCCAGGTTTGATAGATGAAAGTCATTCGCTATATCACAGGGCTTAATTCATGGTGTCCAGGCCTACGAGTTAGTCATTGATCGGAGAGGAGTCTCGATCATGTATGTTATTATATTGAACCGCTAGGGTAACACACTTAAGGGGTTTCGACAAGACACCCGGAAAGGAAAGAGATCACCGGGAACGTCCAGGGAATGGTCCGATGGAGATCGGGTAGCGACGAAATAGTTTTCGGAGCTAGAATAAATTATATATAATATGTTTGATATTAAATAGTGTAATTAATGTTTAAATATGATTTTGTATATTTATTTTTTATTTTATTTAGGCTGATTTCCCTAAATGGGCCTTCTGGTGGAAAGAAGGCCCATGGGGGGGGGGACCCTCAAGGGAGTTCGGTGGGGGGGATGGCCGGCCTAGGTGGGCCAAATGGGGCCCACCTAGGGCCGGCGCATCAAGGCTAGCCGCACCAGGCAATGGGGGATAGTCCCACATTGCCTGGCTGGTAAGGTTAGCTCCCCCAGGAGCTTATATAAGAAGGGGCACCCCTCGCCTTTTAATTCAACAATTAATTCCCTAATTCTTTCTCGATCTCGTGATTCCCTTTGTCGGAATTGGGCCAAGTTTCGAAGGGGGATCTCTCCACCATAGCCCGCTGCCGCGCTGCTGGTGTTTCGGTCCAAGTCTTCCGCTGCTCGTCCTGGACTGGAGTTTCGGAGGCCGTCGTCTCCATCGTATGTGAGTAACGCCCTGTGAGGTGCTGCGCTAGCGGTACTCGGAGGCCTACTTCCTCCACCCGACCTCGAGGTCATTTTCGTCGTCTTCATCGCGCCGAGTTCTTCACGACCTAGAGGTCGGCTACGTCGTCTTCATCGTCAACGCTTGTGCGGGAGCGTAATCCCCGCTATTCGGTCTACGAGGGTATGTATTCCGATCTCCGCCATACTTCTATATCTGCATAGTATAGATCTTGGCTAGTTTAAGTATATCGTTGCTAGGAATTTTTTTGTTTTCTGCTTGCGATCCCCTTCATGAACAACATAAACGATGAACACAAATTGTTTCAAACATTTAAAACGAGATTTAACAAACTTACAATTCCAAATCTAAACGAGATTTAACAAACTAAACCTAAACAAGGGATTAGGTTTTAGGGGCGCGAGAGATGGCCTATGCATCTTCGTGCACATCCATCGCTCATCACCATATTTCTTGACGGCCGGAGAAGAGATGTCGCTTCATCCTGGTGAGGGGAAGAAGATGGGCGGGGAAGAATCAAGCTATCGCTCATCACCGATGTTTTACTTCTGGCCATCACTCATCTCCGTTCCCATCGGCAACACCAGCTAAAATGGCCCCGTAGGCTCGGCTGTGCCGGCCGATATCTCATGGATAATTGTCAACCTTGTCGGCCTAGTGGGAACTGGGGTATGGAGAGCCCACTCCCCCCAGGCCTCGCACGCGGGCTGATTAGACGAAACGACTAAGGACCAGGCCTCGCCGCCTGGCGGGACCCTCGAGAGGCAATTTCCCTCGAGGGCCTGAAGAGGAAACGAGGGCCTCAGGGGTCCCTCGCTTCAAGAGACCCTCCCGAGGCGCAAGCGCGCCTGGAGGGAAGTCAACGGGAATCCCCCCACAGGCCTCCCCAGGCCTGAGGGGAAACGTCGCGGCCAAGGAAGCACGGCGAGATGCACATGGCCTCTGCCACACCCACGTGGTGACGCAAGCACCCACGTTGCCGTTTGGTGATAAAGGAGTCAATAAAGTTGCGCCGCCTGCGGTAGGACAGCCAAGACCTCCCACTCTGGTGATAAAGCAGGTGGACGGTGCAACCCTCCAAAGAGTACGTCATCAAGGGCTCCACCTCAGAGACTGCCCTCACTGCGGACAGTACAGCGCGGTCGGCCGCCTGTCGGACACCACGCCCACCTTTATCAGTGATGGACCGCGTCCATGGACGAACGGGCCGCGGTGGACTCCTGCACCTCCACGCCACTGCCGTGTGGGAACCACCTTGAAGGCCAAGCAGAATGAGAGCGCCAAAGGCGCCGATAAAAGCACCAAGACATCCATTGTAGAGGGGACGGCCAATTGCTTGCAACCACGCTTGTAAACCCTAGCTATACGAAGTAGGTTAGCCTCTGGCTGGAGGAGGAAGAACGCCATCGCTTCCCTCCCCAGGCAAGAACTGCCTCAAGGGAGCCCTCGGCAAGCTCTGTTGTACTGTAACCACCATAATCCAATACAAACAAGCAGGAGTAGTGGTCTTACCTCCTCACGAGGGCCGTGAACCTGGGTACGGGTCGGTGTCTATCTCTGTCGTGGGTGTTTCGTGTTCAGGTCCGGCGAGCATCGTCGCCGTATCACTCGAGGGTCTTGACCTCCGCGTTCAATCCCCTTCACGAACTACACTTCAGGAAGTGACTACCCCGATTCTAGGGAGTCATAACCCGAAATTTGGCGCGCCAGGTAGGGGATTGAGGCGCGTCAACAACCTTCGAGCCGTCTCTGCGCCATGGCGAACACCCGCGCTACCCGGGCCGCCCGCGTCAACCGACGCGTGCCTGATGGAGCGCGTGCCCCGCCAGGCACCGCGGCCACCCGCGCATGACGGGGCCGACCCCGCCATGAAGAGCGCGCCCCCTAGGCCCCTCATGCAGAGGAGCCAGAACGCAACTCCGAACACCAGGAGGACGCACAGTCGTCGCACCCGATGCAGCGCCCGAGCGGCTCCGGCCCTGGCAGGACAGACCCTGCGCCTCACACCGCGCTGCTCATGGCGTAGGAGCTTCTCCGCTACCAACCCACCGCTGAGGCCCACGAGCAGTGGCTCCAGCGCCTCAACCACCTCGTCGGCATAGCCACGACGCGCCCCGCTCCGTCGCAGTCCAACGCGCACCCCTCTCTCGCGGGCACGGTCGCAACAAACGCGCCTCCGCCCCCGCCAGGGCCTGCATTGGATTCGACATAGAGGGCTGCCTCGCACGCGTCATCGCTGTACGATTGCTTGATCGTGTAGCGCACCGCGCCCGACGCTCGCGTGGGGATGGAGCTCCAGCGCCACCGCCAGAACAGGCTTGTGGAGGAGATCGGTCAGGCGGGCCAGCAGAACCCCAGCGCGCTGCAGCACGGGATCGCCACGTACGCCACAGGCTGCATGGCGTTCACCCGTTCCTTGCGTCGCGTGGTCTGACCCCCGAAGTTCAGGCCGTCTCTCCCTAAGGGCTACGATGGCTCCAGCAACCCCATCAAGTTCCTGCAGCTCTACACCACCTCCATCCAAGCTGCAGGAGGAGACGACAAGGTCATGGCCAACTGATTCCCCCACTTGCTTCGCGATTCTGCGCTGTCGTGGCTCCTGAACCTCCCCGAGGACTCCGTGAACTCTTGGGAGGAGCTCTTCAAACAGTTCGTCTCCAACTTCAAGGGGACGTACGAGCGCGCCCTCACCCACAACGACCTGCGCGCGGTTGTCCAGAAGAAGGATGAGACGCTCTGCAAGTACATACATCGCTTCAGCCAAGTGCGCAACAAGATCCCGAACATCCCTGACACCCAAGTCATCGTCGCCTTCCACGAGGGCGTCACAAACAGCAGGATGCTCGAGAAGCTGGGCATCCACGACAAGCTCACTTCTGTGGTGAAGCTGTTCGACCTGGCGGACAAGTGCGCCAAGGCTGAAGAGGGACTCCTCTTCGTCAAGATGTCCTCGAGAGGGGATGGGCACGCTGAGGGGTCCAGGAGCCAGAAAAAGAAGAAGGAGCCCCAACACAAGGACACCGCGGTTCTCGCGGCAGAGCCTGACGCGAAGGGCACCCGCAGGGACTCCCTTGATCCTGGAGAGAGGAAAGATGACCACGCCCTTTCTGCATCTACCACAACAGGCGCGGTCACTCTACAAAATCTTGCTTCAACCTCAAGAGGTTGAGCAAGGAGCGAGAGCAAGCAGAGGGCAGTGGCGGCCGCGGCCGAGGCCGTGGCTACCGTGGGAGCGGACGCAAGAGCGGCTAACAGAAATCATCTGGCAATCAGGCCAACGCCGCAGAAAAGAACGGCAATCTCCCTGACGAGGAAGATGGTGGCTACCAAGACCCAAGAGGCGCCATTGCCTGCATCCTTGGTGGGGCGCAGGCGCCAAAGTCGAACAACTTGTTCAACCAGTTCGCCCGCGAGCTCAACGCCGCCCTCCCAAGCCCTGAGACCTGCAGGCCCCTCAAGTGGTCGCAGTACACCATTGCCTTCGACCCTCAGGACCACCCCAAGTCCACCAAGACTGTTGGAACCCTCCCGCTGGTCTGCAGCCCCACCATCGACAATGTTGCTGTGTAGCGTACCTGCTCTCAAAATAAGGCAGATACCTGTGTATAGTGCAAATCCCTGGATCGATTCATTTGCACACACAGTTTACGATGTAATATCACAACAAAGGTCAATTTTATTACATCGATGATCCAGAATTACAAAATATTTATACAAGTTGCATAGCATAAAGCTAGCATTGAAAAAGTACACAACGGAAATACAATAGCAGTGAGTCTCTATAACTTTCATGCTGCCACAGGCGAAAACATGTTGGTTGTAGACTCGAAACCTTTAACGAAACCTCACTCGTCATCTGATCAAATCTGCAATAAGAAAAAAATATTGCAACAACGTTGGTCAGATTCCATTAAAAATGGAGTCTGACAAGTGACACTATGGTGGACACTTATGGAAAAACTCTAAAGCCTATATGCATATTTGGCTGGTGGAGCTCAAGGCTAATTTGCATAAAGCCAATTTTTCCTATCCTTTTGGAAAACACTTTTCTTAAAATCGACGAGTATGGCATGAAAACCATAAATCTCATCTTCCCTTGTTCACCCATCAAGTTTTATTTCTGAAGTTGGAATGGTGGAATCCTCCGTTGACGTCCTTGATCAGCTGCTCAAAATTGTCCGTAACCGGGGACACGGCTAAGTACTTAGTTTTACACTCTGCAGAGGTTGTGCACTTTCACCATTGTACCCATTCAACCCACGGTATCCTTTACACACCATTTGTGATAAGGAAAGGAGAGAATGAGACGAGATCTTTCAGAAGCATTTTCCCTCCCACTCTGGCTTGACCCGTTCCACCTAACATCCCCCTACATCTGCTTGTCAAGCCGGAGAGAGTCCACGCAACATAATTGATCAAGCCAGAGCCCATATGGCAATGGCTGCACTGGAAGCAATCATCACTCGGAGTTCTTCAGATTCCTCTGTTCCTGGGTGGCCATTCTCAAGTGTACATACTCTAGGAACCATAGAAATGGACCTGAATAGCCACTCAACATAAACCATCCGACCAATTACCACCCAGGTGTTTCATTAACTTAGTGGATGCGCACTCTCAGGTAAAAATCACCATGCTCACAGCCCTAAGTAGAATAGAAATTCATCCTAGGCGAAGACAGCCATGAGCACAGTCCTGAGTAGTCACTTAACATTTTGTAAAAACCTTTCATCAATTGCATAGCATCAATATTTCTGCTAAGTATGATATAGGAACCTAGACACAGGAATAAGGGATTCTACACAGGTTTAGCATAGTAACACATGCATATAAAAATACACTAAGTAATGCATATAAAAATAGGAAGTTTATGAGGTGTGCCACTTGCCTTTGAATGTTGTCGTTGTTCACAACTCTTTTCAACGATACTCGGGACTCTCCATTCAGTCTAAACAATACAAACAAACAACAATACAACAATCATAAAACAACACAACACCTACAAACAAGTTTCTTAAACTTCTAAGGAAAACATGACATGCATGATATGCAAGTTATTTCTAAGGACTAGGGGTGCATGTTATGCTATGAAAAATCTCTTAAGTTAATGCAAGGAAAATAGGTGGGTCAAGAATGACTAAGGACTAAGGTCTTAAGTTGGATAAAAATACTTTGTTTTATATCCTCTTTAAGCAAGCACTCTAATGGCTTAGCCATGCTGTGCAAAACACTTAGAGAAAAATACTAAGTCATTTGTTCAAGATGATCAACAATTATTATAAACTCTTAGTACATTGGACATTCACTATAGTGAGAGAGACAGACACCCGGCCAGCCACTTAAATTGTGGAACAGGTCTCATGTACGTGGACATGTAAGGTTTGTTTCCAGGCCGCTTCATCCCACTATGCTGCTAGGATCCAACAACTTCAAGATGATAACATCATGATCAAATTTTGTTTAAGTCTAAAAGACAAGATTAGGAAAGAGGGAAAAGATAGAAAGAAAGATGTAGTTGTCCTCCAGGCTTCATCTCCAGACTTGTAACTTTCTTCTGGATGATGTCTTGATTGAGCTCTTGGTGGTCTTGATGAATCTTCAGACTTGATGATTCTTGTATCCTCGAGGCTGGTCTTGGATTTACTTAGTCTTCATGAAGTCTAACAGAAGAAGAAGAAAAGACAGAGAGAAAGACTTAGAGAATAAAAGGGGGTTGGCCTTCTTGAACTTCTTCTCACTTTTCTTCCAAGTGCTTGACATCTTGGGGATGCTTCCAGAGTTTGTTTTCTTCTAAGTCCTCCATGAACTCCTTCTTGACTTTCTTCTAAGTGTTTCTTCTCCTTGAAGACACTTCTGAAGTCTTGTTTTTGGCTAAGTCCTTCATTGGCCTTCTAGCTCCATCTTGGAAATCCTAAGTGTCTAAGTGTATAGCACTTTCCCAAAATACTAAGTTGAAATTATTTTCTAACTTAGAGAAAACTAATGAAGAGGGGTTTTCCTATGAGAATAAAATATGCTATGAATGAAATGAAATTTTAAATCACAAGAAACATAAAAATAACTTTTGTGATTTCTTTATAAATATGCATGAATTTATAATTGCAATTTAAATAAATTTCTAATTTTGGAATATATAATAAAAGGAATAATTATAAGATTAAATTTTCCTATGACTAAATTTTATACCAAAATTTTATAATTAGTGTTAATAGACAGAGAGCATTTAATTAAATCTATTGCAATTGGATTTAATCAAAAATAATGTTTCTATTAAAAGTTATTTCAAAATTAGTCAAACTATTCAATTTAAACACACAACTATGAAATAATTCAAAAATTACTCAAAAATATTTTATAGCAGTGGCACTAATTTACAAATACTCTAAAGTTTCTAAAACATACTTATTTGCAATTTTTGGATTTATAGATTTAGAGTTATTACAAATACACTCAAATTCACCATTTGAAATTTGAATATTTTATACTAAGCCAAATTTGAATTTTGTCAGATCCAAAATATTCTACATGTGAAGAGCTTTCCAAATATATAAAAATTATTAAATTTGGAGTTGTGGTTAAAAAGTTGTGAGAGATCTAAGTGACAGGGGTGTTTCTGCAAAACTGCCAATTAAATTTTATTAATAAAATTGTTTTCCACGTGGCAGCTAACTGGGCAGTGACGTGGTGCTGACTGTGCTGTCTACGTGGCTTAAGTGATCAGATCTGATCCGTACGATCTAGATCTAACGGTCGATAATCAACCGTACCGTTTCGTTTTATTTGATCTAATCCTGGCCGCGTGATCTCGATCGGACGGGCGAGATCTAACGGCACAGGGGAGCGGCGCTAGGTCGCCGGAGACGGAGCGCGTGGCGGCGCCACGATCGGAAAAACGCGTTCCCGATGATCTACAGCCCTAGAGGACTAACGGAGCGTACCGTGATGAAGAGGAGATCCAGGCGAGGTCGATGGCGTGCTCGTGGTCCTCGGCGCTTCCTCGTCCTTCGGCAACACCTCGTCGGAGTTGCGCACGGCGGCGGGGAGCTTCGGTGGAGCACGGATCGCTCGATCTGGCGCACGCTAGCAAACCAGACCGTGTCAAAACGAAGCGCAAGAAGAGAGGCAGGAGAGCAGGGGGAGTAGGAGGGCTCGGGCGTTACCAGGGCTCACCGGAGGCAAGGAATTTCGCCAGCGGCAGTGGCGATCTCCGGCGAGCTTCTCTGGAAGCTAGGGGCGCGATTTGATAGGGTTTCGAGGGGGAAAAGACGCGGCACGACTGGGCATTTATGGTGGCGGGGAAAGGGATAGAATCCCGTACGAAAACGGCCCGGAATCGTCTCCGGATCGATGCGGATTTTTAGCAGGAGTTGGATTCGGAGGTTGAAGAAGATCTGCTGACGTCAGCATGACGTCAGCCAATATTTTTTTTCTGATTTTATTTCTTTAATTCATATCTTTTGATTTAAATGTCCAAAAGATGTCAAATTAATTTCTAAAAATTTGTAAAAATAATATCTTGCTGTTAAACCAGTTGTGGGTATGTTTTGAATATTTTTGAAAATTAATATTTTGAAATATTGATTAATTACAAATTTGACACTTAAAGTCAAATTTGAATTTCTATCTCATTTAAATTTTCCTTTGGCTAAAATAAATTTGTAATAATACCCACATTTCAATATGTTTGAATTTAAGTTATTTAAACTCATTTTCAATTTCTAAATTCATTTTTGGCTTTGGTATAATTATTAATGACATAACACAACTATATGAAAATGGAAAAGATAATGTATTCCTTTTTAATTGAAAATAATTTGTGCAACATTATATTTTATGCATTTGAAACTTCATAACAACTTTGGACAAGACCTTTATTTTAATTTTATTTTTTTATTTAGAATCTATTAATCATTTCATGTTTTGAAAACTAGATGAAATTCATTTAAGCAAATGAAATGTTTATTTGGCTAATTCATTAATTTAAATTCTATGAAGTTTTAAAGTTATACACTATGGGCTTATAATTTCCAAACTATATTTTGAACTTAGTTAAAGGAATGAAAACCATTTAGTAATTATATAACCTTTTGAATAATCTTGTATTTATGAATAGATATGGCTAAGTGGTTTAATTTAAATGCTTATAAGGAAGCTAATTTATTTAAAATAAAATGGATTATAGTTTGTAAAATATTTGTCAAATTATGTTTTAAGGTTTTTGAAACACAGTGGATAATAAATTGTTTAAACTGTGACATTTGAAATATTAAACTAAATTTTGAAGTCTTTCATAGTTGGTTTCCTTATACTTTTAATATTTAATTTTAATAAAGGAAAAGTTTTAAATTTTAGTGATTTTTGAACATTATAAAATGTTGGGATGTTACATGCTGTCTCCAAGACTCTCATCGATGGTGGCGCAGGCCTGAATGTTATCTCCACAGATACGTTCGAAGCGCTTCAAGTGCCCTCCGGGCGGCTCATGCCCTCCAGGCCCTTCACGGGAGTCACCAGCGGTTCGATCGAGCCTCTGGGCCAGGTCAGGCTTGCCGTCACCTTCGGAAGCGAGGAAAATTACCGCACCGAGCACATTGACTTCGATGTCGCGCACATCGGCCTGCCGTACAATGCCATCCTCGGCTACCCCGCGCTCGTCAAAATTCATGGCCGTAACGCATCATGCCTACAACATGGTCAAGATCCCCGGCAGCGCTGGCACGATCACCATCCGTGGACATGTTCTAGATGCTACGCGCGCTGTCGAGACGGCCTATAAGGCCGCCGCCATGGCATTTCCCGCAGACGAGGACATGGAGCCTCTAGAGAGACCCAAGAAGAAGAAGCAGTTGTTCTCCAAGGAGACAGCCGCTACGAAGAAGATCACTCTAAGCTCCAGCAGCTCGGGGGCTGAAGGCTCGGGGGCTAGCGTCACTATAGGCGCCGCGCTGCCTCCCAAATAGGAAAGCGCACTCGTGGCCTTCCTCCAGGAAAACTCTGACATGTTCGCATGGACACCGTCAGACATGTCTGGTGTACCGAGGGAGGTGATCGGGTACCACTTAGCCGTGTGCCCAAACGCGCGCCCCGTCAAGCAAAAAGCAAGAAAACAAGCCTCGGAGAAGCAAGCATTCATCGTCAAAGAGGTCGAAAAGCTCAAATCAGCAAAGGTTGTCCGCGAAGTCGCGCACCCTACTTGGCTCTCTAACGGTGTGGAAGTCCCAAAACTCGCCGGAGGAGGCCGCCTCTGCATCGACTACACTGATGTAAACAAGGCCTGCCCCAAGGACCCTTATCCCATGACAAGAATTGACCAGATCGTGGACTCCACGGCAGGCTGCGACCTCCTCTGTTTCCTCGGTGCCTTCTCTAGTTACCATCAGATAAAAATGGCTAAAGAAGATGAAGAGAAGACGGCTTTCCTCACCCCTTTCGGTGTGTATTGCTATGTCTGCATGCCCTTCGGCCTAAAAAATGTTGGAGCCACCTTCCAGAGGCTGAGAGGATAGCCCTTGGCGAGCAAATGGGGAGGAACGCCGAGGCATATGTCGATGACATTGTCAAAAAATAACGAGAGGGAAATACTCTCCTCGGGGACCTTGCAGAGACTTTCGCCAACCTGCGCAAGGTGAACATCAAGCTCAACCCCGCCAAGTGCGTCTTTGGAGTACCTTCAGGGAAATTGCTTGGGTTCCTCGTGTCCCATCGAGGCATAGAGGCAAACCCAGACAAAATCAAGGCCATAGAGGGCTTGCAACCTCCATGCAGGCTCAAGGACATGCAACGCCTAGCAGGCTGCATGGCCAGCTTGGGTAGATTCATCTCCAAGTTCGGTGAAAGAGCCCTGCCGTTCTTCAAGATCATGAAAAGAACGGGCACTTTCAAGTGGACCCTTGAAGCTAAAAAAGCGTTTGAGGACTTGAAGAAGTACCTGGCCAGCCCACCAGTAATGGTCGCCCCAAGGTCAGGCGAGCACCTGAAGCTGTAATTATCAGCTACTCCACAGACAGCCAGTGCCGTCCTTGTGGTAGAAAGGGAAGAGCCAGTACTCCACGAGAAGAGTGCAACCACTCCAAAGCAAAATCCTCCTGATCAGGAGCTCGACGAAAGGGCAGCCCTCACAAACCCACCGCCAGGCCCAAAGCCCCAAGAGAGGCCCGCCCCAAGTCAACCGTTGCAAGAAGATCCTGCCAGGGAGCCTGACGAGCCCCCTGAGGCCTACCCCCTCGAGGCCAGTGATAAGCCACCTGAGGCCAACACCCTCGAGGCCTATGATAAGCCCCCTGAGGCAAACCTCCTTGAGGGCCAAGCTGAGCCCCCTTTGGCAAAAGATACCAAGGCTACAGAAACTACCCTCGTCGAGCATCCAGTCTACTTCGTCAGCACAGTACTGCGTGATGCTCACGAGCGGTATACAATGCAGCAGAAGCTCCTCCTCGCACTACTCATCGCCTCAAGAAAGCTGCGACACTACATCCAGGGGCACCCTATCACGGTGGTCACCTCTTTCCTCCTGGAGAAAATCCTACGCAACCCAAACGCCACAGATCGTGTCGCAGGATGGAACATAGAGCTACAACCATTCAATTTGCGCTTCGATATTACAAGGGTAATCAATGGAAGAGCGCTGGCAGACTTCGTCATGGACTGACCCAACCCCTGAAGAGCCTTTGGGAGAAGAACAAGAGCCCTTTGGAGATAAAATGCCCAGCCACTGGACCATGAAGTTCGACGGAGCTTTCGCTTGTCGCCACGGTGGGGCTGGCGTGGTCCTGATCTCACCGAAAGGCGACAAGTTGTATTACGCGGTCCAGCTGTGCTTTGGAATCGACAAGATCTCCAACAATATCGCTGAGTACGAAGGCCTGCTTGCTCTAGGCATCAAGCATCTGCTCATCAAGGGCGACTCCCAGTTGCTCGTCAACTTCTCTAACAAAAGCTACAAGCCCAAGGACGACCACTTGGCCGCATACCTTGAAGAGGTCCGTAGGCTTGAAAAGCACTTCAGGGGAATGGAGCTCATGCACATCCCAAGAAAGGAGAACCAAGAGGCTGATGAAATCGCCAAGCGCGCATCAAAGAGGCAAGCTCAGCCACCAGGCGTCTTTGAAGAAAGGCTCATCAAGGCATCCATAAAGAAGCCTCAAAAAGCTATGCCCGCAAGCACAGACGAAGCGCTCCCGCCACAACCTGCTAACGGTGCTCCAGATTGTGGGCCCCCTACAGGAGAGCGTCTGTTGCTCACAGCGGTGCATCAACAAACAGAATGGATTGACGAGATCAAAGGCTACCTCGACAAAGGGGTCCTTCCCGAGGAAGATGTTGTAGAGGAGCGAATCGCCCGCCAAGCAAAAACTTACAAAATCCTCGAAGGGAATCTCTACCGCAAGCGCCCAAACGGCACCGCACTCAAATGCGTTCCTCCTGAAGAAGGAAAATTGCTGATCGAGGACATCCACAGCGGGGAATGCGGCCACCATTCGTGCGCCCGCACCCTCGCAGGCAAAGTCTTCAGGAGCGGCTTCTACTGGCCTCAAGCACTTCAGGATGCAGTGGACATCGTCCAAGCATGTGAATCTTGCCAATTCCACGCCAAGCAAATCCACCAACCTGCGCTGGGGCTAAAGACCATTCCGCTCTCCTGGCCGTTCGCGGACTGGGGGCTGGACATCCTGGGACATTTCCCAACAGCACAAGGCGGATATCGCTAACTCTTCGTGGCCATCGACAAATTCACTAAGTGGCCAGAAGTGCAGGCGACACGCACAATCACAGCAGGCGCGGCGGTGAAATTCATCAGAGGCCTGGTCTGCCGCTTGGGAGTGCCTAACCGCATCATCACCGACAATCGCTGGCAATTCACCAGTGGCATCTTCAGAGCCTATTGCGAAAGAATGTGCATCAAGCTCTGCTTCGCCTCAGTCGCTCATCCGCAAAGCAACAGACAGGCTGAGCGCGCAAACGTAGAAGTCCTAAAAGGCCTGAAGACCATGACCTTCGACATCCTCAAAGGCCACGGCAAGGGCTGGATCAGTGAGCTCCCTTCGGTGCTCTGGTCCATCCGCACAACGCCACCCAAGCCTACGGGGGAAACACCGTTCGCCCTCGTCTATGGAGCCGAAGCAGTCCTCGCCACGGAGATTGTAACATCCCAATTTTCAGAAAAAATTAAAACTTTGCATTCATGCATCATCATCATTAAACTTGTCATTTAAATCACATAGAATTTAAATTAAATCATTATATATGTTTTTATATGATTTTATGTCTATAAAATTGTTTTTTGAATTTGTAATAATATTCCTTTTTATTCTATTTTTACTTTAGACAAAAATAATATCAAAAGGATCTATTTTTAATAAGCTTTTCAAATTATATTTTTATGAATTTTTCTTAGTAGTTTCATATAGTTTTGAAATTGTTTTATACTCAAAAGATTTAAAAACAGAAAAATGAATTGTAAAAAGAAAAATCGAGCCGGGCCAGCAAGTGGGCCGAAGCCCACTAGCTATCTACCGCGCGCGCGACACGTCCAGCCAGCCAGCTGCCCAACGCCATCTCTCCCTCTCTCCGTGTCACCGATAGGTGGGTCCCACCTGTCATCCCCGACACGGTCTTCTTCCCCAAATCACGCGCCCGTCCACGGTAACCTGTGGCCGGCGATTACTCCTCGTTAATCCGGGCAATTAAGGACGTGATTCATTCCCTCGCATACGCCTACAAATAGCCCCTGTGCTCCTCTTCGTTTTGCCCTAGAAATCGCAGCACGGGAGCTCCCAGGCTGCCCACACGCCACCCCGCCTCTCCACCTCGCCGTCGGCGAACTTCTTCAATTGCGGCAAGTACAGGAAGCCCCGGGCCTTTCCTCCACTTCCTTGCTTCATATTTCAGTCATGCGCACGGTTATGACTTTGCGCGGTAATTTTTTTTGCAGTGGAAGCATCCCTCCGTCCACGACCCGAAGCTCCCGCCGCCGGTCGCAACTCAGGCAAAGGTTTTCCGACGAACGAAGAAGCTCCGAGGCCGTCGACCGCGCCATCATCACCCCCTGGCCTCCCTCTTCGAAACGGTACCCCTCATCCATCTCGTAGACGCGTAGAACGTGAGTGCGTGCAACTCCGGCAATGCCGCCGCCGTGGGCTGAAGCCACCGGCGAGTCTCCGGTCACCGGGGCCGCTCGATTTGGTCAAACCCTCCCAGATCCGTCCGATCTAAATCGTACGGCCGAGATTAAATCCTTTAACCGAATCGATATCGCCCAATCACAGGAGGCCGCGTCAGAATTTATTTTTCCACGATTTCCTTAAAATTAAATTATTTGGCAGTTTTGTAGAAAACACCTGCATACTGTTTTCATCATTACTTTTTATCTGTTTAACCAAATTCAAATATTTTTATATATTTGAAATCCTTAGAACCAGTAGATCACTTTGGCTTCATTAGTTTTCTGTTTTGACACATTCAAAATTTTCAAATATTTTTTAGAGTAGTTAAGTGTTTTAGACATAACTTTAGTTAGATAAATTATTTTTGAGTAAATCAAATTGCTAAAAACTTGTTTAGATGCCCTCTGCCCAAATGTCATTCCTACAAAAATTGATTATGAAATTCTATTTAAGAAAACTAAAACTCTTGATGTTACCCTTTATTCTTGTCTAAATAAATGAAAACAAATAAAAAAATTATTCATGCATACATCACAAACATTCAAAGAGATTCATTTAATTGTTTCTTGACATTAAAATAAATTATTGCATCTCATGCATAGCATATATTTTTCTTTGTATGAACATATTGCTTGTGTGTTTATGTGTGGCTCTTTATTTCTTTTGTTAGACTATTCGGAGGGAAACGAAAATCTTTGCAACTGTAACTGCTGCACTCCCGGTTGCCAAGGCAAGTGGCACACCCCCATAAAAGTCATATTATTTTCTATGCATGAGTATATTATTTTTCTATAAGCATGTGTAAGATAGTATTGCTATGCAAGCCATGTTTAGACTTCTTTATTCCTGTGTCTACGTTCCTATGAAAATACTTAGTAGAATAGTGATGCTATGCAAAACTATTTTGATGAAATGTTAAAGTCTACCAATTTTAAAATCAAACACCTGGGTGGAATTGGTTGCTTGGCTGTATGAGTTGAGTGTTGTTCCCAGGGGATTTACCTGTAGGATATTCACTTGTGGATTGCCACCCAGGAACAGAGGAATCTGAAGAACTCCGAGTGAAGATTGCTTCTCAT
The DNA here is from genome assembly GCA_026929855.1 of Poa annua. Classification (NCBI taxonomy): domain Eukaryota; kingdom Viridiplantae; phylum Streptophyta; class Magnoliopsida; order Poales; family Poaceae; genus Poa; species Poa annua. The sequence goes on from CM049427.1 coordinate 99,378,419, forward strand.
GCAGCCATTGCCAATATGGGCTCTGGCTTGATCAACTAAGCTGTGTGGACTCACCCCGGCCTGACAGGTGGAGGTAGTGGTTTGTAGGTGGAGCGCGTCAGGCCAGAGTGGGAGGGAAAATGCTTCTGAAAGATCTCGTCTCATTCTTCTCCTTTCCTTATCACAAATGGTGTGTAAAGGATAATTTGGGTTGAATGGGTACAATGGTGAACGTGCACAACCTCTGCAGAGTTAAAATCTAAGTACTTAGCCGTGTCCCCGGAAACGGACAATTGAGCAGCTAAATGAGGACGTCAACGGAGGATTCCATCATTCCAATTTTTAAATTAAAACTTGATGGGTGAACAAGGGTAGGACGTGACTATGGCTTTCATACCATATTTGTCTCAACGAGGTAAAGTTGTTTCAAAACGTTAAGGAAAAACTTGCTTTCTGCAAAATAGCCTTGAGCTCCACCAGCCAAATAAGCATATACGTCATAGAGTTATTCCTCTAAGTGTCCACCATAGTGTCACTTGCCAGTTCCATTTTTAATGGTTCTGACCCACGCTGTCGCAATATATATCTTATTGCAGACTGTTCTGATGATGAGTGCGAATTTTACTAAGGGTTTCGAGTCTTCAACCAACATGCTCGCCTGTGGCACATGATGATGATTGGGGGCTCCATGAAAAATAATTTTCCGCTGTTTACTCTGTTCACTGCTAGCTTGATGCTATGCAAATTTGTAATGAATATTTTCTAAGTCTGGATCAGCGTTGTAATAAATTGATACTTTGTTGTGATATTACATCGTAACTGTGTGTGCAAATGAATCGATCCAGGGATTTGCACTATACACAGGTATCTGCCATATTTTAAGTGCAGGTACACTACAGATGGTATCAGAGCACTGTGTTGCCTGTAGGTTCGAGCCCTTAGGATTGGAAAAACCTTTGGATCATAGTATTATCTACTTAAGTATTTTGGATCCTAGCGGCCTAGTGAGATGAAGCGGCCTGGAAACAAACCTTACATGTCCGCGTACATGAGACCTGTTCCACAATTAAGTGGCTTACCGGGTGTCTGTCTCTCTCACTATAGTGAATATCCAATTTACAAAGAGTTGTTAATATTTGTTGATGACATTGAGATTTGACTTGGTATTGTTTCTAAATTAATAATGCACATATGACTAGTACTTCCTTACCTTATACATTTCTTGTTTTAAATTCTTTCTTTCTACCTAAAGGATGACGAGTTTCCACTTCACCACTGCGGAGGACTTCGAGGACACCCGTTTTGGCTGCTACCTTCTCGACATCGGCGAGAAGATAGGTTTACCGCTACCTCAAGTTAAGGGCTTCATTCTGAAGAAGTTTAACAAAGAATGATGTTGGGGAATAAAAGCAACTCAGCCAGGACGTGGAGAAGAGCCCCCATTGGAAATCAAAATTGTTAGTGACTCCAAGGATAAAGGACTCAATCTAGTCATGCAAGACCTGATTGGGCGTCTCTGTGGACGCTAGATCACAGAGTTGAGGGGCCACTACTCCATTTTCTTTGGAAGGAGAAACGAGGATGGAGAACCTTACCTATTTGATGTCGGAGATAGAGGCAAAGCAAAGCCCCTTAGTCTTTATTTCCAGGAGCTGGAGATCCTCGTCACAGAACTTTATGAGGATAGGCGCACTGAGCTCCTGAAAAACGATGAGCTATGTGCCTTACTCAAGGAGAACGAGGAAAAGATAAATGCTCAGGAGGAAGTGACTAAGGCCCAAGAAGAGAGGTTTGCTGCACAAGAGGACAAGTACAAGAGACAGGAGAAAAGGGTTCAAGAGAAGAACAAGACTATCAGAGAACAGAAGGCAGAACTCGAGAGCAATGAAGTCGATTTTGAGGCTCATAGTGACTTCATCAAGCGGCTTCGTACTGAGAAGAGGGAGCTGCAGGAGAAGGACCTTGCCCTGGAGAAAGAAGTGAAGGAATTAAAGGAAGTAGTCGACAATGAAGGAATCGAGATTCAGGAGAATGAAGAAGAAGAAGATGACATGGTCGAGTAGTTAGTTAGTGAGGCTACCATTTACTTTACACCCCATCGTTTTCTTAGTCTTGTATTGACTTACCAACTTGTGGTAAAGCAGTACTTTTCCTTGCATTCCCGGAACCTCGCGAGTTTAGTTTCCAAAAATTTCATTTCCTTTTAATCTAAGGGTTGAGATGTGTGATAGTTGTTCTCATAAGTTGTTTGTTTGATTGGGGTATTTTCTCTTTAGACCTTTCCGTCGAAATAAACTCATCTATGCAAAAACCGCAGATGCCTCCCCGCCGTGCGCCCGATAACAACAACAACAACAACAACAACAACAACAATAACAACGATGCTATACAACAGTTGATGGCCGCTCAAGCTCAGCTAATGACTATGATGACACAGTTCATTGCGGCGACCAACAACAATACCAACAACCATAACCACAACCCACCACCGCCACCACTCCCCCAAGTGGATAGACTTACCAGATTTCTGAGGCTCCGGCCTAACAAGTTCTCCACTGCAACTGAGCCAATTGTGGCAGATGACTGGCTGCGTTCCGTGGACAGAGATCTAGTGACTTGTGAATGTACCGACGCTGAGAAGGTGAGGTTCACTACTCATCTGTTGGAAGGACAAGCAATTCAGTGGTGGTAAACTTATCAAATCACTCACCCACTGGAAACCTTGACTTGGGAAAACTTCAAGGAAGGTTTTCGTAAGGCTCATATCTCCTCGGGTATTATGAACTTGAAGCAAAAGGAATTCAGAAACCTGAGACAAGCAAACAGGAGCCTTAAGGAGTACATGGCTGATTTCCATGCCCTTTCTCGATATGCCCCTGAGGACATCAGCACGGAGGCTAAGAGGAAGGAAAAATTCATAAATGGGCTGAGTGACGAGCTGAAGATTCCTTTAACGGTAGCATATGCCCCAAATTATCAAATCCTCTTAGATCAGGCTATCATACTGGAGGATAACATCTAGAAGGCTGAAAACAAGAAGAGAAAGTTGAATGTTCACAAACACCATTCTGAAACTTCTTTCAAGAGGCCTTTCCCTCAAGATACAAACCAGGGTCATAAGCCTGGGCACTATCCTAGTGGAGGAAGCAACCACAAACATCATGGTCACAACCATAGTGGTGGTTTCAAGGGAAACAATGGGAATCACAAGGGAAATTGAAATGCTGGCCATAACAATGGACATCATCACCCAAATCCTGAATATAAGAAAGATATCAGCCAAGTCATATGCTTCAAGTGCAGTAACAAGGGCCACTACGCCACTGACTGCCCCGAAAAGAAGGCCACAGAAGCTGCCAAGCCCAATCCCTTCCAGAAAGGACAGGTGAACCACATCAATGTGGAAGAAGTGTACGATGAACCTGATGCTTTCATTGGTACGTTCTTGCTCAATTCATGCCCATCATTAGTTTTATTTGATACTGGAGCATCGCATTCATTCATTTCAAGAGCCTTTGTAAACAAACATGGGTTAGTAGTGGAAAATATAGGAAGCCCCATTAGAGTAAGCTCTCCGGGAGGAGAGATGCTAGTAACCTATGGTTGTAGACAGTTGAGTCTGAAGATTGGAAAGCATCAGTTTCCTACAGACTTGATCATCCTGGAAACACAAGGCCTGGATGTTATCATAGGGATGGATTGGATGTCCCGTTATGCAGGAATCATAGACTGCGCAAATAGAACCATCACTCTCACCACTCCAGAAGGCTCGAAGATCAATTTCAGATCAAAGTTTGAGCTAAAGAAGGTTAGGCTTAATTCTCTTAAGGGGGTTAGTCTCGGTGAGGTTCTTATAGTCAAGGAATACCCTGATGTGTTTCCGGAAGAACTACCGGGAATGCCAACCGATAGAGATGTAGAGTTTCTCATTGAACTAAAACCGGGTACAGGACCAATTGCTAAAAGGCCCTACCCAATGGCAACTGATGAACTGAAAGAACTCAAGAAGAAACTGGAAGAGTTTATGCAGAAAGGCTTTATCCGTCCAAGCTCATCACCCTGGGGCGCCCCAATCCTTTTCGTCAAGAAGAAGGATAGTACACAAATATTAGTCACCGACTACCGTGACATAAATGAGCATACAATCAAGAACAAGTATCCGCTACCCAAAATCAATGAGCTTTTCGATCAACTAGAAGGGGTTGTCGTGTTCTCCAAGATTGATCTCAGATCAGGGTACTTTCAGATGAAAGTTAGAGAGATGGACATACCCAAGACTGCCTTTGTTACAAGATATGGTTTGTATGAGTACACAGTAATGCCTTTTGGGTTAACCAATGCTCCAGCCTATTTCATGAATATGATGAATAGGGAATTTATGGATTTCTGGACAAGTTTGTTGTTGTCTTCATCGATGACATCCTAGTCTACTCCAAAAGTCACAAAGAACATGAAGAACATTTACGTCTGGTGTTGCAAAGACTCCGAGAGCATAAGTTATATGCTAAGTTCAACAAGTGTGAATTTTGGTTAAAACAAGTAGGATTTCTAGGACACCTGGTGTCTAAAGATGGGATAGCAGTGGATCCTGAAAAAGTTGCTGCTGTGACGAATTGGGAATCACCCAAAAATGTGGGAGAAATCCGCAGTTTTCTAGGACTGGCAGGATACTACCGGAGATTCGTTGAAAATTTCTCCAAGATTGCCAAAGCCTTGACTGAACTACTGAACAAGGGAAAGAAATTTGAGTGGACAGAAGCTTGTGAGATCAGTTTTCAAGAATTAAAGAAGCGCTTGGTGTCGGCACCAGTATTATGCTTACCAGATTTAGAGAAAGACTTCCAGGTTTATTGCGACGCTTCATATCGTGGCCTAGGAAGCGTATTGATGCAAGAAGGCAAAGTAGTGTCTTACGCCTCAAGACAACTCAAAAATCATGAAGGCCTCTGTGGTACATGCGCTAAAGATATGGAGACCATATTTATGGGGAAAGCGATGTGAAGTTTTTACATATCATAAAAGCCTCAAGTACTTCTTCACTCAGAAGGAGTTAAACATGCGACAAAGGAGATGGTTAGAACTGATCAAAGACTATGATTTAAGTCTACAGTACCACCCACGGAAAGCCAACGTAGTGGCTGATGCCTTGAGCCGTAAGACTTATGTAAACGGACTCACGGCAGGAGAATTGCCTGAAGATCTATGTAAAGTATTTAAGGACCTTCGATTGGAAGTGGTACCTGAAGGATTCATAGTATCCTTAGAAGTTCAACCTCTCCTATTTAACAAAATCAAGGCAGCTCAGTTAGAGGATAAAGCAGTAAAAGAAATCAAGAAGAATCTAAGTGAAGGCAAAGCCAGGGACTTTAGAGAAGATGAAGGAGGAACCGTATGGTATAAGGAACGCATATGTGTCCCTGACGATGCCGATCTTAGGAAGTTAATACTTCAAGAAGCTCATGATTCACCTTATTCCATACATCCGGGTAACACCAAGATGTATATGGATGTAAAGGAGAGGTATTGGTGGATTAATTTGAAACGAGATATTGCTGAATACATTGCAAAGTGCGACGTCTGCAGTCGTGTGAAAGCAGAACACCAAAAACCAGCAGGGTTGCTGCAACCCTTACCAGTACCAGATTGGAAATGGGAACAGATTGGTATGGATTTCATCACTGGTCTGCCCAGGACTAAATCAGGATACGATTCAATATGGGTTATAGTCGATCGTCTGACGAAAGTATCTCACTTTATACCCGTGAAGACTACTTACACTAGTGCCAAGCTAGCTGACATCTATATGAAGAGGATTGTGTGTCTACACGGGGTTCCCAAGAAAATTGTGTCGGATAGGGGTACTCAGTTTACTTCTCATTTCTGGAATCAATTACATGAGTCTCTGGGAACCAGATTAGAATTCAGCACAGCGTTCCATCCGCAGACGGATGGACAGACAGAAAGAGTAAACCAAATCCTAGAAGATATGCTGAGAGCATGCACTCTAGATTATAAGTCAACCTGGGATGATAATCTCTCATATGCCGAGTTCTCCTACAACAACAGCTATCAAGCGAGCATAGAGATGTCGCCATTTGAAGCACTGTATGGAAGAAAGTGAACTACCCCACTACTATGTAGTGGCGTAGGAGAACGTAGTTTGTTTGGACCAGACATAATCAAGGAGGCTGAGGAAAAAGTCAGACTGATTAAAGACCGTTTAAAGATAGCACAATCCAGACAGAAGAGTTATGCGGACTCCAAATAGAGGGAAGTCACGTATGAAGTAGGAGATCGAGCCTATCTCAGAGTTTCACCTATGCAGGGAGTTAAGAGATTTGGAATCGAAGGAAAATTGGCACCTAGATTTATTGGACCTTTCAAGGTATTATCCCGCAAAGGAGAGGTTGCCTATGAATTGGAACTCCCGGAAGCACTTTCCGCAGTTCACAGTGTGTTTCATGTCAGCTAGCTAAAGAAATGTCACCCAGAAATGGCAGAAACGCTGCTAAGAGATACGGTGCCACTAGAAGAAGTACAACTAGAAAGTGATCTCACTTATGAAGAAAAACCCATAAAGATTTTGGAGACAGCAGAACGTGTCACCCGAACCAAGACCATCAAATTATGTAAAGTATATTGGAATCACCATTCAGAAGAGGAAGCAACTTGGGAAAGAGAAGATGACCTGAAAGAAGACCACCCTCACCTATTTGCTAGCCAATCTGAATCACGAGGGCGAGATTCATCTTAAGGGGGTTAGGTTTGTAACATCCCAATTTTCAGAAAAATTTAAAACTTTGCATCCATGCATCATCATCATTAAACTTGTCATTTAAATCACATAGAATTTAAATTAAATCGTTATATATGTTTTTTATTGATTTTATGTCTATAAAATTGTTATTTGAATTTGTAATAATATTCCTTTTTATTCTATTTTTACTTTAGACAAAAATAATATCAAAAGGATCTATTTTTAATAAGCTTTTCAAATTATATTTTTATGAATTTTTTCTAGAGAAGATTGATATAGTTTTGAAATTGTTTTATAATCAAAAGATTTAAAAACAGAAAAATGAATTATAAAAAGAAAAATCGAGCCGGGCCAGCAAGTGGGCCGAAGCCCACTAGCTATCTACCGCGCGCGCGACACGTCCAGCCCGCCAGCAGCCCAGCGCCATCTCTCCCTCTCTCCGTGTCACCGACAGGTGGGTCCCACCTGTCATCCCCGACACGGTCTTCTTCCCCAAATCACGCGCCCGTTCACGGTAACCTCCGGCCGGCGATTACTCCTCGTTAATCCGGTCAATTAAGGACGCGATTCATTTCCTCGCATACGCCTACAAATAGCCCCCGCGCTCCTCTTCGTTTTTCCCTAGAAATCGCAGCACGGGAGCTCCCAGGCTGCCCACACGCCAAACCGCCTCTCCACCTCGCCGCCGACGAACTTCTTCAATTGCGGCAAGTACAGGAAGCCCCGGGCCTTTCCTCCACTTCCTTGCTTCATATTGGAGTCATGCGCACGGTTATGACTTTGCGCGGTAATTTTTTTTGCAGCGGAAGCATCCCTCCGTTCACGACCCGAAGCTCCCGCCACCGGTCGCAACTCCGGCGAAGGTTTTCCGACGAACGAAGAAGCTACGAGGCGGTCGACCACGCCATCGTCACCCCTTGGCCTCCCTCTTCGAAACGGTACCCCTCATCCATCTCGTAGACGCGTAGAACGTGCGTGCGTGCAACTCCGGCAATGCCGCCACCGTGGGCTGAAGCCACCGGCGAGTCTCCGGTCACCGGCGCCGCTCGATTTGGTCAAACCCTCCCAGATCCGTCCGATCTAAATCGTACGGCCGAGATTAAATTCTTTAACCGAATCGGTATCGCCCAATCACAGGAGGCCGCGTCAGAATTTATTTTTCTACGATTTCCTTAAAATTAAATTATTTGGCAGTTTTGCAGAAAACACCCTGCATACTGTTTTCATCATTTATTTTTATCTGCTTAACCAAATTCAATTATTTTTATATATTTGAAATCCTTAGAACCAGTAGAAAACTTTGGCTTCATTAGTTTTCTGTTTTGACACATTCAAAATTTCCAAATCTTTTTGAGAGTAGTTTAAGTGTTTTAGACATAACTTTAGTTAGATAAATTATTTTTTAGTAAATCAAATTGCTAAAAACTTGTTTAGATGCCCTCTGCCCAAATGTCATTCCTAAAAAATTTGATTATGAAATTCTATTTAAGGAAACTAAAACTCTTGATGTTACCCTTTATTCTTGTCTAAATAAATGAAAACAAATTAAAAATTTATTCATGATACATCACAAACATTCAAAGAGATACATTTAATTGTTTCTTGACATTAAAATAAATTATTGCATCTCATGCATAGCATATATTTTTCTTTGTATGAACATATTGCTTGTGTGTTTGCTCTTTATTTCTTTTGTTACACCATTCGGAGGGAAACAAAAATCTTGCAATTGTAACTGATGCACTCCCGGTTGCCAAGGCAAGTGGCACACCCCCATAAAAGTCCTGTTATTTTCTATGCATGAGTAGATTATTTTTCTATAAGCATGTGTAAGATAGTATTGCTATGCAAGCCATGTTTAGACTTCTTTATTCCTGTGTCTAGGTTCCTATGAAAATACTTAGTAGAATAGTGATGCTATGCAAAACTATTTTGATGAAATGTTAAAGTCTACCAATTTTAAAATCAAACACCTGGGTGGAATTGGTTGCTTGGTTGTATGAGTTGAGTGATGTTCCCAGGGGATTTACCTGTGGGATATTCACTTGTGGATGGCCACCCAGGAATAGAGGAATCTGAAGAACTCCGAGTGAAGATTGCTTCTCGTGCAGCCATTGCCAATATAGGCTCTGGCTTGATCAACTAAGCTGCGTGGACTCGCCCCGGCCTGACAGGTGGAGGTAGTGGTTTGTAGGTGGAGCGCGTCAGGCCAGAGTGGGAGGGAAAATGCTTCTGAAAGATCTCGTCTCATTCTTCTCCTTTCCTTATCACAAATGGTGTGTAAAGGATAATTTGGGTTGAATGGGTACAATGGTGAACGTGCACAACCTCTGCAGAGTTAAAATCTGAGTACTTAGCCGTGTCCCCGAAAACGGACAATTGAGCAGCTAAACGAGGACGTCAACGGAGGATTCCATCATTCCAATTTTTAAATAAAAACTTGATGGGTGAACAAGGGTAGGATGAGACTATGGCTTTCATACCATATTTGTCTCAACGAGGTAAAGTTGTTTCAAAAAGTTAAGGAAAAACTTGCTTTCTGCAAAATAGCCTTGAGCTCCACCAGCCAAATAAGCATATAGGTCATAGAGTTATTCCTCTAAGTGTCCACCATAGTGTCACTTGCCAGTTCAATTTTTAATGGTTCTGACCCACGTTGTTGCAATATATATCTTATTGCAGACTGTTCTGATGATGAGTGAGAATTTTACTAAGGGTTTCGAGTCTTCAACCAACATGCTCGCCTGTGGCACATGATGATGATTGGGGGCTCCATGAAGAATAATTTTCCGCTGTTTACTCTGTTGACTGCTAGCTTGATGCTATGCAAATTTGTAATGAATATTTTCTAAGTCTGGATCAGCGTTGTAATAAATTGATACTTTGTTGTGATATTACATCGTAATTGTGTGTGCAAATGAATCGATCCAGGGATTTGCACTATACACAGGTATCTGCCATATTTTAAGTGCAGGTACACTACAGAGATAAAGCATGGATCCCCACGGGTCCTTGCCTTTAACGAGGACCAGCAAGAGGACCTCCACAACGATGACCTACTACTTCTCAAGGGACTGCGACGCCGTGCTGCACTACGAGCGACCAAATACCAGCAGGACCTGAGACGCTACCACAGCTGCAACGTGCGCTCGCGTACCCTGGAGGCAGGCGATCTCGTCCTCAGGCGGATCGTCTCCAGGGAAGGCCTCCACAAGCTGTCCCCGATGTGGGAAGGCCCCTACAGGGTCACCCACATCGCCAGGCCTGGCGCGGCCGGCCTCGAGACTCAAGACGGCATCCCCGTCAAGAATCCATGGAACATCATGCACCTACGCAAGTTCTACCCGTGATCATCGTCACGCCCGTGATCATTGTCACGTCAAGACATCTAGCGGAAGAGGCAGCTTACGGCTCAACCTCCAAGCATTTTTGTCTCTAGAGGTTAAAAGCTCACGGCTTAAACCTCACAAAAAATTTTGTATCCAGAAGGAACAAACGCAGAACGTGATCATCGTCACGCCCGTGATCATTGTCACGTCAAAACATTTGGCGGAAGAGGCAGCTTACGGCTCAACCTCCAAGCACTTTTTGTCTCTAAAGGTTAAAAGCTCACGTCTTAAACCTCCAAGCTTCAAAGGCTTCCCTCGAGGGTCAACCCTCTGAGCTCTCCTTGTAACGAGCCACCTCAGTCCGTTGAGAGTCTCTGCTACTAATGGGTGGTCCCCATGCCTCGACATGGTCAAAACATTAACTTGGCAACCCCAAGCATAATGAGACAATTTCTTTCCCAAGTGAACTTAGCGCCTCGGCGCCGATATGTAATAAATGGTGGTGAGTTTTATTTACGCATTACTTTGTTGAAATGTGCGCTTATATCTCTCCACATGCGTACCCCACGAGCGGGGGCTGAGTACGGTGGCAGTGCCTCAAATGACACACCAGCAGCACTGCAAAACCCAAGGATCCGAGCTCTGGCTGGAGGGCAAGATCCCACAAACACGCCATCTCTACAGAGGACCTTGGTACTTACTCTCCTTGCGAGGAACACCTGAGGGGACCCATAAGCGCGCATGAGTCCCATGCACCGTGTTCCAGCGTTTGGGTTCGCCCCTCTAACATCTACAGGGAAGAAATGCCCCCGTAAGCCTGAGGAGGCATCCGGGAAATATCCCTCAAGAGGAACTCCTCGCCCGGCAAAAATCCTCTACAGCGTGGAAACCTCGAGAAGCTAAGTCTCGCACCCATGCCTTGAGACCGTTTTCTCCCCCTCTAGCGCACGTTTGCCCCTCAAGCGACTTCGCTTTCCCTTACGCTTCATGGACTACTCGCACGTCTAAGGGGAGCACTTGAGCATCACGACTCAGGGCTCTTACCTCTCCTAGGCCTAAACTCCCACCGGCCTTGCGGAGTCATTGCTCCTGCATACCGAAGTGGCGGAGTCATGGCACGAAGAGATGGGTCCTACCGACGCAGAGAACAAATAGACATGAAGATGAGTCCAAAGAGACCTATCGAGGGGCAAGCGGGCTAAAAGAAAATAGCAATTAAGAGTATATTACATGCCAAAAGGTCTTAAATAGCTAAACATGAGATTGTTTCAGATACAAGCGCACGCAGGCGCAATAGCGTGCAGCTCAGGCGGAGGTGTCGTCGTCTTCTACCTCCTACACGGTGCCCTCCTCGGTCTCGGCAGAGGCGAACTCCTCCTCGCTGTCCTCCTCCGCAGCCTCCGCATGCCTGAAGCGGTTGCAGAAGGCGTCAACTTGCTCGCGGAGGGAATTTGAGACCAGGTGCGCCTGCAAGCCTTGGGCGGCCTCTGTCACGGTAGAGAGGTCGAAGCCCGGCGTGAGGAGCCTGAGGTTGGTGAAGATGCGATCAACAACCACCCCTAGGAGCTGCCAACTCTCGTCCTCGATCATCTCGCGAAGCTCGGTGACAGGGCCCTCGAGGGCCGTGAAGAGCTGGTCAAAATAGACCAGGTACATGGCAGCATCGCCACGGCCTCGGACCTCGTTGTGCGGTGCGTCCGCGCCGAGCTGCACTGCAAGCTCGTTGCCCCGGGCGACCAACGCCTCAAACATGCGCTCACGCTGCTTTGTGAGCGTGCTAGCCGCCTGGGCTGAGTCTGACGCCTCCGCTGCCCGCTCCATCGCGGGAGGCACCTGCTCCTCCACGTTCTTGGCCAAGGAGTTGAGGACGTGAACTGCCTCGTCGCGGGCCTCCTCCGCTCGTCGTCGGCCATCCTTGGCGCGCTTCAGGCGGGCCTCCAGCTTGGAGTTGGCATTTTCGAGCTCAGCGATCCGCCGAGCGTCTGTGGCGTGCTTGGCCTTGAAGCGGTCCTCCTGCTTCTGGGCCAGGTTGCGGTACTTCTGGGAGTTGGACTTGCGGAACTGCTTCTCACGCTCCACGAGGGCAGCATCAGCCTCCTTCTTCTTCTCGGCGAAATGCCGCTCGAAGTGCTCATAAGCAAGCTTCTGGGCAGCGATGTTCTCGTCGTACTTCGAGATCGCCTGGGCCAGGTCTTCTTCGTGCGCCTCGAGGGCCTCGCGCTGGGTGACCAGGTCCTTCTCCGCCTGAAGGCGTTGCTTGTCGCGATGCTGCAATTCTTTCTCCTTGTGGGCCAGCCACTGCTCGCGCTCGGAGAGGCCCTTGCGGTCCCCCTCCAGGGTAGCCTGCGCAGCCTGATGGGCAGCGAGCAGCTGAGCCTCCAGTTGGCCCAGCTCGCAGTGCTTCTGCGCCAGCGAGCCCTCCATCGCCTCGTGCTCGGCCGTGGCCTCGCGCAGGAGCTCCGCAGCGGCGTCGCGTTCCTCTTGGAAGGGCGCGAGAAGTTCGTCGGCGTCACGGATGGCCCCCTCGCGGACCTCCTTGGCAAAGCGGATGGCCTCCTCATGGGCGGCCTGCAGCGCCAAGCCCTCCAACCGGCGCGCCCCGCCGCATGGTAGGACGCCCACGACCTCGCCAGCTCCTCCTGCTGCCGGGCGAGCTGAATGTCCCCGAGGGCAAGGTGCGCCTCCAAGCCCTCCAAGAACTCCCTCACGAGCAATGGCGGAGGAAATGGGGCAATGAATCAAATTTATTCGGGCGTTTCACGGCGTTCATCGCAGGCGTGATTTGGGCGAGCCGTTGCAGCGGGAGGGATGACAGGTGGGGCCCACCTGCCAGAGAGAGAGCGCGCGCGCGGACGGGGATGGGCTGCTGGCGGGCCGCGGTGCTGCGCGCGCGGTAGATAGCTTGTGGGCTTCGGCCCACTTGCTGGCCCGACTCCATTTTTCTTTTTAAAATTCATTTTCCGTTCTTAAGTCTTTTGAGTATAAAACAATTTCAAAACTACACCATAACTCCTCAGAAAAATACATAAAAATATAATTTGAAAAGCTTATTAAAAATAGATCCTTTTGGTAGTATATTTGTCTAAAGTAAAAATAGAATAAAAAGGAATATTATTATAAATTCAAATAACAATTTTATGGACATAAAATCAATTTAAACATATATAAATAATTTAATTTAAATCCTATGTGATTTAAATGACAAGTTTAAATGATGATGATGCATGAATGCAAAGTTTTAAATTTTTCTAGAAATTGGGATGTTACAAACCTATCCCCCTTAAGATGAATCTCGCCTCGAGATTTGGATTGGTTAGCAAATAGGTGAGGGTGGTCTTCTTTCAGGTCATCTCCTCTTTCCCAAGTTGCTTCTTCTTCTGAATGGTGATTGCACTGTACCTTACATAATTTTATGGTCTTGGTTCGGGTGACACATTCTGCTGTCTCCAAAATCTTTATGTGTTTTTCTTCATAACTGAGATCACTTTCTAGTTTTACTTCCTCTAGTGGCACCGTTTCTCTTAGCAGTGTCTCTGCCATTTCTGGGTGACATTTCTTCAGCTGGCTGACATGAAACACATTGTGAACTGCGGAAAGTGCTTCCGGTAGTTCCAATTCATAGGCAACCTCTCCTTTGCGGGATAATACCTTGAAAGGTCCAATAAATCTAGATGCCAATTTTCCTTTGATTCCAAATATTTAAACTCCACGCATAGGTCAAACTCTGAGATAGGCTCGATCACCTACTTCATAAGTGACTTCCCTCCTCTTGGAGTCCGCATAACTCTTCTGTCTGGATTGTGCTATCTTTAAACGGTCCTTAATCAGCCTGACTTTTTCCTCAGCCTCCTTGATTATGTCTGGTCCGAACAAACTACGTTCTCCTACGCCACTCCATAGTAGTGGTGTAGTGCACTTTCTTCCATATAGGGCTTCAAATGGCGAAATCTCTATGCTCGCTTGATAGCTGTTGTTGTAAGAGAACTCGGCATATGGGAGATTATCATCCCAGCTTGACTTATAATCTAGAGCGCATGCTCTTAACACATCTTCTAGGATTTGATTTACTCTTTCTGTCTGTCTGTCCGTCTGCGGATGGAACGTTGTGCTGAACTCTAATGTGGTTCCCAGAGACTCTTGTAATTGATTCCAGAAATGAGAAGTAAACTGAGTACCCCTATTAGACACAATTTTCTTGGGAACACCATGTAGACACACAATCCTCTTCATATAGATGTCAACTAGTTTGGCACTAGTGTAAGTAGTCTTCACGGGTAAAAAGTGAGATACTTTCGTCAGACGATCGACTATAACCCATATAGAATCATACCCTGATTTAGTCCTGGGCAGACCAGTGATGAAATCCATACCAATCTGTTCCCATTTCCAATATGGTACTAGTAAGGGTTGCAGCAACCCTGCTGGTTTTTGGTGTTCTGCTTTCACACGACTGCAGACATCACACTTTGAATGTATTCAGCAATATCTCGCTTCAAACTGATCCACCAATACCTCTCCTTTACATCCATATACATCTTGGTGTTACCCCGATGTATGGAATAAGGTGAGTCATGAGCTTCTTGAAGTATTAACTTTCTAAGATCGGCATCGTCAGGAACACATATGCGTTCTTTATACCATACGGTTCCTTCTTCATCTTCTCTAAAGTTCCTGGCTTTGCCTTCACTTAGGTTCTTCTTGATTTCTTTTACTGCTTTATCCTCTAATTGAGCTTCCTTGATTTTGTTAAATAGAAGAGGTTGAACTTCTAAGGATGCTATGAATCCTTCAGGTACCACTTCCAATCGAAGGCCCTTAAATCCTTTACATAGATCTTCAGGCAATTCTCCTGTCGTGAGTCCGTTTACATAAGTCTTACGGCTCAAGGCATCAGCCACTACGTTGGCTTTCCCTGGGTGGTATTGTAGACTTAAATCATAGTCTTTGATCAATTCTAACCATCTCCTTTGTCGCATGTTTAATTCCTTCTGAGAAAATAAGTACTTGAGGCTTTTATGATCTGTAAATACTTCACATCGCTTTCCCCATAAATATGGTCTCCATATCTTTAGCGCATGTACCACAGAAGCTAACTCTTGATCATGAGTGGGGTAGTTTACTTCATGATTTTTGAGTTGTCTTGAGGCGTAAGACACTACTTTGCCTTCTTGCATCAATACGCTTCCTAGGCCACGATATGAAGCGTCGCAATAAACTTGGAAGTTTTTCTCTAGATCTGGTAAGCTTAATACTGGTGCCGACACTAAGCGTTTCTTTAATTCTTGAAAACTGGTATCACAAGCTTCTGTCCACTCAAATTTCATTCCCTTCTTCAGTAGTTCAGTCAAGGCCTTGGAAATCTTGGAGAAGTTTTCAATGAATCTCCGGTAGTATCCTGCCAGTCCTAGAAAACTGCGGATTTCTCCCATGTATTTGGTTGATTCCCAATTTGTCACAGCAGCAACTTTTTCAGGATCCACTGCTATTCCATCTTTAGACACAAGGTGTCCTAGAAATCCTACTTGTTTTAACAAAAATTCACACTTGTTGAACTTAGCATATAACTTATGCTCTCGAAGTCTTTGCAACACCAGACGTAAATATTCTCCATGTTCTTTGTGCCTTTTGGAGTAGACTAAGATGGCATCGATGAAGACAACAACAAACTTGTCTAGAAAATCCATAAATACCTTATTCATCATATTCATGAAATAGGCTGGAGCATTGTTAACCCAAAAGGCATTACTGTGTACTCATACAAACCATATCTTGTAACAAAGGCAGTCTTGGGTATATCCATCTCTCTAACTTTCATCTGAAAGTACCCTATCTGAGATCAATCTTCGAGAACACGACATCCCCTTCTAGTTGATCGAAGAGCTCATTGATTTTGGGTAGCGGATACTTGTTCTTGATTGTATGCTCATTTATGTCACGGTAATCGGTGACTAATCTCTGGGTACTATCATTCTTCTTGACGAAAAGGATTGGGGCTCCCCAGGGTGATGAACTTGGACGGATAAAGCCTTTCTGCATAAACTCTTCTAGTTGCTTCTTGAGTTCTTTCAGTTCATCAGTTGCCAGGGTAGGGTCTTTAGCAATTGGTCCTGTACCCGGCATTAGTTCAATGCGGAACTCTACATCTCTATCGGGTGGCATTCCCCGTAGTTCTTCCGGAAACACATCAGGGTATTCCTTGACTATAAGAACCTCACCGAGACTAACCCCCTTAAGAGAATTAAGCCTAACCTTCTTTAGTTCGAACTTTGATCTAAAGTTGATTTTCAAACCTTCTGGAGTAGTGAGAGTGATGGTTCTATTTTCGCAGTCTATGATTCCTGCATAACGGGACATCCAATCCATCCCTATGATAACATCCAAGCCTTGTGTTTCCAGGATGATCAAGTCCATAGGAACCTGATGCTTTCCAATTTTCAGACTCAACTGTCTACAACCAGAGGTTACTAGCATTTCTCCTCCCGGAGAGCTTACTCTAATAGGGCTTCCTATATTTTCCACAACTAACCCATTTTTGTTTACAAAAGCTCTTGAAATGAATGAATGCGACGCTCTAGTATCAAATAAAACTAATGTTGGACATGAATTGAGCAAGAACGTACCAATGACAGCATCAGGTTCATCGTACACTTCTTCCACATTGATGTGATTCACATGTTCTTTCTGGAAGGGATTGGGCTTGGCAGCTTCTGCAGCCTTCTTTTCGGGGCATTCAGTGGCATAGTGACCCTTGTTATTGCACTTGAAGCATAAAACTTGGCTGATGTCTTTCTTATATTCAGGATTTGGGCAATAATGTCCATTGTTGTGGCCAGCATTTCCATTTCCTTTGTGATTCCCATTGTTTCCCTTGAAACCACCACTATGGTTGTGACCATGATGTTTGTGGTTGCTTCCTCCACTCGGATAGTGCCCAGGTTCATGACCCTGGTTTGTATCTTGAGGGAAAGGCCTTTTGAATGAAGTTTCAAAATGGTGTTTGTGAATATTCAACTTTCTCTTCCTGTTTTCAGCCTTCTTGATGTTATCCTCCAGTATGATAGCCTGATCTAGGAGGGTTTGATAATTTCGGGCATATGCTACTGTTAAAGGAATCTTCAGCTCGTCACTCAGCATGTTTAGGAATTTTGCTTCCCTCTTAGCCTCAGTGTTGATGTCTTCAGAGGCATATCGAGAAAGAGCATGGAAATCTGGCATGTACTCCATAAGGCTCCTGTTTCCTTGTCTCAGGTTTCTGAATTCTTCTTGCTTCAAGTTCATAATGCCCGAGGAGATATGAGCATTACGAAAACCTTCCTTGAAGTTTTCCCAAGTCAAGGTTTCTAATGGGTGAGTGATTTGATAAGTTCCCACCACTGAATTGCTGGTCCTTCCAACAGGTGAGTAGTGAACCTAACCTTCTCAGCGTCGGTACATTCACAAGTCACTAGATCTCTATCCACGGAACGCAGCCAGTCATCTGCCACAATTGGCTCCGTTGAAGTGGAGAACTTGTTAGGCCGGAGCCTCATAAATCTGGTAAGTCTATCCACTTGGGGGGTGGTGGCGGTGGCGGGTTGTGGTTGTGGTTGTTGTTATTGTTGTTGGTTGTCGCAGTGAACTGGGTCATGATAGTCATTAGCTGAGCTTGAGCGGCCATCAACTGTTGTATAGCATCGTTGTTATTGTGGTCATTGTTGTTGTTGTTGTTGTTATCGGGCACACGACGGGGAGGCATCTGTGGTTTTTGAATAGATGAGTTTAGACGGAAAGGTCTAAAGAGAAAAAAATACCCCAACAAACAAACAGCTTATAAGAACAACAATCACAGAACTCAAACCTTTGGATTAAAACGACATGAAAATTTTGGGAAATAAAACTCGCGAGGTTCCGGGGATACTAGGGAAAATACTGCCTTACCACAAGTTGGTAGTTGAATACAAGACTAAGATAACGATGAGGTGTAAATAAATGGTAGTCTCACTTACTAACTACTCGACCATGTCATCTTCTTCTTCTTCAATTTCCTTAATCTCGATTCCTTCATTGTCGAGTACTTCCTTTAAGTCCTTCACTTCTTTCTCCAAGGCAGAGTTCTTCTCTTGCAGCTCCCTCTTCTCAGTACGAAGACGTTTGATCAAGTCACTATCAGCTTCAAACTCGACTTCATTGCTCTCGAGTTCTGCCTTCTGTTCTCTTATAGTCTTGTTCTTCTCTTGAACTCTTTTCTCATGTCTCTTGTACTTCTCCTCTTGTGCAGCAAACCTCTCATCTTGAGCCTTAGTCACTTCCTCCTGAGCCTTCATATTTTCCTCGTTCTCCTTGAGTAAGGCACATAGCTCATCATTCTTCAGGAGCTGAGTGCGCCTATCCTCATAAAGTTCGGTGACGAGGATCTCCAACTCCTGGAAATAAAGACTAAGGGGCTTTTCTTTGCCTCTATCCCCGACATCAAAAAGGTAAGGTTCTCCATCCTCGTTTCTTCTTCCAAAGAAAATGGAGTAGTGGCCCCTCAACTCTGTGCTGTAGCGTCCGCAGAGACGCCCAATCAGGTCTTGCATGACTAGATTGAGTCCTTTATCTTTGGAGTCACTAACAATTTTGATTTCCCACGGGGGCTCTTCTCCACGTCCTGGCTGAGATGCTTTTATTCCCCAACAGCCCTCTTTGTTAAACTTCTTCAGGATGAAGCCCTTAACTTGAGGTAGCGGTAAACCTATCTTCTCGCTGATGTCTAGGAGGTAGCAGCCAAAACGGGTGTTCTCGAAGTCCTCCGCAGTGGTGAAGTGGAAGCTCGTCATCCTTTAGGTGGAAAGAAAAGAATTAAAATAAGAAATGCATAAGGTAAAGAAGTACTAATCATATGTGCATTATTTATTTAGAGAAATACTAAGTCAAATCTCAATGTGATCAACAAATATTAACAACTCTTTGCAAATTGGATATTCACTATAGTGAGAGAGACAGACACACGGCCAACCACTTAACTGTGGAACAGGTCTCATGTACGCGGACATGTAAGGTTTGTCTCCAGGCCGCTTCATCACACTATGCCGCTAGGATCCAAAATACTTAAGGAGATAATACTATGATCAAAAAGTTTTTCCAATTCTAAGGGCTCGAACCTACAGGCAACACAGTGCTCTGATACCATCTGTAATGTACATGCACTTAAAATATGGCAGATACCTGTGTATAGTGCAAATCACTGGATCGATTCGTTTGCACAGACAGTTTACGATGTAATGTCACAACAAAGTATTAATTTATTACAACGCTGATCCAGACTTAGAAAATATTCATTACAATTTGCATAGCATAAAACAGAGTAAACAACGGAAATTATTCTTCATGGAGTCCCCAACCATCATCATGTGCCACAGGCGAGCATGTTGGTTGAAGACTCGAAACCCTTAGCGAAAATCTCACTCGTCATCAGAACAGTCTGCGATAAGATATATATTGCAACAACGTGGGTCAGAACCATTAAAAATGGAACTGGCAAGTGACACTATGGTGGACACTTAGAGAACTAACTCTATAATCTATATGCTTATTTGGCTGGTGGAGCTTAAGGCTGTTTTGCAGAAAGCAAGTTTTTCCTTAACTCTTTAAAACAACTTTACCTCGTTGAGAAAAATATGGTATGAAAGCCATAGTCTCAATCTACCCTTGTTCACCCATCAAGTTTTAATTTATAAGTTGGAATGGGGGAATCCTCCGTTGACGTCCTCGTTCAGCTGCTCAATTGTCCGTTTCCGGGGACACGGCTAAGTACTTAGATTTAAACTCTGCAGAGGTTGGGCACGTTCACCATTGTACCCATTCAACCCAAACTATCCTATACACTCTTGAAGTGTTAAGGAAAAGGAGAGGAATGAGACGAGATCTTTCGGAACCATTTTCCCTCCCCATGCTGGCCTGACACGCTCCATCTACAAACCACTACCACCACCTGTCAGGCCGGGGCGAGTCCACGCAGCTTAGTTGATCAAGCCAGAGCCCATATTGGCAATGGCTGCACGAGAAACAATCTTCACTCGGAGTTCTTCAGATTCCTCTGTTCCTGGGTGGCCATCCACAAGTGAATATCCCACAGGTAATTCCCCTGGGGACAACACTCAACTCATACAACCAAGCAACCAATTCAACCCAGGTGTTATATTATAACTTAGTAGAATTTAACATTTCATCAAAATAGTTTTACATAGCATCACAATTCTACTAAGTATTTTCATAGGAACCTAGACACGGGAAATAGGAAGTCTAAACATGGCTTGCATAGCAATACTATCCTACACATGCTTATAGAAAAAATAATATACTCATGCATAGAAAAATAATAGGACTTTTATGGGGGTGTGCCACTTGCCTTGGCAACCGGGAGTGCAGCAGTTACAGTTGCAAGGATTTTCGTTTCCCTCCGAATAGTCTAACAAAAGAAATAAGTAGCCACACATAAACACACAAGCAATATGTTCATACAAAGAAAAATATATGCTATGCATGAGATGCAATAATTTATTTTAATTTCAGGAAACTAGTATATGTATCTCTTAGAATTTTTATGACGAATGCGTGAATAATTTTTAATTTGTTTTCATTTATTTAGACATGAATAAAAGGGTAACATCAAGAATTTTAGTTTACTTAAATAAAATTTCATAACCAAATTTTGTAAAAATGGCATTTGGGCAGAGGGCATCTAAACAAGTGTTTAGCAATTTGATTTACTCAAAAATAATTTTTCTAACTAAAGTTATGTCAAAAACACTTAAACTACTCTAAAAAATATTTGAAAATTTTGAATGTTTCAAAACAAAAAATAAATGAAGCCAAAATATTCTACTGGTTCTAAGGATTCCAAATATATAAAAATATTTGAATTTGGTTAAACAGATAAAAGTTAATGATAAAAACAAGATGTAGGGGGTTTTCTATAAAACTGCCATTTTAATTCTATTTAAGAAAATCGCAGAAAATCTACGCCTACGTGGCTCTGACGTGGCGCTGACGCGGCGCTGACTGTGCGTGCCACGCAAGCGTACCGTTTCGTTTTTAAGTGATCTAATCCTAGCCGTGCACGGGAGATCTAACGGTTCAGATCAAATCGACCAGAACCGAGCGGCGCGGCGGGCCGGAACCCTAGCCCGAGGCGTGCTCGCGCCGGCGCCGGCGATGCTCGTTTCCTACGATCTACTGCCTACGAGGACGAACGAGTCATACCCGTACGTGGAGGAGGTCGAGGCGGAGACAATGGCGAGGTGGTCGACGATGGGGTGCACTGACGCGCCGGAATTTGCTCGCCGAAGTCGTGCTTGGCGGAGGTCCTCTTCTGGTGTTTACGGAGACGATGTTCTGCTGCCCGAGAAGATGCAAAAACTTGTCAAAACGATACGCAAGATCAAAGTAATTCAAAAGGGAGTGGAGAGAGGTCTCGGGGTTCACGATTCTTGCCGGAGTCGCAAAGTTTCGCCGGCGGTTACGGCGGAGCTCCGGGGATGTTCGCGGGCGGCCTGGTGGCTCTCGGGAGGTGGTGCTTGGGGAAAAGAGAGAGGGGATCGAGGAGGTCTTATAGCGAGCAACGGCGGAGTAAATGGGGCAGTGAATCAATCGCAATGAATCGAATTGATTCGGGCGTATCACGGCGTTCATCGCGGGCGTGATTTGGGCGAGCCGTTGCAGCGAGAGGGATGACAGGTGGGGCCCACCTGCCAGAGAAAGAGCGCGCGCGGACGGGGATGGGCTACTGGCGGGCTGCGGTGCTGCGCGCGCGGTAGATAGCTTGTGGGCTTCGGCCCACTTGCTGGCCCGACTCCATTTTTTTTAATTCATTTTCTATTTTTAAATCTTTTGAGTATAAAAAAAATTCAAAACTACACCATAACTCCTCAAAAAAATTCATAAAAATATAATTTGAAAAGCTTATTAAAAATCGATCATTTTGGTAGTATTTTTGTCTAAAGTAAAAATAGAATAAAAAGGAATATTATTATAAATTCAAATAACAATTTTATGGACATAAAATCAATTTAAACATATATAAATAATTTAATTTAAATCCTATGTGATTTAAATGACAAGTTTAAATGATGATGATGCATGAATCCAAAGTTTTAATTTTTTCTGGAAAATGGGATATTACAGGCAAGTGCCTTCTCGTTGACGCACGCCCAGCAGCGCCGCGCCCTGTACGACCTCAGGGGCATCCGCCTGGGTGGAAGACCCCGCAGCGGCCTTGCCCTTGCTATTGAGGGACTCATCGTCGGGGGCTCGGAGTGCTGAGGAAGACGGAAGGGGGAGAATCACAGGAGAGAGCGGAGGCGGAAACTTCTGCAAGAAAGATTGGAAACAGTAAGGGCTCCCTGCTGCGACGCTCGGCTTTATATCCCCTCAAGGAGCAGTTACCGGGGCGTGGTGAGACTCTCCACGACTCGCGCCCTGGATCTTGCGAGACCATTACTCGTCTGAATGCCGCGTGGCTCGGGCCGGCCGGGCACTAAGGGCCCACGACGCTTCGCCTGAGCCCATGGGCTCAATCGTGCCCATCGCGGGCACGGGGGCTACTGTCGGCCTGGTGGGAACTGGGGTATGGAGAGACCACTCCCCCCAGGCCTCGCACGTGGGCTGATCAGACTAAACGACTAAGGACCAGGCCTCGCCGCCTGGCGGGACACTCGAGAGGCAATTCCCCTCGAGGGCCTGAAGAGGAAACGAGGGTCTTAGGGGGTCCCTCGCTTCAAGAGACCCTCCCGAGGCGCCAGCGCGCCTGGAGGGAAGTGAAGGAGAATCCCCCCACAGGCCTCCCCAGGCCTGAGGGGAAACGTCGCGGCCAAGGAAGCACGGCGAGACGCACATGGCCTCCGCCACACCCACGTGGTGACGCAAGCACCCCCATTGCCGTTTTTGTGATAAAGGAGTCAATAAAGTTGTGCCGCCTACGGTAGGACAGCCAAGACCTTCCACTATGTTGATAAAGCAGGTGGACGGCGCAACCGTCCAAAGAGTATGTCATCAAGGGCTCCACCTCACAGACTGCCCTCCCTGCAGACAGTACAGCGCGGTCGGCCGCCTATCGGCCACCGCGCCCACCTTTATCAGTGATGGACCGCGTCCATGGACGAACGGGCCGCGGTGGACTCCTGCACCTCCACGCCACTGCCGTGTGGGAACCACCTTGAAGGCCAAGCAGAAGGAGAGCGCCAGAGGCGCCTATAAAAGCACCAAGACATCCATTGTAGAGGGGGTCGGCCAATTGCTTGCAACCACGCTTGTAAACCCTAGCTATACGAAGTAGGATAGCCTCTGGCTGGAGGAGGAAGAAGGCCATCGCTTCCCTCCCCAGGAAAGAAATGGCTCAAGGGGGCCCTCGGCAAGCTCTGCTGTATTGTAACCACCATAATCCAATACAGACAAGCAGGAGAAGCGGTCTTACCTCCTCATGAGGGTCGTGAACCTGGGTAGGGGCCGGTGTCTATCTCTGTCGTGGGTGTTTCGTCTTTAGGTCCGGCGAGCATCGTCGCCGTGTCCCTCGAGGGTCTTGACCTCCGCGTTCAATCCCCTTCACGAACTTCACTTCAGGAAGTGACTACCCCCGATTCTAGGGAGTCATAACCCGAAAAACCTAAAGAAATATAATATGTGCAATAAGTAAGCATAAAAGAACTGTTGCACAAAAAGTTGACACAAGTGTTGGCTTCTATGATAGAAAGAAATAGGTAAACTGACTCAACATAAAGTAAAAGTAAGGAATAATTGGTTATGTGCAATGTATCTCTGTGTTCTATCCATCGGTGACATACCCACGTTGTTTCTCTCGTCTATGCCCTGGCTGGCTCGTAAATCGGCCAAACGCTCGTTTCCCTCTGGTCAACCTTTTTAGAACCGCACTTGGCCTGACTGGTGGGGTCTGCTGGGTGCGGCTCGGTTGGAATTTCTTGGGGTCGGCTAGTGTGCGGCTCGGTTGGGATTTCTGGGTTGGCTCATTTTCAATTGGACCGTTGGTAGCCCCCCCCCCCCCCCACCACCACGCCCCGACTCGTGCCACCGCCGCTCTAGCGCCGCCCCGCCTCGTCTCTCTCCGTCCGCGGGTGGTGCACTGCACCTCGGCTTGGAAGATACATCCATGGCGTTAGATCCAGGCCTCGCCGTTCCGCCTGTTCCGCTGGTCAGTTGTGGATGACATTTTCATCCCATTGTAGGTGGTTCGGAAAGAAATTCAACATGAATGCATACCATCGGACACCCTGCGGGTACACGAACCGTCGCTAATGAACAACATAAACACTGAACACAAATTGATTCAAACATTTAAACGAGATTTAACAAATTTACAATTCCAAATCTAAACGAGATTTAACAAACTAAACATAAACACTGGTTCAGGGGCTAGAGAGATGGCCTATGCATCTTCATGCACGGCTTTCGCTCGTCACAGTATTTCATGACGCCTGGAGAAGAGATGTCGCTTCATCCTGGTGAGGGGGAGAATATGCGCGGGGAAGAATCAAGCCATCGCTCATCAACGATGTTTTACTTCTGGCCATCACTCATCTCCGTTCCTATGAGGACCCCTCTGACTACCTGTCAGAGATACCCATGTTATGTAAGCAGATCACGATCCCAATGATCAGTGCACCGCGATCACATAACCAACATGGTATACAAAGTTACATCATACAACTCTAATAATACAAAACATACATAGATACTGGTCACATGACCAAGTCTGCAATCATCGTCGCGCATGATGAAAATTAACTTAGGTACAACGGAAGATTTTGCGACTAGTGTCAGTCCTCGTCACGTCTTGACGCATTCCCACAAGGAGTTGAGCGGTGACACTCAGCTGGTGTAGTCGTCGGCGTTCTCCTCATTCTTGTCGTACATCTCCTCATTGTAACCTGGACGTTTGAATATCTAGGGACATAGCTGAAAGGGGAGCGGGTGCAGAAAACAATAATTTTCCTAGCAACGATATCCCTAAAACATGCCAATATCTATTCTATGCAGATATATTAGTACGAACGGAGATCGGAATACATACCCTTGTAGACCGAAAGCGGGGATTACGTTCCCGCACAAACGTTGTCGATGAAGACCTCTGAGCACCGCTAGCGCAGCACCTCGCAGGGCGTTACACACGTACGATGGAAACGACGGCCTCCGAAGCTCCAGTCCAGGACGAGCTGCGGAAGACTTGGACCGGAAGACCAGCAGCGCGACAGCTGGCTATGGTGGAAGAAATCCTCCTCTCAACTCCGCGCAACTCTGACAAAGGGAATCACGAAATCGAGAGAGAATTGGAGAATTAATTGGTGAATTAAAGGCCAGGGGTGCCCCTTCTTATATAGGCTCCCGGGGGAGCCAACCTCCATAGCCAGGCAATGTGGGACTATCCCACAGCCTTGGTGCGGCTATGTAGGGTGCGCCGGCCCCCTAGTGGGCCAAGAGGCCCACTTGGGTCGGCCCCCAAGTCCCCCACCGAATTCCCCTAGGGAATTTTCCCCTCTTGGGACTTCTTTCAACAAGAAGGCCCATTTAGGGAAATCAGCCTAAATAAATTCGAAAATAAATATATAAAATCATATTTAGACATTAATTACACTAATTAATATCAAACATATTATATATAATTTATTCTAGCTCTGAAAACTCTTTCGTCGCTGCCCCATCTCCATCAGACCTCTCCCGGGACCTTCCCGGTGATCTCTTTTCTTTCCGGTTGTCTTGTGGAAACCCCTTAAGTGTGTCACCCTAGTGGTTCGATATAATAACAGACATGATCGAGACTCCTCTCCGATCAATGACTAACTCGTAGGCCTAGACCCCATGAATTAATCCCTGTGATATAACGAATGACTTTCATCTATCAAACCTGAACGTAAAGTCTTAAACCTTTTGCCATGGCGATACTTAGCGTGTCCGAGCGTCGTTCATATATATCTCCATATCTAGCTTGACCTCGTTACCGACAACGCTATCTTCTACTCGTCTATGATTTCATGTCTATGTGACCTAGTCACATGCTTGCAAGCTCATTTAGACATGATCTCACCGAGTGGGCCCTAGAGTATCTATCCTGCTATGCGGACTGGCAAATCCAGCTCTTGACCCCTCGTCTCAACTACTCCCTTCCGATACCCAAAAGTATCACCGTTATTGTCATACTAATTAAGATACGACGTTTGGTGCAATCAAAGCATCTTTCAGGAATAACAATAAGAGTTGGTCTCACGGTCAAAGGCGCAATGACTACGTCCTACAAATCTGGGTATGTCCATCACATTGTTCTCCAGCGATATGACTTCCATTGCCGACCGGCACCATGCCCTATGATCGGGAAACCTCGATCATCGATCGCGCAACGAAACTAGTCTTAGTAGAGGCTACTAGGGACCTGGTTGTTTACGCATCACACCCGTATTAATGTTTCAGCTTAATACGGTTATAGCATGACACTAAAACATATTATGAACAAAGGAGATATGATAAAGAAATACAGTTTATTAATTGCCTCTAGGGCATATCTCCTTCAGTCTCCCACTTGCACTAGAGTACAAATTAATCTAGATTACAACTTGGTAACAGCTTAACACCCATAGCTAACTGGTGTTTTTCATGCTTGTCACGCGGGAGAGCCTTCGTCAGCGGATCTGCCACATTCAGATCCGTATGCACTTTGCAAATCTTCACATCGCATCCTTGTACGTACTGACGTATCACATGGAAGCGTCGTAGAATGTGTTTGGTGGTGGAGTGAGACCTTGGCTCCTTGGCGTTAGCAATGGACCCGTATTGTCACAGAAGAGGATCACGGGGTCTTGCACGCTCGGGAACACTCCAAGTTCAATGATGAACTTTCTCAGCCACACAGCTTCATTCGCGGCTTCGCAAGCAGCAATGTACTCCGACTCCAGCACACGGCGCCGCCATTCACCTTGAACACATAACCTGTCTGTGACTTAGAGTCATCGGGGACTGAGCCGAAACTTGCATCCACGTAACCTGTTACGCCAAGTTCTTCATCGCAGCCACCATAGACAAGGAACGTTTCCTTTGTCTTATTGAGATACTTAAGAATGCTCTTAACAGCAATCCAATGCGCCATTCCAGGATTACTCTGAAACCGGCTTGTCAAACTTTGAGCTAATGCCACATCAGGTCTAGTACTTAACATTGCATACATAATCGATCCTATGGCTGAAGCATAAGGATATTTAGTCATATCGGCCTTATCCTGTTCCGTTACCGGACACTGTGCCTTTCGCAATGTTTTATTCTTGATAACCGGCAGAGAACCCTTATTTGCCTTCTCCATACCGAAACGCTTCAGTATTTTATCAAGATAAGTACTCTGACTCAACGCTTATAGACGTCTTGATCTATCTCGATAGGTTTTTATGCCTAAGACGTATGCAGCTTCTCCTAAGTCCTTCATGGAAAATTTACTGTTTAAATATTCCTTCACGCTATTCAGAAGTTCCACATTATTCCCTATCAGCAATATGTCATCTACATATAGTGCTAAGAACACAACCGAGCTCCCACTCATTTTCTTGTAAATGCAGGTCTCTTCAAAATTTTGGACAATTCCAAAACCTTTGATTACCTCATCAAAGCGAAGATTCTAGCTCTGAGATGCTTGCTTCAATCCATAGATGGATCGCTGAAGCTTGCATACCTTGTCAGCATTTCCTAGATCGACAAAACCTTCCGGTTGTACCATGTACAACTCTTTCTCAATGTTTTCATTTAGAAAGGTTGTTTTGACATCCATCTGCCATATTTCATAATCGTAATAGGCAGCAACTGCTAACAAAATCCGAATAGACTTCAGCATCGCTACCGGTGAAAAAGTTCCATCGTAGTCAATCCCATGAACTTGTCGGAAACCTTTTGCGACAAGCTGTAGCGCCCCAACTCTTATTAAAGTTGGAACACCTGTGTTATGTGCTAGTCCCTGGATCACTGCCAGCAGCACAGTACAAAATATAAAGTACAATTGCATAAGTATTAAATTGCTACAACGAGATCCAAAAATAATAGCTAAGTATAGCTTTATTACAAGTTGCATAGCCATGAAGGCTAGCTAAAATTCAGAGTTCACAACAAAAGCGAATAACAATGAGCCTCATCTTCAAGCATGCGCCACAGGCAGACATGTTGGGTGTAGACTCGAGTCCAATCTCATTCTTTATCAGAATTACCTGCACATTTGAATATGCAGCCCCCGAAGGAGGTCAATACAATGATGTATTGGCAAGTGACTATGGTAGATATAAATGACAAGTCTAGAATCTATATGCATATTTGGCTTGGTGGGGTTGGAGGCTATTTTGCAGAGAGCAATTTTTCTCCTATCTTTTGTAAAACACTTATATTTCTCAAGACTTGGCACCAAGGGATAAAGCCCAAGTGCACCAACAGTTCTTTCCTTAAGTTAAATTTTACTTTATGAAAACAGTGTTGAGATTCTTCCGCCCATCCTTGTCCAGTTGCTCGAAGTAGTCCATTTCCGGGGACACGGCTAAGTACTCAGATTGTCGACTCTGCAGAGGTTGTGCACTTTCACCTTTAGACTCAATTAACCCAAACATCCTATACACGCAGAGTGTATTAAGGAAAGGAGAGAATTGAGACAAGAACTTTCAGAAGAAGAATGCAACCATACTAGCAAGACCCGTTCCACCTACCAACTCTACATCTGCTTGTCAAGCTAACAGGTTGCACCGTCACAACTTAATTATTCTAGACAGAGCCCATTGTCAAAAGGCTGCACGGGAAGCTTCTAAACTTGGAGGGACTTGGTAATCTCTTCGTTCCTGGGTGGCCGTCCACAAGTGCACTTCTGGGTAACAATCACCATGCTCATGGCCCTAAGTAGAATAGACATTCATCCTAGGCGACGACAACCACAGGCATAGTCCCAAAAGCCACTCAACATAAACCATAACAACCAATTCCAACCAGATGTGCATTTTAAATTTTAACACTTAGAAACATTTCTATAACATGGTAAACATTTTTATAGCATAGCTAAGCAACGAATAAAACATTTCATGGCTGCATAGGAAAAGGGGTGGCTACACACTACTAGAATATTTGCAAAATATAAACTAACTTAGCATTATAAAATAAATCAAAAATCCCTATCATGCATACTACTCAAAATATACTACATATGCATATAGAAAATATTGGGTATAATATGAATGTCACTTGCCTTGGTAACATGAGGCACAAGCAGAGCAGGAATAACAATCATAAGCAAAGCCTTCTTCCTCTTCACAATCTAACAACAAGCAATACAAATAAATAAACACAACATGCAACACTTAAAACACCAAAGCATAAATATGTATGCATGCATGATATGCTATGAATATAACCAAAACAACTTATATTAATTTTATTCTCTCTGTTTATTAATGCAGGAAATGCAATGAACAATATTTTACTTTTTTATTTTAACAATTAAAATATAAGAATAATTATAGTCAATTTAAATACTACACTAAAAAATCCTTAGTTCTTTTATAAAACTTTCAATAAAAAACTCATGTTGCAGTTTCTGGACAGAGAGCAAAATTATTACTCCACAACAATTGGATTTAGATGAAAAACATTTTTAATATTTAAATCATGAATTTAAATGGCCGAAATGCCAATCTGCGAGTTTCACAATTTTAAAGACACTAAAATTACAAACTAATGATATAGAAATAAACTACATGAGCAGGGCTTTCCAATGATATAAAGTTTATCAATTTTGGACTTACAGATTGAAAGTTATGAAGTTTGCAAGTTTTAATAGGTTTTCTGTTTTAATTTCTAAATTCTATTCAAAATAGAAAAGGAATCGGCCACGCGGCGCGATCTGATTCGTCCGTACCGCTTCGACGCGGATTGCGGTCGGGAGCCGTTAGATCTAAATGAAATCGGACGTGCCAGATTAATCGCAGAGACGAAAAATAAAAATAAACGGATCCGTTGGATCTAGATCCAACGGTCCAGGATGCGTTGACCTAACGAGGGCGGCGCGAGTCGCCGGAGACGCGCGGGGCGCGGTGGAGCCATGGCCGGCGTCTGCGCTCGCGGCGCTCTACGACTCTAGGAGAGAAACGAAGCTCAGCAGGGGGTGCGTGACGTCGAGATGGAGACGATGGCGAGACGGCGATGAGCGGAGCGTCCTCGTCTCCTCGGAAGAGCTCGCCGGAGTTGTGCGTGGCGGCGGATCTCCTCGGTCGTGGACGAACTCGACGAAGTGCTGCACAAAAGCCCGTAACCGTGTCAAAAGGTGTCGCATGAGTGCAAGGGCGCGAGGGGAAACTACGAGAGGGCTCGACATTGCTTTAGCTCACCAGAAATCAAAGTTTTCGCCGGCGGCCACCGCGGAACTCCGGAGACGAATGTGTGCGGCCTGGTGGCTCTCGGGTTGATTGGTTTGGGGCAAACGGAAGAGAGCGGAGAGGGGTATTAGTAGGGAAAGGAGGCGAGGTAAGGGGAGTGGTAAATCGCCCATAATCGTGCGAATCAATTCGCCGTTTCCTGTCGGGGTCGGGAGCGTGATTTGGGGACGAACGTCTTCGCGAGGGTGATGACAGGTGGGTCCCACCTGTCAGCGATAGCGAGCGAGAGAGAGAGCGTTGGGCCGCTGGCGGGCCGTTGTGTTTCGCGTGCGCGGTGAATAGCCACGGGCCACGGCCCATTTGATTCCGAAAACAGTTATTTTTATTTTTAATTCCTTTTCTGTTTTTCAAAATAGATTTCAAAAATGATTTTTGAACTTAATCAAATTAATTCAGAAAAATTCATAAAAATATGCTTTGGAAAGCTTATCAAATTTACAACTTTTTGGTATCATTCTTGTCCAACAAATAATTTTATATAAAGGAATTTTATAAGGAGTACAATTAAACAATTTTATGGAACCATAATTTATTTAAATTTAGAATTGAATTTTTATTTAATCCTTATGTGATTGAAATGTGATGTCAGTATGATGAATGATGCATGAATGCAAAGTTTTAAATTTTTTAAAATTTTGGGATGTTACACAAGTCGAGCTTTATAGACGGTCACATTACCATCAGCATCATTCTTCTTCTTAAAGATCCATTTATTCTCGACCGCCTTGCGCCCTTCGGGAATATTCATTAAAGTCCACACTTTGTTATCATACATGGATCCTATTTCGGACTTCATGGCTTCTAGCCATTTCTCGGACTCTGGACTCGCCATCGCCTCCTTGTAGTTCGTAGGTTCGTCTTGTTCAATCAACATGACGGTGCAAACCATGTATCCATACCATTCTGGTGTGATCCGAGATCTACCAGACCTACAAGGTAGAATACTTTCCTCGACAGTTTCTCCCACTCCATCCGCGGAGGACGTTTCCAGAATTGCTTCCGTTGCGCCACTCGGAATCGCGAGTTCAGGATCAACGATCTCATCGAGATCTACCTTCCTCCCACTTACTCCTTTCGCGAGAAACTCCTTCTCTAGAAAGGTACCGGTCTTCGCGGCAAACGTTTTGCCCTCAGCTTGGTTGTAGAAGGTGTATCCAACGATTTCCCGCGGATATCCTACAAAGACGATTTTCTCCGACTTTGGTTTGAGTTTGCCGGGCTGTAGTTTCTTAACATACGCCTCACAACCCCAAACCTTCAGAATCGATAACTTAGGATTCTTGCCATACCGTAATTCATACGGTGTCGTTTCAACGGATTTGGACGGAGCCCTATTTAAAATGAATGCGGCTATTTCTAACGCATAACCCCAGAAGTATACGGGCAAATCGGTAAGAGACATCATTGATCGGACACTATCAAGTAGAGTACGATTACGTCGCTCGGACACGCCTTTACGTTGCGGTGTTCCGGCAGGCGTAAGTTGGGGTACGATGCCACAACTCTTCAGATGTGTGCCAAACTCAAAACTCAAATACTTGCCACCACTATCGGATCGGAGGTGCTTGATTTTCTTGTTAAGCTGATTCTCAACTTCACTTTCAAATTTTTTGAACTTTTCAAAAGTTTCAGACTTGTGTTTCATCAAATAGATATAACCGTATCTACTCAAGTCATCGGTGAAGGTGACGAAGTAACGATAACCATTGCGTGTCGAAACGCTCATTTGTCGACACACATCTGTATGTATGATCCCCATTAAATCCGACGCCCGTTCAACAAAACTTTTGAACGGTGTCCTGGTCATTTTCTCCATAAGGCATGGTTCGCATATATCGAGAGATCCAAAATCCAACGAGTCCAAAAGTCCATCGGAGTGGAGTTTCTTCATGCGCTTTACACCAATATGACCAAGACGCCAATGCCACATATACATGGCGGTATCATCACTACACTTAATCCATTTGGCTTCTATGTTATGGATGTGAGTACTACGATCGAGATTCAACAAGAATAACCCATTATTCTCGGGAGCATCAACATAAAAGATA
Organism: Poa annua; assembly: GCA_026929855.1. NCBI lineage: Eukaryota > Viridiplantae > Streptophyta > Magnoliopsida > Poales > Poaceae > Poa > Poa annua. The sequence goes on from CM049427.1 coordinate 99,410,943, forward strand.
TCATTCATATAAATAGCACAACTTCTTGATACTCATTTAAGTGAATAACGTCTTGTAACAGGCAAGACCCACTTATAATGTTTACACTAAAGGATGGTACAAAATAACACTTATTTAAAACCAAAACTAATCCCGATGGTAGATGTAGAGGGAGCGTGCCGACAGCTGTGAGGACCCCTCTGACTAACCGTCAGAGATGCCCACGTTATGTAGACAGATCATGATCCCAATGATCAGTGCATCGCGATCACATAACCAACATGGTATACAAAGTTACATCATACAACTCGAATAGTATAAGACTTACATAAATAATGGTCTCATGACCAAGTTAGCAAACATCGTCGCACTTGACGAATATTAACTAAGGTTCAGCGGAAGCTTCGGCTAGCGTCGACCCTCGTCACGTCCTGACGCATTCCCACAGAGCAGTTGAGCGGGACACTCAGTTGGCGTAGTCGTCGGCGTACTCCTCCTTCTTGTCGTACATCTCCTCATTTCAACCTGGACGTTTGAATATCCAGGGACACAGCCATATGAGTACATTTACGTACTCGCAAGACCACCTCTAAGACTTAAGTTTTCATGATAATGCAAGAAAACACTTTTCGAAAACTGGGATAGCTGCTACATACGACTATAGGGCTTAGTTTTCGAATACGATGATTTTAGGCTTAGAGAATACGACATCTCTATATCTTTGTTAAAGAAAAACATTTAGACATAGAATTCTCTTCTCTTAGATATAGCAAGTACATATCTAAGTTCAAAACTTCCTTTTGTAAAACCTTTAAAAACACTAGGATAGGGGTAACCCTTTTTCCTTCCTTGAGATCAGACTGATTGTCTCCCCGAGACCAATCATCCTCACCCAAATTCCGTACCTCCCAGGTACCTCTTTGATGTCTCTTTGTTTCCTCTGAAAACATTTCTCTTTTAAAACCAAATTGCCCATACGCCTAGATTAGTGGCCTTTCCAACCGTCCATGACCGCGGACGCGGCTATTCGAATAGATTTACACTCTGCAGAGGTGGTACACTTTCACCACAAGATTCGGATGGTCTGCCGTGGATCAACCACAGACTGTACATGGACAGCATGCACACATCAGAAGGCCGATCCTAACTTCCACTATGTTAATGCTGGTATAAGAATATCCTCATCGAGTGGGTTGGTTCTCCCCGGCACCGAGTGAGTTAGCCGTATCGATCCGGTTTCCCCTAGCCTCACACCGCCATGACAGGAGACCCACCGTTGCTTCCCGGTGGCACACGAAGTCCACACTCTGTATGCCCATTCCCTTGCAGCATTCGGTTCCGGGGACTCTAACCCCATCTAGCCAATTGAGGAATATTCGAACACCAACACCAACAAGCTTCCGTTAAGCCCCGTGCCCAGTTTGAGGTAATGTGGTTGTACGGGTTAATTGTTCGAGCGGATGCTAGGGCAGTACTTTGTTTTTCAAAAACAACTTCCACTCCTCCGACTACTCCCAGCAGCTCGGGTTTTCACAAACCTCTCTGATTGCTCCCAGCAACTCGGGTTTTAATAAAACACTTGCTCGCCGATTGCTCCCAGCAACTCGGGTTCTCCTCCGTAAAACAGTTTTATCAAATAGGTCCCCATCCTATAGTTTTGAGATAAGTAGATGAAAGTAGTCTACTAGAAATCTTAATCTTTTTGATGGAGCCTTCAACAACAAGGCTCATCAGGTAAAACTCTGTTTGTAATACCTACAGTATTCTAGCAGATAACTTTGGCCAAACAATATTTTGTAAAAATAGTTTTCGGGTGGCAAGGGACCACAAAAGAAATAAACACATGCATTATTTTATTTTGAAGACAAAACATGCTTTGTAAATAATAGGATTGCATAATGGTGGTGAGGTGGGCTTGCCTGGCTCAGCAATATGTTCTTGGTCTTGGTCTTGATGTTCCTCAGTTACACTCCTCACGTCCAGATCCTCTCCTGATCGTATCTAACGTCGTAAACAGGAAAATGAACAACACTCAGAAAATAAGACATTGCCACAAGAACATAACAACAGCAAGCGTTGCACAAGACATTAAGACAACAATCAAAAACAAACAACTCCTTTAGCTAAACAACAACAAACAACAAAGTCCAAAGAGCTAAGATAAACAACAGATTCTCCTAAGAAAATATACACAACAACCCTGAGTATTAAAAGGGTAGTTCTACAGAACACTAAAACAACACATCACTTAGGGTTATTATATCATTTAATAAGAGTTGTTATATTAGTTTCAGGAAATACTTCAGACAAAAGTATCTTAGTAGATTAGGAAATACTTCAGACAAAAGTATATTAATTGTTTAGGAAATACTTCAGACAAAAGTATATTAATTGTATAGGAAATACTTCAGACAAAAGTATATTAATTGTTTAGGAAATACTCCAAACAAAAGTATCTTAATCACACCAGCAAGTATTAATATTAGCACGAGCATTGAGCACACTCACATGCAAACATGTTACTAGCTCAAGAAACACCAACTATCAAGTAACTAAGCGACAAACAATAGTAACATCATTGTACAAACAAGTTTATGACTAAGAGCTAAAATGGTGCATTAGGCTTAGTTAATAGGACATCACAATTAAGGTCACTTCAACCAATAAACAAACAATCACATGGCAACCAAGTGTTGACAACAATCTAAAATAAGAAAGTCATATATTAAGCATTGCAGAACACAAGGAACTACTGGATAAAATTTAACACCAAACAATCATTCACATGCATAACACACAAATGAAATTAGTGCAACTCCTAGGAAACAAGATGAAACTCAAAAGTGAAGGGACTAGCAATGATATCAGGAAATTTATTAAGGCTATTAAAGGTTAACCTAAGTTTCTGGACTTATGGGTTACTAAGCAGATCAACACCCTAACAATTCAAGTAAAACAAGAAATTAACTTATTACATTTATTGGATAAATAAGATGATGTTTAAAGAGATAAAACATAACACCCAAACATACCCACAAGCAAAGCATATAAATACAATTGATGTTATTATTAGGGTACAACATGAATAATGCTAAAAAAAAGTAAACAATGCATCACATCTATGAAAGTGTTTTAACCAAATTATTATGGTTGAGTTAAGGTTTTGATCTTCAAAAGTTGATTAGTAATATTTCTACAATTCACATTTGCTAAGAACAGATGATTAAAAGCTAATACTTTTATTAGCCAAATGTTGCTGTTTTGGTAGATAAATCATAACTCATAAGATAATGTTCATAAAGTAGAATCCTTCTACCACAGTACACCTAGCAACCATATGAAGTGGTGAAAATTGGATTTGCATCAAAAGTTATTACACAACAGGAGTTAAAAATCATACAAATGCTATTTGTCTCAAAACCAAAAAGATTGTATCTTCAGTTTTAGGAATCTACTTAATGCAAGGTTAATTTCTATGGATAGGTATTTCCTTAAGTATTCTTTAGAAATTGGATTCACTCAATTTGGACACTGCTAGCTCCATATATTTCAGTTTTAAGTGAAGAACATACTTTTTACTTGCTTTAATGTGCAACACAAAGTTTAAATAATTTTGAGACAAAACCAGTGTGGTATGATAAACAAAACACATAGGTCAAAAAAATACTCCTAAACCATTTGTATAAACATACAAGGCACAAACAATTAAAACTGGATACATGCAAATAACAGAAATTAAGAATATCCATTTTAAAGTGTAATAACCTACTGTTTTAGCAAATAATCTACCAAGAGCAAAATATAAGATGAAAAATTCTACCAAGCTAGTATATGATAGCTAATACAAATATCTACCACATGCAATTGGATTTACTCCAAAAAGAATTTTAAATAAAGATTTAAAATTCATCAATTAGCTACTGATGTCATTTTTAAACTTTATAGAACTTTATGTAGACACATCTCCTGCATGCAATGCTTATAGATCTAGCTAGGTATGCTCCTAGGCTTTTCATAGAACTAAAGTTTGCAGGATTTGGATTTATGAAACTCAAGTTATTAAGTTACATATCACACGCATACAAATATATTTTTGAGAAGGGCCAGTGCCACATGGTTAGGAAAACATATAGCTATTCTACAAAATTTATTTCAAAATTTTGGCATGCTTAGATCTACCACAAATGAATAAAAGCTGAGCTAGTAATTCTCTGGAAAAATAAAACAGGAAAACATCCAAAAGGGAAAAATGCAGAAAAGGCCGGATCTGGCGCTGGGCGCCTCGGGCGAGCTGGGCCGGCCCAAAAGCAAGCGCGGGAGGATGAAGGCGTAAGTGGTCGTGGATCTATGATCCAAGGGCTGAGAATAGAAGCGGCGGCATTCAAGGAGAGCCGTAGATCACGGATCGGACGGATCTCTGCCGTCTTCAACCTCCCGACCTGGACAGGCCGAACCAGAAATGGAAGGAAGGGCGGGACGAGGGATGGCTCACCCAGGGCCTCGCCGGACGAATGAGGAGGTTGGAGGAGGATGCGGAGGTCGAGGGGCGCGCATGGATGGTCTTGGTTCGCTGAGGCGCGTCCTGGAGCGGCGGTGAGGTCGACGGCGTCCACCTCGGGCACGTCGTGGCTCTGGCGGCTTCCCTGCACCAAAACGCGAGAGGAGATGTCTTAGGGGTAGCTCTTGGGGAGGGGAGCGAGATAGGGAGGAGAGAAATAGCAGAGGGGGACGGAGGCCAAGGCGTTCGTGCTCGAAGGAGTTCGCGACCGAGCGGCGGTTTTCTTCGATTTCGAGCAGAAGAGAGCAAGAGCTCAAGAGATCTTGCAGGGGGTGGGTGAGTGGAAGTGTGGGAATGCAATGGGCAAGGTTTGACGGGTTGTGGTGACCTCGGATGCTTTAGAGAGGCACAAACAACAGGGGGAAAGGCATGGCTCGGGATTGGAGGAGAGGGGCGGTGGAGGAGCGTCTGGCCGTGATGCAGATGGCTTTGGAAGCTAGCTAATGGCTCAAAGCGGATGGAGGGGAGTGAGCAATGGTTAGGTCTTCTCCTGCCTCCCACCTGTTCGACTAAATGCCACAAAGAAAGGACAAAGGGTTTTCTGTGCTAGGGTTTTGGGAAGGACGTGCTATGGGTACACCAGGGGTGTGGGGATCCAATGCACACCAAAAATAGAGGATGGGGTTAGAGGGATGAGGTATTTAGATATAGGTCATTATTGGCTGATTGGAGTAGGCCACTAAACATGGATGGATTAGTCAACCTCTTGACAAGAAAATTACAAAACAAGCTGAGATGGCTAGAGGGAAAATATGTTTAACATTTTGCTTAAAAGTTTGGGTCACAGGGGTTCAGTAACATCTATATACAAAATTGTCAAAATGCTACTCTATAACCCAAACTAAGGCCACCTTATGTTTAAGCACTCAAATCAAGCAAGAGTTAGTGATTAAACATTTTTGTAAAATTTAAAGGAGGCCATAAATGGAAAGTAGAGGTGATGTAGATAGTGCTAGGGGTTTTGTATTTCCAAGATGAACAAAATAAACCCTAATTGCCATGCTCTAGGAATGTTAAAAAAAATGGAAATGAAGGTAGTTGTTTCTTATTTGAAAAAGGATAATCTTTGAGTTTCTCCTAAAATCAACATAATAAGCAAAGGTTAAACACACCACAACCATATGACACAACATTTAAAGCATGAATGATCTCAAATAAATTATATAAATAAAATGTTGTCTCATACACCACCACATGAACACACATAAAATAACACACTCATGGGAAACAATTTAAACACATAACATATAGGTCAACCACACATAAAAATAGATAAACACCCACACAACTGGATCAATAGCCATACTTTTAATATAGATCAAAAATATTTGAGACGAGGTGATCAACATAATCAAAACAGGTTATTTTTGGTAGGAATATACTTAAACCAGCATAAGGTGAGGTGGTGATCATAATGATCCAGACATGGCTCTTGGTATAAATAAAATTACTCCAACATGTTGAGCATTGGTTTCCAGAGACTAATTAATATGGTGTTTTGGAAAAGAGAGTTGATAAGGCTTGCAACAAGTTAAAATCCAATATAATTAAAGACTTATTGTATGGTCTTATATAGTTGTGCAAACATGTAGTTTTGAGGAATACTGTTAGTTTCTCAAATGATATATATTTTTTGGGTGGTTGCTAAAATCAAAACATTAGGGCAAAATAGAGTTTATTAAAAAGGGAATGGGAGAAGATATGTGGCCTACTTCACTTGTTAAAACATTGACCTCAGAGGTCATATTATAACTCGTTTGAGTTTTAGATGGTTGTTATTAAGGAGCCATCAACACAAACATCAGAACACAACTTGACAAACAGAGCATACCAGGGAAAATTCAAAAAGATTTTTGTTGCTTCCAAAATTTTGGATCTTTTATAATTTAGTATTTTATTGTTTCCAAAATTTGGGGTGTTACAACAGCCACCACGTCGACTCTCGATCCGTTGCCGACGCGCATCGTCACCACATCCTTAGCCAGCCGCCGTTTATTCCGTAACTCCTCCTGAGAGTTACATATATGAGCAACATAACCGGTATCAAATACCCAAGTGTTGCTACGGGCGGATGTAAGGTAGACATCTATAACATGTATATAAAATAGGCCTTTCTCTTTGTCGACTATCTTGCCAGACTTCCTATCCTCCAGGTACTTGGGGCAATTGCGCTCAGGTGATCCGATGGTCACCACCATCTTCTCCAGGTTGATTTCTAATTCTGCCACTTTGAGCATCTTTAGGATTTTCGACAGGGGTTTTGACGTCCCTTTCATGCCGTAGTCCACGATGGCGTTCTTATAGCTAGGGGGCAGAGAAATCAGCACCCTATCAATAACCAGCCCTTCTGGGATCACACTTCCCAGATCATTCAGGAGCTGAACGCAGCCAAACAACTTGGCTAAGTGCTCACTAATATTGTCGTGCTCTTCCATATGGGCTTAGAAGAAAAGCACGGATGCTTCGAACCTCTCAGCCTTGACTTGTCGTGCAAAAACAACCATGAGTTCAGTGATTATCTCATAAGCACCCTTGTTCACGAAATGGTTTTGCAGGTCAGCCTCCATGGCAAAGAGCATGCCACTCTGGACATAAGAATAAATCTCCGCCTTAACCTCATGGACATTCTTTTCGATTTCCGAGGCGGTGTTTGGAAGATCGCCTAAGGGGGCATAAAGGATGTAGGCTACCTTGTGGGTTTCAAGAATGGACTTCAGGTCGCGGAACTAGGACACGAAGTTAGACCCATCGGTCTTAAGCTTCTCTTTCTCAAGGAACAGGGCTAGGTTAAAGGAGGGGTGAGACATCTAGAATGGAATTTGCAACAACATAAGACTTTGTTCATAATAATTTTGAGTTATAGTATTTTTTAGAAAATAACTAACATAACTCCCACTCAAACGAACATCCATCCTAGTCGTTTAAGCGATTACACGACCCCCATCCATTGCACCACCCCTCATCGTCAGAGCCGGCGGCACAACTTCAAGAGTAGACAACTGTCCGCCACACCAATTATGTGACTCGTGCTCGACCTTTCGGCCTCCGTGTTCCGAGACCATATCTGCATATGCTAGGCTCTCCACTATAACCTTCACGCTGACGCTTGTGCAACATGGCTTACACCCACCGTATGCGAACGACGATATGTCTGACACCCGATCGTCATGGCCTGCCTCATAACGTATAACTTTCTTGGTGGTGCTCGTTGGAGGAAGAACACTAGTGGTATTTTTGAAGGGATCATCTTATATAATTACCGCCATGTAACTAATATATACTAATATACATAATCACACAATATAAGATGCACACAAAACATCAAATGTAATGCAATGTGATATAGTCCATTGCGCCATGGTCTTCTTGGCGCCCACAGTTTATAAACAATTTAATAAACCTTCCTTGACCATATCACATAGCCCCTGCAAAATAAAGTTAGATGCTTCTACTTTATCTTTTGCATATTTTACGTGGATTGGGGCTTTCGTAAATAGAACCGCTTCATACCTACCAACCTTATGACCACAAAAACGATCCAATAATTGCATGTTTAAGCATCCCTTTCGGGCCCTCCATTGAAAATGCAAGACCAAGTAAGGAGAGAGAAACTGACACCCGCCAGCCACATATACGGTACAAGCCTATGTCAGTAGTGGAACCAGTCTCGCGTAAGCGTACGCGTAAAGTCGGTCAGGGCGGCTTCATCAACTCGATGCCGCTGGAATCACAAGTGCACACTAGAGGGTAGCAAATAATAGGAATGGTGCCCCCGTGCAGAACACAGGTTCTAACAGCGTACAGCTATATCTACGATAGATCGGCTCTGATACCACGGAAGGGGGATCGGGTGCAGAAAATAATAATTTTCCTAGCAATGATGTCTCTAAAACATGCCAAGATCTATTCTATGCAGATATAGTAGTACGAATGGAGATCGGAATACATACCCTTGTAGACCGAAAGCGGGGATTACGTTTCCGCACAAACGTTGTCGATGAAGACCGACGAAGCCGACCTCAAGGTCGTGTAGAGGAAGCAAACCTCCGAGCACCGCTAGCGCAGCACCTCGCAGGGCGTTACACACATACGGTTGAAACGACGGCCTCCGAAGCTCCAGTCCAGGACGAGCAGCGGAAGACTTGGACCGGAACAACAGAAGCGCGGAAACGGGCTATGGTGGAACAGATCCTCCTCTCAACTCGGCACAACTCCGACAAAAGGAATCACGAAATCGAGAAAAAATTGGGGAATTAATTGGTGAATTAAAAGGCCAGGGGTGCCCCTTCTTATATAGGCTCCCGGGGGGAGCCAACCTCCCTAGCCAGACAATGTGGGACTATCCCACAGCCTTGGTGCGGTTAGGGAGGGTGCGTTGGCCCCCTAGTGGACCTCTTGGCCCACTTGGGTCGGCCCCCAAGTCCCCCACCGAATTCCCCTAGGGAATTTTCCCCTCTTGGGCCTTCTTTCGACCATAAGGCCCATTTAGGGAAATCAGCCTAACTAAATTCGAAAATAAATATATAAAATCATATTTTGACATTAATTACACTAATTAATATCAATCATATTATATATAATTTATTCTAGCTCCGAAAACTATTTTGTCGCTGCCCGATCTCCATCGGACCTCTCCCGGGACCTTCCCGGTGATCTCTTTCTTTCCGGTTGTCTCGTCGATACCCCTTAAGTGTGTTACCCTAGCGGTTCGATATAATAACAGACATGATCGAGACTCCTCTCCGATCAATGACTAACTCGTAGGCCTGGACCCCATAAATTAATCCCTGTGATATAACGAATGACTTTCATCTATCAAACCTGAACGTAAAGTCTTAAACCTTTTGCCATGGCGATACTTAGCGTGTCCGAGCGTCGTTCAATGATATCTCCATATCTAGCTTGACCTCGTTACCGACAACGCTATCTTCTACTCGTCTATGATTTCATGTCTCCGTGACCTAGTCACATGCTTGCAAGCTCATTTAGACATGATCTCACCGAGTGGGCCCTAGAGTATCTATCCTGCTATGCGGACTGGCAAATCCCGCTCTTGACCCCTTGTCTCAACTACTCCTTTCCGATACCCAAAAGTATCACGGTTATTGTCATACTAATTAAGATACGACGTTTGGTGCAATCAAAGTATCTTCCAGGAATAACAATAAGAGTTGGTCTCACGGTCAAAGGCGTAATGACTACGTCCTACAAATCTGTGTATGTCCATCACATCGTTCTCCAGCGATATGACTTCCATCTCCGACCAGCACCATGCCCTATGATCAGGAAACCTCGATCATCGATCGCGCAACGAAACTAGTCTTAGTAGAGGCTACTGGGGACCTGGTTGTTTACGCATCACACCCGTATTAATGTTTCCGCTTAATACGGTTATAGCATGACACAAAAACATATTATGAACAAAAGAGATATGATAAAGAAATACACTTTATTAATTGCCTCTAGGGCATATGTCCTTCCATAGCCATATGAGTACATTTACGTACTCACAAGACCACCTCTAAGGGTTAAGTTTTCATGGTAATGCAAGAAAACACTTTTCGAAAACTGGATAGCTGCTATATAAGACTATGGGGCTTAGTTTTCACATACGATGCTTTTAGGCATAGAGAATACAACATCTCTATATCTTTGTTGAAGAAAAACATTTAGAGATAGAATTCTATTCTCTTAGATATAGCAAGGACATAGCCAAGTTTGAAAACTTTCTTTTGTAAAACCTTTAAAAGCACTAGGATGGGGATACCCCTTTTTCCTACCTTGAGATCGGACTGATTGTTTCCCCGAGACAAATAATCCTCACCCAAATTACGTACCTCCCAGGTACCTCTTTGATGCCTCTTTGTTTCTTCCGAAACCATTTTCTTTTGAAACCAAATTGCCCATACGCCTAGATCAGTGGCCTTTCAAACCGTCCATGACCGCGGACGCGGCTATTCGAATAGATTTACACTCTGCAGAGGTTGCACACTTTGCCCACACCAATCGGTCCTTCCGCCGTGTCTGCCACGGCCCGACACACGACTGTATGCGGGGGTCCGGATAACGCGATGAAAGCTTTCCACTATGTCTACCGACCCTCGAGAGGCATTTCCCCTTGAGGGCCTGAAGAGGACCCTGCGCTTCAAGAGACTCCCCAAGGCTCTACTCACCTGGAGAGAAGTCAACAGAAACCACTCCATAGGCCACCGTCCCTGTGGAGACACTTCGCGGCTAAGCAACCGCTGCAGGGCGCACATGGCCTCTGCAGCAGCCGCCGAGTGACGCGAGCATCACAGTTGTCATTCAGGTGATAAAGGAGTCAACAAAGCTGCGCCGCCCGCGCTAGGACAGCAACGACTTTCCTCTTTGAGGGTAAAGCGGCTCGACGGCGCAACGCTCCAAGAAGATCGTCATCGTGGGCTCCGCCATGACCCCTGCGACGCCTACGAGCCGTTCTGCGCAGTCTGCAGCTTGTCGGCCACCGCTGCTAACTTTAGCACGGATGGACCGCGTCCATGGATGTTTCTGCGGCGGTGGACTCCTTCCCCTTCGCGCCACTGCCCTGTGGGAACCCACCCTCTGCGTACAGCGGAAGGAAGAGGCCCGAGGCGCCTATAAAAGGAGCATGAGCTCCACCGTAGCAAGGGATCGGCCACTTACACTCTGAACCCTTGGAACACTAGCCAAGCGTGTAGGATAGCCAACAGCTCGAGGAGGAAGAAGACCATAGCTTCCCTCTCCAAGCACCAAACTGCCTCAAGAGAGCCCTCGGCAAGATCACTGTACTGTAACCCCCGCAGTGCAATACAGACAACCAGGAGTAGCGGTGTTACCTTCTCCTTAGGGTCGTGAACCTGGCTACGGGCTGGTGTTCATCTCTGTCATGTTGTCCCTCTCCAGGCCCGGCGAGCACCGTCGTTGAGCCTCTCGAGGGTTGTTTGACCTCCGAGTTCAATCCCCCTTCGAACTACTCTTCAGGGTGTGACTACACCTGTTCTGTGGGAGTCACTCTCCGACATTTGGCGCGCCAGGTAGGGGATTGAGGCGCGTCAACGACCTTCGAGCCGCATCCGCGACATGACGGACACTCGCGCCGCTCGCGCCACCCGTGCCAGCAGGCGTGCACCTGAAGGAACCAACACCGCGCCTGGCGCCACCGCCACTCGTGGACAGCGGGGTCGCCCCCGCCGTGAGGAGCGCACCAACACCGGGCCGCACGTGGAGCACTCCGAGAGCGAGCCCGAGCACAACGGGGAGCAGCACCCCGAGCACAAGGCCAACGCGGAGTCCTCGCGCAGGACGCATCACCAGAGCACCTCCTCTCAAGGACGCACGGAGCCCGGCCCGCACACGGCTCTGCTCATGGCACAAGAACTTCTCCTCTACCCGCCTACTGCAGAGGCTCACGAGCAGTGGCTGGAAGGACTCAACCACCTTATGTTACATACTCGCTCACTCCATAACAGGATGTCACAAGTTTGGACAAACTTATGTCCAAACTTGTGACATCCTTTTATGGATGGAGGGAGTAGAATAAATAACGCACTAGAGCAACTTATAGGTAGAACCTTGTGAGGCTAAGGGTCCAAAGACAATATTGAAAGTAAACGATTTCCGCGCATCTTTTGCATGTTTTGCTGCAGTCATGACAGTGATAGTTCTATCTTCTGTGCTAGCAACACTGCTTGAGGCACTTTCCTTTCCAGGTAGGAAAGGTCTCACTTGACAGTACACTCTAATATTCCCTGGTGACAAAGGATAAAATGAAATATTAGCATATAGTGCTGCACCATGAAGAATGAATCTGCAATCATGAAGACCTCATTTTGTAAGACTCCAACAGTGATACCTCTAAGATCTTGTATTTGGTTGTACAGCTCGCGGTTTTCCTCTAGAACTTTATGATACCCGGAAGCCGCATGAGAAATAATGTGCAAATGATTTCCTATTCAGAACAAGAAATAATATGGGATAACTTTAATGATTTCGAAGAAACATCTATAATATATTATAAACGCTCAACACTCCGGATTCAGTTTACCAAGCTTAGTAAGGTCTTCAGAGTACTGCAATTTAAACTGATCTATCCCGGACATAATAGTGCAAATGTTGCGTTCCAAATCCTACAGAAAAGATCAACAGAAGATAGTGCAAATGCAAAGTAACAGAACTAAAGAAAGAAGCTTGACCGTAGAAATACCTGGATCTGTTTCTTCTGTAGGTCAAAGTGTATTTCTGCCTTTGCATTTATATGTTTTTTCACGTTATCACTGTCCGCTATCACAGCCGCTCTGATTTCCCCAGTTGTACTCACAGAACTGTGGTCTTCTGCTTCTTCCATCTTAACATTATTAGTAACAGAATTGTTGTCTCCTTTGTCCATCTTCGCATGATTAGGGGTAGAACTGTGGTCTTCTTCGTCCATCTTCTCATGATTGGTGACAAAACTGTCATCTTCGTCCATCTTTACATTGTTAGCGAGTCAATGAAAAATACATGGTTATTTATCCATTTCAGCCATGGGAAAGGGAATAAATTTCAGTTCAACGGTATGTTACATTTGTCCAGATAATGATATGATGTATTTGACAGAAACAGATACCTGCCCATGATCGCAGGTGGAAGTTGTCTCCATTTCCAGTGGTATGTCTGTTGATTCTGTTCTAGATAATGAGCTAGTGTCATTAGGGTCTATAGCGTATTTTACCTATTAAGAGTTCTCTATTAGCTCAGCTTCCCAATGGTTGGTATAACAAAAACTAAAAGGTAATCAAAACAAGCTGAAAATGCGAACATACCAAATCATTCTGGTTTGCCATACGACGCTCGAATTCATGAATAATTTTGCTCAGGAGTGATTCAACAAGCTGCAAATTAGCAGAGCCCCTTCTATAAAAATTAATGTTCATGAATCATTTTGCGTAAAAGAAAAACAATGCAGTAGACTCACAGATGGAACTTCTTCTGGTTTCTTATCTGAGAGAATCGTTTGAACGAGCATTCTGATGGACTCTGAAGTAATCTACAACCCCGAATGCGAATATCATTTCAGCGTGAAGAAAATCACCTACTTTGAATTTTAAGCCTCAAATAAATACTAACTGTTCTTTCTTTGAACTTACAGTTCCGATGGGTTCTAGAGAACAATCAAGACTTAGAGTTTGCTCCAGTGATATGCCATCTCGGAGTAGCTCAGCTGAGTGACTCCTCGTCATTGCATTCATAAAAGGTTCGTTCTTACGAACCTGGCATTTCGCAGACATTGAAGGCTTTACAATTCCACCATGTTTAAACAAAGAGTGTTTGCCGAGACGCTTAGTTTCAGCAAATGACTTGAGTGCAAGAACACAGTCTACAACTCCGACACCTTGTCCACCCTATAAAACAGTTTAAAATATATATCATCAAGTTCACCGTGACATGATTTTTGCACAAGCTGAAGATACATTCCTTTGAAAGTGCATTATGAGCAGAGAGTTAAAGCCACAAAATTATGTTCAGAAGTTGACATAGGGCTACTCTACGACTATCCCACTGTGAGGATACCTGGGCCGCGCCAAGCTTACGAAGGCCCACAGAAGGCCCATTGGGGGTATCGTGTGACCTAGTCCTAGTCGGTTAGGTCGCATAACCTGCCATATCTGTAATTGCCATACGGCATCGTTCACCCGACACCTGGCCTACCTATAAAGGCCAGGAGGGTTGCTCGTCTCAAGGACACGCTGATAGCCGCCACCACAAACCCTAGCGAGATTGCAATCTCGCCATTGTAATCGCTACCCGCCATCAATATCAGACAAGTAGGAAGTAGGGTGTTATCCTCCGGGAGCCTGAACCTGGGTAAATCGCCCCGCTTGTCAGCCGTCGTGATCACCAACGCTTCTCTCTCCCCCTCAATCAACCCGGGGTGGACAACCCAGGGATTTGTCGAGTTACACCCTCGTCAATTGGCGCCGTTTGTGGGAAAGAACAAGCGTTGGAATCATGGTCGCACCGGCTCTATCCGCAAGGAAGATCGACGTCTGCACCACCCGGGAGCCCATCCGCTTCGGCTCCTTCGAGTACGCCTTCCACCCGTCGGCCCGCCCCTCGGTGTACGCCGATCTGTACGAAGGTATACACATCACCTTTGGCTTATACTGTTTCGTCGACAGTCGTGGAATATTCAGTTCCGCGGTGACCGCACCACGCACGGCGGTGACACCCGCATCGGCCACCCCCGCACCGTACCCGCCGTCGTCTATCGCGGGAGTCGAATCTGCTACAACTGCAACGATCGCATCTACTTTAACTACACCGACTACATCGACAACGGCCATGCAGATCGAGTCTACTTCAACCACCTCGATCGCACAGCCGACAAAACCAAGATCTACCTCGACCACGGCTGCATCGATCGCACCCGCACGTGTGACCAAGGACGCGCTGCCGACAGCCACGTCGCACGCATCTTCGTGGACCCTTCAAGTCTACCCCAAGCCAATCGCACTCGCTCCGGCGACTTCGAAATCTCCTTCCACGACTCCTGCAAAGATCGCGAGAAGACGCAACAACGGCTGCGCCGCCCGCCATGTGACACAACAAGGACGCGCTGCCGACAGCCACGTCGCACGCATCTTCGTGGACCCTTCAAGTCTACCCCAAGCCAATCGCACTCGCTCCGGCGACTGCGAAATCTCCTTCCACGGCTCCTGCAAAGATCGCGAGAAGTTGCAACAACGGCTGCGCCGTCCGCCATGTGGCAGCAATTTTCGATCCAGAGCAAGATTCGGATGACGGAAGTAGCAGCGGCAGCGTAAACAGCCCTACCGAGGTTTACCCCGCGCAAGTCTTCATGGCCGGCACAGCACCTCCAGAAGGCAACGACGAACCCGCATACCCACTGGAGGTGGTCATGCCCGACCAGACGACTCGACTCACAATCACGCACGACATGGCGATCATGGCCATGAAGCACGTTGACGACGGCACGTTTCCACCACCAGACGCACCTCGGGAGGATCAGCTGGCAGTCCAGTACTTGCTACGCAAGGAAGGCGAACGACTACGCGCCGAAAAAGCCGAACTCATCCGACGCAAGAGGGATGTGGACGCGTCAAGCGCCAGGAGGGTCGCCTACTCGTTCACTTCCTCCACCGAGGTCAGCCAAGGAGGACGGCGACGCAGAGCCCGCGTTCCCCTCATGACGGAAGCCGATCGAGCCAGGATCACCCGCAACCTTGACTCATCCTTCGTCACCGAGGACGAAAACAGGATACCCGTCCCAAAAACGGCGGACGCCTGCATCATGGCAGTCGAAACGTACCTTCGGCTCACACAGCCACCGGAGGGAGACGCACGAGCCCTTCTCCACAAGCAACAGATCATGTCCATGAAGGCAATCGAGGAAGCCATATCAAACAGGGTGCCAAGCAACCGAGCACGCGAAGAACAAGAATGCCAAACTCGCGATCCGGCAGCACCGGACGTCCCTGCAGCACAGCCACTGTGACAGCCACAACCAGGCGAAGACCTTCGCAACGTCATCACGCAAAGGACGGTAGACCGCAACCGCAGCCAGCGTTCGACTGACACGACGAACCTAGATGAGCAGGCCGACCGCAACTTTGAGCCGTGCGGCGCCGCATGTTTCAACTTCAACATTCGCGACACCCGCATGCCGAAGGGCTTCAAGCTAGCAGCAGGAACACCCAGGTACGACGGAAAGCAAGACCCGCCCCTCTGGCTCGAAGACTACCTCATCGTCTGTACCTGTCAAGGTGGGACATCGACCACAGCGATGCAGTACATCCAGCTCATGCTCACGGATTCGGCACGCGGATGGCTCACCAGCCAGCCCAAGGACTCTTTCAAGACCTGGAAAGAATTCCAAGATACCTTTATCAAAAGTTTCTCTGGAACATATGCTAGGCCGACGACCTACATCGAGTTGCAAGCCTGTAAACAAGGAAGAGACGAGTCGCTCCGGTCATACATCTAACAGTGGACACTCCTCCGCAACACCATGGAACCCGTCTCAGAAGACCGGGTGATGGACGCGTTCATGCATGGCGTCGCTCGCCGCGACCTCCGCGAAGAGTTCGGTAGGCTCCAGCCGAAGTCCACGATCGAGCTCATGAAGATAGCCAACCAGTGGGCCGAGGGAGAGGACTACGTCCGCAACACCTCTCCAAAGAACGAAGCCGGAACAAGTAACTGGCGCGATGGACGCTAGAAGAAGAAACAACGTTTCACCAACCTCGACTCGATCGAGCTAGTAGCGGCGGGATATCAAACCCCCCGTGATGACGCACGCGATAGCAGTCGCCACTATGATGAAGGACGCCTGTACAGTCGAACCAGCGACCAGGGTCGGCAATCCGACCCAGGATAATACAACCGCAGCAGCGGCAGCATTAGCCGCAATGACGGAGGCCAGAAACGCGAGTGGAAGCGCGCGCTGACCCCAGTAGAGGAGCTGATGCAACCTTGCAAGCATCACTCGTTCCGCAACCCGGAAACGGCCAAGTGGGGCGCCAACCACCTATTGAAAGATTGCCGCAAAGCACGCAAGATTTATCAGGCGATGCAAAGTATCATCACCCCTGTGCCAGCGCTGCAGCCGGCCCCGCAGCTCGCCATTCAGGCAACACCCGTCAACAACAACCCGACACAGGCATCGGGCACCTTTCCCCAGCAGCAGCTATAGGAAGCCCAGCCAATGGCACACGACGCGTACCCAGCCGCGCGGGGACAGCTCAATATGATACAAAAAGGACGCCCTTCAAACAGGGCGCAGAAGCTCATAACCCGCCAAGTGCTACAGGATAGTACTTGCCCACCCGCAGTGCCGAACTACCTGAAAGGGTCAGAAACGCCAATCACGTTCTCCAGGGCAGACCACCCGAAAAATGTACCTCGACCCGGGCATGCCGCCCTAGTCATTGAAGCCCTGGTCGGAGATTACAACCTGAAGAAGGTTTTCATGGATGGAAGAAGTGGCATCAACATCATATTCGCTGACACCCTGAGAAGGATGAACAAGTCGACAGATAAGCTGCCAGAGTCCGAGACCACATTCCACGACATAGTACCAGAGCAAGCAATCACATCCATGGGAACGATCACACTCGACGTCATACTCGGGACACCCGAGCACTTCAGGAAAGAGTCGATCGACTTCGAGGTTGTCGATTGGAAGTCACAGTATCATGCTATTCTGGGGCGCCCAACTTTCGCCAGGTTCATGGTAGTACCTCATTACGCCTACCTGATGATCAAGTTGCCTGGACCCAAAGGAGTAATGACGGTACGCGGCGAATTCGACCGCTCTAACAGCTGGGACCGTGAGTTCAGCAGGATTTCTGAGTTCTTCTGGGTCGAAGAGCACTTCAAGGCCATATCAGCCGACAACGACAAGACCATCTTCCCACTCTGAAAGAAACCAGCCAAGGACTCCGCCTTCAACACGACTGACGATACCATAACTCATCAGGTCCATCCGAGTGACAGCAGCAAGACGGTCAAAGTGTCCTCAAGCTTGACCCCCGCATAGGAAGGCGCGCTCGTCGAGTTTCTACGTGAGAACTGGAAAATCTTTGCATGGCAACTCTCTGACATGCCAGGAATACCCAGGAATCTCGCCGAGCACTCCTTAAAAGTTCACAAGGGGCCATGAGAAGTTTTTCCGGACCCAAACGGGACGCGATCACCGCAGAAATCGATCGACTGCTGCACGCCAAGTTCATCCGAGAAATCAAGGACTCAGACTGGGTCGCCAACCCTGTCCTAGTAGAGAAGAAGAAGACGAAGAAGCTACGCATGTGCGTCGACTTGACCGCCGTCAACAAATGCTGCCCCAAGGACTATTTCCCGCTCCCGCGGATAGATCAGATCATCGACTCGACAGCAGGCTGCGAACGCCTGTCCTTTCTGGACGCCTACTCAGGTTACCAGCAGATCAGACTGAAAGTTGAAGACGAAGAAAAAAATGGCGTTCATCACACCCGACAGTGTCTTTTGCTACCAGACAATGCCCTTCGGGTTGAAGAACGCTGGCACAATGTATCAGCGCACGATGCAAGCATGCCTCAAAGGGCTCATCGGACAGATTGTCCAAGTCTACGTCGATGACATCGTCGTCACAACCCGAAAGGAGGACACCCTAGTCGCCGACCTGCGCAAGGTCTTCGCGGCGCTCGGCGCATATCAGATCAAGCTGAACCCAGAAAAGTGCGTTTTCGGCGTGCCAGCCGGAGAGCTACTAGGGTACCTCGTCTCTGCAAGAGGAATCGAAGCAAATTCCGAGAAGGTGCAGCATATACTCACGATGCCAGCACCCACCAAGCTCCGTGAAGTGCAACGATTAGCCGGCCGAGTCACAGCTCTCAGCCGGTTCATAAGTAAGTTGGGGGAGAAGGCCTTGCCTTTCTACCAACTGATGAAAACGACGGAGAAGTTCGAGTGGACAGCAGAAGCACAAGAGGCATTCGACCAGTTTAAGAAGACCCTGACGACTTCCCCAATCCTGGTAGCACCACTTGAGAACGAGCCGCTATACCTATACGTCTCAGCGACAAACAGGGTGGTGAGCACAATACTCGTGGTTGAGCGGGAGGAAGGGCATAGTCATCCTGTCCAGAGGCCAGTCTACTACCTCAGCGAAGTTCTAACACTGTCCAAGCAGAACTACCCGCACTATCAGAAGCTGGCATACGGAGTCTTAATAATTCCAGGAAGGTCGTCCACTACTTCTCCGAGCACCCGATCACGGTGGTAAGCTCCTCTGGCCTAGCAGACATCCGCACAAACCAGCGCGCGATAGGACGAGTCGCCAAGTGGGTTGTCGAACTAGGACCCTGGAGGCTGAAGTACGCTCACCCTGAACGGCAGTTGACCACCTAGAGGGGGGGTGAATAGGTGGTGACCAATTTTTATATCTTTTTCAGTTTTAGGCTAGCGGAAAGTAAATTGTCTAGATGTGCAACTAGGTGACACAAGTGACAAACTACAAGGAAGCTAAGCAAGTACAGGAAATAAAGATGCGGTAAAGGAGAGTGGAATGAAACAACCGTAGGAACTCGAAGACCAAGATTTTATCCCGAGTTCCACCACATAGGTGTACGTCTCGTTGGAGAGGTGTGAGCTACCACAAAGGTTTGCTCAACGCCACAAAGGCCTCACCCTATTCTCCTGTGAATTCGACCACAAAGGTGCGAATCCACACTTCCACTAAGGACTCCTTTAATGGCGGAGAAGGTCCTGTACAAATTCGTGAGGCACACACCCACAACTGAATTGGGGGCTCTCACAACGACCACAACAGGTCACTTCCACAAAGGAATCCACAAAGGATCAAAATACACAAGGTTGAACCTAGCTATCCACAAAGGAACCCTAGATTCATTGCCCCTCAAGAAATAGTGGGGGAAAGTCAAATCGCTTCGGTGGAGATGTAGATCGGTGGCTTCTCCCTCAGAACCCCAAGTATCAATGGATTTGAGTGGCTAGATTGGGAGATCTGGGAGAAACGAGCTTCAGCACCAATGGAGGAGAGAGAAAATCTGGAAGCTTAGAATGTTGGAGGTAGGTGGAGGGGTATTTATACCCCTCCCCAAAATCTGCCCGTTGCATAGCCGCCAGCCCGGAAATCTCCGGGTTAAGGACCGGAGATCTCCGGACCCCGGAAATTTCCGGTGCAATTTCCGGTTGAGCAAGAAACTGGATCAGTACTGGTTGGGCTTCTTGACTTGGTCGAAAATCCTCTGTCACTCGGAGATCTCCGGATTGGGGCTCGGAAATCTCCGAGCGCCGGAAATCTCCGGGAGGATTTCCGGCTAAAATTGTTTTGGAGTCAGTACGCAATTTGAGTTCTGCACTTGGTCGAAAATCCTCTGTCACTCGGAGATCTCCGGACTGGGCTCGGAAATCTCCGAGCGCCGGAAATCTCCGGGAGGATTTCCGGCTCAGCTTGAGTTGGAGTCAGTACGCATTTCAATTCAGATTTAGTGAAAACTTAAGGACGGCTCGGAAATCTCCGGTCTGTGGACCGGAAATCTCCGAGCCCCGGAAATCTCCTGACTGAATTCCTGAACAAATACCAAGTGTAATTGAAATGACATTTAGGCAACCTAAGTGTTCCTCTTTGTCAGTCAACCTGTAAAAGATCTTGCATGCTTCATCACAAACATTAGAATACTTTTTGTGTTGTCATTAGTCACCAAAACTTGGGAGTACATAGAATGCACTTTCAATCTCCCCCTTTTTGGCGAATGATGACAACACAAAAAAAAAGTGGATTTGCAAAATATAGACGGAGCTCCCCCTAAGTGAGTGCACTATTTAAGAATGTCTTTGGAATACAAAGTGCACATTCCTTAGGATCAACACTCCCCCTAGATTTTACAAAGCACACACAAACACAATAGAAGCAACAAACTTAGATAAAGAGTTATTACAATAGAGAATTTAACAGTACTCATGTCTCACACACATGACGAACAAACACAGTCACGAAATAAAAGAGCACTGAAGGAAGAAAAGCGAAAAGAAACAAGTGCTCCTAGCCCATGCAAATCCCGAGAGTCCTAGAGATACTTCTCCCCCTTTGGCATCAAGATACCAAAAAGGGAGGAGGTTCCACTAACGTCCCATGACTCAAGAGTCAGAACCCGCGTCCTGATCATCTTCCTCCTCCTCCTCCGTGTCAGCATTCTCAAGATCGATGTCCTCTGGCACAGCATCATCCCAATCAAAAGTGAGACCATCTGCATTCCAATCCTTGAAGGGAACCCGAGGCTTCAAAGGTTGCTTCGGAGCAGACATCTTCATGTGAGCCATCATTGCTTCTTGGCGCTGCATAATGCGATGGTTCTGAGAGTAGATGGAGTAGTTCTCACTGTGAATGCAACAGTTCATGTTCATGATTTTCTCAATTGCTCGAACTACCCAGGGGCGACTTTTCTTGGCAGCTTTCTTGATATTGGGATTGGACGGAACCCGAGATGGACCACCATAAATTTCATCCTCATTGATCTCATGCATGGTGGCTTGTTGTTGAACCAAGTGAGCAGATTTCTGGACAAGCAGGGCTGGCTTGTGAGGCTGAGTGGCAAAGGCTGCATCAAAGTCATCACCGTCTTGCTCAGACAGCTTGTAGAGGCTCTTGATGAGCAACATTATATAAGGAGCATATGGAGGAACTTTCCTCTCAAAGACTGCTAGTGACATCTCCTGGAAAATAAAGTCCATGACATCCACCTTATAGACCTCCTGCTCAACCGTATACTCCCCAAGATAGGCATCATGAGCTTTGGCCATCAAGTTTACTAGATCCCCGGCAATATTATCTGCATTGCCGGCAATGGGAGCAATGGTCCAACGGAAAATGCGCAGCAGGATATAATAAGTGGGTAGGAGGCCATTCTGAGAGCCAATCCTCCCTCCAGGCTGGTAAAGATCAGTCATGACGTGTTTGTTGTAGGACACGCCATGGACATGCATGCGGGCACCAGATGCAGTAGAAAGACCACGGAAAGGACATCCAAGAATCTGAGCAAACTCTCTGAAAGAAGAAGTCAAGCGCTGCCCGCCAGACATCCAAGTCATCCCAATATCCTCTGAGGAGTCAAACACCACAGTGGCATAGAACTGATGGATAAGAGAGACGCTGTAGTTGCACTCAGTTCTCATCAATGGATCCAAACCCAAAAGTACACAAACCTTCACAGCACCACCAAAATAATCGGCCTTCTTCATTAATTTGTCAAAGTTAATCCACTTCATGGGGCAGATTGGCTTGTCAATGGAGAACTTCTGATAGACTTCCCTGTAGATCCATGCCATCTCAGTGCAAAAGTAAGTGGGATCATCAGACTCCACATCATAGGATAGGTCACTTCGCCACTTGCGAAAACTTCCTTTGTTGAAGTCTTCAAGACGGAGCTCGGTCTTCTTCTTCTTATTAGCACCAATAGGTTTCCTGAGGATGGCTGAGGTCTCAGTTTGTGAGTTGTCTTCACTTGAGGACCCACTGGGAGGGGGTGAGTGAACTGGTTTGGCTCTTCCGCGAGTAGCCATTTGCTTGAAGCGGCCACGAGGGTTGGAACCTGCAGGTACACAGCATAGAGTGGATGGAAAGCATATGGGGTAAGCACTCATGTCCAAGATTGAAAAAGGAACATACTAGAAAAGTTTTGACAAACACAGTTTCTGGACTTAGCTGTTTTGATTCTGAGCAGGCCGGAGATTTCTGGATCTGACCCGGAGATCTCCGGGGTCCGGAGATTTCCGAGTAAGGACCGGAAATTTCCGGTCTGCACGAAATTTTGACAGATCTGAACAAAATCTATGGCTGAAAAAACAGATATGTGCATGTGGAAGGTAGAACATGCCTAGGGGAGCAATTCTACCAAAGGAAACAACCAACAACCTCCTAAATCTGCTAGGTTAAACGAAAACAAGTTTCGTCCTAGATTTGAAATAAGAGGAGTTACCGGAGGACATTGCGAAAAGCGTGCGGATGGAAACGAAGCCCTTGACGAGGAGAAGCAGATCCCCGAAGCACGCAAGAAACCCTCGAACGATCCACCCGCAGCGAGGTAAGGAAAATTTGGAGATTTTCGGAGGAGAGAGAGAGTTAGGGCACGGGGTGGAAGAACTGGCCGAATCGGCCGGTCCACCCGTGCCCTTATATAGGCAGGACAAATTTGAACCGGAAATATTTGGACTGAGGCTCGGAGATTTCCGGGTGCCGGAGATTTCCGGGGCTATTTCCGGATAGGACTTAGCCCAAGAAAACTTTTGGCACAGTCGGAGATTTCCGGACATCGGCCCGGAGATTTCCGGACCCCGGAGATTTCCGGCTCTAATTCCGATTCAGCTTCGCCTGAGGTCAGTGCCGAAATTGAAAAGGACTTAGGTGCCGAAAAATCGCAGGGGCCGGAGATTTCCGAGTCTAGGCCCAGAAATGTACGGACACCGGAAATTTCCGGTCGAAAATCATCACAGGTCAGTGCTGATTTTTGAATGGACTTAGTCTCGAAATTCTCTGGTGGCCCGGAGATTTCCGAGTAAGGCTTGGAGATTTCCGTTCAAACCCAAAAACTCCAGGAACAAGAAACCAAAAGGGGACATGAGTGGGTAAAAGCATGTTTACAGGATAGTGAAAGGCTTAGGATAGACACTCAAACTGAAAAGAAGACACACTCAAGTTGAAAGAACCATAAAACACAAGAGAAGACCAACAAGAGTGTGTTTTCCCAAAAGAACCAAAGACAATGCAAGTGAGAATTAAAGAATAAAACCAAAAAGAATCCAAATGTATGATATTAGGAAAACACTCCCCCTAAGTCCATGCGTACCTCTAGGTCTTATAAAACCTTAAACGTTGGAGTGTGTGTACGGAGTTCAAGCCAAGGCCCGAGAATCTATGATATTGAGCTCATTCCTCAAGTAGCAAAAGCGGGCTTCATCAAGGGGTTTTGTGAAGATATCCGCCAATTGATCCCTTGTACCAACATATGATAGATCAATATCTCCTCGTGCCACGTGATCGCGGATGAAGTGATGACGAATCTCAATGTGCTTGGTCCTTGAATGTTGCACAGGATTGTATGCAATTTTGATGGCACTCTCATTGTCACATAAAAGCGGCACTTTGTCCAAGAGGACACCGTAATCCTTTAAAGTTTGCCGCATCCAAAGAAGTTGAGTACATCCGCTTGCGGCAGCAACATACTCGGCCTCCGCCGTGGATAATGAGATGCAATTTTGTTTCTTCGAGGACCAACTCACCAAAGATCTTCCAAGAAATTGACACGTTCCGGATGTGGACTTCCTATCATCAATGTCGCCCGCCCAATCTGAGTCAGTATATCCACAAAGAGACAATGTGCCATCTTTGGGATACCACAACCCAAAGCAAGGGGTATGAACCAAATATCTGAAGATTCTCTTTACGACCATCAAATGACTTTCCTTAGGCGCGGCTTGATAACGGGCACACACTCCCACGCTTAAAACGATATCGGGCCTAGAGGCACACAAATAAAGAAGAGACCCAATCATAGAACGATACTCCTTTTGGTCTACCTCTTTACCGTCGAGGTTGAGTTGGAGGTGGCACTTGGTTTGCATAGGAGTCGTCACACCGTTAAGTCCAAGCAATTTGAATTTCTTGATCATCTCTTGAATATACTTGGCTTGACAAATGAAAGTCCCTTCCCTCAATTGCTTTATCTCAAAGCCAAGAAAGAACTTGAGTTCACCCATCATGGACATCTCGAACTTGTCGGTCATTAGCTTGGAAAACTCATCATTGAACACACGGTTAGTAGAACCGAAGATAATGTCATCGACATATAATTGACAAATGAAGAGTTCACCATTAACCTTTTTAGTGAAAAGAGTGGGATCGATTACCCCAACCTCAAATCCACGGTCTACCAAGAACTCTCTCAAGTGCTCGTACCATGCACGGGGGGCTTGTTTAAGGCCATAGAGAGCTTTGTCCAAGACATAGACGTGGTGAGGATGGTTGGGGTTTTCAAAGCCCGGGGGTTGTTTAACATAAACAAGTTCTTGCAATGGACCATTAAGAAAAGCAGATTTTACATCCATTTGTTGCAATTTGAAACCATGGTGAGAAGCAAAAGCGATGAGAATACGTATCGATTCGAGTCTTGCGACCGGCGCGAAAGTTTCTCCAAAATCGATGCCTTCGACTTGAGAGAAACCTTGAGCCACCAACCGCGCCTTGTTCCTCACAACGATACCATGTTCATCTTGCTTGTTCTTAAAGATCCACTTAGTGCCAATAACATTGCGGCAATCTTTAGGCTTCTCAACTAGACGCCACACTTTGTTGCGCTCGAAGTTGTTAAGTTCTTCATGCATAGCCCCTAGCCAATCGGGATCTTCAAGAGCATCAAAGACTTTCTTGGGCTCGATCATGGAAATGTGTGCTTGATGCTCACTAAAGTGAGCTAATTGACTTCGTGTGGAGACCCTTGCTCAAATATCACCAATGACCTTGTCGAGAGATAATGCTCTAAGTTCCAAAGACTTTGCAAAGCGGGCTTGACGACGAGTTTCAATTGCCGCCCTTGTGGTGGGGACAATGTCTTGACCATCTTGATCCTTTGGATCCTCGTCTTGACCTTCTTGAGGGCCTTGATCATCATGAGAAGTCTCTTCATGAGGTGGAGAAGGATGATCTTGCCCTTGAGTAGAACTTGGAGAAGTGGAGTTGGCTTCGATAATCTTGGTGGAAGAGGTAAGATCTTTTTGTTGATGAAGATCTTGTTGAGATTCATCATGAGCTTCATCTTGAGAAGAAATAGCATGCCCTTGTTGAGGAGGATCTTGAGATTGTTCTTGAAGGGAATCATCATTTTCTATGGGTGAGCCACCTTGTGGTTCTTGTGATGGTGAGGTTTCCTTGATGGGAGAACTTGAGTCATCTTGAACAACTTCTTTATGGACTTCAATTGGGCGTAGAAAGCCCACCCCCATCTTCTTAATAGCATCAAAAGGTTGTTCATCACCTACATCACAAACACCAACTTGCTCCACTTGGGAGCCATCATTTTGATCGAATTCCACACTACAAGACTCTATGATAATCCGGGAGGATTTATCAAAGACTCTATAAGTGTGGGACTCGCTACCATAACCGACAAAGATCCCCTCAAGAGACTTAGAGTGAAACTTACCCAACCGGACACCCTTGACGAGATAATAGCACTTACATCCAAACACTCGGAAGTAGCCAATGTTGGGTTTCTTGCCGGTGAGGATCTCATATGGAGTCTTCTTCAAACCCTTGCGGAAGTAGAGGCGATTAGATGAGTGACATGCGGTGGAAATAGCCTCTGCCCAAAAGTTGATGGGAGACTTGAACTCCGCCAACATAGATCTCGCCATGTCGATGAGAGTCCGGTTCTTTCTTTCGGCAACGCCATTTTGTTGAGGAGTGTAAGCAGCGGAATATTGATGACGAATGCCTTCTTCACTAAGAAAGTCGTTAAGAGTGTAGTTCTTGAATTCCGACCCATTTTCACTCCGAATAACCAAAATGGGAAGGTCATATTGGCGTTGAACTTCCTTTGAGAAGTCGATGAAGACTTGTTGAGTTTCATCCTTGGTCTTGAAGAAATAGACCCCAGTATACCTTGAATAGTCATCAACAATCACGAGGCAATATTTCTTGCCACCAAGACTTATCTCCGGAATTGGTCCAACTAGATCAACATGAAGGAGCTCCAAAATCCGGGATGACGAAATGATGGTCTTGCTTGGATGAGGAATGTCATGCATCTTGCCTTCCACACAAGCTCTACAAATTCGATCCCTTGAAAAGGAAACATGATCTTTTAGTCCAAGAATGTGGCCACCCTTGTGAAGACTTTGCAAAGTACGCATGTTTACGTGAGCTAGCCGGTGATGCCAAAGCCAACCCACATCGGCTTTTCCGAAGAGACACATGGCTTGAGAAGTGGTGGCTCCGGAGAAGTCCACCACATAGAGCTCATGCTCCACGTGTCCCACGAAAGCCACTCTTAGCGACTTGCTCCACAAGAGGACCACAATGTCCTTATCAAAGAAGGGAGAGATCCCCATCTTTGTTAAGGCACGAACCGATAAAAAATTATAGCCAAGAGATTCAACAAGCATGACATTGACTAGAGAAATGTCGGGGGCAACTACCACTTTGCCAAACCCGGTTACCTTAGACCTTGATAAGTCACCAAAAGTTACAGTTACTTGATCTTCATTAGGTTTCAACTCCGTAACAAGTTCTTTGCTCCCGGTCATATGACTTGTACATCCACTATCAATTATCCATTTTGAACCACCGGGAGCAAGATCCTACAAGAGATTAATTCTTGCATTTAGCAACCCATTGCTTCACAATGGGTGCTTTATGGTTAGCGACAAGAGATTTAGGAATCCAAATAGCATATGAAATAAAACCATAGTAGGGTCCAATGTAACAAGCACAAACATTCCCATAATAATCGACATATAAAGCATAGTTAGGGTTGTTGTCCCCGGCGTGATCTTTACGAGTAGGCTTGCCCCTTGTGACATTCCTACTCGCAAGACCTTCCTTGGATTGAATGGAGTCGGCCTTCTTGGCTTGGATGGGGTTGATGCTCTTGGGAATGCCTTTCTTGGCATTCATCTTGATGGGAGGCACATATCCAAGACCTTCCTTTCCTTGTCGAGTGTGAGGCTCCACGATGGGAGTCTCAACAACTTGTTTACCTTTAAGAAGGATGATCTTGGATGTGGCGGCCTTAGTCATCTCACTCTTCAACCTAGCATTCTCCTTCACAAGATTAGCATTATCACAAGAACACTTAGAGGTAGAGATGATAAGAGAATCAAGGTTAGTGAGCCGAGTTTGAAGTTGGGCATACGACTCTTTTAGAAGAGCATGTTCACTCTCCAAAGCTTTGTGAGCTATGACGAGCTTTTCCATGTCCTCAATGAGTCGAACATGCCCAACCGCAAATTCGGCTTTATCTTGTTGAGCCACCTTGAATTTAGCAAAGTACATATCACGATCCTTAATGAGCTTAGCATGTGAGGAGTTATGAGTTTCCTCAATAGTTTCAAGTTGCTCCTCAAGACGAGCATGAGACTCTTCAATCTCCTCAAGAGAGGACTTCAAATAAGATAGAGAAATAGCGTCTTCTCTTTCTATCTTACCCTTCTCTTCATTGAGATGCTCTAGCTCACCAATTCGAACCATGAGGGCACCAACATGTTTCTTGCTATCACCTTGCAAGTTAGTGATAAAGGAGTCGAACGCCACAAGCTCTTGCTTGATTTGAAAGCTAGAGGCATCATCAAGATCATTCATTTCATTCATGAGAGAGGAGGAGGATGAAGATACCTCCGACGCCTTTGCCATAAGACACTTTGAGCTCTTGGTGATGGAGTTCTCATTAGGCGATGTGAATAGAGACGATGAAGAGCTTGTCGTAGTTGAAGGAGTTCTTGTCGTTGATGGAGAGATGATAGTTGTCGAGGTGGTGGCAAGGGCCGCCACTTGATTTGGGGTTTCTTCCTCCGACTCTTCATCATCGGTGGGATACTCCTCTTGAGTCAACAACATGATGCGAGGCTTCTTATTAAAAGGCCTCTTCTTTCCATAGGCCTTCTTGGGAGGCATCTTGGTTTTGTCCTTGAGCACTAGACGTCCACCATACTCTTCTCTTTTCTCATAAGGGCACTCGGCAACGAAATGGAACTTGTCTTGACAATTGTAACATGTCCTTGACTTGGAGGGTGAGACCCTATCGGCTTGAGGTGCATTCTTGTCAAAACGCATCTTGCCTCTTGAGGGATTGTTCCAAAAGGTGCGAGCCGCAAGAGCTAGATGGTCATTGTAAGCAATCTTGAGTGCTTCCTCGGACATGGCGGCAAAGCTTCCAAGATCATCACCATCGTTGTCTTCCTCAACGGTAGCCTTCAAAGCAAGGTTGGTTGTGCCTCTTTGCATTCCAAGAGCCCTTGCCCTTGCATCTTGAGCATTCTTAGTGGCCACCTTGTATGCGGCCATCTCTTGCATAACCTCATTAGATGTCATGAGATGATAGTTGTGTCTTCCTTGAAGACTCTTGACGTCGGTAGGCTCACAAGCCATCATAGAGCTAACATACTTCCTTTTGATCCAAGCATCATCAATATGAGAGGCACCCACTTCTCGAAAGCTTGTGGCTATGGTCACCAATCTTTGATAAATCATCTCATGGTCTTCACCATCAAGCTTGAAAAAGCCCTCGGCTTCATTGCTCAAAGAGTCATAGCGGTTCCTTCTCATGCTATCATTTCCAACGAACAACTCAGATAGACCATCCCATGTCTCCTTGGCGGTGGTGAGATGTTGAATGCGAGCCATGTCCTTGTTCCCAACCGCCTTTTGGATCATGTAGAGAGCGGTGGCATCAAGTTGAGCCTCCACCACTTCTCTTCTTGTTAGGTTGGTCGGATCATGCGGCTTGTATCCAACTTGAATGATGCGCCACAACTCGATTGAAGAGCTGCAAACATGAGACTTCATCATGTATTGCCATTGAGAAAAGGTATAATCTTTAAGCAATGGGGGATCACCCCTATGAGAAACTTGCAGGTAAGGAATAATGGGATCGGGGGTATGGTATTGGGATGGGGGAGGAGTGGCGTTGTAGCCTTTAGGCACTTCATCATTGGATGATGGGGTGTTTTGATGGGTTGAGGAACTACTAGCATCACCCTTCCCATCCAAAGGCAATTGCTTTCCCTTTATCAATTCGGGGTCCACATCAAGAGTAATGCCCGGAAGCACCGGAGGCTTTGAGGGCAATGCAAGAGAGGTTTCTTTAGATGTCTTGAGAGACTCAAGCATATCATGAAACTTCTTGAACTCGGTTTGTATGGACGATGTCAACTTTGTTTCCAAAGAGTTGATATCGGTCATAGTGGCACCTTTCTCTTGCATTGCCGCCAAAGTCGCGGCGTCCGTTTCGGAACCCTCTTTTGGGTCAACTTGCATTGTCCAAGGTTGGTCTCAAGCGGTGAAGCTTTTAAGAGACAACCTGGCTCTGATACCAATTGAACGGCAGTTGACCACCTAGAGGGGGGGGGACGAATAAGTGGTGACCAATTTTTATATCTTTTTCAGTTTTAGCCTAGCGGAAAGTAAATTGTCTAGATGTGCAACTAGGTGACACAAGTGACAAACTACAAGGAAGCTAAGCAAGTACAGGAAATAAAGATGCGGTAAAGGAGAGTGGAACGAAACAACCGTAGGAACTCGAAGACCAAGATTTTATCCCGAGTTCCACCACATAGGTGTACGTCTCGTTGGAGAGCTGTGAGCTACCACAAAGGTTTGCTCAACGCCACAAAGGCCTCACCCTATTCTCCTGTGAATTCGACCACAAAGGTGCGAATCCACACTTCCACTAAGGACTCCTTTAAGGGCGGAGAAGGTCCCGTACAAATTCGTGAGGCACACACCCACAACTGAATTGGGGGCTCTCACAACGACCACAACAGGTCACTTCCACAAAGGAATCCACAAAGGATCAAAATACACAAGGTTGAACCTAGCTATCCACAAAGGAACCCTAGATTCATTGCCCCTCAAGAAATAGAGGGGGAAAGTCAAATCGCTTCGGTGGAGATGTAGATTGGTGGCTTCTCCCTCAGAACCCCAAGTATCAATGGATTTGAGTGGCTAGATTGGGAGATCTGGGAGAAACGAGCTTCAGCACCAATGGAGGAGAGAGAAAATCTGGAAGCTTAGAATGCTGGAGGTAGGTGGAGGGGTATTTATACCCCTCCCCAAAATCTGCCCGTTGCACAGCCGCCAGCCCGGAAATCTTCGGGTTGAGGACCGGAGATCTCCGGACCCCGGAAATTTCCGGTGCAATTTCCAGTTGAGCAAGTGTAACATCCCAAAAGTTGTACTTTCCTAAATTGTATGTTTGTGGTGTATTATAATATGTCATCATGCATCTTTCATTTTGAATGGCATTTCAATTAAATAAATTACTTTCAATTTTCAAATCTCATATTTAATTTCAAATGCTTTGTCAAATAAATTTCAAATGAAGTTTCAAAATATTTTGAAAGAATCAAACTAGTAAATTAGTTTACTATTTTGAAACTAATAAAAATATCCAAAAGGTTTTGTCATGTTTAATTTCTGTTTTGTTTTAAAAATACAAATCCAGAAAAGTTTTAAAAAGAAAAAGAAAACAAAAAAAAGGGGAGCTGGAGCCCTCCTGGCCGAACTGGGCCAACTTTGGCCCAGCACCCCAACTCAGCCCGACCCAACTAGGCCCACCTACCTTTCTTCTCCGTACAGAGAGCACGAGGAGGGCGACCTCGCTTTACAGCGAGGCATGGCGCCTCGCCCCCCACTGCCTCCTCGCCCCCACCTCGCTGCACCTGCCCTAACCCTCCTCTCCTTCTTATCCCCTCGACGCAGCCGCCCCAGGAAACCCTAGCCACTCCACGCGCCGCCGCCCCTTTTTCCCTCTCTGTTACACCGGAGAAATCACCGGAGATCGTCGGGTCGCCGTGCCGCTCCTCCGTAGCTCCATCTCCTCCACCCTCGCGCCAGCTAACGCGTCGCCACCTCCTCTTTCTCCTCGCCGACGCGGACGGGCTCGGGAGCCACGGACGAGCCGCCTCCACGTCGTCTTCCCCGACGCGCGCCGCGGACCGAACATCTTCGCCGAGCACCAGCTCGTCGCACTCCGTCGCCCCCATGCCGTCCTACCTCGCCACGAGCCTCCCACGGTGAGCTTCGTCGACTTCCCTCTCTTCCCCTTTCGGCTCGCTCCTCTGCCGCCGGAGACCACGACGCCGGACACCATTCGCAACCGCACGCCGGCGAGCACCGATACGGGCCGTTCGTGCCTCCCCGGACCAACGGAATCCAAAAATTGAGACCCCCGCACTCCCGCAACTACCCCACGCACCCAGGTAGCGGCGCCGCCCCCGGATGGTCGCCGCCGGCGCCGATTTCGTCGCCGCCGTGCCTGTTCGGTAGTCTTTCAGAGAAAAAAGTTCAGTTTCGTCAGTAATAGATCTTAGCGTCAGTTTAAAAGGAAACCTACACCTAAACTAGCAACAACACCTCACCGAACCCCGTGGCTAGCACCACCGAACCAATCCATCCGGGCGCGCGAGACGCGAGTTCGATCCCTGGCCAGTGGAATTAAAAGGTCACCTTTTATTTTCCTTTAGCTCGCTGACGAGTGGGTCCCACTCGTCATAGACACTGGCGCTGGAACTTTTACCCCGAGCACCCTGGAGTTCCCTGGTTACACAGAGGACCCACACGGCTAAGTTCCTATCACGAACAGGTCCCTGGCAAATTACAGAAACAACCCTAGAACTAAAAATGCAATAACTTTATTTGTATAACTCCAAATTAAATAAACTTTATATGTTTTTATATCAGAAAAATGCAATAAACATTAATATCACATTCCTATGTCATTTTGCATCATTTATTTTAAATGCTTAGTTTAATTTAACAAATGCACTTAAATAATTAAATATGGAATATGTGGGGTAATAAATATATAATGCCCTAATTCCATTTAATATGCTCATATCTTTTATACCATGTTTTGCCATGCTAATAAACATTTAATTTGATGTGTAGATAAATAATTTGCACTAAAATAATAAATATGGAATGTGTTGGGCAAATATTTATCTATTGCCTATTCCATTTAAATTAATTAGATCACCATGCCATGCTATATATGTTAAACAATATTTAATATGTTGGTTACACAAATAACTTTCACCATAATTAATTGCCGGGATTTCATCCCCGCATTAATATGACCTAATCATCTCATACCATATTGCAATATCATTTGATTGCGCATTTGCTTTGTATTGATTAGGTTTCCTATTGTCTGTGTTTTGCTCTTCTCTGGGTAGACGACGACGCGTCTGCTGCTGATACTTTCATCCTTGATATTTCAGCTTTTGTGCCGGGCCACAAGCTGCCAGGCAAGCTTTTGCTAACCGGTTACACGATTGTCGGGTTTTCATTCCTGCATTTTTGGTCTATGCTATCCTAGTTATCGATTCTTGAATTGCGATCCCATCAGATGTTTATCCTGCAGCCCATACAGCTTTATCTCCACATCCCATAACCTGGTGTATGTTTATCTGTTAGCCTTGCGAGTCGTAGTGCACGCTTAAGGTTTGTTCTGCGAGTCTGTTTGTCCTATGTCATTTATACTTAGCATGATAGATTGTCTACTTTAATAAAATGCTATCTTTGTAGGGGTATTATAATTAAAAGATAAGGCACCGGCGGAAGGCCTTGCGAGGTGCTTTGTTCTGCTAAGTGTCGACCTAGGAACTCAGTTCTTGTCCTCGGGTTTAATTTTGAGCGCACTAACCGCTTGTGGGAGGCCCTATGGAGCCCCCCGCGGCTTCGATCTAATCCGCCTCTTATCCAGGGCGCCGCAAGTAGTTCGGGCTTTCCATTTGATGCATGCATATGGTTACCTAACGATCTCATGATGATGGAGTAGTCGATTCTCATATAGGGTGGCACGTTCTTAGAGTGCTATGAAGGTCGTATCCCGCGGGCACTGGACCTGATTAGCCGTGCACACAATCATGCGGTTCCCTGGATGGGTCGTAGAGAAGAGATTTGCCGTGTTGAGATGCCCTACCTTCTGGCTTGCTTTTGGGGTTGATCGAACGAGTACGGGTCCAGTAGTGCACCCCTGCAGGGTATAATCTTATCGATGAGCCGTGTCCATGGTTATGGACGACTTGGTGATGATGCTGGCTAACAAGATCATAGACAACTTACACCTAATCACTGTTAATAAACCTGACTAGTAATATAGACTTACTTTCACAATAACTTGTAACTAAAATTGTTCACTGTGTGAGTAATTCCCGAATTGCTTCCTCATACTTGGTTGAGGGGGTTAATCCGAGAATGGGTTATGATTGGTGTTAGTTGTAGATGGTTAACTTATGCGCTCTCTTATCCCTCTCTAACTTAGACGGAAGTTGTAGCGTGTCTCTATTAGGTTGCTAGTGCTTCTGCCGCTAAAGTCCACTTAACCCCATACTTTGGGAGTCTTACAGTTTTGTAACCTGTTAGCTTAAGCTTGTTCGATACGCTTCGGTGTATTGACCCGTTCGCGGGCTGTGGTTTTTTTCTGCAGTTGAGGATTCTTCGCACGACCAGGTTGGTGGATACTACGTGGAGTTCGACGACGAGATCTACGACGAGTAGTTAGAGTTCCCCTGGGCTTCTTCCTGGTGGACCGCGTAGGGCCTTCTTTTTCCGTTTCGGCCTTGAGCCCTTTGCTTCTTGTCTGTACTCAGACCGGTTTGTTTCCGCTGCATGATGTAATGTTGGGACATGTGTCCTCTGATTGGTGCCATTTGATATATTTTGCTCAGTGAGAGCTTTTGGATATTATTTCCTTTCTTTGTGTCTTAGGTTTATTCTGTGGTTTCAACTTGTTAAAAATCCGACTCGTATACCATGTGTGTATGGTTGAAGTATACGAGTTGGAAGACTTTTCGGGTTCTTGCGTGCACAATCTGGAAACGTATGTGACGTTGGGATCGCCAAGAACTGTCGGCCGATGATCCATTCCGAGCATGGCCTGATGGTTTTCCTGGGAGTGGTAACCCCAGTATGTTCTTGGTTGTGTGGCCCAACCGATACGTTTCGTTTGTGTAGCTTGAATTCAGGGTCTGACAGTTGGTATCAGAGCTTAAACGCCCTCAGGTTCCCTTCTACTGGTCGTTGTTTGAGTCTAGGAAAATATTTTGTAGCTATCAGGAAATTCTTAAACGTGAGAGTAGGAATTCTGTTCTTTTACTTCTTTCCCCACCCACCCTCCCTGTTCTTCTGGTAAGGAAGTGTTACGATATTTCCCTTCTCACCTTAATTTTAAAATTAGGATATCACGTGTTCTGGGTTTTCTGTAGTACCATAGTTGCAGGTGTCTTCAAGGTGCTGCTCTTCGTTTTAGCAGTTATCAACCTCTTCGGCTACGTTCAGTTTCATTCTTGATTCAATCAGTTGTTTCTCCTCTTTTGGTGGAGTTACGTCAAGCTCAATTGGTGTTTCCTCGTTCTAGTGCTAGGCTTCGTTCTTACCTCTCTTTAAACCTTTCTGGAAGTAAACAAAGTGGCGTACCATGATGGATGGCCATGTCTGGTTCCTTGTTGTCTTTTCTAAGCAATCTGGAGTTTTTCCTTTAAAGCGCTTACATTCGATTTTATTTATCCGATTGTGGTGTTAACGTTGTATCCTCCTCAGGATGGAGAGTGGCGTAGAAGATACTCAAATGCCATCCGAAATGAGGCAAGTGCTGTCTCAGATGACGCAAGTTTTGGGTCACATTCAGCAAAACCAAAACCAGGGCAACTGCCGTGTGACAATTGAAGAGTTCCTCCAGCTCAACCCACGCACGTTTGATGTTCCCTCTGAGCCACTGGATGCTGATGACTGGCTGCGTGAGATGAACAATGCTCTGGCTGTTTCTCATGTGTCCGATGAGGACCATGTTCCGTTTGTGTCCTATCATCTCCGCGGAAAATCCATGTCTTGGTGGGAGAACTTCCAACAGTTACGAGCACCAGGTGTTGTTATCACTTGGGATGAGTTCAAGGAGGCTTTCAAACGCCACCATATTCCCGATGGGGTCATGGAAATAAAGCATGATGAATTCTATGACTTGACTCAGGGAAGCATGTCTGTGTTGGACTATCAAGCTGAGTTCAACCGTCTGGCTCGCTATGCTCAAGATGAGGTATCAACTGATGCACAGAAGCAAGCCAAATTTCGCAGAGGTCTAAGCCCAAATCTGAAGTATGCACTCACCTTGTTCAAGTGCGTTAACTTTGAAGAGCTCGTGAACACAGCTCTCCGAGAGGAATTTGGTCGTGAGATGTTTGAAGAATCTCGAAAACATGCTCTTGAAGGTGCTTCTTCTTCAGCAAACACCATGCCTCCACAGAAGCGTAGGCTTTGGGTTCCATATGCATCTCCAACTCAACACACCTATCTTCCAAGCCCTTTAGGGTTCACTCCTCGTCCTCCATCCGTAATGTTTCCTACAAGAGGTTCGCAAGCTCAGAAAAGGCCAAGTGTTCAATTTCCGCCAAAGCCAGTGACTTCAAAAACCTGCTTCAAGTGCGGTGATCCAGGCCATATCTCTATCCATTGTCCACAAAACAAGCTTCATAAGCAACAAGCTCTTTCTCCTCCAACACAAGCTTTAGTTTGTGCTCTCCCCAGCAATTTGCCTACACCTAGGAGTGGAAGGGTGAACCACCTCAACGCCAAAGAGGCAGAGGAAGCTCCAGAAGTTGTAATGGGCAAACTCCTAGTTAACTCTTTTCCTGCTAAGGTATTGTTCGATACTGGAGCATCTCATTCTTGTGTGTCAGTAACCTTCGCTGAAACAACGAAGCTGCCTCTAGATCCCTTATCTATTCCACTCATGATCCATTCTCCGGGAACGCAAATGCAGACTTCCATGGTAAGCCATGGAAACCAAATTCAAATTGGAGGTCATTTGTTCCTTGCTTCCTTAATTCTTCTGGGTAACTCAGACATTGATGTCATTCTCGGCATGGATTGGTTGAAGGCCAACAAAGCTAAGATAGACTGTTCCACAAAGACTGTAACTCTTTCTCATCCTTCTGGACAGATAGTCTATTCTCCAAATCAAACCTCTTCAGCTCAGCTTTTCGCTCTCAATGTTCATCCTCTTCCTGCTATGGAAGATATACCGGTGGTCCGAGACTTTCCTGACGTCTTTCTTGAAGAATTGCCAGGCATGCCGCCTGACAGAGCCGTGGAGTTCGTTATTGAACTAGAACCAGGCACCGCTCCTATCTCCAAACGTCCTTACAAGATGGGCCCCAAAGAACTGGCTGAACTTAAGAGACAGCTAGAGGAGTTGGAAAGTAAAGGTCATATCCAACCTAGTACTTCTCCTTGGGGTTGTCCTACTCTGTTTGTCAAAAAGAGGGACACGACTGAGCGACTGGTTGTTGACTACCGTCCTCTGAACAAGAAAACCATCAAGAACAAGTATCCCCTTCCTCGCATCAATGACCTGTTTGATCAACTCGCTGGTGCTAAGGTTTTCTCCAAGTTGGACTTGAGGTCAGGTTATCACCAGATCAAGATCCGCAAAGAAGACATTCCTAAGACAGCTTTCACCACTCGTTATGGTCTCTATGAGTACACTGTCATGTCTTTCGGTCTCACAAATGCTCCGGCGACTTTCTCACGTCTGATGAACTTCGTTTTCATGGAATACCTCGATAAGTTTGTTGTAGTCTATCTCGATGACATCCTTATCTATTCCAAAACCGAGGAAGAACACGGAGAACATCTACGTCTTATCTTGTTGAAACTCCGAGAACATCGTCTCTTCGCCAAGTTCTCCAAGTGTGAATTCTGGCTTCCTAAAGTATCTTATCTTGGTCATGTCATCTCTTCTGAAGGCATTTCTGTTGATCCAGAAAAAGTGAAGGCCATTGTTGAATGGTTGCCTCCTACATCAGTGAAACAAGTCAGGAGTTTCCTTGGCATGGCTAGCTATTGCCGCCGATTTGTTGAGAATTTCTCCAAAATCGCTAAGCCTCTCACCGATCTTACTAGGAAGGATAGAAAGTTCCTTTGGACTCCAAAGTGTGATGAGAGCTTCAATCTCTTGAAAACTAAACTCACTTCTACTCCTATTCTAGTTGGCCCAGATACTTCCAAACCTTTCCAAATCTTCTGCGATGCATCTCTTCAAGGACTAGGGGCAGTCCTCATGCAAGAACGCAAAGTTGTGGCTTATGCATCTCGCCAGTTGCAGCCTCATGAGCTCAACTATCCTACACATGATCTTGAACTTGCAGCAATCATGTATGCCCTCAAGGCGTGGAGACCTTATTTGTTGGGGCACAGCTGTGAGATCTTCACTGATCACAAGAGTCTCAAATATCTCTTCACTCAACCAGATTTGAACCTCAGGCAAACAAGGTGGCTTGAGAAACTCTCAGATTATGACCTTACCATCTCTTACACTCCAGGCAAAGCTAATGTAATGGCTGATGCTCTCAGTCGCAAGTCCTATTGCAACAACCTCATGGTTGAGGACATCCAACCTCCTCTTCATGAAGAATTCAAGAAACTCAATCTTCAAGTCGTTCCTTCTGGTTATCTTGCAAACTTGATTGCCACTTCTACACTTGAGGATAAGATCCGCGCCGCACAGTTGCGTGATTCTGGTGTCAAGAATATCAAAGACAACATTGGCAAGGATAAGTACAAGAGTTTCTCTCTCGATGACAAGGGTACCTTGCTGTTTGAAGAACGCATTGTAGTGCCCAAGCTTGACAGCTTAAGAGAGATTATTCTCAAGGAGGCTCATGATACTCCGCTTTCTATCCACCCTGGCAGCACAAAGATGTACCAGGATCTCAAGTCAATCTATTGGTGGACCAGGATGAAGCGTGAAATTGCTCGCTATGTGTCTCATTGTGATGTTTGCTGTCGTGTCAAGGCAGTTCATCAGAGACCACCTGGACTTCTTCAACCACTGCAAATTCCTGAGTGGAAATGGGACAAGATCGAGATGGATTTCGTTACTGGGTTTCCAAAGTCCAAGAAAGGCAACGATGCAATCTTTGTTGTCATTGATCGTCTCTCCAAAGTGGCTCACTTCTTTCCAGTCAAAGAGACAGTATCAGCTAGTCAGTTGGCAGAACTCTATATGACAAGACTGGTTCCGTTACATGGTGTTCCTTTGGCAATAAGCTCAGATCGTGGAAGTATCTTCACTTCTCGATTTTGGGATAGCTTTCAGAAAGCCTTGGGTACCAAACTTCTGTTCAGCACAGCTTACCATCCGCAGACAAGTGGACAGGTGGAAAGAGTGAATCAAATTCTGGAGGATATGCTCAGAGCTTGTGTTATCTCCTTTGGCATGAAATGGGAGGATTGCCTTCCGTATGCTGAGTTCTCCTACAACAACAGCTTCCAAGCAAGTCTAGGCATGGCTCCCTTCGAAGCTCTCTATGGCCGCAAATGCAGAACTCCTCTGAATTGGTCTCAAGCTGGTGAACGTCAATTCTTTGGCCCTGACATTATCCAAGAGGCTGAAGAAAAGGTTCGCATCATTCGTGACAATCTGAAGATTGCCCAGTCTCGGCAGAAAAGCTATTATGATAGCAAGCACAGGGACATGGTCTATGCACCTGGTGATCAAGCTTACCTTCGTGTCACTCCTCTGAGAGGCACGCAACGCTTTGGCATCAAAGGCAAACTCGCTCCGCGTTATGTTGGGCCTTTCAACGTTCTTTCAAGGCGTGGGGAATTGGCTTACCGTCTGGAACTTCCTCCAAACCTCTCCAAAGTGCACGATGTCTTCCACGTGTCACAACTCAAGAAGTGCTTCCAAGATCCAGGACGTGCAGTTGATCATGGATCTATTGAACTTCGAGAAGATCTCTCCTATGTGGAACAACCGATTCGCATTCTTGACGAAGCTGAACGTCGCACACGTAACAACACTGTCAAGTTCTACAAGGTTCAATGGTCTCATCATTCTGACAAGGAAGCTACATGGGAACGTGAAGACCACCTACGTGCCGAGTATCCCGACCTCTTCGTTGCTCCATGAAGAATCTCGGGGCGTGATTCCTTTGAGGGGGGGAGTGTTGTAACATCCCAAAAGTTGTACTTTCCTAAATTGTATGTTTGTGGTGTATTATAATGCGTCATCATGCATCTTTCATTTTGAATGGCATTTCAATTAAATAAATTACATTCAATTTTCAAATCTCATATTTAATTTCAAATGCTTTGTCAAATAAATTTCAAATGAAGTTTCAAAATATTATTAAAGAATCAAACTAGTAAATTAGTTTACTATTTTGAAACTAATAAAAATATCCAAAAGGTTTTGTCATGTTTAATTTCTGTTATGTTTTAAAAATAAAAATCCAGAAAAGTTTTAAAAAGGAAAACAAAACAAAACAAAAAAAAAGGGGAGCTGGAGCCCTCCTGGCCGAACTGGGAAAACTTTGGCCCAGCACCCCAACTCAGCCCGACCCAACTAGGCCCACCTACCTTTCTTCTCCGTACAGAGAGCACGAGGAGGGCGACCTCCCTTTACAGCGAGGCATGGCGCCTCGCCCCCCACTGCCTCCTCGCCCCCACCTCGCTGCACCTGCCCTAACCCTCCTCTCCTTCTTATCCCCTCGACGCAGCCGCCCCAGGAAACCCTAGCCACTCCACGCGTCGCCGCCCCTTTTTCCCTCTCTGTTACACCGGAGAAATCACCGGAGATCGTCGGGTCGCCGCGCCGCTCCTCCGTAGCTCCATCTCCTCCACCCTCGTGCCAGCTAATGCGTCGCCACCTCCTCTTTCTCCTCGCCGACGCGGACGGGCTCGGGAGCCACGGACGAGCCGCCTCCACGTCGTCTTCCCCGACGCGCGCCGCGGACCGAACATCTTCGCCGAGCACCAGCTCGTCGCACTCCGTCGCCCCCACGCCGTCCTACCTCGCCACGAGCCTCCCACGGTGAGCTTCGTCGACTTCCCTCTCTTCCCCTTTCGGCTCGCTCCTCTGCCGCCGGAGACCACGACGCCGGACACCATTCGCAACCGCACGCCGGCGAGCACCGATACGGGCCGTTCGTGCCTCCCCGGACCAACGGAATCCAAAAATTGAGACCCCCGCACTCCCGCAACTACCCCACGCACCCAGGCAGCGGCAACGCCCCCGGATGGTCGCCGCCGGCGCCGATTTCGTCGCCGCCGTGCCTGTTCGGTAGTCTTTCAGAGAAAAAATTTCAGTTTCGTCAGTAATAGATCTTAGCGTCAGTTTAAAAGGAAACCTACACCTAAACTAGCAACAACACCTTACCGAACCCCGTGGCTAGCACCACCGAACCAATCCATCCGCGCGCGCGAGACGCGAGTTCGATC
Organism: Poa annua; assembly: GCA_026929855.1. NCBI lineage: Eukaryota > Viridiplantae > Streptophyta > Magnoliopsida > Poales > Poaceae > Poa > Poa annua. The sequence continues at coordinate 99,451,970 of CM049427.1, forward strand.
CCTGGCCAGTGGAATTAAAAGGTCACCTTTTATTTTCCTTTAGCTCGCTGGCGAGCGGGTCCCACTCGTCATAGACACTGGCGCTGGAACTTTTACCCCGAGCACCCTGGAGTTCCCTGGTTACACAGAGGACCCTCACGGCTAAGTTACTATCACGAACAGATCCCTGGCAAATTACAGAAACAACCCTAGAACTAAAAATGCAATAACTTTATTTGTATAACTCCAAATTAAATAAACTTTATATGTTTTTATATCAGAAAAATGCAATAAACATTAATATCACATTCTTATGTCATTTTGCATCATTTATTTTAAATGCTTAGTTTAATTTAACAAATGCACTTAAATAATTAAATATGGAATATGTGGGGTAATAAATATATAATGCCCTAATTCCATTTAATATGCTCATATCTTTTATACCATGTTTTGCCATGCTAATAAACATTTAATTTGATGTGTAGATAAATAATTTGCACTAAAATAATAAATATGGAATGTGTTGGGCAAATATTTATCTATTGCCTATTCCATTTAAATTAATTAGATCACCATGCCATGCTATATATGTTAAACAATATTTAATCTGTTGGTTACACAAATAACTTTCACCATAATTAATTGCCGGGATTTCATCCCCGCATTAATATGACCTAATCATCTCATACCATATTGCAATATCATTTGATTGCGCATTTGCTTTGTATTGATTAGGTTTCCTATTGTCTGTGTTTTGCTCTTCTCTGGGTAGACGACGACGCGTCTGCTGCCGATACTTTCATCCTTGAGATTTCAGCTTTTGTGCCGGGCCACAAGCTGCCAGGCAAGCTTTTGCTAACCGGTTACACGATTGTCGGGTTTTCATTCCTGCCTTTTTGGTCTATGCTATCCTAGTTATCGATTCTTGAATTGCGATCCCATCATATGTTTATCCTACAGCCCATACAGCTTTATCCCCACATCCCATAACCTGTTGTATGTTTATCTGTTAGCCTTGCGAGTCGTAGTGCACGCTTAAGGTTGGTTCTGCGAGTCTGTTTGTCCTATGTCATTTATACTTAGCATGATATATTGTCTACTTTAATAAAATGCTATCTTTGTTGGGGTATTATAATTAAAAGATAAGGCACCGGCGGAAGGCCTTGCGAGGTGCTTTGTTCTGCTAAGTGTCGACCTAGGAACTCAGTTCTTGTCCTCGGATCCAATTTTGAGCGCACTAACCGCTTGTGGGAGGCCCTATGGAGCCCCCCGCGGCTTCGATCTAATCCGCCTCTTATCCAGGGCGCCGCAAGTAGTTCGGGCTTTCCATTTGATGCATGCATATGGTTACCTAACGATCTCATGATGATGGAGTAGTCGATTCTCATATAGGGTGGCACGTTCTTAGAGTGCTATGAAGGTCGTATCCCGCGGGCACTGGACCTGATTAGCCGTGCACACAATCATGCGGTTCCCTGGATGGGTCGTAGAGAAGAGACTTGCCGTGTTGAGATGCCCTACCTTCTGGCTTGCTTTTGGGGTTGATCGAACGAGTACGGGTCCAGTAGTGCACCCCTGCAGGGTATAATCTTATCGATGAGCCGTGTCCACGGTTATGGACGACTTGGTGATGATGCTGGCTAACAAGATCATAGACAACTTACACCTAATCATTGTTAATAAACCTGACTAGTAATATAGACTTACTTTCACAATAACTTGTAACTAAAATTGTTCACTGTGTGAGTAATTCCCGAATTGCTTCCTCATACTTGGTTGAGGGGGTTAATCCGAGAATGGGTTATGATTGGTGTTAGTTGTAGATGGTTAACTTATGCGCTCTCTTATCCCTCTCTAACTTAGACGGAAGTTGTAGCGTGTCTCTATTAGGTTGCTAGTGCTGCTGCCGCTAAAGTCCACTTAACCCCATACTTTGGGAGTCTTACAGTTTTGTAACCTGTTAGCTTAAGCTTGTTCGATACGCTTCGGTGTATTGACCCGTTCGCGGGTTGTGGTTTTTTTCTGCAGTTGAGGATTCTTCGCACGACCAGGTTGGTGGATACTACGTGGAGTTCGACGACGAGATCTACGACGAGTAGTTAGAGTTCCCCTGGGCTTCTTCCTGGTGGACCGCGTGGATGGGCCTTCTTTTTCCGTTTCGGCATTGAGCCCTTTGCTTCTTGTCTATACTCAGACCGGTTTGTTTCCGCTGCATGATGTAATGTTGGGACATGTGTCCTCTGATTGGTGCCATTTGATATATTTTGCTCAGTGAGAGCTTTTGGATATTATTTCCTTTCTTTGTGTCTTAGGTTTATTCTGTGGTTTCAACTTGTTAAAAATCCGACTCGTATACCATGTGTGTATGGTTGAAGTATACGAGTTGGAAGACTTTTTGGGTTCTTGCGTGCACAATCTGGAAACGTATGTGACGTTGGGATCGCCAAGAACTGTCGGCCGATGATCCATTCCGAGCATGGCCTGATGGTTTTCCTGGGAGTGGTAACCCCAGTATGTTCTTGGTTGTGTGGCCCAACCGATACGTTTCGTTTGTGTAGCTTGAATTCAGGGTCTGACAGCAAGAAACTGGATCAGTACTGGTTGGGCTTCTTGACTTGGTCAAAAATCCTCTGTCACTCGGAGATCTCCGGATTGGGGCTCGGAAATCTCCGAGCGCCGGAAATCTCCGGGAGGATTTCTGGTTAAAATTGTTTTGGAGTCAGTACGCAATTTGAGTTCTGGACTTGGTCGAAATTCATCTGTCACTCGGAGATCTCCGGACTGGGCTCGGCAATCTCCGAGCGCCGGAAATCTCCGGGAGGATTTCCGGCTCAGCTTGAGTTGGAGTCAGTACGCATTTCAATTCGGACTTAGTGAAAACTTAAGGACGGCTCAGAAATCTCCGGTCTGTGGACCGGAAATCTCCGAGCCCCGGAAATCTCCTGACTGAATTCCTGAACAAATACCAAGTGTAATTGAAATGACATTTAGGCAACCTAAGTGTTCCTCTTTGTCAGTCAACCTGTAAAAGATCCTGCATGCTTCATCACAAACATTAGAATACTTTTTGTGTTGTCATTAGTCACCAAAACTTGGGAGTACATAGAATGCACTTTCACACCCGAAGTCTATCAAGGCCCAAGTCCTCCCGGAATTCATCACCGAGTGGATAGAAGCCCAGCTACCAGATGTCCCTGACCTGTCAAACGCAGGGGCAGGAGTCGTACTCATCTCCCCCAAAAGCGACAAGCTAAAATATGTTCTGCAGATGGACTTCCCGACACCCTCTAACAACAAAGCAGAGTACGAGGCCCTGATCCATGGCATGCGGATGGCCAAAAACTGCGGCGCCACGCACCTCATGATCTACGGCGACTCCTACCTCGTCGTACAGCAAACCATGAAGTCCTGCGACGCCATCGCCGACAACATGATCGCCTACAGAGACCTGTACAACCAGCTGGAGGGCACATTCGACGGCTGCGAGTTGCGGCACATCGGTCGCGATAGCAACGAGGAAGCGGACGCCCTCGCCAACATGGGCTCAGACAAGGTACCAGTACCACCCGGCGTCTTCCTCGAGCGCATCACACAGAGATCCATCAAGACTCGACCCCCAACAAAACCCTCCACACCAGCAACAGCAACCCGCCGAGCAAAGAAAAAGAGCCCATGGAGGTCATGTTGGTCGAAGCTACATGGACAGGACCATACCTTGCGTACATACTGCACCAGAGCTGCCAACTGATCTAGTCGAAGCAAAACGCATCATCCGGCGCTCCAAAGGTTTCACCGTCGTCAACGGAGAACTCTACAAGAGAAGCATATCAGGAATTCTGCAAAGGTGCGTAGATCCAGTAGACGGCCAGGCCATCCTACTCGACATCCATGCGGGTATCTGCGGGCATCATGCAAGCAGTCGAGCCTTGGTGGCCAAAGCACTGCGAGCCGGGTTCTACTGGCCAACAGCTATGCAAGACGCAGAAGACCTAGTAAAGAAATGCCCCGGGTGCCAGGAATTTGCAAACAAGCCACACGCACCGGAGTCGGCGCTCAAGACAATACCACTAGCCTGGCCCTTCGCCCAATGGGGGTTGTACATGGTAGGTCCGTTGAAAAAATCCTCGCCGGGAGGGCACACTCACCTCCTTGTCGCAGTCGACAAGTTCACCAAGTGGATTGAGGCAGTGCCCATCACAAGTTTGACTGCATCGTCAGCGGTAAACTTCATCAGATCCATCATCTTCAGATTCGGGGTGCCAAACGGGATTATCACGGACAACGGCTCAAACTTCACAGCCGAAGAGTTCAAGGACTTCTGCTCAGATCAAGGCATCAAACTCAACTATGCATCTGTCTCACACCCGCAGTCCAATGGGCAAGTCGAGAAAGCCAACGGCCTAGTCTGCAGCGGCATCAAGAAACGTCTGCGAGTGCCACTGAGACGCGCCGCAGGCGCGTGGGTCGAAGAACTGCCATCAGTCCTCTGGAGCTTGCGAACCACGCCAAATAGATCCACTCAGTACACTCCATTCTTCATGGTGTACGGTGGAGAGGCGGTTCTCCCCTGCGACATCAAATTCGACGCGCCAAGAGTGGTCGCCTACGACGAGTCAGATGCAGAAGAAGCACTCGAAGACAGCATGGACATCCTGGACGAAGCACGCGACATCGCGTTAGCACGGTCAGCCATGTATCAGCAAGACCTGCGCAACTACCACGGAAGGAGGTTGCGACCAAGGGCATTCGTAGCAGGCGACCTGGTCCTCCGCCTCAAGCAGAAGAAGGTGCACAAACTCGCCTCACCATGGGAGGGCCCGTATGTTGTGACAGAGGCAATCGGCAATGGAGCCTACCGTCTGAAGGACTCGAAGACGGGAGCAGTCTGCAGCAACCCGTGGAACGTCGCGCAACTTCGCCGGTTCTACGCCTAGTCGACAAAATCATTGTACCAAGAAAAGCATGTCAACGCGGCAGGTTTCAGACGCACTCTTTCACTTACCAGGGTACCTAAGGGGACTGGAAGTGTTTTAATGAGGCGGCCTATTTGCTAGAATCAATAAAGAAGATTTACAGAAAAAGCTGTTCACCTTACCTTCTCAGCCAAGGCAATTAGTAACCTAGGCCGTCACTCGAATCACTCGAGGGCTGCGCCATACAGGTTGAAACAAAAATCCTAGGCCGTCACTCGAATAACTCGGGGGCTGCGCCATACAGGTTGAAAAATAAGCCTTGGCCGCCACTCGAATCACTCGGGGGCTGCGCCATGCAGGCCCTATTCGAAAAATCCTAGGCCGCCACCTAAACAATTCGGGGGCTGCGCCATACAGGTCAAATCCTAAAATCCTAGGCCGTCGCCCGACACACTCGGGGGCTGCGCTTCACAGGTATCACTTGAAATCCTAGGCCACCACTCGAACTACTCGGGGGCTGCGCCATGCAGGACCTACTCGTAAGATCCTAGGCCGCCACCTGAACCACTCGGGGGCTGCGCCATGCAGGTCAAGTACTAAAATCCTAAGCCGCCACTCGAAACATTCGGGGGCTGCGCTTTACAGGTAACACTTGAAATCCTAGGACGCCACTCGAAACACTCGGGGGCTGCGCCATACAGGTCCACGACAAAGCCATGGCCGCCACCCAAGGTGCTCGGGGGCTGCGCCGCACAGGTCCACGACTCGCGCTCAATGTACCCGAGCCACGTCGCACAAGACCTAGTACTAAGTCGCACTAAGTCCATTCGAAGGAGCACCACAGATAATCGCACAGTAAAGCAAATAGTTTTAACTTGCTTACTCGGGCATTCCCCATATCTAATACATTGATGTTTACATTTGGCGAAATCGCCTCCTATGACTAATCCTGTACAGCAGAACATTGTTGTCCCTATTCTACAGGCTCATCCTTTGGCGCGTCGAGTGGCCCTACAAGGCGCTCACTCAGCTTTTGGACATGTTCAACCATTTGGCGAGCAGCCGCCAGGGTGTCGGCATAGTCATCGTCTCCGGGCAGGCCGCCCAGCACCCTCTCCATAGGAAGGTTTGGCCGGTGCAGCCGGACGTACGCCAGCGCCACATTTACCCCAGCGACGAGTTGCGCATGGACTACCTCCTTCAACGCATCACCCTCGCGGAACCTCTGCAGCAAGGCAGCCAGCCCATGCGGCTGCCCATTGTGTGGGAAGTTCACACGGTGGATATGCCAGAGGGTCTTCCGGCAACCTTCAAGAAGAGAGGCAGCCCGCCAAGTTCGATCAAGAATGCGCGCGAGGATTTGCCCTCCCGACTTGTTCGACCAGAATTGCCGAGCCTCGAAAGAATCGCCAGTCGCCTCTCGGGTGACCCGCTCCTCAACCCGAGCCTGCTCAGCCTGCCAATCTTTACAAGTTAGAACCAGCAAATCTCAAGGAGGAAGTCAAGCAACAAAAGGCTACCAACCTTGCAGCTGCCGACTGATTAGATCAATCTCGCCAAGCAAAAATTCCTCGGGCTGGGAGAACCCCGCAGTGGGACGCGATTTGGAGCGCTCCAGCTCCAACTCAACAAGCTTCAGACTCGCTTCAAGGCTAACCACCTTATTCCTCATATAGGTGATCAACCGCTGGTCATTCGCGCTTCGATGTGGAACGGGTGCTGATCGACGACGACGCCCAGCTGCAGTCGAGCGAGAACCTCCCTCGCCACTCGCGTGAGTCGTCGCAGCGACAGAAGTGGCCTCATGCGTGTCAGTCTGTCAGGAATATGCAATGTCAATACAGCAAAAAGACTCCTCAGCCAAAGCACAGTTGAAGGGAAAGAAATTATAATTCAGAATAAAAGAGGTTCCAAGGCCAGAAGACCCGACAAAATAAAAGTTCATTACAAGCTGCAGAATGAAATACAAGTTCTTGCGACCAAAAGGACCCACACTACAAAGGCTCCTAAACTACCAACTCCGACCGGGAGCGACTCTTCCGAGAAGCCGCCTCAGTTGCCTTGGCAAGCGCCCTCTCGAAGGTGGCCACAAGCTTCACAGCAAGCTGTGCAGCCTGTGCCTTTACCCCGCTAAGGGACGCGGTCCGGCCGTCGGACCTTCGCGGGAACCGCTGACAACCTTCTCGAAATCGCCAGCTATTTGATGGCCTAGCAGAAGCTGGAAGGTGAGCTCGGAGCCGCGTACCGTCTGCGCCCGAGTGAAGTCGGCGAGGGTAGTCGCTTCATCTTCAAACGGCGCCGTGAGGGCATCGACGGCAGCCGGCGGCGGGTCGCTCGGAAAGATGCTCCGGTGCACAGTCGTGAGCGCTCCTGTCGACTTCTGCAGCGCCGCCGACGACTTCTGGATGCATACGCGCAGACGCGGTCGAGAAACCCGACCGCGGTGGCCAAGTCGACATTGTCGCTGGACGAGCCTTCCGGAGGAGCACCGCCACATTTCTCTGAAACGAGAGGTCACAAATCAACAGAAAGAAAAAGAAGCAAAGACAAAGTAGGCGCTAAGCCGAAAACTCACCTCCAAGGGCGTCGGCGAGTGAGAGCAGGCGGTCGACCTCGGTCTTCTCCCGGACGACCCGCACACGCTCGCGCTCCTGGGACTCGTGCAGGGCCTTCGCAAGCTCCGCCCGAGCCTGAAGCTTCAGCTCCAACTCTTCAGCCCGCTTAGTAGCCTGGTCCAGAGAGGTACGCAGCTCGTTCCTCTCCTTCTCCAGGCGAACATAGGCGGAGGCTGCCTCAAGCTGTTGGCGGTTGTATGGCTGCAGAAACAACAATGAGTTATAAAGTTGCGGGCGACTATAATAGTCACCCACACCTTCGGGGGCTACTCCCATCGGGAGCGCTGTTCGCGCACCCGATGAAATTTAAGGACTACAAGAACAAGAACAATGACTTACGTGGTCCAGAAGGTCGACATCATCCGAAGCCGCGGGGGGAGCACGACTCGGTGCCCTGAAGTCGCCAGACGGCGCACGCTCCTCGACCACCGCCTGCGTCACCAGCTAAGTCGAGGGAGCAGAGGTGTGCTCCACTTCGCGGCGAGGGGAGCTGACCTCGCCAGAGCGGTTGCTGGAACAAATTCAAGGCAAAACTCAACTCGAAGCTCGAAACTCGAAAATACAACACGACGAAGAAGTAAGAAAAGGAACTCACCTGGCGGCCTCGTCGCCATCATAGCTCCCCTGGGAGACGGACGGCATCCGAGCAAACCCACGCGGCGACACCGAGCTGACCGGAGGAGTAGCCAAGGGTTCGTCCCAGTCGTCCTGCGACCGCACACCCGAAGAAGACATGCCAGCCTCCAAGTCAGCGTCGACATCCTTTGCGGGTGACGACGCTGTCCCAGATTCGCCACCACTTCGCCGCTTCTGCCTCTTCCGTGCTGGTTCCTCCTCGTCATCGTCATCCTCCACCTCTTCGTTAGGAGAGATAGCGGACGGGATGTCTTCATCGTCATCCTCCTCCTCCACAAACTTTGACTCATCGTGAGGTCCGTTCTCAAGGAGAGGAGGAAGGCTGACAAGAAGAGAGCGACCCTGAAGCAAACAAAGCAGAGTCGAATTAAGAAAAAGAAGATAAAGAAAACCAGCAACGAAGAGAACAATGCAAAAACTCACCTCAGGAACAGGGTTCGCTCCTCCGTACGCAGCGACCGGACACTTGACGTTGCAGGGGTCCGCGGCTCGAAGGCTGGTGATGCCCCTCACCTTGGTCTCCACTTCTTCGTCGTCAAGCGGTTGGTCGCTGACACCCTCGACTGCCCACATCGGGTGGGGGCGAGCACGTAGCGGCTGGACGCGCAGCCGGAAGAAGGTGTCCATCCATTAGACGCCACCCGACTCGCGCCCTAGGGTCCGGAGGAGGTTGCGTAGCAGGCTCAGCAGAGGCTTCACGGACTCCTTCTCCTCCTCGGCGAGCGGGTGCGCCCAGGAACGAGTCTTCCGCAAGCCGCGCTCGACGTCGAAGGGCGCCAGACCCTCCTGGTCGCACTGGAGGTAGAACCACCTCTTTCGCCACCCCTGGACGGAGTCTGACTTCTTCATCTGGAAGAACGCGGTGTCGCCGCCCACCTGGATGTCGGAGCCACCCACGGGGTATGTTAACCCGCTCTTCCCAACGTTCTTGCGAACAAGGAAGAGCGACTTCCATAGAGCCCAGTGGGGTGCGATCCCCAGGAAGCACTCGCAAAGCACGATGAAGCTCGCGATGCTTAAGACGCCATTGGGGGTCAGATCGTGGATCTGAACCCCATAGGCGTACAAAAGACCACGAACGAAATCGTGGAGAGGGAACCCGAAGCCCCGTGGAAGGAAATCCACGAAGCACACGCGTTCCCCTTGCGAGGCGCGGGGTACACCTCCTTGCCAGGAGCACGTACCGTGGCCTCGTCAGTCGGGGGCAGGAGACCCTGCGCGCGCAGGAGCTCGATGTCCGTCTTCTTCACCGTGGACCTCTGCCAATCACCGTCGATTGGAGAAGATGATTCCCTCGCGTTGCGGCGTAGTACTTATGCCAAAGGAACTGTTCCAAGCAGCTATATCCACCCGTCCACGTGTCGTGCGGAGAGACTAACCGTCGCCGCCCACTCCGTCTACTACGCACGGGAATCAAGGCGTCATCATCGTGCCGTGAAATTTTCACGCCCAGTTCGGAGAGACGTGACAACTGCTGACCACAGTCAACACTGACAGTGGGCCCCACTACGTCACGTCCCATCGGGCGCAGAGGCGTGCCATGAAGCGTCATCACTGACGTCAGCAAGACAATGGCTCTAGAGAAGAAGCGGAGCAGTGCGACAACTCGAACTCAAGATCGAGTAGTAAGCTTAACAGCTGAAAACTAACAAGTAGGACAAGGTGCTGATCCGAGAACCCGAATCAATCATTCGGGTGGCAAAGAAAAGCAAGTAAGCTCACACAGCTGAACCAATCTACAAAGTAAGCCAACAGGCCGAATAAAAGCAAGTTTCACACAAAGCCAAGACAAAGTAATTCGACTGCAGAGATTACTCCCATCGGGAGCATCCTCTTCGACTGAAGAAAGCAAGTTCAGACTCAAGAACAAGAAATCTGGCGGCGCGCCCAGGAGAAAGGAGTCCTTTGCTCGACTCTACGATCCGACCAAGCACTCTAGGGCTACTGACGTTGGGCTACTCTTCGACTATCCCACTGTGAGGATACCTGGGTCGCGCCAAGCTTACGAAGGCCCCCAGAAGGCCCATTGGGGGTATCGTGTGACCTAGTCCTAGTCGGTTAGGTCGCATAACCTGCCATATCTGTAATTGCCATACGGCATCGTTCACCCGAGACCTGGCCTACCTATAAAGGCCAGGAGAGTTGCTCGTCTCAAGGACACGCTGATAGTCGCCACCACAAACCCTAGCGAGATCGCAATCTCGCCATTGTAATCGCTACTCGCCATCAATATCAGACAAACAGGAAGTAGAGTGTTATCCTCCGGGAGTCTGAACCTGGGTAAATCGCCCCGCTTGTCAGCCGTCATGATCACCAACGCTTCTCTCTCCCCCTATATCAACCCGGGGTGGACAACCCAGGGATTTGTCGAGTTACACCCTCGTCAGAAGTGGACTAGCAGTAAAACTCTTATTTAACTGAAAATGATAGTGTCACCTTTTCCAGGTCAGAAACCTCAAATGTTGGGAGACCTAAATCTTGTAGACCTGTGAGGAAATTCCTCACATTCTCAAAGTACTGGTATGCAAAGAGAGCTGCACCATCTGCAGGGACAGTAGAAACCTTTTGGGCCTCCACAACCTAGAACAATCATCGCACTCAGCATGCAATATCACCTAACAGAAACGGGAAATTATAAAGATCCCAAGGAGACAAATGCAACCTTGGTTACAGTCCCAGGCTGAATCTTATTGACTGCATTGCAAAGAATGATGCCATTCCTCAGGCCAACCCGGAATTCCTCCTCAGATGGTTCTTCTGCAAGGTCTCTCGCGCAGACTACCCCTATTGTTCTTCGCAACCAGTTAGCTGCTTCATTCCTTCTTACAGCGGCATTTATCAACACGAAACAAGCACAAGTTCAGATATTAATCTTAGTAACAACACTGCAGTAGCTGTAGTATCTTCTCTCTCGATTCCATAATATAAGATGTTGTAGGTGTTGTACATGTTGTATAGATTCACACTAAATTAAGTGTACACATACACGAAAATATGTCTAGATACATGTATGTACATGTGAATGTGGAAAAAGACTAAAACATCTTATATTGTGGAATGGAGGGAGTAGATGTTCAGAACTTCAGATACATAGGAGTATACTGTCCAAGCTAATTGCTTAAGTTCTGACATACTAGTGCAAATTAAATAATTCTTTTAACTAGTGAGATTGCAATTTTATCGTAAATACACTAGATTATAAACGTGAAATTCAACTGTCAACAACGATATTGCAGGAAAAAATTAATGACCAGTTGCTAATGTCTTTTTTTAACAGGGTACTAAGGGTATGTATAGCACAACAAATTCAACAGGGTAGAGAAACTATAATAAAATATTTTTTTCTATGCAAAGAAGATGAGATGATACCTATGCAATGATTTCAGACCATGGCCCTGTTTTAGCAGAGTCTAAGCACCAAACAACATTTGATAAGTGAACAAAAGATTATGGCAGAAAACACACGGAAATGCACACAAATCCCATCTTTCATTGAGATGTACCACCCTTGCGAGCATCTTTAACCGACCATAATACACAAAACCAAAATTTAAGTCCCTGCTGAACAACATACCAGCATTAAAATCAAGAACAACTCACCGGCAGCCTCAGCCTTGCGCCAGGCCATGTCAATGTTCCTGCCCAACGCCACCACTTCACCTCCACTACCTGCTCCTAACATCAACCCTTCCCCGTGCATCCTCAGCACGCCCTCTACGACGGCCGCGGCCGCCACCGCCTCCTGCTCCGGTGACGCCATAGAAGCCCCGGGTCAGCACCGAATCCGACGACCCGACCACGACCGAAACGCCTGGGAGGAGGCGGAGACGCGGCGAATCCACGATCGCGGAGAGCAGGAACCGGATTAGGGGAGAAATCGGTGGAAGGGTGTGCTGTGTCTTTGTCAGTGTGCTGGAGGCGACACTGACAGGCGATATGAGCGGCGGCGCCTATTTGACGACCAGGTCGTGCAGTATTACTGCACGACCACCCCCACGCGCTTTGGGCCCGGCCCATTAATAGATTGAGGAGAAGAAAGATGAGCTCCCAGCGAGGAGGAAGAAACCGCGGCCAGCCGAGGCGTCGCCGGCGACGCCGGCGCGGACGCGTGGCGGAGAAGGCGACGCCGAGGAGCAAATCCCAGGCCGAGGCGGCGCCGTCGACGCCGCTGCGAAGCCGCGGCGGAGAAGGCGGCCGGCGAGGAGTAACTTAACGAAGGGGGGTGGGGGTGCTCCCCGGCGACGAGTTCCGTGGTGGTGGGGCGGATAGAGGGATGGCCGGCCGGGGGGCGGAGGACCGGCGGTGGGCGGCGGTTGGAGGGCGGGGTGCGGAGGCGGCGCGGTAGCGGCGCCGAGCGCGGGCGGCGGGAGCAGGCGGTCTGGCCGGCGGCGGCGGGCGGCTTGAGGATGAAGAAGAGACGAGGAGGTGCGACAGAGGATGAAGAAGGCGGGAGGTGGAGGAGGAAGAAGGCAGGGGTGCGACGGAGGCCGGAGGCGGAGCGGTTGCGGGGAGAGGACCGGCGGCGATCGGAGGTGGTCGACCAGGTCGGGAAATATGGCCACCCGATATGAGCTGACCTAGCTTGGGTGTGTCTTGGGCCATGTGGGCTGGTGTTGGGCTTCGACCCATGTAATGGATATATTGCTGACGTGGTGTAATCAGCGAGGGGCATCGAATAGAAACAGAATTCTGAATCCTATCTCTGACTTCGTCTTCTCCGTCTCCTGCTCATCCCGTGAAAAAATGAGAGCACTGATGCTGTTAAAACAAACGGGTACAGTCGAGGAGTACAAGAGGGGATTTAATCAGCTGGTGTACCAGTTACAACTATATGAAGGCACTGTCAGTGAAACTATGTTGGTTACTACGTTTATACTTGGGCTCAAGGAAGAGTTGAAACCTGCAGTGGAGATTCAATTGCCAACCATAGTGCGTGAAGCAGCTCTGTATGCTAAAGTGCAGGAAGACATTCTGTCAAGACAGAAGGGAACTAAGGTCGTGCCTACACGTACTACTTTTCAAAGAGTTGAATCTCGTTTAAATTCAGCGGCCTCTGGTGATTTGTGGAAGGCTAGACAGCTGAAAGAGTACAGAAGGGTAAATGGCTTATGTTTTCGCTGTGGTGAGAAATTTGTGCCTGGCCATGTGTGTGCCAACAGACCTACAACGCCAGTGCTTAATTCAGTGGATGCCACGTTGCAAGGTGATGAAATTTTGTCTGATGCAGTGTTGGATGCAGTGGAAGCACAAGAGGTGGCTCTAGCAGAGATGCAACTATCTTTGTGTGCAGTGTCAGGTGCTGGAAGCTCCTCTACGATACAGTTGCGAGCTTGTATTGGTAACTAGACCGTATTGATACTTATTGACTCAGGTAGCTCCCATAGCTTTGTGGACAAAAGTGTATTATCAAGAATCGGTGTTACGGAAACTCCCTTGCATACACACCAGTCGGTCAGGGTGGCGAATGGAGCTTGTATGCCCTGTAATTCTGAGGTCAAGGGGTTTCAATGGTGGGTGCAGGATAATGTTTTCAGCTATGATGTCAAGGTGTTAGAACTGGGAGGATATGATGTCATACTTGGGATGGACTGGCTGGATCAATGGGGGGAAATGAAATGCCACTGGAAAGAGAAGTGGTTACAATTCAAATACCACGGGCAGCTCATTCCACTGCAAGGGATTCAACCAGCTGCAGTCACACATTTACAAGAACTATCGCTGGAACAAGTGATGGAGTGGCACAGGGAAAATGAAATTTGGGCTACTGCGTTGTTGGACCAACAAGCAGTATGTGAAGTGGAAAATAATCCAGAGGACATCACAAAATTGTTATGCCAGTTCGAGGATGTGTTTGCTAATCCAGAAAGCTTACCTCCTTCGAGAGATTATGATCATACCATCCATTTGGTTCCTGATGCTGTACCAGTAAATTCGAGACCATATAGATACTCACCTCTTGAGAAAGATGAAATAGAGAAGCAAGTGAAATAAATGATTGCAACAGACATTATTAAGCCAAGCCTGAGTTCTTTTGCCTCCCCAGTGCTGTTAGTTAAAAAGAAGGATGGATCGTGGCGTTTCTGTGTAGATTACAGGAAACTAAATGCCATAACCATTAAGAGTAAGTTCCCAATGCCAATTGTGGATGAAATTTTGGATGAATTGGCTGGTACTTGTTGGTTTTCCAAGTTAGATCTGAGGGCAGGTTATCACCAGATTCGCATGGTTCCTCAAGATGAATACAAGACTGCTTTCAAAACTCACCATGGTCAATTTGAATTCAGAGTGATGCCTTTCGGCCTCACCAATGCACCATCTACTTTTCAGTGCCTGATGAACTCCATTTTTGCTGAGCATATCAGAAAATTTGTCTTGGTATTTATGGATGATATCTTGGTGTATAGCAAAACTTGGGAGTTACACTTACAACATTTACAAACAGTGTTGTCTATTCTGCGGACACATCAGTTGTTTGCTAAAAGAAATAAATGCAGTTTTGGTCAGTCTGAACTGCAGTATTTGGGCCATATTATCTCAGCTAAAGGTGTGGCTACAGACCCCAAAAAGATTAAAGCGATGGTGAAATGGCCTGTGCCTTCTAATGTGGCAGAATTAAGAGGTATTCTGGGGTTTACAGGGTATTATCGCAAATTCATTGCCAACTATGGACTCATTGTGAAACCATTGACTCAATTACTTAAGAAACAAGGGTTCCTGTGGAATGAGTAACACTAGTGGAAATCGGGGCTCTAGTCCCGGTTCCAGAGGGCCTGTAGTCCCGGTGTAGCAACCGGGACTGTCAGGCCGGGACTAGAGCCCCCGGACCCTTTGGTCTCGGTTTAACACGAACCGGGACCGGAGCCCCCCCCCCCAATGAGCGCAGCGCACGTGGCCGCGGCAGGGCGTGCGGGGGGCGAACCCTTTAGTCCCGGTTCGTAATACGAACCGGGACTAGGGTTTTTATTTTTTTTTAAATTTCAGGGTTTTGCTTTTTTCATTTCAGGTTTTTTTTTTTTATTTCTACCGGTTTTTTGGGTAGGGGTTTCGGATGGTACCACGTCGATACTATAGTCGATGTGTGATGGTAGGGGGTTTCGGATGGTACCATGTCGATGCGTCGGGGGTAGGGGTTTCGGATGCTACAGCTTCGATGGGCGAAAAACACGTATAAATTATTATACGAACCTAGATGAAGTTGCATCATGCATATATACAATTACATGAAGATCATGTGTTGATAACACATACACATTTAAGTACGTGTGGTACATGAATATCACGTTTCCCGGTTCCAGAGACTTAGAAATATTTTGTTACATGGAGATCACTATATATTACATGTCCGGACTAGTCAACATAGTGGTACTCTCCGGTCTCCGGTATGACATCGGTGAGGTAAAATCCCGTCAACTCCTCTGCAATTGCCCTGAAGCGGGTCTTTATTGGTAGCTCATTGCGCTTTCTTGCCAACTGTAAAAAAATGATATCACAATGAATACATGAGATATGAAATGAATAAAACTCAGCACGATTGATAATACAAAAATAATGTTGTGACTAGAGCTTTACGTACTTCGATACTTCTTTTGCTCTTCAAACTCTCGTTGACCACAGTGTGCATGTACTCGCAAACGAAGAATCCACATAGATCAGTACCGGTTGGCTGTTTAAGACAAGTCTATAGAAGAATAAAATTTAATCAAATAATAATAAAGTATGATAATGGTGCATGGGTCTAGTTATAGTACTACTTACATCGTTAGTACGCCAGCGCAGTTTCTCTGGCCATCCACTGTTCGGATGTTCCGCGAACGCTGCATGACAAGAAACTGAATGAATGAGTCATAAATTCCTTGATATTAGGAAATGAACGAAAGAGGCGATAAGAAAAAAAAGTACCTTGCCACCAAATCAAAACAGGTCTTGTATTGTTTAGGGCATCTTCTTAACGAGTCAAGGACAACAATTTCTCCTTTCCACAAGTCAATAACGATAAGAATGTAGTGGTAGCTGGGCACGTTTATAAATAGTCATGCATAACTAATCAATTAAACTTAACATCGGGTGAGAAAAATAGAATGTGTAATAAGCAGTAACACTCACTTGAAGTTGTAAGGCCATAATATATATTTTTTGTAAGCTTGTCGCTTGAAAAACATTAGCAAATTCCCCGGTGTATCCTTGTTAACTAGTGGATCAATTATGTTATCTTCATGCATTATAGAGGGGTCAATGAACCCAATGTGGTTGATTTTCTTCTTCTTGCATTCGAGCATCTTCATTCTGCGTAATAAAGCACACAAAATACTATAGAGAGGATTATCACAGACAATGAACGAGTAGAGCTAATTAAAACATTAAATTACAGGAATAGATGACTTACAGACAATATGAACTTATGATGTTTTTGTCGAGGGCCCGGAGATTGTATAACTGAAAGATTTCGGCGAAGTAAAGGACAACGGAGTATTCTTGGAAATAATGCTCTTCCTTAACTGCCATCTGGAGAGCGACTTTATTCGTCTCCTTTACGGTATCCTTGTACCAGGCTTGAAATTGACGCATTCTTGTGGGTAAGTCGCCGTCAACAAAATTCTCCCCGTGAACATAAGTACGAACAACATCCGCGAAGGGGATATCATCTCCCGGATATACCAGCTCCCGCACATTGATGTTTTTGAGAACTCTGTCATCAAGCACCTTGAGCGGGGGGGCCGACTGTGCGTCTTGTTCTCCGAGTTGGGCAACTTGTTTCCCTTTTTTCGATCGATCATCCATCTCTTCGTCATATGACTTACCAATGTTGCGATCATAGTCTGTTGGCGGCGATGGTGGGGGGTTGTATAGGGCATCGATGCAACGGTCAATTTTTTCCTGAGGAATTCCGGCAGTAAATTTTGCAGGAGGCAATTGTTTCGCTAACACTTTCTGTTTCACGCCAGCAAGCCAGGCATCCGTATGTTCTTTGCATGCGATATCGTTTTCCTCGACGGTTCTCTCCCAAGGTAACTTTGGAGTAGGCGGCTGTGTTTTCTGCTTTCTAGGTTTCTTCCTAACAGGAGAACCAGACTAGCGCCTACTCGAGAGCGACTTAACATTCTGGCGGACTGGCACAGACTGCGATGGCCTCACGCTAGGAACCCGCTCGGGGGGCGGTTGGCTTTGCTGTTGAGCTGGAGATGGACTCGGGCTGGGGTCCCTATCGGGGAGGTGTGGGCTTTGCTAATGGGGTGGAGATGGACTCCGTCTTTGATCCCTCTCGAGGAAGAGTGGACTTGGCTGGTGAGCTGGACTCCTAGAACGAGGAGTGGACTTTGCTTGTTCTGGAAGGACGATGTATTTCTTGGGCCATAGGGCGAAGGCATGCTTGACGTCTGCCAACGTTTTCTCCTCGTCACCTCCAGGTAACTCAAGTTCCAAGGATTCAAATCCCGGCATAATTTCGTCCACCCCGACACGAGCGTAGCCATCTGGAATTTGACCACAATGGTAGAGTTCTCCAGGTTGAATTACTAAAGCTTGCCCCACCGCCACCTTCAAAGTTATGTTTTGCATTGCTATATGTAGCTCACAACCTGTAGGCTCTGTGATGTCATCCACTGGGTAGGCACCAACGTCGACCTGACGCGTGGAACCAACGCTGCTTCTACGCTGAGATGGGGCGGCATGCGCTTCATGGTATAATTGGTGCCGCTCCTGAGGTTCCGTTCTTTGCTCCTTCAATGCTTTTATTTCCGCCCGTTGCTCCTTCATTTCATGTTCCAATTGTAATATCCGGTCGGCCTCCTTCTTCTTACCTCTGCTACGGCTTCTATAAGTGTGAGCGGATTCCGGCCACGCAGTCTTAAACGTAGCACCGCCAGGAAAGCCTCGAGCTCGTCCAACATGTTCAGGATTCCCCAGTGCCCGTGTCAGCTCGTCATCCTCTCTATCGGGTTTGAACACACCATTGCGAACATCATTAATTGCTTCTTCAAGCTTCTTTTTTATACGCTCCAAGAGAACCTTCCATTTTCCCCTTCCAACAATCTCTCCGGTTTTAGGGTCCAACATTGCCCCATGCGCGAACAACCAGAATTTCGACCTCTCGGGCCAGTCAAGTGTCTGTGGACGGACCCCCGATTGAAGCAGTTTTTCTTCATAGGCTAACCACTTAGGAATGGCGCTCTTGTAGCCACCTGTCCCCAATGTATGGTGGTGTTCCTTCAGCTTAGCATTCAATTTATTTATCTTCGATCGGGACACAGCCATAGGTGATTCCCTATACGCCTTAAACGCCGCCCATTCAGATTCTAACTTCTTCCCTTGTGCTCCACTGAAATCTGGCACTTCTTTTGTTTCTACATATTGATTCCATAAATTTTTCTTCCAGTTCCGGAATTGTTCCGCCATCTTAATAAGAGTCCACCTCTTGAGGTTGTCCTTCTTCACTTTAGAGAGATCTGGCGGGAGGGTGAAATGTGACAACAGCGTGTTATAGACCAAATCCTTAAGAACTTGGTGGACATAACATGGGTCGTCCACATCTGCGACCGCCGGCTTATTCCATTCGCGTATGCTGATTGGGATCATGTCCCTAACAATAACTCCAGCTTGACTTATAAATTTGTTGCGGTTCTGTTTTGGTTCGAGCGGTTCGCCGAAATCAGCAATTTCCTCAATCGGTAACTTTGGATCCTCGCTCGTCATTCTTTTTGCCTTGCCTCGAGGAGCACAGGGTGGCTGCTTTTTTGCAGATTGGCTCGATCCGGATGGCTAAAAGAAAAATAAGTCGTTAATAAATGCATGTAGTTAACAACAACATATCGCCATATTTATTATAAACACATATACACCTCTCCGCCGGAGTTTGCTATCACCACATCAAAGTCTTGTGACTCGATTCCAAAGTCGTTAAAAAATTGGTCGAAATCATAATCATCTACATCTCCTCCAGCTCGGGCATCATTAAAAATAAGTTGTTCCATTTGGTCTTCCATCTCTTCGTCTCGTTGAAATTGTGCTTCTTCTATCTGCTCGTCTCGCAAGTGCTCCATAGCTCAAATGTACCTGCAATCAATCAAATTTGCAATCAAGTTTAGATTTATTCTAAAAAAGATACAAGTATGCAATCCTATAAATTACAAGAATATGAATATTGGGTTGAATGATTGTTTAAAATATTCTATAAATTACAATGTACCTGTTTACTACTCAAGCATGTCAAACTAATGCACCCAAGTGTAATTCTCATAAATAAAACTGGGAGGAAGCAGCTGATACAACTGGGTCATATATATTATATATATTACAATCATCTCAATTTGCATATCTAACACACAAAAGGTCTAAGATTTAATTTCAGACCTCGGCTAACTCACATCACAGTTCAAACAAATATCTGCAACCCAAATTCCATACACATAATGAAGGCAATATCTCATCTTCAGACCTCAAGTTCTCCAACAACTAAAATAACTTTAAATTCCATCAACTTTATATACATGTTGTAGACATATCGAGGAATCTAGAATTCCATCAGCTTTATATACAAATAGTTCGGATTTTCTTTACTACTGGATCATATAGGCATGTCTTTTACACCTGAAATCGAGGCAACGACGAGGAGGAGCGGCACAGCCTCGGCAAGGAGCAAGACCTCCTGAAAAGCCGTGGACACAAGGACCCGAGCAGCAGACCTCCTGCAAGTTGTATAATGAATTGTATATCAATCAAATTAGCATTGAGTCACAGAGAGATATAAGAGTCAAACACAACAAGTTAGCAAATAAACGCATGAGTCGACCGAAGTTCATAAAAAGCCTCATCTGATACATACACAAACAGTAAGTACAACAAAGACATATCATGAGTTGATTCTAAACATTAGCTATTGTTACTAAGGTTGTGTATTGCTCCTTGATCAAAAGAACCACACAAAACACAAGTAATGAGAGTAAGCCTCCATTTGTGCAATGCCTCCATTTGTGAATTGTGACATATGAGGCCAAATTTAATGTATTTAGTGCAATTAATGGCAGAATTGGACAGGAACTGCAGCAAGCCTCCATTTGTGTAATGCCTACAACATTGAACTTGACAAGTTCTAAAACATCACAACACTCAAAATTGGTATCAATTCCAGATACATATAACTATAAGCTTAAGGCATTGTGAAGTCTCAAACTAATAAGCCATGTAATCCATTCACTAGCCTACAATACAACAATAGCATCATGAACTGAGTAGCATCATGAAAAAATCCAGCAATATAACTATCACATAGAGCATGTCTTTCATGATCTACAAGCATAAAAGTATTAATACTCTCCACATAAGTAAAATCCTTCTTATTAGTGATAGTGGAAGTAAAACATTCATAACAATCATTATAATCATCATATATAGGATGCATATCATAATCATAATAAACTTTATCCTCAATAATAGGTGGACTGAAAATATCATATTCATCTTGATTATTTGCTGAAATTGAATCCACCATAAACATCAATATTAGGGAAGTAATCATTCTTGGCGCTAGCAATTCTTGAAGATGAAAATGGGGACACAGATGACCCTGCAATTTTAGAGGTAATTATTCAAATAACTAGAACCCGTGTATGTGATCACCTTGCCAAAATTTAGCTAATTATTTTAACTTTCTGTTCTTCACAGCACATTATTCCCCAGCCTACTAACCCTTCAATGGATCCTAGCGAACAAGTCGACACGATGGTGTACAGGATGGGTCAAGAGGTTGCACATTTACATGCTAATACAGAATTACCACAAGCTTGCACAATTGATTTGTTGTCTAACTAAATTACTGGAAATTTATTTGTAGGCGAGAGCACACGTACCACAACCCAGGGATAATGGCCCTCTACCTGAAGAGAGTTCTTTTGTAGCAGCTGCAAGAGATGCTCTGCCACAACCTAGGGTTACAACTGCAATGTCAAGAGGAAGAGCCACATCAGCTGCTAGAGGAAGGGGAAGGGGAAGAACCAACACGTCTGAAGTGGAAGGAGAAGCACCTCGACAAGCAGCCACTGGCAGAGGAAGAGGGAAGAAGAGACGTGCAGAAGCTGGCAGCTCTCAACCCACGGCAGGGCGACGGCGCGGCGAGCGGCAGGGCGAGACGAGCGGCAGGGCGACGGCGCGGCGGAGCGGCAGGGCGACGGCGCGGCGGAGCGGCAGGGTGACGACGCGGCGGAGCGGGAGGCGACGGCGCTTTGGAAGATTTGGGAAAGATAAGAAAAATTTGAGCGGCAGGGCGACGAAAACCGACGCGGACAACCTTTAGTCTCGGTTCTAGCCACGAACCGAGACTAAAGGGTCTTTAGTCGCGGTTGGAGTTACCAACCGCGACTAAAGGGTTCTGGCTGGAGCCCAGAGCGCCTCTTAAGCTCTTTAGTCTCGGTTGGTGTTACCAACCGAGACTAAAGGGTTCTTTTTTCCTTATTTCTTTTTACTGATTTTTGTTTCTGATTTCTTTTAAATTGTTTGAATTGCTTACTTTTCTATTTCTTATTTTGGTTTACTTATTTTTTGAATTGTTTTGGTTTCTAGCTTATTTTTATGTTTTATTTTATATTTTCTAACATTTTAACATGCCAAGGTGATTTCTTCAAATTATATCATAAATATTATTTTCTATGTTTTAAGGTTTTTTGTGAAGTAAGTACATAAAATATGATTCCAAATGGCACCCAATTATTTTTCACTAAGAGTGGTGCACATATGATGGATGATCCCCAAGTTTGAGTTTTTTCTTAGAATTATAGCTAATTTTCCCTAATTATTGAGTTTATGTTGATTTATCGAAAGTAATTCAAATTTGAACTACAACTATTTGATAGTTTGGTCTGAAACTTTTGGAAAAATCATTTTAAGGTACACAACTAGTGGTTATATCACAGAAACATTGATAGTTCTAGAAAATATCACCTCTTCCGATGATTAGTCGTAGCGACCGTTTTGATCGTTTTTAAGAAAAAATGTAATAAAGTGATAAACTCCTCAAAAAATCAAATCCTTTGGCATGGGCTCCTTATATGTGTACTAGTTGCTAGGAAAAATGATAAACTTGATTTTTGCCTACATTTGGAAAAAAGACTTCACAAAAAGGTCTATCATGTATGAACATCTAGAAGTTTCAAGCCAAATGACCAAGTTATGGTCATTTCGACGACATAGTTTGTGATAAAGATCTCATACTCCACACATAGGTGCATATTGGTATATTAAACAACCATGCCAAAGGGATTCTTCAAATTATTTTCATAAATATCATTTTCCTTTTTTTTGAGTGCAAAAAATGAGGTTTTTTGTGAAGTGAGTACAGAAAATATGATTCCAAATGGCACCCAACTATTTTTCACTAAGAGTGGTGCACATATGATGGATGATCCCCAAGTATGAGTTTTTTCTTACAATTCTAACTAATTTCCCCTAGTTAATTGAGTTTATGTTGATTTATCGAAAGTAATTCAAATTTGAACTACAACTATTTGATAGTTTGGTCTGAAACTTTTGGAAAAATCATTTTAAGGTACACAACTAGTGGTTATATCACAGAAACATTGATAGTTCTAGAAAATATCACCTCTTCCGATGATTAGTCGTAGCGACCGTTTTGATCGCTTTTAAGAAAAAATGTAATAAAGTGATAAACACCTCAAAAAATCAAATCCTTTGACATGGGCTCCTTATATGTGTACTAGTTGCTAGGAAAAATGATAAACTTGATTTTTGCCTACATTTGCAAAAAAAGTCTTCACAAAAAGGTCTATCATGTATGAAAATCTAGAAGTTTCAAGCCAAATGACCAAGTTATGGTCATTTCGACGACATAGTTTGTGATAAAGATCTCATACTGCACACATAGGTGCATATTGGTATATTAAACAACCATGCCAAAGGGATTCTTCAAATTATTTTCATAAATATCATTTTCCTTTTTTTGAGTGCAAAAAATGAGGTTTTTTGTGAAGTGAGTACAGAAAATATGATTCCAAATGGCACCCAACTATTTTTCACTAAGAGTGGTGCACATATGATGGATGATCCCCAAGTATGAGTTTTTTCTTACAATTCTAACTAATTTCCCCTAGTTAATTGAGTTTATGTTGATTTATCGAAAGTAATTCAAATTTGAACTACAACTATTTGATAGTTTGGTCTGAAACTTTTGGAAAAATCATTTTAAGGTACACAACTAGTGGTTATATCACAGAAACATTGATAGTTCTAGAAAATATCACCTCTTCCGATGATTAGTCGTAGCGACCGTTTTGATCGCTTTTAAGAAAAAATGTAATAAAGTGATAAACACCTCAAAAAATCAAATCCTTTGACATGGGCTCCTTATATGTGTACTAGTTGCTAGGAAAAATGATAAACTTGATTTTTGCCTACATTTGCAAAAAAAGTCTTCACAAAAAGGTCTATCATGTATGAACATCTAGAAGTTTCAAGCCAAATGACCAAGTTATGGTCATTTCGACGACATAGTTTGTGATAAAGATCTCATACTGCACACATAGGTGCATATTGGTATATTAAACAACCATGCCAAAGGGATTCTTCAAATTATTTTCATAAATATCATTTTCCTTTTTTTGAGTGCAAAAAATGAGGTTTTTTGTGAAGTGAGTACAGAAAATATGATTCCAAATGGCACCCAACTATTTTTCACTAAGAGTGGTGCACATATGATGGATGATCCCCAAGTATGAGTTTTTTCTTACAATTCTAACTAATTTCCCCTAGTTAATTGAGTTTATGTTGATTTATCGAAAGTAATTCAAATTTGAACTACAACTATTTGATAGTTTGGTCTGAAACTTTTGGAAAAATCATTTTAAGGTACACAACTAGTGGTTATATCACAGAAACATTGATAGTTCTAGAAAATATCACCTCTTCCGATGATTAGTCGTAGCGACCGTTTTGATCGCTTTTAAGAAAAAATGTAATAAAGTGATAAACACCTCAAAAAATCAAATCCTTTGACATGGGCTCCTTATATGTGTACTAGTTGCTAGGAAAAATGATAAACTTGATTTTTCCCTACATTTGCAAAAAAAGTCTTCACAAAAAGGTCTATCATGTATGAACATCTAGAAGTTTCAAGCCAAATGACCAAGTTATGGTCATTTCGACGACATAGTTTGTGATAAAGATCTCATACTCCACACATAGGTGCATATTGGTATATTAAACAACCATGCCAAAGGGATTCTTCAAATTATTTTCATAAATATCATTTTCCTTTTTTTGAGTGCAAAAAATGAGGTTTTTTGTGAAGTGAGTACAGAAAATATGATTCCAAATGGCACCCAACTATTTTTCACTAAGAGTGGTGCACATATGATGGATGATCCCCAAGTATGAGTTTTTTCTTACAATTCTAACTAATTTCCCCTAGTTAATTGAGTTTATGTTGATTTATCGAAAGTAATTCAAATTTGAACTACAACTATTTGATAGTTTGGTCTGAAACTTTTGGAAAAATCATTTTAAGGTACACAACTAGTGGTTATATCACAGAAACATTGATAGTTCTAGAAAATATCACCTCTTCCGATGATTAGTCGTAGCGGCCGTTTTGATCGTTTTTAAGAAAAAATGTAATAAAGTGATAAACACCTCAAAAAATCAAATCCTTTGGCATGGGCTTCTTATATGTGTACTAGTTGCTAGGAAAAATGATAAACACCTCAAAAAATCAAATCCTTGAACATCTAGAAGTTTCAAGCCAAATGACCAAGTTATGGTCATTTCAAGCCAAGCCAAATGACCGTGGCAAGACATCTCTGATGATCTACAACCGTCCGACAAGACATCTCTGATGATCTGCAACCGTTTGAAACGGTCGCAGATCATCAGAGACGTCTTGCCGCTGGTTGCCCAGAGATGCCTCTGCCGAGGGGAGGGTTCACCTTCAGCCTTCACTGAGTGCTCTCTGCTACCCGTGTGCTGCCAAAATGAACTACAATGAGTAGACACTGAGTGTTGAACATGTCCGGGAGGGGGGATATATATAAGGTACGTGTGCTTCTTTAGTCCCGGTTGGTAACAACAACCGAGTCATGTGGGTCACGAAGTGGTCGTGATACTGCTGATCCAATAGCTCAGAATCTCTCAAAAGAAACACACCTCAGATCCAACGTCTCACAAGCACTAGAAAGAAACACACGATCCATGTGCTTCTTTAGTCTCGGTTGGTAACACCAACCGGGACTAAAGAAGCACATGGATCGTGTGTTTCTTTTAAGCACTTGTGAGCCGTTGGATGAAGAGATGTGTTTCTTTTGAGAGATTCTGAGCTGTTGGATGGGCACTATCATGACAAGTTCGTGAGTCACATGACCCTATATATAGCCCCCTCTTGAACATGTTCGGCAGTCATTGTCTCCTCATTCTACTTCATCGACAGAATACAAAGCATTCGGATTCCCTGCATACGTCCAACGGTGCATTTCATATGCAGGCACTCACGAGCCACCGTTGGGCTGTATGCAGGTGAAATCGTGTGTTTTGTTCCATGCATCTACAAAATACTTCAGTTCACTTGTTCTTCTGATACAAAGCATTCGGATATTACACATCAACAATAATATCCCTCTCTAGTGTTTACTTGTTCTTCCGATTGCGCCGTAACCACGGACAATCTTCTTCATTTAACTTGATACTTGGATCAGTGTTGACTTTAAAGGGCGGAATGTCATGAAACTTATCGTAATCTTCTAACATGTCTGTCTTGT
The DNA here is from genome assembly GCA_026929855.1 of Poa annua. Taxonomy (NCBI): domain Eukaryota; kingdom Viridiplantae; phylum Streptophyta; class Magnoliopsida; order Poales; family Poaceae; genus Poa; species Poa annua. Next base: position 99,477,866 of record CM049427.1, read on the forward strand.
CCTCCACTCCCACAATGACTCTTTTCCCTGAAAGAACTATGTGGCGCTTTGGCTCATCGTATGATGTACTCGCTTGCTTATCTTTTCTTTTTTTCGGTAGGGTAGACATGTCTTTCACATAGAAAACCTGAGCAACTTCACTGGCTAGGACGAATGGTTCATTCTCGTATGAAAGATTGTTGAGATCCACTGTAGTCATTCCGTATCGTGGGTCTACCTCTACCCCGCCTCGTAGGTTGAACCATTTGCACTTGAACAAAGGGACCTTAAAAGTAGGTCCATAGTCAAGTTCCCATATCTCCTCTATGTAACCATAATATGTGTCCTTTGTCCCGTTGCAGTTTGTTGCATCAAAGCGTACTCCACTGTTTTGGTTGGTGCTCTTTTTATCTTGTTTGGCTGTGTAAAATATATTTCCATTTATCTCGTACCCTTGAAAAGTCAATATAGTTGAAGCTGGTGATGTGGCCAACAAGTATAGCTGTTCTTCAACATTGGTGTCATTAATGAGACGTCTTTTTAACCAACTGCTGAAAGTCTTCATGTGTTCTCCATCAATACAATCTTCAGATTTCTCCGGGTACTTGGAGCGTAAAACATTCTTGTGTTCCTCGACATACGGACCCACCAAACTGGAATTATGTAGAACGGTGTCGTGTGCTTGAGTGAAAGAATCCCCGTCTTGACATATTGTTGCTTTCTTTCCAAGGGTGCCTTTTCCATGCAGTCTCCCCTCATGACGTGATTCAGGAACACCGATCGGCTTCAGATCAGGAATAAAATCTACACAAAACTCAATGACCTCCTCTGTTCCATAACCCTTGACGATGCTTCCTTCTGGCCTAGCCCGGTTATGCACATATTTTTTTAAGACTCCCATGAACCTCTCAAAGGGGATCATGTTGTGTAATAATACAGGACCGAGAACAGAAATCTCTTCGACTAGGTGGACTACAAGGTGCGTCATAATATTGAAGAAGGTTGGTGGGAACACCAACTCGAAGCTGACAAGACATTGGACCACATCCTTCTCTAAATTTTTTAGAGTTAGTGGATTGATGACCTTCTGAGAAATTGCATTGAGAAATGCACATAGCTTCACAATGGGTTCTCGAACATTTTCCGGTAGAAGCCCTCTCAATGCAACCGGAAGTAATTGTGTCATAATCACGTGACAGTCATGAGACTTTAGATTCTGAAATTTTTGCTCTGCCATGTTTATTATTCCTTTTATATTTGATGAGAAGCCAGATGGAACCTTCATACTGCGAAGGCACTCAAAAAATATTTTCTTCTCTTTTTTAGTAAGAGCGTAGCTTGCAGGACCTGGCTGATTCTCTGAATGATTATCGTCTCGATGCATCTCTTCGCTCATACGTTGATGGGTCTGCCTTCCTTTCGGTGTACCTTTTTTTGACTTCCCATCTTTTGACTTCCCATACACGCCTAAGAAGTTTAGCAAATTGCAACAAATGTTCTTTGTCACGTGCATCACGTCGATTGCAGAGTGAATCTCTAGCATTATCCAATATGGCAGCTCCCAAAATATAGATTTCTTCCTCCACATGGGTACGTGGTTGTTTGCGTCATTCGGAACAGTGAGACCGCCAGGACCCTTTCCAAAGATTACATTTATATCCTTGACCATATCATGTATAGCAGAACTAGAAGGGCGGGTAGGCCTTGGCCGATGATCTGCCTCACATTTGTAATGCTTGCCTTTCTTCCTTAACGGATGCTTGGGTACAAGAAACCGACGATGACCTAGATACACATTCTTGTTACCTAAATGTATACTATCAGTCTCAGCTAAAGAGTGCGTGCATGCATTGTATCCCTTGTTTGACTGTCCTGAAATGTTGCCTAGAGCAGGCCAATCATTGATGGTTACAAAAAGCAAAGCTCGTAGATCAAATTCCTCCAGTTTGTGCTCATCCCACACACGTACACCTTCCTCACACCACAACTGCAAAAGTTCTTCAACTAATGGCCGGATGTACACATCAATGTCATTGCCAGGTTGCTTCGGGCCTTGAATGAGCACGGGCATCATAATGTACTTCCGCTTCATGCACAGCCAAGGAGGAAGGTTATAGATACATAGAGTCACGGGCCAAGTGCTGTGACTGGAGCTCTGCTCTCCAAAAGGATTAAAGCCATCTGTACTTAGGCCAAATCTTAAGTTCCTTGCGTCATCTGAAAATGTCGGGAACTCTCTGTCAATTTTTCTCCACTAGGACCCATCCGCGGGGTGTCTCAACATCAAGTCTTTTTTACGATCTTCTTTGTGCCAACGCAACAACTTGGCATGCTCTCTATTGCTGAACAAACGTTTCAACCGTGGTATTATAGGAGCATACCACATCACCTTTGCAGGAATCCTCTTCCTGGGGCGCGGCTCGCCCTCAACATCACCAGGGTCATCTCGCCCGATCTTATACCGCAAAGCACCGCATACAGGACATGCATTCAATTTTTCATGCTCACCGCGGTAGAGGATGCAGTCATTAATGCAAGCGTGTATCTTATGCACCTCTAATCCTAGAGGGCATACCACCTTCTTTGCTTCATACGTACTAGACGGCAATTCGTTATCCTTTGGAAGCATCTTCTTAACTATTTTTAACAAATTTTCAAATCCCTTGTCAGAAGTACCATTCTCTGCCTTCCATTGCAACAATTCAAGTGTGGTACCTAGCTTTTTCTGGTCATTTTGACAAGTTGGGTACAACAATTTGGCGTGATCAGCTAACATACGCTCCAACTTCAACCTTTCGTTTTCACTTCCATAGTCCCTTTGTGCATCACGAATGGCCCGACGAAGATCATCGTCGGGCTCATCAATAATGGGATCTTCTTCAGTTTCGTCTTCTCCCATTGTAGTATCACTGAACCAAGGATACTTGTCATTATCCTCCTCTTCTTCATTTTCTTCCATGATAACCCCTGTTTCTCCGTGCTTGGTCCAACAATAATAACCAGGCATAAAACCATTATGCAAGAGGTGTGAGTGAATGACTTTTGAGGTAGAGTGATCACTCATATTCTTGCAGGCACTACATGGACAACGAATAAAACCGTTCTTCGGCTTGTTTGCCTCAGCCATATGGAGAAAATTATGCATGCCATCAATGAACTCAGGACAACATCGGTCACCGTACATCCATTGTCGGTTCATCTGTATTACATAAAAGTATATCGAACCCCATTATTACACTACTGTCATAAATAATATGTAAGAGCAAATTAATTAATACAATGTCATCCATTAAAATAAGAGTAGAGTATAGACAAGCGGTAATACATAGTTCTCATAAAACATACATTAACTGAAACAAATATAAAAATTATCTAAAGAATTTAAATCCAACAACAAATGCGATCAAAATCGCAACTAAGGTAAATACTGAACCCACAGCATAATGATACCAAGCCTCCCGATTAATGGCATATTTTCTAATCCTTTTTATCTTCAAGCGCATTGCATCCATCTTGATCTCGTTACCATCTACAACGTCGGCAAGTTTGAGCTCTAATTTCATCTTATCTTCTAAGCATTGAAGATAAAGAGCTTCACTTCTTTTCAATTTTGCTTTCAAATCATTGTTTTCTTTATCCAAAAACTCGACAATAGGGTCAGGTTCAATTTCTGGTTCAACTACCTCCTAGATAAAAATAATTCTATGTCAAGTTGGTCGCCATAATTGTCAGAAACATAGAATGAAATAAATAGTTTTGAAAATATACCACGTCTGAATCATAGACCGGACGAGGACCGACGGGGACGGATATCAGAACCATGACACTATACATATAATACAAGTTAGAAAATTATACAAGTAGTAACTATGCATCTAAATCATAAAAGCTATGTTTTTAAAATAAAATAAAATAAAATAAAATATAGAGGCTCACCGAGGTGGTGACGGGACGGCGCGGGTGATCGACGTCGATAAGGCTCCTCGCCACACTAAAACACATAAATCATTATTTTAGTTTGAGAACAAATTGCACATATACACAAATGAGATCATAACTTAGGCATTACATCGAACACCTTGCTTGCACAAAAAATTTGAAATGAGCAAAATGAGCTAAATAAGCAATGCCGGAAAGAGGATGAAGAGGCTAACCGTGGGGTGGCTTCAATCTTGCCAAATGGTGAATTTTCTTTGAGAAAATGGAGATGAAATGGAGAGGAAATGGAGATGAAATGGAGTTGAAAATGGTGAGCTCGGGTTGAGCTGAGAAAATGGTGAGCTCGGGTAGGAAGAAGGTGGCATTATAGCCGAATTATTAGTCCCGGTTCATAACACGAACCGGGACTAAAGGTTACTGGCGCTGGGCCCCGGGCCTGCCATTGCATGTGGATACCCTTTGGTCCCGGTTCGTGGCAAGAACCGGGACTAAAGGTCCCGAAAAAATTACACCTCGGAGCTTCCACCCCTTTAGTCCCGGTCCAAATTTAATTTGGGACTAAAGGGGTGAACCTAAGCTCCATTTTCCACTAGTGTAATCACAACAAGCCTTTGAGTTCTTAAACAGGCAATGATGTCAGCACCGGTGTTGGTCTTACCAGATTTCAACAAGCAGTTTTCCATTGAAACTGATGCTTGTGATACTGGAATTGGAGCAGTGCTATGTCAAGAGGGGCATCCTGTAGCATTTTACAGCAAAGCCTTAGGGGTCAACAATCAGAAGCTATCAATTTATGAAAAAAAATTTGGCAGTAATGATGGCTGTGGAGAAATGGCGCAGTTACTTGATACGTGGCCCTTTCATCATTAGGACAGATCACCAGAGTCTATGTACACTCGGAGATCAGGTTCTCACAACAGAGTTGCAAAAAAAGGCTATGGCCAAACTGGTGGGTTTACAGTTTCAGTTTGAGTACAAAAAAGGTTGTGACAATGCGGCTGCAGATGCATTATCTCGTGTTGGTCACCTGTTAGCGATTACATCGTGTTCTCATAGTCAACCTATTTGGTTGCAAGAAGTACATAATTCCTATACAGTGGATCCAAATGCTCAAACACTTCTGCAACAGTTGGCTATATCTTCTGATAATTCAGATGGTTTTACACTGCAAGATGATATCATTCGCTCATTTGGAAAGATTTGGATTGGAGCAAATGCTGCTCTTCGCACTAAATTGATTTCAGCATTTCATGCTAGTGCAATAGGGGGGCACTCTGGCATCCAGGCCTCATATCAACGGCTGAAGAAGTTGTTTGCTTGGTCTGGCATGAAACAAGATGTTGTGGACTTTGTCCATCAGTGTGATATTTGTCAGAAAGCAAAGCATGAGCACTGTAAGTCTCCAGGTTTGCTCAGTCCTTTGCCTATTCCTGCTGGCCCTTGGGCAGATATTACAATGGATTTTATTGAGGCTTTGCCTAAATCAAATGGCTATACTACAATACTGGTGGTAGTGGACCTTTTCACTAAATATGCTCACTTTATTCCTCTGAAACATCCCTTTACTGCTTCCATGGTTGCTCAGGCAGTGTTGCAAAATGTGGTTAAACTGCATGGGCCACCTCAGTCCATTGTGTCTGACAGGGATAAGATCTTCACTAAGTCTTTTTGGAAAGAATTGTTCAAGTTATGGAACACCAAATTGCATATGAGCATAGCATATCATCCTCAAACAGATGGTCAATCGGAACGTGTGAACCAGTGCTTGGAGATGTTTTTGCGTTGTGCAGTGCATGATACACCATCAAAATGGTACTCTTGGTTAGCTCTGGGCGAGTTCTGGTATAACACAAATTATCATACAGCACTGGGTTGCTCTCCTTACAAGGCGCTGTATGGTTATGACCCGCATTATGGCACATTTACATCAGCCCTGCAATCTGAGCAAGTGGATGTGCAACAGTGGCTTTAGAATCACAATGGTCATTCTCAATTACTTCGAGAACACCTTCTGCGGGCTAAGGAAAAAGTGAAACATTATGCTGATACGAATCGTACTGATCGTTGTTTTGCTGTGGGGGATTCTGTCTATCTGAAGTTGCAACCATATGCTCAAAATTCAGTGGTGAACCGTCCTTGTAAGAAGCTGGCTTACAAATTCTATGGACCCTTTGAAGTGTTAGAGAATATTGGCAATGCGGCCTACAAGTTAGCCCTTCCTGACACCGCTCTCATCCATCCAGTGTTCCATGTGTCGCAGCTCAAGGAGCATGTGCCTGATCATACGCCTGTGTTTTCTACACTACCGACATTGGTGGATTTATCCTCTTCTGATACAACTCCAGAGCGTATACTGGATCGCAAAATGGTGAGCTGACCTAGCTTGGGTGTGTCTTGGGCCATGTGGGCTGGTGTTGGGCTTCGACCCATGTAATGGATATATTGCTGATGTGGTGTAATTAGCGAGGGGCATCGAATAGAAACAGAATTCTGAATCCTATCTCTGACTTCGTCTTCTCCGTCTCCTGCTCATCCCCGTCTCAACTCTCTTCTCATGTATCACCATTGATTTGTGAACCCTAGAACCATAGGACATCACAGTCTTCTCCTCCAAATGGTGGTGGTGGCGCTCACGAGCGGGTTGGTGTTTTTTTTGAGGGGACGGTGAGGGTGGGGAGTGGAAATAGGAGGACTTCGAGGGTGTGTGGACTCCATATATTTGGAAGCATATTAGGGAGACTAAAAATGGGTGTTTTCAAGGGCTATGTTTGGAGCATTTCAAAAAATTTGCAGCTCGTTTTCCACTCTTGGGGAGAAGGGAGTAAAGACATTTGATCTTGTTTAAGAATATTGTGAATTAACTAAAATGTGGTATGTATCTCGTAGCGGATAATATGAAGATTTTTGATACCGAGTGGGGACCGAATTGTAAATATAGATGTGATGTTTATGGCAAAAGTTGCACGTAATATTAGGATCGAGCTAGGAATGTCCAAAATGAATTCTCATTAATTTGGTTGTACAGTTGTGTCCGTATAGCCTACGATATCTGATCTTTTAGCGAATATATGTGGGATCGCGTATCTTTGTGTTAATAGAAATAAATTATGGATATTACGCAACATGGCCAGTAATGCACAGGGAATATGGTGATTTAAGTGGGGTCTTGCCATTTGGACATTCATGGTTTATTAGAGTTGTGCCAAACTTGTTAGCTTTCAATTTCAAGAATCTGAAAGAGAAGTTGCTCTATTTGGTCAAATGAAATTAAATCAAACTGTTATTATTGAATCAAAGGTGAATTATAGTGCTTAATGAGCAGGTTTAGTTGCAAAAGGACATGTGTGGCCTCTCATTGTATATATAGATAAAACGACCAACAAGTTCCACAGTATTATTCTTACTTGAGAACACGTGAACATATGTGAAATATTGAAAACAAAATGTTGATGTGAACATCACATGTCTAGACCCTACAGTCTTATATGTATGTTATGGTTATGCAACATAGGGTCAATCTAAACTTGACACTTTGATTTTGTTATGGCATATGGCAGGAGTATGAAGTGCTTACAATAAATATTTACTACTTATGCTTACTTTCTCAACACGTGTCACGATATTATTTGGTCTGTCTTGTAGAGTGGTTTGTGAAGGTTTGCTTATAAACATGATTAGGCTTATAATGTACCGGGCGCAACAATGCACGTCATGTCCTTCTAGTCCCTTTGATTGATTCGTTTAATTGCATGCCATGTAATGGACAAGAGGGATTAAATGCACCGGCCGATGTGATATGTAGAAAGAAAAAATAAATGTTAGACGAAAATGAGGGGAGGAAGGAGGAACCAAATTTTCTTTTTAGATAAGAGAGATTATTATAGTTTATTTGAGTCTATTAAAGAAATTTATAAAAAGGTTGGAGTGGGTGTTAGATTTTCTATGGGAAGTCGTACGAATGACTATTTAGGAAAAATTCATATAGGACATAATCCTATAAATCAAACAAGCAAAATAGGTAAGTTTCTTTTAAATCTTTCAAAATTCCTTTGAAATTCATTTGAATCAAAGGAGCCCTACTAGGCAGAAAATTAGTACGCGCCTGATCGCAACACACCACGGTACCCCACTATCATAGCACTAGACAATTTGGACGTTTATCAAAAAATCTTCAAGCTTTGCTTGGATTATAGCTAATTCCAAAGTTAAACTTGGATTTTATGTTAAAGTTGAAGGGGATCGGGTGCAGAAAATATAAAAAAATTCTTAGCAATGACATCCCTAAAACATGTCAAGATCTATTCTATGCAGATATAGTAGTACGAACGGAGATCGGAATACATACCCTTGTAGACCAAAAGCGGGGATTACGTTCCCGCATAAACATTGTCGATGAAGACCGACGAAGCTGACCTCAAGGTCGTGTAGAGGAAGCAGACATCCGAGTACCGCTAGCGCAGCACCTCGCAGGGCGTTACATACGTACGATTTAAACGACGGCCTCCGAAGCTCCAATCCAGGACGAGGAGCGGAAGACTTGGACCGGAACACCAGCAACGCGGCAGCGGGCTATGGTGGAAGAGATCCCCCTCTCAACTCGGCGCAAATCCGACAAAGGGAATCACAAAATCGAGAGAGAATTGGGGAATTAATTGGTGAATTAAAATGCCAGGGGTGCCCCTTCTTATATAGGGTCCCAGGGGGGAGCCAACCTGCTCACCAGGCAATGTGGGATTATCCCCACATGCCTTGGTGCGGCATGGTTGGTGCACCGGCCCTGGTGAGCCCCATTTGGCCCACCTAGGCCGGCCTCCAAGCCCCCACCGAATTCCCTAGAGAATTTTTCCCCTCTTGGGCCTTCTTTCGACTAGAAGGCCCATTTAGTGAAATCAGACTAAATAAATTCGAAAATAAATATATAAAATCATATTTAGACTTAATTACACTAATTAATATCAAAAAATATTATATATAATTTATTCTAGCTCCAAAAACTCTTTCGTCGCTGCCCGATCTGCATCGGACCTCTCCCGGGAAATTCCCGGTGATCTCTTTCCTTTCCGGTTGTCTTGTCGAAACCCCTTAAGTGTGTTACCCTAGTGGTTCGATATAATACCAGGTATGATCAAGACTCCTAGATCCCATGAATTAATCTCTGTGATATAACGAATGACTTTCATCTATCAAACCTGAACGCAAAGTCTTAAATCTTTTGCCATGGCGATACTTAGCGTGTCCGAACGTCGTTCCATAGATATCTCCATACCTAGCTTGACCTCGTTACCGACAATGCTATCTTCTACTCGTCTATGATTTCATGTCTCCGTGACCTAGTCACATGCTTGCAAGCTCATTTAGACATGATCTCACCGAGTGGGCCCTAGAGTATCTATCCTGCTCTGCGGACTGGCAAATCCCGCTCTTGACCCCTCGTCTAAACTACTCCTTTCCGATACTCAAAAGTATCACCGTTATTGTCATACTAAATAAGATACGACGTTTGGTGCGATCAAAGTATCTTCCAGGAATAACAATAAGAGTTGGTCTCACGGTCAAAGGCGTAATGACTACGTCCTCCAAATCTAGGTATGTCCATCACATCGTTCTCCAACGATATGACTTCCATTGCCGACCGGCGCCATGCCCTATGATTAGGAAACCTCGATCATCGATCGCGCAACAAAACTAGTCTTAGTAGAGTCTACTCTGGACCTGGTTGTTTACGCATCACACTTGTCTTAATGTTTCCGCTTAATACGGTTATATCATGACACAAAAACCTATTATGAACAAACGAGATATGATAAAGAATACACTTTATTAATTGCCTCTAGGGCATATCTCCTTCAGTCTCCCACTTGCACTAGAGTACAAATTAATCTAGATTACAACTTGGTAAAAGCTTAACACCCAAAGCTAACTGGTGTTTTGTGACGCCCGAAAATCGGCACTATGTAGATTTATGCGTTCCCGCCGAAATCCGCATAATAACGATTTTAGGTCGCCCACCAGACATAATGTGCACGCCGAAACATGCGCATTATGTGGGTGGAATTGTGATAGCATTACAACAGTTCCGATACATCCACAAATACAACAAAGATATAATTACAACAAGGACTCGAACGAGTCAAGATACAAATGATACAATACAAAGATTCAAATGACAGCGGAAGCAGAATAGTATCCGACTACGGATAAGATGCAAATTGGACTAAGAGTCCTGAAGATAAGCAATGGCGCCATATCCCTGCCCAGCCAAGCCGGAGGGGTTCCCAAGCTAACGTCGTCAGACTTCAAACCTGTTAACTGCACATAAAGCACATCCCAAAAGAGGGTCAGGGCACTCCCTGGCAAGCAAAACCGACTTGCCTACTTTCTACACCATCTCCCAAAATATAGGGGAGGTGGACTTAGCGGCAGCAGCACTAGCAACCTAAAGAGACACGCTACAACTTCCGTCTAATTAGAGAGGGATAAGAGAGCGCATAAGATAAACATCTACAACTAACACCAAACATAACCCATTCTCGGATTAACCCCCTCAACCAAGTATGAGGAAGCAATTCGGGAAAACTCACACATTGAACAATTTTAGTTACAAGTTATTGTGAAAGTAATTCTATATTACTAGTCAGGTTAATTAACAATGATTAGGTGTAAGTTGTCTATGATCTTGTTAGCCAGCATCATCACCAAGTCGTCCATAACCGTGGACACGGCTCATCGATAAGATTATACCCTGCAGGGGTGCACTACTGGACCCGTACTCGTTCGATCAACCCCAAAAGCAAAGCCAGAAGGTAGGGCATCTCAACACGGCAAATCTCTTCTCTACAACCCATCCAGGGAACCGCATGATTGTGTGCACGGCTAATCAGGTCCAGTGCCCGCGGGATACGACTTTCATAGCACTCTAAGAACGTGCCACCCTATATGAGAATCGACTACTCCATCATCATGAGATCGTTAGGTAACCTTATGCATGCATCAAATGGAAAGCCCGAACTACTTGCGGCGCCCTGGATAAGAGGCGGATTAGATCGAAGCCGCGGGGGGCTCCATAGGGCCTCCCACAAGCGGTTAGTGCGCTCAAAATTGGATCCGAGGAAAAGAACTGAGTTCCTAGGTCGACACTTAGCAGAACAAAGCACCTCGCAAGGCCTTCCGCCGGTGCCTTATCTTTTATTTATAATATCCCAATATAAGACAACTTTTTATTACGGTAGAATAACCTATCATGCTAAGCAGGTGCAATTAAATAAGACATACAGACGACTCGCACAAACAACTCTAAGCATGCGCTACAACTCGCAAGGCCAACAGATAAACATGCAACAGGTATTAGGATGTGGGGATAAAGCTATATAGGCTGCAGGATAAACATGTGATGGGATCGCAATAAGAATCGAATACTAGGGTAGCAGAGATCAACGACAGGAATGAAAGACAATGTATAGGTAAACAAGCAAATTTGCTTGCATGGAATCCCGCATGGAAGCAGATCTTGTCGTTGCTCACACATCTCAACGTCTTATCCACGAAGAAGCAACAAACACTGGAAAGCGTAAAAGATGCATTTTACAACTACGGCAAAAGATCCAGCATGATCATATGAGAATGATGCATGACATGGCAAAATGCAATACAATGCAGGTAATCCAAATTAAACGGGAAAACAACCCGGGCAATTAATATTTAGGTGCAAGTTATTTATTTACCAGCAATATTAAATGTTGGTTAGCATGCCAACACATGGCATGGGTGATCTAATTAAATTAAATGGAATAGGGCAATATATATTTATTACCCCACACATTCCATATTAAATTATTTAGGTGATTTGCTACACCCGCAAACACAAGAGATGCAACACAGGCAATTATGATGCGAAATGCACAAGATAGATGACATTTAATAAAATAGGTTTAGGGTTAGGGTTTGGATCCGTACGTCGGATCGGGAGAGATAGGGTTCGAAACCGACGTCTTCGGTCCGTAGAGGAAGTAGTCGCCGTCGGGAAAGTAGCCGTCGCGGAACCGGGGCATCGTCGTTTGTCGGTGTCGTGGAAGTGGTTGCGTAGTCGTACTCAGTCATCCTCGTTGACGGGCGCGGGCACAGAGGACCACGACAAACGGACACCGGAAAGAAAGCGCGCACGGACGGGCACCGCGACACGGGCACGGGCGGTCACGGAAATGCGGCACCGGAAGAGGCACGCGCGGCGCACATAGCAACACAACGAAGGGTGGACAACTAAGACAAAATTGCGACGCCGGATGTCTTTCGGGCATTGTGTCGAACACCTTGCGGGCGGTGGCGGCGGCGCGCACGCGGCCGTGAAGAGGAGGCAGCGGGGACGCGCTGCGGCGCGCGAGGCGGAGCGCACGGCGGCGGCGAGCGGCGCGGGCGGAGGCGAGCGGCGCGGTCGGAGGCGCGCGGCACGGCGGCGACGGCACGGAGGGCGCGGGATGCGGCCGGCGACGGGAGCACGGGGGCGCGCGGGGCGCGGACGGCGGGCGCCGGGCGGATGGCGGCGCACGGGCGGCACGGCGCGAGGAGGTGTGCGGGGAGGCGGCCGGACGCGGCGCGCGGCGACAGGCACGGTCGCGCGGGGCGGCCGGGCCGGAGGCGGAGCGGCGCGCACAGGGAGCTGCGGGAAGAGGCGCAGGCGCGGGCAGTGACGGATGCGCTCGGTTGGCGGTGGCCGGCGGCGGGGCAGAGCACGGCGCGGCGGCGTGCCCTGAGCTGGGGAGGCGGAGGCCGGCGGTGGAGCAGCAGGCGGCGGCGCGGGCTGGAGTTCGGGCTCCGGAGCGGCGGCGGGCCGGAGAGAGGAGGAGCGGGGAGGCGGCTGCGCTGGGGAGGCGAGGGCCGCCGGAGCAGGGGGCGCGGGGCGCGTCCGGAGGCGGCCGGGCGCGCGCAGGCGGCGGTGGGCGCGGTCGCGCGGGGCGGGGACGACGCTCGGTCGCGCGGCGCGTGGCGGCGATGCGGCGGGGGAGGCGCAGGCGAGCAGCCGGAGGCGTGCGGCCGGCGCTGGCGCAGGTGTGGGGGCGGTGACGAGCGGGGCGAGCTCGGGAGGATTTCTCCCGTGCGGGTCGAGCGCGTGCTGGGAGAGGAAGGAAAGAAAAGAAAAAGAAAGGAAAAGAAAGAAAAGAGGGGGGGGGGAAAGAAAAGAAGGGGGTGGAAGGACTATTGCAAAAATCTCAGAAAAAAGAGGAGGGTGGCTGCAAATTTTTAGGGGGTGGGAACAGTTTTTCAGGGGACAAAACCTAGGGTTTGGGGTTTGATGGGCTTGGGCTTTATTCCTCTCCCGTTTAACTTTTCGGTTTTATATTTTAAAAACAAAATAGAAAACGAATTTGAACACGAAACCTATATAAAATATTTTTAGTTTTCAAAGGACAATTTAATAAACTAGTTTTTGACATTTTTAAAAGATTAAAAAAACACATTTTTAATTAATTTGAAATGCATTCGAATTTAATTGTGGAAATTTAATTTAAATGCAACAAATTAAATTAATGCGATACAATGAGATGCCATGTCGATGCAAAAAGAAAACTCACCAAAAAAAAGGGGATAAATCCCGGGGCGTTACAATCGACAGCACTAACAAGGGATCGCGTCCCGCGATCCACGCCGAGACCACAAGAACAGAGGGGTAACTATCGAGTCTTCACGCTCCGGGATGAACTTCTCGACACCACTAACAAGGGATTGTTGCTCCACCTTGAAATTCTCGACACCACTAACAAGAGATTGTTGCTCACGAGGAAGACGACTCCGAAAGATCAAACCTAATAGGGTAAAAGGCAAGAAATCGTCCACCCACACGTAGGATCCTAAAACTTGGAAAGTTTGGATAAGAGAAGAGACTCCAAAACATGTAAGGTAAGAGGAGAAATAGAATTGAGGTAAGGAGTAAATAGAAACCTATTGAGATCATTTCAAAAATAATTTTAGTCAAATAGTTTTCGACACTCTAGAAACAACGACCGTTAGTGAGGTTATCCTACAGGCTTTTGCGGACCCGCTGCTTCGATAACATTTCGTATCGAAACAACAAGGAGATCGAAACCAAGGCTCTGATACCACTTTGTGACGCCCGAAAATCGGTACTATGTAGATTTATGCGTTCCCGCCGAAATCCGCATAATAACGATTTTAGGTCGCCCACCAGACATAATGTGCACGCCGAAACATGCGCATTATGTGGGTGGAATTGTGATAGCATTACAACAGTTCCAATACATCCACAAATACAACAAAGATATAATTACAACAAGGACTCGAACGAGTCAAGATACAAATGATACAATACAAAGATTCAAATGACAGCGGAAGCAGAATAGTATACGACTACGGATAAGATGCAAATTGGACTAAGAGTCCTGAAGATAAGCAATGGTGCCATATCCCTGCCCAGCCAAGCCGGAGTGGTTCCCAAGCTAACGTCGTCAGACTTCAAACCTGTTAACTGCACATAAAGCACATCCCAAAAGAGGGTCAGGGCACTCCCTGGCAAGCAAAACCGACTTGCCTACTTTCTACACCATCTCCCAAAATATAGGGGAGGTGGACTTAGCGGCAGCAGCACTAGCAACCTAAATAGACACGCTACAACTTCCGTCTAATTAGAGAGGGATAAGAGAGCGCATAAGATAAACATCTACAACTAACACCAAACATAACCCATTCTCGGATTAACCCCCTCAACCAAGTATGAGGAAGCAATTCGGGAAAACTCACACATTGAACAATTTTAGTTACAAGTTATTGTGAAAGTAATTCTATATAACTAGTCAGGTTAATTAACAATGATTAGGTGTAAGTTGTCTATGATCTTGTTAGCCAGCATCATCACCAAGTCGTCCATAACCGTGGACACGGCTCATCGATAAGATTATACCCTGCAGGGGTGCACTACTGGACCCGTACTCGTTCGATCAACCCCAAAAGCAAAGCCAGAAGGTAGGGCATCTCAACACGGCAAATCTCTTCTCTACAACCCATCCAGGGAACCGCATGATTGTGTGCACGGCTAATCATGTCCAGTGCCCGCGGGATATGACCTTCATAGCACTCTAAGAACGTGCCACCCTATATGAGAATCGACTACTCCATCATCATGAGATCGTTAGGTAACCTTATGCATGCATCAAATGGAAAGCCCGAACTACTTGCGGCGCCCTGGATAAGAGGCGGATTAGATCGAAGCCGCGGGGGGCTCCATAGGGCCTCCCACAAGCGGTTAGTGCGCTCAAAATTGGATCCGAGGACAAGAACTGAGTTCCTAGGTCGACACTTAGCAGAACAAAGCACCTCGCAAGGCCTTCCGCCGGTGCCTTATCTTTTATTTATAATACCCCAATATAAGACAACTTTTTATTAAGGTAGAATAACCTATCATGCTAAGCAGGTGCAATTAAATAAGACATACAGACGACTCGCACAAACAACTCTAAGCATGCGCTACGACTCGCAAGGCCAACAGATAAACATGCAACAAGAATTAGGATGTGGGGATAAAGCTGTATAGGCTGCAGGATAAACATGTGATGGGATCGCAATAAGAATCGAATACTAGGGTAGCAGAGATCAACGGCATGAATGAAAGACAATGTATAGGTAAACAAGCAAATTTTTCTTGCATGGAATCCCGCATGGAAGAAGATCTTGTCGTTGCTCACACATCTCAACGTCTTATCCGCGAAGAAGCAACAAACACTGGAAAGCGTAAAAGATGCATTTTACAACTACGGCAAAAGATCCAGCATGATCATATGAGAATGATGCATGACATGGCAAAATGCAATACAATGCAGGTAATCCAAATTAAGTGGGAAAACAACCCGGGCAATTAATATTTAGGTGCAAGTTATTTATTTACCAGCAATATTAAATGTTGGTTAGCATGGCAACACATGGCATGGGTGATCTAATTAAATTAAATGGAATAGGGCAATATATATTTATTACCCCACACATTCCATATTAAATTATTTAGGTGATTTGCTACACCCGCAAACACAAGAGATGCAACATAGGCAATTATGATGTGAAATGCACAATATAGATGACATTTAATAAAATAGGTTTAGGGTTAGGGTTTGGGTCCGTACGTCGGATCGGGAGAGATAGGGTTCGAAACCGACGTCTTCGGTCCGTAGAGGAAGTAGTCGCCGTCGGGGAAGTAGCCGTCGCGGAACCGGGGCATCGTCGTTTGTCGGTGTCGTGGAAGTGGTTGCGTAGTCGTACTCAGTCATCCTCGTTGACGGGCGCGGGCACAGAGGACCACGACAAACGGACACCGGAAAGAAAGCGCGCACGGACGGGCACCGCGACACGGGCACGGGCGGTCACGGAAATGCGGCACCGGAAGAGGCACGCGCGGCGCACGTAGCAACACCACGAAGGGTGGACAACTCGTACAAAATTGCGACGCCGGATGTCTTTCGGGCATTGTGTCGAACACCTTGCGGGCGGTGGCGGCGGCGTGCACGCGGCCGTGAAGAGGAGGCAGCGGGGACGCGCTGCGGCGCGTGAGGCGGAGCGCACGGCGGCGACGGCACGGAGGGCGCGGGATGCGGCCGGCGACGGGAGCACGGGGGCGCGTGGGGCGCGGACGGTTGGCGCCGGGCGGATGGCGGCGCACGGGCGGCGCGGCGCGAGGAGGTGTGCGGGGAGGCGGCCGGACGCGGCGCGCGGCGACAGGCACAGTCGCGCGGGGCGGCCGGGCCGGAGGCGGAGCGGCGCGCACAGGGAGCTGCGGGAGGAGGCGCAGGCGCGGGCGGTGACGGATACGCGCGGTGGGCGGAGGCGGGGCAGAGCACGGCGCGGCGGCGTGCCCTGAGCTGTGGAGGCGGAGGCCGGCGGTGGAGCAGCAGGCGGCGGCGCGGGCTGGAGTTCGGGCTCCGGAGCGGCGGCGGGCCGGAGAGAGGAGGAGCGGGGAGGCGGCTGCGCCGGGCGACGCGGGCGCTGGCGGCCGGCGGCGCTGGGGAGGCGAGGGCCGCCGGAGCAGGGGGCGCGGGGCGCGGCCGGAGGCGGCCGGGCGCGCGCAGGCGGCGGTGGGCGCGGTCGCGCGGGGCGGCGACGACGCTCGGTCGCGCGGCGCGCGGCGGCGATGCGGCGGGGGAGGCGTAGGCGAGCAGCCGGAGGCGTGCGGCCGGCGCTGGCGCAGGTGTGGGGGCGGTGACGAGCGGGGCGAGCTCGGGACGCGGTTCGAGCGCGTGCTGGGAGAGGAAGGAAAGAAAAAAAAAAGAAAGGAAAAGAAAGAAAAGAGGGGGGGGGGGGAAGAAAAGAAGGGGGTGGAAGGACTATTGCAAAAATCTCAGAAAAAAGAGGAGGGTGGCTGCAAATTTTTAGGGGGTGGGAAAAGTTTTTCAGGGGACAAAACCTAGGGTTTGGGGTTTGATGGGCTTGGGCTTTATTCCTCTCCCGTTTGACTTTTCGGTTTTATATTTTTAAAACAAAATAGAAAACGAATTTGAACACGAAACCTATACAAAATATTTTTAGTTTTCAAAGGACAATTTAATAAACTAGTTTTTGACATTTTTAAAAGATAAAAAAAAATTTAATTAATTTGAAATGCATTCGAATTTAATTGTGGAAATTTAATTTAAATGTAACAAATTAAATTAATGCGATACAATGAGATGCCATGTCGATGCAAAAAGAAAACTCACCAAAAAAAAGGGGATAAATCCCGGGGCGTTACATGTTTTTCATGCTTGTCAAGCGGGAGAGGCTTCGTCAGCGGATCTGCCACATTCAGATCCGTATGCACTTTGCAAATCTTCACATCGCCTCCTTGTACGTACTGACGTATCACATGGAAGCGTCGGAGAATGTGTTTGGCGG
The DNA here is from genome assembly GCA_026929855.1 of Poa annua. Taxonomy (NCBI): domain Eukaryota; kingdom Viridiplantae; phylum Streptophyta; class Magnoliopsida; order Poales; family Poaceae; genus Poa; species Poa annua. The sequence continues at coordinate 99,495,647 of CM049427.1, forward strand.
TGGAGTGAGACCTTGGCTCCTTGGAGTTAGCAATGGCACCCGTATTGTCGCAGAAGAGGATCACGGGGTCTTGCACGCTCGGGAACACTCCAAGTTCACTGACGAACTTTCTCAGCCACATAGCTTCATTCGCGGCTTCGCAAGCAGCAATGTACTCCGACTCCATTGTAGATTGTGTGACAATGGGTTGCTTCCCACTTCTCCAGCATAGGGCGCCTCCATTCACCTTGAACACATAACCTGTCTGTGACTTAGAGTCATCAGGGTCTGAACATAAACTTGCATCCATGTAACCTGTTACGCCAAGTTCTTCATCGCAGCCACCATAGACAAGGAACATTTCCTTTGTCTTATTGAGATACTTAAGAATACTCTTAACAGCAATCCAATGCGCCATTCCAGGATTACTCTTGAACCGGCTTGTCAAACTTAGAGCTAATGCCACATCAGGTCTAGTACTCAACATTGCATACATAATTGATCCTATGGCTGAAGCATAAGGATGTTTAGGCATATCGGTCTTATCCAGTTCCGTTACCGGACACTGTGTATTCCGCAATGTTTTATTCTTGATAACCGGCAGAGAACCCTTCTTTGCCTTCTCCATACTGAAACGCTTCAGTATTTTATCAAGACAAGTACTCTGACTCAACGCTAATAGGCGTCTTGATCTATCACGATAGATTTTTATGCCTAAGACGTATGCAGATTCTCCTAAGTCCTTCATGGAAAATTTACTGTTTAAATATTCCTTCACGTTGTTCAGAAGTTCCACATCATTCCCAATCAGAAATATGTCATCTACATATAGTGCTAAGAACACAACCGAGCTCCCACTCATTTTCTTGTAAATGCAGGTCTCTTCCAAATTTTTGGACAAATCCAAAACCTTTGATTACCTCATCAAAGCAAAGATTCCAGTTCCGAGGTGCTTGCTTCAATCCATAGATGGATCGCTGAAGATTGCATACCTTGTTAGCATTTCCTACATCGACAAAACCTTCCGGTTGTACCATGTACAACTCTTTCTCAATGTTTCCATTTAGGAAGGCTGTTTTGACGTCCATCTGCCAGATTTCATAATCGTAATAGGCAGCAACTGCTAACAAAATCCGAATAGACTTAAGCATCGCTACCGGTGAAAAAGTTTATCGTATTCAATCCCATGAACTTGTCGGAAACCTTTTGCGGCAAGCCGAGCTTTATAGATGGTCACATTACCATCGGCATCAGTCTTCTTCTTAAAGATCCATTTATTTTCGACGGCCTTGCGCGCTTCGGAAATATCCATCAAAGTCCACACTTTGTTGTCATACACGGATTCTTTTTCGGATTTCATGGCTACAAGCCATTTCTCGGACTCTCGACTCGCCATCGCCTCCTTGTAGTTCGTAGGTTCGTCTTGTTCAATTAACATGATGGTGCAAACCATGTTGCCATACCATTCTGGTGCGATCCGAGATCTACCAGACCTACGAGGTAGAATACTTTCATCGACAGTTTCTCCCACTCCATCCACGGAGGACGTTTCCGGAATTGCTTCCGTTGCGCCACTCGGAATCTCGAGTTCAGGATCAACGATCTCATCGAGGTCTACCTTCCTCCCACTTACTCCTTTCGCGAGAAACTCCTTCTCTAGAAAGGTACCGGTCTTCGCGACAAAAGTTTTGCCCTCAGCTTGGTTGTAGAAGGTGTACCCAACGGTTTCCCGCGGATATCCTACAAAGATGACTTTCTCCGACTTTAGTTCGAGTTTGTCGGGCTGTAGTTTCTTAACATACGCCTCACAACCCCAAACCTTCAGAAACGATAACTTAGGCTTCTGGCCATACCATAATTCATATGGTGTCGTTTCAACGGATTTGGACGGAGCCCTATTTAAAATGAACGCGGTTGTTTCTAACGCATAACCCCAGAAGGACACGGGCAAATCGGTAAGAGACATCATAGATCGGACACTATCCAGTAGAGTACGATTACGTCGCTCGGACATGCCGTTACGCTGCGGTGTTCCGGCTGGCGTAAGTTGGGGTACAATGCCACAACTCTTCAGATGTGTGCCAAATTCAAAACTCAAATACTCGCCACCACGATCGGATCGGAGGTGCTTGATTTTATTGTTAAGATGATTCTCAACTTCACTTTGAAATTCTTTCAGCTTTTCAAAAGTTTCAGACTTGTGTTTCATCAAGTAGATATAACCGTATCTACTCAAGTCATCAGTGAAGGTGACGAAGTAACGATAACCATTGCGTGTCGAAACGCTCATCGGTCCACACACATCTGTATGTATGATCCCCAAAAAATCCGACGCCCGTTCAACGAAACCTTTGAACGGTGTCTTGGTCATTTTGCCCATAAAGAATGGTTCGCATGTATTGAGGGATCCGAAATCCAACGAGTCCAAAAGTCCATCGGAGTGGAGTTTCTTCATGAGCTTTACACCAATATGACCAAGACGGCAATGCCACATATACATGGCGGTATCATCAGTACACTTAATCCGTTTGGCTTCTATGTTATGGATGTGAGTACTACGATCGAGATTCAATAAGAATAAACCATTATTCTCGGGAGCATCAACATAAAAGATATCATTCATATAAATAGCACAACTGCTTGATACTGATTTAAATGAATAACCGTCTTGTAACATGCAAGACCCACTTATAATGTTTACACTCAAGGATGGTACAAAATAACACTTATTTAAAACCAAAACTAATCCCGATGGTAGATGTAGAGGGAGCGTGCCGACAGCCACCACGTCGACTCTCGATCCGTTGCCGCCGCGCATCGTCACCTCATCCTTAGCCAGCCGCCGTTTATTCCGTAACTCCTCCTGAGAGTTACATATATGAGCAACAAAACCAGTATCAAATACCCACGTGTTGCTCCGGGTGGATGTAAGGTACACATCTATAACATGTATATCCAATATACCTTGCTCTTTGTCGACTGTCTTGCCAGGCTTCCTATCCTCCAGGTACTTGGGGCAGTTGCGCTCAGGTGATCCGATGGTCACCACCATCTTCTCCAGCTTGATTTCTAATTTGGCCACTTCGAGCATCTTTAGGATTTCTGACAGGGTTTTGACGTCCCTTTCATGCCGTAGTCCACGATGGCGTTCTTACAGCTAGGCGGCAGAGAAATCAGCACCCTATCAATAACCAGCTCTTCTGGGATCACACTTCCCAGATCATTCAGGAGCTGAACGCAGCCAAAAAACTTGGCTAAGTGCTCACTAATATTGCCGTGCTCTTCCATCTGGGCTGAGAAGAAAAGCACGGATGCTTCGAACCTCTCAGCCTTGACTTGTCGTGCAAAAACAACCATGATTTCAGTGATTATATCATAAGCACCCTTGTTCACGAAGTGGTTTTGCAGGTCAGCCTCCATGGCAAAGAGCATGCCACTCTGGACATAAGAAGAAATCTCCGCCTTAACCTCATGGACATTCCTTTCGATTTCCGAGGCGGTGTTTGGAAGATCACCTAAGGGGGCATCAAGGATATAGGCCACCTTGTGGGTTTAAAGAATGGACTTCAAGTCGTGGAACCAGGACACGAAGTTAGACCCATCGGTCTTAAGCTTCTCTTTCTCAATGAACAGGTTTAGGTTAAAGGAGGGGTGAGACATCTACAATGGAATTTGCAATAACATAAGACTTTATTCATAATAATTTTGAGTTATAGTATTTTTAGAAAATAACTAACATAACTCCCACTCAAACGAACATCCCTCCTGGTCGTTTAAGCGATTACACGACCCCCATCCATTGCACCACCCCTCATCATCAGAGCCGGCGGCACAACTTCAAGAGTAGACAAATGTCCGCCACACCAATTTTGTGACTCGTGCTCGACCTTTCGGCCTCCGTGTTCCGAGGCCATATCTGCATATGCTAGGCTCGCCACTGTTGTAACATCCCAACATTTTATAATTTTTAAAAATCACTAAAATTTTAAACTTTTGTTTTTGATTAAACTTATTGAAAGAGTTTAATAATTCAAATATCTCACTTTTCAAAAGTTGTTTAAAGTTAAACAATTTATTATACATTGAAATTATTAAAACCTCAATATCTAATATAACAAAAGTTTCACAAACCTTCAAACCATATTCATGAAATAAAAGGTTTCTTTATAAGTATTTGAATTCAACCACCTAGCAATAGCAATTCATAAAATTAAAATAATAATTACAAGAGTTATTTTAAAACTATTGAAAACATTGTCTAATTGCCAAAAGATTATTATTCATTTACCTGATTTCAAAACATAGTTTGGATATTACAAGTCTATAGTTTATAACTTTAATAACTTCATATATTTAATGGAATATCCAAATAAACATTTCATTAGATTAAATGATTTTCATTTATTTCCAAAACATAAAATGACTTTCATGAATATATTTTCTATATAAGAAATGAATTAAATCTTGAACATCTTCCAAAGTTGTTATAAAGTTTCAAATGAATTATCTTAATAAAATAGAATGGTGCACAAATTATTTTGAATTAAAAATGAATACATTATTTTTTCCCTTTTCATTTTCATATAGTTGTGTTATACTATTTAATATTATACTAGAGCCAAAAATGAATCTAGTATTTGAAAATGAGTTTAAATAACTTGAATTCAAACATATTTGAATGTGGGTAATTTCATAAATTTTATTAACCTAAAATGAATTTATTAAATTACTAATTTCAAAGTTGACCTAAATGGGCAATTATGCATTTTATGAATATTTCAAAATATTAATTTTCAAAATTATTCAAAACATGCCCACAACTGGTTTAACACAAGGATAATAATTTTACAAATATTTAGAATTTGAATTGACTTCATTTGGAGTTATAAATAAAAAGTTATTAAGAAAATAGAAAATTCAGAAAAGAAAATGAAAAATTGATGACGTCATGCTGACGTCAGCTCGTCTTCAAGCTCTGTCCAGATATCGCGCCTTGATCTCTCTCCCAAAATCCGAGCGTAAACTTCGCAAATTTGTTTCCCTCTTCGGTCCTATAAATACCCCACGATCTCCTCTTCGTTTCCCCTCTCAAACCCTAGCCTATTGCGCCCCCAGGTTGCCGCGCGAGCTCGCCGGAGTTCATCCACATCCGCTGCCGTTTTCTTCGTTTCCCCGGCGAGGTGAGTCGCCCCCGAGCCCGAGACCCTCTCCTCTCTCTTCCCCACCCTCTAGCGCAACTGGTCATGTGCTCTTGCCTCCTCCTGCAGCCGGGCACTCCAAATCCGTGCTCGACCACGTCGCCGACGCCCGCTCCGCTCCGGCCTCGTTCATGCGCGACACCGAGATGAGGAACACAACGTCATTGCCTCCATCTGCTTCGCCGTGCTGCGCCGCGTCCGGAGCTGCCCTCCGCGCATCCGGAGAGTCACCGGAGGCACCGGAGCGTCCACGCCCGAGCGCCGCCGCCGCTGTCATCTCCGACTCCGGCGAGAAGCGCCGCCACCTCCTCTCCATCGCACGGTGAGCGTCCGATCTCCTTCCAATGGCTGAGATTAGAAGTTTAAATTGAATCGGTACCTTTAGATCTGGACGGCCCAGATCTGATCACTTATCCACGTCGGAATCCAGTCAGCATGCCCAGTCAGCGCACAGTCAGCGCCCAGTCAGCGCTGACGTGTAAAATCATTTTCACGATTTAATTAATGGGCAGTTTTGTAGAAAAGCCCATGTCTATTCAAACTATCATATCTTTTTCTCTGTTTATCCAAATTCAAATATTTTTATATATTTGGAAAGCTCTTGACATGTAGATTATTTTAGATCGGCCAAAATTCAAATTTGACTTAGTATAAAATATTCAAATTTCAAATGGTGAATTTGAGTATATTTGTAATAACTTTAAATCTATGAATCCAAAAATTGCAAATAAAATTGTTTTAGAAACTTTAGAATATTTGTAAATTAACGCCACTTCTATAAAATAATTTTGAGTAATATTTGAATGAAATCATAGTTATATATTTAATTTGAATAGTTTAACTATTTTCAACATAACTATTAATAAAAATATTATTTTTGATTAAATCAAATTGCTATAAATTTAATTAAATGCCCCCTGTCTATTAACACTATTTATAAAATTATATTGTAAAAATTTAATCATAGAAAACTTTAATCTTATAATTATTCCTTTTATTATATTTTCCAAAAATAGAAATTAATTAAATTGCATTTATAAATTCATGCATATTTATAAAGAAACCACAAAAGTTATTTTGATGCTTTCTTGTGATTAAAAATTTCATTTCATGCATAAAATATTTTATTATATAATTATATCCCTCATAGGAAAACCTCTTCATTATTTTTCTCTAAGTTAGAAGTATTTTCAACTTAGCATTTTGGTAAAGTGCTACACTTAGACACTTAGTAATTTTCAAGATGGAGCTAGAAGGCCATTAAAGGACTTAGCGAAAACAAAACTTCAGAAGTATCTTCAAGGAGTAGAAGCACTTAGAAGAAAAGCAAGAAGAAGTTCAAGAAGACCAACCTCCTTTATTCTCTAAGTCTTTCTTGCTCTCTCTCTTATCCTCCTTCTTATCTGAGACTTCATAAAGACTAAGTTAATTCCAAGACCAGCCTCGGTGATATGAGAATCATCAAGTCTGAAGATTTATCAAGTCTACAAAAATTCATTCAACACATCACCAAGGGGAAAGCTACAAGTCTGGAGATGAAGCCTGGAAGACTAACTACATCTTTGTTTCTTTCTTTTCCCTCTTTCCTAATCTTGTCTTTTAGACTTAAACAAAGTTTGATCATGATGTTATCATCTTTGAAGTTTGTTGGATCCTAGCGGCATAGTGAGATGAAGCGGCCTGGGGACAAACCTTACATGTCCACGTACATGAGACCTGTTCCACAATTTAAGTGGCTGGCCGGGTGTCTGTCTCTCTCACTATAGTGAATGTCCAATTTACAAAGAGTTGATAATTGTTGATCATCTTGAAGAAATGACTTAGTATTTTATCTAAATATTTCTACACATCAAGACTAAGCCATTAGAGGGCTTATTCAAGATGATATAAAACAAAATATTTTATTCAACTTATGACTTTAGTCCTTAGTCATTTTTGACCAACACATTTCCTTGCATTAACTTAAATGATTTTCATGGTATGACATGCATTTCTAATCCTTAGAAATAAATTGCATATCATGCATGACATGTTTTCCTTAGAAGTTTTATAAAACTTGTTTGTTAACTAGATATGAGCATGTATGTTTGATGATTGCTGTTTGTTGATTGTTGTATTGTTGTTTGCTTATATTGTTTAGATTAGACGGAGAGCAAACGTTCGTTGTTGAAAAGAGTTTGTGAACAACGACAACATTCAAAGGCAAGTGGCACACCTCATAAACTTCCTATTATTTTCTATATGCATTACTTAGTGTATTTTTATATGCATGAGTAGGATAGTATTGCTATGCTAAAGCTGTGTAGAATTCCCTTACTCCTGTGTCTAGGTTCCTATATAATACTTAGTAGATGTATTGATGCTATGCAATTGATGAAAAGTTTTACAAAATGTTAAGTGACTACTCAGGGCTGTGCTCATGGTTGTCATCGCCTAGGATGAATGTCTATTCTACTTAGGGCCGTGAGCATGGTGATTTTTACCTGAGAGTGCACATCCACTAAGTTAATGAAACTCCTGGGTGGATTGGTTGTTAATGGTGGCGAAGTTGAGTGGCTACTCCGGTCCATGTCTATGGTTCCTGGAGTACGTGCACTTGTGGATGGCCACCTAGGGAACAGAGGAATCTGAAGAACTCCGAGTGACGATTGCTTCCAGTGCAGCCATTGCCATATGGGCTCTGGCTTGATCAATTATGTTGCGTGGACTCTCTCCGGCTTGACAAGCAGACGTAGGGGGATGTTAGGTGGAACGGGTCAAGCCAGAGTGGGAGGGAAAATGCTTCTGAAAGATCTCGTCTCATTCTTCTCCTTTCCTTATCACAAATGGTGTGTAAAGGATAATTTGGGTTGAATGGGTACAATGGTGAACGCGCACAACCTCTGCAGAGTGTAAAACTAAGTACTTAGCCGTGTCCCCGGTACGGACAATTTGAGCAGCTGATCACGGACGTCAACGGAGGATTTCATCATTCCAACTTCAGAAATAAAACTTGATGGGTGAACAAGGGAAGATGAGATTTATGGTTTTCATGCCATACTTGTCTTGATTTGAAGAAAGTGTTTTCCAAAGAGATAGGAAAAATTGGCTTTATGCAAAATAGCCTTGAACCCCACCAGCCAAATATGCATATAGGATATAGAGTTATTCCATTAAGTGTCCACCATAGTGTCACTTGCCAGGCTCCATTTTTAATGGAATCTGACCCACGCTGTTGCAATATTTTTCTTATTGCAGATTGTTCAGATGACGAGTGAGGTTTCGTTTATAGGTTTCGAGTCTACAACCAACATGTTTTCGCCTGTGGCAGCATGAAAGGGATAGAGACTCACAGCTATTTTATTTCCGCTGTGTACTTTTTCAATGCTAGCTTTATGCTATGCAAGTTGTATCGAATATTTTGTAATTCTGGATCATCGATGAAATAAAATTGACGCTTTGTTGTGATATTACATCGTAAACTGTGTGTGCAAATGAATCGATCCAGGGATTTGCACTATACACAGGTATCTGCCTTATTTAAAGTGCAGGTACGCTACAACTGTAACCTCCACGCTGACGCTTGTGCAACATGGCTTACACCCACGGTATGCGAAACGACGATATGTCTGACACCCGATCGTCACGGTCTGCCTCATAACGTAGAACTTTCTTGGTGGTGCGCGTTGGAGGAAGAACACTAGTGGTATTTTTGAAGGGATCATCTTATATAAGTGCCGCGTAACTAATATATACTATATATATAATCATACAATATAAGATGCACACAAAACATCAAATGTAATGCAATGTGATATAGTCCATAGCGCCATGGTCTTCTTGGCGCCCGCAGTTTATAAACAATTTAATAAACCTACCTTGACCATATCACATAGCCCCTAAAAATAAAGTTAGACGCTTCTACTTTATCTTTTGCATATTTTCGTGGCTTGGGGCTTTCGTAAATAGAACCGCTTCATACCTACGAACCTTATGACCACAACAACGATCCAATAATTGCATATTTAAGCATCCCTTTCGGGCCCTCCATTGAAAATGCGAAGACCGACTAAAGAGAGAGAAACTGACACCCTCCAGCCACAGATACGGTACAAGCCGTATGTAAGTAGTGGAACCAGTCTCGCGTAAGCGTACGCGTAAAGTCGGTCCGGGCCGCTTCATCAACTCGATGCCGCTGGAATCACAAGTGCACGCTGGAGGGTAGCAAATAACAGGAACGGTGCCCCCGTGCAGAACACGGGTTCTAACAGCGTACAACTATATTTACGATAGATCGGCTCTGATACCACTGAAGGGGATCGGGTGCAGAAAACAAAAAATTTCCTAGCAACGATATTCCTAAAACATGCCAATATCTATTCTACGCAGATATAGTAGTACGAACGGAGATCAGAATAAATACCCTTGTAGACCGAAAGCGGGGATTACGTTCTTGCACAAACGTTGTCGATGATGACCGACGAAGCCGACCTTAAGGTCGTGTAGAGGAAGCAGACCACCGAGTACCGCTAGCGCAGCACCTCGCAGGGCGTTACACACGCACGGTGGAAACGACGGCCTCCGAAGCTCCAGTCCAGGACGAGCAGCGGAAGACTTGGACCAGAACACCAGGAACGCGGCAGCGGAATATGGTGGAAGAGATCCCCCTCTCAACTCGGCGCAACTCTGACAAAGGGAATCACGAAATCGAGAGAGAATTGGGGAATTAATTGGTGAATTAAAAGGCCAGGGGTGCCCCTTCTTATATAGGCTCCCAGGGGGGAGCCAAACTATCCCCACATGCCTTGGTGCGGCATGGCTGGTGCACCGGCCCTGGTGGGCCCCATTTGGCCCACCTAGGCCGGCCTCCAAGCCCCCACCGAATTCCCTAGGGAATTTTTCCCCTCTTGGGCCTTCTTTCGGCCAGAAGGCCCATTTAGGGAAATCAGCCTAAATAAATTCGAAAATAAATATCTAAAATCATATTTAGACATTAATTACACTAATTAATATCAAAACATATTATATATAATTTATTCTAGCTCCGAAAACTCTTTCGTTGCTGCCCGATCTCCGTCAGACCTCTCCCGGGACATTCCCGGTGATCTCTTTCCTTTCCGGTTGTCTTGTCGAAACCCCTTAAGTGTGTTACCCTAGCGGTTCGATATAATAACAGGTACGATCAATACTCCTCTATGATCAATGACTAACTCGTAGGCCTGAACCCCATGAATTATTCCCTGTGATATAACGAATGAATTTCATCTATCAAAACTGAACGTAAAGTTTTAAACCTTTTGCCATGGCGATACTTAGCGTGTCCGAGCGTCGTTCCATAGATATCTCCATACCTAGCTTGACCTCGTTACCGACAACGCTATCTTCTACTCGTCTATGATTTCATGTCTCCGTGACCTAGTCACATGCTTGCAAGCTCATTAGACACGATCTCACCGAGTGGGCCCTAGAGTATCTATCCTGCTCTGCGGACTGGCAAATCCCGCTCTTGACCCCTCGTCTCAATTAACTCCTGTCCGATACCCAAAAGTATCCCCGTTATTTTCATACTAAATAAGATACGACGTTTGGTGCGAACAAAGTATTTTCCAGGAATAACAATAAGAATTGGTCTCACAGTCAAAGGCGTAATGACTACGTCCTCCAAATCTGGGTATGTCCATCACATTGTTCTCCAACGATATGACTTCCATTGCCGACTGGCGCCATGCCCTATGATCGGGAAACCTCGATCATCGATGGCGCAACGAAACTAGTCTTAGTAGAGGCTACTAGGGACCTGGTTTTTTACGCATCACACCCGTATTAATGTTTCCGCTTAATATGGTTATAGCATGACACAAAAACCTATTATGAACAAACGAGATATGATAAAGAATACACTTTATTAATTGCCTCTAGGGCATATCTCCTTCAAAAGTGTGAACCGACGTCACAAATATAAGTATCTTTCAGTGATTTTATCTTACTTATGTTTCCAAGGTATTTCTGAAACTATCAATCCTTCACAATTCCGTAAACTACGATATCAACATAAATGAAGAGGCGATGACAGCGAGGACGGGGCGAGTTTGAGGCTTTGACCAGCGGCAAGGCCATGATGTGTTGGACCTTGCAGCTCTCTGTGATTGGTAATCTTTTAAAAAGAGATATCGATTGGGTGAAGGGTGAGAAACAGAGGCGGATCAAGTAGGGTGCCATGGAATGCAGATTTTATAATCTAATGTCAACTTAGTATATTTTTAGATGTGTTACATGTGTCAAAAAAAATACGTGATATTTATGCCATGAATATTGGGTTTGGCACCTACAGCCATTTACTTCTACATCGCCCACAGGTGAGAAAGATAGATGGTCTGTCGGATACATGTCAAATATAACCGTAAAATATATCTTCAGATACGGATGGATATTATTAAAATGACTCCTTTTTTATCCGTGGATTACTATCCATATACTTGTCAAGTATATCAGACCAAATTCGTATTTGCCTTCCATGAGTTTCAAGTGGGTTGGTCTTGGTCGGAAATAATATGCGCCGTTTTGCATACCGGGACTTGCACCACACAGCCAAATCCTAGGACTGAACATGCAGCAACATAAAACACTTACACAACTAATCTAAATCTCGTCAAGACAGTACCATGTCTCTGAGTCACATTCATTTAAGCCTTTAAGGCACACTTAGGTCATTCAGTTAAGTAGCCACTTGAAACTGGAAGAATGCCTTTTTCAAACATTTTGTCTATTAGAATATGACAAATTCACAAGATTGCAGCAATCGTCTAGTATGCTCCGTAGTGCTACAAGCTGCATTTAAGAACATGCAGAATTCAAAACACAAGAATGGATGTTTGATTTACTAATGATGAAGACAGGAAGTAATAATCCCCATTACACAGAAGAATTTCTTACATCATAAAACTGTATTCAAAGGCAGACGAATTGCTTATACGCTCTAAAAAGTTCAACAACACAACATGTAAGAAGTTTCCAAGTAAGAATTTTGAGTGTGGAATATTAAATGGGTGTCCTGATGCATCTTATAAAGAAAGAAGTACTATACCATTACATGTTCTGAACTGGCAAACTGCAGTATCATGCTTTTAATCAACTTGATGCCTTGAATCAATAGGCAGGTAAGTGCAATTGAAGCATGAAGCTATTCAGCACAAATGATATAAATGAAATATACAAGTGGCAAGCTGCTAATTTGTGTACCTAAGAATATGCATGCCGGCCTAATTTTTACAAGGTTATGTAGCTCACAGAAACTTGAATCGTGATGCAAAGAGGAAGGCAAACAAGAAACAAATGAGATACTATATCTTCAGCGATAAGTCGGCCATCCCATTTTTCTTTTCCTAGATTTTCACTGGCTACCTTCTTAATAGCATTGTGGATCGTTGTACCAGATGATGGTGAATCACCTGGTCCTTACAAAACATCTTCAGATCCTTCTATCCACTTCAAACCTCGCAGCCAGGCTCAACATGGAGCACAGAACCTCCCTCTTTCATCCCAGCTTTTTTACCTTTCCATTACCTTGTAGTTAGAGAAGCATTCTGACATCTTGTAAGATTACGCTGGACCTTGTGTGCATTCTGGTGGCAAATTAAAGCCTGAGAGCTTCGGAACTTCTTAGAACTAGCAGCTGGAAAGGCGGAGAGGAGCCGTTGGGGCGATTCTGGTGTGGCTCACCGGAATCTGAAGACGAAGGTAAGGAAGATGGCGGAGGAGAAGATGGTTCCCGCTCCGGTATGTCGTATCTTTGCGACTCGCCGGAGGAGGACGTCCATCGAGATCTGCCGGCGGTCTCCGGCCGGATGGAGAAGAGGATCTACAAACGTAAGGTAAGGGCGGCGCAGCTGCTCAACATCGATGGGGAGGAATCTCTGCAGCGTAAAGGTACGTGTATTTCTGTTTCTTCTGCGGTGGTGGAGAAGCCGATCGATTGTTCGCGATCGCCGGCGTTGTTTCCGACAACCTTCCTCCTGGAAGAGTTTGATCCTAAAGAATGGATCCAAGTGGTGAGGCGAGCGAGGATCCGTTCCGATGCTCGCCACCGGAATCGCGCGGCCGGCCGATCTGCGTTGAAGTCCGCTGACGGTAGAATGCATCAACGGAGATATTTGAATTTCCGTGATTCATGCATGGGCCATACGGGCCGCGTGTCACGCCATGCAAATTGCCAAGTCGGCCATACGGGCCCAACTTGTGATTGTGTTGGTCGATCATCTAAGGCAGGGAATTCCTTCCGTAGGATTTAGGTCTTTTTTGGTCGCGAGACTCTGCCCCTGCGCCGCGGGTTGCTCGACGATCTTTGATCATGGCGAACCGGGATGGTGGCGGTGGCAAGAACGTTGGGAATGGCGGCGGTCAGAACTTCCGTTTCCATGGGGGAGGAGATCCTGGTGCAGGACCTAGTAATGCTCGAGGTGGTGCCAACTTCAACAACCAGGGCTATGGCGGCGGAGGATATAGGGCTGTAGGGTTTGATTATGGCCGCGGCAGCGGTGATTCTGGTCGTGGCGATTTCTATGAGCAGGGTCGTGGCAATTTCAATGGGAATCACAGTCACAATTTTCAGGGCAATGGTGGCCACGGGGGCAATTTTCAAGGAGGCGGCTATGGTGGCTTTCATCCAGGTGCCGGAGGAGCAAATAGATTTGATAATGATCAGTACAATGGTTATCCCAACCGTAGGAGGGAGTTTCATGGTCACCGGGAGGGTGGTTTTGACGGGCGTGGTCGATCGAATGAGCGTGATGTGCGTCGTCCACCTCCACGTCGCAATCCACCTGTTGTTGCTACAGCTGATAAGTCAATGCAAGCAGCTCCTTCTGTTCCTCTTCCGGTAGCTGCTGTTGGTCAAGCAGGCATGGAACCTGGTGCGGTACAAGTAGCGAACGTCGCTGCTCCTGGTGCTGCTCTAGAATCTGGTCAAAGTCTGGATGCTGTCAAGGTGCCTGAGAAAAAAGATAAAAGTGTAGAAAAGGTGAAGTGCTTCCGATGTGGAGCTAAAGGGCATTTTTCAGTGGAGTGCACAGCAAATTTGTGTGATTTTTGCGCGTCAGTGGATCATGCGCATGAGGAATGCCCGCTTCATGATGCTCCGAAGCTCTCCCTATCTCTTTTTGGCTTGGCTCATGAAGATCTTATGATTATTGAGGCTCATGCTACTCCTAACTTTCGGCCAAAATCTGATAGTGGTCGGATGGGTCGGATTACGGTGTCTGGTGGCTCTATGTCGGTTCAAAAAATTGTGGAGGTGCTTCGATGGATTGTTATTGATGATGATTTCCAGTGGGACGTTCAGCCGGCTGGTGAAAATGTGTACAAGACACAATTCCCTAGCAAGATGGAGTTAATTAGGGCAACTCGTTTTGGAAAATTTGAGGCAAAAGAGAGTGAGTGTTCTGTCGAATTTGAGGAATGGAAATCAGAGGTGAAACCTTCTTTTCAGCTAGAAGACGTTTGGGTTTTGATTGGAGGAGTCCCGGATGATCTGAGACAGGATTATCTGGCGCTTTGGGGGTTAGGAGACTTGCTTGGGAAAACAAAAAAAATAGATATGGCTTATACTAGAAAGTTTGATGTGGTACGTGGACTTTATAGAGTGAGAGATTTGACAGCCATACCATACCATAAAGATATCTTATTTAAGGGCGAAGGATATCGTCTTTCTTTTGAGATTGATGATGATCAAGTCTTGTATGTCCCGGAGGAGGATATGCCTCAGGCATCCGATGAGAAAGAAGATGATGGAGCTAATGGAAATGATGATAAGAAAGCTGACCCGACAAAAGTTGTACAAGCTCGGACTAATTCTGAAAAATCTGATGATCCAAAGGCAGCAACTACCCCATCTGTTGGAGTGATCCTGCCTACTTCATATGCACGCACTGCTGCTCTCGGACCAAGCATACGGTTTGGTTCCTTTTCCGATCGTTGGGCAGATATGATGGAGGAGGAAGAATCTTGTGTGGCCGAACGTGTGAGTGGTGTGGAGGCAAGACGTTTGTTTCAGTCCCCTGCTCCCCCAGTTGTGAGCAGTACTGAAGAGGAGAAAAGGCTACAGCCGCCGATCGATGTCAAGACAGATCTTGCTGTCGAGCTAGCTGATGCTGCTGTTGGCGTTGCGGCCGCAGATGAAATTGGTGACGTGTATATTCCTGCTGTTGGCTTCAGATGTGATACTGTTTCTTCTAGCTCGTTGTCTGAGGTGGCTTCCTCGGATGATGAGAATCGATCCTCGAACCTTCCTTCGCTGTGCAAACGTGGTGTCAAGTCCGTGGTGTCACCTGCATGCGTTGGGGTTCCTGCTGCGGCAGCGGTCTCGGCTGCTTGTGTAACGCCGACCAAAGGAGTGTTCTCTGCGGATTTCGCCGCTGCGACCTCGGAGGTTGTACCTACTTCTCCAACTTCGGTCCTGGCAGCTCCAAGAGTACAGCCGTCTTTGCGGACGGGTGATCGGATGTCTACACCATCGGGTGTCTTGAGTCCTACTGTTACTTCACCACCTTCATGCTTCAAGAAGACACCAAAAGGAAATCTTATTTACTGTCCGGATAATAACCTTACACCGACAAAAGCTACGACTGCGAACATTGTTGCTTTTGGTGGTATTCCGGAGCCTTCTTCGGTGGGTCTGCGCTCGAGTACACGTATCCGGGCACAACCGAATGCCGATGTCCCTATGCTGGAGAGGGCAATGAAGATTGCTGAGCAGCGGGATTCTCCTATCACCTCAGGTACTAAGCAGAAATCCAAGTTTTCTATTTTAAATTTTTCGGATACTGATTTAGTTAGCAATGCTAGTACGATTGGGGTATCTCTAGGCCAATCACATGCACAAATTTCTTCTTCTATCAATAACGTGAGGAGTTTAGAAAATGAAAGATCTTTAACTATTCTTCACAAAACGGTTAGTTCAGAGGATGATCCACCTAAGAATTTCTTTCTTTCTAAAGTGTCGGCTTTATGTGAAGACTTGATGGCTGAGGAGGCTGTGGGTTTGGATGATCATACGGATCTGTCCACCCATCAACCGAAAGCAAAGTGCTCGAGGGCCAAGAAGAAAATCAATTTTTCTAACGTTCGGCGTAGTTCTAGATTTAAAGTTAAAAACTCTAGTTGAGATGAGAGCTTTCATTTGGAATAGCGAGGGTCTTAGAGATCCTGGTAAGATTTGGTACATCCAGGAATCAATTAGAGAATGGAACCTAGATGTGGTGGCCATTTTGGAAACTGGGAGATCTAATTTTACGGTATCGTTTTTGAACCACCTATCTGGGGGACGAGACTATACGTGGTTTTGCTTGCCTCCACATGGGCGTTCTGGTGGAATTCTAATTGGCATTAACTTTACTTCTCTTGCTGTAAACAAAGTTGACACAGGAGATTATATTGTTAAACTTCACTTGCGGTCTAAAGTTGATGGGTTTGAATGGATTTTTGTGGCTGTATACGGCGCAGCCCAAGATTCACGAAAACCAGATTTTTTAGCTGAGTTGGTTCGCATGTGTGAGGATCAACCTTTACCTATGTTGGTTGGAGGGGATTTCAATATCATGCGTCGGCCAGAAGATAAGAACAATGATAGATTTTCTGCCCGGTGGCCTTTCATGTTTAATGCCATCATCGAATGCCTTAGCTTTAGAGAAATTGATCTCTCAGGGAGGCAGTACACTTGGGCTAATCGGCTTGACACACCGACTTATGAAAAATTGGATAGAGTTCTAGCTACGGTCGAATGGGAGCAAAAATATCCTTTAGTTTCGGTTCAGGCACTAACACGGTCTGGGTCTGATCACACACCTTTGTTAATTGATTCAGGAGATCAATCTTACTTAGGGAATATTTGTAAATTTTCTTTTGAGCTTTCTTGGTTGGGACAAGAGGGTTTCTTTGACATGATTAAAAGGGAATGGGAGTCAGTCCATACGGGACATTCCCCAATACAAATTTGGCAACACAAAATTAGACATTTGAGGCGCTTCCTTCGTGGATGGGCAAAGAATAAAAGTGGTGTATATAGGCAGGAGAGGGATAGGCTGTGTCGGATTATTGATCAACTTGATGTCAAGGCCGAAACTCTACCCCTAACTAATGTGGAACGGGAAACATTAAGGGGGGCTTCTCTTAGTTTGGAGAAACTACGAAGGGAAGAGGAAATCAAGTGGGCACAGCGGGCTAAAGTGAAATATATTCAAGAAGGGGGAAGTAATACGAAATACTTCCACCTCATTGCTAATGGAAGACATCGTAAGAAAAAAATATTTCAGTTAGAACAAGATGAGGGGACTATCGTAGGACAAGAGAATTTAAAACTTTATATCACAGATTACTACAAAAAATTATTTGGAGCAACGGCACCAAATAATTTTTCCTTAGATGAATCGTTAAATGAGGATATACCGAAATTATCTGATGAGGAAAATTGCATCCTGGTTGCGGATTTTACTTCTAAGGAGGTATATGACGCCATTATGCAAATGGAACATAATAAAGCTCCAGGGCCAGACGGGTTTCCTGCTGAGTTTTATCAAATGTTTTGGACTGTTATCAAGGATGATCTAATGTCAATGTTTGTACAGCTGAAAGCAGGAGAGCTTGATCTGTATAAATTAAATTTTGGTATCATAACCTTGCTGCCTAAAAAGGAAAATGCGGTTCAAATCCAGCAGTACCGACCTATTTGTTTGCTAAACGTGAGTTTCAAAATCTTTACGAAGGTTGCAACAAATATGATTTCTGCTGTTGTTGACAAAGTTATAAAACCAACCCAAACTGCTTTTATGCCGGGAAGACATATTCTTGAGGGGGTGGTAGTGTTACACGAAACCATTCATGAACTTCATAGGAAAAAAATGGATGGGGTTTTGTTCAAGATCGATTTCGAAAAGGCCTATGATAAGGTTAAATGGTCTTTTTTACAACAAGCGTTACGAATGAAGGGTTTTGATCAACTTTGGTGTAAGATGATTGAAAATTTTGTTCAGCTCGGGTCTGTGGGGATAAGGGTTAATGACGATATTGGCCACTATTTTCAGACAAAAAAAGGGCTGCGGCAAGGAGACCCCCTATCCCCTATTCTTTTTAATGTTGTAGCGGATATGCTTGCTATTTTAATTAATAGAGCCAAGGATGAGGGAAAGGTCGGTGGACTGATGCCTCATCTTGTGGAAGGGGGTGTATCAGTTTTACAATATGCGGATGATACAATTCTTTTTTTGGAACATGATTTACAGAAAGCTGTTAACATGAAGCTTATCCTCTGCATTTTCGAACAATTATCTGGTCTGAAAATTAATTTTCATAAGAGCGAGATCTTTTGTTTTGGTAAAGCACAAGAAGAAGTGAACGCCTATAAGGATATTTTTGGTTGTGAATGCGGATCGCTGCCATTTAAATATCTTGGTATTCCAATACATTATAGGCGGCTGCTCAATAGTGAGTGGAAACCGATTGAAGATCGCTTTGAATGCAAGTTTGGGTGTTGGCAAGGAAAGTTACTCTCATACGGAGATAGACTTATCCTCATAAACTCAGTGCTCACTAGTTTACCTATGTTTATGCTCTCCTTCTTTCAAGTGCCAAAAGGGGTACAAAAAAGATTGGATTTTTATAGATCTCGTTTCTTCTGGGATAGCGATCACATTAAGAAGAAGTATCGTTTAACAAAATGGAACATTATTTGTAGACCAAAGGATCAGGGAGGTCTGGGAGTAGAAGTTTTCGATGTTAAGAACAACTGTTTACTAAGCAAGTGGCTGTTTAAGCTTCTCAATGAGGAAGGAATGTGGCAAGAATTGCTACATAATAAGTATCTTAGCAATAAATCTTTGTCACAAGTGACAAGTAATCCCACAGACTCTCCTTTTTGGAAAGGCCTTCTGGCTGTCAAAGATGGTTTTTTTTCCCGTGGTCATTTTGTTGTGGGCAACGGCATGATCACTCGTTTCTGGGAGGATGTTTGGTTAGGGAACACGTCTCTAGCTGTTCAGTACCCCTCTCTTTATAATCTGGTGCGCCGAAAAAATGTTTTAGTTGCAACTGTGCTTGCAACGCAGCCTCTGAACATTGAGTTTAGGCGTAATCTGATAGGAAATAATTGGGACCGATGGGTGCACTTGGTGCAACGCCTCATGCAAGTTGGTTTGTCGGAAGCGGCAGATGTTTTTGTATGGAATCTAACTCCTAATGGTCTTTTCTCGGTCAAATCGATGTATCATGATATGTTGAATGATCATACGGTCTTTTTGAGGAAATATATTTGGAAACTAAAGGTTCCTTTAAAAATTAAGATCTTTATGTGGTTCCTATACAGAAAGGTAATCCTTACCAAAGATAATTTGGCTAAACGGAAATGGAAAGGGTGCACTAAATGTGAATTTTGTGATTCAACGGAGTCAATTCAGCATTTATTTTTAACCTGTCCTCTAGCACGTTTCATATGGAGAATTGTCGAATTCGCCTTTGATTTACCACCACCAGCCAATATCACGAACATGTTTGGGAATTGGTTGAGAGGGATGCAAAAAATAGATAAAGCACGTGTACGAGTAGGCGTGTGTGCTATACTTTGGTCCCTGTGGACGTGTAGAAATGAATTAGTGTTTAACAACTCCAAACGCATGAACTATTTGCAGGTTATCTACAAGGCTACGTCCCTACTTCGCGCGTGGTCTTTACTCCTCCCTTTGGAGCAACGCGAGGAAGTGGCTTCTGGGTGTGGCCGGCTTGAGGCGGTCGCTCGGGCGTTCTACAACTTCGCTGGCTGGCAGATTTTCAATAGATTAAGTGATGCATAAGTGTTTCATTCCTGTTGTTTTTCGCTGGCTAGTGTTCATCGCTACTCTTTCTGATTCTTGAGTTGTAATTCGTGGAACCTGATACTTCGAAATTTGTAATAAAACAGCTGTATGCATCCTCATGATGCAGAGGCTGGGGCTTCTCCCCATTTCAAAAAAAAAAAAAAAAAAAAAGCTGGAAAACACTGTTTGGTGGACATGAATATGGACGGAGAGACATATTTAGCTTGTTCTCATCAGCATTTGACTCATTCGCTCCAAAATTGGGCCAATCAGCGGTTATTGGACCGCTCAGGCCTAATCCTGAGCGATACTGACTGGTGCGACATTGGATCCAAGAGATGTATTGCATGCGTTGGTCACTTTTGCGGTTTTGCCTTTCTAGCCTACTCACTCTCAAGACATTATCCATGTGCTTTCACCTTTGAATTGATGTTCGATCAGTTATGCATTGTACTGTGCTCGCAACAAAGGGAACTGACCTGGCCGAGTTAAACACGATACTAACCCGCCATATTAAGGGGAGGTCCCTATAGACTGAACACAGATGCTGTCCAACGAGAGGCGAATTTAAATTAAACAAGCTGAAGCGTGAATTACTTTATCCCATCTACACTGTTATACTCAACCTGAATAAAACAGGCTTCATCTAGAAGACTGCAGATGTTAATGTTCTATTTATGATGGACCATCCACTTGTGTTTATTGATTTCTAGACTCCATCTATGTTGTTTCCTGATAGTTCTCCGTGAGGATGTAAGGAAAATTAGCAGGCTGACAGAAATATTGCAGGAAAGCTCCACTTAAACATACAAGACACTAGTTCATCATAGAGATCTTGATTGGGACCCTATTTGCAAATAAAGGACTATAGGTTCACATTGTTGATCTTTCTATGTGGAGCTGAAATGATTGCGCCATTGAAAATTTCAACTAGAAAAGGACCGAGTGACCGACTGTTTTAAGGAAGGAGTAAAAGGGCGACTAAGACATAAAAGATCACCAGGTTTCTCCTGATTCTTCATATACCACAATCCAAGCCAACAAAAAAAAAGTAAACCAACAATTATAGCACGATAACTATTTGTTCAGTTCATTTCCACAACTTTTGTGTACATCCTGAATATGAAACTAAGTTGAATACTGATTCCTTTTTTCTCTCTCCAGGCATAAAATCATTACAACCAACCAAAGCTACCTAGTTTTCAGTAGAAAGCTAACCTTAGAATCAAGTCAAATTTAGCAAATCAGAATAGTTAAATTTATTTACAGGCTCTATTCCTTGTTATGTTTCCCCATCCGCAAACTTGAATTATAACACCTTTATAATGTTCTGCTTTTGTCAGTGCTCTATTCAATGTAGCCAACAAATCAGGAAAGAGTGAAAAATATCTGAATGTTTATGGCACAATTTTGCAACCCCCCATTTATTTGTTACCTTGCAGCTGGAACAAGATTTTTTTCAGGAACGCACGAGAGAGCACGCCTTTTTATATATAGAAGAGAGCACAAAGTTTACAGGCATCCACAAAGCTGGAACAAGATTTATTTTAGTCAATGGGGTTTCCCAGTATAATTCATATATAAAAAAGTGCACATGACTGCTTAATTAGCGATCAAACTTTAGTAGATATGTTTTATACACAAAATCTTCCGTAATAGAGAAATCCGAAAGGTGGACACTGGATGATGGATCTCACAAATTATAATTATGTAGGAACAGCACTAATTTGTTTTGAATTATAATTCTTTAAATGAAAAAGAACTTGTTTGGTTAGTCAAATCTAATACCAAATGCTTTGGTATATTATTCGCCTCTTCAGGTAACGCGTCTTCTATTTAACATTTACATGTTGAGTGTAAATTAAATCGCATATTTATTCTGTTAAGTTTTAATACATAAATTCATGTGTGCTGGCATTACTCCATGCACACAATGATCTATTATAGGACACAAATATTAAAAACAAATCACATGTTTTGATGGTGTATTATTACAGTCACATCGTAAGCAGAAGGTTGCTCAGTATTTGAAGTTTAAGATTGCTGATTCCTAAATGTACTGTATCAATGACAATAGACTTCACAGTTACAGGCACCAAAATTCCTCATCATTTAAGTTACATTTGCCAAACTACACAGAAGATATACATTTTGAGTGGGTGCATACCAATAGCCTAAGTTCAAGTAAGCATCCAATATTCCAATAAGGCAAAAACATAGTTTGTTCTGCCCTGGACGTCATAATTAATCATAATGTTTCTCATACCAAGTCACAGCACCGCATCCCTAAACAAGTCAAATAAGACAGTGTATTGCAACAGTGCTGATTTACGTTTCTTTCAAACCATGGAACAACTCAAGTTAATAAGATTTATCTTCTTAAATCGTCTTTCATCACCCACAGGCTCATTCCATCAAACAGGTCCATCAGATCTCGATCAAACACGATCACACAAAAGGCCCTTCACATTTCAAAAGATCACAAACATGAGTGCCTACCTTTGTGCAGGCTCAACGCCGAAGACGCCGTCCCTCCATATCACAAACTCGCAAGTCCGCTCCGGCAGGTGCGGCGCAAACGCCACCTTCATGTGCCTCCTGGTGCTCCCACCGTCGCTGCCCACCTCACGCGTCAGGAACAGAGTGTTGACGCAGTTGGCTTAGGAAAGCCCCAACGCAGGGCTCACCTGCCGCCCAGACGACCAGGCCATGGTGTTGCCCGTGTTCCCCTCGACCACGTCGACCACCTGGTTGGTCACCACGACAACGCACTGGTGCATGTACGCCAGTTCCTTGAGTTTTGCGGATATCTTGAAGAAGAGCCCCGTCCAGCGATTGAGGTCGGCGGGTGAGGGGTCGAAGTCCGTGCGGAAGAGCGTGGCGATGGAGTCAAGGAGGATGAGGCGGATAGGGAGGGGGTGGGGGGAGTGAGTACGGTGGGAGAGGTGGTGCTGGGCGCGCGAAAGAATGGAGAGGAGGTCGGACAGAGAGTGTACTGTAGGTTTTTGGAGCTCTTTGATCGATTCAGCTGGCCACGCCTGTGTAGCTACGTAGCTGATTGATACCTGAACTCCGCGTGATCGTGAGCTGGTAAGCTAGGATATTGATCGCTGATAGATCGTTTCCCTACGCTAGCTAGCTTTTGAACGATTGGAACTTTCGGCGACATTGCGAAACAAGCGACGGAACGAAAACTGATTTGGTGTTGCCAAAGGCACGTCTCGTGCCTTTTGGTTCTCTTCTTTCTCTTTGATTTTCGTTGTGTTTACAAGGCCACCGTGCCGGTGCTTATATACACGTCCACGCAGGGACTAAGTAATCATAGTAGGACTAGATATCCTAGTTCTACTAGGACTCACTTTTCTAATCCTACCCAAACTCGAATAGGAGACAACAAACGGATTAACATCTACATTCACCTCCTTAATCTGGTTGAATTTCTTCAATTCTTGCACTCCGAATTTCTTCCTCGTCTCGATGAACTTCTCTTTATCGAGGGACTTGGTTAAAATATCGGCAAGCTGATCGTTCGTCTTCACTTGTTGAACTTCGATCATCCCCTCCTCAATGCACTCCCGGATGTAATGAAACCGGGTGTCTATGTGCTTGCTCCTCTCGTGATGAACCGGATTTTTGCACAATGAGATTGCAGCTTGGTTGTCGATCTTCAATGACACCTTCCGCACCTCCCTGTTCGTAAGATCAGCTAGAAGTCTTCTCAGCCACGTACCTTGACAAGCCGTCGTGCTCGCCGCGATGAACTCTGCCTCGCATGAAGACACTGCCACCACCTTTTGCTTCTGAGAATTCCAGCTGATTGGATTCGGACCTAGGTAGAATACCATGCCCGTTGTGCTTTTCCGATCATCAACATCACCTGCCATGTCGCTATCTGAATAGCCGTGAAGGATCAATCCTTCTTTTCCCTTTCTATACGTGCAGCCAAGATTGACGGTGCCTTTCACATAGCGCAATATTTTCTTGATGGCGCTCATGTGTTCTGTCGTGGGGTTCTCCATGAAACGACTCACGACCCCGACTGAATAAGCCAAGTCCGGTCGGGTATGCACCAAATATATTAGGCTGCCCACAATGCTTCGATACGTTGTGGCGTCCACCGGCGGATTTGAGCTGATCTTGCTCAACTTGTGATGTTGGTTAATTGGAACTTGTACCGTATTGCAATCTGCCATGCCACACTTATCCAACAACCTCACCGCGTAAGCCGATTGACATAGGGAAATTTCTCCGAAGCTTTGCTTCACTTCAATGCCTAAGTAATAGCTTAGTAATCCTAGATCACTCATGCTAAACTTCTTCGTCATATGCGCCTTGAAATCTTCGATTTCTTGCGCGCTATCTCCGGTTATGATCAGATCGTCGACATAAACTCCAACTAGCAGGTTTGAACCTTTGTAGTGCTTTATATAGACCGTGTTCTCGAGGGGACTTCTTGTGAAGCCGAGAGAGACCAAACTTTGGTCTAACCTTGACTTCCAAGCTCGTGGTGCTTGCTTGAGCCCATATAGTGCCTTCTTGAGCTTGTAAACCTTCTCTTCTTCGTCTTTCTTCTCGTAGCCGAGGGGTTGTTCAATGTACACTTCTTCCGTGAGATCACCGTTGAGGAATGCGGACTTAACATCCATGTGATGAACCTTCCAATCCTCCTGTGCTGCCAAAGCTAGGAGCAGACTCACGATCTCGAGTTGAGCAGCCGGTGCAAACACCTCCTCATGATCAACTTCTTGACGTTGTACGTAGCCCTTCGCAACAAGTTTTGCCTTGTGCTTCACAACAACACCCTTCGTGTCCTTCTTCAACTTGTAAACCCACTTCAAACCAAGAGGCTTATGGCTCGGAAGTTGGGTTACCAAGGACCAAGTATTGTTGCTCTCAATCGCCTTCATCTCCTCGTCCATGGCGTGCTTCTAACTTGGATCGTTGCTCGCCTCTACAAAATTTGTCGACTCCTCGACATTAGGAGAAACAAATTGTGTCGATGCCGATGCGATTGAGGAAGGTGGTGAATAACTTGGCATGCTTGGCGTCGGGTCGTTGGCATCCGTATCACCGGCGTAGTCGTCGTGACCGTGACCATCGTCGTTGCGGTCGTTGCGGTCGTTGTCACTTTGCGCCTCATTGTGATTTTGATCACCATGCAACGCCTCATCTGCAGCATCGTTGCCAAGATCTTCACTCATGTCATCGTCGATGTCCGCATCATGGTGATCATGATCACCTCGGTCACCTTGGTTGCTTGTGTCCTCGTTCCCGGATAGCTTCGTTGTTACCTTCTTCTCTTGAATTACCACCTTCCGGTTTGGCTTCACAACCACCGTTTGGGTGAGATCACAAACTTTGGCCATTAGAAGAGTTGGATCGTCGTCTTCATACTTCACCAAATTTGCTCTCAAGTCCTGCTTGTTCGGCTCCGGACATTGCTTTGCAAAATGACCCATCGTATTGCAGTTGTAGCACTTGACCTTGGACATGTCCAAGTTCCGTGGCCTCTGCTCGTTAGATTGATCACCTTTGCCATGTCCATGTGACTTGCCTTTTCCTTTGCCCTTCACATGGTGTATGTCGTTGTCCGAGTCGCTTGATTCTTCACCATCACGCTTTCCTTTGCTTCTTGGGGCTTCCCAGTC
The DNA here is from genome assembly GCA_026929855.1 of Poa annua. Taxonomy (NCBI): domain Eukaryota; kingdom Viridiplantae; phylum Streptophyta; class Magnoliopsida; order Poales; family Poaceae; genus Poa; species Poa annua. The sequence continues at coordinate 99,521,288 of CM049427.1, forward strand.
AGCGCGTGAGTACATGAGTTGATTCCCGCCTCCTCTTTGGCCTCTCCGACAACCACGACCTCGACTTCATCAAGCTTTGCACCAAGTGCGCGGATCTCTCCTACCAACGTGGTGAAACGCATAGCGTAATCGTTCACCGATTCCGTTTCCTCCATCTGTAACTTGTGAAATTGGCGCTTCAGCACTTGTGCCCGAGCCTTCGTGACTCCATCTTCTCCAATCCTCATCTCGTTGAGTGCGTCCCACACCTCTCTTGCCGTTTCGAACTCCGGCAATATCATCAGCACGGAATCCGACACAGACTGGGCTATGGCGGCCATCGCACCATCGTCGCACTCGTCGTCGACTTCATCGTCGGTGATTGCCTGCCATGCTCGGAGTGATCGGAGAATAATCTTCATCTTAAGCGCCCAAACACCATAGTTGGTGTCTGTCGCATCGGGTACTGCACCGGGATATTGCGGTGCGCCATTACGTTGGCACCGCTCGCCCTGCTCGTTGCTGTCTTCTTGGCCTTTTTCACGATCTTGTCGCTTTTCTTGTTCGCCTTGGAGTCGTTGGCCTTTTCGGACGTTGAGCTGTTGACGGATTCGTTGTCACTTTTGCCCATTGTCTTCTTAACCTGGCTCTAACACCAAATGTATGTTTTTGGAGCTCTTTGATCGATTCAGCTGGCCACGCCCGTGTAGCTACGTAGCTGATTGATACCTGAACTCCGCGTGATCGTGAGCTGGTAAGCTAGGATCTTGACCGCTGATGGATCTTTTCCCTACGCTAGCTAGCTTTTGAACGATTGGAACTTTCGGCGACGTTGCGAAACAAGCGACGGTACGAAAACTGATTTGGTGTTGCCAAAGCCACGTCTCGTGCCTTTTGGTTCTCTTCTTTCTCTTTGATTTTCGTTGTGTTTACAAGGCCACTGTGCCGGTGCTTATATACACGTCCACGCAGGGACTAAGTAATCAGAGTAGGACTAGATATCCTAGTTCTACTAGGACTCACGTTTCTAATCCTACCCAAACTCGAATAGGAGACAACAACCGGATTAACATCTACATGTACTGCGGCGAGAAGGACGTGGTCTAGGAGGTCGGGGCACGATTTGGGGGCAAGAAGGCAGAGGCGGCGGAGGGGAAAGGGGAGGTCGGAGCATAGGAAGAGGGAGGAGAGAGGGGAGAGGGGAGCAAGGGGGGCGAGCTGGAGACAAAGCTGGGTCTTGCCAGAGGCGGATTCGCCGGCAATCTCTGTGACCGACGCGGTGGGGAGGCCACCGGAGAGGAGGCGGTCGAGGAGGGGGCAGCCGAGGGAGAGCTTGGCAGAGCAAGAGGAAGCGAGAAGGCGAAGAGGGTTCTCCGGGCGAGGCTGTTGCTGGCGGCTGTAGGAGGAGGTTGCAACCGGGGGCTTATGCGCCGGAGGTCGCATTGTCGGCAAACTTGCCGCCGGGGCTCCGATAAATTCGCAAATCTGAGTACGAAATGGCGCGGCCCCGCAGATGGTTTCTCGCCGCTATAGTGAATTGTTGTTGTACTAGCTATAGTGAATTTTAGTTGTACTAGTTAAATGCTCGTGCGTTGCTATGGGTAGAGAAAACATATTCTTATTAAAAAATGTTAGCATAAAGGACAGTGAAAAATATCAGCTTAATTGAAATATTTCTCAAAAAATGGAATGAGTTGGATAACCAGTTTTGTAATGTAAGATATAATAATCATGAATTAATCTAGTAAGGACATCCTTATAGACTATGCTCTTTGTGGTTGTTACTAAGTACCAAGTTCTTTTTCTCTTCTTTGAATTCTTGGATCCTTTTCTTCGACCTTTATTGCGAGGATCTTGATGTTTCTTTTAGCGGTAACTCTGGACAACGCGACGTATTACTGTCCATGAGAGAATACTGGCTCCAGCAGGTACACGCCTACAATCGGGATGGTCTGCCCTTGCGCCTTGTTGATCGTCATGGCAAAACTAAGCCTGATGGGAAACTGTTTCCTCTTAAATCTGAACGGGAACATGTCACTATTAGATGGACATAGAGGTATCCGAGGGAGAAACATCATCTCTCCAGCGTGTTGTCCCACCACGATCTCCGCATCTATCGCGTTCCTCTGAAATCCACGGATCACAAGCCTTTTGCCGTTGCACAACCCATTAGCTGAGTCAATGTTCCTCAGCAGTATAATAGGGCATTTTATCTTCAGCTTAAGTGCGTGCAGGGGCATCCCAGGAGGAGCCAGCGAGTTAAGAAACTCTTGAGCATAGAAGCCATGCGGATCGTCCTCTGCACTATCGAATCTATGGTAGATCATCTCCTCTCCTTGAAAACGCTCAATCATGCGCATGTTCATTCCATCGACATTATCATTCTTTGTGGAGAGGATTGCTCGAGAAGTCATGTAATATGTATTGTTCATGTTTTGGTCCAGGGCAGGTTACACATGGTCGATCAACTTCTCTATGTCAGACTTGTCGCCCATAGACGGAACACATATATCTTCGGGAAGCTTTATGTTTCCTTTCTCACCAGTCTCCTCAGTGCCGTTACCTATCCTCAGTAAATAATCCGCGAACCACTGGTCGTTTTGCGCCCTCATGTTCTTCACGAGCCTTAGCTGGCGCTTGCCCTTCCATAGGTTTGAACTCCGCAGGCAAGCGTCTATTTATCTGACCCTGTGACCCTTTCCTCACTACTGGAAGCACCTGCCTGAAGTCCCCACCGAAAACGACAGTCTTGACTCCGAAAGGTCGGTCGGGGTAGCCCATGATAGCACGCATGCTTCTGTCCAACGCTTCAATTGCCTGTCGTTTCGTCATGGTGGCCTCGTCCCATAGTATGAGCTTAGCCATTCTCAAGAGCTTGGCTGTCCCACTCTGCTTAGTGTAGCTGCATGAAGTCCCTTCTTCAAGGTTTAGTGGGATCTTGAACCTCGAGTGGGTTGTCCTTCCTCCAGGCATGATTGAAGCCGCGACACCGGACGTCGCTGTGGCCAGCGTGATATTTCCATGTCCACGAACCCTAGCAAGCAGCGCCCTATAAAGGTATGTCTTCCCCGTGCTTCCCGGACCATCGACGAAGAATACGCCCCCATCTTCGCCATCGACTGCCTCTAGTATCTCGTCGTAAGCAAGCCTCTGCTCGGAATTCAGGAACGACATTAGAGAAGCGTCTTCCTCATCAACCTAGATGTTTGTTTCCTCGATTACCTCTCTGGACTCTCCTCCAGTGTTGTCATACGTCTCGTCAATGTCCGGAAGAGGGAACAACTTTATGTATTTACCCATGGATTGTAGCATTCTCCTTATATCAAGCAACACCATTTGCTCTACCCGCTTTTGGACATGTGGGTTGTCGCCGGTAGTCGTCTGACATCGACTCAAAGTGTCGATCCCAAAGTCCACGCACATCGCCAGGCTCACAGAATACCAAGATCGTTGCGAAGAGCCTTCTAAGTGAGGCCGTCATGGCGAACTGCTCCGACTCGGTAAGACACTCATCGAGCGTGTTATCGGCCTCGATTAGACCCTTCTTCTCCGCAGCCTCACGAAACACCACATAGCACACCATCAACCGTTTTCAGGTCTTCGAAGGACGTCGAGCCTGGTACGTGGTTTAGAAGCACCCTAAGAAAGTAACTCTCCCCCTCTACGGTATTGGCTGTCACGATTCGACCTACTTGGTGATCCGTTTTCCTTTTCTTCCAGTACTTTTCTGGTTGCCACGTGAACCGTCCTGGAATTCCTGTAGAGAATATCTCAAGCCCACTCGTGGTTCTGGTTAGCCACAAAATACTCTGTTAGCATGGACGCGTTCTCCCTGGCAACAATGTCATTTAGATTGTCTCCTTCTTTGAACGCTACTCTTTGCATATCTGGTAGATGAAGCGACAGTTGTAGTACAGACGGGTGGATCTCAGACAGTTTGAAGCAAATTTCCTCCACATAGCTTCAGATGGTGTGATCCATCTTGCGTCAATGTATCTCTTGATCTCGTCTATGTTACCTTTTTCGTCGGGTTTGTCGATGTTGAATGAAGTCTGATCGTGGCCCTTATATATGTACTGATATAGGTACTTGACTGCCTTTATGCTGGAGCACACCTCCACGTTTATGTGGCAGCTGAACATCCGCGAGAGGTAGGGGTTGTAAGGCACGACCCATCTATTGTCGAGCGCCGAACCGCGGACCGTCGTCGAACGGCCGTCCTTCCATCTCTGATAAATGGGGTATGAGTCCTTCCCCTGTATGGTGGTCTCGTTGAACATTCGTGGGTACCTACACTTGCACGATCCATCTTGCATACACACGTTGTTTGGCTTTAGGGAACAACATGGGCCGTGCATCATATGTTTCACGACCATGGCGTGTAGCTCCGGGTATTTATCCTTGTCTGGGAGCTCCGCTGATATTAGGCGGTCATACTGCTCTGGCACAACGAGCTTATATTTTGAACCCATGATCAATAGGAAATGGGCATGTGGGAGGCCCCTCTTCTGGAACTCGACCACGTAGACCCACGCCTTCACAACGTCCAGGATGTTCTTCTTGGTCAGCATATATTTCATCATCTCCAGCTTGGCTCTAAACACTCGAGCCACAATATCTGGTAGGTCCTGTGGGGTTTGGCCTGGAAGCAGGGCATCTTGTATCTCCTGCCAGTTTGGGTTGCACGTCATCGTCAGGAAGATGTCAGGCTTGCCGTACGTTTGTACCAATGCCATGGCGTCCATATGCCTCCGCTTCATGTCACGTAAACACCCATGGAATTTCCAAGGAGCACAATCCTTGTGCCAATAGCGCTTGCTTGAGTCTCTCCGGCCGTGATGCTATTGACAATGCCTTTATATAGATCAGCACGTATCTGCGGTTGGTGCTTCCTGTACCAATTCAACCTACATCCCTCGATCTTTATGTACATGTCCACCGCCCATTGCTGGAACAGACGCTGTCCATGCAGTATGGGGTTGAATATAGCAGGACACGTTTGTAGTCGGTAACAGTAGTAGGCCCTGACGGAGACACACATACGTCCACCCCCCCCCCCTCTGTGACAGGAAAAAAGAAGGTTATGCAACATATGTGAAGGATAGAGAAACTTGCATAATTATTCGAGATAGCCAAACCTGGATCTTCTTCACGATCTGCTCTTTGTAGCTGCGCAAGGTCCCAAGACTTATTACGTTTAGGTATATTCGGATGCCAACCGAGCTTGCCCTTTGGGAAGAATAGGGGGTATGAGAGCGGGTCATAGAATCCTTGTGTGGCATGTATAGCCTTTTATTGTCATTGCCGTAGAGTATAATGTTACGTTTGAACCTATTTGCGAGGTCGCTGCCTTCGACCCAGATCGCAGCCACCTCAGATGATACCGGTGTGTTGTATCTCTGTTGGTCTAGCTTTTTGTCAGTGTTTTCTTCTATACGGTAGTCCTCGAGGTTATCCTTATGGGCGCCCAAACTTCTAAACCGCTCAGAGCAGGGGTTTCCTCTCAGTATGTCCACAACCTTACGTACGACCTCCTGGTCTAGTTGCTTGGTGGCTTCCTTGCGGTTGATCAGGTTGGGATCGTCGTCGTAGAAGTAGAGTTGTAGATGTTCCGGGCGAAAGCCTGGGCCGAAAGAATGCACGTTGTGGTACATGGAGCCTTGCGCCCGGAATGTGTACGTCCCGGACCTCATGTTCATGCAGTCGTTGTCGACGCTGACGCGAAGGGTTGTGAAGGAGAAATGGCCGTTGAAGAATGGTATGCTCTCTCGAAAATGCCGGCTGTACGCATCCGCCCTAGACCATAGCCTCATCAGCTCCGGTATTGGCTCTGGTTCAGCGAGTTCGATCTGTTCGTTTAGACAGCAGAAACCAGGGGTCTCATGCTCAAACCTCTTGGCATGACAGTGTTGGCAGTTGGGGACTTACTCTAGTATGTGTGTGCTATTTAGGAGGTTTGAGTACACAAAGTCGAAAGGATCGATGGCACGCTTGTCTGATGAGTCTATCATTGTAGGGAGGTACTGAGCATCAGTCTTAAAACCTACATGAAGTGGATGTCACGTCAATATGTTCATGTTGATTTGTAACAAATAGGGTCGATGGCAAGATGAAAAGTCTGGCCTACATACCTTCACTTCCATCATAGATGTAGCACTCCTCGTCCATGAGGTCGTTGGGTATGATATTCTCATCCATGATACCGCTGAGGAAGGACTCCATGTCGCCTACCACATTATCGATCAAGTAAGTACGATGATTGAATGAATAAAGGGTTTAAATAGCCACAGTGTTACCTTCGGTCCCAATCGTATACTTCGGCGTGCTCGTTGAAGATATCTTTGACAAATTTTTTGTATTTGGACACGGCATCGCTATGGATTGAGGGCACACGGTGTTCCTCTTATCTGCAGCATTTGCCTTGCGTCGAGCAAGAAGTTTTGCCTTCTCTTCTCCTGATTTGTTTTGTCTGTATGTGTGTTTTCGTGCAATACCTTTTAACCTTTCTTCCACGGATATATTTTGCGTAGCTGCTCTTCGACGCGCATTTATCTCCTCTTTTTTCTCGACCGTCAAACTATTCCGCCGAGCTCTATCACATTCACGTCTTGCTTGATGTTTATCTTGTGTGGTGTTCACAACAGGTGGACTTTGCTCTACCATCATCGCGAGGGGTCTTGCACTCATGTTTTTCTAACTCACGATTGTCTTACGGATTTGTTCACTTGTAACGATCGAACCTAGTTGATAGATTGAGTACAATCTCATGTGATTATATAGGCGCGTTTGAGTGCATGTGTGTGAGTCCGACTCGGTTCTTCTTTTTTGAGTCGTACTCAAATCACTCTGTCTCTGGCGAACGTCGAGCTCCCTAATCGCTACGTCAGCCGTCACAAACACATCCCCGCTCAAGACCAAAAATACGTAACGTCAAGCCTGCAAAGCCTTCTCAGGGCATGTACAATGGGGTGACATCAGCCTTCTCTTAGCGTTGCCACGTAGGATAATTGTCTAGGTATCGGAGAGAGAATGAAGAAAGGGAAGGTTGCCTTCTCTTAGTTAAGGGATGATCTCTTACGAAATAAGATAAGGCTAATTTTACCATTGTACCACTTGTCTTCCCTTAAAACTTTAATTTCCTACCAAAATATAATTAATTTTAATTAATTGCTAGGGATGGCAATAAGAGATAATGCGTTGTACAACTTATAATTTTGACTTCCCTAAATGACGTGGATGGCTAAGAGAAGGCATGCCTTCTCTACCATTGTACATGCCCTCAGTTCCCACCTTATCACTTCCCTTTGCAGCATTGACCGAACTTGACCCCTCCTTCTCCGGCGTCCTCCGCAATTACTGGTCGCCGGGAGGATGTACGACGCGGAGGCGGACAAGTAGACGGGCGGCATGTTCGCGGCCGGGAGCGGTGGGCGCGACAAGGTGTGCCTCGGGTGGAGTGCTTCAAGCGGTCGTTCCTGATCATCACGGCGGCGACGGCGTATGCTGGCCCTTGTGGCGCGTCTATGGGTGCGGCGGCGCGGGGCGGGATGGACGAGACGACGCGGAGGTTGGGTCCGCCGTAGCTGCTGGGAGGCGGCGTGCCTTCGCGGGCGTCTCCGACTCGGGATTGGGAGTGGGGATCGGCGACGCAGAGTTCGTCGGCGCAGGGGAGTCGCGGCGGCCGCGGGTGCCGGCCGGAGGATGCGTCAGGGGGATGTCCCGTCCTGTGCGCAGGTCGACGGAGGTGGCGCGGCCAAAGCCCGGCAGGTGAACAGCGCCCGCCGGCGAGAGCTGGACGCCGTCTTGTCCGCAGGCGGGCAGGGGCAGCGGTTCTTGCATGGGGACGTGGTCGGCGGCGAGGCCGGAGGGCCGGGGCGGGGCACCGGATCGCGGGTGCGCAGCTTGTGCTGCTGCTCGAGGGAGGCGGCCGCGAAGAGGATCCCGGCGCCATGATGTTCGTGGTAGAAGACGCAAAAAACATCAACGGCCTCTTTTTGCCCACGCGCGGGATCTGAGGTCTGGCCGCGCGCGCGTGCTGCGGGCCTACGGCGCTCCGGCCATCCCGCCTCGCAGCGGCCCTGTCCCTCTCCCTCTGCGTCTCCGTTGCACCATGTGTCTCGTCCACGCTGCCATCGCGGGTCTTGGCCGCGGTACCCCCTTGAGTCCCTCTCCCTCACGTCGGCGTCGCCGCGCCGCTCCGTGTCGACAACGGCCGCGCCGGCGACCCGTCCGGATTCCGTCCGACCCTGTGGTGGTCGTGGTCGCGCGTGAAAGCACGACCGGAGGAAGCGGCGGCGGGAGCACGGCAAGCCTAGTCGAGCACAGGAGGCGAGATCCCTCGAGGACATGCTCTGCTGCGATCCCTGTCCCGAGAGGTCGTCTGCGAAAGAGTTTTCTGGACTACGTTGTATTTTTTCAAAAGTTGAGGTACTAAAACGCAAAACGACCAGGACGTACGGGACACCTTAGGCCGTGTTATATTGTCTTATATTATATTATATATATTGTAGATAGATATTATGGGTTAATTGGATCTATGCCATTGCCCAATTCACAAGTTAAATTTATGCCATTACAAAAACTTAAGTTGGAAACATGCCACTCAAAATTCTCAGTACTTCTATCTATATCAGTTTGTTCAATACCAAAACTTATACGATAGTTATACACTCAGTTAAAATTGAAAAGTTCTGGACAAAACTTAAAATCTCAGGTTAATGGTCCATATGCGCCCATAATTGACTCGTTTTTGAATAGTAGGCTCAGATTAGTGTTTTGGATTTTCTGTAAAAAATTAGATTTTTTTAGAAAGTCAACTTTCGCCAAATTTAATTTTTTTTGTATTTTTGGGGCGCCTGGACAATGCTAAATTGTTGCCAAAAAGTTGGATACGGGGTAGTATGATAAATACAGGACCATGAAGTTAAATACATGTATTTTTTATCCAGTTATTCTATTTAGTGGAGACAATGGAATAGATAGAGGTATTGCAAAGTTTGAGTGACATATATACAACTTCAGTTTTTGTAATGGCATATGTCCAACTTGTGAATTGGGCAATGGCATAGATCCAATTAACCCTTGTATTATTGGGATAGGATTGCGGCTTTGCTTCCACGTCAAAAAGTTTTTGTTCGTTCCAAATTTTGGGTGTTTTATAATTAAGTTTTTCTTATTTCCAAAATTTGGGGCATTACAGGCCTTCTCCCCTTAAAAGAATCTCGTCCCGAGATTCCTAAGCGGGTACTAAGAGAGTGCAAGGACAGGGGGTTTGATGATTCTTCATCCTCCGAGGTTGTGGACTCTTGACTGATATTTCCTTGTCGATGAGGTGTCTGATTTCTTCTGGAGGATTGGGTGTTTGCTGAAGGTGTTGACATGTTGGCCATTGCTGATGCAGGCTTCTTGTTGAGTTGACTTCAAAAACTCCAGGGTTGGGACGCAAAGAACAATTTGTCACAACTATCTAATAAGACTAGCATGCGCCTTCCCCCCTTAAAAAGGGGACACTAGAATGGTTAAAGTTGGTGCTAAAAGATGCTGCCGACTTCAAGGTGTTGTTGGTCTTGGGTATCACGATGATCTTCATCTTGGTCGTAGCTCCTCGTGCTTGGGGGCTGATGTAGATACTTGTCCTGATATTGCCGTCTTGAGTGGTTAGCAGTTAGACACGCGCAAACAGTTTTCAAGCCTCATAGGGGCGTTAGGTCGGTAGACTTGACTCTCTTCTTTTTCATAATAAGTCAAAGGGTGCTAAGATCTGCTAAAGACGTCTGAACTTGCTTGATGTTAGGTGTTGTCAACTGCAACATTCCTCAATCTTCACGTCGCCGTTGCACCTTGTTGATAATGTTAGCTTGATTTGTGTCCACCTTCGGTGTAGCAGACAACCACATTTGATGAAGACTTCTTCGTTCTTGGGTTTCATGGCGCTTTGCACAAATCTTCAAGGGTCGGTTGGATCAGTGTTAGCCTGAAACACAAGTACTTCTTGCTATAACACTCTAGTCGGGGTCAGTTGAGTTAATAAAGTTTGTGCACAGAAGGAGTTGATGACTCTTGCTTAGTGGTACATCTTTGTGTAGATGATCTTCCGTGCAGGTTGCCTCCGTTGTTGCCGACGCCGATCTCCTTGTATGCCACGCATTGAGAGCTTCACAAAATCTTCCGAAAGTAGTGGCTCTTCCTGACCTTAGAGTCTTTCGTTTTGCTATCTATAAGTGAGACTTCTGTTGGCACTTCTCTTTTGGTCTAGGTTTGTATGTCTTGAAGAAGTTAGTTTGTAAGAAGTCATGGATGTTAGATGTTACTCTAATACCTTAAGTTGGTGATGGTATACTTGTAACTTTGAAAAGCTAATTAGACTAGGCAAGGCTCGGCACATCACGGGGGTGGCTTTATTTGGGTGGTCTTTTGTATCATGTGTAGTAAATAACTCTCACGTGTAAAAATTTAGATTAGAGGGAAAGCATTTTAGGAAAATTTCGAGGACAAGTTTATAGTGCATTAGGGTGCATCTATGGCAAAAGGTAAGAAAGGTTTTTCTGTAAAGATAACAAAATGTTTTAAACAAATTTAAAGTATGTGCCTAATATACATTGCCTACAAGGCGTGTTTGTGAAAGATACCACATAACCACATATCCACAACAAGCAAACAAACAAGGTACACACAAGCAACAAGCATACCAGCAAAAGAGCACACAAGACATCTATAGAACCAAGAGGGCACTCAACACTCGCATTAGTCGAAGAATCCAACCAAGGGTCATATCCTAGAAGTCCTATGGGTCTTGGTCTTTCCTACTAGCTGGAGTCTACACTTCTTCATCTGGGGCTCCTATTGGAAACCTTGAGGCTGTCGAACTTGCAACTGGAGTACCATTGTTGGGGTTGAAGTCTTGATAGTGAGACTGCTTCGGCAAGCAGGGGTTGCTTTGTAGCTTGTTTCTTAACTTGACAACCACCTTGATGCCAAGTGTTGAAGGCTTGAGACTGAACTTAGCCTTCTTGATACTAGTCACTTAGGTCTGATTTGGGTTCATCGTCAAGTCTATACAAGCTTTGAATAGGGATAAGATAGTCGGAAAAATCTTTTGAAATACTTTGCTTTGATAGAGTTGGACAAAATATTTGATAGATAGGTAAGGATCAAGATATATTAAGATTAAGTGAAGAGTGGAAGCCACACTAGGGTTTACCAAGATAGAAAAATAGATTCTGTCGAAATAGGTTTTAGCAAAACACTTCCTTCCTTAGCTAACGACCATACTAACTAAGGTCTCCTAAGGTTAGCGATGGCTCTGATACCAAGTCTGTAAGGACCCCTCTGACCACCAGTCAGAGATGCCCACGTTATGTAAACAGATCATGATCCCAATTATCAGTGCATCGCGATCACATAACCAACATGGTATACAAAGAATATCATTCAACTCGAATAGTACAAGACTTACATAAAAAAATGGTCACATGACCAAGTCTGCAATCATCGTCACACATGACGGAAATGAACTAAGGTACAACGGAAGTTTCGGCTAGCGTCGGCCCTCGTCATGCCCTGACGCATTCCCACAGAGCAGTTGACCGATGACACTCAGTTGGCGTAGCCGTCGGCGTACTCCTCCTTTTTGTCGTACATCTCCTCATTGTAACCTGGACGTTTGAATATCTAGGGTTTAAGTTTTTGTGCTAATGCAAGAAAACATTTTCGAAGACTGGGATAGCTGCTATATTCGACTATATGGCTTAATTTCAAATACCATAATTTTCAAACATAGAGAATACCACATCTCTATATCTTTGTTAAAGAAAAACATTTAGAGATAGAATTCTCTTCTCTTAGATATAACAAGGACATATCCAAGTTTGAAAACTTTCTTTAGTAAAAGTTTGTCAAAACACAAGGATAGGGATACCCCTTTTTCCTGACTTGAGATCAGACAGGTTGTCTCCCTGAGATCAACCATCCTCACCCAAATTCCATACCTCCCAGGTACCACTTTGTTGCCTCCTTGTTTTTTCGTCCGAGAAACACTTTCCTTTTTAAAACTAAAATCAGCCAGCATGCCTAGTGGGACCATTCCAACCGTCCATGACCGCGGACGCGGCTATTCGAATAGATTTACACTCTGCAGAGGTTGCACACTTTACCCACACCTATCGGTCCTTCTGCCATGTCTGCCACGGGCCATCATACGACAGTATGCAGGGGTCCGGATAACATGATCAAAGCTTTCCACTATGACCACCGTAGTATCGGGGCCTCCCGGTAGGTTTGTTCTCCCCGACACCGTGTTCTCCACTAGACCCATGTGTATTGTCTTCTATAGACGACAACCCGGCTTCGAGGGACCAACCCCCATAGAAAGTATGAGAGCCCCAATACTAAAATAGACAAGCTTCCGGCTAAGCCATACCCATGTCAGGTAGTGTGGTTGCACGAGTTAATTGTTCGGGCGGCAGCTAGGGTCACACTTTGTTTTTCAAAACATCTCCTCCTCCGACTACTCCCAGCAGCTCGGGTTTTCACAAACCTCTACGACTGCTCGCAGCAACTCGGGTTTTAATAAACACTTGCTCGCCGACTGCTCCCAACGGTGGCAAGATCATACGTGCTGCTATAATTCACTATATGCGAATATGTGTATAGGTTACAATGTAGGTTGTGAGGCGTGTTCCTTGAGGGGAACATGAGGCAGGATTATATAGGCGTCGTGCCTTCTCCTACAAGGAAAGGCTAACCGACCTATATTAGGAGTCCTAGACTAACACAGGATAAACCCTAACTTGTTCTTTAAGGCGAACGTCGGTTCGTCTGGATCCTGGTCAGCCTGTAGGCTTCCTCTTGCGCTTCAGCCCACTGGGCCGCCCGATAAGCCGAATACCTTATCACCTCTTTGGCCACCCTGGTAAGCTGGTTTAGCCCACGTGGTCGGCATACCCGTTTGGTATATCCTCCACAGTAGTCCCCGGAAAGGTTGGAGCACTCCAGCTTGTTCGTCTTAATCTTCACTGCGAAACTTTCATCTCCGTCTTCTTGATGAACAGCTGCAGAGCTTTAACCGTTCTTTATATAACTAAGGATACGAATTTCCAATAAGCCAAAACGACCGTTTCACTCATGGGACGTCAAGCCGAATAATTTGTCAACTGATGGACAGAGAAAAAGATTCCTCGTCAGCCTGTGGTCAAGTCTTGTCAATGTTCATTCCATGACAGTCTAGACTGTTGACTAGGCCAAATCTAATCATCATGATTTCCCCGCCCATGACCCGAGGCTTACGGGAGAAGGAAAACGGCTCCCTCAATTTCTCCGCTCCACGTGCCGCGGCTAAAACGGTGCGAATCCAACCGTTGCGGAGATCGTGGGGCAGACCATAAATACCCTCCCGTAATTCGAAATTAAATCACCGATTCACTTCTCTGTTCATCTTCTTCCTCTCGCTCGAGCTCTCTCTCTCTCTCCTGCGCACCCGAGCACATCGCCCTCCACATCCACACCCAAAATCATGGAGCACACCATTGCTTCCGCGGCAACGCGTTCGGCGGCGGAGAAGGACGCGGTGAGGGCAGCTACGGTGCGTCAAGGGGCTCGGCGGAGGGATCTGCCGCCGGCGGCGCATCTTCCTCGGGCACCGCAGCGGAGGCGTTGCTCGTGGAACCAATCATCGGGCTTTTCCCCGGGGAGAAGATGCCTTCTGATTCTAGTGACGCCGCTGCGGCCGCGCGCCGAGGAAGAGGATGATTCTTCGTCGCGCCACTGGCTACCCTCGACCATCACCGAGGATGATCTGGTGGAGCTGGAACGTGAAGGACTTCTTCCTCCTCGCGAAGTCTGCAAGTGGCGTTCGGCTTTCGAGAACGCCATTCCAGCTCCAGAAGGCGACGAGCGAGTAATCCTTGTCTCCCACCTGCATCGCGGTATGGCTGTGCCGCCGTCGTCTTTCTTTGTTTCTGTCCTAGATTATTACGGCTTGCAGCCGCACAACCTAGGACCGAAAAACATTTTTTACTTAGCCGCCTTCCAAGACTTATTTGAAGGATACTTAGGAATAACGCCTAGCTTAGACTTTTTCAAGTACTGCTTTTATTGTAAACGCCAAACGGAAGGCGACAAGTTGCTCACTTTGGGCACAGTTAGCCTGAACTTGCGTAGGAATAGGGCTTGGTACCCTAAGGTTCCTAAGGTGGACTCCGTCCATAGCTAGGCGAGCACGTTTTTCTATTGTTCGGACATAGCTCCTGCGTGGAAGACAATAGGTCTCCCGCGTTTTGTTAATGCTGCCGCTTCTCCTCGCCTCGCGTGGGACGAGAAGCCAGAGAAAGTTCTGCCTGCACAGCTCCAGCTCATCCAGAAACGGATTGAGTATATGACGACAGAGGCGAAGCCGAAACTTACCGGCACATATACGATTATGTGCTGGCTCAAAAGGGGGGTGCATCCTCTTCGGAAAAAAAAGACCTGCTGTGTACGTACAACGGTAATCGGGATGATCCTCTCCGCGTCTCCAAGGACGACTTAACGAACGACGCCTTCTTGATGCGATTCAAGAAATTGCTAAAGGAGAGGACTCAATTCACCGAGTCTTTTCCCATGTACACCTCCATCAACAAACCGCCACCGGTGAGTGCTTTGTATGTTTACATGTTTTGCATTTGTTCGGCTTATTATCCCTATCACTTATATCTTTCCTTTGTCAGCTTGATTCTTCCCCTTCTTCGGTTGTTGCTACCAGCACTAAGACGCGCAGGCGTAAGGTTGGTGTCGATAAGGCGGCATTGACCGATGCTGCGCTGAGGAAGAAGAAGAAGAAGAAGAAGAAGAAGAAGAAGGAGGATGTCTCCTCTATTCCCAAGGGCGCCGTTATTCACGACGTCCTTGATGACGACGAAGAATCCGCCTTCGCCATGCCTTAGAAAGTGTAAGTGACGGGAGCCTAAGTTTCGTATCTTGCTTTCTTACTTTTTTCTTCCCATGCTGCTAAACCTTGTATCTTCGTCTTATCTCAGGGTTAAGCCGACGGGCAAGCTGAAGGCGAAGGTGGTGACTGGAAGGGGTAAGCCCCCAACTCCTTCGCCGGCTACCGCTCCTCCTACTCCCAATGTTACGACGAGCGTGCCGGCTCCTGCATCCCAGGAGGTGAGAGCCGACATCGACATGCCAGACTTGATTGTGGGGAGGACGGAAACTGCTGAGAAGACGTATTCCACTGCAAAGGCAGCCGTTCTTGAGGAAACCAATAAGGATGAAGCTTCGGCTAATGATGCCTTCGAAGATGTAAAAGAAGAAGTCTTTGATGACGACAGATTTCTTTTCCCTTCTACCACGGCAAGAATTGCTGCTGAGAGGGAGTCTGCCGGGCCTTCTTCGCCTAAGCCAATCACCACGGCGGTTACAGTGCGCAAGCTCGAAGACAATTGCGACGCACTGTACGCCAAATTGAAAACTGGCTACCGGCTTCTGAAGAAGCATGTTAAGGTAAACTTTCTTTCGCCTTATCCATATTCCCAGTCCCCGAGCGTCTCTTTGATCTAATGAGTTTAGTCAAAGTGATGGCCTTCATTTTGATAACATTGTTGACCAGTCCCCAAGTTTACTTTACTTGACCCTTTCTGCTTGCATTTTTCTGTGATTTTTTCAGGAGGGCGAGGATGTGAACTGCGACTTGTGGAATTCCTTGGTCGCCCAGCGCCAGGAGCTCAAGTTCGCCAAAAACAAGGCGAAACAAGATGCTGGTATGTAATACCCCAAGTGGCTTTGCTTTTTGGTTGTTGTCTTTTGTCGCCTAAGTTTCTCCTTTCTTATGAAAAAATGATGTACTTTGCAGATCTGCTTGCGGCCCAGCAAGCTGCTGAGGAGTCTGGCGACATTGCTGTCGATAGGTGCGAAAATGAGGCCCTCTTCAAGCAGATCCAAGAGAACCAGAAGCTGGCTGAGGACGGCATGAAGGCACTCCAGGAGAGTGCAAAGGCTGAGCAGTTGCGTCTTAAAGACGAACTAGCTGCAACTCGCCAATAAGCCGAAGACGCCAGGAAAGAGATGAAATCTCTTACTGAGAAGGCAGAGCTCCATATCCAAGAGCTTGACGGCCAGCTGGAACATCGTAAAGACGAAATCCAGGCTTTGGACGACAAGATTCTCGGTATGTTTCCCGCTTTTTGTTTTCGTCTTTCGTCTTTTTGAACGAATTTTTTCGCTTTTGCCTTATTTGCTTTTTTGTTTTAGCTCCTGTTGGTCTTGGTGATATTGACGATGCCACTCGCCTGGAGCTTGTGTTGGAGTTTGGCAAGCTAATTGCTCGCCAAACTGCTGCTGGGAAAGGCTTGTTGAGCCAGATGTTCCCAAAGCAGCTGCCTTTGGCAACCAACATGAGGACTCTGGTGCCCCTGCTTGAGGACTGCGCCAGCAACGCCGAGGAACGTCTTCATGCTGCCGCTCGTGGAGGTGCCAAACTTGCCCTGGGCAATGTTATGGGCCACCATCCGGAGATGGATAGCAAGAGGGTGGTGAGATGCTTGCCAACCCATGATGATGACGGAAACGAGATCAACCCGGCTGATGTGTATAACTCCGTGACGGGCTACGCCTCTTTCATCGCTGACAAGATCAACCCCAAGGTGGTCTATGCTCGCCAGGACATGCCTGAACTTCTGCGAAGCTCGTCGGAAAACGAAATCTCAGAGCAGGCTGGCACGCAAGGCGAAGAGCAGGAGGAGACTGCCACCTCAAAAGCCGAAGGCGATGCTGATGCACGCTCCAAGTCCCCTGCACAAGTTTAAGGAAAAAATTGCTGTGTTATGATGTCCTTATGCTTAAGGCGAACAACTGTTTATTCATGAAGTCTTGTAATATATTTTGTGAACAAGTTTGTCTTGTGATGCATAGCGTGCTCTTTTGGTACTTAAAACTGAAGTATTGCTAGCATTGTGTCATGCGACTATGTTCCTTGCCCGTCTTTGAATTATCTGGTTTATGCCTTTAGCCTTTTCGTATGTTAGCGAAACCACAAAGACGGTGGCACTTTGTTAGGCAGCAGAACCATAGTCAATCTTCTTACACCTAATGCCCGTGCCGCCTTTGGGCGCATAAAACATCTAGTGGAGCAACCCAAAACATAAATGATCAGAGAAAAAAATCTTAGACGGACACATTTTTATTTTTGTTAGGCAGTGAGCCGAACTTGTCATGCTTAGTTATTCGTGTTAACAAAATTGACATGTTCAAGTGAGGAATATGATCATTGGGAAATAAGAGATGGATGAGTAAGTGTAATACTATCAAATGTAAATTTTGGCAAATCCAAGACTTTTATTTCATGAGCATAGACATATGTTTAGAATAGAATTGCTAAGTGTAAAAAGGACGTTGCTGCTCAATGTTCCAAGGGCGTTTTGACTCGCTGAGCTTCGCTTCTTCGCCTCTTTTCCTTCTGCGTCCCTTTTTCTTCTTCTTTTTGAGATCTCTAAGGTCCACAAGATAGTATGCCCCGCTCTTGAGCGCTTTGCTGATAACGAAGGGTCCTTCCCATGTAGGGGATAGCTTGTGCTCCTTTTTCTGAACTATGCGGAGCACCAAATTACCTTCTCGAAATGATCTTCGCCTTACTCTCCTTATTTGATATCTTCGTAGGTCTTGTTGGTATATGGCGGATCGCTGGAGTGCAATCTCCCTTTCTTCTTCAAGGTCTAAGCCGTCTTGTCGGGCTTCTTCCGCGTCTGCTTCAACGAAGGCTGCAACGCGGGGAGAATCATGTATAACGTCTGTTGGAAGAACTGCTTCTGCGCCATATACAAGGAAGAAAGGCGTGTAGCCGATTGATCGGTTGGGTGTTGTCCTGATGCTCCATAAGACGGTAGGCAATTCTTCTACCCAAGCTCTAGCTGCCCTGTGTAATGGTACTTCCAAGTGTGGCTTTAAGCCTTAAAGAATTATGCCATTTGTTCGTTCGACTTGTCCACTGGAATGTGGGTGTGCCACAGATGCCAAATCAAGTCGGATATTGTTCCTGCCACAGTATTTTCAAGTTCTCCAACGGAAAAATTCGTCCCGTTGTGGGTGATTATGCTGTGGGGGACGCCGAAACGATGTATGATGTCTATTTACAAACTTCGTGGTTGTTTCCCCGTCTACTTTTTTGACAGGCTTGGCTTCTTTCCACTTTGTGTACTTGTCCACTGCTACGAGTAGGTGTGTTAAGCCGCCTCTGGCAGCCCTGAACGGACCAACCATGTCAAGTCCCCAGACCGCAAAGGGCCCTGTGATGGGAATTGTTCTTAGCTCTTGGGCCGGCATTTTTGGTTGCCTTGCGTAGCGTTGGCAGCCTGCGCACTTTTTGACTATCTCTTCCGCGTCTTGTTTTGCGGCGAGCCAGAAGAAACCATGCTTAAGGGCTTTGCCGACTATGGATTTTGAAGAGGCGTGATGTTCTTAGCATCCGTAGTGTATTTCTTCCAAGATTTCTTGACCTTCTTCTCGGGAGACGCATCTCTGGTATATCCCAGTGGTCCTTCTTTTGTATAGCTCTCCCTTGATGATTGCATAGGCTTTTTCTCTGCGTATCACTTGCCTTTTCAGTACTTCGTCTTCTGGTCCTTCGTCGTTGACGAGGAAGTTGATGTAAGGTTGAGTCCAATGTGGCGTTATCAATAAGACGGCTACATCCTTAACCGAATTTGGGTCTTCACTATCTCCGCCTTTGATTGAAGGCTTGTACAATTGTTCCAGGAATATATACTTAAGAACTTTGACTCTCCGTGAGCCCATTCTTGCTAAGGCGTATGCGCCTTCGTTTTCTTCTCTTTTGATATGCCGAACTTCAAGCCCTGTAGAGCATCTGCCGAATTTGTGAATTGTGCACCGATATTCCGCCATTGTTGCGCTTTTGGTGTCCCAGGTGCCGTCAAGTTGTTGCGCCACCAAATCTGAATCGCCATAGCAAAGTAGCCATTTTACGCCAATGTCCTTAGCGATGTGAAGGCCGTGTAATAAGGCTTCGTATTCTGCAAATTGTGGCGTCAAAGTGAATTTGGAGAACGTAGCGTAGCTTGTCTCCCTTTGGTGTGGTTAGCACCACGCCTACCCCTGAGCCTTTGAGCATTTTTGAGCCATCAAAATGTAGTGCTCTATACTTAGAGTCTGGCAAAGGCGTTTCGTCCATAGCCTCCGTACAATCGGCGATAAAATCGGCTAATGATTGGGATTTGATGGTTGTTCGTGGTTTATAATGGATATTGAATGATGCTAGTTCGATTCCCCACTTAGCGACGCGTCCTGTGGTGTCTGCGTTCTTAATGATGTCTCCAAGAGGTTCTTTGCTCACCACTGTGATGGAGTGATCTTGAAAATATTGTCGTAGTTTTCTTGCGGAAACAAATACGCCGTATGCTAACTTTTGATAGTGGGGGTACCTTTGTTTAGACTCCGGAAATACTTCGCTTATGTAATAGACTGGTCTGTGCTCGGTGATTGCTTGTCCCTCCACTGGTCTTTCGACGACTATGACTGCGCTGATCACCAAGTTTGTTCCTGACATGTATAGTAGCATTTGTTCCTGCGGTCTTGGTGCTGCGAGTATTGGTGCACTGACTAAGGCCTCTTTCAATTGAGCTAAGGCGGTGTCGGCTTCTTTTGTCCACTCGAATTTTTCCGAATTTTTTAGAAGGTGCTGGAGAGGTAAAGCTTTGTCACCAAGCCTGCTTATGAATCGGCTTATAACGGCTGTTGATCCTGTTAAGCGCTGGATATCTTCCAGACATGTAGGCCGCTTGATATCCATGATGGCTTTTATTTTATCAGGGTTAACTTCTATGCCTCTCTCAGAAACTATGAAACCAGGGAATTTTCCTACTGGGACGCCAAAAAAGCATTTTCCCGGATTTAACTTCATCTTATACTTTCTCAAGTTATCAAAAGTTTCTTTGAGATCGGCTAATAGATCGTATTCGTGTTTTGTCATGGCTGCAATGTCGTCGACATACGCGTGTACGTTAAGGCCGATTTGGTTGTGTAGGCATCTTTGGATGCACCTTTGGTGCGTCGCACCTACGTTTTTTAGCCCGAAAGGCATTGTTAAATAGCAATAGGTACCGAAAGGCGTGATGAAAGAAGTCTTGATTTGATCAGACATCTTCATCTTAATCTCGTGGTAACCGGAGTAAGCATCCAAAAAGCATAGTAATTTTGCCCCTGCAGTAGCATCTACAACCTGGTCGATTCGCGGTAAGGCGAAAGGGTCTTTCAGACAGGATTTGTTTAAGCCAGTGAAGTCGATGCACATGCGCAACGCCTTCGTGTCCTTTTTAGGTACTAGTACAGGGTTTGCGGACCATTCTGTATGAATGACCTCTTCTATGAAGTTTGCGACTGTAAGTCGCGCTATCTCTTGTCCTATAGCTCTCTTCTTCTTTGGACCAAAACACCTAAGGATTTGCTTGACTGGCTTGGCGTCTTTTGCGACATTGAGGGAGTGCTCGGCAAGTTCTCTCGGGACTCCAGACATGTCTGATGGAGACCACGCAAAGATGTCTCGATTCTCACGGAGGAACTTGACGAGCTCGCCTTCCTATTTGTCGCTAAGGGTTGTGCTGATGTTCGTCGTCTTATCAGCATCTTTGTCATCAATTTTTGCCTTCTTGGAGTGCGAACCTGCTGTGAAGGTGACGTCGTGTGCAGTTGGAGGCTTCTTTATGTCCGACATAGGCTCCTGCTTGACTTCCTTCAGGTAACCTGCAAGTTCATATTTGCTGATGACGGCTTCTGCGAAGACGGCGTTGCCTAGCTCGCACTCCCGCGCCTTGTTGTAGCTACTGTTTATTGTAATGACGCCGTTGGGTTGTGACGCCCTAAAATCGGTACTATGTAGATTTAAGCGTTCCCGCCGAAATCCGCATAATAACGATTTTAGGTCGCCCACCAGACATAATGTGCACGCCGAAACATGCGCATTATGTGGGTGGAATTGTGGTAACATTACAACAGTTCCGATACATCCACAAATACAACACAGATAAAATTACAACAATGACTCGAACGAGTCAAGATACAAATGATACAATACAAAGATTCAAATAACAGCGGAAGCAAAATAGTATCCGGCTACGAATAAGATGCAAATTGGACTAAGAGTCCTGAAGATAAGCGATGGCGCCATAACCCTGCCCAGCCAAGCCGGAGGGATTCCCAAGCTAACGTCGTCAGACTTCAAACCTGTTGACTGCACATAAAGCACATCCCAAAATAGGTTCAGGGCACTCCCTGGCAAGCAAAACCGACTTGCCTACTTTCTACACCATCTCCCAAAATATAGGGGAGGTGGACTTAGCGGCAGCAGCACTAGCAACCTAAAGAGACACGCTACAACTTCCGTCTAATCAGAGAGGGATAAGAGAGCGCATAAGATAAACATCTACAACTAACACCAAACATAACCCATTCTCGAATTAACCCCCTCAACCAAATATGAGGAAGCAATTCGAGAAACTCACACGTTAAACAATTTTAATTATAATTTATTGTAAAAGTAATTCTATATTACTAGTCAATTTAATTAACCTTAATTAGGTGCAAGTTGTCTAGATCTTGTTAGCCAGCATCATCACCAAAGTCGTCCATAACCGTGGACACGGCTCATCGATAAGATTATACCCTGCAGGGGTGCACTACTGTACCCATACTCGCATGATCAACCCAAGCAAGCATCAGGGCTTCTCAACACGACTTATTCCTTCACTACAGCAAGTCCAAGTGCCACCCATATGAGTTGTTACCCGCGTCAGGAGTCCGGCCGAATCTCAATTGCGGACTCATTAGTTTGTGCCTACGCACCATGCGGCTCAAACCACAGTAGGAACTGTCCGCTACGTACGCACCACACCTATATGACCCCCCGTATCACATACCCTCTCATCATCATCATCATCAGCATCATGCACATGCATATGAGCAAATGGAAAACCCGAACTAGTTGCGGCACATGGACAAGCTGCGGATCCGTTCAAAGTCGAGGGGGGCTCCATTGGGCCTCCCACAAGTGGTTAGTGCGCTCAAAATTTGATCCGAGGACAAAATCTCAGTTCCTAGGTCGACACTGAGCAGAACAAAGCACCTCGCAAGGCCTTCCGCCTGGTGCCTTATCTTTTAATCATAATACCCCAATTATAATACAACATTTTATTAAGGTAGAATAATCTATCAAGCTAAGCAGATGAAAACTTAAGACCAACAGACGACTCGCACAGACAACTCTAAGCATGCGCTACGACTCGCAAGGCCAACAGATAAACAAACAACA
Source organism: Poa annua (assembly GCA_026929855.1). Classification (NCBI taxonomy): domain Eukaryota; kingdom Viridiplantae; phylum Streptophyta; class Magnoliopsida; order Poales; family Poaceae; genus Poa; species Poa annua. The sequence continues at coordinate 99,543,558 of CM049427.1, forward strand.
GGTGATGGGATGTGGGGATAAAGCTGTATAGGCTGCAGGATAAACATGTGATGGGATCGCAGTTCAAGAATCGATAACTAGGGTAGCAGAGATCAACGGCAGGAATGAAAGACAATGTATAGGTAAACAAGCAAACTTTGCTTGCCTGGAATCCCGCATGGAAGCAGATCTTGTCGTTGCTCACACATCTCAACGTCTTATCCGCGAAGAAGCAACAAACACTGGAAAGCGTAAAAGATGCATTTTACAACTACGGTAAAAGATCCAGCATGATCATGCGAGATTGATGCATGACATGGCAATATGCATTGCGAGATGCACTTAATCTGAATTAAGCGGAACCGGGATTCCGACAATTAATATTAATGTTAAAGTTATTCATCTACCCCACAAATTAAATGTCCATTAAGATGGCAAGGCATGGTAAAGATGATCTAGTCAAGTTAAATGGAATAGGCAACAATTGTAATTAAATGCCCACACATTCCATAATTATTATTTAGGTGAATCGCTACACCACCAAACCCAAGAGATGCAACACATGCAAGTATGATGCGATATGCATAATATAGATGACATTTAATAAAAGAAGGTAGGGTTAGGGTTTGGGTTCGCACGTTGGATCGGGAGAGATAGGGTTCGAAACCGAAGTCTTCGGAACGTAGAGGAAGTAGTCGTCGCGGAACCGGGGCATCGTCGTTTGTCGGTGTCGTGGAACTGGTCGGGGAAGCGCGGACACGTAGAACACGGCAAACGGACACCGGAAGGAAAAGCGCGCACGGGCGGGCACCGCGACACTGACACGGGTGTCACGGAAACGTGACACCGGAAGAGGACGCGCACGCGCATGGGGCAGCACCACGAAGGGTGGACAACTCGGACAAAATTGCGACGCCGGATGTCTTTCGGGCATTGTGTCGAACACCTTGCGGGCGGTGGCGGCGGCGTGCACGCGGCCGTGACGAGGAGGCAGCGGGGACGGCGGCGCGGGCGTAGACGCACGCGGGGCGGAGCAGCGGACGGCGGAGGCGCGCAGCGCGGCACGGCGTGGAGGCGTGAGGGGCGGCGGCGACGCGGCGGAGGTACAAGGGCCGGAGGCGCATGGGTCGCGCGCGGGGCGGCGGTCCGGAGGCAGCCGCGGCGGCGGCGGCGCTGCAGCGGCGCGCGGCGAGGCGACGACGGGGCGACGGCCGGCGTCGGCGCGGTGCGCGCGGCGGCAGGAGCTGCGAGGCCCGGGGAGGCGCGGAGGCGGCCGGCGGCCAGGAGGAGGCGCGGGCGAGCGCGGCTGCGGTGCGGCCGGCGCGGCGTAGAGGTGGCGCAGGGGCGCGGCCGGCCAGACGGCGGGGGAGAGGCGGGCTGTGCTCGGCCGGAGGTGGCCGGCGTCGGGAGCGCGGCAGGGGCGTCGAGGCGGCGGGCTGGGGCGCTGGAGGCGGGAGGCACGTGCGGAGCGGCGCGAGCAGGAGACGCGGCCGGTGGCGGCGGCTGGCTACGGTGCGCACGGGAGGCGGCCGGCGGCGGCTCGGAGGCGGGGGCGGGCGCACGGCGCGAGGGGCGTGCGCTGGCGCTGCGTGCATGGTCGACGGGGGCGCGCTCGGTGCCGGGGGCGGCGCCCGGTGGCGGCGGCCGGCGATTGGCGATGGGGAGAGGCGCGGGCGCGAGGCGGTCGGCCGGAGCAGAGAGGCGACGGGGTGCTCGGGAGGGAGCTCGGGATTTCTCTCCCGTGTCGAAGGAGGAAGAAAGAGAAAAAAAAAGAAAGGAGGAAAAGAAAAAGGAAAGAAGGAAAAGAAAAAAAAAGAGAAGGAGGGGAAAAAGAGAAAAGAAGAGGTGGGAGGACTTTTGCAAAAATCACAGAAAAAGAAAGAGGGTGGCTGCAAAAAGTCAGGGGGTGGGAAAGAATTTTCCAGGGGGAAACCCTAGGGTTTGCTTAGGTGGGCTTGGGCTTTTAGTTTCTCTCCCGTTATTATTTTCTGTTTTATATTTTTATAACAAAATAGAAAAAGAATTTGAACACGAACCCTTTACCAAATATTTTTAGTTTTAAATAGACAATTTAATAAACTAATTTTTTACATTTTTAAAAAGATTTGAAAATAACACATTTTTAATTAAATTGAAATGCATTTGAATTTAATTATGGGAAATTAATTTAAATGCAACAAATTAAATTAATGCGATGCGATGCGATGCCATGTCGATGCAAAAAGAAAACTCACAAAACAAAAAGGGGATAAATCCCGGGGCGTTACATGGGTCCAGGAATCTTGAGCTTGCTGTAGACATAGCATGGTCTTGCCATGAAGGTGGCAAAAGCCGGTCTGTCAAAGATGGCATGGTAGGCGCTTTTGAAGGGCACTACCTCGAAGGATACTTCTTCTTGTCGGTAGTTGTCCTCTTCGCCAAAGGTTACTTTCAAAGTAATTTGTCCAACGGAGTTTGCCTGCCGTCCTGGGACTATACCATGGAATTTGACGTCGATGTGCTTGAGCTGGGTTTCTGATAGGTGCATGCGTTTGAGGGTTTCGAGGTATAGGATGTTGATGCTGATGCCACAATCCATAAGTACCTTTGAAAGCCTACAATTTGCCACTATGGGATTGACGACGAGAGCAGAGTACCCTAGGTATTGGGGAATGCGATCTGGATGATCGTTGCGATCCCAAGTGACCGGTACTTCGGACCAAATTGCATATTGGGGAACAGCTGACATAGTAGCATTGAGTTCCTTCCAGATGGCCTTCTCCTTCTTAGCCGAAGGGGTTGCCCGGAAAGTGACGAAGTTTTCTTCGACTCTGGGGAACTTGCTGTTCTTCGCCTTGATCTGATGAACTGCTATCGCCCGCCTTTGCCTCTTTGGCTGCTTGCTTATGAACTTTACGTTTGTTGTTCTTGCTTTCCCTATATCCAGCTTCAGGGTCTTTTTCATGTCGTCATTGATCCCACACTGCCTGTTGGTGTGGGTGCATTTGCCAAACTTGCTATGATAGGTACAGGGGAGATCCTTGATGTCGTCATACGTGACATTGATGTTCTTCCCGCCTTTGCTATCATTGTTCGGCTTCCACGGGCCTCCTCTTTGGTTCTGTCCGCCTTTGCTGTAAGCAAAGGCTACTTCATTGGAGGGGCCTGCATTGCATTGGGCTGTACTTTTTTCTTTGTCGACTTGCCCCGCTTTTCGTTGTTGTTGATGGAGATATCAAGCTTTGCGTCTCCATTGTCAGCACGAGCGTCGTCTTCTGCAATTGCGAGGTTGTTTGCGCCATCAAGCAGATCTCCAAGGGTGGTGATTCTTTGGCTTGACAATATGTAACGCATCATGTTTCCTTCCTTCAAGTTGTGCATGAAAGCATGGATAGCTTGCGTCTCGGAGATACCTTCGCAACTGTTTTTCATCTCTGTCCATTGTGCGATGAAATCACGACTGGACTCATTCGTCTCCTAACTGCAACGCAAGAGCTCTGGATAAGCCTTTGGACGTTTGTACGTGCAGGAGAAGTGTTGTGTGAAGCAGCGATTCATGTCTTGCCAATTGTGGATACTTTTTTCCGGCAGGGTATCGATCCAAAGGCATGCAATACCTTCTAACATCAGGGGTAAGAAATGGACTACGGCGTCATAGCCTTCGTTGTAAATTCCCACTGTGTTGAGGTAGTCAGGCAGCCATGTCTCGGGATTATCCACACCGTTCTACTTGTTCCAATCTTCTTGACATTGCCGAGCGCCTCTAGGAGATGCACCTTGCGGATTGCCGGGCTAAAGCACTTGGGACCTAGATAGGTTTCTTCCCTTGCGGATCTGATTTCATCTAGGCGAGTGCGGGCATCTGACACTTGGGTCTTTTCCTTTGCGGCGTCGCCTTGTTGGTGCCGGCTTCCGTCTTGACGATGTGGTGATCGAGATCTTGAGCGCCCGCGTTGGCGGTCTTTGTCGGCATTTTTGTCGTCTCCCCTGTGAGGAGGTCGAGGCATGTTAAGCCGATCACCATTACGTGCTGGGGCAGCTTCTTTGTCACGATTCTTATTGCGGCTCTTCTCACGCCTTCTTTCCTTCCTGGCGGCCTTGTCTGCCTTGTCCTTTTGACGTTCCTCCCTGTGCCGGTTAGATCCCGTGCCTGATACATCATCGCGTCGTCGAGCGGGCTTTTCAGGTTGTTTGCCTTTGCCGTGGCTGCTAGACTCAGATGGATTATTGGGTGGTCCTGTGCCGGCTCCGGCTTTACATAGGATGGTGTTGTCAACAAGGCGACATCTCGAGGTAGCTACCTCCTGTAGCTCTTCCGCCTTTTTGAGTAGTGCTTTTGAATAAAACACTTTCTCGTTAGTTGGGATCTCTTCGTCTTCCATGATCTCCTATGCGGCTTCCATGTTCTTTGCAGGGGTGGAGAAGTATATCAAACCGTCTTTGTCTAAGGTGTAAGGGTATCTCTGCCACGCCTTCTTCTTTTGGGCCGACGGTCGATCGAACTTCTTCGTGAGATCTCTATGGAAGAGAGGGTCGTGAGTGTCCTTCACACGCCGGAATTTTTCTCTTTCCATGTGGCGGCGAAGATCTTCTTTGTCCCGAGCAGTAGCCTTGAGGGCTTTTTCCTTGTTTTGTAGAACCAAGTTATGGCGAATGCTTAACTCTGACTCACGAAGGAGGTATTGGCGCCTTTCTTCGAGTTCCTCTGGGGTTGCATTGGGACCGAGCGGCGTCATGAGTATGTCAAGTGCTTTCTTGCGCGCTTCAGACGTTAGCTCAGCCTCTAGTTGTTTGTCAAGGTTTGCTTCAAAGGGGGAATTGCCTTTTGGCTTGCTTCTGGACGCCTTTATTGTATGGACATCAACCTGACTCTAAGCTAGCAGATTTGGAAGGCGACTTCGACCCATCTGCTTGCCAGGTGCATCTGTTTCCATAGGAGTTGGTCCTGCCATCATGACTTCTTTGGGACCTCCTATGTTGAAAGAGGTGACTTTTCTTGCGAAGTCTATGTCTGTGCTTTCGGTATCTAAGTTTTCCGCCATTGGGGATGTGTTCTCAGATCCGGCTTCTGAGTCTGGATCAACTTGCAGAGCATGGACTCAGGATTGGAACCTGCCGGCTGATCGCCGGTGGTTGCGATTGTTCCTACAAAGTGAAAGTCGGACTCCATGTAGCCTTCTAAGAAGCTGGAGCCAGTTTTGCTTTGTGAATCAAGATCATAAGCTGCAAAGGCTTTAGGCAATCCCGGCTGCGATCCGTCTTCTGGGTGGTGGGCGGGTAAGAATTTTCCAGATCCCTTGGGGAATCCTTTCGCGTCAGCCGTAAAGCCGGTGAAGATGTTGATGTCGCCGATGGGGATGATGAAGCTGGAGGCGAGATCGTCCTCTGCCGGAGTCCATGAATCTGCCTCGACAAAGCCGACATCACCATCCAGATTGGCGCGGCCTACCGCCATAGATCTTCCGATCTCGCCCAGAGCTCCCGCCTTGAAGGTGACACCTAACGCCTTAGGCTCCACGGTGGGCGCCAACTGTCGGGTTATTGGATTCTTAGGCACATAAGGAGGTGCCATGCTCCAATGATGAAGAGAGGGGGAAGGCATGACGGCTTCTAGGATCGGGATTGCACACAAGGGTTTACCCAGCTTCAGACCTTGTAGAGGTGGCAAGATCCTACGTGCTGATATAATTCACTAGATGTGAATATGTATACAGGTTAAAATGTAGGTTGTGAGGCGTGTTCCTTGAGGGGAACAGGAGGTAGGCTTATATAGGCGCCGTGCCTTCTCCTAAAAGGAAAGGCTAACTAACCTCTATTAGGAGTACTACACTAACACGGGATAAACCCTAACTTGTTCTCTAAGGCGAACGTCGGTTCATCTGGATGCTGGTCATCTTGTAGGCTTCCTCTTGCGCTTCAGCCCACTGGACCGCCCGATAAGCCGAAGACCTTATCACCTCTTAGGCCACCCTGGTAAGCTGGTTTAGCCCACGTGGTCGGCATACCCGTTTGGTATATCTCACAATACTTCTAAAAATCTTGATCTTCTCGATGGAGCCTTCAACAACAAGGCTCACCAAGTGAAAACTTATTTTGTAACACCTATAATATTCTAGTAGATAACTTTGGCCAAACAATATTTTGGAAAATAGTTTTCGGGTGGCAAGGTGCTACAAAAGGAGTAAAACATGCATAATTTTATTTTGAAAACAAGACATGCTTGATAAAAATAATATGATTCATTATAGTGGGGAGGTGGCTTGCCTGGCTCAGCAATATGTCCTTGGTCTTGATCTTGATGTTCCTCAGGTTCACTCCTCCCATTCAGTTCCTTCCCGATCGTATCTATCGTCGCAAACAAGAAAAGGAACAACACTCAAAATACAAGACAAAGCCACAAGGAGATAACAAACAACAAGCATTGCACACAACCAAAAGCAAATTAACTTAGTTAAACAACAACAACAAGCAACAAGTCCATATAGTTAAGACAAACAACAGATACACGTAAGAAAATATGCAAAACAATCCTATTTGTCAAAAAAGTAGTTTTAACTGAACACTAAAGCAAACCATCTCTTATGGTGATTAGATCATCTAACAAGGGTTGTTATATTAGTTTCAGGAAATACTTCATACAAAAGTATCTTAATTGTATAGGAAATACTTCAGACAAAAGTATCTTAATTGTTTAGGAAATACTTTAGACAAAACTAGGTTCACAGACAAGTAAGTATAAATATTAACACTAGCACACTCACATGCAAACATGTTACTAGCTCAAAAACATCTACTACCAAGTAACTAAGCAACTAAGGTAACACCACTGCGCACACAAGTTGTTGATTAAGAGTTAAGACGGTGTAGTTGGCCGATTTAACTAAACACCACAAGGGAACGTGTTGACAACAATCTGAAGTAAGCAAACCATATAGAAAGTATTACAGAACAGAACAATATACCGGATAAACACATAAACATAATCACAAGCAAAGCACATTAAAACACTTGGTGTTATCATAAGGGTACAAAGTGAATTATGTTAAATCTAAACAAACAATGCACTACACATTATCAAAGTGTTTTATCCAAATTATTATGGTTGAGTTAATGGTCTGGTTTTCAAAAGTTTATTACTAACATTCATACAATTTACATTTGCTAAGAACCGATAATTTAAAAGTTAATACTTCTTTTAGCCAAATGTTGCTGTTTTGGGAGATAAATCATAACTCCAAGAATATTGTTCAGAAAATTAAATCCTTCTACCACGGCACTCCTAGTATCTATATGAATTTAAGGAAATTGTATTTGCATCGAAATCTTTTGTTAAACAGAAAAGAAAAAAAAATCACACAAATGCTACTGGTATCACAACCATAATCAACAACTGACTTGCAAGGTTAATTTCAGTTTTTGGAATCTGCTACATGCAAGGTTAATTTATGTGGATAGTTCTTGACTTAAGCTTTCTGTAGAAATTGGATTGAGTTCATTTGGACACTCCTAACTCAAGATATTCCATTTTAAGTGAAGAACATACTTTTTTTACTAGATTTAATGTGCAACACAAAGTATAAATATTTTTGAGACAACACACGTGTGGTATGATAAACAAAAGACATAGGTACTCCAGATAATTAATCCTAATCACATTGCACAACATAACTAGCTCAATAAAATAAAACTAAGCACATGCAAATAACATAAAATAAGAGTATCCAATTTCAAGTCTAATAACCTACTGTTTATGGAATTAATTCACCATGCACAAACTATAATCTGGAAAAATCTACTAAGATAAGGTATGGTATTTACTACCCATATATAACTTAATCAATTGGATTTTCTACAAAAATTATTTTTTATAATGTATTAAAAATCGTCAAATAGCTACTGGTATCATTCTTAATCTTAACAGAACTTTAGTTTTACATATCTCCTGCATGCATGATTTATTGATATAGGTAGGTATTCTCACTAGCTTTCTAGAGAACTAAAGTTTGATAGATTTAGATATGTCAAACTCAAGTTGTTAAATTGATGGTGAAAATGCTACTTTTTACAAGATTAAACATAGAACACACATACAAACACATTTTGGAGAAAGGCCAGTGCCTAAAGGTTAAGAAAACACATAGCAATCCAACAAAATTTAGTGCACAACTTTTGTATGCACATATCTTGCAGAAATGAATTAAAGCTATGCTAGTTATTCTCTGGAAATAAAACAGAGAAATAGATCTTAAAAAAAGGTAAAACGGATCGAATCCGCAGCCAGGCCGAGCTCACGGTGCTGGGCCGGCCCGCTGGCGCTGCGCGCGTGGCGAAGGGGTAAGACGCCGTAGAATAGACGACGAAGGGCCAGGATTAAACTGGGAGGGTTCAAATGCAGGCGCTGATCCCGGATCCGACGGCTCCAGCCCTCTCTTCTTCCTCCAGATATAGGGAGCGAGCCAAAACCCTAGAAACGGTGGACAACACGAGTTGCTCACCTCGGGCGCATTCCGGACGAAGCGGATAGGCCGAGGAAGGCACGGAGGAATTGGGAGAGACAAGGGTGGTAGCAGATCTTGTCGGAGAGGTCCCAATTGGTAGGAACGCCGAGGTTGTCCGCGGCGAGCACAAGCAGGGCACGACGGCTCCGACGTTCCTGCAAGCAAACGGGAATGTCAAAGAGGTGGCCCAGGGGGAGAAGAGCATGAGGGAACAACGATGGCGGCTTGAGGGGGGCGGTAACAGAGGGGAGCTTGTGCAAAGCTTTTTGGACCCGAACGGTGGTTTCTCCTCGAAAACGAGCAGAGTATAGCAAGAGCTTCCGCAGCCTCACAAGGGGTGTGAGAGAGGGATTAAAGGAGCACAAATGGCAAGGTGGGAGGGGCAGAGGAGGCCTCGGTTGCAATAAGAGAGGTAGGTGGTCGGGTTTGGTTCACTTGGCATGGGCAGGTGAGAGAGAGGGCTGGCCAGCGATTGGCTAGGGGAGGCGGTGGAGGAGCGTATGCTGGCACTGTAGCACGCCTAGGAAGCTAGCAAACGGCTGGGAGCCGATGGAGGGGTGCGAGTAATGGAGTGGTATCTCCTGCGTGCTAGGTGCTTGACAGAATGTCCAAGCGAAAAGGACAAAAGAGAGAGGAGTCAAGGATTAGCCAGGGACAAGGGGATGGTCAGAGGGTGAGAGAGGTCGCATGGCACGTCCAAAATTAGGAGTTGGAGGAGAGGGGGTGTTAGTTTAGACTAAGTTCACATTTAAGCTGGTTAGACTAAGCCACAAAACAAAGACGGATTAATCAATCCTTTGACCAGAAAATTAAAAGACAAGATGGAATCACTAGAATGGTCTTAGGTGCAGTATTAGGCTTAAGATCTTAGGTCAAAATAGTTGAACAACAACTAGATACAAAAATGGAGAAAGGCTATCTAATAAAACACAAATGGTCACCTTATCATGAAGCACACAAAACCAACAAGGAAGAGTGATCAAACATTTTTCTAAAATATAAAGAATGATATAGGTGGATAGTAGAAGTGGTGAGGATGCTGCTAGGGAAGTTGCATTTTCACTTTGAATCGAATAAACCCTAATTTTCATGCTCTAGAAATGCTAAAAGTTAATAGTTATTAAGATAGTTATCTCCTTTATGAAAATATAAGATTTGAGTTTCTTTTGAGTCAATTCATGGACAAAGATGTAACACACACCACAATCATAGAATAGGACATTTAGGAAAAAACAAGATCTTAATCAAGCCTCACACCAAATTCTCAATATACAAATATCCACATATCAAAACAAGCAAACATCAAGTACAAGCCAAACAATTCCAGAAACAAGTAAATCAATAACAATCCAAACATTTGGAATAAAACAAGTATAAGGTGAGGCGGTGACCAAAATGATCTAGACATGGTTCTTGGTAGAATTAGAATTAATCCAACATGTTGAGAATTGATTTCCAAAGGCTATTAAAAATAGGGTTTTGAAAAGAGAGTTGCTAATACTTGCAACATATTAATCTTCAAATATATAAGGACTTATTATATAGTTCTTTATAGCTTTGCAAACATTTAACTTTTGGAAACAGTTTTATTTTCTCAAATAATTGGTCTTTGGGCAATTACTAAGATCATGGTAAATAGAGTTTATTAAAAAGAAGTTAGGAGAAGGTACATGCACTATTTTACTTGTCATAACCTTGATCTCAGAGATCATATTATAACTTGTTTGATTTTTAGAAGGTTATTAATTAGAAGGCATCAACATAAACAACGAAACACAACATGACAAACAGAGCATAAAAGAGAAAACACATCCATTAACAAGACATTTCAAAAAGTTTTTGTTGGTTCCAAATTTTGGGTGTTCTATAATTAAGTTTTTCTTGTTTCAAAATTTTGGGGCGTTACAGTCTAGCCGCTTTATCACCAAAGAGGAAAGCTTCGTAGTCCAACTCGGGCGGCGCAACTTTGTTGACTCCTTTAATCACCAGAATGACAACTGTGGCGCCCGCGTCCCGATCTGTAGATGTGTACGTCACTCTGTGGCTGCTGCAGAGGTCATGTGCGCCCTGCAGCAGTTGCTTCGTAGCGAAGTGTCTCCACAGGGTCTCGGTGGCCTTGTGGAGAGATTTACGTTGACTCCTACTCAGGCGGGCGGAGCCTTGTAGAGTAGCAGAGGAGCGGGAGTGGCCTCTTCAGGCCCTCGCTTCCTCTTCAGGCCCTCCAGAGGACTGGCCTCTCGAGATTCTCTCCGAGTGGTGGCTTGGTCCTTAGTCGTTTCTTCGATGCTGCCGCGTGCGAGGGCTGTGGAGAGTGGGCTCCGCACACCCTGGTCCTCACTGGGCCGACAATTGTTGAAATGAGCTCCACCATCACTGATTACTACTCTTGGCACACCAAATCTTGGGAATATGACTGTTCTAAAGAATTTGCGTACAGTCTTGGAATCAAAATTAACATTGGGTATTGCTTCTACCCATTTGGACACATAGTCCAGTGCAACAAGTATATGCTTGTATCCATTTGATGATGGTAAAGGAACAAAAAAATCTACACCCCATACATCAAATAGTTCAACCTCAAGAATTCCTTTCTGAGGCATTTCATTCCTTCTTGAAGTTTTTCCAGATCTCTGACAAGGGTCACACTTTTGGATATAGTCATGCACATCTCTGAAAATATAATGCCAATAGAATCCAGCTTGCAAATTTTTTGCCTGGGTCTTCATTATTCCAGCATGGCCTACATACATACTTGCATGGTACTGGTAGATAACATCACTAATTTCTTCAGCTGGCACACATCTTCTCATAATACCATCTTCACCATGCTTGTACAAGAATGGTTCATCCCAATAATAGTTCTTGACATCATGCATGAACTTCTTCTTCTACTGGTAAGACATGTCAGTTGGTATGATTCCGCACACCAGATAGTTCACATTATCTGTATAACAAGGAGAACTAGCATTGACTGCCATCAACTGCTCACCCGGCATTCTGTCTTGTATCTCTCTACCTTTATTGTAGATGATTCTTGATAAGTGATCTGCTACTGAGTTCTCAGATCCTTTTTGTACTTTATTCAATATTAAATTCCTGCAGCTAGAGGATCCATCTGATGAGCCTTGGCTTTGCATCCTTCTTACTTACCAGGTATCTTATTGCTGCATGATCTGTGTAGACAACACACTTGTGTCCAATTAGATAAGGTCTGAACTTATCAAATGCAAACATTACTGCTATTTATTCCTTCTCAGTGGTTGTGTAATTAACCTGAGCCTCAGCTAGTGTTCTGCTTGCATAGTATATCACATGGACAGCTTTTTCTATTCTCTGACCAAGTACTGCTCCTACTATGAAATCACTTGCATCACACATCAGCTCAAATGGCACTGTCCAATCAGGTGGCTGCACTATTGGGGCTGTAGTCGGAGCTTCTTTCAGTTTTTTGAAGGCTTGCATACATGCTTCATCAAAAGAAAATAGTACATTGTGATTTAGTAGGTGTGTGAGAGGCTTTGCAATGTGAGAGAAATCTTTGATGAATCTTCTGTAAAAACCAGCATGTCCTAGGAAATTATGTATTCCCTTCACATTTTCAGGGGGAGGTAACTTAGCAATTACATCAACCTTTGCTTTGTCCACTTCTATTCCTCTTGCATATACCAAATGACCTAGCACAATGCCTTCAGTTACCAAGAAATGGCACTTCTCCCAGTTTAGAATCAAATTTTGTTCAGACAATCTGTGCAACAGTCTTGACAGATTTTCCAAGAAAGTGTTGAAGTATTTTCCATAAACTGTAAAGTCATCCATGAATGCCTCCATTATCTTTTCACTGTGCTCAGACAATATAGACATTATACATCTCTGGAAGGTACCAGGAGAATTGCATAACCCAAATGGTAATCTCTTATAAGCAAATGTTCCATATGGACATGTGAATGTAGTCTTGTCTTGGTCATCTAGATGAATGGGTATTTGAAGAAATCCAGAATATCCATCAAGGTAGCAATAGAATTTATGTCCAGCAAGCGTTTCTAACATCTGATCTATAAATGGCAAAGGGAAGTGATCTTTCCTAGTTGCCTTGTTCAGTTTTCTGAAGTCATTGACCAGTCTCCAACCAGTGACAGGTCTAGTGGTCATCAATCTTCCTTCTTCCTTTTTTACCAATGTGTAGCCTCCTTTCATAGGCACAATGTGAATAGGACTTGCCCATTCACAGTCAGAGATGAGATAAATTATTTCTGCCTTAAGTAGTTTCAAAATTTCCTTCCTAACCACTTCTTGCATTGTAGGGTTCAGTCTTCTTTGTCCCTCTCTTGTTTGTTTATTGCCTTCTTCTAAGTGTATCATGTGAGAGCAAACCATTTCATTTATTCCTCTGATATCACCAATAGAATATCCAATCACATTCTTGTACAACCTTAGGACTGCCAACAAGCTCTCTTCTTACTCACTATCAAGGGTTGAACTGATTATAACTGGATGGATCCTCTCCTTCTCCAAGAACATGTACTTGAGATGAGATGGTAGCTCTTTCAACTCCACTAATGAATTATGGGCTGATTTATGGTTTTCACTTCCTATAGCATTTGCATCTTTATCGCACAGGGATATTCCACATAGCTCCTAATGATTTAAATTATCTGCTGTCACAAAAACTTGTGCTTCAACTTTTTCTGATGGTGTTTCATGTTGTGTTTCCCACACACTTTGATTTATCGCATCAATGGACTGGCATTGTTCAAGTATATTTGGCAGGTGAGAAGCATGCTTCATGCTGAACTCAGCCTGTTCAGAGCCAAATTGCCTAACAGTAACCTGAGCAGGGGCCCTTCTTTGTGGTGTTACGTATGTGGTAGAGGGAGGTGTTCCATACACTGATTCAGTGTTCAACACACTTCTAGTTGTAACTGCATCTATACTTTCCGTGGTGGAGATGGTTCCACATTGTTTTCTGCTGGGTTTCCCTGGGTGTTAGAGATACCAGCAAAAAATACATGGAAGAGATCATTTTCCGCACACAACCACAAACAAGAACTTTTATCAAGGGTTAGTGTACTAAAACACTTAATAACAGTTCTAGTTCTCAGATTCCAGTACTAAAAACTTCACATGCGTCCAGATCATGCAAGTTTGCTGATAATTTCACAGGTTTCGCACAATTTAGTCTACTGCTCTTTCAAAGATTCAATCATAAGTCAATTCCCGGCAACGGCGCCAATTTGATCAAGTTTAAATATAGGGGGGGTTTGTGTTATCGTCTCCACAGGGATCAACAAGTTTATGATGTTGCTAAGGGTTGGTAGAAGCTAAACCAAATCTTTAAGGTTTCAGGTTTTAAACAAGAGAAATTTAGCTGAGAAAGATTCAGAATTTTACTTGAAGCCTCTAGGTTGTCAATCCAAAGCCTAGCAAGGATCCAATTAATTTGTAGACAAGGAACAAGAATTACTTCGTCCTCTTGAAGAGACTAGTCATGCAAGCAATGATCTTTTGTAGGTTAAGGTGGAAGAAAATTCAAAACAGAAAGATCACAACTGGGTTTTCAAGCCAGATCACAATGAGTTAACAAGCAAAGGGAGGTTAGGGACATATTTGCAACACACAAGTATGCAAGGACTAGCCTTACACACACTGATCAAAACACGCAACAACCAAAACATGCAAATCTTTAGTTAAGACAGAGAATTGTGTCACTCAAATCACTGCAATAACAAAGTATTACAAGCCTTACTTGTAGATGGAGGATCTACCAGATTCATTCAAGATTACACAAGAGGTGGAGAGAGATCCTTGGCTTTAGCTCACTGAAATCTAGTCAAAGCAGAGGAAGTAGAGTAGAGGAGGGAGAGTTGCAGATCTTGTTCTTCAGTTCACCAAGGCCTTGTGTTTCTTCTCCTGCGCTCCTTGTTCATCTTGTTCTTGCACTAGTGGAAAAATGGCTACCTGTGGCGCACCCTTTAGCCTTTTTGTGGTGCAGCCAGGAAAATGGGGGGTGCGCCACAGTTATCTCGCCACTAAAATATATTTCTGTGGCGCACCCCCTCGGTGCACCACAAAAAAAATTCAGAATTCTGTGGTGCATCCTTTCTGCTGTACAAATATAGGCATATACAGGATTATATGCGCCACAAAAAACATCAGCCATGCGCCACAGAATAAATAACAGGAATTTTGGTAAAACAATTCCCGCTGTACAAATATAGGTATATACAGGATTTATACATATATATTATAAGTTTACACATATATATTCAACCGGTATATAAATTAGAACAGACATATCACATTCATTCGAGCCCGAGATGTACATACATATATATAGTAATAAGAGTACTTAGTGCCGAATCTTACATAAGTCATGATACAAATGGAGCTCGAAATAGAAAGGTTCATCATTTCATACATATAGTTATCAAATGGAGTACACATAAGCAAAATAAGCGGGAGAGCACGATCACGTGTAGCCTAGCTAGTTCTTCGTCGGCGCCGGGAACGGTTTGTAGAGTTCCTTCATCGTCCACGTCCTCGTGTCTTGCTGCGATGCTAGACGTTCTTCGATCTCCATCTTAGTCAATTCTGGAGATGGATTAATAAGTATGAGTTAATAACATAAATAGAGAGTAAATAATTCTTGTATCTAAGTGCAATAAAGAAAATAAACACTTCTTGCACAAGCACAATATCTAGCTAGCTAGGCGCAGTTTTGTAATACATCCTACCTCTAGGGTAGCGTAGGCCGCCCTCGGTAGCCATGACATCGTGGAGGTTGATATGTGATAACTTCATCTAGGTGCGATGGAAGTCTTCTCTAAGATCAGCATCAGAGATTTCCCTCGCATTTCCAATCCATCTCCGAAGCCCTAATGGAAACCTCATGGCTTCAGCTTCCTCGACATACCCTTTAAGATGATGGATGACATAGAACGCCTCCTTCACGCTGGTAGAGGCCTCCTTGATGCAAGGGAAGTTGGTGACATGCCTGAACTTGTGCTTCTTGTTCTTGTTGAAGAATTCACATTTCTTTTGGAAGGTGCCTCCATTTCTGGCGTAGAGCTCGAGAGCCTCATCGAGAACACCCTTTATTCGGGTGTAGTCTTTCTTTATAATCGAACTCCCCGAGTCTAAATAAGTGACAATGGACCACCTCGTATTTACGGCGATGAGTACTGCATGCTGGTCACTGCTTAACGTAATTCAAAGGGAATGTAGGAATTTCATGATAAGCAATAGAACGACTCTATGGGAAAACATAAGTTACGACATTGATGAGGGGATGTGTACTTACTTGCAAAAGAAAGGCACAAGATGGCTGTCTTTGCTCATGTTTTTCAACATGAAGCTTTGGAGGTACTCCCTCGCCATGACCCGTGTCGCTGATCCTTCACATAGCTGGTTGTCGCGCAAGTAGTAGGGATCCGCTACCGCGACGTACGGGTTTGACTCTCTCTTGTTCTTAATCGCCAGATTGAGCGCGTATAGACGGACCTAGTTATAGTCTAGCCGTCTACCGTGAAACAGCTTGAAGATGTCCTCGAAGGCTATAAAGAATAAATCCGTCGGGGCTTCATCGACGAAGTTCACGCCCATTGGCACCTTGCACGTGAAGACAGGGTAATTTGGGTCCTTGTGTTTAAGAAGCATGCCCTCTAGCATCAAGATCGCATCATACAAAGATTGCATGGATCCTTGTGCGACGCAGAGCAGCTTCGAAGGCAGTATCGGTTTACCAGCTTCATGCATTCGGGTCAAGCCATCACGACGTCGTGGAACCATTCGTTCATCCAGGACAGTCTTAGGAGCAGGCTAGCTTGAAGAGGCACCTGGTTTGCTTCTCTTCCTGGGCTTCTTCTTCTTTTCTGGGGATTGCACAACGTGAATCGACTTATGCAGTGTGCCAGGGCTGAAATGTTAGCCGGTTCAACTTGATCACCGGCCTCCGGAGGCGTTTCTTGAGATAAACAATGGAAGTTTAGGCGCTGCGAGCATGAAGTGGGACAAATAGGCATACTGCGGGGGCCACGGAATTCTTCTTCATCCAAAGCAGGCATGCATGAACCATCGAAGGCGCCAGTGTTGAGGAAGCCATCGACGTCCTCCTCGTTCATTTCATCATCATGATGATCCTCGTTGATGTCTTCAAGTTGAGGCGCAACGTCTTTGCCTTTGTCTTGTTGTTGCGGTGCAGACGCTCCCAAGAGTATTTGGTGTCGGCTTGTGGTGGCGACAACCGCCAGCGCTTCCTTCCGGGTCCTGGCAATGGGTGCTTGTGGCGTCGGCTCGTTCACAACGGGTATATGGGACGGCCTTGCCGAGGGCCGAACAATAGAGGGTCGGCTAACCTTTTGTGGCGGCTTGGAGGTGGCGCCGGAGGTGCGTATGAGCCCTCCAAGACGAATTTGGCTCTTCGTCCATTCCATGAGCAACTGGAGGCAGGCTCCAAGGACCATGTGCTCATCATCGTCGCCTCCCGCAGGTTGCTTTGGGGGACTAATGTGTTGAAACTGAGGCAATACCTCATTCAACTTGATTCTCAGCATGGCCGGGTTCATGCGTTGGTTGTGCATTAGGTTACCCTTTGGTTGTACGATTGTGCCCTTAGCAACATCCACTAACTCGCCGTCGGCCCCCACCGTATGTAGGAGTGTGCAAACCATGTCCTGAGAGTCAACACATATGCATATTGGTGGGTGACGAGGCATGTCCCCATCAATACCCATGGTTACTAGCCTAGGGTAAGAGTTATGAGGTAGAGAACGCGTGGTGTTGATAGATTCGTCGGCTGACAATCGGGAGTTACCCAGGTTCGGGGCCCTCGAGTGAGGTAAAACCCTTACTCCTGCTTGTCTGTTATTGATTGTGTATATGCGGCGAATACAGAGGTATAGCAAGATGTTGATCTTGCCAGGGTTTGTGGTTCTGGTTTTTCGTGTCCTTAGTCGATCACCCTCCTGTCCTTTATATAGGGGTACAGGTCTCAGGTCGTAACCGCCTAGGACTACATATATGGAAAATATTACCGACTATGCTATCTATAGTAAGAGATCTTCGACTTGGACTTCGCTTGATGGGCTTCCTCAGCCAGATGACAATTGGGCTTTAGTCATTACGTGCACCAGGTACCCACACGAAGGGGTACCCGTTTGGTATTACCTTGTCATTAGCCCCCGAGTGCTTGGCTAATTCAGAGAATAAGGCATGGACTCACTACATAGTGCACGTCTCATGTTTTATGCTTTTGATATGATGACTTTTGATTTTATGAGTTATGGAAAAGAATTTCGACTAAGTAGGCCTAGAATTATTCGATGTAGTCGAAACCAGTTAACTGCACTTGGGCAAAACCTTACTAGCCTTCCGTCGGATTTTGAGTTCTTGGGCTCGAACCCGGAACATACTGGACAGACATTCCTCAGGCCAGTCGATGGTCATACTGATATTGTTCTGCAGTTTAAATTTGCTACCCAGCGCGTCCGCCAAGATTTTCATCGTATATGTTGATACGGAAATGCCTAGGATTTTAACACTGCTAGAGTGATCCTCGGCCCTTTCGACTGATCGATGGGTCTTACCTTTGTATTTCTCGCATACAACATCCGAGGTACTCTATCGACTGATTCTCACTCGGGAATTTTTATGTTTTGAATGTTCTTTGATTCTATCGGGTGCACGACAATGCTCCCGATGGGAGTAGCCCCCGAGATTGAGCTTTACTGCTTGTAGTAGAGGGTAATCTCTTTTTTTCGTTTTGTTAGTCGAACGCCTTTTGCCTGCTCCCGATGGGAGTTTCCCACTCGAATCTTCTTTACTTTTTAGCTTTGCGACTGCGCTTTGCCAGGAGCTTTTCCTGTTTGCCCATCGTAGTATGACGCTTTCTGTATTTGCTCGTCTGAAATGATGTCATGCGTGACATCTTTGGCGTGCGAGTAGCATTATGACGTGACATGACATGGTGGGTCCCATTCTTTGACCATTGTGGACGCTGGTTCAGTTCTGATTTAACTTGTCGCGGCGAGATTTTCGCAGACGTGATGATGTCCTCCTCGTTTTGCGCACGTAGTGGGCGGCGTGGTATGTGATGATTGTCCTCTGATTACGCCGCGTGTCCTGGCCCTCGTGGCTCGGACGGCTGTGATGAATAGTTGTCTGCGCCGTTAATATATAGGCTTCTGTTATGCTTTTAATTTTTACCTTGCTATTTGCTATTCGTCTTCTTCCTCCCGCCCGTCTGAGATTCCTTTGCGCACTCTGTGCTTTCCTTCCGCCATGGCTTCTCTGACCAAGATCTCCTTCGTCACTTATACTTCTTCCACCAACCTGTCCTCAAAGGACAAGATCTCTATTGATTCCGCTGCTGCCACCGCAAAAAAGAAACTTCCCGACGATTGGGTTAAATCCATCGTCATCGAGGAAAAGTTGGAAGACTTCCGCCAGGTGGGGATACTGTCTGCCGCTGAAGTTCTTGCTGTGCGGGCTCCGATCCATAAAGAGGTACTTCCCATGCCTCTTCCTGGGGAACGAGTTTGCTTTGCGGATTTTCTCCCTCGTGGATTTGGGTTTCCTTTACACGACTTCGTTCGAGGTCTTCTTTTTTCCTATGGGATTCAAATACACGATATGAATCCCCCTGGCATCTTGCGTATTGCCTGCTTTGTGGTTTTATGCGAGTGCTTTCTTGGAGTGCATCCCAGCTGGCCTCTCTGGAAACATATCTTCGAGGTTAGTTTACTCTACTGTGATGGTCGTCCCCTGTCGACTAGGGGTTTCTGCATCGACGTGCGCGACGGCTGTCGCTATTTTGATGTGACGTCCGCCGAGCCTTCTCAAAAATGGAGGAAGAAATGGTTTTATGTGCTAGTCGACCAGAACCTACTTCCTGCCTTTTCGACTGCTTCTCCCAAAATGTTGGAGTCCTGGGACCATGTCTTGTCGACTACAGAAGAAGAAGAAGCTTCTGCTCTTGTGTTTAGAGTTCAAGAGCTGCGTCGGGCCGTTACGGGAATCCAACTAGTCAACACGTATGTGTACCTCCGAGTTTGGCCCTTGCGACAACGAGCGCACCCCTTGTGGCGATATGAGGGATGTCTTGACGTTACTCGTATGAGTCCCATTGAGCTGTCTGGCCACGGGTTTCATGGTTGTGTGAAACATATCACTGGAATCTCACCTGTCGATATTGCTTCTTTCGACTTCTCTGTGTTCCCTTATGGCCTTGGGACTCCTATTCCTGAGGTATTTTGATTTTCTGCTTACCCAGCTTTTATCGCTCTTCTTGGTCGCTAGCATGTTCTTCCCTATGTGCTTGTTTGACTTGTTTTGTATTGCGTTGTGCTCAGGGATCACCAGTCGTGACCTCTCGGCCGCCGCTGCCTGAGCATGGTTCAACTGCCGAAAAGGCTTCTTCCGCTGAAGTGGTTGGACTTGAAGCCTCCTGCCCTGCTGATGGCGTGGCTGCCTTTGAGGCGACTGCCGCCGAAGGGGTTCCTTTGGCAGCGGCCGATTAAGTGATTGTTCCTTTAACTAAACATCGTCGACTGCGGCGAGCTGGCGATGTTGAGTCCGTTGATGCGGATTTCTCTTTGCTTGTTGTGGCTTCTTCTGCTGATGTTGATGCAGAGAGGTAAGCTTGTCCTTCGACTATCTTTGTTTGGTTTTTACTGTTTCGTCGTTTAATTATACAAATAGCTCCTTTTTCAGGCGAGATCGTCTTGGCCCTCCCGCCAGGGCCGGCGATCCTTTGTCTTGTAGCGTACCTGTACTTAAAAATATGGCATGTACCTGTGTATAGTGCGAACCCCTGGATCGATTCATTTGCACACACAGTTTACGATGAATATCACAAAATTGTATCAATATTACACGAATAATCCAGACTAGGTAAAATAAATAGTCCGATACATCTTTTCATAGCTTAAAGCTAGCTCAAAACAATAAAGCAGCGGAAATAAATCTTCAATGAGCCTCCATCTTCATGATACGCCACAGGCGAAAACATGTTGGTGCAGACTCGAAACCCAAACGTAGTCCTTACTCTTCATCAGTAATTTCTGCAACAAATATTAATTTGCAACAGAGTGGGTCAGATTCCATTAAAAATGGAGCTGGCAAGTGACACTATGGTGGACACTTACTGGAATAACTCTATAGCCTATATGCATATTTGGCTGGTGGAGTTTCAAGGCTATTTTGCATAAAGCCAATTTTTCCTAACTCTTTATAAAACAAACTTATTAACTTCATAATTGGCAACACTAGTTAACCCAGGTGAGCCAAAAGATATCACGTCCTTAGGTGCACCCTAAGGTGGAAACCCCCACATTCAATGGTCTAAGTATAGTAGAAACTATCTTAGGTGAAAACCCCCATGAACATGGTCCTGAGTAGTCCACTGTTGTTTACTTATCAAAATTTTATTAAGAAATTAGAATGTTGGGATTCCTCCATTGTCCTTGATCAGCTGTAGTCTTTCCTCAGAAAATTTCTCCTTGAGCTCTTCACTTTCCTCTCTCTTTATTCTTCACATCCCTTTGTTCCTGGGTGGCCATCCACAAGTGTGCTCTCAGGTGAGAACCCCCACGTTCATGATCCTAAGTATAGTAGAAACTATCTTAGGTGAAAACCCTCATGGACATGGTCTTGAGTAGCCACTCAACATAAACCAAACAACCAATCCACCCAGATGATTCATTAACTTAGTGGATGTGCACTCCCAGGTGAAAAAACCCCACATACTATGATCCTAAGTATAGTAGATACTATCTCAGGTGAAAACGCTCATAGACATGGTCCTGAGTAGCCACTTAACATTTTATAAAACCTTTCATCAATTGCGTAGCATCAAAATTCTACTTAGTCAATTCATAGGCACCTATACACAATGGAATATGGAATTCTAAACATGTCTTGCATAGCAATACTATCCTACACATGCTTATAGAAAAATACACTACTCATGCATAAAAAAATATTAGGAAGTTTATGGGGTGTGCCACTTGCCTTGGCAGCAAGAAGAATAGCAACAACAGCTGCAACTGTTGTCGTGTCCCTCCGAAATTTCTAACACATCAAACAAAACACACATAAACATACTAACAAAGTAACAATACAAAAATATGTTATGCATGATGTGCAAAATACTTAGAGAAAATACTAAGTCTATTCTTCAAGGTGATCGACAATTATCAACAACTCTTTGTAAATTGGATATTCACTATAGTGAGAGAGACAGACACCCGGCCAGCCACTTAAGTTGTGGAACAGGTCTCATGTACGTGGACATGTAAGGTTAGTCTCCAGGCCACTTCATCTCACTATGCCGCTAGGATCCAATAACTTCAAGATGGTAATAACATGATCAAAAATTGTTTAAGTCAATTTTAGGAAAGATAGAAGAAAATGATGTAGGTTATCTTCCAGGCTTCATCTCCAGACTTGTAGTATTCTCCTTAGTGATGTCTTGATTGAATTCCTGGTAGACTTGATGAATCTTGTATCATCGAGGTTGGTCTTGGGTTTAACTTAGTCATCATGTCTTAGAGAGAAGAAAAGAAAAAGAGAAAGAAAGACTTAGAGAATAGAGGGGGTTGGTCTTCTTGGACTTCCTCTTGATTTTTCTTCTAAGTGCTTCTACTTCTTGGAGATTCTTCTGGAGTCTTGTTTTGGCTAAGTCCTTCATTGGTCTTCTAGCTCCATGTTGAAAATCCTAAGTGTCTAAGTAAAACTTTTGAAAACACTTTTGAAAATAAATCTGAACAACATACTTAGAGAAAACTAAGAGAGAACTTTTCCTATGGGAAGTATAGCTATATAATAAAATATGTTGTGCATGCAATGCACTTGTTAATCATAAAAATGATCATACTAAATTTTGTGATATTTATAAAGTATGCATGAGGGTATAAATACAATTTAATTAATTTCTATTTTTGCAAAACATAATAAAAGGAAAACATATACATTAAAGTTTTATGTGAATTAATTTTGATAGCACAATTTTCTTATAAATGGTGTTAATAGATAGAAGGGATTAAATTAAATTTATAGCAATTGGATTTAAATGATTTTTCTATTAGGAGTTATGTCAAAATTATTCAAACTATTTAATTTAAACATACAAGTATTAAATTATCAAAACTAATACTCAAAATTATTTTCTTACAGAGGAATATTATAACACATATTTAAAGTTTCTAAAACAATTTTATTTGCAATTTTTGGATTTATAGATTTAAAGTTATTATAAATATACTCAAATCATCCATTTGAAATTTGAATATTTTAAACTAAGTCAAATTTGAAACCTAACAGATCTAAAATAATCTAATTGTCAGGGGCTTTCCAAAAATATAAATTTATCAAATTTGGATATGTGGTTAAAAAGTTATGAAGGTTTGAACATGCAGGGGCTTTTCTACAAAAGTGCCAAATTTGTTGACTGGGCGCTGACTGGATCTGACGTGGCTGCTGACTATGCACGCTGAGTCAGCGCTGACGTGGATAAGTGGATGGATTTGGGCCGTCAGATCTAGATCTGACGGTCTAGATCTAAATACCGATTCGTTTTAAAAACTTCTAATCTCGGCCGTAATATCAAGATCGGACGGCGCAGGAGGAGAGGCTCACCGGGCGGCGCGTTATGGTCGCCAGAGACGGAGGAGATGGCGGCGTTGCGCTCGGCGAGGTCGGCGTCGGCGTTGGGGTGGCTCCCCGGACGCGCGGATGGCGTCCCCGTGCACGCCGCGTCGCGGCGGAGTGAATGGTGATGGTGGCGTCGAGTAGGTCTTCCTGGAGCGGCCGGAACAACGAAAAGGATGCGGCGGTGCCGGTGCACTTGGGTCGAGCTCGGTCTCCCCGTTTGGCTGCAGAAAAAGGGCGAGGGCGAGGTCAGGAGGTGCGCGCGAGGAAGGCGAGAAGCATAGGAGATGTCTGGGGCCCGGGTGCTTGCTTACCTCGCCGGAGTCGGAAGAAATACGGCGGCGGAGGAGATGAACTCCGGCGAGCCCGTACGGCGGCCTGGCGGCGTGAAACGAAGGGGGAGGAGAGGGGAAATGGAGAGGGTTGCGAGGGGGTTTATAGGGCGTGGTCGGGGCGGTAATCCGTGTCTTAATCGCGCGAATCAACGCGAGTAATCGCCGGCGGTTTCGGGCGTGGTCTCCGGCCGGAGATTGAAGACGCGCTGACGTCATCGCTGACATCAGCAATTTTTCTTTTTCTGATTTTTCTTATTTATTTCATATCCTTTGATTTAAATGTCCAAATGAAGTCAAATTAATTTCTAAAAAAATTCAATATTCATATCTATGTTTTAAAACAATAGTGGGCATGTTTTGAAACTTTTTGAAAAATAATTTTTTGGAAATATTTATAAAATACAATTTTACTTATTTTAGGTTAACTTTGAAATTAGGGATTTAATAATTTATTTGGAGTTAAATAAAATTTATGAAATTACCCACATTCAAAAATGTTTGAAATTAAATTATTTAAACTTATTTTGCTGAAATCATTCACCTTTATTTTGGCAAAATAGTAGAATAATAGAATATAAATATTTTTAGAGCAATATGAAATATAATTGATTTTTAATTTAATCCCTTTGTGATTTAATAAGATGATAAATGATGAGATGCATGTATGCATGAATGCAATGCTTAAATTTTATTTTCAAAGCAAAATACATAAATGTTTTCAAAAGTTTTAAATTTTTGTGATTTTTAACATTCCAAAATATAGGGATGTTACATGTCTTCCGCCTCTTCTTCTTGGGTCGACCATGTAAACCTTTCTTCTCCCTCTTTTTTTGTGCTCGTCTCTCATCGTATTGCGCGTCATTCTCTTCTCACCCGATTGGCCATCTCTTGTCCTCCTTGCAGCCTGCCGTAAGTGGTTTGGTCGCTGTTGGCCAGGTTTTTGTGCTCACGGAAGAAGAAAAGAGTTGCCCGCGTTCTTCCCTGGAACAGATCAGTCGTAAAGCTCTACCATTTTGCCTTTGCTTTTTATTTGGACCGCCTTTTGTTCTGCATTCTCATACTATGTTATTTTTATAGAGCAAAAAACTTTTCTTGAAGATCGAGTGGCCGCCTTGGAGAGAGAGCTTCAGGATCAGCAAGTCCGTTCTCGTGAAGAGTTGGACAGCACTCGGCGCTCCCTGGACGTGTCCCTTCAGACATGAAGTGCTGTTTTTGCAGAAGTTTTGCAAGGGATTGCCATTCCTTCGTCTGCGGAGGAGCTTTCCCAAGTGCTTGGACCTGGGACGACGACCCTTACTCAGTGGGCACGCGATTTGTCAGTTCGTGGCTCAGAAATTACTCTGAACTTGCTGCTGGCGAATGGCGTCAAAGCTAATTATGAAGCTTCTCTGTCGGATTACGCGAAGAAGTCGAACGGAAAACCTTCGTCTTTTCGGGGAATCTCAGATACCGCTGCTCACCTTGCTCAAGTTAGCGTTTGCACTGGAGAGTGTCGTCAAGCTGCCGTAGCCGCCGAGCTTCAGTCGCGTGGCCACAAGGCCAAGTTGGTAGCTCGCGAGTGAGTGTTCCCTGTGTAATAGACTGAACTCCTTATTGTAATGTAAGACCTCGCAAATTACTCTGCGTATTGATTGTTTTCTGTTTTTATGACTTGTTCAAGCCACGCTAGCTTTCTTGTCTTCCTTGAGATCCTGCTTTCGATTCCGCCGAGTGAGTCGTATGTGGTTTATGCAGTATGAAACGAGTCTCAATTCCCCGAGTCTACTGGGTGAGTGTGCATGTATGATCTTTGAGTAAGACCCAGCCCCCGAGTCCGTCGGGTGGGTTATACGTATTTATAAACTTTTTAAAGTAAGACCCAGCCCCTGAGCCCGTCGGGTGGGTTTATGTGTTTATGAACCTTTTCAGTAAGGCCCAGCCAACGAGTCCGTATGGTGGGTTTATGTGTTTTATGAATTTTAACAAGATCCAGCCCCCGAGTCCATCGGGTGTATGTGTGTGACCAAGACGTTGTAGCAAAATATCATTTATTGATAATATTTGTCTAGTGGACCGCCTCAATAAAAACCTTCCAGTTCCCGTGGGTACCCTGGTAAGGAAAAGATCGTGTCTGGGATCTACTGCGACTTTTACAATGATTTATCAAGAGACCTATGCGTAGAAACAACGTAAGTGTGCCACGTTCCATGGGTTATGTGGTAGTTCGCCCGTCTGTGCATGCTTCAGTCGATAAGCTCCTCCTTTGATGACTTCTGTGACTATGAATGGTCCTTCCCACGGTGACGCGAGTTTGTGGACTTTCTTCTGTTTTAGTCGCAACGCCAAGTCGCCTACCTCAAAGGTCCTTGGTCGGAGACGTCGACTGTGATAGTTTCTCAGGTCCTGCTGGTAAACAGCTGTGCGGGCCAAAGCTATGCCGCGTGCTTCATCTAGTATATCCAAGGCGTCCTCTTGTGACACATTTGCCTCTTTCTCTTTGTATGCTTCTATTCTTGGTGCTCAAAATTTTATCTCTGGTGGCAGGACAGCCTCTGCTCCGTAGACCATAAAGAATGGAGTGAACTGTGTTGACGTGTTTGGGGTTGTGCGAATACTCCAAAGTACTGCTGGTAGCTCCTCGACCCAAGGACCCGCGGCTCTTTTGAGTGGAACTAGAAGTCTTTTCTTGATGCCTGCGCATACGAGGCCGTTTGCTTTCTCGACCTATCCATTGGACTGCGGATGCGCTACTGATGCGTAGTTGAGTGTGATATCCCACTCTTTTCCAAAAGGTTTGGAATTCCCCCGCCGTGAAGTTTGTGCCGTTGTCTGTGATGATGCTGTTCGGAACACCAAAGCGATAAATTATGGATTGTATGAACTTGACTGCTGTGGATGTTGTTGAACTTGTGATTGGGATTGTTTCGATCCATTTTGTGAATTTATCAACTGCCACCAGTAGGTGTGTATGTTCTCCAGGTGATGATTTTTTGAGTGGTCCTACCATATCGAGCCCCCATTGGGCGAACGACCATGTTAATGGTATGGTTTTGAGTGCTGATGCTGGCGCGTGGGGTTTTGTTGCAAATTTTAGGCACCCGATGCATCTTCTGACGATGTCTTCTGCGTCTTTGAGTGCCGTAGCCAGTAGAATCCCGCTCTGAAGGCTTTAGCTACCAGCGGTCGACTGCCAACATGATGTCCACAAGTTCCTGCATGAATGTCAAGGAGTATAGTTTTGCCGTCCTCTAAATATACACATCTTTGGAAGATACCCGACGTGCTTCGCTGGTAGAGTTCACCGTTGATATGCCTTAGTTGACCCAATGTTGGCTAGCATGTCTGCTTCCTCATTGCTTTCTCGTCTGATATGCCGTAGCTCGCAACCGTCGAAGTCGCCTTCCAGTGTGTTGTATAAATCGCGGTATGTGATCATATTGTCCGCTATGGCGTCGCAAGCCTTCAATGTCTACTGTACCACCAAGTTTGAGTCGCCATATATCATCAATCGAGTGCATCCCAATGCTTTAGCCATTCGTATGCCATGAATTAGACCTTCGTATTCGGCCTCATTGTTGGATTGTGGAGACCCAGCATATCACTGCATGGTGTAGTATGCTATAGTCATTGACATAGCACCAATGGATCACCGCCCACCAGTGTTACGTCATCAGAGTGGTACAACAGAAACATCGCAGGTCCAAGACATGACTATAGATTACAAACAGAAGATCCAAAACAACAAATCTTTAGAACCTCCTCGAAACAATGAGGCAAGGCCCTACTAAAAGAAGATCAAATGAAAAATCTCGGAGAAACTAACGTATACTAAGCCTACTGCTAATACGGCTAGGCTTGCGATTGCGTTGTAGCAACGCCTACAGAGATAGGTTATAAGACTAGGAATCTATCCTCCAACATACTATGCCTTCATTTGTCCTCCATCTTCTCTGGATTGCTTCAACTCGTTGCAGTTGCGTTCTTTGGTATCTTGAGTTTATCCGCCATCGGAGTCTTCATAGCCTAAAGTGTTGCCTTCTTGTGGTTCTTCATGTCTAGCAGGGGTTTAGGAGGCAAGGGTGAGTAACAGAGTTACCCAGCAAGTTCAATATATATAAGGTGGGAAGTTTGATGCATAAACATAGCCACAGACAATGGATTGTCGTAGGCTAATGCAAGTTTTCAAAATCATTTCTTCAAAAGGTTGCTTTTATTCTGAAGACTATGCTCGTCAGGAGTCACAGGGCTAGGGTTTTGAGGAGCCTCCTTTCCTGCTGCGTTCGTCGTTCCGTCCTGGAACGTGGAGCAACATGTCACATTCATACACTCTGCAGAGG
Organism: Poa annua; assembly: GCA_026929855.1. Classification (NCBI taxonomy): domain Eukaryota; kingdom Viridiplantae; phylum Streptophyta; class Magnoliopsida; order Poales; family Poaceae; genus Poa; species Poa annua. The sequence goes on from CM049427.1 coordinate 99,571,308, forward strand.
TGCGCTGCTTTACCCATAAGAGATCAATACATTGTTGCACAGCTGGGCGTACTTTCCTGTCCACACTTCCTTGGTGTGGGGCCCAGTAAGTAATCTAAGCCAATCACTGCGTCTTTCCACCATCCCCGCACACCCCCCATTACTTCAGTTTACAGGTTGATGGGAAATCCAACTTTCAACCTGAACACCATTTGAAGCCTGTCTCAAACTGGTCCTGAAGCCAACCTTCAATAGATACTAGACATCCGACCGTTGTGATTCACAGGATAGACATCTCCCGGTAATACGGCTTTATCCTGGAACTGCGAACTCGCAACGTCAAACAAGCCCACCGATAGACATCTCCCGGTAATACGGCTTTACCGGTGGCTTGTACGCACTACCCGGCCCAGAATAGTACCCGTTGGTGTACGAGAGGAAAAGGGTACAGCTGACTTCTCCGTCCCATTTCAGATCTCATGGTTGCGCGTAATATTCGGCGCAAGAATCACTGGCGACATTTGTTGTTAAGTCCTAGGTGATACTTTCCCGTGCAAATGGGACCTCCACCACAACATTCTTACCGAGGTCCTATCTGCCAACCATTTGAGATTACCACCTCACTGGTAGATAACCAAAGTCATATTATTATAAAATAAGTTTTCTGCCCTTTTTGTGTGATATGCAATAATAAAATTTTAAAAATAGTTTCTTATCAAATACTTCAAGAGGACATGAATAAAGGGAATGAACTTGCCTTTTTGACTGCAAAATTATACAGCCAAGGTCTTCGGTATAATATAAACTCCGAGAAGGCTGAAAACAACATCATTGGTCCGGTAAGGACTAATGTTTAAAGAAACAACATGACTAATGCATAAGGATGAGATGCATCGCAGAGTACCCCGTATCTCACTCTCGGAGATTGTGTGTTGTTTGAGTTGGGTGTTTTCATTTAGTGTTGTTTGGTCTTCACAATTACTTCACAAGCAAGATGAGTTGTTTAACATTAATGTTCATGTATCATATTAAGCATAAAAATAATATAAACAACTTATAAACACTCAATGGTTGTTTTAGGTTTGAGTTCATCTTTTGTTTGTAAAGAACATCTATGAAGTTTAATTAACTAGAGTTAGCTAGTGTTATCTTTCATGTTGACAAAAAGAATAAATTTTGAAGAACATAAATAATTCCTAACATTGTATATCATATCACATGGTTAAGAGAGAGCCTATAACATCATTCTTCTTTGTGTGTTTTACCCAAGACTTTGCGTTATGAACAATATACTAGTTTTAATCAGACACTTACTAATTTTAAACATAGCTTGTTTCATATGAATGAATGTTCTGCTTTTGGAATACAACAACTTACATCCTAGTGTTATGAACTTTTAATTTGTTTCCTACTTAATTGTACTTAACCAATTATAAGTAAACATAAATTAAGTAACACATGGAGTAGATGCATATCTATACATAATGGAACTTGTAGTTTAAAATGTTATTTACTTTAAATGGTTGCCATATAGTAGTAGAACAACTTTTGTAAGCTTATAACTTCATTTTCAAAATTAGGAAAAATAATTCTTATTAATTATTATTTTAAAATAGAATATCATTTTGAAATAGATTTATTGAAATAATATAATACATATTGTAATAATCACATTACTAAAGTTAAAGTTATGCATGTGAGACAATTTCAATGAAGTTTGAAATGCATCCAAAATAGCATTTCAATAAAGCTTCATATTTAAAAGGTTAAGTAATTTGTATTTCAAATTTTATTCTTTTTAAATTTATCCAAAAGCAAATTATAATGAGATAGCTATTTACATTTTATTTTTCTGATCATTTTGATATAAAAATTATATTTTTCTGATTTGATATGAATTACTTATGAATTTACAAAGTTTAACTCAATTTAAATAAATTCAAGAATTTATTAAATAGAGTTGGGCCCACTTGTCATAATTTTAATATTAACAGAAATGATTTACCGAAAATAATAAAAGACTTACATGTGGTCCCACATGTCATACACTCATCCATTTCTAATTTAATTTCCAGAAAATATTTAATTTCGGATGCTGACGTCATGTGACGTCAGCGATGAACTGGATTCAAATCCGTGGATCGATTCGACACCACGGAGCAGATAAACTTGAATTGAAGTGTGCACTTAGTAGAGGACCTTGAGGCAGACATGTTGGTGGTAGCATGGACCTCATATGGTCACCGGGAACTCGCCGGCGACGAGGTTCGGCAGCGGCCAAAAACTGGTCACGGCGAAACACTAATTCCCGCACGAACTGGAAAAATTAAGAGGTACTAGGAGGTTCCTAATCTCACCTAGGTCACGTAGAACCAAACGGCAAAGCAGGAGGCGGTCGGAGGGTGATGAACTCGTCCGGGGCGGTGGCGGCCGGAGAGAAAGAAATCCTCCGATTTCTTAGCCTCTCGAGCTTCCACGGACGCACATCTCATGGACGAGGACGAGGGAGACCTGGAGCTTCTTATAAGCAGATCCAGACGGCGAGATATGGCCGGAATCCGCGAATAACGCCGGCGCACGGCGGCGGCCCGAGAAGCTAGGGGTAGGGTTTGGGAGAGAAATAGAGAGAGAAGAGAGGAATGCGAGGGAAGGATATGGATGCGGACGACTCCCCACGGCCTCCTTATCCACGTGAGAGGGCGAGGAAATGGAGCACGGCAGCTCAGAGGCGACGACACGGCACTCCGGCCTTCTGTCGTGAGGAAGAAGAAAACGAATGGAAATACAGTTCTGTAGAAAACCCCCTGGGCTTTCAGAAAATAGCGGAAACTGTTTACACAGGCCCTTATCTTCTGTTTTGGACTTATTTTCTAAATAAGAACTTGCAACTAAGTCCTGGAATTTTAGATTTGAATAGGGAAGTGTATTTGAACTTCAAAATGTGAATTTGTGGTATATTTTGAATACTTTTAAGTTATAAAGTGGATTTGGACACGGTTGGATTTATTTCTTGTGAATACATTTGTGCCTACGTACTTCTTTAATTTTATTTTTGTAATGCATTTTAACCATATGAAAACATGTGACTATTTGTTTATTTGCAAACATTTTAATTACCCTTAATTGTCTGTTGAGATTGGATATGTTTACATTGTAAATGTGCTTTGATGGTTTTCGTCAAAATATGGATGGATATATATACTCACACTATTGATGTGGTGCTTTAGGAATTTCCAGACAACAAAACGTTGTTGCCCAATGATAGTTGAATTGTTCATTGTGATGCCTATAAAGAGTATGCACGGTGACTAATTCAAATCCATGTTAAACATGAGATATTGCTAAGTTGGATTGATTTGTGATCCATGATAACTAATTCATGTGAAAATAAATCCAGATGTCTTTGTAAGCTCAAGGTATAGATAACCCGCCTTAAGTTAGGTCTTATGGTGATATGATAGATGTAGTGTTAAGTGAAACTCTTTAATCCACCATTCCTTCTGGGATCAAAGATTGATGCACTACTCAGAAGAAGTAGATGACTTGGTGTGTGTGATAGAAATTACTTACCCCACAACAATGAACTTGAGATTTAACTCATGTGACTCCTAAATATGGGAAATGATCAAATGGACTTGTGATTTGGTTTTACCTTCTCCAAGTTATGATTCCCTTGGAGAAACACCACAAATCCATATGTGACTTTTCTTTGGTAATGATCCTTCTAAACAAGAAGTAGATATCCAGGACAAGTTCTTCTTGTCCTATCTTGAAGTTCCAACATCACTTGCCTTACCCTTGTGGTGAGGACAATTCAATTTAACCAAGCCAACTTTCTTGGGGTTGGTGGTATATGAATGTGTATATGAGTTGTTAACAAGGGCTTGTCACCAGATTACTTCATATATTCAAGTGGCTAAAGAATTTTGATGTATTGGATTGTCCTATCTTTTTTATTTTTGCATATGACACTCAAGTGTTTTAGCATACAAAAGTGAGTTGTCAACAAGGTTTCGAAGCTGGTTCTCACACTACTTCTATATAACACAAACATCTGAATATCACACTGTTTCTAGAGACGTTAATAAAGATGAGTAATGACATGAGAGTTTCCAATTCTTCATGATAGATTGGCATAACACTTCTATGCCCATCTAAGGAATGCTTCTCTAAATCTTCTTGTTGCTTTACCTCCTTCTTGGTAGGTTCTCTTATTGATGACTCCGAGAAGATTAGGAGATAAGAAGATAAGATGTCTAGATCAGGGAAGAAGATCTAGGTTAAGATTTGGGTGAATCATCTTGGTCTTCAAGTCTGTCATGGATTCCATGTACTAGAAGTATGTCTAGCATATTGTAGAAGAGTAGATACTCAAAGGATAGCTAAAATAGCTGGGTTGATCATTAACTCCTAACTGTTGTTTTGGTGGATGAGTTTGATTTTCATTTAGTGTAACGTTTTATCATATATCTCTCTAGCCCCAAAATAAGGTTTAAGCCAAGATCATCTCAAAGTTTGTAACGCTCAAGTTGATGATCTACTTCAATTCCACCAACTCAAGTGAAACTTCAATCACTTAGTGTTTTGAAAATCAAATGCGCAAAAAATATTCGGATTTTCTGATGCATGAATGCAATGCACACTCCTGTGTCTACTCTATTTCTAGACTCTAAAACCTGGGATGTTACATGGATGGCGTTGGGAAATCCATTTGGAGTACGTATTTCAGTTTGTCTCCTTTTGGGGATATCAGTACTACCCCTGCTCCTGCTCCTTCGTTTTTCTTGGACCCATCGAAATACATTGTCCATGATTTGGATATGTCTAGTGATCCTGGTAATTGTGATTCAATCCACTCTGTGGTAAAATCTGGCAGCACTTGAGCTTTGATAGCTTTTGGGTGATCATATGTTATCCCAAGTGGCCCCATCTCAATGAGTCATTTGGCGACTCGTCCAGTTGCGTTCGGATTGGTGAGTATGTCTCTGATTGCTGATTTGCTGATCACCGTTATTGGGTGTTCCGTTAAGTAGTGGTGTAGCTTCCTTGTCGTTATGAATACTACATAGGATAGTTTTTGGAAGTGAGGATATCTTTGCTTCGATAGGGATAACACCTCGCTGATGTGGTAGACTGGTCTTTGCACACTCTGGGCTTTTCCTTCTTCCATGCGCTCGACTACCAGTACTATGCTGACCACTCTGTTTGTTGATGCCACATAAAGGTATAGTGGCTCCTTTTCCTTTGGTGCTGCTAGAATGGGAGGTTTAGTGAGTGTTCGCTTGAGGTCTATGAAAGCCGCTTCTGCTTCTTCTGTCCACTCGAATTTATCTGCCTTCTTAATCAGTCGATAAAGTGGTAGTGCTTTTTCACCTAGCTTGCTGATGAACCGACTGAGGGCTGCCACTCTTCCTGTCAGCTGTTGTACTTCATATAGCTTGGTAGGCCTTTTCATCGTTAGTGTAGCCTGTATCTTTTTTGGATTTGCTTCGATTCCTCTTGCTGACACCAAGTATCCCAAGAGTTCTCCTACCGGGACTCCAAAGGTGCACTTTTCTGGGTTCAGTTTTATGCTATAGCTTCTGAGGTTGTCGAATGTCTCCCTTATGTATGCTAGTAGTGTGCACTCCTTTCTTGATTTGATTACTATGTCGTCGACGTAAACTTCCACATTTTTGCCGATCTGTGTTTTCAAACAGCTTTGCATCATTCGTTGGTAGGTAGCTCCTGCATTTTTTAGGCCGAAAGGCATTGTAGTGTAGCAGTACACTCCGAGTGGAGTTGTGAAGGCTGTCTTTTCTTGGTCTTCTTGCTTCATTCTTATCTGATGATATCCAGAGAATGCGTCCAAAAATGACAATCGGGCGCATCCCGCAGTAGAGTCGACAATCTGGTCGATACGGGGCAGTGGAAAATGGTCCTTTGGGCAGCATTTGTTTAGCCCTGTGAAGTCGATACACATTCTTGTCTCGGTTGTTTTCTTCTTCTCGACTATCACGGGGTTGGCGACCCATTCTGATTTCTTTATTTCTCGAATAAATTTTGCTTTGAGCAATTTGTCTACATGCTTCTCGATGGCTTCTCTTTTAGGTCCTGATACACGTCGTTCCGTTTGTTTGACGGGTCTGTTTCCTGGAATGAGTTGGAGAGTGTGCTCGGCGAATTCCCTGGGTATGCATGTCATGTCATCAGCTGACCATGCAAACATATCCCATTTCTCACGGAGGAATTCAACAAGCGCCTTCCTATGCGGGAGGCAAGCTTGTCGATACTTTGACTGTTTTTGCTGAGTCCGTCGGGTGGACCTGGTGCGTCCGAGTGTCGTCTGCGATTGAATGTCTTTCATGTGGTCTACTTTTTGTGCTCTGGCATAAAGATTGTGTCGCTGAGAAGCGAGAGTTCTTAAAATGTTTTCTTTGCTCCAAATGTTTCAGAGATTTTGTGGAAGTCTCGGTCGCAAGCTTCTGACCTTTTAAAGTTTCCACTGACCGTAATTATTCCTTCTGGGCCTGGCATCTTCAATTGTAAATATGTGTAATGTGGTACTGCCATAAATCGGGCAAACGCCGGTCGTCCAAGTATAGCATGGTATTGTGATCTCCAATCGACAACTTCGAACTCCATTGTTTCGGTGCGGAAATGTGTTGCATCTCCAAATGTGACGTCGAGTTGTATTGTGCCTTTTGGCACAATGGCTTTGACTGGAACTATGCCATGAAAAGTATTTGACGATAGAGGTAAGTTGTCGACTGACCTGTTCATTCGTCGTAGTGTGTCGGCGAAGATGATGTTGATGCCACTCCCTCCATCCATGAAGACCTTAGTCATGTTGTAACTTCCTATTTGGGCTTCTAACACTAGAGGGGAAGGACCTGGCATGTATACAGATGGCGGGTGGTCCTCCTGACTGAATGTAATTGCTGTTTCAGATCCGCGGAGGTACTGTGGCACAGCTGGTGGTGCCATGACTGCCATATTAACATGCCTGGTATGCAATTTATGTTGCCTGTTTGACGGTCGCCCTTTCTGGATCATGTACGTTTGCCTCTGATGGCCCGAGTGTTGACCTGTCGACTGTTGGTGTGTGTGATATATAGCTCCTGCAGCTTGACCGTTAGGGTCATATGGCGGAGGTGGTGGTAGTGTTGCGCCTTGTGGTGCAGGTACCATGTGCTCGAATGTATTGCTCCTATGCTTTCTTGCGTACTCAATTGCCAACTGCTCGAATTCTCGACAGTTTTCAATCGTATGACTAGAGATTAATCTTCCTGTCTCTGGGTCCTTGAATAAGTGCAGCCTGCATGGATTCTCTATCTTTGGGTCCAAGCGTTGTTGCATGTCTTGTTTATTGTAGCTTCCTTGTTGTCGATGATCCCTGTTGTCACGCCGACCGACTGGCTTGCCGTTCTTGTAGCCGCTTCAGGCTTCTCGACTTTTGTCTTGTTTTCTGTCGTTTTGACTATGATTATTATTTGAGAATCCCGCCACCATGAATTTGACATTACCTTTGTCTCTACTGTCGTGATTGCGTCGTCGTCGTTTGTCTTCCCTATCCCGGCGATCTCGACTGTCTCGGTGGTCACGAATGTCCTGTCTGTCGCGATGCCGCTGTGGTGAATGTGGAGTTTTGTCCTGGACTGCGTCTTCGCCATCTGCCCACTCGGTTGCTAGCTTTATAAGTTCTGCCATGTTTTTTGGTTTTTGTCGTCCGAGTGCCTCTCGGAAATCCTTCCTACGGACTCCCTTTGTTAAGGCGTCCATGGCTCTGTCCTCTGATATTGCGCCCATCGAGTTTCGAATGGAGGTCCACCTTCTGATATAAGATCTGAGTGTTTCGTCTGTCCTTTGCCGACATGCTCTTAGTTCTTCAAAGGTTTTTGACCTTTCGCAGAGAGGATCGAAATATTTTATGAAGTCTTCCTTGAAGTGATCCCAAGAGTCGTAGGCTCCCTTGGGTAAAGACTTGAGCCAGTCGCGGGCCATGCCTTCCAGCATTAGATGTATGTATTGTAGTGCTATTGTTGTTGTTCCTCGTTGGCATATGACTGCTAATTTGTAATCTTCTAGCCATCCCGAGGGTTCTTGTTTTGAGTTGAATTTCGGCATGGTTGGTAGGCCGAACTTCTTTGGGAGTTTTGTTTCCTGAATCCGTCGGGTGTAGCATTATGCTCCGCGTGGTCCTGCGTTGCGATTGTCAGGTGATTCCCGACCGCCTGATCCTCTGGATCTCATTCTTGATCTGCGGTGGCTTGAACTTCTCCTGCCGCTGCTACGCCGAGGACTATGACTGGAACGCTCTCTTGAGCGGCTTCTGCTACGCCTTGTCCTTCCTCCATCGACCAGTTCTTTTGTTGCGATCTCCAGGGCCTTCATTTGTTGTTGGTATCTTGCCTTAGCTGGGTCACCTGCCGGTAGTTATCCTGCTTGGAGGTATGCTCCTATGGATATGAGGGCCCCTTCTGCTGTTTTCGACTGGATTATGCCATCAGAATCGACGGTTAGGAACGAGTTGTTCAGGTTTCGAGTGATATCTGCCCTTTCGCGTTCAGGGATTCTGTCGAGTCTGGATATGCGTCGTGCTTCAGTTGCTCATGTAGAACTAATCGATAATTGTTGTCTGCGAGCGCTTGATATGCTCGCTTGCCTTTTTCGCTCTTCGGGTGTTGCCCTGTATTGCTTTAGGCGTTGTGCTTCCTGCCAGTTGAAGTAGTTGTATGTTGCCAACTCGTTTTGAGGTGCATCTGTTGGCATCATTATGCCCTCTTCGATGAATTTTGTTATTTTGCCGTTGTCTCTGCTGAGATGTCTAGAGTGGTTGTGCCGTCTGGCAGGGTGATTGTGCACGGTACTCGACGGGTTGTCGATTGGCCGCGTTTTTTGATGTTTCTGCCGCCGTTGCTACGTAAACATTCCGTGGTATGTGATATGTGTAGTCGGACTGTTCTTCATATGCTGCTCCGTCGTTACTACTCTGCTCTATGTTTTTGCTGTCTTCGTCATCTTCTGCCTGTTGCGTATGTTCATCATAGTCGACTACAATATGTTTTGGCGACTGGATCTCTATGTCGGTGAAGTCGGCTAGATGTATGCTGTCTTCCGTAGGCTCATCATATTCTGGTAGGTGAAAGCTTTCTTCTGGAGCGTCGATCTGCATACGATCTTTGGTTGGGTTGATATGGAAGGTCGACTGCACCTCTTCTTCCATCTCGTTTTGCCTTATGAATTCGTTGAATTCCTTTGTGGACATGGACCCTGCTATGGATGAGATCGGATCGATCCGTGATGTCTGCGCTCCAGTGCTTCCAGCCGAAGCTGTCGATATGATCATGTCGTCGACTGAAGCAGTCGACAGGTCCTCCTCTTCAGGGAACTCATCTGCCATGAATTTGTTGAATTCTGCGGATGTCATTGACTCTGTTGGAGATTGTGGCGATGGGATCAGATCGGTCTGCGACGAGGTATCTTCTTTATCTGCTGCAGATGTGATCTCAGTAGATCTCTTTTGTGGTGGCTGAGTTGCGATTTTTTCGGCTAAATCCTGCACACCAAGCTGATCAATAAAGAAATTATGTTCTCCAACAGTTAGATTAAAACCTGAATCAATATTGGAATAGATCTCCTGAGCTTCAGGTGAGTATGGTCTGATTCTTGCTGGTGATGCTGCTTTTGGCACGTGGTCGCCTGTGATATGGATATGAGTTGTTGTTGCTGATGTACATCCTTTTGAAGTAGTCGGCGGATCGCCGCTTGAAATTTGGACCGAAAAACCCGTGGATCCAACACCACATGCTCCCACAGACGGAGCCAATTGACAAGGGATGTCCCCATCAATATCCATGGTTACTAGCATAGGGTAAGAGTTATTAGGTAGAGAACGCGTGGTGTTGGTAGATTCATCGGCTGACAAGCGGGAATTACCCAGGTTCGGGGCCCTCGAGTGAGGTAAAACCCTTACTCCTGCTTGTCTGTTATTGATTGTGTATATGCGGCGAATACAAAGGTCTAGCAAGATGTTGATCTTGCCAGGGTTTGTGGTTCTGGTTTTTCGTGTCCTTAGTCAATCACCCTCCTGTACTTTATATAGGGGTACAGGTCTCGGGTCGTAACCGATTAGGACTACATATATGGAAAATATTACCGACTATGCTATCTATAGTAAGAGATCTTCGACTTGGGCTTCGCTTGATGGGCTTCCTCAGCCAGATGACAATTGGGCTTTAGTCATTACGTGCACCAGGTACCCACACGAAGGGGTACCCGTTCGGTATTACCTTGTCAGTGGGCATCATGAGACGACAGTCATCAAAGGCATAGTTAATTATAGAAGATGTCGTGGACTAACTAGTTAGTTACCTTGTCGATTGCGTTGAGCTCCTCTAATGTTGATACAATGGCGGCGGCCGGTGTCTCATTGTTTTGCGCCGGAGTTTGCATGGGGAGCTCATGTGCCTCGGTAGGGGGTGCCTGTGGCATAGTATGAAACGGCGGCTCGAAAGCGGTGTTGGCCGGCGGGGTCACCAACTGGTCCGGAGAGGTCGCCATATGGCTGGAGTTGCTGGTGGCGTAGCTGGGCACGTATATCGGCCCCTTTCGACCTGCCGCATTCCAAGCAACTAATCCCTCCACCACCCCAGGGGGGAAGAGCTCATTGATCCTATCCTTCACCATTTGGTTCACCGTGGTAGAGTCCACTTTCTCATTCTCCAATATCTCCACCTTCTTCCTTAGCTCCATCACCTCCGTGACATCCCTTGTCGGCTTCCTCCTCTGCCTTCTCGACTGGCCGCCGTCTGTGATGTAGTCCTGGAGGAACTTCATGCTCGTACCAAAGCCGGTGACACGGCTAGCTGACGTGGGCGGAAAGTTCTTTTCCCTCTTCTTCCAAACATTCATCGCCCTATTGAAAGTATTGTCCCACGGCTCTGTTGAATCATGGGACGACGGGCCTGCCTCAGTGTCAGCCTTCAACTCGTTAGCCTGTAGACAAAGCGGATTAAGGTGAACTCATGCATATGTAAAAAAATTAGCCTACAGGGTAAATTAAATTCCTTACCAGCACTTTCTCAAATTTCTTCACATCTTCATCGTCTGTAACGAATTCCCCCGTATCTTTGTTCAGATAGTAGCGGGACCGGACAAAGTTCCGGACCTGCTCGTCTGTGATTTGGTGCCACGGGTTCGTTTTTCCTTTACGAAGAACCTCGACATCCTCCTTGTCCCAAACGGGTTGTTTTCCTCGGTAGCCACCGCTTCCCAAATGGTGGTTACCTAGGTTCATGTCCCGCATTTTCTTCCCCCACTCCGTCCATTTTAAGGACACCTCTTCTTTCAAGGACAACTTGAATGCGTCGAAGTCCTCCTTGTTTAGCGTCGGTTCTTTGCTTTTTATTTCCTCCCAGCTTTCACCCTTCTCAATCTTTCTCCTCAGCCTGAATTTCCAGCTGCTCCAGGCGGTGCTCATCTTCGTGATGGCTAACCTCTCCACCTTATTGTTGAGCGGCTGCGGGAACGTGTATCGTTGGTGAAGCTTATGGATGAGGATGTTGACCAAAGCCTCATTCCGCGTGTGCCTGAGGTCCCTTGTGTTGATCGACACGGTTTCCCGGAGGATGCACCCTAGTTGCATGGCGTATCCTTTGGCAAGTCTCTCGGGCTGCAATGGGAGGCCACTAGGCGAGACCTCAGTGAAGGAGTCTGTGACGTTGCCAAGTGTTTGCGGTGTCCGATCCCTCCTTGGTTTCTTTTTCTTTAGTGCGGGCGGGTTCGTCCCATCCTCCCTGTGGTCCTCGTCGGCATCGATGAGGTATCGGCGTCACCATGGCTGCCACTAGCATCTCCATCGATGGTGGTGGTATGCTCCTGGCCGTCAGCACCAGCACTTTCTTGCGCGGCGTCCTCCAACTCCTGTGACAACTCCCAGAAGGTCATGTTGGCCTCTAGAGGAGCTTCATCCACGCTCATATGCTTAGAAGTGTCGGGGTCCATTTTTGCACTACATTAATTATTATAACAAATATAAGTAAAAAATTCATAAAAAAATTACTGAGATACCCCGGTTGACATGCGTTACCCCCATATGTCCTTTTTTTTAGCGAAGTCATGCTCAAATTCACGAAAGATTTTGGCATGACCTTTGCTAAAAAGGACATATGGAGTACCCGAATTTGCCGGAACGGAAGTTAATCAACGTTCCGGCAATCTCAAGGGCCTCACGGGGTACCTGCAACCAATGCACAAATAGAGCATAAACAACCACGACACGATGGTCGTGGTAGCATCCGTCAGAGAGCACAAACAACCATGACACAATGGTCGGAACATAACACAAGGACCTCAGTGAAGGAGTCTGTGCACAAATAAAATACCCAATGCCAAGCACTTGTTCATTTTCAATAACTTTCAGTAAACATAAAAGACATGACAATAACATTATAATTACCAAATTGTGATTAACTTTCAGTTCCAAATTGTGATAAAGACATGACACAAAAAAAACTAGTACACAAGAGAACTAACACATAGCAAGAACACAAAAACGCATCCAAATATTCTCTTTGGAATTTCATCAAACACCTAGACTGCAGGGGCTCGGTACATGAGGGAGGAGGGGTAGACCAAGGGCGAATTACCTCAGGGGGGAGGGAAGGTATACCAGGGGCACGTGGAGGCGGGGCACGGCGTCGCGGCTGACGGTGGTGGTGGCGTGGAGGCGGTGTCGCGGACGTCTCCAACCTCCCGATGTGCGTCGGGCCATGACGTCGATGGCGGGGGGCGGCGCTTGGTGGCGAGGCCGGCGCTGCGTGGCGAGGCCTTCGGTGGCGGCTCGGACGACAGGGAGTTGGCGGCGCGGACGTCGGCGAGGCAGTTGGCGACGCGGGAGTTGGCGGCGAGGGACTTAGGAAATTTCGACGAAGAGGTGAAGAATGAGGCCGGCGTGGGGTGGGCCCACATGTATGTTGCGCAAACACAATTCTGTGGCGCACCGTTGAAGGGATGCGCCACAGAATGTTGTAATTTTGTGGCGCATTGTTAGACGGATGCGCCGCAGAATTACGGGATTCTGTGGCGCACCATCGCTAGATGCGCCACAAAATGTCTGGGGCAAACGGTATAAAGTCATTGCGACTTGTTATGTGTCAAGCCTTCCACTATAGCCCAATGGTCGCATGTACACATACAAACATGGGGCAGCATGGTTCGAATCTTGTTGTCTCACCTTTTTACTTTTATTCTTTTGGAATAAAGAACATAAACAAATTTGTTGCCATATATATTAATACCCCAAAAAAGTATATATCATTCAAATTTAAATATTCATGATATACATGCACATGCATGCATATATATGCTTGCATTGTCTCACATACAGCAAAAAAAAATCTTCTTTGTCGATCCCAGGAGGTTCCGAGAGAACTAGGTTATCTTCTTTCCCTTCTTCGCGATTGAATACTTTAGGCCGGGCACCTTTAGATTTCTTCGCGTGAACGGACAACCTTTAGTAGGTTCGGAGGTTTTCCTTGGGTTTTTGCTGGTGGTCGGCATGTCGAAGAACATACTGAAATCCTCCTCGATCTTCGGATCACCGTCCAAGTCTTACTCGTTGGCGTCTCTGTGCATTCCAATGATGCTCCTCCTGCCCCTCCTCACCAAAACACGGCTAGGCTTTGACGGGTCGGTAATGAAGAAGCATTGCTCAACTTGGCTAGCGAGTACCCATGGCTCGTTTTTCGCGGTGGCTTTCTTCGATTTGGCACCGGGTATTACCATGGTGGTAAAATACCGGCGTTCTTTCACAACGTCCTTGGCCCATCTTGCACGGAACATTGGCACCAACTCTTCACAGTAGTTGAGCTCCCATATCTCCTCAATCCTTCCGAAGAATCTTTCCTTGACAGTAGCCTCGTCATCACCGTAGGATAGCATAGTTACTCCTGAGTTTTCATATTCACTATTCTTGTCCTTTTCCTCGGTGTAGAATGTGTAACCGTTGATGTCGTACGCCTGATAGGTCCTTAAGTTCTGTCCGGGGCCCTGTGATAATGAGAACATGAGTTTTTCATCTTCCGCAGATAGCGTTTGGCTCGCTGCTTGAAACAGCTGCCTGTTCTTGAACCAACGTGTGAATCTAGAGTTGTGTTTTTTGGATACGTCTCCATTCTTCCTCTGCCTTCCCAGTTCCATGTAATTCTGCTCGATTAAGCTCTTGTGCTCCTCCACCCAAGGTTCGATCAATTGTAAGTGCTGTAGAGAGACACGGTGAGCCTTGTCGAGGTCTTCTCTTCGACCATGAACGCCCACAAAGAGTGAGCGGGAGCCCTCACGGTGACCAACTCCACCTAGCCTACCAACGTGCTTCCTGGTGGGTAGACCAACATCCTCGTTCTCGGTGCTTAGATAATTCTGGCAGAAAGAGATGCAGTCGTAGGTTAGAAAGCCCTTCGCCATGCTTGCGTCCGGACGGGCCCTGTTGCGAACGTATCCTTTCATGACACCGTTCTGCCTTTCGAACGGCATCATCTTGTGCAGGAACGTCGGTCCGAGCTGCTTGATGTCCTCAACGACATGGAGAAGGAGATGCACGTAGATATCAAAGAATGAGGGCTGGAAGTAAATCTCGAGCTCACATAGTATCAACACGATCTCTTCCTGTAGTCTGTCGAGCTGCTTCATGCCGATCGACTTCCTGTTAATGACATCGAAAAAGTTGCACAGGGCAAGCAGCGTATCTCGGACGTGCTCGTCCATTATCCCTCGGATCGCAACGGGAATTATCTGCTTCATCAGCACGTGACAATCGTGAGACTTCATACCACTGAACCTCGTCTTCGTTGGGTCTAGATACCTGCTGATCTTCCCCGCGTAACCGCACGGAAATTTGACTCCTACGAGGCACTTATAGAACTGGCCGAGATCTTCCGGACTCATAGTGAAGCAGGTAGCGGGAAACACCACCGATTTCTTCTTTTCCCTTTTGCAGCGACCTTGAGTTCCTACCGTTTGATCATCATCCTTGTCATCGTCATCGTCATCACTGTCGGGTGCCTGCAGATCTTTCTTGATGCCAAGCCATTTTAGATCGTATCTTGCTCTTGTCCCATCCTTGGACTTTTCCGGCATGTTGGAAAGAATGCCAAGTAGACTCTCGGTGACATTCTTCGTAATGTGTATCATATCTAGGCTATGGGGCGCTTTAAGGACATTCCAGTACGGCAAGTCGTGAAAAGCAGACCTCGCTTTCCATACACCAAGGAGGGGATCAACCCTCGGTCGCTTCTTTCCAGGAGCAGGGAACTCCTCCCAGTTTCTCGAAAGCTCGTCGATTTCAGTCCCAGTCCTCTGGCGCGGGGGCCTTTCGAGCTCGTGTTCACCATTGAAAAGGTCACCGCGTTTCCTCCACGGGTGATCCATGAGAAGCCACCGTCGAGCACCTGGGTACACAGTTTTCGAAGACCCATCCCTTAGTAGCTGGAGATGCGGGGTCCCATCCATGCACTGATGCACCTGACACATGCGCAGAATCCGTGGCCTACATGGGCCGATACGTACGAGCAACCAGGATAGTCCTGCACTGTCGTGAACAAGGCGGCCCTCATGTCGAAATATTCTCTAGTGTAGGCATCCCATGTACGGGCTGGCGTCTCCCACAACGTGGCTAACTCCTCCTTCAACGGCGTGAGATAAAGATGTATGTCGGCACCCGGTTGTTTCGGCCCCTGGATGAGAATGCTCATGTGTATGTACCTTTGCTTCGTGCACAATCAAGGGGGAAGGTTGTAAGGCCATACAAAAACGGACGAGGTGTTGTGCGTGCTACTCTGTTTCCCGAACGGATTGAGTCCATCGTTGCTCATACCCAGTCTGACGTTCCTTGCGTCGCCTCCGAAATTTTGAAAGGCGTCCAGTGCTTCCCACTGGCTAGCGTTTGAAGGGTGTGAAAGGATTCTTCCCTTCTCTGGATCTTCTTCGGGCTTCTCCCTATCCGCGTGCCAATGCATGAGCTTTGCTTCCTTAGGGTCCACAAAGTACCGCTGCAGACGGGGAGTTATAGGAAAGTACCATACCACTTTTCGAGGAACTTTCTTGTTCGCACCCTTGTACCGTCCTATGTCGCACACCGGACATTCGGTTATGTCCTTGTACTCGCCACAATAAATTACGCAATCATTGATGCATGCATGGTATTTAACGTAGGGTAAGTCAAGTGGGCACTCGACATTCTTGGCCTCATCGATGCTTGTTGGCAATGTGTTCCCCTTGGGAAGTCGATCATGCATGAATTTCAGGTTTCTCGTGAAGCTCACGTCGGTCCATTTTCTTTGCGCCTTCATCTCCAGAGCATCAAGCGTTACTTGCAAACGCGTATCCTGTGTCCGGCACCCAGGATACAACGGAGTCTTCCCGTCGATCTCCATTTGCGCTAGTTTGGCTTTCTCTCTGGCGTTGCTCGTCTCCTTGAGGAGCAGTTCTTGAACATAAGGGTCCCGTAATGCCGACATTAGGGTGTTCTCCGTGTTCGCGTCTTCTCCACCGCCATCTCCCCCATGGTCATCATGATCATCATCTTGTCCACCGACATTTCCTTTGTCATGATCATCTTGTACTCCGCCCACATCTCCTTCGTCATGTCCAGGCGCATTTGTTGCCGGTGTCGGTGCCTGGTTAAATCCTAGCATGAAACCGTGCCGCAGCAATTGATCCTCCAATTGTCCGGAATCATGGTCGATCCACCTCTCGAGTTTGTATTTCCAACAAGGACATCTTATCTGGCGCCTGTTCCACTTAATCATTTCCGCCTTTGATTATTCCTTGTATTTAGAAATTTGACCGGATCTCATCATGACGACCATGGTTGCCTACACGTGTTACATAAATCACACAACTGAGAAACGAGAGTATACGTTATTTACAATTGTAACACACATGCACACATGCATACACACACATGCATTTTCGACGGAAAATTTTGGCATGACTTCTCCTAATAGTCGGACGTATGGGTGGTGCAAAAATGTGCCGAAATGGAAATGAATCAACATTTCGGCAAACATATACATGCACCACGCCGGCGCAAGAGACAACAAACATACATATATATGCATGTGTCCACATACACCGATCAAAGGCCAAAAGAGATGCCATACCACCGCTACACAATCATGCACACCGGCCACAACAAAAGGATGAGAAGATCGATGTCTCACCTAAGATTGGAGCTCCTCCGAGACGGTGATTGTGTGATGTTTGTTTGGAGAGAAATTAGTGGAGAAAAAGAGGAGGAGAGTTCATATATGATGCCCCCTCTTGTACTAAGCAATCTCTATGTAACAAAATAGGTTTTAATCTTCTAGAAATGGAGGAATCATGGAGAAAGAATGGGAGGAATTGGGTGAGAAAGAGGATAAAAACGAGTTGGTGAGGGAAGAGGAAAGGTTCCTAATGATTCTGAGTTTTTTGTGCATTGAATGCTTAAGTGGTCCCAGGTTCAAATTTTGTGGTGCACCAAGCATTTTTTTATGGCGCACCAGGCCCATGCGCTACAAAACAGGCACATTTTGTGGCGCACCATGACCATGCGCCACAGAATGTTGGGTTTCTATGGCGCACCCCTCACTATGCGCCACAAAACATCTGCTTTATGTGGCGCATGGGCGTGAGTGCGCCATAGAATGTGCTTGTTTTTGTGGCGCATGGGCCTGGTGCGCCACAGACGGTGTTCAGAATTTCAAAATTCAAACTGTATGGTGGGGCCCACCCTCTTTTTGTGGCACATGTCTCACGGTGCGCCACAAAAAACAAACTTTCTGTGGCGCGTTGTTTTTGTGTGCGTCACAGATGTTTGTGGCGCATTGGTTTCGTGCGCCACTAAATCTTTTATGTGGCGCATGGGATACTGGTGCGCCACAAAGGGGCATCCCACCTATAAGCCTTTTTCCACTAGTGTTGCTCTTATTCTCGTTCTTGTTCTTGGTCCTGGTGTTCTTGGTATGGTGGTTGGTGAAAAGTGGAGTGGATGCGAATGGTGGGATGGAATGGATGGGTGGAAGAGGTGATTCGGGTTGTTTTTGATGGAGGAGTCGAAGGTGGCTTATACACTTTTTCCAATTGTTGTGGAGGTGAGGTGCGAGTTGGTAGAGGAGGAAGCTTCCCTCCTTTACAGAGCTCACAGTGCACATGGCATGTCCCCTCTTTTGCACATTTTTGCCTTTATGCCTTTTGTGGTTTCCTTGATCTCCAAGTTGATCTCTCTTTCTTCTTTATGATTCAAACTGATTTAAATTCCCTCTTATCTTCTTGCCTTTAGTATTGCTTGGAATTCAGAAGATGGGCTTGAGTTGGCTTGGGCATCTTGTCTGTTGCATTGATATGCGTTGAATGTTGCATCTTGCTTCACTTCTATGATGGATCTTATGAAGGTTATGTGCCTTTGCGCACTGATCTTCAAAATGAGTGAAAAGCAATGTGATATGCAAATATTTGTAGTTCTAACTGTATAAAAAGTGAGTTTTTAAGGTTTTGGGGTTGTGAATAATGCATATAAATGATGGTGATCAATAGGTTTCGATCTTGAGATGCCTTACTAGCCGTTGAACCGGGACTAATAGTATCTTTAGTCCGGGTTCTAGGCAAGACCGGGACTAAAGGGACTCAAGGCTCAAAACCGAAGCCCCATTTTCTACTAGTGGAACTGTTCACTTCGCGTCATACCGCCCCTATATGACCCCCCATATCACATAACCTCTCATCAATCATCATCATCATGCACATGCATATGAGCAAATGGAAAGCCCGAACTACTTGTGGCACCTGGACAAGCTGAAGATCCGTTCAAAGTCGAGGGGGGCTCCATAGTGCCTCCCACAAGTGGTTAGTGCGCTCGGACTTGGATTCGAGGAAGAAATCTCAGTTCCTAGGTCGACAGTTAGCAGAACAAGCACCTCGCAAGGCCTTCCGTCGGTGCCTTATCATTTAGTTATAGAACCCAACACAAGATATCATTTTATTTAGGTAGAACATTCTATCATACTAAGCATGAGAAATATAAGACAGACAGACGACTCGCACAACCAACTCTAAGCATGCATTACGACTCGCAGGCCAATAAGTAAACAAACAACAGTTAATAGGATGCGGAGGTGGGGGCTATATCATGGCTGCAAGGTAAACATCGAATAGGATCGAGACACAAGCATCGTATCACAAGGCTAGAAATAGAGGCAAAAGGCATGCGTAGGTGATCAAAGGGGAAATCCTTGCCTGAAATCCCGCATGGAAGAAGAACTTGTCGTTGCTCACACATCTCAACGTCTTATCCGTGAAGAAGCAACAAACACTGGAAAGCGTAAAAGATGCATCTTACAACTGCGACAAAAGATCCAACATGATCATGAGAATGATGCATGACATGGCAAGATGCAATACGAGATGCAATTAATTCAAATTAAGCGGAACCGGGATTTCGACAATTAAAATTTAGGTTCAAGTTATTTATCTAGCCATCAATGTTCATTAACATGGCAAGACATGGCATAGATGATCTAGTCAAATTAAATGGAATAGGACATTACATATATTAATTACCCCACATATTCCATATTTAATTATTTAGGTGCAACTAACAAATTACACTAAGAAATTAAAATAAAGGATGCAACATGGCATAAGAATGTCATATTAATGTTCATTGCATTTTTATGATAAATAAACATATAAAGATTATTTAATTTGGAGTTATAGAATAAAAGTTATTGCTACAACAAGTTTAGGGTTGTTTCTGAAAAAAGCAGGGACCTGTTCGTGATGGAAAACGTGTCGGTGGGAGCTTAAGTGCGAAAGCAGAGAAGACAGGGGCTCTGTGCAAATATCCCAGGCGTCCCTACCACTGACTGGTGGGACCCACATGTCAGTGAGGGAAAGAAAATAAAAGGTGGGCTTTTTATTTCACAACGCGCCCGGGAGGGGGATCAAACTTGCGATCTCGTGTAGGGGAGGGATCGCTGTGCTAGCCACGGGGCCGGGTTGGTGGTGTTGATGTAATCAGGGAACGATTCCCTAAGAACGAACCCAGCGACGTAACTGAATTTACTAAAAAGTTTCAAACTTTCAGATGCAAGCGACGAGGGGGAGCGGCATCGCTCCGGCCGCTCATGCGGGCGTGCGTGTGCGTGGGGATGCAGTTGAGCGTGCGCGTGGTTCTGCGGTGTGTGTGTGTGAGGGAACAAGAGTGCATGGGGGCGGAGCATAGTAGTGAGCAGCTCGTGCGCGAGCTCGCCGGGTCACCAATGGCAGGCAGCGGCAGATCGTGGACGAATTCGTCCGCTAAGACACGGATTCGGAAAAAGGAGCAGGGGAATCGAAGTAGTAGCTCACCGGGAGGGTCCTGGAGGAGCAGTTCTTGCCGGAGAGGCTGTGGACTCTAGAACAGCGACGCCAGAGGCTCGCCGGCCGCGGCGAAGAAGAAGAGGATTCGTCGGCCTCGGGGACTTCCCGCGCGATTCCTTGGACGAGGACTGAGGGAACGTCGATGCGGAGGTCCCGGTACTCGCGTCGTTCCTTCTACTGCGCCGGAGCGATGGCGCCACGGTGAGGGTCTCCGGTGGTTTTCTATGGTGGAGGAACTGAGGAGAAGGAGGGGAGGCGGCGATGGAGGGAAGAGGGAGAAGCTAGGGTTTCGGAGGAGGGGGCCGGGTTAGCTTTAAGGGAGAGGGGGAAAGGGGAGTGGTTAGAGGTGGGGGCGACATGGCAGGGGAGGGGGACTCACGCACATCTCTCTCGTGACTCCTGTAAAGAGGAAGGAATAAGAAGGATAGTGGGCCGAATTGGAGTTGGGCCAGAAAGAAAAAAATGATGATTTCTCCATTTTCAGAAAATAGAAAGAGAGGATAAGAAAAGAAAATAATATTTAGGAAGAGAGAAAGAAATAAAGGAGAGATAAAGTTTTACATAATAATTGACAACACTTTAATTTGAAAATAGTTTTGCAATTATTTTCAAATAGTATTTTAAGTTATTTAGTAAAACATGAAGGTAAAAATGATGTATGATGATATCATGATGATGAAAAAGAAAACAAACACAATCGGTAGCTTGGCCGGCGGTGTGCAAGCCAACAACTTTTGGTGGCTTGGAGGTAAAGCATCTCAAACTGCAAGGATTAGCGCTAAGGGTACATCGGTAGTGGCCCACGGATAACTCATGACCTTGGTTTGGGCTCCCTATGATTCACGATGCGGAAGCTCGTAAGGTGTTCGATAGCTTGGTGTGCATACGAGTGGGCAGAGGCTCGGAGGTGCTGTTTTGGACTGATAGATGGCTTTAAGGGCGCACTGTCCACGACATTGTGCCGGCTGTGCTGAACTTGGTCTGTACCGCGCACGTAATAGGCGCACAGTAGAGGACGCATTGTCTGGGAGGTGGTTCGATGATCTACGCGGCGACCTGAGCCCCGAGGGGCCCCTTTAATGCGTCCAGCTGTGGGAGGCGTGCAATCGCATGGAGCACGAGAGAAACGAGCCAGATGTGTTCACCTGGCCATGTTCAGCCTCATGTGTCTACACAGCGTAATCTACCTATCTACACAGCGTAATCTACCTACAGGCGATTAACGGAAGGCGAAATTCGAATCAGTTATGACGCCATGGTGTGGAAGTCTTGGGCAACCCCGGTGTAAGATTTTCATGTGGCTGGCCATCAAATAAAGAATTTGGACATCAGATCGGAAGGTCAGGCAGGGGCTGCAAGAGGTTGTGGACGCCTGCCATCTCTGTGACCAAGCGCCGGAGTTAGTTGATCATCTGCTGATGGAATGCGTCTACTCGCAGCAAGCGTGGTTCCGTTGTATGACGCATGAGCAGTTCAGACCACCCCTCCCTCGGAGCGGGGATCAGCTCCAGGGCTGGTGGATGCAGGCTAGGAAGGAGATTCGCAAGGAGGATCGTCGGAGATTTGATACGCCGGTGGCTGGCAAATCTGGAAACAACGTAATGTTAGGGTTTTTTGGAACATCGCTCAGCAATGCCGCTCTAGGGTGTTGGAGGACATGAAGCTTTGAATACCAGCCAAGCGGCATAGAGAGCCTGTTGTTATGGGTTTAGGAGTAAACCTAGCAGCCGGAGAGTAGACTTTTGTGTTTGGTGTGGTGTGGTTATCCTAGTAAGGACATAAATCTCTGTAATTGTACCCCTTTGCCTTCTATAAATCAAAGGTACGTAATTTGTGTACTAAAAAAAACACTGATGCCGCGTGATCAAAAGTATTGCCGCCTGGTGCGTCGGCGCGGACATGGAAGATGATTAATTTGCCTATCTAGCCAGAAGGCGGTATTTTTTCCTTTTCTTTTAGGCTTCGTGTTTATTGTATACTCCACTGCATGTATGTGTGGGAGCATATAAAAGGTGGAAAAAAACTTCCAAAAGTTTCAGGCACCTGCTTTTGATCAAACGAAAATTGTTAGTTTATGCGTGTGTTTGGACATGTAACTTGGTTTTCTTTTAATGAAATACTCCTAGCTACATGGTTTGTCTAAAAAAAATTGTTTGCTTAGATGAAAATTGTATAGAGTACCAATCACCAAAGGTAAAACAAAAGCTAAACTGAGAGGAAAGGTGAAACTACGTCATATTGCACAGGACAGTTCCATGCTCGCTATTGTATTTTTTTCTTTCAAAACAAGGGTGAATATAACTAATGGAGATGTATGCATGGAGGAAACAACAGTTTTAGTCACAGTGGAATATATCGAACTAGTTCTCTAACTGACACAACTCTCAGCAACTTATACATCTCACAACTTAAATGGTATAAACACATGTTCTTCGCATATTCAAAATAAACAGTCACCAACACAGGTCAGGACATATATGTAAAAAATCTACAGTTTCTCCTATCCAACTATCGGCACAACTCAGATTGGGAACATAACACTGCTACCCAAGTCGGTAATTAAAAGAACAAAAATCAAATGTGTATGCACAATAATATATATGGTCAGGTTGGCAATTCCAGTTCAACTCTCAGCCTACTCCAGGTAACCACCCTGTCCTGCGAATGGCTCTGCTCATGGTTGGAGCTTATTTTTAGTAGCTTCCCCGCATGGGCCTGGATCCACCTGCTCTGGCCTAGAAGCTTGAAGTCATCAGACCCATACAAACACGGCAGGCATTTGCAGGAAAATGAATTTCACATAGAGTGACCAGAAGCAAAGCCATACGGTGAGAAACAAAATGAAAAACATGGAATCTTACTGAAAGGGAAGCACACTGGTCTGGTCTGTAACGCCCCGGGATTTATCCCAAATTATTTTTTGCTTGTTTTTCATTTTTTGCATCATCATGTCATCATGCATATTTTTCACCTTGCATGAATTAATAAATAATTACAAAATAGTATTTGAGAAAAAATTGCAAAAGTATACAAATTAAAGTTCTATAAATTATTTTTTTAAAACATTATTTCTCATTTGTTTTCTCACTTTCTAAATATTTTCTTGCTTTTTCTTATCCTATCTCTTTTATTTCTACCTTTTTTCTGGTATTGAAAAAAGAGCAGCCCAAGCCCACCACCTGGCCCAACTACTCCGGCCCCACTTTTCCCTCCTTCCTCCTCCATACCAGAGGGACAGAGAGGAGCACGCACATGGCGTGGTGCTCGTTCCCTCTCTGCACCTCGCCACCACCTCCTCTCCACCTTTCCCCTCCCTCAAAAGCATCCCCAGCGCACCTCCGTAACCCTAGCCCCTCTCCCCCTCTCCCATCGCCCCACCACCATCTCCCTCCTCTTCTTGTTCTCTTCTTCTCCCCACCGCTAGAGCCTCCATGGCCGGAGCTCGGAGAGCAGCACCGAGCCGTCGCCATGGTCACCTCCGACCCCTCCCGAGCACGGGAATGGAACCGCCGCTGCCTCCTCTTCGTTCCCGCAAGAAATCAGAACCCGCTGCCGTCGGATTGCCGCCGTCGTGCTCGATTCCTCCGGCCGCCGAGTCACCGCCGTCTCCTTCCTCTTCTTGTCAACGCCGCCCCGACCCGTACCACGACCCCGACCATCCCTCGGTGAGCCTCCCGTCCTCCCGGGACATCTTCCCTTCTCTCCCCTTGCTCTGGGTGCCCTCCGTCGCGAGGAGCCGCTGTGGTTGTAGATGTCTGCTTTCTCTGTCCGCCGCCGTCGCCTGAAGTCTGAAACTTTTCTCTGAAAATTCAGTTTCGCGTCGGGGCTGTTTCATGTGGTGTCTTCGCTCTATCCTGCAATCTCAGAAGTTCGACTCCCCTCCAGACACAATTTCCTCCCTTTTTTGTGTATTTGTCCAGACCCGACGTCCTGCATCAGTTTCATATGGTATCCAATTCATAACCTGTGACCAAAACTGAATTGGCCCAGTGGCTGCGCCTCTCTTCCTGCAACCAAAAGACCCGAGTTCAAATCCTTGTGGAGACTTAAAAACCACATTTTTCCTCTCTGTTTTTCTCCTTTTCAGTAAATGTGCAAATCTTATATATGTTATATCTTTTGTTTTACAATTCCAATGAATACAAAGTTTATATCTATTTTGATCATAAAAAATAAAAATGCAATGCACATTAATATGTCATCCTTAGACTATTCCTAGTGGGGAGTATCAAATAGTGGTATCATGCATATGATACTCCTCTATGTTACTATGTTAATAGTGGGTAGTAACATAGATGTAGTATCATATAACCATGCATTTATTAAGCTATAAACTCATCTTATCTCAAAATTCGCTATGTTACGGTATCTACCTATGATACCACCACCACTTCTCTCCTCATTAAATATTTGCCACATCATTATTTTTGCCTATGTGACACTTATGTTACTACCTATGATACCCCCACTATGACTAGTCTTATGCCATGTTGCATCTTTATTTCAATTGCTTAGTGCAATTTGTTAGTTGCATCTTAATGATTAATTATGGAATGTGTTGGGGTAATTAATTATTTGTTGCCCCATTCCATTTAATTTGACTAGATCAGCTATGCCATGTATTGACATGCTAATCAATATTTAATTTTATGGTTAGATAAATAATTTGAATCTAAATATTAATTGTCGGAATCCCGGTCCCGCTTAACTTTGATTAAGTGCATCTCGTCTTGCATCTTGCCATGTCATGCATCATCTCATGATCATGCTGGATCTTTTGCCTTAGTTGTAAGATACATCTTTTACTCTTTCCAGTGTTTGTTGCTTCTTCGCGGATAAGATGTTGAAATGATATGAGCAACGACAAGTTCTTCTTCCATGCGGGATTCCAGGCAAGTGTTTCCCCTTTGACCATGTATGCATGTCTTTTGCTTCCATTGCTAGCCTTGTGATACGATGCTTCTGTCTCGATCCTATTCCATGTTTACCTTGCAGCCATGATATGGTCCCCACCTCCACAGCCTATTAACTTTTGTTTCTTTACTTGGTTGCCTGCGAATCGTAGCGCATGGTTAGAGTTGGTTGTGCGAGTCGTCTGTCTATCTTATATTTCACATGCTTAGTATGATAGATTGTTCTACCTTAATAAAATGATGTCATATGTTGGGTATTATAATTAAAAGGTAAGGCACTGGCGAAAGGCCTTGCGAGGTGCTTTGTTTTTCTAAGTGTCGACCTAGGAACTGAGATCTTGCTCCCCTAATCCAAGTTTGAGCGCACTAACCAGTTGTGGGAGGCCCTATGGAGCCCCCCGCGGCTTCGATCTATCTGCTTCTTATCCAGGGTGTCGCAAGTAGTTCGGTCTTTTCATTTGATGCATGCATATGGTTACATAACAATCTCATGATGATGGAGTAGTCAATTCTCATATAGGACGGCATGTTTTCAGAGTGTTACGAAGTTCCGGGTATGGGGCTGGGTAACCGTGCGCGCAATCATGCGGTTCCCTGGATGGGTTGTAGAGAAAAGATTTGCCGTGTCGAGATACCCTACCTTCTGGCTTGCTTTTTGGGGTTGATTGAACGAGTATGGGTCCAGTAGTGCACCACTGCAGGGTATAATCTTATCGATGAGCCGCGTCCACGGTTATGAACAACTTGGTGCATTGCCGACTAATGAGATCTAGACAACTTGCACACCCAACTACTGTTAATTAACTTGACTAGCACTAGTGAAAAAAGGCTTGTAGGTGGGATGCCCCTTTGTGGCGCACCCATAGCCCATGGGCCACATAAAAAAATTAGTGGCGCCCCAAAGCAATGCGCCACTAACATATGTGGCGCACACAATAAACATGCGCCACAGAATGTTGGTTTTTTGTGTCGCACCGTGGAACATGCGCCACGGAAAGAGGGTGGGACCCACCATGCAGTTCGAATTTTGAAATTCTGGGCACTGTCTGTGGCGCACCAGGCCCATGCGCCACAAAAACAGGCACCTTTTGTGGCGCACCCAGGCCCATGCGCCACAGAAAGTAGTTGTTTTGTGGCGCATGGTGAGGGGTGCGCCACAGAAAACCAACATTCTTTGGCGCATGGTCCTGGTGCGCGACAGAATGTGTCTGTTTTTGTGGCGCATGGGCAAAAAAATTCTTGGTGCGCCATAAAATAGTAACCTAGTCCCACCTAAGCATTGAATGCACTAAAATCTTAGATTCATTAGCAACCTTTCCTCTTCCCTCAACAACTCGTTTTTCTCCTCTTTCTCACCCAATCCCCCCCCCCCCCCCCCCCATTCTTTCTCCATGATTCCTCCATTTCTAGAAGGTTAAAACCTATTTTGTTACATAGAGATTGCTTACTATAAGAGGGGGCATCATATATCAACTCTCCTCCTTTTTTTGTCCACTAATTTCTCTCCAAACAAACATCACACAATCACCGTCTCGGAGGAGCTCCAATGTTAGGTGAGACATCGATCTTCTCCTCTTTTTGTTGTGGCCGATGCATGATTGTGTAGCGGTGGTATGACATCGCTTTTGGCCTTCGATCGGTGTATGTGGACACATGCATATATATGTATATTTGTTGTTTTTTGTCTCTTGCGCCGGCGTGGTCCATGTATATGTTTGCCGAAATGTTGATTCATTTCCATTTCGGCACATTTTTGCACCACCCATACGTCTGACTATTAGGAGAAATCATGCCAAAAAATTCCGCCGAAAATGCATGTGTGTATATGCATGTGTGCATGTGTGTTACGATTGTAAATAATGTATACTCTTGTTTCTCGGTTGTGTGTTTTATGTAACCCATGTAGGCAACCATGGTCGTCATGATGAAATCCGGTCAAATTACTAAATACAAGGAGGAACCAAAGGCGGAAATGATTAAGTGCAACAAGCGCCAGATAAGATGTCCTTGTCGAAAATGCAAACTCGAGAGGATGATCGACCCTGATTCCGGACAATTGGAGGATCACTTGCTGAGGCTGGCAGCAAATGCGCCTGGACATGACGAAGGAGATGTGGGCGGAGTACAAGATGATCATGACGAAGGAAATGGCGGTGGACAAGATGATGATCATGATGACCATGGGGGAGATGGCGGTGGAAAAGACGCGAACACGGAGAACACCCTAATGTCGGCCTTACGGGACCCTTACGTTCAAGAACTGCTCCTCCAGGAGACGAGCAACGCCAGAAAGAAAGCTAAACTGGCGCAAATGGAGATCGACGGGAAGACTCCGTTGTATCCTGGGTGCCGGACAAAGGATACGCGCTTGCAAGTAACCGCTTTATGCTCTGGAGATGAAGGCGCAAAGCAAATGGACAGAGGTGAACTTCACGAGAAACCTGAAATTCATGCACGATCGACTTCCTGAGGGGAACACATTGCCAACAAGCATCGATGAGGCCAAGAAAGTCGTGTGCCCACTTGACTTACTGCACGTTAAATACCATGCATGCATTAATGATTGCGTAATTTATCGGGGAAAGTACAAGGACATAACCAAATGTCCGGTGTGCGACATAGGACGGTACAAGGGTGGGAACAAGAAAGTTCCTCGAAAAGTGGTATGGTACTTTCCTATCACTCCTCGTCTGCAACGGTACTTTGTGGACCCTAAGGAAGCAAGGCTCATGCATTGGCACGCGGATAGGGAGAAGCCCGAAGAAGATACGGAGAAGGAAAAAATCCTTTCACACCCTTCAGACGCTAGCCAGTGGGAAGCATTGGACGCCTTTC
Source organism: Poa annua (assembly GCA_026929855.1). Taxonomy (NCBI): domain Eukaryota; kingdom Viridiplantae; phylum Streptophyta; class Magnoliopsida; order Poales; family Poaceae; genus Poa; species Poa annua. Next base: position 99,599,414 of record CM049427.1, read on the forward strand.
AAAATTTCGGAGGCGACGCAAGGAACGTCAGACTGGGTATGAGCACCGATGGACTCAATCCGTTCGGCAACCAGAGTTGCACGCATAGCACCTGGCCCGTGTTTGTATGGCCTTACAACCTTCCCCCTTGGTTGTGCACGAAGCAAAGGTACATACACATGAGCATTCTCATCCAGGGGCCAAAACAACCGGGTGTCGACATACATCTTTATCTGACGACGTTGAAGGAGGAGTTAGCCATGTTGTGGGAGACGCCAGCCCGTACATGGGATGCCTACACTAGAGAATATTTTGACATGAGAGACACCTTGTTCACGACGGTGCAAGACTATCATGTTTGCTCGTACGTATCGGCCCAGGTAGGCCACGGATTCTGCGCATGTGTTACGTGCATGGATGGGACCCCGCATCTCCAGCTACCAAGGGATGGGTCTTCGAAAACTGTGTACCCAGGTGCTCGACGCTGGCTTCGCATGGATCACCCGTGGAGGAAATGCGGTGACCTTTTCCATGGTGAACACGAGCTCGAAAGCCCCCGCGCCAGAGGACTGGCACTAAAATCGACGAGCTTTTGAGAAATTGGGAGGAGTGCCCTGCTCCTAGAAAGAAGCGACCGAGGGTTGATCCCCTCCTGGGTGTATGGAAAGCGAGATATGTTTTTCACGACTTGCCGTACTGGAAGGTCCTTAAAGCGCCACATAGCCTAGATATGATGCACATTACGAATGTCACCGAGAGTCTACTTGGAATTCTTTCCAACATGGCGGAAAAGTCCAAGGATGGGACAAGAGCAAGATACGATAAAATGGCTTGACATCAAGAAAGATCTGTAGGCACCTGACAGTGTTGACGATGACGATGACAAGGATGATGATCAACGGAAGGACCTCAAGGTCGCCGCAAAAGATCAAAGAAGAAATCGGTGGTGCTTCCCTCTACCTGCTTCACTATGAGTCCGGAAGAGCTCGGCCAGTTCTATAAGTGCCTCGTAGGAGTCAAATTTCCGGGCGGTTACGCGGGGAAGATCAGCGGGTATCTAGACCCAATGAAGAAGAGGTTCAGTGGTATGAAGTCTCACGATTGTCACGTGCTGATGAAGCAGATAATTCCCGTTGCGATCTGAGGGATAATGGACGAGCACGTCCGAGATACGCTGCTTGCCCTGTGCAACTTTTTCGATGTCATCAACAAGAAGTCGATCGGCGTGAAGCAGCTCGACAGACTACAGGAAGAGATCGTGCTGATACTATGTGAGCTCGAGATTTACTTCCCGCCCTCATTGTTTGATATATGCGTGCATCTCCTTCTCCATGTCGTTGAGGACATAAAGTAGCTCGGACATCAAGCAGGTGGTGACCCCGCCAGCCAACACAGTTTTCGAGCCGCCTCTTCATACTATGCCACAGGCGCCCCGTACCGAGGCACAGGAGCCCCCCATGCAAACTTCGGCGCCAGATAATGAGACGCCCGCCGTCGGCGCCATTGTATCAACATTAGAGGAGGTCAACGTAATCGACAAGGTAACTAACTAGTTAGTCCACAACATCTTCTATAATTAACTATGCCTTTGATGACTGACATCTCATGATGCCCACCAACATGCATATGTGTTGACTCTCAGGACACGATTTGCACACTCCTGCATACGGTGGGGGCCGGCGGCGAGTTGGTGGATGTTGCTAAGGGCACGATCATACAACCAAAGGGTACCCTAATACACAACCAACGCATGAACCCTGCCGTGCTGAGAATCAAGTTGGATGAGGTATTGCCTCAGTTTCAACACATCAGTCCCCCAATGCAAGCTGCGGGAGCCGACGATGATGAGCACATGGTCCTTGGAGCCTGCCTCCAGTGGCTCATGGAATGGCCGAAGAGCCAAATTCGTCTTGGAGGGCTCAGACGCACCTCCGGCGCCACCTCTAAGCCGCCACAAAAGGTTAGCCGGCCCTCTATCGTTTGGCCCTCGGCGAGGCCGCCACATATACCCGTTGTGAACGAGCCGACGCCACAAGCACCCGTTGCCAGGACCCAGAAAGAAGCGCCGGCGGTTGTCGCCATCACAAGCCGACACCAAATACTCTTGGGAGCGTCTGCACCGCAACAACGAGACAAAGGCAAAGGCGCTGCGCCTCAACTTGAAGACATCAACGAGGATCATCATGATGATGATATGAATGACGAGAACGTCGCTGGCTTCCTCAACACTGGCGCCTTCGATGATTCGTGCATGCCTCCTTTGGATGAAGACCACTTCCGCCGCCCCCGCAGTATGCCTATTCGTCCCACTTCATGCTCGCAGCGCCTAAACTTCCATGGTTTATCTCAAGAAACGCCTCCGGAGGCCGGCGATCAAGTTGAACCGGCTAACATTTTCAGCCCTGGCACACTGCATAAGTCGATTCACAATATGCAATCCCCAGAGGTGAAGAAGAAGCCCAGGAAGAGAAGCAAACCAGGTGCCTCTTCAAGCCAGCCAGCTCCTAAGACTATCTTGGATGAACGACTGGTTCCACCACGTCGTGATGGCTTGACCTGAATGCATGAACCTGGTAAACCGATACTGCCTCTGAAGCTGCTCTGTGCCGCACAAGGACGCTCTTGACGCTAGAGGGAATGCTTCTTAAAGACAAGGACCCAAATTACCCCGTCTTCACGTGCAAGGTGCCAAAGGGCGTGAACTTCGTCGATGAAGCCCCGGCGGATGTATTCTTTATAGCCTTCGAGGACATCTTCAAGCTGTTTCACGGTAGACGGCTGGACTATAACTTGGTCCATCTATACGCGAACAAGGGAGAGATAAACATGTACGTCGCGGTAGCGGATCCCTACTACATGCGTGACAGTCAGCTATGTGAAGGATCAACGACACGGGTCATGGCGAGGGAGTACCTCTAAAGCTTCGTGTTGAAAAACATGAGCAAGAACAGCCATCTTGTGTCTTTCTTTTGCAAGTAAGTACACATCCGCTCGTCAATGTCGTAACTTATGTTTTCCCATAGAGTCGTTCCATTGCTTATCATGAATTTCCTACATTCCTTTTGAATTACGTTACGAGGTGGTACTTGCCACTTATTTCGACTTGGGGAGTTCGGTTATAAAGAAAGACTACACCCGAATAAAGGGTGTTCTCGATGAGGCTCTCGAGCTCTACGCTAGTAATGGAGGCACCTTCCAAAAGAAGTGTGAATTCTTAAACAAGAACAAGAAGCACAAGTTCAAGCATTTCACCGACTTCCCTTGCATCAAGGATGCCTCTACTAGCGTGAAGGAGGCGTTCTACGTCATCCATCATCTTAAAGGGTATATCGAGGAAGCTGAAGCCATGAGGTTTCCATCAGGGCTCCAGAAATGGATTGGAAATGCGGGGGAAATCTTTGATGCTGATCTTAGAGAAGACTTCCATCGCACCCAGATAAAATTATCACATATCATCCTCCACGATGTCATGGCTACCGAGGGCTGCCTATGCTACCCTAGAGATAGGATGTATTACAAAACTACGTCTAGCTAGCAAGATATTGTGCTTGTGCAAGAAGTGTTTATTTTCTTTATTGCACTTATATACATGAATTATTCACACTCTGTTTATGTTATTAACTGATACTTACCAATCCATTTCCAGGTTTGACTAAGATGGAGATCGAAAAACGTTTAGCATCACAGCAGGACACGAGGACGTGGACGACGGAGGAACTCTACAAACCGTTCTGGCGCCGACGAAGAACTAGGCTACACGTGACCGTGCTATCCCGCTGATTTCGCTTATGTGTACTCTATTTGATAACTATATGTATGAGATGATGAACTTTTCTATTTCGAGCTCCATTTGTATCATGACTTATGTAGGATTCGACACTAAGTACTCTTATTACTATATATATATATATATATATATATATATATACATATATATATATATATCAACGCGGATTTCCTGCCCACGGGGATAGCTGCGCATATGGTGGCTACCGTAGGATACAGAGAGTAAAGTAAGTCTGATAAGAAGCGCATTGGAACGACGAGCGGGCAGAGAAGTTTCTTTCACGGAGGCGTTAAACGCTCCGTAAGCCGTTCCCATGTCATATACTCGGTGCATCACATCATTTACGCAGGCATGGGCTACAAAGCTTCCCATGATATGATGCCAACCGGTGTCCATGAAAACACGCGACCGTCCATCACAAATCAACCATGAGGACCGTGAAATAACGCTACCGTCCATCACACATCAAGTTATGCACTGCGTGTTTTCTCTCCACACCACCATGGTGATGTCTAGTTTTGGCTAGCATTATCTCACTCCACACCACGGTGGTGATAAGTACTAGCCAGCATGTGTTCTCTCCACAACACGGTGTTGATGTATAATTCTGGCTAGCATGATTTCTCTCCACCCGACGGTGTTGATGAGTTATGGCTAGCATGATTTCTCTCCACTACACGGTGGTAGCGTGAATCTCATTTTCCGTATACAAAAAAGCATGGTCATCGGCTAGCGGTCTAGTTGCGTGAAAGACGTGTGTAAGAATTCGTTCTCTCGTTACGACGTTAATAGCAAGCTCCGTCAAATGTCTGTTAACTATGAGGTTGCAATGTCTCCGGGGAAGTTCACTCAATATCGCGTATGGATGGTTGGATGCTGGTGCGCAGCTATCACCATGGGCATCCCACTATATATATATATATATATATATATATAGATACATATATATCTCGAATGAATGTGATATGTCTGTTCTAATTTATGTACTGGTTATATATATATGTGTCAACTTATAATATGTATGTATAAATCATGTATATATACCTATATTTGTACAGCAGGATTTTTTTCCAAAATTCCAGTTATTTATTCTGTGGCACGTGGTTTATTTTTTTGTGGCGCATATAATTCTGTGGCGCACTGAAACCACATGCGCCACTGAAATATTTCTGTGGCGCAGCAGGAAGGATATTTTAGTGGCGAGATAACTGTGTCGCACCACCCATTTTTCTGGCTGCGCCACAGAAAGGCTAAAGGGTGCGCCACAGGTAGCCAATTTTCCACTAGTGTAGTAATATAGAATTACTTTCACAATAAATGGTAACTAAAACTGTTTAATATGTGAGTTTCCCGAATTGCTTCCTCATACTTGGTTGAGGGGGTTAATGTTAATTGTAGTTGGTTATTTATGCGCTCTCTTATCCCTCTCTAATTAGACGAAAGTTGTAGTAATCTCTGTAGTTGTCTAGAGCTTGCGCGCTGTCGCTAAACCTTTCTAAGGAGATTCGCTCACCTGATCGGAATGCATATTACGCATTCGTTAGAACTCTCCTTAATTCTTTCCTTTCTATTATTACCGATAGTATTGACCCATGTACATGGGCTGTATTCATGTGCAGTTAATAGGTTTGAAGTACAACGACGTTAGTTTGGGAATCCCTCCGGCTTGGGCTGGACAGAGATATGGCGTCATCGCTTATCTTCAGAACTCTTAGTTCAATTTAAATCTTATCCGTAGTCAGATACTATTTTGCTTCCGCTCTGTTTTGTATCTTGGTATTGTGTCATTTGTATCTTAACTCGTTTGAGTCGTTGTTGTATTTATATCTTTATGTTATGATAGAAGTATTAGAACTGTTGTAAATTTGTAATGTTATCACAATTCTATCCAAATAATGCGCATGTTTCGGCGTGCACATTATGTTTGATGTGCGACCTAAAATTATTATTATGCGAATTTCAATGGGATCGTTTAATCTATATAGTACCGATTTTGGGGCGTCGGAGGCAGGCCAGCCTCGTAACTCAATATACCTCATGGTGCATGGCAGCATAGCAACTGGATATACCTCATGGTGCATGGCAGCGTAGCTAAGGTAGCATCCACCTGCAAAATAACGCTTATGACCACATAACAGCATCACAAAAGTATGTTATTATATCAAGTTTTTTACCAACAGATATGCCAAGGTACCCTTCAATGTGTTAAGTGTTGGGCTATAAAAGTTACTAGTCAATAAGGCGCGGCGACACGCCGCACGCGTGGTTTGTCGGTAGGATTTTTTTCAGTGAAGCTTGGAGTTTTACAGTATGAAAAGTATGGTTTTCTGGCAGCTAGGTAGTAAAAGTAGATTGTTTATCCATACATACATATATTAATAAAGGTTTGGTACCAACAAGAAGTCGACCATACAGGTGCTTTTTTGCATAATTATACATAAGATAGTAATATAGCATGTGGTCATATAAAACGGCTGGGCCGTCAGCTCTGCTGATCAATATAGACCACTCTCAACAGCTCCGTTTGTTGCAGTAGATTCAAGTATATCAGCTTTCACTGCTCCCTGTAATTAAACTAATTGTTAGTATATTTTTGTTTGACCTGAAATTGTTAGTATATTTGAAATGGAAAAAATTGACTTTGTGGAAATTCGGTTCGCGTGATTTATACATGTTGAAGTTGAGTTCTTTTTTTGCGCGAGGTTCTTTGGTACTGTTTCATCTGCATTGAAATGAAATAATTTGATATCTTTAAAGCAAGGACGGTTCATCTGTGCTAAGTATAGGGAAAATATACCTTCTTTTCTTCACGTGGGTAGATGTAGAAGTTTGGCTTCCTCTTTTCTTATCATCGATTTCAGAGGCCTAATCCTATATGATAGCAGTGTGAAATATTTAGTAGATAGAACATAGTAAATGGTACATAAATTTAATTAGTGGGAGCTTATTGTTACCTCATTCGCGGGCGTATCGCCGCGCCCGTGTGATTGTATGTAGTGTTATTATATATTTTAAGAATATGAACTAGCTTTATATTTAATTGTTTTTAGTTTTCTAGACGGATTTTTATGAATTTATATAGTGCGGTAGTACATGGTCAAATGAGAATATGTTATACGAGAGGCTATGGAGTATATTTTCTTGTGCTTGGTTAAACGAAGTACATGCAAATTATAGTGAGTTAGTAGTAATGTCCACTGTAATGGGAAAAGATAAGTCTAAATGATGTCAATTAGGAAGAATCGTGCAGTGGAACAGAAACTGGAAACATAGTAAGTATAGTTATGCAGACACAAAGTTAGCAGAATCTGACTGATAAATTGAACTCACTCAGCAGCAACCAGGATAACATAGCAGATCGATCAGAAAGAATAATTAGGCCAACAAATCCTTGAAGATGAGATACCTGACAATCCCGTACAATCTTGCAGTCCAAGATGTTTCATAAAATTGCTTTGACAATATAATATTCCACCATCCTCCGCCTTGGGCTCCTTTTGCTGATCCCCTGCTGCTGCATCTTTTCCTTTCCCACTCGTTCTTCTTGTTGTACAGGCGGCACACAACACCCAGTTGAGGTCCAACTGAAATGTAGAATCACAATCAGCTTCAGGCAGTCATTTATAATCTATTAGATTCAATCAGAGAAGCAACATCTATCAATTTTCTGAACCCAAAAGAACAAACAGATCCTCCGCGTCCCGCTCTCTCCTGTGCACGGGCATCTCCGCGTCTGTATGAATCATCTGTCTTTGAAAGAAAGAAGCCACGGCTGCGGGGGGCGGCTGGTCTCCAGGTCAAGCACCATGTGGGGGCAGGGAAGGTAGGATGCGGCGGCGGGAGGAGAGAGGCCTGAAGCTTCTGCAAATCTGCACTACACCTTTGATATGATTGCCTCCATGAACGTCAGGAATAGCAATCTGAAAAAAAGGCAGCAATTGGAATCAATTGGCAATCGTTTTATTCCAACGGCTAGATAGTGCACAGTGCTGTCATCTAGATTATCAAGATCCATGCCTGTTGATGAACGCAAGCTTTATATAATCTGCCGAGTAACTGAAATCCATCCCAAACTGAAATTCAATCGAAGCGAGAACAACAGCAATCGGAGCTCGAGTTACCTGTACGGACCAAGAATAGCACCAACCGGAGCAAAAGCTGACGACGTGTTGACCTTGAGCTCGTCCTCTCCCGGTTGCCAAGGGCTCCTGCAGCGACGACTTGATGCAGATCCTCCAGCGACTCCCCAATCCCGCACGCGCGCTCGCCCTCTCCCGCCGCGGGGGAGGTCCTCCTGTGCATGGATTTGAGGGAGGAGGACTGTGGCGGCGGCGGCGCGCGCCGGCGGCAGAGGCGATTTCCAGCTCGCGCGGAAGAGAGGAAGAGAAGGGGGATTCTGCCTTGGCGGTTTTGCATAGAAGCATATAATTTTCTCCATATCCGCGTATAGGTCCTTCGTAGTGTAGAACTATGGACTGCGGGTTTTGGGGATGGTTCTTTGGAGTTTCTTTGTGTAAATTGGCATGGTGACCGGCGAAACGGAGGGCTACCTGGCGTGGCCGGATTGGCTAAAAATAGCGATGAACAGTACGGAGGTGGTTTGCGGGCGGCGTGGCTGAATATGCGACGTAGATTTAGACGATCGAACGGTCAGAAGAACGGGGGCGACGTGGATAGCTTGAGCTGGAGTGAATCTTGCCAGCTTTTATATATAGGTACTATGACTTTCTCGTCAACGAAAATGCCAAGTGTTAATGTATTCAACCAGCTTACTATGGGAGACTGTACCATATCTGTACCAAAAATCATCTCAAGTAAATAAATTGATTTAGACGGCTACATAACATGCATGCCGACATGTGTAAATCATGATCCCAAACCTGATCACTGCTCTTTGGCCACCATACTGACACTAGATTGTCTGAATTCTGAACCCCCGTGGTGGTAGAGGAGGAATAGAATACAAGTAGGAGGCTTCATCAGGTTAACAATGTCCGCTTGGTTCTCATAGTGTTTTTGCCTGTGTGATGCTCTGTAACTTGTTTGTAACTTCCATGTGGTCAGCTCACGGAGTATTGCTATAATCTAAGAACATCTCATGGCACGCAAATCCCTCACTCTCGTTGGGCTCTTCTTGTCCATAGATCGACTCATCACATCCTTGAGCATATCTGTGATCCATAATGTCCCAAAACAACAGATCAAACACTGCATCTGTAGCTTCTCTTCCAAATATTTGTTCAGATGTAAACACAAGGATTTCATTATTGATACAGAGCCAGCTATATCCCCGAACCTTCTTTGCTCCTTGATCTTCCATTGCCCTCCACATTCTGGCCATGCTATCCCACTTACATCTGGCACCATATGTTTGGGCCAAAACAATATATGGCAGTGAGGACCGAGGTTTCAGTTTCACCATCTTCTCGGCAATTACCTCTGCCATGAAAAAATCCCCTTGAATCACGCAAGCCTCAAGAATATTGAAGAAAGCAGCTACATTACACTTCTGCAACTTGTTCTCTGCAAAATCTACTGCCTCACTAAACAATCCTGCACGGCTTAACATGTCAACCACACATGCATTATGCTCCAAGCCAAGAACGACATGATACTTGGATTTAAACAGGGAAATTAATCTCATTCCTTCGTCAACCAGACCTACCAGGCTACAAGCAGATAAAACTCCAAAAAGAGTAATTCTATCTGGTTGTATATCACTTTTTAGCATCTTCCAAAACACTCGAAGGGCTTCTTTACCTCTCCCATTATGCGATAGACCGATAATCATTGTATTCCACAATACCAGATCCTTGACACAAACCACCTTGAAGAGTTTACTGGCGTGATTTAAGGAACCCAATTTACAGTACATGTCAATGAGGGCAGTGGCAACAACTGCATCGTCCTCAAACCCAAGTTTAGAAATCAGAGAATGGATTTGAGTGCCCTGCTCCATCAAACCAAAACAAGAACTGCATCTCAGCAAGCTTGCAAAAGTGAACTCAGTTGGAAGAACACCATTTCGCAGTGACAACAAAAAGAGGCACAGAGCTCGTTCCATGATCCCACCCCTGGCATAGCCTGAAATCATTGCATTGCAAGTTTCTGAATCCCATGTTGCCCTTCCTTCGAAAAGCCAAACAGCATCAGCCAGTCTGTCAGACACACACAACAGGTCAATAACAGCACTACAAACGATCAAATGAGATAGGAGTCCCGCTTTGACACAAAGGGCCAAGATCTGGTCGCCCTTAGCCAAATCCTTGGCATCCGTGCACATGCTGAGCGCTATCGATACACTGAACTCGTCAATCGAAAACCCATTGCTCCTAATGGACTGGAAGCACTCAAACAGTTGGTTGCTCTGGCCATCATCCTTGTACACTGACATGACAGAATTTACAGAAACAAGGTCCTGCTGATCCATACTCTGAAATACGCTCACCGCGTATTTCAAGAGGCCGACACGTCGATACATGTCAATGAGTGTGTTCCCAACTACAGCACTGCGATGAGCAGAGCCATGACGGACAGCAGCTGCGTGAACCTGCATCCCGTGGCGAGCAGAGCAGACAGCGGACGAAACAATGGAGAAGGTGAAGTCACTGGGCCTGACTCCTGACTCCCTCATGGTGCGCACAAGCCTAAAAGCCTCGTCGGCACGTCCGCTGTCAACGTAACCACGGACCATGGAATTGTACGCTACGGTGTCCCTCTCAGGCATTCTGTCGAACAGGTCGCGCGCGGCTGCCAGGTCACGGGACTTGAGCAGCGCGGCGAGGAGGATGTTGTGCGAGAAGCGGTTGGCGGAGGCGGTGGGCGCGCGGGGGAGCAGCGCGACGGCGGACGGGGCGGCGCCGAGGCGAGAGTAGGCGGCGGCGAGGCAGTTGGCGATGAACGGTGGCCCAGAGAGGCGGGAGGACCTGAGGAGGCGAGCGTGGAGCGTTGCGGCGGCGGCAAGGGAGGTGCAGCGGGCAAGGAGCGCGGAGATGGCGGCGACTGTGGGAGCTGGAGGGCTAGAGTCAGAGTTGGAGCAGCATGGCAGTGGCACGGTAGTGCTCGTATCCATCTATGGGACAAGACTCGAGCAGAAAAGCCATCAACGACAGAAGAAGAAGTAGAAGAAGAAGAAGATGATGATGATAATGTTGATGATGATTCAAAGATGCACAAGAAATACGAGATTATCATTCAAATATAGTACATTATGAGAGATGGCTGCAATCGTCGTTCGGCGGTCACGACGCCGCCGTCTTCTGCCCGGCGGCAGGTCGCCGCGGGCCGCTCTCTACCATATGCTTGTCCTCTTTTCGATCTGGCTGACTGACACGCCCTGCTTCTCTGAACTTGCTGAACCACCAAGCAGACACCGAACGAAGGCTTGCTCCTCACGAAGGGATCTGATGACTTAACTGAAATGGAGGGACAGGATCAACTCCCTTGTCGGCAAGAGTAACAGCAGTATTTCACCTAGGCTGGAATTAAAACTCGAAACTCCCGAGTTAAACAAGTAGCTCGGAACTCGACTCGATTTGGCTCGAACTCGTTGCTAAATGAGCCGAGCCGAGTTTTCCTTTTAGAAGATAAACAAGTTCGAGGTAAACGAGCCGAGTTCCGAGCTACTCGTTTAGCTCGTTTAACTCAGTAAAAACATTGTCACATGAATTATTGCCTTTTATGAACAAGTTTTTTGAATTATTATAGTTTCATGACTAGATATCATCATATTATCATTCAGTATTGTGATAATTACATCTTACATGACCAAATAATTAGAGATAATTATATATAAAATTTATTATATTGAAAGTTAAAATTTTATCAAGCTAAACGAGTTAAATGAGTAAACTCGTGATTTTACCGAGTCGAGCCGAGTTTTATTTCTAGACTCGTTCAAACGAGTCTTGTCGAGCTGACTCGTTTGTTGACTGGGCTTCAACGAGTCGAGCTGACACTAGTAGAAAACGGGGCTTTGGTTCACCCCTTTAGCCCATATTTAAAAAGGAACCGAGACTAAAGGGTGCAAGCCACCGGATTGAATTTCGGAGGGACCTTTAGTCCCGGTTCGTGACACGAACCGGGACTAAAGGGTCACCACATGCGGCCGCAGAGGCGGGGCCCAGTGTGTGACCCTTTAGTCCCGGTTCGTGGCACCAACCTGGACTAAAGGGTCTACGGTAGGCTACTTTTTTTACCGTGAAAAAACAACGTCTAAATAAATTTAAAAAATGAAAAAAACTTCAAATTTAAAAATCCTTTGACGTGGCTGTACCTATCGCAACCTACTATTAGAGAAAATTTTAATTTTTGATTTTTAATTTTTTTTGTAAAAAAAGTGATCTCAATTTTAAAAAGTATAACTTTTGCGTACGAATTCGGAAAACATTGTGTATATATGAAAAACTATCTACGCAAAGAAAAAACTCATACCTGGGGATCATCCATCATATGTGCACCACTCTTAGTGAAAATTAGTTGGGAGCCATTTGGATTCATATTTTATGTACTTCCTTCACAAAAACCTCTTTTTTCCACTTAAAAAAGAAAAATGATATTTATGAAAATAATTTGAAGAATCCCTTTGGCAAGATTGTTTAATATACCAATATGCACCTATGTGTGGAGTATGAGATCTTTATCACAAACTATGTTGTCGAAATGACCATAACTTGGTCATTCGGGTTGAAACTTATAGATGTTCATACATGATAGACCTTTTTGTGAAGACTTTTTCTGCAAATGTTGGCAAAAATCAAGTTTATCATTTTTCATAGCTACTAGTACACATATAAGGATCCCATGCCAGAGGATTTGATTTTTTGAGGTGTTTATCACTTTATTACATTTTTTTCTTAAAAACGATCAAAACGGTCGCTATGACTAATCATCGGAACAGGTGATATTTTCTAGAACTATCAATGTTTTTGTGATATAACCACTAGTTGTGTACCTTAAAATGATTTTTTCAAAAGTTTCAGACCAAACTATCAAACAGTTGTAATTCAAATTTGAATTACTTTCGATAAATCAACATAAACTTAATTAACTAGGGGAAATTGGTTAGAATTCAAAGAAAAAACTCATACCTGGGGATCATCCATCATATGTGCACCACTCTTAGTGAAAATTAGTTTGGTGCCATTTGGATTCATATTTTTTGTACTTCCTACACAAAAAACCTCTTTTTTCACTTAAAAAAAGGAAAATGATATTTATGAAAATAATTTGAAGAATCCCTTTGCCAAGATTGTTTAATATACCAATATGCACCTATGTGTGGAGTATGAGATCTTTATCACAAACTATGTTGTCGAAATGACCATAACTTGGTCATTCGGCTTGAAACTTATAGATGTTCATACATGATAGACCTTTTTGTGAAGACTTTTTCTGCAAATGTTGGCAAAAATCAAGTTTATCATTTTTCATAGCTACTAGTACACATATAAGGATCCCATGCCAAAGGATTTGATTTTTTGAGGTGTTTATCACTTTATTACATTTTTTCTTAAAAAGATCAAAACGGTCGCTATGAGTAATCATTGGAAGAGGTGATATTTTCTAGAATTATCAATGTTTTTGTGATATAAACACTAGTTGTGTACCTTAAAATGATTTTTCCAAAAGTTTCAGACCAAACTATCAAACAGTTGTAGTTCAAATTTGAATTACTTTCGATAAATCAACATAAACTTAATTAACTAGGGGAAATTGGTTAGAATTCAAAGAAAAAACCCATACCTGGGGATAATCCATCATATGTGCACCACTCTTAGTGAAAATTAGTTGGGTGCCATTTGGATTCATATTTTCTGTACTTCCTTCACAAAAAAACCTCTTTTTTCCACTTAAAAAAAGGAAAATGATATTTATGAAAATAATTTGAAGAATCCCTTTGGCAAGATTGTTTAATATACCAATATGCACCTATATGTGGAGTATGAGATCTTTATCACAAACTATGTCGACGAAATGACCATAACTTGGTCATTCGGCTTGAAACTTCTAGATGTTCATACATGATAGACCTTTTTGTGAAGACCTTTTCTGCAAATGTTGGCAAAAATCAAGTTTATCATTTTTCATAACTACTAGTACACATATAAGGATCCCATGCCAAAGGATTTGATTTTTTGAGGTGTTTATCACTTTATTACATTTTTTCTTAAAAACGATCAAAACGGTCGCTATGACTAATCATCGGAAGAGGTGATATTTTCTAGAATTATCAATGTTTTTATGATATAAACACTAGTTGTGTACCGTAAAATGATTTTTCCAAAAGTTTCAGACCAAACTATCAAACAGTTGTAGTTCAAATTTGAATTAATTTCGATAAATCAACATAAACTTAATTAACTAGGGGAAATTGGTTAGAATTCAAAGAAAAAACCCATACCTGGGGATCATACATCATATGTGCACCACTCTTAGTGAAAATTAGTTGGGTGCCATTTGGATTCATATTTTCTGTACTTCCTTCACAAAAAAACCTCTTTTTTCCACTTAAAAAAAGGAAAATGATATTTATGAAAATAATTTGAAGAATCCCTTTGGCAAGATTGTTTAATATACCAATATGCACCTATGTGTGGAGTATGAGATCTTTATCACAAACTATGTCGTCGAAATGACCATAACTTGGTCATTCGGCTTGAAACTTCTAGATGTTCATACATGATAGACCTTTTTGTGAAGACTTTTTTACAAATGTTGGTAAAAATCAAGTTTATCATTTTTCATAGCAACTAGTACACATATAAGGATCCCATGCCAAAGAATTTGATTTTTTGAGGTGTTTATCACTTTATTACATTTTTTCTTAAAAACGATCAAAACGGTCGCTATGACTAATCATCGGAAGAGGTGATATTTTCTAGAACTATCAATGTTTTTGTGATATAACCACTAGTTGCGTACCTTAAAATGATTTTTCCAAAAGTTTCAGACCAAACTATCAAACAGTTGTAGTTCAAATTTGAATTAATTTCGATAAATCAACATAAACTTAATTAACTAGGGGAAATTGGTTAGAATTCATAGAAAAAACTCATACCTGTGGATAATCCATCATATGTGCACCACTCTTAGTGAAAATTAGTTGGGTGCCATTTGGATTCATATTTTCTGTACTTCCTTCACAAAAAACCTCTTTTTCCACTTTAAAAAAGGAAAATAATATTTATGAAAATAATTTGAAGAATCCATTTGGCATGATTTTATAGTACTATTTGTGAAATATGAGACCTTTATCACAAACTATGCCGTGAAAATGACCATAACTTGATCATTTGGCTTGAAACTTATAGATGTTTATAGATGATAATTCTTTTTGTGAAGACTTTCTTTTTCAAATTTTGTGAAAAATCAAGTTTTTCATTTTTCATACCACCTAGTACACATATAAGGACCCCATTTCAAAGGATATCCTTTTTTGAGGTGTTTATCGTTTTATTCATTTTTTCGTAAAAAAGATCGAAATGGTCACCATGGCTATCGATGTTTCTATAATGCAAAATATGATTTGGATGTCATATTTTAATTCCTCTAATTGTTTTGATCAATTTAGACATTTTATTTGTTGAATTCCGATTTAAGGATTTAAAGATACGGATTATTCCATACTATATAAAAAGGCAAAAGTAAAGTAATGTTTATTTTATCATTATTTATTTCAATATTTTATTGTATTATCATTTTTATTTATTCAACTAAAATTTTATAATACAAGCAATGAAAAAATATATCATCATGACCGAGTGGTTAATATGATAGATAAGACAGTTATATCAGTAAGTTCTCTGTTCTCTCTTAGTATCTAATTTGAATAGAACCTAAATGTTAAGCGTGCTTGGTGTGGAGTAGTGTGATGATGGGTGACCGAGCGGGAAGTTTGACCGTAGGTATGCACTTTGACTTGAGAATAGGGGTAAATATAAATTAATTGGTAAAATAATTGAAACATTCGAAGTTCAAAAACAATTAGAATATACAAAATAAAAAAATCTGAAAAAATATAAAATAGTTGATTTTTTGAAAAAAATGAATTTTCGCCCCCGCGCGCCCCTGGCCCCTCCACGTGCGGAGCTCTAATTGGTGGGGGGCTCTAGTCCCGGTTCGTATTGAACCGAGACTAATGGGTGGGGGGTCTCTAGTCCCGGCCAGACAGTCCCGGTTGCTACACCGGGACTAAAGCCCCTCTGGAACCGGGACTAGTGCCCCTTTTTCCACTAGTGTGAGTTGGCTCGGCTCGGCTTGAATTCCAGGCCTAATTTCACCTCACCTCAGATAATTGTGTGAACCCATGACTGTCTTGTTTAGCAAGTTAACAGTTACCGACTGACCATGTACCATTGCTTACACTAAACCGCTTGCTGTGTACGTCCAGAAATCGTATCGAAACTTCAAACGGCGTCATCTACCAACAGATAAACATGAATCCACGATCATGGAAATCGTTTGTGAGGCCACTAGGTGTGTTTGGTAGAGTGGTTATCGCCCGAGTGGGTTAGGGATAGTCTTTTTTTTGTGGTTGCCACAAGTTTGGTTTAGAGGTTTGGAAGGATAGGGATAGCCAATTTGTTGGAATATGCTGCCGAAGCCAAATGTGGCGGAAGAGGCCAAACTGATTTTACTAACGCGCTAAACTCATCTGCTAAACTGGTTTTAGTAAAAAAATAGTTGTAAGACCTACTTATACTCAAACGGCGGTCGTAAATCGGGAGATACGAGTACGACGGCTGGATCGATCCTGAACCATCAGACGACGACGACCAGACGACGACGACGGGTGCAACGAGCGCGGCAGCGGTGGCAGTGACAAGCCTGAAACTAGGAATTCGGCAATAGCCACTCTACCAAACACTCCATGGCTATATCATCGCTCATAGATGGATTATTTAAACGGAAATAGTCGATTACAAAGAAATTTTCGCGGAGACGACTAGGGTTGTAACATCCCAAATTTCTCAAAAATTTAAAACTTTGCATTCATGCATCATTCATCATATAGGCATGATATTTAAATCACAAGAGTACTAAAAAATTCAATTATAAGTTTAAATAATTTATAATTCCATAAAGTTGTTTATTTATACTCCTTATAATATTTTTATTTATCAATTTATCTGATAGGCAAGTATGATACAAAAAGTTCTAAATTTAATAAGCTTTAAAAAATATTTTTTTATGAATTTTTCTGAAATGTTTTGAATAAGTTTAAAAATCAGTTTTGGAAACAGAAATTATTTGGATAAAAGAAAAATAGGAAAAAGAATTAAAAACGAGCCGGCGCATACCCTAACTACCGCGCGCGTGCTGCCTCGGCCCAGCAAGCCAGCCCAGCAACCCGCGCCCCTCTCCTCTCACGCTGATAGGTGGGACCCACCTGTCAGGTGGATCTTCAACCTCCGACGCGATTTCCGCACGGGATACGCTCCGATCCGGAGAGGAAATCCGGGATTTGTTTCCTACCCACCCACATATAAACCTCCACCCCGCCGCCACTCCACGCACCCGAAAACCCTAGCCACCTCGCCCCAGGCTGCTCGGGAATTGATTTTCGCTGCCGCCATTGCCGCCGGTGAGAAGCGCCACCCACGGTCACGACCGTGCTCTCCGAACCTCCTCCCCCTCTATTTCTTCTTCCTACAACCGTGCGCACCTCCATGACATCGAATTTGGGTTCTTGCCGCAGCCGAACGCCGCCTCCGTCCACGACCGACGCCGCCGCCCGCAAACTCCAACTCCGGCGAGGAACTCTCGGCGAACGACGACGCTCCGAAGACCAACGCTTCGCCACCAACCCCGCCTCGACGCCCTCTACGTTGCGGTAAGGTCCGTTCGTCCTGTAGGATCCTAGAAGCCATGCGCACGCATTTTCCGATAATGGCTCCGCCGCGGTCGGGAGTTCTCCGGCGACTGCGCCGTCAGTTTTTGGTCTTTGCATATGGACCATTGGATCTAGATCCATTGGATCTAGATCGAATTCGTCCGGCGCGTTCATTTTTAATTAGGTCGGACGGCCTCGGTGCCGATCCGCGTCGAAACGGTATCGGCGAATCAGATCACGCCACGTAGCCCTTTATTTTTCTATTCCGACAGAATTTAGTAAATAAAAACAGAAAATATGTAAAACTTGTAAAATTCATATCTTTTCATCTGTAAGTCCAAATTTGATAAATTTTATATCCACGGATAGCCCTGCTAGTGTAGTTTATTTCTGCATCATTTGTTTTTCCTTGTGATAACTTTTAATTTGTGTAATTATCAGAAGAGTAATTCGTCTATTTAAATTCATAACTTAAATAATAAAAATGCTTTTCTAATAAATTTAAATGTTTTAGATTTGTATTATTGTCCTCTGTCCAGAAAGATCAACATGTGTTCTATTTGAAAACTTTTCATAAAACAATAAAAGTTGTAGTTGTAGAACTCTAATTTTGCTATATTGTTTTCCAATATTTAATTGATAATTAAAATAAGAAATTTCTGAAAATTGCATTTCATGCATTTAATAACAGAAAGAATAAAATGTTAATAAGTGTGTCTTGCTTTACTCATAACAAATCATGCATGCATACATGTTTATGTTTTGGTGTTTAAAGTGTTGTATTGTGTGTGTATTTATTTATTTAATATATTGCTAGATTGTGAAGAAGAGGAAGGACTTGCTTGTGATTGTTATTCTTGTTGTGCTTGCTCCTCCTGTTACCAAGGCAAGTGAGATTCGTGAACTACCCAATATTTTCCTATATGCATTAGTAGAATATTTTGAGTACTATGCATGATAGGAAATTTTTGGCATTATTCTATTATGCTAAGTTAATTTTATGCTATGCAAAATTCCTAGTAGTGTGTAGCCATCCTTTACCATGCAGCCATTTAAAAGTTTTATTAGATGTTTAGCAATACTATAAAATTGTTTAAATGCCATGCTATGGAAATATTTCTAAGTGTTAAACTTAAAATACACCCCTGGGTGGATCGGTTGGTATGGTTTATGTTGAGTGGCTATTTGGGACTATGATTGTGGTTGTCGTCGCCTAGGATGAATTTCTATTCTACTTAGGGCCATGAGCATGGTGGTTGTCACCCAAAAGTGCACTTGTGGACGGCCATCCAGGAACAAAGAGATTACTAAGTCCCTCCAAGTTTAGATACTTCCCGTGCAGCCTTTTAACAATGGGCTATGTCTAGAACAATTATGTTGTGAGAGTTCAACCTGTCAGGTTGACACGCAGATGTAGAGTTGGTAGGTGGAACGGGTCTTGCTAGTATGGTTGAATTCTTCTTCTGAAAGTTCTTGTCTCAATTCTCTCTTTTCCTTAATGCACTCTGTGTATATAGGATGTCTGGGTTAATTGAGTCTAAAGGTGAAAGTGCACAACCTCTACAGAGTCGACAATCTGAGTACTTAGTCGTGTCCCCGGTGATGGAGTACTTCGAGCAGCTGGACAAGGATGGACGGAAGAATCTCAACACCGTTTTCATGAAGTAAAATTTGTCTAAGGAAAGAATTGTTGGTGTACTTGGGCTTCATCCCTTGGTGCTAAGGCTTCGAGAAGCAAAAGTGTTTTACAAAAGATAGGAGAAATTTGCCTTCTGCAAAAAAAATACTACAACTCCACCAAGCCAAATATGCATACAGAATTAGACTTGTCGTTTTATATCCACCATAGTCACTTGCCAATACTTCATTGTATTGACCTCCTTCGGGGGCTGCATATTCAAATGTGCAGGTATTTCAGATGAAGAATGAGTTTGGACTCGAGTCTACACCCAACATGTCTGCCTGTGGCGCATGCTTGAAGATGAGGCTCATTGCTATTTGCTTTTGTTGTGAACTCTGAATATTCTAGCTAGGCTACATGGCTATGCACTTAGTAATAAAGCTATACTTAGCTATTTTGGATCTCGTTGTAGTAATTTGATACTTATGCAATGATACTTTATATTTTGTACTGTGGTGCTGGAAGTGATCCAGGGACTAGCACTTAACACAGGTGTTCCATCTTTAATAAAAGATGGGGTGCTACAAAATGGTGTCAGAGCAAAGTGTTGCCTGTAGGTTCGAGCCCTTAGGATTGGTTAAGCCCCTTTTTGATCATAATATTACCATCTTTGAAGTATGTTGGATCCTAGCGGCATAGTGAGATGAAGCGGCCCGGAGACTAACTTTACATGTTCACGTACATGAGACATGTTCCACAATTATAAGTGGCTGGCCGGGTGTCTGTCTCTCTCACTATAGTGAATATCCAATTTACAAAGAGCTGATAATAGTGTTGATCACCTTGTAGAATAGAACCCTTATTTTCTCTAAGTACTTATTTACACCATGACTAGTACTTCTTTCCTTATGTATTCTGTTTTAACAATTTTTTCTCTTATAACTTAAGGATGTCGTTTTTCATGTATCAAATCGCGGAGGACTTCAAGAACATGCGTTTTGGAAGATATCTTCTGGAGTTAGTAGAACTACTGGCGCCTCCAACACCCATCATCAAGGCAAGTCCGCTGAAGCACTTCAACAAGGATGGCTTATGGGGAGTTCGCATCATGCAATCGGGCGCCAGACTGAACCCAAGACCGAAGACATCCAGTACAAGTCGATTAGTGACTCCTTGGAGAAATGACTTAATCTCGTCACGCAAGAGCTAATAGGACGTCTTTGTGGGCAATTCCAGGAGGAGTTAAAGGACCACTACTTTTCTACCCTAGGCCAACGTGATGAAGATGGGATACCCTACCTTGTAAATGAGGAAGACAAAAACAAATCAGATCCCTTGCACCCTTATCTTCAAGACTTAGAAATTCACCTCTGGCAACTAGAAGAGGATAGGCGCGATGAGGTGCTGAAGAATGATGAAATAATGGCCCAAGTCAAGGAGACTCGAAAGAAGATTGACGCCCAAGAAGAGGTGGCCAACGCTCAGGAGGAGAAATTCCGGGCTCAAGAGAAGAAGTTCCATAATCAAGAGAAGATAATTAGAGACAAGAACAAGGAGATCAAAAACTTGAAGGATGAAATTCTGAGCAACGACATCGAGTTTGAAGTTATGGAGATCTGATCGAGACTCTACGCCGTGAGAAGAGGATGCTACAAGAGAAGATCGAAGCTCTAGAGAAGGAAGCGATCGAGACTCTACGCCGTGAGAAGACGATGCTACAGGAGAAGAATGAAGCTTTAGAGAAGGAGGTGAAGGACTACAAGGATATCCTCATGAAGGAAGGCATCACCATCGAGGAGGTCGAAGAAGATGAAGGAGATGTCATGGACGAATTTTAGACTTAGTAGTTGGACCACCATGTTTTTATTCTCGTTTAGCTCGTCGTTTTAAGACATTGATTTGCAACTTGTGGTATGACAATGTTAGAATGTTTTGGTTGGCAGACTATGTCGTTTTATTTAATCTACCTAGAAGGTCTTTTTCGATTTGCGAAGGAACGAAAGTTTTAAATTGTTTATTGTTTGTTGATTGCTTGACTTGGTTGTTTTGTGCATGGGTAGGATTTTCGTTCTTTTAGTTCTATCTATCTTTTACTCATCCATGCTGAAAACCCCCACAGATGCCTCCTCGTCGTGATCCCGACAACAATGATGCCATGCAGCAACTGATGGCCGCCCAAGCTCAGCTGATGACTGATGACTCAGTTCATTCAGATACCAACAAAAACAACAAAAACAAAAACAACAACAACAACAACCACAACCCGCCACCTCCACCACCACCACCTCTAGTGGACATACTTGCTAGATTCCTAAAGCTTAGGCCTAATAAGTTCTCCTTTGCTACTGAACATATAGTGGCTGATGACTGGCTTCGCTCAGTCAACAAGGACTTAGTGACTTCTGAGTGTTCTGAGGCAGAGAAGGTGAGGTTCACTGCACACCTGTTGGAAGGACCTGCTGCACTGTGGTGGGAGACTTATCAAGTGACTCATCCTCTAGATGGCATGACTTGGGATGCTTTCAAGGAGGGTTTTCGCAATGCTTACATTTCCTCTGGCATAATGAATCTGAAGAAAGAAGAATTTCGCAGCTTGAGGCAGGGAGGTAGAATTCTGAAGGAGTATATGGATAACTTCTGTATGCTATCAAGGTATGCACCAGAAGAAATTGATACTGATGCTAAGAGGAAGGAAAAATTCCTCAATGGACTTAAGGGAGAACTGAAGATACCCTTGTCTGTGGCCTATGCTCCTAACTATCAAGCTCTGTTGGATCAAGCAATCACTTTGGACAACAACATAAGAAAGGAAGAGAATAGGAAGAGGAAGTTCAGTGCAAGTAAGGTTCATTCTGAGGGAACACACAAGAGACAACACACCTCTGAAGGCAGTGGACATAAACCATGGAATCACTCCAACAACGGAAATGGCCACAAAGCATCATGGTCATAACCATAATGGAGGATACAAAGGAAGCAATGGAGGGTACAAAGGAAGCAATGGAGGATACAAAGGAAACAATGGTGGATTCAAGGGAAACCATCACCATGGCCATAATCATGGGAATGTTCATCACCGTCCTAACCATGAAGGGAAGAGAGACTTTGCTGATGTGACTTGCTTCAAGTGCAAGAAGACGGGGCATTATGCGACTGACTGCCCAGAGAGAAAGGGTGATGAAAGTTCCAAGCCCAATCCTTTCCAGAAGGGACAAGTGAACCACATCAATGTGGAAGAAGTTCATGATGAACCTGATGCTGTGATTGGTACGTTCTTGCTCAATTATTTTCCAGCATTAGTCTTATTTGATACTGGAGCATCACATTCATTCATATCGAGAGCTTTTGTAAACAAACATGGGCTAGCTGAGGAAAGCCTAGGAAAACCTATTATAGTAAGTTCACCTGCAGGAGGGATGATAGTAAATTCTGGGTGTAGACAATTAGACTTAAAGATTGGTAAGCACATCTTTCCAACGGACTTAGTCATCCTAGAAACCCAAGGCTTGGATGTTATCATCGAAATGGATTGGATGACACTTTTTGAAGGAATCATAGACTGTGCAAATAGAGCAATCACCCTCACCACCCTAGAGAAAAAGAAGATTAAGTTCAGATCAACTTTCGAACTTAAGAAAGTTAGGCTAAATTCTCTTAAGGGGGTTAGCCTTGGTGATGTGCTTATTGTCAAGGAATACCCAGTTGTTTTTTTCGGAAGAACTACCGGGAATGCCACCCGATAGAGATGTAGAGTTCCTCATCGAACTGAAACCGGGTACTGGACCAATAGCTAAAAGACCATATCCTATGGCCGTCGATGAACTGAAAGAGCTCAAGAAGCAACTGGAGGAGCACATTCAGAAAGGATTTATCCGTCCAAGTTCATCGCCATGGGGAGCACCAGTCTTATTTGTTAAAAAGAAAGATCAAACCTAGAGGCTAGTCACGGACTACAGGGATATAAATGAGCAAACTATCAAAAACAAGACCCAAGATTAATGAACTATTTTATCAACTGGAAGGTGCTTGTGTTTTCTCAAAGATCCATCTTTGATCAGGGTACCTCCAAATGAAAGTTAGAGAAATGGATATACCCAAGACTGCATTTGTTACGAGATATGGCTCTTATGAGTACGCAGTAATGCTCTTTGGATTAACCAATGCTCCAACCTATTTCATGAAAATGATGAATAAAGTGTTCATGGATTTTCTGGATAAGTTTGAGGTAGTTTTCATCGATGATATTTTAATTTACTCCAAGAGCCACAAAGAACATGAAGATCATTTGCGTCTGGTATTACAGAGACTTCGTGAACATAACTTGTATGCCAAATACAGCAAATGTGAGTTTTGGTTAGAACAAGTCGGATTTCTAGGCCATGTGTTGTCCAAGGAAGGTATAGCAGTGGATCCTGAAAAAGTTTCAGCTGTAACTAATTGGGAGCCGCCAAAGAATGTGGGAGAATTACGGAGTTTTCTTGGTCTAGCAGGATACTACCGAAAATTCATTGAAATTTTTTCCAAGATTGCCAAGGCTTTGACGGAATTATTGAAAAAGGAGAAGAAGTTTGAGTGGACCGAGGCTTGTGAAGCCAGTTTTCAGGAGTTAAAGAAACGTCTAGTTTCAGCTCCAGTTCTATGCTTACCTGATTTAGAGAAGGAATTCGAAGTGTACTGTGATGCTTCACGCCAAGGCCTGGGAAGTGTGTTGATGCAGGAAGGCAGAGTGACATCTTATGCCTCTAGACAGCTCAAGAAACATGAAGCAAATTATCCTACTCAAGATCTCGAGTTAGCCTCAGTAGTACATGCCCTGAAGACATGGAGACCCTATCTGATGGGGAAAAGATGTGAATTTTACTCAGAAGATGTGAAAAGACACTGACCACAAAAGTTTGAAGTATATTTTTACTCAGAAGGAATTGAACATGAGATAGAGAAGATGGTTGGAACTTATCAAAGATTATGATCTAAGTCTCCAATACCATTGGGGAAAGGCTAATGTAGTAGCAGATGCCCTGAGTCGTACGGTGTATGTGAATGGCCTCACGGCAGGAGAAATACCCGAGGATTTATGCAAGGCATTCAAGGACCTCAGATTGGAAGTAGTGCCAGAAGGTTTTGTAGCCTCACTAGTAGTACAACCAACGTTGATGGACAAGATACACGAAGCTCAAAAGGGAGACAAGGAAATAGAAGAAATCAAAGTCAATCTGAGAGCAGGAAAAGCTAAGGGATTCCATGAAGATGAGCAAGGAATTTTGTGGTTTGAAAAACGTGTATGTGTGGCCAATGACCCTGATCTTAGGAAGTTAATTCTGAATGAAGCCCATGAGACACCTTATTCCATTCATCCAGGAAATATCAAGATGTATATGGATGTAAAGGAGAAATTTTGCTGGAAAAATCTGAAGAGGGAAATAGCAGAATATATCGCAAAGTGTGATGTATGCAGTCGAGTAAAAACAGAACATCAGAAGCCAGCAGGACTTCTACAACCCTTGAAAGTGCCGGACTGGAAGTAGGATTCTATTGGAATGGATTTCATCACCGGTTTACCAAGGTCAAGATTGGGTTATGATTCTATTTGGGTTATTGTTTGCCGTCTAACAAAAATAACTCACTTTATACCCGTGAAGACCACTTATACAAGTGCAAAGTTAGCTGAAATTTACATGAAGAGAATTGTGTGCCTTCATGGCGTTCCTAAGAGTATCGTGTCTGATAGAGGAACCCAGTTCACTTCTCATTTCTGGAAGCAGTTGCATGAATCACTGGGAACCAGATTGGAATTCAGTACGGCTTTTCACCCACAAATAGATGGTCAGACTAAAAGAGTAAATAATATTTTAGAGAATATGTTAAGAGCTTGTGCGCTCGATTATGGATCTAGCTGGGATGATAATCTACCTAACACTGAGTTCTCCTACAATAACAGTTACCAAGCCAGCATTGAGATGGCACCGTTTGAAGCCTTATATGGAAAGAAATGCACAACCCCATTGTTGTGGAGTGGTGTAGGAGAACAAAGTTTCTTTGGACCTGATATAATCCAGGTTGCTGAAGAGAAGGTCAGACTGATTAAAGATAGATTGAAGATAGCACAATCACGCCAGAAAAGCTACGCAGATTCCAAACGTAGAGAAGTCACCTACGAGGTGGGTGATAGAACCTACCATAGAGTGTCACCACTTCAGGGTGTAAAAATGTTTGGAATCAAAGGAAAGTTAGCACCTCGATTCATTGGACCATTAAAAATCCTTTCTCGCAAAGGTGAAGTGGCATATGAGTTAGAACTGCCAGAAGTTCTGTCTGCTGTCCATAATGTGTTCCATGTAAGTCAGTTAAAGAAATGTCATCCCAAGATGATGGGAGTTCCTTTGAAGGATACTGTACCTCTCGAGGAAGTACAATTGGAGAGTGACCTGACCTATGAAGAGAAGCCCATCAAGATATTCTAGACAGCAGAAAGAGTCACCCGTACCAAAACCATCAAGTTCTGCAAAGTTCAGTGAAATCATCACACCGAGGAAGAAGCCACTTGGGAACGAGAAGATGATCTTCGAGAAGACCATCCTCACCTATTTGCTGACCTTTCCGAAACTCGAGGGCGAGCTTCCTCTTAAGGGGCTTAGTCTGTAACATCCCAATCTAAAAAATTTTAAAATTTGCATTCATGCATCATTCATCATATAGGCATGGTATTTAAATCACAAGAGTACTTAATTAAAAATACAATTATAAGTTTAAATAATTTATAATTCCATAAAGTTGTTTATTTATACTCCTTATAATATTTCTATTTACCAATTTATCTGATAGGCAAGTATGATACAAAAAGGTTCTAAATTTAATAAGCTTTTCAAAATATATTTTTATGAATTTTTCTGAAATGTTTTGAATAAGTTAAAAAATAATTTTGGAAACATAAATTATTTTGATAAAAGAAAAATAGGAAAAAGAATTAAAAACGAGCCGGCCATTCCCTAACTACCGCGCGCGCGCTGCCTCGGCCCAGCAAGCCAGCCTAGCAACCCGCACCCCTCTCCTCTCACGCTGACAGGTGGGACCCACCTGTCAGGTGGATCTTCAATCTCTGACGCGATTTCCGCACGAGATACGCTCCGATCCGGAGAGGAAATCGACTCCACTTTTTGCGGGATTTGTTTCTTAGCCACCCCCATATAAACCTCCACCCCGCCGCCACTCCACACACCCGAAAACCCTAGCCACCCCGCCCCCAGGCCGCTCGGAAATCGATTTTTGCCGCCGCCATTGCCGCCGGTGAGAATCGCCGCCCACGGTCACGACCGTGCTCTCCGAGCCCTCCTCCCCCTCTATTTATTCTTCCTATAACCGTGTGCACCTCCCTGACATTGAATTTGGGTTCTTACCGCAGCCGAACGCCGCCTCCGTCCACGACCGACGCCGCCGCCCGCAAACTCCAACTCCGGCGAGGAACTCTCGGTGAACGACAACGCTCCAAAGACCAACGCTTCGCCGCCAACCCCGCCTCGACGCCCTCTACGTCGCGGTAAGCTCCGTTCGTCCTGTAGGATCCTAGAAGCCGTGCGCACGTGTTTTCCGGTGATGGATCCAACGGATCTAGATCGAATTCATCCGACGCGTTCATTTTTAAATAGATCGGACGGCCTCGGTGCCGATCCGCGTCGAAACGGTATCGGCGAATCAGATCACGCCACGTATCCCTTTATTTTTCTATTCCGACAGAATTTAGTAAATAAAAACAGAAAATATGTAAAACTTGTAAAATTCATATCTTTTGATCTGTAAGAACAAATTTGATAAATTTTATATCCACGGATAGCCCTGCTAGTGTAATTTATTTCTTCATCATTTGTTTTTCCTTGTGATAACTTTTAATTAGTGTGATTATCAGAAGAGTAATTCGGCTATTTAAATTCATAACTCAAATAATAAAAATGCTTTTCTAATAAATTTAATTGTTTTAGAATTGTATTATTGTTCTCTGTCCAGAAAGATGAACATGTGTTCTATTTGAAAACTTTTCATAAAACAATAAAAGTTGTAGTTGTAGAACTCTAATTTTGCTATATTGTTTTCCAATATTTAATTTATAATTAAAATAAGAAAATCCTGGAAATTGCATTTCATGCATTTAATAACAGAAATAATAAAATGTTAATAAGTGTGTCTTGCTTTACTCATAACACATCATGCATGCATACATGTTTATGTTTTGGTGTTTAAAGTGTTGTACTGTGTGTGTATTTATTTATTTAATCAATTGCTAGTTGTGAAGAAGAGGAAGGACTTGCTTGTGATTGTTTTTCTTGTTGTGCTTGCTCCTCCTGTTACGAAGGCAAGTGACATTCATGAACTACCCAATATTTTCCTATATGCATTAGTAGAATATTTTGAGTAGTATGCATGATAGGAAATTTTTGGCATTATTCTATTATGCTAAGTTAATTTTATGCTATGCAAAATTCCTAGTAGTGTGTAGCCATCCTTTACCATGCAACCATTTAAAAGTTTTATTAGATGCTTAGCAATGCTATAAAATTGTTTACATGCCATGCTATGGAATTATTTCTAAGTGTTAAACTTAAAATACACCCCTGGGTGGATTGGTTGGTACG
Source organism: Poa annua (assembly GCA_026929855.1). Taxonomy (NCBI): domain Eukaryota; kingdom Viridiplantae; phylum Streptophyta; class Magnoliopsida; order Poales; family Poaceae; genus Poa; species Poa annua. Next base: position 99,627,259 of record CM049427.1, read on the forward strand.
GTTTATGTTGAGTGGCTATTTGGGACTATGCTTGTGTTTGTCGTCGCCTAGGATGAATTTCTATTCTACTTAGGGCCATGAGCATGGTGGTTGTCACCCAAAAGTGCACTTGTGGACGGCCACCCAGGAACAAAGAGATTACTAAGTCCCTCCAAGTTTAGATGCTTCCCGTGCAGCCTTTTGACAATGGGATCTGTCTAGAACAATTAAGTTGTGAGAGTTCAACCTGTCAGCTTGACAAGCAGATGTAGAGTTGGTAGGTGGAACGGGTCTTGCTAGTATGGTTGAATTCTTTTTCTAAAAGTTCTTGTCTCAATTCTCTCATTTCCTTAATGCACTCAAGGTGTATAGGATGTCTGGGTTAATTAAGTCTAAAGGTGAAAGTGCACAAGCTCTACAGAGTCGACAATCTGAGTACTTAGTCGTGTCCCCGGTGATGGACTACTTCGAGCAGCTGGAGAAGGATGGACGGAAGAATCTCAACTCCGTTTTCATCAAGTAAATTTGTCTAAGGAAAGAATTGTTGGTGCACTTGGGCTTCATCCCTTGGTGCTAAGGCTTCGAGAAACAAAAGTGTTTTACAAAAGATAGGAGAAAACTTGCCTTCTGCAAAAACAGCCTACAACTCCACCAAGCCAAATATGCATATAGAATTAGACTTGTCGTTTTATATCCACCATAGTCACTTGCCAATACTTCATTGTATTGACCTCCTTCGGGGGCTGCATATTCAAATGTGCAGGTACTTCAGATGAAGAATGAGTTTGAACTCGAGTCTACACCCAACATGTCTGCCTGTGGCGCATGCTTGCAGATGAGGCTCATTGCTATTTGCTTTTGTTGTGAACTCTGAATATTCTAGCTAGCCTACATGGCTATGCACTTTGTAATAAAGCTATACTTAGATATTTTTGGATCTCGTTGTAGTAATTTGATACTTATGCAATGATACTATTATTTGTACTGTGGTGCTGGCAGTGATCCAGGGACTAGCACTTAACACAGGTGTTCCATCTTTAATAAAAGATGGGGCGCTACAAGGGTTCTACCCAATTACTATCAAGATGCCTCTTCTCTACCTCAAATCTCTACTAAGTAGCAGCTCCTGAGGTAGACGAGAACTCATTGAGCAGGTAGAAAGCGTAAAAGCTAAACATCGATCGATGGCGGAATGACAGCCGTAGGATGCTTCATCGACGGACGAGCTTGTAAGAGGAAGGCGCGAACCGGTAAGTCTTGATCTCCACCGCGAATCTTCAGATGAACGGTGCACCTTGAATTAGACAATGATGCTCGCACTGTAGCGGGTCTGACAATACCCCCGTTCCGAAGAACAGACTTGACCTCAAGGCTGGAAAAGAGGAAATATCTTCTGGATAAATGTTGCATCCTCCCATGTTGCTGCTACGGTAGGTAAGTTGATCCATTTGATCAGCCAGCGTACCACAGGAACACTGATATGTCCCTTAAATCTTGGGATTAGCTTGCGTTCGAGAACATCTTCGGAGTGACCAACACATTACCTTCATCATCTAGTAGTGGTAACTGAGGATTTGGAATTCCTTTTGGACCAATGTGCATTTTCACTTGGCTCACATGGAATATGTGATGTAGCTTGCACCCCTCTGGAAGGAGTATCTTGTAAGATGTATTCCCAATCTTTGGTAACACTCAAAAAAGACCATACTTTGAATGCAGTTTCAAACATCTGTGCAGGCTGAGTGAAGTGTGTTTGTATGGCTGAAGCTTCAGATATACCATATCACCAATTTGGAAAACCTATAACATATGTGTTTGTCAGCAAAATGCTTCATTCGTTCTTGAGCTTTAGTGAGGCTTTCATTTATCTGGTTTGCAATCTGAGTCCTGGTTTCATCCAGTGTGAACGTTTCAGTGGCCTCCTCAGAAGGTAATATCATCTCAACCAACATAGGGGGTGGTCTTCCATACAAAGCTTGAAAAGGTGTCATGTTGAGAGATGTGTGAAAACTGGTATTGTACCACCACTCAGCAATCGTAAGCCATGAGTGCCACTTCCTGGGTTGGATAAATGCCATATTCCTCAAGTAATTCTCCAAGCATTGATTTACTCTTTCTGTCTGGCCATATGTTTGTGGATGATAGGAAGTACTAAAGTGCAGCTTGACCCCCAAGGTACTGAAGAAACTTTGCCACAAACTGCTAGTAAAAATCTTATCTCTATCGTTGACAATGACTGAAGGTAACCAATGGTATTTGAACACATTGTGTGAGAAGGCTTTGGCTAGTGATTTGACTGAGATTGGATGTTTTAGAGATATAGTATGCGCATATTTAGTGAATCTGCCCACTACCACCAAGATCATTTCTTTGTTCTCATAAATTGGCAGCCCTTCCACAAAATCCATGTTGATGTGTGTCCATACAAAATTTGGTATTGGCAAAGGCTGTAGCAGACCAGGATAAGCTGTATGTTCAGCTTTGTTTATTTCGCAAACTGGCCAAGCTTTAACAAATGATACCACTGCTTGTTTTAGTCAGGCCAAGCAAACAGTAGTTTGATTCTTTGATAAGTAGCCTTTTCTCCTGAGTGACCCCCCAATTTTGAATTATGCAGAGATTGTAATATTGTATCTCTCAGTGTATTGCCAATACCAATGTATATGTTGTTTTTGTACTTGAGAACCCCACTATGTAAAGTGTAATTCGGTACTGAGTGTTGGTAATTTACCTGCTTGGCCATTATTTATGGGCATTTTTCATCCTCTTTGTACCCATTTGTTACTCCGGATATCCAAGATGGAAATGTTGCACAGCAAATATCTGATGCAATTGATATCTAACTCTGGACAGAGCATCTGCCACTCTGTTCTCTCTGTGCTTCTTGTACTCCACAGTGCATTTGATACCCAACCACTTAATCTTTAATTCGTGTTGCATGCCCTCCATCAGATTTTGCTCTTGGATATGTTTTAGACTTTGCTTGTCTGTTCTTATCACCACAGAACTGTCCGCAAAGTAATGTTTCCACTTTTTAATAGTATTAATTATTGCTAAAGCTTCTTTATCATAAGTACATAAGCCAACAGCCTTCTGACCAATAGTTTTACTGAAGAATGCTATTGGTTTTCCTTGTTGCATTAATACATCACCTAATCCATATCCACTTGCATTTGTTTCCAACGCAAAGGGCTTGGTGAAATCAGGCTGTCACAGAAGTGGAACATGGGGTTCCCCTAGAGCTGCCCAAGTGGGTCCACCGCCCATGGGCCCAACCCCAAGACAAGCAAGGCCAAGACTCAACGCGAGGCTTGGCGGGTGCACCCTCGCCATCTGCACCCCGACAGGTTCGCAGGGTCTCCTGCACCTCGGAGCGGAGAGAAGACCCCAGGAGGTGCGAGCCCCGGCTCCCTCCCGGGTACAAGACCGTACAAGGAGAAGATAAGGCTTCCACCTCATTCCGGAAGACAGTAGAAGGCGCAAGAAGGCTTGGGAAGCAAAGCGCGGCCAGGGGACACCACCTTCCCACTGTCAGCCCCTGCCCGCGGCTTTCCCCAAAGGTGGCAGAGATCCCACCAACCTGGCGACAGATACTTGGAGGAGAAGATGCCACGTCGACGTCTCCACCACGGAGAGGGGTTGCCTCCTGCCAAAACCCCTCACGCTCCTCACATGACCTCTATGGGATCCCCTTTCCCTATAAAAGGAGGACCAAGGCCATCGCGAGGGGGAGGTGGGACTAAGGTGAAGATCAAGCCAGGTTGGACTCTAGAGAGAAGATAACTTAGTAGGCAAGGAAGCTCCGGCTGTCCCAAGGAGGAAGACGACCTCCAAGCTAGGCTAGATAGAGAGAGATAGAGAAGGGAATGAAGGTGATCTCCTCCGGGCCAGGATCTGTCCTTCTCCTTCCTCCTAGTCGGGCCACCCTGCCGGGTACCTCGACGAGCACCACCATTGTAACCACACAATGTTCCGGCCATCTATCCAGACATGCAGGAGTAGGGCTTTTAGCTCCGGGCGGCCTGAACCTGGGTAGATCGTTGTGTGCTCTCCTTGTTTGTTTACCACGTCGAGATCTTGAGTGCGAGTGAGGAACTCACCGACGATCGTCCTCCGGGAGACGCCTCCAGCCTCCTTCGCGCCCCATACCGAATCTACAAAGGGGGTACCTCGCATCCCCAGTGTCCGTCCTTTGAGACACGACACATGCATAGCCAAAACAGGAGTTGTGCTCAATTTTTGCTTTAGTGTCTTGAATGCCAGCTCCTGCTCCTCAGTCCAAATAAACCCATCTTTCTTCAGTACAATGAACAATGGTCTGCAAATTATGCCATAATTTTTCACAAAGCGGTGATAATACCCAGCCATGCCCAATATGCTTCTCAATTCAGTGACATTTGTTAGAGAAGGTCAGTTGACAATAGCTTTGATTTTTGTTGGGTCTGTGGCTACTCCCTCACCAGTGATAATGTGTCCCAGATATTCTACTTTGATTTGAGAAAAAGCACACTTTTTCCTCTTGGCAAACAATTTATTCTCTCTTATGCATTCACATACCAGCTTTAGGTGTTGCCCATGTTGTTCTCTAGACTTACTGTTGATCAGAATATCGTCAAAGAACACCAGAACAAACTTCCTGAGGAACTGTTGCAGGACAGAGTTCATTAACTGTTGGAAAGTGGTTGGAGCATTTGTCAAGCCAAAAGGCATCACAATATACTCATAATGTCCCGGATGTGTACAGAAAGTTGTTTTGTCGAAATCATTCTCATCCATTCTTATCTGGTGATACCCACTTCGAAGATCTATCTTGGAAAAGATCTTTGCTCCATATAACTCATCCAGTAAATCCTCAATTACTGGCATAGGAAATTTGTTCTTAATTGTCATAGCATTTACCTTCCTGGAGTCAATACATAATTGCCAGTCAAAATATTTTTTCTGAATAACCAAGGCAGGAGATGAGTAAGGACTGTTGTTGGGTATGATGAAATTGTTATGCAGTAAATCAGCCACCGATTTTTCAAGCACATTTTTCTGATGGTGTGCTATTCTGTAACACCGTTGATTTACTATTTTGGCATCTTTCTTCAAATATATTACATGATCACAATCTCTTTTGGGAGTCAGCTCTGTGGGTTCTTGGGATAAGTCTATGAATTCATCCAGGACTTTCTGAATTTCCACAGGTATTTCTTCTAATTGCAAGTCAGTGTGTGGAGTCACTTCCTTGATCAGCAATACTGCACCACAGGTTGAATTGTCTAGCAATTTAAGAATACTGACACTATGTAGTATCTCTGCAGAAGAGGGTAAGCTAGCATCCAAGAACGTTACTGACTGATACGTCTCAAACGTATCTATAATTTCTTATGTTCCATGCTTATATTATAACAACTGCTACATATTTTATATACACCTTATATCATTTTATGGATTTTCTGGGACTAACCTATTAACAAGATGCCACAGTTCCAGTTCTCTATTTTCTATAGTTTTTGGTTTCAGCAAAGCTGTTAAGGAAATATTATCCGAATTGGAAAAAACAAAAGCCAAAGTCCCTATTTTCCCCGGAAGGATCCAGAACACTGAAGAGGAGACGGATTGGCCCCACGAGGCGGCCACACCTGTTGGTGGCGCGACAGCTTCCTTGGCAGCGCCGCCACATGGTGTGGGACCGTCGAGGCTCCACCGGTGTTGCCCTTTCGCCTATAAAAGCCCCCCAACGGTAAAACCCTAAGTACCTGATCAGAAATCCACAAAAAGTTCTAGAGACGCTGCCGTCAGTGACCCCAGTTCGGGAGGGTTCATAACCTCTTCCTAACACCCTGCCGGAGAGGGGAATCACCACTGAAGGGCTCTACATCACCATGCCTGCCTCCGGACTGATGTGTGAGTAGTTCATCCTTGGACTACGGGTCTAGACCAATAGCTAGATGGTTGTCTTCATCTTATGTGCTATCATGTTTAGATCTTGTGAGCTGCCTATCATGATAAAGATCATCTTTATGCAATGCACATGTTGTGTTTGCTGGGATCCAATGAATATTGAGTACTATGTCATTTGCTTCATAATATATTATATGTGGGTTATTTATGATCTTGCATGCTCTCCGTTGTAGTAGAAGCTCTGACCAAGTAGATGCTTATGACTCCAAGAGGGAGTATTTATGCTCGATAGTGGGTTCATGTCTTCATTTAATCTGGGGGAGTGACTGCAACCTCTAAGATTGTGAATGTACTGTTGCTACTAGGGATAAACAGTAGTGCTTTGTCTAAAGATAATTGTATTACTTACATTACACACGTTGCTTAATGCAATAATCTGTTGCTTGCAACTTAATAGTGAATGGGGTGCAGACGCTAACCGGAAGGAGGATTATTAGTCATAGATGCGTTGGAACGGTCTATGTATATTGTTGTAATGCCCAAATGAATCTCATACTAGACACCATGGTTATAGTATATGCATCATTATACAGTTATTTATTTTGTCAATTGCCCAGCTGTAATTTGTTTACCCGCATGTATGCTATTATTATTCATGTAGAGATAACACTAGTGAACTGTGGACCCCGTCCATTCTTTTACATTGATAATACAACCTACTGCAAACTGCTTTCTTTTATTCTCTGCAAACAAACATCATTTTCCACACTGTCGTGGTATCGGCATAATTGATAGGAGACGGGGGTCCTCTAGCCTACGTATGGATTGTGGGGAAGAAGGTTGGTGTCGTCGAGGACGGGATTGAACACGGCGAGTTTACCCAGCTTCGGATCCCACAGCGGTGGCGAGATCCTACGTGCTGCTATAATTCACTATGAGGCAATAGCCGTGAACAGGTTACAATGTGTACGATGCGTATTAAACCGTCTGCCCTAAAAGCTCCCTGGTGGCTGGCTTATATAGGCGGCCAGACCCCAGGGTACAAGGCAAGTACTTGTCCGGCAAGTAAACAGAGTCCTAGACCTAGCCGGCTTAGTTGCCGCCTTCCGTCTTGGGCTTGGTGGCTTGATGGGCTTCGGCCTTCTGCCTTTCTTGGACCGTCCGCCTACTTCCTTGTACGTCAGCTATCTGGGCCGCCCGGCAGGCTTCAGCCTTACAACCCTTGGGCCACCCTGGACTAGCCGGATTAATCCATGTTGGTTACACCCCTAGTTGATATATCCCCAACATTAGCCCCTAGAAAGGTTGAAGTTCTCCAGGCGCCGGCTTCTTCTTGATTCTTCATCTGCCAATGTTGGCGGCTGCAGGACTTGAACCATTCTGAAAATCAACGAGGCACGCGCGTCTTGATACTGACGCGCGGCCGCCTTTATCCAACACGGGAAAAGACGGCTACTCTGCAATTTCGCCGAGCATTCTTCTTGACGGATTCCACTTAGCCGGCTCACGACAGTTTGAAAACGGCCTAGGCAGGAATCTCGCCATGATCACAAATCGTGGGAAAAGAGGAGGCGTGGAGATCGTGCGATCATGCGTTGCAGCGGATGCTGGACACGTGTCCGACTAAAAGCGCCGTTGCACAATGAGCAACGCCTGGCCCTATAAATAGGGAACCGAACGGCTCATTTTTGCCGCCCTGCCTTTGCTCTCCTCGACCTCTTGCCCTTCCACTTCTCCGTTTCTTGCTTCCGAGCGAACTCCGGCGAGCACATCTCCTCCGACGACCTCCGCGCGCGGCGATGTCCACCGGCCAAGACCTTCCTTCCACGGCGTCCAGCGGTCCGGCGACCGAAACTGCGCTCGCGGCAGCGATGGGCGGCGCGGTATCTCGTCCCGCGACGGCGGCGGCGGGCAATGTCGCCACCGTCGCCCCTCGGATTCCTACCGCGCGCGCGTCGGCGGCGGTCTCCTCGGCTCCTCCATCGTCCACCGCGGCGATGACGGCGAGAGGCGCTCCCGTCGACGGGGAAGAGGAAGCGGCGGACCTCGGGTCCCGCTACTGGCTTCCCTCCATAGTCGACGAAGACGCCCTTCGGGATTTGGAGGCCGTCGGCTATCTCCCCACTCGGGAAGACTGCCAATGGAGGGCCGCCTTTGGAGACGTCATCCCGGCTCCGAGAGCCGGGGAGCGGGTAATCCTCACCTCCCACTTAGTTAGGGGAATGGCGCTGCCGCCTTCCGCCTTCTTTAGCGAGTTTTTAGATCACTATGGGCTCCAGCCCCACAACATAGCACCCAATAGCATCTTAGTTTTAGCCGGCTTCACAGCTCTGTTCGAAGGCTACCTAGGTATTAGGCCTAGTCTAGACTTCTTCAGATACTGTTTCCGTTGCCGGCGTCAGACTGTGCCGGACGGCGGGCTGGCAACCTGCGGCAGTGTCACTTTCAACTGCCGCCAGGGCCGCCAATGGTATCCTAAGATACCATACCTTGAATCCGTCAAGGGCTGGACCTCCACCTTCTTCTACTGCCAAGATATGGCAGCTCCGGGCCGCCAATTTGGCATCCCGGAATTCGTCAACGCGCCGCCTATGCCCCGGCCATGCTGGGACGAGGCGGTGCCCAAGTTGACGGAGGAACTCCGCCTTTTTCAAAGGCGGATTGAATGCCTCACACGGACGATGGCTCCCCCTCTGCTGGATGGGGTCGACACCGTCATCTGCTGGCTCGCCGACAGATCCTCCCCCTGCGGTACAGCCCGCACAAAATGTGTCAGTATTCGCCTACTGCCACGGCCTCTCTCCGCGTAAGCGAAGAGAGGTTGCCGGTTGCCGACCTGGCGTTCCGGCTCCGCAGCCTCGTCAAGGCGGGGCTGGTGAAGGCGGTGGAGGGCGTGCCCATGCACACCCACGACAACCCTCCCCTCGAGGTAGATATCTTGCTCCTTGCCCCTTTTTGATAGCTTCGCCGGCTAATCTTGAGCTCCATTAACACTTGTCTTCTTTTTCAGCTCTCCGACTTGGGGGAGGATGACCTGGCTCCCGACTTCTACGAGTCGGAAGCTGGGAAGATGAAGAAGCGCAAAGCATCCGGCGCCGCTTCCTCTACGGTGATTGCCGAGAGGAAGAAACTGATCGAATCAGCTACCGAGCCGGCTCTCGCCAACCTTGACGAGAACACGGGGATTAACATCCCCCGAAGGTACTCAATTCTGCCTTTAATAGACGACAAACTTCTTCAATACTGGCACCCAATTGAATGTGCTTGCTGTTTATTGACAGGGAAAGGGTCGCAACTTCCCGGTTGACGACCAGGCTTCTTACCAAGGGTAAGCGGCCTCAAGGCAGCTCGCCGGCTACCGTGCCGCCAACTCCTCAGCCCCGGGCCGGCAACTTTATGGGCGACGCTCGTCGTCAGCCCCCGGCTCCGGCTTCTGGCGCGCCGCCAAGGACCTCCTCCGCTGACCGCGCACCCAAGACTCCCCTACTTTTGGCTGAGGCTGCGGCCGATGAAGCCGCTCAATCGCGTGCCGCCAAGGAAGGGTTGCTGGAGGCGACTGCCGGCGGGTCCCAGAGGGCAGCCCCGACTGGGGAGGCGGCAAAGTCAGGGACCCTTGGTCCACCTTTAAGGAGGCCAAGGAGTCAGCCTTGACTTTTGCCAACTTCACCTCCCAGGCCTTCGCCGACTTGGAGGGCGACCTGTCTGTAAGTTTTTACCACTCCGGCATATACATAGTCTTTCCCCCGAGCACTTAGATGGCAGGTCAAAAAAAAAATTGACTGCCGGCTTAGTGGTTATTCGACAATATGTTTTATGCCTCTGTTTTGTCCTGCAGGGCCTTGTGTCCACCAACGTTGAGCTTGTCTCCTCCCGAGTCGAGATAAACCGGCGCTGCCGCGACCTGAAGGAGTGCAAGGCTAAGGACCTGCGGATTGCCGAGTTGGAGGCGGCCCGCAAAAAAGATGAAGGTAGGGTTGATCCTCTTTGCCTTCAGCTATATTTTTGACTTATGTTGCCGTCAATCATTTAGTTAGCGAATCCATATTTGTAGAACTGCTAGACCACGCCCAGGATATACTGAAGGCGTCCACTGATATGCAAGCTCTTATGAATGAAGCTTCCAATTTGGCGGCCGCCAACTTGGCGATGAACGAGGATCAGCAGAAGGAGATGGAGGCCCAGCAGCTGAAATTTGCGCAAGAATCTAGCCAGCTTACCGGTGAGCTGGATAGCCTGCGCAAGAAGTTGGCGGAGGCGGAGAAGACGGCTGCCGAGGAAATCTCCAAGCAGACTTCTCGCGCCCAAATTGCCGAGGACGCGTTGGCGGCTCATATGATTGAGCTGTCCGCTTTCCATAACTCGGCCCTTGGTAATTTCTCACTCCTTATTTGACTTTGCTATTTTGCTTAGCCTGAACCAAACTGATGGTTTCATTTTTGATACAGTTCCCGCCGGTTTAGGCGACGACAAGGTTGTCAGCCCCCGCCTGGTTTGCCGCCAAGTTCTTCATCTCCTCCGGCAGCCAGGAACCGACCGAATTCAGCGACGTGCCCGCTATCTTGGATCAGGCGACCAAACTGCACAAGAGCTCGCTGAAGTCGGCGGCGCGGGGTGGTGTCAAGACTGCACTTGGGTTATTCATGGCGCACTACCCCGAGGCGGAGATAGAAGCCGTCACCGAAGGCATGCCGTCTACATATGAAGACGGCAGCGAGGTCGAGCCGGCCGCTGTTCTGGACAGCGTTTCCGGCTACGCCACGCGTGTTGCCGATATGGTGGATACTTCGATCTTCTACCGGCGCCATCCTGTGCCTGGCGGAGGGGAAGCTGAGCTGCCGGCACGGCCGAGGCGGAGGGGAGTGACAGTTCCGGGGCTGAAGTTGTGAGCCCCCAAGCCTGATGTAGACGCTCCCCCGAGCCATAGCTTTCTTTCCTTGCCTCCTTCTAGCATGATTTGCCAGCCCCTGAAACAATGCAACTTTGACTTGTAATATTTGTATATACTTTTGTTGTTGCTCTGCTAAGCGGAAACTAGCTGACAAATTTTATTTTGCCTTATTTATATGGCCCGCCTTAATTTTACCCTGACCTATATGTTTGACTTTTTGTATGTTGACGATACCTCAGCCAGTAACTTTAGCTGAAACAACCAGGGCTAAACCATGCGTTTAGAATCAGAGACCAAAACCAACATGTTGGTGTCAAAGACATACTACTAGGCGAACCACATATAAGTAATCAGAGGTAAAGGAATTAGGCGGCGCAAAAAGTTTATTTTTGCTTTAGGTTGGCTCGAAAGCTGCAAGTATCTACCAGTTTGAACCTTTGCACGGAGCTAGAAAAATAGGTAACTTAGATACATAGGGGAAATACGATTGCAAGAAAAGACAAAAGATGGCATGCTTCTCAACACAGATGAGGAACCATAGACTTTTATTTCATAATCATATTTAACTTATTACAATTATAAATTGCTAAGTGTAGAAAGGACGTAGCTGCTCAATATTCCAAGGCCGTCTTGTTTGTTCGAACGGATCGTCAATGCCTCTTTTGCGCTTGGTTCTCTTTTTCCTGCCGCATTCTTGCGCCTCTTCTTTTCGTCTTCGTCGCGGATGTCGGCCAGGTAGTAGGAACCATTGAGCAGCACCTTTGTGACTATAAACGGTCCTTCCCGTGGCGGGGATAATTTGTGCAAGCCTTTTTTGTCTTGAATTAGGCGGAGAACCAGGTCACCTGTTCGGAAGCTTCTCTTCCGCACTCTTCGGCTATGATAGCGGCGAAGTTGTTGCTGGTACAAAGCGGAGCGATGGAGAGCGACGTCTCTTTCTTCGTCTAGCAGGTCTAGGCTATCCTGTCTTGCACCTTCTACGTCTTGCTCGATGTAGGCTTGAACTCTTGGGGAATCGTATTTCATGTCGGTAGGTAGCACCGCCTCGGCGCCATATACTAAGAAGAAAGGAGTATAGCCGGTAGATCTGTTTGGTGTTGTGCGCAAACTCCATTGTACCGACTGTAACTCATCTGCCCAAGCGCCGTCTGCCCTGTGTAATGGAGCTTCGAGACGAGGCTTAAGTCCTGATAAGACTAGGCCGTTTGTACGCTCTACTTGTCCATTGGATTGAGGGTGTGACACAGATGCCAAATCAAGCCGGATACCCAGATCACTGCATTATTCTTCTATGTCGCCTTGAGATAGGTTGCTGCCATTATCAGTGATAATGCTGTGTGGAACTCCAAACCGAGAGATAATTCCCCAGAGGAAATTGGTGGATGTTCGTGCGTCAAGTTTGCTGATCGGTTTAGCCTCGACCCATTTGGTGAACTTGTCGACAGCGACCAATAGGTGGGTGTACCCACCACGCGCCTTCTTGAAGGGACCCACCATGTCTAAGCCCCAGACCGCGAACGGCCAGGTGATTGGAATTGTCCTCAGTTCCTGTGCCGGCAAGTGAGGTTGACGAGTGTACAACTAGCAGCCTTTGCATGTCTTTACGATGTTCTCGGCGTCTTCTTTGGCGGTAAGCCAGTAGAAACCTTGGCGGAAAGCTTTGGATACAATGGACCTGGCGGAAGCATGATGCCCGCAGGTGCCAATATGTATGTCCTTCAGAATTTCCCGGCCTTCTTCCGGCTGTATGCACCGCTGATAGATGCCGCACGTGCTTCGCTTATATAGCTCGCCTTTTATTATCGTGAATGCCTTGGCTCGCCTTATGATCTGTCTTTTTAGCACCTCATCGTCCTCCGGCAACTTTCTGTCGATTAGGAAATCGAGATATGGGACTGTCCAATCCGGCTGTGTCAAGTAGACATCGATACTTGCCGCTTCTACCTGTTCTTCTGCATCGGGGTCCATCAAGTCGGCGCCTTTAATGGATGGCTTGTGCAAATGTTCCAGGAAAATATCTTTTGGTACCTTTTTGCGTTCCGATCCTAGTCTTGCAAGTGTGTCTGCCGCCTCGTTCTCAGCTCTTGGAACATGCCGGACTTCGTAGCCCACAAAGTTTTTTGCGAATTCGTCAACTTTGGCTCTGTATGCCGCCATTGTTGCGCTTTTCCCATCCCATGTTTCGCTTACTTGCTGTGCGACCAAATTTGAGTCGCCATAACAGAGGATTCTTTTGACGCCTAGGTCGTTTGCCACGTGTAACCCATGAAGCAAAGCTTCGTACTCGGCAACGTTGTTGGTTGCTGTGAAGTGGATTTGCAACACGTAGCTAAGCTTGTCAGCTTTAGGCGTGCGTAGCACGACTCCATCCCCCGAGCCTTTGAGCATCTTTGATCCGTCAAAGTGCATGACCCAGTATTCTGATTCGGGGAGTGTCGTTTCCTCCATGCCTTCTGTCCAGTCGGCGGCAAATCTGCAAGCGCTTGAGACTTAATGGCGGTCCGTGGTTTATAGACTATATCAAAGGCGGCAAGTTCGATGCCCCATTTGGCAACTCGACCTGTTGCCTCTGCATTGTTGATTATGTCTCCCAACGGTGCCTTGCTGACTACTGTCACTGTGTGTTCCTGGAAGTAATGTCTAAGCTTTCTGGCGGCGAAGAATACACCATAAGCCAGCTTTTGGTAATGCGGATACCTCTGCTTGGAGGCGGAGAATACTTCACTGATGAAGTAGACCGGTCGCTGCTCACACGTCGCGGCTTCGTTCCCCTTTCTTTCCACAACCAAGACAACGCTGACAACAGCTCCTGTTGCCGCGATGTACAGCAGCATTGGTTCCTGTGATCGAGGTGCTGCCAATATCGGAGCGGATATGAGGGCCTCCTTAAGTTGTTGTAAGGCGGCGTCTGCCTCTGCTGTCCACTCAAAGGGTTCGGATTTCTTCAATAGCCGGTAGAGAGGCATTGCCTTTTCCCCTAGGCGGCTTATGAAACGACTGACGGCTGCCGCCGATCCGGCTAGACGTTGCACGTCCTTCAGACAAGTAGGTCTGGATATGTTTTGGATGGCCTTGATCTTTTCCGGATTAACCTCGATCCCTCGTTCTGAGACGATAAACCCGAGCAGTTTGCCGGCTGGAACGCCGAAAACGCACTTGGCGGGATTGAGTTTCATCTGATACCTCCGGAGATTCTGAAACGTTTCTTCCAAATCCTCTAGGAGATCTGCCTTCTTTTTTGATATCACTGCGATGTCTTCTATTTAGACGTGAACATTGCGGCCGATTTGTTCGTGCAGGCAATTTTGCATACAGCGCTGGTATGTTGCCTTTGCATTCTTCAGGCCAAAAGGCATCGTAATGTAGCAGAAAGTCCCGTATGGAGTGGTGAAAGATGTTTTCAGCTGATCTGACTCTCTCATCTTGATTTGGTGGTATCCTGAGTAGGCGTCCAAAAAACAAAGCAGCTCGGAGCCTGCTGTGGAGTCTACGACTTGGTCAATTCTAGGCAGCGCAAAGGGATCCTTTGGGCAGCACTTGTTAACACCGGTATAGTCAATACACATCCTCAGCTCTTTATTCTTCTTTGGAACAAGTACAGGATTTGCCACCCAATCAGTGTGTACAACTTCTTTTATGAAATTGGCGGCCTTCAGCCTATTTATCTCCTTTCCTATAACCTTGCGTCTCTCATCTCCAAAGCGTCTTGTTGCTTGCTTCACCGGCTTGGATCCTTTTATGACGTTGAGTGAGTGCTCGGCGAGTTCCCTCGGTACACCAGGCATGTCGGAAGGCGACCATGCAAAGATGTCACGATTCTCACGGAGGAACTCGACGAGCGCGCCTTCCTATTTGCTGTCAAGGTTGGAGCCGATGACAACTTGTTTAGACTTGTCACCTGGGATGAGGTCCGCCTTTTTGGTGTCTTCTGAAGCTTCGAAGGTCTTCTTGACATCAATCTTTGGCTTTGGCTTGGAGTTGTCTGAATCCGCCCCGAGCAGCGTAAGTTTTTCTTTGTGGATGACGGCTTCTGCGAAGGCGGCCATGCCACGCTCGCATTCCTTGGCTTTCTTGAAGTTGCCGGAAATCGTGATGGTTCCGTGCTCCCCCGGCATTTTGAGCTTGCTGTATATGTAGCACGGCCTTGCCATGAACTTGGCGAAAGCCGGTCGTCCGAAGATTGCATGATAGGCGCTTTTGAAGGGGACAACTTCGAACCGGAGGAACTCTGAGCGGTAGTTCTCTTTTGGTCCGAAAGTTACCTTCAGCCTGATGCTCCCCATTGACTTTGCTGGCCTGCCGGGCACTATACCGTGAAAAGTGAGGTTGCTGTGGTCCAGCTGATCCTCTGATAGATTCATGCGGATAAGTGTGTCATAGTACAGGATGTTGAGGCTGCTGCCGCCATCCATGAGTTCCTTTGTGAGTCTAAAGTTGTCGACAATGGGATCGACGACGAGGGCGTACTTGCCTGGGTGAGGAACATGATCAGGGTGGTCGGACCGGTCCCAGGTGATCGTTACTTCCGACCAGTTCAAATACTTAGGGACGTCCGGCATTGTCGCGTTGAGTTCGCGCGTTTCCGCCTTATCCACCTTAGCCGAAGGCGTGCCGACAAAGCACACAAGAGATTCCTTGACCTTCGGATATGGCTTCTTTTTCTTGGCGGCCGCGCCATCCTCGCTTGAGATAGACATGTCATCGTCATCCTCATCCTCCTTGTTGTCTTTCTTGTCGTTCTTCTTTGACTTCTTTGACTTCCTGCCGACTGTGGGGTCCTTTTTGAAGTCGTCCATGAAACGACACTCGCCAAGCATATGGTTGACCTTGCCCAGTGAGGCGTGGATGGGACACGGCAAAAGTTTTGCCTGTTCATAGGTGATTCGCGCCGCCTTAGGCCCTGAGCCGGCGTCGCGACCATCTTTCTTATTCTTCCACTTCTTTTTGCCGGCATTCCCTTGGAATGCTACGGCTACCTCGTTGGAAGGTCCGGCTTTGTCATCTGCCGCCTGCTTGCGCTTGTTGTTCCGCTTTGGTATGATGTTGACTTCTGGGTCATCGTCCCGGGCGTCGTCATCCGCCGTCGTGTATTGGGCGGCTAGGTTGAGCATCTCACCAAGGTCCGTGATTTGCTCGCGGACGAGCCGATGACGGAGCAAGGACTTCTTCTGCAGGCCCGTGTAGAAGGCGTGGATAGCCTGTGCGTTCGAAACACCATGACAGTTGGCTTTTTCGGATATCCAACGGCTGACAAAATCTGTCATGGTTTCGTCCGGCTTTTGGATACAGCGTTGCAAATCCGTGTAGGTATTTGGACGCTTGTATGTTCCTTGGAAGTGCTGGGAGAAAACCTTTTCCATGTCGTACCAGCTATGGATAGACTTTTCAGGAAGGTTGTCAATCCAAGCCCTTGCCGTGCCCTCCAACATGAGAGGTAGGTAACGGACGGCAATGAAGCTGCTCCCGCCGGCAATTTCTATGGCCATGGCATAGTCGGCTAGCCATGAATCTGGCTTAACGAGGCCGTTGTACCTAGAACAGTTTTTTGACACTGATGTCATGTCCTTAGGGAACGGCTCTCTGCGGATGGCGTCACCGAAGCACTTTGGTCCAGAGTATACCGGCTCCTTTC
The DNA here is from genome assembly GCA_026929855.1 of Poa annua. NCBI lineage: Eukaryota > Viridiplantae > Streptophyta > Magnoliopsida > Poales > Poaceae > Poa > Poa annua. The sequence continues at coordinate 99,643,647 of CM049427.1, forward strand.
CTCTTGCTATGTCTTGTAGGCGGTGTCGTGCGTCTTTTGGATCGAGCTGCCGCGCGCCTCTGTTTGCGTCTGGCTCGTCCTGCGCTGCCTGGCTTATGCTGCGCCTGGGTCCTTCTGCCTCCTCTTTCTTCTTGCTGCCGGTGCTACGCTGCGGAGACCGGCTTCGACCTCTCCTGGGAGGGTCGTTGCCGACATCTTTCCTTGGCGGCGGCCTATTGTTCCGGCTACCGCCGTTGTCGCGTCTTGGCTGGGTTGGAGGTGGCAGGTCTCCTCTGCTTCCTGTCCTTGAATTCTCGTCCCGCGTTGGCTTTGGCAGTGGCGTCTTCTTTGGAGGTGGCGTTGCCTTCCTTTTGTCGCCATGGCTACTTGAGACAGACGGGCCTTCGGGGTCGCCGCCAGGTGCAGCTTTGCACTTTCCTGACTTAGACTCTAGGTCTCCCCCGCGAGCATCCGCCATGTGGCCGTAGGAATCAGCGCGAGCTTGTTGTTCTAGGGCCTTGCTTATGAAGTGTCTTGCATTGGCCAGCTTTTCTTCCGCCGTGTAAGTGTTGTCGTCCAGGGTATTTAGTGCGGCGGCCGCGTTGAGGACGGGGGTGCAGAAGACAACATCTCCCCTTCTGTCCACGCGTTGTGGTGCCGTACGCCAGTCGAACCCGAGGTCTTGAGCCGCTGTCGTTGCTTGCGTTGGTGGCTCTTTGCCACGGCGGTTTTTTGATGACCTTTTCTCCTCGAAGAGTTGCCGGCTTGTTTTGGCCGACATCTTCTCCTGTTCTTTCTCGATCTTCTTCGCAAGGCTCTCAACGTGCTCCTCTCTTTTTCGCAGGAAGTCAGAGTGCTTAAGCATGTTAAGCCTAAGCTCTTCCACTTCGTCAAGTGGGGTGTCTTTATTCACCGGAGTATTCATGATCTCGTCTACTTCTTTGATGACGGAAAGCAAATCCGTGGGTTTGCTGCTGCCGCCTTTCTCGAGACCAGTTTTCTTCTTTGCGCGCACCTTGTCGGAACCTTCAATGAGTTGACCGGCAGTGGTGTCGCAGGCATCTTCCGCCGGCTTGTTTTGCGCTTCCAAAGCAACTGGGGTTGTCTCGTGACCGACAACAACCATCATAGCCAGCTTGTCAGGCATGTCAGTATCCGCTGTGCCCTCTGAAGGAGCCGGATTACCACTGGAAAAGCGGGTTTTGATCTTCTCTTCGAAGAGACTAGCATCATCATTAGAGTCAGAGTCTATGTTGACCTGAACGGTAGATCTGGATCCGGCATCTGACATCGCATCCTCCTGGAGAGCAGGAAGGGTTGACTCAGGATTGTTGTTTTCCGGCTGGGAGTCTGATCCCAGTCCGACAACTCCGACGAAGTGGAAATCAGATTCGGCGGACTCCTGGGAGAAGGCGGACTCAGATCCATGTTGTCGGTCGACTGCTTGGTCGAAGGGTTGGTGGGTGGGGTTGTAGAAACGCGGTAGGCCGTACGCCTCTGGCGTATACCCGATGAAGACGTCGATCCCTCCGATCGGTACGATTGCGCATCCGATAAGGTAGTCGTCCGCCGGGAGCCAGGACTCATCCGAGTTGACGTAGCTGTGGCCGCAATATCTTGTGACGCGACCGACGGCGATCTGCTTGCCCACGCCGCCAAGTGTTCCCGCCTGGAACGTGACGCCAGGAACCTTATGCCCCACGGTGGGCGCCAACTGTCGTGGTATCGGCATAATTGATAGGAGATGGGGGTCCTCTAGCCTACGTATGGATTGTGGGGAAGAAGGTTGGTGTCGTCGAGGACGGGATTGAACACGGCGAGTTTACCCAGCTTCGGATCCCACAGCGGTGGCGAGATCCTACGTGCTGCTATAATTCACTATGAGGCAATAGCCGTGAACAGGTTACAATGTGTACGATGCGTATTGAAGCGACTGCCCTAAAAGCTCCCTGGTGGCTGGCTTATATAGACGGCCAGACCCCAGGGTACAAGGCAAGTACTTGTCCGGCAAGTAAACAGAGTCCTAGACCTAGCCGGCTTAGTTGCCGCCTTCCGTCTTGGGCTTGGTGGCTTGATGGGCTTCGGCCTTCTGCCTTTCTTGGACCGTCCGCCTACTTCCTTGTACGTCAGCTATCTGGACCGCCCCGCAGGCTTCAGCCTTACCACCCTTGGGCCACCCTGGACTAGCCGGATTAATCCATGTTAGTTACACCCCTAGTTGATATATCCCCAACACACACCATACGTTTAACCTTTTGTTTTCGGTAAGCCGGTGAGATTCACATCTTCACTGTTAAGTTGGGGCAAAGTAGTTTGATTGTGTTGTGTGCAGGTTCCACGCCAACCTTGACGCCAAGGCCTAATATGGCACTGTTAACACATTCAGAAGAGCCTTCATCTCATACTGGTTCGATAACCTTGATTTCATAACTTAGGGAAAACTTCCTGTTGTACTCATCATACCTTCCTCTTGGGGTTTCCCAACAACAAGGAGAAGATCAACTCCCTATACATCAAGACTTTTCTTGGTGCCGCCGTTGCCGGGGAGCTTAAGCACTCCTGCAAGGGGAGTCTCTCACTTCCAATCTCTTTACTTTGTTTTTGTCTTGCTTAGTTTATTTTTGTATTATCTTGTTTGCTTATTATTATTAAAAACACAAAAAATAAGTTACTTGCATTAAATTATTTATTTCGGTTTTTATTTTAGTTTGCTAAAATGAATATTTCTAAGAATACTAAGTTGTGTGACTTTACTAGCACAAATAATAATGTTTTCATATGCACCCGTATTGCTCCACCTGTTTCTAAAGCAGACTTTTATGATATTAAACCTGCCTTGTCGAATCTTGTTATGAATGAGCAATTTTGTGGTGATAGTACTGATGATGTTGCTGCCCGTCTTAATAATTTTGTTGAACTTTGTGAAATGCAAAATTATAAGGATATAGATGGGCTATTATTAAACTGAAATTATTTCCTTTCTCTTTGAGAGGGAGAGCTAAAGAATCGTTGCTTTCATTGCCTAGGAAGAGTATCGATTCATGGACTAAATGCAAAGATGCTTTAATTGGAAAATATTATCCTCCTGCTAAGATTATTTCTCTAAGAAGTAGCATTATGAACATTAAACAATTTGATAAAGAACATGTTCCTCAAGCTTGGAAAGAATGAAATCTTTGTTTAAGAATTGTCGTACTGATACGTCTCAAACGAATCTATAATTTCTTATGTTCCATGCTTATATTAAACCAATTGTCACACATTTTATATACACTTTATATCTTTTGAATGCATTTTTTGGGCCTAACCTATTAACAAGATGCCACAATGTCAGTTCCTGTTTTCTGATGTTTTTGGTTTCAGAATAGTTGTTCTGGAAATATTCTCAGAATTGGACGAAACAAAAGGCAAAGTTCCTATTTTCCCTACATGACACGGAGACCGAAGGAGAGACGAAGGGGACCGAGGAGGCAGCCACACCATGTGGTGGCGCGGCTCCCCATTCAGCTGCGCTGCCATGTGGTGTGGGCCCCTCGGGCGCCCACCGACATCGCCCTTTCGCCCATATATTTCCCCCGACGCAAAAAACCCTAATCATTCAGCCTTTTCCCGAGAAGAGTTCCGCAGCGCCGCCGCCATGGAAGGCAAGATTCGGGGGACAAAAGTCTCTGTTTTGGCACCCTACCGGGACGGAGAATTGCCCCCGGAGTCATCTCCATCAACTCAACCGCCATCTCCATAGCCGCTTCTGACTCCCATGAGGAGGAGGGAGTAGTTCTCCCCGGCGCTAAGGGCTCTACCAGTAGCTATGTGGTTTATCTCTCTCCCCCATGCTGTGATCATGAGCTTTGTAATCTTGTTGAATAAGTAGATGTTAGTCTTTATCTATTATGCACTCTAGAGGTTACTTTAATATGAACTCCAAAGTTACTCTCCATGGTGTGAAGGTGACAGTGTGCGCATCGTGTGTGACTCCTTTATGACGTTGTGGTGTTTGTTTATTCATACTTTGGGGTGTGATTTTATAGCCCTATGCAATGAATGCTGTTTATCATCCAAAAAGAGAGTGTTTGAGAGGCCTTGTTTCTAAGCATTAAAACACCGTTTACAACCAGTTTTGCTACATGTTTGCTTGCTGCCATTTTTATTTCAGACTGCAATTACTACTTATAATCATTCACATTTCTTGTGTTTCACTATCTCTTCGCCGAACTTGTACACCTATACATCTGAAAAGTATATTGGGTGTGTTGGAGACACAAGAGACTTCTTGTATCTTAATTGCATGGTTGCTTGAGAGGAATATCTTGGACCTCTACCTCCCTGAGTTCGATAAACCTTGGGTGATTCACTTAAGGGAAACTTTGCTGTTGTTCTACAAACCTCTGCTCTTGAAGGCCAAACACTATCTACGAGAATAGAAGCATGCATAGACATCAAGCTATTTTCTGGCACCGTTGCCGGGGAGGTAAGGGTTGGAAGGTATCTCCTTTGGATTCTGCAATTTTATCTGTTTGTCTCTAGTTTTTTTTTTACTAGTTAGGCTAAATGTAAAACAAAAAAAATTAGAGATCTTTATGAAATTTACAATAAATTAGGACATGATTCTTTTGAAGAGAAAATTTAAAAACCTATAGAAGTTTGTTTGCATAATAGTAGTAGTAACATTATTAATATAAATTCTTTGGACACCATTATTTCCAAGGTTGTGGAAAAACCTAACATACACGGTTTCTTCTGGCTGACGTCTTTGGCAGACGTGGAGAACATAGCCCGGGTTTGCGATGGATGTCAGCGATATGCAAGGCATATTCATGTGCCGGCTCAAGATTTAAGGACCATCCCAATTACATGACCTTTCGCAGTATGGGGTATGGACATGGTTGGACCCTTCCATGTCAGACCCTGGATTCAGGCTACACAAACAAGATGTACCGGATGGGCCACACAAGTAGGAGCATACTAGGGATTACCAATCCCAGGAAATAGGCAGGCCTGGCTCGGAATGGATCATCGGCCGACAGCTCCTAGCGATCCCAACGTCACGTACTTTGCACGATTGCGCACGGAAGAATACCAAAATCCTACCAACTCGTATACTTCAAACATACACGCACGGTATACGAATCGGTTTGGAAACAAGATGGAATCACAGGATAAACCTAAGACACAAAGAAAGGAAAATAGTTATCCAACGCTCTCACTGAGCAAATATATCGAATGTCACCAAGCAGAGGACACATGTCCCAACATTACATCATGCAGCGGGAAACAAGTCGGTCTGAGTATAGACAAGAAGAAAAAGACACAAGGCCGAAACGAAAAGAGAAGGCCCATCCATGCGGTCCACCAGGAAGAAGCCCAGGGGAACTCTAACTACTCGTCGTAGATCTCGTCGTCGAACTCCACGTAGTAGCCACCCACCTGGTCGTACGGAGAATCCTCAAATGCAGAGAAAACTACAGCCCACGAACGGGTCAATACACTGGAGCATATCGAACAAGCTAGAGCTAACAAGTTACAAAACTAAAAGACTCCCAAAGTATAGGGTAGGTGGACTTAGCGGCAGCAGCACGAGCAACCTAAAGAGACACGCTACAACTTCCATCTAATTAGAAAGGGACAAGAGAGCGCATAAGTAGACAACTACAACTAACACCAATCATAACCCATTCTCGGATTAACCCCCTCAACCAAGTACGAGGAAGCAATTCAGGAAACTCACACATTGAACAGTTTTAGTTACCATTTATGGTGAAAGTAATTCTATATTACTAGTTAAGTTAATTGACAATGATTAGGTGTAAGTTGTCTAGATCTTGTTAGCCAACATCATCACCAAGCCATCCATGACCATGGACGCGGCTCATCGAGAAGATTGTACCCTGCAGGGGTGCACTACTGAACCAATACCCGCATGATCAACCCAGTCAAAAACATTAGGGCCTCTCAACATGACTCATTCCTTCACCGCAACAAGTCCAAGGAGCCACGGGAGCTATGCTGGTCCCGACCAAAAGGTGTGGATTCCGCAGGACACACCCCTCCGCACCAACAGGCCGCGCCCTATATGCATGTAACAAGGCACACTGCCAAAGTAAATACTACACTAGTATCGATGCATATGAGACAACTGGAAAACCCGAACTAGTTGCGGCTCCCGGACAAGTTGAACTTGCAGTCAAAGTCGAGGGGGGCTCCATTGGGCCACCCACAAGTGGTTAGTGCGCTCAAAGTTGGATCCGAGGACAAAATCTCAGTTCCTAGGTCAACACTTAGCAGATCAAAGCACCTCGCAAGGGATTCTGCCGGTGCCTTATCTTTTAATTATAATACCGCAATATAAGACAATATTTTATTAAAGTAGAATAATATATCATGCTAAGCATATGAAATATAAGACCGACAGAAGACTCGCACAACTAACTCTAAGCATGCACTACGACTCGCAAGGCTAACAGATAAACATACAACAGGTGATGGGATGTGGGGATAAAGCTGTATGAGCTGCGGGATAAACATGTGATGGGATCGCAATTCAAGAATCGGAAACTAGGATAGCAGAGATCAAAAGGCAAGGATGAAAACCAAATAGTCGTGTAACATGTTAGCAGAAGATTTCCTGGCAGCTCGTGGCCCGGCAAAAAAGCTGGAATCTCAAGGATGAAAGTATCGACAACAGACACGTCGCCGTCTACCCAGTGAACAGCAAAATATAGACAAATAGGGAACATAATCCATACATGAAAATGGGCAACAAATTGATGTGGCAATATGATATGCGATGATTAGGTCACATCGGGGATGAAATCTCGGCAAAAGATTATGTTGCAAGTTAGTTTTTTATCCAGCAATTTAAATGTTGTTTAACATATATAACATGGCATGGGTGATCTAATCATTTTAAATGGAACACGCAATAATTAAATATTTGCCCCGCACATTCCATATTAGTTATTTAGGTGCAATTATTAAATTACACTAATCATTTAAAATAAATGATGCAAAAAGACATAAGAATGTTATATTAATGTTCATTGCATTTTTCTGATATTAAAACATGTAAAGATTATTTTAATTGGAGTTATGGATTAAAAGTTATTAACATTTTAGTTCTAGGGTTGTTTCTTCAAAAGACATGGACTTATCCGTGATGAGAGAAGTTTCTATGAAGGCTAAAACACTAAACAGGAAGTGCAGGGGGGCTCTGTGTAAGTTTCCCAGCGTTTCTGGTTTCTGGAACTTTTCTCACCGAAGGAAACTTAGCCCATGAGACTGACAGGGGGCCCAACGCCACGTTGGCGCTGACTGGGCGCTGCTGTGGCACCACGGTCACTGACCAGTGGGCCCAGCTTGTCAGGGAGCGTAGTTAAAATAAAAAGATGGGCTTTTATATTCATCCGCCCGGTGGTTTCGAACTCGCGTCGCAGACGACGAAGAGCGTGCGGCTGCGCTAGCGACTGGGCTATGTGTGTACTGGTGATAGCTTGCGCGAAGATTTCATTTTTAACAGGAAGAGCAACACTGTCTACTTACGAAACTGAAACGGGGAGTTAACCGACGGAACTGAAGTTGAAACAGAGCACAGACGCGTTGCGGCGGAGCAACTGGCCGGCGGCGACGAAGATTTGGCGGCGCTAGGCTGGCGTCCGGGTGCGGCGTGGGTGCGGAATAGGGTGGCGGTTCCGTTTTTTGTGCTTGGATGCAAAGAAAAGAGGCAAGCGCCTCGCGTTCGTGCTGGGCCGTGCGTGTGCGCCACGGCCGTGGTGGTGCGGTCGCCGGCGCTGGTGGAAACCCGTCGAACCGGAGACGAATCGCAGGGGTAAAGAGGGGGAGATGACGTGGCTCACCGAGGGGAGCTCGATGGCGAGAGGATGTGGCTCGGGGAGGCTGGAGGCGTGAGGATGGTGCCGGGAAGTCGCGGCGGCGCGCGGATGGCCGGCGTCGGGGCAGCTCCCATTGCGGCTCACCGGAGACTCCCAGGTGCGCAGTTCGCGTCTAGGAGGAAGGGACGAAGTTCCTGGCGCGAGGAGGGTGTCGGAGGAGGCCGAGTTCACGCCGGAGGCGGATAAAAACGGCGCGGCGCTCCGGTGGCTTGCGGTGGAGTATAGAGAGGAAAATTTAGGGGGCGGCGGCGCTGTAGGGAGCTATGGTCTAGGGTTAGGGGAGGCGCAGAGGGATAAGAAGGAGTGGAGGGAGCAGGTAGCGCGGCGTGGGACGCCCTGGCAGTCAGCCACCATGGCTTGTCGAGCTGTAAAGCTCGTACGGAGGAAGGGGATGAGAGAGCTGGGCCGGGTTGGGTCGGGCTGGGCTGGTTCAGCCCAGCTCGGGCAGTTTTTTTTCTTCTCTTTTTTAGTTTTTTTATTTTCTATTTTTGTATTTTCAAAAATAAATAGAAGAGGAAAATGAGATAAAACCTTTTGACAAACTTCTATATTTTCAAATAGATAATTTAATTTACTTACTTTGAAAGTTTGCAAAATCTTGGTAACATCATATTTGAAATTATTTGAATTTGCATTTGAATTTAAAAGTGTGATTTAAATTTAAATGCAACAATTTAATTAAATATGGAGACGAAAAGAAAATGATGCCATGCAGATAATTTTTATTAGACAAGAAACACAACAATCTAGGAGGCATTACATTTGGGATGTTGCAACACTCCCCCCTCAAAGGAATCACGCCCCGACATTCTTCATGGAGCAACGAAGAGGTCGGGATACTCGACACAGAGGTGGTCTTCACGTTCCCATGTAGCTTCCTTGTCAGAATGATGAGACCATTGAAACTTGTAGAACTTGACACCGTTGTTACGGGTGCGACGTTCATCTTCATCAAGAATGCGAATAGGTTGTTCCACATAAGAAATATCTTCTCGAAGTTCAATCGATCCATGATCAACTGCACGTCCTGGATCTTGGAAGCACTTCTTGAGTTGTGACACGTGGAAGACATCGTGCACTTTGGAGAGGTTCGGAGGAAGTTCCAGACGGTATGCCAAATCAGCAAGCCTTGAAAGAACGTTGAAAGGCCCAACATAATACGGAGCGAGCTTGCCTTTGATGCCAAAGCGTTGCATGCCTCTCAGAGGAGTGACACGAAGGTAAGCTCGATCACCAGTGCATAGACCATGTCCCTGTGCTTGCTATCAATCTTCAGATTGTCCCGAATGATGCGAACCTTTTCTTCAGCCTCCTGGATGATGTCAGGACCAAAGAATTGACGTTCACCAGCTTCAGGCCAATTCAGAGGAGTTCTGCATTTGCGGCCATAGAGAGCTTCGAAGGGAGCCATGCCTAGACTTGCTTGGAAGCTGTTGTTGTATGTGAACTCAGCATACAGAAGGTAATCCTCCCATTTCATGCCAAAGGAGATAACACAAGCTCTGAGCATATCCTCCAGAATTTGATTCACCCTTTCAACCTGTCCACTTGTCTGCGGATGGTAAGCGGTGCTGAACAGAAGTTTGGTACCCAAGGCTTTCTGAAAGCTATCCCAAAATCGAGAAGTGAAGATACTTCCACGATCTGAGCTTATTGCCAGAGGAAGACCATGTAAGGAAACCAGTCTTGTCATATAGAGTTCTGCCAACTGACTAGCTGAGACTGTCTCTTTGACTGGGAAGAAGTGAGCCACTTTGGAGAGATGATCAATAACAACAAAGATTGCATCGTTGCCCTTCTTGGACTTTGGAAACCCAGTAACGAAGTCCATTTCGATCTTGTCCCATTTCCACTCAGGAATTTGCAGTGGTTGAAGAAGTCCAGGTGGTCTCTGATGAACTGCCTTGACACGACAGTAAACATCACAGTGAGACACATAGCGAGCAATTTCACGCTTCATCCTGGTCGACAAATAGATTGACTTGAGATCCTGGTACATCTTTGTGCTGCACGGGTGGATAGAAAGCGGAGTATCATCAGCCTCCTTGAGAATGAGCTCTCTTAAGCTGTCAAGTTTGGGCACTACAATGCGTATTTCAAAGAGCAAGGTACCCTTGTCATCGAGAGAGAAACTATTGTACTTATCCTTGCCAATGTTGACTTTGATATTCTTGACACCAGAATCATGCAACTGAGCGGCACGGATTTTATCCTCAAGTGTAGGAGTGGCAATAAAGTTTGCAAGATAATCAGAAGGAACCACTTGAAGATTGAGCTTCTTGAATTCTTCGTGAATGGGAGATTGGATGCCCTCAACCATGAGGTTGTTGCAATAGGACTTGCGACTAAGAGCATCAACCATCACATTAGCTTTGCCAGAGTGTAAGACATGGTGAGATCGAAATCTGAGAGTTTCTCAAGCCACCTTGTTTGCCTGAGGTTCAAATCTGGTTGAGTGAAGAGATATTTGAGACTCTTGTGGTCGGTGAAGATCTCACAGCTGTTTCCCAACAAATAAGGTCTCCAAACCTTGAGGGCATGCATGATTGCTGCAAGTTCAAGATCATGTGTAGGATAGCTGAGCTCATGAGACTGCAACTGACGAGATGCATAAGCCACAACTTTGCGTTCTTGCATGAGGACTCCGCCTAGTCCTTGAAGGGTGTAGCGCCCCAACTCTTATTAAAGTTGGAACACCTGTGTTATGTGCTAGTCCCTGGATCACTGTCAGCACCACAGTACAAAATATATAGTACCAATGCATAAGTATTAAATTACTACAACGAGATCCAAAAATAATAGCTAAGTATAGCTTTATTACAAGTTGCATAGCCATGAAGGCTAGCTAAAATTCAGAGTTCCCAACAAAAGCGAATAACAATGAGCTTCATCTTCAAGCATGCGCCACAGGCAGACATGTTGGGTGTAGACTCGAGTCCAATCTTATTCTTCATTAGAATTACCTGCACATTTGAATATGCAGCCCCCGAAGGAGGTCAATACAATGATGTATTGGCAAGTGACTATGGTAGATATAAAATGACAAGTCTAAAATCTATATGCATATTTGGCTTGGTGGGGTTGGAGGCTATTTTTTAGAAAGCAAGTTATCTCCTATCTTTTGTAAAACACTTTTATTTCTCAAAGACTTGGCACCAAGGGATAAAGCCCAAGTGCACCAACAATTCTTTCTTTAGTCAAATTTTACTTTATGAAAAACAGTGTTGAGATTCTTTTGCCCATCCTTGTCCAGCTGCTCGAAGTAGTCCATTTCCGGGGACACGGCTAAGTACTCAGATTGTCGACTCTGCAGAGGTTGTGCACTTTCACCTTTAGACTCAATTAACCCAAACATCCTATACACGTGGAGTGTATTAAGGAAAGGAGAGAACTGAGACAAGAACTTTCAGAAGAAGAATGCAACCATACTAGCAAGACCCGTTCCACCTACCAACTCTACATCTCCTTGTCAAGCTGACAGGTTACACCCTCACAACTTAATTATTCTAGACATAGCCCATTATCAAAAGGCTGCACGGGAAGCTTCTAAACTTGGAGAGACTTAGTAATCTCTTCGTTCCTGGGTGGCCGTCCACAAGTGCACTTCTGGGTAACAACCACCATGCTCATGGCCGTAAGTAGAATAGACATTCATCCTAGGCGACGACAACCACAAGCATAGTCCCAAAAGCCACTCGACATAAACCATAACAACCAATTCCACCCAGATGTGCATTTTAATTTTAACACTTAGAAACATTTCTATAACATGGTATATAAACACTTTTATAGCATAGCTAAGCAACTAATAAAACTTTTCATGGCTGCATAGGAAAAAGGGTGATTACACACTACTAGGACATTTGCAAAGTATAAACTAACTTAACATTATAAAATAATTCCAAAAATTCCTATCATGCATACTACTCAAAATATACTACTAATGCATATAGAAAATATTGGGTATAATATGAATGTCACTTGCCTTGGTAGCAGGAGGAGCAAGCACAACAAGAATAACAATCACAAGCAAGTCCTTCCTCTTCTTCACAATCTAGCACAAGCAATAAATAAAATAAATACCAACACAATATCATCACAACACCAAACATAAATATGTATGCATGCATGATATGCTATGAGTATAACAAGACACACTTATTAATAATTTTTATCTTCTGTTATTAAATGTATGAAATGCAATTTCTAGGAATTTCTTATTTTATTTATCAATTAAATAATTGAAAACAATATAACAAAACCTGATTTCTATAATTACAATTTTTATTGTTTTATGAAAGTTTTCAAATAAGACATATATTAATATTTCTGGACAGAGGGAAATAATACAACACTAAAACAATTAAATTTATTTACAAAACATTTTTATTATTTAAGTTATCATTTTAATAGCCGAAATAATCCTTGGATAATTACACGAATTATAATTGGTCAAAAGGTAAAACAAATGATGTAGAAATAAACTACACTAGCAGGGCTATCCGTGGATATAAAATTTATCAAATTTGAACTTACAGATCGAAAGTTATGAATTTTGTAAGTTTTACATGTTTTCTGTTTTATTTATAAAAATTCCTAGGAAAAAGAAATAACAGGGGCTACGTGGCGTGTTCTTATTAGACGAAAACGGTTCGACGCGTATCGCGGCGCGAGCCGTCCGATCTAATTAGAAATGGACGCGCGAGATCACATCGATCTAGATCCGTTGGATCTCGATCTAACGGTCCACACACAAAGGGTCAAAAGCGGGCGACGCGGTCGCCGGAGCTCACCCGACCGTGGCGGCGCCACGGCCGGCGTTGCGTTCTCTCGTGTTCTAGAGGTCTACGGGACGAGCGAATCTTACCGAGGCGTAGTGGGCGTCGAGGCGAAGTCCATGGCGTAGTGGTGGTCGTCGGCGTTGTCCTCCCTTCCTCGTATAGCTCGCCGGAGTTGCTTGCGGCGGCGGTTCCTCTCGGGCACGGACGAAGATGGTGGCTCGCTGCGAAACAAGGCACGAGACCGTGTCAAAAATAAGCGCAAGTACGAAAGAAAGCGAGGGGAGGAGATGGGAGCGTCCGGAATGACCGGGGTGCACCGTACGGTGATCTTCTCGCCGACGGAAATGGCGGCGGCGGAAACACGATCCTGAGCGCACTGGCGGTGGAACGGCTAGGGTTTTGGGCGCGGGGAGATGCGGCGGAGGTGGGGGTTTAAGTAGGGGGTACGGGGGAGCAAACCACGCGCTGAATCCGCTCGGAAATCTCGGCCGGCTCCGATTTGAAACGAGCGTGATCTCCGGCGGGAGGTAGACGAAGCTGACAGGTGGGCCCCACCTGTCAGCGAAAGGAGGGAGAAAGAAGGGCTGCACTGGCTGGCTGGGCCGTATTCAGACGCGCGCGCGGTAGATAACAAACGGGCCGGCCCGAACTCCCATTCTTTTAAATAAAATTAAAATCTGTTTTCAAATACTGATTTCAAACATGATTTTTAAACCTATTCGAAACATTTCAGAAAAATTCATAAAAAATATGTTTTGGAAAGGTTATTAAAAATGGAACTTTTTAACATTATACTTGCCCATAAATAATTTGGTAAATATTATATTTATTAAAGGAGTTTAAATAAACACTTTATGGAAATATAGATTATTTAAACTTATAACTGAAGTTTTATTTAATATTTTTGTGATGTAGTTTTATGCCTAATGATGAATGATGCATAGATGCAAAGTTTCAAATTTTTGCAGTTTTTGGGATGTTACAGACTAACCCCCTTAAGAGGAAGCTCGCCCTCGAGCTTCGGGAAGGTTAGCAAATAGGTGTGGATGGTTTCTCGAAGGTCATCCTCTCGTTCCCAGGTGGCTTCTTCCTTGGTGTGATGATTCCACTAGACTTTGCAAAACTTGATGGTTTTGGTACGGGTGACTCTTTCTGCGGTCTGCAATTTCTTGATGGGTTTCTCTTCGGAGGCCAGGTCACTCTCCAATTGTAGTTCTTCGAGAGGTACAGTAGACAAAGCTTCTGGTAGTTCTAACTCATATGCCAATTCACCTTTGCGAGAAAGAATTTTCAATGGTCCAATGAATCGAGGTGCTAACTTTCCTTTAATTCCAAACCTCTTTACACCCCGGAGTGGTGACACTCTAAGATAGGTTCTATCACCCACCTCGCAGGTGACTTCTCTACGTTTAGAATCTGTGTAGCTTTTCTGGCGTGACTGTGCTATCTTCAATCTATCTTTAATCAGCCTGACCTTCTCTTCAGCCTCTTGGATTATTTCAGGTCCAAAGAAACTTCGTTCTCCTACACCACTCCACAACAATGGGGTTGTGCATTTCTTCCCATATAAAGCTTCAAATGGTGCCATCTCAATGCTGGCTTGGTAACTGTTATTGTAGGAGAACTCAACATAAGGTAGATTATCATCCCAACTAGATCCATAATCGAGCGCACAAGCTCTTAACATATCCTCTAAAATCTGATTTACTCTTTCAGTCTGGCCATCCGTCTGCGGGTGAAAGGCCGTACTGAATTCCAATCTGGTTCCCAAGGATTCGTGCAGCTGCTTCCGGAAATGAGATGTGAACTGGGTCCCCCTATCGGACACGATACTCTTGGGAACGCCATGTAGGCACACAATTCACTTCTTGTAAATATCAGCTAACTTTGCGCTTGTATAGGTGGTCTTCACGGGTATAAAGTGAGCTATTTTGGTTAAACGACAAACAATAACCCAAATAGAATCAAAACCCGATCTGATCCTTGGTAACCCGGTGATGAAATCCATCCCAATAGAATCCCACTTCCAATCCGGTACTTTCAAAGGTTGTAAGAGTCCTGCTGGTTTCTGATGTTCTGCCTTTACTCGACTGCATACATCGCACTTAGCGATATATTCTGCTATTTCTCTTTTAAGATTGTTCCACCAAAATCTCTCCTTCACATCCATATACATCTTGGTATTTCCCGGATGAATAGAATAAGGTGTCTCATGAGCTTCTTGTAGAATTAATTTTCTAATATCAGGATCATTGGCCACACATACGCGCTTTTCAAACCACAAAATCACTTGCTCATCCTCATGGAATCCTTTAGCTTTTCCTGCTCTCAAATTGACTTTGATTTCTTCTATTTCCTTGTCTCCTTTCTGAGCTTCACTTATCTTGTCCATCAAAGTAGTTTGTACTACTAATGAGGCTACAAAACCTTCTGCTACTACTTCCAATCTGAGGTCCTTGAATGCCTTGCATAAATCCTCAGGTATTTCTCCTGCTGTGAGGCCATTCACATACGCTTTACGGCTCAGGGCGTCTGCTACTACATTTGCCTTTCCCGGGTGATATTGGAGACTCATATCATAATCTTTAATAAGTTCCAACCACCGTCTCTGTCTCATGTTCAACTCCTTCTGAGTGAAGATGTACTTCAAACTCTTGTGGTCCGTGAATACCTCACATCTTTTTCCCATTAGGTAGGGTCTCCAAGTTTTCAGGGCATGTACTACTGAGGCTAACTCGAGATCATGAGTTGGATAATTTGTTTCATGTTTCTTGAGCTGTCTAGAGGCATAAGATGCCACTCTACCTTCTTGCATCAGCACACTTCCCAGGCCTTGGCGTGAAGCATCACAGTACACTTGGAATTCTTTCTCTAAATCCGGTAAGCATAGAACTGGGGCTGGAACTAGACGCTTCTTCAACTCTTGAAAACTGGCTTCGCATGCCTCAGTCCACTCAAATTTCTTCTCCTTCTTTAATAATTCCGTCAAGGCTTTGGCGATTTTGGAAAAGTTTTCAATAAATCTTCGGTAGTATCCTGCTAGACCAAGGAAACTCCGTAATTCTCCAACATTGTTTGGTGGCTCCCAATTGATTACAGCTGAAACCTTTTCAGGATCCACTGCTATACCCTCTTTAGATACTATGTGACCCAGAAATGTGACTTGTTCCAACCAAAATTCACACTTGCTGAATTTGACATACAACTTATGTTCACGTAGTCTTCGCAATACTAGACGTAAATGTTCTTCATGTTCTTTGTGACTCTTGGAGTAGATTAGAATGTCATCTATGAACACTACCACAAACTTGTACAGAAAATCCATGAACACTTTATTCATCATATTCATGAAATAGGCGGGAGCATTGGTTAATCCAAATGGCATAACTGTGTACTCATAAGAGCCATATCTTGTAACAAACGTTGTCTTTGGTATATCCATTTCTCTAACTTTCAATTGGAGGTAACCTGATCAAAGATCAATCTTGGAGAAGACACAAGCACCTTTTAGTTGATCAAATAGTTCATTTATCTTGGGTAACGGATACTTGTTCTTGATGGTGTGTTCATTTATATCCCTGTAGTCCGTGACTAGTCTCTGGGTTTGATCTTTCTTTTTAACAAATAGAACTGGGGCTCCCCAGGGCGAAGAAATTGTGCGGATAAATCCTTTCAGAAGGTGTTCCTCCAATTGCTTCTTGAGCTCTTTTAGTTCATCGACGGCCATATGATAAGGTCTCTTAGCTATTGGTCCGGTACCCGGTTTTAGTTCAATGAGAAACTCCACATCTCTATCGGGTGGCATTCCCGGTAGTTCTTCTGGGAAAACATCTGGGTACTCCTGGACAATCAGCACATCACCAAGGCTAACCCCCTTAAGAGAATTTAGCCTAACTTTCTTAAGTTCAAAAGTTGATCTGAATTTAATCTTCTGTTTCTCTGGGGTGGTGAGGGTGATAGCTCTATTTGCACAGTCTATGATTCCTTCAAAACGGGTCATCCAATCCATTCCAATGATAACATCCAAACCTTGGGTTTCTAGGATGACTAAGTCTGTTGGAAAAAGATATTTTCCAATCTTTAACTCAAATTGCCTACATCCAGAATTTACTATCATCTCACCCCCAGGTGAACTCACTCTTATAGGTTTTCCAAAGCTTTCCTCAGCTAGCCCATGTTTGTTTACAAAAGCTCTTGATATGAATGAATGCGATGCTCCAGTATCAAATAAGACTAATGCTGGAAAAGAATTGAGAAGGAACTTACCAATCACAGCATCAGGTTCATCATGAACTTCTTCCACATTGATGTGGTTTACTTGCCCCTTCTGGAAAGGATTAGGCTTGGAATTTTCATCAGCCTTCCTCTCTGGGCAGTTAGTAGCATACTTTCCTGTCTTCTTGCACTTGAAGCAAGTCACATTAGACAAGTCTTTCTTCCCTTCAGAGTTAGGACGGGGGTTACCATTTCCATGATTATGGCCATGGTGATGGTTTCCCTTGAACCCACTATTATTTCCTTTGTACCATCCATTGTTTCATTTGTATCCTCCATTGTGGTTATGACCATGATGTTTTTGGCCACTACCACTGTTGGAATAATTCCAGGGTTTATGGCCACTGACTTCAGAGGTGTGTGGTTTCTTGTGTGTCCCTTCAGTTTGAACCTTACTTGCACCGAACTTCCTCTTCCTATTCTATTCCTTTCTTATGTTATTGTCCAGAGTGATTGCTTGATCCAGCAGAACTTGATAGTTAGAAGCATATGCCACAAACAAGGGTATCTTCAGTTCTCCCTTAAGTCCATTGAGGAATTTTTCCTTCCTCTTAGCATCAGTGTCGATGTCTTCTGGTGCATACCTTGATAGCTTACAGAAGTCATCCATATCCTCCTTCAGAGTTCTACCTCCCTGCCTCAAGCTACGAAATTCCTCTTTCTTCAGGTTCATTATGCCAGAGGAAATGTGAGCATTGCGGAAACCTTCCTTAAACGCATCCCAAGTCATGCCGTCCTAGGGATGAGTCACTTGATAGGTCTCCCACCACAAGGCAGCAGATCCTTCCAATAGGTGTGCAGTGAACCTCACCTTTTCTGCCTCAGAACACTCACAAGTTACTAAGTCCTTGTTGACTGAACGGAGCTAGTCATCCGCCACTATTGGTTCAGTAGCAGAGGAAAACTTATTAGGCCTAAGCCTTAGGAATCTTGCAAGTCTGTCCACTGGAGGTGGTGGTGGTGGTGGAGGTGGCGGGTTGTTGTTATTGTTGTTGTTGTTGTTGGTTGCTGCAATGAACTGAGTCATCATAGTCATCAGTTGGGCTTGAGCTGCCATCAGCTGTTGCATAGCCTCGTTGTTGTCGGAATCACGACGTGGAGGCATCTGTGGGGTTTTAGCATGGATGAGTAAAAGATAGATAGAACTATAAGGAGGAATCCTACCCATGCACAAAACACTCAAGTCTAGCAATCCATCATCAACAAACAACTTATAAAACAACCAACACACAAATCAAACCTTTTAAGGAAAACGATATAAAAGTTTGGGAAAATAAACTCGCGAGGTTCCGATGATACAAGGGAAAATACTGCCTTACCACAAGTTGGTAAGTCAATACAAGACTAAGATAACGATGAGGTGTATGATAAATGGTAGTCTCACTAACTAACTACTCGACCATGTCATCTTCTTTCTCTTCAATTTCCTGAATTTCGATTCCTTCATTGGCGAGTACTTCCTTGAGTTCCTTTACTTCTTTCTCCAGGGCAAAGTTCTTTTCTTGCAGCTCCCTCTTCTCAGTACGAAGTAGTTTGATCAAGTCACTATCGGCCTCGAACTCGACTTCATTGCTCTCGAGTTCTGCCTTCTGTTCTCTGATAGTCTTGTTCTTCTCTTGAACTCTTTTATCCTATCTCCTGTACTTCTCCTCTTTTACAGCGAACCTCTCTTCTTGTGCTTTAGTCACTTCCTCCTGAGCCTTCGTCTTCTCCTCGTTTTCCTTGAGTAAGTCACACAACTCATCTTTCTTCAGGAGCTCGGTGCACTTATCCTCATAAAGTTCTGTGACAAGGATTTCCAACTCCTGGAAATAAAGACTAAAGGGTTTTGCCATGCCTCTTTCTCCGACATCATAAAGATAAGGTTCTCCATCCTCGTTTCTCCTTCCAAAGAAAATGGAGTAGTGGCCCTTCATCTCTGTGCTGTAGCGTCCGCAGAGGCGTCCAATCAGATCTTGCATGACTAGATTGAGTCCTTTATCTTTGGAGTCGAACCATTTTGATCTCCAGTGGGGGCTCTTCTCCACGTCCTGGCTGAGTTGCTTTTATTCCCCAACAACCCTCTTTGTTAAACTTCTTCAGGATGAAGCCCTTGACTTGGGGTAGCGGTAACCCTATCTTCTCGCCGATGTCGAGGAGGTAGCAGCCAAAACAGGTGTTCTTGAAGTCCTCTGCGGTGGTGAAGTGGAAGCTCGTCATCCTTTAGGTAGAAAGAAGGGAATTAAAACAAGAAATGCATAAGGTAAGGAAGTACTAGTCATGGTGTGTATTATTAATTTAGAAAAATACTAAGTCAAAATTTTAAGGTGATCAACAAATATTAACAACTCTTTGTAAATTGGATTTTTCACTATAGTGAGAGAGACAGACACCCGGCCAGCCACTTATGTTGTGGAACAGGTCTCATGTACGCGGACATATAAAGTTTGTCCCGGGCCGTTTCATCCCACTATGCCGTTAGGATCCAACATACTTCAAAGACGGTAATACTATGACCAAAAAGGGACTTAACCAACCCTAAGGGCTTGAACCTACAGGAAACACCTTGCTCTGATACCATTTTGTAGCGCCCCAACTCTTATTAAAGTTGGAACACCTGTGTTATGTGCTAGTCCCTGGATCACTGCCAGCACCACAGTACAAAATATATAGTACCATTGAATAAGTATTAAATTGCTACAACGAGATCCAAAAATAATAGTTAAGTATAGCTTTATTACAAGTTGCATAGCCATGAAGGCTAGCTAAAATTCAGAGTTCACAACAAAAGCGAATAACAATGAGCCTCATCTTCAAGCATGTGCCACAGGCAGACATGTTGGGTGTAGACTCGAGTCCAATCTTATTCTTCATCAGATCTACCTGCACATTTGAATATGCAGCCCCCGAAGGAGGTCAATACAATGATGTATTGGCAAATGACTATGGTAGATATAAAATGACAAGTCTAAAATGTATATGCATATTTGGCTTAAATAATTGAAAACAATATCGAAAAACTTGATTTCTATAATTACAACTTTTATTGTTTTATGAAAGTTTTCAAATAAGACATATATTAATATTTCTGGATAGAGGTAAATAATACAACACTAAAACAATTAAATTTATTTACAAACCATTTTTATTATTTAAGTTATCATTTTAATAGCCGAAATACTCCTTGGATAATTACACGAATTATAATTTGTCAAAAGGGAAAACAAATGATGTAGAAATAAACTACACTAGCAGGGCTATCCGTGGATATAAAGTTTATCAAATTTGAACTTACAGATCGAAAGTTACGAATTTTCTAAGTTTTGCATATTTTCTGTTTTATTTATAAAAATTCCTGCGAAAAAGAAATAACAGGGGCTACGTGGCGTGTTCTTATTGGACGAAAACGGTTCGACGCGGATCGCGGCGCGAGCCGTCCGATCTAATTAGAAATGGACGCGCGAGATCACACGGATCTAGATCCGTTGGATCTAGATCTAACGATCCACACACAAAGGGTCAAAAGTGGGCGGCGCGGTCGCCGGAGCTCACCCGACTGCGGCGGCGCCACGTCCGGCGTTGCGTGCTCTCGCGTTCTAGAGAGCTACGGGACGAGCGAATCTTACCGAGGCGTTGCGGGCGTCGAGGCGAAGTCGATGGCGTAGTGGTGGTCGTCGACGTTGTCCTCCCTTCCTCGTATAGCTCGCCGGAGTTGCTTGCGGCGGCGGTTCCTCTCGGGCGCGGACGAAGACGGTGGCTCGCTGCGAAACAAAGCACGAGACCGTGTCAAAAAGAAGCGCAAGGATGAAAGAAAGCGAGGGGAGGAGATGGGAGGGTCCAGGATGACCGGGGTGCACCGTACGGTGATCTTCTCGCCGGCGGAAATGGCGGCGGCGGAAACACGATCCTGAGCGCACTGGCGGTGTAAGGGCTAGGGTTTTGGGCGCGGGGAGATGCGGCGGAGGTGGGGGTTTAAGTAGGGGGTGTGGGGGAGCAAACCACACGCTGAATCCGCTCGGAAATCTCGGCCGGCTCCGATTTGAAACGAGCGTGATCTCCGGCGGGACGTAGACGAAGCTGACAGGTGGGCCCCACTGTCAGCGAGAGGAGGGAGAGAGAAGGGCTGCGCGGGCTGGCTGGGCCGTTTTCGGACGTGCGCGCGGTAGATAATAAACGGGCCGGCCCGAACTCCTATTCTTTTAAATAAAATTAAAATCTGTTTTCAAATACTGATTTCAAACATGATTTTTAAACCTATTCAAAACATTTCAGAAAAATTCTTTAAAAAATGTTTTGAAAAGGTTATTAAAAATGGAACTTTTTAACATTATACTTGCCCATAAATAATTTGGTAAAAATTATATTCATTAAAGGAGTTTAAATAAACACTTTATGGAATTATAGATTATTTAAACTTATAATTGAAATTTTATTTAATATTTTTGTGATGTAGTTTTATGCCTAATGATGAATGATGCATGGATGCAAAGTTTTAAATTCTTGCAAATTTTGGGATGTTAGAAAGGGATGCATCACAGAAGATTTGGAGAGATTTGGAAGTGTCTGGGCCAACTAGACCAGGAGTAGAAGTGAGTTTAGTTTTCAGGAGATTGAAACTCTCATCACACTTTGGAGTCCAAAGGAACTTTCTATCCTTCCTAGTAAGATCGGTGAGAGGCTTAGCGATTTTGGAGAAGTTCTCTACAAATTGACGGCAATAGCTAGCCATGCCAAGGAAACTGTGGACTTGTTTCACCGTTTTAGGAGGCAACCATTCAACAATGGCCTTCACTTTTTCTGGATCAACCGAAATGCCTTCCAAAGAGATGACATGACCAAGGTAGGATACTTTAGGAAGCCAAAATTTACACTTGGAGAACTTGGCGTGGAGACGATGTTCTCGGAGTTTCAACAAGATGAGACGTAGATGTTCTCCGTGTTCTTCCTCGGATTTGGAATAGATAAGAATGTCATCAAGATAGACTACCACGAACTTGTCGAGGTATTCCATGAAAATGAATTTCATGAGACGTGAGAAAGTCGCCGGAGCATTTGTGAGACCGAAGGACATGACAGTGTATTCATAGAGACCATAACGAGTGGTGAAAGATGTCTTTGGAATGTCTTCTTTGCGGATCTTGATCTGTTGATAACCTGACCTCATGTCCAACTTGGAGAAAACTTAGCACCAGCGAGTTGATCAAACAGGTCATTGATGCGAGGAAGGGGATATTTGTTCTTGATGGTTTTCTTGCTCAGAGGACGGTAGTCAACATACAGTCGCTCAGTTGTCTTCCTCTTATTGACAAACATAGTAGGACAACCCCAAGGAGAAGTACTAGGTTGGATGTGACCTTTACTTTCCAACTCTTCGAGTTGTCTCTGAAGTTCAACCAATTCGTTGGGGCCCATCTTGTAAGGACGTTTGGAGATAGGAGCAGTGCCTGGTTCTATTTCAATGACGAACTCCACGGCTCTGTCAGGTGGCATACCTGACAGTTCTTCAGGAAAGACGTCAGGAAAGTCTCGGACCACCGGTATATCTTCCATAGCAGGAAAAGGATAAACATTGAGAGCATATAGCGGAACAGATGGAGCTTTAGAATAGAAGTAGACTATCTGGCCAGAAGAATGGGTAATCTTAACAGATTTAGCAGTACAGTCATTGACCGCTTTATTTGCCACAAGCCAATCCATCCCTAGGATGACATCAATGTCTGAAGAACGAAGAGCAATAAGAGACGCTTGGAATGGAATATTTTCGATTAAGAACTCGTTGTTCAGGCTGACTTCCTTTGTAAGCCATTTGGATCCTGGTCGCTGCACTAAGACAGGGTTGTCCATCTTTTCGAAAGGAAAACCATTGCTGGAAGAAAAACTTTGCGAGATGAAAGAATGGGATGCACCAGAATCAAACAACACTTTAGCGATGATAGAGTTCAGATATAGATTTCCAAGAACCACATCGGTAGCTTCCTCTGCTTCTTTTGCTGTAACATGATTCACCCTTGCGCGTCTACCAACAGACCTTTTGTCGAAGTTGGGGGCCTGAGGAGTAACAGCACAGCTCTTAGGGCGACAAGGTGGAGAAGGAAGTTGGTTTTGCGGACACTTGTAAGAGTAGTGGCCCGACTCACCGCACTTGAAACAGGTGACCGAAGAGTTCGGGACCATAGGCGTTGTTTGCTTGACGAAACTCCTTGTTGCTGAAGCTGGGTTGGTTAGACCGGAAGAAAACCTCGGAGAGATTGGACTGTGGATGAGTTGAGTTTGAGCTGCATAGGGTATCCAAACCCTATGTTTTTGTGGAGGTATTTTTTCTGATGGAGAAGAAGTTGTTTCAACAGAGTGTTTACGAGATTCTTCGAACTTCTCACGTCCAAATTTCTCTCGGAGAGCTGTGTTGACAAGGTCTTCAAAGGTATCACACTTGATAAGAGTGAGTGCGTACTTAAGATCTGGGTTTAGACCTCTGTGGAATTTGGCTTGCTTTTTGGCATCAGTTGATACCTCATCCTGAGCATAGCGGGCCAGACGATTGAACTCAGCTTGGTAGTCCAGCATGGAACTGCATTCCTGAGTCAACTCATAGAATTGTTCACGCTTCGTTTCCATGACGCCGTCTGGAATATGGTGGCGTTTGAAAGCCTCCTTGAACTCATCCCAAGTAGTAACAACACCTGGTGCTCGTAACTCTAGGAAGTTCTCCCACCAAGACATAGATGAAACACGGAGCAGGAAGGTCACATAAGGAACACGGTCCTCATCGGACACATGAGAAACAACCAGAGCATTGTTCATCTCACGCAGCCAATCATCAGCATCGAGTGGCTCAGAGGGAACATCAAACGTGCGGGGATTGAGCTGGAGAAACTGTACGATAGACACACAGTTGTTGCCCTGTTCTTTGTTTTGTTGAATTTGACTCAAAACTTGCATCATCTGAGACAAAACTTGCCCCATTTGGGAAGGCATTGGAGTATCTTCTTCTCCACTCTCCATCCCGAGGAGGACACAACGTTAACACCACAATCGGATGAACAAAATCCAGCGTAAGTGCTTAAAGGAATACTTCAGAATGTTACAAAAAGACAACAAGGAACGAGACATGGCCATCCATCATGGTACGCCATTTTGTTTATTTCCATAAAGTTTTAAAGAGAGGGAAGAACGAAGACTAACACTAGGAGGAGAAAACACCAATTGAGCTTGACGTAACTCCACCAAAGAGGAGAAATAACTGATTGATTCATGAATGAAACTGAACGTAGCCGAAGAGGTTGATAACTGCTGAAAGGAAAAGCACCACCTTGAAGACATCTACAACTATGGTTCTACGGAAAACCCAGAACACGTGATGTCCTAATTTGAAATTTTAGGTGAGAAGGGAAAAACCTCGTAACACTTTCTTACCAGAAGAATAGGGAGGGTGGGTGGGGAAAGGAATAAAAGAACATAATTCCTACTCTCACGTTTAAGATTTTTCCTGCTAACTACAAAATATATTTTTCTAGACTCAAACAATGACCAGTAGAAGGGAACCTGAGGGCGTTTAGGCTCTGATACCAATTGTCAGACCCTGGATTCAGGCTACACAAACAAGACATACTGGATGGGCCACACAACTAGGAGCATACTGGGATTACCAATCCCAAGAAAAAGGCAGGCCTGGCTCGGAATGGATCATCGGCCGACAGCTCCTAGCGATTCCAACGTCACGTACGTCTCACGATTGCGCACGCAAGATTACCAAAATCCTACCAACTCGTATACTTCAAGCATACACACACGGTATACAAATCGGTTTGGAAACAAGATGGAATCACAGGATAAACCTAAGACACAAAGAAAGGAAAATAATTATCCAACGCCCTCACTGAGCAAATATATCAAATGTCACCAAGCAGAGGACACATGTCCCAACATTACATCATGCAGCGGAAAACAAGCCGGTCTGAGTACAGACAAGAAGCAAAGGGCACAAGGCCGGAATGAAAAGAGAAGGCCCATCCACGCGGTCCACCTAGAAGAAGCCTAGGGGAACTCTAACTACTCGCTGTAGATCTCGTCGTCGAACTCCACGTAGTAGCCACCCACCTGGTCGTACGGAGAATCCTCAACTGCAGAGAAAACCACAGCCCGCGAACGGGTCAATACACCGGAGTGTATCGAACAAGCTAGAGTTAACAAGTTACAAAACTGAAAGACTCCCAAAGTATAGGGTAGGAGGACTTAGCGGCAGCAGCACAAGCAACCTAAAGAGGCATGCTACAACTTCCGTCTAATTAGAAAGGGATAAGAGAGCGCTTAAGTGGACAACTACAACTAACACCAATCACAAACCCATTCTCAGATTAACCCCCTCAACCAAGTATGAGGAAGCAATTCGGGAAACTCACACATTGAACAGTTTTAGTTACCATTTATGGTGAAAGTAATTCTATATTACTTGTCAAGTTAATTGACAATGATTAGGTGTAAGTTTTCTAGATCTTGTTAGCCAGCATCATCACCAAGTCGTCCATAACCGTGTACATGGCTCATCGATAAGATTGTACCCTGCAGGGGTGCACTACTGGACCCATACCCGCATGATACACCCAGTCAAAAACATTAGGGCCTCTCAACACGACTCATTCCTTCACCGCAACAAGTCCAAGGAGCCACGGGAGCTATGCTGGTCCCGGCCAAAAGGGTGCGGATTCCCGCACTACACACCCGTCTGCACCAACAGGCTGCGCCCTATATGCATGTAACAAAGCACACCGCCAAAGTAAATAATACACTAGTATCGATGCATATGAGACAACTGGAAAACCCGAACTACGTGTGGCTCCCGGACAAGTTGAAGTTCCAGTCAAAGTCGAGGGGGGCTCCATTGGGCCACCCATAAGTGGTTAGTGCACTCAAAGTTGGATCCAAGAACAAAATCTCAGTTCCTAGGTCGACACTTAGCAGAACAAAGCACCTCGCAAGACCTTCCGCCAGTGCCTTATCTTTTAATTATAATATCACAATATAAGACAATATTTTATTAAGGTAGAATAATATATCATGCTAAGCATATGAAATATAAGACCGACAGAAGACTCGCACAACCAACTCTAAGCATGCACTACGTCTCGCAGGGCTAACAGATAATCATACAACAAGTGATGGGATGTGGGGATAAAGTTGTATGAGCTGCGGGATAAACATATGATGGGATCGCAATTCAAGAATCAGAAACTAGGATAGCAGAGATCAAAAGGCAAGGATGAAAACCAAACAGTCGTGTAACATGTTAGCAGAAGCTTGCCTGGCAGCTCGTGGCCCGGCACAAAAGCTGGAATCTCAAGGATGAAAGTATCGACAGCAGACACGTCGTCGTCTTCCCAGAGAAGAGCAAAACATAGACAAATAGGAAACATAATCAATACATGGAAATGCGCAACCAATTGATGTGGCAATATGATATGCGATGATTAGGTCACATTAAAGCGGGGATGAAATCCTGACAAAAGATTATGTTGCAAGTTATTTTTGTATCCAGCAATTTAAATGTTGTTTAACATATATAACATGGCATGGGTGATCTAATCATTTTAAATGGAACATGCAATAATTAAATATTTGCCCCGCACATTCCATATTAATTATTTAGGTGCAATTATTAAATTACACTAAGCATTTAAAATAAATGATGCAAAAAGACATAAGAATTATATTAATATTCATTGCATTTTTCTGATATTAAAACATATAAAGATTATTTTATTTGGAGTTATGGATTAAAAGTTATTAACATTTTAGTTCTAGGGTTGTTTCTGCAAAAGACAGGGACTTATCCGTGATGGGAGAAGTTTCTGTGAGGGCTAAAAAACTAAACAGGAAGTGCAGGGGGGCTCTGTGTAAGTTTCCCAACGTTTATGGTTTCTGGAACTTTTCTCACCGAAGGAAACTTAGCCCATGAGACTGACAAGGGGCCTAACGCCACGTTGGCGCTGACTGGGCGCTGTTGTGGCACCACGGTCACTGACCAATGGGCCCAGCTTGTCAGGGAGCGTAGTTAAATAAAAAGATGGGATTTTTTATTCATCCGCCCAGTGGTTTTGAACTCGGGTCACGGACGGCGAAGAACGTGCGGCTGCGCTAGCCACTGGGCTATGTGTGTACTGGTGATAGCTTGCGCGATGATTTCATTTTTAACAGGAAGAGCAACACTGTCTACTAACGAAACTAAACCGTGGAGTTAACTGACGAAACTGAAGTTGAAACAGAGCACAGACGCGTTGCGGCGGAGCAACTGGCCGGCGGCGACGAAGATTTTGCGGCGCTAGGCTGGCTTCCGGTGCGGCGTGGGTGCGGGATAGGGTGGTGGTTCCGTTTTTTGTGCTTGGATGCAAAGAAAAGAGGCAAGCGCCTCGCGTTTGTGCAGGGCCGTGCGTGTGCGCCACAGCCGTGATGGTGCGGTCGCCGGCGCCGGTGGAAACCCGTCGAACCGGAGACGAATTGGAGGGGTAAAGAGGGGGAGATGACGAGGCTCACCGAGGGGAGCTCGATGGCGAGAGGATGTGGCTCGGGGAGGCCGGATGCGTGAGAATGGTGCTCAGAAGTCGCGGTGGCGTGCGGACGGCCGGCGTCGGGGCAGATCCCGTTGCGGCTCACCGGAGACTCCCAGGTGCGCAGCTCGCGTCGAGGAGGAAGGGACGAAATTCCTGGCGCGAGGAGGGTGTCGGAGGAGGCCGAGTTCACGTCGGAGGGGGAGAAAAACGGCGCGGCGATCCGGTGGCTTGCGGTGGAGTAGAGAGAGGAAAAGTGAGGGGGCGGCAGCGGTGCGGGGAGCTAGGGTCTAGGGTTAGGGGAGGCGCGGCGCAGAGGGATAAGAAGGAGCGAAGGGAGCATGTAGCGCGGCGTGGGGACGCCCTGGCAGTGAGCCACCATGGCTTGTCGAGCTGTAAAGCTCGTACGGAGGAAGGGGATGAGAGAGGTGGGCCGGAGTTGGGTCGGGCTGGGCTGGTTCGGCCCAGCTCGGGCAGGTTTTTTTTTCTCTTCTCTGTTGTTTTTCTTTTTGTTTATTTTCTGTTTTTATATTTTCAAACAAAATAGAAGAGGAAAATGAGATAAAACCTTTTGACAAGCTTCTATTTTTTCAAATATATAATTTAATTTCTAACTTTTAAAGTTTGCAAAATCTTTGTAACATCATATTTGAAATTATTTGAATTTACATTTGAATTTAAAAGTGTGATTTAAATTTAAATGCAACAATTTAATTAATTGTGGAGACAAAAACAAAATGATGCCATGCTGATAATTGTTATTACACAACATTCTAGGAGGCATTACATTTGGGATGTTACATTCCAGCCATCACCCGGCAAGAAAACTCACCTCCTGGTAGCAGTGGACAAGTTCACCAAGTGGGTCGAGGTTCAAGCTGTCAACAGTTGCACAACAGCAACAGCAGTCAAGTTCCTGAAGAAAATCATATTCTGATTCGGCTACCCTCACAGTATCATCACAGAAAACTAGACCAACTTTTCACTTGGAGATATGTAGAAATTTTGCGGGGAAAACGGGATCCGGCTTGACCTTGCTTCAGTTTCACATCCCCAATCAAACGGTCAAGTGGAAAGAACAAACCAAGAGCTACTCGGAGGTGTAAAACCAAGACTACGGGTTCCACTGATGAGGGCAGCCATCAGTTGTTTGGACATCAATACAACCCCAAACAAGTCAACAAACTTCACCCCCTTCTTCATGATCTAAGGGCCAGAAGCCGTGCTACCTAGAGATATCCTTCATGATTCTCCAAGAGTTGCAAATTATGTGGAGACAGAAAATGAGCAAGCCCGGCAGAACTCAGTGGATATGTTCGAGGAAGCAAGAGAATTAGCCCTGACAAGATCAGCTATATATCAGCAAGACCTGAGGCGGTACCATAGTCGCCGGGTTATATCAAGAACTTTCCAGGAGGGAGACTTGGTCCTAAGATTGGCTCAGAACAGAGCCGACTTTCATAAGCTTACTCCCCCATGGGAAGGACCTTGCGTGATCAGCAGAAACCTACACAACGGATCCTACTACTTGGTGGATCTCAGAGAAGAAACTAAGTTGACAGGAAACAACCTGTATGACCCTGAATTCAGGCTACACAAACAAAATGTATCGGTTGGGCCACACAACTAGGAGCATACCGGGGATTACCAATCCTAGGAAACAGGCAGTCCAGGCTCGGAATGGATCATCGGCCGACAGCTCCTAGCTACCCCAGCATCCAATACGTCTCAAGATTGTGCACGCAAGAACCCAAAATCCTACCAACTCGTATACTTCAAACATACACACACGGAATACGAGTCGGTTTTGAACAGAATGAAAATCACATGATAAACCTAAGACACAAAGAAAGGACATAAGTATCCAAAGCTCTCACTGAGCAATTATATCGAATATCACCAAGCAAAGGACACATGTCCCAACATTACATCATGCAGCGGAAAACATGCCGGTTTGAGTATAGACAAGAAGCAAAAGGCACAAGGCCGAAACGAAAAGAGAAGGCCCATCCACGCGGTCCACCGGGAAGAAGCCCAGGGGAACTCTAACTACTCGTCGAAGATCTCGTCGTCGAACTCCATGTAGTAGCCACCCACCTGGTCGTACGGAGAATCCTCAACTGTAGAGAAAAACCACAGCCCGCGAACGGGTCAATACACCGGAGCGTATCGAACAAGCTAAGGCTAACAAGTTACAAAACTGAAAGACTCCCAAAGTATGGGGTTAAGTGGACTTAGCGGCAGCAGCACTAGCAACCTAATAGAGACATGCTACAACTTCCGTCTATATTAGAGAGGGATAAAAGAGCGCATAAGATAACCGTCTACAACTAACACCAATCATAACACGTTCTCGGATTAACCGCCTCAACCAAGTATGAGGAAGCAATTTGTAACATCCCAACATTTTATAATGTTCAAAAATCACTAAAATTTAAAACTTTTGTTTTGATTAAAATAAAATATTAAAATGCATAAGAAAAACAACTATAAAGGACTTCAAACATATTGAAAGGGTTTAATATTTTAAATATCTCAGTTTATCATTATTTTCAAAACTTGTTTCAAGTTAAACAATTTATTATTCCCCTGTATTTTCTTAAAAACCTCAAAATATAATTTGATAAATTTCTTACAAACTTTCAAGCCAATTTCATATAATAAAAAGTTTTCTTTTAAGTATTGATTTCAAC
Organism: Poa annua; assembly: GCA_026929855.1. Classification (NCBI taxonomy): domain Eukaryota; kingdom Viridiplantae; phylum Streptophyta; class Magnoliopsida; order Poales; family Poaceae; genus Poa; species Poa annua. Next base: position 99,673,781 of record CM049427.1, read on the forward strand.
CACTTAGCCATATCTATTCTTAAACTCATAAACTCAAAATTATTTAAAAATTGTAAATTGGTTTCAATCTTTCACCTGAGTTCAAAACATAGTTTTATAAATTACAGGCCTATAGTTCATAACCTTAAAACTTCATATATTTTATAATTAAAGAATTATCCAAATAAACATTTCATTAGCTTAAAATGATTTCCATTTATTTTCAAAACATGAAATGATTAATATACTCTATTTAAGGAATACATTGAATCTAAAATCTTTTCCAAAGTTGTTTTATGAAGTTTTCGTATGATTTATCTTAATATAAAATATAATGGTGCACAAAATATTTTTAATTAAAAATGAATACATTATATTTCCCTTTTCATTTTTTATATAGTTGTGTTATACTATTTAATATTATACTAAAGCCAAAAATGAATTTAGTATTTGAAAATGATCTTAAATAACTTTAGTTCAAACATATTTGAATGTGGGTAATTTCATAAATTTTATTGACCTAAAATGAATTTATTAAATTACTAAATTCAAAGTTGACCTAAATGGACAAATTTGCATTTTATGAATAATTCAAAATATTATTTTTCAAAAGGTTTAAAAACATGCCCACTAATGGTTTAAAACATAGATATGAATATTACAAATTTTTAGAAATTTGTTTGACCTCATTTGGAGTTATAAATCAAAAGATATGAATTAAATAGAAAATCAGAAAAATAGAAAAGATACAGATTGGACTTAGTATCCCAAAGGCTAAGGTTTTCCGTTTTGAGGAGTTCTGGCTGGATATGCAGGGTTTATCTGAAACAGTTTCTACCTATTGGCAGCACCATGGTGTTTAAAAAAATGCAGCACATGATATCACTGCTCGTCTGAAATCTCTGAGATATGGTCTAAAACGATGGAGCAAAAGTCTTTCCCAACTGAATAAGACAATTGACTCCTGTAACTTTGTTCTGGCACTACTGGATGGTTTAGAGGAACAAAGGCTACTTTCTCTGCTGGAAAAAACTTTAGAATATCTTTGAAAGCCCACTTGCTAAAGCTGCTTGAAGCTAAGAGGATTTATTGGAGGAATAGAGCAAAAATTAGATGGGCGAAAATGGGGGGTGAGAATACAAGGTTTTTCCACACTTATGTCACCAAAAGTTATAGATGCAATTTTATTGCTATGTTGAATACAGAGGATAACAGAATGGTCTGTGATCATGATGACAAGGCCGTTGTGCTATGGCATGCTTTTAAGCAGCGTATTGGGTGCTCCGATAACCCAACTATGGCATTTGATCTTAGCAATTTAATTGTTCCTAACCCGGGAATTGATTTTCCCAGTCTAGAGGTTCCATTCTCCAAAGAGGAGATTGATGAGGTGATCAAATGCATGCCAACAGATAAATCCCCTGGCCCTGATGGCTTTAATGGGGCCTTCCTCAAAAAGTGTTGGAATCAGGTTAAACAACAGTTCTATCAGTTGTGTTTTAGGTTTTATGAGGGTAACCTTGATATTCATAGCATTAACTCTGCTTATATTACTCTTGTTCCCAAGAAGAGTGATCCTGAGACTATCAATGATTATAGACCTATCTCTCTGGTCAGCCTAACTCTTAAGTTACTTACCAAGATATTGGCAAATAGAATGCAGAGGGTTATTGTTCAGGCATTACACAAAAACCAATATGGATTCATTAAGAGTAGAACCATCCAGGACTGCCTAGCTTGGGACTTTGAATATATCAGCCTTTGCCACAAATCTTAGAGAGAGATTATCATCCTTAAATTAGATTTTGAAAAGGCATTTGATAAAGTTGAATACAGTGCTATTCTTCTCATGTTGAAGAGTCTTGGATTTGGTGACTTATGGTTAAGTTGGATTGCTCAGATTTTATTCTCTGCTTCAACCTATGTCCTATTAAATGGGGTGCCTGGTAAGAAAATTTGGTGTAAAAGGGGTGTTAGACAAGGAGACCCTCTATCACCTCTCCTCTTTGTCTCAACTACAGAACTACTACAATATGTTATTAATGAGGCCTGGCATTCTGGAGAGATTGATTTGCCTCTTAAAGATTCCTATGGTTTGGACTATCCCATCATTCAGTATGCTGATGATACTCTGCTTATTATGCCTGCCTGCCCTGAGCAATTGAGGAGATTAAAGGTCCTTCTTGATAAATTCTCATCATCCACTGGATTGAAGGTGAACTTTTGTAAATCCTCCTTAATACCCATTAACCTTGACCATGAGAAAAGTACAGATTTAGCCCTAGTTATTGGCTGCAAGGTGGAGTCACTGCCTTTTACATATCTGGGGCTCCCTTTGGGAACAACCAGGCCAAAGATGGGAGACTTGATTGGTATTCTCCACAGAATTGACAGAAGGTTAATAGGTATTGCAGATACCTTATCTTATTATGGAAGGCTAGTTGTTATAAAATCAATCATATCTGCTATCCCAAATTTTGCTATGTGCACCTTAAAACTTCCTTTGGGGTTCCTGGATTATATTGAGGGTTCCACTAGGGGTTTTTTTCGGAGAGGAAAGGATATACACAAGAAAGGCAAATGCTTGGTCAAGTGGGAAAATGTCTGCAAGCCCAAGAGAGTTGGGGGACTGGGAGTTTTAAACCTAAGAAAACATAATATTGCCTTACTCATGAAGCATTTGTTTAAATTCATGAATAGAGAAGATCTTCCATGGGTGAAGTTGATATGGCAGGCTCATTATATACATGACAAGTTACCACAAAATACAGGATCTGTGGGAACCTTTTGGTGGAAGGATTGTATCAATATTTTGAATACCTTCCTAGAAATTGCTACTTGTGCACCAGAGGATGGAGGAACCATTAGGTTATGGTTAGACCAATGGACAGATGAGATGCTGCGATATAAATTGCCCCACTTGTGTTCCTTTGCCAAGTCTCAGTCCATATCACTCAAGCAGGCAATTGCTATTTGTGTGGATGAGGACATTGCTGATATGTTTCACATACCTCTCTCAGTTGTTGCTAACCAGCAATGTGACCAACTTGAAACCCTTCTTGCTTCTAGCACTGAGCATAACGTGTTGGATAAATGGACTCTGGCCCCAAATGGAAAGCCTTACTCTAGTAAGCGAGTATGTGATAGCCTGATGCCAAATGAGTTGGCCCCTCCTCCTTTCAGGTGGATATGGAAATCTTGCACACTCCCAAAACACAAGATATTTTTCCTGGCTCATGTTGCAAGATAGACTTAACACGAGAGATCTGTTAGCCAGAAAGAATTTCGTGATTGAGGATTATGATTGTGTGTTGTGCACACAGGGAGTCAGTGAAGACTATTTACACCTTTTCTTTGAGTGAGACTTCAGCAGAAATTTCTGGTGGAAACTCTTGCTAGAATGGAACAATGATCTTGACTTTTTCTCTATGTTGCTGGCAGCAAAAAAGAGTTACAAATTGATCTGCTTTAAAGAAATCCTGATTGTGGGATGCTGGAGCCTATGGAACCACAGAAACAGAAGTATCTTTGATAACCAGCCTGTCTGTCTGGATAGTTGTTTTCAAGACTTTATTTATTCGTTCAAGCTTATTATGCATAGAGCTAAACCCTCTCTCAAAGAGGGCATGACCCAATGGGTAGATACCTTATGAACACTTCTTGTATTTTTATTGTAAAGTTGGACTGAATGAGAAAATAGAAAATTAAACAGTAGGGATTTTTCCCTACTGTTTTGCGCCTCAAAAGAAAATTAGAAAAAGGAAAAATGCTGACGTCATGATGACGTCAGCATCGTCTTCAACCTCCGTCCGGTAATTACGTCCGAAACTCTCTCCCGAAATCGGATCAAATCAAGCGTGGTTTCTCCGTGATTTGTTTCTCGGAGCATCCCCTTATAAACTCCCCAACCCCCGCAGTCTTTTGCCCCAAACCCTAGCCGCTAGGACGCCCCCAGACTGCCGCGAGAGCTCGCCGGAGTTCACCTCCTCCGCCGCCATTTTCTCCGATTTCCGACGAGGTGAAGAAGAACCCGAGCACCTGGAGCCCCCCCTTCTTTCCTACGCCGTGCGCACCCCCTAGAACCGCCCTAACCTCTCCTCCGCGTCTGAATCAAGCAGGCCGAGCTCGCCGAACACCGCCAGAGACCGTGGCCGCTCCTCCCACCTCTCCTCACCACTCCGGGAAGAAGCAGGCCCCGCCACCAGGCTCATCGACACCGCCGCGACGAGTTGCACGTTGTCGTCGCCTCCGTTCGTCCGGGGGAGCACCGCAGCGCCGTCCCCGTCCCCGCCCGAGCCGCACCGCCGCCGTCGTCGCCATCCCCTGCGAGTCGCACCGCCAGCTGCTGACCAAACCGAGGTGAGCCGTCCGATCTACGTTCTACGGCGAGGATTAGATTTATTTAACCGAATCGGTTCGATCTGATCTGGACCGTCAGATCTAGATCTGACGATCCATATCTGTTGACTTAATCCCGGCAGAGCCAGCGTGGCAGCCACGTCAGCGCCACGTCGTTGCCTCATCAGCTTCAAGTCAGCGCTGACCTGGAATGATTTTCTCGATTTAATTCAATTTGGCACTTTTGTAGAAACACCCCTGTCACTTAGAATTGTTATAACTTTTTACTCACATATCCAAATTCAAATATTTTTATATATTTGGAAAGCCCTTGACATGTAGAATATTTTAGATCTGTTAGATTTCAAATTTTACTTAATTTAAAATATTCAAATTTCAAATGGTGGATTTGATATGGAGTCAAATTTCAAATTTCAAACTTTAAATCTATAAATCCAAAAATTGCAAATAAAATTGTTTTAGAAACTTTGAAATATTGGTAATATGATGCCTCTGTTATAAAATATTTTTGTGTATTATTTTCATGATTTGATAGTTATATATTTAATTTGAATAGTTTGACTATTTTTGACATAACTATTAATAGAAACTTTATTTTGATTAAATCCAATTGCAATAAATTTAATTAAATGCCCTCTGTCTAATAACACTATTTATAAAATTTTGTTATAAAAATTTAATCATTGAAAACTTTAATCTTATATTTATTCCTTTTATTATATTTTGCAAAATTAGAAATTAATTACATTCCAATTATAACTTTATGCATACTTTATAAATATCACCAAAATTAGTATGATGTTTATGGTAATTAAAAATTACATTTCATGCATAACATACTTTATTTTGTAGTTATACTTCCCATAGGAAAACTCCTCCATTATTTTCACTAAGTTAGGATTATTTTCAACTTAGTATTCTAGTAAAGTGTTATACACTTAGACACTTAGGATTTTCAAGATGGAGCTTGAAGGCCATTGAAGGACTTAGCCAAAACAAGACTTCAGAAGTACCTTCAAGGAGCAGAAGCACTTAGAAGAATATTTAAGAAGAAGTTCATGAGGACCAACCCGAAATATTTTCTAAGTCTTGCTCCCTCTCTCTTTCTTTTCTCCTTTCTTCTCTGAGACTTCATGAAGACTAAGTTAAATCCAAGACCAGCCTAGGTGATACAAAAATCATCAAGTCTGAAGATTATTCAAGTCTACCAAGAATTCAATCAAGACATCACCAAGGAGAATATTACAAGTCTAGAGATGAAGCCTGGAAGACCAACTACATCCTTCTTTCTATATTTTCCCTCTTTCCAAATCGTGTCTTTCACTTTAGACTTAAACATTTTTTGATCATGTTATTACCGTCTTGAAGTTTGTTGGATCCTAACGGCATGGTGAGATGAAGCGGCCTGGAGACCAACCTTACATGTCCATGTACATGAGACCTGTTCCACAATTTAAGTGGCTGGCCGGGTGTCTGTCTCTCTCACTATAGTGAATATCCAATTTACAAAGAGTTGATAATAAAAGTTGATCACCTTATAGACTTAGTATTTTTCTCTAAGTATTTTGCACATCATGGCTAAGCCATTAGAGTGCTTGTTTGAAGATGATATAAAACAAAGTATTTAATCCAAACTATGACCTTAGTCCTTAGTCATTTTTTACCAACACATTTCCTTGCATTAACTTAAAAGATTTTCATGGCATGACATGCATCTCTAGTCCTTAGAAATATTTTGCACATCATGCATAAACATAATTTCCTTAGAAGTTTTATAAAACTTGTTTGTCCATTTGTATGTGTTTGTATGCGTTGTGTTGTTGTGTTATGTTGATTGTGTATTGTGTTTGTCTATATTGCTTAGATTGAACGGAGAGCTCCGAATAAAGTTGAAAAGAGTTTGTGAGTAAAGACTTCATTCAGAGGCAAGTGGCACACCTCATAAACTTCCTATTATTTTTCTATATGAATTACTTAGTGTATTTTTATATAAGCATGTGTAGGATAGTATTGCCATGCTAAACCTGTGTAGAATCCCTTACTCCTATGTCTAGGCTCCTATGCAATACTTAGTAGAATTTTTGATGCTATGCAAATGTTGTTTTGTGAAAATCAAAATTCTACTAAGTTAATAAAAAACCTCCTGGGTGGATTGGTTGTATACGGAGGCGAAGTTGAGTGGCTACTCAGGACCATTTCTATGGTGTATACTTGAGTATGTGCACTTGTGGATGGCCACCCAGGGAACAGAGGAATCTGAAGAACTCCGAGTGACGATTGCTTCCAGTGCAGCCATTGCCAATGGGCTCTGGCTTGATCAACTATGTTGCGTGGACTCTCTCCGGCTTGACAAGCAGATGTAGGGGGTGTTAGGTGGAACGGGTCAAGCCAGAGTGGGAGGGAAAATGCTTCTGAAAGATCTCGTCTCATTCTTCTCCTTTTCCTTATCACTATAAGTGTGTAAAGGATAGTTTGGGTTGAATGGGTACAATGGTGAACGTGCACAACCTCTGCAGAGTGTAAAACTAAGTACTTAGCCGTGTCCCCGGTACGGACAATTTGAGCAGCTGATCACGGGCTTGCGGAGCGGCATATCGGAAAAATAAGGATTGACTTTCTATATGGGCCCGTCCCCTCTTACTCCTAACTAACAATTATGCTGATCACGGACGTCAACGGAGGATTCCACCATTCCAACTTCAAAAATATAACTTGATGGGTGAACAAGGGTAGAATGAGATAGTGGTTGTCATACCACAAATGTCTCGAATAGAATAAAAGTGTTTTCCAAAGAGTTAGGAAAAATTGGCTTTATTCAAAATAGCCTTGAACTCCACCAACCAAATAAGCATATAGGTTATTAGAGTTATTCCAATAAGTGTCCACCATAGTGTCACTTGCCAGGCTCCATTTTTAATAGAATGTGACCCACGTTGTTGCAATAATTTTTCTTATTGCAGATTGTTCAGATGACGAGTGAGGTTTCGTTTAAATGTTTCGAGTCTACAACCAACATGTTTTCGCCTGTGGCAACATGAAAGAGATGGAGACTCACTGCTATTCTATTTCTGCTGTTTACTCTTTCAAAGCTTGCTTTATGCTATGCAACTTGTATTAAATATTTTGTAAGTCTGGATCATCGATGTAATAAAATTCATACTTTGTTGTGATATTACATCGTAAACTGTGTGTGCAAACGAAATGATCCAGTGATTTGCACTGTACACAGGTATCTGCCTTATTTAAAGTGCAGGTATGCTACACAATTCGAGAAAAACTCACACGGTGAACAAATTTAATTACCATTTGTGGTGAAAGTAATTCTATATTACTAGTCAGGTTAATTAACAATGATTAGGTGTAAGTTATCTATGATCTTATTAGCCAGCAACATCACCAAAACGTCCATAACCGTGGACACGGCTCAACGATAAGATTAAACCCTGCAGGGGTGCACTACTGTACCTGTACTCGTTCGATTAACCCAAAAGCAAAGCCAGAGGGTAGGGCATCTTAACACGGCAAATCTCTTCTCTACAACCCATCCAGGGAACCGCATGATTGTGTGCACGGCTAATCAGGTCAAGTACCCGCGGGATCAACCTTCATAGCACTCTAAGAATGTGCCACCCTATATGAGAATCGACTACTCCAACATCATGAGATCGTCATGTAACCATATGCATGCATCAAATGGAAAGCCCGAACTACTTGCGGCATCTGGGTAAGAAGCGGTTTAGATCGACGTCGTGGGGAGCTCCATACGGCCTCCCACGAGCGGTTAGTGTGCTCAAAATTGGATCCGAGGACAAGAACTGAGTTCCTATGTCGACACTTAGCAGAACAAAGCACCTCGCAAGGCCTTCCGCCGGTGCCTTATCTTTTAATTATAATTCCCAACAGAAGATAACATTTTATTAAAGTAGACATTCTATCATGCTAAGTATAAGTGACATAGGACAAACTGACTCGCAGAACCAACCTTAAGCATGCACTACGACTGGCAAGGCTAACAGATAAACATACAACAGGTGATGGGGTGTGGGGATAAAGCTGTATGGACTGCAGGATAACATGTGATGGGATCGCAATTCAAGTATCGTAAACTAGGCAAGCATAGATTAAAAGGCAAGGATGGAAACCAAACAGCCGTGTAACATGTGAGCAGAAGCTTTCCTAGCAGCTCGTGGCCTGGCACGAAAGCTGGAACCTCAGGGACGAAAGTACCGGCAGCAAACACATCGTCGTCTACCCAGAGAAAAGCAAAACACAGACAATAGGAAACATAATCAATACATGGAAATGCGCAAACAATTGCTGTGTCAATATGGCATGCGATGATTAGGTCACATTAAAGCAGGGATGAAATTCCGGCAATTAATTATGGTGCAAACTATTTATCTACACATCAAATTAAATGTTGATTAACATGGCAAGACATGCCATAGATGATAAGATCAAATTAAATGGAATTAGGGCATTATATATTTATTACCCCACACATTTCATATTTAATTATTTAGATGCATTTGTTAATTTAAACTAAGCAATAAAATTAAATGATGCAAAATGGCATATGTATGTCATATTAATGTTCATTCCATTTTTCTGATATTAAAACATATAAAGATTATTTTGTTTGGAGTTATAGAATTCAAGTGATTGCATTTTTAGTTGTAGAGGTGTTTCTACAAAAGACAGGGACTTATCCGTGATAGAAACGTAACAGAGAAGGTCCTCTGTGCAAACAGGAAATTCCAGGGTGCTCGGTGGAAAACTTCCTGCGCCTTTGGCTTTTCTCACCGCACGCAAACATACCCAAAGGGACTGACGCACGGGCCCTAGGTCACGCTGGCGTTGCACTAGCTCCACGGTCGTTGACCGGTGGGGCCAGGCTGCCAGTGAGGGCGCAAAAAATGGCCTTTTTTCTCAGCGCGGTCGTGGGGTTCGAACCGGGGACGCGCTGCGCTCGGATCGGAACGGGCGCTGATAGCCAGGAGAGTGAGTGTGATTTGTTGTAAGGATTATCTTAGGTTTCGTTTTAACCTGCTACTACTCCTCGGTTTCATCTCTGACGAAACTGACGGAAGAAAACGGCAGCGAGCTGTGGTAGACAAACCTCGTCGGCGGTGACCCTAATCGGGCGGCGCGGGAGGCGCGCAAGGGGGCGGACGCGTGTTGGACGGTGAGGCTACCCATTCCCGTGCTCGGTTGCGAGGAACGGGGTCGGTGTGCCCGTGCTCGTGCTCGTGCTCGGCGCGGGTTTGCGTGTCCGATGCTGGGCTGCTCCGGCGCCGGTGAATCGAGCCGAACGAAGACGAAAAAAGGAGGGGGAGAGAGGGGAGACGATGAGGCTCACCGGGGGAGCCCGATGGTGAGAGGAGAGCGAGCGGGGAGGCCGGAGAGGAAGAAGATCGGCGGCGGTGCTCAGATGGTTTTTATTCGGTGGTTGAACAGAAGGCAAGGAGAGGGGCGGCGACGCACGGGAGAGGGAAGAAAGAAGCAAGGGTTTTGGGGGGCGACTGTGGCTTAAGAAAGAGAGGAGGGGGCTGTGGGGGCGAGAGTGAAGCGAGCCAATGGCCATGGCGCCACGGTGGAAAGCGCCTCGCTTTCCCTCGTCCGTACGAGGAAGAAGGCACGAGCAGGCCGAGTTGGGCTGGGCTAGGCCGAACGTGGCCCAGTTCAGCCAGGTAAGTAACTCTCTGATTTTTTTTTCTTTTTTTTTCTTTTTTGTTTTTGTAGTTTTAAAACAAAATAGAAAAGAAACATGATAAAAACTTTTGGACAATTTTAATAGTTTCAAAATAGTCAAGTTAAATTACTGGTTTGATTATTTATAAAGATTTTGAAAACTTCATTTGAATTTAATTGAAATTGCACTTGAATTGAAATATGTAATTTGAATTTGAAAGCAATATATTTATTTGAAATGCAATTCAAAATGAAAGATGCCATGATGTTACACTTTATTACACAACTAGCATACATTTTTGGAAGGTCTACATTTGGGATGTTACAACACTCCCCCCCCCCCTCCAAGGAATCACGCCCCAAGATTCTTCATGGAGCAACGAAGAGGTCGGGATACTCGGCACGGAGGTGGTCTTCGCGTTCCCATGTAGCTTCCTTGTCATAATGATGAGACCATTGTACCTTGTAGAACTTGACACTGTTGTTCCGGGTGCGACGTTCAGTTTCATCAAGAATGTGAATAGGTTGTTCCACATAAGAGAGATCCTCTCGAAGTTCAATTGATCCATGATCAACTGCACGTCCTGGATCTTGGAAGCACTTATTGAGTTGTGACACGTGGAAGACATCGTGCACTTTGGAGAGGTTTGGAGGAAGTTCCAGACGGTAGGCCAAATCACCACGCCTTGAAAGAACGTTGAAAGGCCCAACATAACACGACGCAAGTTTGCCTTTGATGCCAAAGCGTTACGTGCCTCTCAAAGGAGTGACATGAAGGTAAGCTTGATCACCAGGTGCATAGACCATGTCCCTATGCTTGCTATCATAATAGCTTTTCTGCCGAGACTGGGCAATCTTCAGATTGTCACGAATGATGCGAACCTTTTCTTCAGCCTCCTGGATAATGTCAGGGCCAAAGAATTGACATTCACCAGTTTGAGACCAATTCAGAGGAGTTCTGCATCTGCTCCATAGAGAGCTTCAAAGGGAGCCATGCCTAGACTTGCTTGGAAGTTGTTGTTGTAGGAGAAGTCAGCATACGAAAGGCAATCCTCCCATTTCATGCCAAAGGAGATAACACAAGCTCCGAGCATATCCTCCAGAATTTGATTCACCCTTTCTACCTGTCCACTTGTCTGCGGATGATAAGCGGTGCTGAACAGAAGTTTGGTACCCAAGGCAATCTGAAAGTTGTCCCAAAATCGAGAAGTGAAGATACTTCCACGATCTGAGCTTATTGCCAAAGGAACACCATGTAAAGAAATCAGTCATGTCATATAGAGTTATGCAACCTGACTAGCTGAGACTGTCTCTTTGACTGGGAAGAAGTGAGCCACTTTGGAGAGACGATCAATGACAACAAAGAATTCATCGTTGCCTTTCTTGTACTTTGGAAACCCAGTTGCGAAGTCCATTTCGATCTTGTCCCATTTCCACTCAGGAATTTGCAGTGGTTGAAGAAGTCCAGGTGGTCTCTGATGAACTGTCTTGACACGACAGCAAACATCACACTGAGACACATAGCAAGCAATTTCACGCTTCATCCTGGTCCACCAATAGATTGACTTGAGATCCTGGTACATCTTTGTGCTGCCAGGGTGAATAGAAAGCGGAGTATCATGAGCCTCCTTGAGAATCAGCTCTGTTAAACTGTCAAGCTTGGGCACTACAATGCGTTCTTCAAAGAGCAAGGTACCCTTGTCATCGAGAGAGAAACTCTTGTACTTATCCTTGACAATGTTGTCTTTGATATTCTTGACACCAGAATCGCGCAACTGTGCGGCACGGATTTTATCCTCAAGTGTAGGAGTGGCAATCAAGTTTGCAAGATAACAAGAAGGAAGCACTTGAAGATTGAGCTTCTTGAATTCTTCGTGAAGTGGAGGTTGGATGTCCTCAACCATGAGGTTATTGCAATAGGACATGCGACTAAGAGCATCAACCATCACATTAGCTTTGCCTGGAGTGTAAGAGATGGTGAGATCGAAATCTGAGAGTTTCTCAAGCCACCTTGTTTGCCTGAGGTTCAAATATTGTTGAGTGAAGAGATATTTGAGACTCTTGTGGTCGGTGAAGATTTCACAGCTGTGTCCCAACAAATAAGGTCTCCAAACCTTAAGGGCATACATGATTGCTGCAATTCAAGGTCATGTGTAGGATAGTTGAGCTCATGAGACTCCAACTGACGAGATGCATAAGACACAACTTTGCGTTCTTGCATGAGGACTCCGCCTAGTCCTTGAAGGGATGCATCACATAAGATTTGGAGAGATTTGGAAGTGTTTGGGCCAACTAGAACAGGAGTAGAAGTGAGTTTAGTTTTCATTAGATTGAAACTCTCATCACACTTTGGATTCCAAAGGAACTTTCTATCCTTCCTAGTAAGATCGGTGAGAGGCTTAGCGATTTTGGAGAAGTTCGCAACAAATTGGCGGCAATAGCTAGCCATGCCAAGGAAGCTCTTGACTTGTTTCATCGTTGTAGGAGGCAACCATTCAACAATGGCCTTCACTTTTTCTAGATCAACAGAAATGCCTTCAAAAGAGATGACATGACCAAGGTAGAATACTTTAGGAAGGTAGAATTCACACTTGGAGAACTTGGCGTAGAGACGATGTTGTCGGAATTTCAACAAGATAAGACACAGATGTTCTCCGTGTTCTTCCTCGGTTTTGGAATAGATAGGAATGTCATCGAGATAGACTACCACGAACTTGTCGAGGTTTTCCATGAAAACGAAGTTCATGAGACGTGAGAAAGTCACCGGAGCATTTGTGAGACCGAAGGACATGACAGTGTACTCATAGAGACCATAACGAGTGGTGAAAGCTGTCTTTGGAATGTCCTCTTTGCGGATATTGATCTGGTGATAACCTGACCTCAAGTCCAACTTTGAGAAAAGCTTAACACCAGCGAGTTGATCAAACAGATCATTGATGCGAGGAAGGGGATACTTGTTCTTGATGGTTTTCTTGTTCAGAGGACGGTAGTAAACAACCAGTCGCTCAGTCGTATCCCTCTTTTTGAGAAACAGAGTAGGACAACCCCAAGGAGAAGTACTAGGTTGGATGTTACCTTTACTTTCCAACTCTTCTAGCTATCTCTTAAGTTCAGCCAGTTCTTTGGGGCCCATCTTGTAAGGACGTTTGGAGGTAGGAGCAGTGCCTGGTTCTAGTTCAATAAGGAACTCCACGGCTCTGTCAGGTGGCATACCTGGCAATTCTTCAGGAAAGACGTCAGGTTAGTCTCGGACTACCAGTATATCTTCCATAGCATGAAGAGGATGTACATTGAGAGCGAAAAGCTGAGCTGAAGAGGTTTGGTTTGGAGAATAGACTATCTGTCCAGAAGGATGAGAAAGAGTTACAGGCTTTGTGGAACAGTCTATCTTAGCTTTACTGGCCTTCAACCAATCCATGCCGAGAATGACATCAATGTCTGAGTTACCCAGAAGAATTAAGGAAGCAAGGAACAAATGACCTCCAATTTGAATTTGGTTTCCATGGCTTACCCTAGAAGTGTGCATTTGCGTTCCCGGATAATGGATCACGAGTGGCATAGATAAGGGATCTAGAGGGAGCTTCGTTGTTTCAGCGAAGGTTATTGACACACAAGAATGAGATGCTCCAGTATCGAACAATACCTTAGCAGGAAAATAGTTAACTAGGAGTTTACCCATCACAACTTCTGGAGCTTCCTCTGCCTCTTTGGCGTTGAGGTGGTTCACCCTTCCACTCCTAGCTGCAGGCATATTACTGGGGAAAGCACAAACTAAAGCTTGTGTTGGAGAAGAACGAGCTTGTTGCTTATGAAGCTTGTTTTGGGGACAATGGATAGAGATATGGCCTGGATCACCGCACTTGAAGCGGGTTTTTGAAGTCATTGGCTTTGGCGGAATTTAAACACTTGGCCTTTTCTGAGGTTGAGAACCTCTTGTAGGAAACATTACGAAGGGAGGCCGAGGAGTGAACCCTAAAGAGCTTGGAAGATAGGTGGGTTGAGTTGGAGATGCATATGGAACGCAAATCCTACGCTTATGTGGAGGCATGGTGTTTGCTGAAGAAGAAGCACCTTCAAGAGCATGTTTTCGAGATTCTTCAAACATCTCACGACCGAATTCCTCCCAGAGAGCTGTGTTGACGAGCTCTTCAAAGGTAATGCACTTGAACAAGGTGAGTGCATACTTCAGTTTTGGGCTTAGACCTCTGCGAAATTTGGCTTGCTTCTGGGCATCAGTTGATACCTCATCTTGAGCATAGCGAGCCAGACGATTGAACTCAGCTTGATAGTCCATCACATACATGCTTCTCTGAGTCAAGTCATATAATTCTTCATACTTCCTTTCCATGACCCCATCGGGAATATGGTGGCGTTTGAAAGCCTCCTTGAACTCATCCCAAGTGATAGAAACACCTGGTGCTCGTAACTGTTGGAAGTTCTCCCACCAAGTCATGGATTTTCCACGGAGAAGATAGGACACAAAAGGAACACGGTCCTCATCGGACACATGAGAAACAGCCAGAGTATCGTTCATCTCACGCAGCCAGTCATCAGCATCGAGTGGCTCTGAGGGAACATCAAACGTGCGTGGGTTGAGCTGGAGGAACTCTACAATTTTCACACGGCAGTTGCCCTGGTCTTGGTTTTGCTGAATGTGACTCGAAACTTGCGTCATCTGAGACAGCACTTGACTCATTTCGGATGGCATTTGAGTATCTTCTTCGCCGCTCTCCATCCTGAGGAGGACACAACGTTAACACTATAATCGGATAAACAAAATCCAATGTAAGTGCTTAAAGGATTGCTTCAGATTGCAAGAAAGGATAACACGGAACGAGACATGGCCATCAGTCATGGTACGCCATTTTTTTTACTTCCAGAAAGGTTTAAAGAGAGGTAAGAACGAAGACTAGCACAACACGAGGAAACACCAATTGAGCTTGACGTAACTTCACCAAAAGAGGAGAAACAACTGATTGATTCAAGAATGAAACTGAACGTAGCCGAAGAGGTTGATAACTGCTGAAACGAAAAGCACCACCTTGAAGACACCTGCAACAATGGTACTACGGAAACCCAGAACACGAGATGTCCTAATTTGAAATTACAGATGAGAAGGGAAAAACATCGTAACACTTCCTTACCAGAAGAACATGGAGGGTGGGTGGGGATAGGAATTGAAGAACAAAATTCCTACTCTCACGTTGAAGAATTTCCCGATAGCTACAAAATATTTTTCTAGACTGAAACAACGACTAGTAGAAGGGAACCTGACGGCGTTTAGGCTCTGATACCAACTGACATACCCTGAATTCAGGCTACACAAACAAAACTGTAACATCCCAACATTTTATAATGTTCAAAACTCAATAAATTTAAAACTTTTGTTTTGATTAAAATAAAATATTAAAATGCATAATAAGACCAACTATAAAAGACTTCAAACATATTGAAAGAGTTTAATATTTCAAATATCTCAGTTTATCATTATTTTCAAAAGTTGTTTCTAGTTAAACAATTTATTATCCATTGTAAATTCTCAAAACCTCAATATCTAATTTTACAAATGTTTTACAATCTTTGTAAGTATTTGATTTCAACCGGTTAGCCATAGCTATTCATAAATTAAAATAATATTTACAAGTGTTCTTTAATACTATTTAAAACATGATCTATTTGCCAAATGGTTTTCATTCTTTTAACTAAGTTAAAAACATAGTTTTGGAGATTACAAGTCTATAGTTTATAACCTTATAACTTCATAGATTTTATAATTAACTAATTATCCAAATAAGCATTGCATTAATTTAAATTAGTTTCATTAATTCTCAAACATAAATTGATCTTCATGAATATATATCCAGTATAAGAAATGAATTAAATCTAAAATCTATTCTGAAGATATGTTATAAGGGTTTCAAATGATTTATCATATTAAAAATGATTACATTACATTTTCTCTTTTCATTACAAATAGTTGTAATATGTTATTTAATGGCTCTCCCACCTCTCCCGAGCTCTGGCGACTCCCTAGGCGATGGCGGCGCCACCACCCTGTAGGATTCCTCTTCCACGGTCAGGGCAGCGATGGATCCCTTCAACGATCCTTCATCCATTGCTCATCAGTTGGATTTCTCTCTGGGTCACAGATTCAGATCTAAGGTCCGTGATCTTTTCTCCACCTCGGTTAACCCCGACTCCTCCTCCTCCCATCGCTTCTTTCTGGTGGTGTCATTTGGTCATGCTTGTTTCCGATTGAGTTCTCTGAATGTTAGTTTGGCCCTATCTGCTTCGCTCGGGGTTGCTTATGATGAGATTGATCTAGTCTGCTTATCTGCTCGGGTTTTCAAATTCACGGTATGTTCTAAAGGTGTGGGCTTTCTGATTCACAACTTGAGATCTGTGGTTTGTGATCAGTTCATCTGTTATTTTCACCTATGGGGTCGTGGCGGACCCAATTGGCAGCGAGCAGAGGTTAGGTGGATCAAAGAAACTGAGGCAGAATGGACAGCGGTGGACTATTCACGTCGATCACCTAATACTCATGCATCTCAGCATTTGGTTTCCTCGGTGTTTCATCGGATTACTAAGGCTCTAGATCCAAAACCTTCAACTACCCCACTTTCAGGTGCTAATTCAGTTCCTCTTGGCTGTCGTCCTCCTGTGGATGTTCATCACCATGATCCGCTACCACCTGAGATTGGTTCTAGGGTTCTTCGTGATCCGGTTTCTAGGCGGGATTCTCGCGATTCAATTTCCTTACCAAATACTCATTAGGTCCCTATTCAGCAGCCCAGTGGGCCTTCCCGGCCTGCTAACCCTGAGGATCAGGTTATTCGCAGTCAGAGGGTTAACGATACTCAAGCCCAGAAGCACTCTACTCAGCAGCCCATTGGGCCTTCTGACCCAGTGCATCCAGTTAATCATGTTGATTATAATGATACGATTACTGACAATCAGGCGCCTAAACAGTTTTGTTCCCGCTGTTTAGACCCAAGGCATTTAAGGAAATCTTGCTGCAATCAAATCTGATGCCGACTATGTTGGTTTTATGGTCATATTTCCAAATTCTGTTACTCAAAATTTAACCATAAACGGATTTATCGGCCGATCGGAAAAGTTCTGGACTCTGCTCCTTTAATAAATCAGAGGTTTGTCGTCTCGCCTCCCACCGACCAAACCATCGTCCTCCACCAGAACAGCTCCGGCGACTCCGCCAACTCCACCCGCCACCGCATTGCTCTGTCCACCCTCGGCGTCGAGATGGCAAACTATCCCTGCGACCCGGTGCCTCATCTCCCTCCGGGGGCAGGTTTTGTGCCTTTCAATCCTCTACGGCCACAACGTGGCTACATCGTCCTCGGTGGTTCCCTGCCGGCGGTTTGCGACGACTGGGCCATTGTTAACCTGGAGCCTGAGCCTGACCTGACTCACTTTGAAGGTCGGAAGTCTTGATCAGAGCCCAGCTTGAGCAGCGTCAGTTTGAGATTAAACAGATTAGCCGATGTGCGATGGGCACGGCTCTTGTTAGGTTTGATGGGGTTATTGATCAGGATACTGCAATTAGGTCCAGCCCTTATTTTATCGGTGATTCAGTTATGAGGATCACTGAGCATGATAGAGGTAGAAACTATAGGTCCACAACCTTTACCCATGATATCTGGTTGATGCTTCTGAACTATCCGATTGAATGTTGGGATTTAAAGTCGATTGTCACTACTTTAGCACCCTATGGCAGATTCTTGATCTGGAACAGAGATGATAATAACAAGGCTAGAATTATCGCTAAGATCAGAGCCTATGATATTGATAAGATCCCAGGGAGCATTGTGATTATTCAGAACTACAGTGATGAGGGCAATGGTGGTAGCTGGACTTGCCCTTGTGTGATTCTGAATACCAAGATGATTGGTGCTGTAGCTGGGGATGAAGACCCTTTACCACCAGATGGGGAAAATCCTCATCCTATCCCCATTATAGTTCATGACTTTGGGTTCTGGCATGCCGAGAATGAGGGACCTGCTGTCGATCATGTTCCAGCTCCTGTTAACAATGATGAACCGCAACTTGCCACCCCTCCTCAGAGCCCTGGAGCACTGCAAGAGAATTTACAGCCGATTGATCCTGTTGTTGTGAACCTGGTTGCCCCTGTTCAGGATTTTGTTGAAGTTGCTGATCAAGTTCCTGATGATCCTGTGCAGATTCAAGAGGCTCCCATTGTTGCACCTGAGACAGTTTTAGCTTCACAGAGCCCCCATGTTGCTGCAGTTGATGATTCAATTGTTGCACCTCTGAATCTTGATGTTTCAGTCTCTGTATCTGCTCAATATCCTGTATCCATTTTGCCACTCACTGCCTCATCTAGTAGGGATGCCCAGATCAGCTCCCCCAAACTCACTGTAGCCAGAAAGAGGAAACTTAAGGAGAAAGCTCCTAACACTATGGACTCGGTCAGGAGAAGTTCCAGGCTGGCCAAGCTGAAGGGAGGCTTCAAGGATGGTAGGCCAGAGCAAACCTGCGAGTTGGACGACTCTGACGAGGAGGAGAACATCTATCATGCCCAGGTGTTGAACACTGAAGCTCCACCACCGCCTCACTTGCCTCTTGATCTGCTTCAAGCTCTGGGCACTGGTCCCTGTCAGATGCACCCTACGGATGTATCTGAGGATGCATTAGATTATGACAGTACCAATGATAGCATTGAATAAGTATTATCGGGTGGAGGTCTTCACAATGGAGAGTTATCATGTTACACTTTATGTTATTCTGTTCTCCCTGCTACTCCTATACTTTGTTAAGTCTGGTTATGTAGTTTGGCACTACTCTCGATGTGTGAGACCCTTTGTTCTGCTTTATATTGTGGTCTACTACTGCCTATTCCTATGTTTATGGTTACCCTGTCCTTGGACTTGGTTGTCTGATATATTGGGTATTTTGGTATCTATGTGTTGCTGCTGGTTGCTTAGTCTTGCATTTATGGCTTGGGCATGTTTGATCATCTTCAGCGATTGGAGCTACAGTTGGAGTGTTTGTTCATTTGCTATCTGTGAGCATTATTTATGTTCACTGTCACCTGCCTTATTTCACGAAAGGGATTATTGGTTTAGGCCTGTTTGTGTAGCTCACGTTGGTGAACCTGCTTGCTTTGCTCCTATTGCTTGTTTGGGCTTATTAATTCTGCCCAATAGTACCTCTCTCTACATTTGTTTCCAATGAGTAGAAACTGGACAGTATTTGATTGGAATCTCAGAGGGATTAATTCCCAGCTACGATGGGATGATATTAGACATAAAATTGATGAATCCAACTGCAACATCATCTGTATGCAAGAAACTAAACCTGAACATTTTGACCACAGTTACCTGAGAAAGTTTTGTCCTCATCGGTTTGATCAGTTTGCTTATTCGCCTTCAGTTGGCAGCTCTAGAGGTATTATCACTATTTGGAACAGTGCTCTGTTTGATGGTCAGCAAATTAGTGTCTCACGTTTCCATGTCACTGTTCAGCTGGTTTGTAAACTCAGTGCACATGTCTGGTATCTTACTAATGTGTATGGCCCCACCATTGCTGAAGATAGATCTCGTTTCATTGATTGGTTAGAAAACATTGATACCACACCCATGCATCTTTGGATGATCTTGGGAGACTTTAACCTTCTAAGAAGGCCTGAAGATAGGAACAGAGGTGGGGGTAATATTAATAATATGCTGTTGTTTAACAGAATCATTTCTCAGCACGATCTAGTGAAAATATCTCTCAAAGGTCGCGCTTACACCTGGTCGAATATGCAGGCTGACCCACTGCTTGAAAAGTTAGACTGGATTTTCACCTCTCCTGGCTGGACCACCACATTCCCCAATACATTGGCTACTCCATTAGCCCGACTTTCTTCAGACCATATCCCTATCAAAATCCAAATCAACACTTCTATCCCTAAGGTCCATTTGTTCAGATTTGAGGATTACTGGATGGACTTCCCTGGATTTATTGGGGCAGTGGTAAAAAATTGGCAGTATATTGGGAGCTTTAAAAATGCTGCTCAGGACATCTCTTCTAGATTTAAGTCACTTAGATATGGTTTGAAGAAATTGAGTAAACAAATCTCACAGCTCAGTAAAATTATTCAATCTTGCAGCTTTGTTCTTGCTTTGCTGGATGGTTTGGAGGATCAAAGACAGTTATCTATCTTTGAGACTAACTTCAGACTTGCACTTAAATCTCATTTGATAAAGCTGTTAGAAGCTAAGCGCATTTATTGGAGATCTAGGGCGAAAATCAGATGGGCCAATTTGGGTGCTGAGAACACCAGTTTTTTCCACACATTTGCGACCAAGAGCTATAAGAGTAATTTCATTGCTTGTCTTAGGACAGAAGATGACAGATTAGCCTGTGATCATGAGGAAAAGGCTGCCATTATTTGGCATTCATTTAAAAACAGAATTGGTTGTTCTGATAATCATGTTATGCTATTTGATCTGCAGAGAATTGTTAACCCTAATCTCACAGTGGATTTTGATCAGCTGGAGGTCCCCTTCACCATCGAAGAGATTGATGGGATTGTGAAAGATATGTCAGCAAATAAGTCACCAGGTCCTGATGGGTTTAATGGTGCTTTTCTCAAGAAATGTTGGCCACAGATTAAAACTCAGTTCTATGATCTTTGCTTCAAATTTTTTGAAGGGAACTTTAACATCCAGAGTATTAACTCTGCATTCATCACTCTGATTCCTAAGAAATCTAGTCCTGAATCTGTCAATGATTTCAGACCTATCTCTTTGGTTAGCCTCACACTTGAATTTCTGACTAAGTTGCTTGCTAACAGAATGCAGAAAGTGATTGTCTCACTCATTCATAAGAACCAATATGGTTTTATTAAAACCAGGAATATCCAGGACTGTCTTGCGTGGGCCTTTGAATACATTCACCTTTGTCAGAAGTCCAAAAAGAAGATTGTTATTCTTAAACTGGATTTCGAAAAGGCCTTTGATAAAGTGGAGTACAGTGCCATCCTGGCTATGCTGAAGCATCTTGGATTTGGGATTAAATGGATCAAATGGATTGAGGTTGTTCTTCGGTCAGCATCTGCCTCTGTCTTGCTCAATGGGGTTCCTGGAAAAAAACTCTTATGCAAAAGAGGAGTACGACAAGGTGATCCACTCTCACCACTACTCTTTGTCTCTACAGCCGAGTTACTACAGTATGTGGTAAATGATGCCTGGAGAAATGGCCAACTTGATCTTCCTCTGGATTGTTCTTTTGGTTTAGATTACCCCATTATCCAATATGCTGATGATACCTTGTTGATAATGCCAGCTTGCTCTACTCAACTGAGAAGGTTGAAAGTGCTACTTGACAATTTTGCTGCCTCTACTGGCCTCAAGGTTAATTTTCAGAAATCCTCTTTAGTGCCACTTAACATCAGTTCTGTCCTTAGCTCTGAGTTGGCTACTGTACTTGGTTGCAAAGTTGAATCTCTGCCTTTCCCTTATCTTGGTCTACCAATGGGTACCACTAAACCAAGAATGGAAGATTTGATTGGCATTATACACAGGATTGACAGGAGGTTAGTTGGTATTGCAGATACTCTGTCCTATGATGGTAGACTCATTGTGGTTAAATCCATTATTCAAGCTATACCAAATTTTGCTATGTGTACACTCAAACTACCCCTGGGGTTTCTAGACTATATTGAAGGTTCCACCAGGGGGTTCTTTTGGGCTGGAAAGGACATCAATAAAAAGGGCAAATGCCTTGTTAAATGGGCTGAGGTTTGTAAACCTAAGGAGGCTGGTGGTCTAGGTGTGCTGAGTTTAAGGACTCAAAATGTGGCTTTGCTGATGAAACATCTGTTCAAATTCATGAATAAACATGATACACCATGGGTTCAGCTAGTTTGGCATGCCCATTATTCTGACAAGATGCCACATAATGCTTCCCCATGTGGATCTTTTTGGTGGAAAGATTGCTTGAAAATAATGAACACTTCCATTGATATTGCTGCTTGTAATCCAGTTGATGGATCCACTATTCGTATGTGGATGGATAAGTGGTCAGATGAGATCCTAAGAGTGCACATGCCACAACTTTGTTCCTTTGCCAAAGATCAGAATATTTCCCTTCAGAAAGCAGTTGGGGTATTTAACAATGATATATTTAAATTGTTGCACACTCCTATATCCATGATAGCCTCTCAGCAATGTGACAAACTTGGGCAGCTTCTGCAATCTTATCCTGATTCCATTGAGCCTGATAAATGGACCATGAGAGAGCAGAATAAAAATTACTCTTGTAAAAGAGTTTATAAGGCGATCACCCCTGTCAGTCATGCACCTCCTCCAATGAGATGGATCTGGAAATCTTGCGTACTTCCCAAACATAAGATTTTTTTTGGCTTCTCCTGAAGGACAGGTTGAACACGAGGGAATTGCTTGCCAGAAAAAATTTCCAAATTGAAACTTATACTTGTGAGCTTTGCGAGGATGGTTTATCTGAGGATCTTGCCCATCTCTTCTTTGAGTGTGACTTTAGCAAGAATTTTTGGCTCAAGCTGAATTTTGAATGTGATACAAACCTGGATTTGATTAACATGCTGATTGATGCCAAGAGGAGATATAAACTTATTTGTTTCAAGGAGTCTTTGATTGTGGGATGCTGGAGCATTTGGACTCACAGGAATAAGTGCATTTTTGATCACCAGCCTATTGATCTGGATGTTTGTTTCCTTGATTTTGTTGATTCCTTTTCGCTTATTAGACATAGAGCCAACAAAGAGGGTATGACCCAATGGGTTGACACATTATGAACTTTTGTATGTTCCTTTATCCTTTGTTCTGTTGAGAAAATAGGAAATTAAACAGTAGGGATTTTCCCTACTGTTTTGTGCCTCAAAAAAAATATGTTATTTAATAATCCATTAAAGCTAAAATTTATTTAATATTAGAATAGGAGTTTAAATATCTTAAATTCAAACATATTTGAATGTGGGTATTTCAAAGAATTTATTTTAGCCAAAAAAATTTTAATTAAACCCTAGTTCAAATTTAACATAAAGTATCAAATGTGTATCTAATCAATATTTCAAAATTATTAATTTTGAAAATTGTTCAAAACATGCCCACAACTGGTTTAACACAAAGATATTAAATTTACAAATTTTTAGAAATTTATTTGACTTCATTTGGAGTTATAAATCAAAAGATATGAATTAAATAGAAAAACAGAAAAAGAAAAGAAATGGTGACGTCACTGCTGACGTCATTCATCTTCAACCTCCAGCGATTTTTCCGGCCGAAACCTCTCCCCGGATTACTTTCCAAAATTCTTCGCGAGGTTTGCGCGATTTGCTTCCCCTCTGCCCCCTACAAATACCCCACGCCCTCCTCCGTATTTCCCCACTCTTTCCCCTCGAAAATACGCCGCCAGGCTGCCGTACGAGCTTGCCGGAGTTCTCCGCATCCGCCGCCGTGTTTCTTCTTTTCCCGGCGAAGTAAGCCACCTCCGAGCCCGAGACCGACCCCCTCCTCCTCCCAGCGTCCTTGCGCACCGGCTCATGCCCTCGGGCTACTGTTTTTGTGCAGGAAACGAGCAAAACGAGCTCGACCCGAGAACGTCGGCACCGCCGCATCCTCCCCGCCGTGTCCGACCGCTCCAGGAGGAATTGCGCGACGCCGTCGCTTCCATCGTCTCCCCCACAACTCGCCGCGTCCGGAGCAGCTCTCCGCGTGTCCGGGGAGAGACTACATCGCCGGGGCCGTCCACGCCCGAGCCGCCGCCGCCGTCTCCTTCGTCTCCGGCGACCAGAGCGCCGCCCAGTGAGCTCCATCGCATCTCCGCCGTCCGTTTCAATTTCTACGGCGTGGATTAGAAGTTTTAAAACGAAGCGGTATTTAGATCTAGACCGTCAGATCTGGATCTGACGATCCAGATCTGTTGACTTATCCACGTCAGCATCGACGTGGCAATCCAGTCAGCGCCTCGTCAGCGCCCAGTCAGCGCACACGTGGAAATTGATTTCTTTTAATTAGATTAAATAACAGTTTTGCAGAAAAGGCCCTGTCTATTCAAACTATCATATCTTTTTAACCACTTATCCAAATTTGATAAATTTTATATATTTGGAAAGCCATTGACATGTAGAATATTTTAGATCTGCCAAAATTCAAATTTGGCTTAGTTTAAAATATTCAAATTTCAAATGGTGAATTTGAGTATATTTGTCATAACTTCAAATCTATATATCCAAAAATTGTAAATAAAATTGTTTTAAAAACTTTGGAATATTTGTAATATGATGCCTCTGTTATAAAATATTTTTGAGTAATATTTGAATGAATTCATAGTTATATATTTAAATTGAATAGTTTGAATATTTTTAACATAACTTTTAATATGAACATTAATTTTCAATAAATCCAATTTGTAAAAATTTATTTAAATCCCCTCTGTCTATTAATACTAATTACAAACTTTTGTTATAAAAATTTAATCACATAAAACTCTAATATTATATTTAATCCTTTTATTATATTTTGCAAAATTAGAAACTAATTAAATTGCAATTATAACTTTATGCATACTTTATAAATATCACAAAAAAAATTAGTATTTTGTTTCTTGTGATTTAAAATTGTATTTCATGCATAGAATATTTTATTTTGTAGTCATATTTCCCATAAGAAAACTCCTCCCCCATTTTCTCTAAGTTAGGATTATTTTCAACTTAGCATTCTGGTAAAGTGCTATGCACTTAAACACTTAGGATTTTAAACATGGAGCTAGAAGGCCATTGAAGGATTTAGCCAAAACAAGACTTCAGAAGTATCTTCAAGCAGTAGAAGCACTTAGAAGAAATTCAAGAAGAAGTTCATGAAGACTAACCGACAAATATTTTCTAAGTCTTGTTTCCTCTCTCTTTCTTTTCTCCCTTCTTCTCTGAGACTTCATGAAGACTAAGTTAATTCCAAGACCAGCCTCGGTGATGCAAGAATCATCAAGTATGAAGGTTTATCAAGTCTACAAAAATTCATTCAAGACATCACCAAGGAGAAAGATGAAACCTGGAAGACCAACTACATCTTTCTTTCTATCTTTTCCCTCTTTCCTAATCTTGTCTATCACTTTAGACATAAACACATTTTGATCATGTTATTACCATCTTGAAGTGGTTGGATCATAGCGACATAGTGAGATGAAGCGGCCTGGAGACAAACCTTACATGTCCACGTACATGAGACCTGTTCCATAATTTAAGTGGCTGGCCGGGTGTCTGTCTCTCTCACTATAGTGAATATCCAATTTACAAAGAGTTGATAATAATTGTTGATCGCCTTGAAGTATAAACTTAGTATTTTCTCTAAGTATTTTTTCACATCATGGCTAAGACATTTGAGCGCTTATTCAAGATAATTTATAACAAAGTTATTTTGTCCAACTTCTGATCTTAGTCCTTAGTTATTTTTGACCAACACATTTCCTTCATTAACTTAAAAGATTTTCATAGCATGACATGGATCTCTAGTCCTTAGATATAATTTGCATATCATGCAAGACATGTTTTCCTTAGAAGTTTAAGAAACTTGATTGTATGTGTTGTGTTGTTTTGTTTTATGATTGTTGTATTATGGTCTGCCTATATTGTTAGATTGAACGGAGAGCTCCGAGTTACGTTGAAAAGAGTTTGTGAGTAAAGACTTCATCCAAAGGCAAGTGGCACACCTCATAAACTTCCTATTACTTTCTATATGCATTACTTAGTGTATTTTTATATAAGCATGTGTAGGATAATATTGCTATGCTAAACCTGTGTAGAAATTCCTTATTCCTGTGTCTAGGTTCCTATGCAATACTTAGTAGAATTATTGATGCTATGAAAATGTTGTTTTGTGAAAATCTGAATTCTACTAAGTTAATAAAGAACCTCCTGGGTGGATTGGTTGTATACGGAGGCGAAGTTGAGTGGCTACTCAGGACCATCTCTATGGTGTATACTTGAGTATGTGCACTTGTGGATGGCCACCCAGGGAACAGAGGAATCTGAAGAACTCCGAGTGACGATTGCTTCCAGTGCAGCCATTGCCAATGGGCTCTTGCTTGATCAATTATGTTGCGTGGACTCTCTCCGGCTTGACAAGCAGATGTAGGGGGTGTTAGGTGGAACGGGTCAAGCCAGAGTGGGAGGGAAAATGCTTCTGAAAGATCTCGTCTCATTCTTCTCCTTCTCCTTCTCCTTATCACTATAAGTGTGTAAAGGATAGTTTGGGTTGAATGGGTACAATGGTGAACGTGCACAACCTCTGCAGAGTCTAAAACTAAGTACTTAGCCGTGTTCCCGGTACGGACAATCTGAGCAGCTGAACGAGGACGTCAACGGAGGATTCCACCATTTCAACTTCTAAATTTAAACTTGAAGGGTGAACAAGGGTAGAATGAGACTATGGCTTTCATACCATATTTGTCTCCACTAGGTAAAGTTGTTTCAAAGAGTTAGGGAAAAACTTGCTTTTCTGCAAAATTGCCTTGAGCTCCACCAGCCAAATAAGCATATAGGTTATAGAGTTATTCCTTTAAGTGTCCACCATAGTGTCACTTGCCAGACTCCATTCTTAATGGAATCTAACCCACGTTGTTGCAATATTTTTCTTATTGCAGATTATTCAGATGACGAGTGAGGTTTCGTTGAAAAGTTTCGAGTCTACAACCAACAACTTTTCGCATGTGGCAACATGAATGAGATGGAGACTCACTGCTATTGTATTTTCGTTGTTTATTCTTTCAAACCTAGCTTTATGCTATGCAACTTGTATTGAATATTTTGTAAGTCTGGATCATCGATGTAATAAATTGATACTTTGTTGTGATATTACATCGTAAACTGTGTGTGCAAACGAATCGATCCAGGGATTTGCACTATACACATGTATCTGCCTTATTTAAAGTGTAGGTACGCTACAAAAACGTATCGGTTGGGCCACACAACTAGGAGGATACTGGGGATTACCAATCCTAGGAAACAGGCCGGCCAGGCTCGGAATGGAACATCGGCCGACAGCTCATAGCAACCCCAACGTCACATACGTCTCAAGATTGTGCACGCAAGAATCCAAAATCTTACAAACTCGTATAATGCAAACATACACACATGGTATACGAGTCGGTTTTGAACATAATGGAAATAACAGGATAAACCTAAGATACAAAGAAAGGAAACAAGTATCCAAAGCTCTCACTGAGCAAATATATCGAATATCACCAAGCAGAGGACACATGTCCCAACATTACATCATGCACCGGAAAACATGCCGGTCTGAGTATAGACAAGAAGCAAAAGGCACAAGGCCGAAACAAAAAGAGAAGGCCCATCCACGCGGTCTACCAGGAAGAAGCCCAGGGGAACTCTAACTACTAGTCGTAGATCTCGTCGTCGAACTCCACGTAGTAGCCACCCACCTGGCCGTACAGAGAATCCTCAACTGTAGAGAAAAACCACGGCCCGCGAACGGGTCAATACACCAGAGCGTATCGAACAAGCTAGAGCTAACAAGTTACAAAACTGAAAGACTCCCGAAGTATGGGGTTAAGTGGACTTAGCGGTAGCAGCACTAGCAACCTAATAGAGACACGCTACAACTTCCGTCTATATTAGAGAGGGATAAGAGAGCGCATAAGATAACCATCTACAACTAACACCAGTCATAACCCATTCTCGGATTAACCCCCTCAACCAAGGATGAGGAAGCAATTCGAGAAAACTCACACGGTCAACAAATTTAATTACCAGTTGTTGTGAAAGTAATTCTATATTACTAGTCAGGTTAATTAACAATGATTAGGTGTAAGTTAGCTATGATCTTATTTGCCAGCATCATCACCAGAACGTCCATTACCGTGGACACGGCTCATCGATAAGATTAAACCCTGCAGGGGTGCACTACTGTACCCGTACTCGTTCGATGAACCCCAAAAGCAAAGCCAGGAGGTAGGGCATCTCAACACGGTAAATCTCTTCTCTTCAACCCATCCAGGGAATCGCATGATTGTGTGCACAGCTAATCAGGTCAAGTACCCGCGGGATCAACCTTCATAGCACTCTAAGAACGTGCCACCCTATAGGAGAATCGACTACTCCAACATCATGAGATCGTCATGTAACCATATGCATGCATCAAATGGAAAGCTCAAACTACTTGCGTCGCCCTGGGTAAGAAGCGGATTAGATCGAAGCCGCGGGGGGCTCCATAGGGCCTCCCACAAGCGGTTAGTGCGCTCAAAATTGGATCCAAGGAAAAGAACTTAGTTCCTATGTCGACACTTAGTACATCAAAGCACCTCGCAAGGCATTCTGCCGGTGCCTTATCTTTTAATTATAATTCCAATGCAACTAAATAATTAAATATGAAATGTGTGGGTTAATAAATATATAATGCCCTAATTCCATTTAATTTGATCTTATCATCTATGCCATGTCTTGCCATGTTAATCAACATTTAATTTGATGTGTAAATAAATAATTTGCACCATAATTAATTGCCGGGATTTCATCCCCGCTTTAATGTGACCTAATCATCGCATGCCATATTTCCACAACAATTTTTTGCACATTTCCATGTATTAATTATGTTTCCTATTGTCTGTGTTTTTCTTTTCTCTGGGTAGACGACGACGTGTCTGCTGCCAGTACTTTCGTCCCTGAGGTTCCAGCTTTCGTGCCAGGCCACAAGCTGCGAGGCAAGCTTCTTCTAACATGTTACACGGCTGTTTGGTTTTCATCCTTGCCTTTTGATCTATGCTAGCCTAGTTTACGATTCTTGAATTGCGATCCCATCACATGTTATCCTGCAGTCCATATAGTTTTATCCCCACACCCCATCACCTATTGTATGTTTATCTGTTAGCCTTGCGAGTCATAGTGCATGCTTAAGGTTGGTTATGCGAGTCAGTTTGTCCTATGTCACTTATACTTAGCATGATAGAATGTCTACTTTAATAAAAATGTTATCTTCTGTTGGGTTAATTTAAACTAAGCAATAAAATTAAATGATGCAAAATGCCATATGAATGTCATATTAATGTTCATTGCATTTTTCTGATATTAAAACATATAAAGATTATTTTATTTGGAGTTATAGAATTCAAGTTATTGCATTTTTAGTTGTAGGGGTGTTTCTGCAAAAGACAGGGACTTATCCGTGATAGAAACGTAACAGGGAAGGTCCTCTGTGCAAACAGAAACTCCAGGGGGCTCGGTGGAAAACTTTCTGCGCCTCTGGCTTTTCTCACTGCACGCGAACCTACCGAGAGGGACTGACGCGCGGGCGCCCTAGGCCACGCTGGCGCTGCGCTGGTGCTGCACTGGCTCCATGGTCGCTGACCGTTGGGCCAGGCTGTCAGTGAGGGTGCAAAAAAGGGCCTTTTTTCTCAGCGCGGCCGTGGGGTTCGAACTGGGGACGCCCTGCGCTCGGATCGGAAGGGGCGCTGATAGCCAGGAGAGTGACTGTAATTTGTTGTAAGTATTAGCTTAGGTTTCGTTTTAACTTGCTACTACTCCTCGGTTTCATCTCTGACAAAACTGACGGAAGAAAACGGCAGCGAGATGCGGCGGACAAACCTCGCCGGCGGTGACCCTAATCGTGCGGCGCGGGAGGCGCGCAAGGGGGCGTACGCATGCTGGACGGTGGGGCTACCCATTCCCGTGCTCGTTGCGAGGAACGGGGTCGGGTGCCCGTGCTCGTGCTCGGCGCGGGTGTGCGTGTCTGTGGCTGGGCTGCTTCGGCGCCGACGAATCGAGCCGAACGAAGACGAAAAAAAGAGGGGGGGGGAGGGGAGACAACGAGGCTCACCGGGGAGCCCGATGGCGAGAGGAGAGCGAGCAGGGAGGCCGGAGAGGAAGAAGATCGGCGACAGCGCTCCGGTGGTTTTTATTCGGTGGTTGAACAGTGGGGAAGGAGAGGGGCGGCTGCGCACGGGAGAGGGAAGAAAGAAGCTAGGGTTTCGGGGGGTGACTGTGGCTTAAGAAAGAGAGGAGGGGGCTATGGGGGCGAGAGGGCAGCGAGCCAGTGGGCATGGCGCCACGGTGGAAAGCGCCTCGTCGGGCTGGGCTGGGCCGAACGTGGCCATGTTCGGCCAGGTAAGTAACTCTCTGCTTCCTTCTTTTTTTTCTTCTTTTCTTTTTTTTCTTCTTTTCTTTTTCTTTTGTTTAATTCTTTTTTTTTTGTAGTTTTAAAATAAATAGAAAAGAAACATGATAAAAAGTTTTGGAAAATTTTAATAGTTTCAAAATAGTCAAGTTAAATTGCTTGTTTGATTATTTATAAAGATTTTAAAAACTTCATTTGAATTTATTTGAAATTTCACTTGAATTTAAATATGGAATTTGAATTTGAAAGCAATTTATTTATTTCAAATGCAATTCAAAATGAAAGATGCCATGATGTTACACTTTATTACACAACAAGCATACATTTTTGGAAGGTCTACATTTGGGATGTCACAAAACAACACAGATCACACAAGATACCCAATGCCAGACCCTGGAATATAGCGGAGCTTAGGCCATACTACACATAGACAGAAGGAGACACGGCTGAGACGGGTTCCACCCTTTTTTGTATCTTTTTTTCATTTTGAAAGCAGCAGGTTTCAGACGCGCTCTTTTCCTTACCAGGGTACCTGTAACATCCCAATTTTCAGAAAAAATTAAAACCTTGCATTCATGCATTCATCATCATTTAAACTTGTCATTTGAATCACATATGATTTAAATTAAATTACTTATATATGTTTAAATTGATTTTAAGTCCACAAAATGGTTATTTGAATTTATAATAATATTCCTTTTTATTTTATTTTTACTTTGGACAAAAATACTACCAAAAGGATCTATTTTTAATAAGCTTTTCAAAATATATTTTTATGAATTTTTCTGAGAACTTTTGATAAAGTTTTGAAATTGTTTTATACTCAAAAGATTTAAAACAGAAAATGAAATATATAAAAAATGAGTCGGGCCAGCTAAGTGGGCCGAAGCCCACTGGTTATCTACCACGCTCGCAACGCCTCAACCCACCAGCAGCCCACTCCCGCCCGCGCGTCCCTCTCTCTCTCTGGCAGGTGGATCCCACCTGTCATCCCCGTCGCGGCGACTCCTTCTTCCCCAAATCACGCCCACGACCTAGCCGAGAAACGGTCGAAATCAATTCTTTGATTTCCCGGCGATTTACTTCCCCCCTTAACCCGCCGTTTCCTCCTATAAGACCCCCTCGATCCCCTCTCTCTTTTGCCCCAAGCCCCATTCCCCCAGAGCCACCAGGCCGCCCACGAGCATCCCGGAGCTCCGCCGTCGCCGCCGGCGAGTTCTGCAAACTCCGGTGACCTGCACCCTCCTCGAGCCCTCTCTTCTCTCCCACTCAGTTTCTGTTCTCATTGTGGATCTTCGTGACAAGGTTTCGTGTTTTTGTACGCAGCCAAACGTCACATCCGAGCACCACCGACGAGGACCGCCGCCGTGCACATCTCCGGCGAGCGATTATGAGAGGAGGAGGACGCTCAGTTCATCTCCATCGCGCCACCAACCTCGCCGCGATCTTCTCTTCGTCAGGGTATGCCTCGCTAGCCTCTTAGGGCAGTAGAACGACGGGAACGTGAACGCCGGTGATGGCGCCGCCGTGCGCTTCGGTCGCCGGAGTTCTTCCAGCCGGCCGCGCCGCTCGGTTTTGGTCAATTTGATCTGAACCGTTAGATCTTCTGTGCACGGCTAGGATTATATCACTTAAAAACCGAACGGTACGCTTGCGTGGCACGCACAGTCAGCGCCGCGTCAGCGCCGTGTCAGCGCACAGACAGCGCCGCGTCAGCGTCACGTCAGATATTAATTTTTGAGAATTTTTCTGAAATCATTTTATTTGGCATTTTTGCATAAAACACCCTGCATACTGTTTTTATCAATACTTTTTATCTGTTTAGCCAAATTCAAATATTTTTATATATTTGGAATCCTTAGAACCAGTAGAATATTTTGGATTCATTAGTTTTCTTTTTCGACACATTCAAAAAATTCCAAAAATTTATGTGAGTAGTTTAAGTATTTTTGACATAACTTTAGTAAGAAAAATTATTTTTGAGTAAATCAAATTGCTAAAAATTTGTTTAGATGCCCTCTTCCCAATAGCCATTTTTAAAAAATTTGGTTATGAAATTTTATTTCAGTAAACTAAAATTCTTGAGTTACCCTTTTTATTTAGTCTAAATAGTTAAAAACAAATTAAGATTATCATCATGCATACTTCATAAAAATTCTAAGAGATAAATATATAGTTTCTTGAAATTAAATTATTGCATCTCATGCATAGCATATTTTTGTATGATTATATTGCTTGTATGCTTATGTGTGGCATTTTATTTTGTTAGACTATTCGGACGGAAACGAGAGTCTTTGCAACTATAACTGCTGCATCCCCGGTTGCCAAGGCAAGTGGCACACCTCATAAAAGTCCTAGTATTTTCTATGCATGAGTAGATTATTTTTCTATAAGCATGTGTAGGATAGTATTGCTATGCAAGCCCTGTTTAGACTTCCTTATTCCTGTGTCTAGGTTCTTATGAAAATACTTAGTAGAATTGTGATGCTATGCAAAACTATTTTGATAAAATGTTAAATTCTACTAAGTTATAATCAAACAATTGGGTGGAATTGGTTGCTTGGCTGTATGAGCTGAGTGTTGTCCCCAGGGGTTTTACCTGTGGGACTTGTGGATGGCCACACAGGAACAGAGGAATCTGAAGAACTCCGAGTGAAGATTGCTTCCCGTGCAGCCATTGCCAATATGGGCTCTGTCTTGATCAATTAAGTTGTGTGGACTCGCCCTGTCTTGACAGGTGGTGGTAGAGGAATGTAGGTGGAACGTGTCAGGCCGGCAATGGGAGGAAAATGCTTCTGAAAGATCTCGGCTCATTCTTCTCCTTTTCCTCAACACTTCCAGAGTGTATAGGATAGTTTGGGTGGAATGGGTACAATGGTGAACGTGCACAACCTCTGCAGAGTTAAAATCTAAGTACTTAGCCGTGTCCCCGGTACGGACAATCTGAGCAGCTGAACGAGGACGTCAACGGAGGATTCCACAATTCCAACTTCTAAATTAAAACTTGAAGGGTGAACAAGGGTAGAATGAGACTATGGCTTTCATACCATATTTGTCTCTACTAGGTAAAGTTGTTTCAAAGAGTTAGGAAAAAGCTTGCTTTTCCGCAAAATAGCCTTGAGCTCCACCAGCCAAATAAGCATATAGGTTATAGAGTTATTCCTTTAAGTGTCCACCATAGTGTCACTTGCCAGTTCCATTTTTAAATGGTTCTAACCCACGTTGTTGCAATATATTTTTTATTGCAGACTGTTCTAATGACGAGTGAGATTTTTCGCTAAGGGTTTCGAGTCTTCAACATACATGCTCGCCTGTGGCACATGCTGATGATGGGGACTCCATGAAGAATAATTTTCCGCTGTTTACTCTGTTCACTGCTAGCTTTACGCTATGCAATTTGTAATGAATATTTTCTAAGTCTGGATCAGCGTTGTAATAAATTGATACTTTGTTGTGATATTACATCGTAAACTGTGTGTGCAAACGAATCGATCCAGGGATTTGCACTATACACAGGTACCTGCCATATTTTAAGTGCAGGTACACTACAGATGGTATCAGAGCACTGTGTTGCCTGTAGGTTCGAGCCCTTAGGATTGGATAAACCCTTTTTGATCATGATATTATCTCCTTGAGTATTTTGGATCCTAGCGGCATAGTGAGATGAAGCGGCCTGGAGACTAACCTTACATGTCCACGTACATGAGACCTGTTCCACAATATAAGTGGCTGGCCAGGTGTCTGTCTCTCTCACTATAGTGAATATCAAATTTACAAACAGTTGTTAGTATTTGTTGATCACCTTAAGATTTTGACTTAGTATTTTCTAATTAATAATGCACAACATGACTAGTACTTCTTTACCTTATGCATTTCTTGTTTTTAATTCTTTTCTTTCTACCTAAAGGATGACGAGCTTCCACTTCACCACCGCGGAGGACTTTGAGAACACCCGTTTTGGCTACTACCTCCTCGACATCGGCTTAAAGATAGGGTTACCGCTACCTCAAGTCAAAGGCTTCATCCTGAAGAAGTTTAACAAAGAGGGTTGTTGGGGAATAAAAGAAACTCAGCCCGGACGTGGAGAAGAGCCCCCATTGGAGATCAAAATTGTTAGTGACTCCAAAGATAAAGGACTCAATCTAGTCTTGCAAGACCTGATTGGACGCCTCTGTGGACGCTAAAACACTGAGTTGAGGGGCCACTACTCCATTTTCTTTGGAAGGAGAAACGAGGATGGAGAACCTTACCTTTTTGAGGTTGGAGATAGAGGCAAAGCAAAGCCCCTTAGTCTTTATTTCCAGGAGTTGGAAATCCTCGTCACAGAACTTTATGAGGATAGGCGCACTGAGCTCCTGAAGAACGATGAGCTATGTGCCTTACTAAAGGAGAACGAGGAGAAGGTGAAGGCTCAAGAGGAAGTGACAAAGGCCCAAGAAGAGAGGTTTGTTGCACAAGAGGAGATGTACAAGAGACAGAAGAAAAGGGTTCAAGAGAAGAACAAGACTATCAGAGAACTGAAGGCAGAACTCGAGAGCAATGAAGTCGAGTTTGAAGCTAATAGTGACTTGATCAAACGGCTTCGTACTGAGAAGAGGGAGCTGCAAGAAAAGAACTCTGCCCTGGAGAAAGAACTGAAGGAACTCAAGGAGGTACTGGACAATGAAGGAATCGAGATTCAGGAAATTGAAGAAGAAGATGACATGGTCGAGTAGTTAGTTAGTGAGACTACCATTTACCTTACACTTCATTGTTATCTTTAGTCTCGTATTGACCTACCAACTTGTGGTAAGGCAATACTTTCCCTTGTATCCTCAGAACCTCGCGAGTTTATTTTCCAAACTTTTATATCGTTTTAATCCAAAGGTTTGATTTAAGTGTTGGTTGTTTTTGTTTGTTTGTTGGGGTAATATTTTTTTCTTCTTTTCCTTAGTCCTTTCCATCTAAACTCATCTATGCTAAAAACCACAGATGCCTCCCCGCCGTGCGCCCGATAACAACAACAACAACAACAACAACAACAACAACAACAACAACAACAACAACAATGATGCTATACAACAGTTGATGGCCGCTCAAGCTCAGCTAATGACAATGATAACCCAGTTCATTACGGCAACCAACAACAATAACCACAACCCGCCACCGCCACCACCTCCCCAAGTGGATAGACTTACCAGATTTCTGAGGCTTCGGCCTAACAAGTTCTCCAATGCAACTGACCAATTGTGGCAGATGACTGGTTGCGCTCAGTGGACAGAGATTTAGTGACCTGCGAATGTACCGACACTGAAAAGGTGAGATTCACTACTCATCTGTTGGAGGGACCAGCAAATCAGTGGTGGGAAACTTATCAGATCACTCACCCACTGGAAACCCTTACTTGGGAAAACTTCAAGGAAGGTTTTCGTAATGCCCATATCTCTTCGGGCATTATGAACTTGAAGCAGGAAGAATTTAGAAACCTGAGGCAAGGAAACAGGAGCCTTAAGGAGTACATGGATGACTTCCATGCCCTGTCTCGATATGCCCCTGAAGACATCAACACTGAGGCTAAGAGGAAGGCAAAATTCCTAAATGGGCTGAGTGACGAACTGAAGATTCCTCTAACAGTAGCATATGCCCCAAATTATCAGACCCTCCTAGATCAGGCTATCATACTGGAGGATAACATCAAGAAGGCTGAAAGCAGGAAGAGAAAGCTGAATATTCACAAACACCATTCTGAACCTTCATTCAAAAGGCACTTTCCCCAAGATACAAACCATAGTCTTAAGCATGGGAACTATCCTAGTGGAGGAAACAACCACAAACATCATGGTCACAACCATGGTGGAGGTTTCAAAGGAAACAATGGAGGTCACAAAGGGAATGGACATGTTGGCCCTAACCTTAACCATGGACATCATCGCCCAAATCCTGAATATAAGAAAGATATCAGCCAAATTTCATGTTTCAAGTGCAATAACAAGGGCCACTATGCCACTGACTGCCCCGAGAAGAAGAATGCAGAAACTGCCAAGCCCAACCCTTTCTAGAAGGGACATGTGAACCACATCAATGTGGAATAAGTGTACGATGTACCTGATGTTGTCATTCGTACGTTCTTGCTCAATTCATGTCGAGCATTAGTTTTATTTGATACTGGAGCATCACATTCTTTCAACTCAAGAGCTTTTGTAAACAAACATGGGTTAGAGGTTAGAAGCATGGGAAATCCTGTTAGGGTAAGTTCTCCTGGCGGAGAAATGTTAGTAACCTCAGGTTGTAGACAGTTGAGTCTGAAGATTGGAAAGCATCAGTTTCCTACGAACTTGATCATCCTAGAAACACAAGGCTTCGATGTTATCATAGGAATGGATTGGATGTCTCGTTTTGAAGGAATCATATACTGCGTAAATAGAACCATCACTCTCACTACTCCAGAAGGATTGAAAATCAAGTTCAGATCAAAGTATGAGCTAAAGAAGGTTAGGCTTAATTCTCTTAAGGGGGTTAGCCTCGGTGATGTTCTTATAGTCAAGGAATACCCTAACGTGTTTCCGGAAGAACTACCGGGAATGCCACCCGATAGAGATGTAGAGTTTCTCATTGAACTAAAGTCGGGTACAGGACCAATTGCTAAAAGACCCTACCCGATGGCAACTGATGAACTGAAAGAAATCAAGAAGCAACTGGAAGAATTTATGCAGAAAGGATTTATCCGTCCAAGTTCATCACCCTGGGGAGCCCCAATTCTTTTCGTCAAGAAGAAGGATGGTACATAGAGATTAGTCACTTATTACCGTGACATAAATGAGCATACCATCAAGAACAAGTATCCGCTACCCAAAATCAATGAACTCTTCGATCAATTAGAAGGAGTCGTTGTGTTCTCCAAGATCGATCTCAGATCATGGTACTTTCAGATGAAAGTTAGAGAGATGGATATACCCAAGACTGCCTTTGTTACAAGGTATGGTTCGTATGAGTACACAGTAATGCCTTTTGGGTTAACCAATGCTCCAGCCTATTTCATGAATATGATGAATAAGGTATTTATGGATTTTCTGGACAAGTTTGTCGTTGTCTTCATCGATGACATCTTAGTCTACTCCAAAATTCACAAAGAACATGAAGAACATTTACGTCTGGTGTTGCAAAGACTCCGAGAGCATAAGTTATATGCAAAGTTCAACAAGTGTGAATTTTGGTTAGAACAAGTAGGATTCCTAGGACACCTGGTGTCTAAAGATGGAATAGCAGTGGATCCTGAAAAAGTTGATGCTGTGACAAATTGGGAATCACCCAAAAATGTGGGAGAAATCCGTAGTTTTCTAGGACTGGCAGGATACTACCGGAGATTCATAGAAAATTTCTCCAAGATTGCCAAGGCCTTGACTGAATTACTGAAGAAGGGAAAGAAGTTTTAGTGGACAGAAGCTTGTGAGACCAGTTTTCAAGAACTAAAGAAACGCTTAGTGTCTGCACCAGTCTTATGCCTACAAGATCTAGAGAAAGATTTCCAAGTTTATTGTGACGCTTCATATCGTGGTCTAGGAAGCGTATTGATGCAAGAAGGCAAAGTAGTGTCTTATGCCTCAAGGCAACTCAAAAATCATGAAGTAAACTACCCCACTCATGATCTTGAGTTAGCTTCTGTAGTACATGCCCTGAAAATATGGAGACCTTATTTATGGGGAAAGCGATGTGAAGTATTCACAGATCATAAAAGTCTCAAGTACTTCTTTACTCAAAAGGAATTAAACATGCGACAAAGGAGATGGTTAGAGTTGATCAAGGACTATGATTTAAGTCTACAGTACCACCCAGGGAAAGCCAACGTAGTGGCTGATGCCTTGAGCTGTAAGATTTATGTAAACGGACTCACGGCAGGAGAATTGCCTGAAGATCTATGTAAAGGATTTAAGGACCTCCGATTGGAAGTGGTACCTGAAGGATTCGTAGCATCCTTAGAAGTTCAACCTCTTCTGTTTAACAAAATCAAGGAAGCTCAGTTAGAGGATAAAGCAATAAAAGAAATCAAGAAGAACCTAAGTGAAGGCAAGGTCAGAGATTTTAGAGAAGATGAAGAAGGAACTGTATGGTATAAAGAACGCATATGTGTTCCTGATAATACTGATCTTAGGAAGTTAATACTTCAAGAAGCTCATGACTCACCATATTCCATACATCCGGGTAACACCAAGATGTATATGGATGTAAAGGAGAGGTATTGGTGGATCAATTTGAAGAGAGATATTGCTGAATACATTGCAAAGTGTGACGTCTGCAGTCGTGTGAAAGTAGAACACCAAAAACCGGCGGGATTGCTGCAACCCTTACCAGTACCAGATTGGAAAAGGGAACAGATTGGTATGGATTTCATCACTGGTCTGCCCAGGACTAAACCAGGGTATGATTCCATTTGGGTTATAGTCGATCGTCTGACGAAGGTAGCTCACTTTATACCCGTAATGACTACTTACACTAGTGCCAAACTGGCTGACATCTATATGAAGAGGATTGTGTGTCTACATGGTGTTCCCAAGAAAATTGTGTCGGATAGGGGTACTCAGTTTACCTCTCATTTCTGGAATCAATTACATGAATCATTGGGAACCAGATTAGAGTTTAGCACAACATTCCACCCGCAGACGGATGGACAGACAGAAAGAGTAAACCAAATCCTAGAAGATATGCTAAGAGCATGCGCTCTGGATTATAAGTCTAGCTGGGATGATAATCTCCCATATGCTGAGTTCTCTTACAACAACAGCTATCAAGAGAGAATAGAGATGTCACCATTTGAAGCCATGTATGGAAGGAAGTGCACTACACCGCTACTATGGAGTGGCATAGGAGAACGTAGTTTGTTCGGACCAGACATAATCAAGGAGGCTGAGGAAAAAGTTAGACTGATTAAGGACCGTTTAAAGATAGCACAATCCAGACAGAAGAGTTATGCCGACTCCAAAAGAAGGGAAGTCACTTATGAAGTAGGCGATCGAGCCTATCTCAGAGTTTCACCTATGCGTGGAGTTAAAAGATTTGGGATCAAAGGAATATTGGCACCTAGATTAGGGTAGCCTATGAATTGGAACTTCCGGAAGCGCTTTCCGCAGTTCACAATGTATTCCATGTCAGCCAGCTGAAGAAATGTCACCTAGAAATGGAAGAGACACTACTAAGAGATACGGTGCCACTAGAGGAAGTACAACTAGAAAGTGATCTCACTTATGAAGAGAAACCTATAAAAAATTTGGAGACAGCAGAACGTGTCACCCGAACCAAGACCATCAAATTCTGGAAAGTACAGTGGAATCACCATTCAGAGGAAGAAGCAACTTGGGAAAGAGAAGATGACCTGAAAGAAGACCACCCTCACCTATTTGCTAGCCAATCCGAATCTCGAGGGCGAGATTCATCTTAAGTGGGTTAGGTTTGTAACATCTCAATTTTCAGAAAAATTTAAAACCTTGCATTCAACCATTCATCGTCATTTAAACTTGTCATTTGAATCACATATGATTTAAATTAAATTACTTATATATGTTGAAATTGATTTTTAAGTCCACAAAATGGTTATTTGAATTTATAATAATATTCCTTTTTATTTTATTTTACTTTGGACAAAAATATTACCAAAAGGATCTATTTTTAATAAGTTTTTCAAAATATATTTTTATGAATTTTTCTGAGAAGTTTTCATATAGTTTTGAAATTGTTTTATACTCGAAAGATTTAAAACAGAAAATGAAATAAAAAAAAATGAGTTGGGCCAGGTAAGTGGGCAGAAGCCCACTCGCTATCTACCGCGCGCGCAGCGCCTCAGCCCGCCAGCAGCCCACTCCCGCCCGCGCGTCCCTCTCTCTCTCTCTGGCAGGTGGACCCCACCTGTCATCCCCGTCGCGGCGACTCCTTCTTCCCCAAATCACGCCCACGACCTAGCCGAGAAACAGTCGAAATCAATTGATTTCCCGGCGATTTACTCCCCCTTACCCCGCCGTTTCCTCCTATAAGACCTCCTCGACCCCCTCTCTCTTTTGCCCCAAGCCCCATTCCCCGAGAGACACCAGGCAGCCCACGAGCATCCCCGGAGCTCCGCCGTCGCCGCCGGCGAGTTCTGCAAACTCCAGTGAGCTGCGCCCTCCTCGAGCCCTCTCTTCTCTCCCACTCGGTTTCTTTTCTCATTGCGGATCTTCGTGACAAGGTTTCGTGTTTTTATACGCAACCAAACCTCGCATCCGTGCACAACCGACGAGGACCGCCGCCGTGCGCATCTCCGGCGAGCGATTACGAGAGGAGGAGGACGCTCGGTTCGTCTCCATCGCGCCACCAACCTCGCCGCATTCTTCTCTTCGTCAGGTTATGCCTCGCTAGCCTCATAGGGCAGTAGAACGACGGGAACGTGAACGCCGGTGATGGCGCCGCCGTGCGTTTGGTCAACGGAGTTCTTCTGGCCGGCTGCACCGCTCGATTTTGGTCAATTTGATCTGAACCGTTAGATCTTCCGTGCACGGCTAGGATTAGATCACTTAAAAACCGAATCGGTACGCTTGCGTGGCACGCACAGTCAGCGCCGCGTCAGCGCACAGTCAGCGTCGCGTCAGCGCCATGTCAGATATTAATTTCTGCGAATTTTTCTTAAATCATTTTATTTGGCAATTATGCAGAAAACACCATGCATACTGTTTTTATCATTACTTTTTATCTGTTTAGACATATTCAAATATTTTTATATATTTGGAATCCTTAGAACCAGTAGAATATTTTGTCTTCATTAGTTTTCTTTTTTGACACATTAAAAAATTTCAAATATTTATGTGAGTAGTTTAAGTGTTTTTGACATAACATTAGTTAGAAAAATTATTTTTGAGTAAATCAAATTGCTAAAAATTTGTTTAGATGCCCTCTGCCCAATAGCCATTTTTACAAATTTTGGTTATGAATTTTTATTACAGTAAACTAAAATTATTGAGTTACCCTTTTTATTAAGTCTAAATAATTAAAAACAAATTAATATTATCATCATGCATACTTCATAAAAATTCTAAGAGATAAATATATTAGTTTCTTGAAATTAAATTATTGCATCTCATGCATAGCTTATTTTTGTATGATTATATTGCTTGTATGTTTATGTGTGGCATTTTATTTTGTTAGACTATTTGGAGGGAAACGAGAGTCTTTGCAACTGTAACTGCTGCATCCCCGGTTGCCAAGGCAAGTGGCACACCTCATAAAAGTCCTAGTATTTTCTATGCATGAGTAGATTATTTTTCTATAAGCATGTGTAGGATAGTATTGCTATGCAAGCCCTGTTTAGACTTCCTCATTTTTGACCAACACATTTCCTTCATTAACTTAAAAGATTTTCATAGCATGACATGCATCTCTAGTCCTTAGATATAATTTGCATATCATGCGTGTTTTTTGCCTATATTGTTAGATTGAACGGAGAGCTCCGAGTTACGTTGAAAAGAGTTTGTGAGTAAAGACTTCATCCAAAGGCAAGTGGCACACCTCATAAACTTCCCATTACTTTCTATATGCATTACTTAGTGTATTTTTATATAAGCATGTGTAGGATAGTATTGCTATGCTAAACCTGTGTAGAAATTCCTTATTCCTGTGTCTAGGTTAATATGCAATACTTAGTAGAATTATTGATGCTATGCAAATGTTGTTTTGTGAAAATCTAAATTATACTAAGTTAATAAAGAACCTCCTGGGTGGATTGGTTGTATACGGAGGCGAAGTTGAGTGGCTACTCAGGACCATTTCTATGGTGTATACTTGAGTGTGTGCACTTGTGGATGGCCACCCAGGGAACAGAGGAATCTGAAGAACTCCGAGTGACGATAGCTTCCAGTGCAGCCATTGCCAATGGACTCTGGCTTGATCAATTATGTTGCGTGGACTCTCTTCGGCTTGACAAGCAGATGTAGGGGGTGTTAGCTGGAACGGGTCAAGACAGAGTGGGAGGGGAAATGATTCTGAAAGATCTCGTCTCATTCTTCTCCTTTTCCTTATCACTATAAGTGTCTAAAGGATAGTTTGGTTTGAATGGGTACAATGGTGAACGTGCACAACCTCTGCAGAGTCTAAAACTAAGTACTTAGCCATATCCCCGGTACGGACAATCTGAGCAGCTGAACGAGGACGTCAACGGAGGATTCCACCATTTCAACTTCTAAATTAAAACTTGAAGGGTGAACAAGGGTAGAATGAGACTATGGCTTTCATACCATATTTGTCTCCACTAGGTAAAATTGTTTCAAAGAGTTAGGGAAAAACTTGCTTTTCTGCAAAATAGCCTTGAGCTCCACCAGCCAAATAAGCATATAGGTTATAGAGTTATTCCTCTAAGTGTCCACCATAGTGTCACTTGACAGTTCCATTTTTAAATTGTTCTGACCCACGTTGTTGCAATATTTTTTTATTGCAGACTGTTCTGATGACGAGTGAGATTTTTCGCTAAGGGTTTCGAGTCTTCAACCAACATGCTCCACTGTGGCACATGCTGATGATGGGGACTCCATGAAGAATAATTTTCCGATCTTTACTCTGTTCACTGCTAGCTTTACGCTATGCAATTTGTAATGAATATTTTCTAAGTCTGGATCAGCGTTGTAATAAATTGATACTTTGTTGTGATATTACATCGTAAACTGTGTGTGCAAACGAATCGATCCAGGGATTTGCACTATACACAGGTACCTGCCATATTTTAAGTGCATGTACACTACAGTACCTAAGGGGACTGGAAGGTTTTTAATGAGGCGGCTTGCTAGCTATGTACATATCTTACGATGAATAAAAGAGAAACTTCTCTAAAGAAAATAGTTTGTTGGTTCAAATCTTTATCTTTTATTTGAAAAGGGTTCTTGGGGGTTTACTAACTAAAAGTTCTAAGTTGAAAACACAAGACTCGGCAGAGACGCCACAAAGTCAGATTCTCATCTTTCAGATGAAAAGGGGTCTTTGGGGCTTTCTAACTATCAGTTGCATGTTGAAAACTCAAGACCCGGCAGAGACGACATATCTTGGTTATACTTGCCTGCTAGCTTGATGCTATTATAACCCGGCAAAGACGTCATCGTGACCCGATGCTGAAAATCCGGCTTTCAATCTGACTATGATGCCCATGGGGACTTAGCAGACCCTGAATGACCAAGAGTTTTACGCACGAAAGAAGTCACGAGAAAGCCGGCTATGCAGAAAGAAAAGGAAACCAAAAGGGTCATCGACACCAAATATTAACTTGCAAATCCGGCCAAAGCCGGCTATCATTGAAAAGCAAGTTTTTTCAAGCGCACGAAGGCGCATCAGAATAGGTATAGCCAAATAAGTATGTAAGCTAACCTATTACAGGCCAAGATATGCCAATAAGTTGTTTTTTAGGCACATTACAATTCAGAAGTTTCCAAGCCAGCACAAAAATCAGTGTTCGGGATACTTCTCAAGGAGAGTCGGCCACATAACCTTGCCCAAGATCCTTCTCACCAGATGGCTTATGCTGAACGACGGAGGCCAAAGCCTCAAAACCGTCCGGATCCGAAGGACAAGAAGGAGCTTGAACCACAGGAGTAGAGCTCGAAAGAGCAACACCCGTCATAATGGGTGTGAAGAGTTGCGGAGCTTCCTCGATAGGCTTCCACAGGTCGAAAGGCTGAACCGTCTCTTCCTCAAAGGCTCGGTT
Organism: Poa annua; assembly: GCA_026929855.1. Taxonomy (NCBI): domain Eukaryota; kingdom Viridiplantae; phylum Streptophyta; class Magnoliopsida; order Poales; family Poaceae; genus Poa; species Poa annua. Next base: position 99,717,626 of record CM049427.1, read on the forward strand.
GTCATCATCGTAAGAATCCTGGAGGTCTGTCAAAGTGAGCCCGTCAGCGATGCGACAAGCTGGGAGCCGAACGGACTTCACAAGCCTTGCAAAGATCTTCTCCGTATACCGGGTCCCGTCAGCCTGAAACTCAGGGAAGCCCTTGGAGAGCAGCACCGGGTCAACGTTGGGGTAGTATTCCTTAGCAAGCGCCAGAACCCGGATAGCACCCTTGCGACAAGAGGATGCCTTTCAGCGTCGCATCAGAGCCAGCCACAGTCGAGGTAGCAGCCATAAAGTCCAGCAAGCTCGGAAGAAGATCCTCGAAGAAGACACCATCTTTATCATCTCAGCACAACCAAAGTAAAGCCGGCGAGTGACCCCGTAGATCGCTTGGACCTTTTCCACAGTCGTTTTACTGGTCACGCCCTGAGCTCCGCGTGCAACAAAACCAAGTAAGAATAGAAAGGCAAGAACGGTCGAAAACAAAAGCCGGAATCCAAAAGCAAGAAATCAACTCACCAAAGACTGCAATGGCAAGGTTGTGGACAAGCTTCTTGACCTTCTCAAATTCTATGGAGATCTTCTTCATGGCCATGTCCTGAATGTTGATAACCTTCTCCTGATCTTTCAATCTCTGGAGCAAGGTCTCGTTTTCAAGCATGAGCCGACGAATCGTTTCTTCATGTGTTTTTATCTGCTGCTCGGCCATTTCACGAAGGCGGCTTCTTGAGCAAGCTGATGACGAGCTTCACTGTTCTTCTGAGAGTTCTCCGCAGAGTACTCCTAAAGACATACAAGGGAAGCAATAAGGAAAAAGGGCAATGAGGTAACCCGAACAAATAAGTAAAGTTCATAGCAAAGAAAAGCAAAAACGCTCAAATTGTTATAAGTCCCAGGTTGCCGCAGGGAGCGACCCGGCACTTGGGGGCTACTCAATTTAGAGCTGAAAGAGAAGCAAGAACAGTTTTTCAAAAGGAGACCCGGAACACTGCTAGCACTACTTCCGGCTCTCGGGGACTACTTAGTTGAAAAAAGTTGCACAAGACATGTTTCATGAAGACCCGGAGTTTAGTCAAGCTATAACTACGGCTCTTAGGGACTACAGTGAAGATTTTTTCCGCTACAAGTGGTGTTCCCTAAAAATTAGCAAGAGCTAAGCATCTACAAGATACAAGCTCAGCACTTGGGGACTACTCAGGATAGGGAACTGCAAGAAAACGTACCGTAAAGCGCTTGTGAAGGTAGCACCTCATTCGAGACTCCTCCTTCCGAAGATCCGATAGGCGCTCAAGAATATATTGGAAGGTGGGAGGGAAGTCCATCGTCCTTAGGGGGCTGTCTTCCGCCACAACAACCTTGATCTTCTTTGGCGGAGCTTCGGATGTCTCCTTGCCCTTCGCCACCGGCTCTGGCACCGGTTCTGGAGTCTTGGCTTTGGCAGATGTTGAAGCTTTTGGGTCTGAAAACCCGGTGCCGGTGAGCACGACATCATCCTCCTCATGGACGGTAGGTAACTTGTCCTTCGGAGGGGAACTAGATGCGGCCGGAGGAGTCGGGGTTTCACTTATCGGCTCTTCAATCCGGCTCTCAGGAGCCGGGGGCGCAGGAGCTGGAGACTTGGGAAGAGGGGGCTCAGCTTGGTGAGGAGCTTCCTCCTCATCTTCCAGTACGGCTTTGGCCCTATAGAGATAAGACAATACGTAAGTAACAGGCCAGCAAAAGAGAGACAAATTATAGAGATGGACAAAGGAGGCAAAGGACTTACCCCTTGTTCATAGTAAAATCAGAGAGAGGGGCATCCGAGCCGGAATCTGAAGAGCCAGACAAAGACCGGGACTTAGAAACCTGGACGTTGCCTGCCAAAGGATAAGACACATCGCGGGAGGCTCGAGGAGTTTGCTGCGAGGAGAAGGATCTAGAGGGATACCTGAAGATAGCTCGTCAGATGAAGTAGAGGAGCGCGTCCTTTGGCGCTTTGGATCGCCTCTTCCGTGCCCTGCTTAAAAGGCCGGCTTTGAGAAGCAGCGGCTTCAAGTTCGAAGAAACGAGTGGTGGACATCATGCGTAGCACAGTTGGGGCCCGCTTGCGGAGAGCCGGTGGAGACGGAGGAGCTGCGGTTTGGGCGTTTTCAGGGTCGTCTTGACCTGACAGAGTGGACGCGTGAGAATCGGGATCGTCTTCAAGATCGGCTTCCAGTAAGTGAGCGAAGAGCCGGCCCAGTGGATTGAACTCACCTTCTCGTTCGGCTCCTTCCTCCGTTTCGGAGTTCTCCTCTTCATCATCATCGTCGTGGTCGGATGAGGAAGGGGTCTCATATGTGGCCTCCCACCAGTCGTCATCCTCCTGAAAGAAGACAGACAGACATGAGTTCAGTAATCAAATAAAGCGTGGTGAAAGGCGGTAAGGAAAGGATATGTTACCTCGGGAGCCGGATTTTCCGAGCAGAAGGGGAGTAAGCCGTCCTGTTGAACTTCAGCCACGGTCTCCATCAAGAGCCGTTTCGCCGCCCTGACGATGTCAGCGTTGGCCGGCTCCCGTGTAGTGAACCGAAGCGGGTCACTGGGGAGATTGGTATACTCGTATATGAACTTGAGCCGGATGGAAAGTGGTTTAATGCACCATCCGACCCAGCACTTCACCAGGTCTGTCCCCTTGATCCCGTGGGCCTTGAGAGTCTAGATTCTTGACAGAATGGGGGCCAGAGAGACGCGGTCTTCGGCGTACAAATTCACAGACTCTCCCAGCTCCAACGGCTCAGCCCGAAAACCTGGCATAATAGGTTGGCCTTTGGGAGAGGTATCTTTGCTATAGAAAAAAGTGGATTGCCAAGCCCGAGGATGGCTGGCAAGTTTGAGAGAAGGGAAAATTCAATCACGACGGCGCCGCAAATGTTCAGAGGACCGCCCGCGGAGGAGCGTTGCGGATTCCAATAGAAAAACTGGAGAAAAAGGTCGACTGTGGGTTCGATCTGGAGATAATCCTCACAGCGAACGGTAAAATTAGAAAGGGAGAGGATCGAGTTGGGAGCAAGGTCTTGAGGCCGGAGGCCGTAGTAAGCAAGAAGCGAGCGGAAAAAGAGAGAGCCAGGGGGCTTGAAACCCCGGTTGAGATGATCCGCAAAAACAATTTCCTCGTCCTCTCGAGGTGTGGGAACGATCTCGTTGACACGGGCGCGCCAGGAGATGGATTTCTAGGTCTGAAGATTACCGGCATCGACTAGGCCTTGAAGCTTGGCGTTGGACATGGTGGAGCCGCTCCAGTTTCCCGAGGTGATGGGCGGCGCGCCGCTGCTAGAAAAAAAGCTTTCCCTTTCCTGGCCTTGGGACTAGCCGCCGCGGCGGCAGCGGGAGCTTTGGTCGTGGTTTTCTTCCCCATTGCTTGAGAAGAGAGAAAGTGGATCTGGATCTGAGGGATCTAAAGTAGTGTGACAAGCTTCGCCCGCTGCGGATGCGACTCCAAGATGTAAGGGAGAAATAGCAGGCGAGTGCCAGCGCAGCGGATGAGCTGGGGCGCGGAGCGGAGAGCTCGAGAACGAGAGTGGACGGAGGAAGAAGATGAAGTGAGGCGCACGGGGGGGAATGTTTGTTTCCTCCGGTCCCCACGTATTTATCCCCAGGAAGCGTTGACCTAAGGGCAGAATGGGAAAATACAGACCTTGACTGGAATTTTGACCGACAAGAGGAGAAAATCAGAATGGAAAAGCGTTGAGTCTCAGAGCGCAAGCCGGCAAACATCGGCTGGGTTATGACGCCCGGGAACATATTTGTCAAATAAGTTGTTTAAATATTTTTTCAGATAACCCGGACAAAAGGACTGACGGCTGAAGGGGATCGTGTGCAGAAAACAAAATTTTCCTAGCAACGATATTCTTAAACTAGCCAAGATCTACACTATGCAGATACAGAAGTATGGCGGAGATCGGAATACATACCCTCGTAGACCGAATAGCGGGGATTACCCTCCCACACAAGCGTTGACAACGAAGACGACGTAGCTGACCTCTAGGTCGCGAAGAACTCAGCGCGACGAAGACGACAAAGATGACCTCGAGGTCGGGTGGAGTAAGTAGGACTCCGAGCACCGCTAGCGCAGCACCTCGCAGGGGCGTTACACACATACGGTGGAGACGACGGCCTCCGAAGCTCCAGTCCAGGACGAGCAGCGGAAGACTTGGACTGGAACACCAGCAGCGCGGGAGCGGGCTATGGTGCAAGATATCCCCCTCTCAACTCGGCGCAACTCCGACAAAGGGAATCACGAGATCAAGAGAGAATTGGGGAATTAATTGGTGAATTAAAAGGCCAGTAGTGCCCCTTCTTATATACGCTCCCGGGGGGAGCCAACCTCCCTAGCCAGGAAAAGTGGGACTATCCCATAGCCTTGGTGCGGCTAGGGAGGGTGCGTCGGCCCCCTAGTGGGCCTCTTATCCCACTTGGGTCGGCCCCAAGTCCCCACCGAATTCCCCTAGGGAATTTTCCCCTCTTGGGCCTTCTTTCGACCAGAAGGCCCATTTAGGAAATCAGCCTTAATAAATACGAAAATAAATATATAAAATCATATTTAGACATTAATTACACTAATTAATATCAAACATATTATATATAATTTATTCTAGCTCCGAAAACTCTTTCGTCGCTACCCGATCTCCATCGGACCATTCCCGGGACGTTCCCGGTGATCTCTTTCCTTTCCAGTTGTCTTGTCGAAACCCCTTAAGTGTGTTACCCTAGCTGTTCGATATAATAACAGACATGATCGAGACTCCTCTCCGAGCAATAACTAACTCGTAGGCCTGGACCCCATGAATTAATCCCTGTGATATAACGAATGACTTTCATCTATCAAACCTGGACGTATAGTCTTAAACCCTTTGTCATGGCGATACTTAGCGTGTCCAAGCATCACTCTCAGATATCTCCATACCTAGCATGATCTCATTACCGACAACACTATCCTCTACTCGTCCATGATATTATGTCAGCTGGTGACCTAGTCACATGTTTGCAAACTCATTTGACATAATCTCACCGAGTGGGCCCTAGAGTATCTATCCGGCTATGCGGACTGACAAATCACGTTGTTGACCCCTCGTCTCAACTACCCCCTTCCGATAACCAAAAGTATCACCGTTATTGTCACACTAAATAAGATATGACATTTGGTGCAATCAAAGTATCTTTCAGGAATAACAATAAGAGTTGGTCTCAGGGTTTTAAGACGTAATGACTATGTCCTATAAATACTGGGTATGTCCATCACATCGTTCAACCAACGACATGACTTCCATTGCTGACCGGCGCCATGCCCTATGATCGGAAAACCTCGATCATCAATCGCGCAACGAAACTAGTCTTAGTAGAGGCTACTAGGGACCTGGTTGTTTTCTACCACACTTGTATTAATGTTTCCGCTTAATACAGTTATAGCATGGTATAAAACATATAATGAACAATTGGGATATTGCCAATAAACTATGTTTATTAAGTGCCTCTAGGGCATATTCCCTTCAACGGCTTCCCTAGAATCATGCCCAAATGTGCAAAGGTGAAGCAAGTCCAGTCTAATGTCCAAGTTATCCAAGGGGCTACTGTTGGGGAGATCATTACCCGGAAGACCCACCGACATAAAAGATAAGCTGGCCTGGCAAGATCCTGGGCCGAATATCACTACAACAGGAACCCCCCTATAGCAACGTATCGATGTGTTGCCAAATGTCCATATAAGCGTTGGCAATGTCTATACCAACGGATTTAGTATGCGTTGCCGTAGGTGGCGTTGCAAGGTTCTATGACAACGCATATAGATGTGTTGGTAAATGATACAAAAAAGCGTTGTAACCTAACAACATATATAATCAGCCTAACAACACTTATTATGCGTTGGCATTTATATTGCACGAATTGATTTAGCATGCACAATTAATGGTATTTAATACAATACCAAGAAAAATTGCTATGTAATTTCCAACATCAGAGAGGGGGGCCACAATATTGTTAATAAGATCTCATATATTAGATCAACATAGTTGTATTACAGGAAGATGCTCCAAAGAATACATAATATTGTTCTATACTTTGCACGTGGAAATGCAATTCTAAATTATTTACTGTAGCCAATCTCCGTGTTTTAATAGTCATCTCCGACATGCATCAACCATTATCTTGGCAATCTACAGCAAGAATTGAGGTAAGTAACATAAAATTAGTGAGAAAGAAAATTAGCTAGTATCATTCTTAACTTCATTCCGCGCTAAAAGCACCTTGGCATTGAATAAACCAGCATACGGTAAGACATAAAACTTACATAAAGGATGATTACAGGAGCAACTACACAAATGGCTCCACTCCAATCCTACGCCCATGAGGTAACAATTCAGCATATTTGTTGATGCATGTCGGAGATGACTATTAAAACACGAGAGATTGGGATTTCATGTTCTATGTTCCTCACGTATTCATCATTGCCTTGACCACCAGGCAATATTCTAAATCTACATACAGAAACTGTTCATGACCGGAACTCACGAGGTTTAATAGCAGATCATACAATACGAGTGGCTGAAAATATCTAGGATATAAGCTTATTAGCTGAGCCAGTCAAGTACTATTAACCTAGATGATAAGCAGAAACTACATCGTACCTCTTGCATTTGGATGTATTGTGATGGAAAATTCAGTAAACAAAAATATGCGAAGGCTGAAATATATAAAGGATAATCGACATAAGCAAATAAGAATATTGCAGTGCGTATACAAAATAAATTACTTGCAGATAAGTAATCCACTTTATTTCCAAGTAACGTTTCTTGCTTCAAGCCATCCATCGGCTACCCAATATTCAGAAAGAGATACTTCACACATAAAGAGAATACTACTCCAGATTTGTTGAAGGGTATTTTATACAAAATTGGCAACGTACATCAGTTAAGAAAAACGAAATTAGATGCTCTCATGTGAGGCCCCGGCCGACCGAACGACTGACAGTCATTGGAGACCTACTGTAAATTTTTGAAAGTAAGATCGATCAGAAAGAGTGTGGTGGTCGAAATAACGCACAAAAATTTTATCTAAGAAAGAAGAAGAACAGCAGCTCACCATACCAAGTACAGTAGTTGCGACACCGTCGTTTCCAGAAATTGTAGCCGCCGACGTCATTCCCTGAGAAACTGTCGTTGCCGCCGTCACCCTTCGAGATACTAACTGTACTCCAGTTCTCGCAAGTAAGAGATACCGCCTGCGCAGCAACCTTAGACACCACGGCCGCACGATGATGTTGCGGGGCGGATCCAGTATGGGAAATAATGAGATTGCACATCATGGGAGAATTAATGGCTATCCCTATATATGCATACTTAATCGGAATTTGTTAGGAAGCGGAAGATGATAGAGGCGTGCGGGGCGTGGTCAAGACCCAAGATAATCACTAGAGCAAAACAGGCTACTGGTCCCGGGTCGGGAGGGCTTTTTGTCCCGGTCACGCGCCCGGTACAGTGTGTTCGGGACAAATAGCCTCCCCTATTTGTCCCGACACGTCACGGCTCGGGACCAATAGGAGGGTCACGTGGCTAAACCAGACAGCCTCTGGCTGCCACTCATTTGTCCCGGTTCGTAATACGAACTATATATGTTTTTTTTGTTTCTTTTATTTTGTTTCCTGTTTTCTATTTGTGTTTCTGTTTTCTAATTATGTTACTGATTCTTTTGTATTTTTTCATTTATGTTTCATTTCAAACAAGATCGAGTTGCATATTATACGTTACTATGTAATATATATCATGAATACACGATTTTTTCCTCGGGATATAGTCATTAATACTACTAGTACACGAGTTGTCCCAAACAAATATTTACAACCGGAAGATCATGTCTAAATATTTACAAACAGAGATCATTACATGACAGAGAAGCATTAGACCCTATTTTTTTCCTCGGGATGGTCTTTTTTGGCGGCCGGATTATACTGCATTATGCGCCTGGCTTTATGACATAGTCAAGCAGAAAGCCCGCAATTTCCTCCGTAATTGGTAGTAGGCGGTCTTTTGCATCAAGCCTGTTCCGGATCGTCTCAAACTAAAAAGGAGAGATCAACACCAATATATCAACCATTATGAAAATAATTCAATTTGAAAAGTGAACAAGTTTGAATGAATTGTTAACGTACCCTATTCCAGTCTGCACCCTCATTGAAGTGAATTCGGATGAACTCGCAGACATAGAATCCACACAAATTGGTGCCTTGTTGCTGCTTCGCGCACTTTATGATAGAATAAGATAAGAAATCAATAAAAAATAATCAAAAATATTGAAAAAATTGTATTGTGAGACTGAAATTAAGAATATACATACGTGGAACCTAGCTAGTACGTCTTACCTCTCGCCATTTAAAAGTGAGGTTCTTAGCTATACCGACTTCCTTATGGAAACCGGTGAACTTGTCCCAAACCCTGAAGTTTACGGTATTAAAAATTAGTAAAGAAGTTAACTAATTACTATATATTATTAGAAAAGACGAGGTCGATTGTGATAATGAATGAAATTACCTCTGGAGCATCTGTTTCGTGTCGTCGAACTTTTCTTCAGGTTTCGATAATGGGTCGAAGACATCAACGATTGCCTTTTCAACATCATTCTCAAATAATACCAAGTGAAATCTGCCATATGTTTATATTTGTTAATAACTAAATCATCAATTACATATACTTAATTAACATCGAGTATGTATAAGAAAGTAAACAACTCACTCTCGTCTGGGAAAATTAACATCGAGTTGAACGGGAAAATTATGGTGCTTTTGTAATGTTGCGCCATCAAATAAGTAAGCAAAAGCTCCTCCGTTTGATCTGGGTAATGTAACAAACCATGATGATGAACTCGATTAGGGTCAATGAATCCAATCTTGTGATTGAGTCCCAGCTTTCGAGATTGTATAATTTTCAGCCTGCATAATAGAGTACAAAAGTAATATAGTGATAAGGATAATTACAAGCAATGAAAAATAAGTTGAGCTAGAGAATTACTGACATATATACATAATTTAATTACTTACATGCAAAAGGCACTGATGATAGATTTGTCGAGCGCGTCAAAATTGAATAACTGCCATAATTCGCAATACTCAATTTGAATTTCATCATCACCTGGGCCAAAAAAATCCGGTGGAATTTTCCCATAGAGCCAGTCTCCTTCTTGACTTTTCGTAGTACGCATGTACCACGCATTTAGTTGGTGCAACCTAGCTGGTAGAGTGCGCACCATTGCAGGGTCGACAAGATCTTCTCCTCTCACATATGTCCGCACCACCTCATGTATGGTGACACTCTCGCCAGATTGCAATGGCTTAAACTCTGCCAGAGTTATACCCATATCTCTAGCTTGCTGCGAAAGTACATCATCGACCGGGTTCCGGTTGTAAGGCGCCAATATGAGTGGAGGGGACGATTGTCCCGCCTGCATTCCGAGCTGTGGAACATCTCTCTTCTGGGTGGCAGCAGATTTTTGTTCTTCCCGCACTCTCCTAGATGTACGCACCAGAACGCGTGTGTAGTCATCGTCCATATTTAGTTCATATTGCGACGGATGCGTAAGAAATTCTATGGCCCACCGTATCGCATCCGAAGAATAAACCGGAACAGGCAAAGGCATCTTTTTTGCCTTCTTTCTCTGGGAAGCCTGGATCTCCTCGACCCATGTATCGACATCTTCGCGAGAGTTCACAAAGCGAGACTTCCCCGTTTCGCTTTTCTGAGTACTAGTCGACGCAGCGGTGCACTTCCGCTTCTTTTGCGGAGGCGATGGAGTCCGTTGACGCGGCGGAGTAAGCTCACGCGGCGGAGTACGCTCACGCGACGGCGGAGATGGACTAGCGCCTTGGTTGTCATTGTGGGGGGTGTCTGGACTAGCGCATTGGTTGTCGTTGTTGTAGTTATGTGGACTGGCATGTGGACTGGGAGGGCGATTTTGCTGCATGTGTGGGAAAACGATGTATTCCTTTTTTCATAAGCAGGTACTCTTGAGGGCAAATCTCAACTCAACCTCGTCTTCACCCGTAGGGAAGTCCAGCTTAATTCCCTCATATGTCTTGATAACCTCATCAACCCCGACAACAGCATAACCATCTGGAATAGGGCGGCAATGGTAAGTTCCATTTGGTCTAGGCGGTAGGGCAAAGCCGTGCGCCACCTTCACGGTTATGTTCAAGCATGGCACATGTAGGTCGCAAAGTTCCCGCTGCACTATATTATCCACGGGGTGACGAGGACCCGGCATATCATTGTGGCGATCGAGCTCCGTCGAAGCCACGCTGCTTCTCCGCATTGATTTTGTATCAGGAGAAGGATCTTCGGGCGTCTCAGTTTCGCAGGGCATCCGTCGAGTCTGCGCATTGCCTTCAGCTATGCTATCTCCTTCTCATGCTGTAGTAATTTATTTTCCATCCACTTGGCCCGGTCGGCATGCTCTTTCTTCTTTCTCGATCGGCTTCTGTAAGTGCCAACATCTTTGGGAAACCCAAGTATCCACGGTACGGAGCCGACGGTTCCTCTTGTTCGTCCACTGTGTTCAGGATTCTTAAGGGCTCGTGATAGCTCGTCCTTCTCTCTGTTAGGGTGGAACCTGCCTTCCGTGAACTCCTTGCATACCTCTCTGAGAGCTTCAATAGGGTCAGGTCCGTGCTCCTTGGTAAAAAGACAGTCACCTGTTTCAGGGTCTAACTTTCCACCATGCCCATAGAACCAAGCCTTAAGCCGGTCTGGCCAGCCAAATGTCTCGATCTGTATACCTTTAGCCAAAAACTCTTCCTCCATTTTCAGAAACTTAGGCAGGGCCGTCAGGTAGCCACCTGACCCCATGTTATGGTGATATATCTTTTTGTCTGCATTTTTCTTATTTCTCACTGACATTATCTTAGCGGCTTCCGATTGCTTGTACGCCTTAAATTCGGGCCACTCATCTTTTATCTTTTCATAGACTCCGACAAATTCTGGAGTCTTACCTTCTTTTATGAACTTGTTTAGCCTTTTCTTCCAGCTGCGGAACAATTCACCCATCTCAATATAAGTCCAGGCCTTGCATCGATTCTCTATAACCGGCTCCTCTACATCCTCCTCTTCCGGTAAAGTGAAATTCTGCATGAGCTCGTCCCAAAGGAGTTGTTTGTCTGCATTCGAGACATAAATAACCCCCTCTTTTGGCACCTTTGGCTTATACCATTCTTGAGCCCTGATGGAGAGTCTGTCCCGAACGATGACTCCGCACTGAGCTACAAATTTTCTTGCGTGGTTAGCGGGAGCAATCGGTTTGCCTTTTTCATTAATTGCGTCGATGTGGTACTTCTGTTTCCCTTGGAGCTTTTTGGTCCCGGTTCGTGTCCCGCCTCGTTTCACAGCTGCTTTTTTGCTTGGTCCCGGTTCATGGCCCGCCGACGGCTAAACACAAGAAAAAGTGATAGTTAATATATGTATACACACAAATCTATTCAACGGAGACAAAAACCTGAGGGCATATATCTACCTCGGCGGCCGACTTTCCAACAGTAGAGTCGGTGAACTGTCGGTGAGCTGAACTGTCGGTGACGTCTATTCCGTCTGAATGCCCCTCCAGTCCATCACCGGACTCGTTCAGAAATTGCCCGGTGAAATCGTCTAAGTGTTCCTCTTCTTGTTCATGGTTTCTGCCGGGGTCCAATTCATCACCTTCGCGAATGATGCCGAACATGTCCTCTTCTTGTTGAAGGTTTCTACGGGTGTCCATAGTTTCTGCAAGAGATTTCAATCTATTTAAATAATTTAAATAACTCAACATCTAAATAACTTTACCGATATGTCATACAACTAAATAACTTTAATAACTTCATATATTTTATAATAAATGAATTATCCAAATGAACATTTCATTAGCTTAAAATGATCTTCATTTATTTTCAAAACACAAAATGATTTTCATGAATATATATTCTATATAAGAAAAGAATTAAATGTGAAATCTATTCTAAAGATATGTTATGAAGTTTTCAAATAATTTATGATAATATAAAAACTTTTGGTGCACAAAATATTTTGAATTAAAAATGATTTCATTGCATTTTCTCTTTTCATTTCCAATAGTTGTAATATGTCATTTAAATAACCTATTAAAGCAAAAATTATTTTATTAACCCAAAATGAATTATTTAAATAACTAATCTCAAAGTTGACCTAAATGGGCAATTTTGCATTTTATGAATATTTCAAAATATTAATTTTCAAAATTATTCAAAACATGCCCACAACTGGTTTAACACAAAGATAATAATTTTACAAATTTTTAGAAATTTGTTTGACTTCATTTGGAAATTTAAATCAAAAGATATGAATAAAATGGAAAAATCAGAAAAAGAAATTCACTTGTGACGTCAGCGATGACATCACTGCATCTTGAACTGTCGTTCGAGAAATCCGGCCGAAATCCTCTCCCAATTTCGTTCAAAATCAGCGCGTTTCTTACGGGATTTGTTCAGCGCGTTCAAAATCAGCCCCCCGAAACCCCTAACGGAGCGCCGCCAGGCCGCTGTTGCCGCTCGCCGGAGTCGCTCGGTCGCGGAGCCGAAGATGGCGATAGGAGGCTAGGGTTCGTGGCACGTGCGCGCAGAGAGAGAAAGGGAGCACGAGCTAGGGTTCAGGGCACGCGCGAGGCTCACCTAGTCGAAGAAGGAGGTGAGGAAGGTGGCGGCGAGGCCCAGCCGGAGTCGAAGAAGGAGGCGGCGGCGACTAGGGTGGTTCACGGGAAATTTGGGCAGCGCTTCGCGAGGAGAGGGGAATGGCTCCGGGTTGTGGCTCGACCCGGGAACCCTAAGTGTTGCTTATATAGCAACACTCAACTGTCCCGGGTGGTGGCTCAGCCCGGGACAGATAGCACTCAACGGTCCCGGGTGGTGGCTGCACCCGGGACAGATAGCACCCCATCTGTCCCGGGTGGTGGCTCAGCCCGGGATAGATAGCACCCCATCTGTCCCGGGCTGAGCCACCACCCGGGATAGATGGGGTTTTTTCTTTTTCTTTTCCTTTTTCTTTTCTTTTTCTGTTTTCTGTTTTAAATAACTTTGGAATTTGGAAAAACTTTAAATATGAAAAGTGTTTGAATTTGACTAACTAATACAAAAACATTTTCTCTTTTCTATAACCATTATTTTAATAAGTTTAAAACTATTTTGAATGTGAATTTGTATAACTTTTGCAAACTTTGGAATTTGAAAAAACTTTCAATATGAAAGTGTTTGAAATTGACTAACTAATACAAAAACATTTTCTCTTTTCTATAACCATTATTTTAATAAGTTTAAAACTATTTTGAATGTGAATTTGTATAACTTTTGCAAACTTTGGAATTTGAAAAAACTTTCAATATGAAAAGTGTTTGAAATTGACTAACTAATACAAAAACATTTTCTCTTTTCTATAACCATTATTTTAATAAGTTTAAAACTATTTTGAATGTGAATTTGTATAACTTTTACAAACTTTGGAATTCTGAGCTGTTCGATCAACACTTTAACTTCCAAATCGGGACTAAAGAAGCACACAGATCGTGTGTTTCTTTCAAGCACTTGTTAGCCGTTTGATCAGGTGTGTGTTTCTTTTGATTGCGTCTGAGTTGTTCGATTAACGCTTTCAGTTTCAAACCGGGACTAAAGAAGCACACGGATCGTGTGTTTCTTTGAAACACTTTTTAGCCGTTGGATCAGGGGTGTGCTTCTTTTGAGCACTTGAGAGCTGTTGGATCAACACTATCAGTACCACTGGTTGAGCCCGTGACCCTATATATAGCCCCCTCTCGGACGAGGCGAGCACTCAGTGTTTCCTCCTTCTAGTGCCTAGCCGGGTGGTGTGGTATACAAATCACTCGGATTCACTGCATACGCCCCACGGTGCATTTGATATGCAGGCACTCAGGAGCCACCGTGGGGCTGTATGAAGGTGAAATCGTGTGTTTTGTTCTATCAAAAGAATAGTTCAATTCATCTACTGAGGAATATATACAAATTACTCGGATTCCCTGCATACGCCCCACGGTGCATTTGATATGCAGGCACTCATCAAGAGCAACCGTGGGGCTGTATGCAGGTGAAATCGTGTGTTTTGTTCTTTCAACGCCGACGGATCCATTTGATATGCAGGTAAAAATGGAGCATCTTCTTCATATAAAAAGTTTAATATATTAATTATTACATATCGCACCAACATCTCCATCACACAACACCGCCAGTTCTTCTGCGTCGGAACCATGGAGCATCTTCTTCAATCAACTTGATGATTGGGTCAATATTCACTACGAAAGGCGGAATTTCATCAAAATTATTATAATCATCTGACATGTCTGTCTTGTCCTCCACTCCCACGATGTTTCTTTTTCCTGAAAGAACTATGTGACGCCTCGGCTCCTCCACTCCCAGGAGGTTTCTTTTTTTGGGTCTGCTTGACATGTCTTTCACATAGAAAACCTGAGCCACATCATTGGCTAGCACGAATGGTTCGTCTCTATACGCAAGATTGTTTAGATCCACTGTTGTCATTCCGTACATCTTGTCTACCTCTACCCCGCCTTTCAGATTGACCCATTTGCACCGAAACAAAGGGATCTTAAAAGAAGGTCCATAGTCAAGTTCCCATATCTCCTCTATGCAACCATAGTATGTGTTCTTCTGCCCATTGTTGTTTGTTGCATCAATGCGAACACCACTGTTTTGGTTCGTGCTCTTTTTATCTTGGACACTCGTGTAAAATGTGTTCCCATTTATCTCGTACCCTTGGAAAGTATATATAGTTGTAGATGGTGCCCTGGCCAACAAGTGTAACTGTTCATCAACCTTGTCTTTATTTTGAAGATGTGCTCGCAACCAACCGCCGAACGTCGCCATGTGTGTACGTACAATCCAGTTGTCAGACTTCCCCGCATGTAGAGAGCGTACAAGATTCTTGTGTTGATCGATATACGGGGCCACCAAGGTAGCACTTTGTAGAACTGTATAGTGTGCTTCAGTGAAAGAATGTCCATCCATACAAATTTTTGTTTTCTTTCCTAGTGTGCCTTTTCCACTAAGTCTACCCTCATGTCGTGATTGTGGAACATCTATCGGCTTAAGGTCATGAATAAAGTCAACACAGAACTCAATGACCTCCTCGTTACCGTAGCCGTTGGAGATGCTTCCTTCTGGCCTAGCACGGTTATGCACATATTTCTTTAAGACTGCCATGAACCTCTCAAATGGGAACATATTGTGCAGAAATACAGGACCGAGAACTTGAATCTCTTCGACTAGGTGAACCAGGAGATGCGTCATAACATCGAAGAAGGATGGAGGGAACACCAACTCAAAACTGACAAGACACTGGGCCACATCATTTTGCAACCCTGGTAGAATCGCCGGATCGATTACCTTTTGAGATATTGCATTGAGGAATGCACAAAGCTTCACAATGGGTACTCGAACATTTTCCGGTAGTAGCCCCCTCAGTGCAATCGGAAGCAATTGCGTCATAATCACGTGACAATCATGAGACTTTAGGTTCTGAAATTTTTGGAGTCTCACATTTACTATCCTCTTTATATTCGACGAGAACCCAGCCGTGACCTTGATACTGTTCAGGCATTCAAAGACTATACTTTCTCTTGTTTGGTAAGAGCGTAGCTGGCAGGACCTTCGTAGTGTTCGGGACTTAGGCCGTCTCGTTCTTTCACACGTTTCTGATCCTCCCGTGCTTCCTCTGTATCTTTTTTCTTCCCGTACACGCCCAAGTAGCCTAGCAGGTTCACGCAAACATTCTTCGTCACGTGCATCACGTCGATAGCAGATCTAACCTCTAGGACCTTCCAATATGGTAGCTCCCAAAATATAGATTTTTTCTTCCACATGGGTGCGTGCCCGTTAGCGTCTTTCGGAACCTGTTGTCCTCCAGGACCCTTTCCAAAGATTACTTTTAGATCCTTTACCATATCAAAAATTTCTTCACCAGTACGGTTGACAGGCCTCCTACGGTGATCAGGCTCACCTTTAAAATGCTTGCCTTTCTTCCTTGCGGTATGCCTGATCGGAAGAAATCAACGATGCCCCAGATACACACACTTCTTACATTTATCCAAATATAAACATTCAGTCTCACCCAAACAGTGTGTGCATGCATTGTACCCCTTGGTCGACTACCCTGAGAGGTTAGCAAGAGCAGGCCAATCGTTAATTGTTACAAAAAGCAAAGCTCGTAGGTCAAATTCCTCATGTTTGTGCTCATCCCACACCCGTACACCTTCTTCCCGCCACAACTGTAAAAGTTCTTCAAATAATGGCCTGAGGTACACATCAAGGTCGTCGCCGGGTTGCTTCGGGCCTTGGATGAGCAATGGCATCATAATGAACTTTCGCTTCCTGCACAACCAAGGAGGAAGGTTATAAATACATAGAGTCACAGGCCATGTGCTATGACTGCTGCTTTGCTCCCCAAACGGATTGAAGCCGTCTGTACTTAGACCAAACCTTAAGTTCCTTGCGTCATCTTCAAATTCCGGGAACTCTCTCTCAATTTTTCTCCACTGCGACCCATCAGCGGGGTGTCTACACATCGCGTCTTTCTTACGGTCCTCTTTGTGCCATCGCAACAACTTGGCATGCTCTTTATTCGCGAACAGGCGTTTCAACTGTGGTATTATAGGAGCATACCACATCACCTTGGCAGGAACCCTCTTCTGGGGACGCTCACCCTCAACTTCACCAGGGTCATCTCGTCTGATCTTATACCACAATGCAGTGCATACTGGACATGCATCCAAATTCTCGTACTCACCGCGGTAGAGGATGCAGTCATTAGGGCAGGCATGTATCTTATGCACGTCTAATCCTAGAGGGCACACAACCTTCTTTGCTTCGTACGTGCTGCCGGGCAACTCGTTGACCTTTGGAAGCATCTTCCTAATTATCTGCAGCAACTTTCCAAATCCCTTGTCAGTCACACCTCACTCTGCCTTCCACTGCAGTAATTCCAGTGTGGTACCCAGCTTTTTCTGACCATCTTCGCAACTTGGATACAACGATTTCTTGTGATCCTCTAACATCTGGTCGAACTTCAACCTCTCCTTTTCAGTTCCGCACTCTCTCTTTGTATCAGCAATGGCCCTACCAAGATCGTCAGCGGGCTCATCTGGTGCCTCTTCAGCTTCAGCTTCCCCCGTTGCAGAATCTCCGTACTCCGGGAACATATGATAGTTGTCATTATCTTCCTCTTCTTCATTGTCTTCCATCATAACACCTTTTTCTCCGTGCTTCGTCCAACAATTATAGCTGGGCATGAAACCATGCCGAATAAGATGACTTTGAAGGGTTCTCGCGTTTGGGTGATCTGTCTTATTCTGACAGTTGACACATGGACAACACATGAAACCATTGGTACTGTGGGCCTGGGCTTTCTCTAGAAATTTCCTCAAACCTGTCATGTACTCGGCAGTGCGTCGGTCACCATACATCCATTGTCGGTCCATCTGCATTATATAATGAACTATATTAATAACCATTACAGAACATGCACGTACGGTATCAATTAATTACAAATGAAATGAGAGAAAAATTAACCTTGATCGAAAAGAAGAATAAACTTTAAGTGTAAATCAAATCATTTTGTGAACTCTCTCGGGCATTTCATCGAACACTTTGCATGCATAAGTAAAAAAATGTAACTAGCACACACCCCCTCCTACCATTTCATAAAAAAATGCCTCCTTGTTTTGGAAGAGGGGAGGGGCTGCTGAGTATATATAGACATGGGCCATTTGTCCCGGTTTCAATCACAAACCGGGACAAATAGGCTGGTGCCTTGAGGCACGCCCCATTTGTCCCGGTTCGTGATTGAAACCGGGACAAATGGCCCATTGCACATGCGCCCGGCCTCTGCAGGCCCCCATCTGTCCCGGTTTGTAATACGACCGGGACAGATGGGCTATTTGCATTTGGTCCTTTGGCCTATTCTCTACTATTGAATGGAGCAGTTACGGGAAACATGCAAGGAATAATGGGCTCATATGAAAGTTGGCGATAGTATTCCGTTGCGAGAGAACAAACGCTACCATGCATGTATATTCCGTTGCAAAATATCCGTGGCTGTATATAGGGTCTTGTTGTAGTGTATGCATAAAGACATGGGATGGGTCACATGTAAGACGGTGCGCTACGTAGGCCTTGGCCCGCAAGCAAGAAGGATACAGAAGGCTGGAGACCAAGTACAAGACGGAGTCCTGCTAAGAAAAGCGAAGGCTTAGAGGACTTAGAGTAGAGTCCGGGTATAAAAGGAACCCGTACCCGGCCTTGTACCTCCAGCGAGACCTGCCGCCTATATAAGGGGGTCCCCTGGTTCCTTGAGATGACAAGTTCCATCGACACAAGTCATAGGAGAGACACCATTATAATTTCGAGACCCGGAAGCTAAGGCGCCGAGTTCTCGAAACCCTAATCAATAAAGCCGAAGCAGGAAGTAGGTCTTTACCTCAAGACGAGGGGCGGAACCTGGGTAAACACTTGTTTCCCCACGCCACGCTAGAAAAGCTCCTGATGTCGGAAGCCGCCATGCCCCTCATCTAAAGTTTCCAACCGGAAACATATGTCGTGACAATCCCACGAGATTGGGGAAGCTAGTTTATATGAAAATAATCATTTTTGCTGCTCAGCTTTGGAGGAATTAATTTTCCTTCATAATGCGTTGCCTCCAACATCCGATAATTCTAGGGCCAATTGGTTATGTGCCCTACCTACCTCTGTTTTATCAGTTTGTGCCATTCCCGCGTAGTTTCTCTCGTCCGTGCACTGGCTGGCTCGCATATCGGAAAAACGATCGTTTCCCTCTGGTCAACCTCCTTTGACCCGCACTTGGCTTGACTTGTGGGGTCGGCTGGGCGTGGCTCGGTTGGAATTTCGTTGGGTCGGGTAGTGGGCGGCTCGGTATTGATTTTCAGGGGTCGGCTCATTTCGAATTGGACCGTTGGTAGGTTCCCCCCCTCCTAGCCACCGCAGCCCTAGCATCGTCACGCCCCGCCTCTCCCCGTCCCCGGTGGTGCACGACACCTCCGCTTGGAAGACGCATCCACGGCGGCAGTTCCAGGCCCCGCCCGTTGCGCTGGTCAATTGTGGAGGACTGTTTTATCCCACTGCCCGATGAGACTGCAGCTGGATGATTATTTGCTCTATGCACGACCGAGCGATTTGGTAAAATTAGGATTGAGGTGGTTCGGAAATGAATTTAACATGAATGCATACTGTGGAACACCTTGCGGGCGCATGAACCGCCGCCGATGAAAAAAAGAAACAATGAACACAAATGCCGTGGTCGCCCCCATTTATTCAAACATCATTTAAATTAGATTCAACAAACTTACAGTTTTGAAATTAAATGAGTTTTTACAAACTAAACCGAGAGGGTGCGAGAGAGAAGGCCTATGCACTTCTCGGCAATCACTACACGCGCCGACGAGGAGAAGAGATGCTGCTTCATGGCCAGCTAGGGGAAGAAGATGCGAACCAAGTCAGGAAAAGCAACGACGCTTCACTCTTCGCCATCGCTCATCACCGTTCCCATCGGCTACAACCTTTAGAAACGGTTCCGTAGCCCCGGCTAGGCCGGCTGAGGCTTCTGGCTTCGCTTGCGCGCCATTTTTCATTCAATGTCGTGACATGCGGCGGGGCGTTTGATGGGAAGACTATTCGGCTTGAACCGCCCCTTTCTTCGGTATCAGTGACGTTGCTGACCAAGATGCAGCCGGTTATAGAGGCAGATCGGGCAGCTCGGGGTCGTCATCATCGTCGATAGCGTCGTCATAGTCGTCGTCGTCCATTGGCGCCGAGAAAGAGTACTTGTGGTCGAGCTTTTGCTCGTACTCCGTCCACTTGCGCTTGAGGAACTCGACGTGGTCCTGCCCTCTTAGCCACGGCGCCACCGGAAGGGTGGCGTTATCGTCCACCGGCAGCTGGTGACGGCTACTCAGCCACGCGGTCTCCAGCGAGAGAGCGATCTTGGCCTTCTCGCGCCACATGACTTGCTCGAACGCCTTGGCCATCTCGCTGCCTCGTTGCGACGCCGGAGTTCCTCCAACTGCTCGTGGCGCTGCTGCCCACCGAGGCTGCAGGCATGGTGGCCTATGTTCTTGGGGGAGAAGGAGAGAGAGGGAGAAGTATAGGTGTGAGGAGAGGAGGGATGCGTTGCGTCGGGTTTTAAAGGCGGCCGGAGGAGCAGGGTTAGGTGGCCGGATTAACGCGGCCACCACTTCATCGACAAAGCGTTTGCAGGGCGCCGACGTGACCAGCCGATGCGACTCCAGCACGCGTCGCTTCTGTCTGAGCCATTGGAAGCGGCACAACATTATTGCGACACGTCGCTTCGGTCTACGCCCGCCAGGCGAACGCGCGCAGCGTTATTGCGACGCGTGATGCCAGGGAAAAGACAAGTATAAAGTGTTAGACTAAAGACCACCAGCAATAGGAACATCACGAGCATCACCAGCAACAGGAGCATCACCAGCAACAGGAGCATGACGAGGATCAACAGTATCAGGAGCATCACCAGCATCAAGATCAACAAAGAAAAAACAAGCCAAGATGAGGGAGGTCGTGGACACGACTGGTCCAATTCCAGCAAGGAACACCCGGAGCAAGGTCGTAGCTCCTTGTAATCACACAAGGCGCAAGTCAAAGCTGTGAACATTTGAGGAAATTTGTAATATTTGTTATTGTACTTCTGTCGAACACCTGAAGTGCACACTCTGGATACGCTCTTGACCCGCCATGGCATGCTCCGGACGCGCTCAGACCACTCTTAGTCACTCCTAAATGATACTTTCGTGAGTATTTTTAAATTATCATGTTGCAAGTCCAAAACCACTTGTCTTCAATCTAAAACCTCATCGTTTGAGTTATGCAGTATCACATGAGATCCATGGGTCGTTAGTATATGACATATGAAGGCTATCTGCGTCGGTTTTTCGATAATTTTTGAATTTAATATGGTTATTTCAAATTCAGTCAAACCAAAGTTTGACCAACATTTAAACAAGTTTAACCTCTGAATAATTCATTTGAATTGACTTGGCACATGCTTACACATGTTATGACTGGAAACAAAAATTCAATTAAGCCTTGATGACATATTTTGACTCTGATTTCATGTATCTTTATTATGCCTCCGTTAATTCTATTTCGTCGCAAGCATGATTATGACGGTTATTGCTCTCTTGAATTGTCGCTTTCCCATCTTTTGCTAGCCTCCACTTGTACTAAGCTGAGATAATGCTTGTGCTTCCAAATCCCTGAAAACCAAATTATTCGAAAGAGTCCACCATAAATACCTATGCACGGCAATTTCAAACCATTCAAGTAAATTCACATGTGCTACCTTTAAAACCTTCAAACACTTCTCAATTTGTGCCACTGTTTTGAGCTCATGAGGAAGTGGTAGTTGGTCTTGCTATCTTCTATACTAATTAATTAATTGACTTGCATGCTACATCTGCTCGTCACTAATTTTGCATAGGGCTGATCAGACCATTATAATATCAAAAAAAGATTTGAGAAAATAAAAATAGGCACTCCTCCATGGTTTGAGATTGTTTGGTGGGCACCCGAGGATTCGGTTAGCCATGGTATTGTTAAGCAAGGTGGGGAGGAGTGTCAAGCTATCAAAATGAATTTAAAGATGCATACTATAAGTGCCTTGTTTTAAAAATAACCGGAACCGCTCACAACTTGCTTAGTATGGAAGATAAAAAGATCTCTATTGCCAGTCGTTGACCTAACAACCACCACTCAAAAACAATTTTACCTATGTTTTCAAAATGATAAGAAGCTCTAGCACATGTTGAATCCCTACTTCCCTCATTGAAGGGCATATCTTTTACTTTACTGTTGAGTCTCCATCCTTCTTTGAGCACCTTCTTGAGAGCATAATTGTCATTATTAGTGTAATGTGCTTGTCCCTTAATATGTTAACCGCGGTGTAATCTAGATGCTTTTATCTTTGATATCTTTATCTCTATTCTTCCCTTGAAACTCAGAGGTGCCTGGGCATTTATGTTTTGCTGTTACATTCGAGCAAGCGAGATACCTCTTTATCATACTTTCTTATGATCATTGAGATCCTTTGAATTGATATGATTCATGTTATTTATCATCGGTTTAATTGGCATTTTTTCATGGATTACATAACTATTGGGTGACACCGTTTATATATGTATTGTTATGAATAGTCTAAGCATTTGTCCTCATAATGAGAATATTTACATCAAATGAGCAAATGAGTTCATGAAAGTTCTTTTATCGCACTCAGTTGTTAACTGAATTGCTTAACGACAAGCAATAAGCTAAGCTTGGGGGAATTTGATACGTCCAAAACGTATGTACTTTACCGAACACTTTTGCTATTGTTTTAGCTCTAATTTGTGTGTTTTGGATGCAACTAACGCGGACTAGCGCACTTTTCAGCAGAATTACCCTGATGTCTCCTTTTTGTGCAGAAATAAAACTTCGGAGAAAAAGCCCAAAAGACATCCAATATTTATTTTCTATCCGAGGGGAACTCAGAAACACGAAGACCAAATAAAGGAGAGGCCTGAGGGGACCACACCACCCCGTGGCGCGGCCAGGAGGGACCCGCGCCAGCAGGTGGTGTGGCCACCTCAGTCACCTCCTCGCGACTCCCTCGCGGCTATAAGACCCCTCTGACCTAAAAATGTTCGGGGGGATATCCATCTTTTCAAGAAACACCACCGTACGTCGCCGCCATCGCGAACCCTTGTTCGGGGACCAGAAGTCTCTGTTCCGGCACCCTGCCGGGACGTGGATTCGAAGGGGATCATCGCCATCGTCATCTCCACCGCCTCTCCATCAACCATCCATGTTTCCCCTAGCCATGAATGAGTAATTCACCGCTGTAGGCTTGGGGGGATGGTAGGGATTGGATGAGATCACTCATGTGATAGCTATAAGATTGTTAGGGCATGGTGCCTAGTATCCATTATCGGTGTTTTACGTCATTGTTGCAACTTGTTATGCTTAATGCTTGACACTAGGGCCCGAGTGCCATGATTTCAGATCTGAACTTGTTATTGTATCATGATAATAATCATTGTTTTGGATCATATCTATGAGTTGTATACACATGTTATTGTCCGAAATCGATGACCCTAAAGTGACAGCAATTGTGATAACCGGAGGGAATGGCTATGATGTGAGGATCACATGTATTCACCGAGTGTTAATGCTTTGCTCCGGTACTTTATTAAAAGGAGTACCTTAATTGCCAGTAGATTCTCTAGAGGCCCCGCTGCAAACGGACTGGCAGGACAAAAGATGATGTGCAAGTTTCTCATTGCCAGCACGCACAACTAAATTGGAATACATGCTTATGATTAGTTAATACTTGGATGCTTTATATTATTTAGCTGCAAATGTCAATGATATGTTATTACTTGAATTATCTTATCCATGCAACGGCCGTACATCCCTTCCTATGCCTACATTATTTAAATCATGATGTCTATTTCAATCACAATCGTTGTCTTAATTCTCCTGCTACTGTTATTTCACTACTGTCTCTGCTATAAAACGGTTGCTACTGATATTCCATCTCGAGCAAGTCTATTCACAGGTGCAGCTGATCTGACATATCATCTGTTAAAGCTTATAAATATTCTTTGGCTCCCCTTGTGTCGGAGCAATAAATTTGGGTTTTACTTCCCTCAAAGACTGTTGTAATCCCCTATACTTGTGGGTCATCACTTGTGTTGTGACTTCAACACGCAGTAACCTGACAAAACTGAACCCGTCGGAGACTGAGAGCACAGCGGAGGTGATTCTCGCCGGCGACGACCTCGATCGGGCAGCGCTTGGGCGGTCGTGCGTGCGGGGTAGATGTGGGGTGCAAGAGCGGATGCAGGGGCGAGTCAATCGGACAAAATGGGAGGCGCTTGGAGCTCCAAGCTCCAACGTCCATGGTGGCCGGAGGTGGTGCAGACGCTCGCGACGCATACGGACGAAATCGAGCAGGGGGAGAGGGAATTGGACCGGGAGCTCACAAAGAGGGTGTTGGAGGAGTTGTACGACGCGGGGATGAACCATGTCGGAGAATTCCAGCGGCAGAGGGTCGCCGGCCGTGAGGAAGACGCGGACGATCTAGTCCGACTCCGGCAGCGCCAGCCCGATTCCTTCGGCGGAGACGATGCAGACGACGAGGCGCACCTCCGGGTCCTGACATCGGTCCTTCGTAGTCGATGTAGAAGCTCCACGATGGCGAGGTCCTCCGATGGATAATTCGGTGGAGGAAGAATAGAGGAAAGAAGAAGGGAGTGAGGCGGCGGCGCATGGGGAAGAAGGGGAATGAGGATGGAGGCGGCTAGGGTTCAAGGAATTCGAGCAGGTGGCGGCTTTAAGCGAGGGGAAAAGTGGAGTGGTTGGAGGTGGGGGCTCCATGCCAGTGGAGGTGGAGGGAGTCACGCTCGCTGCGTGAGTGTACGGAGGAGGAACGAGGGAAATAATTGGGCTGGGCCAAAATAGGAGAGGGATTCAGCCCAACAACGTTTTTTCCCTTGGAATTGCAAAACCATAAAAGAAAAGAAAAAAAGAGAAAAGAAAAGAGGGAATATACTTTTGCAAATATTTTTATAGACAAAATTATATTTGCAACTATTTCCAAATTTATGTTTTGCAAATAATAATAATTTTAAGTGATTTAATAAAACATGCAAGGTGAAATGGTGCATGATGATGTCATGATGATGCAAAAAAGAAAACGAACAATTATCTAATTTGGGAAAATCCCGGAGTGTTACATGAACTTTATTCGACCTAGTCAACTAAGGAAAGGATGGGCCTCGTGAGGGCCTCTGATTCCCACCGGCCGCCAAGAGCCTCATGAGGGCATCCCACGAGAATCGTTTGCGGTTAGTCGTTCGACTCCTCAGGTTTCCTCGGGAAAATGGCAGGATCTCCCGAGGGGTACTGTAGCAAAGGGTTCACATGCAGGAATAGAGCAGGGGACCCCCGACCACCAGAGCTTGCCCGGGACCCTCCGTCAACCCCAGCAAGTGCGTCTTTGGAGTACCCTCCGGCAAGCTTCTGTGTTTTTTCGTCTCACACTGAGGCATTGAGGCCAACCCTGACAAGATCCGGTCCATCAAAGAAATGAAAACCCTGAAGTGCCTAAAAGATATGCAGCGGCTGGCAGGGTGCATGGCCACCCTCGGCAGGTTCATCTCCAAGTTTGGCGAAAAAGCCCTCCCTTTCTTCAAGATCATGAAAAGGACGGGACCCTTCGAGTGGACTCCCGAAGCAGAGGCCACATTCGAAGAGCTCAAGAGGTACCTGGCTAGTCCGCCTGTCATGGTGGCGCCTCGCCCGAGGGATCCCCTAAAGCTGTACATCTCCGCTACCCCGCAGACCGCTAGCGCAGTTCTGGTCGTTGAAAGAGAAGAGCCCGTCGTTAAAAGAGAAAGCGCACAAAGGCACCCGCTGAGACGAAGGAAGATCCTCCCGGGCTCCGCCAAGGAAACTCCCTAGGGTCATGGAGTGCCCCGCCAATCTGGCCTCAGGGGCTCCAGAGGAGTGTCCTCTCGAAGAATGTCCTCCTGAGGAGGGTCCTCCTGAAGAGCGTCTCCCCGAGGGTTCACAGGGGCCTCACGAGCCGGTCGGTGAGGGCGTCGTGGAGACCCACCTGGTGGAGCATCCATACTATTACGTCAACACGGTACTGTAAGACTCTCGGGAGCGTTACACTATGCAGAAGAAGCTACTCTTCACCATCCTCATGGCCCCTAGAAAGCTGAGGTAATACTTCCAAGGCCACTCGGTGACGGTAGTATCCTTGTATCCTTTGGAGCAGATATTGAGCAACTCAAACGCCACTGGGCGAGTCGCATAATAGGCAATCGAGTTGCAGCCATTCGAGCTGGAATTCCTCACCACCAAAACCATCAAGGGAGTGGCCCTGGCCGATATTACAGCCGAGTGGACGGACACCCCCCGCGACATGGGAATACGAGGAAGAAGAGCTCCATCCTGGCGAGGTGGCCAAGGGGTACTGGTCTCTCAAATTCGACGGCGCTTTCTGCAAGAAGGGCGCGGGGGTTGGAGTAGTGCTTACATCATCAACAGGCGACAGGCTATACTACGCTGTGCAGCTCGCGCTCGCCCAAAAGGACAAGAGGTCCAATAAAATCGTGAAATAGGAGGGTTTCCTCGTAGGGCTCCGGGCCGCCATCGCTGTCGGCATAAAAAGGATCATCATCAAGGGGGACTCCGAGCTACTAGTCAATCTCTCCAACAAGAGTTATATAGCGAAAGATGCTCACATGGCGGCCTACTTGGAGAAGCACTAGTGGAAAAAGGGCTACCTGTGGCGCACCCTTTAGCTTTTCTGTGGCGCAGCCCGGAAAATTGGGGGTGCACCACAGTTATATTGCCACTAAAATATATTTCTTTGGCGCATCCCCTCGATGCGCCACAATTTTTTTGAGAATTCTGTGGCGCATCCTTCCTGCTGCGCCACAGAAATATTTCAGTAGCGCACGTGGTTGTAGTGCGCCACAGAATTATATGCGCCACAAAAAAAAATAAGCCATGCGCCACTGACTAAATAACAGTAATTTTCGAAAAAAATCCTGCTGTACAAATATAATTATATATACAGGATTTATACATATACATTATAATCTGACACATATATATTCAACCAGTTAATAAATTAGAACAGACATATCACATTCATTCGAGCCCGAGATGTACATACATATATAGTAATAAGAGTACTTAGTGCCGAATCTTACATAAGTCATGATACAAATGGTGCTCGAAATAGAAAAGTTCATCATTTCATACATATAGTTATCAAATGGAGTACACATAAGCAAAATCAGCGGGAGAGCACGATCACGTGTAGCCTAGCTAGTTCTTCGTCGGCGCCGGGAACGGTTTGTAGAGTTCATTCGTCAACCACGTCCTTGTGTCCTGCTGTGATGCTAGACGTTCACGATCTCCAACTTAGTCAATTCTGAAGATGGATTGGTAAGTATCAGTTAATAAGATAAACATAGTGAATAATTTATGTATATAAGTGAAATAAAAAAATAAACACTTCTTGCACATAGACTGTATCTAGCTAGCTAGGCGCAGTTTTGTAATACATCCTACCTCTAGGGTAGCGTAGGCAGCTCTCGGTAGCCATGACATTGTGGAGGATGATATGTGATAACTTCATCTGGGTGCGATGGACGTCTTCTCTAAGATCAGCATCAGAGATTTCCCCCGCATTTCCAATCCATTTCCGGAGCCCTACTGGAAACCTCATGTTATCAGCTTCCTGGACATACCCTTTAAGATGATGGATGACGTAGAACGCCTCTTTCACGCTGGTAGAGGCCTCCTTGATGCAAGCGAAGTCGGTGACATACCTGAACTTGTGCTTCTTTTTCTTGTTGAAGAATTCACAGTTCTTTTGGAAGGTGCCTCCATTATTGGCGTAGAGCTCGAGAGCCTCATCGAGAACACCCTTTATTCTGGTGTAGTCTTTCGTTATAACCAAACTCCCCGAGTCTAAATAAATGGCAATGGACCACCTCGTGTTTACAGCGATGAGTATTGCGTGCTGGTCACTGCTTAACATAATTCGAAGGGAATGTAGGAAATTAATGATAAGCAATGGAACGACTCTATGGGAAAACATAAGTTCCGATATTGACGAGCGGATGTGTACTTACTTGCAAAAGAAAGGCACAAGATGGCTGTCTTTGCTCATGTTATTCAACATGAAGCTTTGTAGGTACTCCCTCGCCCTGACCCGTGTCGATGATCCTTCACATAGCTGGCCGTCACGCATGTAGTATGGATCCACTACCACGACGTACGGGTTTGACTCTCTCTTGTTCTTTATCGCCAGATTGAGCACGTATAGACGGACCAAGTTATAGTCCAGCCGTCTACCGTGAAACATCTTGAAGATGTCCTCAAAGGCTATAAAGAATAAATCCGCCGGGGCTTCATCGACGAAGTTCACGCCGTTTGGCACCTTGCACGTAAATACGGGGTAATTTGGGTCCTTGTGTTTAAGAAGCATGCCCTCTAGCATCAAGATAGCATCATGCAAAGATTTCATGGATCCTTGTGCGACGTAGAGCAGCTTCGGAGGCAGTATCGGTTTACCAGCTTCATGCATTTGGGTCAAGCCATCACGACGTCGTGGAACCATTTGTTCGTCCTGGACAGTCTTAGGAGCTGGCTGGCTTGAAGAGGCACATGGTTTGCTTCTCTTCCTGGGCTTCTTCTTCTTCTCTAGGGATTGCACAGTATGAATCGACTTATGCAGTGTGCCATGGCTCAAAATGTTAGCTGGTTCAACTCTATCGCCGGCCTCCGGAGGCGTTTCTTGAGATAAACCATGAAAGTTTAGGCGTTGCAAGCACGAAGTGCGACGAATAGGCATACTACGGGGTCCGCAGAATTCTTCTTCATCCAAAGAAGGCATGCACGAACCATCAAAGGCGCCAGTGTTGAGGAAGGCATCGACGTCCTCGTCATTCATATCATCATCATGATGATCCTCGTTGATGTCTTCAAGTTGAGGCGCAGCGCCTTTGCCTTTATCTTGTTTTTGTGGTGCAGACGCTCCTAAGAGTATTTGATGCCGACTAGTAGTGGCGACAACCGCCGGCGCTTCCTTTCGGATCCTGGCAACGGGTGCTTTTGTCGCCGGCTTGTTCACAACGGGTATATGTGGCGGCCTCGCTGAGGGCCGAATGATAGAGAGCCGGCTAACCTTTTGTGGCGGCTTGGAGGTGGCGCCGGAGGTGCGTCTGGGCCCTCCAAGACGAATTTGGCTCTTCGGCCATTCGATGAGCCATTGGAGGCAGGCTCCAAGAACCATATGCTCATCAGCGTCGGCTCCCGCAGGTTGCATTGGGGGACTGATGTTTTGAAATTGAGGCAATACCTCATCCAACTTGTTTCTCAGCACACTACAAGAAGAACACCCCTACAGCAATACATAGTCAGCAACGCGTTAAATATGCGTTGCAAAATTTTATTGTAGATACGAATACATGTGTTGCAGGCGATCTGTTGTCCATTATACAGATTGCAGCTGTAGAAAATGAGCCCAACCCATTTAACCACCCTTTAGTCCCACTCCTTGCCTCCCCCCACCCACGAACGCACCTCTTCCCTGCTGTCCCACTCCTCGCCTTCTCGAAACCTAGCCGCCACCCTCCACTCACCGCCGTCGGCGGGGAGGGCCTCCCTCGCCGGCGACCAGTGGCGGCTTGTCTTGCAGCTTGCCTCATATCATAAGATCCCTAACTCTAGGTATCTCTCGTGCAGGCAAGGTTGATCTGGGTTACTGCATGACGGAGGTTTGTTGAAAAGTTGCGGCGGCGTGTCGGAGTACGAGGGTGCGGCGGCGCAAGTGCACCAACAGATTCAGTCCTAGGTGAAATTTCTGTTTTCCCTCTGTCAGATTAATCTCTCTCTATTTCTCTCCTGGTCCATACTATCGTGTGTCCACCGCTAAGATCTGCTCCATTCTCGACTTCTGTTTCTCTCCCCATCAGATTGAGCCATGGAGTGGACGACTTCCAGCTGCACCTCCATGGTCAGGCATGAGACAGGAAAGCTCCGCCCCAAGGGGCCCTCATCTTCGGTCGGCCGTGAGAGCACCCGCACGGAGGCTCACACCTCCTATGGTTAAGGTCGACTAGTCATGGTGGGCTGACTTCTGGCTGCACCTCGACATGGTGCCTCCACCCTACGGACACAGGTTTGAAGAATTGGCATTTGTTTTGTCGAGTATTCAGCTTCACAGCGATCCAGGGCATTTACCTTAGATGTCTCCATGTGCTTGCCACCACTAGCAATTGATAAACTAGTAGTAGTCCTGATGTCTTCTAGTGAAGTTAATCACTCTATTTATTTTTTATTTAGACTATATTACAAATGATTGTTCAAAATATAGAGATCAATTGACGCTTGGGTTGAGTTATTCATGTGATGTGTTTATATACGAACTGGGAGGGTAACACCGTGACAGTACCTACACTACAACTCTAGCAAACTTGGCAAACATAGAATTTTATTTGGCTTCATGTAAGGCCATTAGCTATTGTACGTGTAAAAAAAAGAGTTATCCATGTGATATATTTAGAATTCATCGTACCCTTCACACTGTATCTTGCCATATTGATTCTGAAAATGAAAATTTGTATCTGCAGGTCCCATGCATCAGCAAGACTTGCGATATGCGGATATCAGCTCTGAACTTTTTGGAAAAATATTGGAACAAATGTATATAGGACAAGGGAGAGTTTCATATCTTGATGCCAGATTGTAAATTGTATGTTCCTTAGATAATTTGGTGTATGGAATGGTGTTCCAAAAGAATATATGGGTGACTTCTTTTGGGCTTATGCTTATGCATAAGCTTGCTTATAGATTTCGGTGGGTAGAAACTGCGGTGGACAGAAACTCCAAAAACTCCTCCGGACACTTCTTTTGGGCTTCTACTGTTTTGACTTGTTTGTTATGATGAGTTGTAATATGTCTATTTTGCCCCTAAATTTGATATGTGTAAATATTTAGCAAATAATAATTCCTTCATGCAAGAAGGAGTAACTGTTCAAATAAAATTATGACCAAAAGTAAAATATTGATAATTAAATAGTACGATTACAAGTTGGAACCTTAGTACAAATAAAGCATATGGAGATCTATCTCACAACTCCATCACTGCAAGAAATAATTACACCTTCTTGAGCCACTATTGTAAAATCTTTGGGCTGCTATTTTTCATCACACCAACAAAACTACTGGTAGTTACATGGTCCATCCTAAGATGCAAAAAATAGAGAAATAGATCCTTATTACTTGGACATATGTGTTGGATGTGCAAACAAATTTGATAGCCAACAACTCAATTATCCAACAATTTACACTAGTGTCATCTATATTATTAACAAACATCATCTACTAGCATCCCTATGTAATTAACTAGCATCATTTACAAGCATCTAGTAGTACCAAACATATCTTCAGTAGGAGCAGAGGACAACGACATCTTATTTTTGCTGAAATCAGTACAGCAAAAGCATCTCAAGGTCGAGGCCGGGGCGCAGCTTGAGGCTGGTGGAGCAAAATCAGTACAGCAAAATCGGTAGAACAGCTTGAGGCGGGTGGAGCTGGGGAGGTCGGGCAGAACAACAGGCTCAGTTCATGGTCGCACGGAGGAGCAGCCTGCGGCGGGGCGGGGCAGACCAGACCACCGGGCGTCGGGCGGCGACGACCTTCGGGAGGAGCGGAAGCCGACGGAAATCGAGTTGGGCGAGCGGGATCCGACACCGGAGGGCGGAGATCCGGCGATTTCCTCGGTGGGAGAGCAGTGGCGGGGAGTTGGGGCCGGCGGCCGGAGATGCTCGGGTGAGATCGTGCGGGCTGGGTGAGGACGAGTGGTGAGGTCGTGAGGGTTTTTTTCTTTTCTTTTTTCTACAGAGGGAATCCACTCGCGGTGGCAGTTTGGTTGTAAATTTAGCGAACGACATGTCTTTTTCCGGGGAAAGATTCGCGAGCGAGGCCAGAAGCTCGGGAAACACCTCCCACCCAGTTTTTTCCCACTGCATGTAATTTGCGTTTTCAGGAGTTTTTCGGTGGGGAAAAGCA
This sequence comes from Poa annua, assembly GCA_026929855.1. Classification (NCBI taxonomy): domain Eukaryota; kingdom Viridiplantae; phylum Streptophyta; class Magnoliopsida; order Poales; family Poaceae; genus Poa; species Poa annua. The sequence goes on from CM049427.1 coordinate 99,749,295, forward strand.
GGAGACTTCTTTCTACCTTCTAGGCTTATGAACCCAGAAGCAAGATGACAAGCCCAAAAGAAGTCAGCCTATATAGGACTAGGTAGAGCATCATATTTTGATGCAAGATTGTAAATTGTCTATTCTTTGAATATTACTTTGGTACTGGAACCGTGTACTAATAAGGAATACTGAAGTATGTGTGATGCCATGCATTCACATTCTACGATTTGTGTGTGTTGTGGTATGTTTCTTACGAGCCATATTGCTTCGCTGAACAAAAATATATAAATTTCCAAGCAATAGAATATCATGTATAGAAAATAATATTTCCGAATGAGAATTTTCAATACGTATATGAAGCCTCTTCCAACGCATATACTTGTTGCCTAGATTCTGTAGCTACCTTTTCTACACTTACCGAATTAGTTACCAATGCATGTGTATGCGTTGCATAGTACCCTTGCAACGCCAGATAAGGCAACACATTTATATCCGTTGGTATAGTAGCTTGCAACGCCTATATGAACATTTAGATACGCATACATGCGTTGCTGTAGAGGGGGTCTTCTTGTAGTGAGCCGGGTTCATGCGTTGGTCATTAGGGTACCCTTTGGTTGTATGATCGTGCCCTTAGCAACATCCACCAACTCGCCGCCGGCCCCTACCGTATGCAGGAGTGTGCAAATCGTGTCCTGAGAGTGAACACATATGCATGTTGGTGGGCATCATGAGATGGCAGTCATCAAAGGCATAGTTAATTATAGAATATGTCGTGGACTAACTAGTTAGTTACCTTGTCGATTGCGTTGAGCTCCTCTAATGTTGATACAATGGCGCCGTCGGCGGGCGTCTCATTGTCTGGCGCCGGAGTTTGCATGGGGGGCTCTTGTGCCTCGGTAGGGGGCGCCACCTGTGGCATAGTATGAAGCGGCGGCTCGAAAGCGGTGTTGGCCGGCGGGGTCACCAGCTGGTCCGGAGGGGTCGCCATATGGCTGGAGTTGCTGGCGGCGTAGCTGGGCACGTGTATCGGCCCCTGTCGACCAGCCGCATTCGAAGCAACTAACCCCTCCATCAACCCAGGGGGGAGGAGCTCATCGAGCCTATCCTTCACCATCTTGTTCACCATGGTGGAGTCCACTTTCTCATTCTCCAATGTCTCCACCTTCTTCCTTAGCTCCATAACCTCGGTGACATCCTTTGTCGGCTTCCTCCTCTGCCTTCTTGACTGGCCGCCGTCTGTGCTGTAGTACTGGAGGAACTTCATGCTCGTACCAGAGCCGGTGATACGGTGCTGTCTGTGCTGTCGATTTCAGTGCCAGTCCTCTGGCGCGGGGGGCTTTCGAGCTCGTGTTCACCATTGTAAAGGTCACCGCGTTTCCTCCACGGGTGATCCATGCGAAGCCACCGTCGAGCACCTGGGTACACAGTTTTAGAAGACCCATCCCTTGGTAGTTGGAGATGCGGGGTCCCATCCATGCACCTGACACATGCACAGAATCCGTGGCCTACCTAGGCCGATACGTACGAGCAACCAGGATAGTCCTGCATCGTCGTGAACAAGGCGACTCTCATGTCGAAATATTCTCTAGTGTAGGCATCCCAGGTATGGGCTGGCGTCTCCCACAACGTGGCTAACTCCTCCTTTAACAGCGTGAGATAAAGATGTATGTCGACACCCGGTTGTTTCGGCCCCTGGATGAGAATGCTCATGTGTATGTACCTTTGCTTCGTGCACAACCACGGTGGAAGGTTGTAAGGCCATACAAACACGGGCCAGGTGTTGTGCGTGCTACTCTGGTTCCCGAACGGATTGAGTCCATCGGTGCTCATACCTAGTCTGACGTTCCTTGCGTCGCCTACAAAATTTTGAAAGACGTCCAATGCTTCCCACTTGCTAGCGTCTGAAGGGTGTGAAAGGAATCTTCCCTTCTCCGGATCTTCTTCGGGCTTCTCCCTATCCGCGTGCCAATGCATGAGCTTTGCTTCCTTAGGGTCCACAAAGTACCGCTGTAGACGGGGAGTGATAGGAAAGTACCATACCACTTTTCGAGGAACTTTCTTGTTCGCACCCTTGTACCGTCCTATGTCGCACACCGGACATTTGTTTATGTCCTTGTACTCGCCACGATGAAATACGCAATCATTGATGCATGCGTGGTATTTAACGTGCAGTAAGTCAAGTGGGCACACGACTTTGTTGGCCTCATCGATGCTTGTTGGCAATGTGTTCCCCTCGGGAAGTCGATCGTGCATGAATTTCAGGTTTCTCGTGAAGCTCACGTCGGTCCATTTGCTTTGCGCCTTCATCTCCAGAGAATCAAGCGTTACTTGCAAGCGCGTATCCTGTGTCCGGCACCCAGGATACAACGGAGTCTTCCCGTCGATCTCCATTTGCGCCAGTTTGGCTTTCTCTCTGGCGTTGCTCGTCTCCTGGAGGAGCAGTTCTTGAACATAAGGGTCCCGTAAGGCCGACATTAGGGTGTTCTCCGTGTTCGCGTCTTATCCACCGCCATATCCCCCATGGTCATCATGATCATCATCTTGTCCACCGACGTCATGATGTACTCCGCCCACATCTCCTTCTTCATGTCCATGCGCATTTGCTGCCGGCGGTGTCGGTGCCTGGTTAAATCCTACCATGAAACCGTGCCTCAACAAGTGATCCTCCAATTATCCGTAATCAGGGTCGATCCACCTCTCGAGTTTGCATTTCCGACAAGGACATCTTTTCTGGCGCTTGTTGGACTTAATCATTTCCGCCTTTGCTTCTTCCTTGTAGGTAGTAATTTGACCGGATCTCATCATGACGACCATGGTTGCCTACCCGGGTTACATAAAACACACAACCGAGAAATGAGAGTATACGTTATTTATAATTGTAACACACATGCACACATGCACGCACATGCATACACACACATGCATTTTTAACGGAAATTTTTGGCATTACTTCTCCTAATAGTCGGACGTATGGGTGATGCAAAAATGTGCCGAAATAGAAATGAATCAACATTTCGGCAAACATATACATGCACCACGCCAGCGCAAGAGACAACAAAAACAACAAACATGCATATATATGCATGTGTCCACACATACACCTCCACATGCAAAGGGCCAAAAACCAATGTCGTACCACAACACAATCATGCACACCGGCCACAACAAAAAGAGGAGAAGATCGATGTCTCACCTAAGATTGGAGCTCCTCTGAGACGGTGATCCTGTGATGTTTGTTTGGAGTGAAATTAGTGGACAAAACGAGGAGGAGAGTTGATATATGATGCCCCCTCTCGTACTAAGCAATCTCTATGGAACAAAATAGGTTTTAACCTTCTAGAAATGGAGGAATCATGGAGAAAGAATACGGGGAATTGGGTGAGAAAGAGGAGAAAATCATGTTGGTGAGGGAAGAGGAAAGGTTGCTAATGAATCTGAGTTTTTTGTGCATTGAATGCTTAAGTGGTCCCAGGTTCACATTTTGTGGCGCACCCAACATTTTGTTGTGGTGCACCAGGCCTATGCGCCACAAACACAGGCACATTCTGTGGCGCACTAGGACCATGCGCCACAGAATGTTGGTTTTCTGTGGCGTAGCCCAAACCATGCGCCACAGAATGTTGGTTTTCTGTGGCGCATCCCAAACCATGCGCCACAGAATGTTGGTTTTTTGTGGCGCACCCCTACCCATGCGCCACAAAATGTTTGCTTTCTATGGCGCATGAGCCAGGTGCGCCACAGAAAGTGTCCAGAATTTCAAAATTCGATCTGCATGGTGGGTCCCACCCTCTTCCTGTGGCGCGTTTCTGTCGGTGCGCCATTAAAAGACAACTTTCTGTGGCGCAGTGTTTTTGTGTGCGCCACAGATGTTTGTGGCGAATGTGTTTTGTGCGCCACTAAATATTTTCTGTGGCGCATGGGCTATGGGTGCGCCACAAAGGGTCATCCCACCTATAAGCCTTTTTCCTCTAGTGAAGGTACGGAAAATGAAGAAGCAATTCCTGTGAATGGAGCTCACGTACAACCCCCCGTACAGAACACCGAGGCCAACATCACCGCTCGACGTGCGTCGAGGGGAGAACTCCAAGATCCTGGAGTCTTCGAGGAGAGGATCTTTGCGCCCTCGGCAGCTCCTCCCAATGAAAACATCCCGAGGCTTGTCCAGTTACCTCCGCGTCCATCCACAGCAGCCCCAGGCTGCGACACACCCTCAGAAGATCGCCAGGTATTAGTGGCAGAACACTAGACATACGACTACATAGCAGAGATAAGGCTTTATCTTGAGGAAGGGAGCCTCCCTGTAGCAGAAGAAGAGGCTGAGCGTGTGGCATGACAAGCCAAGCTGTACCGCCTCAAGGACGACGCGTTGTACAGGAGACGCCCCAACGGGGTGGCCCTTGATACGTCTCCAACTTATCCATAATTTCTTATGTTCCATGCTATGTTATATCATATTATTACATGTTTTCTGTGCATTTTATATTGTTTTATGCATTTTCTGGGACTAACCTATTAACAAGATGCCATAGTGCCAGTTCCCTGCTTTCTGCTGTTTTTGGTTTCTGAAAAGTACTTAAAGAAATATCCGCCAAATTAGAAATAAATCAACCAGGAATTATTTTTTGAATATTTGTGTCGCGAAGAACCGAAGACGAGACGAAGAAGGGCCGTGCAGGGCCCTCACCACCTGTTGGCGCGGGGCCCATCCTGGCCACGCCAGGAGGTGAGGAGGAGCCCTCATGCGGCCACCGACCTAGGTCTTTCGCCCATAAATAGCCCTCTGACCTAAAAACACCGTACGGTTAATCACTTTTTCCTCCACGGGTCTCGAGCCGCCGCCGTCGTCAACACCAATTTGGGAGAGATCAGAACTTCTCCCCGGCACCCTGCTGGGAGGGGGAATCGTCACCACAGGCCTCTACGTCGCCATGACCGCCTCCGGACTGATACGTAAGTAGTCTACCCTTGGACTACGGGTCCATAACAGTAGCTAGATGGTTGTCTTCTCCTCTTGTGCTATCATGTTTAGATCTTGTGAGCTGACTATCATGATCAAGATCATCTTTGAGTAATTCTTCATATTGTGTTTGCTAGGATCCGATGAATATTGAGTACTAAAGTTATTGGTTCATAATATATCATGTGTGTTATTTAATGATCTTGCATGATCTCCGTTACTTGTGTGTGGTTTGGCCAAGTAGATGCTCGTAACTCCAAGAGGGGGTATTTATGCTCGATAGTGGGTTGATGTCTCTATTAAATCTGGGGCGGTGACAAAAAGCTCTAAGGCTGTAGATGTACTGTTGCTACTAGGGATAAAACAGTAGTAATTTGTCTAAGGATGATGTTACTTACTTACTTTACACACAGTGCTTAAGGCGATAATCTGTTGCATGCAACTTAATACTGAAAGGGGTGCGAACTATACCGGAAGGTGGATTATTAGTCATAGATGCGGTTGGAACGGTCTTTGTATATTGTTGTAATGCCTAAATGAATCTCACACTAGACATCATAACGTTAGTATATGCATTGGGTTGCTCATCATTATTCTGTCAATTTCCTAGCTGTAATTTGTTTACCACGCATGGATGAATGTTATTATTATTTATGGAGAGACACCACTAGTGAACCGTGGACCCCGGTCCTTCTCATTAATCTGATAAAACCACAACTGCAAACCTGTTACTTTCTGCAAACATACATCTTTCTTCCACACATACGTTTAATCCTTTTTTACAACAAGCCGGTGAGATTGACAACCTCACTGTTAAGTTGGGGCAAAGTATCTTGATTGTGTGTGTGCAGGCTCCACATTCGCTGCTGACGCTGGTATTGCGCTGTGTCAAGGTCACCACCAACAACCTCGAGTGGACATTCATCTCCTACTAGTTCGATAACCTTGGTTTCAAAACTGAGGGAAACTTGCTGCTGCACTACTTCACACCTTCCTCTTGGGTTCTCCCAACAACACACCCACCGTGTGCATCAGCCTTCAAGTGCACCTACCTCAGCGAAGGTCGGGAGTTGCTTCAGGACATCCACAGCAGGGATTGCTGGCATTACTCCTCTTCCCGCACTCTTGTAGCCAAGGCGTTCCGAAGCGGTTTCTTCTGGCCCACGGCCTTGCAGGACGCGACGGACCTCGTAAGAGAGTGCGAGGCGTGCAAGTTCCATGCTAAGCAGATCCACCAGCCAGCGTCGGAGTTCCAGACCATCCCGTTGTTGTGGCCTTTCGCGATATGGGGGCTGGACATCTTGGGTCCATTCCCCAGAGCTCAAGGAGGCTTCCGCTACCTCTACGTGGTCGTCGACAAGTTCTCGAAGTGGTCCGAGGTTGAAGCAGTGGGCACCCTACCCGCAAGGTCCGCCGTCAAGTTCATCAGAGGGATCGTGTGCCGTTTTGAGGTCCCCAATCGCATCATCACGGACAACAGTTCACAGTTCACCAGCGGACTCTTCAAGCTGTCGACAAGTTCTCGAAGTGGTCCGAGGTTGAAGCAGTGGGCACCATACCCGCAAGGTCCGCAGTCAAGTTCATCAGAGGGATCGTGTGCCGCTTTGAGGTCCCCAGTCGCATCATCACAGACAACAGTTCACAGTTCACCAGCGGACTCTTCAAGTCGTACTACGCCAACCTCGGCATCAAGATATGCTACGCCTCCTTGGCGCACCCGCGCAACAATGGCCAAGCAGAGCGAGCCAACACGGAGGTCCTGAAAGGGATCAAGACCCGGAGTTTTAAGAGGAAGCTAAAGGCATGTGGCAAGAATTAGATTGAGGATCTGTCAGCAGTACTCTGGTCCATCCACACCTTCCCTTCCAAGCCCACAGGTCAGATGCCTTTCCCCCTAGTCTACAGCGCAGAAGCGGTGTTGCCTGCTGTTGGGGGGATCATAACCCGGTAGGCCCACCGACATAGAAGATAAGCCGGCCTGGCAAGAGCCTGGGCCGGATCAAGCATAAAGACATGGGCCGGGTGACACGTAAGCCGGTGCGCAGCGTGTGCCTTGGCCCACAAGTAGGAAGGATCCAGAAGGCTGGAGACCAAGTACAAGATGTAGTCCCTATAAGGAATGCGAAGACGTAGAGGACATAGAGTAGAGTCCGGGTATGATAGAAACCCGGACCCCGGTTTGTACCTCCAGCGAGACCCTTTGCCTATATAAGGGGGTCTCCTGGTTCCTAGAGATCCAAGGTGAGAAGTCATAAGCGATACCACCATTGTAATCTCGAGACCCGTAAGCTAAGGCGCCGAGTTCTCGAAACCCTGATTATTAAAACAGAAGCAGGAAGTAGGTCTTTACCTCAAGACGAGGGGCCGAACCTGGGTAAACCCTTGTTTCCCCACGCCACGCTAGACAAGCTCCTGATGTCGGAAGCCGCCATGCCCCTCATCTCAAGTTTCCACCTGGAAACATCTGTCGTGACAATCCCACGACAGTTGGCGCCCATCGTGGGGCATGCGGCCAAGAGCATCACTTTTTCAGGAGAAGCGCGACGAGGTATGGAAAACCTAGCTATCGGCCAGATCTACACGCTTCCAGGAAGGGAGCGGATCGTGGACGATTCCAGCTGGAGAGAAGAGGAGGACTCTTTGAAAACCGGATCTATGCTCATCTTTGGGCAGATCGATGTTTTCGTCGGTGTGATTTGATCTAGCGGAGCCGGTGAAGATCAGTACGAGCCAAAGTACGAATCGGAGTCTGGGTCAACAACAATGGCCCAGACGGATGGAGAAGAGTCAGTAGGATCGCCATAGTTTGAAGTTGTCACCGAAGAGCAAGAGCCAGAGATCCAACTTATGCAGGGTTCCATTACCACCCTCACCAATATGTCAGACCTAGACATAGATACATATTCAATTCTAACATTGTTCGAGGATCGTTATGGATACGTGATGTCTACGCACACTTCTATTCTTGTAGACAGTGTTGGGCCTCCAAGAGCAGAGGTTTGTAGAATAGCAGCTAGTTTCCCTTAAGTGGATCACCCAAGGTATATCGAACCCAGGGAGGTGGAGGTCGAAGATATTCCTCTCAAGCAACCCTGCAATTAAGATATGAGAAGTCTCTTGTGTCCCCAACACACCCAATACACTTGTCATATGTATAGGTGTACTAGTTATGCGAAGAGATAGTGACATACAAGTAATATGGATTATTATAAGTAGCAATTGCAATCTGTAATAAAAATGGCAGCAAGCAAACATGTAGCAGAACTTGTTGGAAACGGTGTTTTAATGCTTAGAAACAAGGCCTAGGGATCCTACTTTCACCAGTGGACATTCTCAACAATGACATCAAAGTTAAATAAATAAATACTACTCTCAAACACTCTCATGTTGGATAACAAACACCATTCATTTTGTAGGGCTACAACAGCACCCTCAAAGTCAGAGTAAACTAACACCAACAACTTCATAAAGGAATCACACACGGTGCACAAACTGTCACCATTACAACCGTGAATAACCTCGGAGTTCATATTAAAATAACCTCTAGAGTACATAATAGATAAAGAGTAGCATCACATATTCGACTAGATTTCAAAGCTCATGATCACATAAAAGATCACATCATGGGAGAGAGAAATAAACCACATGGCTACCGTCGATCCCGCAGCCCCGGGGGAGAACTACTCACTCCTCATCGTAGGAATCAGCAACGGCGATGGAGATGGTGGTGGAGTCGATGGAGATGTCTCCGGGGACAATTCCCCGTCCCGTTAGGGTGCCGGAACAGAGACTTCTGTCCCCTGAAACTTGTCTTAGATGGTGGTGGCGCTCTGGACCAGTGGAGGAAATATTCAACACCCTACGATTTTTTAGGTTTTTGGGGGCTTTAAGTAGGCGAAAGGGCGCAGGCGGTGGGCGCCCGAGGGGCCCACACCATGTCCTTGCGTGGCCAGAAAGCCAGCCGCGCGAGCACGTGGTGCCGCCGCCTCGTTTAACGCACTTCGTGTCGTCTTCGGTCTTCTGGAACGTGCATAATTCAAGGATAAAAATTGTCCAATTCCGAGAATATTTCCTTAAGTACTTTTCTGAAACTAAAAACAGCAGAAAACAGGGAACTGGCACTGTGGCATCTTGTTAATAGGTTAGCCCAGAAAATACATAAAACTATATAAAATGTATATAAAACATGTAACAACATGGTATAATATAGCATGAAACATAAGAAATTATATCACTTAATAGATACGTTGGAGATGGAGATGTATCAACATCTCCAAGCTTAGTTCTACTCGTCCCGAGTAGGCAAGAACGATAAAAGAAGAAGAATTTCTGAAGTGACATGCTTTCTCACAATCTTGATCATATAATATTGTAAGGCTCATGTTATGAATGAGATGACTCAAGGCAATGATCTATTGTTTGCTAACAAATAGACAAGGAGTAAACAACTACATCATATAAATAAAAACTTTTCATATATAGTACTTTCAAACTAGCATCAATAAGGTTTGCATTAGAGTTAACTCATAAAGCAATATTATCTAAGTGAAAGAGCATTGAAGCAACACAAAGGAAGATATAAGTTTCAGCATTGGCTTTCAACTTTGAACATGTATATCATAAAGATAGTTGTCAACACAAAGAAATATACAAGTGCAATAAGTAAGCATATAAAAAATGTTGTACACAATTGACACAAGTGTTTGCTTCGGGGATAGAAAGAAGTAGATAAACTGACTCAATATAAAGTAAAAGATAGGCCCTTCGTAGAGTGAAGCAGGGATACAAGCATGTGCTAGAGCTTCTTAGTTGTATAGGTTTTCGAAACTTAGAGCATAAAAGTAAGTTTTGAGCGGTGTTTGTCGTTGTCAACGAATGGTAATGGGCACTCTACCCCCCTTGTCAACCAGATTTTTAAGAGCGGCTCTCATGAAGGACGTTATTTCTACCAACAAGGCAGACCATCCCTCTATCTCTTTTGTTTACACATGAAGTATATAACTAGTATCATTACTTGACTGATTAGATCAGGTCAAAAATGTGAACAGAATGCAACGGTTAAAGTTGTAATTAATTTGGTCTGGGCACCCCATTTGCCAGCTCTTTTTGCAAAATTAATGAATAAACGGTGTATATGCCACTAGTCCGGTTGGTGAAAATCTGTCTAAAAGCAAATGACAAGGTCGATATCCGTAACACCACATACTTCCTCATGAGCTAATAAACATTGACACAAATAAGGGATAATAAATTTTGAATGAAAGGTAGCACATGAAGTATTTACTTGGAATGACAGGAAATACCATGTAGAAGGTAGTTATGGTGGACACAGATGGCATGGGTTTTGGCTCAAGGATTTGGATGCACTAAAAGTATTCCTCTCAGTACAAGACTTTGACTAGAAAGATTGTTTGAAGCAAACACAAGTGTAAACTACGACAACAAGACGCATATAAAAACATATTGCAATCATTAAAAAACTCTACATTGTCTTTCTTATTGTTCAAACTCTGTAACTAGAAAATATCTAGCCTTAGAGATACCAAACATGCAAACGAAATTTTAACAAGTTTTACGATAGTCCTAACTAATAGATTTTAACTACATGATGTAAAAAGTTAAAAATGATCTACTTGAGAACTCGAAACAATTGCCAAGTAGCACAACATACAAGATAACACTACAACAACAAACCCCGTATAGCAATGCATACCTAGCAACGACTTAAGCATTTGTTGTAAAAAAAATTTAGATAAAGAAATATGTGTTGCGAGATAATCCGTTATCTTACACAAATATTCCGAGCCCAGCCCACGACGGATCTTTAAAACAACTACCCATGTTACGTTCTCACACCTATGAACTCTTTCCCCGCACCAGGCAGTTATTCTCCTTCAATCCTCTCCCCAAAACCTAGCCGCCTCCATCCTCTCCCCTAGGGCGTCGCTCAGCCGAAGCAGTGCCTTCCTCGCCAGTGACCCTACTCAGGCTGCGATCAACTACTCCTCGCTTCTTATTGACAGGATTCGGAACGAGGATGTCTCAAAGTCCGCCTGTAAGTGGTAATGGCAGCCCACGGCGCCGTCAACCCAAGCCCAGTTAACTCCCTAAGTGAACACCCACAGGCACTATAAGAACGTGGCGGACACTCGCGGCGTGCTCGGCACCGCCGCTACCGTGCCGCTAGATGGTCTCGAAGAGATGGTACTAGATCGCATTCTCCCCTTCCGAGTCTGAGAAGCTCCCGATAAGAGGAGGGGGTGGAGACGGCTGGGTTGCGATGTGCGCCGCCGCCGAGGGTAGTCCGGAGTGGCAGCCCTCTTCTACTCTCGGCCCTTGGAGCGACGGGTCAGCGGCGAGCCTGGTGGCGGCGATGCGCGTGCCGTGAGCCGGCGTGGAGAAGTTCCACGCGCTGGAGCAGGCGCTGACACGTGTGACGCCACAACTCGTGGAGACTGGAGAGCCAGACGGCCTTCGGTGCTCGAGGCCGCCGTGCACCCGATCCGGGCGCCCATGGCTGAGCACGGCCGGCCTGCGCATCGACCGTGCCGTTGGGACCGCCGCCTCCGTGCTCAAGTTGTTCGACGCCATGTACGGGACTGGGCCATCGCTGCTGCTCCAAGGCGGCACCCGACCGGGTACCTCGCCGTGCTCGCCCGTCTCAAGGAGGCCCAGGGGTTCCCGTCCAAGAACTGTGGCCTCGCCGTCCAGTGGCTCGCCAACATCATCGATTGCCTCGGCGACCACGACCTCGCCGAGTTCCGCTGCCACCTCACCGAAAACTCCACCCCACTCGCGATACAGACCACCTCCGCATCTGTTTTTCTGTCACGTGGCAGCGTGTAGTCCGCCGGCCGACGACAGGCATTGGCAGTGATGCACAAATATCATGGAGAATTAGTGAATCCGAATCAAGTTGAGGCAAGAGGACAGAGGTCTCACCGGGGAAAATGAAATTTTGCACCTGGAACGTGACCTCTGTCGTGCCCTTGATCTGTCTCCCTGTTCTCGACGACTCTTCTAGAAACCACCACGTCCTGGAGGATCGAAAATACATATTGGTTCCACTGGAAGCATTTTGTGGATTCAGAGGATCTCGTAGTACACGAACGTGAAGCTATGGTCGAATCATACCTTTGAGATCAGGTTGTAGGTGGGCACGCTCACGGCGGCCCACCAACTCCCCACCTGCGCCCGTTTGGTCTAATCGGCAGTTCACGGAGTGTCCAGTTATATGAAACTTAGGCTAGTCATAGTGGAGAGTATCATAAAGTGGTATCATGCATATGATACTAGTCTATGTTACTATCTAAATAGTGGGGAGTAACATAGGAGTAGTATCATATAATCATGCATTTATTAGCCTATAGACTCATCTTGTCTCGAAATCCGCAATGTTACGGTATCTACCTATCTACCTATGATACCTCCACCACCTCTCTCTTCATTAAATACTTGACACATCACCATTTTTACTTATGTGGCACTTATGTTACTTGCATTGTTACTCCCACTATGACTAGTCTTATAGGTGGGCTACCGTCAGCCCCAATTAAACCCGCCCGTAATCTGGACAGGAAACTGGCTACAATCTCACACGGGCTCACGCGACCATGGACTACACGCCGCCGCGTGAGGGAAAAACAGATGCGGAGGTGGTCTGCATCGCGAGTGGGGTGGAGTTTTCGGTGAGGTGGCGGCGGAACTCGGCGAGGTCGTGGTCGCCGAGGCAATCGATGATGTTGGCGAGCCACTGGACGGCGAGGCCACAGTTCTTGGACGGGAACCCCTGGGCCTCCTTGAGACGGGCAAGCACGGCGAGGTACCCGGTCGGGTGCCGCCTTGGAGCAGCAGCGACGGCTCAGTCCCGTACATGGCGTCGAACAACTTGAGCACGGAGGCGGCGGTCCCGACGGCGCGGTCGTTGTGCAGGCCGGCCGTGCTCGGCCATGGGCGCCCGGATCGGGCGCACGGCAGCCTCGAGCACCGAAGGCCGTCTGGCTCTCCAGTCTCCACGAGTTGTGGCGTCACGCGTGCCAGCGCCTGCTCCAGCGCGTGGGACTTCTCCACGCCGGCCCACGGCGCGCGCATCGCTGCCACCAGGCTCGCCGCCGCGCGTGGTCGTCGACGTCCTGACCCGTCGTTCCAAGGGCCGAGAGTAGAAGAGGGCTGCCACTCCGGACTACCCTCGGCGGCGGCGCGCATCGCAACCCAGCCGTCTCCACCTCCCCTCCTCTTATCGGGAGCTTCTCAGACTCGGAAGGGGAGAATGCGATGTAGTACCATCTCTTCGAGACCATCTAGCGGCACGGTAGCGGCGGTGCCGAGCGCGCCGTGAGTGTCCGCCACGTTCTTATAGTGTCCGTGGGGGCCACACCTATTTGACGACCAGGTCTAGCGCACGACCACCCCCTGCGCGCTTATTGGGCCGGGCCCATGACGAAGGAAGAAGAAGACCGACGCGGCGGCCAGGCCGAGACGTCGCCGGCGACGCCGGCGCGGACGCGCGGCGGAGAAGGCGACGTCGAGGACGGAATCCCAGGCCGAGGCGGCGCCGGCGACGCCGCTGCGAAGGCGGCCGGTGAGACCAAACTTAACTTGGGGGGGTGGGGGTGCTCGTCGGCGACGAGCTCGGTGGTCGGGGGGGGGGGGGGCTTAGAGGGATGGCCGGCCGGGGGGCGGAGGACCGGCGGTGGGCTGCGGTTGAAGGGCGGGGCGCGGAGGCGGCGCGGTAGCGGCGGCGAGCGCGGGGGGCGGGAGCTGGCGGCCTGGCCGGCGGCGGCGGGTGGCTTGAGGAAGAAGAAGAGAGGAGGTGCGGCGGAGACGGAGGAGGAAGAAGAAGCGGAGGCGCGGATGCGGCGGAGGCGGAGCGTGTGCCGCGGACTGGCGGAGGAAGAAAAAGGGTGTCGACGTGCGGTAATCCTGCATGACCAGGTCGATGAATAGGAGCACCCGTCCGTGGGTGTTCACTAAGGGAGTTAACTGGGCTTGGGTTGACGGCGCCGTGGGCTGCCATTACCACTTACAGGCGGAGTAGAACTGTAGGCTCTGACATGGTTTTAATCTCGCAGCCAGCTTTCCAAGTTAACTCTGTTGAGCTTAATGATTCAGGATTATCCGTACTAGGTAATGGAAGGTGCGAGAGGGTGCCGATGGATTGGCAACAATGGTATAGCTTCATCAACAAAGTTTTGGCCACATTGGATATTGGGCATGTAGTAAGGATATAAGGTATGTGACGGTAATTTTAAAGCACTAATTCTCAATGGCTTTGTTGTCAATATTCTCGGTGCAGCAATTAGAATATCCTTAAGATTATATATATGGATGATCTAGTTAATAAAAATAATATTCCGTTTAATGAATCCGTTCAGATCCTCTCTTATCCCTTTTTTTCCCATCAGTGCAGTAACTAATTTTAGATAACAATCGTAAGTTGTGCAGCTTGCCGGTCTGACAAGGTATGTCAAATGCGAGCACAACAAAGAGTTTTTGTGCTGAATTAGCTTCCGATATCTTTATTTCTCAATTAAGTATGTAGTAGAATTCACTATACCATTTAGTTTCTTGCCACATTGATACTTAAATATTTTTTTATTCGTTTGCAGGTCTCATAAATCAGCAGGACTTGGTCTATTTGGATCGAAGCTACGGATATATTAGACAATATATTAGAACAAGTATATCTAGGACTAGGTAGACTAACCATAGTTTTATTCAAAGATGTAAAACGGTGTACTCTTCGGATAATTATCTTGTAAAGAATGGCATTTCAGTAATAAATGTGTACCTTTTTATCATTCACTGTTTTATATACTAAGATTCACATCCGTTCTGATATGTCTCAAATTAACTCGGTTCTCACGCTAAGAAGTGTATCTTCTAGAACGAGCGAACTAATTAACCAAAAAAACATAAAAAATTCAGCTTGTATGTGATGTATCTAGCAACATGTGCGGTCGTTGGATGAAATCTGTTGCTACGTTGCAACGCTTGTCCCATGGGTTACCAACGGAGGTATATGCGTTGCATTGTACCCTTACAACGCCCAATAAGGCAACACATATTCATCCGATTGGTAAAGACACTAGAACATTTAGATATAGATAAATGCGTTGCTGTAGGAGGGGTCCTCTTGTATGTAAAAATCCGTAAGAGTATGTATATCTTTCTTTATATCATCTACCACATTTAGCATTTTCTGTTTCGAACCAAACACAAATCAACTTATTTAAATGATAAACTCTCCAAGTATTTAAACAATGAAGCAAGAGAGTATAATATATGAGAACTAACAGCTCTAGCAAGAGATGCATGAAATACAAGAGATAGAAAGTTTTGAAGTAACATAGAAGAATACTCAACAAATATGAGTGAAAAATACGAGCATTTATAAGAAAAAGCGTAGCGTGTCTCTTTCCCACAAAGAAATTATAGGGTCCATTTTATTCAGAGAATGAAAAAAACAAAAAGAAAAAAAAACAGACGCTTCAAGAAAAGCACATAAGATGTGACGGAATTAAAATATAGTTTCACTAGAAAGGACCTGATAGTTTGTTGATGAAGAAGGTGATGCCTTGGTCATCCCCAAGCTTTGACGTCTGAGTCTTCTTAAAATATCCTGGGGGTGAACCACTGGGGCATCCCCAAGCTTTGGTTGACCATCCTCTTGATCACATCATATCATCCTTCTGTCTTGATTCTTGAAAACTTCCTCCACACCAAACTTAGAGTAATTTCATTAGAGGGTTAGTGCACAAAAAATTATGATATTATGTAAGAACACAATTGCTACCAATGCTACTTAACATTAGCTACAACCACTAATACTTCATAGGATAAAAAGAATCCAATCAAAATAGCAAAAGAGGCATTGCAAAATAAATGGCAGAATCTGTCAAAAACAGAACTGTCCGTAAATACGAATTTTTGTCGAGGTGCTTAACTTGCTCAGATCAGAAAACTCAAAACTAATGAAAGTTGCATATATATCTGAGGATCACGCACAAAAAGGGCAGATTTTTTTAATTTATCTGTGAAGAGTTACGAATTAAACGGTGGACAGCAGAAAACTGTTTCTGCGCAGGAATCCAAATTTAGCATCAACTTTCAACTAGAGGCTTAACTTGACACAATAATGCAATAAAATAAAGATACAAAGGAATTGCTACAGAGGTTGGAATGTTCCTTGACTCAACAAAATAAAATAACAGAAAATAAAATAGTGGGTTGTCTCCAATAAGCGCTTTTCTGTAAAGCCTTTTTGCAAGACATAGTGATTTTTATGATGCTCTCCTAAAAATGAGAGTTGAAAAACCGAAGAGAGCATCAAGAGAAAAATATCAAACACATTTAATTCTAACCCTCTTCCTATGAAAAATAATCTTGTAAAGAAACAATTCATGAAAGCACAAAGCAACAAACATAGGAGAGCAAAACAAGTGCAACTTTAAAAAATTCAACATAAAGAGGGGAAACTTAATATTCTTGAGATATATAAAACCATGTTTCCCTCTCTCATAATAACTTTCAGTAGTAAAAATAAATTCAACCATATAACCACAAGAATCATTCAACTTAGATAACATAGGCACATAAAGAGGATCATTAAATTTATTTTGGAATTCATTAGCATGCTTCCCTCTTTCAAAATAGTTACTACGATCAATATCAAGTTTAAGAACATGGTTGCAACAAATATTTGAAACTTGAGACAATTGCAAACCACATAAGTATTTTTCAACATAAACAAGTTTCTCCTCCACGGTGTAATTAGGAGAATTCAAGAACAAAGTAGGACTCTCATGAGTAAGAGTACCATCACAAGCAACAATAATATGATTTTTATCCTCACATAAATAAGTATTAACTTCTAAACATAGAGTATTATCAATAAGCATATGACCATCATCTAAAGCATTATCATATAGCATATTTAAGAAATACTCATCATTATCATCAATAAGTTCACTTGTAGCATCATGAATAAAATTTACAATATAACTAGCACATAAAATATTCTTATCATGACCCACATGCATAAAAGAATTAATAGTCTCCACATAAGCATATTCATTCTTATTAATTGCAGTGGGAGCAAATTCAACAAAATAGCTATCATTATTATTCTCATCACCATAATCATCAAATATAGGAGGCATATCATAATCAACATAAAATATATCCTCAACAGTAGGTGGACTCAAAATATCACAATGATTATACTTATCATATATTGGAGGCAAGGTATCATCAACGAATATTTCTCCTCCGTGATTGGGGAACTAAAAATATCATGCTCATCAAAACCAACTCCCCCAAGATTAGACTTTTCCATAGCCTTAGCAATAATAGTGTCCAAAGAATTTATACTAATAACATTACTACCACTATTATGCAAACAAACTTCCATAAGTTTTTTAATTTTCTCTTCAAAAGTATCATGTCCCAATGCAATATAAATTTCATAGAGATCCCTAATTTTGTTGTTGTTTTCCATTAGCTTAACTAGTGAAAATAAAAAGAAGAAACAAAAAGATTTAACTGCAGGATCTAAAGGAGATACATTCAAGCGCTCACCTCCCCGGCAACGACGCCAGAAAATAGCTTGATTTCCGTGTGTACGCACGCTACTATTCTTGTAGACAGTGTTGGGCCACCAAGAGCAGAGGTTTGAAGAACAGCAGCAAGTTTCCCTTAAGTGGATCACCCAAGGTATATCGAACTTAGGGAGGTAGAGGTCAAAGGTATTCCTCTCAACAAACCCAGCAATTAAGATACGAGAAGTCTCTTGTGTCCCCAACATACCCAATAGACTTGTCAGATGTATAGGTGCACTAGTTATGCTAAGAGATAGTAAAATACAAGTAATATGGATTATAAGTAGTAATTGCTATCTGTAATAAAAATGGCAGCAAGCAAACATGTAGCAGAACTTGTTGGAAACGGTGTTTTAATGCTTAGAAACAAGGCCTAGGGATCCTACATTCACCGGTGGACATTCTCAACAATGACATCAAAGTTAAATAAATAAACACTACTCTCAAAAATTCATGTTGGATAACAAACACCATTCATTGTGTAGGGCTACAAGAGCACCCTCAAAGTCAGAGTAAACTAATACCAACAACTTCATAAAGGAATCACACACGATGCACACACTGACACCATTACAACCGTGAATAACCCCGGAGTTCATATTAAAGTAACCTCTAGAGTGCATAATAGATAAAGAGTAGCATCACATATTCAACTAGATTACAAAGCTCATGATCAAATAAAAGATCACATCATGGGAGATAGAATTAACCACATGGCTACCGTAGATCCCGTAGCCCCGGGGGAGAACTACTCACTCCTCATTGTAGGAGTCAGCAATGGCGATGGAAATGGTGGTGGAGTCGATGGAGATAGCTCCGGGGGCAATTCCACGTCCAGGCAGGGTGCCGGAACAGAGACTTGTGTCCCCCGAATCTTGTCTTTCATGGCGGCGGCGCTCTGGACCTGTGGAGGAAATATCAAACACCCTACTGAAGGGGTTACGGTGCAGAAAACAATAATTTTTCTAGCGAACGAAACCCTAACTAGCCAGGATCTTTCTATCTAGTACATGCGATAACGGTGGCGGAACGGGTTACATTACCTCCATGTAGACCGATAGCGGGGATTACGCTCCCGCACAAGCGTTGACGATGAAGTCGTACGTAGCCGACCTCGAGGTCGCAAAGATCTTGCCGCGATGTCGAAGTCGATGATGATCTACGTCGACGGGCGTCGGGCGAAAGAAGGCAGAGCGCCAGCACCAGGGCTGGTGCGCCGGCAGCAGAGGGGAGGGAGGCGCGGCGGCTGCAGGGGCGAGACGACGTCGCCCAAGCTCCTCAAAA
Organism: Poa annua; assembly: GCA_026929855.1. Taxonomy (NCBI): domain Eukaryota; kingdom Viridiplantae; phylum Streptophyta; class Magnoliopsida; order Poales; family Poaceae; genus Poa; species Poa annua. The sequence continues at coordinate 99,768,117 of CM049427.1, forward strand.
GAGTTGCCTCCGAGCACTCACAAACATACGGAGCTTAGCGACAACTCCCGGTCATTCAGATCCAGCTGAAATCGCAGGAGTAGATCTTATCTGGAATCCCGCAGAGCAACGGCGCTCTGCGGTATAGCTTGGGTGGAGAGAGACCCCCTTTTTCCTCAGCTCGGCGCGGCTCCAACTTGGGAACCACGAGATCGAGAGAGAAATCGGGAATTAATTGTATTTTCCTATGAATTAAATCAATTAATATGCCTTGGTATATAAAGGGGGAAGGGGGTGTGCAAACCCCTTGGCTCCCCCATGTGGGACTAAAGGAGGAGAGGGGAGGGGGGGTTCGGCCGAACCCCCCTTGGGCTTTCCCACTCCTAGTCCAACTCGGACTAGGAGGCCCAAGCCTCCCTTTCCTTGTGGGGTGCGGCTCCCCCCTCTTGGGCCCTCTTAGGGCCCATGTAGGTGGGAGCCCCCTTTTTCCCTTTATTTAATTAATATTAAATTAATATAAAATCCCATTAATTCATAATTAATATATTTATATATAATTCAATATCCCATGACTCCGAAACTATTTCGGAGCCACCCGAACAACTTTCGGACATTCCCGGAACCATTCCATACCTCCCCGGAACTCCTTCCAGACCACCGGAACTCTTTCCGGATCATTTCGCTCTCTCCAACAAACTCCTATAAAATTCAAGAACCTATCTCCTAGCGTCGCTAAGACCTTAAGTTTGTTACGCTACGGTTCGGGAACTCTCCAGACATGGTCGAGACACTCCGCTCACCAATGATCGTCAGGGATACCTGGAAATATATGACGACCCATGTGCATTCCACGAATATCGTCGTTGAACCATAAATATGACATTCATTCCCTTTGTATCTGCGATACTACCTTGTCCGAGATATGATCGTAGACACACCGATGTCTTTGTTGTATCTCGTTACCGACGAAGGTTATTAACTCGTCTGTGATATTACATCTCCATGACCTAGTCATAAGCTGCGCAGCTATATAGATGCAATATCACCGAGTGGGCCCAAAGTATCTTTCCATTACAAGAATGAACAAATCCCGATCTTGATCCTTACGTCTCGATGCTCTTTCGGAATACCCAAGATGGACACCGTTATAGTCATGCTATATAAGACACAACGTTTTGTAACATCCCAGAACTAAGGGTCCAGAAATAGAGTGGACGCAGGAGTGTGCATTGCATTCATGCATCAGAAAATCCGGATAATTTTCGCGCATTTAATTTTCAAAACACTAAGTGATTGAAGTTTCACTTGAGTTGGTGGAATTGAAGAAGATCATCAATTTGAGCGCTATAAACTTTGAGATGATCTTGGCTTAAACCTTATTTTGGGGTAAAGAGATACACGATGAGAGGTTACACCAAATTAATACAAAACTTGTTACATCAAAACAATATTTAAGAGTTAATGACCAAAACAACTGTTCTTAGTTATTCTCTGATCATCTATTCTTATCAATTGTGCTAGACATATTTCTAGTACATGGAAACCATGACATTCCTGGAGACCAATTGAATTACCTAAAGCTTAACCTAGATCTTCCACCTTTATCTTGACATCATATTTCCTTATCTCCCAATCTTCTCGAAGGCATCAACAATAGAAGATATCGAGAAGGGAAGAAATACAACAAGAAGACATAGAGAAGCATTCATTTGATGGACATAGGAGTGTTATGCCAATCTATCAGGAAGAGCTGGAACTCTTACATCCTAATCCATCCATGTTATTACCTCTGGAAATGATATGACATTACAATGTTAGTGTTATATAGAAATAGGTTGATAACAGGCTTTGCAACCTTGTTGACAACTCATTTTGGTATGCACAAACAATGGAGTGCCATATACACATGAATAGTAGGATAGATCATCTAGTACATCAAGATCTTGGATGTCATAAAATACACATACATTCACATACCACCAACCAAGAAAGTTGGCTTGGTTAAATTGAATTGTCCTCACCACAAGGGTGAGACAAGTGATGTTGGAAATTCAATACATAACAAGTGTCCTGAATATCTACTTCTGGTTCAGAAGGATCTATGCCAAAGTTAAGTCACATATGGATTTATGGTGTTTCTCCAAGGGGATCATAACCAAAGAGAAAGTAATGCCAAGTCATAAGTGTATATAATCAATATACATATCTCAGAGTCACATGTATCAACTCTCCTGACCATGTGAATGAAGGATTATATAAGAGAGGATCCACAATATCACTAATGGATAATCATCCAATGGTTGAACCAAGAATTCATTCTCAACAAAAGATAATCTTGGACATATGCAAATTAATCATCTAGAAGCATTAGCTGATATATGTTCAAGAACACCCATTTCACAAACTCAAATATATCTATTATTAGATATATTCTTAATAGATTAACTATATCAAGAAAGAATGTATCCTTCCTACTCCATCTTAACTTGGGAATGGAATGAAAAGAAGTCTAAACTCATCATCTTATCACCATAAGACCTGACCTTAGGCAGGAATTCTTATCCTGTGTTTCATAAATAATTGATTATGTTCTCACATGATTTATTTGTCAAGGATCACAAATAAAAGCCATTTGGCAGTATCTCATGCTTAGCATGGAATTGACATAGAGCATTGTGTATACTCTTCTTAGAAATCACAATGACCCATTTTGTTATCTCCATCAAACATTAATTTGGTGTGGTTAGAAATACTTAAATCACCATACCATCAATTGGTGTATCCAAATATTTCAATATCTTAAAGTCCATAATTCAGATCATATAGTAGTTGATGGAAACAATTTATAAAAATAAACAAGGCCATAGAAATAATTTCCTATGGATACAATGCATCATAAAAATGATTTAGTGGAAGCAACAAAATACAAACAATGGAATATTCATGTTCACATATATCCTTTAAAACAAAATCTCAAATCAATTGAAAATTTGGAAATAACAAATTCCAAAATTAAATGATAGCATAGAAATATTCTCATATACCTAAATGCATCCTAGAAATTTAATCAAGTGCAAGATATAAATTTCAATGAAAGGAAAATATTTAAATATGTCCAAACTCAATTAAAAGGAAAATTATTCAAACTAATAGTTGAAATAAATATCTTAAAGCAAATATAAACCTTCCAGGACTTATCTGCAAATCTCTATTTAAAAACAACTCCAAAAACAGTGAGCAGGGGCCTGTTTTAACTGTTTTTGTAGTTTCCTGGAATTCCAGGGGGTTTTCTGCAAATTGGCGTTTATTTCCTTTCTTCTTCCTCTCGCCAGAAAGCAGAGGAGAACCGTGGCGATGCGTCCTTGAAGCCGTGCTCCATTTCCTCAGCTCCCGCGGCGATAAGGACGCCGACGAGCCGTCCCCATCCTCCTCAGCTCCTCACTCGCCCATCTCTTCTTCCCCTCTCCCTAATCCTCTGAACCCTAACCCTAGCTCTCTCGGCCGCCGCCGTGCGCCGGCGTTCTACGTCGATTCCGACCACCCCGTGCCAAGGCGAGCAGTTCTAGAGCTCCGCCTCGTCTTCCTATACCTCCTCGTCGAGCCGTTCGTGCAGGGGAGCTCGGGAGGTGGAGAAATCCGTCGTCTTCTCCAACTCCGGCCGCCGACGCCGTGGACCATCTCGTCGCCGTCCGACCTTCGTTCTCTACACCGAGCCTCACATCGCGCTCAGGGTGAGCCCACGGTGCTCGTGCACCTCTTCTTCTTCATTATAGCGCACCGTATCGTCGTGCCACCGTGAGCCGAGCGCCGCCGCCGCGTTTCTCGTCGCCGGCGATGCTCCGGTGACCATTTGGTCCGTGCGCCGCCACCAATAGGATCGCTTAGGTTCCCTCTAGGTTTTGCTCGCTTCAATCTGCAGAAAACTTTGCTTATTCGTCGAATTGGTCGTCGGCAGGGAGTGAAGTTCATCGCTGACGTCATGTGACGTCAGCAAAACGATTTTTAAATCATTTTCTTGATTTCCTGTTCATATATTAATTCCAGAAATTCATATAAACTTTGTAAATTCATAAGTAATTCATTTTAAATCAGAAAAATATAATCTTTATACCAAAATGATCAGAAAAATAAAATCTATATTTTTGTATCAATCTTATTTGTATTGGAATAAAACCTAAATGGAATAAAATTTAAGATATAAATCACATAATCTTTTAAAATATGAAGTGATTTTGAAATACCATTTTGGATGCATTTCAAACTTCCTTTAAAATATTTCACATACATTCTTTTAAAACTGAAAATATAAATTCAGTATAACATATAATAATCAAAATACAATTATTGCTATTATAAAATAATATTCTATTTTATTAAATAATAAATAAGTAATATTATTTTAAATTAAAAATAAAAATAAAATAAAATTATAAGCTTATGAGAGATATTCTACTACCATCTAGTAATCATTTATGATAAATAAAAATCTAATAAAGATTTAAATTACTAAGTCTTACTTGAATAAATGTTTTACTTATTCCCTTAATTACTTAACTCATGTTTATTTATAATTGGAATTTGAATATAGTTAAAAAAATAATAAATTGGAAAACAAATTACTTAATCTTTTAAATAAAAGATAATTTGAAATGCTATTTTGGATGCATTTCAAACTTCATTTAAAATGTCTCACATAATTAGCTTTCAATTTTAAAATGTGTTCTCATTATAACATGTAATATTAACATTTCCACAATTTCATTTTAATATGATATTTTATTTAAGAAAATAACTAATAATTACTATTTTCTATAATTTTGAAAATGATGTTATAAGCATTTGAAACTTAATATACTACCATTTGATGATCATTTAAAACAAATAACATCACACCACACTTTGAATTACTATGCTCCTTTTGAATAAATGTTTCACATATATCACTTAGTACATAATTATCTTTCATTTATCTTATGTGTAAGTAAAATAAGTGGGAACAATCTAAAATTCATAACAGTGAGATGGTAATTCAAATTGTTATATTCTAAACACAAAGCATTCATCCATAAGAAACAATGCATAGTTTAGAAGTAAGTGCTTAACTGAAATAAAATCGTATTGCAATGTCTTGGGTAAAACACACAAAGAAGAATAATGTTATAATCTTTCTATTAACCATGTGATATAGTATCAGCAAAGTTAGACATTATTTATGTTCTTCAAAAGTTATTCTTTTTGCCATCTTGTAATATAACACTAGTTCCCTACTTAATTAAAGTTCATACATGTCTTCCACCAACATAAGATGAACACAACTTCAAGCAACCATTGAGTGTTTATATGTGGTTTGACGTTACTCTTAAGCTTAATATAGTACATGAACATTAATGTTAAACAACTCATCTTGCTTGTGAAGTAAACTTGAAGACCAAACAACTCTAAATAAAAACACCCAACTCACATAAAATACAATCTCCGAGAGTGAGATACGGGGTACTTTGCGATGCATCTCATACTTAAGCATTAATCATGCTGCTTCTTTAAACATTAGTCCTTACCGGACCAATGATGTTGTTTCCAGATTTCTTGGAGTTTATATTATATCGAAGACCCTGGCTGCATAATCTTGCAGTCAGAAAGGCAAGTTCATCCCTTTTATTCATGTCCTCTTGATGTATTTGTTAAGAAACTATTTTCAAAATGTTAGTATTGCATATCACACAAAAAGGGCAAAACTTATTTTATAATAATATGACTACGGTTATCCACCAGTGAGGTGGTAATCTCATATGGCTGGCAGATGGGACCACGGTAAGAATGTTGTGGTGGAGGTTCCATTTGCACGGGAAAGTATCACCTAGGACTTAACAACCAATGTCGCCAGTGATTGTTGCGCCGAATATTACGCGCAACCATAAGATTTGGAATGGGACGGAGAAGTCAGCTGTACCCTTTTCCTCTCGTACACCAACGGGTGACTAGATCAAAGCCGGGCGGTGTGTAAATCCGCTGAGCTTGAGGTGGCCAGGATAATAACCTCACCTTCGGGTTGTGGCTTCTAGCATCTATTGAAGGTTGGCTTCAGGACTAGGTTGGGACGGTGCCCACGAGTCAGCAAGTTGTAGGTTGGGATGGTTCCCACTAGCTTGCAACTGAAGTAATGGGGGGTGTGCGGGGATGGTGGAAAGGCGCAGTGATTGGCTTGGATTATTGACTGGGCCCCACACCAAGGAAGTGTGGACGGGAAGATCGCCCGGATGTGCAACAAAGTCTTGATCTCTTATGGGTAAAGCAGCGCACCTCTGCAGAGTGTATGAATGTGACATGTTACTCCACGTTCCAGGACGGAACGACGAACGCAGCAGGAAAGGAGGCTCCTCAAAGCCCTAGCCCTGTGACTCCTGACGAGCATAGTCTTCGGAATAAAAGCAACCTTTTGAAGAAATGTTTTCGAAAACTTGCATTAGCCTTCGACAATCCATTGTCTGTGGCTGTATTTATGCATCAAACTTCCCACCTTGCATAATGAACTTGCTGGGTAACGCTGTTACTCACCCTTGCCTCCTAAACCCCTGCTAGACATGAAGAACCACCTGAAGGCAGCACTCTAGGCTATGAAGGCTCTGAAGACGGATAAACTCAAGATACCAAAGAAGACAACTACATCGAGTTGAAGCAATTTGAAGGAGGACGGAGGTCAAATGAAGGCGTAGTGTAAAATAGGATAGATTCCTAGTCATAGAACCTATCTCTGTAGGCGTTGCTATAGCGCAATTGCAAGCCTAACCGTATTAGCAGTAGGCTTAGTTTAAGTTAGTCCCTCTGAGATTTTCCATTTGATGTTCTTTTATTAGGGCCTTGCCTCATTGTTTCGAGGAGGTTCTAAAGATCTGTTGTTTTTGGATCTTCTGTTTGTAATCTATAGTCATGCCTTGGACCTGCGATGTTTCTGTTGTACCACTCTGATGACGTAACACTGGTGGACGGTGATCCATTGGTGCTATGTCAACGACTATAGCATACTACACCATGCAGTGGTATGCTGGGTCACCACAGCTGGTATCAGAGCAAACGCTTTGACCCTAGGATTAAAACCCTCTAAAGGAGACCTGTAGGTTGGGTAGTGCCTATAGGTAGTCATCTTATCTGAATCAAACTTCTTTAGACTTGTGATGGATATTCACTTGAGAATACTCTTATCACAATGGAGTAAAATCTTCTTTCACATCTTATTGGAAGAAGTATTTCCTATCTGGTCTTAGATAAAGTTATGTAGGTATTCTTTAACGAATACGTACATATCTCATCCTCAGTATGTATGACCTAGTACAACTTATTATATAACCACCGGTGTTTAATGAAGTGAAGTAGGACCAATATAGTAGCACATTTATGTGTTGATGGTGGTATCATTTAAAGAGAAGCCATCTGAGATAGTGTAACCACAACTACTAATCACGTGAGATTCACTTGTGATTCTCTACATGATGGTGTAGCATCCTTAGTGAGCCAATACTAGTATGTCATAGGATAACGAGTATGATGATAGTAGCTTAATAAAAGAAAGTCTCATGGTGAGTCTAGCTCCTAAACCATGATAGGAACGTTAATTGTGACAATTTGCTAAGGAACTTTGGATAAAAGTGTGTAGGATCAACATATGTGAGATAGAGATAACTTAAGTAAGATAATGAGGATGTATTTTATACTAATGATAATTTGTGTAGCAATTTTGAGAGACTATGTGAGGTTAGTACCTAGATGAAACACAATTGGTAGCATGTATAATAAGTAAGCTAGATCACAATTAGTGCTAGATAACTGTTAGTTTGGATCCCATTATTATAGTTTATCCTGTTGCAAGTGGTCAACTGGGGTAATCAGTAAGATGAAGAGTAGTATGAACCCTATAACTTACCGTACAACGGTAGAGACTTATATACTACTATATGTGTGCATCATATTATAATACTTTATACAAGCCTTAGTACGAGAGATACTATACTCGAAGTGCTATGTTATAGGCTTTATTTATGCATGTATGCATATCATTTGGATTTCTTGGATCTTATTGGTTCTTTGTGTGACTAGATTTAGTCATGAAGCTTCGCTTGATGTGCAAATGCATGTTGCATCACCAAGTTATGGCTTAATGTTAGAGATCTAGATAGAATAGGAATTCGTGTAAGGAAGAGACGAGTTCTAAGGACAAGGATGAAGACTTGCATGAAGATGAAGACTTGCATCAAGATGAAGAGTTAAGGTTCTTGGACTCTTTGTTATGCAGTTTTGGCTATGCCCGTGTTATGGCGCAACTGAGGGGTTGTGTGCCGATGATCCATTCCGAGCACGCCTACCGATGAGCATCGGTCTGGGATTGGTAAACCCAGGGACCCTTGGTTACGTAGCATGACCAGTGACACATAGCATTTCTGTATAGTTCAGAGGTCGAGTCCGACAACAACAAGATTCTAGAACTCTTTGTTATGCATTCTTGGTTATGATTAGCGTGGTAGTCTTCCGAGGGGTTTGTGTGACCGGTGTTCCCGGCACGCCTGCAGTGCAATTCTGCCTGGGAGTGGTAACCCAGTAACTCTCGGCTAACATGTCTAAGAGCACATAACAGTTGTGTATAACTCTGAAATCCGGGATTCGCCAGAAGGATTGGCATCAGAAGAGACGAAGGACCTTCTAGCGTGAAGATTGTTTGGAGAATTTACCTCGGATATCCACAATTGAGTGGGTACACCGTAGATTTTCTTTCTAAGATTAGATAAAGGTAAATGTAAGGTATACAAAGACCATGATCCCAAACCTAAGACCCCTGTTGGTACACCCAAAGAGTGGAAACCTTTACAAAAATCTAAGGAGGGGAGTAAATAGTGAAGTAGAAGTAAGGAAAGTTGAAAAACTGGAGTAGAAGATGAGAAGAAACCCAAGATTTGGAGCAGTTGGGCCTTATTCTCATAAGGTTTACTGTAATCCAGACAAAAATAGAAACCATAAGGTAATCCCAATTCAGGTTGAGGTTCCTATCTGAATGAAGTAAGGAGTAGACTTGAAGTGGAGATTGACAAAACCAAGTTGTTGAACTACTTTTGTCAATAAAGGGTCATTCCTTGGTTCCAACCCAGAGAGTGACAGGAGAAGTGGGTAGGAGAAATCACCTAGTAAAACATATCAGAAGACCGCTTTGCATCACTACGACGAGTGTATTAAGAAGATTCCAGATGACACGAGAAAAAGGAAATCGACTAAGTAAACCTTATAAAGTAAACCATCTTGTCCAATCATATTTGGGTGGACTATGTATAGTGCCATTACCTAGGTTGGTTCAAGTAAAACTAAATTGTGCCGTAGTAAGACTTCCTAAAACCTTAACTACCTTCCAAAGTAGGCCAACTATTACGTGAACAAAGTTACTTAGAGCTATTAATAGGACTAACAGGGATTTGATAAAGCCTGATCCCAGGAGATTTTCAATAAGACCTGCCTAGAAGTGGAATATTCCAAGAAGGAATCACAGAATCAAAGGAGTTGACAGTTAGCAAAGTACTAAGTCAAAAGAGGATTTCAGGATAGAATATGGATTTGGGGATACACCAATTATCTCCATAAACAATTAACATGAAGTTCGAGAAGTGCAACTTTTATACAAGATGGATCCTCAATCTGAAACGTAAGAGAGTACGAACTTCGGGGACGAAGTTTAGTTTAAGGAGGGGAGACTGTAACATCCCAGAACTAAGGGTCCAGAAATAGAGTGGACGCAGGAGTGTGCATTGCATTCATGCATCAGAAAATCCGGATAATTTTCGCGCATTTAATTTTCAAAACACTAAGTGATTGAAGTTTCACTTGAGTTGGTGGAATTGAAGAAGATCATCAATTTGAGCGCTATAAACTTTGAGATGATCTTGGCTTAAACCTTATTTTGGGGTAAAGAGATACACGATGAGAGGTTACACCAAATTAATACAAAACTTGTTACATCAAAACAATATTTAAGAGTTAATGACCAAAACAACTGTTCTTAGTTATTCTCTGATCATCTATTCTTATCAATTGTGCTAGACATATTTCTAGTACATGGAAACCATGACATTCCTGGAGACCAATTGAATTACCTAAAGCTTAACCTAGATCTTCCACCTTTATCTTGACATCATATTTCCTTATCTCCCAATCTTCTCGAAGGCATCAACAATAGAAGATATCGAGAAGGGAAGAAATACAACAAGAAGACATAGAGAAGCATTCATTTGATGGACATAGGAGTGTTATGCCAATCTATCAGGAAGAACTGGAACTCTTACATCCTAATCCATCCATGTTATTACCTCTGGAAATGATATGACATTACAATGTTAGTGTTATATAGAAATAGGTTGATAACAGGCTTTGCAACCTTGTTGACAACTCATTTTGGTATGCACAAACAATGGAGTGCCATATACACATGAATAGTAGGATAGATCATCTAGTACATCAAGATCTTGGATGTCATAAAATACACATACATTCACATACCACCAACCAAGAAAGTTGGCTTGGTTAAATTGAATTGTCCTCACCACAAGGGTGAGACAAGTGATGTTGGAAATTCAATACATAACAAGTGTCCTGAATATCTACTTCTGGTTCAGAAGGATCTATGACAAAGTTAAGTCACATATGGATTTATGGTGTTTCTCCAAGGGGATCATAACCAAAGAGAAAGTAATGCCAAGTCATAAGTGTATATAATCAATATACATATCTCAGAGTCACATGTATCAACTCTCCTGACCATGTGAATGAAGGATTATATAAGAGAGGATCCACAAGATCACTAATGGATAATCATCCAATGGTTGAACCAAGAATTCATTCTCAACAAAAGATAATCTTGGACATATGCAAATTAATCATCTAGAAGCATTAGCTGATATATGTTCAAGAACACCCATTTCACAAACTCAAATATATCTATTATTAGATATATTCTTAATAGATTAACTATATCAAGAAAGAATGTATCCTTCCTACTCCATCTTAACTTGGGAATGGAATGAAAAGAAGTCTAAACTCATAATCTTATCACCATAAGACCTGACCTTAGGCAGGAATTCTTATCCTGTGTTTCATAAATAATTGATTATGTTCTCACATGATTTATTTGTCAAGGATCACAAATAAAAGCCATTTGGCAGTATCTCATGCTTAGCATGGAATTGACATAGAGCATTGTGTATACTCTTCTTAGAAATCACAATGACCCATTTTGTTATCTCCATCAAACATTAATTTGGTGTGGTTAGAAATACTTAAATCACCATACCATCAATTGGTGTATCCAAATATTTCAATATCTTAAAGTCCATAATTCAGATCATATAGTAGTTGATGGAAACAATTTATAAAAATAAACAAGGCCATAGAAATAATTTCCTATGGATACAATGCATCATAAAAATGATTTAGTGGAAGCAACAAAATACAAACAATGGAATATTCATGTTCACATATATCCTTTAAAACAAAATCTCAAATCAATTGAAAATTTGGAAATAACAAATTCCAAAATTAAATGATAGCATAGAAATATTCTCATATACCTAAATGCATCCTAGAAATTTAATCAAGTGCAAGATATAAATTTCAATGAAAGGAAAATATTTAAATATGTCCAAACTCAATTAAAAGGAAAATTATTCAAACTAATAGTTGAAATAAATATCTTAAAGCAAATATAAACCTTCCAGGACTTATCTGCAAATCTCTATTTAAAAACAACTCCAAAAACAGTGAGCAGGGGCCTGTTTTAACTGTTTTTGTAGTTTCCTGGAATTCCAGGGGGTTTTCTGCAAATTGGCGTTTATTTCCTTTCTTCTTCCTCTCGCCAGAAAGCAGAGGAGAACCGTGGCGATGCGTCCTTGAAGCCGTGCTCCATTTCCTCAGCTCCTGCGGCGATAAGGACGCCGACGAGCCGTCCCCATCCTCCTCAGCTCCTCACTCGCCCATCTCTTCTTCCCCTCTCCCTAATCCTCTGAACCCTAACCCTAGCTCTCTCGGCCGCCGCCGTGCGCCGGCGTTCTACGTCGATTCCGACCACCCCGTGCCAAGGCGAGCAGTTCTAGAGCTCCGCCTCGTCTTCCTATACCTCCTCGTCGAGCCGTTCGTGCAGGGGAGCTCGGGAGGTGGAGAAATCCGTCGTCTTCTCCAACTCCGGCCGCCGACGCCGTGGACCATCTCGTCGCCGTCCGACCTTCGTTCTCTACACCGAGCCTCACATCGCGCTCAGGGTGAGCCCACGGTGCTCGTGCACCTCTTCTTCTTCATTATAGCGCACCGTATCGTCGTGCCACCGTGAGCCGAGCGCCGCCGCCGCGTTTCTCGTCGCCGGCGATGCTCCGGTGACCATTTGGTCCGTGCGCCGCCACCAATAGGATCGCTTAGGTTCCCTCTAGGTTTTGCTCGCTTCAATCTGCAGAAAACTTTGCTTATTCGTCGAATTGGTCGTTGGCAGGGAGTGAAGTTCATCGCTGACGTCATGTGACGTCAGCAAAACGATTTTTAAATCATTTTCTTGATTTCCTGTTCATATATTAATTCCAGAAATTCATATAAACTTTGTAAATTCATAAGTAATTCATTTTAAATCAGAAAAATATAATCTTTATACCAAAATGATCAGAAAAATAAAATATATATTTTTGTATCAATCTTATTTGTATTGGAATAAAACCTAAATGGAATAAAATTTAAGATATAAATCACATAATCTTTTAAAATATGAAGTGATTTTGAAATACCATTTTGGATGCATTTCAAACTTCCTTTAAAATATTTCACATACATTCTTTTAAAACTGAAAATATAAATTCAGTATAACATATAATAATCAAAATACAATTATTGCTATTATAAAATAATATTCTATTTTATTACATAATAAATAAGTAATATTATTTTAAATTAAAAATAAAAATAAAATAAAATTATAAGCTTATGAGAGATATTCTACTACCATCTAGTAATCATTTATGATAAATAAAAATCTAATAAAGATTTAAATTACTAAGTCTTACTTGAATAAATGTTTTACTTATTCCCTTATTTACTTAACTCATGTTTATTTATAATTGGAATTTGAATATAGTTAAAAAAATAATAAATTGGAAAACAAATTACTTAATCTTTTAAATAAAAGATAATTTGAAATGCTATTTTGGATGCATTTCAAACTTCATTTAAAATGTCTCACATAATTAGCTTTCAATTTTAAAATGTGTTCTCATTATAACATGTAATATTAACATTTCCACAATTTCATTTTAATATGATATTTTATTTAAGAAAATAATTAATAATTACTATTTTCTATAATTTTGAAAATGATGTTATAAGCATTTGAAACTTAATATACTACCATTTGATGATCATTTAAAACAAATAACATCACACCACACTTTGAATTACTATGCTCCTTTTGAATAAATGTTTCACATATATCACTTAGTACATAATTATCTTTCATTTATCTTACGTGTAAGTAAAATAAGTGGGAACAATCTAAAATTCATAACACTGAGATGGTAATTCAAATTGTTATATTCTAAACACAAAGCATTCATCCATAAGAAACAATGCATAGTTTAGAAGTAAGTGCTTAACTGAAATAAAATCGTATTGCAATGTCTTGGGTAAAACACACAAAGAAGAATAATGTTATAATCTTTCTATTAACCATGTGATATAGTATCAGCAAAGTTAGACATTATTTATGTTCTTCAAAAGTTATTCTTTTTGCCATCTTGTAATATAACACTAGTTCCCTACTTAATTAAAGTTCATACATGTCTTCCACCAACATAAGATGAACACAACTTCAAGCAACCATTGAGTGTTTATATGTGGTTTGACGTTACTCTTAAGCTTAATATAGTACATGAACATTAATGTTAAACAACTCATCTTGCTTGTGAAGTAAACTTGAAGACCAAACAACTCTAAATAAAAACACCCAACTCACATAAAATACAATCTCCGAGAGTGAGATACGGGGTACTTTGCGATGCATCTCATACTTAAGCATTAATCATGCTGCTTCTTTAAACATTAGTCCTTACCGGACCAATGATGTTGTTTCCAGATTTCTTGGAGTTTATATTATATCGAAGACCCTGGCTGCATAATCTTGCAGTCAGAAAGGCAAGTTCATCCCTTTTATTCATGTCCTCTTGATGTATTTGTTAAGAAACTATTTTCAAAATGTTAGTATTGCATATCACACAAAAAGGGCAAAACTTATTTTATAATAATATGACTACGGTTATCCACCAGTGAGGTGGTAATCTCATATGGCTGGCAGATGGGACCACGGTAAGAATGTTGTGGTGGAGGTTCCATTTGCACGGGAAAGTATCACCTAGGACTTAACAACCAATGTCGCCAGTGATTGTTGCGCCGAATATTACGCGCAACCATAAGATTTGGAATGGGACGGAGAAGTCAGCTGTACCCTTTTCCTCTCGTACACCAACGGGTGACTAGATCAAAGCCGGGCGGTGTGTAAATCCGCTGAGCTTGAGGTGGCCAGGATAATAACCTCACCTTCGGGTTGTGGCTTCTAGCATCTATTGAAGGTTGGCTTCAGGACTAGGTTGGGACGGTGCCCACGAGTCAGCAAGTTGTAGGTTGGGATGGTTCCCACTAGCTTGCAACTGAAGTAATGGGGGGTGTGCGGGGATGGTGGAAAGGCGCAGTGATTGGCTTGGATTATTGACTGGGCCCCACACCAAGGAAGTGTGGACGGGAAGATCGCCCGGATGTGCAACAAAGTCTTGATCTCTTATGGGTAAAGCAGCGCACCTCTGCAGAGTGTATGAATGTGACATGTTACTCCACGTTCCAGGACGGAACGACGAACGCAGCAGGAAAGGAGGCTCCTCAAAGCCCTAGCCCTGTGACTCCTGACGAGCATAGTCTTCGGAATAAAAGCAACCTTTTGAAGAAATGTTTTCGAAAACTTGCATTAGCCTTCGACAATCCATTGTCTGTGGCTGTATTTATGCATCAAACTTCCCACCTTGCATAATGAACTTGCTGGGTAACACTGTTACTCACCCTTGCCTCCTAAACCCCTGCTAGACATGAAGAACCACCTGAAGGCAGCACTCTAGGCTATGAAGGCTCTGAAGACGGATAAACTCAAGATACCAAAGAAGGCAACTACATCGAGTTGAAGCAATTTGAAGGAGGACGGAGGTCAAATGAAGGCGTAGTGTAAAATAGGATAGATTCCTAGTCATAGAACCTATCTCTGTAGGCGTTGCTATAGCGCAATTGCAAGCCTAACCGTATTAGTAGTAGGCTTAGTTTAAGTTAGTCCCTCTGAGATTTTCCATTTGATGTTCTTTTATTAGGGCCTTGCCTCATTGTTTCGAGGAGGTTCTAAAGATCTGTTGTTTTTGGATCTTCTGTTTGTAATCTATAGTCATGCCTTGGACCTGCGATGTTTCTGTTGTACCACTCTGATGACGTAACACTGGTGGACGGTGATCCATTGGTGCTATGTCAACGACTATAGCATACTACACCATGCAGTGGTATGCTGGGTCACCACACGTTTGATGCTCTCAAAGTACCCCTACGAAGCATTAATAAGTACGGTCTCACGGTCTAAGGAATAAGCTATCATATTCTTATCTACTGCAAATGACAAACATCGTAATACGATCTTATTGCAATACTTTTGCGTATGTCCACCACCTTATTCAACCAACAAGATGACCCCATTGTCAACCGACGTCATTGTCCTTGATCGGGAATCTCGATCAACTGTTGCCCAATGGAATAGCTCATATAGAGGCTTGCTAGGGACCTGGTTGTCTATGTATCACACGTGTATTAATAATTCTGATTAATACAGTCATAGCATAATACACAAACCTATTATAAACTTATGAGATAATGTAATAAATACTACTTATTTATTTGCCTCTAGGGCATATCTCCTTCAGTCTCCCACTTGCACTAGAGTACAAACAAACTAGCTGCATTTTACTTTATCAGAATCCCTTATCAAATAAGAATCATTTGATAATGCTTGCTTGTGGAAAAGTGTTACTGCACAATCCATGATTGTACAAGCTTTTGCGATTCACTGACATCAACTTGCTTGATATCACCATGTTGTCCAACAACATATATGTAAATACCGTAACTAAGTGAGACTCCTGTTTCCCAGCGCTTACTCTGATTATACTAACCAGATAACTGCCCTGGAAAAACGCACTCAGTCTTATAGAGCCCCTTGTAACAATTACAAACTCACGATATCTACATACATTCACACCAATGTAGAAAACTTGACATTCAAATGTCAATCCCTTAACTAACGCACTTCTATTTCCAGTAAATTCCAAATTTACTTTCATAACTGCTCTTATTCCAAGAACATCGGTTATATTTCATCGAGCAGATAATATGGTTTCTGTATGATGTCTAATATTACATAATAGACCCATATGTCATACAACCATTACCTTCATGCATCATTACTCTTAATGATCAATTGGATTCCAAAGGACCATCCTTTTGATTCTATTCTGACTCATCAGATATAATCCAAAACAACTCGACTAACTATTTAAAATTCTCGTTCTATTTCAAAATAGACACTAACTTTCAAATAGTTTCACAACTTCATCCTATTCTATTGGTACAGTTTCACAATGTGTTAACTACACAAGAAGAATTCGACTCCCACTCAAATTATGTCTCCACATATTTGACAACACGAGCTCCCACTCAAAAACGTGTCATCCACATATTTGAGTTCCTGAGCTCCCACTCAAAAATATGTTCTTTACATATTCCACCTGAGTAAACTAACTATGACTCCCACTTAAATTGACATTTTTGGTCTAACCAAAATCATTGATCTATTATCAATTGAATTCAATACAAACTCCAGTATTACATTAATACAAATCCCTCAGACTTCAAGCATGTCTACATAAATGCAGTCAACAAATTTGATCTTGTGCAAGACACATTTCTTGACAAGACATGCTCCCGCGTCTTTCTTATAGTCACATTTCCATATAACACTTTATATGACGATTAAACAATCTTATTCCTCTAATAAGAATTGCAGCAACAATTACTCTCTTAATCCTTTTAAATGTAACTTGGATTTCCAGGCTGAAAAGCCTTTGTTCGTATTCCGATACTTTCTCAACTCTCTTTGTATTCATAAAGTGCACCTTGATCTGTCAACAAGATCTGTAATACTCAATACAGTGCTGTGACCCGACAGCAATATTAAATATAACAACACTTTATTTAGAAGTTTCTTTCATGAAAATATTGTGATCTTTATGAAGAGAATTGCAAGCAGAAAACAATTTTCTAGTCTCCCTCACTCTTAATCACTAAACTTTCATTAGCAGACACATACTCTTTGGAACACTTTCCAACATAGGTCTGACACTTTATTCCAAACTTTCTAATTCCAATCCATAAACCATAATTCGAAAAATCATATTTTCCTCGGAATTATATAGATAACAAACTAAGTTTTGTTTCTATTTGGTTTTGGAATACACTCTCATCCAATGCGAGCAATCTACAAAGAACCTCTCATGTATATTCCGAATTATCGCATAATCATATACATGTCGACACTACTGTCGATCGTACGAATTCTTGTTGAGAAAAATATCTATTTTCTAAAGTGGACATCGACTATAATTTTTCGAACATATTAGGAGATTCTAAGACTGATTCTGACAGACCACACTTTATTTAAAATAGAGCATGATTATAATTCCCCACATATCACTATATATGACATTATAATTTTGTGAAGCAAATTTCCACAAGTCTCTTGCGCTGAAATCATAATTCAAAAATACTGTCCTTTGATCAAATTTTGTGAACACAATGTTCACTAATCTTTCTTCTGAAAAATCCCATTTGATCTATTATCAAATTAATCTCAGACTCCATAATTTATCGGGCAAATACTCTTATTTACCAAAGTCATGGAGGAATTCGGATCAAGTAGTAAACACCATTAATTAATCATTAAAAATGACACTCAATTAATTTCCGCCAGTATTGCAGCTTCAATACTTGATTTCAAACTTAATCAACTAAGCACTTGAAATACTTAAATGGATCAAGACATCCATTACTTCTTTCATTGCTTTTATGACTAAACTCGACGGTGTTCGTTCTAGTAATAGAACTCTTATTCATAGGACATGCTATTTTATCATTTCTACAATTATGAATACTTATCATACAATCAATGTAACTGAGATGTGGAATCTTTATTCATAAGATAAAACAACTGACTTGTTCCATAACATAAAACAATCGAACTTGTCTTATTACATGAATAACTTTGTCTTGCAACAATCAAGACACACACACTCGCTCACAAAAGATCGTATCAAAAACTATTAATGATAACTATGATAACTTGAGGACGTGAACACCAAAAGGCCATCAACTCCTTGACTACCAGCTTCAGCGCCAGGTCACATCAAACTGCGCCGCATATATGTGATAATCAGGACCTGTTTCATAAACAGAACAAGTATCAAATACTTCATCATATACCAAGGGCGAATTCATAATTCTGCATATATCAAATATATACCTGTAGCATCGAAGATCTCTCCTTCGATGGAATCAACCTTCAGAGACTGGAACTCACGTACGAACTTGTAGAAGTTCATATCGTCGGCTTTCAAAATGTACTTGCGCACATGCTTCTCATAGCTAGGAGGTAGAGATATCAGGACAGTCCGAATGGCACAAGAATCTGCCATCCAGTAATCGAAGACCATCGTCAGCTGGAAGTAGATGTCATACAATCTCTTCAAATGTGTCTTCAGACAGGTATGCTCCTCCATGTGAATGGTCTGGAACATTCTAAGCTGCCTGAATTGCTCACGCTTTAATTCATCTCCGAAGTGAGTCTTTATCACATCCATCATGACGCTTGGCTCCTTGCGTCGAAACATCTCTTTCAACTCGGGTGCCAGGCATACGGTCATGGTGATCTCCACTTCAATGAATATGTCTCGACGCCTACGGAAATCATCTTCCTCCTCCTCGCTTGCAGAATCTCCTGGTCCTCCTCCTAACGGTTCATCGAGAACATATAGAATGTTGTTGTGTTCGAGAATGTTTCTAAAACCCCTGTACCATCTGATGAAGTTGGACCCGTCGGCTTCTAATGTAGCATCCGGGCTCTTGAGGAAGTAACCGAAGTATAGTTGCGTAGTCTACAGATGTGATCGCAAAAGAGGTAAGGTTAAGTTTATAATATGTAGGTGAGTTTTAGTTCTATAATCTCATTATCAAAAACACACCACACCAAGATTATTATCCCTAAAAATAATAATGGCGATGACACGACCCCCATCCACTGCACCACCCCCGATCATCACGGCCGGCAGCACAGCTTCAGAGGTGGACATAAAATGTCGATCACAACAACTCTGTGACTCGTGCTCGATCTTTCGATCTTCCCGTGTTCCGAGGCCATACCTCTGAGTATGCTAGGCTCGCCAATCAAACCTCGAAGACCCTGCGCGTGCAACATGGCTTACACCCACTGTATGCGAACGACGAGATGTGTGACACCCGATCATCACGGCCTGCCTCATAACGTAGAACTTTCTTGGTGGTGCGCAACGAGGGAGAACACAATTTTGGTATTTGTTAGGGATCATCCTATTTATGATGCTACCGTTGTATATCTAGCATATAAGCAATCAATAGGATGCACACACAACAGCACACAATAATGATGCAATGAAGTGCGATGTGACATGGTCGATGCGCCTGGACCTTCATGGCGCCATGTGCCTGGCCCCCGGCGCCCCGGCATGGCTCCGAGTCTACAGAGCCCTCCATTGCCTCCGACAGTACGAGTAATATCAAAACTTACCGTAACCATGTCACATAAAATAACGCCTCTGCAAAACAAAGTTAGACGCCTCTAGCTTTATTTAGTTTTGCAAGTTTTACGTGGCATATAGGCTTATTCGCAAGAGAATCGCTTCCCTACCTACGAACTTTGCACCACAACGTCGATCGTATAATTGCATGTTTAAGCATCCCTTTCGGGCCCTCCACTGAAAATGCTTTGCCCACTAGAGAGAGAGAAACAGACACCCGCCAGCCACAGATACGGTGCAAGCCGTATGTCAGTAGTGGAACCAGTCTCGTGTAAGCGTACGCGTAAAGTCGATCCGGGCCACTTCATCAACTCAATACCGAAGGCATCGCAAGTGCACGCTAGAGGGTAGCAAATATAAGAAAGACGCCCTCGTTCAACATGAGTTCTAACCGTACCAGCAGTACTACGCATAGATCGGCTCTGATACCACTGAAGGGGTTACGGTGCAGAAAACAATAATTTTTCTAGCGAACGAAACCCTAACTAGCCAGGATCTATCTATCTATTACATGCGATAACGGTGGCGGAACGGGTTACATTACCTCCATGTAGACCGATAGCGGGGATTACGCTCCCGCACAAGCGTTGACGATGAAGTCGTACGTAGCCGACCTCGAGGTCGCGAAGATCTTGCCGCGATGTCGAAGTCGATGATGATCTGCGTCGACGGGCGTCGGGCGGAAGAAGGCAGAGCGCCAGCACCAGGGCTGGTGCGCCGGCAGCAGAGGGGAGGGAGGCGCGGCGGCTGCAGGGGGCGAGACGACGTTGCCCAAGCTCCTCAAAAGAGTTGCCTCCGAGCACTCACAAACATACGGAGCTTAGCGACAACTCCCGGTCATTCAGATCCAGCTGAAATCGCAGGAGTAGATCTTATCTGGAATCCCGCAGAGCAACGGCGCTCTGCGGTATAGCTTGGGTGGAGAGAGACCCCCTTTTTCCTCAGCTCGGCGCGGCTCCAACTTGGGAACCACGAGATCGAGAGAGAAATCGGGAATTAATTGTATTTTCCTATGAATTAAATCAATTAATATGCCTTGGTATATGAAGGGGGAAGGGGGTGTGCAAACCCCTTGGCTCCCCCATGTGGGACTAAAGGAGGAGAGGGGAGGGGGGGTTCGGCCGAACCCCCCTTGGGCTTTCCCACTCCTAGTCCAACTCGGACTAGGAGGCCCAAGCCTCCCTTTCCTTGTGGGGTGCGGCTCCCCCCTCTTGGGCCCTCTTAGGGCCCATGTAGGTGGGAGCCCCCTTTTTCCCTTTATTTAATTAATATTAAATTAATATAAAATCCCATTAATTCATAATTAATATATTTATATATAATTCAATATCCCATGACTCCAAAACTATTTGGGAGCCACCCGAACAACTTTCGGACATTCCCGGAACCATTCCATACCTCCCCGGAACTCCTTCCGGACCACCGGAACTCTTTCCGGATCATTTCTCTCTCTCCAACAAACTCCTATAAAATTCCAGAACCTATCTCCTAGCGTCGCTAAGACCTTAAGTTTGTTACGCTACGGTTCGGGAACACTCCAGACATGGTCGAGACACTCCGCTCACCAATGATCGTCAGGGATACCTGGAAATATATGACGACCCATGTGCATTCCACGAATATCGTCGTTGAACCATAAATATGACATTCATTCCCTTTGTCTCTGCGATACTACCTTGTCCGAGATATGATCGTAGACACACCGATGTCTTTGTTGTATCTCGTTACCGACGAAGGTTATTAACTCGTCTGCGATATTACATCTCCATGACCTAGTCATAAGCTGCGCAGCTATATAGATGCAATATCACCGAGTGGGCCCAAAGTATCTTTCCATTACAAGAATGAACAAATCCCGATCTTGATCCTTACGTCTCGATGCTCTTTCGGAATACCCAAGATGGACACCGTTATAGTCATGCTATATAAGACACAACGTTTGATGCTCTCAAAGTACCCCTACGAAGCATTAATAAGTACGGTCTCACGGTCTAAGGAATAAGCTATCATATTCTTATCTATTGCAAATGACAAACATCGTAATACGATCTTATTGCAATACTTTGCGTATGTCCACCACCTTATTCAACCAACAAGATGACCCCATTGTCAACCGACGTCATTGTCCTTGATCGGGAATCTCGATCAACTGTTGCCCAATGGACTAGCTCATATAGCGCCTTCTAGGGACCTGGTTGTCTATGTATCACACGTGTATTAATAATTCCGATTAATACAGTTATAGCATAATACACAAACCTATTATAAACTTATGAGATAATGTAATAAATACTACTTATTTATTTGCCTCTAGGGCATATCTCCTTCACCTACGGTGTTTAGGTTTTTGGGAGCTTTAAGTAGGCGAAAGGTCGAAGGCGGTTGGCGCTCGAAGGGCCCACACCATGTCCTCTCGTGGCCAAAAAGCCAGTCGCGCGAGCACGTGGTGCCGGCGCCTCGGTGCCCCACTTCGTGTCGTCTTCGGTCTTATGAAGCGTTCATAATTAAATATAATTCCAGGATAAAAATTGTCCGATTCCGAGAATAATTCCTTAAGTACTTTCCTGAAACCAAAAACAACAGAAAACATGGAACTGGCACTATGGCATCTTGTTAATAGGTTAGTCCCAGAAAATGCATAAAACTATATAAAATGTATATAAAACATGTAATAAAATGGTATAATATAGCATGGAACATAAGAAATTATAGATACGTTGGACACGTATCAATATGGACTTGAGGATGAAGATCACCCGGCACCGTTGGGACCCGTACATCATATGACGGTTCACGTCGTGACCTAGGCACCACCTGCTAACGGATGAGCAGCTTCCGTGAGTGAAGAGACAAGTGAAGAAGCGATCGCGAGGCGAAACAGAGATAATTGGGATCGTGATCAAATTGCCGCACCAGTAGCGAACTACGCACCACCTAACCCTAATACCGAAGGGATTTTACCAACTTTCAGTTCTATGGCCCAGGCACACACTAGAAGAAATATGTCAATTGGTGACCCTCAATTTTGGTCACAGAAAGGTCACTATAAGTCATTTGTGACCTTTTTGTGACCAAAAAAGGAAGGTCCCATACCGAGTTTCACTAATGGCAGTATGTGACCTTTTTTCTATTGGTCATAGATAGGTTTGTGACCAATCCAACTATTTGGTCACCACCAATTTCAGCCAGGCCACGTTGGAAAGCTGAGCTGGCATTCATCTGACGTGGCATCCGACGTGGCGCGTGGATCAGTGACCAAATTAGATGGTCACAAACAAATTGATCACAATCCAGTTAAGTCATCTAAATGGGCCAAGCCCAACAAGGAAGCCTTTTTACATTGGTTTTTTTATTTAATTTGACTGGTTAAATGGGCCAAGTCCATGGGCTGCACGGTCCCACTTGTCATTCTGGCCCCACTATCAGACTGACGGACCCACCAGTCAGACCGACCCCACCTGTCAGGTTGGACCCACACGTCAGACGACCCCACCTGTCAGGTTGGACCCACACGTCAGGCAACCCCACCTATCGGAGGCGACCCCACCTGTTAGTGTGGATCCCACCTGTCGGGGCAACCCCACCTGTCATCTTGGACCCATATGTCAGTGTGGATCCCACCTGTCAGCTTGGACACACCTGTCAGTGTGGATCCCACAAGTCAGAGTGGGTCCAAGCTGTCAGTGGGTCCCACTTGTCAGGTTGGTCCCACTTGTCAGGTTGGTCCCACTTGTCAGATTGGTCCCACTTGTCAGTGGGTCCCGCCTGTCAGAGTGGGTCCTACGTGGGCCCCACCTGTCAAAAATATTTGAGTCCCACATGTCAGAAATTTTTGGGTCCCACCTGTCAGAAAATTTTTAGTCCCACCTGTCAGAAATTATTGGGTCCCACCTGTCAGAAATTTTTTGTGTCCCACATGTCAGAAAGTTTTGGGTCCCACCTGTAAGTAAGTTTTGGGTCCCACGTGCCAGAAATCAATTTGGTCCCACATGTCAGAATTTGATGGGTCCAATCTGTCAGCCCTACGTTGCCCCACATGGCAAAAAATACAATACAACACATATTCAAACTGAAATCACTGGCTATATTGCTATAAATAATCAGGACATAATTTGTGGTCCAAATTGCCAACAAAGGCATTCAAATGACCGTGGTCAGAATTGCCAACAAAGGAATGCAAGTGTTAACAGACATAAAAAAGCAGAGCGCAGCCAAAAAAAGATCAATGTCTCAAACTGAGATCAAGTGTCAAATGACAGGCACCAACGGATCGAAGAACAAGCAGCCTAAGAAGGCTTAGCACCCATGAGAGCCATCATCGCAGCAAACTGTTGTCGTTGTTCTTCCGTATTCTTGAACATGATTTCATATTTCTCGTCGCGGGCAGCATGTACAGCTTCAGATTCTTCTGTCCTCTTCCAATGCAGAAACTTCATCTAACATGCATTCATTTATCCTTTCAGCTTGTGCCAGCTTCACCTTGAGCTCTTGGACATGGGATGCCGCCTTGGTGCAGGATGCTCTGGACTGCAGCCCAACATTCACCAAGAATGTGCTCGAAGGGCATGTTCCAGTCAGCACTTGACCAACAACTTCCACAGCGGACACTGCATGTTGCCCTTCAGGTATCGGGGCATCCAACTTCTCCTCCATCTTAGCCTACCAGGAACAATTAAGATTAATCAAACAACAAGTATATTACAAGATGCAACATTCTACATCTACTGCAACTTGTACTGATACTGCAGTAATTTTGGTACTAGGTCTACAACAACACAATGAGCTAAGTTAGAGACAAGTTTGAACAAGCAAGCACAAAGTTTAGATATATTTGTAGACTGACTAAACAAGTTCAGAAATAGAGCAACACGCAATCACAGCAGCTCAAAATAGACCTTGCACTACAGCAGGAAGCAAACACAGCAGGTGTACAACAACACAATGAGATAAGCTAGAGACAAGTTTGAACAAGCAAGCACAAAGTTTAGATATATTGCATACTGAGTAAACAAGTTCAGAAATAGAGCAACAAGAAATCACAGCAGCTCAAAATAGACCTTGCACTACAGCAGGAAGCAAACACAGCAGCTAAAATGACTTACAATTGCTGTCTTGGCTGCCTCTGGTAAGCCCTTCACTCCGCTCATGTGTGTGATCTCGAACACCCCAATCGCATTCAGCTCCTCATCACCTTTGAGCTTCTCCCTCTGATGTTGTTTAGCAAGTATGAAACCACAAGTCAGCAGGACATAAGCTAATTGGGCCTAATAAAGATAAAGTATGCTTTGCTCTTACAGCGGCATGGATAGTTGCTTAGTAGGACCTGGAACCGGTTGTCTGCTGGAACTCAACCGTCTTTCGATTATCCGAGTTAGAGAGATAGGTTTTCTACCAAAACAATGTACAAAAAGATGATCACATACTTGAGAGCAAAAGCTGAAAGCATGTACATGCAAACAGCAGCGGATACATATAAGTACATGTAATAAGACCAAGGACACATGTACATGCATACCTTG
Organism: Poa annua; assembly: GCA_026929855.1. Lineage (NCBI taxonomy): Eukaryota > Viridiplantae > Streptophyta > Magnoliopsida > Poales > Poaceae > Poa > Poa annua. The sequence continues at coordinate 99,793,579 of CM049427.1, forward strand.
TGTTTTGGTGTGTTCCACAAATTCAAAAGAGCATGCCATTCATCATCATTCAGGTCCTTTACTAGAGAGTTGATGCTAAGATCTTTAGCATTAACCGGAAACAAAGTATTTCTTTTTGATCTTGTGCCGCCTGTTCTTTGATACTACCTGCAACTTCTTGGTACATGCTTCCTTTATGGCCTTCGAGTTGGTGTCCATGCTAAAATTTCCCTACAAATGAAGCAAGCAATCAACAGACATTATTAGTGATCATATGAAAGGTGTAAAATAAAGAAAGAAAAAACATCCAACAAAGAATCACAAAGATGCAAGTAACTTACAACAACTTTGCCGATGTAGTCCTTGATCAAGTTGGCATCTTTTTTGTAATCCTTGAAACGGGGAAGAACTCGTGTATGGGTTCTGGCAGTATATCCACACTCTGATGCAAACTTGGCAGACAGCACAGCCTCCTCAGGAGTTGTCTTCCCTTCAGCAATTTGAATTGTCACCTTGGAACCCGTCGTCTTAGTAATCCTTTCCAGTCCTTTGCCTTTTCTCCTACGCACAGCAGCCACAATTGCATTGCCTAAATAGGAAATAAACTTTGATTAGGACCAAACATTTCACATTCTTCATCAAACACTAATGTAAATATTCACATTCATATTCACAATGAATGTAGAAATGACATGGCAATCATGTGGCATGTAATCAAATAGAAGCAAACAAGAGAGTAAGAGACAACAGTCAGAGATGAACTTGCCTTCATCACCAGTAGGCAGCTCGGTTTCTTGCTGAGTTCCTTGATCATCATGGTAGGCAGACTATCATCAAAGAAAGGTTGCCTTTCATCCAATGGTCCAACAGGGATGATGAGTGTGTGCACACTGCTTCCGTCATCCTCATCACCTTGCTGCGTGCTTTCTTCAATGTCGAGAAGCGGAGTCTTTTCATGGTTGGCTTCAATAGCCTGCTTTGCTTTGTTTCTGCTGACTCTAGCAGGAGCAGGGTCCTCAACTTCTAGCAATCTCTTTGTGTTTTCAGGGGCTATCCCAAACACCCTAGAAAGAGCCATTTGACTGGTTGTTTCTTCTGGGCTTGCCGCACTCCTCTTCTTCTTCTAAACAACACACTTTTTCCTCCTACTAGTAAACTTCTGTGCCTTCTATAAACAGCAAAGCCAGAAGCATGAGATCAAAAGTAATAAAATGCTGCAAGAACATAAGGAAGTAAAATAACATGAAAAGGAAATAACAAACAACTAATCCCAACCATCCAAACAAGATAGAGTGGCACCTCGTCGTTCATCAATAACTTCCTCGTTGCAAGGATCATAGTCCGAGCTTTCAGCTTGTGTGATGGCAGACATGGAGGATTCAGCGGTACTTGCACTACCTTCTCGATTAACCCCATTATTGTTTCTAAGGAAATTCACTAAAGCAGGGAGACCAAGGGACCTTAACATACTGTTGTTGCTCATCATGGTCCTGGCTCTAATCTCCTCGATTTCAGTAAGCGGTTCCACTTTACATGAACAAGAAAAGATAACCATTAGATGAATGGTTGAAATGCATAGGAAGCAAGACAACACAATCAGCCAAGGTGCTTAAAAAAGCTTCCAATATCATTTAATTATACTACATTAACAGGCAGAAAGCTTGACATTAAAACCAACCAAAACCCTCAAAATCATTTCAATATGCAACAAGTATTAACAGGACATGGATTCATTTCAATATGCAACAAGTATTAACAGGACATGGAATAATTCCAATATGCAACAAGTATTAACATGGCATGGAAACTACCATTTCAATGTGCAACATAACACCAAATCCATCCAATTCATTTAATTTGCAAAACATTGGAAAAATTTGATTGTGATTGCATAGCAGATCAATACACAAAGGCTACTGTATGCATAAGCTAGGCACATTACTGTACAGAGCATAGACAAAAATAATTTGAAAAACTTGCAGCGCATGCAAGTGTACCAATTTACATACCAACAGCAGGCTGCCTCTTTGTTGGCTTCCTCCCAATTGTTGATCTTGACGTGGTTGGATTGGTGCCGCTAGGTTGTTGATGTCCACTTGCCCTATGTGATTGGACAAAAGAATGTAGATTAACTCGATGTAGCAAGGATAAAAGCCTCATGGTTCTTGCAAAAAAGAATAAAGCAAGCAATTTATTACAAAACACCTTTTTATCTGACCAATTCCCCTTGCTTGGCTCCGTTTAACTGGTGGAATTCCTTGATAGTTTCCTACAATATACATATGGTAAGATGGCAGTACCAGAATGCAGTGGAAGAGCATAACATGTCCATACTACAATAAGGAAGACATCTGAACATATACACTTCATGGATTGAAAGAACTAGCTACCAGAAGAGGACATGAAAAGTGAGTGAATGGCATGTCACTAAGGAAAGAACAAAAGGTATTTATACTAAATATCAATCATCTGCAAAAAACAATAGCTGGAAACCCTAACGGCCTCACACAAGCCCTGGCATGAAACCCTAACGAAGTAACCCTACTACTACTGCAGCAAGGAGTGGAACGCAGATCCTAACCCTAGCCACCATATGAAACTCTAACGGCCTAAACCTTGCCCATGGCATGAAACCCTAGCCCATGGCATGAAACCCTAAGCATACCGGAGATCCCTCGCCGTGTCATGATAGCACAGAACTGGCATGAAACCCTAAGCCGATGAAAGAGGAGCTGAGGAGCACGAGGAGATTAGGAGATGAACAGAGGACCTAGCCTGAACTCGTTGTGGCCGTCGATTTGACCCGCATGTGCATGTCGTTGTCGGAGCGAGCGCAGCCGCCGTCGTCCTCCTGTGGCCGCAGTCGCTGCTCGCCTCGTGGGTGGGGATGGGTGGGTGGGTGGGGTGTGGAGTGGGAAACGAGTGGAGGACAGGTCTCGGGATAGATGGGTGGGTGTCTTTTTCTCTTTTGTTAGGGGCATACTAGTCATTTCCTGTATTGGTAGGTGGGGAACTGTCCAAACCCGAAATTTGAAATGGAGGAGCGGGAAAATGAGAGGGAAAAGGTGAAAAATTTCAGATTAGTAAAACCATCATCAAAACGACTCAAAATGGAATTTCAAAATTTATTTAAATACTTAGGACCTATGTAATGAACAATTCAACCTTTGTTTGCAACAAAAACATTTTTTAGGCAATGTTGGTAAAAAAGACAAAACCCTGTCGAATCAGCTGGAAATGCCGAAAATTTGAACTATAGGTGCCTCGTATGTTGCTCCTATTTTTTCTCAAAAATCATTTTTAGGTTCACAACATGTGATTCATGGGAGATACATCTTTAGTTTTGGGAGGTTCCAGCCTTAGCTAAGAACGGAATCGCCGACCGTTTTGATTTGAAACCGACATAAGAAATTAAAAAAAAATCGTAAAATAGCAAAACCTTCGCGTAGCGTCATTTTATGTGCCCCATTATCCATTAAAAATTATAAACTTGGAAAAAGTGAACTATTTGGAAAAGGTGTTCACAGAAATGAGCTATCATGTATGATGTTTCTTGGCTACCGATCCACATGAGCAATGTTACGGTCGAAATCGTGACATAGTTTTTCTGACCGAGTCCATATTGTGCACACATGTGCCCCTTGGCATGACACACACATCTCATACACAAAGTATTCTATTTTATTGCGTAGGAAAGTCATTTTCCATTTCCTAATAGTCAAAACAACGCGGTTTTGTGAAGCAGGTACCGACAACATGTTGTCAAAATGGAATTTGAAAATTTATTTAAATACTTAGGACCTATGTAATGAACAATTCAAACTTTGTTTGCAACAAAAACATTTTTAGGCACTGTTGGTAAAAAAAGACAAAACCATGTCGAGTCAGCTGGAAATGCCGGAAATCTGAACTTTAGGTGCTTGGTATGTTGCTTTTATTTTTCCTCAAAAATCATTTTTACGTTCACAACGTGTTATTTCATGGTAGATACATCTTTAGTTTTGGGAGGTTCCATCCTTAGCTAAGAACGACACCGCCGACCGTTTTGACATTGTTTTGAAACCGAAGAAATTAAAAAAATCATAAAATAGCAAAACCTTCACGCAGCGTCATTTTATGTGCCCCATTATTCATTAAAAATTATAAACATGGAAAAAGTGAACTATTTAGGAAAGGTGTTTTACAGAAATGAGCTATCATGTATGAAGTTTCTTGGCTATCGAGCCACATGATCAATGTTACGGTCAAAATTGTGACATAGTTTTTCTGACTGAGTCCATATTGTGCATACATGTGCCCCTTGGCATGACACACACATATCATACACAAAATAATCTATTTTATTGTGTAGAAATGTCATTTTCCATTTCCTAATCGTCTAAACAACGTGGTTTTGTGAAGCAGGTACCAACAACATGTTGTCAAAATGGAATTTCAAAATTTATTTAAATACTTAGGACCTATGTAATGAACAATTCAACCTTTGTTTGCAACAAAAACATTTTTAGGCACTGTTGATAAAAAAAGAACGAATCAGTTGGAAATGCCCGAAATTTGAACTGTAGGTGCCTCGTATGTTGCTCCTATTTTTCCTCAAAAATTAATTTTTAGGTTCAAAACATGTGATTTCATGGGAGATACATCTTTAGTTTTGGGAGGTTCCACCCTTAGCTAAGAACGGCATCGCCGACCGTTTTGACATTGTTTTGAAACCGACATAAGAAATTAAAAGAAAATCGAAAAATAGCAAAACCTTCACGTAGCGTCATTTTATGTGCCCCATTATCCATTAAAAATTATAAAGATGGAAAAAGTGAACTATTTGGAAAAGATGTTCACAGAAATGAGCTATCATGTATGAAGTTTCTTGGCTATCGAGCCACATGACCAATGTTACGGTCGAAATCGTGACATAGTTTTTCTGACTGAGTCCATATTGTGCACACATGTGCCCCTTGGCATGACACACACATCTTATACACATAGTATTCTATTTTATTGTGTAGAAAAGTCATTTTCCATTTCCTAATCGTCAAAACAACGCGGTTTTGTGAAGCAGGTACCGACAAGATTTTGTCAAAATGGAATTTCGAAATTTATTTAAATACTTAGGACCTATGTAATGAACAATTCAAACTTTGTTTGCAACAAAATCATTTTTAGACATTGTTGGTAAAAAAGACAAAACCCTGTCGAATCAGCTGGAAATGCCAGAAATTTGAACTATAGTTGCCTCGTATGTTGCTCCTAATTTTCCTCAAATATCATTTTTAGGTTCACAACATGTGATTTCATGGGAGATACATCTTTAGTTTTGTGAGGTTCCACCCTTAGCTAAGAACGGCATCACCGAGCGTTTTGATTTGAAACCGACATAAGAAATTAAAAGAAAATCGAAAAATAGCAAAACCTTCACGTAGCGTCATTTTATGTGCCCCATTATCCATTAAAAATTATAAAGATGGAAAAAGTGAACTATTTGGAAAAGATGTTCACAGAAATGAGCTATCATGTATGAAGTTTCTTGGTTATGGAGCCACATGACCAATGTTACGGTCGAAATCGTGACATAGTTTTTCTGACTGAGTCCATATTGTGCACACATGTGCCCCTTGGCATGAAACAAACATCTCATACACAAAGTATTCTATTTTATTGAGTAGAAAAGTCATTTTCATTTCCTAATCGTCAAAACAACGCGGTTTTGTGAAGCAGGTACCGACAACATGTTGTCAAAATGGAATTTGAAAATTTATTTAAATACTTAGGACCTATGTAATGAACAATTCAAACTTTGTTTGTAACAAAAAAAAATTTAGGAACTGTTGGTAAAAAGACAAAACCATGTCGAATTAGTTGGAAATGCCGAAATTTGAACTGTAGGTGCCTCGTATGTTGCTCGTATTTTTTCTCAAAAATCATTTTTAGCTTCACAACATGTGATTTCATGGGAGATACATCTTTAGTTTTGGGAGGTTCCACCCTTAGCTAAGAACGGCATCGCCGACCGTTTTGACATTGTTTTGAAACCGACATAAGAAATTAAAAAGAAATTGTAAAATAGTAAAACCTTCGCGTAGCATCATTTTATGTGCCCCATTATCCATTAAAAATTATAAACATGGAAAAAGTGAACTATTTGGAAAAGGTATTCACAGAAATGAGCTATCATGTATGAAGTTTCTTGGCTATCGAGCCACATGACCAAAGTTACGGTCGAAATCATGACATAGTTTTTCTGACTGAGGCCATAATGTGCATACATGTGCCCCTTGGCATGACACACATATCTCATACACAAAATATCTATTTTATTGTGTTGAAAAGTCATTTTCCATTTCCTAATCGTCTAAACAACGCGGTTTTGTGAAGCAGGTACCGACAACATGTTGTCAAAATGGAATTTGAAAATGTATTTAAATACTTAGGACCTACGTAATGAACAATTCAAACTTTGTTTGCAACAAAAACATTTTTAGTCACTGTTGGTAAAAAAGACAAAACCATGTCGAGTCAGCTGGAAATGCCGGAAATCTGAACTTTAGGTGCTTGGTATGTTGCTTTTATTTTTCCTCAAAAATCATTTTTACGTTCACAACGTGTTATTTCATGGTAGATACATCTTTAGTTTTGGGAGGTTCCACCCTTAGCTAAGAACGACACCGCCGACCGTTTTGACATTGTTTTGAAACCGAAGAAATTAAAAAAATCATAAAATAGCAAAACCTTCACGCAGCGTCATTTTATGTGCCCCATTATTCATTAAAAATTATAAACATGGAAAAAGTGAACTATTTAGGAAAGGTGTTTTACAGAAATGAGCTATCATGTATGAAGTTTCTTGGCTATCGAGCCACATGACCAATGTTACGGTCAAAATTGTGACATAGTTTTTCTGACTGAGTCCATATTGTGCATACATGTGCCCCTTGGCATGACACACACATCTCATACACAAAATAATCTATTTTATTGTGTAGAAAAGTCATTTTCCATTTCCTAATCGTCTAAACAACGTGGTTTTGTGAAGCAGAACCGACAACATGTTGTCAAAATGGAATTTGAAAATTTATTTAAATACTTAGGACCTATGTAATGAACAATTCAAACTTTGTTTGCAACAAAAACATTTTTAGGCACTGTTGGTAAAAAAAGACAAAACCATGTCGAATCAGTTGGAAATGCCGGAAATTTGAACTTTAGGTGCCTCGTATGTTGCTTCTTTTTTTCCTCAAAAATCATTTTTACGTTTACAACGTGTGATTTCATGGGAGATACATCTTTAGTTTTGGGAGGTTCCACCCTTAGCTAAGAACGGCATCGCCGACCGTTTTGACATTGTTTTGAAACCGGCATAAGAAATTAAAAAAAATCGTAAAATAGCAAAACCTTCGCGTAGCGTCATTTTATGTGCCCCATTATTCATTAAAAATTATAAACATGGAAAAAGTGAACTATTTAGAAAAGGTGTTTCACAGAATTGAGCTATCATGTATGAAGTTTCTTGGCTATCGAGCCACATGACCAATGTCTATCATGTATGAAGTTTCTTTGCTATCGAGCCACATGACCAATGTTATGGTCGAAATCGTGACATATTTTTTCGGACTGAGTCCATATTGTGCGCACATGTGCCCCTTGACATGACACACACATCTAATGCACAAATTATTCTATTTTATTGTGTAGAAAAGCCATTTTCCATTTCCTAATCGTCAAAACAACACGGATTTGTGAAGCAGGTACCGACAACATGTTGTCAAAATGGAATTTCAAAATTTATTTAAATACTTAGGACCTATGTAATGAACAATTCAACCTTTGTTTGCAACAAAAACATTTTTAGGCACTGTTGGTAAAAACACAAAACCCTGTCGAATCAGTTGGAAATGCCGTAAATTTGAACTGTAGGTGCCTCGTATGTTGCTCCTCTTTTTCCTCAAAAATCATTTTTAGGTTCACACCATGTGATTTCATGGGAGATACATCTTTAGTTTTGGAAGGTTCCACCCTTAGCTAAGAACGGCATTGCTAACCGTTTTGACATTGTTTTGAAAATGGAATTTCACAATTCAACCTTTATTTGCAACAACAACATTTTTAGGCACTGTTGGTAAAAAAGACAAAACCCTGTGAATTAAAAACTATAATATTTTCATTTCAAACAGTGAATTCTAATTTGTGTATTGAAAACTAGTGTTTTTTCATTGTTCTGAATTTTTAACACAAAAATTGGGATTCCGTAAAATTGGGCCATTCATGCCACCATATGGCCCAATAAAGCAGACAAATTAAGGACATCGTCATTAGCCTGGGTCGGTGAGTCCATTCAGATCAGCTCCTCTCCGACGGTTCCTCTCAGACGGTTCCCCGACGGTTCCTCATCCTCTTCCCTCTCTCCCTCTTTGTCTTCTTTTCAATCGGTGCTTCATTGTTCTTCAACTAGATCAGAGGGGAAGACAAGCAAGAGATCGAAGCACGAGTTCTTCCAATCGAAGAGCATAAGAATCCACCAGAGAAGAGCAAGAGAAGCACGAGTTCTTGCAATCTAAATCACACTGCTGGTTAGTTATCTTCTACTACCTGCGATCCGAGTAGACAATAATAGCTCACCCCCACGCCAATCTTTTCAGACCAGAGGTGTCATGGTATCGGCATAATTGATAGGAGATGGGGGTCATCTATCCTATGTATGGATTGTGGGGGGGAAGGTTGGAGTCGTCGAGGACGGGATTGAACACGGCAAGTTTACCCAGCTTCAGATCCCGTAGCGGTGGCGAGATCCTACGTGCTGCTATAGTTCACTATGAGGCGAATAGCCGTGAACAGGTTACAATGGGTATGATGCGTATTGAAGTGTTGATGAGCTTCGCCCTAAAGGCCTCCCGGTGGCCGGCTTATATAGGCGGCCAGACCCCGGGTTACAAGGTTAGTACTTGGCCGGCAAGTAAACAAAGTCCTAGTTGTAGTCGGCTTTGGTTGCCGCCTTCTATCTTGGGCTTGGTTGCTTGATGGGCTTCAGTCTGCTGCCTTCCTTAGACCGTCCGCCTACTTCCTTGTACGTCAGCTATCTGAGCCGCCCGGTAGGCATCAGGCTTACCACCCTTGGGCCACCCTGGACTAGCCGGATTGATCCATGTTAGAGATACCCCTAGTTAGTATATCCCCAACATTAACCCCCAGAAAGGTTGAAGTTCACCAAGTGCCGGCTTCTTTTTGATCTTCATTCTTCAATGTTGGTGACTGCAGGACTTGAACCATTCTGAAAATAATGGGGAACGTGTACCATAAAGCTCTGGCACACGGCCTCCTTTATCCAACATGGGAAATACGGCTTAGTTTAACTTGCCGGATAGCTTCTTACGGAAGCCTGATCCTTGGCGGCAAGTCAATCTCATAGATGACGGATGACGTCATTTGGTACACGACAGTTTAAATCCAAATATAACAAAATCTTGCATTGTCGGCCATACCACGGAGGCGGCCTTTGCCACGGAGGCAACCATGTCGCTTACGACTAGGTGGTTGTGCCATGAAGGCGGTTATGTCGTTGACGATAAGACGGTCATGGCACGGAGGCAGCTGTGTCACAAACGATAAGTCGGTCGTGCCATGGAGGTGGCTGTGTCGCTGACGACAGGACGGAGTGCATGTCGTGCAGCCCCCAAGTATTGAATGAGGGCAAATATCGATGTCGAGCCCCCGAGTGTCGGAATTTTTCTTGATCCGCCTATCTCCAGCCCCCGAGCGTTGAGTCGATGTACTCGGAAGTCGTCTCGATGCTTGTAAGAACTTGTGGCGTTGCAAGTCGATGATTGCAGTCCCCGAGGCTTGTGCCGGCTTGACTGAAAGACGACTTGAGACATGATAAAAATGCTACGATTGCAGCCCCCAGGTGTTAAGTATCCTGCATAGTAGACATAGCTGCATTAAGATGTACTTTTAATGAAATCTAAATAATTTTACGTCCTGAGCCAGTAGATTTTAACAAGCACTTATGGATAGTAAATTTTATGTGACCCGACTTAATATTTATCTAGTTTATATGTTTAACTTTTCATATGTTAGCAGAACCAGTACCAAATAGTTTAGAATCAGAGATAAATTAAACCCGGCATGTTGGTGCTAATGACATACTACTAGGTAATCCGCACATAAACAATCAGATAACGGTATTAGGAGGTGCAAACTGATTGCTTAATTTGACCCGGAGGCGGCAATTATGTAAAAGTTTGAACCATGCAGCGCAGAGAAAATATCAGTTAACTTAGATACTAAAAGGGATATGATCAAATGAAAAGACAAAAGATGACAAGATCTCAGAGCATAATGAGAAAACCACAGACTTATATTTCATAACCATACGTATAATTAAATGTTAGGCGTATATAAACTTAGCTCACTAGAGCAAAACAGGCCACTGGTCCCGGGCCGGGAGGGCTTTTTGTCCCGGTCACGCGCCCGGGACACGTGTTCGGGACAAATAGCCTCCCCTATTTGTCCCAGGCACGCCACGGCCCGGGACCAGTAGGGGGGTCACGTGGCCAAACCAGACAGCCTCTGGCTCCCACTCATTTGTCCCGGTTCGTAATACGAACCGGGACAGTATATATGATTTTTTTTTTCTTTTTTTGTTTCTTTTGTTTTGTTTCCTGTTTTCTATTTTTGTTTCTGTTTTCTATTTATGTTACTGATTCTTTTGTGTTTGTGTTTTTTCATTTATGTTTCATTTCAAACAAGATCTAGTTGCATATTATACGTTACTATGTAATATATATCATGAATACACGATTTTTTCCTCGGGATATAGTCATGAATACTACTAGTACACGAGTTCTCCCAAACAAATATTTACAACCGGAAGATCATGTCTAAATATTTACAAACATAGATCATTACATGACAGAGAAGCATTAGACCCTATATTTTCCGCGGGATGGTCTTTTTTGGCGGCCGGATTATACTGTATTCTGCGCCTGGCTGTATGACATAGTCAAGCAGAAAGCCCGCAATTTCCTCCGCGATTGGTAGTAGGCGGTCTTTTGCATCTGTTCCGGATCGTCTCAAACTAAAAAGGAGAGATCAACACCAATATATCAACCATTATGAAAATAATTCAATTTGAAAAGTGAACAAGTTTGAATGAATTGTTAACGTACCCTATTCCAGTCTACACCCTCATTGAAGTGAATTCGGATGAACTCGCAGACATAGAATCCACACAAATTGGTGCCTTGTTGCTGCTTCGCGCACTTTATGATAGAATAAGATAAGAAATTAATAAAAAATAATCAAAAATATTGAAAAAATGGTATTGTGAGACTGAAATTAAGAATATGCATATGTGAAACCTAGCTAGTACGTCTTACCTCTCGCCATTTAAAAGTGAGGTTCTTAGCTATACCGACATCCTTGTGGAAACCGGTGAACTTGTCCCAAACCCTGAAGTTTACGGTATGAAAAATTAGTAAAGAAGTTAACTAATTACTATATATTATTAGAAAAGACGAGGTCGATGGTGATAATGAACGAAATTACCTCTGGAGCATCTGTTTCGTGTCGTCGAACTTTTCTTCAGGTTTCGATAATGGGTCCAAGACATCAACGATTGCCTTTTCAACATCAATCTCAAATAATACCCAGTGAAATCTGCCATATGTTTATATTTGTTAATAACTAAATCATCAATTACATATACTTAATTAACATCGAGTATGTATAAGAAAGTAAACAACTCACTCGAAGTTGAACGGGAAAATTATGGTGCTTTTGTAATGTTGCGCCATCAAATAAGTAAGCAAAAGCTCCTCCGTTTCATCTGGGTAATGTAACAAACCATGATGATGAACTCGATTAGGGTCAATGAATCCAATCTTGTGATTGAGTCCCAGCTTTCGAGATTGTATAATTTTCAGCCTGCATAATAGAGTACAAAAGTAATATAGTGATAAGGATAATTACAAGCAATGAAAAATAAGTAGAACTAGAGAATTACTGACATATATACATAATTTAATTACTTACATGCAAAAGGCACTGATGATAGATTTGTCGAGCGCGTCAAAATTGAATAACTGCCATAATTTGCAATACTCGATTTGAACCTCATCATCACCTGGGCCAAAAAAATCCTTTGGAATTTTCCCATAGAGCCAGTCTCCGTCTTGACTTTTCGTGGTACGCAAGTACCATGCATTTAGTTGGTGCAACCTAGCTAGTAGAGTGCGCACCATTGCAGGGTCGACAAGATCTTCTCCTCTCACATATGTCCGCACCACCTCATGTATGGTGACACTCTCGCCAGCTTGCAATGCCTTAAGCTCTGCCAGAGTTATACCCATATCTCTAGCTTGCTGCGAAAGTACATCATCGACCGGGTTCCGGTTGTAAGGCGCCAATATGAGTGGAGGGGCCGATTGTCCTGCCTGCATTCCGAGCTGTGGAACATCTCTCTTCTGGGTGGCAACAGATTTTTGTTCTTCCCGCACTCTCCTAGATGTACGCATCAGAACGCGTGTGTAGTCATCGTCCATATTTAGTTCATATTGCGACGGATGCGTAAGAAATTCTATGGCCGTCAGACCCTGAATTCAAGCTACACAAACGAAACGTATCGGTTGGGCCACACAACCAAGAACATACTGGGGTTACCAATCCCAGGAAACAATCAGGCCATGCTCGGAATGGATCATCGGCCGACAGCTCTTGGCGACCCCAACGTCACATACGTTTCCAGATTGTGCACGCAAGAACCCAAAAAGTCTTCCTACTCGTATACTTCAACCATACACACATGGTATACGAGTCGGATTTTTAACAAGTTGAAACCACAGAATAAACCTAAGACACAAAGAAAGGAAATAATATCCAAACGCTCTCACTGAGCAAAATATATCAAATGGCACCAATCAGAGGACACATGTCCCAACATTACATCATGCAGCGGAAACAAACCGGTCTGAGTACAGACAAGAAGCAAAGGGCTCAAAGCCGAAACGAAAAAGAAGGCCCATCCACGTGGTCCACCAGGAAGAAGCCCAGGGGAACTCTAACTACTCGTCGCAGATCTCGTCGTCGAACTCCATGTAGTATCCACCAACCTGGTCGTGCGAAGAATCCTCAACTGCAGAAATACCACAGCCCGCGAACGGGTCAATACACCGAAGCGTATCGAACAAGCTTAAGCTAACAGGTTACAAAACTGTAAGACTCCCAAAGTATGGGGTTAAGTGGACTTTAGCGGCAGCAGCACTAGCAACCTAATAGAGACACGCTACAACTTCCGTCTAAGTTAGAGAGGGATAAGAGAGCGCATAAGTTAACCATCTACAACTAACACCAATCATAACCCATTCTCGGATTAACCCCCTCAACCAAGTATGAGGAAGCAATTCGAGAATTACTCACACAGTGAACAATTTTAGTTACAAGTTATTGTGGAAGTAAGTCTATATTACTAGTCAGGTTAATTAACAATGATTAGGTGTAAGTTGTCTATGATCTTGTTAGCCAGCATCATCACCAAGTCGTCCATAACCGTGGACACGGCTCATCGATAAGATTATACCCTGCAGGGGTGCACTACTGGACCCGTACTCGTTCGATCAACCCCAAAAGCAAAGCCAGAAACTAGGGCATCTCAACACGGCAAATCTCTTCTCTACAACCCATCCAGGGAACCGCATGATTGTGTGCACGGCTAATCAGGTCCAGTGCCCGCGGGATAAGACCTTCATAGCACTCTAAGAACGTGCCACCCTATATGAGAATCGACTACTCCATCATCATGAGATCGTTAGGTAACCATATGCATGCATCAAATGGAAAGCCCGAACTACTTGCGGCGCCCTGGATAAGAGGCGGATTAGATCGAAGCCGCGGGGGGCTCCATAGGGCCTCCCACAAGCGGTTAGTGCGCTCAAAATTGGATCCGAGGACAAGAACTGAGTTCCTAGGTCGACACTTAGCAGAACAAAGCACCTCGCAAGGCCTTCCGCCGGTGCCTTATCTTTAATTATAATACCCCAACAAAGATAGCATTTTATTAAAGTAAACAATCTATCATGCTAAGTATAAATGACATAGGACAAACAGACTCGCAGAACCAACCTTAAGCATGCACTACGACTCGCAAGGCTAATAGATAAACATACAACAGGTGATGGGATGTGGGGATAAAGCTGTATGGGCTGCAGGATAAACATATGATGGGATCGCAATTCAAGAATCGATACTAGGATAGCATAGATCAAAAGGCAGGAATGAAAATCAAACAATCGTGTAAACTGTTAGCAGAAGCTTGCCTGGCAGCTTGTGGCCCGGTACAAAAGCTGAAATCTCAAGGATGAAAGTATCGGCAGCAGACACGTCGTCGTCTACCCAGAGAAGAGCAAAACACAGACAATAGGAAACATAATCAATACAAAGCAAAAGCGCAATCAAATGATGTTGCGATATGGTATGAGATGATTAGGTCATATTAATGCGGGGATGAAATCCCGGCAATTAATTATGGTGCAAGTTATTTGTGTAACCAACAAGTTAAATGTTGTTTAACATATATAACATGGCATGGTGATCTAATTAATTTAAATGGAATAGGCAATAAATAAATATTTGCCCAACACATTCCATATTTATTATTTAAGTGCAAATTATTTATCTACACATCAAATTAAATGTTTATTAGCATGGCAAGACATGGTATAAAAGATATGAGTAAATTAAATGGAATTAGGGCATTTTATATTTATTACCCCTCATATTCTATATTTAATTATTTAAGTGCATTTGTTAAATTAAAGTAAGCATTTAAAATAAATGATGCAAAATGACATAAGAATGTGATATTAATGTTTATTGCATTTTTCTGATATAAAAACATATAAAGTTTATTTAATTTGGAGTTATACAAATAAAGTTATTGCATTTTTAGTTCTAGGGTTGTTTCTGTAATTTTCCAGGGACCTGTTCGTGATGTGAGAAATTTCTGTGAGGGTTAAAAAGCTAGGCAGGAAGTGTAGGGGGCTCTGTGTAAAACTCCCAGCACATCTGTCCCTGACGTGCGGGACCCACTGTCAGCGAGCTAAAAGAGCTAAAAAGTGGTCTTTTATTCCTTCTGGCCGGGGTTCGAACCCAAGCCCACACGCGCGCTGGAGATAAAACGCTGCTAGCCACTAGGGCTAGGTGTAGTGTTAGTGACAGACTACACGCTGATTGTGTTTTAACAGTAGAGGGCGCGGTTTGCTTAAATCTGGCGAAACTGAAGATCTACAAGTGTTACTGACGGCTCTGAACATCTTCAGGGATCAGTGCGCGGTGGCGGCGGAAAACGGCGCCGGCGGCGACCAACTGGGAGCGGAGCCGCAGCGTGTGTGGTAGTTCGAGGTGCGGGAGCGTGCCGGGGACCCGTTCCCGTGCTCGGCTGCGAAGGAGAGGCATTGGGGGGCTCGGGCCCGTGCTCGACGAGCGCGCTCGGGCGGTCGTGCTCGACGCTGGTGCTGGCAAGGCCGGGGAGCCGCGCTAGGTGCCCAATCGGAGGTGGGATAGGAGGGGAACGGCGAGGCTCACCGTGGCGCAGTCCGTGGCGAACGGAGGAGGCTTGGGGCGGCCGGATGCGAGGAGACGGTGTCGGGGTGTCGCGGCGGCGAGCGGACGGTGTCGGGGACGCAGGTGGAAGCCGCGGCCGGCGTCGGAGGAAAAGGAAGGAGTGGCGCGTCCCGGGTCCGGCCGAGGAGGCGTCGAGGGCGGAGGACGTTGGGCACAGACGATGGCGAGGCAGGGTGGCTCGGCGACCTCGGAGGCGAGCTGTCCGTGTCGAGGACGGCGGCGGTGCTCCGGGGATTTCTTTGGTGTCTAAACAGAGGAAAAGAGGGCGGCGACGCGAGGGAAGGGAAGAAAGAAGAGACCTAGGGTTCGTGGGCGGCTGCGGGGTGCTTAAAGAGAGAGGGGGAAGGAGAGGGCAGTGGGGCGCACACGGCAGAGAGCCATGGCGTGCTCTGCTCGCCTCGCTGGAAAGGGAGCTCGTACGGAGGAAGAAGAAAAGGGGCCAGGGGGAGAAGTTGGGTCGGGCTGGGCTGATTCAGCCCAGCTCGGCCAGACTTCTATTTTTTTTTTTGTACTGACTTTCTTTTTCTTTTTGTTTATCCTTTTTCTGTTTTGTAAATTTAAAACAAAATAGAAAAAGAAAAGAGAGATAAAACCCTTTTGACAATTTTGATAGTTTCAAAACAAACTGATTGAAGTATTGAAAAGATTGATTGTACAATTTTGAAACTTCAATTTTTAATTGATTTGAAAAAGCATTTGAAATATGGGATTTGTAATTTGAAAGTAATTTATCTAATTGCAATGCCCAACAAAACAAAATATGCATGAAGTCACTCTATATTACAACACAGGCATACCATTTAGGAAAGCACAACTTTGGGATGTTACAACACTCCCCCCCTCAAAGGAATCACGCCCCGAGATTCTTCATGGAGCAACGAAGAGGTCGGGATACTCGGCACGTAGGTGGTCTTCACGTTCCCATGTAGCTTCCTTGTCCGAATGATGAGACCATTGAACCTTGTAGAACTTGACAGTGTTGTTACGGGTGCGACGTTCAGCTTCGTCAAGAATGCGAATCGGTTGTTCCACATAAGAGAGATCTTCTCGAAGTTCAATTGATCCATGATCAACTGCACGACCTGGATCTTGGAAGCACTTCTTGAGTTGTGACACGTGGAAGACATCGTGCACTTTGGAGAGGTTTGGCGGAAGTTCCAGACGGTAAGCCAATTCACCACGCCTTGAAAGAACGTTGAAAGGCCCAGCATAACGTGGAGCGAGTTTGCCTTTGATGCCAAAGTGTTGCGTGCCTCTCAGAGGAGTGACACGAAGGTAAGCTTGATCACCAGGTGCATAGACCATGTCCCTGTGCTTGCTATCATAATAGCTTTTCTGCCGAGACTGGGCAATCTTCAGATTGTCACGAATGATGCGAACCTTTTCTTCAGCCTCTTGGATAATGTCAGGGCCAAAGAATTGACGTTCACCAGCTTGAGACCAATTCAGAGGAGTTCTGCATTTGCGGCCATAGAGAGCTTCAAAGGGAGCCATGCCTAGACTTCCTTGGAAGCTGTTGTTGTAGGAGAACTCAGCATATGGAAGGCAATCCTCCCATTTCATGCCAAAGGAGATAACACAAGCTCTGAGCATATCCTCCAGAATTTGGTTCACTCTTTCAACCTGTCCACTTGTCTGCGGATGGTAAGCTGTGCTGAACAGAAGTTTGGTACCCAAGGCTTTCTGAAAGCTATCCTAAAATCAAGAAGTGAAGATACTTCCACGATCTGAGCTTATTGCCAAAGGAACACCATGTAACGGAACCAGTCTTGTCATATAGAGTTCTGCCAATTGACTAGCTGATACTGTCTCTTTGACTGGGAAGAAGTGAGCCACTTTGGAGAGACGATCAATGACAACAAAGATTGCATCGTTGCCTTTCTTGGACTTTGGAAATCCAGTAACGAAATCCATCTCGATCTTGTCCCATTTCCACTCAGGAATTTGCAGTGGTTGAAGAAGTCCAGGTGGTCTCTGATGAACTGCCTTGACACGACAGCAAACATCACAATGAGACACATAGCGAGCAATTTCACGCTTCATCCTGGTCCACCAATAGATTGTCTTGAGATCCTGGTACATCTTTGTGCTGCCAGGGTGGATAGAAAGCGGAGTATCATGAGCCTCCTTGAGAATGAGTTCTCTTAAGCTGTCAAGATTGGGCACTACAATGCGTTCTTCAAACAGCAAGGTACCCTTGTCATCGAGAGAGAAACTCTTGTACTTATCCTTGCCAAAGTTGTCTTTGATATTCCTGACACCAGAATCACGCAACTGTGCGGCACGGATCTTGTCCTCAAGTGTAGGAGTGGCAATCAAACTTGCGAGATAACCAGAAGGAACCACTTGAAGATTGAGCTTCTTGAATTCCTCGTGAAGAGGAGGTTGGATGTCCTCAACCATGAGGTTGTTGCAACAGGACTTGCGACTGAGAGCATCAGCCATTACATTAGCTTTGCCTGGAGTGTAAGAGATGGTAAGGTCGTAATCTGAGAGCTTCTCAAGCCACCTTGTTTGCCTGAGGTTCAAGTCTGGTTGAGTGAAGAGATATTTGAGACTCTTGTGATCAGTGAAGATCTCATAGCTGTGCCCCAACAAATAAGGTCTCCAAGCCTTGAGGGCATACATGATTGCTGCAAGTTCAAGATCATGTGTAGGATAGTTGAGCTCATGAGGCTGCAACTGGCGAGATGCATAAGCCACAACTTTGCGTTCTTGCATGAGGACTGCGCCTAGTCCTTGAAGAGATGCATCGCAGAATATTTGGAAAGGTTTGGAAGTGTCTGGGCCAACTAGAACAGGAGTAGAAGTGAGTTTAGCTTTCAAGAGATTGAAACTCTCATCACACTTTGGAGTCCAAAGAAACTTTCTATCCTTCCTAGTAAGATCGGTGAGAGGCTTAGCGATTTTGGAGAAATTCTCAACAAATCGGCGGCAATAGCTAGCCATGCCAAGGAAACTCCTGACTTGTTTCACTGATGTAGGAGGCAACCATTCAACAATGGCCTTCACTTTTTCTGGATCAACAGAAATGCCTTTGGAAGAGATGGCATGACCAAGATAAGATACTTTAGGAAGCCAAAATTCACACCTGGAGAACTTGGCGTAGAGACGATGTTCTCGGAGTTTCAACAAGATAAGACGTAGATGTTCTCCGTGTTCTTCCTCGGTTTTGGAATAGATAAGAATGTCATCGAGATAGACTACCACGAACTTATCGAGGTATTCCATGAAAACGAAGTTCATGAGACGTGAGAAAGTCGCCGGAGCATTTGTGAGACCGAAAGACATGACAGTGTATTCGTAGAGACCATATCGAGTGGTGAAAGCTGTCTTAGGAATGTCTTCTTTGCGGATCTTGATCTGGTGATAACCTGACCTCAAGTCCAACTTGGAGAAAACCTTAGCACCAGCGAGTTGATCAAACAGGTCATTGATGCGAGGGAGAGGATACTTGTTCTTGATGGTTTTCTTGTTCAGAGGACGGTAGTCAACAACCAGTCGCTCAGTTGTGTCCCTCTTTTTGACAAACAGAGTAGGACAACCCCAAGGAGAAGTACTAGGTTGAATGTGACCTTTACTTTCCAACTCCTCTAGCTGTCTCTTAAGTTCAGCCAGCTCTTTGGGGCCCATCTTGTAAGGACGTTTGGAGATAGGAGCAGTGCCTGGTTCTAGTTCAATAACGAACTCCACGGCTCTGTCAGGCGGCATGCCTGGCAATTCTTCAGGAAAGACGTCAGGAAAGTCTCGGACCACCGGTATATCTTCCATAGCAGGAAGAGGATGAACATTGAGAGCGAAAAGCTGAGCTGAAGAGGTTTGATTTGGAGAATAGACTATCTGTCCAGAAGGATGAGAAAGAGTTACAGTCTTTGTGGAACAGTCTATCTTAGCTTTGTTGGCCTTCAACCAATCCATGCCTAGAATGACATCAATGTCTGAGTTACCCAGAAGAATTAAGGAAGCCAGGAACAAATGACCTCCAATTTGAATTTGGTTTCCATGGCTTACCATAGAAGTCTGCATTTGCGTTCCCGGAGAATGGATCACGAGTGGAATAGATAAGGGATCTAGAGGCAGCTTCGTTGTTTGAGCAAAGGTTACTGACACACAAGAACGAGATGCTCCAGTATCGAACAATACCTTAGCCGGAAAAGAGTTAACTAGGATTTTGCCCATTACAACTTCTGGAGCTTCCTCTGCCTCTTTGGCGTTGAGGTGGTTCACCCTTCCACTCCTAGCTGTAGGCAAATTGCTGGGGAGAGCACAAACTAAAGCTTGTGTTGGAGGAGAAAGAGCTTGTTGCTTATGAAGCTTGTTTTGTGGACAATGGATAGAGATATGGCCTGGATCACCGCACTTGAAGCAGGTTTTTGAAGTCACTGGTTTTGGCGGAATTTGAACACTTGGCCTTTTCTGAGCTTGAGAACCTCTTGTAGGAAACATTACGGAAGGAGGACGAGGAGTGAACCCTAAAGGGCTTGGAAGATAGGTGTGTTGAGTTGGAGATGCATATGGAACCCAAAGCCTACGCTTCTGTGGAGGCATGGTGTTTGCTGAAGAAGAAGCACCTTCAAGAGCATGTTTTCGAGATTCTTCAAACATCTCACGACCAAATTCCTCCCGGAGAGCTGTGTTCACGAGCTCTTCAAAGTTAACGCACTTGAACAAGGTGAGTGCATACTTCAGATTTGGGCTTAGACCTCTGCGAAATTTGGCTTGCTTCTGTGCATCAGTTGATACCTCATCTTGAGCATAGCGAGCCAGACGGTTGAACTCAGCTTGATAGTCCAACACAGACATGCTTCCCTGAGTCAAGTCATAGAATTCATCACGCTTTCTTTCCATGACCCCATCGGGAATATGGTGGCGTTTGAAAGCCTCCTTGAACTCATCCCAAGTGATAACAACACCTGGTACTCGTAACTGTTGGAAGTTCTCCCACCAAGACATGGATTTTCCGCGGAGAAGATAGGACACAAACGGAACACGGTCCTCATCGGACACATGAGAAACAGCCAGAGCATTGTTCATCTCACGCAGCCAGTCATCAGCATCCAGTGGCTCAGAGGGAACATCAAACGTGCGTGGGTTGAGCTGGAGGAACTCTACAATTGTCACACGGCAGTTGCCCTGGTTTTGGTTTTGCTGAATGTGACCCAAAACTTGCGTCATCTGAGACAGCACTTGCCTCATTTCGGATGGCATTTGAGTATCTTCTTCGCCACTCTCCATCCTGAGGAGGATACAACGTTAACACCACAATCGGATAAATAAAATCCAATGTAAGCGCTTCAAAGGAAAAACTTAAGATTGCTTAGAAAAGACAACAAGGAACCAGACATGGCCATCCATCATGGTACGCCACTTTGTTTCCTTCCAGAAAGGTTTAAAGAGAGGTAAGAACGACGCCTAGCACTAGAACGAGGAAACACCAATTGAGCTTGACGTAACTCCACCAGAAGAGGAGAAACAACAGATTGATTCAGGAAAGAAACTGAACGTAGCCGAAGAGGTTGATAACTGATGAAGCGAAAACCACCACCTTGAAGACACCTGCAACTATGGTACTACAGAAACCCAGAACACGTGATGTCCTAATTTTGAAATTTAGGTGAGAAGGGAAATATCGTAACACTTCCTTACCAGAAGAACAGGGAGGGTGGGTGGGGAAAGAAGTAAAATAACAGAATTCCTACTCTCACGTTTAAGAATTTCCTGATAACTACAAAATATTTTTCTAGACACAAACAACGACCAGTAGAAGGGAACCTGAGGGCGTTTAAGCTCTGATACCAACTGTCAGACCCTGAATTCAAGCTACACAAACGAAACATATCGGTTGGGCCACACAACCAAGAACATACTGGGGTTACCAATCCCAGGAAACAATCAGGCCATGCTCGGAATGGATCATCGGCCGACAGCTCTTGGCGACCCAAATGTCACATACGTTTCCAGATTGTGCACGCAAGAACCCAAAAAGTCTTCCAACTCGTATACTTCAACCATACACACATGGTATACGAGTCGGATTTTTAACAAGTTGAAACCACAGAATAAACCTAAGACACAAAGAAAGGAAATAATATTCAAAACGCTCTCACTGAGCAAAATATATCAAATGGCACCAATCAGAGGACACATGTCCCAACATTACATCATGCAGCGGAAACAAACCGGTCTGAGTACAGACAAGAAGCAAAGGGCTCAAAGCCGAAACGAAAAAGAAGGCCCATCCACGCGGTCCACCAGGAAGAAGCCCAGGGGAACTCTAACTACTCGTCGCAGATCTCGTCGTCAAACTCCACGTAGTATCCACCAACCTGGTCGTGCGAAGAATCCTCAACTGCAGAAAAACCACAGCCCGCGAACGGGTCAATACACCGAAGCGTATCGAACAAGCTTAAGCTAACAGGTTACAAAACTGTAAGACTCCCAAAGTATGGGGTTAAGTGGACTTTAGCGGCAGCAGCACTAGCAACCTAATAGAGACACGCTACAACTTCCGTCTAAGTTAGAGAGGGATAAGAGAGCGCATAAGTTAACCATCTAACACTAACACCAATCATAACCCATTCTCGGATTAACCCCCTCAACCAAGTATGAGGAAGCAATTCGGGAATTACTCACACAGTGAACAATTTTAGTTACAAGTTATTGTGGAAGTAAGTCTATATTACTAGTCAGGTTAATTAACAATGATTAGGTGTAAGTTGTCTATGATCTTGTTAGCCAGCATCATCACCAAGTCGTCCATAACCGTGGACACGACTCATCGATAAGATTATACCCTGCAGGGGTGCACTACTGGACCCGTACTCGTTCGATCAACCCCAAAAGCAAAGCCAGAAACTAGGGCATCTCAACACGGCAAATCTCTTCTCTACAACCCATCCAGGGAACCGCATGATTGTGTGCACAGCTAATCAGGTCCAGTGCCCGCGGGATACGACCTTCATAGAACTCTAAGAACGTGCCACCCTATATGAGAATCGACTACTCCATCATCATGAGATCGTTAGGTAACCATATGCATGCATCAAATGGAAAGCCCGAACTACTTGCGGCGCCCTGGATAAGAGGCGGATTAGATCGAAGCCGCGGGGGGCTCCATAGGGCCTCCCACAAGCGGTTAGTGCGCTCAAAATTGGATCCGAGGACAAGAACTGAGTTCCTAGGTCGACACTTAGCAGAACAAAGCACCTCGCAAGGCCTTCCGCCGGTGCCTTATCTTTAATTATAATACCCCAACAAAGATAGCATTTTATTAAAGTAAACAATCTATCATGCTAAGTATAAATGACATAGGACAAACAGACTCGCAGAACCAACCTTAAGCATGCACTACGACTCGCAAGGCTAACAGATAAACATACAACAGGTGATGGGATGTGGGGATAAAGCTGTATGGGCTACAGGCTAAACATATGATGGGATCGCAATTCAAGAATCGATACTAGGATAGCATAGATCAAAAGGCAGGAGTGAAAATCAAACAATCGTGTAAACTGTTAGCAGAAGCTTGCCTGGCAGCTTGTGGCCCGGCACAAAAGCTGAAATCTCAAGGATGAAAGTATCGGCAGCAGACACGTCGTCGTCTACCCAGAGAAGAGCAAAACACAGACAATAGGACACATAATCAATACAAAGCAAAAGCGCAATCAAATGATGTTGCGATATGGTATGAGATGATTAGGTCATATTTATGCGGGGATGAAATCCCGGCAATTAATTATGGTGCAAGTTATTTGTGTAACCAACAAGTTAAATGTTGTTTAACATATATAACATGGCATGGTGATCTAATTAATTTAAATGGAATAGGCAATAAATAAATATTTGCCCAACACATTCCATATTTATTATTTAAGTGCAAATTATTTATCTACACATCAAATTAAATGTTTATTAGCATGGCAAGACATGGTATATAAAGAAATGAGTAAATTAAATGGAATTAGGGCATTTTATATTTATTACCCCACATATTCCGTATTTAATTATTTATGTGCATTTGTTAAATTAAAGTAAGCATTTAAAATAAATGATGCAAAATGACATAAGAATGTGATATTAATGTTTATTGCATTTTTCTGATATAAAAACATATAAAGTTTATTTAATTTGGAGTTATACAAATAAAGTTATTGCATTTTTAGTTCTAGGGTTGTTTCTGTAATTTTCCAGGGACCTGTTCGTGATGTGAGAAATTTCTGTGAGGGTTAAAAAGCTAGGCAGGAAGTGTAGGGGGCTCTGTGTAAAACTCCCAGCACATCTGTCCCTGACGTGCGGGACCCACTGTCAGCGAGCTAAAAGAGCTAAAAAGTGGTCTTTTATTCCTTCTGGCCGGGGTTCGAACCCAAGCCCACACGCGCGCTGGAGATAAAACGCTGCTAGCCACTAGGGCTAGGTGTAGTGTTAGTGACAGACTACACGCTGATTGTGTTTTAACAGTAGAGGGCGCGGTTTTCTTAAATCTGACGAAACTGAAGATCTACAAAGTGTTACTGACGGCTCTGAACATCTTCAGGGATCAGTGCGCGGTGGCGGCGGAAAACGGCGCCGGCGGCGACCAACTGGGAGCGGAGCCGCCGCGTGTGTGGTAGTTCGAGGTGCGGGAGCGTGCCGGGGACCCGTTCCCGTGCTCGGCTGCGTAGGAGAGGCATTGGGGGGCTCGGGCCCGTGCTCGACGAGCTCGCTCGGGCGGTCGTGCTCGGCGCCGGTGCTGGCAAGGCCGGGGAGCCGCGCTAGGTGCCCAATCGGAGGTGGGATAGGAGGGGAACGGCGAGGCTCACCGTGGCGCAGTCCGTGGCGAACGGAGGAGGCTTGGGGCGGCCGGAGGCGAGGAGACGGTGTCGGGGTGTCGCGGCGGCGAGCGGACGGTGTCGGGGACGCAGGTGGAAGCCGCGGCCGGCGTCGGAGGAAAAGGAAGGAGTGGCGCGTCCTGGGTCCGGCCGAGGAGGCGTTGAGGGAGGAGGACGTTGGGCACAGACGATGGCGAGGCGGGGTGGCTCGGCGACCTCGGAGGCGAGCTGTCCGTGTCGAGGACGGCGGCGGTGCTCCGGGGATTTCTTTGGTGTCTAAACAGAGGAAAAGAGGGCGGCGGCGCGAGGGAAGGGAAGAAAGAAGAGACCTAGGGTTCGTGGGCGGCTGCGGGGTGCTTAAAGAGAGAGGGGGAAGGAGGGGGCAGTGGGACGCACACGGCAGAGAGCCATGGCGTGCTCTGCTCGCGTCGCTGGAAAGGGAGCTCGTACGGAGGAAGAAGAAAAGGGGCCAGGGGGAGAAGTTGGGTCGGGCTGGGCTGATTCGGCCCAGCTCGGCCAGACTTCTATTTTTTTTTTGTACTGACTTTCTTTTTCTTTTTGTTTATCCTTTTTCTGTTTTGTAAATTTAAACAAAATAGAAAAAGAAAAGAGAGATAAAACCCTTTTGACAATTTTGATAGTTTCAAAACAAACTGATTGAAGTATTGAAAAGATTATTTGTACAATTTTGAAACTTCAATTTTTAATTGATTTGAAAAAGCATTTGAAATATGGGATTTGCAATTTGAAAGTAATTTATCTAATTGCAATGCCCAACAAAACAAAATATGCATGAAGTCACTCTATATTACAACACAGGCATACCATTTAGGAAAGCACAACTTTGGGATGTTAGAATGGCCCACCGTATCGCTTCCAAAGAATAAACCGGAACAGGCAAAGACATCTTTTTTGCCTTCTTTCTCTGGGAAGTCTGGATCTCCTCGGCCCATGTATCGACATCTTTGCGAGAGTTCACAAAGCGAGACTTCCCCGTTTCGCTTTTCTGAGTACTAGTCGACGCAGCGGTGCACTTCCGCTTCTTTTGCGGAGGCGATGGAGTCCGTTGACGCGGCGGAGTACGCTCACGCGATGGCGGAGATGGACTAGCGCCTTGGTTGTCGTTGTGGGGGGTGTCTGGACTAGCGCATTGGTTGTCGTTGTTGTAGTTATGTGGACTGGCTTGTGGACTGGGAGGGCGATTTTGCTGCATGTGTGGGAACACGATGTATTCTTTTTTCCATAAGCAGGTACTCTTGAGGGAAAATCTCAACTCAACCTCGTCTTCACCCGTAGGGAAGTCCAGCTTAATTCCCTCATATGTCTTGATAACCTCATCAACCTCGACAACAGCATAGCCATCTGGAATAGGGCGACAATGGTAAGTTCCATTTGGGCTAGGCGGTAGGGCAAAGCCGTGCGCCACCTTCACGGTTATGTTCAAGCATGGCACATGTAGGTCGCAAAGTTCCCGCTGCACGATATTATCCACGGGGTGACGAGGACCCGGCATATCATTGTGGCGATCGAGCTCCGTCGAAGCCACGCTGTTTCTCCGCATTGATTTTGGATCAGGAGAAGGATCTTCGGGCGTCTCAGATTCGCAGGGCATCCGTCGAGTCTGCGCTGCCTTCAGCTCTGCTATCTCCTTCTCATGCTGTAGTAATTTATTTTCCATCCACTGGGCCCGGTCGGCAATCTCTTTCTTCTTTCTCGATCGGCTTCTGTAAGTGCCAACATCTTTGGGAAACCCAAGTATCCACGGTACAGAGCCGACGGTTCCTCTTGTTCGTCCACTGTGTTCAGGATTCTTAAGGGCTCGCGATAGCTCGTCCTTCTCTCTGTTAGGGTGGAACCTGCCTTCCGTGACCTCCTTCCATACCTCTCTGAGAGCTTCAATAGGGTCAGGTCCGTGCTCCTTGGTAAAAAGACAGTCACCTGTTTCAGGGTCTAACTTTCCACCATGCCCATAGAACCAAGCCTTAAGCCGGTCTGGCCAGTCAAATGTCTCGATCTGTATACCTTTAGCCAAAAACTCTTTCTCCATTTTCATAAACTTAGGCAGGGCCGTCAGGTAGCCACCTGACCCCATGTTATGGTGATATATCTTTTTGTCTGCATTTTTCTTATTTCTCTCTGACATGGCCTTAGCGGCTTCCGATTGCTTGTACGCCTTAAATTCGGGCCACTCATCTTTTATCTTTTCATAGACTCCGACAAATTCTGGAGTTTTACCTTCTTTTATGAACTTGTTTAGCCTTTTTTTCCAGCTGCGGAACAATTCACCCATCTCAATATAAGTCCAGGCCTTGCATCGATTCTCTATAACCGGCTCCTCTACATCCTCCTCTTCCGGTAAAGTGAAATTCTGCATGAGCTCGTCCCAAAGGAGTTGTTTGTCTGCATTCGAGACATAAATAACCCCCTCTTTTGGCACCTTTGGCTTATACCATTCTTGAGCCCTGATGGACAGTCTGTCCCGAACGATGACTCCGCACTGAGCTACAAATTTCCTTGCGTGGTTAGCGGGAGCAATCGGTTTTCCTTTTTCATTGATCTCCTCGATGTGGTACTTCTGTTTCCCTTGGAGCTTTTTGGTCCCGGTTCGTGGCCCGCCTCGTTTCACCGCTGCTTTTTTGCTTGGTCCCGGTTCATGGCCCGCCGACGGCTAAACACAAGAAAAAGTGATAGTTAATATATGTATACACACAAATCTATTCAACGGAGACAAAAACCTGAGGGCATATATCTACCTCGGCGGCCGACTTTCCAACAGTAGAGTCGGTGAACTGTCGGTGAGTTGAACTGTCGGTGACGTCTATTCCGTATGAATGCCCCTCCAGTCCATCACCGGACTCGTTCAGAAATTGCCCGGTGAAATCGTTTAAGTGTTCCTCTTCTTGTTCATGGTTTCTACCGGGGTCCAATTCATCACCTTCGCGAATGATGCCGAACATGTCCTATTCTTGTTGAAGGTTTCTACGGGTGTCCATAGTTTCTGCAAGAGATTTCAATCCATTTAAATAATTTTAATAACTCAACATCTAAATAACTTTACCGATATGTCATACAACTAAATCTAACTCAACATCTTTTATCATTTATTTGTACAAACACATTTCAATTTCAACCTGAAGCAAAGTTATTTGAATAGTACAAATACATTAAGACATTTCAATTTTACAAACACATTTCAATCATATCGAGTATCTCATTTCTATTTACATTTCTCTTTTGAAGTCTCTCGAACTTTACTAGGGCTCCGAGAGGGCGGCGGCTACGACGCGGTGACAAATCCGAGTACCTGCACGCAAAATCCAAGTAAGAAAAAATAGATATGAATCCAGTTGATATGAATTAATATGAACATTTTTATGATACAACATTATAGATTATATTTTTCTGAACATTTTGATATAAAGTTTGCATTTGTCTGATTTAATATCAGTTAGTTATGAATTATCAAATTTTCAATGACGTAAGCATGACGTAAGCATGACATCACGGATGCAATTCCTCTCCCGTGCGAGATCAATCTATTGATTCACTGCGACGAACTCCGGCGGTCACCGGCGACGAACTCCGGCGGAAACCCTAACAATGGCGGAAACCCTAACAATGGCCAAACTCTGCCGGAAACCCTAATTTGCATACACAGGTTTTCATTTGCATACAAATTCGCATGCTACAAATATTAAAAATAAAAATAAAATAATAACCATCATGTATAAGTTTGTTTTGCATATATACTACACATACTAATTCGCATGCTACAAATACTAAAAAAACTAATTAAAAAAATGACTAACACATATTCAACTCACAAACTGCTAGCACACGGAGTTAACTATATTAATATTTCAACTCACAAAATTAACTAACTAAACGCAAAATTTAACTAACACATATTCTAAAAAACTTGAATAAAAAAAACGGAGACACGGGGCTGACGTCACGCATCCGCCGCGCTGACATCAGCAATTGCAGAGGTGGCGCGGCAACGGAGGCGTGCTGGCGCGCGGGCATCAGCGGGCGGCGCGGCAACGGAGGCGGCGCGGCAACGACGCTAACCTTCGGAGGCGCGGGCAACAGCGGCGGCGCGGATGGAGGCGCAGGCAACAACGACGGCGCGGACAGAGGCGCGAGCAACAGCGACGGCGCGGACGGAGGCGTGGACGAAGGCGCGGCGGAGCGGACGGAGGCGTGGACGACGGCGGCGGCGGCTAGGGTCGACAAAAAATTTGGCCAGCACTTCGTTAGAAATGGGGAATTGCTCCGGGCGGTTGCTCGGCCCGGAGCGCTAAGTGTTGCTTATATAGCAACACCCTATCTATCCCGGGTGGTGGCTCAGCCCGGGACAAATAGGGGTCATCTATCCCGGGTGGTGGCTCAGCCCGGGACAGATAGCACCCCAACTGTCCCGGGCTGAGCCACCACCCGGGATAGATAGCACCCCTATTTGTCCCGGGCTGAGCCACCACCCGGGATAGATGGGGTTTTTGTTTTTTCTTTTCTTTTTCTGTTTTCTGTTTTCTGTTTTAAATAAATTTGGAATTTGAAAAAACTTTCAATATGAAAAGTTTTTGAATTTGACTAACTAATACAAAAACATTTTCTCTTTTCTATAACCATTATTTAAATTAGTTTAAAACTATTTTGAATGTGAATTTGTATAACTTTTGCAAACTTTGGAATTTGAAAAAACTTTCAATATGAAAAGTGTTTGAATTTGACTAACTAATACAAAAACATTCTCTCTTTTCTATAAACATTATTTAAATTAGTTTAAAACTATTTTGAATGTGAATTTGTATAACTTTTACAAACTTTGGAATTTGAAAAAACTTTCAATATGAAAAGTGTTTGAATTTGACTAACTAATACAAAAACATTTTGTTTTTTTCTATAACCATTATTTAAATTAGTTTAAAACTATTTTGAATGTGAATTTGTATAACTTTTGCAAACTTTGGAATTTGAAAAAACTTTCAATATGAAAAGTGTTTGAATTTGACTAACTAATACAAAAACATTTTCTCTTTTCTATAACCATTATTTAAATTAGTTTAAAACTATTTTGAATGTGAATTTGTATAACTTTTGCAAACTTTGGAATTTGAAAAAACTTTCAATATGAAAAGTGTTTGAATTTGACTAACTAATACAAAAACATTTTCTATTTTCTATAACCATTATTTAAATTAGTTTAAAACTATTTTGAATATGAATTTGTATAACTTTTGCAAACTTTAACTTCGAAACCGGGACTAAAGAAGCACACAGATCGTGTGTTTATTTCAAGCACTTGTAAGCCGTTTGATCAGGTGTGTGTTTCTTTTGATTGCTTCTGAGCTGTTCGATTAACGCTTTCAGTTTCAAACCGGGACTAAAGAAGCACACAGATCGTGTGTTTCTTTGAAACACTTGTTAGCCGTTGGATCAGGGGTGTGCTTCTTTTGAGCACTTGAAAGCTGTTGGATCAACACTATCAGTACCACTGGTTGAGCCCGTGACCCTATATATAGCCCCCTCTCGGACGAGGCGAGCACTCAGTGTTTCCTCCTTCTAGTGCCTAGCCGGGAGGTGTGTGGTATACAAATCACTCGGATTCCCTGCATACGCCCCACGGTGCATTAGATATGCAGGCACTCAGGAGCCACCGTGGGGCTGTATGCAGGTGAAATCGTGTGTTTTGTTCTATCAAAAGAATAGTTCAATTCATCTACTGAGGAATATATACAAATTACTCGGATTCCCTGCATACGCCCCACGGTGCATTTGATATGCAGGCACTCATCAAGAGCCACCGTGGGGCTGTATGCAGGTGAAATCGTGTGTTTTGTTCTATCAACGCCGACGGATCCATTTGATATGCAGGTAAAAATGGAGCATCTTCTTCATATCAAAAGTTTAATATATTAATTATTACATATCGCACCAATATCTCCATCACACAACACCGCCAGTTCTTCTGCGTCGGAACCATGGAGCATCTTCTTCAATCAACTTGATGATTGGGTCAATGTTCACTACGAAAGGCGGAATTTCATCAAAATTATTATAATCATCTGACATGTCTGTCTTGTCCTCCACTCCCACGATGTTTCTTTTTCCTGAAAGAACTATGTGACGCCTCGGCTCCTCCACTCCCAGGATGTTTCTTTTTTTGGGTCTGCTAGACATGTCTTTCACATAGAAAACCTGAGCCACATCATTGGCTAGCACGAATGGTTCGTCTCTGTACGCAAGATTGTTTAGATCCACTGTTTTCATTCCGTACATCTTGTCTACCTCAACCCCGCCTTTCAGATTGACCCATTTGCACCGAAACAAAGGGATCTTAAAAGAAGGTCCATAGTCAAGTTCCCATATCTCCTCTATGCAACCATAATATGTGTTCTTCTTCCCATTGTTGTTTGTTGCATCAATGCGAACACCACTGTTTTGGTTCGTGCTCTTTTTATCTTGGACACTCGTGTAAAATGTATTTCCATTTATCTCGTACCCTTGGAAAGTACATATAGTTGTAGATGGTGCCCTGGCCAACAAGTGTAACTCTTCATCAACCTTGTCTTTATTTTCAAGATGTGCTCGCAACCAACCGCCGAACGTGGCCATGTGTGTACGTACAATCCAGTTGTCAGACTTCGCCGCGTGTAGAGAGCACAAAATTCTTGTGTTCATCGATATACGGGGCCACCAAGGTAGAACTTTGTAGAACTGTATAGTGTGCTTCAGTGAAAGAATGTCCATCCATACAAATTTTTGTTTTCTTTCCTAGTGTGCATTTTCCACTAAGTCTACCCTCATGTCGTGATTTTGGAACACCTATCGGCTTAAGGTCATGAATAAAGTCAACACAGAACTCAATGACCTCCTCGTTACCGTAGCCGTTGGAGATGCTTCCTTCTGGCCTAGCACGGTTATGCACATATTTCTTTAAGACTGGCATGAACCTCTCAAATGGGAACATATTGTGCAGAAATACAGGACCGAGAACTTGAATCTCTTCGACTAGGTGAACCAGGAGATGCGTCATAACATCGAAGAAGGATGGAGGGAACACCAACTCAAAACTGACAAGACACTGGACCACATCATTTTGCAACCCTGGTAGAATCGCCGGATCGATTACCTTTTGAGATATCGCCGCACTCTCTCTTTGCATCAGCAATGGCCCTACCAAGATCGTCAGTGGGCTCATCTGGTGCCTCTTCAGCTTCAGCTTCCCCCGTTGCAGAATCTCCATACTCCGGGAACATAGGATAGTTGTCATCATCTTCCTCTTCTTCATTGTCTTCCATCATAACACCTTTTTCTCCGTGCTTCGTCCAACAATTATAGCTGGGCATGAAACCATGCCGAATAAGATGACTTTGAAGGGTTCTCACGTTTGGGTGATCTGTCTTATTCTGACAGTTGACACATGGACAACACATGAAACCATTCGTACTGTGGGCCTGGGCTTTCTCTAGAAATTTTCTCAAACCTGTCATGTACTCGGCAGTGCATCGGTCACCATACATCCATTGTCGGTCCATCTGCATTATATAATGACTACATCAATAACCATTACAGAACATCGACAAATAAACACTGAACATGCACGGTATCAATTAATTACAAATGAAATGAGAGAAAAATTAACCTTGATCGAAAAGAAGAATAAACTTCTTTAAGTGTACATCTAATCATTTCGTGAACTCTCTCGGGCATTTCATCAAACACCTTGCATGCATAAAAAAAAAACAGACTAGCACACACCCCCTCCTTCCATTTCAAAAAAAAAATGCCTCCAATGGTATTGGGAGGGGGCTGCTGATCAGTATATATAAGCACCCCCCATTTGTCCCGGTTTCAGTCACAAACTGGGACAAATGGCCTCTTTGTCCCGGTTTGTGACTGAAACCGGGACAGATGGAGGTTTTTTCATTTTTTTTATTTTCTTTTTCTGTTTTCTGTTTTAAATAACTTTTGCAAACTTTGGATTTTAGAAAAACTATGAATGTGAAAAATGTTTGAATTTGACTAACTAATACAAAACCATTTTCTGTTCTCTGTTTTAAATAACTTTTGCAAACTTTGGAATTTGAAAACACTTTTGCAAACTTTAGATATATTTCGGTCAATACAAGAGAACATGCGCACACAGAATATTTGCGTAACGGAATACATAGATAGTCTACTCATCAACGACATTAAGATGATCATTGTCCGTATTATAGCCGCGTAGACTATCCCACTTCCGTGCAATCTCGAAGCCAAGGCGAGCGTCTAAAGCAGCATATACGACTTGATCGTAGCTCAATGGAACGTTGCCCCATCCGAAAATTAGGTCTTTTTGTAACGTGTCTTCCTTGTCGTCGTCCGTGTTCTTCTTCTTCTTTTATTTCTTCTTCTTCTCAAGATTTGTCCCAATGACCGCATTAGAGAGAGCATATAGATTAGGAGTAAAATTGCCGGTAGGGTTTCGGCGATCCCTCTGCAGGTCGACCGCGGACCGAATAATAATTCCGTAGTAGGCTAGCATCTTCATGTCATTATGGATTGCCACGCCGTAGAATTTGATTGTCTCGTCACCTAAGAAATCCACGAGGATCTGTGGCACCCGATCAACTTTGCAAATTTGGAAGACAAGAGTCTCGGTCGCCACCGAGAGTTGAAGGACGGCGGCGCACTGCGGAGTATCCTTCCGTCGAGGGTCGGTGAACTCGCAATCGAGTCCAACGGCTTTGATCGGAGCGGCGTCGAGGAAGTTGTTCTTCACGTCGCGGATCCACTTCTCCACGCGCCATGCACGAAGGGTGACCCACACCTTGAACCGCATGCCTTCCTTCTCGTAGTCGTAAAACTCATCGGACCGAGGCACGAGTGGCTTCATAGGGACGGAGAAAAGAGAGGAGAGATGGCCGGAGAAATGGTGTGTGGAGGAGTCGTACAGTGCATTTTATAGCGCCGGAGAGGAAGATGAATCGCCGGCGGAGAGCAGAGGAATTAATCGCCGGAGGGCAGAGGAATCGCCGGCGGCGCCGTATTTCCGCTCGTCTTCCGTGCGCGTCGAAAAAACGCGGCGATGACTCGGGCGCGTAACTGAAACCATGACATTTGTCCCGGTTCGTGACTGGAACCGGGACAAATGGGTGTCGCCTGAACTGCTCGGCGGGTGCTACCTCATTTGTCCCGGTTCGTGGCTGGAACCGGGACAAATGGGTGTCGCCTGGAGCGCTCGGCGCGTTTTATGCCCCATCTGTCCCGGTTTGCAGTACGACCGGGACAAATGGGGTTTTAGAGTTTGGTCTTTTAGCATGTTTTCTACTAGTGGCTTGTTTGACGTTAATGTCGAGGAGATGGGCGTGATGAAAAACGCGAGCCCCAGACTGAATAAGATAGCCCCATAATGTAGGCGGCAGCCCCCGGGATATAGACGACGAGTAAGCTGTGACGGCAATTAAGCAGTAGGTGGCAATGTTATAGTTGACTGCAATGGGTTCAGTGACGGCAAAACGGAGTCGGAGCCGCCGTAACGATCCTTTGAACCGAACGTGTCTCCGCGAACAGTAGATGGTTGTCTGACCGGCAGACGCACGCAGATTGCTAATTAAGCTAGCAATCACGTTTTCCTTTTCTTATGAAAGTAAGCTTTACGTGAGTAACTAGCCGGAAAATACGATTGCCCTCCTCCATGCACCTGCTTAGTGGATGTGATTAGCTCTGGACGGAAAATCCATGCATGCACATTATTTGTCGCGTACAACTTGTTGTTTCGCATAGATCGATGTCTTCTCAAACTGGCCAGGCTTGGGCGATCTGGAAAGACAACAACAGTTAGCAACGTCGGTATACGTCGGGATGCGATGATAATGATAAATTTGCCGGAAAAGACGTCATGCCAGCGTCGGAACGCGATACTGAAGGTGGTGACGAATCCGCCTAAGCCGGACGTCGGAGCGAAACCAAACGTGGCATGACTGACGATAGATTCGTCTAAACCGAACACGATGATGGCCGCGTCCCGCCCAACATCACGGACACGGTGAGACCTGGAAAACAAGCCAGAAAGTTCATGCACCTACACTTCGTGGTCTTTCCGCAATCTATTTGACAACCATGCGAAGTAGTACTAGCTTGGATTTCCAGACCGTATTCATGTATTGTACAACAGCTGATCCATATGCCTCGATCCCTGAAGATCTGATCGGCTGGCGTGCTGCTGATTGCTTTTTTGCTGACATGTTTTGTTGGATCGGATGTAGCTTCCCGAGGCCACCGCCCTGAGGCAGGTGCTCGGAAGGCTAATCTCCGCCTTTATTCCTTGGCGTATGTGAGCAGATGATGAGTAAGCCAGTATTTGTTGGCCGCATGTGCTCGGACCAGCTATCCAGTGGCTAGATTAGCTAGCTCGTCAAGGATGACCGTCAAGGAATATAACTTTGGTAACGTAGCAGAAAGGATTGATCTTGCGCCATGACGGCAATTTGACGTATTGGAATCACGCAACAGCCGTTTGATTTGTCGACATGGGTACAGACATGTAGCACAGTTTCCAACACGAGCTGACGATCTAGCAATTTAGTTTCCGAACGGATTCGGCAAACTATGCCGGCAACGGATTGACACGCCGCGAATTAGATCACCAAAGTGTCGCCTTTGCTTGTCGAAATCGGCCACGGCACGGAGCCGGCTGGACCTGCCGGAGCAGATAAGCGAGCTAGATGTGATTTTGTTGCTTATGACGATCGGAATCGTCGGCGGTAGACAGCCAAGAGTGATCCCGCCTAGAATGTGATGTAAGAAACCTTATGCCCCACGGTGGGCGTCAACTGTCGTGCTATCGGCATAATTGATAAAAGACGGAGCTCCTCTAACCTATGTATGGATTGTGGAGAAGAAGGTTGGAGTCGTCGATGATGGAATTGAACACAGTGAGTTTATCTAGATTCGGATCCCACAGTGGTGGCGAGATCCTACGTGCTGTTATAATTCACTATGAGACGAATAGCCGTGAACAGGTTATAATGGGTATGATGCGTATTAAAGCGTTGATGAGCTTGGCCCTAAAGGCCTCCCGGTGGCCGGCTTATATAGGCGGCCAGACCCCCGGGTTACAAGGTAAGTACTTGGCCGACAAGTAAACAGAGTACTAGTTGTAGTCGGTTTTGGTTGCCGAATTCCATCTTGGGCTTGGTGGCTTGATGGGATTCAGTCTGCTGCCTTACTTGGACCGGCCGCCTACTTTCTTGTACGTCAGCTATCAGGGCCGCCCGGTAGGCATCAACCTTACCACCCTTGGGTCACCCTGGACTAACCGGATTGATCCATGTTAGAGATACCCCTAGTTGGTATATCCCAACAAGAGGGAGTATCACT
This sequence comes from Poa annua, assembly GCA_026929855.1. NCBI lineage: Eukaryota > Viridiplantae > Streptophyta > Magnoliopsida > Poales > Poaceae > Poa > Poa annua. The sequence goes on from CM049427.1 coordinate 99,829,341, forward strand.
CATCTAGTGCGGTTTTCCCCTTGTTAGATCTATTTCCCCTAGTTAGTAACCTTCTAGTTTGTGCTTTCATAGGCATTAGGGTTTTTATTTGCATGCATGAACATTCGAATCTAAACTTCCCCTTCTTGTTCAACTTTTATAGAACTACTTCCTCTACTTCTTCATCGGAGAGGAAGACCATCTGCTCGGTGAGATCTATTTTATCCTTGTAGTTGTAGTTGTTCTTTACTCAAAGGCAACTAACTTGTGATCCTCATCTGTTGAGTTCAAAGCTACACACAACAAATCAGCTTGATCACTGATGTTTGATCATGAAAATATAAACGAGTTTATGAGTTCTTCTGTAGTTGAGGCTTTCAGAAAGTTTATGTATGATTAATCTCGAACCAGATGTGTATGTTATTAATTGTTTACTGATATACATTACTTCATCTTGCATGCTACACATTTATCTTTGATTGATTGACATTTTGTGAACCGCTGAAACTAGGTTTAGTTGAACTAGGTTTTTCGGCCTCCATATGTGCCTACTAACCTAATATGTATTGTTAGTTTTTCTATATTGTATTAGTACAAATGGTATATAATATTCATAATTGTTTTCCAATGTTTATGTAGTAATGGATACTGAGTTGTGCAAACTCTGCTACCAGCCTACTTCCAACTGTGGCAGATCTAACCGTTCGGCCATTCGTGTGTTATACACGTGACAAAAAACTTCGAAGATTATGTGGTAATGTACAATTATGTAATCACAAAAAAATTTAATCACAATTTTCGCTTTTATATCATTTGGCTTCAGATTGTTTGCTGGCTAAATATGCCGAGATGCTTTTAAAAACAGGCTGTCCCTTGTTATTTCAAGGTGAAGATGATGAAACAACAACGAAGTGGCCGCTCGCTCATACAGAGCAACCATATCGTGGGGTGGTAAGATTGCGTCGGTATGACTTCAATGTATGTAGGAATGAGGCCAAGACTTGGATCTGTGGTGCATACTGGAGGGCCTTCCTGAGGGAACATGTTGTAGTGAAAGGAGACTCCATAAAAATGGAAATCGACCATGGTGAAGAAGAAGACGATGAGGCTCCTGCAACTTCATATCCAACACATGTTGTTCTTTCTGTGTTTGACATTAATGGGGAGAAGAAGCCCAGAGTGCCTGTGCCTGGTATGATTCTTGAACTGTTGTCTAATTCAGTAGAAAAATTGATATAGTAGTTTCTTTGAATGACAGGAAGAGCATAGAGTTTAATTTTAACTGAGTTTCCTTCATTGTAAGAATGACTATTCTCTAATTAAATTTATTTATTGTTTACTAGACTCCCTGTTTGAAGTTTTTTCTTCAATAAGGCCAACAATGATGAAGTCTACCATTTCAAAACCATGTACCATAACTGAGAAAACTATGGCTTCCATTAGCTGGGGAGTATATAAAGAGGTTCACAGGTTTGAAGAGGAAGACTTCTACCATGTACCAGATCTTCAGTACTATGTGCACAAGATCACACAACGTGAAGCGCAAGATGGATATCTGGTAATTAATTTGTTACATCGTTAAATATGCATAGAATGTACAAATGATTGAATTGATATGTGCATAAAATACGCTACGTGTTAATCACTCTATGTTCTTTTTTCAGCTCCTACCTAAGGAGCTCATCCAAGGTTACAATTACTGTCGTGTTGGAGATGTGATGTACTGGAACCGACGCTTAACTGAGCCTACTTGGGGCAAGTATGCTCCACGTGATGAGGGCAAACCATGTACAAATCTTTTGCTCTATACTGGATTCAAGGAATTCTCCGCGGAGAACAACTTGGTCGCAGGCTCAGTCAAAACTGTGAAGGTCGAGGTCAGAGAACTATACATGGACCTAGAAATTGAGAAGATGTAGTTCCAATTTAGTTATGTTAGGACTCTTATTAGTTATGTTAAGACTGTTGTGAACTCAATTGGTTTGTGAAGTACTCATTATTAGTTATGTTAAAGACTGCTGTTGTAATATGGTTAGTATCCTGCTGTAATATTGGCTGATATGTGTGATGTGAACTCTGTTATATGGTTAGTAGTTGTAGTATTGTTCATTAAGTGTCGTCATTTTATGTGCCGTATTATATGTGCCTTCGCGTAGCGTCATTTTATGTAGTTGATCATAGAACTATATATATAGATAGACCAAATTATATAGTTTCATAGCCCCATGTACAAATCTTTTGCTCTATACTGGATATATATGCAATTTTATCAAATAACACATCAAACACTGCCAACATAATCACATATATATAGTTAGACCAAATTAATGTCACAAAGTCATAGAACTATATATCTCACAGCTAGCTAGTGCTAGCTAGAGTTTCAAATTAATGTCACAAAGTAATAGAACAATATGTTTCACAGAGCTAGCTAGTGCTAGAGTTGCACTTCTACATTACATCAGTGACAAACACTTACAAATCAGTGGTACAAACTGCTAATGTTTGACCACATACAGAAACGTCAGGGCCACTAACAGTCCTAAAGCACATATCACAGTTTTGAGCAGCCAGATGATCTCCCCCAACTGCCTTTCGACTCCATTGCTTTCATTCTTTCTCTTCCTTGCCCATCCTCCTTTTCCTTCCACTACATATGTCTTTTTCATTGGGCTACTGTCCACCCTGTGATCTTTCATAGCTTCACAATTATTCTCCAAATAGTCCTGATATTCATCCTCCCATAGCCACTTCTCACAACCACCCTCCTCCTTTGGCTGAATCAAATGCAAAACCAAAATCATATCAGAAACAATGTCCCATGACCAAAATCAACACCAACTGTCACAAACCATATATAGAGAAACATATCCCATGATTTGGACACCTGTGGAAATGGCGCATGTAGTTTTTCTCAGTCCTCGATACAAAGTGGGAAACCTTGCGTCTTTTACAGTCCTTGCACATAACCAGCAGAAATCACGGGGACTCCATGTTCTTCGAGAAGCTGCCGTCGCCACCCATAACAAAGCAAGGAGTCCTACCATATGGTTACAAGAACATATCACACACATGCATATGGTTACATTAAAGGAATTACACAACACATGCATGTTCCATATATATATAGCTGACCAACCAGAGAAACAAACACTTATTGAGTACAATAAAGAGCACACTAGCTAAACAACAAAAAAAACACTTATTGACTACATTGTTCTTAGTGGAAAAGGATAAAACAAAATAAAAGACACTTATTGACTGAAGAAACAAGATCCCCTAAACCTCAACGGGCTCCCAATGGTCATCAGCGCAGGCCCTGCTGTAGACAGGACTTAAATCCCTGTCGCATGACCTTGAAATCTCAGTGACAGTCTGCACCATGTAGAACTTAAGCATCATACCACTGACTAGGAAGTGAGCAACCTTCAGAACCTCCGTGTTGTCGCTAGCACGATCAAACTTGATGTACATGTAACCATCCTGGTCGACAGCGAAAGTGTAGTGGCATGGGCATGGTACCACACAGATTGCATATAGAAAATCTCCAGGGGACATTGCAAATCAGATGTTAACCTTCATTACATTTTCTACTGGCCCTTCCTCTATCCCTAGGATTTTCATGGTACTTAGTGACATCTCTGGGTTGATGTGGCTCTCATGTCCTCTGACAGTAAATTGTACCCTGCCGGGTACCCTAGCAGCGTGTTCCCCTCTAGGCTAGCGCAAAATGACTACACAGGTGCCTCATAAGGAGTTTCTTCACCTTGTGGTAGTGCACTAATTGATGCTAGCTTGTAGATCTTGATATACTGGTGGTCAAACTTAAACTGAACATTTGCGGTGTCTAGCATTTCAGCATCGGCTGGGGTTGTGCACCTAATAACTTGCTGGGCCTCCCTGGTGTGGTTCACAACATACATGAATTCACTCTTCAACATTTTCTTTATTACATGGAGAGCACTATAAATCACATCTTTGCTGTATCGTGAACAATTCTTGACAATGAACACATCATTGACATGCACATGGTTGATCCTAAGGTAGTCCAGCACAACACGTGACACGGCTGGCCTCCTAGACTCAACAACATAAGCCATTGTTCCTCTAAATTTCATTAAAAAAAAAGATAAGAACAACATAATAATAATCACAAAAAAGATACAGTACAAAACATTGATGAATACATGCCTATAATGGTGTTCATAAACTATCAGATCACAGATGAATACATGCCTATCAGAGCAATAAATTGAGAAATACATTGAGCATATCAAGCAATCCATACATCATTTTATATATTAGAGCAACTTTGAGGAACATGCCAATCAGATCATAGATGAATACATGCCTATCAGAGCAATAAAATGATAAATACATTGAGGAAATCAATCAATCCATACAACATTTTATATATTAGAGCAACAATGAGGAACATGCCTAGCAGATCACAACAACATCGAGGAATACATCAAATAACATTGGTGGCAAGTACAGTAGAGCAGCAGAAGGAAAATCATAGCATCTTTCGGTGACAGATCGAGTACTGAACAGTAGATAGCCCTAGCCCAAACTACATGCTAAGCACAATCCTAAGATGATACTACGCTGCACAATCGAAGGACAGGGAAAGCGGGGACAGGGAAAGCGGCTTACCCTTGCTCCGAGATGCGGCCGAGGACGAGGAGGCGGAGCACGGAGTTGGAGGATGTTGGGGTGGTCGAGGTCGTCGTAGAGGAGTGTGGAATGAAGAAGAGGAGTGGGGATCGTCGTGGAGAAGAGGAGTGGGGATCGCCGTGGGGATCTATGAGTGGGGATCGCCGTGGGGAATGGAGAAGAGAACTGGGGATCGCCGTGGAATGGATTTTGAAATGGGGAAGAGGAGTGGGGATCGCCGTGGGGATCGCTGTGGCGATCTAGGGTTTCTGAATGCCATTGGAAGAACGAGTCGCGTGGGCCGTTAGATCGTGGATGATTGCGCCGCCACGATCGAGGATGACCCCACCGAGCAGTCGAGCACCAAGTCGTGGTCGTGGATGAGCGCGGTCGCATCGCCTCCCCAGTCCCCACTTCTCACTCTCCCCATCTGAGCCACCTCCCCAGTCCCCACTTCTCACTCTCCTCCCCACCGCCGTTCCCCTCTGCCTCCACACCGGCCGCCGTTCCCCTCTCCTAATGGCGCATGCGGTGGGTCCCTCGGCGTGGCTGCCCAAGCAACCGAACCCCTGCGCCTCTTTCCGGTCGGTGCCGCCGCCCGCTGACCGAACCATGCGTCGCCCGCTCACCAAACCCCTGCGCGGATGAAGGTAACTAGCTAGTTATTTGATGTAGATTAGGGATTAGGATTCTTTGATGTAGATTAGGGTTTAGGTTTTTCGAGAAGAAGTCGTTCCTGTACATGATAGAATTAGGATTTAGTGATTGAATTAGGATTTTTTGATGTAGATTATTTAGAGTTCGTGATGTGAAATTCCTCTAGGGTTAGGGTTCTCTCTGTTGTAGATTATTTATCTGTTGTTGATGTAGCCAGTCAAACCATTAAGCCTCCCATGCCTGCATATTGGTTCAAGTCTATATAAGTCTATATAACCATTATCTGTTGTTGTTGGGTTATAGGTGACCATGGACAATACTCAGATCATCGAGCTTAGCTCTGATGATGAAGGTGTGGTTGCTGCAGAGGCTGCTGCTAGGAGGTGTGATGGTAGGCGGCGCGCAAAGAAAGTTGCTTTAAGGGAACTTGCTGCTGCTGCAAAGGAACTTGCTGCTGCAAGGATGGCTGCTGCTGATGCGGAAGCTAATAGAATTAGTATGCATAGCGGTAAAGAGATTGACATTTGCTTTGCTATCATTTAGTGTTCTTGTTCTTTTCCTTTATCTTTTCCTTATGCATTTTCCTTACATGTAGGTCCCAAGGAAAATGGAGGTTCCTGCAACTTCGATAGGTTTTGTGTTTTTGGCAACTTTGTTGCTCTCAAACGCAAGCAAGTGAGGTTCTTGAAGAAAGTTGCAATGAAGGAACCCCCATTGCCTTCCTATATATGCACTATGCAGCTAGCAAGCACCGAGAGTCCAAAAACGAAAATGGTAAACAAATTGTCCCTGATGATCATTGTCATTGCTTGTTGGAGTACATTGACTGTCTTTGACCTCTTTTAATTAATTTGCAGTATTTCCCCAAGAAGTTCAGCAACACCTGCATCAAGACTTACATGCACTTGCCATCAGCGAATTTGAGGGTCCACTGTTGTGACGCCCTAAAAACGGTACTATGTAGATTTAAGCGATCCCACCGAAATCCGCATAATAACGATTTTAGGTCGCCCACCAGACATAATGTGCATGTTTGTGATAACATTACAACAGTTCCGATACATCCACAAATACAACAAAAGATATAAATACAACAACGACTCGAACGAGTCAATACAAAGATTCAAATGACAGCGGAACCAGAATAGTATCCGACTACGGATAAGATATAAATTGGACTAAGAGTTCTAAAGATAAGCGATGGTGCCATATCCCTGCCCATCCAAGCCGGAGGGATTCTCAAGCTAACGTCGTCAAACTTCAAACCTGATAACTGCACATAAAGCACATCCCAAAAGAGGGTCAGGGCATCCCTGGCAAACAAAAACGACTTGCCTACTTTCTACACCATCTCCCAAAATATAGGGGAGGTGGACTTAGCGGTAGCAGCACTAGCAACCTAAAGAGACACGCTACAACTTCCGTCTAATTAGAGAGGGATAAGAGAGCGCATAAGATAAACATCTACAACTAACACCAAACATAACCCATTCTCGGATTAACACCCTCAACCAAGTATGAGGAAGCAATTCGGGAAACTCACACATTGAACAATTTTAGTTACCAGTTATTGTGAAAGTAATTCTATATTACTAGTCAAATTAATTAATAATGATTAGGTGTAATTTGTCTAGATCTTGTTAGCCATCATGTCACCAAAGTCGTCCATAACCGTGGACACGGCTCATCGATAATATTATACCCTGCAGGGGTGCACTACTGTACCCATACTCGCATGATCAACCCAGTCAAAAACATTAGGGCCTCTCAACACGACTTATTCCTTCACTACAGCAAGTCCAAGTGCCACCCATATGAGTTGTTACCCGCGTCAATAGTCCGACCGAATCTTAGTTGCAGACTCATTAGTTTGTGCCTGCGCGCCATGTGGCTCAAACCACTGTAGGAACTGTCCGCTTCACGCGCACCACCCCTATATGACCCCCCGTATCAAGTAACCTCTCATCGAACATCATCATCATGCACATGAATATGAGCGAATGGAAAACCCGAACTACTTGCGGCACATGGACGAGCTGAGGATCCGTTCAAAGTCGAGGGGGGCTCCATTGGGCCACCCACAAGTGGTTAGTGCGCCCAAAATTGGATCCGAGGACAAAATCTCAGTTCCTAGGTCGACACTAAGCAGAACAAAGCACCTCGCTAGGCCTTCCGCCTGGTGCCTTATCTTTTAATTGTAATACCCCAACACAAGATAGCATTTTATTAAAGTAGAACAATCTATCATACTAAGCAGATGAAACATAAGACCAACGGACGACTCGCACAATCAACTCTAAGCAGGCGTTACGACTCGCAAGGCCAACAGATAAACATGCAAGGGGTTATGGGTTGTGGGGATAAAGCTGTATAGGATGCAGGATAAACATGTGATGTGATCGCGATAAGAATCGAATACTAGGGTAGCAGAGATCAACGGCAGGAATGAAAGACAATGTATAGGTAAACAAGCAAACTTTGCTTGCCTGGAATTCCGTATGGAAGCAGATCTTGTCGTTACTCACACATCTCAACGTCTTATCCGTGAAGAAGCAACAAACACTGGAACCGCAAAAGATGCATCTTATAAATACGGCAAAAGATCCAGCATGATCATATGAGAATGATGCATGGCATGGCGAGATGCAATTTGAGATGCACTTAACCCAAATTAAGCGGAACCGGGGTTCCGACAATTACTACTTAGGTGCAAGTTATTTATCTACTCACCAAATTAAATGTTGATTAACATAGCAAGACATGGCATGGATGGGTGATCTAGTCAATTTAAATGGAATTAGGCAATACATATATTTATTTGCCCCACACATTCCATATTTATTATTTAGGTGATTTTCTACACCCCCAAACCCAAGAGATGCAACACATGCAAGTATGATGCGATATGCACAAGATAGATGACATTTAATAAAATAGGTATAGGGTTAGGGTTTGGGTCCGTACATCGGATCGGGTGAACTAGGGTTCGAAACCGACGTCTTCGGTCTATAGAGGAAGTAGTTGTCGTCAGGGAAGTAGTCGTCACGGAACCGGGGCATAGTCGTTTGTCGGTGTCGTGGAACTGGTCGGGGTAGTTGTACTCGGTCACCACCGTTGACGGGCGCGGGCATGTAGGAGCACAGCAAACGGACACCGGAAAGAAAGAGCGCACGAGCGGGCACCTCGACATAGACACGGGCGGTCACAGAAACGCGGCACCGGAAAAGGACGCGCACGCGCATGTAGCAACACCTCGAAGGATGGACAACTCGGACAAAATTGCTACGCAGAAAGTCTTGCGGACATTATGTAGAACACCTGGCGTGCAGCGGACGAGGGGAGGCCACCGGACGGAGACGACGTGCACGCGACCGGAAGAGGAGCGGCGACGCGGAGCGGAGGCGTGCGGCACGGCGGGCGGGCACGGGCGGCAGCGTGGAGAGCTCGGGAGGAACAGGAGGCGCAGGGGTGGGGCGGCAGCGGCAGGGCGCGGAGGCGGCCGGGCGCGGCGCGGCGTGGAGGACGCGAGCGGGAGGCGAGGAGCGGCCGGCGGCACTGGTACGGCTGGGGCGCACGGGAGCGTGCGTGCGGAGTGGCGCTGGAGGCGTGCGGCTGCGCGGCCGTGGGGCCGGGCGCGCGGGCGGCGGCCGGTGGGTGGGGGGAGGCGCAGGCGGCGCGGCGCTGGGGAGGGAGTAGGGCGCGCGGCGCTGGGGGCGTGAGGCGGCGGTCGGCGGGAGGCGGCGTAGGTGGCTCGGGGCGACGGCCGGGGGAGGCGCGGCGCGCGGCGGCAGCTCGGGCGCGGCGCGGTCGGAGGTGGAGGCGCGGCAGAGGAGGCGTGCGGCGGCCGGCGGCGCGGTGCGGCGGAGCGAGCATGGCGCCAGCGGGTCGCGGGAGGAGGCGACGGGGCGCAGGCGAGCTCGGGCCGGGAGGAAACTCGGGCTGGGCTCTCCCGTGCAGGATGGAAGAAAGAGAAGGGAGAGAAGGAAAGAAAAGAAGAAAAGAAAAAGGAAGAAAGGAAAGAAAAGAAGAAAGAAAAGGAAGAAAAGGAAAGAAAGGAAGGGGAAAAAAACGAAAAAGGAAAAGCATAAAAACTTGAGGGGGCGGCTGCAACATTGCAGGGGGGTGGGAAAAAAATTTCGGGGGGGGGGGGGGGGAAACCTAGGGTTTGCTTAGGTGGGCTTTGGGCCTTAGTCCTCTCCCTTTTTTAATTGTTTCTTTTTTATATATTTAAAACAAAATAGAAAAGAAATTTGAATACGAAAACTATACAAAATAGTTTTAGTTTTATATAGACAATTTAATAAACTATTTTTTAACATTTGCAAAAGATTTGAAAATATCACATTTTTAATTAATTTGAAATGCATTTGAATTTAATTGTGGAAATTTACTTTAAATGCAACAAATTAAATTAATGAGATGCAATGCGATGCCATGTTGATGCAAACAGAAAACTCACAAACAAAAAGGGGATAAATCCCGGGGCGTTACAACTGCGTAGGCCATGATCCCATCGTGGTCACCATCCTTATGGGTAAAGGAAAGGGTAAAGGAGCACAAATAACAACAAACTGGTGCTAGGTTGTGAAGGCGACCAAGATGCAGCGGGGTGATGTCTTCATGTTCTTCTTCCGCAACAGTGCTTCCCCTGGCTGCAGGTTGACCGTCCAAAAGGTCGAGTAGTTAGCTGTTGGGGGTTCGTCGTGTACATTTGGTGCTAGCTAGATGTGGTTGTTGGTCCCGAACTACTTAACTACTTATGCTACCTGGCATGTATGCTTTTGCGAATTATGTGGTACTTATGCTATGCTACTTGAATCTGGTATGAAGTATGTCTGCATGTTTCTGTTGTTTCAAAAGAAATAGAGGTAAAAATGTGTTGCTCAGCCAGGGATTGAACCCAAGACCAAGCGCTGGAAGCAATTCCGCCCGCCCCACATTCCATTAAGCAACGGCAAACGAAACCAGTGAAACATCATGCCACGTTTCCATTAATCAACGCCAAATGAAACCAGCGAAACATCATGCCAAATAGCAAGTTCAGAATTTCTCCGGCAAATCTAAAGCTAACATGGCTGCTATAGCTCCCTAACGCCAACAAAATGGCCAACTTCATGGCCCCTCCCAGCCAAAACACCACCAGCTACCTAACATAGTTTTCTATTTTACAGAACAACAGCGAGCCAAAATCAAGAAACTCCAGGGAGCCAGCCTTCATCTTCGGACGAGCCAGCCTTCATCTTCGGACGAGGGAGCCAGCCATTGCCTTCAATGGGAACTCCATTGCCGCCTCCATCTCTGGATTTAGCATGAAATCCCCAATTTGCAGAGATTGAGAACTGCAAATAGATGGTCCAGCTGCTCTGTTAGCGCCCTTCCCGTCAATCGGAGCTCTGTTAGCGCCATTGCCGCCTCCATATCTGGCTCTTGCACTTGGATCGGCTCCACCATGAACGCCAGGCCCTTCTCCTTCCTCTGCTTCCACTTGCTCAGCTCGCGCATGGAGCCAAGCCTCCTTGCTGGACGGAAGCGAAACCTCTGGGGTTTTCCCCGCCGAAGTGCATGTGTCGTCCAGGCTTGTTTGAGGATCATCTGCAATGAGACCTTGTACCTCCTGCCATGGATCGATATTCCTGAGAGTTTGTTACCTTTTGTGTGCGAACCTCGCCGCCACCCTTCTTGGAGACCGGGGCTCGAACCTCCCCCAAACTCCTCTTGCCGCCGTAGAACATAAGAGCAGCGAGCCGAAAGCCCGTTGCGCCAGCTCCGTGGCCCGCCGTGCTCGCTCTGAGGACTCCCCCACCACCATAGCGAGCGCCGCCGCACATCCCGCCCTCTCCGTCCACTTCCAAGTCCAGAGTCGATTTCCTCGAGAATCGCCCGCGGAGAAGCCGAGACGACAGGAAGAAGGTAGAGTGTCGAGTGTGGACTGTGGAGTGTGGGGTGTGAATGCCATGTGGCGGGGTATTCATATCGGAGTGTGGAGTGTGGAGCGTGGAGTGTGAATGCCGGCCGGAAACAGAGATGGAGAAGTGATTTTTTAAAAAATGGCAAAAAAAAAATGTGTTGCTCAGTCGGGGAATCGAACCCAAGACCAAGGGCTGGCAACAATACCGCCCTGCCACTGTGATGGAGAAATTATGATGTTATGTGTGCAACATTTAAAAAATATATAGGTTCGTATTTGTATTTGACTGCTCTGTACCAAAGCAACGCAAACATAGCGGGTGACCTAACGACTGATTCAACGAAAATCAAATCTCGCTTTCCTAGCGACTGGCGGCGGGTGACCTAGCGACTGGCGGCGCTGCGGCCGAGCAAGGGCAGTCGGCGGGTGGTTGGCGGTGGACGGAGGTTGAGCCGCCGCCGACGAACTTGCTCGAGAACTAGTCGAGAAGATCTCCTTCCGCGGCGACCTGCTCGAGAACTAGTCCCCTCCCACCGTAGAACTCCCCATCGGCGGACAACCTCGAGGTCTGCACCACTCTCTTATCTCCTCTCCTCCCTCTCTATCATTAGAAGCAGGAATTTGGTTGTTAGGCCATGGATCTGAATCGAGTTGCACCTGCTGGATTCTTTGTGTCTCTTGCATACAGATGGACAGGAGCAGACCGCTCGAGTCGATCTCCTTCCACGACTAGAGCTCTCCCACCTGTGGACCTGCTCAAGAACTAGCCCCTTCCGCGATGACCCCTCCCACCGCAGTGTTCCCCGTCGGTGGACAAACTCGAGGTCTGCACCCCTCTCCTGTCTCCTGTCTCCTCCTTCCTCTCTCCCCTCTATCATTAGAAGAAAGTGGGAAATTGGTTCGGCCATTGATCTGAATGGAGTTGCACCTGCTGGATTCTTTTGTTTTTTCCATACAGATGGACATAAGCTGGATTACAAAAGGAATTAAAAGGCTTTCTTTTGAGCATCTAAGGGGGGTGGATGAGTACATTCAGTTTGTTCTCAGAAGTGTTGCTGTCAATGCTCAAGTACTTTGCCCATGCCCCAGCTGTAATAACCATGTTCACCAGACTGTACGACATGTGGAGGATCATCTTCTCCTGCGTGCGGTGGCATCCACGTATGATAGGTGGATCCATCATGGGGAGCCTTTACATCCAGAGCCTGGAGGTCAACCTGAACATGAACCTGGAGCTCAACCTGAACATGAACCTGATGCACATCATATTGATGAAGACAGTGAGTTTGTAGGACATGATGTTCCGCAAGATGATGCTGGTTTGGAAGAGGAGGATGGGTTTGAGGATGACAGAATCCCTGACTTATTCAAGGATTTGTATGAGTCAGAACCACAGCGTGATGGAGATAATACAATTTATGCTGAACTTATAGAGGATGCAAAGCGGGCAGCTAGTGATGGCGGGACATTGTCCAGATTTGCTTTCACCGTGAAGTTACTTCATGTCAAGTCCTTCTACCGGATGAGCAACGTCGCCTTCAACGGAATACTCCGTGTCATGGCCCTCCAATACCCTAAAAGCTCAATTCCCAAAAGTTATGATGAAGCACTTGGTATAATTGGCAGATTGGGGCTTGGTTATGATACAATACATGTCTGTCCGAACAACTGTGTCTTGTTTCGGAAGACATATGCCAAGCTTGACATGTGCCCAAAATGTGATGCCTCTAGATGGAAAGATGTGGATGGCAGAAAGCGGATACCGGAGAAGGTGTTGTGGTACTTTCCAATTATTCCAAGGATGCATAGGATGTTTATTTCAAAGAAACAATCTGAGGAGGTACAATGGCACAAGCTAAAGCGGAAACCTGTGGCTGATGGGCTTAGCCATCCAGCGGACGTGCAGGCGTGGAAAGACTTTGATGATGAACATAAAGAGTTTGCTACCGATGCAAGGAACATAAGACTCGGCCTTGCCACTGATGGCTTTAATCCGTTTGGAATGACCTCACAGTATACCATGTGGCATGTATTTATCGTGCCCTACAACCTTCCACCATGGTCGTGTATGGATCAATCCAATTTCATGATTGCTCTGCTGGTCCCGGGTCCACATTCTCCGAGAAAGGATTTTGATGTCTTTATGGAGGACCTCGTAGAAGATCTGCTCAAGCTATGGGGGTGTGTGCAGACCTATGATGCCCTGAGTCCCCATAAGTTCAATTTGCGTGCTACGGTCATATGGTGCATCCATGATTTCCCGGCGCTGCACACCTTGTCGGGGAGGATCACGGCTGGTTATCAAGCATGTGTGCATTGTGACAAGGACCCGTGCTCGGAGAGAATAAGGAACATGATATGTTGGACCGGGCACCGCCGTTTTCTTGCTCGCAACCATCGTTGGCGAAGAAGCAGAGAGTTCAATGGCAAGAATGAAACTCGGGGTTGTCCGACAGAGTTTACTAAAGAAGAGCTCGAGCAACAACTTGACAAGGTGAAAGATGTGAGACCGGGAAAGAATCAAAAGAAAAAGAAGCAGGAGGATGGTCAATGTTAGGACCGGAGGTCAGTTCTGTGGGACCTTCCGTATTGGGCAAATTTGAAGCTGAGGAACAATCTAGATGTAATGCACATCGAGAAGAATATCTTAGATAATCTGATATGTACATTTTTTAAGATTAAAGGGAAGTCAAAGGACACACTGAACTCGAGACTAGATCTCGAAGATACTGGCATAAGACAGGAGTTGCACCTACGTCATGTTAAAGGCGGAGAGTCCTTTGAAATGCCGGAAGCATGGTACACAATGAGTAAAGAAGAGAAGAAGGCATTCTGTGAATTCATCGAAGGGGTAAGGTTTCAAGATGGGTATGCAGCTAACTTAGCGAAATGTGTGTCTCCCGATGGATGCAAGCTCCAAGGGCTGAATACCCATGATTGCCATATTCTTCTCCAAATGATATTACCAGCTGGACTGCGTGGAATAATGTATAAAGAAATATATGAAGCGGTTGCTGAGCTAGGAAATTTCTTCAAAGAGTTGTGCTCCAAAACATTAAAGCTGTCTGTTCTTGAAAGACTCAAAAAAGAAATCCCAGTAATCCTCTGCAAACTTGAAATGATCTTTCCTCCAGCCTTCTTCATTGTGATGGTTCATTTGGAGTCCATTTACCCAAAGAGGCAAGGCTTAGAGGCCCCGTACATTACGGTCGGATGTATCCCGTTGAAAGAAGAATGCTTACATTCAAGCGCTATGTATGAAACACAGCCAAACCAGAGGGGTCAATTGTCGAGGCATATGTTGTTGATGAGTGCCTGACGTTTTGCTCTCGGTACTTTGACGATGTCGAATTACGATTTAATAGGCCGAACAGAAATCCACAACAGGCTGATTCAAAAGGTTCTGATGTATCGGTTTTCGACCATGGTGTCACTTTTATTGGAGGGTCACAATACTTGGAGGCTGGTGAGGAGTATGACAAGATGCATTGGTATGTGCTTAGAAGTTGCCCTGAAGTTATACCATATATCGAGTATGTCATCTCTTGTGCACTCTCATCTTTTTTCTTCAGTTGTAAGGAACCAGTATTTTAGGCCTGATGTACAGTTTGATTAACTATATGCTTCTGTGGGAATTTCAGTTTGTGCAAGGAGGAGCTAAAGGATCAAGATAGCCGTATCAATGTTCACAAATGGCTTGCGGAAAATTTTGCTACATGGTTTAAAGAACATGTGAGATCTTTAGCTATTGGAATTCATCAGGCATGATCAGTACCTATTTCTTAGGCTGCTTGATGTCTTGGCCATTTTATTTGCATATCATACTGAATTTATTTGCTCATGGGCATGTTTGTACAGATTGGGAAATTGCACGAGGAGAAGAAGGCCAGTGATAATCTGTTTGCATTGGCATGTATGCCAGATAGCCGAGTAAGGCTGTATTCCGCATGTGTTGTTCATGGTGTCCGCTACCACACCGTTGACCGTGAATTAAATAGGAACACTCAGAATAGTGGAATTGTTGCAGAGGGACTACATGAGAATGCCTTCATTGACTTCTATGGTCAGCTGAGGAGCATTATCAAACTGCTGTACAACTCCAGCGGTAAGAAGACAGTCCGAGTCCGGGAAGATGGACACTTCAAAAACATTAACACTGGAAGGTGCTGGTACAAAAGTGATCCTTTCATTCTAACAACACAATCAACAAAGGTCTTCTATGTGCCAGACACTGATTTGGGTGGGCATTGGCGAGTTGTGCAAAAATTCCAGCATGGACAAATATGGAGTGTGAAGGAAAGTGAATTTGGAAGCGGTCATGGGTGTGGTGGTGGGCTATCATACCAAGATGATGACACACCAGAAGTTCTAGTGGTACTTCATGGACCCAATGTGGAAACCAGATCCAAAAGGCACCGTGAATGAGTGTTAGTTGATGTTGTGGTTGTGGAAAGAATGAAGAAGAGAAAGAAGCATGTAGTGGATCAGGCTGAAAGCAATGATGAGGAAACAAACATAGCCGATGACACAGCTTTCCAGTACTATAGCGACGGTGACAATAATAGGCAGGTTGAAAATGACGAGTAGCTTGAACCATCTGTAAGGTGAATTGCTCATTTTTGCTGTTGTTTGGTAAATATATGTTCATTTCTGGAACTATCTTTCCAAGTTGAATCTTGTTTGCAGGTCTTCAATCTTCAAGATGGAGTAGGACAAACTGGAGCAACCTGATGCTTGATGGCATGGCAATTGGAGCAACCTGATGCTTGATAACATGATGACAGGGCAATATGGTTTCATTCTGTACTTCTGTATTGTTCTATGACAGGGCAATATGGTTTCATTCTGTACTTTTGTATTGTTCTATGGCAGGGAAATCTTCTATGGTTGCATTATGTACTTTTGTATTGTTCAAACTGAAAAGATGGTGTTCAACAACTGCAATATGCAGCATTCAATAAATATTTGGCAATTTGTGCTATGTGCAGCCATGTTTGTATTGTTCCTTTTTCGTGCAGGTTGTTTGAAAATAATGAGAGCTACTACTGTAGCTTTTCAGTATTTGTCCCAAATGAAAAGTAAGTACAAGCAGGTTTCCTGTCCAGACTCATCACGAAAGAGTCGCCGGTCTTGTGGTTTTAGCGCGGGCGTGGGAGGAGGAGGTCGCGAGTTCAATCCCTACCCATTGCTCTCGTATTTCTTTTGATTCAGTGGGCGTGGGCGTGGGTTGGACCCGTAGGTAAGTGCGTTGTGAGTGGGGTGTGCTGCGGACCCGCAGGTCAGCATGTGGGCGTGTTGGACCCCCCGAGTCTGTTTCGTGGGGCATGTGCGGACCCGCATGATAGTGTGTTGTGAGTGGGGTGTGCTGCGGACCCGCATGTCAGTGTGTGGGCGTGTTGGACCCCGTCAGTCAGGTGGGGGGAGAAGTGGGTCCTGATGGTCAGTGGTGTGTGTGGGGTGGGTGGGACCCCGTGGTCAGGTGGGGGAGTGGGCCCCGGTGGTCAGTGGCGTGTGGGGGGTAGGTGGGACCCCGTGGTCAGGTGGGGGAAGTGGGACCCGGTGGTCAGTGGCGTGTGGGGGGTGGGTGGGACCCCGTGGTCAGGTGGGGGAGTAGCCCCGGTGGTTAGTGGCGTGTGGGTGGTGGGTGGGACCCCGTGGTCAGGTGGGGGGAGTGGGACCCGGTGGTCAGTGGCGTGTGGGGGGTGGGTGGGACCCCGTGGTCAGGTGGGGGAGTGGGACCCGGTGGTCAGTGGCATGTGGGGGGTGGGTGGGACCCTGTGGTCAGGCAGGGGAGTGGGCCCCGGTGGTCAGTGGCGTGTGGGGATGGGTGGGACCCCGTGGTCAGGTGGGGGGAGTGGGCCCCGGTGGTCAGTGGCGTGTGGGGGGGTGGGACCCCATGGTCAGGTGGGGGAGTGGGATCCGGTGGTCAGTGGCGTGTGGAGGGTGGGTGGGACCCCGTGGTTAGGTGGGGGAAGTGGGACCCGGTGGTCAGACGGAACTGCATGGCGGGTCCCACAGGTCAGGCGAGGCTGCTGGGCTGGTCCTACAGGTCAGCTGCGTGACACGTAGGCGAGTTGGCTTAGGTGTCAGCCCAGTCACACAAGTATATCAGTGTGACCTATTATATTGGTCGTTAAAGTCTATAATGAAAGGTCATGGAGTAGTGCTGTTGGACTTTATGACCAATTGGTGTCTGCGTGTTATGACCTTTCTAAAACAGGAGGTCATAATTTTTCCCCTCTCAATTGGGTTATGACCAACGAGTTTAAAATGGTCATAAATTTATGACCACAAAAAACTTGGTCGTTAAGATAAGGTCACTAGTTGACATATTTCTTGTAGTGACATGTACCAGCTTCTGGGATAGCTCTCGAAAACCCGATCTTAATACATACCCCGGTGCCAGAACCAAACCGGTTAACTTAGTTCAGCCACCGCCTTTGGAGCAGCAAGCGCTCGCCAAGACGTCAGCAAGCCCGGTACAACATATGGGAGGTGTAACAAACACCATCACAACCCTGATGAGAGAAATAGAAGATTGAAGGCAAGCAGTGGCAAGGGCAAATAAAGAGCGGGCGTACGAAACCCGGCGCATGCATGATAAAGAGCGGCTCGTGGCTTAGCAGGAGCAAAGTTTGTTAGAAGAAAGACACGCCCTTCAGAGAAGAAGGGACGAGTAGACTGCTGTACAGAACAGAAGACACGGAAGCCGACTACATCTACCTACCAGAACATACCCCATAGAACCTCGACCTTTGGAGTATCAGACACCACCAAACGCGGCACCAGCACGAGTACCAGTGGCGACAGCCAACCCGGCGCCAGGGGCAGGCGTGTCACCGGCCGGGTTGTCAAGAGTACCATCAAGAAGCCCGACAGGAGGAGCCGGGGCAGCGGTAGTTGAACAACTACCACCACCTCCACCCAGGTTTAATCCTCCGGGTCAATACAATAACCCAGTTGATAATATTTTTGTAGCGACACATGCCTTAGAACAAATACCTTTTGACAACTCACCGGCCGGCTTAGAAGCGAGAAGAGTTGTTAATCTATTAGGGATAGCCGTGGTGCAGCAGCATAATGATAACGCACAAGTATAAGGGATCGAAATAGTTTTCGAGGGAAGTAAAACCCAAATTTATTGATTCGACAGAAGGGTAGACGAAGAATACTTATGAGTCTTAACAGCCGAGTTGTCAATTCAGCTGAACCAGGAAAAGCACTAGTAACAGGGGTGATGTGAGAGCAGCAGTTGTATGAGAGCAGTAGTACCAGTAACACGGAGACAATAGCACCAAAGAATAATTGTTGGTGTGGAGTTGACATGAAAGCAATGATGATGACAGAAGGACCGGGGTTCCCAGCTATCTACACTAGTGGTAACTTCTCAAAGAACAAGTGTCGGGTGAACAAATTACAGTTGGGCAATTGACATCATTGAAATAACATTAAGTAAGAATATCCAGATTATTAATTAAGTAGGCATGTTTTTGAAGGGAATATGCCCTAGAGGCACTTAATAAAGATATGATTTTGTTCATTATATGTTTTATACCATGCTATAATTGTATTAAGCGGAAACATTAATACACGTGTGGTAGATAAACAACCCGGTCCCTAGTAGCCTCTACTAAGACTAGTTCATTGTGCGATTGATGATCGAGGTTTCCCGATCATGTGGCATGGCGTCAGTTGGCAATGAAGTCATATCGTTGGTAGAACGATTTGATGGACATACCCATATTTGTAGGACGTAGTCATTAGGCCTTCGACCGTGAGATCAACTCTTATTGTTATTCCTGGAAGATACTTTGATCGCACCAAACGTCATATCTTATATAGTGTGACAATAACGGTGATACTTTTGGGTATCGGAAGGGAGTAGTTGAGATGAGGGGTCAAGAGCGGGATTTGTTAGTCCGTATAGCCGGATAGATACTCTAGGGCCCACTCGATGAGATTATGTCAAATGAGTTTGCAAACATGTGACTAGGTCACCAACTGACATAATATCATAGACGAGTAGAAGATAGTGTTGTCGGTAACGAGATCATGCTAGGTATGGAGATATCTATGAACGCGTCTCGGACACACTAAGTATCGCTATGACAAAAGGTTTAAGACTTAACGTTCAGGTTTGATAGATGAAAGTCATTCGTTATATCACAGAGGTTAATTCACGGGGTCCAGGCCTACGAGTTAATCATTGATCGACAAGAGGTATTGATCATGTATGTTATTATATCGAACCGCTAGGGTAACACACTTAAGGGGTTTCGACAAGACAACCGGAAAGGAAAGAGATCACCGGGAACGTCCCGGGAATGGTTCGATGGAGATCGGGCAGCGACGAAATAGTTTTCGGAGCAAGAATAAATTATATAATATATGTTTGATATTAATTAGTGTAATTAATGATTAAATATGATTTTATATATTTATTTTCGAGTTTTTAAAGGCTGATTTTCCTAAATGGGCCTTCTGGTGGAAAGTAGGCCCATGAGGGGGGAGAGCCCCCCTAGGGCTTTGGATTGAGGGAGGCCGGCCTAGGTGGGCCACAAGGGGCCCACCAAGGGCCGGCGCATGTCCCCTAGCCGCACCAGGCATGTGGGATAGTCCGACATTGCCTGGCTGGCAAGGTTGGCTCCCCCCGGGAGCCTATATAAAGAAGGGCACCCCTGACCTTTTAATTAACCAATTAATTTCTCCTTTCTCTCTCGATTTCGTGATTCCCTTTTGTTGGAGTTGCGCCGAGAACAGAGAGTGTAGCGTACCTGCACTTTAAATAAGGCAGATACCTGTGTATAGTGCAAGTCCCTGGATCGATTCGTTTGGACACACAGTTTACGATGTAATATCACAACAAAGTATCAATTTTATTACATCGATGATCCAGACTTACAAAGTATTCATTACAAGTTGCATAGTATAAAGCTAGCTTTGAAATAGTACACATCGGAAATACAATAGCAGTGGGTCTCCAACAACTTAATGTTGCCACAGGCGAAAACATGTTGGTTGTAGACTCGAAACCTTTAAACGAAACCTCACTCGTTATCTGAATAATCTGCAATAAGAAAAATATTGCAACAACGTGGGTCAGATTCCATTAAAAATGGAGTCTGGCAAGTGACACTATGGTGGACTCTTAGTAGAATAACTCTAATAACCTATATGCTTATTTGGCTGATGGAGTTCAAGGCTATTTTGCATAAAGCCAAATTTTCCTAACTCTTTGGAAAACACTTTTCTTCTATTCGAGACATTCATGGCATGAAAACCACTGTCTCATTCTACCCTTGTTCACCCATCAAGTTTTATTTCTGAAGTTGGAATGGTGGAATCCTCCGTTGACGTCCGTGATCAGCTGCTCAAATTGTCCGTACCGGGGACACGGCTAAGTACTTAGTTTTACACTCTGGAGAGGTTGTGCACATTCACCATTGTACCCATTCAACCCAAACTATCCTTTACACACTTATAGTGATAAGGAAAAGGAGAAGAATGAGACGAGATCTTTCAGAAGCTTTTTCCCTCCCACTCTGGCTTGACCCGTTCCACCTATCATCCCCCTACATCTGCTTGTCAAGCTGGAGAGAGTCCACGCAACATAATTGATCAATCCAGAGCCCATATGGCAATGGCTGCACTGGAAGCAATCGTCACTCGGAGTTCTTCAGATTCCTCTGTTCCTGGGTGGCCATTCACAAGTGTACATACTCTAGGAACCATAGACATGGACCTGAGTAGCCACTCAACATAAACCATACAACCACTTACCACCCAGGTGTTTCATTAACTTAGTGGATGTACTCTCCGGTGAAAATCACCATGCTCACGGCCCTAAGTAGAATAGACATTCATCCTAGGCGACGACAACCATGAGCACAACCCTGAGTAGTCACTTAATATTTTGTAAAACTTTTCATCAATTGCATTGCATCAATATTTCTGCTAAGAATGATATGGGAACCTAGACACAGGAGTAAGGGAATTCTACACAGGTTTAGCATAGCAATACTATCCTACACATGCATGTAAAAATACACTAAGTAATGCATATATAAAATAATAGGAAATTTATGAGGTGTGCCACTTGCCTTTGAATGTTGTCATTGTTCACAAACTCTTTTCAACGATACTCGGAACTCTCCGTTCAGTCTAAACAATATAAACAAACAACAATACAACAATCATAAAACAAAACAACACAACACATACAAGCATACATAATGAACAAACACATTTCATAACTTCTAAGGAAAGCATGTCATGCATGATATGCAAATTATTTCTAAGGACTAGAGATGCATGTCATGCCACGAAAATCTTTTAAGTTAATGCAAGGCAATTAGGTTGGTCAAAATGACTAAGGACTAAAGTCATAGGTTGGACAAAATTCTTTGTTATAAATCATCTTGAATAAGCCCTCAATGACTTAGTCATGATGTGCATAACTACTTAGAGAAAATACTAACTCTATTCTTCAAGGTGATCAACAATTATTAACAACTCTTTGTAAATTGGATATTCATTATAGTGAGAGAGACAGACACCCGGCCAGCCACTTAAATTATGGAACAGGTCTCATGTACGTGGACATGTAAGGTTAGTTTCCAGGCCGTTTCATCTCACTATGCCGCTAGGATCCAACAAACTTCAAGATGGTAATAACATGATCAAAAATCGTTTATGTCTAAAGTGAAAGATAAGATTAGGAAAGAGGGAAAAATAGAAAGAACGATGTAGTTGGTCTTCCAGGCTTCATCTCCAGACTTGTAACATTCTACTTGGTGATGTCTTGATTGAAGTTTTGATAGACTTGATAAATCTTCAGACTTGGTGGTTCTTGTATCCTCGAGGCTGGTCTTGGATTTAACTTAGTCATCATGAAGTCTAACAGAAGAAGGGAGAAAAGAGAGAGGGAAGCAAGACTTAGAAAATATTTTTGGTTGGTCTTCATGAACTTCTTCTTGATTTTCTTCTAAGTACTTCTACTCCTTCGAGATGCTTCGAGAGTCTGTTTTCTCCTAAGTGTCTAAGTGCATAGCACTTTACCTAAATAGTAAGTTTGAAAATAACCCTAACTTAGAGAAAATAATGAAGATGTTTTCCTATGAGGAGTATAACTATATAATAAAATAAGTTATGCATGAAATGCACTTTTTAATCACAAGAAACATCATACTAATTTTTGTGATATTTATAAAGTATGCATGAGGTTATAAATGCAATTTAATTAATTTCTATTTTTGGAAAATATAATAAAAATAATTACAAATAAGATTGAAGTTTTATGTGATTAAATTTTATAACAAAATTTATAAATAATATTAATAGACAGAGGGGATTTACTTTAATTTATAGTAATTGGATTTAATCAAAAATAATGTTTCTATCAAAAGTTATGTCCAATTTTACTCATATTGCCCATTTGCAAATTAAATAAATTTAACCTACTCAAAGATTTAAATCAACAGAACCAAGGTATTCTACACGTCAGGGGCACTCGTAGGATATTTTATTTACAAATTTTGATCTTACAGAATTAAAACTATAATTAAAATAATGTTTTACATGTTTCTGTAATTATCAAGTTAGTGCACGACTAAAATACAATTTGTTATTATACCACTGTTTTGTACACGTTCATACGATTCCATAGACTACAAAAACATCAAAAACGGAGTTATGGTTGATTTAATATGAATTTTGGAAGTTATATCTAGACAGAAAAACGAAAATAATGAATAGGTGACCTATGACGTTTTTCTAATGGCTGCTACCCTTCATCAAGTGATATGTACGTAACAAGATAGAAGGAAGCACAACAGCAGCTCACCGGCGTGAGAAGATGACGGCGGCGGTGGATCGGCCGGGCGATCGCAGGCGGACGCGGACGGTCTGCGTGCTGTGGTCGTCGGCGACGGGTGTGGACGGCGACGACGTTTCGGAAGCTCCCGGACGCAAGGGAGACGACGGCGACGCGCGTATGGACACGGCGGAGCGGAAGACGGTGTCGGAGTTGAGAGGCGATTCCCGGAGCTGCGTGGAGAGGCGGACGGAGTGGCGACGGCGACGATCACCCTCGGGTCTAGCTCGGCCTCCACGATTTGGCTGTGGAAATGAAGAAAGGAGGGTGTTTAAAGGAGCGCACGGATGTGGGAAAGAGTAAGGAGCAAGAATCGGCGGCGGGGACTCACTCTGCTCGCCGGAATCAAATAAATACGGTGGCGGTCGAGCGAAACGCCGGCGAAAAAATTCGTCGGCATGGGGGCGTATTAGAGAGGGCATTTGGGGGGGAATGGAGGAGGAGGTCGAGGGCTTTCTATAGAATCCGACGGTGCTGGTATTGGTGCAGTAATTTGCCCGCAATAAAACCGGACATTAAATTAGACCAAAAACGGCCATGTCTAATGGAGGACGAAATTGGAGCATTTTAGCACGTTTCGGATGGGGCTTTTATGGGGGAATGAAAGAGGAGATCATGGGCTTTAATTAGAAAGAAACAGTGCGTCATTTGGTGCTCTAAATCAACGGGAAACAAGAGAGCCATTTCGGCCGGACGATTCGGCCGCGCGTGCGTGCTGGTTTCCTGAGCATGAAGATGATGCTGACGTCATCATTTTTTTCTTTTTCTTTTTCTGATTTTTGCTATTTCTTTCATAACTTTTGATTTAAGACTCCAAAGCAAGTTAAATAAATTTCTAAAAATTTGTAAAAATATATCTTTGTGTTAAACCAGTTGTAGGCATGTTTTGAACACTTTTCAAAATTCAAAATTTTGAATTATTGATTAAATACAAATTTGACACTTAATGTCAAATTTCAAAACATGGCTGAAATAATTTCATTTTTGGCTAAATAAAATTTATAAAAATACAACACTCAAATAAGTTTAAAATTAAGTTAATTAAACTCATTTTCCAATATTAAATCATTTTTGGCTTTAGTACAATATTAAATAACATCACACATTTATTTGAAATGAAAAGGGAAATATAATGTATTCATTTTTAATTCAAAATATTTTGTGCACCATTAAGTTTTATATTATGATAAATCATTTTAAAACTCTATAAAATACCTTTGGAAAAGATTTTAGATTTATTTGATTTCTTATATTGAATATATTCATGAAAATCAATTTATGTTTTGAACATTAATGAAAATCATTTAAGCTAAGGATATGTTTATTTGGATAATTCATTAATTATATAATATATGAAGTTTTAAAGTTATAACCTATAGACTTGTAATTTCCAAAACTATGTTTTGAACTCATGTAAGATAATCAAACCCATTTGACAATTAGACCAAGTTTTAAATAGTTTAAAAGGATACTTCTAAGTATTATTTTAATTTATGAATAGTTATGGCTAAGTTATTTAAATCAAATACTTGCAAAGAGACTTTTTATTATGAAAATGGTTTGAGAAATTGTAAATTTATTGTCAATTTACATACTGAGGTTTTAACAAATATAATGGATATTATAATGTTTAACTTGAAACAACTTTTTAAATAATGATTATTTGAGATATTAAAGATATTAAACTTTTTCAATATGCTTGAGGTCTTTTATAGTTCGTTTTCTTATGCATTTTAATATTTTATTTTAATCAAACAAAAGTTTTAAATTTTAGTGATTTTTAAACATTCCAAAATGTTGGGATGTTACAGAGAGGGTCTCTCCACCATAGCCCGCTGCCGCGCTGCTGGTGTTCCGGTCCAAGTCTTCCGCTGCTCTTCCTGGACTGGAGCTTCGGAGGTCGTCGTCTCCACCATATGTGTGTAACGCCCTACGAGGTGCTGCGCTAGCGGTGTTCGGAGGACAACTTCCTCCACCCAACCTCGAGGTCATCTTCGTCGTCTTCATCGCGCCGAGTTCTTCGCGACCTAGAGGTTGGCTTCGTCGGTCTTCATCGTCAACGTTTGTGCTGGAATGTAATCCCGCTTTCGGTCTACGAGGGTATGTATTCCGATCTCCGTAGTACTTCTATATCTGCATAGTATAGATCTTGGCTAGTTTAAGAATATCGTCGCTAGGAAATTTTTTGTTTTCTTCCTGCGATCCCCTTCAGTGGTATCAGAGCCTATCTATGCGTAGATATACTATGCGCTGTTAGAACCCGTGTTCTACACGGGGGCACCGTTCCTGTTATTTGCTACCCTCTAGCGTGCACTTGTGATTCCGGCAGTATTGAGTTGATGAAGCGGCCTGGACTGATTTTACCCATACGCTTACGCGAGACTGGTTCCACTACTGACATACGACTTGTACCGTACCTATGACCGGTGGGTGTCTGTCTCTGTCTCTCTCTTTAGCTGGTTTTGCATTTTCAATGGAGGGCCCAAAAGGGATGCTTAAACATGCAATTATTGGATCGTTGTTGTGGTCATAAGTTCGTAGGTAAGAAGCGGTTCTTTTTGCATTAGCCCCAAGCCACGTAAAATATGCAAAAGATAAAGTAGAACGCGTCTAATATTTTTTTGCAGGGAAATGTGATATGGTCAAGGTAGGTTTATTAAATTGTTTATGAACTGTGGGCGCCAGGAATACCATGGCGCATGGACCATATCACATCGCATTATATTTGAAGTTATTGTGTGCATCTTATATTGCGTGATTATATATTAGAATATATTAGTAACACGGTGGTAGAAACATAAGACGATCCTTCCAAAATACCACTAGTGTTCTTCCTTCGACGTGCACCACTAAGAAAGTTCTACGTTATGAGGCAGGCCGTGACGATCGGGTGTCAAACATATCGTCGTTCACATACAGTGGGTGTAAGCCATGTTGCACGCGTGTTCTTTGAAGGTTATTGTGGCCAGCCTAGCATATGCAGATATGGCCTCGGAACACGGAGGCCGAAAGGTCGAGTATGAGTCACAGAGTTGCTGTGATCGACAATTCGTTGTCCACCCTTGAAGTTGTATTGCCGGCTCTGACAAGGGGTTGCGCAATGGATGGGGGTCGTGTAATCACTGAAACGACCAGGAAGGATGTTCGTTTGAGTGGGAGTTCTGTTAGGTATTTTCTAAAATACTAGAACTATAAATATAATGAACAAAGTCTTTGCGAAACCTTTGTAGATATTAACCAATGTAATAGCCTTCTTTAAAATTAGTCGCAATCCTGCGATTGAGAAACTTAAAAAGTTTGGTCCAAACTTCATAGTTTTATACTTTAGCTTGAGGATACTCTTTGTTTGAACCGTTAGCTCTTTGCGATACAATACCCGCTAGGAGATAAACCCGGAGATTCCGCTAACAAAAGGATAATTTGGATTATCAAGTTGTGTGTCGATAATTTCATTGTAGACCAGTGAATGCTACGATCTCTGCCATAGAGAACTAAAGGTGGGTACGAGTTTTCATATCGCGAACGTGTGAGATGATTGTTAATCTCGGGATACACCTGGGTTGATGAAGTTTATCAGTACGTTCTCTTATTGTCTTCTCAACCAAGATGGAAGAGAATACACACATTGAACGAGCATGTGGCAGTCATACTTGATAAAACTAGTCATACTTGATGACATTGGTCATACTTGATGACATATGGTCATACTTGATGACATTGAGACGCCTCGCTCAGCTCGATCACTGGATGGAAGACGATGTTGCTAGGTGCAAATGCTTTGTCATAGACTATGTCATGCAAGGGGAATCGCTTACCTTCATGGTTCTTGATTACGTTGGAAGTATCAAGAAGATGAATCAGATCGCCAGGAAGTCATCAATGATGATGGTGTGTATATGATATACACATTATGAATGTCTTACCTAAGCAAGTACTCGTAGTAGTGACTAAGTTTTTTATACTAGTCCTGTTTTATGAAAACCAGATTTACTACTTGAGTAGCTTGGAAGGATGAGGCGACATTGAGTGTTGATAATGGCAGACAAACTATTGTGATGGCCATAGACACTCTCCCTCTAGATCTACCATTTGAATAAATTCTTTTATGATCGCTTGTTAGTATGATCGTTATAAGTGTGTCTCCTCTAGCGAGACAATTGTTCATATATGTTGGTGACAAGTTCAGTGTCCTATATATATGAAGTAATGATCATATGACGATTTGAATTTAGATGGTAGAAGCTCCCACATTCATAATATTAATGCCAAAGGATACAAACTTATTAAAGACACCACATATGTGTGGCACTACCGTTTAATTCATGTCAATGTTATAGTCAATGAATTAGCTCCATAACGGATGGATCTACAAGTCCTTAGATCTGATCTTTTGACACTTGCAAAACAACTAAGACACCGTTTTTGGAAAACGGGCATATAACTTATTGATAATTATGCATATAGATGTATGTGGGTCAATGAAGTAATTGACGTGTAGTGGAGATCTTTATTTCGTAAATTTCACTTAGCGTTTTGGGTATAACTTGTTGAGAATCGCGCATATGGGTGTATATGAATCAATGAAATACTTTAACGTATAGTGGAAGTATTTATTTCATAGACTTCATGAATATTCCGAGTAGATATATGGATATCCACTCAGGGAATGTTAGTCTGGAAAGTTTTCATTTGATCAAACAAGTTCAGAATGAAGTAGGAAATAAATTTAACAAGAAAATCAAATTCCTGCGATGCAGATCGAGGAAATAAAGATTTTAGTGGTAATGTTGGCGTATCATTGGAAGACTTGTGAGAAGAGTTCCACTAATTACGTCGCATGGAACACCATAGTGTTATGGTATGTTAGGAAGTCGTAATTGCACCCTATCGGATAGTGTGTGGTAAATAAATCTCTTACCGAATTATTGTGATCATTAGAGTCGTATGGTAGAAAAGCAACATTCACGTTAGATAATAGGGAAACTATTTAAATCCATGGAGACAATACCATATGAGTGATGGCATGGCTTTTAGCCTAGATTGCCGTTTCTGCAATTTAGTGTTTCGATGTGATCAAACCTAAAATGGATTAATATTTTTAGTGTACCGTACCAAAAGAATTAGTTGGGTGCATGTCTCACGACATAGGCAAATCGTTTGCCGGAATACACCTTAAAAAAGAAATAGTTTCATGTCCAAGGGTATAAGTCAACTGAAAGTGTTTTCGGTGTCATGCTCCACTGCTTGAAAGAAGCTGATGATAAAAGATCATGACGCTCTGAGCTCATACTAAGAACGTAGGCCTACGAGGTTGTGTTCCACACTGTGTGTTACGACAATCTTGTTATGAAGGTCATATTAATGGAATATGACAGACCTACGAACTACAAATAAGAGATGGTAGACCTAAGTCCGAGAAATGGCTATGAGTCATATATGATCCGAAATAAAAATTCATATACGATTAACAGGTAATGACTTGGGAGATCTTCTTAATGGCATCTAGGTTGTTATTAGAATATGGAATTTTATGAGAGAGTAGACACTGATAAGGATCGATTTGTCGTGAAACGGTTCCGACAGATTCAAAAGTTGACCACAACGAGAATTTGTCTCTAGTGGCGAAGACTAAATCTATTCTAGGTCGTTTAGCAATTGCCATAATTTCAAATGAGAAATTTATAGATGGATAAGGAAACCATGTTTCTTAATAGTGTTGTAATCAGTACAATAATGGTTTGGTGATCCTAAGGATGCTAAACATGTATGCAAACTTCAATTGTCCATTCATGGGTTGAAGCTAGCATATCGGAGCTGGAATCTTCACTTTGATGATGTGATTAAAGGTATTTGAGTTGTCCAAAATAGTAGAAGAACCCTGCATTTGGAAAAAAGTGAGTGGGAGCTAAGTAGCTTTTCTTGATCTTATATGTGAATGGCATATTTGAGTGGGAGCTAAAAGAAATTCCCTGGTCTTATATACGGATGGCATATTTAAGTGGGAGCTAGGTGTCATCATGATTTTATATGTAACGACATATTAAGGATGATACAAATCCTCTAGTAAACTGTAAAGGATTATTTAAGTGATTAAATTTTCTATGAATAAAGTTAGGAGTATTAGGCATTCAATCTATAATTGTATAGATCGTAAGGGGCTTAATAACATTAGGTCGGAATATTTTTCTAAGTTAAGATTCAGAAGTATTTCAGAATAGAACAAGCAAAGAAAGAGGTTCTTACATGTATGACTAGGTAAAATATTAAGTTTATCTTGGCAGTTTCAGTGACAGAAAATTATGTTCGACATTCTCTATGTATCAGACATAGATTCTATCAGACTGAAAGCTCGACTTGGTGTGACCCAAGTTCTTTGTTGAAGAACGGGTTCAAGATTGATCCTTGTGTGGATCAATGAACAAACTTTAAGTATATTCTTCAGTGTCTGTGAGAACGGAAGATATGTTTTCTGATAAAGGGTAAGAGTGGAAAGACAACTTGCTGTAAAACGGTTACAATGATGCAAGTTGTGACACAGACCCATACGACTAGAAATCTCATATAGGAGATGTCCTTTGTTTTAAAGAAATACATGGTTAGCTTGCGAAGTCGCATATGAATGCACTGTCGCATAATCTACGTAGGTATAGAAATATATGGCAACTTCAGAAGTAGCAAGTGTGATTGGACTGAACAATTTTCGAGTATATGTGGTTCGCCTTAATGGCTCTATTAGACTTTTAAGGCCATCCTACACGAATGTTTGAGTCTCACTCCATCCACTAGGATATATTTCACCGTCATCGTAAGATACGAGATGATGTCAAACTAGGTGACATAGAAATGTTGCAAAGCACATATAGGTCTCAATGTTTGAGTTCTATTGACCGTATTCCTCTTCCACGAGACAAGCATGCACCAAGATGCTATGGGTGTTGAGCTTTTACCAAGTTGTAAACTAGATTAAGTGTTATTCTAGTGCAAGTGGGAGACTGAAGCCCTAGAGGCACTTAATAAAGATAGGATATTGTTCATTATATGTTTTATACCATGCTATAACTGTATTAAACGGAAACATTAATACACGTGTGGTAGATAAACAACCAGGTCCCTAGTAGCCTCTACTAAGACTAGTTCATTGTGCGATTGATGATCGAGGTTTCCCGATCATGTGACGTGGCGTCAATTGACAATGAAGTCATATCGTTGGTAGACCGATGTGATGGAGATACCCATATTTGAAGGACGTAGTCATTACGCTGTAGCACCCCCAAGAGCATGCGATTGATGATCGAGGTTTCCCGATCATGTGACATGGCGTGAATTGTCAATGAAGTCATATCGTTGGTAGAACGATGTGATGGAGATACCCATATTTGTAGGACGTAGTCCTTACGCTGTAGCACCCCCAAGAGCCACACTAGACAAATCTGAGACCTTAATCTGAGATAAGCCTAACATAGACCTCGGAAGCCAACAATTGAATCGGTAGCACAACAGAGATCCTACAACACAAGAAGCAATATATTAAGCTCTTAAAAGAGTGAAGAAGCAGATACCATAAAAAAAGAGGTCACTGACCTGTCAATCACCAATACAACGGAAGGCAAATTATGCTATTAGACATAGCAAAACCAGCAAAAGGCCTAAGAAGCCAAAGCATAACAGCGACGTCCCAATCCATAGACTCCAGGCTGCCGTCTGGGAACCCCAACCTACTCGTCGATGTCGATGTTCAGAAAACACACATGTCCAAATAATTGCGCTAAGGCTGAGACAAGAGGTACTCAACAAGACTTGTTTAACCTATTATATATCTGCTTGTTCAGAGAGTAATTATGAATGTATATTGCATAAAGCCAGTTTTGTTATCAAATCGAGGGAGAAGAGAATCTCGGATATGTAGACTTTTAAAAGTGGGTAAGGGAGTGAAACACTAGCTTCATCCACATCTTCAGTCTCCACCATATCATCATGAGATATACCACCCACCAGAATCACCCCCTCGCTCAACCCGAGGAAGCGATCCTCCCTTAGTTGGCAAGTTTTATAATTATATTCATGTTATCTATGATCATCAGACATAAGGTACCAAGTCGTCCATAACCGTGGACACGACTTTCCGAAAAGATTTACCCTGCATGGGGTGTAACTACCCACACGCGCCAACCAACCGATGCGCCAGACATTAGCACTCTACCTGGGAGTGCCGGCAGGAGGGTTGGCACAAACTTTCCCAAGCTTCGCCTATGTCCATGAGCCACAACAATAGGTCAGACCGCCATCTCAGCGATCCCTAGTACGGGTTGCCAGAGTCAAGATCAGAGCGTCACAATCTCCTGACCCAAGCCCTAATTTCGTCAACTCATTTTACCGCACACGCAAATGGAACACTCGAACTAGTGGCTTCACGTAGTAGGCTAGACAAGTTGGAGTCGAGGGGGAAATGAATACCCCGTGTGGACGCACGAATAGTCTTGGTTCCAAAGACGAGAACTCAGTTCCTAGGTTGGCAAGAATGGAACAACCCACCACAATCCCTATGTGGCCTCCCATCCAAGCCTTTACCATAGTCAACACATCTTTGATAAATCCACGTCATCCTTCACAACTCTGATTCATGAACCGGATGGAGTAGAGCGAAGATCTAAGCAGGGCTAAGCATAGCAAGCTCTCGCGATGCAACACTTAACACACTCTATACC
Organism: Poa annua; assembly: GCA_026929855.1. NCBI lineage: Eukaryota > Viridiplantae > Streptophyta > Magnoliopsida > Poales > Poaceae > Poa > Poa annua. The sequence goes on from CM049427.1 coordinate 99,861,118, forward strand.
TCAACTCAAAATCACATTTGAATCACATGCATAATAAAAGAATCAAATACTTTGGAAACTTATATGTGCAGATAAGAGGTTATGCTTGCCTTGCTCTTCGATAACAAGATATAACGCTTTTGGAAATCTTTAGGTTCAGTTGATCGAGATAACCAAAAATAACTCTTCATAGATATCCTCTTGATTTGACCATTGATGATCCTTTGACCATTGATGATCCAACACTCACTTTCGGGTTTGTCGAACTCCACTTCGGATTCGCATTCTACCGCGAAAAACGAAACACCGGAAAAGAAACGGAAAACAACATTCAACCATGGCATATATGCGATGCACACAATGCATGACATGACAAGTTAGAGGTTTGAAATTTAAATCCTACACAGGGAAGAACATTTTGAATGGAGTGCGAATGCCCGACATGTGTCATTCGACAAACTCCGTATTTAAAAGAAATGTTGTAATTTGTTATTCTATTATAAACATGGGTCAAAGTTGTTTAAATATGCATGGTTTGGGTTTAATTACATAGATCTTATTTTTCTGCCAATTTTGATATATAAATCACATTTTTCTGATTTAAAATGTATTAGTTATGAATTTTCAAAGATTAAACAAATTTAAATCAATTTAAAACATTTATGGAATTAGATAAATAAATTCGACCCACATGTCAGATTATTATTAAATACTGAAAATCATTTTGGAAAAGATTAAATTTTTGACAAATAGGGCCCACCTGTCATAATTAAATGAATTACAGAAAAGGAATTAAATAATTCAGAAAAGAAAAACAAAATGAGGCGCTGACGTCATGCTGCGTCAGCAATGGAGAATTCTCCACTGCCGATCACGAATCCGTCGAATAGAGGCGAGAGGGAAGGAGCAGGCGCTCGATTTGGATGCGCGGCGTCGTGGGCAACCGAATAGTGGCCGCGCCGCCCACAAATGGTCGCTGGAGATGCACCTCCGGCGCGGCGGAGCGGTGGCCGGAGAGATCCCACACGACGAGCACAAAGGGAGGCAGGAGGTAGGAAGAAAAGGGGTCCCAGAGGACCACTATCTCACCCTTGAGCTCGTGGTCGAGTGGGAGGAGCGAGGCGAGGCCGGAGTTCGCCGGAAACGTCGATGGTGGCCGGCGGCCGGCCTTGAGGAAGACGGACAAATTCGTCGGCTTCTCGGCTTCCCTGCAGAAACAGGTCACAGAGGAGGGAGAACGGAAGAGGGCGGTTCGTCGGAGATGCTCGCCGGAGCGAGGAGTTGCCAGAATCGGCGGCAATCGTCGGAGACCCGAAAAGCTAGGGTTCCGGAATTGGGGAAGATAAGGAAGGAATGGCGGCTAGGGTTTCTTCGGGCGGCGGTGGAGGGTTTCTTATAGGCCGGGGAACGTTGGAAGCGAGGATCTTGACGCAGAAGCGGCGACGGACGGACGCGCGAGCGACAGCGCACGCAGGCGAGGTCAGAAGCTTGAAGACGACTGCCACTTTGCAGAAAACCCCCTGGCGTTTTGAAATACCACAAAACCTTTGGAAATAGGCCCCTGCTTTGAAAAATAAATGATTTGAGGGCCTTTTTGTGAACATAAAATTTATATAAAAATACCTTTAGACTCAGAATTTCACAAGGAAGCCATTTGCAACTTTGGATTTTGAAAATTTTGAAATTCTTTTAACACATTTAAAATGACTAGTGGTTTAGGCCACTTAGGGTTTCTCTCTTTTATTTTTAAAACTCAAATTTTGTGCAACTTTAATTAGATGCAAATGATGCTCATGATGCACAAAACAAATCCTAGTTAACACTAAGCAAAACTTGGGATGTTACAGATCTATCCACCTTACAAGAATCTCGTCCCCGAGATTCCTAAGTTAGGAAGAGAGATAGAGGGAAGAGGGCTACACCGGTCTTGTATGATCTTGTCGATCCCAGTATGACCATCGTTCTCGAAGAGGTTGATCCTTGACTTCAGGGATGATTGAACACTTCATATCTCGTCGGACTGTTCTGCAACTGCACTAAAGCGAGGAGGGAAATACCTCTAGAACGAGGATCTTTAAAAAGATCGAGTATCTCATGGTCAAATCAAGGAAGGAGTGTGCAAAACAACTTATGAGCTAACGAGCATGAAACACATCAAGGTAACATATGGAAAGGAAGAAGTTTTCAAGTTGATAAACAATTGTTCCGCGAAATGATTAGAATATGAGCTTTGCACAAGGCTAAGATAGATAGATAACGAGATCTTGATACGACAAGAAGGAAGAACCCTTTTCATATTTCAACCATTTGGCTTACAAGATGTTGGCCACATGATTAAAATTCTAGGGCCCTCAGATGACTGACAAATTCACACAATGTGTGAGTTGAAAAGAATTTCAAGTACAAGCGAAAGGAAGGGAGAATGAATCAACATAATGTTGAAGATCACCACGGAAAGAAACTTCACATGATGGATATGTTTTCAAAGGATAAGAAAAGGATCTGGACGATCAATCGGGAGACATTCAGAATCTCCGAGATAATAGGAGGAGGGAACTTCTTCTCGACCTTCTAGATACCAATTTCAAGCTCATGAGAAGCCTTTAATAGGTGAGGAGGTGAACATCGGGTTTTGGAAAGAGAAATACCATAAGGGGCAACTTTTAGAACAAGCCGCACAACCATCCTCATGTGGTTGTTCTTGAAGATTCCAGGAATTTCGGCGATAGGCCTTCCGACTAAGTGTGTCAACCACAACATTAATCTTGCCGGAGTTTCAAAAAGACCTATGTCAAAATCCTCGAGGGACACAAACCATCGTTGCTGCTTGAGATTCAGCTCTGGTTAGTTGTGACGATAATCCTGACTCGGAATGTTCGGAAAGGAAAGTTCGCAATGAATACCACAGAGGCAAGGTGGATTGATTCTCAAGATATGGACAACAATGTCAAGCTCTAAGAGATGAGCAAGATTGCAGAACCCATATGTTAGCCATTTGTCAAAGGACAACTACACCTACATGAGTTATATGCAACAAACACGATTGAGTCCTTGGTGGGGAACAACAAAGAAGATAACAAAGTTCTTCAACTTCTTCTCATTCTTGAACTAATCAGTCAGTGGCTTGGCGTGCATAAATGACTTCTTCAAGGAATGGAGGTATCCGCACATGCATGACCGACTAGAGATGATTCCCGAGGAAACAAGGAAAACTCTACTTGGATTCACGGCGACATCTTTCAGCAAATGCACGTGAACCAGAAGAGGTTACTTCCAACATCCAGAACGCATACTTTGTGATGACACAGAGATGGTTCTCAAAAGTTTCCAACTTTATTGCCAAAGGTTCATAATGATCCTATTTAGACATGGAGGCAATAAGGATGTTATCGATGGGATCAACAACAAGCTTATCAGGGTACTCCAGGAATATCTGAATCATATAATACATGAACAAGGCAAAAGTATTGGTCAGATCAAGGACATGAAGATGTAGGCTGGCGAAACACCATAAGTACAACATCATCAAGATAGTCCTTGGGACTGAGTTTGATTTGACGATAGCCCAAATCAAATCAAAGATTTGGAAGATAGCAGATCTGTAGGATATACCATCTTGCTTCAACACGATAACACCGGTAGACAGGAGTCTTGATTTTCAAGGAAAAGCGATGTGGCCTTAAGAGCATTGGTAAAAACCTAACTCTTTGACCGAGTGTGTGCGCCAGAACAAACGGACTTGGCAACACAGTAAACTTCACTTAGCGATCGGTTAACCAATCACACAAGGAAGGAATCAAATGTCCTTATATGTCAAAGCACTGACAATTGCTAAGAATATCTCATAGCCATATCAGTACACACACCGTAGCATTCCCGAGCACGAGCAGCTAGGAGGAAAGCGTGGGTAGGGATGTGAAAAGCATCACTTCATCAATAAAGTCATGATACACAACACAACCTTTTGATATACAAGAGGGTGATACTTTGAGATGGAACAGATTAGAAGCAAACAAAACTTCTTTATCTGCAGATTACAACACTTTGACCTAGTCCTGGATATGGACGAGGTCCGGGAGTTTGTTTCTCCCTGACATCCCGAAGTGGAATGTCACGATGGACCACAAGAGTAACATGCATTAGTAAACCAATGCACATTTACAACTTTGATGCCAAGTGGCATACACGGGTCGGAACACAAATACGGAAGAAGAAGAAACATGCTCAGGAAAATCCTGAGATGCAGATGATCAAGTTAGCATACTTATGATAACTCGTTCTCAAAAAGGAAGGTGTGTCAGAGTCACCAACTTAGCTGTGGCACTCATAAAGAGCACTCTTGTCGTAATCCTTTTGGTTCCACGAAAGAACCTCTGCCAAAGCTAATGGAAGGAGAAGACCTTAGATGTCGCAAGTCAATCACGACTAAACCACGAGCTGGAAGGCTAGCTGGAACTAACTTTACTAGCCCTTCTGAGGTAGCAAGCATTCCTCAGGGATCAACAGAATGGATCTTGGGTTAAAGGTCAGCATCATGTACTGATAGAGGGTGTATCACATGCGTAACCACCAACATGACTCAACACACCACCAGCAGCACAATCTGGGACCTTCGGTTCAAGTCCAAGGGTGAAAACCCAAAAGAAGGAGTAACTACCATTCGAGTGTCACAAAGGGCACAACGATGTAGTAATCACGGGATAGCTTCAGAGACCAATCATAGCTTCTGAGGTATCAAAAGAAGAGAAGGAGATCTTCAAGGGGGAAAGAAACCTCAAATACTAGAATAGAATGAGGTCAAATCGACTAAGTTGAGAGATCATGATGGAAAGGAATCTCTCATGTCAAGCAGGAAAAAAGGATCAAAGAACACACCAGACTCTAGAAAACTTAACACGAGGTCAACTTGGCTGAGAAACGACCTGCACTTGATGCACCTAAATTTTGAATGACTAGAGAAACAGAGAGCAAATGTTTTCAACCAAAACAAGGTAAGGTGACCCAGAAATGGAGCGATACCAGATAAGGAGTAAAAAATAAGCCTACTCAGATTTTTGCAAATAATTTTTGCTTTCAAATATTTTTCCACAACCTCTAGACTCAACATCGACCAGTAGAAAGGTTTTCCTACAGGCGGTCCTGCTCTGATACCAAAACCTGTAGCACCCGCAAGAGCCACACTAGACAAATCTGAGACCTTAATCTGAGATAAGCCTAACATAGATCTCAGAAGCCAACAGTTGAATCGGTAGCACAACAGAGATACTACAACACGAAGCAATATATTAAGCTCTTAACAGAACGAAGAAGCAGATATCACAAAAAAATAAGGTCACTGACCTGTCAATCACCAATACAACGGAAGGCAAATTATGCTATTAGACATAGCAAAACAAGCAAAAGGCCTAAGAGGCCAAAGCATAACGGCGACGTCCCAATCCATAGATTCCAGGCTGCCGTCTAGGAACCCGAACCTACTCGTCGATGTCGATGTTCAGGAAACACACCTGTCCAAATAATTGCGCAAGGCTGAGTAAAAGAGGTACTCAACAAGACTTATTTAACCTATTATATATCTGCTTGTTCAGAGAGTAATTATGAATGTCTTTTGCATAAAGCCAATTTTGTTATCAAACCGAGGGAGAAGAGAATCTCGCATCAGTAGACTTTTAAAATGGGGTAAGGGATTGAAACACTAGCTTCATCCACATCTTCAGTCTCCACTAGATCATCATGAGTTGTACCACCCACCATAATCACCCCCTCGCTCGACCCGAGGAAGCGATCCTCCCTTAGTTGGCAAGTTTTATAATTAGATTCATGTTATCTATGATCATCAGACATAAGGTACCAAGTCATCCATAACCGTGGACACGTCTTTCCGAAAAGGATTACCCTGCAGGGGGTGTAACTACCCACACGCACCAACCGACTGATACGCCAGACATTAGCACTCTACCTGGGAGTGCCGGCAGGAGGGTTGGCCACGACCTTTCCCAAGCTTCGCCTATGTCCATGAGTCACAACAGTAGGTCAGACCGCCATCTCAGCGATCCCTAGTGCGGGTTGCCAGGGTCAAGATCAGAGCGTCACACTCTCCTGACCCAAGCCCTAATTTCCTCAACTCATTTTACCGCACACGCAAATGGAACACTCGAACTAGTGGCTTCACGTAGAAGGCTAGACAAGTTGGATTCGAGGGGGAAATGAATTCCTCGTGTGGACGCACGAATAGTCTTGGTTCCAAAGACAAGAACTCAGTTCCTAGGTTGGCAAGAATGGAACAACCCACCACAATCCCTATGTGGCCTCCCATCCAAGACTTTAGCATATTCAACACATCTTTGATAAACCCACGTCATCCTTCACAGCTCTGATTCATCAACCGGATGGAGCAAAGGGAAGATCTAAGCAGGGCTAAGCATAGCAAGCTCTGGCGATGCAACACCACTAGTGGAAAAAGGCTTATAGGTGGGATGCCCCTTTGTGGCGCACGAGTAGCCCATGCGCCACAGAAAAGATTTAGTGGCGCACCAAACCAATGCGCCACAAGCATCTGTGGCGCACACAAAACTAATGCGCCACAAAAAGTTGGCCTTTTATGGCACACCGTGAGACATGCGCCACAGAAATAGGGTGGGACCCACCATGCATTTCGAATTTTGAAATTCTGGACACTCTCTGTGGCGCACCAGGCCCGTGCGCCACAAAAAGATGCACATTCTGTGGCGCACCAAGGCCCATGAACCACAAAAAGCAGACAATTGGTGGCGCATTGTTGGGGGTGCGCCACAGAATACCAACATTCTGTGGGGCATGGTCCTAGTGCGCCACAGAATGTACCTGTTTGTGTGGCGCACCTGCCCATGCGCCACAAAAAAAATGGTTGATGCGCCACAAAATGTGAACATGGGACCACTTAAGCATTCAACGCACAAAAAACTCAGATTCATTAGCAACCTTTCCTCTTGCCTCACCAACACGATTTTCTCCTCTTTCTCACCCAATTCCCCCCATTATTTCTCCATGATTCCTCCATTTCTATAAGGTTAAAACCTATTTTGTTCCATAAAGATTGCTTAGTACGAGAGGGGGCATCATATATCAACTCTCCTCCTCTTTTTGTCCACTAATTTCTCTCCAAACAAACATCACATGATCACCGTCTCGGAGGAGCTCCAATCTTAGGTGAGACATCGATCTTCTCCTCTTTTTGTTGTGGCCACTGTGCATGATTGTGTTGTGTGGTATGGCATCGGTTTTTGGCCCTTTGCATGTGGCGGTGTATGTGTGGACACATGCATATATATGCATGTTTGTTGTTTTTGTTGTATCTTGCGCTGGCGTGGTGCATGTATATGTTTGCTGAAATGTTGATGCATTTCCATTTCGGCACATTTTTGCACCACCCATACGTCCGACTATTAGAAGAAGTCATGGCAAAATTTTCGGTTGAAAATGCATGTGTGTGTATGCATGTGCGTGCATGTGTGCTGAAGGAGATATGCCCTAGAGGCAAATAAATAAGTAGTATTTACTGTGTTATCTCATAAGTTTATAATAGGTTTGTGTATTATGCTATAACTGTATTAATCAGATAGACAACCAGGTCCCTAGTGAGCCTCTATATGAACTAGTCCATTGGGCAACAGTTGAACGAGATTCCCGATCAAGGACAATGACGTCGGTTGACAATGGGGTCATCTTATTAGTTGAATAAGATGATGGACATACGCAAAGTATTGCAATAAGATCGTATTACGATGTTTGTCATTTGCAATAGATAAGAATATGATAGCTTATTCCTTAGACCGTGAGACCGTACTTATTACTGCTTCGTAGGGGTGCTTTGAGAGCATCAAACGTTGTGTCTTATATAGAATGTCAATAACGGTGTCCATCTTGGGTATCCTGAAAGAGCATCGAGACGTAAGGATCAAGAGCGGGATTTGTTCATAATTGTAATGGAAAGATACTCTGGGCCCACTCGGTGAGATTACATCTATATAGCTGCGCAACTTATGACTAGGTCATGGAGATGTAATATCACAGACGAGTTAATAACCTTTGTCGGTAACGAGATACAACAAAGACATCGGTGTGTCTACGATCATATCTCGGACAAGGTAGTATCGCAGAAACAAAGGGAATGAATATCATATTTATGGTTCAACGACGATATTCGTGGAATGCACAGGGGCCGTCATATACATCCAGGTATCCCTGACGGTCATTGGTGAGCGGAGTGTCTCGACCATGTCTGGAGTGTTCTCGAACCGTAACGTAACAAACTTAAGGTCTTAACGACACCAGTAGATAGGTTCTGGAATAATATAGGATTCTGTTGGAGAGAGAGAGAAATGATCCGGAAAGAGTTCCGGTGGTCCGGAAGGAGTTCCGGGAAGGTCTGGAATTGTTCCAGGGATGTCCGAAAGTTGTTCGGGTGGTTCGGAAAATGTTTCGGAATCACGGGATATTAAATAGTATTTAAATATATTAATTATGAATTAATTATATTTTATATTAATTTAATATTCAATAAATAAAGGAAAAAGGGGGGATCCCACCTACATGGGCCCTAAGAGGGCCCAAGAGGGGGAGCCGCACCACCAAAGGGGGGTGGGCCCCATGGCTGGTTCGGCCAGCCCATGTGGGTGCGCCACCCCCCTCCTCCTTTGTTAAATCCCACATGGGGGAGGTAGGGAGTTTGCACACCCCCTCCCCCCTTTATATAACAAGTCATATTAATTGGATTAATTCATTGGAAAATACAATTAATTGTATAGCAGGCCGGCCGAGTTGCTTCTCCCCCCGTTTTGCCCCCACTCTCCACCTAAGCTATACCGCCGGGCTCCGTAGCCCTACGGGATTCCAGATAAGTTCTACCCCTGCGATTTCAGCTGGATCTGAATGACCGGGGGTTGTTGTTAAGCTCCGTATGTTTGCGAGTGCTCGTCTCGCCCCTGCAGCCGCCGCGCCGCCTCCCCCCTGCCGCTGGCGCACTCCCCTTGCCGCCGGCGTCTCGCCATCTTCCGTCCGACGCCCGTCGACGCAGGTCATCGTCGACACCCCGGCGTCATCGTCTACATCATCGCATCAAGTTCTCTGCGACCTCGAGGTCGGCTACGTACGACTTCATCGTCAACGCTTGTGCGGGAGCGTAATCCCCGCTATCGGTCTACATGGAGGTAATGTAACCCGTTCCGCCACCATTATCACATGTACTAGATAGATAGATCCTGGCTAGTTAGGGTTTCTTACGCTAGAAAATTATTGTTTTCTGCACTGTAACCCCTTCATGTGCATGTGTGTTACAATTGTAAATAACGTATACTCTCGTTTCTCGGTTGTGTGTTTTATGTAACCCATCTAGGCAACCATGGTCGTCATGATGAGATCCGGTCAAATTACTAAATACAAGGAAGAAGTAAAGGCGGAAATGATTAAGTCCAACAAGCGCCAGATAAGATGTCTTTGTCGGAAATGCAAACTCGAGAGGTGGATCGACCCTAATTCCGGACAATTGGAGGATCACTTGTTGAGGCACGGTTTCATGGTAGGATTTAACCAGGCACCGACACCGCTGGCAGCAAATGCGCCTGGACATGGAAAAGGAGGTGTGGGCGGAGTACATCATGACATTGGTGGACAAGATGATGATCATGATGACCATGGGGGAGATGGCGGTGGAGAAGACGCGAACACTGAGAACACCCTAATGTCTGCCTTACGGGACCCTTATGTTCAAGAACTGCTCCTCCAGGAGACGAGCAACGCCATAGAGAAAACCAAACTGGCGCAAATGGAGATCAGTGGGAAGACTACGTTGTATCCTGGGTGCCGGACACAGGATACGCGCTTGCAAGTAACGCTTGATGTTCTGGGGATGAAGGCGCAAAGCAAATGGACCGACGTGAGCTTCACGAGAAACCTGATATTCATGCACGATCGACTTCTCGAGGGGAACACATTGCCAACAAGCATCGATGAGGCCAAGAAAGTCGTGTGCCCACTTGACTTACCGCACGTTAAATACCATGCATGCATCAATGATTGCGTAATTTATCGTGGCGAGTACAAGGACATAAACAAATGTCCGGTGTGCGTCATAGGACGGTACAAGGGTGCGAACAAGAAAGTTCCACGAAAAGTCATATGGTACTTTCCTATCACTCCCCGTCTGCAGCGGTACTTTGTGGTCCCTAAGGAAGCAAAGCTCATGCATTGGCATGCGGATAGGGAGAAACCCGAAGAAGACCAGGAGAAGGGAAGAATCCTTTCACACCCTTTAGACGCTAGCCAGTGGGAAGCATTGGACGCCTTTCAAAATTTCGGAGGCAACGCAAGGAACGTCAGACTGGGTATGAGCACCGATGGACTCAATCCGTTTGAGAACCAGAGTAGCACGCACAGCACCTGGCCCGTGTTTTTATGGCCTTACAACCTTCCACCTTGGTTGTGCACGAAGCAAAGGTACATACACATGAGCATTCTCATCCAGGGGCCGAAACAACCGGGTATCGACATACATCTTTATCTCACGCTGTTAAAGGAGGAGTTAGCCACGTTGTGGGAGACGTCAGCCCGTACATGGGATGCCTACACTAGAGAATATTTCGACATGAGAGACGCCTTGTTCACGATGGTGCAGCACTATCCTGGTTGCTCGTATGTATCGGCCCAGGCAGGCCACGGATTCTGTGCATGTGTCAGGTGCATGGATGGGACCCCGCATCTACACCTACCAAGGGATGGGTCTTCGAAAACTGTGTACCCAGGTGCTCGACGGTGGCTTCGCATGGATCACCTGTGGAGGAAACACAGTGACCTTTTCAATGGTGAACACGAGCTCGAAAGCCCCCCGCGCCAGAGGACCGGCACCGAAATCGACGAGCTTTTTGAGAAATTGGGAGGAGTGCCCTGCTCCTGGAAAGAGGCGACTGAGGGTTGATCCCCTCCTGGGTGTATGGAAAGCGAGGTCTTTTTTTCACGACTTGCCGTACTGGAAGGTCTTTAAAGCATCCCATAGCCTAGATATGATGCACATTACGAAGAATGTCACCGAGAGTCTACTTGGCACTCTTTCCAACATGCCGAAAAAATCCAAGGGTGGGACAAGAGCAAGATACGATCTAAAATGGCTTGGCATCAAGAAAGATCTGCAGGCACCCGATAGTGATGATGATGACGATGACAAGGATGATGATCAAATGGAAGGAACTCAAGGTCGCCGCAAAAGGGCCAAGAAGAAATCGGTGGTGCTTCCCGCTACCTGCTTCACAATGACTCCGGAAGAGCTCGGCCAGTTCTATAAGTGCCTTGTAGGAGTCAAATTTCCGGGCGGTTAAGCGGGGAAGATCAGCAGGTATCTAGACCCAACGAAGAAGAGGTTCATGGGTATTAAGTGTCGGGGGGCTGCCCCCCGGGTAGGGCAGAACCCGGAGTAATTCAGTAGTGTGCCAACAGTACTTGACCTCTGGCGAGAGCAAGGGCCACCCCCTAGTGTGCTGAAGGGGCAACTTGACCCTTGGGTGCTGGTAGAGTGCAAAGCGCCCCCTGGCAAGCGCAAGGGTCAGCTCTGGCGGCTATAAATAGACACCCCCAGCCTTCACAATGGCAGCACAAGCATCAGCGGGTGGTTCCTCTAAGAACTAGCTTCTCGAAGATGTCTTTGCTGATAGGCTAAGACATCTTCGGGAGGCTAGGCCTAGAGATACTCATCCTGAAACGAACTCGGGTGCATCCGGAAAGGATCTCGGATCCTGGGCTCCGAGGAGACTCCCGGAAGGAGAAGTACTCGGTCTTACCGGATAAGCAATCCGGGTAAGTGCTAACCGGAACACTTAACCCTGTCCTGGACTTGTGCAGGAAGGACTCGTGAGGTCGAGCAAGACGGTAACCGGCATGAGGGATCCCGGTAGGCCGTCAGCGGTCCGTGGCAGGCTTTCCCGCCTAATCCGGGGGAAAGTACCGTTCCGTTTGAAACGGAGGGATGGTCACCTCCCGCCTGACACGGAAGCATGGTCACCTCCCGCCTGACACGGGAGCGCGTCAGGCTGTACGACAACGGTACGACAAGACACGACGTGCCTAGCCCGGCAATCCGGAAAAGGCTATCCGGGATGGGCAAAGACATGTCCTGTCTCTTACAGGGGGGCAATGATGTTCCAGGACGGCGCCTGCTGTCCTTGCCGGGATGATGACGAAGGGGCTACGCCGGATAGCGCGGCGAGTAGGTCGCACTAGCCGGTGACGCCATGCCGGTTAGGCCTGTCCGGTGGGGCCAAGCCAGTTTAGGGTTTCCGGCCCCCTGGCTGGAACTCTATAAAAGGCGCCATAACTGCTTCTGTGAGAGAGAGACCAACTTTGTAACATCCCAAATTTCTCAAAAATTTAAAACTTTCATTCATGCATCATGCATCATGCATCATATAGGCATGACATTGAAATCACATAAAGAATAATTTAAATTTTATTTATAAGTTTAAATAAAGTTGTTTTCCATAAAGAGGTCTAATTGAGCTCCTCATAAAAATCTATATTTTATTATTTTATTTATTTAGCAAAATGATATAAAAAAGTTCTAAATCAAATTAGCTTTTCAAAACAAATTTTTATGAATTTTTCTGAAATGTTTTGATAGGATTTAAAAATCAAATTGTTTTAAAAAGTTTTAAAGCAGAAAAAGAGTTTAATTAAAAAGATTTCTTAATGGGCCGGCCGAGCCCTATCTGCCGCGCGCGCGCGAGGGAGCGGCCCAGCAAACCAGCCCGCGTAGCCCGCCTCCCGCTTCTTCTCGCTGACGGGTGGGGACAGCCCGTCAGATGTCTTCAACCTCCCGTCGCGAGAACTCCGGCGGAGACCGATCCAAGCACGGATCGAATCCACGCGATTTCCGCACGGTTTGTTCCCCGGAGATGCCTCATATTTATTCCGCGACCGCGCCTCCCGATTCCACCCCAAAAACCCTAACGATCTACGCCACCGGGCCGCCGCCACCGAGTTCGGCATCTCGCGCGATCCGCCGCGGTCGAGCTCGCCGTGCGTAGCGCTCCGACCACCCCAGCTCTTCCTTTCGCCTCCCCTCGATCTCTTTCTCCCTTGCGGTCGTTTTGCACCTAATCTCGTGACTTGAATCGCAGCGAAGCGTCCGCTCCGTCCGCGACCGAAGAGCACCGCCGCGGTCCTCGTCTCCGGCGGAGTTTTGGGAGAAGAAGAGGAAGCACGAGGAGCCCCAGCCGCGCCATCGCCTCCGCCTCGACCTCCTCTCCGTCGTGGTATGATTTTCCCCCTCCCCTTAGCCGTAGATCGCGAGTGCGTGCGACTCCGGCCATGGCGCCGCCGCGGGCAGAAGTTCTCCAGCGAACCGCGCCGCCCGTCCGTGCCCTTTTGTCCAGGCCGTCGGATCGAGATCCAATGGATCTAGATCGGATTGATCTGGAACGCCCATTTTACTTTAGATCCAACGGTTCACGTTCGCGATCCGCGTCGAACCGGTACCATCCAATCGGAGGGCGCCGCGTGGCCTCTTTAATTTTCTATTTCGGCTGAAAATTTGTTTTAAAAACAGAAAACTATTGAAACTTGCAAAATTCATAACTTTCGATCTGTTCATCCAAATTTGATGAATTTTATATTCACGTAAAGATCTGCTCGTGTAGTTTAGTATGGTTTCATTAGTTTGTCCTTTTAGTGTATTTTAAATTGCGGAATTTAATTGTTTAGCTTTTCGGATATTAAATCTATAACTTAATTAATAAAATTTCTTTCCAAATAAATCCAATTGATTTAGAAGTTTATTAATGCCCTCTGTCCAGAGAGTGCAACTTGGGTTTTATTTGAAACTTTTCATAATAGAATTAAAGAAATTGGTTTTAGGTCTTAAAACTTCTATGTTATGCTAAATATTTTAAATGATTAAATAAAATATTAAAATATTGATCATTGCCTTTCATGCATTAATAACAGAGGAAATAAAATGGTAATTATTTTGTCTTGTCAAGTTCATTGCATATCAAGCATGCATACATATTTTTGTCTTGATATTTTCAAATGTTGTGTTTGTGTGTTTATTTATTTTTGTTGTTTGTCTCTAGATTGTGAATAGGAGGAAGGCCCTTCTTGTGATTGTTATTCTTGCTGTGCTTGTTCCTCTTGTTACCAAGGCAAGTGACATTCATAATCTACCCAATGTTTTCTATATGCATTATTAGTAGATTTTTAAGTAGCATGCATGATAGGGAATTTTTGAACTATCTTATAATGCTAAGTTAGTTTACACTTTGAAAATATCCTAGTAGTGTGTAGCCATCCCTTCCCATGCAGCCATCAAAAGTTTTATTAGATGCTTAGCTATGCTATAAAAAGTGTTTACTTACTATGTTATAGAAATATTGCTAAGTGTTAAAACTTTAAACGCACACCTGGGTGGAATTGGTTGTTTGGTTTATGTTGAGTGGCTTTTGGGACTATGCTTGTGGTTGTCTTTGCCTAGGATGAATATCTATTCTACTTAGGGCCATGAGCATGGTGGTTGTCACCCAGAAGCGCACTTGTGGACGGCCACCCAGGAACAAAGAGATTTCTAAGTCCCTCCAAGTTTAGAAGCTTCCCGTGCAGCCTTTTGACAATGGGCTCTGTCTAGAATTACTAAGTTGTGAGAGTGCAACCTGTCAGCTTCACAAGCAGATGTAGAGTTGGTAGGTGGAACGGGTCTTGCTAGTATGGTTGCCTTCTCCTTCTGAAAGTTCTTGTCTCAATTCTCTCCTTTCCTTAATGCACTCCGCGTGTATAGGATGTTTGGGTTAATTGAGTCTCAAGGTGAAAGTGCACAACCTCTGCAGAGTCGACAATCTGAGTACTCAACCGTGTCCCCGGTGATGGACTACTTCGAGCAACTGGACAAGGATGGACGGAAGAATCTCATCATAGTTTTCATAAAGTAAAATTTGACTAAGGAAAGAATAGTTGGTGCACTTGGGCTTCATCCCTTGGTGCCAAGTCTTTGAGAAACAAAATTGTTTTACAAAAGATAGGAGAAAACTGGCTTTCTGCAAAATAGCCTACAACTCCACCAGGACAAATATTCATATAGAATTAGACTTGTCATAAAATAACCACCATAGTCACTTGCCAATACTTCATTGTATTGACCTCCTTCGGGGGCTGCATATTCAAATGTGCAGGTAATTCTGATGAGGAATGAGTTTGGACTCGAGTCTACACCCAACATGTCTGCCTGTGGCGCATGCTTGAAGAAGAGGCTCATTGCTATTACTTTCGTTGTGAACTCTGAATATTTTAGCTAGTCTTCATGACTATGCACTTTGTAATAAAGCTATACTTAGCTATTTTTGGATCTCGTTGTAGTAATTTGATACTTATGCAATGATACTATATATTTTATACTGTGGTGCTGGCAGTGATCCAGGGACTAGCACATAACACAGGTGTTCCATCTTTATTTAAAAGATGGGGCGCTACAAAATGGTATCAGAGCTAAAGTGTTTCCTGTAGGTTTGAGCCCTTAGGATTGGTTAAGCCTCTTTTTTATCATAATATTACCATCTTTGAAGTATGTTGGATCCTAGCGGCATAGTGGGATGAAGCGGCCCGGGACTAACCTTACATGTCCGCGTACATGAGACCCGTTCCACAATTATAAGTGGCTGGCCGGGTGTCTGTCTCTCTCACTATAGTGAATATCCGACTTACAAAGAGTTGATAATAGTATTGATCACCTTTTAGAAAATAACTTCTTTTTCTCTAAGTACTTAAGTACACCACAACTAGTATTTCTTACCTTGTGTCTTGTTTTAACAAACTCTACCTTTATCACTTAAGGATGTCGTTCTTCATGTATCAAACCGCGGAGGACTTCAAGGACATGCGCTTTGGAAGATATCTTCTAGAGTTGGTAGAACTGTTGGCACTTCCAACACCCATCATCAAGGCAAGCCAGCTGAAGCACTTCAACAAAGAAGACTTATGGGGAATTCGTCTTTACCAACAAGGGCGCCAGACTGAACCCAAGACCGAAGACATCCAGTACAAGTCGATTAGTGACTCCTTGGAGAAAGGGCTGAATCTCGTCACGCAGGAGCTAATAGGACGTCTTTGCTGGCAATTCCAGGAGGAGTTAAAAGACCACTACTTTTCTAACCTTCGCCAACGTGACGAACATGGGATACCCTACCTTGTTAGCGAGGAAGACAAAAACAAGCCAGAACCTTTGTACCCATATCTCCAAGACTTAGAACTTCACCTCTGGCAACTCGAAGAGGATAGGCGCAACGAGCTGTTGAAGAATGATGAAATAATGGCCCAAGTCAAGGAAACTCAAAAGAAGATTGAAGCCCAAGAAGAGGTGGCCAACGCTCAAGAGGAGAAATTCCGAGCTCAAGAGAAGAAGTTCCAAAATCAAGAAAAGATAATTAGAGACAAGAACAAGGAGATCAAGACCTTGAAGGATGAAATTCTGAGCAACGACGTCGAGTTCAAAGCTGATCGAGATTTGATCGAGACTCTACGCCGTGAGAAGAGAATGCTACAAGAGAAGATTGAAGTCCTGGAGAAGGAAGCGATTGAGACTCTGCACCGTGAGACGACAATGTTACAGGAGAAGAACGAGGCCTTGGAGAAGGAGGTGAATGACTACAAGGAGATCCTTACGAAGGAAGGCATCACCATCGAGGAAGTCGAAGAAGATGAAGGAGACGTCATGGACGAAGTTTAGACTTAGTAGTTGGACCACCATGTTCTCCCTCGCTTAGTTCGTCGTTCTTTTTAAAAACATTGATCTCCAACTTGTGGTGTGACAATGTTAGAATGATTGGTTTGTAGACTCTGTTGTTTTATTAAATCAACTTAGAATACTTGTTTCGATTTGCTAAGTAGACTTTTTCTTTTTAAGTTGTCTTTGAGTGTTGATTGTGTTGACTTGGTTGCTTTGTGCATGGGTAGGATTTTTCTTCTCTTAGTTCTGTCTATCTTTCACTCATGTATGCTGAAAACCATACAGATGCCTCCTCGTCGTGATACCAACAACGATGATGCCATGCAACAATTGATGGCCGCTCAAGCTCAGTTGATGAATATGATGACTCAATTCATTGCAGCAACCAACAACAACAACAACAACCACAACAACAACAACCCGCCACCTCCACCACCACCCCCAGTGGACAGACTTGCTAGATTCCTAAGGCTTAGGCCTAATAAGTTCTCCTCTGCTACTGAACCAATAGTGGCGGATGATTGGCTCCGTTCAGTCAACAAGGACTTAGTAACTTGTGAGTGTTCTGAGGCAGAAAAAGTGAGGTTCACTGCACACCTGTTGGAAGGACCTGCAGCATTGTGGTGGGAGACTTATCAAGTGACTCATCCTTTGGATGGCATGACTTGGGATGCGTTCAAGGAAGGTTTCCGGAATGCTCACATCTCCTCAGGTATAATGAACCTGAAGAAAGAGGAATTTCGCAGCTTGAGGCAGGGAGGTAGAACTCTGAAGGAGTATATGGATGACTTCTGTATGCTATCAAGGTATGCGCCAGAGGACATTGATACTGATGCAAAGAGGAAGGAAAAGTTCCTCAATGGACTTAAGGGAGAACTGAAGATACCTTTGTCTGTGGCATATACTCCAAACTATCAAGCTCTGCTGGATCAAGCTATCACCCTAGACAACAACATAAGAAAGGAAGAGAATAGGAAGAGGAAGTTCAGTGCAAGTAAGGTTCATTTTGAAGGGACATATAAGAAACAATACACCTCTGAAGTCAGTAGCCATAAACCCTGGAATCACTCCAACACTGGTAGTGGCCAAAAACATCATGGTCATAACCACAATGGAGGATACAAAGGAAGCAATGGAGGATACAAAGGAAATAATGGAGGATACAATGGAAATAATGGTGGATCCAGGGGAAACCATCACCATGGCCATAATCATGGGAATGGTAATCACCTCCCTAACTATGAAGGGAAGAAAGACTTGTCTAATGTGACCTGCTTCAAGTGCAAGAAGACAGGACATTATGCAACTGAATGCCCAGAGAGGAAAGCTGATGAAAATTCCAGCCCAATCCTTTCCAGAAGGGACAAGTGAACCACATCAATGTGGAAGAAGTTCATGATGAACCTGATGCCGTGATTGGTATGTTCTTGCTCAACTCCTTTCCAGCATTAGTCTTATTCGATACTGGAGCATCTCATTCATTCATATCAAGAGCTTTTGTAAACAAACATGGGTTAGCTGAGGAAAGTCTAGGAAAACCTATTAGGGTAAGTTCACCTGGAGGGGAGATGATAGTAAATTCCGGGTGTAGGCAGTTAGACTTGCAAATCGGAAAACACACCTTTCCAACAGACTTAGTCATCCTAGAAACCCAAGGATTGGATGTTATCATCGGAATGGATTGGATGACGCGTTTTGAAGGAATCATAGACTGTGCAAATAGAGCAATCACCCTCACCACCCCAGAGAAAAGGAAGATTAAGTTCAGATCAACTTTCGAACTTAAGAAGGTTAGGCTAAATTCTCTTAAGGGGGTTAGCCTTGGTGATGTGCTTATTGTCAAGGAATACCTAGATGTTTTTCCGGAAGAACTACCGGGAATGCCACCCGATAGAGATGTAGAGTTTCTCATCGAACTGAAGCCGGGAACAGGACCAATAGCTAAAAGACCTTATCCTATGGCCGTCGATGAATTGAAAGAGCTCAAGAAGCAGCTGGAGGAACATATCCAGAAAGGATTCATTCGTCCAAGTTCATCGCCGTGGGGAGCACCAGTCCTATTTGTTAAAAAGAAGGATCAAACCCAGAGGCTAGTCACGGATTATAGAGATATAAACGAGCAAACTATCAAAAGCAAATACCCGTTACCCAAGATAAATGAACTATTTGATCAACTGGAAGGTGCTTGCGTTTTCTCAAAGATCGATCTTCGATCGGGGTACCTCCAAATGAAAGTTAGAGAAATGGATATACCCAAAACTGCATTTGTTACGAGATATGGCTCTTATGAGTACACAGTAATGCCGTTTGGATTAACCAATGCACCAGCCTATTTCATGAATATGATGAATAAAGTGTTCATGGATTTCCTGGATAAGTTTGTGGTAGTGTTCATAGATGATATTCTAATCTACTCCAAGAGCCACAAAGAACATGAAGAGCACTTGCGTCTAGTATTGCAGAGACTACGTGAACATAAGTTGTATGCCAAGTACATCAAGTGTGAGTTTTGGTTAGAACAAGTCGGATTTTTAGGCCATGTGGTGTCCAAGGAAGGTATAGCGGTGGATCCTGAAAAAGTTTCAGCCGTAACTAATTGGGAACCGCCAAAGAATGTTGGAGAATTACGAAGTTTTATGGGCCTAGCGGGATACTACCGACGATTCATTGAAAACTTCTCCAAGATTGCCAAGGCTTTGACAGAATTATTAAAGAAGGAGAAGAAATTTGAGTGGACGGAGGCATGCGAAGCCAGTTTTCAGGAGTTGAAGAAACGTCTGGTTTCAGCCCCAGTTCTATGCTTACCTGATTTGGAGAAGGAATTCCAAGTGTACTGCGATGCTTCACGCCAAGGCTTGGGAAGTGTGTTGATGCTGGAAGGCAGAGTGGCATCTTATGCCTCTAGACAGCTCAAGAAACATGAAGCAAATTATCCAACTCATGATCTCGAGTTAGCATCAGTAGTGCATGCCCTGAAAACTTGGAGACCCTACCTGATGGGAAAAAGATGTGAGGTATTCACGGACCACAAAAGTTTGAAGTACATGTTTACACAGAAGGAATTGAACATGAGACAAAGAAGATGGTTGGAACTTATTAAAGATTATGATCTAAGTCTCCAATACCATCCGGGGAAAGCTAATGTGGTAGCAGATGCTCTGAGTCGTAAAGTGTATGTGAATGGCCTTACAGCAGGAGAATTACCGAGGATTTATGCAAGGCATTCAAGGACCTCAGATTGGAAGTAGTACCTGAAGGGTTTGTAACCTCATTAGTTGTACAACCCACTTTGATGGACAAGATACGTGAAGCTCAGAAAGGAGACAAGGAAATAGAAGAGATCAAAGTCAATCTAAGAGCCGACAAAGCTAAAGGATTTCATGAGGATGAGCAAGGGATTTTGTGGTTTGAAAAACGTGTATGTGTGGCCAATGATCCTGATGTTAGGAAGTTAATTCTGCAAGAAGCTCATGAAACACCTTATTCTATTCATCCGGAAAATACCAAGATGTATATGGATGTGAAAGAGAGATTTTGGTGGAATAATCTGAAAAGAGAAATAGCAGAATACATCGCTAAGTGTGATGTATGTAGTCGAGTAAAGGCAGAACATCAGAAACCAGCAGGGCTCTTACAACCTTTGAAAGTACCGGATTGGAAGTGGGATTCTATTGGGATGGACTTCATCACCGGATTACCAAGGACCAGATCGGGTTATGATTCTATTTGGGTTATTGTTTGTCGCCTAACCAAAATCGCTCACTTCATACCCGTGAAGACCACTTATACTAGTGCAAAGCTAGCCGATATTTACATGAAGAGAATTGTGTGCCTTCACGGCGTTCCTAAGAGTATCGTGTCTGATAGAGGGACCCAGTTCACTTCTCATTTCTGGAAGCAGTTGCACGAATCTTTGGGAACCAGATTGGAATTCAGTACGGCTTTCCACCCACAAACAGATGGTCAGACTGAAAGAGTGAATCAGATTTTAGAGGATATGTTAAGAGCTTGTGCGCTCGACTATGGATCTAGTTGGGATGATAATTTACCATACGCTGAGTTCTCCTACAACAATAGCTACCAAGCCAGCATTGAGATGGCACCGTTTGAAGCCTTATATGGAAAGAAATGCACAACCCCACTGTTGTGGAGTGGTGTAGGGAACGTAGTTTCTTTGGACCTGATATAATACAGGATGCTGAAGAGAAAGTCAGGCTGATTAAGGACAGATTGAAAATAGCACAGTCACGCCAGAAAAGCTATGCAGATTCCAAGCGTAGAGAACTCACCTACGAAGTGGGTGATAGAACCTATTTAAGAGTGTCACCACTTCGGGGTGTGAAAAGGTTTGGAATCAAAGGAAAGTTAGCACCTCGATTCATTGGACCATTCAAAATTCTTTCTCGCAAAGGTGAAGTGGCATATGAGTTAGCACTACCTGAAGTTCTGTCTGCTGTTCATAATGTGTTCCATGTCAGTCAGTTGAAGAAATGTCATCCCGAGATGATGGGAGTTCCTTTAAAGGATACTGTACCTCTCGAGGAGGTACAATTGGAAAGTGACCTGACATACGAGGAGAAGCCCATCAAGATATTACAGACAGCAGAAAGAGTCACCGTACCAAAACTATCAAGTTTTGCAAAGTCCAGTGGAATCATCACACAGAGGACGAAGCCACCTGGAACGAGAGGATGACCTCCGAGAAGACCACCCACACCTATTTGCTGACCTTTCCGAAGCTCGAGGGCGAGCTTCCTCTTAAGGGGGTTAGTCTGTAACATCCCAATTTTCTAAAAAAATTAAAACTTTCATTCATGCATCATGCATCATATAGGCATGATATTGAAATCACATAAAGAATAATTTAAATTTTATTTATAAGTTTAAATAAAGTTGTTTTCCATAAAGAGGTCTAATTGAGCTCCTCATAAAAATCTGTATTTTATTATGTTATTTATTTAGCAAAATGATATCAAAAAGTTCTAAATTAAATTAGCTTTTCAAAACATATTTTTATGAATTTTTATGAAATGTTTTGATAGGATTTAAAAATCAAATTGTTTTAAAAAGTTTTAAAGCAGAAAAAGAGTTTAATTAAAAAGATTTCTTAACGGGCCGGCCGAGCCCTATCTGCCGCGCGCGCGCGAGGGAGCGGCCCAGCAAACCAGCCCGCGTAGCCCGCCTCCCGCCTCTTCTCGCTGACGGGTGGGGACAGCCCGTCAGATGTCTTCAACCTCCCGTCGCGAGAACTCCGGCGGAGACCGATCCGAGCACGGATCGAATCCACGCGATTTCCGCACGGTTTGTTCCCCGGAGATGCCTCATATTTATTCCGCGACCGCGCCTCCCGATTCCACCCCAAAAACCCTAACGATCTACGCCACCGGGCCGCCGCCACCGAGTTCGGCATCTCGCGCGATCCGCCGCCGTCGAGCTCGCCGTGCGTAGCGCTCCGACCACCCCGGCTCTTCCTTTCGCCTCCCCTCGATCTCTTTCTCCCTTGCGGTCGTTTTGCACCTAATCTTGTGACTTGAATCGCAGCGAAGCGTCCCCTCCGTCCGCGACCGAAGAGCACCGCCGTGGTCCTCGTCTCCGGCGGAGTTTTGGGAGAAGAAGAGGAAGCACGAGGAGCCCCAGCCGCGCCATCGCCTCCGCCTCGACCTCCTCTCCGTCGTGGTATGATTTTCCCCCTCCCCTTAGCCGTAGATCGCGAGTGCGTGCGACGCCGGCCATGGCGCCGCCGCGGGCAGAAGTTCTCCGGCGAACCGCGCCGCCCGTCCGTGCCCTTTTGTCCAGGCCGTCGGATCTAGATCCAATGGATCTAGATCGGATTGATCTGGAACGCCCGTTTTACTTTAGATCCAACGGTTCGCGTTCGCGATCCGCGGCGAACCGGTACCATCCAATCGGGGGGCGCCGCGTGGCCTCTTTAATTTTCTATTTCGGCTGAAAATTTGTTTTAAAAACAGAAAACTATTGAAACTTGCAAAATTCATAACTTTCGATCTGTTCATCCAAATTTGATGAATTTTATATCCACGTAAAGCTCTGCTCGTGTAGTTTAGTATGGTTTCATTAGTTTGTCCTTTTAGTGTATTTTAAATTGCGGAATTTAATTGTTTAGCTTTTCGGATATTAAATCTATAACTTAATTAATAAAATTTCTTTCCAAATAAATCCAATTGATTTAGAAGTTTATTAATGCCCTCTGTCCAGAGACTGCAACTTGGGTTTTATTTGAAACTTTTCATAATAGAATTAAAGAAATTGGTTTTAGGGCTTAAAACTTCTATGTTATGCTCAATATTTTAAATGATTAAATAAAATATTAAAATATTGATCATTGCCTTTCATGCATTAATAACAGAGGAAATAAAATGGTAATTATTTTGTCTTGTCAAGTTCATTGCATATCAAGCATGCATACATATTTTTTTCTTGATATTTTCAAGTGTTGTGTTTGTGTGTTTATTTATTTTTGTTATTTGTCTCTAGATTGTGAAGAGGAGGAAGGCCCTTCTTGTGATTGTTATTCTTGCTGTGCTTGTTCCTCTTGTTACCAAGGCAAGTGACATTCATAATCTACCCAATGTTTTCTATACGCATTATTAGTAGATTTTTAAGTAGCATGCATGATAGGGAATTTTTGAACTATCTTATAATGCTAAGTTAGTTTACACTTTGAAAATATCCTAGTAGTGTGTAGCCATCCCTTCCCATGCAGCCATCAAAAGTTTTATTAGATGCTTAGCTATGCTATAAAAAGTGTTTACTTACTATGTTATAGAACTATTGCTAAGTGTTAAAACTTTAAATGCACACCTGGGTGGAATTGGTTGTTTGGTTTATGTTGAGTGGCTTTTGGGACTATGCTTGTGGTTGTCTTTGCCTAGGATGAATATCTATTCCACTTAGGGCCATGAGCATGGTGGTTGTCACCCAGAAGCGCACTTGTGGACGGCCACCCAGGAACAAAGAGATTTCTAAGTCCCTCCAAGTTTAGAAGCTTCCCGTGCAGCCTTTTGGCAATGGGCTCTGTCTAGAATTACTAAGTTGTGAGAGTGCAACCTGTCAGCTTGACAAGCAGAAGTAGAGTTGGTAGGTGGAACGGGTCTTGCTAGTATGGTTGCCTTCTCCTTCTGAAAGTTCTTGTCTCAATTCTCTCCTTTCCTTAATGCACTCCGCGTGTATAGGATGTTTGGGTTAATTGAGTCTCAAGGTGAAAGTGCACAACCTCTGCAGAGTCGACAATCTGAGTACTCAGCCGTGTCCCCGGTGATGAACTACTTTGAGCAACTGGACAAGGATGGACGGAAGAATCTCATCATAGTTTTCATAAAGTAAAATTTGACTAAGGAAAGAATAGTTGGTGCACTTGGGCTTCATCCCTTGGTGCCAAGTCTTTGAGAAACAAAATTGTTTTACAAAAGATAGGAGAAAACTGGCTTTCTGCAAAATAGCCTACAACTCCACGAAGCCAAATATGCATATAGAATTAGACTTGTCATAAAATAACCACCATAGTCACTTGCCAATACTTCATTGTATTGACCTCCTTCGGGGGCTGCATATTCAAATGTGCAGGTAATTCTGATGAGGAATGAGTTTGGACTCGAGTCTACACCCAACATGTCTGCCTGTGGCGCATGCTTGAAGAAGAGGCCCATTGCTATTACTTTCGTTGTGAACTCTGAATATTTTAGCTAGTCTTCATGACTATGCACTTTGTAATGAAGCTATACTTAGCTATTTTTGGATCTCGTTGTAGTAATTTGATACTTATGCAATGATACTATATATTTTGTACTGTGGTGCTGGCAGTGATCCAGAGACTAGCACATAACACAGGTGTTCCATCTTTATTTAAAAGATGGGGCGCTACAAACTTGGGAGCCAAAGCTATAGTCGCATTTACTCCTAGAGCATTTACTTTATCATATCTTGAGTTCATCTAGTTCTTCGTGTTCTTCACTTCGAGAGATCTAAGAGCAAGTTGTAGCCCTTGTACCACACTTATATAGAGAGGAAAGGCAGGAGTAGGGGTGTTACCTCCTCACGAGGGCCCTGAACCTGGGTATATCGTATGTGTGTTGTGTGCCTTCGTGTATTTGTTCTTGTTTGTTAGATCTTCCATCTAGCGTGTTGCTCTTGCTTCTCGTTCTTGGGAGATCTCGGTTATACCGGGATCCTCCCCGTGTGAGCTCTTCAGCTCGCTATCCCTCCCCGGATCCACCAACGTCCATCGGCCCCACACATTAGCCATCCTATGGCATCTGCCGTGATACCACCACGACATGAAGTCTCACGATTCTCACGTGCTGAAGACGCAGATAATTCCCGTTGCAATCCGAGGGATAATGGATGAGCACGTCCGAGATATGCTGCTTGCCCTGTGCAACTTTTTCGATGTCATCAACAGGAAGTCGATCGGCGTGAAGCGGCTCGACAGACTACGGGAAGATATCGTGATGATACTATGTGAGCTCGAGATTTACTTCCCGCCACGTTTCTTTGATATATGCGTGCATCTCCTTCTCCATGTCGTTGAGGACATCAAGCAGCTCGCACCGATGTTCCTGCACTACATGATGCCGTTCGAAAGGCAGAACGGTGTCATCAAAGGATACGTTCGCAACAGGGCCCGTCCGGATGCAAGTATGGCGAAGGGCTTTCTAACCTACGAGTGCATCTCTTTCTGCCAGAATTATCTAAGCACCGAGAACGAGGATGTTGGTCTGCCCACCAGGAAGCACCTCGTCAGGCTAGGTGGAGTTGGTCACCGCGAGGGTTCGCGCTCACTCTTTGTGGGCGTTCATGGTCGACGAGAAGACGTCGACAGGGCTCACCGTGTCGCTCTATAACACTTACAATTGATCGAACGTTGGGTGGAGGAGCACAAGAGCTTAACATCACAACTCTAGCTTCACACGCTGGTTCAAGGATAGGCAAATATTTCAAGGAGCGAGCCAAACGCCATCTACGGAAGATGAAAAACTTATATTCTCATTATCACAGTGCCCGGGACAGAACGTAAGGACCTATCAGGCGTACGACATCAACGGTTTCACATTCTACACCGAGGAAAAGGACAAGAATAGC
The DNA here is from genome assembly GCA_026929855.1 of Poa annua. Classification (NCBI taxonomy): domain Eukaryota; kingdom Viridiplantae; phylum Streptophyta; class Magnoliopsida; order Poales; family Poaceae; genus Poa; species Poa annua. The sequence goes on from CM049427.1 coordinate 99,886,931, forward strand.
GAATATCAAAACTCAAGAGTAACTATGCTATCCTACGGTGATGACGACGCTACTGTCAAGGGAAGATTCTTCAGAAGGATCGAGGAGATATGGGAGCTCAACTATTGTGGAGAGTTGGTGCCAATGTTCCGTGTAAGATGGGCCAAGGACATCGTGAAAGAAGGTCGGTATTTCACCACCATGGTAATACCCGATGCCAAATCGAAGAAAGACTCCGCGAAAAAGAGCCATGGGTACTCGCTAGCCAAGATGAGCAATGCTTCTTCATTACCGACCCGTCAAATCCTAGCCGTGTGGTTGTGAGGCGGGGCAAGAGGAGCATCATCCGAATGGACCGAGACGCCAACGATGAAGACTTGGACGGCGATCCGAAGATCGAGGAGGATTTCGACATGTTCTTCGACATGCCGACTACCAGCAAACCCAAGGAAAACCTCCTTACCTACTAAAGGTTGTCCGTTCACGCGAAGAAATATCAAGGTGCCCGACCTAAAGTATTCAACCGCGAAGAAGGGAAAGAAGAGAAGCTAGCTCTCTCTGAATCGGCCGGTACGAAGAATACTTTTTTTGGTGGGTGTGATACAATGCAAGCATATATATGCATATACGATACTTTTTTTTGTGTGTGTGAGACAAAGCAAGAGCATATATATGCATATACGAGACTTTTTTTGGTGTGTGAGAGAATGCAAGAGCATATATATGCATGTACAAGACTTTTTTTGATGTGTACGAGACAATGCAAGAATATATATATATATATATGTGTATGTCATGACTAAATTTTTGTCTCTTATTCATTCTTTAAATATAAATAAAATTAAGTACTTTGAAACAATTCACCAGCAAAGTAGTAGCACACAAATAATAGGAACAATTCACCAGCAAAGTAGTAGCACACAAAAAATAGAAAAGTAGTAGCATTAATATTCTGTGGCGCATGCTTCAACACATGCGCCACAGAATCACATAATTTTGTGGCGCACCGACTAAGACATGCGCCACAGAATTCCGATGCCCCCACTTACATGTGGCCCCGCGCGGCCCTGACTCTTTCTTCCACTTCGCGTGCGCCCAAAATTTGCCTAAGTCCCATGCGCCCGCACAACTCCCGCCGCGCCGCGCCTCGACACCGCCGGCCGCCCGAACACGCCATCCGAAATCGCCATCGCCGGCCGCCCCCGCTAAACCATGTGCACGCCCAAACCTGTCGCTGGCGACCTCCCCTGTGCCCCCTTCCCGGCCAATCCCGACGCCCTTCCGCCGCCGCCGACGACGACGAAGAACTCGCCACCGACGCCACCTCTCCGCATCGACAACAAGCTCTACACCGCGCCCTCGACATCTCATCCCTCCCCTCCCCGAGGTGGTTCCCCTCTTCCCCTCCTCCCTCGCATACTGAACCACCGCACGTATGGTGTTTAATGAAATTCTGCACCGATTTTGTGCTCTATTTTGTGTTCAATTTTGATGCTTCTGTTATTTGTTATTACAAATAAAAGTTGAACATGCTATGCACAATTATTGTACGTCTATACGCGCTCAATCTGGCAATAAAGAACAAGAGAGAGGCAAACCCGTACGTCGTGGTATTGGATCCATACTACATGCGTGACAGCCAGCTATGTGAAGGATCATCGACACGGGTCAGGGCGAGGGAGTACCTACAAAGCTTCATGTTGAAAAACATGAGCAAAGACAGCCATCTTGTGCCTTTCTTTTGCAAGTAAGTACACATCCGCTCGTCAATGTCGGAACTTATGTTTTCCCATAGAGTCGTTCTATTGCTTATCATTAATTTCCTACATTCCATTTGAATTACGTTAAGTAGTGACCAGCATGCAGTACTCATCGCTGTTAACCCGAGGTGGTCCATTGCCACTTATTTTGACTCGGGGAGTTTGGTTATAACGAAGGACTACACCAGAATAAAGGGTTTTCTCGATGAGGCTCTCGAGCTCTACGCCAATAATGGAGGCACCTTCCAAAAGAACTGTGAATTCTTCAACAAGAAAAAGAAGCACAAGTTCAGGCATGTCACCGACTTCGCTTGCATCAAGGAGGCCTCTATCAGCGTGAAAGAGGCGTTCTACGTCATCCATCATCTTAAAGGGTATGTCCAGGAAGCTGATAACATGAGGTTTCCAGTAGGGCTCCGGAAATGGATTGGAAATGCGGGGGAAATCTCTGATGCTGAGCTTAGAGAAGACTTCAATCGCACCCACATGAAGTTATCACATAACATACTCGAAGATGTCATGGCTACCGAGGGCTGCCTATGCTACCCTAGAGGTAGGATGTATTACAAAACTGCGCCTAGCTAGCTAGATACTGTCTATGTGCAATAAGTGTTTATTTTATTTATTGCACTTATATACATAAATTATTCACTATGTTTATCTTATTAACTGATACTTACCAATCCATCTCCAGAATTGACTAAGTTGGAGATCGAAGAACGTCTAGCATCGCAGCAGGACACAAGGACGTGGACGATGAAGGAACTCTACAAACCGTTTCCGGCGCCGATGAAGAACTAGCTAGACTACACGTGATTGTGCTCTCCCGCTGATTTCGCTTATGTGTACTCCATTTGATAACTATATGTATGAAATGATGAACTTTTCTATTTCGAGCACCATTTGTATCATGACTTATGTAAGATTCGACACTAAGTACTCCTTTTACTATATATATGTATGTACATCTTGGGCTCAAATGAATGTGATATGTCTGTTCTAATTTATGTACTGGTTGAATATATATGTGTCAGATTATAATGTATATGTATAAATCCTGTATATAACTATATTTGTAGAGCAGGATTTGTTTTTTGAAAATTACTGTTATTTAGTCAGTGGCGCATGGCTTATTTTTTTTGGCGCATATAATTATGTGGCACACTACAACCATGCGCGCCACTGAAATATTTCTGTGGCGCAGCAGAAAGGATGCACCACAGAATTCTCAAAATTTCAGTGGCGCATCGAGGGGATGCGCCACAGAAATATATTTTAGTGGCGAGATAACTGTGCCGCAACCCCAATTTTTCTGGCTGCGCCACAAAAAGGCTAAAGGGTGCACCACAGGTAGCCCTTTTTCCACTAGTGCACTTAACACACTCTATACCTCAACTCAAAATCACATTTGAATCGCATGCATAATACCATAATAAAATACTTTGGAATCTTATATGTGCAGATAAGAGGTTATGCTTGCCTTGCTCTTCGATAACAAGATATAACGCTTTTGGAAATCTTCGGGTTTACTTGATCGAGATAACCAAAAATAACTCTTCATAGATATCCTCTTGATTTGACCATTGATGATCCAGCACTCCCCTTCGAGGTTGTCGAACTCTACTTCGGATTCGCATTCTACCGCGAAAAACGAAACACCGGAAAAGAAACGGAAAACAACATTCAATCATGGCTGAGATGCAATGCACACAATGCATGACATGACAAGTCAGAGGATTGAAATGAAAATCCTACACAAGGAAGAACATTTTGAATGGAGTGCGAATGCCCGACAGGTGCCATTCGACAAACTCCGTATTTAAAAGAAATGTTGTAATTTGTTATTCTATTATAAACATGGTTCAAAGTTGTTTAAATATGCATGATTTGGGTTTAATTAGATAGATCTTATTTTTCCACAAATTTTGATATGGAAATCACATTTTTCTGATTTAAAAGGAATTAGTTATGAATTTCCAAAGATTAAACAAATTTAAATCAATTTAAAACATTTATGGAATTAGATAAATAAATTGGACCCAAATGTCAGATTTTTAAAATACTAAAAATCATTTTGGAAAAGATTAAATTTCTGACAAACAGGGCCCACCTGTCATAATTAAATGAATTATAGAAAAGGAATTAAATAATTCAGAAAAACAAAAACAAAATGAGGCGCTGACGTCATGCTACGTAAGCAATGGAGATTTCTCCACTGCTGAGCACGAATCCGTCGAATGGAGGCGAGAGGGAAGGAGCAGGCGCTCGAGTTGGATGCGCGGCAACGCGGGCAACCGAACATTGGTTGCGCCGCCCACAAATGGTCGACGGAGAAGCACCTCCGGCGCGGGGAGCGGTGGCCGGAGAGGTCCGGCACGGCGAGCACAAAGGGAGGCGAGAGGGAGGAATAAATTGGGTCCCAGAGGACCACTATCTCACCCTGGAGCTCATGGTCGAGTCGGAGGAGCGAGGGAGGCCGGAGTTCACTGGAAACGTCGATGGTGGCCGGCGGCCGGACTAGAGGAAGATGGACAAATTCGTCGGATTCTCGGCTTTCCTGCACAAACAGGTCACGAAGGAGGGAGAAGGGAAGATGGAGGTTCGTCGGAGATGCTCACCGGAGCGAGGAGTTGCCGGAATCGGCGGCAATCATCGGAGACACGAAAAGCTAGGGTTCCCGAATTCGGGAAGATAGGGATGGAATGGCGGCTAGGGTTTCTTTGGGAGGCGGTGGAGGGCTTCTTATAGGCCGGGGAACGTCGACGGCGAGGATCTTGACGCAGAGGCGGCGACGGACGGCCGCGCGAGCGACAGCGCACGCAGGCGAGGTCGGAAGCTTGAAGACGACGACCACTTTGCTTGAAGCTTGGTGACAATAACGGTGATACTTTTGGGTATCGGAAGAGAGTAGTTGAGATGAGGGGTCAAGAGCGGGATTTGTGACCTCGTATAGCCGGATAGATACTCTAGCGCCCACTCGGTGAGATTATGTCAAATGAATTTGCAAACATGTGACTAGGTCACCAGCTGACATAATATCATAGACGAGTAGAAGATAGTCTTGTCAGTAACGAGATCATGCTAGGTATGAACATATCTAGGAACGAGTCTCGGACACACTAAGTATCATTATGACAAATGGTTTAAGACTTAACGTTCAGGTTTGATAGATGAAATTCATTCGTTATATCACAGGGGTTAATTCACGGGGTCCAGGCCTACGAGTAAATCATTGATAGATGAGGGGTATCGATCATGTCTGTTGTTATATCGAACCGCTAGGGTGACACACTTAAGGGGTTTCGACAAGACAACCGAAAAGTAAAGAGATCACCGGGAACGTCCCGGGAATAGTCCGATGGAGATCGGGCAGCGACGAAATAGTTTTCGGAGCAAGAATAAATTATATAATATATGTTTGATATTAATTAGTGTAATTAATGATTAAATATGATTTTATATATTTATTTTCGAAGCCGCACCAGGCTTGTGGGATAGTCCCACATTGCCTGGCTGGCAAGGTTGGCTCCCCCGGGAGCCTATACAAAGAAGGGCACCCCTGGCCTATTAATTCATCAATTAATTTCTCCTTTCTCTCTCGCTTTCGTGATTCCCTTTGTCGGAGTTGAGCTGAGAAGAGAGAGGGTCTCTCCGCCATAGCCCGCTGCCGCGCTGCTGGTGTTCCGGTCCAAGTCTTCCGCTGCTCGTCCTGAACTTGAGCTTCGGAGGTCGTCGTCTCCATTGTATGTGTGTAACACCCTGCGAGGTGCTGCGCTAGCGGTGCTCGGAGGCCTACTTCTTCCACCCGACCCCGAGGTCATCTTCGTCGTGTTTGTCGTGCCGAGTTCTTCGCGACCTAGAGGTCGGCTTCGTCGGTCTTCATCGTCAACGTTTGTGCGGGAACGTAATCCCACTTTCGGTCTACGAGGGTATGTATTCCAATCTCCGTAGTACTTCTATATCTGCATTGTATAGATCTTGGCTAGTTTAAGGATATCGTTGCTAGATTTTTTTTTATTTTCTGCCTGCGATCCCCTTCAGTTTTCCATATATAGTTTGTGCGTGTTCGCAATGAGAAACTTGCACAACATCTTTTGTCCAGCCAGCCCGTTTGCAGCGGGGCCTCTAGGGAAACTACTGGCAATTAAGGTGCTCCTTTTAATAGAGCACCGGAGCAAAGCATTAACACTTGTTGAAAACATGTGATCCTCATATCATAGCCATTCCATCCGGTTATCCCAATTGCTGTCACTTTGAGGCCATCGGTTCCGGACAATAACATGTGCATGCAATTTGTAGATACAATCTAAGCAATAAATATCGAACTTAGATCTAAGATCAAGCCACTCGTGCACAAGTGACAATCATTAAACACAACAAGATTGCAGCAATAATAACTTCACAAACATATAAAGATAGACTGATCATAATGTAACAATTCATCGGATCCCAACAAACACAACACAAATTACATCATATGGATCTCAATCATGTAAGGCAGATCATGAGAACATTGTATTGAAGTACATGGGAGAGAGAGAGTACCAACTAGCTACACCCAAGAACCCGTAGTCCATGGGGGAACTACTCAAAAACCATCATGGAGTCCAAGTGGAGGCGGTGGAGTCGATGGAGATGGCTCCGGGGGTCGACCCCCGTCCCGGCAGGGTGCTGGAACAGGAACTTCTGACCCCCGAAACTTGTCGGCGATGGCGGCGGTGCTCGGGACCCGTGGAGGAAAAAGTGTCTAACCGTACGGTGTTTTTAGGTCAGGGGGATATTTATGGGCGAAAGACTTAGGTCGGTGGCCGCCCGAGGGCGCCTCCTCACCTCCTGGCGCGGCCAGGATGGGGCCCGCGCCAACAGGTGGTGAGGCCCCTCGCAGCCCTTCTTCATCTCGTCTTCGGTATTTCGCGACGCAAATATTTCGAAAATAATTTCTGGTTGATTTATTTCCAATTTGGCGGATATTTCTTTAAGTACATTTGTGAAACCAAAAACAGCAGAAAACAGGGAACTGGCACTGTGGCATCATGTTAATAGGTTAGTCCCAGAAAATGCATAAAACTATATAAAATGCATATAAAACATGTAATAACATGCTATAACATAGCATGGAACATAAGAAATTATAGATATGTTAGAGAGGTATCAACATCCTCAAGCTTAGTTCTACTCGTCCCGAGTAGGCAAGAACGATAAAAAGAATAATTTCTGAAGTGACATAGTTTAACACAATCTTGATCAAATAATAACGTATGGCTCATGTTATGAATGAAATGACTCAGACAATGATCTATAGTTTGCTAACAAATAGACAAGGAGTAAACAACTACATCATATAAGTAAAAACTTTTCATAAATAGTACTTTAAAACAAGCATCAATAAGATTTGCATACGAATTAACTCATAAAGCAATATTATCTAAGTAAAAGTGCATTGAAGCAACACAAAGGAAGATATAAGTTTGAGCATTGGCTTTCAACTTTGAACATGTATATCATATAGATAGTTTTCAACACAAAGGAATATAACAAGTGCAATAAGTAAGCATATAACAATTGTTATACATAGTTCACACAAGTGTTTGCTTCGGGGATAGAGAGAAGTAGGTAAAATGACTCAACATAAAGTAAAAGATAGGCCCTTCGCAGAGGGAAGAAGTAGTACAAGCATGTGCTAGAGCTTCTTAGTTTTATAGGTTTTTGAAATCATATAGAGAGCATAAAAGTAAGTTTTGAGCGGTGTTTGTCGTTGTCAACGAATGGCAATGGGCACTCTACCCCCCTTGTCAACCAGAATTTCAAGAGCGGCTTCCATGAATGACCGTTATTTCTACCCAAGGGCGGATCATCCCTCTTTTCTCTTTTGTTTACACATGTAGTTTGGAACAAGTATCATTGCTTGACTGATTAGATCAGGGCAAAAATGTGAAGAGAATGCAGCGGTTAAAGTTGTAATTAATTGGAACTAGTATCATCCCATTTGCCAGCTCTTTTTGCAAAATTAATGGATAAGCGGTGTATATGCCACTAGTCCGGTTGGTGAAAGTCTGTCTAAAAGCAAACAACAAGGTTGATATCCGTAACACCACATACTTCCTCATGAGCTAATAAACATTAACACAAACAAGGGATAATAAGTTTTGAATAAAAGGTAGCACACGAAGTATTTGTTTGGAATGACAGGAAATACCATGTAGTAGGTACGTATGATGGACACAAATGACTTAGGTTTTGGCTCAAGGTTTTGGATGCACGAAAAGTATTCCTCTCAGTACAAGGCTTTGGCTAGCAAGGTTGTTTGAAGCAAACAAAAGTATAAACTATGACAACAAGACGTATATACAAAACATATTGCAAGCATTATAAAACTCTTCATTGTCTCCCTTGTTGCTCAAGCACTTTAACTAGAAAATATCTAGACCTTAGAGATACCAAACATGCAGACAAAATTTCAACCGGTTTTACGGTAGCTCTCCACTAATAGGTTTTAACTACATGATGCAAAAGCTTAAACATGATCTACTTGAGATCTCAAAACAATTGCCAAGCATCACAAAAAATTCAAAACAATGATCTACAAGAACATGTATATCTTTTCATTATACCATCTAACACATTTAGCATTTTCTGTTTCCAACCAAACACAAATAAACTCTCCAAGTATTTAACAATAAAGGAAGAGAGTATAATACATCAGAACTAACAGCTCTGAGCAAGAGGTGCATGAAAAACAAGAGCTGAAAGCATTGCAGTAGCTAAAGAAGAATACTCATCAAATATAAGTGAAGAATAGGAGTATTCATAAGAAAAAGCGGAGCGTGTCTCTCTCCCAAACAAGAATGATAGGATCCAATTTATTCAGAGAAACAAAAATAAAAAAAACAGAAATAAAAAACAAACAGACACTCCAAGTAAAGCACATAAGATGTGACGGAATTAAAATATAGTTTCACTAGAGATGACCTGATAAGTTGTTGATGAAGAAGGGGATACCTTGGGCATCCCCAAGCTTTGACGCTTGAGTCTTATTGAAATATGCTTGGGTGACCCACGGGGGCATCCCCAAGCTTAGGCTCTTTCATCTTCTTCACACATCATATCATCTTCCTCTCTTGATCCTTGAAAACTTTCTTCACACCAAACTTCTCATAAACTTCATTGGAGGGGTTAGTATTCAAAAACATTAATACACTTTGGTACTATTGTGACACAATTCAAGAACACAATAAAACATTATCTACAGCCCTCCATGATAGAGAACCTTGCTTAAAGTCCACAAAAAGACAATGCAAAAAACAGAGACAAAATATGCCAAAACAGAACAGCCAGTAAAGATGAATGTTTCCGAGGCACTAAACTTGCTCAGATCAGAAAACTTAAAACTAATGAAAGTTGCGTACATATCTGAGGATCACGCTCATGAAATCTCACGTCATTTCAATTTTTATTTAATTAGCTACAAATTAACGGTAATCAGCAGAAAAATTGTTCTTGCGCAGAAATCCAAATCTAGTAATAACTATAGACTTTACTTGGCACAACTATGCAATAAAATAAAGCTACAAAGGAATTGTTATAGAGGTGAGCATGCTCCTTGACTCAAAGAAGAAAAAATAACAGAAGTAAAACATGGGTTGTCTCCCACAAGCGCTTTTCTTTAATGCATTTTAGCTAGGCTTGATGGTTTTAATGATGCTCTCATGAAAATAGAAAATGAAGCAAGAGGAGCATCAAGAAGCAAATACAAAACACATTTAAGTCTAACCCACTTCCTATTCATAGGAATCTTATACACAAATAAATTCATAAAGAACAAAGTGACACGCATAGGAAGATAAAAGAACAACAACTTCAAAACTTTTAGCATATAGAGAGGTGTTTTAGTACCATGAAAATTCTACAACCATATTTTCCTCTCTCATAGTAATTTTCAGTAGCATCATGAATAAACTCAACAACATAACCATCACTTAAAGCATGCTTTTCATGATCTACAAACACATAATTTTCATCAAGCTCCATAATAGTGGGATAAAAACTTTCAAACCCACTTTCAACAATTATATAACAAGATGATTGATCATTCTCAAGGTATATGGGACTCCTAGATAAAGTCAAGACTTGTCCAATCCCATTTTCAATAGTAGTACAATTAATATTATCAAGTAACATAGGAGGTATGACGGCTCAGTCTCATTAGAAGGTAGGCGGGTAGCTACTCCATTCTTCCTCCTTTTGTTCTTCACTCTCCTCCTCTTTTTCATCTAATGAGCTTTTCAGGTTCAACAATTTCTTCTTCCACGGGTTCCTGCAAATTGTGGATACATTCTTGTGCATTAATGAGTCTCTCCTTATAATCAATGATATAAGGATTATTTCTGAAATATTCTATGCAATAATTAAGGATAGAAGAGACATAATCTTTAAGTGTATTACAAGCAACACAAGTTTCATATTTTTTAGAAATGAAGGATTCTATTTCAGAAGCTCCCATAAATATAACAAATTCTTCAACTTCTTCAAATCCAAGATCAATACAGTTATTCCAATGATAGTTCATAATTATAACTTCTTTACTAAAGCCACATTGGAATATAAGAAGTTTATTATCCTGTTCAGAGCAGCAATTATATCATGGCATTTAAGCAAAATTTTAGCAAGTGTATTCAACTTTTCTAACACACCTTTCATGATTTTCCTTTACGTGATTCTCTATAATTCATATATAATTCATTTAGTTCTTCCATAGCAACAATTTTTTTTAATTTTCAGTTTTTCAAATTTTTATGTTTTTTCGGTTATAAAAATAAAGCAAGGCAAAAATAAACTAAACAAAATAAAACTAAACAGAAATAAACTAAGCACAAATAAACTAGGCAAAAAAATAAATACAATAAAAACAGAGGGAGAGAGATAGAGTGTACTCCCCAGGTGAACTTATGAGTAGAGCTATGCCTCCCCGGCAACGGCGCCAGAAAATAGTCTTGATAACCCACAAGTATAGGGGATCGCAACAGTCTTCGAGAAGAAGTAAAACCCAAGATTCAACACAAGGGGAGACGAAGATTACTTATAAGTCTTAACAGCCGAGTTGTCAATTCAGCTGCACCTGGAAAAGCACTAGTAACAGGGGTGATGTGAAATCAGCAGTTGTATGAGAGCAGAAGTAACAGTAATCAGACACAATAGCACCAGAGAATAGTTTTTTGTGTGGAGTTGACAGGAAAGCAATGATGATGATAGAAGGACTGGGGTTCCCAGCTATCTGCACTAGTGGTAACTTCTAAAAGAACAAGTGTCGGTGAACAAATTACAGTTGGCCAATTGACAGCATTGAAATAACATTAAGTAAGAATATCCAGATTATTAATTAAGTCGGCATGTTTTCCATATATAGTTTGTGCCTACTCGCAATGAGAAATTTGGATAACATCTTTTGTCCTGCCAGCCCGTTTGCAGCGGGCCTCAAGGGAAACTACTGGCAATTAAGGTGCTCCTTTTAATAGAGCACCGGAGCAAAGCATTAACACTTGGTGAAAACATGTGATCCTCACATCATAGCCATTCCCTCCGGTTATCCCAATTGTTGTCACTTTGGGGCCATCGGTTCTGGACAATAACATGTGCATGCAATTTGTAGATACTATCTAATTAATAAATATAGAACTTAGATCTAAGATCATGTCACTCGTGCACTAGTGACAAGCATTAAACAAAACAAGATTGCAGCAACAATAACTTCACAAACTTATATAGATAGACTGATCATAATGTAACAATTCATCGGATCCCCACAAACACAACATAGATTACATCATATGGATCTCAATCATGTAAGGCAGCTCATGGGAGAAAGTACCAACTAGCTACAGCCAAGAACCCGTAGTCCATGGGGGAAGTACTCAGAAACCATCATGGAGTCGATAGAGATGGCTCCGAGGGTCGATCCCCGTCCCGGCAGGGTGCCGGAACAGGAACTTCTGACCCCCGAAACTTGTCGGCGATGGTGGCGGTGCTCGGAAACCGTGGAGGAAAAAGTGTCTAACCGTATTGTGTTTTTAGGCCAGGGGGATATGTATGGTGAAAGACCTAGGTCGGTGGCCGCCCGAGGGCGCCTCCTCACCTCCTGACGCGGCCAGGATGGGGCCCGCACCAGCAGGTGGTGAGGGCCCCTCGCAGCCCTTCTTCGTCTCGTCTTCGGTTCTTCGCGACCCAAATATTCCAAAATAATTCCTAGTTGATTTATTTCCAATTTGGCGGATATTTCTTGAAGTACTTTTCTGAAACCAAAAACAGCAGAAAACAGGGAACTGGCACTGTGGCATCTTTTTAATAGGTTAGTCCCAGAAAATGCATAAAACTATATAAAATGCATCTAAAACATGAAATGACATGGTATAACATAGAATGGAACATAAGAAATTATAGATACGTTGGAGACGTATCACATAACAACCCGCGCGACTCGCAAGCTTTCAACTAAGAACCAGTAAGAAAAGGTACCGGAACCTGGCTACCAAAGTCGGTAGCAGCAAGATCAGTTCATAACAGGCTTGGACCGGTAAACCGGCAAGTCCAGCAGCAAGAAGTACAACAGCCGCAACAGGTGATCGCAGCACAGAGGATGGCGGCACCTGCCGCCTCTGCAGCCCAGTCTATAGTTAAAAGTTCAAGAGCAAGGCGTGTAGCTGCGGGAGCAGTTCTACCATAATACGTAGCAAGAGTCATGGCTCGGCCCAGACCCTTCGCAACTTCGCCTGCACCGGATCACGCAGGGGGCTCGTCTGCAAACCTAACAGGTCCAAAGTGCTTATCAGATTTAATTAGATCAGAATCCTTCCTAAAAATTGAAAGAACCAAGCAAGATTGTCAACTATGAGCCGAACATGAACCCAGAGACGTTGTTAACTGGATATAGTATGGCCATGGACATGAGGAACACAACAACGAACCTATGTGAACGATACCTGTATCTCATGATGGCAGAAGGAGCGCCCAAGATCTGGCTTGACCGACTTCCACCACGTAGCATCAACTCATGGTAGGAACTTAAGGCGGCATTTATAAAAAAAATCGCCGGGACATGCAAGAAACAATATACCGAGGCGGATCTCGACCGTTGTGTTATGAAGAAGACTGAGTCGGCAAGATAGTGGGTAGCCCGAGTCACATAGATTTTACAGTCATCAACCTACATCTCAGCACACACGGCTATGACAGCTATGGAGAAAAACTGCAGTTTCGCTTCTTTGACGCATAAACTTGGACGTATGAGAGAAGATGCATCTCGCCAAGATATCACAATAGGTGAAGTGGTCTCAATTGCTAACAAGTATGCAGCTACGGATAAAGACCGGGTGAGACAGAAGAGCAACAAAAGAACAACCAAGTAAGTGAAGGACGTAACCCGGGTCAAAATCAGAGCAATATGAACGAGAATGGCAATAAGAAGCGTCCCTTTGAGGGAGGAAATTCAGAGTTCGTCGGAACCACCCAATCAACGGGTTACAGAGGACCAAGACCCGGTGGAAATTTCAGAGGAGGTCATGCGAGAGGACCAAACATCAGCGAGATATACAACATGCCATGTCCTAGACATGCCAAGAACGGTAACCAGCAAGTCACACCCTGTCCCACACTACTGCAGAAAGCCTTATAGACGGCAAGTGGTTAGTGACGGGCAAAATTATGTCCATCACTAGTAAGTGTTATTAGCGATGGGCAAGAATAAGTCTGTCACTAGTAGAAAATAACAGTGATGGGATGGTAAGTGTGCATCAAGGCAGGCAGTACATCGAAATTATTTAGCGGCAGACGTTACAAAAGGCCCGTCACCGGAAACCACGAGTGTATGCGGCTTTCCTGGCGCACATATCGACGAAAATAACCGAAATTCATAGCCGACCTTGAACTCGGTTCTTGCGACCTCACAACTTACGGTCGTGGGATCCTCATCGTACGCTCCCATGCATCATACTTGAATGTCACCGTGGGGCAACTGAAGAGAAGCACGATCCCACTTCGCCCCCAAATCCTCCACGCCGCCGCCCCACATCTACGTCGCCTACATAACCCCACCCTCTCCTGTCAATCTACGTGTCTTCGAGGGCCTCGCCACCGTCGGCGGGTGCCTAGAAACCGTCACAGTCGTGGTGGGGCGCCTTCGAGGCCGGCAGCTCGCGCCACTTCGCCGCCTCTTTGACCTCTCCGCCCGGGCCCAAGTCACCGACCAGGACTTGATCGGGATCTGGACATGGGGTCTTCAAAAATCGTGATGCCCCGCCCGCCGCCACAAGGGATGTGTTGTCTACGTCGTGGTCTGCACTGGCTTCTCAACTCGCTGCTGATTCTATGCAGGTTCTCGCTGCCTAGGATGGACAACTTCGAAAGATATCAAAGTGGTGTTCGGATGCGTCGATCTCTGGCGGCTTGCACAACAGGTAAATGTCTTTCACATTAATTTTAATCAGCAGCAAGGCGACACGGCCACCACATTGAACGATATTAGCAGCCGGTCGATTCTAACGCTGGAACAAGGACGACCCCCCGTGGCAAGTATAGGTAAACCGGCCGAGTCGATATCAGCTTGCAGCATTGCAGGATAGGTGCCGAGTCTGAGTGAATTGTCGATATTCATACCGTCGTCAAGGTATCATGCTATGTTCTTTATTTTACGGATGCGTGTAATCCATTGTTGAGTTCTTGTAACTTGTCTCTAGCCGTATCACTGAACCGTAAGGAACACTTCTCCATATGCGGGTACCAGATTAAATTTCCTACTATATATTGATGTTGGCTCGTCAATACCTGCAGCAGCCAGAAACTGTAATGTATTCTCCTAAATTTTTGTAGCCAGTAGTAGTTTAGTCTACCTAAGGGAACAGAAGGTAATTAAACTTACCACTTCAATGTGCAGCGGCAGATGAGTTTTCTGCCTTCGAAGGTATATCTGATATTTAACTCTTTGCTTGTTGTTTTATCCTTTAATAGTAGCATTTCGTAATCACTCAGAAACGAACATGGTATAATAATTTTTCTTTTGCCCCTTGCAGATTTTATGTTTCTTCAGAAGTACATTTGTTTTTATGTTTCTGCTCATCCTGTTCATCTTGCTTTGATTTGTAGGGCAAGTGAATTTCAGTTTATACAAGTTAAAGTGGTGTACAAGAGAAAGATTAATGATCCTGAGAAAATGATGTGACGCTACCACATATCAATGTGGCTGGCACCAGTGTGGAATTATCTTGATTGTTCTATGTGCTTATGATTGTCCCATGTCGGATGTTACTGTCATGTTGTAATAGGGATCACAAAATTTGTAAGTTCTTACGTCATATTTCATTGCGTTCCTGTAAAATATTATGGCAGATTGGCTTATATGAACATGTCATTGGTGTAACATCATTATTGTGCTATCTTCTGAAAATGCATAACATCAATATTATGCAATCTGCCCGTCACTAGTAACAATATAGCAGTGAAACCATACTAGTGACGGGCAGCTTGCCCGTCACTGGTGGACAAAAAATGTCCGTCACTAATAAGGATTTCTGTAGTAGTGCCAGTGCGCTGACATGAGAGCATGGATGAGACGCGAGCAGACCATGGAGCGAAATCAGGGTAACTTCAATGGAAACAACGGAAATGGCGGTAACCCGGCCAATCAGAGTCAAGGGTCCGGGTCACATGGACCGCCAAACAATAACGCCGGGTCAAGTCAGAACCAAGGGGGTGGATATCAGCAAACCCCGAAGGAGCTCCATAGTCAGGGTCAATATCATGTTTTCACCACCAACACATCAAGAAGGGAAAAAAAGCTAAAGGAGAGAGCCGTCAATGCTGTAGCAACAGTCATGCCAAGATTTTTGAAGTGGTCAGAACAATCAGTTACATGGAGCCGGGACGATCATCCACCAAGAATAGAACATCCGGGGCTCCTAGCTTTGGTCGTCGCACCTCAGGTTGACGGGTTCCGTTTACAGAAGGTCATGATGGACGGAGGAAGCAGTATCAACATCTTATACCTGGAGACATTCAAGTGGATGGGTTTGTCCGTGAGCCGGCTAACACAAACCTCAACAATTTTTCATGGCATAGTTCCAGGAAAGTCGGCACATCCAATAGGTCAAATCAGCTTGGAGGTAGCCTTTGGAGTAAGCAAGGAACAATACAAATCAGAGTTCCTGACGTTTGAGGTCGTTGATTTGAAAAGTCCGTATCACGCTTTATTCGGGAGGCCGGCTTACGCCAAATTAATGGCAAGACCGTGTTATGTGTACCTCAAATTGAAGATACCGGGTCCCCGGGGAACCATCACAGTCGAGAGATGCAGAAACATGGCAATAGAGTGCGATAGAGGTGACACCATCATGGCAGACCAAGCATGTTCAGAGGAAGAGTTGAAATACTATAAGTCTCAAGTAGATCCGGCTGATGTCGGCCAAGTGGGAACTAGGGTATGGCGAGAGCCCGTTCCCCCTCAGGCTTCGCACACTGGCCAGTCAGACGAAACGGCTAAGGACCAGGCATCACCGCCTGGCGGGACCCTCGAGAGGCAACTCCCCTCGAGGGCCTGAAGTGGAACCGTTGCCCTCAAGGGATCCCTCGCCTCAGGGGACCCTCCCGAGGTGACAGCTCGCCTCGAGGGAGTCCCGCAGGAATCTCCCCACAGGCCTCCCCACGCTTGAAGGGAAACGTTGCGGCCAAGGAAGTACGGCAAGACGCACATGGCCCCTGCCACGCCCACGTGGTGACGCAAGCACCTCCGTTGCCGTTTTGGTGATAAAGGGGTCAATAAAGTGGCTCCACCTGCTGCGCAACTGCCAGGACCTTCTACTCTGACGATAAAGCAGGTGGACGGCGCAACCCTCCAACGGAGACCGTCATCACGGGCTCCACCTCAGAGACTGCCCTCTCTGCGGGCAGTACAGCGCGGTCGGCCGCCCACCTTTACCAACAATGGACCGCGTCCATGGACGAACAGACCGCGGTGGACTCCTACTCCACCATGCCTCTGCCGTGTGGGAGCCACCTTGAAGGCCAAGCCGAAGGAGAGCGCCAGAGGGGCCTATAAAAGGGACAAGAGATCCATCGTAGCACAGGTCGGCTCTTTGCGTGCTACAACCCTTGTAAACCCTAGCAACTCTTGTTAGGATAGCCTTGGGTCGGAGGAGGAAGAAGACCATCGCTTCCCTCCCCAGGCAAGAACTACCACAAGGGGACCTCCGGCAAACTCCACTATACTGTAACCTCCATCATCTAATACAGACAATTAGGAGTAGCGGTCTTACCTCCTCACGAGGGCCGTGAACCTGGGTAAAGACTGGTGTCTATCTCTGTCGTGAGTGTGTCGTCTTCGGGTCCGGCGAGCAACGTCGCGGAGCCCCTCGAGGGTCTTGACCTCCGTGTTCAACCCCCTTCACGAACTACCCTTCAGGAAGTGACTACCCCCGATTCTTGGGAGTCATAACCCGACAGCTGACAAGCGTGTGCTGGACAAGCCGGCTCACGAAGAAGAGAAGAAAAAATTCAAGTCAGGACAAGACACTAAGATGGTCGATTTCGTGGAAGGAGATTCCTCCAAGCAGTTCTCGATCGGGTCCCACATGGACCCAAAATAGGAAAGCGCGCTCGTCGAGTTCATCCGTAAGCATCGGGATATCTTTGCATGGTCTCGCCGAGCACAGTTTACATGTTGATCCAACATCAAAGCCAGTAAAGCAGGGATTGCGACGTTTCGATGCAGACAGAAAAAAGATTATCGGAGAAGAGATAGCCCGCCTGTTAGCGGTCGGCTTCATCGTCGAAGTGTATCAGCCAAAGTGGTTGGCTAACCCGATTCTAGTCATGAAGAAAAATGGAGAGTGGAGGTTGTGTGTTGACTACACCAGTTTGAACAAGGTTTGCCCGAAAGACCCCTTTGCACTACCTCGGATAGACTAGATAATCGATGCCACATCCGGCAGCGAGTTGCTATGTTTCCTCGATGCATATTCCGGGTATCACCAGATCAAGCTCAACATGGATGATAAGGAGAAGACATCATTCATCACACCCTTTGGTGCTTTCTGTTACAAAAATATGTCCTTTGGTCCTAAGAATGCAGGTGCAACATACCAGAGATGCATCCAGAAGTGTTTTGAGAACCAGATCGGACGCAATGTACACACTTACGTTGATGATGTTGTGATCAAGTCACAAAATGTAACATCCCAAAATTTGCAAAAATTTAAAACATTGCATTCATGCATCATGCATCATATAGATATTGCATATGAATCATAAAAGGGGTAATTTAAAGTTATTTATTAATTTGAATAATTTTTGTATTCCATAAAAGAGGTGAAATTAAACTCCATATATTGTTCCATTTTATTTTGTTATTTATTTATCTAGATACTTCTTAAAAGTTCTAATTTTAATTACCTTTCCAAAATATATTTTTATGATTTTTTCTGAAATGTTTTGAATAGGTTTAAAAATCATTTTTGAAAACAGTTTTTATTTTATAAAAAGAAAAGGAGAATCGGGCCGGCCCATTTGCAATCTGCCGCGCGCGCGCAGAGAACGGCCTAGCAAGCCAGCCCACACAGCCCCTTCTCTCTCTCCCCCTCGCTGACAGGTGGGGCCCACCTGTCAGGTTCTTCAACCTCCCGCCAGAGATCACGCACGGCTCGAATCAGAGACCGGCCGTGAAATCCGAGCGAGAATCACGCTCGGTTTGCTCCCTCCGCCCCCTATTTAAGCCCTAACCCCCGCCGCCGGCCATCCAACCCCAAACCCTAATCGTTTTCGCCGACGGGCTTCTCGCGGACGAGCTCGAAGCTCCGCCACCTCCGCCGCCAAAAACCTCACCGTACGGGACGCTCTGGCCACCCCGGACACCTTCTTCTCCCCTCCTCGATTTCTCTCTCCATTGTGCACGTTTGAGACTTAGCCTCACGTTTTGTTTCGCAGCCACGCATCGTCTCCGTCTGGGACCGGCTCGACCGTCCGCTCCTCCGACTCCGGCGAGGAATCGAGAAGAGGAGGAGAAGCCCCCGAAGCCGCCGCTGCGCCATCGTCTTCGCCACGTCGCCCTACATTGCTTGGTAACAAATTCCCCCTCTGCTCCTCTTTCTTGCGCAGTTTAGCACGACGCCGGCGATGGCACCGCCACGGTCGAAGGGATTCCGGCGACGGCGCCGCCCGTTTTTGGCCCCATGCTTCCGGACCATTGGATCTAGATCCAACGGATCTAGATCTATCTGATCTCGCACGTCCGTTGTTAGTTAGATCGGACGGCTTCCACACCAATCTGCGTCGAACCGTTTTCGTCCAATGAGAACACGCCACGTAGCCCTTCCTTTATTCAATTTCGCTGAAATTTTATAAATAAAACCGAAAATATGCAAAACTTAGAAAATTCATAACTTTTGATATGTAAGTCCAAATTCGATATATTTTATATACATGGATAGCCCTGCTCGTGTAGTTCAATTCTACATCATTTGTTTTATCTTTTGATAAATTATAATTCTTGTAATTATCCGAGGAGTATTTCGGCTATTAAATCCATAACTTAAATAATAAAAATGTTTTTCTAATAAATTTAATTGTTTTAGTGTTGTATATTTGCCCCCTATCCAGAAAGATCAACACGAGTTTTATTTGAAAACTTTCATAAAGCAATAAAAGTTGTAGTTGTAGAATTCTAAATTTTTCTATATCGTTTTCAATTATTTAATTGATAATTAAAATAAGAAATTCCTGGAAATTGCATTTCATGCATTCAATAACAGAAAGTATAAAATGTTATTAAGTGTGTCTTATTATACTCATAGCATATCATGCATGCATACATGTTTATGTTTGGTGTTCAAGGTGTTGTATTGTGTGGGTATTTATTTATTTTATGTATTGCTTGTGTTAGATTGTGAAGAAGAGGAAGGACTTGCTTGTGATTGTTGTTCTTGTTGTGCTTGCTCCTCCTGTAACCAGGGCAAGTGACATTCATAATCTACCCAATATTTTCTATATGCATTAGTAGTATGCATGACAGGAATTTTTGAACTATTTCATAATGCTAAGTTTGTTTATACTTTGCAAATATCCTAGTAGTGTGTAGCCACCCTTTTCCCTGCAACCATTAAAAGTTTTATTAGATGCTTAGCTATGCTATAAAATTGTTTACATACCATGCTATGGAAATATTTCTAAGTGTTAAACTTAAAATGCACACCTGGGTGGATTGGTTGGTATGGTTTATGTTGAGTGGCTATTTGGGACTATGCTTGTGGTTTTCGTCGCCTATGATGAATGTCTATTCTACATAGGGCCATGAGCATGGTGGTTGTCACCCGAAAGTGCACTTGTGGACGGCCACCCAGGAACAAAGAGATTACTAAGTCCCTCCAAGTTTAGATGCTTCCCGTGTAGCCTTTTGACAATGGGCTCTGTCTAGAATAATTAAGTTATGAGAGTGCAACCTGTCAGCTTGACAAGCAGATGTAGAATTGGTAGGTGGAACGGGTCTTTCTAGTATGGTTGCATTCTTCTTCTGAAAGTTCTTGACTCAATTATCTCCTTTCCTTAATGCACTCCGCGTGTATAGGATGTTTGGGTTAATTGAGTCTAAAGTTGAAAGTGCACAACCTCTGCAGAGTCGACAATCTGAGTACTTAGCTGTGTCCCCGGTGATGGACTACTTGAGCAACTGGACAAGGGTGGACGGAAGAATCTCAACATCGTTTTCATAAAGTAAAATTTGACTAAGGAAGAATTGTTGGTGCACTTGGGATTCATCCCTTGGTGCCAAGTCATTGAAAAACAAAAGTGCCTTTACAAAAGATAGGAGAAAACTTGCTTTCTGCAAAATAGCCTACAACTCCACCAAGCAAATATGCATATAGAATAGACTTGTCGTATTATATCCACCATAGTCACTTGCCAATACTTCATTGTATTGACCTCCTTCGGGGGCTGCATATTCAAATGTGCATGTACTTCAGATGATGAATAAGTTTGGACTCGAGTCTACACCCAACATGTCTACCTGTGGCGCATGCTTGAAGATGAGGCTCAT
Organism: Poa annua; assembly: GCA_026929855.1. NCBI lineage: Eukaryota > Viridiplantae > Streptophyta > Magnoliopsida > Poales > Poaceae > Poa > Poa annua. Next base: position 99,907,739 of record CM049427.1, read on the forward strand.
TTGCCATTTGCTTTTGTTGTGAACTCTGAATATTTTTGCTAGTCTTCATGACTATGCACTTTGTAATAAAGCTATACTTAGCTATTTTTCGATCTCGTTATACTATTATGATACTTCTGCAATGATACTTTATATTTTGTACTGTGGTGCTGGCAGTGATCCAGGGACTAGCACTTAACATAGGTGTTCCATCTTTATATAAAAGATGGGGCGCTACCAAATGGTATCAGAGCAAAGTGTTGCCTGTAGGTTCGAGCCCTTAGGATTGGTTAAGCCTCTTTTGATCATAGTATTACCAACTTTGAAGTATGTTGGATCCTAGCGGCATAGTGGGATGAAGCGGCCCGGGACTAACCTTACATGTCCGCGTACATGAGACCTTTTCCACAATTATAAGTGGCTGGCCGGGTGTCTGTCTCTCACTATCGTGAATATTCGATTTACAAAGAGTCTATAATAGTGTTAATCACCTTTTAGAATAGAACCCTTATTTAGTACTTCTTACCTTATGTATCTTGTTTTAACAATTTCTACTCTTATAACTTAAGAATGTCGTTCTTCATGTATCAAACCGTGGAGGACTTCAAGAATATGCGTTTTGGAAGATATCTTCTGGAGTTGGTAGAACTACTGGCGCTTCCAACACCCATCATCAAGGCAAGCCAGCTGAAGCACTTCAACAAAGAAGACTTATGGGGAGTTCGTCTTTTCCAACAAGGGCGCCAGACTGAACCCAAGACCGAAGATATCCAGTACAAGTCGATTAGTGACTCCTTGGAGAAAGGGCTGAATCTCGTCATGCAGGAGCTAATAGGACGTCTTTGCTGGCAATTCCAGGAGGAGTTAAAAGACCACTACTTTTCTAACCTAGGCCAACGTGACGAAGATGGGATACCCTACCTTGTTAACGAGGAAGACAAAAACAAACCAGAACCTTTGCATCCTTATCTCCAAGACTAAGAAATTCACCTCTGGCAACTAGAAGAGGATAGGCGCGATGAGCTGCTGAAGAATGTTGAAATAATGGCCCAAGTCAAAGAGACTCAAAAGAAGATTGATGCCCAAGAATAGGTGGCCAAAGCTCAAGAGGAGAAATTCCGAGCTCAAGAGAAGAAGTTCCAAAATCAAGAGAAGAGAATTAGAGACAAGAACAAGGAGATCAAGAACTTGAAGGATGAAATTCTGAGCAACGACGTCGAGTTCGAAACTGATCGAGATTTGATCGAGACTCTACGCCGTGAGAAGAGAATGCTCCAAGAGAAGATGGAAGCCCTTCAGAAGGAAGCGATCGAGACTCTGCGCCGTGAGAAGACATTGCTACAGGAGAAGAATGAAGATTTAGAGAAGGAGGTGAACGATTACAAGCTGATCCTCATGAAGAAAGGCATCACCATCGAGGAGGTCGAAGAAGATGAAGGAGACGTCATGGACGAAGTTTAGACTTAGTTGGACCACCATGTTTTATCCTCGTTTAGTTCGTCGTTTTTAAAACATTGATCTCCAACTTGTGGTGTGACAATGTTAGAATGTTTTGGTTTGCAGACTCTGTCGTTTTATTTAATCAACCTAGAATGCCTGGTTCGAATTGCTAAGTATAAAAAAATTTAAATTGTTTATTGATTGTCGAATATTTGACTTGGTTGTTTTGTGCATGGGTAGGAATTTTCTTCTCTAAGTTCTATCTATCTTTTACTCATCTATGCTAAAAACCCCCACAGATGCCTCCTCGTCGTGATACCGGCAACATTGATGCCATGCAGCAACTGATGGCCGCTCAGGCTCAGCTGATGACCATGATGACACAGTTCATTACCGCAACCAACAACAACAACAACCACAACAACAACAACCCGCCACCTCCACCACCACCACCCCAAGTGGACAGACTTGCTAGGTTCCTAAGGCTTAGGCCTAATAAGTTCTCCTCTGCTAACGAACAAATAGTGGCGGATGACTGGCTCCGTTCAGTCAACAAGGACTTAGTAACTTGTGAGTGTTCTGAGGCAGAAAAAGTGAGGTTCACTTCACACCTGAAGGTCCTGCTGCACTGTGGTGGGAGACTTATCAAGTGACTCGTCCTTTGGAGGGCATGACTTGGGATGCTTTCAAGGAAGGTTTCCGCAATGCTCACATTTCCTCTGGCATAATGAACATGAAGAAAGAGGAATTTCGCAGCTTGAGACAGGGAGGTAGAACTCTGAAGGAGTATATGGATGACTTATGTATGCTATCAAGGTATGCACCAGATGACATTGACACTGATGCTAAGAGGAAGGAAAAGTTTCTCAATGGACTTAAGGGAGAACTGAAGATACCTTTGTCTGTGGCCTATGCTCCTAACTATCAAGCTATGCTGGAACAAGCAATCACTTTGGACAAGAACATAAGAAAGGAAGAGAACAGGACGACGAAATTCAGTGCAAGTAAGGTACATTCTGAAGGGACACACAAGAGACAACACACCTCTGAAGTCAGTGGCCCTAAACCCTGGAATCACTCCAACAATGGTAGTGGCCAAAAACATCATGGTCATAACCACAATGGAGGATACAAAGGAAGCAATGGAGGATACAAAGGAAGTAATGGAGGACACAAAGGAAATAATGGTGGATTCAGGGGAAACCATCACCATGGCCATAATCATGGAAATGTTCATCACCATCCTAACTGTGAAGGGAAGAAAGACTTATCTGATGTGACTTGCTTCAAGTGCAAGAAGACAGGGCATTATGCAACTGACTGCCCAGAGAGAAAGGCGGACGAAAATTCTAAGCCCAATCCTATCCAGAAGGGACAAGTAAACCACCTCAATGTGGAAGAAGTTCATGATGAACCTGATGCTGTGATTGGTACGTTCTTGCTCAATTCTTTCCCAGCATTAGTCTTATTGTATACTGGAGCATCACATTCATTCATATCAAGAGCTTTTGTAAACAAACATGGGCTAGCTGAGGAAAGTCTAGGAAAACCTGTTAGGGTAAGTTCACCTGGAGGGAGATGATAGTAAATTCCGAGCGTAGACAGTTAGACTTGAAGATGGGTAAGCACACCTTTCCAACAGACTTAGTCATCCTTGAAACCCAAGGTTTCGATGTTATCATCGGAATGGATTGGATGACTCGTTTTGAAGGAATCATAGACTGTGCAAATAGAAATATCACCCTCACCACCCCCGAGAAAAGGAAGATTAAGTTTAGATCAACTTTCGAACTTAAGAAGGTTAGGCTAAATTCTCTTAAGGGGGTTAGTCTTGGTGATGTGCTTATTGTCAAGGAATACCCAGATGTTTTTCCGGAAGAACTACCGGGAATGCCACCCGATAGAGATGTAGAGTTTCTCATCGAACTGAAACCGGGTACTGGACCCATAGCAAAACGACCTTATCCTATGGCCGTTGACGAACTGAAAGAGCTCAAGAAGCAACTGGAGGAACACATCCAGAAAGGATTTATTCGTCCAAGTTCATCGCCATGGGGAGCACCAGTCTTATTTGTTAAAAAGAAAGATCAAACCCAAAGGCTAGTCACGGATTATAGAGAGATAAATGAGCAAACTATCAAAAACAAGTACCTGTTACCCAATACAAATGAACTATTTGATCAACTGGAAGGTGCTTGTGTTTTCTCAAAGATCGACCTTCGACCGGGGTACCTCCAAATGAAAGTTAGAGAAATGGATATACCCAAGACTGCATTTGTTACGAGATATGGCTCTTACGAGTACACTGTAATGCCTTTTGGATTAACCAATGCTCCAGCCTATTTCATGAATATGATGAATAAAGTGTTCGTGGATTTTCTGGATAAATTTGTGGTAGTGTTCATAGATGACATTTTAATCTACTCTAAGAGTCACAAAGAACATGAAGAGCATTTGCGTCTGGTATTGCAGAGACTACGTGAACATAAGTTGTATGCCAAATACAACAAGTGTGAGTTTTGGTTAGAACAAGTCGGATTTCTAGGCCATGTGGTGTCCAAGGAAGGTATAGCGGTGGATCCTGAAAAGGTTTCAGCCGCAACGAATTAGGAGCAGCCGAAGAATGATGGAGAATTACGGAGTTTTCTTGGTCTAGCAGGATACTACCGAAGATTCTTCGAAAACTTTTCCAAGATCGCCAAGGCTTTGACGGAATTGTTAAAGAAGGAGAAGAAGTTTGAGTGGACAGAGGCATGTGAAGCCAGTTTTCAAGAATTGAAGAAACGTCTAGTTTGAGCCCCAGTTCTATGCTTACCTTATATAGAGAACGAATTCCAAGTGTATTGTGATGCTTCACGCCAAGGCCTGGGAAGTGTATTGATGCAAGGAGGCAGAGTGACATCTTATGCCTCCAGACAGCTCAAGAAACATGAAGCAAACTATCCTACTTATGATCTCGAGTTAGCCTCAGTGGTACATGCCCTGAAGACTTGGAGACCCTATCTGATGGGGAAAAGGTGTGAAGTTTTCACTGACCATAAAAGTTTGAAATATATTTTTACTCAGAAGGAATTGAACATGAGACAGAGAAGATGGTTGAAACTTATCAAAGATTATGATCTAAGTATCCAATACCACCCGGGAAAGGCTAATGTAGTAGCAGATGCCCTGAGTCGTAAGGTGTATGTGAATGGCCTCACAGCAGGAGAAATACCCGAGGATTTATGCAAGGCATTTAAGGACCTCAGATTGGAAGTAGTACCAGAGGGTTTTGTAGCCTCATTAGTAGTACAACCTACCTTGATGGACAAGATACGTGAAGCTCACAAAGGAGACAAGGAAATAGAAGAAATCATAGTCAATATGAGAGCAGGAAAAGCTAAAGGATTCCATGAGGATGAGCAAGGAATTATGTGGTTTGAAAAACGTGTATGTGTGGCCAATGACCCTGATCCTAGGAAGTTAATTCTGCAAGAAGCCCATGAAACACCTTACTCCATTCATCCAGGAAACACCAAGATGTATATGGATGTGAAGGAGAGATTCTGGTGGAACAATCTAAAAAGGGAAATAGCAGAATATATCGCAAAGTGTGATGTATGCAGTCGAGTAAAAGCAGAACATCAGAAACCAGCGGGACTTCTACAACCTCTGAAAGTGCCGGACTGGAAGTGGGATTCTATTGGAATGGATCTCATCACCGGATTACCAAGGATCAAATCGGGTTATGATTCTATTTGGGTTATTGTTTGTCGTCTAACAAAAATAGCTCACTTTATACCTGTGAAGACCACTTATACAAGTGCTAAGTTAGCTGATATTTACATGAAAAGAATAGTGTGCCTTCATGGTGTTCCCATGAGTATAGTGTCCGATAGAGGAACCCAGTTCACCTCTCATTTCTGGAAACAGTTGCATGAATCACTCGGAACCAGATTGGAATTCAGTACGGCTTTTCACCCTCAAACAGATGGTCAGACTGAAAGAGTAAATCAGATTTTAGAGGATATGTTAAGAGCCTGTGCGCTCGATTATGGATCTAGTTGGGATGATAATCTACCTTACGCTGAGTTCTCCTACAATAACAGTTACCAAGCCAGCATTGAGATGGCACCATTTGAAGCCTTATATAGGAAGAAATGCACAACCCCATTGTTGTGGAGTGGTGTAGGAGAACGGAGTTTCTTTGGACCTGATATAATCCAGGAGGTTGAAGAGAAGGTCAGACTGATTAAGGATAGATTGAAGATAGCACAGTCACGCCAGAAAAGCTATGCAGATTCCAAGCGTAGAGAAGTCACCTACGAGGTGGGTGATAGAACCTATCTTAGAGTGTCTCCACTCCGGGGTGTAAAGAGGTTTGGAATCAAAGGGAAGTTAGCACCTCGATTCATTGGACCATTCAAAATCCTTTCTCGCAAGGGTGAAGTGGCATATGAGTTAGAACTGCCTAAAGTTCTGTCTGCTGTCCATAATGTGTTCCATGTCAGTCAGCTGAAGAAATGTCATCCCGAGATGATGGGAGTTCCTTTAAAGGATATGGTACCTCTCGAGGAAGTACAATTGGAAAATGACCTGACCTACGAAGAGAAGCCCATCAAGATATTGCAGACATCAGAAAGAGTCACCCGTACCAAAACCATCAAGTTTTGCAAAGTTCAATGGAATCATCACACCGCGGAAGAAGCCATTTGGGAACGAGAAGATGACCTCCGAGAAGACCATCCTCGCCTATTTGCTGACCTTTCCGAAGCTCGAGGGCGAGCTTCCTCTTAAGGGGGTTAGTCTGTAACATCCCAAAATTTGCAAAAATTTAAAACTTTGCATTCATGCATCATGCATCATATAGATATTGCAAATGAATCATAAAAGGGGTAATTTAAAGTTATTTATTAATTTGAATAATTTTGTATTCCATAAAAGAGGTGAAATTAAACTCCATATCATTTTATTTTATTATTTATTTATCTAGATACTTCTAAAAGTTCTAATTTTAATTACCTTTCCAAAACATATTTTTATGAATTTTTCTGAAATGTTTTGAATAGGTTTAAAAATCAATTTTGAAAACAGTTTTTATTTTATAAAAAGAAAAGGAGAATCGGGCCGGCCCATTTGCTATCTGCAGCGCGCGTAGAGAATGGCCCAGCAAGCCAGCCCGCGCAGCCCATTCTCTCTCCCCCCTCGCTGAAAATGGGGCCCACCTGTCAGGTTCTTCAACCTCCCGCCGGAGATCACGCACGGCTCGAATCGGAGACCGGCCGTGAAATCCGAGTGAGAATCGCGCTAGGTTTGCTCCCTCCGCCCCCTATTTAAGCCCAAACCCCCGCCGCCAGCCACCATACCCAAACCCTAATCGTTTCCGCCGCCGGGCTGCTCGCGGACGAGCTCGGAGCTCCGCCACCTCCGCCGCCAAAAACCTCACCGTACGGGAAGCTCTGGCCACCCCGGACACCCTCTTCTCCCCTCCTCGATTTCTCTCTCCATTGCGCACGTTTGAGACTTAGCCTCACGGTTTGTTTCGCAGCCACGCATCGTCTCCGTCTGCGACCGACTCGGTCGTCCGCTCCTCCGACTCCGGCGAGGAATCGAGAAGAGGAGGAGAAGCCCCTGAAGCCGCCGCTGCGCCATCGTCTTCGCCACGTCGCCCTGCATCGCTTAGTAATGAATTCCCCCTCCGCTCCTCTTCCTTGCTCAGTTTATCACGACGCCGACGATGGCACCACCACGGTCGGAGGGATTCCGGCGACGGCGCCGCCCGTTTTTGGCCCCATGCTTCCGGACCGTTGGATCTAGATGGATCTAGACCGATCTGATCTCGCGCGTCCGTTGTTAGTTAGATCGGACGGCTTCCACGCCGATCCGCGTCGAACCGTTTTCGTCCAATGAGAACACGCCACGTAGCCCTTCCTTTATTCATTTTCGCTGAAATTTTATAAATAAAACAGAACATATGCAAAACTTAGAAAATTCATAACTTTTGATGTGTAAGTCCAAATTCGATTTATTTTATATCCACGGATAGCCCTGCTCGTGTAGTTTAATTCTACATCATTTGTTTTTATTTTTGATAAATTATAATTCTTGTAATTATCCGAGGAGTATTTCGGCTATTAAATCCATAACTTAAATAATAAAAATGTTTTTCTAATAAATTTAATTGTTTTAGTGTTGTATATTTGCCCCCTATCCAGAAAGATCAACACGAGTTTTATTTGAAAACTTTCACAAAGCAATAAAAGTTGTAGTTGTAGAAATCTAAATTTTGCTATATCGTTTTCAATTATTTAATTGATAATTAAAATAATAAATTCCTGGAAATTGCATTTCATGCATTCAATAACAGAAAGTATAAAATGTTATTACCTGTGTCTTATTATACTCATAGCATATCATGCATGCATACATGTTTATGTTTGGTGTCCAAGGTGTTGTATTGTGTGGGTATTTATTTATTTTATGTATTGCTTGTGCTAGATTGTGAAGAAGAGGAAGGACTTGCTTGTGATTGTTATTCTTGTTGTGCTTGCTCCTCCTGTTACCAAGGCAAGTGACATTCATAATCTACCCAATATTTTCTATATGCATTAGGAGTATATTTTGAGTAGTATGCATGATAGGAATTTTTAAACTATTTTATAATTCTAAGTTTGTTTATACTTTGCAAATATCCTAGTAGTGTGTAGCCACCCTTTCCCATGCAGCCATTAAAAGTTTTATTAGATGCTTAGCTATGCTATAAAATTGTTTACATACCATGCTATGGAAATATTTCTAAGTGTTAAACTTAAAATGCACACCTGGGTGGATTGGTTGGTATGGTTTATGTTGAGTGGCTATTTGGGACTATGCTTGTGGTTGTCGTCGTCTAGGATGAATATCTATTCTACTTAGGGCCATGAGCATGGTGGTTGTCACCGAAAAGTGCACTTGTGGACAGCCACCCAGGAACAAAGAGATTACTAAGTCCCTCCAAGTTTAGATGCTTCTCGTTCAGCGTTTTGACAATGGGCTCTGTCTAGAATAATTAAGTTGTTAGAGTGCAACCTGTCAGCTTGACAAGCAGATGTAGAATTGGTAGGTGGAACAGGTCTTGCTAGTATGGTTGCATTCTTCTTCTGAAAGTTCTTGTCTCAATTCTCTCCTTTCCTTAATGCACTCCGCGTGTATAGGATGTTTGGGTTAATTGAGTCTAAAGGTGAAAGTGCACAACCTCTGCAGAGTCGACAATCTGAGTACTTAGCCGTGTCCCCGGTGATGGACTACTTGAGCAGCTGGACAAGGGTGGACGGAAGAATCTCAACATCGTTTTCATAAAGTAAAATTTGACTAAGGAATAATTGTTGGTGCACTTGGGCTTCATCCCTTAGTGCCAAGTCATTGAAAAACGAAAGTGCCTTTACAAAAGATAGGAGAAAACTTGCTTTCTGCAAAATAGCCTACAACTCCACCAAGCCAGATATGCATATAGAATAGACTTGTCGTATTATATCCACCATAGTCACTTGCCAATACTTCATTGTATTGACCTCCTTCGGGGGCTGCAAATTCAAATGTGCAGGTACTTCAGATGATGAATAAGTTTGGACTCGAGTCTACTCCCAACATGTCTGCCTGTGGCGCATGCTTGAAGATGAGGCTCATTTGCTATTTGCTTTGGTTGTGAACTCTGAATATTTTTGCTAGTCTTCATGACTATGCACTTTGTAATAAAGCTATACTTAGCTATTTTTGGATCTCGTTGTACTATTATGATACTTCTGCAATGATACTTTATATTTTGTATTGTGGTGCTGACAGTGATCCAGGGACTAGCACTTAATACAGGTGTTCCATCTTTATATAAAAGATGGGGCGCTACACAAAAAGGCGGGTAACTCCTAGAAGACTTGAAAGAGACCTTCACCAATCTCCGCAAGTACCAGATGAAGCTATATCTGACTTAATGCGTGTTCGGGGTCCCATAAGGCATGCTACTGGGTTTCATAGTCTCAGAAAGAGGGATAGAGGCAAACCCGACAAAGATTAAGGCAATCATGAACCTTAAGAAGCCGGAGTGCGTAAATGATGTCCAGAAGCGGACGGGTTGCATCAAAGCCCTAAGCCGGTTCATAGCAAGGATGCGAGAGAAATCACTTACACTTTACATGTTGTTGAAGAAATCAGGCAAGTTCGTGTGGGGTCAGGAAGATGATGATGCATTTGACGATTTGAAGAAAACACTGTCCACTGCGCCAGTCTTAGCAGCTCCAACGAGCAAGGAGCCAATGTTGTTATATGTCTCTGCAAATTCACGAGTCGTCATCGCCGTGGTTGTTGTAGAGAGAAAGGAAGAAGGAAAGGAGTGCCCAATCCAGAGGCCGATTTATTATGTCAGCGAAGCCCTGACCGAGTCAAAACAAAGGTACCCACAGTGGCAGAAGTTAGTCTTTGGAGTCTTCATGGCAAGCCGGAAAATTCCACACTACTTCCAAGAGCATCCCATCACCGTGGCTAGTGCAGCTCCCTTGGTAGAAATAATCAAAAACAAAGAAGCAACATGCAGAGTAGCAAAGTGTGCAATTAAGATGGGACCTTATCACATCAACTACGAGCCAAGGACAACAATTAAATCTCAAGCTATTGCCGACTTCATCAACGATTGGACCGAGTTTGACCCCTTACCCACCACACCGAGTATCAAGCACTGGGTTATGCATTTTGACGGGTCAAAACTATTTGGAGGATCGGGAGCCGGCTTTGTCTTAACTGCGCCAAAAGGAGACAAGCTGATCTACGTCTTGCAGATACACTTCGAACCATGCACAAATAACATTGCCGAGTATGAAGCTTTGTTACATGGTCTGAGAGGCGCCAAGGAGATAAACATCAATAGGATCATGTGCTATGGTGACTCGGACCTCGTCGCCCAGCAAGTATCAGGGACTTGGGATCGAAAGGACGCCAATATGGCAGCTTACAGAAGAGAAGTTGATAAGGTAGTCGGGTTCTTTTCCGGGTATCAAGTGGAACACATCGACAGAAGAAAGAACGAGGCAGCTGACGCCTTATCAAGAATCGGCTCCCGGAGAGAGCCGGTACCACCCAACGTATTCAATGCCGAGTTATATCATCCATCAGTCAAGCTTCCAACAGAAGAAGAGTTTGCAGTTCCAGATGACCTGAAATCTCAGTTGGTCGCCGCCATACACCAAATCCCGTCATGGACATAGCCATATCTAGCTTATTTACTGAGAGAAGAGATACCGCAAGACGAAGTACTGGCAAGGCAGATGGTACGCCAGGCTAAGGAATATGTCATCATCGACAGAGAACTACACAAGAGGAGTACGTCCGGAGTATTACTACGATGTGTCTCGCCAGAGGAAGGCTGGAATATCCTTAAGGAGATCCACTCAGGGACTGCGGACATCACGCATCAACAAGATCAATGGTAGATAAGGCGTACAGACACATGTTCTTCTGGTTGACGGCTTTGGCAGATGCGGAAAATATAGCCCGAATTTGCGATCGGTGTCAGCGTTATGCGAGACTGATTCACGTGTCGGCTCAAGATTTAAGGACCATCCCAATAACATGGACTTTTGCAGTATGGGGTATGGATATGGTAGGACCTTTCCGGCCATCACCCGGTAAGAAAACACATCTTCTGGTAGCCGTGGAAAAATTCACAAAGTGGGTCGAGGTTCAAGCCGTCAATAGTTCCATAGCAGCAACAACAGTCAGGTTCCTGAAGAAAATCATATAAAGATTCGGATATCCTCACAGCATCATCACAGATAACCGGACCAACTTCTCACTCGGTGACATGCAGAAATTTTGCGGGGAGAACGGGATCCAGCTCAGTCAAACGGGCAAGTGGAGAGAACAAACCAAGAGCTCCTCAGAGGTGTAAAACCAAGACTCCGGGTTCCATTTCTCAAGGCAGCCGGGTGCTAGGAAGAAGAGCTGTCAGCAGTAGTTTGGAGTATCAACACAACCCCAAACAGGTCAACAGACTTTACCCCCTTCTTTATGGTTTATGGCGCAGAGGCCGTGTTACCTAGTGATATCCTTCATGACTCTCCATGAGTTGCAAACTACGTGGAGACAGAAAATGAGTAAGCCCGGAAAAACTCAGTTGAAATGCTGGAGGAGGCAAAAGAAATAGCTTTAGCAAGATCAGCCATATATCAGCAGGACCTGAGGCGGTACCACAGTCGTTGGGTTAGATCAAGGACTTTTCAGGAAGGAGACTTGGTTCTAAGACTGGCTCAGAACAAGACCAGCTTTCATAAGCTTACCCCTCCATGGGAAGGACCTTTCGTACTCAGCAGAAACCTACACAATGGATCCTACTACTTGGTGGACATCAGAGAAGAAACTAAGTTGACAGGCAACAACACAGACCATACAAGATTCCCAATGACAGAAAATGACAGGCCCTGGAACATAGCGTAGCTTAGGCCATACTACACATAGATAGTACGAGCACCCGGATGAGACGACCTCCACCTTTTTGTATCTTTTCAGTTTAAAAGCAGTAGGTTTTAGACGCGCTCTTTTACTTACCAGGGTAACTAAGTGGACTGGAAGGTTTTTAATGAGGCGGCTTGCTAGATATGTACATATTATTTGATCAATGAAATAAGGATGACTCCTCTAAAGAAAAGAGTTTGTCGTTTCAGATCCTTGTTGTTCATATAAGAAGGGGTGATACGTCTCCAACGTATCTATAATTTCTTATGTTCCATGCTATGTCATATCATGTTATTACATGTTTTATATGCATTATATATAGTTTTATGCATTTTCTGGGACTAACCTATTAACAAGATGCCAAAGTGCCAGTTCCCTTTTTTCTGCTGTTTTTTGTTTCAAAAAAGTACTTAAGGAAATATTCTCGGAATTGGAAATAAAAGATCCTGTAATTATTTTTAGAAAATGAAGGTTCCAGAAGACCGAAGACTTGACGAAGTGGACGACCGAGGGGCCGTCACCACCTCGTGGCGTGGCCAGCCCTGGGCCCGTACGAGTAGGTGGTGAGGCGGCCTCGGCCGCCCAACGACCTCGCCCTTTCGCTTATAAGTACCCCCCAAAACCTAAAAAATCATACAGTGTTCATTATTTCCTCCACGGGTCCCGAGCCACCGCCGTCGTCAACACCAATTCGGGAGAGATCAAAACTGCTCCCCGGCACAAGGGGGAATCGTCGCCGGAGGCCTCTACGTCGCCATGACCGCCTCCGGACTGGTGCGTAAGTAGTCTACCCTTGGACTACGGGTCCATAGCAGTAGCTAGATGGTTGTCTTCTCCTCTTCTGATATCATGTTTAGATCTTGTGAGCTGCTTATCATGATCAAGATCATCTTTATGTAATTCTCCATGTTGTGTTTGCTGGGATCCGATGAATATTGAGTACTAAAGTTATTGCTCCATAATATATCATGTGTGTGCTATTTAATGATCTTGCATGCTCTCCGTTACTCGTGTGTGCTTTGGACAAGTAGATGCTTGTAACTCCAAGAGGGCGTATTTATGCTCGATAGTAGATCTGGGGCAGTGACAGAAAGCTTTGAGGTTGTAGATGTACCGTTCCTAATAGGGATAAAACACTAGTACTTTGTCTAAGGATGATGTTACTTACTTTACACACAGTGCTTAAGGCGATAATCTGTTGCATGCAACTTAATACTGAAAGGAGTGCGAACGCTAGCCGGAAGGTGGATTATTAGTCATAGATGCGGTTGGAACGGTCTATGTATATGGTTGTAATGCCCGAATGAATCTCACACTAGACACCATAGTGTTAGTATATGCATTGGTTTTCTCATCATTATTCTATCAATTGCCCAGTTGTAATTTGTTTACCACACATGCATGAATGTTATTATTATTTATGGAGAGACACCACTAGTGAACTGTGTACCCCGGTCCTTCTCATTAATCTGATAAAACCACAACTGCAAACCTGTTACTTTTCGCAAACATCCATCTTTCTTCCACACATACATTTAATCCTTTATTACATCAAGCCGGTGAGATTGACAACATCACTGTCAAGTTGGGGCAAAGTAACTTGATTGTTTGTGTGCAGGCTCCACGTCAACTTAGCACCAAGACTTTTCTAGCGCCGTTGCTACCTCGGGGGAATTCTCATTTCCTACTGGTTCGATAACCTTGGTTTCATACTGAGGGAAACTTGCTGCTGCACTACTTCACACCTTCTTCTTGGGGTCTCCCAACAACACACCCACCGTGTGCATCAAGGGGTCTTGGGGGCTTACTAAAAAAAAGTTATAAGTTGAAAACTCAAGACCCGGCAAAGACGCCACAATGTTCTTGGTTATACTTGCCTGCTAGCTCGATGCTTTATTCTCACCCGGCAAAGACACCACTATGACCTGTTGCTAAAAATCCAGCTTTCAATCTGACTATGATGCCCATGGGGACTTAGTAGACCTTGATCGTCCTAGAATTTTACGCACGAAAGACGTCATGAGAAAGCCGGCTATGCAGAAAGCTAAAGAAACCAAAAGGGTCATCGACACCAAACAAAGGACTTGTAGAATTCGGCCAAAGCCGGATATCATTTAGCAAAAGCAAGTTTTTTTTTCAGGTGCACCAGAACAGGTATAACTAGCTAAGAATTTAAGCTAACATATTACACGCCATCTAGGCGAAAAGAATATTTGTTTCACAGGAACATCAAAAGTATCTGAGTCAATACAAGCCGGGCCAGTCTCAGAAGGAGCAGCAGGAGTCTCCGGAGCGGGCGGATGAACCGGAGGAGCCAGATTTCTTCTTGGATTTCCTTTAGGCCAAGCCTTCAGCGACCTCCCAAGACATCTCAAAGACAGAGGCAAACTCGGCAACAGCAATAGCCGGGCGAGGAGGAGCCGACACGTCTGGAGTTCCCGATGGAGGCGACGCCTCCGGCTGAGTCGGAAGAGGAGCGCGATAGCTCGGATCCATCTTCGTCACCGCCGGCTCCTTTGGATACAGCTTGGCCCCTCAGCATTAAAGCCGGTTTGAAAGTAGCTCAGGCTCAAGGTATCTGTAAGCAGTGTTGCATTGTGTCGGGTCTTCTCATCAATCCCCTTGATGTCATCCCGAGTAAGAGGAGTCCCATCACTCTTTTGGGGAGGCCATCCTTGGGTCAGAAGCGCAGTGTCCACCGCCGGGTAATGCACCTTGGTCAAAGCCAGAATGCGCATAGCAGCACGCCGAGCAGCAGATCTCCTCCAGATATCAAGCCAAGTCGGCAAGACGTTCAGTTGTTGGAAAAATTTGCCCTGCGTTGTCGGCGGCTTCTCCCAGTTATGACAAGCCATCAGAGCTTTCCCGGTGCCATAATACAACTGCTGAGTTAAGGTGTAGGCGGCCCTCAGTTTTCCCTCCGGCTCAAGCTTGCATATAAGGTTCCAAGCCCCTGAGACAGATAACACAGAACTGTAAGTCGGAGGAAAGACCAAGGCAAAGAAATAAAGAACACATGACAAGGCCGGCTTACAAAAGAGCAAGGCCACCATCTCAGAGATAAATGCGACAAACTTTTCAAACTTGGCATTGGAGGCCTTAAGATCCTCCTGTAACTTGTCACGCTACTCGTTCCAACTGGCTTCATGCTCCTCCATCTCTTGCTGAAGGTGGGAGTTTTCTTCGGCGGCTTGGCCGAGTTTCTTCTCCAGCTCGGCGATCTTATTTTTAAGCTCGGCGCGGTGGCCGGCTTCCGTCTTCAGCTCCTCTTTCACCACATCGAGGGCATGGCCTTGCTGGCGAGTTTGGTGCTGAAACAAGAAACGGAACAATGGTCATGCAAAGAACAATAAGAGTAAGAAAGCCAAAAATTTCTATAAGTCCCGGGATGCGCAGGCAAAAACCCGACACTTGGGGGCTACTCAATTGTGGGCTCCGAAATACAAAGGTTCAACAAGAAGACCCGGGACGTCACAAATGATCATCCCGACTCTCGGGGACTACGCAGTTGAAGTTTTATCAAGACACATCTAAAGAAAGACTCGGAACATTGCAAGCAATCATTCTGACTCTTGAGGACTACTCAACAAAACTACAATTTATGTACCAGATGGAAGGAACAAGTCATTCGGAATTCCCGAGTCATCGCAAGCTGATAACCCGACACTTGGGGACTAGGAGAGAGTTACACTCATACCGCAAATTTATCTTGGAGTTCAGCAAGCATGGTGTCCTCCGCTTTGTGGTGCTCCGCAATGCGTCGATGGAGTTCTCCAAATAGAGCAGTTAAGTCTAGGTCCTTGTAGGACTGAAAGCCGGAGGTGGACATGCGGGCTTTGCCGGTTGAAGATTTGAAGGCGGCAGTCTCGGGCACGGCGGTCTTGGTAATACGAGAGCCGACTGGCTTCACGCCCATCGCTGAGCCGGTTATCTCCACATCAGGTAGGCTGGATGAAGAAGGAGAAGCAAGGTGCGTCGCCGACTTAGCAACCTCCCCTTCAGCACGAAGGGGAGAAATGACGACTATCTCGTGGACAACCGGGGCGGGAATCGGAACAGCGTGAGCTCTGCACAAGCAAAAAGAAGATTAGAGCAAAGGACGGAGTAAAAACGAGTAGGTCACAAGTGGATAGAGACTCACCCCTCATTGACAACAAAGTTGCCAAAGAGATAATCGCTCGAATCTGAAGAAACTGACAGATATCAAGACTTAGCCCTCCACTGAGTCACGGCTAAAGGATAGAGAACGGATGGATGTTTCTGTGGACGCTTAACCCGGCGGGGAGCCGGGTTGTAGGGAATACCTTCATGAAGAGGCTTGTCAGAGTCTGAGGATCGAAGTCGGCGCTTTTGGCGACGAGCTTCCCTTTGCTCCTAACAAGCACATGGCGAGTTCGGTAAGACTCGATCAAAGAGTGAAAGAATGACAAGTCTCAACAAGAATTACCTCAGCAGAATCCGAACGGAGCCTCCTCTTGCCAGCCGGAGGACCCGGGTCTGTGGATGTGAGGATTGTATCTGACACGTTTGCATTTTCATTAAGAGAGGACCGGCTTTCCTGGATGTTGGCGTCCAGTAACTCAAGGAAGATCCGGGTGATGAAGTTTAACTCACCTTCTTCTTCTTCTACGCCGGCCTCAGGGCCGTCTTCTTCAGCATCAACTTCATTACCTGACTCATTGTCAGAGCCGAGTGTGGACGACAAAGTCGGGGACCACCAAGGGTCATCCGCCTGAGAAATTCAAGGTTATGATGCAAGAAAAGCTTCAACACAAAGGAAATTAGAGGTGTCAGAAGGTACCGACTTTAGGAGGTTGGCGGCAGAGAAAGGCGGAAGGCCGCCCTTCTTCAGGTCCTCCGCGGACTCACTAACAATCTTCCGGGCAGCCCTAATCAACGTCTCCTCAGGGTGCTGCTTGTTGTTGAAGCGCATCGGGTCAACGAGTGACCCGGTATATTGGCACATCAGGCCCGGACTAATACCGAGTGGCATAATATACCACCCCATCCCGCATCTGACCAAGTCTGCTCCGGTAAGCCCGTGGGCGAGAAGGGCGCAAACCCGGCCGATGAGAGGCTCGATGGCCTTCCGGTCTCCGGGAGAGGCGAAGGAGTTCATATTGGCGTTGAAGTTGAGTCTATCGGCGCGAAAGCCGGGAAGAGCCGGTAAACCATTAGGAGTGGAAGGCCGGTAGTAGAACCAACTCTTCTGCCAGTCCTTCGGGTGCGAGTGAAGAACCACACCCGGGAAGAAGAGGTTGCGACGGTGCTGAATGGTAACCCCGCCACAAGGGACTAGAGGGCCGTCCAGGTGTTCGCACTGGGGTTTGCACTAGTAGAATTCAAGGAAGAGAGGGAGATTGGGCGCTATGCCGAGATAGGCCTCGCTAAGGACGACAAAGTGGACGATATTACGCACCGAGTTTGGTGCAATATCTTGCGGATGGATCTGGAACTACTCAAGAACCTGGCGGAAGAAGAGGGAACCAGGTTGCGGAAGTGTCTCCTCTTTGACGGGAAGTCGCCAGTGGACTTCCGACTTATCCTAGAGCATACCAAGCTCAACCAAGTCCAAGACTCGGCGCTCTCGGATGGTCGATTTTCCTCAGTTACATCCAGCTTTCCGCTTTGACTTCTCGACGGCGACTGTCCCGGATGACCCGGCGCCGGCTGTCTTTTTGACCTTCTTCGGAACACGCTGGGCGGCCGACTTAAGACCCGTTGCAATTGGAAGCCAGTAGGACTGCAAACAAGAAGTTACAACGAATAGGAATCAGCGCAGATCTATCAGATAATAGGAAATGACGGGAAAAGGAGAAGATGAAAGGACGTGGTGCAGTTCATCAATGAAGATCACGAAAAGGAGAAAAAAATACACACGACAGAAGGGGAAACAGCAAAACAACAAGCTGTTCACTTTGAAATGGATCTGGATGAACTTGGAAAAATAGAAGGAAAAGAAAGCTTCAAGAACCGAAAATAACACAAGTGATGTGGCCCAGTTCGTCAGATTAATCTCAAAGAGATAAGAGAGAAATAGTAAAACATATAAACGCGCGGAAATTTCGGGGTACCATCAATACAGATCTGAGGAACCTTGGAAAACCGAGAAAAAAGGAAGAAATATGAAGAATGCGAAGAACACGCAGAATTCGTTCGAAAGAATACTTGAGGATCGGAAATATGAGATTGAGTCTAAGCATTTACCGAAAGATGGAGTTCGTCCGCTGGATCTTGACCTCACGGAGACGAACGGCTCGGGAAGCTCGAGTATGGAGAGAGAGAAGGCAGAGCGACCAGCTCGAGGTTGAAGACAAAGTGAGGCGCACAGGGGAGAGTGAGTCGCAGCTCACCCCGACCTCCCTATTTATAGGCCTCTAGGGTTTGACCTAGGGGCAAAACAGTAAAAGTGGGAAGATAATTATTATCTTGGGGTACATAACCTGTTGTCCAGGAGATATTCCCTGACAAGATCTTTGCTTCCTCGAGAAAGTTATTATCTCCTCGATTGCCGCGCATGGATAGACATTAAATATGTAGTTAACCAAGAAGGTTGACCAAAAGACAATAGAGAGAGTAAAGAAAGAAGATAGTCAAAGGCTCACATAAGTGAAAGTCGGCAAGCGATAGCCGGGTTATGAGTGTGCCGCCAGCAAGAGCCGGTCAAACTGATACCCGAGAGCCTGTTTGTCTAATTAGTTGTTTATTTTTTTTCAGATAACCCGGACAAAAGGACTGAGGGCTTGCCCCGTAATACGCTCAAGGGTGCAAGGTGAAGCAAGTCCAGTCTGATGTCCAAATTATCCTAGGGGCTACTGTTCGGGGGATCATAAACCGGTAGGCTCACCGACATAGAAGATAAGCCTGCCTAGCAAGAGCCTGGGTGTGACGCCCGAAAACCGCATAATAACGATTTTAGGTCGCCCACCAGACATAATGTGCACGCCGAAACATGCGCATTATGTGGGTGGAATTGTGATATCATTACAACAGTTCTGATACATCCACAAATACAACATAAGATATAAATACAACAACGACTCGAACGAGCCAAGATACAGATGTTATAATACAAAGATACAAATGACAGCGGAAGCAAAAATAGTATCCGACCACGGATAAGAAGCAAATTGGACTAAGAGTCCTGAAGATAAGCGATGGCGCCATATCCCTGCCCAACCAAGCCGGAGGGATTCCCAAGCTAACGTCGTAAGACTTCAAACCTGTTAACTGCACATAAAGCACAACCCAAAAGAGGGTCAGGGCACTCCCTGGCAAGCAAAACCGACTTGCCTACTTTCTACACCATCTCCCAAAGTATGGGGGTAGGTGGACTTAGCGGCAGCAGCACTAGCAACCTAAAGAGACACGCTACAACTTCCGTCTAATGAGAGAGGGATAAGAGAGCGCATAAGATAGCCAACTACTACTAACACCAAACATAACCCATTCTCGGATTAACCCCCTCAACCAAGTATGAGGAAGCAATTCGGGAAACTCACACGTTGAACAATTTTAGTTATCATTTGTGATGAAAGTAATTCTATATTACTAGTCAGATTAATTAACAATGATTAGGTGTAAGTTGTCTAGATCTTGTTAGCCAGCATCATCACCAAGTCGTCCATAACCGTGGACACGGCTCATCGATAAGATTATACCCTGCAGGGGTGCACTACTGGACCCATACTCGCATGATCAACCCAGTCAAAAGTAGGGTCAATAGTTCAGCATTTAGGCCGTAACATTTAGCAAAAAACGAATCTTAAACCCAAAAAGTGATGTGTGTTGATAACCGGGAAACGAATGGATTAAGATGAAGACGGACGGTGCAATTAGCGAGCATGGGAAGGCTTGTGGAGGTTTTAAAACATTAGGGCCTTTCAACCCAACTCTTTTCCTTCACCGCAACAAGTCCAGGAGCCACGGGAGCTATGCTGGTCCCGGCCAAAAGGGTGCGGACTCCCGCAGGACACACCCCTCCGCACCAACAGGTCGCGCCCTATATGCATGTAACAAGGCACACCGCCAAAGTAAAATACTACACTAGTATCGATGCATATGAGACAAATGGAAAACCCGAACTAGGTGCAGCTCCCGGACAAGTCGAAGTTCCAGTCAAAGTCGAGGGGGGCTCCATAGGGCCTCCCACAAGTGGTTAGTGCGCTCAAAATTGGATCCGAGGACAAAATCTCAGTTTCTAGGTCGACACTTAGCAGAACAAAGCACCTCGCAAGGCCTTCCGCCGGTGCCTTATCTTTTAATTATAATACCCCAATATAAGACAACATTTTATTAAGGTAGAATAATCTATCATACTAAGCATGTGAAATAAAAGACCAACAGACGACTCGCACAACCAAATCTAAGCATGCGCTACGACTCGCAAGGCCAACAGATAAAACATGCAACATGTATTAGGTTGTGGGGATAAAGCTGTATGGGCTGCAGGATAAACATGTGATGGGATCGCAATTCAAGAATCGAATACTAGGGTAGCAGAGATCAACGGCAGGAATGAAAGACAATGTATAGGTAAACAAGCAAACTTTGCTTGCCTGAAATCCCGCATGGAAGCAGATCTTGTCGTTGCTCACACATCTCAACGTCGTATCCGCGAAGAAGCAACAAATACTGGAAAGCGTAAAAGATGCATTTTACAACTACGGCAAAAGATCCAGCATGATCATATGAGAAATGATGCATGGCATGGCAAGATGCAATACAATGCAGGTAATCCAAATTAAGCGGGAAAGCAACCCCGACAATTAATATTTAGGTGCAAGTTATTTATTTACTCAACAATATTAAATGTTGGTTAACATGGTAACACATGGCATGGTTGATCTAATTAAATTAAATGGAATAGGGCAATAATTAAATAAAGCCCAACACTTTCCATATTTAATTATTTAGGTGCAACAAATAAATTACACTAAGAAATTAAAATAAGAGATGAAAAATTACATACAAATGGCATATTAATGTTTATTGCATTTTCCTGATAAAAATAGATATAAAATTTGTATTATTTGCATAAGCCAATCAAAAGATATATAATATACAAGATTTGCACTTATTCTGAAACTGAGAAAAAAATAGAAAGGAAAAAAAAGAGGGTTTTATGCCTTCACAAGGATTTGAACTTGGGACTGCAAGGAGTGAAGAAAGAAGCACAGCCACTGGACTGGCTCGGTTTGGTGAATGATACATAATCCTACGCTATATGTGTTTGCAGGCTACGTTACGTTATCTGAACCAAAGACAGAAAATAACAGCAATCTTCAGACTTGACAAAAACGAAAAAGGGTGGTTAATGTTGTGCAGGACATGGGATTCGATCTCTGGATCTCCCAGGAGGAGAGAGTAACACAGCCACTGGAACGGTGTGATGTTTCTGACAGAAACTGGGCGATGGTTAAGTTGAATAAAACCGAAGATGTTAACTGAACTTTGAACAGAACAGCGTCAGGTTTCAGAGCGGGAGACGACGCGAACGAACTGCAGTCCTCGACCGCGTCCAGAGGTGAAGGCGCATGTGGGCGTCGGGGTGCTGGATGGTGCTGGTAAGGTGCGGGTGCCGGGTGTGTGCGGGAGGGCCAGAACGGCAAGGGGCGAGGCACACAGCGGGCGCAACACATGAACAACACGGAGGAGCTCTTCCATGGTGGCCGGAAGGAAG
This sequence comes from Poa annua, assembly GCA_026929855.1. Lineage (NCBI taxonomy): Eukaryota > Viridiplantae > Streptophyta > Magnoliopsida > Poales > Poaceae > Poa > Poa annua. Next base: position 99,929,298 of record CM049427.1, read on the forward strand.
TCGTGGACGCTCGCAACGCTTTGGACAACAATTCATGAAGGGGAAAGCGGGAATGGAGTCACGAGGCTCACCGGGAGGTGCTAGAGGTCGTCGTTCATCTCGGGGAGGTCGTGGTGACCGGAATTCGGATGCGGAGCGTCGCCGGTTTCGGAGAAGAAGGAGAGGAGCTCGACGACCTCGGGTACCTCCAGCTCGATTCACTGCGCAGAGAGGAAGACGACGATGCCGCGCCGCACCTTGTACTGACGGATCCCCTTCGACGGTGCCGGAGATGGGGCGACGGCGACCTTGCCCTTTTCTTTCTCTCTCGGGAAGAACAGGGAACATGAAGAAGGAGGGGAAAGTGGCGGCGGCTGTGAGGAGGGAGAGGGAGGAGACTAGGGTTAGGGTTGGAGGGGGCTTGCTTTATAGGAGGGGGAGTGGTTGGAGGTGGGGGCCATGACAGGGAGAAGGAGCACGCACCTGTTTCTCCTCTGTCTCCGTACGTATGAAGAAGACAGGGACTGGAGGAGGTGGGCTGGCCCAAAGTTGAGGGAGTAGAGGAAAACAGCCCAGCTTGGCCAGGGTATATTTATTTGTTTTGTTTTGTTTTTCCTTTTTTTTATTCTTTTCTGTTTTTGTATTTTTAAAACAAAATAGAAAAGAAATGAGATAAAAACTTTTGGACAATTTTAATAGTTTCAAAATAGACAAATTAATTTATTGGTATGATTATTTGTAAATATTTGAAACTTCACATTTGAATTTATTTGAGTTTGCATTTGAATTAAAATGTGGATTTTGAATTCAAATGCAACAATTAAATTGATGAGATGACAAATGCAATGACATGTTGATGAAAAGAAAAAACACACAAATCTAATTGGAGAAAAAAAATTCGGGGCGTTACACTTTTTTTTGAAAGGAATGCGGTAGGGGAAGCCCCTACAGCGGGTTTTTTATTTTTTTAAAAATAATAAGAACCCAAATCTGCGTCCATGAGGACTTCAACCTGGGTGGCTGGGTTGTACATCCACTTCCCTAACCAAGTGAGCTAGGCTCACTTCTTTCGGGCCGTTACACTGGGCCGGATCAAGCATAAAGACATAGGCCGGGTGACACGTAAGCTGATGCGCGGCGGGTGCCTTGCCGTGCAAGTAAGAAGGATCCAGAAGGCTGGAGACCAAGTACATGACGGAGTCCTGATAAGGAAGGCGAAGACTTAGAGGACTTAGAGTAGAGTCCGGTTATGATAGGAACTCGGATCCTGGTTTGTACCTCCAGCGAGATCCACCGCCTATATAAGGGGGTCTCATGATTCCTAGAGATCCAAGGTAAGAAGTCATAAGCAATACCACCATTGTAATCTCGAGACCCGGAAGCTAAGGCGCCGAGTACTCGAAACCCAGATCAATAAAGCAGAAGAAGGAAGTAGGTCTTTACCTCAAGACGAGGGGCCGAATCTGGGTAAACCCTTGTTTCCCCACGCCACGCTAGGAAAGCTCCGGATGTCGGAAGCCTCCATACCCCTAATCTCAAGTTTCCACCCGGAAACATCTGTCGTGACAATCCCACGACACCTGCCGACCTCAAGAACGGCTGACCCCGAGTGCTGGCCTTCAAGCAAGCTCTCCAGGACGAGCTAAGACAAGAAGACCTGCTCCTCCTGGAAGAGGCCTGGCACCGCGTCATACTCCGGGCAGCGTGCTACCAGAAGGCACTGCGACGGTACCACAGTCGGCACATACGACGTCGAACTCTCGAGTTAGGCGATCTTGTTCAGCGCAGGATCCAGTCCAGGGAAGGCCTCCACAAGTTGTAGCCAATGTGGGAGGGACTGTTCAATATCGCACGCATAGCGCGTCTAGGCGCTGCTAGGCTGGTGTAGCATACCTGCAATTTAAATAAGGCAGATACCTGTGTATAGTGCAAATCCCTGGATCGATTCATTTGCACACACAGTTTACGATGTAATATCACAACAAAGTATCAATTTTATTACATCGATGATCCAGACTTACAAAATATTCATTACAAGTTGCATAGCATAAAGCTAGCTTTGAAATAGTACACAGCGGAAATACAATAGCAGTGGGTCTCCAACAACTTCATGTTGCCACAGGCGAAAACATGTTGGTTGTAGACTCAAAACCTTTAAACGAAACCTCACTCGTCATTTGATCAACCTGCAATAAGAAAAATATTGCAACAACGTGGGTCAGATTCCATTAAAATGGAGTCCGGCAAGTGACACTATGGTGGACACTTAATGGAATAACTCTATAGCCTATATGCATATTTGGCTGATGGAGTTCAAGGCTATTTTGCATAAAGCCAATTTTTCCTACTCTTTTGAGAACACTTTCTTCAAATCAAGACAAGTATGGCATGAAAACCACAATCTCATCTTCCCTTGTTCACCCATCAAGTTTTATTTCTGAAGTTGGAATGGTGGAATCCTCCGTTGACGTGCGTAATCAGCTGCTCAAATTGTCAGTACCGGGGACACGGCTAATTACTTAGTTTTTACACTCTATAGAGGTTGTGCACGTTCACCATTGTACCCATTCAACCCAAACTATCCTTTACACACCATTTGTGATAAGGGAGAATGAGACGAGATCGTTCAGAAGCATTTTCCCTCCCACCTGGCTTGACCCGTTCCACCTAACATCCCCCTACATCTGCTTGTCAAGCCGGAGAGAGTCCATGCAATATAATTGATCAAGCCAGACCCCATATGGCAATGGCTGCACTGGAAGCAATCGTCACTCGGAGTTCTTCAGATTCCTCTGTTCCGTGGGTGGCCATCCCCAAGTGCACATACTCCAGGAACCATAGACATGGACCTGAGTAGCCACTCAACATAAACCATACAACCACTTACCACCCAGGTGTTTCATTCTTAATTTAGTAGAATTTAGATTTTAACAAAACAACATTTGCATAGCATCAATAATTCTACTAAGTATTGTATAGGAGGCTAGACACATGAATAAGTAATTTCTACACAGGTTTAGCATAGCAATATACACATGCTTATATAAAAATACACTAAGTAATGCATATAGAAAATAATAGAAAGTTTATGAGGTGTGCCACTTGCCTTTGAATGTTGTCGTTGTTTACAAACTCTTTTCAACAACGAACGTTTGCTCTCCGTTCAATCTAAACAATATAAGCAAACAACAATACAACAATCATCAAACATACATGCACATACAAAGTGAACAAACAGGTTTCATAAAACTTCTAAGGAAAATATGTTTATGCATGAGGTGCAAAATATTCCTAAGGACTAGAGATGTATGTCATGCTAAGAAAATATTTTAAGTCTTAAGTGAAAGACAAGATTAGGAAACGGGGAAAAGGTAGAAGAAAGATGTAGTTGGTCTTCCAGGCTTCATCTCCAGACTTGTAATATTCTCCTTGGTGATGTCTTGATTGAATTCTTGGTAGACTTGAATAATCTTCAGACTTGATGATTTTTGTATCACCTAGGCTGGTCTTGGATTTAACTTAGTCTTCAAGAGGTCTAAGAGAAGAAAAGAAAAATGAAAGAGAGAGGGGGAAAGACTTAGAAAATATTTCTGGTTGGTCTTCATGAACTTCTTCTTGATTTTTCTTCTAAGTGCTTCTACTCCTTGGAGATACTTCTGAAGTCTTGTTTTTGCTAAGTCCTTCATTGTTCTTCTATCTCCATGTTGAAAATTACTAAGTGTCTAAGTGTAGCACTTTACCAAAATGTTAAGTTGAAAATACTTCTAAGTTAGAGAAAAATAACGAAGAGGTTTTCCTATGAGGGATATAATTATAAAATAAAATATGTTATGCATGAAATGCAATTTTTAATCACATGAAAGCATCAAAATAACTTTTGTGATTTCTTTATAAATATGCATGAATTTATAAATGCAATTTAATTAATTTCTATTTTTGGAAAATTATAATAAAATGAATAATTATAAGATTAAAGGTTTCTATGATTAAATATTCATAACATAACTTTATAAATAGTGTTAATAGACAGGGGGCATTTAATTAAATTTATTGCAATTTGATTTAATCAAAAGTAATATTTCTATTAATAGTTATGTTGAAAATACTCAAACTATTCAAATTAAGTATATAACTATGAATTTATTCAAATATTACTAAAAATATCATATAGCAGTGGCATCAATTTACAAATATTCCAAAGTCTCTAAAACAATTTTATTTCCAATTTTTGAATTTACAGATTTAAAGTTATGCCAAAAATACTCAAATTCACCATTTGAAATTTTAATATTTTAAACCAAGTCAAATTTGAAATCTAACATATCTAAAATATTCTACATGTCAAGGGCTTTCCAAATATATAAAAATATTTGAATTTGGATATGTGGTTAGAAAGTTATAATAAATCTAAGTGGCAGGGGCTTTTCTGCAAAACCGCCATTTAAACAATTAAAAGAAAACAATTTCCACGTCAGCGCTGACTGGGCGCTGACTGTGCTGCTGACTGGGCATGCCACGTAGGCGCTGACGTGGTTAAGTGAAGCAATCAGGGCCGTCAGATCTGGATCTGGCGGTCCAGATCTAGGCCGTTGAAAACTTCTAATCTAGGCCGTTGAAAACAGATCGGACGCTCACGGTGCGTTGACCACCGGGCGGCGGCGCGAGTCGCCGGAGTTGGAGGCGATGGCGGCGGCGGCGCTCGGGCGTGGACCAATTCGGGACTCCGGTGGTCTCTTTTCTTCGAGGAGGTGACGGTGAGAAGCGGGAGGCCGTGGGGCGACGATGGGCAAGGTGGTGGCGCCGTATTCATCCGGAAACTGCAGGGGCGCGTGGTCGGGCGGCTTCCGCCGGCGAGCTTCTTGCGTAGCTCCAACTGCTGCGTGAAGAAACAAAGGAGGGGGCCAAGGAGGTGCGTGAGGACTTGGGGATGCGCAAGGGGAGGGTCTCGGGCTCGGGAGCGTGCTTACCTCACCGGGGATAGAGAAAAACGGCGGCGGACCGGCGGAGCTCCGACGAGCTCTTGCGTCAGCCTGGAGGCGTATTAGGTTAGGGTCTTTGGGGCAAAAGGGAGAGGAGGGTGTGGAGGTTTTATAGGCCGGGCAGGGGGGAAACAACACGCATCAATCACGCCGGATTTGGAGAGGAAATCGGGGGCGCAATTTCTGGACAGAGGTTGAAGTCGGGCTACGTCAGCATGACGTCAGCAATTTTTCTTTTTCTTTTCTGATTTTTCTTTTAATTCATAATTTTTGATTTAAATGTCCAAATGATGTCAAATTAATTTCTAAAAATTTGTAAAATTATTATCTGTGTGTTAAACCAGTTGTGGGCATGTTTTGAACATTTTTGAAAAATAAAATTTTGAATTATTGATTAAATACAAAATTGACACTTAAGGTCAAATTTGAACTTATATCTTAATTAAATTTTCTTTTGGCTAAAATCAAATTTGTAAAATACTCACATTCCAATATGTTTGAATTTAATTCATTTAAACTCATTTCCAAATACTAAATTCATTTTAGGCTTTAGTATAATACTAAATAACATAACACATACTATATGAAAATAAAAAGGAAAAATAATGTATTCATTTTAATTCAAAATAATTTGTGCACCATTAAATTTTATATTAAGATAATTCAATTGGAACTTCATAACCACTTTGGAAAAAAATTTAGTTTTAATTCATTTCTTATTTAAAATATATTAATCATTTCATGCTTTTAAAATAAATGAAATTCATTTAAGCAAATGAAATGTTTATTTGGATTGTTAAGTAATTATAAAATCTATGAGGTTTTCAAGTTATAAACTATAGACTTGTAATATCCAAACTATGTTTTGAACTCAGGTAAAAGAATAATAATCTTTTGGCAAATAGACAATGTTTTCAATAGTTTAAAATAACACTTGTAATTATTATTTTAATTTATTTATAGCTTAGGCTAAGTGGTTGAAATCAATTACTTATAAGTAAACTATTTACTTAGAATAAAATGGTTTGTACTTTATAAAACATTTGTAAAATTACATATTAAGGTTTTTGAAATACAATGGATAATGTAATGTTTAATTAGAAATAACTTTTGAAAATAATGACACATTGGGAATTTTGAAATAATAGACTTTTTCAAATTGGTTGAAGTCTTTTATAGTTGGTTTCCTTAAGCATTTAAAGTTTTATTTTAATCAAAAACAAAAGTTTTAAATTTTAGTGATTTTTGAACATTATAAAATGTTGGGATGTTACAGCTAGACACAATGGAGGGAGTCGTCGTGGCAAACACGTGGAACAACTTGAGGTTTATACGTCTCAAACGTATCTATAATTTTTTACCTTCCATGCTTAAATTATAACAATTGCTACATGGTTTATATACATTTTATATGTTTTTTATGCATTTTCTAGGACTAACATATTAACAAGATGTCATAGTGCTAGTTCCATGTTTTCTGTTGTTTTTTGTTTTAAAAAGTTGTTAAGTAAATATTTTCGGAATTGGACGAAACAAAAGCCGAAGTTCCTATTTTCCCGACGCGTCAAGGGGTTTGAAGGGGAGACGAAGACGGGCATCGAGGCGCCCTCACCATATGTGGGCGCGGCCCCTACTTTTGGCCGCGCCGGCATGTGGTGAGAAGCCTTCGGGGCTCCACAAAATAAGACCTAATCAAGAAGCCTTTTCTCAAGAAGAGTTCCGCGGCGCCGCCGCCATCGAAGACAAGATTTGGGGGACATAAGTCTCTGTTTCGGCACCCTGTCGTGATGGGTAATTGCCCCCGGAGTCATCTCCATCAACTTCACCGTCATCTCCATTGCCGTTGCTGACTCCTACGATGAGGATTGAGTAGTTCTCCCGCGGGGCTGCGAGCTCTACCGGTAGCTATGTGGTTTATCTCTCTCCCATGGTGTGATCTTTATGTGATCGTGAGTTTTGTAATCTAGTTGAATATGTGATGTTACTCTTTGGACTTGTTTGGATACGTCGTTTTAACAGGACTAGTTTCCCTTAGCCTCATATAACCGCGTAACAAACTAAAACTATGTTTGGGTGTGGAAAAAAAACAAAAATATGCGATAATCAGTTTCTACAAAGCCAGGAAATTGCGTTGAGGCAAAAACGAGTAATAGTGGTTTTTCTCAAAACACGATTACGAGTTACGACAAACTCAATCGCTACTTTGTTTTCTCCCTTATTCCCTGGGTGTCATTTCTCTCATCTGATGCCCGATCCTAGATCTTGAATCACGCAAAGAAATCAGCTCTAGAATCAAAGCCTTGTAGTAATTCAATGGTTGGTTGCTGACGCTGCCAGGGATAGCCGATTGGCCTAACCGTAGAAGCTCCGGCTGGGATCACCGATTCGGTGGCTAGTGACTCCGGCTGGCGAGACAAGGACTCTCTTCTTCGTCTTGCTTTCATCGCCAACAATCAGACACGCCGCAGGATAACCACCATGCACAGGCCTTGCGGACGGCGTTAGCCACACTCCTGACTCCGGTTCTCTGTTGTTTGTAGACGAATGCCTCATGCCTCGCGCCGGACGACGTCAAGCACCTCCCGAGCTCTAACTCTATTGTGTCAGGTCGTCGCCACAGGATGATCTCCATGAGCTCCATGCGAATTGAGAAAGTTACTGATTACGGGGAAAAGTGGAGACGCCGGGAGCCTGGATAAAGAGGTGAACTGGTCATCCGGAGAAGAAGTTGGGAAGCGGTTTGGCCAAACACGATACAATACAAACAAGTTTAAGGATTGACCGACCCAAACATGGATTTGGCGCACTTGTTCCTAACAGAAATATCTAAAAAAACAAGTTTTCAGAAAAGACCTACAAAAAAGCTGTTTGCCCAAAACTAGCGCTAGTTTTTCTGTATCCAAACAACCACTTTATCTATTATGAACTCCGGGGTTATTTACGGTTGTGAAGGTGATGGTGTGCGTATCGTGTGTGATTTATTTATTATGTTGTGGTGTTTATTTAATCGGACTTTGAGCGTGCTCTTCTAGCTCTACGCAGTGAATGGTGTTTATCATCCAACAAGAGAGTCTTTGAGAGTAGTATTTATTATTCAACTATGCGGTCATTGTTGAGAGTGTCCTCTAGTGAAAGTACGATCCCTAGGCGTTGTTTCTAGGCGTTGAAAAACCGTTTACAACCTATTATGTTACATATTTGCTTGATGCCATTTTTATTTCAGATTACAATTACTATTTTTATCTAGGCTTAAGGTCAGACCCAGGACCCTGCGACGCTGCACCACCATTGTCCTCATCTCTCACCAGCCTCAGTCCTTCCTCCTTTGCGTAGGTCCGGCCGCTCTCGTTAAAGAGGAAAGTGTGGCCGAACAAGAGATGGCAACGTCGGTCGACGCCGTCTAGCACCAAAGTGGTAAGTCTTGGGAGCACGGCCCTGGGTGGCCATGCCGGTCCCCTCGTCTTATCACCAAAGAGGCAAGTCGCAGGCGTCACCACCCTACTCTAAGGACGAAGGCTGGTACCTGCGAAGGGGACCCATTGTACCGTCTCAGCACGTGACGTAGAGCACGGCAAGCCTCCCGACGCCATGCCTCTTGCTTCATGAGGCCTCTGTCCTTAAGCCTAAGGAGTCTGCCCTCCTGAGGCCTCCGGCTACCGGACTGCCTGCAACTCTTGTTCACACACAGACCGCTTCGTAGGCCTTACACAGTCTCTCACCTCCGAGGGAAAACAGACCATCATACCCCAAGATCCATTGGCCCGACAGTAGCCCCCGGGCCAGTGACGGATGCGGCCCACCTGTGGAGCCGTGTCGAAGCGGGGCCAAATAAGTAATTTTCCAGAGGAGGTCTTGATGCAGGAATTCGACAGGTGGAGTGTGTCGATCGGTTTTCCATCCGTCGTGGCGGCCGAGCGCGAGGGGACGTGGTAATGATGGCAGGGAGTCGCGGCAACCGTAACGTCCCATCGTCATGGTGAATATTTTTTTCCTTTGCGCTTGGATTCTCAGTTTCTGTCCGCACTCCTCCAGGACACAACGCCTCCCCGCCAGGCCTTAAATAGGGTCGAAGGGGCGCCTCTGTATCCATACTCCGCTCCTTCTCCCACCTACCTTCTTCTTATGTTCCCCTCCAAAGACTCGAGGAGCTCGAGGTACAGGGCGAGGGGGACGCGCGGCCGTGGCCCCTGACGTGGGCACGAGCCCTCAGGGGGATTCCCTAAAGCCTCGCGACCGTCCGCGGGGACACCCGCCGGGCCGCAAGACAACGCCTGTGCTTCTTCGGGTGCTTCGCCTCCCCCTTGCGACTGGGCGGACGGGTGCGAGTTCCTTGTGAGGATGCGCCACGTGTTCTTCGCCATCTTCTGCTCCCCCGATTCTTCCTTCGTGTAGTCGGGGATGACCCGGTAAGTGGCTGCAGGCTGCGCAAGGAGGGCTGCCGCGACAGCCCGATCTGGTGCTCGGTCGGGCGGAACGACGATGGTGCCGTCTACCTTTCGACTGGGTGGATGACCTTCGCCCGGAACCACCAGGCCAGGTCGGGGAGTCACCTCTCCTTCAAGTTTGTTGGCGGCGACACCTTCCTCATCAAGCTCTACGAGGAGCATGGGGGTAGGCTGGCCTGCTGCCTGTGGCACCTGGGCGGCAACGGCAGTTCGTCCCCGGCCGAGGACACCAGCGTCAAGAGCCTTGACGACGACAGTGACGCCTCCGACGAAGATCTGAGCCTCGCTTCGGTGAAGCACGAGGATGACTCCGACTAGGCGCTCCTTCCTTGCTTAAGTAAAAGAACATTGAAGAAACACAACAAAGATAAAAGTTTTAGCATTGGTTTTTAACTTTGAACATGTATATCATATAGATAGTTGTCAACGCAAAGAAATATAACAAGTGTTATAAGTGAGCATATAAGAATTGTTGCACAAAGTTGACACAAGTGTTTTCTTCGGGGATGGAAACAAGTGGGTAAACTGACTTAACATAAAGTAAAAGATAGGCCCTTCGCATAGGGAAGCAGGGATACAAATATGTGCTAGAGCTTTTTAGTTTTTATAGGTTTTTGAAATGATATAGAGAGCATAAAAGTAAGTTTTTGAGTGGTGTTTGTCGTTGTCCACGAATGGTAATGGGCACTCCACCCCCTTGTACACCAGACTTCTAAGAGCGGTTCCCACTCTAAGAGCGGTTCCTATTGAAGGACGTTATTTCTACCTAAGGGCAGATCATCCCTCTTATCTCTTTTGTTTACACATGTAGTTAAAAACTAGTATCATTGGTTGGCTGATTAGATGAGGGCAAAAATATGAAGATAATAAAACGGTTAAAGTTGTAATTAATTAGGACTGACACCCCATTTGCCAGCTCTTTCTGCAAAGTTAATGGATAAGCGATGTATATGCCACTAGTCCGGTTGGAGCAAGTCTGTCTAAACGCAAATGACAAGGTTGATATCGAAAACTACAAATCCTTTCTCATGAGTTAATAAACATTGACACAAATAAGTGATATTAAGTTTTGAATAAAAGGTAGCACACGAAATATTTGTTTGGAGTGGCGGGAAATACCATCTAATAGGTACGTATGGTGGACACAAATGGCATGGGTTTTGGCTCAATGTTTTGAATACAAGCGAAGCATTCCCCCTCAGTTCAAGGCTTTGGCTAGTAAGGTTATTTGAAGCAAACACAAGTAAACTTTGACAACAAGACGTATATAAAAACATATGGCAAGAATTATAAAACTCTACATTGTGTTCCTTGTTGTTCAAACACCTTTACTAGAAAGTATCTATACCTTAGAGATACCAAACATGCAAACCAAATTTCAACAAGTTTTACGGTAGTTCTTCACTAATAGGTTTTAATAACATGATGTAAAAGCTTAAAAATGATCTACTTGAGAGCTGAAAACAATTGCCAAGAACCACAACATACAAGATAACAATCCATAAGAGCATGTATATCTTTTCATTATACCGTCTACCACATTTAGCATTTTATGTTTCCAACCAAACACCAATCAACTTATGCAAGCATAAACTCTCCAAGTATTCAATAGTGAGACAAGAGAGTATAACATATGATAATTAACAGCTCTCGATAAGAGATGCATGAAAAACAAGAGCTAAAACCATTGAAGTAATATGCAAGAATACTCAACAAATATAAGTGGAGAATACGAGTATTCATAAGAAAAAGCAGAGTGTATCTCTCTCCCACAAAAGAATGCTAGGATCCATTTTATTCAGAAAAAGAGAATAACAAAAAAAAAATATAAGCAACCAGACACTCCAACTAAAGCACATACGATGTGACGAAATTAAAATATAGTTTAACTAGAGATAATCTGATAAATTGCTGATGAAGAAGGGCATGCCTTGGGCATCCCCAAGCTTATACGCTTGAGACTTCTTGGAATATGCTTGGGTGACTCAAGGGGGCATCCCAAGGCTTAGGTTTTTCACTCTTCTTGATCACATCATATCATCCTCTCTCTTGATCCTTGAAAACTTTCTCCACGTCAAAGTCAAAGTTAACTTCATTAGAGGGTTAGTGTATAATCAAAAAAATTCATATTCTGCATGGACACAATCATTACCAATGCTACTGGACATCAACAACTACTAATATTTTATGGAACAAAAAAATCCACTAAGAAACAACAAAAGAGGCAATGCAAAATAAATGGCTGAATTTGTCAAAAAAACAGATTAGTCTGTATAGACGAATTTGTTAGAGGCACTTAATAACTTACTCAAATCAGAAAACTCAAAACTAATTAAATTTGCGTACATACCTGAGGATCACGCACAGATGAGATCAGGTAATTTAGATTTTTATGTGATTTGGTATGAATTAAACGGTAGACACCAGAAAATTGTTCCTGTGCAGAAATCCAAATCTAGTATCAACTTCGTACTAGAGACTTTACTAGGCACAAATATGCAATAAAATAAAGACACAAAGGAGTTGTTACAGAGGTAAGCATGCTCCTTGACTCAAAAAAAAATAAAAAAAATAACAGCAAATAAAATAGTGGGTTGTCTCCCGTAAGCGCTTTTCTTTAAATCCTTTTAGCTAGGCAAGGACATCTTTTTAATGCTCTCGTAAAAATGAGAGTTGAAAAACAAAATAGAGCATGAAGAGGCAAACATCAAACACATTTAAGTCCACCCACTTCCTATGCAAAGGAATCTTGTAGTGGAATAAATTATTGGAACATGAAACAACTAGCATAGAAAGATGAAATAAATGCAACTTCAAAACTTCCAACATAAAGAGAGGTGTTTTAGTAACTTGAAAACTTCTACAACCGTATTTTCCTCTCTCATATTAACTTTCACTAGAATCATTGATAAAATACACAATACAACCATCACATGAAAGATTCTTATCATGATCCATATGCATAAAAGTATCATTATTTTCCTCATAAGAAAAAGTTATTCTCATTAATAACAATGGGGGCAGGATCATCATAAAGAACTTGAACATGATAGACAAGTGCATATTAAAAGGATAAGTTAAGTAATTCCTCAGTAACTATCACAAGTTTCAAGAGGATGATTGTAATTATAAGTTATGTCATCATATTCTTTATAATTATCAAAGACTGGATGCATAGTATCATCATAAACAATAGAATAATTATCCTCCAAATGGTGTTCATTTGTAAACATATCATCATTTTTACTAGAAGGAGAGGCCTCAAATATATAATCATTAGTAGAAAAAGGATTTTCAAACACCCCATCCCCAAGCTCAGAGCTTTCTATATCATCATGGGAAGAAACATGGATAGTACTAATAACATAATAATTAATAACATCATCATTTTAAGAATTATTAGTATCCCAGATATTTTCAATATCAAAAGTAGTGTGTTTTTCCCAGTCATGATCACTAATATAAATAACATGCATCGGTTAATCATGAAGTTCAGAATTATAAGTATCACTTATAATAGGAGCAACATGTTTGGGAGAAGATACCATTTCCACTCTCCTTTAACTCCTCTTCTTCTTCCTCTTCCCCTTTTTCTTCTCCTCCTCCTCTTTAGGAGGGAGAAGCTTGAAAGGAAGCTTCTCCACATAACCTGGTTTAGTATTAGAGACAATGGAATAAACTTGGGGGTGTGTGGGGGGGGGGGGGGGGGGGGGGATTCCTCTCTTTCATTAATAATAGCAAAACACATATTAGTCTTGTCATACTTTGGTAAAGTCCCATCCTTTATAATATTTTGTATGTAAGTGTTAGCATGGCAATTATTAACACAATAGAGATAACATCCATGCAACACACTATCCATATCTAGATCACTCATATCTAAGAAAGAAGTTTTTCTTGATAACTCTTCACACCCAAAAAATAATGTAAGTTCATCATGTTGATGTGGAGTGATCATGTTATCACAAAAGTCTCCTGCAATATCCTTATTACAATCTGAGCATTGAAATTTGAAATGACCCTCTTCAATAGCAAAGTTCACAAATAAAAGGATAGGTGGCACAAACTTTTTCACCAAGATCTCTTAGAGTCATGTACCAAGCTCTAGTTTTTTCGTTCCTACGATGGCTACAATATTCATCTTCAATTGGATTATTTTCACAAGGTCTATGCATTCCACAAAACTTAACCTGCTTATAAGAAATAGTATTTTCGGAAGTTTGAGCATGTTTATTGCAATCATCAACAATAATTTCATTTTCCATGCAAGTGTCTTTGAAAGGTTCATGATACACGTCCCAATTTTCTTTAGGAACATTAATGTGAGAAGCAAAGGTTCTAAAATAATCAACAATAATTTGAGAAATCAAGACAATATTTTTAGCACTAAGCTCTTGAAAACTAGAGGTTTCAACGAAAGACTTAATGCAATCATATTCATCGTTTATACCTGATTCAATTCTTTCAAGAAGATCCCATCTAGCTTCAAACTTCTTACTCGCGAAGGAACCCTCTAAACAGGCATCTAGATAATCTTTCCAATGACATGAAAACCTTGCATAAAAATTATTAACAATTATTTTCTTAGGAAGCTCATGGTTAGGACAATTGAGTATTAATGTTTTCAGCCTTCCCCAAGCATGAGCAGTGCTTTCTTCATTACGAGGCCAAAAATTAAAAATGTAATTCCTATCTACATACAATTTATAAGGAGGATAAAATTTAGGGTAAAAGATATATTCATGTTCCTTCCATTCCAAATGATGAGGGTCAACTAATAGATCATACCAGTTCCTTGCTTTGTCCTTAAGTGACAACGGAAATAATTTCTTCATGGCATTTTCTCTTGATAAACCTGCATTCTTAAACAACTCACAAAGTCCTTTAAGTTTCAACAAATGGTCACTTAGATGGACTGTTCCATCTCCTACATAAGGTTCCTCTATAACCATTTCAACAATTTCCATATGTATTTTTAAAAGTAATACTTTTAGAAGGGATAATTGGTTTGGTGCCATGGTTCTCTGAGTTATATCTGTTTGTGCCATATCCGCGTTGTTTCTCTCGTCCGGGCCCTAGTTGGCTTGCAAATCGGCCAAACGATCTTTTCCCTCTGGTCAACATACTTTGACCCGCACTTGGCCTAACTGGTGGGGTAGGCCTGGCGCGGCTCGGCTGGTGTGTCGGCTCGGTTGGGATTTCCTAGGGTCGGTGCGTGGGGCCGGGGCACTAGTCTGCCTGGTGGGGACGGCCCGTGGGGTGCGTGTGGGGTCGGTGTTGGGGATATACCAACCAGTGGTATCTCTGACATGGATCAATCCGGCTAGTCCAGGGTGGCCAAAGGGTGGTTAAGGCTGAACCCTACCGGGCGGCCTAGATAGCTGACGTACAAGGAAGTAGGCGGACGGTCGAAGGAAGGCGGAAGGCCCAAGCCCATCAAGCCACCAAGACCAAGACGGAAGGCGGTAACTAAGCCGGCTAGGTCTAGGACTCTGTTTAATTGCCGGACATGTACTTACCTTGTATCTCGCGACTTGGCCGCCTATATAAGCCGGCCACCGGAAAGCCTTTAGGGCACGCTACACACAATCTCATACACATTGTAACCTGTTCACGGCTATTGCCTTATAGTGAATTATAGCAGCACGTAGGGTCTCGCCACCGCTGTGAGATCTGAAGTTGGGTAACCTCGCCGTGTTCAATCCTGACCTCGATGACTCCAGCCTTCTTCCCCACATCCATCCATAGGCTAGAGGGCCCCCGTCTCCTATCAATTATGCTTATACTCCGACAGTTGGCGCCCACCGTGGGGCATAAGGTTTCTCGCGTCACTTCTAGGCGGGAACACTTGGTGGCGTGGGCAAGGAGATCGCCGTCGGTCGTGTCACAAGATGTGGTGGCTACAGCTACGTCAACTCAGATGAGTCCTGGCTCCCGGCGGACGACTACCTCATCGGGTGCGCAATCGTGCTGATCGGAGGGATTGACGTCTCCATCGGGTACACGCCGGAGGCGTACGACTTACCGTGTTTCTACACGCCCACCCACCAACCCTTTGACCAAGCGGTTGACCGGCAAGATGGAACTGAATCCGCCTTCTCTCAGGAGTCGGCTAAATCTGACTTCCATTTCGTCGGAGTTGTCGGACTGGGATTTGACTCCCTGCCGGAAAACAACGATCCTCAATAAATCCTTCCTGCTCTGTAGGAGGATGCGATGTCAGATGCGGGATCCAGATTACCGTTCAAGTCAACGTGGATTCTGACTCCGATGATGATGCTAGTATCTTTCAGGAGAGAGTCAAAAACTGCTTTTCCAGTGCCAATCCAGTTCCTTCGGAGAACACTATGGATACAGACATGCCTGACAAGCTGGCTATGATGGTTGTTATCGGCAACGACACAACCCCAGTCGCTTCTGATCTGCAAGACAAGCCGGAGGAGATAGCCGGCAACACCATTGTCGCTCAAATCGTTGACGGTTCCGGCAAGGTGCACGCAAAAAAGAAGACTGGTCTCTAAAAAGGCGGTAGCAGCAAGCCCATGTATTTTTCTCTCCGTCATCAAGGAGGTTGACGAAATCATGATGACTCCGGTCACCAGGGATACCCCACTCGAAAAAGTGGAGGAGCTTAGGCGAAACATTCTTTTGCACTCTGATTTCCTACGCAAAAGAGAGGAGCACGTTGAGGGTCTTGCGAAGAAGATCGAGAAGGAGCAAGAAAAGATATCAGCAAAGACAAACAAGAAGCTCTTTGAAGAAAAGAAGAGGTCAACAAAAAACCGCGGTGTTAAAGAGCCGCCAATCTACGCGCTCACAGCAGCTCAACATTTGGGTTTCGACTAGCGCACATCACCACAACGCACGACAGAAGGGCGATGCTTTTTTTTGCACCCTGGTCCTTAACGTTGTTGCTACGCTTGATACCCTTGATGACAAGGCTTACACAGCGGAAGAAAAGGTGGCCAACAAAACACACTTCATGAACAAGGCCCTAGAACAACAAGCGCGCGCCGACTCCTACAACCCCATGGCGGATGCCCGTGGGGGAGCTCTGGAGTCCTAGTCGGAAATTGAAGAGCAGCATCCGGTGCTGACCCTGAAGGTCCGTCCGGCTCCAGCAGCCATGGTGACTAAAGGAAGGCGACGCCACCTCCAAAGAAGATGACGCCGCAAAAACAAAGGCAGGACTAACACTCGCGCACAGGAAACAGAGATGACCTGCCACCCCCAACTTATCCCAGGCGCGGCGAAGGTGGAAGCCGGAACAATGGCCAACCGCCTAGGAAATATGACGGTAACGACCCTCCCAGGAGAGGTCGTGATCGAAGCCGGTCACCACCACGCAGCACTGGCAACAAGAGAAGGGAGGCGGCAGACGAGCCCAGACGCAACAGAAGTCGGGCAGTGCAGGACGAGCCGAACACCAACAGAAGCGGACAACAACTCGCTCCAGAAGACGCACGACATCTGTGTCTAAAAATTATCCTAGGTACAACGGCCTCGTTAAGCCGGACTCCTGGCTAGCCGACTATGCCATGGCCATAGAGATTGCCGGCGGAAGCAATCATATTGTCGTCCGCTACCTACCTCTCATGTTGGAATTAACGACAAGAGCTTGGATCGACAACCTTCCAGAAAATTTATCCACAGTTGATACGACATCGAAAAGTTGTTCTCTCAGCACTGCCAAGGAACATACAAGCGTCCAAACACCTATACGGATTTGCAACGATGTGTCCAGAAGGCAGACGAAACCATGGCAGATTTTGTCAGCCGATGGATCTCAGAGAAGGCCAACTGCCATGGTGTTTCGGATGCTCACACTATCCATGCCTTCTACACGGGCCTACAGACGAAGTCCCTACTCCGTCATAGACTCGTCCGTGAGCAAGTTACGGACCTTGGCGTAATGCTCAACCTTGCCGCCCAGTACGCAACAACAGACGATGGTGCCCGCGACGATGATCCGGATGTCAGCGTCGCGCCAAGACGGAGCAACAAGCGCAAGCAAGCAACGAAAGAGATAATCAGACCGTCTAACGAGGTTGCCGTCGCGCTCCTAGGAAACGCCAGCAAAAGGAAGTGGTAAAACTAGAACCGCGACGCCGGCTCAGGCCCTAAAGCGGCGCACATAACTTCAAAAATGATCCCACTGTTGGCTGGAAGTCAAAGAAGTTTGACAAGAAAGACATCAAGGAAGACGAGTATGACGACTCAATGTCAATCTCAAGCGATGACGACGCCTCCGCCAAGAAAAAGAAGCCTTAGTCGAAGGTCAAAGAATCACTCGTGTGCTTTGTCGGCACACCTTCGGCCAATGCAGAAAAGGCGAAGATGGGTGAACTCAACGTGACAATGCCAGACGTCCCTCGGTATTTGAACTGGTCCGAGGCGGCAATCGCTTGGGATCGGTCCAACCACCCTTATTATGTCCCCCACCCATGCAAATACGCCCTTGTTGTCGATCCCATTGTCGACAACTTCAGACTCACAAAAGTACTCATGGATGCCGCATGAACTTTTCTGAGGATCAGCTCGACCATAGCAACCTCACCTTTCATGGCATAGTGCCTGATAGACAAGCAAAGTCCATGGGCAGCATTAGGCTGAAGGTAACTTTCGGACCAGAAGAGAACTATCGCTCAGAGTTCATCCGGTTTGAAGTTGTGTCCCTTCAAGAGTGCCTATGATGCTATCTTTGGACGACCGGCTTTTGCCAAATTCATGGCAAGGCCGTGCTATATCTACAACAAGCTTAAAATGCCAGGGCAACACGGAACCATCATGGTTTTCGGCAACTTCCAGAAAGCTAAGAAGTGTGAGCGTCGTATGGCCGCCTTCGCAGAAGCCATCATCCACAAAGAAGAGCACGCACAACTTAAGGCGGACCCAGACAACTCCATGCCCAAGCAAAAATTTGATGTCAAGAAAACCTTTAAAACTTCAGAAGACACCAAGAAGGCGGACCTCACACCAGGCGACAAGTCCAGGCAAGTCATCACCGAGACCAACTTGGACAACAAATAGGAAGGCACGCTCGTCGAGTTCCTCCGTGAGAATCAAGACATCTTTGCATGGTCGCCATCCGACATGCCTGGTGTATTGAGGGAACTTGTCGAGCACTCGCTCAATATTATCAAGGGATCCAAGACGGTGAAGCAAGCAATAAGGCGCTTTTGTGATGAGAGACGCAAGGCTATAGGGAAGGAGATAAATATGCTGAGGGATGCTAATTTCATTAGAGAAGTTTTTTTTTTGAAAGGTAACATAGCTATTAATTTAGACAACAGAGTCACTGGTTACAATTTCAGAGATACAAGGAGGGGCAAGGCCCTCCCTGAAGGAGTCAGGAGACTCACAACTCACGCCATACTTGGCCAGCTCATGTGCTACAGAGTTACAGGCCCGACGAGCAAAGGAGAAATGGAAGGAGACAAAGTTCAGACGACATAAGCTTCTAGCTTCTTTCACCAAAACCCCAATAGTTGAGAGGTCATAGTCTGTGCTCTTCATAGCCTGGACAAGATTTGAAGCATCAGATTCCAAGATAATCCTGTTGGCACCAATTCTGAAGGCTCCATCAATGGCCGCAAGATAAGCAACCGCCTCAGAGTGCAGAGGATCCCTCAAGTGCACAGCTTTTCCCGACCCAGCAGCAACGAAATTTCATTAGACAAGTTGTACACACGGATTGGGTGGCAAATCCTATACTTGTTCCAAAGAAGAATAAAGAGCTGAGGATATGTATCGACTATACCGGTGTTAAGAAGTGCTTCCCAAAGGATCCCTTTGCGCTGCCTAGAATTGACCAAGTCGTAGACTCCACAGCAGGCTTGTAACATCCCAAAATTTTGGAAAGTTTAAAAATCACTAAAGTGTAAAACTTTATTTTCATATTAAAATAAAATCATCAATGTCCTAGAGGGCCAACTAAAAAGGATTATTAAGACTTAGTCAAATGTATTATGATGTTAATTCAATCAACTAAATTTTATTTACAAACCTAAGTATTGAACTGTAAATAGATATTCTAAATACTTCTTAAACCTTAAAACCATATTTGCAAAGTACTTTAAATTATTTTAAGTATACATATTTCAAAAATATGTTGGATAAAATATTTAACTAAAAAATATTATCTGGATTCTTTTTAAACCCTAGATAAATATTTATAGTCACAAAACTATTTGAAACATCCTTTAATTTTCAAATATAGTATTAATCAAATGTTTGAAATTTGAAATGTGTTTGGAATGATTTATTTTAATCATGTTTATTTGTCATATTTTCTTAATTTTGTTAAGAAACAAATCATCTTATTGAAACTCTTATTTAAATTTGTCCAAATGTGTTAAATGTCATTATTTGAAAATGTCATAATTTGAAAAGTATTACAAACATGAGTTTAAAAGTTTTAAAAGAAAGATCTAGAATTTACAAAGTTGTATAAATTTATTTGAACTCATTTCCATAAATAAAAAAAAGTTATGAAATAAATAAACAAAACAGAAAAGAAAAAAAGAAAAAGAAAAGATGACGTGATGCTGATGTCACAGTCCCCTACCTCTAACCGTGCCCACGACCGGAGCACGACCCCCACGATCCCCTGCACGATTCCCCGCCTACGCAGGTCCTCGGTCGCCCCCGAGCCCCTCCCTAAATATCCCGCGACCCCGGCCTCCTTTCCGCTCTCTCCCCCACCGAGTTTGTGCTTCCAAATGACCGAAAGAGCTCGTCGGAGTTCACCTCGCCGTCGTCGGTGTTTCTTCGATTCCGACCAACAAAGTTAGTCCCCGTCCCCAATACCTTGTCTCCTCTCTTTCCCTCTGTCTCTCTCCCCCTCCTAATCCCTCTCAAAAAAATTCCCGCAGACGTAGCCTTGGCTTCGTCCGTAACCCGAAGGTCGCCGGAGAAGACGCATCCCCGCTCGTGCCACAGTCGCTCAGGGACGCATTCAAGGACGCCGTTGCCGCCATATTCTTTGACGTGCTGAACCGCACCTCCCCAATATATTTCTCTAGCCCAAGCACCACTGGAGTGATGAGGGCATCCTCGCCGGAGCCGTCCGCCGTCGTCCCTGCCTACTTCGGCCAACGTTTGGTCAAAGCTTCAGTAACCATCGGATCAGTCTTCTACGATCGCGATTAGAAGGAATCCGCGAAGATGTATCTTTTGACCTCATCCCTTAGATCCAGATCCAACGGCCACAACCAAATCACTTAATTATCTGGATTTATCCCGAAAAGAAATTAAATTGTAGTTTTGTAGAAACGCCCCTGATAATTCAAACCATCATAACTTTTTATTGGTGTGGCCAAATTTTACAAACTTTGTATTTTTGAAAAGCCCTTGACCTGTAGAATATAGTAGCACTGTCAAAATTCAAATTTGAGTAGTTTAAATTAATTCAAATTTCAAATAGATGACTTGAGTAATGTTGACCTAGTTGAATTTACAAGTTCAAAATTTGTGAATAAAATATTTTTTTGAAACATTAGGATATGTACAATAATGCTGCACTGTTAAAAATAATTTTGAACAATGTTATTTCCATTTAAAAATCAAAACCCTATTTGTATGTTTTAACATAGTTTCAATTCTAATAATATTATTAAACTGTTTTTCTTTTACAAAAATGGCACAAGTATTTCTATTTTCACCAGAAGTCACAAAACTAAGCCTAGTGAACCATTTTTGAAACATAAACTTGTAAACATGTGTTCAAAACCTACTAGATGTTTTAGAATTGTAAACTCTAGTTTTAAATGTGTTAAACCCTTTTGACCAAATTAATGAAACCTTTGGTACACCATCTCTACCTATTTGGATTTGAATGTTCAAATTTGAATTAGAACATCCCTTGACCAAAATGGTAAACCCTAAGTCCAATCACATTAATTCTTTTTGTAAATTGATTTATGCGATAAGACTTGACCATAAAATAAACGAACTAAAAAAACCATTAATGAACATATTATTGTGATGTTTGCTTTTTGTGTTATGTGTTCATTCAAATTGTTTGTTTATTGTATTTCTCTTTCATTGTATAGATTAAACGAAGTGATATGTTCTTCGTTGAAGAGAGTGTGAGAAACGACAACTTTCAAAAGGCAAGTGACACTCATAAACCACCTATTATTTTTACTATATGCATAGTAGTATTTTCTGTAGTATGCATGTTAGGAATTTTGTGCAGTTACTATATTACGCTATGCTCCTATTTAGTGTGTAGCCTTCCCCCACCATGAAACATAGTGGCACCATACAAGGTAGAATGCTTAGTCAAGCAATGAAAATGTTTTGATTAGGTGGGTAGTGAAAATTAACATAAAACTAATCAATGAACTACCTGGGTGCTGGTTGGAGAAGCATGGTGGGTGGCTACTCAGGGGGTCCATTTCTTTGGTCCATATCTATGGTAATCTCCCATGGTGGAAGCGCACAATTGTGGAAAGTCACCCAGGGTTAAAGAGATTGTAGACGCATCTTGCTTAATAGCTTCCAATGCAGCCACAAGTCATATGGGCTCTGTCTTGATCATATAAGTTGCGAGACCCCGAGATCCGCGTGACCGGCAGATGTAGGGTGATAGGTGGGGATTGGTACGCTTTATGGATATTGGGGAATTGCTTCTGAAAGGTCTCGTCTCGGTCTTCTCTTTTCCATTTCATAATTGGGTGACTTGGACGAGGGAATGATTGGGTCTTGTGGTGAAAGTGCACACCCTCTCGAGAGTAAAAACTAAGTATACTTAGCCGTGTCAGCGGTTATGGACATTTTAGCAACTAGACAGGGCAGATGTTGAAGATCTCCCCATCCCAATTTCTTTAATAAAATTTGATGTGTGAATAAGGGTTAGGAGAGCTCACTGGTATCTATCGGCGATGTTCGTTATGAGTAGTTTTCAAAGTTGTTCAGCGGTATGTATCGGTGGTACTCTTTGTTGTCATTGATGTTCACTGATATCTATAAGTGGTATTCTTTGTCTAAGATGAAAAGTTGTTTTATAAATGATAGGACAAAACTAGCTTTATGCAAAGCAGCCTCAAACTCCACTGAGCCTAATATGCATGTAGATATAGTCTTAGTAATTATAGCTATAAAGTGTCATCTTGCCACCACAATTCAACTGTGCTGACCCAATATAGTTTGGGCTGCAACTCACCATTGCAGGACCCTCAGAAGAGGGGTAAGGAATTGTAGCGTCGCGAGTCTCCAACCAACATGCCTCGCCTGTGGCACATGATGAAGATGGAGCTCACTTATCCATTTGCTTTCCGTTGTGTGTTTATTTCGGTTTGAGCTAACCATGGGCTATGCACCTTGTATCAAACCTTTTATTTCTGGATCATCGTGTAATGAATATTGATGCAATGTTATGGTATTTCATCTTAAACTGTGTGTGCTAGCAAGTCGATCCAGGGACACTATACACAGGAGGTTGCTACCTTATAATAAGGAGGGTCGTTTACAAATGGTATCAGAGCACCGTGTTGCCTGTAGGTTCGTGACCCTAGGTTTGGATATAAATAGGTTTTGACCATAGGATTGAAAATCTATTTTTTATTCTGATTTCTAAAATAAATATATTTTATTTTACCTTTTTCTTATCTCTCGTCTACTATATACCTTCATAAAATATCTTCTCTCATTATAGATAACCATGTCCTTGTAGTTTGAGTCTAATACGTCATATGGAGTTCTCAATTTCAACAAGAATCACTACATCGAAGACCATAGATGAAATTAGATTTAGAACTCAAACACTTGAAAAGTTTTCAAGAAAGATGAAAAGGGAACTAGAAGCACTCAACACGGAGTTAGACTAGAGATCACCATTGTATTAGAACTACGATATCATATTAGCGTATTGATCATACCAAGTTAATTAAGTTGTATGTCAATACTAGATTGTTTGTATATGTTCGAACCATGTTACTTGATGTTTGTTAGATATTGTTTGTAAAGATGAATTGCCTTGATGTGTTTAATAGGATCCTCCCTTAGTATCTTTCTATCTCTACTTATGCATTCTAAACCAAATAAGAACACCACCCATTTTCAAACAACCTAGCACCAGGAGAACTGCCTAAAGACTCGTGCGGGTAACTTATAAACTTCAACTTCAGACTAGAGGTAATATCAGAGGGGTTTGTATACATTGAACATTCAGCCTACACTGTTGGATAAGATCAAGGAATCAAGCATGATTGATAAATAGATGGAAGAAATCAAAGTTCTATGACCTGAGAGGTTATGGAAAGGTTTTAAACCAAGAGAAGGATCGATGAAGATTTTGCAAATTTCTGGTGGTATAAGTGTTTACACAATAGTTTGACCGTTCATAGATTAGTAAGGTTTGTCTTATAGATGGAATAAGTGGGAGTTTCGAACCTTAGTTCGTGCACATGGAAACTATCTACGTGTTAAGACAAGTGAGGATAACCACAAGGAAGGTTTATTAGTTACCCTGGATTTGAGTTTTTGCCTACCATGAGAGTATCGATAGAAATAGTATGGTGTTTGCACTGAAGAAAATCAACTACGAGTTGCAAGCCTGCCAAGGACATCAAACGGAATAATGAGATGATGTCGTGAAAACCTCTCATCTTGGACTTCTTATATGCCCAAGGAGTGACCCTTCTGAGTCAAAAGATATTCACCAGACTTCTTACAGTTGCTCACAGCTCTGTCGTGAAGCAAAGTTTTACGCAAACCATCTTGAGGAAAACTACAAGTTGTATGAGAGACACCTACCTATTGGAAGTGAAGAGTGGATAATCACAAAACCCAAGGTGTGGTACCAAGTATCAATCAATTCAATCATGGCAAGGTGCTAGTACAAGCCTGGTGGAATAAGGAACGATGAAGCATCATCCAACAACTCAAGTTTACCGAACAAGGATTTATGAACCCATATATGACCTTATTGAAGCAAGAAAGTTCAGATTATCCATGAAAGTTTGCTTTTAAGGGTGGTAGCCGACCTAATTGTCCTAACCTCCGATATCGAAACCTATCCTTCTTTCTAGCCTCTTCGAATCTGGGGACGAGATTCCTTTTAAAGGCGGTAGTCTATAATATCCCAAAATTTAGGAATGTTTAAAAATCACTAAAGTTTAAAACTTTATTTCATATTAAAATAAAACCATCAATGTCCTAGAGGGCCAACTAAAAAGGATTATTAAGACTTAGTCAAATGTATTATGATGTTAATTCAATCAAGTAAATTTTATTTACAAACTTAAGTATTGAACTATAAATAGATATTCTAAATATTTCTTAAACTTTAAAACCATATTTGTAAAGTACTTTAAATTATTTTAGGTATACTTATTTCAAAAATATGTTGGATAAATATTTAATTCAAAAACATTATATCTCGATTCTTTTTTAACCCTAGATAAATAATTATAGTCACAAAACTATTTGAAACATCCTTTATTTTTCAAATATAGTTTTAATCAAAAGTTTGAAATTTTGAAATGTGTTCGGAATGATTTGTTTTAGTCATGTGTATTTGTGATATTTTTCTTAATTATGTTAAGTCACAAATCATCTTATTGAAACTCTTATTTAAATTTGTCGAAAGGTGTTAAATATCATTATTTGAAAATGTCATAATTTGAAAAGTATTACAACATGAGTTTGAAAGTTTTGAAAGAAAGATCTAGAATTCACAAAGTTGTACAAATTTGTTTGAACACATTTGGATAAATAAAATAAAAGTTATGAAATAAATAAAGAAAACAGAAAAGAAAAAAAGCAAAAGAAAAGAAAAGATGGCGTCATGCTGACGTCATCGTCCCCTACCTCTAACCGTGCCCAAGGCCGGAGCACGACCCCCACGATCCCCTGCACGATTCCCCGCCTACGCAGGTTCTCGGTCGCCTGATACGTCCAAAACGTATCTACTTTCCCGAACACTTTTGCTATTGTTTTACCTCTAATTTGTGTGTTTCAGATGCAACTAACGCGGACTAACGTTGTTTCAGCAGAATTACCCTGGTGTCTTATTTTTGTGCAGAAATATCAACTTCATAGAAAAACCCCAAAATCCAAACAAAAGTTATTTTCCATCCGAGAGGGAACAGGAACCACGAAAACCAAGCAGAGGGGAGACACGAGGGCGCCACACCACGTGGTGGCGCGGCAGCCTCCTGGCCGCGCCAGGGGGGGTGTGACCGACTCGGTCACCCCCTCGTGCCCCCCTCACGGCTACTTAATACTTCTGACCTAAAACGTCGGGGAGTTAGAAACTTTTCCAGAGAACTCCACCGTGCACCGCCGCCATCGCGAACCCTAGTTCGGGGACCAGAAGTCTCTGTTCCAGCACCCTGCCGGGACGGGGAATCGAAGGGGATCATCTCCATCGTCATCTCCACCGCCTCTCCATCAACCATCCATGTTTCCCCCATCCATGAGTGAGTAATTCACCGTTGTAGGCTTGAGGGGATGGTAGGGATTGGATGAGATCACTCATGTAATAGCTGTAAGATTATTAGGGCTTGGTGCCTAGTATCCGTTATCGGTGTTTTACGTCATTGTTGCAACTTGTTATGTTTAATGCTTGACACTAGGTCCCGAGTGCCATGATTTCAGATCTGAACATGTTATTGAATTATGATGATAATTATTGTTTTGGATCATATCTATGAGTTGTATACACACGTTATTGTCCGGAAGCGATCGCCCCAAAGTGACAGCAATTGGGATAACCGGAGGAAATGGCTATGATGTGAGGATCACATGTATTCACGGAGTGTTAATGCTTTGCTCCGGTACTTTATTAAAAGGAGTACCTTAATTTTTTGTAGTTTCCCTAGAGGCCCCGCTGCAAACGGGCTGGCAGGACAAAAGATGATGTGCAACTTTCTCATTGCGAGCACGCACAACTAAATTGGAATACATGCTTATGATTAGTTAATACTTGGATGCTTTATATTATTTATCTGCAAATGCCTATGCTATGTTATTACATGAATTATCTTGTCCATGCAACGCCCGTACATCCGTCCATGTGCCTACAATATTTTAATCCTGCTGTCTACATCAATCACAATCGATGTCTTAATTCTCCTGCTACAGTTATTTCACTACTGTCTCTGCTATAAAACTGTTGCTACTGATAATCTTCCTCGAGCAAGCCTATTCACAGGTGCAGCTGATCTAACAAATCATTTGTTAAAGCTTACAAATATTCTTTGGCTCCCCTTGTGTCGAATCAATAAATTTGGGTTTTACTTCCCTCGAAGACTGTTGCGATCCCCTATACTTGTGGGTCATCAAGACTATTTTCTGGCGTCGTTGCCGGGGAGCATAGCTTTATTTGTAAGCCCACCTGAGTGTGATATTGTTCGCTGGAATTTATTCATCATGGGAAGAAATGTTGATAAGAAGTTTCCCACTGTGCCTTCCACTACAAGGAAAGGTACAACTCTGAACTCTGCTGCTTCGCTTGACTCTCCATGTGTGTTGAGTAAGCTCGTTACACCACCACAACCTGCACGTTCTATTACTACTGCTGAATCTGAAGTTACTTATGATGATGCTTCTAATGTTCTTGATGAAACTGGTTCATGAGGTCCCTTTTTAAATGTTACTATTGCTAAATAAAAACAAATTGAAAATGCTGAAATTCCTGATGAAAATAATGAAACACCTGTTAATTCACCTGAAATTACATGTGATACTAATGATGAGTGTGATGATATGTATGTGAATCTTGATGATGCTCTTGTTCAAGAAATTAATACTATGAAAGATGGTAATGCCCTTGAAAAACTTGTTAAAAACGTGCTGTTAAATATAATTTATCTCATGATGCTAAATTTGCTACATCTCCTGTAAACATAAAAGATAAAGATTATGATTTCTCTCTTGATTTGGCTCATATAGCTATGTAGTTGAAAGAGAACCTAACTGAAAATGAAAGTGTTGTAGAACATATGAATGAATTGTCTGGTTTAAGTGGAATATTTGCTGAAGACATTAAAATGCGCACTTACTTTGTTGCTAAAATATTTCCTTTCTCATTAAAAGGAGAAGCTAAAACTTGGTATAATAATTTCTCTCCTGGTTCCATCACTAGTCCTAAGGGTTTGCTTGATGCTTTCTTTCGAAAATATTTCCCTGCTAGTGCTCAACATGATGCTTTGCTAAAAATCTATAATTTTAATCAAGAAGAGGGTGAGAAATTGTCCAAAGCTTGGACACGCTTTTGTTGCATCTTGAGGGGGCAGCCGAACCATGATTTGGAGAAAAATGATCTGCTTGATATATTTTATAGTGTACTAACTTCTGAATCTAGGACATACCTGGAATGTTTTGCTAGTTGTGTTTTCAGGAATACGACTCTCGAAGAAGCTGAAGAATTATTGGATACTATATGCAAGAATAATGATGATTGGGTTATTCCTGGACCTACTCCAACACCTCCACCAACACCGAAGAAAAGAGGTATGATTGAATTAAATGAAGAAACAATGAGGGAAGCTAAAGGATCTCTTCAAGAAAGTGGTATCAAATATGAAGATGTGAAGTATTTACCTCCTATTTAAGAATTATGTAAGCCTATTCCTCCTCCAACTGTTATTGAGGTAAACTCTCTTCAAAGGTTTGATGATAGAGATATTACTTACTCTAAACCCTCTGCTCAATGCTTTGATGAATTTATTGTTAAGCAATGCAATTTTAATTCAAGAATAGAGAATCACCTAATGAAAAATTCAAATGCTATTAGTGATTTACATGATATTGTTGATAGATCTGCTAATGATGTTAAAGTGCTAATTAAACACTTTCATATGGTTCAAACTCAAATAGATCAACTCACTAAAGTGCAAAAAGAATTGCTAGTAAACAACTCTATTGCTAAAGAAAAACTTGTTAGTGAAGTAACAACTAGAGGTGGTAAATCTACTCAAGATCATTTGTATCATGAAGGACATGATAAAGGAATTGAACAAGATTCTCAACGAGTGAATGAACCTAGTATTCCTTCTAGGAAAAAGAAAAGAAACATAAAACTGTTGTAGTATCCTATGAACCTGTTATTGATCCTAATAGTATATCTATTTCTGATTCTGAAACTGAAACTGGTAATGAACACAACAATGATAATGCTAATAACAATGATAAGGATAAAAATGCTAATTCGGATCAGGAACCTGTTATTGATCATAATAGTATATCTGTTTCTGATGCTGAAACTGAAAGTGGTAATGAACACAACAATGATAATGCTAATAACAATGATAAGGATAAAAATGCTAATTCGGATCGGGAACAAATAGAAGAAGAACCTAAAAAACAAGCTAAAAATAAAAAAGTACACTAAAGAAGATTTTATTGCTAAGAAATATGGTAATGAAAGAGAACCTTGGGTCCAAAAACCAATGCCTTTACCTACTAAGAAATTTAAATCTAAAGAGGAAGATCATTATAACAGATTTTGTGATTCGATGAAACCATGGTTCTTGCAAATTCCTTTGACTGATGCTATTAAGTCGTCGGTGTTTCTTTGATTCCGACCAACAAAGTTCGTACCCGCCCCCAATACCTTGTCTCCTCTCTTTCCCTCTGTCTCTCTGCCCTCCTAATCCCTCGCAAAAAAAGTCCCGAAGACGTAGCCTCGGCTTCATCCGTAACCCGAAGGTCGCCGGAGAAGACGCATCCCCACTCGTGCCACAATCGCTCCGGGACGCATTCAAGGACGCCGTCGCCGCCATATTCTTTGCCATGCCGAACCGCACCTCCTCGGTATCATTCTGTAGCCCAAGCACCACTGGAGTGATGAGCGCATCCTCGCCGGAGCCGTCCGCCGCCGTCCCTGACAACTCCGGACAATCCCACCGCCCATGTTCGGTCAAAGCTTCAGGAACCGTCGTTTCGGTCTCCTATGGTCACGATTAGAAGGAATCCGCGAAGAGATATCTTCTGACCTCATCCCTTATGTGACGCCCGAAAATCGGTACTATGTAGATTTAGGTGCTCCCGCCGAAATCTGCATAATAACGATTTTTGGTCGCCCACCAGACATAATGTGCACGCCAAAACATGCGCATTATGTGGGTGGAATTGTGATAACATTACAACAGTTCCGATACATCCACAAATACAACAGAAGATATAATACAACAACGACTCGGACGAGTCAAGATACAAATGTTACAATACAAAGATTCAAATGACAGCGGAAGCAAAATAGTATCCGACTACGGATAAGATACAGATTGGACAAAGAGTCCTGAAGATAAGCAATGGCGCCATATCCCTACCCAGCCAAGCCGGAGGGATTCCCAAGCTAACGTCGTCAGACTTCAAACCTGTTGACTGCATATAAAGCACATCCCAAAAGAGGGTCAGGGCACTCCCTGGCAAGCAAACCCGACTTGCCTACTTTCTACACCCTCTCCCAAAATATAGGGGAGGTGGACTTAGCGGCAGCAGCACTAGCAACCTAAAGAGACACGCTACAACTTCCGTCTAATCAGAGAGGGATAAGAGAGCACATAAGATAAACATATACAGCTAACACCAAACATAACCCATTCTCGGATTAACCCGCTCAACCAAGTATGAGGAAGCAATTCGGGAATACTCACACCTGGAACAAATTTAGTTACAAGTTATTGTGAAAGTAATTCTATATTACTAGTCAGGTTAATTAACAATGCTTAGGTGTAAGTTGTCTATGATCTTGTTAGCCAGCATCATCACCAAGTCGTCCATAACCGTGGACACGGCTCATCGATAAGATTATACCCTGCAGGGGTGCACTACTGGACCCGTACTCGTTCGATCAACCCAAAAAGCAAAGACAGAAGGTAGGGCATCTTAACATGGCAAATCTCTTCTCTACAACCCATCCAGGGAACCGCATGATTGTGTGCACGGCTAATCAGGTCCAGTGCCCGCGGGATCGACCTTCATAGCACTCTAAGAACGTGCCACCCTATATGAGAATCGACTACTCCATCATCATGAGATCGTTATGTAACCATATGCATGCATCAAATGGAAAGCCCGAACTACTTGCGGCGCCCTGGATAAGAAGCGGATTAGATCGAAGCTGCGGGGGGCTCCATAGGGCCTCCCACAAGCGGTTAGTGCGCTCAAAATTGGATCCGAGGACAAGAACTGAGTTCCTAGGTCGACACTTAGCAGAACAAAGCACCTCGCAAGGCCTTCCGCCGGTGCCTTATCTTTTAATTGTAATACCCCAATATAAGATCAACATTTTATTAAGGTAGAATAACCTATCATGCTAAGCAGGTGAAATAAAATAAGACATACAGACAACTCGCACAGACAACTCTAAGCATGCACTACGACTCGCAAGGCTAACAGATAAACATACAACAAGTGATAGGATGTGGGGATAAAGCTGTATGGGCTGCAGGATAATATATGATGGGATCGCAACTCAAGAATCGTAACTAGGATAGCATAGATCAAAAGGCAAGGATGAAAGACAATGTATAGGTAAACAAACAAATTTTGCTTGCCTGGAATCCCGCATGGAAGCAGATCTTGTCGTTGCTCACACATCTCAATGTCGTATCCGCGAAAAAGCAACAAACACTGGAAAGCGTAAAAGATGCATTTTACAACTACGACAAAAGATTCAGTATGATCATACGAGAATGATGCATGGCATGGCAAGATGCAATACAATGCAGGTAATCCAAATTAAGCGGGAAAACAACCCCGGCAATTAATATTTAGGTGCAAGTTATTTATCTAGCCAACAAATTAAATGTTGATTAATCATGGCAAGGAATGGTACAGATGATCTAATTAACTTAAATGGAATAGGGCAATAATTAAATAAAGCCCAACACATTCCATATTTAATTATTTAGGTGTAATAAATAAATTACACTAAGCAAATTAAAATAAAGATGCAAAATGGCATACAAATGATATAGTAATGTTCCTTGCATTTTTCTGATAATAATACATATAAAGATTATTCAATTTGGAGTTATAGAATAAAAGTTATTAATGTTTTAAGTTTTTGGACCAAACTGCACAAGGCAGGGACTTGTCTGTGATGGAAAAGTGTTTCTAGGGGTTTAAACACTAAACAAGAAAGGAGAGGGTGCTCGGTGTAAAATCCGAGCGTCTCTGTCTGTTGGAACGTTTAGCACCGAAGCGAGTTTAGCTCGTGTGACTGACAGTGGGGCCATTGCCTCGGTGGCGCTGACCGGGCAGAAGATACGATGTGTGGGCTCCCACTGTCGCTGACAGGTGGGGCCGTGCTGTCAGTGGAGCAATCAAATCAAAAAGGGGTGGCTTTTATTCAGCTTAGCCAGGATTCGAACTCGGAGCGCGGGCAACAGGGATCGATGGTGTTAACCACTTGGGTTGGGTGTGTGTTGTTGAAGGAAAGAGCGATGCACTGAATATAACCCGACTAAGCTGAAACGGACCCGAACATTAGAAGTCTGACGAAACTGAAGAAGGGAAAAGAGCAGCGCGCGGCGGCCGGGCAAATCGGACGCCGGCGACCAACTCCGGGCGGTGCTGCGGGCGTACTCACGAGCGCGGGGGTGTGGGGAGTGATGCGGACCCATTTTTAGTGCCTAGGAGCAGAGGGGAGGCACAGTTCCTCGAGTTCTTGCTCGACGCCCGTGCGAAAAAAATGAGTTCTTGCGTGCCCGTCTCCGGCGCCGGAGAAATCCGACGAGACAGCTGCGAATATGAGGGGGGAGGAGATGAGGCGAGGCGTCTCACTTCGAGGGAGCCGATGGCGAGAAGTCGAGGCTCGGGGACATTGGAATTCGGAGGCGGAGGCTCGCCGGCCGTGGCGGTGACGGAGACGAGGGCGACGGTCCCGGCGGTTTTCGAGTCCAATTTCTTCGGGATAAAGGTCGAGGACGACCCGACGCACCTCCCGGGACCTTCTGCTGGCCTTCGACGGTGATGGAGAAGAGGCGCAGAGGCGGTTGATCTCCGGTGGGCTTTTGGTGGAAGAAAAAGAGAGGGTATCGGAGGGCGGAGAAGAAGGGAGGCGGCGGCGGCGCACAGGAGATGGGAGGAGTTGGGGATCTAGGGTTAGGGAGGAGCAGAAGTGGGGGCTAAGTAGAGGGGAGGGGGTGGTTGAGGTGGGGGTAGCCATGGTCGAACTGGAAAGGTGCCCCCTCCTCTCTGTCTCCGTACGAAGAAGAAAGAGACAGGGCAGATGGGCTTAGGTGGTAAGTGGGCTTCGGTCCTTTTTAGGGGCTTTTCCCTCAACTGTTAATTTTTTCTTTTGTGTTTAATCTTTTACTGTTTTGTGTTTTAAAAATCAAAATAGAAAAGAGAGGATATATAAACTTTTGACAAATATTTATAATTTCAAAATACACAAGTTAACATATTAGTTTGAATATTTAAAAAGAATTTAAATATCACATTTAAGTTAATTTGGTTTGCAATTAGATATAAAAGTGTAAAATAATTTAAATGGAGTTGAATTTAAATGTAATAATTTAAATTAAGATTGACAAATGCAAACGATGCATGATGATGCAAAAAAAGAAAAACAAACAATTTTCTATTTGGGGGAAAAAAGACCCGGGGCGTTACACCTTAGATCTAGATCCAATGGCCACAACCAAATCACTTAATTTTCTGGATTTATCCCGAAAAGAAACCCCTGATAATTAAAACCATCATAACTTTTTATTGGTGTGACCAAATTTTACAAACTTTGAATTCTTTAAAAGCCCTTAACCTGTGGAATATAGTAGCACTGTCCAAATTCAAATTTTACTAGCTTAATTTAATTCAAATTTCAAATAGATGATTTGAGTAATTTTGACCTAGATTTGAATTCACATGTTCAAAATTTGTGAATAAAATATTTTTTTGAAACCTTAGGATATGTACAATAATGATGCACTGTTAAAAATAATTTTGAACAATGTTATTTCCATTTTAAAATCAAAACCTTATTTGTTTGTTTTAACATAGTTTAAATTCTAATAATCTTATTAAACTGTTTTTCTTTTACAAAAATGGCACAAGTATTTCTGTTTTGACCAGAAATATCAAAACTAAGACTAGAACAATTTTTGAAACATAAACTTGTAAACATGTGTTCAAAACCTACTAGATGTATTGGAATTGTAAACTTTAGTTTTAAATGTGTTAAACCCTTTTGACCAAATTAATGAGAGATCTTTTAATCAAGACCAGTTCCATGAAACCTTTGGTACACCATCTCTACCGATTCGGATTTGAAATGTTCAAATTTGAATTAGAACATCCCTTGACCAAAATGGTAAACCCTAAGTCTTATCACATTAATTCTTTTTGTAAATTGAATTATGCGGTAAGACTTGACCATAAAATAAATGAACTAAACCAACTATTAATGAACACATTATTGTGGTGTTTTCTTTTATGTGTTATGTGTTTGTTCGAATTGTTTGTTTATTGTATTTTTCTTTCATCGTATAGATTAAACGAAGTGATACGTTCTTCGTTGAAGAGAGTGTGAGAAACGACAACTTTCTAAAGGCAAGTGACACTCATAAACCACCTATTATTTTTACTATATGCATAGTAGTATTTTCTGTAGTATGCATGTTAGGAATTGTGTGCAGTTACTATATTACGCTATGCTCCTATTTAGTGTATAGCCTTCCCCCACCATGAAACATAGTGGCACCATACAAGGTAGAATGCTTAGTCAAGCAATGAAAATGTTTTGATTAGTTGGGTAGTGAAAATTAACTTAAAACTAATCAATGAACTACCTGGGTGTTGGTTGGAGAACCATGGTGGGTGGCTACTCAGGGGGTGCATTTCTATGGTCCATATCTATGGTAATCGCCCTTGGTGGAAGCGCACAATTGTGGAAAGTCACCCAGGATTAAAGAGATTGTGGACGCACCTTCCTTAGTAGCTTCCAGTGCAGCCACAAGTCATATGGGCTCTGTCTTGACCATATAAGTTGCGAGACCCCAAGATCCGCGTGACCGGCAGATGTAGGGTGATAGGTGGGGATGGGTCTTCTTTATAGATTTTTGGGAATTGCTTCCAAAAGATCTCATCTCAGTCTTCTCTTTTCCATTTCAAAATTGGGTGACATGGACGAGGGAATGATTGGGTCTTGTGGTGAAAGTGCACACCTTAGCGAGAGTAAAAACTAAGTATACTTAGCCGTAGTAGCGTACCTGCACTTAAAATATGGCAAGGTACCTGTGTATAGTGCAAATCACTGGATCGATTCATTTGCACACACAGTTTACAATGTCATATCAGAACAATGTATCAATTTTATTACATCGATGATCCAGACTTGGAAAATATTCTTTTACAACTTGCATAGCATAAAGCTAGCAAAGGAAGAGTAAACGGCGGAAATACATAGCAGTGAGTCTCCTTCATCTTCATGTTGCCACACGCGAAAACATGTTGGTTGTAGAATCGAAACCTTTAAACGAAAACTCACTTGTCATCTGAACAATATGCAATAAGAAAATATTGCAACAACGTGGGTCAGATTCGATTAAAAATGGAGTCTGGCAAGTGACACTATGGTGGACATTTAGTGGAATAACTCTAATAACCTATATGCATATTTGGCGTGTGGAGTTCAAGGCTATTTTGCATAAAGCCAATTTTTCCTAACTCTTTCGAAAACAATTTTCTTCTATTCGAGACATCCGTGGCATGAAATCCACGGTCTCTTTCTACCCTTGTGAAGGGAATATGCCCTAGAGGCACTTAATAAACATAGTTTATTCGCAATATCCCAATTGTTCATTATATGTTTTATACCATGCTATAACTGTATTAAGCGAGAAAATTAATACAGGTGTGGTTGATAAACAACCAGGTCCCTAGTAGCCTCTACTAAGACTAGTTTCGTTGCGCGATTTATGATCGAGATTTTCCGATCATAGGGCATGGTGCCGGTCGGCAATGGAAGTCATATCGTTAGGTGTAACGAGGTGATGGAAGTCGTATTTATAGGACATAGTCATTACGCCTTAAAACCGTGAGACCAACTCTTATTGTTATTCCTGGAAGATACTTTGATTGCACCAAACGTCATATCTTATTTAGTGTGACAATAACGGTGATACTTTTGGGTATCGGAAGGGGGTAGTTGAGACGAGGGGTCAACAGCGGGATTTGTCAGTCCGCATAGCCGGATAGATACTCTAGGGCCCACTCGGTGAGATTATGTCAAATGAGTTTGCAAACATGTGACTTGGTCACCAGCTGACATAATATCATAGACTAGTAGAAGATAGCGATGTCGGTAACGAGTTTATACTAGGTATGGAGATATCTGAGAATGATGCTCAGACTCGCTAAGTATCGACATGACAACGGGTTTAAGACTAGACGTCCAGCTTTGATAGATGAAAGTCATTCGTTATATCACAGGGATTAATTCTTGGCGTCCAGGTCTCGATCATGTCTGTTATTATATCGAACCGCTAGGGTAACACACTTAAGGGGTTTCGACAAGACAACTGGAAAGGAAAGAGATCACCGGGAACGTCCCGGGAATGGTTCGATGGAGATCGGGCAGCGACGAAATAGTTTTCGGAGCTAGAATAAATTATATATAATATGTTTGATATTAATTAGTGTAATGAATATCTAAATATGATTTTATATATTTATTTTAGAATTTATTCAGGGTGATTTCCTTAAATGGTCCTTCTGGTCGAAAGAAGGCCCAAGAGGGGAAAATTCCCTAGGGGAATTCGGTGGGGGACTTGGGGGCCAACCCAAGTGGGCCAAGAGGCCCACTAGGGGGCCGGTGCACCCTCCCTAGCCGCACCAAGGCTGTGGGATAGTCCCACATTGCCTGGCTGGCAAGGTTGGCTCCCACTGGGAGCCTATATAAGAAGGGGCACCCCTGGCCTTTTAATTCACCAATTACTTCGCTAATTCTCTCTCGATCTCGTGATTCCCTATGTCGGAGTTGTGCCGGGGTAAGAGGGGGATCTCTTCCACCATAGCCCGCTGCCGAAAAAGTTGCTGGTGTTCCGGTCCAAGTCTTCCGCTGCTCGTCCTGGACTGGAGATTCGGAGGCCGTCGTCTCCACCGTATGTGTGTAACGCCCTGCGAGGTGCTGCGCTAGCGGTACTCGGAGGACTTCGTCGCGCCGAGTTCTTCGCGACCTAGAGGTCGGCTACGTCGTCAACGCTTGTGCGGGAGCGTAATCCCCGCTATTCGGTCTACGAGGGTATCTATTCCGATCTCCGCCGTACTTCTATATCTGCATAGTGTAGATCTTGGCTAGTTTAAGGATATCGTTGCTAGGAAAATTTTGTTTTCTTCACACGACCCCCTTCAGTGGTATCAGAGACGATCGATCGTAGATATAGCTGTACGCTGTTAGAACCCGTGTTCTACACGGGGGCACCGTTCCTGTTATTTGCTACCCTCTAGCGTGCACTTGTGATTCCAGTGGCATCGAGTTGATGAAGCGGCCCGGACCGACTTTACGCGTACGCTTACGCGAGACTGGTTCCACTACTGACATACGGCTTGTACCGTATCTGTGGCTGGCGGGTGTCAGTTTCTCTCTCTTTAGTTGGCTTTGCATTTTCAATGGAGGGCCCGAAAGGGATGCTTAAACATGCAATTATTGGATCATTGTTGTGGTCATAAGGTTCGTAGGTATGAAGCGGTTCTATTTACGACAGCCCCAAGCCACGTAAAATATGCAAAAGATAAAGTAGAAGCGTCTAACTTTATTTTGCAGGGGCTGTGTGATATGGTCGGTAGGTTTGATAAATTGTTTATAAAATGCGGGTGCCAAGAAGACCATGGCGCAATGGACTATATCATTTCGCATTACATTTGATGTTTTGTGTGCATCTTATATTGTGTGATTATATATATTCGTATATATTAGTTACGTGGCGGTAATTATTTAAGATGATCCCTTCAAAAATACCACTAGTGTTCTTCCTCCAACGAGCACCACCAAGAAAGTTCTACGTTATGAGGCAGGCCGTGATGACCGGGTGTCAGACATATCGTCGTTCGCATACGGTGGTTGTAAGCCATGTTGCACAAGCGTCAGCGTGGAGGATATAGTGGCGAGCCTAGCATATGCTGATATGGCCGAAAGGTCGAGCATGAGTCACAGAGTTGTTGGGATTGACAATTGTCTACCCTTGAAGTTGTGTTGCCGACTCTAACGATGAGGGGTTGTGCAATGGATGGGGGTCATGTAATCGCTTAAACGACCAGGAGGGATGTTCGTTTGAGTGGGAGTTCGGATAGTTATTTTCTAAAATACTAGAACTCAAAATATAATGAACGAAGTCTGTTTTGCAAACCTTTGTAGATATTAACCATTGTAATAGCATCTTGTAAAAGGTTGGGTCCAAACTTCATAGTTTTATACTTTAGCTTGAGGATACTCCTTGTTTAAACCGTTAGCTCTTTGTGATACAATACACGCTAGGAGATAAACCCGGAGATTCCGCTAACAAAAGATAATTTGGATTATCTGATTTTGTGCGGATGATATCATAATAGTCCAGTGTATGATATGATCTCTGCCATAGAGAACCAACGTTGGGTACGAGTTGTTAGATCGTGAACATATGAGATGGTCGCTAAACTCGGGGTACCCCTAAAGTTGGGTTGATGAAGTTTATCAGTACGTTGACAGATTGTCTTCTCAGCCAAGGTGGAAGAGAATACACACATTGAAGGAGCACGTGGCGGTCATACTTGATGACATATGTTCATACTTGATGAACATTGAGACGCCTCGCTCAGCTCGATCACTGGATGACAGACGTCGTTGCCAAGTGCAAATCCTCTGTCATAGACTATGTCATGCAAGGGGAATCATTCACCTTCATGGTTCTTGATTACGTTGGAAGTATCAAGAAGCTGAAACAGATCGCTCTGAGTGATGGAGATGTCGACGCTGTTGGTGGCGAGGAACTCGCTGTAGCACCACTGGCCGCCGTCCGGGATGTCGCCGGAGGCGGAGGGTGTCGGCGAAGGGGTTGGAGGCGGGCGTGGGGACTTCGTCTTAGAGCTTTGGGGACGGAGCGGGAGGAGGAGCTGGGGCGTCGGCGACGAGCGCGGGGAAGGCGGGCGCTGGGGCTAGGGCGAGGAGGCGGCGAAGCTAGGTCAGGTAGGGGCCGGCGCATTTGACCTATTTTTCTTCGTTCATTCAGGAAAAAAAATGATTGAACCGGTATGTTGGACTTAGGACTGCGGGTTGATTTACTCATGTTTGAGGGGCTATAATGCAAAAATACCACGACGTACGACGCCTCACCGTAACATATATTATATAGTAGAGATTATATGTACTAGCAAAATAACCGTGCGTTGCTACGGGTAGACAAAATATTTATCATGTATGGAAATAAACAATGAGAGTTAGTTTTTAATAAATGCAAATGATGAACGAAACCATGTCTTTTTTATACTTTCAAATGTTAAACTGTTTTGCCCTGAGTTCTATTGCTTTCACCATGCTTCGACTGAACTATAATGAAATTCATGGCCAGACTCCAATATCACATAAGGAGGCAAAGCAATTTGACGTTTCGGTGAATAAACAACAATAACTATGTTTAATCAATTAAATGCAATAGTGAGCATATTTCAACAAATGGTCATTTGGCTCAAACAAATGAACAAATGTAGGTTCTTGCTCTAAAAACACGTGCATTGTAGTATCAAAGAAAATTGAATTCCTAGCCTATTTGAGACCAACTGTTTGAAGTCGGCCTTAAAAAGTACCCATTCTTCTCATAAGAGATGGAGTTTTCATTGTACCGCTTTTTTTCTGTTATGGGTACTAACAGGGACCGTAAGCTCCAAGGGGAAATGTCGAGAATAGGCTTCCACCAAACAGGCTACCATGGTAATCACATTAATCAAGTTACATGTGACAAGGATGGTAATAAAGATTAACATTCAACGGATCGGGGTGCTTGATGTCGACTTAAATTGCAAGTATTTTTATTTTATCTACCCATGACAAATATAAATTATTTTAAAATCATCCCTTGAATGTAAAATGTAATTATACTGCACATAGCTAAATGATTTGCGGCGTGGTGGGAGCTCCCGCTCCGGCTCCTCACGCAAGCGCATACGGCCAAACCGCCGCGCCGGCTTCGCCTACCCTGTCTGCGGTCCACCGCCGCCGCCGTCATGTCAATGCCTTCGCCCGGCTTCCCAATACGCCCAGAGGTCAGCTTCGGCGACCACCGAGATCACGACTCCATGAGCAAGGCAACGCGACCTCTTTTGACGGATCGGGCGGAGCTCACCGATGAGAAACATATTTTTTACGAAAGGCGCCGAGCAAGGATGGCCGGATGAAGCGCCCGGGTGAGCGAAGCCGTGGAGGCCGGCTGGCAAGGGAACCTTCTGTTGATTTCCTCGTAGTACGTCGCCTCGTCGACCTTTGATCCGGCCGCCGCATCCCCGCTGAGTCAGGCAACTCGAGAGCGGGGCAGACTTCCATCAATTTCCCCATAGTCTGTCGCTGCTGGGGCCAAAAAAACGTTTCGTTACAGTATTTGACTTAAATGAAGAACTGTGGGTTGAGTTACAAATTTGTTAGGGAGTTTTATGCAAAATAGCCACGACGTACTACCGGTGACCCCAAGCAATATTATATAGTAGAGATGAAGACCGTATTTTTTATCCTTTTACAAAATACAAGAAATCAGGAAATATAAATGCTCGAGCCATCAAAGTTCATTCAGAAGTTTTCTACTGTACTGTATAAAGTAGAGCTCATTCTAAATTTCAAACAGTTTCAAATCTATGGCCGGGCGAACTCAGCGTGGAGCGCGGGAACCCAGGTGGGTCGCTATCATTCCTCTTCTTTTTTCAATTTTCATTCATAGCCGGTCCAGTCGAAGCAAGGCGCCTAGCTGTGTTCTGTCAGTACCTGCTCCCTCTCCAGAACCCTCCTCCTCCAGCACCGCCACCGCCGCCAATGACGCGGAAGTCTGGGAAGAAGAAAGGCGGAAGATCCCACCTTCCTCCAGCTCGCCCAGCTCGGTTCCGCCGCCACTTTCGGTGGAGCCTGATGAGGCGGTGGCGATCGACATCCTCACCGAGGACGACCGCGACCACATTCTCTGCCGTCTCTCCCTCGCCGATCTCCTCCACGGGGCCCTCGCCTGCCACCACTGGCGTTGCGTCGCCGCACGCTGCCTGCCCAGCGCCCCTCCCCTCCTCAGCTACTTCTTCCACCCAGTCAAACCCTCCCGCCCCTCAAGGAGGCCGCGCTGACCTACTACGATCCCGTGTTCGCGCCCCTCGACGCCGCCTCGCCGCGCCTCTCCCTCGACTTCGCCTCAGACGTCTCCTACTACCAGCTCCTCGACTGCCACCGCGGCCTCCTACTTCTGGAGCCGTCCACGTCGCTCCCCAAGGCGGTCCACCCCCGCCTCCTCGTCCTCAACCCGGCCACCCACCGCCGCACGCTCCTCCTGACGCCGCCGCGCGACACGCTGCCCGACGACCACCGCTGGCGCCGCTCCAGGTACTACGTCGGCTCCGCGCTCCTCTCCCGCGCACACCCCAGCAAGAGCCTCTGCTTCGAGGCCGTCTTCTTCACCATCGATGGCGGCCACCCGCGCGTCTGGGTCGCCTCCTTCGACAACGACCGCTGCCGCTGGCGCGCGCTCCCGCTGGCCACCCAGGTCGCGGTCGATTTCGACCCCTACTGGTTCTGATAGGGTAAGGTTGCCCGATCTTTCGATGAGACGGTAGCTAACGATTTGGGTGGAGGTCGACGTTGACGATCCGACTACAAACGTGCGAGACGTTGCGCCAATGCAATCGCTACACCAACTTCTTGAGGCTATTGATCTCGCGGGGCTAGATCAACCTGATATGTAGATCAATTTCTGCAAGCAATCGAAGAACTAGCAAGAATTATAGATGCAATCAAGATATTGCGGAATAGAGATGAAAGCTTTATATGTGGGATTCTGCAAGTGCGAAGTACAATAGGTCTGGACCGACACTTGAGTCTTTGGCGAAGAATAGCAATGGCTAAGTCTTAAACTAAACAAAATCCGCGTCTAAACGAAGACCTAAACGGGGTATATATGGAGGGACGAAGGGGGAGTCGGCCAGCCTTGGAAAAGGGGTCGAATTCCACCCTAAGTCGGTTTCCTTCCACTTATACGGACTCTAATTGTTCTCACACTTAATTTGGACGAAAATACATGGGCCTGGCCCATAACTAAAAGGTGACGCAGCACCATACGAATATATGGACGAAAATATGAAGTATATTTCGTCCAAGTCTTCTCCTATCTCTATGGTGGCTTCAATGTACGGATTCTCCATAAGTGGCATCATCTTTAATCCTCTTCATGCGAGATCATGCTCCCCTGTTTGTCCCTCTCATCCTTGCTAGGGCCATCATTCCTAAGTATGACAAACACATCTGATTTAGGCAGCATCATATGTTCATGTATGTGAGGATTGATTCCAAGAAACGAAAGTACCTGATAATTAAGTTGTTGTGCACGAGCTCGTGTGATAGGTCCTTGTATTGTTGTTGTCGGTGCAGCGGTTGTATCAGCATGTGGGATGTCCTCATCAGGTTCGAGCCCGGCTGCGTGCACGCTGCCGGGAAGATGTACTGGACCAGCATGTGATAATTAATTCTTTGTAACACTTCAAAAGGACCAGCAGCTCGTGGCATTAATTTGGACTTACGCAAATCAGGAAATCGTTCTTTCGCAAATGTAACCAAACAAGATCTCCAACATCAAACACAACATGCTTTTTTCCCTTATCACCAACAACTTTAAATTTAGCATTCATATGTTCTATATTGGCCTTAGTAGTAGCATGCAATTTGATTATTAGTTCAGCACGTTGTGAAGCATCTAAATTATTTTGCACCGAAGATGGTAAAGGTAATAAATCAATTGGTGCACGAGGAACAAAACCATAAACAACTTCAAAAGGGCACA
Source organism: Poa annua (assembly GCA_026929855.1). Taxonomy (NCBI): domain Eukaryota; kingdom Viridiplantae; phylum Streptophyta; class Magnoliopsida; order Poales; family Poaceae; genus Poa; species Poa annua. The sequence continues at coordinate 99,971,658 of CM049427.1, forward strand.
TCTTGGTGGTAGAATGTATTGAACGATTATAAGCAAACTCAATATGAGGTAAACAATCTTCCCGTAATTTTAAGTTCTTCTTTAGAACAACCCTCAACATAGTAGACAAAGTTCTATTCACAACTTCAGTTTGTCCATCAGTTTGGGGATGACATGTAGTACTAAACAGCAATTTCGTCCCCAATTTAGCCCATAAACATCTCCAAAAATGACTACGAAATTTAGTATCACGATCTGAAACAATAGTATTGGGCACACCATCAAAGTGCACCTTCAGTTGGAAAAGAATGCGCGAGCTACTCGGCATTTCACGAGTTATGAAAATGCAAGAAAGGATACTAAATCTCGTCGTTAACTGAATTCAGAATAGAAAGATTCAAAATAAAATAAAAGTAGGTGGGGAATAACCTTTTTTATGACAAGCTTCAAACTAGTAAAGTATATCCCTAGGATAAAGAAGAAGAAAAATGGGCTAAGGGCAATGGCTTTATTCGCTATATTCCTATCTATCATTTTAGAAATTTATAATTCTTCTGTTTTACTGGACGGAATTTTAACCAATTAGGTTTCTACTAACTTGATGGTGTATATATGATATACATGTTATGAATGTTTTAGCTAAGCAAGTACTCGCAGTAGTGACTAAGTTTTGAACTAGCCATGTTTTATGAAAACCATGTTTACTGCTTGAGTAGCTTGAAAGGATGAGGCGACATTGCGTGTTGATAATGGCAGACAAGTTGTTGTGCTGGCCATAGACACTCTCCCTCTAGATCTACCATTTGAATAAATTCTTTATGATCGCCTGTTAGTATGATCATAATAAGTGTGTCTCCTCTAGCGAGACACTTGTTCATATATGTTAGTGACAAATTCGTTGTCCTATATTTATGAAATAATGATCATATGCCGGTTTGAATTTAGATGGTAGAAGCTCCCACATTCATAATATTAATGCCAAAGGATACAAACTTAATAAAGACACCACATATGTGTGGCACTACCGTTTAATTCATGTCAATGTTATAGTCAATGCATTAGCTCCATACCGGATGGATCTACAAGTCCTAAGATTTGATCTTTTGATACTTGCAAAATAACTAAGACACCGTTTTCGGAAAACGGGCATATAACTTATTGATAGTCATACATAAAGATGTATGTGGTTCAATGAAGTAATTAACGGGTAGTGGAGACCTTTATTTCGTGAACTTCACTGAACGTTTTGAGTATAGCTTGTTGAGAATCATGCATATGGGTGTATGTGAATCAATGAAGTACTTTAACGTGCAGTGGAAGTATTTATTTCATAAACTTCATGAACATTCGAGTAGATATATGGATATCCACTCGGGGAATGTTGGTCTGGAAACTTTGATTCGATCAAACAAGTTCAGAATGAAGTAGGAAATAAACTTAACAAGAAAATCAAATTACCGCGATACAGATCAAGGAAATGAAGATTTGAGTTATAATGTTGGCACATCATTGGAAGACTTGTGAGAAGAGTTCCACAAATTACGTCGCATGGAACACCATAGTGTTATGGTGTGTTAGGACGTCGTAATCGCACCCTATCGGATAGTGTGTGGTAAATAAATCACTTACCAAATTATTGTGATCATTAGATTAATATGGTAGAAACGTAACATTCACGTTAGGTAATAGGGAAACCATTTAAATCCATGGAGACAATACCATATGAGTAATGGCGTGGCTTTTAGCCTGCATTGTCGTTTCAGCAATTTAGTGTTTCGATGTGATCGAACCTAAAATGGATTAATCTCTATACTATATAATATGGCCTAAGGTGAGGCGTCGTACGTCGTGGCCGTTTTGCACTTTAGCCCTCAAGTTTCTTTGGAATTAACCCGCAGTCCTTCATGTAATCTTTGGATGCTTCTTTTACACTTTAGTCCTTCAGTTAGTTGAAATTAAGTCTCAATATCTAACCCTCTTCTTCCGCACGAGCTATCTGATGCGATCCGGTGGCGATCTGGATCCCCAATCCTCCCGGAGCTCCACCCCAACTCTTGATCTCTAGCCCGACGGCGAGACGAATCCGGTGAAGGCAGCGAGGAGAGCATGAAGGCGCTGCAGTGGACGCTCAACAGCCTGCGCCTCCGCCCCGACGGCGCGCTCATCATGCTACGTCCAGTCGGCGCCCGGCATCACCGCCGGGCTCAACCCCAGCCCCATCCCCTTCGGCGGCCCCAGTAAGCAACCAACTCCCCGCCCGCACGCCAGCCCCTTGTCGTCGCTAGGGGCAGCTGTAGGAGACCCTCATGGAGTGTCGCTCTGAACTTGCCAAAATCCATCCCCGGGAGTCCCGCTCCTTCAACGCGGAAGGGTCGGCGAGCTCCTGCTGGGGACTAGCATGGCAGTATTTTCTTAGCTGGCGATCCCGTAGACCACTGTTGCTTTCTTGCCTTGGCATCGTTGGGACTAGCAGAGCAGAGCAGCAGTGTTCATAGATTTTGGGGCGAGCAAGGATTTGCTCCTGTATGCGTTTACTTGCAATCTTCAATCTTACAAAAATGTTTTCTTCCTTTCTTTATCTGCACATATTTTCAGTCTCCCTATTGGACCTTGAGAGACAAACTGGATTCACCTTCGTGGTCGTGGATGTGTATTCCCCTAATGGTTTCCTATATTTTTCCTAACACTATCATTGTATGTTTTTGTTGGAAATTATTGGTACAGATCAAATGAAATCAGATAATAGAGGAGTTGCTGGCTATTCAACAGCAAGGTCCCAGATCAATAGGTTTCTTTGGAACCCGCAATGGGCTATATGCATCATATCAGTATGTCCCTGAACTAAATTTCATAAGTGTTCATTGGATCGTTGTTCCTCCGCACCTCAGATAATGTTTATCTGTTAATTGCAGAAAAATCATATATTCACATTTGGTGCTTCTATGACTAATGCAGATGTTAGTAGGGGTGCTTTGAGAGCTGAAAAGCCAGAGTTGCTCACTGTAATTTTGCCTCAAAGTCTACAGAAGCAACCTCCTGAAAGCCAAGAACTATTATCTAAAGTAAGAATTTATGTTCCTCAATTATGTACTGGTCTCTTGTCCATTTCTGTCCAAACCTTTACTGGAATCCGTTAATACCCCAGTTTTCTTGCTTTAATATTTTTTCCGTTCTTTCCATTTTGTGATCATGTATTTAGATTGCTCGTCACATTCTCAGCATCCAGCAAAAAATTATGGAAAAAACTGCACTGTGTAAGACTTGCACATAAAATTGATTAAGATGAAGTTGTAAGCTGAACCCTTCAATCAACCTATGAACGAACTCTGTTTAATGGACATATATATCATGGGCAAAGAAGATAATCGTCACTTACTGATTGCATGGCTTGCATTGTGACTTGAGAGGTTACAGGCTCCCATTTTCAGAGAAGTTATCACCGGATACATTCATACATCCATTATAAGCCATCTTAGAAAATAGAAATGCATGCATCTATCTTATTATCACTTCTGACCTCGGATTTTGTCTTGAACATAAACTACAAGCACACCAGGAGAAAATGTCTCTCTCTCCTCCTTGACCTTATTGCCTCAACCAGACCACTTTTGACGATGGCAAGCGTTGCGATCTTTTCCATTAAGAGAGAGAGAGAGAGAGAGAGAGAGAGAGAGAGACAGAGAGAGAGACAGAGAGAGAGAGGGTATTACAGGGTAAGACAAGTCCGCGACCTAAAAGTCGCAAAAAAATACAGAGAACAGAGGAAAAGAACTATACAAGTAACTCCTATACAAATTCGCAGCGCGTTGATCCAAATTGCTCCTTTGAGTCCAGCATTAGCCCAGGTTGTGAACTCCTCCGAGAGCTTATCACAAAGCAGGAAGAAACACTACTACAAAATAGCCTACCAGTGACGGGCCCAAACGTCTTATTAGTGACGAGCAACGTGCCCGTCACTAGTAACTAGTCACTGGTAATATGATTACCAGTGACGGGCACCTGCCCATCACTAGTATATGTTTACTAGTGACAACCATTTATCTGGGCCCGTCACTAGTTAGTTTTCACAGGTAGCATTACTACCATTATAGCAGCTACGGTTTGGTAGTTTGCCCATCATTAATATATATTTTAGAAATACAAATTTACAAATGAAAGAAACTAATACATTGGCACATCGATAATAACAAAATATGATCATAGACACTTATAGGTAAAACAAAATATGAGCAGAAGTACTAAAAGTGGAATTAATAGCGATAGCAAACTATTCATACAATTTGTTGCCATTTAAGAAACAACCAACGTCTCAAATATAAATGTCCAACTTCATAGCTTACAAGTTGTGCTTCCCAGGGTTCATCACTCATCAGCTCCAACTACGTAGACAAATCGCATCCCAAACTAACAAAGCAGCCAACGATGTAGGCAGGGAACCAGCAGGCATTTAGCAGCAGCAAGACAACACTTCTGTTCACATCACAACACGCGCATGGAGCCAAACAAATTGAGTTTTTTAACATTCATCTGCATGGGGAGGAAAATAGATAATTTATGCAGTATTCGACCAAAGGCATAACTTCAATGAACTCAACCATTGGAAGGACAAAGTAATAATTAAAGCAAGGGCAAAGTAAGGAGTAGAGTGAACAAGTTGGGACTGATAGCTTGACCACAAACACTGTCAGCCATTTTCAGTCTTTCTCTTACACACAAATAAGAGTCATTCATGTAAATTAATGTAAGTGCAATTGAGTATCATTATACTTGCACACACATTAGCATGAGAACACTAGGAGGTTCCAAAGTTGAAGTTAAACCATCAGAATGAAGGTGAACGATGAACAATCAGGGCATGATGTACCGGTCTCCTAAACCTATGTTCGTGCAGTGATTACATAACAAAGACAACATATAAAGAAACTACCAACCTTACACTGATTATTTTCATTTAGATAGTTGCTTGTTGATCTAAAAAATATTTGCTTTTTCACCCCATATGTTTGAGTACACGGCAAAGTTATATAAAAGGTGCAAAAACTCTCAGAAAATCTACATAAATGGAAGACATCATATAACAATTTAGTATTACTACCCAGCATAGAAAATGGAAAATTTGTCAAGCTTCATATAGAAGATCTGAAAATGCATATTCAAGTAGAAACATGCAACGGTGCATATGAAAGCACATGATAGTTCATTCGGATCAACTTACCACTTCCACTCCCTCCTCTTCATAGTTAGTCCATATATCTGGTTGGATGCCCGCTAGAGTTTGTCTATCTCGTGGAACCCATTCCTGTGGCAACCAACCTCCCATCAGAATGAAACGACCCAGCAAGACAAAAAATAGTCATAGTTTAAGCATTGGTAGGCGATATCTGATCTCAGCACGCAAGTCACAAATGCAACAATTCACGTTTCGATGATTGTTATGATGAAAGCTCAATGCACCCTTCCACGACAATTGACAATTCAGTGAGTTGACGTTTTGTCAAATACCTATAGTGCATTGCGTCACACTAAATAGAGAAGATATTGGAGGCTAGTACCTACACAAAGAGGGAACGAGCAGGGTCAGCCGCTACAGGCATGCACCTACAACTATGGTGTGAGGAGGGGCAGGGGAAGCTGCCGTTGCTGCAAATGTGGTGCTAGGGGCCACCACAGCCGGAGCTCTCTTGATCCGGTCATCCAGTTTGCTTGGATACTGCATAACGACACATGACCTAGATGGCATGCCGCAAGGATGACGACTAAACATCCAGGTCGCCTGCACGTAGCCGAATCCAGGATCATTAGCATATAGCTCAACGGCTGCAACGGCTTCTTCATGCCGATCCGTCACCACCGTCCCCGTACTGAACATCGGGGTGTGGAGGTGGAGGGGTCGTCGGAGGAGAGCGGGTTGGCCTCCCCTTGGCGGCGCCGACGCCAAATCTGGAGAACCGGTTGGCGTCCTCCTCGTGGACGAGCACCGGAGTCGTGCCGCACCGGCGAGTAGCGGGGGAAGCCTAGGCGGGTAGGATGGAGGTCGGCGATAAGGAGAGGAGCGCGAGGCAAGGCTGGTTCGTCCTCTACGGCGGCTGACAGGGGCAGCTAGGGCTTCGCGGGCGACGACTCGGTTGAAGGTGCAGGAAGGTAAGGTCTGCGAGGGAGTTGTATAGAGAGAGGCGACGGGGTTGGGGGAGGCCGGCGATCGGCGGCGGGGAGGTGTGGTAAGTGGGGGATCGGCAGGAGTTGGCGGAGACCGACGCCGACGGCGGTTGTAGGATGGGGTTGAAAGGGGAGAGTGGGAGGGGATCGTGCTGGTTTCGCGAGATGACAGGGTTCGGCCTGTTATTTCTTTTTCCTTTTGCTTGAAAGGAGGGGTGAGTTTTGGACGTTAGATCGAGGGCGTGTAGACGGTCGGGATCTTTTTTAAATGTGGCAATCCGTGCGTAGGAGGTTTCAGCGGTCTGTCTGGCTGGAGGGGAGTATCGAATGATTATTTCGGATTATAATAATAGCGACGGCATTATAAGCAGTGCCCGTCACTGGTAATTTTTTTAAATATCAGTGACGGGCACATAATTGCGTCTGTCACTAGTAGTTCGTATAACTATCGCCCCTCCGGTTACCAGTGACAGGCATTATATTATCCATCACTGCTGACTATTATTAGTGACGGACTTTGACTTGCCCGTCACTAGTAGGCTAGCGGCTATAAGCTATTCTGCAGTAGTGAAAGTTGAAGCTTTACCATTGAAGATTCTGTTATTTCTCTCCCGCCAGATTGAACACCAAATCGCCATGACCAGCGAGGAGAACTGCTTACGTCTTGTAGTATCGATTTTGTTTAGGGAGCTAACCCACCATTCCATCAAAGAAGAGATGTTGAAAGGCATAAGGTGTAATGGGAAGCCGAACTTGGTCAACCAGACCACCACATCCCTTCTCCAAGCTCCTCTTTTCCAGGGTCCATGCAGGCCTGTACAGACTCATTTTCAGTTATCCACTAGGAATGAAAGGGATAAGGATCTTTCCCTCTACATTTGTAGCTCTATGGTATACAAATTCATTGAGCTAGCGAGTGGAGTTTATCGTGGCTGTGGCACCTAGGGCTGCGAAGGATCTTCAGCAGCCAGATGTCAATCTGGACACCCTACGATTTGGACTCGTGGATTTGCAGCTCTCCATCTACTCTTCCACGGAAAGCCAACCAGCATGCTTAAAGTGTCCCAGTCTCCTGTTCATGGTAGGGATGCCATCTTCGGGCTCTTCGTTTGTAACATTGGAGGCACCACCAGGACTTTTGGAGTATGATTTTTGGTAGCTTAATAGACCTTTATAGGCTTTACTGTGACATGCATTTATTACGACAAAGTGCCTTGAGAATTTATTTTCTGTTCTGCTTTAGCTTGCAACCCGGATGCTCTATTTTCATATGATAACTTGGAAATGTTTCAGTGATCCTTCAAGAAAGATGCATCTTTTGTGTAATTGGGTGAAATTTTGTAAGTTCTCATTTGTTTATGCTTGGAAAGTTTTGTTCCCATCTGTCGTGGCTAAAGCTTGAATCTCTAAAAGGTCGAGGGCTTCTCTCCAACTATAACAACATGATTTTTTTGGTGACTTTGTTTTGTATGTCTAGCGTTAGAAATATTGGCGGCATGCCTACATGACCAAATGCAAAATGCTAATTACTTCATGATTGTAAATTGGCTATTTCTTTATTGTATAAATTTCATGAAAATGGATAATTGAATTGTTATTTACGTATTTGGACTTGTCATACATGTGATCAACACAAATGCTCCATAATAGTTGTGTTCATGTAGAATAAGCATTAGCGGGAGGATTGTTAAGTTTTCAGGCGGTGATTGCATAAAATCAACCTGTAGTAACGTACAAGCAATTTTGATATCTCAACTAATCCTGTGATCAGTTGATACCATGCCACAATCACTGAGAACATGAAGGGAAATAAGTGGCAACACAGGTGGGACAACCATGTTGAAATAGAGGACATGGACTATCTTCGGCTATGATTATTTAGACTATAAGAATTTGAAAAAAATCCCGTAGCAACGCACGGGTATTTTGCTAGTCTTTGTAGTATACCCTACCTAAAGAGTTAGTTGGGTACATGTCTCACGACATAGGCAAACTCGTTGTCGGGATATACCTTGCGAAAGAAATAGTTTCTTCTCCAAGGGTATAAGTGATAAAGAAAGTAGAGCAAGACGAAGTTGGTGAACTTCCTCTCCAGACATCAGAGTGGCGCAACCGAAAGTGTTTTCGGTATCATGCTCCACAGCTTGAAAAAGCTGATGATTCAAGATCATGATGTTCTGAGCTCATACTTAGAGCGTAGTCATACGAGGTTGTGTTCCACACTGTGTGTTACGACAATCTTGTTATGAAGGTCATATTAATGGAATATAACAGACCTACGAACTACAAAGAAGAGATGGTAGACCTAAGTCCGAGAAATGGCTATGAGTCATTTATGATCCGAAATAAAATCCATGTACGATTACCAGGTAATGACTTGGGAGATCTTCTTGATGGCATCTAGGATGTTAATAGAATGTGGAATTTTATGAGAGAATAGACATTGAGAAGGATCGATGTGTCGTGAAACAGTTCCGACAGATTCAAAAGTTGACCACATGAGAGTTTGTCTCAAATGGCGAAGACTAAATCTATTCTGGTTCATTTAGCAATCACTATAATTTCGAATGAGAAATTGATAGATGGATAAGCAAACCATGTTTCTTAATAGTGTCATTAAGAAAGAGTTGGTGATCCTGAGGATGCTAAGCATGTATGCAAACTTCAGTTGTCCATTCATGGGCTGAAGCAAGCATATCGGAGCTGATATCTTCACTTTGATAATGTGATCAAAGGATTTTGGGGTTGTCCAAAATAGTTGAAGAAACCCGCATTTGCAAAGAAGTGAGTGGGAGCAAAGTAGTTTTTCCTGATCTTATATGCGGAAGGCATATTTGAGTGGGAGCTAAGTAGCTTTTCCTTGATCTTATATGCGGAAGGCATATTTGAGTGGGAGCTAGGTGTCATTCGTGATTTTGTATGTAACGACATATTGAATGACACAGATCCTCTAGTAGAGTGTAAAGGATTATTTAAGTGATTAATTTTTCTATGAAATGATATAATTGTATAGATCGTAAGGGGCTTAATAACATTATGTCGGAATATTTACTAAGTTAAGATTCTGAAGTGTTTCAGAAAAGAACAAGCGAAGAAAGAGGTTCTTGCTTGTATGACTAGGTAAAATATTAAGTTTATCTTGGCATTTTCAGTAATAGCAAATGATGTTTGACATTATCTATGTATCAGACATAGATGCTATCAGACTGAAAGCTCGAGTTAGTATGACCCAAGTTCTTGGTTGAAGAACAGGTTCTAGAGTGATCCTTGTGTGGATCAATGAACAAACGTTAAGTTTATTCTTCAGTGTCTATGAGAACTGAAGATATGTTTTCTAGTAAAGGGTAAGAGTGGAAAGACAACTTGCCGTAAAGCGGTTACGATCATGCAAGTTAAGACACTAACCCATACGACTAGAAATCTCATATAGGATATGTCCTTTATTTTGAAGATAGACATGGTTAGTTTGTGAAGTCGCATATGAATGCACTGTCGCATAATCTACATAGGTATAGAAATATATCGCGACTTCAGAAGTAGCAAGTGTGATTGGAATGAGCTGTTTTCCGAGCGTAGGTGGTCCCCTTAATAGATCTCTTAGACTTTTAAGAACCGTGCTACGCGAATGCTCGAGTATCACTCCATCCACTAGGATATATTTCACCGTCATCGTAAGATACGGGATGATGTCAAACTGGGTGACATAGAAGTGTTGCAAAGCACATATAGGTCTCAATGTGTGAGAGATCTATTGACTGTATCGCTCTTCCACGAGGCGAGCAGGCACCAACATGCCCTAGAGGCACTTAATAAACATAGTTTATTGGCAATATCCCAATTTTTTATTATATGTTTTATACCATGCTATAACTGTATTAAGCAAAAACATTAATATAGGTGTGGTAGATAAACAACCAGGTCCCTAGTAGCCTCTACAAAGACTAGTTTTGTTGCGCGATTGATGATCGAGGTTTTCCGATCATAGGGCATGGTGCCGGTCGGCAATGGAAGTCATATCGTTAGGTGTAACGATGTGATGGACATACCCAGTATTTATAGGACATAGTCATTACGCCTTAAGACCGTGAGACCAACTCTTATTGTTATTCCTGGAAGATACTTTGATTGCACCAAACGTCATATCTTATTTAGGGTGACAATAACGGTGATACTTTTGGGTATCGGAAAGGGTTAGTTGAGACGAGGGGTCAACAGCGGGATTTGTCAGTCCGCATAGCCGGATAGATACTCTAGGGCCCACTCGGTGAGATTATGTCAAATGAGTTTGCAAACATGTGACTAGGTCACCAGCTGACATAATATCATAGACGAGTAGAAGATAGCGATGTCGGTAACGAGATCATGCTAGGTATGGAGATATCTGAGAATGATACTCGGACATGCTAAGTATCGCCATGACAAAGGGTTTAAGACTAGACGTCTAGGTTTGATAGATGAAAGTCATTCGTTATATCACAGGGATTAATTCATGGGGTCCAGGCCTACGAGGTAGTCAATGATCATAGAGGAGTCTTGATCGTACCTGTTATTATATCGAACCGCTAGGGTAACACACTTAAGGGGTTTCGACAAGACAACCGGAAAGGAAAGGGATCACCGCGAATGTCCCGGGAGGGGTCCGATGGAGATCGGGCAGCGACAAAAGAGTTTTCGGATCTAGGAAAAATTATATATATTATGTTTGATATTAATTAGTGTAATTAATATGCAAATATGATTTTATATATTTATTTTCGAATTTATTTAGGCTGATTTCCCTAAATGGGCCTTCTGGACGAAAGAAGGCCCATGGGGGGGGAACCCTCAAGGGAATTTTGTGGGGGAGGCTTGGCCGGCCTAGGTGGGCCAAATGGGGCCCACCTAGGGCCGGCGCACCATCCCTAGCCGCACCATGGCTGTGGGATAGTCCCACATTGCCTGGCTAGGGAGGTTGGCTCCCCCCGGGAGCCTATATAAGAAGGGGCACCCGTGGCCTTTTTATTCAATAATTAATTCCCAATTTCTCTCTCGATCTCGTGGTTCCCTTGTCGGAGCCGCGCCGAGTAGAGGAGGGGGATATCTTCCACCATAGCCCGCTGTCGCGCTGCTGGTGTTCCGGTCCAAGTCTTCCGCTGCTCGTCCTGGACTGGAGCTTCGGAGGCCATCGTCTCCACTGTATGTGTGTGACGCCCTGCGAGGTGCTGCGCTAGCGGTACTCGGAGGCCTAATTCCTCCACCCGACCTCGGGATCATCTTCGTCGTCTTCGTCGCGCCGAGTTCTTCGCGACCTAGAGGTTGGCTACGTCGTCTTCGTCGTCAACGCTTGTGCGGGAGCGTAATCCCCGCTATTCGGTCTACGAGGGTATGTATTCCGATCTCCGCCGTACTTCTATATCTGCATAGTGTAGATCTTGGCTAGTATAAGGATATCGTTGCTAGGAAAAATTTTGTTTTCTGCACACGATCCCCTTCAGGGACACGACTAAGTACTTAGTTTTTCACTCTACAGAGGTTGTGCACATTCACCATTGTACCCATTCAACCCAAACTATCCTTACACACTTATATATAGTGATAAGGAAAAGGAGAAGAATGAGACGAGATCTTTCAGAAGCATTTTCCCTCCCACTCTTGCTAGACCCGTTCCACCTAACACCCTCTACATATGCTTGTCAAGCCGGAGCGAGTCCATGCAACTTAGTTGATCAAGCCAGAGCCCATATGGAAATGGCTGCACTGGAAGCAATCGTCACTCGGAGTTCTTAAGATTCCTCTCTTCCCTGGGTGGCCATCCATAAGTGCACGTACTCCAGGAACCATAGCCATGGGCCTGAGTAGCTACTCAACTCGACTCCATACAACCAATCCACCCAGGAGGTTCATTAACTTAGTAAAATTTAGATTTTCACAAAAACAACATTTGCATAGCATCAAATAATCCTACTAAGTATTGCATAGGAACCTAGATATAGGAATAAGGAATTTCTACACAGGTTTAGCATAGCAATACTATCCTACACATGCTTATAAAAACTTTGTAATGCATATAGAAAATAGTAGGAAGTTTATGAATGTGCCACTTGCCTTTGGATGATGTATTTACTCACAAACTCTTTTCAACGTAACTCGGGTCTCTCCGTTCAATCTAACTATATAGACAAGCAACAATATAACAATCACATAAAACTCAACTACACAATGCATACAAACACATATCTAATGAACAAACAAGTTTTATAAAACTTCTAAGGAAAATATGTTTATGCATGATGTGCAAAATATTTCTAAGGACTGGAGATGCATGTCATGCCATGAAAATATTCTAAGTTATGTGCAAGGAAAGAGTTTGGCCAAAAATGATTAAGTGCCAAGGTCATACGTTGGATAAAATACTTTGTTATAAATCATCTTGAATAAGCACTCTAATGGCTAAGTCATGATGTGCAAAAATACTTCGAGAAAATACTAAGTCTATTCTTTAAGGTGATCAACAATTATTAACAACTCTGTGTAAATTGGATATTCACTATAGTGAGAGAGACAGACACCCGACCAGCCACTTAAGTTGTGGAACAGGTCTCATGTACGTGGACATGTAAGGTCAGTCTCCAGGCCGCTTCATCTCACTATGCCGCTAGGATCCAACAACTTCAAAGATGTAATAACATGATCAAAATTGTGTATGTCTAAAGTGAAAGACAAGATCATGAAAGAGGGAAAAGATAGAAAGAAAGATGTAGTTGGTCTTCCAGGCTTCATCTCCAGACTTGTAACTTTCTCCTTGGTGATGTCTTGATTGAATTTTTGTTATACTTGATAATTCTTCAGACTTGATGAGTCTTGTATCATCGAGGCTGGTCTTGGATTTAACTTAGTCATCATAAAGTCTCAGGGAAGAAGAAAAGTAAGAGAGAAAGACTTAGAGAATAAAGGGGGTTGGTCTTCCTCTTGATTTTTCTTCTAAGTGCTTCTACTTCTTGGAGATGCTTCCAGAGTCTGTTTTCTTCTAAGTCCTTCATTGGCCTTCTAGCTTCATGTTGTAAATTCTAAGTGTCCTAGTGCACAACACTTTACCAAATACTAAGTTGAAAATAATCATAACAAACATCTATTATGATGACTAAGTTGAAAATTCTAAGTGTCCTATAAGAAGTATATCTATATGAGAAAATATATTATGCATGCAATGCACTTTTTAATCATAACAAACATCATACTAATTTTTGTAATATTTATAAGGTATGCATGAGGCTATAATTTCAATTTAATTAATTTCTATTTTTGCAAAATGTAATAAAAGGAATAAATATAAGAATAAAGTTTTCTATAATTAAATTTTTATGACAAAATTTTATAAATGGTGTTAATAGACAAAGGGGATTTAACTAAATTTATAGCAATTGGGCTTAATCAAAAATGATTTTTCTATCAAGAGTTATGTCAAAATTATTCAAACTATTTAATTTAAACATATAAGTATTATATCATCGAAATAATACTCAAAATTATTTTCCACAGAGGCATCAAGTTACAAATATTTCAAAGTTTATAAAACAATTTTATTTACAATTTTCGGATTTATAGATTTAAAGTTATGACAAATATACTCAAATCATCCATTTGAAATTTGAATAATTTAAACTAAGTCAAATTTGAATTATAACAGATCTAAAATATTCTACATGTCAAGGGCTTTCCAAATATATAAAATTTGTCACATTTGGATATGTGGTTATAAAGTTATGAAGGTTTGAATTTACAGGGACTTTTTTGCAAAGCTGCCAATTTAATCTAATTAAGAAAATCAATTTCCACGCTGGTGCTGACTGGATGCTGACGAGGCATCGACGTGGCACTGGCGTGGTTAAGTGACTGGATCTGGTCTGTTGGATCCAGATCTGACGGCTGAGATCTAAAGAGACCGGTTCGCTTAATGAATCTAATCTGGACCGCAAGATGTGGATCAGACGGCACAGGAGGAGTGGCGCTCACCGGGCGGCGCGGGGTGGCCGGAGATGGAGGGGACGGCGGCGCTGCGCTCCGGTGGTCGATGGGGGCGAAGCTCCGGTGGTTCCCGGGCTCGGGGAAGATCACCTCGAGATGCGGCGCGTCTCGACGAATAGGATGGAGGCGGTTGTTGGTGGCGGGGTGCTCCGGTGCTCGTCCTATTCCTGACCGGTGTTGGGGAAGGCGGCGGTGATCTTCGGTCGTGGACGCACGGCTTGATTCACTGCCGAAAAAATGCCAAACCTTGTCAAAAAGATGCGCACGAAGAATATAGAGAGAAAGGAAGAGGCGAGATGGAACGAGGTAGACGAGGGCGACTGGAGTTTGTAGAACTCGCCCGCGGCAATGGACGAACGGCGGCGACGTTTGTGGCCAGCCTGGGGGCGCTCGAGCTAGGGTTCTTGGGGGAATCTAGAGAGGGGGTTCGCGGGATTTATATGGTGGCAGAGGAGGGAACAAATCGCGTTGATTTCGCCCCGAAATTTGGAAGCGGATTGGAGTTGATCTCGGAGGAATTTCCGGCGAGACGTTGAAGAAGGCCCCCTGACAGGTGGGTCCCGCATGTCATGTTTTTCACTTTTTCTTTTCTGATTTATTTATTTCCTTTATAACTTTTGATTTAAAACTCCAAATCAATTCAAATAAGTTTCTAAAAATTTCTAAAATTAATATCTTTATTTTAAAACATTTGTGGGCATGTTTTGAACAATTTTCCAAAATTATAATTTAGAAATATTGATTAAATACAAATGTGACACTTTTACGTTGAATTTTAAAATAGGGTTTAAACGAATTTATTTTCGGCTAAATAAATTTATAAAATTATAATAATATATATGTTTTGAATTTAAGTTATTTAAACTCATATTCCAATTTTAAATCATTTTTAGCTTTAGTAGAATATTAAATAACATATTACAACTATTTGAAATAAACATGGAAATATGGTGTATTCATTTTTAATTAAAAACAATTTGTGCACCGTTAAGTTTTATATTATATTGAGTCATTTGAAAACTCCCTATAGTACAACAGGAAAACAATATATCTTTATTTCATTTCTTATGTTAAATATGTTCATGGAATCATTTTATGTTTTAAAAATAAATGAAAATAATTTAAGTCAATGAAATGCTTATTTGGATAATCAATTAATAAAAAATCTATGAAGCTTTAAAGATATAAATTATAGACTTGAAATTTTCCAAACTATATTTTGAACTTAGGTAAAAGAATGAAACCAATTTGCAAGTATACCATTTTTAAATAGTTTTGAATTTATGAATTTGTGAATATATATGGCTAAGTGGTTGAAATAAGTTACTTATAAAGAAACTATTTTATTATGAAAATGGTTTGAAAGTTTGTAAATTATTTTTCAATTTACATATTGAGGTTTTAACAAATACAATGAATACTATAATGTTTAACTTGAAACAACTTTTGAAAATAATGATTATTTGAGATATTATAGAAATTAAACTTTTTCAATATGCTTGAAGTCTTTTATAGATGGTTTTCTTATGCTTTTATTGTTTAATCTTAATCAAAATCAAAGTTTCAAATTTTAGTGATTTTTAAACATTCCAGAATATTGGGATGTTACACCCGTGTCCCCGGTTATGGATATTTGAGCAACTAGATAGGGCAGATGTTAAAGATCTCCTCATCCCAATTTCTAAAATAAAATTTGATGGGTGAATAAGGGTTGGGAGAGCTCACTGGTATCTATCGGTTGGTGTTCGTTGTGAGTAGTTTTCAAAGTTGTTCACCGGTATCTATCGGTGGTACTCTTTGTTGTCAAAGGTTATCCTTGATATCTATCAGTGGTACTCTTTGTCTAAGATGAACGGGGGGATGACTATGTATATACTAGCATTGCTAAAATAACAACTTACCGCGATATCCCCTTCCTGATCGGTGAAGGTCGTGGCAGCAAAGTCGGCGACGAACAGAGTCGCCTCCTTGGCGTCCTTCAAAGACGCCCAAGTGTCCCTGATCATCCCGCCTTTAGAAGCCGGGGTTGCCCGCGGCGGCCCACCGGCGACCTCCTCCACCAGCTCCTCCTTGGCAACGCGCGATTGGCCGGCATAATTGGCCGCAGCCTCAGTCGAATGAGAGCGGAAGCCGGTGGCACGACCAGAAGAGGAGGTCTTTGGCGGAGGGCTTGAATCCGGAGCCTGGGGCTTGGGCCGCTTACGAGCATCGCTCATAAACCCGCTGACCTAGGGTTGCGGAGTTGGCGGCAAAGAAGCAGGAGAAGTGCCAAGGGGTCGCTTTCCCCTAGCTAGCAAGGACTTGGCCGGCAACTTGGAGGTCGCGACCCGATCCCTGGCAACAAGATCAACATGAAGGTTAACCAGATGAACATCAGAAATTAGTAGGACCGACAAGCAAATAAGGTTGACACATTTACCTTTGGGGGATCTTAATCCCCACGTTCTCGTCATCGTCGATGAGTATCGGCCCAGTTGCCGGTGCGGTCCGTTTCTTCCTCTCAGCGTGGCCGTAGAGGAAGGAGCGCCGGACGCCTTGCGCTTCTTCGTTTTCCCAGCTCCCGGTTCGTAAAAGACGGGAGCCAGGTCATTCTCCCCTAAGGCGGAGAGCTACATAAACCAAATGTAGAAGTGTTAAGGAAGCCTAAAACAAGCTAACAAAGCCGTCAAAGAAGGGCAAAAGCAAAGTGCTTACCTCAAGGGGAGGGTTGTCGTGGGTGTGCATCGGCACACCTTCCACCGCCTTCATAAACCCTGTATTGACAAGGCTGCGAAGTCGGGCCGCCAATTCGGCAGCTGGTAACCCTTCTTAGCTTACGCAAAGAGAAGCTGTGGCAGTAGGCGAATACTGACACATCTTGTGCGAGCTATACCGCAGGGGCAGTATTTGCCGGCTCAGCCAGCAGATGACGGTATCCACCCCGTCCAGGAACATAGCTTCCATCGTCCTTGTGAGGAACTCGATCCGCCTTTGAATAAGGTGGAGCTCCTTCGTCAACTTCGGGGCCGCCTCGTCCAAGCACGGCTTGGGTGTAGGCGCTGCGTTGACAAACTCGGCGACGCCAAACTCGCGTCCCGGCGCTGCCATGTCTTGGCAGTAGAAGAAGGTGGAGGTCCAACCTTTGACGGACTCAATATATGGTATCTTGGGATACCATTGACGTCCTTGGCAGCAGTTGAAAGTGACACTGCCGAAGGTTGCTAGACCACCATCCGACATAGTTTGGCGCTGGCAACGGAAACCGTATCTAAAGAAGTCTAAACTAGGCCTAATACCTAGATAGCCCTCAAATAGAGCTGTAAAGCCGGCTAAAACCAAGATGCTATTGGGTGCGATGTTGTGGGGCTAGAGCCCGTAGTGATCTGGTACTTCGCTAAAAAAGGCGGAAGGCGGTAGCGCCATTCCCCTGACTAAGTGGGAGGAAAGGATGACCCATTCACCGACTTTCAGAGCCGGGACGATATCCCCAAAGGTGGACCGCCTATGGCAGTCATCCTGGGTCGGCAAGTAGTCGGCCCCCTCCATCTCCTTAAGGATATCGTCGTCCACCATGGATGGGAGCCAATAGCGCGACCCAAGGTCCGCCGGCTCCTCCTCTTCGTCGACGGCCGCACCACCGGCCGCCGCCGGCGTGGTCGAAGACGAGGGCACCGAGGTCGCCGCCGCGCGAGCGCGCGCGGTAGAAGCAGAAGGGGTGGAAGCAGCGCCGGGCGTAACGCCCGTGCGGCCCACCATAGAACACGGGACCGCGCCGCCCATCGCCGCCCTCGACGAGGCGAGCTCGGCCTCGCTATCCCTCACCGCCGCGGTCAAGGAAATCTTCGGGTCAGAGGCCATCGCCGTGAGTTTAGCCGCCAGAGTCGAGGTGGTCGCCGAAGTTTTGCTCGGAAGTGGAAGAGAGCTCGAGGAGGGCAAGACGCGAGAGCGTTACGATCTGTGCAATGGCCTAGAAGTCGGACACGTGGCGCCCATCCAAGCAATCGCAAGGCGGCGCACGATCGCACAATCCCCACTACTCCTCTTTTCCCGCAATTTGCAATCATGGCACGATTTCGTCTCGTTTGGTTTCAAACGGTCGTGGACCAAATGACGTCATCTGTCAGTGATAAGTCTGACTGGCTGTTAAGGATTAGGCCTTCACTAGAAGCTATCCGGCAAGTTGAGCTAAGTCGTCTTTCCCATGTAGCATAAAGGCGGCCGTGTGCGAATGTTCTTTTTGGTACACGTTCCACATTATGTTCAGAATGCTTCAAGTCCTGCAGCCGCCAACATTGAATAATAAAGATCAAGAAGATGCAGAAGACGGCGCCTGGAGAAATTGAACCTTTCTGGGCGCTAATGTTGGGGATATACCAAGCAGGGGTATCTCTGACATGGATCAATCCAGCTAGACCAGGGTGGCCCAAGGGTGGTAAAGGCTGAAGCCTGTCGGGCGGCCAGATAGCTGACGTACAAGGAAGTAGGCGGACAGTCCAAGGAAGGCGGAAGGCCGAGGCCCATCAAGCCACCAAGCCCAAGACGGAAGGCGGTAACTAAGCCGGTTAGGTCTAGAACTCTGTTTACTTCCCGGACAAGTACTTACCTTGTATCTCGGGACTTGGCCGCCTATATATGCCGACCACCAGGAAGCCATTAGGGCACGCTACATACAATCTCATACACATTGTAACCTGTTCACGGCTTTTGCCTTATAGTGAATTATAGCAGCACGTAGGGTCTCCCCACCGTTGCGAGATCTGAAGCTGGGTAACGTCGTCGTGTTTAATCCCGACCTCGACGACTCCAGTCTTCTTCCCCACATCCATCCATAAGCTAGAGGACCCTCGTCTCCTATCAATTATGCCGATACTCCGACAGTCGGTGTGGGGTTGGCGCGTGGGGTCAGTGTGGGTCGGTTAGGAATTGCCCGCCCAACCTTCTACTCGTTCAATGGCCATGACTATCCGTGAACTCTACATAGACAGCATGGTGGACTACGACAGGCCACACACGTATTCAATGCGCATGTAGTGTCACGAACTGGAAGGCTCTCAGATGTGTCTCGTACTCTCATCGTACGACTCGTAAAAATTGATTTGCTTCGGATTCTTGCTTTCATGCTAGAACGGATAAACTTGAAGGTAACCCAAACATGAACGGATCTGTGCCGCTCGTTCTTCTATAGCTAGTACTCCCTCCATCCCGATTTATAAGTCACCTACGTGTACCTAGGTGGTAAATTTGAGATATATATTCAGCGATTCCACCATTTTTACTTAGAAATGGGGCGTTTACCCTACCTTTGGAGCTCATTTGTTACACATTTTCCAGCGAGTCCACCATTTTTGCTTAGAAATGGGGTTGTTTACCCTTGCTTTGGAGCTCATTTGAAACACATTTTCTAGCGAGTCTGATGCACACGGTAGGTGTGTTGTTGGGAGACACCAAGAGGAAGGTGTGAAGTAGTGCAGCAGCAAGTTTACCTCAGTATGAAACCAAGGTTATCGAACCAGTAGGAGATGAATGATTACTTCGAGGTTGTTGGTGGAGACGTTGGCACGGCGCAACACCAGCGTCAGCAACGAACGTGGAGCCTGCACACAAAACAATCAAGGGCGGACCCTAGCCATCGCGCTCAGCCTTACTAGGTTTTTCGGTTTTGTCGGGACCGGCCCGCTCATCGACACCGTGCCTTAGTGGATGGCACCAAGGACCTTGGATGAGGCGGCATGCGTGGGGCTAGCCCATCCCACCGACACTCGGCCTTATAGGGTTTTTCAGTGCTGCCGGGACCGGCCCGTACATCGACATCGTGCCTTACTAGGTTTCTCCCTATGAGCATGATGTGAGTTTAGAAGCACCAAGGACCTTGGATGAGGCGACATGCGTGGGGCTAGCCCATTCCACTGGCACTCGGTCTTATTGGGTTTTTCAGTGCTGCCAGGACGATCCCATACATAGACATCGTGCCTCATGAGGGTAGCACCAAGGGCCTTGATGAGGTGGACTGTGTGGGGCTGACCCATCCACCAGCGCTCATCCTTATTGGGTTTTTTGGCGCCGTTGGGCAGACTTTGTCCCAAGCAGCCACCGTGCCTAGCCCCGGCTCACGCGATATTTAAGGAGAAACCTTTTAATGGATGGAGGTGAGAATACATACCGTGGGGTCGTACTTAGCATCCAAAACGTGGGTTATTCATTACAAGAGGTGTTGTGGCCACACGGTCACTCCTGATGAATTCAACCAAAAGGACAAATATGGTGCAGTGAACTTGTGGGGTGCTGCCGTCTCGCCGCCTCGGTCTTCTGGTTCGTCGCCGCTCTCATGGTGAACTTCTAACCGTTCACGGCTCTGCATGTCGCGGTCCTATCTTGGGCCTGCATCTGCCTTCCTCTATTGGGGCCTCCAAGGTGCTCGACTGCGTCCTCGTCGGGGGGGGGGGGGGGGGGGGGGGTAGCAGCTTGGCTCTCGTCGTGTGGCCTGTTGTAGGGAAATTAGAGAAGAGCGTTCGTCGCAATGGACCCTGATGATGTCGCAACTCTCTGGGATTCTTATGTTCCATCCTTATATTATACCAATTGCTACATGTCTTAGACACACTTTATATGGTTTTTATGCATTTTCTGGGACTAACCTATTAACAAGATGCCACAATGTCATTTCCTTTTTTTCTCTTGTTTTTGGTTTCAGAAAAGTTGTAAAGGAAATATTCTCGGAATTCCACGAAACAAAAGCCAAAGTCCCTATTTTTCCGGAAGATTCACGAACACCGATGAGGAGACGAAGACGGAGACTGAGGCGGCCACACTTTTTGGTGGCGCGGCCCAACCCTTGGCAGCGCCACCACATGGTGTGGGCCCCTCGGGGCACCACCGACATCACCATTTCGCCTATTTATACCCCCCGACGAGAAAACCCTTCATACCCGATCATAAGTCCATGAAATGTTCCAAAGGCTCCACCATCGTCAACCCTTGTTCGGGAGGGTTCAACAACTCTTCCTGGCACCCTGCCGGAGAGGGGAATCATCACCAGAGGGCTCTACTTCACCATGCCCGCCTCCGGACTGATGCGTGAGTAGTTCATCCTTGGACTACGGGTCCATTGCAGTAGCTAGATCGTTGTCTTCTCCTTATGTGCTACCATGTTTAGATCTTGTGAGCTGCCTATCATGATCAAGATCATCTTTATGTAATGCTACATGTTATGTTTGAAGGGATCCGATGAATATTGAGTACAATGTATTTTCTTCATAATATATTTTGTGTATAGTATTTATGATCTTGCATGTTATCTGTTGCTAGTAGATGTTCTGGCCAAGTAGATGCTTGTGACACCAAGAGGGAGTATTTATGCTCAATAGTGCGTTCATGTCTTGATTTAATCTAGGGGAGTGACAAAAACCTCTAAGATTGTGACTTTATAGTTTCTATTAGGGAAAAAAAAGTAATGCTTTATCTAAGGATAACGGTGTTACTTACATTATGCACTTTACTTAATTCAATAATCTATTGCTTGCAAATTAATAATGAAAGGTGTGCGTGGACGCTAAGCGGAAGGTGAATTATTAGTCATAGATGCGGTTGGAACGGTCTATGTATATTGTTGTAATGCCCAAATGAATCTCATACTAGACATCATGACTATAGTATATGGATCATTATGCAGTTCTTTATTTTGTCAATTGCCCAGTTCTAATTTGTTTACCCACGTGTATGCTATGGAAAATGATGTTTGTTGCAGAGAATGAAAGTAACAGTTTGTAGTAGATTGTATTATCAATGTAAAAGAAAAGACCTTCCACGTTTGTTGTTGGTACCGGTAGTGCGCTCTGTCAAAGCCAACTTCAACAACCTTGAGAAGAGCATTCTCTCCTACTGGTTCAATAAACCTTGGTTCCACAACTGAGCTAAATTTGTTGTTGCACTTCTTCACACCTTCCTCTTAGGGTTTCCCAACAACAACACCGCATCCATCTCCCTCATCAACTTCGCGGCCGTGTAGTGCATCACCGCCCGCCTCCTAAGTCACACGGATCCGGGAGGGTGGTGGGATTTAACACCGAAGAGATGTTCTTCGGAAACCACTGCCTTTTCCACTGCGATCGAACTATGTCGCTGACGTGGGGCTACTCTTCGACTACCCCACGATGAGGTTACCTGGGTCACGCCAAGACCGTGGAAGCCCAAAGAAGGCCCAATAGGGGTATCGTGTGGCCTAGTCCTAGTTGGTTAGGTCATACGATTCTTAGAATACCTGTAATTGCCATCGGCACCGCTCACCCGAGACCTAGCCTACCTATAAAGTCTAGGAGGGTTGCTCGTCCAAAGGGACACGCTCATAGCCGCCACCACAAACCGTAGCGAGATCGTCATCTCGGCATTGTAACCACTACTCGCCATCAATACCAGACAAGCAGGAAGTAGGGTGTTATCCTTTGGGAGCCTGAACCTGGGTAAACACCTTGCTTGTCAGCCGTCGTGATCACCAACGCTCATCTCTCTCCCCCTCAATCAACCCGGGGTGGACAACCCTGGGATTTGCCGAGTTACACCCTCGTCAATTGGCGCCGTCTGTGGAAAGAACGAGCATTGGAATCATGGTCGCACCAGCTCCATCAGCAAACAAGATCGACGTCTGCATCACCCAGGAGCCAATCCACTTCGGCTCCTTCGAGTACACCTTCCACCCGCCGGCCCACCGCTCGGTGTACGCCGATCTGTACGAAGGTATATACATCACCTTTGGTTCCGTACACTGCTTCGTAGACAGTCGTGGAATATTCAGCTCCATGGCGGCCGCGCCACGCGCGGCGGCGACACCCGCATCTCCTACCATCGTGCCGCACCCGCCGTCGTCTACCCCGGAGGCCGCATCTGCCGCGACTGCGAACATCGCATCCCCGACTGATCAATCCGCGTCTACATCGACTACGTAAACCACCTCGGCGACTTCCATGCAGATCGAGTCTACTTCGACCATCTCGATCGCACGGCTGGCGAAACCAAGGTCTACCCCAACTTCGACTACGTCGACCACGCTCACGCGTGCAACCAGGGTCGCGCTACCGACAACCGCGCCACGCGCATCTTCATGGACTCACCAAGTCTTCCCCAAGCCAATTGCACTCGCTCCGGCGACTGCGAAGTCGCCCTCCATGACCGCGATAAAGATCACAGGGCTCCAGGGAAGGAGACGCAACGATGGCTATGCTGCCTATCACGTGGCATCAATTTTTGATCCCGAGCAAGGCTCGGATGATGAAAGCAGCAGCGGCAGCGTAAACACCCCTACCCAAGTTTACCCCACGTAAGTTTTCATGGCTGGCACAGTGCCTCCAGAGGACAACGACGAACCCGCATACCCACTGGAGGTGGTCATGCACGACCAGGTGACGCGGCTCACCATCACGCGTGACATGGCGATCAGGGCTATGAAGCACGTCGACGACGGCACGTTTCCACCACCCGACGCGCCTCGGGAGGACCAGCTGGCAGTCCAGTACTTGCTACGCAAGGAAGGCAAACGACTTCGCGCGGAAAAAGCCGAACTCCTTCAGCGCAAGAGGGAGGCTGACGCATCAAGAGCCAGACGAGCCTCCTATTCATTTACCTCCTCCACGGAAGTCAACCAAGGAGCCCGACGACACAGAGCTCGCGTGCCCTTATGACGGAAGCCGATCGAGCCAGGGTCACCCGCAACCTCGACTCATCCTTCATAACCGAGGATGAAGACGGGATACCCGTCCCCAAAACGGCCAACGCCGCTATCATGGCAGTCGAAACATACCTGCGGCTCACGCAGCCACCGTAGGGTGACGCGCTGACGTGGGGCTGCCTTTTGGGTAGCCCACGATAAGGCTACCTGGGCCGTGCCAAAGACAGGAAGGCCCACAGGAGGCCCACGCGGGGTACAATGTAACCTAGTCCAAGTCGGTTAGGGAGCATAACTTGCCATATCTGTAGTTGCCATCGACACCAACCACCCGAGACCTGGCTGCCTATAAAGCCAGGAGGGTTGCTCGTCCCGAAGGACGCGCTCATAGCCACCACCACAAACCCTAGCGAGATCGCAATCTCGCCATTGTAATCGCTACTCGCATCAATAATCAGACAAGCAGGAGTAGGGTGTTATCCTCCGGGAGCCTGAACCTGGGTAAATCCTTGCTTGTCAGCCGTCGTGACCACCTGCACTCATCTCTCTCCCCATCAATCAACCCGGGGTGCACAACCCTGGGACTTGTCGAGTTAACACCTCGTCAATTGGCGCCGTCTGTGGGATTGTCAAACAAGTGCTAGGATCATGGTCGCTCCGGCTCCATCCGCAATGAAGATCGGCGTATCCGCCGCCAGGGAGTTGATCCGATTCGGCTCCTTCGAGTACGTCCTCCACCCGCCGGCCCACCGCTCGGTGTACGCCGATCTGGACAAAGGTATACACATCACCTTCGGCTCCATATTCTGCTGCATCGATAGTCGTGGTAAACTCAGGTCTACGACTACCACGCTACGCGCAACGGTGTCACCCGAATCGGCAACCATCACGCTCGCCACTCCCGCGAAGATCGCATCCGCCGCACCCGCGGAGGCCACGCCCGCCGCTCCCGCGAAGATCGCATCCGCTGCACCCGCGGAGGCCGCGCCCGCCGAACGCGTGAAGATCGCATCTGCCGCACCCGCGGAGGCCACGCCCGCTGCACCCGCGAAGATGGCGTCTACATCGACTACATCGACAAGTTCGGCAACGGCCGCGCGAATCGAGTCTACTACCCCAACCTCGGTCGTGCGGTCGACCAAGTCAAGATCTACCTCGACTGTCGCACCCGCACGGGCAGCCAGGAGCCCGCGCCCGACAGCCATGTCGCGCGCGCCCTCATCTTCGTGGAAATCCCAAGTCTACCCCAAGCCAATCGCACTCACCCCGGCGAGCGTGGACACATGGACGATCGCGAGAAGATGCGACAGCGACCGCGCCGCGCGCCACGTTGCAGCAATTTTCGACCCCGAGCAAGAAGCGGGCGACAGAAGCAGCAGCGGCAGCACCAACTCTCCGACTCAAGTCTACCCCAAGAACCCCAAGAAAGTCTTCATGGCCGGCACAGCACCGCATGACGACGACGAAGAACCCGCATATCCGCTAGAGGTGGACATGCCTGACCAGACTAAGCTTATCATCACGCGGGACATGGCGATTCAAGCCATGAAGCATGTGGACGAGGGCACGTTCCCCCCACCCAACGCACCTCGAGACGACCACCTGGCGGTCCAGTACTTGCTACGCAAGGAAGGCGAACGAATCCGCGCCGAAAAAGCCGACCTGCTCAGGCGCAAAAGGGACGCGGATGCATCGAGCGCCAGGCGAGCCGCCCTCTCCTTCACATCCTCTACAGAGGTTAACCAAGGAGCACGGCGAAACAGAGCCCGCATTCCCCTCATGGCAGAAGCTGATCGAACAAGGCTCACCCGCAATCTCGACTCGTCCTTCGTCACTGAAGATGAGAACGGGATACCCGTCCCAAAGACGGCGAATGCCGCCTGATCTCAGTCGAGACATACCTCCGGCTCACGCAGCCACCGGAGGGAGACGCACGCTCCCTTCTCCACAAGCAACAAATTGCCTCCATAAGGGCAATCGAAGAAGCCCTGGCGGCCAAGGGGCCAAGCAACCGAGCGCACGAACCAACAACCTCGGGCATCCCAGCGGCGCAGCGACAGCCAGTCAAGGACCTTCGCGACGTCCTGACACAGAAGACGGTGGACCGCAACCGCAAGGAGCGCTCGGCTGGTGCGGCAAACGCGGACGACCATGCTGACCGCGACTTCGAGCCGTGTGGCGCGGCATGCTTCAGCTTCAACATCCGCGACACCCGCATGCCTAAAGGCTTCAAGTTGACAGTTGGCACACCAAAGTACGACGGGAAGCAAGACCCAAAACTGTGGCTCGAAGACTACCTCATCGCTTGCACCTGCCAAGGTGGAACGTCGACTACGGCAATGCAGTACATCCAGCTCATGCTGACAGACTCGGCACGCGGGTGGCTCACAAGCCAACCCAAAGACTCTTTCCGAACATGGGAAGAATTCCAGGATAACTTCATCAAGAGTTTCTCGGGAACATTCGCAAGGCCAACGACCTACATCGAGTTGCTGGCCTGCAAGCAAGGAAAGGATGAGTCGCTCCGCTCCTACATCCAGCGGTGGACACTCCTCCGCAATACCATGGAACCCGTATCAGAAGATCGAGTGATGGACGCCTTCATGCACGGCGTCGCTCGCCGCGACCTCCGTGAGGAATTCGGTAGACTCCAGCCGAAGACCACAATAGAGCTCATGAAGACAGCCAACCAATGGGACGAAGGAGAAGACTATGTCCGCGAAACTTCCCCCAAAAAAGAGGGCGAAACAAGCAACTAGTGTGAGGCACGCCAAAAGAAGAAGCCACGTTACACCCACGATTCAATCGAATTAGTAGCGGCGGGCTATGAAACCCCCCGTGAGGACAAACGTGACAACAGCTGACAGTACGACCAAGGTCGGCAGCCTAGCTCGAGTCAGTATAACCGTCGCAGCAGCAGCATCGGCCACAATGATGGAAGCCAGAAGCGCGAGTGGAAGCGCTCGTTGACCCCAGCAGAGGAGCTGATGCAACCCTGTAAGCACCACTCGTTCCGCAACCCGGAGACAGGCAAATGGGGTTCCAGCCACCTGTTAAAGGATTGTCGCAAAGCAAGAAAGATATACCAGGCCATGCAACAAATCATCGCCCCAGTACAGGCCATACAGGCGGCACCGCAGCTAGCCATCCAGGCAGCACCCGCAAACAACAACCAGGTGCAGGCGGCAGGAGCGTTTCCCCAGCCGCAGCAACAGCAGCAGCAACAAGGTCAGTCGGCAGCAACCGACACGTACCCAGCAGCACGGGGACAGCTGAACATGATCCAGAGGGGACCCCCGTCGAACAGGCGCCAGAAAATTATCACACGCCAAGTACTTCAAGCCATCAACAGCCCGCGCGCGGTACCAGACTACCTGCGCGGGTCGGAGACACCAATCACTTTTTCCAGGGCAGATCACCCGTCAGAGGTAAGCCGACCCGGGCATGCCGCACTCGTGATTGAGGCCTTGATCGGCGACTACAGCTTGAAGAAGGTGTTCCTGGACGGAGGCAGCGGCATCAACATCATATTCGCCGACACCCTGAGAAGAATGAACAGGTCGACAGAGAAATTGCCGGAATCGGAAACCACCTTCCACGGCATAGTACCAGGGCAAGCAATCACGCCCATGGGAACAATCACACTCGACGTCATCCTCGGTACACCCGAGCACTTCAGGAAGGAGTCGATAGACTTTGAGGTCGTCGACTGGAAGTCTCAATACCACGCCATCCTCGGGCGCCCGACCTTTGCCAGGTTCATGGCAGTACCCCACTACGCCTACCTGATGATAAAGCTGCCCGGGCCGGAAGGAGTTCTTCGGAGTCGAAGAGCACTTCAAGGCCATATCAGCCGACAACGACAAGACCGTCTTCCCGGCTCGCAAGAAGCCTGCCAAGGACGCTGCATTCAACACGAACGACGACACCGTCACCCACCAAGTCCATCCGACTGACATCAGAAAGACGGTCAAGGTCTCATCGAGTCTGACCCCCGCATAGGAAAGCGCGCTCATTGAGTTCCTACGTGAGAACTGGAAGATCTTTGCATGGCAACCTTCTGACATGCCAGGGATACCCAGGGAACTCGCCGAGCACTCTCTGAAAGTCCACAAGGACGCAAGACCAGTCAAACAATCCATGCGACGCTTCTCAGGACCCAAGCGAGACGCGATCACCATGGAAGTAGACAGACTACTGCACGCCAAGTTCATCCGAGAGATCAAGGACTCCGACTGGGTCGCCAACCCGGTCCTAGTAGAGAAAAAGAAGACGAAGAAACTACGCATGTGCGTTGACTTCACCGCAGTCAACAAGTGCTGCCCCAAGGACCACTTCCCGCTCCCGCGGATAGACCAGATCATCGACTCGACAGCAGGTTGCGAGCGCCTGTCCTTCCTGGACGCCTACTCAGGTTACCAGCAGATCAGGCTGAAAGTCGAGGACGAAGAGAAAACGGCCTTCATCACACCCGACGGCGTCTTTTGCTACCAGACGATGACGTTCGGGTTAAAGAACGCAGGTGCCACGTACCAGCGGACAATGCAAGCATGTCTCAAGGGGCTAATCGGGCAGATCGTCCAAGTCTACGTCGATGACATCGCTGTCACGACCCGAAAGGAGGATACCCTAGTCGACGACCTCCGCAAGGTCTTCGCCGCACTCGACGTGTATCAGATCAAGCTCAACCCAGAGAAGTGCGTGTTCGGCGTGCCAGCCGGAGAGCTGCTAGGGTACCTCGTATCTGCAAGAGGAATCGAAGCGAACCCAGAGAAGGTGCAGAACATTCTCACCATGCCAGCACCAACCAAACTCCGCGAGGTGCAGCGATTAGCAGGCCGAGTCGCAGCTCTCAGCCGGTTCATTAGTAAGTTGGGAGAGAAAGCCTTACCTTTCTACCAACTGATGAAGAAGACGAACAAGTTTGAGTGGACACAAGAGGCGCAGGACGCATTCGACCATCTCAAGAAAACCCTGACAACCTCTCCAGTCCTCGTGGCACCACTGGAAAACGAGCCTCTGTACTTATACGTCTCAGCAACAAACAGGGTGGTGAGCACGGTACTCGTAGTCGAACGCGAAGAAGAAGGGCACAGTCACCCGGTGCAGAGGCCCGTCTACTACCTCAGCGAAGTCCTCACCTTGTCCAAGCAGAACTACCCTCATTACCAGAAGCTAGCATACGGAGTCTTCATGACCTCCAGGAAGGTCGTCCACTACTTCTCCGAGCACCCGATCACGGTGGTAAGCTCCTCTGGACTAGCAGACATTCTCACAAACCAACGCGCGACAGGACGAGTCGCCAAGTGGGTTGTCGAGCTAGGACCATGGGGGCTGAAGTATGTTCACCCGAAGTCCATCAAGGCCCAAGTCCTCCCTGAATTAACCACCGAGTGGATAGAAGCCCAGCTACCAAATATCCCCGACATGTCCAACGCATGGACAATGTACTTTGATGGCTCCAAGAAATTCATGTCAGCCGGGGCAGGAGTCGTGCTCATCTCCCCCAAAGGCGACAAGCTCAAGTACGTCCCGCAGATGGACTTTCCGACGCCGTCCAACAACGAAGCCGAGTACGAGGCCCTGATCCATGGCATGCGGATGGCCAAGAACTGCGGCGCCACACACCTCATGATATACGGCGACTCCTACCTGGTGGTACAGCAAACCATGAAGTCCTGCGACGCCATCGCCGACAACATGATCGCCTACAGAGACCTCTACAATCAGTTGGAAGGCAACTTTGACGGCTGCGAGTTGCGACACATCGGCCGTGAAAGCAACGAGGAAGCCGACGTCCTCCCTAACATGGGCTCAGACAGGGTGCCAGTCCTACCCGGCGTCTTCCTCGAGCGCATCACGCAGAGATCCATCAAGACTCAGAATACAGCAAGCGCTGCAACAACAAAAGGTAATGCCAACCCGCCAAGCCAAGACGAGGTCCCCATGGAGGTCATGCTAGTCGAAGCCACATGGACAGGACCCTACCTGGCGTGCATACTGCATCAGAAGCTGCTAGCTGACCCAGTCGAAGCGAAGCGCATCATCAGGCGCTCCAAAAGTTTCACCGTCATCAACGGAGAACTCTACAAAAGAAGCATCTCAGGAATCCTGCAAAGGTGCGTAGATCCAGTCGACGGCCAAGCCATCTTACTCGACATCCACGCGGGTATCTACGGGCATCACGCCAGCAGTCGAGCACTGGTGGCCAAAGCACTACGAGCCGGGTTCTACTAGCTGACAGCCATGCAGGACGCCGAGAAGCTAGTAAAGAAATGCACAGGGTGCCAGGAATTTTCCAACAAACCACACGCGCCAGCATCGGAAATGAAGACAATACCATTAGCCTGGCCCTTCGCCCAATGGGGTCTGGACATGGTGGGCCCGCTGAAGAAATCCTCACCCGGAGGTCACACTCACCTCCTGGTTGCAGTCGATAAGTTCACAAAGTGGATCGAAGCCGTGCCCATCACAAGTTCGACTGCATCCACAGCAGTCAACTTCATCAGGTCAATCATCTTCAGATTTGGAGTACCGAACGGGATCATCACCGACAACGGCTCGAACTTCACAGCCGAAGAATTCAAAGACTCCTGCTTAGAGCAAGGGATAAAGCTCAGCTATGCGTCCGTCTCGCACCCGCAATCCAATGGGCAAGTGGAGAAAGCAAATGGCCTCGTCTGCAACGGCATCAAGAAGCGACTGCGTGTGCCCCTAAAACGCGCAGCGGGCGCATGGGTGGAAGAACTGCCGTCGGTCCTTTGGAGTCTGCGAACAACGCCAAACAGATCCACCCAATACACTCCATTCTTTATGGTGTATGGTGCAGAAGCGGTCCTCCCTTGCGACATCAAATTCGACGCACCGAGAGTAGTCGCCTACGACGAGTCGGAGGATGAGGAGGCACTCGAAATCAGCATGGACACCCTGGATGAAGCACGCGACGTCGCCCTGGCACGATCAGCCGTGTATCAACAAGACCTGCGCAACTATCACACTCGGAGGCTACGACCAAGAGCATTCGTTGCAGGCGACTTGGTTCTTCGACTCAAGCAGAAGAAGGTGCACAAGCTCGCTTCCCCATGGGAGGGCCCGTACATCGTGACAGAAGCAATCGGCAACGGAGCTTACCGCCTAAAAGACTCGAAGACGGGAGCAGACTGCAGCAACCCGTGGAACGTGGCACAACTCCGCCGGTTCTACGCCTAGTTCAACCCAGTCATTGTACAAGAAAATCA
The DNA here is from genome assembly GCA_026929855.1 of Poa annua. Classification (NCBI taxonomy): domain Eukaryota; kingdom Viridiplantae; phylum Streptophyta; class Magnoliopsida; order Poales; family Poaceae; genus Poa; species Poa annua. The sequence continues at coordinate 100,002,669 of CM049427.1, forward strand.
GCGCGGAAGGTTTCAGACGCACTCTTTCCCTTACCAGGGTACCTAAGGGGACTGGAAGGGTTTTAATGAGGCGGCCTGTTTGCAAGAATCAATAAAGTGATTTGAAGAAAATCTGTCTCCTTTACCTTTCATACAGAGGAAGGTAAAATCCTAGGCCGCCACCCGAACCACTCGGGGGCTGCGCCACACAGGTTGAAAGAAAAGCTTAGGCCGCTACCCGAGCCACTCGGGGGCTGCGCCATACAAGCATAAATCAAAAAATCCTAGGCCGTCACCCGACTTACTCGGGGGCTGCGCCATACAGGTCAAGTTCAAAATCCTAGGTCGCCACTCGACATACTCGGGGGCTGCGCCAAACAGGTAACACTTGTAATCCTAGGCTACCACTCGACCTACTCGGGGGCTACGCCGTACAGGCCTTCTCAGAAAATCCTCAGCCGCCACTCGAACTCACTCGGGGGCTGCGCTGTACAGGTCAAGTTCGAAATCCTAGGTCGCCACCCGACATACTCGGAGGCTGCGCCAAACAGGTAACACTTGTAAACCCTAGGCTGCCACTCGACCTACTCGGGAGCTACGCCATGCAGGCCTTAGCAAAAATCCTAGGCCGCCACTCGAACAACTCGGGGGCTGCGCCATACAGGTCAAGTTACAAAAATCCTGAGTCGCCACCTGATAAAGTCAGAGACTGCGACATACAGGTCACACTTGGGAAAACCTAGGCCGTCGACCAACATACTAGGCGATTGTGCCAAACAGGTCGAAAATCAAACATGCATTTACACTTCCGAGCAAGCAGATCAATTCTCATTACTCGCAAGTATTTTCAATCTAGTACATTACGACTTGCATAGGCACATCTGCCCTCTATAGCTAACCCTGTACATCAGACGACAGCTACTCTAAACTGCAGGCTCGGCCTTCGGCGCATCGAGGGGACCTACAAGGCGCTCACTCAGGTCCTGAACCTGCCTGATAATTCGGCGCGCAGCCGCTAAGGTCTCGTCGAAGTCGTCATCACCAGGCAGGCCATCAAGCACCCTGTCGAGCGGAAGATGCGGTTGATGCATCCGGACGTACGCCAACGCCGCGTTCGCCCCAGCCACAAGTTGGGCGTCGACAACCTCCTTCAGCCCTTCACCATCACGAAACCTCTCCAGAAAGGCGGACAGCCCGTTCGGCTGCGCGTTATGCGGGAAGTACACACGATTGATGTGCCAGAGTGTCTTCCGGCAATTCTCCAGAAGAAAAGCAGCGCGCCACGTACGATCAAGCATGGTGGCAAGGACGCACCCTCTCGACTTGTTCACCCAGAACTGCCGAGCTTCGTAGGAGTCGCCGGACGCCTCTCGGGTAACTCGCTCTTCAACGCGAGCCCGCTCGGCCTCCCAATCAGGGTTGACATCTGCACGCATAAACTGCAAGTCAGAACAAGCAAGCTTCAGCAAAGATAGCAGCCGCCAAAAGGATACAAACCTTGCAGCTGCCGACTGATCAGATCGATCTCCCCAAGCAAAAAATCCTCACGTCGTGAGAACTCCACCGTAGGATGCGACCGGGAGCGGTGCAGCAGCCACTCAGTATTCTTCAGGGTCGCCTCAAGCTCAGCCACCTTGTTCTTCAGGTATGTGATTATCCGCTGATCATTTACACTACATGGAGGAGCCGGCGCCGCCCGACGACGGCGAGAACCCGAAGAAGAAGCCTCGCCACTCGGCTCAGCCGCAGGAGAAGGAGAAGCACCACCGCGCACAACATTCTGCCACGAATACGCAGAGTCAATACAATCATACGACAGCGAAGCACAGTTAAACTCGGCAGAAAGAAAGTCAGTTCTAGCAAAAGCACTATTGAAGGCCAAAAGACCTGGCAGGACAATATTCATTACAGAGCCAGAAGTTCAAAATACAAACCACGGCGACTGCCGAATCACTAAAGCTATGCCTACTCTAAGGCTGCAGACTGCGACTGGGAGCGACCCTTCCGAGCGGCAGCCGCCTCAGTTGCCTTAGCAAGGGCCCTCTTGAAGAGTTCCACAAGCTGCACGGCCAGCTGTGAGGCACGCTCCTTCACGCCACTTAGCGACGCGGTTCGGCCATCGGGTTTGCGGGGAAAGCCGCTGACGACCTTCTCAAAGTCACCTGGAACCTGATGCCCTCAGAGGAGCTGGAAGGTGAGCTCGGAGCCGCGTACCGTTTGTGACCGCGTGAAGTCGGCGATGGTGGTCGCGTCCTCAAACGGCGCAGCAAGGGCGTCCACGGCTGCCGGCGGCTGGTCGCCCGGGAAGATACTCTGGTGCACCACAGTGAGGGCTCCAGTCGATTTCCTCAAAGCAGCTGCAGACTTCTTCAGCGCGTCGGACGCATAGGCGCAGACCCGGTCGAGGAAGCCGACAGCAGTCGCCAAGTCAACCGTGTCACTCGACGCGTCTTCCGGAGGAGCTCCACCGCAAGTCTCTGCGCAAAGGATTCAAGGTCAGACAAAGAAAAAGATCAAGACACAGTAGGCATCAAGCCGAAACTTACCCCCAAGAACACCGGCGAGTGAAAGGAGACGACCGACTTGAGTCTTTTCCTGGGCGACCCGCGCCAGCTCCCGCTCTCGAGACTCATGTAGAGCCTGCTCAAGCTCATCAACCCGCCCAGTAGCCTGGTCCAGAGAAGCACGCAGCTGGTCCCTCTCCTTCTCCAGGCGAACATAAGCCGTGGCTGCGTCAAGCTGCTGACGGTAGTACGGCTGAAACAAAGGCAAGATGTTAATAAAGTTGCGGGCGACTATACTAGTCACCCACACCTTCGGGGGCTACTCCCATCGGGAGCGCTGATCGCACACCCGATGAAAACTCAAGAACACAAGTACAAGCATAAAGGACTTACGTGGTCCAGGAGGTCAGGGTCTTCTGAAGCCGAAGGAGGATCGCGGCTCGACGATGCAACGCCAGCGCGCTGTGCACGCGCCTTCTCCACCACCGCCTGAGCCCCCAACCCAGTCGAAGGGGCGGATGTATGCTCCACGTCCCGAAGGGGGGAGCTAACATCGCCAGAACGATGGCTGCAGCGAAAACGAGTACACTTGTCAACTCAAACGTTGCAACTACAAAACGCAACTCGAAGGAAACACATCATCAAGAAGCTCACCTGGGGGTCCCAAGGTCGTCGTAACTCTCCAGGGAGAGCAAAGGCATCTGCGCGAAAGAACGAGGAGCCGCGGAGCTGACTGGAGGAACATTCAGGGGCTCATCCCAGCCACCCGAGGACCGCGCACCCGACGACGTCGCGACGGCCTCCTCCAGAGTAACGTCGGCATCCTTAGTAGGTGTCGACGCAGTGGCAGAGTCGCCACGACTCGGGAGCTTCCGCTTCTTCCGCACGGGTTCCTCCACTTCATCTTCTTCCTCCACCTCTTCGTGGGGAGAATGTGCGGAGGGAATCTCTTCGTCGTCGTCCTACTCCTCGACAAACTTCGACTCGTCGTCGGGTCCGTTCTCGGGAAGAGGAGGAAGGCTGATCAACAAAGACCGACCCTGAGGCAAGTAGACACAAGTCGAATCAAGAAAAAAAAAATAGACGCAAGTCGAGCAAAGACAAAAGGAAAACAAGCCAAGACTCACCTCAGGAACGGGGTTCGATGCCCCGTAAGCAGCAACCGGGCACTTAACGTTGCACGTGTCCGTGACTCGGAGGTTGGTGATGGATCTTACTTTGGTTTCCACCTCCTCATCGTCAAGCGGCTCGGTGCTGACGCCCTCGGCGGCCCACATCGGGTGAGGCCGAGCGCTGAGCGGCTGCACCCGAAGACGGAAGAAGGTGGCCATCAGGAAGACGCCTCCCACCTCGCGCCCAAAGGTCTTGGTCAGATCGCGCAGCAGGCTCAGCAGGGGCCGCACGACCTCCTTCTCCACGGCAGTCAGCGGGTGCGCCCAGGCGCCGGTCTTCCGCAGTCCACGTCCGATGTCGAATGCATCCAGGCCGTCCTGGTTCGACCGGACGTAGAACCATCTCCTGCGCCATCCCTGGACGGAGTCGCACTTCTTCATCTGGAAGTACGCGGTGTCACCGCGCACTTGGATTCCGAAGCCGCCGACGGGGAAGGTCAACCCGCTCCTCCCAACGTTCTTGCGAACGAGGAAGAGCGACTTCCACAATGCCCAATGGGGCGCGACACCCAGAAAGCACTCGCAGAGCACCATGAAGCCCGCGATGCTCAAGACGCCATTGGGGGTCAGATCATGGATCTGAACCCCATAGGCATACAGGAGACCGCGCACAAAATCGTGCATGGGGAACCCGAAGCCCCGCGGAAGGAAATCCGCGAAGCAAACACGTTCCCCATCGCGGGGAGTGGGGAAAACCTCTTTGCCAGGAGCGCGACCCTGGACTTGGTCAGCAGGTGGAAGCAGACCCTGCGCGCGGAAAAGCTCCACCTCGGCTTTCTTCACCGACGATCTCTGCCGGTCGCCGTCGGGCTTCTTCATCAACCCGGCTTCGTCGGCGGCGGCGGAGGAGCCAGCGGCGCTCTTCGGCTTGCCCATGGTGCCGCGAGGCAGCGCAAGGTGTACGGACATATTGCACGGAGCTCAGGATGGCGGCGAAAATGGTAGAGCGCAGAGGAAAGGGAGGACAGAGCGATTGGAGAAGATGAAGTCCCTCGCGTCAAAGCGCAGTACTTATGCCTCGAAAAGTCTCATCTCAACTGTCCACAGAACAAGGGCTCCGAGCAGACACATCCGGCCGTCCACGTGTCGCACGAGGAAACCAACCGTCGCCGCCCACTTCGTCCACTACGCACGAAAACCGAGGCGTCGTCATCATGCCGCGCAAATTTCGCGCCCAGTTCGGAGACGTGACAACTGTTGACCGCGGTCAGCTCTGACAGCGGGGCCCGCCACGTCACGTCCCATCGGGCGCAGAGGCGTGCAACAGATCGTCACCAGTGACGTCATCAAGCCAACGGCTCCAAAATCAACTGAAGCAACCCGACAGAGTGATTCGAGTAGTAAGCTTCAAAGCTGAAACCAACAAAGTAGGATCGGCTGATGATCCGAGAACCCGAAGAAATTATTCGGGTGGCAAAGAAAAAACAGAGTAAGCTCGAGCAGCCGAATCCATCCACAAGTAAGCCAAACAGGCCGAGTAGAAGCAAGCTTCGCAAGAAGATGAAGGCAAAGTAATTCGACTGCAAAGGTTACTCCCATCGGGAGCGGCCGGTTCGACTGAAGAAATCGAGTTCAAGCTCAAGATCAAGCAATCCAATGGCGCGTCCAGGAGGAAGGAGTCCTTTGCTCGACTCTACGCTTCGACCAAGCACTCGGGGGCTACTGACGTGGGGCTGCCTTTCGGGTAGCCCACGATAAGGCTACCTGGGCCGCGCCAAGGACAGGAAGGCCCACACGAGGCCCACGCGGGGTACCATGTAACCTAGTCCAAGTCGGTTAGGGAGCATAACCTGCCATATCTGTAGTTGCCATCGACACCAACCACCCGAGACCTGGCTGCCTATAAAGCCAGGAGGGTTGCTCGTCCCGAAGGACGCGCTCATAGCCACCACCACAAACCCTAGCGAGACCGCAATCTCGCCATTATAATCACTACTCGCATCAATAATCAGACAAGCAGGAGTAGGGTGTTATCCTCCGGGAGCCTGAACCTGGGTAAATCCTTGCTTGTCAGTCGTCGTGACCACCTGCACTCATCTCTCTCCCCATCAATCAACCCGGGGTGCACAACCCTGGGACTTGTCGAGTTAACACCTCGTCACGCGCGCGCCCTTTTCCACAAACAGCAGATCATGTCCATGAAGGCAGTCGAGGACGCCTTGTCAAACAAGGTGCCAAGCAACCGGGCACGTGAGGAGCGAGAACACCAAGCCCGCGAGCTGGCAGCACTAGACGGCCCAGCAGCAAGGTCACTACGAAAGCCGCAACCAGGCAAAGACCTTCGCAATGTCATTGTGCAAAGGACGGTGGACCGCAACCGCACCCAGCATGCGACTGACATGACGAACCTGGACGATCAAGCCGATCGCAACTTTGAGCCGTGCGGCGCCGCATGCTTCAGCTTCAACATCCGCGACACCCGCATGCCCAAAGGCTTCAAGCTAGCAGCAGGAACACCCAAGTATGACGGGAAGAAAGATCCACGCTTATGGCTCGAAGACTACCTCATCGCCTGCACCTGTCATGGCGGAACATCGACCACGGCGATGCAGTACATCCAGCTCATGCTCACGGATTCAGCACGCGGGTGGCTCACTAGCCAGCCCAAGGACTCCTACAGAACCTGGGAGGAATTCCAAAATACTTTCATCAAAAGTTTTCTTGGAACGTACGCGAGGCCGGCAACCTACATCGAGTTGCAAGCCTGCAAGCAAGGAATGGATGAGTCGCTCCAGTCATACATCCAACGATGGACACTTCTCCGCAACACTAAGGAAGCCGTCTCAGAGGACCGGGTGATGGATGCCTTCATACACAGCGTCTCCCGCCGCGACCTCCGCGAAGAGTTCGGTCGGCTCCAGCCAAAAACCATGATAGAGCTCATGAAGATAGCCAACCAGTGGGCGGAAGGAGAGGACTACGTCCGCGACAACTCCCCGAAGAACGAAGCTGGAAAAAGTAACTGGCGAGATGGACGCCAGAAGAAGAAACCACTTTTCACCAACCTCGAATCGATCGAGCTAGTAGTGGCGGGATATCAAACCCCCCGTGATGACGCGCGCAATAGAACTCGCCAGTATGATCAAGGTCGTCAATACAGTTGCAGCGGTGATCAAGGTCGACAATCCGACCCAGGACAGTACAACCGTAGCGGCGGCAGCATCAACCACAACGAAGGAGGCCAGAAACGCGAGTGGAGACGCGCGTTGACCCCAGCCGAGGAGTTGGCGCAACCTTGCAAGCACCACATGTTCCGCAACTCGGAAACGGGCAAATGGGGCGCCAATCACTTGTTGAAGGATTGTCGTAAAGCACGCAAGATCCACGAGGCCATGCAGCATATCATCACTCCTGTGTCGGCACTGCAACAAGCCCCGCAGCTTGCCATTCAGGCAGCACCCGCGAACAACACCCCAGCACAAGCGGCGGGAGCTTTCCCCCAACAGCAGCCGCAGCATGAAGCCCCGCCAATGGCACACGACGCGTACCTAGCCGCGCGGGGACATCTCAACATGATACAGAAGGGACGCCCTTCAAACAGGGTACAGAAGCTCATCACCCGCCAAGTCCTCCAAGCCACCACCTGCCCACGCGTAGTACCAAACTACCTGAGAGGGTCAGAGACACCGATCAAATTCTCAAGGGAAGACCACCCGTCGGATGTACCTCGACCTGGACACGCTGCCCTCGTAGTTGAAGCCCTGATCGGAGACTACAACCTGAAGAAGGTATTCATGGATGGAGGCAGTGGCATTAACATCATATTCACCGACACCCTGAGAAGGATGAACAAGTCGACAGAGAAGCTGCCGGAGTCTGAGACCACCTTCCACGACATAGAACCAGGGCAAGCAATCACGCCCATGGGAACGATCACACTCGACTTCATCCTCGGCACACCCGAGCACTTCAGGAGAGAGTCGATCGACTTCGAGGTCGTCGACTGGAAGTCGCAATACCATGCTATACTTGGGCGCCCAACCTTCGCCAGGTTCATGGCAGTACCTCACTGCGCCTACCTGATGCTCAAGTTGCCTGGACCCAAAGGAATAATTACGGTGCGCGGCGACTTCGACCGCTCCAACAGCTGCGACCGCGAGTTCAGCAGGATCTCTGAGTTATTCGGGGTCGAAGAGCACTTCGAAGCCATAGCAGCCGACAACGACAAGACCATCTTCCCACCCCGCAAGAAACCAGCCAAGGACGTCGCCTTCAACATAAACGACGACACAACAACCCATCAAGTCCATCCGACTGACAGAAGGAATACGGTCAAAGTATCATCAAGCCTGACCCCCGCATAGGAAAGCGCGCTCGTCGAGTTTCTACGTGAGAACTGGAAAATCTTAGCATGGCAACCCTCTGACATGCCAGGAATACCCAGGAATCTCGCCGAGCACTCCTTAAAAGTTCACAAGGACGCCAGACTCGTCAAGCAAGCCATGCGACGCTTCTCCGGACCAAAACGGGACGCAATCACTATGGAAATCGACCGACTGCTGCACGCCAAGTTCATCCGAGAAATTAAGGACTCGGACTGGGTCGCCAACCCTGTCCTAGTAGAGAAGAAGACGAAGAAACTACGCATGTGTGACGACTTCACTGCCGTCAACAAATGTTGCCCCAAGGATCACTTCACGCTCCCGCGGATAGACCAGATTATCGACTTGACAGCAGGCTGCGAGCGCCTGTCTTTCCTGGACGCCTACTCAGGTTACCAGCAGATCAGACTGAACGTCGACGACGAAGAGAAAACTGCATTCATCACACCCAACGGCGTCTTTTGCTATCAGACAATGCACTTCGGGTTGAAGAACGCTGGCGCCACATACCAGCGTACAATGCAAGCATGCCTCAAAGGGCTCATCGGGCAAATTGTCCATGTCTACGTCGATGACATCGTTGTCACGACCCGAAAGGAAGACACCCTAGTAGCCGACCTCCGCAAGGTCTTCGCTGCGCTCGACGAGTATCAGATCAAGCTGAACCCAGATAAGTGCGTCTTTGGCGTGCCAGCCGGAGAGCTGCTGGGGTACTACGTCTCTGCAAGAGGAATCGAAGCAAATCCCGAGAAGATGCAAAACATACTCATAATGCCAGCACCAACCAAATTTCGGGAGGTGCAACGATTAGCTGGCCGAGTCGCAGCTCTCAGCCGGTTCATTAGTAAGTTGGGTGAGAAGGCTCTGCCCTTCTACCAACTGATGAAGAAGACGGACAAGTTCGAGTGGACAGAGGAAGCGCAATACGCATTCGACCAACTCAAAAAGACCCTGACGACTTCCCCAGTCCTGGTGGCACCACTGGAGAACGAGTCGCTCTACCTCTACGTCTCAGCAACCAACAGGGTGGTGAGCACCGTACTCGTAGTGGAGCGAGAAGAAGAAGGGCACAGTCATCCTTTCCAAAGACCAGTCTACTACCTCAGCGAGGTCCTAACACTGTCCAAGCAAAATTACCCGCACTACCAGAAGCTGGCCTACGGGGTGTTCATGACTTCAAGAAAGGTCGTTCACTACTTCTCCGAGCACTCGATCACGGTGGTAAGCTCCTCCGAGCTAGCAGACATCCTCACAAACCAGCGCGCGACAGGACGAGTCGCCAAGTGGGTTGTCAAACTAGAACCCTGGGAGCTGAAGTACGCTCACCCGAAGTCAATCAAGGCCCAAGTCCTCCCAGAATTCACCACCGAGTGGATAGAAGCCTAGCTGCCAGATATCCCCGACTTGTCCAACGCATGGACAATGTACTTCGACGGTTCCAAGAAGTTCAGAGCAGCAGGGGCAGGAGTCGTCCTCATCTCCCCCAAAGGCGACAAGCTGAAAAACGTTCTGCAGATGGACTTCCCAACACCCTCCAACAACAAAGCAGAGTACGAGGCCCTAATCCATGGCATGCGGATGGGCAAGAACTGCGGCGCCACGCACCTCATGATCTACGGAGACTCCTACCTCGTCGTACAGCAAACTATGAAGTCTTGCAACGCCATCGCCGACAACATGATCGCCTATAGAGACACCTTCGACGCCTGCGAGTTGCGGCACATCGGCCGCGAGAGAAACGAGGAAGCCGACGTCCTCGCCAACATGGGGTCAGACAAGGTACCTGTGCCACCCGACGTCTTCCTCGAGCGCATGACGCAGCGATCCATCAAGCTTCGACCCGCACCAGTCCCCTCCACACCTTCAACGAGCACTGCCAACCCGCCAAACAAAGAAAAGGAGCCCATGGAGGTCATGCTGGTCGAAGCTACATGGACAGGCCCATACCTAGCTTACATGTTGCACCAAAGGCTGCCAACCGACCCAGTCGAAGCCAAGCGCATCATCCGGCGCTCCAAAAGTTTCACCGTCATCAACGGTGAGCTCTACAAGAGAAGCATCTCAGGAATTCTACAAAGATGCGTAGATCTAGTCGACGGCCAAGCCATCTTACTCGATATTCATGTCGATACCTGTGGGCATCACGCCAGCAGTTGTGCGTTGGTGGCCAAAGCACTACGAGTCGGGTTCTACTGGCCAACAGCTATGCACAACGCCGAAGATCTAGTAAGGAAGTGCCCTGGGTGCCAGGAGTTCGCCAACAAGCCACACGCGCCGACATCCGCACTAAAGACAATACCACTAGCCTGGCCCTTCGCTCAATGGGCATTGGACATGGTAGGCCCGCTCAAGAAATCCTCACCCGGAGGACATACTCATCTCCTGGTCGCAGTCAACAAGTTCACCAAATGGATCGAAGCCGCGCCTATCACAAGTTTGACTGCATCATCAACGGTTAACTTCATCAGGTCCATCATCTTCAGATTCGGGGTACCAAACGACATCATCACGGACAACGGCTCAAACTTTACAGCCGAACAATTCAAGGACTTCTGCTCCGATCAAGGCATCAAGCTCAACTACGCATCTGTCTTGCACCCGCAGTCCAACGGGCAAGTCGAGAAAGCCAATGGTCTAGTCTGCAACGGCATCAAGAAGCGCTTGTGAGTGCCACTGAGACGCGCCGCAGGCGCATGGGTCGAAGAACCGCCATCAGTACTCTGGAGCCTGCGAACCACGCCAAACAGATCCACCCAATACACACCGTTCTTCATGGTGTATGGCGCAGAGGCGGTCCTACCATGCGACATCAAGTTTGACGCACCACGGGTGGTGGCCTATGACGAGTCAGACGCGGAAGAAGCACTCGAAGATGACATGGACATCCTGGACGAATCCCGCGACATCGCCCTAGCATGATCAGCCGTGTACCAGCAAGACCTGCGCAACTACCATGAACGGAGGCTGCGGCCAAGGGCATTCATCGCAGGCGACCTAGTCCTCCGCCTCAAGCAGAAAAAGGTGCACAAACTCGCCTCCCCATGGGAGGGCCCGTACATTGTGACAGAAGCAATCGGTGGTGGAGCTTACCGCCTGAAGGACTCGAAGACGGGAGCAGTCTGCAGCAACCCACGGAACGTCACACAGCTTCGTCGTTTCTACGCCTAGTCGACTCCATCATTGTACCAAAGCAAGCGTGTCAAGGCGGTAGGTTTCAGACGCACTCTTTCCCTTGCTAGGGTACCTAAGGGGACTGGAAGGGTTTTAACGAGGCAGCCTACTCGCAAGAATCAATAAAGTGATATATGGAACAAGCTCTCCCCTTTACTTTTTCAGTCAAAAAGCAATCCCTAACCTCGGCCACCACTCGAACCACTCGGAGGCAGCGCCATACAGGTCAAATCAAAAGCCTAGGCCGCCACTCGAACCACTCGGGGGCTGCGCCATACAGGCCTTATTCACAAAATCCTAGGCCGCTACTCGATCCACTCGGGAGCCGTGCCATACAGGTCAAGTCAAAAAATCCTAGGCCGCCGCCCGGCATACCTGGAGGCTGTGCTTTACAGGTATCACTTGTATTCCTAGGCCGCCACTCGAACTACTCGGGGGCTGCGCCATACAGGCCTTACTCACAAAATCCTAGGCCGCTACTCGATCCACTCGGGAGCCGCGCCATACAGGTCAAGTCAAAAATCCTAGGCCGCCGCCTGGCATACCCGGGGGCTGTGCTTTACAGGTATCACTTGCAGTCATAGGCCGCCACTCGAACTACTCGGGGGATGCGCCATACAGGCCTTACTCGCAAAATCCGAGGCCGCCACTCGAACCACTCGGGGGCTGCGCCGTACAGGTCAAGTCAAAAAAATCCTAGGCCGCCGCCAGACACACTCGGGGGCTGCGCTTTACAGGTATCACTTGAAAACCTAGACCACCACTCGAAGCACTCGGGGTGCTGCGCCATACAGGTACGTGACAAAACCCTAGGCCGTCACCCGATCCACTCGGGGGCTGCGCCACACAGGTATAAGTTCATCCTAGGCCGCCACCCGATGCACTCGGGGGCTGCGCCATACAGATCAAGACACAAACACGATCCGCCACTCGGGGACTGCGTCTGATGCACTTGAAGGGCCGCGTCGCACAAGGCACTTATATCTAAGTCGCACTCGATCCACTCGAGGATGCACAACAGATATTCGTACAGTAATGCAAACAATTTCAATGTGCTTACCCGGGGGCTCCCCCAACATCATCTAACATACATTGGTATTTACACTCAGCAAATTTGCCTCTTAGAACTAATTCTGTACAACAGAAGCTTGCTACCCCTACTCTGCAGGCTCATCCTTCGGCGCATCGAGTCATCCTCCTCAGGCAAGCCACCGAGCAACCTCGCCAGAGGAAGATTCGGCCGACGCAGTCGGACGTACGCCAACGCCACGTTCGCCCCGGCGACGAGTTGGGCGTCGACAACCTCCTTCAACGCGTCACCTTCGCGGAACCTCTCCAGCAATGTGGCCAACTCGTGGGGTTGCCCATTGTGCAGGAAGTACACGCGATGGATATGCCAGAGGGTCTTCCTGCAACCTTCCAGGAGAAAAGCAGCTCGCCAGGTGCGATCAAGCATACACGTGAGGATCCGCCCTCTCGATCAGTTCGACCAAAAGTGGCGCGCCTCGTGTGAATCGCCAGTTGCCTCCCGGGCGACCCACTCATCAATCCGAGCCTGCTCAGCTTGCCAGTCAGGGTTCACATATGCATCAAGACATCGCAATCAACACATCGCAAGGAGGAGGAAGTCGAAAACAAAATACTACCAACCTTGCAGCTGTCGACTGATCAGATCAATCTCGCCAAGCAGGAATCCTTCACGTTGAGAGAACTCTGCAACAGGGCGCGACTTAGAGTGTTCCAGCTCCAACTCGGCATGCTTCAGATTCGCCTCGAGTTCGATCACCTTGTTCCTCATATAGGTGATCAACCGTTGGTCGTTCGTGCTTCGCCCAGCAGCCGATGTTGTTCGACGACGGCGAACAGGCTCAGTCAAAGGAGAACCTCCTTCATCACCTGCGCCAGTCGTCGGAGCAATTGAAGTGGTCTCGCCCACGTCAGTCTGCCAAGAATCGACAGTGTAAAAACAGAAAAGTAAAGGCGACTTCTCACCCAAGGTAGAATTGAAGTGAAAAGAATATATACTTCAGCACAAAACATAATTCAAGGCCAGAAGACCCGCAAAAATATAAGTCATTAGAAACTGCAAACTCAAAAGTAGACTACTAAGTCCTACACTACAAGACTCCTATGCTGCAGACTCCGACCGGGAACGACTCCTCCGAGCAGCAGCCGCTTCGATCGCCTTGGCGATCCCCCTCTCAAAGGTGGCAACAAGCTTCACAGCCAGCTGAGTCGCCTGCGCCTTCACCCCGCTGAGAGACGCGCTCTTGCCATCAGGCCGCTGAGGGAAGCCGCTGACAACTCTCTCGAAGTCGCCCGCGACTTGATGGCCAAGGAGAAGCTGGAAAGTAAGCTCGGAGCCACGTACCGTCTGCGTACGAGTGAAGTCCGCGAGGGTGGTCGCGTCATCTTCAAACGGCGCCACGAGAGCGTCCACGGCAGTTGGTGGCGGCACGCTGGGGAAGATGCTCCGATGCACAGTCGCCAGTGCTCCGGTCGACTTCTGTAGCGCAGCGGAGGCATACGCGCAGGCACGGTCGAGGAACCCGATCGCGGTTGCCAAGTCGACGTCGTCGCTGGACGAGCCTTCCGGAGGAGCGCCTCCGCATTTCTCTGAACAAAGGTCAGAAGTCAACACAAAGCAAATCAAGCAAGGACAAAAGTAGGCACCAAGCCGAAAGACTCACCTCCGAAGACGCCGGCGAGTGCGAGTAGGTGGTCGACCTGGGTCCTCTCCTGGACGACCCGCACACGCTCGCGCTCCTGCGAGTCATGCAAGGCCTTCTCCAGCTCCGCCTGAGCCTAAAGCTTCTGCTCCAGCTCCGCAGCTCGCCTCGTGGCCTGGTCCAAGGAAGTGCGCAGCTGATCCCTCTCCTTCTCCACGCGAACGAAGGCATCGGCTGCCTCAAGCTGCTGGCGGCAATATGGCTGCAAAGCAAGCAAGAATATATAAAGTTGCGGTCGACTATCCTAGTCACCCACACCTTCGGGGGCTACTCCCATCGGGAGCGCTGTTTGTGCACCCGATGTAACTACAGAAGAACAAGAACTTACATGGTCCAGGAGATCAGCATCCGCCAAATTCGCCGTGGCAGCATCACTCGGCGCCATGGAGCCACCAGCCCGCGCATGCTCATCGACCACCCGCACAGTTAGCTCGGCCGAAGGAACAGACGTGTGCTCCACTTCGCGTGGAGGAGAGCCGACGCCGCCAGAACGGTAGCTAGCACACGATGCAGTAAAGCTCAACTCGAAGCCTGCAAAGTCAAGAAGATAACTCGACGCAACAGAAAGAAAAGCACGACTAACCTAGTGGTGTCGACGTCATCATCACTCCTCAGGGAAACGGATGGCATCCGGGCGAACTCGCGCGGCGACGCAGAGCTGACAGGAGGTGCAGCCAAGGGCTCATCCCAGCCGCCCTGGGACCCTGCACCCGAGGATGATATGCCACCCTCCTCCAAGTCAGTAGCAGCATCCTTCGCAGGAGACGAAGCAGTCGCAGAGTCGCCACCACTTCGCTGTTTCTGCTTCTTCCGCGCGGGCTCCTCTTCCTCTTATTCCTCCACCTCGTCACTCGGGGAGATAGCGGGCGGAATGTCCTCATCGTCACCCTCCTCCTCGACAACCGTCGCCTCGTCATGAGGTCCGTTATCCGGGAGTGGAGGAAGGCTAACAAGGAAAGAGCGACTCTGTAACCAATAAAGACAAGGCGAATCAAGAAACAAAAGATCAAGAAATTAAATAAAGAAAAGAAGAAAAAGGTATAAGCTTACCTCAGGAACAGGGTTCGTCGCTCCATGCACGGCGACGGGACACTTGACGTTGCAGGGGTCGGCGGCTCGGAGACTCGTGATGCTCCTCACCTTGAACTGCACCTCCTCGTCGTCAAGTTGCGGGTCGCCGGCGCCCTCAACTGCCCACATCGGGTGGGGGCGAGCGCGGAATGGCTGGACTCGAAGCCTGAAGAAGGTGGCCATGAGGTGGACGCTGCCCGACTCACGCCCCAAGGTCTTGAGCAGGTTACGCAGAAGGATCAGCAACAGCCTCGCAACCTCCTTCTCCTCCTCCACGAGCAGGTGCGCCCACGCCCGCGTCTTCCACAACTCGCGTTCGCCGGTGAAGTCCGCCAGCCCCTCTTGGTCGCACCTGATGTAGAACCACCGCTTCCGCCACCCTTGGACGGAGTCCGACTTCTCCATCTGGAAGTACGCGGTGTCACCGCGCACTTGGATGCCAAAGCCGCCCACCGGGTATGTCAACCCGCTATTCCCCACATTCTTCCTGACAAGGAAGAGCGACTTCCACAAAGCCCAGTGGGGAGCGATCCCCATAAAGCAATCGCAGAGCATGATAAACCTTGCGATGCTCAAGACGCCATTGGGGGTCAGATCGTGGATCTGAACCCCATAGGCATATAGAAGACCACGAACAAAATCGTGGAGAGGGAACCCGAAGCCTCGTGGAAGGAAATACACGAAGCAAACGCGCTCCCCCTCGCGAGGAGCAGGGTACACTTCCTTTCCAGGGGCACGTACCGTCGCCTGGTCCGCCGGCGGCAGCAGGCCCTGCGCGCGTAGGACCTCAAGGTCGGCCTTCTTCACCGACGACTTCTGCCAGTCGCCGGCGGGCTTCTTCATCATGCCTGCTTCGGCGGCGGCGGCGGCAGCCTTCGACTTCCCCATCGCTTCAGGCGCTCACGGAAGGTGGGAGGACAAAAAGCAAAGAGCTCAGATAGGGGGCAAGAATGGCGCAGGAAATGGAAGCAAGGACAAATGGAGAAGATAACTTGTTTTCACGCCGCGGTACAATACTTGTACCGTGCAGGCAGTCCATCTCGGCCGTCCCCGAAGAAACTGTTCCCCGCTGCTCCATCCAGCCGTCCACGTGTCATACGGAGAGACTAACCGTCGCCGCCCACTCCGTCCACTACGCACGGGAATCAAGGCACCATCATCACGCCGCGAAATTTTCGCGCCCAAATCAAAGATAAGCGGGCAACTACTGAATACAGTCAACACTGACAGTGGGGCCCGTCCCGTCACGTCCCATCAGGCACAGAGGCATGCTACGAAGCGTCATCGCTGACGTCAACAAGGCAACTGCTCTAGGGAAGACACAGAGCTGAGGGAGAACTTGAACGCATGATTCGAGTAGTAAGCTTCGTAGCTGAAATCACACCAGTAAGCCAAAGTGCTGATCCAAGAACCCGAAACATTCAATCGGGTGGCAAAAAGACCAAGTAAGCCCAACCAGCTGAATCAACTGACAGTAAGCCAGCAGGCCGAATAGAAGCGAGTTCCACAAAAGCCGCGACAAAATAAGTCGGCTGCAGATCTTACTCCCATCGGGAGCGTGCTCTTCGACTGAAGAAAACGAGTCCAATCTCAAGTACAAGCAACCAGGCGGCGTGCCCAGGAGGAAGGAGTCCTCTGCCCGACTCTACGATGCGACCAAGCACTCGGGGGCTACTGACGTGGGGCTACTCTTCGACTGCCCCACGATGAGGTTACCTAGGTCACGCCAAGACTGCGGAAGCCCAAAGAAGGCCCAATAGGGGTATCGTGTGGCCTAGTCCTAGTCGGTTAGGTCATACGATTCTTACCATACCTGTAATTGCCATCGGCACCGTTCACCCGAGACCTAGCCTACCTATAAAGGCTAGGAGGGTTGCTTGTCCAAAGGGACACGCTCATAGCCTCCACCACAAACCCTAGCGAGATCGTCATCTCGCCATTGTAACCACTACTCGCCATCAATACCAAACAAGCAGTAAGTAGGGTGTTACTCTTCGAGAGCCTGAACCTGGGTAAACACCTTGCTTATCAGCCGTCGTGATCACCAACGCTCATCTCTCTCCCCCTCAATCAACCCGGGGAGAACAACCCTGATATTTGCCGAGTTACACCCTCGTCAGTCGCCGCTGCCAAGCTGCCTCCACAACTCTTTTGGGAAGAGCTCCTCACCACCGCCGTGATTTGTGAACTCAAGAAAGGGATTTTACAGGAGATCCAAACCTCACCTTGTTCCAAATCTCGTCGCCTCCGAAGATCGATTGGCTCTGGTACCACTTGACAAGCCTGAAACTAGGAATTCAGGAAATGAACTGAACAACAAACACGCCATGGCTATATCATCGCTCACAAATGGATTATTTAAACAGAAATAGTCGATTACAGAGGAATTCTCGCCAGCACTCAACAGAGGCGGCTAGGGTTCTACCCAATTACTATCAAGATGCCTCTTATCTACCACAAACTCTACTAAATAGCAGCTCCTAAGGTAGACGACAACTCAAATAGCATGCAGAAAGCGTAAAAGCTAAACAGCGATGCACGGCGGAACGACAGCCGTTGGATGCTTCATCGACGGTCGAGCTTGTAAGAGGAAGGCGCAAACTGGTAAGTCTTGATCTCCACCGTGAATCTTCAGATGAACGCAGCACCTTGAATCAGAAAATGGTGCTCGCACTATAGCGGTTTTGACAGGCGGCGGCTGGAACGATCCCGGACCGCCGGCCATAAGCAACGGCGGCAGCAACAATACCTCTCCTCTCTCTCCATCTCAGCAGCAAGGGCTTGGTCTAATTCTTGGCCAGGGCCAGGAGAACGGGAAGATGGGCCGGTGGCATGGAACGACGTTGAGGCGCCGGTGTTTGCTCCTATCTCGCGTCCCCAGCTCTCTCCGACCTTCACAATCTATCTCACATGTGCTTCTTCCAATCTTCCATGGCCGCTGGATACACGAGTATGATTAGTGATGCACACAGTTGATTAGTGTTGCAAGCGTTTGAGAGGTGTTTGTTTGGGCTTTTAGTGGCCCAAAGCCATCCTTCCGATTGCACTGCGAAGATAAAACACCCTAAGAGGAGAGTGGATATATGGAACACGGTGGGCCCCTCTCTTTTCCTCTCGCTCTCCGTTTCTGCTCCTTGAGAGTCCACCGCCGAGCGCCGCCAGATCCGGCCGCTCCCCCCGCCGACGCCCTTGCTGGTTGGTGCGGAGATGATCTAGGGTGCCGACCCTCTGTGTACAGAAGTAGAATAGGTTGTAGTTGTAGGTTGCTTTGGCTCTATGCCGTATCTTGGCTTTATGTTGTAGCTTGGCGTTATGCCGGGAGAATGGAGCGGGATCCTTCCGGCCGGATCCGGCGCTGGCTTGTGGTGCTTCTGCTCGCGGCGGTGCTCCGACGGATGGGGCCGGATGCGACGTGTGAAGCTACTGCAGGCATCTCCAAAAAGTGTGAGCGCCGGTTTGTAATTTTTGTTTACTTTGGGGTCCTCACTGTAAATTTGTATCCACCGCTGGAATGCAGTTTCTAGGCCCTTCGGGGCCATTCCCCTGTTTTTTAAAACACCACTTTACTCCATGAGTGTCGTGTGATTCGTGTCGCGCCAGTCGTTTTACACCGATTTATAATTACTAGTTGAATGCCCGTGCGTTGCTACGGACGTATAAAAAGAACTTGATCGACCAAAAGCTAAATTTATTTTTTAACGAATCAATCATGATAGTCTGCAAGTCCATGTACAATCGCATCGCTTGTTTTCTATTGCAAGACAATTTAATGATAACAAATATAAAATTACACTAACTACATCTGGGACTATAGCTATGTGAATTTTACATATCAAGGTGAAACAATAATTTAAAACAGAAAGAGTACACGGCAGAGCAACCAATAACGTGCATGTTAAAAGATTCAGACTTAACTGAAGTGCAATGTACACCATGGAAACAAAAAGGAAACATTCCCTCTTAACCAAATTCATGTGCTCCATTTTGGGCGATTATCTAGACTTAATTTGGACAAAAACAAGACAACAACTTTTTTTTTCTTTTGCTTAGCTGAACCAGAGCAGAGTATTTCAAAGATAGTTCTGCCAAAAGATTTTTCACAAGGAATAAAGAACAACTTGAATAGAGAAATAACAACCCTTTTCATATAGAATTAAAATCAGCTGCCATCTCTGGGTTTCATCTAAATAGTGTGTAGACAGAATGCTGAAATCCTCGGTGCCACCTCCATGATAACTGGCCAGTTGCGTCCATCGTCACCACATTTTGTCGACTTGTAAGGGCAATAAGATCTGTTAAGGCCCATCAAGACATGACTCAGTTTATTAGAAAGAAATCACAATGGTAATGTTTAACATGGTTCAGTGTCCAAAATACAATGTATATATGAACAAAAATAAGCAGCTATTTGAGCCATGAAAGGGCTCTCAAATCTAGGTGAGTTAGTTTCAGCAAAATTTGTCAACGAAAAGACTAAACCTCTATAATAATAAAAATTTCCAAGTTTCCATGGATATAAATAGGGAAGAAAACATATTGATACGGCAAAATGTCACCTTTTTATGCGAGAACATAAATGAATACAATAATTGCATGTCCGTTAACTCAAGTTGGAAAGCCATTGCATAGCCTGCAATTGATCTTCGTTAGATTTAGTCAAGGAGGGCCTTTTCTGCTGGGCTTTCTAAAGTTGGAGAAAATATATAGTTCATAGTTGAATGCCCCTGCGGTGCCATGGGTCATCAAGTTTCTTCCTTTACACCATTTCACTCATCAAATTACACATAATGGAACTTAGAATGCTCTAGGTGCCACATGGATGATATTTCATTTTGGACGATGGTGTTATGGATGGCGGTTATCAAATATAAGTTTGAAATCCATAAGGCTTAACCAAAACCGTGCACAAAATGTACAACAAGTGACCTCTCCTCAATATGAAAATGTAAAACGTTGAAAGAACCCAAAAAATGCCTTGAAATAGTCAGTACATCATTTCATGAAGCTGCGAAGGGAAAGCATAAAACCACCATGTTGGGGATAACTCTTTTTTGAAGCATAAAATCTGATAGCATTACATAATCAGAATAGACCAGACTAATGATTTGATGTTTAATTTATTAAACGAACAACCGACCGGAATGACAACCATACGTACCATCAACTCGGCAGCCCAATTGACAGCATGACAAGTTACATAATTGTTATTTCCTAGTTTGAAAGATTCAACTCCTCGTCCACCAAAACTTGTCTTTCTTCGCCTGCAAGAATGCAGAGTGATGGCATTTTGGTAACTTCCCAACAAGGTTTGTGGTGAATCCAGATGGAACAAGGAATCATGATGATGTCAAAAGTACCTCCTAGCTTCCTCTCGTCCAAGTCGGACATCATATTCTTTGCTTCCTGGAAGTTTCGGTAGGATTGCGGTGTCGCAAGCAAGTTTATGTGTTGTAAGAAGCTGAAAGAGATTTGAAACTAAGGATAAGCTGAAAGAGATTTGAAACCATATAGCATATGCCGAATTACGACAAATAGGGTATATTTCATACTTCCAGATATCAAATTACACATGACAATACCAACTATCAGTTCATGCGAAGTCTCTTTCCAAACTTTCATCTTAACAATCTAAATTAAGTTATCACCTCTTGCTCTCCTACAAACCAGAAACTACTGAATTCTCGAAACAAAAAGTTGTAGCAAATCTATTGGAAAAGAAATAATCACCTGTTGGTACCCTTTCTCTTGGTCGGCAGCCGACGGAAATTAATGATGTTGACTCTGCAAAGTCTTTCGGAAATCTAAATTTAAGGTTCAATTACTTAATGGAAAACAATTTGACTAATATTTTACATATTTCCTTTGATGTGCACGAGGAAGTATCAATGTAATTGTGTATACTGTCTGTATAATATGAAGTCCAAATCTATAGCTAAAGCCTAGATGCACCTAATAAGAAAAACGAGAGCACGGTGCATTAGGAGCGTTGCATTCTCCACTCGTGTGCATGGTGAAACTCTCCTGCAACAAGACGCTCAAAACCACTATTTTTACACATCAACAACATGTCCTTCGGCTGCCATCAGGTAATGATAAAGAAATTGTACATGTCCGAGGACAGCAGGGAGAAGACTGAATGTACCTACTGGAGCTTTGCTTTGAAGCAAACATTAAGCAGGACACGGAGCTCTCCGACATGTTTAATCATGTAGATACTTGGATTGGCCTTCCTGAGCGCACCGCACCGGCGAGACAGAGGCGCTAGGGATAGTGCCGGATCCCGGAGAAGGCCGGAGCAGCGGTTAGGCGCCGGTCGAGCATGAGCAGTATTGGCGCTAGGGAGGCCGGTCGCGCGTGGCAGGGAACTGGCCTCGAGCTGGCGATGTGAAATTGGGGATGCGCTCGTCGGTGCCCTTCAAGAACAACATCGGCGAGGGCACGCCGGCGTACGGCGGCACCGGCAACCACGTGGAAGAAGCCGGCGACGAGGGCGTCGTGGTCGTCGGTGCAGCCCGGCCTCCAACCTCGCGAGTGCTGCGGCTGTGAGCAGCGCGTCCCCCGTGTCCTGTGACAGGGATCCCTCTGCACCTGGAACCACCGCTAGGCCGCCCGGGATTCCAGTAGTGGCAAAGATGGAGCAGAGGGCGCGAGCGCGGGCGTGGGAGTGGCGATGGAGGGACATGGGTGGCCGGCGAGGTTGGTGGCGGAGGCGCGATTGGATCGTGACGACGCCGCACGAGAGAGAGTGTCGCGGGAGGTTTTCTCGTATCTACGGCAGGGGAGGGCGCTCGGACGAACTGATTAAAAGGGACTGCAGGTTATTTTCTTTATTTCCGAGGGACTAAAATAAAAAATAACCACGACGTACGACCGGTGTCTCCAAACAATATTATATAGTAGAGATACGAGCGTGAAATACATTTACTGACAACATTCCACTGCTCCTTGTCTGGTCACCTGCCGCCAAAAAAAAAAGACGTCTAGGATGGTAAATCCAGTTTTTCACTCCCCCCTGCCGCCAAAAAAAAAAGACGTCTAGGACCAGTTTTTCACTCCGTGTGGGGGAGAGCGCGTGGTGTGTTGTATGGTATAGTCGTCCATGCATCAGCTTAGGTCCGCACCCGTACGCGCCTTTCCCCCAAATCTTCTCCTCACACCGCCGACACCCCCCTACACGCCCCGCAACTACTCCATATCTGAATTGCATAAACAGGAAAATTCATTCTCTCCCGACCTTCATAGGACACCAAAAAAACAGGTCCTCTACGAGATCCAGGAGGAGCGCGGTGGGGGTGGGCTAAGCCGGAGAGGATAGATGGACATCAGATTGTAAGTTCATTTTTACCTTTCTCTGATGCAGAGTTCGTGCTCCATCTTGGATAGATCCGTCGCTGTTATGTCCTTGCCGTGGATTTCTCCAACAGATTAGGGACTGGGGTAACTTGGAGAAGAAGAAGCTGGGATAGGAGGAGAAGCGAAGAAGGACACGGAGATATTTGTCTATTCATCGATCCTGGAATCATACAACTCGGGTGGCTCATATACTGCCCACTCCACACACGACTCGCTACTGGACTATAAGCTCGACCTAACACCAAGCGGCCCATTACGTGCCTGGCCCATTACATGTCTTCTTGCCATCCTCCTTCAGTTACGCTTGTCAGGCACAGATGCGACCAGTGCTTGCACAGCAGCTGTGACAGGTGCCCCCCCTGCAAAACTAGCTTGTCCCCAAGCTGGTGCCTCAGGGTATCTGTGACGAAGTGTCTCATAATCTTCCCAAGTTGCTGAAGCATCAGTAAGATTTGTCCAGCGAACCAGCACCTGCAAATGTACGCGGTTGCCCTTTTTGACTAAACGCCTGTCTAGCACTTCTTCAGGGAGGAGAACCGCTGTGTCCAATTCCAAAGGAGCAGGCAACGAAGCAAACACAGGAGTGTGATCTGGTACATGAGACTTCAGTTGGGAAACATGAAAAACAGGGTGGACCTGGCTGTGGCCCGGCAACTGGAGTTTGTAAGCAGATGGTCCAATACGTTCCAAAATCATGAAAGGTCCAAAGAACTTCATCGCCAGCTTAGGACAGGGCCTGTTGACAACCGACAATTGCGCATACGGTTGTAGCTTTAAGAAAACCGACTCACCCACCAAGAATTCCCGTGGAGTTCGTTTCTTGTCCGCATCCATTTTCATTTTCAATTGTGCTCTGGTCAGATGTTGTTTCAGCAACTCAGAATGCTCTGCCCTTTCCCTAAGCCATGTGTGCAACTCTGCATTACCAGCCTGAGTTGTCTTGCAGAAGTGGCCCAAGTGAGGTTCTTTGCCATAGACAGCTTTGAACGGAGAGCAGCCCAAAGAGGAATGTTGAGTAGTATTGTACCAGAATTCAGCTAATGGAAGCCAATTTGCCCACTGCTTGGGAGAATCGTGTACTGCACATCTCAGATACATTTCCACACATTGATTCACCCGTTCAGTTTGCCCATCCGTTTGTGGATGATATGCAGTGGACATTTGTAGCTGAGTACCCCAAAGCTTGAATAACTCTTTCCAAAAATTGCTAGTAAAGATCTTGTCTCTATCAGATGTAATAGTACGTGGCATGCTATGTAACTTGACAATGTTGTTCAGAAATACTTGAGCTACAATTGCCGCTGTGAAAGGATGTTTCAATGGTATAAAGTGACTGTACTTTGTATATCTATCGACTACCACCAAAATGACAGTATATCCATTTGATTTCGGCAATCCTTCGATGAAATCCATAGATAAATCTTCCCATGGACCATCAGGTATAGGTAAAGGTGCAAACATGCCTGGATACTTACAGTGCTCATGCTTGGCTTGTTGGCAAATTTGACATTGCTGCACAAAGTTTTCCACTGCCTGCTTAATTCCAGTCCAGTGAAATAACTTCTTGACTCTGTGGTAAGTTGCTTGGAAACCAGAGTGGCCTCCAATAGGTGATGCATGAAACGCTTGGATTAATTTAGTTTGCAATCCAGCATTTGCTCCCACCCAAATCTTGTCCTTGAAGTAGCGCTAACAGCCATTTTCTTGATCATGTCCTGAGCTGTATTATCCACAACATAGGAATTAGCTACTTCTTGGAGCCACACAGGTTGGGCAGTAGACACTGATTGTAAAGCATGAACGTGTCCAATTCTAGACAATGCATCCGCAGCCTGATTTTCCACACCCTTCTTGTATTGAAAGCGAAACTGTAGACCCATTAACTTGGCCATTGCTTTCCTTTGTAAATCAGTGACTAGCACTTGATCTTCCAAGTGACAGAGACTCTTGTGATCCGTTTTGATGACAAAAGGACCCCTTGACACATATGATCTCCACTTGTCTACTGCCATCATAATAGCCATTAATTCCTTTTCATATATAGAGAGCTTTTTGTTGGCAGGACCCAAAGCTTTGCTGTAAAATGCCACTGGGTGTCCCAATTGACTGAGCACAGCACCAATTCCACTATCACAAGCATCAGTCTCAATACAAAATGATATAGCAAAGTCTGGTAACGCCAGGACAGGAGCTGTTACCATTGCGTGTTTCAATGCTTCAAAAGCTTGCTGAGCTTCAGAACTCCAGTGAAATGATTGTTTCTTCAGAAGTGAAGTCAGAGCTTTAGCAATAATCCCATAATTGCGGATAAACTTTCTGTAATATCCGGTGAGTCCAAGGAAACCCCTTAGTTCAGTTACAGAGGTTGGTACTGGCCAAAGATTCATTGCTTTAGTTTTATCTGGATCTGTTGCTACTCCCTTGTCTGAAATAATGTGGCCGAGATACTCCAACTGTTGCTGAGCAAATGAACATTTACTCAATTTAGCATATAAATTGTTGTCCCGCAATATCTGCAACACTGTTCGCAGATGTTGTTCATGTGTAGCTAAGTCTGGGCTGTACACTAGAATATCATCCATAAAGACCAAGACGAACTTGCGGATATGATCAGAAAACACTGAATTCATCAGACACTGAAACGTAGCAGGGGCGTTAGTTAGTCCAAAAGGCATCACCCGAAACTGAAATTGCCCGTGATGTGTCTTGAAGGCGGTCTTTTCTTCATCTGCCTCCACCATGCGGATTTGATGATATCCAGCACGCAAATCCAACTTGGAGAACCATTTGGTGCCAGCCAACTCATCTAGTAGCTCATCGACAATCGGAATGGGAAACTTGCTCTTAACTGAAATGTGATTCAGTCGCCGGTAATCAACACAAAACCGCCAAGTTCCATCTTTCTTTTTCACCAACAGCACAGGAGAAGCATAAGGAGACATGCTAGGTGTAATGAGACCAGCAGTTAACATTTCTCTGACCTGCCTCTCGATTTCATCTTTTTGTTGAGGAGAGTATCTGTATGGTCTCAAGTTCACTGGAGCACTACCCGGTATCAAGGTAATCGAGTGATCAAACGACCTGTGAGGTGGTAATTCTTGTGGTTCTTGGAACACATCCTCATACTGTTGAATCATGGCATTAATACAATTGGGTGTGTCCTGTGCATCCCTTGGTGTGGGTACAGTTAGTACTACTGACGCCCAAATATCATTTCCTTTGTACTGCTTCTCAAGTTGTTCCACTGATATTTCTTTTACTTCAGTTAATTCCTCCTCTGGCATTCCTTGTAGTTTCACCAATTTACCTTGCTTCTGGAATTGTATCCATCTCTCTTGCCAATGACAGGTCATAGCTCCCCACTGAGACAACCAATCCATGCCTAAAATTGCATCATATCCTCCCAGTGGTACAATCTTCATATCAGTTTGAAAGGAAATTCCCTGTATCCACCATTCTAATCCTTTTATTTCTGTGGAACATTTCATGTGTTGGCCATTGGCCACTTTCACTTTTAAACTTTTATCTAGTGCTTGAGATGTGCACCCCAATGTGTCAGCCAATTGTTGATCAATAAAGGTGTGAGAGCTTCCGGAGTCCACTAACAGTAGCATCACCTTATTTCCCACAAGTGCTCTTAGCTTAATTGACTTAGCATGAGTAGTACCAGAAATGGCATTTGCTGTTAAGAAGGCTGCAGCTTCTTCCATTAACTCCTCTCCAGCAATAGCATCCAACATTGCATCTCCCAACTGCACCCCATCCTCCTCAGTTTCAATTGCTTTAGCATGCCCGCCATTCTTAACTGCACACTGGTGTCCTGGCACATACTTTTCCCCACAGCTGTAACACAACCCATTTGCTCGACGATATTCTTTCAGTTGTCTAGCCTTCCAGATATCCCCAGCTGCAAATGCTTGTTTAGGTCCAGCATCAAATCTATTATGCACATGACGGATTGTAAATTGTCTCTGAGGTCGGACAGCTACTGCCTTGCCTCTATCCAGCATACTTTCCTGAACCAGAGCATACTCAGCTGCCATTTGAACTGTTTTGGGTAACTGAATCTCAACAGCTCCACGAATTTCCTCTTTCAATCCCAAAATGAATTGCGTGACTAGCATGGTTTCGCTAAGGCCTCCTTCATACAACCTCACTTGATACACCAACTGATTGAACATTGTCCTATACACCTGTACTGTCTCGGCCTGCTTCAACACAAGGAGCTCTCGCATGCAATTCCTGTGAACATTAGTATCAAATTCCACACGAATTGCCTCCCCAAATGTTTCCCAATTCTGACAGGCCGAAGTGAACTTCACGGATTGGTACCAGTGTGCTGCATTTCCTTGCAGATGCAGAGATGCCGACATGATCTTAAAGTTCGCAGGGATATTGTACATCGGGAAATAAGCCTCACAATTGTCTAGCCACATCCTGACTCCTTCACCGTCAAATCTGGGCAACTCCATTCTTGGCATCCAAGTACGCTTGGCACTCCCATTATCCTCCTGAAGTACAGCTCGGGGAACCGGTACCTGCGGCCTCTCAGGCGGTCGATGTTGAGGTTGCGGCAGTTGAAGCGGTGGTGGCGGTGGACTGGCTGTCGCGCCCCCAAAATTCGCTGCCAAAGACGGCGATGAAGTGGACGGAGATGCTGCAGTTGGTGATGCCGCGAAGCAACCCTCCGCTGCCATGCGGTCCAATCCTGGATCCCTCATGCTGGTAGATTCCTTCAGCACCTTGGCTACATGGACGTTGTCCTGGTGGATCTCCCCAATTGAGCTCACGGACAAATCCACCTTCGTCTGCACTTGATCCAGCCGTGCAACTTGTTCGTTGAACTTCGCATCCAATTCCTCAAGCCTCACCCGGATCGACTCGATCCCGCCGATTTTCTCCTGAATCTCCTGCAGGCGCTTGAATTCCCTGAGCACCTTCTCCTCAAACGACCCCATAAGACCAACGAGATGTTGTGTCTGCGCGCTCGCCTTGAACGGAGCCGTCGCTGCTTCCTCTGAACCCACCCCAACGCCGATCTCGGATTTACAGCCGACTGCGCAAGGCAATCAACAACCAATCGGTCGATGTTACGGGGCGGATCTCGAGTATGCGAAGCGCGTGCGGATCGTATGAAGCTCTGATACCAACTTGTTATGTCCTTGCCGTGGATTTCTCCAACAGATTAGGGACTGGGGTAACTTGGAGAAGAAGATGCTGGGATAGGAGGAGAAGCGAAGAAGGACACGGAGATACTTGTCTATTCATCGATCCTGGAATCATACAACTCGGGTGGCTCATATACTGCCCACTCCACACACGACTCGCTACTGGACTATAAGCTCGACCTAACACCAAGCGGCCCATTACGTGCCTGGCCCATTACATGTCTTCTTGCCATCCTCCTTCAGTTACGCTTGTCAGGCACAGATGCGACCAGTGCTTGCACAGCATCTGTGACAGTCGCATCTAATCTGTTGGGCATAGACGTCTGTGTTTGATAGATTCCGTACTATCTCTTCGTTTCTGCAGGGCTGTTTCGCAAAACGATGCCCCGGGCGACTACGCTGTTACCGTCCACTCGAGTGCGTGCGGCGGCGTCGCAACGGCGTGCGTTGGTGGAACCGAGAGCAGACATATCCAAGGAAGTAGATGTTCAACGGAAACATACGAGGTGCCGGGGAAGAAGACCGGATCCGATGAACTGCGCAGTTCTTTTGGCGTACCGGTGGGGAGCGATGGAGGTAACGACACAATCGTCAGCGGGCAGCGCCAACCCGCGGTGGACGCTTGGGAGGCAAGCTCGCACACGGTGGAGTGTCAGTTGCCTTCAGATTCTTGCGAAAAGAACAGCCAGTCCAACGTTTACGACGAACCTGAAGAGCATGCTCCAAATAGGTGTGGCAGATCACTACATAGGAAACTGGGTCCGCTATGCGACCAAGATCTGCCGGATGCTTCAATGGAAAAATGCGACTGCAGGTTTTGTGGCAAAAAACCCTCATTCTGTATAGACAGAAATAAATGGCCTGGTAAATATTCGTACAAATTTTAAATTAAGGCAAATTTTACGGTACCCTGGTACTTCAAAACCATATGCTGGAGTACCCGGTAAACCTGGCTGTCAACGATAGAGGGTAATTTGGACTTATTCTTGTCATCGCAATAGACCAAGGACCAGGAGCTCTCAGGACCTAGATTGATTTTTCTCTTGCGACGGCCTAACGAGCATCCTAATTGTGCGGCCACCCTATACTGGGCCAGCTTGCGGCATACATAACCCGCGGGCAAGGCTCTGCTCTGCGCCGCCGCCGGCACGCAGCGGCTTTGACTGCATCATTTGCTCCCTGAGTACGATCTGAGCCCAGCTCATCGTCAACGACCTATCCATCTCGTCTCACACTGGAGGAGCGAGGACGCGGACTGAGGCGTGGTTCTGGAGTACGGTCTCAGGGACTGGTCGTTGAACCTACTGACCACCGGCGGCTAGCTGCCTCGCCGGCGACCACAACCATGGCGAGCTATAGGGCGCAAGCGGACATATGGTGCTTCTCCTCCCATTCCCTGCCAGCGACAGCAGCCATGAGCACGGCGTCGCGGGGACTAGTGTATGGTGCTCCTTCTTGTGTTCCCGGCCGGGAGCGGATTTCCCTATTAAGTTTTACCGTCCATCTAATTTAGCGATGACCCATTTGACGAGGAAACTTTTGTCAAAAAAGATATGAAAAGACCAGAATATCCCTTCATGTAGGTATTCTGTGAGTTTGGTTAAGTTTTTTTGACGAGTACTCCGTGTGGTCAATCGTGGAGTACCACACCACGTAGCCCGATGGATCATCAGAAATGGACGGTTCCTATCAATTCCAGGGTACTGTAGAAGTCCTCTTAATTAATCGTTATCTTAATGGTGTTTTTCCCAGCACACTATGCGAGGGCGGGGGTGAGGAGGCGATGATCACTCACAGCAACAATGCATCTTCTGTCGATTCGAACGAGGGATCGTCTGTCCGTGAGAAAACATGGACCAAATCAAGTGCTTCAAGAAGGTTGAAGTATGGGGCGAATGGTGAAGATTTTCTGGCCGGGCATCGTGGACTGAACAGAAGGTACATGCGCGACACTGTCCAGAAATCATGTGAGTATGCCATACAACCACCTGTGCTAGCAAAAAGCTAAAAAAATTGTATCTGACGTTTTTAAATTTCTCTGTGCTGGACCCCATACACTCAATGTTAATGATGCAGTGCTCGGCTTGATATGGTTGTATACTTCTCCCCGTCAAGTTTTTTTTTCTAATGTTGTTCTGAACTGCTAAAAACTAGTTTTTAGCTAACGTCTTTTTAGTTTGAAAAAAATGACTGTTCTGTGCTATAATTCCTGAATTTGCTAGCAGCAGCTTTTTTTAGAACAGCGGTGCGCACCTCATGGGTTTCTACCTGTCCATGGGAATGCTGATTCATCAACGAATGTCCAGCAAGATGACATTTTTTACCCGTCTTCTCAAACTACAAGCACAACACACATGGCATCAGACGGGGCGTCGCGAGTGGTTGACCATATTATTTCAGAAGGCAATAGTGCATCTTCAGTTATCTCGGTTCCAGCTTCGTCGGCCATTTCAAACAACTCCACTGAATCAGACCCTCAGCAGGCTCGAATCTAATGAGGAGCGTTGAGGGATCATCGCCCGTCAACCGTGGATGGAAAAGAAGGTACATTTAACTCTGCGATAAAAATGACGTCGACGGGGCGTGTGCGTGTAAACAAACTTATGTTTGTGAAAAAAATTACTGCTTGTTCCTACACTAGTGAAGTTTAGAAAAGTGAACAAGTAATCAGTCCACCGCCCCCTGTCAGTATGCTAATTTAAGATGCATGTTCGGGGCTTTTTGTCCCTTCTAGTATGTTACACCATATGTATAGAATACAAAACATATGGGCGTTAATTAGAATCAATTTTAAAAGTGTTGGTTGGCACGGGCACGTCGCACATCATTTTACTCGACCCCACGTGCTTCTCTTTATTCCATGTCTACTTGTGCCAAGCGTTTTTGCCCTAACACGTGATAACCTAATATGAACACTTGTTGCGCACTGATGTTTTTCTTGTGTTTAGGTCCAGATTGCCAGCGATACCCGATGAGAGGTCACCATCAGTTGACAGGGTCCCCGCGTTAGAATCTACGTTAAGGGGATTCGATGACAGGAAGGGGAAGGTTGTTGGGGAACCAAACATTGGGATGGTTTTTGATTCAGTTGCAGAGGCCTACGAGTTTACAATCTGTATTCAGGGGAATATGGTTTTGGATAAGATTTGGTAGGAGCCGACAGAACACACACGGCTTGTTTGATGGCACACAGTACATATTCTTTGTAAAGGGGAAGCCAGCCCGAGAAAACAGTTCGTCGGTTCGGATCACTAGTAGAAAACAGGCTAAAGGACCAAACTCTAAAACCCCATCTGTCCCGGTCGTACTGCAAACCGGGACAGATGGGACATAAAACGCTACAACTAGTTCAGGCGACACTCATTTGTCCCGGTTCGTGGCTGGAACCGGGACAAATGAGTTAGCACCCGCAGGCGACACCCATTTGTCCCGGTTCCAGTCACGAACCGGGACAAATGGCATGGTTTCAGTTACGCGCCACCGCCGCGTTTTTTCGACGCGCACGGAAGACGAGCGGCTCCGGCGATTCCTCTGCCCTCCGCCGGCGATTCATCTTCCTCTCCGGCGCTATAAAATGCACTGCACAGTACGAATCTTCCCACACCATTTCTCCGGCCATCTCTCCTCTCTTTTCTCCGTCCACGTACACCATTTCTCCGGCCATCTCTCCTCTCTTTTCTCCGTCCACGTACACCATTTCCTATGGAGCCACTTGTGCCTCGGTCCGATGAGTTTTACGGCTACGAGAAGGAAGGCATGCGGTTCAAGGTGTGGGTCACCCTTCGTGCATGGCGCGTGGAGAAGTGGATCGGCGACGTGAAGAAGAACTTCCTCGACGCCGCTCCGATCAAAGCCGTTGGACTCGATTGCGAGTTCACCGACCCTCGACAGAAGGATACTCCACAGCGCGCCGCCGTCCTTCAACTCTCGGTGGCGACCGAGACTCTTGTCTTCCAAATTTGCAAAGCTGATCGGGTGCCACAGGTCCTCGTGGATTTCTTAGGTGACGAGACAATCAAATTCTACGGCGTGGAAATCCATAATGACATGAAGATGCTAGCCTACTACGGAATTATTATTCGGTCCGCGGTCGACCTGCAGAGGGATCGCCGAAACCCTACCGGCAATTTTACTCCTAGTCTATATGATCTCTCTAATGCGGTCATTGGGACAAATCTAGAGAAGAAGAAGAAATACAAGAAGAGGAAGTACACGGACGACGACAAGGAAGACACGTTACAAAAAGACCTAATTTTCGGATGGGGCAACGTTCCATTAAGCTACGATCAAATCGTATATGCTGCTTTAGACGCTCGCCTTGGCTTCGAGATTGCACGGAAGTGGGATAGTCTACGCGGCTATAATACGGAAAATGATCCTCTTAATGTCGTTGATGAGTAGACTATCTATGTATTCAAACATTTTTCATATTCATAGTTGTTCCAAAATCCAAAGTTTGCAAAAGTTATTTAAAACAGAAAACAGAAAAAGAAAATAAAAAAATGAAAAAAACCTCCATCTGTCCCGGTTTCAGTCTCAAACCGGGACAAATGGGCTCCTTTTTGTCCCGGTTTGTGACTGAAACCGGGACCAATGGGGGGGTGCTTATATATACTGATCAGCAGCCCCCTCCCAAAACCATTGGAGGCATTTTTTGTTTGAAATGGAAGGAGGGGGTGTGTGCTAGTCTGTTTTTTTTGTATGCATGCAAGGTGTTTGATGAAATGTCCGAGAGAGTTCACGAATTGATTTGATGTACACTTAAAGAAGTTTATTCTTCTTTTCGATCAAGGTTAATTTTTCTCTCATTTCATTTGTAATTAATTGATACCGTGCATGTTCAGTGTTTATTTGTCGATGTTCTGTAATGGTTATTGATGTAGTCATTATATAATGCAGATGGACCGACAATGGATGTATGGTGACCGACGCACTACCGAGTACATGACAGGTTTGAGAAAATTTCTAGAGAAAGCCCAGGCCCACAGTACGAATGGTTTCATGTGTTGTCCATGTGTCAACTGTCAGAATAAGACAGATCACCCAAACGTGAGAACCCTTCAAAGTCATCTTATTCGGCATGGTTTCATGCCCAGCTATAATTGTTGGACGAAGCACGGAGAAAAAGGTGTTATGATGGAAGACAATGAAGAAGAGGAAGATTATGACAACTATCCTATGTTCCCGGAGTACGGAGATTCTGCAACGGGGGAAGCTGAAGCTGAAGAGGCACCAGATGAGCCCACTGACGATCTTGGTAGGGCCATTGCTGATGCAAAGAGAGAGTGCGGAACTGAAAAGGAGAGGTTGAAGTTCGACCAGATGTTAGAGGATCACAAGAAATTGTTGTATCCAAGTTGCGAAGATGGTCAGAAAAAGCTGGGTACCACACTGGAATTACTGCAGTGGAAGGCAGAGTGTGGTGTGAATGACAAGGGATTTGGATAGTTGCTGCAGATAATTAGGAAGATGCTTCCAAAGGTCAACGAGTTGCCCGACAGCACGTACGAAGCAAAGAAGGTTGTGTGCCCTCTAGGATTAGACGTGCATAAGATACATGCCTGCCCTAATGACTGCATCCTCTACCGCGGTGAGTATGAGAATTTGGATGCATGTCCAGTATGCACTGCATTGCGGTATAAGATCAGACGAGATGACCCTGGTGAAGTTGAGGGTGAGCGTCCCCGGAAGAGGGTTCCTGCCAAGGTGATGTGGTATGCTCCTATAATACCACGGTTGAAACGCCTGTTCGCGAATAAAGAGCATGCCAAGTTGTTGCGATGGCACAAAGAGGACCGTAAGAAAGACGCGATGTGTAGACACCCCGCTGATGGGTCGCAGTGGAGAAAAATTGAGAGAGAGTTCCCGGAATTTGAAGATGACGCAAGGAACTTAAGGTTTGGTCTAAGTACAGACGGTTTCAATCCGTTTGGGGAGCAGAGCAGCAGTCATAGCACATGGCCTGTGACTCTATGTATTTATAACCTTCCTCCTTGGTTGTGCATGAAGCGAAAGTTCATTATGATGCCATTGCTCATCCAAGGCCCGAAGCAACCCGGCGACGACCTTGATGTGTACCTCAGGCCATTATTTGAAGAACTTTTACAGTTGTGGCGGGAAGAAGGTGTACGGGTGTGGGATGAGCACAAACATGAGGAATTTGACCTACGAGCTCTGCTTTTTGTAACAATTAACGATTGGCCTGCTCTTGCTAACCTCTCAGGGCAGTCGACCAAGGGGTACAATGCATGCACACACTGTTTGGGTGAGACTGAATGTTTATATTTGGATAAATGTAAGAAGTGTGTGTATCTGGGGCATCGTCGATTTCTTCCGATCAGGCATAATGCAAGGAAGAAAGGCAAGCATTTTAAAGGTGAGGCTGATCACAGTAGGAGGCCTGTCAACCGTACTGGTGAAGAAATATTTGATATGGTCAAGGATCTAAAAGTAATCTTTGGAAAGGGTCCTGGAGGTCAACAGGTTCCGAAAGACGCTAACGGGCACGCACCCATGTGGAAGAAAAAATCTATATTTTGGGAGCTACCATATTGGAAGGTCCTAGAGGTTAGATCTGCTATCGACGTGATGCACGTGACGAAGAATGTTTGCGTGAACCTGCTAGGCTTCTTGGGCGTGTACGGGAAGAAAAAAGATACAGAGGAAGCACGGGAGGACCAGAAACGTGTGAAAGAACGAGACGGCCTAAGTCCCGAACACTACGAAGGTCCTGCCAGCTACGCTCTTACCAAACAAGAGAAAGTAATATTCTTTGAATGCCTGAGCAGTATCAAGGTCACGGCTGGGTTCTCGTCGAATATAAAGAGGATAGTAAATGTGAGAATCCAAAAATTTCAGAACCTAAAGTCTCATGATTGCCACGTGATTATGACGCAATTGCTTCCGATTGCACTGAGGGGGCTACTACCGGAAAATGTTCGAGTACCCATTGTGAAGCTTTGTGCATTCCTCAATGCAATATCTCAAAAGGTAATCGATCCGGCGATTCTACCAGGGTTGCAAAATGATGTGGTCCAGTGTCTTGTCAGTTTTGAGTTGGTGTTCCCTCCATCCTTCTTCGATGTTATGACGCATCTCCTGGTTCACCTAGTCGAAGAGATTCAAGTTCTCGGTCCTGTATTTCTGCACAATATGTTCCCATTTGAGAGGTTCATGGCAGTCTTAAAGAAATATGTGCATAACCGTGCTAGGCCAGAAGGAAGCATCTCCAACGGCTACGGTAACGAGGAGGTCATTGAGTTCTGTGTTGACTTTATTCATGACCTTAAGCCGATAGGTGTTCCACAATCACGACATGAGGGTAGACTTAGTGGAAAAGGCACACTAGGAAAGAAAACAAAAATTTGTATGGATGGACATTCTTTCACTGAAGCACACTATACAGTTCTACAAAGTTCTACCTTGGTGGCCCCGTATATCGATGAACACAAGAATTTTGTACGCTCTCGTCACGCGGGGAAGTCTGACAACTGGATTGTACGTACACACATGGCCACGTTCGGCGGTTGGTTGCGAGCACATCTTGAAAATAAAGACAAGGTTGATGAAGAGTTACACTTGTTGGCCAGGGCACCATCTACAACTATATGTACTTTCCAAGGGTACGAGATAAATGGAAATACATTTTACACGAGTGTCCAAGATAAAAGGAGCACGAACCAAAACAGTGGTGTTCGCATTGATGCAACAAACAACAATGGGCAGAAGAACACATATTATGGTTGCATAGAGGAGATATGGGAACTTGACTATGGACCTTCTTTTAAGATCCCTTTGTTTCGGTGCAAATGGGTCAATCTGAAAGGCGGGGTTGAGGTAGACAAGATGTACGGAATGACAACAGTGGATCTAAACAATCTTGCGTACAGAGATGAACCATTCGTGCTAGCCAATGATGTGGCTCAGGTTTTCTATGTGAAAGACATGTCTAGCAGACCCAAAAAAAGAAACATCCTGGGAGTGGAGGAGCCTAGGCGTCACATAGTTCTTTCAGGAAAAAGAAACATCGTGGGAGTGGAGGACAAGACAGACATGTCAGATGATTATAATAATTTTGATGAAATTCCGCCTTTCGTAGTGAACATTGACCCAATCATCAAGTTGATTGAAAAAGATGCTCCATGGTT
This sequence comes from Poa annua, assembly GCA_026929855.1. Classification (NCBI taxonomy): domain Eukaryota; kingdom Viridiplantae; phylum Streptophyta; class Magnoliopsida; order Poales; family Poaceae; genus Poa; species Poa annua. Next base: position 100,038,285 of record CM049427.1, read on the forward strand.
CCGACGCAGAAGAACTGGCGGTGTTGTGTGATGGTGATATGTAATAATTAATATATTAAACTTTTGATATGAAGAAGATGCTCCATTTTTACCTGCATATCAAATGGATCCGTCGGCGTTGATAGAACAAAACACACGATTTCACCTGCATACAGCCCCACGGTGGCTCTTGATGAGTGCCTGCATATCAAATGCACCGTGGGGCGTATGCAGGGAATCCGAGTAATTTGTATATATTCCTCAGTAGATGAATTGAACTATTCTTTTGATAGAACAAAACACACGATTTCACCTGCATACAGCCCCACGGTGGCTCCTGAGTGCCTGCATATCAAATGCACCGTGGGGCGTATGCAGGGAATCCGAGTGATTTGTATACCACACACCACCCGGCTAGGCACTAGAAGGAGGAAACACTGAGTGCTCACCTCGTCCGAGAGGGGGCTATATATAGGGTCACAGGCTCAACCAGTGGTACTGATAGTGTTGATCCAACAGCTATCAAGTGCTCAAAAGAAGCACACCCCTGATCCAACGACTAACAAGTGTTTCAAAGAAACACACGATCCGTGTGCTTCTATAGTCCCGGTTTGAAACTGAAAGCGTTAATCGAACAGCTCAGAAGCAATCAAAAGAAACACACACCTGATCAAACGGCTTACAAGTGCTTGAAAGAAACACACGATCCGTGTGCTTCTTTAGTCCTGGTTTTTGTATTAGTTAGTCAAATTCAAACACTTTTCATATTGAAAGTTTTTTCAAATTCCAAAGTTTGCAAAAGTTATACAAATTCACATTCAAAATAGTTTTAAACTAATTAAAATAATGGTTATAGAAAAGAGAAAATGTTTTTGTATTAGTTAGTCAAATTCAAACACTTTTCAAATTGAAAGTTTTTTCAAATTCCAAAGTTTGCAAAAGTTATACAAATTCACATTCAAAATAGTTTTAAACTAATTAAAATAATGGTTATAGAAAGAGAAAATGTTTTTGTATTAGTTAGTCAAATTCAAACACTTTTCATATTGAAAGTTTTTTCAAATTCCAAAGTTTGCAAAAGTTATACAAATTCACATTCAAAATAGTTTTAAACTAATTAAAATAATGGTTATAGAAAAGAGAAAATGTTTTTGTATTAGTTATTAGTCAAATTCAAACACTTTTCATATTGAAAGTTTTTTCAAATTCCAAAGTTTGCAAAAGTTATACAAATTCACATTCAAAATAGTTTTAAACTAATTAAAATATGGTTATAGAAAAGAGAAAATGTTTTTGTATTAGTTAGTCAAATTCAAACACTTTTCATATTGAAAGTTTTTTCAAATTCCAAAGTTATTTAAAACAGAAAACAGAAAACAGAAAAAGAAAAGAAAAAGGGAAAAGAAAAAGAAAAAACCCCATCTATCCCGGGTGGTGGCTCAGCCCGGGACAGATGGGGTGGCTATCTATCCCGGGCTGAGCCACCACCCGGGACAGTTGGGTTGGCTATCTGTCCCGGGTGCAGCCACCACCCGGGACAGTTTAGTGCTATCTGTCCCGGGCTGAGCCACCACCCGGGACAGTTGAGTGTTGCTATATAAGCAACACTTAGCCACGGGTGGTGGCTCAACCAGGAGCCAAATCAGAACGACGCCGTCAGGCTGCCAAAATTCCCCTCGAGCGCCGCCGCCTCCTTCCTCGACTCCGGCCGGGCTTCGCTCCATCCTCGAGCGCCGCCACCTTCCTCCTCGACTCCGGCGACTAGGTGAGCCTCTCCCCTCTCTCTGCGCGTGCCCCAAACCCTAGCCTCGTTGCGTTGCCCGTCGTTAATCGCAAACCCTAGCCTCGCGTTGCCTTGTCCGTCGCCGGCCTCCGCTTCAGCGAGAAATCCACCGTACCTAGCCCTCTCTGGTCCAGTGCGACTGTGCACGTTTCGTGCACACACTCGCAGGACCCTTCACGCTCGAATTCCAAGGAATTGTGCTCGGCAGTGAGGATTACTCCATTGATGACTCCACGATGACGTCATCGTCCCATTTTCCTTTTTTTCCTAAATGTATATCACTCATGTGTTTAGTTGATGTGTTTAGTATACATGTTTTACGGATGTAATTGTTACCTAATCATTTTACATGTTTTAACTAGGTCATTAGTCAAATGAGTGTGTACTTTGACATGTCAAATGAGTTTTGTCTTTGAACCAAGGATGCCAAAAATGTTCATAAAAATAAAATACATGTTGTTGTGTCATTATTTTGTGTGTTTGAATAAGTTTGAATAAACAAAACAATTGTGGGAATATCGTTGCAAACGCAAATGTGATATTATTTTGTTGAACTAGTGTAATGTGTTGAATTATTGTAATGTGTAATGTGCAAATGCAAAAAATTGTTGTAATGTGTAATGTGTAATGTGCAAAAACCTGTGTATGCAAATTAGGGTTTCCGGCGGAGTTTGGCCATTGTTAGGGTTTCCGGCGGAGATTGATGTTCAGAAAAACTTATACAAATGCAAACTTTATATCAAAATGTTCAGAAAAATATAATCTATAATGTTGTATCATAAAAATGTTCATATTAATTCATATCAACTGGATTCATATCTATTTTTTCTTACTTGGATTTTGCGTGCAGGTACTCGGATTTGTCACCGCGTCGTAGCCGCCGCCCTCTCGGAGCCCTAGTAAAGTTCGAGAGACTTCAAAAGAGAAATGTAAATAGAAATGAGATACTCGATATGATTGAAATGTGTTTGTAAAATTGAAATGTCTTAATGTATTTGTACTATTCAAATAACTTTGCTTCAGGTTGAAATTGAAATGTGTTTGTACAAATAAATGATAAAAGATGTTGAGTTAGATTTAGTTGTATGACATATCGGTAAAGTTATTTAGATGTTGAGTTATTAAAATTATTTAAATGGATTTAAATCTCTTGCAGAAACTATGGACACCCGTAGAAATCTTCAACAAGAAGAGGACATGTTCGGCATCATTCGCGAAGGTGATGAATTGGACCCCGGCAGAAACCATGAACAAGAAGAGGAACACGTAGACGATTTCACCGGGCAATTTCTGAACGAGTCCGGTGACGGAATAGACGTCACCGATAGTTCAGCTCACCGACAGTTCACCGACTCTACTGTTGGAAAGTCGGCCGCCGAGGTAGATATATGCCCTCAGGTTTTTGTCTCCGTTGAAAAGATTTGTGTGTATACATATATTAACTATCACTTTTTCTTGTGTTTAGCCGTCGGCGGGCCATGAACCGGGACCAAGCAAAAAAGCAGCGGTGAAACGAGGCGGGCCACGGACCGGGACCAAAAAGCTCCAAGGGAAACAGAAGTACCACATCGAGGAGATCAATGAAAAAGGAAAACCGATTGCTCCCGCTAACCACGCAAGGAAATTTGTAGCTCAGTGCGGAGTCATCGTTCGGGACAGACTGTCCATCAGGGCTCAAGAATGGTATAAGCCAAAGGTGCCAAAGGAGGGGGTTATTTATGTCTCGAATGCAGACAAACAACTCCTTTGGGACGAGCTCATGCAGAATTTCACTTTACCGGAAGAGGAGGATGTAGAGGAGCCGGTTATAGAGAATCGATGCAAGGCCTGGACTTATATTGAGATGGGTGAATTGTTCCGCAGCTGGAAGAAAAGGCTTAATGTAACATCCCAGAACATAGGGTCCAGAAATAGAGTGGACACAGGAGTGTGCATTGCCTTCATGCATCAGAAAATCCGGATAATTTTCGCGCATTTAATTTTCAAAACACTAAGTGATTGAAGTTTCACTTGAGTTGGTGGAATGAAGTAGATCATCAACTTGAGCGTTATAAACTTCGATATGAGCTTGGCTTAAACCTTATTTTGGGGTAAAGAGACACACGATGAGAGGTTACACCAAAGAAAACAGAATTTGTTACATCAAAACAATATTTAAGAGTTAATGACCAGAACAACTATTTTAGGTTATTCTCTGATCATCTATTCTTATCAATTGTGCTAGACATACTTCTAGTACATGGAAACCATGACATTCTTGGAGACCAAACTGAATTACCTAAACCTTAAACCAGATCCTCTTACTTGATCTAGACATCATATATTCTTATCTCCTAATCTTCTCGAAGGCATCAACAAGAGCAGATATCGAGAAGGGAAGAAATACAACAAGAAGACATAGATAAGCGTTCCTTAGATGGGCATAGAAGTGTTATGCCAATCTATCATGAAGAATTGGAAACTCTTTTATCTTCAACCATCTTTAGTAATTTCCCAGGAAATGGTATGACATTACAATGTTAGTGTGATATAGAAATAGGTTGATGACAAGCTTTGCAACCTTGTTGACAACTTATTTTGGTATGCACAAACAATGGAGTGCCATATACACATGAATAGTAGGATAGATCATCTAGTACATCAAGATCTTGGATGTCATAAAATACACATACATTCACATACCACCAACCAAGAAAGTTGGCTTGGTTAAATTGAATTGTCCTCACCACAAGGGTGAGACAAGTGATGTTGGAAATTCAATACATAACAAGTGTCCTGAATATCTACTTCTGGTTCAGAAGGATCTATGCCAAAGTTAAGTCACATATGGATTTATGGTGTTTCTCCAAGGGGATCATAACCAAAGAGAAAGTAATGCCAAGTCATAAGTGTATATAATCAATATACATATCTCAGAGTCACATGTATCAACTCTCCTGACCATGTGAATGAAGGATTATATAAGAGAGGATCCACAAGATCACTAATGGATAATCATCCAATGGTTGAACCAAGAATTCATTCTCAACAAAAGATAATCTTGGACATATGCAAATTAATCATCTAGAAGCATTAGCTGATATATGTTCAAGAACACCCATTTCACAAACTCAAATATATCTATTATTAGATATATTCTTAATAGATTAACTATATCAAGAAAGAATGTATCCTTCCTACTCCATCTTAACTTGGGAATGGAATGAAAAGAAGTCTAAACTCATCATATTATCACCATAAGACCTGACCTTAGGCAGGAATTCTTATCCTGTGTTTCATAAATAATTGATTATGTTCTCACATGATTTATTTGTCAAGGATCACAAATAAAAGCCATTTGGCAGTATCTCATGCTTAGCATGGATTTGACATAGAGCATTGCGTATACCCTTCTTAGGAATCACAATGACCCATTCTGTAATTTCCATCAAACATTAATTCGGTGTGGTTGGAAATACTCAAACCACCATACCATCAATTGATGTATCCAAATATTTTACTATCTTAAAGTCCATAATTCAGATCATTTAGTAGATGATGGAAACAATTTATAAAAAAAAAAACAAGGCCATAGAAATAATTTCCTATGGTTATAATGCACCATAAAAAGGATTTAGTGGAAGCAACAAAATACAACACAAAGGAATATTCATGTTCATATATTTTCTTTAAAACAAAATCTCAAATCAATTGATAATTTGGAAATAACAAACTCCAAATTAAATGGTAGCATAGCAAATGTTTTCATAGTCCTAAATGCATCCTAAAAACTTAATCAAGTGTAAGTTATACATTTCAATGGAAGGAAAATAACTAAATATGTCCAAACTCAATTAAAAGGATAAAATAAATTCAAAAATATACCTAGCAATAAATTATATCAAGAATAGAAACAAATTGGATAATTATTTTATCCAAAGTCTTTTAACCAAAATCTCAAATCAACTTAATTGGAACTATAACAAAGAAAATATTTCCATGTGCGTAATATGAACTACCACAAGAATTATTTAAGTAAAAGACATTAATGAAAGAAAATAGCAAATGGTCCAAATTCACTTTATTAGATAAAAGAATTCAAAACTACACCAAATATTCAAAATATATACAAATGTCCTAATGTAAATAAACATTTTATTTCAAATATAAATGTCCCTGGACTTGTTTGCAAGTTTCAGAATCTAAAACAGATCCAAAAACAGTGAGTAAGGGCCTGTTTCAATTGTTTCTGCAGTTTCTGAGGACTTCAGGGGGTTATCCGCAAAATTCCATTTCTTTTCCTTTCTTCTTCCTTCAGCCAGAAGGACGGCAGCGCCGTGGCCACGCCCCCGAGCTGCCGTGGTCCGTTCCTTCTCCTCCGCGAGGATAAGAACCAGGGAGAGGCGTCCGCATCACTCCCTCTTCTCACCCGCACCCCACCTCTTCTTCCTCCCTCCCTAATCCTCTCTGAACCCTAACCCTAGCCCGTCTCGGGTCGCCGCCGTGCGCCGGCGTTTGCCGTTGATTCCGGCCACCCCGTGCTTAGATAAGAAGCTCTGGAGGACCGCCGTATCGCCATGCCTCTTATCGGTTAGCCACGCATGCGGAGGAGATCAAGGCGCTGAGGAATCGAAGAAATTCTTCAACTCCGGCCGCCGGCTTCCATGGACGAGCTCGTCGCCGTGCGTCGTCCCCAAGCCTTCCCGAGCCTTCCGTCGCGCTCGTGGTGAGCTTCTGAATCTTCCAGTGCCCTCCGTTCTTTCCAATTCATCCGGGAAATAATACTTCGCCGTGATCCGAGCGCCGCCGCCGCAAAACTCGCCGCCGGCGACAGTCCGGTGACCATATGGTCATTCCGCCGCCACCAGATGGTTCGCCTCAACGCCTTGTAGCTAAATACGGTAGTCGTTCGTTCCAATTTCCATCAAATTCGTCGAATTGGTCTTCGGCAGGGAGTGAAGTTCATCGCTGACGTCATGTGACGTCAGCAAAACGATTTTTAAATCATTTTCCTGATTTCCTGTTCATATATTAATTCCAGAAATTCATATAAACTTTGTAAATTCATAAGTAATTCATTTTAAATCAGAAAAATATAATCTTTATACCAAAATGATCAGAAAAATAAAATCTATATTTTTGTATCAATCTTATTTGTATTGGAATAAAACCTAAATGGAATAAAATTTAAGATATAAATCACATAATCTTTTAAAATATGAAGTGATTTTGAAATACCATTTTGGATGCATTTCAAACTTCCTTTAAAATATTTCACATACATTCTTTTAAAACTGAAAATATAAATTCAGTATAACATATAATATTCAAAATACAATTATTGCTATTATAAAATAATATTTTATTTTATTAAATAATAAATAAGTAATATTATTTTAAATTAAAAATAAAAATAAAATAAAATTATAAGCTTATGAGAGATATTCTACTACCATCTAGTAATCATTTATGATAAATAAAAATCTAATAAAGATTTAAATTACTAAGTCTTACTTGAATAAATGTTTTACTTATTCCCTTAATTACTTAACTCATGTTTATTTATAATTGGAATTTGAATATAGTTAAAAAAATAATAAATTGGAAAACAAATTACTTAATCTTTTAAATAAAAGATAATTTGAAATGCTATTTTGGATGCATTTCAAACTTCATTTAAAATGTCTCACATAATTAGCTTTCAATTTTAAAATGTGTTCTCATTATAACATGTAATATTAACATTTCCACAATTTCATTTTAATATGATATTTTATTTAAGAAAATAATTAATAATTACTATTTTCTATAATTTTGAAAATGATGTTATAAGCATTTGAAACTTAATATACTACCATTTGATGATCATTTAAAACAAATAACATCACACCACACTTTGAATTACTATGCTCCTTTTGAATAAATGTTTCACATATATCACTTAGTACATAATTATCTTTCATTTATCTTATGTGTAAGTAAAATAAGTGGGAACAATCTAAAATTCATAACACTGAGATGGTAATTCAAATTGTTATATTCTAAACACAAAGCATTCATCCATAAGAAACAATGCATAGTTTAGAAGTAAGTGCTTAACTGAAATAAAATCGTATTGCAATGTCTTGGGTAAAACACACAAAGAAGAATAATGTTATAATCTTTCTATTAACCATGTGATATAGTATCAGCAAAGTTAGACATTATTTATGTTCTTCAAAAGTTATTCTTTTTGCCATCTTGTAATATAACACTAGTTCCCTACTTAATTAAAGTTCATACATGTCTTCCACCAACATAAGATGAACACAACTTCAAGCAACCATTGAGTGTTTATATGTGGTTTGACGTTACTCTTAAGCTTAATATAGTACATGAACATTAATGTTAAACAACTCATCTTGCTTGTGAAGTAAACTTGAAGACCAAACAACTCTAAATAAAAACACCCAACTCACATAAAATACAATCTCCGAGAGTGAGATACGGGGTACTTTGCGATGCATCTCATACTTAAGCATTAATCATGCTGCTTCTTTAAACATTAGTCCTTACCGGACCAATGATGTTGTTTCCAGATTTCTTGGAGTTTATATTATATCGAAGACCCTGGCTGCATAATCTTGCAGTCAGAAAGGCAAGTTCATCCCTTTTATTCATGTCCTCTTGATGTATTTGTTAAGAAACTATTTTCAAAATGTTAGTATTGCATATCACACAAAAAGGGCAAAACTTATTTTATAATAATATGACTACGGTTATCCACCAGTGAGGTGGTAATCTCATATGGCTGGCAGATGGGACCACGGTAAGAATGTTGTGGTGGAGGTTCCATTTGCACGGGAAAGTATCACCTAGGACTTAACAACCAATGTCGCCAGTGATTCTTGCGCCGAATATTACGCGCAACCATAAGATTTGGAATGGGACGGAGAAGTCAGCTGTACCCTTTTCCTCTCGTACACCAACGGGTGACTAGATCAAAGCCGGGCGGTGTGTAAATCCGCTGAGCTTGAGGTGGCCAGGATAATAACCTCACCTTCGGGTTGTGGCTTCTAGCATCTATTGAAGGTTGGCTTCAGGACTAGGTTGGGACGGTGCCCACGAGTCAGCAAGTTGTAGGTTGGGATGGTTCCCACTAGCTTGCAACTGAAGTAATGGGGGGTGTGCGGGGATGGTGGAAAGGCGCAGTGATTGGCTTGGATTATTGACTGGGCCCCACACCAAGGAAGTGTGGACGGGAAGATCGCCCGGATGTGCAACAAAGTCTTGATCTCTTATGGGTAAAGAAGCGCACCTCTGCAGAGTGTATGAATGTGACATGTTACTCCACGTTCCAGGACGGAACGACGAACGCAGCAGGAAAGGAGGCTCCTCAAAGCCCTAGCCCTGTGACTCCTGACGAGCATAGTCTTCGGAATAAAAGCAACCTTTTGAAGAAATGTTTTCGAAAACTTGCATTAGCCTTCGACAATCCATTGTCTGTGGCTGTATTTATGCATCAAACTTCCCACCTTGCATAAGGAACTTGTTGGGTAACGCTGTTACTCACCCTTGCCTCCTAAACCCCTGCTAGACATGAAGAACCACCTGAAGGCAGCACTCTAGGCTATGAAGGCTCTGAAGACGGATAAACTCAAGATACCAAAGAAGGCAACTACATCGAGTTGAAGCAATTTGAAGGAGGACGGAGGTCAAATGAAGGCGTAGTGTAAAATAGGATAGATTCCTAGTCATAGAACCTATCTCTGTAGGCGTTGCTATAGCGCAATTGCAAGCCTAACCGTATTAGCAGTAGGCTTAGTTTAAGTTAGTCCCTCTGAGATTTTCCATTTGATGTTCTTTTATTAGGGCCTTGCCTCATTGTTTCGAGGAGGTTCTAAAGATCTGTTGTTTTTGGATCTTCTGTTTGTAATCTATAGTCATGCCTTGGACCTGCGATGTTTCTGTTGTACCACTCTGATGACGTAACACTGGTGGACGGTGATCCATTGGTGCTATGTCAACGACTATAGCATACTACACCATGCAGTGGTATGCTGGGTCACCACACTTAACAAGTTCATAAAAGAAGGTAAAACTCCAGAATTTCTCGGAGTCTATGAAAAGATAAAAGATGAGTGGCCCGAATTTAAGGCGTACAAGCAATCGGAAGCCGCTAAGGCCATGTCAGAGAGAAATAAGAAAAATGCAGACAAAAAGATATATCACCATAACATGGGGTCAGGTGGCTACCTGACGGCCCTGCCTAAGTTTCTGAAAATGGAGGAAGAGTTTTTGGCTAAAGGTATACAGATCGAGACATTTGACTGGCCAGACCGGCTTAAGGCTTGGTTCTATGGGCATGGTGGAAAGTTAGACCCTGAAACAGGTGACTGTCTTTTTACCAAGGAGCACGGACCTGACCCTATTAAAGCTCTCAGAGAGGTATGGAAGGAGGTCACGGAAGGCAGGTTCCACCCTAACAGAGAGAATGACGAGCTATCGCGAGCCCTTAAGAATCCTGAACACAGTGGACGAACAAGAGGAACCGTCGGCTCTGTACCGTGGATACTTGAGTTTCCCAAAGATGTTGGCACTTATAGAAGCCGATCGAGAAAGAAGAAAGAGATTGCCGACCGGGCCCAGTGGATGGAAAATAAATTACTACAGCATGAGAAGGAGATAGCAGAGCTGAAGGCAGCGCAGACTCGACGGATGCCCTGCGAATCTGAGACGCCCGAAAATCCTTCTCCTGATCCAAAATCAATGCGGAGAAGGAGCGTGGCTTCGACGGAGCTCGATCGCCACAATGATATGCCGGGTCCTCGTCACCCCGTGGATAATATCGTGCAGCGGGAACTGTGCGACCTACATGTGCCATGCTTGAACATAACCGTGAAGGTGGCGCACGGCTTTGCCCTACCGCCTAGCCCAAATGGAACTTACCATTGTCGCCCTATTCCAGATGGCTATGCTGTTGTCGGGGTTGATGAGGTTATCAAGACATATGAGGGAATTAAGCTGGACTTCCCTACGGGTGAAGACGAGGTTGAGTTGAGATTTTCCCTCAAGAGTACCTGCTTATGGAAAAAAGAATACATCGTGTTCCCACACATGCAGCTAAATCGCCCTCCCAGTCCACAAGCCAGTCCACATAACTACAACAACGACAACCAATGCGCTAGTCCAGACACCCCCCACAACGACAACCAAGGCGCTAGTCCATCTCCGCCGTCGCATGAGCGTACTCCGCCGCGTGAGCGTACTCCGCCGCGTCAACGGACTCCATCGCCTCCGCAAAAGAAGCGGAAGTGCACCGCTGCGTCGACTAGTACTCAGAAAAGCGAAACGGCCGGGAAGTCTCGCTTTGTGAACTCTCGCAAAGATGTCGATACATGGGTCGAGGAGATCCATACTTCCCAGAGAAAGAAGGCAAAAAAGATGTCTTTGCCTGTTCCGGTTTATTCTCCGGAAGCGATACGGTGGGCCATAGAATTTCTTACGCATCCGTCGCAATATGAACTAAATATGGACGATGACTACACACGCGTTCTGGTGCGTACATCTAAGAGAGTGCGGGAAGAACAAAAATCTGCTGCCACCCAGAAGAGAGATGTTCCACAGCTCGGAATGCAGGCGGGACAATCGGCCCCTCCACTCATATTGGCGCCTTACAACCAGAACCCGATCGATGATGTACTTTCGCAGCAAGCTAGAGATATGGGTATAACTCTGGCAGAGCTGAAGGCATTGCAAGCTGGCGAGAGTGTCACCATACATGAGGTGGTGCGGACATATGTGAGAGGACAAGATCTTGTCGACCCTGCAATGGTGCGCACTCTACCAGCTAGGTTGCACCAACTAAATGCATGGTACTTGCGTACCACGAAAAGTCAAGAAGGAGACTGGCTCTATGGGAAAATTCCAAAGGATTTTTTTGGCCCAGGTGATGATGAGGTTCAAATCGAGTATTGCGAATTATGGCAGTTATTCAATTTTGACGCGCTCGACAAATCTATCATCAGTGCCTTTTGCATGTAAGTAATTAAATTATGTATATATGTCAGTAATTCTCTAGCTCTACTTATATTTCATTGCTTGTAATTATCCTTATCACTATATTACTTTTGTACTCTATTATGCAGGCTGAAAATTATACAATCTCGAAAGCTGGGACTCAATCACAAGATTGGATTCATTGACCCTAATCGAGTTCATCATCATGGTTTGTTACATTACCCAGATGAAACGGAGGAGCTTTTGCTTACTTATTTGATGGCGCAACATTACAAAAGCACCATAATTTTCCCGTTCAACTTCGAGTGAGTTGTTTACTTTCTTATACATACTCGATGTTAATTAAGTATATGTAATTGATGATTTAGTTATTAACAAATATAAACATATGGCAGATTTCACTGGGTATTATTAGAGATTGATGTTGAAAAGGCAATCGTTGAGGTCTTGGACCCATTATCGAAACCTGAAGAAAAGTTCGACGACACGAAACAGATGCTCCAGAGGTAATTTCGTTCATTATCACAATCGACCTCGTCTTTTCTAATAATATATAGTAATTAGTTAACTTCTTTACTAATTTTTCATACCGTAAACTTCAGGGTTTGGGACAAGTTCACCGGTTTCCACAAGGATGTCGGTATAGCTAAGAACCTCACTTTTAAATGGCGAGAGGTAAAGACGTATACTAGCTAGGTTCCACATACGCATATTCTTAATTTCAGTCTCACAATACCATTTTTTCAATATTTATGATTATTTTTTATTAATTTCTTATCTTATTCTATCATAAAGTGCGCGAAGCAGCAACAAGGCACCAATTTGTGTGGATTCTATGTCTGCGAGTTCATCCGAATTCACTTCAATGAGGGTGCAGACTGGAATAGGGTACGTTAACAATTCATTCAAACTTATTCACTTCTCAAATTGAATTATTTTCATAATGGTTGATATATGGTGTTGATCTCTCCTTTTTAGTTTGAGACGATCCGGAACAGGCTAGAAGCAAAAGACCGCCTACTACCAATCGCGGAGGAAATTGCGGGCTTTCTGCTTGACTATGTCATAAAGTCAGGCGCAGAATGCAGTATAATCCGGCCGCCAAAAAAGACCATCCCGAGGAAAAAATAGGGTCTAATGCTTCTTTGTCATGTAAAAAAATATTTGTACTTAGCCGTGTCCCCGGTACAGACATGATCTTCCGGTTATAAATATTTGTTTGGGAGAACTCTTGTACTAGTAGTATTCATGACTATATCCCGAGGAAAAAATCGTGTATTCATGATATATATTACATAGTAACGTATAATATGCAACTCGATATTGTTTCAAATGAAACATAAATGAAAAAACACAAACACAAAAGAATCAGTAACATAAATAGAAAACAAAAATAGAAAACAGGAAACAAAATAAAAGAAAAAAAAACATATATACTGTCCCGGTTCGTATTACGAACCGTTACAAATGAGTCGCAGGCAGAGCCTGCCTTGATTGGCCACGTGGCCCCCCTATTGGTCCCGGGTCGTGGCGTGCCCGGGACAAATAGGGGAGGCTATTTGTCCCGAACACGCTGTTCCGGGCGCGTGACCGGGGCAAAAAGCCCTCACGGCCCGGGACCAGTGGCCTGTTTTGCTCTAGTGGATGGGCTGCCAAACAATGCTTCTCCTCTTCCACACGGATGACCATGGTTGGTATGTATGCGAGCACCGTGCAGCACACAACGATGAACCTCTCCGAACATGTGCCGAGAAGGTTCACTGACCATCGCATAAACATATTGACAAGTACACCAGAGACTTGGTGAAACAGTTGCGTGAAAACAATGTAATCCTTAGCAAGGTTTACAGCATCATTGGAAGCCTTTTTGGGCAAATGGAGAATGTACCTTTCACAAAGAGATGTTTGCGAAATGTATGTGGGAAATTCAGCAGGGAGCATGCTGACGATGACGTGAAGAAAACATTGGGAGTATTCTCCGAAATGGGTGCTACAGACCCTGACTTTTCGTATGTGGTTGAGGTGGATGCTGAGAGCAAAATCAAGACTATTCTTTGGTCAAATGGTAGAAGCAAGCTCCAGTATCAAATGGTAGAAGCAAGCTCCAGTACCGCTGGCAATCATCTCAAACAATACTGACGGGTACGGTTGTTGTCCCCTTTGTATACATCTTACGCAGGTGGTCTTTTTCTGAATGCTTTCTTTATATATTGTGGGGGTAATTCTTTCCTAATAGAGGCCAGTTAAACTCACCCGTGCACTCTTGTACTATTATTAAACAGATCAAGCTTGTGCAATGGAGGTTGCCATCAGCAAAGTGATGCCTGGGACAACTCACGGGTGGTGCAAGTGGCATGTTTTACGTAAAGCAAAAGAAGTGTTAGGTGCATATTTCACAAAACAAAAGCGACTTCCGGGGGGAATTCTACAAGGTTGTTAACGACATGTGAAGAGTGGACGAGTTTGAAAATGGGTGGAGCTACTTGCTAGATAAATACAAGTTGACGGGCAGTGCATTCTTCACACAGATTTACGAGGTCAGAAAAAAGTGGGCAAAGCCTTTCTTCAGCGTTGAATTCTGCGCGAAGATGACAAGCACCCAGCGTAGCAAGAGCGCAAACCATCTGCTAAAAGGTTAAATCCCTCCTGGATGTTCCATGAACCTTTTTGTGAAATAGGACGTCAAAATTTAGTTTAATCGGGAAAACGAAGATGGTTTCCAGGAGAAGCGTACTAGACTGGTCAGTTGTATATCTTATCTGCTGGCCTTCTAATTTCAATTAATTTAAAGTACTTTATTTCTTGTTCACTATGGTCGCAACAAAAAATACTCACAAGACTCTGGTTTATGTTTGCCGCCTGTTTTACACCATTTTGTTTTTACTACTTTTTAAAGGGAGGAGTGGCCTTGAAGTAGAACATCCCTCTAGAACAGCATGCAAGCCAGATTTACACTAGGGCTATGTTTGAAATGTTTGGTTCTTTCTTATATAAGTCGGGAAGGTTCATGGCAGAGGAAATAGTTCATGGTGAAAGCTACGTCACGCGTCATGTTGATGCTGATGCTATGGAAACATGGGCCAGATCAACGTACCATGTAGATATTACCAACAAAGGCAAGAAGTTCTCGTGTGAATGTGGTCTATTTGAACACATGGGTATGATTTGCCGCCTCATTATTAAGGTAATGTTTCAATATTACTGCCAGTAGGCTGCAAACCCTACAAAATTTTGCGTTACGCCACTCACCCCTTCGTTGTGAGATATTCCTGTCCGTGTAACATTTTTAGTTTGCATCTGTAGGTGACGATACATCTTAATGTGAGGAAAATCCCAACGTACCATGTTTTCAAAAGGTGGACAGTGGATGCACGCGACAACCTGCCTGAACATCTGTTGCACTTTCGGAAAGACAAGAGGGTCGAGCGTGTCATCCACATTCAGGCATTCCACGCTTTACCTTAGGGCTCTGGAATTTGTTCAACTGGGAGACAGCAACCTTGAATCCTTTGACAGGGCAATGGATATACTGGTCGTTGGCTGTGGTGAGCTAGCAAAGTACTTTAAAGAGAAAGATGGGATGGGACTAGCGGAGCGGGAGAGAACATTGCGGGGTGGTGATACTGAGATGGGGAGAGGATGTGGTAAGAGGGTTATTGTTGTGCCTGACAGGATGCAGGTTCAGCATTATAGTGAGTTGTCGGAATCCATGCTCCAATCGAGCTCCCAACAATCTTCAACTTCGATCACCGCGCATGATAAGAAGAAGATGAAAGGAAGATCAACCACTTCGCGCGACAAGCCCTCGCATGAGATAACCGATAAGTGTTCCAGGCAATGTAAAAAATAGCGCGCTATATTGGCGTTTATAGCGCGTTATAGCGTTTTTGAGGAGGCTACGCTATATTTTGTCTAAAATGCTCGCTACCGCGCTATTAACACTATATATGCGCTATACCGTGCTACAAAAAATACTAGAAAACTGGGTCTGGAGCCCATTAGTCTAAACAAAAGCCCAACTCCCAGTGGCCCAAACACGAAACAAAAGCAACAAAACTCCAGCTCCCAAGCTCCTTCTCCAGCTCGAGAGAAAACCTAACCAAAATACCAAGCTCCTTCTCCAGCTCGAGAGAAAACCTAACCAAAATACCAAAATCCTCCAAGCGGCGGCTGGCGGTGGACTCCTTCTCCCGCTCGACCTCTTCCTCGCCGGCGGACTCCTTCTCCAGCTTGAGTTACCTCGCCGGCGGATCGAGTCGAGCTCCTTCTCCAGCTCGAGTTCTCCCTCGCAGGTGGCTGGCGCTAGCTTCATGTCTTCGATAATGATGATGATGTGCAATCTGGTTGTTCGTCTAGTGAAGAAAAAGATGGGGCCAATCATTCGTTGTAAACTGCAATCTGATGGTTCGGTTTTAGTCTTTTAGATCTTGTTATTTTGTTCATGAATTTATATCTCCTATTTTATGTTTCTGCTAGGATCTGGTTTGTGCAAAAAATGTTTGTTCATGGATCTGGTTAAGTATTACTGATTATTTTTGTTCAAGAAATCTTTAATATTCATTTAGTTAGACTATATATTACATTTTTTGTCAAACGCTATTTTAAAAATAGCAAGCTATAACACGGTATAGCGTTTGTAGCATTTTGAAAAGGGCCGCGCTATATTTTATAGCGCGCTATTTTTTTTCATTGGTTCCAGGTTCTGCACAATATGTTGTGGGAAAGGGCACAAGAGGACAACTTGTCCCAGCGCGGTGACCTTCCAAAGAAACCGCGCAAAGAGCCGTGTTGCAGTAATTGGTGAAATTTTGACAAAATTAACCCTTTGGGCATACTTCAGCAAAAAATAACCCTTTTTCAAAATAATTTAAAAACTGCACTTTTTTGCGACTCCCGCCCAAGGAGCGCCACACTTGAAGGTGCAACGCCGTAGGCTGCGGAGCCACACGTCTGCCAGTGTGGCAAGGTGGGCTCCAGTCTCGGTTAAGTAGCGCCGGATGCTAGGGCGCCACACCTCCATGTGCAATGCCGGCGCGCGGGGCGCCGCACTTTCAGCACTTAGACAGACGGGCTCGCCCCCGACCCGTATTACCCACCTTTCCTCTCTCTCTTTTCTCCACAAACGGAAGAACACGCGGCGGCGGCTGCAACTCCCTCCCAAATCCGCACCGAAACCGGCCCGATCTGAAGGGTTTTCGTGCCCCCATCCATCCTTAAGGTATCCTCCTCCATTCCCCTCAATTTCATCCAATAGATTTGTCATTTTTGACCCGATTTTGCAACGCTAGGTAGTTCATTCGATTTCGAAATTAGTAGAGATAGAGGCTATTTTTGTGAGTAGGGAGGTGTATTTGTTGATGTGTTGCTTATTAGGGATGGATGCTATTTATATTTGGTCTCTTTTTGCAACCCTAGTTTCAAGTGTTGATTTATATTTTTAATTAATTCAGAATTCTAACTTGTATACCTATATGTGTAGTTGGATGATGCGTGTCGTAGGTTTTTCGGTGAGCCCGGTATCGGTGGTCCAATGATCCTACTTTCGGTTTGGATGTGGGAACACTTCTCAGTTGGACGACCCAAGCTTTTGCAATGGAAGCCTTGAAACGACCATGACCATCCCCAGAGGCTTCGGGATCCTACATGGGCGTACAAGTGGGACAGGGTTGCGGAGTTCACAGGTGACATGCAAAAGAAGTACTTGCGCTACATCAACGAGTTCGACTCGCTAACCCCCGAGCAGGTAATAATTTGAATGCTTTTTTTTCAATCACAATCTATCTTAAATCCCAACTGCACATGCTGAAATGAGTACTATGTTATAGGTGACATGGCAGATTTATGGTGTCGGGGAGAGATTTGGTTTTAACACGGAATTCTCCCTAAACCCAAAGTGTCTGGACAAAGAATATCTTTGGATGATGCAGTGCCCATTGATATGCTTGTATGCCGCTGAATTCCACCTACCACATCGTGTGATGAGCCAATTTGGCATGTATCAAACTACACCGCCCAAAGTGGATAAACACGATTTTCGTTGCACGAGTGAGGCTCTAGATCTATTCTTACCCAATCTTATGTAGTAGTGTAGTTACTAATATTTCATTTGTTTTACCATGTAGATTGGATCGGCGCCGGCAGAGGAAGATGACGAAATGGGATAGACATCATAAGGATTATGTAACAAACCAAATTTTGCATGCAACAAAAACTTAATTAATAAAGACCCAAATTTCTGAGGGAACGGAAACTTTTTGAAATGACTTGTTAATGGATGTGTTTTCCCTTGTATGCTCTGTTTGTCGAGTTGTGTTTGTATGTTTGTGTTGATGACTTCTAAGTAACAACCATCTAAAACTCAAAACAAGTTATTATATGACCTCTGAGGTCGATGTTTTAACAAGTGAAATAGTCCACATATCTTCTCCCATTCTCTTTTTAGTAAACTCTATTTTTACCCTGATGTTTTGATTTTAGGAACCACCCAAAATATATATATCATTTGAGAGAGTAATAGTATTCCAACAAAACTATATGTTTGTAAGACAAAAAAGGACTATATAATAAGTCCTAATATATTTTGAGTTTTTATATGTAGCTAAAATCAGCAACTCTCTTTTAAGAACCCCATTTCTATTTCTCTTGGAAAATCAATTCCAAGAATGTTTGTTTAATTCTATTCCTACCAAAATTACCCTATTGATCACCTCCTCACAAATATTTTTGATTTATATTAAAAGTATGGTTAGTGATACAATTGTGTGGGTGTTTATCTATTTGTATGTGTGGTTGACCTAGATGTTATGTGCTCCAATTGTTTCCCATAAGTGTGATATTTTATGTGTGCCATGTGGGGTGTATGAGACAACATTTTATTTATATAATTTAATTGAGATCATTCATGCTTTTCATGTTGTGTCATAAGGTTGTAGTGTGTTTAACCTTTGATTATTATGTTGATTTTAGGAGAAACTCAAAGATTATCCTTTTTCAAATAAGAAACAACTATCTTCATTTCCATTAATTTTTAACATTCCTAGAGCATGACAATTGGGGTTTATTTTGTTCATCTTGGAAATACAAAACCTCTAGCACTATCTACATCAGCTCTATTTTCCATTTATAGCCTCCTTTAAATTTTAAAAAAATGCTTAATCACTAACTCTTGCTTGTTTTGAGTGCTTAAACATAAGGTGGCCTTAGGATGTGTTATAGAGTAGCATTTTGACAATTTTGTATCTAGATGTTATTGAACCCCTGTGACCCAAACTTATAAGCAAAATGTTAAACCTATTTTCCCTCTAACTATCTCAGCTTGTTTTATAATTTTCTTGTCAAAAGGTTGACTAATCCATCCATGTTTAGTGGCCTACTCCAATCAGCCAAAAATGACCTATATCTAAAACTCTCACCCCTCTCACCCATCCTCTAGTTTTGGTGTACATTGGATCCCCACACCCCTCGTGTACCCATAGCACGACCACCCCTAAACCCTAGCCATGCCTTTCTTCGTTTCTTTCTCTTTATGGCATTTCATCGAACAGCTGGCTGGCAGGAGGCAACCTCTCCTCTACTCACCTCCCTCCATCAGCTCCAAGCCACCCGCTAGCTTCCAAGCCGTGCTCCTGTGCAAGCAGACGCTCCTCCACCGTCTCCCCAAGCCAATCGGTGCCCAGCAATGCCCTCTCTCTCTCTCCCTGCCCATGCCGAGAGCACCAAACCGGCCACCCATCTCGAATAAGATCACCGAGAGCCGCTTTACTCCTCTCTCCTTGCCATTCTGCTTCCCCTACCTCTCCTCTCTCACCCATAGCGATGCCGCTCGAGCTCTCGCTCTCTCCTGCTCAAGATCGTCGAAGAACAAAAGCTCGGAGCCGTGTGCTTGCATGCATGCTCACCTTCATCCCGGACCCCCTCGTCTCTATATTTTTGCTCCAACTTGTTCTCCTCCCCGATAGCCACCTCTTAGGCATCCACTTGCGTTTGTAGGTGCCCGGAAGTCACCGCGGCGTCGTCGTGACCGGCGCGGGCGCCGTCGGCGTCGTCTCCGTTCCCTGGCGCGCGGGAGGAAGCCACGCCCTTCCGCGACCTCCTCTGCACAGCCGCGACCGTCCGCACCCTTTGGAAGCCTTCTTCCTCGTCCCTCGAGGACCCTGGGTGAGCCACTCGCGCCTGGCATGTTTTC
Source organism: Poa annua (assembly GCA_026929855.1). Taxonomy (NCBI): domain Eukaryota; kingdom Viridiplantae; phylum Streptophyta; class Magnoliopsida; order Poales; family Poaceae; genus Poa; species Poa annua. Next base: position 100,058,210 of record CM049427.1, read on the forward strand.
TAGGTTTTTCGCGCGCCCCTGTCCATCGCGAGGAAGAAGAAGGTGCAAGGACCGTCGATCTCCGGATCAACGGTCGTGCTTGAATCCTCCCCGATCTAATCTCAGCCGCCCATCTCTGATCCGTCGGCCACATGCCCCCTCGCCAGCGCGTGAGCCTCCATGGGCTGGCCCGCCCATGCGCAGCCCAGCATCGCCAGATCCAGCCCATTTCCTGTTTGTGTTAAAGATTATTTCTCTATTTATTTTTCAGTGATTTGGTAGCCTAGCTTTTATTCATTTCTGGTAGATCTGTGCATGAGAAAATTTTGAAATTTATTTTGTAGCATAGCTAAGTGTTTTCTTAACCATGTGGCACTGGCCTTTCTCAAAAATATGTTTTTATGTGTGCTCTATGTCCAATTTACTTAATAACTTGAGTTTATAGGTCCAAAATTAGCAAACTTTAGTTCTATAGAAAGACAGTGAGAATACCTACCCAGATCTATAAGCCTTGCATGCAGGAGATGTGTCTAAATAAAGTTCTATTAAGTTTAAGATTAACAACAGTAGCATTTTGTTGATTTTTAGTTCATTATTAAAAACACATTTTTTGAGCAAATCCAATTGCATGTGTTAGATATGAGTAGTAGATATCATATCCTAGCTTGGTAAAATTTTACCTCTCATATTTTGCTCTTGGTAGAGTAGTTTCTAAAACAGTAGGTTATTACACTTTAAAATGGATATTCTTATTTTCTGTTATTTGCATGTATCTAGTTTTACTTGTTTGTGCTTTATATGTTTGTGAAAATAGTTTAGGATTATATTTGTGGAGTAGCTTTGTGTTTTCTTTAACAAGCAACCCTGGATTGGTATAAAAATAATTTATACATTATTAGGTACACTATTATTGATAAACCATGTTTGTTTCCCTAAAACTGAAATATATGGAGCTAAGAGTGTCCAAATTGAGTGAGTCCAATTTCTACAGAAAGCTTAAGTCAATACCTATCCATAGAAATTAACCTTGCATGTAGGAGATTCCTAAAACTGAAACTATATTCATTATGGTTTTAAGACCAGTAGCATTTGCATGATCTCTAGCTTCTGTTTAGTAATAGCTTATGATGCAAATCCAATTTTCACCACTTCTTATGGTTGCTAGGTGTACTGTGGTAGAATGATTTGATGTTCTGAACATTATCTTATGAGTTATGATTTATCTCCCAAAACAGCAACATTTGGCTAATAGAAATATTAGTTTTTAATCATTTGTTCTTAGCAAAGGTGAATTATAGAAATATTACAAATCAACTTTTGAAGATCAGAACCTTAACTCAATCATAATGACTTGATTAAACCACTTTGATAATTTGTGGTGCATGGTTTACATATGTTTAGCATTATTCACTTTGTACCCTAATAATAACATCAATTGTGTTTATATGCTTTGCTTGTGGGTATGTTGGCGTGTTATGTTAAGTCTCTTTAAACATCATCTTATTTATCTAATAAGTGTGATGAGATAAATTCATGTTTTACCTCAATTGTTATGTGTTGGTGTGCATAGTAACTCTTAAGTACAGAAAATTAGGTTATCCTTTAAATCAGCTTAATGAATTTCCTAAAAGTATTGTTAGCACATTCACTTTTAAGTTTTCACATAGTTCATCTTGTTTCCTAGGAGTTGCACTAATTTAATTTGTGTGATATGCATGTGAATGATTGTTTGGTGTTAAATTCTATCCAGCGGTTCCTTGTGTTTTGCAATGCTTAATATATGACTTTCTTATCTTAAATTGTTGTCAACACTTGGTTGCCATGTGATTGTTTGTTTATTGGTTCAAGTGACCTTGATTGTGGTGTCCTGTTAAATAGGCCTAGTGCACCATTTTAGCTCTTAGTCATAAACCTGTTTGGATAGAGGTGTTACCATTGTTTGTGGCCTAGTTACTTGATAGTAGGTGTTCTTGAGCTAGTAACATGTTTGCATGTGAGTGTGCTCAATGCTAGTGTTAATGTTAATACTTGCTTGTGTGTTAAGATACTTTTGTCTGAAGTATTTCCTAAACAATTAATATACTTTTGTCTGAAGTATTTCCGGAACTATTAAGATACTTTTATCTGAAGTATTTCCGGAACTATTAAGATACTTTTGTCAGAAGTATTTTCTGAAGCTATTATAACAACTCTTGTTTAGTGATGTAATGACCCTAAGTGATGTGTTGTTTTAGTGTTCTGTAGAACTACCTTTTTAATACTCCGAGTTGTTGTGTATATTTTCTTAGGAGAATCTGTTGTTGTCTTAGCTCTATGAACTTTTGTTGATTGTTATTGTATAGCTAAAGGAGTTGTTTTCTTCTATTTGTATCTCAGTGTCTTGTACAATGCTTGCTGTTTGTTATGTCCTTTTGGCTTTGTCTTGTATTCTGAGTGTGGTTCATTTTCCTGTTTACGACGTTAGATACGATAGGGAAGGAACGGGAAGTGAGGAATGAACCTAAGGAACATCAAGATCAAGACCAAGGACATATTGCTGAGCCAGGCAAGCCACCTCACCACTATAATGAATTCTATTATTTTGATCAAGCATGTTTTGTTTTCAAAATAAAATAATGCATGTTTTATTTCTTTGTGGTACCTTGCCACCCGAAAAATATTTTCCAAAATATAGTTTGGCCAAAGTTATCTACTAGAATATTATAGGTGTTACAAAAGGAGTTTAGTTGGTGAGCCTTGTTGTTGAAGGCTCCATCAAAAAGATTAAGTTTTCTAGTAGTGAACTCTTATTTCCTTACCTCAAAACTTTAGGATGGGAACCCATTTGATAAAACTGATTTACGGAGGAAAACCCGAGTTGCTGGGAGCAATCGGAGATGTTTGCGAAAACCCGAGCTGCTGGGAGTAGTCGGAGGAGAAAGTGTTTTGAAAAACAAAGTGCGACCCTAGCTGCCGCCCGAACAATTAACCCGTGCAGCCACACTACCTGACATGGGTAGGGTTTAGCCGGAAGCTTGTCTGTTTTAGTGTTGGGGCTCTCATACTTTCTATGGGGGCTGGGCCCTCGAAGCCGGGTTGTCGTCCGGAAGAGACAATACACTGTTGCGGATCAGCAGCAGGACGATTACGGCAGGTCTCCTGACGTGGCGGTGTGGCGTCCCGAGGAATGACCAAGAGGTCTAGTGGAGCACACGGTGTCGAGGAGAACAAACCTACCAGGAGGCCCCGATACTAGGGTGGTCATAGTGGAAAGCTTTGATCGTGTTATCCGTACCCCCGCATGCAGTCGTATGACGGGCCGTGGCAGACACGGCGGAAGGACCGATTGGTGTGGGTAAAGTGTGCAACCTCTGCAGAGTGTAAATCTATTCGAATAGCCGCGTCCGCGGTCATGGACGGTTGGAAAGGTCCCACTAGGCATGCTGGTTGTTTTATGGTTTCAAAAGAGAAATGTTTTCGAAGGAAAACAAGGAGGCAACAAAGTGGTACCTGGGAGGTACGGAATTTGGGTAAGGATGGTTGATCTCGGGGAGACAACCAGTCTGATCTCAAGTCTGGGAAAAGGGTTACCCCTATCCTAGTGTTTTGACAACTTTTACAAAAGAAAGTTTTGCACTTAGATATGTCCTTGCTATATCTAAGAGAAGAGAATTCTATCTCTAAACGTTTTCTTGAACAAAGATACAGAGATGTCGTATTCTCTATGTCTAAAATCATGGTATTCAAAAACTAAGCCCTATAGTCGTATATAGCAGCTATCCCAGTTTTCGAAAAGTGTTTTCTAGCATTATCATGAAAACTTAAGCCTTAGAGATGGTCTTGCGAGTACGTAAATGTACTCATATGACTATGTCCCTGGATATTCAAACGTCCAGGTTTTCGATGAGGAGAGATACGACCAGAAGGAGGAGTACGCCGACGACTACGACAACTGAGTGTCCCGCTCAACTGCTCCGTGGGAATGCGTCAAGACGTGACGAGGGCCGACGCTAGTCGAAATCTTCCGCTGTACCTTAGTTCATTTTCGTCTTGTGCGACGATGTTTGCAGACGTGGTCATGTGACCAGTATTTATGTAAGTCGTATTCTATTCGAGTTGTATGATGTAACTTTGTGTACCATGTTGGTTATGTGATCGCGATGCACTGATCATTGGGATCGTGATCTGTTTACATAACGTGGGCATCTCTGGCTGGTTGTCAGAGGGGTCCTCACAGATTACATCACTACATTCAATGCCGAGTTGAAAGAGGCAACAGACACAAAGGTGTATATGCGGGATCGCCCCAAGTACCGTCAAGAGGCATTCAATGCATATCTTGGTTGGTTTCTTGCACGTACATGTGTCCGTATATGCCCCCCGGCTTATGAGGAGCTTCTGGAGGACATGGACGATGATGCTATTGTTGAGCTCCAGTACAACAAGGCCGTAAGAGAAGGCAACCGAACTGATTTCGCTCCCGTGATGAACTTTATGGTAATTTTTGCCCAATTTATTTCATCTCATCATAATTAGAGTTTCGTTGTTGACATGTTTGTTTTAATAGCGCAATGAGATCGACCGCCAAGCGGGAGCAGCCGAGGAGGCTGCCATGTTACCTCGTGGCAAGAAGGGTGATGTTGCCATTAGGGAATTTGTGAAGGTAGGTTACACGATCTCCGCTTCGTACATAATTGTTTGTTCATTTTGTACTAAGATGTTGATTTCACAATGTCATAGCGTTCCGCAACTCGGTTGCGCACTTTAGCGCATTTTCTTGGTTGTCGCGGCGATGATGCCATGCCGACCCACTCGAGGTCCCCTTCAACCCCTATCCGTGGTGATGCTTCTAGTTCGAATCCACATGAGCCCAATGATGAGGAGGTTGAGGTATGAATCTGTTACCCAAAAATGCTTTCTTGAACCTCAGCCATGTACTAATTATTTCATATCCATCATACCAACACACATTGACCAATATTATCAACAAATAACCACACATTCGTCCTCATATTCAATATCTAGGGTTCCAAGATCTACACAATGTCTCCAAATTGGAAGATTTCTATTGGACAAAAACAATGAGGATGGGAAAGAGTACCTTCTTGCACGTAAGGGATCCGAAATCCACGGAAAAACCACACCGAAATGGATTGATTTGAGGGGGGGGTGTCTTGAGGCTGTGATGTTCTTCTGTCTGTGAGAGAAGAGAAGAGGGGAAAGAGAAGGCCAGGTCGGGCACGGGCAGGGCCCTGTAATTTTTACCGCATGTGTGGCGCCACAGGCAAAGGCGCCGCAAGTGTACATGTGGCGCCCCTGGATCCGGCGCTACTTTAACGTCCTGGGACCCATCTTGCCACGCTGGCAGATATGTGGCTCCCTGGGTTGCGGCGTTGCATCTTCAAGTGTGGCACCCCTTGGGCGGGAGTCACAAAAAAGGGTTAGTTTTTGAATTATTTTGAAAAAGGGTTATTTTTTGCTGAAGTTTGCCCAAAGGGTTAATTTTGTCAAATTTCACCAGTAATTGTGGTCTAGCAGGTCTAGTTGCTTCACTCCACTACCTTCAAACGTCGGTGTGGGCTTCCGTGGGGGCGGAGGGGCGTGTTGCTGTTTAACAGTAGACATAGATCTCAACATGAACTAGTTTTTTTCTGTCCCTCCATTTAAACAATAATTATCACTTTTTGTCGCACATTTTGCTGTGCAACGTTTAATTAGACGGCTTAACTCGTAACATTTGAGTTTTAAATTTTATCAGCTGCTGATGGTGGAGTTTTTTCATAGACACTAATTCTTGTGTGTCTGTATTTGTACAATGATTACTTCAACAGCCATTTTTAACACGATGTAACGCATAAAACAGTCTTACATGTTTTTGTTAATTGCTCAGCTATTGCCAGGTATTATGTGCAAAAAAGGACTACTGTTCCTGCATTTGAGATGGCGGGGGTACTCCTCAAACCCCATCGTTTGTTCATGGTATAAATGGACTTGTTCTCTGTTCCGGTAAAAAAAATTTAAAGCAAAATCCATAGTGCAGAGCGTCCATAGCTAAAATACTAATGTCGGTCACCTATGTCCGACGCAGTTGAATAAATCTAAAGGGTGCTGCTAAACTGAGGTCGGCCTCGATCTCCCATATAGCGAGGTCACCTAGACAAGATTCAATTTTCCGTTTTTGGAAACAAACGCTTTCCCGAAATAGAAAGTATGGCATGCGCGTGGGAAGACCCAAGAGCAAAGCCTGCGGGAAACCTGTTCCACATCGAACAACTCATATCCCGTCTCGAAACCCATAACAGAAACCATCCCCTTTCTTCCTTCTTCTCCAACAAGAAGCTTCACTATGGGAGGTTTTTACATCCAGCGAAATTTACATCAGAATATTAGGAGAAAAAAGTACAGAGCAGATTAGAATCGCCCAGGATTCTTCCTTCTCTAACAGGAAGCTCCACCATGGGAGGTTCTTGAAAGGGATCGTGTGCAGAAAACAAAAAAATTCCTAACAACGATATCCTTAAAACATGTCAAGATCTATTCTATACAGATATAGTAGTACGAACGGAGATCGGAATACATACCCTTGTAGACCTAAAGCGGGGATTACGTTTCCGCACAAACGTTGTCGATGAAGATCGACGAAGCCGACCTCAAGGTCGTGTAGAGGAAGAAGACCTCCGAGTACCGTAGCGCAGCACCTCGCAGGGCGTTACACACGTACGGTGGAAAATGACGGCCTACGAAGCTCCAGTCCAGTACGAGCAGCGGAAGACTTGGACCGGAACACCAGCAGCGCGGCAACGGGTTATGGTGGAAGAGATCCCCCTCTCAACTCGGCGCAACTTCAACAAAGGGAATCACGAAATCGAGAGAGAATTGCGGAATTAATTTGTGAATTAAAAGGCCATGGGAGCCCCTCTACATATAGGCTCCCAGGGGGGAGCCAACCTCCTCACCAGGCAATGTGGGACTAAACCCCACATGCCTGGTGCGGCCATGGCTGGTGCGCCGGCCCCCTGGTGGGCCTCTTGGCCCACCTGGGTCAGCCACCCAAGCCCCCATCGAATTTCCTAGGGAATTTTCCCCCTCTTGGGCCTTCTTTCGACCAGAAGGCCCATTTAGGGAAATCAGCCTAAATAAATTCGAAAATAAATATATAAAATCATATTTAGATATTAATTACACTAATTAATATCAAACATATTATATATAATTTATTCTAGCTCCCAAAACTCTTTCATCGCTGCCCGATCTCCATCGGACCTCTCCCGGGACCTTACCGGTGATCTCTTTCCTTTCCGGTTGTCTTGTCGAAACCCCTTAAGTGTGTTACCCTAGCGGTTCGATATAATAACAGACATGATCGAGACTCCTCTCCGATCAATGACTAACTCGTAGGCCTGGACCCCATGAATTAATCCCTGTGATATTACGAATGACTTTCATCTATCAAAACTGAACGTAAAGTGTTAAACCTTTTGCCATGGCGATACTTAGCGTGTCCGAGCATCGTTCATAGATATCTCCATATCTATCTTGACCTCGTTACCGACAACGCTATCTTCTACTCGTCTATGATTTCATGTCTCCGTGACCTAGTCACATGCTTGCTAGCTCTTTAGACATAATCTCACCGAGTGGGTCCTAGAGTATCTATCCTGCTATGCGGACAGGCAAATCCCGCTCTTGACCCCTCGTCTCAACTACTCCTTTCCGATACCCAAAAGTATCACCGTTATTGTCATACTAATTAAGATACGACGTTTGGTGCAATCAAAGTATTTTCCAGGAATAACAATAAGAGTTGATCTCACGGTCAAAGGCGTAATGACTAGTCCTCCAAATCTGGATATGTCCATCACATCGTTCTCCAATGATATGACTTCCATTGTCGTCCGACACCATGCCCTATGATCGAGAAACCTCGATCATCGATCGCGTAATGAAACTAGTCTTAGTAGAGGCTACTAGGGACCTGGTTGTTTACGCATTACACCCGTATTAATGTTTCCGCTTAATACGGTTATAGCATGACACAAATTATATTATGAACAAACGAGATATGATAAAGAAATACACTTTATTAATTTCCTCTAGCGCATATCTCTTTCAGTTGTTACATCCAGCGAAATTTACATCTAGAGTATTTGGAGAAAAAAGTACAGAGCAGATCGGACTCGCCCCAGGATTTCTTCCTTCTCCAACAGGAAGCTCCACCACGGGAGGTTCTTACATCCAGCGAAATTTACATCCAGAGTATTAGGAGAAAAAGTACATAGCAGATTGGAATCGCCCCCAGGAAAAGGTAGTTTCTACACAGGAAAAGGTACGTCAAAAGCTTCAGGCCCTTTACTTTCAAGATTTATTTCTCCACTCCCCCTGCTTCAGGATTCCACTTTGCTTCTGGATTGTACTTTTTTTTTGAGAAACTTCTGGATTGTACTTGTATTGTATCATTGCCGATCTATCCTGTTAGCTGCAAGGAAAAATTAATTTCTATCACCTGAAAAAAAAAGTTAGGCTGTTTTAGAGGTAAATCTTCCGCATAATGAAAATACAGAAAAATTAGCATGCTTCCAGGTAAAAGTGTTGGATTGTAAATTATTCATGTAAACTGGATCTGCTATGTAATTTACATTGTGGAAACAACACTTGCATGTAATTATCATTTGTATTTCATGGAGATGCTTCGATGTAAAGATACAATAATTACAGAGGATTATGAGTGATTTGCTTTCAAGAAATTAGATGTAAATTATTATTCAATGTGAAAAATGGAGAAAATTAATTTACAAGTAGGAATCTATAGTGTGTTGCAATTTACATATTGTCTAACATCCCTACCTATCGAATTTACCCATGTAAATTCGATCTGCTGTACTTTACATGGTGGAAACAATATTTGCATGATAATGGAGGTGCTTCCATGATATTAGCATGTAAATTATTATTCAATGTGAAAATGATGCTTGCAAGTTACTAGATGATAAGTATTGTAGCCTACTGAAGCATGCTCAATTGGAACAGATATGTAAGTAACTGGATGTTATTTTGTGAACTTTTGAGAATGTACAAAAACAGTTTTCATAGCATGGTAACATACTGAGTTTGAGAATGCTAAATGTAATTCAGGAAACATCACCATGATATTTGGCGGTGTTTTCTGTGCAAGTTCATGAACATGATTATTAAATCTTGTCATTCTCAATTTGAGACTGCTAGATGTAATTCAAGAAACATGGTGTCCATACTACTTTTACAAGCAGGGCACTGTTTTACAAAATAAGCATGTAAACAGAAAACTTTAGCAAATAGAATAGAACCATAATAACAGAAAACTTTACAAGCAGGGCACTGTTTTACTCCATCCGTTCCAAATTACACATGTGGCCACTTGTGAGTCATCTAATTTGAAACGGTGGGAGTACATGCTTATAAAAAAAGGTTTTATGCTATACAATATATATGCTAAAAGTTGTGTTATTTTTTGTCCGGTGATAAAGGAGATGGACTGGTTCGGTCGCATCGATCTGAATGAACATTTTGTACCTGAGAATGAGTCAGGATTCAAGAATGCAGGTGCTACTACAAGTGGGGATGTAAATGTGGGTGCTACTACAAGCTGGCATGTAAATGTCGGTGCTTCTATAAGCGGATATGTGAGTGAACAAGATAATGCAAATGTGAATTCAGGGCAGGTGGGACTGATGGTGAGGTTCAGTCAACACCTATTTGGCATGAAATTTGAGTCATGTGAAGATGCTCTATCGCAATACAACAGGACCAAAATTGCCGTCCACTATAACTATTGAAGAAGAATCTCCTCCTATCAAACAGAGAGCCCGCACTATAACCGAAATTGCCATCCATGTGATTAAAAAATGAGAATCACATCTAGATGCTAGCATAATTTACATCTTGTCATGCTAAATGAGAATGACATCCTAAAAATAGAAATCACATATTTATTATCGAACATTGTAAAAATTTACATTCTATGAGGGGAGCATATTTTACATCTGCTGATTTTGTAGGATCCCCAAAAAATTTGACATCCAGAAGCATTAAAACTTGACATATCTTACACCTAGCAGATCACATCCTTGACAAAATATCCCTGGTTAGAATATGACATCATGCTAAATTAACTAACCACAATGCTAATCAAGAAAAAAACATCCCACTCAGAGTCACGTCCCTAATCAGAAATATACACCAACTGAGATCGAGTCATCCCCATTTCAGAATTTACATCAACAACATCCACAACACACAATTAAGCGCATGTAATACGAGCGATGGGATTAAATATGATAACCTGTGAAAGTGCATTCTATGTACTCCCACGTTTTGGTGACTAATGACAACACAAAAAGTATTCTAATGTTTGTGATGAAGCATGCAGGCTATTTTACAGGTTGACTGTCAAAGAGGAATACTTAGGTTGCCTAAATGTCATTTCAATTACACCTGGTATTTGTTCAGGAATTCAGTCAGGAGATTTCCGGGGCCTGGAAATTTCCGGGCCCACAGACCGGAGATTTCCGAGCCATCCTTAATTATCACTAAGTCTGAATTCAAATGCGTACTGACTCCAAATCAAGCTGAGCCGGAAATCCTCCCGGAGATTTCCGGCGCTCGGAGATTTCCGAGCCCCAGTCCGGAGATCTCCGAGTGACAGAGGAATTTCGACCAAGTCCATAACTCAAATTGCGTACTGACTCCAAAACAATTTTAGCCGGAAATCCTCTCGGAGATTTCCGGCGCTCGGAGATTTCCGGCGCTCGGAGATTTCCGAGCCCCAATCCGGAGATCTCCGAGTGTCAGAGGAATTTCGACCAAGTCAAGAGGCCCAACCAGTACTGATGCAGTTTCTTGCTCAACCGGAAATTGCACCGGAAATTTCCAGGGTCTGGAGATCTCCGGTCCTCAACCCGGAGATTTCCGGGCTGGCGGCTGTGCAACGGGCAGATTTTGAGGAGGGGTATAAATACCCCTCCACCTACCTCCAGCTTCCTAAGCTTCCAGATTTTCTCTCTCCTCCATTGGTGCTGAAGCTCGTTTCTCCCGGATCTCCCAATCTAGCCACTCAAATCCGTTGATACTTGGGGATCTGAGGGAGAAGCCACCGATCTACATCTCCACCGAAGCGATTTGACTTTCCCCCTCTATTTCTTGAGGGGCAACGAATCTAGGGTTCCTTTGTGGATAGCTAACCTTGTGTAATTTGATCCTTTGTGGATTCCTTTGTGGAAGTGACCTGTTGTGGTCGTTGTGAGAGCCCCCAATTTAGTTGTGGGTGTGTGCCTCACGAATTTGTACGGGACTTTCTCCGCCCTTAAAGGAGTCCTTAGTGGAAGTGTGGATTCGCACCTTTGTGGTCGAATTCACAGGAGAATAGGGTGAGGCCTTTGTGGCGTTGAGCAAACCTTTGTGGTAGCTCACACCTCTCCAACGAGACGTACACCTATGTGGTGGAACTCGGGATAAAATCTTGGTCTTCGAGTTCCTACGGTTGTTTCGTTCCACTCTCCTTTACCGCATCTTTATTTCCTGTACTTGCCTAGTTTCCTTGTAGTTTGTCACTTGTATCATCTAGTTACACATCTAGACAATTTACTTTCCGCTAGCCTAAAAACTGAAAAAGAGATAAAAATTGGTCACCACCTATTCACCCCCCCCCCCCCTCTAGGTGGTCAACTGCCGTTCAATTGGTATCAGAGCCAGGTTGTCTCTTAAAAGCTTCACCGCTTGAGACCAACCTTGGACAATGCAAGTTGACCCAAAAGAGGGTTCCGAAACGGACGCCGCGACTTTGGCGGCAATGCAAGAGAAAGGTGCCACTATGGCCGATATCAACTCTTTGGAAACAAAGTTGACATCGTCTATACAAACCGAGTTCAAGAAGTTTCATGATATGCTTGAGTCTCTCAAGACATCTAAAGAAACCTCTCTTGCATTGCCCTCAAAGCCTCCGGTGCTTCCGGGCGTTACTCTTGATGTGGACCCCGAATTGATAAAGGGAAAGCAATTGCCTTTGGATGGGAAGGGTGATGCTAGTAGTTCCTCAACCCATCAAAACACTCCATCATCCAATGATGAAGTGCCTAAAGGCTACAACGCCACTCCTCCCCCATCCCAATACCATACCCCCGATCCCATTATTCCTCACCCGCAAGTTTCTCATAGGGGTGATCCCCCATTGCTTAAAGATTACACCTTTTCTCAATGGCAATACATGATGAAGTCTCATGTTTGCAGCTCTTCAATCGAGTTGTGGCGCATCATTCAAGTTGGATACAAGCCGCATGATCCGACCAACCTAACAAGAAGAGAAGTGGTGGAGGCTCAACTTGATGCCACCGCTCTCTACATGATCCAAAAGGCGGTTGGGAACAAGGACATGGCTCGCATTCAACATCTCACCACCGCCAAGGAGACATGGGATGGTCTATCCGAGTTGTTCGTTGGAAATGATAGCATGAGAAGGAACCGCTATGACTCTTTGAGCAATGAAGCCGAGGGCTTCTTCAAGCTTGATGGTGAAGACCATGAGATGATGTATCAAAGATTGGTGACCATAGCCACAAGCTTTCGAGAAGTGGGTGCCTCTCATATTGATGATGCTTGGATCAAAAGGAAGTATGTTAGCTCTATGATGGCTTGTGAGCCTACCGACGTCAAGAGTCTTCAAGGAAGACACAACTATCATCTCATGACATCTAATGAGGTTATGCAAGAGATGGCCGCATACAAGGTGGCCACGAAGAATGCTCAAGATGCAAGGGCAAGGGCTTTTGGAATGCAAAGAGGCACAACCAACCTTACTTTGAAGGCTACCGTTGAGGAAGACAAAGATGATGATGATCTTGGAAGCTTTGCCGCCATGTCCGAGGAAGCACTCAAGATTGCTTACAATGACCATCTTGCTCTTGCAGCTCGCACCTTTTGGAACAATCCCTCAAGAGGCAAGATGCGATTTGACAAGAATGCACCTCAAGCCGATAGGGTCTCACCCTCCAAGTCAAGGACATGTTACAATTGTCAAGACAAGTTCCATTTCGTTGCCGAGTGCCCTTATGAGAAAAGAGAAGAGCATGGTGGACGTCTAGTGCTCAAGGACAAAACCAAGATGCCTCCCAAGAAGGCCTATGGAAAGAAGAGGCCTTTTAACAAGAAGCCTCGCATCATGTTGTTGACTCAAGAGGAGTATCCCACCGATGATGAAGAGTCGGAGGAAGAAACCCCAAATGAAGTGGCGGCCCTTGCCACTACCTCGACAACTATCATCTCTCCATCAACGACAAGAACTCCTTCAACTACGACAAGCTCTTCATCGTCTCTATTCACATCGCCTAATGAGAACCCCATCACCAAGAGCTCAAAGTGTCTTATGGCAAAGGCATCGGAGGTACCTTCATCCTCCTCCTCTCTCATGAATGAAATGAATGAGCTTGATGATGCCTCTAGCTTTCAAATCAAGCAAGAGCTTGTGGCGTTCGACTCCTTTATCACTAACTTGCAAGGTGATAGCAAGAAACATGTTGGTGCCCTCATGGTTCGAATTGGTGAGCTAGAGCATCTCAATGAAGAGAAGGGTAAGATAGAAAGAGAAGACGCTATTTCTCTATCTTATTTGAAGTCCTCTCTTGAGGAGATTGAAGAGTCTCATGCTCGTCTTGAGGAGCAACTTGAAACTATTGAGGAAACTCATAACTCCTCACATGCTAAGCTCATTAAGGATCGTGATATGTACTTTGCTAAATTCAAGATGGCTCAACAAGACAAAGCCGAATTTGCGGTTGGGCATGTTCGACTCATTGAGGACATGGAAAAGCTCGTCATAGCTCACAAAGCTTTGGAGAGTGAACATGCTCTTCTAAAAGAGTCGTATGCCCAACTTCAAACTCGGCTAACTAACCTTGATTCTCTTAGCATCTCTACCTCTAAGTGTTCTTGTGATAATGCTAATCTTGTGAAGTCGAATGCTAGGTTGAAGAGTGAGATGACTAAGGCCGCCACATCCAAGATCATCCTTCTTAAAGGTAAACAAGTTGTTGAGACTCCCATCGTGGAGCCTCACACTCGACAAGGAAAGGAAGGTCTTGGATATGTGCCTCCCATCAAGATGAATGCCAAGAAGGGCATTCCCAAGAGCATCAAACCCATTCAAGCCAAGAAGGCCGACTCCATTCAATCCAAGGAAGGTCTTGCGAGTAGGAATGTCACAAGGGGCAAACCTACTCGTAAAGATCACGCCGGGGACAACAACCCTAACTATGCTTTATATGTCGATTATTATGGGAATGTTTGTGCTCGTTACATTGGACCCTACTATGGTTTTATTTCATATGCTATTTGGGTTCCTAAATCTCTTGTCGCTAACCATAAAGCACCCATTGTGAAGCAATGGGTTGCTAAATGCAAGAATTAATCTCTTATAGGATCTTGCTCCTGGTGGTTCAAAATGGATAATTGATAGTGGATGTACAAGTCATATGACCGGGAGCAAAGAACTTGTTACGGAGTTGAAACCTAATGAAGATCAAGTAACCGTAACTTTTGGTGACTTATCAAGGTCTAAGGTAACCGGGTTTGGCAAAGTGGTAGTTGCCCCCGACATTTCTCTTGTCAATGTCATGCTTGTTGAATCTCTTGGCTATAATTTGTTATCGGTTCGTGCCTTAACAAAGATGGGGATCTCTCCCTTCTTTGATAAGGACTTTGTGGTCCTCTTGTGGAGCAAGTCGCTAAGAGTGGCTTTCGTGGGACACGTGGAGCATGAGCTCTATGTGGTGGACTTCTCCGGAGCCACCACTTCTCAAGCCATGTGTCTCTTCGGAAAAGCCGACGTGGGTTGGCTTTGGCATCGCCGACTAGCTCACGTAAACATGCGTACTTTGCAAAGTCTTCACAAGGGTGGCCACATTCTTGGACTAAAAGATCATGTTTCCTTTTCAAGGGATCGAATTTGTAGAGCTTGTGTGGAAGGCAAGATGCATGACATTCCTCATCCAAGCAAGACCATCATATCGTCATCCCGGATTTTGGAACTCCTTCATGTTGATCTATTTGGACCAATTCCGGAGATAAGTCTTGGTGGCAAGAAATATTGCCTCGTGATTGTTGATGACTATTCAAGATATACTTGGGTCTATTTCTTCAAGACCAAGGATGAAACTCAACAAGTCTTCATCGACTTCTCAAAGGAAGTTCAACGCCAATATGACCTTCCCATTTTGGTTATTCGTAGTGACAATGGGTCGGAATTCAAGAACTACACTCTTAACGACTTTCTTAGTGAAGAAGGCATTCGTCATCAATATTCCGCTGCTTACACTCCGCAACAAAATGGCGTTGCCGAAAGAAAGAACCGGACTCTCATCGATATGGCGAGATCTATGTTGGCGGAGTTCAAGTCTCCCATCAACTTTTGGGCGGAGGCTATTTCCACCGCATGTCACTCATCTAATCGCCTCTACTTCCGCAAAGGTTTGAAGAAGACTCCATATGAGATCCTCACCGGCAATAAACCCAACATTGGCTACTTCCGAGTGTTTGGATGTAAGTGCTATTATCTCGTCAAGGGTGTCCGGTTGGGTAAGTTTCACTCTAAGTCTCTTGAGGGGATCTTTGTCGGTTATGGTAGCGAGTCCCACACTTATAGAGTCTTTGATAAATCCTCCCGGATTATCATAGAGTCTTGTAGTGTGGAATTCGATGAAAATGATGGCTCCCAAGTGGAGCAAGTTGGTGTTTGTGATGTAGGTGATGAACAACCTTTTGATGCTATTAAGAAGATGGGGGTGGGCTTTCTACGCCCAGTTGAAGTCCATAAAGAAGTTGTTCAAGATGATTCAAGTTCTCCCATCAAGGAAACCTCACCATCACAAGAACCACAAGGTGGCTCACCCATAGAAAATGATGATTCCCCTCAAGAACAATCTCAAGATCCTCCTCAACAAGGGCATGCTATTTCTTCTCAAGATGAAGCTCATGATGAATCTTAACAAGATCTTCATCAACAAAAAGATCATGCCTCCTCCACCAAGATTATCGAAGCCAACTCCAGTTCTCCAAGTTCTACTCAAGGGCAAGATCATCCTTCTCCACCTCATGAAAAGACTTCTCATGATGATCAAGGCCCACAAGAAGGTCAAGACGAGGATCCAAAGGATCAAGATGGTCAAGAAATTGTCCCCACCACAAGGGCGGCAACTGAAACTCGTCGTCAAGCTCGCTTTGCAAAGTCTTTGGAACTTAGAGCATTATCTCTCGACAAGGTCATTGGTGATATTCGAGCAAGGGTCTCCACACAAAGTCAATTAGCTCACTTTAGTGAGCATCAAGCACACATTTCCATGGTCGAGCCCAAGAAAGTATTTGATGCTCTTGAAGATCCTGATTGGCTAGGGGCTATGCATGAAGAACTTAACAACTTCGAGCGCAACAAAGTGTGGCGTCTAGTTGAGAAGCCTAAAGATTGCCGCAACGTTATCGGCACTAAGTGGATCTTCAAGAACAAGCAAGATGAACATGGTATCGTTGTGAGGAACAAGGCGCGGTTGGTGGCCCAAGGATTCTCTCAAGTCGAAGGCATCGATTTTGGAGAAACTTTTGCGCCGGTCGCAAGACTCGAATCGATACGTATTCTCATCGCTTTTGCTTCTCACCATGGTTTCAAATTGCAACAAATGGATGTAAAATCTGCTTTTCTTAATGGTCCATTGCAAGAACTTGTTTATGTTAAACAACCCCCGGGTTTTGAAAACCCCAACCATCCTCACCACGTCTATGTCTTGGACAAAGCTCTCTATGGCCTTAAACAAGCCCCCAGTGCATGGTACGAGCACTTGAGAGAGTTCTTGGTAGACCGTGGATTTGAGGTTGGGGTAATCGATCCCACTCTTTTCACTAAAAAGGTTAATGGTCAACTCTTCATTTGTCAACTATATGTCGATGACATTATCTTCGGTTCTACTAACCGTGTGTTCAATGATGAGTTTTCCAAGCTAATGACCGACAAGTTTGAGATGTCCATGATGGGTGAACTCAAGTTCTTTCTTGGCTTTGAGATAAAGCAAATGAGGGAAGGGACTTTCATTTGTCAAGCCAAGTATATTCAAGAGATGATCAAGAAATTCAAATTGCTTGGACTTAACGGTGTGACGACTCCTATGCAAACCAAGTGCCACCTCCATCTCAACCCCGACGGTAAAGAGGTAGACCAAAAGGAGTATCGTTCTATGATTGGGTCTCTTCTTTATTTGTGTGCCTCTAGGCCCGATATCGTTTTAAGCGTGGGAGTGTGTGCTCGTTATCAAGCCGCGCCTAAGGAAAGTCATTTGATGGCCGTAAAGAGAATCTTCAGATATTTGGTTCATACCCCTTGCTTTGGGTTGTGGTATCCCAAAGATGGCACATTGTCTCTTTGTGGATATACGGACTCCGATTGGGCGGGCGACATTGATGATAGGAAGTCCACATCCGGAACGTGTCAATTTCTTGGAAGATCTTTGGTGAGTTGGTCCTCGAAGAAACAAAATTGTATCTCATTATCCACGGCGGAGGCCGAGTATGTTGCTGCCGCAAGCGGATGTACTCAACTTCTTTGGATGCGGCAAACTTTAAAGGATTACGGTGTCCTCTTGGACAAAGTGCCGCTTTTATGTGACAATGAGAGTGCCATCAAAATTGCATACAATTCGGTGCAACATTCAAGGACCAAGCACATTGAGATTCGTCATCACTTCATCCGTGATCACGTGGCACGAGGAGATATTGATCTATCATATGTTGGTACAAGGGATCAATTGGCGGATATCTTCACGAAACCCCTTGATGAAGCCCGCTTTTGCTACTTGAGGAATGAGCTCAATATCATAGATTCTCGGGCCTTGGCTTGAGCTCCGTACACACACTCCAACGTTTAAGGTTTTATAAGACCTAGAGGTACGCATGGACTTAGGGGGAGTGTTTTCCTAATACATTGGACTCTTCCTCCCCCTATTATGCATATAGTGACATATCATTGCTAAAACTTCAAATTGAATCTAATTTGTGAGCTTCAATGTTGAGATGTAGTTATGGACCCAAGATATATCTTCGCGGTACCATGCTACAACTCATACACGGTGGCCTCGGCCACCAACTCTCTTTCTCTTTGGATTCCATTTGGTTTTATTTTTTTATTCTCACTTGCATTGTCTTTGGTTCTTTTGGGAAAACACACTCTTGTTGGTCTTCTCTTGTGTTTTATGGTTTTTGCAACTTGAGTGTGTCTTCTTTTCAGTTTGAGTATCTATCCTAAGCCTTTCACTATCCTGTAAACATGCTTTTCCCCACTCATGTCCCTTTTTGGTATCTTGTTCCTGGAGTTTTTGGGTTTGAACGGAAATCTCCGAGCCTTACTCGGAAATCTCCGGGCCACCAGAAAATTTCGAGACTAAGTCCATTAAAAAATCAGCACTGACCTGCGTTGATTCTTGACCAGAAATAGTCCCGGAAATTTCCGGCGTCCGGAAATTTCCGAGCTGAGACTCGGAAATCTCCGGCCCCTACGATTTTTGGCACCTAAGTCCTTTTCAATTTCGGCACTGACCTCAAGCGAAGCTGAATCGGAATTAGAGCCGGAAATCTCCGGTCCGATGTCCGGAAATCTCCGAGTGTGCCAAAAGTTTTCCAGGGCTAAGTCCTATCCGGAAATAGCCCCGGAAATTTCCGGCCTCAGTCCGGAAATTTCCGGTTCAAATTTTCCTGTCTATATAAGGGCACGGGTGGACCGGCCGGTTCGGCCAGTTCATCCACCCCGTGCCCTAATCCTCTCTCTCCTCCGAAAATCTCCAATTTTTCCTTTCCTCGCTGCGGGTGGATCGTTCGAGGGTTTCTTGCGTGCTTCGGGGATCTGCTTCTCCTCGTCAAGGGCTTCGTTTTCATCCGCACGCTTTTCGCAATGTCCTCCGGTAACTCCTCTTATTTCAAATCTAGGACGAAACTTGTTTTCATTTAACCTAGCAGATTTAGGAGGTTGTTGGTTGTTTCCTTTGGTAGAATTGCTCCCCTAGGCATGCTCTACCTTCCACATGCACATATCTGTTTTTCATCCATAGATTTTGTTCAGATCTGTCAAAATTTCGTGCAGACCGGAAATCTCCGGCCTGCTCAGAATCAAAACAGCTCAATCCAGAAACTGTGTTTGTCAAAACTTTTCTAGTATGTTCCTTTCTTCAATCTTGGACATGAGTGCTTACCCCATATACTTTCCATCCACTCTATGATGTGTACCTGCAGGTTCCAACCCTCATGGCCGCTACAAGCAAATGGCTACTCGCGGAAGAGCCAAACCAGTTCACTCACGCCCTCCCAGTGGGTCCTCCAGTGAAGACAACTCACAAACTGAGTCCTCAGCCATCCTCAGGAAACCTATTGGTGCTAATAAGAAGAAGAAGACCAAGCTCCGTCTTGAAGACTTCAACAAAGGAAGTTTTCGCAAGTGGCGAAGTGACCTATCCTATGATGTGGAGTCTGATGATCCCACTTACTTTTGCACTGAGATGGCATGGATCTACAGGGAAGTCTATCAGAAGTTCTCCATTGACAAGCCAATCTGCCCCATGAAGTGGAATGACTTTGACAAATTAATGAAGAAGGCAGATTATTTTGGTGGTGCTGTGAAGGTGTGTGGTCTTTTGGGTTTCGAGCCTTTGATGAGAACTGAGTGCAACTACAGCGTCTCTCTTATCCATCAGTTCTATGCCACTGTGGTGTTTGACTCCTCAGAGGATATTGGGATGACTTGGATGTCTGGCAGGCAGCGCTTGACTTCTTCCTTCAGAGAGTTTGCTCAGATTCTTGGATGTCCTTTCCGCGGTCTTTCTACTGCAGCTGGTGCCCGCATGCATGTCCATGGCGTGTCCTACAACAAACACGTCATGACTGATCTATACCAGCCTGGAGGGAGGATTGGCTCTCAGAATGGCCTCCTACCCACTTATGATATCCTGCTGCGCATGTTCCGTTGGACCATTGCTCCCATTGCCGGCAATGCAGATAATATTGCCGGGGCTCTAGTAAACTTGATGGCCAAAGCTCATGATGCCTATCTTGGGGAGTATGCAGTTCAGCAGGAGATCTATAAGGTGGATGTCATGGACTTTATTTTCCAGGAGATGTCACTAGCAGTCTTTGAGAGGAAAGTTCCTCCATATGCTCCTTATATAATGTTGCTCATCAAGAGCCTCTACAAGCTGTCTGAGCAAGACGGTGATGACTTTGATGCAGCTTTTGCCACTCAGCATCACAAGCCAGCCCTGCTTGTCCAGAAATCTGCTCATTTGGTTCAACAACAAGCCACCATGCATGATATCAATGAGGATGACATTTTTGGTGGTCCATCTCGGGTTCCCTCCAATCCCAACATCAAGAAAGCTGCCAAGAAAAGTCGCCCCTGGGTAGTTCGAGCAATTGAGAAAATCATGAACATGAACTGTTGCATTCACAGTGAGAACTACTCCATCTACTCTCAGAACCATCGCATTATGCAGCGCCAAGAAGCAATGATGGCTCACATGAAGATGCCTGCTCCGAAGCAACCTTTGAAGCCTCGGGTTCCCTTCAAGGATTGGAATGCAGATGGTCTCACATTTGATTGGGATGATGATGTGCCAGAAGACAGTGATCTTGAGAATGCTGACACGGAGGAGGAAGAGGAAGATGATCAGGACGCGGGTTCCGACTCTTGAGTCATGGGACGTTAGTGGAACCTCCTCCCTTTTTGGTATCTTGATGCCAAAGGGGGAGAAGTATCTCTAGGACTCTCGGGATTTGCATGGGCTAAGAGCACTTCTTTCTTTTCGCTTTGTTTCCTTCAGTGCTCTCTTATTTCGTGACTGTGTTTTGTTTGTCATGTGTGTGAGACATGAGTACTGTTAAATTCTCTATTGTAATAACTATTTATCTAAGTTTGTTGCTTCTATTGTGTTTGTGTGTGCTTTGTAAAATCTAGGGGGAGTGTTGATCCTAAGGAATGTGCATTTTGTATTCCAAAGACATTCTTAAATAGTGCACTCACTTAGGGGGAGCTCTGTCTATATTTTGCAAATCCACTCCTTTTTTGTGTTGTCATCATTCGCCAAAAAGGGGGAGATTGAAAGTGCATTCTATGTACTCCCAAGTTTTGGTGACTAATGACAACACAAAAAGTATTCTAATGTTTGTGATGAAGCATGCAGGCTATTTTACAGGTTGACTGTCAAAGAGGAATACTTAGGTTGCCTAATGACCTGTTTGGTTGCACAGAATTGGCCACGGAATTGAATTTTGAAATGAATACCAAATCAACAAATTCAATTGAATTCCAGTTTTGCTGTTTGGATGCGCATGGTATTCATCCGTAGAATCTAGGTTACAATGGAATTCCAAATCCTGTTTGGATGTACATCATGTGGAATTCGTAAGTCATACCTTTTCTAAGAATCAACAATTCCTATTCTTCTGAAATCTGCAATTTTGAGCAAGAACAAACACAAAGTAAGTCACAATCTGCAATTAGTAAGAAACACAAAAAATGCAATCCTAGAGTAACGCAGTGAAGGCCACCATGCCCAGGCCGCCACGGCCACCATGCCCAGCTCTATGCTCGAGCGCCGCCATGCCCAGGCCGCCAAGGCCGTACCCCGCCGCCACGGCCAGCACCGGCGGCGGCTCGCCTGCTGCGGGGCTCGAGGAGGATGCAGAGGACGTTGTCCCGTCGAGGCTAGGAGAAGAAGGGCAGGAGAGAGGGCACCTGCTCCGGCCGCCCACGCTGCCACGACCAGACCTCGCCGCCGCGGCCCTTCCCCGCCGCCACGGCCAGCACCGGCGGCGGCTCGAGGAGGATGCAGGGGACGCGTCCCGTCGCGGCTAGGAGAAGGAGGGCAGGGAGGGGCTAGGAGAAGGAGGGCAGGGAGGAGGAATCAGGGGAGAGGGTACCTGCTCCGGCCGCCGGCGACGAGGTCCGGTCGCCGTCCTTGGCCGCGACTCCGGTCGCCGTCCTTGGTCACCACTCGCTCGCGAGTGGATAGGGTGCTGCGCGACGAGGCCAATTCCGCGCGTTTCCGTGCTCTCGAGCTCGGAAAGGTGAGTCCAGTTTTTACACGCGCAGATACCTCCCCGTGGAATTAAGTATCGATTCCAGAGACAAATTCCAAACACATCCAAACAGCGGAATTGCCCACTCAATTCTAGATTCCCCAATTCCGTGGCGAATTATGTGCAACCAAACAGGGCATAAATGTCATTTCAATTACACCTGGTATTTGTTCAGGAATTCAGTCAGGAGATTTCCGGGGCCCGGAAATTTCCGGTCCACAGACCGGAGATTTCCGAGTCATCCTTAATTATCACTAAGTCTGAATTCAAATGCGTACTGACTCCAACTCAAGCTGAGCCGGAAATCCTCCCGGAGATTTCCGGCGCTCGGAGATTTCCGAGCCCTAGTCCGGAGATCTCCGAGTGACAGAGGAATTTCGACCAAGTCCAGAACTCAAATTGCGTACTGACTCCAAAACAATTTTAGCCGGAAATCCTCTCGGAGATTTCCGGCGCTCGGAGATCTCCGAGCCCCAATCCGGAGATCTCCGAGTGACAGAGGATTTTCGACCAAGTCAAGAAGCCCAACCAGTACTGATCCAGTTTCTTGCTCAACCGGAAATTGCACCGGAAATTTCCGGGGTCCGGAGATCTCCGGTCCTCAACCCGGAGATTTCCGGGCTGGCGGCTATGCAACGGGCAGATTTTGGGGAGGGGTATAAATACCCCTCCACCTACCTCCAGCATTCTAAGCTTCCAGATTTTCTCTCTCCTCCATTGGTGCTGAAGCTCGTTTCTCCCGGATCTCCCAATCTAGCCACTCAAATCCGTTGATACTTGGGGATCTGAGGGAGAAGCCACCGATCTACATCTCCACCGAAGCGATTTGACTTTCCCCCTCTATTTCTTGAGGGGCAACGAATCTAGGGTTCCTTTGTGGATAGCTAACCTTGTGTAATTTGATCCTTTGTGGATTCCTTTGTGGAAGTGACCTGTTGTGGTCGTTGTGAGAGCCCCCAATTTAGTTGTGGGTGTGTGCCTCACGAATTTGTACGGGACTTTCTCCGCCCTTAAAGGAGTCCTTAGTGGAAGTGTGGATTCGCACCTTTGTGGTCGAATTCACAGGAGAATAGGGTGAGGCCTTTGTGGCGTTGAGCAAACCTTTGTGGTAGCTCACACCTCTCCAACGAGACGTACACCTATGTGGTGGAACTCGGGATAAAATCTTGGTCTTCGAGTTCCTACGGTTGTTTCGTTCCACTCTCCTTTACCGCATCTTTATTTCCTGTACTTGCCTAGTTTCCTTGTAGTTTGTCACTTGTATCATCTAGTTGCACATCTAGACAATTTACTTTCCGCTAGCCTAAAAACTGAAAAAGAGATAAAAATTGGTCACCACCTATTCACCCCCCTCTAGGTGGTCAACTGTCGTTCAACCTGTAACTTGCTATCTAGTTGTTTATTTTAGGAGAGAGCAAACCCACAGGGTGAAGCCTCGAGGCCCAAAAAAACACTGTAACATGACAAAATTCATCAATCGACCCAAAAATACTAGCAAGTGCCCAGATGCTCGATTTAACAGACATAACGAAACGAAGGTAGGGCGATGGGCTTACCACAAGATGCAAATGCGTCGGAAAAAATCACAAATCCCCTCCGCCAGATGAACAACTTGAGGTCTGGGTGCAAATCCACGACACTCTTCGCCAAAAACATGGTATAGATAGATGCGAAAAATCTCAGAACGTCCAACCCCGAGAGCAGCAACCCTCTCCCTCCGCCACAGATGAAGCCGCTCGTCAGAGATCTAGGCAGTTGCATAAGTAGGCAGATCGGGGCAGTCGCCGGATCAGGGCATTCGCTGGATAGAGGCAGTCGCCTGAATGCAAAGCGTCCACCCCTCTCCACCGCCGCATAGGTAGCCTCTCGTCGGAGCTAGGAGCAGTCGCATGATGGGGAGAGGAGATGATAAGAACGAACAGAAATGGGGCCCTCTGCCTGACGCCTACAGGTGGGCCTCGGAAATAAAGCCGCCTCGGCAACGCGTGACATCGTAACATATCGCGTCGGGTTGCGTGGGTCGTCCGATGCGGAACGGACGATGCGCGAGGGTGAGCTCGGAAATTGCCAGAACGAGGTCGGTGTAGGGATAGAAATTACGAAATTTAAATTCCAGATATGCAACAAAACGGTATGCGTCCAAGAAAGTTATGCCTTGTGTATTCTTACGGGAAGTGTGTCTTTTGAATATTTTGTGGTTCCTTTCTGAGGACAAAACGAGACCGTGCGTCAGATGGTCATAGACCCTGTGTTGTTTTTTTTTTTTGAATTTTACCACATATATATATATTAGGTCAGCAGGCCGACTCATTAAAACCCTACCAGTCCCTTTCGGTACCCTGGTTAGGGAAAGAGTGCGTCACCTACCTGTTGCCTTAAATAACCACAGAGTTACAATCAGTCCAAAGACTGTGAGCTAGAAAAACCGGAGGATCAGCATCCCAGTAAAACATACCCTCCTGTACACTCGCATAGTTCGCACAGGTATGGGCTGCCTGGTTTGCTTCTCGACGGGTGTGAACAATGGTAAAGGACCTAAACGAAGAAGCTAGATCACTAAACTCATCTAGCACTGGTCTAATCACAGACCGGTTATCCAATCTTTCATGCCAAATTCGAACAAGCTCAGCACAGTCAACCTCGAAGATCACCTTGCTAAGACCTTGTTGAACAGCAAAAACAGCCGCATCTCGTAATGCCATGGCCTCAATTGTCAGAGGATCTGATATCCCTGCATAGCTCTTGCACATAGCTCCACGAAAGGATAGAGTATCTCGTGCAACAACTCCCGTCGCTGCCAAAGTGTTTTCTTTCCTGATTGCCCCATCAGAATTTAATTTAACAATACCATCAGGGGGCTTGGTCCATTTGCAAACAGTTCTGACATCTTCCTTTGAACATTGTTTGGAGGAAGTTCAAGTGCTTGCAAGGTCTCCTTCACATACTCCATTGTCTTGACTGGATTATAACCAGACTCGCCATGTGTGATGTTGTTTCTTGATGTCCATATCGAGTACATTACAGTAACGATTATTGCACTATCGCTTTGGGTTATTGAGGGTTCACATAAGATATCCCTCGCCCAAGTTAGCGGATGCAATCTAGGGAGCTTAACTAAGAGAAATTCTTTGGCTGCCTCCCAAAACAATTTTGCATGGCTACACTCCATTAGCGCATGCATCAAACTTTCCGACTCAGCCTCACGAATTCCGCAGGTGCTGTTATCTTTTATATGCCTCCGTGACAAAGTCCTATAATCTGGTAGAATACCTCGAAGAACTCGCCACCAAAATACACGCACCTTGGGAACCACTGGAAGTTTCCATAGCCGCTTCCAAGTTTCACTATCATTCTCTGAAGATGACGGAACATCATCATGTCGCTGCGCCTCCTCCTCCTCCTGATTCTTCCCCATCAGAGCTCGGTATGCAGAGCGAACAGAATAAATGCCCAACTTTTCTTTAGCCCATGCAATCCAATCTTCTCCCACTGATTGACGAAGAGGAATACTCAGGATATCATCAACATCAGGTGGGAAGAACATACTACGAATCAAGGACACATTCCACTGATGATCAACCATTAATTCATTAACCGTGGTCATGTCTGTATCAATCAGCCGACCCATTGGTCGCATTGTTGTAGCATTCGGGATCCAATTGTCCTCCCAGATAGAAATTGTTTCACCCGAGCCCACTCTCTTGATCAACCCCAGCTTCAAAGCATCTCTTCCTGCCAACACTGCTTTCCAAGTCCTAGACGCTGCACGAGGTGGAGTCACAGTCATCAGGTCTTGATTATGCAGATATCTCGTAATAAGAACCTGGGAACAAAGAGAAGTTGGGTTTGTAAGAATTCTCCAAGCTTGTTTCCCTAACAGAGCCAGGTTGAAAGTATGCATGTCTCGAAAACCCATGCCACCTTGACATTTTTGAATAGCAAGTTTATCCCACGCTATCCAATGCATCGTTCTCTTATCCAAATTACCACTCCACCAAAAATTGCTAGTCAGTGAAGTTAACTTTTTGCACGAGCCCTTGGAGAGCAAGAAACAGCTCATGTTGTGACACGGTTTGGCCTGAATCACTGATTTAATAAGAGCCTCCTTGCCCGGGTAAGCAAGATTTTTCTCAGCGTATCCATTTATCTTCCCCCTAGAGCTTTCAGCAATATACACAAAAGCTTCATTGGTCAATTTGCCCACAGCTGTTGGCAGGCCCAAATACTTCTCGCTAAAAGCTTCTGATTGGATATTTAGAGTCTGCTTTACAGCCTCCCTATGATCATCCGGTGTACAAGGACTGAAAAATATAGCACTCTTCTCCTTGTTAACTTTCTGCCCCGACGCCTCCCTATAGATATCAAGAATTTCATTTAGTCTAGAAGCGTTGGCTCCATTAGCATTGATGAAAATTAAACTGTCATCACCAAATAACAAATGAGAGATCCAAGGTGACCTATTGCAAACTCAAACCCCTCTGTCAACAAAACCTGCGTTAAAATGGTGCAATAACACTATGAGACCCTCAGAGCAAAGAAGGAACAAATAAGGAGACACCGGGTCACCTTGTCTAATTCCCAGGGTAGGAGCAAACGGATCCAGTAGCACACCATTAACCTTCACAGAAAAACTAACCGAAGAAATACACTTCATGATCACTTGAATTAGTTGAGATGGAAAACCCAATTTACTCATCATAGCTTGAATAAAAGGCCACTCAACTCGGTCGTATGCTTTCATCATATCAAGCTTAACTGCACAATGACCTTTCTTTCCCCTCTTTTTCCTTTTCATGGAATGAATGCATTCAAACGCAACCAGGGCATTATCCGAGATCAATCTTCCCGGCACAAAAGCGCTTTGCTCTTGGCTAACAACATACTCCAATACAGGCCGCAACCTGTTCGCCACTGTCTTTGTTGCAATTTTATGAAGGACAGTGCATAAAGAAATTGGTCGGTACTGTTTAATAGACTGGGGTTGCCGTACCTTCGGTATCAAAATAATTGATGTATCATTAATCATAATCGGCAAATCCCCACCATTCAGAAAACCCAAAACTGCAGTACACAAATCTGCACCAATCATATCCCAATTTCGCTGATAAAAACTTGTCGTAAAGCCATCAACACCTGACGCTTTCGAAGGATGCATCTGAAACAAAGCTCTCTTGACCTCTTCCGCCGTGAACAATTCGCTGAGCTTATCACGATCCTCCTGCAGCACTTTCTCTTGCACAAGATTCAGGAGCCCCCCCATGATCGGTGGCCCCTCCGAAGTGTACAAGTCCTTGTAGAAGCTCTGGACTTCCTCCTTGACACTTTCCGGATCAATACACCACGTACCATCCTCGCGTTGAAGATTTGTGATTGAATTCATCCTCTTCCGCTTGGATGCAAAAGCATGGAAATAAGCCGTATTGCGATCGCCCAACTTAAGCCAATTAACTCTAGATCGCTGCTTATTCCAAATTTCCTCCTGAAGAAGGACTTCATTAATCCTCTCCATCAGCCTTTTCTCTTCTGTAGATGGGCCGTTGCCCACAGACAAACGCCGAACTCTGTCAAGCTCCCTTCTAAGATTATATAGTTTCTTCTTGAAATTTCCAAAGGTAGCTGTTCCCCAAGTCGACAAACCCTTTTCAACACACGTTAGGGACTTTGCAAACCCCTCCAATCCGGTTCCCTTGTCCGTCTTGTGCCACAGATCTTTAACCACCTTGTCATAATCTACATGCGTTTGCCACACGTTCTCATAGTGAAAAGTGCGCCTACCCACAAAGTTCTGATTATTGTATTTCCGTAATTCAGTCATGACCATACAATGATCAGACTCTACTACACTGATACGTTTCACTTTCACCACTTGGAAGAGGTTCAGTAAAGATTCATTTCCAAAGGCCCGATCAATTCTGGCCTTGACATTAGCATCGCCATCTTGTCTGTTATCCCACGTATAAGGTAAGCCTGAGAAACCCAAGTCTTGTAACTCACAATTCTCTGTGACTTCTCGGAAAGCTCGCATTTGCCATTCTTCTCTTCCGTGCTCACTAAAATGTTCGGTGCCATACAGTTTTCATTAAAGTCACCACTGCATAACCACGGGAGATTTTGGAGCTGATGTAATCTCCTCAACAAAGTCCAGGTGTGATGACGATTTTCCCTACGAGACTCGCCATAAATTCCCGTGAACCGCCACGGTGATACTGAACCATCTTTGCACTGTATCACTGCATCAATATGATGCAGATTAAAACTCTTGATATCAACTGTGACCGTCGACGACCAGAAAATCCCCAGGCCGCCACTTAAACCATCACTATCCACTGCAAATCCTCCAGCAAAACCGAAGGTGCTAATGAGTTTCTCAACTCATTTTCCTTCAATCTTTGTTTCCATAACAAAGAATATAGTGGGATCAAATTGCTTCACAAGACCGCGAAGCTCCCGAACTGACCGAAGGTTCCCAAGCCCCCGACAGTTTGCGCTTATACAATTCATTGATTCCGGCGTTGCTGCTGAGCATCCGACGTCGATGAACTTGGGGTTCTTGATGTACGTTTCTTCTTTGGGTCCAGAGTCACGTTGCCCCTCCGCTCCAGCTCCTCTCTCTTGTTTCCAGCCAACTGCGGTTCAAACATAACCATATCTGTAACAGTGTTTGGAGTCTTACCGATGTCGTCCTCCTGATCATCGGTTGGTTTGACCACTAGCTGCCGGTAAATCTGATTCGGTACAACTCCACGACCACCAGAGTTTCTGCCTCTTCCTCTAGCATGCAACTGATTAGCCCGGAAAGCCATATTCCCCGATGTTTCATCTCCAGATAAACCCCTTTTCCCTTCAGGCTCCTTCTCCTTTGCTTCCCAGTCATGCTATTCATCATACCCACCTTCAGCAAAAGGAGGTCCATTTTTCTTTTTAAGATCATTGGGAGCTCTCAGGAAGGCCCCCCAAGGTAAATCACCATCTACATCTCTTTCTGCCGGTGTTGGACATCTATTATCAGAATGCCCAAGGAGCCCACAAGAAAAGCAAAAATATGGGAGGAACTCATATTGAATAGAAAACCAGAAGGTTTTGTTCAGCTTCTTAGAGTCCAAACCAACCCACCTCATAATAGGTTCATCAACTTTAATATAAACCCTTGCTCGCAGATACTGAGCACTAACATGACCTTCTTTATTCAAGTCTAGCTTGACATATTTGTTGGGGATATATCAACTAGGGGTATAACGACCATGGATCAATCCGGCTAGTCCAGGGTGGCCCAAGGGTGGTAAGGATGAAGCCTGCCGGGCGGCCCAGATAGCTGACGTACAAGGAAGTAGGCGGAGGGTCCAAGGAAGGCGGAAGGCCGAAGCCCATCCAGCTACCAAGCCCAAGACGGAAGGCGGCAACTAAGCCGGCTAGGTCTAGGACTCTGTTTACTTGCCGGACAAGTACTTACCTTGTACCCTGGGGTCTGGCCGCCTATATAAGCCGGCCACCAGGGAGCCTTTAGGGCAGACGCTTCAATAGGCATCATACACATTGTAACCTGTTCACGGCTATTGCCTCATAGTGAATTATAGCAGCACGTAGGATCTCGCCACCGCCGTGGGATCCGAAGCTGGGTAAACTCGCCGTGTTCAATCCCGTCCTCGACGACACCAACCTTCTTCCCCATAATCCATACGTAGGCTAGAGGACCCCCGTCTCCTATCAATTATACCGATACCACGACAGTTGGCGCCCAACGTGGGGCATAAGGTTCCTGGCGTCACGTTCCAGGCGGGAACACTTGGCAGCGTGGGCAAGCAGATCGCCGTCGGTCGCGTCACAAGGTATGGCGGTCATAGCTACGTCAACTCGGATGAGTCCTGGCTCTCGGCGGACGACTACCTTATCGGATGCGCAATCGTACCGATCGGAGGGATCGACGTCTTCATCGGGTACACGCCAGAGGCGTACGGCCTACCGCGTTTCTACAACCCCACCCACCAACCCTTCGACTAAGCAATCGACCGACAAGATGGATCTGAATCCGCCTTCTCCCAGGAGTCGGCTGAATCTGATTTCCACTTCGTCGGAGTTGTCGGACTGGGATCAGACTCCCAGCCGGAAAACAACGATCCTGAGTCAATCCTCCCTGCTCTACAGGAGGATGCGATGTCAGATGCCGGATCCAGATCTACCGTTCAAGTCAACGTAGATTCTGACTCTGATGATGATGCTAGTCTCTTCGAAGAGAAGATCAAAACCCGCTTTTCTAGTGGTAATCCGGCTCCTTCAGAGGGCACAGCGGATACTGACATGCCTGACAAGCTGGCTATGATGGTTGTTGTCGGTCACGAGACAACCCCAGTTACTTCGGAGGCGCAAAACAAGCCGGCGGAAGATGCCGGCGACACCACTGCCGGCCAACTCATTGAAAGTTCCGTCAAGGTGCGCGCAAAGAAGAAAACTGGCCTCGAGAAAGGCGGCAGCAGCAAACCCACGGATTTGCTCTCCGTCATCAAAGAAGTAGACGAGATCATGAATACTCCGGTGAATAAAGACACCCCACTTGACGAAGTGGAAGAGCTTAGGCTTAACATGCTTAAGCACTCTGACTTCCTGCGAAAAAGAGAGGAGCACGTTGAGAGTCTTGCGAAGAAGATCGAGAAAGAACAGGAGAAGATGTCGGCCAAAACAAGCCGGCAACTCTTCAAGGAGAAAAGGTCATCAAAAAACCGCCGTGGAAAAGAGCCGCCTACGCAAGCGACGACAGCGGCTCAAGATCTAGGGTTCGACTGGCGTACGGCACCACAGCGCGTGGACATAAGGGGAGATGTTGTCTTCTGCACCCATGTCCTCAACGCGGCCGCCGCGCTAGATACCCTGGACGACAACACTTACACGGCGGAAGAAAAGCTGGCCAATGCAAGACACTTCGTGAGCAAGGCCCTAGAACAACAAGCTCGCGCTGATTCCTACGGCCACATGGCGGATGCTCGCGGGGGAGACCTAGAGTCTAAGTCGGGAAAGTGCAAAGCTGCACCCGGCGCCGACCCCGAAGGCCCGTCTGGCTCCAGTAGCCATGGCGACAAAAGGAAGGCAACGCCACCTCCAAAGAAGACGCCACCGCCAAAGCCAAGGCGGGACGAGAATTCAAGGACAGGAAGCAGAGGAGACCTGCCACCTCCATCCCAGCCAAGACGCGACAACGGCGGTAGCCGGAACAACAGGCCACCGCCTAGAAAAGATGTCGGCAACAACCCTCCCAGGAGAGGTCGAAGCCGGTCTCCGCAGCGTAGCACCGGCAGCAAGAAAAGAGAGGAGGCAGAAGGGCCCAGGCGCAGCATAAGCCGGGCAGCGCAGGTCAAGCCGGACGCAAACAGAGGCGCACGACAGCTCGATCCAAAAGACGCACGACACCGCCTACAAGACATAGCAAGAGGAAAGGAGCCGCTATACTCTGGACCAAAGTGCTTCGGTGACGCCATCCGCAGAGAGCCGTTCCATAAGGACATGACATCAGTGTCAAAAAACTGTTCTAGGTACAACGGCCTCGTTAAGCCGGACTCATGGCTATCCGATTATGCCATGGCCATAGAAATTGCTGGCGGGAGCAGCCATATTGCCGTCCGCTACCTACCTCTCATGTTGGAAGGCACGGCAAGAGCTTGGATCGACAACCTTCCTGAAAAGTCCATCCATAGCTGGTACGACATGGAAAATGTTTTCTCCCAGCACTTCCAAGGAACATACAAGCGTCCAAATACCTACACGGATTTGCAACGCTGTATCCAAAAGCCGGACGAAACCATGACAGATTTTGTCAGCCGTTGGATATCCGAAAAAGCCAACTGTCATGGTGTTTCGGAAGCACAGGCTATCCACGCCTTCTACACGGGCCTACAGAAGAAGTCCTTGCTCCGTCATAGGCTCGTCCGCGAGCAAATCACGGACCTTGGTGAGATGCTCAACCTGGCCGCCCAATACGCGGCGGCGGATGACGACGCCCGGGACGATGACCGAGACGTCAACATCATACCAAAGTGGAACAACAAACGCAAGCAGGCGGCAGATGACAAAGCCGGACCTTCCAATGAGGTAGCCGCAGCATTCCAAGGGAACGCCGGCAAAAAGAAGTGGAAGAATAAGAAAGATAGTCGCGAAGCCGGCTCAGGGCCTAAGGCGGCACGAATCACTTATGAACAGGCAAAGCTTTTGCCATGTCCCATCCACGCCTCACTGGGCAAGGTCAACCATATGCTTCGCGAGTGCCGTTTCATGGACGACTTCAAAAAGGACCCCACAGTCGGCTGGAAGTCAAAGAAGAACGACAAGAAAGACAACAAGGAGGATGAGGATGACGACGACATGTCTATCTCAAGCGAAGACGACACAGCCGCCAAGAAAAAGAAGCCGTATCCGAAGGTCAAAGAATCTCTTGTGTGCTTTGTCGGCACGCCTTCGGCTAAGGCGGATAAGGCGGAAATGCGCGAGCTCAACGCGACGATGCCGGACGTCCCTCAGTACTTGAACTGGTCGGAAGCAACGATCACTTGAGACCGGTCCGACCACCCTGACCACGTTCCTCACCCAGGCAAGTACGCCCTTGTCGTCGATCCCATTGTCGACAACTTCAGACTCACAATGGTACTTATGGATGGCGGCAGCAGCCTCAACATCCTGTACTATGACACACTAAGCCGCATGAACCTATCAGAGGATCAGCTGGACCACAACAACCTCACTATTCATGGCATAGTGCCCGGCAGGCAAGCAAAGTCAATGGGGAGCATCAGGCTGAAGGTAACTTTCCGACCAAAAGAGAACTACCGCTCAGAGTTTCTCCGGTTCGAAGTTGTCCCCTTCAAAAGCGCCTATCATGCAATCTTCGGACAACCGGCTTTCGCCAAGTTCATGGCAAGGCCGTGCTACATATACAGCAAGCTTAAAATGCCGGGGGAAAACGGAACCATCACGATTTCCGGCAACTTCAAGAAAGCCAAGGAGTGTGAGCGTGGCATGGCCGCCTTCGCAGAAGCCGTCATCCACAAGGAAGAACTCGCGCTGCTCGGGACGGATTCAGACAACTCCATGCCAAGGCCAAAGATTGATGTCAAGAAGACCTTCGAAGCTTCAGAAGACACCAAAAAGGCGGACCTCATCCCAGGTGACAAGTCTAAGCAAGTTGTCATCGGCTCCAACCTTGACAGCAAATAGGAAGGCGCGCTCGTCAAGTTCCTCCGTGAGAATCGTGACATCTTTGCATGGTCGCCTTCCGATATGCCTGGTGTACCGAGGGAACTTGCCGAGCACTCGCTCAACGTCATAAAAGGATCCAAGCCGGTGAAGCAAGCAACAAGACGCTTTGGAGATGAGAGACGCAAGGCTATAGGAAAGGAGATAAATAGGCTGAAGGCCACCAATTTCATAAAAGAAGTTGTACACACCGATTGGGTGGCAAATCCTGTACTTGTTCCAAAGAAGAATAAAGAGCTGAGGATGTGTATTGACTATGCCGGCGTTAACAAGTGCTGCCCAAAGGATCCCTTTGCGCTGCCTAGAATTGACCAAGTCGTAGACTCCACAGCAGGCTCCGAGCTGCTTTGTTTTTTGGACGCCTACTCAGGATACCACCAAATCAAGATGAGAGAGTCGGATCAGCTGAAAACATCTTTCACCACTCCATACGGGACTTTCTGCTACATTACAATGCCTTTTGGCCTGAAGAATGCAGGGGCAACATACCAGCGCTGTATGCAAAATTGCCTGCACGAACAGATCGGCCGCAATGTTCACGTCTATGTAGACGACATCGCGGTAATGTCAAAAAAGAAGGCAGATCTCCTAGAGGATTTGGAAGAAACGTTTCAGGATCTCCGGAGGTATCAGATGAAACTCAATCCCGCCAAGTGCGTTTTCGGCGTTCCAGCCGGCAAACTGCTCGGGTTTATCGTCTCAGAACGAGGGATCGAGGTTAACCCGGAGAAGATCAAGGCCATCCAAAACATATCCAGACCTACTTGTCTGAAGGACGTGCAGCGCCTAGCCGGATCGGCGGCAGCCGTCAGTCGTTTCATAAGCCGCCTAGGGGAAAAGGCAATGCCTCTCTACCGGCTATTGAAGAAATCCGACAACTTCGAGTGGACAGCAGAGGCAGATGCCGCCTTGCAACAACTTAAGGAGGCCCTCATATCCGCTCCGATATCGGCAGCACCTCGATCACAGGAACCAATGATGTTGTACATCGCGGCAACAGGAGCTGTTGTCAGCGTTGTCTTGGCTGTGGAAAGAAATGAGAACGAAGCCGCGACGTGTGAGCAGCGACCGGTCTACTTCATCAGTGAAGTATTCTCCGCCTCCAAGCAGAGGTATCCGCATTACCAAAAGCTGGCTTATGGTGTATTCTTCGCCGCCAGAAAGCTTAGACATTACTTCCAGGAACACACAGTGACAGTAGTCAGCAAGGCACCATTGGGAGACATAATCAACAATGCAGAGGCAACATGTCGAGTTGCCAAATGGGGCATCGAACTTGCCGCCTTTGATATAGTCTATAAACCACGGACCGCCATTAAGTCTCAAGCGCTTGCAGACTTTGTCGCCGACTGGACAGAGGCCATGGAGGAAACGACACTCCCCGAATCAGAATATTGGGTCATGCACTTTGACGGATCAAAGATGCTCAAAGGCTCGGGGGCTGGAGTCGTTCTACGCTCGCTTAAAGGTGACAAGCTTAGCTACGTGTTACAAATCCACTTCACAGCAACCAACAACGTTGCCGAGTACGAAGCCTTGCTCCATGGGTTACACGTGGCAAACGACCTAGGCGTCAAAAGAATCCTCTGTTATGGCGACTCAGATTTGGTCGCGCAGCAAGTAAGCGGAACATGGGATGCGAAAAGCGCAACAATGGCGGCTTACAGAGCCAAAGTTGACGAATTCGCAAAAAACTTTGCGGGCTACGATGTCCAGCATGTTCCAAGAGCTGAGAACGAGGCGGCGGACACACTTGCAAGACTAGGATCGGAATGCAAAAAGGTACCAAAAGATATTTTCCTGGAGCATTTGCACAAGCCATCCATTAAAGGCGCCGATTTGATGGACCCCGATGCAGAAGAACCGGTAGAAGCGGCAAGTCTCGCTGTCTACTTGACACAGCCGGATTGGACAGTCCCATATCTCGATTTTCTAATCGACAGAAAGTTGCCGAAGGACGATGAGGTGCTAAAAAGGCAGATCATAAGGCGAGCCAAGGCATTCACGATAATAAAAGGCGAGCTATATAAGCGAAGCACGTGCGGCATCTATCAGCGGTGCATACAGCCGGAAGAAGGCCGGGAAATTCTGAAGGACATACATATTGGCACCTGCGGGCATCATGCTTCCGCCAGGTCCATTGTATCCAAAGCTTTCCGCCAAGGTTTCTACTGGCTCACCGCCAAAGAAGACGCTGAGAACATCGTAAAGACATGCAAAGGCTGACAGTTGAACGCTCGTCAACCTCACTTGCCGGCACAGGAACTAAGGACGATCCCAATCACCTGGCCGTTCGCGGTCTGGGGTTTAGACATGGTGGGTCCCTTCAAAAAGGCGCGTGGTGGGTACACCCACCTATTGGTCGCTGTCGACAAGTTCACCAAATGGGTCGAGGCTAAACCGATCAGCAAACTTGACGCACGGACAGCCACCAATTTTTTCTGGGGAATTATCTCTCGGTTTGGAGTTCCACACAGCATTATCACCGATAATGGCAGCAACCTGTCTCAAGGCGACATAGAAGAATACTGCAGCGATCTGGGTATCCGGCTTGATTCGGCATCCGTGTCACACCCTCAATCCAATGGACAAGTAGAGCGTACAAACGGCCTAGTCTTATCAGGACTTAAGCCTCGTCTCGAAGCTCCATTACACAGGTCAGCCGGCGCCTGGGCAGATGAGTTACAGTCGGTACTATGGAGTTTGCGCACAACGCCAAACAGGTCTACCGGCTACATTCCTTTCTTCTTAAGTATATGGCGCTGAGGCAGTGCTACCTACCGACATGAAGTACGATTCCCCAAGAGTTCAAGCCTACATCGAGCAAGCCGTAGAAGGTGCAAGACAGGATAGCCTAGACCTGCTAGACGAAGAAAGAGACGTCGCTCTCCATCGCTCCGCCTTGTACCAGCAACAACTTCGCCGCTATCATAGCCGGAGAGTGCGGAAGCGAAGTTTCAGAACAGGTGACCTGGTTCTCCGCCTAATTCAAGACAGAAAAGGCTTACACAAGTTATCCCCGCCATGGGAAGGGTCGTTTATAGTCACAAAGGCGCTGCTCAATGGTTCCTACTACCTGGCCGACATCCGCGACGAAGACGAAAAGAAAATGTGCAAGAAGGCGGCAGGAAAAAGGGGAACCAAGCGCAAAAAAGGCATTGACGATCCGTTCGAGCAAACAAGACGACCTTGGAATATTGAGCAGCTACGTCCTTTCTACACTTAGCAATTTATAATTGTAATAAGTTAAATGTGATTATGAAATAAAAGTCTATGGATCCTCATCTGTGTTGAGAAGCATGCCATCTTTTGTCCTTTCTTGCAATCATATTTCCCCTATGTATCTAAGTTACCTATTTTCTAGCTCCGTGCAAAGGTTCAAACTGGTAGATACTTGCAGCTTTCGAGCCAACCCAAAGCAAAAATAAACTTTTTTGCGCCGTCTAATTCCTTTACTTCTGATTACTTATATGTGGTTCGCCTAGTAGTATGTCTTTGACACCAACATGTTGGCTTTGGTCTCTGATTCTAAACACATGGTTTAGCCCTGGTTGTTTCAGCTAAAGTTACCAGTTGAGGTTTCTTCAACATACAAAAAGTCAAACATATAAGTCAGGGTAAAATTAAGGCGGGCCATATAAATAAAGACAAAATAAAACTTGTCAGCTAGTTTCCGCCTAACAAAGCAGCAACAAAAGTATATACAAATATTACAAGTCAATGTTGCATTGTTTCAGGGGCCGACAATTAAGGCTAATAGGAGGCAAGGACAGAAAGATATGGCTCGGGGGAGCATCTACATCAGGCTTGGGGGCTGACAACTTCAGCCCCGGAGCTATCACTCCCCTCCGCCTCGGCCGCGCCGGCAGCTCCAGCTCCCTCTCCGCCAGGCACAGGATGACGCCGATAGAAGACCGAAGTGTCAACCATGTCGGCAACACGCGTGGCGTAGCCGGCAACGCTGTCCAGAACAGCGGCCGGCTCAACCTCGCTGCCGTCTTCATATGTTGACGGCATGCCTTCGGTAACAGCTTCTATCTCCGCCTCGGGGTAGTGCGCCATGAATAACCCAAGTGCGGTCTTGGCACCACCCCGCGCCGCCGACTTCAGCGAGCTCTTGTGCAGTTTGGTCGCCTGCTCCAAGATAGCGGGCACGTCGCTGAACTCGGTCGGTTCCTGGCTGCCGGAGGAGGTGAAGAACTTGGCGGCAAACCGCTTGGACGCCGCCAAAGTCTCGGTGATCAGTTCGCCTAGACGCGCAAGGCGATCCAGGCGGGGGCTGACAACCTTGTCATCGCCTAAACCGGCGGGAACTGTATCAAAAATGAAGCCATTAGTTTGGCTCAGGCTAAAGCAAAATGGCACCATCAAATAAGGAGTAAGAAATTACCAAGGGCCAAGTTATGGAAAGCGGACAGCTCAATCATATGAGTTGCCAGCGCATCCTCAGCAGTTTGGGCGCGAGAAGTCTGCTTGGAGATTTCCTCGGCAGCCGTCTTCTCCGCCTCCGCCAACCAGTGAGCTGGCTAGATTCTTGCGCAAATTTGAGCTTTTGGGCCTCCATCTCCTTCTGGTGAGCCTCCTTCAACTCCAAGTTGGCGGCCGCCAAATCAGAAGCTTCATTCATAAGAGCTTGCATATCAGTGGACGCCTTCAGAATATCCTGGGCGTGGTCTAGCAGGTTCTACAAATATGGATTCGCTAACTAAATGATTGACGGCAACATAAGTCGAAAGTATAGCTGAAGGCGAAGAGGATTAACCCTACCTTCATCTTTTTTGCGGGCCGCCTCCAACTCGGCAATCCGCAGGTCCTTAGCCTCGCACTCCTTCTTCAGGTCGCGGCAGCGCCGGTTTATCTCGACTCGGGAGGAGACAAGCTCGACGTTGGCGGACACAAGGCCCTGCAGGACAAAACAAAGGCATAAAACATATTGTCGAATAACCACTAAGCCGGCAGTCAAAATTTCTTTTATTTTTGACTTGCCATCTAAGTGCTCGGGGGAAAGGCTATGTATATGCCGGAGTGGTAAACACTTACAGATAGGTCGCCCTCCAAGTCGGCGAAGGCCTGCGAGGCGAAGTTGGCGAAAGCCAAAGTTGACTCCTTGGCCTCCTTAAAGGTGGACCAAGGGTCCCTGACCTTGCCACCTCCCGCAGTCGGGGCTGCCCTCCGAGACCCGCCGGCAGTCGACTCCAGCAACCCTTCATTGGCGGCGCGCGATTGAGCGGCTTCATCGGCCGTAGCCTCAGCCAGCAGTAGGGGAGTCTTGGGCGCGCGGTCGGTGGAAGAGGCCCTTGGCGGAGCGCCAGAAGCCGGAGCCGGGGGCTGACGACGAGCGTCGCCCATAAAGCTGCCGGCTTGGAGCTGAGGAGTTGGCGGCACGGTAGCCGGCGAGCTGCCTTGTGGCCGCTTACCCTTGCCAAGAAGCCTGGTCGTCAACCGGGAAGTTGTGACCCTTTCCCTGTCAATAAAAAGCAAGCACAGTCAATTGGGTGCCAGTATTAAAGAGGTTTGTCGTCTATTAAAGGCAAAATTGAGTACCTTCGGGGGATATTAATCCCCGCGTTCTCGCCAAGGTTGGCGAGAGCCGTCTCGGTAGCCGATGCGATCCGTTTCTTCCTCTCGGCATTCACCGTAGAGGAAGCGGCGCCGGATGCCTTGCGCTTCTTCGTCTTCCCGGCTTCCGACTCGTAGAAGTCGGGAGCCAGGTCATCCTCCCCCAAGGCGGAGAGCTGAAAAATAAGACAAGCTTAATGGAGCTCAATTTTAGCCGGCGAAGCTATCAAACAAGGGGCAAGGAAGAAGATATTTACCTCGAGGGGAGGGTTGTCGTGGGTGTGCATAGGCATGCCCTCCACCGCCTTCACCAGCCCCGCCTTGACAAGGCTGCGGAGCCGGAACGCCAGGTCGGCAACCGGCAACATCTCTTCGCTCACGCGGAGAGAGGCCGTGTCAGTAGGCGAATACTGACACATTTTGTGCGGGCTGTACCGCAGGGGGAGGATCTGCCGGCCGAGCCAGCAGATGACGGTGTCGACCCCATCCAGCAGAGGGGGAGCCATCGTCCGCGTGAGGAATTCAATCCGCCTTTGAATAAGGCGGAGTTCCTCCGTCAGCTTGGGCACCGCCTCGTCCCAGCAGGGCCGGGGCATAGGTGGCGCGTTGACGAATTCCGGGATGCCAACTTGGCGGCCCGGAGCTGCCATATCTTGGCAGTAGAAGAAGGTGGAGGTCCAGCCCTTGACGGACTCAAGGTATGGAATCTTAGGATACCATTGGCGGCCCTGGCGGCAGTTGAAGGTGACGCTGCCGCAGGTTGCCAGCCCGCCGTCCGGCACCGTCTGTCGCCGGCAACGAAGCAATATCTGAAGAAGTCTAAACTAGGCCTAATACCTAGGTAGCCTTCGAACAGAGCTGTGAAGCCGGCTAGGACTAATATGCTATTGGGTGCTATGTTGTGGGGCTGGAGCCCATAATGATCTAGAACCTCGCTAAAGAAGGCGGAAGGCGGAAGCGCCATTCCCCTAACCAAATGGGAGGTGAGGATTACCCGCTCCCCGGCTCTCGGGGCCGGGATGACGTCTCCATAGGCGGCCCTCCACCGGCAATCTTCCCGAGTGGGGAGGTAGCCGACGGCCTCCAAATCTTGGAGGGCGTCTTCGTCGACTATGGAAGGTAGCCAGTAGCGGGACCCGAGGTCCGCCGCTTCCTCTTCCTCGTCGACGGGGGCGCCCGCCGTCGTCATCACCGCGGTAGTTGGTGGAGGAGCCGAAGGACCCGCCGCTGGCGCGCGCGGTGGAAGTCCGGGGGGCGACGGTGGCGACAATGCCCGTCGCTGCCGTCGTGGGACGAGTTATCGCGCCGCTCATCGCCGTCGCGGGCGCGGTCTCGGTCGCCGGACCGCTCGACGCCGTGGAAAGAGTCTGGCCGGTGGACATCCCCGCGCGGAGAGGTCGTCGGAGGAGAGGAGTTCGCCGGAGTTCGCTCGGAAGCAAGAAGCGGAGAAGTGGAAAGGGCAAGAGGGCACGGAGAGCAAAGGCAGGGCGGTGAAAATGGACCGTTTGGCTACCTATTTATAGGGCCAGGCGTTG
This sequence comes from Poa annua, assembly GCA_026929855.1. Lineage (NCBI taxonomy): Eukaryota > Viridiplantae > Streptophyta > Magnoliopsida > Poales > Poaceae > Poa > Poa annua. The sequence continues at coordinate 100,098,625 of CM049427.1, forward strand.
CTCCCTGTGCAACGGTGCTTTTAGTCGGACACGTGTCCAGCATCCGTTGCAGCACACGATTGCACGATCTCCACGCCTCCTCTTTTCCCGCAATTTGTGATCATGGCGAGATTCCCGCCTAGACTGTTTTCAAACTGTCGTGAGCTGGCTAGGTGGAAACCGTCAAGAAGAATGCTCGGCAAGATTGCCGAGTAGCCGTCTTTTCCCATGATGGATAAAGGCGGCCGCATGTCAATGTCAAGACACGCATGCCTCATTGATTTTCAGAATGGTTCAAGTCCTGCAGCCGTCAACTTTGGCAGATGAAGAATCAAGAAGAAGTCGGCGCCTGGAGAACTTCAACCTTTCTGGGGGCTAATGTTGGGGATATATCAACTAGGGGTATAACCAACATGGATCAATCCGGCTAGTCCAGGGTGGCCCAAGGGTGGTAAGGCCGAAGCCTGCCGGGCGGCCCAGATAGCTGACGTACAAGGAAGTAGGCGGACGGTCCAAGGAAGGCGGAAGGCCGAAGCCCATCCAGCCACCAAGCCCAAGACGGAAGGCGGCAACTAAGCCGTCTAGGTCTAGGACTCTGTTTACTTGCCGGACAAGTACTTACCTTGTACCCTGGGGTCTGGCCGCCTATATAAGCCGGCCACCAGGGAGCCTTTAGGGCAGACGCTTCAATAGGCATCATACACATTGTAACCTGTTCACGGCTATTGCCTCATAGTGAATTATAGCAGCACGTAGGATCTCGCCACCGCCGTGGGATCCGAAGCTGGGTAAACTCGCCGTGTTCAATCCCGTCCTCGACGACACCAACCTTCTTCCCCACAATCCATACGTAGGCTAGAGGACCCCCGTCTCCTATCAATTATGCCGATACCACGACAATATTCTCCAACTTTCTGTGCAATTTTCTTTCCCCATATCACATTCAGTTTGTTGTACGGAAGATCAATCACACGAATCCAGATGAGCAATCTATCAAACCGAAGTTGAGAAGGACGGCTCCGGTTGTCAAAATTCTCCAGCACAACCGCGAACTTTGAAACTGTCCACGGTGACCTCTCCCAGATGCGATCACGATCACGCTCTGAAGCCAGTTCTGCAATGAACAAATTCCGCCCACCATCTCTAAACAATAATCCCTTGGGATTTCCCCATGCAGGACGAAGCGCACCCGAAATCACGCTGATATGAAACACTTTGTAATCTGGGGCCAAGATTTTGCCCGCAATAGCCCAGATCAGATCCGCTGCCTCATCCTCATCATCATCAACCAATCTGTCTGCCTCCGCAGCAGTCAGTTTGAGGTCCTTCATCAGATCCTCCACAGAAGCCTTCTCCTTGGATCCACTACCATCAGACGAGCTAGCCCCCTGATGGTTGCTACCAGTCCCCCCGGCCTCCGCCGCCTTTCCCTTACCAGCCGCTGATGGCACCTCCGCAGACGCCATGAGAAATACCCACAGCCACCGTGCAGACACCCCAGCACCTGATCTCCCTACGCGCACCGACGAATTCCCGCGGGCGCCGCCAATGTCACTCGAGAAACCCTAATCGCCTCTCAGGAGGCGAAGCGTTTTCCTCGGGACTACAAGGACAGCCGCTCGACCCTGTGTTGTTCGATATGGGCAGACGCCACGTCTGCCTGGCTGGTGTACATTCTGGTTGATTGTCTGAATTAATTGAAAAAAATCAGAACATACGTTTGATGTTTTTAGGGTAAAAAATCGGATTCTTTTAATCATGTGATGGTCTTTTTTGGGCTGGCCTGCTAGCGCGCCCAGGTAGGGGTCCAAATAATGTCAGGCATGTGGTTTGGCAGGCGGTGCATATTCAAAAAATGTTCTTGAAACGGCGCCTTCTTATTTGTTGCCACCCGCTCATGATAAAAATTAGAGCCAGCCTAAGCTGATTTCTTGTACTGTATGCAGAATGTACTCTATCGCCATGCGTGCTGGGTATCTAGTTTCAGAACTTTACTAAGTGATTGTTCAGTGAAACCAAGAACGTTTCGGACTGCCACACGTAATTATGCGAAAATAGCCGTGGTTCAAACAAGAAATGACTCTCTCGAGAGTCACCAGACGAGATGATTGCAAAAACGGGGGTAGCGCAGGTCGGAGTCAGTGTTTGGTTATTTTTTCTCAAACCTACTATCCACTCGGATCAGTAGCAATGAAGCTAGCCTGCATACCTAAGGCTTCGCGTCTCACGCCTCCTCTCATTTACAGTGTGTTCATTTGAGATCGTTGTATTATTGTGGTCCAGCCGATTGTTAGATAGCAAGGGCATCAGATCCACGCACATTTCCTAGATGTGCTAACGTGTGCAGTGGATGTGTGAGCAGGGCATTGCGGATGGGTAGTTGGACCCAGTACTGCATGCTTCGCTACTCACTAGCAGCAGAAGTGAGACTTCTGCACACATCCCTGCCGGAGAAACTACTGCCATCTGCTTCGACGAGACGTCTGTACTAAATCGCCTAAAGATGATATAAAAAATCTAGTGTAGATTTTAGGGCCCCCAGCCTGAACGCAGCGATATTATACCCCTGTTGTCGAGCTGTGTTTGGAAGCTTAACTTCATTTGCCTGTTCTTCTCCTACCGGGGAAGTTTGCTCTCTGCGCCGTAAGCTAGTTTCACTGTCTTTGTTCTTACTCCATTTTAGGGTCGCGGGGGGAGACCAGCGAATCTGGAGCTGGACCAGGTGTGCGCTGATCATGCATAGTTATGTATTTCGCGCTGGAGAGCGGTTGTCCCACACGCGCGTTGCCCTGCCGGACTTATCCTGACCGTCCGTTGGTGCGCGATCCGGAAGACCCGGGCGGGGTGTACTGTGCCATGCAGCCAGGCTAATCCCCGCGGTTCTACCTAGCGGGATGTGAACTGTACTCGATGGGCTGGTTACTGTTACACAACCTCTGCCGGCTGGCCGGTCCCGAGGATGTGTAGCGTAGAGGAAGTAGTCGAAGTAGTCGAAGACGCGAGGCACACACACGAACAGAAAGTAAATTGACACAAGGTATGAGCAAAGTCTCTCTTCTATTATCTCCGGAACTGGTAAACAGTACGTACAATGATTTGGTTTATATAGAGGGGAGAGGATAGAAGGATAATACCCACTTAACGTTAAACGTGGGGGGATTGACTTGGCCATTACGTGGACTCGCACGCACCACCGAAGTGGGCTGCTTCGTACACGAGGCCCAAGTTTCCCAACACTCACCTTGGGTTTATCCGTATATCCATGACTCAAAACTCCGAAAAACCCAGGGGGAAAAATATGGAGAAAAGTACATGGTATACTTTTATTATGTTACACGAATTGCCTCATTAAAAACCTTTGTGAGAAACTTCATAAAAACTCACTAAAGGGAAAAAGAGTACAACTCACTTAACATTTTAAGTTAAGTACTCAATCATCGGGATCGAGATTTCAGCGATGAGTTTGTGAAGATTCTCCCCCTGAACCTTGCATCTCCCTAAGTCTCATCATACCCATTCCACGGACACATCTCTCGAAAGAAGATGCCGGTAATGACTTAGTGAACAAATCAGCAAGATTTTCACACGACTTAGTATGCAAGATTCTTACTTCGTTCATCTTTTGCAATTCATGTGCATAGAAGAACTTGGGGTCGATATGCTTTGTGAGGTTGCTCTTCACATAACCCGTCTGGACTTGTGCAACACAAGCAGCATTATCTTCATAGATAATAGTTGGGGTTTGGACGGTGTTCAGCCCACATGTCAGTTGGATGTGACCGATCATCCGTCGAAGTCATACACACTCTCGTGATGCTTCATATAATGCTATGATTTCCGAGTGGTTCGTCGAAGTCGTTACTAAAGTTTGCTTAGACGATTTCCAGGAAACTGTGGTTCCCCCACATAGGAAAACATATCCAGTTTGAGACTTAGCAGTATGCGGGTCTGACATGTACCCAGCATCAGCATATCCCACAAGTGAAAGGTCTTGGTTCTTTCGGTAAAACAAGCCAAGATCTTTGGTACCTTGGAGATACCGGAAGATGTCCTTAATGCCTTTCCAATGTCTATTGGTAGGCTCGGAACTGTACCTAGCAAGTAAATTGACGGCGAACGCAATGTCCGGTCGTGTACAATTTGCGAGGTACATGAGTGCGCCAATTGCACTCAGGTAAGGAAAATCTGGTCCCAGAATTTCCTCCCCCTCTTCCTTAGGCCGGAACGGGTCCTTGTCCCGTTGTAAAGATCTCCCTATCATCGGGGTCTTAGAAGCATAAGCCTTATCAAATCCAAATCTTTCCAACACCTTCTGGGTGTAGGCTGATTGGTGCATTAAGATCCCAGCAGGGGAATGCTCAAGTTATAGACCTAGACAGAACTTAGTTTTGCCTAAGTCTTTCATCTCGAATTCCGACATCAGGTAGGAACTCGCTTCCTCAATATCCTTAGGTGTACCGATTATATTCAAATCGTCCACGTACACCGATATAATACAGAAACCATCTTGTGATCTCCGTATAAAAACGCATGGGCAAGATTCATTGCTCGTGTAGCCCTTCTGATGAAGGAAATCGCTTAAACGATTATACCACATCCTACCAGACTGTTTAAGTCCATACAGTGACTTCTTAAGTTGAACATTGTATAAACTTCTATTTGCTCTATCCTGGTTCGGAACAGGGATACCTTCGGGTACCTTCATGTATATGTTCGAATCCAAGTTACCATATAGGTAAGCGGTGACAACATCCATAAGTTTCATTTTCAAGTCCAAGTTTACTGCCATTGAGATCAAGTATCTAAAGGTAATTCCATCCATGACAGGTGAGTAAGTTTCCTCAAAGTCGACACCTGGTCGCTGAGAGAAACCTTGAGCAACGAGCCTTGCTTTGTACCGTACTACCTCGTTATTTTCGTTTCTCTTTCGAACAAAAACCCACTTATGGCCAACGGGGCGAATGTGGGAAGGAGTTAGACAAACAGGTCCAAACACCTCTCTTTTGTTCAGAGATACTAACTCAGAAGTAATTGCCTTCTGCCAATCTTTCCAATCCGACCTCTTCTTACATTCAGCGAGCGTGTTAGGCTCGGGGTCAGGATCTATGATTGAGGCAATTTTAGTGGCAAAGTATATGTCGACATTTGCCATGGCTCTATTTATTGACTCACCCGAATTAACATAGTTAATGGCCATTTCGTCATGGGGTGCATCAGGCACATTTCCTTCCTCCACCGGATTTCCTAATCCAGGAGCAAGGTCCTTTAGCTTTCCCGCTCCAATGTGTGCACACACATCTTTGCTGGGTATTTCCGATATAGGAAAATTCAAGTCCAGAATTTCGTGCACTGAAAGTTCCGTACTTGTGCCAGGTCTCGACTGGCTCCCCACTTGAGGGGTAGGCTGCGATAAATCTCTCTTGTCCTTTTTCTTCGGGCGTCCCCGAGTACTTGGGATTTGAGAAACCGGATTCCTCGTCCTTTTAGGCCTAAGGGCGGGAGCGGGTGTACCATTATTTTTCTTTGGTATTTCAACCCTTTCCGGTGCATTGCGCGCAGGCACATGCGACTTTGTCACAGTCTTTAGGTCACTAAAATGATCAGGCAGTTGATTCGCTAAATACTGCAAATCTATTATCTTTTGGACTTTTTTATTAGACTCAGCAGTGCGCGGGTCATTTGCGTGGATCCCCGTGGCGTGCCACGTAATTTCTCGACTTTTATCATCAAGGAGTTGATTATCTCCCCCTAAAGTCGGGAAAAGATCCTCGTCAAAAATGCAATCAGCGAAACGGGCCGTATGACAGTCACCTGTCGCGGGGTCCAGGAACCTGATTATGGACACAGTCTCATAACCAACGTATATCCCCGACTTACGGAGCGGTCCCATCGCTGATCGCTGAGGGGGTGGTATAGGTACATATACCTGGCAACCGAACCTACGAAGGTGGGAAACTTTCGGTGCCGACCCTTGCGCAAGCTGCATAGGAGAGTGGATGTTGTAGGCCGATGGTCGAAAATTGATGAGATTGGCCGCGTGTAACACTGCGTGGCCCCAACATGTAGTTGGTAAATTACAACCCTGAAGGAGCGGTTTGGCAATGAATTTAATTCTTTTAACCAATGCCTCCGCAAGTCCATTTTGTGTGTGGACGTGCGGTACAGAGTGCTCAACTTTGATTCCCATTGCCATGCAATAATCATCAAACGCCTTTGAAGTAAATTCACCGGCGTTGTCCATTCGAATAGACTTTATACGATAATCAGGGAATTTATTCCTCATTTGTATGATCTGTGAGATCAATTTTGCAAAAGCATGGTTCCTTGTTGACAGCAGGCAAACATTGGACCATTTAGAGGAAGCATCGATGAGCACCATAAAGTACCTAAACGGTCCCGAGAGGGGCTGGATAGGACCGCATATGTCCCCTTGGATACGCTCCAAGAACGCGGGGATTTCATCCTTCACCTTTAGGGGCGATGGTCTAATGATTAATTTCCCCGTAGCGCATGCGGGGCACACGAAATCATCTGGATTTGGGAAATTTTTCACATTGACAGTATGACCATTCGAGTTGTTAATTATATTTCTCATCATTCTAAGACCGGGATGGCCTAACCTATCATGCCAGAGGCTGAAAAGTTCAGAGCTTCTAAAAACAGTTTTAAGGGTAGTGTACATGGGCGGTGCTACTATCTTGGTGTAGTACAACCCTGTAGCAAATGAAGGAAGTCTTTCGACAACATGTTTACCATTTTCATCGTGCTTTGTGATGATTAGGTACTCCTTACCCGTGTCATCATCATAGGTCTCAACATGGAAACCATTCACACGAATATCTTTAAAACTTAAGAGAGTACGAGTCGATTCCGGATACAACAATGCATCGTTAATGATCAATGTTGTTCTCATGGGGAGTACAATAGTGGCTCGTCCGGAGCCAACTATATGAGGACCGCATCCGGCGATCGTCGTAATATTCCCCTCAATCTTAGTGATGGACTCAAAGTAATTTGTTTCTCTCAAGATGGTATTAGTGGTGCCGCTATCGACAAGGCACGTTTCCTCCATGCGGGCGCCACACGTGTTCTAAAATATAGCGTCTAATTAATAAAATGAAGCGAGGAAGATGCTACATTAATAAATGAACGCTCAAATATTTCAGAACATAACATGAACATCTCTATTAAATAATGGAATAAATGAATGAGAACAAAGTCATCCAATCGCCGATAAACAAATAAATGTTGGTGAAACAAATATTATTGCTCTCATAGAGCTTACAACCAAATCGAAATAATTGTATCAATTTATTGCCATAAAGGAATCATAAATAAATGAAGAGAATCTAGGTGGATTCAACAAAGTATCCATTCACTTCAGCCGCAATCTCGAGCTGGCTGATCTTCTCTTCATTAGCGATCATCACCGCGGCAGAGTCGATGTCCAACTGTGGCGTTGGAGGGTGCACGGTGTGCTCAACCTCCATGGACACGGTGGCGTTCGTGGGAACCGCCACAGGTGCCTCCACAAGCGCCTCACTCTGTCTCACAATGGGTGCAACAGTGGGCGTTGGGATCATCACGGGCGCCGCAGCGGGCGCCGGTGGTGCCACCACCTGGACAAGGTGCGTCTCGCGCGCCTTCTTGGCCTTGTACGCGTCCACCACGTGTTTTGGGGCCCGACACTGCCTGGAGAAATGAGTCTTGGAGCCGCAACGGAAGCAATCCTGGGGCCTTGCCTCCCCCACACCCGCCTTTTGGTGCTTGGCCGGGTGGGGAGGTTTAGGTCCCTTCTTGCCGTTCTTGCCACGCTTCTTAAACTTTGGCTGGCGCACCTTATATGCGCCTGCATAAGTTTCCTGACTTGGACCCCCTCCGAAAGGCTGCGAGTTGAAGTTCTTTTTGAGAACCTCATCATGCGCCTCAGCCACCTGGAGAGCGTCGATAAGCATAGCGTACTGTGTGAACTTCTCCTGGCGGTAGTTCCGCGCACTCTGGAGAGCTGATGGATGGAACGTGGAGAGAGTTTTCTCAATCTTCTGACAATCCGTGGTAGTGACACCACAGCACTGAAGAGAGGTAGTAATCTTGTGTAACTTTGAGTTATAATCTCCCACCGTCTTGAAGTCCGCAAACCTCAGACGCATCCATTCCGCCTCCGCCTGTGGCTGAATGGTGTACTTCAGCCTAGCGAACCGTGCCTCAAGGGCGGTCCACAGGGCTGAAGCACTCCGTTCAGCCATGTACTCCTGTTTCAAGGTAGTACACAGATGATGGCGGAGAAAGTGCAGTACTTGGGCGTTTTCCGCCGGAGTGGTGGCGCTGGGGGCCATCCGGGTCCCCTCGTCCAGCACTCCCTTAAGCTTGCGGCCCTCAAGGACGAGTCCAACGTCCGAGGCCCAAGTCAGGTAGTTCATCCCGTTCTGGGCCAACTCCTCGAATTCCCGGTTCATGATTCCGGCCATCTGCGGTTTATGCAAAAACACATCAGATTACAGCAGGTAATCGATTGCATAAAGCGATGTTGATACAAAATTTTCAATAAGACGGCGTTCCAAAATTTAAAAGAACATGCTAAAAATGCTCTACTAAGTATTAAATAAATAAATAATTATTGTAGTAAAACATGATATAAAAAGCATGTACATAGAGATATTATGCTAAGCGTATTCTAAACGTGAAAATTTGTCCTAAAAATGACTTTCCGTAGTTTTTAATGCCCAAATATACAATTTCAGCAAAACAGACTGTTCCAGGGACTTAAACAACAGGAATAAATTATATAATAAACTTGGAAAAGTACAGTGCTAAAAATGCAAATTTCACGCGCAGACGTCATGGGCCGAGTTCAGCCCATCTCCGGTCGCTCGCGTTGGGCCGGCCCATCTCGCGGGTGTCCAGCAGGGACATCACGTTAGGGTTCCCTAGCACTGTAGATTGCTGGCGGCTGCGGAACTGCATCGTCGCCGGCGGCGGCCAACAAGACGCGGGGCGCAGCGATCACGCGGCGTAGCAGAACGCGGCTAGCAAGCGGTGCGCTTCGTCGTGCGAGCGTGGGCGCGCAGCAGCGATGGCTAGCATGGCCAGCAGGGCCAGCAGTATGTAGCACGCAGCTTGGCATGCATGTGCTAGCATGGCCAGCAGCAGGCAACGGCCAGAGCAGCCAGCGCCCGCGCGCATGCGGCCATGGCCAGCGCGGCCAGTGCGAGGCGCGCACGCGACGACGACGGCTAGCTGGGCCGGGCGGCGCAGCTCGTGTAGGCGACGACGACCATCGCGGCGGCGGCCAGTGTGCGAGCACGGTAACAGGGCCAGCAGGGCTCGCACGGCAGGCGATCACGGCGGCGGCCAGCGGGGCCGGAGCTCGCAGCGGCGCGGCCAGCGGGGGCTCACGTAGATAGCGGCGCAACAATAATACGGAAGTCAAATTTCTTCGTCTCATTCATCTGGAACAATGACGGCGCGTCGCACATCCGGTGTGCCGCGGCGGTACCGTGATCATCTGGATCACGTCTGTACCGACTCCCTACAGTGTCGTCATCAAATCTCCCATGAATCCGAGAGCATCGACATTCGTCGGCGACGTATTCGTCAGCTCAGCTCTCGGGAGAGAAATCGACACCGTAGGTATTAACTAAAAATTACGGAAGACGCAAAAACGGAAAGGAAATCTCGATACGGATCCATTTTTGCGATCAGATTGATGTTATACCTTCGCGATCGATGCAGGGAGCCTGCTTGAGGTAGACTCGACGGAGGCTTGACGGAGAGTCGGTGCTGATAACGTGTTACACAACCTCTGCCGGCTGGCCGGTCCCGAGGATGTGTAACGTAGATGAAGTAGTCGAAGTAGTCGAAGACGCGAGGCACACACACGAACAGAAAGTAAATTGACATGAGCAAAGTCTCTCTTCTATTATCTCCGGAACTGGTAAACAGTACGTACAATGATTTGCTTTATATAGAGGGGAGAGGATAGAAGGATAATACCCACTGTTAAACGTGGGGGATTGACTTGGCGTGGACTCGCACGCAGGGCTGCCTCGTACACGAGGCCCAAGTTTCCCAACAGTTACAGCGAGGCTAATCTGGGCACGCCTTAGGCACGGTTCGTCCAGCTGACGGGTAGCCCCAACCTCCTCGCTCGCACGTTTCATACGTCGTACTGTTCTACACCGGAGACCGGACCCGGGCGGCCGGGACCCCATAGATCGTGGTCCTCTCCTCCTGCGCTACACGTCGCTCTGTCCCCGTGCAGCTCATTTTTCTCCGTGCCCACCCTCCGCCATGGCCTGCTGATAGCTGTTCATCCACTTTTTTTTTTAATGTTAGCAGGAGCACTGCTAAATTCAATTATTAGAAGAGAGTTTTACAAGGAACAAAAGAACTGGTGAGAGAGACCTCAACCAAGATCAAAGGGTATAGACGCCCCAGCTAAGTTTCACAACAAAGCTTCGTCCCTAATTCTACACACAAGAGCATCTACCGAAAGTTGTTCTTTTTGAAAAATCCCCCTGTTACGCTCACACCAAATTTCCCAGGAAGCCAGCATTAGAAGGGATTGAGGCTGACTTCTTTTGGGCTTCTCACCTTGCTTCTGGTTTTAGAAGGCTAGAAGCTGAAAAGAAGTCTCCTGTTTTTTCCCACCGAGAAACTATCCAAAAGCCAAATTACATGCAGTGGAGAGAAACTGGTGGAGGGCAGTTTCCCGAGCTTCTCCGCGCGGCCGTCGAAGCGTTTCGCGAAAGGGACATGTCATTGACGCAATTTACCAGCAAATTGCCACCGCGCGCAAAGCCCCATCTCTCCTCTCCCGTCGGCAACCAAAGCGGTAGAAGAAAAAAGAAATAACAACCCACCCCGAGTTCCCGTTCTCGCCCACCCCGTCGTCGCCGGTCGCCGCTCCCCACAGCCGCCGCTCTGCTCTACACCAATCTGCTCCGTCTCCGATCTGCTTCTCCCGGTGCTCACCTCTCCCGTCGCCGGATCCCGCTGTTGCTGGCTGCTCGCCGGCCGGATCCCGCTTCTGATGGCTGCCAGCCAGCCAGCGCGCATGGACCGAATCCGCACACCGTGCTACTGCTGGCCAACACGCTCCTGCTGCTCGACTGCCGAGTCCGCACATCGCGCTCGCTGGCCGAATCCGCACCCCGCGCGCACCGGCCGGATACACGTCGCTGCTCGTCACGTGGTGGTTTTGGTGTCGCCGGCCGCCAGGCTGCTGCTGCTCAAGCGCGTGCTGGTTCATGTGCAGAGATAGGGAGAGCTTGCCTGTGAGCACATCCTCGTCCAGCAGCTCGCTTGTGAGCACATCCCTGCCCAATAGCTCGCCAACGACCAGTTGCTCGCCCAGCAGCGTCGACCTCCAGCTCTGCCTTCTGTTACTGATTTCAGACTGCAGTTTCTGCCCTCCATCTCGCCCAACAACGTCAAGCTCCAGCGTTGCCCTGATTTCAGCTGCAGTTTCAGATTTCTAAATTTGTTTGTCGTGGATGTCATTGCTTAATTGATCCGGTGTGTGCACAACAAATTGTAGATTAGATGTTTCCAGTCGGCTGTTTTTCTGAATTTTCCGGTGAGCATTTGCATTGGTTACTCAATTTCAACTCACGTGAGACTAGTGAGGGCGTTACAGACTTTTCACAACTCAATATGAAAAGAAGCAAAAACTTTAGAAGCCAAAAAGAAGTCTCTAGCACAATTTTTAGAGTTTCTGCCCACCACAGTTTCTCCTCACCGGAATCTATAAGCAGGCTTATGCATAAGCAGGAGTCTAGAAGAAGTCGGCCTGAGTTCCTTTCCAGAGGCTAGAAGACGATTGAAAAGCACATCGCTGCAGCCAAGCGCTTGATTGAATCTAGCTCTGCCCAATTTTGAGGGAGAAGATGGTTTAGCCGTGACTGACGAGCAAGGCGCTCCCAAACCAGGTGCCACCAAGGGCACTCAACCAGGAGGTGCAGCGGTGTCTCGAGACTACGCATACACAAAGGGCAAAAATAATCATTTTCCCACCTTCTGCAAGGCAAAGCATCTGCCGTTAGGATTCGGTTCATGGCCGCAGTCCAGATGAAAAACCTGCACTCCCCCGGAGCCCAACCCGACCAAATGATAGGCGCCAGGTCAGAGTGCGTCGATCCCTCAAATTGGACAAGGTATGCCGAGCGAGAGGTGTACTTTCCCGAAGCCGTGAGGCACCATCGGATAGTATCATCCACCTCCGGCGTGAGCATCGTGGTGTCGATAAGCGCCACCAAACTCTCGAGCTCAGGCAACATCTCTGGCTGCAGACCATGGCTAAGAGCCTAAGATCGGCAATCCACTTGTTGCCCTCGAGCGCTTGCTGGACAGACCTGTTCTTGCGACAAGAGATGGCATAGAGGGTTGGAGCGATGGCACACGGAGCCAACCCCTGCAACCAAGCATCCTTCCAGAAATTTGCAATGCGGCCATTACCTAAGGTGATTTCCGTTGCCGCAGCAAAGAGGCATCTGTCAGTTTCATCGCAGGGAATATAGGAGACTGTCCAAGCACGATCTGGCGCCGTCCAGGCGAACCACAACCAACGTAGCCGCAGCGCCCTCCCAAACTTTGTGAGGTCTAAAACACCGAGACCGCCAAGACTCTTGGTCGGCAGATGACGGGCCATTGAACCCTACAGTGGCCGCCTTTGCAGGTACCTTCGCCTCTCCAGAACCAAGCACGACACCGTTGCACAATGTGCTCAATCACCCAGATCGGCAGTTTATTCACCGTCATCATGTAGATTGCAACAGAAGAGAGGACCAACTTCAACACGAGCCGCCCTTCTCGCGATATGAGAGCACCCTTCCAAGAGGCGAGCAAAGCATCAATTTTATCAAGCAGGGCCTGGAAATCCTTTTTACGTAGGGTCTGAAGAGAAAGAGGCATCCCGAGATAAACAGTGGGGAACACTTTAATCGCAAACCCCAAAGGCTGCAGAATACTGCTTAGGTCCAGCCCCTGACACTGAATCGGCATTGCCGAGCTTTTCTCCTGATTTGTAACAAGACCAGTAATATTGCCAAAGGTTGTGAGAACCAACTGTATGAGGTTTGCATCGGAGCGTGAAGGGTTGATGAAGAGGTCTACATCGTCAGCGTACAAGGATGCACGAACAATGGCACGTCTCCCAGGCAGATGGGAGAGAAAACCATCCGAGGTGGCAATCTGAAGTAGACGCTGAAACGGATCCATGGCAAGATCAAATAGGAAGGGTGACAGAGGATCTCCCTGACGCAGTCCGCGACGATGCGAGACGAAGTCAGTGGCAAGCCCGTTAATAGAACCTGGGACGAAGATGTAGACAGGACCAAGACAATCCACTCAATGAATCTGTCCCCAAAGCCTCTGGCTCGCAGCATATCAATCAGGTATGTCCATGACAAGGAATCGACGGGGAGAAAATTCTATGGGACAGGGCCTCAGCTTCTCTCGTGTGAGGCCCCTCTCCAGATTTTCAACACGTCTCCCATTCACACACATCTCAAAGCAGTTAAGAGTCTCCATATCTATGTCATCGTCTACCTCAAGATAAATCCCTGCTCACCTTTGGGTCTCTCACAAACAAGATGCAGGCGCGGTGCCGCCGGCGACCGGGTGACGTGAAGGTCTATGGCAACGTCGTCCTTTGTCCTGACTGATGTGCCTAATAAGCAATCTGGCCGGCGCCCATCGGGACGGCGTCGACGATTCTAACCCCTATAAACGATAACTGATCATGATTCATTTGTATTTAACCTATTGTATAATTTGTGGAAGCCACGGCTAGCTCAGCTCTCGTCCGTTTTTTGCATCCTCTTGGCTCTTGCAAAGGTGAAACCAGCACTATTTCCCATCTGCATTAGGAAGCTCCGTTGCAGCACCAAGTGCAAGCAGTCTTAGGAATCTTGCTTGGTGTATTTTTTTAATTATATTGATTGACGTAACATGTAGATTCTGAAATTGTTTGTAGCAATCCCTGTTACCTCTAGTAGCAGGATTAGAAAGAGAAATTACGCCCGTACGTGCGCCGTAAGACATGAACTTGTACGGCGCTCTATGATTATGCGTCAAAGACTTGTAGAGGAGGTGCTACTGGTTGTTCAGATGGACAACAGTGACGGTTGTCCGAATCTCCATGGCGACGACGGGATCGTTCCAATTCTACTTTGGTTGAGGCGTGGGACGAACGGACGTGAGTTCGTGATCCAGGCTGAGCGGGCGATTTTCTTGAGCTGACGATGACAGAGATATGGAGACTCTTAACTGCTTTGAGATGTGTGTGAATGAGATACGTGTTGAAATCTGGAGAGGAGCCTCGGGAGGAGCTAAGGCCCTGTCCCATAGAATTTTCCCCCAATCGAAGGCCTTTGCAAGATCTAGCTTAAGCAAAATCGATGGTTTCTTTGTTTTGTTGAAAAAACGTGCAGTGTTCTGCACCAGCAAATAGTTCTCCTGAATACACCGTCCTTTAATGAATGCACTTTGACAATGGTCTATCAGTTGATTAAGCTTGGGTGCAAGTCGGCGCGGTAGGACCTTAGTGAAGAGCTTGATCACGCTGTGGATCAGTGAGATAGGCCGATAATCAGAAAGCGAGGCAGCCTCCCCCTTCTTGGGTAGCAAGATAATGAGCGCACTATTGATACTACGCAGGCCACGGGCATCCATGTTGTACAGCTGATAAAACGCAGCATGCAGGTCAAACTTTATAATGTCCCAACACACACGATAAAAACTTCCAGAGAAACCATCGGGGCCCGGGGATTTATCCAAAGGCAGGTCATCAACAACCTTTTTGATTTCGTCCAACGAGAAGGTGTTCTCTAAGTCATGCAGGTCGAAGGTCTCCAACTGCAGTATGTCCCAGCGAAAGCCAGCCGAGACAGGGGCGGGAACACCCAAAATTTCCTTGAAGTGCTGATGTGCGAGCTGGAGCATGTCCTCGTGCCTAGTCTTAGTACCGTCAGGCGAGGCAAGCGAGTGGATTATGTTTTTGTGGATCCTTGCGTTGGCCTTCCTGTGAAAGAACCTGGTGTTGGCATCGCCCGCTTTCAGCCAGGTCACACGGCTTCGCTGTCGGCGCTTGATTTTCAGAAAAACAACAAGGTCTAGAGTGCGAGATTTGAGCATGGTGCGCAGATGAGCCTCCGTTGGGAGAGCCGTCTGTAGTCTTGAGCAGTTTCAATTTGCTGGTTTAGCTCATTGGCAATGCAGAGCTGCCTTTGAATATCACCCACTTGTGTGCGGCTCCAGGACTTAAGCGCATCCTTTGTATTGCGCAGCTTCAGCTTCAGAGTGGCAAGCAGACTCCTATGCCCAGTGTCAATGTCCCAGGCTTGCTTGACAACATCTTTGAACCCACCTACATACTCCCAGTAGCTTTCGTAACGGAAGCGTCTGCCAGTTTTGATGACCCCATCATTAACAAGAAGGAGGGGACAATGGTGTGAGACATTCGACGATTGCGGCAACAGCCAAGGTTTGGGAGTCGATGAGTCGACGAGTCGTTTAGGGGTAGCGACTCTTGACTAGTCGTGACTAGTCAAGACTCATGGTAGACTACTCGACATGAGTCGTTTAGCAATATGTATTATAAAATTTCCATATTATATGTATAACTGTAGCCAGCGGAGGGAGAAGCGGACTGGCGGAGGGAGAGGCAGGCCGGGGACGAGCAGGTCAGGAGCTAGGCAGCGGTGCCAGGCCACCGTTGGAGAAGCAGGACCAGCAGAGGGAGAGGCAGGCCAGGGGACGAGCAAGTCAGGAGCTAGGCTGCGGTGCCATGGCCTTGCGGCGGCGCCGGCCGGCTGGCTGGTTCTGGGGGCGACAGCAGCCAGCGAACGGAGCTAGGTTTTCACGGGAGCGAGCCACAAAAAATGTTTTGGCTTGGGGGGAAATCACGAGGAGGTAGGGTTTTCACGGGGAGCTGGGCAACTTTGAGTTGAGTTTGACTCAAAAACATCGACTAGTCGAGACTACTCGATTGAGTCGCTCGACTCAACCAATGAGGCGAGTCGAGATTCTGAGTCGGACTTTGCCTAGCGACTCATCGACTAGTCGTCGACTAGTCGCTCGACTCAAAAACAGAGGCAGCAGCTTAGTAGAAGGAAACCTCAGCTCCCAATCAACATTACAGAAGGCACGATCAAGACGAACCAGGGTAGCGTTGGCTTGCTCATTGGACCACGTATATTTACGCCCTATCAGGTTAACTTAATGAAGATTGGAGGAGTTAAGAGCCTCCCTAAAACGCCGCATCCAACGCCGAGACACATTGGCGTTATATTTATCTTGAGCATCCTTAATCAGGTTGAAATCGCCTATAACAAGCCATGGCCCAACAATGGAGTTATGGATATGCACCAGCTCATTGAGGAAATCAAGCTTGCGTGCCTCGTCATGCGGCACATAGACAGTCGTCAGAAACCAAGGAGCCAAACCACCAACAGGGTTCAGGCAAACAGTAATCAAGAATACACGAACGGTTACGTATCCACCAGGAAGCGATCAGTCTTCCAGAACAGCAACAGTCCTCCTCTCGTTCCGGCCGCATCGAGCGCCACATGAGCATCAAATGCTGGACCCACAATCTCACATCTCATGGCGTCCGAGCAGGAGGCCAGCTTGGACTCTTGAATACAAACAATGGAAGATTTCATCCTACAAATTACCTCACAAACGGCTGCCCTTTTGGCAGCATCATTCAGGCCCCTCACGTTCCAGTTGAACAGAGAGAGGAGTTCATCCATTAAGAAACAAAGTGACTACATAATTAAGGTCAACAAGCAAGTTCAGCCTCAGTAAACTGGACGAACGAACAACATACATAACGAACGATCCAGCAGCACGACCCAACAGGGCCCCATAAACGCAGGAGTACATAAAAGAGCTAACATATGGAAACAAGGACGCAACAACAGCAGCACTACGGTGCACAGTTACGAGTCGTCGGTGACGATCTCATCTAGAACTGCCTGGAGTGCATCGTCAGGCAGGTGAATCTAGGCAGGTGAGTCGACGCCAGCTAGCCGAGCTAGCTAGTTCACGTTCTCCTCAGGGATTGGCTCCTTGAAAAACTGCAGGTACTCAAGAAGCGTCTCCTCCGTGAAGTCATCTTCATGTTCAATTATTTAAAGGAGCTTGCATATTGCTGCCTGGGATCGACAGCCCGACGTCTTGCCTGTGCTGGTTCTAAGCATACGTGAACTCTGGCGTGTCTTAATGCTGAACAACTTCTTCTTGATTCTCAGAACATCAGCGGCTTGCTTCGCAGGAGGGGCACCAAGCACTGACCGGGACAGGATGGCCATGATTTTCTTGATAATCCCTTTCTGTTCATCGATCTGTAGCTGAGAGATGCGCTCTGTGATTGCCTCCACCAAACTGAACCCAGACAGCCCAGCGTCAGCCAAGGCAAGTCGCGCTCGCGATTCAGGAACAGTCATGGGCGTCCTACTGACAATGGCTTGCTGCTGTGGTGAGAGTAGCTGAACGCCCGGGCCAAACACAACCTCTGAATCAGGAGGGGCGGCCCGCTCCACCCAGATAGCATTACCAGACTGCGGGCTGCACAACATATGGGTCGTGGCCTGTGAAGATGGGTTGTGCAGCCTTGACCAAGACTTCTGTTGCAGGGCTGATAAGGCACAAATCTCTGTCAGACCTAGGCATGCCAAGGTGAGAGGTCACCTTTGCAAGTTTGACGCTCGAAGATTCCATCTCGCAGCTCACATGAGAGCAAGAAAATGCCCACTCATCCGAAGGCCTGTATAGCGGCAGCAGCTCGTGACATCCAGCGAATCTCGGCCAGCGTCCCTGCAATGGGGCCACTGTCTCGACCGGGAAGCATTTCTCATGGTGGGTTGGCAGTATTCCTTCCTCCGTTGGCGTATCGTGGACCAAGGTGTCCACCTCCAACAGCATGGTCGTCGTCTTCTCCTTGGCCTCCGTCATGTGATGCGAGCTGCGCTGGAACAAAGGAGTGCCCAGCTGAGACAGAAGAGGTAGCCGAACCGCATCAACAACTGGACACCTTCAGTGCAGTTTCCATCAGTAGCAGCAGCAGAGGCATGGAGAACGGATGCGATGTCAATGGCGTGTACTCTGTCCCTGAAACTCACATGCTCCTCCTTTGACTGGTCATCAATGGGCCCCTCAGAGACTTGCAGGTCCGGCGCAACGTACGCCGGGGCTTGTCGCGGTGGCTCCCCTGCGCTTGGACCGCCCTGACTCAGCACCGACTCAGCACCAGAACTGTGGTTGGTCACCGGCGGCGCCGGAGCGCGCTGGCGGTAGCGGCGAGCCGCCGGCTCCTGTACCGTCGTGTCCCTGCATTGCAGCCCTTCCAGAACCTCTTCCGGCCTTCTTCATCCCAACTGTGACGGCGCCGATCACGGTGGCCATCTCTGTCATCCCCATCATCTCTGTCATCAACATCTGGGCGTCTCGGCGGTGGGCTGCTCTGGACTGGCCGACGGGTGCGTCGCGAGCCGCTTTTGACACCCAGCTGCCAGTCCTTGTGCTCGAACAAGCGTGGCTATGGAGCCGAAGATGAGGAAGCCAGCGTGTAGTCCTTCACAAGATCCACGTGAATCTGAACTGGAAAAGTTTGCCCTTCCTTACCTTCATCCTCCGGTGTTCCTTCAGGCATGGAGTAGTGGTCACGCGGGATGTTCGGACGGTTGATGATTGTGAAATTGGACTGTGTTGGAATCTTGTCAGCGTTGGAAGTCCAGACCCAAGCAAATAGCGCCTTGCAGTTCTGCCTTGTGAGAGATTGGAGCTTGATGTGGTCCAGTTCACAGCCACCTTTGCGAACAATATCCCGCACCGAGTCCCACTCCCAAGCTTCATCAGGCAGACCATCCAGCACAATCCTACAATAGAACCGCCAGATCTCCTGACCGCTTGACGGGGTGGGCGCCATGGCCTGACCTTGAGGGAGGCGCCACGAACGGGGAGGAAGCACGAATCCAGGGCCCTATCACGCTGGACAGGATCCCGAAACGTGATCAGAAAATCCTCGGGGAAGTACTCTTCTACCTTGATGTCGTCCCGTGGCAGCTGGAACAACAGCTGGGCGGACTTGGCCACCTGAGCCGCGGTGACGTGCACCCTCTGATCAGGGACAGTGACCGTCAATGCCGTGGTGCGGAGGCGGTAGATCTCGGCCTCCATCGGACTGAGATCCAGTGCCTTGCCTTAGGCGAGGCACAGGTTGCCTTGAGGCTAATCTCCGCCGTTCGTCACGCATCCAACAGCCACAAGCAGTTAACCCAAAAGTAAAGCCTGGTCTCCTCAGCTCCATGACTGTTCGTCACGCCTACAGAGACAAAATTACCGCGGGAAAGCTCAGTGCTTCACGGGCAGAACTCTGTCGCCGCCGTCGTCGTCGTGGGGAAAGACGCCATGGGATTTCCGGCGGCGGCCACCGGATAAACGGCGCCGCCGAGCCCCTCTGCCCCCACGGCCTTCTTCTCCCTGCCCCGCTCCAACGAGCTCCTCGTCTCCGCTCCGTCAGCTCCGACGACGGCGTCCACAGGCCTACTGCCTTTAGTTTTTGCCTCTCCGACGAGGTTTGCGCCTGCGAACTCTCCACATTTTTGCCTGCTGCCTGTAGTTTTTGCTTGTTGCCTATAGTTTATCAATCCGCACCCCCTACAGCCTGTAGTTTTTTTCGTGTAGTTCTCTGGCCCCCTGTGTATACTTGCTGAATTTTCTTGCTGCCTGTAGTTTTTTCGTTGCTTGCTGCCTGTGGTTAACTGAATTTTCATGCACTGTCTCTACTGTAGTTAACTGAATTTTCTCTCTCTTTTTTCAGTTAACTGAATTTTCACTCATCCCGATTGGCAGGTCTCCTCTCATCCCGTCTCGCTGCTGCGAGTTCAATCCATGGCGTCGTGGCGGCGTCGTGCCTTCAGAGGGAGCGTAGGAGGACGGCGGAGGGGCCATTGGAGTTCGTCGGAAAGGGCGGAGGCAGCCGCCGGATGGGAGGCGAACGGAGCAGCCGGAGATGGGCGGATGGGAAGCGGACGGTGGTTCGTTTCCCCCTGAGGTGGAAGGGCAGCGCCATCTCCACGGTGGCGACGAGGTAGCGCTCGGCGCGAGAGTTCCCGCCGGACGCCCGCGCTGCGTCGCCTTCCCGTGCAAACTGCGTCTCGCGCCTGACGAACAGTCATGGAGCTGAGGAGACCAGGCTTTGCTTTTGGGTTGACTGCTTGTGGCTGTTGGATGCGTGACGAACGGCGGAGATTAGCCTCAAGGCAACCTGTGCCTCGCCTAAGTCAAGGCACTGGATCTCAGTCGCCACTGAGATCCAGTGCCTTGACTTAGGCGAGGCACAGGTTGCCTTGAGGCTAATCTCCGCCGTTCGTCACGCATCCAACAGCCACAAGCAGTCAACCCAAAAGCAAAGCCTGGTCTCCTCAGCTCCATGACTGTTCGTCACGCCTACAGAGACAAAATTACCGCGGGAAAGCTCAGTGCTTCACGGGCAGAACTCTGTCGCCGCCGTCGTCGTCGTGGGGAAAGACGCCATGGGATTTCCGGCGGCGGCCACCGGATAAACGGCGCCGCCGAGCCCCTCTGCCCCCACGGCCTTCTTCTCCCTGCCCCGCTCCAACGAGCTCCTCGTCTCCGCTCCGTCAGCTCCGACGACGGCGTCCACAGGCCTACTGCCTTTAGTTTTTGCCTCTCCGACGAGGTTTGCGCCTGCGAACTCTCCACATTTTTGCCTGCTGCCTGTAGTTTTTGCTTGTTGCCTATAGTTTATCCATCCGCACCCCCTACAGCCTGTAGTTTTTTTCGTGTAGTTCTCTGGCCCCCTGTGTATACTTGCTGAATTTTCTTGCTGCCTGTAGTTTTTTCGTGTAGTTTTTGCTTGCTGCCTGTGGTTAACTGAATTTTCATGCACTGTCTCTACTGTAGTTAACTGAATTTTCTCTCTCTTTTTTCAGTTAACTGAATTTTCACTCATCCCGATTGGCAGGTCTCCTCTCATCCCGTCTCGCTGCTGCGAGTTCAATCCATGGCGTCGTGGCGGCGTCGTGCCTTCAGAGGGAGCGTAGGAGGACGGCGGAGGGGCCATTGGAGTTCGTCGGAAAGGGCGGAGGCAGCCGCCGGATGGGAGGCGAACGGAGCAGCCGGAGATGGGCGGATGGGAAGCGGACGGTGGTTCGTTTCCCCCTGAGGTGGAAGGGCAGCGCCATCTCCACGGTGGCGACGAGGTAGCGCTCGGCGCGAGAGTTCCCGCCGGCCGCCCGCGCTGCGTCGCCTTCCCGTGCAAACTGCGTCTCGCGCCTGACGAACAGTCATGGAGCTGAGGGAGGAGACCAGGCTTTGCTTTTGGGTTGACTGCTTGTGGCTGTTGGATGCGTGACGAACGGCGGAGATTAGCCTCAAGGCATCCTCGCCTAAGGCAAGGCACTGGATCTCAGTCCGTGGCCGGAGAGCTTGCAGCGGAACCAGAGGAATTCTTCTTTGCACTGGTAGAACTTGTGTTTTGAAGAAGTGCATCGGAAGCACCTGCCAGCGAGATTGATTCTGAAAGCCTTGGCTGCCTGGAAGACCCGATCCTGGCGTTGCATGCCCAAATCTTTTGGTTGAGGAGCTAGGAGGCTGCTCAGACTAGCTTGTTTGCGCTGGAGATAGCGCCAACGCCGAGAACCCGCGGTCTCCCATGACTGATCTTGGTCATGGTCTTGTGCCGCAGCAGTAATGGGGTTGGGTGCAGGTGTGCTCTCCTTCTACACCGCGTCCAGTGAGGGTGAGGCAGGGGACGCAAATGCGGCACAGGGAGCACGATTAGCAACAATCATGGGGCTCAGCCGGGGCCTTGGGGCTGCAGACGGCAAGGTCGACGGGGCGGGCAGCACGGATGCCGGAATTGAATCTGACGAACTCTCCCGAGCCGGCTGCAAGGATTGAAGGGCTGCAGGAAAGGGGAGGGGATGGGTTGCGCTTACCAGGGCGGAGGAGTAATGGATCCTGCCATTGATGGCCGAGCCAGCAGGATCCATGAATGTGTCACATGGGGGAACGCCGGATGCCGGGTCGCAGAGGCCCGAGCCAACCTCCACCTCCGCATCCCTCAGCGCCACGCAGGGGAGCACCCTCCCGGAGGCGGCGTCGTTGATGCTGGTCGAGGCGGCGACCGTCGCGTGGGTGCGCTCGTGGGGAGCGGAGCCGCACATTGAGTGAGTTAAGAAATGCTCTCTGTCTTCTGTGTTCATCCACTTCTCGCCTCCCCCCATCTGCCATTCGTCTACCTCCTCTGGTTTTCAAGGTTTATGATGGAGAGTTAAACGGATCTCCTAGCTAGGCTGGGCGTTGCCGGAGTCACAGATGCAAAATATCAAGATTAGTGCTAACAGCCTGGTCGCGAATCTTTTCTCCTCTTCTCTTCCTCTTCTCTCTTTTCTCATCCCTCGCGCCCGACCTGCCTTGCCTTGCCTCGCCGGCCGCCGCTGCCCTCCCTGCGCTCTCCCGGCCTCCCCCAAAGCCTGGCTGAGTTTCTTTTCTCCTCTTCTCTTCCTCTTCCCCTTCTTCCAAGCTCTAGGGTTACCGCATGGGACTGCTCAACGACCGTCGAGGCCTGCCACCCCGGATGAATCTGAGTCCACCATTGGCGCCACCACGATGTCCTGCACCTCCTCCGTGGCAAGCTCTGGCCGAGGCGCACCAGTTGCCGGGGACGATGTCTCCTTTTCCACCTCCGGTCGTCCCTCGCTGACCTCGCTCTGGTCGCCCACGACCTCCTCCGGTTTCCCGGGCCATGGATTCACGCTCTCACTCACCTGGCGCTCCTCCTAGGTCTATTCCGTCGCTTCCCTCGCTTTAATTCGAGCTTCTCATGTATGCAGGTGTCCGCCGACGCGGAGCTCTGACGCCAACCAGTCTCTGATGTCTAGAAAGTGGCAGCACTGCTGCGGGACGGTTTCTCGCGGCTGTGGGCATCCAAGGCACTCACACGTGCCCCCTTCTCACTTTCAATCGACGGGGGCTAGCAGCGGACCACCATTGTTGACATCCTATTGACCTCAACGTTTTCAATTCCCTGTAAACGTTTCCTAGAGATATTAAAATTCGTCAATGTTAGCTAGCTTTACCTTGAACTGGTATGTAGATTATGTCTTGCATTGAGAAAAAAATTAAGTGAGATGATCTAGGTGGAGAGAAAATCATGGTAGATTACGCCTTATCATAGTTGCATATGAACTGAATGTGCATATCAGGATGCAAATATTGTTTTATAAACTTGATGTCGTCTTCCGTTTGTGTTGATCGGAATATTTTTGGATGGTAGAAACCTTGTGTACTTGTGCTATCCACTTATTTAAGCGTCATTGCGCCGAGTGGTCACTGATGTTGACATATTGTCGTGGTGGTGTCACGGCAGATGCCATAGGATGGCTAATGTGTGGGGCCGATGGACGTTGGTGGATCCGGGGAGGGATAGCGAGCTGAAGAGCTCACACGGGGAGGATCCCGGTATAACCGAGATCTCCCAAGAACGAGAAACAAGTGCAGCACGCTAGATGGAAGATCTAACAAACAAGAACAAATGCACGAAGGCACACAACACACAGACGATATACCCAGGTTCAGGACCCTCGTGAGGAGGTAACACCCCTACTCCTGCCTTTCCTCTCTATATAAGTGTGGTACAAGGGCTACAACTTGCTCTTAGATCTCTCGAAGTGAAGAACACAAAGAACTAGATGAACTCAAGGTAGGAAGAAGTAAATGCTCTAGGAGTAAATGCGACTATAGCTTTGGCTCCCAAGTTGGTCTCTGCTCCACAGAATCAGTTATGGCGCCTTTTATAGAGTTCCAGTCAGGGGGGCCGGTAACCCTAAACCGGCTTGGCCCCACCGAACAGGCCTAACCGGCATGGCGTCACCGGCTAGTGCGACCTACTCGCCGCGCTATCCGGCGTAGCCCCTTTGTCATCATCCCGGCAAGGACAGCAGGCGCCGTCCTAGAACATCATTGTCCCCCTGTCAGAGACAGGACATGTCTTTGCCCATCCCGGATAGCCTTTTCCGGATTGCCGGGCTAGGCATGTCGTGTCTTGTCGTACCGCCTGACGCGCTCCCGTGTCAGGCGGGAGGTGACCATGCTTCCGTGTCAGGCGGGAGGTGACCATCCCTCCGTGTCAGACGGAACGGTACTTCCCCCCGGATTGGGCGGGAAAGCCTGCTACAGACCGTTGACGGCCTACCGGGATCCCTCATGCCGGTTATCGTCTTGCTCGATCTTGCGAGTCCTTCCTGCACAAGTCCAGGACAGGGTTAAGTGTTCCGGTTAGCACTTACCCGGATTCCTTATCCGGTAAGACCGAGTACTTCTCCTTCCGGGAGTCTCCTCGGAGCCCAAGATCCGAGATCTTTTCCGGATGCACCCGAGTTCGTCTCAGGATGAGTATCTCTAGGCCTAGCCTCCCGAAGATGTCTTAGCCTATCAGCAAAGACATCTTCGAGAAGCTAGTTCTTAGAGGAACCACCCGCTGATGCTTGTGCTGCCATTGTGAAGGCTGGGGGTGTCTATTTGTAGTCGCCAGAGCCGACCCTTGCGCCTGCCAGGAGACACTTTGCACTCTACCAGCACTCAAGGGTCAAGTTGCCCCTTCAGCACACTAGGGGGTGGCCCTTGCTCTCGCAAGAGGTCAAGTACTGTTGGCACACTACTGAATTACTCCGGGTTCTGCCCTACCCGGGGGGCAGCCCCCCGACACTAGTCCCCGAAGCTGGTGCTGCGCAGCGACCACGGATGATGTGCGGGATCAGCTTTAATAACAACTATCTTCCGAGAACATACGATATTATCCTCCGACTAGATGCCGAGATCGGTTTTTCCCGAGATCCTCATACCGAGATCGTTTCAACCGGAAGCCGATGCCTGTAACCGGATAGTGCAGCCTGAGTGAATCTTGACCGTTGGCTCTGCATTGAATTCCAGATCGTGAGTTGGGTCCCACCCGATGTCCTGTCTGATCATAAGTGCACTCGAGTGCCTCTGACCGAGCACGCCGCTGCTCGGGTTTGCGCGCCGGGAGCCGCAGCCGATCCGAAGTCCAACCGTTGGGGCTATGTGGCCCCTGGTGTGGCCGGATCGGTCGCTCCGGTGAATGCCACGTGCCGCGCTGCACATAATGGATCCCACCCACGATCAGAGAGATCGTGGGCGGGAAATTTGGAAACCGCTCCGGAATCCCCCCATAAATAGGGGTCCGGAACGGTCACCTCTTCTTCTTCCTCCCCTTCACATTTCTGCCACCGTCGTCTCGAGCACGCCGCCGTAGCCGTGCCCGGAGCCCGAACGCCGCCGCTCTCGTTGGTCGCCGGAGCCCTTCGCTTCATCATCGGTTCGCGTCCTTCTTGCCCATCACCGGCCTCGCTTTCTCCGGTGAGTTCTTCTCTTCGCCCCGATGAACCTTTCTCTCACAGGAACGATAGCTCGCGCTCGGTCTCTCCCCAACGCATGCGCGGCTGCGCCGCCGCCGGCGAGCACGATTCACGCGGCGCGCACGGGGCGCACGGCGGGGATGAAGACTCGCTGTAGGACTTAGCCTTTTGCCCGCACTATGCCATGTTTGAGTTTAGTCCGAGCCTATTTTCCTCACTTAAGTTTTGATTTACTAGCACGCGGTAGATCTTACTTGCCAGGAACCCGGTTGTCTTTAGGAGTTTGTGATCCGGCATCTTAGCTCTCGGTAGACTAATTCCGACTAACTGCCGCTGCGCCTGCAGAGTAGCCCGGATACATCTGCGGACCTCTCCGGCATGGCTGAAGAAAGTATCCGGGGGTGCTGGGATGGGTCCGAGACCAAACAGGAGGACCTCGACTGGCTGTACCGGACTCACCGGATTCCGCCAGAAGTTGAGAGCCGTCTCCCGGAGGATGAGGTTCAACCGGAACCCCAACCCGGGGAATATGTTGTATTCCTCACGCACTTTGAGCGTGGGTTTGGGCTTCCGGCTAGCCCCTTCTTCCGCAACTTCCTCGACACCTATAGCCTCCAACCCCATCATCTCCCAGCTAACGCCATCATGATGCTCTCGGTCTTCACCACCTACTCGGAAGCATACCTCGGCGTGTGGCCATTCTTAGACCTCTAGGCCAGGTACTTCATCCTTCGTCGCCAAGTCATCCCCAATCCGGATCAGAAAGTAAAAGACTTGGTCGACTGTGGAGCGGCCACCATCATTCCCCGTGCTGACTCCGGAAGTGGCAGCGCAGTTTCTTCTACGTGAAGAATCGGGAGAGTTCAGGAGATGGTCCGGGATCCTCGAACCCGGACTTCATAAATTTGCCGGAGTTCGCCATTGGTCCTCCCCGCAAATTCAACCTCTGGAAACAGTTCCCCGATACCGAGGAGGTCAGATGTATGCACGACGTCCTCGCGGTGCTGACTAACAAGATGACCGGCGACGATCTCCTGCGCTGTTTCATTATTCGCCGCGTCTGCCCTCTACAAACCCGAGTGCACAAGATGTGCCATATGGACGGGAGCTATGATCCCACCAGGACCGGCATATTTGGGTTGGACCGTCCCGCGGTCGTTCGACGCGTTCGAGCTATTGCTCGGACGAAGATGTCGGATGAGTCTGTTTGGGGTGTCATTGGGGGATCCCGGAAAAAACCATTGAAACAGGTGCTCCTGTCTGTCTTTCGCACACTTGCCTTTGCACCCTGGTTCTGCTGGAAACCGACATGGTTGTCATGCAATGATTTATTCGTGCAGTTATTCGAGCGGCAAGCGGAGGAGGACACGATCCACGCCAACGGGAATTTCGCGCCGAACATCCCGGCACCGGCTAAGATGCCGAGAGTGGATCCCGACGGTGAGGAGCATCTTGCCGTTCCTCTAGTCAAAGCTGCCGCCCCGGGTAACCCTTCAACCTCAGAGGCTATTTCCATTTCTTCGGATGACGAGGATGAGATTGACTGTCAAATACTCGATGTGATTGATGCTCTTCCCCTCAATTGGGCTTCAGCAATGGTTCCGAAACCCACGGCCGTGACCAAACGCGCCGAGAGCCGGAAGCGTGCGGCTTCCGACACCGATGCTGCCGATGATTCCGGCAACCCCCCCAAGAGGAGCAAGCCGAACAAACAAACGGCCGAGAAGTCTCGACGCCGGAGGAAGGGTCCTCCCACCGTGGATTCCGGGTACATTTTCTTTGCTTCATGCTACATGATCTTGCCTTCTCCTGAAGTTTTTACTGAGATATTTCTTTCAGGGACGCACTCGACCTCCCGTCATCCTTTGCCTCCTGTCCTCCTGGATCCCGGACTCCCAGCCCGCCTCGGGCTGCTTCTTCTCCACCTCGTCCTTTCGCCCGAAGAAGCGAGCCTCCTGCTTCTGGTGCAATGCCTCCTGTGCATCTACAAGGTAATAAGAATCATTGTGCAATGCCCTGCTTATCACGAAAGGTCCCTCCCATGGAGGTGACAGCTTATGCATTCCGGCCGTGCGTTGGATGAGCCTTAGCACAAGATCTCCTTCTCGGAACACTCTCGGGTGCACCTTCCGGCTATGATAGCGGCGGAGGTTTTGCTGGTAAATTGCAGACCGAGAAAGTGCCAACTCTCTTGCCTCTTCAAGTAAATCAACATCATATTCTCGGGCCTCCTTTGCCTCGGTCTCGGTGAACATTGTCACTCTCGGTGAATCATACTGTATGTCGGTTGGGAGTACTGCCTCGGCACCGTACAACATGAAGAATGGCGTATACCCAGTAGATCTATTCGGTGTACTCCGGAGACCCCATAATACTGCCGGTAATTCCTCTATCCAGCATCTCGGGGTTCTCAACAATGGTTCGATCAAACGAGCTTTGATGCCGGCCAAGACCAAAGCATTTGCTCTTTCCACCTGCCCGTTTATTTCCGGGTGTGCAACTGATGCTACATCCAACCGGATTCCCTTCTCAGCACAAAATCGAGCGAATTCCCCCACAGCTAAATTGGTGCCATTATCCGTGATGATGTTGTGCGGGTACCCGTATCTCAAGATGATGTCTTTCAGGAATTGCACTGCGGTGTGTCCATCATACTTCCGGATTGGCTTGACCTCTATCCACTTGGTGAATTTATCTACCATGACCAGTATGTGCGTCATATTGCCTCGTGCCGGTTTGAACTGCCCGACCATGTCCAAACACCATACTGCGAATGGCCAAGTGATAGGGATTGTCTTCAGTGCTGACGCCGACATATGTATCCGGTGAGCAAACCTCTGGCATCCTCCACACTTCCGGACAATGTCTTCTGCCTCTTGCAACGCAGTGGGCCAGTAGAACCCATGCCGGAACACTTTCGCCACCAGGGCCCGGGATGATGCATGATGTCCACATTCCCCCTGATGTATTTCCAGCAGCATCTCTTGTCCTTCTGCCGGTTCCACACATCTCTGGAGTACCTCGGTGACACTCCTTTTGTGTAGCTCTTGATTGATGACGGTGTATGCTTTTGACCTTCGCACTATCTGCCGGGCTTCCACTTCATTCTCCGGGAGGGTTCCTTCCAAGATGTAAGCCATAATGGGTTGTGCCCATCCCGGGACAGGTCGAACCGGGAACACGGGAGCGTCTATGTCCATTGGCTCTGCCGACATCACCTCCATCATCATCTTTCTTTGCCTCTCTGAGCACAGTGATGCAGTCCCCGGGTTCGAGGTGATGCTCCCGACATCTACTTCCATGGGTACGGCATCCGAACTAGGTTCCTTGGGGATGAAGATAGAATCCGACTCGGGTGAGGGTTGAATAGATGGCTTCCTCAAATGCTCAAGAGCGATCCCGGGTGGGATGGCATCCCGAGATGACCCTAGCTTGGACAAAACATCCGCTGCCTCGTTTTCTCCTCTGGGTATGTGCTTGAACTCGCATCCTTCGAAAAATCCGGATATCTTCTGCACATGAAATCTATACAAGGCCATGTTTGCATCCAGCGCATCCCAGTTCCCCGACACCTGCTGCACCACGAGGTCGGAATCACCGAAACACTCTATCCGGCGGATGCCGATCTCCCTGGCGACATTCAGTCCATGAACCAAGGCCTCATATTCCGCGACGTTGTTAGATGCCCGGAAATGAATTTGCAGAACATACTTCAGCACATCCTGTTTTGGTGAAGTGAGGACCACTCCGGCACCCAACCCGATCTTAGTCTTGGAGCCATCGAAATGCATCCTCCAGAAATTGTAATCCGGCATCGGAGGTTCATATTGCATCTCGGCCCAGTCTACCAAAAAGTCCGGCAGCGCCTGCGACTTGATGGCATCTCGTCTCTCGTATGCCGGAGCGTACGGAGACAACTGGATGGCCCATTTGGCTACCCGGCCGCTAGCGTCCTTGCAACCGATGATCTCGGCCAGATGAGGCTCGCACACCACTGTGATCGGGTGCTCTTGAAAGTAGTGCTTGAGCTTGGTCACTGCCATGTACACTCCATACGCCATCTTCTGGTAATGCGGGTAGTTCTGCTTGGATTCCGAGATCACCTCACTGAGGTAATACACCGGTCTTTGTATCAGTTTGCCCCCTTCTTCCCTTTCTACTACCGTTGCTACACTGACTACCCGGTTGGTG
Source organism: Poa annua (assembly GCA_026929855.1). Lineage (NCBI taxonomy): Eukaryota > Viridiplantae > Streptophyta > Magnoliopsida > Poales > Poaceae > Poa > Poa annua. The sequence goes on from CM049427.1 coordinate 100,128,204, forward strand.
GCAGCAATATACAGCAGCATAGGCTCCTTGGGTAACGGGGAGGCCAACACGGGTGTTGTTGAAAGCATTCTCTTCAAATCGTTGAACGCCGCGTCGGCCTGCGGGGTCCAAACAAATTTTTTGCTCTTCTTCATCAACTGGTACAGGGGCAAGGCCTTCTCTCCAAGTCGACTCACAAACCGACTTAGGGATGCAAGACAACCAGTGAACTTCTGCACATCTTTGAGACGTACTGGCAATTTCATGCTCTCGATAGCACGTATTTTAACCGGGTTGACCTCAATTCCCCGGCTTGAGATGAGGAAACCGAGTAACTTCCTTGCCGGAACACCGAATGTGCACTTATCCGGGTTCAACTTCATCCGGAATCTTCTTAAGTTCTTAAACGTCTCCCTCAGATCATCTATCAGTGAGGCCTTTTCTTTCGTTTTTATGACTATGTCATCGACATAGACTTCGGCATTCCGGCCTATCTGGTCGTGCAAACACTTTTGCATGCACCTCTGGTATGTAGCACCAGCATTTCTCAAACCGAAAGTCATGATACGATAGCAATAAGCCCCATAAGGGGTAATAAAAGCAGTTTTCAATTGATCATCCAGATTCAAAGGTATCTGGTGAAAACCAGAATAGGCATCTAAAAAAGTCAAAAGTTCACTCCCGGCAGTGGAATCTATTACTTGATCTATCCGGGGCAGTGGAAAGGGGTCCTTCGGGCATGCTTTGTTGAGGTTGGTGAAGTCGATGCACATGCGCCACACCTTAAGTAGGAGGGGATCATCCTTCTTCTTCTCTACTAGGACCGGATTCGATATCCAATCCGGGTGCAGCACTTCCATTATGAATCCGGCGGCCAGCAGTATAATCAGATGCTCCATGACGGCAGCTCTTCTTTCATCCGAGAGGCGCCTAGTCGGTTGCTTCACCGGCTTTGCATCCGGTCTAACAAACAGAGAGTGCTCAGCCAACTCCCTCGGGACACCTTGCAGATCGTCACTTGACCACGCAAAAGCATCCCGATTCTCACGGAGGAAGTCGACGAGCTCGCCTTCCTATTTGCTGTCAAGGTTGCTGCCAATGATAACTTGGCGCTCCGGGTTGCTGGGGTCCACACCCACCTTCTTTGTCTCCTTGGGGGGCTGGAATGATGCACCCTGCTCCGGGTTCACCATCCCGGGCATCCCGAGTTGGGAGGTCTTGGCCATCGCCACCACCTGCTGGATCCTCTTCTTCTCTTCCGCGATCACCAGGGATTCAGCTAAGCACGAGCCGGCCGAGGCACACTCCATGGAGCGCTTGTCGTCTCCTGCGATGGTGATCACGCCGTTAGGCCCCGGCATCTTCATCTTCAGGTAACCCATGTGAGTTGAGATCATGAACTTGGCCAGTGCCGGCCTGCCGATTAGTGCGTGATATGGGCTTTCGAGGTCCACGACCTCGAATTCCAAGCTCTCAGTCCGGCAGTTCTCCCGGGTTCCAAATAACACCTCAATCCAGATTTTACCCATGGGGGAACAAGAGAATCCGGGCACAATGTCGTGGAAGGTCGTCTCGGTAGGTAACAAGGTGTTCATGGACACCCCCAGCTTCAGCATCGTGTCCTTGTACATGATGTTAATGGCACTGCCATTGTCGATCAGAACCCGGCTGAAGCGGACATTAAGGTTTGGTCCGACAAAGGTTGGATCCACCACCAAGGCATATGCCCCCGGCTTAGGCATAACTCTGGGATGATCCTTCCGGCTCCATGTGATCTACATCTCGGACCAGTGCAAGAACTTGGGCACCGCCGGGATCACAACGTTCACTTCTAGGGCGCGCTGTCGGACACTCCTCTGGTCAGTGGGCTCGGTTACGAAGACCACATAGCTTTGATGTGCCTCCCGGTAGTTGCCCTGCTGTTGTCCGGCTTGATTACTGGGGCCTGCACCGTTGTCGTTCCGGGTGTGCACCACGTTCACCGGCCGAGGTGGGGGTCCTCGCGGAGGTTGACTGATCCGGACTGCGTTGGCTCCCGACGTCGGAGGAGGGGGTCTCGGAATGTTGGGTCGAGATGCCGGAGCACTCGGTCGAACAACTCCCGAGCTACCCTCCTGCAATGTGCGCTGATACCAGCTGCACTGCCGAGTAGAGTGGTTCGCCGGCTTGCTGGCCTACAGGGTATGGTAGCAGCATGGCTTGTTCAGCATCTCTTCATATGTCAGGGGCTTCTTTTGTTCTACCCAAGTTTTTTGCACTTCCTGACTTTGACCCCAAGCCGGGCCACTTGTCTTCTGACGCTGACTGTTGCCGGCATCCTCTTGATCTCGGGTCACTGCTGCGACATGCTGTGCGGCATGGTGGTACTCGGGCTGATTTCTCTTCTGGCCAAAATCCTGGCGATCATGGCTCCTGCTCGATCTCGAACGCTGAGGTCCCGCATTCCTCTTGTTGGAGTCACCGACATCCACTAGGGGTTGCATGGGATCTCCAAGCGTGTAGGTATCGGCGATGCGCATGGTCTCCGCCAAGGTTGCCGGCATCTTCCTTTGCAATTTCTGCCACAGCATCGAGCCATGCCGGCATCCTTGTGCAAACCAGGAGATGGCCTGCGCCTCTACCACCCCTTCGCAAGAATTGCGAATATTGCTCCACCGGGTAAGGTACTCCCGGTCAGTCTCGTTGCTCCTTTGCCTACAGATGGCGAGCTGCTGAGGCCTGTTTGGCCTTTTGTATGTGCTGGTGAAGTTGCTGATAAATGCCTCCTCGAAATCTAACCAGCAGTCTATGCTGCCGGTTCTCAAGTTGTTCAACCATATTCTGGCAGGTCCTTCCAACATCTGTGGTACGTAACGTACCGCCCAGCGTCTGTTTCCACCGGCTATGCTTACTGCAGTTACATAGTCGGTTAACCAGTCCTCCGGCTTCTTGCTGCCGTCATAGGTCTTAGCATCTCGGTTGAGCTGAAAATTCCGAACAGGCGGCTCCCGCATGATCCGGGGTCCAAAGCAGGCAGGTCCCGGAGGTCCTTGCTCTTCCACTAGCTCTGACTGGTGAAGCCGATCCAGCCGGAGTCTGGCATCGGCCGGATCCAGCTGTCTTGTTCCTACCCGAGATCCCAAAGGATTCTCATTGGGCTGGTACCCGAGCTGCTGCAATCTTGAGTTGCCATCGTTGAGCCTATCTTGTGCCGGGATCACAGCCTTCTGCGGGACAGAGGCGGCCTCCCTTCGCGGGTTTCCCTGAACATGAGGAGGGTCCCGGGGTGGATTACCACGGCTAGCCGGGTTATTGTTTCCTACACCTAGGTTGCCACCCTCACGGGTATTTCCTGCCTGCCCCGAGTTATGCTGCCCGGCTTGCTGGATGCCGGCAAAGGCCGGATCATAGGTCTGTAACTGCTTGTTCTTCCAGGAGCCCCGGCTTCTGCTCTGGCTTTTGCTCTTGCTCTTGCTTCTACTCGGATGCGGGGAAGAGGCCTCTCCGTCCGATTTCTGGCTATTGGGCCTAGCTGAATGCACTTGGGATCCCGCCCCGGGGTTCTTCTTCTTGAAGGCCTGGTTCTGCCGGTTGGCCTCGATGACCAATTCATTTACCCGCTCCTGCTGCTTGCGCAGAGCCTCACCGGATAACCCTGCCAATTCGGCCATGGCGGCTTCGGCAGCCCTAAGAGTTTTCGCCGGCGAGCTGTACACCGGTCTCCCCGCCGAGATCAGGCTACCTGTGTGACTGGTAGTGGCTCCACCCGCCAACTCATCATTCACCATTCGGCCTTTCTTCCTCAGCTCCGCAATGCGCTTGTCCCGGGAGTCTATCTTAAGGAATCCGTGAGCTGCATTGTACTCCCGGAGGCTAGCATTGAGCTCACGCCGGATCTCGGCGATCTCCTGCGCTTCGGCGAGTAGCAACCTACGTTGCTCCTCCAAGTCAGCCGAAGTGGCTTGGGTGTCTGCTTCAGCAGTCATAGGGACATCCAACTTAGCCACCAGACCCGAGAGGGGATCCGGGCGACGACGTTGCTGGGACGGCTGCGGATCGCCATCTCGGGCCGCATTCCTTTCCTGAGGGGGTTTGGCCAAACGGACGTGGCCGCTTCCGGCATCGCCGTCAGCGTCCTGGTACTCCCCCTCGATTGTCCTGACCATCATTACCGCGACGGAACTCGGGGAGCGACCGGCACGCAGACCCCGAGTAGCGCTGAGCATGGGGGGATCCTCAGCTTCCAGGACCACGTCCGGATAACTGCAGATAACTTCGGTGGCGACATAGGTGGTGAAACCACCAAAGTCAATGAGGCATCCGTTCACCGGGAAGGGTCTGTTCCGGAAGTACCCTGCGTTGTCGCTGACGAAGTCCATCTCACCCAGCCTTACGACAAGGCCAGAGAGAACCCGAATGTCGAAATGAACGGGGGAGCCCGTCCGGATGTGTACACCAGCCAACGCCTCTGTTCGCCCCACGGTGGGCGCCAACTGTCGTGGTGGTGTCACGGCAGATGCCATAGGATAGCTAATGTGTGGGGCCGATGGACGTTGGTGGATCCGGGGAGGGATAGCGAGCTGAAGAGCTCACACGGGGAGGATCCCGGTATAACCGAGATCTCCCAAGAACGAGAAACAAGTGCAGCACGCTAGATGGAAGATCTAACAAACAAGAACAAATGCACGAAGGCACACAACACACAGACGATATACCCAGGTTCAGGGCCCTCGTGAGGAGGTAACACCCCTACTCCTGCCTTTCCTCTCTATATAAGTGTGGTACAAGGGCTACAACTTGCTCTTAGATCTCTCGAAGTGAAGAACACAAAGAACTAGATGAACTCAAGGTAGGAAGAAGTAAATTCTCTAGGAGTAAATGCGACTATAGCTTTGGCTCCCAAGTTGGTCTCTGCTCCACAGAAGCATGTATGGCGCCTTTTATAGAGTTCCAGTCAGGGGGGCCGGTAACCCTAAACCGGCTTGTCCCCACCGAACAGACCTAACCGGCATGGCTTCACCGGCTAGTGCGACCTACTCGCCGCGCTATCCGGCGTAGCCCCTTCGTCATCATCCCGGCAAGGATAGCAGGCGCCGTTCTGGAACATCATTGTCCCCCTGTCAGAGACAGGACATGTCTTTGCCCATCCCGGATAGCCTTTTTCGGATTGCCGGGCTAGGCATGTCGTGTCTTGTTGTACCGTTGTCGTACCGCCTGACGCGCTCCCGTGTCAGGCGGGAGGTGACCATGCTTCCGTGTCAGGCGGGAGGTGACCATCCCTCTGTGTCAGACGGAACGGTACTTCCCCCCGGATTAGGCGGGAAAGCCTGCTACAGACCGTTGACGGCCTACCGGGATCCCTCATGCCGGTTATCGTCTTGCTCGATCTTGCGAGTCCTTCCTGCACAAGTCCATGACAGAGTTAAGTGTTCCGGTTAGCACTTACCCGGATTCCTTATCCGGTAAGACCGAGTACTTCTCCTTCCGGGAGTCTCCTCGGAGCCCAAGATCCGAGATCTTTTCCGGATGCACCCGAGTTCGTCTCAGGATGAGTATCTCTAGGCCTAGCCTCCCGAAGATGTCTTAGCCTATCAGCAAAGACATCTTCGAGAAGCTAGTTCTTAGAGGAACCACCCGCTGATGCTTGTGCTGCCATTGTGAAGGCTGGGGCTGTCTATTTATAGTCGCCAGAGCCGACCCTTGCGCCTGCCAGGAGGCACTTTGCACTCTACCAGCACTCAAGGGTCAAGTTGCCCCTTCAGCACACTAGGGGGTGGCCCTTGCTCTCGCCAGAGGTCAAGTACTGTTGGCACACTACTGAATAACTCCGGGTTCTGCCCTACCCGGGGGGCAGCCCCCCGACACATATACTTTTCTGATGCGAACATGTTTCACTTGAATGTTCTCGAATGCCTGAACTTATTTATTCCAGACTTGTTAATCTGGTTGTTAATGCTGTTGTGCTGTTGTAGCTCCTCTGTTGCACAGACGTACATCTCCTCTGGAAGAAAAGGTTAGTCCTGTGGCCACACAGATAAATCGACCTCTTTGTTCGGGATATACCAACCAGGGGTATCTCTTACATGGATCAATCCGGCAAGTACAAGGTGGCCCAAGGGTGGTTAAGGCTGAAGCCTGCAGGGCGGCCCAGATAGCTGACGTACAAGGAAGTAGGCGGACGGTCGAAGGAAGGCGGAAGGCCAAAGCCCAAGACGGAAGGCGGCAACTAAGCCGACTAGGTCTAGGACTCTGTTTACTTGCCGGACAAGTACTTACCTTGTATCCCAGGGTTTGGCTGCCTATATAAGCCGGCCACCGGGAAGCCTTTAGGGCAAGCGACATACAATCTCATACATATTGTAACCTTTTCACGGCTATTGCCTTATAGTGAATTATAGCAGCACGTAGGGTCTCGCCACCGCTGCGAGATCTGAAGCTGGGTAACCTCGCCGTGTTCAATCCCGACCTCGATGACTCCACTTCTTCCCCACATCCATCCGTAGGTTAGAGGACCCCCGTCTCCTATCAACTATGCCTCCGTCAGTTGGCGCCCACCGTGGGGCATAAGGTTTCTGGCGTCACGTTCTAGGCGGGAACACTTGGCGGCTTGGGCAAGGAGATCACCGTCGGCCGTGTCACAAGATGCGGCGGCTACATCTACGTCAACTCAGATGAGTCCTGGTTCCCGGCGGACGACTACCTCATCGAGTGCGCAGTCGTGCCCATCGTAGGGATCGACGTCTTCATCGGGTACACGCCGGAGGCGTATGGCTCACCGTGTTTCTACGCGCCCACCCACCAACCCTTCGACCAAGCGGTCGACCGGCAAGATAGATCTGAATCTGCATTCTCACAGGAGTCAGCTGGATCTGACTTCCATTTTGTCGGAGTTGTCGGACTGGGATCCGACTCCCAGCCGGAAAACAACGATCCTGAATCAATCCTTCCCGCTCTTCAGAAGGATGTGATATCAGATGCCGGATCCAGATCTACCGTTCAAGTCAACATGGATTCTGACTCTGATGATGATGCTAGTCTCTTTGAGGAGAGAGTTAAAAGCTGCTTTTCCAGTGCTAATCCAGTTCCTTCAGAGAACACAATGGATACAAACATGCCTCACAAGCTGGCTATGATGGTTGTTATCGACAACGAGACAACCCAGTCACTTCTGATCTACAAGACAAGCCGGAGGAGGTAGCCGACAACACCAATGTCGGTTAAATTGTTGACGGTTCCGACAAGGTGCATGCGAAAAAGAAAACTGGTCTCGAAAAAGGTGGTAGCAGCAAGCCCAACATTTGGGTTTCGACTGAGGCACAGCACCACAACGCACAGACAGAAGGGGTGATGCTATTTTTTGCACCACGATCCTTAACGTTGCTGCTGCGCTCGATACCCTTGATGAGAAAGCTTACACAACGGAAGAGAAGGTGTCCAACACAAGACACTTCATGAACAAGGCCCTAGAACAACTAGCGCACGCCGACTCCTACGGCCACATGGCGGATGCCCGCGGAGCTCTGGAGTCCAAGTCGGAAAAATGCAGAGCAGCACCCGGTGCTGACCCCGAAGGCCCGTCCGGCTCCAGCAGCCATGGCGACAAAAGGAAGGCGACGCCACCTCCAAAGAAGACGCCGCCGCCAAAACGAAGTCGGGACGAACACTCACGCACATGAAACTGACACAACCTGCCACCCCCAAGTCAGCCCAGGCGCGGCGATGGTGGTAGCCAGAACAATGGCCAACTTCCTAGGAAAGATGACGGTAAAGACCCTCCCATGAGAGGCCGTGATCGAAGCCGGTCACCTCCACGCAGCACCGGCAACAAGAAAAGGGAGGCGACAAACGAGCCCAGGCGCAACAGAAGCCGCGCAGCGCAGGACGAGCTGAACGCCAACAGAGGCGGACAATAGCTCTCTCCAGAAGACACACGGCACCACCTACAAGACATTGCAAGAGGAAATGAGCCGCTATACTCTGGTCCAAAGTGCTTTGGCGACGTCATCCACAGAGAGCCATTTCCCAAGGACATGACATCAGTGTCTAAAAATTGTTGTAGGTACAACGACTTCTTTAAGCCGGACTCCTGGCTAGCCGACTATGCCATGGCCATTGAGATTGCCGGCGGAAGCAACCATATTTCCGTCCGCTACATACCTCTTATATTGGAAGGCACGACAAGAGCTTGGATCAACAACCTTCCAGAAAAGTATATCCACAGTTGGTACGACATGGAAAAGGTGTTCTCCCAGCTCTTCCAAGGAACATACAAGCGTCTGATGCTAGCAGGCGTGTGGTTGGGAAACCCCAAGAGAAAGGTCTGAAGTAGTGTAGCAGCAAGATTTCCCTCAGTTATGAAACCAAGGTTATTGAACGGAAATGGGAGTTCCCCCGAGGTGTCAATGGCGCCAGAAGTTCTTGGTGGCATGTAGTTGACGTGGAGCCTGCACACAAAACAATCAAAGTATTTTGTCCCAACTCAACGGTGAGGGTGTCAATCCCACCGGCTTGCTGTAACAAAGGATTAAACGTATGTGTGGAAGAAAGATGTTTGTTTGCAGTAAGTAACAAGTTTGCAGTTTGTGGTTTATCAGATTAAAGAGAAGGAACGGGTCCACAGTTCACTAGTGGTGTCTCTCCATAAATAATAATAACATTCATGCGGGTAAACAAATTACAGCTGGGCAATTGATAGAATAATGATGAGCAAACCAGTGCATATACTAACGTTATGATGTCTAGTGTGAGATTCATTCGGGCATTACAACAATATACAAAGACCGTTCCAACCGCATCTATGACTAATAATCCACCTTCGGGTTAGCGTCCACACCCCTTTCAGTATTAAGTTGCATGTAACAGATTATCGCTTTAAGCACTGTGTGTAAAGTAAGTAAGTAACATCATCCTTAGACAAAGTACTACTGTTTTATCCTTAGTAGCAATAGTACATCAACAATCTTAGAGCTAGCTGTCACCACCCCAGATTAAATAGAGACATGAACCTTCTATCGAGCATAAATACCGCTTCTTGGAGTCACACGCATCTACTTGGACAGAGCATACACAAGTGACGGAGAGCATGCAAGATCATTAAATAGCACACAAATGATATATTATGAAGCAATAACGTTAGTACTCAATATTCATCGGATCCCAGCAAACCCAACATGAAGTATTACATAACGTTGATCTTGATCATGATAGTCAACTCACAAGATCTAAACGTGATAGCATAAGAGGAGAAGACAACCATCTAGCTACTGCAACGGACCCCTAGTCCATGGGTAGACTACTCACGCATCCGGTGTCGATTCCCCATCCCGGTAGGGTGCTGGGGAGAAATTCTGATCTCTCCCGTATTGGTGTTGACGACGGCGACGGCTTGGGACCCGTAGAGGAAAATATGAACACCGTGCTAGGGTTTTTAGTCAAGGGGGTATATGTAGGCGAAAGGGCGAATGCGGTGGAGCTCCAGGGGCCCCACACCACCTTTTCGTGCAGCCAGAAAGGCTACCGTTCCTGGACCAGGTGTGGGACCCTCGGGCTCCGTCTTCGTCACCTCTTCGGTGCTCTAGAATGTTCTCGATGAAAAACGAACTTCTGGATAAAAATCGTCCAATTCCGAGAATATTTTCTTAAGTACTTTTCTGAAACCAAAAACAACAGAAAACTGTGGATAAAAATCATCCAATTCCAAGAACTGACACTGTGGCATGTTGTTAATAGGTTAGTCCCAGAAAATGCATAAAACTATATAAAATGTATATTAAACATGTAATATATTGGTATAATATAGCATGGAACATAAGAAATTATAGATACGTTGGAGACGTATCAACATATCCAAGCTTAGTTCTACTCGTCCCGAGTAGGCAAGAACGATAAAAGAAGAATAATTTCTGAAGTTATATGCTTTAACACAATCTTGATCACGTAATAATGTAAGGCATGTAAACTGAGATCAAATGAATAAGGGCTGTAGTTTATATTGATACCAAATGAGTAATAAATAAACAAGTAGGTAAAGCGAGCAAAGCTTTCAATGATATAGTACTAGATAGCTATCAACTGTGCAAAGTAGATATTAGAAATGATTTAAGCATCAAGCACAACAATATAATCATCTAATGCTTCCAACAAACATGACAACTTGGTGAAAGGATCAAGTCAAGCAATATCAATATGCACGTAGAAGATCAACTCCTTATTTGTTCAAAAGAAACAAGCAAACGTTCAACGTTGGTTCCTGGCACCAGGATGTTTTGGCTAAGAGAATGTTAATGGAGGTTTGGAAGGCCAACGGAAGAAAGTCTCAGAAAGCTGCAAGTGATCATTAGACAAGAGGAAGTCTTACAATCGAAGCTATGCAAGGAGTTGTGATTGTCACACAACGGATGAACATAGAGCTATAAGTATATGAAACCTCTCCAACGGAAATAGTGGGGGTGCATCCAACTTGCTTGCTCACGAAACCTATGTAACATCCTAGGATTTTTCAAATTCTGAAAAATCAGAAAAAATTAAAAACTTTTTGAAAACTATTTGTATGTCGATTTGAAAATAAAATTCATGCATGCATTCATCATTTTCTTGCATTGTTTAGATTTGAAAATTCAATGGTTGAAATACTATTTCCAGTTGAAAATCTATCTGAGAAAATATTAAAAACAAAATAATGATTATGCTATTTATCTTATTTTACTTTAATATTTTAATTGTAATTATTAGAAATAATTATTTTCATATGTTCACAATTGTGGTACCAAATTTTATTTAGCCATAAATAAATTAATTAAATTTCTATTTCCAAATTTGACAAAAGTGTCAAATTTGCATTAAATTAAATATTCAAAATTAATATTTTTAAAAAGTGGTCAAAACATGTCCATAAATGTTTTAAAATAAAGATATGATTTTTAGAAATTTTTAGAAATTAATTTCACTTAATTCGGAGTTCTAAAACAAAAGTTATGAAGAAATTAAGGAAAAAAAAGAAAAAAAAACAAATCAGGCCCAGCCGGCCGGCTCAGATTGAGCCGAAGCGAACCTTGACCTGCTATCGTATCCAACTCAAACTGTGAAATTTATTTTTCCAACCAACTTTCATTGAAACACGTTTATCTCGAGAAATATAACTCCAAATCCGGATCCGCTTGATCCTACGCGTTCACAACTCCGAGCCCTATCTATTGCACCATCCCTCCGCCTATATAAACCCTTGTAGCCGCCGGCATCTCTTTTACTCTTTTCGTTCCACCGAAACCCTAATCAGCGAAATAGTATTTCGTTCGTTCGACGAACAAAACCATCTCCAATCGCGACGGGGACTTAATCATTGTTGTAGATCTCGTCGATACCTTTCCATCCCAATAAGGCTCAACGCTTTTCATCAAGCGTGGAGGAAGAATTTCGAATCGTCATCCATCAGATCTGAAGTCGTATTTCTCAGATCTCTTCGCGCTCGTTGCGTCAAATCGAAATTCCTTCGGTGAAAAGGTAGATCTACGCTATATCTACAACTTTCCTTTTGACAACTTTTTATTTTAACGTACGTAATTTTCTGTATAATACAGATCGTGTTTGATGTAGTTCGAGTAACCAAACCATCTCAAAAGTTTGGGACAACAATATGAAAGTTGTTCCCCTGATCAAGACCTTTCTTTTGCCCCAAGCCTCACCTCTTTTGGTTCAGCGAGCTGAGAGATATTCGCGTTTGAAGTTTCAGATCAGACATGTATTTTGCGATTTGTGACCAATCTATTCATCCACTTATGTTATAATTCTGATAATAAGAAAGAGCACGTAATTCTCTACAACTTTCATTAAGAGTGTTTTTCCATCCGAGCAACTTTATTTTTGGTAAAATTCGTAGTCAAATCCCAGTCAGCCTGCCACGTCAGCAAGTCAATTCTCACGTCAGCAGTCAAAGTCAACAGTCAACCGAAGACCGGCAGTTTTGTAGAAAAATCCTAAATTTTAAATCTATCACTACGTTTTATTGGTTTGGTCAAATTTTACAAATAAAATATTTTTGGAAAGTTTATGACACGTAGAAACTTTTGGCATCATTACTTTTATGTTTTGTCAAATTAAATTTTGTTGAAATTCAGAAGTGGCATTAATGGTAATTTGAACATAACTTCAAATTTGAAATTTAAAATTTATCAAACTTTTTTGCTATAAATTTGAATGTCTAAGTATTGGCAGTAGTATTTTTCTACTAATTTTGTAGAATAATTTTTCTATGATTTTGTAAATAATATTGATTTAATACTTTAAATGATATTTTAATGAATAAAAAAAACTTATTAAAAATATATTAAAATTAATTTCAACATCTATTCGAATTATAAAGTACTGAGTCATATTATGACCACTTTGGTATTAAAAGGTACTTAGAAATATTTTGCCTCTTTAAACAAAATAAATTCTTCCTTAGAAAATATTTGATAACTATTTTTCGACAACACTCTTCCTTAGAAAAATTTCAACATCTTAAAGATGCTAAATCTTTTCCTTAGAAAATTTTAGCATCTAGAAAACTTAGTTGTTTTATTTTGTTAAGTGTTGTCCTTAGAAATAAATCGCATTGCATGCATGGCATATTTATTGTATAGTTATTGTTTTTCTCTAAGTTACTATTTTTCAACATAGTGTTTTGGTAAGTGCTATGCACTTAGACACTTGAGATTCTTAACATGAAGACTAGAAGGCCAATGAAGACTTAGCCAAGAAAAACAAAACTCCGAAGGCATCTCCAAGAAGCAAAAAAACACTAAGAAGAAAATCAAAAGGAACTGCAAGAAGACCATCCCCCTTTATTTCTCTAAGTCTTTCTCTCTTTTCTTTTCTTATCTCTTAGACCTCGTGGTGGCTAAGGTATATCCAAGACGAGCCCGGGTGATATGCAAATCATCAAGTCTGGAGAACCATCAAGTCTACCAAGAATTCAAAGACATCACCAAGGAGAATATTACAAATCTGGAGATGAAGCCTGGAGGACAACTACATATTTCTATCTTTTCCCTCTTTCCTAATCTTGTCTTTCACTTAAGACTTAAAACAATTTTTGATCATGTTATTACCCACTTGAAGTTTGTTGGATCCTAGCGGCATAGTGAGATGAAGCGGCCTGGAGACAAACCTTACATGTCCACGTACATGAGACCTGTTTCACAATTTAAGTGGCTGGCCGGGTGTCTGTCTCTCTCACTATAGTGAATGTCCAATTTACAAAGAGTTGATAATAATTGTTGATCGTCTTGAAGAAATGACTTAGTATTTTCTCTAAATATTTCTACACATCAAGACTAAGCCATTAGAGGGCTTATTCAAGTTGATATAAAACAAAATATTTTACTCAACTTATGACCTTAGCCCTTAGTCCTTTTGGACCACCCTATTTGCCTTGCATTAACTTAAAAGATTTTCATGGCATGAAAAAGCATTTCTAGCCCTTAGGAATATTTTGCACATCATGCATAAACATATTTTCCTTAGAAAGTTTTATAAAACTTATTTATTCATCTAGTATGTGTTTGTATGCATTGTGGAGTTGTGCTTGCTGTTGATTGTTGTATTGTTGCTTGTCTATACTGTTAGATTGAACGGAGAGTCCCGAGTATCGTTGAAAAGAGTTGTGAACAACGACAACATTCAAAGGCAAGTGGCACACCTCATAAACTTCCTATTATTTCTATATGCATTACTTAGTGTATTTTTATATGCATGTGTAGGATAGTATTGCTATGCTAAACCTGTGTAGAATTCTTATTCCTGTGTCTAGGTTCCTATGCAATACTTAGTAGAATTATTGATGCTATGCAAATGTTGTTTTGTGAAAATCTAAATTTTACTAAGTTAAGAATGAAACACCTGGGTGGTAAGTGGTTGTATGGTTTATGTTGAGTGGCTAGTCAGGTCCATGTCTATGGTTCCCTGGAGTATGTACACTTGTGAATGGCCACCCAGGAACCGAGGAATCTGAAGAACTCCGAGTGACGATTGCTTCCAGTGCAGCCATTGCCATATGGGCTCTGGCTTGATCAATTATGTTGCGTGGACTCTCTCCGGCTTGACAAGCAGATGTAGGGGGATGTTAGGTGGAACGGGTCAAGCCAGAGTGGGAGGGAAAATGCTCCTGAAAGATCTCGTCTCATTCTTCTCCTTTCCTATTCACAAATGGTGTGTAAAGTATAGTTTGGGTTGAATGGGTACAATGGTGAACGTGCACAACCTCTGCAGAGTGTAAAACTAAGTACTTAGCCGTGTCCCCGGTACGGACAATTTGAGCAGTTGATCACGGACGTCAACGGAGGATTCCATCATTCCAACTTCAGAAATAAAACTTGATGGGTGGACAAGAGAAGATGAGATTTATGGTTTTCATGCCATACTTGTCTTGATTTGAAGAAAGTGTTTTACAAAAAGATAGGAAAAATTGGCTTTATGCAAAATAGCCTTGAACTTCACCAGCCAAATATGCATATAGGCTTTAGAGTTATTCCATTAAGTGTCCACCATAGTGTCACTTGTCAGACTCCATTTTTAATGGAATCTGACCCACGTTGTTGCAATATATTTCTTATTGCAGATTGATAGAATGACGAGTGAGGTTTCGTTTAAAGGTTTCGAGTCTACAACCAACATGTTTTCGCCTGTGGCAACATGATATTGATGGAGGCTCACTGCCATTGTATTTCCGCTGTTTACTCTTTCGAAGCTAGCTTTATGCTATGCAACTTGTATTGAATATTTTGTAAGTCTGGATCATCGATGTAATAAAATTGATACTTTGTTGTGATATTACATCGTAAACTGTGTGTGCAAACGAATCGATCCAGGGATTTGCACTATACACAGGTATCTGCCTTATTAAAAGTGCAGGTACGCTACAACCTAGAGCACTTTTGAGGAGGCTCATCATTGGAATATACAAGCCAAGTTCTATAGTGTAAAGTTGCCCACATAGTTATGCAAGTAAGACATGAAAACTCTCTCAAATTGAGTAAATGTGCTAAACATGAGCACAAATGATGATCATAAATGATATGATGCTATAACATGAGCACAAATGATGACTATAAATGATATGGTGCTATAATATGAGCACAAGTGTGTGATAAAGAATAGTAATGCTGCCCCCTTTTTTATTTTTTTCTTTCTTTCTTTTTTTTCTTTTTTTCTTTTTTCTTTTTTCTATTTTTTCTTTTTCTGTTTCTCTTTTCGATGGCCTCCATGGCTCTTTTCACTTTTAGGGGCAAGCATCCAACATGATGATATGACAACACACTAATGATGATAGACAACATACTGATGATACAAGTAACTAATATGAATGAGACATAATATGTATATGACAACGGTGCCTCTGCCAGTCTAGCAGGTTATGCAATGATCTAGCGTAACATGGGTAAAACCCACATCAACTTTATAGAATCACACAAAGCAATATATAAGTAATGAATGACAACAAGTCCTGTAATGTAAGATGGATGTTGCATGACAATATATCTCGGAACAACTATGTAAATGCTGTAGTACGTAGGTATGGTGGATGTTTTGAGGAAGATATTTGGCTTATGTGTAGGAGAACAAGATGAAGATCTCCCACGAGTTTTGGATGTACCCACGAAATATGCACCAACTCTCAATGTGAGAAAGGGCAATGCAAAGTACTGGAGAGGCTAGCAATATGGTGGTGGAAGTGCCATGAAAACCGCAGTTTTAGAACTCACAAGTAAAAAGATTCCAAATAAAAATATGATCTTACAGGGCATAATGAAAATACTTCCAAGAGGGATCGTGGCAAATGACAAAGTCACTGTTGTCTTTCTCGACCGTAGCGCATAACATAAAGTCATTTCGGTTGCCTTAGACAAAAATAAGTCATATACCATTATGCAATCAACTGGAAATTTAAGTGTTGCACAGTTTCAAGTTTTTCTAGACCAACCAATAATCATTCCACTTTACTAAACCATCATGTTTACCATTAACCAAATTAATACTTCAAAACAACATCAATGATTCAAGTGACACAATTTAATGATCTATAAGATTATGTATCATTTAGTTATACCATCTACCACATTTAGCATTTTCTGTTCTTAACCAAACACCAATCAAGTTATTTAAAAAATAAACTCTCCAAGTAATTAAACAATGAGATATGAGAGTATGATATAAGAAAGCTAACAACTCTAGCAAGAGAGGCTTGAAAAACAAGAGCTACAATGCAAATAGTAACTTGAGAAGAATACTCAACGAATATAAGTGAAGAATTCGAGTATTCATAAGAAAATGCGGAGCGTGTCTCTCTCCCACAAAGGAACGCTAAGATCCATTTTATTCAGAGAATGAAAATAAAAAAAACAAAAACAAACAGATGCTTCAAGCAAGCATATAAGATGTGACGGAATTAAAATATAATTTCAGTAGAAAGGACCTGATAGTTTGTTGATGAAGAAGGACATGCCTTGGGCATCCCAAGCTTTGACGCTTGAGTATTCTTGAAATATGTTGGGGGTGAACTACCGGGGCATCCCCAAAATTTGGCTTTACTATCCTCTTGATCACATCATATCATCCTTCTCTCTTGATCCTTGAAAACTTCCTCCACACCAAACTTAGAGTAAATTTCATTAGAGGGTTAGTTTACAAAAATATGTTATTCTGTAGGAACACAATTGCTACCAATGCTACTAGACATTATCTAGAGCCACTGATAGTTAATAGGATAAAAATATCCAATCAAAATAGCAAAAGAGGCATTGCAAAATAAAGGCAGAATCTGTCAAAAACAGAACAATCCGTAAAGACGAATTTTTTCAAGGCACTTAACTTGCTCAAATCAGAAAACTCAAAACTAAAATGAAAGTTGCATATATATCTGAGGATTACGCACAATAAAAGGCAGATTTTTTTAATTTTTCTGTGAAGAGTTACGAATTAAACGGTGGATAATAGAAACCTTTTTTTGCACAGAAATCCAAATTTAGCATCAACTTTCAACTAGAGGCTTAACTTGAAACAACAATGCAATAAAATAAATATACAAAGTAATTGCTACAGAGGTAGGACAAGTCCTTGACACAAAATAAATAAATAACAGGAAATAAAAAGTGTGTTGTCTCCCATAAGCGCTTTTGTTTAACGCCTTTCAGCTAGGCACATAAAGCAATACTCAAGTATTATCAAGAGATGAAGCATCAATACCATAATTTGAACGAACAATAGAATCAAAATGTAGCTTCATCCTTTTCCTAGGGAACTGTTCCATACCTTTCTTGAGTGGGAATTGGAACTTGATGGTACCTTCTTTCATATCAATAATAGCACCCACAGTTCTTAGAAAAGATCTTCCTAACACAATTGCACAAGATGGATTGCATTCAGTATCCAAGACATTGAAATCAACGGGTACCAGGTTATTATTAACCATAATAGGAACATCATTGACTCTCCCCAAAGGTTTCTTCAAAGCATTATCAGCAAGAAAAACATCCAAATAGCAATGTTCCAATGGTGGCAAATCAAACATATCATAGAGCTTTTTAGGTATAACAAAAATAGTTGCACCAAGGTCACACAAAGCATTGCAATAAAATTTATCTACTTTCATTTTAATGATGGGCTCCCAACCATCTTCTAACTTCTTAGGGATAGAAGCTTCAAGTTTTAATTTATCTTCCCTAGCTTTAATGAGAGCATTTGTAATATGAGTAGTAAAAGCCAACTTAAGAGAGCTAGCATTAGGACTTGTGGCCAACTTTTGCAAGAACTTAGTAACTTCAGAGATATTCGAATTATAAAAATCAAAATTATTATCATCAAAGCAAACCGAACCACATTCTCCCATGTTCTTAAAAATTTCAGCACTTTTATCAACACTAGTTTGAGCAGTTTTGGGCAATTTTAAATTTTTGGAAGAAGTAGAGGAGACATTTCCTACACCAACTATGCTACCATTGATAATAGGAGGCTTACTAACATGTGAAACACCATTATTTTCAGAGGTAGTAATAGTAAAAACTTTAACAATATTAGCCTCTTTATCTAGTTCTTTCTCTCTTTCCCATCTAGCACGTAATTGGGCCATCATCCTAACACTTTCATCTATTTGAACTTGGATGACATTAATTTTAGCAAAGGGGTTACTCTCTTTAGTTTCAGTAGGCATAACTTTAGATTTTAAAAGATCAACATCAAGGACAAGACTATCAACTTTAGAAGCAAGTATATCAATTTTCCCAAGCTTTTCCTCAACAGTTTTATTAAACATAATTTGTGTAGTGATAAAATCTTTTAACATGGTTTCAAGTTCAGAGGTGGTAGTCCTATTATTGTTATAAGAACTACCATAAGATTACCATAAGAGTTACCATTATTATTCGAAGGATAGGGCTTATAGTTGTTATTACCATAATTGTTCCTATAGGCATTGTTGTTGAAATTGTTGCTTTTAATAAAGTTCACATCAACATGCTATTCTTCTGCAACTAAAGAAGCTAAGGGAACTTTATTTGGATCAACATGTGATTTACCACTTGCAAGCATAGACATAATAAAATCAATCTTTTCACTCAAGGAGGAGGCTTCAACCTAATTTACATTCTTACCTTGAGGTGTCCTTCCGTATGCCATTCAGAATAATTCACCATCATATCATCCAAGAGTTTTGTTGCAGCCTCCAAAGTGATGGACATAAAGGTACCTCCAGCAGCCGAATCCAATAAGTTTTTTGAAGAAAAATTCAGTCCTGCATAAAAGGTCTGGATGATCATCCAAGCAGTCAGTCCATGGGTTGGGTAATTCTTTATCAAAGATTTCATTCTTTCCCCAGCTTGAGCACCATGTTCATTATCAAGTTGTTTAAAATTCATGATCCTACTTCTTAGAGAAATAATCTTAGCAGGAGGATAGTATTTTCCAATAAAAGCATCTTTGCATTTAATCCATGAATCAATACTATTCCTAAGCAATGAAAGCAACCATTCTTTCGCTCTTCCTCTCAAGGAGAAAGGAAATAATTTCAGTTTTGTGATATCACCATCTATATCCTTATATTTTTTCATTTCACATAGTTCAGCAAAATAATTTAGAGGGGCGGCAGCATCATCAGAACTCACACCAGAAAATTGCTCTCTCATAACAAGGTTCAATAAAGCAGGTTTAATTTCAAAGAACTCAGCTTTAGATGCAGGTGGAGCAATAGGTGTGCATATAAAATCATTATTGTTGGTACAAGTAAAGTCAAACAACGTATTCTCAGCAGTACTCATTTTAGCAAATTACTTAACAGACCGAAATAAAAATACTAAAATAAAATTGCAAAACCAAAATAAATAAGACAAGAAAAACTGAAAATAAATTGCTAAACCGAAATAAGAAAAGTAATGCAAGTAACTAATTTTTTTGTATACTATCTTGCCTCGAGAAAGGAGCTCGCAACAAAGATAGCTTTTTATAGCCCGTTGACTCGACTACCACGCTTAGTTAGTATGTTTTTGATATTAAGCGAACAAGACAATAATAAAAATAAACTAAGCAAGCGAATACAAAAATAAAAAGACTGGAAGTGCGAAAACTCCCCTCGCAGTGGAATGCTCAAATCCCCGGCAACGGCGCCAGAATATCTTGATGCTAGCAGGCGTGTGGTTGGGAAATCCCAAGAGGAAGATGTGAAGTAGTGTAGCAGCAAGATTTCCCTCAGTTATGAAACCAAGGTTATCGAACCAGTAGGAAATGAGAGTTCCCCCGAGGTGTCAATGGCGCCAGAAGTTCTTGGTGGCGTGTTGTTGACGTGGAGCTTGCGCACAACACAATCAAAGTATTTTGTCCCAACTCAACGGTGCGGGTGTCAATCCTACCGGCTTGCTAAAACAAAGGATTAAACGTATGTGTGGAAGAAAGATGTTTGTTTGCAGAAAGTAACATGTTTGCAGTTTGTGGTTTATCAGATTAAAGAAAAGGACATGGGTCCACAGTTCACTAGTGGTGTCTCTTCATAAATAATAATAACATTCATGCGGGTAAACAAATTACAGCTGGACAACTGATAGAATAATGATGACCAAACCAATGCATATACTAATGTTATGATATCTAGTGTGGGATTCATTCGGGCATTACAACAATATACATAGACCGTTCCAACCGCATTTATGACTAATAATCCACCTTCGGGTTAGCCTCCGCACCCCTTTCAGTATTAAGTTGCATGCAACAGATTATCGCCTTAAGCACTATGTGTAAAGTAAGTAAGTAACATCATCCTTAGACAAAGTACTACTGTTTTATCCCTAGTAGCAACAGTACATCTACAACCTTAGAGCTAGCTGTCACCACCCCAAATTAAATAGAGACATGAACCTACTATCGAGCATAAATACCCCCTCTTGGAGTCACAACCATCTACTTGGCCAGAGCATACGCAAGTAACAGAGAGCATGCAATATCATTATATAGCACACACATGATATATTATGAAGAAATAACTTTAGTACTCAATATTCATCAAATCCTAGCAAACACAACATGAAGTATTACACAACAGTGATCTTGATCATGATAGTCAGCTCACAAGATCTAAACATGATAGCACAAGAGGAGAAGACAACCATCTAGCTACTGTTATGGACCCGTAGTCCAAGGGTAGACTACTTACGTATCAGTCCGGAGGCGGTCATGGCGACGTAGAGGCCTGTGGTGACGATTCACCCTCCCGGCAGGGTGCCGGGGAGAAGTTCTGATCTCTCCCAAATTGGTGTTGACGACGGCGGCGGCTCGAGACCCGTGGAGGAAAATATGAACACCGTGCTAGGGTTTTTAGTCGAGGGGGTATATGTAGGCGAAAGGGCGACCCACACCACCTCCTCGCGCGGCCAGAAAGGCTGCCACGCCTGGACCATGTGTGGGCCCCTCGGGCTCCGTCTTCGTCTCTTTTTCTATGCTCTGGAACATTCCCGATGAAAAACAGACTTCTGGATAAAAATCGTCTAATTCTGAGAAGATTTCCTTAAGTACTTTTCTTAAACAAAAAACAGCAGAAAATAGGGAAGTGACACCATGGCATCTTGTTAATAGGTTAGTCCCAGAAAATGCATAAAACTATATAAAATGTATATAAAACATGTAATAACTTGGTATAATATAGCATGGAACATAAGAAATTATAGATACGTTGGAGACGTATTGATATGTCTCCAACGTATCCATAATTTCTTGTGTTCCATGCTATGTTATATCATGTTATTACATGTTTTATATGCATTTTACATAGTTTTATGCATTTTCTGGGACTTACCTATTAACAAGATGCCATAGTGCAAGTTCCCTGTTTTCTGCTGTTTTTGGTTTCAGAAAAGTTCTTAAGGAAATATCCGCCAAATTGGAAACGAGTCAACCAGGAATTATTTTTGGAAAATATGCGTCCAGGAAAACCGAAGACGAGACGAAGTGGGGCCACGAGGCTGCCACATCGCCTCATGGCGCGACTCCTGTAGCTGTAGCGCCGGGAGGTGGTGTGGCGCCCTCGGGATCCCACTGACCTAGGTCTTTCGCCTACAATACCCCCTTGACCTAAAAACATTGAACGGTTAATCACTTTTTCCTCCACAGGTCCCGAGCCGCCGCCTTCGTCAACACCAATTCGGGGGAGATCAGAACTGCTCCCCGATACCCTGCCGGGAGGGGGAATCGTCCCCGGAGGCCTCTACGTCGCCATGACCGCCTCCGGACTTTTGCGTCAGTAGTCTACCTTGGACTACGGGTCCATAGCAGTAGCTAGATGGTTGTCTTCTCCTCTTGTGCTATCATGCTAAGATCTTGTGAGCTGCCTATCATGATCAAGATCATATTTTTGTAATTCTCCATGTTGTGTTTGCTGGGATCCGATGAATATTGAGTACTAAAGTTATTGCTTCATAATATATCATGTGTGTGCTATTTAATGATCTTGCATGCTCTCCGTTACTTGTGTGTGCTTTGGCCAAGTAGATGCTCGTAACTCCAAGATGCGGTATTTATGCTCGATAGTAGGTTCATGTCTCTATTTAATCTGGGCAGTGATAGAAAGCTCTAAGGTTGTAGATGTACTGTTGCTACTAGGGATAAAACAATAGTACTTTATCTAAGGATGATGTTACTTACTTACTTTACACGCAGAGCTTAAGGCGATAATCTGTTGCATGCAACTTAATACTGAAAGGGGTACGAACGCTAACCGGAAGGTGGATTATTAGTCATAGATGCGGTTGGAACGGTCTATGTATATTGTTGTAATGCCCGAATGAATATCACACTAGACTCCATATCATTAGTATATGCATTGGGTTGCTTACCATTATTCTGTCAATTGCCTAGCTGTAATTTGTTTACCACGCATGGATGAATGTTATTATTATTTATGGAGGGACATCACTAGTGAACTGTGGACCCCGATCCTTCTCATTAATCTGATAAAACCACAACTGCAAACCTGTTACTTTCTACAAACATCAGTCTTTCTTCCACACATACATTTAATCCTTTTGTTACAGCAAGCCGGTGGGATTGACACCCTCACCGTTGAGTTGGGGCAAAATACTTTGATTGTGTTGTGTGCCGATTCCACGTCAACCACGTCAAGCTCTTTTCTGGCGCCGTTGATACCTCAAGAGAATTCTTCATCTCCTACTGGTTCGATAACCTTGGTTTCATACTGAGTGAAATTTGCTGCTGCACTACTTCATACCTTTCTCTTGGGTCCCCCAACAACACAACACCATGTGCAACATGTATCATCGTCCAAACACCTATTCGGATTCGCAACGCTGTGTTCAGAAGGCGGACAAAACCATGACAGACTTTGTTAGCCGATGGATCTCAGAAAAGGCCAACTGCAATGGTGTTTCGGATGCTCAGGCTATGCATGCCTTCTACACGGGCCTATAGAAGAAGTCCTTACTCTGTCATAGACTCGTCCGCGAGCAAGTTACAGACCTTGGCGTAATGCTCAACCTTGCTGCCTAGTACGCAGCAGCAGAGGATGACGCCCGTGACAATGATCCGGATGTCAATATCATGCCAAGGCGGAGCAACAAGCGCAAGCAAGCAACAAAAGAGAAACCCTGACTGTCTAACGAGGTTGCCGTCACGTTCCTAGGAAACGGCGACAAAAAGAAGTGGAAAAACAAGAACTGCAACGCCAGCTTAGGCCCAAAAGCGGCACGCATAACTTACGAGCAGGCACAATTCTGCCATGCCCCATCCATGCCTCACTCGGCAAGGTCAGCCATATGCTTAGCGCATGCCGCTTCATGGACGACTTCAAAAAGTATCGCACCGTCGGCTAGAAGTCAAAGAAGTTTGACAAGAAAGACAGCAAGGAAGACGAGGATGACGACTCAATGCAAATCTCAAGCGATGACGACGCTTCCGCCAAGAAAAAGAAGCCTTACCCGAAGGTCAAAGAGTCACTCGTGTGTTTTGTCGGCACACCTTCGGCCAAGGCAGAAAGAGCGGAGATGCGCGAACTCAACGCGACAATGCCAGACGTCCTTCAGTATTTGAACTGGTCTGAGGCGGCAATCACTTGGGATCGGTCCGACCACCCTGATTATGTAACCCACCTAGGAAAATACGCCCTTATTGTCGATCCCACTATCGACAACTTCAGTCTCACAAAAGTACTCATTGGTGGCGGCAGCAGCCTCAACATCCTATACCATGACACACTTTGCCGCATGAATTTGTCTGAGGATCAGATTGATCATAGCAACCTCACTTTTCATGGCATAGTGCCCGACAGACAAGCAAAGTCAATGGGAATCATTAGGATGAAGGTAACTTTCGGACCAGAAGAGAACTATCGCTCAGAGTTCCTACGGTTTGAAGTTGTCCCCTTCAAAAATGCCTATCATGCTATCTTCGGGCGACCGGCTTTCGCCAAATTCATGGCAAGGCCGTAATATATCTACAACAAGCTTAAGATGCCGGGGGAACATGGAACCATTTCGGTTTCCGGGAACTTCCAGAAAGCTAAGGAGTGTGAGCGTGGTATGGCCGCCTTTGCAGAAGCCATCATCCACAAAGAAGAGCTCACACAACTTAAGGCGGACCCAAACAACTCCATGCCCAAGCCAAAAGTGGATGTCAAGAAAACCTTTCAAGCTTCAGAAGACACCAAGAAGGCGGACCTCACACGAGGCGACAAATCCAAGCAAGTCATCATTGGAACCAACTTGGATAGCAAATAGGAAGGCGCGCTCGTCGAGTTGCTCCGTGAGAATCGAGATATCTTTGCATGGTCGCCATCCGACATGCCTGGTGTACCGAGGGAACTTGCCGAACACTCACTCAATATTATCAAAGCATCCAAGCCGGTGAAACAAGCAACAAGACACTTTGGTGATGAGAGACGCAAGACTATAGGGAAGGAGAGAAATAGGCAGAGGGACGCTAATTTCATTAGAGAAGTTGTACACACCAATTGGGTGTCAATTTTTGTACTTGTTCCAAAGAAGAATAAAGAGCTGAGGATGTGTATCGACTATACCGGTGTTAATAACATCTGCCCAAAGGATCCTTTTGCGCTGCCTAGAATTGACCAAGTCGTAGATTCCACAGCAGGCTCCGAGCTACTTTGTTTTCTGGACGCCTACTCAGGATACCACCAAATCAAGATGAGAGAGTCAGATCAACTGAAGACATCTTTCACCACTCCCCACGGGACTTTCAGCTACATAACGATGCCTTTTTTTAGAACACCAGTACCGTAGGGAAAGATCCCTGCGGTTAATTTTATATATAATGGGTCAAAAGCAAAGTATGGAGATTACATCAGGGTGGCTGAAAAGTAAGTGAAAGATACATGATTAAGGTACTGGTGTTCTAATCTAGGCTAGAAGTGGTTTGAGTCAAACTCTCCTTGATGCATAGTGATGGAGATAAATATCATTTTGGAATTTAACTCGCCACCTTCCAAAAGAGGGCTGAACCTTCTTAAAGATGAGATCATTGCGGATCTTCCATATATTCCACGCTGCGCAAGCCATGACTTCCCAATAGCAAGGACCAATGAAGCTGGCTTGGGTAACACGCATTTTGTGAAGTATGGGTATTTGAGTATCCCACTGAAAACCAATAGCTAACCAACAACTTGCAGCGAAAGGGCAGTCAAAATAAGATGGTCTCTGGTCTCTGGTCTCTAGGACCCCTAAACCACAAAGAACGCAGTTTGGGCCATCCACAATGTTCCAATGTTTGTGTACCATGAGATCTTTTGTGTTTAGACGATCATAAAACATCAGCCATAAGAAGACCTTCAACTTAGGAAAACACTTAGATTTCCATAGAGCTTTCAGACATGTATCACATTCCACGTGAGAGAAGATGAATCTATAGAACTTCGCTGCAGTGTATTCAGTGCTACCCCACACATAGACTTTGGTGTCTGCTTGACGATCATTGTGATCCAAATCCTGTAGAATCTCACTGATCTGTATGTACTGATCATGTGCATGAACCGACATGGGCAGTGCAAACTCTTCTCCAAGAGATGATGAATGCATCATATAAGCCACCGATATATCTTCTTCTAGAGCAAAAGAATACAGTTGCGGGTAACGATCACAGAGCGTGGTATCACTGTGCCAAAAGTCCTTCCAAAATAAAGAATCCCTTCCATCATGAACATGGGCTTTAGTGATGCTTCTATACATGTCCATTAAGCTGAAAACATCCTTCCACCAAAATGAACCTCTAGGAGATTGAGCGTGAGGTGGACCAGGATCATATAAATTCCATACAAGCTGGACCCATGGTGTGCCAACTCTGGAAAAGAATTTGTGAAGATACTTCAGCAAAAGAGCCTTGTTCTGAATTTCCAAGTCAGTGACACCAAGTCCACCATGGTCCTTGGGCCTACATACTAACTGCCAGGCAGCTAGAGAGTGGGGGGGGGGGGGGGGGGGGGTCAGAACCCTCTTCTTTAGCCCAGAGACAGTGACGGCGTGAGCGATCAATTTTTTTGTTGAATCCCTTTGGTGTGCACAGGAAATGTATCGGAAGTGAAGAAAGAACAGACTGCACAAATGTCAGATGACTTCCATAATCTAGGAATCTTGCACACGCATTCATACGACGTTCAACTTGATCACATAGAGGGGAGAGATCAGCAATCCTCGTCCTGGTGGTGCCGAGCGGCAACCCTAAATAGGGGAACGGAAGAGTGCCCGTGGCACAACCAAAAACAGTGGCAAGAACATTAAGCTTGGCGTTGTCGATATTAAGAGCCATCAGGCATGAGTTTACATAGTTCACCGAGAGCCCTGTGGCAGCAGTGAAAAGCACCAGCACATTTCTCAATACACTAAGCTGTCGTGGGCATGCTTGCAATATTAGAAGCGTATCATCCGCATACTGAACTATAGGAAAGTCTGCATTAGGGATGGGAAGTGGAGCAACTAGCTGTCCGTCGAGAGCAAGACGGTTAATCATGGATTGTAAAAGGTCTGCACCTTCCACAAATAAACATGCGACAATGGATCTCCTTCGCGAACTCCCCTACGACAAGCAAATTTCTTGCCTGGAACTCCATTCAACAGGACCGAGGAAGTACTAGTATTAAAGATCGACTCAATCCATCCGATCCATCTACTATCATAACCATGAACTTTCAGAATCTCCACAATGGCTCTATGTTCCATTAAATCGAATGCCTCAGTGAAATCCAATTTCAATATAACCGAAGGTTTGCCTGATTGTTTCACTTGATGAATATATTCATAGGCCCACGCTACACAATCCTAAACAGTGCGCGATTTTGGAAAGCCATATTGATTTTTATGAATGATGCCCAGGATCTTACGTTGAAGCCGATTAGCTAGGACCTTTGTAATCAATTTAAAACTTGAGTTGAGTAGCGAGATTTGCCTAAAATCATTAGGACTTTCAGGAGATCGGATCTTTGGTATCAGTGTGATGAAAGCGTCATTTATACTTTGCAGGTTAACCGTACCATTCCAGAATTTATCAAACAGACGGTACTAGTCATATTTAATCACAGGCCAGCAAATCTTGAGAAAGAGACCGCTGAAACCGTCCGGCCCCGGAGCCTTATCAGTGGGGAGGGAAGCAACCACATCATCTATTTCAGTGATGGTGAAAGAACTGAAAGACAATCTAATCCCTCATGAGTGGTCAGAAGATCAGCAAAATTGAAATTGGGGTCGATAAAAATCGAGGTGCCCAATCGTTCCTTGAAGGTATGTCTAAGCAGCCCAGCTTTGTCTTGATGATCCGTGACAACTGACCCATCGGCCCTTTTCAATGAAGCAATGGATTTGTTTCTGTACCTAATAGTTGCCATTGAGTGGAAAAAAGCAGTATTCTCACTTCCGAATTTAGCCCATCTAGAAGTACATCTCTTCTTCCAGTAATCTTGTTTTCATTGGAGTAACAGGTTTAATTTGTTCTTCACAATGATGAGAAAATTCCACTCAGTAATATGCAGTGTCCTAGCTTCCTCCAATTCGTCCAGTTTAAAGATAGTGGCATTACAGTTTTCAATGTAACGATTCCTCATGGATAAGCTAGAAGACCAGTTTTTCAATCCTTTACGGAGGAGCTTAAGTTTTGAAGAGATATTCCTAGCAGTGTCTCCCGGACAATGAGTCTCCCAAATGTTTCTAACCACCTCCATGAAGCCTTGAAGTCTAATCGAATGATTCCCAAAGTTAAACACTTGTGGTTTAGGCACATCTATCCCAATTGTGATGACACACGGAGTATGATCATAAGTAGGTCTTCTATTGGATTAACCATGGTATTTGGATATTTCAGAGTCCAATGTGGAGTCGTAAATAACCAATCCAGCTGGGTGAGAAGTGGATCTGACTGCATGTTGCTCCAAGTAAATGATCTCCCCTTAATCGGAAGTTCAATTAGCCCAAGATAACTAATAACTTCGTTAAATGTCTCAATGTCCACTAGGTTTGCTGCAGGTCTGTTTCTACGCTCGGCATAACGATAGAAGTTGAAATCGCCAATGATAAGCCAATGTGCATCGTCAGCGAAATCAAGACTGAAAAGCCATGTAATAAAATTTTGCCGATCAATACCATGACAAAATGCAGGAGCAACATACTGATACGTCTCCAACATATCTATAATTTCTTATGTTCCATGCTATGCTATATCATGTTATTACATGTTTTATATGCATTATATATATAGTTTTATGCATTTTCTGGGACTAAACTGTTAACAAGATGCCAAAGTGCCAGTTCCATGTTTTCTCCTGTTTTTGGTTTCAGAAGTACTTAAGGAAATATTCTCGGAAGTCGAAAAGAAACATCCTGAAATTATTTTTGGAAAATGAAGGTTCCAGAAGACCGAAAAATTGAGAAGTGGACGACCGAGGGCCCGTCACCACCTCGTGGCGCGGCTCCCTTCTGGGCCGCGTGAGCACGTGGTGACGCGGCCTCGGCCGTCCACCGACCTCGCCCTTTCGCCTATAAGTACCCCCCCAAAACCTAAAAAATTAGACGATATCCATATTTTCCTCCACGGGTCCCGAGCGCCGCCGCCATCGCTGACAAATTTCAGGGGTCAGAAGTTCCTTTTCCGGCACCCTGCCGGGACGGGGATCGATCCCCGGAGCCATCTCCATCGACTCCACCGCCTCCACTTCGACTCCATGATTGTTTGTGAGTAGTTCCCCCATGGACTACGGGTTCTTGGCTGTAGCTAGTTGGTACTCTCTCTCCCATGTAATTAAATACAATGTTCTCATGAGCTGCCTTACATGATTGAGATCCATATGATGTAATCTGTGTTGTGTTTGTTGGGATCCGATGAATTGTTACATTATGACCAGTCTATCTATATAAGTTTGTGAAGTTATAGTTGATGCAATCTTGTTGTGTTTAATGCTTGTCACTAGTGCAGGAGTGGCATGATCTTAGATGTAAGCTCTATATTTATTGCTTATATTGTATCTACAAGTTGTATGCACATGTCATTGTCCGGAACCCGAGTCTCCAAAGTGAGAACAATTGGGATAACCGGAGGGAATAGCTGTGATGTGAGGGTCACATGTTTTCACCAAGTGTTAATGCTTTGCTCCAGTGCTCTATTAAAAGGAGTACCTTAATTGCCAGTAGTTTTCCTAGAGGCGCCGCTGCAAACGGGCTGGCAGGACAAAAGATGTTATGCAAATTTCTCATTGCGAGCACACATAACTATATATGGAAAACATGCCTACATAAGTAATAGTCTGGATATTCTTACTTAATGCTATTTCAATACTGTCAATTGCCCAACTGTAATTTGTTTACCCTACACTTGTTTTTGAGAGTTACCACTAGTGTAGATAGCTGGGAACCCCGGTCCTTCTGTCATCATCATTGCTTTCCTGTCAACTTCACACAATCAACTATTCTCTGGTGCTATTGTCTATGTGTTACTGTTATTACTGCACTCATATTACTGCTGCTTTCACTTCACCCCTGTTACTAGTGCTTTTCCAGGTGCAGCTAAATTGACAACTCGGCTGTTAAGGCTTGTAAGTATTCTTTACCTCCCCTTGTGTCAATCAATAAATTTGGGTTTTACTTCCCTTGAAGACTGTTACGATCCCCTATACTTGTGGGTTATCAAGACTATTTTCTGGCGCTGTTGCCGGGGAGGCATAGCTCTACTCATAAGTTCACCTGGGGAGTACACTCTACCTCTCTCTCTGTTTTTATTTTTATTGTATTTATTTTCTTGTCTAGTTTATTTGTGCTTAGTTTATTTCTGTTTAGTTTTGTTTTGTTTAGATTACTTCTTTCTAGTTTTTTTTTGTTTAGTTTTTTTTTGTCTTGTTTTATTTTTTTACCGAAAACCATAAAAAATTGAAAAACCGAAAATTTAAAAAACTGTTACTATGGAAGAACTTAATGAATTATATATGAATTATAGAGAATCATATAAGGGAAAAGTCATGAGAGGCGTGTTAGGAAAGTTGAATACACTTGCTAAAGTTTTGCTTAAACGCCATTATATAAATTGTTGCTTTGAACAAGATACTAAACATCTTAAATTCCAATGTGGCTTTAGTAAAGAAGCTTTAATTGTGAACTATCATTGGAATAACTATATTGATATTGTATTTGAAGAAGTAGAACAATTTGTTATATTTATGGGAGCTTCTGAAATAGAATCCTTCATGTCTAAAAATTATGAAACATGTGTTGCTTGTAATACACTTAAAGATTATGTCTCTTCTATCCTTAATTATTGCATATAATATTTCAGCAATAATCCTTATATCATTGATTATAAAGAGAGACTCATTAATGCACAAGAATGATTCCACAATTTGCAGGAACCTATGGAAGAAGAAATTGCTAAACCTGAAAGCTCATTAGATGAAAAAGAAGAGGAGAGTGAAGAACAAAAGGAGGAAGAATGGAGTAGCTACCCATGCCTACCTTCTAATGAGAGTAACTCTTCATCCCTTACACTATTTGATTGTCCCCCATGCTTACCAAAGGAGGATGAATGTTATGTTCCTGTGGATTCTCTTGAAATATTCCTTATGAGTAAAACTTGTGAAAACAATTATGCTACTGTTATATATGATAATTCATGCTATTTTGATAAATCTTATGAAAATCCTTTATTTATGCCTAATTTTGAAATGGATGGTACTAAAGAAGTTTGCTTAGAAAATGTTTATGATAAAGCTCTAGATGATGGTCCTATGTTACTTGATAATATTAATTGTACTACTATTGAAAATGGGATTGAAGAGGTCTTGACTTTATCTAGGAGTCGCATATACCTTGAGAATGATCAATCATCTTGTTATAAAATTGTTAAAAGTGGGTTTGAATGTTTTATCGCACTATTATAGAGCTCGATAAAAATTATGTGTTTATAGATCATGAAAAGCATACTTTATGTGATGGTTATGTTGTTGAGTTTGTTCATGATGCCACTGAAAATTATTATGAGAGAGGAAAATATGGTTGTAGAATTATTCATGGTACTAAACACCTCTCTATATGCTTAGTATGGTTTTAGAATTATTCATGGTACTAAAACACCTCTCTATATGCTGAAAATTTTGAAGTTACTCTTGTTTTATCTTCCTATGCTTGTCACTTTGTTCTTTAAAAATTTATTAGTGTACAAGATTCCTATGCATAGGAAGTGGGTTATACTTAAATATGTTTTGTATGTGATTCTTGATGCTCCTTTTGCTTCATTTTCTATTTTCATGAGAGCATCATTACAACTATCAAGCCTAGCTAAAAGGCATTAAAGAAAAGCGCTTGTGGGAGACAACCCATGTTTTATTTCTGTTATTTTTCTTTTATTTGAGTCAAGGAGCATGCTTACCTCTGTAACAACTCCTTTATATCTTTATTTTATTGCATAGTTGTGCCAAGTAAAGTCTCTAGTAGGAAATTGATACTAGATTTGGATTTCTGCGCAGGTAACAATTTTTCTGCTGATCACCGTTAAATTCGTAAATCTTTACAGAAAAATTTAAATGACCTGGGATTTTATGAGCATGATTCGCAGATATGTACGCAACTTTCATTAGTTTTGATTTTTCTGATGTGAGCAAGTTTAGTTCCTCAAAAAAATTCATATTTACTGGCTGCTCTGTTTTGCAAATTTTGTCTCTGTTTTTTGCATTGTCTCTTGTGGACTTTAAGTAGGTTCTCTATCATGGAGGGCTGTAGCTAATGTTTTATTGAGTTATTGTATTGTGTCACAACAGTACCAAAGTTGATTAATATTTTTGAATACTAACCCCTCTAATGAAGTTTATGAGAAGTTTGGTGTGAAGGAAGTTTTCAAGGTTCAAGGGAGAAGGATGATATGATGTGATCAAGAAGATGAAAGAGTCTAAGCTTGGGGATGGCCCCGTGGGTCACCCAAGCATATTTCAAGAAGACTCAAGCATCAAATCTTGGGGATGGCCAAGGCATCCCCTTGTTCATTAACAACTTATCAGGTCATCTCTAGTAAAACTATATTTTAATTCCGTCACATCTTATATTCTTTACTTGGAGCGTCTATTTGTTTTTATTTCTGTTTTTGTTAATTTCATTCTCTGAATAAAATGGATCCTAGCATTCTTGTTTGGGAGAGAGACACGCTCCGCTTTTTCTTATGAATACTCCTATTCTTAACTTATATTTGTTGAGTATTCTTCTCTAGCTACTGTAATACTTTCAGCTCTTGTTTTCATGCACCTCTTGCTCAGAGCTGTTAGTCATATATTATACTCTCATATCTCATTGTTAAATACTTGGAGAGTTTATTTTTTGGTGTTTGGATGGAAACAGAAAATGCTAAATGTGGTAGATGGTATAACAAAAAGATATACATGTTCTTGTAGATCATTGTCTTGATTTTTTGTGATGCTTGGCAATTTTTTTGAGCTCTCAATTAGATCATGTTTAAGCTTTTGCATCATGTAGTTAAAACCTATTAGTGGAGAACTACCGTAAAACTTGTTGAAATTTTGTTTCCATGTTTGGTATCTCTAAGGTCTAGATATTTTCTAGTTAAAGTGTTTGAGCAACAAGGGAGACAAATGTAGAGTTTTATAATGCTTGCTATATGTTTTGTATATACGTCTTGTTGTCATAGTTTATACTTGTGTTTGCTTTAAACAACCTTGCTAGCCAAAGCCTTGTACTGAGAGGAATACTTCTCGTGCATCCAAATCCTTGAGCCAAAACCCATGCCATTTGTGCCCACCATACCTACCTACTACATGGTATTTCCTGCCATTTCAAGCAAATACTTTGTGTGCTAACTTTTATTCAAAACTTATTATCCTTTATTTGTCTCAATGTTTATTAGCTCATTAGGAAGTATGTGGTGTTACGGATATCAACCTTGTCATTTGGTTTTAGACAGACTTTCACCAACCGGACTAGTGGCATATACACCGCTTATCCATTAACTTTGTAAAAAGAGCTGGCAAATGGGGTGCCCAGTCCCAATTAATTACAACTTTAACCGCTGCATTCACATTTTTACCCTGATCTAATAAACCAAGCAATGATACTAGTTCTAAGCTACATGTGTAAACAAAACATAAAACATGGATGATCTGCCCTTGGGTAGAAATAACGTCCTTCATGGGAGCCGTTCTTAAGAAAGTCTGGTTGACAAGGGGGGTAGAGTGCCCATTACCATTCGTTGACAACGACAAACACCGCTCAAAACTTACTTGTATGCTCTAAATTTTGAAAACCTATAAAACTAAGAAGCTCTAGCACATGTTTGAATCCCGGCTTCCCTCTACGAAGGGTCTATCCTTTACTTTATGTTGAGTCAGTTTACCTACTTCTTTCTATCCCCGAAGCAAACATTTGTGTCAACTTTGTGCAACAATTCTTATATGCTTACTCATTGCACTTGTTATATTCCTTTGTGTTGAGAACTATCTATAGGATATACATGTTCAAAGTTGAAAGCCAATGCTGAAACTTATATCTTCCTTTGTGTTGCTTCAATGCTCTTTTACTTAGATAATATTGCTTTATGAGTTAAATCTTATGCCAATCTTATTGATGCTTGTTTTAAAGTACTATTCGTGAAGAGCTTTTACTTATATGATGTTGTTGTTTACTCCTTGTCTATTTGTTAGCAAATTATAGATCATTGCCTTGAGTCATATCATTCATAACATGAGCCTTACATTATTATATGATCAAGACTGTGTGAAAGCATGTCACTTCAGAAATTATTCTTTTTATTGTTTTTGCCTACTCAGGACGAGTAGAACTAAGCTTGGGGATGTTGATACGTCTCCAACGTATCTATAATTTCGTATATTCCATGTTATGCTATATCATGTTATTATATGTTTTATATGCATTTTATATAGTTTTATGCATTTTCTGGGACTAACCTATTAACAAGATGCCAAAGTGGCAGTTCCCTGTATTCTGCAGTTTTTGGTTTCAGAAAAGTACTTAAGGAAATATTCTCGGAATTCGAAAAGAAACATCCTGGAATTATTTTTGGAAAATGAGGGTTCTAGAAGACCGAAAACTTGACGAAGTGGACAACCGAGGGGCCGTCAACACCTCGTGGCGCGGCTCCCTTCTGGGCCGCGCGAGCACGTGGTGACGCGGCCTCGGCCGTTTACCAACCTCGCCCTTTCGCCTATAAGTACCCCCCAAAACCTAAAAATCAGACGATATCCATATTTATTTCCACGGGCCCGAGCGTCGCCGCCATCGGCGACAAGTTTCAGGGGTCAGAAGTTCCTGTTCCGGCACCCTGCTAGGACGAGGGTCGACCCCCGGAGCCATCTCCATCGACTCCACCGCCTCAACTTCGACTCCATGATGGTTTTTGAGTAGTTCCCCCATGGACTACGCGTTCTTGGCTGTAGCTAGTTGGTACTCTCTCTCCCATGTACTTCAATACAATGTTCTCATGAGCTACCTTACATGATTGAGATCCATATGATGTAATCCGTGTTGTGTATGTTGGGATCCGATGAATTGTTACATTATGATCAGTCTATTTATATAAGTTTGTGAAGTTATTGTTGCTGCAATCTTGTTGTGTTTAATTCTTGTCACTAGTGCACGAGTGGCATGATCTTAGATGTAAGCTCTATATTAATTGCTTAGACTATATCTTCAAGTTGTATGCACATGTCATTGTCTGGAACCCGAGGCCCCAA
The DNA here is from genome assembly GCA_026929855.1 of Poa annua. Lineage (NCBI taxonomy): Eukaryota > Viridiplantae > Streptophyta > Magnoliopsida > Poales > Poaceae > Poa > Poa annua. The sequence goes on from CM049427.1 coordinate 100,162,861, forward strand.
CGTGATAGCAATTGGGATAACCGGAGGGAATGTCTGTGATGTGAGGATCACATGTTTTCACCAAGTGTTGATACTTTGCTCCGGAGCTCTATTAAAAGGAGTACCTTAATTGCCAGTAGTTTCTCTAGAGGCCCCGATGCAAACGGGCTGGCAGGCCAAAAAAATTATGCAAGTTTCTCATTGCGAGCACGCACAACTATATATGGAAAACATGCCTACATAATTAATAATCTGGATATTCTTACTTAATGCTATTTCAATACTGTTAATTGCCCAACTGTAATTTGTTCACCCTACACTTGTTCTTGAGAGTTACCACTAGTGTAAATAGCTGGGAACCCCGGTCCTTCTATCATCTTCATTGCTTTCCAGTCAACTCCACACAATCAACTATTCTCTGGTTCTGTTGTCTCTGTGTTACTGTTACTACTGCTCTCATATTACTGATGCTTTCACATCACCCCCGTTACTAGTGCTTTTCCAGGTGCAGCTGAATTGACAACTCGGCTGTTAAGTCTTATAAGTATTCTTTGCCTCCCCTTGTGTCGAATCATTAAATTTGGGTTTTACTTCCCTCGAAGACTGTTGCGATCCCCTATACTTGTGGGTAATCACATACCAGCGCTGTATGCAAATTTGCTTGCATGAACATATCGGCCGCAATGTTCACGTCTACGTTAACGACATTTCGGTTATGTCAAAAAAGAAGGCGGATCTCCTAGAGGACTTGGAAGAAACTTTTCAGAATCTTTGGAAATACCAGATGAAGCTCAATCCCGCAATGCGTTTTCGGTGTTCCTGCCGGCAAGCTACTTGGCTTTATCATTTCCGAATGGGGGATTGAAGTCAATCCGGAGAAGATCAAGGCTATCCAGAACATATCCAGACCAATTTGTCTGAATGACGTGCAACGCTTAGCCGGCTCGGCAGCGGCCGTCAGTCGTTTCATAAGCCGACTTGGAGAAAAGGCTATGCCCCTCTACCGGCTAGTGAGGAAATCCGACAACTTTGAGTGGACAGCAGAAGCAGACGCCGCCTTACAACAACTTAAGGAGGCACTCATGTCCGCTCCCATATTGGTAGCACCTCGATCGCAGGAACCAATGCTGCTCTACATCTCGACAACCGACGCAGTTGTCATCGTTGTCCTGGCTGTGGAAAGAAAGGAAAGCAAAGCCACGACGTCTGAGCAACGTCCGATCTACTTCATCAGTGAATTCTTTTCCGCCTCCAAGCAGAGGTATCCACATTACAAGAAGCTGGTTTATGGTGTATTCTTTGCCGCCAGAAAGCTTAGGCACTATTTCCAGGAGCACATAGTGACAGTAGACAGCAGGGCACCGTTGGGAGACATAATCAACAACGTAGAGGCAACATGCCGTGTCGCCAAGTGGGGCATCGAGCTTGCCGCCTTCGATATAGTCTATAAACCACGGACCACCATCAAGATTCAAGCACTTTCCGAATTTTTTGCCGACTGGACGGAGACCATGTAGGAAACAGTACTCCCCGAGTCAAAATATTGGGTCATGCACTTTGATGGATCAAAGATGCTCAAAGGCTCGGGGGCTGGGATTGTCTTGCGCACGCTAAAAGGCGATAAGCTCAGCTACGTGTTGCATATTCATTTCGTAGCAACCAACAACGTAGCAGAATATGAAGCTTTGCTTCACGGGCTACATGTGGCAAACGATCTCGGTGTCAAAAGAATCCTCTGTTATGCTGACTCCGACTTGGTCGCACAACAAGTATGCGGTACATGGGATGCGAAAAGCGCGACAATGGCGGCGTACATAGCCAAGGTTGACGAATTCGCCAAAAATTTCATGGGCTATGAAGTCCGGCATGTTCCAAGAGCTGAAAACGAGGCGGTAGACACCCTCACCAGACTCGGGTCAGTACGCAAAAAGGTGCCAAAGGACATTTTCCTGAAACATCTGCACAAGCCGTCTATTAAGGGTGCCGACTTGTTGGACCCCGATTTAGAAGAACCAGTAGAAGTGGCAAGTCTGACCGTCTACCTGGTTCAGCCAGATTGGACTGTCCCCTATCTCGACTTTTTAGTCAACCAGAAGTTGCCGGAAGACGATGAGGTGTTGAAAGCATTCACAATTATCAAAGGCGAGCCAAAGCATTCACAATTATAAAAGGCGAGCTATACAAGCGAAACACGTGCGATATCTATCAGCGGTGCATATTGCCTGAAGAAGGCCGGAAAATCCTAAAGGACATACACACTAGCACCCGCGGACATCAGACCTCCGCCAGGTCCATCGTGTCCAAAGCTTTCCGCCAAGGTTTTTACTGGCTAACCGCCAAAGAAGACCCCGAGCACATCGTGAAGACATGCAAAGGCTGCCAATTGTATGCCCGCCAACCTCACTTGCCGGCACAAAAACTCAGGACAATCCCAATCACCTGGCCGTTCGTGGTCTGGGCTTAGATATGGTTGGTCCCTTCAAGAAGGCATCGGGTGGATACACCCAGCTATTGGTTGTTGTGGACAAGTTCACTAAATGGGTCGAAGCCAATCCGATCAGCAAACTTGACGCACACAGAGCCACCAATTTCCTCTGGGGAATAATCTCTCGGTTCGGAGTTCCACACAACATTATCACAGATAATGGAAGCAATTTGTCTCAAGGCGACATCGAAGAATACTGCAATGATCTAGGCATCCGGCTTGATTTGGCATCCGTGTCACACCCTCAGTCAAATGGGCAAGTAGAGCGTACAAACAGCCTAGTCCTCTCAGGACTTAAGCCTCGTCTCGAAGCTCCATTACGTAGGGCAGCCGACGCTTGGGCAGATGAGTTACAATCCGTACTCTGGAGTTTTGTACAATGCCAAACAGATCTACAGGCTACACTCCTTTCTTCTTAGTATATGGAGCAGAGGCGGTGCTATCCACCGACATGAAATATGATTCCTCCCCAGGATTTCAAGCCTACATCGAGCAAGACGTCGAAGATGCAAGACAGGATAGCCTAGACTTGTTGGATGAAGAAAGAGACGTTGCTCTCCATCGCTCTGCCTTGTATCAGCAACAACTTCGCCGCTATTATAGCCAGAGACTGCGAAAGCAAAGCTTCAGAACAGGAGACCTAGTTCTCCGCCTAATTCAAGACAGAAAAGGCTTGCATAAGTTGTCCCCGCCATGGGAAGGACCTTTTATAGTCACAAAGGCGTTGCTCAATGGTTCCTACTACCTGTCCGATATTCGAGACACAGAAGACAAGAAAAGGCGCAAGAAGCAGGCAGGCAGGAGAGGAACCAAGCGAAAACAAGGCATTGCCGATCCGTTCGAGCAAACAAGACGGCCTTGGAACATTGAGCAGCTGCGTCCCTTCTACACTTAGCAATTTCTGATTGTAATAAGTTATACTCCCTCCGTTCCATAATGTAAGATGTTTTAGCCTCTTTCAGGCCACATGTATCTAGACTTATTTTAGTGTAAGATTCACATGAACCTTACACTAAAATAAGTCTAGATACATGTGGCCCCAAAGAGGCTAAAACATCTTACATTTAGGAACGGAGGGAGTATATGATTATGAAATAAAAGTCTATGGCTCCTAATCTGTGTTGAGAAGCATGCCATCTTTTGTCTTTTCTTGCAATCATATACCCTTATATATCTAAGTTACCTGTTTTTTAGCTCCGTGCAAAGGTCCAAACTGGTAGATTCTTGCAGCTTTCGAGCCAAACAACAGCAAAAATCAACTTTTTGCGCCACCTAATTCCTTTACTTTTGATTACTTATATGTGGTTCGCCTAGTAGTATGTCTTTGGCGCCAACATGTTGGCTTTGGTTTCTGATTCTAAACATATGATACTAGCCCTGGTTGTTTCAGCTAAAGTTCCCGACAGAGTTTTGCCAACATACAAAAAGTCAAGCATATAGTCAAAAGAAAATTAAGACGGGCCATATAAACAACAAGATTACTTAAGTAGAAAAATAAAGTTAGCTGGCTCCACCCTAGCATTACATCTCCAAAAGTTATTTACATATAATACAAGTTGAGATCAAATGTTTTCATGGGCAGGAGAAGGCTGGCCGCCAAGAAGCACTTAAAGATGACGCCTACAACCTAAGGCACTGGCTCGGGGGCTGCCAACATCAGGCATGGGGGCTGGTAACTCCAGCCCCACAGCTATCGCTCCCCACCGCTTCTACCGTGGCGACACCTTAGATTTCTTCCCCGGCGCGTGGCACTGGATGGCACTTGTAGAAGACAGTCGTGTCTACCATGTCGGCAACCAGCGTGGCATAGCCGGCAACGCTGTTCAGCACAGCTGTCGGCCGAACCTTGCTTCCATCTTCATAAGAAGATGACATGCCCTCGGTGACGACGTCAATCTCCGCCTTTGGGTAGAGGGCCATGAATAAGCCAAGTGCAGTCTTTGCACCACCCCGTGCCGCCGACTTCAATGAGCTTTTGTGTAGCTTCGTTGCTTGGTCCAGCATGCTAGGTACATCGCTGAAGTCGGTAGGCTCCTGGCTATCCGAGGAGATGAAGAACTTGGTGGCAAACCGTTTGGACGCCGCCAATGTCTCGGTGATCAGCTCACCCAGACGCGCAAGGCAATCTTGGCGGGGGCTGACAACCTTGTCATCACCTAAGCCGGCAGCAACTGCACCAATTAAACCATCACAGTTAGCAAGGGTCTAAGTACTTAAATGACTGTGACGACAAAACAAAGGAGGTCTTACCAAGGACCGAGTCATGGAAGGCCGAAAACTCAACCACGTGAGTCGACAACGCGTCCTCTGCGGTTTTGGCGCGAGAAGTCTGCTTGGATATCTCTTCAGCAGCCGCCTTCTCCGCCTCCTCCAACTTCTTACGCAGGCTATCCAGCTCACCAGTTAGCTGGCTAGTTTCCAGCGCAAACTTAAGTTGTTGGGCCTCCATAGCCTTCTGGTGCTCCTCCTTCATCGCCAAGTTGGCGGCCGCCAAGTCAGAGGCTTCATTCATAATAGCTTGCATGTCAGTAGACGCCTTCAAAATATCTTGGGCATGATCTAGCAGTTCTACAATATGAATAAGTCGGCTAAATCATTGGCGGAAGCAAACATAACATGGCGGAAGGAAAGAACTCAGTGATTTTACCTTCATCTTTTTGGCGGGCCGCCTCTAGCTCGGCAATCCGCGCGTCCTTGGCCTCGTTGTCTTTCTCCAAGACACGATATCGCATGTTCAACTCCTCTTTGGTAGAGATGAGCTCGACATTGGCGGTGAGAACACCCTCTGAAAATAGCCAGCAATATACGAACAACGTCAAAAAACACTCAGTCGGCTATAATTTCATTATATTGCCACCTAAGTGCTCGGGGGGGGGGGGGGGGGGGGGGGAATGAATATGTATATACTAGCATCGCTAAATTAATAACTTACCGCGATATCCCCTTCCAGATCGGCGAAGGTCGTGGCAGCAAAATTGGCAAAGGACAGAGTTGCCTCCTTGGCGTCCTTCAAAGACGCCCAGGGTTCCCTAACCTTCCCGCCTTCAGAAGATGGGTCTGCCGCGGCGGCCCACCGGCGACCTCCTCCACCAGCTCCTCCTTGGCAACGCGCGATTGGCCGGCATTATTGGCCGCAGCCTCTGCCGAATGAGAAGGGAAGCCGGTGGCACGGTGATACGTCCAAAACGTATCTACTTTCCCGAACACTTTTGCTATTGTTTTACCTCTAATTTGTGTATTTTGAATGCAACTAACACGGACTAACGCTGTTTTCAGCAGAATTACCCTGGTGTCTTGTTTTTGTGTAGAAATATCAACTTTATGGAAAAACCCTGAAAAACACCTGGAAGTCATTTTGTCATCGGGAGAGTCCAGAAACCACGAAGACCAAACAGAGGGGAGCGCCGAGGTCACGGCACTACCTCCTGGCGCGGGTGGGACCTGGCCACGCCAGCAGGGGTGGGGCCACCTTGCTCACCCCTCGCGACCTCCTCGCGGCTACTTATCCCTTCTGACCTAAAAACCCACGGGGGTGTCCACTTTTCCTCAGAACATCTTCGTACGCCGCCGCCACCGCGAACCCTAGTTCGGGGACTAGAAGTCTCTGTTCCGGCACCCTGCCGAAACGGGGAATCGAAGGGGATCATCGCCATCGTCATCGCCAACGCCTCTCCATCAACCATCCATGTTTCCCCCATCCATGTGTGAGCAATCCACCACTGTAGGCTTGAGGAGATGGTACGGATTGGATGAGATCATTCATGCAATAGCTGTAATATCGTTAGGGCATGGTGCCTAGTATCCGTTATCAGAGTTTTACGTCATTGTTGCAACTTGTTATGCTTAATGCTTGACACTAGGCCCCGAGTGCCATGATTTCAGATCAGAACATGTTATTGTATCATGAGAATAATTATTGTTTTGGATCATATCTATGAGTTGTATACACATAATACTGTCGGAAACCGATGGCCCCAAAGTGACAGCAATTGGGATAACCGCAGGGAATGGCTGTAATGTGAGAATCACATGTGTTCACGGAATGTTAATGCTTTGCTCCGGTACTTTATAAAAAAGAGTACCTTAATTGCCAGTAGTTTCCCTAGAGGCCCCGCTGCAAACGGGCTGGCATGACAAAAGATGTTGTGCAAGTTTCTGATTGCGAGCACGCACAATTAAATTGGAATTCATGCTTATGATTAGTTAATACTTGGATGCTTTTATCTTATTTATCTGTAAGTGCCTATGCTATGATATTACATGAACGATCTTATCCATGCAACGCCCGTACATCTGTCCCTAAGCCTACATTATTTAATCCTGTTGTCTACTGCAATCACAATCGTTGTCTTACTTCAACTATTGTTGTTATTTCACTACTGTGTCTGCTATAAAACTGTTGATACTGATAATCTGTCTCGAGCAAGTCCATTCATAGGTGCAGCTGATCTGACAAATCATTTGTTAAAGCTTATAAATATTCTTTGACTCCACTTATGTTGAATCAATAAATTTGGATTTTACCTCCCTCGAAGACTGTTGCGATCCCCTATACTTGTGGGTCATGACATCCAATTCTATGCCCATCTACGATGCCACTGGAATCATGTACTGGGGGATCCCTAATTGCAATACGGAGGATGGCTCTCCTCCCTCCCACCCACGGCTTATCTCTCCTCCACCCTCCCTCCGGCGATGGTGACCTCCACGCCTATTTATGGATGTCCTCTTGCTTTGGGATTTTTTGCCGGGCAAAGCCCTGGCGGATCTGGTGCGTCGTCGCTTCAAGTCCTCTGTCCACTTTTCTCCCTCCCCCACCGTGAAGGAATTCTTTTTGGTGGCTTCTTTCCCATATGCTTCTTTTGCCCTGTCCGAGGACACGGTTGGTTTAGCCCTTCAATGTTGTTTGGGAGGGGATGCGGCTGGTTTTCGCGTGTGTCAGCTCAGCGATCGCAAGTTTCATTTCTCGGTTGCTTCCAACAGTGTGGGACATTTCATTGTATCGCTCAGAAATAGACGGTGGCCGGATTTTCATTGCGCTTTCTCACTATTCCGGGGGAATGGTTCTGCTGCTTGCTTTGATTCCGTCCGCAAGACTCAGCTAGATTCCTCCTAGCAATCACCCTCGCGCAAACTTAAGCGTTCAGATGTTATTCTTCTTTCTGCTCCTCGCCGCTCGTTGGCTATCCATACCTCTATGGATTTTCTTCGCTAGCCAGAGAGTAGTTCTAGCGTGTCCGTGGAACTGAGCAAATTCGGATTCACTGCGCCCCGTAAGGTCAAACCGGCTAGTAAGATCGAGCTTCCGGCGTCCAGAATTCAATTTGGTTCCTTCACTCCGGTTCCTATTCCCTCGCCGGCGCCGGCGACGGCGGTGACGTCCATGGACGGAATTCAACTTGGATAATTTCTTTGCCCGTTACGCCCTATTGCGGCAGCCCCGGAATTTTTGGGATTTAATTGTCCGCGTTATTTTGGTGGCCGTAATCTAAGCCCTGCCTTTATTTGGAAATGTTGTTTCAATAATGATCCGGAATTCACGTGCGAGATTCTTGAGAAGATCATTATTCTGAGGAAGGCGGGATATTCAAATTCTGATATCAATCCACACTAGAGATTTGGTGCGCCCCTCCCCCGAATGAGTTCATTTTCGGCCTGTTGGGCCGCTGCTCTGTTTGTGGCATGTCGAGATGATGTGGTTATACCAGATAGGTATACTCAGCCTGTTATGTTAAAGGGTGTTTTCCCGTGAGGCCCAGTTGATGGCCCATATAAAGGAGAGGATAAAGAACTTTCGACCAGCTGGAGTACGGAACAAGTTAGGTGGCTTCGTGCTGACTTAGGAAGCTTACAATTATAATTTAAGTTGTATTCGAACTCCTTAGACCTGGATCCCTATATGTATATGGGTTGGAGGGAGGCAATAGTGCTACGTGCAATCTGAGATACCCAAACCCTAGCGAAGCTCTGACTCGCCGGGATACCATTGTAATCATATTGAGAGGTTGATAATATAGATCTGACGAGCAATCCTTTGCTTGTCAGCCGTCCGATTTCGCCAACACCCATATACTCTTCCTGTCGATACAACCCTAGGTGCTTCACCATGGGACTTGTCGAGTTAATCCCTCGTCAATTGGCACCGTATGTGGTAAGAACGGGCGTTGCATCAACGGAGTCGGCGGCTCCATCGGCAGCAGCAACGGCAGGGCCGCGACGGGGTCCGCCGGATCTTAGGTAGCCATACGCAGTCGGGACTTTCGGTTTCGTCCCGCACTCGGAATCAGAACGACCAGCATTCGCGGGCGTGCACTCAGGTATGGATCTGACCTTCGGCAGTTTCCATATCCTTGTAAATCAGTGGGGAACTCTCCACGTGGCGGGCCCAGTCCGATCAACAAGTCTGGGCGTCAAGATCGCTTCTGCGCCACTCGCGGGACCCTCAACTACCGCGTCATCGTCAAGCGACAAGATCGCATTTGCGCCACGCCCGGGATCCTCAACTCCCACGTCATCGTCAAGCGTCAAGATCGCATCTGCGCCACTCACAGGATCCTCAACTCTCGCGTCAAAGTCAAGCGTCAAGATCGCATCTGTGCCACTCGCGGGATCCTCAACTCCCGCGTCATCGTCAAGCGTCAAGATTGCATCTGCGCCACTCGCGGGATCCTCAACTCCCGTGTCATCGTCAAGCATCAAGATCGCACCTGCGTCACTCATGGGATCCTCAACTCCCGCGTCATCGTCAAGCGTCAAGATCGCATCTGCGTCACTCGCGGGATCCTCAACTCCCGCGTCACCATCAAAAGTCAAGATCAAACCCGCGTCGTCCACGGAAACAACAAATCCGTTTGCTTCATTGCAGGAGTTAGGCGTGGCGTGCTGCTGCTCCGACTGTGCTGCTTTTCAAGTCGCTTCCATACTGCGCGATGGGAGATCATATGGGGATAGCAAGCGCGAGCATAGGAACAGGGGGCACAACGGGTACAGTCAGCGGGCTATTCAAGTCTGCACGGTGGATGACACCCCAGGAGTCACACCGATTCAACACCCAGCGCCACAGGGCACCCAATACCCTTTCATATTACGGATGGCGGGTGATGATCTGGAAATTACAAAGGAGATGGCCATCAGGTTAGAAGATGTTGTCAACAAAGGCACTTTCTTTATCTGTCGACTCCACCAGGGAGGATTTATTGGCATACCAGTACCTGAGACGCAAGAAAAATCTCGAATTAGTTGAGATGCAGAACACACTCAACAAGCGTCAGGCAAGAGCGGATTCGCTCAATGCAAGAAGGTTGGCTTACTCGTCCTCATATTCGACTGGCGCAGAGCCAGACACAACAGAGCATTTAAGGACCAGATCCAGGTTACCTGAGGCTGGTCCAAAGCTGAATAACGTCAGACATAAATTCATGACTATCGCGGAGGACAGTATTCCCATTCCAAAAACCACGGCGGCAGCCGTAGCTTCTGTAGCAATCTACCTCCCATCCATCATGCCTCCGCAGGATGACCAGCGACACGCACTTCATCGGGCACAGATCGAGGCTTTAGGACATGTTGGGTCAGCGTTCGTACTAGTGAAGACCCCGGCGGGCCGACCGGGGAACAGCCCCGGTCAGAATCCCCAGGGTATGGGCACCCGTGCAAACGACAGTAGACCGGTCGATCAGCCGGCCCCGGGTGAGGACACCCGTCGCGGCAGTCGGCGACAAGAGGAATGTGCTCATGTCCAGTTTCCGCCACCGCGACGACCGAGACAGAGGTGACCTGGAGCGGAGCAGGTTTAGACAACGTAATCGGAGCAGCCGAGACAAAGAGGAGACCGAGGAAGAGCGCGCCACTCGATGCCGTCTCGAGAGAGAAGAGCGCATGCGTAGTAGAGAGGAGCAGCGTCAGCAGAGACAAGCTGCCAGCTTCGATCATGATTATGCAGAGGAAGGATGCGATGCAAGAGATGTAATCACTCAGCGGTTAATAAACAAGCGCCGACACCAGCGTAGGCGTCGCAGTCCCACCCCGGGCTCCAGTCGGAGCAGTTCAGACTCGGACTCTGATGTCGAGCCGTGTGGTGCAATATGCTTCACATCGGCGGTACGCAACACTCGCATGCCAAAAAGGTTCAAGCTAACTTCTGAAACTCCCAAGTACGATGGCAGTCAAGAGCCGTCAGCGTGGTTAGAGGACTATACGACCCAATAGCGTGTCAGCGATGAAATACCACGAATGACATGCAATACATCCAGTTAATGTTGACGGGATCTGCCCGCGCCTAGCTCAGAGGACTGCCGCGCAATTCGTATGGAACATGGGAAGCTTTTTGCAGCGACTTCAAGAGAAACTTTTCCTCCATGTTCAAATGACCCGCGTCTTTCCAGCAGCTCCGAGCTTGTAAGCAAAAGCCTGGTGAAACACTTTGCGAGTACATTCAGCGCTGGACCACCATGAAAAACTCAGGCGAAAACATCTCCGAGGACAACGCCATATTCGCATTTATACAAGATGTCAGGCGCAATGACTTGCAGGAAACACTAGGTCGGGGAGACCAGAAGACAATTGTACATCTCATGGAAATAGCCAATAAGTGGGCCGATGGGGAAGACTCAGTAAGAAACGACACAGGACCCTCACTAGAGGCGGATCGCCAACAGGGAAATAACGAGCGTCGCGGTCGTTTCGACAGAAGAATCAGGCCAAGGCCATATGGCGGAATGGAGGGAGTCGAGCAAGTAGCGGCTGGTTTTTAGGAGAATCGCGCAAACCATTGCACCCAACAGGGGGAAAGCTCGGGTGGAGAGCGAGAGGACAGGAATCTTCTCGACATAATTCGAGAGGATGCAAACAGAAGACGTGATTTCAAGCCAAGAGGAACGCGGTTCGAGCGACCCTATCGAACGCCAGCTCAGCAACTTACCGACCCTTGTAGGATGCACCTGTTCAAGGATAATTTCGAAAACTTACGAGCCACACACATATTAAATGATTGCCGTGACTTCATCGCAATACATGCTGAGAAATGACGTAACGCCGCGAAAAATCCGGCTCTGCCCGCGCACGCAGCGTTACCCCCGCCGCTAGTAGGGCACATTGCGGGAGCAGTACAGGACAGCCGGCAGCAGAAAAACACGGGTGCACCCTGCGATCAGTACCCGCAAACCAGGGGGGCAATGTACATGATACAGAAAAGGCGACCATCCAATCGGTGTCAGATGCTCATCAGTCGACAAGTTCATTTGGCTACCGCGGCACCGCCAGCAGTCCCAGAAATTCTGCAGGGTTTGGAAACCCCAATTGGCTTCACTCGGGCGGATCACCCGCCGCGAGTGTAGCGTACCTGCACTTAAAATATGTTAAGGTACCTGTGTATAGTGTAAATCACTGGATCGATTCGTTTGCACACACAGTTTACGAAGTAATATCAGAAGAAAGTATCAATTTTATTACTTCGATGATCCATACTTAGAAAATATTCTTTACAACTTGCATAGCATAAAGCTAGCACTGAAAGAGTAAACAGCGGAAATAAATAGCAGTGAGCCTCCATCATCTTCATGTTGCCACATGCGTAAACATGTTGGTTGCAGACTCGAAACCTTTAAACGAAACCTCACTCGTCATCTGATCAATCTGCAATAAGAAAAATATTGCAACAACGTGGGTCAGATTCCATTAAAAATGGAGTCTGGCAAGTGACACTATGGTGGACACTTAGTGGAATAACTCTAATAACCTATATGCATATTTGGCTGGTGGAGTTCAAGTCTATTTTGCATAAAGCCAATTTTTCCTAACTCTTTGGAAAACACTTTTCTTCTATTCGAGACATCCATGGCATGAAATCCACGGTCTCATTCTACCCTTGTTCACCCATCATGTTTTATCTTAAAAATTCGAATGGTGGAATCCTCCGTTGACGTCCGTGATCAGCTGCTCAAATTGTCCGTACCGGGGACACGGCTAAGTACTTAGTTTTACACTCTCCAGAGGTTGTGCACGTTCACCATTGTACCCATTCAACCCAAACTATCCTTTACACTCTTATAGTGATAAGGAAAAGGAGAAGAATGAGACGAGATCTTTCAGAAGCATTTTCCCTCGCACTCTGCCTTGACCCGCACTGAAAGCAATTGTCACTCGGAGTTCTTCAAATTCCTCTATTCCCTGGGTGGCCATCCACAAGTGCACGTACTCCAGGAACCATAGACATGGACCTGAGTAGCCACTCAACTCGACTCCATACAACCAATCCACCCATGAGGTTCATTAACTTATTGGATGTGTACTCTCAGGTGAAGATCACCATGCTCACGGCCCTAAGTAGAATATAAATTCATCCTAGGCGACGACAACCATGAGCACAGCCCTGAGTAGTCACTTAACATTTTGTAAAACTTTTCATCAATTGCATAGCATCAATATTTCTACTAAGTATTATATAGGAACCTAGACACAGGAGTAAGGAATTTCCACACAGGTCCAGCATAGCAATACTATCCTACACATGCTTATATAAAAATACACTAAGTAATGCATATAGAAAATAGTAGGAAGTTTATGAGGTGTGCCACTTGCCTTTGGATGATGTCTTTGCTCACAAACTCTTTTCAACGTAACTCGAGTCTCTCCGTTCAATCTAAACAATATAGACAAGCAACAATACAACAATCATCATAAAACACAGCTACACAATGCATACAACACATTCATAATGAACAAACAAGTTTTATAAAACTTCTAAGGAAAAATATGTTTATGCATGATGTGTAAACTATTTCTAAGGACTAGAAATGCATTTCATGCCATGAAAATCTTCTAAGTTAATTGCAAGGAAAATATGTTGGTAAAAATGACTAAGGACTCAGGTCATAAGTGGGATAAGATACTTTGCTATAAATCATCTTGAATAAGCATTCTAATGGCTTAGTCATGATGTGCAAAAATACTTAGAGAAAATAGTAAGTCTATTCTTCAAGGCGATCAACAATTATAAACAACTCTTTGTAAATTGGATATTCACTATAGTGAGAGAGACTGACACCCGGCCAGCCACTTAAGTTGTGGAACAGGTCTCATGTACGTGGACATGAAAGGTTAGTCTCCAGGCCGCTTCATCTCACTATGCCGCTAGGATCCAACATACTTCAAAGATGGTAATAACATGATCAAAAGTTGTTTATGTCTAAAGTGAAAGACAAGATTAGGAAAGAGGGAAAAGATAGAAAGAAGAATGTTGAATCTTCTCCTTGCTTCCTTTTCTTCTTGATGTGATGACTTCATTGCAATTTTGTAGACTTGATGGCTTTGAAGACTTGATGGTGTTGATAGCCTCCAGGTTGGTCTTGAATATAACTTAGTCATCATAAGGGCTAAGAGAAGAAGGGAGAAAAGAGAGAGAGGAAGCGATTCTTAGAAAAATATTTCTGGTTGGTCTTCATGAACTTCTTCTTGATTTTCTTCTAAGTGGTTCTACTCCTTGGAGATACTTATGAAGTCTTGTTTTGGCTAAGTCCTTCATTGCCTTCTAGCTCCATGTTGAAAATCCTAAGTGTCTAAGTGCATAGCACTTTACCTAAATACTAAGTTGAAATTAATCCTAACTTAGAGAAAATAATAAAGATATTTTCCTATGAGAAGTATATCTATATGAGAAAATATGTTATGCATGCAATGCACTTTTTAATCATAAGAAACATCATATTCATTTTTGTGATATTTATAAAGTATGCGTTAGACTATAAATGCAATTTAATTAATTTCTATTTTTGCAAAATATCATAAAAGGAATAATACAAGATTAAAGTTTCTTGTGATTAAATAACAAAATTTTATAAATGGTGTTAATAGACAGAGGGGATTTAAATAAATTTATAGCAATTTGATTTACTCAAAAATAATCTTTTTATCAAAAGTTATGTCAAAATTATTCAAAATATTTAATTTAAACATATAAGTATTAAATCATCAACATAATACTCAAAATTATTTTATAACAGAGGCATCAAGTTACAAATATTCCAAAGTTTCGAAAACAATTTTATTTGCAATTTTTGGATTTATAGATTTAAAGTTATGACAAATATACTCAAATCCTCCATTTGAAATTTGAATATTTTAAACTAAGTCAAATTTGAATTCTAACAGATCTAAAATATTCTACAAGTCAAGGGCTTTCCAAAAATATAAAGTTTATTAAATTTGGCCAAACCAACAAAACGTTATAATAGATCTAAGATGTGGGGGCTTTTCTGTAAAATTGCCATTTTAATTTTATTCGGAAAATCGTTTTCCACGCTAGCGCTGACGTGTCGCTAACGCGGCGTTGACTGGGTCGCTGACGTGGATAAGTGGAACAATCTGGATCGTTGGATCTGGATCTGATGGCACAGATCAGCCCATACCCCTTCGTTCTAAATGATCTAATCTAGACCGCAAAACCAAGATCGGACGGCAGAGGGCGACTGAGACGGAGTGCACGGCGGCGCGGCGCTCGGCTTCGACGCAGTCGGCGTTGCGGGGCTCCCCTGGCTCGCGGAGGGCGGCTGCAGACGCGGCGCTTCGAGGCGAGGAGGATGAGCGCGTCGGTGGCGTGCTCTGCTCCGTGGAGTGACCGCGACGACCGACCAGAGGGGTTCGGGCGCCGACGAACTTCAGAACACTTCGCCCCGATCCAAGGTCTTCAAGAAAAATGCATAATGTGAGTCACCGAGATGCGCACGTCGATGGGGAATCGAGGGAGAGGCGAGGGAGGGATTAAGGATCTCGACACTCACCGGAATACGCAGAGGATGACGGCGGCAATGGCAGAATTTTGAGGCCGACCTCGTGCAGCCTGGGGGCTCTCGGCTAGGGTTTTTGAGGGGGAACGAGAGAGGGATTCACGGGGGTTTAAGTAGGGCAGGAGAGACGTGGATTTTGGGGCGTTAATCGCGCGATTTGAAGGAAGGAGATCGCCAGCGTTCTCGGGCGAGAATTTCGCCTGGAGGTTGAAGACGATTCCCCCCTGACAGGTGGGTCCCGCCTATCAGGGATTTTTCTTTTTCTTTTCTGTTTTTCTATTTCCTTCATAATTTTTTATTTATAACTCCAAATGAAGTCAAACAAATTTCTATAGATTTGTAAAATTCATACCTATGCTTTAAAACATTAGTGGGCATGTTTTTAAAACATTTTTAAATTAAGAATTTTGAAATATTGGTTAAATACGAATTTGACACTTAAGTTAAATTTGAAATTAGGGATTCAATAAATTCATTTGGGGTTAAAATAAAATTTATGAATCTTCCACAATCCTATTTGTTTGAACTCAAGTTAATTTAAAATCATTTTCAATAATCATTCATTATTATTTTGGTGTAATAGTAAAATAACTAAATATAAATATTGTTAAGGAAATAGGAAATATAATAAATTCAATTTTTAATTCAAAATATTTTGTGCACCATTATGTTTTATATTATTCTAATTGATTTGAAAACTCCATAAAATATCTTTGAAATATGTTCTAGAATTATTTCATTCCTTATATTGAACATACTCATGAAATCATTTTATGTGTTGCAAATTGATGAAAATAATTTAAGTTATTGAAATGACTATTTGAATAAATCATTAGTTATAAAATCTATGAAGTTTTTCAGATATAAACTATAGACTTATAATTTCCAAAATTATATCTTGAACTCAGGTAAAAGAATGAAAACTATTTTATAAAGTTGTCATACTTTAGTTAAGTTTTGGGTACTTTGCAAATATGGTTTTTGAGTTTAATAAATAACCAAAAGTTAAATATTCAAAATCAATTAATGAAACATTTTATTAGATGAAGGTGTATTGGAATAATTTTAATTTATCTTACCAAATATAATGGTTTCTATTTTAATTTTAGTATTTTATTTTAATAAAATCAAAAAGTTTCAAATTTTAGTGATTTTCACACATTACAAAATGTTGGGATGTTACAGCGAGTCCCGCGCCCAGGACACGCACCTCTCGTCGTTCAGGCGTTGATTGGAGGATTTAGGATGAACAAAGTATTCATGGACGGAGGCAGTGACATCAATATCGTCTTCGCCGACACTTTGCGCAAAATGAACATGTCACTCGCTAACTTGAAGCAGTCCGAAAGCACATTTCACGGCATAGTACCAGGCAAGGCAGTGTAACCTCTGGGTTCTTCGTGGCTCGAGGTGGTGTTAGGTGACAAAGATCACATCAGAAAGGAGAGTGTTGAGTTCGAAGTCATCGACTGGCCATCTCAGTACCACATCATCCTCGGACGTCCAACGTTTGCCAGGTTCATGGCAGTACCTCACTATGCATATCTCATGCTCAAGTTGCCCGTGCCAAAAGGAGTCATCACGGTCCGCGGTGATTTCTGGCGTTCTGACGACTGCGACAGGGAATTCAACAAGATACCCGAGTACTTCGGCGCTCAAGAACAGCTTGCGGAGATCGCTTTGGACAATGATCGCACCCTGTTCCCTGAGGCCAAGAAACCTGCCCCTGACAGCTCATTCAGCGCCAAAAACGACACAAGGGTTCACAGGGTTCACCCGACGGACGAGAACAAGACAGTCCTTGTATCGTCCAGTCTAAATGAAGCATAGGAAGGCGCGCTCGTCGAGTTCCTCCGTGAGAACTGGGAAATTTTCGCCTGGCATCCGACTGACATGCCAGGAGTATCGAGGGAACTTGCCGAGCACGCCTTACAAATTTTTCCAGGCACCAAGCCAGTCAAGCAGATCATGAGGAGGTTATCCGAGCCAAAGCGCGCGGCAGTCGGATCGGAAATCGACAGACTACTAGCGCTAAGTTCATCCGAGAATTTAAAAAGTCAGATTGGCTCGCAAACCCAGTGCTCGTACCGAAAAAGGGAGTCAAAAATGGGCGAATGTGCATCGACTTCATGTCGTTGAACAAATGCTGCCCCAAGGATCATTTCCCGTTGCCACGAATCGACCAAATAATGGACTCGACGGCAGGGTGTGAATGCCTCTCTTTCCTCGACGCTTACTCGTGGTATCAGCAGATTCAATTGAAAAAGGAGGATGAAGAAAAGACAACTTTTATCACCCCACACGGTGTATACTGTTACACCAAAATGACCTTCGGGCTCAAGAGCGCAGGGGCAACTTACCAGCGGATGATGCAGAACTGCCTAAGAAATCAGATCAGCAGGAACATTCAAGTATACATCGACGACATAGTTGTCAAGACTAAAGAAACAAGGACTCTGGTAGATGATCTGAGGGAGACTTTCGCAGCCCTCAACAAGTACAGAATAAAACTCACCCCACCAAGCGCGTGTTTGGGGTGCCATCAGGGCAGATATTGGGTTACCTAGTGTCCGTCAGGGGCATTGAGGCTAATCCGGAAAAAATACAGGATCTCTTGCGAATGCCGGAGCCGACAAAACTTTGCGAGGTCCAAGGACTCGCAGGAAGAGTGGCAGCTCTCAGTAGATTCATTAGTCGAATGGGCGAGAAAGCCCTGCCATTCTACCAGCTAATGAAGAAAGCTGACAAATTTGAGTGGACATCCAAGGCGCGAGAGGCGTTCATAGAATAGAAGCGGATGCTCACGAACCCTCCAGTACTCGTAGCTCCGCGGGAACATGAAACTCTGTATCTATACATTGCCGCCACCAACAGGGTGGTAAGAGCTGGAGCCGTCTTAACTTCACCCAAAGGGGACAAACAGAGATATGTACTACAGATGGATTTTAAACGAGCCACAAATAATGAGGCAGAGTATGAAGCGCTATTGCATGGCATGCGCATGGCCAAAGCTTTTGGAGCAACACGACTGATGATATACGGTGACTCGAATCTGGTGGTGTAGCAAACAATGAAGGAGTGCGATGCAAACGCAGATAACATGCAGGCTTATCGTGATATGTACAATATCATGGAGGGCAACTTCGACGGGTGTGAGTTAAGGCATGTCGGTCGGGAAAGCAACGAGGAAGCAGCTATGTTGGCCAATATAGGGTTCAAAAAAGAGTTTGTCCCGCCTGGAGTTTTTCTGGAAAGAATCAAAGAGAGATCAATCAAAATCAAAAATCCAGCTGACTCAGTCTATACGCCAGCATTCTTCAAGAGCAAGGCGAAAAAGCATCGGCTGATCAGCAGCCCGACAATGTCTTAACCTCAAGTCCTCCGGTCGAAGTGTTCCTTATCGAGCCGTCCTGGACCAATCCTTTTCTGTTATATATAACATACCAGGAGTTGCCCAGCGACCCGGTCGAGGCAAAACACATCACCCTGCGGTCCAAGGCATTTACAGTAATCAACAAAGAACTTTACAAGCGAAGTATATCGGGAATCTTGCAGCGGTGTATAGAACCCGAGGATGGACGAGCAATCCTCATGGACATTCATGCTGGCACATGTGGGCATCATGCATGTAGCAGGGCACTCGTCGCAAAGGCCTTGAGGGAAGGGTTTTACTGGCCGACTGCTATGCAGGATGCAGAGGACCTAGTGCGAAAGTGCCTCGGCTGTTAGTAATACGCAACCAAACCTCACGCCCCAGCGTCAGAGCTCAATACTATACCTTTGGCGTGGCCTTTTGCGCAGTGGGGGCTCGACATGGTTGGACCTTTCAAAAAGTCCTCGCACGGAGGTCATACGTTCCTCCTGGTCGCTGTCGACAAGTTCACCAAGTGGATCGAAGCGGCACCCGTGACGAACGCTACAGCAACATCCGTGGTCATTTTTATCAATTCCATAATCTTCCGCTTCGGAGTACCCAATAGTATAATCACTGACAACGGAACCAACTTCAAAGCAGTGGAGTTCCAGGACTTCTGTACCTCGCAGGGTATCAAGCTCAAGTACGCATCTATCGCACAGCTGCAGTCCAATGGTCAAGTCGAAAAGGCCAATGGGTTAGTTTGCAGCGGATTAAAGAAGAGGCTGTTAGTACCACTCAAATGCGCAGCAGGCGTCTGGGCAGAAGAGTTGCCCGCCGTACTCTGGAGTTTGCGAACAACGCCTAACGGGTTAACACAGTTCACTCCTTTCTTTCTGGTGCATGGAGCCGAGGCAGTTATGCCATACGACCTTAAATTCGACGCCCCCCAAGTGGTGGCATACGATGAGGAAGATTCAGGTGACGCACTCGAGGACGACGTCGAGACTTTGGACGAAGCTTGCGATGTTTCCTTGGCCAGAACCGCCACATACCAGCAGAGCTTGAGGAATTATCACAGTCGCCGTTTGAGACCTCGCTCCTTCTCAGTTGGCGACTTGGTCCTTCGACCAAAGCAGAAGAAAGTTCACAAGCTCGCGTCCCCGTGGGAAGGTCCCTTCGTAGTTATAGAGGTCATCGGTGGCGGAGCATACCGACCGAAGGATGCAGAAACGGGGGAACCATCCCATAATCCATGTAACGCGGCGCACCTGCGCCGGTTTTATGCGTAATTTTTAGTTACGACTATTTGTTGTCTTTTAGGGTATCAGTCTAGAAGTTATGTTTACTCCATTTTGTCGCACAAGGCGGAAACAGTATATTGATCAGCAATAAAGTACAATGTTCCTCTTTAAGCACATATGTGGATAACATGTTACGTTGAAAAGTGAGGAGCTACCCGATACACGCAATGCTCGGGGGCTGCCCGCAAGTATGCAAACAATGCTCGGGAGCTGCCTGTAAATATACGACCTAGTTAGTTCACCCGACGCATACAATGCTCGGGGGCTTCCTGTGTATATACACCTTAGCCGCTTCACCTCGATGCATGCAGTGCTCAGGGGCTGGCTGTGAAAAATATACATTTCTAACAGTTCATCTAATTCGTCCAAGGCTCAGAAGTTGGGAAAAATAAGTCTCGCGGACTGCTAGGCGTCTTCCTGTTTGACCACTGTCGACAGACGTCTCCGCTCCAGTTCAAGGGCAGTCTCATGCTCCATCAAGGCAATCACGCAGCTGGCAGCTTCCTCTACAGCAGCATAATGTCCGGCCATGACAATCGACACCATACCCGCGGGAGGCCCAGCTCCAACCTTCGCAAGGTCTACGTCGGGGTAGCGGAGTCGCAACACATCGAAGGCCGTCGTGGCGCCTGTCACGAGTTGGCGGCGGATAAAGTCACGAGTAGCCGCGCCGTGGCGGAACTTAGCCATTAAGCCGGCCAGCCCGTTGGGTTGGTCATTCAGAGGGAACATGGCCTCGTGTATCAGGCGGAGCGTGGTTGAAAATGAGGAGATTAAGTGTTGTACTTGCGAGACGCGATCTCGAAAGGTAAGCAGCGTGGTGGCTCGGCTATGCATGGACAAAATTGATGACGCGTCACGGCCATGTTCCGAAGTCACCTTAACAAGCTGTGCCTGGACTCTACTTTGTTCAATCCTTGTGTCAGTCTGGGCGCCTACAGTAACGAAATCAGAATAAATTTCAGCACATACGGAGCAAGGCAATTGCATCAGAAATCAAGAGTTACACAAGCAAAAAAGACTCGGGGGCTATGCGCTTTGTACTTACAAAGAAGGCCAGCAGCAGCGTCCTCCACCTCCTTCATCAGTACAAGCTCCCGTTCTATCGGTCGGGGTTTCTTCGACTGGAGTATGGCTAGCGTACCTCAAGTCACCCTGAGCTCTTGCTCTGCATTTTCACAACGCACCTTCACCAAATTGTACAAGTACTGGTCACGGGGATTGAAAGGCGACACATTACCAGGAGAAGAAGTGCTAGCAGGCTGCATCACAGTAAGCAGTCCTCAGTGAAAGCTCAAACAGTAAGCAAACATAAAAGAACATAAGTAAAAGACATCTCATATTGGCACTGAATAAGACTTGGGGGCTACGCAATAGCCCTCGATCATTTGGACATTTCCAAAATAAAACATATGTTTGGTTACATCCAGTACAGCGCTTCAGGCGCGAGTGAAGTCTACAAAATAAAGTCCCTAATAAACCTTGGCCAGTTCCTTGGACAGCTAGGCAATCTATTTCGAGCTGGCGGCACTAGCTGATGCGGCGGACCCCTTTTTTCTTACGGGTGGTGGCTCCCTGTTCCAAGGTCAAGAACCGGTTGTCTGCCAGCCGACGTGCCTTAGGCTCGAACTGGCTAAGAGAAATCTTCTTGCCAGATGAGTTCAGGGGAAAATTGGCCGCTATCGCCGTCAAGTCAAGCTCCACCCCGTGTTCTGCTCGCGAAGGAACTTGGGGAAGGAGTCCCCTTCTGGGCGGAACGTCTCAGCCAGTGTGTGTAGGTCCTTCGGAGGCTCTTGAGTTGGAAAAACAATCTTGTGCAACGCGGTCAAGGCAGCCGCTCAAGAGCCCAGTACTCCGCTCAGTCGGCTCCCGAAATGTTCCGCTGATTCAATCGCGGCGTCGAGTTCGATAGTCGAAGTACCCGCGAATTGGTCGGGCGACAGTCCAAGAGCCTCTGTGGATAGCAAGAATGATAGTTCAGTCAGTCGCAGCGGTAATCTTTATTCGCACTGGACAGGCTCGATACAGTAAGAGGCGGCAGAAAAAGTACTTACGAGCCAAAGTTTTCCCGAGCGAGAGGAGGCGAGAAGCAAGAGCACTATCCGACTCGGCACGCAGCACAGTCAATACTTCTTCGGCCTTGGTTGCCCCCTGAGTCTTCGCATCTGCGAGCAGTTGGGGGATCTCTTTTGCTGCTCGGTTAACTTCGTCCTTGAAATCTTTGGCGAGACTGCGAGCATGGTCCCTAGCCTGGAGTGCCGTGTTGAGTTCGTCTGTATCAAGTGGGAGCAGCGAGTTAGTGGGCTGCGACTAAGTTGCGGGTTGGTCTCGGAGTCTCAAGTTCTCCTGCTCCACGTGAAGATATTCTCCACCGATAGTCAAAAGACGGTGGAGGAAAGGCTACAGGTGTTCAGAAGCACAGTAAGTAAGGCTGTTAGTTTGCGGTCAACTACAAGTAGTTCCCCACAGGCTCGGGGGCAACTCCTATCGGGAGCGCTATCGCGCACTCGATAAGTTCATATACAAATCTACAAGAATGAAGAGTTAATGACTAACGTGGCTAGGATCCGGAGTCGTATCTTGCGGGACCGGTCCCGCGACAGCAGCAGTTTTGGAGGTCGTGGTAGCCGCGACGTCTACGACAGTCGACTGCGCCTCATCGTTCTTTTTCTTTGATGCTTTCGGGGAAGGCGTGTTTTCATGAGGAGGAGTCGTGTTTTTATCAGGTTCTGAGTTCTCGGACTCATCCTCTCTAGTTGTGCTGCAGGTTTGAGAAGGAGTGTCAGGTATATGGATCAAAACTCGAAAAGTGAGTGAGTTAGTCTAGCGTACCTCGTTTCCCATGGAAATAGCTGTTGGTGGCTAAGACCACCTATCGTGAAGGGAGGTAGGCTAGAAATCGGAACGGCCTTCAGGGCCTCCGAGGCAGTTACATAAGTCGGTGAAGGGACGGCCTCGTCTCGGGTGTCAGCAGTCGCAAGACGTTTGATTCTTTCTTGCGAGTCACCAGAGCTCTTCAGCTGGAGACCGAGTTCGCTTGTGAGTTAAGCTCTTATCTGTCCCGTCACCCTCCGAGTGAGCCGTTGCGACTAACGGCTCGGAGGGAGGGTCTCCAGTTGGATCTACCGTTGCGTCCTCTTCAAGGACAGTTGGCTCGGAGGGTTGGTACGCGATACCCTGTTAGACAAACAAAAGTGAAGAATGAGTGCTCAGAGAGGTTTCAGGTGAAGTGGGTACACAAAAGCGAAAGGGAGTATAAAAAGAATCAATACCTCGGGTACAGGGTTGGATTTCTTATATTTGTCAATGGGTGAGACCAGTTCCCCAACTTTAGCTTTCAAACAAGTGAGCGTTTTCACTGCTTGAATCAGTTCGTTGGTGGAGAAGTTTTCACTCGAAACTCGAGTGGAGTCGTCATCACCACTGTACTCGAACATTGGGTGAGCGCGTGCTTGTAGAGGTTGCACGCGCCGTCGTAGGAAGGTGGTAACGAGGTGTGCGCCAGTGAGCATTTTCCCCTCGGTAGTATGCAGCTCAATTACCTTGGCCAGAAGTTCCTTGGCGTCCTTTTCTTCAGTCTGGCTCAGGGCGTTGTTCCAGGAGCGCTTCTTGGTTAGCTCAGTCTCAGGATTGAAGGTGGCAGACCAGTCGACTGTCCGGCGGCAACTTCATCCTTCACATAGAACCAGCGTTCGCGCCAGTTCTGGACTGACTCGGACATTGGTATCTTAAAGTACCAGGACTTGGGTTTGGCTTGAATGCCGAGTCCGCCCGGGCCGCTGCTTGACCCCTGGCTCTTGATGCTGAAGCAGAGACGAAACAGCCCCCCCCAGTGTGGGGCTATCCCAAGGAAGCACTCGCAGAGAGTGATGAAGCAGGCGATGTGGAGAACAATGTTTGGTGGCAAATCATTGATTTGCGCACCGTAAACACAAAGCAAGCCGCGAAGGAAGGGATGAACTGGGAAGGAGAGTCCTCGGTTCATGTGGTCAAAGAAGCATACCCGTTCGTTGGCTGCAGGAGTAGGTTGGTATTCCTTGCCAGCCAACCGAGTGAAGTCCGGCGATGCGGGGAGGACGTTGGTCACGGACTCGAGGTGCCCTGCTCGCAGCGAGGAACGGCGCCATCGACCCCTCTCCTGGGTCTCCGCCACTGCGATTTCCTTGCCTTTGGCAGTGGTGGCTTTCCCCATCGTACAGCGGAGGGATGAACTGGGAGAGAAGCGGCGGGGTGCTACAGTGAGTTCGGGCTCGGTGTGGAGGAGGAAGAAGAAGAGCAGAGGGCGGCGGCACAAATGAGAAAGGTAGGAAAAAAATTACGCCGCGGTAAGAACTTATGTGAAACGGAAATAGCGGGAAAGTCGTTGGATTGCTGAGCGTGTACACGTGTCGTACATCGAACTGGAGGCATTGAAACCGAAGCGACACCGCAGTAACCCATGATGCGTGAAAAACGAGGAGACCAGCATCATGATGGCGTGGCGTGCGTGGCGTTCGGTCAAATCAATGTGACTAGTCAAAGTGGTCCATGACAAGGTGGACCCACCAGGGGTCGTGTCTTTTCAGAAGTGGGTTGGAATTTTTTAATTTTTCGTCAGCAGTTGCGTCAGAGTAAAGGGTCAGTCAGTGGAATATCGACATGCTGATAGGGCAGTCGGGAGGTGACAGTCGCCAATCAAGATAGTTGTGGGACAAAAAATATACGAACAGTTTCAGTCAATATATAAATCTAAGGTCAGCACTCAGACAGTCGCTAAGCGCACTCCCATCGGGAGTGTAATTTTTTTGCATTTAACAGTTTCTCGGGTTGTTCCTTCATATTAAGCACAATTGCAGGCAGTTGCACTCAAGCTCGAGGGCTATTCCCATCGGGAGTGCTGTCGCGCACCCGATGGATTTATGTCAGTCGGTATTAGCGTCAGTCGAAGATTAAAGATTCCACTCGTAAGTAATGAGTGTGGCAAAAGGTAATGTATGCAAAATATATAACAATTCCGGGACGTTCTAGCCTAGTCTAGTCCCCGATGCTGCATCAAACTATGCAACGGTAAGACCTGAATAAGGCCGGGTAACCCGTACAAGCTACGTGGACTTGTTGAAATTCCATGCCAACAGGCATGAAGCGAAATCCCGGCGGACGCGCTAAGGGTACATGATATTTAACCGGGTTCAAATCATTAAGTCCCGACTGGCTTGATTCGGATTTGAACGGTTTTACCGATTTTGAGTCGATTGACTCGAGACTGAGTATGCTAATGAGGTATTTCGCCCGAGTCACGAATTAACTTGACCCCGATCTATCGGTTGAATCAGGCCTGTTATGCCATCCATCCCTTAAACAAGGCGAATTGAATATTTATATTGTCTTTCGATTAACAGTAGCTCTTATTTCTGTTAATATAATCGTCAAAATGGGTTACAAGCAGCAGATGAGGATCGCCAGATGATATAGTAAGTGGTGGAATCCCTACCCGTTCCTACAGACTCGAGTAGGCATTCGGGGGCTACTGGTGTGGTTATTCCAGATAGGTATACTCAGCCTGTTATGTTAAAGGGTGTTTTCCCGTGAGGCCCAGTTGATGGCCCATATATAGGAGAGGATAAAGAACTTTCGACCAGTTGGAGTACGGAACAAGTTAGGTGGCTTCGTGCCGACTTAGGAAGCTTACAGTTATAATTTAAGTTCTATTCGAACTCCTGTGACCTGGATTCCTATATTTATATGGGTCAGGAGGGAGGCAATAGGGCTACGTGCAATGTGAGATACCCAAACCCTAGAGAAGCTGTGACTCACTGGGATACCATTGCAATCATATTGAGAGGTTGATAATATAGATCTGACGAGCAATCCTTTGCTTGTCAGCCGTCCGAGTTCGCCAACACCCATATACTCTTCCTGTCGATACAACCCTAGGTGCTTCACCATGGGACTTGTCGAGTTAATCACTCGTCACGGGACATTCAGATTCGGCCTGTTTGGTTCGCACGGTTCCTCCTCGTATGCCTGCTTCTGATCCATTTTGTGTATACTTCATGGGCACCGGTCATTTTACTAAACTTTGCCCGGGGAAATTATTCTGCTCCAAGTGCTCTATTTGGGGTCACAAGCACGATCTCTGTGATACTTCCAATCATCTTCTTCCGAGATTTAATTGGACCACTAAGCCCACACAACAGCCTCACATGGTAACTGAGGCCCAGGATATTGTTTCGGCAACGACTGATATTGAGGACTCTGCCATTTTTACCCCTGACGCTTGCTCTCCTCCGACAAATTTATTTTATTCATCTTAGGAATCATCTCCTTCCCGGAATGAAGATCCCCTACATGATTTGGGCTCGAGCTCTCCCTCTTTTCTTACTCAGGCTAGACCTATTCCCACCCATTCATTTACCCGTACAAGCTACGTGGACTTGTTGAAATTCCATGCCAACAGGCATGAAGCGAAATCCCGGCGGACGCGCTAAGGGTACATGATATTTAACCGGGTTCAAATCAGTAAGTCCCGACTGGCTTGATTCGGATTTGAACGGTTTTACCGATTTTGAGTCGATTGACTCGAGACTGAGTATGCTAATGAGGTATTTCGCCCGAGTCGCGAATTAACTTGACCCCGATCTATCGGTTGAATCAGGCCTATTATGCCATCCATCCCTTAAACAAGGCGAATTGAATATTTATATTGTCTTTCGATTAACAGTAGCTCTTATTTCTGTTAATATAATCGTCAAAATGGGTTACAAGCAGCAGATGAGGATCGCCAGATGATATAGTAAGTGGTGGAATCCCTACCCGTTCCTACAGACTCGAGTAGGCATTCGGGGGCTACTGGTGTGGTTATTCCAGATAGGTATACTCAGCCTGTTATGTTAAAGGGTGTTTTCCCGTGAGGCCCAGTTGATGGCCCATATATAGGAGAGGATAAAGAACTTTCGACCAGTTGGAGTACGGAACAAGTTAGGTGGCTTCGTGCCGACTTAGGAAGCTTACAGTTATAATTTAAGTTCTATTCGAACTCCTGTGACCTGGATTCCTATATTTATATGGGTCAGGAGGGAGGCAATAGGGCTACGTGCAATCTGAGATACTCAAACCCTAGAGAAGCTGTGACTCACTGGGATACCATTGCAATCATATTGAGAGGTTGATAATATAGATCTGACGAGCAATCCTTTGCTTGTCAGCCGTCCGAGTTCGCCAACACCCATATACTCTTCCTGTCGATACAACCCTAGGTGCTTCACCATGGGACTTGTCGAGTTAATCACTCGTCACGGGACATTCAGATTCGGCCTGTTTGGTTCGCACGGTTCCTCCTCGTATGCCTGCTTCTGATCCATTTTGTGTATACTTCATGGGCACCGGTCATTTTACTAAACTTTGCCCGGGGAAATTATTCTGCTCCAAGTGCTCTATTTGGGGTCACAAGCACGATCTCTGTGATACTTCCAATCATCTTCTTCCGAGATTTAATTGGACCACTAAGCCCACACAACAGCCTCACATGGTAACTGAGGCCCAGGATATTGTTTCGGCAACGACTGATATTGAGGACTCTGCCATTTTTACCCTTGACGCTTGCTCTCCTCCGACAAATTTATTTTATTCATCTTAGGAATCATCTCCTTCCCGGAATGAAGATCCCCTACATGATTTGGGCTCGAGCTCTCCCTCTTTTCTTACTCAGGCTAGACCTATTCCCACCCATTCATTTACACATTGTTTGCCCCCCCCCCCCCCCGCCGCCCTGCCGCTATGGAAAACTTTGCTTCCAACCCCTTCCCCTTCATGCCAGGGCCCATTGAGCTCGACCATGGACCAGCCAGTCGCCTGCAGCGGAACATGCTGGTCGTTGACGCACCGCCTCTGATGAATGACAACTTTGCGCTGGTAACTATTCATCCTCCTGTAGCTGAGCATCAGAAACAAATGGTCCAAGATGAGATAGTCCGCATCCTTAGAGAAGATTTTGATCTTACGATCCGCGAACTAGAGACGTACCCCTGGGCTATAGGTCTGCTTGCCTTTGATTCTCCGGTAATTAGAGATCAGCTAGTGCATGATAGCCCCCACCCGTTTGATGATGAGTCAGAGTTTAGTGTGGTTCGTCATGATGAAGGTCTTAATCTGTGTCACCCTGTGTTTCAATTTGAAGCGTGGATTATGCAGCTGTGTTTCCCTGTTGACCGGTATGATGAAGGTCTGACAATGGACTTCGCTTTGTTCCAGCAGGAGGTGTTGCGGCTGCTGTCGAGGTGTTGTATTGGCCTTCTTTCCTGCACTTCCTTTGCTGGATGCTTTGCAAGACCTACAGTCGCTCAATTCTATCTGCTGAACATGCTTTTGTCTCTGAATCTGCTGGAGTTCTGTTGAATTTACTGTCAGCGACCCCTGTTGGCTTCATAAATCACTGCTTGTTCTCTACCTTTGATGCACTGGTAAATCCTCAGTTCTCTGGGCTGCGAGGTGGTGACTTGTTTGTTCTTGGGCCGGCCCAACTGGTTGGGTTCTATCTGAATGGGAGGGAGGCTCCCTCAATTGACAGTTTGCCGGGTGTACCTAGGAAAAGGCCGACCTTCCTGAAGGTCGCTCTTCCACGCTCGAAGCCGCCACGTGGTCCCGTATGAAGTCATCTGCGCCCGCGCCTTGTTTCTGTATGAAGCTAGCGCACGTAAGAAGCTAGCGATCGTATGCATCCTCCGCGCCAGTGCCTTGTATAAAGCTAGCGCGCATTAAGTGATCGATCATACAGCAACTAGATCTAAATTTATTATTAGCTTTATATAAAACACAAATTTAAATAGTACAAATAACGTAGACCGAGATGTACAGCAACGCATATTGGGTTGTACAATAACACAAATCAGTTTGTACATACAACAACACAGACCGGGTTGTACAGCAACACAGATCGCGTTGTACATCAATACAGACCGGATTGTACAGCAACGCATACCGGATTGTACAGCAACACATACCGGTTTGTACATCAACATACAAATCAGGTTGTACAGCAACACAGATCGAGTTGTACAGCAGCACATGACATGTTGTACGTACAACTACATTCGGGTTGTACGAACAACTACACCTAGCAGGTTGTACGTACAACTATAAAATTATGTTTGTACGTACGACTACACTTAGCTTGTACAAACCATACACAATCCGAAGTATGAAAAAAAAGTTTGTCGAAACCTATCAATATGGGATCTAGTTTAGAAGATCTCGACGCGAGAAGTTCAAAACTGAAAACGGTTCGTAAATCGGATAAACGGTTCTCAAGATATTTCGTTTTTAAAAAACGAATCTCAAAATAAATGCATGTACAACCCTCTGCCCACCACCAGGGAGCTGCCACTTGGCACCGCGTGGAGAAAAGGTGGGAGCTGAAACGAACGAAATTGCGACACTTGTCAGCACCGGAGCGCACGGGCATGGACCTTTACTTTTCTAATGATTTCCCAGTTTGCCGCATATGGCCTTGGAGACTGGGATTAACGTTGCCGCACATCGCCCCTGACGCAGGATCTGTTAGGGTGTGTTCACTTCCGGAACGAGGTGGAATGGAATGGAACGGTTCCACACTTGGAACCCGTTCTTGTGTTTGGTTGTAGAATGGAATGGAATGGAGTGGTTCCTCAAAATGGAATATTCCCTCTAGATCCGGAATGGAGTGGTTCCTCCGATTCGGCCAGACGAGGTGGAACGGTCGGCTAATCATCCAGATTAGGATTAAGTCTAGCAATAATTAATCAAACTTAGCAATAATTAATCAAGATTATAAATAATTAATCATGATTAGAAATAATTAATCAAGTTTAGAAATAGTTAATCAAATTTTGCAATGATTCCATTCTCACCCATTCCATTCCATTCTCATCCTATTCTAAAACTAAACACGGGAATGGAACCGTTCCGTGACATTTTTTTATCCGAACTGAACATAAGAATGGAATGGTTCCGTTCTGATGGAATGGAACCGTTCCATTCCATTCCACTTGGTTCCAAAAGTGAACACACCCTTAGTGATTGCTCTGGCCTATTTGCCCATGATCTAGAGGTTTTGGATTCTGAAGAAGATGTTACGTCTGCTGCTACAGAGGATTACCTGATGCCCTCTTCGGCTGCTGCTAGCTCTACGTCTCGCCCTCGAGGGCGACCCCGCAAGATTGCCACTCCTAAGGTTGACACCATTGTCAGAAGGTCTCCTCGCCGCCATCGTACATGATTTAAGCTGGAATCAATTCCAAACACTCCTGCTCGTCGGAAGCGCTCCCAGGTTCTGAAGGCTACAACTCCAGAAGTGCTACAAATTGAAGAGATGCAACGCATTGGTGCCGATCTTTGTGGCATCAACCCTGAGGAGCTCACGGTGGAACTCCTCTCGAAGGAGAAGGAGTAGGACGCCTGACTCGGCTGCTACGTCTTTCGCCTGTTTCTCTATCTTTGTTGCCTTAAATCGCTGTTTCCTTCTGTATCGTTTGCACTATGTCGCGTCAGACATCATTGTCGCAGTCTAGGTCAGACCTTGCAAGTTTAATTTGGCACATTCTATGCTGGAATGTTCGTGGTATTAATAGCTTAGATAAGTGGCCTTTTGTGCGTGATAAAATTGAAGAAAGCGCCGCTTCCATTCTGTGTTTCCAGGAAACCAAACGTGATCAATGTGATATCCATTTCATCCGATCTTTTGCGCCCAGAAGATTTGACCAATTTGCTTTTGTTCCTGCGGAGGGCGTCTATGGGGGTTTACTGGTGGTGTGGACGAGTAGCAAGTTCTCGGGTTAGCTCCTTATGTCTGAAAGCTTTGCCATCGTTATTTGCTTCACCTCGACCGCTTCCACTGATTCATTCATCCTGGTTAACGTTTATGGTCCCTGTGAGAGAGTTGAGCTTGAAAACTTCGTTGCCTGGTTATTTCATTTGGATGTCGATGTGAATGCGATGTGGTTAATCTTGGGAGATTTTAACTTTTAACGATATTCGGATAGTAGGAACAAACCAGGCGCAAATCTCACGGACATAGCTACCTTCAATGAGATTATTAGCTACTTAGGTCTGACTGAATTACCTATCAAAGGCCGTAGATTCACCTGGAGTAACATGCAGTCCGATCCCCTGCTGGTCCAGCTTGATTGGTTCTTCACCTCGCCGGCTTGGAAACTAAAATTCCCTAACACCACCGTTAGACCGCTTGCCCGTCCGACCTCGGATCACACGCCTTGTGTCATTTCTGTTGGCACAACTATACCCAGAGCAATTCTGTTTCGCTCCGAGAGTCATTGGGTTCGTATGCCAGGTTTTCTAGAGGTTATTCGGCGTATTTGGGCGATCCATTGTCCGGGAGACAGTGCGAAATGCATCTCCTCCAAACTAAAGCTTCTGGGGAAAGGGCTTCGCAATTGGAGTACTAGCATTTCGTTTATCAAACAGCTGATTGAAAACTGCAATGCTACGATTCTTCAGCTAGATGATATTGAAGAACTACGCCCACCGCACATCACTGAGTGGAATTTCAGGTGCACGGTCAAACGCAAGCTGCAGTATCTTCTCGACTGTCAGCAAACATACTTGAAGAAGCGTTGTACGGTACGTTGGGCAAAATTTGGTGGCGAGAATACAAAATTCTTCCATTCCATGGCTACTATACGATATTGTAACAATAGCATTGCTAGTCTTACACGCCCAGATGGATCGACTGCTTCGGAACATCATGAGAAGGAGGGCATTCTTTGGAGCTCTTTTAAGGAGAGCCTGGGGTTTTGGCACCCCATCAGCAGTCCTTAGATTTTGCTCAGTACGTGCAACAGCATGATGGGCTGGCAGCTCTCTCTGTGCCATTCTCTACTGATGAGATTGACAGGATTGTCGAGGATCTTCCTTCCTAGACCTGATGGGTTTTCTGGGTTGTTCTTTAAATCCTGTTGGTCAATTATTAAGCATGACTTTTACTGGCTATGCAATCAGTTTTGGGCAGGGACGGTCAACCTTCAGAGCATCAATGACGCATACATTACCTTGATCCCTAAGGTTAACTCTCCAACCACGCCCAACGATTTCCGGCCGATCTCGTTGCTTAACTCCAGGCTTAAGCTTCTGACCAAGATTCTTGGCAATCGTCTACAAACAAAAATTCTGGATCTGGTTCACGCTAATTAGTACGGTTTTCCGAAGACTCGTACAATCCATGACTGTGTTGCATGGGCTTATGAATATATTCATCAGTGTAAGCAAGCTAAAAAGGAAGCGGTCATCCTTAAACTTGACTTTGCAAAGGCATTTGATACCATTGAGCATGAAGCGATTGTGAATATCCTTCGTTGTTGGGGTTTTGATGATAGATGGATCAGTTGGGTGAAAAACATTTTTGACACGGGTACTTCCTCGGTTCTTCTAAATGGAGTTCCAGGTAAGAAATTTGCATGCCGTCGCGGTGTACGACAGGGTGATCCATTCTCGCCCATCTTATTCGTTGCCGGTGCAAATCTTCTGCAATCGATGGTTAACCACCCTGCACACGCTGGGGGTCTCACCCCGCCCCTGGCAATCCCACAAACTGACTTCCCAATTGCGCAGTATGCGGACAACACCCTGCTCATCTTACAGGCCTGCCCGGTTCAGCTATTGGCCCTGAAGGAACTCCTTAGGGTTTTTTCGACAGCCGCTGGGTTGAAAGTTAACTATGCCAAGTCTTGTCTCATGCCGATTAATATTGATAATAATCGTCTGTCAGACTTAGCAGATGTTTTTGGGTGTGCGGTATGCTCTCTCCCGTTTACTTATCTTGGGCTCCCGCTAGGTGATTCCCGGCCATCCTCTCATGACCTAGCGCCCATTATTGATCAGGTTGAGAGGAAACTGAATGGCAGTGTGCGCTTCCTGGACTATGGTTGTCGTCTGAATTTCGTCAACTCAGTATTATCTTCGCTACCCATCCACTTCCTCACCTCTATGAAAATTCAAAAGGGTGTTCTGTCTCTGTTCGACCGCTCCAGAAGGCACTGTCTCTGGGCGAAGGAGGAAGATAGTGCTTCGGTTAATTCCTTGGCGGCCTGGCCAATGGTCTGTCGCCCCAAGAAGGCAGGAGGCCTCGGCATCCTCAACTTAGAGATTAAGAATAAAACGTTGTTGCTCAAGCACATTCATAAATTTTATTCCAAAGCCAACATCCCTTGGGTCAAGCTTGTGTGGCACCTCTATGATCACATGTCACCTCCCCACGCTCAACCCAACAAAGGCTCGTTCTGGTGGAAGGTTGTTTTTAGCTTGGTGGATATCTACAGAAGTATGACGGAGGTGAAAGTGGGTTGCGGCACATCGGTCCTGTTCTGGAAAGATAGTTGGTTTAACAAACAACTATTTTGTGATAAATTCCCGAGGCTATTTTCTTATGTGATTGATGAGGATGTCTCGGTGGCGGATATGAAATCTGAAGATTTGACCCTCTCTCAGTTTCAACTTTCTCTGTCAGCCCAAGATTTCCAAGAGCTTGAGGAAATCCAGCTTATTCTTGATCAACATGATTTAGATGATTCTGCTAGGGATGAGCGAGTATTCACTTGGGGCACCACGGCTTATTCGTCCAAGAAATTCTATAACTTCCGGTTTTCATGGCTCCCTCAAGATCCTGCTCTCATTGCAATTTGGAAGTCTAAATGTATGCCCAAGCTTCGGGTCTTCGCTTGGCTACTCAAAATGGACCGTCTAAACACCAAAGATCTGATGCTGCGGAAACACTTGAATTTTGACTCCGGTATCACATGTGTGTTGTGCGCAGAAGGGGTGCTGGAGACAAGGGACCATCTGTTTTTCTCCTTCCCATTTGCTTCCGATTGTTGGGATCAAATTCATATGCAATGGAACGCTCTTTTGCCCGTTTCTAGCAGATTCTTATCTGCTCGCCGATGTCTTGCTGGGCCTTGCTTCATGGAAATTGCAGTCTGTGCTCTCTGGAATATTTGGAAAATTCGTAATGACTTCATTTTCAATGATAGACCTCCATCTCTTGGCGGATGGAAGGTGCTCTTTCAAGCGGACGTCCTCTTACACCAGCATCGTGTACCTCCCTCCCTGGTGCAACCACTTCTGGACTGGGTCCTGCTTCGCTTCACCTGATGATTCTCTCTTTAGGATCCCTTGGTGCTTTAGTTTGTGCTCAGCAATGTTAACTCTCTTTTCTTTTCACTACTTACCTCCTTGAGGTGTTTGGCAGGCTTTTGTAAATCTTGTGTTGGCAAACCCCTGGTTTTACCAACACAAACTCATATATATATATATAATTTACACCGTAGGGGTTCTCCCTTACGGTAGCACGGTCAAAAAAATAATACTTGTGCGTCATCAAGACTATTTTCTGGCGCCGTTGCCGGGGAGCATATCTTTATTTGTAAGCCCACCTAAGTGTGATATTGTTCGCTGGAATTTATTCATCATGGGAATAAATACTGATAAGAAGTTTCCCATCGTGCCTTCCACTACAAGAAAATGTACAACTCTGAACTCTGCTGCTGCCCTTGATTCTCCGTTTGTGTTGAGTAAGCTTGTTACACCACCACAACCTGCACGTTCTGTTACTACTTTTGAATCTGAAATTACTTATGATGATGCTTCTACTGTTCTTGATGATACTGGTTCATTAGGTCCCTTTTTAGATGCTACTATTGCTAAATCTAAACAAATTGAAAAATGCTGAAATTCCTAATGAAAATGCTGAAACACCTGTTTATTCACCTGAATTTACACATGATACTTATGATGAGCGTGATGACATGTATGTGGATCTTGATGATGCTCTTGTTGAAGAAATTAGTGATGTTAAAGATGCTAGTGCTATTAAAAAACTTGTTGAAAAACGCGATGTTAGATATAAATTATATCCTGATGCTAAATTTGCTACATCACCTATAAACATTAAAGATAAAGCTTATGATTTCTCTCTTGATTTGGCTCATATGGCTATTGTTGAAAGAGAACCTTTCCGTGGAACTGAAAATGAAAGTGTTGTAGAACGCATGAATGTATTGTCTGATTTTAGTGGAATATTTGCTAAAGACATTAAAAAACGCACTTACTTTGTTGCTAAAATATTTCCTTTCTCATTAAAAGGAGACGCTAAAACTTGGTATAATAATTTGTCTCCTCGTTCAATCACTAGTCCTAAGGGTTTGCTTGATGCTTTCTTTCAAAAATATTTTCCTGCTAGTGCTCAACATGATGCTTTGTTAAGAATCTATAATTTTAATCAATATGAAGATGAGAAATTGCCTAAGGATTGGACATGCTTTTGTTCCATTTTAAGAGTCCAGCCGAACCATGATTTGGAGAAAAAATGATCTACTTGATATATTTTATAGTGGACTAACTGCTGAATCTAGGACATACCTGGATAGTTTTGCTAGTTGTGTTTAAGGAGAATGACTCCTGATGAAGCTTAGGAATTATTAGCCATGATATGCAAGAATAATGATGATTGGGATATTCCTAAACCAACTCTAACACCACCACCAACACCGAAGAAGAGGGGTATGATTGAATTAAAGGAAGAAACGATGAAGGAAGCTAAAAGATCTCTTAAGGAGAGTGGTATTAAATCTGAAGATGTGAAATATTTACCTCCTATTGAAGAATTATGTAAGCCTATTCCTCCTTCAACTGTAATTGAGGTACACTCTCTCCAAAGGTTTGATGATAGAGATATCCCTTACTCTAAACCTCCTGCTCAATGTTTAGATAAATTTGATGATTTTATTACAAAGTGTAACACCCCAATTCTCTTAGTTTTAGCATTGTGGTGTTATTCTAAATTTTTCACCTCTTGCTGAAACTTTTGTGTGTAGAAATTTGAGTAAGGATTTATTTTGTTTGCACATCTTATGCTATGTGTGCTCCACTAGTGTTCCCTGACATTGAAAACACGAAAGTCTCATAGCACCAAAATAAAATATCCACTATTATGATCTTCATGGTTGTTAAAACTTAGCCAAACCAGGAGCTATTATTAAGCAAACCCTAAATGGTTTTTGGCATGCCTTTGAAACATTTCCATCTAGGTCACATATACTTCCATACCCTGTTCTAAATTATCACACAAGAGCTTGTTTGCATATGTATCTCACTAGCTTTTGTGGTCATCAAATTAACATGACCATTTGAGATATTCTTTTATTTATCACCAAAAGATTTCTTTTCTTTGAAAGCCAAATGAGATAGTTGACTTGGGCTTTTGTAAGTTCAGTACCTTCTCTTAATTTAGGTAAGTTTGGGGTGTAGACCCATTTTACTTTTGTGGGTCATATTTGAATAATTCAAACTTAGATTTTCAAATTCATTTGAGCTTTTCACTCAAAGCTTTTACCTTCTATTTCTCTCTCACTCTTTTCTACTCCACCTGCTGGAAGAGGAGAACAACACCCCCTCCTGTTCCCACATGTCATGGACTAGGGTGAATCTCTCCTCTCTCTTCTCTCTTTTCTTTTCTTTCTCACCCAATCCGAGCCCCTCTCCTCTCTTCTCACTGGCCAGCCAGTCCCCTCTCGACCAACATCCTCTCTGCCCCTCTCCACCGCCCCAGAGGACCAACCAGAACTCCCCTCCCCTTCCCCAAACCGCCCCTGCCCGAGGGAAACCGAGAAACCCGCCCCTGGTTTTGGAGCTGCCCCCAGCTCGCCCTCTCCTCTTAAAACCCTACCCGAGGTTCCCCCACTCCTCCTCTGCTCACCCATACCACCCTCACCCAAAGCCACGCCCTCCCTCGAGCTCTGGAAGAGGAAATCGCCGTCGGAGACCGAGCTCTTCCCACGGCATTAATCGTCGATCCTCTTCACCTTTCTCTGCCATTCTTGGCCCCTCGAGCGCGCCTCGTCGAGATCTAACTCCCCCTGCCCTCCTTTTCTCTTCTAGGTGTCCGTGGCCGCTGCGCTCGTCCTCGACCCGAGAAGCTCGCCGCCGCCGTCGCCATGGATTCCGACGTTGCATGCGTGAGCTGAAGGCACCCTCGAGCTCGCCATCACCCCCTCCATCGATCTCCACCATTCCCCTGGCCCAGCGTGGTCTCTGGTGAGCGCCAGCGCCACCCTCTCCCTCCCCCTCGTCTGGTTCGTCCGCGCTGCGTCGCGAGGAGGACGACGACCGTGGACCGTAGATCACGAGATCTACGGCCAGGTTTGAACCTCCCCGTGCGCACGCAGCCGCCCACGTTTGGGCCGGCCCAGCTCCGTCCCCGCGCGATTTCGCGCCGTTCTGCGTGGCCTCTGGGCCGATCTGGCCCAGACCTGGCCCGTTCGGCCTGTTCCCCTTTTATTCTTTTCCTGTTAATTTTCCAGTAAATCTAGAGTTTAGCTTTAAATCATTTGTGGTAAATCTGGAGTGGCTAAAATGATGGGAACAATTTTGTAACATGCATGCACGTTTTCTTAACCATGTGGCATTGGATTTGGTCCAAAATGTGTTTCCTGTTGAGTGTTAAAATAGATCTAGTAAAAAGTATCTATTACACCATTTATTTAATAACTTGGGTTCTGTAAATCCAAATCATGCAATCTTGGATCTGTTGGAAATCTTGTAAAAATGTCTACCTAGATTGGTAAATCTTGCATGCAGGATATTACTCTAGAAAAAGTTATATTTACTCTAAGAATAACATCAGTATTTGTTTGTTGATTTTTAACTCTTCAATAAAAACACTTTTTGAGGTAAATCCAATTGGAGGTGTTAGATATGTGTTGGAGGTATCACATACTACAAATGTGGATTTTTCCAGTAAATTGATAATTCTTAGTGAATAAATCCCTGAACAACAGTGAAATAATCTCTTAAATTGCATTTCTGAAATTTCAGAGATTATGACATGTCTAGTTTTAATTGGTGGGGCCACCTCTGTCCATAGATAAATGTTGGGAATATTTTTATGGGGTAGCCACAGTTTTTATTCAACTTACCCCACTGGTTTGACACGAAAATAACTCTTATCATTTTCTGCACATAAATAATGGTCAGAAGTATATTTTATTTTAAAACTGGGATAACTTGAGCTAGGAATATCCAAATTTGATGAATAAAATCTTCACTTAAAGAGAAAACTCATATCTCACCAGAAAGGTTAATTATGCATTCAGGATATTTATAAAACTGAACCTATCTTCTGTTTGAGTTTGACATCAGCAGCCCTTATCTGATTTTTAATTATTGTTTGGTGATGAGTTTTCATGCACAGCTAATTTCCAGAGTTCCCCATGATTGTTAGGAGTAATGTGATAGAAGGGTTTAATTTTAGGAGCAGTACCTTAAGAATTATGCTTAAAACATGTAAACAGCCCCTAATAAATATTGGATGCATTAGTTGTGTTTTCTGTTTGTGATGCTTGATGTTTGTTGTTATACTTTAGATTGTTATCAACTCGCATTTTAGGACTTACGCTAGTCTCGTCTGTTTTTCATGTTACGGTAGAATCGCAACCCGAGGAAGAGCAGTACGAGGTAGCTGAGCACGACTTCGCCGAAGAGCAAGACCAGGGACAGTACCTTGAGCAAGGCAAGCCCACCTCACCACTATGATGAAATCTTATTGTTTTATCAAGCATGTTTTGTTTTCAAAATAAAATAATGCATGTTTTACTTCTTTTGTGGCGCCTTGCCACCCGAAAACTATTTTTCCCAAATATTGTTTGACCTAAGTTACCTACTAGAATAGTTGTAGGTATTACAAGAAGAGGTTTACTTGTTGAGTCTTGTCATTGAAGGCTCTATAAAGAATATTAAGTTTTCAAATAGTATATTCTGTTATCTTACCTCAAAGCTATAGGATGGGGACCCACTTGAACAAAAATGTTTTATGGAGGAAAACCCGAGCTGCTGGGAGTAGTCGGAAGTGTGGAAGTTGTTTTTGAAAAACAAAGTACTGCCCTAGCAGCCGCTCGAACAATTAACCCGTGCAACCACACTACCTGACATGGGTAGGGCTTAGCCGGAAGCTTGTCTATTTTAGTGTTGGGGCTCTCACACTTTCTATGAGGGCTGGGCCCTCGAAGCCAGGTTGTCGTCCGGAAGAGACAATACACTGTTGAGGACCAACAGCCGGACGATTACGGCAGGTCTCCTGACGTGGCGGTGTGGTGTCCCGAGGAAAGACCATGAGGTCTGGTGGAGCACACAGTGCCGAGGAGAACAAACCTACCGGGAGGCCCCGATACTAGGGTGGTCATAGTGGAAAGTTTTGATCGTGTTATCCGGACCCCCGCCTGCTGTCGTATGACGGGCCGTGGCAGACGCGGCGGAATAACCGATAGGTGTGGGTAAAGTGTGCAACCTCTGCAGAGTGTAAATCTATTCGAATAGCCGCGTCCGCGGTTATGGACGGTTGGAAAGGCCACTGTTCTAGGCGTATGGGCAATTTGGTTAAAAAAGAGAAATGTTTCCGGAGAAAACAAAGAGACATCAAAGAGGTACCTGGGAGGTACGGAATTTGGGTGAAGATGGTTGATCTCGGGGAGACATCCAGTCCGATCTCAAGGCAGGAGAAAGGGTTACCCCTATCCTAGTGTTTTGATAAACTTTTATAAACGAAAGTTTTGAACTTGGATATGTCCTTGCTATATCTAAGAGAAGAGAATTCTATCTCTAAATGTTTCTTCAACAAAGATATAGAGATGTCGTATTCTCTATGTCTAAAATCATGGTATTCGAAAACTGAGCCCTATAGTCGTATATATAGCAGCCATCCCAGTTTTCCAAAAGTGTTTTTCTTGCACTATCATGAGAATTTAAAACCAAAGGTGGTCTTGCGAGTGCGTAATTGTACTCATGTGGCTATGTCCCTGGATATTCAAATGTCCAGATTGCAATGAGGAGACCTACATCGAGGAGGAGGTGTACGACGACGACTTCGCCACTTAGTTGTCATCGGTCAACTGCACTGTGGGAATCTGCGCTCGGA
Organism: Poa annua; assembly: GCA_026929855.1. Taxonomy (NCBI): domain Eukaryota; kingdom Viridiplantae; phylum Streptophyta; class Magnoliopsida; order Poales; family Poaceae; genus Poa; species Poa annua. Next base: position 100,202,699 of record CM049427.1, read on the forward strand.
GGTGTGAAGAGCCGTCGCTAGCCACGAGCTTCCGCTATCTTAGTTAATTCCGTCCTGCGTGACAAGGTTTGTTGACTTTGGTCGTATGACCGTCTATGTGTTGTAAGACTTTTATTCGTACGACTTGAATGATGTAACTCTTTGATACCTATGTTGGTTATGTGATTGCGATGCACTGATCATTGGGATCGTGATCTCTTACATAACATGGGCATCCCGGACTTGTCCGAGGGGTCCCTACACAAAGCAATGCAATTTTAATATGAGAATAGAGAATTATTTAATGAAAAATTCTCGTGCTATTAGTGATTTGCATGATATTGTTGATATAACTTCTAATGATGTTAAAGTACTCATTAAACGTTTTCAAATGGTTCAAACTCAAATAGATCAACTCACTAAAGTGCAAAAAGAATTTCTAGTAAATACCACTATAGCTAAAGAAAAACATTTTTTGTGAAGTAACAACTACAGGTGGTAAATCTACTCAAGACCCTTTGTATCCTGAAGGACATTATAAAAGAATTGAACAAGATTCCCAACGAGTTAATCAATATAGTACTCCTTTTAGAAAAAAGAAAAAGAAACATTAAACTGTTGTAGAATCCTCCGAAGCCGTTAATGGTCCTAATAGTGTAGCTATTTCTGATGCGGAAACTGAAAGTGATAATGAACACATGTAACATCCCAACATTTTATATTGTTCAAAAATCACAAAAATTTAAAACTTTTGTTTTGATTAAAATAAAATATTAAAATGCATAAGAAAACCAACTATAAAAGATTTCGAACATATTCAAATGGTTTAATATTTCAAATATCTCAGTTATCATTATTTTCAAAAGTTATTTCAAGTTAAACATATTATTATCCATTGTATTTCTAAAAACCTCAATATGTAATTTGACAAATGTTTTACAAACTTTCAAACCATTTTCATGTAATAAAATAGTTTCCTTATAAGTATTTGATTTCAACCCTAGCCATAGCTATTCATAAATTAAAATAAATTTTACAAGTGTTCTTTTAAACTATTTAAAAATGGTATATTTGCAAAATGTTTTATTCTTTTACCTAAAGTCAAAACATAGTTTTGTAAATGTCAAGTCTATAGTGTTTAACTTTAAAACTTCATAGATTTTATAATTAATGAATTATCCAAATAGGCATTCCAATAAACTTAAATTATTTTAATCAATTTGCAATACATAAAATAATTTCTTGAATATATTCAATATAAGCAATGAATTAAACTAGAGTATTTTCCAAAGTTGTTTTATGGAGTTACAAATGATTTATAATAATATAAAATCCAATGGTGCCCAAAATAGTAGGAATTAAAAATAAATACATTATAATTTCCTCTTCAATTCAAATAGTTGAGTTATGTTATTTCATATTATACTAAAGCCAAAAATGAATTTAATATTGGAAAATGAGTTTAAATAACTTAAAGTTAAACATATTTGAATGAGGGAATTTTACAAATTTTATTTAGTCAAAAGGAAATTAAATTAAGATTTAATTTCAGATTTGACATTAAGGGTCAAATTTGTATTAAACCAATATTTCAAAAATATTAATTTTAAAAAGTTTTCAAAACATACCCACTAATGTTTTAAAGCATATATATGAATTTTAAAAATTATAGAAAATAATTTGACATCATTTGGACACTACAATCAAAAGATATTAATAAAATGGAAAATCAGAAAAGAAAAAGAAAAATCGCTGACGTCATGCTGACGTCATCGTCTTCAACCTCTGTCCGTAAATCTCGTCCGAGAAACTCGCATCAATCAGCGCGAAATCTTGCCCATTTCTTGCGGGATTTGTTTCCTTTGATGCCCCCATATAAACCAAAACTACGCCGCCCCGTTCCGCACCCAAAACCCTAATTCCAATCGCCCCAAGGCTGCTCGAATCCGAGCCGCATCCGACGCCATTGCCGCCGCCGTATTCCTCTGTTTCTCCGATGAGGTGAACACGACCGAGACCGAGAGCCCTTGCTTGCTGTTTCCCTTAATCGTGCCTACCTCCCTGACATACTCTTCTATGCTTTTACGCGCTAGATCAACGTGTCCGTGCGCACCCGAAGCAAGCCGCCGCCGTGCGCAACTCCGGCGACCGATTCCAAGAGAAGGGGAGCACGCCGAGCACCGCCAGCTCACCACCACCACCGCCGTGACCTCCTCTTCGATCTGGTATGACCCATGGATCCCAGGACACCGTAGAATGTGTAAAACGCCGAGTCGCCGCCGTCGGCATCGTCTCCGGCGAGGTCTCCGGCGAGTAGCGCCGCTCGATCTGTGTCAACGCACCAGATACGTCCGATCCTCCATCTACTACCTATATTAGATCCCATTACGAACCGGTATCGGTGAATAAGAAGTGGTCACGTCAGATCCCCGGTCAGCACACACATGGAAAATGATTTCATTTAATTAGATTATATGGCAGTTTTGCAGAAAAGCCCCTGCCAGTTAGATTTGTTATAACTTTTTATTCACATATCAAAATTTGATAAATTTTATATATTTGAAAAGCCCATGACATGTAGAATATTTCAGATCTATTAGAATTCAAATTTGACTTAGTTTAAAAATATTCAAATTTCAAATGGATAATTTGAGTATAATTGTCATAACTTTAAATCTATAAATCAAAAAATTGCAAATAAAATTGTTTTAGAAACTTTGGAATATTTTAAATATGATGGCTCTATTTAAAAAAACAATTGAGTATTATTTTGATGATTTAATAGGTATATGTTTAAATTGAATAAGTTGAGTAATTTTGATATAACTTTTAATAGAAACATTATTTTTCAGTAAATTCAATTGCTATAAGTTTATTTAAAACCCCTCTATCTAATAGAACTATTTATAAATTTTTTTTATAAAAATTTAATCACATAAACTTTAATCTTATATGTAATTCCTTTTATTATATTTTCCAAAAATAGGAAATAATTAAATTGCATTTATAGCCTCATGCATACTTTATAAATATCACAAAAATTAGTATGATGTTTCTTATGATTAAAAAGTGCATTTCATGCCTAACTTATTTTATTATATAGTTATACTTCTCATAGGAAAACTCCTTCCCCATTTTCTCTAAGTTAGGATTATTTTCATCTTAGTATTTTGGTAAAGTGCTATCCACTTAGACACTTAGGATTTTCAACATGGAGCTAGAAGGCCAATGAAGGACTTAGCCAAAAAAAGATTTCAGAAGTATCTTCAAGGAGTAGAAGCACTTAGAAGAAAATCAAGAAGAAGTCATGAATACCAACCAGCTATATTTTCTAAGTCTTGCTTCTTCTCTCTCTCTTTTCTCCTTTCTTCTCTTAGCCCTTATGATCACTAAGTTATATTCAAGACCAACCTGGAGGCTATCAACACCATCAAGTCTTCAAAGCCATCAAGTCTACAAAATTGCAATGAAGTCATCACATCAAGAAGAAAAGGAAGCAAGGAGAAGATTCTACATCTTTCTTTCTATCTTTTCCCTCTTTTCTAATCTTGTCTTTCACATTGGACTTAAACAATTTTTGATCATGATCTTATCATCTTTGAAGTTTGTTGGATCCTAGCGGCATAGTGAGATGAAGCGGCCTGGAGACTAACCTTACATGTCCACGTACATGAGACTTGTTCCACAACTAAAGTGGCTGGCCGGGTGTCTGTCTCTCTCACTATAGTGAATATCCAATTTACAAAGAGCTGTTAATAATTGTTGATCACCTTGAAGAATAGACTTAGTATTTTTCTCTAAGTATTTTGCACATTATAGCTAAGCCACTAGAGTGCTTGTTTCAAGATGATATGAAACAAAATATTTTATCCAACCTATGACCTTAGTCCTTAGTCATTTTTGACCAACGTACTTGCCTTGAAATACTCAAAATATTTTCATGGCATGAAAAGCATTTCTAGCCCTTAGGAATATTTTGCACATCATGCATAAACATATTTTCCCTAGAAGTTTTATAAAACTTGTTTGTTCATTATGTAAGTGTTTGTATGCGATGTGATGTTGTGTTTTGTGTTGATTATTGTATTGTTGTTTGTCTGTACTGTTAGATTTAACGGAGAGCTCGAGTTACGTTGGAAAGAGTTTGTGAGTAAAGACTTTATTCAAAGGCAAGTGGCACACCTCATAAACTTCCTACTATTTTCTATATGAATTACTTAGTGTGTTTTTATATAAGCAAGTGTACGATAGTAATGCTATGCTAAACCTGTGTAGAAATCCCTTACTCCTGTGTCTAGGTTACTATGCAATACTTAGTAGAATTATTGATTCTATGGAAATGTTGTTTTGTGAAAATATAAATTCTACTAAGTTAAGAATGAAACACATGGGTGGTAAGAGGTTGTATGGTTTATGTTGAGTGGCTGCTCAGGCCATGTCTATGGTTTCTGGAGTACGTACACTTGTGAATGGCCACCCAGGAACAGAGGAATCTGAAGAACTCTGAGTGACGATTGCTTCCAGTGCAGCCATTGCCAATGGGCTCTGGCTTGATCAACTATGTTGCGTGGACTCTCTCCAGCTTGACAAGCAGACGTAGAGGGTGTTGGGTGGAACGGGTCAAGCCAGAGTGGGAGGGAAAATGCTCCTGAAAGATCTCCTCTCATTCTTCTCCTTTCCCTTATCACTATAAGTGTGTAAAGGATAGTTTGGGTGGAATGGGTACATGGTGAACGTGCACAACCTCTGCAGAGTGTAAAACTAAGTACTTAGCCGTGTCCCCGGTACGGACAATTTGAGCAGCTGATCATAGACGTCAACGGAGGTGATGGGTTCGTAGCATAGAAAACAAAAAATTTCCTACAATGAGAACAAACCAACAAGCCAAGATCTAATCTAGGAGATGCTCGTAACGAGTGGAACATATTCCAAGAGAAACTCACCCTCGAAGACCGTAAGCGTTTCGAGAATAATTCTCGTGGATGATGTAGTCGTTCACTCGCCGATCTCAAGATCGTGAAGATGTGCGCTGCAACGGGCAGCGCCTCCGTACTCGGTCACACGTACAGCTTGATGACGACCTCCGTTCCCTCGATCCAGCGGGGTAGCGGAAGTAGTAGAACCACCAAGGAACTCCAACAGCACGACGGCATGGTGTGGAGGAGAACTAAACGGCCATGGCTTCGCCAAGCGGATGGCCGAGAGGTGGAGCAGCGGGAGGAGGGAGAGAGGATCAAGTGTCTTCATAAGAGGGAGCTCTACCTCTCCTTATATAGGAGAGGGAGGCAGCCCAAGGGTGGTGCGGCTTAAGGAGCCCCCACCCCTTCCTCTTCATGTGAGTGAGCATCCACTCATGCCCACTCACTCTCTTTAAAACTCCACTAAAAAATCCCAATGGTTTTTCTTTATGAAATAAAACAATTTCATTTATTTTTAATATTTGTTAATTCTATTAATAAACATTAACACTTATCCCCTTGGTTCATTTGTTAATTCTATTAACAACCATTGGCAACCATTGACAATTAACCCCTTGAACTATTTCAATATTAACCGAAATAATTTCGGTGTTGTCCAAACTTTTCTCTGAAATTCCGTGTCTATCCAAAAGCGTCGACAAACCTTAAGTGTGTCACCCTACGGTTTGTGAATAATGTAGACATGATCGAGACACCTCTCCGATCAATAGACAATAGCGGGATCTGGAGATCCGTAATGACTCCTACATATTCGACGATGAATCTTGTGATCGCGTGAACCAAAAAACGTCATAACCAATTCCTTTTGTCTCGCGATATTTTACTTGTCCGAGATCCGATCATTGGTATCATCTATACCTTGTTCGATCTCGTTCCCGACAAGTATTCTTTACTCGTTCTGTGATATGACATCCTTGTGACCTAGTCACGTGCTTGCAAGCGATGTCGATGTGATATCACCGAGAGGGCCAGAGTATATCTCTCCGTCACCTGGATGGACAAATCCCACTTCTTGATCCATGAACCTCAACTAATACTTTCGGAATACCCAACGTCACCTTAATAGTCACCATGTTACGGTGTGACGTTTGATGTCATCTAAGCATTCTTCCGGTGTTAGTGATTGACATGATCTCATGGTCTAAGGATTAGGGTTACTTCGTATGCTCAGTACAACAATATAAACTTAATGACTTGATCGTATTGCTATACTTAATTTGGGTGTGTTCATCATATCATTCTCCTAATGACGTGATCCCGTTATTAACAACATCCAATGTTCATGATCAGGAAACCTTGATCATCAGTTAGTCAACGAGCTAGTTAAACGAGAGGCGTTACTAGGAACTCTAATTTGTTCATTAGTCACACATGCATTAATGTTTCCGATTAATACAATTCTAGCATGAGAAATAAACATTTATCATAAATATGGAATAATATAATAACCACTTTATTATTGCCTCTTGGGCATATTCTTTCAGGAGGATTCCACCATTCCAACTTCAAAATTAAACTTGATGGGTGAACATGGGTATAATGAGATCGTGGTTGTCATACCACGAATGTCTCGAATAGAACAAAAGTGTTTTCCAAAGAGTTAGGAAAAAATGGCTTTATGCAAAATAGCCTTGAACTCCACCAGCCAAATAAGCATATAGGTTATTAGAGTTTTTCCACTAAGTGTCCACCATAGTTTCACTTGCCAGACTCAATTTTTAATGGAATCTGACCCACGTTGTTGCAATATTTTTCTTATTGCAGATTGATCAGATGACGAGTGAGGTTTCGTTTAAAGGTTTCGAGTCTGCAACCAACATGTTTTCGCCGGTGGCAACATGAATATGATGGAGACTCACTGCTATTGTATTTCCGCTCTTTACTCTTTCAAAGCTAGCTTTATGATATGCAACTTGTATTGATTATTTTGAAAGTCTGGATCATCGATGTAATAAAATTGATACTTTGTTGTGATATTACATCATAAACTATGTGTGCAAACGAATCGATCCAGGGATTTGCACTATACACAGGTATCTGCCTTATTTAAAGTGCAGCTACGCTACAACACAACAATGATAATGCTAATAACAATGATAAGGATATAAATATTAATTCAGATCAGGAAGAAATAGAAGAAGAACCTGAACATCATGCTAAAAATAAAAAGAATACTAAAGAAGATTTTATTGCTAGGAAACATGGTAATGAAAGAGAACCTTGGGTCCAAAAACCAATGCCTTTTCCTGCTAAGAAACAGAAAACAAAATAAGAAGAACATTATAATAGATTTTGTGATTGGATGAAACCATTGTTCTTGCAAATTCCTTTGACTGATGCTATTAAGATGCCTCCTTATTCAAAATATATGAAAGATATTGTGACTAACAAAAGGAAAATTCATAATGAGGATATATATACTATGCTTGCTAATTACTCTTTCAATGGGAAGGTTCCAAAGAAGCTGGGTGATCCTGGTATACCAACTATTCCTTGCTCTATGAAAAATAATTATGTTAAAACTGCTCTATGTGACTTGGGAGAGTGTTATGCATTTTTCTCTCTACAACATACTTTACCTTGATAAATTGATACCTACTGATATATCTTTACAAATGGCTGATAAATCTACTGTGGTTCCTATTGGAATTTTTGAGGATATTCCTGTCCAAATAACTACCAATTGTTTAATTATGACTGATTTTGTTGTTCTTGAAATGCCTGAAGATTATAATATGTCTATTATTGTTGGAACACCTTTTCTAAATACTGCAGGGGCTGTTATTGATTGCATTAAAGGAAAAGTTACTTTTAATGTTCATGACAAGGAGCATACTGTTTATTTTCCCAAGAAAGTTGATCAAATGCCTGGAGTTAATACAATTACCAATATGAGGTCTATTAGAGTGAGATGTATTGATTGCCCATATAAATAAGAATACAAAACTCTCATGATTGGATCCATACCAATTCAATATAAGGTAACATGAGTGTCTCATATGGTTTAAATCTTTTATGTCATATAAAATTCATTTGGTGGCAAGACTTGATCAACCTTGTTAACAACTGCATTTTAAATGCATAAAGAGGCTAAACAATTTTCTTTCTCTCATCCTTCTTTTACCTAATGTAATGTTATTTAGATTGCAATGTTTAGTTGAATTTGCTGTTAGAAAATAATTTTTCAATATTGAATTTAATAATGCACAATACCAGAAAATGAAAAAATAAAGTTTCTCAGAAAATTAAATTTTATATCAAAAATCATATTTTTCGAGGAGGGACCTGGAAGTGGCAGAGAGCAACCAGGGGGACCCACAGAGCCACCTCACCACATGGTGGCGCGACAGGCCTTGGGCCGCGCCAGCACATGATGTGGGGCCCACAGCCCCCCCACTTGCTATCTCTCCTTCCCCTGCCTTACTCTTGCCCGAAAAATCACTTTTGGATAGCTCAAACTTGCGTTCTTGCTGCTCATCTCCTTTGATTTCGATCTCCATCTTCAGCCAATTTTTGCTACTGAAATGTGGTGCATCTCTTCTCCGGTATGTGACTCCTCCGAATATCCAACTGGAATTTTGTTTAGTGGTGTATATATGAAGTATTTTGCTGCTGTAGGTATCTTGTTCAGTGAGTTTGAATGTTTGTTCTAAGTTGAAATAACTAGTTTTGATGCATGCTTAAGCCTCGGTCCAGTCACTATAGTGGTTTACCTTCATTTAGTTGGCTGAAAATCAATTTTTATGATGTTTGTTAAATTTTTTAGAACATGGAGTGGAATTCTTATGCACTAGATCCAAGTGAGATAGTGGTTGAAGGGAAGATGAAAGTTCGTAGGGAAGAAGGAGTATACCCTGCTATCTACCCATGCTCACAATTTATGGAGATTGCAGGGATTGCACATGATTTCCACACTCTCTTGTCCAATCCAGGATTGGAACGTTCTGCTAAGGATCAACCTTTCCAATATGCTAATTTGTCTATGTCGGTGGTGCAGGATTTCCGCTGCAATTTGAAGTCATCTAACCCCACTGTGCATTATTAGATATACAACAAATCTGTGGTTTTGCCTTTTGGTGTCTTCTGTTCAGCGATGCGAGTTCCACATGGAGGATCATTAGAGAAGCTGAAAGGGAACCCAAGGCCATTGATGGATTTGTATGAAGAAATTTGCGATGGAAGGAGTTTCTCTAAAGAGGACGGCAGAACTTGTCAGTCTTAGAGGATGAATTGGATACACTTTGGGAGCAACCCAGCCTGGATAGCATGGGCAATGATGAGGAGTATGGGGGTGGTTTCATTCATCCCCCGGAGGAAGCCAGTTTTGTGTACCCAGATCCGGGATCTTCCCCCACCGCAGCCGATGCGGAGTACGACTACACGGGGACTAACCCACCGAGTTGGGGCAATTATTCATATTGGGGCTGATCTCCACTTAGGACAAAAGCCTAAGCTTGGGGAGAGGTATACCGTTAGCACACTCCTTTACATATCATTATCATTTGGTACTATGTATATGCATGTTTCGTTTTAGTTTTCTTTCTTTCATTTGTTCATGCATTGTTTGCTTTCCATAAACTAAAAAATACCAAAAAGATTTTTGTTATTTCTCTTGCTGTTTTTTTTAGTATCTATTATTAATATGCTTAGTATTTATTTCAGTTCAATATGCAAAAACACAAAATATTTTGCTTTGTTGTGTGCTGCTTCGCGCAGGGACAGATTTCTGTTGTCCACCGTTTAATTCATAACTTTTCTTAAAAACTTCGTACTGACCTGAAATTATGGTTGCATGTTCCTGGGATGTGTACGCAACTTTCATTAGTTTTGAGTTTTCTGATCTAGGCATGTTAAGGTCCTCGAAAAAATTCGTATTTGCTGGCTGTTCTGTTCTTAGTTGCTAAATCCGAAAACCCAAAAATATTTGTTGTTTCTCTTTGGTTTTGTATAGTTTGTTTAAGAGGTCATTGACGGCCCAGTGGAGACTGGGGCATGAAGATCCCACTCTCCCCAGGCCTCGCACGTGGGCAGATCAGACGAAACAACAAAGGACCAAGCCACTGCTTGGGGAGACCCTCGAGAGGCAAATCCTCTTGAGGGCCTGAAGAGAAGCTAAGGCCTTAAGAGGACCTGCGCTTCAAGCGACCCTCCCGAGGCATCGTGCGCCTGGAGAGAAGTCAACAGAGATCACTCCGCAGGCCGCCTCGGGCCTGCGGGGAAGTTTCGCGGCTAGCCGTATCTGCAGAGTGACGCAGGCACCCCCGTTTGCCGGTTTGGTGGATAAAGGGGTCAATAAAGTTGCGCCGCCTGCACCGGGACAGCTGGGGCTTTCCTCTCTGACAATAAAGCGGCTGGACGGTGCAACACTCCAAGGAGATCGTCATCGTGGGCTCCACCCTGAAGACTGCAACCCCTGCGAGCCGTTCTGCGCGGTCTGCAGCCTGTCGGCCATCGCGTCCAACTTTATCGACGATGGACCGCGTCCAGGAAGGATTCCGCCGCGGTGGACTCCAACTCCTCCACGCCACTGCCGTGTGGGAGCCCACCTTGGACGCCCAGCGCAAGGACGCTTGCGGCGCCTATAAAAGGAAGAAGACCCCCCCCCCCCACCGTAGGAAGGGCCGGCGAATTGCTAAGGAGAACACTTGTAAACCCTAGCTCAGCTAGTAGAATAGCCTTCGGCTGAAGGAGGAAGAAGACCACTGCTTCCCTCTCCACGCACGAATTGCCTCAAGAGAGCCTTCGGCAAGCTCAGTTGTACCGTGACCTCCGTAGTACAATACAGACAAGCAGGAGTAGCGGTTTTACCTCCTCCTGAGGTCCGTGAAACTGGGTACGGGCCGGTGTCCATCTCTGTCGTGTGTGTTCCTCTCCAGGCCCGGCGAGCATCGTCGTCGTGCCTCTCGAGGGTCTTGACGTCCGTGTTCAATCCCCTTCACGAACTACTCTTCAGGAATGACCACCCCTGTTCCGTGGGAGTCACAACCTGACATTTGGCGCGCCAGGTAGGGGATTGAGGCGCGTCAACGACCTTCGAGCCGCCTCTGCGCCATGGAGAACACCCGTGCTACCCGCGCCAACAGGCGCGCACCTGAAGGAGCATGTGCCACGCCCGGCACCACGGCCACGCGCGGACGACGGGGACGACCCCGACGTGAAGAGCACGCCAACTCCGGCCCTCGTGCGGAGGAGCCCGAGCACAGCTCCGAGCACCATGGGGACGCGCAGTCGTCGCACCCGAAGCAGCGGCCAAGCGGCTCCGTTCCAGGCAGGACAAACCCTGCGCCGCACACCGCCCTGCTCATGGCGCAAGAACTTCTCCGCTATCAGCCTACCGCTGAGGCCCACGAGCAGTGGCTGGAGCGCCTCAACCACCTCGTTGGAATCTCTACAACTCGCCCCGCTCCGTCGCAGTCCGTCGTGCACCCCTCCCTCGCAGGCACGGCTACGCCTTACGCGCCTCCGTCTCCACCAGGGCCTGCACCGGCTGCGATGTAGAGGGCTGCCTCCCACGCGTCATCGCCTCACGACTGCCTGATCGTGTAGCGCACCGTGCCAAACGCGCGCGTAGGGATGGAGCTCCAGCGCAACCGCCAAAACCGGCTCGTGGAAGAAATCGCCCAGGCGGGCCAGCAGAACAGCAGCGCGCTGCAGCACGGGGTCGCCACGCACGCCACAAGCTGCATGGCGTTCACTCGCTCCCTGCGCCACGTGGTTTGGCCCCCAAAGTTCAGGCCGGCTCTCCCTGCTACGACGGCTCCAGCAACCCTATCGAGTTCCTGCAGCTCTACACCACCTCCATCCAGGCGGCAGGCGGAGACGACAAGGTCATGGCCAACTGGTTCTCCCACGCGCTTCGCGACTATGCGTTGTCGTGGCTCCTGAACCTCCCGAAGGACTCTGTGAACTCTTGGGAGGAGCTGTGCAAGCAGCTCGTCTCCAACTTCAAGGGGACGTACGAGCGCACGCTCACCCACAACGATCTGTGCGCCGTGGTGCAGAGGAAGGATGAAACCCTCCGCAAGTACATCCAGCGCTTCAGCCAAGTGCGCAACAAGATCCCGAACATCCCTGACACTCCAGTCATCGCGGCCTTCCGCGAGGGCGTCATGAACAGCAGGATGCTCGAGAAGCTGGGTATCCACGACAAGCTCACCTCTGTGGTCAAGCTGTTCGACTTGGCAGACAAGTCCACCAAGGCTGAAGAGGGACTCCTCTTCTTCAAGATGTCCTCGAGAGGGGACGAGCACGCTGAGGGGTCCAGGAGCCAGAAGAAGGAGGAGCCCAAGCGCAAGGCCACCACGGTCCTCGCGGCAGAGCCTGACGCGAAGGGCACCCGCAGGGACTCTCCTGAGCCTGGGGAGAGAAAAGATGACCACCGCCCGTTCTGCATCTACCACAACAGGCGCGATCACTTTACATAGACCTTCTTCGACCTCAAGAGACTGAGCAAAGAGCGCGAACAACCAGAGGGTAGCGGCAGCCGCGGTCGAGGCTGTGGTTACCGCGGAAGCGGGCGCAAGGGCGGCTGCCATAAGCCATCTGGCAATCAGGCCAACGCTGTGGAGAGGAACGACAACCTCCCTGACGAGGAAGATGGAGGCTATCGAGCTCCAAGAGGAGCCATTGCTGCATCCTCGGTTGGGCACAGTCGCCCAAATCGAACAATCAGTTCAAGCAGTTCGCACGCGAGCTCAACGCCGCTCTCCCCAGCCTCGAGACCTCCAGGCCCCTCAAATGGTCGCAGTACACCATCGCCTTTGACGCTCAGGACCACCCCAAGTCCACCGAGACTGTTGGAACCCTCCCACTGGTCTGCAGCCCCACCATCGACAACATCGCCGTCTCCAAGACGCTCATTGATGGTGGAGCAGGCCTGAATGTCATCTCCATTGAGACATTCGAAGCACTTCAAGTTCCCTACGAGCGGCTCATACCCTCTAGGCCCTTCACGGGAGTCACCAGCGGCTCAATCGAGCCTCTGGGGCAGGTCAGGCTTGCCGTCACCTTCGGCAGTGAGGAAAACTACCGCACCGAGCACATCGACTTCGATGTTGCGCACATCGGCTTGCCGTACAACGCCATCCTCGGCTACCCCGCCCTCAAGAAATTCATGGCCGTCATGCATCATGCCTACAACATGGTCAAGATTCCCGGCAGCGCTGGCACAATCACCATTCGAGGACATGTCCTGGATGCCACGCGCGCCGTCGAAACAGCCTACAAGGCAGCCGCCATGGAGTTCCGTGCTGACGAGGACATGGAGCCTCTCGAACCCAAGAAGAAGAAGTTGTTCTCCCAGAAGCCAGCCACTACAAAGAAAGTCTCTCTAAGCTCCAGCAGCTCGGGGCTGAAGGCTCAAGGGCTACCGTCACCATTGGCGCTGCGCTGCCTCCCAAATAGGAAAGCGTGCTTGTCGCCTTCCTCCGGGCGAACTCTGACATGTTCGCATGGAATCTGTCAGATATGTCCGGTGTACGGAGAGAGGTGATCGAGCACCACTTAGCCGTGTGTCTAAACGCACACCACATCAAGCAAAAAGCAAGAAAACAAGCCCCCGAGAAGCAAGCATTCATCGTCAAAGAGGTCGAGAAGCTAAAAGCGGCAAATGTCGTCCGTGAAGTCGCGCACTTCAATTGGCTCTCCAACGGCGTGGTCGTCCCAAAACCCGCCGGAGGAGGCCGCCTCTACATCGACTACACTGATGTCAACAAGGCTTGCCCCAAGGACCCTTATCCCATGCCAAGAATCGACCAGATTGTGGACTCCACGGCAGGCTGCGACCTCCTCTGCTTCCTCGATGCGTTCTCTGGTTATCACCAGATAAAAATTGCTAAGGAAGACGAAGAGAAGACGAGTTTCCTCACCCATTGCGGTGTGTATTGCTATGTCTGCATGCCGTTCGGCCTGAAAAACGCCGGCACCACCTTCCAGATGCTCATGAGGATAGCACTTGGCGAGCAAATGGGCAGAAACGTCGAGGCTTACGTCGACGACATCGTCGTCAAGTCTCGAGAGGGAGATACGCTCCTCAGGGACCTTGAAGAGACCTTCGCCAGCTTGCGCAAGGTGAAGATCAAGCTCAACCCCGACAAGTGCGTCTTCGGAGTGCCTTCGGGCAAATTGCTTGGTTTCCTCGTGTCCCACCGAGGCATAGAGGCAAACCCTGACAAAATCAAGGCCATAGAGGAAATGCAACCTCCACGCCGGCTCAAGGATATGCAACGTCTAGCAGGCTGCATGGCCAGCTTGGGAAGATTCATCTCCAAGTTTGGTGAAAGAGCTATGCCATTCTTCAAGATCATGAAGAGAACTGGCACCTTCAAGTGGACTCCTGAAGCGGAAAAAGCCTTTGAGGACTTGAAGAGGTACCTGGCCAGCCCACCAGTCATGGTCGCCCCAAGGACAGGCGAGCACCTAAAGCTGTACCTATCAGCAACTCCACAAACCGCCAGTGCTGTCCTGGTGGTAGAAAGGGAAGAGCCAGTCCTCCACAAGAAAAGTGCAACCACTCCAAAGCCAAAACCACTAGACGAAGAGCTCGACAAAGGAACATGCACCATAAAACCACTGCCAGGCCCAAAGCCACAAGCGGAGCCTGCCCCGAGTCAACCTCCACAGGCCAACCCCCTCGAGGACCCTAAAGAGATTCAACAGGCCAACTCCCTCGAGGGCCCTAAAGAGCCTCCACAGGCCAACCCCCTCGAGGGCCCTAAAGAGCCTCACAGGCCAACCCCCTCGAGGGCCCTAAAGAACCTCCACGTGCCAGCCCACCGGAGGGGCCTGCAGAGCCTCCTCAGGTGGAGTGCGCCAAGATTAAACTGACAAACCTTGTCGAGCATCCAGTATACTTCGTCAGCACCGTACTAGGGGATACTCGCGAGCGGTACACAATGCAGCAGAAGCTCCTCGTCGCGCTCCTCATCGTCTCAAGAAATCCGTGACACTACTTCCAGGGGCACCCCATCACGGTGGTCACCTCTTTTCCCCTGGAGCAGATCCTGCGTAACCCTAACGCCACAGATCGTGTCGCGGGATGGAACATAGAGCTACAACCATTCAATTTGCGCTTCGATACCACAAGGGTAATCAAAGGAAGAGCGCTGGCAGACTTCATCGCCGAATGGACTGACCCAACACCTGAAGAGCCTATAGGAGAAGAACAAGAGCCCTCTGGAGACAAAATGCCCAGCCACTGGACCATGAAGTTCGATGGAGCTTTCGCTTGTCGTCACGGTGGGGCTGGCGTGGTCTTGACCTCACCAAAGGGCGACAAGCTCTATTACGCGGTCCAGCCGTACTTCGGAATTGACAAGATCTCCAACAATATTGCCGAGTACGAAGGCTTGCTCGTGGGCCTACGTGCCGCAGTCGCTTTGGGCATCAAGAACCTGCTCATCAAGGGCGACTCCGAGCTGCTTGTCAACTTCTCCAACAAGAGCTACAAGTCTAAGGACGACCACATGGCCGCATACCTTGAAGAGGTCCGCATGCTTGAGAAGCACATCAGGGGAATGGAGCTCATGCACATCCCAAGAAAGGAAAATCAAGAGAATGATGACATCGCCAAACGCGTGTCAAAGAGGTAAGCTCAGCTTCCAGGCGTCTTTGAAGAAAGACTTGTCAAGGCATCCATAAAACAGCCTCAAGAGGCCATGCCCGCAAGCACAGACGAAGCGCTCCCGCCACCACCTACAGTCGGGTCTCCCGATTGCGAGCCACCTATTGGGGAACATCTTTTGCTCAAGAAACAAGATGGATTGACGAGATCAAAGACTACCTCGCCAAAGGGATCCTTCCCAAGGAAGATGTTGAAGCGGAGCGAATCGCCCGCCAGGCCCACATCCTCGAAAGGAAATCTCTACCCCAAGCGCCCAAACGGCATCGCCCTCAAATGCGTCCCTCCCGAAGAAGGGAAAATGCTGATCAAAGACATCCACAGCAGAGAGTGCGGCCACCACTCGTGCGCCCGCACCCTCGCAGGCAAAGTCTTCAGGAGCGGCTTCTACTGTCCTCAAGCACTTCATTATGAAGTTGACGTCGTTCAAGCATGTGAAGCGTGCCAATTCCAAGCCAAGCAAATCAACCAACCTGCGCTGGGGCTACAGACCATTCCGCTCTCCTGGTCGTTCGTGGTTTGTGGGCTGGACATCCTGGGACCTTTCCAGACAGCGCAAGGGGGATATCTCTACCTCTTTGTGGCCATCGACAAGTTCACTAAGTGGCCCGAAGTAGAGGCGATGCGCACAATTCCTGCAGGCGCGGCGGTGAAATTCATCAGAGGCCTGGTCTGCCGCTTCGGAGTGCCTAACCGCATCATCACCGACAATGGCTCGCGATTCACCAGTGGCATCTTCAGGGCTTACTGCGAAAAGATGGGCATCAAGCTCTGCTTCGCCTGAGTCGCTCATCCAAAGAGCAATGGACAGGTCGAGCGAGCAAACGCAGAAGTCCTAAAGGGCCTAAAGACCAGGACCTTCGACATCCTCAAAGGTCACGGCAAGGGCTGGATCAGTGAGCTCCCCTTGGTGCTTTGGTCTATCCACACAACGCCACCAAAGCCTACAGGGGAAACACCGTTCGCCCTCGTCTATCGAGCCGAAGCAGTCCTCCCCATAGAGATAAAGCATGGATCCCCACGAGTCCTTGCCTTTAACGAGGACGAGCAAGAGGATCTCCGAAACGACGACCTGCTGCTTCTCGAGGGCCTACGCCGCCGTGCCGCCCTCTGGGCGGCAAAATACCACCAGGACCTGCGACGCTACCACAGCCTCAACTTGCACTCACGTACACTGGAGACAGGGGATCTGGTCCTCAGGGGAATCCTCTCTAGGGAAGGCCTCCACAAGCTGTCACCGATCTGGGAAGGCCCCTACAGGGTCACCCACATCGCCAGGCCTGGCGCAGCTCGCCTCGAAACTCAAGACGGCATCCCCGTCAAGAACCCATGGAACATCATGCACCTACGCAAGTTATACCCGTGATCATTGTCACGCCCGTGATCATTGTCACGTCAAGACATCTGGCGGAAGAGGCAACTTACGGCTCAACCTCCAAGCATTTTTTGTCTCCAGAAGGATAAAAATAATGACGTGTTCATTGTCACACCCGTGATCATTGTCACATCAAGACATCTAGCGAAAGAGGCAGCTTATGGCTCAACCTCCAAGCATTTTTTGTCTCTAGAGGTTAAAATCTCACGACTTAAACCTCCAAGCTCCAAAGGCTTCTCTCGAGGGTTAACCCTCTGAGCTCTCCATGTAACGAGCCACCTCAGGCCGTCGAGAGTCTCTGCCACTCATGGGTGGTCCCCATGCCTCGACATGGTCAAAACATTAACTTGGCAACTCCAAGCATAATGAGACAATTTCGTTCCTAAGTGAACTTAGCACTACGGCGCCGCTATGTAATATTTGGTGGTGAGTTTTATTTACGCATTACTTCATTGAAATGCGTGCTTATATCTCTCCACATGCGCACCTCACCAGCGGGGGTTGAGTACGGTGCCAGTGCCTCAAATGACACACCACCAGCACTGCGGATCTGAGCTCTGGCTGGAGGGCAAGCTCCCACAAACACGCCATCTCTACAAAGGACCTTGGTACTTACTCTCCTCGCGAGGAACGCCTGACGGGACCTATAAGCGCGCACGAGTCCTCTGTACCGTGCACAAGCCTGAGGAGGCGTCCGGGCAAGGCCCCTAGAGAGGACCTCCTCGCCAGGCAAAAACCTCTATAGGGCAAAAGCCTCGAGAAGCTAAGTCTCGCACCTGTGCCTCGAGAGTTTTTTTCCCGGCAAACGCACGTTTGCCCCTCAAGCGACTTCGCTTTCCCTTATGCTTCATGGACTACTCGTACGTCTAAGCGGGGCACTTGAGCATCGCGACTCAAGGCTCTTACCTCTCCTAGGACTAATCTCCCCCCGGCCTGGCAGAGTCATTTCTCTAGCATACCGATGTGCCGGAGTCATGGCACGAAGAGACGGGTCCTAACGACACAGAGAACAAATAGACACGAAGATAAGTCCAAAGGAAACTCTCGAGGGGCAAGCAAGCTAGGAGCAAAGTGCAAACGAGAATATATTACATGCCCAAAAGTCGCAAATGTCTAAACATAAAATTGTTTCAGATACAAGCGCACACAGGCGCAATGACGACAGCTCAGGCGGAATCGGCACCGTCCTGCACATCCTCAACCGCGCCCTCCTCGGTCTCGGAAGAGGCGGCCCCCTCCTCGCTATCCTCTGCAGCGGCCTCCGCATGCTTGACGCGGTTGCAGAATGCATCGACTTGCTCGCGAAGGGAGTTGGACACCCGCCGCACGTCCTCGCCTTGACGAGCCTCCATCACTGTGGAGAGGTCGAAGCCTGGCGAGAGGATCCCGAGGTTGGTGAAGATGCGGTCGACGACCACCCCTAGGAGCTGACGGCTCTCGTCCTCTATCACCTCGCGGAGGTCAGCGACAGGGACCTCGAGCGCCATGAAGAGCTGGTCGAAGTAGACCAGGTACCACGGCCTCGGACCTCGGCGTGATGAACGTCCGCGCCAAGCTGGGCGGCAAGCTCGTTACCCCGGGCGACTAGCCCCTCGAACATGTGCTCCCGCTGCCTTGTGAGCGCACGGGCCGCCTTGGCAGTGTCCGCAGCCTCCGTCGCCCGCTCCATCGTTGGAGCCACATGCTCCTGCACGTCCTTGGCAAGTGTTTTGAGGTCCTGGATGGCCGCGCTGCGAGCCTCCTCCGCCCGGCGTCGGCCTTCCTTGGCGGGTTGGAGGCGGGCCTCGAGCTTGGAGTTGGCCTTCTCAAGCTCCGCGATCCGCTGGGCATCAGCGGCGTGTTTGGCCTTGAAGCGGTCCTCCTACTTCTGGGCCAAGTCGCGGTTCTCCTGGGCTTTCGTCAGCCTGTACTGCTTCTCGCGCTGCAGGAGGGCGTCATCCACCTCTTTCTTCTTCTCGGCGTACCGCTGCTCGAATTGCTCCAGGGCACGCTTCTGGGCGGCGACGTTCTCGTCATATTTTTGGAGCGCCAGGGCCAGGTCCCCTTCATGCGCCTCGAGCTCTTCGCGTTGGATGGCGAGCGCGTTCTCCGCCTGAAGCCGTTGCTCGTCACGCAGCCGCACCTCCTTCTCCTTGAGGGCCTGCTGCGGTCGCGCTCGGCGAGGCCCTTGCGGTCCTCCTCCAGGGTCTCCTGCACGGCCCGGTGGGTGGAGAGGAGCTGGGTCTCAAGATGGCCCAGCTCGCGGCGTTTTTGCGCCAACGAGCCCTCCATGGCTTCGCGCTCGGCCGCCGCCACGGACAAGAGCTCGGCAGCGGTGTCACGCTCCTCCTAGAGGGGCGCAAGAAGCTCGGAGGCATCGCAGATGGCCCCCTCGCCGATCTCCTTGGCGAAGCGGATGGACTCCTCGCGCGCGGCCTGCAACGCCAAGTCCTCTTGGCGACGGGTCTCAACGGCAACGTTGAAGGACGTCCATGCCCATGCGAGCTCCTCACGCTATTGGGCGAGCTGTATGTCTTCGAGGGCGAGGTGCACCTCCAAGCCCTCTAGGGACTCCCTCACAAGGCGAAAGGCGACTTCGCGGTGCCCAGCGCTCCAGTCCCAGCCGCGAAGGACCAGATCCTGGCTTGTCGAGGGCCCAGCCCCGGTGTCGAGGCCCGAGAGCCTGGCCCCGGAGTGCGCTCAGGGGCTAGGCTGTACCCCGTCCCCCCCCGCGCTGGAAGCTTCCTCGGCGCCTGCACTAGCCTCGTGCGCACCACCTGCAGCAGAACGGGGAGGAGAAGAAGGAGCGCCTCCTGCCCTCCTTGACCTCTGGTTGCACGATAGGCGTAGGCACATGCGCCAGAGTTGGCTCGCGCGACGGAGTTGGCTCTCGCAGGGGCGTGACCGCGCGAGGTGGAGTAGGGGCGCGAGGAGGAGTATCAGCCCTCTCCTCCGGATCCTCCACCACCATTGGCTCAGGAGGCGGCGTAGAGGCCTCTAGGCGAGTCGCGGCCTCCTCTGCCTGAGGCACTGCAGCCTCCGCCCGAGGCGCAGCCGCCTCCCCTTGAGGCACCTCCTTAGAAGAGCCTGCGGAGGCCGTCTCCACATGCCTCGTGGCCTCTTCAGCCACGGTCTAAGCCGTGGCTCTCTTCACATCTACTGCCTTGCGAAGCTTACGGCGCTTCGCAGACACAAGATCACTGACGTAAACAAAGGAATGTCTTTAAGAGAGGATAAAGAGAAAAAGAGCAAGAGTCGAGCGACCGAGTTCCGGAAACACTTACCCGGACGGTTGAGCGCCGGTGTCGACCCACGCCAGGCCTGGCGAGCGCCAGGAGGGCGTGGTCCTGGCGCCAGACCCCTCCGGAGGCGCCATGGCTTTCCTCTTGGAGGGGACGTCGGACGGCCTCACCCCAGAACAGCCAAGGGCCGCCTTGGTGCGTTGCTCGTGCCTCCCCGGTGTGGCCTCCGCCTCGGAGGCCTCCCTCTCCTCATCCTCCTCCTCCACGAGGCGCGAGGGCGCCACCACGAAGGCGTCATCATCACCTGAAGAGATGTCGCAAATCTCGTAGTGAATGGCCCAGGCCTCGAAGAGGACACCTCCCCCGTCGCGGCCTCCTCCTCGCCTCGCCCGGCTCCCGAGGCTGAGGGAGAGTCTGCTCCCACCACTTCCTGCACCACCAGCACGGGCACCTCTATCCCCGCCTGGCCTGCCGGGGTAAACAGGGGCATCCCCTCCAAAATGGCCATGCGCTCAGTCATCTTGTATTGATGGAGAGGCTGGAGCGTGACCGGGAGCTGGTAGGCGGCAGCCACCACCGGGTTAATGAAGAGCGCAGACAAGACGTTGTCGACGACGTCCTTGTCGTTGTGCTCCCGGTGCAACCGCATCTTGTCGTGAGCACCCGAGTACATCCACATGGTCACCCAGTGCGCCTGGAGGGGAGCGATGCGGCGCTTCACGAAATCCGCCACGATGATCTGCCCCGTGAGACCCTCCTCGCGAAGGAAGCTCAGGCGTCCCATCAAGCTCGCGTTCTTCGCGTCGTTGAAGGGCGCCTTGCCCAAGTGGGAGTTCTTCACGGGCGTCACATCGGGGACCTCGTGTAGGAGCCCACCTTGGACGCCCAGCGCAAGGAAGACGCCTGCGGCGCCTATAAAGGAAGAAGACCCCCCACCGTAGAAAGGGCCGGTGAATTGCTAAGGAGAACACTTGTAAACCCTAGCCCAGCTAGTAGAATAGCCTTCGACTGAAGGAGGAAGAAGACCATTGCTTCCCTCTCCAGGCACGGATTGCCCCAAGAGAGCCTTCGGCAAGCTCAGTTGTACCGGGACCTCCGCAGTGCAATACATACAAGAAGGAGTAGCGGTTTTACCTCCTCCTGAGGGCCATGAACCTGGGTACGGGCCGGTGTCCTTCTCTGTCGTGTGTGTTCGTCTCCAGGCCCGGCGAGCACCGTCGTCGTGCCTCTCGAGGGTCTTGACCTCCGTGTTCAATCCCCTTCACGAACTACTCTTCAGGGAGTGACCACCCCTATTCCGTGGGAGTCACAACCCGACAGTCATTATCTTCAGTTACTTCATGGAGCTTGGTTATTATTTCATATCTTTCAAGCACACAGGTGAAAAGGAAATTATGATGATCTATGACAATTCGAGTTGGGTTAGAGGCTGGTAATGAACTGTGTTTGTTTCTCATTTCTGTACATATACTCATTCATGTGAGCATGCTTAGATGGTTCGCATAAGGTATATGTCGATTGGTGGATGCTAAGTAGTTCGTGTTCTTATGATCGTTTCCAATTTACTTATGATGGATGTCATGTTTCTATGGATATTTGCTTGCATTTTTTTGCTCATAATAGAATATGACACTGCAGTATCCTCCTCTGAATAATTCATTTAAATTGACTTGGCACATGTTTACACATGTTATGACTGAAAACAAAAATTCAATTAAGCCTTTATGACATATTTTGCCTTAAAGTTCTAATATCATTTTTATGCCTCTATTAATTCTATTTCATCGCAAGCATGATTATGACGGTTATTTGTAACATCCCAAAATTTGCAAAAATTTAAAACCTTGCATCCATGCATCATTCATCAATAGGTATAAAATTTCAGCACAAAAATACTAAATAAAACTTCAAATTATAAGTTTAAATAATTTATAATTCCAGAAAGTGTTTATTTAAACTCCTTTAATAAATATTATTTTTATCAATTTATTTATGGACAAGTATACTGTTAAAAGATTCCATTTTTAATAAACTTTTCAAAACATATTTTTATGAATTTTTCTGAAATGTTTTGAATGGGTTTAAAAATCATTTTTGAAATCAGTATTAGAAAACATATATTAATTTTATTAAAAAGAAAAGAGATCGGGCCGGGCCATTTAGCTATCCACCGCGCGCGCGTCCGAATCGGCCCAGCCAGCCGCGCGGCCCATCTCTCTCTCTCCCTCTCGCTGACAGGTGGGACCCACCTGTCAGCTTCGTCTTCCTCCCGCCGGAGATCGCGCCCGATTCAAATCGGAGCCGGCCGTGATTCCCGAACGGAATCAGCACGAGTTTTGCTCCCCGCGCCCCCCCTACTTAAACCCCCACCTCCGCCGCATCCCTCCGCACCCAAAACCCTAGCCGTTCCATCGCCAGAGCGCTCGGGGTCGTGCTTCCGCCGCCGCCATTTCCGCCGGCGAGGAGATCACCGTACGGTGCACCCCGGTCATCCCGGACCCTCTCGTCTCTTCCCCTCACTTTCTCTCATCCTTGCGCTTCTTTTTGACACGATCTCGTGCCTCGTTTCGCAGCAAGCCGCCGTATTCGTCCACGCCCGAGGGAAACCGCCGCCGCAAGCAACTCCGGCGAGCTGCACGAGGAGGGGAGGACAACGCCGACGACCACCACCACGCCATCGACTCCGCCTCGATGTTCGCTACACCTCGGTAAGCTCCATTCGTCCCGTAGCCCCCTAGGACGCGAGAACGAGTAACGCCGGCCGTGGCGCCGCCGCGGTCGGGCGAACTCCGGCGACTGCGCCGCCCGTTTTTGGTCAACGAATCGTGGGCCGTTAGATCTAGATCCAATGGATCTAGATCGATCAGATCTCGCGCGTCCATTTTATTTAGATCGGACGGCTTGCGCCGCGATCCGCGACGAACCGTTACCGTCCAATGGGATCGCGCCACGTAGGCCCCTGTTATTTCTTTTTCGCAGGAATTTTTATAAATAAAACAGAAAATATGCAAAACTTAGAAAAATTCATAACTTTTGATCTATAAGTTCAAATTTGATAAATTTTATATCCACGGATAGCCCTGCTAGTGTAGTTTATTTCTACATCATTTGTTTTTCCTTTTGACAAATTATAATTTGTGTAATTATCAGAGGAGTATGTCGGCTATTAAAATAATAACTTAAATAATAAAAATTATTTAGAAATAAATTTAATTGTTTTAGGGTTGTATTAATTCCCTCTGTCCAGAAATATTAATAAATGTCTTAATTGAAAATTATCATAAAACAATAAAAGTTATAATTATAGAAATCAAGTTTTGCTATATTGTTTTAAATTATTTAATTGAAAAATAAAATAAGAAATACCTAGAAATTATATTTCATTCATTTAATAATAGAAGATAATTTTTTTAATAAGGGTGTCCTATTATCATAGCATATCAGTCATGCATACATGTTTATGTTTGGTGTTGTGATGATATTGTGTTGGTATTTATTTTATTTATTGCTTGTGCTAGATTGTGAAGAAGAGGAAGGACTTGCTTGTGATTGTTATTCTTGTTGTGCTTGCTCCTCCTGTTACCAAGTCAAGTGACACTCATATTATACCCAATATTTTCTATATGCATATGTAATATATTCTGAGTAGTGTGCATGATAGGAAATTTTTGATTTATTTTATAATGATAAGTTAGTTTGTATTTTACAAATATCCTATTAGTGTGTAGCCATCCTTTTTCCCAAGCATCCATGAAAAGTTTTTATTTGTTGCTTAGCTATGCTATTAAAAATGTTTACCTTGTTATAGAAATGTTTCTAAGTGTTTCAAATCTAAAATACACATCTGGCTGGAATTGGTTGTTATGGTTTATGTTGAGTGGCTTTTGGGGCTATGCTTGTGGTTGTCGTCGCCTAGGATGAATGTCGATTCTACTTAGGGCCATGAGCATGGTGGTTGTTACCCAGAATTGCACTTGTGGACGGCCACCCAGGAACGAAGAGATTACCAAGTCCCTCCAAGTTTAGAAGCTTCCCGTGCAGCCTTTTGACAATGGGCTCTGTCTAGAATAATTAAGTTGTGAGGGTGCAACGGGTCTTGCTAGTATGGTTGCATTCTTCTTCTGAAAGTTCTTGTCTCAATTCTCTCCTTTCCTTAATACACTCCGCGTGTATAGGATTTTTGGGTTAATTGAGTCTAAAGGTGAAAGTGCACAACCTCTGCAGAGTCAACAATCTGAGTACTTAGCCGTATCCCCGGAAATGGACTACTTCGAGCAACTGGACAAGGATGGGTGGAAGAATCTGAACATTGTTTTCATAAAGTAAAAATTGACTTAAGAAAAGATTTGTTGGTGCACCTGGGCTTTATCCCTTGGTGCCATGTCTTGATAAATAAAAGTGTTTTACAAAAGATAGGAGAAAACTTGCTTTGTGCAAAATAGCCTCCAACCCCACCAAGCCAAATATGCATATAGATTTTAGACTTGTCATTTTATTTCTACCATAGTAACTTGCCAATACATCCTTGTATTGACCTCCTTCGGGGGCTGCAAATTCAAATGTGCAGGTAATTCTGATGAGGAATAAGTTTTGGACTCGAGTCTACACCCAACATGTCTGCCTGTGGCGCATGCTTGAAGTTGAGGCTCATTGTTATTTGCTTTCGTTGTGAACTCTGAATTTTAGCTAGCCTTCATGGCTATGCAACTTGTAATAAAGCCATACTTGGTTGATATTCTTGGATCTCGTTGTAGCAATTTAATACTTATGCAATGGTACGTTATATTTTATACTGTGGTGCTGGTAGTGATCCAGGGACTAGCACATAACACAGGTGTTCCAACTTAAATAAGAGTTGGGACGCTAAATTATTGCTCTCTTTAATTGTCGCTTTCCCATCTTTTGGTAGCCTCCACTTGTACTAAGCTGAAAATGCTTGTGTTTCCAAATACCTGAAAACTAAGTTATTCCAAAGAGTCCACCATAAATACCTATGCATGGCATTTCAAACCATTCAAGTAAATTCGCATGTGCTACCCTTAAAACCTTCAAACACTTCTCAATTTGTGCCACTGTTTTGAGTTAATGAGGAAGTGGTAGTTGGGCTTGTTATCTCTCATACTAATTAAGTAATTCTACATCTGCTCATCACTAATTTTGCAAAGGGCTGGTTAGACCATTATAATATCAAAAAGATTTGAGAAAATAAAAATGGGCACTCCTTGGTTTGAGATTGTTTGGTGGGCATGCGAGGATTCGGTTAGCCATGGTTTGTTAGCAAGGTGGGGAGGAGTGTCAAGCTATCAAAATGAATGAATATAAAGATGCATATTATAAGTGCTTTGTTTTAAAAATAATCGGAACCGCTCTTAACTTGCTTAGTATGGAAGATAACAAGAACTCTATTGCCATTCGTTGACCAAACAACCACCACTCAAAAACAATTTTACCTCTGTTTTCAAAACTATAAGAACCTCTAGCACATGTTGAATCCCTACTTCCCTCGATGAAGGACATATCTTTTACTTTTTTTGAGTCACCATCCTTCCTTGAGCACCTTCTTGAGAGCATAATTGTTATTCTTAGCGTAATGTGCTTGTCCCTTAATATGTTAACTGCGGTGTAATCTTGATGCTTGTATCTTTGATATCTTTATCTCTAGTCTTCCCTTGAAACTCAGAGGTGCCTAGGCATTTATGTTTTGCTGTTCCATTTGGGCAAGCGAGATATCACTTTATCATACTTTCTTATGAGCCTTGCAATCCTGTGAATCTATATGTTCCATGTTATTTATCATCGATATAATTCACATCTTTTCATGGTTTACATAACTATTGGGTGACACCGTTTATATATGACTTATTCTGAATAGTCTAAGCATTTGTCCTCATAATGAGAATATTTACATCACATGAGCAAATGAGTTCGTGAAAGTTCTTTTATCGCACTCAGTTGTTAACCGAATTGCTTGAGGACAAGCACTAAGCTAAGCTTGGGGGGAATGGATACGTCCACAATGTATCTATTTTCCTGAACACTTTTTCTATGGTTTTACCTGTAATTTATGTGTTTTGAATGCAACTAACATGGAATAGCGTTGTTTTCAGCAGAATTACCCTGGTGTCTTGTTTTTGTGCAATAATATCAAATTTATGGAAAAAACCCGAAAAACACCTGGAAGTCATTTTCTCATCAGGAGATTCCAGAAACCACGATGTAGAGCCCTTGCTTACGAAAGCAATGACACATATGAATTATGCAAAGACTTGGATCACATAAGTCTCACATTCTCCAATAAGATGTAATATCACAGTACAATGTCATAATTTATTACAGAAAGAGACGAATGATCCAAAAACAAATATCCTTACAACTTAGCATAGCGGAAAATGCTAGCTGAATAAATAGTTCACACTTTATTTCAGAGTTCAAACGCAAAACTAAAGGTAGCATGGAGCTACATCTTCTCCATGAAGCCACTGGCAAATCATGTTGGTTGTAGCTCGAAGACGACCCCCTTACTCCTCATTCGGACATTCTGCAAGGTTTAGTTGCAGCCCAGCTATAAAGGGTCAGCACAATTGAATTGTGGTGGCAAGTGACTTTAATTCCTAATGTTCTATTAAGCTATAACTATATGCTTATTATGGCTGGTGGAGCTCAAGGCTATTGCGCAAAGCAAATTTTCTCCTACTTTTGATAAACAATTTTCTTAAATCAATATCTTCTCCTTCAGAGACAAATCTCGAGACAAGTCCATGTCTCCTACCCATGTTCACCCAACAAAGTTTTATTAAGAAATTTGAGATGAGGAGATTTTCAGAACACAGCCTTGTGTAGTTACTCAAATTGTCCGATGCCGGGGACACGGCTAAGATCTTAGGTTTTAACTCTCGAGAGGGTGTGTACTTTCACCATTAGACTCAATCAACCCAAACTATCCTCTACACTCCTTTAGTGAGAAGGAAAAGGAGAAGATCAAGACGAGACTTTTCAGAAGTTGCTTTCCCATGATCATACTAAGAGATTACCACCATCCTATCAACTCTACCACCATCAATCTCTTGACCCAGGTCCACATCAACTTACTCCATCAAGACAGAGCCCATATTGACCAATGGTTGCACGATAAGCAACTAGACTCAGTGTAAACTTAAATCTCATAGCCCTGGGTGGCCTACCACAAGTGAGCAACTCAGGTTAACACCGCATATCATGGCCCCAAGTAAGTAGAAACTACCCTGGGCGAAGACAACCATGACACTTGGCCCTGAGAAGCCACTCAACTTGAAACCTCCTCGATCGACCCAATCCACCCAGGCGTTAAATTAATTTAGTGGACATTTTCCCCCTTTCCTAATCTAGACTTAAACAACTTTGATCATTTTATTACTATCTTGAAGTTTGTTGGATCCTAGCGGCATAGTGAGATGAAGCGGCCTGGAGACTAACCTTACATGTCCACGTACATGAGACCTGTTCCACAACTTAAGTGGTTGGTCGGGTGTCTGTCTCTCTCACTATCGTGAATATCCAATTTACAAAGAGTTGATAATAATTGTCGATCACCTTGAAGAATATACTTAGTATTTTCTCTAAGTATTTTGCACATCATGCATAACATACTCTTGTATTGTTACTTTGTTAGTATGTTTATGTGTGTTTTGTTTGATGTGTAAGAAAATTCGGAGGGAAACGACAACAGTTGCAGTTGCTATTCTTCTTGTTGCCAATGCAAGTGGCACACCTCATAAACTTCCCCATACCTTTCTATGCATAACTTAGTTATTTTCCTATGCATGTGTAGAACTTAGTAGATTTGCTATGCAAGACTTTAGAATTCACTATTCCATTGTGTCTAGGTACCTATGAAATGACTTAGTAGATTTTGATGCTATGCAATTGATGAAAGGTTTTATAAAATGTTAAGTGGATACTCAGGACCATGTCTATGAGGGTTTTCACCTGAGATAGTCTCTACTATACTTAGGATCATAGTATGTGGGGGTTTTCACCTAGGAGTGCACATCCACTAAGTTAATGAATCATCTGGGTGGATTGGTTGTTTGGTTTATGTTGAGTGGCTACTCAGGACCATGTCCATGAGGGTTTTCACCTAAGATAGTTTCTACTATACTTAGGATCATGAACGTGGGGGTTTTCACCTGAGAGCACACTTGTGGAAGGCCACCCAGGAACAAAGGGATGTGAGGAATAAATGGAGAAGATTGTGCAGAACTCAAGGAGAAGTATTCCAAGTAAAGACTACAGCTGATCAAAGAACATGGAGGAATCCCAACTTTCTAATTTCTTAATAAAATTTTGATAAACAAAAGTGGACTACTCAGGACCATGTTCTTGGGGGTTTTCACCTAAGATAGTTTCCACTATACTTAGGACCATTGAATGTGGGGGTTTTCACTGGGTGCACTTAAGGACGTGATATCTTTTGGCTCACCTGGGTTAACCAGTGTTGCCAATTATGATGTTAATAAGTTTGTTTTACAAAGAGTTAGGCAAAACTGGCTTTATGCAAAATAGCCTTGAACTCCACCAGCCAAATAAGCATACAGGTTATAGAGTTATTTCCATTAAGTGTCCACCATAGTGTCACTTGCCAGATCCATTTTTTAATGGAATCTGACCCACTCTGTTGCAAATTATTATTTGTTGCAGAAATATCTGACGAAGAGCGAGGACTACGTTGGGTTTCGAGACTGTACCAACATGTTTTCGCCTGTGGCGTATCATGAAGTTGGAGGCTCATTGAAGATTTATTTCCGCTGCTTTATTTGTTTTGAGCTAGCTTTAAGCTATGCAAAGATGTATCGAACTATTTATTTTACCATGTCTGGATTATTCGTGTAATATTGATACAATGTTGTGATATTCATCGTAAACTGTGTGTGCAAATGAATTGATCCAGAGATTTGCAGTATACATAGGTATCTGCCTTATTTAAAGTGCAGGTACGCTAGAGATGGTATCAGAGCACTGTGTTGCCTGTAGGTTCGAAACCCCTAAGTTTGGATAGAAAAAGGATTTGACCATAGGATTTAAAATCTATTTTTATTCAGTTTACTCAAACAAAACTTTTCTAATGTTCCTCTTGTAACTATCTTATGTAATTGCTTTCTAAATACCTTATCTCATATTTTTTTTAGATGACCAACCTCATTGGATCACTCAAGAAGGGACCAATGATGACCATGACCCTACAAAGTGAGACTGATTTTCCTAGAGCACTTAAGGATAACATGAAGAGCTTGGGATTTGAAGGAGAAGCAATATACAAAGGGTTTCCTTTCATGGGTTAAGGTCAAGAGTACTGGTGGGTGCAACTCCATCTATACAAGAGCAAACAAGATGACCACAAGACCAAGGGCTACTGCATGTTCACTAACCCAATACTCCACACATCATTCTTTGACTCAGCAAGAAGTGTAGCATGCGAAGCCATCGAGAACCTTGGAAGAAGACTTCAATTTAGTATTCAAAACACCCAAAAGTATCTTCACGAACTCAAGGAAATAGAAGAGGAACTTGATGCACTCAGGAAGGAGATAGACTAGACCACCTATCTATTAGAGTAACGAGATACTAATGATGTATTGACCTTTCAAATTGTGGTATGGAAGTATCATCGTATGTGTTCTCCATAACCTCGGGTGCTTTGTTACAGAACGATTAGTTCGGTTTTCTCAAAACATGTTTGGAAATTTAATGATTGTGGTTGATTGTGCCAATTGCTTGTATGGGTAGGAATATTTCTTCTAGATCTGTCTATCTTTTACTCATCTATGCTAAAAACCACAGATGCCTCCCCGCCGTGCTCCTGAAAACAACAACAACAATGATGCCATGCAGCAACTGATGGCCGCTCAAGCTCAGCTGATGACTATGATGACTCAGTTTATTGCAGCAAGCAACAACAACAATAACAACAACAACAATCCTCCACCACCACCTCCCCAAGTGGATAGGCTTACCAGATTTCTGAGGCTTAGGCCAAACAAGTTCTCGAACGCAACAGAGCCAATGGTGGCTGATGACTGGCTACGCTCTGTACAAAAGGATCTGGTGACAACTGAATGTGATGACGCTGAGAAAGTTAGGTTTACCGCACATCTACTTGAAGGACCTGCTGCCCAATGGTGGGAAACTTATCAGATTACTCACCCATTGGACACCTTGACCTGGGAGGAATTCAAGGAAGGATTTCATAATGCTCATGTCTCCACGGGAATTATGAATCTTAAACGGGAAGAGTTTCGCAATCTGCGTCAGGGAAACATAAGTCTTAAGGAGTGCATGGATGACTTTCATGCCTTGTCCCGGTATGCTCCTGAGGACATTGACACAGATGCAAAGAGGAAGGAAAATTTCTCAATGGACTTAGTGATGAGCTGAAGATACCTTTCGCTGTTGCGTATGCACCAAACTATCAGATACTTCTTGATCAAGCAATCACCCTTGAAGATAGCATAAAGAAAGCTGAAAATAGGAAGAGAAAGATGGACAAGCACTCCTCTGAACCCTCAATCAAGAAGCACCTTGTTCATGATGTGAACAATGTCCACAAACATGGGAATCACCATAATGGAGGAAGTCACCACAAACATCATGGTCACCATGGTGGATCCAAGGGAAGCAATGGAGATCATAAAGGAAATGGATTTGCTGGCCATAACCATCACAATGGACACCACCGCCCAAATCCTGAACACAGGGATATCAGTCAGGTGCTCTGCTACAAATGCAAGAACAAGGGTCATTACGCCAATGAGTGCCCAACAAAGAAGAATGGCGAAGAAGCTGCTAAGTCAAATCCTTTTGATAAAAGATATGTGAACCACATCACTTTGGAAGAAGTGAACGGTACATTCTGAATCATGTTTTCATATTGAAGTTTTCAATACCAACAAAGATTTCTTTTAAGGGCGGTAGCCCAACCAGATATCCAGACCCAACCTTTTGCTAGCCTTCTCGAATCTCGAGGGCGAGATTCCTTTTAAGGGTGGTAGTCTGTAACATCCTAGAATTTTTCAAATTTCAAAAAATCAGAAAAATTTAAAACCTTTGAAAACTATTAAGTATTTCGCTTTTAAAGGAAAATTCAAGCATTGCATTCATGCATTCATGAATCTTTATCATTCATCATGTCATTTAAATAAAATAGGGTTTAAATAAAAAAATTATTTATATGTTTAAATAGGATTATATTTCCATAAATATGTTATTTGTATCTTTTATAATTTTCCAGTTTATTATTTTATTTTTGGGAAAGAATACTACCAAAAAGTCATATTTTTAATAAGCTTTCCAAAACATATTTTTATGAATTTTTCTGAAAAGTTTTGGTTAAGTTTAAAAATCAGTATTGATTTAAAAGTTTTAAATGGGAAATGGAAAAAGGAATAAAAAAAAGAGAGTCCCCTTGCTAACTGGGCCGAAGCCCACCTCCTATCTAGTGCGCGCGCAGCGTAGTAGCCCAGCAGCACCCCAGCAGTAGCCCGCTTCCCTCCCTCTCTCACAGACATGCGGGCCTCACCTGTCATCACCATTTTCTTCCCAATATCGCGCGCCCGTCCATGGCATTTTCCGACCGGCGATCTCTCCTCTTTATTCCAGGCAATTAAAGCCGTGATTCCTTCCCTCGTATATGCCTTCAAATAGCCCCCGCACTCCTCTTCGATTTGCCCTAGAAAACGCAGCACGGGAGCCACCAGGCTGCCGCATTTTTCCACCACCGTGCCGCCACTGCCGCCGGCCAAGTTTTTGAATCCCGGTGAGTCCCGAGCTCCTCAGGTCACCCCTCGTCTCTCTCTCGGTTCCCCCGTAGCCGTGCGCCTCCTTGTGACGTCTTCGTTCACTTCTTTCCGCAGCAAATCGAGGACCACGTCTGCGACCGGAGCAAGCCGCCGCCCGCAGCAACTCCGGCGAGCAACCAGAGGAGGCAGGAGAAGCTGCGACCCCCACCACTTCGCCAACGCCTTCGCCTCGATCTCCCAGACCTAAAGGTATATCCCGTTCGTCTCCGTAGGCTTTGCTTCATCGGGAACGCGCGATGATGTGCGTGTCGCCGCCGCGTGCTCTTCTCCGGCGAGGTCCTCCGGTGACCTAGCGCAGCCACTCTCTGGTCATGGCCTCAGAAC
Organism: Poa annua; assembly: GCA_026929855.1. Taxonomy (NCBI): domain Eukaryota; kingdom Viridiplantae; phylum Streptophyta; class Magnoliopsida; order Poales; family Poaceae; genus Poa; species Poa annua. Next base: position 100,235,026 of record CM049427.1, read on the forward strand.
CGTCCGATCTGAAATCGACGCACGGGATTAGATTCATTAAACGAACCGGCACGGGTGTCTGTCTACCGTAGATCTAGATCTGGACGGCCCGGATCTATCCACTTATCCACGTCAGCGGATCCAGTCAGCAGCCACGTCAGATCCAGTCAGCGCCCAGTCAACGGATCTGGCACTTTGCAGAAAAGCCCCTCCATATTCAAACCTTTATAACTTTTTACCACAACTCCAAATTTGACAAATTTTATATTTTTGGAAAGCCCTTGACATGTAGAATATTTTAGATCTGCTAGATTTCAAATTTGACTTAATTTAAATATTCAAATTTCAAATGGATGATTTGAGTATATTTGTAATAACATTAAATATATAAATTCAAAAAATGCAATTAAAATTGTTTCAGAAACTTTGGAATATATGTAAATTGATGCCTCTGTTGTAAAATAAATTTGAATATTATTTTGATGATTTAATAGTTATATGTTGAATTTGAATAGTTTGACTAATTTTGACATTTCTATTAATAGAAACATTATTTTTTATTAAATCCAATTGCTATAAATTTCATTAAATGCCCTCTGTCTATTAATATTCATAATAAAATTTTGTTATAAAAATTTAATCACAGGAAATTTTAATCTTAGGTTTATTACATTTATTATATTTTGCAAAACTAGAAATTAATTAAATTGCATTTATAGCTTCATGCATATTTTATAAATATCACGAAAATTAGTATGATATTTCTTATTATTAAAAAGGTGCATTTCATGCATGAAATATTTTACTATATAGTTATACTCCTCATAGGAAAACTCCTCCCTCATTTCTCTATGTTAGGATTATTTCCAACTTAGTATTTTGGTAAAGTGCTATACACTAAGACACTTAGGATTTTCAACCTGGAGCTAGAAGGCCAATGAAGGACTTAGCCAAAACAAGACTTCAGAAGTATCTTCAAGGAGTAGAAGCACTTAGAAGAAAATCAAAACGAAGTTCATGAAGACCAACCAGCAATATTTTCTAAGTCTTACTTCCTCTCTCTCTTTTCTCCATTCTCCTCTGAGACTTGATGAAGACTAAGTTAAATCCAAGACCAGCCTCGATGATACAAAAATCATCAAGTCTGAAGAATTATCAAGTCTACCAAATAATTCAATCAAGACATCCCCAAGAAGCAAGTAACAAGTCTGGAGATGAAGCCTGGAAGACCAACTACATTTTTCTTTCTATCTTTTCCCCCTTTCCTAATCTAGACTCAAACAACTTTGATCATGTTATTACTATCTTGAAGTTTGTTGGATCCTAGCGGCATAGTGAGATCAAGCGGCCTGGAGACTAACCTTACATGTCCACGTACATGAGACCTGTTCCACAACTTAAGTGGCTAGTCGGGTGTCTGTCTCTCTCACTATAGTGAATTTCCAATTTACAAAGAGTTGATAATAATTGTCGATCACCTTGAAGAATAGACTTATTATTTTCTCTAAGTATTTTGTACATCATGCATAACATACTCTTGTATTGTTACTTTGTTAGTATGTTTATGTGTGTTTTGTTTGATGTTTTAGAAAATTCGGAGGGAAACGACAACAGTTGCAGTTGTTGTTGCTATTCTTCTTGTTGCCAAGGCAAGTGGCACACCTCATAAACTTCCACATACCTTTCTATGCATAACTTAGATATTTTCCTATGCATGTGTTGAACTTAGAAGATTTGCTATGCAAGACTTTAGAATTCACTATTCCATTGTGTCTAGGTACCTATGAAATGACTTAGTAGATTTTGATGCTATGCAATTGATGAAAGGTTTTATAAAATGTTAAGTGGCTACTCAGGACCATGTCTATGAGGGTTTTCACCTGAGATAGTCTCTACTATACTTAGGATCATAGTATGTGGGGGTTTTCACCAAGGAATGCACATCCACTAAGTTAATGAATCATCTGGGTGGATTGGTTGTTTGGTTTATGTTGAGTGGCTACTCAGGACCATGTCCATGAGGGTTTTCACCTAAGATAGTTTCTACTATACTTAGGATCATGAACGTGGGGGTTTTCACCTGAGAGCACACTTGTGGAACAAAGGGATGTGAGGAATAAATGGAGAAGATTGTGAAGAACTCAAGGAGAAGTATTCCAAGTAAAGACTACAGCTGATCAAAGAACATGGAGGAATCCCAACAATCTAATTTCTTACTAAAATTTTGATAAACAACAATGGACTACTCAGGACCATGTTCATGGGGGTTTTCACCTAAGATAGTTTCCACTATACTTAGGACCATTGAATGTGGGGGTTTTCACCTGAGGGTGCACTTAAGGACGTGATATCTTTTGGCTCACCTGGGTTAACCAATGTTGCCAATTATGATGTTAATAAGTTTGTTTTACAAAGAGTTAGGAAAAACTGGCTTTATGCAAAATAGTCTTGAACTCCACCAGCCAAATAAGCATACAGGTTATAGAGTTATTTCCATTAAATGTCCACCATAGTGTCACTTGCCAGATCCATTTTTAATGGAATCTGACCCACTCGTTTGCAAATTATTATTTGTTGCAGAAATATATGACGAAGAGTGAGGACTATGTTGGGTTTCGAGTATGCACCAACATGTTTTCGCCTTTGGCGTATCACGAAGTTGGAGGCTCATTGAAAATTTATTTCCGCTACTCTATTTGTTTTGAGATAGCTTTAAGCTATGCAAAGATGTATCGAACTATTTATTTTACCATGTCTGGATTATTCGTGTAATATTGATACAATGTTGTGATATTCATCATAAACTGTGTGTGCAAATGAATCGATCCAGGGATTTGCACTATACACAGGTATCTGCCTTATTTAAAGTGCAGGTACGCTACACAGGGTGTCAACCCCAAAGATTTGGCCGTCTCCGGTTTGCGACCAGTTGAAGGGGGTACGACACCTGCGCCCGTTCAAAGCCTCGAATGGTGCCATCTTCAGACTGGCTTGATAGCTGTTGTTGTACGAGAACTCGACAAACGACAAACAACTTTCCCATTTGGGCCCATAAGCTAACACACAAGATCTAAGCATATCTTGTAAGACCTGGTTGACTCTTTCCGTTTGTCCTCATGTCTGAGGGTGATACGCGGTGCTGAAAAAGAGCTTGGTTCCGAGCTCCTCTTGAAGCTTAGTCCAAAATCGAGAAGTGAACTGAGTTCCCCGATCGGAGACGATAGTCTTGGGTACCCCATAAAGGTTGACGATGCGGGACATGTAGAGATCTCCAAGCTAATCCGATCGATGGGTGGTGCGGGCCGACAAGAAGTGTGCCACCTCGGTGACTCTATCAACGATGACCCAAATTGCATCATGACTGCGATTAGATCGGGGTAGTCCAGTGATAAAATCCATTCCGACATCATCTCATTTCCATTAGGGCAACTTAAGGGGTTGGAGTAATCCAGCTGGTCGCTGATGTTCTCCTTTGACCGTTGGCAGACGTCACAATTATGGACAAAGAGTGCAATCTCGCGCTTCATGCCATGCACCATAAATTCTGTTTTAGATCCTGGTACATCTTGGTTCCACCGGGGTGAATAGAGTACATACTCTCGTGGGCCCCCTTCATAATCAACTGCTTTAAAACATGATCTGATGGTACGCAGATACATCCTTCGTACCAGAGAATACCCTCAGAATCAATGGTGAACCCAGGGACTTCCTCTTCGTCCATTCTTCGTTTGATGCCCTCAATACTTTGGTGACCCTTCTGTGCTTTCTTGATCTGATGCCATAAAGTGGGCTGCAATAAGAGTTGATCGACCGCTCCATAACTGACTACTTCTATACCCATCTTGTCTAGCTCTTCCCAGAGTTCTGGCTGCCGAGTCTTGATCATGGAGTTGAACGAACACGGCTGTCGGCTAAGGGCGTCAGCTACGACATTAGCTTTTCCAGGGTGATAGTGGATGTCCAAGTCATAATCCTTGATGAGATCTATCCATCTCCGTTGCCTCATACTCAGATCTCACTGAGTGAAGATATACTTCAAACTCTTGTGGTCGGTGTAGATTTCTCAACGGTTGCCCATCAGAAAGTGGCGCGAGGTCTTGAGTGCATGAACCACGGCAGCAAGCTCGAGATCGTGGGTTGGGTAATTCTGCTCATGTTTGCGGAGCTATCGTGATGAGTAGGAAATCACCTTGCCCTCTTGCATAAGGACACACCCAAGTCCAAGTTTGGAGGCATCACAATACACAACAAAATCTTTCGTCACATCAGGCATGGTAAAAATGGGTGCAGTAGTAAGGCGTTTCTTCAGTTCTTGGAAACTGGCTTCACACTTGTCGGTCCAAACAAACTTCTGGTCTTTCTTTAGCAATTGAGTCAGAGGCTTTGCGATACATGAGAATCCCTCCACATACTTGGGATAATAACCGGCCAGTCCGAGGATAGATCTTACCTCGGTTTGGTTAGTGGGGGTTGGGAATTCAAGAATGGACTTGATATGGGTTGGGTCAACAAATATTCCTCCAGCTGAAATAACATGGCCAAGAAAGGATACCTCCTTTAACCAAAACTGGCACTTGCTGAACTTAGCATACAACTGATGCTCTCGAAGGGTACCGAGAACCAATCTCAGATGCTCTTTATGCTCTTCTTCCGACTTGGAATAAATCAGGATGTCATCGATGAAGACTACCACAAATTTATCCAAGTACTACATGAACACCTTGTTCATGAGGTTCATGAAATAGGGGCATTGGTCAGGCCAAAATACATCACGGTATATTCGAACAATCCATAACGAGTGATGAAGGCTGTTTTAGGGATGTCCGATTCTCTCACTTTCTGCTGATGGTATCCGGTGCGGAGGTCGATCTTGGAGAAGACTCGAGCTCCGTTGAGTTGATCAAACAGGTCTTCAATTTTGGGTAGAGGGTACTTATTCGTGATAGTTACATCATTTAACTTTAGGTAATCCACACATAAGCCAGTGGTACCATATCTCTTATCCACAAAAATAATTGGTCATCCCCAGGGTGACGCACTTGGGCGAATCATCCCTTTCCTAAGCATGTCATCCAACTGCTTCTTTAATTCCTCCAACTCTTCGGGGTTCATCTGGTAAAGTTTTTGAGCTATAGGTCCAGTACCGGGTACCAACTCAATGATGAACTCGATATCCCGATCGGGTGGCATACCGGGTAACTCTCCGGGAAATACATCCGGGTATTCACATACTACCGATACCTCTTCCAGAAGGGTTTCAGCTACACTCTTATGGCAATGACCTGAGGTAGAATGATGGGTCGAGAAGTGTGTAATCTCTTCTCCTTCCGGGGTGGTTAGAGTGATAGACTTGCTGGTGCAATCTATTTTTCCTCGGTTTACCGTCATCCAGTCCATGCCTAAAACCACTTCTATCCCTTTCTTTCCTAATACCACCAAGTCTGCATGGAATCGGGCTCCCTGAATCTCCACATGAGTCTCCTCGCAAGACAAGTTGGCTCTAGTAGTGGTTCCCGGTATTTGCACAAGCATAGGGTGGCGCATCAAAGTTGGCACCATGCCACTCCTCTTAACAAACGGCTCAATAACAGACGAATGGGATGTTCCAGAATCAAACAAAACTGATGCAGGTACAGAGTTGATAGGGAAAGTACCCATGACCAGGTCTGGTGCCTCCTGAGCTTCCTCGGCGCTGATGTGGTTCAGGTATCCGTGCCATGTGCCCTGTCTTCTTGGGGTAAGGAGCCTTGCTTCCCGTCGGACGAGACAGCCCCTGATTCATCTTGGTAGCATTGGGGCGACTACCAGCGGGCTGTCTAGTGGGGCCTCCCCGGAGAAGTGGCCAGGCTGCCCACATGTAAAACATCCTCCTGATGGCTTCGGAGCAGGCGGCCAATTAAGGTTGAGGCCGGGATTGAAACCACCTCCAGGACGAGGTGCGGGTGGGCGATTGGGGTAGCTAGGTCTAGGTGCAAAAGATGACGGCCTTGATGTCGGATAAGAAGGCCTTGGTGGCTGATATGCAGGCCTTGATGGGGGTGAAGGGCGTGGGCCGGGGTAACTCCCGGCAGGGCTGCTGCTACTGCCTTGCTGCATCTGCTGGCGGCGTTTGCGGTTATCAAACGAAGCCTAGCACTTGTGCTCCATCATAATAGCTTCATCTGCCAGGGACTCTAGGTCGGTGAAAGGCATCACCACCAGAATGCACTGCATTTCATCATGAAGTCCATTCATGAACCTCTCTTTCTTCTTGTCCTCAGTATCGGTATCGGCAGGCGCATACCTTGCCAGAGTAGTGAACTTCTCCAAGTACTCACTGACAAACATACCTCCTTGTTTGAGTCCGGAGGGCACGTAACGCTTCAAGAACTTGGCCTTGAACGCCTCCCAAGCCACAACTTCATCTTGAGGCAATATAGCACGAACGGCCTCCCACCATGCTCGGGCAGGCCCTGCGAGGTAGTGTGTGGCGTAGACCACCTTCTCATTGTCACCAACCTGGGCGACCTTCAGGTTGTTCTCGATGGTACGAATCCAGTCGTCGGCATCCAGCGGTACTTCACTCTTGGAGAAAACTGGTGGGTTGGTGTTCTGAAAGTCACGAAGCTTGGAGCGTGGCTCCTCATTTCCTTGGCCGCCATTCTGGTTGACGGCGATCTGAGCGAGGTGCTACAGGGTGGCGAGATTGGCATTCCTTTCAGTGCGAGCTGCTTCGCGATCCTCCATGAGAAGATGCAACACTTGAGCCAAAGATGGCTCGGGTGGTGGGGGTGGTGGTGGATCCCTCGCCATACTGAATTTCAGAAAAAAAGCACATCTACTTTCCTACCCGAAACATTTTATTCTTTTTAAACATTCTTTGCAATAGAACACGGCATTCGTAAACTTAGTAGCATAAAATAAAATTTTCAGCAAGGAAATACTCATAAAACATAATCCACTCCATAGCAAGATTCCAAAAGCATCATCACATAGTTCTCAATCACATGACACCGGACTGACATAGCCTTACAATCATTCAAACACACACTCATGCTAACTAGACCACACAATCGCATCAACTATCGTGATGGTTCGGTCCTAACCCAAAAGAGACTACGCAAAAAACTACTCCACGTCCACGGGAGCGTCACTGTCAAAGGGTGCCTCGTCGGGGTCCTCGTCCCCAGACATCACAGCCCCCGAGTCCTCACCGCCCTCGCCTCGAAGGTCGTCGTTGTCCTGCTCGCTCTCGGGCTCCGTGTCCATATCCTCTATAGGGTCCTCATCATCCGGCAGGAGGTCGTCGTTCTCCTTGCTCAACGCCTCCACCTCGCTCTCCAGCTCGCTGATCCGCTCGTCACGGGCGCCGATGGTAGTCCTGAGCATATCGACCATACCGTCAAGATGGAACTTGTAGAAGCAGGTAGTCAGGAAACGCGCGGAGATGGAGCAGCGCTCCTTGCGCTCCTTCTTGAGCTCTGTCTGGGACTCAACCAGACGCTCCTCTGAGGTCTTGAGCTTGAACTCCACGGTCTTCAACTTGTCCTGAGATGCCTTGAGCTGAGCCTCCAAGTCCTCGATCCTCAGCTCAGCTGCCGATAACAGTACCTCTGCACCGTCGTGGTTCAGACGGTGAAGATCACTCTCGAAACGACTGGTGACCAGCTGGGACTGGGTGTACTCGACGAGGAGTCCCAGCTTGGCCAAGTGGTTCCCCAAAGTGGGGTGGCGACGCGGCGGCATAGGGTTACTCTGCTCGTCCAGGCCGGAGTAGAACTCGAAACGGTGCCGACCAGATCGGCGCTGTGGGCACACACCAAGCGGGCAAGAGCTCTCTGCAACACTGTGACAAACACCCCCATCTGCGTCGATGCAAGGGCATCCTCAATCAGCTCCTCGGCGAAAAGTGGCACCAGCGGCCCCCGAAGGATGCACCTCACGGTCCAGGACATCTCGTCGCCCACCATAGGTAAGCAACGTCCTACCAGCAGCTCAGGTAGCGGGCGCCTCAAGTGCCGAGTCAACTGGAGCAAATCCGCCTGAAACAGACGCGAAACTCCCGAGTCGGGCACAACCCCCAACTGGATCGACGACGAGAACTCTCCGCTCATCTACACAAAATTTTAAATGGAGGTTGAATTAGTGATCGGGGTGCAAAATTTAAACAAGTAAAAACATAAGGTTTAATGTGAGTATAGTATTAGTCAATAAGTAATAACAGAGGGGAGGGAATAGCAGTATATTCTGCACATTTTAAGTATTTCTCCTAAATTTTTGCGTGACGTCGACGCCCAACCTAGCTAAAGTCTCCTAATGTCAACCTGGCTCTGATACCAAGTCTGTAAGGACCCCTCGAAACAAGTCCGAGATGTTCACGTTATGTACAAGATCACGACCCCAATGATCAGTGCATCGCAATCACATAACCAACATTGGTAAAGTTACTTCATCCAAGTCGTACGGATAAAAGTCTTACAACACAGAGACGGTCATACGACCAAGTCAACAAACCTCGTCACGCAGGACGGAATTAAACTAAGATAGCGGAAGCTCGTGGCTAGTGACGGCTCTTGACATCTCCGAGCGTTGATCCCACAAGTGCAGTTGACCGGTGACAACTAAGTGGCGAAGTCGTCGTCATACACCTCCTCCTCGACGTAAGTCTCATCATTAAAATCTGGACATTTGAATATCCAGGGACAAAGCCATATGAGTAGAATTACGTACTCGCAAGACCACCTCTAGGTTTACAGTTTTTCATGAATATGCATGTACAACATTTTCGAAAACTAGGAGGGCTCCTATATACAACTATAGGGCTCATTTTCGAAAACCATGATTTTAGACATAGAGAATACGACATCTCTATATCTTTGTTGAAGAAAACATTTAGACATAGAATTCTCTTCTCTTAGATATAGCAAGGACATATCCAAGTTCAAAACTTTCTTTGTAAAAGTTTATCAAAACACTAGGATAGGGGTAGCCCTTTTTCCTGACTTGAGATTGGACTGGTTGTCTCCCTGAGATCAACCCTCCTCACCCAAATTCCGTACCTCCCAGGTACCACTTTGTTTCCTCCTCGTTTCCTTCGAAAACATTTCCTTTTGAAAACCAGATTGCCCATACGCCTAGATCAGGGGCCTTTCCAACCGTCCATGACCGGAGACACGACTATTCGAATAGATTTACACTCTGCAGAGGTTGCATACTTTACCCACACCAATCGGTCATTCCGCCGTGTTTGCCACGGCCCGTCATACGATAGCATGCGGGGGTCCAGATAACATGATCAAAGCTTTCCACTATGACCACCCTAGTATCGGGGCCTCCCGGTAGGTTTGTTCTCCTCGGCAACGTGTGCTCCACTAGACCTCTTGGTATTTCCTCGGGACGCCACACCGCCACGTCAGGAGACCCGCTGTAATCGTCCGGCGCGATTCAACACATGTATATTGCCTCATCCAGACGGCAACCCGGCTTCGAGGGCCCAACCCTCATAGAAAGTATGAGAGCCCCAACACTAAAACAGACAAGCTTCCGGCTAAGGCTTACCCATGTCAGGTAGTGTGGCTGCACGGGTTAATTATTCGAGCGACTGCTAGGGCAGTACTTTGTTTTTTAAACAACTTCTAATCCTCCGACTACTCCCAGCAGCTCGGGTTTTCGCAAAAATCTCTGATTGCTCACAAACCAACTCGGGTTTTTAATGAAACACTTGCTCTCCGATTGCTGCCAGCAACTTGGGATTTCCTCCGTAAAACAGTTTTATCAAATAGGTTCCCATCCTATAGTTTTGAGGTAAGACAACACGAGTATACTACTAGAAAACTTGATCTTCTTGATGGAGCCTTCAACAACAAGGCTCACCAAGTGAAAACCTTACTTTGTAATACCTACAAATAATCTAGTAGATAACTTTGGCCAAACAATATTTTGAAAAATAGTTTTCGAGTAGCAAGGTACCACAAAGGAAGTAAAACATGCATTATTTTAATTTGAAAACAGAACATGCTTGATAAAATAATAGGATTCATTATAGTGGTGAGGTGGGCTTGCCTTGCTCAGCGTACTTCCCCTGGTCTTGCTCTTCTCCGTAGTTGTGCTCAGCTACCTCGTACTGCTCCTCCTCTGATTGCGGTTCTACCGTAACATGAAAACAAACGAGACTAGTGTAAATCCTAAAATGCGAGTTGATAACAATATAATGTATAATAACAAGCAACAAGCATCACAAAACAGAACCACCTATCGGAGGGTTTCACTCAATTGTGACCACAAACACAACAAAACACACCAGACATATAGGATTGCCTTATGACACAAAAAGGGGTTATGTTAACCACACACAAGGATAATAACCACAACACTTGTTTTAAAGGCAAAAGTAGGGGTTTCTTATAGGTTCTGGATTACTAAGTTGGTAAGTTTTAAACACAAGCTTGCTCTTATCCAAAAATAGAAAATATAACTAATGCATTTAAATAGTTATTATGGGACGGTTTAAATGGAAAATGCATAACTACTAAAGTAATGTTCATAAAAATAAACCCTTCTACCACAATACTCCTAATTACTATAGGAAGCTCTGAAAATAAGTTGTGCATGAAAATCTATTTCCAAACAAAAAGTAAAAATCAGCTAAGAGCTATTGATGTCAAACCCAAAAAGAATGTGGTTTCTGTTTTATAGATCTCCTGTATGCAAAGTTAATTTCTTTGCAGAGACATGAGTTTTATATTTAAGTAGAAATTTTATTCATCTAATTTGGATAATCCAAGCTCAAGGTATCCCTGTTTTAAAATAAAGTAAACTTCTGACCATTATTTACGTACAGAGACCAGTGGGGTAAGTTAGATAAAACTTGTGGCTACTCCACAAAAAACACCCAACAAAACCTCATGGAATAAGGTGGCCCATACAATCAAAACTAGACATACTTTATTCTCTGAAATTCTAAATATTCATTTCCTGAGGAATATCCTCCTGTTTAAAGGAATTAATTTCTCAAGCATAAAATATCTACTGGAAAAATTTACCCTTATAGTATATGACACCTTCCACTTATATTTACCACCTCCAAGTGGATTTACCCCAAAAGTGTTTTAATTTAAGAATTAAAAATCACCAAAAACCTACTGATGTTTTACTTAAACTTAAAAGATCTTTTGCTAGAATATTCTCCTGCATGCAAGACTTATGGACCTAAGTAGGCATTTTGATAGGCTTTCCATAGAATCTTGTTTTGCATGATTTGGACTTATAAATCTCAAGTTATTAAACAATTGGTGCAAGTGATACTTTTTACTAGATCTATTATAACACACGGCGGAGAATAGATTTTGGACTAAATCCAAAACCACATGTTTAAGAAAATGTGTAGATAGGCTACAAAATTAACCTCACTAAATTAGCTTATATATATTACCCACAAATGAATAAAAGCTACATTCATATTTTTCTAGAATTTCAAAATAGAAAAGGTTAAAACGAAAAAGGCTAGGCGGACCAGATCCGGCTCGGGCTCTGCGGGTGTGGGCGAGAACTTGGGCCAGACCGGCCCAACATGGCTTCCGGGCGCGTGCGCAGACGACGTTTAAACGCGGTCGTAGATCTAAGGATCTACGGTCCCTGGTCATCGTCTCCTACGCGACTACGCCGTCACGAACCAGAGAAGAAGAGGGGAGTGGGAGGTGACGGCGGGCTCACCAGGGGCCTCGCGTGGCCAAGGTGACGGTGTGCTCAGTTTCCTCGGGCGGCGTCGGAGTCCATGGCGACGGCGGTGGCGATCTTCTCGGGTCGTGGACGAACGCGACGCCTACGGGCACCTAAACAAGAAAAGGAGGATAGGGGGAATTAGGTCTCGTCGAGACGCGCTCGAGGAGCCAAGAATGGCGAAGGATGGTGGATAGAAGCGACGACCACGGCGATTTTCTTACGAGGGCTACCGCGGTGAGTTTCTTCGTCTGCTGGGCAAATGAGCTCGAGAGCTTGAGCGAGGGACTGAGGGAGTGGAGTGTGGCAGATGGGGGGGGTGGGGCGTTTGGGACAAGATAAATAGAGAGGGGAGGCCGCAGACGCGAGTTGTGGCCTCGGTGTTGTTTTATAGGGTTTGCCTCAGGTCCGAGGGAGAGAGGTGGGTTTGGGGCGCGTCCATTGGCTGGGGAGGGCGATGGAGAGGTGCAGGGGAACGTTGGTCGGCCTGGGATGTGTCCAAACCAGTAGGAACGAAGGGGGTGAGCTCGGGTTGGGCAATGGAGAGAAAACGTGAGAGATGAATGGAGTAGAGGGGAAATGAGAGGCTGGCAGGTGGGAGGATTAGGTGCTTCTTCTTCTCCGATAGAGAGGATTGAGAGAGAGAGAGAGAGAGAGAGAGGTGTTAGATAGGGTTCGGTTAGATTAGGTGCTTCTTCTTCTCCATTCTCTTCTTTTGAAAATCCTAAGGAATATTTTGAATTTGAAAATTCAAAACAAAAGATGAACAAACACTAGCTAATGGTAGAATTTGATCAATTTAGTGTTTACTTATTAATTCCCTAAATAACAGATGAGAGAAATAAAATTAGAAAAGAAAAGAAGAGCTAATGGTCATTGATATGATGCATACTTCAACCCCTTGGTTTTACATTGAAACAGATTAAAAAATTATTTTTAAAACCAGCAACCCAAAATCTATTTTTACTAGACCAAGTTGGTTCTTTTGCATGGCCAAAATTGTGTATGGTTTGCTTAATAGTAGGTTCTAGGTTTGCTATGTTTTAATTTACATGAAGATCACAAGAGTTGAATTATTCTTCTAGTTGTTGCTGTTTTAGAGCTTCTATCATCTTAGATGGCTAGTGGAAACCAAACAAGACTAATGAGAACAACAATATAGTTCATGCCTCAAAAAAAATTCGCACCTTTAGCTAAGGTTGAAAAATCTAGCCTAACACGACAATACTATGCTTACGAAAATTGGCGTGTTACATTTTTCCACCGCTTGAGTTCATAATACGGCAAGATCACGGAGTTTCTCGTCTTTTGGGGAATGATGCCGAGATCTTTGGATCATATCATGTGTTCAACGGCTACGAATACCTCGAGTTCGAGAGGAACTGTGATCTATTCTGGGAGGTGTGCTTCGGTACAAACCCCCTTGGGAGAAAAAAAGGAGCGAATGGGATATGTGACTCGCCAGGCCCTCGAAGCCTGTTTGAGCCCGTTTAGTGGGGTAGTTTTTTCCCGTTCAATGCACAGGCCGAGCTTTTTTGTAACTGGAGCCGAGCCGAGACTTGAGCCATCCGCACGCTCACAAGCCTAAGAAAAGGCAGCAAAATACTTCCGTGCGGCTGGCTCGAGTCTCGGCTCGGCTCCAGATACAAAAACGCTTGGCTCCAGCTAAAAAAACGTGATTGCCAGGGAGTATGCACTGAAGCATTAAACGAGAAAAAACTACCCCACTAAACGGGATCAAATGGGCTTCGGGGGGGGGGGGGGGGGGGCTGTTGAGTCCCAGATTCCAAGGGGGTTTGTACCGAAGCAGAAGTGCTATTCTGGGAGCAAATGCCGATTCGATTTGGTGATCTCTATGTTATCAAGGTGATCATCAAGGTCGAGTACATCCAGATGACATTTGACAAGATCAGCGAAGAAATCGAGTAGTCAGACGAAGAAATTGAGCAGTCGTACGAAGAAATCGAGCAGTCGGACGAAGAAATCGAGCAGTCGGACGAAGAGATCAATGACCCCAGCGAAGAGACCGACAAGTGGGTTGACGAGATGATGTCCGGCTTTGACGACGTCAAAGAAGGGACTGATTAATATTACTAACAGTTGTATTTTGGTCGGATGTAATTTGGTCGAACACCTTATGGGCTCTGGGCATGAACTCTGCGCGCTCTGGGCATGAACTATGCGTGTTCGGTTTCATAAAATAAAAAAATCACAAAATCTCAAAAGCTTCATTTCATTGTTACTATGAAGAATCTTCACTTCGTTTTTCATTTTCATATTTTAAACTTCTTTTGGAGACGCTCAAAGTGCATTTGACCAGGTTTGACCAGACATTCAAATGGTCATAAATGATTAAAAAAAAATCAAAAAAATGTGAAACCAGCACACAATGTCTTATTATGTGACATAGTTATGATAAAAAAATATAAACCTGGGTTTGGTTCATTTCATGAAAAACGGTATGCACAATTGAGCTATCACGTACAAAGAGTTATAGAGTTCGTAGAAGAGTGAGAGGGTTTAGGTTTCGATAAAATAAAAAAATCACAAAAATCACCAAAGCTTCATTTCATTGTTACTAAGAAGCATCTGCACTTCTTTTTTCATTTTCATATTTTAAACTTCTTTTGGGGACGCTCAAAGTGCGTTTGACCAGGTTTGACCAGATATTCAAATGATTATAAATGATTAAAAAAAATCGAAAAATGGGAAACCAGCGCACATTGTCTTATTATGTGACATAGTTATGATAAAAAGTATTAACCTGGATTTGGTTCATTTCATGAAAAATGGTATGCACAATTGAGTTCACGTACAAAGAGTTATAGAGTTCGTACAAGAGTGAGAGGGCTTAGGTTTCGATAAAATAAAAAAATCACAAAAATCACAAAAGATTCATTTCATTGTTACTAAGAAGCATCTACACTTCGTTTTTCATTTTCATATTAGAAACTTCTTTTGGACGAGTTATGATAAAAAATATAAACCTGAGATTGGTTAATTTCATGAAAAATGGTACGCACAAATGAGCTATCATGCACAAAGAGTTACAGAGTTCGTAGACGAGTGAGAGAGGGTTTCTGTTTTGATAAAAATGCCTTATTAGCCACTTCAAAATGAAACTTGGACACTTTATCAATCTTTTCAAAACCCCGTTGAGGGCCTCGAAACCCCATTTCAACATTGACCGTCGATCTAACCCTACCGCTGAACTGCAGCCGTTTGATCGTCCTCTAGAAGGAATTTGGTAGACTCGGGGCACATTCTGCGATATGATTGGCGGTGCTCATTCTGCACAACCCGTTCGATGTGTTTCAAATGAGCTCCAAAGGTAGGGTAAACGGCCACATTTCTAAGCAAAAAGGGTTCCATGTGACTGTTACACGCTCACCGCGGACCCACCATTTGCCTCCTCTTTATAGACAGAGCACCCATCCTCCTCCTTCCTCTTATTCCTCTTCTTCTTCCTCGCATTCATAGAGCATCCATTCTTGCTCGCATAGACAGATCTTCCATTCTCCAAATGCTCACGCAAGGAACCACTGCTCCGTAAGATTACTAAGCATGGAAGGAACATGGGGCGCGAATATTTGACATGCGAGAGCCTACCACAAGATGTAAAGATCTTTCTCTCGCATCCTTTTGCTTTGATTTCTTCACTGTTTTCAATTTCTTGCTCAGATCTGGGATTTAGGGTTCAGGTTGACTGTTTAAGGGTTTAGATCCATGCAACCATTTCAAGTGGTTCGATGAATACGTTGCGCAGCTTAGACAGGAGAGGTGCGCACACATAGACCTTCCTGTCGTGGTGGTGTCACGACAGATGCCATAGGATGGCTAATTTGTGGGGCCGATGGACGTTGGTGGATCCGGGGAGGGATAGCGAGCTGAGGAGCTCACACGGGGAGGATCCCGGTAAACCGAGATCTCCCAGGAACAAGAAACAGGATCGAAGCACAAAGGGGAGGATCTAACAAATAGGAACAAATGCACGAAGGCACACGACCCACACACGATATACCCAGGTTCAGGGCCCTCGTGAGGAGGTAACACCCCTACTCCTGCCTTTCCTCTCTATATATTTGTGGTACAAGAGCTACAACTGGCTACAAGATCTCTCAAAGGGAGAAGTACAAAGAACTAGATGAACTCAAGGTGAGAAGGAGTAACTGCTCTAAGAGTAAATGCGACTATAGCTTTGGCTCTCCAGTTTGTCTCTCCCTCTCAGGAGCAGTTATGGCGCCTTTTATAGAGCTCCGGCCAGGAGGGCCGGAAACCCTAAACTGGCTTGGCCCCACCGGACAGGCCTAGCCGGCATGCCGTCACCGGCTAGTGCGACCTAGTCGCCGGGCTATCCGGTGTAGCCCCTTCGTCATCATCTCGACAAGGACGGCAGGCGCCGTCCTGCATCATCATTGTCCCCCTGTCAGAGACAGGAGCCTTTTCCGGATTGCCGGGATAGGCATGTCAGGTCTTGTCGTACCACGATCGTACCGGCTGACGCGCTCCCGTGTCAGGCGGGAGGTGACCATGCTTCCGTGTCAGGCGGAATGGTACTTCCCCCCGCAATAAACGGGAAAGCCTGCTATAGACCGTTGACGGCCGACCGGAAGCCCTCTCGCCGGCTACCTCCTCGCTTGCCACTGTGAGCCTCTTCTGCATAAGATCAAGACCGAGACATATATTCCGGTTAATACTTACCCGGACTACCTATCCGGTAAAGCCGAGTACACCTTCATCCGGGAGTCTTCTCGGAGTCCTAGATCCAGGATCCTTACCGGAGGTGTCCGAGCTCGTCTCAGGATGAGTAACTCTAGGCCTAGCCTCCCGAAGATGTCTTAGCCTATCAGCAAAGACATCTTCGAGAAGCTAGTTCTTAGAGGAACCACCCGCTCATGTTTGTGCTGCGATTGTGAGGGCCGGGGGTGTCTATTTATAGCTGCAAGACCTGACCCTTGCGCCTGCCAGGAGGCACTCTGTCCTCTACCAGCGCTCAAGGGTCAAGCTGCCCTTTCAGTACAGCAGGAGGTGTCCCTTGCTCTCGCCAAAGGTCAGATACTGTTGGCATCTTACTGAATTATACCGGGATCTGCCCCTACCCGGGGGGCAGCCCCCCGACACTAGTCCCCGAAGCTAGTGCTGCACAGCGACCCCGGATGATGTGCGGGATCAGCTTTAAACAACAATGGTCTTCTGAGAACACATGCCACCAGCCTTTCCCTTTCTGCCGAAGTCGGTTCTTCCGAGACCTTCTCACCGAGACCATGCTTACCGGGAGGCGAAGCCTGCAACCGGATAACACATCCTCAGTGAATCTCGACCATTGGCCTCCCGATGAATTCGAGACGGTGAGCCAGGGCCCACCCGACGTCCCGTCTGAGCAGAAACGCACTCGAGTGCTCCTGCGCGAGCACGCCGTCGCTTGGGTTCCCGCGCCGGGATCCGCAGCCGATCCGGAATCCAACCGTTGGGGCCGTGTGGCCCTCGGTGTGGTCGGATCGGACGCTCCGGATAGCGCCACGTGGTTTGCTGCACAAACCAGATCCCACCCACGATCGTGGAGATCGTGGGCGGGGAAATTGGAAACCGCTCCGGAATCCCCCCCATAAATAGAGGACCGGAACGGTCTCCTCCCCTTCTTCTCCTCCTTCGCATTCTCCTCCCTCGCTGTCTCGAGCGCCCCGCTGCCGCTGCATTCGTCGCCGTTCGCCGGAGCCCGGACACCGTCGCCCTCGCCGTTCGCCGGAGCCCGGACACCGTCGCCCTCGCCGTCGTTCTCTTCTCCGGTGAGTTCCTCTTCTCCGCTCCGATGGTTTTCTTTGGTAGAGCACCCGCCCGACCCCGGCCGTGCCATAGCACAAGTGCGGTTGAGCCGCCGCCGGTGAGCACAAACTGGGCGGCGCGCGCGAGGCGCACGGCGGTGATGCACGGTCGCGGTAGAATGTAGGTCATTCACTTGCATTGCGCCTCACCCGAGCCTAGCGCGAGCCTTTTTTCCCCCTTTTGTTTTGATTATTTAGCACACGGTAGATCTTGTTTCCCAGGAATTCGGTAGTGTTTAGCAGTTTGTGCTCCGGTATCCTAGTTTCCGGTAGACTAACTCCGACTAATCGCCGCTGCGCCTGCAGATAAGCTCGGATACATTTGCAAACTTCTTCGACATGGGTGAAGAACGTACCCGGGGGTGCTGGGATGGGTCCGAGACCAAGCAGTCAGATCTGGACTGGCTGTATCGGACTCACCGGATTCCTCCGGAAGTCGAGAGCCGTCTCCCGGAGGGGGAGGTTGCACCGGAACCCCAACCCGGGGAATACGTGGTATTCATCGCGCACTTCGAGCGTGGGTTTGGGCTTCCGGCTAGCCCCTTCTTCCGTGACTTCCTCGACCTCTACGACCTCCAACCTCACCATCTTCCCGCCAACGCCATTATGATGCTCTCGGTCTTCACCACCTACGCGGAGGAATACCTCGGCATATGGCCATTTTTGGATCTCTGGGCCAAGTATTTCATTCTTCGCCGCCAAGCCATCCCCAACCCGGATAAGAAGATAAAAGACTTAGTCGATTGCGGAGCTGCCACCATTATCCCTCGCGCGGACTCCGGATTCCCTATAGTCAAGGGACTAGAGTCCTGCCGGAAGTGGCAGCGCAGCTTCTTCTACGTGAAGAACCGGGGGCACTTGGGAGATGGTCCGGGATCCTCGAATCCGGACTTCATGAATCTGCCGGATTTCGTTATTGGTCCTCCGCGCGAATTCCGTCTCTGGAAGAAGCTTCCCGATAATGACGAGGTCAATTGCATGCACGGCGTTCTGAACGTGCTAATGGAGAAGATGACCGGCGATGATCTCCTGCGCTGCTTCATCATTCGCCGCGTCTGCCCCCTTCAAAACCGAGTGCACAAGATGTGCCATATGGCCGGGAACCTAGACCCCACCCGGACCAGTATCTTTGGGCTAAGTCACGCAGGGGTCGTCCGTCGCGTTCGAGCTATTGCCCGGACGGAGATGACGGATGACTACTCTTGGTGTGTCATTGGGGGATCCCGAAAAAACCATGCGACCAGGTGCTCATATCTGTCTTTCGTGCATTCGCCTTCGTACATGCGTTCACCTGGACACCGACACGGCCTGATTTGTTTGCGCAGTTATTCGAGCGTCAAATTGAAGAAGAAGTTGTTCACGCCAACAGGAATTTCGTGCCGAACTTCCCAAAACCGGACGAGATGCCGAGGGAGGACCCCGACGGCGAGGACCATCTAGCCATTCCTTTTGTCAAGGCTCCGGGTAATCCTTCAACCTCAGAGGCAGTTTCCATTTCTTCGGATGATGAGGATGAGATTGACTGCCAGATTCTCGATGTTATTGACGCTCTCCCTCTGAATTGGGCCTCAGCAGTGGTTCCGAAACCGACAACCGGGACCAAACGTGCCGAGAGTCGGAAGCGCGCGGCTTCCGACACCGAGGGGGCCGATAACGCCGACAACCCCCCCAAGAGGAGCAAGCCGAGTAAGCAAACGACCGAGAAGCCTGCTCGGCGTCGGCAAAGGGGTCCTCTCACTGTGGATTCCGGGTACGTTTTTCTTGCCTTATGTTATCTGACTTTGTTTTCTTCCACAACTATTACTAAGACACTTCCTTTCAGGGATGCGCTCGAGCTCCCGTCACCTGCTGTTCCTCCTCCTCCCGGGACTCGGACTCCCAGCCCGGCTCGGGCTTCTCCTTCACCTCCTCGCCCTTCTACTCGAGGAAGTGAGCCTGCCGCCTCCGGTGCCGCACCGGCTACCGTTGTGACCCCGGATGCACATCAGGCGATCGACGAGATCCCGGTGCAGGCCACGACCACCTCGGGAGAAATTCTTCTTCCGGAGAGTCCGCGCCGGGTGCCCGGGCTTGAGGCAGAAATCCTTAGCCCTCGCCGGCAACCCGCGGCAAGCGGCCCCTCTCGGCCAGTCGCGACCAAGACCATCTCGGAGAAACAGCCCACAGCCTCCTCCCGGCCAGCTGATCAACCTCCCAAGTCTCGCGGCAAGATAGCTGGGCAGAAAATACCTTCTGCCCCGCCTGCAGCTGCCCCGATATCCTCCGCCCGTGACTTGGCGCTGCGCATGGGTACGTTTTCATCGCTACCACCGCCTCCCACCGAGATCCCTACTGCTGCCTTGCGGATGTTGCGAGCAACTGTCAGTTCCTTTGTACCTTCAGGATCCCGGGACGCTGTTGCTACTCGCGCTGCCGGCGGGTCCGGCATACGGGTTGTTGACGAATACAACCATGCCTGGCTTGCCGCCGATGCCTCCGAGACCGCGGGAGACTTGCACGCTGCAGGCCCAAGCCGCAACGCCCAAGCTCTGCACGCTCTCCAAATGGCCGCACTGGATGTTACTCGGGTGACCGAGGTAAGCTTGTTCTCTTTCTTTTATCAAAAAATACTTGTTCCTTCCACCACCACTAGTCCCCGAGATTGGTGCTTAGTGCTCTAGATTCCACCGAATAGCAGATCACTAGGTTCCAATCTTAGAGAAAAATCCAGGACTCGGACACCGAGTCTCCGAGATCCTCCCAACCGAGTAGTTTGCTTCAAAATTTGCTCCATCACCACTAGTCCCCGAGATTGGTGCTTAGTGCTCTAGATTCCACCGAATAGCAGATCACTAGGTTCCAATCTTAGAGAAAAATCCAGGACTCGGACACCGAGTCCGCGAGATCCTCCCAACCGGGTAGGTTGCTTCAAAATTTGCTCCATCACCACTAGTCCCCGAGATTGGTGCTTAGTGCTCTAGATTCCACCGAATAGCAGATCACTAGGCTCCAATCTTAGAGAAAATTGCAGGACTCGGACACCGAGTCCCCGAGATCCTCCCAACCGGGTTCCTTACATATTTTCCAGACTAACTTCTCCTTTGTCTTGATTTCAGGAATGCAGCCAGAAACGCCGCAACATCTTCAACCGGGTTCTTGCTGATCTCGGGCAGTCCAAGAAATCCGAGGAGCGCCTCCGGGAGGAGCGAGATGCGGCGCGCAAGGTCTCGGTGGACCAGAAGACCGCTCTCGCCACCGCGCAATCCGAGATCGCGCGGCTCAACGGGGAGCTCGAAAAGGTCAAGGCTGCTACGACCGATATGAAGACGCGCTTCATTGAGGCGAGCAAGAAGCAAAAAGAAACCTTGGACCAGTCCGAGGAGCGCGCACATACTGCTGAGACCGAGCTTGCTCTTCTTCGGTCACGGTCTGATACTTGGCTCTCCGAGCTCACTGTATTGAACCGGGATCGGAACAGTAAGTGGACTGACACCCCTCTTCTCTTGCTGCTTCCTTCCTTCTCTGCTGCTTTTCTTATGACTTAGTTGCTTGACAGTTCTTCTTTTTAAAGGGGAATTTGAGCACTCCCGGGAGGCTGCTGTTAAAGCCGTTGCTGCCGCCCGCGAGAAGCGTGCCGGGAAGGGTCCTGTCTCGGAAGCCTGGGACATCGAGGACCATCTCACCGCTCTGAAGGCCCGGATAGTACCTCTTCGGTCTATCGGGACTGAACTGCTCAGCGCTGCGGTCCACGTCCACGGCGCACTGTGGCCAAGCATCCGCGGGACGCTCTCAATTCCCGAGCTCGCGAGCGCACTTCGGGGTGCCGGGAGTCGCATCCACGCCTGGAAGCGTTCCGGTGCGCGAGCTGGTGCCGACCAGGTCTTGACCCAAGTACTTAGCTGGTACGAGGGTCTTGATCTGGAGGTGATTCAGCGCCTGCGGACGACTTCGGCGTGGCTGAGTGATCCGGCCAAGATTCAGCGGCGACTGGAGGTGGCGCACCGGATCGCCACGTGGTCCAGCATCCGTGCCTTCACCGCGAGCGTTCTTTCTGACTCTGAATCAGATTACGAGGACGACGAAGATATCGGCGCTACCGGTGACGCAGAAGGGGAGACTCCGGAAGAAGACGATGCCGCCTCCGGTGCCGCGCCCGAGACCGTGGTGCCCCGGGATGCTGCAACTTCGCCGAGACCCGAGGTCTCCCAGACCGAGGTGCACCCCGACGCTCCGAGTAGTGCTGCCGGAACTGAAGCCGAAGTCGCTCCCGCTGCTGCTCCTGCTGTTTCTGCTGCTGCTGCTCCCGAGGCTGCTGCTCCCGAGGTCTCCGTCGAGAAGCCGACTTCCCCTACCGCTTAAAAAACTTAAGAGTAGATTTTTCAAATCCCCGGGATGCCGGGTGCCATATGTAATATACACTTATACTATTTTCGTTTCTTACTGAACTATTTACCCGAGTAACTTATGTCAATTTATTCTGTTTTGAGTTCCCGACTTGCCTTTCATGTTTACCGTACTTAGGTAATTTCTGCTCTTGTCTACCATTTCGGCGTTCGACAGTCGAGTCACAAAACTCCACATACGGCATACATTACTTAGAACAATTCGAGTTCCGTCCAACCGAATTCCCGACATAAAAAACAACTAAGTTAGTAAAAAACAAGCATGCCGGATAAGTTCCTGCTCCAAGTCCCCGAGACCATTTTCGTGTTTCCCACCTTCCCTCTCTTTGCTCTTGACTACCATTTCGGCGTTCGTCAGTCGAGTCACAAGATGATTTCACATGACATACATTACTCTGACTTTGAGAATCGGACTCGGAACTTTCCCGGCATGCACACAATATAAAAGATAGCTATCCGGCAGTCCCCGGGTTCCTTCCCGGGATGCCGGTACAAAACAATAAATAAACTTGACGAAACAAAAGAAAAAGGAGCACAGAATTAGGCAGTCCCCGGGTTCCTCCCGGGGTGCCTTCCATAAATACTGAAAATTGAGATACACATACACTGAGCCCTTTAAGTGTAAAAGGGTCGAAGTAGAGCTACATTCCATGGACGCTTGGTTTCCTCACCGGATTTGTCCATTACACCTTTCCTAGCCTCCTGTGCATCTACAAGGTAATAAGAATCATTGTGCAACGCCCTGCTTATTACGAAAGGTCCCTCCCATGGAGGTGACAACTTATGCATTCCGGCCGTGCGTTGGATGAGCCTCAGCACCAAATCCCCCTCTCGGAACACCCTCGGGTGTAATTTCCGGCTATGATAGCGACGGAGGTTCTGTTGATAAATTGCTGACCGAGATAGTGCCAACTCTCTTGCCTCTTCGAGTAAATCCACATCATCTTCTCGGGCCTCCTTTGCCTCGGTCTCGGTGAACATTGTCACTCTCGGGGAGTCATACTGTATGTCGGTCGGGAGTACGGCCTTAGCACCGTATACCATGAAGAATGGCGTGTAGCCGGTAGATCTATTCGGTGTAGTCCGGAGACCCCACAAGACCGCTGGCAACTCCTCTATCCAGCATCCCGGAGTTCTCAACAATGGTTCGATCAAATGAGCTTTGATGCTGGCCAAGACCAAGGCATTTGCTCTCTCGACTTGCCCATTCGCTTCCGGGTGTGCGACTGATGCTACATCCAGCCGGATTCCCTTCTCAGCACAAAACCGAGCGAACTCCCCCACAACAAAGTTGGTGCCATTATCCGTGATAATGCTGTGCGGGTATCCGTATCTCAAGATGATGTCTTTCAGGAATTGCACAGCGGTGTGTCCATCGCACACCCGGATTGGCTTGACCTCTATCCACTTGGTGAACTTGTCCACCATCACCAGTATATGTGTCATATTGCCTCTTGCCGGCTTGAATTGCCCGACCATGTCCAAACACCATACTGCGAATGGCCAAGTGATGGGGATTGTTTTCAGTGCTGACGCCGGCATGTGTATCAGGTGCGCAAATCTCTGGCATCCTCCACATTTTCGGACAATGTCCTCTGCCTGCTGCAGCGCAGTGGGCCAGTAGAACCCATGCCGGAACACCTTTGCCACCAGGGCCCGGGATGATGCATGATGTCCACATTCCCCCTGATGTATCTCTAGGAGCATCTCTTGCCCTTCTGCCGGTTCTACACATCTCTGAAGTACCTCAGTGACACTTCTCTTGTACAGCTCTTGATTGATGACAGTGTATGCTTTTGATCTTCGCAGTATCTGCCGGGCTTCCACTTCATTCTCCGGGAGAGTTCCCTCCAAGATATAAACCATAATGGGCTGTGCCCATCCCGGGACAGGTCTAACCGGGAACATGGGAGTGTCTATGTCCATTGGTTCTGCCGACATCACCTCTATCATCATCTTTCTTTGCCTCTCTGAGCACCGGGATGCAGTCCCCGGTTTCGATGTTATGCTCCCGACATCTACTTCCATGGGTACTGCATCTGAACCAGGCTCCTTGGGGATGAAGATAGAATCCGACTCGGGTGATGGTTGAATAGATGGCTTCCTCAAATGCTCCAGAGCTATCCCGGGTGGTATCGCCTCCCGGGATGATCCTAGCTTGGACAAGACATCCGCTGCCTCGTTTTCTCCTCTGGGTATGTGCTTGAACTCGCATCCTTCAAAAAATCCGGAAATTTTCTGCACATGAAACCTGTATAAGGCCATGTTTGCATCAAGAGCATCCCACTTCCCCGACACCTGTTGTACTACAAGGTACGAGTCACCGAAGCCCTCTATCCGGCGGATGCCGATCTCCTTGGCGACGTTCAGTCCATGAACCAAGGCCTCATATTCTGCGACATTGTTGGATGCCCGAAAATGGATCTGCAGCACATACTTCAGTACATCTTGTTTTGGGGAAGTGAGGACCACTCCTGCACCCAATCCGATCTTAGCTTTTGAGGCATCAAAATGCATCCTCCAGAAATTGTAATCCGGCATCGGAGGTTCATACTGCATCTCGGCCCAGTCTACCAAAAAGTCCGGCAGCGCCTGCGACTTAATGGCATCTCGTCTCTCATACGCCGGAGCATATGGAGACAACTGGATGGCCCATTTGGCTACTCGGCCGCTAGCGTCCTTGCAACCGATGATCTCGGCCAGAGGAGCTTCGCACACCACTGTGATCGGGTGTTCCTGAAAGTAGTGCTTGAGCTTGGTCACTGCCATGTACACCCCATATGCCATCTTTTGGTAGTGCGGGTAGTTCTGCTTGGATTCCGAGATCACCTCACTGAGGTAATACACCGGCCTCTGTATTAGCTTGCCCCCTTCTTCCCTCTCTACCACCATTGCCACACTGACTACTCGGTTGGTTGCGGCAATATATAGCAGCATAGGTTCCTTGGGTAACGGGGATGCCAACACAGGTGCTGTTGAGAGCATTCTCTTCAAATCGTTGAACGCCGCGTCAGCCTGCGGGGTCCAAATAAATGTCTTGCTCTTCTTCATCAGTTGATACAGGGGCAAGGCCTTCTCCCCAAGTCGACTCACCAACCGACTTAGGGATGCAAGACACCCGGTAAACTTCTGCACATCTTTGAGACGTACTGGCAACTTCATGCTTTCGATGGCACGAATTTTACCCGGGTTGACCTCGATCCCCCGGCTTGAGATGAGGAAACCGAGTAACTTCCCCGCCGGAACCTCAAATGTGCACTTATCCGGGTTCAACTTCATCCGGAATCTTCTTAGGTTCTTAAATGTTTCCCTCAGATCATCTATCAGTGAGGCTTTTTCTTTTGTCTTTATGACTATGTCATTGACATAGACCTCGGCATTCCGGCCTATTTGATCATGCAAACATTTCTGCATGCATCTCTGGTATGTGGCACCATCATTCCTCAAACCAAAAGTCATCACACGATAGCAATAAGCCCCATAAGGGGTAATGAAAGCAGTTTTCAATTGATCATCCGGATTCAAAGGTATCTGGTGAAAACCGGAATAAGCATCTAAGAAAGTCCAAAGCTCACTCCCGGCAGTGGAATCTATCACCTGATCTATTTGGGGCAGCGGGAAGGGGTCCTTCGGGCATGCTTTGTTGAGGTTGGTGAAGTCGATGCACATGCGCCACACCTTAAGCAGGAGGGGATCATCCTTCTTCTTCTCCACCAGGACTGTATTCGAAATCCAATCCGGGTGCAGCACCTCCATTATGAATCCAGCCGCCAGCAGTATAGCCAGATGCTCCATGACAGCAGCTCTTCTCTCATCCGAGAGTCGCCTAGTTGGTTGCTTCACCGGCTTCGCATTCGGTCGAACAAACAGAGAGTGCTCAGCCAACTCCCTCGGGACGCCTTGCAGATCGTCACTCGACCACGCAAAGGCATCCCGATTCTCACGGAGGAAGTCGAAGAGCTCGCCTTCCTATTTGCTGTCCAGGTTGCTGCCAATGATAACTTGGCGCTCCGGGTTGCTAGGGTCTACACCCACCTTCTTGGTCTCCTTGGGGGGCTGAAATGACGCACCCTGCTCCGGGTTCACCATCCCAGGCATTCCGAGCTGGGAGGTCTTGGCCATCGCCACCACCTCCTGGATCCTCTTCTTCTCTTCCGCGATCACCAGGGACTCAGCTAAGCACGACCCCGCCGAGGCACACTCCATGGAGCGCTTGTGGTCTCCCGAGATGGTGATCACACCGTTGGGTCCCGGCATCTTCATCTTGAGGTAGCCCACGTGAGTTGAGATCATGAACTTGGCGAGGGCCGGTCTGCCGATCAGTGCGTGATACGGGCTCTCGAGGTCCACGACCTCGAACTCCAAGCTCTCGGTTCGGCAGTTCTCCCGAGTTCCGAATAGCACCTCAACCCAGATCTTTCCCATGGGCGAGCAAGAGACTCCAGGCACAATGCCGTGGAAGGTTGTCTCGGTAGGTAGCAGGGTGTTCATGGACACTCCCAGCTTCAGCATCGTGTCCTTGTACATGATGTTAATGGCACTGCCATTGTCGATCAGAACTCGGCTAAAGCGGACATTGATGTTTGGTCCGACAAAGGTTGGGTCCACCACCAAGGCATACGCCCCCGGCTTAGGCATCACTCGGGGGTGATCCTTCCGGCTCCATGTGATCTCCATCTCGGACCAGTGCAAGAACTTGGGCACTGCCGGTATCACAGCATTCACCTCCAGCGCACGCTGCCGCACACTCTTTCTGTCAGTGGGCTCGGTCACAAAGACCACATAGCTCTGATGTGCCTCCCGGTAGTTGCTCTGCTGGTGTCCGGCTTGGTTACCGGTGCCTGTACCGTTGTCGTTCCGGGTATGCACCACATTCACCGGGCGAGGTGGGGGTCCTCTCGGAGGAGGGGGAAGTCGAACTGCATTGGCCCCCGATGTCGGAGGAGGGGGTCTCGGGATATTGGGCCGAGATGCCGGAGCACTCTGCCGAATAGCTCCCGAGCTGCCCTCCTGCAACGTGCGCTGATACCAACTGCACTGCCGAGTAGAGTGGTTTGCGGGCTTGTTGGCCTCCAGAGTATGGTAGCAGCATGGCTTGTTCAGCATCTCTTCATACGTCAGGGGCTTCTTTTGCTCTACCCAAGTCTTTTGCACCTCCTGACTCTGACCCCAAGCCGGGCCACTTGTCTTTTGTCGCTGGCTGTTGCCGGCATCCTCCTGCTCCCGGGTCACTGCTGCGACGTGCTGTGCGGCATGGTGGTACTCGGGCTGATTCCTTTTGTGGCCGAACTCCTGGCGATCATGGCTCCTGCTCGGTCCCGAACGCTGAGGTCCCGCATTCCTCCTGTTGGAGTCACCGACATCCACCAGGGGTTGCATGGGATCTCCAAGCGTATAGGTATCGGCGATGCGCATGGTTTCTGCCAAAGTCGTTGGCATCTTTCTCTGCAACTTCTACCACAGCATAGAGCCATGCCGGCATCCTTGAGCAAACCAGGAGATGGCTTGCGCCTCTACCACTCCTTCGCAAGAGTTGCGAATGTTGCTCCATCGGGTAAGGTATTCCCGGTCGGTCTCGCTGCTCCTTTGCCTACAGATGGCGAGCTGCTGAGGCCTGTTGGGCCTTTTGTACGTGCTGGTGAAGTTACTGATGAATGCTTCCTCAAACTCTAACCAGCAGTCTATGCTGCCAGTTCTCAAGTTGTTCAACCAGATCCGGGCTGGTCCTTCCAACATCTGCGGCACATAACGTACCGCCCATCTTCTGTTTCCACCGGCTATGCTTACTGCAGTTACATAGTCGGTTAGCCAGTCCTCCGGCTTCTTGCTGCCGTCATAGGTCTTGGCCGCCCTGTTGAGCTGAAAGTTCCGAACAGGTGGTTCCCACATAATCCGAGGTCCGAAGCAGGCAGGTCCCGGGGGTCTTTGCTCTTCCACCAACTCGGACTGGTGAATCCGGTCGAGCCAGAATATGGCATCTGCCGGGTTTAGCTGCCTGGTTCCTATCCGAGATCCCAAAGGGTTCTCGTCCGGCTGATACCCGAGCTGCTGCAGTCTCGAGTTGCCATCGTTAAGCCTGTCCTGCACAGGGATCACGGCTTGCTGAGGAACAGAGGCGACCTCTCTCTGTGGGTTTCCCTGAACGTGAGGAGGTTTCCGGGGTGGATTACCACGGCCAACCGGGTTATTGTTTCCTACACCCAGGTTACCATCCCCACGGGTACTTCCCGCCTGTCCCGAGTTACGCTGCCCGGCCTGCCCGGCTTGCTGGATACCGGCGAAGGCCGGGTCATAGGTCTGTAGTTGCTTGTTCTTCCCGGAACCTCGGCTCCGGCTCTTGCTCTTGCTCTTGCTTCTGCTCGGATGCGGGGAAGAGGCCTCCCCATCCGACCTCTGGCTATTGGGTCGGGCTGAGTGCACCTGGGACCCTGCTCCGGGGTTCTTCTTCTTGAAGGCCTGATTCTGACGATTGGCCTCAATCACCAACTCGTTTACCCTCTCCTGCTGCTTGCGTAGGGCTTCACCGGATAACCCTACCAGCTCGGCCATGGCAGCTTCGGCGGCCCTAAGAGTTTTCGCCGGTGAGCTGTACACCGGCTTCCCCGCTGAAATCCGGCTTCCGGTGTTACTGGTGGTGGCTCCCCCAGCCAGCTCCTCATTCACCATTCTTCCTTTCTTGCGCATATCTGCAATGCGCTTCTCCCGGGAGTCTATCTTAGGGAATCCGTGAGCTGCATTGTACTCCCGGAGGCTAGCGCTGAGCTCGCGGTGGATCTCGGCGATCTCCTGTGCCTCAGCGAGTAGCAACTTCCGCTGCTCCTCTAACTCAGCCGAAGTGGCCTGGGTATCCGCTTCGGCAGCCACTGGTACAGCCAACTTGGCCACCAGCCCCGAGAGGGGATCCGGACGGCGCCGCGGCTGGGATGCCTGTGGATCACCATCTCGAGCCGCAGGTCTTTCCTGCGGGGGATTGGCCAAACGGGGGTGTCCGTCGGTATCGCCGTCAGCGTCCTAGTACTCCTCCTCGGTTGCCCTGACCATCATCACCGCGACTGAACTCGGGGGGCGACCGGCACGCAGACCCCGAGCAGCGCAGAGCATGGGAGGGTCCTCAGCTTCCAGGACCACGTCCGGGTAGCTACAGACAACCTCTGTGGCGATGTAGGTGGTGAAACCACCAAAGTCAATGAGACATCCGTTCACCGGAAACTGTCTGTTCCGGAAGCACCCTGCGTTGTCGCAGACGAAGTCCATCTCCCCTAGTCTTACGACTAGGCCAGAGAGAACCCGAACGTCGAAGTGAACGGGGGAGCCCGTCCGGATGTGTACACCAGCCAACGCCTCTGTCAGCCCCACGGTGGGCGCCAACTGTCGTGGTGGTGTCACGGCAGATGCCATAGGATGGCTAATTTGTGGGGCCGATGGACGTTGGTGGATCCGGGGAGGGATAGCGAGCTGAGGAGCTCACACGGGGAGGATCCCGGTAAACCGAGATCTCCCAGGAACAAGAAACAGGATCAAAGCACAAAGGGGAAGATCTAACAAATAGGAACAAATGCACGAAGGCACACGACCCACACACGATATACCCAGGTTCAGGGCCCTCGTGAGGAGGTAACACCCTACTCCTGCCTTTCCTCT
The DNA here is from genome assembly GCA_026929855.1 of Poa annua. Lineage (NCBI taxonomy): Eukaryota > Viridiplantae > Streptophyta > Magnoliopsida > Poales > Poaceae > Poa > Poa annua. The sequence goes on from CM049427.1 coordinate 100,264,547, forward strand.
CTATATATTTGTGGTACAAGAGCTACAACTGGCTACAAGATCTCTCAAAGGGAGAAGTACAAAGAACTAGATGAACTCAAGGTGAGAAGGAGTAACTGCTCTAAGAGTAAATGCGACTATAGCTTTGGCTCTCCAGTTTGTCTCTCCCTCTCAGGAGCAGTTATGGCGCCTTTTATAGAGCTCCGGCCAGGAGGGCCGGAAACCCTAAACTGGCTTGGCCCCACCGGACAGGCCTAGCCGGCATGCCGTCACCGGCTAGTGCGACCTAGTCGCCGGGCTATCCGGTGTAGCCCCTTCGTCATCATCTTGACAAGGACGGCAGGCGCCGTCCTGCATCATCATTGTCCCCCTGTCAGAGACAGGACATGTCTTTGCCCATCCCGAATAGGCTTTTCCGGATTGCCGGGCTAGGCATGTCAGGTCTTGTCGTACCACGATCGTACCGGCTGACGCGCTCCCGTGTCAGGCGGGAGGTGACCATGCTTCCATGTCAGGCGGGAGGTGACCATGCTTCCGTGTCAGGCGGGAGGTGACCATGCTTCCGTGTCAGGCGGAATGGTACTTCCCCCCGCAATAAACGGGAAAGCCTGCTATAGACCGTTGACGGCCGACCGGAAGCCCTCTCGCCGGCTACCTCCTCGCTTGCCACTGTGAGCCTCTTCTGCATAAGATCAAGACCGAGACATATATTCCGGTTAATACTTACCCGGACTACCTATCCGGTAAAGCCGAGTACACCTTCATCCGGGAGTCTTCCCGGAGTCCTAGATCCGGGATCCTTACCGGAGGTGTCCGAGCTCGTCTCAGGATGAGTAACTCTAGGCCTAGCCTCCCGAAGATGTCTTAGCCTATCAGCAAAGACATCTTCGAGAAGCTAGTTCTTAGAGGAACCACCCGTTCATGTTTGTGCTGCGATTGTGAGGGCCGGGGGTGTCTATTTATAGCTGCAAGACCTGACCCTTGCGCCTGCCAGGAGGCACTCTGTCCTCTACCAGCGCTCAAGGGTCAAGCTGCCCTTTCAGTACAGCAGGAGGTGTCCCTTGCTCTCGCCAAAGGTCAGATACTGTTGGCATCTTACTGAATTATACCGGGATCTGCCCCTACCCGGGGGGCAGCCCCCCGACACTTCCTCAGCCATCTGATGTGGAGATTGCACCCTCTGCTCCGCCGATGGGCATGGTTGCTCCGCCGATGGGGCTTGCGGAAGCGGAAGTGAGAGGCGAACTGAAGAAGTTTAACAAGCACTTAAGGCAGATGAATGATATGAAGAAGCAGGCTAATTTGATAGCTGCAGGATTCTATCTCTGTATAGTTGCTCTAGGACTTGTTTATCTGCTGCTAGTTAGTCGTAGTTAATTAATGTGATGTAAGCATAATTAATGCAATGTAACCTCTATGTAACCAACCGCTTATGATAAGCCAGTCGTCTCATTTGGACCAACCGCTTCCCTCTTACTTATCATCCATACCAAAACTATCTACTCTAGAAATTAGAGGCAGATCTTTACACCCACATGTTCAATGCTAACGACAGCTTTGGAATATTGTGCTATACTCCCTCTTCTGATTTTTTTTAAATTTACTCCCTCTTTTGATTTAATTGACTCATTTTAGTACAATTTGCGCTAAATCTGAGTCAACTTAGAACGGAGGGAGTATAATATAAAGAGGTTGCGCACACACCCAACTAGCGGTGGTGATTCTCTGTGGGTTCCACATCCGGTGGGTCCGGCCCCACCAAGTCAATACCCCACCAGGTTAGACTTGTGCCTCGGCCCCATCAAGTAAGACTTGTGCCACAGCCCCACCAGTTAGACTAGTGCCACAGCCCCACCAGCCAGACTAGTGACCCGGCCCCACGCGCCGACCTTAGGAAATCCCAACCGAGCCGACAAACGAGCCGAGCCGCGCCAGGCCTACTCCACCAGTCAGGACAAGTGCGGGTCAAAGGAGGTTGACCAGAGGGAACCAAGCGTTCGGGCGATATGCGAGCAAACCAGGGCACAGACTAGAGAAACAGCGCAGGTATGGCACATACCGATAGAACTCAGCCAGGTATGACACAAAACCAATTAAACCTTATTTTATTTCAATATTGTATCAAGTTAAGACTCTAGTTGAAAGTTGATGCTAAATTTGGAATCCTGCGCAGAAACAGTTTTCTGTTGTCGATCGTTTAATTTGTAACTCTTCACACAAAAATCAAAAACATCTGCGTTTTTTTGTGCGTAATCTTCATATATATATGCAACTTTAAGTAGTTTTGAGTTATCTGATTTGAGCAAGTTAAGTGCCTCGAAAAAATTCGTCTTTACGGACTTTTCTGTTTTTTACAAATTCTGCCATTTATTTTGCAATGCATCTTTTGCTATTTTGATTGGATCTTTTTATCCTATGAAGTATCAGTGGCTGTAGATAATGTCCAGTAGCATTGGTAGAAATAGTATTCATACAGAATATCATAATTTTTTGCACTAACACTCTAATGAAGTTACTCTAAGTTTGGTGTGGAGGAAGTTTTCAAGGATCAAGAGAGAAGGATGATATGATGTGATCAAGAGGATAGTAAAGCCAAATCTTGGGGATGCCCCGGTGGTTCACACCCAATATATTTCAAGAAGAATCAAGCGTCAAACCTTGGGGATGCCCAAGGCATCCCCTTCTTCAGCAGCAAACTATCAGGTCCTTTCTAGTGAAACTATATTTTAGTTCCGTCACATTTTATGTGCTTGCTTGAAGCATATGTTAGTTTTTGTTTTTGTTATATTCATTCTCTGAAATAAATGGATCCTAGCATTACTTTCTGTGGGAGAGAGACACGCTCCGCCTTTTCTTATGAATACTCGTATTCTTCACCTATATTCGATGAGTATTCTTTTCATGCTATTGTTTGCTTCCTAGCTCTTGTTTTTCATGCATCTCTTTCTAGAGCTGTTAGCTTTGTTATATCATACTCTCATATCTCACTGTTTAATTACTTGGAGAGTTTATCTTTTAAATAAGTTGATTGATGTTTGGTTGAGAACAGAAAATGCTAAATGTGGTAGATGGTATAACTAAATGAAACATAATCTTGTAGATCATTAAATTGTGTCACTAGAATCATTGATGTTCTTTTGAGATATTAATTTTCTTAATGGTAAACATGATGGTTTAGTAAAGTAGAACGATTAATGGTTGGTCTAGAAAAACTTGAAAGCACTGCCACACTTAAATTCCAGTTGATTGCATAATGGCATATGACTTCTATATGTCTAAGTCAAACGTAATGACTTTATGTTATGCGCTACGGTCGGGGAAGCCAACAATGACTTTTTCATTTGCCACGATCCCTCTTGGAGTGATTTTCATTATGCCTTGTAAGATCATATTTTTATTTGGAATCTTTTTACTTTTGAGTTCTAAAACTACGGTTTTGATGGCACTTGCACCACCATATTGCTAGCCTCTTCGGTACTTTTCATTGCCCTTTCTCACATTGAGAGTTGGTGCATATTTCGCGGGTACATCCAAACTCGTGGGAGATCTTCATGTTGTTCTCCTACACATAAGCCAAATATTTTCCTCAAAACATACACCATACCTACCTACTACGGCATTTCCATATCTGTTTCGAGATATATTGCCATGCAACATCAATCTTACATTACATGACTTGTTGTCATTCATTACTTATATATTGCTTTGCGTGTTTCCATAAAGCTGATGTGCGGTTTTACCCATGTTACGCTAGATCATTGCATAACCTGCTACACTAGCAGAGGCACCGTTGTAATATACATATTATGTCCCATTCATATTAGTTACTTGTATCATCAGTATGTTGTCGTATCATCATTAGTGTGTTCTCATATATCATATATCATATTAGGATGCTTGCCCCTAAAAGTGAAAAGAGCCATGGAGGCCATCGAAAAGAGAAACAGAAAAACAAAAAAAAAGAGAAAAAAGAGAAAAGGAGAAAAAAAGAAATAAAAAATAAAAAAGGGGGCAGCATTACTATTCTGTATCAAACACTTGTGCTCATGTTATAGCACCATTTCATTTATAGTCATTACTTGTGCTCATGTTATAGCACCGTATCATTTATGATCATCATTTGTGCTCATGTTTAGCACCTTTACTCCATATGAGAGAGTTTTCATGTCTTAGTTGCATAACTATGTGGGGAACTTTACACTATAGAACTTGACTTGTATATTCCAATGATGAGCCTCCTCAAAAGTGCTCTAGGTCTTCGTGAGCAAGCAAGTTGGATGCACCCCCACTAGTTCCATTAGAGAGTTTTCATATACTTATAGCTCCAAGTGCATCCGTTGTGTGGCAGTCACTACTCCTTGCATAGCTTCGATTGTATGACTTCCTCTTGTCTAATGATCACTTGCAGCTTTGTGAGCCTTTCTTCCATTGGCCTTCCAAAACTCTGTTAACATTCTCTTAGCCAAAACATCCTGGTACCAGGAACCAACGTTGATCGCTTGCTCGTTTCTTTTGAACAAATAAGGAGTTGATCTTCTACGTGCATATTGATATTGCTTGACTTGATCCTTTCACAAAGTTGTCATGTTTGTTGGAAGCATTAGATGATTATATTGTTGTGCTTGAGGCTTAAATCATATCTAATATCTACTTTGCACAGTTGATTGCTACCTAGTACTATACCATTGAAATCTTAGCTTGCTTTACCTACTTGTTTATTTATTACTCATTTGATATCAATATAAACTACAACCCTTATTCATTTGATCTCAGTTTACATGCCTTACATTATTACGTGATCAAGATTGTGTTGAAACATGTCACTTCAGAAATTTTTCTTCTTTTATCGTTCTTGCCTACTCGGGACGAGTAGAACTAAGCTTGGTGACGTTGATACGTCTCCAATGTATCTATAACTTCTTATGATTCATGCTATTTTATACCATGTTATTACATGTGGTATATTCTTTTTATATAGTTTTATGCATTTCCTGGGACTAACCTATTAAGAAGATGCCACAGTGCCAGTTCCCCGTTTTCTGCTGTTTTTGGTTTTAGAAAAGCATTTAAGGAAAAATTCTAGGAATTGGACAATTTTTATCCCGGAGTCCCTTTTTTATTGCGAACTGTAGCCTACCTGCACTCTAAATGAGGCAGATACCTTTGTATAGTGCAAATCCCTGGATCGATTCATTTGCACACACAGTTTACGATGTAATATCACAACAAAGTATCAATTTTTCTTACATCGATGATCCAGACTTACAAAATATTCAATACAAGTTGCATAGCATAAAGCTAGATTTGAAAGAGTAAATAGCGGAAATACAATAGAAGTGAGTCTCCATCACATTCATGTTGCCACATGCGAAAACATGTTGGTTGTAGACTCGAAACCTTTAAACGAAACCTCACTCATCATCTGAGCATACTATGGGGTCTGGCAACAAGAAAAATATTGCAACAACATGGGTCAGATTCCATTAAAAATGGAGTCTGGCAAGTGACACTATGGTGGACACTTAGTGGAATAACTCTAATAACCTATATGCTTATTTGACTCGTGGAGTTCAAGGCTATTTTGCATAAAGCCAATTTTTCCTAACACTTTGGAAAACACTTTTCTTCTATTCGAGACATTTGTGGCATGACAACCACTGTCTCATTCTACCCGTGTTCACCCATCAAGTTTTAATTTTGAAGTTGGGATGGTCGAATCCTCCGTTGACGTCCGTGATCAGCTGCTCAAATTGTCCGTACCGAGAACACGTCTAAGTACTTTGTTTTACACTCTGCAGAGGTTCTGCACGTTCACCATTGTACCCATTCAACCCAAACTATCCTTTACACACTTATAGTGATAAGGAAAAGGAGAGGAATGAGACGAGATCTTTAAGAAGCATTTTCCCTCCCACTCTGGCTTGACACGTTCCACCTAACACCCTCTACATCTGCTTGTCAAGCCGGAGAGAGTCAACGCAACATAGTTGATCAAGCCAGAGCCCCTCGGCAATGGCTGCACTGGAAGCAATCGTCACTCGGAGTTCTTCGGATTGCTCTGTTCTTGGATGGCAATACACAAGTGTACGTACTCCAGGAACCATAGACATGGGCCTAAGTAGCCACTCAACATAAACCATACAACAACTTACCACCCAGGTTTTTCATTCTTAACTTAGTAGAATTTAGATTTTCACAAAACAACATTTGCATAGCATCAATAAATCTACTAAGTATTATATAGGTACCTAGACACAGGAGTAAGGAACTTCTACACAGGTCTAGCATAGCAATACTATCCTATACATGCTTATATAGAAATACACTAAGTAATGCATATAGAAAATAGTAGGAAGTTTATGAGCTGTGCCACTTGCCTTTGAATGATGCCTTTGCTCACAAACTCTTTTCAACGTTACCCGGGACTCTCCGTTCAGTCTAAACAATATAAACAAACAACAATACAACAATCATAAAACAAAACAACACACCACATACAAGCTTTCATAATGAACAATCAAGTATCATAAACTTCTAAGGAAAACATGTTATGCATGATATGCAAATTATTTCTAAGGACTAGAGATGCATGTCATGCCATGAAAATCTTTTAAGTTAATGCAAGGCAATTAGGTTGGTCAAAATGACTAAGGACTAAAGTCATAAGTTGGATAAAATACTTTACTATAAATCATATTGAATAAGCACTCTAATGGCTTAGCCATGAGGTGCATAACTACTTAGAGAAAACACTAACTCTATTATTCGAGGTGATCAACAATCATTAACAACTCTTTGTAAATTGGATATTCACTATAGTGAGGGAGACAGACACCCGGCCAGCCACTTTGTGGAACAGGTCTCATGTACGTGGACATGTAAGGTTAGTCTCCAGGCCGTTTCATCTCACTATGCCGCTAGGATCAACAAACTTCAAAGATGATAATATTATGATAAAAAATTGTTTATGTCTAAAGTGAAGGACAAGATTAGGAAAGAGGGAAAAAATAGAAAGAAAGATGTAGTTGGTCTTCCAGGCTTCATCTACATACTTGTAACTTTCTTCTGGGTGATGTCTTGATTCAATTTTTCGTAGACTTGATGATTCTTCATACTTGATGATTCTTGTATCACCGAGGCTGGTCTTGGATTTAACTTAGTCATCAGGAAGTCTCGTAGAATAAGAAAAGAAAAAGAGAAAGACTTAGAGAATACAGGGGGTTGGTCTTCATGAACTCCTTCTCGCTTTTCTTCTAAGTGTTTCTACTCCTTGAAGATTCTTCTGAATTCTTGTTTTGGCTAAGTCCTTCATTGGCCTTCTAGCTCCTTGTTGAAAATCCTAAGTGTCTATGTGCATAGCACTTTATCAAAATACTAAGTTGAAAATAATCCTAACTTAGAGAAAATACTGAAGAGGTTTTCCTATGAGGAGTATAACTATATAATAAAATATGTTATGCATGCAGTGCACTTTTTAATCATAAGAAAGCATCATAACAACTTTTGTGATTTTTATAAATATGCATAAAGCTATAACTGCAATTTAATTAATTTCTATTATAGGAAAATAAAATAAAAGGGTAAATACAAGATCAAAGATTTCTGTGATTAAATTTTTATAATTTTTTTTTATAAATGGTGTTAATAGATAGAGGGGATTTAAATAATTTATAGCAATTGGATTTAATCAAAACTAATGTTTCTATTAAAAGTTATGTCAAAAATAGTCAAACTATTCAATTTAAACATATAACTATTAAATCATCAAAATAATATTCAAAAATATTTTATAACAGAGGCATAAAATAACACATATTCCAAAGTTTCTAAAATTGTAATTTTTGAATTTATAGATTTAAAGTTATTACCAAAATACTCAAATCCACCATTTGAAATTTGAATATTTTAAACTAAGTCAAATTTGAATTCTAACAGATCCAAAATATTCTACATGTCAAGGGCTTTCCAAAAATAATTTATCAAATTTAGATAAGTGGTTAAAAAGTTATGAAGGTTTGAATATGCAGTGTCTTTTCTGCAAAAATGCCAGATCTGTTGACTGGGCGCTGACTCGATCCGACGTGGCGCTGACTGTGCATGCTGACTCGGCGCTGACGTGGTTAAGTGATTGGATCTAGGCCGTCAGATCTAGATCGGACGATCGAGATCTACTCGTACCAATTCGTGCAAGGATCTAATCCTAGCCGTGGATTTACGATCGAACGAACCAGAACGCTAGGTTCTTACCTCGCCGGTGCAGAGGTCGCCGGAGACTGTGAAGACGGCGGCGCGGCTCGGTCGAGGAAGATTACGGCGCTCCGGCAGTTCCCCAGACGCGCGGATGATTTCCCCGAGTGCGGCGCGTCGCAGCGAAGTAGATGGAGGTGGCGATGTCGTCCCGGGCGTCCTCGGGCAGCGGCTGGCCGTGGTCGGAGGTGCGGCTGTTCCGGCGAGCTCCTCTCGAGCTCGTACTCGACGGTTGGCTGAAGAGAAAGATCAGGAAAGGTTCAGAGGCTCGCCCGAGAGTGCTACGAAGAGGACGGAAGGGTCAAGGGCTCGGGAAGAGGCTTACTTCTCCGGAGTTTTAAGAAAAACAGCGGCGGCCTCGGAGCAACTCCGACGAGCTTTTCCAGCAGCTCGGGGGCTCCCCGAGCGAGGGTTTGAGAGGGAAAAGAGAGAGGAGGGCCGCGGGATTTATATGGGGGCAGAGGTGGGACCAGAACACGTTGATTTCGGCCGGATTTCGGAAGGAGATCGCCGGCGTGATTTTTGCCGGGATGTTGAAGACGACATGGCGTCATTGCTGACATTAGCATTTTTCTTATTCTGATTTTCCATTTAATTCATATCTTTTGACTTAAGACTCCAAATTAAGTCAAATAAATTTCTATAAATTTGTAAAAGCATTATATTTGTGTTAAACCAGTTGTGGCATGTTTTGAACCTTTTTGAAAAATAATATTTTGAAATATTCATAAAATGCAAATTTGCCCATTTAGGTCAATTTTGAAATATTAATTTAATAAATTCATTTGGGGTTAAGTTAAATTTATGAAATTACCACAATCTTATATGGTTGATATTAATTTATTTAAAACTCATTTTTTTTAACCTTTCATTTTTATTTTGGTATAATAGTAAAATAATAGAATATAAATGTTTTTTAAAGCAATAGGAAATATAATGGATTCAACTTTTGTTTCAATTTTATTTTGTGCACCATTATATTTTATATTAAGATAAATCATTTGAAACTCCATAACATACATTTGGAAAAGATTTTAGATTTATTTCATTTCTTATATTGAATATATTCATGAAAATCATTTTATGTTTTGAAAAACATTTAAGCTAATGAAATGTTTATTTAGATAACTCATTAATTAAATTCTATGAAGTTTTAAAGTTATAAACTGTAGACTTGTAATTTCCAAAACTATGTTTTGAACTTAGTTTGAAGAATGAAAACCATTTGGCAAATAGATCATGTTTTAAATAGTTCAAGAGAACACTTGTAAATATTATTTTAATTTATGCATAACATTGGCTAAGTGGTTGGAATCAAATACTTATAAAGAAATTTTTTATTACAAGGAAATGGTTTGAAATTTTGTAAAACATTTGACAAAATACATATTGAGGTTTTAAGAAATACAATGGATAATAAAATGTTTAACTTGAAACAACTTTTGAAAATAATGATAAACTGAGATATTTTAAATATTAAACTTTTTCAATATGTTTGAAGTCTTTTATAATTGGTTTTCTTAGGCATTTTAATGTTTTATTTTAATCAAACAATTTTTTTTAAATTTTAGTGATTTTCAAACACTATAAAATGTTGGGATATTGCACGAACGTTCCAGAAGACTGAAGAGGACACAAAGTGGGGCACCGAGGCGCCGCCACCACGTGCTCGCGCGGCCAGGTGTGGGGCCGCGCGAGTACCAGGTGTGGGGCCCTCGGCCCTCCACCACCTTCGCCCTTTCGCCTACTTAAAGGCCCCAAAACCTAAAAATCGCACGGTGTTCATTATTTCCTCCACAGGTCCCGAGCACCCTGTCGGGAGGGGCAAACATCACCGGAGGCCTCTACGTCGCCATGACCGCCTCCGGACTAATGCTTGTGAGTAGTCTACCCTTGGACTACGGGTCCATAGCAGTAGTTAGATGGTTGTCTTCTCCTCTTGTGCTATCATATTTAGATCTTGTGAGCTGCCTATCATGATCAAGATCACTGTTATGCAATTCTTTCTGTTGTGTTTGCTGGGATCCGATGAATATTGAGTACTAAAGGTATTGCTTCATAATATATCATGTGTGTGCTATTTAATGATCTTGCATGCTCTCCGTTACTTGTGTATGCTTTGGCCAAGTAGATGCTTGTAACTCTAAGAGGGGGTATTTATGCTCGATAGTAGGTTCATGTCTCTATCTAATCTGGGGTAGTGACAGAAAGCTCTAAGGTTGTAGATGTACTGTTTCTACTAGGGATAAAACAGTAGTACTTTATCTTAGGATGATGTGTTACTTACTTACTTTACACACAGTGCTTAAGGCGATAATCTGTTGCATGCAACTTAATACTGAAAGGGGTGCGGACGCTAACCGGAAGGTGGATTATTAGTCATAGATGCGGTTGGAACGGTCTATGTATATTGTTGTAATTCCCGAGTGAATCTCACACTAGACATCATAACGTTAGTATATGCATTGGGTTGCTCATCATTATTCTGTCATTTGCCTAGTTGTAATTTGTTTACCACGCATGGATGAATGTTACTATTTTTTATGGAGGGACACCACTAGTGAACTGTGGACCCGGTCCTTCTCATTAATCTGATAAAACCACAACTGCAAACCTGTTACTTTCTGCAAACATACATCTTTCTTCCACACATACGTTTAATCCTTTATTACAGCAAGCCGGTGAGATTGACAACCTCACTGTTAAGTTGGGGCAAAGTATCTTGATTGTTTGTGTGCAGGCTCCACGTCAACTTAGCACCACTCTTTTCTGGCGCCGTTGATACCTCAAGTGAATTCTCATTTCCTACTGGTTCGATAACCTTGGTTCCACAACTGAGGGAAATTTGCTGCTGCCCTACTTCATACCTTCCTCTTGGGATCTCCCAACAACACACCCACCGTGTGCATCAGCCGTCTCCATACCGAACTAATTCAGTATTTTGTCAAGATAAGTACTCTGACTCAACGTTAATAGAGGTCTTGATCTATCATGATAGATATTAATGCCTAAGATGTATGCCACCATGATTGGATCGAAGTTACTTGATTTTATTGTTGAGTTGATTTTCAACTTCACTTTGAAATTCTTTGAACTTTTCAAATGTTTTAGACTTGTGTTTCATCAAATAGATATATCCATATCTACTCAAGTCATCGGTGAAGGTGACAAAATAACGATAACCATTGCGTGTCGACACACATCTGTATGTATGACTCCCAATAAGTCCGACACCTGTTCCATGAAATCATTGAACGGTGTCTTGGTCATCTTGCCCACGAAGCACGGTTCGCATGTGTCGAGAGATCCAAAATCTAACAAGTCTAAAAGTTCATCGGTATGGAGTTTCTTCATGCGCTTTATACCAATATGACCGAGACGGCAATGCCACATATACATGGTAGCATCTATGTTATGGATGTGAGAACTACGATCGATATTCAACAAGAATAAACCATTACTCTCGGGAGCATTAAGACAAAAGATCTCATTCATTGAAATAGTACAACCACTTGATACTGATTTGAACGGATATCCGTCTTGCAACAAGCAAGACCCACTGATAATGTTTACACTCAAGGACGGTACAAAGTAACACTTATTTAAAACCAAAACTAATCCCGTGGTAGATGTAGAGGGAGTGTGCCGACAACCACCATGTCAACTCTTGATCCGTTGCCGACGCGCATCGTCACCTCATCCTTAGCAAGGCGCCGCTTATTCCGTAACTCCTCCTGAGAGTTAAAAATATTTGCAACAGAACCGATATCAAATACCCGGGTATTACTATGGGAGCATCTAAGGTACACATCAATAACATGTATATCTCAAATATACCTTTCTCTTTTCCGACAATCTTGGCGGCCTTCTTATCTTCCAGATACTTGGGGCAGTTGCGCTTCCAGTGACTATCTCCCTTGAAGTAGAAGCATTCCACGCAGGGTTTGGGACAAGACTTGTTAGTCTTGGGTTTGGCAACTGACGAGGGATTAACTCGGCAAATCCCATGGTAAGGCACCTATGGTTGTATCGACAGGAAGAGTATATGGGTGTTGGCGAACTCGGACGGCTGACAAGCAGGAATTGCTCGTCTGAACTATATTATTAATCTCACAAGTATGATTACAAAAGGGACCCGACGAGTTATTGACTCACTAGGGTTTCGGTATATCAGATTGCACGTAGCCCTATCGCTTCCCTCCTGACCCATATATATAGGGTTCCAGGTCTCAGGAGTTTGAGTACAACTCGAAGTATATCTCTAAGTGTACTAAGTCGGCACAAAGCCTCTTAACTTGTTCCGCACTCCAGCTTCTCTGGAATTCTTTATCTTCTTGGACTTATCTTTTACATGGGCCATCGACTAGGCCTTCTAGCTGATCACTCTTTAATATAGCGGGCTGGGCATACCCGTTGGGTATAACTACATCCGTAGCCCCCGAATGCCTACTCGAGTCCGAATGATCGGGTAGGGATTTCCCCACTCAATATATCACCTGGCTATCCTCACGTGCTATCCGCAACCTGTTCATGAAGATATACTATAGAAAATAAATACGACTGTTAACAAGAGATCATATCGATGTTTCATTCATCTTTTTAAGGGATGGATGGTATAATAGGCATGATTCAGCCGACGGATCGGGGTCAAGTTAATTCACAACTCGGGCGAAATACCGTATTAACCTACTCAATCTCGAGTCCCTTGACTCGAAACCGGTAAAACCGTTCAAGTACGAACCAAGCCAGTCGGGACTTACTGATTCGAACCCGGTTAAATATAATATACCCTTAGCGCGTCCGCCGGGATTTTGCTTCATGCATGTTGGCACGGAATTTCAACGAGTCCACGTAGCTTGTACGGGTCACCCGGGCTTCTTCAGGTCTTACCGTTGCACAGTTTGATGCAGCATCGGGGACTAGACTAGGCTAGAACGTCCCAGAATTATTATATGTTTTGTATATTTTTTGTATCACTCATTACTTCTGATTACAATCTTCGTACGTCGGACGCTGACCGTCGATTGAAATTCATCCTTCGACTACCGCTGACCGTCGACTGACAAAAATCCATCGGGTGCGCGACAGCGCTCTCGATGGGAGTAGCCCCTGAGGTTGAGTGCAATTGCCTGTAGTTGTGCTTAATCCGAAATTAAGACCATAAAAACTGTTAAATATTAAAGTCACACTCCCGATGGGAGTGCACTTAGCGACTGACTGAGTGCCGACCTAAAATTATACGTTGTCTGGAACTGTTCATCTTTTGATGTACCCCTACTGATTCAAGTAAAAAATGTCGACTTCCGACTGCCTCAATGAAATAACCAGCATGCCACCATTCTTTGACTGACTATAAGCTCTGACACAACTGCTGACGTTAGAAAAGATGCCCAACACCGTTGATGGGACATGACCTTCTAACAGGCCACATTGTCAGTGTTTGCACCTTTGACCGGCCGGTCCGATTTGACCTCACAACACGTGCGGGAAACGGAACGTGATGATGACCTCCTTACAAACCGTGCATAGTGGGAACCTGACCGTGCCGCTTGCGCTCTGTCGAACACCTCCGATGAACGACACGTGTCTTTTCCTTTTGACTAACGCTTGAGATGAACTGCAACGGAGTGCATAAAGCTTAAGAGAAGGAAAATATCCTTCCCTACCCTTCCATTTGCGCCGCCATTCTTCCTGTTCATCTTCTTCCGCGCTCTTGCACCATACCTCTGCTCTCTCCGCACCAACTGCTACCATCTTTCTGCATCTTCCGAACTTGCAAAAATGGCGCCAAGGAGGACCTCCACCAAGACTGCCAAAGATGCCAAAGGTTCCTAGCGCCCATCCAACGGCCGAGAGGTGCAACTGGACGCCTTGCGCGAAGGAGGCGTACTGCCCGCCGATGCCAAGCTGATCCGGCTGCCCGGCGATGAATCCATTCCTCACCCGCGCAAAGACGAGCGCATCTGCTTCGTCGACTTCCTCAACAGAGGTCCGTCCTTTCCCCTTCATCCTTTTGTGAGGAGTCTCCTGTGCGTGTACGGCGTACAACTGCACGACCTCACGCCTAACTCTGTGTTGCACCTGGCGTGCTTTATTACACTGTGCGAGGCATTCCTTGGCATTTCCCCCCACTGGGGGTTGTGGAGGAAATGCTTCGTCATCATGCGGCAGGCAACCACGGGACCTGGCAAAATAGGTCTCCAGGTGCGCAGCGGCTCCGGCTACTTTGACATTCAGTCGCCGGAGTCCGTGCAGAGCTGGCGGATTCGCTGGTTCTACATCAAGAACCAAATCTCAAAAGACTCGGCCACCGGCCTAGCCAAATTTGACGCAGGCGCCAATGTCGTCAAGAAGAGGTCCTGGTCTCACAGCTTGAGTGAATATGAGGCTCCCAAAGCAGAAATGCTTCGAATGAATGTAGCGACACTGCAGTTCGAGGAAGGACAAGTGCTGACTGGCATACACTACAGGGACTCGACAATGATTTATGACAAGAAGTATCGACCTCATCACTCCCAGCAGCCAACTCTCATACCGACGAAGACGTGGAAGTTGTTGGGCATATCTCCACTGGAGACAAGCGGAAACACAGAGAAGGAGAGGAAGAGAGCTCGGTTGACTCTGGCGCAATGAAGAGGTCCAAAGCCTTTCCTCCTGCGAGTGGTGACGCTGCCGCGTCCTCCGCGGGTAGTACCCCTGCCAACCCGCTACTGGCGATTCCTCTCCGCGGTCGGCCACCGCCGGTGCCGACCCGCAGGCGCAGCAACCCCTTTATTACTGAGTAAGACTTTTGTAACCCCTTGCAGCAACATAATTCTGAACCAAACTTTTTTTTGTAACGTCCCAGCTCCGACGAGGACGACGAGGACACTACCCCGAACATTCATGTTCCGCCGTTCACCAAAGCCTCAACGACTGTGGCGACAACATCACCGTCCACCACTCCCGCCGAGACTGCGGCTGCACGGACTGAAATGGCGACACCGGAGATCATGGACGCAGACCAATTTGAAGTGGTTCACCGACCAGCCACGGGACCCTCCTCGACTAACTCATCCACACACGTGAGTACACTTTTACTGCCGACTTTATATTTTTTCCCTCATCGGGTGCGTGATAGCGCTCCCGATGGGAGTAGCCCCCGAGGCTGTGGTTATCTCTTAAGGGGTGAACAGAGACTCTAACTCGCTCCCTATTCCTCTCTCGAATGCAGCCTTTTGCCTCTTCTTTGCTTTCCTCCATTGATCAATATATGAAGATGGAATCGGACAACTCCGATCTCCGCAAACAACTTCTCCAAGCAAAAATTAACTACTTCTCTCTTTTAATCACTTTCCTTGCCGAGCTGATACAACTCATCTTTTACACCCTGCTACACGGACCACCTGACATACTGAATTTGAGCCGATGCATCTTCGGCGGAAAGGGAGGTTGAACAACTGAAAAACAACTGACAGAACTTCAAGACTCCTTCGCTCGGCAACTTGAGACTGCACGCCAAGAAGGAGAACAAGAGGAAAAGAATCGACAAGCTGAACGTGATCGGACACTCGCTGCCCGGCTGTCCTCTCTGAGCCAAGCATTTTCAGGTATCCCTTACTTGACGATGTCACAGACAGATGCAAAAAGCAGGACTATGCTCGAACTTTCTTCCACTGCTTGTTACTAGCTGTCTTCTTACACGCCTATCTACCTGAAGAGGTGTGCTTCGGTACAAACCCCCTTGGGAGAAAAAAAAAGGAGCGAATGGGATATGTGACTCGCCAGGCCCTCAAAGCCCATTTGAGCCCGTTTAGTGGGGTAGTTTTTCCCGTTCAATACAGGGGCCGAGCTTTTTTGTAACTGGAGCCGAGCCGAGACTTGAGCCATCCGCACGCTCACAAGCCTAAGAAAAGGCAGCAAAATACTTGCGTGCGGCTGGCTCGAGTCTCGGCTCGGCTCCAGATACAAAAAAGCTCGGCTCCAGCTAAAAAAACGCGATTGCCAGGGAGTATGCACTGAAGCATTGAACGAGAAAAAACTACCCCACTAAACGGGCTCAAATGGGCTTCGAGGGCCTGGCGAGTCACATATCTAATTCCAAGGGGGTTTGTACTGAAGCAGAAGTGCTACCTGAAAACCAGTTGCGCTCAACCTGCCGGAGCCCCCGAGCCCAACAGAGCAGGATGACAAGCTGATGGTATTCACTGAGAACGCAGACGCGCTGGGGAGTCGCCTGGCTGCGTTAATGTCGAGGGCCATAGAGTCGCTCACGGCACTCCACAACACTGTATTGCCCTGAGTGCCCCAGCCGGACATTGTGGAAGAGCTGATCTCAGCCTTTAATCCCAACGCTGCCCAGCTGAACGACTTCATCCTGAAATAGACGATATGTGGCTCTCAAACCACCTTGAATCTTCTTCTTGCTCATGTAATCCAGGGTGACTTCGAGGGAGCACTCTCGGAGTACCTTGAAGGACGTTCTAAAGCATGTCTAAAGGAGGCGAAGAGGTTAGCGAAACTGTTAGTCGAAACTCTTAACAAGAGGAATTCGACTCACAACGCTTCCCCAGGAGTGACCGCTTCCGTAGACCAGGCTCAAGCTTAGAATGCTACTGCTACTATTTTTATACTTTCGCAGACTGATATTGATGTAATATTTCGTGCGAGCACGCTGTGCCTGGTGCACCTGTTGGAGATACTGAACATTTTATTTTGTATTACCCAACCGTCTTACTATGCGTTTCTGCTTTTGTAATCATTGTTTGCTAAGCCCCTAGGCCTATCGCACAACCTTTGCATCATCGCAAATAATACTGTAGAATCCTAAAGAAATGTGTCTTTGTGCAGACTTCATCTACGACTGCTCCTTCTGCAATTCCCGCATACGATCCCCAAGATAAATATAGGTACGGGATACTGGAGAGTCGATGCAGAGCTGAAGAACAAAAACCGTGAGAAACACTGGGAGTCATTGCTATCCTGAAGTCGAAGCAGCCTAAGCCCTTGTAACGTGATGACTTCATAATATCGGAGATAGAACAGGCTAACGAAGGATTGCTCTATGAGTGACACCTCTCGCGCAAGCCCCCGAGTATTTGTAGTGCTGCTGCCCTGACGTCCTACACTCATCTTCATTCCTTTTGCAGGCATCCAGTAAAATGCGAACGACGAACAAACTTGGGTGCAGTCACGCTTTGTTGGAATTACCAACAGTATTGGTCGAGACACCACTGTAGTGTGGGCTGACCGGACGAAGGTGCGAGTGCTGCTCACTCTGCGCGATCGAGTGGAACAAGTCCAAGAGTTTGTGAACTCTTGTACTCAAGCGCTATCTAAGGTCCATGATGCCTTATTTCCGCTAAATGACCAACCACAAGGCCTGGCTGCTTTGATGAAGAAATTTCGGCACGACAACGCCATTCGCGACTTCGTTCGGCATCAGCTTATTGCGGGAGCGACCGTCGTGCTTGCCTTTGTGCACCTTCGTCATCCCCGGCTTGATTTGCCTGCAATAGGTGGTGGCCTCCCCTGGGAGACCGTGCAGGCTGGACCCGTCGAGATGCAATCCCACTATGAAGCGGCAGAGGGACCTGCCAATTGCATAGTTGCTCTTGTTGAACGAGAAACCGACCTGGAGCTGGACCGCCACGCTTTGGGGCCATCGAAGGAGGAATAACTGACAGCGAGTGCGACCTGATAACTTCTAAGGCCCCGACTGTGCTATTTAGACTAACTGTTTATAAGAACAAACTTCTTTACAGCCCCGAGCATTACGTTTCGCTTGGTGAGCTAGATGTACACATATAACTGATATTTGCTGTCAAGATCCCTCGAGCACTGCTTGCATGGGAGTGAACGACGTCCTCTTGAGTGAAACAATAAATAATGAGAACATATGCTCATAGAGGAACATTGTGTTTTATTGTTGATCAATATACTCTACTTTGCCTGATACAACAAAATTTTCTAGAAAAATCGACTAAATTAACGACCTACAAGATAACATACTGACACAACTAATGTATTACGCATAAAATCGGCGCAAGAGCGCCGCGTTCCATGGATTGTGAGAGGGTTCCCATGTCTCCGCGTGCTTGCTCCGTTGCCTATGACTTCTTTCGCCATGAAGGGCCCTTCCCATGGAGATGCAAGCTTGTGCACTTTCTTCTGTTTGAGTTGAAGGACAAGGTCACCGACTGCGAAAGATCGAGGCCGCAACCGTCGGCTGTGGTAATTCCGTAGACTCTGCTGATACGTGGTAGTTCTGGCCAAGGCGACATCGCGAGGTTCATCCAAGGTATCGATGCTGACCTCGAGTGCGTCGTCAGAGTCTTCCTCATCATACGCGACCACCCGGGGGGCGTCAAACTTCAGGTCGTATGGCATAACTGCCTCGGCTCCATGCACCAGAAAAAAGGGAGTATACTGTGTTGACCTGTTAGGCGTTGTTTGCAGGCTCCAAAGTACGGCGGGTAGCTCCTCTGCCCAGGCACCAGAGTTTTTGAGTGGTACTAACAACCTTTTCTTTAAACCGCTGCATACTAACCCGTTGGCCTTTTCGACTTATCTGTTGGACTGAGGGTGTGCGACAGACGCGTACTTGAGCTTGATACCCTGCGAACTGCAAAAGTCTTGAAACTCTTCTGCTTTGAAGTTGGTCCAGTTTTCCGTTATTATGTTGTTTGGAACTCCGAAGCGGAAGATGATGGACTTGATAAAATTGACTGCAGAAGCTGATGTAGCGTTTGTGACGGGAACTGCTTCAATCCACTTGGTGAACTTGTCGACTGCGACCAAAAGGAACGTATGGCCCCCGTGTGAGGACTTCTTGAGTGGTCCAACCATGTCAAGCCCCCGCTGTGCGAAAGGCCAAACCAAAGGGATAGTCTTGAGCTCGGATGCTGGGGCGTGTGGCTTGGTTGCGTACTTCTGGCAGCTGAGGCACTTCCGTGTAGGTCCCTGCATCTTGCATGGCAGTCGGCCAGTAAAAACCTACTCTTAGGGCCTTCGCGACGAGAGTCCTACTGCTTGCATGATGCCCGCATGTACCAGCATGGATGTCCATGAGGATTGCCCATCCATCTTCTGGTGCTGTGCAACGCTGCAGGATTCCAGATATGCTCCGCTTGTCGAGCTCCTTGTTGATTACTGTGAACGCCTTGGACCGCCGAGTGATGTGTTTCTCCTCGTCTGAATCGCTGGGCAATTCTTGGCATGTGATATCCGACAGGAATGGTTTGGTCCACGACGGCTCGACAAGGAACACCTCGACCGGAGGAGTTGAGGCGAGGAGGTTGTCGGGCTGCTGATCAGCCGGTGCCTACTCGGCCTTTTCTCGCGAGTCGCTGACTTCGGTTGCGTGTTCGGCTGGATTTTTTATTTGATTGACCTTTCTTTAATCCTTTCCAGAAAAAATCCGGGTGGGACATGTTCTCGCTTGGATCCTATATTTGCCAACATATCTGCTTCCTCGTTGCTTTCTCGACCAACATGACTCAACTCGCACCCGTCAAAGTTGCCTTCCATGACATTATACATATCACGCTAAGCCTGCATGTTGTCTGCGTTTGTATCGCACTCCTTCATCGTCTGCTGCACCACCAGATTCGAGTCACCATAAATCATCAGTCGAGTTGCTAAGCAAGCTTTGGCCATGCGCATGTCGTGCAACAGTGCCTCGTACTCTGCCTCATTGATTGTTGCCCGTTTAAAATCCATTTGCAGTAGGTACCGCAGCTTGTCTATTTTGGGTGAGGTTAAAATGAAACCAACCCCTGTGCTGTCAAACCGTTTTGACCCGTCGAAGTACATGGTCCAAGAATTGGACAAGTCAGGGACGTGTGGCAGCTGAGCTTCTATCCACTCGGTTGTAAAGTCTGGCAAAACCTGAGCCTTGATTGCTTTCGGGTGCTGGTTGGTGATGTCTCTTGGACCAAGCTCAATACTCCATTTGGCGACTCGCCGGTCGCCATTAAATTGCTGAGGATGTCTGATAGCAGGGCGCTGTTCACCACCACTATTGGATGCTCTGTGAAGTAGTGCACGACTTTACGATTTGTCATGCACACGCCATACGCGATTTTTTGATAATGCGGGTACCGCTCCTTAGCGGGGTGAGCACCTCAATTAGGTAATACACGGGCCGCTGTACCGGCTGGGTTTTCCCCTCTTCTGGCCTCTCGACTACAAGTACTGTGCTAACCACCTTGTTGGGGGCGGCTATGTACAAATACAATGTTTCTTGTTCACGGGGTGCTACGAAGATCGGAGGGTTCGTAAGCATCCGCTTCAACTCTACGAACGACGCTCTAGCCTCGTTTGTCCACTCGAATTTGTCGGCTTTCTTCATCAGCTGATAAAACGGCAAGGCTTTCTCGCCCATTCGACTGATGAATTGTGACGCCCTAAAATCGGTACTATGTAGATTTAAGCGATCTCGCCGAAATACGCATAATAACGATTTTAGGTCGCCCACCAGACATAATGTGCACGCCGAAACATACGCATTATGTGGGTGGAATTGTGATAACATTACAACAGTTCCGATACATCCACAAATACAACAAAGATAAAATTACAACAACGACTCGAACGAGTCAAGATACAAATTATACAATACAAAGATTCAAATGACAGCGAAAGCAGAATAGTATCCGACTACGGATAAGAAGCAAACTGGACTAAGAGTCCTAAAGATAAGCGATGGCGCCATATCCCTGCCCAGCCAAGCCGGAGCGATTCCCAAGCTAACATCGTCGGACTTCAAACCTGTTTGACTGCACATAAAGCACATCCCAAAAGAGGGTCAGGGCACTCCCTGGCAGGCAAAACCGACTTGCCTACTTTCTACACCATCTCCCAAAATATAGGGGAGGTGGACTTAGCGGCTGCAGCACTAGCAACCTAAAGAGACACGCTACAACTTCCGTCTAATCAGAGAGGGATAAGACAGCGCATAAGTAAACATCTACAACTACCACCAATCATAACCCATTCTCGAATTAAACCCCTCACCCAAGTATGAGGAAGCAATTCGGGAAATTCACACATTGAACAGTTTTATTTATAATTTATGGTGAAAGTAATTCTATATTACTAGTCAATTTAATTAACTTTAATTAGGTGCAAGTTGTCTAGATCTTGTTAGCCAGCAAGATCACCAAAGTCGTCCATAACCGTGGACACGGCTCATCGATAAGATTATACCCTGCATGGGTGCACTACTGTACCCATACTCGCATGATCAACCCAAGCAAGCATCAGGGCTTCTCAACACGACTTATTCCTTCACTATAGCAAGTCCAAGTGCCACCCATATGAGTTGTTACCCGCGTCAGGAGTCCGGCCGAATCTCAATTGCGGACTCATAAGTTTGCGACTACGCCAATATGCGGCTCAAACCACAGTAGGAACTGTCCGCTTCGTGTCGTACCGCACCTATATGACCCCCCGTATCACATAACCTGTCATCATCATCATCATCATCATCATCATGCACATGCATATGAGAAAATGGAAAACCCGAACTACTTGCGGCACATGGACAAACTGTAGATCCGTTCAAAGTCGAGGGGGCTCCATAGGGCCTCCCACAAGTGGTTAGTGCACTCAAAATTGGATCCGAGGTCAAAATCTCAGTTCCTAGGTCGACACTGAGCAGAACAAAGCACCTCGCAAGGCCTTCCGCATGGTGCCTTATCTTTTAATTATAATACCCCAATATAAGACAACATTTTATTAAGGTAGAAGAATCTATCATACTAAGCAGATGAAAACATAAGACCAACAGACGACTCGCACAATCAACTCTAAGCATGCGCTACGACTCGCAAGGCCAACAGATAAACATGCAACGAGTATTAGGTTGTGGGGATAAAGTTGTATGGGCTGCAGGATAAACATGTGATGGGATCGCGATAAGAATCGAATACTAGGGTAGCAGAGATCAACGGCAGGAATGAAAGACAATGTATAGGTAAACAAGCAAACTTTGCTTGCCTGGAATCCCGCATGGAAGCAGATCTTGTCGTGGCTCACACATCTCAACGTCATATCCGCAAACAAGCAACAAACACTGGAAAGCGTAAAAGATGCACTTTACCACTACGGCAAAAGATCCAACATGATCATGGGAGAATGATGCATGACATGGCAAGATGCATTGCGAGATGCACTTCATCCAAATTAAGCGGAACCGGGATCCCGACAATTAATATTTATGTTGAAGTTATTTATCTACTCAACAATATTAAATGTTGGTTAACATGGCAAGACATGGCATGGAGGATATAGTCAATTTAAATGGAATCGGGCAATACATATATTGATTTGCCCCACACATTCCATATTTATTGATTAGGTGATTTACTACACCCCCCCCCCCCCAAACTTAAGAGATGCAACACATGCAGTATGATGCGATATGCACAAGATAGATGACATTTAATAAAATAGGTAGGGTTAGGGTTTGGGTTCGTACGTCGGATCGGGTGAACTAGGGTTCGAAACCGACGTCTTCGGTCCGTAGAGGAAGTAGTCGTCGCGGAACCGGTGCATCGTCGTTTGTCGGTGTCGTGGGAGTGGGCGAAGTGGTCGTACTCGTTCATCCCCGTTGACGGCCGCGGACACGTAGGAGCACGGCAACGGACACCGGAAAGAAACGCGCACGGGCGGGCACCGCGACACGAACACGGGCGGTCACGGCGACGCGACATCGGAAGAGGCACTCGCACGCGCACGGGCAGCACCTCGAAGGGTGGACAAAACGGGCAACAAAAGTGACGCCGGGGTCATGCGGGAATTCCACCGAGCACCTTACGGGCGGCGGATGCGAGGACACCTCCGGACGGAGAAAAGAGGCCGGCGCGGAGCGGAGCCACGGAGCGGACTTCGAGCTCGCGCACGGCGGTGGGCGCGCACACGGACGGCGTGGAGCGGAGGTGGAGCAGGGGAGGCCGGAGGCGGAGGCGGGAGCACGGACTCGTGCGGCCATGGCGTGGAGGCGCGCGGCAAGGGACAACCGAAGGCGGGGCGCGCGGGGCGGCGGCGGATGCAGCAGCGTCGGGCGCGCTCGCGGCAGCGTGCGCAGGCGCTACCGGCGCGGGGCGGTGGCGGGAGAAGGCCGGGGCAGAAGCACGCAGCGGTGGCGGCGCGGCGTCGGGCGCATGGGGAAGCGGAGGCGGCCGGGCGCAGCGGCTCGGGGGGGGGCGTGGCCTGGGCCGGCCGGCGGCGGGGAAGGAGGCGCGGGGGACGCGGCCGGCGGCCTGAGAGAGCTGGGCGTCGGGAGCACGGGTGGAGGCGCACGGGCTAGGGCGGCCTCGGGAGGAAGAAGGGGCTGCGGCGGCGACCGGGGGCCATGGCGCGGGCTCGCTGCGGGCCGGGGCGGCGAGAGGCGCAGGTGGCCGGCGGGAACGGCGCGGGAGGAGCGGCCGGGGCGCTCGGGCCGGCGAGCTCGGCTGGGATGGGAGGAAGCGCTGGTGCGGGAAGGCTGCGGGAGGAAGAAGGAGCAGGGAGAGAGAGAAGGAGGGAAAAAGAATAAAAAGAAAAGAAAAAAGGGAAAAGAAAAAGAAAGGAGGGGGGAAAGAGAAAAAGAGAGGGTGGGAGGACTTTTGTAAAAATCCAGAAAAAAGGAGGTGGGTGGCTGCAAATTTCCAGGGGGTGGGAAAAGTTTTCAGGGGGACAAAACCTAGGGTTTGGGGTTAGATGGGCTTGGGCATTATTTCTCTCCCTTTTTTATTTATTTTCGGTTTTATATTTTTAAAACAAAAACGAAAAGGAATTTGAATACGAAACCTTTACAAAATATTTTTTGTTTTGAATAGACAATTTAATAAACTAGTTTTTAACATTTTTAAAAGATTTGAAAATAACACATTTTTAATTAATTTGAAATGCATTTGAATTTAATTATGGAAATTTAATTTAAATGCAACAAACTAAATTAATGCGATGCGATGCCGTGTCGATGCAAAAAAGAAAACTCACGAAATTAAAAGGGGATAAATCCCGGGGCGTTACAATCGACAACACTAACATGGGATCGCGTCCCGCGATCCACGCCGAGACCACAAGAAGAGAGGGGTAACTACCGAGTCTTCCGGATCCGTGATGAACTTGTCGACACCACTAACAAGGGATTGTTGCTCCACCTCAAGATTCTCGACACAACTAACAAGGGATTGTTGCTCACGATGAAGATGGCTCCGAATGGTCAAACCTAATAGGATAAGAGGCAAGAAATCGTCCACCCACACGTAGGATCCTAAACTTTGAAAGTTGGATAAGAGAAGAGACTCAAAACAAGTAAGGTAAGAGGAGAAATAGAATAGAGGTAAGGAGTAAAAGAAACCTATTGAGATATTTTTCAACAAAATAATTTAAGTCAAATAGTTTCAACATTGTAGAAACAACGACCGTTAGCGAGGTTATCCTACAGGCTTTTGCGGACCCGCTGCTTCGATAACCATTCGTATCGAAACAACAAGGAGATCGAAACCAAGGCTCTGATACCACTTTGTGACGCCCTAAAATCGGTACTATGTAGATTTAAGCGATCCCGCCGAAATCCGCATAATAACGATTTTAGGTCGCCCACCAGACATAATATGCACGCCGAAACATAAGCATTATGTGGGTGGAATTGTGATAACATTACAACTGTTCCGATACATCCACAAATACAACCAAGATAAAATTACAACAACGACTCGAACGAGTCAAGATACAAATGATACAATACAAAGATTCAAATGACAGCGGAAGCAGAATAGTATCCGACTACGGATAAGAAGCAAACTGGACTAAGAGTCCTGAAGATAAGCGATGGCGCCATATCCCTGCCCAGCCAAGCCGGAGCGATTCCCAAGCTAACGTCGTCGGACTTCAAACCTGTTTGACTGCACATAAAGCACATCCCAAAAGAGGGTCAAGGCACTCCCTGGCCAGCAAAACCGACTTGCCTACTTTCTACACCATCTCCCAAAATATAGGGGAGGAGGACTTAGCGGCAGCAGCACTAGCAACCTAAAGAGACACGCTACAACTTCCGTGTAATCAGAGAGGGATAAGAGAGCGCATACGTAAACATCTACAACTACCACCAATCATAACCCATTCTCGAATTAACCCCCTCACCCAAGTATGAGGAAGCAATTCGGGAAACTCACACATGGAACAGTTTTATTTATAATTTATGGTGAAAGTAATTCTATATTACTAGTCAATTTAATTAACTTTAATTAGGTGCAAGTTGTCTAGATCTTGTTAGCCAGCATCATCACCAAAGTCGTCCATAACCGTGGACACGGCTCATCGATAAGATTATACCCTGCAGGGGTGCACTACTTTACCCATACTCGCATGATCAACCCAAGCAAGCATCAGGGCTTCTCAACACGACTTATTCCTTCACTACAGCAAGTCCAAGTGCCACCCATATGAGTTGTTACCCGCGTCAGGAGTCCGGCCGAATCTCAATTGCGGACTCATTAGTTTGCGACTACGCCACCATGCGGCTCAAACCACAGTAGGAACTGTCCGCTTCGCGTCGTACCGCACCTATATGACCCCCCGTATCACATAACCTCTCATCATCATCATCATCATGCACATGCATATGAGAAAATGGAAAACCCGAACTACTTGCGGCACATGGACAAACTGTAGATCCGTTCAAAGTCGAGGGGGCTCCATAGGGCCTCCCACAAGTGGTTAGTGCGCTCAAAATTGGATCCGAGGTCAAAATCTCAGTTCCTAGGTCGACACTGAGCAGAACAAAGCACCTCGCAAGGCCTTCCGCATGGTGCCTTATCTTTTAATTATAATACCCCAATATAAGACAACATTTTATTAAGGTAGAAGAATCTATCATACTAAGCAGATGAAAACATAAGACCAACAGACGACTCGCACAATCAACTCTAAGCATGCGCTACGACTCGCAAGGCCAACAGATAAACATGCAACGAGTATTAGGTTGTGGGGATAAAGCTGTATGGGCTGCAGGATAAACATGTGATGGGATCGCGATAAGAATCGAATACTAGGGTAGCAGAGATCAACGGCAGGAATGAAAGACAATGTATAGGTAAACAAGCAAACTTTGCTTGCCTGGAATCCCGCATGGAAGCAGATCTTGTCGTGGCTCACACATCTCAACGTCATATCCGCAAAGAAGCAACAAACACTGGAAAGCGTAAAAGATGCACTTTACCACTACGGCAAAAGATCCAACATGATCATGGGAGAATGATGCATGACATGGCAAGATGCATTGCGAGATGCACTTCATCCAAATTAAGCGGAACCGGGATTCCGACAATTAATATTTATGTTCAAGTTATTTATCTACTCAACAATATTAAATGTTGATTAACATGGCAAGACATGGCCTGGATGATCTAGTCAATTTAAATGGAATCGGGCAATACATATATTGATTTGCCCCACACATTCCATATTTATTAATTAGGTGATTTACTACACCCCCCACCCCAAACCCAAGAGATGCAACACATGCAGTATGATGCGATATGCACAAGATAGATGACATTTAATAAAATAGGTAGGGTTAGGGTTTGGGTTCGTACGTCGCATCGGGTGAACTAGGGTTCGAAACCGACGTCTTCGGTCCGTAGAGGACGTAGTCGTCGTCGTGGAAGTAGTCGTCGCGGAACCGGTGCATCGTCGTTTGTCGGTGTCGTGGGAGTGGGCGAAGTTGTCGTACTCGGTCATCCCCGTTGACGGCCGCGGACACGTAGGAGCACGGCAACAGACACCGGAAAGAAACACGCACGGGCGGGCACGGCGACACGAACACGGGAGGTCACGGCGACGCGACACCGGAAGAGGCACTCGCACGCGCACGGGAAGCACCTCGAAGGGCGGACAAAACGGGCAACAAAAGTGACGCCGGGGTCGTGCGGGAATTCCACCGAGCACCTTGCGGGCGGTCGAGGCGGCGTCGCATGCGAGGACACCAACGGACGGAGAAAAGAAACCGGCGCGGAGCGGAGCCACGGAGCGGACTGCGAGCTCGCGCACGGCGGTGGGCGCGCACACGGACGGCGTGGAGCGGAGGTGGAGCAGGGGAGGCCGGAGGCGGAGGCGGGAGCACGGACTCGGGCGGCCATGGCGTGGAGGCGCGGCAAGGGACAACCGGAGGCGGGGCGCGCGGGGCGGCGGCGGATGCAGCGGCGGCCGAGGCGGCGGCGCGGCATCGGGCGCGCTCGCGGCAGCGTGCGAAGGCGCTAACGGCGCGGGGCGGCGGCGGGAGCAGGCCGAGGCGGAAGCACGCAGCGGCGGCGGTGCGGCGTCGGGCGCATGGGGAAGCGGAGGCGGCCGGACGCAGCGGCTCGGGGGGGGGGGGGGGGGGCGTGGCCTGGGCCGGCCGGCGGCGGGGAAGGAGGCGCGGGGGACGCGGCCGGCGGCCGGAGGGAGCTGGGCATCGGGAGCACGGGTGGAGGCGCACGGGCTAAGGCGGCCTCTGGAGGAAGAAGGGGCTGCGGCGGCGGCCGGCGGGAACGGCGCGGGAGGAGCGGCCGGGGCGCTCGGGCCGGCGAGCTCGGCTGGGATGGGAGGAAGCGCTGGTGCGGGAAGGCTGCGGGAGGAAGAAGGAGCAGGGAGAGAGAGAAGGAGGGAAAAAGAAGAAAAAGAAAAGAAAAAGGGAAAAGAAAAAGAAAGGAGGGGGGAAAGAGAAAAAGAGAGGGTGGGAGGACTTTTGTAAAAATCCAGAAAAAAGGAGGTGGGTGGCTGCAAATTTCCAGGGGGTGGGAAAAGTTTTCATGGGGACAAAATCTAGGGTTTGGGGTTAGATGGGCTTGGGCTTTATTTCTCTCCATTTTTTATTTATTTTCGGTTTTATATTTTTAAAACAAAAACGAAAAGGAATTTGAATACGAAACCTTTACAAAATATTTTTAGTTTTGCATAGACAATTTAATAAACTAGTTTTTAACATTTTTAAATGATTTGAAAATAACACATTTTTAATTAATTTGAAATGCATTTGAATTTAATTATGGAAATTTAATTTAAATGCAACAAATTGAATTAATGCGATGCGATGCCATGTCGATGCAAAAAAGAAAACTCACGAAATTAAAAGGGGATAAATCCCGGGGCGTTACATGAATCTCCTAAGGGCAGCTACTCCCTGCGGTCCTTGGACTTCGCGAAGTTTTATTGGTTTTGGCATTTGCAAGAGGACTCAAATTTTCTCCGGGTTGGCCTCAATGGCCCTGGCGGACACGAGGTAACCCAATATCTGCCCTGATGGCATTCCCAACACGCACTTGGTGGGGTTGAGTTTGATTCGATATTTGTTGAGAGCTTTGAAAGTCTCCCTCAGGTCATCAATCAGAGTGTTGGTTTTCTGAGTCTTGACAACTATGTCGTCTATGTATACTTGGATATTTCTGCCGATATGATCCCGTAGGCAATTCTGCATCATACGCTGTTAAGTTGCCCATGCGTTTTTGAGCCCGAAGGTCATGTTGGTGTAGCAGTATACGCCATGAGGGGTGATAAACGATGTCTTTTCTTCGTCTTCTTTTTTCATCTGAATCTGCTGATACCCTGAATAAGCATCAAGGAATGACAGGCGCTCATACCCTGCTGTCGAATCCATGATCTGATCTATTCATTGCAATGGGAAGTGATCCTTGGGGCACCACTTGTTCAGTGAAGTGAAGTCCATGCACATTCGCCCGTACTTGACTCCTTTCTTCGGTACGAGTACTGGATTTGCGAACCAGTCAGACTTTTTTTGTTCTCTAATGAAAATGGCGTCTAGTAGTCTGTCAATTTCTGACCCAACTGCCTCTCGCTTTGGCTCGGATAACCTTCTCATGGTCTGCTTAACTGGCTTCGTGCCTAGATAAATTTGTAAGGCATGCTCGGCAAGTTCCCTGTGTAGTCCTGGCATATCAGTCGGGTGCCAGGCAAACATTTCCCAGTTCTCACGGAGGAACTCGACGAGCGCGCCTTCCTATGCTTCATTTAGACTGGATGACACGAGGACTGTTTTATCCTCGTCCATCGGGTGAACCCTGTGAGCCCTTGTGTCGTTTTTGGCGTTGAACGAAGTCTCAGGAGCAGGTTTCTCTAACTCGGGGAACAAGGTGCAATCATTGTCCAAAGCGATCTCCGCAAGCTGCTCTTGTGCACCGAAGGACTCGGATATTTTGCTGAATTCCCTGTCACAGTCGTCAGAACGCCGAAAATCGCCGCGGACCGTAATGACTCCGTTTGGTCCAGGCAACTTGAGCATGAGGTACGCATAGTGAGGCACTGCCATGAACTTGGGAATCATTGGTCGCCCGAGGATTATGTGGTACTGAGACGGCCAGTTGACTACTTTGAACTCAACACTCTCCTTTCTGAAGTGATCTTCATCACCCAGAACGACCTCGAGCCATAAAGAACCCAGAGGATACACCGCCTTGCCTTGCACTATGCCGTGGAATGTGTTTTCACAGTGTTGCAGGTTGTCAAGCGACATGTTCATTTTGCGCAAAGTATCTGCAATGACAATATTGATGTTGTTGCCCCCATCCATGAAGACTTTTCTCATCCTAAACCCTCCGTCCAGAGCCTAAATGACGAGAGGTGCGTGGCCTGGACGTGCGACTCGCGGAGGATGGTCTGCCCGAGAGAACCGATTGGGGTCTCCGAACCCTGGAGGTATTCTGGGACCGCTGGTGGTGCCAAGGTGACCAGATGAACTTGGCGACTGATGAGCTTCTGACACCGGTATAAAGGTCGTCCTTTCTGTATCGTGTACATTGCCCCCCTGTCTTGAGGGTACTGATCGCGGGCTGCGCCTGCGTTTTGCTGTTGCTGGTTTGCCTGAACTGCTCCTGCGATGTGCCCTGCTGGCGGCGGAGGTAATGCTGCGGGTGCAGGCAGAGCCAGATTTGTGGCAGCGTTACATCGTATCTTAGCCTGGATTGGGATGAGATCGCGACAGTCTTTTAATATGTGTGTTGCTCACAAGTTGCTGAAGTCATCCTTAAACAGGTGCATTCTGTAGGGGTCGGTGAGTTGCTGAGCCGGCGTCCGATAAGGCCATTCGAATCGAGTCCCTCTTGGTTTGAAATCTAGTCTCCTGTTCGCATTGTCTCGATTCATGTCAAAACGATTCCTGTCATCTCGCTCTTCATGCGACTTCTCCCCTTGGTGGGTGTTCTTGTTTGCTCGATTCTCCTGGAACCCTGCCGCTACTTGTTTGACTCCCTCTATCTCTCCATACGGCCTTAGCCCGATTCGTCTGTCGAAACGACCACGACGTCCGTTGTTGCCCCGCTGGCGATCCGCCTCAGGTGACGGCACTCTGTCGTTTCTGACTGAGTCTTCTCCATGAGCCCACTTATTGGCTATCTCCATGAGATGTCGAATTGTCTTTGGGTCTTCCCGACCTAGCGCTTCCTACAAATCATTGCGGCTGACACCTTGTATGAATGCGAATATAGCGTTATCCTCGGAAATGTTTGCGCCTGAGTTTTTCATGGTGGTCCACCGCTGAATATACTCGCGGAGTGTTTCTCCTGGTTTTTGCTTGCACGCTCTAAGCTGTTGGAATGACGCGTGTCGTTTAAACGTAGAGGAAAAGTTTCATTTGAAGTCGCTGCAAAAAGCCTCCCATGTTCCATACGAATTGCGGGGCAGTCCTCTGTGCTAGGCGCGGGCTGATCCCGTTAACAATAACTCGATATACTGCATGGCAGTCGTGGTATTTCCTCGCTGACATGCTACTGTTGTTGTGTAGTCCTCTAACCATGCTGACGGCTCTTGACTACCGTCGTACTTGGGAGTCTCAGAAGTTAGTTTGAATCTTTTTGGCATACGAGTTTCGTGTACTACCGATGTGAAGCAAATTGCTCCGCATGGTTCAACATCAGATTCTGAGCACGAACTGCTTCGACTGGAGCCTGGGGTGCGACTGCGACGCCTACGCTGATGTCGGCTTCTTTTTCATTAACCGCTGAGTGATTATATCTCTTGCATCGAGTCCTTCCTCTACATAGTCATGATCGAAGCTAGCAGCTTGCCTTTGCTGACGCCGATCCTCCCTATCACGCCAGCGCTCTTCCCTCTCGCGACGGCGTCGGGTGTAACGTTCTTCCTCGGTCTCCTCTCTATCTCGACTGCTCCGGTGCTACTGCATCGACCTGCTCCGTTCCAGGTCACCTCTGTCCCGCTCGTCGAGGTGGCGGCGTTCGGACCTGCTCCCTTATGGGTCGTCCTGAGTGCGTTCCTCTCGTCGCCGGCTGTCGCGACGGGTGTCCTCGCCCGGAGGTGGTTGATCGACTAGCCTGCTGCCATTTGCTCGGGTGCCCATACCAGGGTGTTCTGACCAAGGCTGATCCCAGGTCGACCTGCCGGAGTAGCCATTGGTATTAAAGATGATCCAATATGTCCTAAAGCCTCGATCTGAGCCCGGTGAAGAGTGTGTCGTGGGTCGTCCTGCAGAGGCATGGTGGATCTGAGGTAAGTTGCGACAGAAGCTACGGTTGCCGCCGTGGTTTTTGGAATGGGAATACTGTCCTCTGCGATAGTCATGAATTTTTGTCTGACGTTATTCAGATCAAACCCTGCCCTGGGTAGCCTAGATCTGGTCCTTACATGCTCTGCTATGCCGGGCTCTATGCCAGTCGAGTATATCGACGACTCAGCCAGTCTTCTTATGCTGTTCGAATCGGCTATGGCCTGTCGTTCGTTGAGTTTGTTCTGTAGCTCGACCAATTCCAGATTCTTCTTGCGTAACAAATACTGGTAAGCTAGTGAATCCTCTCAGGGGGAGTCGACAGGTAGCAAGGTGCCTCTGTTGACAACGTCTTCTAACCTGATGGCCATCTCTTCTGTGATGTCAAGATCTTCACCCGCCATCCGTACTGTGATAGGGTACTGAGTCCCCTGTGTTGCGGGGTGCTGAATTGGCGTGGCTCCTGGGGTGACATCTACCATGCACACTTGAATAGATTGCCGATTGTAAACCCTGTGCCCCTCGCACGAACGCTCGCGCTCGCTGTCCGCCAACGACCCCCCACTGCACAGTATGGATGCGACTTGAAAAACAGCGCAATCGGAGTAGTAGCACGTCACGTCTGCCTCCTTCGATGAAGCAAACGGAGCTGCTGCTTCCACGAGTGACGCATATGTGATTTTGATTGCTGATGAAGACACGAGAGTCGAGGACCTCGCGAGTGTCGCAGATGCGATCTTGACTGTCAATGGCGATGCGGGAGTCGAGGATACCGCGGGTGTCGCAGATGCGACCTGGACTATCGATGGCGATGCGGGAGTCGAGGATCCCAAGAGTGTCGCAGATGCGATCTTGACTGTCGATGGCAATGTGGGAAACGAGGATCCCGCGAATGTCGCAGATGCGATCTTGACTGTCAATGGTGATGCAGGAGACGAGGATCATGCGGGTGTCGTAGATGCGATCTTGACTGTCGATGGCGATGCGGGAGTCGAGGATCCCGCAGGTGTCACAGATACGATCTTGACTGTCGATGGCGATGCGGGAGTCGAGGATCCCGCGGGTGTCGAAGATGTGCTCTTGACTGTCGATTGTGATGCGGGAGTCGAGGATCCCGCGGGTGTCACATATGCGATCTTGACTGTCGATGGCGATGCGGGAGTCGAGGATCCCGCGGGTGTCGCAGATGCGATCTCAGCGCCCAGATTCGCTGATCGGACCGGACTCGCCACGTGGAGTGTACCCCACTGGTTCACAAGGAAACGGAAACTGCCGAAGGTCAAATCCATACCTGAGTGTACACCTGTGAACGCTGATCGCTCCGATGTCGGGTGCGGGACAAAATTGAAGGTCCCGAGCGCGTATGGCTTCCGCAGATCCAGCGGGTCCTGTGATGATCCTGCCGCTGTTGTTGACGATTGAGCTGCCGATTCCGTAGATCCAACGCCCGTTCTTCCCACAGGCGGCGCCAATTGATGAAGGATTAACTCGGCAGATCCCATGGTAAGGCACCTAGAGTTGTATCGATAGGAAGAGTATATGGGTGTTGGCGAACTCGGACGGCTGGCAAGCAAGGAATTGCTCGCCAGATCTATATTATTAATCTCACAAGTATGATTACAATAGGGACCCGAGGAGTTATCGACTCGCTAGGGTTTCGGTATATCAGATTGCACGTAGCCCTATCGCTTCCCTCCTGACCCATATATATAGGGTTCCAGGTCTCAGGAGTTTGAGTGCAACTCGAAGTATATCTCTAAGTGTACTAAGTCGGCACGAAGCCTCTTAACTTGTTCCGCACTCCAGGTTCTCTGGAATTCTTTATCTTCTTCGACTTATCTTTTACATGGGCCATCGACTAGGCCTTCTAGCGGATCACTCTTTAATATAGCGTGCTGGGCATACCTGTTGGGTATAACCACATCAGCAACGTATTTTCCATCCTTCTTAGACTTCCAGTTCTTCTTTCCCTTGCCGCTAGATTTCTTAAAATCGACGGTCTTTGTGACCATCAACATCGTGTGCTCCTTCGTGATTTCCACTTCAGCAGTCTTGAGCATCACGAACACTTCTATGCTCTTCCATCTTGGCTGAGAAAAAAAGCTCAGAAGCTTCATATCTGTTAGCCTTAGCCTGCGGCGCAAAGATAGCCTTGAGATCAGAAATTATCTCAAAGGCACTCATATTCTCAAAGCACTTTTGCAGGCTGTCTTCCCTTGCGTAGAGCATGCCACTCTGGACAAAAGAGGAATCGTCCGATTTGGTCTGAAAATTCTTATTCTCATTATCAGAGGCATTGTCTGCAGGAGGGTCACCTAGGGCGGCTTCAATGACATAAGCCACCCCGTGGGGAGTGAGGAGGATCATCAGGTTGCGGAATCAGGACATGAAGTTCGACCCGTTGGTCTTAAGCTTTTCTTTCTCAAGGAACACGCCTAGGTTAAATGTGGGACGAGACATTTACAATGGAATTTGCAAAACATAAGACTTTGTTCATAAAACATAAGAACTGCCACTAAAACGGATATCCCTCTAATTGTTTTAGTGATTACACGATCCTAATCCATTGTGCAACACCTCATCATCCGAGATGGCAACACAACTTCAAAGGTAGGCATGGAACTGTCGATCACAACAACTCTGTGACTCATGCTCGACCTTTTGGTCACCGTGTTCCGAGGCCATGTCCGTACATGCTAGGCTCACCATGATAACCTTCAACGTAAACACTCGTGCAAACATGTCTTATACCCACTGTATGTGAAAGATGATATGTATGACACCCGATCGTCACGACCTGCCTCATAATGTAGAACTTTCTTGGTGGTGCATGTTGAAGGGAGAACACTAACGGTATTTTGGAGGGATCATCTTATATTACTACCGTCGTGTAACTAGTAAATAACCACACAATATAAGATGCACTCAGAACATCAATATGCACTGCGACGTGATATGGTCCTTGTGCCGATGGTCTCCTTCGCGCCCACAGTTTATAAACAATTTAATAAACCTACCTTGACCATATCACATTGCCTCTGCAAAATAAAGTTAGACGCGGTCTACTTTATCTTTTGCATATTTTATGTGGCTGTAACATCTCAACATTTTATAATGTTTAAAAATCACTAAAATTTAAAAGTTTTGTTTTGATTAAAATAAAATATTAAAATGCATAAGAAAACTAACTATAAAAGACTTCAACCAATTTGAAAAAGTCTATTATTTCAAAATTCCCAATGTGTCATTATTTTCAAAAGTTATTTCCAATTAAACATTACATTATCCATTGTATTTCAAAAACCTTAATATGTAATTTGATAAATGTTTTATAAAGCACAAACCATTTCATTTTAAGTAAATAGTTTACTTATAAGTAATTGATTTCAACCACTTAGCCTTAGCTATAAATAAATTAAAATAATAATTACAAGCGTTATTTTAAACTATTGAAAACATTGACTATTTGCCAAAAGATTATGATTCATTTACCTGAGTTCAAAATATAATTTGGAAATTATAAGCCTATAGTTTATACTTTTAATAACTTTATATATTTCATAATTTATGGATTATCCAAATAAACATTTCATTAGATTCAATGATTTTCATTTATTTTCAAATCATAAAATGATTTCAGGAATATATTATTCTATATAAGAAAAGAATTAAATCTAAAATATTTTCCAAAGTTGATATGAAGTTTTTCAAATGAATAAGCATAATATAAAACATAATGGTGTACAAAACATTTAGAATTAAACATGGAATTCATTATATTTCCCATTTCCTTCAAAATTAGTTATATTTAGTTCTTTAATATTATGCCAAAATAAAGATGAATGATTTCAGCAAAACAAGTTTAAATAACTTCAATTCAAACATAATTGAATGTGGGTATTTTAAAAAATTTATTTAGCCAAAATAAAATTTAATTAAGATATAATTTCAAATTTGACTTTAAGTGTCAAATTTGTATTTAATCAATATTTCAAAATATTATTTTTCAAAAATGTTCAAAACATGCCCACAACTGGTTTAACACAAAGATAATAATTTTACAAATTTTTAGAAATTTGGTTGACATCATTTGGACAAAAAAGATATGAATTAAATGGAAAAATCAGAAAAAGAAAAAGAAAAATGGATGACGTCATCGCTGACGTCATCGTCTTCCTCCTCCGGCAAAAATCACGCCCGAGAATCCCGCCCCCGATTCTTTCCAAATTCCGGCGAGATGATCGCGCAATCGGTTTCCCTCGCCTGCCCTATAAAACCCCCAGCCTCTGCTGCGTATTTCCCCTCTCCTCCCTCTTCGTTTCACGCCCCAGGCCGTCACACGAGCTCGCCGGAGTTCATCTCCTCCGCCGCCGTATTTCTTCCATTCCCGTCGAAGTAAGCCACCCCCGAGCCCGAGACCGACCCCCTCTTCCTCCCCTCGCGGAACCACACCTCCCTAACCCCTCCCAGTCTCTCCTACGCAGCTAATTCGATCGGAGGGAGCTCACCGGAGCTCGCCGGCACCCGAGCACCTTCGGCCACGCCTCACGGAGCTCCGGAATGCCCGAGACGACCTCGTCACCTCCTTCTACTCCGCCGCGACGTGCGGCACTCGGGGGAATCTTCCGCGCGTCCGGGGAACCGCCGGGGCGTCGTCCTCGACCGAGTCGCGCCGCCGTCTTCGTCGTCTCCGGCGACCTCTGCACCGGCGAGGTAAGAACCTCGCGTTCTGGTTCGTTCGATCGTAAATCGACGGCTAGGATTAGATTCCTGCACGAATCGGTACGAGTAGATCTCGATCGTCAGATCTGGATCCAACGATCCATATCCAGTCACTTATCCACGTCAGCGCCAGCGTGTCAGCCCAGTCAGCGCCTAGTCAGCAGCCACGTCGGAAATTGTTTTATTCGATTTAAATCTAATTGGCAGTTTTGCAGAAAAGCCCCTGTCTATTCAAACTATCATACCTTTTTCTCTGTTTATCCAAATTCAAATATTTTTATATATTTGGAAAGCTCTTGACATGTAGATTATTTTAGATCGACCAAAATTCAAATTTGACTTAGTATAAAATATTCAAATTTCAAATGGTGAATTTGAGTATATTTGTAATAACTTTAAATCTATAAATCCAAAAATTGCAAATAAAATTGTTTTAGAAACTTTGGAAATTAGTAATATTATGCCTCTGTTATAAAATATTTTTGAGTATTATTTGATGATTTAATAGTTGTTTGTTTAATTTAAATAGTTTGAGTATTTTCAACATAACTATTAATAGAAATATTATCTTTGATTAAATCAAATTGCTATAAATTTAATTAAATGCTCCCTGTCCATTAACACTATTTATAAAATTTTATTATAAATATTTAATCATAGAAAACTTTAATCTTATAATTATTCCTTTTAATATATTTTCCAAAAATAGAAATTAATTTAATTGCATTTATAGCCAAATGCATACTTTATAAATATCACAAATTTTGTATGATATTTCTTAGGATTTAAAAAGTGCATTGCATCCATAACTTATTTTCACATATAGATATATTTCCCATAGGAAAACTCCTCTTCATTATTTTCTCTAAGTTAGAAGTATTTTCAACTTAGTATTTTGGTAAAGTGCTACACTTAGACACTTAGTAATTTTCAAGATGGAGCTAGAAGCCATTGAAGGACTTAGCCAAAACAAGACTTCAAAAGTATCTTCAAGGAGTAGAAGCACTTAGAAGAAAAGCAAGAAGAAGTTCAAGAAGACCAACCCCCTTTATTCTCTAAGTCTTTCTTGCTCTCTCTCTTTTCTTCCTTCTTATCTGAGACTTCATAAAGACTAAGTTAATTCCAAGACCAGCCTCGGTGATATGAGAATCATCAAGTCTGAAGATTTATCAAGTCTACAAAAATTCATTCAAGACATCACCAAGGGGAAAGCTACAAGTCTGGAGATGAAGCCTGGAAGATCAACTACATCTTTCCTTCTATCTTTTCCCTCTTTCCTAATCTTGTCTTTTAGGCTTAAACAAATTTTGATCATGATGTTGTCATCTTGGAAGTTTGTTGGATCCTAACGGAATAGTGAGATGAAGCGTCCTGGAGACAAACCTTACATGTCCACGTACATGAGACCTGTTCCACAATTTAAGTGGCTGGCCGGGTGTCTGTCCCTCTCACTATAATGAATATCCAATTTACAAAGAGTTGATAATAATTGTTGATCACCTCGAAGAATAGAGCTAGTATTTTCTCTAAGTATTTTGCACATCAAGACTAAGCCATTAGACTGCTTATTCAAGATGATATAAAACAAAATATTTTATTTAACTTATGACCTTAGCCCTTAGTCCTTTTGGACCAACCTATTTGCCTTGCATTAACTTAAAAGATTTTCATGGCATGAAAAAGTATTTCTAGCCCTTAGGAATATTTCGCACATCATGCATAAACATATTTTCCTTAGAAAGTTTTATAAAACTTGTTTATTCATTTAGTATGTGTTTGTATGCATTGTGTAGTTGTGCTTGATGTTGATTGTTATATTGTTGCTTGTCTATACTGTTAGATTGAACGGAGAGTCTGGAGTATCGTTGAAAAGAGATGTGAACAACGACAACATTCAAAGGCAAGTGGCACACCTCATAAACTTCCTATTATTTTCTATATGCATTACTTAGTGTATTTTTATATGCATGAGTAGGATAGTATTGCTATGCTAAACCTGTGAAGAATTCCCTTACTCCTGTGTCTAGGTTCCTATATAATACTTAGTAGATGTATTGATGCTATGCAATTGATGAAAAGTTTTACAAAATGTTAAGTGACTACTCAGGGCTGTGCTCATGGTTGTCGTCGCCTAGGATGAATGTCTATTCTACTTAGGGCCGTGAGCATGGTGATTTTTACCTGAGAGTGCACATCCACTAAGTTAATGAAAGTCCTGGGTGGATTTGTTGTTAATAGTGGCGAAGTTGAGTGGCTACTCTGGTCCATGTCTATGGTTCCTGGAGTACATGCACTTGTGGATGGCCACCCAGGGAACAGAGGAATCTGAAGAACTCCGAGTGACGATTGCTTCCAGTGCAGCCATTGCCATATGGGCTCTGGCTTGATCAATTATGTTGCGTGGACTCTCTCCGGCTTGACAAGCAGATGTAGGGGGATGTTAGGTGGAACGGGTCAAGCCAGAGTGGGAGGGAAAATGCTTCTGAAAGATCTCGTCTCATTCTTCTCCTTTCCCTTATCACAAATGGTGTGTAAAGGATAGTTGGGTTGAATGGGTACAATGGTGAACGTGCACAACATCTGCAGAGTGTAAAACTAAGTACTTAGCCGTGTCCCCGGTACGGACAATTTGAGCAGCTGATCACGAACGTCAACGGAGGATTCCATCATTCCAACTTCAGAAATAAAACTTGATGGGTGAACAAGGGAAGATGAGATTTATGGTTTTCATGCCATACTTGTCTTGATTTGAAGAAAGTGTTTTCCAAAGAGATAGGAAAAATTGGCTTTATGCAAAATAGCCTTGAACTCCACCAGCCAAATATGCATATAGGCTATAGAGTTATTCCATTAAGTGTCCACCATAGTGTCACTTGCCAGACTCCATTTTTAATGGAATCTGACCCACGTTGTTGCAACATTTTTCTAATTGCAGATTGATCAAATTACGAGTGAGGTTTCGTTTAAAGGTTTCGAGTCTACAACCAACATGTTTTCGCCTGTGGCAACATGAAGTTGTTGAAGAGCCACTTCTATTGTATTTCCGCTGTGTACTTTTTCAATGCTAGCTTTATGCTATGCAACTTGTATCGAATATTTTGTAATTCTGGATCATCGATATATTAAAATTGACGCTTTGTTGTGATATTACATCATAAACTATGTGTGCAAATGAATCGATCCAGGGATTTGCACTATACACACGTATCTGCCTTATTTTAAGTGCAGGTACGCTACAGTGGCTTGGGGCCGTCGTAAATAGAACCACTTCATATCTACGAACTTATGACCACAACAACGATCAAATAATTGCATATTTATATATCCCTCATGGGCCCTCCATTGAAACTACAAAGCCAACTAAAGAGAGAGAGACAGACACCCGCCAGCCACATATATGGAACAAGCCGTATGTTAGTAGTGGAACCAGTCTCGCGTAAGAATACGCGTAAAGTCGGTCTGGACCGCTTGATCAACTCAATGCTACCGACAGTGCAAGTGCACGCTAGAGGGTAGCAAATAAAATGCGATGTCCGCGTGAAGAACACGGGTTCTAAAAGCATACACCTATATCTACGCATAGATCGGCTCTGATACCACTGAAGGGGATCGCAAGAAGAAAACCTTAAACTAGCAACGGAGGAGATACATTAATACGGAGGAGATCGGTATACATACCCTTGTAGACCGAAAAGCGGGGATTACGCACCCGTACAAGCGTTGTCGATGAAGCCGACGAAGATGACCTCGAGGTCGTGTAGAGGAAGCAGACTTCCCAGCACCACTAGCGTGGCACCTCGCAGAGTTTCACACACGTACGGTGAAGCCGACGACCTCCAAGCTCCAATCTAGGACGAGCAGCGGAAGACCGGGACCGGAAGACCAGCAGCACGACAGCATGCGTATGATGAAGAGAACTTTCTTCTTGGCGCAACTCCAACAAGGGAATCACGTTAATCAAGGAGAAATTAGAGAGAAATTGGTGTAATTAAAAAGCCAAGGGAGCACCTCTATATAAAAGGGAAGGAGGGTTGCCAACCTCGCCAGCCGGGCGGTGTGGTACTAATCCCACACCAACCCGCCGGCCCTAGGTGGGCCCCACTTGGCCCACCTAGGACGACCTCTCCCTCATGCGCCCCAAGGAGAGGAGTCCCCCCCCCCCCCCCTCATGGGCCTTCTTTCCACCAGAATGCCCATTTAAGGTATGCAATCTTTAAAATTAGAAATTAATTAAGTAAAAATGTATTTAACTATAAATTACACTAATTAATATTAAACACACAATATATAATTTATTCCGGCTCCGAAAACTATTTTGTGGCTCTCTGATCTTCATCGGACCTTTCCCGAGACGGTCCCGGTGCTCTCTTTCCTTATTTCTCTTCCGATAAATATGTCGACTCCCCTTAAGTGTGTTAACCTAGCGGTTCAATATAAAAACAGACATGATCGAGACACCTCTCCAATCAATGACTAATTCATGAGCCTGGATCCCCAAAATTAATCCCTGTGATATAACGAATAACTTTGTCGTTCGAATCTGGACACCGAGTCTTAAACCTTTTGCCATGGCGATACTTAGCGTGTCCGGGACTCATTCATAGATATCACGATACCTAGCTTGATCTCGTTATTGACAAAACTATCTTCTACTCCTCCATGATATTATGTCTGGGTCACCTAGTCACATGCTGGCAAGCTCAGTTGACATAATCTCACTGAGTGGGCCCTAGAATATATATCCAGCTTTGCGGACTAGCAAATCCCGCTCTTGACCCCTCGTCTCAATATACTCCATTCTGATACCTGAGAGGAACACCTTTATAGCCATACTATAAAGACATGATGTTTGATGCAATCAAAGTATCTTTCAGGAAGAGCAATACGAGTTAATCTCACGGTCAATGGCGTAATGACTACGTCCTACAAATATTGGGTATGTCCATCACATCGTTCTACCAACGATATGACTCCATTGTCAGCTGAGACCATGTCACATGATCAGGAAACCTCGACCATCAATTGCACAATGAACTAGTCACGTAGAGGCTACTAGGGACCTGGTAGTCTTACGTATCACACGTGTATTAATGTTTCCACTTAATACAGTTATAGCATGACACAAAAACGTATTATGAACAAATGAGAGATGATAAATAAAACACTTTATTAGTTTCCTCTAGGGCATATCTCCTTCAAAAAACCCTAAAATAATAGGCCATCTTCCATGAAAGTTCCACAGCGCCGCCGCCATCGCCGACAAGTTTCGGTGGTAAGAAGTTCCTGTTCCGGGACCCTGCCGGGAAGGGGATCGACACCCGGAGCCATCTCCATCGACTCCACCGCCTCCACTTTGACTCCATGATTGTTTGTGAGTAGTTCCTCCATGGACTACGGGTTCTAGTTGTAGCTAGTCGGTACTCTCTCCCATGTACTTCAATACAATGTTCTCATGAGATGCCTTACATGATTGAGGTCCATACGATGTAATCCGTGTTGTGTTTGTTGGGATCCGATGAATTGTTACATTATGATCAGTCTATCTATATAAGTT
The DNA here is from genome assembly GCA_026929855.1 of Poa annua. Classification (NCBI taxonomy): domain Eukaryota; kingdom Viridiplantae; phylum Streptophyta; class Magnoliopsida; order Poales; family Poaceae; genus Poa; species Poa annua. The sequence goes on from CM049427.1 coordinate 100,306,513, forward strand.
TGTGAAGTTATTGTTGCTACAATCTTGTTATGTTTAATGCTTGTCACCACTGCATGAACAGCATTCCCAACTAGATCTGTACGGCTTCCGTTGTCTCCTTTTCGATTCCCGACTCTAGCTCACAGGTATCCATAAGAGCGACCAGCCCTGAATGCTTAAACCTATCAATCCTCTCCTAAATTTCTTTCTTTTTGTCGTTGGGCAAGGAGCTCAAACAATCCATTCAGCACTTTCCGATGGGGACCAAAAGCCACTGGGCTACCAAGAAGTCGGATTCAGTTCAGTCCCGTTTTCAAGATCCGGTTCAGTGTTTGGGGATGGCTTGGTCCAAGCCCACATCCATAGTAGATGGACTTGCCCTTTCTCTTTTTCTTCGGCTGTCACCAACTTTGTTCAATGCTAGTCCCTAACCCATGAATAAGGGCTCCGCTGGCTACCAGGTTCAGAAGAAACTATTACTCAAAAAGCGAATCACATCTCGATCCATCTCCTCTACGGGAGTCCTCTTTTAGTCTATTTCTGTTCCTGTGTCTATCGCTATCGCCCAGTGGCATAGTCATAGATTTGAGCTCTATATTTATTGCTTAGATTATATCTACAACTTGTATGCACATGTCATTATCCGGAACCCGAGGTCCCAAAGTGTCAACAATTGGGGCAGCCGAGGGGAATGGTTGTGATGTGAGGATCACATATTTTCACCAAGTGTTAATGCTTTGCTCCGGTGCTCTATCAAAAGGAGTAGCTTAATTACAAGTAGTTTCCCTTGAGGCCCTGCTGCAAACGGGCTGGTAGGACAAAAGATGTTGTGCAAGTTTCTCATTGCGAGCACGCACAACTATATGTGGAAAATATGACTATATAATTAATAATCTGGATATTCTAACTCAATGTTATTTTAATACTGTCAATTGCCCAACTATAATTTGTTCACCCAACACTTGTTCTTAGAGAGTTACCACTAGTGTAGATAGGTGGGAACCCCGGTCCTTCTGTCATCTTAATTGCTTTCCTGTCAACTCCACGCAAGCAACTATTCTCTGGTGCTAATATGTGTGTGTTACTGTTACTATTGCTCTCATATTACTGCTTCTTTCACAACACCCTTGTTACTAGTGCTTTCCCAGGTGCAGCTGAATTGACAACTCGGCTGGTAAGGCTTATAAGTATTCTTTGTCTCGTCTTCTATCGAATCAATAAATTTAGGTTTTACTTCCCTCAAAGACTGTTGCGATCCCCTATACTTGTGGGTTATCAATATAGCATAAACAAATAAACTAACGCAAATAGCTGGCTGCCCAAGGGGGTAGCTGCGCATAGCTATCCAACCGTCCATATACGATAGGGGTGAAGTTTCGCATAGACAGCGCAATGGCATAGCTTACGGTCGTCCAACGGATCCACAGTCGTCGTCGTAACGAGAGCATGCAGTCTGGCACACGACATACACGCAAACTATCCCCCGGCAGGCCGATGACCATATCATTTTCAGCCTGACTGTCAGAATCACACGGCTACCTTGTGAGAATCAAACAGCTACGTTGTGAGAATCACACGGCTTCCCACAGGGTGAGTGAATCACGCGGGAGAAATCGGTACATGCATGTCATTCGTAATTACCCGGCCATCCGCGCAGATCGAGCTAGTTGGATTAGCCGTCTACGATTGGTTGTAGAACCACAAAATGCTTAAAGCACAGATGCTACGCAGATCCTCTTGTGCTGCATGGGGGGATACCACTACGTTTTGATATATGATGCACCCGTTGAGTGAATCACGCGGCGGGGTGCGCGTCATTCACATGGCAAACAAAGGATGCATGCCTGATGTCCGTCGTATATTACGTGCAACTTCAAGGAACGAGCATCACAGAGCTTTTTTTTGTGCAGACGTTGGGGTAAACGGAGGCTAGCGTCAACGTAACTCGCTGCCCCGTTTGCCTTCCTATGTGCTCCATATCAAACATAGTCTACTCTCACTAGAGCAAAACAGGCCACTGGTCCTGGGCCGTGAGGGATTTTTGCCCCGGTCAAGCGCCCGGGACAGCGTGTTCGGGACAAATAGCCTCCCCTATTTGTCCCGGGCACGCCACGACCCGGGACCAATAGGGGGGCCACGTGGCCAATCAAGGCAGGCTCTGCCTGCGACTCATTTGTCCCGGTTGGTAATACGAACCGGGACAGTATATATGTTTTTTTTGTTTCTTTTATTTTGTTTCCTGTTTTCTATTTTTGTTTCTGTTTTCTATTTATGTTACTGATTCTTTTGTGTTTGTGTTTTTTCATTTATGTTTCGTTTCAAACAATATCGAGTTGCATATTATACGTTACTATGTAATATATATCATGAATACACGATTTTTTCCTCGGGATATAGTCATGAATACTACTAGTACACGAGTTCTCCCAAACAAATATTTACAACCGGAAGATCATGTCTGTACCGGGGACACGGCTAAGTACAAATATTTTTTTACATGACAAAGAAGCATTAGACCCTATTTTTTCCTCAGGATGGTCTTTTTTGGCGGCCGGATTATACTGCATTCTGCGCCTGGCTTTATGACATAGTCAAGCAGAAAGCCCGCAATTTCCTCCGCGATTGGTAGTAGGCGGTCTTTTGCTTCTAGCCTGTTCCGGATCGTCTCAAACTAAAAAGGAGAGATCAACACCATATATCAACCATTATGAAAATAATTCAATTTGAGAAGTGAATAAGTTTGAATGAATTGTTAACGTACCCTATTTCAGTCTGCACCCTCATTGAAGTGAATTCGGATGAACTCGCAGACATAGAATCCACACAAATTGGTGCCTTGTTCCTGCTTCGCGCACTTTATGATAGAATAAGATAAGAAATTAATAAAAAATAATCATAAATATTGAAAAAATGGTATTGTGAGACTGAAATTAAGAATATGCGTATGTGGAACCTAGCTAGTATACGTCTTTACCTCTCGCCATTTAAAAGTGAGGTTCTTAGCTATACCGACATCCTTGTGGAAACCGGTGAACTTGTCCCAAACCCTGAAGTTTACGGTATGAAAAATTAGTAAAGAAGTTAACTAATTACTATATATTATTAGAAAAGACGAGGTCGATTGTGATAATGAATGAAATTACCTCTGGAGCATCTGTTTCGTGTCGTCGAACTTTTCTTCAGGTTTCGATAATGGGTCCAAGACCTCAACGATTGCCTTTTCAACATCAATCTCTAATAATACCCAGTGAAATCTGCCATATGTTTATATTTGTTAATAACTAAATCATCAATTACATATACTTAATTAACATCGAGTATGTATAAGAAAGTAAACAACTCACTCGAAGTTGAACGGGAAAATTATGGTGCTTTTGTAATGTTGCGCCATCAAATAAGTAAGCAAAAGCTCCTCCGTTTCATCTGGGTAATGTAACAAACCATGATGATGAACTCGATTAGGGTCAATGAATCCAATCTTGTGATTGAGTCCCAGCTTTCGAGATTGTATAATTTTCAGCCTGCATAATAGAGTACAAAAGTAATATAGTGATAAGGATAATTACAAGCAATGAAATATAAGTAGAGCTACAGAATTACTGACATATATACATAATTTAATTACTTACATGCAAAAGGCACTGATGATAGATTTGTCGAGCGCGTCAAAATTGAATAACTGCCATAATTCGCAATACTCGATTTGAACCTCATCATCACCTGGGCCAAAAAAATCCTTTGGAATTTTCCCTTTAGAGCCAGTCTCCTTCTTGACTTTTTGTGGTACGCAAGTACCATGCATTTAGTTGGTGCAACCTAGCTGGTAGAGTGCGCACCACTGCAGGGTCGACAAGATCTTGTCCTCTCACATATGTCCGCACCACCTCATGTATGGTGACACTCTCGCCAGCTTGCAATGCCTTCAGCTCTGCCAGAGTTATACCCATATCTCTAGCTTGCTGCGAAAGTACATCATCGATCGGGTTCCGGTTGTAAGGCGCCAATATGAGTGGAGGGGCCGATTGTCCCGCCTGCATTCCGAGCTGCGGAACATCTCTCTTCTGGGTGGCAGCAGATTTTTGTTCTTCCCGCACTCTCTTAGATGTACGCACCAGAACGCGTGTGTAGTCATCGTCCATATTTAGTTCATATTGCGACGGATGCGTAAGAAATTCTATGGCCCACCGTATCGCTTCCGGAGAATAAACCGGAACAGGCAAAGACATCTTTTTTGCCTTCTTTCTCTGGGAAGTCTGGATCTCCTCGACCCATGTATCGACATCTTTGCGAGAGTTCACAAAGCGAGACTTCCCGGCCGTTTCGCTTTTCTGAGTACTAGTCGACGCAGCGGTGCACTTCCGCTTCTTTTGCGGAGGCGATGGAGTCCGTTGACGCGGCGGAGTACGCTCACGCGGCGGAGTACGCTCATGCGACGGCGGAGATGGACTAGCGCCTTGGTTGTCGTTGTGGGGGGTGTCTGGACTAGCGCATTGGTTGTCGTTGTTGTAGTTATGTGGACTGGCTTGTGGACTGGGAGGGCGATTTAGCTGCATGTGTGGGAACACGATGTATTCTTTTTTCCATAAGCAGGTACTCTTGAGGGCAAATCTCAACTCAACCTCGTCTTCACCCGTAGGGAAGTCCAGCTTAATTCCCTCATATGTCTTGATAACCTCATCAACCCCGACAACAGCATAGCCATCTGGAATAGGGCGACAATGGTAAGTTCCATTTGGGCTAGGCGGTAGGGCAAAGCCGTGCGCCACCTTCACGGTTATGTTCAAGCATGGCACATGTAGGTCGCACAGTTCCCGCTGCACGATATTATCCACGGGGTGACGAGGACCCGGCATATCATTGTGGCGATCGAGCTCCGTCGAAGCCACGCTGCTTCTCCGCATTGATTTTGGATCAGGAGAAGGATTTTCGGGCGTCTCAGATTCGCAGGGCATCCGTCGAGTCTGCGCTGCCTTCAGCTCTGCTATCTCCTTCTCATGCTGTAGTAATTTATTTTCCATCCACTGGGCCCGGTCGGCAATCTCTTTCTTCTTTCTCGATCGGCTTCTATAAGTGCCAACATCTTTGGGAAACCCAAGTATCCACGGTACAGAGCCGACAGTTCCTCTTGTTCGTCCACTGTGTTCAGGATTCTTAAGGGCTCGCGATAGCTCGTCATTCTCTCTGTTAGGGTGGAACCTGCCTTCCGTGACCTCCTTCCATACCTCTCTGAGAGCTTTAATAGGGTCAGGTCCGTGCTCCTTGGTAAAAAGACAGTCACCTGTTTCAGGGTCTAACTTTCCACCATGCCCATAGAACCAAGCCTTAAGCCGGTCTGGCCAGTCAAATGTCTCGATCTGTATACCTTTAGCCAAAAACTCTTCCTCCATTTTCAGAAACTTAGGCAGGGCCGTCAGGTAGCCACCTGACCCCATGTTATGGTGATATATCTTTTTGTCTGCATTTTTCTTATTTCTCTCTGACATGGCCTTAGCGGCTTCCGATTGCTTGTACGCCTTAAATTCGGGCCACTCATCTTTTATCTTTTCATAGACTCCGACAAATTCTGGAGATTTACCTTCTTTTATGAACTTGTTAAGCCTTTTCTTCCAGCTGCGGAACAATTCACCCATCTCAATATAAGTCCAGGCCTTGCATCGATTCTCTATAACCGGCTCCTCTACATCCTCCTCTTCCGGTAAAGTGAAATTCTGCATGAGCTCGTCCCAAAGGAGTTGTTTGTCTGCATTCGAGACATAAATAACCCCCTCCTTTGGCACCTTTGGCTTATACCATTCTTGAGCCCTGATGGACAGTCTGTCCCGAACGATGAATCCGCACTGAGCTACAAATTTCCTTGCGTGGTTAGCGGGAGCAATCGGTTTTCCTTTTTCATTGATCTCCTCGATGTGGTACTTCTGTTTCCCTTGGAGCTTTTTGGTCCCGGTCCGTGGCCCGCCTCGTTTCACCGCTGCTTTTTTGCTTGGTCCCGGTTCATGGCCCGCCGACGGCTAAACACAAGAAAAAGTGATAGTTAATATATGTATACACACAAATCTTTTCAACGTAGACAAAAACCTGAGGGCATATATCTACCTCGGCGGCCGACTTTCCAACAGTAGAGTCGGTGAACTGTCGGTGAGCTGAACTATCGGTGACGTCTATTCCGTCACCGGACTCGTTCAGAAATTGCCCGGTGAAATCGTCTACGTGTTCCTCTTCTTGTTCATGGTTTCTGCCGGGGTCCAATTCATCACCTTCGCGAATGATGCCGAACATGTCCTCTTCTTGTTGAAGATTTCTACGGGTGTCCATAGTTTCTGCAAGAGATTTAAATCCATTTAAATAATTTTAATAACTCAACATCTAAATAACTTTACCGATATGTCATACAACTAAATCTAACTCAACATCTTTTATCATTTATTTGTACAAACACATTTCAATTTCTACCTGAAGCAAAGTTATTTGAATAGTACAAATACATTAAGACATTTCAATTTTACAAACACATTTCAATCATATCGAGTATCTCATTTCTATTTACATTTCTCTTTTGAAGTCTCTCGAACTTTACTAGGGCTCCGAGAGGGCGGCGGCTACGACGCGGTGACAAATCCGAGTACCTGCACGCAAAATCCAAGTAAGAAAAAATAGATATGAATCCAGTTGATATGAATTAATATGAACATTTTTATGATACAACATTATAGATTATATTTTTCTGAACATTTTGATATAAAGTTTGCATTTGTATAAGTTTTTCTGAACATCAATCTCCGCCGGAAACCCTAACAATGGCCAAACTCCGCCGGAAACCCTAATTTGCATACACAGGTTTTTGCACATTACACATTACACATTACAACAATTTTTTGCATTTGCACATTACACATTACAATAATTCAACACATTACACTAGTTCAACAAAATAATATCACATTTGCGTTTGCAACGATATTCCCACAATTATTTTGTTTATTTAAACTTATTCAAACACACAAAATAATGACACAACAACATGTATTTTATTTTTATGAACATTTTTGGCATCCTTGGTTCAAAGACAAAACTCATTTGACATGTCAAAGTACACACTCATTTGACTAATGACCTAGTTAAAACATGTAAAGTGATTAGGTAACAATTACATCCGTAAAACATGTATACTAAACACATCAACTAAACACATGAGTGATATACATTTAGGAAAAAAAGGAAAATGGGACGATGACGTCATCGTGGAGTCATCAAAGGAGTAATCCTCACTGCCGAGCACAATTCCTTGGAATTCGAGCGTGAAGGGTCCTGCGAGTGTGTGCACGAAACGTGCACAGTCGCACTGGACCAGAGAGGGCTAGGTACGGTGGATTTCTCGCCGAAGCGGAGGCCGGCGACGGACAAGGCAACGCGAGGCTAGGGTTTGCGATTAACGACGGACAACGCAACGAGGCTAGGGTTTGGGGCACGCGCAGAGAGAGGGGACAGGCTCACCTAGTCGCCGGAGTCGAGGAGGAAGGTGGCGGCGCTCGAGGATGGAGCGAAGCCCGGCCGGAGTCGAGGAAGGAGGCGGCGGCGCTCGAGGGGAATTTTGGCAGCCTGACGGCGTCGTTCTGATTTGGCTCCGGGTTGAGCCACCACCCGTGGCTAAGTGTTGCTTATATAGCAACACTCAACTGTCCCGGGTGGTGGCTCAGCCCGGGACAGATAGCACTAAACTGTCCCGGGTGGTGGCTGCACCCGGGACAGATAGCCAACCCAACTGTCCCGGGTGGTGGCTCAGCCCGGGATAGATAGCCACCCCATCTGTCCCGGGCTGAGCCACCACCCGGGATAGATGGGGTTTTTTCTTTTTCTTTTCCCTTTTTCTTTTCTTTTTCTGTTTTCTGTTTTCTGTTTTAAATAACTTTGGAATTTGAAAAAACTTTCAATATGAAAAGTGTTTGAATTTGACTAACTAATACAAAAACATTTTCACTTTTCTATAACCATTATTTTAATTAGTTTAAAACTATTTTGAATGTGAATTTGTATAACTTTTGCAAACTTTGGAATTTGAAAAAACTTTCAATATGAAAAGTGTTTGAATTTGACTAATAACTAATACAAAAACGTTTTCTCTTTTCTATAACCATTATTTTAATTAGTTTAAAACTATTTTGAATGTGAATTTGTATAACTTTTGCAAACTTTGGAATTTGAAAAAACTTTCAATATGAAAAGTGTTTGAATTTGACTAACTAATACAAAAACATTTTCTCTTTTCTATAACCATTATTTTAATTAGTTTAAAACTATTTTGAATGTGAATTTGTATAACTTTTGCAAACTTTGGAATTTGAAAAAACTTTCAATATGAGAAGTGTTTGAATTTGACTAACTAATACAAAAACATTTTCTCTTTTCTATAACCATTATTTTAATTAGTTTAAAACTATTTTGAATGTGAATTTGTATAACTTTTGCGAACTTTGGAATTTGAAAAAACTTTCAATATGAAAAGTGTTTGAATTTGACTAACTAATACAAAAACCAGGACTAAAGAAGCACACGGATCGTGTGTTTCTTTCAAGCACTTGTAAGCCGTTTGATCAGGTGTGTGTTTCTTTTGATTGCTTCTGAGCTGTTCGATTAACGCTTTCAGTTTCAAACTGGGACTATAGAAGCACACGGATCGTGTGTTTCTTTGAAACACTTTTTAGTCATTGGATCAGGGGTGTGCTTCTTTTGAGCACTTGATAGCTGTTGGATCAACACTATCAGTACCACTGGTTGAGCCCGTGACCCTATATATAGCCCCCTCTCGGACGAGGTGAGCACTCAGTGTTTCCTCCTTCTAGTGCCTAGCCGGGTGGTGTGTGGTATACAAATCACTCGGATTCCCTGCATACGCCCCACGGTGCATTTGATATGCAGGCACTCAGGAGCCACCGTGGGGCTGTATGCAGGTGAAATCGTGTGTTTTGTTCTATCAAAAGAATAGTTCAATTCATCTACTGAGGAATATATACAAATTACTCGGATTCCCTGCATACGCCCCACGGTGCATTTGATATGCAGGCACTCATCAAGAGCCACCGTGGGGCTGTATGCAGGTGAAATCGTGTGTTTTGTTCTATCAACGCCGACGGATCCATTTGATATGCAGGTAAAAATGGAGCATCTTCTTCATATCAAAAGTTTAATATATTAATTATTACATATCGCCATCACACAACACCGCCAGTTCTTCTGCGTCGGAACCATGGAGCATCTTCTTCAATCAGCTTGATGATTGGGTCAATGTTCACTACGAAAGGCGGAATTTCATCAAAATTATTATAATCATCTGACATGTCTGTCTTGTCCTCCACTCCCACGATGTTTCTTTTTCCTGAAAGAACTATGTGACGCCTAGGCTCCTCCACTCCCAGGATGTTTCTTTTTTTGGGTCTGCTAAACATGTCTTTCACATAGAAAACCTGAGCCACATCATTGGCTAGCACGAATGGTTCATCTCTGTACGCAAGATTGTTTAGATCCACTGTTGTCATTCCGTACATCTTGTCTACCTCAACCCCGCCTTTCAGATTGACCCATTTGCACCGAAACAAAGGGATCTTAAAAGAAGGTCCATAGTCAAGTTCCCATATCTCCTCTATGCAACCATAATATGTGTTCTTCTGCCCATTGTTGTTTGTTGCATCAATGCGAACACCACTGTTTTGGTTCGTGCTCTTTTTATCTTGGACACTCGTGTAAAATGTATTTCCATTTATCTCGTACCCTTGGAAAGTACATATAGTTGTAGATGGTGCCCTGGCCAACAAGTGTAACTCTTCATCAACCTTGTCTTTATTTTCAAGATGTGCTCGCAACCAACCGCCGAACGTGGCCATGTGTGTACGTACAATCCAGTTGTCAGACTTCCCCGCGTGACGAGAGCGTACAAAATTCTTGTGTTCATCGATATACGGGGCCACCAAGGTAGAACTTTGTAGAACTGTATAGTGTGCTTCAGTGAAAGAATGTCCATCCATACAAATTTTTGTTTTCTTTCCTAGTGTGCCTTTTCCACTAAGTCTACCCTCATGTCGTGATTGTGGAACACCTATCGGCTTAAGGTCATGAATAAAGTCAACACAGAACTCAATGACCTCCTCGTTACCGTAGCCGTTGGAGATGCTTCCTTCTGGCCTAGCACGGTTATGCACATATTTCTTTAAGACTGCCATGAACCTCTCAAATGGGAACATATTGTGCAGAAATACAGGACCGAGAACTTGAATCTCTTCGACTAGGTGAACCAGGAGATGCGTCATAACATCGAAGAAGGATGGAGGGAACACCAACTCAAAACGGACAAGACACTGGACCACATCATTTTGCAACCCTGGTAGAATCGCCGGATCGATTACCTTTTGAGATATTGCATTGAGGAATGCACAAAGCTTCACAATGGGTACTCGAACATTTTCCGGTAGTAGCCCCCTCAGTGCAATCGGAAGCAATTGCGTCATAATCACGTGGCAATCATGAGACTTTAGGTTCTGAAATTTTTGGAGTCTCACATTTACTATCCTCTTTATATTCGACGAGAACGCAGTCGTGACCTTGATACTGCTCAGGCATTCAAAGAATATTACTTTCTCTTGTTTGGTAAGAGCGTAGCTGGCAGGACCTTCGTAGTGTTCGGGACTTAGGCCGTCTCGTTCTTTCACACGTTTCTGGTCCTCCCGTGCTTCCTCTGTATCTTTTTTCTTCCCGTACACGCCCAAGAAGCCTAGCAGGTTCACGCAAACATTCTTCGTCACGTGCATCACGTCGATAGCAGATCTAACCTCTAGGACCTTCCAATATGGTAGCTCCCAAAATATAGATTTTTTCTTCCACATGGGTGCGTGCCCGTTAGCGTCTTTCGGAACCTGTTGACCTCCAGGACCCTTTCCAAAGATTACTTTTAGATCCTTGACCATATCAAATATTTCTTCACCAGTACGGTTGACAGGCCTCCTACTGTGATCAGCCTCACCTTTAAAATGCTTGCCTTTCTTCCTTGCGGTATGCCTGATCGGAAGAAATCGACGATGCCCCAGATACACACACTTCTTACATTTATCCAAATATAAACATTCAGTCTCACCCAAACAGTGTGTGCATGCACTGTACCCCTTGGTCGACTGCCCTGAGAGGTTAGCAAGAGCAGGCCAATCGTTAATTGTTACAAAAAGCAGAGCTCGTAGGTCAAATTCCTCATGTTTGTGCTCATCCCACACCCGTACACCTTCTTCCCGCCACAACTGTAAAAGTTCTTCAAATAATGGCCTGAGGTACACATCAAGGTCGTCGCCGGGTTGCTTCGGGCCTTGGATGAGCAATGGCATCATAATGAACTTTCGCTTCATGCACAACCAAGGAGGAAGGTTATAAATACATAGAGTCACATGCCATGTGCTATGACTGCTGCTCTGCTCCCCAAACGGATTGAAACCGTTTGTACTTAGACCAAACCTTAAGTTCCTTGCGTCATCTTCAAATTCCGGGAACTCTCTCTCAATTTTTCTCCACTGCGACCCATCAGCGGGGTGTCTACACATCGCGTCTTTCTTACGGTCCTCTTTGTGCCATCGCAACAACTTGGCATGCTCTTTATTCGCGAACAGGCGTTTCAACCGTGGTATTATAGGAGCATACCACATCACCTTGGCAGGAACCCTCTTCCGGGGACGCTCACCCTCAACTTCACCGGGGTCATCTCGTCTGATCTTATACCGCAATGCAGTGCATACTGGACATGCATCCAAATTCTCATACTCACCGCGGTAGAGGATGCAGTCATTAGGGCAGGCATGTATCTTATGCACGTCTAATCCTAGAGGGCACACAACCTTCTTTGCTTCGTACGTGCTGTCGGGCAACTCGTTGACCTTTGGAAGCATCTTCCTAATTATCTGCAGCAACTTTCCAAATCCCTTGTCAGTCACACCACACTCTGCCTTCCACTGCAGTAATTCCAGTGTGGTACCCAGCTTTTTCTGACCATCTTGGCAACTTGGATACAACAATTTCTTGTGATCCTCTAACATCTGGTCGAACTTCAACCTCTCCTTTTCAGTTCCGCACTCTCTCTTTGCATCAGCAATGGCCCTACCAAGATCGTCAGTGGGCTCATCTGGTGCCTCTTCAGCTTCAGCTTCCCCCGTTGCAGAATCTCCGTACTCCGGGAACATAGGATAGTTGTCATAATCTTCCTCTTCTTCATTGTCTTCCATCATAACACCTTTTTCTCCGTGCTTCGTCCAACAATTATAGCTGGGCATGAAACCATGCCGAATAAGATGACTTTGAAGGGTTCTCACGTTTGGGTGATCTGTCTTATTCTGACAGTTGACACATGGACAACACATGAAACCATTCGTACTGTGGGCCTGGGCTTTCTCTAGAAATTTCCTCAAACCTGTCATGTACTCGGCAGTGCGTCGGTCACCATACATCCATTGTCGGTCCATCTGCATTATATAATGAACTACATCAATAACCATTACAGAACATCGACAAATAAACACTGAACATGCACGGTATCAATTAATTACAAATGAAATGAGAGAAAAATTAACCTTGATCGAAAAGAAGAATAAACTTCTTTAAGTGTACATCAAATCAATTCGTGAACTCTCTCGGACATTTCATCAAACACCTTGCATGCATACAAAAAAACAGACTAGCACACACCCCCTCCTTCCATTTCAAACAAAAAATGCCTCCAATGGTTTTGGGAGGGGGCTGCTGATCAGTATATATAAGCACCCCCCCCCCCCCCCATTGGTCCCGGTTTCAGTCACAAACCGGGACAAAAAGGAGCCCATTTGTCCCGGTTTGAGACTGAAACCGGGACAGATGGAGGTTTTTTTCATTTTTTTTATTTTCTTTTTCTGTTTTCTGTTTTAAATAACTTTTGCAAACTTTGGATTTTGGAACACCTATGAATATGAAAAATGTTTGAATACATAGATAGTCTACTCATCAACGACATTAAGAGGATCATTTTCCGTATTATAGCCGCGTAGACTATCCCACTTCCGTGCAATCTCGAAGCCAAGGCGAGCGTCTAAAGCAGCATATACGATTTGATCGTAGCTTAATGGAACGTTGCCCCATCCGAAAATTAGGTCTTTTTGTAACGTGTCTTCCTTGTCGTCGTCCGTGTACTTCCTCTTCTTGTATTTCTTCTTCTTCTCTAGATTTGTCCCAATGACCGCATTAGAGAGATCATATAGACTAGGAGTAAAATTGCCGGTAGGGTTTCGGCGATCCCTCTGCAGGTCGACCGCGGACCGAATAATAATTCCGTAGTAGGCTAGCATCTTCATGTCATTATGGATTGCCACGCCGTAGAATTTGATTGTCTCGTCACCTAAGAAATCCACGAGGACCTGTGGCACCCGATCAGCTTTGCAAATTTGGAAGACAAGAGTCTCGGTCGCCACCGAGAGTTGAAGGACGGCGGCGCGCTGCGGAGTATCCTTCCGTCGAGGGTCGGTGAACTCGCAATCGAGTCCAACGGCTTTGATCGGAGCGGCGTCGAGGAAGTTTTCTTCACGTCACCGATCCACTTCTCCACGCGCCATGCACGAAGGGTGACCCACACCTTGAACCGCATGCCTTCCTTCTCGTAGCCGTAAAACTCATCGGACCGAGGCACAAGTGGCTCCATAGGAAATGGTGTACGTGGACGGAGAAAAGAGAGGAGAGATGGCCGGAGAAATGGTGTACGTGGACGGAGAAAAGAGAGGAGAGATGGCCGGAGAAATGGTGTGGGAAGAGTCGTACTGTGCAGTGCATTTTATAGCGCCGGAGAAGAAGATGAATCGCCGGCGGAGGGCAGAGGAATCGCCGGAGGGCAGAGGAATCGCCGGCGCCGCTCGTCTTCCGTGCGCGTCGAAAAAACGCGGCGGTGGCGCGTAACTGAAACCATGCCATTTGTCCCGGTTCGTGACTGGAACCGGGACAAATGGGTGTCGCCTGCGGGTGCTACCTCATTTGTCCCGGTTCCAGCCACGAACCGGGACAAATGAGTGTCGCCTGAACTAGTTGTAGCGTTTTATGCCCCATCTGTTCCGGTTTGCAGTACGACCGGGACATATGGGGTTTTGGAGTTTGGTCCTTTAGCCTGTTTTCTACTAGTGTCTTCATATCCTACGGCACACAGCATATGCGCAACTACCCCCGTAGGCAGGAAATCCACGTTGATTAAACTAAACACATGCAAACATCAGAAACTAAAATCAACCTAGGAAAAGTTTTCGAAAATAACCCATCATGTGCAAGATATAAACTGGAAACATCTACCAACCTAGGAAATGTAATCTACTACCAAAATCTAACACAATCAATTCGAATTAATTCAAAAAGTATTTTTTATACTGAATTAAAAATCATCAAAGTGCTATTGGTGTCAATCTTAATCTGACTAGAACTTTAGTTTCACAAATATCCTGCATACATGGCTTTCAAATCTAGGTAGGAATTCTCTCTGGCTTTCCAGGGAACCAAAGTTTGTATGATTTGGATTTACAGAACTCTCAGGATTAAATAAATGGTGAAAACTGTACCTTTTTCATGATTTAATATAGCACACACATAAAAACATATTTTTGAAAACGGCTAGATACACATGGTTAAGAAAACTCATACGTATGCAGCAAAATTTAGTTCAAGATTTCATCATGCACAGATCTACCAGAAATGAATAAAAGCTATGCTAGTTATTTTCTGGAAATTAAACAGGAAAAGATTAACCCAAAAAAACAGGGAAAGGGGCTGGATCTGGCGCGGGCCAAGTCGCCGAGGTGGGCCGGCCCGCTGCGCTGTACAGGTAGGTGAAGAGATAAGCCACCGTAGATCTGGCGATGGACGGCCATGATTATAGCTGGAAGGTTCAAATGTGGACCGTTGATCCAAAAATCGACGATCTTAGCTCATCTTCTTCCTCTTGACACTGGAAACAGAGCAGAAACCCTATCTATGGAGGGCGTGCACGCACGGCTCACCTAGGGCTTGAGGAGATGGACGACGTGGCTGGAGGGGGATGCGAAGAGCCAGTGGAAGGTGGGGGAGGCAGTCGTTCGTGCTAGAGGGCCGCGAGAAGATGGGAACGCCAAGGACGCCCGCGACGGGCACAACGAGTTTGCGGCGATACCGGTGGTCCTGCAAGAAAACGGTGATGTCTCAGAGTTAGGTCAAAGAGCGGGGAGCACGAGGATGCAAAAAATGGCGAAGAAAGGAGGGATGGAACGCCGGCACGAGCCGATGGCTCCGAGGAAGAGAAATGGTGTTCTTCGCCGACAGAGGGAGAGAGCTTGACCGAGGCTCAGAGGGTGGATAGTGGGGAGGCAGTGGCGTGATGTGGTAGTGGAATGGAGAGGATAGGAGCACGGGGTCTTGTTTTAGAGGGTTTGCCCGATCTAGGGTTCCCACGGGATGAGAGGGAGAGGGAGTGACCGAGGGGCTATACCATTGGCTCAGGAGGGCGGTTATGTGGGGGAAGGAGAGGGTTTGTCGGGCGGGGGGGGGGGGGGCTTGGTCTGGCCAGTGGTTGAGAGGGAAGTGATCTCTCTTTGGTCGGGTTGAGAAAGAGAGAGAGGGGAGTGGAGGAGAGGGGCGGCAGGGGCAATGACAAGTGGGCCAGGGTCGAGGGAGGCTGGTCTCCTTCTCCAGGAAGCCACAGAGTTGATGGAGGTGAGAGAGAGAAGTGTTTTGGCTGGGTTTTTAAACAAAAAGGGGCATGTCACATGATTAAAAAGATACCCTGGTCAACACAAGGTATTAAGCAACCAGGGGCTTAACTAAGGGTCAAAAAAGTTATCCAAGCTAGAAGAGGTGATGGAAAAGAGAGGTGTCCAGGTGCATTCCTCAAAGATGGTCTGAATTGCACTCAGCACAAGCATGAATTGGTGATCAAAAAACTTTGAAAACTTTAATAAAGGTTATTGATAAGTAGTAGAGATGTTAAGGATGAGGTTAGGTGAGTTGCATTTCCAAAAAGATGAAGGAAAGCTCAATAGATGAGGCTCTAAAATGCTAAAAGTTAACAAGAGATAAAGAACTGTTTTGGAAATATTTTTAATTCAAGCAACCTAAAAAGAGGTAAACAAGTTTTTAAGCATGCACAACCATCAAACAATTGTCTATGACTCAAATTAAAGTGATCACTATTCACTTGATACAAACATAACCACCTGTCACTCAAAGAAATACATACGCAAGGCAAACAATTTAAGAACATGCAAAATAGATAAAACACACAGACAATAGGGTAACTAACCACGCCCTTAAGATAAAACAAACATATTGGTGAGGTGGTTCTCAATATAATTAAGACAAGATTTTGAAGAAAGAGCGGTAAACAACTTCTTAGTAATAGTTTTCGAAAGAAATATTAAATTGAGAGTTTTGAAATAAGAGTTGCAAATACATGCAAAATATTAATCTCAAAAAATATTAGGGCTTATGATATGGTCCTTTATTGTTTTTCAAAGATATGAATTTCGGAGATACTTTTATTTTCTCAGAAAAAAGGTCTTCGGGTAGCTGCTAATTGTAGTAAATAGGTCTTGTTATACAACTAAGATAGGAGGAGATATAGGAACCATTTTCTTGTAGTGACAAGGTCAGAAGGTTATGTTAGCACTTGGCAGATTTTTAGTTGGTGATTATTTTGAGGTCAACAACACCAACACAAACCACAACATGGAAAACAGAGTAAACAAGAGTAGAGCACATCCATTAACAAGACATTTTAAAAGTTTTTTGTTCACTCAGAGTTTTAGGTGTTTTATAATTAAGTTTTTTTGCCTCCAAAATTTGGGATGATACAGACCTTCCCTCCTTATAAGAATCTCGTCCCGAGATTCCTAAGCGGGTACTAAGAGAGTGGAAGGACAAGAGGTTTGATGATTCTTCATCCTCCGAGGTTTTGGGTTCTTGACTGAGATTTCCTTGTCGATGAGGCGTCTGATTTCTTCTGGACGACTTGGGTCTTTGTTGAAGGTGTTGACATGTTGGTCGTTTGCTGATGCAGGGTTCTTGTTGAGTTGACTTCAAACTCCAGGGTTGGGGCGCAAAGAACAAGTTTATAAGCGCATTAGGGTGCATCTATGGCAAAAGGTAAGAAAGGTTTTTGTGTAGAGATAACAAGATGTTTAAACAAATTTAAAGTATGTGCCTAATATGCATTGCCTACAAGGCGTGCTTGTGAAAGATACCAGAGAACCACATATCCACAACAAGCAAACAAACAAGGCATACAGGAGCAACAAGCATATCAGCAAAAGAGCACACAAGACACCTATAGAAAAAAAGGGCACACAACAATCGCGTTAGTCGGAGAATCCAACCAAGGGTCATATCCTAGAAGTCCTATGAATCTTTGTCATTCCAACTTGTTGGAGTCTATATTTCTTCAGCTTGGGCTCCTGCTGGAAAGCTTGAGACTGCCGTAAGTTACAACTAGAGTACAATTGTTGGGGTTGAAGCCTTGATAGTGAGACTGCTTCGGCAAGCAGGGGTTGCTTTGTAGCTTGCTTCTTCACTTGACGACCACCTTGATGTTGTAGGTTGAAGTCTTGAGACTAAACTTCGCCTTCTCGGTACTAGTTACTTAGGTCTCATTTGGGTTCATCGTCAACTCTTACAAGTTTGAATAGGGACAATATAGTAGACAAAATCTTTTGTAATGCTTTAAATTAAAGAGGTAAGGTCAAGATATTTTGGAGAATAGGTGAGGAGTGGAAACCATACTAAGCTTACATAGAATAAATTAGATTTATGTTGATTTAGGTTTTAGCAAATTATTTACTTCCTAAGCTAACGACCATGTGATGCACACGGTGGGTGTGTTGTTGGGAGTACCCAAGAGGAAGGTTTGAAGTAGTGCAGCATCAAATTTCGCTCAGTTATGAAACCAAGGTTATCGAACCAGTAGGAGATGAAGATGTGACATCCCAACATTTTATAATGTTCAAAAATCACTGAAATTTAAAACTTTTGCTTTGACTAAAATAAAATATTAAAATGCATAAGAAAACCAACTATAAAAGACTTCAAACATATTGAAAGGGTTGAATATTTCAAATATCTCAGTTTATAATTATTTTCAAGAGTTGTTTCAAGTTAAACATTTTATTATCCATTGTATTTCTTAAAACCTCAATATCTAATTTGACAAATGTGTTAGAAACTTTCAAACCACTTTATGGAAATAAAAATAGTTTCCTTATAAGAAATTGATTTCAACCACTTAGCCATATCTATTCATAAATTCAAGACTATTTAAAATGGTATAATTGCCAAATGGTTTTCATTCTTTACTTGAATTCAAAACATAGTTTTGGAAATTACAAGTCTATAGGTTATAACTTTAAAACTTCATAGATTATATAATTAATGAATGATCCAAATAAACATATCATTACATTAAATGATTTTCATGTATTTTCAAAACATTAAATGATTTTCCTGAATATATTTAATATAAGAGATAAAATAAATTGAAAATATTATCCAAAGATACGTTATAAAGTTTTCAAATGATTTATCATATTATGAAACTTAATGGTGCACAAAATAATTTGAAATAAAAAAATGAATACTCTATAATTTCCATTTCCTTGAAATTATCTATATTTAGTTATTCCACTATTATACCAAAATAAAGATGAATGGTTAAATAAAATGAGTTTGAATAACTTAAATTCAAACATATTTGAATATGGGTATTTAAAAAAAATATTTAGCCAAAAGAAAATTTAATTAAGCTATAATTTTAAATTTGATATTAAGTATCAAATTTGTATTAAACCAATATTTCAAAATTATTAATTTTAAAAAGTTTCAAAACATGCCCACTAATGTTTTAAAACATAGATATGAGTATTACAAAGTTTTAGAAATTTATTTGACTTCATTTGGACACTTAAATCAAAATATATGAATTAAATAGAAAAATCAGAAAAAGAAAATACCTGCTGACGTCATTGATGACGTCACATCATCTTCAACCTCCAGCGAAATTTCCGCACCCTATTCCCCCTTCCAAGTTTGACGCGATTCATGCGGGATTTTCTCCCTCTTCTAACCCTACATAAACCCCACGTCCTCGTCTCACTTTCCCCTCTCAAACCCTAACGAATTCCGCCCCCAGGCCGTCGGAAAAGCTCGCCGGAGTTCATCCGCATCCGCCGCCGTATTTCACAAAATCCGGTGAGGTGAGCCACCTCCCGCGTCCCCAAACCTCACCTGACCATTCCCCGCGTCCTTGCGCACCTGCTCATGCCCTCGGGCTATTTTTCTGTGCAGAGAAACGAGCAAACGAGCTCGACCCGAGGTTGTCCGGTTATGACTCCCTAGAACTGGGGGTAGTCACTTCCTGAAGAGTAGTTCGTGAAGGGGATTGAACGCGGAGGTCAAGACCCTCGAGGGACACGGCGACGCTGCTCGCCGGACCTGAAGACGAAGCACCCACGACAGAGATGGACACCGGCCCGTACCTAGGTTCACGACCCTCGTGAGGAGGTAAGACCGCTACTCCTGCTTGTCTGTATTGCGTTATGGAGTTTACAGTACAACCGGCCTTGCCGAAAGCCCCCTTGAGGCATTTCTTGCCTAGGGGGAGGGATGGTGACCTTCTTCCTCCTCCAGGAAGATGCTATCCTACTTGGGAGCGCTAGGGTTTACAAGCGTTGTGGAATCAGAAAAACCCGACCCCTCCTGTGGTGGAGGTCTTGTTTATTTTATAGGTGCCTCCGGTGCTCTCCTTCTACTTGGCCTTCGAGGTGGTTCCCACATGGCAGTGGCATGGTGGAGCAAGAGTCCACCGTGGCCCGTTCATCCATGAACGCGGTCCATTGCTGATAAAGGTGGTCGCGGTGGCCGACTAGCAGCCGACCGCGCAGTTCTGCTGCAGGGGAGGTTATCTCTGAGGTGGAGCCCACGATGACGTTCTCCGTTGGAGGGTTGCGCCGTCCACCTGCTTTATCGCCAGAGTAGAAGGTCCTGGCAGTTCCGTAGCAGGCGGCGCGGCTTTATTGACCCCTTTATCGCCTAAAACGGCAACAAGGGTGCTTGCGTCACCACGTGTGCGTGTCTGGGGCCATGTGCGTCTGGCCATACTTCCTTGGCCGCGACGTTTCCCTTCAGGCCTGAGGAGTCCTGAGGGGGGTTCCTGTTGGATTCCCTCGAGGTGCGCTGGCGCCTCGGGAGGGTCCCTTGAAGCGAGGGATCCCCTGAGGCCCTCGTTTCCTCTTCAGGCCCTCGAGGGGAATTGCCTCTCGAGGGTCCCGCCAGGCAGTGATGCCTGGTCCTTAGTTGTTTCGTCTGACTGGCCAGCGTGCGAGGCCTCGGGGGAGTGGGCTCTCTATACCCCAGTTCCCACTGGGCCGACAGTAGCCCCCGGGCCCACGATGGGCACGATTGAGCCCTTATGGCCCAGCCGGCCCGAGCCACGTGGCACTCAAGCGAGTAAAGGTCTCGCACGATCCGGGGCGTGAGTCGTGGGGGGTCCCACCACGCCCCGGTAACTGCTCCTTGAGGGGCGTATAAAGCCCGTGCGCAGCGGCAGGGAGCTGTTACCATTTCCAAACCTTCTCGCAGAAGTTTTCGCCTCCTAGAGCTCTCCGCCGCCGCTCTCTCCTGCGATTCTCCTTTCTCCGTCTCCTTCAATCCTCCGAGTCCGCGACGATGAGCCCCCTCAAGAGCAAGGGCTAGGCCGCCGCGGGGTCTTCCTCCCAGGCGGAGGTCCCTGAGGTCGTGCAGGGCGCGGCGCTGCTGGGCGTTCGCGTCAACGAGAAGGCGCTCGCCAAGGTCCGGTTCCTGGTTGCGGACCGGACGAACGAGCTCGGCGCCACCGCCTTGAAGCCCGCGGCGCATGGGAAGCGCCCGCGAGGGTACTTCCCGATCTTCCAGCATTGCCTCGCCGCAGGACTGGTGCCGCCCTTCTCGCCGTTCCCGGAGGCGGTGCTGGCGTTCTATCAGGTGCAGTTATTGCACCTGCATCCCAACTCCATCCTCATCCTCGCCGTCTTCGCCTACCTCTGCGAGGCGTATCTGGGCCTGGAGCCCACGGTGGGGCTGTTCCGGTGCTTTTACGCGCTCCAGATCACGGCGAAGAACGAGCGCTCAGGGTGCGTCTCGTTCCGCATCGTAGACGCCATGGGGAGCGTCTATATCCCCATGTCCTGGAGCAAGAACAAGGCCATCACCTCGGTGACGAAGAAGGTGGATGACTTCCCCCAGAAGTGGTTCTTCGTCGGGGTGGAGCGTCCCTGCGCCTTCCTCGACGTCCCCGACGAGCCCCCGTTGAAGAACTCCCACTGGGGCAAGGCCACCTTCGACGGCGCGAGGAATGTAAGCCTGATGGGGCGCCTGAGTTTCCTCCGCGAGGAGGGCTTCACGGGGCAGATGATCGTGGCGGACTTCGTGACGCGCCACAACGCGCCCCTTCAGGCACACTCAGTGCCCATGTGGATGTACTCGGGGCCGAGCGACAAGATGCGGCTTCATGTCGAGGACAACGACAAGGACACCGTCGACAACGTCTTCTCCGCGCTTTTCGTCAACCCATCGGTGCCTGCCGTGGATCAGCTCTCCGCGACGCTCCGGCCTCTTCATCAATACAACTTGACGGAGCGCATGGACATCCTGGAGGGGATGCCTCTGTTCACCCCGACAGGCCAGGCGGACTCAGAGTTGCCGACGCCAGCCATGCGGGGAGCGGAGGGGGCAGATTCTCCCTCGGTCTTAGGAGCTGGCCCAGGTGAGGAGGAGGCCACGGTCGGGGAGGTGTCTTCTTCGAGGGCCGGGCCATTCACTGACGAGGTTTGCGAAATCTCGTCAGGTGACGATGACGCCTTCGTGGTGGCTCCCTCGCGCCCCATGGAGGAGGAGGCTGAGGAAGAGGAGGCCTCTCACGCGGAGGCCTCTCCAGGGAGGCGTGGGCCCTGTACCAAAGCTGCCGTGGACCGCTTGGGGGCGAGACCGTCTGACGTCCCCTCGAAAAGGAAAGCGGTGACGCCCCCCGCGAGGCCTGGACCCAAGACCTTCCCCTCATGGTGCTCGCCAGGCTTGATGTGGGTCGATGCGTGCGCCCCCCCCCCCCCCCCCCCCGCCGCTTCAGGGTAAGAGTTCGTGACTCCTGGTCACTTGCGTTTTGTTTTGTCTCTTTTTTACTTCGCTTTTTACAGAAGATCTTTTCTTGGGCTTTTGCCAGTGACCTTGTGCCTGCGAAGCGTCGTAGGCTTCGCAAGCAAGCTGTGGTGAAGAGAACCACGACAGAGACCGTGGCTGACGAGGCCACGACTCTTGTGGAGACGGCCTCCGGAGACCCCCTGAGGGGGTGCCTCAATCGGAGGCAGCTGCGCCTCAGGTGGGGGCGACAGAGCCTCGGGCAGCTGTGCCTCAGGCGGGGGCGACGGAGCCTCAGGCCAAGGGGGAACGCCGTGCCCAGAGTCACCTAAACCGCCCCCCGAGCCGAGGGTGGTGGAAACCACGGCGGAGAGGGCTTCCACACCGCCGCGCGCTCCTACTCCTCCTCGCGCGGTTACGCCTCCGCGTGAGGCAAGTCCGCCGCGCGGAGCAACGCCGCCACGTGCGTCGACGCCACCGCGCGTGCCTACCTCACCGTCTGCGTCCACTGCTCCCGTGGCGCCTGCGACGGAAACGCGCGAGACCCCAGCTGGTGTGGGCGCATCCACTAAGGGAGACTCTTCCTCGCCTCCTCGTCAAGCTGGAACCGAGGAGCGCCCTGGCGCCGCGGGGCACGAAGAGGATGCCGGCGCGTCCACAAGCAGAGCCCAGGCTAGCCCCCGAGCTCTCCCTGAGGCCGGGCCCTCAGGACTCGACGCCGGAGCCGGGCCCTCCACGAGCCGGGAACTGGTCCTTCGAGGCTGGGACTGGAGCGCGTGGCGCCGCGAGGTCGCCTTCGGCCTCGTGAGAGAATCCTTGGAGGGCTTGGAGGCGCACCTCGCCCTCGGGGACATATGGCTCGCTCGGCAGCAGGAGGAGCTGGCGAGGTCGTGGGCATCCTTCCATACGGCGGTCGAGGCGCGCCGGCTGGAGGACTTGGCGCTGCAGGCCGCACGCGAGAAGGCCACCCGCTTCGCCAAGGAGATCTGCGAGGGGGCCATCCACGACGCCGCAGAGCTCCTCGAGCCCCTCCAAGCGGAACATGACACCGCAACGGAGCTCCTGCGTCAGGCCAAGGCGGAGTGCGAGGCGATGGAGGGCTCGCTGGCGCAGAAGCGCTGCGAGCTAGGCCAGCTGGAGACCCAGCTGCTCTCCGCCCATCAGGCCGCGCAGGCCGCTCTAGACGAAGACCGCAAGGGCTTTGCCGAGCGCGAGCGACAGCTGACCCTCAACGAGAAAGAGCTGCGGCAGCGTGAGGAGCAACGCCTTCAGGCGGAGAAAGACTTAGCCGTCCAGCGCGAAGTCCTCGAGGAGCGCGAAGGAGACCTGGCCCAGGCGATCTCGAAGTACGACTAGAACGTCGCTGCCCAAAAGCTCGCTTATTAGCGCTTCGAGCGGCGTTTCGCCGAGAAGAAGAAGGATGTCGATGACGCCCTAGTGGAGTGCGAGAAGCAATTCCGCAAGTCCACCTCTCAGAAGGACCGCTTCAAGGCAAAGCACGCCGCGGATGCTCAGCGGATCGCCGAGCTCAAGAGGGCCAACTCCAAGCTGGAGGCTCGCCTCAAGCACGCCAAGGACGGTCGTCGCCGAGCGGAGGAGGCTCGCACCGAGGCAGTCCATAACCTCAATTCCTTGGCCAAGGACGTGGAAGAGCAGGTGGCCCCTGCGATGGAGCGGGCGTCGGACTCAGCCCAGGCGTCTCGCGCGCTCACGAAGCAGCGTGAGTGTGTGTTTGAGGCCTTGGTTGCTCGTGGCAACGAGCTTGCTGCGTAGCTTGGCGCGGACGCGCCGCACACCAACGTCCGAGGCCGTGGCGATGCTGCCATGTACCTGGTCTACTTTGACCAGCTCTTCGCGGCACTCGAGGGCCCTGCCGCCGAGCTTCGCGAGATGATCGAGGACAAGAGCCGGCAGCTCCTGGGGGTGGTTGTTGACCGCATCTTCACCAACCTCCGGCTCCTCACGCCAGGCTTCGACCTCTCCTCCATGACAGAGGCTGCTCAAGGCGAGGACGCGCAGCGGGTCTCCGGTTCCTTCCGCGAGCTAGTTGACGCCTTCTGCAACCGCTTCAGGCATGCGGAGGCTGCAGCGGAGGACAGCGAGGAGGAGGCCAGATCTGTTGAGATCGAGGAGGTTGCCGCGGAGGAGGTCCAAGGCGACGCTGCCTCCCCCTGGGCCACACCTTATTGTGCATGCGTGCGCTTGTATCTGAAACAATCTTGTGTTTAAATATTTTTAAGACCTTTTGGCCTATAATATACTCTTTATTGCTATTTGTGTTTAGCTTGATTGCCCCTCGAGAGGTCTCTCTGGACTCGTCTTCATGTCTATTTTCTCTCTGCGTCGGTAGGACCCATCTCTTCGTGCCATGACTCCGCTGCTTTGGTATGCAGGAGCAATGACTCCGCAAGGCCGGGGGGAGTTTAGGCCTAGGAGAGGTAAGAGCCCTGAGTCGCGATGCTCAAGTGCCCCCCTTAGACGTGCGAGTAGTCCATGAAGCGTAAAGGCAAGAGAAGTCGCTTGAGGGGCAAACGTGCGCTAGAGGGTGAGAAAACGCCCTTAAGGCGTGGGTGTGAGACTTAGCTTCTCAGGGTTTTCATCCTGTAGAGGCTTTTTGCCTGGAGAGGAGGCTCTCTTGAGGGATCATCCCCGGGTGTCTCCTCAGGCTTGTTGGGGCTTATGTTCCCTGTAGATGTTAGAGGGGCGAACCCAAACGCTGGAACACGGTTCAAGGGACTTGTGCGTGCTTCTAGGTCCCCTCAGGCGTTCCTCACGAGGAGAGTAAGTACCAAGGTCCTCTGTAGAGATGGCGTGTTTGTGGGATCTTGCCCTCCAGCCAGAGCTCGGACTCTTGGATTTTGAAGTGCTGCTGGTGTGTCATTTGAGGCACTGGCACCGTACTCAGCCCCCGCTCGCGAGGTACGCATGTGGAGAGATATACGCGCACACTTCAACAAAGTAATGCGTAAAATAAAATTCACCAAATATATTACATAACGGCGTCGAGGCGCTAAGTTCACTTGGGAACGAAATTGTTTCATTATGCTTGGGGTTTCCAAGTTAATGTTTTGACCATGTCGAGGCATGGGGACCACCCATTAGTGGCAGAGACTCTCAACGGCCTGAGGTGGCTCGTTACATGGAGAGCTCGGAGGGTTTACCCTCGAGAGAAGCCTTTGGAGCTTGGAGGTTTAAGCCGTGAGCTTTTAACCTCTAGAGACAAAAAGTGCTTGGAGGTTGAGTCGTAAGCTGCCTCTTCCGCCAGATGTCTTGACGTGACAATGATCACGGGCGTGACGATGATCACGTTCTGAGTTTGTTCCTTTTGGAGACAAAAAGTTGTGTGAGGTTTAAGTCTTGAGCTTTTAACCTCTTGAGAAAAAAAATGCTTGGAGGTTGAGCCGTAAGCTGCCTCTTCCGCCAGATGTCTTGACGTGACAATGATCACGGGCGTGACGATGATCACGTTCTGAGTTTGTTCCTTCTGGAGAAAAAAAGTTGTGTGAGGTTTAAGCCGTGAGCTTTTAACCTCTAGAGACAAAAAATGCTTGGAGGTTGAGCCCTAAGCTGCCTCTTCCGCTAGATGTCTTGACGTAACAATGATCACGGGTGTGACGATAATCACGGGTAGAACTTGCGTAGGTGCATGATGTTCCACGGATTCTTGACGGAGACGCCGTCTTGAGTCTCGAGGCGAGCCGCGCCAGGCGTGGCGATGTGGGTGACCCTGTAGGGGCCTTCCCACACCGGGGACAGCTTGTGGAGGCCTTCCCTGGAGAGGATTCGCCTGAGGACGAGATCGCCTGCCTCCAGGGTACGTGAGCGCATGTTGCGGCTATGGTAGCGCCTCAGGTCCTGCTGGTATTTGGCCACCCGTAGGGCGGCGCGGCGTCGTAGTCCTTCGAGGAGCAGCAGGTCGTCGTTGTGGAGGTCCTCTTGCTGGTCCTCGTTAAAGGCGAGGACCCGCGGGGATCCATGCTTTATCTCTGTGGGGAGGACTGCTTCGGCTCCATAGACAAGGGCGAACGGCATTTCTCCCGTAGGCTTGGGTGGCATTGTACGGATGGACCAGAGCATCGAAGGTAGCTCGTTGATCCAGCCCTTGTCGTGGCCTTTGAGGATATCAAAGGCCCTGGTCTTTAGGCCTTTGAGGACTTATGCGTTTGCGCACTCAGCCTGTCCGTTGCTTTGCGGATGGGCGACTGAGGCGAAGCAGAGCTTGATGCTCATTCTTTCGCAGTAGGCTCTGAAGATGCCGCTGGTGAATTGTGAGCCATTGTCGGTGATGATGCGGTTAGGCACCCCGAAGCGGCAGACCAGGCCTCTGATGAACTTCACCGCCGCGCCTGCTGTGATTGTGCCCGACGCCTCCACTTCAGGCCACTTAGTGAACTTGTCGATGGCCATGAAGAGGTAGCGATATCCGCCCTTTGCTGTTGGGAAGTGTCCCAGGATGTCCAGCCCCCAGACCGCGAACGGCCAGGATAGCGGAATGGTCTGTAACCCCAGCGCAGGTTGGTGGATTTGCTTGGCGTGGAATTGGCAGGCTTCACATGCTTGGACGATGTCCTCTGCAGCCTGAAGTGCTTGAGGCTAGTAGAATCCGCTCCTAAAGACTTTTCCCGCGAGGGTGCCGGCGCACGAGTGGTGTCCGCATTCCCCGTTGTGGATGTCTTTGATCAGCAGTTTGCCTTCTTCAGGAGGGACGCATTTGAGCGCGGTGCCGTTTGGGCGCTTGCGGTAGAGATTTCCTTCTAGGATTTTGTAAGATTTTGCTAGGCGGGCGATTCGCTCCGCTTTGACATCTTCCTCGGGAAGGATCCCTCTGTCGAGGTAGTCTTTGATCTCGTCTATCCATCCTGCTTCTTGACGCACCGCTGTGAGCAACAGACGCTCTCCTGTTGGGGGCCCACAGTTTGGCGCCCCGTTTGCAGGTGGTGGTGGGAGCGCTTCATCTTTGCTTGCGGGCCTGGCCTCTTGAGGCTGCTCTATGGATGCTTTGAGGAGCCTTTCTTCAAAGACGCCCGGCGGCTGAGCTTGCCTCTTTGATGTGCGCTTGGCGATGTCATCCGCCTCTTGGTTCTCCTTTCTTGGGATGTGCATGATCTCCATTCCCCTGAAGTGCTTCTCCAGCCTACGGACCTCTTCAAGGTATGCGGCCATGTGGTCGTCCTTAGGCTTATAGCTTTTGTTGGATAAGTTGACAAGCAGCTGGGAGTCGACCTTGATGAGTAAGTGATTGATGCCTAGTGCGATTGTGGCGCGTAGGCCAGCAAGAAGGCCCTCGTACTCAGCGATATTGTTGGATATCTTGTCGATTCCGAAGCACAGCTGGACCGCGTAATATAGCTTGTCGCCCTTTGGTGAGATAAGGACCACGCCAGCCCCACCATGGCGACAAGCAAAAGCTCCGTCGAACTTCATGGTCCAGTGGCTGGGCATTCTGTGTCCACAGGGTTCTTGTTCTTCTCCCAAAGGCTCTTCAGGGGTTGGGTCAGTCCATTCAGCGACAAAGTCTGCCAGCGCTCTTCCTTTGATTACCCTTGTGGTATCGAAACGCAAATTGAATGGTTGTAGCTCAATGTTCCATCCCGCGACACGATATGTGGCATTTGGGTTGCGCATGATTTGCTCCAGGGGGAAAGAGGTGACCACCGTGATGGGGTGTCCCTGGAAGTAGTGTCGCAGCTTTCTTGAGGCGATGAGGAGTGCGAGGAGGAGCTTCTGCTGCATCGTCTATCGCTCGTGAGCATCGCGCAGTACTGTTCTGACGAAGTAGACTGGATGTTCGACAAGAGTAGTCTGTGTAGCCTTGGTGTGCTCTTCCTGAAGGGGTTCCGCTAGGCCCTCAAGGGGGTTGGCCTCTGGGGGAATGACCTGGCCCTCGAGGGGGTTTGCCTCAAGGGGCTTGTCATGGGCCTCGGGAGGGTTGGCCTCAAGGGACTTGACAGGCTCCCCGGCGGGATCTTCTTGCAGCAGTTGACTTGGAGCAGGCCTCTCGTCGAGCTCCAGATCAGGAGGCTTTTCTGTTGGAGTGGTTGCACTCTTCTTCTGGCGCGCTGGCTCTTCCCTTTCTACCAGAAGGACGGCACTGGCTGTCTGTGGAGTAGCTGACAGGTACAGCTTCAGGTGCTCGCCTGACCTTGGGGCAACCATAACCGGTGGGCTGGCCAGATACTTCTTCAAGTCCTCAAATGCTGTTTCAGATTCGGGGGTCCACTTGAAAGTGCCCGTTCTTTTCATGATCTTGAAGAAGGGCAGGGCTCTTTCGCCGAATTTGGAGATGAATCTACCCAAGCTGTCCATGCATCCTGCTAGGCGTTGCATTTCCTTGAGCCTGCGTGGAGGCTGCATGTCCTCTATTGCCTTGATTTTGTCAGGGTTTGCCTCTATGCCTTTGTGAGACACGAGGAAACCAAGCAGTTTGCCTGAAGGCACTCCGAAGACGCACTTGGCAGGGTTGAGCTTGATATTCACCTTGCGCAGGCTGGCGAAGGTCTCTTCAAGGTCCCCGAGGAGAGTGTCTCCTTCTCGGGATTTTATGACGATGTCATCGACATATGCCTCGGCGTTTCTCCCCATTTGCTCGCCAAGTGCTATCCTCATCAGCCTTTGGAAGGTGGCACCAACATTTTTTAGGCCGAAGGGCATGCAGACGTAGCAGTACACACCGCAAGGGGTGAGGAAAGTCGTCTTCTCCTCGTCCTCCTTAGCCATTTTTATCTGATGATAACCAGAGAACGCATCAAGGAAGCAGAGGAGCTCGCAGCCTGCCGTGGAGTCCACGATCTGGTCGATTCTTGGCATGGGGTAAGGGTCCTTGAGGCAGGCCTTGTTTACGTCGGTGTAGTCGATGCAGAGGCGGCCTCCTCCGGCGGGATTTGGGACTACCACGCCGTTGGAGAGCCACGTGGGGTGCGCGACTTCACGGACAACCTTTTCCGCTTTGACCTTCTCGACCTCCTTGATGATGAATGCTTGCTTCTCGGGGGCTTGTTTTCTTGCTTTTTGCTTGATGGGACTTGCGTTTGGACACACGGCCAAGTGGTGCTCGATCACCTCCCTCGGTTCACCAGACATATCTGACGGAGTCCATGCGAACATGTCAGAGTTTGCATGGAGGAAGGCAACGAGCGCGCTTTCCTATTTGGGAGGCAGCGCAGCGCCAATGGTGACGCTAGCCCCCGAGCCTTCAGCCCCCGATCTGCTGGAGCTTAGAGAAACTTTCTTTGTGGCGGCTGGTTCTTAGGAGAACAGCTGCTTCTTCTTCTTGGGCCTCTCGAGAGGCTCTAGGTCCTCGTCCACGGGGAACTCCATGGCCGCAGCCTTGTGGGCCGTTTCGACAGCGCGGGTGGCATCCAGGACATGTCCACGGATGGTGATTGTGCCGGCGCTGCCGGGAATCTTGACCATGTTGTAAGCATGATGCGTGACGGCCATGAATTTTGCGAGTGCGGGGTAACCGAGGATGGCATTGTATGGCAGGCCGATGTCTGCAACATCGAAGTCAATGTGCTCGGTGCGGTAATTCACCTTGCTTCAGAAGGTGACGGCAAGCCTGACCTGGCCTAGAGGCTCGATCGAGCCGCTGGCGACCCCCGTGAAAGGCCTGGAGGGCATGAGACGCTCGTGAGGCACTTGAAGCGCTTCAAATGTATCTATGGAGATGACATTCAGGCCTGCTCCACCATCAATGAGTGTCTTGGAGATAGCGACGTTGTCGATGGTGGGGCTGCAGACCAGCGGGAGGGTTCCAACAGCCTTGGTGGACTTGGGGTGGTCCTGAGCGTCAAAGGCGATGGTGTACTGCGACCACTTGAGGGGTCTAGAGATCTCAGTGCTAGGGAGGGCGACGTTGAGCTCGCGGGCGAACTGCTTGAACTGATTGTTCGATTTTGGCGCCTGTGCCCCCCCGAGGATGCAGGCAATGGCGCCTGTGCCTCCTCGTCAGGGAGGTTGCCGTTTTTCTTCGCAGCATTGGCCTGGTTGCCCAATGGCTTCTGGTAGCCGCCCTTGCGTCCGCTCCCGCGGTAGCCGCGGCCTTGGCCGCAGCCGCCACTGCCTTCCGCTTGCTCGCACTCCTTGCTCAACCTTTTGAGGTCAAAGTAGGATTCGGTAGAGTGACCGCGCCTGTTGTGGTAGATGCAGAATGGGCGGTGGTCCTCTTTTCTCTCTCAGGGCTCAGGGGAGTCCCTGCGGGTGCCCTTCGCGTCAGGCTCTGCCGCGAGAACCGCGGTGGCCTTGCGCTTGGGCTCCTCCTTCTTCTTCTGGCTCCTGGACCCCTCAACATGCTCGTCCCCTCTCGAGGACATCTTGACTAAGAGGAGTTGCTCTTCAGCCTTGGCGCACTTGTCCGCCAGGTCGAACAGCTTCACCACAGAGGTGAGCTTGTCGTGGATTCCCAACTTCTCGAGGATCCTGCTGTTCGTGACGCCTTCGCAGAAGGCGGCGATGACCTGGGTATCAGGGATGTCCGGGATCTTGTTACGCACTTGGCTGAAGCGCTGTATGTACTTGCGAAGCGTCTCATCCTTCTTCTGCACCACAGCGCGTAGGTCGTTGTGGGTGAGGGCGTGCTCGTCCGTTCCCTTGAAGTTGGAGACGAACTGCTTGCAGAGCTCCTCCCAAGAGTTCACGGAGTCCTCCGGGAGGTTCAGGAGCCACGACAGCGTAGAGTCGCGAAGCGCGTGAGAGAACCAGTTGGCCATGACCTTGTCGTCTTCTCCTGCAGCTTGGATGGAGGTGGTGTAGAGCTGCAGGAACTCAATGGGGTTGCTGGAGCCGTCGTAGCCCTTAGGGAGAGCCGGCCTGAACTTCGGGGGCCAGACCACGTGACGCAGGGAGCGGTTGAACGCCATGCAGCCCATAGAGTACGTGGCGACCCCGTTTTGCAGTGCGCCGCGGTTCTGCTGGCCCGCCTGGCCGATCTCCTCCACGAGCCTGTTCTGGCGGTTGCGCTGGAGCTCCATCCCCACGCTAGCGTCGGGCGTGGTGCGCTGCATGATCAAGCAATCGTGCGGCGAGGACGCGTGCGAGGCAGCCCTCTGCGTCGCAGCCGGTGCTGGCCCTGGAGGGGGCGGAGGCGCGTTTGTCGCGACCGTGCCCGCGAGAGAGCAGTGCACGTAGGACTGCGATGGAGCGGGGCACGTCGTGGTGATGCCGACAAGGTGGTTGAGGCGCTCCAGCCACTGCTTGTGGGCCTCAGCGGTGGGCTGGTAGCGAAGAAGCTCTTGCGCCATCAGCAGCACGGTGTGGGGCGTGGGGTCCGTTCTGCCTGGGCCGGAACCGCTCGGGCGCCGCGTCGAGTGCGACGACTGGGCTTCCTCCTGGTACTCGGAGTTGCGCTCGGGCTCCTCCACATGAGGGCCCGAGGGGGCGCGCTCTTCATGGCGGGGTCGGTCCCGTCGTGCGCGAGTAGCCGTGGTGCCTGGCGGGCCGCGCGCTCCTTCAGGAGCGCGTCGGTTGACCCGGGCGGCATGGGCAGCGCGGGTGTTCGCCATGGCGCGGAGGCGGCTCGAAGGTCGTTGACGCGCCTCAATCCCCTACCTGGCGCGCCAAATGTCGGGTCATGACTCCCTAGAACTAGGGGTAGTCACTTCCTGAAGAGTAGTTCGTGAAGGGGATTGAACGCGGAAGTCAAGACCCTCGAGGGACACGGCGATGCTGCTTGCCGGACCTGAAGACGAAGCACCCACGACAGAGATGGACACCGGACCGTACCCAGGTTCACGGCCCTCGTGAGGAGGTAAGACCGCTACTCCTGCTTGTCTGTATTGAGTTATGGAGTTTACAGTACAACCGGCCTTGCCGAAAGCCCCCTTGAGGCAGTTCTTGCCTGGGGGGAGGGATGGTGACCTTCTTCCTCCTCCAGGCAGATGCTATCCTAATTGGGATCGCTGGGTTTACAAGCGTTGTGGAATCAGAAAAACCCGACCCCTCCTACGATGGAGGTCTTGTTTATTTTATAGGCGCCTCCGGCGCTCTCCTTCTACTTGGCCTTCGAGGTGGTTCCCACATGGCAGTGGCATGTTGGAGCAGGAGTCCACCGTGGCCCGTTCGTCCATGGACGCGGTCCATTGCTGATAAACGTGGTCGCGGTGGCCGACCAGCAGCCGACCGCGCAGTTCTGCTGCAGGGGAGGTAGTCTCTGAGGTGGAGCCCACGATGACGTTCTCCGTTGGAGGGTTGCACCGTCCACCTGCTTTATCGCTAGAGTAGAAGGTCCTGGCAGTTCCGCAGCAGGCGGCGCTGCTTTATTGACCATTTATCGCCTAAAACGGCAACGGGGGTGCTTTCGTCACCACGTGTGCGTGTCAGGGGCCATGTGCGTCTGGCCGTACTTCCTTGGCCGCGACGTTTCCCTTCAGGTCTGAGGAGGCCTGAGGGGGGTTCCTGTTGGATTCCCTCGAGGTGCGCTGGCGCCTCGGGAGGGTCCCTTGAAACGAGGGATCCCTTGAGGCCCTCGTTTCCTCTTCAGGCCCTCGAGGGGAATTGCCTCTCGAGGGTCCCGCTAGGAAGTGATGCCTGGTCCTTAGTCGTTTCGTCTGACTGGTCAGCGTGCGAGGCCTGGGGGAGTGGGCTCTCCATACCCTAGTTCCCACTGGGCCGACAGAGGACACCGGAACCGCCGCATCCTCTCTGCCGTGTCCGCCCGCTCTCGGAGGATTTGCTCGACGTCGTCGCCACCATCCTCTTCGTCGTGTCGCGCCACGCCCGGAGAAGTCATTCGCGCATCCGGGGAAGCCTCGCAGCGTCGCCGATGTCCACGCCGAGCCGCCGCCGCCGTCTGCCTCGTCTCCGGCGGCCACCCCGCGCCGCCACGGTGAGCATCTATCCTCTGCCGTCCGATCTGTGTTCAGCGGCCTAGATTAGATCTTTTAAACAAACCGGTACGGTTCGCTGTCGTCCGTCAGATCTGGATCTGATGATCCAGATCTGATTGACTAAATCCAGTCAGCGCCACGTCGTTGCCTCGTCAGCAGCCACGTCGGAAAATACTTTTCCTATTTCTTTTTAATTGACAGTTTTATAGAAAAGACCCTGCAACTTAGATATGTTATAACTTTTAACCACTTCACCAAATTTGATAAATTTTATATATTTGGAAAGCCCCTGACATGTATAATATTTTAGAACTGTTAGAATTCAAATTTGACTTAGTATAAATAATTCAAATTTCAAATGGATGATTTGAGTATTTTTGTCATAACTTTAAATCTATAAATTCAAAAATTGCAAATAAAATTGTTTTAGAAAACCTTGGAATATTATTAATATGATGCCTCTGTTATAAAATATTTTTGGGTAGTATTTCGATGATTCCATAATTATATGTTTGAATAGTTTGAATAATTTTGACATAACTTTTGTTAGAAAGGTTATTTTTGAATAAATCCATTTGCTATAAATTTTTTTAAATCCCCTCTGTCTATTAACATATTTATAAAATTTTGTTATACAAATTTAATCACATAAAGCATGGATCCTGTATTTACCCTTTTACTTTATTTTCCTATAATAGAAATTAATTAAATTGCAATTATAACTTTATGCATATTTATAAAAATAAGAAAAGTTCTTATGATGCTTTATTATGATTAAAATGTGCATTGCATGCATTTTATTATATAGTTATACTCCTCATAGGAAAACTCCTCCCCCATTTTCTCTAAGTTAGAATTATTTTCAACTTAGTATTTTGGTAAAGTGCTATGCACTTAGACACTTAGGATTTTCAACATGGAGCTAGAAGACCAATGAAGGACTTAGCAAAAACAAGACTTCAGAAGTATCTTCAAGGAGTAGAAGCACTTACAAGAAAATCAAGAAGAAGTTCATGAAGACCAACCAGCAATATTTTCTAACTCTTGCTTCTTTTCTCTCTCTTTTCTCCCTTCTTCTCTTAGACCTCTTGATGACTAAGTTATATTCAAGACCAACCTGAATGCTATCAACACCATCAAGTCTTCAAAGCCATCAAGTCTACAAAATTATAATGAAGTCATCACATCAAGAAGAAAAGGAAGCATGGAGAAGATTCTACATTCTTCTTTCTATCTTTTCCCTCTTTCCTAATCTTGTCCTTCACTTTAGACATAAATTATTTTGATCATGTTATTACCATCTATGAAGTTGTTGGATCCTAGCGGCATAGTGAGCTGAAGCGGCCTGGAGACTAACCTTACATGTCCACGTACATGAGACCTGTTCCACAACTTAAGTGGCAGGCCAGGTGTTTGTCTGTCTCACTATAATGAATATCCAATTTACAAAGAGTTGTTAATAATTATTGATCACCTTGAAGAATAGACTTAGTATTTTCTCTAAGTATTTTAAGCACATCATGGCTAAGCCAATTGAGTTCTTATTCAAGATAAACTATAACAAAGTTATTTTGCCCAACCTCTGACCTTAGTCCTTACTCATTTTGACCAACCTATTTGCCTTGCATTAACTTAGAAGATTTTCATGGCATGACATGCATCTCTAGTCCTTAGAATGATTTTGCAGATCATGCATAAACATAATTTTCCTTAGAAATTTATGAAACTTGTTTGTTCATTATGAAAGTGTTTGTATGCATTGTGATGTTTTGTTTGGTGTTTATTGTTGTATTGTTGTCTGTCTATACTGTTAGATTGAGCGGAGAGCTCCGAGTTACGTTGAAAAGAGTTTGCGAGCAAAGACACCATTCAAAGGCAAGTGGCACGCCTCATAAACTTCCTACTAATTTCTATATGCATTACTTAGTCTATTATTTTTATATAAGCATGTGTAGGATAGTATTGCTATGCTAGACCTGTGTAGAAATTCCTTACTCCTGTGTCTAGGTTCCTATGCAATACTTAGTAGAAATATTGTTGCTATGCAAAATTTGTTTTGTGAAAATCTAAATTCTACTAAGTTAAGAATGAAACACCTGGGTGGTAAGACGTTGTATGGTTTATGTTGAGTGGCTACTCAGGCCATGTCTATGGTTCCTGGAGTACGTGCACTTGTGAATGGCCACCCAGGAACAGAGGAATCTGAAGAACTCCGAGTAACGATTGCTTCCAGTGCAGCCATTGCCAATGGGCTCTGGCTTGATCAATTATGTTGCGTGGACTCGCCCCGGCTTGACAAGCAGATGAAGAGGGTGTTAGGTGGAACGGGTCAAGCCAGGTGGGAGGGAAAATGCTCCTTAAAGATCTCATCGCATTCTTCTCCTTTTCCTTATCACTATAAGTGTGTAAAGGATAGTTTGGGTTGAATGGGTACAATGGTGAACATGCACAACCTCTGCAGAGTGTAAAACTAAGTACTTAGCCGTGTCCCCGGTACGGAAAATTTGAGCAGCTGATCACCGACGTCAACGGAGGATTCCACCATTCCAACTTCAAAAATTAAAACTTGATGAGTGAACAAGGGTAGAATGAGACAGTGGTTGTCATGCCACAAATGTCTCGAATAGAAGAAAAGTGTTTTCCAAAGAGTTAGGAAAAATTGGCTTTATGCAAAATAGCCTTGAACTCCACCAGCCAAATATGCATATAGGTTATTAGAGTTTTTCCACTAAGTGTCCACCATAGTGTCACTTGCCAGACTCCATTTTTTATGGAATCTGACCCACGTTGTTGCAATATTTTTCTTATTGCAGATTGTTCAGATGACGAGTGAGGTTTCGTTTAAAGGTTTCGAGTCTGTAACCAACATGTTTTCCCCTGTGGCAACATGAAGATGATGGAGATTCACTGCTATTGTATTTTCGTTGTTTACTCTTTCAGTGCTAGCTTTATGCTATGCAAGTTGTAAAGAATATTTTCTAAGTTTGGATCATCGATGTAATAAAATTGATACTTTGTTGTGATATTACATCGTAAACTGTGTGTGCAAACGAATCGATCCAGTGATTTGCACTATACACAGGTACCTTGCCATATTTTAAGTGCAGGTACGCTACAGATGGTATCAGAGCACTGTGTTGCATGTAGGTTCGAAACCCTAGGTTTGGATAGAAATAGGATTTGGCCATAGGATTGAAAATCTATTTCATTCAGTTTGCCGAAAATAAGAACTTTTCCAAAC
The DNA here is from genome assembly GCA_026929855.1 of Poa annua. Lineage (NCBI taxonomy): Eukaryota > Viridiplantae > Streptophyta > Magnoliopsida > Poales > Poaceae > Poa > Poa annua. The sequence goes on from CM049427.1 coordinate 100,342,711, forward strand.
ATCATTCTTGTAACTATCTTAAATATTTCCTTTCTAAGTATCTTCTCTTGTTTTCTTTAGATGACCGCCCTCATTGAATCACTCAAGAAGGGACCAGTGATGACCACGGCCTTGGAATGCGAGACTGAGTTTCCAAGAGCACTTGAGGATAACATGAAGAGTTTAGGTTTTGAAGGAGAAGCAGTATACAAAGGTTTTCCTTTCATGGATGAAGGCCAAGAGTACTGGTGGGTGCAAGTCCATCTATACAGGAGCAAAGAAGATGACCACAAGACTGAGGGTGACTGCATGTTCACCAACCCAATACTTCACACATCATTCTTTGATTCAGCAAGAAATGCAGCATGGAGAGCCATCGAGTACCTTGCAGAAAGACTTCGTTTTAGACTTCACAACACCCAGAAGTATCGTGAAGAACTCAAGGAAGTTGAGGAAGAACTCGAGGCACTCAAGAAAAAGATAGATTAGACCACCTACCCATTAGAATAACAAGAACCGATGATGTATTGACCTATCAAATTGTGGTATGCCAGTACTATCAAGTTTGTCTTCCCATGACGTTGAAGAGTTTTGTTCGATAAACGATTAGTTCGTTTTTACAAAAGAAGTTTGAAATTTTGTTACGTATGTGGTTGCTTGTGTTTGTACCATGTTGATTGATTTTGTTAGAGATTGGTTGCCTTGTTCTGAATTATTGTATTAGAATTCCTCCATAGTACCTACAATTCAACTCATTTATTTTCTAAACCAAACAGATGTCTCACCACAATACCAACACCAATGATATGCACACAACAATGCGACTACTATTAGAGAACCAGAGTCGGTTGTGGAATTTTATCAATGACCACCTGCCTAAGATTGATCAAAACCCTAGTGAGTTTGAAGAGAGTCTTATGACCAAACCAAAGGCATGCGTAACTTGTGGAGAGATAGGACATTCGTCCAAAAAATGTCCAGATGGGTGGCCCCATGGTGATATAAAACATTTAGTTAAAGGAGGCCCCACAACTGAGGTTACTTGGTTTTTGTGTGAAGGAAAAAATCATGTCCCTATACAGTGTCAACTTTATCCCTTGGTGCAACAAGTTATCCAGCAAACCAAGGAAGGAATGCAACTGTCTCTCATGAAGACCCTGGAGGAACAAGAACAAAAGGTTAAATCCAAGAAAGATCTTAGCCACATCAATTGCTACAAGTGCAAAGAACAAGGAAATTATTCATTGGACTGCAAGGAGAAAAGTATTGGTCAGGATACTGAACAAAATCTTTACCATAATGAAATTGTGGATCATACTAAGGTGAAAAAAGAAATAAGAGTAAGGTCATTTCCGAGGACATCCAAACGTACCTCGAAGTGTTGCTATAAGTGTGAAGGAGATCACCTACCTCGAAATTGTCACATCAAACGAGACTGGACTTCGTCAATTGAGATTGCGTATGGTAAACAAGATCTGGAAGAACTTTTAGCCCTGGAAACACCTAAGAAGAAGAAGAACTTAAGCGACGTAATTTGCTTCAAATGTAAGGACTAAGGACATTATGCTGATAAGTGCCCTGAAAAGATGAAGGAGAACTGCCTTACCCGCTCACACAAGAAAATCATCAGTCTGGTGACATGCCGCAGAAGCAAAGTAACGGGGCACTACGTCAGTGGCAACCCTGAGTGGAAGAAGGATAAATCTCTCCAAGGACCGAGTGGAAAACGTAAGTGCTATAACTTGCCGTATCACCACCTACCATTGTATTTTGAATATTGTACACTCTACATCAGAAAAGTAAACAAGATTAAACAAAGTTCATAGACTTACCACAAAAATTTCTTTTAAGGGTGGTAGCCACCCAGATAAATCAAACCCAGCTGCCTACCCAGAAATCCCAAACCATCTTTCTTTCTGACCTCCCCTATCAGAAAAATCCTTCCTGCCAGTTTTCAAATTTCCATGTCAGAAAATTTCATTTCTCAAAACCTCTCGAGCTATCAGAATCAATCCAAGTATTTGCATTTCTTTCTAGCCTCTCCGAATCTCGGGGACGAGATTCCTTTTAAGGGTGGTAGTCTGTAACATCCCAACAATTTATAATGTTGAAAAATCACTAAAATTTAAAACTTTTGTTTTGATTAAAATAAAATATTAAATGCATAAGAAAACCAACTATAAAAGACTTCAAACATATTGATAGGGTTGAATATTTCAAATATCTCAGTTTATCATTATTTTCAAAACATCTTTCAAGTTAAACATTTTATTATCCATTGTATTTCTTATAACCTCAATATCTAATTTGGCAAATGTGATACAAACTTTCAAACCATTTTTATGAAATTAAAATAGTTTCCTTATAAGATATTGATTTCAACCACTTAGCCATATCTATTCATAAATTCAAGACTATTTAAAATGGTATAATTGCCAAATGTTTTTCATTCTTTACCTGAATTCAAAAGAATAGTTTTGGAAATTTCAAGTCTATAGGTTATAACTTTAAAACTTCATAGATTATATAATTAATGAATGATCCAAATAAACATATCATTAGCTTAAATGATTTTCATGTATTTTAAAAACATCAAATGATTTTCCTGAATATATTTAATATAAGAAATGAAATAAATTTAAAATATTATCCAAAGATATGTTATATAGTTTTCAAATGATTTATCGTATCATGAAACTTAATGGTGCACAAAATAATTTGAAATAAAAAATGAATACTCTATAATTTCCATTTCCTTAAAATTGTCTATATTTAGTTATTCCACTATCATACCAAAATAAAGATGAATGGTTAAAGCAAATGAGTTTAAATAACTTAAATTCAAACATATTTGAATATGGGTATTTAAAAAATTTATTTAGCCAAAACAAAATTTAATTAAACTATAAATTTCAAATTTGATATTAAGTATCAAATTAGTATTAAACCAATATTTCGAAATTATTAATTTTAAAAAGTTTTCATAACATGCCCACTAATGTTTTAAAACATAGATATGAGTATTACAAATTTTTAGAAATTTATTTGACTTCATTTGGACACTTAAATCAAAAGATATGAATTAAATAGAAAAATCAGAAAATAAAATACATGCTGACGTCTTTGATGACGTCACATCATCTTCAACCTCCAGCGAAATTTCCGCAGCCGATTCCTCCTTCCAAATTTGACGCGATTCGTGCGGGATTTGCTCTCTCTTCTACCCCTACATAAACCCCACGTCCTCGTCTCGCTTTCCCCTCTCAAACCCTAACGAAATCCGCCCCCAGGCCGTCGGAAAAGCTCGCCGGAGTTCATCCGCATCCGCCGCCGTATTTCACAAAATCCGGCAAGGTGAGCCACCTCCCGCGTCCCGAAACCTCTCCCGACCATTACCCGCGTCCTTGCGCACTTGCTCATGCCCTCGGGATATTTTTCTATGTAGAGAAACGAGCAAACGAGCTCGACCCAAGGACACCGACACCGCCGCATCCTCTCCGCCGTGTCCGCCCGCTCCCGGAGGATTTGGTCGACGCCGTCGCCACCATCCTCTTCGTCGTGTCGCGTCGCGCCGGAGAAGTCATTCGCGCATCCGGGGGAGCCTCGCAGCGTCGTCGGCGTCAACGACCGAGCCGCCGCCGCCGTCCGCCTCGTCTACGGCGACCACCCCGCGCCGCCACGGTGAGCATCTCTCCTCTGTCGTCCGATCTGTGTTCAACGGCCAGATTAGATCTTTTAAACGAACCGGTACGGTTCGCTGTCGTCCGTCAGTCAGCGCCACGTCGTTGCCTCGTCAGCAGCCACGTCGGAAAATACTTTTCCTATTTCTTTTTAATTGGAAGTTTTAAAAAAAAAGACCCTGCAACTTAGATATGTTATAACTTTTTAACCACTTCACCAAATTTGATAAATTTTATATATTTGGAAAGCCACTGACATGTAAAATATTTTAGAACTTTTATAATTCAAATTTGACTTAGTATAAATAATTCAAATTTCAAATGGATGATTTGATTATTTTTGTCATAACTTTAAATCTATAAATTCAAAAATTGCAAATAAAATTGTTTTAGAAACCTTGGAATATTTATAATATATGCCTCTGTTATAAAATATTTTTGGGTAGTATTTGAATGATTTCATAGTTATATGTTTAATTTGAATAGTTTAAATAATTTTGACATAACTTTTGATAGAAAGGTTATTTTTTAATAAATCCAATTGCTATAAATTTATTTAAATCCCCTCGTTCTATTAACATATTTATAAAATTTTGTTATAAAAATTTAATCACTTAAAACTTGGATCTTGAATTTACCCTTTTATTTTATTTTCCTATAATAGAAATTAATTAAATTGCAATTATAACTTTATGCATATTTATAAAAATCACAAAAGTTTTTATGATGCTTTCTTATGATTAAAAAGTGCATAGCATGCATAACATATTTTATTATATAGTTATACTCCTCATTGGAAAACTCCTCCCCCATTTTCTCTAAGTTAGGATTATTTTCAACTTAGTATTTTGGTAAAGTGCTATGTACTTAGACACTTAGGATTTTCAACATGGAGCTAGAATACCAATGAAGGACTTAGCCAAAACAAGACTTCAGAAGTATCTTCAAGGAGTAAAAGCACTTAGAAGAAAATCAAGAAGAAGTTCATGAAGACCAACCAGCAATATTTTCTAAGTCTTGCTTCTTCTCTCTCTCTTTTCTCCCTTCTTCTCTTAGACCTCTTGATGACTAAGTTATATTCAAGACCAACCTAAATGCTATCAACACCATCAAGTCTTCAAAGCCATCAAGTCTACAAAATTACAATGAAGTCATCACATCAAGAAGAAAAGGAAGCAAGGAGAAGATTCTACATTTTTCTTTCTATCTTTTCCCTCTTTCCTAATCTTGTCTTTCACTTTAGACACAAATAATTTTTATCATGTTATTACCATCTTTGAAGTTGTTCCACAACTTAAGTGATCCTAGCGGCATAGTGAGATGAAGCGGCCTGGAGACTAACATTACATGTCCACGTACATGAGACCTTGTTGGCCGGGTGTCTGTCTCTCTCACTATAGTGAATATCCAATTTACAAAGAGTTGTTAATAATTGTTGATCACCTTGAAAAAAAATCTCCTGAAAGATCTCGTCTCGTTCTTCTCCTTTTCCTTATCACTATAAGTGTGTAAATGATAGTTTGGGTTGAATGGGTACAATGGTGAACGTGCACAACCTCTGCAGAGTGTAAAACTAAGTTCTTAGCCGTGTCCCCGGTACGGACAATCTGAGCAGCTGATCACGGACGTCAACAGAGGATACCACCATTCCAACTTCAAAAATTAAAACTTGATGGGTGAACAAGGGTAGAATGAGACAGTGTTTGTCATGCCACAAATGTCTCGAATAGAAGAAAAGTGTTTTCCAAAGAGTTAGGAAAAATTGGCTTTATGCAATATAGCCTTGAACTCCACCAGCCAAATATGCATATAGGTTACTAGTGTTTTTCCACTAAGTGTCCACCATAGTGTCACTTGCCAGACTCCATTTTTAATGGAATCTGACCCACGTTGTTGCAATATTTGTCTTATTGCAGATTGTTCAGTTGAGAAGTGAGGTTTCGTTTAAAGGTTTCGAGTCTGTAACCAACATGTTTTCCCCTGTGGCAACATGAAGATGATGGAGACTCACTCCTATTGTATTTCAGTTGTTTACTCTTTCAGTGCTAGCTTTATGCTATGCAAGTTGTAAAGAATATTTGCTAAGTCTGGATCATCGATGTAATAAAATTGATACTTGGTTGTGATATTACATCGTAAACTTTGTGTGCAAACGAATCGATCCAGGGTTTGCACTATACACAGGTACCTTGCCATATTTTAAGTGCAGGTACGCTACAGAAGAATTCTTTCGAAGTATCAACGGATCCAGAACTATGCTTCCCAGTGGTTGACGTGGAACCTGCACACAACAATCAAGATACTTTGCCCCAACTTAACAGTGAGGTTGTCAATCTCACCGGCTTGCTGTAACAAAGGATTAAACGTATGTGTGGACAAAAGATGTATGTTTGCAGAAAGTAACAGGTTTGCAATTGTGGTTTTATCAGATTAATGAGAAGGATCGGGGTCCACAAGTCACTAGTGGTGTCTCTCCATAAATAATAATAACATTCATCCAAACAAATTACACCTAGGCAATTGAAAAATAAATGATGCGCAACCCAATGCATATACTAATGTTATGATGTCTAGTGTGAGATTTATTCAGACATTACAATGTCGGCCCAGTGGGAACTGGGGTATCAAGAGCCCATTCCCCCAGGTCTCGCCCGCGGTCCAAACGGACAAAACGGCTAAGGACTACGAGAATCCGCCTGACGGGACCTTCGAGAGGCAAGTCCCCTCGATGGCCTGAAGAGGGAGCGAGGGCTTCAAGGGACCCCTCGCTTCAGGGGATCCTCCCCGTCAAGGAACCAACCCGCCTGAGGGACGTCCGGCGGGAATCTCCCCTCAGGCCTGGAGGGAAACGTCGTCGCCAAGGAATCCCGACAGAGCGCACGTGACCTCTGGGCCACGCCCGTACAGAGGCGCTCACACCCCCGTCCATGTCCCTGGCGATAAAGCGGTCAACAAAGCTGCGCCACCTGCTGCGCAGCTGTGAGGACCTTCTACGCTGACGATAAAGCGGGTGGACGGGGCAACCCTCCAACAGAGATCGTCATCATGGGCTCCACCTCAGAGACTGCCCGCCCTGCGGGTAGTACAAGCGCGGTCGGCCGCTGGTCGGCCACGGCGCCACCTTTATCAACAATGGACCGAGTCCATGGACGGATGGAGTGCGGTGGACTCGTGCTCCGCACCGTCACTGGCAAGTGGGAGCCACCTTGAAGGCCAAGCCGAAGATGAAGACCGAAGGCGCCTATAAAAGAGGAAGGACCTCCATCGTAGCAAGGGTCGGCCTCTTGCGTGCAAAGGACCCTTGTAAACCCTAGCAGCTCTTGTTAGGTTAGCCTCTCGTTGAAGGAGGAAGAAGACCATTCCTTCCCTCCCCAGGCAAGAACTGCCTCAAGGGGGCTTCCGATCAGCCCAATTGTACTGTAATCTCCCTCATATAATACAGACATGCAGGAGTAGCGGTCTTACCTCCTCACGAGGGCCGTAAACCTGGGTAAAGGACGGTGTTTTCCTTGGTCGGGTGTGCGTCTTCTCCGGGTCCGGCGAGCACCGTCGCGGAGCCACTAGAGGGTTTATACCTCCGCGTTCAATCCCCCTTCGAACTACACTTCAGTAAGTGACTAACCCCGATTCCTGGGAGTCATAACCCGACATTTGGCGCGCAAGGTAGGGGATTGAGGCGCGTCAACAACCTTCGAGTTCGTCTCCGCGCCATGGTGAACACGCGCACCACCCGCACAACTCGGGTCGCCTGACGCGCGCCCGCGGGAACACGCGCGCCCACAGGCGCCGCGACCACCCGCGCAACCACTCGCGCAACCACCCGCGCAAGGCGGGGCCGACCCCGCCAAGAAGAGGAGCATGTCCCTTCTGGCCCTCACGTGGAGGCGCCGGAGCACGACGCCGAGCACCAGGAGGACGCGCTGTCGTCGCACCCGACGCAGCGCCCGAGCGGCTCGGGCCCGGGGAGAACCGACCCCGCGCCCCACACCGCGCTGCTCATGGCGCAGGAGCTACTCCGCTACCAGCCCACCGTTGAGGCCCACGAGCAGTGGCTCCAACGCCTCAACCATCTCGTCGGCATCGCCACGACGCGCCCCGCTCCGTCGCAGCCCAACGCGCACCCCTCTCTCGCAGGCACGGTCGCAACAAATGCGCCTCCGCCACCTCCGGGGCCTGTACCGGCTGCGGCGCAGAGGGCTGCGTCACACGCAACCTCGCCGCGCGATTGCATGATCGTGCAGCGCACCGCGCCCGACGCCCGTGTGGGGATGGAGCTCCAGCGGGACCGCCAGAACAGGCTCCTGGAGGAGCTCGGCCAGGCGGGACAGCAGAACCGCGGCGTGCTTCAGGACGGGGTGGCGACGTACACCTCAGGCTGCATGGCGTTCACTCGCTCTCTCCGCCGCGTGGTCTGCCCGCAGAAGTTCAGGCCAGCCCTTCCCAAAGGCTACGACGGCTCCAGCAACCCTGTCGAGTTCCTGCAGCTCTACACCACCTCCATCCAAGCTGCGGGGGGAGACGACAAGGACATGGCCAACTGGTTCTCCCATGCGCTACGCGACTCCGCGCTGTCGTGGCTCCTGAACCTTCCGGAGGACTCTGTGAACTCCTGGGAGGAGCTCTGCAAGCAGTTCGTCTCCAAGGGGACGTACGAGCGCGCCCTCACCCAGAACGATCTGCGCGTTGTGGTGCAGAGGAATGACGAAACGCTCCGAAAGTACATCCAGCGCTTCAGCCAAGTGCGCAACAAGATCCCGAACATCCCCGCCACTCAAGTCATCGCCGCCTTCCGCGAGGGCGTCACCAACAGCAGGATGCTCGAGATACTGGGCATCGACGACAAGCTCACCTCTGTGGTCAAGCTGTTCGACATGGCGGACAAGTGCGCCAAGGCTGAAGAGCGACTCCTCTTCGTGAAAATATCCTCAAGAGGGGATGATCACGCTGAGGGGTCCAAGAGCCAGAAGAAGGAGGTGCCCAAGCCCAAGGCCACCGCAGTTCTCGCGGCAGAGCCGGACACAAAGGGCACCCGCAGGGACTCCCCCGAGGCTGGAGAAAGAAAAGATGATCACCGCCCCTTCTGCATCTACCACAACAGGCGCGGCCACTCTACGGAGTCCAGCTACGACCTCAAAAGGTTGAGCAAGGAGCGCGAGCAAGCAGAAGACAGCGGCGGCCGCGGTCGAGGCCGTGGCTACCGCGGAGGCGGACGCAAGGGCGGCTACCAGAAACCATCTGGAAATCAAGCCAACGCCGCAGAAAAGAACGGCAACCTCCATGACGAGGAAGATGGCGGTTACCAAGCCCCGAGGGGCGCCATTGCCTGCATCCTAGGGGGGGCGCAGGCGCCGAAGTCGAGCAACCAGTTCAAGCAGTTCGCCCGCGAGCTCAACGCTGCCCTCCCAAGCACGGAAACTTCCAGGCCCCTCAAGTGGTCACAGTACACCATCACCTTCGTCGCTCAGGACCACCCCAAGTCCACCAAGACTTTTGGAACCCTCCCGCTGGTCTGCACCCCCACCAACGACAATGTGGCTGTCTCAAAGACGCTCATCGACGGCGGAGCAGGCCTGAACGTTATCTCCATAGATACGTTCGAAGCGCTTCAAGTGCCCTACGAGAGGCTTATGCCCTCGAGGCCCTTCACGGGGGTCACCAACGGCTCCATCGAGCCTCTAGGCCAGGTCAGGCTTGCCGTCACCTTCGGGAGCGAGGAAAATTACCGCACCGAGCACATCGACTTCGATGTCGCACACATTGGCCTGCCATACAACACCATGCTCGGCTACCCTGTGCTCGCGAAGTTTATGGCCGTCACGCACCATGCGTACAACATGGTCAAGATCCCCGGCAGCGCCGGCACGATCACCATACGTGGGCATGTACTGGATGCTACGCGCGCTGTGGAGACGGCCTACAAAACTGCCGCCATGGCCTTCCCCGCAGGCGAGGACCAAGAGCCTCTCGAGAGGCCCAAGAAGAAGAAGCAGTTCTTCTCCCAGGAGGCAGCTGCTACCAAAAAGATCTCCCTGAGCTCAGGCAGCTCGGGGGCTGAAGGCTCGGGGGCTAGCGTCACCATTGGTGCCGCGCTGCCTCCCAAATAGGAAAGCGCGCTCGTCACCTTCCTCCAGGCAAACGCTGACATGTTCGCATGGACACCGTCAGATATGTCTGGTGTACCGAGGGAGGTGATCGAGCACCACTTGGCTGTGTGCCCAAACGCGCGCCCCGTCAAGCAAAAAGCGAGAAAGCAAGCCCCCGAGAAGTAAGCATTCATCGTCAAGGAGGTCGAGAAGCTCAAAGCGACAAAAGTAGTCCGCGAAGTCGCGCACCCCACTTGGCTCTCCAACGGCGTGGTAGTCCCAAAACCTGCCGGCGGAGGCCGCCTCTGCATTGACTACACCGACGTAAACAAGGCCTGCCCCCAAGGACCCTTACCCCATGCCCAGAATTGACTAGATCGTGGACTCCACGGCAGGCTGTGACCTCCTCTGCTTCCTCGATGCCTTCTCTGGTTATCACCAGATTAAGATGGCTAAAGAGGACGAGCAGAAGACGACTTTCCTCACCCCATGCGGTGTGTATTGCTATGTCTGCACGCCCTTCGGCCTAAAAAATGCCGGAGCCACTTTCCAGAGGTTAATGAGGATAGCCCTTGGCGAGCAAATGGGCCGAAATGCTGAAGCATATGTCGATGACATCATCGTAAAATCACGAGAAGGAAATACTCTTCTCGGAGACTTGGAAGAAACCTTCGCCAGCCTGCGCAAGGTGAACATCAAGCTCAACCCCGCCAAGTGCGTCTTTGGAGTACCTTCAGGCAAATTGCTGGGTTTCCTTGTATCTCATCGAGCTATAGAGGCGAACCCAGACAAAATCAAGGCCTTAGAAGGCATGCAACCCCCACGCAGGCTCAAGGACATGCAACGCCTAGCAGGCTGCATAGCCAGCTTGGGAAGGTTCATCTCCAAGTTCGGCGAAAGGGCCCTGCCGTTTTGCAAGATTATGAAAAGAACGGGCACTTTCAAGTGGACCCCTGAAGTTGAAAAAGCATTTGAGGACTTGAAGAAGTACTTGGCCAGCCCACCTGTAATGGTCGCCCCAAGTCCTGGCGAGCACCTGAAGCTGTACTTATAAGCCACCCCACAAACAGCCAGTGATGTCCTTGTGGTGGAAAGAGAGGAGCCTGCACTCCACAAGAAGAGTGCAACCACTCCAAAGAAAAAGCCTCCTGATAAAGAGCTCGGCGAAGGGGTGGTCGTCGCAAGGCCCACGCCAGGCCTAAAGACTCAAGAGGGGACAACCCCGAGCCAACTGCTGCAAGAAGTTCGTGCCGAGGGGACCGAGGAGCCTCAAAAGGCCAACATACTCGAGGACAAGTCCCTCGAGGCCAAGTCCCTCGCGGCCAAGTTCCTCGAGGCCAAGTTCCTCGAGGCCAAGTCCCTCGAGGCCAAGTCCCTCCAGGCCAAGTCTCTCCAGGCCAAGTCCCTCCAGGCCAAGTCCCTCGAGGCCCCGGACAAACCCCTTGAAGCAGACCCCCTCGAGGGCCAAGCTGGGCCACCTCACGAGAAAGACGCCAAGGAGCCGGAAACCACTCTCGTCGAGCATCCAGTTTACTTCGTTAGCACAGTACTGCGTGATGCTCGCGAGCGGTACCCCATGCAGCAGAAGCTTCTCCTCGCGCTCCTCATCGCCTCAAGAAAGCTGCGGCACTACTTCCAGGGGCACCCCATCACGGTGGTAACCACTTCCCCCCTGGAGCAAATTCTGCGCTACCCAAATGCAACAGATCGTGTCGCAGGATGGAACATCGAGCTACAGCCATTCAGTTTGCGCTTCGATACCACAAGGGTAATCAAAGGAAGAGCGCTGGCAGACTTTGTCGCCGAATGGACTGATCCAACCCCTGAAGAGCCCTGGGAAGAAGAGCACGAGTCCTCTGGAGCCGCAATGCCCAGCTACTGGACCATGAAATTCGACGGAGCGTTCGCTTGTCGCCACGGTGGGGCAGGTGTAGTCCTGACCTCACCAAAAGGCGACAAGTTGTATTACGCAGTCCAGCTGTGCTTCGGAATTGACAAGATATCCAACAATATCGCCGAGTATGAAGGGCTGCTCGCTGGCCTACGCGCCGCAATCGCCCAAGGCGTCAAGAATATACTCATCAAGGGCGACTCCCAGCTGCTCGTCAACTTCTCCAACAAAAGCTACAAGGCCAAGGATGACCACATGGCCGCATACCTTGAAGAGGTACGTAGGCTGGAGAAGAACTTCAGGGGAATGGAGCTCATGCACATCCCAAGGAAGGAGAACCAAGAGGCTGATGACATCGCCAAGCGCGCATCAAAGAGGCAATCCCAGTTGCCAGGTGTCTTTGAGGAAAGGCTCGTCAAGGCATCCATAAAACAGCCCCTCGAGGCCTTGCCCGCAAATACAGACGAAGCGCTCCCACCGCCACCTGCAAGCGGAGCCCCAGGCTGCGGGCCCCCAACAGGGGAGCATCTGTTGCTCACAGCGGTGCACCAAGAGGCAGGATGGATCAACGAGATCAAAGACTACCTGCACAAAGGGATCCTTCCCAAGGAAGATGTTGAAGCGGAGCGAATTGCCTGGCAAGCAAAATCATACCAAATCCTCGAAGGAAATCTCTACCGCAAGCGCCCAAATGGCATCGCGCTCAAGTGCGTCCCTCCTGAAGAAGGAAAAATGTTGATTAAGGACATCCACAGCGGGGAATGCGGCCACCATTCGTGCGCCCGCACCCTCGTAGGGAAAATCTTCAGGAGCGGTTTTTACTGGCCTCAAGAACTTCAAGATGCAACGGACATCATCCAAGCTTGCGAAGCCTTCCAATTCCACGCCAAGCAAATCCATCAACCAGCGCTGGGCCTACAAACCATTCCGCTCTCGTGGCCGTTTGCGGTATGGGGGCTGGACATCCTGGGACATTTCCCAACGGCGCAAGGTGGATATCGCTACCTCTTCGTGGCCATCGACAAGTTCACAAAATGGCCCGAAGTGGAGGCGACGCGTCCAATCACAGCAGGCGCGGCGGTGAAATTCATCAGAAGCCTGGTCTGCCGCTTCGGAGTGCCTAACCGCATCATCACCGACAATGGCTCGTAATTCACAAGCGGCATCTTCAGAGCCTACTGCCAGAAAATGGGCATTAAGCTCTGCTTCGCCTCAGTCGCCCATCCGCAAAGCAACGGACAGGCTGAGCGCGCAAACGCAGAGGTCCTCAAAGGCTTGAAGACCAGGACCTTCGATGTCCTCAAGGGCCATGGCAAGGGCTAGATCAATGAGCTACCCTCGGTGCTCTGGTCCATCCGTACCACGCCACCCAAGCCCACCGAGGAAACGCCGTTCGCACTCGTCTATGGAGCCGAAGCAGTCCTCCCCGCAGAGATAAAGCATGGATCCCCACGGGTCCTGGCCTTCAATGAGGACCAGCAAGAGGACCTCCATAACGACGACCTGCTGCTACTCGAAGGGCTAAGACGCCGCGCCGCTCTACGGGCGGCCAAGTACCAGCAGTCCCTGAGGCGCTTCCACAGCCGCAATGTGCGCTCGGGCACCCTGGAGGCAGGCGATCTCGTCCTCAGACGAATCCTCTCCAGGGAAGGCCTCCACAAGCTGTCCCCGATGTGGGAAGGTTCCTACAGGGTCACCCAGATCGCCAGGCCTGGCGCGGCTCGCCTCGAGACGGAAGACGGCGTCCCTGTTAAGAATCCATGGAACATCATGCATCTACGCAAGTTCTACCCGCGATCATCATCACGTCAGGGCATTTAGCGAAAGAGGCAGCCCACGGCTCAAGGTTAAAAGCTCAAGGCTTAAACCTCTCAAACCTTTGTATCCGCCAGGAACAAGTAAAAAAAGTGATTATTGTCACACCCGTGATCATTGTCACGACGAGACTTCAAAGCGGACGAGGCAGCCTACGGCTATACCTCTAAGCATTTTTCGTCTCTAGAGGTTAAAACGCCGAAAGGCTTAAACCTCCAACAACATAGCTTTGTCTCCTAAAGGAACAAATGCCAAAGTGGTCATTGCCACACCCGTGATCATCGTCACGTCGAGAAAACAAAGCGGAAGAGGCAGCTTACGGCTCAACCTCCACGCAATGTCGACTCTAGAGGTTAAAACGCCAAAAGGCTTAAACCTCAAGCAAATGCTTTGTCTCCTAAGGGAACAAACGCAATCGTGGTCATTACCAGCCACGTGATCATTGTCACGCCGAGACTCCTAGCGGACGAGGCAGCTTACGGCTCAACCTCCAAGCATTCTTGTCTCCGGAGGTTAAAACGCCAACGGCTTAAACCTCCAAAGCCCCAAAGGCTTCACTCGAGGGAAAAACCCTCCGAGCTACCAATTAAAACGAGCAACCTCAGGACGCTGAGAGTCTCAGCCACCGACAGGTGGTCCCCATGCCTCGACATGGTCAGAGCATTAACTTGGCAACCCCAAGCATAATGACTCAATCTCGTTCCTAAGTGAACTTAGCGCTTCGGCGCCGCTTTAAAAATGTTTTTGGGGGTTTTTAATTTTACGCATTACTATTGTTGAAGTGTGCGCTTATATATCTCTACATGCGTACCTCGCGAGCGGGGGCTGAGTACGGTGCCAGTGCCTCAAATGACACACCAGCAGCACTGCAAAACCCAAGAGTCCGAGCTCTGGCTGGAGGGCAATTCCCCAAGAACAAGCCATCTCAACAGAGGACCTTGGTACTTAATCTCCTCGCAAGGAACGCCTGAGGGGACCTATAAGCGCGCACGATCCCTTGATCCGTGTTCTAGCGTTTGGGTTCGCCCCTCTATTCTGTAGGGAAGGTTTCCCCCCGCAAGCCTGCAGGGACATCCGTGAGAGACCCCTCAAGCGGGCAACCCCAGCAGGCAAAACGCCTCCCCATGAGCGACCCCTCAAGTGGGCAACCTCAACAGGCAAAATGCCTCCCCGTGAGCGACCCCTCAAGTGGGCAACCTCAGCAGGCAAAATGCCTCCCTGTGAGCGACCCCTCAAGCGGGCAACCTCGCCAGGCAAAATGCCTCCCCAGAAGCAACCCCGCCAAGGGGTCAACCTTCGCGTAGCGAAATTCTCGAGAAGCTAAGTCCCGCACTCACGCTTTAAGAGCGTTTTCTCTCCCTAGCCCGCGTCTCTGCCCCTCGAGCGACTTCGCTTTCCCTTACGTTTCATGGACTACTCGCACGTCTAAGGGGGGCACTTGAGCATCGCGACTCAAGGCTCTTACCTCTCCTAGGCCTAAACCCCCCCTGGCCTTGCGGAGTCATTGCTCCCGTGGACCAAGGTGGCGGAGTCATGGCACGAAGAGATGGGACCTAACGATGCAGAGAACAAATAGACATGAAGATCAGTCCAAAGAGACCTCCAGAGGGGCAGACAAGCTCGAATTTAAACAGCAATTAAAAGTGTATTACAGGCCCAAGAGTCTTCAGGTGTTCTGAAAGCACGCAGCTGGTGCAGATACAAACGCTCGCAGGCGCAGTAAAGGATGGCTCAGTGAGAAGCAGCACCGTCCTGGACCTCTTCCGCGGCGGCCTTGTCAGCCTCGGCAGAGCAGGCCTCCTCTTCGATGTCCTCCGGCACAGCCTCCGCGCGCCTGAAGCGGTTGCAGAAGGCATCCACCTGATCGCGGAGGGAGCTTGAGACCCGCTGCGCGTCCTCGCCATGGGCGGCTTCGGTCACAGAACCAAGGTCGAAGCCTGGCGTGTGAAGCTTGAGGTTGGTGAAGATGCGGTCCACCACCAACCCCAGGAGCTGCCTGCTCTCGTCCTCGATCATCTCCCGAAGCTCGGCGACGGGACCCTCAAGCGCTGCGAAGAGTTGCTCGAAGTAGACCAAGTACATGGCCACATCACCGCGGCCCCGGGCGTCGGTGTGCGGCGCATCTGCTCCAAGCTGCGAAGCCAGCTCGTTTCCACGAGCGACCAGCGCCTCGAACATGCGCTCGCGATGCTTCGTGAGTGCCCGAGCCGCGCTGGCGGAGTCCGGGGCCTCCTCCACCGCTCGCTGCATCACCGGGGCCACCTGCTCCTCCACGTCCTTGGCCAGGGAGTTGAGGTTGTGAACAGCCTCGGTGCGAGCCTCCTCCGCCCGGCGGCGGCCGTCCTTAGCGCGAGTAAGACGGGCCTCCAGCTTGGAGTTGGCCTTCTCGAGCTCGGCGATCTTCCGAGCGTCCGCGGCGTGCTTGGCCTTGAAGCGGTCCTCCTGCGCCTGGGCCATGTCGCGGTACTTTTGGGAGGTGGACCTGCAGAACTGCTTCTCACGCTCCGTGAGGGCGTCTTCGGCCTCTTTTTTCTTCTCGGCGAAGCGCCGCTCGAAGCGCTCATAAGCCACCTTCTGGCAGCAACGTTGTCCTCGTACTTCTGCGTCGCCCGGGCCAGCTCGCCCTCTCGCCCCTCGAGGGTCTCGCGTTGAGCGACCAGATCCAACTCCGCCTGGAGGCGCTGCTCTTCGCGCTGCTGCAGCTCCTTCTCCTTGAGGACCAGCCGCTGCTCGCGTTCGGCAAAGGCCTTGGGGTCCTCCGCCAGGGCAACCGAGGCGGCCTGGTGGGTGGAGAGCAGCTGAGCCTCCAGCTGGTCCAGTTCGCGGCGCCTCTACATCAGCGTGCCCTCCATCGCCTCGCGCTCTGCCCCGACCTCGCGCAGGAGCTTCACCGCAGCGTCGCGTTCTACCTGAAGGGGGAGAAGCAGCTCCGCAGCATCGCGGGCGGCCGCTTCGCGGGTCTCCTTGGCGAAGTTGGCGGCTTCCTCGCGGGCGACCTGCAGCGCCAAGTCTTCCAGTCGACGCGCCTTGACCGCAGCGTGGAAGGACGCCCACGATTCCGCCAGCTCTTTCTGCTGCCGAGCGATCCATATGTCCCCGAGGGCGACGTGTGCCTGCAGGCCCTCCAGGGACTCCCTCACAAGGCTAAAGGCGGCCTCGCGCCGCCCTGCGCTCCAGTCCCAGCCGCGGAGCACCAGGTCTCAGTTCGCAGAAGCGCCGGCCTCGGCGTCGAGTCCCGCAGGTCCGGCTGCGGGAAGGACAAGGGGGCTGGCTGGAGCCCCGCCGGAGCCAACGCCCGCGTCTCCTTCAGACCCTGCGGCCGCGAGGCGCTCCTCGCCTTCAGCCTGGCGCGGAGAAGAGGGGGAACTGTCCCCGGCGGAAGCGCCCTCTCCCGTCGGCGCCTCGAAGGCCTCTGTCACGGTCTGCGCAGTGGTGTTAGGCGCTGACGACGCAGCAGGCACCACCGGAGGGGTCGACACGCGCAACGGCGTCGGCTCGCGAGGCGGAGTGACCTCGCGCGGAGGCGCTGCCGCACGTGGCGGAGTGACCTATCGCGGAGGCGCGGCCGCGCGAGGCGGAGTGGCGGCACGAGGTGGCGCAGAGCTCCTCGCCTCCGAGCCCTCCACCGACGGAGACTCGCGCGGTGCTGCGGGAGCGTCCGGGCCTGCGGCGCTCTCTTTCTCAGGAGGACCAGCCACACCCGCGAAGGGCGCTGACGCTTCTACTTGAGGCGCCTCCTCGAGGGGGACCGTTGGGGCCGCCCCCTCAGGCCTCGCGGCCTCATCAGGCCCGGCCATTAACGGCGCGGTCTTCACGTCGGACGCCTTGCGGAGCCGACGGCGCTTGGCAGGCGCAGGTCCACTGTAAAGGGCACGAGGAAAAACTTCAGCAAAAGAGGTGGTGGAATAAGAAACCAGGAGGGCAAACAACCCTACAACGTATAAACTTACCCTAGAGGGGGAGCGCCAGCATCGACCCACGCAAGGCCCGACGAGCGCCAGGAAGGAAAAGGCTTGGCAGCAGGCCTCGCGGGGGGCGCCTCCGCTTTCCTCTTGGAAGGGACGTCGGAGGGCCTCACCCCTGCGTGATCCACGGCGGCCTTGGTGCGAAGGCCGCGGCTCCCGGGAGAGTCCTCCGCGCATGAGGCCTCCCCTTCCTCAGCTTCCTCCTCCACGGGGCGCGAGGGCACCACCACGAAAGCGTCTTCATCGCCTGACGAGATGTTGCGAGTCTCGTCAGTAAAATGCCCAGCCCTAGAAGAGGAGATCTCCCCGGCTGCGGCTTCCTCCTCGCCTAGGCCAGCTCCGGAGGCCGAGGGAGAATCGGCCCCCTCCGCTCCCCGAAGGGCCGGCAGCGGCACGTTAGAGTCCGTCGGGCCTGTCGGGGAGAACGAAGGCATCTCCTCCAGGCGAGCCATGCGCTCCGTCAGGTTGTACTGATGAAGAGGCCGGAGCGCCACTCGGACCTCGTTCGCAGGGAGCACGGAGGGGTTGACGAAAAGCGCGGAGAGGATGTTGTCGACGACGTCCTTATCGTTGTCCTCAACATGGAGCCGCATCTTGTCGTTCGGCCCCGAGTACATCCACATGGGGACCGAGTGAGCTTGGAGGGCCGCGATGCGACGGGTCACGAAGTCCGCCACGACCATCTGCCCCGTGAGGCCCTCATCGCGAAGGAAGCTCAGGCGCCCCATCAGGCTTGTGTTCTTGGCGCCGTCGAAGATAGCCTGGCCCCAGTGGGAGTTCTTCACCGGAGGCTCGTCCGGGACCTCGAGGAAGGCGCAGGGACGCTCCACCCCGACGAAGAACCACTTCTAGCGGAAGTCGTCTACCTTCTTCGTCACGGCCGTGATGGCCCTGCCCTCGCTCCAGGACATGGGGATATAGACGCCCCCCATGCCGTCGACGATGCGGAACGAGACGCACCCGGAGCGCTTGTTCTTCGCCGTGTTCCGGAGCGCGTAGAAGCACCAGAACAGCCCTACCATGGGTTGCAGACCCAGGTACGCCTCGAAGAGGTAGGCGAAGACGGCGAGGATGAGGATAGAGTTGGGGTGCAGGTGCAGCAGCTGCACCTGGTAGAACGCCAGCTCCGCCTCCAGGAACGGAGAGAAGGGCGGCACCAGGCCCGCGGGCAGGCAGTGCTGGAAGATCGGGAAGAACCCTTGCGGGCTCTTCCCGTGCGCCGCTGGCTTCAAGGCGGTGGCGTCGTGCTCGTTCGTCCGGTCCGCCACCAAGTAGCGGACCTTGGAGAGTGCTTTCTGGTTGACGCGCACGCCGAGCAGCGCCGCGCCCATCACGGTCTCCGTAGCATCCGCCTGGGAAGAAGACCCCGCAGCGGCCTTGCCCTTGCTCTTGGCAGGACTCATTGTCGTGGGCACGAAGGCTGGAAGGAGTTGGAGAATAGGAACTCGCAGGAAAGCGCGGAGGCGGAGAGCTCTGTGGAGCGAAATTTTCTGCGGAGAGTTGGAAACGGTAATGGCTCCCTGCCGCAGCGCTCAGGCTTTATGTCCCCTCCAAGAGCAGTTACCGGGACGTGGTGGGACCCCCCACGACTCACGCCCCAGATCGTGCAAAGTCGTTAACCGTCCGAGTGCCGCGTGGCTCGGGCCGGCTGGACACTAAGGGCCCACGACGCTTCGCCTAAGCCCATGGGCTCAGTCGTGCCCATCATGGGCCCAGGGGCTACTGTCCCCAGTGGCAACTGGGGTATCAAGAGCCCATTCCCCCCAGGTCTCGCCCGTGGGCCAAACGGACAAAACGGCTAAGGACTAGGCGAATCCGCCTGACGGGACCTTCGAGAGGCAACTCCCCTCGAGGGCCTCAAGAAGGAGCGAGGGCTTCAAGGGACCCCTCGCTTCAGGGGATCCTCCCCGTCAAGGAACCAACCCGCCTAAGGGACGTCCGGCGGGAATCTCCCCTCAGGCCTGGAGGGAAACATCGTCGCCAAGGAATCCCGACAGAGCGCACGTGACCTCTGGGCCACGCCCGTACAGAGGAGCTCACACCCCCGCCGCTGTCCCTGGCGATAAAGCGGTCAACAAAGCTGCACCACCTGCTGCGCAGCTGTGAGGACCTTGTACTCTGACGATAAAGCGGGTGGACGGCGCAACCCTCCAACAGAGATCGTCATCATGGGCTCCACCTCAGAGACTGCCCGCCATGCGGGTAGTACGAGCGCGATCGGCCGTTGGTCGGCCACGGCGCCACCTTTATCAACAATGGACCGAGTCCATGGACGGATGGAGCACGGTGGACTCGTGCTCCGCACCGTCACTGGCGAGTGGGAGCCACCTTGAAGGACAAGCCGAAGAGGAAGACCGAAGGCGCCTATAAAAGAGGAAGGACCTCCATCGTAGCAAGGGTCGGCCTCTTGCGTGCAAAGGACCCTTGTAAACCCTAGCAGCTCTTGTTAGGTTAGCCTCTGGCTGAAGGAGGAAGAAGACCTTTGCTTCCCTCCCTAGGCAAGAACTGCCTCAAGGGGGCTTCCGATCAGCCCAATTGTACTGTAATCTCCCTCATGTAATACAGACAGGCAGGAGTAGCGATCTTACCTCCTCACGAGGGCCGTGAACCTGGGTAAAGGACGGTGTTTTCCTTGGTCGGGTGTGCGTCTTCTCCGGGTCCGGCGAGCAACGTCGCGGAGCCACTTGAGGGTTTAGACCTCCGCGTTCAATCCCCCTTCGAACTACACTTCAGGAAGTGACTACCCTCGATTCCTGGGAGTCATAACCCGACATACAACAATATACATAGACAATTCCAACCGCATCTATGACTAATAATCCACCTTCCGGTTAGCATTGTGTGTAAAGTAAGTAAGTAACATCATCCTTAGAAAAGTACTGTTGTTTTATCCCTAGTAGCAACAGTACATCTACAACCTTAGAGCTTTCTGTCACTGCCCCAGATTGAATAGAGACATGAACCCACTATCGAGCATAAATACCCACTCTTGGAGTTACGAGCATCTACTTGGCCAAAGCACACACACGTAACGGAGAGCATGCAAGATAAATATATAGCACACACATGATATATTATGAAGCAATACCTTTAGTACTCAATATTCATCGGATCCTAGCAAACACAACATGAAGAATTACATAAAGGTATCTTGATCATGATAGGCAGTTCACAAGATCTAAACGTGCTAGCACAAGAGGAGAAGACAACCATCTAGCTAGCTACTGTTATGGACCTGTAGTCCAAGGGTAGACTACTCACGGATGAGTCCGGAGGCGGTCATAGCGACGTAGAGGCCTCTGGGGATGATTCCCCCTCCCACCAGGGTGCTGGGGACAGTTCTGATCTCCCCCGCGGCTCGAGGCCTGTGGAGGAAAAGTGAATATCGTGCGATTATTTTTAGGTCGAGGTATTTATGGCCGAAAGGGCAAGGTCGGTGGGCGCCCGAGGGCCCCACATCACGTCCTGGTGCGGCTAGGAAAGGAGCCCCGCCACAAGGTGGTGTGGCGGCCTCATGGCTATTCTCCGTCTCGTCTTCGGTTCCTCGTGACGCAAATATTCAAGAAATTATTTCAGGATCTATTATTTCCAATTTGTCGAATATTTCCTTAAGTGATTTTTAGAAACCAAAAACAACAGAAAACAAGGGACTGACACTTTGGCATCTTGTTAATAGGTTAGTCCCAGAAAATGCATAAAACTATATAAATGCATATTAAACATGTAACAACATGATATAACATATCATGGAACGTAAGAAATTATGGATACGTTGGAGACGTATCACCATGCTAACTAAGGTCTCCTAAGGTCAACGATGGCTCTGATACCAAGTCTGTAAGGACCCCTCTAACTACCAGTTAGAGATGCCCACGTTATGTAAATAGATCATGATCCCAATGATCAGTGCATCGCGATCACATAACCAACATGGTATACAAAGTTACATCATTCAACTCGAATAGTACAAGACTTACATAAATAATGGTCACATGACCAAGTCTGCAATCATCGTCGCACATGACGGAAATTAACTAAGGTACAACGGAATTTGGCGGCTCGCTTCAGCCCTCATCACGTCCTGACGCATTCCCACAAAGTAGTTGATCGGTGACACTCAGTTGGCATAGTCGTCGGCGTACTCCCCCTTCTTGTCGTAAATCTCCTCATTGAAACATGGACGTTTGAATATCCAGGGACACAGCCATATGAGTACATTTACGTACTCGCAAGACCACCTCTAAGGCTTAAGTTTTCATGGTAATGCAAGGAAACACTTTTTGAAAACTGGGATAGCTGCTATATACGAATATATGGCTTAGTTTTCGAATACGATGCTTTTAGGCATAGAGAATACGACATCTCTATATCTTTGTTGAAGAAAACATTTAGAGATAGAAATCTCTTCTCTTAGATATAGCAAGGACATATCCAAGTCTTGAAAACTTTCTTTAGTAAAAACCTTTCAAAAACACTAGGATGGGGATACTCCTTTTTCATTCCTTGAGATCGGAATGATTGTCTCACCGAGACCAACCATCTTCTCCCAGTCCGTACCTCCTAGGTACCTTCTTGACGCCTCCTTGTTTTCCTGCGAAAACCACTTTTTTTAAACCAAATTGCCCATTCGCCTAGATCAGTGGCCTTTCCAACCGTCCATGACCGAGGACTCGACTATTCAAATAGATTTACACTCTACTTGCACACTTTACCCATACCAAACCGTCATTCCGCCGTGTCTGCTACGGCCCATCATACGACAGTATGCGGGGGTGATGGGTTCTGCGTCAAGTTGGTGAATCCCCAAGAGAAGGGTGTGAAGTAGCAAACACTAGTAGAAAAATGCTTATAGGTGGAGCTCTTTTTGTGGCGCACCAAAAAGCGTGTGCTACAGAATTTATTTTTGTGGCGCATTGTTTTGTATGCGCTACAGAATTGTAACATTTTGTGACGCACAGATACCCATGCGCCATACAATTTGTGTTTTTCTATCGCATGTAGTCCCGTGCGTCACAAAATTGCAAAATTCTGTGTCTCATACAACCACTTGCGCCACAAAAATTCATATTATTATGTCCCATCTAGTCACCCACAAAAGGTGTGACTTTTTGTGGCGCATGTAGGTAGATGCGTCAGAGATTTTAATTTTTTATGACGCATGCATTCATGCTTATCTCTAATTCGGCGCGAAAAATTTGTGGCGTGATGATGGCGCCTTGATCCTCGTGCGTAGTGGACGGAGTGGGCGGCGACGGTTAGTCTCTCCGTGTGACACGTGGACGGCTGGATAGAGCTGCGGAGAGCAGTTTCTTCGGGGACGGCTGAGATGGACTGCCTGCGCGGTATAAATATTGTAACGCGACAGGAAAACAGATCATGTTCTCCAATTGCTGTTGCCTCCTTTTCCTGCGCCATTCTTGCCCCCTTTATGAGCTCCTGCTTTTTGTCTTTCCACCTTCCGTGGGCGTCCAGAGCGATGGGGAAGACGAAGGCTGCGACCAGTGCTGCCGCCGCCGCCAAAGCGGGCGTGATGAAGAAGCCCGACGACGACTGGCAGAAGTCGTCTGTGAAGAAAACCGACTTCGAGGTCCTGCGCGCACAGGGGCTGCTGCCGCCGGTAGACCAGGCGACGGTGCGCGTGCCTGGTAAGGAAGTTTACCCTGCTCGGCGCGAGGGGGAGCGCGTTTGCTTCGTGGTCTTCCTTCCACGGGGCTTCGGGTTCCCTCTCCACGATTTTGTTCGTGGTCTCTTGTATGCCTATGGGGTTCAGATCCACGATCTGACCCCCAATGGCGTCTTGAGCATCGCGAGCTTTATCGTGCTCTGCGAGTGCTTCATGGGGATTGCCCCCCACTGAGCTTTGTGGAAGTCGCTCTGCCTTGTCAGGAAGAACGTGGGGAAGAGCGGGTTGACTTACCCGGTGGGCGGCTTCGGCATCCAAGTGCGTGGTGACACCGCGTACTTCCAGATGAAGAAGTCGGACTCCGTCCAAGGCTGGCGGAAGCGGTGGATCTACGTCAGGTGCGACCAGGAGGGGTTGCCTGACTTCAACGGTGAGCGCGAGTTGCAGAAGACGCACGCTTGGGCGCACCCGCTCGCGGAGGAGGAGAAGGAGGCTGTTAAGCCACTGCTGAGCCTTCTCCGCAATCTGCTGAAGACTTTGGGGCGTGAGTCAGGCGGCGTCCACCTTCTTGCCACCTTCTTCAGGCTCCGAGTCCAGCCACTCCGTGCTCGCCCCCACCCGATGTGGGCGGCTGAGGGCACTGGAGGACCGCAGCTTGACGACTAGGAGGTGGAGTTCAAGGTGAGGAGCATCACGAGTCTCTGAGCCGCAGACGCCTGCAACGTCAAGTGTCCCCTCGCAGCTTATGGAGCGACGAACCTTGTTCCTGAGGTAAGCTTTATCTTGTTTTTTTCTTTTGTTCACTCTTGTTTGTTGTCTCGACTCTTCGTTTCTTGATTCATCTTGTCATTTTACTTGTAGGGCCGTTCTTTCCTTATCAGCTTACCTCCACTCCTGTAGAACGGACCTCACGACGAGGCGACGTTCCTAGAAGAGGAGGGTGATGACGAGGAGATTCCTTCTGCCGTCTCTCCGAGTGAGGAGGTGGGGGATGATGATGATGACGAGGAGCCGGCGCGGAAGAGGCAGAGGCATCGAAGTGGCGACTCCGATACTGCCTCGTCCCCTGTGAAGGATGTGGATGCAGACTTGGAAGAGGGTGGCTTGTCATCTTTGGGTGCTGCGTACCAGGGCGACTGGAACGAACCCGTTGCTTCGCCTCCGGTCAGTTCTGCGCAGCCGCCCTTGTTCGCCAGGATGCCCTCCGTTTCTTTGGGGAGCGACGATGGCGTCGAGGCCACCAGGTTAGTCATGCTTGTTCTTTGCTGTGTCGAGTTACGTTTTTCACTTGCAGGCTTCAAGTTGAACTTTCTTGCGTCTTGTGCCAGCTACCATTCTGGCGGCATCAGCTCCCCCCACACGAAGTGGAACATACATCTGCTCCTTCAGCCGAGCTGACTGTGCGGGTGGCCGATGAGCCTGCATGAGCTGGTGGCTCCGTGGCGCCTAGTGATGCTGTCGCGGCGACTTTGGCGGATGCTGATCTCCTGGACCATGTAAGTATTCTTTGACTTGTTCTTCCATAGTTACATTGGGTACGCGAACAGCGCTCCCGATGGGAGTAGCCCCCGAAGGTGTGGGTGACTAGGATAGTCGACCGCAACTTTATATACGCTTGTTTGTTTGCAGCCATATTACCGTCAGCAGCTTGAGACAGCCGCTGCCTTCGTTCGCCTGGAAAAGGAGAGGGATCAGTTGCGCACCTCCTTGGACCAGGCCACGAGGCGAGCTGCGGAGGTAGAGCAGAAGCTTCAGGCTAAGGCGGAGCTGGAGAAGGCGCTGCGCGAGTCACAGGAGCGCGAGCGTACGCGGGTCGTCCAGGAGAAGACCCAAGTCGACCGCCTACTCGCACTCGCCGGTGCCCTCGGAGGTAAGTGTTTCGGCTTGGTGCCTACTTGTATCCTTGCTTGATTTGCCTTGAATTGACTTCTGATCCTTGTTTAGAGAAATGTGGAGGCGCTTCTCCGGAAGGCTCGTCCAGCAACGACGTCGACTTGGCAACTGCGGTCGGGTTCCACAACCACGTCTACGCGTATGCCTCCGCAGCGCTGCAGCATTTGACGACGGCACTGCAGAAGTCGACCGAGGCTATGGCGACTGTGCACCGGAGCATCTTCCCCAGCGTGCCGCCACCGGCTGCCGTGGACGCACTTGCGGCGCCTTTCGAAGGCGATGCGACCACCATCGTGGACTTCACTCGGATGCAGACAATACGCGGCTCCCAGCTTACTTTCCAGCTTCTCCTTGGCCATCAAGTCGCGGGCAACTTCGAGAGAGTTGTCAGCGGCTTCCCTCGAAGGCCTGACGGCAAGACCGCGTCTCTTAGCGGGGTGAAGGCACAGGCGAGTCAGCTGGCCGCGAAGCTTGTCGCCACCTTCGAGAGGGGGATTGCCAAGGCGACCGAAGCGGCTGCTGCTAGGAGGAGTCGCTCCCAGTCGGAGTCTATAGCGTAGAAGTCGTCTAGTGGAGATTTGGTAGTATGCTTTTGAGTTTGTAGTTTGTAATGACTTATATTTTGCGGGTCTTCTGGCCTTGAATCATATTTAGTGCTGAAGTTTGGATTCTTTCGCTTCGAGTCTGGCTTAAGTGAGAAATCGCCTTTATTTTTTCTGCTTTGACACTATCGATTATTGGCAGCCTGACACGGGCGAGGCCACTCCGGTTTCTGCGACGACTTGTGCGGGTGATGCAGGAGGTCCTCCTTTGGCTGAGCCTATTCACCGCCGTCGTCAAAAAACTTCGGCTCTTGCGCGAAGTGCGAACGACCAACGGTTGATCACCTATATGAGGAACAAGGTGATCGAACTCGAGGCGAAGCTGAAACATGCTGAGTTGGAGCTGGAGCACTCCAGGTCGCGCCCTATTGCAGAGTTCTCTCAACGCGAAGAATTCCTGCTTGGCGAGATTGATCTGATCAGTCGACAGCTGCAAGGTTGGTGGCATTTTGTTTTTGACTTCCTCCTTCTTGCGATGCGTTGACTACAATGTCTTGATGCAGACGTAAACCCTGACTGGCAAGCTGAGCAGGCTCGGATTGATGAGCGGGTCGCCCGAGAGGCAATAGGCGACTCACACGAGGCGCACCATTTTTGGTCGAACAGATCGAGAGGGCGGATCCTCGCGCGTATGCTTGACCGTACTTGGCGAGTTGTTTTTCTCCTAGAAGGGTGCAGGAAGACCCTCTGGCATATCCATCGCGTGTACTTCCCGCACAATGGGCAGCCCCACGAGCTGGCCACATTGCTGGAGAGGTTCCGCAAAGGTGACACGCTGAAGGAGGTTGTCGACGCCCAACTCGTTGTCGGTGCGAACGTGGCGTTGGCATACGTCCGGCTGCATCGGCCGAACCTTCCTGTGGCTAGGTTGATGGGCGGCCTGCCTGAAGAAGACGACTACACTGAGACCTTGTCGGCTGTCGTAGTGGTGTCACGGCAGATGCCATAGGATGGCTAATGTGTGGGGCCGATGGACGTTGGTGGATCCGGGGAGGGATAGCGAGTTGAATAGCCCACACGGGGAGGATCCCGGTATAACCGAGATCTCCCAAGAACTAGAAACAACAGCAATACGATATAGGGGAGATCTAACAAGCAAGAACAAATGCACGAAGGCACACAACACACACACGATATACCCAGGTTCAGGGCCCTCGTGAGGAGGTAACACCCCTACTCCCGCCTCTCCTCTCTATATAACTGTGGTACAAGGGCTACAACTTGCTCTTAGATCTCTCGAAGTGAAAAACACGAAGAACTAGATGAACTCAAGGTGTGAAGAAGTAAAAGCTCTAGGAGTAAATGCAACTACTGCTTTGGCTCCCAAGTTCGTCCTCTTCTCACAGAAGCAGTTATGGTGCCTTTTATAGGGTTTCGGCCAGGAGGGCCGGAAACCCTAAACCGGCTTGGCCCCACCGGACAGGCCTAACCGGCATGGCGTCACCGGCTAGTGCGACCTACTCTCCGCGCTATCCGGCGTAGCCCCTTCGTCATCATCCCGGCAAGGACAGCAGGCGCCGTCCTGGAACATCATTGTCCCCCTGTCAGAGACATGACATGTCTTTGCCCATCCCGGGTAGCCTTTTCCGGATTGCCGGGCTAGGCACGTCGTATCTCGTCGTACCGTTGTCGTACCGGCTGACGCGCTCCCGTGTCAGGCGGGAGGTGACCATGCGTCCGTGTCAGGCGGGAGGTGACCATGCTTCCGTGTCAGATGGAAAGGTACTTCCCCCCGCATCAGGCGGGAAAGCCTGCTACAGACCGATGACGGCCTACCGGGATCCCTCATGCCGGTTACCTCCTTGCTTGCCCCCGTGAGCCTCTCCTGCATAAGATCAAGACCAAGATAGACACTCCGGTTAGCACTTACCCGGACCATCTATCCGGTAAAACCGAATACACCTCCTTCCGGGAGTCTCCTCGGAGCCCAAGATCCTTTCCGGAGGTGTCCGAGCTCGTCCGTGGATGTGTATCTCTAGGCCTAGCCTCCCAAAGATGTCTTGGCCTACCAGCAAAGACATCTTCGAGAAGCTAGTTCTTGGAGGAACCATCCGCTGATGCTTTTGCTGCCATTGTGCAGGCTCGGGGTGTCTATTTATTGGTGTTAGAGCCGACCCTTGCGCCTGCCAGGTGGCACTTTGGACTCTTCCGGCGCTCAAGGGTCAAGCTGCCCCT
This sequence comes from Poa annua, assembly GCA_026929855.1. Classification (NCBI taxonomy): domain Eukaryota; kingdom Viridiplantae; phylum Streptophyta; class Magnoliopsida; order Poales; family Poaceae; genus Poa; species Poa annua. The sequence continues at coordinate 100,370,417 of CM049427.1, forward strand.
TCAGCACACCAGGGGGTGTCCCTTGCTCTTGTCAAAGGTCAAGTACTGTTGGCATATTGCTGAGTTATTCCGGGATCTGCCCCTACCCGGGGGGCAGCCCCCCGACACTAGTCCCCGAAGCTGGTGCTGCACAGCGACCTCGGATGATGTGCGGGATCAGCTTTAATAGCAACTATCTTCTGAGAACATATGACACAATCCTTCGACTAGATGCCGAGATCGGTTTTTTCCGAGATTCTCTTATCGAGACTGTTTCAACCGGAAGACGAAGCCTGTAACCGGATACTGCATTCTCAGTGAATCTTGACCGTTGGCTCTGTATTGAATTCGAGACCTTGAGCTGGGTCCCACCCGACGTCCCGTCTGATCAGTAACGTACTCGAGTGCTCCTGCCCGAGCACGCCGTCGCTTGGGTTCGCGCGCCGGGAGCCGCAGCCGATCCGAAGCCCAACCGTTGGGGTCGTGTGGCCCTCGGTGTGGCAGGATCGGGCGCTCCGGCTAGCGCCACGTGCCGCGCTGCACAGAATGGATCCCACCCACGATCGTGGAGATCGTGGGCGGGAAAACTGGAAACCGCTCCGGAATCCCAACATAAATAGGGGACCGGAACGGTCACCTCTTCTTCTTCCTCTCCTTCACTTCTCCGCCACCGTCGTCTCGAGCGCACCGCCGCAGCTGTGTCCGTAGCCCGAACGTCGCCGCTCTCGCTGGTCACCGGAGCCCGAACGCCGCCGTTCCTCTTGCGCGTCATCGACCTCCTCTTCTCCGGTGAGTTGTTCTCTCCGCCCCGATGATCTTCTTTACTAGAATGATGCTTCGCGTTCGGCCGTGCCCTAACACACGCGCGGTTGCGCCGCCGCCGGCGAGCACGACTCGAGCGGCGCGCACGGGGCGCGCGGCGGGGATGCTAGTCGCTGTAGGACTTAGACCTTTTGCCCGCATTACGTCTCGTTCGAGTTTAGCCCGAGCTTATTTTCCTCACTTTGGTTTCGATTTATCAGCACACGGTAGATCTTACTTGCCATGAACTCGGTTGTGTTTAGGAGTTTGCGATCCGGCATCTTAGCTCCTTGTAGACTAACTCCGACTAACTGCCACTGCGCCTGCAGAGTAGCCCGGATACCTCTGTGGACTCCTCCGGCATGGGTGAAGAAAGTATCCGGGGGTGCTGGGATGGATCCGAGACCACTCAGGAGGACCTGGACTGGCTGTATCGGACCCACCGGATTCCGCCGGAAGTTGAGAGCCGTCTCCCGGAGGACGAGGTTCAACCGGAACCCCAACCCGGGGAATACGTTGTATTCCTCACGCACTTCGAGCGTGGGTTTGGGCTTCCAGCTAGCCCCTTCTTCCGCGACTTCCTCGACACTTACAGCCTCCAACCCCATCATCTCCCCGCCAACGCCATCATGATGCTTTCGGTCTTCACCACCTACTCGAAAGCATATCTCGGTGTATGGCCATTCCTGGACCTCTGGGTCAGGTACTTCATCCTTCGTCGCCAAGTCATCCCCAATCCGGACCAGAAAATAAAAGACTTGGTCGACTGCGGAGCTGCCACCATCATCCCCCGTGCTGACTCCGGATTCCCAATAGTCAAAGGACTAGAGTCCTGCCGGAAGTGGCAGCGCAGCTTCTTCTATGTGAAGAACCGGGAGAGCTCGGGAGATGCTCCGGGATCCTCGAATCCGGACTTTATCAACCTGCCGGAGTTCGCCATTGGTCCTCCCTGCAAATTCAACCTCTAGAAACGGTTTCCCGACACCGAGGAAGTCAGGTCTATGCACGACGTCCTGAACGTGCTAACCGACACGATGACCGGCGATGATCTCCTGCGTTGCTTCATCATTCGCCGCGTCTGCCCCCTTTAAACCCGAGTGCACAAGATGTGCCATATGGCCGGGAAGTTAGACCCTACCCGGACCAGTATTTTTGGGTTAGATCATGCTGCGGTCGTCCGACGCGTTCGAGCTATTGCTCGGACGAAGATGACGGATGACTATTCTTGGGGTGCCATCGGGGGATCCCGGAAAAAACCCCTGAAACACGTGCTCCTGTCTGCCTTTCGTAAACTTGCATTCGCACCCGGGTTCTGCTGGAAACCGACATGGTTATCATGTGGTGATTTATTTGCGCAGTTATTCGAGCGGCAAACCGAGGAGGACGCTATCCACGCCAACAAGAATTTCGTGCCGAACTTCCCAGTACCGGAAGAGATACCGAGGGAGGATCCCGATGGTGAGGAGCATCTTGCCGTTCCTCTGGTGAAAGCTGCCGCCTCGGGTAACCCTTCAACCTCAGAGGCAATTTCCATTTCTTCGGATGACGAGGATGAGATTGACTGTCAAATTCTCGATGTGATTGACGCTCTCCCTCTCAACTGGGCTTCAGCAGTGGTTCCGAAGCCTACGGCCGTGACCAAACGCGCCGAGAGCCGGAAGGGTGCGGCTTCCGACACCGACGCTGCCTATGACTCCGGCAACCCCCCCAAGAGGAGCAAGCCGAACAAACAAACGGCCGAGAAGCCTCCTCGACGCCGGAGGAAGGGTCCTCCCACTGTGGATTCCGGGTACATTTTCTTTGCCTTCTGCTACATAACCTTGCCTTCTCCATAAATTATTACTGAGATATTTTCTTTCAGGGACGCACTCGACCTCCCGTCACCCGTTGTTCCTCCTCCTCCCGAAACTCGGACTCCCAGCCCGGCTCGGGCTGCCTCTTCTCCACCTCGCCCTTCTACTTGAGGAAGCGAGCCTGCTGCTTCCGAGGCCGCACCGGCTACTGTTGCGACTCCGGATACACGTCCGGTGATCGACGAGACCCCGGTGCAGGCCACGACCACCTCGGGAGACATTCTTCTTCCGGAGAGTCCGCGCCGGGTGCCCGGGCTGATCCCGTTAACATTAACTGGATATACTGCATGGCAGTCATGGTATTTCCTCGCTGACATGCTACTCTTGTTGTGTAGTCCTCTAACCATGCTGACGGCTCTTGACTACCGTCGTACTTGGGAGTCTCAGAAGTTAGTTTGAATCTTTTTGGCATACGAGTTTCGCGTACTACCGATGTGAAGCAAATTGCTCCGCATGGTTCAACATCAGATTCTGAGCACAAACTGCTTCGACTGGAGCCTGAGGTGCGACTGCGACGCCTACGCTGATGTCGGCTTTTTTTCATTAACCGTTGAGTGATTATATCTCTTGCATCGAGTCCTTCCTCTACATAGTCATGATCGAAGCTAGCAGCTTGCCTTTGCTGACGCCGATCCTCCCTATCACGCCAGCGCTCTTCCCTCTCGCGACGACATCGGGTGTACCGTTCTTCCTCGGTCTCCTCTCTATCTCGACTGCTCCGGTGCTACTTCATGGACCTGCTCCGTTCCAGGTCACCTCTGTCCCGCTCGTCGCGGTGGCGGCGTCCAGACCTGCTCCCTTATGGGTCGTCCTGAGTGCTTTCCTCTCGTCGCCGGCTGTCGCGCCGGGTGTCCTCGCCCGGAGGTGGTTGATCGACTAGCCTGCTGCCATTTGCTCGGGTGCCCATACCTGGGTGTTCTGACCAGGGTTGATCCCACGTCGACCTGCCGGAGTAGCCATTCGTACTAAAGACGATCCAATATCTCCTAAAGCCTGATCTGAGCCAGGTGAAGAGTGTGTCGCGGGTCATCCTGCAGAGGCATGGTGGATCTGAGGTAAGTTGCGACCGAAGCTAGGGCTGCCGCCGTGATTTTTGGAATGGGAATACTGTCCTCTGCGATAGTCATGAATTTTTGTCTGACGTTATTCAGATCAAACCCTGCCCTGGGTAGCCTAGATCTGGTCCTTACATGCTCTGCTGTGCCGGGCTCTGTGCCAGTCGAGTATGTCGACGACTCGGCCAGTCTTGTTATGTTGTTCGAATCGGCTCTGGCTTGTCGTTCGTTGAGTTTGTTCTGTAGCTCGACTAATTCCAGATTCTTCTTGCGTAACAGATACTGGTAAGCTAGTGAATCCTCCCTGGGGGAGTCGACAGGTAGCAAGGTGCCTCCGTTGACAACGTCTTCTAACCTGATGGCCATCTCTTCTGTGATGTCAAGATCTTCACCCGCCATCCGTACTTTGATAGGGTACTGAGTCCCCTGTGTTGCAGGGTGCTGAATTGGCGTGGCTCCTGGGGTGACATCCACCATGCACACTTGAATAGCTTGCCGATTTTAAACCCTGTGCCCCTCGCACGAACGCTCGTGCTCGCTGTCCGCCAACGATCCCTCGCTGCACAGTATGGATGCGACTTGAAAAACATCGCGATCGGAGTAGTAGCACGTCATGTCTGCCTCCTCCAATGAAGGAAACGGAGCTGCTGCTTCCACGAGTGACGCATATGTGATTTTGATTGCTGATGAAGACACGAGAGTCGAGGACCTCGCCAGTGTCGCAGATGCGATCTTGACTGTCAATGGCGATGCGGGAGTCGAGGATCCCGCGGGTGTCGCAGATGCGATGTGGACTGTCGATGGCGATGTGGGAGTCGAGGATCCCAAGAGTGTCGCAGATGCGATCTTGACTGTCGATGGCGATGCGGGAGTCGAGGATCCCGCGAGTGTCGCAGATGCGATCTTGACTGTCGATGGCGATGCGGGAGTCGAGGATCCCGGGGTGTCGTAGATGCGATCTTGACTGTCGATGGCGATGCGGGAGTCGAGGATCCCGCAGGTGTCGCAGATACGATCTTGACTGTCGAAGGCGATGCGGGAGTCGAGGATCCCGCGGGTGTCGCAGATGTGATCTTGACTGTCGATTGTGATGCGGGAGTCGAGGATCCCGCGGATGTCGCAGATGCGATCTTGACTGTCGATGGCGATGCGGGAGTCGAGGATCCCGCGGGTGTCGCAGATGCGATCTTGACTGTCGATGGCGATGCGGGAGTCGAGGATCCCGCGGGTGTCGCAGATGCGATCTCAGCGCCTAGATTTGCTGATCGGACTGGACTCGCCACGTGGAGTGTACCCCACTGGTTGACAAGGAAACGGAAACTGCCGAAAGTCAGATCCATACCTGAGTGTACACCTGTGAACGTTGATCGCTCCGATGTCGGGTGCGGGACAAAATTAAAGGTCCCGCGCGCGTATGGCTTCCGCAGATCCAGCGGGTCCTGTGATGATCCTGCCGCTGTTGTTGCCGATGGAGCTACCGATTCTGTAGATCCAACGCCCGTTCTTCCCACAGACGGTGCCAATTGACGAAGGATTAACTCGGCAAATCCCATGGTAAGGCACCTTGGGTTGTATCGACAGGAAGAGTATAAGGGTGTTGGCGAACTCGGATGGCCGACAAGCAAGGAATTTCTCGCCAGATCTATATTATTAATCTCACAAGTATGATTACAACAGGGACCCGACGAGTTATCGACTCGCTAGGGTTTCGGTATATCAGATTGCACGTAGCCCTATCGCTTCCCTCCTGGCGCATATATATAGGGTTCCAGGTCTCAGGACTTTGAGTACAACTCGAAGTATATCTCGAAGTGTACTAAGTCGGCACGAAGCCTCTTAACTTGTTCCGCACTCCAGGTTCTCTGGAATTCTTTATCTTCTTCGACTTATCTTTTGCATGGGCCATCGACTAGGCCTTCTAGCGGATCACTCTTTAATATAGCGGGTTGGGCATACCTGTTGGGTATAACCACATCAGCAACGTATTTGCCATCCTTCTTAGACTTCCAGTTCTTCTTTCCCTTGCCGCTAGATTTCTTAAAATCGACGGTCTTTGTGACCATCAACATCGTGTGCTCCTTCGTGATTTCCACTTCAGCAGTCTTGAGCATCACGAACACCTCACACAGGGACTTAGCCATACCCTGCATGTTATAGTTCATGTCGAAGCCTTTGTAGCTAGGAGGCAACGATTGCTGCACCCTATCAATCGCCAGCTCATCAGGCATCTTGCATTCCAGAGCATTCAAGCGTTGAACGTAGCCAGACATTTTGACCACGTGCTCGCTCACACTGCTATGCTCTTCCATCTTGGCTGAGAAAAAAAGCTCAGAAGCTACATATCTCTCAGCCTTAGCCTGCGGCTCAAAGACAGCCTTGAGATCAGAAATTATCTCAAAGGTACTCATATTCTCAAAGCACTTTTGCAGGTCGTCTTCCCTTGCGTAGAGCATGCCACTCTGGACAAAAGAGGAATCGTACAATTTGTTCTGAAAATTCTTATTCTCATTATCATAGGCATTGTCTGCAGGAGGGTCACCTAGGGCGGCTTCAATGACATAAGCCACCCCGTGGGGAGTGAGGAGAATCCTCAGGTTGCGCAATCAGGACATGATGTTTGACCCGTTGGTCTTAAGCTTTTCTTTCTCAAGGAACACGCCTAGGTTAAAGGTGGGACGAGACATTTACAATGGAATTTGCAAAACATAAGACTTTGTTCATAAAACATAAGAACTGCCACTAAAACGGATATCCCTCTAATTGTTTTGGTGATTACATGATCCTAGTCCATTGTGCAACACCTCATCATCTGAGATGGCAACACAACTTCAAAGGTAGACATCGAAATGTCGATCACAACAACTCTGTGACTCATGCCCGACCTTTTGGTCACCGTGTTCCGAGGCCATGTCCGTACATGCTAGGCTCGCCATAATAACCTTCAACGTAAACGCTCGTGCAAACATGTCTTACACCCACTCTATGCGAAAGATGATATCGTCATGACCTGCCTCATAATGTAGAACTTTCTTGGTGGTGCATGTTGAAGGGAGAACACTAACGGTATTTTGTAGGGATCATCTTATATTACTACCGTCGTGTAACTAGAAATAACCACACAATATAAGATGCACTCAAAACATCAATATGTAATGCGACGTGATATGGTCCTTGCGTCGATGGTCTCCTTCGCGCCCACAGTTTATAAACAATTTAATAAACCTACCTTGACCATATCACATTGCTTCTGCAAAATAAAGTTAGACGTGGTCTACTTTATCTTTTGCATATTTTACGTGGCTTGGGGCCGTCGTAAATAGAACCGCTTCATATCTACGAAGTTATGACCATAACAACGATCAAATAATTGCATATTTATATATCCCTCATTTGCCCTCCATTAAAAATGCAAAGCCAACTAAAGAGAGAGAGACAGACACCCGCCAGCCAGATATACGGAACAAGCCGTATGTCAGTAGTGGAACCAGTCTCGCGTAAGAATACGCGTAAAGTCGGTCAGAACCGCTTCATCAACTCAATGATGCCGGCAGTGCAAGTGCACGCTAGAGGGTAGCAAATAAAAGACGATGTCCGCGTGAAGAACACGGGTTCTAAAAGCATACACCTATATCTATGCATAGATCGGCTCTGATATCACTGGAGGGGATGGCAAGAAGAAAACAATAATTTTTCTAACAACGATAATAACCTTAAACTAGCCAAGATCTACACTATGCAGATACAGTAATACGGAGGAGATTGGTATACATACCCTTGTAGACCGAAAAGCGGGGATTACGCACCCGTACAAGCGTTGTCGATGAAGCCGACGAAGATGACCTCGAGGTCGTGTAGAGGAAGCAGACTTCCCAGCACCACTAGCGTGGCACCTCGTAGAGTTTCACACATGTACGGTGAAGCCGACTACCTCCAAGCTCCAATCCAGGACGAGCAGCGGAAGACCGGGACCGGAAGACCAGCAGCACGACAGCCTGCGTATGATGAAGAGAACTTTGTTCTTGGCGCAACTCCAACAGGGGAATCACGTTAATCAAGGAGAAATTAGAGAGAAATTGGTGTAATTAAAAAGCCAAGGGAGCACCTCTATATAAAGGGGAAGGAGGGTTGCCAACCTCGCCAGTCGGGCGGTGTGGGACTAATCCCACACCAACCCGCCGGCCCTAGGTGGGCCCCACTTGGCCCACCTAGGACGACCTCTCCCTCATGCGCACCAAGGAGAGGAGTCCCCCCCCCCCCCCCCTCATGGGCCTTCTTTCCACCAGAATGCCCATTTAAGGTATGCAGCCTTTAAAATTTGAAATTAATTAAGAAAAAATGTATTTAACTATTAATTACACTAATTAATATTAAACACATAATATATAATTTATTCCGGCTCCGAAAACTATTTTGTGGCTCTCTGATCTTCATCGGATCTTTCCCGAGACGGTCCTGGTGCTCTCTTTCCTTATTTCTCTTCTGATAAATATGTCGACTCCCCTTAAGTGTGTTACCCTAGCGGTTCAATATAGTAACAGACATGATCGAGACACCTCTCCGATCAATGACTAATTCATGAGCCTAGATCCCCAAAATTAATCCCTGTTATATAACGGATAACTTTGTTGTTCGAACCTGGACACCGAGTCTTAAACCTTTTGCCATGGCGATACTTAGCGTGTCCGGGACTCATTCATAGATATCACGATACCTAGCTTGATCTCGTTATTGACAAAACTATCTTCTACTCCTCCATGATATTATGTCTGGGTCACCTAGTCACATGCTTGCAAGCTTATTTGACATAATCTCACTGAGTGGGCCCTAGAGTATCTATCCTGCTATGCGGACTGGCAAATCCCGTTCTTGACCCCTCGTCTCAATATACTCCATTCTGATACCTGAGAGGAACACCTTTATAGCCATACTATAAAGACATCACGTTTGATGCAATCAAAGTATCTTTCAGGAAGAGCAATACGAGTTGATCTCACGGTCAATGGCGTAATGACTACGTCCTACAAATATTGGGTATGTCCATCACATCGTTCTACCAACGATATGACTCCATTGTCAACTGAGACCATGTCACATGATCGGGAAACCTCGATCATTGATTGCACAATGAACTAGTCACGTAGAGGCTACTAGGGACCTGGTTGTCTGACGTATCACACGTGTATTAATGTTTCTGCTTAATACAGTTATAGCATGACACAAAAACGTATTATGAACAAATGAGATATGATAAATAAAACACTTTATTAATTTCCTCTAGGGCATATCTCCTTAAAAAAAACCTAAGATAATAGGCCATCTTCCACGAAAAGTTCCACAGCTCCGCCATCGCCGAGAAGTTTCGCAGGTAAGAAGTTCATGTTCCGGGACCCTGCCGGGAAGGGGATCGACACCCAGAGCCATCTCCATCGACTCCACCGCCTCCACTTTGACTCCATGATTGTTTGTGAGTATTTCCCCCATGGACTACGGGTTCTAGTTGTAGCTAGGTGGTACTCTCTCCCATGTACTTCAATACAATGTTCTCATGAGATGCCTTACATGATTGAGGTCCATACGATGTAATCCGTGTTGTGTTTGTTGGGATCCGATGAATTGTTACATTATGACCAGTCTATCTATATAAGTTTGTGAAGTTATTGTTGCTACAATCTTGTTATGTTTAATGCTTGTCACTAGTGCATAAGTGGCATGGTCTTAGATTTATTGCTTAGATTGTATCTACAACTTGTATGCACATGTCATTGTCCGGAACCCGAGGTCCCAAAGTGACAATAATTAGGGCAGCCGAGGGGAATGGTTGTGATGTGAGGATCACATATTTTCACCAAGTGTTAATGCTTTGCTCCGGTGCTCTATTAAAAGGAGTTCCTTAATTACAAGTAGTTTCCCTTGAGGCCTTGCTGCAAACGGGCTGGTAGGACAAAAGATGTTGTGCAAGTTTCTCATTGCAAGCACGCACAACTATATATGGAAAATATGAATATATAATTAATAATCTGGATATTCTAACTTAATGTTATTTCAATACTGTCAATTGCCCAACTATAATTTGTTCACCCAACACTTGTTCTTGGAGAGTTACCACTAGTGTAGATAGGTGGGAACCCCGATCCTTCTATCATCATCATTGCTTTCCTGTCAACTCCACGCAAGCAACTATTCTCTAGTGCTATTATGTGTGTGTCACTGTTACTATTGCTCTCATATTACCGCTTCTTTCACAACACCCTTGTTACTAGTGCTTTTCTAGGTGCAGCTGAATTGACAACTCGGCTGTTAAGGCTTATAAGTATTCTTTGTCTCCTCTTCTATCGAATCAATAAATTTAGGTTTTACTTCCCTCAAAGACTGTTGCGATCCCCTATACTTGTGGGTTATCAATATAGCATAAATAAATAAAACTAACGCAAATAGCTGGCTGCCCAAGGGGGTAGCTGCGCATAGCTATCCAACCGTCCATATACGATAGGGGTGAAGTTTCGCATAGACAACGCAATGGCATAGCTTACAGTCGTCCAACGGATCCACAGTCGTCGTCGTAACGAGAGCATGCAGTCTGGCACACGACATACATGCAAACTATCCCCCGGCAAGCCGATAACCATAACATTTTAGCCTGACTGTGAGAATCACACGGCTACATTGTGAGAATCAAACAACTACGTTGTGAGAATCATGCGGCTTCCCACAGGGTGAGTGAATCACGCGAGAGAAATCGGTACATGCATGTTATTCGTAATTACCTGGCCATCCGCACAGATCGAGCTAGTTGGATTGGCCGTCTACGATTGGGTGTAGAACCACAAAATGCTTAAAGCACAGATGCTACGCAGATCCTCTTGTGCTGCATGGGGGGATACCACTACGTTTTGATATATTATGCACCCGTTGAGTGAATCACGCGGCGGGGTGCGCGTCATTCACATGGAAAACAAAGGATGCATGCTTGATGTCCGGCGTATATTACGTGCAACTTCAAGGAACGAGCATCACGGAGCTTTTTTTTGTGCAGACGTTGGGATAAACGGAGGCTAGCGTCAACGTAACTCGCTGCCCCGTTTGCCTTCCTATGTGCTCCATATCAAACATAGTCTACTCTTCATATCCTACAACACACAGCATATGCGCAGCTACCCCCGTAGGAAGGAAATCCACGTTGATAAAACCAAACACATGCAAACATCAGAAAGTAAAATCAACCTAGGAAAAGTTTTCAAAAATAACCCTTCACGTGCAAGATATAAACTGGAAACATCTACCAACCTAGGAAATGCAATCTACTAGCAAAATCTAACACAATCAATTGGAATTACTTCAAAAAGTATTTTTAATACTGAATTAAAAATCATCAAAGTGCTATTGGTGTCAATCTTAATCTGACTAGAACTTTAGTTTCACAAATATCCTGCATACATGGCTTTCAAATCTAGGTAGGAATTCTCTCTGGCTTTCCAGGGAATTAAAGTTGTATGATTTGGATTTACAGAACTCTCAGGATTAAATAAATGGTGAAAACTATACCATTTTCATGATTTAATCTAGCACACACATAAAAACATATTTTTGAAAACGGCAAGATCCACATGGTTAAGAAAACTCATACGTATGCAACAAAATTTAGTTCAAGATTTTATCATGCACAGATCTACCAGAAATGAATAAAAGCTATGCTAGTGATTTTCTGGAAATTAAACAGGGGAAGATTAACCGAAAAAAACATGGAAAGGGGCTGGATCTGGCGCGGGCCAAGTCGCCGAGGTGGGCCGGCCCGCTGCGCTGCACACGCAGGCGAAGAGGTAAGCCGTCGTAGATCTGGCGATGGACGGCCATGATTAGAGCTGGAAGGTTCAAACGTGGACCGTTGATCCGAAAATCGACGATCTTAGCTCATCTTCTTCCTCCCGACACCGGAAACATAGCAGAAACCCTATCTATGGAGGGCGTGCACGCACGGCTCACCTAGGGCTTGAGGAGATGGACGACGTGGGTGGAGGGGGATGCGAAGAGCCAGTGGAAGGTGGGGGAGGTAGTCGTTCGTGCCAGAGGGCCGCGAGAAGATGGGAACGCGGAGGATGCCCGCGACGGGCACAACGAGTTCGCGGCGATACCGGTGGTCCTGCAAGAAAACGGTGATGTCTCAGAGTTAGGTCAAAGTGCGGGGAGCATGAGGATGCATAAAATGGCGAAGAAAGGAGGGATGGAACGCCGGCACGAGCCGATGGCTCCGAGGAAGAGAATGGTGTTCTTCGCCGACAGAGGGAGAGAGCTTGAGTGAGGCTCAGAGGGTGGATAGAGGGGAGGCAGTGGCGTGATGTGGTAGTGGAATGGAGAGGCTAGGAGCACGGGGTCGTGTTTTAGAGGGTTTGCCCGTTCTAGGGTTCCCACGGGATGAGACGGAGAGGGAGTGACCGAGGGGCTATCCCATTGGCTCAGGAGGGCGGTTATGTGGGGGAAGGAGAGGGTTTGGTCGCGGGGGGGCTTGGTCTGGCCAGTGGTTGAGAGGGAAGTGAGCTCTCTTTGGCCGGTTTGAGAAAAGGAGAGAGGGGAGTGGAGGAGAGGGGCGGCAGGGGGAGTGACAAGTGGGCCAGGGTCGAGGGAGGCTGGTCTCCTTCTCCAGCAAGCCACAGAGTTGATGGAGGTGAGAGAGAGAAGAGTTTTGGCCGGGTTTTTAAAGAAAAAGGGGGATGTGCACATGAATAAAATGATACCCTGGTCAACACAAGGTATTAAGCAACCAGGGGCTTAACTAAGGGTCAAAAAAGTTATCCAAGCAAGAAGAGGTGATGGAAAAGAGAGGTGTCCAGGTGCATTCCTCAAAGATGGTCTGAATTTCACTCAGCACAAGCATGAATTAGTGATCAAACAACTTTGAAAACTTAAAGAAAGGTTATTGATAAGTAGTAGAGATGTTAAGGATGAGGTTAGGTGAGTTTCATTTCCAAAAAGATGAAGGAAAGCTCAATAGATGAGGCTATAGAAATGTTAAAAGTTAACAAGAGATAAGATATAAAAGCACTATTCAATAAAGAACAGTTTTGGAAATATTTTTAATTCAAGCAACCTAAAAAGAGGTAAACAAGTTTTCAAGCATGCACAACCATCAAACAATTGTCTATGACTCAAATTAAAGTGATCACTATTCACTTGGTACAAACATAACCACATGTCACTCAAAGAAATACATACACAAGGCAAACAATTTAAGCACATGCAAAATAGATAAAACACACAGACAATAGGGTAACTAACCACTCCCTTACGATAAAACAAACATATTGGTGAGGTGGTTCTCAATATAATTAAGACAAGATTTTGAAGAAAGAGCGGTAAACCACTTCTTAGTAATAGTTTTCCAAAGAAATATTAAACTGAGAGTTTTGGAATAAGAGTTGCAAATACATGCAAAAGATTAATCTCACAAAATATTAGGGCTTATGATATGGTCCTTTATTGTTTTTCAAAGATATGACTTTCGCAGATACTTTTATTTTCTCTGAAAAAAAGGTCTTTCGGTAGCTGCTAATTGTAGTAAATAGGTCTTGTTATACAACTAAGATAGGAGGAGATATAGGAACCATTTTCTTGTCGTGACAAGGCCACAAGGGTTATTTTAACACTTGGCTGATTTTTAATTGGTGATTTTTTTGAGGTCAACAACACCAACACAAATCACAACATGGCAAACATAGTAAACAAGAGTAGAACACATCCATTAACAAGACATTTTAAAAGGTTTTTGTTCACTCAGAATTTTGGGTCTTTTATAATTAAGTTTTTCTTGCCTCCAAAATTTGGGATGATACAGACCTTCCCTCCTTATAAGAATCTCGTCCCGAGATTCCTAAGCGGGTACTAAGAGAGTAGAAGGACAAGAGGTTTGATGATTCTTCATCCTCCGAGGTTTTGGGTTCTTGACTGAGATTTCCTTGTCGATGAGGCGTCTGATTTCTTCTGGACGACTTGGGTCTTTGTTGAAGGTGTTGACATGTTGGTCGTTTGCTGATGCAGGGTTCTTGTTGAGTTGACTTCAAACTCCAGGGTTGGGGCGCAAAGAATTTTTTTTGTCACAACTCTCTCTAATAAAAGTAGCATGCGTCTTCCCCCTTAAAAAGGGGACACTAGAAGGGTAAAAGTTGGTGCTATAAGTTATTGCTAACTTCAAGGTGTTGTTGGTCTTGGGTATCACGATGATCTTCATCTTGGTCGTAGCTCCTTGGTGCTTTGGGTTGATGTAGACACTTGTCCTGATATTGCCGTCTCGAGGGGTTAGCAGGTAAACACATGTCAACTGTTTTCAAGCCTCACAGGGGTGTCAGGTCCATAGACTTGACTCTCTCTTGTTTTTCCTAAAGAGACAGAAGATGATACCATTCACTAATAGTATCAGAACTAACTTGGTTAATTTCTTCAACTGCATCAGTCTTCGGGCTTTTCGTCGTTCTTAGCACCTTGTTGATGATGTTACCTTGATTTGTGTCCACCTTTTGTGTAGCAGACAACCAAAGTTGATGAAGAATTCCTTCGTTCTTGGGCTTCATGACGCTTTGCGCAAATCTTCAAGGGTCGGTTGGATTATTTAGCCTAAAATATTAGTGAAGGTACTTCTCTGTCTCAAGTCGGGGTCAGTTGAGTTAATAAGATTGGCGCGTAGAAGGCCATGACGACACTAGCTTCATGGTACATCTTCACGAGGACGAACTTTCATGTTGGTTATCTCCGCTGTTACTAACATCGATCTTCTTTGCACATCACGGCTTGAGGTTTTCATAAAGTCTTCAAAAAGTAGTGGCTTTTGGCGTTCTTTGAGTCATTCGTGTTGTCATCCGTAAGTGAGACTTCCGTCGGCACTTCTCTTCTGATCTCGGTTTGTAGGTCTTGAAGAGGTTATTTAGTAACAAGTCATTGGTGTTAGATGTTACTCTAAAGTTAGATACGTTTGGTTAGGGATGGTATACGTGTAATTAAAAACGTTCATTAAATTAGGCAAGGCTCGTCACATTATGGGGATGGGCTTTGTTTGGGGCTTTGGTATCATGTGTAGTTAATAACTCTCACGTGTTAAAGTTTAGATCAGAAGGAAAGCATTTTAGGAAGTTTCGAGGACAAGTTTATAAGCGCATTAGGGTGCATCTATGGCAAAAGGTAAGAAAGGTTTTTGTGTAGAGATAACAAGATGTTTAAACAATGCATCTATGGCAAAAGGTAAGAAAGGTTTTTGTGTAGAGATAACAAGATGTTTAAACAAATTTAAAGTACGTGCCTAATATGCATTGCATAAAAGGCGTGCTCGTGAAAGATACCAGAGAACCACATATCCACAACAAGCAAACAAACAAGGCATACAGGAGCAACAAGCATATCAGCAAAAGAGCACACAAGACACCTATAGAACAAAAAGGACACTCAACAATCGCGTTGGTCGGAGAATCCAACCAAGGGTCATATCCTAGAAATCCTATGGATCTTGGTCATTCCAACTTGTTGGAGTCTACATTTCTTCAACTTGGGCTCCTGCTAGAAAGCTTGAGACTGCCGTAAGGTACAAGTAGAGTACCATTGTTGGGGTTGAAGTCTTGATAGTGAGACTGCTTCGGCAAGCAGGGGTTGCTTTGTAGCTTGCTTCTTCACTTGACAACCACCTTGATGTTGTAGGTTGAAGTCTTGAGACTAAACTTCGCCTTCTCGGTACTAGTTACTTAGGTCTCATTTGGGTTCATCGTCAACTCTTTACAAGCTTTGAATAGGGACAATATAGTAGAGAAAATCTTTTGTAATCCTTTAAATTAAAGAGGTAAGGTCAAGATATTTTGGAGAATAGGTGAGGAGTGGAAACCATACTAAGCTTACATAGAATAAATTAGATTTATGTTGATGTAGGTTTTAGCAACATATTTCCTTCCTAAGCTAACGACCATGTGATGCACACGGTGGGTGTGTTGTTGGGAGTACCCAAGAGGAAGGTTTGAAGTAGTGCAGCAGGAAATTTCGCTCAGTTATGAAACCATGGTTATCGAACCAGTAGGAGATGAACATGTGACATCCCAACATTTTATAATGTTCAAAAATTGCTGAAATTTAAAACATTTGTTTTTATTAAAATAAAATATTAAAATGCATAAGAAAACCAACTATAAAAGACTTCAAACATATAGAAAGGGTTGAATATTTCAAATATCTCAGTTTATCATTATTTTCAAAAGTTGTTTCAAGTTAAACATTTTATTATCCATTGTATTTCTTAAAACCTCAATATCTAATTTGCCAAATGTGTTACCAACTTTCAAACCATTTTATTGACATAAAAATAGTTTCCTTATAAGAAATTGATTTCAACCACTTAGCCATATCTATACATAAATTCAAGACTATTTAAAATGGTATAATTGCCAAATGGTTTTCATTCTTTACCTGAATTCAAAACATAGTTTTGGAAATTACAAGTGTATAGGTTATAACTTTAAAACTTCATAGATTATATAATTAATGAATGATCCAAATAAACATATCATTAGCTTAAATGATTTTCAGGTATTTTCAAAACATTAAATGATTTTCCTGAATATATTTAATATAAGAAATGAAATATATTGAAAATATTATCCAAAGATATGTTATAAAGTTTTCAAATGATTTATCATATTATGAAACTTAATGGTGCACAAAATAATTTGAAATAAAAAAATGAATACTCTATAATTTCCATTTCCTTAAAATTATCTGTATTTAGTTATTCCACTATTATACCAAAATAAAGATGAATGGTTAAAGCAAATGAGTTTAAATAACTTAAATTAAAACATATTTGAATATGGGTATTTTAAAAAAATTATTTAGCCAAAAGAAAATTTAATTAAGCTATAATTAAAGCAATATTTCAAAATTAATAATTTTTAAAAAATTTCAAAACATGCCCACTAATGTTTTAAAACATAGATATGAGTATTACAAATTTTGAGAAATTTATTTGACTTCATTTGGACACTTAAATCAAAAGATATGAATTAAATAGAAAAATCAGAAAAAGAAAATACCTGCTGACGTCATTGATGATGTCACATCATCTTCAACCTCTAGCGAAATTTCCGCACCCGATTCCTCCTTCCAAATTTGACGCGATTCATGCGAGATTTGCTCCCTCTTCTACCCCTACATAAACCCCACGTCCTCGTCTCGCTTTCCCCTCTCAAACCCTAACGAATTCCGCCCCCATCCCGTCGGAAAAGCTCGCCGGAGTTCATCCACATCCGCGGCCGTATTTCACAAAATCCGGCGAGGTGAGCCACCTCCCGCGTCCCCAAACCTCACCTGACCATTCCCCGCGTCCTTGCGCACCTGCTCATGCCCTCGGGCTATTTTTCTGTGCAGAGAAACGAGCAAACGAGCTCGACCCGAGGATGTCGGGTTATGACTCCCTAGAACTGGGGGTAGTCACTTCCTCAAGAGTAGTTCGTGAAGGGGATTGAACGCGGAGGTCAATACCCTCGAGGGACACGGCGACGCTGCTCGCCGGACCTGAAGACGAAGCACCCACGACAGAGATGGACACCGGCCCGTACCCAGGTTCACGACCCTCGTGAGGAGGTAAGACCGCTACTCCTGCTTGTCTGTATTGAGTTATGGAGTTTACAGTACAACCGGCCTTGCCGAAAGCCCCCTTGAGGCAGTTCTTGCCTGGAGGGAGGTATGGTGACCTTCTTCCTCCTCCAGGCAGATGCTATCCTACTTGGGATCGCTAGGGTTTACAAGCGTTGTGGAATCAGAAAAACCCGACCCCTCCTACGATGGAGGTCTTGTTTATTTTATAGGCGCCTCCGGCGCTCTCCTTCTACTTGCATTCGAGGTGGTTCCCACATGGCAGTGGCATGGTGGAGCAGGAGTCCACCGCGGCCCGTTCGTCCATGGACGTGGTCCATTGCTGATAAACGTGGTCGCGGTGGCTGACCAGCAGCCGACCGCGCAGTTCTGCTGCAGGGGAGGTAGTCTCTGAGGTGGAGCCCACGATGACGTTCTCCGTTGGAGGGTTTCGCCGTCCACCTGCTTTATCGCCAGAGTAGAAGGTCCTGGCAGTTCCGCAGCAGGCGGCGCGTCTTTATTTACCCCTTTATCGCGTAAAACGGAAACGGGGGTGCTTGCGTCACCACGTGTGCATGTCAGGGGCCATGTGCGTCTGGCCGTACTTCCTTGGCCGCGACGTTTCCCTTCAGGCCTGAGGAGGCCTGAGGGGGGTTCATGTTGGAAGACTGGTTGGTCGGGAAAACGGCCTTTGCCGTCAGAAAGTCGGTCGGGAATCAGTATTGCCGACCGACCTGGTCGGTCACCGTAAGTCCGGTCGGCAAAGGCCTTTCCCGACCGACTTTGGTTTGCCGACCGACGGTGCGACGCCACACCCCGAGCTTTGCCGACCAACCTTTCATTTGCCGACCATCTTTTCTTCGCCGACCGACATTTCTTTGGCCCATGAAACGGGAGATTTCCTTCTACCAGTTGGTCGGGAATTAATATTGCCGAACAGCAATTAAGCAATTTTCGGTTAATTTCAAATTTCAGTACATTTGTCTAAGACAGACAGGTATACATGCACATATCAGACACACAAGAGCACAAATGTCTTAAATTCTTACAACACTAATGCTCATATGTAATTCTCAGTTGATTACAACATAATGAAGTTCACATAATAATAGATAACCGATCACCCCATAAGAAGGTTTTACACAGAGGAAGTCTACCAAGTTACAAAATGGAAGCCAAATGACTACCATATGACCAAGTTTTCACAGATCATTTTGTTGATGGAAACATCCAGCTACTTGGTGGTTTGCGGCAAAAGTTTTGCATGTTTGAAGGGGACACCTGCACAAACAATATACACATATGAGATTGTTCCTTAGATTGTCCAAGTAACAACTACAACACGCAAAATGATAACCAGCAAATGCTAATTGATTTTTTATTGATAACTACCAAGAAGAATGATAACCAGCAACGAAAATTGATAAGCAGAAGAATGATACCAGCAAAAGCATGGTTGAATTAGCAATCTGCTACACCCTAGCCATATAAGCTGCACCCTAGCCATATAATCTGCAGAAGCTGCCAACCCACATGCGCACGACACACATGAAGGATTTCAACACTCAAATTACTGAATCTCTACATTGAATTGCAGACTTAGAAACTGACATATATATTTTGATGCACACCATCATGTAAGTAGAATGTGGTCTATCTGTGCTAGGAGCTATCGAAATCAAATTCCAATTAGAATGTGGTCTATCTGTGCTCAGTACCAACTGATCAACGAGTATATATATCAAGTATCTAGTATCTAGTAAGGATGCATGAGATGCGTACAAGGCTTTCATCACCATCAGTTTCCTCATCAATCTGAGGTCTTGAGTTCTGTCAAAAACAATGCAATGAACAGATTAATGTAATGATAAAGATTTAATGCAATGAACAGATTAGACATGTGCAAAACAGTTCATTACTTGTCGAGAAGTAGAACCATGCTGCGATGTAGGAGCCTCCAAATTATGCCCTCCCTATGAAGTTGGCATCTTTTGTTGCATTCTCGGTAATTAGAATAGGATGTGATCTGAAACAATTCGAAACTACATAGATATTATAACCTTATGAAGGTTGCTCTGCAGGATTTGCGTTGCCGCTTTCTTTTGTTCCCCTGGATCTCAAAACACGTCTTTCAGCTATATTATCAAGTGCTGGGGAGGGTGCCTGGACAGATATCACACAGATATAAGCTACGACAAGAAAGTGAACTAAGATAAATAGAAAAAAGGACTAGCACAGCAAGAAACATTTTCTCTAAGTGCAGCACCTTTCTTTTTTTGTTTTGTTTTGGGGGTAGGCTCTGTTCGCATACATCTCTAAGTACAGCACCTTTATGGTGTAGGAGTGCCAACCTTTTCTCGCTTTCTTCCACGTTCTTCTTTCTTTAGAGTTCATACTCGACTTGTGCCAGTTGTTCATCAGTAACCCACGGTTCCTTATTCCTTCCTCTTCCGCTTGCCATTTCTTCTGCAAAAGACACACTATATGAATACATTGCTGGAAATACAACATATAAGCGATAAATTATAAACATGGCTTACTTTTTATTAATATCACTTGATTTAACTACCAGAAAGCAGAACAGGTGCTGTCCTTGGTATGAAGTCTAACTAGGAAACGGAGCCACACTACATCACACCTACTCATTAGTTTCAGAAAAAGTAATTGTTGTCCAGTAACAAAGATCTCAATTAACCTGACCTTTATTCTATAGAACAACACCACTACTGTAGTGTGTACTTGTCGACAGCGGAACTTGGTTCTATGGAAATTCTTCAGTCTAACTTGGGTTGAATCGTTCCAACTCTATTTCTAGCAGGCTAATCTCATATACTTAGCATGAACTAATTTATACCCGATCTAATTTAGGCGGGACCATTCCACTGACTTCAAATGACCAGCATCTGATATTGCTCCCACGGTTCGTATTTAGTCTATGACAATGAACAAACATTCCTGGAGGTAGCAAGCCATGTCCTAGATTCACATTTGCAACTCCAGTTCAGGAGGTAAATGAAACTGATCTAACTAGACTAATAGAATAACTCATGTGCTCTATTGTCCAACTAAGTTCAGTGAACTAGGTAGGAAACTGGAACGCTACTCAAACCATTGTATTTGCTAAACCATGTGAGTTGGAATCTGTAAATAAACTAAAATAGGTATGAGTGTTACACAGGAATAATTGTGAGTGTTCCCATTTACAGCCATGATATAGCTCTTGTCTAGATTCAGCTTCCAGCTTGTGTAGAGATTGTAAGAAAGGATCGTCCAGTTTTGACAGCAATAGCATACGCTGTGAAATGCAGCAGCTATGAATCTTTTTTTGGAACTGACCAGATGTGAGAAGCTAGCTAACTTGTAACGGGCATCAATGGTTTAAGTACACAAAGCACGTAGAAATAGAGGTTCCGCCGGGCATCAATCGTTTAACTTGTAACCCTACCATTTAGGCTTACGGACGAAGCAGACCGAGCGGACAGGCCGCCGGCGGCCGGCGACCCGGCGTGTCCGCCTGCATCATGACAAGGCACAGAGAAAGGGAGAGACAGGTGACCTCACCGCTGCAGGTAGGAGAGCGCCGCCGCCACATCTCGCCCGAGAGTGCCAACGCCCGTCGGAGAGGGCGGCCGCAACCGCCCGTCCAAGAGAGCCGCCGCCGGATGGAGAGAGCACGTCGGCTGCGGAGAGATCTCGAGCAAGAGCTCGCGCAGTCGACGGTGGAGAGAGACGGGGGAAGAGATTGGTGGGCACTCGAAGGTGGAGAGACGGGAAGATTGGAGAGAGACGGGAAGATTGGAAGGGATTGGTGAATTTGGGGATTTAGGGTTGCAGCTGCGTGCGGGAGGTGGTTTGGGGATTTAGGGTTCCAGCCGCGCGCGGGCGGTGGGTTTGGGGATTTTGGGTTCCAGCCGCGCATGCGGGCGGTTGTTTGGGGATTTAGGGGAAATTTGCGCGCGTGGTCTAATTTTGGCGCGCACGGGCCGGATAACTTAACGACCAGCAGTTGGTCGGTAATTCTTTGCCGACCGATATTCCGTCGACTATACAGGAAATGCCGACCGATGGCTAGACAGCAAAGGCGGTGATATTACCGACCGACTATCTGACACTATAGACGACGTTTCCCGACCAACAGTTGGACGACAGCTTTCCCGACCAACATTCTGTCGGTGTTGCCTACTTTTGCCGACCGACGCCTGTCGGGAATGTACTGCTGTGGTGTAGTGATTCCCTCGAGGTGTCCATTGAAGCGAGGGATCTGCTGAGGCCCTCGTTTCCTCTTCAGGCCCTCGAGGGGAATTGCCTCTCGAGGGTCCCGCTAGGCAGTGATGCCTGGTCCTTAGTCGTTTCGTCTGACTGGCCAGCGTGCGAGGCCTGGGGGGAGTGGGCTCTCCATACCCCAGTTCCCACTGGGCCGACAGTAGCCCTTGGGCCCACGATGGGCACGATTGAGCCCATGGGCTCAGGCGAAGCGTCGTGGGCCCGAGCCACGCGACACTCAAGCGAGTAACGGTCTCGCACGGTCCGGGGCGTGAGTCGTGGGGGGTCCCACCACGCCCCGGTAACTGCTCCTTGAGGGGGGTATAAAGCCCGTGCGCAGCGGCAGGGAGCCTTTACCGTTTCCAAACCTTCTCGCAGAAGTTTTCGCCTCCTAGAGCTCTCCGCCTCCGCTCTCTCCTGCGATTCTCCTTTCTCCGTCTCCTTCAGGCCTCTGAGCCAGCGACGATGAACCCCCTCAAAAGCAAGGGCAAGGCCGCCGCGGGGTCTTCCTCCCAGGCGGAGGTCCCTGAGGTCGTGCAGGGCGCGGCGCTGCTGGGCGTTCGCGTCAACGAGAAGGCGCTCGCCAAGGTCCAGTTCCTGGTTGCGGACCGGACGAACGAGCTCGGCACCACCGCCTTGAAGCCCGTGGTGCATGGGAAGCGCCCGCGAGGGTACTTTCCGATCTTCCAGCATTGCCTCGCCGCGGGACTGGTGCCGCCCTTCTCGCCGTTCCCGGAGGCGGTGCTGGCGTTCTATCAGGTGCAGTTATTGCACCTGCATCCCAACTCCATCCTCATCCTCGCCGTCTTCGCCTACCTCTGCGAGGCGTATCTGGGCCTGGAGCCCACGGTGGGGCTGTTCCGGTGCTTCTACACGCTCAAGATCACGGCGAAGAACGAGCGCTCAGGGTGCGTCTCGTTCCGCATCGTCGACGCCATGGGGAGCGTCTATATCCCCATGTCCTGGAGCAAGAACAAGTCCATCACCTCGGTGACGAAGAAGGTGGATGACTTCCGCTAGAAGTGGTTCTTCATCGGGGTGGAGCGTCCCTACGCCTTCCTCGAGGTCCCCGACGAGCCCCCGCTGAAGAACTCCCACTGGGTCAAGGCCACCTTCGACGGCGCGAGGAATGTAAGCCTGATGGGGCGCCTGAGTTTCCTCCGCGAGGAGGGCCTCACGGGGCAGATGATCGTGGCGGACTTCGTGACGCGCCGCATCGCGCCCCTTCAGGCACACTCGATGCCCATGTGGATGTACTCGGGGCCGAGCGACAAGATGCGGCTTCATGTCGAGGACAACGACAAGGAGACCGTCGACAACGTCCTCTCCGCGCTTTTCGTCAACCCATCGGTGCCTAACGTGGATCAGCTCTCCGCGACACTCCGACCTCTTAATCAATACAACTTGACGGAGTGCATGGACATCCTGGAGTGGATGCCTCCGTTCACCCCGACAGGCCAGGCGGACTCAGAGTTGCCGACGACAGCCATGCGGGGAGCGGAGGGGGAAGATTCTCCCTCGGCCTCAGGAGCTGGCCCAGGTGAGGAGGAGGCCACGGCCGGGGAGGTGTCTTCTTCGAGGGCCGGGCCATTCACTGACGAGGTTTGCGACATCTCGTCAGGTGACGATGACGCCTTCGTGGTGGCTCCCTCGCGCCCCGTGGAGGAGGAGGCTGAGGAAGAGGAGGCCTCTGACACGGAGGCCTCTCCAGTGAGGCGCGGGCCCCGCACCAAAGCCGCCGTGGACCGCTTGGGGGTGAGACCGTCTGACGTCCCCTCGAAAAGGAAAGCGGTGACGCCCCCCGCGAGGCCTGGACCCAAGACCTTCCCCTCATGTCGCTTGCCAGGCTTGACGTGGGTCGATGCTGGCGCCCCCCCTTCAGGGTAAGAGTTCGTGACTACTGGTCACTTGCGTTTTGTTTTCTCTCTTTTTTACTTCGCTTTTTACTGAAGATCTTTTCTTGGGCTTTTGCCAGTGATCTTGTGCCTGCGAAGCGCTGAGGTGAAGAGAACCACGGCAGAGACCGTGGCTGACGAGGCCACGAGGCCAATGGAGACGGCCTCTGCAGACCCCACTGAGGGTGACCCTCAATCGGAGGCGGCTGTGCCTCAGGTGGGGGCGACAGAGCCTCAGGCGGCTGTGCCTCAGGCAGGGGCGACGGCGCCTCAGGTGGAGGGGGGAATGCCGTGCCTAGAGGCACCTACACCGCCCCGAAAGCCGAGGGTGGTGGAAACCACGGCGGAGAGGGCTTCCACGCCGCCACGCGCTCCGACTCCTCCTCGCGCGGTTACGCCTCCAAGTGAGGCAACTCCGCCGCGCGGAGCAACGCCGTCACGTGCGTCGACGCCACCGCGCGTGCCTACCTCACCGTCTGCGCCCACTGCTCCCGTGGCGCCTGCGACGGAAACGCGCGAGACACCAGCTGGCGCGGGCGCATCCACTGAGGGAGACTCTTCCTCGCCTCCTCGTCAAGATGGAACCGAGGAGCGCCCTGGCGCCGCGGGCACGAAGAGGTTGCCGGCGCGTCCACAGGCGGAGCCCAGGCTAGCCCCTGAGCTCACCCCGAGGTCGGGCCCTCGGGACTCGACGCCGGAGCCGGGCCCTCCACGAGCCGGGAACTGGTCCTTCGAGGCTGGGACTGGAGCGCGGGGCGCCGCGAGGTCGCCTTCGGCCTCGTGAGAGAATCCTTGGAGGGCTTGGAGGCGCACCTCGCCCTCGGGGACATATGGCTCGCTCGGCAGCGGGAGGAGCTTGCGAGGTCGTGGGCATCCTTCCATACGGCGGTCGAGGCGCGCCGGCCGGAGGACTTGGCGCTGCAGGCCGCGCGCGAGGAGGCCACCCGCTTCGCCAAGGAGATCTGCGAGGGGGCCATCCGCGACGCCGCAGAGCTCCTCGAGCCCCTCCAAGCGGAACATGACGCCGCAGCGGAGCTCCTGCGCCAGGCCAAGGCGGAGCGCGAGGCGATGGAGGGCTCGCTGGCGCAGAAGCGCCGCGAGCTGGGCCAGCTGGAGACCCAGCTGCTCTCCGCCCATCAGGCCGCGTAGGGCGCTCTGGTGGACGACCGCAAGGGCTTTGCCGAGCGCGAGCGACAGCTGGCCCTCAAGGAGAAAGAACTGCGACAGCGCGAGGAGCAACGCCTTTAGGAGGAAAAAGACTTAGCCGTCCAGCGCGAAGTCCTCGAGGAGCGTGATGAGACCTGGCCTAGGCGATCTCGAAGTACGACGAGAAGGTCGCTGCCTAGAAGCTCGCTTATGAGCGCTTCGAGTGGCGTTTTGCCGAGAAGAAGAAGGAGGCCAAGGACGCCCTTGTGGACCGCGAGAAGCAAATTCCGCAAGTCCACCTCTCAGAAGTATCGCGACCTGGCCCAGACGCAGGACGACCGCTTCAATGCCAAGCACGCCGCGGATGCTCAGCGGATCGCCTGGATCGAGAGGGTGAACTCCAAGCTGGAGGATCGCCTCAAGCGCGCCAAGGACAGTCGTCGCCGAGCGGAGGAGGCTCGCACCGGCCAAGGACGTGGAGGAGCAGGTGGCCCCTGCGATGGAGCGGGCGGCGGAGGCGTCGGACTCAGCTTAGGCGTCTCGCGCGCTCACGAAGCAGCGTGAGCGCATGTTCAAGGCCTTGGTTGCTCGTGGCAACGAGCTTGCTGCGCAGCTTGGCGCGGACGCGCCGCACACCGACGTCCGAGGCCGCGGCGATGCTGCCATGTACCTGGTCTACTTTGACCAGCTCTTCGCGGCACACGAGGACCCCGTCGCCGAGCTTCGCGAGAAGATCGAGGACGAGAGCCGGCAGCTCCTGGGGGTGGTTGTTGACCGCATCATCACCAACCTCCGGCTCCTCACGCCAGGCTTCGACCTCTCCTCCGTGACAGAGGCTGCTCAAGGCGAGGACACGCGGCGGGTCTCCAGTTCCGTCCACGAGCAAGTTGACGCCTTCTGCAACCGCTTCAGGCGTGCGGAGGCTGCGGCGGAGGACAGCGAGGAGGAGGCCAGCTCTGCCGAGATCGAGGAGGGAGCCGCGGAGGAGGTCCAAGGCGACGCTGCTTCCCCCTGAGCCACACCTTATTGCGCCTGCGTGCGCTTGTATCTGAAACAATCTTGTGTTTGGATATTTTTAAGACCTTTTGGCCTGTAATATACTCTTTATTGCTATTTGTGTTTAGCTTGATTGCCCCTCGAGAGGTCTCTCTGGACTCATCTTCATGTCTATTTGCTCTCTGTGTCGGTAAGACCCATATCTTCGTGCCATGACTCTGCCGCTTCGATATGCAGGAGCAATGACTCCGCAAGGCCGGGGGGAGTTTAGGCCTAGGAGAGGTAAGAGCCCTGAGTCGCGATGCCTCAAGTGCCCCCCTTAGACGTGCGAGTAGTCCATGAAGCGTAAAGGCAAGCGAAGTCGCGTGAGGGGCAAACGTGCGCTAGAGGGTGAGAAAACGCCCTTAAGCCGTGGGTGCGAGACTTAGCTTCTGGGGGTTTTCGCCCTGTAGAGGCTTTTTGCCTGGCCAGGAGGCTCTCTTGAGGGATCATCCCCGGGTGTCTCCTCAGGCTTGTGGTGGCTTATGTTCCCTGTAGATGTTAGAGAGGCGAACCCAAACGCTGGAACACGGTTCAAGGGACTCGTGCGCGCTTGTAGGTCCCCTCAGGCGTTCCTTGCGAGGAGAGTAAGCACCAAGGTCATCTGTAGAGATGGCGTGTTTGTGGGATCTTGTCCTCCAGCCAGAGCTCGGACTCTTGGATTTTGCAGTGCTGCTGGTTTGTCATTTGAGGCACTGGCACCGTACTCAGCCCTAGCTCGCGAGGTACGCATGTGGAGAAATATAAGCGCACACTTCAACAAAGTAATGCGTAAAATAAAACTCACCAAATATATTACATAACGGCGCCGAGGCTCTAAGTTCACTTGGGAAAGAAATTGTTTCATTATGCTTGGGGTTGCCAAGTTAATGTTTTGACCATGTCGAGGCATGGGGACCACCCATTAGTGGCATTTGGGTTGCGCAGGATTTGCTCGAGGGGGAAGAGGTGACCACCGTGATGGGGTGTCCCTGGAAGTAGTGTCGCAGCTTTCTTGAGGCAATGAGGAGTGTGAGGAGGAGCTTCTGCTGCATCGTATATCGCTCGTGAGCATCGCGCAGTACTGTGCTGACGAAGTAGACTGGATGTTCGACAAGAGTAGTCTGTGTAGACTTGGTATGCTCTGCCTGAAGGGGTTCCGCTAGGCCCTCAAGGGGGTTGCCCTCTGGGGGAATGACCTGGCCTTCGAGGGGGTTTGCCTCAAGGGGCTTGTCATGGGCCTCGGGAGGGTTGGCCTCAAGGGACTTGACAGGCTCCCTGGCGGGATCTTCTTGCAGCAGTTGACTTGGAGCAGGCCTCTCGTCGAGCTCCAGATCAGGAGGCTTTTCTGTTGGAGTGGTTGCACTCTTCTTCTGGCGCGCTGGCTCTTCCCTTCCTACCACAAGGACGCCACTGGCTGTCTGTGGAGTAGCTGACAGGTACAGCTTCAGGTGCTCGCCTGACTTGGGGCAACCATTACCGGTAGGCTGGCCAGGTACTTCTTCAAGTCCTCAAATGCTTTTTCAGCTTCGCGGTCCACTTGAAAGTGCCGTTCTTTTCATGATCTTGAAGAAGGGCAGGGCTCTTTCGCCGAACTTGGAGATGAATCTACCCAAGCTGGCCATGCATCCTGCTAGGCGTTGCGTTTCCTTGAGCCTGCGTGGAGGCTGCATGTCCTCTATTGCCTTGATTTTGTCAGGGTTTGCCTCTGTGCCTCTGTGAGACACGAGGAAAGCAAGCAGTTTGCCTGAAGGCACTCCGAAGACGCACTTGGCGGGGTTGAGCTTGATGTTCACCTTGCGCAGGTTGGCGAAGGTCTCTTCAAGGTCCCCGAGTAGAGTGTCTCCTTCTCAGGATTAAACGACGATGTCATCGACATATGCCTCGGCGTTTCTCCCCATTTGCTCGCCAAGTGCTATCCTCATCAGCCTCTGGAAGGTGGCTGCGGCATTTTTTAGGCCGAAGGGCATGCAGACGTAGCAGTACACACCGCAAGGGGTGAGGAAAGTCGTCTTCTCCTCGTCCTCCTTAGGCATTTTTATCTGATGATAACTAGAGAACGCATCAAGGAAGCAGAGGAGCTCGCAGCCTGCCGTGGAGTCCACGATCTGGTCGATTCTAGGCATGGGGTAAGGGTCCTTGGGGCAGGCCTTGTTTACGTCGGTGTAGTCGATGCAGAGGCGGCCTCGTCCGGCGGGCTTTGGGACTACCACGCCGTTGGAGGGCCACGTGGGGTGCGCGACTTCACAGACGACCTTTGCCGCTTTGAGCTTCTCGACCTCCTTGATGATGAATGCTTGCTTCTCGGGGGCTTGTTTTCTTGCTTTTTGCTTGACGGGGCGCGCGTTTGGACACACGGCCAAGTGGTGCTCGATCACCTCCCTCAGTACACCAGACATATCTGACGAAGTCCATGCGAACATGTCAGAGTTTGCCTGGAGGAAGGCGACGAGCGCGCTTTCCTATTTGGGAGGCAGCGCAGCGCCAATGGTGACGCTAGCCCCCGAGCCTTCAGCCCCCGAGCTGCTGGAGCTTAGAGCGACATTCTTTGTGGCGGCTGGTTCTTGGGAGAACAGCTGCTTCTTCTTCTTGGGCCTCTCGAGAGGCTCTAGGTCCTCGTCCGCGGGGAACTCCATGGCCGCAGCCTTGTAGGCTACTTCGACAGCGCGGGTGGCATCCAGGACATGTCCACGGATGGTGATTGTGCCAGCGCTGCCGGGAATCTTGACCATGTTGTAAGCATGATGCGTGACGGC
The DNA here is from genome assembly GCA_026929855.1 of Poa annua. NCBI lineage: Eukaryota > Viridiplantae > Streptophyta > Magnoliopsida > Poales > Poaceae > Poa > Poa annua. The sequence continues at coordinate 100,398,772 of CM049427.1, forward strand.
CATGAATTTTGCGAGCGCGGGGTAAACGAGGATGGCATTGTATGGCAGGACGATGTGTGCAACATCGAAGTCGATGTGCTCGGTGCGGTAATTCTCCTTGCTTCTGAAGGTGACGGCAAGCCTGACCTGGCCTAGAGGCTCGATCGAGCCGCTGGTGACCCCCGTGAAGGGCCTGGAGGGATGAGCCGCTCGTAAGGAACTTGAAGCGTTTTGAATGTATCTATGGAGATGACATTCAGGCCCGCCCCACCATCAATGAGTGTCTTGGAGACAGCGAAGTTGTCGATGGTGGGGCTGCAGACCAGCGGGAGGGTTCCAACAGCCTTGGTGGACTTGGGGTGGTCCTGAGCGTCGAAGGCGATTGTCGTGGTGGTGTCACGGCAGATGCCATAGGATGGCTAATGTGTGGGCCCGATGGACGTTGGTGGATTCGGGGAGGGATAGCGAGCTGAAGAGCTCACACGGGGAGGATCCCGGTGTAACCGAGATCTCCCAAGAACAAGAAATAAGATCAAAGTGTAAGGGGAAAGATCTAGCAAACACGAACAAATGCACGAAGGCACAGAACACACACACGATGTACCCAGGTTCGGGGCCCTCGTGGGGAGGTAACACCCCTACTCCGGCCTTTCCTCTCAATATAAGTGTGGAACAAGGGCTACAACTTGCTCTCAGAGCTCTTGAGGTGAAGAACACGAAGAACTAGATGAACTAGAGGGAGGAGGAAGTAAACGCTCTAGGAGTAAATGAGACTAGAGTTTTGGCTCCCAAGTTGGTCTCTCCTTCGCAGGAGCAGTTTTGGCACCTTTTATAGAGTTCCGGCTAGGAGCGCCGGAAACCCTAATCCGGCTTGGCCCCACCGGACAGGCCTAACGGTTATGTCGACACCGGCTAGTGCGACCTAGCCGCCGTGCTATCCGGCGTAGCCCCTTCGTCATCATTCCGGCAAGGACGGCAGGCGCCGTCCTGGAACATCGTTGTCCCCCTGTCAGAGACAAGACATGTCTTTGCCCATCCCGGGTAGCCTTTTCCGGATTGCCGGGCTAGGCATGTCCGGTCTTGTCGTACCGTTGTCGTACCGGCTGACACGCTCCCGTGTCAGGAGGGAGGTGACCATGCTTCCGTGTCAGGCGGGAGGTGACCATGCTTCCGTGTCAGGGGGGATGGTACTTCCCCCCGCATCAGGCGGAAAAGCCTGCTCCAGACCGTTGACGGCCTACCGGCATCCCTCATGCCGGTCACCTCCTTGTTCGACCTTGCGAGTCCTCCCTGCACACATAAAGCAATCTCCTAGGACCGAGATAAACACTCCGGTTAGCCCTTACCCGGGTTGCCTATCCGGTACCTCCGGGTACTTCTCCTTCTGGGGGTCTACTCGGAGCCACCAGGTCCGAGGTCTCTCCGGATGCACCCGAGTTCCTCTTAGGATGAGTATCTCTAGGCCTAGCCTCTCGAAGATGTCTTAGCCCACCAGCAAAGACATCTTCGAGAAGCTAGTTCTTAGAGGAATCACCCGCTGATGCCTGTGCTGTTATGAGGGCTCGGGGTGGCTATTTATAGCCACCAGGGATGACCCTTGCGCCCGCCAGAAGGCACCTTGTACTCTACCAGCTCCGAAAGGTCAAGTTACCCCTTCAGCGCACCAGGGGGTGGCTCTTGCTCTCGCCAAAGGTCAAGTACTGTTGCCACACTGTCGAATTGCGCCGGGATCTGCCGTACCCGGGGGGTAGCCCCCCGACACTAGTCCCCGAAGCTGGTGCTGCGCAGCGACCCCGGATGATGTGCGGGATCAGCTTTAATAACAACAATCACCCAAGGAAACATGAGACGATCCTTTGATTTGATGCCGAGACGATTTTTACCGAGATCCCCACACTGAGATCCTTTCGACCGGAAGGCCATGCTCCTAACCGGATAGTGCCCCGTCAGTGAATATTATCGTTCACGCCGGATTGAATTCCAAATCATGGGTTGGGTCCCACCCGAGGTCTTGTCGAGTCAGAAACGCACTCGAGTGCTTCTGACCGAGCACGCCGCTGCTCGAGTTCGCGCGCCGGGATCCGCAGCCGATCCGAAGTCCAACCGTTGGGGCTCTGTGGCCCGCGGTGTGGCCGGATCGGGCGCTCCTGGGGACGCCACGTGCCGCGCGGCACAAAACTGATCCCACCCCCGATCGGAGAGATTGTGGGCGGGAAACTCGGAAACCGCTCCGGATCCTCCCCATAAATAGGGGACCGGAACGGTCTCTTCTTCTTCTTCCACAACTCCTCATCTTTCCCGCAACCGTCTCGAGCATTTCGCCGTCGCCGCGCTCGGAGCCCAAGCCTCGCCGCTGTCGTCCGTCGCCGGAGCGCATCGCCTCCGCCATCGGGCCACGCTACTCTCGCTCGTCATCGCCCTCATTCCCTCCGGTGAGTTCTTCCACCCGCTCCGGCGAACTTCACCACGACGGCGATGCTTCGTGCTCGGCCGTGAAACCACGCACCCGCGGGTTGCGCCGCCGCCGGCGAGCGCGAGCCGTGCGGCGTTGACGACGGTGCCTTCCATATTTTATCCTTCACTTGCATTAGGTCATCTTCATATCTCACCCGAGTATATTCGCGTCGATTAAGTTTCATTTTATTTGCGCTCGGTAGATCTTACTTGCTCGAAACCCGGTTGCTTTTAGGAGTTTTTGATCCGGAGTCTTAGCTCCCGATGTCTTTTCAGATATTTTTTTTTCAGAGAGGCACTTGACGTCCTGGCTTCCGCGGGTTCCCAACCTCCAGGATCCCGCACTCCTAGCCCGCCTCGGGCTGCTCCTTCTCCACCTCGCCCTTCCGTACATAACAGCGAGCACCCTGCCTCTGGTGCCGCAGACTGCCGCCGCGACTCCGGATGCTCGTCCCGTGGTGGACGATATTCCGGCCCAGGCTACCGCCGCATCCGAAGACATCCTCCTCCCGGACAGCCCGCGTAGGGTGTCCCAACTCGAGACGGACATCGAAAGTCGTCCTCAGCAGGTCGTGCAGGGAGCCTCCTCCCGGCAGGCCCCGGGCAAGACTCCTCCGCCGAAACAGGCCACGGGTCCTTCCCGGCAAACCGATCTTCCTTCCGGGAAATCGCGCAGCAAGGCCGCCGGGCAGAAAATGGCTTCCGCCAAACCAACTGCCCCTCCGACATCTTCGGCCCAAGACTTGGCCCTAAGCACGGGTAAGTATTCGCGATTACCGCCACCTCCTGCCGAGATCCCCACTGCCGCCCTGCAGATGCTGCGAGCAACCGTAAGCTCCTTTGTGTCTTCAGGATCCCGGGAGTTCGTTGGTGCTAGCGCGCCTGGCGGTTCCGGCGTGCGAGTTGTCGAAGAGTACAACCAAGCCTGGATCGCCGCCGACGCTTCCAAGATCATGGAGGGCTTGCACGCTGCCGGCCCTAGCCGCAGCGCCCAAGCTCTACATGCTCTCCAGGTGGCTGCGCTGGACGTCACTCAGGTGGTCGATGTAAGTTTGTTCCCTTTATCTTTTTCCAAAATTTAACTGCTCCATCCCCACTAGTCCCCGAGATTGGTGCTTAGTGCTCTAGATTCCACCGAATAGCAGACCACTAGGCTCCAATCTTTATAACAAATAACAAGACTTTGAACACGAGTCCCCGAGATTGGTGCTTAGTGCTCTAGATTCCACCGGATAGCAGACCACTAGGCTCCAATCTTTAGAACAAATAACAAGACTTTGAACACGAGTCCCCGAGATTGGTGCTTAGTGCTCTAGATTCCACCGGATAGCAGACCAGTAGGCTCCAATCTTTAGAACAAATAACAAGACTTTGAACACGAGTCCCTGAGATCCTCCCTACCGAGTAGTTTAACTGACGTGGATCCCGGAACACCTCGAGTCCCCAGGATCGTTCCCGAGATTGACATCGTTCTCCTTGTTTGGATCCAGCATTGTGGCAAGAAACACGGCAGCATCTTCCACCGACTTCTTCCTGACTTTGGTCAGTCCAAGAAAAGTGAGCGGTGCCTCCGGGAGGAGCGGGACGCCGCGCGAAAAGTCTCGGTGGAGCAAAAGTCTGCGCTTGCCGCGACCCAGTCCGAGATCGCGCTGCTAAGTACCGAGCTCGAGAAGGCCAAATCTGCCGCGACTGACATGAAGGCGCGCTTCGTGGAGGCGTCTAAGAAGAAGAAGGAGATCTTGGATCAATCCGAGGCGCGCGCGCACCACGCCGAGACCGAAATGGCGCTTCTCCGGTCACAGGCAGATATCTGGCTCTCCGAGCTAACCGGGTTGAACCGGGATCTGAATAGTAAGTTTACCGAGATCTTTTTCTCCTGCTCTCTTTCTTTACTGTTACCATCCTCATGACCTGGCAGCTTGACAGCTCTTCTTTTTACAGGACAATTTGAGCACTCCCGCGACGCCGCCAACTTTGCAGTCGCTGCCGCCCGGAAGAAGCGTGCCGGGAAGGGTCCTGTCTCGGACTCCTGGGACATCGAAGGACCACCTCACCGCCCTGAAGGCACGGATAGAGCCTCTTCGGTCGATCGGGACCGAGCTGATCAGTGCGGCCGTCCATGTTCATGGAGCACTATGGCCAGGCGTCAGCGCTACCCTCTCGGTCAGCGAATTGGCGACTGCGCTCCGAGATGCCGGCAAGCGACTTCACGCTTGGAAGCGCTCTGGTGCGCGGGCTGGTGCTGACCAAGTCTTGACCCATGTGCTTAGCTGGTACGAGGGTCTCGATCTTGATGTGATCCAGCGCCTGCGCACCATCTCGCCGTGGTGCACCGATCCGGCCAAGATCCAGCGGCGCCAAGAGGTGGCGCATCGCGTCGCGTCCTGGTCCGACATCGGCGTCTTCACCACCAGCCTCATCACTTCTGACTCCGAGTCAGATTACGAGGACGATGGTGAAACTGGTGCAACTGGTGACGCGGACGCCGAGATCCCGGAGGAAGACGATGCCGCTTCCGGTGCCGCCACCGAGATCGTGGACTACTGGGATGCTGCCACTCCATCGCCACCCGAGGCCTCTCAGGCCGAGGCGCATCCGGAGGCCCAGAGTACCGCTGCTGGCGCGGAGGAGACTGTCGCCGCCGTTCCTGCTGCTGCTGCCTCCGAGAAGCCGGCTTCCCCTATTGCCTAGAAACACTTAAGTGTAGAATCGTTAAATCCCCGGGATGCCGGGTGCAACTTGTAATATATACTTTTTAGATTCGTACTTTGCACTATGTTATATATAAAAACAAGCTATGTTGGTTTACTCTGCAACGAGTCCCCGAGTTCATTTCCATTTCTACCGTACTCAGGTAATCTCTGCTCTTGTCTACCATTTCGGCGTTCGACAGTCGAGTCACAAAATTCCATGCACGGCATACATTACTGATGAATATCCGAGTTCTAGTTAGCCGAATTACCGACATAAAAACAACCGGGTTAGTAAAATAGATATGCCGGATAAGTTCCTGCTCCGAGTCCCCGAGACTGTTTTCGTGTTCCCCACATTTGATGCTCTTTGCTCTTGACTACCATTTCGGCGTTCGTCAGTCGAGTCACAAGATTATTTCACATGACATACATTACTTTGACTTGAGAATCGATCTCAGAACTTTCCCGGCATATAGAGAACATAAAAACAGTTACCAGGCAGTCCCTGGGTTCCTTCCCGGGCTGCCGACATGGATGTGACGCCCGAAAATCGGTACTATGTAGATTTAAGCGATCCCGCCGAAATCCGCATAATAACGATTTTAGGTCGCCCACCAGACATAATGTGCGCGTCGAAACATGCGCATTATGTGGGTGGAATTGTGATAACATTACAACAGTTCCGATACATCCACAAATACAACAGAAGATAAAATAATACAACAACGACTCGAACGAGTCAAGATACAAATGATACAATACAAAGATTCAAATGACAGCGGAAACAAAAATAGTATCCGGCTACGGATAAGATGCAAATTGGACTAAGAGTCCTGAAGATAAGCGATGGCGCCATATCCCTGCCCAGCCAAGCCGGAGGGATTCCCAAGCTAACGTCGTCAGACTTCAAACCTGTTGACTGCACATAAAGCACATCCCAAAAGAGGGTCAGGGCACTCCCTGGCAAGCAAACCCGACTTGCCTACTTTCTACACCATCTCCCAAAATATAGGGGAGGTGGACTTAGCGGCAGCAGCACTAGCAACCTAAAGAGACACGCTACAACTTCCGTCTAATTAGAGAGGGATAAGAGAGCGCATAAGATAAACATCTACAACTAACACCAAACATAACCCATTCTCGGATTAACCCCCTCAACCAAGTATGAGGAAGCAATTCGGGAAAACTCACACATTGAACAATTTTAGTTACAAGTTATTGTGAAAGTAATTCTATATTACTAGTCAGGTTAATTAACAATGATTAGGTGTAAGTTGTCTATGATCTTGTTAGCCAGCATCATCACCAAGTCGTCCATAACCGTGGACACGGCTCATCGATAAGATTATACCCTGCAGGGGTGCACTACTGGACCCGTACTCGTTCGATCAACCCCAAAAGCAAAGCCAGAAGCTAGGGCATCTCAACACGGCAAATCTCTTCTCTACAACCCATCCAGGGAACCGCATGATTGTGTGCACGGCTAATCAGGTCCAGTGCCCGCGGGATACGACCTTCATAGCACTCTAAGAACGTGCCACCCTATATGAGAATCGACTACTCCATCATCATGAGATCGTTATGTAACCATATGCATGCATCAAATGGAAAGCCCGAACTACTTGCGGCGCCCTGGATAAGGAGCGGATTAGATCGAAGCCGCGGGGGGCTCCATAGGGCCTCCCACAAGCGGTTAGTGCGCTCAAAATTGGATCCGAGGACAAGAACTGAGTTCCTAGGTCGACACTTAGCAGAACAAAGCACCTCGCAAGGCCTTCCGCCGGTGGCTTATCTTTTAATTATAATACCCCAATATAAGACAACATTTTATTAAGGTAGAATAACCTATCATGCTAAGCAGGTGCAATTAAATAAGACATACAGACGACTCGCACAAACAACTCTAAGCATGCGCTACGACTCGCAAGGCTAACAGATAAACATGCAACAGGTATTAGGATGTGGGCATAAAGCTGTATGGGCTGCAGAATAAACATGTGATGGGATCGCGGTTCAAGAATCGATAACTAGGGTAGCAGAGATCAACGGCAGGAATGAAATACAATGTATAGGTAAACAAGCAAATTTTGCTTGCCTGGAATCCCGCATGGAAGCAGATCTTGTCGTTGCTCACACATCTCAACGTCGTATCCGCGAAGAAGCAACAACACTGGAAAGCGTAAAAGATGCATTTTACAACTACGGCAAAAGATTCAGCATGATCATACGAGAATGATGCATGGCATGGCAAGATGCAATACAGTGCAGGTAATCCAAATTAAGCGGGAAATCAACCTCGGAATTTAATCTTTAGGTGCAAGTTATTTATTTACCAGCAATATTAAATGTTGGTTAACATGGCAACACATGGCATGGGTGATCTAATTAAATTAAATGGAATTGGGCATTATATATTTATTACCCCTAACATTCCATATTTAATTATTTAGTTGCAATTAACAAATTATACTAAGCAATTAAATAACAGATGCAAAATGGCATATTAATATTCATTGCATTTTTCTGACAAATAAACATATAAAGATTATTTAATTTGGAGGTATAGAATTAAAGTTATTGCATAATTAGGTTTAGGGGTGTCTCTGAAATTGTTAGGGACCTATCTGTGATGGAAAAGAATTCAGTGAGTGCTCCTATGCGAAGAACAAGGAAACAGGGGGCTCGGTGCAATTCTTCCCAGCACATCAGTCACTGACGGGTGGGACCCAGCTGTCAGTGACCGGAAAGAAAATAAAAAGGGTTTTTTTATGCAATCGCACTCACGGGACTCGAACTCGGGATCTCTGGATAGAACATGTTGATACGCAGCCACCGGACTGTTGTAGTGTTTGCTGCTTGTAACTGAACCACAGTTTTATTAATAAGTAACACTGACGATAGATCTGGGAAAACGAAAGGAAAAAAGAGAGGAATATGCGTGCAGGGGATTTGATCCCGCGATCTCCTGCGTAAAGGATCGGTGCGTCGCCGTTGGGAAGGATATATGCTTACTGTACGTAACAGCAGATCAAAGTAGAAAAAGAGGAACTTGCGACGTTAACTGAACTCAACCTGAGACAAGTTCAGGACACCGGTTTAGTCGACGGACGGAGTTGGACGCGGTTGTCGATCCTGCCGGCGCCACGACTCGTGCCGGACGTGCGGGTGTGGCGTTCTGGAAGTTGTGGGTGTGTGGAGCCGCTGGGGAGGCAAACGAGTGCAAGGGGGCGAGGCAGAGGAGGCCGCAGCTCGTGCGCGAGCCCGACGGGTCGGCAATGGCGGCCAGCGGCAAGACGGCGACGAACTCTTCCAAAATAGCTCGGATTCGACAGCGGAAGCGGGGGAATCGGACGAGGGGCTCACCGTGGGGGTCGTCGGCGGAGCCGTTCTTGTCGGGGTAGTTGTAGTGGCCGGAAATTGGACGCGGAGGTCGCCGGAGTCGGGGACGAGACGAGGACGAGCTCGTCGCATAGAAGGGCTCCCGGCTCAATTGCTTCGGGGTGGAGGTCGAGGACGCCGCGACGGAGCTTCTGGTCGTTTCCTGGCCCTTCGACGGTGGCGAAGTGGCGGCGCGACGTGGAGGCGGCCGGAGTTGCTTCGGTGGAGGAGAACAGAGAGGGATGAGAGGAGGGGGAAGAGTGGCGGCGGCGGCTCGATGGAAGGAAGGAGGGCTAGGGTTTCGAGTTGGAGGGGATAGGCTAAGAAGGAGAGGAGGGGAGTGGTTGAGGTGCACATGGTGGGGTGGGGGAGGCCATGCCTCGGTGTAAAGCTCTCTCCCGTACGGGGAGAAGACGACAGGGGGGGTTCGGTGGGCTAGGGCCAGAGAAGATGGGCTGGGCTTTGGGAAGAAAAAAAATAGACCCAGGGAGTATTTTTCTTCTCTGAAAAATTATTATTTTCTTTAATTCTTTTCTGTTATATGTTTTAAAACAAAATAGAAAAAGAAAAGATGTATAGACTTTTGAACAATATTTATAGTTTCAAAAGTACACAATTAATATATAAATTTGAATATTTAAAACGAATTTAACTATCACATTTTAAATTAAATTGATTTGCATTTAGATTTAAAAGTGGCAAAGAATTTAAATGGAGTTAAATTTAAATGCAATAATTTAAATTAAGATAGACAAATGCAAATGATGCATGATGATGTCATGTTGATGCAATAAGCAAAACCAACAACTAATTGGAGGAAAAAAAACCGGGGCGTTACAATGGACCAATAAATAAATGGAACAAAGTAAAGGGGCACACAACGAGGCAGTCCCCGGGTTCCTCCCGGGGTGCCGAACTTTCATTGATAGATACAACATATATTGCACCCTTTACGTGTAAAAGGGTCGAAGCAGGGCTACATTCCATGGCCGCTTGGTTTCCTCGCCGGATTTTTCCATTACACCTTTCCTAGCCTCATGTGCATCTACAAGGTAATAAGAATCATTGTGCAATGCCCTGCTTATCACAAAAGGTCCCTCCCATGGAGGCAACAGCTTATGCATTCCGGCCGTGCGTTGGATGAGCCTCAGCACAAGATCTCCTTCTCGGAATACTCTTGGGTGCACCTTCCGGCTATGATAGCGACGGAGATTTTGCTGATAAATTGCAGACCGAGACAATGCCAATTCTCTTGCCTCTTCAAGTAAGTCAACATCATCTTCTCGGGCCTCTTTTGCCTCGGTCTCGGTGAACATTGTCACTCTCGGGGAATCATACTGTATGTCGGTCGGGAGTACTGCCTCGGCACAATATACCATGAAGAATGGCGTATACCCGGTAGATCTATTCGTTGTGGTCCGGAGACCCATAACACTGCCGATATCTCCTCTATCCAGCATCCCGGAGTTCTCAACAGTGGTTCAATCAAGCGGGCTTTGATGCCGGCCAGGACCAATGCATTTGCTCTCTCAACTTTCACGTTTGCTTCCGGGTGTGCCACTGATGCCACATCCAACCGGATTCCCTTCTCAGCACAAAATCGAGCGAATTCCCCCACGGCAAAATTGGTGCCATTATCCGTGATGATGCTGTGTGGGTATCCGTACCTCAAGATGATGTCTTTCAGGAATTGCACGGCGGTGTGTCCGTCACACTTCCGGATTGGTTTGACCTCTATCCACTTGGTGAACTTGTCCACCATGACCAGTATGTGTGTCATATTGCCTCTTGCCGGCTTGAACTGCCCGACCATGTCCAAACACCATACCGCGAATGGCCAAGTGATAGGGATTGTCTTCAGTGCCGATGCCGGCATATGTATTCGGTGAGCAAACCTCTGGCATCCTCCATACTTACGGACAATGTCTTCTCCCTGCTGTAACGCAGTAGGCCAGTAGAACCCATGCCGGAACACTTTCGCCACCAGGGCCCGGGATGATGCATGATGTCCACATTCCCCGTGGTGTATTTCCAGCAGCATCTCTTGGGCTTCTTCCGGATCCACACACCTCTGGAGTACCTCGGTGACACTCCTCTTGTATAGCTCTTGATTGATGATGGTGTATGCTTTTGACCTCCGCACTATCTGTCGGGCTTCCACTTCGCTCTCCGGGAGGGTTCCTTCCAAGATGTAAGCCATAATGGGCTGTGCCCATCCCGGGACAGGTCGAATCGGGAACACGGGAATATCTATGTCCATTGGTTCTGCCGACATCACCTCCATGATCATCATTCTTTGCCTCTCTGAGCACTGTGGTGCAGTCCCCGGGTTTGATGCGATGCTCCCGACTTCTACTTCCATGGGTACAGCTTCCGAACCAGGCTCCTTGGGGATGAAGATAGAATCCGACTCGGGTGAGGGCTTAATAGATGGCTTCCTCAAGTGTGCGAGAGCGATCCCGGGCGGGATGGCATCCCGAGATGATCCTAGCTTGGACAACACATCAGCTGCCTCGTTTTCTCCTCAGGGTATGTGCTTGAACTCGCTGTCGGGGGGCTACCCCCCGGGTAGGGCAGATCCCGGCGCAATTCGACAGTATGGCAACAGTACTTGACCTTTGGCGGGTGCGAGGGCCACCCCCTGGTGCGCTGAAGGGGTAACTAGACCTTTCGGAGCTGGTAGAGTGCAAAGTGCCTCCTGACGGGGCACAAGGGTCATCCCTGGTGGCTATAAATAGCCACCCCGAGCCCTCAGAACAGCACAAGCATCAGCGGGTGGTTCCTCTAAGAACTAGCTTCTCGAAGATGTCTTTGCTGGCAAGCTAAGACATCTTCGGGAGGCTAGGCCTAGAGATACTCATCCTAAGAGGAACTCGGGTGCATCCGGGAGAGACCTCGGACCTTGTGGCTCCAAGTAGACCCCCGGAAGGAGAAGTACCCGGAGGTACCGGATAGGCAATCCGGGTAAGTGCTAACCGGAATGTTTATCTTGGTCCTGGCAGGTTACTATGTATGTGCAGGAAGGACTTGCAAGGTCGAGCAAGGAGGTCATGCCGGTAGGCCGTCAACGGTCTAGAGCAGGCTTTTCCGCCTGACGCTGGGGGAAGTACCATCCCCCCTGACACGGAAGCATGGTCACCTCCCGCCTGACACGGAAGCATGGTCACCTCCCGCCTGACACGGGAGCGCGTCAGCCGGTACGACAACGGTACGACAAGATCGGACATGCCTAGCCCGGCAATCCGGAAAAGGCTACCCGGGATGGGCAAAGACATGTCTTGTCTCTGACAAGGGGACAATGATGTTCCAGGACGGCGCCTGCCGTCCTTGCCGGAATGATGACGAAGGGGCTACGCCGGATAGCACGACGGCTAGGTCGCACTAGCCGGTGTCGGCATAACCGTTAGGCCTGTCCGGTGGGGCCAAGCCGGATTAGGGTTTCCGGCCCTCCTGACCGGAGCTCTATTAAAGGCGCCATAACTGCTCTTGGGAAGGAGAGACCAACTTGGGAGCCAAAACTCTAGTCTCATTTACTCCTAGAGCATTTACTTCCTCCTCCCTCTAGTTCATCTAGTTCTTCGTGTTCTTCACCTCAAGAACTCTGAGAGCAAGTTGTAGCCCTTGTTCCACACTTATATTGAGAGGAAAGGCAGGAGTTGGGGTGTTACCTCCCCACGAGGGCCCCGATCCTGGGTACATCGTGTGTGTGTTGTGTGCCTTTGTGCATTTGTTCGTGTTTGCCAGATCTTTCCCCTTACGCTTTGATCTTGTTTCTTGTTCTTGGGAGATCTCGGTTACACCGGGATCCTCCCCGTGTGAGCTCTTCAGCTCGCTATCCCTCCCCGGATCCATCAACGTCCATCGGCCCCACACATTAGCCATCCTATGGCATCTGCCGTGACACCACCATGACAGTTGGCGCCCACCGTGGGGCAGGTAGAGGCGTTGGCTGGTGTACACATCCGGACGGGTTCCCCCATTCGCCTCGGCGTCCGGGTTCTCTCTGGCCTTGTCGTCAGGCTAGGCGAGATGGATTTCGTCAGCGACAACGCAGGGTGCTTCCGGAACAAACCCTTCCCGATGAACGGATGCCTCATCGACTTCGGTGGCTTCACCACCTACGTCGCCACCGAGGTTATCTGCAGCTACCCGGACGATGTCCTGGAAGCTGAGGATCCTCCCATGCTCTGCGCCAACCGGGGTCCGTGTGCCAGTCGCACCACGAGCTCCGTCGCGGTCATGATGGTCGGGGCAACCGAGGAGGAGTACCAGGACGCCGACGGCGATGCCGGTAGCGTCCATGTTCTCTTGGCCAAACCTCCTCAGGAGAGAGGTACGGCCCGAGACGGCGATCCGCAACCGTCCCAGCCCCGTCATCGCCCGGATCCCCTCTCGGGTCTGGTGGCCAAGTTATCTGTCCCCTTGACAGCTGAGGCAGACACCCAAGCCACTTCAACTGACTTGGATGAGCAACGTAGGTTGCTACTCGCCGAAGCGCAAGAGATCGCCGAGATCCGGCGTGAGCTCAGTGCTAGCCTCCGGGAGTACAATGCAGCTCACGGGTTCCTTAAGATAGACTCCCGGGACAAGCGCATCGCGGATCTGCGCAAGAAAGGCAGAATAGTGAATGATGAGCTGGCCAGTGGGGCCTCAACCAGTCATACGGGTAGCATGATCTCGGCGGGGAAACCGGTATACAGCTCGCCGGCAAAAACTCTTAGGGCTGCCGAAGCCGCCATGGCGGAGCTGGCTGGGCTATCCGGTGAGGCTCTGCGCAAGCAGCAGGAGCGGGTGAATGAGTTGGTCGTCGAGGCCAACCGGCAGAACCAGGCCTTCAAGAAAAAGAACCCCGGGGCGGGATCACAAGTGCATTCAGCTAGGGCTGACAGCCAGAGATCGGGCGGAGAGGCCTCCTCCCCGCATCCGAGCAGAAGCAAGAGCAAGAGCCGGAGCCGAAGTCGGGGCTCCGGGAAAAACAAGCGGTTGCAGACTTATGACCCGGCCTTTGCTGGTATCCAGCAAGCCGGGCAGCATAATTCGGTGCAGGCAGAGAGTAATCCTGGTGGTGGCAACCGGGGTGTAGGAAACAATAACCCGGCTAGCCTTGGTAATCCACCCCGGAATCCGCCACAGGTTCAGGGAAACCTACGAAGGGAGGCCGCCTCTGTCCCGCAGCAAGCGGTGATCCCGGTACAAGACAGGCACAACGATGGCAACTCAAGGTTGTAGCAGCTTGGGTACCAACCCAATGAGAATCCTTTGGGATCTAGGATAGGAACCAAACAACTAGATCCGGCCGATGCCAGAATCCGACTCGACCGGATTCACCAATCCGAGCTAGTGGAAGAGCAAGGACCTCCGGGACCCGCCATCTTTGGACCCCGGATCATGCGGGAGCCGCCTGTCCGGAACTTCCAGCTCAACCGGGGTGCTAAGACCTATGACGGCAGCAAGAAGCCGGAGGACTATGTAACTACAGTAAGCATAGCCGGTGGAAACAGACGCTGGGCGGTACGATATGTGCCACAGATGTTGGAAGGACCTGCCAAAATCTACCTGAACAACTTGAGAACCGGCAGCATAGTCTGCTGGTTAGATTTCGAGGAGGCGTTCATCAGCAACTTCACCAGTACGTACAAAAGGCCCAACAGACCTCAACAGCTCGCCATCTGTAGGCAAAGGAGCAACGAAACCGACCGGGAGTACCTTCCCCAGTGGAGCAACATTCGCAATTCTTGCAAAGGAGTGGTAGAGGCACAGGCCATATCCTGGTTTGCGCAGGGATGTCGGCATGGCTCAATGCTTTGGCAGAAATTGCAGAGAAAGATGCCGACGACCTTGGCAGAGACCATGCGCATCGCCGATACCTACAAGCTTGGAGATCCCCTGCAACCCCTGGTGGATGTCGGTGACTCCAACAGGAGAATGCGGGACCTCAGCGTTCGGGATCGAGCAGAAGCCATGATCGCCAAGATTTTGGCCAGAAGAGGAATCAGCCCGAGTACCACCACGCCGCACAGCATGTCGCGGCTGTGACCCGAGATCAAGAAGATGCCGGCAACAGTCAGCGTCAGAAAACAAGTGGCCCGGCTTGGGGTTAGAGCCAGGAAGTACAGAAAACTTGGGTGGACCAGAAGAAGCCCCTGACATATGAAGAGATGCTGAACAAGCCATGCTGTTACCATACCCTGGAGGCCAACAAGCCGGCAAACCACTCCACTCGGTAGTGCAGCTGGTATCAACGCACATTGCAGGAGGGCAGCACGGCGGCTACTCGGCCGAGTGCTCCGGCATCTCGACCCAGCATTTCGAGACCTCCCACTCCGGCTTCCGGAGCCAACGTGATCCGGATTAATCAACCTCACCGAGGACCCCCGCCCCGGCCGGTGAACGTGGTGCACACCCGGAACGACAATGGTGCAGGCCCAAGTAATCAACCCGGACATCAGCAAGGCAGCTACCGGGAGGCACATCAGAGCTATGTGGTCTTCGTGACCGAGCCCACTGACCGGAAGAGTGTGCGGCAGCGCGCCCTAGAAGTGAACGTTGTGATTCCGGCGGTGCCCAAGTTCTTGCACTGGTCCGAGATGGAGATCACGTGGAGCTGGAAGGATCATCCCCGAGTTATGCCTAAGCCGGGGGCGTATGCCTTAGTGGTAGACCAAACCTTTGTCGGACCAAGCCTCAACGTCCGCTTCAGTCGGGTTCTGATTGACAATGGCAGCGCCATTAACATCATGTACAAGGATACGATGCTGAAGCTGGGGGTGTCCATGAACACCTTGCTACCTACCGAGACGACCTTTCATGGCATTGTGCCCGGAGTCTCTTTCTCACCCATGGGTAAAATCTGGGTTGAGGTGTTATTCGGAACCCGGGAAAACTGTCGAACCGAGAGCTTGGAATTCGAGGTCGTGGACCTCGAAAGCCCGTACCACGCATTGATCGGCAGGCCAGCCCTGGCCAAGTTCATGATCTCAACTCACATGGGCTACCTGAAGATGAAGATGTCGGGTCCTAACGGCATAATCACCATCTCGGGGGACCAAAAGCGCTCCATGGAGTGTGCTTTGGCCGGCTCGTGCTTAGCCGAGTCATTGGTGATAGCTGAGGAAAAGAAGAGGATCCAGCAAGCGGTGGCACTGGCCAAGACCTCCCAACTTGGAATGCCCGAGATGGTGAACCCGGAGCAGAGCGCATCGTTCCATCCACCAAAGGAGACGAAGAAGGTGGGGGTGGACCCCAGCAACCCGGAGCGCCAGGTCATCATTGGCAGCAACCTGGACAGCAAATAGGAAGGCGAGCTCGTCGACTTCCTCCGTGAGAATCGGGATGCTTTTGCGTGGTCGAGTCACGATCTGCAAGGTGTTCCGAGGGAGTTGGCTGAGCACTCTCTGTTTGTTAGACCGGATGCGAAGCCGGTGAAGCAACCGACTAGGCGCCTCTCGGATGAAAGAAGAGCTGCCATCATGGAGCATCTCGCTATACTGCTGGCTGCCGGATTAGTGATGGAAGTGCTGCAACCGGATTGGATATCAAATCCGGTCCTGGTAGAGAAGAAGAAAGATGATCCCCTCCTGCTTAAGGTGTGGCGCATGTGCATCGACTTCACCAACCTCAACAAGGCATGTCCAAAGGACCCATTTCCACTTCCCCGGATAGATCAAGTGATCGATTCCACTGGCGGGAGTGAACTCTTGACCTTTTTAGATGCCTACTCCGGTTTTCACCAGATACCTTTGAATCCGGATGATCAATTGAAAACTGCTTTTATTACCCCATATGGGGCTTATTGCTATCGTGTCATGACTTTCGGTTTGAGAAATGCTGGTGCTACGTACCAGAGGTGCATGCAGAATTGTTTGCATGACCAGATAGGCCGGAATGCCGAGGTCTATGTCGATGACATAGTCATAAAAACAAAAGAAAAAGCCTAATTGATCGATGATCTGAGGGAAACATTTAAGAACTTGAGAAGATTCCGGATGAAGTTGAATCCGGATAAATGCACATTCGGCGTTCCGGCAGGAAAACTACTCGGTTTCCTCATCTCAAGTCGGGGAATTGAAGTCAACCCGGGTAAAATACGTGCTATCGAGAGCATGAAATTGCCGGTACGTCTCAAAGATGTGCAGAAGTTCACGGGTTGTCTAGCGTCCCTAAGTCGGTTTGTGAGTCGACTAGGTGAGAAGGCCTTGCCCCTGTACCAGTTGATGAAGAAGAGTAAAACATTCGTTTGGACCCCGCAAGCCGACGCGGCGTTCAACGATTTGAAGAGAATGCTCTCAACAGCACCCGTGTTGGCATCCCCGTTGCCCAAGGAGCCTATGCTGCTGTATATTGCTGCCACTAACCGGGTAGTCAGTGTAGCCATTGTGGTAGAGAGGGAAGAAGGGGACAAGCTGATACAAGGACCGGTGTACTACCTCAGCGAGGTGATCTCGGAATCCAAGCAGAACTACCCGCACTACTAGAAGATGGCATATGGAGTGTACGTGGCAGTGACCAACCTCAAGCACTACTTCCAGGAGCACCCAATCACAGTGGTGTGCGAAGCTCCCCTCGCCGAGATCATCGGTTGCAAGGATGCTAGCGGCCGGGTTGCCAAATGGGCCATCCAGTTGTCTCCGTACGCTCCGGCATACGAGAGACGAGATGCCATCAAGTCGCAGGCGCTGCCGGACTTTTTGGTAGACTGGGCCGAGATGCAGTACGAACCTCCGATGCCGGATTACAATTTCTGGAGGATGCATTTCGATGGCTCCAAGGCCAAGATCAGGTTGGGTGCCGGAGTGGTTCTCACCTCACCAAAACAGGATGTGCTAAAGTATGTCCTGCAAATTCATTTCCGGGCATCTAACAATGTCGCTGAATACGAGGCCTTGGTTCATGGACTGAATGTCGCCAAGGAGATCGGCATCCGCCGGATAGAGTGTTTCGGCGATTCCGACCTCGTGGTGCAGCAGGTGTCGTGGAACTGGGATGCACTGGATGCCAACATGGCCTTGTATCGGTTTCATGTGCAGAAAATATCCAGATTTTTCAAGGGATGCGAGTTCAAGCACGTACCCAGAGGAGAAAACGAGGCAGCAGATGTATTGTCCAACCTGGGATCATCTCGGGATGCCATCCCTCCCGGGATCGCTCTCGAACACTTGAGGAAGCCATCTATTCAGCCCTCACCCGAGTCGGATTCTATCTTCGTCCCCAAGGAGCCTGGTTCGGAAGCTGTACCCATGGAAGTAGAAGTCGGGAGCATCACATCGAACCCGGGGACTGCACAACAGTGCTCAGAGAGGCAAAGAAAGATGATGATGGAGGTGATGTCGGCAGAACCAATGGACATAGATATTCCCGTGTTCCCGGTTCGACCTGTCCCGGGATGGGCACAGTCCATTATGGTTTACATCTTGGAAGGAACCCTCCCGGAAAGCGAAGTGGAAGCCCGGCAGATAGTGCGGAGGTCAAAAGCATACACCGTCATCAATCAAGAGCTATACAAGAGGAGTGTCACCGAGGTACTCCAGAGGTGTGTGGAACCGGAAGAAGGCCAAGAGATGCTACTGGAAATACACCACGGGGAATGTGGACATCATGCATCATCCCGGGCCCTGGTGGCGAAGTGTTCCGGCATGGGTTCTACTGGCCTACTGCGTTACAGCAGGCAGAAGACATTGTCCGTAAGTGTGGAGGATGTAAGAGGTTTGCCCACCGAATAAATATGCCGGCGTCGGCACTGAAGACAATCTATATCACTTGGCCATTTGCGGTATGGTGTTTGGACATGGTCGGGCAGTTCAGGCCGGTAAGAGGCAATATGACACACATACTGGTCATGGTGGACAAGTTCACCAAGTGGATAGAGGTCAAACCAATTCGGAAGTGTGACGGGCACACCGCCGTGCAATTCCAGAAAGACATCATCTTGAGGTACGGATACCCACAGAACATCATCACGGATAATGGCACCAATTTTGCCGTGGGGGAATTCGCTCGATTTTGTGCTGAGAAGGGAATCCGGTTGGATGTGGCGTCAGTGGCACACCCGGAAGCAAACGGGCAAGTTGAGAGAGCAAATGCATTGGTCTTGGCCGGCATCAAAGCCCGCTTGATCGAACCACTGCTGAGAACTCCGGAATGCTGGATAGAGGAGATACCAGCAGTGTTATGGGGTCTCCGGACCACACCGAATAGATCTACCGGGTATACGCCATTCTTCATGGTGTATGGTGCCGAGGAAGTACTCCCGACCGACATACAGTATGATTCCCCGAGAGTGACAATGTTCACCGAGACCGAGGCAAAAGAGGCCCGAGAAGATGATGTTGACTTACTTGAAGAGGCAAGAGAATTGGCATTATCTCGGTCTGCAATTTATCAGCAAAATCTCCGTCGCTATCATAGTTGGAAAGTGCACCCGAGAGTATTCCGAGAAGGAGATCTTGTGTTGAGGCTCATCCAACGCACGACCGGAATGCATAAGTTGTCGCCTCCATGGGAGGGACCTTTTTTGATAAGCAGGGCATTGCACAATGATTCTTATTACCTTGTAGATGCACAGGAGGCTAGGAAAGGTGTAATGGACAAATCGGGTGAGGAAACCAAGCGACCATGGAATGTAGCCCTGCTTCGACCCTTTTACACGTAAAGGGCGCAGTGTATGTTGTATTTCGATTTTTATCTATCAATGAAAGTTCGGCCTCGTTGTGTGCCTATTTACTTTATTCCATTTATTTATTGTTCCATGTCGGCAGCCCTGAAAGGAACCCGTGGACTGCCTGGTACCTATTTTTTATGTTCTCTATATGCCGGGAAAGTTCTGAGATCGATTCTCAAGTCAAATTAATGTGTGTCATGTGAAATAATCTTGTGACTCGACTGACGAGCGCCGAAATGGTAGTCAAGAGCAAAGAGCATCAAATGTGGGGAACACGAAAACGGTCTCGGGGACTCGGAGCAGGAACTTATCCGGCATATCTGTTTTACTAACCCGGTTGTTTTTATGTCGGGAATTCAGCTAACTAGAACTCGGATATTCATAAGTAATGTATGCCGTGCATGGAATTTTTTGACTCGACTGTCGCACGCCGAAATGGTAGACAAGAGCAGAGATTGCCTGAGTACGGTAGACATGGAAATGAACTCGGGGACTCGTTGCAGAGTAAACCAACATAGCTTGTTTTTATATATAACATAGTGCGAAGTACGAATTTAAAAAGTATATATTACAAGTTGCACCCGGCATCCCGGGGATTTAACGATTCTACACTTAAGTGTTTCTAGGCAATAGGGGAAGCTGGCTTTTTGGAGGCAGCAGCAGCAGGAACGGCGGTGACAGTCTCCTCCGCGCCAGCAGCGGTACTCGGGGCATCCGGATGCGCCTCGGCCTGAGAGGCCTCGGGTGACGATGGAGTAGAAGCATCCCGGGAGACCACGGTCTCGGTGGCGGCACCGGAAGCGGCATCGTCTTCCTCGGGGATCTCGGCGTCCGCGTCACCGGTTGCACCAGTCTCGCCATCATCTTCATAATCTGACTCGGAGTCAGAAGTGATGAGGCTGGTGGTGAAGACGCCGATGTCGGACCAGGACGCGATGCGATGCGCCACCTCTTGGCGCCGCTGGATCTTGGCCGGATCGGTGCACCAGAGCGAGATGGTGCACAGGCGCTGGATCACATTAAGATCAAGACCCTCGTACCAGCTAAGTACATGGGTCAAGACTTGGTCAGCACCAGCCCGTGCACCGGAGCGTTTCCAAGCGTGAAGTCGCTTGCCGGCATCGCGGAGCGCGGTCGCCAATTCGCTGACCGAGAGGGTAGCGCTGACGCCTGGCCATAGTGCTCCATGGACATGGACGGCCGCGCTGATCAGCTCGGTCCCGATCGACCGGAGAGGCACTATACGGGCCTTCAGGGAGGTGAGGTGTTCCTCGATGTCCCAGGAGTCCGAGACAGGACCCTTCCCGGCACGCTTCTCCCGGGCGGCAGCGACAGCAAGGTTGGCGGCGTCGCGGGAGTGCTCAAATTGTCCTTTACAAAGAAGAGTTGTCAAGCGGCCAGGTCATGAGGATGGTAGCAGTAAAGAAAGAGAGGAGGAGAAAAAGATCTCGGTAAACTTACTATTCAGATCCCGGTTCAACCCGGTTAGCTCGGAGAGCCAAGTATCTGCCTGTGACCGGAGAAGCGCCAGCCCGGTCTCGGCATGGTGCGCGCGCGCCTCGGATTGATCCAAGGTCTCCTTCTTCTTCTTCGACGCCTCCACAAAGCGCGCCTTCATGTCAGTCGCGGCAGATTTGGCCTTCTCGAGCTCGGCACTTAGCCGCGCGATCTCGGACTGGGTCGCGGCAAGCGTAGACTTTTGCTCTACCGTTCGCGCGGCATCCCGCTCCTCCCGGAGGCGCCCCTCACACTGCTTGGACTGACCAAAGTCAGCAAGAAGCCGGTGGAAGATGCTGCCGCGTTTCTTGCCGCAATCCTGGATCCAAACAGGGAGAGCAATGTCAATCTCGGGAAGGATCCCGGGGACTCCGGGTGTTCCGGGATCTATGTCAATTAAACTACTCGGTAGGGAGAATCTCGGGGACTTGTGTCCAAAGTCTTGTTATTATTTCTAAAGATTGGAGCCTAGTGGTCTGCTATTCGGTGGAATCCAGAGCACTACGCACCAATCTCGGGGACTCGTGTGCAAAGTCTTGTTATTGTTTCTAAAGATTGGAGCCTAGTGGTCTGCTATTCGGTGGAATCTAGACCACTAAGCACCAATCTCGGGGCCTAGGGGGGATGGAACAATTAAATTTTGGAAAACTTAAAGGGAAGAAACTTACATCGACCACCCGAGTGACGTCCAGCGCGGCCACCTGAAGAGCGTGTAGAGCTTGGGCGTTGCGGCTAGGGCCGGCAGCGTGCAAATCCTCCACGATCTCGCAGGCATCGGCAGCGATCCAGGTTTTGTTGTACTCTTCGACAACGCGCACGCCGGAACCGCCAGGCGCGCTAACAGCAACGACCTCCCGGGATCCTGAAGGTATAAAGGAGCTTACGGTTGCTCGCAGCGTCTGCAGGGCGGCAGTGGGGATCTCGGCAGGAGGTGGCGGTAATCGCGAAAACTTACCCGTGCTTAGGGCCAAGTCTTGGGCCGAAGATGTCCAAGGAGCAGTAGGTTTGGCGGAGGCTGTTTTCTGCCCGGCGGCCTTGCTGCGCGATTTCCCGGGAGGATGGTCAGATTGCCGGGAAGGGGCCGTGGGCTGTTTCGGCGGAGGAATCTTGCCCGGCACGACCTGCCGAGGAGGACTTGCGATGTCCGGCTCAAGTTCGGACACCCTGCGCGGGCTGTCCGGGAGGAGGATGTCTTCGAATGCGGCGGTAGCCTGGGCCGGAATCTCATCCTCCACGGGACGAGCATCCGGAGTCGCGGCGGCAGTCGGCGCGGCACTAGGGGCAGGATGCTCGCTGTCTTCTGCGGAAGGGCGAGATGGAGAAGGAGCAGCCCGAGGCGGGCTAGGAGTACGGGATCCCGGAGGTTGGGAACCCGCGGATGCCGGGACGTCAAGTGCCTCTCTGAAAAAAGTATATCAGAAAAGACATCGGGAGAAGACAAAACCATGTAACTCAAAGCAAAAAGGTCTTACCCGGAATCGACGGTGGGAGGACCTCTCCTTCAGCGTGGAGGCTTCTCGGTCGTTTTCTTGTTCGGCCTGCTCTTCTTGGTGGTGGTGCCGGATGCACCGGCAGGGGTAGTGTCGGAGGCCGCACGGCCGTAGGTCTCGGAGCAACTGGCGAAGCCCAGTTGAGGGGAAGAGCGTCAATCACATCGAGTATTTGACAATCAATCTCATCCTCATCATCTGATGAAATGGAAATAGCCTCTGAGGTTGAAGGATTACCCGGAGCAGCAGCACGAGCTAGAGGAATGGCAAGGTGGTCCTCGCCATCGGGATCCTCTCTCGGCATCTTATCAAGTATCGGGACGTTCGGCGTGAACTGCCCACCGGCATGCATCGCGTCCTCTTCGGTCTGCCGCTCGAATAACTGCACGAACAAGTCATTGCATGACAACCATGTCGGTTTCTAGCAGAATCCAGGTGCAAATGTAAGTTGGCGAAAGACAGACACAAGCACCTGCCGCAGTGGTTTTTTCCGGGAACCCCCGACAAGACCCCAGTTATAGTCATCCGGCATCTTCGTTCGAGAAATAGCTCGAACGCGCCGGGCGACTGCGGCATGATCCAACCCGAAAATGCTGGTCCTGGTGGGGTCTAACAGCCCGTCCATATGGCACATCTTGTGCACTCGGGTCTGTAGGGGGCAGACGCGGCGGATGATAAAGCAGCGCAGGAGGTCATCGGACGTCATTTTATCCGTCAGCACATTGAGGACGTCGTGCATGCATCTGACCTCCTCGGTATCCGGGAGCCGGTTCCAGAGGTCGAATTCGCGGGGAGGACCCATGACAAACTCCGGTAGGTTGATGAAATCCGGGTTCGAGGATCCCGGACCATCTCCCGAGACCTCGCGGTTCTTCACGTAGAAGAAGCTCCGCTGCCACTTCCGGTAGGATTCTAGCCCCTGGACTTTGGGGAATCCAGAGTCAGCGCGAGAGATTATAGTGGCCGCCCCGCAGTCGACTAAGTCTTTGACCTTCTTATCCCGGTTGGGGATGACTTGGCGGCGGAGGATGAAGTACTTGGCCCAGAGGTCCAAGAAAGGCCACACGCCGAGATACGCTTCCGCGTAGGTGGTGAAGACCAAGAGCATCATAATAGCGTTGGCTGGGAGATGATGAGGTTGGATGCCGTAGGTGTTGAGGAAGTCGCGGAAGAAGGGGCTAGTCGGAAGCCCGAACCCACGCTCAAAATGCGTGAGGAATACAACGTATTCCCCGGTTGGGGTTCCGGTTGGACCTCGACCTCCGGGAGTCGACTCTCGACTTCTGGCGGAATCCGGTGCGTCCGGTACAGCCAGTCGAGATCCTTCTGGACGGTCTCGGACCCATCCCAGCAGCCCCCGGACACTCTCATCACCCATGTCGGAGTGACCTGAGGATGTATCCGGGCTATTCTGCAGGCGGAACGGCGGTTAGTCGAGTTAGTCTACCGGGAGCTAAGACTCCGGATCACAAACTCCTAAAAGCAACCGGGTTCCTAGCAAATGAGATCTACGGCGCGCGAATAAAATGAAACTTAATCGACGCGAAATATACTCGGGTCAGATACGAAGATGGCCTAATGCGAGTGAAAGATAAAGTGTGGAAGACTCCGTCGTCAATGGCGCACGGCTCGCGCTCGCCGGCGGCGGTGCAACCCGCGGATGCGTGGTTTCACGGCCGAGCGCGAAGCATCGTCGTCGTGGTGAAGTTCGCCGGAGCGGGTGGAAGAACTCACCGGAGGAAATGAGGCCGATGACGAGCGAGAGTACCGTGACCCGATGGCGGAGGCGAAGCGCTCCGGCGACGAATGGCAACGGCAGTGCTTGAGCTCCGGGCACGGCGACGGCGAGGCGCTCGAGACGGTTGCGGGAAAGATGAGAAGTTGGGGAAGAAGAAGAAGAGACCGTTCCGGTCCCCTATTTATGGGGGGATCTGGAGCGGTTTCCGAGTTTCCCACCCACGATCTCTCCGATCGTGGGTGGGATCAGTTTTGTGCCGCGCGGCACGTGGCATCCCCAGGAGCGCCCGATCCGGCCACACCGCGGGCCACAGAGCCCCAACGGTTGGACTTCGGATCGGCTGCGACTCCCGGCGCGCGAACCCGAGCA
Source organism: Poa annua (assembly GCA_026929855.1). NCBI lineage: Eukaryota > Viridiplantae > Streptophyta > Magnoliopsida > Poales > Poaceae > Poa > Poa annua. The sequence goes on from CM049427.1 coordinate 100,423,027, forward strand.
GCGGCGTGCTCGGTCAGAAGCACTCGAGTGCGTTTCTGACTCGACAAGACCTCGGGTGGGACCCAGCCCATGATTTGGAATTCAATCCGGCGCGAACGATAATATTCACTGACGGGGCACTATCCGGTTAGGAGCATGGCCTTCCGGTCGAAAGGATCTCGGTGTGGGGATCTCGGTAAAATTTGTCTCGGCATCAAATCAAAGGATCGTCTCATGTTTCCTTGGGTGATGGTTGTTATTAAAGCTGATACCGCACATCATCCGGGGTCGCTGCGCAGCACCAGCTTCGGGGACTAGTGTCGGGGGGCTGCCCCCCGGGTAGGGCAGATCCCGGCCCAATTCGACAGTGTGGCAACATTACTTGACCTTTGGCGAGTGCGAGGGCCACCCTATGGTGCGCTGAAGGGGTAACTTGACCTTTCGGAGCTGGTAGAGTGCAAAGTGCCTCCTGGCGGGCGCAAGGGTCATCCCTGGTGGCTATAAAGAGCCACCCCGAGCCCTCAGAACAGCACAAGCATCAGCGGGTGGTTCCTCTAAGAACTAGCTTTTCGAAGATGTCTTTGCTGGCAAGCTAAGACATCTTCGGGAGGCTAGGCCTAGAGATACTCATCCTAAGAGGAACTCGGGTGCATCCGGGAGAGACCTCAGACCTTGTGGCTCCGAGTAGACCCCCGGAAGGAAAAGTACCCGGAGGTACCGGATAGGCAATCCGTGTAAGTGCTAACCGAAACGTTTATCTCGGTCCTGGCAGGTTACTATGTATGTGCAGGAAGGACTTGCAAGGTCGAGCAAGGAGGTGACCGGCATGACAGATGCCGGTAGGCCGTCAACGGTCTAGAGCAGGCTTTTCCGCCTGACGCGGGGGGAAGTACCATCCCCCCCTGACACGGAAGCATGGTCACCTCCCGCCTTACACGGAAGCTGGGCACCTCCCGCCTGACACGGGAGCGCGTCAGCCGGTACGACAACGGTACGACAAGATCGGACATGCCTAGCCCGACAATCCGTAAAAGGCTACCCGGGATGGGCAAAGACATGTCTTGTCTCTGACAGGGGGACAATGATGTTCCAGGACGGCGCCTGCCGTCCTTGCCGGAATGATGACGAAGGGGCTACGCCGGATAGCACGGCGGCTAGGTCGCACTAGCCGGTGTCGGCATAACCGTTAGGCCTGTCCGGTGGGGCCAAGCCGGATTAGGGTTTCCGGCCCTCCTGGCCGGAGCTCTATAAAAGGCGGCATTACTGCTCCTGCGAAGGAGAGACCAACTTGGGAGCCAAAACTCTAGTCTCATTTACTCCTAGAGCATTTACTTCCTCCTCCCTCTAGTTCATCTAGTTCTTCGTGTTCTTCAGCTCAAGAGCTCTGAGAGCAAGTTGTAGCCCTTGTTCCACACTTATATTGAGAGGAAAGGCAGGAGTAGGGGTGTTACCTCCCCACGAGGGCCCCGAACCTGGGTACATCGTGTGTGTGTTTTGTGCCTTCGTGCATTTGTTCGTGTTTGCCAGATCTTTCCCCTTACGCTTTGATCTTGTTTCTTGTTCTTGGGAGATCTCGGTTACACCGGGGTCCTCCCCGAGCTCTTCAGCTCGCTATCCCTCCCCGGATCCACCAACGTCCATCGGCCCCACACATTAGCCATCATATGGCATCTGCCGTGACACCACCACGACACTCGCATCCCTCAAAAAATCCGGATATTTTCTGCACATGAAACCGATACAAGGCCATGTTGGCATCCAGTGCATCCCAGTTCCCCGACACCTGCTGCACCACGAGGTCAGAATCGCCGAAACACTCTATCCGACGGATGCCGATCTCCTTGGCGACATTCAGTCCATGAACCAAGGCCTCGTATTCAGCGACATTGTTACATGCCCGGAAATGAATTTGCAGGACATACTTTAGCACATCTTGTTTTGGTGAGGTGAGAACCACTCCGGCACCCAACCCGATCTTGGCCTTGGAGCCATCAAAATGCATCCTCCAGAAATTGGAATCCGGCATCGGAGGTTCGTACTGCATCTTGGCCCAGTCTACCAAAAAGTCCGGCAGCGCCTGCGACTTGATGGCATCTCGTCTCTCGTATGCCGGAGCGTACGGAGACAACTGGATGGCCCATTTGGCAACCCGGCCGCTAGCATCTTTGCAACCGATGATCTCGGCGAGGGGATCCTCGCACACCACTGTGATTGGATGCTCTTGGAAGTAGTGCTTGAGCTTGGTCACAGCCAAGTACACTCCATATGCCATCTTCTGGTAGTGCGGGTAGTTCTGCTTGGATTCCGAGATCACCTCGCTGAGGTAGTATACTGGTCTCTGTATCAGCTTGCCCCCCTCTTCCCTCTCTACCACAATGTCTACACTGACTACCCGGTTAGTGGCAGCAATGTACAACAGCATAGGCTCCTTGGGCAACGGGGATGCCAACACGGGTGTTGTTGAGAGCCTTCTCTTCAAATCGTTGAACGCCGCATCGGCTTACGGGGTCCAAACGAATGTTTTACTCTTCTTCATCAACTGGTACAGGGGCAAAGCCTTCTCCCCTAGTCGGCTCACAAACCGACTTACGGATGCTAGATAACCAGTGAACTTCTGGACATCTTTGAGACGTACCGGCAATTTCATGCTCTCGATAGCACGTATTTTACCCGGGTTGACTTCAATTCCCCGGCTTGAAATGAGGAAACCGAGTAGTTTTCCTGCCGGAACGCCGAATGTGCACTTATCCGGATTCAACTTCATCCGGAATCTTCTTAAGTTCTTAAATGTTTCCCTCAGATCATCGATCAATGAGGCTTTTTCTTTTGTTTTTATGACTATGTCATCGATATAGACCTCGGCATTCCGGCCTATCTGGTCATGCAAACATTTCTGCATGCACCTCTGGTACGTAGCACCAGCATTTCTCAAACCGAAAGTCATGACACGATAGCAATAAGCCCCATAAGGGGTAATAAAAGCAGTTTTCAATTGATCATCCGGATTCAAAGGTATCTGGTGAAAACCGGAGTAGGCCTCTAAAAAAGTCAAGAGTTCACTCCCGGCAATGGAATCGATCACTTGATCTATCCGGGGAAGTGGAAATGGGTCCTTTGGACATGCCTTGTTGAGGTTGGTGAAGTCGATGCACATGCGCCACACCTTAAGCAGGAGGGGATCATCTTTCTTCTTCTCTACCAGGACCGGATTCGATATCCAATCCGGGTGCAGCACTTCCATCACGAATCCGGCAGCCAGCAGTATAGCGAGATGCTCCATGATGGCAGCTCTTCTTTCATCCGAGAGGCGCCTAGTCGGTTGCTTCACCGGCTTCGCATCCGGTCTAACAAACAGAGAGTGCTCAGCCAACTCCCTTGGAACACCTTGCAAATCGTGACTCGATCACGCAAAAGCATCCCGATTCTCACGGAGGAAGTCGACGAGCTCGCCTTCCTATTTGCTGTCCAGGTTGCTGCCAATGATGACCTGGCGCTCCGGGTTGCTGGGGTCCACCCCCACCTTCTTCGTCTCCTTTGGTGGTTGGAACGACGCGCTCTGCTCCGGTTTCACCATCCCGGGTATTCCAAGTTGAGAGGTCTTAGCCAGCGCCACCACTTGCTGGATCCTCTTCTTTTCCTCGGCTATCACCAGGGACTCGGCTAAGCACGAGCCGGCCGAAGCACACTCCATGGAGCGCTTGTGGTCCCCCGAGATGGTGATTATGCCGTTAGGACCCGGCATCTTCATCTTCAGGTAGCCCATGTGAGTTGAGATCATGAACTTGGCCAGGGCTGGCCTGCCGATCAATACGTGGAACGGGCTTTCGAGGTCCACGACCTCGAATTCCAAGCTCTCGGTTCGGCAGTTTTCCCGGGTTCCGAATAACACCTCAACCCAGATTTTACCCATGGGTGAGCAAGAGACTCCGGGCACAATGCCATGAAAGGTCGTCTCGGTAGGTAGCAAGGTGTTCATGGACACCCCCAGCTTCAGCATCGTATCCTTGTACATGATGTTAATGGCGCTGCCATTGTCAATCAGAACCCGGCTGAAGCGGACGTTGAGGCTTGGTCCGACAAAGGTTGGGTCTACCACTAAGGCATACGCCCCAGGCTTAGGCATAACTCGGGGATGATCCTTCCGGCTCCACGTGATCTCCATCTCGGACCAGTGCAAGAACTTGGGCACCGCCGGAATTACAGCGTTCACTTCCAGGGCGCGCTGCCGCACACTCTTCCGGTCAGTGGGCTTGGTCACGAAGACCACATAGCTCTGATATGCCTCCCGGTAGCTGCCTTGCTGATGTCCGGGTTGATTACTTGGGCCTGCACCATTGTCGTTCCGGGTGTGCACCACGTTCACCGGCCGGGGCGGGGGTCCTCGGTGAGGTTGATTAATCCAGATCGCGTTGGCTCCGGATGCCGAAGTGGGAGGTCTCGGAATGTTGGGTCGAGATGCCGGAGCACTCGGCCAAGTAGCCCCCGTGCTGCCCTCCTGCAATGTGCGCTGATACCAGCTGCACTGCCGAGTGGAGTGGTTTGCCGGCTTGTTGGCCTCCAGGGTATGGTAACAGCATGGCTTGTTCAGCATCTCTTCATACATCAGGGGCTTCTTATGGTCCACCCAAGTTTTGTGTACTTCCTGGCTCTGACCCCAAGCCGGGCCAGTTGTTTTCTGACGCTGACTATTGCCGGCATCTTCTTGATCTCGTGTCACAGCCGCGACATGCTGTGCGGCATGGTGTTACTCGGGCTGATTCCTCTTCTGGCCAAAATCTTGGCGATCATGGCTTCTGCTCGATCCCGAACGCCGAGGTCCCGCATTCCTCCTGTTGGAGTCACCGACATCCACCAGGGGTTGCATGGGATCTCCAAGCGTGTAGGTATCGGCGATGCGCATGGTCTCTGCCAAGGTTGTCGGCATCTTCCTCTGCAATTTCTGCCAAAGCATTGAGCCATGCCGACATCCTTGCGCAAACCAGGAGATGGCCTGTGCCTCTACCACCCCTTCACAAGAATTGCGAATGTTGCTCCACCGGGTAAGGTACTCCCGGTCGGTTTCGTTGCTCCTTTGCCTACAGATGGCGAGCTGTTGAGGTCTGTTGGGCCTTTTGTACGTACTGGTGAAGTTGCTGATGAACGCCTCCTCGAAATCTAACCAGCAGACTATGCTGCTGGTTCTCAAGTTGTTCAGCCAGATTATGGCAGGTCCTTCCAACATCTGTGGCACATATCGTACCGCCCAGCGTCTGTTTCCACCGGCTATGCTTACTGTAGTTACATAGTCCTCCGGCTTCTTGCTGCCGTCATAGGTCTTAGCACCCCGGTTGAGCTGGAAGTTCCGGACAGGCGGCTCCCGCATGATCCGGGGTCCAAAAATGGCAGGTCCCGGAGGTCCTTGCTCTTCCACTAGCTCGGATTGGTGAATCCGGTCGAGCCGGATTCTGGCATCGGCCGGATCCAGTTGTCTGGTTCCTATCCGAGATCCCAAAGGATTCTCATTGGGTTGGTACCCAAGCTGCTGCAACCTTGAGTTGCCATCGTTGTGCCTGTCTTGTATCGGGATCACCGCTTGCTGCGGGACAGAGGCGGCCTCCCTTCGTAGGTTTCCCTGAACCTGTGGCGGATTCCGGGGTGGATTACCACGGCTAGCCGGGTTATTGTTTCCTACACCCCGGTTGCCACCACCAGGATTACTCTCTGCCTGCACCGAATTATGCTGCCCGGCTTGCTGGATACCGGCAAAGGCCGGGTCATAAGTCTGCAAACGCTTGTTTTTCCCGGAGCCCCGACTTCGGCTCCGGCTCTTGCTCTTGCTTCTGCTCGGATGCGGGGAGGAGGCCTCTCCGCCCGATCTCTGGCTGTCAGCCCTAGCTGAATGCACTTGGGATCCCGCCCCGGGGTTCTTTTTCTTAAAGGGCTGGTTCTGCCGGTTGGCCTCGACGACCAACTCATTCACCCGCTCCTGCTGCTTGCGCAGAGCCTCACCGGATAGCCCAGCCAGCTCCGCCATGGCGGCTTCGGCAGCCCCGAAGTGAACGGGGGAACCCGTCCGGATGTGTACACCAGCCAACGCCTCTGTCAGCCCCACGGTGGGCGCAAACTGTCGTGGTGGTGTCACGGCAGATGCCATAGGATGGCTAATGTGTGGGGCCGATGGACGTTGGTGGATCCGGGGAGGGATAGCGAGCTGAAGAGCTCACACGGGGAGGATCCCGGTGTAACCGAGATCTCCCAAGAAGAAGAAACAAGATCAAAGTGTAAGGGGAAAGATCTAGCAAACACGAAAAAATGCACGAAGGCACAGAACACACACACGATGTACCCAGGTTCGGGGCCCTCGTGGGGAGGTAACACCCCTACTCCTGCCTTTCCTCTCAATATAAGTGTGGAACAAGGGCTACAACTTGCTCTCAGAGCTCTTGAGGTGAAGAACACGAACAACTAGATGAACTAGAGGGAGGAGGAAGTAAATGCTCTAGGAGTAAATGAGACTAGAGTTTTGGCTCCCAAGTTGGTCTCTCCTTCGCAGGAGCAGTTATGGCACCTTTTATAGAGTTCCAGCCAGGAGGGCCGGAAACCCTAATCCGGCTTGGCCCCACCGGACAGGCCTAACGGTTATGTCGACACCGGCTAGTGCGACCTAGCCGCCGTGCTATCCGGCGTAGCCCCTTCGTCATCATTCCGGCAAGGACGGCAGGCGTCGTCCTGGAACATCGTTGTCCCCCTGTCAGAGACAAGACATGTCTTTGCCCATCCCGGGTAGCCTTTTCCGGATTGCGGGGCTAGGCATGTCCGGTCTTGTCGTACCGTTGACGTACCGGCTGACGCGCTCCCGTGTCAGGCGGGAGGTGACCATGCTTCCATGTCAGGCGGGAGGTGACCATGCTTTCGTGTCAGGGGGGATGGTACTTCCCCCCGCATCAGGCGGAAAAGCCTGCTCCAGACCGTTGACGGCCTACCGGCATCCCTCATGCCGGTCACCTCCTTGTTCGACCTTGCGAGTCCTCCCTGCACACATAAAGTAATCTGCTAGGACCGAGATAAACACTCCGGTTAGCCCTTACCCGGGTTGCCTATCCGGTACCTCCGGGTACTTCTCCTTCCGGGGGTCTACTCGGAGCCACCAGGTCCGAGGTCTCTCCCGGATGCACCCGAGTTCCTCTTAGGATGAGTATCTCTAGGCCTAGCCTCTCGAAGATGTCTTAGCCCACCAGTAAAGACATCTTCGAGAAGCTAGTTCTTAGAGGAACCACCCGCTGATGCATGTGCTGTTATGAGGGCTCGGGGTGGCTATTTATAGCCACCAGGGATGACCCTTGCGCCCGCCAGAAGGCACCTTGCACTCTACCAGCTCCGAAAGGTCAAGTTACCCCTTCAGCGCACCAGGGGGTGGCCCTTGCTCTCGCCAAAGGTCAAGTACTGTTGCCACACTGTCGAATTGCGCCGGGATCTGCCCTACCCGGGGGTAGCCCCCCGACAGCGATGGTGTACTGCGACCACTTGATGGGGTCTAGAGATCTCAGTGCTTCGGGAGGGCGGCGTTGAGCTCGCGGGCGAACTGCTTGAACTGATTGTTCGATTTTGGCGCCTGTGCCCCCCCCCCCCCCCCCGAGGATGCACGAAATGGCGCCTCTTGGGGCTTGGTAGCCACCGTCCTCCTCGTCAGGGAGGTTGCTGTTTTTCTCCGCAGCATTGGCCTGGTTTCCCGATGGCTTCTGGTAGCTGCCCTTGCGTCCGCTCCCGCGGTAGCCGCGGCCACGGCCACGGCCGCCATTGCCTTCCGCTTGCTCGCGCTCCTTGCTCAACCTTTTAAGGTCGAAGCAGGATTCGGTAGAGTGACAGCGCCTGTTGTGGTAGATGCAGAATGGGCGGTGGTCCTCTTTCCTCTCTCCGGGCTCAGGAGAGTCCCTGCGGGTGCCCTTCGCGTTAGGCTCTGCCGCGATAACCGTGGTGGCCTTGTGCTTGGGCTCCTCCTTCTTCTGGCTCCTGGAGCCCTCAGCGTGCTCGTCCCCATCGAGGACATCTTGACGAAGAGGAGTCCCTCTTCAGCCTTGGCATACTTGTCCGCCAGGTCGAACAGCTTCACCACAGAGGTGAGCTTGTCGTGGATGCCCAGCTTCTCGAGCATCCTGCTGTTCGTGACGCCTTCGCGGAAGGCGGCGATGACCTGGGTATCAGTGATGTTCGGGATCTTGTTACGCACTTGGCTGAAGTGCTGTATGTACTTGTGAAGCGTCTCATCCTTCTTCTGCACCACATCGCGCAAGTCGTTGTGGGTGAGGGCACGCTCGTACGTTCCCGTGAAGTTGGAGACGAACTGCTTGCAGAGCTCCTCCCAAGAGTTCATGGAGTCCTCCGGGAGGTTCAGGAGCCACGACAGCGCAAAGTCGCGAAGCGCGTGAGAGAACCAGTTGGCCATGACCTTGTCATCTCCTCCTGCAGCTTGGATGGAGGTGGTGTAGAGCTGCAGGAACTCAATGGGGTTGCTGGAGCCGTCGTAGCCCTTAGGGAGAGCCGGCCTGAACATCGGGGGCCAGACCACGCGACGCAGGGAGCGGGTGAACGCCATGCAGCCCGTAGCGTACGTGGCGACCCCGTTTTGCAGTGCGCCGTGGTTCTGCTGGCCCGCCTGGCCGATCTCCTCCACGAGCCTGTTCTGGCGGTTGCGCTGGAGCTCCATCACCATGCGAGCGTCGGGCGCGGTGCGCTGCACGATCAAGCAATCGTGCGGCGAGGACGCGTGCGAGGCAGCCCTCTACGTCGCAGCTGGTGCAGGCCCTGGAGGGGGCGGAGGCGCGTTTTTCGTGACCATGCCCGCGAGAGAGGGGTGTACGTAGGACTGCGACGGAGTGGGGCGCGTCGTGGCGATGCCGACAAGGTGGTTGAGGCGCTCCAGCCACTGCTCGTGGGCCTCAACGGTGGGCTGGTAACGAAGAAGATCCTGCGCCATCAGCAGCGCGGTGTGGGGCGCGGGGTCCGTCCTGCCTGAGCCGGAACCGCTCGGGCGCCGCGTCGGGTGCGACGACTGCGCGTCCTCCTGGTGCTCGGAGTTGCGCTCGGGCTCCTCCACATGAGGGCCCCAGGGGGCGCGCTCTTCATGGCGGGGTCGGCCCAATCGTGCGCGAGTAGCCGTGGTGCCTGGCATAGCGAGCGCTCCTTCAGGAGCACGTCGGTTGACGCGGGCGGCGTGGGTAGCGCGGTTGTTTGCCATGGCGCGGAGGCGGCTCAAAGGTCGTTCATGCGCCTCAATCCCCTACCTGGCGCGCCAAATGTCGGGTTATGACTCCCTAGAACTGGGGCTAGTCACTTCCTGAAGAGTAGTTCGTGAAGGGGATTGAACGCGGAGGTCAAGACCCTCGAGGGACACGGCGACGCTGCTCGCCGGACCTGAAGACGAAGCACCCACGACAGAGATGGACACCGGCCCGTACCTAGGTTCACGGCCGTCGTGAGGAGGTAAGATCGCTACTCCTGCTTGTCTGTATTGAGTTATGGAGTTTACAGTACAACCGGCCTTGCCGAAAGCCCCCTTGAGGCAGTTCTTGCCTGGGGGGAGGGATGGTGACCTTCTTCCTCCTCTAGGCAGATGCTGTTCTACTTGGGATCGCTGGGGTTTACAAGCGTTGTGGAATCAGAAAAACCCGACCCCTCCAACGATGGAGGTCTTGTTTATTTTATAGGCGCCTCCGGCGCTCTCCTTCAACTTGGCCTTCGAGGTGGTTCCCACATGGCAGTGGCATGGTGGAGCAGGAGTCCACTGTGGCCCGTTTGTCCATGGACGCGGTCCATTGCTGATAAAGGTGGTCGCGGTGGCCGACCTGCAGCCGACCGCACAGTTCTGCTGCAGGGGAGGTAGTCTGTGAGGTGGAGCCCACGATGATGTTCTCCGTTGGAGGGTTGCGCCGTCCATCTGCTTTATCGCCAGAGTAAAAGGTCTTGGCAGTTCCGCAGCAGGCGACGCGGCTTTATTGACCCCTTTATCGCCTAAAACGGCAACGTGGGTGCTTTCGTCACCACGTGTGCGTGTCTGGTCATACTTCCTTGGCCGCGACGTTTCCCCTCAGGCCTGAGGGGGGTTCCTGTTGGATTCCCTCGAGGTGCGTTGGCGCCTCGGGAGGGTCCCTTGAAGCGAGGGATCCCCTGAGGCCCTCGTTTCCTCTTCATGCACTCGAGGGGAATTGCCTCTCGTGGGTCCCGCCAGGCAGTGATGCCTGGTCCTTAGTCGTTTCGTCTGACTGGCCAGCGTGTGAGGCCTGGGGGGAGTGGGCTCTCCACACCCCAGTTCCCACTGGGCCGACAGAGGACACCGGCACCGCCACATCCTCTCCGCCGTGTCCGCCCGCTCCCGGAAGATTAGCTTGACGCCGTCGCCACCATCCTCTTCGTCGTGTCGTGCCGCGCCCGGAGAAGTCATTCGCGCATCCGGGGGAGCCTCGCAGCGTCGCCGGCGTCCACGACCGAGTTGCCGCCGTCTGCCTCGTCTCCGGCGACCAGCCCGCGTCGCCACGGTGAGCATCTCTCCTCTGCCGTCCGATCTGTGTTCAATGGCCCAGTATAGATCTTTTAAACGAACTGGTACGGTTCGCTGTCGTTCGTCAAATCTGGATATGATGATCCAGATCTGATTGACTAAATCCAGTCAGCGCCACGTCGTTGCCACGTCAGCCGCCACGTCGGAAAATACTTTTCCTATTTCTTTTTAATTGGCAGTTTTAAAGAAAAGACCCTGCAACTTAGATATGTTATAACTTTTAACCACTTCACCAAATTTGATAAATTTTATATATTTGGAAAGCCCCTGACATGTAGAATATTTATGAACTGTTAGAATTTAAATTTGACTTAGTATAAATAATTCAAATTTCAAATGGATGATTTGAGTATTTTTGTCATAACTTTAAATCTATAAATTAAAAAATTGCAAATAAAATTGTTTTAGAAACCTTGGAATATTTTTAATATGATGCCTCTGTTATAAAAAATTTTGGGTAGTATTTGAATGATTCCATAGTTATATGTTTGAACAGTTTGAATAATTTTGACATATTTGATAGAAAGGTTATTTTTGAATAAATCCAATTGCTATAAATTTATTTAAATCCCCTCTGTCTATTAACATATTTATAAAATTTTGTTATAAAAATTTAATCACATAAAACTTGGATCTTGTATTTACCCTTTTATTTTATTTATCTATAATAGAAATTAATTAAATTGCAATTATAACTTTATGCATATTTATAAAAATCACAAAAGTTGTTATGATGCTTTCTTATGATTAAAAAGTGCATTGCATGCATAACATATTTTATTATATAGTTATACTCCTTAGAGGAAAACTCCTCCCCTATTTTCTCTAAGTAAGGATTATTTTCAACTTAGTATTTTGGTAAAGTGCTATGCACTTAGACACTTAGGATTTTCAACATGGATCTAGAAGACCAATGAAGGACTTAGCAAAAACAAGACTCCAGAAGTATCTTCAAGGAGTAGAAGCACTTAGAAGAAAATCAAGAAGAAGTTCATGAAGACCAACCAGCAATATTTTCTAACTCTTGCTTCTTTTCTCTCACTTTTCTCCCTTCTTCTCTTAGACCTCTTGATGACTAAGTTATATTCAAGACCAACCTGAATGCTATCAACACCATCAAGTCTTCAAAGCCATCAAGTCTACAAAATTACAATGAAGTCATCACATCAAGAAGAAAAGGAAGCAAGGAGAAGATTCTACATTCTTCTTTCTATCTTTTCCCTCTTTCCTAATCTTGTCTTTCACTTTAGACATAAATAATTTTGATCATGTTATTACCATCTTTGAAGTTGTTGGATCCTAGCGGCATAGTGAGCTGAAGCGGCCTGGAGCTAACCTTACATGTCCACGTACATGAGACATGTTCCACAACTTAAGTGGCAGGCCGGGTGCCTGTCTCTCTCACTATAATGAATATCCAATTTACAAAGAGTTGTTAATAATTGTTGATCACCTTGAAGAATAGACTTAGTATTTTCTCTAAGTATTTTAAGCACATCATGGCTAAGCCATTTGAGTGCTTATTCAAGATAAACTATAACAAAGTTATTTTGCCCAACCTCTGACCTTAGTCCTTAGTCATTTTGACCAACCTATTTGCCTTGCATTAACTTAGAAGACTTTCATGGCATGACATGCATCTCTAGTCCTTAGAATGATTTTGCACATCATGCATAAACATAATTTTCCTTAGAAATTTATGAAACTTGTTTTTTTTATTATGAAAGTGTTTGTATGCATTGTGATGTTGTGTTTGGTGTTGATTGTTGTCTGTCTATATTGTTAGATTGAACGGAGAGCTCCGAGTTACGTTGAAAAGAGTTTGTGAGCAAAGACATCATTCAAAGGCAAGTGGCACGCCGCATAAACTTCCTACTAATTTCTATATGCATTACTTAGTGTATTTTTTATATATAAGCATGTGTAGTATAGTATTGCTATGCTAGACCTGTGTATAAATTCCTTACTCCTGTGTCTAGGTTCCTATGCAATACTTAGTAGAAATATTGTTGCTATGCAAATGTTGTTCTGTGAAAATCTAAATTCTAGTAAGTTAAGAATGAAACACCTGGGTGGCAAGAGGTTGTATGGTTTATGTTGAGTGGCTGCTCAGGCCATGTCTATGGTTCCTGGAGTACGTGCACTTGTAAATGGCCACCCAGGAATAGAGGAATCTGAAGAACTCCGAGTAACGATTGCTTCCAGTGCAGCCATTGCCAATGGGCTCTGGCTTGATCAATTATGTTGCGTGGACTCGCCCCGGCTTGACAAGCAGATGTAGAGGGTGTTAGGTGGAACGGGTCAAGCCAGGTGGGAGGGAAAATGCTCCTAGAAGATCTCATCTCATTCTTCTCCTTTTCCTTATCACTATAAGTGTGTAAAGGATAGTTTGGGTTGAATGGGTACAATAGTGAACGTGCACAACCTCTGTAGACTGTAAAACTAAGTACTTAGCCGTGTCCCCGGTACGGAAAATTTGAGCAGCTGATCACCAACGTCAACGGAGGATTCCACCATTCCTACTTCAAAAATTAAAACTTGATGGGTGAACAAGGGTAGAATGAGACAGTGGTTTTCATGCCACAAATGTCTCGAATGGAAGAAAAGTGTTTTCCAAAGAGTTAGGAAAAATTTGCTTTATGCATATAGGTTATTAGAGTTATTCCACTAAGTGTGCACCATAGTGTCACTTGCCAGACTCCATTTTTAATGGAATCTGACCCACGTTGTTGCAATATTTTTCTTATTGCAGATTGTTCAAATGACGAGTGAGGTTTTGTTTAAAGGTTTCGAGTTTGTAACCAACATGTTTTCTCCTGTGGCAACATGAAGATGACGGCGACTCACTGCTATTGTATTTCCGCTGTTTACTCTTTCGGTGCTAGCTTTACGCTATGTAAGTTGTAAAGAATATTTTCTAATTCTGGATCATCGATGTAATAAAATTGATACTTTGTTGTGATATTACATACTAAACTGTGTGTGCAAACGAATCGATCCAGGGATTTGCACTATACACAGGTACCTTGCCATATTTTAAGTGCAGGTACGCTACAGATGGTATCAGAGCACTGTGTTGCATGTAGGTTCGAAACCCTAGGTTTGGATAGAAATAGGATTTGGCCATAGGATTGAAAATCTATTTCAGTCAGTTTGCCGAAAATAAGAACTTTTCCAAACATCATTCTTGTAAGTATCTTAAATATTTCCTTTCTAAGTATCTTCTCTTGTTTTCTTAAGAGGACCGCCCTCATTGAATCACTCAAGAAGCGACCAGTGATGATCATGACCTTGGAATGCGAGACTGAGTTTCCAAGAGCACTTGAGGATAACATGAAGAGTTTAGGTTTTGCAGGAGAAGCAGTATACAAAGGTTTTCCTTTCATGGATGAAGGCCAAGAGTACTGGTGGGTGCAAGTCCATCTATACAGGAGCAAAGAAGATGACCACAAGACTAAGGGTGACTGCATGTTCACCAACCCAATACTTCACACATGATTCTTTGATTCAGCAAGAAATGCAGCATGGAGAGCCATGGCGCGGCTCAAAGGTCGTTCATGTGCCTCAATCCCCTACCTGGCGCGCCAAATGTCGGGTTATGACTCCCTAGAACTGGGGCTAATCACTTCCTGAAGAGTAGTTCGTGAAGGGGATTGAACGCGGAGGTCAAGACCCTCGAGGGACACGGCGACGCTGCTGGCCGGACCTGAAGACGAAGCACCCACGACAGAGATGGACACCGGCCCGTACCCAGGTTCACGGCCCTCGTGAGGAGGTAAGATCGCTACTCCTGCTTGTCTGTATTGAGTTATGGAGTTTACAGTACAACCGGCCTTGCCGAAAACCCCCTTGAGGCAGTTCTTGCCTGGTGGGAGGGATGGTGACCTTCTTCCTCCTCTAGGCAGATGCTATCCTACTTGGGATCGCTAGGGTTTACAAGCGTTGTGGAATTAGAAAAACCCGACCCCTCCTACGATGGAGGTCTTGTTTATTTTATAGGCGCCTCCGGCGCTCTCCTTCTACTTGGCCTTCGAGGTGGTTCCCACATGGCAGTGGCATGGTGGAGCAGGAGTCCACCGCGGCCCGTTCGTCCATGGACGCGGTCCATTGCTGATAAAGGTGGTCGCGGTGGCCGACAAGCAGCCGACCGCGCAGTTCTACTGCAGGGGAGGTAGTCTCTGAGGTGGAGCCCACGATGACGTTCTCCGTTGGAGGGTTGCGCCGTCCATCTGCTTTATCGCCAGAGTAGAAGGTCCTGGCAGTTCCGCAGCAGGCGGCGCGGCTTTATTGACCCCTTTATCGCCTAAAACGCCAACGGGGGTGCTTTCGTCACCACGTGTGCGTGTCAGCGGCCTTGTGCGTCTGGTCGTACTTCCTTGGCCGCGACGTTTCCCCTCAGGCCTGAGGAGGCTTGAGGGAGGTTCCTGTTGGATTCCCTCGAGGTGCGCTGGCGCCTCGGGAGGGTCCCTTGAAGCGAGGGATCCCTTGAGGTCCTCGTTTCCTCTTCAGGCCCTCGAGGGAATTGGCCCTCGAGGGTCCCGCCAGGCAGTGATGCCTGGTCCTTAGTCGTTTCGTCTGACTAGCCAGCGTGTGAGGCCTGGGGGGAGTGGGCTCTCCATACCCCAGTTCCCACTGGGCCGACAGAGGAGACCGGCACCGCCAGATCCTCTCCACCGTGTCCGCTCGCTCCCGGAAGACTAGCTTGACGCCGTCGCCACCATCCTCTTCGTCGTGTCGCGCTGCGCCCGAAGAAGTCATTCGCGCATCCGGGGGAGCCTCGCAGCGTCGCCGGCGTCCATGACCGAGTTGCCGCCGTCTGCCTCGTCTCCGGTGACCAGCCCGCGCCACCACGGTGAGCATCTCTGCTCTGCCGTCCGATCTTTGTTCAACGGCCCAGATTAGATATTTTAAACGAACTGGTACGGTTCGCTGTCGTCCGTCAAATCTGGATCTGACGATCCAGATCTGATTGACTAAATCCAGTCAGCGCCACGTCGTTGCCTCGTCAGCAGCCACGTCGGAAAATACTTTTCCTATTTCTTTTTAATTGGCAGTTTTACAGAAAAGACCCTGCAAATTAGATATTTTATAACTTTTAACCACTTCACCAAATTTGATAAATTTTATATATTTGGAAAGCCCCTGACATGTAGAATATTTTAGAACTGTTAGAATTCAAATTTGACTTAGTATAAATAATTCAAATTTCAAATGGATGATTTGAGTATTTTTGTCATAACTTTAAATCTATAAATTCAAAAATTGCAAATAATTTTTTTTTAGAAACCTTGGAATATTTTTAATATGATGCCTCTGTTATAAAATATTTTTGGGTAGTATTTGAATGATTCCATAGTTATATGTTTGAACAGTTTGAATAATTTTGACATAACTTTTGATAGAAAGGTTATTTTTGAATAAATCCAATTGCTATAAATTTATTTAAATCCCTTGTGTCTATTAACATATTTATAAAATTTTGTTATAAAAATGTAATCACATAAAACTTGGATCTTGTATTTACCCTTTTATTTTATTTTACTATAATAGAAATTAATTAAATTGCAATTATAACTTTATGCATATTTATAAAAATGACAAAAGTTGTTATGATGCTTTCTTATGATTAAAACGTGCATTGCATGCATAAAATATTTTATTATATAGTTCTACTCCTTAGAGGAAAACTCCTCCCCCATTTTCTCTAAGTAAGGATCATTTTCAACTTAGTATTTTGGTAAAGTGCTATACACTTAGACACTTAGGATTTTCAACATGGATCTAGAAGACCAATGAAGGACTTAGCAAAAACAAGACTTCAGAAGTATCTTCAAGGAGTAGAAGCACTTAGAAGAAAATCAAGAAGAAGTTCATGAAGACCAACCAGCAATATTTTCTAACTCTTGCTTCTTTTCTCTCACTTTTCTCCCTTCTTCTCTTAGACCTCTTGATGACTAAGTTATATTCAAGACCAACCTGAATGCTATCAACACCATCAAGTCTTCAAAGCCATCAAGTCTACAAAATTACAATGAAGTCATCACATCAAGAAGAAAAGGAAGCAAGGAGAAGATTCTATATTCTTCTTTCTATCTTTTCCCTCTTTCCTAATCTTGACTTTCACTTTAGACATAAAGAATTTTGATCATGTTATTACCATCTTTGAAGTTGTTGGATCCTAGCGGCATAGTGAGATGAAGCGGCCTGGAGCTAACCTTACATGTCCACGTACATGAGACCTGTTCCACAACTTAAGTGGCAGGCCGGGTGGCTGTCTCTCTCATTATAATGAATATCCAATTTACAAAGAGTTGTTAATAATTATTGATCACCTTGAAGAATAGACTTAGTATTTTCTCTAAGTATTTTAAGCACATCATGGCTAAGCCATTTGAGTGCTTATTCAAGATAAACTATAACAAAGTTATTTTGCCCAACCTCTGACCTTAGTGCTTAGTCATTTTGACCAACCTATTTGCCTTGCATTAACTTAGAAGATTTTCATGGCATGGCATGCATCTCTAGTCCTTAGAATGATTTTGCACATCATGCATAAACATAATTTTCCTTAGAAATTTATGAAACTTGTTTTTTCATTATGAAAGTGTTTGTATGCATTGTGATGTTGTGTTTGGTGTTGATTGTTTTCTGTCTATACTGTTAGATTGAACGGAGAGCTCCGAGTTACGTTGAAAAGAGTTTGTGAGCAAAGACACCATTCAAAGGCAAGTGGCACGCCTCATAAACTTCCTACTAATTTCTATATGCATTACTTAGTGTATTTTTTTTATATAAGCATGTGTAGGATAGTATTGCTATGCTAGACCTGTGTATAAATTCCTTACTCCTGTGTCTAGGTTCCTATGCAATACTTAGTAGAAATATTGTTGCTATGTAAATGTTGTTTTGTGAAAATCTAAATTCTAGTAAGTTAAGAATGAAACACCTGGGTGGCAAGAGGTTGTATGGTTTATGTTGAGTGGCTACTCCGGCCATGTCTATGGTTCCTGGAGTACGTGCACTTGTAAATGGCCACCAAGGAATAGAGGAATCTGAAGAACTCCGAGTAACGATTGCTTCCAGTGCAGCCATTGTCAATGGGCTCCGGCTTGATCAATTATTTTGCGTGGACTCGCCCCGGCTTGACAAGCAGATGTAGAGGGTGTTAGGTGGAACGGGTCAAGCCAAGTGGGAGGGAAAATGCTCCTAGAAGATCTCATCTCATTCTTCTCCTTTTCCTTATCACTATAAGTGTGTAAAGGATAGTTTGGGTTGAATGAGTACAATGGTGAACGTGCACAACCTCTGCAGAGTGTAAAACTAAGTACTTAGCCGTGTCCCCGGTACGGAAAATTTGAGCAGCTGATCACCGACGTCAACGGAGGATTCCACCATTCCTACTTCAAAAATTAAAACTTGATGGGTGAACAAGGGTAGAATGAGACAGTGGTTTTCATGCCACAAATGTCTCGAATGAAAGAAAAGTGTTTTCAAAGAGTTAGGAAAAATTGGCTTTATGCATATAGGTTATTAGAGTTATTCCACTAAGTGTCCACCATAGTGTCACTTGCCAGACTCCATTTTTAATGGAATCTGACCCACGTTGTTGCAATATTTTTCTTATTGCAGATTGTTCAGATGACGAGTGAAGTTTCGTTTAAAGGTTTCGAGTCTGTAACCAACATGTTTTCCCCTGTGGCAACATGAAGATGATGGAGACTCACTGCTATTGTATTTCCGCTGTTTACTCTTTCAGTGCTAGCTTTATGCTATGCAAGTTGTAAAGAATATTTTCTAAGTCTGGATCATCGATGTAATAAAATTGATACTTTGTTGTGATATTACATCCTAAACTGTGTGTGCAAACGAATCGATCCAGGGATTTGCACTATACACAGGTACCTTGCCATATTTTAAGTGCAGGTACGCTACAGATGGTATCAGAGCACTGTGTTGCATGTAGGTTCGAAACCCTAGGTTTGGATAGAAATAGGATTTGGCCATAGGATTGAAAATCTATTTCATTCAGTTTGCCGAAAATAAGAACTTTTCCAAACATCATTCTTGTAAGTATCTTAAATATTTCCTTTCTAAGTATCTTCTCTTGTTTTCTTAAGATGACCGCCCTCATTGAATCACTCAAGAAGCGACCAGTGATGACCATGACCTTGCAATGCGAGACTGAGTTTCCAAGAGCACTTGTGGATAACATGAAGAGTTTAGGTTTTGAAGGAGAAGCAGTATACAAAGGTTTTCCTTTCATGGATGAAGGCCAAGAGTACTGGTGGGTGCAAGTCCATCTATACAGGAGCAAAGAAGATGACCACAAGACTGAGGGTGACTGCATGTTCACCAACCCAATACTTCACACATCATTCTTTGATTCAGCAAGAAATGCAGCATGGAGAGCCATCGAGTACCTTACAGAAAGACTTCGTTTTAGACTTCACAACACCCAGAAGTATCTTGAAGAACTCTAGGAAGTTGAGGAAGAACTCGAGGCACTCAAGAAAAAGATAGATTAGACCACCTACCCATTAGAATACCGAGAACCGATGATGTATTGACCTATCAAATTGTGGTATGGCAGTACTATCAAGTTTGTCTTCCCATGACGTTGAAGAGTTTCGTTCGATAAACGATTAGTTCGATTTTTCAAAAGAAGTTTAAAATTTTGTTACGTATGTGGTTGCTTGTGTTTGAACCATGTTGATTGATTTTGTTAGAGATTGGTTGCCTTGTTCTGAATTATTGTATTAGAATTCCTCCATAGTACCTATAATTCAACTCATTTATTTTCTAAACCAAACAGATGTCTCACCCCAATACCAACACCATTGATATGCACACAACAATGCGACTACTATTAGAGAACCAGAGTCGGTTGTGGAATTTGATCAATGACCACCTGCCTAAGATTGATCAAAACCCTAGTGAGTTTGAAGAGAGTCTTATGACCAAACCGAAGGCGTGCAAAACTTGTGGAGAGATAGGACATTCGTCCAAAGAATGTCCAGATGGGTGGCCCCATGGTGATATAAAACATGTAGTTAAAGGAGGCCCCACAACTGAGGTTACTTGCTTTTTGTGTGAAGGAACAAATCATGTCCCCATACAGTGTCAACTTTATCCCTTGGTGCAACAAGTTATCCAGCAAACCAAGGAAGGAATGCAACAGTCTCTCATGAAGACCCTGGAGGAACAAGAACAAAAGGTTAAATCCAAGAAAGATCTTAGCCACATCAATTGCTACAAGTTCAAAGAACAAGGAAATTATTCATGGGACTGCAAGGAGAAAAGGATTGGTCAGGATACTGGCGACCTTGATCACCGTTGCGGCTGTATTGGCAACCTTGATCGTATTGGCGATTGCTGTCGCGTGTTGCATCACGGTGGGTTTGATATCCCGCCGCTACTAGCTGGATCGAGTCGAGGTTGGTGAAACGTGGCTTCTTCTTCAGGCCCCCATCTTGCCAGTTACTTGTTCCGGCTTTGTTCTTCGGGGAGTTATCACGGATGTAGTCCTCTCTTTCCGCCCACTGGTTGGCTATCTTCATGAGCTCGATCATGGTTTTTGGCTGGAGCCTATCAAACTCCTCGCAGAGGTCGCGGCGGGAGACGCCGTGCATGAAGGCATCCATTACCCGATCCTCTGAGACGGCTTCCATAGTGTTGCGGAGAAGTGTCCACCGTTGGATGTATGATCGGAGCGACTCATCTCGCCCATGCTTGCATGCTTGCAACTCGATGTAGGTTGCTGGCCTCGCGTACGTTCCAAGGAAACTTTTGATGAAAGTATCTTGAAATTCCTCCCAGGTTCTGAAGGAGTCTTTAGGCTGGCTAGTAAGCCAGCCGCGTGGTGAATCCGTGAGCATGAGCTGGATGTACTGCATCGCCATGGTCGTAGTTCCGCCTTGACAGGTGCAGGCGATGAGGTAGTCTTCGAGCCAAAGGCGTGGGTCTTGTTTCCCGTCATACTTGGGTGTTCCCGCTGCGAGCTTGAAGCCTTTGGGCATGCGAGTGTCGCGGATGTTGAAGCTGAACCACGCGGCACTGCACGGCTCGAAGTCGCGGTCGGCTTGATCGTCCAGGTTTGTCGTGCTGGTCGTACGCTGGGTGCGATTGCGGTCCACTGTCCTCTGTACGATAACGTTGCGGAGGTCTTCACCTGGTTGCGGCTTTCGTAGTGGCCTGGCTGCTGGGCCATCTGGCATTGCAGGCTCGCGAGCATGGTGTTCTCGCTCCTCTCGTGCCCGGTTACTTGGCACTTTGTTTGCCAGGGCGTCCTCGATTGCCTTCATGGACATGATTTGCTGCTTGTGGAGAAGGGCTCGCGCGTCACCCTCCGGTGGCTGCGTGAGCCGCAGATAAGTTTCGACTGCAATGATAGCGGCGTTGGACGTTTTGGGGACGGGTATCCCGTTTTCATCCTTAGTTATGAAGGACGAGTCGAGATTGCGGGTGACCCTGGCTCGTTCGGCTTCCGTCATAAGGGGCACGCGAGCTCTGTGGCGCCGCGCTCTTTGGTTGACATCCGTGGAGGAGGTAAATGAATAGGCGGCCCTCCTTGCGCTTGATGCGTCAGCCTCCCTCTTGCGTCGAAGGAGTTTGGCTTTTTCCGCGCGAAGCCGTTCGCCTTCCTTGCGTAGCAAGTACTGGACTGCCAGCTGATCCTCCCGAGGTGCGTCGGGTGGTGGGAACATGCCGCCGTCGACGTGCTTCATAGCTCTGATCGCCATGTCGCGCGTGATGGTGAGCCTCGTCACCTGGTCGGGCATGACCACCTCCAGTGGATATGCGGGTTCGTCGTTGTTCTCTAGCGGTACCGTGCCGGCCATGAAGACTTGCACGCGGTAGACTTGGGTAGGGGTGTGGACGCTGTCGCTGCTGCTTCAATCATCCGAGCCTTGCTCGGGATCGAAAATTGCTGCAACGTGATAGGCAACATAGTCGCCGCTACGTCTCCTTCCCTGGAACTCTGCGATCCTTGCCGTGGACATGTAGGGCGACTTCGCAGTCGCCGGAGCGAGTGCGATTGGCTCGGGGAATACTTGGTGAGTCCATAGAGATGCGTGCGGCGCAGGTGACGGTAGTGCGACTCCGGCCGCACGTGTAGGCGCGGTCGACACAGTCGAAGTTGGTGTAGATCTTGGTTTCGGCAGCAGCGCGATCGAGATGGTCGGAGTAGACTCGATCTGCGTGGCAGTCGCAGAGGTGGTTGACGTAGTCGACGTAGACGCGGGTTCGTCAGTCAGACATGCGATCTTCGTAGTCGCGGTGGTCACGATCTTCGAGGCAGGTGACGACGGGGGCAGCACGATGGTTGCCGATGCGGGTGTCGCTGCCGCACGTGGTGCGGTCGCCATGGACCTGAGTATTCCACGATTGTCTACGAAGCAGTGTATGGTACCGAAGGTGACGCACATACCTACGTGCAAATCGGCGTACATCGAGCGCCTGGCCGGCGGGTGGAAGGTGTATTCCAAGGAGCCGAAACAGATGGGCTTCCGAGTGATGCAGACGTCGATCTTCTTTGCTGATGGAGCCGGTGCGACCATGATTCCAACGCTCGTTCTTCCCACAGACGGCGCCAATTGACGAGTGTGTGACTCAAAAAATCCCAGGGTTGTCTACCCTGGGTTGATTGAGAGGGAGAAAGATGAACGTTGGTGATCACAACGGCTGACAAGCAAGGCGTTTACCCAGGTTCAGGCTCCCGGAGGATAACACCTTACTTCCTGCTTGTCTGGCATTGACGGTGAGTTGTTGTTACAATGGCGAGAGGGCGATCTCGCTAGGGTTTGTGGTGGCGGTTATGAGCGTATCTCCTTGTGTCTCCTTGGACGAGCAACCCTCCTAGCCTTTATATGATAAGCTAGGTTCCGTGTGAACGGTGCCGATGGCGATTACATATATGGTAAGAGTCGTATGACCTAACCGACTAGAACTAGGCCACGCGATATCCCTATTGGGCCTTCCTTGGGCCTCCGCAGTCTTGGCGTGACCCAGGTAGCCTTATCGTGGGGTAGTCGAAGAGTAGCCCCACGTTAGTCCCCAAGCTTAGTTTTACTCGTCCCAAGTAGGCAAGAACGATAAAAGAAGAATAATTTCTGAAGTGACATGCTTTCACAATCTTGATCATATAATAATGTAAGACTCATGTTATGAATGAAGTGACTCAATGCAATGATCTATAGTTTGCTAACAAATAGACAAGAAGTAAACAACTACATCTTATAAGTAAAAACTTTTCATGAATAGTACTTTCAAACAAGTGTCAATAAGGTTTGCATAAGAGTTAACTCATAAAGCAATATTATCTAAGTAAAATAGTATTGAAGCAACACAAAGAAAGATATAAGTTTCAGCATTGGCTTTCAACTTTGAACATGTATATCATACAGATAGTTGTCAACACATAGGAATATAACAAGTGCAATAAGTAAGCATATAAAAAGTGTTGCACACGGTTGACACAAGTGTTTGCTTCGGGGATAGAAAGAAGTAGGTACGCTGAATCAACATAAAGTAAAAGATAGACCCTTCGCAGAGGGAAGCAGGGGTACAAGCATGTGCTAGAGCTTCTTAGTTTTATAGGTTTTTGAAATCATATAGAGAGCATAGAAGTCAGTTTTGAGCGGTGTTTGTCGTTGTTAACGAATGGTAATGGGCACTCTACCTCCCTTATCAACCATACTTTCTTAAGAACGGCTCCCATTGTAACATCCCAACATTTTATAATGTTCAAAAAATCACTAAAATTTAAAACTTTTCTTTTTATTAAAATAAAATATTAAATGTATAAGGAAACCAACTATGAAAGACTTCAAGGATGAGTTAATATTTCAAATGTCACAGTTTTAACATTTTACTATCCACTGTGTTTCAAAAACCTTAAAATATAATTTGACAAATATGTTACAAACTACAATCCATTTTATTTTAAATAAATTAGTTTCTTTATAAGTATTTAAATTAAACCACTTAGCCATATCTATTCATAAATATAAGATTATTCAAAATGGTATATAATTGCTAAATGGTTTTCATTCCTTTAACTAAGTTCAAAATATAGCTTGGAAATTATAAACCTATAGTGTATAACTTTAAAACTTCATAGAATTTAAATTAATGAATTAGCCAAATAAACATTTCATTTGCTTAAATGAATTTCATCTAGTTTTCAAAACATGAAATGATTAATAGATTCTAAATAAAAATAAAATTAAAATAAAGGTCTTGTCCAAAGTTGTTATGAAGTTTCAAATGCATAAAATATAATGTTGCACAAATTTTTTTCAATTAAGAAGGAATACATTATCTTTCCATTTTCATATAGTTGTGTTATGTTATTAATAATTATACCAAAGCCAAAAATGAATTTAGAAATTGAAAATGAGTTCAAATAACTTAAATTCAAACATATTGAAATGTGGGTATTTTTACAAATTTATTTTAGCCAAAGGAAAATTTAAATGAGATAGAAATTCAAATTTGACTTGAAGTGTCAAATTTGTAATTAATCAATATTTCAAAATATTAATTTTCAAAAATATTCAAAACATACCCACAACTGGTTTAACAGAAAGATATTATTTTACAAATTTTTAGAAATTTGTTTGACCTCATTTGGACAAATAAATCAAAAGATATGAATAAATTGGAATAAAACAAAGAGAAAATAACGGGATGACGTCAGCAATGACGTCATCGTCTCTAACCTCCGTCCGGAATTTCCTCCCGATATCTTCATCTCCGATTCGTCCAAATCCGAGCGATTCGTGCGGGATTGGTTGCCGAAGATGCGTCCATATAAAACCCCACGTCCCCGCCGCCGTTTCCCCTCTCAAACCCTAGCTCAGAACGCCGCCAGGCCGCCGGAAAAGCTCGCCGGAGCTCCATTGCTGCCGCCGCCATTTTTCTCTGTTCCCCGGCGAGGTGAGCCTTCCCCGTTGCCCGTGAGCCCTCCTACCTCTCCCTCGCGTCCGTGCGCATCTCCTGACTACTTCCCTCGTCTCCATTCGCAGCCGAACGGAGTGTCTCGTGCTCGGACGGATCGCCGGAGCCGCCGCGCCTCCATCCACTCCTCCACGGCGTTCCAAGAAGAGAGACTCACCCCCAACCTCTCCATCGCCTCCGCCTTGCCCAGTCGCACCTCTACGCCACCTCCACAAGCCCGGGGAGGAACGGAAACGACTGGAGCGTCCACGCCGAGCCGCCGGCGCCGTCGTCCGCGCCATCTCCGGCGAGCGCGCCGCCACGGTATGGTCAAGCCCCCAGCGCCGTCCGATTGAATCCCTACGGCCCAGATTAGAAGTATCGGATGAAACAGTACGATCTGATCTGGACCGTCAGATCCAAATCTGACGGCCCAGATCTGTGACTTATACACGTCAGCGCCACGTAGACAGCACAGTCAGCGCCTCGTCAGCATCTGCGTCAGCGCCAGCGTGTAAATCATTTTTCTATTTTAATTTTAATTGGAAAAATTGCAGATTAGTCCCTGTAATTAAAACATCTATAACTTTTTAACCACAACTCCAAATTTAATAATTTTTATATATTTGGAAAGCTCTCGACATGTAGAATATTTTGGATCTGACAATATTCAAATTTGACTTAGTATAAAATATTCAAAATTCAAATGGGAATTTGAGTATATTAGTAATAACTTTAAATCTATAAATCCAAAAATTACAAATAAATATGTTTTAGAAACTTTAGAATATTTGTAAATTAATGCTACTGTTATAAAATATTTTTGAGTAATTTTTGAATGATTTCATAGTTGTGTGTTTAAATTGAATAGTTTGACTAATTTTGAAATAACTTTTAATAGAAACATTAATTTTGATTAAATCCAATTGCAATAGATCTAATTAAATGCTCCATGTCTATTAACACTAATTATAAAATTTTGTTATAAAAATTTAATCATAGGAAACTTTAATCTTATAATTATTCCTTTTATTATATTTTCCAAAATTAGAAATTAATTAAATTGCATTTATAGATTCATGCATATTTATAAAGAAATCACAAAAGTTATTTTGATGTTTCTTGTGATTTAAAATTTCATTTCATTCATAGCATATTTTATTCTCATAGGAAAACTCCTCCCCATTTTCTCTAAGTTAGGATTATTTTCAAACTTAGTATTTTGGGAAAAGTGCTATACACTTAGACACTTAGTAATCTTCAACATGGAGCTGGAAGACCAAAGAAGGACTTAGCCAAAAACAAGACTTCAGAAGTATCTTCAAGGAGAAGAAGCACTTAGAAGAAAATCAAGAAGAAGTTCATGAAGGACTTAGAAGAAAACAGACTTTGGAAGCATCCAAAGATGTCAAGCACTTAGAAGAAAAGTGAGAAGAAGTTCAAGAAGGCCAACCCCCTTTTATTTTCTAAGTCTCTCCCTCTGTCTTTTCTCCTCTTCTGAGACTTCATGAAGACTAAGTAAATCCAAGACCAACCTCGAGGATACAAGAATCACCAAGTCTGAAGATTCATCAAGACTACCTAGAACTCAATCAAGACATCATCCAGAAGAAAGTTACAAGTCTGGAGATGAAGCCTGGAGGACAACTACATCTTTCTTTCTATCTTTTCCCTCTTTCCTAATCTTGTCTTTTAGACTTAAACAAAATTTGATCATGATGTTATCATCTTGAAGTTGTTGGACCCTAGCAGCATAGTGGGATGAAGCGGCCTGGAAACAAACCTTACATGTCCACGTACATGAGACCTGTTCCACAATTTAAGTGGCTGGCCGGGTGTATGTCTCTCTCACTATAGTGAATGTCCAATTTACAAAGAGTTGATAATAATTGTTGATCACCTTGAACAAATGAATTAGTATTTTTCTCTAAGTATTTTGCACATCATGGCTAAGCCATTAGAGTGCTGGTTTAAAGAGGATATAAAACAAAGTATTTTTATCCAACTTAAGACCTTAGTCCTTAGTCATTCTTGACCCACCTATTTTCCTTGCATTAACTTAAGAGATTTTTCATAGCATAACATGCATCTCTAGTACTTAGAAATAATTTGCATATCATACACGACATGTTTTCCTTAGGAGTTTTATAAAACTTGTTGTTCATTTGATATGAGCATGTGTGTTGATGATTGTTGTTTGTTGATCGTTGTATTGTTGTTTGCTATTAATGTTTAGATTAAACGGAGAGCAAACGTTCGTTGTTGAAAAGGGGTTGTGAACAACGACAACATTCAAAGGCAAGTGGCACACCTCATAAACTTCCTATTTTTATATGCATTACTTAGTGTATTTTTATATGCATGTGTTGCTATGCTAAACCTGTGTAGAATCCCTTATACCTGTGTCTAGGTTCCTATGCAATACTTAGTAGAATTATTGATGCTATGCAAATGTTGTTTTGTGAAAATCTAAATTCTACTAAGTTAAGAATGAAACACCTGGGTGGTAATTGGTAGTATGGTTTATGTTGAGTGGCTACTCAGGTCCATTTCTATGGTTCCTGGAGTATGTACACTTGTGAATGGCCACCCAGGAACAGAGGAATCTGAAGAACTCCGAGTGACGATTGCTTCCAGTGCAGCCATTGCCATATGGGCTCTGGCTTGATCAATTATGTTGCGTGGACTCTCTCCGGCTTGACAAGCAGATGTAGGGGGATGTTAGGTGGAACGGGTCAAGCCAGGTGGGAGGGAAAATGCTTCTGAAAGATCTCGTCTCATTCTCTCCTTTCCTTATCACAAATGGTGTGTAAAGGATAATCTGGGTTGAATGGGTACAATGGTGAACGTGCACAACCTCTGCAGAGTGTAAAACTAAGTACGTAGCCGTGTCCCCGGTTACGGACAATTTTGAGCAGCTGATCAAGGACGTCAATGGAGGATTCCACCATTCCAACTTCAGAAATAAAACTTGATGGGTGAACAAGGGAAGATGAGATTTATGGTTTTCATGCCATACTCGTCGATTTCAAGAAAAGTGTTTTCAAAAGAGTAGGAAAAATTGGCTTTATGCAAATTAGCCTTGAGCTCCACCAGCCAAATATGCATATAGGCTTTAGAGTTATTCCATAAGTGTCCACCATAGTGTCACTTGCCAGACTCCATTTTTAATGGAATCTGACCCACGTTGTTGCAATATTTTTCTTATTGCAGATTTGATCAGATGACGAGTGAGGTTTCGTAAAGGTTTCGAGTCTACAACCAACATGTTTTCGCCTGTGGCAGCATGAAAGTTATAGAGACTCACTGCTATTCTATTCCGCTGTGTACTTTTCCTATGCTAGCTTTATGCTATGCAACTTGTATCAAATATTTTGTAATTCTGGATCATCGATGTAATAAAATTGACGCTTTGTTGTGATATTACATCGTAAACTGTGTGTGCAAATGAATCGATCCAGGGATTTGCACTATACACAGGTATCTGCCTTATTTAAAGTGCAGGTACGCTACAGATGGTATCAGAGCACTGTGTTGCCTGTAGGTTCGAAACCCTAGGTTTGGATAGAAATAGGTTTGACCATAGGATTGAAAATCTATTTTCCTTCACTTTTCTAAAAACACATCTTTTCACTATGTCTTTCTCGTATTCTCATCTACTATCAACCTTCTAAAAACCTCTTATCTTTTTCTAGATGACCATGTTCTTATAGTCGAAGTCTGCTTCTGCTGGCTCATATGGAAAAGCTACGATTAATCATGAAGTTCTGCATGTATGGAAGACCACTGAAGAACCAGGTTTCGACCAACACTTCTAAGGTATCCAAGAAAGTTAACAAGAACTTGAAGCAGTCATGAAGGAAGTAGATTGACCACCACCAAAAATAGAATGACGATATCGTGTTAGAGTATTGATTATATCAACTTGGCTATATGACAATACTAGATTGTTTGTTTGTTGTGAACCTTGTTGCTTGATGTTTGTTAGATGTTGATTGATTATGTTATAGATTGGTTGCCTTGTTTTGTTTTATTGAACTAGGATTCCTCCATAAGTACAAATAATTCAACTCATTGCTTTTTAAACCAAACAGATGTCTCACCCCAATGCCAACACCAATGATTTGCATACAACTATGCGACTATTATTAGAGAACCAGAGTCAGCTGTTGAAGATGATCAATGACCAACTGCCTAAGATTGATCAAAACCATAGTGATTTTGAAGGGACCCTTATGACCAAACTAAAGGCATGCAAAACCTGTGGAGAGATAGGACATACGTCCCAAGAATGCACTGATGAGTGGCCCCATGGTCATACCGGACATCAAGTTAGGGAATGCCGCACAAGTCAGATGCCTTGCTGTTTTTGTGAAGCAACAAATCACGTTCCAACTCAACATCAACTCTACCCCGTGGTGCAAGAAGTCAGTCAGCAAGCCAAAAAGGGGATACAACAAAATCTCCTGAAGCATGTGGAAGTACAAGAAAACAAGGAGGAACACAAAAGGGATACTAGCCATATAACATGTTTTACATGTGGAGAACTAGGACATTATTCATGGGGCTGCAAAGAGAAAAGGACTGGTTAGGATGCTAAACCAAACCTTCATCAAAATGAGACTGTGGGTCATACTAAGGTGAAGAATGAAATAAGAGTAAGGTCACTTCCGAAGAAATCCAAAAGTACCTCCAAGTGTTGCTATAATTGTGAAGGAGATCACCTAGCTCGAAATTGTCCCATCAAACGAGACTGGACTTCTTTAATTGAGATAGAATATGGCAAACAAGATTTGGAAGAACTTTTAGCCCTGGAAACATCTAAGAAGAAGAAGAGGAACTTAAGTGACGTAATTTGCTACAAATGTAAAGGCAAAGGACATTATGCTGACAAGTGCCCAGCAAAGATGAAGGAGAAATGCCTTACCCGCTCGCACAAGAAAATCAACAGTCCCGTGACATGTCCCAGATGCGGAGCAACAGGACACTATGTCAGTGGCTGCCCCGAGTGGAAGAAGAATAAATCTCTCCAAGGACCGAGTGGAAAGCATGAGTGTTAAAAACATTCTGTATCCACCACATGCCATTGTATTTTGAACACTTGTACGCTCTACATCAGAGGAATAAACGAGATTACATAAAGTTTCTAGACTGACCACACAAATTTCTTTTAAGGGTGGTAGCCACCTAGAGAATTCAAACCCAGTCGCTTAAACACACAGATCTCAAACTATCTTCTTTTCATCCTTCTAATCAGAAAAACCATTCACTGTCAAGTTTTCAAGTTTCCATGTCAGAAATTTCATTTTTCCAAAACATCCCGAGTAATCAGAATCAATCAAACAATTGCTTTGTCTTTCTAGCTTCTCTGAATCTCGGGGACGAGATTCCTTTTAAGGGTGGTAGTCTGTAACATCCCAACATTTTATAATGTTCAAAAAATCACTAAAATTTAAAACTTTTCTTTTTATTAAAAATAATATATTAAGTGTATAAGGAAACCAACTATGAAAGACTTCAAGGATGAGTTAATATTTCAAATGTCACAGTTTTAACATTTTACTATCCACTGTGTTTCAAAAACCTTAAAATATAATTTGACAAATATGTTACAAACTACAATCCATTTTATTTTAAATAAATTAGTTTCTTTATAAGTATTTAAATTAAACCACTTAGCCATATCTATTCATAAATATAAGATTATTCAAAATGGTATATAATTGCTAAATGGTTTTCATTCCTGTAACTAAGTTCAAAATATAGCTTGGAAATTATAAACCTATAGTGTATAACTTTAAAACTTCATAGAATTTAAATTAATGAATTAGCCAAATAAACATTTCATTTGCTTAAATGAATTTCATCTAGTTTTCAAAACATGAAATGATTAATAGATTCTAAATAAAAATAAAATTAAAATAAAGGTCTTGTCCAAAGTTGTTATGAAGTTTCAAATGCATAAAATATAATGTTGCACAAATTATTTTCAATTAAGAAGGAATACATTATCTTTCCATTTTCATATAGTTGTGTTATGTTATTAATAATTATACCAAAGCCAGAAATTAATTTAGAAATTGAAAATGAGTTCAAATAACTTAAATTCAAACATATTGAAATGTGGGTATTTTTACAAATTTATTTTAGCCAAAGGAAAATTTAAATGAGATAGAAATTCAAATTTGACTTTAAGTGTCAAATTTGTAATTAATCAATATTTCAAAATATTAATTTTCAAAAATATTGACAACATACCCACAACTGGTTTAACAGAAAGATATTATTTTTACAAATTTTTCGAAATTTGTTTGACCTCATTTGGACAAATAAATCAAAAGATATGAATAAATTAGAATAAAACAAAAAGAAAATAACGGGATGACGTCAGCGATGACGTCATCGTCTCTAACCTCCGTCCGGAATTTCCTCCCGAGATCTTTATCTCCGATTCGTCCAAATCCGAGCGATTCGTGCGGGATTGGTTGCCGAAGATGCGTCCATATAAAACCCCACGTCCCCGCCGCCGTTTCCCCTCTCAAACCCTAGCTCAGAACGCCGCCAGGCCGCCGGAAAAGCTCGCCGGAGCTCCATTGCTGCCGCCGCCATTTTTCTCTGTTCCCCGGCGAGGTGAGCCTTCCCCGTTGCCCGTGAGCCCTCCTACCTCTCCCTCGCGTCCGTGCGCATCTCCTGACTACTTCCCTCGTCTCCATTCGCAGCCGAACGGAGTGTCTCGTGCTCGGACGGATCGCCGGAGCCGCCGCGCCTCCATCCACTCCTCCACGGCGTTCCAAGAAGAGAGACTCACCCCCGACCTCTCCATCGCCTCCGCCTTGCCCAGCCGCACCTCTACGCCACCTCCACAAGCCCGGGGAGGAACGGAAACGACTGGAGCGTCCACGCCGAGCCGCCGGCGCCGTCGTCCGCGCCATCTCCGGCGAGCGCGCCGCCACGGTATGGTCAAGCCCCCAGCGCCGTCCGATTGAATCCCTACGGCCCAGATTAGAAGTATCGGATGAAACGGTACGATCTGATCTGGACCGTCAGATCCAAATCTGACGGCCCAGATCTGTGACTTATACACGTCAGCGCCACGTAGACAGCACAGTCAGCGCCTCGTCAGCATCTGCGTCAGCGCCAGCGTGTAAATCATTTTTCTATTTTAATTTTAATTGGAAAAATTGCAGATTAGTCCCTGTAATTAAAACATCTATAACTTTTTAACCACAACTCCAAATTTAATAATTTTTATATATTTGGAAAGCTCTCGACATGTAGAATATTTTGGATCTGACAATATTCAAATTTGACTTAGTATAAAATATTCAAAATTCAAATGGGAATTTGAGTATATTAGTAATAACTTTAAATCTATAAATCCAAAAATTACAAATAAATATGTTTTAGAAACTTTAGAATATTTGTAAATTAATGCTACTGTTATAAAAAATATTTTTGAGTAATTTTTGAATGATTTCATAGTTGTGTGTTTAAATTGAATAGTTTGACTAATTTTGAAATAACTTTTAATAGAAACATTAATTTTGATTAAATCCAATTGCAATAGATCTAATTAAATGCTCCATGTCTATTAACACTAATTATAAAATTTTGTTATAAAAATTTAATCATAGGAAACTTTAATCTTATAATTATTCCTTTTATTATATTTTCCAAAATTAGAAATTAATTAAATTGCATTTATAGATTCATGCATATTTATAAAGAAATCACAAAAGTTATTTTGATGTTTCTTGTGATTTAAAATTTCATTTCATTCATAGCATATTTTATTCTCATAGGAAAACTCCTCCCCATTTTCTCTAAGTTAGGATTATTTTCAAACTTAGTATTTTGGGAAAAGTGCTATACACTTAGACACTTAGTAATCTTCAACATGGAGCTGGAAGACCAAAGAAGGACTTAGCCAAAAACAAGACTTCAGAAGTATCTTCAAGGAGAAGAAGCACTTAGAAGAAAATCAAGAAGAAGTTCATGAAGGACTTAGAAGAAAACAGACTTTGGAAGCATCCCAAAGATGTCAAGCACTTAGAAGAAAAGTGAGAAGAAGTTCAAGAAGGCCAACCCCCTTTTATTTTCTAAGTCTCTCCCTCTGTCTTTTCTTCTCTTCTGAGACTTCATGAAGACTAAGTAAATCCAAGACCAGCCTCGAGGATACAAGAATCACCAAGTCTGAAGATTCATCAAGACTACCTAGAACTCAATCAAGACATCATCCAGAAGAAAGTTACAAGTCTGGAGATGAAGCCTGGAGGACAACTACATCTTTCTTTTTATCTTTTCCCTCTTTCCTAATCTTGTCTTTTAGACTTAAACAAAATTTGATCATGATGTTATCATCTTGAAGTTGTTGGATCCTAGCAGCATAGTGTGATGAAGCGGCCTGGAAACAAACCTTACATGTCCACGTACATGAGACCTGTTCCACAATTTAAGTGGCTGGCCGGATGTCTGTCTCTCTCACTATAGTGAATGTCCAATTTACAAAGAGTTGATAATAATTGTTGATCACCTTGAACAAATGACTTAGTATTTTTCTCTAAGTATTTTGCACATCATGGCTAAGCCATTAGAGTGCTGGTTTAAAGAGGATATAAAACAAAGTATTTTTATCCAACTTAAGACCTTAGTCCTTAGTAATTCTTGACCCACCTATTTTCCTTGCATTAACTTAGGAGATTTTTCATAGCATAACATGCATCTCTAGTACTTAGAAATAATTTGCATATCATACACGACATGTTTTCGTTAGGAGTTTTATAAAACTTGTTGTTCATTTGATATGATCATGTGTGTTGATGATTGTTGTTTGTTGATTGTTGTATTGTTGTTTGCTATTAATGTTTAGATTAAACGGAGAGCAAACGTTCGTTGTTGAAAAGGGGTTGTGAACAACGACAACATTCAAAGGCAAGTGGCACACCTCATAAACTTCCTATTTTTATATGCATTACTTAGTGTATTTTTATATGCATGTGTTGCTATGCTAAACCTGTGTAGAATCCCTTATAACTGTGTCTAGGTTCCTATGCAATACTTAGTAGAATTATTGATGCTATGCAAATGTTGTTTTGTGAAAATCTAAATTCTACTAAGTTAAGAATGAAACACCTGGGTGGTAATTGGTAGTATGGTTTATGTTGAGTGACTACTCAGGTCCATTTCTATGGTTCCTGGAGTATGTACACTTGTGAATGGCCACCCAGGAACAGAGGAATCTGAAGAACTCCGAGTGACGATTGCTTCCAGTGCAGCCATTGCCATATGGGCTCTGGCTTGATCAATTATGTTGCGTGGACTCTCTCCGGCTTGACAAGCAGATGTAGGGGGATGTTAGGTGGAACGGGTCAAGCCAGGTGGGAGGGAAAATGCTTCTGAAAGATCTCGTCTCATTCTCTCCTTTCCTTATCACAATTGGTGTGTAAAGGATAATCTGGGTTGAATGGGTACAATGGTGAACGTGCACAACCTCTGCAGAGTGTAAAACTAAGTACTTAGCCGTGTCCCCGGTTACGGACAATTTTGAGCAGCTGATCAAGGACGTCAACGGAGGATTCCACCATTCCAACTTCAGAAATAAAACTTGATGGTGAACAAGGGAAGATGAGATTTATGGTTTTCATGCCATACTCGTCGATTTCAAGAAAAGTGTTTTCAAAAGAGTAGGAAAAATTGGCTTTATGAAAATTAGCCTTGAGCTCCACCAGCCAAATATGCATATAGGCTTTAGAGTTATTCCATAAGTGTCCACCATAGTGTCACTTGCCAGACTCCATTTTTAATGGAATCTGACCCACGTTGTTGCAATATTTTTCTTATTGCAGATTTGATCAGATGACGAGTGAGGTTTCGTAAAGGTTTCGAGTCTACAACCAACATGTTTTCGCCTGTGGCAGCATGAAAGTTATAGAGACTCACTGCTATTGTATTCCGCTGTGTACTTTTCCAATGCTAGCTTTATGCTATGCAACTTGTATCAAATATTTTGTAATTCTGGATCATCGATGTAATAAAATTGACGCTTTGTTGTGATATTACATCGTAAACTGTGTGTGCAAATGAATCGATCCAGGGATTTGCACTATACACAGGTATCTGCCTTATTTAAAGTGCAAGTACGCTACACCCATGAAGGACGTTATTTCTACCCAAGGGCAGATCATCCCTCTTTTCTCTTTTGTTTACACATGTTGTTTGGAACTAGTATCATTGCTTGACTGATTAGATCATGGCAAAAATGTAAAGAGAATCAACCGGTTAAAGTTGTAATTAATTGGGACTGGGCACCCCATTTGCCAGTTCTTTTTGCAAAATTAAAGGATAAGAGGTGTATATGTCACTAGTCCGGTTGGTGAAAGTTTGTCTAAAAGCAAATGACAAGGTTGATATCCGTAACACCACATACTTCCTCGTAAGCGAATAAACATTGACACAAATAAGAGATAGTACATTTTGATTAAAAGATAGCACACAAAGTATTTGCTTGGACTGGCAGAAAATACCATGTAGTAGGTAGGTATGGTGGACACATATTGCATTGGTTTTGTCTCAAGGTTTTGGATGCACGAGAATAATTCCTCTCAGTACTAGGCTTTGGCTAGCAAGGTTGTTTGAAGAAAAACACAAGTATAAGCAAGACATATATACAAGACATATTGCAAGCATTATAAAACTCTACATTGTCTTCCTTGTTGTTCAAACACTTTAACTAGAAAATATCTAGACCTTAGAGGTACCAAACATGTAAACCAAATTTCAACAAGAATTACGGTAGTTCTCCACTAATAGGTTTAAAATACATGATTCAAAAGCTTAAAGATGATCTACTTGAGAGCTCAAAACAATTGCCAAGTATCACAAAAAAATTCAAGACAATGATCCACAAGAACATGTATATCTTTTCATTATACCATCTGCCACATTTAGCATTTTCTGTTCTCAACCAAACACCAATCAACTTATTTAAAAGATAAACTCTTCAAGTAATTAAACATTAAGATATGAGAGTATGATATAACAAAGCTAACAGCTCTAACAAGATATGCATGAAAAACAAGAGAGTGAAGAATGGGAGTATTCATAAGAAAAAGCGGAGCGTGTCTCTCTCCCACACAAAAGAATGCTAGGATCCATTTTATTCAGAGAATGAAAATAACAAAAACAAACAGACGCTTCAAGATAAGCACATAAGATGTGATAGAATTAAAATATATTTTCACTAGAGAGGACCTGATAGTTTGTCGATGAAGAAGGGGATGCCTTGGGCATCCATTTGTTCTTCTTGAATTATATTGGGGTGAACCTCCGGGGCATCCCAAACTTTGGCGTTACTATCCTCTTGATCACATTATATCATCCTTCTCTCTTAATCCTTGAAAATTTCCTCCACACCAAACTTAGAGTAAGTTCATTAGAGGGTTAGTGCACACAAAAAAATGATATTCTGTAGAAACCCAATTTCTTCCATTGCTACTGGACATTAGCTACAGCCACTGATACTTAATAGGATAAAAAGATCCAGTCCAAATAGCAAAAGAGGCATTCCAAAATAAATGGCAGAATCTGTCAAAAACAGAACAGTCCGTAAAGACGAATTTTTTGGAGGCATCAGATCAGAAAACTCAAAACTAATTAAAGTTGCGTATACATTTGTGGATTATGAACAAAGAAGGGCAGATATTTTAGATGTTCCGGTAGGGTGATATGAATTTAAGGGTGGACAGCAGAAATCTGTTTCAGCACAGGAATTGAATTTTAACATCAACTTTCGACTAGAGGCTTAACTTGACACAACATTGCAATAAAATTAAGATACAAAGGAATTGCTACAGTGGTAGGACAAGTCCTTTACATAAGCAAAGTAAATTAAAATGACAGAAAATAAAAGTGGGTTGTCTCCCATAAGCGCTTTTGTTTAACGCCTTTGAGCTAGGCACAAAGTAAAACTCAAGTATTATCAAAAGATGAAGTATCAACACCATAATTAGAACGAACAATAGAATAAAAAGGTAGCTTCATTCTTTTCCCAGGGAAGTTTTCCATACTTTTCTTGAGTGGGAATTGGTACTTGATGGTACCTTCTTTCATATCAATAATAGCACCCACAATTCTCAGAAAGGGTCTTCCCAACACAATTGGACAAGATGGATTGTATTCAATATCCAAGACAATAAAATCAACGGGGACCAGGTTATTATTAACCATAATAGGAATATCATTCATCCTCCCCAAAGGTTTCTTCAAAGCATTATCAGCAAGAAAAACATCCAAATAGCAATGTTCCAATGGTGGCAAATCAAACATATCATAGAGCTTTTTAGGCATAACAGAAATACTTGCACCAAGGTCACACAAAGCATTGCAAAAAAATTTATCTACTTTCATCTTAATGATGGGCTCCCAACCATCTTCTAACTTCTTAGGGATAGAAGCTTCAAGTTTTAATTTATCTTCCCTAGCTTTAATGAGAGCATTTGTAATATGAGTAGTAAAAGCCAAATGAAGAGACCTAGCATTAGGACTTGTGGCCAACTTTTGCAAGAACTTTATAACTTCAGAGATATTACAATTATCGAAATCAAAATTATTATCATCAAAATCAAACCGAACCACATTCTCTCATGTGTTTAAAAATTTCAGCACTTTTGTCAACACTAGTTTTAGCAGTTTTAGGCAATTTTAAATTTTTGGAGGAAGTAGAGGAGACATTTCCTACACCAATTATGTTACCATGGATAGTAGGAGGCTTACTAACATGTGAAACACCATTATTTTCAGAGGTAGTAATAGTAAAAACTTTAACAATATTAGTCTTTTTCTCTAGTTCTCTCTCTCTTTCCCATCTATCACGTAATTGAGCCATTAATCTAACATTTTCATCAATTTGAATTTGGATGGCATTAATTTTAGCAAAGTGAATATTCTCTTTAGTTTCAGTAGGCATGATTTTAGATTTTAAAAGATCCACATCAAGGACAAGGTTATCAACTTTAGACGCAAGTATGTCAATTTTCCCAAGCTTTTCCTCAACAGTTTTATTAAACAAAGTTTGTGTAGTGATAAAATATTTTAACACGGTTTCAAGTTAAGAGATGGTAGTACTATTCTTGTTATAAGAATTACCATTATTAGGAGGATAGGGATTATAGTTGTTGTTACCATAGTTGTTCCTATAGGCATTTCGTTAAAATTGTTACTTTTAATAAAGTTTACATCAACATGCTCTTCTTGTGCAACTAAAGAAGCTAAAGGAACATTATTGGGATCAATATGGGATTTACCACTAGCAAGCATAGACATAATAATATCGATCTTTTCACTCCAAGAGGAGGTTTCTTCAACAGAATTTACCTTCTTACCTTGAGGTGTCCTCTCCGTATGCCATTCAGAATAATTCACCATCATATAATCCAAGAGTTTTGTTACAACCCCCAAAGTGATGGACATAAAGGTACCTCCAGCAGATGAATCCAATAAGTTTCTTGAAGAAAAATTTAGTCCTGCATAAAAGGTTTGGATGATCATCCAAGCAGTCAGTCGATGGGTTGGGCAATTCTTTATCATATATTTCATTCTTTCCCAAGCTTGAGCAACATGTTCATTATCTAGTTGTTTAAAATTCATGATGCTACTTCTTAGAGAACTAATCTTAGCAGGAGGATAGTATTCTCCTATAAAAGCATCTTTGCATTTTATCCAAGAATCAATACTATTCATAGGCAGTGAAACTAACCATTCTTTAGCTCTTCTTCTCAAGGAGAAAGGAAATAATTTCAGTTTTATGATATCACCATCTATGTATTTATATTTTTGCATTTCCCATAATTCAACAAAGTTGGGCAACAGCATCATCAGAACTAACACCAGAGAATTGATCTCTCGTAACAAGGTTCAATAAAGCAGGTTTAATTTCAAAGAACTCAACTTTTGATGCAGGTGGAGCAATAGGTGTGCATATAAAATCATTATTGTTGGTGTAACATCCCAAAAATTTGCAAAAATTTAAAACTTTGCATTCATGCATCATTCATCATTTAGGCATAACATTACATCACATAAATATTAAATAAAATTTCAATTATAAGTTTAAATAATTTATAATTCCATAAAGTGTTTATTTAAACTTCTTTAATAAATATAATTTTTCCAAATTATTTAATGGGCAAGTATAATGCTAAAAGGTTCCATTTTTAATAACCTTTCTAAAACATATTTTTATGATTTTTTTGAAATGTTTTGAAAAAGTTTAAAAATCATTTTGAAATCAGTTTTTGAAAACAGATTTTAATTTTATTTAAAAGATTAGGATATCGGGCCGGCCCGTTTGCTATCTGCCGCGCGCGCGTAGCGTTTCAGCCCGCCAGCGGCCCAGCTCTCTCTCTCCTTGCTCGCTATCGCTGACAGGTGGGACCCACCTGTCATCTCCCTCGCGGATCGGTTCTTCCCCAAATCACGCCCTCGCCTCAGACCGAAAACGGCCGATTTGATTTCGTTTCAATACGGCGATTTACTACTCCATTTACCCCGCATCCTCTCCCTACTAATAGCCCCCTCCGCTCTCGTCTGATTGCCCCAAACCACGCCTCCCGAGAGCCCCTAGGCTGCCCGCTCGAGCTCTCACGATTCCGCCGTCGCAGTCGGTAAGAACTCCGCCGCCCGAGTAACTCCGGCCACCTCGGACCTCCTTTTGACTCCTTTTAACCGTGCACATCAAATTGACACGGTGGGGCATGTGTTTTCGCAGCGAATCCCCGCCTCCGTCCACGACCGAGAAGAACCGCCGCCTCGCGCGTCTCCGACGAGCTCTTCCGAGGAGACGAGGACGCTCCGATCATCGCCACCGCACCATCGCATTCTACACGACGTCGCGCATCCCCTGGTGAGCTCCATTTCCCTCCTAGCACCATAGAACGTCGCGAGCGCAAACGCCGACAATGGCTCCGCCGCGCCCGCGCGTCTCCGGCGAACCGCGCCGCTCGTTTTTGGTCCTTGAGTCGTGAGCCTTAGATCTATATCCAACGGATCTAGATCTATCTAATCTCGCGCGTCCATTTTAATTAGATCGGACGGCTCGCGCCGCGATCCGCGTCGAACCGTTTTCGTCCAATAAGAACACGCCAACGAAGCTACCTTTTTATTTCTTTTCGCTGGAATTTTTATAAATAAAACAGAAAATATGCAAAACTTAGAAAATTCATAACTTGAAGTCCAAATTTGATAAATTTTATATCCACGGACAACCCTGCTAGAGTAGTTTATTTCTACATCATTTGTTTTTCCTTTTGATAAATTATAATTCGTGTAATTATCCGAGGAGTATTTCGGCTATTAAATTCATAAATTAAATGATAAAAAAGTTTTGTAAATAAATTTATTTGTTTTAGTGTTGTATTATTTCACTCTGTCCAGAAATATTAATATGTGTCTTATTTGAAAACTTTCGTAAAACAATAAAAGTTGTAATTATAGAAATCAAGTTTTGCTATATTATTCTCAATTATTTAATTGATAAATAAAATAAGCAATTCCTAGAAATTGCATTTCATAAATTTAATAACATAAGATAAAAATTATTAATAAGTGTGTCTTGAAATACTCATAGCATATCATGCATGCATACATATTTATGTTTGGTGTTGTGTGATATTGTGTTGGTATTTATTTTATGTATTGCTTATGCTAGATTGTGAAGAAGATGAAGGACTTGCTTGTGATTGTTATTCTTGTTGTGCTTGCTCCTCCTGCTACCAAGGCAAGTGACACTGATATTATACCCAATATTTTCTATATGCATTAGTAGTATATTTTGAGTAGTATGCATGATAGGAATTTTTGGAAATATTTTATAATGCTAAGTTAGTTTATACTTTGCAAATATCCTAGTAGTGTGTAGTCACCCTTTTTCCTATGCAGCCATGAAATTTTTTATTTGTTGCTTAGCTAAGCTATAAAAGTGTTTATATATTATGGTATAGAAATGTTTCTAAGTGTTAAAATTAAAATGCACATCTGGGTGGAATTGGTTGTTATGGTTTATGTTGAGTGGCTTTTGGGACTATGCTTGTGGTTGTCGTCGCTTAGGATGAATGTCTATTCTATTTAGGGCCATGAGCATGGTGGTTGTTACCCAGAAGTGCACTTGTGGACGGCCACCCAGGAACGAAGAGATTACTAAGTCCCTCCAAGTTTAGAAGCTTCCCGTGCAGCCTTTTGACAATGGTTTGAGGGTGCAACCTGTCAGCTTGACAAGCAGATGTAGAGTTGGTAGGTGGAACGGGTCTTGCTAGTATGGTTGCATTCTTCTTCTGAAAGTTCTTGTCTCAATTCTCTCCTTTCCTTAATACACTCCGCGTGTATAGGATGTTTGGGTTAATTGAGTGTAAAGGTGAAAGTGCACAACCTCTGCAGAGTCGACAATCTGAGTACTTAGCCGTGTCCCCGGAAATGGACTACTTCGAGCAGCTGGTCAAGGATGGGCGAAAGAATCTCAACACTGTTTTCATAAAGTAAAATTTGACTAAGGAAAGAATTGTTGGTGCACTTGGGCTTTATCCCTTGGTGCCAAGTCCTTGAGAAATAAAAGTGTTTTACAAAAGATAGGAGAAAACTAGCTTTCTACAAAATAGTCTCCAACCCCACCAAGCCAAATTTGCATATAGATTCTAGACTTGTCATTTTATATCTACCATAGTCACTTGCCAATACTTCATTGTATTGACCTCCTTCGGGGGCTGCATATTCAAATGTGCAGGTAATTCAGATGAAGAATAAGTTTGGACTCGAGTCTACACCCAACATGCTTGTCTATGGCGCATGCTTGAAGATGAGGCTCATTGTTATTCGCTTTTGTTGTGAACTCTGAATTTTAGCTAGCCTTCATGGCTATGCAACTTGTAATAAAGCTATACTTAGCTAATATTTTTGGATCTCGTTTTAGCAATTTGATACCTACAATGGTACTTTATATTTTGTACAATGGTGCTGGCAGTGATCCAGGGACTAGCACATAACACAGGTGTTCCAAATTTAATAAGAGTTGTGGCGCTACAAAATGGTATCAGAGCAAAGTGTTGTCTGTAGGTTCGAGCCCTTAGGATTGGTTAAGCCCCTTTTTGGTCATGATATTACCATATTTGAAGTATGTTGGATCCTAGCGGCGTAGTGGGATGAAGCGGCCCGGGGCAAACTGTAGCGTACCTGCACTTTAAATAAGGCAGATACATGTGTATAGTGCAAATCCCTGGATCGATTCGTTTGCACACACAGTTTACGATGTAAATATCACAACAAAGTATCAATTTTATTACATCGATGATTCAGAATTAGAAAATATTCTTTACAACTTACATAGCATAAAGCTAGCACCGAAAGAGTAAACAGCGGAAATACAATAGCAGTGAGTCTCCGTCATCTTCATGTTGCCACAGGCGAAAACATGTTGGTTACAAACTCGAAACCTTTAAACAAAACCTCACTCGTCATTTGAACAATCTGCAATAAGAAAAATATTGCAACAACGTGGGTCATATTCCATTAAAAATGGAGTCTGGCAAGTGACACTAAGGTGGACACTTAATGGAATAACTCTATAGCCTATATGCATATTTGGCTGGTGGAGTTCAAGGCTATTTTGCATAAAGCCAATTTTTCCTATCTCTTTGAAAAACACTTTCTTCAAATTAAGACAAGTATGGCATGAAAACCATAAATCTCATCTTCCCTTGTTCACCCATCAAGTTTTATTTCTGAAGTTGGAATGGTGGAATCCTCCGTTTGACGTCCGTGATCAGCTGCTCAAATTGTCCGTACCGGGGACACGACTAAGTACTTAGTTTTACACTCTGCAGAGGTTGTGCACATTCACTATTGTACCCATTAACCCCAAATTATCCTTTACACACCATTTGTGATAAGGAAAGGAGAAGAATGAGACGAGATCTTTCAGAAGCATTTTCCCTCCCACCTGCCTTGACCCGTTCCACCTAACACCCCCTACATCTGCTTGTCAAGTCGGAGAGAGTCCATGCAACATAATTGATCAAGACAGAGCCCATATGGCAATGGTTGCACTGGAAGCAATCGTCACTCGGAGTTCT
The DNA here is from genome assembly GCA_026929855.1 of Poa annua. Lineage (NCBI taxonomy): Eukaryota > Viridiplantae > Streptophyta > Magnoliopsida > Poales > Poaceae > Poa > Poa annua. Next base: position 100,465,594 of record CM049427.1, read on the forward strand.
TCAGATTCCTCTGTTCCCTGGGTGGCCATCCACAAGTGCACGTACTCCACGAACCATAGACATGGACCGGAGTAGCCACTCAACTTCGCCACCATTAACAACCAATCCACCCAGGAGTTCCATTAACTTAGTGGATGTGCACTCTCAGGTAAAAATCACCGTGCTCATGGCCCTAAGTAGAATAGACATTCATCCTAGGCGACGACAACCATGAGCACAACCCCGAGTAGTCACTTAACATTTTGTAAAACTTTTCATCAATTGCATAGCATCAATACATCTACTAAGTATTATATAGGAATCTAGACACAGGAGTAAGGGAATTCTACACATGTTTAGCATAGCAATACTATCCTACTCATGCATATAAAAATACACTAAGTAAAGCATATAGAAAATAATAGGAAGTTTATGAGGTGTGCCACTTGCCTTTGAATGTTGTCGTTGTTCACAAACTCTTTTCAACAACAAACGTTTGATCTCCGTTTAATCTAAACAATAATAGCAAACAACAATACAACAATTAACAAACAACAATCATCAAACATACATGCTCATATCTAATGAACAAACAAGTTTTGTAAAAATTCTAAGGAAAACATGTCATGCCATGAAAATCTTTTAAGTTAATGCAAAGCAAAAATGTGTGTCAAAATGACTAAGGACTAATGTCATAAGTTGAATAAAATATTTTGTTTTATATCATCTTGAATAAGCCCTCTAATGTCTTAGTCTTGATGTGTAGAAATATTTAGAGAAGATACTAAGTCATTTCTTCAAGATGATCAACAATTATTATCAACTCTTTGTAAATTGGACATTCACTATAGTGAGAGAGACAGACACCCGGCCAGTCACTTAAGTTGTGGAACAGGTCTCATGTACGTGGACATGCAAGGTTTGTCTCCAGGCCGCTTCATCTCACTATGCCGCTAGGATCCAACAAACTTCAAAGATGATAACATCATGATCAAAATTTGTTTAAGTCTAAAAGACAAGATTAGGATAGAGGGAAAAGATAGAAAGAAAGATGTAGTTGTCCTCCAGGCTTCATCTCCAGACTTGTAACTTTCTTCTGGATGATGTCTTGATTGAGCTCTTGGTAGTCTTGATGAATCTTCAGACTTGATGATTCTTGTATCACCTAGGCTGGTCTTGGATTTAACTTAGTCTTCATGAAGTCTCAGATAAGAAGGATGAAAAGAGAGAAAGAGAGCAAGAAAGACTTAGAGAATAAAGGAGGTTGGTCTTTTTGAACTTCTTCTTGATTTTCTTCTAAGTGCTTCTACTCCTTGGAGATACTTCTGAAGTCTTGTTTTCTTGGCTAAGTCCTTCGTTGGCCTTCTAGCTTCAAGCTGAAAATACTAAGTGTCTAGTGCATAGCACTTTTGCCAAAATACTAAGTTTGGAAATCTTCCTAACTTAGAGAAAACTAATGAAGAGATTTCCTATGGAAAATATATCCATATGTGAAAATAAGTTATGCATGCAAAGCACATTTTAAATCCTAAGAAATATCATACAAATTTTTTGATATTTATAAAGTATGCATTTGGCTATAAATGCAATCTAATTAATTTCTATTTTTGGAAAATATAATAAAAGGAATAATTATAATATTAAATTTTTCTATAATTAAATATTTATAGCAAAATTTTGTAATTAGTGTTAATAGACAGGGGGCATTTAATTAAATTTATAGTAATTTGATTTAATCAAAAATAATATTTCTATTAATTGTTATGTTGAAAATACTCAAACTATTCAAATTAACTATATAACTATGAATTCATTCAAATATTACTCAAAAATATTTTATAGCGGTGGCATCACATTACAAATATTCCAAAGTCTCTAAAACAATTTTATTCACAATTTTTGAATTTACAGATTTGAAGGTATGACAAAAATACTCAAATTCACCATTTGAAATTTGAATATTTTAAACTAAGTCAAATTTTAATTTTGGCAGATCCAAAATAATCTACATGTCAAGGGCTTTCCAAATATGTAAAAATATTTGAATTTGGATAAGTGGTTAAAAAGTTATGACAGATCTAAGTGGCAGGGGCTTTTCTGCAAAAGTGCCATTTAATCTGATTAAAAGAAATCGTTTTCCACGTAAGCGCTGACTGGGTGCTGACTGTACATGCCACGTAGGCGCTGACGTGGTTAAGTGATTCGATCTGGGCTGTCAGATCTGGATCTGGCGGTCCAGATCAAATCGTACCGGTTTGATTTAATTACCTAATCTCAACCGTTGAACGTCGATCGGACGACAGAGGAGAGACGCTCACCGTGGCGGCGTGGTGTGGTCGCCGGAGATGGCGACGATGGCGGCACACGCTCGGGCGTGGACCGTCTCCTCCCTCTGGTGCTCTTCAGTCCACGGGAAGGCGACGTGGAGGCGCGGCTGGATGTGGCGGAGAAGATCGTGCAGTCTGCGGTGGCGCGGGGGCTCTCCTGCACTGGAGATTGCTCGCCGGCGTTTGAGGAAGGCGGCGGAGGCTTCGGTCCGAACTTGAGCTCGCCGATTTGGGCTGCGATAAAAAGAACGGAGGTGTCGGGAGGGTGTGCGGGGCTGTGGTGAAGAAAAAGGGCGCAGTCTCGGGTCTTGGGGTGGCTTAACTCGCCGGGAAAAGGAGAAAACACGGCGGCGGCCGAAGCAACTCCGGCGAGCAAAGGCGACGGCCTGGCGGCGTGTTGACCTAGGTTTTCTAGGGGGAAAGGGAGAGGAGACCGCGGGCTACTTATAGGGCATAGAGGTGCGTTGAATGGATGCCTAAATCGCGCGGATTTGCAGAAGGAAACTCCGGCGGTCTCGGGCGCGATTTGGGGCAGAGGTTGAAGAAGGGCGACCCCCTGACAAGTGGGTCCCGCATGTCAGGTATATTTCTTTTTCTTTTCTGTTTTATTTATTTCCTTTATAACTCCAAATGAGGTCAAACAAATTTCTAGAAATTTGTAAAATTCATATCTATGTTTTAAACCAGTTGTGGGCATGTTTTGAATTATTTTTAAAATTATTAATTTTGAATTATTGGTTTAATACTAATTTCTCATTTAAGGTCAAATTTGAAATTATTTCTTAATTAAATTTTCTTTTGGCTAAATAAATTTGTAAAATACCCATATTCAGATATGTTTGGATTTGAGTTATTTAAATTCATTTTCAATAACCATTCATTTCCATTTTTGGTATAATAGTAAAATAACTAAATATAATTATTTTTAAGGAGATAGGAAATAAGATAAATTAAATTTTAAATTCAAAATGTCTTGTGAACCATTATATTTTATATTAAGATAATTCATTTGAAACTTCATAACAACTTTTGAAAAGATTTTAGATTTAATTCTTTTCTTATATAGAATATATATTCATGAAAATCATTTCATGTTTTGAAAATAAATGAAAAAATCATTTAAGCTAATGAAATGTTTATTTGGATAATTCTTTAATTAAAATCTATGGAGTTTTAAAGTTATAAACTATATATTTGTAATTTCTAAAACTATGTTTTGAACTTAGTTAAAAGAATGAAAACCATTTGGCAAATAGATCATGTTTTAATTAGTTTAAAAGAACATTTGTAAATATTATTTTACTTTATGAAAAGTTATGACTAAGTGGTTGAAATTAAAATACTTATAAAGAAACTATTTTATTACAATAAAATGCTTTGAAGTTTGTAAAGCAGTTGCCAATTTATATATTGAGGTTTTAAGAAATACAATGGTAATAAATTGTTTAACTTGAAACAAGTTTTGAAAATAATAATACTGAGATATTTGAAATATTAAACTCTTTCAATATGTTTGAAGCCTTTTATAATTGGTTTTCTTATGCATTTTAATTTTTTATTTTAATCAAAACAAAAGTTTTAAATTTTAGTGATTTTTGAACATTATAAAATGTTGGGATGTTACACAAACTTTACATGTCCGCGTACATGTGACCTGTTCCACAACAAGTGGTTGGCTGGGTGTCTGTCTCTCTCACTATAGTGAAAGTCCAATTTACAAAGAGTTGTTAATAATTGTTGATCACATTAAGATTTTGACTTAGTATTTTCTAAATAAATAATGCACACCATGACTAGTACTTCTTTACCTTATGCATTTCTTGTTTTAATTCTTGTCTTTCTACCTAAAGGATGACGAGCTTCCACTTCACCACCGCGGAGGACTTCGAGAACACCCGTTTTGGCTGTTACCTCCTCGACATCGGCGAGAAGTTAGGGTTACCGCTACCTCAAGTCATGGGCTTCATCCTGAAGAAGTTTAACAAAGAGGGTTGTTGGGGAGTAAAAGCAACTCAGCCAGGACGTGGAGAAGAGCCCCCGCTGGAGATCAAAATTGTTAGCGACTCCAAAGATAAAGGACTCAATCTAGTCATGCAAGATCTGGTTGGGCGTCTCTGCGGATGCTACAGCAAAGAGTTGAGGGGTCACTATTCCATTTTCTTTGGAAGGATAAACGAGGATGGAGAACCTTACCTTTTTGATGTCGGAGAAAGAGGCAAGGCAAAGCCCCTTAGTCTTTATTTCCAGGAGTTGGAAATCCTCGTCACAGAACTTTACGAGGATAGACGCACCGAGCTCCTGAAGAACGATGAGCTATGTGCCTTACTCAAGGAGAACGAGGAGAAGATGAAGGCTCAGGAGGAAGTTGTAACACCCCAAATTTAAAAACTTAATTAATTAAGACCCCAAATTTCTGAGGGAACAAAAACTTTTTGAAATGTCTTGTTAATGGATGTATTTTCTCTTTTATGCTCTGTTGGTCATGTTGTGTTTTGTTGTTTATGTAGATACCTTCTAAATAACAACCTTCTAACAATCAAACAAATTATAATATGATCTCTGAGATCATGGTTATGGCAAGTAAAATAGTGCATGTATCTCCTCCTATCTTAATTTTAAGAAACTCTTTTCTCATGATGTTTTAATTTTAGCAATTACCCAAACACCAAATATTTGAGAAAATAAATTTGTTTCCAAAAATAATAAATTGGCAAAACTATAAAGGACCAGATAATGAGTCATAATATATTTTGATTTAAGATGTTTCTAGTGTCAGGAACCCTTTCCAAAACCTCTTAAATTCAAACCTCTGTTGAAAAGATTACCAAGGATGGGATTTACCCACTGATCTTCATAACTTGTCATGCCCATGTGGATCATCACCTCACAAATATATTTGTTTCATCTTAATAGTGGGATTAGATATCCATTTGTTTGTGTGTTTTATCTATTTGATATGTTCTTAAGTAGTTTGCTTTGAGTTTGTATTCCTGTTAGTGACTTGTGGCTATGTTTGTATTAAGTGTATGTATATTGTTGGAATAGGAGTAATATATATTTGCTTGATGGTATAGCATGCTTGTAACTTGTTATTCCCTTAGTAAGATGTTTGGTTAAGAATATTCTTAAACAAGAGAGTTGTAAACTAATGAAAAACTATCTTAACCCCTGTTAACTTTTAGTCATTCTAGAACATGATAATTAAGGTTTATGTTTTTCAATTTGGTAATGCAACTCACCTAAGCTCATCCTTATCATCTCTTTTACTCGTGAATAACCTTCATTAAAGTCTTCAAGATTGTGGGATCACTAATCCATGAGTGTTTTGAGTGTTTCATAATAAGGTGACCATTTGTGCATTACTAGATAGCCTTTTGTCTTTTTTGTAAATAGTTGTTGTTGGACCTTTTGACCCAAGCTCTTGAACCAATTGCTGAACCTATATCCCTATTACCCAACCCAGCTTGTGTTCTATTTTTCTAGTCATAGGAGGGATTGATCCATCTTAGAAAAGAGACTTAGTCTAATCAGCCCTAACAATCTTCTATATATAAAACTAACACTCCTCTCTCCCTAAACCTTGCCTCATGCGTGCCAACACAATCACACACCCCATGTATACTTTAACCATCGACCCTCCCCTGCCCTGGCTTTAATCTCCTTTCTTTTGTCATTCGGGCATTTGATCGAGCACTTGGTGGGCAGGCAGCCGACCACCACCCGCTCCACCCAATCTGTGGCCTTGACCTCCTCTTGACCTCTCCTCGCGCCTGCTGCTCCCCCAGACCCTCTTGAGTGCCCTGGCGAGCCCCTGTCCCTCCTCTTTGTCTCTAGCACTTGTCCTGCGTGCCGCCCTTGTCGCCCAATGCCCGCGGACCACCTCCCACGTTCCGACCAAACCGCAGCGAGCCCGAGCCCTAGACCTTGCCCTTGGTAGCCCCCTTCTCTCCAGACGAACGCCTGACACCGTCCCTCCTTCCCTATCCCTCCCCTTCGACCACGCCACTCATGCCGTGCGTGTCGTCCACCGTAGACCGGGGCTCCGCTCGGATAAGAGTCCCGAGACCCCCATTCCTTCTCTCACCTTGCCCACTCACTCCACCTCTGTCCCCTCTGCCAACCCACGCAACGCCGAGCGATCCCTCTCACGCTGCAACTCGGAATCGCGTAGGAAAGCATCGCTCGGGCCATGAACTTCCGTCGAAGAGCGCCTCTGTTTCCTTCATCCCCTACTCCTATTTATTGCTATGCCGAGTTCCCCACCCCTCGGAACACCTCTCAGACATGTCCTTTTTCTTGCGGGTTCACCAGAATCGCTGCAGCTTCCCCGTGCCCGCCTCGGACGCCGACGGCCGCGTCGTCGACCTGGAGCTCGCCGACAAGAACTTCGGCCACCCCTCGCCTCCCCCTGCACCCCGAATCCGCCTCGACCCTCCTCTTCGTCTCTTTGTGCCCCTAGGTGAGCCGCGCATCCTCGCCGTTGTCCTCTAGGGTTTCAGCCGCGCTCCGCTGTCGCGAGGTTGAAGACGAGTGGCAGCCGTCCGATTTTCGATCCACGGCTCGGTTTGAATCCCGCCTGACCTAATCCTGGCCCTCCGTGCCAGATCCGGCGGCCACTTACCCCTCCGTTTGCGCGCGTAGTGCCCTGGGCCGGCCTGCCTCCGGCGGCCCAGATTCGGAAGATCCGGTCCGTTCGGTTGTTTTCCTTTTAAACCTTTTCCATGTTATTTTTCCAGAAAACTATTAGGCCAGCTTTTATTCATTTCTGGTAGATCGGTGCGTGAGAAAATTTTGAAATAAATTTTGTAGCATAGCTAAGTGTTTTCTTAACCATGTGGCACTGACCCTTCTCAAAAATATATTTGTATGTGTGTGATATGTGCATAGCGAAGTATTTTGCACCATTTACTTAATAACTTGAGTTTTATAAATCCAAATCTTGCAAATTTTAGTTCTATGGAAAGCCAGTGAGAATACCTACCTATATCTATAAGCCTTGCATGCAGGAGATGTATATAACTAAAGTTATATCATGTTTAAGATTGACACCAGTACCACTTTGGTGATTTTTAGTTCATTATTAAAGATACTTTTTGGAGAAAATCCAATTGCATGTTTTAGATATGAGTAGTATGCATCATATCCTAGCTTGGTTGAATTTTACAGCTTATATTTTGTGCATGGTGGATTATTCTCTTAAACAGTAGGTTTTTGCACTTCAAAAATATTATATCTATTTTATGTGGTTTGCATGTGTCTAGTTCTAATTGTTTGAGCTATATATGTGTGTGCAAATAGTTTAGGAGTGTTTTTGTGTAGTACATATGCTTTTTGTTTATATTACAAAGTTGGATTTTTCTAAAAATAAATCATATCTTGTGTTGCACACTATTAATCGTAAAATGTGTGTGTTCCACTAAAACTGAAATATATGGAGCTATGAGTGTCCAAATTAAGTGAATCTAGTTTCTACAAAAGGCTTAAGTAAATACCTATCCATATCAATTAACCTGGCATGTAGGAGATTCCTAAAACTTAAACTATATTGATTTTGGTTTTGAGACAAATAGCATTTGCATGATTTTTAACTCCTGTTGAGTAATAACCTTTCATGCAAATCCAATTTTCACCACTTCATATGGTTGCTAGGTGTACTGTGGTAGAAGAATTCTACTTTATGAACATTATCTTAGGAGTTATGATTTATCTACCAAAACAGCAACATTTGACTAATAGAAGTATTAGCTTTTAATCATCTGTTCTTAGCAAATGTGATTTGTAGAAATATTACTAATCAACTTTTGAAGTTCAGAACCATAACCCAATAATAATGACTTGGTTAAACCACTTTGATAATGTGTGGTGCATTGTTTACTTATGTTTAGCATTATTCACGTTCTACCCTAATAATAACATCAATTGTGTTTATATGCTTTGCTTGTGGGTATGTTTGTGTGTTATGTTTTATCTCTTTAAAGCATGATCTTAATTATCCAATAAATGTAATAAGTTAATTCCTGTTTTACCTCAATTGTTATGTGTTGATGTGCTTAGTTACTCTTAAGTACTGAAACTTAGGTTATCCTTTAATCACCTTAATGAATTTCCTAAAAGTATTGTTAGCACATTCACTTTTGGGTTTTCACATAGTTCATCTTGTTTCCTAGGAGTTGCACTAACTTTACCTGGGTATTATGCATGTGGACGTAATTGGTGTTAAATGCTATTAAGTAATTGTTTGTGCTTTGTAATGATTGTTGTATGGCTTGTTCACTTCAAGTTTTGCTGGCAACACTTGATTACTGTGTGATTGTTTGGTTTAAATGTTGAAGTGGTATTAATTGTAGTGTCTTATTAAATAGTCTAGTGCACCATCTTAAGCTCTTAGTCATAAAATTGTTTGGACAGTGGTGTTACTATTGTTTGTCGCTTAGTTACTTAATAGTAGGTGTTTCTTGAGCTAGTAACATGGTTGCATGTGAGGGTGCTCAATGCTCGTGTTAATATTAATAATTGCTGGTGTGATTAAGATACTTGTGTTTGGAGTATTTCCTAAACAATTAATATACTTTTGTATGAAGTATTTCCTAAATAATTAATATACTTTTGTCTGAAGTATTTCCTAATCTACTAAGATACTTTTGTCTGGAGTATTTCCTGAAACTAATATAACAACTCTTATTAAATGATATAATAACCCCAAGTAATGTGTTGTTATAATGTTCTGAAGAACTACCTTTTAATGCTCAGAGTGTTGTGTATATTTTTAGGAGAATCTGTTATTGTCCTAGCTCTATGGACCTTGTTGATTGTTGTTGTAGAGTTAAAGGAGTTGTTTGCTGTTATTTGTATCTCAGTGTCGTGTACAATGCTTGCTGTTTGTTATGTCCTTGTGACTTTGTCTTGTATTCTGAGTGTGGTTCATTTTCCTGTTTACGACGTAAGATACGATCGGGAAGGAACTAGAAGTGAGGAATGAACCTGAGGAACATCAAGATCAAGACCACGGACATATTGCTGAGCCAGGCAAGCCCACCTCACCACCTTTATGCAAATCCTACTATTTATAAAGCATGTTTTGTTTTAAAATAAAATAATGCATGTTTTACTTCTTTTTGTGGCACCTTGCCACCCGAAAACTATTTTACAAAATGTTGTTTTGCCAAAGTTATCTACTAGAATACTATAGGTGTTACAAAAATAGTTTATTTGGTGAGCCTTGTTGTTGAAGGTTCCATCAAGAAGATTAAGTTTTCTAGTAGTCTACCTTCATCTACTTACCCCAAAACTATAGGATGGGAACCTGTTTGATAAAACTGTTTTACGGAGGAAAACCTGAGTTGCTGGGAGCAATCAGCAAGAAGAAAGTGTTTTATGAAAACCCGAGATGCTGAGAGCATTCGGAGGTGTTGCGAAAACCCGAGCTGCTGGGAGCAGTCGGAGATGGAGGTGTGGGTAAAGTGTGCAACCTCTGCAGAGTGTAAATCTATTCGAATAGCCGCGTCCGCGGTCATGGACGGTTGGGAAGGCCACACTAGTGTAAATCTATTCGAATAGCCGCGTCCGCGGTCATGGACGGTTGGGAAGGCCACACTGGGCGTCTGAAGAAAGAAGTTGTTTTAAAAAAGAAAGTGTTTCTGTGAAATAAAGTGGTACCTGAGAGGTACGGAATTTGGGTGAGGATGATTGGTCTCGGGGAGACAATCAGTCCGATCTCAAGGAAGGAAAAAGGGGTATCCCCATCCTAGTGCTTTTAAAGGTTTTACAAAAGAAAGTTTTGAACTTGGATATGTCCTTGCTATATCTAAGAGAAGAGAATTCTATCTCTAAATGTTTTTCTTCAACAAAGATATAGAGATGTCGTATTCTCTATGTCTAAAATCATGGTATTCGAAAACTAAGCCCTATAGTCGTATATAGCAGCCATCCCAGTTTTCGAAAAGTGTTTTCTTGCATTCTCATGAAAACTTAAGCCTTACAGGTGGTCTTGCGAGTACGTAAATGTACTCATATGGCTGTGTCCCTGGATATTCAAACGTCCAGGTTGAAATGAAGAAATGTATGACAAGAAGGAGGAGTACGCCGACGACTACGCCAACTGAGTGTCCCGCTCAACTGCTCTGTGGGAATGCGTCAGGACGTGACGAGGGCCGACGCTAGCCGCTGTACCTTAGTTCATTTTCGTCAAGTGCGACGATGTTTGCAGACTTGGTCATGAGACCATTATTTATGTAAGTCTTATACTATTCGAGTTGTATGATGTAACTTTGTATACCATGTTGGTTATGTGATCGCGATGCACTGATCATTGGGATCGTGATCTGTTTACATAACGTGGGCATCCCTGACGGTTAGTCAGAGGGGTCCCCACAGAAGTGACTAAGGCACAAGAAGAGAGGTTCGCTGCACAAGAGGAGAGGTACAAGAGACAGGAGAAAAGAGTTCAAGAGAAGAACAAGACTATCAGAGAATAGAAGGCAGAACTCGAAAGCAATGAAGTCGAGTTCGAGGCCGATAGTGACTTGATCAAACGGCTTCGTACTGAGAAGAGGGAGCTGGAAGAAAAGAACTCTGCCCTGGAAAAAGAAGTGAAGGAACTCAGGGAGGTACTCGACAATGAAGGAATCGAAATTCAGGAAATTGAAGAAGAAGAAGATGACATGGTCGAGTAGTTAGTTAGTGAGACTACCATTTATCATACACCTCATCGTTATCTTAGTCTTGTATTGACCTACCAACTTGTGGTAAGGCAGTACCTTCCCTTGTATCTTTGGAACCTCGCGAGTTTATTTTCCAAATTTTATACCCTTTTTTCTTTAATCCAAAGGTTTTGATTTGTGTTGGTTGTTTTATAAGTTCTTTGTTGTTGATGGATTGCTTGACTTGAATGTTTTGTGCATGGGTAGGCTTCCTCCTTATAGTTCTATCTATCTTTTACTCATCCATGCTAAAACCCCACAGATGCCTCCACGTCGTGATTCCGACAACAACGAGGCTATGCAACAGCTGATGGCAGCTCAGGCCCAACTTATGACTATGATGACTCGGTTCATTGCAGCAACCAACAACAACAATAACAACAACCCACCACCTCCACCACCACCGCCAGTGGACAGACTTGCAAGATTCCTAAGGCTTAGGCCTAATAAGTTTTCCTCTGCTACTGAACCAATAGTGGCGGATGACTGGCTCCGTTCAGTCAACAAGGACTTAGTAACTTGTGAGTGTTCTGAGGCAGAAAAAGTGAGGTTCACTGCACACCTATTGGAAGGCCTTGCTGCATTGTGGTGGGAGACCTATCAAGTGACTCATCCTTTGGACGGCATGACTTGGGATGCGTTCAAGGAAGGTTTCCGCAATGCTCACATTTCCTCTGGAATAATGAACCTGAAGAAAGAAGAATTTCGCAGCTTGAGGCAGGGAGGTAGAACTCTAAAGGAGTATATGGATGAATTCTGTATGTTATCCAGGTATGCACCAGAAGACATTGACACTGATGCTAAGAGGAAGGAAAAATTCCTCACTGGACTTAGGGGAGAACTTAAGATACCCTTGTCTGTTGCATATGCTCCTAACTATCAAGCTCTGCTGGATCAAGCAATCACTCTGGACAACAACATAAGAAAGGAAGAGAATAGGAAGAGGAAGTTCAGTGCAAGTAAGGTCCATTCTGAAGGGACACACAAGAAACCACACACCTCTGAAGTCACTGGCCATAAACCCTGGAATTATTCCAACAGCGGTAGTGGCCAAAAACATCATGGTCATAACCACAATGGAGGATACAAAGGAAACAATGGAGGATACAAAGAAAATAATGGTGGATTCAAGGGAAACCATCACCATGGCCATAATCATGGAAATGGTAATCCTTGTCCTAACTATGAAGGGAAGAAAGACTTGTCTAACGTGACTTGCTTCAAGTGCAAGAAGACAGGACATTATGCAACTGAATGCCCAGAGAGGAAGGCTGATGAAAATTCCAAGTCCAATCCTTTCCAGAAGGGACAAGTAAACCACATCAATGTGGAAGAAGTTCATGATGAACCTGATGCTGTGATTGGTAAGTTCCTGCTCAATTCCTTTCCAGCATTAGTCTTATTTGATACTGGAGCATCGCATTCATTGATATCAAGAGCTTTTATAAACAAACATGGGCTAGCCGAGGAAAGCTTAGGAAAACCTATTAGAGTGAGTTCACCTGGGGGTGAGATGATAGTAAATTTGGGTTGTATGCAGTTAGATTTAAATATTGGAAAATATCTTTTTCCAACAGACTTAGTCATCCTAGAAACCCAAGGTTTGGATGTTATCATTGGAATGGATTGGATGACCCGTTTTGAAGGAATCATAGACTGTGCGAATAGAGCTATCACCCTCACCACCCAAGAGAAACGGAAGATTAAATTCAGGTCAACTTTCAAACTTAAGAAAGTAAGGCTAAATTCTCTTAAGGGGGTTAGCCTTGGGGATGTGCTGATGGTCCTTGAGTACCCAGATGTTTTCCCAGAAGAACTACCGGGAATGCCACCCGATAGAGATGTGGAGTTTCTCATTGAACTAAAACCTGGTACTGGGCCAATAGCTAAGAGACCATATCCTATGGACGTCGATGAACTGAAAGAGCTCAAGAAGCAACTGGAGGACCACATTCAGAAAGGATTTATCTGTCCAAGTTCATCACCATGGGGAGCACCAGTTCTATTTGTTGAAAAGAAAGATCAAACCCAGAGACGAGTCACGGACTACAGGGATATGAATGAACACACCATCAAGAACAAGTACTTGTTACCTAAGATAAATGAACTATTTGATTAACTGGAAGGTGCTTGTGTCTTCTCCAAGATTGATCTTCGATCAGGTTGCCTCCAAATGAAAGTTAGATAAATGGATATACCAAAAACAGCGTTTGTTACGAGATATGGCTCTTATGAGTACACAGTAATGCCTTTTGGATTAACCAATGCTCCAGCCTATTTCATGAATATGATGAATAAAGTGTTCATGGATTTTCTGGATAAGTTTGTGGTAGTTTTTATCGATGACATTTTAATCTACTCCAGAAGTCACAAAGAGCATGAAGAGAATTTGCGTCTGGTATTGCAGAGACTACGTGAACATAAGTTGTATGCCAAATACAGTAAATGTGAGTTTTGGCTAGAACAAGTAGGATTTCTAGGCCATGTGGTATCCAAAGAGGGTATAGCAGTGGATCCTGAAAAAGTTTCTGCGGCAACCAATTGGGAACCACCACAGAATGTGGGAGAATTACGTAGTTTTCTGGGTCTAGCAGGATACTACCGAAGATTTATTGAAAACTTTTCCAAGATTGCTAAGGCCTTAACGGAATTATTAAAGAAGGAGAAGAAATATGAGTGGACTGAGGCATGTGAAACCAGTTTTCAGGAGTTGAAGAAACGTCTAGTTTCAGCCCCAGTTTTATGCTTACCTGATTTGGAGAAGGAATTCCAAGTGTACTGTGATGCTTCACGCCAAGGCCTGGGAAGTGTATTGATGCAAGAAGGCAGAGTGGCATCTTATGCCTCTAGACAGCTCAAGAAACATGAAGCAAATTATCCAACTCATGATCTTGAGTTAGCCTCAGTAGTACATGCCTTGAAGACATGGAGACCCTATCTGATGGGAAAAAGATGTGAAGTGTTCACTGACCACAAAAGTTTGAAGTATATTTTCACTCAGAAAGAATTGAACATGAGGCAGAGAAGATGGTTGGAACTTATCAAATATTATGATCTAAGTCTTCAATACCATCCTGGAAAGGCTAATGTAGTAGCAGATGCCCTGAGTCGTAAGGTTTATGTGAATGGCCTCACGACAGGTGAAATACCTGAGGATTTATGCAAGGCATTCAAGGACCTCCGATTGGAAGTGGTACCAGAAGGTTTTGTAGCCTCATTAGTAGTGCAACCAAATTTGATGGACAAGAGACGTGATGCTCAGAAGGGAGACAAAGATATTGAAGAAATCAAAGTCAATCTGAGAGTAGGAAAAGCCAAGGGATTTCATGAAGATGAGCAAGGAACCTTGTGGTTTTGAAAAAGTGTATGTGTGGCAAATGGCCTTGATCTTAGGAAGTTAATTCTGCAAGAAGCCCATGAAACACCTTATTCCATTCATCCAGGAAATACCAAGATATATATGGATGTGAAGGAGAGATTCTGGTGGAACAATCTAAAAAGGGAAATAGCAGAATATATCGCAAAGTGTGATGTATGCAGTCGAGTAAATGCAGAACATCAGAAACCAGCAGGACTTCTACAACCTCTGAAAGTGCCGGACTGGAAGTGGGATTCTATTGGAATGGATTTCATCACCGGATTACCAAGGACCAAATCGGGTTATGATTCTATTTGGGTTATTGTTTGTCGTCTAACAAAAATAGCTCACTTTATACCTGTGAAGACCACTTATACAAGTGCTAAGTTAGCTGATATATACATGAAAAGAATAGTGTATCTTCATAGTGTTCCCAAGAGTATAGTGTCCGACAGAGGAACCCAGTTCACATCTTATTTCTGGAAACAGTTGCATGAATCACTGGGAACCAGATTGGAATTCAGTATGGCTTTTCACCCGCAGACAGATGGCCAGACTGAAAGAGTAAATCAGATTTTAGAAGATATGTTAAGAGCTTGTGCGCTCGATTATGGGTCTAGCTGGGACGATAATCTACCTTACGATGAGTTCTCCTACAATAACAGTTACCAAGCCAGCATTGAGATGGCACCGTTTGAAGCCTTATATGGAAAGAAATGCACAACCCCATTGTTGTGGAGTGGTGTAGGAGAACGGAGTTTCTTCAGACCTGATATAATACATGAAGCTGAAGAGAAGGTCAGACTGATTAAGGATAGATTGAAAATAGCACAGTAACGCCAGAAAAGCTATGCAGATTCCAAGGGTAGAGAAGTCACCTACGAGGTGGGTGATAGAACTTATCTTAGAGTGTCTCCACTCCGGGGTGTAAAGAGGTTTGGAATCAAAGGAAAACTAGCACCACGATTCATTGGACCATTCAAAATTCTTTCTCGCAAAGGTGAAGTAGCATATGAGTTAGAATTACCAGAAATTCTGTCTGCGGTCCATAAAGTGTTTCACGTCAGTCAATTGAAGAAATGTCACCCCGAGATGATGGGAACCCCATTAAAGGATACCGTACCCCTTGAGGAAGTACAATTGGAGAGTGATCTGACCTATGAAGAAAAACCCATCAAAGTATTACTGACAGCAGAAAGAGTCACCCGTAATAAAACCATCTAGTTTTGAAAGGTTCAATGGAATCATCACACTAAGGAAGAGGCCACCTGGGAGCGAGAAGATGACCTCCGAGAAAACCATCCTCACCTATTTGCAGACCTTTCCGAAGCTCGAGGGCGAGCTTCATCTTAAGGGGGTTAGTCTGTAACATCCCAAAAATTTGCAAAAATTTAAAACTTTGCATTCATGCATCATTCATCATTTAGGCATAACATTACATCACATAAATATTAAATAAAATTTCAATTATAAGTTTAAATAATTTATAATTCCATAAAGTGTTTATTTAAACTTCTTTAATAAATATAATTTTTCCAAATTATTTAATGGGCAAGTATAATGCTAAAAGGTTCCATTTTTAATAACCTTTCCAAAACATATTTTTGTGAATTTTTCTGAAATGTTTTGAATAAGTTTAAAAATCATTTTGAAATCAGTTTTTGAAAACAGATTTTAATTTTATTTAAAAGATTAGGAGATCGGGCCGACCCGTTTGCTATCTGTCGCGCGCGCGTAGTGTATCAGTCCGCCTGCGGCCCAGCTCTCTCTCTCTCCCGCTCGCTATCGCTGACAGGTGGGACCCACCTGTCATCTCCCTCGCTGATCGGTTCTTCCCCAAATCACGCCCTCGCCTCTGACCGAAAACGGCCGATTTGATTTCGTTTCAATACGGCGATTTACTACTCCATTTACCCCGCCTCCTCTCCCTACTAATAGCGCCCTCCGCTCTTGTCCGATTGCCCCAAACCACGCCTCCCAAGAGCCCCTAGGTAAGAACTCCGTCGCCCGAGTAACTCCGGCCACCTCGGACCTCCTCTCCACCCCCTTTCGATTCCTTTTAACCGTGCGCATAAAATTGACACGGTGGGGCATGTGTTTTCGCAGCGAATCCCCGCCTCCGTCCACGGCCAATAAGAACTGCCGCCGCGCGCGTCTCCGACGAGCTCTTCCGAGGAGACGAGGACGCTCCGATCATTGCCACCGCGCCATCGCATTCTACACGACGTGTCGCATCCCCTGGTGAGCTCCGTTTCCCTCCTAGCACTGTAGAACGTCGCGCACGCAAACGCCGGCAATGGCTCCGCCACGCCCACGCGTCTCTGGCGAACCGCGCCGCTCGTTTTTGGTCCGTGAGTCGTGAGCCGTAAGATCTAGATCCAACGGATCTAGATCGATCTAATCTCGCGCGTCCATTTTTAATTAGATCGGACGGCTCGCGCCGCAATCCGCGTCGAACCATTTTCGTCCAATAAGAACACGCCACGTAGCCCCCTTTTTATTTCTTTTCGCAGGAATTTTTATAAATAAAACAGAAAATATGCAAAACTTAGAAAATTCATAACTTTTGATCTGTAAGTCCAAATTTGATAAATTTTATATCCACGAATAGCCCTGCTAGAGTAGTTTATTTCTACATCATTTGTTTTTCCTTTTGATAAATTATAATTCGTGTAATTATCCGAGGAGTATTTTGGCTATTAAATTCATAACTTAAATAATAAAAAAGTTTTGTAAATAAACTTAATTGTTTTAGTGTTGTATTATTTCCCTCTGTCCAGAAATATTAATATGTGTCTTATTTGAAAACTTTCATAAAACAATAAAAGTTGTAGTTATAGAAATCAAGTTTTTCTATATTGTTCTCAATTATTTAATTGATAAATAAAATAAGAAATTCTTAGAAATTGTATTTCATACATTTAATAACATAAGATAAAAATTGTTAATAAGTGTGTCTTGTTATACTCATAGCATATCATGCATGCATACATATTTATGTTTGGTGTTGTGTGATATTGTGTTGGTATTTATTTTATGTATTGCTTGTGCTAGATTGTGAAGAAGAGGAAGGACTTGCTTGTGATTGTTATTCTTGTTGTGCTTGCTCCTCCTGCTACCAAGGGAAGTGACATTCATATTATAGCCAATATTTTCTATGTGCATTAGTAGTATATTTTGAGTAGTATGCATGTTAGGAATTTTTGGAAATATTTTATAATGCTAAGTTAGTTTATACTTTGCAAATATCCTAATAGTGTGTAGTCATACTTTTTCCTATGCAGCCCTGAAAATTTTTATTAGTTGCTTAGCTAAGCTATAAAAGTGTTTATATACTATGTTATAGAAATGTTTCTAAGTGTTAAAATTAAAATGCACATCTGGGTGGAATTGGTTGTTATGGTTTATGTTGAGTGGCTTTTGGGACTATGCTTGTGGTTGTCGTCGTTTAGGATGAATGTCTATTCTACTTAGGGCCATGAGCATGGTGGTTGTTACCCATAAGTGCACTTGTGGACGGCCACCCAGGAACGAAGAGATTACTAAGTCCCTCCAAGTTTAGAAGCTTCCCTTGCAGCCTTTTGACAATGGGCTCTGTCTAGAATAATTAAGTTGTGAGGGTGCAACCTGTCAGCTTGACAAGCAGACGTAGAGTTGGTAGGTGGAACGGGTCTTTCTAGTACGGTTGCATTCTTCTTCTGAAAGTTCTTGTGTGAATTCTCTCCTTTCCTTAATACACTCCGCGTGTATAGGATGTTTGGGTTAATTGAGTCTAAAGGTGAAAGTGCACAACCTCTGCAGAGTCGACAATCTGAGTACTTAGCCGTGTCCCCGGAAATGGACTACTTCGAGCAGCTGGACAAGGATGGGCGGAAGCATCTCAACACTGTTTTCATAAAGTAAAATTTGACTAAGGAAATAATTGTTGGTGCACTTGGTCTTTATCCCTTGGTGCCAAGTCCTTGAGAAATAAAAATGTTTTACAAAAGATAGGAGAAAACTAGCTTTCTGCAAAATAGCCTCCAACCCCACCAAGCCAAATATGCATATAGATTCTAGACTTGTCATTTTATATCTATCATAGTCACTTGCCAATGCTTCATTGTATTGACCTATTTCGGGGGCTGCATATTCAAATGTGCAGGTAATTCAGATGAAGAATAAGTTTGGACTCGAGTCTACACCCAACATGTCTGCCTGTGGCGCATGCTTGATAATGAGGCTCATTGTTATTCGCTTTTGTTGTGAACTCTGAATTTTAGCTAGCCTTCATGGCTATGCAGCTTGTAATAAAGCTATACTTAGCTAATATTTTTGGATCTCGTTGTAGCAATTTGATACTTGCAATGGTACTTTATATTTTGTACTGTGGTGCTGGCAGTGATCCAGGGACTAGCACATAACACAGGTGTTCCAACTTTAATTAGAGTTGGGGCGCTACAGTTGGTGCTTGTAAAGTCACACAACTTATTATTTTCAGCGGAACTCATTTTAGCAATTTAAATAACAAACCGAAATAACAAGAGCAAGAAAAACTGAAAATAAAATAGCAAAACAGAAATAACAAAAGTAATGCAAATAATTAATTTTTTTGGGTCAATTGGTTATGTGCCATGGTTCGTTGAGTTTTATCGGTCTATGCCATACCCGCGCTGTTTCTCTGGTATGTGCTCTGGTTTGCTCGCATATCGCCCAAACGCTCGTCTCCCTCTGGTCAATCTCCTTTGACCCACACATTGCCTGACTAGTGGGGTCGGCCTGGCGCGGCTCGGCTCGTTTGTCAGCTCGGTTGGGATTTCCTGGGGGCGGCACGTGGGGTCGGGCCCTAGTTTGACTGGTGGGGTTGTGGCACTAGTCTCACTGCTGGGGACGGCACGTGGGGTGCGCGTGGGGTCGGCGTGGGGTTGGCGCGTGGGGTCAGCGTGGGTTGGTTAGTGTTTGCCCGCCCTCCCCGCCGCGGCTAATAAAAGGGGGCCGCCCTCGCCGTAGAAACTCCATTTTCTCTGCCTCTCTCCCCCCTCCCTCCCTCGAAAATGTGGTGGAGCACGCCATCGCCGATGCCGGACTCGGAGCTCTACTCGCCTGAGGAAATATGCACGACATGCAGGAGATGAAGCCAGAGGAGCGGAAGGAGTGGCTAGCGAAGCAGAACCATCTAATAACAAAAGCTTTCATTTCAATGGCCATGCCTATCCGTGCACGCTACATAGACGGCATGGTGGACTACGGCATGCCATGCTCGTATTCAATGCGCAAAAACTAGAAGGCTCTCAGACAGATGTGTCTCATACTCTCATCGTACGACTCGTAAAAATTGATTTGCTTCGGATTCTTGCTTTCACGCTAGAACGGATAAACATGAAGGTAACCCTAACATGAACGTATACATGCCGCTCATTCTGCTATAGCTAGTTTTCCCTCCATCCCGGTTTATAAGTCACCTTTGAAGCGAGTCCACCATTTTTGCTCAGAAATGGGGCCGTTTACCCTATCTTTGGATCTTATTTGAAACACATTTTTCAGCTAGACCACCACCCTACCTTTGAAGCTCATTTGAAACACGTTTTCGGCGAATCCACCATTTTTTGTTAGAAATGAGGCCGTTTACACTACCTTTCGAGCTCATTTGAAACTGTAGCGTACCTTCACTTTAAATAAGGCAGATACCTGTGTATAGTGCAAATCCCTGGATCGATTCTTTTGCACACACAGTTTACGATGTAATATCATAACAAAGTATCAACTTTATTACATCGATGATCCAGACTTAGAAAATATTCAATACAAGTTGCATAGCATTAAGATAGCATTGAAAGAGTAAACAGCGGAAATACAATAGCAGTGAGTCTCCATCACATTCATTTTGCCACAGGCGAAAACATGTTGGTTGTAGACTCCAAACCTTTAAACGAAACCTCACTCGTCATCTGATCAATCTGCAATAAGAAAAATATTGCAACAACGTGGGTCAGATTCCATTAAAAATGGACTCTGGCAAGTGACACTATGGTGGACAATTAGTGGAATAACTCTAATAACGTATATGCTTATTTGGCTGGTGGAGTTCAAGGCTATTTTGCATAAAGCCAATTTTTCCTAGCTCTTTGGAAAACACTTTTCTTCTATTCGAGACATTCGTGGTATGACAACCACTGTCTCATTCTACCCTTGTTCACCCATCAAGTTTTATTTCTGCAGTTGGAATGGTGGAATCCTCCGTTGACGTCCGTGATCAGCTGCTCAAATTGTCCGTACCGGGGACACGGCTAAGTACTTAGTTTTACACTATGCGGAGGTTGTGCACGTTCACCATTGTACCCATTCAACCCAAACTATCCTTTACACACTTATAGTGATAAGGAAAAGGAGAAGAATGAGACGAGATCTTTCAGAAGCATTTTCCCTCCCACTCTGGCTTGACCCGTTCCACATAACACCCTCTACATCTGCTTGTCAAGCCGGAGAGAGTCCATGCAACATAATTGATCAAGCCAGAGCCCATTGGCAATGGCTGCACTGGAAGCAATCGTCACTCGGAGTTCTTCAGATTCCTCTGTTCCTGGGTGGCCGTTCACAAGTGCACGTATTCCAGGAACCATAGACATGGGCCTGAGTAGCCACTCAACTCAACTCCATACAACCTTTTACCACCCAGGTGTTTCATTCTTAACTTAGTAGAATTTAGATTTTCACAAAACAACATTTGCATAGCATCAATAATTCTACTAAGTATTGCATAGGAACCTAGACACAGGAATAAGGATTTTCTACACAGGTTTAGCATAGCAATACTATCCTACACATGCTTATTGAAAATACACTAAGTGATGCATATAGAAAATACTAGGAAGTTTATGAGGTGTGCCACTTGCCCTTGAATGTTGTCGTTGTTCACAAACTCTCTTCAATGATACACAACACATGCAAGCATACATAATGAACAAACAAGTTTCATAAACTTCTAAGGAAAACATGTCATGCATGATATGCAAATTATTTCTAAGGACTAGAGATGCATGTCATGCCATGAAAATCTTTTAAGTTAATGCAAGGAAATGTGTTGGTCAAAAATGACTAAGGACTAAGGTCAGATATTGGACAAAATAACTTTGTTATAATTTATCTTGAATAAGCACTTTAATGACTTAGTCATGAAGTGCATAACTACTTAGAGAAAATACTAAGTTTATTTCTTCAAGGTGATCAACAGTTATTATCAGCTCTTTGTAAATTTGATATTCACTATAGTGAGAGAGACGGACACCCGGCCAGCCACTTAAATTGTGGATCAGGTCTCACGTTGGAAATAACATGATGGTAATAACATGATCAAAATTGTTTATGTCTCAAGTGAAAGACAAGATTAGGAAAGAGGGAAAGAACATGATCAAAATTGTTTATGTCTCAAGTGAAAGACAAGATTAGGAAAGAGGGAAAGAAAGAAAGAAGAATGTAGAATCTTCTCCTTGCTTCCTTTTCTTCTTGATGTGATGACTTCATTGCAATTTTGTGGACTTGATGGCTTTGAAGACTTGATGGTGTGGATAGCCTCCAGGTTGGTCTTGAACATAACTTAGTCGTCAAAGGTCTAAGAGAAGAAGAAAGAAAGAGAGAGAGATTTAGAGATTAAAGGGGGTTGGCGTTCTTGAACTTCTTCTCACTTTTCTTCTAAGTGCTTGACATCTTGGGGATGCTTCCGGAGTCTGTTTTCTTGCAAGTCTTCTTTGGTCTTCTAGCTTCATGTTGAAAATCCTAAGTGTCTAAGTGTATAACACTTTACCAAAATGCTAAGTTGAAAATAATCCTAACTTAGAGAAAATGGGGGAGGAGTTTTCTTATGGGAAATATAACTACAAAATAAAATATGCTATGCATGAAATGCAATTTGAAATCACAAGAAACATAATACTAATTTTTGTGATATTTATAAAGTATGCAAAAAGTTGTAATTGCAATTTAATTAGTTTCTTATTTTGCAAAATATAATAAAAGGGTTAAATATAATATTAGATTTTTATGTGATTAAATTTTTATAACAAAATTTTGTAATTAGTATTAATAGACAGAGGGGATTTAAATAAATTTATAGCAATTGGATTTATTCAAAAATAATGTTTATGTTAAAAGTATTCAAACTATTCAATTTAAACATATAACTATGAAATCATTCAAATACTACTCAAAAATAATTTTATAACAGGGGCATCTTATTACAAATATTCCAAAGTTTCTAAAACAATTTTATTTGCAATTTTTGGATTTATAGATTTAAAGTTATGATAAAAATACTCAAATTCACCAATTGAAATTTGAATATTTTAAACTAAGTCAAATTTGAATTTGGCAGATCTAAAATATTCTACATGTCAAGGGCTTTCAAAATATATAAAATTTATCAAATTTGGATGAGTGGTTAGAAAGTTATGAAGGTTTGAATATGCAGGGGCTTTTCTACAAATCTGCCAAATTAAAATAAATCGAGACATTCGTTTTCCACGTCAGCGCTGACTGGACGCTGACGTGGCCGCTGACTGTGCGCTGACTGGGTTAAGTGATTTGATTTGGGTCGTTGGATCCAGATCTGACGGATCTGAACGAAACATACCGGTTGGATTAAATAGATCTAATCGTGCGCGTTAAAAACTGATCGGACGGCTCACCGAGGTTTGACCAAAAGCCGGTGGCGACCTCGCCGGAGAAGAAGGATGGCGGTGGCGTGGGCTCGGGCGGGGATGCTCCGGTGCCTCCGGGGACTCCTCGTACGTGGCGAGGTGATGAGGAGGTGCGGCGCGGCGTGCTGGAGACGAAGGCGGAGTCGGTGGCTTGCTCCGCTCCCTGGAGTGACCGCGACGACCGGCCGGAGGGGTTCAGGTGCCGGCGAGCTTCGGCTCGTCCTCCCCCTCTTGATTCGCTGCGTAGGAGAGAAGGGGGTGGGGTTAGAAAGTTGCGCACGGGCACGAGGAAGAGGATGGGGAGGTTCTCGGGGCTCGAGGTAGCTTACCTCGCCGGGGACGGAAGAAATACGGCGGTGGAGGAGATGAACTCCGGCGAGCTCGTACGACGGCCTGGCGGTGTGAAACGAAGAGGGGGGAGAGGGGAAACGAAGGGGAGGGGCAGGGGATTTTAAAGGGCCGAAGGGGGAAAGAAATCGCGCGATCAACTCACCGGATTTTGGAAGGAATCGGGGAGGATTCGGGGGCGAAAATCTGGGCCGGAGGAGGAAGAAAGGATGACATCAGCATGACGTCGTCCAGATAATTTCCTTTTCTGTTTTTATTTATTGAATTCATATCTTTTGATTGAAATGTCCAAATGAAGTCAAATCAATTTCTAAAAATTTGTAATATCCATATCTATGTTTTAGAACATTAGTGGGTATGTTTTGGATACTTTTCAAAAATAAATATTTTGAATTATTCATAAAATACAATTTTGCCTATTTTAGGTTAACTTTGAAATTAGGGATTTAATAATTCATTTGGGGTTAAATAAAATTTATGAAATTACCCACATTCAAATATGATTGAAATCAAGTTATTTTAACTCATATTCCAATATAAAATCATATTTAGCTTTATTAGAATATAAAATATCATATTACAACTATTTGAAATGAAAGGGAATTTTAGAGTATTCATTTTTAATTCACATTATTTTGTGCACCATTAACTGTCATAATATGATAAACTTATTTGAAAACTCCTTAACATACCTTTGGAAAATATTTGAGGTTTTTTTCATTTATTATATTGAATATATTCCATAAAATCAATTTATGTTTTGAAAATTAATGAAAATCATTTAAGCTGATGAAATGTTTATTTGGATAATTCATTAATTATAAATATATGAAGTTATTAAAGTTATAAACTATAGACCTTTAAACATTATTTTAATTTGTGAATAGCTATGACTAAGTGGATTGAAAGTTTGTAACACATTTGTCAAGTTAGATATTGAGGTTTTAAGAAATACAATGGATAATACAATGTTTAACTTGAAACAACTTTAAAAAATAATGATAAACTGCGATATTTGAAATATTAAACCCTTTCAATATGTTTGAAATCTTTTATAGTTGGTTTTCTTATGCATTTTGATATTTTATTTTAATCAAAACAAAAGTTTTAAATTTTAGTGATTTTTGAACATTATAAAATGTTGGGATGTTACAGAAACAACTTTTTAAGCGAGTCCACCACCCTACCTTTCGAGCTCATTTGAAACACATTTTTCGGCGAGTCCACCATTTTTTCTTAGAAATGAGGCCGTTTTACCCTACCTTTCGAGCTCGTTTGAAACACATTTTTTAGCGAGTCCAGCACCCTACCTTTGGAGCTCATTTGAAACACATTTTTCAGTGAGTACACCATTTTTGCTTAGAAATGAGGCCGTTTACCCTACCTTTCGAGCTCATTTGAAACACATTTTTTAGGTAGTCCACCACCCTACCTTTGGAGCTCATTTGAAACACATTTTTCGGCGAGTCCACCATTTTTGCTTAGAAATGAGGTCGTTTACCCTACCTTTTGAGCTCATTTGAAACACATTTTTCAGAGAGTCACCACCCTACCTTTCGAACTCATTTGAAACACATTTTTTCGCGAGTCGGCCTTTTTGTCTTACAAATTAGGCCATTTACCGTACCTTTCGAGCTCATTTGAAACACATTTTTCAGCGAGTCCACCACCCTACCTTTAGATCTCATTTGAAACACATTTTTCAGCGAGTCCACCATTTTTGCTTAGAAATGAGGCCGTTTACCCTACCTTTCGAGGTCATTTGAAACACATTTTTTAGCGAGTCCAACCTAGATTTGAGAAAGGTCATGGCTATCTGCATTTGGTGTGCCAAAATACCCATTTTGTGTCACTGATGCACATGGGGGTGGGCGAGCCAAACTCCCTGTTGGGTCCGCCGTGGTCCACTCGTCAGCGGGTGCACAACCCTTGTCCTACGCGTGCGTCCAATCAGATCGCAGAATGTGCTTCTCTCGGATCGCCCCGAGTCTGCCTGCAGATTCCTTCTAGAGGAAATTGGACGGCCGCAGATTCCTTGTAGAGGAAATCGGACGGCTGCAGATTCCTTGTATAGGAAATCAGCTTCAAATATTCAAAAAATATCGAAAAAATGAAAAATCCTGCGCACATAGTCGTCTTATGTCATATACTAACGACTCAAGTTGAAAAACATGATGTACATACATTCAAAAGGAGAAGGGCATGGATCTCAGGTGATATCGCATAACTCAAACTATGAGATCTAAGGTTGGAGAGAAGTGGTTTTGGAATTGCAACATGAAATTTTCAAAAACCTCACTAAAGCTTCATTTTGGAGTGACTAAGAAGGATTCATGCTTAGTTTTTCATTTTCATGTTTTAAACTTGTTTAAATGTTGGTTAAACCGATTTTGAAATAACCATAAAATTTTTAAAAATTATCAAAAAATTCAAAAACCGACGCACATAGTCTTCTTATGTCATATACTAACGACTCAAGTTGAAAAACATGGTCTACATACATTCCAAAGGAGAAGGGCATGGATCTCAGGTGATATCGCATAACTCAAACTATGAGGTCTAAGGTTGGAGAGAAGTGGTTTTGGAATTGCAACATGAAAATTTCAAAAACCTCACTAAAGCTTCATTTTGGAGTGACTAAGAAGGATCCTTGCTTAGTTTTTCATTTTCATGTTTTAAACTTGTTTGAATGTTGGTTAAACTTAGGTTTGACCGATTTTGAAATAAGCATAAAGAAATAAAAAATATCGAAAAATTGAAAAACAGACGCACATAGTCTTCTTATGTCATATACTAATGACTCAAGTTGAAAAGCATAGTCTACATACATTCAAATGAGAAGGGCATGGATCTCATGTGATATCACATAACTCAAATGTGCAAATGAGAATTGCAACATGATAATTTCAAATTTCTCACGAAAGTATCATTTAGGAGTGACTAAGAATGGTCTAGGCTTAGTTCGCGCCCAAATTTTACACAAATGTGCGCCTGTGCGCGCCCAGAGCACGCCGGGCACGCTCTGAGCGCATCCAGAGCGCGCACTTAAGGTGTTCGACAGAAGTACAATAACAAAAATTGCTGGTGATGCTCATGTTGAAAAACGACTCCAGCACGCCTCGCTTTCGTCTACGCAAGTGGTCTTTAGTTTTACCCTTCTTAGTTGTCTTTTCTGTGGCATCACACGTCCCGTTCCCCTGGCGGGCGTAGACCGAAGCGACGGGTGATGCAGTCGGCTCCCTGCTGACAGAAGCAAGCGTGCTCGAGTTGCAGCGGCTGGAGTCGCAATAACACCGCGCCGCTTCAAATGGCGTTGACGGAAGCGACGCATGCTGGCAGTCGCAGCGTCTGGTCGAGTCGGCGTCAATACACGGCTAGGCGAAGCGGTGGCCGCGTTAAAGTAGGCCACCCAACCTCGCTCCTCCGGGGCCTTTTAAACCCGACGCAGCGCAGCCCTCCTCTCCTCACACCAACACTTCCTCCTCTCTCTTCTTCTCCCCAAGGAAACGGAAACATAGACCACCATGGCGAGCAACCCTGCCGGGCAGCAACGCCACTTGCAGCTGGAGGAACTCTGGCGTCGCATCGAGGACGCGGAGATGGCCAAGGCGTTCGAGTGAGTCATGTGGGGCGAGAAGGCCAAGACCTCTCATCCCTATGTGCTCTCGCTGGACATCGCGCGGCTGATTAGCCGCCACCAGCTGCCGGTGGACGACGACGCCATCCTTCCGGATGGGTGGGTGAGGAGCGACGTGTACATTCCGGTGGCACCGTGGCTCAGCGGGCAGGCCAGCGTCGAGTTCATCAAGGGCAAGTGGGCGGAGATGCCCTGCGAGCGAAGGCTCGACCCCAAGTACTCCATCTCGGCGCCCTATTGGCACGCCGTGGTGGACAAGGAGTACGAGGCGCGTCTTGGCGGTCGACGAAAGCCGACGCCGGAATTTTCCTCAACGGACGACGACTCTGACGGCGAGGACGGCGACGCCAGCGACGATGACGCCAAGCTGCCCGATCTGCCTCTACAAGCGTCTGCATGGAGAGGTCATCCGGCATTGAGGTATGTCGGGTCGGCCGACATGGTCCCGGGTCGAGGAGAACCCGGGGGCCCGGCTAGGCGTCCGGGGTAAAGCTTGACCGGCTTACCTGCCTCGGTTCTGGCTACTTGTCTTTGTCATGTAGGAAGTACATGCCGGGTAACTGGAGTGAAGGTTCGACATGGGACATGTCGGGCGGAGGTCAAGGAGCAGGTGCCGGCTTTCCGCCTGACACGGGGGAAATCATATCCCTACTTACATGGAAGCTTAGTCACCTCCCGCCTGACACGGGGGCGTGTCAGCCGGTACGACGATGCTGCGACAAGACTGGACATGCCTAGGCCGGCAATCTGGAAAAGGCTACTTGGCATGGGCGAAGACATGTCTTGTCTCTGACAAGGGGACAATGATGAACCAGGAAGGCGCCTACGGTACTTGCCGGCATGATGACGGCAGGGCTATGCTGGATAGCTCGGCGGCTAGGTCGCACTAGCCGGTGTCGACATAACCGTTGGCCTGACCTGTGGGACCAAGCCGGATTAGGGTTTTCGGCCCTACCGGCCGAGACTCTATAAAAGGGGCCATAACTCCTCATGTGGAGGGACGACCAACTTGTATGCCAAAAACTATAGTCTCATTTACTCCTATAGCATTTACTCCATCTCTAGTTCATCTAGTTCATCACCGAAACAGCTCAAGGTGCAAGTTGTAGATCTTTTGACCTACATATAGTGAGAGGAAAGGCAGGGGTAGGGGTCTTACCTCCTCACGAGGGCCCCGAACCTGGGTACATCGTGTGTGTCGTCTTGCCTTCGTGCATTTGTTTGTGTTTTGGAGATGTTCGGGTGTGTTCTTCGGTGTTTTTGAGTGTTTCATAATCCCTTACCGTGTGAGCTTCTCAGCTCGCTAGCCCTCCCCGGATCCACCAGCGTCCATCAGCCCCACACATTAGCCATCCTATGGCATCTGTCGTGATACCACCACGATAGTTGGCGCCCACCATGGGGCAGACATAGGCGCTGGCTGGTGTTCATATCCGGACAGGTTCCAGCATCCACTCCGACGTCCGCGTTCTCTCCGGCCTCGTTGTCAGGCTCAGCGAGATGGATTTCGTCAGCGACAACGCTGGCTGCTTCCGGAACCGACCCTTCCCGGCAAACGGCTGCCTCATCGACTTCGGCGTCTTCACCACCTACGTCGCCACCAAGATTGTCTGCGAGTACCTGGACGTCGTGCAGGATGCCGAGGATCCCCCCATATTTCCGCACCGCCCGGGGTCAGCGTACCAATCGCCCCGAGAGCTGCGTCGCGGTCATGATGGCCGGAGTAGTCGAGGAGGTGTTCGAGGATGCCGCCGACGGCGACATCAATCGTGCAAGATCTCGCGTGGCGAAACCTCCTCATGAGCGGGATGCCGCCCGGGATGGTGATCCCCAACCCTCCCAGCATCGCCGTATGCCGGATCCCCTCTCGGGTCTGGTTGCCAAGTTGGTTGTTCCCTTGGCGGCTGACGATGATGCCCAAGTCATCACTGCTGACTTGGAGGAGCATCGCAGATTGTTGCATGCTGAGGCACAAGAGATCGCCGAGATCCGGTGTGAGCTTAGTGCTAGCCTCCGTGAGTACAATGCAGCTCACGGATTCCCTAGGATAGAGTCCAGGGACAAGCGCATTGCGGACCTGCGCAAGAAAGGCAGTGTGGTGAACGATGAGTTGGCTGGGGGTGATGCACCTAGCCATAGCAGAACAGCTAGTCATGCCTCGGCTGACAAGCCGGTATACAGCTCACCCGCCAAAACACTTAGGGCTATAGAGGCAGCTATGGCCGAGTTGGCTGGGCTATCCGGAGAAGCCATGCGCAAGCAGCAGGAGCGGGTTAACGAGCTAGTCACTGAGGCTAGTCGGCAGAACAAGGCCTTTAAGGAGAAGAAACCGGGAGTCGGATCCCAGGTGTACTCGGCTAGGGCCGAGAGTAACAGATCAGGAGGGGAGGTTTTCTCTCCCCATCCGAGAAAGAGCAAGAGCCGGAGTCAAAGCCGCGACTCTGGGAAGAACAAGCAACTACAGACGAATGACCCGGATTTTGCCGGAATACAGCAAGCCGGGCAGAACAATGTTGGTCGGGCTCAGAGCAGCCATGGCGGTGGTAACCGGGGTGTAGGAAATAACGACCCGGCTAGCCATGGTAATCCACCTCGGAATCCACCGCAGAATCAGGGAAACCGACAGAGGGATGCCGCCTCCGTGCCACAACAGGCTGTAGTTCCTGTAGTTAACCAGCATGATGATGGTAACTCGAGGTTGCAGCAGCTCGGGTACATGCCTAACGAGAACCCTCTGGGATCTCGGATAAGAACTCGGCAGCTGGATCCAGCTGATGCCAGGTACAAGCTCGACCGGATTCACCAGTCCGAGTTGATAGAGGTGCAAGGCCCTCCGGGACCTGCTTGCTTTGGACCTCGGATCATGAGGGAGCCTGCGGTGCGAAATTTTCAGCTCAACCGGGGTGCCAAGACTTATGACGGCAGCTCAAAGCCGGAGGATTGGTGACCGACTATGTAACTGCAGTAAGCATAGCCGGAGGAAACAGGCGTTGGGCGGTACGATATGTGCCGCAGATGTTGATAGGTCCTGCCAGGATCTGGCTGAACAACTTAAGGACTGACAACATAGACTGTTGGGCAGGGCCGGTACGGCCCCGTGTCGACCTCGCCGCCCTGGACTCCCACGACCGACACCGTCTCCTCCGACATTCCCCCGGCTCGGATGCGCCGCCACGACCTTGGGCAGGGCCGGTACGGCCCCGTGTCGACCTCGGCAGCCCACGGCCGCTCGACCTCGTCCAAGTCGTTCGGCTCCGGCATCCCCTGCCCCGGTCTAATACGCCTGCATCAGCGCCCAGACACCACCGGCATCTCCGTCCACGGGATCCCCATCCCGGCGTCACGACCTTGACGCCCCCTCCTCTGGCGTGGCCTCCTCCGAGCTCCTCTTCGGCATCGTGGCTGCGCCCCCGACGCCACCGACCTTGGACGTGCTCCCCTGAGCTGGCGACGCCGTGTTCTGCTCCGACATCACGCGCCCCTCGACCTCGTGACCCCCGGGCTTCGTCGTCATAGGGGCTCGCCGCTCCGAGAAGGGCCAGCGCCTCGGAGTAGTCCGGGATCCCCATCCTGGAGGGAGCTAGGACCTTGGTTGGGCAAACGCAGTACCGAGCGCGAGTCATCCAGGATCTTCCATCTCCGCCTGCTTCCTCGGGGGTGATAGATGCTCTGTGAGATGATCCTGAAGACACGGAGGAGAAGACAAGAGAAGGACGACAAGTACGCGTGCCGTGCGGGTCGTCGCTGTACTTGACAAGCATGATTGCTGCTACAGTGACCACCGATGTGACTATAGTACAACCGGGTGACATAGTGAACAGTGCCGACAAGACCCCAGTAGTCATCTCAGCTACAGTGTGCAGTGAACAGTGTTTCCTGTCCCCTTGTCCCCAGCTTGCCTGGGCTCTCCTATATAAAGGGCACCAGGGGAGGGGGAGAGGAGAGGCCAACCCCCCACCACTTCATTTCCCCACTTTCCATTTGCTCTCAAAACCTCATGGAGGCATGTGTAGCAGCTCATGGAGCGTGTTGTAGCCCGGATAATAAGAGGAGAAATATACCGAGTAGGCTAGATGCTGCAGTAGGGGTTTTATCTCCTCACGAGAGCCCCGAAGCAGGGTAAATCCTTGTGTCACCGTGTCGGTTGAGTTTATCTGCGCGCGAGTTCATCGCGCAATCCCTCCCCGAGATCCCCTAGCGTCCATCGGCCCCACATATTAACCTACCCATAGGCATCTGTCTGTTCGCCACTATGACAGTTGGCGCCCACCGTGGGGCAGAGTGGCTCTTGCGGGAACAATTTCGGACGGGACCCGACATCCCCAAAACCGGGATCCTAAAACCGGGATCCCTACGCTGTGGGCAGTGGTCACTGACATCCTGCGCCGCGGATAGCGGTCACCGACATGCCAAAACCAGGATCCTAAAACCGGGATCCCTACGCTGCGGGCAGCGGTCACTGACATCCTGCGCCGCGGGTAGCGATCACCGGCATCCCCAAACCGGGATCCTAAAAATGTTATTGATAAGTAGTAGAGATGTTAAGGATGAGGTTAGGTGAGTTGCATTTCCAAAAAGATGAAGGAAAGCTCAATAGATGAGGCTCTAGATATGCTAAAAGTTAAGAAGAGATAAGATATAAAAGCACTATTTAATAAAGAACTGTTTTGGAAATGTTTTAATTTCAAGCAACCTAAAAAGAGGTACACAAGTTTTCAAGCATGCACAACCAAAAAACAATTGTCTATGACTCGAATTAAAGTGATAACTATTCACTTGATACAAACATAAACACATGTCACTCAAAGAAATACATACACAAGGCAAACAATTTAAGCACGTGCAAAATAGATAAAACACACAGACAATAGGGTAACTAACCACGCTCTTAAGATAAAACAAACATATTGGTGAGGTGGTTCTCAATATAATTAAGACAAGATTTTGAAGAAAGAGGGGGTAAACCACTTCTTAGTAATAGTTTTCCAAAGAAATATTAAATTAAGAGGTTTGAAATAAGAGTTGCAAATACTTGCAAAATATTAATCTCAAAAAATATTAGGGCTTATGACATGGTCCTTTATAGTTTTTTGCAAAGATATGACTTTTGGAGATACTTTTATGTTCTAAAAAAAGGTCTTTGGGTAGCTGCTAAAATTGTAGTAAATAGGTCTTGTTATACAACTAAGATAGGAGGATATATAGGAACCATTTTCTTGTCGTGAAAAGGTCACAAGGGTTATGTTAGCACTTGGTTGATTTTTAATTTGTGATTATTTTTAGGTCAACAGCACCAACACAAACCACAACATGGCAAACAGAGTAAACAAGAGTAAAACACATCCATTAACCAGACATTTCAAAAAGTTTTTGTTCACTCAGAATTTTGGATCTTTTATAATTAAATTTTTCTTGCCTCCAAAATTTGGACGTTACAGGAAGGCGGAAGGCCGAATCCTAACAAGCCACCAAGCCCAAGACGGAAGGCGGCAACTAAGCCGGCTAGGTTTAGGACTCTGTTTACTTGCCGGACAAGTACTTACCTGGTATCCAGGGGTCTGGTCGCCTATATAAGCCAGCCACCGGGAAGCCTTTAGGGCACGCTCAATACAATCTCATACACCATTGTAACTTGTTCACGACTTTTGCCTTATAAGGAATTATAGCAACATGTGGGTCTCGCCACCTCTGCGGGATCCGAACCTGGGTAAACCTCGCCGTGTTCAATCCCGACCTCGACGACTCCAACATATACTCCACATCCAACCATAGGCTAGAGGACCCTCCTCTCCTATCAACAATACCGATGCCACGACATTTGGCGCCCACCGTGGGGCATAAGGTTCCTGGCGTCACGTTCCAGGCGGGAACACTTGGTGGCGTGGGCGAGCAGATCGCCGTTGGCCGCGTCACGCGATGCGACAACTAAAGCTACGTAAACTCAGATGAGTCTTGGCTCCCGGCTGACGCGTACCTCATCGGGTGCGCTATCGTGCCGATCGGAGGGATCGACGTCTTCATCGGCTACACGCCGGAGGCGTATGTCTTACCGCGCTTTTACACGCCCATCCACCAACCCTTCGACCAAGCAGTCGACTGGCAAGATGGCTATGTATCCGCCTTCTCTCAGGAGTCGGCTGGATCTGAGTTCCACTGTGTCGGAGTTGTCGGACTGGGATCTGACTCCCAGCCGGAAAACAACGATCCTGAATCGATCCTTCCTGCACTTCAGGATAAGGCGATGTCAGATGCCGGATCCAGATCTACTGTTCACGTGAACGTAGATTCTGATTCTGATGACTCTGTCAGCCTCTTTGAGGAGAGACTCAAAGGCTGCTTTACTAGTGCTCATCCATCGTCTTCAGAGGCCAGAACAGATACATATATGCCTAACAAGCAGGCCTTGATGGAGTACTCATCGGCAAGTCGCTTCTGATACGCTGGACAAGTCGGCTGATGATGCCGGCAACACCAATGTCGGCCAGCTTGATAAAGGCTCCGACAAGGCGCCAACAAAGAAGAAGTCTGGTCTCAAAAAAGGTGAAGGAAGCAAGCCCAGCAAGGACATGCTCATCACCATCACATAGATTGACGAGTTAATGGCGACCCCGGTCACAAAGACACCCACTAGAGGATGTGGAAGAACTCCGACAGAATATGCTAATGCCCTCTGATTTCCTGCGTAAAAAAGAGGAATATGTTGAGGGCCTTGCAAAGAAGATCCAAGCGGAACAAGAAAAGATGTCCCAGAAGACAACAAAAAGGCTCTTCCAAGACAAGAAAAAGCAATCTAAACACCGCCGAGATAAAGAGTCTCCTGTTCGCAGCCAAACGGCAACTCAAATCTTGGAATTAGATTGGCGTACTTCACTGCAGCGTGAGGCAAGAGAAGAGACATTGTCTTTTGCACTCCTATCCTTAACGCAGCTGCAACGCTCGATACCCTTGACGACAAGGCCACCACGGCGGAAGAAAAGATAGTAAACGCCAGACACTATGTGAACAAGGCCCTGGAACAACAAGCGCGTGCTGATTCTTATGGCCACATGGCGGATGCAA
Source organism: Poa annua (assembly GCA_026929855.1). Taxonomy (NCBI): domain Eukaryota; kingdom Viridiplantae; phylum Streptophyta; class Magnoliopsida; order Poales; family Poaceae; genus Poa; species Poa annua. The sequence goes on from CM049427.1 coordinate 100,499,673, forward strand.
GAGGAGGAAATATGGTTTCCAAGTCGGAAAAGTGCAGGGTAGCACCCAATGCTGACCTTGAAGGCCCGTCTGGCTCCAGTAGACATGGCCATAAAACAAAGAAGACGCCACCTCTGAAGAAGACGCCGCCACCTAAGCCAAGGCGGGACGAGCACTCGTGCACAGGAGATAGAGACAACCTGCCACCACCAAATCCGCCTAGGCGTGTCGAAAGTGGAAGTCGGAACAATGGCCAGCCGCCTCGTAAAGATGGCGGCAACGAATCTCCCAGGAGAGGCTGCAGTCCGTCACCACCCCACAGCGTTGGCAACAGGAGAAGGGAGGCAGGCAGATGAGCCTAGGCGCAGCATTGGCCGGGCAGCACAGGATGAGCCAACCGCCAATAAAGGCGGACAACAGCTCTCTCCAGAAGACTCATGACACCGCCTATAAGACATCAGAAAGGCAAAGGAGCCGCTATACTCTGGTCCAAAGAGATTTGGCAACGCCATCCCACTACACCACGGTAGATACATGCCAACAAAAGCATCTGTCAGCATATAGGGTACCTTTGCGACATTTTTCAGTCGGTAAGCTATATACTGACACTTTCAGTCGTTGGCACAGCCTACCTGTGCCGACACTTAACATGTGGAGAAACACCCTACCTTTGCCAACACTTTATGAGTAGGTATACCTTTTTCGAACACTAATTGTGTTGCTATACCGGTATACCACCAAACGCAAATTGTATATAAAATTACGCCATTTCGTATTAATCTTTCATATGATAAATCCATATATCTTGCAAACCAATAAGTTGCTATATCAACATCTCTACTACTTATCAATAACCTTTCTTAGGTTGAAGATGGTGGTGGTTACATTCGGAGTGTTGATGTCACTAATGCATGGAAAAACTTTAGGAAGCAATTACCCGCTGACATGTTTGCTGACTACCTTGTTGCCCATGCTGAACTAGAGGATTAGTAGTAGGCTGAGTGGGTTGGCCGTGGATATTTTGTTAGGAGTTGTAGTTCCCCGTGGATATTTTTCCTATGATGAACTTGGTGCCTTTTGGGTATTTTGTACATGCGCATCATTGTGTCAAAGAAATTAATATAAATATATATACATATATATTTATATGTTGGGTATCTTGCTTTGCTTCTACTAGATGATGCCTTTTGGGTATTTTGTATATGATCTATTGCTAATACAATTTGTCTATTGTTCTTGCTTCTTACTAATTATGTAGGTCCATGGAGGGAGAAAAGCCAAAGAAGTTTGGAAGAGTTTACACGCAGTGGACTCCGGAGATGGACCGTGCCTTGTTGGATGTACTTGTTGAGCATCACAACAATGGTGATCATGCCCAAAATGGATGGAAGGCCCATGTGAACCGCCATGCTATAAAAAATATTCGTGAAAAGTGTGCGGTGGAAGTCACAAAGGAGAAAATCACAACAAGGTGCAAAACCTTTGACAAGCACTATGATATTGTTAGCAAAATTCTTTCTCATAGTGGATTTGGCTGGGATTGGGAAAAGAATGTCCTACTAATGGACAATGATGAAGTGCGGGATAGATATGTGGAGGTAAATGACAAGCATATATGATATGTATCATTATTTTTTAACTTGCCAAGGTAACTCATGTTTGTATTTGCTTGCAGGCTAATGAAAGAGCTGCTATATACAAGAACAAGTTAATCCACAACTGTAATGAGATATGTGCTATATATTCAAAAGACCATGCCACCGGTGCAGGTGCTACGACAGGTGCCGAGGCTGCGACTGAGACTGACACTATACCAGCAACACCTGAGGCAAATGATATCTCTCCTGAATTGGCTGGTCCATCATCAAAGAAGGCACGCATGGGTGAAGCAATTATGTGCATGCTTGGAGATGTGAAGGCGTCATTTGCTGATGCTATGAAGTCAACTGAGCCATTACAAGCGCATCAGGCTACTTCTCCTAGTGTGGTACTTGCTGCACTTGCTGACATACCAGACTTATCTAAAACAGACAAGTTGCGAGCTTACGCGAAGCTAATCCTTATTGAGCGTTTATTTGATGCTCTTCTTGAGCTCCCCATGGAGGACAGGAAGGAATGGTCGCTTATGTTGGTTTGATTCACTTCACATTTGCTAGCTGTGTCAAAACCTTGTCATTTTGCTATGTTAAGAACTTGTAATATTGTGTATCAGACTATGTAATTTGTTTCCTTGAGACTTCTTAAATTTGTTTGCTTGATACTTCTTAAAAATCGTCGTTTATGACGGATTATGCTTTCATTTTGGTATAACATATTCGTCTTGTTTTCGTCTTTAGCACAATAAGGTGTTGCTCAATACAATTGAATAGAGCTGTATAATGATCAATGTCTCAAAATACTTCAATATCACCACTTTTATGCATCCAAACGACATTTGACATTCAACCTCAATATCTTGTTTCTTATCCGAATATCTAATACATCCAAACCGAAATATTGATATTCAATCTCAATATCAATATCTTGGATATTGGATATTTATCCCAATATAATATCTAGGCTCTAAATATATACATCCAAACGAAGCATATTATGCTCAGTTCGGATGTTCATATTCGGAGGGTAGATATTATATTGGGCTCAATATCCAATATCCAGGATATTGATATTGAGACTAAATGTCAATATTTTTTGTTCGGATGTGTTTGATATTCGGACAAAGACAAGATATTGAGTTTGAATGTCAAATGGTGTTTGGATGTTGTAAAGGCAGGATATTGAGACAATTATAAACCCATCCGGATATACCACATACAACAACTAGACAAATACATCAAACTGTCCAATATTTCAACAACAAGACAATATCAAACGCAATGCATAATTCAGCATAACGAACATTTTAATGAAGTCTCAAACAAACAAGGTACAAAGTCTCATACGCAGTCTTACATTGCAATTTAAATGACAAGCCTTCAAGGCAACATGAGCAACCATTCCTTCCTGAACTCCATGGGGAGCTCCATAAGTGCATGAAATAAACGCTCGTTAACCATTAGCTTCCCATAAGCTCGCAATTTGTCCGATCGAGACATGTCTTGTATGTCTTCAATTGCAGCATGTATCACAGAAGGAGGAGTAACCTCGGGTGCTTGTAATGGCTCTGTCGACTTCATTTCATCATTCCAAGACGCCTTCATATCTCCAAGCTTGCACATAATCGCTTCACCCATACGTGGCTTCTTTGATGGTCCAGCACATTCAGGAGACATATCACTGGTATGTTGTGTAGGTGGTACAGTTTCGGCCTCAGTTTCTGTTTCCACACCAGTCCTAGCACCTAGACCGGTGGCATGGTCTTTTGAGTATACGATACATATCTCATTCCAGTTATGAATCACCTTGTTCTTTTATATGTCCGCTCTTTCATTAGCCTGCAAGCATGTAAAATATGAGTTACATTGGCAACTTACAAACAATTAGAATGAGCAAGCGACATGTCACGTACCTCCACATATCTGTCCCACGCTTCATCGTTGTCCATTTGTAACACATTATTGTCCCAATCCCCACCAAATCCACTCTGAGAACGAATTTTTCTTACAATATCATAGTGCTTGTCAAAGGTTTTGCACCTCGTTGCAATTTTGTCCTTTGTGACCTCCACCCCACACTTCTCTTTCACATTCTTGATAGCATGGCGATACACATGTGCCTTCCATCCATTTTGAGCATGATCTCCATTGTATTGATGCTCAACAAGCACATCCAACAAGGAGCGGTCCATCTCCGGAGTCCACTGCGTGTAAACTCTTCCAAACTTCTTTGCCTTTGCTCCATCCATAGACGTTGCTCCCTCCATGGACCTGCATAAGTAATAATGACGAAGAACAGTACACAAACAAATTATATTAGCAAAGCAAGATTATATATATAGGGAAAATACTATCTATGTTGCAACATTGTGGAGAGGGCAATCGGTGCCGTCCATGAGCTTCACGATCCGTGTTTCTATCTGGTCCAAACTTTACCCAAAATGTATTTTATGATTTGTTGGAGACTTCACTTATTTCTTCTTTGAACTCACTTTACTGCGCACGGCAGACCAGAGCCTGCAACCTAGCTACGAGAAGCATCAGAGAAACTTGTCCGCGACCCTCTCCCACGACCGTGACACCTGCTCTCATCTCTCTACTTTTCCTCTGTAGTCCCGCACCATGTGCTCTCGATCGATTCTCAAAACAAAAAGTGGTCTCGATCCCCTCAGTGCTCACCACCGATCCACTTTCCTCTCCGTGCCCACGCCCTCCACCATGTTCCTCCTCCATTGACCCCTCCCATTTCGTCCCACAAACAACAGAGGATGGACGGCGATGCCGTCGGCTCACCAGCCTCGACAACTTTTAGCAGAGGAAGGGCGCGACGCCGCCGGCTGGCGAGCTCGCCTCCCCACCGGCACCATCTGCGACACCGAGCTGAGGGACCTGCACCACGACTCGCCTGTAGCGTACCTGCACTTAAAATAAGGCAGATACCTGTGTATAGTGCAAATAACTGGATCGATTCGTTTGCACACAGTTTACGATGTAATATCACAACAAAGTATCAATGTTATTACATCGAGGATCCAGACTTACAAAATATTCGATACAAGTTGCATAGCATAAAGCTAGCTTTGAAAAAGTAAACAGCGGAAATACAATAGCAGTGAGTCTCTATCACTTTCATGCTGCCACAGGCGAAAACATGTTGGTTGTAGACTCGAAACCTTTAAACGAAACCTCACTCGTCATCTGAACAATCTGCAATAAGAAAAATATTGCAACAACGTGGGTCAGATCCTATTAAAAATGGAGTCTGGCAAGTGACACTATGGTGGAAACTTAGAGGAATAACTCTAATACCCTATATGCTTATTTGGCTGGTGGAGTTCAAGTCTATTTTGCATAAAGCCAATTTTTCCTATCTCCTTGGAAAACACTTTTCTTCTATTCGAGACATTTGTGGCATGACAACCACTGTCTCATTCTACGCTTGTTCACCCATCAAGTTTTATTTCTGAAGTTGGAATGGTGGAATCCTTCGTTGACGTCCGTGATCAGCTGCTCAAATTGTCCGTACCGGGGACACGGCTAAGTACTTAGTTTTACACTCTGTAGAGGTTGTGCACATTCACCATTGTACCCATTCAACCCAAACTATCCTTTACACACTTATAGTGATAAGGAAAAGGAGAAGAATGAGACGAGATCTTTCAGAAGCATTTTCCCTCCCATCTGGCTTGACCCGTTCCACCTAACACCCTCTACATCTGCTTGTCAAGCCGGGAGAGAGTCCACGCAACATAATTGATCAAGCCAGAGCCCATTGGCAATGGATGCACTGGAAGCAATCGTCACTCGGAGTTCTTCAGATCCCTTTGTTCCCTGGGTGGCCATCCACAAGTGCACATACTCTGGTATACATCATAGAAATGGTCATGAGTAGCCACTCAACTTTGCCTCCGTATACAACCAATCCACCCAGGAGGTTCTTTCTTAACTTAGTAGAATTTAGATTTTCACAAAACAACATTTGCATAGCATCAATAATTCTACTAAGTATTGCATAGGAACCTAGACACAGGAATAAGGAATTTCTACACAGGTTTAGCATAGCAATACTATCCTACACATGCTTATATAAAAATACACTAAGTAATGCATATAGAAAATAGTAGGAAGTTTATGAGGTGTGCCACTTGCCTTTGAATGTTGTCGTTGTTCTCAAACTCTTTTCAACGTTACTTGGGACTCTCCGTTCAGTTTAAACAAACAACAATACAACAATCATAAAACAAAACAACACAACACATACAAGCATACATAATGAACAAAAAGGTTTCATAAACTTCTAAGGAAAACATGTCATGCGTGATATGCAAATTATTTCTAAGTACTAGAAATGCATGTCATGCCATGAAAAATATTTTAAGTTAATGCAAGGAAATGTGGTTGTCAAAATGACTAAGGACTAAGGTCATAGGTTGGATAAAATACTTTATTTTATATCATCTTGAAATAAGCACTCTAATGGCTTAGTCATGATGTGCAAAAATACTTAGAGAAAATACTTAGTCTATTCTTCAAGGTGATCAACAATTATTATCAACTCTTTGTAAATTGGATATTCACTATAGTGAGAGAGACAGACACCCGGCCATCCACTTAAATTGTGGAACAGGTCTCATGTACGTGGACATGTAAGGTTAGTCTCCAGGCCGCTTCATCTCACTATGCCGCTAGGATCCAACAAACTTCAAAGATGATAATATCATGATCAAAATTGTTTAAGTCTAAGGTGAAGACAAGATTAGGAAAGAGGGAAAAGATAGAAAGAAAACTATAGTTGGTCTTCCAGGCTTCATCTCCAGACTTGTAACTTTCTCCTTGGTGATGTCTTGAATGAATTTTTGTAGACTTGATAAATCTTCTGACTTGATGATTCTTGTATCACCGAGGCTGGTCTTGGAATTAACTTAGTCATCATAACGCTAAGAGAAGAAGGGAGAACAGAAAGAGAGAGGGAGCAAGACTTAGAAAATTATTGCTGGCTGGTCTTCATGACTTCTTCTTGATTTTCTTCTAAGTGCTTCTACTCCTTGAAGATACTTCTGAAGTCTTGTTTTGGCTAAGTCCTTCATTGGCCTTCTAGCTCCATCTTGAAAATCCTAAGTGTCTAAGTGTATAACACTTTACCAGAATACTAAGTTGAAAATAATCCTAACTTAGAGAAATAATGGAGGAGTTTTCCTATGGGAAGTATAACTACAAAATAAAGTATGCTTATGCATGAAATGCAATTTTAATTACCATAAACATCATACTACTTTTTGTGATATTTATAAAGTATGCACAGAGTTATAATTGCAATTTAATTAATTTCTAATTTTGCAAAATATAATAAAAGGGTTAAATATAATATTAGAGTTTATGTGATTAAATTTTTATAATTTTTTTTTGTAATTAGTATCAATAGACAGAGGTGATTTAAATAAATTTATAGCAATTGTATTTATTCAAAAATAACGTTTATGTTAAAAGTTATGTTAAAATATTCAAACTATTCAATTTAAATATGTAATTATGAATTCATCCAAATACTACTCAAAATTATTTTATAACAGAGGCATCAAGTTATAAATATTCCAAAGTTTCTAAAACAATTTTATTTGCAATTTTTGGAATTATAGATTTAAAGTTATGACAAATATACTCAAATCTTCCATTTGAAATTTGAATATTATAAACTTAGTCAAATTTGAAATCTAACAGATCTAAAATATTCTACATGCCAAGGGCTTTCCAAATATATAAAATTTATCAAATTTGGATAAGTGGTTAAAAAGTTATAACATTTTTAATTAGCAGGGCTTTTCTGCTAAACAGGCAAATAAAAAGGAAATAGAAAAAGCATTTCCGACGTGGCTGCTGACGCGGCAACGACGTGGCGCTGACGTGGGCGCTGAGCTGGATTAGTGGTTGGATCAGCGCTGAGGCTCGGAGTGTCGGGGCTCACCGGAAAAGGCAAAGGACGGCGGCGGCTACCGAGGATTCCGGCGAGCAGATTGGGCAGCCTGGGGGCGTGTTTCTTTAGGGTTTCGAGGGGGAAAAGAACGGAGGGCTCGGGAGCTTTATATGGGGCAGTGGGGGAACAAGAATCGCGCCATTTACGGCTGATTAGAGGAAGGAGATCGCCGGCGTGATTTCCGGCTGGAGGAAGACGACGATGACGTCAGCTGTGACGTCATCCAGGTAATTTCTTTTTCTGTTTTTATTTATTTAATTCATATCTTTTGATTTATAACTCCAAATGAAGTCAAATCAATTTCTAAGAGTTTGTAAAATTAATATCTTTGTGTTAAACCAGTTGTGGGTATGTTTTGAACACTTTACAAAAATAATAATTTCGAAATATTGATTAAATGCAAAATTGACACTTTATGTTAAAGTTAAAACTAGGGTTTAGTAAATTTTATTTTTGGCTAAAATAAATTCTATGAAATACCCACATTCAAATATGTTTGAATTTAAGTTATTTAAACCCATTTTTCAATATTAAATTCATTTTTGGCTTTAGTATAGTATTAAATAACATAACTCAACTATTTGAATTGAAGAGGGAATAATAATGTATTCATTTTTAATTCCTATTATTTTGGGCATCATTGAATTTTATATTATTATAAATCATTTGAAAACTTCATAACAACATTGGAAAAGATTTTTCATTTAATTCATTTCTTATATAGAATATATATTCATAAAAATCATTTTATGTTTTGAAAATAAATGAAATCATTTAATCTAATGAAATGTTTATTTGGATAGTCAATTAATTATAAACTCTATGAGGTGTTAAAGTTTGTAATTTTTTTTGTCAATTTAGATACTGAGGTTTTAAGAAAATACAATGGAATAATAAAATGTTTAACCTGAAATAACTTTTGAAAATAATGTTAAACTAAGATATTTGAAATATTAAAATCTTTTAATATATCTGAAATCTTTCCTAATTGGTTTTTTTATGCATTTTAATATTTTATTTTAATCAAAAGAATTTTTTTAAATTTTAGTAATTTTTGAATATTATAAAATGTTGGGACGTTACATCGCCACGCTGCTCGACCTCCTTCCCGTCGTCGATCATGGTCCCTCCCGTCCTCGACGGCCAGTCACCGGCGCGCCGCAGTCATAATCCCCATCCCCCGGCCTGTCGCGGCACCACAGGCCGGACGCGGCGGCACCGGAGGCCTCCTGCATGGGCACCGGAGATGGAAGGCGGCGGCACCGGATCCGACCACCCCATTAGCCCATCTTCTTCGATCTGGGCAGGGTTGCAGTCAACGGCGTTCATTGGGAAGAATCCAGTGCGGCGCGACCTCGCCGGGAAGCTACAGACCATGGAGGGGAAGGTCGCGGTCCCCACACGCCGTCCTTGACCGGCCTCCCGCACGCCGTCCCCGACGGACCGGCCTCCCGCGCGGCAACACCGCGAGCGCCATGGCCGCTGCAGGGAGCGCTTGGGCTCTAGGCGGCTGGGGAGGTCCGGGGTGGTGTTTCTTCCTGAGCGGCCGGAGTGGTGGTCCATGGCAGGCTGAACGCGAGTGAATCGGCCAGATCGGGCCTGTGGTGGCTCCTGCCTTCGTGCGACGTTTCCCAGAAGTTCTAGTGCCGATCTGGATTTGCTTTGTCACCTCTTATCCGATCTGGTTTTGGTTCACAGTTCAGAAAAATTAGTGGAAACAACCGGCAAGATCCATTTTGCTTCCAGCACCTAAGAAACCTTTTTGTTTGGATAGTTCACTGTTTGTGCAAATAAGGCACCATGTAATACATCGCCAGGCTTCGTTCACTGTTTGTGCAGGCACCACAATATTTGACATGGGCTCCGTGCTTTATTTTGGTTCGACACAGTTTGTCTTAAATTAGGCACCCATTTCCCTACCTATATTTTCTTGCATCGAATTCCACAGTTCGTTGAATTTTTACCAGATTTGTTGGTGGTTCACATTGGTACCTCCCATGTACAGTATGTGTAATAAAACTTGTGTGACAATATTGTCCATCTATGACATTTTCATTTTACCAAATTTGTTGGTGGTTTTACAAATTCGGATAGATGCAGACAGGGAGGAACCGTTGGTATTTTTGGTAGCATCGGATGATCCGCAGTGGTTGTGGTTTGTAGTGCACTAAGTAGAGTTTTTATGTAAAAAATAATTTGAATAGACCGACGGAGTCTTTTGGAGGGACTCTGTAGCTTTTTTTGATCCATGTGCATATGGCAACATGTGGAACAGTTTCTGTTTTTATTAGCCTACGCACAAAAGCACTTGTTCCACATTCCTCTTTCATAATTCCCTCAAAAGACTTCACTCAAATGGAACCATATATATAATTCGGCACCAATCCCAAAGCAAACGAACGGTGCCGATTGCATGCGCCCTAGTTATGCAACATATAAAAACCTTGTCCTACTACAGCCAGAAGAACAACTACAAAATACCCAAAATGCTTGGTACATAATACCCCTATTCTTCTGCATGGGCAACAACATAATCAACAAACATGTCTTCAGCAAATTGCTTCCTAAAGTTCTTCCATGCATTAGTGACGGTAACAAAAGTAATGTATCCAGCACCATCTTCAGCCTCAATTGGCTGACCTGCTAGTTCATTATCCACCTCCTCTAAGAATTTGTTGTCCATCGCGTGTTGCCTATCCCTTGCATAACTGTGCAACACGGCACAAGCATTAATAATTCGAATCTGCATGAATGTTTTAGTTCATAGTGAGCATAAGGCAATTAGCTATTACCATTTGTATTCGAATACCATATGTACATACTAGGCAACTTAGCGCGGCAACGCCGCACCCGTGGAGTAAATAAAATTTAAATTTGGTAACGTGCAAATTTAGTTATTATTTAGGTTTAAAGATGGGTAGAATTCAGAGGAGTTCATGCTTGGAAGTTTTTTAGGTTCCGTAATTGTTAAATTTAGGGAGGGGTGAGTTCAGTTAGTTTATGTATGCATTAATTTTAAACCTATTTTGTCTGTATTATAATTAATTACTGTCTGTCTATTTATGTATTTACTGGGTAGCACCAAGTTATATTAGTGCTTATATTTTTTATTTGTTGTAACGAATTAAAATAGTCAGCAATCCTGAACTGTTTTTCTGGAAGCCCTGTAGGTAACATAATAAGATATAATGTTTACTGTAACCAGTTTGGTATAAAAAGTAGTTTGAACATGGATTTCAATTAAAATTAGTTGTTTTAATTGTTCGTGCAATTGTTTTAAGAGTAGTTCGAACGCATAGGAAGATACAGTGTAGCTATTTAGAATTAGAACTGAGGTGTAACAAAAAATTCTATTAGTTGTTTTATTTAGAATTAGAAGTGAGCTGTAATGAAAATTTATATTAGTTGTTTTAATCATTTCTGCAGTTGAATTAAAATTTTCTTATCGTGTGGTTCAGAATTTCCGATACGATTTTACATGAGCCGTATGATGAATATAGGGAGATATAAATTAATATGAGGTATGATCTTATGTAAGCAATAAATATGGAAAGGTGTAATATTTTCTATATTTTTTATATTAAAAAGTTGTGTAAACATGCATGGAAATGTGGTAGTTGTGTATAATGAATATAGGGAGACATAATAATATTAATATGATGTATGATCTTATATAAATTTTGCAATAAATATGGAAATGTGTAATGTTTTCTGTAATTATTTATTTTAAAAAGTTGTGTAAGCATGCATGGAAATGTGGTAGTTGCAAAGACGTTTTTTTATGCAAATCGTGGTATTTTATTTGTATTTTTCTGATTTATGAGTGAAAATATATGATTTTCCCGAATTTGTATGATCTTATATAAGTTTTGCAGTAAATATGGAAAGGTGTAATGTTTTCTGTATTTTTGTATATTAAAAAGTTGGGTAAGCATGCACGGAAATGTGTATAAGCAATAAATATGGAAAGGTGTAATATTTTCTGTATTTTTTATATTAAAAAGTTGTGTAAACATGCATGGAAATGTGGTAGTTGTGTATAATGAATATAGGGAGATATAATAATATTAATATGATGTATGATCTTATATAAATTTTGCAATAAATATGGAAATGTGTAATGTTTTCTGTAATTATTTATTTTAAAAATTTGTGTAAGCATGCATGGAAATGTGGTAGTTGCAAAGAAGTTTTTTTTCTGCAAATCGTGGTATTTTATTTGTATTTTCCTGATTTATGAGTGAAAATATATGATTTTCCCGAATTTGTATGATCTTATATAAGTTTTGCAGTAAATGTGGAAAGGTGTAATATTTTCTGTATTTTTGTATATTAAAAAGTTGGGTAAACATGCACGGAAATGTGGTAGTTGTGTATAATGAATATAGGGAGATATAATATTAATATGATGTATGATCTTATATAAATTTTGCAATAAATATGGAAATGTGTAATGTTTTCTGTAATTATTTATTTTAAAAAGTGTTGTAAACATGCATGGAAATGTGGTAGTTGTAAAGAAGTTTTTTTTTCTGCAAATCGTGGTATTTTATTTGTATTTTTCTTATTTATGGATGAAAATGTATGATTTTTCCGAATTTTGCCAATTTTCTGTAATTCTGGGAAAAGTGGGCCCCGTGCGTCAGCTGAACACCGCTGACGTCAGCCCTGGACGTCAGCGGGCGGCGGACGTACGCGGCGGCGCTGGGCCGGCGGCGGCGCAACGCCGCTCGCCCTTGACCCGTAGAGGCGCGAAGCAGGTAGAGCGCGTCGGCGCGCGTCTATCTAGCGGCGTCGAGGACCAAATGGTGTCCGAAACCGCCGGCGGCAGCTGTTTCCGCCGCGGCGGACACCAATATGGCCGGCGACGAACTCCGGCGCAGTGGCGGCGACCCCGGGCGGCCGGCCGCGAATCCTCCGTCCAGAAGATAGCGGAGAAGACGGCGGACCTCTTAGTGGCCTTGGATTTGAGAGAGAATTTCTGCAGCGGCGATGGCGCGCGGCGGCGGCGCCGGCGACCACGGGTCGCGGGAGAGAAGGAAGCGGAGGGGAGATTGTGGCGTGCTTGTTTTGCGAAACAGTCCTTGACTTTTTTCCCTTTTGCAGAAAGGTCCCTCCGCACGTTAAATTATGGACTGCGGGTTGAGTAACTGGATTGTTCAGATGCTTTTGTGCAAAATGTGTCGGCGACCGGCAGAACCGGGGGTGACCGACCCGCGACCGGGCGACTTGGCGACTCGTGATTGGTCTAGAGGGCCGAGCTATAGTGACGCGCAGTTGGGAGTGGTTTTGGGTGCATCCCGACCGTCGAACGCCCCGATCGAACGGCTGGAGAAAAAAGGGCGACGTGGATAACTGTTTTGGAGGCAAATTCGTTGCTCTTTCATATATAGGGTATGTTACCTGGTCCGCTATGTCGAAAAAACTCGCAATACGCAAGATAGCAATTGGAGTAAGAAATCCAGATCCATTTGTGTAACCAGCATCACCCAAGTAATATTTTCCTATGGTCAATCATGCAAAGGTAGTTAGCTAAGAACACAAGCAGATAAAACAAAAGGCCAAGAGAAAAAGTAGTACCATTAGCTACAGAAAATGCATCTTGGCGACTTGTTCTCATTGCGTCACGAAGAACTCTAGAGTCAGATGTTGAACCCTCCCAACAAGCAGTTTGAAATTTCAGCACTGCATGAACGATTTCATCCAAACAAAGCATCCAAACCAAATTCAGTAGAACAATATCACAAGCCACAGTACAAGAACTAGAGGAGGGGGATAGCACAAGAGGGGAAAATGAGATATGCATCTGTACCTCACACGAAGTTGCAGCTCCTGAAAAAAATGCGCCAGCCGCCGTATCCGTCCATGCAAGCACAACAAAGAGAGATTAGACGGGGAGAGGAGGGAGGGGAGATGCGACGCGAGGGGGACCGGCGAATCCGCGCCGGAAACCACAGAGCCCGGATGAGGTAGAGGAGGAAGACGGGCGGATCCGCGCCAGGGAGGAGAGGACATGCGGCAGAGGTCCGTACCAGCAGCGATGGCAGTGCAGCTTTAGGTCTGAGAAGCGAGGCGGGCACACCAGGAGAAGCGAGGCGGGCAGGCGGACGGGGAAGAGAAAGGAGCGAGGTGGGCGGGGAAAGAAACGAGCGACGGGTCACTAGTGGAAAAAAGCTTACCTGTGGCGCACCCTTTAGCCTTTATTTGGCGCATGCAGGAAAATGAGGGGTGCGGCACAGTTATCTCGCCACTACAATATATTTCTGTGGCGCACCCCCTCAGTGCGCCACATAAATATTAACACTTTTGTGGCACATCCTTCTTGCTGCGCCACTGAATGGTTAACGTGCGCCACACAAATATAAGCGCCACAAAAAACTTAAGCATGCGCCATAGAATAAATAACTGGAATTTTGGAAAAAATATTCCTGCTGTATAAATATAGGTATATATACAAATATATTACAAGTTGACACGTATATATTCAACCAGTACATAAATTAGAACATACATATCACATTCATTAGAACTCGACAAGTCTTATCACATACATATATAGTTCTAATTAAGAGAAGTCTTATACAAAGTAGTAAGAACCTAAACAAGATAAATGCTAAGCTAGCTAGAAAACAAGTCGCACGAGTAAACTACTCGTCCTTGGAGCTGGTGTTATAAAAGATGTCAGACCACCTGGAGTCATCGGTGTCCCAGTCATCCTTGTTGGCATTCTCGGCGGCCTCCCAAAGGCGGTGACGGTCTGCCCTCCTCTGCTCTCTTAGGTTCCTGTAGAATTCCAACACGGCGGCGACGTTACCCAGGAAGTCCTCCCTCCACTGGCGCATCAGCTCCTCGTCGTTCTCAGCGGTGTGGATCCGCTGCTGCACCTGGCGGTGGCGGCGACGATCTTTGTTGGTGAGTAGGGCTGGCCGTGGCGCGAGGAACTCCGCCTCCACGATGTCCTGACAGTCCAGGAAGTTCGGCTCGCTTCGCGGGCGCCGGAAACGCCACGCGACCGCGTCGTACGCGTGCGCTGCCTCCTCCGGTGTGGGGTACGTCCCGAGCGTCTGCCGAAATCCGCCCACGCGGATTTGGGCATAGTAGGTGCCGTTGGGCTGCTCCCGAACACCGCGGAAGCGGGACGACCCGCGACGGCGCGGAGCCATCGTCTACAGGCATAAGAGGAGGTTAAGCAGTTAGTACAACAAATTAATACTTATACACAACAAGATGCAAATAAATAATATCAACATAAGCGCATGCCTCATATATTGTGGACACAAATTTAGAGATGGCGTGTCTGAAATCCAGTGAGATGCAGAAAATGTATATTTGTGCACATCACCAGTTTCAGAGACGCCACCTCTAAATCACACGGTGTCACATTGGTTTAATCATTGGCATATCAAAAGAAGGTAAAATGCAAGTTAATTAAAAGGCAGTCAAGAAAAATAACAAACAAGACCTCATATGGAATTGCTTCAGAGATGGTGTGTGCGAACAACGTGGAATGAACACTACGTATATGTTCAGACAACATGGTTCACTCACACCTCCCTGAAAATGTAACGTGAAACCATCTAATCATCAGCCCAAATTAGTCATATTAAATTCGGTCCAAAGAAAATTTTGCCTCATACTTAATTAGACTGGAAACACATAAATGGTCCAAGACGGAGTAAGCGAAAGACAGTGGGATGCAAAAAATGTGTATTTCTGGACATCATGGGTCGCATCACACTGGCCTCGCTTACTCCATCTCGGGATTTCATGTTGTCACAACATTTTAATCATCGACATAACAAAAGATGGTAAAATGCAAGTTAAAGAACACTCAACAAAAACAAGCAAGGCCTCATAATTAGAAGTGACATGCTTCAGGGATGGAGCTAGTGAGCAAGGTAGGATGCAGAGATCTGTGCACTCATGCATATCACAAGGCTCACTAGCCCCACCCCTGAAACCTATATCACAACATTTTAATCATCGGCATATCATAAGATGGTAAATAGTATAAAAAGTAAAATGTAATTAAAAAACAAGCAATGCCTCATATGGAATTGATCAGTCACATATGAAGTTTAGAGATGGCGTCAATGAACAAAGTGGAATAAACATTGCATATATGTTCAGACAACATGGTTCACTCACACCTCTCTAAAGATGTAACACGCAACCATCTGTTTAATCATCGGCCAAAAATAAATAACACATTCTTGCTTAAGTGCTTTCAAATGCTACACATGAGCACAAATTCTTGCTAAGTGCAAAAACTGCTACACAACTAAAAAAGATAGACATGGGTATGCACCAAGCCTTCCCAGCGATTCTGCGCTCTGAGCCGTCCGATCTTCGCCCTGGAGCTATCTTCACCGTCCGTTTCGCTGCTGACTTTTGCTGACCGTTTTTGGGCCCACCCGTCATTGACTTAGTGGGTAGACAACTCGGTACACACAACTTTATCCTCAACGCTTGGCTATTCTGCGCCGTCCGATCCGGTGACTCGGTTCCGCGTCGATCGTGGCCGTTCATTTCTCAGATAAAACTACCCCACAGAAACCCTAGCCGCTCCCATCTCTCCTCCCCGATCCCCGATCCCCAATCCCTTCCCTCCTCCTCCAGCTCCCTTACCCGACGTCATGGCGGCTACAGCGAATCCATGGCCGGGCGTCCTCTCTTCGTTCCCTCGCGCCTCCCCCTCTCTTTGTTCTTTCCATACGCCGCCGCTCTCTCCCTCTCCTCCGCCGCTCCCTCCTCCTTTTCCGTGCATCCGCGAACTAATTCCGGTTTTTCTGTTGTTTGTGTCTGGGATGCAGGAGTAGATCGCCGCCAGACAGCCCTAGCCTCGACCATGTCGGAGCTTGCACGACTCGATGTATCTGGACAAACTCACCGAAGCCATGGATTTACCTTGACCTGTGGCTTGCAAGATTTAAAATATTGGGACGCCCGGAGGTAGAATCAGGAGGGAGCGGAGCAGGGCAGCACAGCGCGCCGCGCCGCCGCCCGCAGCCAGGGCCTAGGGGTGTCGCCAGCTCGCAGGCAGGGGTCGCCAACTGCCGGATGTCTAGCGTCTGACGCAGAGACCAGCTACAGAGCTACATAATCGAGCATGTATCTTCCCCAATTTCCATATCTTGGTACTTCTCCTTTCGCCCAGTTTCTAAGTTAGCATTTGTTGATTGAATGCATGGATAGGTCGATTGGATCCGTCAGTTCGCGAAGCTCTAATGATCCAATCATCTTCAGGAATTCCACAACATTTTGGACCTGCATGTTTATCATGTAATCAGAACAGAAAAATGTAAATGATAAAACTAAAGCCTTTACTACCTACTTAAAACAATAAACCGTAGAGTTATAAGCTATCTAAGAGCCCAAGAAATATCAAAGGTTACAAGATAGAGAAAAATCATTTAGACGCAAAGGCAAAGAAAGAAAATGAATATCTAAATGCTGAAGTATGATTTCAACACATACAGCTCGTGGTTCTGGAGGCTGCAAAGCAGCTGATAGAAACTCCCCAATGCTGCCAACCTGCAGACTTTTTATCTGCAAACATAGCGAATTCAAAGGAGTTCTAAGAAGCTCCGAAAGCTGGTACTCTGCAAATGCATCATACAAACATCTAGGGTAGAGATGATAACATTCTCCAGGTTGGACAAGACCAGCTATGCCCATCCGCCGCCACCATGAAGGTACACATTTCATACTCAAGGCAATCCATTGATTCTTCACGCGATTTGATCTGACCTCGGTTCCCATCTTCTCGCAGTTCAACATTGCCAACCCGACAACCGGGTGCCAGAAGAAGCTGGAGATCGATGACGACCAGAAGCTGTGAGTGCTCTCCCCAATCTCTCTATCTATCTCGAGCTGTGTTTAGATGCACTATCTATGTGTGGATTCGTTGAAATCATATGTTTATCCTTTAATTTAGCGTTTGTTAGCTACTATTTGGTGCTGAGGTTAATACTTCTGTACACGAGATGGCTATTGAGCTAAGAGGAAATCATGTAGGGTTCATATATTGTTAAATATCCGCTGAGAATATCAGAATAGTAAACATACACCTAAATTTCTTTAGTAACTTTTTGCCGGAATGGGATTAGCAGTTGTGCATGTTAAATCATAGATTTTGAACTATGTAAATGTATATGCATGTAAAGAAAATGATACTCTGTTCATCACTCTTTTGATTGTTTCTTCATCTTTGTTTAACGTTGAGATAACAAGTGAACTATATAATTATGATCCCATTGCATAGTTGTTGTATGACATGACTGATTTAGTTGAATTGTTGTGTATGTTGTAGTATTGTTGATATATGGTATGTCATTGTGTGTGCAAGCCTATGCTTTTGTTTCAACGTGAATCTCTAGGAATTGGATGGTCACATATAATTAATCTGTATCATTGGGTTATTGTTTTTACTTTTGCACTACTGTTATAGTTTCTGACTAATGTCTTTGTTTCTTTTGTGCAGCCGTATGTTTTACGACAAGAGGATCTACCAGGAAGTTCTTGGTGATCACCTTGGCGAAGTAATTCATTTGACACTGAAATGCATGCATATATTGGAAAAGAATACATGTCCTTTGTCATGTTTGCTAGGATCCTGCCTTTTTTTAATCTCTGTTTAATATGTACCTGCTAATGTTATTCCTTGCTGGTGATTATTTATCCATTGATTGTTAACGGAGACCTTGCTGTGAACTTTCTCGATTCAGGTTGGCTGCCTTCCTTTGCTTTATGTTCCCTAAACATATTTCTTATAGTATGGTGCTTTCTTTTTTGAGTTATAGCCGTTGGATTTTGGCATTGACCAGATTGCTGGGTATCCTGTGATTACTGTTATGCTAGCTTGTTAGAACATTTTCATATAGTTGATTGAGGCTGGTGTTGGTTTTCTTTTCTGTGCAGTTTCCGCTATGAGTTGCTCCTAGGTTAGCTGGTGCTCAGTTCAGAGCGTTGGTGGGAGGTATGTGCAAGGATCTTTTTTGGGTTTTGCTATCAGTTTGGATGGATGCAGCTTTAAAATTCTTTGGGCTGTCCAATTAGAAATCTTTTTTGTTTTCCTATCGTTTGCCTACGCATAGTGATGGATGTAGTTTCGAGGTTCTTTATGTTGCCGTAGCATAGAATTTTGTTTTACTTTTAGGCTGAAGACAAAAGGCCTTCGACATCTCAGTTAGCTAATTTCTTATGCTTAAGAGAAACTGTTCATGAAATAAGTTAACTGAGATGTATGTTTCATTGCGGAAGTGCATTGTGAGTCCCAGGAACTCCATTGGGTCTATTCCGGGATCTTTATCTGGTTTTACGCACCCGCTGAAACTGTAAGCATGTGTAATTTGATGACATTTCATCTCAATCCAAAAGGCCATTGGCTGTATATATGTAATTTGGAGTATGTAGAATGAGAAAATTCATGGCGTCCTGCTTTCCTTTGCATTTGGATCTTCCAGTCACCTGATATCTTTTAAGAATAAAGATACATGTGTTTGGATACAATAGGTTTAGAATGCCTGGTGGCCAATTCTTTGTTGTAAAGAATTGTGTGTTGCCATCAGACAGTCACTCCTTTTATGGAAAACTAATCTTATGTTACATGTGAATGCTTAGTCTGAAAAGACTGCTACAGATGTAAGATTAACTTTTGATCATTCTGTTTTGAGCTCATGAAGGCCGAACCTGTGAATTATAAATACATTTTTCTACTGTGTGTTTCAGGTTCAGGGTTCTATACCAAACATAACCGAATAAGATGAGGATTGTATTTCCTTTTTAAAGAAAAAGATCGCAAAGGTTCTGTGTAGATCAGATGAGGCAAGTTTCTGGTTCTCTTATGGCTTAATGTTTATTGTTGTGTTGTGTTATCAAATTATGCTATTTTCCAATGCATTGTACAGTACGATGCATTGCTGAAACCTGCCTTTCTCCTAAGGTCTCATGGCCTAATTATATGTTTGGTTCTGTTATGCAATTTTGTTCATCTTTTGTAAATAACAGTACAACATTTCCTTCATTTGCTTCATATATTATTGAGAGGTGCTTTTAGTTGATGCACATAAATAGTACTTCATTATCATTTTGTGGTACATCCTATAATTCATATAGGACTGCTCTATTTACCCTTCTATGTAATTATTGACATCCCCATATCTGTTGCGATGGGACTTCATATATATGTATATGTCACTAGCCTAGGTACAAGCATTATGGTGCAACCTAATTATAGGTTGACTTCTAAGCTCATTTTTATTTGCACTATTTCCACTCTTAATTAT
Source organism: Poa annua (assembly GCA_026929855.1). NCBI lineage: Eukaryota > Viridiplantae > Streptophyta > Magnoliopsida > Poales > Poaceae > Poa > Poa annua. The sequence continues at coordinate 100,519,505 of CM049427.1, forward strand.
TGCTTTTCACTTTTATTTGTTGGTTTCATGCACAAGAATCCCAAGGTGCTATAATGTTGATGTACTTGCCTCTCCGACACCAACCATGGTTCATTTTTGCTAGCCCTTCCCTTCTAAAAAATAAGATTTGTAGCCTTTCAAGAATGTGCTGCAATATGGAAAGATTTGTTTGCAAGGATATTTTGTTGCTGCAACAAATGTACCTTCTGGTCTGTTGGGGCATGGCCTATGAATGAAGCATTAACCGAGGAATACTTTCTTCAAAAATGATTTGACCTATTCCGACTGGTCAATTAAGTGGCTATTCTTTGTTCCATCATTGTTTTTCAGCCTGCTGGCTTCCTGCTGGACAACCACATCCCTGATGTCCTTGTCTACGCTAGCCATGACCTTGCTAAGCAGCACTGCAACACCTACCTGTAGTATCAAGGTCAGCGCTCCACCCCAAAGTTTTTGCAACATGGCTCCTTAATTTTTAGATCCTTTGAACTCTAAAGATATAACAGTTGTGCTAACTCTATTACACCAAGGCAAGTTGTGCTTGCACAATCTGGTCAACTTAAATGATACTTTGTTGATTTTTCTTTTGCTTATACATGTTTATTGTCTGCATGGTCACCATTACTTTTCACCTAATTCAACTGTTTTTTAGTGTTCTAATTGATTATCTTCTATAGAAAATGGAGTACCTTTTTTTTGTGGGTTGTCCAGCGGAAGAGAATATGTGTCATGGTTTCATGCCACTCGCTATGTAGTATTTCCAAAACTTTGTCTACATTTTTTTATCATGTATTTTTAGCAGAAACATAATTACTGAGACTTAGTTCAGGAAATCAAATAGAGATTTTCTTAAGCATATGGTTATTGAAACTTAGTTTAAAGCATTTGTACTTCAGAATATTTGTAATATATTTTATGTTCATAGCTTCTTTATTTCTAATGCTCAGCATGTGTTTAAGACATTTGATAAGAACTTCTTTTGCAACTTGATATGCAGATAGGTTCCTTTATATCCTTACACATGAAATTTAAATAAAAAGCCTACATTGTTTGCTAAAGCATGAAATTATATGTAATCAATTATAATTCTATCATATACTGGAGTACACTTCATGTGTATTTCACTCCTTTTTCCCTGGAAATTTTCCATTAATGAAAGTCTTTCTATAATCTGGTTTGGTGGTTAAGCTACATCCAATTAATGTGAGTAGAGTGGTGGAAATGTGATGAGCTGTCTGACCCTGTCTGAAAAAAATCTTACGCCTCCTATTATTGTTTCGGGTAGATGCTCAGATTTCCTTTTTGTTGTTCCAGATAGATGATCGTTTTTCAAGGAATAGGTTGTGTTGAATATAACCCATTGGTGATGCTTACCTGATGGTGATGATCAATGCGCTTTCGATGATCATGCTGGTTGAAGCTGATAGTATCTACCTATTTGTTTTACATCTGATGAACCTCATCTCATGTTTGACGCTTCAACTTGAGATGAAATGTTTTTGGCTGTAAGAGCCCGTTGATCCTTTTGTAATAGACTAAGAATATTTCCTACTTGGTTTTGTTATCCATATAAAAATCTATGTGAAGGCATGAATTTTACTTATCTACCTTCTATCTATTTGCATCAAAATATTTCTTGCTGTTTGTACAGTTTACCATCTCTATCTATTCGGTTAGTCTTTAAAACTATTTTTATTTCGATGTTGTGAATATTACAATAACAAATAAATACAATATTTAATAATATTTACTTCCCTTTTAACATTGCCACAACAATGCCTACAAAATGATGATGAAAAGGACGTTCGACCTGGGCTCATTAATTATTTCAAACCAGGTGGCGCGCGGCAAGCCGCACCCCAAATCTAGTATCATATATTGAACAGATTAAATGCTTTCAAATTCTTGCTTAAGTGCAAAAAATGCTACACATACCATGCCCTAAGCAAAAAACAGTGCACAAATTCACATGTTCAATTGCAACACATATCACTTGAGCACAAATTAAATTGCAACACAAAAAAATACAAAATACAGTGCACACCTTCACTTGAGAATTTTCACATACACCTTCGGTGCGGTAATGGAGAGAGGAAGGAGGGGGGAGAGCGAAGCACCTCGGGGAGTTGTCGTGCGCGTCGAGGGCGCGGGAGCGGCGGACCGTGCGCGCGCGTGCACGTCGAGGGCGCGGGCGGGAGGAGGCGCGGGAGCGGCGGACCGTGCACGTCGAGGGCGCGGGTGAGGCGGACAGTGCGCGCGCGTGCTCGTCGAGGGCGCGGGCAGGGGGAGGCGCGTCAGTGGCGGACCATGCGCACGAGGGCGTCGAGGGCACGGGCGGGAGGACCGGCGGCGACGAGTTGTGATGCGAGCGGGAGGAGGCGCGCCGGCGTCGCGCGAGAGGATTGTGTGGCGCGGGGTAGGGTTTTGGGGGTGGGGTTTATTGGTTAGGTTTTCTGTGGCGCATGGGCTGGCTGCGCCACAGAAATAAATGCGCCACCGAAATAGATACCATGCGCCACAGAAATAGATTTAATGAAATTTTAATTATAAAAAAACCTATTCTTATATATAACACACGACAAATTGATATATATATATAACCAACATCAAATAATCTTAATTATAAAAAATCCTATTCAATTGTTAAACTTCAACTAAATTGGTACAAAGATATATTATGAAAATGTTAAACTTCAATTGTGAACTTCCCCGGAGACATTGCAACCTCATAGTTAACAGACATTCGACGGAGCTTGCTATCAACGTCGTAACGAGAGAACGAATTCTTACCTACGTCTTTCACGCAACTAGACCGCTAGCCGATGACCCTGCTTTTTTGTATACGGAAAATGAGATTCACGCTGCCACCGTGTAGTGGAGTGAAATCATGCTAGCCATAACTCATCAACACCGTCGGGTGGAGAGAAATCATGCTAGCCAGAATTGGTGTGGAGTGAAATAACGCCGTGTTGTGGAGAGAACACATGCTGGCTAGTACGCATCACCACCGTGGTGTGGAGTGAAATAACGCTAGCCAATACTAGACATCACCATGGTGGTGTGGAGAGAAAACACGCAGTGCACAACTTTATATCACAGTTGCTCTCGTTTTCTTGCGGCCAGAAAGAAGCTAACACAACCCATCATCCGGAGATCGAAGGATAATCGTCGTTTTTTTTCATTGTGCACCGGCTCGGCAGCCTTCCTCGCGTCAGTAAGTCGTTTACAAGGATGCGATTTTTTCAAGTTAGTTGTTAAGAAGATTGATCCAGTACATATGCTAGTTGAGATATTTTACTAAAAGGAGAGGTACTAAGAATGTCATGCAACGGTGGATGATAGAACCACAAATGATTAAATAGCGGGTACTACGAACATCATTTTGTAGCTGTATGGCTGGACACCAATCCCATGTTTGATGTGTGATGGACGGTAGCGTTATTTCACGGTCCGCATGGGTGATTTGTGATGGACGGTAGCGTTATTTCACGGTCCGCATGGTTGATTTGTGATGGACGGTCGCGTGTTTTCATGGATACCGGTTGGCACCATTATCATGGGAAGCTTGGAAGCCCATGCCCCGCGTAAATGATGTGCTGCACCGCGTATATGACATGCTCCATCATAGGAAACGGCTTAACGGAGCGTTTGACGCCACCGTGAACGAAACTTCTCTGCCCGCTCGTCCTTCCAGTGCTCTGCTTATCAAACTTACTCTACTCTCCTTATCCTACGGTAGCCAACATATGCGCAGCTATCCCCGTGGGCAGGAAATCCGCATTGATATATATATATATATATATATATATAGGTAAAATGGTTTCTACCCTCAAAGGTAACTACCCCACGTCTCATATACCAACTTACGGAAGTACTTTGTCATAATTTATCGATTTAAGTATGTTCGTATACTATATCTAAGATACCAAAAAACAACTTTAATGAAAAAATTGCAAATGGCCTAATATTTTACACTATATACTCGAAATATCGTCATATATGCATATAAAAGAGAAGTATGTAGAAGTTTTCTACATACTACTAAAAAAAGTATCTATAGTACTGAAATAGCATTATATACTCCATACTACATGATACATACCTCATGTTATGATAGATACTCCATACATTGTGTGAAACACACGTGGGGTAGTTACCTTCGAGTGTAGTATGAATATGTCCTATATATATATAGGTAAACCCTATTCTGCACCCAGGTGCAGGATAAATTATTTTGCACCCGAGGTTTTTACATTGTTTTTATGATCCAAATAATTACATTTATTTTTCTCCATAACTAAAAAATCTACATAAGAAATGCAATATATAAGTCATAATAGTGTAAAAATAGGTAAAATTGCGTATTTTATGTAATATTTTTTATATGCCATATAAATAATATTGTACGTGATGTTAATATTTTCTTATATTCCTATTTTATATATATATATTTTTTTTACCTATATAGGACATATTCATACTACCCTCGAAGGTAACTACCCCACGTGTGTTTCACACAATGTATGGAGTATCTATCATAACATGAGGTATGTATCATGTAGTATGGAGTATATAATGCTATTTCAGTACTATAGATACTTTTTTTAGTAGTATGTAGAAAACTTCTACATACTTCTCTTTTATATGCATATATGACGATATTTCGAGTATATAGTGTAAAATATTAGGCCATTTGCAAATTTTTCATTAAAGTTGTTTTTGGGTATCTTAGATATAGTATACGAACATACTCAAACCGATAAATTATGACAAAGTACTTCCGTAAGTTGGTATATGAGACGTGGGGTAGTTACCTTTGAGGGTAGAAACCATTTTACCTATATATATATATATATATATATATATATATATATATAGGATTTATTCATACTACCCTCGAAGGTAACTACCCCACGTGTGTTTCACACAATGTATGGAGTATCTATCATAACATGAGGTATGTATCATGTAGTATGGAGTATATAAAGCTATTTCAGTACTATAGATACTTTTTTTATTAGTATGTAGAAAACTTCTACATACTTCTCTTTTATATGCATATATGACGATATTTCAAGTATATAGTGTAAAATATTAGGCCATTTGCAATTTTTTCATTAAAGTTGTTTTTGGGTATCTTAGATATAGTATACGAACATACTCAAACCGATAAATTATGACAAATACTTCCGTAAGTTGGTATATGAGACGTGGGGTAGTTACCTTTGAGGGTAGAAACCATTTTACCTATATATATATATATATATATATATATATATATATATATATATATATATATATATATATATATATATATAGGGTAGCGCTATTTGACTCCCTGGGAGTAGAATAGTTATTCTACACCCACCCCGTATCTTTTGAACCGTAAAGAATTTTTACATCACGTAAATTTTGTCATACTTCGTAAGTTCATAGGAACGTAAGAAAATATTAACATGACGTAAAAATTTATTTATGTGGCATATAAAATATATTATGTACAATACGCATTTTTACCTATTTTTACACTGTTATGACTTATACATTACATTTCTTATGTAGATTTTTTAGTTATTGGACAAAATAAATGTAATAATTTGGATCATAAACATATTTTCTTTTATAGAAAACAATGTAAAAACTCTCAGGTGCAAAATAATTTATTCTGCACCTGGGGGCAGAATAGGGTTTCTATATATATATATATATATATATATATATATATATATACAACACACAACTCATGTATTCAGTTCACAAAGATATTACAACACAACTCAATTGACGATATAACATAGCTGAAATGAATTGAAGATACACAACACAACTCAATCCGTTGATGCAACGCCCTTGCCCTTTGACGATGATACACTCTTCTTCTTGGACGACGATTCAACCTTCTTGCCCTTCCCCTTCGACTTTTTCTGACTTCAGGGCCTTGGATGACGGCATGAAGTCATCGGAATCATCGCTCTCATCTACCCAACGGTAAGACTCGGCGTATGAATCAAGATCTCATTGAGTCTTGAACCTGCCCTTCTCAACTTTCTTGTTAAACCTGACTCGAATCCTAATCAATTCACGATGAATTTGGTTAGGGGTCCGATATGGATACCCAGCGCTGCATAGCTTGTCACCCAACAAAGCGATATGGCTCTCACTCTCAATAAGTTCGTCATGATACACTTTCCTACCGTCAATATGTAAATTATGGGAAATACGCGCGAGATACTCGACGGCGGGACTGTGGAACCCGCCAAACGCACACTTATTGCAAGGACAAACACAAACCATCCTTACACGCCTAGCTAGATTGAAAATCTATAATTTCAAAACTCATACCGGAGGGGGATTTTATAGGAAGAGGAGAGCAGAAAAATGGCGGGAAAACGGAAAGAAAAGGCGGGAAAATTATCTGTGGCGCACCAGCTCCATATGCGCCACAGAAAGTTAACATTCTGTGGCGCACCAGATCCATGCGCCACAAAATGTCATCTTTTTGTGGCGCATTCTACAGGGTGCGCCACAGAACATCAACTATCTGTGGCGCATTTGCTTTGTGCGCCACAGAATATGCCTCGGATTTCTAAAATCAGACCAATCTGGCGGGACCCACCATATTTCTGTGGCGCATATTGCTTGGTGAGCCACAAAAATGACATAATCAGTGGCACATATTTATTTTGTGCGCCACAGATATCTGTGGCGCACATTTGTGGTGCGCCACTAAATTTTTTTTGTGGCGCATGGGCTGCTGGTGCGCCACAAAGGGTCATCCCACCTATAAGCCTTTTTCCACTAGTGGGTCGAATATCAGAAGATGTCGAGGTATTTGGGTCGAGTTTTGCTCGTCGCTTTTTTCTACAGCGGAGCCCTCTCTCTATATCCTACGTGAATGCGACGTTTCAATATTGTGGACATCTAAACATATCGATTTCTGATATTCGGGACTGAAAAGCTACGAATAACTAATATCTACCCCGAATATCAACATCCGAATGGAGCATTAAGGGTGGTTCCTGAACAGTCCAGCCCCGTACGAATATATAGCCAATATTTTTGGCTAATACATCAGAAAAATAGAACAAAAGATTTATGCTCAACACATCCATAAGGACGAGGCATAAGGTTGCTGCTCCAAGACCCTTCACCCAAACATTTGTCCAAAACACTTCAAAGTCGTCATACATGTGCACGAGAGGATAAGTACCTGAAATTTTTTCACACAAAATTGTCAGGTTCTCGTGGACGGGCACATGACCAACAAGAACAATAGTAGACATGGCATCAAATGGCCTCCTAACTAAACAACGTATCAGCTATGAAAACAATTTGTCAGAGGCAAACAAATCATAGGTACTGGGTAACTAGAGTTAGCTTCTTCTACAAAGGAATGTATATGTACTTGTTACTATCAGGATTCATGCAACCAGAAGGTATTTACACTGCTTTACAAGTTATATTTGGCACAAATACAACAAAAAAATTGGTTTAGTTGCTTGTCCAACATTAATGAAATATCACTACAAGTGTACATGAAGCATGTATTTTGATTCAATATATAAATAAACTGAAACATCCTTTTTGGCACCTCCTATTAACCAAGTGATTTTTTCCAATACATGAAAACGCATAAGAGAATATACTTAGGCTACTTGTGAAAGATCTAGCTATATTCCTACTAATAAAGTGAGAAAACGAGCCCCTGCCAAGCAGACCACAACAACCCTAGGTCATTATATTCGAAATAAAACGAGAAAATAACCTGTCCATCCACAACGAAAAGGGAGAAGGCTACAATTGGTACAGTGAAACTTTAGGAAGTTGTGTCACAGGTAACTTTTTGTTAGTGGCATGTTAAAATTTTGAAAGATTTATCTGTTGAGCAAAAATATCTGGAACTGACCTCAGTGATAAAATTGTACAAATGATGTATATTTATAGGTGATCACCATTCTTGTTTAACATTAATTATTGCAAAACTGGTATAGGATTTACTTCTAACAAAAACGATAGGGATTGCCTGAAATTAATCAGGTACCAGCAGTTGCGAAGCTTAATCAGGTCAGCAGCCAATAGAAAATACTAGAAGAAAATTAAAATTACAAATAGATCTAAGTACAACAGAGAGATGGCCTAAATAGCTGGACAAAGGTCAACATTGCTGCAACATAATATTTGGAGTTGCTCTGTAGGATATCCAAGCAAATGCTTTCATCTGCATAAGCGATAACAAAAATATTTAACCAAATTATGTCGGGCCTTCAAGGCTTCAATATCTGATAAAGATTTAGTAATCAAGTTATTGAAAAAAAATCATAAAGAGAATAAACATCCTTGAGGGAAAGAGCCATTGGCCGTAGATAGCCGTTTCCTAAGGACAAAGGACATGCCATCAGTGTCAAAAAATTGTCCTAGGTACAATGGTCTCGTAAAGCCCGATTCATGGCTAGCCGACTACGTCATGGCCATAGAGAGTGCCGGCGGCATCGATCTCATCGCTGTTCATTATCTCCCTCTAATGCTGGAAGGCACGACAAAGGTTTGGATTGACAAACTTTCAGAAAAGTCTATCCATAGTTGGTATGACATGGAAAACGTGTTCTCCCAACACTTCTAAGGAACATACGAGCGTCCAAACACCTACACGGATTTGCAACGCTGTGTTCAGAAAGCAGATGAAACCATGACAGACTTTGTCGGTAGCTGGATCTTAGAAAAAGCCAACTGTCATGGCGTTGATGCTCAAGCAATCCATGCCTTCTACACGGGCCTGCAAAAGAAGTCCCTACTCCGTCATAGACTTGTCCGCGAATAGATCTCGGATATTGGTGAGATGCTCAACCTTGCCACCCAGTACGCAACAGCTGATGACGACGCTCGGGACGATGACCCGGATGTCAGCATCGCAGCAAGGCGGAACAACAAACGCAAACAAGTGGCTGAAGAGAAAACTGGACCGTCTAACAAGGTTGCCGTCACATTCCCAGGAAATGCCGACAAAAAGATGTGTTAGAATAAGAACCATGACGCAGGCTCAGGCCCTAAGACGACACGCATAACTTATGAGCACGCAAAGGCATTGCCTTGCCCAATCCACGCCTCATTCGGAAAGGTCAACCACACGTTTGGAGAATGCCGCTTCATGGACGACTCAGAAAGGTCAACCACTCGGAAAGGCAAAGAAGGATCCCAATGTTGGCTGGAAAGCAAAGAAGTTGAATAAGTCTAACAAGAAAGACATCAAGGACGACGAGGATGACGATGCAATGTCAATGTCAAGCGACGACGACGCCTCCGCCAAGAAAAAGAAACCCTACCCAAAGGTCAAAGAGCCACTCTTGTGTTTTGTCGGCACACCTTCGGCTAAGGCGGAAAAGGCGGAGATGCGAGAGCTCAACGCAACGATGTCAGACGTCCCTCAATATTTGAACTTGTCCGAGGCGGCTATTACATGGATTCGGTCCGACCACCCTGATCACGTCACTCACCAAGACAAGTATGCCCTTGTTGTCATCCCCATTGTCGACAACTTCACACTTACCAAAGTACTCATGGATGGCGGCAGTAGTAGCCTCAACATCCTATACTACGACACACTTTGCCGCATGAACTTGACTGAGGATCAGCTTGACCATAGCAGCCTCACTTTTCATGGCATAGTGCCCGGGAGACAAGCAAAGTCCATGCGAAGCATTAGGCTGAAGGTAACTTTCGGACCAGAGGAGAACTATCGCTCAGAGTTTCTCCGGATCGAAGTTGTCCCCTTCAAAAGTTCTTATCATGCAATCTTCAGACGTCCGGATTTCGCCAAATTAATGGCAAGGCCGTGCTATATCTACAACAAGCTTAAGATGCAAGGCAACACGGAACCATCACGGTTTCCGGCAACTTCCAGAAAGCTAAGGAGTGCAAGCGTGGCCTGGCCGCCTTTGAAAAAGTCGTCATCCACAAAGCAGAGCTCGCGAAACTTAAAGCAGACTCTGACGACTCCATGCCCAAGCCAAAGAACGATGTCAAGAAGACCTTTGAAGCTTCAGAAGACACGAAGAAGACGGACCTCACACCAGGTGACAAATCCAAGCAGGTTGTCATCGGGACTGGCTTGGACAACAAATAGGAAGGCGTGCTCGTCGAGTTCCTCCGAGAGAATTGAGACATCTTTGCATGGTCGTTATCCGACATGCCTGGTGTACCGAGTGAACTTGTCGAGCACTCGCTCTATATTATAAAATGGCCCAAGCTGGTGAAGCAAGCACCAAGGCGCTTTGGTGATGAGAGACGCAAGGCTATAGGCAAGGAGATAAATAGGCTAAGAGCTGCTAATTTCATTAGAGAAGTTGTACACACCGATTGGGTGGCAAATCTCGTACTTTTTCCAAAGAAGAATAAAGAGTTGAGGATGTGTGTGGATGATACGTCCAAAATGTATCTACTTTCCCGAACACTTTTGCTATTGGTTTACCTCTAATTTGTGTGTTTTGAATGCAACTAACGCGGACTAACGCTGTTTTCAGTAGAATTACCCTGGTGTCTTCTTTTTGTGCAGAAATATAAACTTTAGGGAAAAAGCCCGAAAGACATCCAGAAGTTATTTTCTATCCGAGGAGGACCAGGAACCACGAAGACCAAGCGAAGAGGAGGCACGAGGCCTCCACATCACCTCCTGGCGTAGGTGGGCCCTGGCCGCGCCAGCAGGTGGTGAAGCCCACTCGGCCGCCTCCTCCCGACCCTCTCGCGGCTACAAGACCCTCCTGACCTAAAAACTTTTGGGGGATATCCATTTTTCCAAAGAACACCACCGTACGCTGCCGCCATCGTGAATCCTAGTTCGGGGACTAGAATTCTCTGTTCCGGCACCCTGCCGGGACGGGGAATCGAAGGGGATCATCGCCATCGTCATCTCCACCGCCTCTCCATCAACCATCCATGTTTCCCCCATCCATGAGTGAGTAATTAACCGGTGTAGGCTTAAGGTGATGGTAGGGATTGGATGAGATCACTCATGTAATTGCTGTAAAATTGTTAGGGCATGGTGCCTAGTATCCGTTATCGGTATTTTATGTCACTGTTGCAACCTGTTATGCTTAATGTTTGACACTAGGGCCCGAGTGCCATTATTTCAGATCTGAACTTGTTATTGTATCATGATAATAATCATTGTTTTGGATCATATCTATGAGTTGTATACACATGTTATTGTCCGGAACCGATGGCCCCAAAGTGACATCAATTGGGATAACCAGAGGGAATGGCTATGATGTAAGGCTCACATGTATTCACGGAGTGTTAATGCTTTGCTCCCGTACTTTATTAAAAGGAGTACCTTAATTGCCAGTAGATTACCTAGAGGCCCCGCTGCAAACGGGCTGGCAGGACAAAAGATGATTTGCAAGTTTCTCATTGCGAGCACGCACAACTAAATTGGAATACATGCTTATGATTAGTTAATACCTGGATGCTTTATATTATTTATCTGCAAATGCCTATGCTATGTTTTTACATGAATTATCTTATCCATGCAACGCCCGTATATCCGTCCCTATGTCTACAATATTTTAATGCTGATGTCTACTTCAATCACAATAGCTGTCTTAATTCTCCTGCTACTGTTATTTCACTACTGTCTCTGCTATAAAATTGTTGCTACTGATAATCTTCCTCGAGCAAGTCTATTCACAGGTGCAGCTGATCTGACAAATCATTTGTTAAAGTTTATAAATATTCTTTGGCTCCCCTTGTGTTGAATCAAAAAAAATTGGTTTTACTTCCCTCGAAGACTGTTGCGATCCTCTAGACTTGTGGCTCATCAAGACTATTTTCTGGCGCTGTTGCCGGGGAGCATAGCTTTATTTGTAAGCCCACCTGAGTGTGATACTGTTCGCTGTAATTTATTCATCGTGGGAAGAAATGCTGATAAGAAGTTTCTCATCGTGCCATCCACTACAAGGAAAAGTACAACTCTGACCTCTGCTGCTGCGCTTGATTCTCCATCTGTGTTGAGTAAGCTTGTTACACCTGAAGGGGTTACGGTGCAGAAAACAATAATTTTTCTAGCGTACGAAACCCTGACTAGCCAGGATCTATCTATCTAGTATATGTGATAACGGTGGCGGAACGGGTTACATTACCTCCATGTAGACCGATAGCGGGGATTACGCTCCCGCACAAGCGTTGACGATGAAGTCGTACGTAGCCGACCTCGAGGCCGCGGAGAACTTGCCGCGATGACGAAGACAATGACGCCGGGGTGTCGACGGTGATCTGCGTCGACGGGCGTCGGGCGGAAGAAGGCGGGGCGCCGGCACCAGGGGCGATGCACCGGCGGCAGAGGGGGAGGCGGCGCGGCGGCTGCAGGGGGGGAGACGACGTCGCCCAGGCTCCTCAAAAGAGTTACCTCCGAGCACTCACAAACATACGGAGCTTAGCGACAACCCCCGGTCATTCAGATCCAGCTGAAATCGCAGGGGTAGATCTTATCTGGAATCCCGCAGGGCAATGGTGCCCGACGGTATAGCTTAGGTGGAGAGAGGGGGCAAAACGGGCGGAGAAACAGCTCGGCCGTCCTGCAATACAATTAATTGTATTTTCCAATGAATTAATCCAATTAATATGCCTTGCTATATAAAGGGGGGAGGGGGTGTGCAAACTCCCTAGCTCCCCCATGTGGGACAAAACAAAGGAGAAGGGGGGGGGGGGGTTCGGCCCCCACATGGGCTGGCCGAACCAGCCATGGGGCCCACCCCCCTTGGTGGTGCGGCTCCCCCTTCTTGGGCCCTCTTAGGGCCCATGTAGGTGGGAGCCCCCTTTTTCCTTTATTTAATTAATATTAAATTAATATAAAATATAATTAATTAATCATTAATATATTTAAATACTATTTAATATCCCGTGACTCCGAAAACTCTTTCGGACCACCCGAACAACTTTCGGACATTCCTGGAACCATTCCAGACCTCCCCGGAACTCCTTCCAGACCACCAGAACTCTTTCCGGATCATTTCTCTCTCTCCAACAAATTCCTATACTATTCCAGAACCTATCCCCCGGTGTCGTTAAGACCTTAAGTTTGTTACGCTACGGTTCGAGAACAATCCAGACATGGTCGAGACACTCCGCTCACCAATGACCGTCAGGGATACCTGGATGTCTATGACGGCCCCTGTGCATTCTACGAATATCGTCGTTGAACCATGAATATGATATTCATTCCCTTTGTCTCTGCTATACTACCTTGTCCGAGATATGATCGTAGACACACCGATGTCTTTGTTGTATCTCGTTACCGACGAAGGTTATTAACTCGTCTGCGATATTACATCTCCATGACCTAGTCATAAGCTGCGCAGCTATATAGATGCAATATCACCGAGTGGGCCCAGAGTATCTTTCCATTACAAGAATGGACAAATCCCGCTCTTGATCCTTACGTCTCGATGCTCTTTGGGAGTACCCAAGATGGACACCGTTATTGTCATGCTATATAAGACACAACGTTTGATGCTCTCAAAGCACCCCTACGAAGCATCAATAAGTACGGTCTTACGGTCTAAGGAATAAGCTATCATAATCTTATCTATTGCAAATGACAAACATCGTAATACAATCTTATTGCAATACTTTGCGTATGTCCATCACCTTATTCAACTAACAAGATGACCCCATTGTCAACCGACGTCATTGTCCTTGATCAGGAATCTCGATCAACTATTGCCCAATGGACTAGCTCATATAGAGGCTTGCTACGGACCTGGTTGTCTATGTATCACACGTGTATCAATAATTCCGATTAATATAGTTATAGCATAATACACAAACCTATTATAAATTTATGAGATAATGCAATAAATACTACTTATTTATTTGCCTCTAGGGCATATCTCCTTCAACACCACCACAACCTGAGCGTTCTGTTATTACTGCTGAATCTTAAATTATTTATGATGATGCTTCTACTGTTTTTGATGAAACTTGTTCATTAGATCCCTTTTTATATGCTACTATTGCTAAATCTAAACAAATTAAAAATGCTGAAATTCCTAATGAAAATGCTGAAACACCTGTTAATTCACCTGAATTTACTCGTGATACTTATGATGAGTGTGATGATATGTATGTGGATCTTGATGATGCTCTTGTTGAAGAAATTAATGCTTTGAAAGATGTAAGTGCTATTAAAAATCTAGTTAAAAAACATGTTGTTAGATATAATTTATCTCCTAGTGCTAAATTTGCTACATCTCCTATAAACATAAAAGATAAAGATTATGATTTCTCTCTTGATTTGGCTCATATAGCTATAGTTGAAAGAGAACCTTTCTATGGAACAGAAAATGAAAGTGTTGTAGAACATATGAATGTTTTGTCTTATTTAAGTGGAATATTTGATGAGGACATTAAAATACGCACTTACTTTATTGCTAAAATATTTCCTTTCTCATTAAAAGGAGAAGATAAAACTTGGTATAATAATTTGTCTCCTGGTTCCATCATTAGTCCTAAGGGTTTGCTTGATGCTTTCTTTCAAAAATATTTTCCTGCTAGTGCTCAACATGATGCTTTGTTAAGAATCTATAATTTTAATCAAGATGAAGGTGAGAAATTGCCCAAGGCCTGGACACGCTTTTGTTGCATATTAAGAGGCCAGCCGAACCATGATTTGGGGAAAAATGATCTACCTGATATATTTTATAGTGGACTAACTGCTGAATCTAGGACATACCTGGATAGTTTTGCTAGCTGTGTTTTCAGGAAAAGGACTCCCGAAGAAGCTGAAGAATTATTGGCTCCAATATGCAAGAATAATGATGATTGGGATATTCCTGAACCCACTCCAACACCTCCACCAACACCTAAGAAGAGGGGTATGATTGAATTAAATGATGTCGGGTTATGACTCCCAAGAATGGGGGGTAGTCACTTCCTGAAGAGTAGTTCATGAAGGGGATTGAACGCGGAGGTCTAGACCCTCGAGTAGCTCCGCGACGTTGCTCGCCGGACCGGAAGAAGACACACACACGACAGAGGAAGACACCGGCCCTTACCCAGGTTCACGGCCCTCGTGAGGAGGTAAGACCGCTACTCCTGCTTGTCTGTATTAGATGATGGATTTTACAGTACAGTAGATTTTGCCGGAGGCCCCCTTGATGCAGTTCTTCCCTGGGGAGGGAAGCGATGATCTTCTCCCTCCTCCAGCCAGAGGCTATCCTAACAAGTGTTGCTAGGGTTTACAAGGGTTGTAGCACGCCAAGAGTCGACCTGTGCTACGATGGATGTCTTGTCCCTTTTATAGGCGCCTCTGGCGCTCTCCTTCGGCTTGGCCTTCAAGGTGGCTCCCACATGGCAGAGGCACGGTGGAGTTGGAGTCCACCGCAGTTCGTCTGTCCATGGACGCGGTCCACTGTTGATAAAGGTGGGCGCGGTGGCCGACAGGCGGCCGACCGCGCTGTACTGCCCGCAGAGAGGGCAGTCTGTGAGGTGGATCCCACGATGACCTTCTCCTTTGGAGGGTTGCGCCGTCTACCTGCTTTATCGCCAGAGAAGAAGGTCCTGGCAGCTGCGCAGCAGGCGGAGCTGCTTTATTGTCCCCTTTATCACCAAAACGGCAACGGGAGTGCTTGCGTCACCACGTGGGCGTGGCAGAGCCCATGTGCGCCTTGTCGTACTTCCTTGGCCTCAACGTTTCCCCTCAGGCGCGGGGAGGCCTGAGGGGAGATTTCTGCGGGACTCCCTCGAGGCGAGGTGGCGCCTCGGGAGGGTCCCCTGAGGCGAGGGATCCCTTGAGGCCCTCGTTTCCTCTTCAGGCCCTCGAGAGGGATTGCCTCTCGAGGGTCCCGCCAGGCGGTGATGCCTGGTCCTTAGTTGTTTCGTCTGTCTGGCCAGTGTGCGAGGCCTGGAGGGAATGTGCTCTCCATACCCCTGTTCTCACTGGGCCGATAGTAGCCCCCGGGCCCATGATGGGCACGATTGAGCCCATGGGCTCAGGCGAAGCGACGTGGGCCCTTAGTGCCCAGACGGCCCGAGCCACGGGGCACCGTGACGAATAACGGTCTCACACGATCCGGGGCGCGAGTCCTGGGGGGTCCCACCACGTCCCGGTAACTGCTCCTCGAGGTGACATAAAGCCCGAGCAAGGCCGCAGGGAGCCGTTACCGTTTCCAAATCTTCTCGCAGAAATTTCCGCTCTACAGAGCTCTCCGCCTCCGATCTTTTCTGCAAATCTCTGTCCTCCAACTCCTCCAAGCTTCCGCTCCCGCGAAGATGAGCCCACTCAAGAGCAAGGGCAAGGCCGCCGCGGGGTCTTCTTCCCAGGCAGAGGCCACAGAGACCGTGGTGGGCGCGGCGCTGCTGCGTGTGCGCGTCAACGAGAAGGCGCTCGCCAAGGTCTGCTACCTGGTGGCAGACCGGACAAACGAGCACGGCGCCACCGCCCTGAAGCCCGCGGCGCACGGGAAGCGCCCGCGCGGGTTCTTCCCCATCTTCCAGCATTGCCTGGCTGCGGGACTGGTGCCGCCCTTCTCGCCGTTCCTGGAGGTGGTGCTGGCGTTCTACCAGGTGCAGCTGTTGCACCTGCACCCCAACTCCATCCTCATCCTCGCCGTCTTCGCCTACCTTTGCGAAGCGTACCTGGGCCTGGAGCCCACGGGGGGGCTGTTCCGGTGCTTCTACGCGCTCCGGAACACGGCGAAGAACGAGCGCTCTGGGTGCGTCTCGTTCCGCATCATCGACGGCATGGGGAGCGTCTACATCCCCATGTCCTGGAGCGAGGGCAAGGCCATCACTTCGGTGACGAAGAAGGTGGATGACTTCCGCCAGAAGTGGTTCTTTGTTGGGGTATAGCGTCCCTGCGCCTTCCTCGAGGTCCCCGACGAGGCCCCGGTGAAGAACTCCCATTGGGGCAAGGCCACCTTCGACGGCGTCAGGAACGTGAGCTTGATGGGGCGCCTGAGCTTCCTCCACGAGGAGGGCCTCACGGGGCAGACGATTGTAACGCCCCGGGATTTATCCCCTTTTTGTTTTGTGAGTTTTCTTTTTTTTTTGCATCGACATGGCATCGCATCGCATTAATTTAATTTGTTGCATTTAAATTAAATTTCCATAATTAAATTCAAATGCATTTCAAATTAATTAAAAATATGTTATTTTCAAATCTTTTGCAAATGTTAAAAATTAGTTTATTAAATTGTCTATTTAAAACTAAAAATATTTTGTATAAGTTTCGTGTTCAAATTCCTTTTCGTTTTTGTTTTAAAAATATAAAACCGAAAAGAATAAAAGGGAGACAAATAAAGCCCAAGCCCATCTAAGACAAAACCCTAGGGTTTCCCCCTTGGAAACTTCTTTCCCACCCCCTGGAATTTTGCAGCCACCCTCCTCTGTTTTCTGGTTTTTACAAAATTTTCCTCCCACCTCTTCTTTTTCTTTTTTCCCCTTCCTTTTTCCTTTCTTTTCTTTTTCCTTTCTTTCTTCTATTTTTTTTCCCTCTCCTTCTTCCTCCCGCACCAACCGGCCCGAGCACGAGCTCTTCCCCCACGCTGCACGCGCCCAGCGCGCTCTCCGCCGCCCGCTGCCTGCGCTCCGCACATCCGCGCCGCCTTCCAGCCGCGCCGGCCTCCTGCGCCTCCCCAGCGCGCGCGCGCGCCGGCCGCGTCCCCGCGCCGGCCTCCTCCTCCACCCGACGCCGCCCCGGCCACCTCCAGCGCCGCCCGCCGGCCGGCCGCGCCCCCTGCTCCAGTCGCCTGCGCCTTCGTCGACCCCGCACGCCACGTCGCCAGCAGCCCCGAGCGCCGCGCCTGAGCTCCCCGTCCCCGGCGCCCCGCGCCGCCGCGCCACCGCGCCGCGCTCCGGCCGCACCCAGCGCCGGCCGCGCCGTGCTCCGCCGTCGCGCCGCCGCCCCGCGCGTCCTCCGCCGCGCCCGACGCCGCCACGCCCGCGCCTTTCCATCGCGCGCCGCCGCCCGGCCGTCTCCAGCCGCATCCGCGCGTCGCCCCCGGCCGCCCGTCCGCGACGCACGACGCCGCTACCTCTGCCCCGCCTCCGGCCGCTCGTAGCCCCGTCCTGCGCCGCCTCCAACTCGAGCTCCTCCTCCGCCTCCGCGCCGGCCGCCCCGCGCCGCCGCTCGCTGCCGCCGCCTCCGCCGCGCGCGTCGTCGTCGCCCTTGCGCTCGCTACCGCGCGCCGCCGTCCACGCGCGTTCTCTCCTGCTCCGCCTCCCGTGCGTGCCCAGACCGCCTCCCCGACCTCCTCGCGTCCACCGCCCGCAAGGTGTTCGGTGGTTTTCCTGCAAGAACTTCGGCGTCGCTTTTGTGTCCGAGTTGTCCACCCATCGAGGTGTTGCCGAATGCGCGTGCGCGTGCCTCTATCGGTGATGCGTTGCCGTGACCGCCCGTGTCCGTGTCGCGGTGCCCGCCCGTGCGCGCTTTTCCTTCCGGTGTCCTTTTGCCGTGTTCTACGTGCCGCGCTTCCCCGACCACTTCCACGACACCGACAAACGACGACGCCCCGGTTCCGCGACGACTACTTCTCCGACGACGACTACTTCCTCTACGTTCCGAAGACGCCGGTTTCAAACCCTATCTCTCCCGGCCCGACGTGCGAACCCAAACCCTAACCCTAAACCTATTTTATTAAATGTCATCTATCTTGTGCATTTCGCATCATAATTACATGTGTTGCATCTCTTGGATTTGCGGGTGTAGCATTTCAGCTAAATAATAATTACGAAATGTGTGGGGTAATAAATATATAACGCCCTATTCCATTTAATTTAATTAGATCACCCATGCCATGTGTTGCCATGCTAACCAACATTTAATATTGCTGGTAAATAAATAACTTGCACCTAAATATTAATTGCCGGGGTTGCTTTCCCGCTTAATTTGGATTACCTGCATTGTGTTGCATCTTGCCATGCCATGCATCATTCTCATATGATCATGCTGGATCTTTTGCCATAGTTGTATAATGCATCTTTTACGCTTTCCAGTGTTTGTTGCTTCTTCGCGGATAAAATGTTGAGATGTGTGAGCAACGACAAGATCTGCTTCCATGCGGGATTCCAGGCAAGCAAAGTTTGCTTCTTTACCTATACATTGTCTTTCATTCCTGCCGTTGATCTCTGCTACCCTAGTTACGATTCTTTATTGCGATCCCATCACATGTTTATCCTGCAGCCTATACAGCTTTATCCCCACATCCCATCACCTGTTGTATGTTTATCTGTTAGCCTTGCGAGTCGTAGTGCATGCTTAGAGTTGGTTGTGCGAGTCCTCTGTTGGTCTTTTATTTCATATGCTTAGCTTGATAGATTATTCTACCTTAATAAAATGTTGTATTATATTGGGATATTATAATTAAAAGATAAGGCACCGGCGGAAGGCCTTGCGAGATGCTTTGTTCTGCTAAGTGTCGACCTAGGAACTGAGATTTTGTCCTCGGATCCAATTTTGAGCGCACTAACCACTTGTGGGAGGCCCAATGGAGCCCCCCTCGACTTTGACTGGAACTTCGACTTGTCCGGGAGCTACACCTAGTTCGGGTTTTCCATTTGTCTCATATGCATTGATGATACTAGTGTAGTATTTTACTTTGGCGGTGTGCCCTGTTACATGCATATAGGGCGCGGCCTGTTGGTGCGGAGGGGTGTGTCCTGCGGGAGTCCGCACCCTTTTGGCCGGGACCAGCATAGCTCCCGTGGCTCCTGGACTTGTTGCGGTGAAGGAAAAGAGTTGGGTTGAAAGGCCCTAATGTTTTTGACTGGGTTGATCATGCGAGTATGGGTCCACTAGTGCACCCCTGCAGGGTATAATCTTATCGATGAGCCGTGTCCACGGTTATGGACGACTTGGTGATGATGTTGGCTAACAAGATCTAGACAACTTACACCTAATCATTGTTAATTAACCTGACTAGTAATATAGAATTACTTTCACAATAAATGGTAACTAAAATTGTTAACGTGTGAGTTTCCCGAATTGTTTCTTCATACTTGGTTGAGGGGGTTAATTCGAGAATGGGTTATGTTTGGTGTTAGTTGTAGATGTTTATCTTATGCGCTCTCTTATCCCTCTCTGATTAGACGGAAGTTGTAGCGTGTCTCTTTAGTTTGCTAGTGCTGCTGCCGCTAAGTCCACCTCCCCTATATTTTGGGAGATGGTGTAGAAAGTAGGCAAGTCGGTTTTGCTTGCCAGGGAGTGCCCTGACCCTCTTTTGGGATGTGCTTTATGTGCAGTCAACAGGTTTGAAGTCTGACGACGTTAGCTTGGGAATCCCTCCGGCTTGGCTGGGCAGGGATATGGCGCCATTGCTTATCTTCAGGACTCTTAGTCCAATTTGCATCTTATCCGTAGTCGGATACTATTTTGCTTCCGCTGTTATTTGTATCTTTGTATTGTATCATTTGTATCTTGACTCGTTCGAGTCGTTCTTGTATTTATATATCTTTGTTGTATTTGTGGATGTATCGGAACTGTTGTAATGTTATCACAATTCCACCCACATAATGCGCATGTTTCGGCGTGCACATTATGTCTGGTGGGCGACCAAAAATCGTTATTATGCGGATTTCGGCGTGATCGCTTAAATCTACATAGTACCGATTTTCGGGCGTCACAAAGTGGTATCAGAGCCTTGGTTTCGATCTCCTTGTTGTTTCGATACGAATGGTTATTGAAGCAGCGGGTCCGCAAAAGCCTGTAGGATAACCTCGCTAACGGTCGTTGTTTCTAGAGTGTCGAAAACTGTTTGACTTAAATTATTTTTGAAAATTATCTCAATAGGTTTCTATTTACTCCTTATCTCAATTCTATTTCTCCTCTTACCTTACTTGTTTTGGAGTCTCTTCTCTTATCCAAACTTTCAAAGTTTTAGGATCCTACGTGTGGGTGGATGATTTCTTGCCTTTATCCTATTAGGTTCGATCTTTCGGAGTCGTCTTCGTCGTGAGCAACAACCCCTTGTTAGTGGTGTCGAGAATTTCAATGTGGAGCAACAATCCCTTGTTAGTGGTGTCGAGAAGTTTCATCCCGGAGCGTGAAGACTCGATAGTTACCCCTCTCTTCTTGTGGTCTCGGCGTGGATCTCGGGACGCGATCCCTTGTTAGTGGTGTCGATTGTAACGCCCCGGGATTTATCCCCTTTTTGTTTTGTGAGTTTTCTTTTTTTTTGCATCGACATGGCATCGCATCGCATTAATTTAATTTGTTGCATTTAAATTAAATTTCCATAATTAAATTCAAATGCATTTCAAATTAATTAAAAATGTGTTATTTTCAAATCTTTTGCAAATGTTAAAAATTAGTTTATTAAATTGTTTATTTAAAACTAAAAATATTTTGTATAAGTTTCGTGTTCAAATTCCTTTTCGTTTTTGTTTTAAAAATATAAAACCGAAAAGAATAAAAGGGAGACAAATAAAGCCCAAGCCCATCTAAGCCAAAACCCTAGGGTTTTCCCCCTGGAAACTTCTTTCCCACCCCCTGGAATTTTGCAGCCACCCTCCTCTTTTTTCTGGTTTTTACAAAATTTTCCTCCCACCTCTTCTTTTTCTTTTTCCCCCTTCCTTTTTCCTTTATTTTCTTTTTCCTTTCTTTCTTTTTTTTTCCCTCTCCTTCTTCCTCCCGCACCAACCGGCCCGAGCACGAGCTCTTCCTCCCGTCGCCCCCACGCCTCCTCCCGAGCCCCTGCGCCCTGACCCCGCCGCCGGCCGAGCCGCGCCCCGTGCGCCGCGCCCTGGCGCCCCGCCTCCGGCCCCGTGCCTCCCGCGCCGCACCACTGCATCCCGCCGCGCCAGCCGCCGCGCGCCCCCGGCGCCGAGCGCGCCCTCACGACCGTGCCGCCCCTTGCGCCGCCGCCCTCCGGCCTCAGCCGCCTGCCGCTGCCCACCGCGCCGCCGCTCCCCACGCCCCACGCCGCCGGTCTCTCTCCGCCGCCGCGCAACCGCGCCCCGCGCGCGCGTCCCGAGCCGCTCGTCCTCCAGCGCCTGCGGCCACGCCCCCACGCTGCACGCGCCCAGCGCGCTCTCCGCCGCCCGCTGCCTGCGCTCCGCACATCCGCGCCGCCTTCCAGCCGCGCCGGCCTCCTGCGCCTCCCCAGCGCGCGCGCGCGCCGGCCGCGTCGCCGCGTCCCCGCGCCGGCCTCCTCCTCCACGCGACGCCGCCCCGGCCACCTCCAGCGCCGCCCGCCGGCCGGCCGCGCCCCCTGCTCCAGTCGCCTGCGCCCCCGTCGACCCCGCACGCCACACCGCCAGCAGCCCCGAGCGCCCCGCCTGAGCTCCCCGTCCCCGGCGCCCCGTGCCGCCGCGCCACCGCGCCGTGCTCCGCCGTCGCGCCGCCGCCCCGCGCGTCTTCCGCCGCGCCCGACGCCGCCACGCCCGCGCCTTTCCATCGCGCGCCGCCGCCCGGCCGTCTCCAGCCGCATCCGCGCATCGCCCCCGGCCGCCCGTCCACGACGCACGACGCCGCTACCTCTGCCCCGCCTCCGGCCGCTCGTCGCCCCGCCCTGCGCCGCCTCCAACTCGAGCTCCTCCTCCGCCTCCGCGCCAGCCGCCCCGCGCCGCCGCTCGCTGCCGCCGCCTTCGCCGCGCGCGTCGTCGTCGCCCTTGCGCTCGCTACCGCGCGCCGCCGTCCGCGCGCGTTCTCTCCTGCTCCGCCTCCCGTGCGTGCCCGGACTGCCTCCCCGACCTCCTCGCGTCCACCGCCCGCAAGGTGTTCGGTGGTTTGCCTGCAAGAACTTCGGCGTCGCTTTTGTGTCCGAGTTGTCCACCCATCGAGGTGTTGCCGAATGCGCGTGCCTCTTTCGGTGATGCGTTGCCGTGACCGCCTGTGTCCGTGTCGCGGTGCCCGCCCGTGCGCGCTTTTCCTTCCGGTGTCCTTTTGCCGTGTTCTACGTGCCGCGCTTCCCCGACCACTTCCACGACACCGACAAACGACGACGCCCCGGTTCCGCGACGACTACTTCTCCGACGACGACTACTTCCTCTACGTTCCGAAGACGCCGGTTTCGAACCCTATCTCTCCCGGCCCGACGTGCGAACCCAAACCCTAACCCTAAACCTATTTTATTAAATGTCATCTATCTTGTGCATTTCGCATCATAATTACATGTGTTGCATCTCTTGGGTTTGCGGGTGTAGCATTTCACCTAAATAATAATTACGAAATGTGTGGGGTAATAAATATATAACGCCCTATTCCATTTAATTTAATTAGATCACCCATGCCATGTGTTGCCATGCTAACCAACATTTAATATTGCTGGTAAATAAATAACTTGCACCTAAATATTAATTGCCGGGGTTGCTTTCCCGCTTAATTTGGATTACCTGCATTGTGTTGCATCTTGCCATGCCATGCATCATTCTCATATGATCATGCTGGATCTTTTGCCGTAGTTGTAAAATGCATCTTTTACGCTTTCCAGTGTTTGTTGCTTCTTCGCGGATAAAACGTTGAGATGTGTGAGCAACGACAAGATCTGCTTCCATGCGGGATTCCAGGCAAGCAAAGTTTTCTTGATTACCTATACATTGTCTTTCATTCCTGCCGTTGATATCTGCTACCCTAGTTACGATTCTTTATTGCGATCCCATCACATGTTTATCCTGCAGCCTATACAACTTTATCCCCACATCCCATCACCTGTTGTATGTTTATCTGTTAGCCTTGCGAGTCGTAGTGCATGCTTAGAGTTGGTTGTGCGAGTCCTCTGTTGGTCTTTTATTTCATATGCTTTGCTTGATATATTATTCTACCTTAATAAAATGTTGTATTATATTGGGGTATTATAATTAAAAGATAAGGCACCGGCGGAAGGCCTTGCGAGGTGCTTTGTTCTGCTAAGTGTCGACCTAGGAACTGAGATTTTGTCCTCGGATCCAATTTTGAGCGCACTAACCACTTGTGAGAGGCCCAATGGAGCCCCCCTCGACTTTGACTGGAACTTCGACTTGTCCGGGAGCTACACCTAGTTCGGGTTTTCCATTTGTCTCATATGCATTGAAGATACTAGTGTAGTATTTTACTTTGGCGGTGTGCCATGTTACATGCATATAGGGCGCGGCCTGTTGGTGCGGAGGGGTGTGTCCTGCGGGAGTCCGCACCCTTTTGGCCGGGACCAGCATAGCTCCCGTGGCTCCTGGACTTGTTGCGGTGAAGGAAAAGAGTTGGGTTGAAAGGCCCTAATGTTTTTGACTGGGTTGATCATGCGAGTATGGGTCCAGTAGTGCACCCCTGCAGGGTATAATCTTATCGATGAGCCGTGTCCACAGTTATGGACGACTTGGCGATGATGCTGGCTAACAAGATCTAGACAACTTACACCTAATCATTGTTAATTAACCTGACTAGTAATATAGAATTACTTTCACAATAAATGGTAACTAAAATTGTTAACGTGTGAGTTTCCCGAATTGTTTCTTCATACTTGGTTGAGGGGGTTAATTCGAGAATGGGTTATGTTTGGTGTTAGTTGTAGATGTTTATCTTATGCGCTCTCTTATCCCTCTCTGATTAGACGGAAGTTGTAGCGTGTCTCTTTAGGTTGCTAGTGCTGCTGCCGCTAAGTCCACCTCCCCTATATTTTGGGAGATGGTGTAGAAAGTAGGCAAGTCGGTTTTGCTTGCCAGGGAGTGCCCTGACCCTCTTTTGGGATGTGCTTTATGTGCAGTCAACAGGTTTGAAGTCTGACGACGTTAGCTTGGGAATCCCTCCGGCTTGGCTGGGCAGGGATATGGCGCCATTGCTTATCTTCAGGACTCTTAGTCCAATTTGCATCTTATCCGTAGTCGGATACTATTTTGCTTCCGCTGTTATTTGTATCTTTGTATTGTATCATTTGTATCTTGACTCGTTCGAGTCGTTGTTGTATTTATATATCTTTGTTGTATTTGTGGATGTATCGGAACTGTTGTAATGTTATCACAATTCCACCCACATAATGCGCATGTTTCGGCGTGCACATTATGTCTGGTGGGCGACCAAAAAGCGTTATTATGCGGATTTCGGCATGATCGCTTAAATCTACATAGTACCGATTTTCGGGCGTCACAACGATCGTCGCGGACTTCGTGACGCGCCGCATTGCGCCCCTCCAGGCACATTCGGTCCCCATGTGGATGTACTCGGGGCCGAAGGACAAGATGCGGCTTCAGGTCGAGGACAACGACAAGGACGCCGTCGACAACATCCTCTCCGCGCTCTTCGTCAATCCATCGGTGCTTCCCATGGATGAGCTCCCGCGGCGCTCCGGCCCCTTCACCAATACAATCTGACGGAGCGCATGCACCTCCTGGAGGGGATGCCTCCGTTCACCCCGACGGGCCAGGCGGACCTCGAGGCGCCGATGCCGATCGCGCGGGGAGCAGAGGGGGCCGATTCTCCCTCGGCTTCAGGAGCTGGCCTAGGTGAGGAGGAAGCCACGGCTGGGGAGGTTTCCTCTTCGAGAGCTGGGCCATTTACTGACGAGATTTGCGATATCTCGTCAGACGATGAAGACGCCTTCGTGGTGGCGCCCTCGCGCCCCGTGGAGGAGGAGGCTGAGGAAGAGCAGGCATCTAGCGCGGAGGCCTCTCCAGGAAGGCGCGGGCCTCGCACCAAGGCCACCGTGGACCACTCGGGGGCGAGGGCGTCTGACGTCCCCTCCAAGGGGAAAGCAGAGGCGTCCCCCTGCGAGGCCTGCTTCCAAGCACTTCCCCTCATGGCGCTCGCCAGGCCTGGCGTGGGTTGACGCTGGCGCCCCCCTTCAGGGTTTGTGCTCATGATCTTGAATAACGTCTTTTAGCTTTCTCTTTCGCTTTTCTTTTTCTGAAGTCTTTTCTTGGGCTCTTGCCAGTGACCTTGTACCTGTGAAGCGCCGCCGGCTTCGCAAGGCATCTGAGGTGAAGAGCGCCACGGCAGGGGCCGCGGCCGACGAGGCCGCGGCCGACGAGGCCGCGGCCGACGAGGCCGCGAGGCCTGCGGAGGCGGCCTCCACGAGCCCCCTTGAGGGGGCGCTTCAAGCGGAGGCGGCTATGCCCCATGCGGGGGCAGCAGGGCCTCAGGTGGAGGAGGGCATGGCACGCCCAGAGGCACCTGCACCGCCCCCCGAGCATCTGGTGGTGGAAGGCTCGGAGGAGACAACTTCCGCGCCGCATCGCGCTCCTACTCCTCCTCGCGTGGCTAAGCCTCCGCGCGAGGCCACTCCACCGCGCGAACCAACGCCGCCGCGCGTGTTGACCGCCACCTGCGGCCACTGCTCCCGTGCAGCATGCAAGGGAAGCAAGCGAGGCAGCAACAGGCACAGGCGGACCTGCTGGGGGGAAACTTTCTCGACTCCTCGTCAAGCTATGACCGAGGAACGCCCCACAGCTGCAGGGATGGAAGAAGAGGCCGGCGCGAGCGCAAGCGAAGCTCAAGCTAGCCCCAAAGATTTCCCCGAGGCCGGGCCCGCGAGACCCGCCGCTGGGGCCGGGCCCTCCACGAGCCAGGGTTGGTCCTCCGCGGCTGGGATTGGATCGCGGGGCGCCGCGAGGTCGCCTTCGGCCTCGTGAGGGAATCCATGGAGGGCTTGGAGGCTCACCTGGCCCTCAGAGACATATGGCTTGCTCAACAGCGGGAGGAGCTGGCGAAGTCGTGGATATCCTTCCACGCGGCAGTCGAAGCGCGGCGGCTGGAGAATGCGGCGCTGCAAGCCGCACGTGAGGAGCCCACCCGCTTTACCAAGGAGGTCCGCGAGGGGGCCAGTCGCGACGCTGCGGAGCTCCTTGCGCCCCTCCAATCGGAACGTGACGCCGCAGAGGAGCTCCTGCACCAGTTCAAGTCTGAGCGCGAGGCGATGGAGGGCTCGCTGGCGCAGAAGCGCCGCGAGTTGGGCCATTTGGAGACCCAGCTGCTCACCACCCACCAGGCCGCGCAGGTCACTCTGGAGGAAGACCGCAAGGGTTTTGCCGAGCGGGAGCGACAGCTGGCCCTCAAGGAGAAGGAGCTGCAGCAGCGCGAGGAGCAGCGCCTTCAGGCGGAGAAGGACCTGGTCGTACAACGCGAGGCCCTTGAGGAGCGCGAGGGAGACCTGGCCAAGGCGACCGCGCAGTACGACGAAAACGTCGCTGCCCAGAAGATAGGTTACGAGCGCTTCGAGCGGCGTCTCACGGATAAGAAGAAGGAGGCCGATGACGCCCTCGCGGCGCGCGAGAAGGTTTTCCGCAATTCCACTTCTCAGAAGTACCGCGACCTGGCCCAGGCGCAGGAGGACCGCTTCAAGGTCAAGCACGCCGCGGATGCTCGGCCGATCGCCGAGCTCGAGAGGGCCAACTCCAAGCTGGAGGCTCGCCTCAAGCGCGCCAAGGATGGCCGTCGCCGTGCGGAGGAGGCCCGCACCGAGGCAGTCCACAACTTCAACTCCTTGGCCACTGGAGGAGCAAGTGGCCCCGGCGATGCAGCGGGCGACAGAGGCCTCAGACTCTGCCACTGCGGTTCGCGCATTCTCGAAGCAGCGCGAGCGCATGTTTGAGGCGTTGGTCGCCCGTGGCAAGGAGCTCGGCGCGCAGCTCGGCGCATACGTGCCGCACACCAACGTTCGAGGCTGCGGCGATGCTGCCATGTACCTGGTCTACTTCGACCAGCTCTTCGAGGCGCTCGAGGGTCCCGTCGCCGAGCTTCGCGAGATGATCGAAGACGAGAGCCGGCAGCTCCTGGGGGTGGTTGTTGATCGCATCTTCACCAACCTCAAGCTCCTCACGCCAGGCTTCGACCTCTCCTCCGTCACAGAAGCTGCTCAAGGCGAGGACGCGCGGCGGGTCTCTGGTTCTCTCCGTGAGCAAGTTGACGCCTTCTGCAACCGCTTCAGGCGCGCGGAGGTTGCGGCTGAAGACAGCGAGGAGGAGGCCTGCTCTGCTGAGGCTGAAAAGGGTGCCGCAGAGGAGGTCCCAGGCGGCGCTGCTTCCCCCCCTGAGCCTTTCCTTATTGCGCCTGCGAGCAATTGTATCTGAAACAGTTGTGTGTTTAGATTTCTCAAGACCTTTGGCCTGTAATATACTCTTTATTGCTGTTTAAATTCGAGCTTGTTTGTCCCCCGTGAGGTCTCTTTGGACTCATCTTCATGTCTATTTGTTCTCTGCGTCGGTAGGTCCCATCTCTTCGTGCCATGACTCCGCCACTTCGGTATGTAGGAGCAATGACTCCGCAAGGCTGGGGGGAGTTTAGGCCTAGGAGAGGTAAGAGCCCCGAGTCGCGATGCTCAAGTGCCCCCCTTAGACGTGCGAGTAGTCCATGAAGCGTAAGGGAAAGCGAAGTCGCTTGAGGGGCAAACGTGCGCTAGGGGGAGAAAACGCTCTTAAGGCGTGGGCGCGAGACTTAGCTTCTCGAGGTTTCCGCCATGCAGAGGCTTTTCGCCTAGGAGGTTGCCCACTTGAGGGGTCGCTCCTGGATGCCTCTTCAGGCTTGTGGGGGGATTTTCCCTGCAGATGTTAGAGGGGCGAACCCAAACGCTGGAACATGGTTCAAGGGACTCGTGCACGCTTATAGGTCCCCTCAGGCGTTCCTTGCGAGGAGAGTCAGTACCAAGGTCCTCTGTAGAGATGGCGTGTTTGTGGGATCTTGACCTCCAGCAAGAGCTCGGACTCTTGGATTTTCCAGAGTTGCTGGTGTGTCATTTGAGGCAATGGCACCGTACTCAGCCCCCGCTCGCGAGGTACGCATGTGGAGAGATGTAAGCGCACACTTCAAGAGAGTAATGCGAAAATAAAACTCACCAAATACATTTTAAAGCGGCATCGAAGCGCTGAGTTCACTTGGGAACAAAATTGAGTTATTATGCTTGGGGTTGCCAAGTTAAGGTTTTGACCATGTCGAGACATGGGGACCACCCATTAGTGGCAGAGACTCTCAACGGCCTGAGGTGGCTCATTAAATGGAGAGCTCGGAGGGTTTGCCCTCGAGAGAAGCCTTTGGAGCTTGGAGGTTTAAGCCGTGGGCTTTTAACCTCTAGAGACAAAGACGCTTGGAGGTTGAGCCGTAGGCTGCCTCTTCCGCTAGGAGTCTCGACGTGACAATGATCACGGGCGTGGCAATGACCACGGTTGCATTTGTTTCCTTAGGAGACAAAGCATGCTTTGGAGGTTTAAGCCGTAAGCATTTTAACCTCTAGAGACAAAGATGCTTGGAGGTTGAGCCGTAGCCTGCCTCTTCCGCTTGAAGTCTCTACGTGACAATGATCACGGGCGTGACAATGATCACATTTTGCGTTTGTTCCCTTAGGAGACAAAGCATGTTTTGGAGGTTTAAGTCGTGAGCATTTTAACCTCTAGAGACAAAAATGCTTGGAGGTTGAGCCGTAGGCTGCCTCTTCCGCTAGAAGTCTCGACGTGACAATGGTCACGGGCTGGACTATGATCACGTTTTTAATTTGTTCCTTGTGGATACAAAGATTTGTGAGGTTTAATGTCAGACCATGGATTCAGGCTACACAAACGAAACGTATCGGTTGGTCCACACAACCAAGAACATACTGGGGTTACCAATCCCAGGAAACAAGCAGGCCAGGCTCGGAATGGATCATCGGCCGACAGCTCTTGGCGACCCCAACGTCACATACGTTTCAAGATTGTGCACGCAAGAACCCAAAAAGTCTTCCAACTCTTATACTTAAACCATACACACATGGTATACGAGTCGGGTTTTTAACAAGTTGAAACCACAGAATAAACCTAAGAAACAAAGAAAGGAAATAATGTCCAAAAGCTCTCACTGAGCAAAATATAGCGAATGACACCAATCAGAGGACACATGTCCCAACATTACATCATGCAGCGGAAAACAAGCAGGTCTGAGTACAGACAAGAAGCAAAGGGCTCAAGGCCGAAACGGAAAAAGAAGGCCCATCCACGCGGTCCACCAGAAAGAAGCCCAGGGGAACTCTAACTACTCGTCGTAGATCTCGTCGTCGAACTCCACGTAGTATCCACCAACCTGGTCGTGCGGAGAATCCTCAACTGCAGAAAAACCACATCCCGCGAATGGGTCAATACACCGAAGCGTATCGAACAAGCTTAATCTAACATGTTACAAAACTGTAAGACTCCCAAAATATGGGGTTAAGTGGACTTAGCGGCAGCAGCACTAGCAACCTAATAGAGACACGCTACAACTTCCGTCTAAGTTAGAGAGGATAAGAGAGCGCATAAGTTAACTATCTACAACTAACACCAATCTTAACCCATTCTCGGATTAACCCCCTCAACCAAGTATGAGGAAGCAATTCGGGAATACTCACACATTGAACAAATTTTAGTTACCAGTTATTGTGAAAGTAATTCTATATTACTAGTCAGGTTAATTAACAATGATTAGGTGTAAGTTGTCTATGATCTTGTTAGCCAGCATCATCACCAAGTCGTCCATAACCGTGGACACGGCTCATCGATAAGATTATAACATGCAGGGGTGCACTACTGGACCCGTACTCGTTCGATCAACCCCAAAAGCAAAGCCAGAAGGTAGGGCATCTCAACACGGCAAATCTCTTCTCTACAACCCATCCAGGGAACCGCATGATTGTGTGCACGGCTAATCAGGTCCAGTGCCCGCGGGATCGACCTTCATAGCACTCTAAGAACGTGCCACCCTATATGAGAATCGACTACTCCATCATCATGAGAACGTTAGGTAACATAAGCATGCATCAAATGGAAAGCCCGAACTACTTGCGGCGCCCTGGATAAGAAGCGGATTAGATCGAAGCCGCGGGGGGCTCCATAGGGCCTCCCACAAGCGGTTAGTGCGCTCAAAATTGGATCCGAGGACAAGAACTGAGTTCCTAGGTCGACACTTAGCAGAACAAAGAACCTCGCAAGGCCTTCCGCCGTGGCCTTATATTTTAATTATAATACCCCAACAAAAGATAGCATTTTATTAAAGTAGACAATCTATCATACTAAGTATAAATGACATAGGACAAATAGACTCGCATAACCAACCTTAAGCATGCACTACGACTCGGAAGGCTAACAGATAAACATACAACAGGTGATAGGATGTGAGGATAAAGCTGTATGGGCTCTAGGATAAACATATGATGGGATCGCAATTCAAGAATCGTAACTAGGATAGCATAGATCAAAAGGCAAGGATGAAAATCAAACAATCGTGTAACCGGTTAGCAGAAGCTTGCCTGGCAGCTCGTGGCCCGACACAAAAGCTGGAATCTCCAGGATGAAAGTATCGGCAGCAGACACGTCGTCGTCTACCCAGAGAAGAGCAAAACACAGACAATAGGAAACATAATCAATACAAAGCAAATGCGCAATCAAATGATGTTGCAATATGGTATGAGATGATTAGGTCATATTAATGCGGGGATGAAATCCCGGCAGAAATATTAGGTTAAAAATTATTTATGTAACCTACAATTTAAATGTTGTTTAACCTATATAGCAGGTATGGTGATATAATTAATTTAAATGGAGTAGACATTAATTAAATATTTACCCAACACATTCCATATTTATTATTTAAGTGCAAAATATTTATCTACGCAACAGATTAAATGTTATTAGCATGGCAAGACATGGTGTAGATGATAAGAGCAACTTAAATGGAATTAGGGCATTATATATTTATTACCCCACCTATTCCAAATTTAATTATTTAAGTGCATTTGTTAAATTAAACTAAGAATTTAAAATAAATGATGCAAAATGACATAAGAATGTTATATTAAGTTTTATTGCATTTTTCTGATATAAAAACATAAAAAGTTTATTTTATTTCGAGTTGTAGAAATAAAGTTATTGCAATTATAAATCTAGGGTTGTTTCTGTAATTGTGCAGGGACTTATTCGTGATGGGAGAAAATCTGGGAGGCCTAGGTGTGAAACACTGAAAACAGGGGGCTCGGGGTAAATTTATAGTGCCAGTGACTATGACGAGTGGGACCCACTCGTCAGCGAGCTAAAATTAAAATTAAAAAAGGTGGCCTTTTAATGACCGTGGCCGGGGTTCGAACCCGCGAGCTCACGCGGGCGAGCACGGAGCGCACGGCTCTGCTAGCCAGGCGGTTCGGTGTAGTGTTCATGTAAGGAAAACATGTTTACGGTTTTTGTACAGAAACCGCAAGGTAAACCCTGACGAAACTGAACCTTAAGGGATAGTGGGCATGGCGGAGCGATTTGGCCGGCGGTGACCAAATACGGGCAGCGTGGATCGTGCGCGTGTGTGTCGGGAGTGCGGGAAATCGTGGCGGTTCCAATCCGGTGCTCAGATGTGCACGAGGGAGTTCGAAATCTTGCGTGCGTGCTCGACGCCGTGCGTGCCCGTGCGTGCTCGCTGCACCGTGGCGAGCGCGCGACGGCGCTGATGTTTAGCACGAATCGGAGACGGAACGGAGGGGGAGAGACGAGGAGGAGATGCGGCTCACCGAGGCGCACACCGTGGCGAGCGGAGGAGGCTTGGGGCGTCCGGAGGTGAACCGTTGGAGTAGCAAAAATGGCGGCGTCGGGGACGGACTTGCGGCTGCTCGACGGAGGCTTCCTCGGGTCGCTGCGCCCGGCGTCGAGGACGAAGCAGTTGCTGGCGCAGTTGCTGGCATAGTAGAAGGGACGCGGAGGAACGGCGCGGCGGCTCGGCAACTCCGGTGATTTTTCGGTGGCGTACCGAGAGGAAAACGAGACGGGACGGCGGCGCTGTGGGGATCTAGGTTTAGGGTTTCTGGGGCTAGCGGTGCGGGGCGTCTTAAGGAGAGGAGGGGGTAGGTCAGGTGGCCGTGGGGGCGCCTCCGCAGAGAGCCAGCGCCATGGCGTGACCTGTAAAGCGAGGTCGAGCTCCCTGCCGTACGAAGAAGGAGACAAGGTAGGTGGGCCAAAGTTGGGCCTTTGGCCCACTTCGGTCAGGTAAGCCATATTTTTTTTGTTTTCTTTTTCCTTTTTGTTTATCCTTTTTCTTTTTGTAAATTTAAAACAAAATAGAAAAAGAAAAGGAGATAAAACCTTTTTGACAATTTTTATAGTTTCAAAACAAACTGTTTAAAGTATTGAAAAGATTATTTGTACAAATTTGAAACTTCAATTTTCAATTGATTTGAAAAAGCATTTGAATTTAAATATGGGATTTGAAAATTGAAAGTAATGTAATTGAAATGCAATTCAAAATGAAAGATGCATGATGTCACACTATAAAACACCACAAACATACATATTAGGAAAGTACAAATTTTGGGATGTTACAACACTCCCCCCTCAAAGGAATCACGCCCCGAGATTCTTCATGGACCAACAAAGAGGTTGGGATACTCGGCACGGAGGTGGTCTTCACGTTCCCATGTAGCTTCCTTGTCAGGATGATGAGACCATTGAACCTTGTAGAACTTGACAGTGTTGTTACGGGTGCGACGTTCAGCTTCGTCAAGAATGTGAATCGGTTGTTCCACATAAGAGAGATCTTATCGAAGTTCAATTGATCCATGATCAACTGCACTTCCTGGATCTTGGAAGCACTTCTTGAGTTGTGACACGTGGAAGACATCGTGCACTTTGGAGAGGTTTGGAGGAAGTTCCAGACGGTAAGCCAATTCACCACGCCTTGAAAGAACGTTGAAAGGGCCAACATAACATGGAGCGAGCTTGCCTTTGATGCCAAAGCGTTGCGTGCCTCTCAGAGGAGTGACACGAAGGTAAGCTTGATCACCAGGTGCATAGACCATGTCCCTGTGCTTGCTATCATAATAGCTTTTCTGCCGAGACTGGGCAATCTTCAGATTGTCACGAATGATGCGAACCTTTTCTTCAGCCTCCTGGATAATATCAGGACCAAAGAATTGACGTTCTCCAGTTTGAGACCAATTCAGAGGAGTTCTGCATTTGCGGCCATAGAGAGCTTCAAAGGGAGCCATGCCTAGACTTGCTTGGAAGCTGTTGTTGTAGGAGAACTCAGCATATGAAAGGCAATCCTCCCATTTCATGCCAAAGGAGATAACACAAGCTCTGAGCATATCCTCCAGAATTTGATTCACTCTTTCCACCTGTCCACTTGTCTGCGGATGGTAAGCTGTGCTGAACAGAAGTTTGGTACCCAAGGCTTTCTGAAAGCTATCCCAAAATCGAGAAGTGAAGATACTTCCACGATCCGAGCTTATTGCCAAAGGAACACCATGCAACGGAACCAGTCTTGTCATATAGAGTTCTGCCAACTGACTAGCTGATACTGTCTCTTTGACTGGGAAGAAGTGAGCCACTTTGGAGAGACGATCAATGACAACAAAGATTGCATCGTTGCCTTTCTTGGACTTTGGAAACCCAGTACCAAAGTCCATCTCGATCCTGTCCCATTTCCACTCGGGAATTTGAAGTGGTTGAAGAAGTCCAGGTGGTCTCTGATGAACTGTCTTGACACGACAGCAAACATCACAATGAGACACATAGCGAGCAATTTCACGCTTCATCTTGGTCCACCAATAGATTGACTTGAGATCCTGGTACATCTTTGTGCTGCCAGGGTGGATAGAAAGCAGAGTATCATGAGCCTCCTTGAGAATGATCTCTCTTAAGCTGTCAAGCTTGGGCACTACAATGCGTTCTTCAAACAGCAAGGTACCCTTGTTATCGAGAGAGAAACTCTTGTACTTATCCTTGCCAATGTTTTCTTTGATATTCTTGACACTAGAATCACGCAACTGTGCGGCACGGATTTTATCCTCAAGTGTAGGAGTGGCAATCAAGTTTGCAAGATAAGCAGAAGGAACCACTTGAAGATTGAGCTTCTTGAATTCTTCGTGAAGAGGAGGTTGGATGTCCTCAACCATGAGGTTGTTGCAATAGGACTTGCGACTGAGAGCATCAGCCATTACATTAGCTTTGCCTGGAGTGTAAGAGATGGTAAGATCGTAATCTGAGAGTTTCTCAAGCCACCTTGTTTGCCTGAGGTTCAAATCTGGTTGAGTGAAGAGATATTTGAGACTCTTGTGATCAGTGAAGATCTCACAGCTGTGCTCCAACAAATAAGGTCTCCAAGCCTTGAGGGCATACATGATTGCTGCAAGTTCAAGATCATGTGTAGGATAGTTGAGCCAATGAGGCTGCAACTGACAAGATGCATAAGCCACAACTTTGCATTCTTGCATGAGGACTGCGCCTAGTCCTTGAAGAGATGCATCGCAGAATATTTGGAAAGGTTTGGAAGTGTCTGGGCCAACTAGAACATGAGTAGAAGTGAGTTTAGCTTTCAAGAGATTGAAGCTCTCATCACACTTTGGAGTCCAAAGAAACTTTCTATCCTTCCTAGTAAGATCGGTGAGAGGCTTAGAGATTTTGGAGAAGTTCTCAACAAATAGACGGCAATAGCTAGCCATGCCAAGGAAACTCCTGACTTGTTTCACCGATGTAGGAGGGAACCATTCAACAATGGCCTTCACTTTTTCTGGATCAACAGAAATGCCTTCAGAAGAGATGACATGACCAAGGTAGGATACTTTAGGAAGCCGGAATTCACACTTGGAGAACTTGGCGTAGAGACGGTGTTCTCGGAGTTTCAACAAGATAAGACGTAGATGTTCTCCGTGTTCTTCTTCGGTTTTGGAATAGATAAGAATGTCATCGAGATAGACTACCGCGAACTTATCGAGGTATTCCATGAAAACGAAGTTCATGAGACGTGAGAAAGTCGCCGGAGCATTTGTGAGACTGTCGGGGGGCTGCCCCCCGGGTAGGGGTAGATCCCGGAATACCTCAGCAGTGTGCCAACAGTACTTGACCTTTGGCATGAGCAAGGGACACCCCCTGGTGTGCTGAAGGGGCAACTTGACCCTTGAGCGCTGCTAGAGGGCAAAGTGCCTCCTGGCAGGCGCAAGGGTCAGCTCTGGCAGCTATAAATAGACACCCCCGGCCTTCACAATCGCAGCACAAGCATGAGCGGGTGGTTCCTCTAAGAACTAGCTTCTCGAAGATGTCTTTGCCGATAGGCTAAGACATCTTCGGGAGGCTAGGCCTAGAGATACTCATCCTGGGGCGAGCTCGGACGCCTCCGGAAAGGATCCCGGATCTCGGGCTCCGAGGAAACTCTCGGAAGGAGGTGTACTCGGCTTTACCGAATAGATAGTCCGGGTAGGTACTAACCAGAGTCTATGTCTCGGTCTTGACCTTGTGTAGGAGAAGCTCACAGTGCAAGCGAAGGAAGTAGCCGGCGTGAGGGCTTCCGGTAGGCCGTCAACGGTCTATAGCAGACTTTCCCGTCTGTTGTGGGGGGGAAGTACCATTCCGCCTGACACGGAAGCATGGTCAACTCCCGCCTGACACGGAAGCATGGTCACCTCCCGCCTGGCACGGGAGCGCGTCAGCCGGTACGACCACGGTACGACAAGACTTGACATGCCTAGCCCGGCAATCCGGAAAAGGCTATCCGGGATGGGCCAAGACATGTCTTGTCTCTGGCAGGGGGACAATGATGGTTCAGGACGGCGCCTGCTGTCCTTATCGAGATGATGATGAAGGGGATACACCGGATAGCGCGGCGACTAGGTCGCACTAGCCGGTGACGGCATGCCGGCTAGGCCTGTCCGGTGGGGCCAAGCTGATTTAGGGTTTCCGGCCCTCCTGGCCGGAACTCTATAAAAGACGCCATAACTGCCTCTGTGAAGGAGAGACCAACTTGGGAGCCAAAGCTATAGTCACATTTACTCTTAGAGCATTTACTTCTTCACACCTTGAGTTCATCTAGTTCTTTGTACTCCTCCCTTTGAGAGATCTAGCAGCAAGTTGTAACTCTTGTACCATTGTTATATAGAGAGGAAAGGCAGGAGTAGGGGTGTTACCTCCTCACGAGGGCCCTGAACCTGGGTATATCGTGTGTGTGTTGTGTGCCTTCGTGCATTTGTTTGTGTTTGTTATATCTTCCTCCTCGCACTTTGATCTTGTTTCTTGTTCCTAGGAGATCTCGGTTATACCGGGATCCTCCTCGCGTGGGCTATTCAGCTCGCTATCCCTCCCCGGATCCACCAACGTCCATCGGCCCCACACATTAGCCATCCTATGGCATCTGCCGTGACACCACCACGACAGTTGGCGCCCACCGTGGGGCTGACAGAGGCGTTGGCTGGTGTACACGTCCGGACGGGCTCTCCTGTTCACTTCGACGTTCGGGTTCTCTCTGGCCTGGTCGTAAGGCTAGGGGAAATGGACTTCGTCCGCGACAACGCAGGATGCTTCCGGAACAAACCCTTTCCGGTGAACGGATGCCTCATTGACTTTGGTGGTTTCACCACCTACGTCGCCACCGAAGTTATCTGTAGCTACCCGGGCGTGGTCCTGGAAGCTGAGGACCCTCCAATGCTCTGCGCTGCTCGGGGTCTGCGTGCCGGTCGCCCCCGAGTTCCGTCGCCGTAATGATGGTCGGAGCAACCGAAGAGGAGTACCAGGACGCTGACGGCGATGCCGGGAGCGGCCACATCCGTTTGGCCAAACTCCCGCAGGAAAGAGTTGCGGCCCGGGATGGCGATCCACAGCCGTCCCAGCCGCGGCGTCGTCCGGATCCCCTCTCGGGCCTGGTGGCCAAGTTAACTGTGCCTATGGCCGCTGAAAAAGATACCCAGGCCACTTCGGCTGAGTTGGAGGAGCAGCGGAGGTTACTACTCGCTGAAGCGCAGGAGATCGCCGAGATCCGTCGCGAGCTCAATGCTAGCCTCCGGGAGTACAATGCAGCTCACGGATTCCTTAAGATTGACTCCCGGGACAAGCGCATCGCGGATCTGCGCAAGAAAGGAAGAATGGTGAATGAGGAGCTGGCAGGTGGAACAACAACCAGTCACACGGGAAGTCGGATTTCAGCGGGGAAGCCGGTGTACAGCTCACCGGCGAAAACTCTTAGGGCCGCCGAAGCCGCCATGGCCGAGTTGGTGGGGTTATCCGGTGAGGCCCTACGCAAGCAGCAGGAGCGAGTAAACGAGTTGGTGATTGAGGCCAACCATCAGAATCAGGCCTTCAAAAAGAAGAACCCCGGGGCAGGATCTCAAGTGCACTCGGCAAGACCCAATAGCCATAAATCGGACGGGGAGGCCTCTTCCCCGCATCCGAGCAGAAGCAAGAGCAAGAGCAAGAGCCGGAGCCGGAGTCGAGGTTCCGGGAAGAACAAGCAGCTACAGACCTATGACCCGGCCTTCGCCGGTATCCAGCAAGTCGGGCAAGCCGGACAGCGTAAC
Source organism: Poa annua (assembly GCA_026929855.1). Taxonomy (NCBI): domain Eukaryota; kingdom Viridiplantae; phylum Streptophyta; class Magnoliopsida; order Poales; family Poaceae; genus Poa; species Poa annua. The sequence continues at coordinate 100,557,655 of CM049427.1, forward strand.
TCGGGGCAGGCGGGAAGTACCCGTGAGGATGGTAACCTGGGTGCAGGAAACAATAACCCGGTCGGCCGTGGTAATCGACCTCGGAACCCTCCTCATGTTCAGGGAAACCCACAGAGGGAGGTCGCCTCTGTTCCCCAGCAGGCCATGATCCCGGCGCAGAACAGGCTCAATGATGGCAACTCGAGGCTGCAGCAGCTCGGGTATCAGCCAGACGAGAACCCTTTGGGATCTCGGATAGGAACCAGACAGCTGAACCCGGCAGATGCCAGATTCCGGCTCGACCGGATTCACCAATCCGAGTTGGTGGAAGAGCAAGGGCCTCCGGGACCTGCCTGCTTTGGACCTCGGATCATGCGGGAACCACCTGTTCGGAACTTTCAGCTCAACAGGGGTGCCAAGACCTATGACGGCAGCAAGAAGCCGGAAGACTGGCTAACCGACTATGTAACAACAGTAAGCATAGCCGGTGGAAACAGACGATGGGCAGTACGATACGTACCGCAGATGTTGGAAGGACCTGCCCGGATCTGGTTGAACAACCTGAGAGCTGGCAGCATAGACTGCTGGTTAGACTTTGAGGAAGCATTCATCAGCAACTTCACCAGAACGTACAAAAGGCCTAACATGCCTCAACAGCTCGCCATCTGTAGGCAAAGGAGCAACGAGACCGACCGGGAGTACCTTACCCGGTGGAGCAATATTCGCAACTCTTGCGAAGGAGTGGTAGAGGCACAGGCCATCTCCTGGTTTGCACAAGGATGCCGGCATGGCTCTATGCTGTGGCAGAAGTTGCAAAGAAAGATGCCAACGACCTTGGCAGAGACCATGCGCATCGCCGATACCGACACGCTTGGAGATCCCATGCAACCCCTGGTGGATGTCGGTGACTCCAACAGGAGGAATGCGGGACCTCAGCATTCAGGACCGAGCAGGAGCCATGATCGCCAAGATTTTGGCCAGAAGAGAAATCAGCCCGAGTATCACCATGCCGCACAACACGTCGCAGCAGTGACCCGGGAGCAGGAGGATGCCGGCAACAGCCAGCGTCAAAAGACAAGTGGACCGGCTTGGGGTCAGAGTCAGGAGGTGCAAAAGACCTGGGTGGAACAAAAGAAGCCCCTGACATATGAGGAAATGCTGAACAAGCCATGCTGCTACCATACTCTGGAGGCCAACAAGCCCGCAAACCATTCTACTCGGCAGTGCAGTTGGTATCAGCCAATGTTGCAGGAAGGCAGCTCGGGAGCTATTCGGCAGAATGCTCCGGCATCTCGGCCCAATATCCCAAGACCCCCTCCTCCGACATCGGGGCCAACGCTGTCCGAATCAACCCACCTCCGCGAGGACCCCCACCTAGGCCAGTGAATGTTGTGCACACCCGAAACGACAACGGTGCAGGCCCCAGTAACCAAGCCGGACAGCAGCAGAGCAACTACCGGGAGGCACATCAAAGCTATGTGGTCTTCGTGACCGAACCTACTGACCGGAGAAGCGTGCGGCAGCGTGCCCTGGAGGTGAATGCTGTGATCCCGGCGGTGCCCAAGTTCTTGCACTGGTCCGAGATGGAGATCACGTGGAACCGGAAGGATCACCCCAGGGTTATGCCTAAACCGGGGGCGTATGCCTTGGTAGTGGACCCAACTTTTGTCGGACCCAACCTCAACGTCCGCTTCAGCCGGGTTCTGATCGACAATGGCAGTGCCATTAACATCATGTACAAGGACACGATGCTGAAGTTGGGAGTGTCCATGAACACCTTGTTGCCTACCGAGACAACCTTCCACGGCATTGTGCCCGGAGTCTCTTGCTCACCCATGGGAAAAATCTGGGTTGAGGTGCTGTTTGGAACTCGGGAGAACTGTCGAACCGAGAGCTTGGAATTCGAGGTCGTGGACCTCGAAAGCCCATATCACGCACTGATCGGCAGGCCAGCCCTGGCCAAGTTTATGATCTCAACTCACATGGGCTACCTCAAGATGAAGATGCCGGGACCTAACGGCGTAATCACCATCTCGGGAGACCACAAGCGCTCCATGGAATGTGCCTCGGCGGGGTCATGCTTGGCTGAGTCTCTGGTGATCGCAGAAGAAAAGAAGAGGATCCAGCAGGTGGTGGCAATGGCCAAGACCTCCCAACTCGGAATGCCCGGGATGGTGAACCCGGAACAGGGTGCGTCATTTCAGCCCCCCAAGGAGACCAAGAAGGTGGGTGTGGACCCCAGCAACCCGGAGCGCCAAGTTATCATTGGCAGCAACCTGGACAGCAAATAGGAAGGCGAGCTCGTCGACTTCCTCCGTGAGAATCGGGATGCTTTTGCGTGGTCGAGTGACGATCTGCAAGGCGTCCCGAGGGAGTTGGCTGAGCACTCTCTGTTTGTTCGACCTGATGCGAAGCCGGTGAAGCAACCAACTAGGCGCCTTTCGGATGAAAGAAGAGCTGCCGTGATGGAGCATCTGGCTATACTGCTGGCTGCGGGATTCATAATGGAGGTGCTGCACCCGGATTGGATATCGAATCCGGTTTTGGTAGAGAAGAAGAAGGATGATCCCCTCCTGCTTAAGGTGTGGCGCATGTGCATCGACTTCACCAACCAAAACAAAGCATGCCCGAAGGACCCCTTTCCACTTCCCCGGATAGATCAAGTGATAGATTCCACTGCCGGGAGTGAGCTTTTGACTTTTTTAGATGCCTATTCTGGTTTTCACCAGATACCTTTGAATCCGGATGATCAATTGAAAACTGCTTTTATTACCCCTTATGGGGCTTATTGCTATCGTGTCATGACTTTCGGTTTGAGGAATGCTGGTGCTACATACCAGAGGTGCATGCAGAAATGCTTGCATGACCAGATAGGCCGAAATGCCGAGGTCTATGTCGACGACATAGTCATAAAAACAAAAGAAAAAGCCTCACTAATAGATGATCTGAGGGAAACATTCAAAAACTTAAGAAGGTTCCGGATGAAATTGAACCCGGATAAATGCACATTTGGTGTTCCGGCAGGGAAGTTACTCGGTTTCCTCATCTCAAGTCGGGGAATCGAGGTCAACCCGGGTAAAATTCGTGCCATCGAAAGCATGAAATTGCCCGTGCGTCTCAAAGATGTGCAGAAGTTTACCGGGTGTCTTGCATCCCTAAGTCAGTTTGTGAGTCGACTTGGGGAGAAGGCCTTGCCCCTGTACCAACTGATGAAGAAGTGCAAGACATTTGTTTGGACCCCGCAGGCTGACGCGGCGTTCAACGATTTGAAAAGAATGCTCTCAACAGCACCCGTGTTGGCATCCCCGTTACCCAAGGAACCTATGCTGCTGTATATTGCCGCAACCAACCGAGTAGTCAGTGTGGCAATGGTGGTAGAAAGGGAAGAAGGGGGCAAGCTGATACAGAGGCCGGTGTATTACCTCAGTGAGGTGATCTTGGAATCCAAGCAGAACTACCCGCACTACCAGAAAATGGCGTATGGGTGTACATGGCAGTGACCAAGCTCAAGCACTACTTCCAGGAACACCCGATCACAGTGGTATGCGAAGCTCCTCTGGCCGAGATCATCGGTTGCAAGGACGCTAGCGGCCGGGTAGCCAAATGGGCCATCCAGTTGTCTCCATACGCTCCGGCGTATGAGAGACGAGATGCCATCAAGTCGCAGGCGCTGCCGGACTTTTTGGTGGACTGGGCCGAGATGCAGTATGAACCTCCGATGCCGGATTACAATTTCTGGAGGATGCATTTCGATGGCTCAAAGGCTAAGATCAGATTGGGTGCCGGAGTGGTGCTCACTTCCCCAAAACAAGATGTACTGAAGTATGTGCTGCAAATTCATTTTCGGGCATCCAACAATGTCGCAGAATATGAGGCCTTGGTTCATGGACTGAACGTCGCCAAGGAGATCGGCATCCGCCGGATAGAATGTTTCGGTGACTCCGACCTCGTAGTGCAACAGGTGTCGGGGAATTGGGATGCCCTCGATGCAAACATGGCCTTGAACAGATTTCATGTGCAGAAAATATCCGGATTTTTTGAAGGATGCGAGTTCAAGCATATACCCAGAGGAGAAAACGAGGCAGCGGATGTCTTGTCCAAGCTAGGGTCATCTCGGGATGCCATCCCTCCCGGGATAACCCTGGAGCATTTGAGGAAGCCATCTATTCAACCCTCGCCCGAGTCGGATTCTATTTTCATCCCCAAGGAGCCTGGTTCAGATGCCGTACCCATGGAAGTAGATGTCGGGAGCGTCACATCAAACCCGGGGACTGCATCACAGTGCTCAGAGAGGCAAAGAAAGATGATGATGGAGGTGATGTCGGCAGAGCCAATGGACGTAGACGCTCCCGTGTTCCCGGTTCGACCTGTCCCGGGATGGGCACAACCCATTATAGCTTATATCTTGAAAGCAACCCTCCCAGAAAATGAAGTGGAAGCCCGGCAGATAATGCGAAGGTCAAAAGCATACACCGTCATCAATCAAGAGTTTTTTTGACGGGGAAAAAAAAAACTCTTGATTGATGACAAGAGATGCTCCTGGAAATACAAGAGGAGTGTCACTTAGATACTCCAGAGATGTGTAGAGCCGGCAGAAGGACAAGAGATGCTCCTGGAAATACATCAGGGGGAGTGTGGACATCATGCATCATCCCGGGCCCTGGTGGCAAAAGTGTTCCGGCATGGGTTCTACTGGCCCACTGCGCTGCAGCAAGCAGAAGATATTGTCCGGAAGTGTGGAGGATGCCAGAGATTTGCTCACCGGATACATATGCCGGCGTCAGCACTGAAGACCATCCCTATCACTTGGCCATTCGCAGTATGGTGTTTGGATATGGTCGGGCAATTCAAGCCGGCAAGAGGCAATATGACACATATACTGGTGATGGTGGACAAGTTCACCAAGTGGATAGAAGTCAAGCCAATCCGGAAGTGTGATGGACACACCGCTGTGCAATTCCTGAAAGACATCATCTTGAGATACGGATACCCGCACAGCATTATCACGGATAATGGCACCAACTTTGTTGTGGGGGAATTCGCTCGATTTTGTGCTGAGAAGGGAATCCGGCTGGATGTAGCATCAGTTGCACACCCGGAAGCAAATGGGCAAGTCGAAAGAGCGAATGCCTTAGTCTTAGCCGGCATCAAATCCCGTTTGATCGAACCACTGTTGAGAACTCCGGGATGCTGGATAGAGGAGTTACCGGCGGTGTTATGGGGTCTCCGGACTACACCGAATAGATCTACCGGGTACACGCCATTCTTCATGGTATACGGTGCTGAGGCAGTACTACCGACTGACATACAGTATGATTCTCCGAGAGTGACAATGTTCACCGAGACGGAGGCAAAGGAGGCCCGAGAAGATGATGTAGATTTACTCGAAGAGGCAAGAGAATTGGCACTATCTCGGTCTGCAATTTATCAACAGAATCTCCGTCGCTATCATAGCCGGAAAGTGCACCCGAGGGTGTTCCGAGAAGGGGATCTTGTGCTGAGGATCATCCAACGCACGACTGGAATGCATAAATTGTCACCTCCATGGGAGGGACCTTTTGTGATAAGCAGGGCATTGCACAATGATTCTTATTACCTTGTAGATGCACAGGAAGCTAGGAAAGGTGTAATGGACAAATCCGGTGAGGAAACAAAGCGTCCATGGAATGTAGCACTACTTCGCCCCTTTTACACATAAAGGGCTCAGTGTATGTTGTATCTCAATTTTTAGTATTAATGAAAGTAAGGAACCCGGGGACTGCCTGGTTATGTGCATGTCTTGTTTTTATTTGTGTCAAGTTCATTTGTTGTTTTATACCGGCATCTCGGGAAGGAACCCGGGGACTGCCGGGTTGCTATCTTTTATGTTATTTGTATGCCGGGAAAGTTCCGAGTTCGATTCTCAAAGTCAAAGTAATGTATGTCATGTGAAATCATCTTGTGACTCGACTGACGCACGCCGAAATGGTAGTCAAGAGCAAAGAGAGGGAAGGTGGGAAACACGAAAATGGTCTCGGGGACTCGGAGCAGGAACTTATCCGGCATACCTGTTTTTTACTAACTTAGTTGTTTTTTATGTCGGGAATTCGGTTAGTCGGGACTCAGATTGTTTTAAGTAGTGTATGCCGTATGTGGAGTTTTGTGACTCGACTGTCGAACGCCGAAATGGTAGACAAGAGCAGAAATTACCTAAGTACGGTAAACATGAAAAACAACTCGGGAACTCATAACCGAATAAATTGACATAAGTTACTCGGATAAATAATTCAGTACGAAACGAGAATAATATAAGTGTATATTATATTTTGCACCCGGCCTCCCGGGGATGTAACAGACCTACTCCTAAATATTTCTAAGTGATAGGAGATGTCGGCTTCTCGACGGGGACATCAGCAGGAGCAGCGACCTCGGGAGCGGCATCAGCAGGAGCAGCAGGAGCAGCAGTCCCGGTGGCATCAGCAGCAGCAGCGATCTCGGAAGAAGCAGCAGGAGCAGCTTCTGCTTCAGTTCCGGCAGCGCTACTCGGGGCGTCGGGGCGCACCTCGGTCTGGAAGACCTCGGGTCTCGGTGAAGTCGTAGCATCCCGGGGAACCACGCTGTCGGGCGCGGCACCGGAGGCAGCGTCGTCTTCCTCCGGAATCGCGTCATCCGCATCGCCGGTCGCGCCGGTGTCTTCGTCATCCTCATAATCTGATTCGGAATCAGAAGGAACGGCGCTCGCGGTGAAGGTGCGGATGCTGGCCCACGAGGCGATGCGATGCGCCACCTCTTGTCGGCGCTCGACCTTTGCCGGATCGCTGCACCACGGCGAAATCGTCCGCAGGCGCTGGATCGCCTCCAGATCAAGACCTTCGTACCAACTAAGTACTTGGGTCAAGACCTGGTCGGCACCAGCCCGCGCACCGGAACGCTTCCAAGCGTGGAGGCGCCTCCCGGCACACTGGAGTGCGCTCGCGAGCTCGGCAACCGAAAGCGTCGCGCGGATACTCGGCCACAGTGCGCCGTGGACGTGGACCGCAGCGCTAAGCAGCTCCGTCCCGATAGACCGAAGAGGCACTATCCGGGCCTTCAGGGCGGTGAGGTGATCCTCGATATCCCAGGCATCCGAGACAGGGCCCTTCCCGGCGCGCTTCTCTCGGGCGGCAGCAACGGCAAGGGCGGCAGCATCGCGGGAGTGCTCGAATTCTCCTTTAAAAAGAAGAGCTGTCAAACGGCTAGGTCATAAGAAAAGCAACAGCAAAGAAAGAAAGCAACAAGAGAAGAGGGATGTCGGTCCACTTACTGTTAAAATCCCGGTTCAGTACAGTGAGCTCGGAGAGCCAAGTATCGGACCGTGACCGGAGGAGAGCCAGCTCGGTCTCGGCAAGATGCGCACGCTCCTCGGACTGGTCCAAGGTTTCCTTTTGCTTCTTTGTCGCCTCGATGAAGCGCGTCTTCATCTCGGTCGCCGCAGCCTTGACTTTTTCGAGCTCGCCGTTGAGTCGCGCGATCTCGGCTTGCGCGGTGGCAAGTGCGGCCTTCTGGTCTACCGAGACCTTGCGCGCGGCGTCTCGCTCCTCCCGGAGGCGCCCCTCGCACTTCTTGGACTGACCGAGGTCAGCAAGAACTCGGTTGAAGATGCTGCAGCGTTTCTTGCTGCACTCCTGAAATCAAGACAAAGAAGGAGGAATCAGCCGGGGGAAAATGTAAGGAAATCGGGAGAGTACGGAATCTCTAGCGCATAAAAAGCTACCCGGATGGGAGGATCTCGGGGACTTGGTCTCCAAGTCCTGAAATTTTCTCTAAGATTGGAACCTAGTGATCTGCTATTCGGTGGAATCTAGAGCACTAAGCACCAATCTCGGGGACTAGTGGTTATGGAGGAAATTTTGAAACAAGCTACCCGGATGGGAGGATCTCGGGGACTCGTTATCGGAGTCCTGGAATTTTCTCTAAGATTGGAACCTAGTGATCTGCTATTCGGTGGAATCTAGAGCACTAAGCACCAATCTCGGGGACTAGTGGTTATGGAGGAAATTTTGAAACAAGCTACCCGGATGGGAGGATCTCGGGGACTCGTTATCCGAGTCCTGGAATTTTCTCTAAGATTGGAACCTAGTGATCTGCTATTCGGTGGAATCTAGAGCACTAAGCACCAATCTCGGGGACTAGTGGTGGTGGAAGGAACAAATGTTTTTTGGTGAAAGAAATAGAACAGGCTTACCTCGGTCACCCGAGTAACATCCAGCGCGGCCACCTGGAGAGCGTGCAGAGCTTGGGCGTTGTGGCTTGGGCCTGCAGCGTGCAAGTCTCCCGCGGTCTCGGAGGCGTCGGCGGCAAGCCAGGCCTGGTTGTATTCATCAACAACCTGTATGCCGGAGCCGCCGGGCGCGCGGGTAGCAGCAATATCCCGGGATCCTGAAGGCACAAAGGAGCTAACGGTTGCTCGCAACATCCGCAAGGCAGCAGTAGGGATCTCGGCGGGAGGCGGTGGTAACGATGAAAACGTACCCGTGCGCAGCACCAAGTCTTGGGCCGAGGATGTCGGGGCAGCTGCAGGCTTGGCAGAAGTTGTTTTCTGCCCAGCAACCTTGGGGCGCGACTTCGCGGCAGGTTGATCAGCTGGCCGGGAGGAGGCTGCGGGCCGTTTCTCCGGGGCAGTCTTCTCCGAAGCTTGCCGGGAAGGACCGCTTGGCACGGACTGCCGGGGAGGGCTCAAGATCTCCGCCTCAAGTCCGGGCACCCGGCGCGGACTTTCCGGAAGAAGAATGTCTCCCGAGGTGGTCGTGGCCTGCACCGGGATCTCGTCGATCACCGGGCAAGCATCCGGAGTCACGACGGTAGCCGGCGCGGCACCGGAGGCAGCAGGCTCGCTTCCTCGAGTAGAAGGGCGAGGAGGAGAAGGGGAAGCCCGAGCCGGGCTGGGAGTCCGAGTTCCGGGAGGAGGAGGAATAGCAGGTGACGGGAGGTCAAGTGCGTCCCTGAAAGAAAATATCTCAGTAATAATTTATGGAGAAGGCAAAATCATATGGCATAAGGCAAGGAGAATGTACCCGGAGTCCACAGTGGGAGGGCCCCTTTGCCGGCGCCGAGGAGGCTTCTCGGCCGTTTGTTTATTCGGCTTGCTCCTCTTGGGGGGGTTGCCGGAGTTATCGGCAGCCTCAGTGTCGGAAGCCGCGCGCTTCCGGCTCTCGGCGCGTTTGGTCCCGGCCGTCGGCTTCGGAACCACTGCTGAGGCCCAGTTGAGAGGGAGAGCGTCAATTACATCGAGAATTTGGCAGTCAATCTCATCCTCATCATCCGAAGAAATGGAAACCGCCTCTGAGATTGAAGGGTTACCCGGGGCAGCAACTTTGACTAGAGGAATGGCGAGATGGTCCTCGCCGTCGGGGTCCTTTCTCGGCATCTTAGCCGGCACCGGGATGTTCGGCACGAAATTCCCGTTGGCGTGGACTGCGTCCTCCTCGGCTTGCCGCTCGAATAACTGCGCAAACAAATCACCACATGATGACCATGTCGGTTTCCAGGTGAACGCGAGTACGGATGCGATTGAACGAAAGACAGACAGGAGCACCTGTTTTAATGGTTTTTTTCCGGGATCCCCCAATGACACCCCAAACATACTCATCCGACATCTTCGTCCGAGCAATAGCTCGGACACGTCGGACGACCAGGGACGGTCCAGAGGGAAAATACTGGTCCTGGTGGGGTCATAGCTCCCATCCATATGGCACATCTTGTGCACTCGGGTTTGCAGAGGGCAGACGCGGCGGATAATGAAGCAGCGCAAGAGATCGTCGCCGGTCATCTTGTTGGTCAGCGCCGCGAGGACGTCGTGCATACACTTAACCTCTTCGGTGTCGGGGAACCGTTTCCAGAGATTGAACTTGCGAGGAGGACCATTGACGAACTCCGGTAAATTTATGAAATCCGGGTTCGAGGATCCCGGACCATCTCCCGAGTTCTCCCGGTTCTTCACGTAGAAGAAGCTGCGCTGCCACTTCCGGCAGGATTCTAGTCCTTTGACTATAGGGAATCCGGAGTCAGCACGAGGGATGATGGTGGCCGCTCCGCAATCGACCAAGTCTTTTACTTTCTGATCCGGGTTGGGGATGACTTGGCGACGAAGGATGAAATAACTGGCCCAAAGATCCAGGAAGGGCCACACGCCGAGATATGCTTCCGCATAGGTGGTGAAGACCGAGAGCATCATAATGGCGTTGGCTGGGAGGTGATGCGGTTGGAGGCTGTAGGTGTCGAGGAAGTCGCGGAAGAAGGGGCTAGCCGGAAGCCCAAACCCACGCTCGAAATGCGTAAGGAATACAACGTATTCCCCGGGTAGAGGTTCCGGCTCAACCTCGCCCTCTGGAAGACGGCTCTCAACTTCTGGCGGAATCCGGTGAGTCCGGTACAGCCAGTCCAGGTCCCATTGTTTGGTTTCGGATCCATCCCCGCATCCCCGGATACTTTCTTCACCCATGTCGGAGAAGTCTGCAGGTGTATCCGGGCTACTCTGCAGGCGCAGCGGCGGTTAGTCGGAATTAGTCTACCGGGAGCTAAGATGCCGGATCGCAAACTGCTAAACACAACCGGGTTCCTGGCAAATAAGATCTACCGTGTGCTAGAAAATCAAAACAAAAGGGAGGAAAAAAGGTTCGGGCTAAACTCAAACGACGCCAGGTACGAGCAAAAGGCATGAGTCCTACAGCAACTAGCATCACCGCAATGCACCCCGTGCGCGCCGCTCGTGTCACGCTCACCGGTGGCGGCTCAACCGCGCGTGCGGTAGGGCACGGCCGAAGGCGAGCGGTTATTCTACCAAAAGAGATCATCGGAGTGGGGAGAGCAACTTACCGGAGAAGAGGAGGTCGGTGACGTGCGAGAGGAACGGCGGTGTTTGAGCTCCGGCGAACGGCGAGGGCGACGGCGCTCGGGCGACGAGTGCAGCGGCGGCGATGCGCTCGAGACAAGGATGGAAGAGAAGCAACGAAGAGGAAGGAGGAGAGGAGACCGTTCCGGTCCCCTATTTATGGGGGGGATTCCGGAGCGGTTCCCAGTTTTCCCGCCCACGATCTCCACGATCGTGGGTGGGATCTGTTTTGCGCAACGCACCACGTGGCGCTAGCCGGAGCGCCCGATCCAGCCACACCGAGGGTCACACGGCCCCAACGGTTGGGCTTCGGATCGGCTGCGGCTCCCGGCACGGGAACCCAAGCAACAGCGTGCTCGGGCAGAAGCACTCAAGTGCATTTCTGCTCAGACGGGACGTCGGGTGGGGCCCAGCTCGAAATCTGGAAGTTCGATACGGGGCCAACGGTCAAGATTCACTGAGACTGCGTTATCCGGTTGCAGGCTTCGTCTCCCGGTTAAAACAGTCTCGGTAAGGAGGTCTCGGGAGAAATCAATCTCGGCAAGAAAGCGGAAGGTGATGTCATGTGTTCTCGGAAGATAGTTGTTGTTTAAAGCTGATCCCGCACATCATCCGTGGTCGCTGTGCAGCACCAGCTTCGGGGACTAGTGTCGGGGGGCTGCCCCCCGGGTAGGGGTAGATCCCGGAATACCTCAGCAGTGTGCCAACAGTACTTGACCTTTGGCATGAGCAAGGGACACCCCCTGGTGTGCTGAAGGGGCAACTTGACCCTTGAGCGCTGCTAGAGGGCAAAGTGCCTCCTGGCAGGCGCAAGGGTCAGCTCTGTCAGCTATAAATAGACACCCACGGCCTTCACAATCGCAGCACAAGCATGAGCGGGTGGTTCCTCTAAGAACTAGCTTCTCGAAGATGTCTTTGCCGATAGGCTAAGACATCTTCGGGAGGCTAGGCCTAGAGATACTCATCCTGGGGCGAGCTCGGACGCCTCCGGAAAGGATCCCGGATCTCGGGCTCCGAGGAAACTCTCGGAAGGAGGTGTACTCGGCTTTACCGAATAGATAGTCCGGATAGGTACTAACCGGAGTCTATGTCTCGGTCTTGACCTTGTGTAGGAGAAGCTCACAGTGGCAAGCGAAGGAAGTAGCCGGCGTGAGGGCTTCCGGTAGGCCGTCAACGGTCTATAGTAGACTTTCCCGTCTGTTGCGGGGGGAAGTACCATTCCGCCTGACACGGAAGCATGGTCACCTCCCGCCTGACACGGAAGCATGGTCACCTCCCGCCTGGCACGGGAGCGCGTCAGCCGGTACGACCACGGTACGACAAGACCTGACATGCCTAGCCCGGCAATCCGGAAAAGGCTATCCGGGATGGGCCAAGACATGTCTTGTCTCTGGCAGGGGGACAATGATGGTTCAGGACGGCGCCTGCTGTCCTTATCGAGATGATGACGAAGGGGCTACACCGGATAGCGCGGCGACTAGGTCGCACTAGCCGGTGACGGCATGCCGGCTAGGCCTGTCCGGTGGGGCCAAGCTGATTTAGGGTTTCCGGCCCTCCTGGCCGGAACTCTATAAAAGGCGCCATAACTGCCTCTGTGAAGGAGAGACCAACTTGGGAGCCAAAGCTATAGTCACATTTACTCTTATAGCATTTACTTCTTCACACCTTGAGTTCATCTAGTTCTTTGTACTCCTCCCTTTGAGAGATCTAGCAGCAAGTTGTAACTCTTGTACCATTGTTATATAGAGAGGAAAGGCAGGAGTAGGGGTGTTACCTCCTCACGAGGGCCCTGAACCTGGGTATATCGTGTGTGTGTTGTGTGCCTTCGTGCATTTGTTTGTGTTTGTTAGATCTTCCTCCTCGCACTTTGATCTTGTTTCTTGTTCCTAGGAGATCTCGGTTATACCGGGATCCTCCTCGCGTGGGCTATTCAGCTCGCTATCCCTCCCCGGATCCACCAACGTCCATCGGCCCCACACATTAGCCATCCTATGGCATCTGCCGTGACACCACCACGACAGAGACCGAAAGACATGACGGTGTATTCATAGAGGCCATAACGAGTGGTGAAAGCTGTCTTTGGAATGTCTTCTTTGGGAATCTTGATCTGGTGATAACCTGACCTCAAGTCCAACTTGGAGAAAACTTTGGCACCAGCGAGTTGATCAAACAGGTCATTGATGCAAGGTAGGGGATACTTGTTCTTGATGGTTTTCTTGTTCAGAGGAAGGTAGTCAACAACCAGTCGCTCAGTCGTGTCCCTCTTTTTGACAAACAGAGTAGGACAACCCCAAGGAGAAGTACTAGGTTGGATGTGACCTTTACTTTCCAACTCCTCTAGCTGTCTCTTAAGTTCAACCAGTTCTTTGGGGCCCATCTTGTAAGGACGTTTGGAGATAGGAGCAGTGCCTGGTTCTAGTTCAATAACGAACTCCACGGCTCTGTCAAGCGGCATGACTGGCAATTCTTCAGGAAAGACTTCAGGAAAATCTCGGACCACCGGTATATCTTCCATAGCAGGGAGAGGATGAACATTGAGAGCGAAAAGCTAAGCTGAAGAGGTTTGATTTGGAGAATAGACTATCTGTCCAGAAGGATGAGAAAGAGTTACAGTCTTTGTGGAACAGTCTATCTTAGCTTTGTTGGCCTTCAACCAATCCATGCCGAGAATGACATCAATGTCTGAGTTACCCAGAAGAATTAAGGAAGCAATGAACAAATGACCTCCAATTTGAATTTGGTTTCCATGGCTTACCATGGAAGTCTGCATTTGCGTTCTCGGAGAATGGATCACGAGTGGAATAGATAAGGGATCTAGAGTCAGCTTCGTTGTTTCAGCGAAGGTTACTGACACACAAGAATTAGATGCTCCAGTATCGAACAATACCTTAGCAGGAAAAGAGTTAACTAGGAGTTTGCCCATTACAACTTCTGGAGCTTCCTCTGCCTCTTTGGCGTTGAGGTGGTTCACCCTTCCACTCCTAGCTGTAGGCAAATTGCTGGGGAAAGCAAAAACTAAAGCTTGTGTTGGAGAAGAACGAGCTTGTTGCTTATGAAGCTTGTTTGGGGGACAATGGATAGAGATATGGCCTGGATCACCGCACTTGAAGCAGGTTTTTGAAGTCGCTGGCTTTGGCGGAATTTGAACACTGGGCCTTTTCTGAGCCTGAGAACCTCTTGTAGGAAACATTACGGAGGGAGGACGAGGAGTGAACCCTGAAGGGCTTGGAAGATAGGTGTGTTGAGTTGGAGATGCATATGGAACCCAAAGCTTACGCTTTTGTGGAGGCATGGTGTTTGCTGAAGAAGAAGCACCTTCAAGAGCATGTTTTCGAGATTCTTCAAACATCTCACGACCAAATTCCTCCCGGAGGGCTGTGTTCACGAGCTCTTCAAAGTTAACGCACTTGAAAAAGGTGCGTGCATACTTCAGATTTGGGCTTAGACCTCTGCGAAATTTGGCTTGCTTCTGGGCATCAGTTGATACCTCATCTTGAGCATAGCGAGTCAGACGGTTAAACTCAGCTTAATAGTCTAGCACAGACATGCTTCCCTGAGTCATGTCATAGAATTCATCACGCTTTCTTTCCATGACCCCATCGGGAATATGGTGGTGTTTGAAAGCCTCCTTGAACTCATCCCAAGTGATAACAACACCTGGTGCTCGTAACTGTTGGAAGTTCTCCCACCAAGACATGGATTTTCCGCGGAGAAGATAGGACACAAACGGAACACGGTCCTCATCGGACTCATGAGAAACAGCCAGAGCATTGTTCATCTCACGCAGCCAGTCATCAGCATCAAGTGGCTCAGAGGGAACATCAAACGTGCGTGGGTTGAGCTGGAGGAACTCTACAATTGTCACGCGGCAGTTGCCCTGGTTTTGGTTTTGCTGAAAGTGACCCAAAACTTGCATCATCTGAGACATCACTTGCCTCATTTCGGATGGCATTTGAGTATCTTCTTCGCCACTCTCCATCCTGAGGAGGATACAACGTTAACACCATAATCGGATAAACAAAATCCAATGTAAGCGCTTAAAGGAACAACTCCAGATTGCTTAGAAAAGACAACAAGGAACAAGACATGGCCATCCATCATTGTACGCCACTTTGTTTACTTCCAGAAAGGTTCACAGAGAGGTAAGAACGAAGACTAGCACTAGAACGAGGAAAATCAACTGAGCTTGACGTAACTCCACCAAAGAGGAGAAACAACTGATTGATTCAAGAATGAAACTGAACGTAGCCGAAGAGGTTGATAACTGCTAAAACGAAGAGCACCACCTTGAAGACACCTGCAACTATGGTATTACAGAAACCCAGAACACGTGATGTCCTAATTTTAAAATTTAGGTGAGAAGGGAAATATCGTAACACTTCCTTACCAGAATAACAGGGAGGGTGGGTGGGGAAAGAAGTAAAAGAACAGAATTCCTACTCTCACGTTTAAAAATTTCCTGATAGCTACAAAATATTTTTCTAGACTCAAGCAACGACCAGTAGAAGGGAACCTAAGGGCGTTTCAACTCTGATAACAACTGTCAGACCCTGGATTCAGGCTACACAAACGAAACGTATCGGTTGGGCCACACAACAAGGAACATACTGGGGTTACCAATCCCAGGAAACAAGCAGGCCAGGCTCGGAATGGATCATCGGCTGACAGCTCTTGGCGACCCAATTGTCACATACGTTTCAAGATTGTGCACGCAAGAACGCAAAAAGTCTTCCAACTAGTATACTTCAACCATACACACATGGTATACGAGTCGGGTTTTTAACAAGTTGAAACCACAGAATAAACCTAAGACACAAAGAAAGGAAATAATATCCAAAAGCTCTCACTGAGCAAAATAAAACGAATGGCACCAATCAAGGGACAGTGGTCCACCAGGAAGAAGCCCATCCACGCGGTCATGAGAAGGCCCATCCAGGAAGCAAAGGGCTCAAGGCCGAAACGGAAAAAGAAGGCCCATCCACGCGGTCCACCAGGAAGAAGCCCAGGGGAACTCTAACTACTCGTCGTAGATCTCGTCGTCGAACTCCACGTAGTATCCACCAACCTGGTCGTGCGGAGAATCCTCAACTGTAGAAAAACCACAGCCCGCGAACGGGTCAATACACCGAAGCGTATCGAACAAGCTTAAGCTAACAGGTTACAAAACTGTAAGACTCCCAAAATATGGTGTTAAGTGGACTTAGCGGCATCAGCACTAGCAACCTAATAGAGACACGCTACAACTTCCGTCTAAGTTAGAGAGGGATAAGAAAGCGCATAAGTTAACCATCTACAACTAACACCAATCTTAACTCATTCTCGGATTAACCCCCTCAACCAAGTATGAGGAAGCAATTCGGGAATACTCACACATTGAACAAATTTTAGTTACCAGTTATTGTGAAAGTAATTCTATATTACTAGTCAGGTTAATTAACAATGATTAGGTGTAAGTTGTCTATGATCTTGTTAGCCAGCATCATCACCAAGTCGTCCATAACCGTGGACACGGCTCATCGATAAGATTATAACCTGCAGGGGTGCACTACTGGACCCGTACTCGTTCGATCAACCCCAAAAGCAAAGCCAGAAGGTAGGGCATCTCAACACGGCAAATCTCTTCTCTACAGCCCATCCAGGGAACCGCATGATTGTGTGCACGGCTAATCAGGTCCAGTGCCCGCGGGATCGACCTTCATAGCACTCTAAGAACGTGCCACCCTATATGAGAATCGACTACTCCATCATCATGAGATCGTTAGGTAACATAAGCATGCATCAAATGGAAAGTCCGAACTACTTGCGGCACCCTGGATAAGAAGCGAATTAGATCGAAGCCGCGGGGGGCTCCATAGGGCCTCCCACAAGCGGTTAGTGCGCTCAAATTTGGATCCGAGGACAAGAACTGAGTTCCTAGGTCGACACTTAGCAGAACAAAGAACCTCGCAAGGCCTTCCGCCGGTGCCTTATCTTTTAATTATAATACCCCAATAAAAGATAGCATTTTATTAAAGTAGACAATCTATCATACTAAGTATAAATGACATAGGACAAACAGACTCGCATAACCAACCTTAAGCATGCACTACGACTCGCAAGGCTAACAGATAAACATACAACAGGTGATAGGATGTGGGGATAAAGTTGTATGGGCTCTAGGATAAACATATGATGGGATCACAATTCAAGAATCGTAACTAGGATAGCATAGATCAAAAGACAAGGATGAAAATCAAACAATCGTGTAACCTGTTAGCAGAAGCTTGCCTGGCAGCTCGTGGCCCGGCACAAAAGCTGGAATCTCCAGGATGAAAGTATCGACAGCAGACACGTCATCGTCTACCCAGAGAAGAGCAAAACACAGACAATAGGAAACATAATCAATACAAAGCAAATGCGCAATCAAATGATGTTGCAATATGGTATGAGATGATTAGGTCATATTAATGCGGGGATGAAATCCCGGCAGAAAGATTAGGTTACAAATTATTTATGTAACCTACAATTTAAATGTTGTTTAACCTATATAGCAGGTATGGTGATATAATTAATTTAAATGGAGTAGAAATTAATTAAAAATTTACCCAACACATTCCATTTTTATTATTTAAGTACAAAATATTTATCTACGCAACAGATTAAATGTTATTAGCATGGCAAGACATGGTGTAGATAATAAGAGCAACTTAAATGGAACTAGTGGAATTGGCGCGGCGCACGCCGCGTCCTTGATGCCAATTTTTGGAAGAATTTATTTTTTTTGAAATTTTCGAATTTGAATTTCAACAATGTGGCACATAATGTTAGCATTTTTGTGTGTGGTTATGTTGGTATGTTTTCATATTTTGTTGGATGAGTATATTTGAATAGAAAATTCTTGTTGAATTAATATATTTGTATTTCTGATATAAGTAGATAGAGGTTTATTTATAGCATTTTCCGATATATTGTATGGAATATCGGAATATTTGCCTAGATGCTGGCCATATTAGAATGGTCAAGCATGTTTTTACTTTCTTGTGAGTATGTAGCTTTAAATATTATGAAATGCAAGTACTAACCGAAACTGAATGAGTAAACAACTACTTTTAAAAAAGTATGGTTTACAGCGAAAGAAAGAGCAAACATTCTAATTTATCTCTTACATATGCCTAAACAACACACAGTGGTAAACAATCAATTGGTTGCAAAGCTGGAGTTAAAGAATAACTTCTCAAAGCTGGTACGAATTGGGTGTGTATTGACACACCTTCTTACAACCTTTACGGTAAAGAACACACCATCTTAGGAATATTGGATCTGCAGAAGAAAATTTGACTTTTAATTGAAAACAATCAAAAGGAATGCAAGTTCTTTTCGAGTTCGGGAGAGGATGGGGCTGCGGGACGGGTGGATGCTACGACTAATGGTTCAGTGCAACATGACTGGAAGGTAAGATCTATTCAGGTGGCTTCTTGTTCTGTTCAATGGTTCATATTTTGCGTTTCCAGAACATCTTCTTAAGCAAGTGTTGCAGCAGACACTTCAGTACGAACCAACCGGAAGACATGCAATGTAAATTGATGAGCTGCTTCTAGGAGACCTCATAGGATTGCTGTCAAGGATATAAGATCGTGCTATTTAGTCCTGGATAGTGTACGCACTAACAACGTGGAAAAATTTGGACAGTGGTAAGGAATCTGGAGGTAAGTAAATCGATACACCTTACTCATGCTTCTTCCTTTCAGTTCTGTAAAACTATAAGTATTCAGTTTGGAAAATAAGCATGGACAAAATTACGGAAGAGATATATAAAGTAGTTGCTCCATGATAATAAGCAGATGAGCACCCAAATTGTTTAATACAGCTACGCCGTCATATATCACGAATGCAAACTAAGTGTCATTTAAGTTTAGACAGAGAAGTTTTTGAATGCATCAATAGTTGAATAAAACTGAATGACAGTCACACGTTGCCAAATTATTTGGTAGTACTAAATCTATTTTGTTAACACTGATTTAAATTTGTTTTGGTGCTAAAATATTGCAGTCCAAAACTAAAGCACATACATTTGGAACATATACCTGCCTTGCATGCCAATTATTTGATTGCCTGACTTTATTATCCTGAGGATAAAGCCATAGAAAGAAATAGCATCACCAAACAGTAGAGATAACAGGAAAAAGCCAGAGCTGAACATGGGAGCAATACTTAGTCATTGCATAGTACTTGCTATTTGAGCCTTACCAAACAGTACATAGAACAGGAAAAAAAAGTAAGAGCTAAATATGGGAGCAATACTTAGTCAATGCACAGTACTTGCTATTTGCTCGAAAGCCATTGGATACAAAGGTAGGAGAGGAGAAGACTAATACCAGGTGGTGGTCACAATTACATGACGATGCCGACACATGCCTTCTGAAAACAAACAGTCAGAGAATCAAAATAATAAGCTGAATTTGCACAGATAGCACCTACTTTGGTGCTTTGGAATATGCCTTGGCTTGTGGAATATCTAAAGCAGGAAAAATAGGCTCAGCAAGCACCAATCATTTAGATTGGCTAGCTTCTTAACAACAGAACGTAGGGGGAGCACCAGTCAGGGGAGCACCGACTGGCGCAAATTGTAAAATCCTAGTGGAATCATTATTAAGCAATTAAAAAAAAACTACAAAGCTGACAGGTAAGTTTTGATGCATTGTACCACACAAATCTTATACTCAATCCAAGCAGCCCTCTAGTAGTATTCGCATAATTATACAACCCGAAAAAATAGATATAATCGAGGAAGTGGCACAGAAGGAATAATTGGGCTTTGTGGATGAGTACCCCTGATGTAGTACAAATTGGTAAAATCCAATTGAGACCAGCTTCTAGGTTGGTTCAAGAAAACTACCTGGTTGACAAATAAGCTACCAGACATGTTACCCCCACTTATTCTATACTCAATACAGGCAACCCCTTAGTGGACTCTACATGCTCATACATACATGTTACATTTACAGGATTTAGAGACCTAATGCGTAATCAATCAAGATATCACTAATATATGCAACTTCGTTCCAAAGAGAATACTGAATCTTCTAGTTATAGTTTCCATCCTTTTGCATTTCCTAGAAACTCATTATACCTAACTGTATGATGGCGAAGACGATGACCCAATCCAATCCCGGCAGACGTTCCTTTTCTCCAAACAATAAGAGACCACTTGCACTTGTCAAGTAACAATATCAAACAACTCAATACCACCCCCCACCCCCCAATGTAAACATGGTAGAAGAGAAAATTTTGCAGCGGAAGGATCCTGGGCAGGGCATCTTCTTGATGGACACGGAACCGAGATAATTCCTTAGAATAGATACAACAATCAACATATCTAAGCTACTACACAGAATTATCACAAAAAATAAAGCCTAATGAAGTAACTCTGAATGTACATATCTAAGTTACTGCACATAATTATCACAAAAAGCATTTAGTTGATGGAAATCTGAATATGAATAGACCTATCCTTGAGAAATAACTTTGATGTGGCTAAGGTGAATATAGAAAAATAACCTAATGAAACTCAGACAGGTTTCTGCCTAAAATGACCACAAGAAGAATATTTAGCTCGGAGAAAACATTAAACATGCCTACCATAGTCTAGAAAAAAGATGCAATTAATTCTAATCTGTAATGGGAATTTGAAAGTATCTTTCACTTAGTAACCTCCTATCTAAGCCACTGGAGCCCCTGAATTATACTAAAGGATATACAGTGGTACAAATATTTGATGTCCTGGAAAATTGGTGAGAAGCCAGAGGACATGATGCAGCAACCACAGTCGATTGGATAGAAGAGGACAACTTTAAAAATGAAGTAGCAACTGTAAACACACATAAAGAATGAAAAGACCTTTGGTTAGTTCTGTTTGAAGGAGGCTGCAGCTACCTTTGTTTTAAGTCGACAATTTTATTAATTTGACCATCGCTATTTCCAGTAAGATAACATAACACAATCTGCATGAACATGTAAAGATGGTAAAACATTAAATCATCAAGGACGAACAGTCAAATTAGAATGCATCTTATGGTAGCTAACGGGGACGATAGCATCTGTTTCTAGGTAATATATAGAATGTAAATGCTAGCTAACATATAAAATCAATGTGAAATACGAAGATACATTAGCAATAAAATCATTAACAATAAAATAAATATGCATCTCTATTTCCATGTCCATCCTGATCCAGTATGTGCGGCACGTGTTTGTTTCAGGGAAAATTATAAACACATTCAGTAATCAGAATTCCTGCAGGTAAATTAGGCAGCAAAATATACAACATGTGTAATTAAGGTGCAAAACCTAAATAAGTGCGGCTATCTGCTAATGTTATCCCGGTCCCACAAAATTTCTATTTAGTTATAATTAACCTGTTTCTAATCAATTTACTTTAATTTTTTTCATCAAGTTACAAATAGTCAAATTTCCCACTAACTGAAGGCTACAGCATACTCATATATTACTGTCATCTAGAAGTAAAATATACATGCTGAATTTCAATGCAGAGAAGAACCTGGTAGTAAGGCTCTAACACCAAGCTGTAAGTCATAGACGCGAATCATAAACGTGTAAAATAAGAACAATGACACAAATTTCTGTGTTTTTTATCTGTAGAACTGAGAAATGGTTGTTCTATGCAAACAAAACTTACACAACAGTGGACTTAATTAAGGTCTACAATACTGCATCACCATTACAAAGAGGCCATAATAGACACATAAAGTTTGATTTGTGGTTGACATACAAATGATAAGTACCTCAACAAATCTCGAATTGGAGAACCGCCGCCTCTGCTGCTGGCAAAGGTATTCCGCGAGGATAACACTACACGCCAGACGAACATCCCCTAATCCTCTTGACTATTCTGCATCACCAGAAGCATGCATCCTTAGATTGTCAGGGAACCTCAAGACAAACATAGAATAACATCAACTTTGGACGATAAGAGCATCTCTCCGTGGAGATGGAGCTCCCAAAGCACGTGTCGCCTTATTCGCATTCTTCTCCTCGAGCACCTTCTTGTCCCTACGGCAACCAGAATTGCAGGAGCCGGACTGGCAACGAACCAGACCTCCAATCCAAGATTCATCAGTGGTGGAAAAAGAAACGAACCTCTGACGATGATGCTCCGGTGTGACGATGTGACTGATGTTCTTGGAGTTGGGCTTCCGCACTGCTGAGCGGTTGCCTTATCCTGGTCCGCCGCTTGACGTTGGTGGAAAAATAGGAACCACTCGAGCTTGACGCCGCCGCAGCAGTTCGACTGGCCGGCCTTCTCCCACGCGTCTGATGCGTCACCTAGTCCCCTCGGCTGTCCGACCGCCGCCTGCAGCTACAGGGCCTCCCGCGCGTGCCACCTTCCGACCCGTCCCCCCCGCTCCGGCCGCTCTACTCCGCCCGACGCCCACTATGTCGGACCTGGAGGGAGAGGAACCAGGAGGTGGCGGTGATGGCAAGCCAGGCGTCGGTGCGGCGTT
The DNA here is from genome assembly GCA_026929855.1 of Poa annua. Lineage (NCBI taxonomy): Eukaryota > Viridiplantae > Streptophyta > Magnoliopsida > Poales > Poaceae > Poa > Poa annua. The sequence continues at coordinate 100,579,984 of CM049427.1, forward strand.
GGAGCCCGCGGGGGCGACGGCGCAGCGCGCTGGAGGCGGAGAGGTGGAAGGAGCCGGCGACGCCGCCTGCTGTTTTTGGAGGGGAGGTGGAAGAGGGAGCGGCGTGGACAGGTTGCGGCGCGGCCGCATGGAAGGAGGAGGTCGACGGTGGCGCCTGGGCAGCAGCCGCGGTTGTGGGGAAAATGACGACGGGAATAGAAGCTAGGGTTAGCGACGACCTTTTGCAAATGAGTCCCTGCCGTTTCTGCTAATCACGTCTAGGTCCTCGGCGGGCGGGTAATTGCAAAAGTGCGCGTGGCACTGTTCATCACTGTTCATCCGCGAATTGATCGATCTGGGCCGTCGGATCTCGATCGGACGGCCCTGGATGCGAGCGCGGAGAGAGCTCCAATATGAGCAGCCTTTATATATAGGGGTAATTAGGGCATTATATATTTATTATTCCACATATTTCATATTTAATTATTTAAGTGCATTTATTAAATTAAACTAAGAATTTAAAATAAATGATGCAAAATGACATAAGAATGTTATATTAATGTTTATTGCATTTTTTGATATAAAAACATATAAAATTTATTTTATTTGGAGTTGTAGAAATAAAGTTATTGCAATTATAAATCTAGGGTTGTTTCTATAATTGTGCAGGGACTTATTTGTGATGGGAGAAATATCTGGGAGGCCTAGGTGTGAAACACTGAGAGTAGGGGGCTCGGGGTAAATTTACAGTGCCAGTGTCTATGACGAGTGGGTCAGCGAGCTAAAATTAAAATTAAAAAAACGTGGCCTTTTAATGACCGTGGCCGGGGTTCGAACCCGCGAGCTCACGCGAGCGAGCACGGAGCGCATGGCTCTACTAGCCAGGTGGTTCGGTGTAGTGTTCATGTGAGGAAAACATGTTTACGGATTTTGTATAGAAACCGCAAGGTAAACCCTGACAAAACTGAACCTTAAGGGACAGTGGGCACGGCGGAGCGATTTGGCCGGCGGTGACCAAATACGGGTGGCGCTGATCATGCGTGTGGGTGTCGGGAGTGCGGGAAATTGTGGCGGTTCCAATCCGGTGCTCGGATGTGCACGAGGGAGTTCGAAATCTCGCGTGCGTGCTCGACGCCGTGCGTGTCCGTGCGTGCTCGCCGCACCGTGGCGGGCGCGCGACGGTGCTGATGTTTAGCACGAACCGGAGACGGAACGGAGGGGGAGAGACGAGGAGGAGATGCGGCTCACCGAGGCGCACACCATGGCGAGCGGAGGAGGCTTGGGGCGGCCGGAGGTGACCCGTCGGAGTAGCAAAAATGGCGGCGTCGGGGACGGACTTGCGGCGGCTCGACGGAGGCTTCCCCGGTTCGCTACGCCTGGCGTCGATGACGAAACAGTTGCTGGCGCAGTCGCTGGCATAGTAGAAGGGACGCGGAGGAACGGCGCGGCGGCTCGGCAACTCCGGTGATTTTTCGGTGGCGTACCGAGAGGAAAACGAGAGGGGACGGCGGCGCTACGGGGATCTAGGTTTAGGGTTTCTGGGGCTAGCGGTGCGGGGCGTCTTAAGGAGAGGAGGGGGTAGGGCAGGTGGCCGTGGGGGCGCCTCGGCAGAGAGCCAGCGCCATGGCGTGACCTGTAAAGCGAGGTTGAGCTCCCTGCCGTACGAAGAAGGAGACAAGGTAGGTGGGCCGAAGTTAGGCCTTTGGCCCACTTCGGTCAGGTAAGCCATATTTTTTTTTGTTTTCTTTTTCCTTTTTGTTTATCCTTTTTCTGTTTTGTAAATTTAAAACAAAATAGAAAAAGAAAAAGAGATAAAACCTTTTTGACAATTTTTATAGTTTCAAAACAAACTGTTTAAAGTATTGAAAAGATTATTTGTACAAATTTGACACTTCAATTTTCAATTGATTTGAAAAAGCATTTGAATTTAAATATGGGATTTGAAAATTGAAAGTAATTTAATTGAAATGCAATTCAAAATGAAAGCTGCATGATGTCACACTATAATACACCACAAACATACATATTAGGAAAGTACAACTTTTGGGATGTAGCATTTAAGCCTTGAGCTTTTAACCTTGAGGGACAAAAAGTGCTTGGAGGTTGAGCCGTGGGCTGCCTCTTTCGCTAAATGGCTTGACGTGACAATGATCATGGGTAGAACTTGCGTAGGTGCATGATGCTCCATGGATTCTTGACGGGGACGCCGTCTTGCGTCTCGAGGCGAGATGGGCCAGGCCTGGCGATGTGGGTGACCCTGTAGGGACCTTCCCACATCGGGGACAGCTTGTGGAGGCCTTCCCTGGAGAGGATTCGCCTGAGGACGAGATCACCTGCCTCCAGGGTGCGCGAGTGCACGTTGCGGCTGTGGTAGCGTCTCAGGTCCTGCTGGTATTTGGCCGCCCGGAGGGCGGCGCGGCGTCGTAGCCCTTCAAGGAGCAGCAGGTCATCGTTGTGGAGGTCCTTTTGCTGGTCCTCGTTAAAGGCAAGGACCCGTGGGGATCCTTTCTTTATCTCTGTTGGGAGGACTGCATCGGCTCCATAGACGAGGGCGAACGGTGTTTCCCCAGTGGGCTTGGGTGGCGTGGTACGGATGGACCAGAGCACCGAGGGGAGCTCGTTGATCCAGCCCTTACCATGGCCCTTGAGGATATCGAAGGTTTTGGTCTTTAGGCCTTTGAGGACCTCTGCGTTTGCGCACTCAGCCTGTCCATTGCTTTGCGGATGGGCGGGTGAGGCGAAGCAGAGCTTGATGCCCATTCTTTCACAGTAGGCTCTGAAGATGCCACTGGTGAATTGGGAGCCATTGTCGGTGATGATGCGGTTAGGCACTCCGAAGCGGCAGACCAGGCCTCTGATGAATTTCACCGCCGCGACTGCTGTGATTGTGCGCGTCGCCTCCACTTCAGGCCATTTTGTGAACTTGTCAATGGCCACGAAGAGGTAGCGATATCCACCTTGCGCCGTTGGGAAATGTCCCAGGATGTCCAGCCCCCCAGACCGCAAACGGCCACGAGAGCGGAATGGTCTGTCGTCCCAGCGCTGGTTGGTGGATTTGCTTGGCGTGGAATTGGCAGGCTTCACATGTTTGAATGATGTCCATTGCATCTTCAAGCGCTTGAGACCAGTAGAAGCCGCTCCTGAAGACTTTGCCTGCGAGGGTGCGGGCGCACGAATGGTGGCCGCATTCCCCGCTATGGATGTCCTTGATCAGCAGTTTGCCTTCTTCCGGAGGGACGCATTTGAGCGCGACGCCATTTGGGCGCTTGCGACAGAGAATTCCTTCAAGGATTTGGTACGATTTTGCTTGGCGGGCGATTCACTCCGCTTCAACGTCTTCCTCGGGAAGGACCCCTTTGTGGAGGTAATCTTTGATCTCGTCGATCCATTATGTTTCTTGGTGCACCGCTGTGAGCAACAGACGCTCCCCTGTAGGGGGCCCGCAGCCTGGAGCCCCGCTTGCAGGTGGTGGCGGGAGCGCTTCGTCTGTGCTTGCGGGCAGGGCCTCTTGGGGCTGCTTTATGGATGCCTTGACGAGCCTTTCTTCAAAAACACCTAGCGACTAAGCTTGCCTCTTTGATGCGCGCTTGGCGATGTCATCAGCCTCTTGGTTTTCCTTTCTTGGGATGTGCATGAGCTCCATTCCCCTGAAGTTCTTCTCAAGCCTACGGACCTCTTCAAGGTATGCGGCCATGTGGTCGTCCTTAGGCTTGTAGCTTTTGTTAGAGAAGTTGACGAGCAGCTGGGAGTCGCCCTTGATGAGTAGATGCTTGACGCCTAGGGCGATTGCGGCGCGTAGGCCGGCAAGCAAGCCTTCATACTCGGCGATATTGTTGGATATCTTGTTGATTCCGAAGCACAGTTGGACTGCGTAGTACAACTTGTCGCCTTTGTGGGAGATCAGGACTACGCCTGCTCCGCCGCGGCGACAAGCGAAAGCTCCGTCGAACTTCATGGTCCAGAGGCTGGGCATTGCGGCTCCAGAGGGCCCTTTCTCTTCTCCCAAAGGCTTTTCAGGGGTTGGGTCAGTCCATTCGGCGACGAAGCCAGCCAGCGCTATTCCTTTGATTACCCTTGTGGTATCGAAGCGCAAATTGAATGGCTGTAGCTCAATGTTCCACCCTGCGACACGATCTGTTGCATTTGGGTTGCGCAGTATTTGCTCCAGGGGAAAAGAGGTGACCACTGTGATGGGGTGCCCCTGGAAGTAGTGTCGCAGCTTTCTTGAGGCGATGAGGAGCGCGAGGAGAAGCTTCTGCTGCATTGTATACCGCTGGCGAGCATCACACAGTACTGTGGTGACAAAGTAGACTGGATGCTCGACGATCGAAGTTCCTGTAGCCTCGGTGTCTTTTGCCTGAGGTGGCTCAGCTTGGCCCTTGAGGGGGTTTGCCTCAGGGGGCATGGCTTGGGCCTCGAGGGGGTCGGCCTGAAGGGGCTTGCCCTGGACCTCTAGGGGGTTGGCCTCAAGGGGCTTGCCCTGTGCCTCGAGGGGGTTGGCTTCGTGAGGCTCCTCAGGCTCCTCGGCATGAATTTCTTGCAGCAGTGGACTTGGGGCGGCCCTCTCTTGGGGCTTTGGGCCTGGCGGCGGGTTTGTGAGGGCTGCCCTTTCGTCGAGCTCCTTATCAGGAGGCTTTGCCTTTGGAGTGGCTGCACTCTTCTTGTGGAGTACTGGCTCTTCTCTTTCCACCACAAGGACAGCACTGGCTGTTTGCGGAGTAGCTGATAAGTACAGCTTTAGGTGCTCTCCATGCCTTGGGGCTACCATTACTGGTGGGCTGGCCAGATACTTCTTCAAGTCCTCAAATGCTTTTTCCGCTGCAGGGGTCCACTTGAAAGTGCCCGTTCTTTTCATGATCTTGAAGAACGGCAGGGCTCTTTCGCCGAACTTGGAGATGAATCGACCCAAGCTAGCCATGCAGCCTGCCAGGCGTTGCGTGTCCTTGAGCCTGTGCGGAGGTTGCATGTCTTCTATGGCCTTGATTTTGTCTGGGTTTGCCTCTATGCCTCGATGAGACACGAGGAACCCAAGCAATTATCCTGAAGGTACTCCAAAGACGCACTTGGCGGGATTGAGCTTGATGTTCACCTTGCGCAGGCTGGCTGTAACATCCCAACATTTTGGAATGTTCAAAAATCACTAAAATTTAAAACTTTTCTTTTTATTAAAATAAAATATTAAATGCATAAGGAAACCAACTATGAAAGACTTCAAACATGAGTTTAATATTTCAAATGTCACAGTTTAAACATTTTATTATTCAGTGTGTTTCAAAAACCTTAAAATATAATTTGACAAATATTTTACAAACTACAAATCATTTTATTTTAAATAAATTAGTTTCATTTTAAGTATTTGAATTAACCCACTTAGGCATATCTATTCATAAATACAAAGATTTTTCAAAAGGATATATAATTACTAAATGGTTTTCATTCCTTAACTAAGTTCAAAATATAGTTTGGAAATTATAAGCCTATAGTGTATAACTTTAAAACTTCATAGATTTTAAATTAATGAATTAGCCAAATAAAACATTTCATTTGCTTAAATGAATTTCATCTATTTACAAAGCATGAAATGATTAATATATTCTAAATAAGAATAAAATTAAAACAAATGTCTTGTCCAAAGTTGTTATGAGGTTCAAATGAATTATCTTAATATAAAATATATTGGTGCAACATTTATTTTGAATTAAAAATGAATACATTATATCTTCCCTTTTCCATTTTCATATAGTTGTGTTATATCATTAATAATTATACCTAAGCCAAAAATGAATTTAGAAATTGAAAATGAGTTTAAATAACTTAAATTCAAACATATTTGAATATGGGTATTTCATATAATTTATTTAGCCAAAAATTAAAATTAATAAAACCCTAGTTTTAAATTAAACATAAAGTGTCAATTTCACATTTAATCAATATTTCTAAATTATTATTTTTGAAAAGTGTTCAAAACATACCCACAACTGGTTTAACAGCTAGATATTATTTTTACAAATTTTTAGAAATTAATTTGACATCATTTGGATATTTAAATCAAAAGATATGAATTAAACAAATAAAAACAGAAAAAGAATTATGGGATGACGTCATCGCTGACGTCATCATCGTCAACCTCCAGCCGGAAAAATCACCCCCGAATCCTCCAACAATTTCCTACAAAATCCGGCGAGTTGGTTGCGGGAATTGCTCTCCCCTCTGCCCTATTTAATCCCCTCCCCCTCCTCCGCATTTCCCCTCTCGCTCCAGACCTAATCGCGCCGCCAGGCCGTCCCCAGAGCTCGCCGGAGATCGCCATCGCCGCCGGTGTGTTCCTCGAGTTCCGGTGAATGAAGACCACCTCGTGCTCTCTCCTCTGTCCCATCTCCTTTGTTTCGTCCGTGCGCAACCCACTGAATTTTTCCCGTGATTTGTTAGGCGCCGGAACGACGAGACCGTCCTCACCCGAGGTCGCCGGAGCGCCCGCGGCTCCGCCTGCGTGTCCTCGCTGCTCCAGGAAGAACGGGAAGACGCCGCCGCCTCCATCGCCCTCCCCGCGACGCGCCGCGCCCGGGGCTGCCCTCCGTTCATCCGGGGAGAAGCTACAACCCCGGTGCCATCCTCTCCCGAGAGCGCCGCCGCCACCTCCTCCAACTCCGGCGAGATTGCGCCGCCACCTCCTGGACACCCACGGTGAGCCGTTGGATCTGCTTTTAGCGGTCAAGATTAGAACCTGGGATGAAACGGTACGATCTGATCTGGACCGTCAGATCCAGATCTGACGGCCCAGATCTGTGACTTATACACGTCAGCGCCACGTAGCCAGCACAGTCAGCGCCTCGTCAGCGTCCACGTCAGCGCCAGCGTGTAAATCAATTTTCTATTTTAAATTTAATTGAAAAAATTGCAGATTAATCCCTGTAATTAAAACATCTATAACTTTTTAACCACAACTCCAAATTTAATAATTTTTATATATGTGGAAAGCTCTCGACATGTAGAATAGTTTGGATCTGACAAAATTCAAATTTGACTTAGTATAAAATATTCAAATTTCAAATGGTGAATTGAGTATATTTGTAATAACTTTAAATCTATAAATCCAAAAATTGCAAATAAATATGTTTTAGAAACTTTAGAATATTTGTAAGTTAATGCCACTGCTATAGAAACTTTAAAATATTTTTGAGTAATTTTGAATGATTTCATAGTTGTGTGTTTAATTTGAATAGTTTGACTAATTTTGAAATAACTTTTAATAGAAACATTAATGTTGATTAAATCCAATTGCAATATATTTAATTAAATGCTCTCTGTCTATTAACACAAATTATAAATTTTGGTTATAAAAATTTAATCATAGGAAACTTTAATATTATAATTATTCCTTTTATTATATTTTCCAAAACTAGAAATTAATTAAACTGCATTTATAAATTCATGCATATTTATAAAGAAATCACAAAAGTTATTTTTATGTTTCTTGTGATTTAAAATTTCATTTCATGCATAGCATATTTTATAGTTAAATTTTTCATAAGGAAAACTCCTTCCCAATATTTCTCTAAGTTAGAATTATTTTCAAACTTGTATTTTGGAAAAAGTGTTATACACTTAGACACTTAGGATTTTCAACATGGAGCTGGAAGACCAATGAAAGACTTAGCCAAAAACAAGACTCCAGAAGTAGCTTCAAGAAGAAGAAACACTTAGAAGAAAATCAAGAAGAAGTTCATGAAGGACTTAGAAGAAAACAGGCTCTGGAAGCATCCTCAAGATGTCAAGCACTTAGAAGAAAAGTGAGAAGAAGAAGTTCAAGAAGGCCAACCCCCTTTTTTATTCTCTAAGTCTCTCTCTCTGTCTTTTCTTCTCTTCTGAGACTTCATGAAGACTAAGTAAATCCAAGACCAGCCTCGAGGATACAAGAATCATCAAGTCTGAAGATTCATCAAGACTACCAAGAACTCAATCAAGACATCATCCAGAAGAAAGTTACAAGTCTGGAGATGAAGCCTGGAGGACAACTACAACTTTCTTTCTATCTTTTCCCTCTTTCCTAATCTTGTCTTTTAGACTTAAACAAAATTTGATCATGATGTTATCATCTTGAAGTTGTTGGATCCTAGCAGCATAGTGGGATGAAGCGGCCTGGAAACAAACCTTACATGTCCACGTACATGAGACCTGTTCCACAATTTAAGTGGCTGGCCGGGTGTCTGTCTCTCTCACTATAGTGAATGTCCAATTTACAAAGAGTTGATAATAATTGTTGATCATTTTGAACAAATGACTTAGTATTTTTCTCTAAGTATTTAGCACAACATGGCTAAGCCATTAGAGTGCTTATTTCAAGAAGATATAAAACAAAGGATGTTTATCCAACTCAAGACCTTAGCCCTTAGTCCTTTTTGGACCAATCCATTTGCCTTGCATTAACTTAAAAGATTTTCCATGGCATGGCTTGCACCTCTAGTCCTTAGAAATAACTTGCATATCATGCATGTCATGTTTTCCTTAGAAGTTTAAGAAACTTGTTTGTAAGTGTTGTGTTGTTTTATGATTGTTGTATTGTTGTTTGTTTGTATTGTTTAGACTGAACTGAGAGTCCCGAGTATCGTTGAAAAGAGTTGTGAACAACGACAACATTCAAAGGCAAGTGGCACACCTCATAAACTTCCTATTTTTATATGCATTACTTAGTGTATTTTATATGCATGTGTTGCTATGCTAAACCTGTGTAGAATCCTTTATTCCTGTGTCTAGGTTCCTATGCAATACTTAGTAGAATTATTGTTGCTATGCAAATGTTGTTTTGGGAAAATCTAAATTCTACTAAGTTAAGAATGAAACACCTGGGTGGTAATTGGTCGGATGGTATGTTGAGTGGCTACTCAGGTCCATTTCTATGGTTCCTAGAGTATGTACACTTGAGAATGGCCACCCAGGAACAGAGGAATCTGAAGAACTCCGAGTGACGATTGCTTCCAGTGCAGCCATTGCCATATGGGCTCTGGCTTGATCAATTATGTTGCGTGGACTCTCTCCGGCTTGACAAGCAGATGTAGGGGGATGTTAGGTGGAACGGGTCAAGCCAGAGTGGGAGGGAAAATGCTTCTGAAAGATCTCGTCTCATTCTCTCCTTTCCTTATCACAAATGGTGTGTAAAGGATACTTTGGGTTGAATGGGTACAATGGTGAACGTGCACAACCTCTGCAGAGTGTAAAACTAAGTACTTAGCCGTGTCCCCGGTTACGGACAATTTTGAGCAGCTGATAAAGGACGTCAACGGAGGATTCCATCATTCTAATTTCTAAGTTAAAAGTTGATGGGTGAACAAGGGAAGATGAGATTTATGGTTTTCATGCCATACTCATCGATTTCAAGAAAAGTGTTTTCAAAAGAGTAGGAAAAATTGGCTTTATGCAAATTAGCCTTGAGCTCCACCAGCCAAATATTCATATAGGCTTTAGAGTTATTCCATTAAGTGTCCACCATAGTGTCACTTGCCAGACTCCATTTTTAATGGAATCTGACCCACGTTGTTGCAATATTTTTCTTATTGCAGATTTGACCAGATGACGAGTGAGGTTTCGTTAAAGGTTTCGAGTCTACAACCAACATGTTTTCGCCTGTGGCAGCATGAAAGTTATAGAGGCTCACTGCTATTGTATTTTCCGCTGTGTACTTTTTCAATGCTAGCTCTACGCTATGCAACTTGTATCAAATATTTTGTAATTCTGGATCATCGATGTAATATAATTGATGCTTTGTTGTGATATTACATCGTAAACTGTGTGTGCAAATGAATCGATCCAGGGATTTGCACTATACACAGGTATCTGCCTTATTTAAAGTGCAGGTACGCTACACTGGCGAAGGTTTCTTCAAGGTCTCCGAGGAGAGTATTTCCTTCTCGTGATTTCACAACGATGTCATCGACATATGCTTCGCCGTTTCGCCCCATTTGCCCGCCAAGGGCTATCCTCATCAACCTCTGGAAAGTGGCTCCGGCATTTTTTAGGCCGAAGGGCATACAGACGTAGCAATACACACCGCACGGGGTGAGGAAAGCCTTCTTCTCCTCGTCCTCCTTAGCCATCTTTATCTGGTGATAACCAGAGAAGGCATCAAGGAAACAGAGGAGGTCGCAGCCTGCCGTGGAGTCCACAATCTGGTCAATTCTGGGCATGGGATAAGGGTCTTTGGGACAGGCCTTGTTTACATCAGTGTAGTCGATGCAGAGGAGGCCTCCTCCGGCGGGCTTTGGGACTACCACACCGTTGTAGAGCCAAGTGGGATGCGCGAACGACTTTTGCCGCTTTGAGCTTCTCGACCTCCTTGACGATGAATGCTTGCTTCTCGGGGGCTTGCTTTCTTGGTTTTTTCTTGACGGGGCGCGCGTTTGGACACACGGTGACGTGGGGCTACCTTGCGGGTAGCCCACGGTGAGGCTACCTGGGCCGCGCCAAGGATGGAAAGGCCCGCAGAAGGCCCACTCGGGGTACCTTGTGTCCTAGTCCAACTCGGTTAGGACTTTAACCTACCGTATCTGTACCAACAACCCGAGGCCTGGCTGCCTATAAAGCCAGGAGGGTTGCCCGTCCTAGAGAGGGAGAGACACACGTACGCTCAGAACCACAAACCCTAGCGAGATCGCAATCTCGCCATTGTAATCGCTATTCGCATCAATAACCAGACAAGCAGGAGTAGGGTGTTATCCTCCGGGAGCCTGAACCTGGGTAAACCTTGCTTGTCAGCCGTCGTGATCACCTTGCACTCTCCTATCTCCCCATCAATCAACCCGGGGTGTACAACCCTGGGACTTGCCGAGTTAGAACCTCGTCAATTGGCGCCGTCTGTGGGAAGTTCAAACAAGTGCTAGGATCATGGTCACGCTGGCTCCATCCGCAATGAAGATCGGCGCACCCGCCATCAGGGAGTCGATCCGATTCGGCTCCTTCGAGTACGTCATCCACTCGAAAGCTCATCAATCGGTGTACGCCGATTTGGACAAAGGTATACACATCACCTTCGGCTCCATATTCTGTTGCATCGATAGTCGTGGCATACTCAGGTCTACGACTAAGGCGTTATGCGCGGCGGCATCATCAAAATCGCCGACCACCGCGCCCGCTGGACCCGCGAAGATCGCATCTGCCGCACCCGCAAAGATCGCGACCGCCGGACCCGCGAAGATCGCATCTGCCGCACCCGCAAGGTTTGCGCCAGCGGTACCCGCGAAGAGGGCATCTACGTTGACAATCTCGACAACGACCACGCAAATCGAGTCTACTACCCCAACCTCGACCGCGCGGTCAATCATGTCAAGACCCACCTCCACCATCGCACCCGCACGTGCGACCGGGTGCCCGTGTCCGACATCAACATCACGCGTGCCCTCATCTTCCTGGAAGTCCCAGGTCTACCCCAAGCCACTCGCACTCACCCCGTCAAGTGCGGGCGCATGGACAATCGCGAAGAGACGCGACAGCGGGTGCGCCGCGCGCCACGTTGCAGCAATCTTCGACCCCGAGCAAGAAGCGGGTGACATAAGTAGCAGCGGCAGCACCAACTCTCCAATCCATGCCTACCCCAGGCAGGTCTTCATGGCCGGCACAGCGCCGCATGACGACGACGACGAACCCGCATACCCACTAGAGGTGGACATGCCGGACCAGACGAAGCTTGTCATCACGCGGGATATGGCGATCCAAGCAATGAAGCATGTGGACGAAGGCACGTTCCCGCCACCCAACGCATCTCGAGACGATCACCTGGCAGTCCAGTACTTGCTACGCAAGGAAGGCGAACGAATTCGCGCCGAAAAGGCCGAACTTCTCAGGCGCAAGAGGGACGCGGATGCATCGAGTGCCAGTCGAGCTGCTCTTTCCTTCACATCCTCCACATAGGTGAATCAGGGAGCACGGCGAACCAGAGCCCGTATCCCCCGCATGGGAGAAGCTGATCGAACAAGGCTCACCCGCAACCTCGACTCTTCCTTCGTCACCGAAGATGAAAACGGGATACCCGTCCCAAAAACGGCAAACGCTGCATTAATAGCAGTTGAGACATACCTTCGGCTCACGCAGCCACCGGAGGGTGACACGCGCTCCCTCCTCCACAAGCAACAAATTGCCTCCATAAGGGCGATCGAAGAAGCTCTAGCGGCCAAGGGGCCAAGTAGCCAAGCTCGCGAACCAACGACGTCGGGCATCCCGGCGGCACAGCAACAACCAATCAAGGACCTCCGTGACGTCCTGACACAGAAGACGGTGGACCGCAGTCGCAAGGAACGTTCGGCTAGCGCGGCACACGCAAACGACCACGCCGACCGCGACTTCGAGCCGTGCGGCGCAGCATGTTTCTCCTTCAACATCCGCGACACCCGCATGCCTAAGGGCTTCAAGTTGACGGCGGGCACACCAAAGTACGATGGGAAGCAAGACCCGAAGTTATGGCTCGAGGATTACCTTATTGCTTGCACCTGCCAAGGCGGAACATCGACCACGGCAATGCAGTACATCCAGCTCATGCTGACAGACTCTGCACGCGGGTGGCTCACAAGCCAACCCAAAGATTCTTTCCGAACGTGGGAAGAGTTCCAGGACAACTTCATCAAAAGTTTCTCGGGAACATTCGCCAGACCAACGACCTACATCGAGTTGCAGGCCTGCAAGCAAGGGAAAGACGAGTCGCTCCGATCTTACATCCAAAGGTGGACACTCCTCCGCAACACCATGGAACCCGTATCAGAGGACAGGGTGATGGACGCCTTCATGCATGGCGTTGCTCGCCGCGACCTCCGGGAGGAATTTGGTAGGCTCCAGCCGAAGACCACAATAGAGTTAATGAAGACAGCCAACCAATGGGCCGAAGGAGAGGACTACGTCCGCGAGACTTCTCCCAAAAAGGAAGGCGAAACAAGCAGCTGGCGCGAGTCGCGTCAGAAGAGGAAGGCACGATACACGCATGACTCAATCGAGCTAGTAGCGGCGGGTTATGAAACCCCCCGCGAGGTCAAGCGTGAGGGCAGCAGACCACACGAGCAAAGTCGACAGCCCGGCTCAAGTCAGTACAACCGCGGCAGCAGCAGCATCGACCACAGCGATGGAGGTCAGAAGCGCGAGTGGAAGCGGCCGTTAACCCCGGCAGAGGAACTGATGCAACCCTGTAAACATCACTCGTTCCGCAACCCGGTAACGGGTAAGTGGGGTTCAAACCACCTGTTGAAAGATTGCCGCAAAGCAAGAAAGATCTACCATGCCATGCAGCAAATCATCGCCCCGGTGCAGGCCATACAAGCGGCATCGCAGCTAGCCATCCAGGCAGCACCCGCAAACAACAATCAACTGCAGGCGGCAGGAGCGTTCCCCCAGCCGCATCAGCAGCAACACGGTCCGCCGGCAGCAGCCGACGCGTACCCAGCCGCACGGGGACAGTTGAACATGATACAAAAGGGACCCCCGTCGAACAGGAGGCAGAAAATTATCACACGCCAAGTACTTCAGGCCATCAACAGCCCGCGCGCGGTACCAGACTACCTGCGCGGGTCGGAGACACCAATCACATTTTCCAGGGCAGATCACCCAGCGGAGGTAGTCCGACCAGGGCACGCCGCACTCGTGATTGAGGCTTTGATCGGCGACTACAACCTGAAGAAAGTGTTCCTGGACGGGGGCAGCGGCATCAACATCATATTCGCCGACACCCTCAGGCGAATGAACAGGTCGACAGAGAAATTGCCGGAGTCGGAGACCACCTTCCACGGCATAGTACCAGGGCAGCCAATCACACCCATGGGAACCATCACGCTCGACGTCATCCTCGGAACACCCGAGCACTTCAGGAAGGAGTCGATAGACTTTGAGGTCGTCGACTGGAAGTCGCAATACCACGCCATCCTCGGACGCCCAAGCTTTGCCAGGTTCATGGCAGTACCCCACTACGCCTACCTGATGATAAAGTTACCCGGGCCAAAAGGAGTAATCACCGTCCGCGGTGACTTTGGGCTCTCCAACAGCTGCGACCGCGAGTTTGCTAAGATCTCCGAGTCCTTCGGCGTCGAAGAGCGGTTCAAAGCCATATCAGCCGACAACGACAAGACCATCTTCCCGGCTCGCAAGAAGCCTGCCAAAGACGCAGCATTCAACACGAACGACGATACAGTCACCCATCAAGTCCATCCGACTGACAGCGGAAAGACAGTCAAGGTCTCATCAAGCCTGACACCCGCGTAGGAAAGCGCGCTCGTCGAGTTCCTACGTGAGAACTGGAAAATCTTCGCATGGCAACCTTCTGACATGCCGGGGATACCCAGGGAACTCGCCGAGCACTCTCTGAAAGTACACAAGGACGCAAGACCTGTCAAGCAATCCATGCGACGCTTCTCAGGACCCAAACGAGACGCCATCACCATGGAAGTCGACAGATTATTGCACGCCAAGTTCATCCGAGAGATCAAGGACTCAGACTGGGTCGCTAACCCGGTCCTAGTCGAGAAAAAGAAGACGAAGAAACTACGCATGTGCGTGGACTTCACCGCAGTCAACAAATGCTGCCCCAAAGACCATTTCCCGCTCCCGCGGATAGATCAGATCATCGACTCGACTGCAGGTTGCGAACGCCTATCCTTTCTGGACGCCTACTCAGGTTACCAGCAGATAAGGCTGAAGGTCGAGGACGAAGAGAAGACAGCTTTCATCACACCCGACGGCGTCTTCTGCTACCAGACGATGCCGTTCGGGTTAAAGAACGCAGGTGCCACGTACCAGCGGACAATGCAAGCATGCCTCAAGGGGCTAATCGGGCAGATCGTCCAAGTCTACGTCGACGATATCGTCGTCACTACCCGGAAGGAAGATACCCTAGTCGACGACCTACGCAAAGTCTTCGCCGCACTAGACGTGTACCAAATCAAACTCAATCCAGAGAAGTGCGTATTCGGCGTGCCAGCCGGAGAGCTGCTAGGGTACCTTGTATCCGCAAGAGGGATCGAAGCAAATCCCGAGAAGGTGCAGAACATACTCACGATGCCAGCACCCACGAAGCTCAGGGAGGTGCAGCGATTAGCCGGCCGAGTCGCAGCCCTTAGCCGGTTCATTAGTAAGTTGGGAGAAAAGGCCTTACCCTTCTACCAACTGATGAAGAAGTCAGACAAGTTCGAGTGGACGCAAGAGGCGCAGGACGCATTCGACCATCTCAAGAAGACACTGACAACCTCTCCGATCCTCGTGTCACCGCTGGAAAACGAGCCGCTCTACCTGTACGTCTCAGCAACAAACAGGGTGGTGAGCACGGTACTCGTAGTCGAACGCAAAGAAGAAGGGCACAGCCACCCGGTGCAGAGGCCCGTCTACTACCTTAGCGAGGTGCTCACCTTGTCCAAACAGAATTACCCGCATTACCAGAAGCTGGCATACGGAGTCTTCATGACCTCCAGAAAGGTCGTCCACTACTTCTCCGAGCACCCGATCACGGTGGTAAGCTCCTCCGGACTAGCAGACATCCTCACAAACCAGCGCGCGACAGGACGAGTCGCCAAGTGGGTTGTCGAACTAGGACCATGGGGGCTGAAGTATGCTCACCCGAAGTCCATCAAGGCCCAAGTCCTCCCAGAATTCACCACTGAGTGGATAGAAGCCCAGCTACCGAACGTCCCCGACTTGTCCAACGCATGGACAATGTACTTTGATGGCTCCAAGAAATTCAAGTCAGCCGGGGCAGGAGTCGTGCTCGTTTCCCCCAAAGGCGACAAGCTCAAGTACGTCTTGCAGATGGACTTCCCGAAGCCGTCCAACAATGAAGCCGAGTATGAGGCCCTGATCCACGGCATGCGGATGGCCAAGAACTGCGGCGCTACGCACCTCATGATCCACGGCGACTCCTACCTGGTGGTACAGCAAACCATGAAGTCCTGCGACGCCATCGCTGACAACATGATAGCCTACAGAGACCTCTACAATCAGATGGAAGGAAACTTCGACGGCTGCGAGCTACGCCACATCGGCCGTGAAAGCAACGAGGAAGCCGACGCCCTAGCTAACATGGGCTCGGACAGGGTACCAGTCCCACCCGGCGTCTTCCTCGAGTGCATCACGCAAAGATCCATCAAGACTCAGGGTACAGCCAGCACTGCAACCACAAAGGGCGATGTCAACCCGCCAAGCCAAGACAAAGTCCCCATGGAAGTCATGCTAGTCGAAGCCACATGGACAGGACCATACCTGGCATACATACTGCATCAGAAGCTGCCAGCTAACCCAGTCGAAGCAAAGCGCATCATCAGACGCTCCAAAAGTTTCACCGTCATCAACGGGGAACTCTACAAAAGAAGCATATCAGGAATCCTGCAAAGGTGCATACATCCAGTCGACGGCCAAGCCATCCTACTCGACATTCACGCGGGTACATGCGGACATCACGCAAGCAGCCGAGCACTGGTGGCCAAGGCGCTGCGAGCCGGATTCTATTGGCTCACAGCCATGCAGGACGCGGAGGAGCTGGTGAAGAAATGCACAGGGTGCCAGGAATTCGCCAACAAGCCGCACGCCCCAGCATCAGAGCTCAAAACAATACCACTAGCCTGGCCCTTCGCCCAATGGGGCCTGGACATGGTAGGCCCGCTGAAGAAGTCCTCACCCGGAGGTCATACCCACCTCCTGGTCGCAGTCGATAAATTCACAAAGTGGATCGAAGCCGTGCCCATCACAAGTTCGACTGCGTCCACAGCGGTCAACTTCATCAGGTCAATCATCTTCAGGTTCGGAGTACCTAATGGGATCATCACCGACAACGGCTCGAACTTCACAGCCGAGGAATTCAAAGACTTCTGCTCAGAACAGGGGATCAAGCTCAACTACGCATCTGTCTCGCACCCGCAATCCAACGGACAAGTGGAGAAAGCCAATGGCTTAGTCTGCAACGGCATCAAGAAGCGACTGCGCGTACCCCTGAAACGCGCAGCGGGCGCATGGGTGGAAGAACTGCCGTCAGTCCTCTGGAGTCTACGAACAACGCCGAATAGATCTACCCAGTACACGCCATTCTTCATGGTGTACGGCGCAGAAGCGATCCTCCCCTGCGACATCAAGTTTGACGCACCAAGGGTAGTCGCCTACGACGAGTCAGAAGCAGAGGAAGCACTCGAAGACAGCAGAGACACCCTCGACGAAGCACGAGACATCGCCCTAGCACGATCAGCCGTGTATCAGCAGGACCTGCGTAATTATCATACTCGGAGGCTGCGGCCAAGAGCGTTCGTGGCAGGAGACCTGGTCCTTCGACTCAAGCAAAAGAAGGTGCACAAGCTCGCCTCCCCATGGGAGGGCCCGTACATCGTAACAGAAGCAATAGGCAATGGAGCATACCGCCTAAAGGACTCGAAGACAGGAGCAGACTGCAGCAACCCGTGGAACGTAGCACAACTCCGCCGGTTCTACGCCTAGTTCACGTCAAGCATTGTACAAGAAAGGCAACGCGGCAGGTTTCAGACGCACTCTTTTCCTTACCAGGGTACCTGAGGGGACTGGAGGGTTTTTAATGAGGCGGCCTGTTCGCATGAATCAATAAAGTGACTTGAAGAAAAACTGTCTCCTCCCTCCCGTCACTCAAGAAGCTCAAAATCCTAGGCAGCCACTCGATCCACTCGGGGGCTGACCACACAGGTTGAAATAAAAGCTTAGGCCGCCACCCAAATCACTCGGGGGCTGCGCCACACAAGCACAGAATCAAAAATCCTCGGCCGCCACTCGAACCTACTCGGGGGCTGCGCTGCACAGGTCAAGTTCAAAATCCTAGGTCACCACCCGACATACTCGGGGGCTGCGCCACACAGGTCACACTTGCAATCCTAGGCTACCACTCGACTTACTCGGGGGCTACGCCAAAACAGGACTCAGAAAAATCCTCGGCCGCCACTCGAACCTACTCGGGAGCTGCGCTGCACAGGTCAAGTTCAAAATCCTAGGTCACCACCCGACATACTCGGGGGCTGCGCCACACAGGTCGCACTTGCAATCCTAGGCTACCACTCGACTTACTCGGGGGCTACGCCAAACAGGACTCAGAAAAATCCTCGGCCGCCACTCGAACCTACTCGGGGGCTGCGCCGCACAGGTCAAGTTCCAAATCCTAGGTCACCGCCCGGCATACTCGGGGGACGCGCCACACAGGTCACACTTGTCATCCTAGGCCGTCACTCGACCTACTCGGGGACTGCGCCAGACAGGAATTAATCAAAATCCTAGGCCACCACCCGAACGACTCGGGGGCTGCGCCGCACAGGTCAAGTTACAAAAATCCTCAGTCGCCACCTGATAAAACCAGGGACCGCGGCATACAGGTAACACTTGCAAAACCTAGGCCACTGCTTGGCATACTCGGCAGCTGCGCCACACAGGTCGAATCAGGCACCCTCACTTTCGAGTAAACATAGCAATTCTCATTACTCGAAAAAATGCTGTAACCCGTCACATTATACTTACACAAGCAAATTTGCCCCCTATAGCTAACCCTGTACATCAGACGACAGCTACTTTAAACTGCAGGCTCAGCCTTTGGCGCATCGAGAGGACCTACAAGCCGCTCGCTCAAGTCCTGAACTTGCCGTATAATCCGGCGCGCAGCCGGCAAGGTCTCGTCGAAGTCATCGTCACCTGGCAGGCCTTCAAGCACTCGCTCAAGCGGAAGATGTGGCCGGTGCATCCGAACATACGCCAGCGCCGCGTTTGCACCAGCCACAAGCTGAGCGTCGACTACTTCCTTCAGCCCTTCGCCATCACGGAACCTCTCCAGCAAGGCAGGCAACCCGTTCGGCTGCGCATTATGCGGGAAGTACACGCGGTTGACGTGTCAAAGTGTCGTCCGGCAGCGCTCCAGAAGAGCGGCAGCGCGCCACGTTCGATCAAGCATCGTGGCGAGGACGCGCCCCCTCGACTTGTTCACCCAGAACTGGCGAGCTTCATAGGAGTCGCCGGACGCCTCTCGGGTGACTCGCTCTTCAACGCGAGCCCGCTCGGCCTCCCAATCGGGATTAACATCTGCGCACACAAACTGCAAGTCAGAAGGAGAAGGACTAACAACAGCGAAGGCAGCCGCCAAACATGACACATACCCTGCAACTGTCGACTGATCAAGTCCATCTCTCCAAGCAAAAAATCTTCACGGCGGGAGAACTCCGCCGTGGGATGCGACTGGGAGCGCTGCAACAGCCGCTCCGCATTCTTCAGGGTCGCCTCGAGCTCCACCACCTTGTTCTTCAGATAGGTGATTACCCGCTGGTCATTTGCACTGCGCGGAGGAGCCGGCGCCGCCCGGCGACGGCGAGCACCCGAAGAGGAAGCCGCGCCACTCGGCCGTGCCAGGGGAGAAGGCGAAGCATCATCGCGCATGTCACTCTGTCAGAAATACGCAGAGTCAATACAGAAGTGCGACGGCCAAGCACAGTTCAGCTCAGAAGGCAGAAAGTCAGCAAGATCAATACTAAAGAGCAAAAGACCCGACAGGGCAATATCCATTACAAACAGGGGGTTCAAAATACAAGCCGCAACAACTGCTGCATCCCTACACCTATGCCTACTCTAAGGCCGCGGACTGCGACCGGGAGCGGCCCTTCCGGGCAGCCGCTTCAGTCGCCTTAGCAAGGGCCCTCTCGAAGAGTGCCACAAGCTGCGCAGCCAGCTGCGAGGCGCGCTCCTTCACGCCACTCAGCGACGCGGTCCGACCGTCAGGCTTGCGAGGAAAACCGCTGACGATCTTCTCGAAGTCACCTGGAACTTGGTGGCCTAAAAGGAGCTGGAAGGTGAGCTCGGAGCCGCGTACCGTCTGCGACCGCGTGAAGTCGGCGATGGTGGTCGCGTCCCCAAACGGCGCGGCCAGAGCGTCCACGGTCGCTGGCGGCTGGCTGCCCGGAAAAATGCTTTGATGCACCACGGCCAGAGCTCCGGTCGACTTCTCCAACGCGGCGGAAGACTTCTTCAAGGCATCCGAGGCGTAGGCGCATACGCGGTCGAAGAAGCCAACCGCGGTCGCCAAGTCGACGGTGTCACTCGAAGCGTCTTCCGGAGGAACTCCACCGCAAGTCTCTGCGACAAAATTCAAAGTCAGGACGAGAAAAGGAATGAAAAACTCAGTAAGCGAAATGCTGATACTCACCCCCAAGAACAGCGGCGAGTGAAAGGAGACGACCAATCTGAGTCTTCTCCTGGGCGACCCGCGCCAGCTCCCGCTCTTGAGACTCACGAAGAGCCTTCTCGAGCTCATCCACCCGGCCAGTAGCCTGGTCCAGCGAGGAACGCAGTTGGTCCCTCTCCTTCTCCAGGCGAACATAAGCCACGGCTGCGTCAAGCTGCTGGCGATAGTATGGCTGAAAACAAAAGATGCATGATGTCAATAAAGTTGCGGGCGACTATACTAGTCACCCACACCTTCGGGGGCTACTCCCATCGGGAGCGCTGATCGCGCACCCGATGAGAAAACAGAAGATCAAAGAAAACAAAAGAAGACTCACGTGGTCCAGGAGCTCAAGGTCATCGACAGTCGAAGGAGGAGCCCGGCTAGACGAGGCCATGCCGATGGCCTCCGCGTGCACCTTCTCCCCCACCACAGGCGTCTCCAGCCCAGTCGAAGGGCCAGAAGTAAGCTCTGTGTCCCGAATGGGGGAGCCGATGTTGTCAGAGCGATGGCTGTAGCAATATCAAGAACACAAAAGTCAATAAAACGGCGAACCCGCAAAGTAATACTCGAAGAATATGTTGCAAAGAAACCAACCTGGGGGAGCTGGCGTCGTCGAAGCTCGACAGCGACGGCGAGGGCATTCGCGCGAAGGACCGTGGCGCAGCAGAGGCGACGGGAGGAACGCTGAGAGGTTCCTCCCAGCCACCCGAAGAATGCGCACCCGGGGACGTCGCCACGGCCTCCTCCTCAGCAACACCCGCATCCCTAGCAGGCGACGACGCAGAAGCAGACTCGCCGCGGATCGGAAGCTTCCGTTTCTTCCTCGCGGGTTCCTCCACTTCGTCTTCCTCCTCCAAATCATCGCGGGGAGAGTGTGCGGAGGGGATCTCTTCGTCATCACCCTCATCCTTGATGAACTTCGACTCATCGTCGGGCCCATTCTCAGGGAGGGGAGGATGGCTGATGAATAAATCCCGACCCTAAAAGCAAAAGTAGACGCAAGTCGAATCAAAATACAAAGTAGACTCCGGTCGAACAAGTACAACAAGAAAGAGAGAACAGACTCACCTCAGGAACGGGGTTCGTAGCCCCGTAAGGAGAAATGGGGCACTTGACGTTGCAGGCGTCCGCGACTCGAAGATTGGTGATGGACCTGACGTTGGCCTCCACCTCCTCGTCGTCCAGCGGTTTGTCGCTAACGCCCTCGGCGGCCCACATCGGGTGGGGCCGGGCGCTCAGCGGCTGCACCCGAAGGCGGAAGAAGGTGGCCATCAGAAAGACGCCACCCGCTTCGCGCCCAAGGGTCTCGGTCAGCTCGCGCAGCAGCACCAACAGGGGCCGCACTGCCTCCTTCTCCCCGGCAGACAGCGGGTGCGCCCAGGCGCCAGTCTTCCTCAGCCCGCGCCTGCCGTCGAATGCGTCCAGGCCATCTCCGGACGACTGGACGTAAAACCATCGCCGGCGCCACCCTTGGACGGAGTCGGACTTCTTCATCGCAAAGTACGCGGTATCACCGCGCACCTGGATTCCGAAGCCGCCCACTGGGTAGGTCAGCCCACTCTTCCCCACGTTCTTGCGAACGAGGAAGAGCGACTTCCACAGTCCCCAGTGGGGCGCGACCCCCAAGAAGCACTCGCAGAGCACGATGAAGCCCGCGATGCTCAAGACGCCATTGGGGGTCAGATCATGGATCTGAACCCCGTAGGCGTACAGGAGCCCGCGCACGAAATCGTGCATGGGGAACCCGAAGCCACGCGGAACGAAGTCCGCGAAGCAAACGCGCTCCCCATCGCGAGGGGTAGGAAAAGCCTCTTTGCCAGGGAGTCGCACCTGGACTTCGTCCGCAGGTGGCAGCAGACCCTGCGCGCGGAGTACATCGACGTCGGCCTTCTTCGTCATCGACCTTTGCCAGTCGCCCTCGGGCTTCTTCATCAGCCCGGCGGCATCGGCGGCGGTGGCGGAGGAGCCAGCAGTGCCCTTCGGCTTGCCCATCGCGCAGGTCGGAGAGTGCGGGGAGAAATCGCTTTGAGCTCGGGACGGCGGCGGCAATGGCAGAGCGCAATAGGAGAGGAAAAGGAAAGAATGGATTGGAGAAGATGACATCCCAAACGCCAGGGCGCAGTACTTATTCCTCGAGGATCGGCATCTCAACCGTCCATCGCGAAAGAGCTCCGAGCGAAGCCATCCAGCCGTCCACGTGTCGCACGGAGAAGCCAATCGTCGCCGCCAACTTCCTCCACTACGCACGAAAACCGAGGCGTCGTCGCCGCGCCGCGCAAATTTCGCGCCCAGTTCGGGGACGTGACAGCTGTGGGCGTGGTCATCTCTGACAGCGGGGCCCACCACGTCATGTCCCATCGGGCGCAGAGGCGTGCAGCAAAATCGTCATCAGTGACGTCAGCAAGCCAACGGCTCCGAAACCAACTAAAAAAAGAACTCGACAGATTCATTCGAGTGGTAAGCTTCACAGCTGAAATCAACAAGGTAAGATCAGCAACTGATCTGAGCACCCGAAGTAACCTTTCGAGTGGCAAAACAGTAAGATCAATCAGCCGAATCCATCCAGCAAGTAAGCCAAAGCAGGCTGAATAGAATCAAGCTTCACAAGAAGAAGTCAAAGTAATTCGACTGCACAAGATTACTCCCATCGGGAGAGGCTGGTTCGACTGAAGAAATTCGAGTTCAGGCTCAAGATCAAGCAATCCAATGGCGCGTCCAGGAAGAAGGAGTCCTTTGTCCGACTCTGAGACTCGATCAAGCACTCGGGGGCTACTGACGTGGGGCTACCTTGCGGGTAGCCCACGGTGAGGCTACCTGGGCCGCGCCAAGGATGGAAAGGCCCGCAGAAGGCCCACTCGGGGTACCTTGTGTCCTAGTCCAACTCGGTTAGGACTTTAACCTACCGTATCTGTACCAACAACCCGAGGCCTGGCTGCCTATAAAGCCAGGAGGGTTGCCCGTCCTAGAGAGGGAGAGACACACGTACGCTCAGAACCACAAACCCTAGCGAGATCGCAATCTCGCCATTGTAATCGCTATTCGCATCAATAACCAGACAAGCAGGAGTAGGGTGTTATCCTCCGGGAGCCTGAACCTGGGTAAACCTTGCTTGTCAGCCGTCGTGATCACCTTGCACTCTCCTATCTCCCCATCAATCAACCCGGGGTGTACAACCCTGGGACTTGCCGAGTTAGAACCTCGTCACACGGCCAAGTGGTGCTCGATCACCTCCCTCGATACACCAGACATATCTGATGGTGTCCATGCGAACATGTCAGAGTTTGCCTGGAGGAAAGCGACGAGCACGCTTTCCTTTTTGGTAGGCAGTGCGGCGCCAATGGTGACGCTAGCCCCCGAGCCTTCAGCCCCTGAGCTACTGGAGCTCAGAGAGATTTTCTTGGTAGCAGCTGCCTCCTGGGAGAACAACAACTTCTTCTTCTTCTTGGGTCTCTCTAGAGGCTCTAGGTCCTCTTATGCGGGGAAAGCCATGGCGGCGGTCTTGTAGGCCGTCTCAACGGCGCGCGTAGCGTCCAGGACATGCCCACGGATGGTGATCGTGCCAGCCCTGCCGGGGATCTTGACCATGTTGTAGGCATGTTGCGTGACGACCATGAACTTCACGAGCGCGGGGTAGCCGAGGATGGCATTGTACGGCAGGCCGATGTGTGCTACATCGAAATCGATGTGCTCGGTGCGGTAATTTTCCTTGTTCCCGAAGGTGACGGCAAGCCTGACCTGGCCTAGAGGCTCGATCGAGCCGCTGGTGACCCCCGTGAAGGGCCTCGAGGGCATGAGCCGCTCGTAGGGCACTTGAAGTGCTTCGAACGTATCTATGGAGATAACGTTCAGGCCTGCTCCGCCCTCGATGAGAGTCTTGGAGACAGCCACGTTGTCGATGGTGGGGGTGCAGACCAGCGGGAGGGTTCCAACAGTGTTGGTGGACTTGGGGTGGTCCTGAGCGTCGAAGGGGATGGTGTACTGCGACCACTTGAGGGGCCTGGAGGTTTCCGTGCTTGGGAGGGCGACGTTGAGCTCGCGGGCGAACTGCTTGAACTGGTTGTTCGACTTCGGCGCCTGCGCTCCTCTGAGGATGCAGGCAATGGCGCCTCTCGGGGCTTGGTAGCCGCCATCTTCCTCGTCAGGGAGGTTGCCGTTCTTTTCTGTGGCGTTGGCTTGATTTCCAGATGGTTTCTGGTAGCCGCCCTTGCGTATGCTCCCACGGTAGCCACGACCTCGGCCACGGCTACTACTGCCCTCTGCTTGTTTGCTCCTTGCTCAACCTTTTGAGGTCGAAGCAGGACTCCGTAGAGTGGCCGCGCCTGTTGTGGTAGATGCAGAAACGGCGGTGGTCGTCTCTTCTCTCTCCAGGATCGGGGGAGTCCCTGCGGGTGCCCTTCGCGTCAGGCTCTGCCGCGAGAACCGCGGTGGCCTTGCGCTTGGGCTCCTCCTTCTTCTTCAGGCTCTTGGACCCCTCAGCGTGATCGTCCCCTCTTGAGTACATCTTGACGAAGAGGAGTCCCTCTTCAGCCTTGGCGTACTTGTCAGCCAGGTCGAAAAGCTTGACCACAGAGGTGAGCTTGTCGTGGATGCCCAGCTTCTCGAGCATCCTGCTGTTAGTGACGCCCTCGCGGAACGCGGCGATGACTTGGGTGTCAGGGATGTTCGGGATCTTGTTGCGCACTTGGCTGAAGCGCTGGATGTAGTTGCAGAGCGTCTCATCCTTCTTCTGCACTACGGCGCGCAGATCGTTGTTGGTGAGGGTGCGCTCGTGAGTCCTCAGGGAGGTTCAGGAGCCACGACAGCGCAGAATCGCGAAGCACGTGGGAGAACCAATTGGTCATGACCTTGTCATCTCCACCCGCAGCTTGGATGGAGGTGGTGTAGAGCTGCAGGAACTCGATGGGGTTGCTGGAGCCCTCGTATTCCTTGGGGAGAGCAGGACTGAACTTCGGGGGCCAGACCACGCGACGCAGAGAACGGGTGAACGCCATGCAGCTTGAGGCGTACGTAGCGACCCCGTGCTGCAGCGCGTCGCGGTTCTGCTGACCCGCCTAGCCTGTTCTGGCGGTCTCGCTAGAGCTCCATCCCCACGCGAGCGTTGGGCGCGGTGCGCTGCACGATCAAGCAATCGTGCGGCGAGGACGCGTGCGAAGCAGCCCTCTGCGCCGCAGCCGGTGCAGGCCCCGGAGGTGGCGGAGGCGCGTTTGTCGCGATTGTGCCCGCAAGAGAGGGGCGCATGTTGGACTGCGATGGAGCGGGGCGCGTCGTTGTGATGCCGACGAGGTGGTTGAGGCGTTGGAGCCACTGCTCGTGGGCCTCAGCGGTGGGCTGGTAGCGGAGAAACTCCTGCGCCATGAGCAGCGCGGTGTGAGGCGCAGGGTCTGTCCTCCCCGGGCCTGAGCCGCTCAGGCGCTGCGTCGGGTGCGACGACTGCGCGTCCTCCTTGTGGTCGGAGTGGTGCTCCGGTGCCTCTGCGTGAGGGCCAGAAGGGACATGCTCTTCATGGCGGGGTCGGCCCCGTCGTGCGCGGGTGGTCGCGGTGCCTGTCGGCGCGCGTGCTCCCCCAGGCGCACGTCGGTTGACGCGGGCGACGCGGGTGGCGCGGGTGTTCACCATGGCGCGGAGACGAACTCGAAGGTTGTTGACGTGTCTCAATCCCCTACCAGGGGCGCCAAATGTCAGGTTATGACTCCCAAGAATCGGGGGTAGTCACTTCCTGAAGAGTAGTTCGTGAAGGGGATTGAACGCGGAGGTCTAGACCCTCGAGTGGCTCCGCGACGTTGCTCGCCGGACCCAAAGAAGTCACACACACGAGAGAGGAAGACACCGGCCCTTACCCAGGTTCACGGCCCTCGTGAGGAGGTAAGACCGCTACTCATGCTTGTATGTATTAGATGATGGAGTTTACAGTACAGTGGAGTTTGTCGGAGGCCCCCTTGAGGCAGTTCTTGCCTGGGGAGGGAAGCGGTGATCTTCTTCCTCCTCCAGCCAGAGGCTATCCTAACAAGTGTTGCTAGGGTTTACAAGGGTTGTAGCACGCCAAGAGTCGACCTGTGCTACGATGGATGTCTTGTCCCTTTTATAGGCGCCTCTGGCGCTCTCCTTCAGGTTGGCCTTCAAGGTGGCTCCCACATGGCAGAGGCACGGTGGAGTTGGAGTCCACCGCGGTTCGTCCGTCCATGGACGCGGTCCATTGTTGATAAAGGTGGGCGCGGTGGCCGACAGGCTGCCGACCGCGCTGTACTGCCCGCAGAGAGGGCAGTCTCTGAGGTGGAGCCCACGATGACCTTCTCCTTGGGAGGGTTGCGCCGTCCACCTACTTTATCGCCAGAGAAGAAGGTCCTGGCAGCTGCGCAGCAGGCGGAGCTGCTTTATTGACCCCTTTATCACCAAAACGCCAACGGGGGTGATTGCGTCACCACGTGGGCGTGGCAGAGCCCATGTGCGCCTTGCCGTACTTCCTTGGCCGCAACGTTTCCCC
The DNA here is from genome assembly GCA_026929855.1 of Poa annua. Lineage (NCBI taxonomy): Eukaryota > Viridiplantae > Streptophyta > Magnoliopsida > Poales > Poaceae > Poa > Poa annua. Next base: position 100,606,608 of record CM049427.1, read on the forward strand.
TCAGGCGCGGGGAGGACTGAGGGGAGATTCTTGCGGGGCTCCCTCGAGACGAGCTGGCGCCTCGGGAGGGTCCCCTGAGGCGAGGGATCCCTTGAGGCCCTCGTTTCCTCTTCAGGCCCTCGAGGGGGATTTCCTCTCGAGGGTCCCGCCAGGCGGTGATGCCTGGTCCTTAGTCGTTTCGTCTGTCTGGCCAGCGTGCGAGGCCTGGAGGGAATGGGCTCTCCATACCCCAGTTCTCACTGGGCCGACAAATGAAAAAACAATGAGGAAAGCTAAAAGATCTCTTCAAGAAAGTGGTATTAAATTAGAAGATGTGAAGTATTTACCTCCTATGGAAGAATTATGTAAGCCTATTCCACCTCCAGCCGTTATTGAGGTACACTCTCTCCAAAGGTTTGATGATAGAGATATCCCTTACACTAAACCTCCTGCTCAATGCTTTGATGAATTTGATGATTTTATTGTTAAGGAAAGTAATTTTAATACGAGAATAGATAATCATTTAATGAAAAATTCTCATGCTATTAGTGATTTACATGATATTGTTGATAGAACTGCTAGTGATGTTAAAGTGCTCATTAAACATTTTCATATGGTTCAAACTCAAATAGATCAACTCACTAAAGTGCAAAAAGAATTGCTAGTAAATAACTCTATTGCTAAAGAAAAACTTGTTTGTGAAGTAACAACTAGAGGTGGTAAATCAACTCAAGATCCTTTGTATCCTGAAGGACATTATAAAAGAATTGAACAAGATTCTCAACGAGTTAATGAACCTAGTACTCCTTCTAGGAAAAAGAAAAGGAAACATAAAACTGTTGTGGAATCCTCTGAACATATTAAAGATCCTAATAGTATATTTTTTTCTGATGCTGAAACTAAAAGTGGTAATGAACACAACAATGATAACATCAATAAGAATGGTAAAGATAAAAATGTTAATTCGAATCAGGAAGAAATAGAAGAAGAACCTGAAAAACATGCTAGAAATAAAAAGTACACTAAAGAAGATTTTATTGCTAAGAAACATGGTAATGAAAGAGAACCTTGGGTCCAAAAACCAATGCCTTTTCGTACAAAGAAACTTCAATCTAAAGAGGAAGAAAATTATAACAGATTTTGTGATAGGATGAAACCATTGTTCTTGCAAATTCATTTGACTGATACTATTAAGTTGCCTCCATATTCTAAATATTTGAAAGATATTGCGACTAACAAAAGGAAAATTCCTAATGAGGAAATATCTACTATGCTTGCTAATTACTCTTTTAATGGTAAGGTTCCAAAGAAGCTTGGTGATCCAGGTATATCAACTATTCCTTGCTCTATAAAAAATAATTATGTTAAAACTTCTCTATGTGATTTGGGAGCTGGAGTTAGTGTTATGCCTTTCTCTCTTTACAAGACACTTTATCTTGATAAGTTGATACCTACCGATATATCTTTGCAAATGGCTGATCAATCTACTGCTGTTCATGTTGGAATTTGTGAGGATGTTCCTGTCCAAATAACTACCAATTGCTTAATTATGACTGACTTTGTTGTTCTTGAAATGCCTGAAGATGATAATATGTCTATTATTCTTGGAAAACCTTTTCTAAATACTACAAGGTCTGTTATTGATTGCAATAAATGAAAATTTACTTTTAATGTTCATGACAAGGAGCACTGTTTATTTTCCCAAGAAAGTTGATAGAATGCCTGGAGTTAATACAATTACACATTTGATGTCTATTAGAGTGGGAAGTATTGATTGCCATATAAAGTAGAATTCAAAACTCTCATGATTGGATCCATACCAATTCATTATAAGGAAACATGAGTGTCTCATATGGTTTAAAATCTTTCATGTCATATAAAATTCATTTGGTGGCAAGACTTGATCAACCTCGTTAACAAGTGCATTTTAAATGCATAAAGAGGTTAAACAATTTTCTTTCTCTCATCCTTGTTATACCTACTGTAATTCTATTTTGTTTGCAATGTTTAGTTGAATTTGTTGTTCGAAAATAATTTTCCAGTAATGAATTTTATAATGCAAAAAGCCAGGAAAAAAAAAGTTTCTCAGAAAATTAAAAAATTTATATGAAAAATCATATTTTTCGAGGAGGGACCTGGAAGTGCCAGAGATCCACCAGGGGGACCCCCTGGTCCACCACATCACCTGGTGGCGCGGCAGGCCTTTGGCCGCGCCAGCTGGTGGTGTGGGGCCCACAGGCACCCCCACTTGCTCTCACTCTCCTTCCCCTGTCTTCCTCTTGCCCGAAAAATCACACCTGCATATCTCAAACTCGTGTTCTTGCTGCTCATCTCCTGGGATTTTGATCTCCACATTCAGCCAATTTCTGCTGCTGAAATTTGGTGCATCTCCTCTTCGTTATGTGACTCCTCTGAATATCCAAGTGGAATTTTTTTTAATGGTGTATATATGAAGTATTTTTCTGCTATAGATATCTTGTTTAGTGAGATTGAATGCTTGTTCTAAGTTGATTAAACTAGTTTTGATGCATGCTTAAGCCTCTAGCAAGTTACTATAGTGGTTTCCCTTCGTTTAGTTGGCTAAAAATCGATTTTTATGATGTTTGTTGAATTTCAAAACATGGAAGGGAATGCATTTGCACTAAATCCTAGTGAGATAGTGTTGGAAGGGAAGTTCCAAGTTCATAGAGAGGACGGAGTGTACCTGTCGTCTACCCGTGCCCACAATTCATGGAATTTGCAAGGATTACACAAGATTTCCACTCTCTCTTATCCAATGCAGGATTTGATCGTTTTCTTGAGGATCCACCTTATTAATATGCTATTTTTTCTATGTCAGTGGTGCTTGATTTTTGTTGCAAGTTGAAATCATCTAACCCCACCGTGCATTATACAATTTACAAAAAATCTGTGGACTTGCCTTTTGATGTTTTCTGTTCAGTGATGAGGGTTCCAAATAGAGGATCATTGGAGAAGCCGAAGGGTAACCTAAGGCTATTGATGGATGTGTATGAAGAGATCTGCTATTGGAGAAGTTTATCTAAGGAGGACGGTAAAATCATGAGTATTCATCTCCCTTCCATTCGTTACTTCGCATACTTCATTGCTAAATGTGTTATAGCTAGGAGACCAGCTGGTAAATTAGGTTTGCCTGATTTAGCTTTTCTTGCTGCTGCTTTGCGTCGTGATAGGACTTATAACTTGGGTGCTCTGACTGCTCACCGTTTTGCTTCTAACCGCGAGAAGGGAGGAATTTGTGGAGGACTAGTTGCTTCACGATTATTAGCTTTGCATTGTTTAGATCCCCATCCTCAGTATTTGTTGTTACCTATGGAAAAACTTGAAACTCAGTCGATGAAGAGACATGAATATATTGCTGAAAGTGGTAGCTTGCATTATCTCCCTTATACCATAACTTATTCAAAAAGAAATACTACAAAGTAACTACCATTAAGAGAATTGTTATCTTGCCTGCGCCTCTTCTTAACCTTGTTGGGAGGGAGAACTTGTCAGTCTCAGAGGCTGAGCTGGATACACTTGGGGAGCAGCCCGGCCCGGATAGTATGGGCCATGAAGAGGAGTATTGGGGTGGTTTCGTTCAGCCCCCGGAGACATCCAGCTTTGTGTACCCGAATCCGGGGTATGCAGGACCTTCAGGATCTTCCTCCACCGCAGCCGATGCGGAGTACGACTACACGGGGCATAACCCACCGAGATGGGGTGATTATTCACCTTGGGATTGATCTCCATTTAGGACAAAAGACTAAACTTGGGGGGAGGTTTACCGATAGCACACTCATCTACATATCATATCATTTGGTACTTTGTATATCCATGTTTCGCTTTAGTTTTCCTTCTTTCATTCATTTGTTTATGCTTTGTTTGCTTTCCGTAAACCCAAAAATACCAAAAAAAAAAATCTCTTGCTGGTTTTTTCTAGTATCTTAGTATTTATTTCACTTCAATATGCAAAAAACACAAAAATATTTTGCTTTGTTGCGTGATGTTTCGCGCAGGAACAGATTTCTGCTGTCCGCCGTTAAATTCATAACTTTTCACAGAAACGTCGGAATGACCTGAAATTTCGTGTGCATATTCCTGGGATGTGTACGCAGCTTTCAATAGGTTTGAGTTTTCTGATCTAGGCATGTTAAGATCCTCGAAAAAATTGATCTTTACTGGCTGTTCTGTTTTTAGTTTCCAAATCCGAAAACCTAAAAATATTTGTTGTTTCCCTTTGCTTTTGTATAGTTTGTTTCAGAGGTCATTATCTTCAATTAATCCATGGAGATTGGTTATTATTTCATATCTTTCAATGATAATACAATTATGACGATCTATGACAATTTCGAGTTGGGTAAGAGGCTGGTAATGAACTCTCTTTGTTTCTCATGTTTGTACATATACTCATTCATGTGAGCATACTTAGATGGTTCGCATAAGGTATATGTCGATTGGTGGATGCTTAGTAGTTCGTGTTCTCTTATGATCATTTCCAATTTATTTATGATGGATGTCATGTCTCTTTGGATATTTGCTTGCATTATTTTGCTCATAATAGAATATGACACTGTGGTATCCTCCTCTGAATAATTCATTTAAATTGACTTGGCACATGATTACACATGTTATGACCGACAACAAAAAGTCAATTAAGACTTGATGACATATTTTGACTCAGAGTTCTTGTATCTTTATTATGCCTCCGTTAATTCTATTTCGTCGCAAGCATGATTATGACGGTTATTGCTCTCTTGAATTGTCGCTTTCCCATCTTTTGCTAGCCTTCACTTGTACTAAGCTGAGAAAATGTTTGTGCTTCCAAATCCCTGAAAAACAAGTTATTCCAAAGATTCTACCAAAAATACCTATGCCTTGCAATTTCAAACCATTCAATTAAATTCGCATGTGCTACCTTTAAAACCTTCAAACACTTCTCAATTTGTGCCACTGTTTTGAGCTCATGAGGAAGTGGTAGTTAGTCTTGTTATCTTCCTTACTAATTGAGTATTCTACTTGCATGCTACATCAGCTCGTCACTAATTTTGCAAAGGGTTGGTCAGACCATTATAATATCAAAAAAAGGATTTGAGAAAATAAAATAGACACTCCTCCATGGTTTGAGATTGTTTGGTGGGCACCCGAGAATTCGGTTAGCCATGGTTTGTTAAGCAAGGTGGGGAGGAGTGTCAAGCTATAAAAATGAATATAAAGATGCATATTATAAGTGCTTTGTTTTAAAAATTATCAGAACCGCTCTCAACTAGCTTAGTATGGAAGATAACAAGAACTCTATTGCCGGTCGTTGACCTAACAACCACCACGCAAAAACAATGTTACCTCTGTTTTCAAAATGATAAGAAGCTCTAGCACATGTTGAATCCCTACTTCCCTCAAAGAAGGGCATATCTTTTACTTTACTGTTGAGTCTACATCCTTCTTTGAGCACCTTCTTGAGAGCATAATTGTCATTCTTAGTGTAATATGCTTGTCCCTTAATATGTTAACCGCGCTGTAATCTGTATGCTTTTATCTTTGATATCTTTATCCCTAGTCTTCCCTTGAAACTCAGAGGTGCCTGGGCATTTATGTTTTGCTGTTACATTCGGGCAAGCAAGATACCACTTTATCAAAATTTCTTGTGATCATTGCAATCCCGTGAATTGATATGTTTCATGTTATTTATCATTAGTATAACATCTTTTCATGGTTTACATAACTATTGGGTGACACTGTTTATATATGTCTTATTATGAATAGTCTTAGCATTTGTCCTCATAATGAGAATATTTACATCACATGAGCAAATCAGTTCGTGAAAGTTCTTTTATCGCACTCAGTTGTTAACTGAATTGCTTGAGGACAAGCAATAAGCTAAACTTGGGGGGGGGGGGAGTTAATACGTCCAAAACGTATCTACTTTCTTGAACACTTTTGCTATTGTTTTACCTCTAATTTGTGTGTTTTGAGTGCAACTAACATGGACTAACGTTGTTTTCAGCAGAATTACCCTGGTGTCTCCTTTTTGTGCAGAAATATCAACTTTAGGGAAAAAGCTCAAAAGACGTCCAGAAGTTATTTTCTATCCGAGGATGACCAGGAACCACGAAGACCAAGTGGACAGGAGGCCCAAGGCCTCCACATCACCTCCTGGCGCGGGTGGGCCCTGGCCGCGCCAGTAGGTGGTGAGGCCCACTCGGTCGCCTCCTCGTGACGGCCTCGCGGCTACAAGACCCTCCTGACATAAAAACGTTCGGGGGATATCCACTTTTCCAGAGAACACCACCGTACGCCGCCGCCATCGCGAACCCTAGTTCGGGGACCAGAAGTCTTTGTTCCGGCACCCTGCCGGGACGAGGAATCTAAGGGGATCATCGCCATCGTCATCTCCACCGCCTCTCCATTTTCCCCCATCCATGAGTGAGTAATTCACCGCTGTAGGCTTGAGTGGATGGTAGGGATTGGATGAGATCACTCATGTAATAGCTCTAAGATTGTTAGGGCATGGTGCGTAGTATCCGTTATCGGTGTTTTACGTCATTGTTGCAACTTGTTATACTTAAAGCTTGACACTAGGGCGTGAGTGCCATGATTTCAGATCTGAACTTGTTATCGTATCATGATAATAATCATTGTTTTGGATCAATCTATGAGTTGTATACACATGTTATTGTCCGGAACCGATGGCCCCAAAGTGACAGCAATTGGGATAACCGGAGGGAATGGCTATGATGTGAGGGATCACATGTATTCACGGAGTGTTAATGCTTTGCTCCGGTACTTTATTAAAAGGAGTATCTTAATTGCCAGTAGATTCCCTAGAGGCCCCGCTGCAAACGGGCTGGCACGACATAAGATGATTTGCAAGTTTCTCATTGCGAGCACGCACAACTAAATTGGAATACATGCTTATGATTTGTTAATACCTGGATGCTTTATATTATTAATCTAGAAAATGCCTATGCTATGTTATTACATGAATTATCTTATCCATGCAACGCATGTACATCCGTCCCTATGCCTACAGTATTTTAATCCTGTTGTCTACTTCAATCACAATCGCTGTCTTAATTCTCCTGCTACTGTTATTTCACTACTGTCTCTGCTATAAAACTGGTGTTACAGATAATCTTCCTAGAGCAAGTCTATTCACAGGTGTAGCTGATCTGACAAATCATCTGTTAAAGCTTATAAATATTCTTTGGCTCCCCTTGAGTAGAATCAATAAATTTGGGTTTTACTTCTCTCGAAGACTGTTGCGATCCCCTATACTTGTGGGTCATCGGTGGACTATACCGGTGTCAACAAGTACTGCCCAAAGGATCCCTTTGCGCTGCCTAGAATTGACCAAGTCGTAGACACCACAGCAGGCTCTGAGCTCCTTTGTTTCTTGGACGCCTACTCAGGATACCATAAAATCAAGATGAGGGAGTTGAAGAGGTTCTGAAGCAGAAAACAATATTTTTTTGACTTACGAATACCGAACCTAGTAAGGATCTATCTATCTAGTACATGAGGTAACGGTGGCGGAACTGGTCACATACCTCTTGTAGACCGAATAGCGGGGATTACGCTCCCGCACAAGCGTTGATGATGAAGCCGACGTAGCCGACCTCAAGGTCGCAGAGAACTTGGCGCGAAGAATTAAACGATGACGCGACGATGTTGAGGAAGACACAACGTCAACATTTGCGTCCAGCAGGTGGGTGCGGCGCTGGCGGCTGGGAAGGGTGGCGCCTGCGGCATGGCTGTGACGGTGGCGAGACGACGTCGCCCACGCACCTTAGATGTGGCGCCTCCGAGTACTCACAAGCATACAAAGCTTAAAAACAACTCCCAGTCACACAGATCCAGCTGAGATCGCAGGAGTAGAACTTTTCTGGAATCCCGCAGGACAACGGCGCCCAACGGTATAGCTTCATGGGAGAGAGAAAGAGAAGCGGGCGGAGAATTAACTCAGGCCGACATATACAACATTAATTGTATTTTATATGTCCTTAATCCAATTAATATGCCCTTGAATATAAAGGGTGGAGGGGGTGTGCAAACTCCCTAGCTCCACCATGTGGGACTAAAAGAAAAGCAAAGAAAATGAGGGGGGAGGGGGTTCGCCAGAACCATGGCCCTGGGCCCCACCTCCTTGGTGCGGCTCCCCCCACATGGGCCTTCTTGGCCCATTAAGTGGGCTGCCCCCTTTTCTTTCTTTTTAATTAATATAAAATATAATTAATTCATAATTTATTTACTTACATACTATTTAATCTCCCGTGACTCCGAAACATTTCCCGGACCACCCGAACATCTTTCAGACATTCCCGGAACCCTTCCGGACTTCCCCGGAACACCTTCCGGAACCACTGGAACCCTTTCCGGATTATTTCTCTCTCTCTCTCTATTCACTTCCTATAAAATTCCAAAAATACATCCAAGTGCCGTTAAGACCTTCCGTCTTGTTACGCTACGGTTCGAGAATACTCGAGACATGGTCGAGAACCCTTGTTCGCTAATGACTGCCAAGGAGGTCTGGATGCCTGCGACGGTCCATGTGCATTCTACGAATGTCGTCGTTGAGCCATAAACATGATATTCATTCCTTTTGTTTCTACGATACTACCTTGTCCGTGATATGATCGCAGACATCCGATGCCCTGTTGTATCTCGTTACCGACAAAGGTCAATAACTCGTCTGTGACATTACATCTCCATGACCTAGTCATAAGCTGCGCAACTATATAGCCGTAATCTCACCGAGTGGGACCAAAGTATCTTTCCATTACGTCGATGAACAAATCCCGCTCTTGATCCATATGTCTCAGCATACTCTTTCGAGATACACAATATAGACACCTTTATTGTCATGCTATATAAGACACAACGTTTGATGCACTTAGAGTATCCTACGGAGTAGCAATAAATATGATCTCACTGTCTATGTAATAAGCTATCATATTACTTGACTATTGCAAATGATGAACATCGTAATACGATCTTATTGCAATACTTTGATGCGTAAGTCCATCACCTTATTCCACCAATAAGATGACCTCATTGTCAATCGACGTCATTGTCCATGATCAGGAAATCTCGATCAACAGTTGCCCAATGAACAAGTTTAGATAGAGGCTTACTAGGGACTCTTGATTGTCTATGTATCACACGTGTATTAAAAATTCCAATTAATACAGTTATAGCACGATACAAAAACATATTATAAACTTCTGAGATAATGTGATAAATACTATGTATTTATTTGCCTCTAGGGCATATCTCTCCTACAGTCTCCCACTTGCACTAGAGTACAAATAAACCAGCTGTATTTTACTTTCAATCATATCCCCTTATCTAATAAGCGTCATATGATAATGCCTGCTCGTGGAAGAGTGTTATTTCAACAATCTGTACCATACATAATTGTATGTTCTTTGTGATTCATTGATATCAACTTGTTTGATATTATCATGTTATCTGATAACATATATACATATACCGTAACTTCAGTGAGACTTTTGTTTCCCAGCGCATACTCTGATTCTGTTATCAAGGCATTTGCATTGCAAACACACTTAGTTATAGAGAACTGTTTGTAACATTTACAATCTCGCGATATCTATATACTTTTCACACCTATGTAGAATATTGACATTCCAATGTCAATCTAGTGCCTAATACTTTTCTACTTCCTGTAAATTCTAAATTTACTTTGATAATTGTTCTTCTTCTAAGAACATGTGTCACACTTTATCGAGCACACAATTTGGTATGATGTCTAATATAACAATATAATAGACCAAAATATCTTACAACCACTATTATCGTGTATCATTACACTTAATTTTTAATTGGATTTCCAAGGACATTTCCATTGGTTTTAATCTATTCTGACCTGTCAGGATCAATCCAAATAAAACAAATCGACTTTCTATTTAAAATTCCAGTTCTATTCCAAATAGACACTATCTTTTAAGTAGTTTCACAACTTCATATTTCTAATTAATTCTACTGGTACTATCCACGATATGTCATTTGCATACGAGGAATTTAACTCCCAGTCAAATTATGTCACCTACATGTTTGAGGACATGAGCTCCCACTCAAAATATGTCATCTACATATATGAGGGTTTAAGCTCCCACTCAAAAGTGTGTCTCTTACATATTAAACTTGAGTAAACTAATTTGACTCCCACTTAAATTAGTAAATTCATAATTTATTTCGACATTTTGGTCAAGCCAAAATCATCGATCATTTATCAACTCGAGTTTAATACGATATGTCAGTATTCTATTAATACATATCCCACAGACTTTAAGCATGTCTACATTTATGTAGTCAACAAATTTGATTTTGTCTAAGACACATTTCGTGACAAAATATGCTTCCATGTCTTTCTTATAGTTGCATTTCTCTCATATAAGACTTTATATGATGATTAAGCAATCTTATTCTTTTAATAAGATTTACAGTAACATTTACTGTTTGTAACATCCCAACATTTTGTAATGTTTAAAAATCACTAAAAGTTAAAACTTTTGTTTCTGATTAAAAAAGAACATTAAAATGCATAAGAAAACCAACTATAAAAGAATTCAAACATATGAAAAAGTTTAATATTTCAAATATCTCAGTTTATCATTATTTTCAAAAGTGGTTTCAAGTTAAACATTTTATTATCCATTGTATTTCTTAAAACCTCAATATCTAATTTGACAAATGTCTTACAAAATTTCAAACTATTTCCTTGTAATAAAAAGTTCTTTGTAAGTATTTGATTTCAACCACTTAGCCATAGCTAATCATAAATTAAAATAATATTACAACTATTTAAAACATGGTATAATTGCCAAATGGTTTTCACTCTTTCACCTGAGTTCAAAACATAGTTTTGGAAATTATAAGCCTATAGTTTATAACCTTAAAAGTTCTTAGATTTTATAATTAATGAATTATCCAAATAAGCATTGCATTAATTTAAATTAGTTTCATTAATTCTCAAACATAAATTGATCTTCATGAATATATATCCAATATAAGAAATGAAATAAATCTAGAATATTATCCAAAGATATGTTATGAAGTATTCAAATGATTTATCATATTATGAAACTTAATGGTGCAAAAAATAATTTGAAATAAAAATGAATATTTTATAATTTCCATTTCCTTAAAATTATCTATATTTAGTTACTCCATAATTATACAAAAATAAAGGTGAATGGTTAAAGCAAATGAGTTTAAATAACTTAAATCCAAACATATTTGAATATGGGTATTTTACAAATTTTATTTAGCCAAAAGAAAATTTAAATAAGCTATAATTTCAAAATTGATATTAAGTATCAATTTTTTATTAAATCAATAATTCAAAATTATTAATATTAAAAAGTTTTCAAAACATGCCCACTAATATTTTAAAACATAGATATGAATATTACAAATTTATAGAATTTTGTTTGACCACATTTGGAATTTTAAATCAAAAGTTATAAAGGATATGAATAAATCAGAAAAGAAAAAGTGAAAATCTGACATGCGGGACCCACCTGTCAGGGAGGATCGTCTTCAACCTCCAGGCGGAAATCGCGCTCGAGAACGCCGGCGATCTCCTTCCAAAATCCGAGCTCAAATCACGCGATTTGTTCCTCCGAGCTTCCCTATAAGTAGCCCCTGTCCATCCTCTATCATTCCCTCTATTTTCCCGTGCAAAACACGCCGCCAGGCCGCTGCAGTTGCTCGCCGGACTTCACCGAGCCGCCGCCCTTTTTCCTTCGAGTCCCGGCGAGAAAGCACCCCTCCCCCCCCCCACCCCTGAGACCTCCTCCACTCTCCTCCCCTCGCTCGTGCGCAACCGCGGACGCCTTCCCAGTGCCTCCTCCTCTACCAATCGTGCGGGGCACGGACAAGCAAAGCTCACCGGCGCCCGAGCACCCCCGGCCACGCCTCCACGGAGCTCCGGAGCGCCTGAGAAGGCATCGTCACCTCCATCTTCTTCGCCGAGACGCGCCTGACTCGGGGGAATCATCCGCGCATCCAGGGGAGCCTCGCAGCGTCGCCGTCGTCCACGACCGAAGCCGCCGCCGCCGTTTGCCTCGTTTTCGGCGACCATCCACACCGCCCGGTGAGCATCCTCTCCCAGAACTGTCCGATCTAAGTTTAACGGCCCAGATTAGAAGTTTATGCGAATAGGTACGCTCAGATCTAGACCGCCAGATCCAGATCCAACGGCTCAGATCATCCACTTATCCACTTCAGCGCCACGTCGATGTACAGTCAGATCCCAGTCAACAGCCACGTCAGAAATTGATTTCCTATTTAAATTAAATTGGTTGTTTTACAGAAAAGACCCTACAACTTAGATCTGTTATAACTTCTTAAACACTTATCCAAATTTGATAAATTATATATATTTGGAAAGACCTTGACTTGTAGAATATTTTAGATATGTTAGAATTCAAATTTGACTTAGTTCAAAATATTCAAATTTCAAATGGATGCTTTGAGTATATTTGCCATAACTTTAAATCTAAAAATCCAAAAATTGTAAATAAAATTGTTTTAGAAACTTTAGAATATGTGTTATATTATGCCTCTGTTATAAAATAATTTTGAGTATTATTTTGATGATTTAATAGTTATATGTTTAATGGAATAGTTTGAATAAATTTGACATAACTCTTGATATAAAAATCATTTTTGAATAAATCTAATTGCTATAAATTTAATTAAATCCCCTCTGTCTATTAACACTATTTATAAAAAAATTTATAAAAATTTAATCACAGAAAACTTTAATCTTATATTTATTCCTTTATTTATATGTTGCAAAAATAGAAATTAATTAAATTGCATTTATAGCCTCATGCATACTTTATAAATATCATAAAAATTAGTATGATATTTCTTATGATTAGAAAGTGCATTTCTTGCATAACTTATTTTATTATAGAGTTATACTCCTCATAGGAAAACTCCTCCCTCATTTTCTCTAAGTTAGGATTATTTTTCAACTTAGTATTTTGGTACAAGTGTTATGCACTTAGACAATTAGGATTTTCAACATAGATCTAGAAGACCAATCAAGTACTTAGCCAAAACAAGACTTCAGAAGTATCTTCAAGGAGTAGAAGCACTCAGAAGAAAATCAAGAAGAAGTTCATGAAGATCAACCATCAATAATTTCTAAGTCTTGCTCCCTCTCTCTCTCTTTTCTCCCTTCTTTTCTTAGCCCTTATGATGACCAAGTTATATTCAGGACCAACCTGGAGGCTATCAACACCATCAAGTCTTCAAAGCCATCAAGTCTACAAAATTGCAATGAAGTAATCACATCAAGAAGAAAAGGAAGCAAGGAGAAGATTCTACATTCTTATTTCTATCTGTTCCCTCTTTTCTAAACGTGTCTTTCACTTTGGACATAAACAATTTTGATCATGTTATTACCATCTTTGAAGTCTGTTGGATCCTAGCGGCATAGTGAGATGAAGCGGCCTGGAGACTAACCTTACATGTCCACGTACATGAGACCTGGCCCACAACTTAAGTGGTTGGCCGGGTGTCTGTCTCTCTCACTATAGTGAATATCCAATTTACAAAGAGTTGATAATAATTGTTGATCACCTTGAAGAATAGACTTAGTATTTTCTCTAAGTATTATGCACATCATGGCTAAGCCATTAGAGTGCTTATTCAAGATGATTTATAACAAAGTATTTTATCCAACTTATGACCTTAGTCCTTAGTCATTTCTGATCAACCTTTTTGCCTTGTAATAACTTAAAAGATTTTCATGGCATGGCATGCATCTGTAGTCCTTAGAAATATTTTACACATCATGCATAAACATATTTTTCCTTAGAAGTTTTAATTAAAACCTTTTTGTTCATTATGAAAGTGTTTGTATGCGATGTGATGTTGTGTTTTGTGTTGATTGTTGTATTGTTGTTTGTCTATACTGTTAGATTGAATGGAGAGCTCCGAGTTACATTGAAAAGAGTTTGTGAGCAAAGACATCATTCAAAGGCAAGTGGCACACCTCATAAACTTCCTACTATTTTCTATATGCATTACTTAGTGTATTTTTATATAAGCATGTGTAGGATAGTATTACTATGCTAGACCTGTGTAGAAATCCTTTACTCCTGTGTCTAGGTTCCCATATAATACTTAGTAGAAATATTGATGCTATGCAATTGATGAAAAGTTTTACAAAATGTTAAGTGACTACTCAGGACTGTGCTCATGGTTGTCATCGCCTAGGATGAATTTCTATTCTACTTAGGGCCGTGAGCATGGTGATTTTCACCTGAGAGTACACATCCACTAAGTTAATGAACCTCCTGTGTGGATTGGTTGTATGGAGTCGAGTTGAGTGGCTACTCAGGCCCATGTCTATGGTTCCTGGAGTACGTGCACTTGTGGATGGCATCCCAGGGAACAAAGGGATCTGAAGAACTCTGAGTGACGATTGCTTCCAGTGTAGCCATTGCCAATGGGCTCTGGCGATATCAACTATGTTGCGTGGACTCTCCCCGGCTTGACAAGCAGATGTAGAGGGTGTTAGGTGGAACGGGTCAAGCCAGAGTGGCAGGGAAAATGCTTCTGAAAGATATCGTCTCATTCTTCTCATTTTCCTTATCACTATAAGTGTGTCAAGGATAATTTGGGTTGAATGGGTACAATGGTGAACGTGCACAACCTTTCCAGAGTGTAAAACTAAGTACTTAGCCGTGTCCCCGGTATGGACAATTTGAGAAGCTGATCACGGACGTCAACGTAGGATTCCACCATTCCAACTTCAGAAATAAAACTTGATGGGTGAAAGAGGGTAGAATGAGACCGTGGTTGTCATACCACGAATGTCTCGAATAGAAGAAAAGTGTTTTCCAAAGAGTTAGGAAAAATTGGCTTTATGCAAAATAGCCTGGAACTCTACTAGACAAATATGCATATAGGTTATTAGAGTTATTCCACTAAGTGTCCACCATAGTGTCACTTGCCAGACTCCATTTTTAATGGAATCTAAACCACGTTGTTGCAATATTTTCTTATTGCAGATTGATCAGATGACGAGTGAGGTTTCGAGTCTGCAACCAACATGTTTTCGCCTGTGGCAACATGATGATGATGGAGACTCACTGTTATTGTATTTCCGCTGATTACTCCTTAAAAGCTAGCTTCACGCTATGCAACTTGTAATGAATATTTTGTAAGTCTGGATCATCGATGTAATAAAATTGATACTTTGTTGTGATATTACATCATAAACTGTGTGTGCAAACGAATCGATCCAGAGATTTGCACTAAACACAGGTAGCTGCCTTATTCTAAGTGCAGGTACGCTACACTGTTTTAATCCTTTTAAATGTAACTTGGATTTTAAGACTCAAAAAGCCTTTGTTTGTATTCTGAAATTTTCTCAACTTTCTTAGTATTTTTAAGGTGTGCCTTGTTCTGTCAACAAGATCTAAATTACTTAATATTAAACTGTGACCTGACAGCAAATATTAGTACAACACCTTATTTAAAAGCCTCTTGAATGAAAATACTATGATCTCTTTGAAGAGGATCGCAAGCAGAAAACAATTTTCTAATCTCCTTCACTTTTATCATCAAATTTTCATTTCCATTTGTAGAGATATTCTTTTCGGAACATATTCCAATATTATACTTTCATGAAAATAGGTCTGATACCTTATTTCTAGCTTCTATTTTTATTCCATCAAATAGGTATGATACCTTATTTCAATCTCCGTCACTCTTATCATCAAATTTTCATTTTCATTTGTAGAGATATTCTTCATAACATATTCCAATATTATACTTTCATGAAAATAGGTTTGATACCTTATTTCAATCTTATATTTTGATTCCATCAACCATAATTCGAAAATCATAATTTTCCTTGGAATTATACAGACAACAATATAAGTTACGCTTCTGTTGGTGTTTGGAATATACTCTCATCTCAATGTGAGTATTCTACAAAGAACTATTCGTGTATATTCTGTATTATCGTATAATCATCTATACAACGAGACTTACTGTTGATCACACGAATCATCGTTGAAAAATATTATTTCCTAAAGTGGACGTCGACTATAATGTTTTGAACATATTAAGAGATTCTAAAAGAGATTCTGAAAGACCACACTTTATCTAAAATAGAGTATGATTATAATATTTCACATATCACTACATATGATATTATAATTTTTTGAAACAAATTTCCACAAATATTTTTGTGTTGAAACCATAATTCAAAAATATTGCCTTGTTTGATCAAATCTTGTGAATACAATATTCACTAATCTTTCTTCGGAAAATCCTTTGATCTTTTATCAAATTGTTTTTCAGACTCATGATTCCTTATGGAAATACATTTATTTACTTAAAATCATAGAAAAATTTGAATCAATGAAATTTACCACTTATTTAATTATAATCATCTAGTATGACTTTCAATTAATTTCCTTGTACATTGACACTTCAATATCCAATTTAAATCTTAATCAATTCGGCACATGCAAGCTTTTAATGGATCGAAGTATCTATTATTTCTTACACAGCTTATATGATCAAATTTGGTGGTGTTTGTTCTTGTAACAAAATCATTTAATCTTTGGACATATAATTTTATCATTCCTGCTTTTACAAATGTATATCATGTTATCATTCAAGTAATGTAACTGAGATGTGATTGCACAAAAACTTTACTCATAATATAAAACAACTGACTTGTTCCATAACATAAAATAACTGATTTGTTCTATTACATATATGAATACTTTATCTTGTAACATTCAAGACACTAAACAAAATCACACTCTCACTATTACAAAAAGGACTTATAAAAAATTATTTATGATAACTACTATGATAACTTGAGGACGTGAGCATCACTGGCCATCAAATCATTTTCTTGCCATCACTTGTACACTGTCACATCATCTCTTATCTCATACTTGTGATATTCAGGACCTGTTTCATAAACATAATAAGTATCAAATACTTTTCATCAAGTATCATGAGAAGAATACACTCATAACTTTGTATACCAAATATACATGTAGCATCAAAGATCTTTCCTTCGATGGGTTCAACCTTTACAGATTTGAACTGGCTCACGAACGTGAAGAAATTCATCGTATCTCTCTTTATAGCATAGCTACGAACATGCTTCTCATAGCTCGGAGGTAGAGATATCAATACAGTCTCTATCGCACATGAGTCCGACATCCAGTGATCGTAGACATTCGTAAGTTTGAAGTAGATGCCATACAATCTCTTCAAATGTGTTTCCAAACAGGTATGTTCTTCCGTTTGGAGTGAATGGAACTTTCTCAGCTGTATGAATTGCTCATACTTAATTTCATCTATGAAGCGCTCCTTGATCGCATCAATCATGACATAAGGCTCCATTTGTCGAAATTGCTCTTTCAACTATGGTACCAGGCTTATGGTCATGACGGATTGCACTTCTATGAAAATGTCACGACGCTGACGAAATTCCTCATCTTCCTCTTCGCCAGCAGAATCATCTAGTCTCTCTCCTAATCCTTCTTCTATGACATATAGTATATCGTTGTGTAATAGAGTCTCTCTAAGTTTCTTGTACCATTTGATGAAGTTGGACCCTTCAGCTAACAGGGACGCACTTCTAAGGAAGTGTCCGAAGTAGAGCTCCATCTACATATATGATCATAACGAAGGTAAGGCTAAGTTTATAACATTGTGAGTTTAGTTTATATTCAAATTATTAAACATACTCCACTAAGATTATTATCCCTACAATAATTTTAGCGATTACACGACCCTAATTCACTACACCACCCCGATCGTCACGGCCGGCGACACGGTTTCAAAGGTGGACATGAAATGTCGATCACAACAACTATGTGACCCCGGCATGACTCCGAGTCTACGGTGCCTCCATTGCCTCCGACAGTACGAGTAATATCAAACTAACCGTAACCATGTCATCACTACAACAAAACTGTGCAGTAGAGACATTTTTATAGAGACACTCTCCATTGTGCCTCTGAAATCTTGATCGAGATTACTATAGAGGCATTTAGAGAGACACTTTAGGCAATGTCTTAGCGGTAGAGACAGATACATCCTCCACAATGTCTCTTAGTCTGCCCATAAAGACATTGTATGAGACATTCGTGACAATGCCTTAACAATAGAGACATCTCATTAGAGACATCCATCATTATGTCTCTTAGCAACTCTAAAGAGAGGCAGTTTTGTTGATGTCTCAACAATACAATCATTCTCTAGAGACTCTATGTGGTCTCTTAATTTTATGATGTGAGATAAAGTGGAGAATGGTGGAAAAGTAATAAGTATAACACCATCATTAGGGACTATGATGGAAAAAACGAATCTTCAAATTACATCATGGGAGTAGTGCTTTGGCCCCTGAAATCGCGCGCGAGGCGGAGGAGAATTTCCACCAGAACCGACCCCTTTTCTTCCCCACTCCCCCCTCATCCGTAAATCTCGTCTGCCCACCCCCCACTTCTGCTCGCCACCACCACACTACCAATCCCTACCGTGGAAGAGAGGAGAAGGTCAAACGGGTGCTCCGATTCACCCAGATATGTACGCGCTCCCCACCCTCGTTGACGTCGCGCTCCTCGCTCGGCCGCTATCATGGTTGTGGCACCGGATTCAACAACTCCATGGTGAGGAATCCATTACCAGGAGCTCGACGGCGATGCCACATCTGGGCGGCGTGCCCACTTGTTGGTCTGGGCTATGTCTCCCCTATTGGGCTGGTGTAGCCTCATGTTGATGCATGTACTCTGCCGATCCGCCACAGCTCGTGGCCTCCGGCCGCGTCCCCTGCCCATGTTGTCCCAACCGATGCTAGCCAGTTGACAACGCCAAGGGTACCGATCTGATGGAGCTCTACGATGGATCTATCGGGGGGAGCGGGAGCCATGCCACTACCCAGCGCCATAACGAACAGGTTATCCTCTCTTTCCCTCCTTCCTAAGCTGAACATCGTCCACAATCTAGTTCCTGGTCACATATATGGGTTTTGTGCTATTGCCTAGTATAATCTGCACATTACCTTCTTGTATGATCAAGATAGAGGAATTTGAAATTATGTTGAGTTATACTCTCTGCGCTAACAGACACAGCTATGATCCTACACCAAGATAATCATTTGAACATATCGTTGTTATTTTGTCAGACAAGAATTGATGGCCATAGGCCCATGGCAAGTGATGGTTTTTTCTATCCTAAGTGAAATCTGTAAGCGAGGTGGCAGCATGTTCATGTTGGGTGGTGGCTGAAGCAAGCAAAGTGGTACAGATTATTAATAAGATTTATACCGTAGATCATGGTATGAGCCCACCGCCCTCTATCACTGCAGCTATTATTTTGTGTCTTTATTCGGTTCCTTAAACTAGTTCTCCTTTAAATTATCCCAAATGTCTATACATCCAATTAATGAATTTATATTGTATTGTGTGCATTCAATAGTTTACTCACGCACGCATAATTAAGCCTGCAAAGTAACTTCCCATTTTAATTCTCTAATCTAAGCATGTGTATTATTAGTCAATTAAGGGTAACCAGAAAGGGAAGCTGTTTGGCTTAATACTCCCCCAAGTCAACTCTTCTTGGTGATTTGGTTCAACCAAATCGTGATTAAATGACCTAAGAAAATATTACATCATTATATTTGTTGTGACATGTTTGTTATTTATCTCACTCAATTTGTTAATTATTTTATCTCACTCAACTTTTTCGGTGATTGCAGGGTGTATATTTGAGTACTCCATATGTGGTGGCTGATAACGAGAGCTTGGAAGATAACTCTTAGGTGCTTGGTTGTTCGGTCTAGTGGTGTGTAGTATTTTAAAGATTTTTTTCATCTTACTGTGCATCTAGCGGATGCATTCTGGTGTCAATTTGAAGTTTCATACTCCTATTTTATATACAGTTAATGGAACCTCAATATATATATTGACTTCTTCCATGAAATTATCTAGTTATATGTGTTTCTGATGTCATAATAGTAGTAAGTGTATGATCTTAATTATTCAAGCTTGACATTGTCTCTGTTCTTGAGAGCAAAAGTTTTATAGAAGAAAAGAAGTACAAAATGCTTCTGATATCATGACACGCAGCCTCTACGTAACATTACATATGTGACGCCTTTATATATAGAGAAATCAAATAAAATGCTTCACTTAATTGTGTCCATATTTCTAGAAATGGATACATTGCCGCAATACAATGCCTACACTACTGTTAGAGGCAACCTTAATTGTCTCATAAAGTGTCTCTATGAACATACATACATATTTGAAGTGTATCTTTAAAACGCCTCTCGGTGTGTAGATACACTACCTATTGTCCATATGAAGTGATCTTATGTCACATATAGACAATTTGCTAAACGACTCTATAGTCTAAAAGACACTGCCCGTAGTGACACTTATGAGACAATGTGTACAATGCCTCTACAATTATGTAAGGACAAGATAAGTGTCTCCACAAGACACAAATAGTGTCTCTACAAGCCAATTCTCTTGTAGTGCATATATATAAACGCCTCTGCAAAACAATGTTAGACACTTCTACCTTTATATAGTTTTGCTAGTTTTACGTGGCTTATAGGCGTATTCGTGAGAGAACCGTTCCCTACCTACAAACTTTTGTACCACAACGTCGATCAGATACTTGCATGATCCCTTTCGGGACCTCCATTGAAAATGCGAAAGCCAACTAAAGAGAGAGAGACAAACACCCGCCAGCCACATATACGGTACAAGACGTATGTCAGTAGTGGAACCAGTCTCGCGTAAGCGTACGCGTAAAGTCGGTCCGGGCCGCTTCATCAACTCAATGTGAAGGCAGAAGCAAGTGCACGCTAGAGGATAACACATATAACAAAGACGTCCTCATATTCAACATGAGTTCTAACCGTACCAGCAAGACTAGGCATAGACCGGCTCAGATACCACTGAAGAGGTTCCAAAGCAGAAAAAAATATTTTTTCTAACTTAAGAATACCGAAACTAGTCAGGATCTATCTATCTAGTACATGCGGTAACGGTGGCGGAACTGGTCACATACCTCTTGTAGACCGAATAGCGGGGATTACGCTCCCGCACAAGCGTTGCCGATGAAGCCGACGTAGCCGACGTCAAGGTCGCGGAGAACTTGGTGCGACAAAGTACACGATGACGCGGCGATGTTGACGAAGACACGGCGTCAACAGGCGTGTCCAGCAGGTGGGGCGGCGTCGGCGGGGGGTGGCGCCGGCTGCAGGGCTGCGACGGTGGCGAGACAACGTCGCCCAGGAACCTCAAATGTGGCACCTCCGAGTACTCACAAGCATATAGAGCTTAACAACAACCCCCGATCACTCAGATCCAGCTGAGATCGCAGTTGTAGAACTTTTCTGGAATCCCGTAGGGCAACGACGTCCTGCGGTATAGCTTCGTGGGAGAGAGAAAGAGAAGCGTACGAATATTTAACTCAGGCCGGCATATAAAACATTAATTGTATTTTAGATATCCTTAATCCAATTAATATTTCCTTGTATATAAAGGGGGGAGGGGGGTGCAAACTCCCTAGCCACCCCCCCATGTGGGACTAAAAGAAATGCAAAGAAAATAAGGGGCAGGGGGTTCGGCCGAACCATGGCTATGGGCCCCACCTCCTTGGTGCGGCTCCGCCCCACATGGGCCTTCTTGGCCCATTAAGTGGGCTGCCCCTTTTTCTTTCTTTATAATTAATATAAAATTTAATTAATTCATAATTAATATATTTACATATTATTTAATCTCCCGTGACTCCGAAACATTTTCCAGACCACCCGAACATCTTTCGGACATTCCCAGAACCCTTCCGGACCTCCCCGGAACACCTTCCGGGACCACCAGAACCCTTTCCAGATTATTTCTCTCTCTCTATTCACTTCATATATAATTCCCAAAATATCTCCAAGTGCCGTTAAGACCTTAAGTCTTGATACACTACGGTTTGAGAATACTCCATGCATGGTCGAGACACCTCGTTCGCCAATGACCGCCAGGGAGGCCTGGATGCCTGTGACGGTCCCTGTGCATTCTACGAATATCTTTCTAGCTTCTTTGGAACCTTGCCATTGAAAGAGTAATAAGCAAGCATAGTAGATATTCTTCATTAGGAATCTACCTATTGTTGTTCACAATATCTTTCATATATTTAGAATAAGGAGGCAACTTAATAGCATCAGTCAAAGGAATTTGCAACAACAATGGTTTCAGCAAATCACAAAATCTATTATAATGTTCTTCCTCTTTAGTTTTAAGTTCTTCGCAGGAAAAGGCATTGGTTTTTGGACCCAAGGTTCTCTTTCATTACCATGTTTCTTAGCAATAAAATCTTCTTTAGTGTTTTTTTATTGCTAGCATGCTTTACATGTTCCTCTTCTAATTCTTCTTGATCCGAATTGGCATTTTTATCCTTATCATTGTTATTAGCATTATCATTGTTTTGTTCATTACCACTTTCAGTTTCAGCTTCAGATGCAGATATACTATTGGGATCATTAACATGTTGAGAGGATTCTACAACAATTTTATGTTTCTTTTCTCCTAGAAGCAATACTAGGTTCATTAACTCGTTGTGAATCTTGTTCAATTCTTTTATAATATCCTTCAGGATACAAAGGGTCTTGAGTAGATTTAGCAACTCTAGTTGTTACTTCACAAACAAGTTTTTCTTTAGCAATTCTTTTTGCACTTTAGTGAGTTGATCTATTTGAGTTTGAACCATATGAAAATGTTTAATGAGCACTTTAACATCATTAGAAGTTCTATCAACAATATCATGTAAATCACTAATAGCACGAGAATTTTCCATTAAATAATTCTCTATTCTCATATTAAAATTGCATTGCTTAGTAATTTAATCATCAAATCCATCTAAACATTGAGCAGGAGGTTTAGAGTACGGGATAACTGTATCATCAAACCTTTGGAGAGAGTGTACATCAATTACGGTTGAAGGAGTAATAGGCTTACATAATTCTTCAATAGGAGGTAAATACTTCACATCTTCAGATTTAATACCACTTTCTTGAAGAGATCTTTTAGCTTCCCTCATTGTTTCTTCATTTAATTCAATCATACCCCTCTTCTTAGGTGTTGTTGGTGGTATGGAAGTAGGTTCACGAATATCCCAATCATCATTATTCTTGCATATCATAGCCAATAATTCTTGAGCTTCTTTGGGGTCCTTTTCCTGAAAACACAACTAGCAAAACTATCCAGGTGTCCTGGATTCAGCAGTTAGTCCACTATAAAATATATATAGTAGATCATTTTTCTCCAAATCATGGTTCGGGTGGCCCCTTAAAATGGAACAAAAGCGTGTCCAAGCTTTGGGCAATTTCTCATCTTCATCTTGATTAAAATTATAGATTCTTAACAAAGCATCATGTTGAGCACTAGCAGGAAAATATTTTTGAAGGAAAGCATTCTAGCAAACCCTTAGGACTAGTTATGGAACCAGGAGACAAATTTTTGTACCAGGTTTTAGCTTCTCCTTTTAATGAGATAGGAAATATTTTAGCAACAAATTAAGTATGTATTTTAATGTCCTCAGCAAATGTTCCACTTAAATCAGACAATACATTCATATGTTCCACAACACATTCATTTTCAGTTCCACAGAAAGGTTCTCTTTCAACAATAGCTATATGAGCCAAATCAAGAGAGAAATCATAATCTTTATCTTTAATGTTTACAGGAGATGTAGCAAATTTAGCATCATGAGATAATTTATATTTAACATCGCGTTTTTCAACAAGTTTTTTAATAGCACTAGCATCTTTAATAGCATTAATTTCTTCAACAAGAGCATCATCAAGATCCACATACGTATCATCACGCTCATCATAAGTATCACGAGTAAATTCAGGTGAATAAACAGGTGTTTCAGCATTTTCATTAGGAATTTCAGCATTTTCAATTTGTTTAGATTTAGCAATAGTAGCTTCTAAAAAGGGACCTAATGAACCAGTTTCATCAAGAACAGTAGAAGTATCATCATAAGTAATTTTAGATTCAGTAGTAGTAACAGAACGTGCAGGTTGTGGGGGTCTAACAAGCTTATTCAACACAGATGGAGAATCAAGAGCATTAGCGGAGTTCAGAGTTGTACCTTTCCTTGTATTGGATGGGACGATGGGACACTTCTTATCAGTATTTATTCCCATGATGAATAAATTCCGGTGAACAATATCACACTCAGGTGGACTTATAAATAAAGCTATGCTCCCCGGCAAAGACGCCAGAAAATAGTCTTGATGACCCACAAGTATAGGGGATCGCAATAGTCTTCGAGGGAAGTAAAATCCAAATTTATTGATTCGACACAAGGGGAGCCAAGGAATATTTATAAGCTTTAACAGATGATTTTTCAGATCATCTGCACCCGTGAATAGACTTGCTCGAGAAAGATTATCAGGAGCAATTGTTTTATAGCAGAGACAGTAGCGAATAAAATCAACAGTAGAATTAAGACAACGATTGTGATTGATGTAGACAGCAGGATTAAAATACTGTAGGTATAGGGACGGATGTACGGGCTATCCATGGATAAGATAATTCATGTAATATCATAGCATAGGCATTTGCAGATAAATAATATAAAGCATCCAAGTATTAACTAATCATAAGCATGTATTCCAATTTAGTTGTGCGTGCTCGCAATGAGAAATTTGCACAACATCTTTTGTCCTGCCAGCCCATTTGCAGGGGAGTCTCTAAGGAAACTACTGACAATTAAGGTACTCCTTTTAATAAAGTACTGGAGCAAAGCATTAACATTATGTGAACACATTTGATCCTCACATCACAGCCATTCCCTCCGGTTATCCCAATTGCTGTCACTTTGGGGCCATCGGCTCCGGACAATAATATGCATATACAACTCATAGATAAGACTAAAACAATAATTATTCTCATGATACAATAACATGTTCAGATCTGAAATCATAGCACTCGGGCCCTAGTTTCAAGCATTAAGCATAAAATATTGCAACAATTACGTAAAACACCGATAAAGGATACTAGGCACCATGCCCTAATGATATTACAGCTATTACACGAGTGATCTCATCCAATCCCTACCATCCCCTCAAGCCAACAGCGGTGGATTACTCACACATGGATGGGGGAAACATGGATGGTTGATGAAGAGGCGTTGGCGATGACGATGGCAATGATCCACTTCGATTCCCCGTCCCGGCAGGGTGCCGGAACAGAGACTTCTGGTCCCCGAACTAGGGTTCGCGATGGCGGCGGCGTACGGAGATGTTCTCTGGAAAAGTGTTTACCCCCTGTGGGTTTTTAGGCTAGGAGGGTTAAGTAGCCGCGAGGGGGTCGCGAGGAGGCAATCGAGGTGGTCCCACGCCCTACTGGCGCGGCCAGGAGCCTGCCGCGCCAGGAGGTGGTGTGGAGCCCTCGTGGCTCTTCTCCGTTTGTTCTTCGTGGTTCCTGGTCCCTTCCGAATAGAAAACAACTTCCAGGTGTTTTTCGGGATTTTTCCAAAGTTGATATTTCTACAGAAAAAGGAGACACCAGTGTAATTGAGCTGAAAACAACATTAGTCCGTGTTAGTTGCATTCAAAACACAAAAATTAGAGGTAAAAAAATAGCAAAAGTGTTCGTGAAAGTAGATACGTTTTGGACGTATCAACGGGCGTTGCATGGATAAGATAATTCATTTAATATCAAAGCATATGCATTTGCAGATAAATAATGCAACGTCCCAAATTTTGGAAGCAAGAAAAAACTTAATTATAAAACACCCAAAATTTGGAACCAACAAAAACTTTTTGAAATGTCGTTTTAATGGATGTGCTTTACTCTTTTTAACTCTGTTTGCAGTGTTGTGCCTGGTGTTGGTGTTGTGGACCTCAAAATAATCACCAATTAAAAATCAGCCAAGAGTTAACATAACCCTTGTGACCTTGTCACGACAAAAAATGGTTCCTATATCTCCTCCTATCTTAGTTGTATAATAAGACCTATTTACGTTAATTTTTGCAGCTACCGAAAGACCTTTCTGTTTTTCTGAGAAAATAAAAGTATCCCCAAAAGTCATATCTTTGCAAAACTATAAAGGACCATATCATAAGCCCTAATATATTTTGAGTTTAATATTTTGCAAGTATTTGTAACCCTTATTTTAAAACTCTTAATTTAATATCTATTTGTAAAACTATTACTAGGAAGTGGTTTAACCTCTTTTCTTCAAAATCATCTCATTATTGTATTGATCACCACCTTCTAAATATTTTTGCTTCATCTTAAAAGTGGGATTAATTACCCATTTGTTTGGTAGTTTGATCTATTTTTTGTGTGCTTAATTTTTTTGCCTTGAATGTGTATTCCAATGAGTGACATGTGGTTATGTTTGTATTAAGCGAATGTTTATTGTTTTAATTGGAGCAATAAAGATTTGTTCTATGGTTTTGCATGCTTGTAACTTGTTTCCCTCTTATTACGAGCTTGGTTAACAAAATATTCTCACAAGTAATGTTTATACCGATGAAAAGCTATCTTAACGCCTCTTAACATTTAGCATTTGTAGGGCCTTACCATTTGTGTTTATTTTGTTCAGTTTGGAAATGCAACTTACCTAGCATGACCCTCATCATCCCTACTATCCATCTATCAACTTAGTTATAATTTTCAAAAATGTTTGATCCTTAATTCATGATTGTTTTGCGTGCTTCATTGTTTGGTGACCATATGTGTATTACTCCCTCCTTTCCATAATATAAGGCGTCTAAGGTATTTGCACGAATATTAACACGTCAGTATTTTACGTGCGGTGGACTCATTCTCTCCTCGTAAAATTCGAGAGAGAAGAATCCATCATTGTCCTAAATCGAAAAGAATAGCTCAAATCCTCCCGTTCCAGATTGTGACTTATTTTTTGATGAGTAAAATTGCCGATAAATCGCAGTACACCTTATATTTTGAATTTTTCTCAAAACCTTAGACACCTTATATTAAGGAGCGGAGGGAGTTTTAGATAGCCTTTTTCCATTTTCTTATCTAAATGTTGTTGAACCTTTTAAGCTAAGACTTTTAAGCCTATTGCTTCACCTATATCCCTTCTGAGCATTCCTTCTTGTTTCATATTTTTCTATGCCAAGGGTTGACTAATCCATCTTAGCAAAGTGGCCTAATCCTTATTTCCAAAAATTGTTTTTAAACTAAACCTCCCCCTCTCCTCTTGTCCAACATGTGATTTAGGGTGTGTACAGGACCTCCACACCTCTGGAGTACCCATAGCACGACCTTGCCAAACACTAGCATTGTTTCCTTTTTGTCTTTTTCGCTTGGGCTTTCTGTCGAACAGTTTGTGGGCAGGAGAGACCTCTCTCCATTATTTCACTCCTCCAACGGCCCCAAGACGCGAGCTACTGTTTGCATCATGTTTGCATCATTCGCACCGCCCTCGCTAGCCAACCCCTGTCCGAGCCTCCTCTCTCTCCCTTTTCCCATGCCCGAGATGTTGAAAATGAGCACCGGCGTGGAGATCATCCCCCAGCCTCACTCGCGTCCTCTCACCTTGCCCATTCACTTCCTCGCACTCCACTCTCCCAACCCGAGCTTTGCCTCTCGAGCTTTTCCTTGCCTCTACTCGGAAACTAGAGGGAACCGCCGTCCGTTACCGAGGTAGTGCCCGCAAGAATGCCGTCGCCTCCGTCCTCCTCTGCTCTCCCTTTCTCCTCCCTAGCTTTCTTCTCGTCGAGAGCTTCCTCGTTGACATCCCCCTTTCCCCGCCACTGGTAGGAAAAAGGCTACTGCTGACGAAGCGAATTTCATTACCGCTGGCAAACAGCTGTCCGCCAGCAGTGCTACGCCAGTGGTAGCACTTAGAAGCAGCCGACGAACGCCGCCGGTCACTTGCCCCTCGTGCTTGACTCCATCCTCAACTCGAGCTGGACGACCCGTGATGGATCGCCTCCAAACTCCAGCCCCAACTCAAGCTCGATGGAGATGTGATTGGCGTTGGCGACAGAAGCCGGCGACATCGGCCACGCTAGAGAGGCGATTAACAAACATAAGCGGAGGTCCTTTGACGACGCGATTAGCAGAAGCAGCCCGTCGCCGTCCTTGGTGACTGGCGCACCGTGGCCCGTCGCCGTCAAGGGAGGGGCCTGCGGCGGAGGCGGCGTCGGTTGCGGAGGTCCCCGGAGGCGGAGAGCGCGAGCGTGGGGGCCGCCATGGACTTGTCGCCCTCGTACCGGCCCTTCATCGTCGCCTTCATCTTCTTCCTCCACCGATTGGCGAACTGCGCAAAGTGGATCTTGCAGAGGAGCCGAGGCTGTGCGCATGGGATGAGGCAGACACAGAGAGGGTAGACACAGGCCGGAGACTTGTACTGCTTTTCGACTCTAACAACCAGTAGAGAGCACAGAAATTGTGTGTTTGTTTTAATCAATAATAGCCGTTGGATGGTTTGATCGTGTGACTGTTAGAGAGAGGGTCGTGCGACATGCATGTTGTGGAAGAGAGAGCAGACGCGCCCATGTGCTGGAGAGAGAGCATATGCATGTGCGCGTGCATGCATACTGCTGCCGCACTGTTCGCCATCAGTTAGGCCTGTTACCGCCGCGATATACCGCTGCCGTACCGTGTACACTGTTCGCCAGAAGTAAAATTATTACCGCTGGCGGTTCGTCAGCGGTGTGCTTAAATCATACCCGCCCAGCCCAATGCTACCGCTGGCGAACAGTTTATTTTGTTCGCCAGTGATAGTAGTTTTACCGCTGGTTGTGGCGAGGTTGTGTTCGCCAACGGTACATTGGTGGCTATAAGCATATTCCTACTAGTGTGCAGGAGCCGCCGTGCCTTGCCCGTGACCGCCGCGAATGCCGACGACCGCGCCGACGTTTCGGGGCACGCCGAGGCGGGAAACGACCATCCCCGGACACCCCGCGGCCTCCTCTCTCGCCTTGACCCCTCACCATCTCTCCTATGGCCTCCTAGGTGAGCTGCTCGTGCTCGGCCTTCTTCCCTAGGGTTTCCGCTCACCCGTCCCCGTTGTGAGGTAGGAGACGACGAGGAACCGTCGATCTCCGCATCGACGGTCTCGTTTGAATCTCTGGCGATCCAATCTGGGCCCTCCATTCCTGATTTGGCGGCGGCGTACCGCCTTGGCAGCGCGCGCATCGCCCTGGGCTGGCCTGACTAGCTCGGCCCAGTTTGGGCCAGATCCAGCCCGCCTGCTCTTTTTCCTTCTAAATATTTTATCTCTGTATTTTTTAGAGGTTTTCTAGCATAACTTTAATTCGTTTCTGGAACATCTGTGCATGTAAAAGTTGTGAACTAAATTTTTTAGAGTTCCTGTGTGTTTTCTTAACCATGTGGCTTTGGCCGTTTTCAAAAATATGTTGTTATGTTTGTGCTAGAGTAGATCTTGTAAGAAGTATCTTTTTCACCAAGTATTAAATAACTTGAGTTTTGTAAATCCAAAATTATCAAACTTTAGTTCTATGGAAAACTACTGAGAATACCTACATAGATCTATAAGCCATGCATGTAGGAGATTTGAGAAACTAAAGTTCTAGTCAATTAAGATTTACATCAGTAGCTATTTGATGATTTTTAATTCATTATTTAAAATACTTTTTGGAGTAAATCCCATTGCATGTGGTAGATCTGAGTAGTATCTATCATATCCTAGCTTGGTAGAATTTTACAGGTTTAGTTTGTGCTTGGTGAATTATTTGCGTAAACCGTGGTTGATTACACTTGAAAAAGAATACATTCATTTGCTGTTAATTGCATGTGTCTAGTTTCACTTGTTTGTGCTAGATCTGTTTGTGAAAGTGGATTAGGAGTATTATTGTGAAGTTCGTATGTGTTTTATTGAACATGCATCACTGGTTTTGTCTCATAAATATTTATACTTTGTGTTGCACATTAAATCTAGTAAAAAGTATGTTCTTCACTTAAAATGGAATATCTTGAGTTAGGAGTGTCAAAATAAAGTGAATCCAATTTAGAGAATGCATAAGTCAATACCTATACACAGAAAGTAACCTTGCATGTAGAAGATTCCTAAAACTGAAACTATATTTATTATGGTTTTGAGACCAGTAGCATTTGCAGGATTTTTATTTCCTGTTTAGTAATAGCTTTGCATGCAAAAATAATTTTCCTGGCTTCCTATAGTTACCGGGAGTACTATGGTAGAAGGATTTAATTTCTGAACAATATTCCCGTAGTTATGATTTATCTCCCAAAACAGCAACATTTGGCTAATAGAAGTATTAGCTTTTAATCATCTGTTCTTAGCAGATGTGAATTGTATAAATATTACTAATCAACTTTTGAAGATCTGAACCTTAAATCAATCATAATGAGTTGGTTAAACCACTTTGATAATGTGTGGTGCATTATTTGCTTATGTTTGGCATCCTTCACTTTGTATCGTAATAATGACATCAAATGTGTTTATATGCTTTGCTTGTGGGCATGGTTGTGTGTCATGTTTCTATCCAGAAATTGTTTGTGCTTTGTAATGATTGTTGTATGGTTTGTTTACTTCAGATGTTGTCAACACTTGGTTACTATGTGATTGTTTGTTTAATTGTTAAAGTGGTCTTCATTGTGGGGTCTTATTAAATAGGCCTAGTGCACCATTTTAGCTCTTAGTCATAAACTTGCTTGGACTGTGGTGTTACCATTGTTTGTCGCTTAGTTACTTGATAGTAGGTGTTTCTTGAGCTAGTAACATGGTTGCATCTGAGTGTGCTCAATGCTAGTGTTAATATTAAAACTTGCTTGTGTGATTAAGATACTTTTGTGTGAAGTATTTCCTGAAACTAATATAACAACCCTTGTTAAATGATCTAATCACCCTAAGAGACGGTTTGCTTTAGTGTTCAGTTAAAACTACCTTTTTGACAAATAAGGTTGTTGTGTATAGCTTCTTAGGTGTATCTGTTGTTTGTCTTAGCTCTATGGACTTTGTTATTTGTTGTTGTTTAGCTAAAGGAGTTGTTTGCTTTTGATGGTTAGCTTAATGTCTTGTGCGATGCTTGCTGTTTGTGATGACCTTGTAGCATTGTCTCGAATGTTGAGTATTGTTCCTCTTTCTTTTTACGACGTTAGATACGATCGGGAAGGAACTGGAAGTGAGGAGTGAACCGGAGGAGCATCAAGATCAAGACCAAGGACATATTGTTGAGCCAGGCAAGCCACCTCACCACCATTATGCAATCCTATTATTTACAAAGCATGTTTTGTTTTCAAAGTAAAAATAATGCATGTTTACTTCTTTTGTGGCACCTTGCCACCCGAAAACTATTTTACAAAATATTGATTGGCCAAAGTTATCTACTAGAATATTCTAGGTGTTACAAAGTAAGTTTTCACTTGGTGAGCCTTGTTGTTGAAGGCTCCATCAAGAAGATCAAGTTTTCTAGTAGTACACCCTCATTGTCTTACCTCAAAACTTTCGGATGGGAACCTATTTGATAAAACTGTTTTACGGAGGAAAATCCGAGTTGCTGGGAGCAATCGGCGAGCAAGTGTTTTATTAAAACCCGAGTTGCTGGGAGCAATCTGTGATCTTTGCGAAAACCCGAGATGCTGGGAGTAGTCGGAGGACCAGAAGGTGTTTTTGAAAAACAAAGTACAACCCTAGCAGCCGCTCGAACAATTAACCCGTGCAACCACACTACTTGACATGGGTAGGGCTTAGCCGGAAGCTTGTCTGTCTTAGAATTGGGGCTCTCATACTTTCTATGAGGGCGGGGCCCTCGAAGTCGGGTTGTCGTCTAGAAGAGACAATATACTGCTGCGGATCAGCAGCCGGAAGATTACGGCAGGTCTCCTGCCGTGGTGGTGTGGCGTCCCGAGGAAAGACCGAGAGGTCTATTGGAGCACACAGTGCCGAGGAGAACAAAACCTACCGGGAGGCCCCGATACTAGGGTGGTCATAGTGGAAAGCTTTGATCGTGTTATCTTGACCCCCGCATGCTGTTGTATGACCGGTCGTGGCAGACACGGCGGAAGGACCGATTGGTGTGGGTAAAGTGTGCAACCTCTGCAGAGTGTAAATCTATTCGAATAGCCGCGTCCGTGATCATGAACGGTTGGAAAGGCCACTGATCTAGGCGTATGGGCATTTTAGTTTTAAAAAGGAAAGTATTTCTCGAAGGAAAACAAGGAGGCAACAAGGTGGTACCTGGGAGCTACTGAATTTGGGTGAGAATGGTTGATCTCGGGGAGACAACCAGTCTGATCTCAAATCAGGAAAAAGGGTTACCCCTATCCTAGTGTTTTGACAAACTTTTACAGAAGAAAGTTTTGAACTTGGATATGTTCTTGCTATATCTAAGAGAAGAGAATTCTATCTCTAAATGTTTTCTTTAACAAAGATATAGAGATGTCGTATTTTCTATGCCTAAAATCATCGTATTCAAAAATAAGCCCTATAGTTGTATATAGGAGCTATCCTAGTTTTCGAAAATGCTTTTGCATTTCAATAAAAACTTAGACCTAGAGGTGGTCTTGCGAGTACGTAAATGTACTCCTATGGCTATGTCCCTTGTCGGGTTATGACTCCCACGGAACTGGGGTGGTCACTTCCTGAAGAGTAGTTCGTGAAGGGGATTGAACGCGGAGGTTAAGACCCTTGAGAGGCACGACGACGGTGCTCGCCAGGCCTGGAGACGAAACACCCACGACAGAGAAAGACACCAGCCCGTACCCAGGTTCACGGCCCTCAGGAGGAGGTAAGACCGCTACTCCTGCTTGTCTGTATTGCACTGTGGAGGTTACAGTACAGCTGAGCTTGCCGAGGGCTCTCTTGAGGCAGTTCGTGCCTAGGGAGGGAAGCAATGGTCTTCTTCCTCCTCCAGCCGAAGGCTATTCTACTCAGCCGAGCTAGAGTTTACAAGTGTTCTCCTAGCAATTTTTCTGACCATCTCTACGGTGGAGGTCTTGCCGCAGGCGTCTTCCTTCCGCTTGGCGTCCAAGGTGGGCTCCCACACGGCAGCGGCGTGAAGGAGTTGGAGTCCACCGCTACGGGCTCGTTCCTGGACGCGGTCCATCGTCGATAAAGTTGGGCACGGTGGCCGACAAGATGCAGACCGCGCAGAACAGCTCACAGGGTCCGCAGTCTCCGGAGTGGAGCCCACGATGACGATCTTCTTGGAGTGTTGCGCCGTCCAGCTGCTTTATCATCAGAGAGGAAGGTATCAGCTGTCCTGGCGCAGTCGGCGCAACTTTATTGACTCCTTTATCACCAAAACGGCAAGGGGGCGCCTGCGTCACCCTGCGGGTACTGCAGAGGCCATGTGCGTCCTGCCGTACTTCCTTGGCCGCGAAGTTTTCCCACAGGCCTAGGGAGGCCATGTGGAGGAGTTTTTTTGACTTCCCTCCAGGCGCGTTGCGCCTCGGGAGGGTCTCTTGAAGCGCGGGTCCTCTTCAGGCCCTTGCTTTCTCTTCAGGCCCTCGAGGGGACGTGCCTCTCAGGGGTCTCTTCAAGCGATGGCTTCGTCCTTAGTCGTTTTATCTGATCAGCCCGCGTGCGGGGCCTGGGGAGAGTGGGCTCTTTATACCCCAGTCTCTACTGGGCCGACAGTAGCCCCTGGACCCACGATGAACACGAGTGAGCCCGTGGGCGCAGGCGGAGCATCGTGGGCCCAAAGTGCCCGGCCGGCCCGAGCCACGCGTCACTCAGACGAGTAACGGTCACGCATGATCTGGGGCGTGCGTCGGGGGGGGGGGGGGGTCCCACCATGCCCCGGTAACTGCTCCTTGAAGGGACATAAAGCCCGAGCGCCGGAGCAGGGAGCCGTTACTGTTTCCAATTCTTCTCGCAGAAGCCTCCGCCATCTCAAGCTCTCCGCCTCCGCTCTCTTCTCCTTTTGCCTTCCGCGACAACCGAACTCCGGGAGTCCCACCAAGAGCAAGGGCAAGGCTGCCGCGGGATCCTCTTCCCAGGCGGAGGCCGCTGAGGTCGCGTACGGTGCGACTCTCGTGGGGGCGCGCACCGACCTCCAGGCCTTGGAGAGAATTCGCCACCTGGTCGCGGGGCGGACAGATGAGCATGGCGCCAGCGCACTTCGTTCTGCGAGATTCGGGGGGTTTCCAGAAGGGTTCTATCCCATTTTTCTCCACACCATCACCGCCGGGCTGGTGCCCCCATACTCGCCGTTCCTGGAGGCGGTACTGGAGTTCTACCAAACCCAGCTCCTTCATCTTCATCCAAATTCTATCCTCATCCTCTCCATTATTTCCTACCTCTGCGAGGCTTATCTGGGCGTGCGCCCCTCAGTGGCGCTCTTCAGGAATTTCTACTCGCTGCGGTGCATGGCAGCCGGCGAGCGGACCGGGTGTGTCTCCTTCCGCATTGCGGACGGCATGGGCAGTGTATACAGCCCTATGTCATGGAGCGGGGACAAGCCCGTCAGGGCCGTAGTCAAGAAGGTGGATGACTTCCGCCAGAGGTGGCTCCTTATTTGCGTCGAATCGCCCTACGCGTTCCTGGACGTCCCGGAGGCACCGCCTGTGAAGAACTGCAACTGGGGCAAGTTTGCCCTTCGCGGAGCGGACAACGCGCACGTGGTGGGGCGTTTGGAATACCTCCGGGAGGAGGGTCTCACAGGGCAGTTGGTCGCGGCGGACTTTGTGAAGCGCCGCATTGCCCCTCTTCAGGCCCACAACCAGCCGATGTGGATGTATTCGGGCCCCTCAGACCCGATGCGGCTTCATCCTGGAGACCACGGCCTGGACGTCGTCGACACCATCTTGAGTATCATCTTTGTCAACCCGGAAGTGCCTGGGAAGATTGCTGGCTCTATGCAACCTCTGCACCAGCTCCCCTTGGGCGATGGTTTGGATATCTTGGACGGGATGCCGGACGTCACCCCGTTTCGCCTGGCGGGGGAGGTGGACGAGGTGGTTGCTCCGACGGCGCGGGTAGTGGTAGGAGCAGACTCTCCCTCAGCCTTCGGAGCCTGGCGTGGCGAGGAGGGGGCCGTGACGGGAGTGGTGTCCTCCTTGAGGCCCGGGCCATTTACTGACGAGGTCTGTGACATCTCGTCAGGCGATGATGACGCCTTTGTGGTGGCGCCCTCGCGCCCCGTGGAAGAGGAGACCGAGGAGGGGGAGGGCCCTGACGCGGAGGCCACGCCGGGGCAGCGCGAGCCACGCACCAAGGCGGCCGTGGACCGCTCGGGGGCAAGGCCGTCTGACGTCCCCGTCCAAGAGAAAAGCGGTGGCGCCTCCGGAGGGGTCAAGCGCCCGGACCATGCCTTCCCGGCGCTCGCCGGGCCTGGCATGGGTCGACACCGGCGCTCCATCATCCGGGTAAGTGTTCACGGCACTTGGTCGTTTGATTCTTGTTTCTCTTTGCTTTATCCTCTCTTGAAGATCTTTCCTTGGTTTTCGCCAGTGATCTTGTACCTGCGAAGCGCCGTAGGCTTCACAAGGCTGAAGATGTGAAGAGAGCCACGGCTGAGGCCGTGGCTGATGAGGCCACGAGGCCTGTGGAGACGGCCTCCACAGGCCCCACTGAGGAGGTGCCTCAAGGGGAGGCGGCTGCGCCTCGGGCCGAGGCTGCAGAGCCTCAGGCGGAGGAGGACGCGCCTCGCCCAGGATCCTCTAGGCCGCCCCCCGAGCCAATGGTGGTGGAGGCTTCGGAGGAGAGGATCTCCACTCCTCCTCACGCTCCTACTCCCCCTTGCGTGGTCACGCCTCCGCGCGAGATGACTCCGCCGCGCGAGCCAACGCCGCCGCGCATGATGACGCCGCCGCATCCGCCAACTCCGCCGTGTAACATCCCAAAAGTTGTATTTTCCTAAATTGTATGTTTGTGGTGTAGTATAGTGGGACATCATGCATCTTTTATTTTGAATTGCATATCAATTATATAAATTACTTTCAATTTTCAAATCCCATATTTAAATTCAAATGCTTTTTCAAATCAATTAAAAATTGAAGTTTCAAATTTTCACAAATAATCTTTTCAATACTTTAATCAGTTTGTTTTGAAAATATAAAAATTGTCAAAAGGTTTTATCTCCTTTTCTTTTCTATTTTGTTTCAAATTTACAAAACAGAAAAAGGATAAACAAAAAGAAAATCAGTACAAAAAAATAAATAGAGAGGGAGCCTCCTGGCCGAGCTGGGGCACCACGGCCCAACTCAGCCCAGTACCCAGCCCACCAGAGTCGTCCCCCTCCTCCGTACACTCTATTCGCTTTACAG
Source organism: Poa annua (assembly GCA_026929855.1). Taxonomy (NCBI): domain Eukaryota; kingdom Viridiplantae; phylum Streptophyta; class Magnoliopsida; order Poales; family Poaceae; genus Poa; species Poa annua. The sequence goes on from CM049427.1 coordinate 100,642,850, forward strand.
CGAGGACGAGCTGACATGGCGCTGCCCCACTGCCCGCGCGCCCCACGCGCTGCCCCACTTCCCTCTCCCTCTCCTTATCCTCAGCGCCGCCAGCCCAAACCCTAACCCTAGCCACTCTTCTCGCGCCGCCGCCCCTCTTTCCCTCTCTCTGTTCGCCACCAAAGAAACCACCGCACGGCCGCGCTGTTTTACTCCGTCTCCGGTCGCCCCCTCTCCTCCTCCTCGTGCCAACAGCAACCCCCACGACTCCTCCGTCCTCGACGCCGCGGCGGACGTGCCGGGAGCCACGGACGAGCCCGCCCCACGTCTTCCTCCACGACGCGCACCTCGGACCCGGGCGTCTTCCCCATCACCGACGGATCCTCTCCCACGTCCCCGAGTCTCCTCGCCTCGCCACCGAGTTCCTCTAGGTGAGCAGCGTCGATCCCGGCCCTCGCCCCCTCCAATTAGCCTCCGTAGCGCCCCAATTTGTTCCACTCTGGCGACCCTCCTCCACGGCCGCGCCGCGCCGGGCACGCACGCACGAAACCGTAGAAATAAAGGGTGTCTTGCCCTCCGAGCACGCGCACGGGTACACACGCACTTCCCCTCACTTCTGCAACCACGCACGCGAGCGGAGCACTGCTAGTTCGTGCTCTCCGTCTGTGTCTTCTCCGCCGTCGCCGGACGTTTTCGTTCAGTTTCGTCAGAACGAAACAACTTCAGTTTTGTCAGGGCTTACTCTCTGTTTTCAGTACAAAAGAAGTACGTTAAGTAGTGTATCAACAACACGGTTGAGGCGCATTGGCTAGCAGCGAGAAACTCCAGCGCGCGCGTGGGCATGGGTTCGATCCCCGGCCGGAGGGAATAAAAGTCCACCCCTTTTTATTTCTCTCCTCTCACTGACAGTGGGCTCCACCAGTCATAGACAGAGGCGCTGGGAATTTTACCCAGAGCCCCCTGCTCTCTGTTTCTCCCTTTTTAGCCCTCACGATACTCTTGGCTATCACGAATAGGTCCCTGTTTTTTTCAGAAACAACCCTAGAACTAAAAATGCCATAACTTTATTTCTGCAAATCCAAATAAAATAAACTTTATATATTTATATATCAGAAAAATGCAATAAACATTAATATCACATTCTTATGTCATTTTGCATCATTTATTTTAAATGCTTAGTTTAATTTAACAAATGCACTTAAATAATTACATATGGAATATGTGGGGTAATAAATATATAATGCCCTAATTCCATTTAATTTGCTCATATCTTTTATAACATGTCTTGCCATGCTAATAAACATTTAACTTGATGTGTATATAAATAATTTGCACTTAAATAATAAATATGGAATGTGTTGGGCAAATATTTATTTATTGCCTATTCCATTTAAATTAATTAGATCACCATGCCATGCTATATATGTTAAACAACATTTAATTTGTTGGTTACACAAATAACTTGCACCATAATTAATTGTCGGGATTTCATCCCCGCATTAATATGACCTAATCATCTCATACCTTTTTGCAACATCAATTGTTTGCGCATTTGCTTTATTGATATTGTTTCCTATTGTTTGTGTTTTGCTCTTCTCTGGGTAGACGACGACGTGTCTGCTGCCGATACTTTCATCCTTGAGATTTCAGCTTTTGTGTCGGGCCACGAGCTGCCAGGCAAGCTTCTGCTAACAGCTGACACGATTGTTCGATTTTTATTCTTGCCTTTTGATCTATGCTATCCTAGTTACGATTCTTAATTGCGATCCCATCATATGTTTATCCTGCAGCCCATACAGCTTTATCCCCACATCCTATCAACTATTGTATGTTTATCTGTTAGCCTTGCGAGTCGTAGTGCATGCTTAAGGTTGGTTCTGCGAGTCTGTTTGACCTATGTCATTTATACTTAGCATGATAGACTGTCTACTTTAATAAAATGATATCTTCTGTTGGGATTTTATAATTAAAAGATAAGGCACTGGCGGAAGGCCTTGCGAGGTGCTTTGTTCTGCTAAGTGTCGACCTAGGGACTCAGTTCTTGTCCTCGGATCCAATTTTGAGCGCACTAACCGCTTGTGGGATGCCCTATGGAGCCCCCCGCGGCTTCGATCTAATCCACTTCTTATCCAGGGCGCCGCAAGTAGTTCGGGCTTTCCATTTGATGCATGCATATGTTACCTAACGATCTCATGATGATGGAGTAGTCGATTCTCATATAGGGTGGCACGTTCTTAGAGTGCTATGAAGGTCGATCCCGCGGGCACTGGACCTGATTAGCCATGCACACAATCATGCGGTTCCCTGGATGGGTTGTAGAGAAGAGATTTGCCGTGTTGAGATGCCCTACCTTCTAGCTTTGCTTTTGGGGTTGATCGAACGAGTACGGGTCCAGTAGTGCACCCCTGCAGGGTATAATCTTATCGATGAGCCGTGTCCACGGTTATGGACGACTTGGTGATGATGCTGGCTAACAAGATCATAGACAACTTACACCTAATCATTGTTAATTAACCTGACTAGTAATATAGAATTACTTTCACAATAACTGGTAACTAAAATTGTTCAATGTGTGAGTATTCCCGAATTGCTTCCTCATACTTGGTTGAGGGGGTTAATCCGAGAATGGGTTATGATTGGTGTTAGTTGTAGATTGTTAGCTTATGCGCTCTCTTATCCCTCTCTAACTTAGACGGAAGTTGTAGCGTGTCTCTATTAGGTTGCTAGTGCTGCTGCCGCTAAGTCCACTTAACCCCATATTTTGGAAGTCTTACAGTTTTGTAACCTGTTAGCTTAAGCTTGTCCGATACGCTTCGGTGTATTGACCGGTTCGCGGGCTGTGGTTTTTCTGCAGTTGAGGATTCTCCGCACGACCAGGTTGGTGGATCCTACGTGGAGTTCGACGACGAGATCTACGACGAGTAGTTAGAGTTCCCCTGGGCATCTTCCTGGTGGACCGCGTGGATGGGCCTTCTTTTTTCCGTTTCGGCCTTGAGCCCTTTGCTTCTTGTCTGTACTCAGACCGGTTTGTTTCCGCTGCATGATGTAATGTTGGGACATGTGTCCCCTGATTGGTGCCATTCGCTATATTTTGCTCAGTGAGAGCATTTGAATAATTATTTCCTTTCTTTGTGTATTAGGTTTATTCTGTGGTTTCAACTTGTTAAAAATCCGACTCGTATACCATGTGTGTATGGTTGAAGTATACGAGTTGGAAGACTTTTTTGGGTTCTTGCGTGCACAATCTTGAAATGTATGTGACGTTGGGGTCGCCAAGAGCTGTCGGCCGATGATCCATTCCGAGCCTGGCCTGCTTGTTTCCTAGGATTGGTAACCCCAGTATGTTTTTGGTTGTGTGGCCCAAACGATACGTTTCGTTTGTGTAGCCTGAAGTCAGGGTCTGACAGTTGGTATCAGAGCTTAAACGCCCTCAGGTTCCCTTCTACTGGTCGTTGTTTGAGTCTAGAAAAATATTTTGTAGCTATCAGGAAATTCTTAAACGTGAGAGTAGGAATTCTCTTCTTTTACTTCTTTCCCCACCCACCCTCCCTGTTCTTCTTGTAAGGAAGTGTTACGATATTTCCCTTCTCACCTAAATTTTAAAATTAGGACATTACGTGTTCTGGGTTTCTGTAGTACCATAGTTGCAGGTGTCTTAAAGGTGGTGCTCTTCGTTTTAGCAGTTATCAACCTCTTCGGCTACGTTTAGTTTCATTCTTGAATCAATCAGTTGTTTCTCCTCTTTGGTGGAGTTACGTCAAGCTCAATTGGTTTTCCTCGTTCTAGTGCTAGTCTTCGTTCTTACCTCTCTTTAAACCTTTCTGAAAGTAAACAAAATGGCGTACCATGATGGATGGCCATGTCTTGTTCCTTATTGTCTTTTCTAAGCAATCTGGAGTTTTTCTTTTAAGCGCTTACATTGGATTTTGTTTATCCGATTGTGGGTTAACGTTGTATCCTCCTCAGGATGGAGAGTGGCGAAGAAGATACTCAAATGCCATCTGAAATGAGGCAAGTGCTGTCTCAGATGACGCAAGTTTTGGGTCACATTCAGCAAAACCAAAACCAGGGCAACTGTCGTGTGACAATTGTAGAGTTCCTCCACCTCAACCCACACACGTTTTATGTTCCCTCTGAGCCACTTGATGCTGACGACTCGCTGCGTGAGATGAACAATGCTCTGGCTATTTCTTATGTGTTCGATGAGAACCGTGTTCCGTTTGTGTCCTACCTTCTCCGCGGAGAATCCATGTCTTGGTGGGTGAACTTCCAGCAGTTACGAGCACCAGGTGTTGTTATCACTTGGGATGAGTTCAACGAGGCTTTCAAACGCCACCATATTCCCGATGGGGTCATGGAAAGAAAGAGTGATGAATTCTACGATTTGACTCAGGGAAGCATGTCTGTGCTGGACTATCAAGCTGAGTTCAACCGTCGGGCTCGCTATGCTCAAGATGAGGTATCAACTGATGCCCAGAAGCAAGCCAAATTTCGCAGAGGTCTAAGCCCAAATCTGAAGTATGCACTCACCTTGTTCAAGTGCGTTAACTTTGAAGAGCTCGTGAACACAGCTCTCCGGGAGGAATTTGGTCGTGAGATGTTTGAAGAATCTCGAAACCATGCTCTTGAAGGTGCTTCTTCTTCAGCAAACACCATGCCTCCACACAAGCGTAGGCTTTGGGTTCCATATGCATCTCCAACTCAACCCACCTATCTTCCAAGCCCTTTAGGGTTATAAAAATTTAATTATAAGTTTAAATAAATTATAATTCCATAAAGTTGTTTATTTATACTTCTTATAATATTTCTATTTATCAAATTATTTGATAGGCAAGTATGATACTAAAAGGTTCTATTTAATAAGCTTTCCAAAATATATTTTTGTGATTTTTTCTGAAATATTTGAATAAGTTTAAAAATCATTTTTGAAATCAGTTTTGAAAACAGAAATTAATTAGGTAAAAGAAAAATAGGAAAAAGGAGAAAACGAGCCAGCCCATTCTCCTATCTACCGTGCGCGCTGCCTCGGCCCAGCATCGGCCCAGCAAACCAGCACGGCAGCCCTCTTCTCTCTCTCCCTCTCGGTGACAGGTGGTACCCACCTGTCAGGTTCTTCGACCTCTCGCCGGATATCGCGCACGATCCGATCTGTGCCCGTCGCGATATCCGAGCGTGATTCGCGCACAGTTTGCTCCCCTGTCCACCCTATTTAAGCCCTCACCCTGCCGCTAGCCTCCCTGCCCCAATCCCTAGTCACCTCCGCCGCCGGGCTGCTTGCGAGCGAGCTCGGAGCTCCGCCACCTCCGCCGCCGTAAAATCCATCGTACGGCACACCCAGTCACGCCGGACCCTCCTTTCTCCTCCCCTCGTTGCGGTTAATCTTTGCGCATGTTTTTGACTTAGTGCGGTGTCTTGATTCGTAGTCGAACGCCGTCTCCGTCCGCGACCGACGCCACCGCCCGCAAACTTCAACTCTGGCGAGGAACTCCCGGCGAACGACGACGCTACAAAGACCAGCGCTTCGCCACCGACCCCGCCTCGATGCCCTCTACGCCACGGTAAGCTCCGTTCGTCCCGTAGGACCCTAGAAGCCGTGCGCACGCGATGCCGGCCGTGCCTCCGCCGCGGTCGGAGGAACTCCGGCGACTCGCGCTGCTCGCGTCTAGTCAGTATATGGACCGTTGGATCCAGATTGGACGGGCGCTATTTAATTCCTTTTTCCGATTCATTCAAATTATCTTGAGCGTCTGTTGTTATTTAGATCGGACGGCTTCCACGCTGATCCGCGTCGAAACGGTATCGTCCAATGGGATCGCGCCACGTAGCCCTTCTTTTTCTATTCTCTGCAGAATTTAGTAAATAAAAATAGAAAATATGTAAAACTTGAAAATTCATATCTTGATCTGTAAGTCCAAATTTGATAATTTTTATATCCACGGATAGCCCTGCTAGTGTAGTTTAATTCTATATCATTTGTTTTTCCTGTTGGTAACATTAAATTCGTGTAATTATGAGATTGGTATTTCGGCTATTTAAATTCATAACGTAAATAATAAAAATGATTTTCTAATAAATTCAATTTTTTTAGATTTGTATTATTGTCCTCTGACCAGAAAGTTCAACTTGAGTTTTATTTGAAAACTTTTCATAAAAGAATGAAAGTTTGTAGTTGTAGAACTTTATATTTGCTATATTGTATTCCAATATTTAATTGATAATTAAATAAGAAATTCCTGGAAATTGCATTTCATGCATTTAATAACGGAAAGTATAAAATGTTAATAAGTGTGTCTTGTTATACTCATAGCATATCATGCATGCATACATGTTTATGTTTTGGTGTTTTAAGTGTTGTAATGTGTGTGTATTTATTTATTTTATGTATTGCTTGTGCTAGATTGTGAAGAGGAGGAAGGATTTGCTTGTGATTGTTATTCTTTTTGTGCTTGCTCCTCCTGTTACCAAGGCAAGTGACATTCATGCACTACCCAATATTTTTCTATATGCATTAGTAGTATATTTTGAGTAGTATGCATGATAGGAATTTTGGATTATTCGTTATGCTAAGTTAGTTTTATGCTATACAAAATTCCTAGTAGTGTGTAGCCATCCTTTACCATGCAGCCAATTAAAAAGTTTGATTAGATGCTTAGCAATGCTATAAAATTCTTTACATGCCATGTTACGGAAATATTTCAAATGCACACCTGGGTGGATGGCTTGGTATGGTTTATGTTGAGTGGCTATTTGGGACTATGCTTGTGGTTGTCCTCGCCTAGGATGAATTTTTATTCTTCTTAGGGCCATGAGCATGGTTGTTTTCACACAAAAGTGCACTTGGGGATGGCCACCCAGGAACAAAGAGATTACTAAGTCCCTCCGAGTTTAGATGCTTCCCGTACAGCCTTTTGACAATGGGCTTTGTCTGGAACAATTAAGTTGTGAGAGTTCAACCTGTCAGCTTGACAAGCAGATGTAGAGTTGGTAGGTGGAACGGGTCTTGCTAGTATGGTTGAATTCTTCTTCTGAAAGTTCTTGTCTCAATTCTCTCCTTTTCTTAATGCACTCCGCGTGTATAGGATGTCTGGGCTAATTGAGTCTAAAGGTGAAAGTGCACAACCTCTGCAGAGTCGACAATCTAAGTACTTAGCCGTGTCGCTGGTGATGGACTACTTCGGGCAGATAGACAAGGATGGACGGAAGAATTTCAACACCGTTTTCATGAAGTAAAATTTGACTAAGGAAAGAATTGTTGGTGCACTTGGGCTTCATCCCTTGGCGCCAAGTCTTTGAAAAACAAAAGTGTTTTACAAAGGATAGGAGAAAACTTGCCTTCTGCAAAAATAGCCTACAACTCCACCAAGCTAAATGTGCATATAGAATTAGACTTGTCTTTTATTATCCCCCATAGTCACTTGCCAATACATCATTGTATTGACCTCCTTCGGGGGCTGCATATTCAAATGTGCAGGTACTTCAGATGAAGAATAAGTTTGGACTCGAGTCTACACCCAACATGTCTGCCTATGGCGCATGCTTGAAGATGAGGCTCATTGCTATTTGCTTTTGTTGTGAACTCTGAATATTCTTGCTAGCCTTCATGGCTATGCACTTTGTAATAAAGCTATACTTAGCTATTTTTGGATCTCGTTGTAGTAATTTGATACTTATGCAATGATACTTTATATTTTGTACTGTGGTGCTGGCAGTGATCCAGGGACTAGCACTTAACACAGGTGTTCCATCTTTAATAAAAATGGGGCGCTACACAATGTCATGAAAGTTCCATTCAGTGAGATGTAGAGGTCGCAATTCTTCAATTTCATCATGGTTGAAGATGGTGGTGTTGCAGTTTTCAATAAGCTTGTTGATCACAAAGATACCAGAGCTCCACGCAGCCCCTTCCGAAGGAGTTTCAATTTGCTAGAGATTCGTTTGGCGCTATCACCGGGGCAGTCGATATCCTAAATATCTCTCACGACACCCATGAAATCAGGCATGCGTAACCAGTAGTTCCCAAACCTAAATACGTGAGGTTTAGGCACAACAGTGTCGATATTAATGACAGATGGAATGTGATCGCAGGTAGGTCATGCCAATGGGGTAACCATAATACCAGGGTATTTTAGAGTCCAATGAGGAGAGGTGAAGAACCAATCGAGCTGAGTGAGGAGTGGGTCGGTTTGCATATTACTCCAGGTAAAAGATCTACTTGTGATGGGTAGTTCAATTAGTCCTAAATAGCTGATGATCTCGTTGAAAGTTTCAATATCAGTTAAATTGGCACCCGTTTTGTTACGACTGGTAGTGTATCGGTTGAAGTTGAAATCTCCAACAAATAGCCAGTGAGCATCATCAGCAAAATCCAAGCTGCACAGCCAGGCCACAAAGTTATGTCGTTCCACACCATCACAGGGACCGTACACATTAACAAGCGAAAACTGATCAAGGCAAGTTTTAGAAGTGAACTGCACAATTTGGCCAAAGGATTCCGATTGTATCAGCTGACCCGTCAACAGGTTACCAACCCAAACAATCAGTAAACCTCCCGAGGCACCATCAGACTCAACAAATTCAAAGTGATCAAATCTCTTGGGCACAAAGTTGCGAATAAATATTAAATCAATATACGATTTTTAGTTTCTTGGAAGCAGAGGATGGCAGCCTCACTTTCCTAAACCTTGTGGAGCACATGCAGCCATTTATCATAGCTGTTAAGCCCTCTGATATTCCAACAAAGGATTTTCCAAGAGCGCTTTGCTGAACGCATTAGGAGTAGTAGGAGATAAGCAGAACATATGTGTCCAAAACTCGAGATAGTTTAACTGACAATCCCCATCCAGGACGAAAATAGGGTAATCCAGACAACTCAATTCTGTACAGACACAAATCGACATATCGGACCAACATATTTGTGACTCACGGATAAACTGACGACTAAAAACACCCCAGATAGGGAGATAACAGAGTTTAAGCGACATTGCGAGGCTAACGAGCACGCTGTAGGTGAGCTTCAGACAAATCCTCCTCAGCGATGTCGCATTCGTCCACTCCAATTCGTTGCATTTCGGTGATCTGCATTACTACAGGTGGCGTGGCACGGGGTACAGAGGAGCTGCGTCTCCGTGGCGTGCGATCAGCGAGATCATTATGTATATGTCCATTTTTTATAAGACGAGGAGATATGCGGACCTGCGAAGTAACCGAGGGGGTCGCAGGCTTAAGTGCACGAGCACGGTTGCTACGACCAGGATCCATACGTGGCTGCATAGGCTCAATAGGAGTAGAGGACGCAATCGAATCACAGACAAAGCCCAATTCAAAACTCACCAAGGCTTCAGTGTCAGGAAGATCGACAACAGTAGTAGCAACACCAGCTGTTGTGTCAGGTAGATCAGTAGCAGTTGTGTCAGTTGCGTTAACCTCCTCAAGTGTCAGACCATCTGCAAAAGTTGTATCAGCGACATTTGTTGTGTCAGGTAGATCAGCAGCAATTGTGTCAGCAGCCATAACCTTCTCAATTGTCACAGCATCAGTGAGCTCCTCAATCAAAGCACATTATGTGATGTGTAACGCCCCGGGATTTTTCCCAATTAGAAAAGTATTTGTTTTTCTTTTTGCATCAACATGACGTCATCATGCATCATTTGCATTTGTCTATCTTAGTTTTAAATTGTTGCATTTAAATTCAAACTCCACTTAAATTCTTTTCTCACAATTAAATTCAAATGCTTTTGAAATTAATTAAAATGTGTATTTCAAATATTTTGCAAATATTATAAAAACTAGTTTATTAATTTGCCTATTTTAACTAAACCTATTTTTGCAAAGATTCTTTTTTAAAAATTCTTTCTATTTTGTTTTAGAAATAAAAAAAACAGAAAAAGAACTACAAGAGAAATAAAATTTCAGAAAAACTCTAACTGGGCCAAAACCCAACACCTCCTCCTCATGGCCCATCTTCCCCTCCTGTCGTCTTCCTCCCCTTTCCAGCGAGGCAGAGACAGAGAGCTGGCCATGGCGCCCACCACGTGCTCTCTCTCCCCCAACCACTCCCTCACTCCTTTAAGCCAAGCCCCTCCCCCTGGAACCCTAGCCGCACCATCCTCCCTCTTCCTCTCCTCCCATCGCGCCGCCGCCACCATCTTTTCTTCTCTCCCTCTGTTTCTTCTCCACCCTCTCACCACCGGAGACCACCACGCCGTTCCCCACTGCTCCAGCGCCGACGAGGACCAGCAGAGCACCCCCAGAGCAGCGCCTCTCCGTCGTGGCCCTCCTCCCCGAGACAATCGATCCCCGGGGCACCGTAGCCGTCGAGCTCGTCCCCGTCCCCCTCTGCACCGACGAGCTCCGCCGCCACGATTCCGGCGACTCGGTCTTCCTCGGCAGCGAACAACTACACCGTTCCCCTCCCTGTGAGCTCCTCCTCCAAATCCCCCCTTCTTTTCTCGGACTTGTTTGGTCGAAAGCCATCCACGACTGCGTCGGCTTTCCATCACTTCCGCCATGATCGAGCCGAGCACGAACACCAGGCCGTTGGTCTTTGTTCTTTGCTCCTGGGCACAAAAATGGGTTCGTCACCCCCGCAGAAACCCCCGCATGCACTCGCCTGTTTCGCTCCGCCCGTCCCTGGTCGTCCCCGGCGTAGTTCCTCTCCACCGCTACGCTCTGACGCTGCTAGATGCGGTTCCGTCAGATAAGAAAGCGTACAACTTGAACCATTAAAACGATCCCGCCGCGGTATCTAACACCAGCACATATCCGGCCCAGTGGCTAGCGCGTCCGTCCAGTTCCATCCGCGCGCGAGACGCGAGTTCGACCCCCGGGGTCGTTGGTTAAAAAGCCCCACTTTTTCCCTTTTTCTAGCGCCCACTGACACGCGGGCCCCGCTGGTCACCGACCGCGGGAGCCCGCACAGCTCCCACACATGCCAGCGTGGCGCACGGGCCCGCCGGGCAGTCTCTCCGGCTAGCCCTGGCTCGGTGAGTAAAGTTCGGGAACGGATCTGTACTGGTGTTTTTGCCCCGAGCCCCCTGGTTCACTGTTTTCGCACAGAGCCCCTCACTGGGTCTTTTTCCATCACGAACTGGTCCCTGCCTATTTTCAGAAACATCCTTGAACTTAAAAATGCAATAACTTTAATTCTATAACTCCAAATAAAATAATCTTTATATGTTTTTATATCAGAAAAATGCAATAAACATTAACATGACATTTGTATGACATTTTTGCATATTTTACTTTCATTGCTTAGTGTAATTTGTTATTTGCAACTAAATAATTAAACATGGAATGTTAGGAGTAATAAATATATAATGCCCTATTCCATTTAATTTAATTAGATCACCCATGCCATGTGTTGCCATGTTAATCAACATTTAATATTGCTGGTAAATAAATAACTTGCACCTAAATATTAATTATCGGGGTTTCTTTCCCACTTAATTTGGAATTACCTGCATTGTATTGCATCTTGCTATGCCATGCATCATTCTCGTATGATCATGCTGAATATTTTGTCGTAGTTGTAAAATGCATCTTTTACGCTTTCCAGTGTTTGTTGCTTCTTCGCGGATAAGACGTTGAGATGTGTGAGCAACGACAAGATCTGCTTCCATGCGGGATTCCAGGCAAGCAAAATTTGCTTGTTTACCTATACATTGTCTTTCATTCCTGCCGTTGATCTCTGCTACCCTAGTATTCGATTCTTATCGCGATCCCATCACATGTTTATCCTGCAGCCCATACAGCTTTATCTCCACATCCTATCACCTGTTGTTTGTTTATCTGTTGGCCTTGCGAGTCGTAGCGCATGCTTAGAGTTGACTGTGGGAGTCGTCTGTTGGTCTTATGTTTCATATGCTTAGTAGGATAGATTATTCTACCTTATTAAAATGTTGTCTTATGTTGGGGTATTATAATTAAATGATAAGGCACCAGGCGGAAGGCCTTGCGAGGTGCTTTGTTCTGCTCAGTGTCGACCTAGGAACTGAGATTTTGTCCTCGGATCCAATTTTGAGCGCACTAACCACTTGTGGGAGGCCCTATGGAGCCCTCCTCGACTTTGAACGGATCTTCAGCTTGTCCATGTGCCGCAACTAGTTCGGGTTTTCCATTTTCTCATATCCATGTGCATGATGATGATGATGATTGATGAGAGGTTACTTGATACGGGGGGGTCATATAGGTGTGGTGCGCGCGAAGCGGACAGTTCCTACTGTGGTTTGAGCCGCATGGCGCGTGGACACAAACTAATGAGTCCGCAATTGAGATTCGGCTGGACTCTTGACACGGGTAACAACTCATATGGGTGGCACTTGGACTTGCTGTAGTGAAGGAATAAGTCGTGTTGAGAAGCCCTGATGCTTGCTTGGGTTGATCATGCGAGTATGGGTATAGTAGTGCACCCCTGCAGGGTATAATCTTATCAATGAGCCGTGTCCACGGTTATGGACGACTTTGGTGATGATGCTGGCTAACAAGATCTAGACAACTTGCACGTAATTAATGTTAATTAATTTGACTAGTAATATAGAATTACTTTCACAATAAATTATAATTAAAACTGTTCAACGTGTGAGTTTCCCGAATTGCTTCCTCATATTTGGTTGAGGGGGTTAATTTGAGAATGGGTTATGTTTGGTGTTAGTTGTAGTTGTTTACTTATGCGCTCTCTTATCCCTCTCTGATTAGACGAAAGTTGTAGCGTGTCTCTTTAGGTTGCTAGTGCTGCTGCCGCTAAGTCCACCTCCCCTATATTTTGGGAGATGGTGTAGAAAGTAGGCAAGTCGGTTTTGCTTGCCAGGGAGTGCCCTGACCCTCTTTTGGGATGTGCTTTATGTGCAGTCAACAGGTTTGAAGTCAGACGACGTTAGCTTGGGAATCCCTCCGGCTTGGCTGGGCAGGGATATGGCGCCATTGCTTATCTTCAGGACTCTTAGTCCAATTTGCATCTTATCCGTAGTCGGATACTATTCTGCTTCCGTTGTCTTTTGAATCTTTGTATTGTATTATTTGTATCTTGACTCGTTCGAGTCGTTGTTGTAATTATATCTTCTGTTGTATTTGTGGATGTATCGGAACTGTTGTAATGTTATCACAATTCCACCCACATAATGCGCATGTTTCGGCGTGCACATTATGTCTGGTGGGCGACCTAAATCGTTATTATGCGGATTTCGGCGTGATCGCTTAAATCTACATAGTACCGATTTTAGGGCGTCACATGATGTCCTCAATGATAGTAGTCGAGGTGAAAGTAAAACTGGGTTCGATCAGAACGATCAGGGGGGTCTGCCGGTAGCTCATAGTATATCTAGTGAACATCAAGGAATACATAGACTGACGAAGGGACAACATAAACTGCGACACAAATTCAGCGACAAGCGAGTAGTAGAACGTGGCATCAGGTGGAAGAATGGCACGTGTGTAGACCTGACGTATCATCCAACCTAGGAAGGCATAGAAACTGACAAATGGTGGCATCTGGAAAGTGATAACTTGTCTTCTCGTACGAACAAATTGCAAAATCGTTGAGTTATCACCAATGAGAAAATCTTCAACGTCAGCTTCAAAGCTATCAATCCCAGAATCATAAACCTCACCATCGTTAACCAGGATTGATTCCTGAATGAAAAATTCCTTAACTGAATCAACTGTTGTCGGAGAGTGACTCCCACGGAACAGGGATAGTCACACCCTGAAGAGTAGTTCAAAAGGGGGATTGAAAACAGAGGTCAAACAATCCTCGAGAGGCACGACGACGGTGCTCGCCGGGCCTAGAGAGGAACAACCACAACAGAAATGGACACCGGCCCGTACCCAGATTCCCGGCCCAGGAGGAGGTAACACCGCTACTCCTGCTTGTTTGTATTGCACTGAAGAGGTTACAGCACAATGAGCTTGCCGAGGGCTCTCTTGAGGCAGTTTTGTGCTTGGAGAGGGACACAATGGTTGTCTTCCTCCTCCAGTAGACGGCTATCCTACTTGCTTGGCTAGGGTTACAAGTGTTTAGCAAGCAATTGGCCGATCCCCCCTCTACGGTGCCGCTCTTGCTCCTTTTATAGGCGCCACGAGCATCTTCCTTGCGCAGTGCATCCGAGGTGGGCTCCCAGACGGCAGAGGCGCAGAGGAGAGCGAGTCCACCGCTGTCGAAACCTCCATGGACACGGTCCATCCGCGATAAAGTTGGGCGCGATGGCCGACAGGCAGCAGACCGCGCAGAACGGCTCGCAGGGGTTGCAGTGATCGTGCTGGAGCCCACGATGACGATCTTCTTGGAGCGTTGCGCCATCCAGCCGTTTTATCACCAGAGAGGAAAGGCCCATCTTTCCTGGTGGGGGCGGCGCAACTTTGTTGATTCCTTTATCACCGGAATGGCAACTAGAGTGCTCACGTCACTCTGCGGCTGCTACAGAGGCCATGTGCGCCCTGCAGCGCTTGCTTGGCCACGAAGTGTCTCCACAGGGCCGCGGAGGCCTATGGAGAGGTTTTCGTTGACTTTTCTCCATGCAAAGTAAGCCTTGGGGAGTCCCTTGAAGCGCGCGGTCCTCTTCAGGCCCTGGCTTCCTCTTCAGGCCCTCGAGGGGAGTTGCCTCTCGTGGGTCTCTCCAAGCGGTGGCTTGGTCCTTAGTCGTTTCGTCTGATCTGTCAGCGTGCGAGGCCTGTGGAGAGTGGGCTCTGCACACCCCATTCCTCATTGTGCCGACAGTAGCCCCTGGGCCCGCGATGGGCGCGACTGAGCCCATGGGCACAGTTGGAGCATCGAGGGCCCAAAGTGTCTGACCGGCCCGAGCCACGCGTCACCCAGACGAGTAACGGTCGCGCACGATCTGGGGCGCGCGTAGTGGGGGGTCCCACCACGCCCCGATAACTGCTCCTTGACGAGACATAGAGTCTGAGCGCCAGGGCAAGGAGCCGTTATTGTTTCCATTTCTTCTCGCAAAAGCCTTGTCCGTCTCGAGCCCTTCGCTCATGCTCTCCAGCGCTCTCGTCTCCTTTCTCCTCCAACTTCTTTCGCCGCCGCGACCTACCCATCTCCGGCGATGAGTCCAGCCAAGAGCAAGGGGAAGGTAGTCGCGGGGTCCTCTTCTCAGGCGGAGCCTTCCACGTCCGCGTACGACGCGGCACTCGTGGGGGCGCGCACCGATGTCAAGGCCTTGGAGAGAGTCCGCCATTTGGTCGCGGGGCGGACCAATGAGCATGGCGCCAGCGCGTTCCATTCCGCGAGGCTCGGGGGGTTCCCGCAAGGGTTCTACCCCATTTTTCTCCACACCATCACCGCTGGGCTGGTGGCCCCATACTCGACGTTCCTGGAGGCGGTATTGGAATTCTACCAAATCCAGCTTCTCCAGCTTCACCTAAACTCTATCCTCATCCTTTCCATCTTCGCCTACCTCTGCGAGGCTTACCTGGGCGTGTACCCCTCAGTGGCGCTCTTCAAAAATTTCTACTCGCTGCGGTGCACCGCAGCCAGCGAGCAGTCCGGTTGAGTCTCCTTACGCATTGCGGACGGCATGTGGAGTGTATACATCCCCATGTCGTGGAGCGGAGACAAGCCCGTCAAGGCGGTGGTCAAGAAGGTGGATGACTTCCGCCAGAAGTGGCTCCTTATTGGCGTCGAATCGCTCTGCGCCTTCCTGGGAGTCCCGTAGGCACCTCCTGTGAAGAACTCCAACTGTGGCAAGTCTGCCTCTTGCGGAGTGGACAGCGTGAACCTGGTAGGGCGCTTGAAATACCTCCGGGAGGAGGGTCTCACGGGGCAGATGAATTTGGCGGAGTTTGTGAAGCGCCGCATCGCTCCTCTCCAAGCCCACAACCAGCCGATGTGGATGTACTCAGGACCCTCGAGTTCGATGCGGCTTTACCCTGGTGACCACAGCCAGGATGTCGTCGACACTATCTTGATGATCCTCTTCATCAACCCGGAGGTGCCAGGGAAGATTGTTGGCTCTGTGCAACCTCTGCACCAGCTCCCCTTGGGTGATCGCTTGAGCATCTTGGAGGGGATGCCAGACTTCACCCCGACAGGCCTGGCGGGATAGGAGAAAGAGGTGGCCGCACCGGTGGCTCTGGAGGCGGGGGTCGTGGACTCGCCCCCCTCTTCCGGAGTCGGGCAGGAAGACGAGGGCGCCCTGGCAAACCCCTTCATAGGAGGGGCGTCTCCCTTCAAAGCTGGGTCCTTTAATGACGAGATCTGCAAGATCTCGTCAGGCAATGATGACACCTTCATGGTGGCACTCTCGCGCCTCGTAGAGGAGGAGGAGGCAGAGGAGGAGGCCTTGGATGAGGAGGCCGAGCCGGGGCGGCGCGGGCTACGCTCCAAGGCGGCCGTGGATCGGTCGGGTGCGAGGCCGTCTGACGTCCCGGCCAAGAGAAAAGCCGAGGCACCGCCGGAGGGGTCAGGGGCCAAGGCCAAGTCCTCCTGGCGCTCGCCAGGCTTGGCGTGGGTCGACACCGGCTCCCAACAGTCCGAGTAAGTGTTCCCAGCCATTAGCTGTTTGATTCTTGCTCTTTCCCTCTTTTCCATCTCTGAAGGTCTTTCTTTGGTGCTTGCCAGTGATCTTGTGCCTGCGAAGCGCCATAGGCTTCGCAAGGCAGCTGACGTGAAGAGGGCCACAACTGAGGCCGTGGCTGGGAAGGCCGCGAGGCCTGTGGAGACGGCCTCCACAGGCCCAACCGAGGAGATGCCTCAAGCAGAGGCGGCTGCGCCTCAGGCGGAGATGGCAGCGCCTCGGGCGGAGGCCACTACGCCGCCTCCCGAGCCTATGGTGGTCGTGACCCCTCCTCATGCCCCTACTCCACCTCGCGTGGCCACGCCACCGCGCGAGGCAGCTGCGGCCCGCGCGGCTACTCCACCCTGCGTGTCCATGCCTCCCGTACAGCCAGAGGTCGAAGCGAGCCACGGGCCAACATGCGTTGGCGAGTCTGCGGGGGAGCTCCTGCGTCTCCGCCGCGTCCCGCTGTAGGGGACGAGCGTTAGGATGGCGAGGGCGGCGCGGCCAGCTTGGGCGCCACGGGGGACGGAGCACGACTAAGCTCTCCGACACGCCCTGAGGCCCGGTTCTCTGGGCTTGACGCTGGGGCAAGGCCCTCAATGCGCTGCGACATGGTCCTGACATGCTGGGACTGGAGCGCTGGGCACTGCGAGGTCGCTTTCCGCCTCGTGATGGAGTACCTAGAGGGCCTGGAGGCGCACCTCACCCTCGAGGATGTGCAGCTCGCCCAGCAGCGCGAAGAGCTCGCAGGAGCATGGGCATCCTTCCAAGCCGTAGTCGAGGCTCGCCGCCAGGAGGACCTGGCACTGCTGGCAACATGCGAGGAGGCCGCCCGCTTCGCCAAGGAAATCCGTGAGGGGGTCATCTGTGACGCCGCTGAGCTCCTTGCGCCCCTTCAAGAGGAGCGCCACGCAGCCGCCGGGCTCCTTGCCGAGGCGAAGGCCGAGCACGAAGCCATGGAGGGCTCGCTGGTGCAGAAACGTCGTGAGCTGGCCCAGTAGGAGTCCCAGCTGCTATTCGCCCACCAGACGGCGCAGGTTACTCTAGAGGAGGACCGCAAGAGCCTGGCGGATCGTGAGCGGCTGCTGGCCTCCAGGGAGAAGGATGTGCAGCTGCGCAACGAGCAGGGACTTCTGGCGGAGGGTGAGCCCGCCACTCTGCATGAAGATCTCGAGGCGCAGGAGGGGGACCTGGCTAAGGCGCTCACCAAGTACGATGAGGATGTTGCCGCCCAGAAGAGAAACCTGGAGCGCTTCCAGCTACGATTCGCTGAGAAGAAGAAAGAGGCGAAGACCGCCCTCGTGGAGCGCGAGAAAGAGTTTAGGGCGAACACCGCCAAGGCGTACCGCGCAAGGACAAGAAACAGGAGGAGCGCTTCGAGGCCAAGCATGCTGCTGCCGCCAAGCGGATCGCGGAGCTTCAGAAGGCCAACTCCAAGCTCGAAACTCGCCTCAAGCGCGCCAAGGAGGCCTGCACCAGAGCCGAAGATGGTCGCAGGGCTGCCGTCCTGGACCTGAACGCCCTTGTCAAGGACGTGGAGGAGCAGGTGGGCCCCGTGGCTGAGCAGGTGGCGGAGGCGGCGGACACCATGCATGCGGCTCACGTGCTCATGAAGCAGCGGGATCGCATGTTCCAGGCGCTGGTGACCCATGGCAACGAGCTTGTGGCCCAGCTTGGCGCCGAACTCCGAGGTCCGAGGCCGCGGCGACGTTGCCATGTACCTGGTCTACTTCGACCAGCTCTTCACGGCGCTCGAGAGCCCCATCACTGATCTCCGTGAGGTGATTGAGGTCGAGAGCTGCCAGCTCCTGGGCGTGGTCGTTGATCACCTCTTGACCAACCTTAGGCTCCTCAAGCCGGGCTTCGATCTCTCCACCGTGACTGAGGCTCGTCAGGGCGAGGACGTGTGGCGGGTCTCCAACTCCCTCCACGAACAAAGTTGACGCCTTCTGCAACCGCTTCAAGCGCGCGGAGGTCGCTGCGGAGGAGAGCGAGGAGGCCGCCCCTGCCAGGACGGAGGAGGGTGCCGCAGAGGAGGAGCACGATGGCGCAGATTCCGCGTGAGCCTGACTATTGCGCCTGTGTGCACTTGTATCTGCAACTTTTGGGAATGTAACATATTCTCTTTGGCAATTTGTTTTTAGCTTGTGTGCCCCTCGAGAGGTCCCTTTTGTCTTATTTCCATGTCTATGGGTTGTCTGCGTCATTAGGACCCGTCTCTTCGTGCCATGACTCCGCCACTTTGGTTTGCTTGAGCAATGACTCAGCAAGGCCGGGTGGAGTTTAAGCCTTGGAGAGGTAAGAGCCCCGAGTCGCGATGCTCAAGTGCCCTCCTTTGACGTACGAGTAGTCCATAAAGTACAAGGGAAAAACGAAATCGCTCAAGGGACAAACGTGTGCTTGTGGAGGAAAAAAGGGCTCTCGAGGCATGGGTGTGTGACTTAGCTTCTCGAGGCTTTTTTCCCTGTAGATGTTTTTGCCTGGCGAGGAGGTCCTCTTCAGGGGTTCTCCCCTGTTGCCTCCTCAGGCTTGCAGGGACATTTCTTTCTTGCAGATGTTACAGGGACGAACCCAAACGCTTGTACACGGCACTGGGGATTCGTGCGCGCTTATAGGTCCCCTCAGACATTCCTCGCGAGGAGAGTAAGTACCAAGGTCCTTTATAGAGATGGCGTGTTTGTGGGAGCTTTCCCTCCAGCCAGAGCTCGGATCCTTGGATTTTGCAGTGCTGTTGGTGTGTCATTTGAGGCACTGGCACTTTACTCAGCCCCCGCTCGAGAGGTGCGCACATGGAGAAATATAAGCGCACATTTTTAAGAAAGTAATGCGGAAATAAAACTCACCACCAAATATTACATAGCGGCGCCTTAGCGCAAAGTTCACTTAGGAACGAAATTGTCTTATTATGCTTGGATTTGCCAAGTTAATGTTTTGACCATGTCGAGGCATGGGGACCACCCATTAGTGGCAGAGACTCTCTACGGCCTGAGGTGGCTCGTTACATGGAGAGCTCAGAGGGTTGACCCTCGAGAGAAGCCTTTGGAGCTTGGAGGTTTAAGCCGTGAGCTTTTAACCTCTAGAGAAAAAAAATGCTTGGAGGTTGAGCCGTAAGCTGGCTCTTCCGCCAGATGTCTTGATGTGACAACGATCACGGGCGTGGCGATGATCACGTTTGCTATTTATCCTTCTGGAGACAAAAAATGCTTGGAGGTTGAGCCGTAAGCTGCCTCTAAAGCTAGATGTCTTGACGTGACTATGATCACGGGTAGAACTTGCGCAGGTGCATGATGTTCCAGGAATTTTTGACGGAGATGCCGTCTTGAGTTTTGAGGCGAGCCGCGCCAGGCCTGGCGATGTGGGTGGCCCTGTAGGGGCTTTCCACAATGGGTGACAGCTTGTAGAGGCCTTCCCTGGAGAGGATTCGCCTAAGGACGAGATCACCTGTCTCGAGCGTGCGCGAGCTCACATTGCGGCTGTGGTAGTGTCGCGGGTCCTGCTGGTATTTTGTCACGGCTGTGGTAGTGTCACGGCGGCCAAGTCCCTCGAGAAGCAACAGGTCGTCGTTTTGGAGATCTTCTTGCTCGTCCTCGTTAAAGGCAAGGACCCGTGGGGATCCATGCTTTATCTCTGTGGGGAGGACTGCTTCGGCTCCATAGACGAGGGCAAACGGTGTTTCTCCCGTAGTCTTGGGCGGCGTTGTGCGGATGGACCAGAGCACCGAAGGGAGCTTGCTGATCCAGCCCTTGCCGTGGCCCTTGAGGAAGTCGAAGGTCCTGGTTTTTAGGCCCTTGAGGACTTCTGCATTTGCATGCTCGGCTTGGCCATTGCTCTGTAGATGAATGACCGAGGCGAAGCAGAGCTTGATGCCCATTATCTCGCAGTAAGCGCTGAAGATGCCACTGGTGAATTGTGAGCCATTGTCGGTGATGATGCGATTCGGCACTTCGAAGCGGCAGACCAGGCCTCTGATAAATTTCACCGCCGCGCCTGCTGGAATTATGCGCGTCACCTCCACCTCGGGCCATTTGGTGAATTTGTCGATGGCCACGAAGAGGTAGCGATAGCCCCCTTGAGCTGTTGGGAATGGTCCCAAGATGTCCAGCCCCCAGACCGCGAACGGCCAGGAGAGCGGGATGATCTGTAGAGGGCTCTGGCTCTTCTCCTAGAGGCTCTTAAGGGTTGGATCAGTCCATTCGGCGACAAAGTCTGCCAGCGCTCTCCCTTTGATCACCCTTGTGGTATCGAAGCACAAGTTGAATGGCTGTATCTCTATGTTCTATCCCGCGACACAGTCTGTGGCGTTAGGGTTGCGCAGGATCTGCTCCAGGGGGAATGATGTGACCACCGTGATGGGGTGTCCCTGGAAGTAGTGTAGCAGCTTTCTTGAGGCGACGAGGAGCGTAATGAGGAGTTTTTGCAGCATTGTGTACCGTTCCCGAGCAACCCGCAGTACTGTACTGACGAAGTAGACATGATGCTCGACAAGTGTTGTTAGTTTAGGCGCAGCGCTGTCTGCCTGGGGAGGCTCTTCAGGCTCCTTGGCGAGATCAGCCTATGGAGGCTGACTCGGGGCAGGCTCCGCTT
The DNA here is from genome assembly GCA_026929855.1 of Poa annua. Lineage (NCBI taxonomy): Eukaryota > Viridiplantae > Streptophyta > Magnoliopsida > Poales > Poaceae > Poa > Poa annua. The sequence continues at coordinate 100,663,909 of CM049427.1, forward strand.
GGGCTCTGGGACTGGCGGTGGGTTTGTGGGGCCTGTCCCTTTGTCGAGCTCTTCGTCAGGCGGTATTGGCTTTGGAGTGGTTGCACTCTTCTTGTGGAGGACTGGATCTTCTCTTTCTACCACCAGGACAGCGCTGGCGGTCTGTGGAGTGGCTGATAGATACAACTTCAGGTTCTCGCCTGTCTTTGGGGCAACCATGACTGGTGGGCTGGCCAAGTACCTCTTCAAGTCCTCGAAGGCTTTTTCCGCTTCAGGCGTCCACTTGAAAGTGCCAGACCTCTTCATGATCTTAAAGAAGGGCAGGGCTCTCTCACCGAACTTGGAGATGAAGCGTCCCAAGCTGGCCATCCAGCCTGGTAGGCGTTGCATGTCCTTGAGCCGGCGAGGAGGTTGCATTTCCTCTATGGCCTTGATCTTGTCAGGATTTGCCTCTATGCCTCGGTGGGACACGACGAAACCAAGAAACTTGCCTGAAGGCACTCCAAAAACGCACTTGTCGGGGTTGAGCTTGATGTTCACCTTGCACAGGCTGGCGAAGGTCTCTTCAAGGTCCCTGAGGAGAGTAACTCCCCCTCGAGACTTGACGACGATGTCATAGACGTAAGCCTCTGCATTTCTGCCCATTTGCTCGCCAAGGGCTATCCTTATGAGCCTCTAGAAGGTGGCGCCAGCGTTTTTCAGGCCGATGGGCATGCGGACATAGCAATACACACCACTAGGGGTGACAATGCCGTCTGCTCCTCGTCTTCCTTAACCATCTTGATGTGGTGATAACCAGAGAAGGCATCGAGAAAGAAGAGGAGGTCGCAGCCTGCCGTGCAGTCCACGATCTGGTCGATTCTTGGCATGGGATAAGGGTCCTTGGGGCAGGCCTTGTTGACATCAGTGTAATCGATGTAGAGGCGGCCTCCTCCGGCGGGTTTTGGGACAACCACGCCGTTGGAGACCCAAGTTGGGTGTGCGACTTCACTGACGACTTTTGCCGCTTTTAGCTTCTCGGCCTCTTTGACGATGAATGCTTGCTTCTCGGGGGCTTGGTTTCTTGCCTTTTGCTTGACGAGGCGTGCGTTTGGACACACGGCCAAGTGGTGCTCAATCACCTCCCTTGGTACACCGGACATGTCTGCCAGAGTCAAAGCGAACATGTCAGAGTTTGCCCGGAGGAAGGCGACGAGCGCGCTTTCCTATTTGGGAGGCAGAGCAGCACCAATGGTGACGCTAGCCCCCGAACCCTCAGCCCTCGAGCTTCTGGAGCTCAGAGAGACCTTCTTTGTGGCGGCTGGCTCCTGAGAGAACATGTGCTTCTTCTTCTTGGGCCTCTCGAGAGGCTCCATGTCCTCATCCGCAGGGAATTCCATGGCGGCCGCCTTGTAGGCTGCCTTGACGGCGCGTGTAGCATCCAGAACATGTCCATGGATGGTGATGGTGCCCGCGCTGCCGGGAATCTTGACCATGTTTTAGGCATGCTGCGTGACGGCCATGAACTTCGCAAGGGCGGGGTAGCCGAGGATGGCGTTGTACGGTAGGCCGATGTGTGCAGCATCGAATTCGATGTGCTCAGTGCGGTAATTATCCTCTTTGCCGAAGGTGACGGCAAGCCTGACCTGCCCAGAGGCTCGATTGAGCCGCTGGTGACCCCGTGAAAGGCCTAGAGGGCATGAGCCGCTCATAGGGCACTTGAAGCGCTTCGAACGTCTCGATTGAGATGACATTCATGCCTGCACCGCCATCGATGAGCGTCTTGGGGATGGCGATGTTGTCGATGGTGGGGCTGCAGGCTAGCGGGAGGGTTCCAACGGTCTTGGTGGACATGGGGTGGTCCTGCGCGTCGAAGTCGATGGTGTACTGCGACCATTTGAGGGGCCTGGAGGTCTCGACACTAGGGAGGGTAGTGTTGAGCTCGCGAGCGAACTGCTTGAACAGGTTGTTCGATTTGGGCGCCTGGGCCCCACCAAGGATGCAGGCGATAGCGCCTCTCGAAGCTTGGTAGCCTCCATCTTCCTCGTCAGGGAGGTTGCCGTTCTTCTCAACGGCGTTGTCCTGATGGCTTCTGGTAGCCGCCGTTGCGTCCGCCTCCGTGGTAGCCACGGCCTCGACCACGGCTGCCGCTTGCGTCCTTGCTCAGCCTCTTGAGGTCAAAGCAGGTCTCCGTAGAGTGGCCGCGCCTGTTGTGGTAGATGCAGAATGGACGATGGTCGTCCTTTCTCTCCCTAGGCTCGGGGGACTCTCTGCGGGTGCCCTTAGCGTCAGGCTCTGCCGCGAGGACCGCGGTGGCCTTACGCTTGGGCTCCTCCTTCTTCTTCTGGCTCTTGGACCCCTCAGCATAGTCGTCCCCTCGCGAGGACATTTTGACGAAGAGGAGTCCCTCTTCAGCCTTGGCGCACTTGTCAGCCAAGTCGAACAGCTTCACCAAAGAGGTAAGCTTGTCGTGGATGCCCAACTTCTCGAGCATCATGTTGTTCGTGACGCCCTAATGGAAGGCGGCGCTGACTTGGGTGTTAGGGATGTTCGGGATCCTTTTGCGCACTTGGCTGAAGCGCTGGATGTACTTGCGGAGGGTCTCATCCTTCTTCTGCACCACAACACTCAGGTCATTGTGGGTGAGCGCGCGCTCGTATGTCCCCTTGAAGTTGGAGACGAACTGCTTGCAGAGCTCCTCCCAAGAGTTCACAGAGTCCTCCGGGAGGTTCAGGAGCCACGACAGCGCAGAGTCGCGAAGCGCGTGGGAGAACCAGTTGGCCATGACCTTGTTGTCTCCGCCTGCCGCCTGGATGGAGGTGGTGTAGAGCTGCAGGAACTCGATGGGGTTGCTGGAGCCGTCGTAGCCCTTGGGGAGAGCCAGCTTGAACTTCGGGGGCCAGACAACGCGGCGCAGGGAGCAGGTGAACGCCATGAAGCCTGTGGCGTACGTGTCGACTCCGTGCTGCAGCGCCCCGCGGTTCTGCTGGCCCGCTTGGCCAATTTCTTCCACGAGGCGGTTCTGGTGATTGCGTTGGAGCTCCATCCCCACGCGCGCGTCTGGCGCGGTTAGCTGCACGATCAGGCAGTCGTGAGGCGAGGACGCGTGGGAGGCAGCCGTTTGCGTCGCGGTCGGTGCGGGCCCAGGAGGAGGCAGAGGCGCGTCTGGCGCAACCAAGCCCGCGAGGGAAGGGTGCACGATGGACTGCGACGGAGCGGGGCGAGTCGTGGCGATGTCGACGAGGTGGTTAAAGCGCTCCAGCCACTGCTCGTGGGCCTCAGCTGTTGGCTGGTAGCGGAGGAGTTCTTGCGCCATGAGCAGGGCGGTGTGTGGCGCGGGGTTCGTCCTTCCTTGGGCAGAGCCGCTCGGGCGCTGCGTAGGGTACGAGGACTGCGCGTCCTCCTGATGCCCGGCGTCGTGCTCGGGCTCCTCCACCGTAGGACCACAGTTGGCACGCTCCTCACGGCGGGGACGTCTCCGCCGTCCGCGCGTGGCGGTGGCGCCGGGCGCGGTGCGAGCTCCTTCGGACGCGCGTCTGTTGGCGCGGGCGGCGCGAGTAGCGCGGGTGCCCGCCATGGCGCAGAGGTGGCTCGAAGGTCGTTGACGCGCCTCAATCCCCTACCTGGCGCGCCAAATGTCGGAGAGTGAATCCCACGGAACAAGGATAGTCACACCCTGAAGAGTAGTTCGAAAGGGGAATTGAACACGGAGGTCAAACAACCCTCGAGAGGCACGACAACGGTGCTCGCCGGGCCTGGAGAGGAACAACCAGGACATAAATGGACACAGGCCCGTACCCAGGTTAACGACCCTCAGGAGGAGGTAACACCGCTTCTCCTACTTGCCTGTATTGCACTGCAGAGGTTACAGTACAATGAGCTTGCCGAGGGCTCTCTTGAGGTAGTTTTGTGCTTGGAGAGGGACACAATGGTTGTCTTCCTCCTCCAGCAGACGGCTATCCTACTTGCTTGGCTAGGGTTACAAGTGTTTAGCAAGCAATTGGTCGATCCCCCCTCTACGGTGGAGCTCTTGCTCCTTTTATAGGCGCCACGAGCATCTTCCTTGTGCAGTGCGTCCGAGGTGGGCTACCACACGACAACGGCACGGAGGAGAGCGAGTCCACCGCTGATGAAACCTCCATGGACACGGTCCATCCGCGATAAAGTTGGGCGCGGTGGCCGATAGGCAGCAGACCGCGCAAAACGGCTAGCAGGGGTTGCAGTGATCATGGTGGAGCCCACGATGACGTTCTTCTAGGAGCGTTGCGTCGTACAGCCGCTTTATCACTAGAGGAAAGTCCATATGTCCTTTATCACTTTGTTGACTCCTTTATCACCGGAATGGCAACTGGAGTGCTCGCGTCACTCTACGGCTGCTGCTGAGGTCATGTGCGCCATGCAGCGCTTGCTTGGCCGCGAAGTGTCTCCGCAGGGCCGCGGAGGCCTATGGAGAGGTTTTCGTTGACTTCTCTCCAGGCGAAGTAAGCCTTGGGGAGTCTCTTGAAGCGCGCGGTCCTCTTCAGGCCCTGGCTTCCTCATCAGGCCCTCGAGGGGAATTGCCTTTCGAGGGTCTCTGCAAGCGGTGTCTTGGTCCTTAGTCGTTTTGTCTGATCTGTCAGCCTGCGAGGCCTGTGGAGAGTGGGCTCTGCACACCCCAGTCCTCACTTGGGCCGACAAGTGTACCTTTCTTGCCCCATCTTTTCCGAGTAAGGAAATTAATCCCTGATAGCTAGAATCGTTACACAGACGGCAAGTAATCTTTGGACAACAATCTAACAGTTGGCCCAGCCCATGACAGTAGGCACAAGATTGGTAAACTGGCCAATGTCTGGACTTATGACCCCAGCCAAAACATTCAGTGCAGAGGATGTCATTGGAACAGTTCCTACGAATGTGACCCAATTACAGACAACTGAAACAACATCGTAAAGGGCCCGAAAACGATTTGCAGGTCGAGACTGGGGTGACAAATCATCCACACAAGGAGTGACGTCTGCCGTACACAAGGAGTGACGTCTGCCGTACGCAATGCTGGGTCACAACTCGTGGAGCCGACCAAGGGCTTACTAGGCGCACACTCACTGGGCTCACTGTCATCGCAATCCACACAGGTGAAGCCCAGGAGAAGGCAATGCTGGCAAGGCCCCGGATATTGGGGCAGCAGATGACGGTGAGAACTACATCGCGAGCAACGACCCAAGAATTCAAACACCAAATCTTTGGGCGGTAAAATAGGCAAGTCAAGCGCCTCCCTGATATCACGTTCAGAATAATTGGACTGCCGCAAATCTTCCAAATGTTCGAGCTGATCACGGGAGATAGAGGCACACAAATCCTTCATGAAATCCAAGCTATAAAAGCATTTAGTGCTGCAAAGACCCGATTCGGAATTAGAGGCGGAGCCCAAATCAGCGGTGAAACTGCCAAAAACAAGTGGCCTAACAAAAGGGACGGTCGGAGGCAGTGAAATGGGATCAAAAGAACCGAAATGAATATTTTCCGACGCCGGCGAGCGAAATAATGATGATCGGCAGAACCATTAGAAAGATCAAACTTAGACAATTCCGCAGAGATGGTGCGATCCCTGGCTGCACTATACTTCACGAAGTCCAGATTCGGCTTGAGTAACGTGGGAGCTCGTTGAGACACGACCAGATTCTCAGAAAGGGCACGTCAACGACGAGAGTCATGAATAAAACCAGAGACGGTCGGATGAACACCACGAAATAATGAGAAATGGCAGACAAATCTGGCCAAATGTGATATCTAATTTCATAGATGAAGTTTCCAACAAGGTTGGAAGCCACCGAAAAACAAAAACGCTGATCCGACAATTGGTAGACACGAAAACCCAATCTTTCACCACCAATGCATGATTGGAGAGCCAAACCAACAGTCTCTTCCGTAAGAGAGAAAGACGCAGAAGAGAACGAGACGACGAGCAAGAATTCCGAAGAGCCAAGGGAAGGAGAGAAGTGGACTAAAGATCCGAATCGGCGACGCACCTGAGCTTCAACCACAAGGTCGGGGACAAAGTCCCAGTGAAGGAGGGCTTCCATCGTGGTTAGGCCTCAGATCCATGGTGGAGAGGAACATCGGCGGAGGAGGTGGTCGGAGGTGGAGGAGGGGACGCCATTCTATGTTTCAGAGGTCATACAACCTCTTTTGTTTTTCTTTCCTATGCTTATTGCTTTGTGCTTTCACGATTTGTTTCTTTACAAGATTCCTTTGCATAGGAAGAGTGTTAGACTTAAATGTGTTTGATATTTGCCTCTTGATGCTCTCTTATGGTTTTCAACTCTCATTCTTATGAGAGCATCATAAAAATCACTATGCCTATCTTAATGGCTATAAAGAAAGAGCTTTTGGGAGACAACCCAATATTTTATTCCTTTTATTTTATTTTGTTTGCGTCAAGAACTTTTCCTACGTCTGTAGCAATTCCTTTGTATCTTTATTTTATAGCAGTATTGCGTCAAGTTAAGTCTTTAGTTGAAAGTTGATGCTAAATTTGAATTCCTGCGCATAAACAGTTTTCTGCTGTCCACCCTTAAATTCATGACTCTTCACAGAAATATCAGAAAAATCTGCCCGTTTTTTGTGCGTGATCCTCAGATATATATGCAACTTTCATTAGTTTTGAGTTTTCTGATATGATCAAGTTAAGTGCCTCGAAAAAATTCGTCTTTACGGACTGTTCTGTTTATGCCAGATTCTGCCCTTTATTTTGCAATGCCTCTTTTGCTATTTTGATTGGATCTTTTTATCCTATGAAGTAGCAGTGGCTCTAGCTAATGTCCAGCAGCATTGGTAGCAATTGTGTTCCTACAGAATATCATAATTTTTTTATGCACTAACCCTCTAATGAAGTTACTCTAAGTTTGGTGTGGAGGAAGTTTTCAAGGATCAAGAGAGAAGTATGATATAATGAGATCAAGACGATAGTAACGCCAAAGCTTGGAAATTCCCCGGTGGTTCACCCCAATATATTTCAAGAAGACTCAAGCGTCAAAGCTTGGGGATGCCCAAGGCATCCCCTTTGTAGTGTACATGCACTTAAAATATGGCAGATACCTGTGTATAGTGCAAATCCTTGGATCGATTCATTTGCACACACAGTTACGATGTAATATCACAACAAAGTATCAATTTATTACAACGCTGATCCAGACTTAGAAAATATTCATTACAAATTTGCATAGAATCAAGCTAGCAGTGAACAGAGTAAACATCGGAAAATTATTCTTCATGGAGCCCCCAATCATCATCATGTGCCATAGGCGAGCATGTTGGTTGAAGACTCGAAACCCTTAGTAAAATTCTCACTCATCATCAGAACAGTCTGCAATAAGATATATATTGCAACAACGTGGGTCAGAACCATGAAAAATGGAACTGGCAAGTGACACTATGGTGGACACTTAGAGGAATAACTCTATGACCTATATGCTTATTTGGCTGGTGGAGCTCAAGGCTATTTTGCAGAAAGCAAGTTTTTCCTTAACTTTTTTAAACAACTTTACCTCGTTGAGACAAATATGGTATGAAAGCCATAGTCTCATCCTACCCTTGTTCACCCATCAAGTTTTAATTTAAAAATTGGAATGATGGAATCCTCCGTTGACGTCCTCGTTTAGGTGCTCAATTTTCCGTTTCCGGGGACACGGTTAACTACTTAGATTTTAACTCTGCAGAGGTTGTGCACGTTCACCATTGTACCCATTCAACCCAAATTATCCTTTTACACACCATTTGTGATAAGGAAAGGAGAAGAATGAGACGAGATCTTTCAGAAGCATTTTCCATTCCACTCTAGCCTGACGCACTCCACCTACAAACCACTACCTCCACCTATCAGGCCGGGGCGAGTCCACGCAGCTTAGTTGATCAAGCCAGAGCCCATATTGGCAATGGCTGCACGAGAAGCAATCTTCACTCGGAGTTCTTCAGATTCCTCTGTTCCTGGGTGGCCATCCACAAGTGAATATCCCACAGGTAAATCCCCTGGGGACAACACTCAACTCATACAGCCAAGCAACCAATTCCACCCAGGTGTTTGATTATAACTTAGTAGAATTTAACATTTCATCAAAAATAGTTTTGCATAGCATCACAATTCTACTAAGTATTTTCATAGGATCCTAGACACAGGAATAAGGAAGTCTAAACATGGCTTGCATAGCAATACTATCCTACACATGCTTATAGAAAATAATCTACTCATGCATAGAAAAATAATAGGACTTTTATGGGGGTGTGCCACTTGCCTTGGCAACCGGGAGTGCAGCAGTTACAGTTGCAAAGATTTTCGTTTCCCTCCGAATAGTCTAACAAAAGAAATAAAGAGCCACACATAAACACACAAGCAATATGTTCATTAAAAGAAAATATATGCTATGCATGAGATGCAATAATTTATTTTAATGTTAAGAAACAATTAAATGTATCTCTTTGAATGTTTGTGATGTATGCATGAATAAATTTTTAATTTGTTTTCATTTATTTAGACAAGAATAAAGGGTAACATCAAGAGTTCTAGTTTCCTTAAATAGAATTTCATAATCAAATTTTGTAGGAATGACATTTGGGCAGAGGGCATCTAAACAAGTTTTTAGCAATTTGATTTACTCAAACATAATTTATCTAACTAAAGTTATGTCTAAAACACTTAAACTACTCTCAAAAATATTTGAAAATTTTGAATGTGTCAAAACAGAAAACTAATGAAGCCAAAGTGTTCTACTGGTTCTAAGGATTTTGAATATATAAAAATATTTGAATTTGGTTAAACAGATAAAAAGTAATGATGAAAACAGTATGTAGGGTGTTTTCTGCAAAACTGCCAAATAATTTAATTTTAAGGAAATCGTAGAAAATAAATTCTGACGGGGCCTCCTGTGATTGGGCGATACCGATAAGGTTAAAGGATTTAATCTCGGCCGTACGATTTAGATCGGACGGATCTGGGAGTGTTTGACCAAATCGAGCGGCGCCGGTGACCGGAGACTCGCCGGTGGCTTCAGCCCACGGCGGTGGCATTGCCGGAGTTGCACGCACGCACGTTCTACGCGTCTACGAGATAGATGAGGGGTACCGTTTCGAAGAGGGAGGCCAGGGGGTGATGATGGCGCGGTCGACGGCCTCAGAGCTTCTTCGTTCGTCGGAAAACCTTCGCCGGAGTTGCGACCGGCGGCGGGAGCTTCGGGTCGTGGACGGAGGGATGCTTCCGCTGCAAAAAAAATACCGCGCAAAGTCATAACCGTGCGCATGACTGCAATATGAAGCAAGGAAGTGGAGGAAAGGCCCGGGGCTTCCTGTACTTGCCGCAATTGAAGAAGTTTGCCGGCGGCGAGGTGGAGAGGCATGGTGGCGTGTGGGCAGCCTGGGAGCTCTCGTGCTGCGATTTCTAGGGCAAAACGAAGAGGAGCGCGGGGGCTATTTGTAGGCGTATGCGAGGAAATGAATCGCGTCCTTAATTGCCCGGATTAACGAGGAGAAATCGCCGGTCGGAGGTTACCGTGGACGGGCGCGTGATTTGGGGAAGAAGACCGTGTCGGGGATGACAGGTGGGACCCACCTGTCGGTGACACGGAGAGAGGGAGAGATGGCGCTGGGCTGCTGGCGGGCTAGACGTTTCGCGCACGCGGTAGATAGCTAGTGGGCTTCGGCCCACTTGCTGGCCCGGCTCGATTTTTCTTTTTATAATTCATTTTTCTGTTTTTAAATCTTTTGAGTATAAAACAATTTCAAAACTATATCAAACTTCTCAGAAAAATGAATAAAAATATAATTTGAAAAGCTTATTAAAAATAGATCCTTTTGATATTATTTTTGTCTAAAGTAAAAATAGAATAAAAAGGAATATTATTACAAATTCGAATAACAATTTTATAGACATAAAATGAATTAAAAACATATATAATTATTTAATTTAAATTCTATGTGATTTAAATGACAAGTTTAATGATGATGATGCATGGATGCAAAGTTTTAAATTTTTCTGAAAATTGGGATGTTACAAACCTAACCCCCTTAAGATGAATCTCGCCCTCGAGATTCGGATTGGCTAGCAAATAGGTGAGGGTGGTCTTCTTTCAGGTCATCTTCTCTTTCCCAAGTTGCTTCCTCTTCTGAATGGTGATTCCACTGTACTTTACAGAATTTGATGGTCTTGGTTCGGGTGACACGTTCTGCTGTCTCCAAAATCTTTATGGGTTTTTCTTCATAAGTGAGATCACTTTCTAGTTGTACTTCCTCTAGTGGCACCGTATCTCTTAGCAGCGTTTCTGCCATTTCTGGGTGCCATTTCTTCAGCCGGCTGACATGAAACACACTGTGAACTAGGGAAAGTGCTTCCGGGAGTTCCAATTCATAGGCAACCTCTCCTTTGCGGGATAATACATTGAAAGGTCCAATAAATCTAGGTGCCAATTTTCCTTTGATTCCAAATCTCTTAACTCTCCGCATAGGTGAAACTCTGAGATAGGCTCGATCTCTTACTTCATACGTGACTTCCCTCCTTTTGGAGTCCGCATAACTCTTCTGTCTGGATTGTGCTATCTTTAAACGGTCTTTAATCAGTCTGACTTTTTCCTCAGCCTCCTTGATTATGTCTGGTCCAAACAAACTATGTTCTCCTACGCCACTCCATAGTAGTGGGGTAGTGCACTTTCTTCCATACAGTGCTTCAAATGGCGACATCTCTATGCTCGCTTGATAGCTGTTGTTGTAGGAGAACTCGGCATATGGGAGATTATCATCCCAGCTTGACTTATAATCTAGAGCGCATGCTCTCAGCATATCTTCTAGGATTTGGTTTACTCTTTCTGTCTGTCCATCCATCTGCGGATGGAACGCTGTGCTGAATTCTAATCTGGTTCCTAGAGACTCATGTAATTGATTCCAAAAATGAGAAGTAAACTGAGTACCCCTATCCGACACAATTTTCTTGGGAACCCCGTGTAGACACACAATCCTCTTCATATAGATGTCAGCTAGCTTGGCACTAGTGTAAGTAGTCTTCACGGGTATAAAGTGAGATACTTTCGTCAGACGATCGACTATAACCCATATTGAATCGTATCCTGATTTAGTCCTGGGCAGACCAGTGATGAAATCCATAACAATCTGTTCCCATTTCCAATATGGTACTGGTAACGGTTGCAGCAACCATGCTGGTTTTTGGTGTTCTGCTTTCACACGACTGCAGACGTCGCACTTTGCAATGTATTCAGCAATATCTCGTTTCAAATTAATCCACCAATACCTCTCGTTTACATCCATATACATCTTGGTGTTACCCGGATGTATGGAATAAGGTGAATCATGAGCTTCTTGAAGTATTAACTTCCTAAGATCGGCATCGTCAGGGACACATATGCGTTCCTTATACCATACGGTTCCTCCTTCATCTTCTCTAAAGTCCCTGGCTTTGCCTTCACTTAGATTCTTCTTGATTTCTGTTACTGCTTTATCCTCTAACTGAGCTGCCTTGATTTTGTTAAATAGGAGAGGTTGAACTTCTAAGGATGCTATGAATCCTTCAGGTACCACTTCCAATCGAAGGTCCTTAAATCCTTTACATAGATCTTCAGGAAATTCTCCTGCCGTGAGTCCGTTTACATAAGTCTTACGGCTCAAAGCATCAGCCACTACGTTGGCTTTCCCTGGGTGGTACTGTAGACTTAAATCATAGTCTTTGATCAGTTCTAACCATCTCCTTTGTCGCATGTTTAACTCCTTCTGAGTGAAGAAGTACTTGAGGCTTTTATGATCTGTAAAAACTTCCCATCGCTTTCCCCATAAATATGGTCTCCATATCTTTAGCGCATGTACCACAGAGGCTAACTCTAGATCATGAGTGGGATAGTTTACTTCATGATTTTTGAGTTGTCTTGAGGCGTAAGACACTACTTTGCCTTCTTGCATCAATACGCTTCCTAGGCCACGATATGAAGCGTCGCAATAAACCTGGAAGTCTTTCTCTAAATCTGGTAAGCATAATACTGGTGCGGACACCAAGCGCTTCTTTAATTCTTGAAAACAGGTCTCACAAGCTTCTGTCCACTCAAATTTCTTTCCCTTCTTCAGTAGTTCAGTCAAGGCTTTGGCAATCTTGGAGAAATTTTCAATGAATCTCCGGTAGTATCCTGCCAGTCCTAGAAAACTGCGGATTTCTCCCACATTTTTGGGTGACTCCCAATTCGTCACAGCAGCAACATTTTCAGGATCCACTGCTATCCCATATTTAGACACCAGGTGTCCTAGAAATCCTACTTGTTTTAACCAAAATTCACACTTGTTGAACTTAGCATATAGCTTATGCTCTCGGAGTCTTTGCAACACCAGACGTAAATGTTCTTCATGTTCTTTGTGACTTTTGGAGTAGAAAAGGATGTCATCGATGAAGACAACAACAAACTTGTCCAGAAAATCCATAAATACCTTATTCATCATATTCATGAAATAGGCTGGAGCATTGGTTAACCCAAAAGGCATTACTGTGTACTCATACGAACCATATCTTGTAACAAAGGCAGTCTTGGGTATGTCCATCTCTCTATCTTTCATCTGAAAGTACCCTGATCTGAGATCAATCTTGGAGAACACGACAGCCCCTTCTAGTTGATCGAAAACCTCATTGATTTTGGGTAGCGGATACTTGTTCTTGATTGTATGCTCATTTATGTCACGGTAGTTGGTGACTAGTCTTTGTGTACTATCCTTCTTCTTGACGAAAAGGATTGTGGCTCCCCAGGGTGATGAGCTTGGACGGATAAAGCCTTTCTGCATAAACTCTTCCAGTTGCTTCTTGAGTTCTTTCAGTTCATCAGTTGCCATTGGATAGGGCCTTTTAGCAATTGGTCCTGTACCCAGTTTTAGTTCAATGAGAAACTCTACATCTCTATCGGGTGGCATTCCCGGTAGTTCTTCCGGAAACACATCAGGGTATTCCTTGACTATAAGAACCTCACCGAGACTAACCCCCTTAAGAGAATTAAGCCTAACCTTCTTTAGCTCAAACTTTGATCTGAAATTGATCTTCGAGCCTTCTGGAGTGGTGAGAGTGATGGTTCTGTTTGCGCAGTCTATGATTTCTGCATAACGGGACATCCAATCCATCCCTATGATAACATCCAGGCCTTGTGTTTCCAGGATGATCAAGTCTGTAGGAAACTGATGCTTTCCAATCTTCAGACTCAACTGTCTACAGCCAGAGGTTACTAGCATCTCTCCTCCCGGAGAGCTTACTCTAATGGGGCTTCCTATATTTTCCACTACTAACCCATGTTTGTTTACAAAAGCTCTTGAAATGAATGAATGCGATGCTCCAGTATCAAATAAAACTAATGCTGGGCATGAATTGAGCAAGAACGTACCAATGACAGCATCAGGTTCATCGTACACTTCTTCCACATTGATGTGGTTCACCTGTCCTTTCTGGAAGGGATTGGGCTTGGCAGCTTCTGCGTCCTTCTTTTCGGGGCAGTCAGTGGCGTAGTGGCCCTTGTTATTGCACTTGAAGCATAGGACTTGGCTGATATCTTTCTTATATTCAGGATTTGGGCAATGATGTCCATTGTTGTGGCCAGCATTTCCATTTCCCTTGTGATTCCCATTGTTTCCCTTGAAACCACCACTATGGTTATGACCATGATGTTTGTGGTTGCTTCCTCCACTAGGATAGTGCCCAGGCTTATGACCCTGGTTTGTATCTTGAGGGAAAGGCCTCTTGAAAGAAGTTTCAGAATGGTGTTTGTGAACATTCAACTTTCTCTTCCTGTTTTCAGCCTTCTTGATGTTATCCTCCAGTATGATAGCTTGATCTAAGAGGATTTGATAATTTGGGGCATATGCTACCGTTAAAGGAATCTTCAGCTCGTCACTCAGCCCATTTAGGAATTTTGCCTTCCTCTTAGCCTCCGTGTTGATGTCCTCAGGGGCATATCGAGAAAGGGCATGGAAATCAGCCATGTACTCCTTAAGGCTCCTGTTTCCTTGTCTCAGGTTTCTGAATTCCTCTTGCTTCAAGTTCATAATACCCGAGGAGATATGAGCATTACGAAAACCTTCCTTGAAGTTTTCCCAAGTCAAGGTTTCCAGTGGGTGAGTGATTTGATAAGTTTCCCACCACTAAATTGCTGGTCCTTCCAGCAGATGAGTAGTGAACCTCACCTTCTCAGCGTCGGTACATTCACAAGTCACTAGATCTCTGTCCACGGAACGCAGCCAGTCATCTGCCACAATTGGCTCAGTTGCAGTGGAGAACTTGTTAGGCCGGAGCCTCAGAAATCTGGTAAGTCTATCCACTTGGGGGGGTGGTGGCGGTGGTGGGTTGTGGTTATGGTTGTTGTTATTGTTGTTGGTCGCCGCAATGAACTGGGTCATCATAGTCATTAGCTGAGCTTGAGCGGCCATCAACTGTTGTATAGCATCGTTGTTGTTGTGGTCGTTGTTGTTGTTGTTGTTGTTGTTGTTATCTGGCGCACGGCGGGGAGGCATCTGCGGTTTTTGCATAGATGAGTTTATTTTGACGGAAAGGTCTAAAGAGAAAATACCCCAATCAAACAAACAGCTTATGAGAACAACAATCACACAGATTAAAAAGACATGAATTTTTTTGAAAATAAACTCGCGAGGTTCCGGGAATACAAGGAAAAGTACTGCTTTACCACAAGTTGGTAAGTCAATACAAGACTAAGATAACGATGGGGTGTAAAGTAAATGGTAGCCTCACTAACTAACTACTCGATTATGTCATCTTCTTCTTCTTCAATCTCCTGAATCTCGATTCCTTCATTGTCGAGTACTTCCTTTAATTCCTTCACTTCTTTCTCCAGGGCAAGGTTCTTCTCCTGCAGCTCCCTCTTCTCAGTACGAAGCCGCTTGATCAAGTCACTATTAGCCTCAAACTCGACTTCATTGCTCTCGAGTTCTGCCTTCTGTTCTCTGATAGTCTTGTTCTTCTCTTGAACCCTTTTCTCCTGTCTCTTGTACTTCTCCTCTTGTGCAGCAAACCTCTCTTCTTGGGCCTTAGTCACTTCCTCTTGAGCCTTTATCTTTTCCTCGTTCTCCTTGAGTAAGGCACATAGCTCATCATTTTTCAGGAGCTCAGTGCGCCTATCCTCATAAAGTTCTGTGACGAGGATCTCCAGCTCCTGGAAATAAAGACTAAGGGGCTTTGCTTTGCCTCTATCCCCGACATCAAATAGGTAAGGTTCTCCATCCTCGTTTCTCCTTCCAAAAAAAATGGAGTAGTGGCCCCTCAACTCTGTGTTGTAGCGTCCACAGAGACGCCCAATCAGGTCTTGCATGACTAGATTGAGTCCTTTATCCTTGGAGTCACTAACAATTTTGATTTCCAATGGGGGCTCTTCTCCACGTCCTGGTTGAGTTGCTATTATTTCCCAACAGCCCTCTTTGTTAAACTTCTTCAGAATGAAGCCCTTAACTTGAGGTAGCGGTAAACCTATCTTCTCGCCGATGTCGAGAAGGTAGCAGCCAAAACGGGTGTCCTCGAAGTCCTCCGCAGTGGTGAAGTGGAAGCTCGTCATCCTATAGGTAGAAAGAAAAAATTTAAAACAAGAAATGTATAAGGTAAAGAAGTACTAGTCATATGTGCATTATTAATTTAGAAACAATACTAAGTCAAATCTCAATGTGATCAACAAATATTAACAACTCTTTGTAAATTGGATATTCACTATAGTGAGAGAGACAGACACCCGACAAGCCACTTAATTGTGGAACAGGTCTCATGTACGCGGACATGTAAGGTTTGTTTCCAGGCCGCTTCATCTCACTATGCCGCTAGGATCCAAAATACTTAAGTAGATAATACTCTTATCCAAAGGTTTTTCCAATCCTAAGGGCTCGAACCTACAGGCAACACAGTGCTCTGATACCATCTGTAGTGTACCTGCACTTAAAATATGGCAGATACCTGTGTATAGTGCAAATCCCTGGATCGATTCATTTGCACACACAGTTACGATGTAATATCACAACAAAGTATCAATTTATTACAACGCTGATCCAGACTTAGAAAAATATTCATTACAAATTTGCATAGCATCAAGCTAGCAGTGAACAGAGTAAACAGCGGAAAATTATTCTTCATGGAGCCCCCAATCATCATCATGTGCCACAGGCGAGCATGTTGGTTGAATACTCGAAACCCTTAGTAAAATTCTCACTCGTCATCAGAACAGTCTGCAATAAGATATATATTGCAACAACGTGGGTCAGAACCATTAAAAATGGAACTGGCAAGTGACACTATGGTGGACACTTAGAGGAATAACTCTATGACCTATATGCTTATTTGGCTGGTGGAGCTCAAGGCTATTTTGCAGAAAGCAAGTTTTTCCTTAACTTTTTTAAACAACTTTACCTCGTTGAGACAAATATGGTATGAAAGCCATAGTCTCATCCTACCCTTGTTCACCCATCTGTCGTGGTATCGGCATAATTGATAGGAGACGGGGGTCCTCTAGCCTACGTATGGATTGTGGGGAAGAAGGTTGGTGTCGTCGAGGACGGGATTGAACACGGCGAGTTTACCAGCTTCGGATCCCGCAGCGATGGCGAGATCCTACGTGCTGCTATAATTCACTATGAGGCAATAGCCGTGAACAGGTTACAATGTGTATGATGCGTATTGGAGAGTGCCCTAAAGGCTTCCTGGTGGCCGGCTTATATAGGCGGCCAGACCCCAGGATACAAGGCAAGTACTTGTCCGGCAAGTAATCAGAGTCCTAGACCTAGCCGGCTTAGTTGCCGCCTTCCGTCTTGGGCTTGGTGTCTTGATGGTCTTCGGCCTTACGCCTTCTTGGACCGTCCGCCTACTTCCTTATACGTCAGCTATCTGGGCCGCCCGGCAGGCTTCAGCCTTACCACCCTTGGGCCACCCTGGACTAGCCGGATTGATCCATGTTGGAGATACCCCTAGTTGATATATCCCCAACATTAGCCCCCAGAAAGGTTGAAGTTCTCCAGGCGCCGGCTTCTTCTTGATACTTCATCTGCCAATGTTGGCGGCTGCAGAACTTGAACCATTCTGAAAATCAAAAAGGGGACAGGTGTGTCTTGAAGTTGGCACACGGCCGCCTTTATCCAACATGGGAAAAGATGGCTAACCGATAGTTCGCCGGGAATATTTGTTGACGGATATCGCTAGGCGGTTCACGACAGTTTGAAACTGGCCTGAGCGAAAATCTCGCCATGATCACAAAATCGCGGGAAAATGGGAGGCGTGGAGATCGTGCGATCTTGCGCTGCAGTGGATGTTGGACACGTGTCCGACTAAAAACACCGTTGCACAGGAAGCTACGCCCGGCTCTATAAAGAGGGAGTCGAGCGGTCCATTTCGGCACCCCAGCTCCTGCACTCCTCGACCCCTTGGTCTCCCGCTCTCCCGCACCTTTCTCCGAGCGAACTCCGGCGAGCGTCCTCCTCCGGTGACCTCCGCTCACGGCGATGTCCACCGGTCAAAACATTCCCTCCGCGGCGTCCGGTGGTCCTACATCCGACACCTCGTCCGCGGCGGCGATGGGCGGCGCGGCGTCGCGTCTTGCGACGGTGGCGACGGGCAATGTCGCCGCCGTCGCTTCTCACATTCCCGCCGCGCGCACGCCGGCGGCGGTCTCTTCGGCTCCTCCACCCTTAGCCACGGCGACGGCGGCGAGAGGCGCTCCGGCCGACGAGGAAGAGGAAGCGGCGGACCTCGGGTCATGCTACTGGCTTCCCTCCATCGTCGACGAGGAGACCCTCCAAGACCTGGAGGCTGTTGGCTACCTCCCAACTCTAGAGGATTGCCGGTGGAGACCCGCCTTGGGAGACGTCATCCCGGCTCCGAAAGCCGGGGAACGGGTAATCCTCACCTCCCACCTAGTTAGGGGAATGGCGCTTCCGCCTTCCGCTTTCTTTAGCGAGGTGCTAGATCATTATGGGCTCCAGCCCCACAATATAGCGCCCAATAGCATTTTAGTCTTAGCCGGCTTCACAGCTCTGTTCGAGGGCTATCTAGGTATTAGACCTAGTTTAGACTTCTTCAGATACTGTTTTCGTTGCCGGCGTCAGACCGTGCCGGACGGCGGGCTGGCAACCTGTGGAGTGTCACTTTTAACTGCCGCAAGGGCTGCCAAGGGCTGGACCTCCACATTCTTCTACTGCCAAGATATGGCAGCTCCGGGCCGTCAATTTGGCGTCCCGGACTTTGTCAACGCGCCGCCTATGCCCAGGCCATGCTGGGACGAGGCGGTGCCCAAGTTGACGGAGGAACTCCGCCTTTTCCAAAGGCGGATTGAATTCCTCACCCGGACGATGGCTCCCCCCCTGCTGGACGGGGTGGACACCGTCATCTGCTGGCTTGGCCAGCAGATTCTCCCCCTGCGGTACAGCCCGCACAAAATGTGTCAGTATTCGCCTACTGCCATGGCCTCTCTCCGCGTAAGCGAAGAGAGGTTGCCGGTCGCCGACCTGGCGTTCCGGCTCTGCAGCCTTGTCAAGGCGGGGCTGGTGAAGGCGGTGGAGGGCGTGCCCATGCACACCCACGACAACCCTCCCATCGAGGTAGACATCTTGCTTCTTGCCCTATTTTGACAGCTTCGCCGGCTAACTTGAGTTCCATTAATACTTGTCTTCTTTCTCAGATCTCCGACTTGGGGGAGGATGACCTGGCTCCCGACTTCTACGAGTCGGAAGCCGGGAAGACCAAGAAGCGCAAGGCATCCGGCGCCGCTTCCTCTACGGCGATCGCCGAGAGGAAGAAACGGATCACAACGGCTACCGAGCCGGTTCTCGTCAGCCTTGACGAGAACACGGGGATTAACATCCCCCGAAGGTACTCAATTCTGCCTTTAATAGTCGACGAGCTTCTTTAATACTGGCACCCAACTGATTGTGCTTGCTGTTTATTGACAGGGAAAGGGTCGCAACTTCCCGGTTGCCGACCAGGCTCCTTTCCAGGGGTAAGCGGCCTCAAGGCAGCTCGCCTGCTACTATGCCGCCAACTCCCTAGCCCCGGGCCGACAGCTTTATGGGCGATGCTCGTCGCCAGCCCCAGACTTCGGCTTCTGGCGCGCCGCCAAGGCCCTTCTCCGCAGACCGCACACCCAAGACTCCCCTTCTTTTGGCTGAGGCTACGGCCGATGAAGCCGTCCAATCGCGTGCCGCCAAGGAGGAGTTGCTGGAGGTGGCTGCCGGCGGGTCCCAGAGGGCAGCCCCGACTGCAGGAGGCGGCAAAGTTAGGGACCTTTGGTCCACCTTTAAGGAGGCCAAGGAGTCAGCCTTGACTTTTGCCAACTCCACCTCCCAGGCCTTCGCCGACTTGGAGGGCGATCTGTCTGTAAGTTTTTATAACTCTGGCATATACGTAGTCTTTCCCCCGAGCACTTAGATGGCATGTCCAAAAATATTGGCTGCCGGCTTAGTGGTTATTCGACAATATGTTTTATGACTTTGCTTTTTCCTGCAGGGCCTCTTGTCCGCCAACATTGAGCTTATCTCCTCCCGATTCGAGATAAACCAGCGGTCCCGCGATCTGAAGAAGGATTGCGAGGCCAACGACCTGTGGATTGCCGAGTTGGAGGCGACCCGCAAAAAAGATGAAGGTAGAGTTGATCTTTTTTGCTTTCAGCCATCTTTTCAACTTATGTTGCCGTCAATCATTTAGTTAGCGAATCCATATTTGTAGAACTGCTAGACCAGGCCCAGGATATTCTGAAGGCGTCCACTGATATGCAAGCTCTTATGAATGAAGCTTCCGATTTGGCGGCCGCCAACTTGGCGATAAAGGAGGATCACCAGAAGGAGATGAAGGCCCAGCAGCTGAAATTTGCGCAGGAATCTAGCCAGCTTACTGGTGAGCTGGATAGCCTGCGCAAGAAGTTGGCGGAGGCGGAGAAGATGGCTGCCGAGGAAATCTCCAAGCAGACTTCTCGCGCCCAAATTGCTGAGGACGCGTTGGCGGCTCATATGATTGAGCTGTCCGCTTTCCATAACTCGGCCCTTGGTAATTTCTCACTCCTTATTTGATTTTGCCATTTTGCTTAGCCTGAACTAAACTGATGGTTTCATTTTTGATATAGTTCCCGCCGGTTTAGGCGACGACAAGGTTGTCAGCCCCCGCCTGGATCGCCTTGCGCGTCTAGGCGAGCTGATCACCGAGACTTTGGCAGCGTCCAAGCGGTTTGCCGCCAAGTTCTTCATCTCCTCCGGCAGCCAGGAACCGACCGAATTCAGCGACGTGCCCAACATGTTGGAGCAGGCTACCAAGCTACACAAGAGCTCGCTGAAGTCGGCGGCGCGGGGTGGTGCCAAGACTGCCTTGGACTATTCATGGCGCACTACCCCGAGGCGGAGATAGAAGCCGTCACCGAAGGCATGCCGTCTACATATGAAGACGGCAGCGAGGTCGAGCTGGCCGCTATTCTGGACAGCGTTGCCGGCTACGCCACGCGTGTTGCCGACATGGTGGATACTTCGATCTTCTACCGGCGCCATCCTGTGCCTGCCGCAGGGGAAGCTGGAGCTGCCGGCACGGCCGAGGCGGAGGGGAGTGACAGTTCTGGGGCTGAAGTTGTCAGCCCCCAAGCCTGATGTAGACGCCCCCCGAGCCGTAGTTTCCTTTCCTTGCCTCCTTCTGACATGATTTGCCAGCCCCTGAAACAATGCAACTTTAAGTTGTAATATTTGTATATACTTTTGTTGTTGCTCTTCTAGGCGGGAAACTAGCTGACAAGTTTTATTTTGCCTTATTTATATGGCCCGCCTTAATTTTACCCTGACCTATATGTTTGACTTTTTGTATGTTGACGAACCTCAGCCGGTAACTTTAGCTGAAACAACCAGGGCTAAGCCATGCGTTTAGGATCAGAAACCAAAGCCAACATGTTGGTGTCAAAGACATACTACTAGGCGAACCACATATAAGTAATCAGAGGTAAAGGAATTATGCGGTGCAAAAAGTTTATTTTTGCTTTAGGTTGGCTCGAAAGCTGCAAGTATCTACCAGTTTGAACCTTTGCACGGAGCTAGAAAAATAGGTAACTTAGATACATAGGGGAAATATGATTGCAAGAAAAGACAAAAGATGGCATGCTTCTCAACACAGATGAGGAACCATAGACTTTTATTTCATAATCATATATAACTTATTACAATTATAAATTGCTAAGTGTAGAAAGGACGTAGCTCCTCAATATTCCAAGGCCGTCTTGTTTGTTCGAACGGATCGTCAATGCCTCTTTTGCGCTTGGTTCCCCTTTTTCCTGCCGCCTTCTTGCACCCCTTCTTTTCTTCTTCGTCGCGGATGTCCGCCAGGTAGTAGGAACCATTGAGCTGCGCCTTTGTGACTATAAATGGTCCTTCCCATGGCGGGGATAACTTGTGCAAGCCTTTTCTGTCTTGATTTAGGCCGAGAACCAGGTCACCTGTTCTGAAGCTTCGCTTCCGCACTCTCCTGCTATGATAGCGGCAAAGTTGTTGCTGGTACAAGGCGGAGCGATCTAGAGCGACGTATCTTTCTTCGTCTAGCAGGTCTAGTCTATCCTGTCTTGCACCTTCTACGTCTTGCTCGATGTAGGCTTGAACCCTTGGGGAATCGTATTTCATGTCGGTAGGTAGCACTGCCTCAACGCCATATACTAAGAAGAAAGGAGTGTAGCCGGTAGACCTGTTTTGCGTTGTGCGCAAACTCCATAGTACCGACTGTAACTCATCTGCCCAAGCGCCGGCTGCCCTGCGTAATGGAGCTTTGAGACGAGGCTTAAGTCCTGATAAGACTAGGCCGTTTGTACGCTCTACTTGTCCATTGGATTGAGGGTGTGACACGGATGCCAAATCAAGCCGGATACCCAGATCACTGCAGTATTCTTCTATGTCGCCTTGAGATAGGTTGCTGCCATTATCAGTGATAATGCTGTGTGGAACTCCAAAACGAGAGATAATTCCCCAGAGGAAATTGGCGGCTGTTCGTGCGTCAAGTTTGTTGATCGGCTTAGCCTCGACCCATTTGGTGAACTTGTCGACAACGACCAATAGGTGGGTATACCCACCACTCGCCTTCTTGAAGGGACCCACCATGTCTAAGCCCCAGACCGCGAACGGCCAGGTGATTGGAATTGTCCTGAGTTCTTGTGCCGGTAAGTGAGGTTGACGAGCGTACAACTGGCAGCCTTTGCATGTTTTTACGATGTTCTCGGCGTCTTCTTTGCAGGTAAGCCAGTAGAAACCTTGGCGGAAAGCTTTCGACACGATGGACCTGGCGGAAGCGTGATGCCCGCAGGTGCCAATATGTATGTCTTTCAGAATTTCCTGGCCTTCTTCTGGTTGTATGCACCGCTGATAGATGACGCACGTGCTTCGCTTATATAGCTCGCCTTTTATTATCGTGAATGCCTTGGCTCGCCTTATGATCTGCCTTTTTAGCACCTCATCGTCCTCCGGCAACTTGCTGTCGATTAGAAAATCGAGATATGGGACAGTCCAATCCGGCTGTATCGAGTAGACAGCGAGACTTGTCGCTTCTACCGGTTCTTCTGCATCGGGGTCCATCAAATCGGCGCCTTTAATGGATGGTTTGTGCAAATGTTTCAGGAAAATATCTTTTGGTACCTTTTTGCGTTCTGACCCTAGTCTGGCAAGTGTGTCTGCCGCCTCGTTCTCAGCTCTTGGAACATGCCGTACTTCGTAGCCCGCGAAGTTTTTTGCGAATTCGTCAACTTTGGCTCTGTATGCCGCCATTGTTGCGCTTTTCGCATCCCATGTTCCGCTTACTTGTTGCGCGACCAAATCTGAGTCGCCATAACAGAGGATTCTTTTGACGCCGAGGTCGTTTGCCACGTGTAACCCATGAAGCAAAGCTTCGTACTCGGCAACGTTGTTGGTTGCTGTAAAGTGAATTTGCAACACGTAGCTAAGCTTGTCACCTTTAGGCGTGCGTAGAACGACTCCAGCCCCCGAGCCTTTGAGCATCTTTGATCCGTCAAAGTGCATGACCCAATATTCTGACTCGGGGAGTGTTGCTGCCTCCATGGCTTCTGTCCAATCGGCGCCAAAATCTGCAAGCGCTTGAGACTTAATGGCGGTCCGTGGTTTATAGACTATATCAAAGGCGGCAAGCTCGATGCCCCATTTGGCAAGTCGACCTGTTGCCTCTGCATTGTTGATTATGTCTCCCAACGGTGTCTTGCTGACTACTGTCACTGTGTGCTCCTGGAAATAATGCCTAAGCTTTCTGGCGGCGAAGAATACACCATAAGCCAGCTTTTGGTAATGCGGATACCTCTGCTTGGAGGCGGAGAATACTTTACTGATGAAGTAGACCGGTCGTTGTTCATATGTTGGCTTCGTTCACCTTTCTTTCCACAGCCAAGACAACGCTGACAACAGCTCCTGTTGCCGCGATGTACAGCAACATCGGTTCCTGTGATCGAGGTGCTGCCAATATCGGAGCTGATATGAGGGCCTCCTTAAGTTGTTGTGAGGCGGCATCTGCCTCTGCTGTCCACTCAAAGTTGTCGGATTTCTTAAATAGTCGACAGAGAGGCATTGCCTTTTCCCCTAGGCGACTTATGAAGCGACTGACGGCCGCCGCCAATCCGGCTAGGCGCTGCACGTCCTTCAGACAAGTAGGTCTGGATATGCTTTGGATGGCTTTGATCTTCTCCGGATTAACCTCGATCCCTCGTTCTGAGATGATATATCCAAGTAGTTTGCCGGCTGGAACGCCGAAAACACACTTGGCGGGATTGAGTTTCATCTGGTACCTTCGGAGATTTTGAAAAGTTTCTTCCAGATCCTCTAGGAGATCCGCCTTCTTTTTCGACATCACCGCAATGTCGTCTACGCAGACGTGAACATTGCGGCCGATCTGTTCGTGCATGCATTTTTGCATACAACGCTGGTATGTTGCCCCTGCATTCTTCAGGCCAAAAGGCATCGTGATGTAGCAGAAAGTTCCGTATGGAGTGGTGAAAGATGTTTTCAATTGATCTGACACCCTCATCTTGATTTGGTGGTATCCTGAGTAGGCGTCCAAAAAACAAAGTAGCTCGGAGCCTGCTGTGGAGTCTACGACTTGGTCAATTCTAGGCAACGCAAAGGGATCCTTTGGGCAACACTTGTTAACACCGGTATAGTCGATACACATCCTCAGCTCTTTATTCTGCTTTGGAACAAGTACGGGATTTGCCACCCAATCGGTGTGTACAACTTCTTTTATGAAATTGGCGGCCTTCAGCCTATTTATCTCCTTTCTTATAGCCTTACGTCTCTCATCTCCAAAGCGTCTTGTACCTTGCTTCACCGGCTTAGATCCTCTTATGACGTTGAGTGAGTGCTCGGCAAGTTCCCTCGGTACACCAGGCATGTCGGATGGCGACCATGCAAAGATGTCACGATTCTCACGGAGGAACTCGACGAGGGCGCCTTCCTATTTTCCGTCAAGGTTGGAGCCGATGACAACTTGCTTAGACTTGTCACCTGGGATGAGGTCCGCCTTTTTGGTGTCTTCTGAAGCTTCAAAGGTCTTCTTGACATCCATCTTTGGCTTGGGCATGGAGTTGTATGAATCCGCCCCAAGTAGTGCGAGTTCTTCCTTGTGGATGACGGCTTCTGCGAAGGCAGCCATACCACGTTCACACTCCTTGGCTTTCTTAAAGTTGCCGGAAATCGTGATGGTTCCGTTTTCCCCCGGCATTTTAAGCTTGATGTATATGTAGCACGGCCTTGCCATAAATTTGGCGAAAGCCGGTCGTCCGAAGATTGCATGATAGGCGCTTTTGAAGGGGACAACTTCGAACCGGAGGAACTCTGAGCGGTAGTTCTCTTTTGGTCTGAAAGTTACCTTCAGCCTAATGCTCCCCATTGACTTTGCTTGCCTGCCGGGCACTATGCCGTGAAAAGTGAGGTTGCTGTGGTCCAGCTGATCCTCTGACAGGTTCATGGGGCTTAGTGTGTCGTAGTACAGGATGTTGAGGCTGCTGCCGCCATCCATGAGTACCTTTGTGAGTCTGAAGTTGTCGACAATGGGATCGACGACGAGGGCGTACTTGCCTGGGTGAGGAACGTGATCAGGGTGGTCAGACCAGTCCCAAGTGATCGTTGCTTCCGACCAGTTCAAATACTGAGGGACGTCCGACATTGTCGAATTGAGTTCGCGCATCTCCGCCTTATCTGCCTTAGCCGAAGGTGTGCCGACAAAGCATTCGAGAGATTCTTTGACCTTCGGATATGGTTTCTTTTTCTTGGCGGACGCGTCATCCTCGCTTGAGACAGACATGTCGTCGTCATCCTCATCCTCCTTGTTGTCTTTCTTGTTGTTCTTCTTTGACTTCTTTGACTTCCAGCCGACTGTGGGGTCCTTTTTGAAGTCGTCCATGAAACGACACTCGCTAAGCATATGGTTGACCTTGCCAAGTGAGGCGTGGATAGGTCATGGAAAAAGTTTTGCCTGCTCATATGTGATTCGTGCCGCCTTAGGCCCTGAGCCGGCGTCGCGATTATCTTTCTTATTCTTCCACTTCTTTTTGACGGCATTCCCTTGGAATGCGACAGCTACCTCGTTGGAAGGTCCGGCTTTGTCATCCGCCGCCTGCTTGCGCTTGTTGTTCCGTTTTGGCATGATGTTGATGTCTGGATCATCGTCCCGGGCGTCGTCATCCGCCGCCGCATATTGGGCGGCTAGGTTGAGCATGTCGCCAAGGTCCGTGATTTGCTCGCGGACGAGCCGATGACGGAGCAAGGACTTCTTCTGTAGGCCCATGTAGAAGGCGTGGATAGCATGCGCGTCGGAAACACCATGGCAGTTGGCTTTTTCGGATATCCAACGGCTGACAAAGTCTGTCATGGTTTCGTCCGGCTTTTGGATACAGCGTTGCATATCCGTGTAGGTATTTGGACGCTTGTATGTTCCTTGGAAGTGCTGGGAGAAAACCTTTTCCATGTCGTACCAGCTATGGATAGACTTTTCAGGAAGGTTGTCGATCCAAGCCCTTGCCGTGCCTTCCAACATGAGAGGTAGGTAACAGATGGCAATATAGCTGCTTCCGCCGGCAATTTCTATGGCCATGGCATAGTCGGCTAGCCATGAATCCGGCTTAACGAGGCCGTTGTACCTAGAACAATTTTTTGACACTGATGTCATGTCCTTAGGGAACGGCTCTCTGCGGATGGCGTCTCATCCTACCCTTGTTCACCCATCAAGTTTTAATTTAAAAATTGGAATGATGGAATCCTCCGTTGACGTCCTCGTTTAGCTGCTCAATTGTCCGTTTCCGGGGACACGGCTAAGTACTTAGATATTAACTCTGCAGAGGTTGTGCACGTTCCCCATTGTACCCATTCAACCCAAATTATCCTTTAAACACCATTTGTGATAAGGAAAGGAGAAGAATGAGACGAGATCTTTCAGAAGCATTTTCCCTCCCACTCTGGCCTGACGCGCTCCACCTACAAACCACTACCTCGACCTGTCAGGCCGGGGCGAGTCCACGCAGCTTAGTTGATCAAGCCAGAGCCCATATTGGCAATGGCTGCACGAGAAGCAATCTTCACTCGGAGTTCTTCAGATTCCTCTGTTCCTGGGTGGCCATCCACAAGTGAATATCCCGCAGGTAAATCCCCTGGGGACAACACTCAACTCATACAGCCAAGAAACCAATTCCACCCAGGTGTTTGATTATAACTTAGTAGAATTTAACATTTCAACAAAAATAGTTTTGCATAGCATCACAATTCTACTAAGTATTTTCATAGGATTCTAGACACAGGAATAAGGAAGTCTAAACATGGCTTCCATAGCAATACTATCCTACACATGCTTATAGAAAATAATCTACTCATGCATAGAAAAATAATAGGACTTTTATGGGGGTGTGCCACTTGCCTTGGCAACCGGGAGTGCAACAGTTACAGTTGCAAAGATTTTCGTTTCCCTCCGAATAGTCTAACAAAAGAAATAAAGAGCCACACATAAACACACAAGCAATATGTTCATACAAAGAAAAATATATGCTATGCATGAGATGCAATAATTTATTTTAATGTCAAGAAACAATTAAATGTATCTCTTTGAATGTTTGTGATGTATGGATGAATAAATTTTTAATTTGTTTTCATTTATTTAGACAGGAATAAAGGGTAACATCAAGAGTTTTAGTTTCCTTAAATAGAATTTCATAATCAAATTTTGTAGGAATGACATTTGGGCAGAGGGCATCTAAACAAGTTTTTAGCAATTTGATTTAGTCAAAAATAATTTATCTAACTAAAGTTATGTCTAAAACACTTAAACTACTCTCAAAAATATTTGAAACTTTTGAATCTGTCAAAACAGAAAACTAATGAAGCCAAAGTGTTCTACTGGTTCTAAGGATTTCAAATATATAAAAATATTTGAATTTGGTTAAACAGATAAAAAGTAATGATGAAAACAGTATGCAGGGTGTTTTCTGCAAAACTGCCAAATAATTTAATTTTAAGGAAATCGTAGAAAAATAAATTCTGACGCGGCCTCCTGTGATTGGGCGTTACTTATTTGGTTAAAGGATTTAATCTCGGCCGTACGACTTAGATCGGACGGATCTGGAAGGGTTTGACCAAATCGAGCGGCGCTGGTGACCGGAGACTCGCCGGTGGCTTCAGCCCACGGCGGCGGCATTGCCGGAGTTGCACGCACGCACGTTCTACGCGTCTACGAGATGGATGAGGGGTACCGTTTCGAAGAGGGAGGCCAGGGGGTGACGATGGTGCGGTCGACGGCCACGGAGCTTCTTCGTTCGTCGGAAAACCTTCGCCGGAGTTGCGACCGGCGGCGGGAGCTTCGGGTCGTGGACGGAGGGATGCTTCCGCTGCAAAAAAAATTACCGCGCAAAGTCATAACCGTGCGCATGACTGCAATATGAAGCAAGGAAGTGGAGGAAAGGCCCGGGGCTTCCTGTACTTGCCGCAATTGAAGAAGTTCGCCGGTGGCGAGGTGGAGAGGCGGGGTGGCGTGTGGGCAGCCTGGGAGATGCCGTGCTGCGATTTCTAGGGCAAAACGAAGAGGAGTGCGTGGGCTATTTGTAGGCGTATGCGAGGAAATGAATCGCATCCTTAATTTCCCGGACTAACGAGGAGTAATCGCCGGCCGGAGGTTACCGTGGACGGGCGCGTGATTTGGGGAAGAAGACCATGTCGGGGATGACAGGTGGGACCCACCTGTCGGTGACACGGAGAGAGGGAGAGATGGCGCTGGGCTGCTGGCGGGCAGGACGTGTCGCGCGCGCGGTAGATAGCTAGTGGGCTTCAGCCCACTTGCTGGCCCGGCTCGATTTTTCTTTTTATAATTCATTTTTCTGTTTTTAAATCTTTTGAGTATAAAACAATTTCAAAACTATATCAAACTTCTCAGAAAAATTCATAAAAATATAATTTGAAAAGCTTATTAAAAATAGATCCTTTTGATGTTATTTTTGTCTAAAGTAAAAATAGAATAAAAAGGAATATTATTACAAATTCAAATAAAAATTTTATAGACATAAAATCAATTAAAAACATATATAATGATTTAATTTAAATTCTATGTGATTTAAATGACAAGTTTAATGATGATGATGCATGGATGCAAAGTTTTAAATTTTTCTGAAAATTGGGATGTTAAACCCTTCTTCATCAACAAACTATCAGGTCCTTTATAGTGAAACTATATTTTAATTCCGTCACATTTTATGTGCTTGCTTGAAGCGTCAGTTTGTTTTTATTTTTGCTTTTGTTATTTTCATTATCTGATTAAAATGGATCCTAGCATTCCTTTGTGTGGGAGAGAGACACGCTCCGCTTTTTTTATGAATACTCGTATTCTTCACTTATATTCGTTGAGTATTCTTTGCTAGTTATTGTTTGCCTTACCTAGCCGAAGTGGGCCCATAACTCACAGGTCCCATGATCGAAACCTGAGGGCGTTTAGGCTCTGATACCAACTGTCAGACACTGAATTCAGGCTACACAAACAAAACGTATCTGTTGGACCACGCAACTAGGAGCATACTGGGTAATACCAACCAAGGAAACATGCAGGACTTGCTCGGAATGGATCATTGGCCGACAGCTCCTAGCGACCCCAACGTCACATACGTCTCAAGATTGTGCATGCAAGAACCCAAAATCCTACCAACTCGTATACTTCAATCATACACACATGGTATACGAGTCGGTTTTAAACAGAGTGGAGATCACAGGATAAACCTAAGACACAAAGAAAGGAAATAAGTATCCAAAGCTCTCACTGAGCAAATATATCGAATGTCACCAAACAGAGGACACATGTCCCAACATTACATCATGCAGCGGAAAACAAGCTGGTCTGAGTACATACAAGAAGCAGAGGGCACAAGGCCGAAACGAAAAGAGAAGGCCCATCCACGCGGTCCATCAGGAAGAAGCCCAGGGGAACTCTAACTACTCGTCGTAGATCTCATCGTCGAACTCCACGTAGTAGCCACCCACTTGGTCGTTCGGAGAATCGTCAACTGCAGAGAAAACCACAGCCCGCGAACGGGTCAATACAACCGAGCGTATCGAACAACCTAAAGCTAACAGGTTACAAAACTGAAAGACTCCCAAAGTATGGGGTTAGGTGGACTTAGCGGCAGCAGCACTAGCAACCTAATAGAGACACGCTACAACTTCCATCTAATTAGAGAGGGATAAGAGAGCGCATAAGTAGCCATCTACTACTAACACCAAACATAACCCATTCTCGGATTAACCCCCTCAACAAAGTCTGAGGAAGCAATTTGGGAAACTCACACATTATCAGTTTTAGTTACCATTTATTGTGAAAGTAATTCTATATTACTAGTCAAGTTAATCAACAATGATTAGGTGTAAGTTGTCTAGATCTTGTTAGCCAGCATCATCACCAAGTGGTCCATAACCGTGGACACGGCTTATCGATAAGATTATACCCTGCAGGGGTGCACTACTGTACCCATACTCGCATGATCAACCCAGTGAAAAACATTAGGTCCTCTCAACACGACTCATTCCTTCACCGCAACAAGTCCAAGGAGCCACGGGAGCTATGCTGGTCCCGGCCAAAATGGTGCGGATTCCCGCAGGACACACCCCTCCGCACCAACAGGCCGCGCCCTATATGCATGTAGCAAGGCACACCGCCAAAGTAAAAAATACTACACTAGTATCGATGCATATGAGACAAATGGAAAATCCGAACTAGGTGCGGCTCCCGGACAAGTTGATGTTTAGTCAAAGTCGAGGGGGGCTCCATTGGGCCACCCACAAGTGGTTAGTGCGCTCAAAGTTGGATCCGAGGACAAAATCTCAGTTCCTAGGTTGACACTTAGCAGAACGAAGCACCTCGCAAGGCCTTCCGCCGGTGTCTTATCTTTAATTATATTACCCCAATATAAGACAACATTTTATTAAGGTAGAATAATATATCATGCTAAGCATATGAAATATAAGACCGACAGAAGACTCGCACAACCAACTCTAAGCATGCACTACGACTCGCAAGGCTAACAGATAAACATACAACATGTGATGGGATGTGGGGAGAAAATTGTATGGGCTGCAAGATAACATGTGATGGGATCGCAATTTAAGAAACAATAACTAGGATAGCATATATCAAAAGGCAAGGATGAAAACCAAACAGTCGTGTACCATGTTAGCGGAAGCTTGCCTGGCAGCTCGTGGCCCGGCACAAAAGCTGGAATCTCAAGGATGAAAGTACCGGCAGCAGACACGTCGTCGTCTACCCAGAGAAAAGCAAAACACAGACAATAAGAAACATATTCAATACAAAGAAATGCGCAAACAATTGATGTTGCAATATGGTATGCGATGATTAGGTCACATTAAAGTGGGTATGAAAATCCCGGCAAAAGATTATGTTGCAAGTTATTTGTGTAGCCAACAAATTAAATGTTGCTTAACATATATAGCATGGCATGGTGATCTAATCAATTTAAAGGGAATAGGAAATAATTAAATATTTTCCCAACGCATTCCATATTTTTTATTTAGGTGCAAATTATTTATCTACACACCAAATTAAATGTTTATTAACATGGCAAGACATGGCATTGATGATATGATCAAATTAAATGGAATTAGGGCATAATGTATTTATTACCCCACACATTCCATATTTAATTATTTAGTTGCATTTGTTAAATTAAACTAAGCAATAAAATTAAATGATGCAACATGGCATAAGGATGGCATATTAATGTTTATTGAATTTTTATCATAATTAAACATATAAAGATTATTAAATTTGGAGTTATAGAATTAAAGTTATTAGCATTTTAGTTCTGGGGTTGTTTCTGTAAATGTGCAGGTACCTGTCTGTGATGGGAAGAGTAACTGGAAGGGCTCAGGTGCAAAATACAGAAGCCAGGGGTCTCTGTGTAAAAGCGTAGCGCAGGGATCTTCTGGAAACCTTTCTTACCGCACTGGACCTAGCCCGAGAGGCTGTCAGGTGAGACTAGGTGCCATGCAGGCGCGCGGTGATGAGCTGATCTCCGCTGTCGCTGACAAGCGGGACCCACATGTCAGGGGCACGCAATAAACGTAAAAAGGTTGGCTCACATGTCAGGGACCCACATGTCAGGGACCCACATGTCGCTGACAAGCGGTAGCCGACGCGATCCGTTTCTTCCTCTCGGCATTCGCCGTAGAGGAAGCGGCGCCGGACACCTTGCGCTTCTTCGTCTTCCCGGCTTCCGACTCGTAGAAGTCGGGAGCCAGGTCTTCCTCCCGCAACTCGGAGAGCTGAAAAAGAAGACATGTTAAAGGAACTCAATCCTAGCCGGCAAAGCTGTCAAACAAGGGGTAAAGGAAGAAAATATTCACCTCGAGGGGAGGGTTGTCGTGGGTGTGCATGGGCACGCCCTCGGCCGCCTTCAACGACCCCGCCTTGACAAGGCTGCGGAGCCGGAATGCCAGGTCGGCGACCGGCAATATCTCTTCGCTCACGCGAAGAGAGGCTGTGTCAGTAGGCGAATACTGACACATCTTGTGCGGGCTGTACCGGGGGGGAGGATTTGCCGGCTGAGCCAGCAAATGACGGTGTCGACCCCATCCAGCTGGGGGGGGAGCCATCGTCCTCGTGAGGAACTCAATCCGCCTTTGAATAAGGCGGAGTTCCTCCGTCAACTTGGACACCGCCTCATCCCAGCATGGGCGAGGCATGGGTGGCGCGTTGACGAATGCCGGAATGCCGACTTGACGGCCCGGCGCTGCCATGTCTTGGCAGTAGAAGAATGTGGAGGTCCAGCCCTTGACGGACTCAAGGTATGGTATCTTAGGATACCATTGGCGGCCCTGGCGGCAGTTAAAGGTGACACTGCCGCAGGTCGCCAGCCCGCCATCCGGCACCGTCTGTCGCCGGCAACAGAAGCAGTATCTGAAGAAGTCTAAACTAGGCCTAATCCCTAGGTAGCCTTCAAACAGAGTTGTGAAGCCGGCTAAGACTAATATGCTATTGGGTGCGATGTTATGAGGCTGGAGCCCGTAGTGATACAAGACCTCACTAAAAAAGGCGGAAGGCGGAAGCGCCATTCCCCTGACAAGGTGGGAGGTAAGGATTACCCGTTCTCCGGCTTCCGGGGCCGGGATGATGTCTCCCAAGGCGGCCCTCCACCGGCAATCCTCCCGAGTAGGGAGGTAGCCGACAGCCTCCAAGTCTTGGAGGGCGTCTTCGTCGACGATAGAAGGCAGCCAGTAGCGGGACCCAAGGTCCGCCGCTTCTTCTTCCTCGTCGCCGGGGGCGTTCGCCGTCGCCATTGCTGTGGTGGTCGGTGGAGGAGCTGAGGAGCCCGCCGCGGGTGCGCGCGCGGAGGAAGTCCGAGGGACGACGGCGGTGACATTGCCCGCCGTCGCCGCCGCCGCGGGACGGGTTATGGCGCCGCCCATAGACGCCGCGAGCGCGGCCTCGGTCGCCGCGCCGGTCGACGCCGTCGAATGGGTTGGACCGGTGGACATCGCCGCGAGAGAAGGTCGCCGGAGGGAAGAAGTTCGCCGGAGCTCGTTCGGAGGCAGGGAGCAAAGAAGTGGAAGAGGCAAGGGCGCACAGAGAGCAAAGGCAGGGCAAAGAAAATGGACCGTTTGGCTTCCTATTTATAGGGCCAGGCGTTGCTCCCTGTGCAACGGCGTTTTTAGTCGGACACGTGTCCAGCATCCGTTGCAGCCCATGATTGCACGATCTCCACGCCTCCTCTTTTCCCGCAATTTGTGATCGTGGCGAGATTCCCGCCTAGGCTGTTTTCAAACTGTCGAGAAGCCGGCTAGGTGGAAACCGCCAAGAAGATTGCTCGGCAAAGATTGCCGAGTGGCCGTCTTTTCCCATGATGGACAAAGGCGTCCGCGTGTCAACATCAAGACACGCGAGCCTCGTTCATTTTCAGAATGGTTCAAGTCCTGCAGCCGCCAACCTTGGCAGATGGAAAATCAAGGAGAAGCCGGCGCCTGGAGAACTCCAACCTTTCTGGGGGCTAATGTTGGGGATATATCAACTAGGGGTATAACCAGCATGGATCAATCCGACTAGTCCAGGGTGGCCCAAGGGTGGTAAGGCCAAGGCCTGCCGGGTGGCCCAGATAGCTGACGTGCAAGGAAGTAGGCGGACGGTCCAAGGAAGGGGGGTAAGCGAGTCAGTAGAATCGGTTGCACAACCGTCCAGTCCATATCATAATTGTCATAATAAATCATATCAGTAGGTGGCATACTTGCCTGCTCAAGTCCATCTACTATGGATGTGGGCTTGGACCAAGCCATCCCCAAACACTGAACCGGATCTTGAAAACGGGACTGAACTGAATCCGACTTCTTGGTAGCCCAGTGGCTTTTGGTCCCCATCGGAAAGTGCTGAATGGATTGTTTGAGCTCCTTGCCCAACGACAAAAAGAAAGAAATTTAGGAGAGGATTGATAGGTTTAAGCATTCAGGGCTGGTCGCTCTTATGGATACCTGTGAGCTAGAGTCGGGAATCGAAAAGGAGACAACGGAAGCCGTACAGATCTAGTTGGGAATGCTGTTCATGCAGTGGAGAGCGTAAATGACCGGCCCTTGAGGCGCGAGTAGACTTATCATATAGAAAGGAAAGAGATAAGCGGAGGGAGGATGGTTTGATGATAGCCAAGATCTCCATCTCATTTGTCACTCTCGTATTCTTAATAGGAATCGGCAAGCAGATACAACCACTAGGCCATTGCCATTCGACTAGTCTATCAGAGTATCCTACGAAGTCAGGTCCAGTAGGCGCAGGATGCGCTAAGCCATTCGATCTTCCTGCTGGTGGTCCACCATAGAGCTCCTATGTAGCCGTTTGTTTTCTCGCTTAACTAATTTGTATGAGGCGATACAGCTGAGATCAGCCAACGGTTCGAGCACTTAGCACAATGTGCCACTTAACCGGACGAGCGCAAGACCGGGTCTACCTACCTTATGACATTTATGAAAAACGTTGTATTAAGGGGTTTCTATCAGTTAGTAACAAAGCCGGCAGTATCCTTGAATTCAGGGGTCAGCTACGGGAGGTATGTCTCCATGTGTGCCGAAGAAGCGTCTATCATTATACGCTGTTTATCCAATCTATCTACTTCTCGTTTAGCTATGCCTCAATAGTTGCGGTTCATTTTCCTTTCCTAATGGCCGTATGAAAATTATGAGTTTCTTCTTTCATTCCTTTTACCTAAAAATAAGGGTGACATGGAATTAATATCATAAAGGTAAAGGGAATCAGAAAATGAAAGCTATGAGGGACGAAAAGGAAAGTGATAGAGGTGGGACAAAACCTAACCCAGCTAGACTTCGACACAGCACGTGAGCCCAATTGCGCAAGCTCATGAGCCACCCTATTCTGATCCATACTAGAATGTTTGATCTCAACCTTTCCAAGGAGCTGAACTAGATGCTTAATCTCCTCAATCACATGACCATGATGCTATTGGGTGTCCGGTCATTTATTGCGCTGCAAGCTGTAAGGCAATCTGTCTCCAAAACAAGAGGCAAATAAGCCCAATTTATGAAAAGTAACTGGTTTCAAGGGAGTTCCAGTTGGTAAAGCCGTGGAAAGAGCCTACCTCATAGTTGTGCTTTTCGCTAAGAAATGGAGGATATTTTTTCGAAAAAGTTATCATCGACTGTGGCGAAATCAATCATTTCATTACCAAGAAATGGAATTAATGGTTGAGGGCCTATCATGTCTTGTGTGGCGACCTAGGTACATTACATTCTTCTTATAGCTCTAAGCATGCGTCTCCCGAGAAATGGAAACAGGTATCAAGAGATTTTTGGATTATTTGATTACAAGTAGTGTTTGTCTCCGCTAGAATCTTTTTAGACTTTTAAAGAATGATATCATACTAGAATCTACTATTTTGAGTGGCCATCCGAAGAATCCAAAATAACCGTCCAAAGGAGGTGGCTGAGCTGACTTTACTGACTTTTAAACCGACCTCTTCTTTCCTTGACTTCTCAGATGAAGAATGCAAAATGACTACTTTCATGGCTATGAGAGATAGATATTGTGATTTTATTGACCACGAAAACCGGCCTTTTTAGAGGCACGCAGGAGACCTACGCTATGCATTAGTTTGTAGTTGGAATCGTCGACGATTTCGGTATAGGAAGAGAAAGGCCTAAGCCCATCAAGCCACCGAGCCCAAGACGGAAGGCGGCTTCTAAGCCGGCTAGGTCTAGGACTCTGATTACTTGCCGGACAAGTACTTGCCTTGTATCCTGGGGTCTGGCCGCCTATATAAGCCGGCCACCAGGAAGCCTTTAAGAGAGGCTTGGATACGCATCAAACACATTGTAACATGTTCACGGCTATTGCCTCATAGTGAATTATAGCAGCACGTAGGATCCCGCCACCGCTGTGGGATCCGAAGCTGGGTAAACTCGCCGTGTTCAATCCCGACCTCGACGACACCAACCTTCTCCCCCACAATCCATACGTAGGCTAGAGGACCCCCGTCTCCTATCAATTATGCCGATACCACGACACTCGCGCGGCTGCGTGCGTGGCTTCCGGGCCCGGTTGCTGGCAGTCGAGGTCGGAGGGGACGGAGCAGCCGGCGTTGGCGCGAGGAGGAGGAAGGGGACGACGGAGGAACGGCGCGGCGACTCGGCAACTTCGGTCGGTTTTTTCGGTGGAGAACAGAGTGGAAAAGAGAGGGAGGCGGCGGTGCTGCGAAAGGAAGGGGGGCGGCTAGGGTTCGGGCGCGGCTACGGTGATGCTTAAAGAGAGGAGAGGCAGTGGGGCAGGTGGCCGGTGGGGGCGAGATGGCAACCTCTGCCATCGCCATGCCTCGTTGTAAAGCGAGGTCGCTCGTACGGAGGAAGGAGAGGAGCGAGGTGGGCCGTGGGCTGGGGTGCTGGGCCGAAGTTGGGCCACTTGGCCCACTTCGGCCAGTTAAACCTTTTTTTTCTTCTTTGTGTTTTTTTCTTATTATTTCTTTTCTGTTTTTGTATTTTAAATCAAAATAGAAAAGTAAAAAGAGAGGAAACCTTTTGACAAACTTTTATTTCGAATAGATAATTTTAATTTACTAATTTTGAAAGTTTGCAAAAATCTAAGTAACCTCATATTTGAAATTATTTGAATTTAAAAGTATGATTTAAATTTAAATGCAACAATTTTATTAATTGTGGAGACAAAATGAAATTATACCATGCTGATAATTTTTATTACACAACAAACACATCATTCTTGGAGGCATTACATTTGGGATGTATAGCTTTCTGGCTCTTTTTTTCAAGCATCTCTTGCTAGAGATGTTAGTTTAATTATATTATACTCTCATATCTCATTGTTTTATTACATGGAGAGTTTATCTTTTAAATAATTTTATTTGTGTTTGGTTAAGAACAGAAAATACTAAATATGGTAGATGGTATAACTAAATGATACATAATCTTGTAGATCATTAAATTGTGTCACTTGAATCATTGATGTTGTTTTGAGATATTAATTTTCTTAATGGAAAACATGATGGTCTAGTAAAGTGGAATGATTAATGGTTGGTTTAGAAAAATTTGAAGCTGTGTCACACTTAAATTTCCAGGTTATTGCATAATGGTATATGACTTATATTTGCCTAAGGCAACCGTAAAGACTTTATGTTATGCGCTACGGTCGGGGAAGCCAACGGTGACTTTGTCATTCGCCACGATCCCTCTAGGAGTAATTTTCATTATGCCTTGTAAGATCATATTTTTATTTGGAATCTTTTACTTGTGATTTCCAAAACTGCCGTTTTCATGGCACTTCCACCACCATATTGCTAGCCTCTTCGGTACTTTGCGTTTCCCTTTCTCACATTGAGAGTTGGTGCATTTTTCGCGGGTACATCCAAACTCGTGAGAGATCTTCATCTTGTTCTCCTATACATAAGCCAAATATCTTCCTCAAAACATCCACCATACCTACCTACTACAGCATTTCCATAGCTGTTACGAGATATATTGCCATGCAACATCCATCTTACATTACTTGACTTGTTGTCATTAATTACTTATATATTGCTTTGCGTGTTTCTATAAAGCTGATGTGTGGTTTTACCCATGTTACGCTAGATCACTGCATAACCTGCTACACTAGCAGAGGCACCGTGTCATATGCATTCTTATGTCACATTCATATTAGTTACTTGTATCATCAGTATGTTGTCTTATCATCATTAGTGCCTTATCATATATCATTTCTCATATTAGGATGCTTGCCCCTAAAAGTGAAAAGAGCCATGGAGGACATCGAAAATAGAAACAAAAAAAGAGAAAAGGAGAAAAAGAAAATAAAAACTAAAAAAAGGGGGCAGCATTACTATTCTTTATCACACACTTGTGCTCATGTTAAGCCTCCTCAAAAGTGCTCTAGGTCTTCGTGAGCAAGCAAGTTGGATGCACCCCCACTAGTTCCATTGGAGAGCTTTCATATACTTATAGCTCTATGTGCATCCGTTGTATGGCAATCACTACTCCTTGCATAGCTTCGATTGTAAGAATTTCTCTTGTCTAATGATCACTTGCAGCTTTGTGAGCCTTTCTTCAATTGGCCTTCCAAAACTCCGTTAACATTCTCTTAGCCATAACATCCTGGTGCCAGGAACCAACGTTAAACGCTTGCTTATTTCTTTTGAACAAATAAAGTATTGATCTTCTACGTGCATATTGATATTGCTTGACTTGATCCTTTCATTAAGTTGTCATGTTTTTTGGAAGCATTAGATGATTATATTGTTGTGCTTGAAGCTTAAATCATCTCTAATATCTACTTTGCACAGTTGATTGCTATCTAGTACTATATCATTGAAAGCTTTGCTTGCTTTACCTACTTGTTTATTTATTACCCATTTGATATCAATATAAACAACAACCCTTATTCATTTGATCTCAGTTTACATGCCTTACATTCTTTCGTGATCAAGATTGTGTTTAAGCATGTCACTTAAGAAATTATTCTTCTTTTATCGTTCTTGCCTACTCGGGACGAGTAGAACTAAGCTTTGGGATGTTGATACGTCTCCAACGTATCCATAATTTCTTATGTTCCATGCTATGTTATATCATGTTATTACATGTTTTATATGCATTTTATATAGTTTTATGCATTTTCTGGGACTAACCTATTAACAAGATGCCAAAGTGCCAGTTCCCTGTTTTCTATTATTTTTGGTTTCAGAAAACTACTTAAGGAAATATTCTCGGAATCGGAGATAAAAGATCCTGGAATTATTTTTGGAAAAGGAATGTTCCAGAACACTGAAGAAGAGACGGAGAAAAGCCACGAGGCGGCCACATCACCCCGTGGCGCGGGTCTTATCCTGGCCGCGCCAGGAGGTGGTGTGGGCCCCTCGAGCCCCCACCGACATCGCCCTTTCACCCATAAATACCCCCTGACCTAAAAACGCACGTACGATGTTCGAAATTTTCCTCCATGGGTGTCGAGCGCCGCCGCCATCGAAGACAAGATTCGGGGGACAGAAGTCTTTGTTCCGGCACCCTGCCGGGACGGGGAATTGCCCCGGAGCCATCTCCATCGACTCCACAACCATCTCCATCCCCGTTGCTGACTCCTATGATGAGGAGTGAGTAGTTCACCCCCAGGGCTGCGGGATCTATGGTAGCCATATGGTTTATCTCTCTCTCCCATGTGATCTTTATGTGATCATGAGCTTTGTATTCTAGTTGAATATGTGATGCTACTCTTTATCTATTATGCACTCTAGAGGTTACTTTAATATGAACTCCGGGTTATTCACGGTTGTAATGGTGACAGTGTGTGCACAGTGTGTGATTCCCTTTATGAAGTTGTTGGTGTTAGTTTACACCGACTTTGAGGGTGATCTTGTAGCCCTACAACAATGAATGGTGTTTGTTATCCAACATGAGAGTGTTTGAGAGTAGAGTTTATTTATTTAACTTTGATGTCATTGTTGAGAACTTCCACCGGTGAAAGTAGGATCCCTAGACCTTGTTCTAAGAATTAAAACACCGTTTACAACAAGTTCTTCTACATGTTTGCTTGTATTTCATCCATATTACTTGTATTTCACTATGTCTTCGCATAACTA
This sequence comes from Poa annua, assembly GCA_026929855.1. Taxonomy (NCBI): domain Eukaryota; kingdom Viridiplantae; phylum Streptophyta; class Magnoliopsida; order Poales; family Poaceae; genus Poa; species Poa annua. The sequence goes on from CM049427.1 coordinate 100,703,457, forward strand.
GTGCACCTATACATCTGACAAGTGTATTGGGTGTGTTGGGGACACAAGAGACTTCTCGTATCTTAATTGCAGGGTTGATCGAGAGGGTTATCTTTGACCTCTACCTCCCTGAGTTTGATATACCTTGGGTGATCCACTTAAGGGAAACTTGATGTTGTTCTACAAACCTCTGCTCTTGGAGGCCCAACACTGTCTACAAGAATAGAAGCATGCGTAGACATCAAAGGTGCTCAAAGAAGGATGGTGACTCAATAGTAAAGTAAAATATATGCCCTTCATTGAGCCAGGGATTTAACATGTGCTAGAGCTTCTTATCATTTTGAAAACAGAGGTAAAATTGTTTTTGAGTGGTGGTTGTTTGGTCAACGAATGGCAATAGAGTTCTTGTTATCTTCCATACTACGCAAGTTGTGAGCGGTTCTGAATTATTTTTAAAACAAAGCACTTATAATATGCATCTTTATATTCATTCATTTGATAGCTTGACACTCCTCCTAACCTTGCTAACATAACCACGGCTAACCGAATCCTCGGGTGCCCACCAAACAATCTCAAACCATGGAGGAGTGCCAATTTTTATTTTCTCAAATCTTTTTGATATTATAATGGTCTAATCAGCCCTTTGCAAAATTAGTGTCGAGCAGATATAGGATGCAAGTCAATTACTTATGGAAGATAACAAGCCAAACTACTACTTCCTCATGAGCTCAAAATAGTGCACAAATTGAGAAGTGTTTGAAGGTTTTAAAGATAGCAGATGCAAATTTACTTGAATGGTTTGAAATTTCCATGCATAGGTGTTTATGGTGGACTCCTTGGAATAACTTGGTTTTCAAGGATTTGGAAGCAAAAGCATTTTCAGGTTAGTACAAGTGGAGGCTAGCAAAAGATGGAAAAGCGACAATTCAAGAGACCAATAATCGGCAAAATCATGCTTGCGACAAAATAAAATCAACGGAGGCATAAAAATGATACTAGATTTCTGAGGCAAAATATGTCATCAAGGCTTAATTGAATTTTTGTTTTCGGTCATAACATGTCTAACATGTGCCAAGTCGATTCAAATGAATTATTCAGAGGAGGATACCACAATGTCATAGTCTATTATGAGGAAAACAATGCAAGAAAATATCCAAAGAAACATGACATCCATCAGAAATAAATTGGAAACGATCATAAGAGACCACGAACTACTAAGCATGCAACAAACGACATATTTGTTATGCGAACCATCTAAGCATGCTCTCATTGAATGAGTATATGTACAAAAATGAGAAACAAATAGAGTTCATTACCAGCCTTTTACCCAACTCGAATTGTCATAGATCATAATTGGCTTGTCATTTGTGTGCTTGAAAGATATGAAATAATAACAAGCTCCATGGACTAACTGAAGGTAATGACCTCTAAAACAAACTATATAAAACCAAAGAGAAACTGCAAATATTTTTGGGTTTTCGGATTTAGGTACTAAAACAGAACAGCCAGCAAAGACGAATTTTTTCGAGGACTTTAACATGCACATATCAGAAAACTCAAAACTAATAAAAGTTGCGTACACATCTGAGAAACATGCACATGTAACTTTAGGCCATTCCGATGTTTCTGTGCAGAGTTATGAATTAAACGGTGGATAGCAGAAATCTGTCTCTGCACGAAACAACACACAACAAAGCAAAATATTCTTGTGTTTTTGCATATTGAACTGAAATAAATACTAAGCATATTAATACTAGATACTAAAACAAACAGCAAGAGAAATAACAATTTTTATTTTGGTGTTTTGAGTTTATGGAAAGCAAACAAAGCATGACCAAATAAAAAAAGAACGAGAACTAAAACAAAACATGGATATACAAACTACCGAATGATAATGATGTGTAAATGAGCGTGCTATCGGTATACCTCTCCCCAAGCTTAGGCTTTTGGACTTAGTGGAGATCAGCCCAGAGGTGAATAATGGCTCCAAATCGGTGAGTCGGGCCCGGTGTAGTAATACTCCGCATCGGCTGCGGTAGAGGAATATCTCGAAGGTCTTGCATACCCTGTATCCGGGTACATGGAACCAGTTGTCTCCGGGGGCTGAATGAAACAACCCCCATACTCCTCATTATTGACCCTTCTATCCGGGCCGGGCTGCTCCGCAAGTGTGTCAAGTTCAGCATCTGAGACTGACAAGTTCTCCCTGCCAACAAAGTTAAGCAGAGCTGCATGCAAGATAACAATTCTATCAATGGTAGATACTGTAAAATGTTTCCTCCATAGAAAAAGTTATAGTATAAGGGAGAAAATGCAAATTACCATACTCAGCAATAAAGTGATGTTTCTTCATTGAATCAATATCAAGTTTTTCTATAGGCAGCTGAAAATCAAGAGGACGGGACTCCAAACAATGCAAAGCTAGTAATCGTGAAGCGACTAGTCATCCACAACTTCCTCCCCTCTCACGGTTAGTAGCAAGACGGTGAGCAATCAGAGCACCCAAATTATAAGTTCTATCATGACGAAAAGCAGCAGCTAGAAAAGCTAAATCAGTCAAGCCTAATTTACCGGTTGTATTTCTAGCAAGAACATATTTAGTAATAAAGTAGGCGAAATAGCAAACGGAAGGAAGATGAATACTCTGGATTTTACAAATCTCCTCATACAAATCCAGCAATGGCCTTGGTTTCCCTTTCAGCTTCTCTAGGGACCCTCCATATGGAACTCTCATCGCTGAACAGAAAACACACAAAGGCAAATCCACATATTTATTGTAAATTTTATAATGCACAGTGGGATTAGATGAGGTCAAATTGCAGTGGAAATCCTGCACCGACATAGACAACTTAGCATATTGGAAAGGTTGATCCTCAACAAAACTCCGTAATCCTTCATTGGACAAGAAAGTATGGAAAATCATGTACAATCCCTGCAACCTCCATGAACTGTGAGCACATGTAGATAGCAGGGAATACTCCTTCTTCCCTATGAACTTTCATCTTCCCTTGCACCACTATCTCACTTGGATCTAGTGCATATGAACTCCACTACATGTTCTGAAATTTTTAACAATCATCATAAAATTGATTTTTAGCCAACGAAATGAAAGGAAACTACTATAGTGACTTGCTAGAGGCTTAAGCATGCATCAAAACTAGTTACTTCAACTTAGAACAAGCATTCAAACTCACTAAACAAGATATCTACATCAGAAAAATACTTCATATATAGACCACTAAACAAAATTCGAGTTGGATATTCGGAGGAGTCACATACCAGAGAGTAGATGCCCCAAATTCCAGCAACAAAAATTGGTTGAACATGGAGATCAAAATCCCAGGAGATGAGCAACAAGAACACGAGTTTGAGCTAGCCAAAAGTGATTTTTCGAGCAAGAGGAAGGCAAGGGAAAGAGAGAGAGCAAGTGGGGGGGGGGCATGTGGCCCCACACCATGTGCTAGCGCAACCAGATGGCTGCCGCGCCACCATGTGGTGTGGTGGCCCTGTGGGCCACCTAGGTTGCTCTCTGGCATTCCCAGGTTCCTTCTCGAAAAATATGATTTTTGATAAAAAAATTAATTTTCTGAGAAACTTTATTTTTCACATTTTCTGGTATTTCGTATTATTAAATTCAACATTGAAAAATTATTTTCTAACACCAAATACGACTAAACATTGCAAACTAAATAACATTACAGTAGGTAAAACAAGAATGAGAGAAAGAAAATTGTTTAGCCTCTTTATGCATTTAAAATGCACTTGCAGGTCTTGCCACCAAATGAATTTTATATGACATAAAGGATTTAAACCATATGACACACTCAGGTACCTTATATTCAATTGGTATGGATCCAATAATGACAGTTTTGTATTCTTCTGTATATGGGCAATCAATACTTCCCACTCTAATAGACCTCAAATTGGTGATTGTATTAACTCCAGGCATTTTATCAACTTTCTTGAGAAAATAGACAGTGTGCTCCTTGTCATGAACATTAAAAGTAACTTTTCCTTTATTGCAATCAATAACAGCCCCTGCAGTATTTAGAAAATTTCTTTCAAGATAATAGACATATTATCATCTTCAGGCATTTCAAGAACAACAAAGTAGTCATAATTAAACAATTCGTAGCTATTTGAATAGGAACATCCTCACAAATTCCAATAGGAACAGCAGTAGATTTATCAGCTATTTGCAAAGATATATCAGTAGGTATCATTTTATGAAGGTAAAGTCTCTTGTAAAGAGAGAAATGCATAACACTTACTCCAGCTCCCAAATCACACAGAGAAGTTTTAACATTATTATTTTTGATAGAGCAAGGAATAGTTGGTATACCTAGATCACCTAGATTCTATGGAACCTTGCCATTGAAAGAGTAATTAGCAAGCATAGAAGATATTTCCTCATTAGGAATTTTCCATTTGTTAGTCACAATATCTTTCATATATTTAGAATCGGGAGGCAACTTAATAGCATCGCTCAAACAAATTTGCAAGATCAAAGGTTTCATCCAATCACAAAATTTACTATAATGCTTCTCCGATTTTGTTTAAGTTTCTTAGCAGGAAAAGGCATAGGTTTTTGGACCCAAGGTTCTCTTTCATTACCATGTTTCTTAGCAATAAAATCTTCTTTAGTGTACTTTTTATTTTTAGCATGTTTTTCAGGTTCCTCCTCTAATTCTTCTCTATCAGAATTAGCATTTTTATCATTATCATTGCTACTAACATTACCATTGGTGTTTTCATTACCACTTTCAGTTTCAGCATCAGAAACAGATATACTATTAGGATCATAACATGTTCAGAGGATTATACAACAGTTTTATGTTTTTTTTTCTTTTTCCTAAAAGGAGTACTAGGTTCATTAACCCGTTGAGAATCTTGTTCAATTCATTTATAATGTTCCTCAGGATATAAGGGTCTTGAGTAGATTTACCACCTCTAGTTGTTACTTCTCAAACAAGTTTTTCTTTAGCTATAGAGGCATTTACTAGCAATTCTTTTTGCACTTCGGGAAGTTGATCTATTTGAGTTTGAACCATATGAAAGTGTTTAACGAGTACTTTAACATCATTAGAAGTTCTATCAACAATATCATGCAAATCACTAATAGCACAAAAAATTTCCATGAAATGTTTCTCTATTCTCATATTAAAATTGCATTGCTTAGTAATAAAAGTATCAAATTCATCTAAACATTGAGCAGGAGGTTTAGAATAAGGGATATCTACATCATCAAACCTTTGGAGAGAGTGTACCTCAATTACGGTTGAACGAGGAATTGGCTTACATAATACTTCAGTAGGAGGTAAATGAAGGAGATATGCCTGATGGTGCTAACCGTGTGGTTGGTGAATCTCCAGGAGGAGGGTGTGAAGTAGAAGAGCAGCAATTACCTTGGTTATGAAACCAAGGTTATCGAACCAGTACGAGATGAACGTTCCCCTCAAGGTGTCAACGGCGCCAGAAACTCTTGGTGCGGCGTGGGAGACGTGGAATCTGCACACAACACAATCAAAGTATTTTGTCCCAACTCAACAGTGAGGGTGTCAATCCCACCGGCTTGCTGTAACAAAAGATTAAACGAATGTGTGGAAGAAAGAAGTATGTTTGCAGAAAGAAATAGGTTTGCAGTTATGGTTTTATCAGATTAATGAGAAGGACTGGTGTCCAAAGTTCACTAGTGGTGTCTCTCCATAAATAATAACATTCATCCATGCGTGGTAAACAAATTACAGCTAGGAAATTGACAGAATAATGATGAGCAGGCCAATGCATATACTAAGGTTATGATGTCTAGTGTGAGATTCATTCGGGCATTACAACAATATACATAAACCGTTCCAACCTCATCTATGACTAATAATCCACCTTCCGGTTAGCGTCCGCACCCCTTTCAGTATTAAGTTGCATGCAACAGATTATCGCCTTAAGCACTGCGTGTAAAGTAAATAGGTAACATTATCCTTAGATAAAGTACAAATGTTTTATCCCTAGTAGCAACAGTACATCTACAACCTTAGAACTTTCTATCACTGCCCCAGATTAAATAGAGACATGAACACACTATCGAGAATAAATACCCCCTCTTGGAATTACGAGCATCTACTTGGCTAAAGCACACACAAGTAACAGAGAGCATGCAAGATCATTAAATAGCACACACATGATATATTGTGAAGCAATAACTTTAGTACTCAACATTCATCGGATCCCAGCAAACACAACATAGAGAATTACATAAAGATGATCTTGATCATGATAGGCAGCTCACAAGATCTAAACATGATAGCACAAGAGGAGAAGAAAACCATCTAGCTGCTTCTATGGACCCGTAGTCCAAGGGTAGACTACTCACGCATCAGTCCGGAGGCGGTCATGGCGACGTAAAGGCCTCCGGGGACGATTCCCCCTCCCGGCAGGGTGCCGGGGAGTAGTTCTGATCTCTCCCGAAGTGGTGGTGACGACGGCGGCGGCTCGGGACCCGTGGAGGAAATAGTGTTCAACTGTGCTCTGTTTTTAGGTCAGGGGGTTTATATGGGCGAAAGACCTAGGTCGGTGGCCGCCCGAGGTGGGCTCCTCAACTCTTGGCGCGGCCAGTCTGGGGCCCGCGTCAGCTGGTGGTGAGGGCCCCTCGCGGCCCTTCTTCGTCTCATCTTCGGTTCTTCGCGGTGCAAATATTCCAAAAATATTTCCTGGTTGATTTATTTCCAATTTGGCGGATATTTCTTGAAGTACTTTTCTGAAACCAAAAACAGCAGAAAACAGGGAACTGGCACTGTGGCATCTTGTTAATAGGAGTATATAAAATGCATATAAAACATGTAATAATATGATATAACATAGCATGGAACATAAGAAATTATGGATACGTTGGAGACGTATCAACATCCCCAAGCTTAGTTCTACTCGTCTCGAGTAGGCAAGAACGATAAAAGAAGAAGAATTTCTGAAGTGACATGCTTAAACACAATCTTGATCATATAATGCAAGGCATGTAAACTGAGATCAAATGAATAAGGGCTGTAGTTTATATTGATATCAAAAGAGTAATGAATAAACAAGTAGGTGAAGCAAGCAAAGATTTCAATGATATAGTACTAGATCAACTGTGCAAAGTAGATATTAGAGATGATTTAAGCTTCAAGCACAACATTATAATCATCTAATGCTTCCAACAAACATGACAACTTTATGAAAGGATCAAGTCAAGTAATAGCAATATGCATGTAGAAGATCAATATATTATTTGTTCAAAAGAAAAAAGCAAGCGTTCAACGTTGCTTCCTAGCACCAGGATACTATGGCTAAGAGAATGTTAACGGAGGTTTGGAAGGCCACTGGAAGAAAGGCTCACAAAGCTGTAGATGATCATTAGACAATAGAAAGTCATACAATCGAAGCTATGCCAGGAGTAGTGATTCTCATACAACGGATGCACATGGAGCTATAAGTATATGAAAGCTCTCCAATGGAACTAGTGGGGGTGCATCCAACTTGCTTGCTCACGAAGACCTAGAGCACTTTTGAAGAGACTCATCATGAATATAGAAGGCAAGTTCTATAGTGTAAAGTTCCCCACATAGTTATGCAACTAAGACATGAAAACTCCCTCATATGGAGTAAGAGTGCTAAACATGAGCACAAATGATGATCACAAAAGATATGGTGCTATAACATGAGCACAAGTGATGTCTTTTCTTTCTTCCTTCCTTTTTTTTCTTTTTCCCTTTTTTCTATATTTTTTTCCTTTTTCTGTTTCTCTTTTCGATGGCCTCCATGGCTCTTTTCACTTTTTAGGTGCAAGCATCCTAATATGATACATGATATATGAAAACACACTAATGATGATAGAACAACATACCGATGATACAAGTAACTAATACGAATGTGCCATAATAATACATATGACAACGGTGCCTCTGCCAGTGTAGCAGGTGATGCAGTGCTCTAGCGTAACATGGGTAAAACCACACAACAGCTTTATAGAAACACGCAAAGCAATAAATAAGTAATGAAAGACAACAAGTCATGTAATGTAAGATGGATGTTGCATGGCAATATATCTCTGAACAGCTATGAAAATACTGTAGTAGGTAGGTATGGTGGTTGTTTTGAGAAACATAGTTGGCTTATATGTAGGAGAACAAGATGAAGATCTCCCACAAGTTTGGATGTACCCGTGAAAAATGCACCGACTCTCAATGTGAGAAAGGGCAAAGCAAAGTACCGAAGAGGCTAGCAATATGGTGGTGGAACACACAAGTAAAAAGATTCCAAATAAAAATATGATCATCAAAGCATAATGAAAATTACTCCTTGGGGTGCTGTCGCAAATGAACAAGTCACTGTTGGGGACCCGACCGTAGCGCATAACATAAAGTCATTACGGTTGCCTTAGGCAAATAAAAGTTATATACCATTATGCAATCAACTCGAAATTTAAGTGTGGCACAACTTTTAAGTTTCTCTAGACAAACCGTTTAATCATTCCATTTTACTAGACCATCATGTTTACCATTAAGAAAATTAATATCTCAAAACAACATCAATGATTCAAGTGATAAAATTTAATGATCTACAAGATTATGAATCATTTAATTATACCATCTACCATATTTAGCATTTTTTTGTTCTCAACCAAACACCAATCAACTTATTTAAAAGATAAACTCTCTAAGTAATTATACAATAAGATATGATAGTATAATATAACAAAGCTAACAGCTCTAACAAGAGATGCATGAAAAACAAGAGCTAGAGAGCAAACAATAACATGAAACGAATACTCAACGAATATAAGTGAAGAATACGAGTATTCATATGAAAAGCGGAGCGTGTCTCTCTCCCACACAAAAGAATGCTAGGATCCACTTTATTCAGAGAATGAAAATAACAAAAACAAAAATAAAAACAAACAGACGCTTCAAGATAAGCACATAAGATGTGACGAAATTAAAATATAGTTTCACTAGAAAGGACCTGATAGTTTGTCGAGCAAACAACATAAAATAACAGGAAATAAAAGTGGGTTGTCTCCCAAAAGCTCTTTATTTATAACCATTAAGATATGCATAGTGATTTTTATGATGCTCTCATAAAAATGAGAGTTGAAAAACTAAAGAGAGCATCAAGAGTTAAACATCAAACACATTTAAGTCTAACCCACTTCCTATGCAAAGAAGTCTTGTGATAGAATAAATTATTGAAACATAAAGAAACTATCACAGAAAGATGAAACAAATGAAACTTCAAAACTTCCAACATAAACAGAGGTGTTTTAGTAACTTGAAACCTTCTACAACCATGTTTTCCTCTCTCATAATAACTTTCAGTATTAGAAATAAATTGAACCATATAACCACAAGAATCATTCAACTTAGATAATATAGGCACATAAAGAGGATCATTACATTTATTTTTGAATTCATTAGCATGCTTCCCTCTTTCAAAATAGTTACTAAGATCAATATCAAGTTTAAGATCATGGTTGCAACAAAGATTTGGAACTAGAAACAATTGCGAACCACATAACTATTTCTCAACATAAGCAATTTTCTCCTCCATGGTGTAATTAGGAGAATTCAGGAACAAAGTAGGACTCTCATGAGTAAGAGTACCATCACATGAAGCAATTATATCATTTTTATCCTCAACGTTTAAACATAGAGGATTATCAAAAAGAATAGGACCATCATCTAATGCATTATCATATAGCATTTTAAGAAACATTCCTCAGTATCATTAATAAGTTCATTAGTAGCATCATGAATAAAATTAAAAATATAACTATCACACAAAATATTCTTATTATGAGCCACATGAATACAATAATTATTACTCTCCACATAAGAAAAGTTCTTCTCATTAATTGTATTGGAGCAAATTCAATAAAATAGCTATCATTATTATTCTCATCACCATAATCATCAAATATAGGAGGCATATCATAATCAACATAAAATATATCCTCAACAGTAGGTGGACCAAAAACATCACAATGATTATAATTATCATATATTGGAGGCAAGGTATCATCAGAGAAAATTATCTCCTCCATGCTTGGGGGACTAAAAATATCATGCTTATCAAAATCAACTCCCCCAAGATTAGACTTTTCCATCTCATTAGCAATAATGGTGTTCAAAGAATTCATACTAATAACATTGCTACCAACATGCATATAAAGTTCCATAGGTTTTTTAATTTTCTCTTCAAACACTTCATTTCCTAGCTCAAGATAAATTTCATAGAGATCTCTAATTTTTTCGTTGTTTTCCATTAGCCTAACTAGTGAAAATAAAAACAAGAAACAAAAAGTAGTAACTGCAGAATCTAAAGGGGGTACCTTCAAGCGCTCACCTCCCTGGCAACGGCGCCAGAAAATTGCTTCGTTGACGGGATGTGAGTGCCGCTTACCTTACCTCCCCGGCAACGACGCCAGAAAATAGCTTGATGTTTACGCACGCTTCTATTCTCGTAGACAGTGTTGAGCCTCCAAGAGCAGAGGTTTGTAGAACAACACCAAGTTTCCCTTAAGTGGATCACCCAAGGTATATTGAACTCAGGAGGTAGAGGTCAAAGATATTCCTCTCAAGCAACCCTGCAATTAAGATACGAGAAGTCTCTTGTGTTCCCAACACACCCAATACACTTGTCAGATGTATAGGTGCACTAGTTATGCGAAGAGATAGTGAAATACAAGTAATATGGATGATTATAAGTAGTAATTGCAATCTTTAATAAAAATGGCAGCAAGCAAACATGTAACAAAACTTGTTTGAAACGGTGTTTTAATGCTTAGAAACAAGGCCTAGGGATCATACTTTCACCGGTGGACATTCTCAACAATGACATCCAAGTTAAATAAATAAACACTACTCTCAAACACTCTCATGTTGGATAACAAACACCATTCATTGTTGTAGGGCTATAAGAGCACCCTCAAAGTCGGAGTAAACTAACACCAACAATGTCATAAATGAGTCACACACAGTTCACACACTGTCACTGTTACACCCATGAATAACTCCGGAGTTCATATTAAAGTAACCTCTAGAGTGCATAATAGATAAAGAGTACCTACAGAATATCATAATTTTTTGTGCACTAACCCTCTAATGAAGTTACTCTAAGTTTGGTGTGGAGGAAGTTTTTAAGGATCAAGAGAGAGGGATGATATAATGTAATCAAGAGGATAGTAACGCCAAAGCTTGGGGATGCCCCGGTTGTTCACCCCAATATAATTCAAGAAGTCTCAAGCGTCAAAGCTTGGGGATGCCCAAGCCATCACCTTCTTCATCAACAAACTATCATGTCCTTTCTAGTGAAACTATATTTTAATTTTGTCACATCTTATGTGCTTATCTTGAAGCGTCTGTTTGTTTTTGTTTATATTTTTTTATTTTCATTCTCTGAATAAAATGGATCATAGAATTCCTTTGTGTGGGCGAGAGACACGCTACGCTTATTCTTATGAATACTCGTACTCTTCACTTATATTTGTTGAGTATTCATTTCATGTTATTGTTTGCTCTCTAGCTCTTGTTTTTCATGCATCTCTTGTTAGAGTTGATAGCTTTGTTATATTATACTCTCATATCTCATTGTTTAATTACTAGGAGATTTATTTTTTGAAATAAGTTGATTGGTGTTTGGTTGGAAACAGAAAATGCTAAATGTTGTAGATGGTATAATTAAATGATACATAATCTTGTAGATCATTAAGTTGTGTCACTTGAATCATTGATGTTGTTTTGAGATGTTAATTTGCTTAATGGTAAACATGATGGTCTAGTAAAGTGGAATGATTAATGGTTGGTCTAGAAAAACTTGAAGTTGTGCCACACTTAAATTTCCAGTTTTTTGCATAATGGTATATAACATCTACTTGCCTAAAGCAACCGTAATGGCTTTATGTTATGCGCTGCGGTCGGGGAAGCCAACAGTGACTTTTTCATTCGCCACGATCCCTCTAGGAGTAATTTTCATTATGCCTTGTATGATCATATTTTTATTTGGAATCTTTTTACTTCTGAGTTCTAAAACTGCGGTTTTCATGACACTTACACCACCATATTGCTAGCCTCTTCGCTACTTTGCTTTGCCCTTTCTCACATTGAGATTTGGTGCATTTTTCGCATGTACATCCAAACTCGTGGGAGATCTTCATCTTGTTCTCCTACACATAAGCCCAATATCTTCCTCAAAACAGCCACCATACCTACCTACTACAGCATTTCCATAGATGTTCCGAGATATATTGCCATGCAACATCCATCTTACATTACATGACTTGTTGTCATTCATAACTTATTTATTGCTTTGCGTGATTCTATAAAGCTGATGTGTGGTTTACGCTAGATCACTGCATAACCTGTTATACTGGCAGAGGCACCGTTGTCCTATGTATTCTTATGGCACATTCATATTAGTTACTTGTATCATCAGTGTGTTGTTTTATCATCATTAGTGTGTTGTCATATATCATATATCATTGGGACGCTTGACCCTAAAAGTGCAAAGAGCCATGAAGGCCATCGAAAAGAGAAGCAAAAAAAGAAAAAAATATAGAAAAATAGAAAAAGAAAAAAAAGGGGACAGCATTACTATTATTTATCACACACTTGTGCTCATGTTATATCACCATATCATTTATAGTCATCACTTGTGCTCATGTTATAGCACCATATCATTTATGATCATCATTTGTGCTCATGTTTGGCACCTTTACTCGATATGAGAGAGTTTTCATGTCTTAGTTGCATAATTATGTGGGGAACTTTACACTATAGAACTTGGCTTGTATATTCCAATGATGAGCTATCTAAAAAGTGCTCTAGGTCTTCGTAAGAAAGCAAGTTGGATGCACCCCCACTAGTTCCATTGGAGAGCTTTCATATACTTATATCTCCATGTGCATCCGTTGTGTGGCAATCACTACTCCTTGCATAGCTTCGATTGTAAGACTTTCTCTTGTATAATGATCATCTACAACTTTGTGAGCCTTTCTTCCGAGAATGGGACCTATTCTGGGACATACAATGCATTACAAACCCTTTTCCTTAGATTCCTATCATTAAGCACTACATACTATAGCAGTCAACTCACTATTTGCACTCCTTGCATTCCAGGAGCTTTTTTTCAATAAGAGTGGAAAGCAAATTGGTAAAATAAATGCTAGTACTTAATTAACCATTTTTGGATGCAACACAGATTCAATTAAGCGAGATTCCGAAGCTATAATTTCGCCTCTCCCATCAATAGGTTTAGCCAAAGCAGCCTTCTACCCATTATGTCAGCGATTAGGTAGAGCTCTTACGGGGGCTAGGTTACCAGGTGTGGAACAAATGGAATGACATATTCCCAGATAAGTTGATCAAATCATTGAATTTCATTATCAAAAGCAAGTATTGGTTTTAGCCGAAACATGCGCATATTCACTTTGAGCACAGCCACCCGAAGAGGGAAGGCTTTCGCCAGTTCTCAACTTCTTTTCTTACCCACACAAGGACGGCCTACTAAGCCCATCTGACGTGCTTAATCAATGACTCCGGTAGTCACCTGAACCACTCTCTCGGATAGCCCACAGCCTCTCTTCTGGATGCGAAAGAAGCAGCACCAAGCCTAAAATTGGGGAATGAATTGAATCGATTGCCTTCCTTTCCTTAATAGCTGGACGGACAATAAAGATATTGGTACTTAACTATAGGGACACAAAAGCTCTGAATCCTTCGTTTGATGAATTTCGAATCGACTATAGCTACCGGAACGATAGGATATCTTGATTCGTTTGAAATTGGACATGTCAAGCTACTTCTGGACTGGATGAGTTACGTAAACACCTCAAAGATACTCATTCCAAGAAATTTGATCTTCTATGATCTTCACCAACTTGGATTTGGTTCTCTCGCGAAAATCGCGAGTTGCAGAGATGAGAACCATGAAAAGCAAGATCCCCACTTCCTTCCAATTTTGTTTGCCCAAAAGACAACTTTTTTTTCTCTCGATTTTGTCGAATCAGTACACTGATTCCCTAAATGATTATCAAGTGGTTCTCTTCTTCATCTCTGGGAATCCGGTAAGGTACTTTTGGAACACAAATGGGCATATTAGATTAATATTATTAAATTTAAGTAAGAAAACTACACTTTAATGGGATTCGAACCCTCGATAGTTCCTAGAACTATACCGGTTTTCAAGACCGGAGCTATCAACTACTCAGCCAGGGGAAAGATTTCCCCCCACGGTGCCAGCACTATGTGCTATCACCTCCCCCCTTCCCAAGCTAAGGAATAAGACTAGAAGAATATTTCATTGCCAGGATCCTCGGTAGGAAAGCCTAGCCATAACATCCTGGTACCAGGAACCAACGTTGAACACTTGCTTGTTTCTTTTGAACAAATAATATATAGATCTTCTACGTGCATATTGATATTGCTTGACTTAATCCTTTCATAAAGTTGTCATGTTTGTCGGAAGCATTAGATGATTATATTATTGTGCTTGAAGCTTAAATCATCTTTAATATCTACTTTGCACAGTTGATTGCTATCTAGTACTATATCATTGAAAGTTTTGCTTGCTTCACGTTCTTGTTTATTTATTACTCATTTGATATCAATATAAACTACATCCCTTATTCATTTGATCTCAGTTTACATGCCTTCCATTATTATATGATCAAGATTATGTTTAAGCATGTCACTTCAGAAATTATTCTTCTTTTGTCGTTCTTGCCTACTCGGGACGAGTAGAACTAAGCTTGGGGATGTTGATACGATCTCCAACATATCTATAATTTCTTATGTTCCATGCTATGTTATACCACGTTATTACATGTTTTATATGCATTTGATATAGTTTTATGCATTTTCTGGGACTAACCTATTAACAAGATGCCAAAGTGCCAACTCCCTGTTTTCTACTGTTTTTGGTTTCAGAAAAGTACTTTAGGAAATATTTTCGGAATTTGAAATAAAAGATCCTGGAATTATTTTTAGAATATTTGCGTCACGACGAACCGAAGACGAGATGGAGAAGAGCCATAAGGAGTCCACAACACCTCGTGGCGCGGGCTCAATGCTGGCCACGCCAGGAGGTGATGTGGGGCCCTCGGGCGCCCACCGACCTTGCCCTTTCGCCTAGAAATAATCCTGGCCTAAAAACGACGAGGCGAGGTACACTTTTTCCTCCACGGGTCCCGAGCCGCCACCATTGTCAACACCACTTCAGGAGAGATCAGAACTTCTCCACGGCATCTGCCGGGAGGGGGAATCGTCCCTGGAGGCCTCTACGTCGCCATGACCGCCTCCGGACTGATGTGTGAGTAGTCTACCCTTGGATTACGGGTCCATAGTAGTAGCTAGATGGTTTCTTCTCCTCTTGTGCTATCATTTTTAGATCTTGTGAGCTGCCTATCATGATCAAGATCATCTTTATGTAATTGTCTATGTAGTGTTTGTTGGGATCTGATGAATATTGAGTACTAAAGTTATTGCTTCACAATATATCATGTGTGTGCTATTTAATGATCTTGCATGCTCTCCGTTACTTGTGTGTGCTTTGGGCAAGTAGATGTCGGTAACTCTAAGAGGGGTTATTTATGCTCGGTAGTGGGTTCATGTCTCTATTAAATCAGGGGCAGTGACAGAAATCTCTAAGGTTGTAGATGTACTGTTGCTACTAGGGATAAAACAAT
Source organism: Poa annua (assembly GCA_026929855.1). Lineage (NCBI taxonomy): Eukaryota > Viridiplantae > Streptophyta > Magnoliopsida > Poales > Poaceae > Poa > Poa annua. The sequence goes on from CM049427.1 coordinate 100,719,145, forward strand.
AGTACTTTGTCTAAGAATAATGTTACTTACTTACTTTACAAAGTTCTTAAGGCGATAATTTGTTGCATGCAACTTAATACTGAAAGGGGCGCGGTCGCTAACCGGAAGGTGGATTATTAGTCATAGATGTGGTTGGAACGGTCTATGTATATTGTTGTAATGCCCAAATGAATCTCACACTAGACATCATAATGTTAGTATATGCATTGGGCTGCTCATCATTATTATGTCAATTGCCTAGCTGTAATTTGTTTACCACTCATGGATGCATGTTATTATTGTTTATGGAGAGACAACACTAGTGAACTGTGGACCCCGGTCCTTTTTATTAATCTGATAAAACCACAACTGCAAACCTGTTACTTTCTGCAAACATACATCTTTCTTCCACACATACGTTTAATCCTTTGTTACAGCAAGCCGGTGAGATTGACAACCTCACTGTTAAGTTGGGGCAAAGTATCTTGATTGTTTGTGTGCAGGCTCCACGTCAACTTAGCAATAGCTCTTTTCTGGCGCCGTTGATATCAGGGGAATTCTTCATCTCCTACTGGTTTGATATCATTGGTTTCATAACTGAGGGAAATTTGCTGATGCACTACTTCATACCTTCCTCTTGGGGTCTCCCAACCTCACACCCACCTTGTTCATCACCCGTAGCAACAACTGGGTATTTGATATTGATTTTGTTGCTCATATTTGTAACTCTCAGGAGGAGTTGCGGAATAAGTGGCGCCTAGCAAAGGACGAGGTGACGATGATGATACGTCTCCAACGTATCTATAATTTCTTATATTTCATGCTATGTTATATCATGTTATTACACATTTTATATGCATTTTATATAGTTTTATGCATTTTTTGGGACTACTCTATTTACAAGATGCCAAAGTGCCAGTTCCCTATTTTCTGCTCTTTTTGGTTTCAGAAAAGTACTTAAGGAAATATTCTCGGAATTGGAAATAAAAGATCCTGGAATTATTTTTGGAAAACGAACGTTCCAGAACATCGAAAACGAGACGGAGAAGGGCCACGAGGCGGCCACCGCACCCCGTGGCGCGGGTCCCCTTCTGGCCGTGTCAGGAGGTGGTGTGGGCCCCTGACATCGCCCTTTCGCCCATAAATACCTCTTGACCTAAAAATAGAGGCACGATGTTCACTTTTTCCTCCACGGGTCCCGCGCCGCCGTCGTCAACACCAATTCGGGAGATATCAGAACTGCTCCCCGGCACCCTGTCGCGAGGGGGAATTGTCCCCGCATGCCTCTACGTCGCCATGACCGCCTCCGGACTGATGCGTGAGTAGTCTAACCTTCGACTACGGGTCCATAGCAGTAGCTAGATGGTTGTCTTCTCCTCTTGTGCTATCATGTTTAGATCTTGTGAGCTGTCTATCATGATCAAGATCATCTCTATGTAATTCTCCATGTTGTGTTTGCTGGGATCCGATGAATATTGAGTACTAAAGTTATTGCTTCATAATATATCATGTGTGTGCTATTTAATGATCTTACATTCTCTCCGTTACTTGTGTGTGCTTTGGCCAAGTAGATGCTCGTAACTGCAAGAGGGGGTATTTATGATCGGTAGTGGGTTTATGTCTCTATTAAATCTGGGGCAGACAAAAAGCTCTAAGGTTGTAGATGTATTGTTGCTAGTAGGGATAAAACAGTAGTACTTTGTCCAAGGATGATGTTACTTACTTACTTTACACATAGTGCTTAAGGCGATAATCTGTTGCATGCTACTTAATACTGAAAGGGGTGCGGACGCTAACCGGAAGGTGGATTATTAGTCATAGATACGGTTGGAACGGTCTACGTATATTGTTGTAATTCCCGAGTGAATCTCACGCTAGACATCATAATGTTAGTATATGCATTGGGTTGCTCATCATTATTATGTCAATTGCCTAGTTGTAATTTGTTTACCACTCATGGATGCATGTTATTATTGTTTATGGAGAGACACCACTAGTGAACTGTGGACCCCGGTCCTTTTTATTAATCTGATAAAACCACAACTGCAAACCTGTTACTTTCTGCAAACATACATCTTTCTTCCACATATACGTTTAATCCTTTGTTACAGCAAGCCGGTGAGATTGACAACCTCACTGTTAAGTTGGGGCAAAGTATCTTGATTGTTTGTGTGTGGGCTCCACGTTCGCAACTGACGCTGGTGTTGCGTCGTGCCAACATCGCTGCTAAAAACCTCGGGGGAAACGTTCATGTCCTACTGGTTCGATAACCTTGGGTTCATAATGAGGGAAATTTTCTGCTGCACTACTTCACACCTTCCTCTTGGGGTTTCCTAATAACACACCCACTGTGTGCATCAGATGCGCGTCGGCAACGGATCACGAGTTGACGTGGTGGCTGTCGGCACACTCCCTCTACATCTACCATCGGGATTAGTTTTGGTTTTAAATAAGTGTTATTTTGTACCGTCCTTGAGTGTAAACATTATTAGTCGGTCTTGCTTGTTGCAAGACGGATATTCATTCAATTAAGTATCAAGTGGTTGTACTATTTCGATGAGTGATATCTTTTATGTGAATGCTCCCGAGAGTAATGGTTTATTCTTGTTGAATCTCGATCGTAGTACTCACATCCATCACATAGATGCCAAGAGGATTAAACTTAGTAGTGATACCGCCATGTATATGTGGCATTGCCGTCTCGGTCATATTGGTATAAAGCGCATGAAGAAACTCCATGCCGATGGACTTTTAGACTCGTTGGATTTTGGATCCCTCGACACATGCGAACCATGCCACATGGGCAAGATGACCAAGACACCGTTCAATGGTTTCATGGAATGGGCGTCGGACTTATTGGGAGTCATACATACAGATGTGTGTGGACCAATGAGCGTGTCGAACTGCAATGGTTATCGTTACTTTATCACCTTCACCGATGACTTGAGTAGATACTGATATATTTATTTGATGAAACACAAGTCTGAAACATTTGAAAAGTTCAAAAAAATTCAAAGTGAAGTTGAAAATTATATTAACAAGAAAATCAAGCACCTCCGATCCGATCTTGGTGCCGAGTATTTGAGTTTTGAGTTTGGCACACATCTGAAGGCCTGTGGCATCGTGCCGCAACTTACGCTTGCTGGAACACCGCAACACAACAGTGTGTCCGAGCGACGTAATCGTACTCTATTAGATAGCGTCCGGTCTATGATGTCTCTTACCGATCTGCTTGTATCCTTCTAGGTTATGCGTTAGAAACAAACGCATTCATTTTAAATAGGGCTCCGTCCAAATCCGTAGAAACGACACCATATGAGATATGGCATGGTAAGAAACCTAAGTTGTCGTTCCTGAAGGTCAGGGGTTGTGAGGCGTATGTTATGAAACTACAGCCCGATAAACTCGAACTGAAATCGGAGAAAGTCATCTTTGTAGGGTATCCGCGGGAAACCATAGGATACACCTTCTACAACCAAGCTGATGGAAAAACGTTTGTCGCGAAGAACGGTACCTTTCTTGAGAAGGAGTTTCTCGCAAAAGGAGTAAGTGGGAGGAAAGTAGACCTCGACGAGATCGTTGATCCTGAACTCGAAATTCCGAGTGGTGCAACGGAAGTTTAACATCCCAAATTTCTCAAAAATTTAAAACTTTGCATTCATGCATCATTCATCATATAGGCATGATATTTAAATCACAAGAGTACTAAACTAAAATTCAATTATAAGTTTAAATAATTTATAATTCCATAAAGTTGTTTATTTATACTCCTTATAATAGTTCTTTTTATCAATTTATTTGATAGGGACGTATGATACAAAAAGGTTCTAAATTTAATAAGCTTTTCAAAATATATTTTTGTGATTTTTTCTGAAATGTTTTGAATAAGTTTAAAAATCAGTTTTGGAAACAGAAATTAATTTGATAAAAGAAAAATAAGAAAAGGAGAAACGAGCCGGCCCATTTCTATCTACCGCGCGCGCGCTCCGTTTGGCCCAGCAAGCCAGCCCACTAGCCCGCGCCCCCTTTCCTCTCACGTTGACAGGTGGGTTCCACCTCCGACGCGATTTCCGCATGGATTTCTCTCCGATCTGGAGAGGAAATCGGCTCCAGTATTCGTCGGGTTTGTTTACCTTAGCCACCCCATATAATCCTCCACCCCGCCGCCACCCCCGCACCCCAAAACCCTAGCCACCCCGCCCCCAGGTCGCTCGGGAATCAATTTTTCGCCGCCGCCATTGCCGCCGGTGAGAATCACCGCCCACGGTCACTACCGTGCACTCAGAGCCATCCTCCCCCTCTATTTCTTATTCCTTTAATCGTGCACATCTTCATGACTTTGTGTTTGGGTTCTTACCGCAGCCGAACACCGTCTCCGTCCGCGACCCACGTGAACGGATAGACGTCGCCTAGAGGGGGGGGGGGGTGAATAGGCGATTTAAAACTTTTCGAGGAGCCGGAATATCCGGTCCAAGAGTGACCGGAAATTCCGAGTAGCCGGAATATCCGATACACGAATGACCCGGAAATTCCGGTATGCTTGATAAAGGCGGAATAAAACTGGATGTTTACTTTAACAAGCATACAACCTAGATATATAAACTAGGCTCACCTATGTGCACCAACAACTTAAGCTAAGCAATACTAGTAACAAGATGATAGCAAGATATATGACTTCAAGCACGAAGGCTATCACAATGTAAAGTGCATAAGTAAAGAGCTCGGGTATAGAAATAACCGAGGCACACAGAGACGAGGATGTATTCCCGAGTTCCACCCAAAGGTGTACGTCTCGTTTGGAGAGGTGTGCGCAACCACAACAGGTTAGCCGCAACGCCACAAAGGCTCACCTTCTTCTCCTGATGAACTCAACCACAAAAGGTTCGAGTTCACCTTCCACTATTGATCTCCTTTGGGGCGGAGATCGAATCCCGTACAACTCTTGAGGCACACACCCACAACTTAATTGGGGGCTCCCAAGTCTTGAGGCACACACCCACAACTTAATTGGGGGCTCTCAAGTGACCACAAAAGGTCTTGACCACAAAAGGTCTTGGCCACAAAAGGCCGGCCACAAAAGGCGTCTAGGGTACAAAGACCCAAGAGTAACAAGCTCACAAGTAATACCACCACGAATCCTCGTGGAGGGCTCAAACCGATGCAAATGTAATGGCAAGAGCACACGAAGTGCTCAAGTCCTTCACTCTCAAATTCCAACACAACAACAAATGTTTATGGGGGAAGAAGAGAGGAAGAACAAAGGAAACCACAAAGGAGTCAAATCCTTCACTCCCAAATCCCACCAAAAGCAACTAATGCTTACGGGGTGAGAAGAGAGGAAGAACAAAGAAGAAGAACCACAAAGGAACTCCAAGAACTAGATCCACTAAGTTCCCCTCACTTAGAGGAGAGATGGATTGGTAGGATTGTAGATCTAGATCTCCTCTCAACTTGCCCTAAAGAATATGCAAGATTCTATGGAGGGATTGAGAGGGGAGTGAGCTTTCCAAGGTCAACAATGGAGTAGGAGAGAGGGGAAAAACGTGCTGCCTTGGATTCGCTGGGGAAGAAGAAGGGGAGGGGTATCCAGGAAATATAGCCGTTGGCTGTTTCAACACTCGGAAATTCCGGTATAAGTTAGACTCGGAAATTACGGTCATCCGGAAATTCCGGTCTAGAGAGACTCGGAAATTCCGGTCACCCGGAAATTCCGGTTTAAGAGAGCTCGGAAATTCCGGCTGGAGTCAGAAGCAAAACCAAACATTTCCTTAGCCATTTCTGGAGGACTTTTCTGGGGGCACTCGGAAATTCCGGTAGACGGAAATTTCCGAGCACAATTTCCGACTGGAGTTAGAACCCTTTTTCTCCTTTCCATAGCCGTTTTCTTGGATGAGCTGGGGAACCGGAAATTCCGGTAGGGCGGAATATCCGACCCCAATAATCCGAATCAGCAGAACATCGAAACAAAAACTGTTATAACTTTTCCAAATGAACTCCAAATGAGGTGAGACCAATTTTGTTGGAAATATTGCATCCCATAAATAGAGTAAAATCTCCACACATGGCAAGGTGTGGGACTTTCCTCAAGGTAGAACCGGCAATATTTCCGCCACAGAAAACGCAACAAGTTATCCAAAGTAAAACCGATTTCGATGAACTAGAGCTTGACATGGAGATGAACCAAGCTCTAATTCCTCACCAACATAAGAGCCAAATAAGAACCAAGAAACATGATATGCCAAGTATGCAAAGGTTTGATCTCTCCACAAGAATGCGATCAAGTTACTAACTTGAGAGCCCCTCTTGATAGTACGCCTATCTATCCTATAGACCTATCAAGATCATACCTTTGCCTTGAGCATTCCAGAGTTAGATGATGACTATCTTGATCTCTTCAAGTGGGTCATCTTTCTTGATTGCGCGTCCAATCACTTGCTTGATGAAGACTTCTCCAAATACTCCCCCATGCTCACAATGGGAGAGTCTCGCTAAGCTTCGTCTTCATGTATCCATTGCAAGCACCAAGTATAGGATCTTTTCGAGAAAGCTTCTCTTGGTCTTGCACAACTCATCTTTTCTTCACTAAGATGATGTCTTGAATCTTCAAGACATTCTTGCAATAAGCTTCACTCAACACATGAGCTTCAAGAGTTCAACACATGAACTCCACAATTCCATGGACATGATCTATAATGATATCTCAAAGTAAACATTAGTCCATAGAGATTGTCATTCAATTACCAAAACCACACATGAGGGAAAATGCTCTTTCACCACGTCGTCGCCCGCAACCTCCAACTCCAGCGAGAAATTCTCGGCGAACGACGACGGTCCGAAGATCAGCACTTCGCCACCAACCCCGCCTCGACGCCCTCTACGTCTCGGTAAGCCCCGTTTGTCCTATAGACGCGTAGGACCCATGCGCATGCGATGCCGCCGCGGTCGGAGTTTTCCGGCGACTGCGCCGCCCGCGCCTGGTTTCTGTTTGTGGACCGTTGGTTCTAGATCCAACAGATCTCGATCGAATTGATCTAACGCGGTCATTTTTATTTAGATCGGACGGTCTGCGTTCGCGATCCGCGCAAAGCGGTACGAGGCAATCGGCGAGCGCCGCGTGGCGGCTTTATTAATCTTTTTTGGCAGAATTTACTCATAAAAACAGAAAAAATGTAAAACTTGTAAAAATCATATCTTTTGATCTGTAAGTCCAAATTCGATAAACTTTATATCCACGGATAGCCCTGCTAGTGTAGTTTATTTCTACATCATTTGTTTTTCCTTGTGATATATTTTAATTCGTGTAATTATCAGAGGAGTATTTCGGCTATTTAAATTCATAACTTAAATAATAAAAATGCTTTTCTAATAAACTGAATTGTTTTAGATTTGTATTACTATCCTCTGTCCAGAAAGATCAACATATGTTTTATTTGAAAACTTTTCATAAAACAATAAGAGTTGTAGTTGTAGAACTCTAATTTTGCTATATTGTTTCCAATATTTAATTGATAATTAAAATAAGAAATTCCTGGAAAATGTATTTCATGCATTCAATAACAGAAAGTATAAAATGTTAATAAGTGTGTCTTGTTATACTCATAGCATATCATGAATGCATACATGTTTATGTTTTGGTGTTTTAAGTATTGTATGTGTGTGTATTTATTTATTTTATGTATTTCTTGTGCTAGGTTGTGAAGAGGAAGGACTTGCTTGTGATTGTTATTCTTGTTGTGCTTGCTCCTCCTGTTACCAAGGCAAGTGACATTCATAAACTACCCAATATTTTCCTATATGCATTAGTAGTATATTTTGAGTAGTATGCATGATAGGAATTTCGGACTATTTTATTATGCTAAGTTAGATATATGCTTTGCAAAATTTCTCGTAGCTATCCTTTACCATGCAGCGAATTAAGAGTTTTATTAGAGGCTTAGCAATACTATAAAAAAAATTACTTGTCATGTTATGGAAATATTTCTAAGTGTTAAACTTGAAATACACACCTGGGTGGATTGGTTGATATGGTTTATGTTGAGTGGCTATTTGGGACTATGCTTGTGGTTGTCGTCGCCTATGATGAATTTCTATTCTACTTAGGGCCCTGAGCATGGTGGTTTTCACCCAAAAGTGCACTTGTTGATGGCCACCCAGGAACAAAGAGATTACTAAGTCCCTCCAAGTTTAGATGCTTCCCGCGCAGCCTTTTGACATTGGGCTCTGTCTAGAACAATTAAGTTGTGAGAGTTCAACCTGTCAGCTTGACAAGCAGATGTAGAGTTGGTAGGTGGAACGGGTCTTGCTAGTATGTTTGAATTCTTCTTCTGAAAGTTCTTGTCTCAATTCTCTCCTTTCCTTAATGCACTCTGCGTGTATAGGATGTCTGGGTTAATTGAGTCTAAAGGTGAAAGTGCACAACCTTTGCAGAGTCGATAATATGAGTACTTAGCCGTGTCCCCGGTGATGGACTACTTCGAGCAGCTGGACAAGGATGGACGGAAGAATCTCAACACCGTTTTCATGAAGTAAAATTTGACTAAGGAAAGAAATGTTGGTGCACTTGGGTTTCATCCCTTGGTGCCAAGTCTTTGAAAAACAAAAGTGTTTACAAAAGATAGGAGAAAACTTGCTTTCTACAAAAATAGCCTACAACTCCACCAAGCCAAATATGCATATAGAATTAGACTTGTCGTTTATTATCCACCATAGTCACTTGCCAATACTTCAATGTATTGACCTCCTTCGGGGGCTGCATATTCAAATGTGCAGGTACTTCAGATGAAGAATAAGTTTGGACTCGAGTCTACACCCAACATGTCTGCCTGTGGCGCATGCTTGAAGATGAGGCTCAATGCTATTTGCTTTTGTTGTGAACTCTAAATTATCTAGCTAGGCTTCATGGCTATGCATTTTTTAATAAAGCTATACTTAGCTATTTTTGGATCTCGTTGTAGTAATTTGATACTTATGCAATGATACTATATATTTTATACTGTGGTGCTGGCAGTGATCCAGTGTAGCGTACCTGCACTTAAAATAAGGCAGATACATGTGTATAGTGCAAATACCTGAATCGATTCGTTTGCACACACAGTTTACGATGTAATATCACAACAAAGTATCAATTTTTATTACATCGATGATCTTGACTTGGAAAATATTCTTTTACAACTTGCATAGCATAGAGCTAGCACAAAAAGAGTAAACAGCGGAAATAAATAGAAGTGAGTCTCCATCATCTTCATGTTGCCACAGGCAAAAACATGTTGGTTGTAGACTCGAAACCTTTAAACGAAACCTCACTCGTCACCTGAACAATCTGCAATAAGAAATATATTGCAACAACGTGGGTCAGATTCCATTAAAAATGGAGTCTGGCAAGTGACACTATGGTGGACACTTAGTGGAATAACTCTAATAACATATATGCATATTTGGCTGGTGGAGTTCAAGGCTATTTTGCATAAAGCCAATTTTTCCTAACTCTTTTGAAAACACTTTTCTTCAATTCGAGACATTTGTGGCATGAAATCCACTGTCTCAAATTACCCTTTTTCACGCATCAAGTTTTAACTTGGAAATTGGAATGGTGGAATCTTCCGTTGACATCCTCGTTCAGCTGCTCAAATTGTCCGTATAGGGGACACGGCTAAGTACTTAGTTTTACACTCTGCAGAACTATTGTATCCATTCAACCAAAACTATCCTTTACACTCTGGTAGTGATAAGGAAAAGGAGAAGAATGAGACGAGATCTTTCAGAAGCATTTTCCCTCCCCATACTGGCTTGACCCGTTCCACCTAACACCCTCTACATCTGCTTATCAAGCCGGGGCGAGTCCATGCAACTTAGTTGATCAAGCCAGAGCCCATTGGCAATGGCTGCACTGGAAGCAATCTTCACTCAGAGTTCTTCAGATCCCTTTGTTCCTGGGTGGCCATCCACAAGTGTACTCTCAGGTTGTAGTGCCCATGCTTATGAAAGCAGTGGCACATATGAATAATGTAAAGACTTGGATCACATAAGTCTCACATTCTCCAATAAGATGAAATATCACAGTACAATGTCATAATTTATTACAGAACGAGACGAATGATCCAAAAACAAATATCCTTACAACTTAGCATAGCGGAAATGCTAGCTGAATCAATAGTTCACACTTTATTTCAGAGTTCAAACACAATACTAAAGGTAGCATGGAGCTACATCTTCTCCATGAAGCCACTGGCAAATCATGTTGGTTGTAGCTCGAAGACGACCCCCTTACTCCTCATTCGGACATTCTGCAAGGTTTAGTTGCAGCCCAGCTATAAAGGGTCAGCACAATTTAATTGTGGTGGCAAGTGACTTTAATTCCTAATGTTCTATTTTACTATAACTATATGCTTAATTTGGCTAGTGGAGCTCAAGGCTATTGCGCAAAGCAAATTTTCTCCTACTTTTGATAAACAGTTTTCTTAAATCAATATCTTCTCCTTTAGAGACAAATCTCGAGACAAGTCCATGTCCCCTACCCATGTTCACCCAACAAAGTTTTATTAAGAAATTTGAGATGAGGAGATTTTCAGAACACAGCCTTGTGTAGTTACTCAAATTGTCCGTTGCCGGGGACACGGCTAAGATCTTAGGTTTTAACTCTCGAGAGGGTGTGCACTTTCACCATTAGACTTAATCAACCCAAACTATCCTCTACACTCCTTTAGTGAGAAGGAAAAGGAGAAGATCAAGACGAGACTTTTCAGAAGTTGCTTTCCCATGATCATACTAAGAGATTACCACCATCCTATCAACTCTACCACCATCAATCTCTTGACCCAGGTCCACATCAACTTACTCCATCAAGACAGAGCCCATATTGACCAATGGTTGCACGATAAGCAACTAGACTCAGTGTAAACTTCAATCTCATAGCCCTGGGTGGCCTACCACAAGTGAGCAACTCAGGTTAACACCGCATATCATGGCCCCAGGTAAGTAGAAACTACCCTGGGCGAAGACAACCATGACACATGGCCCTGAGAAGCCACTCAACTTGAAACCTCCTCGATCGACCCAATCCACCCAGGCGTTAAATTAATTTAGTGGAAATTTTCATTTATCACATCAACCGTAAAACATTCATTTTTGCAGCAGTTGCTTCCACTAAATTATAATAGGGGTCTAATCTGGAATTTCTAAGGGGAAACCTAAAAGGTTTGCATAGCATACTACAATCTCCCAAAAACCTATCATGCATACTACTTTTGGAAATACTGTTTGAAAACACTAGATATGCAATAGAATAAAATAGTAGGTGTTTTATGAAGTCACTTGCCTGAAGAAAGTTGTCGTTTCTCACACACTCTTGTCCAAGTCAAAAGTTGCTCCCCGTTTCAAACTATTAGTAAAAGGGCACCCAATAAACAAGCAATTCAACAAACACAAAACAAAATGAAACATACAAGCGCAATAAGGCTTAGAAATGGATTTGGTCAAGGATGTCCCATAATTCAATATGCAAAAATAATTTATGTGATTGCGTTTAGGGTATAGTCGAAAGTCAATTTGGACATTTTCAATTTGAAAAGATTGAAAGATCACAGGATCCAATTGAAGTAGTCTTTAAACGAAGAGATCCTAAGATGGTTTAATCATAACTTAAAAGCAAGGTACAAGATTTTACAACAACCATCCATATTTAATTTCTTTTACCTAAGGTTATGTTTTCAAAATTTTAAATTTAAACAAATTCATATTCAAGAATTTCTTAATTTATCATATCTAACATTTTTAATTCCCAACTGAAAGGTTCATAGTATTAAAATATACAACCTAGTTATTTGAAATGGCATAATGTTTTAATTCACATTTTTTGTAACACCTAAATAACCAATATCATTTATATACACTTGTAAATGAATTAAAATCATTTAAAAGGTTTTAAATTAAAACATACTTATTAAAGTTAAGTATTATATTAATAAACAGAAATTTGAGCTTTCTCTAGACTAGGACAATTATTTATGTCTTTGGTGCAAAGTAATAAATTTTTAAATTAATAAACTTATAATGTGCTAGAATAAATCAAATCAAGTCTCATGATCTTTAAATTTATTTTAAATTGTTCAAACATTATTTGTAACGAAATTTTATAAATGGGGTTGATAGGCAGAGGGCATTTTAATTAAGTTCATAGTAATTTGATTAAATCAAAAATAATATTTCTATTAGTAGTCATGTTCCAAAATAGTCAAACTATTCAAAATAAAACTACAATAATTTAACCATCAAAATAATTCTCAAAATTATTTTATCATAGATGCAACATATTACACATTTTCTAAAGTGTCTAAAACAATTTTATTTGCAATTTTTAGAATTTACTGATTTAAAGTTATTACAAAAATACTCAAATTCACCATTTGAATTTTGAATATTTTAAACTAGGTCAAATTTGAAATTTAAAGGTTCCAGTAGGTTCTACTTGTCGAGAGCTTCAATTTGATATAAAATTTGTCCAATTTGGGTCAAGGGTTAAAAAGTTATGATAATTCTAAGTGGCAGGGGCTTTTCTGCAAAACTGCCATTTAATCTAATTAAAAGAAATTAATATCCACGTGTGCGCTGACTGGGCGCTGACTGGACCTGACGTGGCTGCTGACTGGGTCGCTGACATGGATAAGTGAAACGATCTGGAACGTCAGATCTAGATCTAGATCTAACGGCCAGAAGGGAATCGTACCGATTCGATTAAAAAATCTAATCCTGGCCGTTGATTGAAGATCTGAGGGCTCTCACGCGTGGTCCAGAGACTAGCGGCGCTAGGTCGTCGGAGTCTCGCCGGAGACGGTGCCGACGACGGCATCGCGGCGTTTTACGCGCTCTACGGTGTCCCGGGATGAACAGAACTAACCAGGGTGTGCAGGAGGTCGCGGCGGAGATGGTGACGAGGTGGGGGTGCTCGGCGTGCTCCGGTGCTCTTCCAAATCCTCGCCAGAGTTGCGCACGGCGGCGGCTCGCTTCGTTCGTGCACGGGCGCGATGATTTGCTGCGGAAAGAAGCGAACGAGGGCATCACAAAGAAGCGCACGACTACGAGGGACCGAGAGAGAGGCGAGGGAGGGACCGAGGAGCTCGGCACTCACCGGAATAAGCAGAGGACGGCGGCGGAAATGGATGGACGGCGGCGGTGATTGTGGACAGCCCGGGGGTGCTCGGGCTGGGGTTCTTCGGGGAAAAGAGAGGGGGAAAGCGTGGGGGTTAAAAGGGGCAGGGGAGGGAACCAATCCCGCAAGAACCTCGACGAATTTTTGGAAAGAATCGGGGCGTGAATCTCAGCCTGGGGAAGACGACGATGACGTCACGCTGACGTCACCCTTCCTTTTTCTTTTCTGATTTTTATTTCCTTATTTCATAACTTTTAATTTAAGTGTCCAAAAGCAGTCAAACAAATTTCTAAAAATTCGTAAAATTATTATCTTTGAGTTAAACCATTTGTGGGCATATTTTAAACATTTTTGAAATTTATATTTTTGAAAAATTCATTTAATACCAATTTGATACTGAATATCGATTTTGAAGTTATATAGTAAATTAAGTATTCTTTTGGCTAAATAAAATTTGTAAAATACCCATATACAAATATGATTTGGAATTAAGTTATCTAAACTCATATTCTATTATTACATAATATCTAGCTTTAATAGATTATTAAAACACATTTTATACCTATTTGTATTAAGTAGAGAAAATGTAATGTAATCCTTTCAGTTTGAAGTAATTTGGGCACCAATTTATTTATCATAAGATAACTCCATTGAAGGCTTCATAACCACTTTGGAAAAGATTTTAGATTTAAAAACAAAAGTATACTCCTAAAAATCATTTTATGTTTTGGAAATAAAAGAAGATCATTTTAAGCTAATGGAATGTAATTGGATAATCCATTTATATAAAACATAATGAAGTTATTAAAGTTATAAACTATAGGTTGAAATTTCAACACTATGTTTTTGTACTCAGTGGAACTAAAGAAAAACCACTTGGCAAATGGATCCTGTTTTAAATTATTTAAAAATTACACTTGTAAATACCATTTTAAATTATGAATTGCTAAGGTTAAGTGGTGGAAACAAATATTTATAAGGAAACCCTTTAATTTTAATGAAATGGTAAAAACATTTGTCAAATTACATGTTGAGGTTTAATAACTACAATGGATAATAAATTGTTTAACTTGGATCAACTTTTGGAAGTAATGATTTTTCCAAGATAATTAAAGTATTAAAACTCTTCTAGATGCTAGAAGTCTTTTATAATTGGTTCTCTTATGCATTTTAAAATTTTATTTTAATTAAAATAAAAGTTTTAAATTTTTGTGATTTTTTAACATTCCAAGATATTGGGATGTTACACAGGTGAAAACTACCACGCTCATGGCCCTAAGTATAGTAGAAACTAACTTAGGCGGAGACAACCACGAGCACAGCCCTGAGTAGCCACTCAACATAAACCATTCAACCAATCCACCCAGGTGCTGCATTAACTTAGTGTATGTGTACTCTCAGGTGAAAACCACCATGCTCACGGCCCTAAGTATAGTATAAACTACCTTAGGAGAAGACAACCATAAGCACAACCCTGAGTAGTCACTTAACATTTTGTAACACTTTTCATCAATTGCATAGCATCAACATTTATACTAAGGATTATATAGGTACCTAGACACATGAATAGGGGAATCTAAACATGGCTTGCATAGCAATACTATCCTACACATGCTTATAGAAAAGTACTCTACTCATGCATAAAAAATATTAGGAAGTTTATGAGGTCTGCCACTTGCCTTTGAATGATGTATTTGCTCACAAACACTTTTCAACGTAACTCGGGGCTCTCCGTTCAATCTAAACAATATAGACAAGCAACAATACAACAATCAACATAAAACACAACACAACGCAACAAACACATACATAATGAACAAACAAGTTTCAATAACACTTTTAAGGAAAAATATGTTTATGTATGATGTGCAAAATATTTCTAAGGACTAGAGATGCATGTCATGCCATGAAAATATTCTAACTTAAGTGCAAGGCAAGAATTTGGTCAAAAGTGACTGAGGACCAAAGTCATAACAACTAAGTCAAATTTTAACTGAGGACTAGATGCTAACAGATCAAGTCAAAATAATTTCTAAGAAGTTGATATCCCTTTTTCTAAGGACTTAGTCCTGATGTGCATAAATTCTTAGAGAAAAATACTAAGTCTATTCTTCAAGGTGATCAACAATTATCAACAACTCTTTGTAAATTGGATTTTCTCTATAGTGAGAGAGACAGGCACCCAGCCAGCCACTTATGATTGTGGAACATGTCTCATGTACGTAGACATGTAAGGTTAGTCTCCGGGCGGCTTCATCTCACTATGCCGCTAGGATCCAACATACTTCAAATGTGGTAATATCATGATCAAAAAGGGTTTGTGTCCAAAATGGAAGACCAAAATAGGAAAGAGGGAAAAGATAGAAAGAAGGATGTAGTTGGTCTTCCAGGAATCTTCTCCTTCCTTCCTCGTAGCTCTCTCCTTGATGTGATGACTTCATTGCAATTTGTAGAGTTGATGGTTCTGCAGACTTGATGGTTTTGTATCACCAGGGCTGGTCTTGGATATAACTTAGCCAGCACAAAGTCTAAGAGAGAAGAAGAGAGAAAGACTTAGAGAAAACAGGTGGTTGTTCTTCTTGAAGCTCCTCTGGATTTTCTTCTGAGTGCTTCTATTTTTTTGGAGATGCTTCCGGAGTCTGTTTTCTTGGCTAAGTCCTTCATTGGCCTTCTAGCTCCATGTTGAGAATCCCAAGTATGTCTAAGTGCATAACACTTTTCCAAAAACGTTATGTCGAAAATAATCTAACTTAGAAAAGAATAAGGGAGGAGTTTTTCCTATGATGAGTATAATAATACAATAAAATATGCTGCGCATAAAGTGAAAATTTTAATTACAAGAAAACATCATACTAACTTTTGTGATTTTTATAAAGTATGCATGAAGCTATATATGCAATTTAATTAATTTCTATTATAGCAAAATATAATAAAAGGGCTAAATACAAGATTAGACTTTTCTGTAATAAAACATTTATAAATAAAATTTTAAATATTACTACTGGACAAGGGTATTTTAAACAAAATTTTAGCAATTTGATTCACCCAAAAATTAATTTTCTATCTAAAGTTATGTCAAAAATACTCATTACCTCCTCTCATCTTAAATTCGAATATTTATTTTTGTCAAATCATATTACCTATATATTAAGGTGTGAGATATTCTCGCTCTCTCATGAGTCGATCTACTGTTCATTGTGAACAGTTATAAACAGTGCGTGCTTTGTTTGGTTCGCGTCCTCTGATTCGTCCTGTACGCATGTACGTGTTCTCGCCTGCCTCTACACGCTGCTTTATTCATTTTTTGTCGACTCTTCACACCCACCTCGGTTCTCCTCCTCTCTCCCCATCGCCATCCTCTGATGCGGCCGCCTCCATCCCGCCGCCGCCAATGCACCACCTCGCCCCGAACGCGGCTCTCCTCCTCCTCTTCTCCTCCTCCCTATCTCCATCTGGCCGCCGCCGGCCGGTCTCGAAGGCGGGCCATCTCCATCTGGTCTCCTCCTCTCTCCCCGTTGCCACTCCATCTCCATCTGGCCGCCGCCGGCCGGTCTCGGGGGCGGGGTGACCTAAGCTCCGGTGAGATTCTCCGGTTCGAGGCTGGGACGACCTCCCGCGGGCGCAGATAGACGACACGCCATGGAATTGGCGGCAAGTGATTGGTAGGGATGCAGGGGCTGGGTCGCGGCGAGTGACGGAGATGAGGCGATGCGGCGCATGGCGGAGGGGAAGCAGGAGGTGGGCGAATGGAGGCGGCCGCGTTGGGAGGAGAACCGCGGCGTCGGCGGCGGCCTGAGACGCTTCTTCTCCTTCATCCACGACCCCTCCTCTCCCCACGACGACGGCTCGGAGAACCTATGCGGGATGGAGTGCAGGTCGTCGTCCAAGGCCGAGCCACTTCCACGAGCCAGCAGCGGGGGCCCAGCAAGGTCGCCATCCCACCGAGCCTCCTCCTCCTCGCCGCGCGCCTCCCCGGCTTCCTCTCAGGTCGCCGCCGGATGTAGAGACTATTCTGGCGCCCCTCGCAAGCTGCGCCCCGTGCTCCGTGCTCAGCAGCGCAAACACCAGCGGAGCTCCGACCACCTCAGACTGGATACGCATCTGCATGGTTTCTCCGCCTCTTCATATTCACCACAGATGTCGGCTAGCAGCGCGGCGGACAGCCAGTTGCCTCATTTTCATGACCTCCAGGTTTCTCCCCCCTCTCCAACTCTATCAGTTTTAGTTTCATGGTCTCCTTCTTCTTCAAATCTCTTCATCCCTTTTTGTTTGGTCTCCGATGTGGTGTGCTGAGTTCGGAAAGAGGAGGATGTGTGCCTCGCACGCCGGCGGAGAGCTAATCAATCAGCATGCAACCTTTTTTAGAACCGGACATCTCTTCTACGTAGTTGTAGTTTATAATCAATCTCATGGCCGGCAGCATCTGCATTTTAGTTCATTCCCTCCCGATTCTTTTGTGCTGCTCGATATCAATTGGAGGTCATGATACTCACGCTGTACTACTCACGCATCTGCTCCAATCTCCCGAGTTTGTCTTCATTTTATCTTTGTTGATTAATTACCTGTACTACTCACGCTGCAAAAAAAGGAGGACAATTGGGCATACTACACTCAATTAACAATGTCAAATAATTCAGATGATGTGGAAGTTCGATTTTGCGTCACTATTTATCCTCAAACTCTAGATTAGGAAGGAATTTCTTTTGTAACTTTAGCTATGCCTTCTTCACCAATCATAGATAATTTATACATGAGTGTTATTTCCTTTTTAATGTGCATCATACTATGGAGATAATCATATACTAGATTCAACTATGCATTGATTAGATTTTATCCTTCTTGCACTGATATGCAAACTCAATATTTTCTAACGTTCTGTTATTATATCTTCATTCAAAGTTTCAGTTAGCAATGTTGATTTTTGTTGACTGTCACTACCTAATTGAGTCTACGATGCAGACAGTTTTTTTTATAGTTCTACCTCATCTTAGCAATGTTCTATGTTTATTTGGCTTCAGAGTAAAAAAACATAACTTATATCTATTTAGATTTTATAGTACATAGACTGTAGATGGTAGCAGGGTCATATATGTCGGTTCCAGAAGTTTAAGGCTGTCGTCGTGATATTTGCCCATGCATGTGGAGTACTCATGGTATAGTTAATGTGATTTTGCTGGAACGTGTATACTGTCGATTTTTGTATGAACTTGATGGCAATTTTTGGCCAGCAGTTAACATTATCTAACGGAAGTTGTTTTAGCCATTCAGATTGCATACACGAGGGAAAGGATCAGGCAGGTTCAATACCAACAGAATTAACTCCATGACAACCTTGCAATTGTAAGGTACAAAGTACCTAGATTACTGAAATAGCTTTATTTTGATAATCGATTACTGAAATAGTTAAATAGACAAGTCCAGCTGCTTTGCTTTCTTAGCAACCAACTGTATGTGCTACAGATTTTATGTTCATTATGCCTCTTCAGTTGCAATGGTATATAAACTTCAGATCACTCTGATTTTTATTGTGATAGGTCTAAGCAAATTTTGTCACTTTAGGGAAATTTTGAATCTTAGTGGAATGTTCAGATATACATATAACTAAAACGAAGAAACAAAGCATTAACCAAAATTTGTCTTAAAGGGCGCGGCGTGCCGCCGCGCCGAATTCAACTAGTAATATATAAAGGCCTATGAGATTCAGGCCCTATCGTTCGGCCAAGTCGCCCGCTTTCTTCCGGCCGTCCGATCGGTCAAATTGACGGCCAGATCACTCCACGTCGCCCCCAAACCCACCAGCCACTATTCATAGCTTTTTTAAGCCAATCCGCGCGTGACACGTCACCCGGTAACCTTTCGGTCGACTCCGGTTCCACCGGGAACCGCGCATATTTGCAGAAAAACCCTCCAAAGATCAGCGTACCAAACCCGCAGTCCACAGCTCACTGAAACGAAGGACATGCTTGCAATTTGAACAAATTTCACATACTTTTTTGCAAAAGAACCACGCAGAATTCACCGTCCCTTCTTCTTCCTCCCGCGACTCCGAGGTCGCCGCGCCGCCGCCCGCCGCCGCCCGCCGCCGCCGCTAGACGCCTCCCAGGTCAAATCTACGGCCATGAGGATGTCCACCGTCGTGCCCTTTGCGTCCTCGCCGGCTTCCGCGTCCCGGGACGTCCCGAATCGCCGGAGTTCGTCCTTGCCGTGCTCCGGGTCCGCCTCCGCGGAAATGGTCGCCGACGGCGACTCCGGCGACCGTTTGGCACGCCGCGTCGCCCGCCCGACTCCACTCCATCTCCTCCGGCGGGACCGCACAATCACGGGCCCGTGCGCGTGCGCAGCCGCGCGGTGCGAGCTCAGCATCGCCGGCCGGCCCGCCGCCCGCTAACGTCAGCAAGGTGCGGATGACATGCAGGCCCCGCCCGTCAGGAATTTTCGAAATACCGGAAAAAGAAAAAAAGGAAATATCATATATTTTAGCATGCAACTCAGAAAATAACGAAAAAAATACCAAATTTGAAGAAAAAAATATATCTTTACAATTAACACATCTCTAGTGAAACTAATGATTGGAGTGGATTCTAGATGTTCTAAGGATTCCAGGGATACCAAAATTTGGACGAGCAGAACTAAAGTTATGAATTTTGGAAGTCTTCTATCTAAAATAGCCAGGAAAACGAAATGGATAATTTTGTGGACACGTGGCAGGATTTTAGTGGCTGGAACCTTTCACTACGTGATATTTGTTCAGGCAGCTCACCGTGGTTCCAGTCGTCGACAAATCGCATGCATGGAAATGTCCAGCTCGGGGAAGAGCACGACGGCGTGCAGCAGGCTGCATCAGAGGCGATGGGGACGACGCCGTCGCTGAATACGTCCGAGAAGGGTGCGGGGCTACAGCCGGAGATGGAGGAGGACGACGACAGCCTCGGGTGCCATTGACCCGTGGGTCGAGCTGTCCCTCTCGATTTAGCTGCAAATGAAAGGTGGGGAAGGCGTTAGGGAGGAGCGCATGAATGAGGGAATGGGTTTAGGGAGTAAGAGATGCGGTGGTCCTTCCATGGCCCCGGAATCAAGAAATTTGTGGCGGCGGCCGAAGAACTCCCGTGAGTAAATTGCTCAGCCTGGAGGCGCGATTCGAAGAGAGGACAGAGGGGAAATGAAGAGGAGAGTCGGGGCTATCTATAGGAACAACGTTTCGTAATTCGGGGCAGCAAAACTCCCGCAATCAAAGAAATTAAAATAGGCTGTTTTCGGTCGTGGACGAACTACGGTGACAAATTCGTCATTCTGGGAACGTTTCTGAGATGGATTTTGGTGTGGAATGAAGGAGGAGGTCGTGGGCTTTAATTAGGAAGAAACAATACGTTAATTGGTGTAGTAAATCGCCGGCAATCAATCGTTGAAGTGAAACAGCAAACTGACATGTTCGTGCGTGCGTGATGCGTCTGGAGCTTGAAGACGAGGCTGACGTCATCGCTGACATCAGCATTTTTCTTTCTCTTTTTCTATTTTTTCTTATTTCTTTGCATTATCTTTTGTTTTAAATGTCTAAATTAAGCAAACTAAAATTCTAAAATTGCTAAAAATAATATATTTGTGTTAAACCAATTGTGGGCATGTTTTGAAGACTTTTAAAAAATCATAATTTTGAAATATTCATTAAATGTAAATTTGACACTTTATGTCAAATTTGAAAACATGACTTAAATAAATTTTATTTTTGGCGAAATATTTTTTATTTTAAATACAACACTTATATAAGTTTAAAATTAAGTTATTTAAACTCATTTTCCAATATTATATCATTTTTGGCTTTAGTAGAATATTAAATAACATATTACAACTATTTGAAATGAAAAGAGAATTATAATGTATTCATTTTTAATTCAAAATACTTTGTTTACCATTAAGTTTTATATTAAGATAAATCATTTGAAAACCCCATTAAATACCTTTGGAAAATATTCTAGATTTATTTCATTTCTTATATTGAATACATCCATGTAAAATCATTTTATGTTTTGCAAATTGATGAAAATAATTTAAGTTATTGAAATGCCTATTTTGGATAAATCATTAATTATAAAATATATGAAGTTTTAAAGAAATAAATTATAGACTTGTAATTTCCAAATTTTTGTTTTGAACTCAGGTAAAAGAATGAAAACCATTTAGCAAATATACTATGTTTTAAATAGTTTGAAGGAACATTTGAAAATATATTAGTTTAGAATTTATGAATAGATATGGCTAAGTGGTTGAAATCAAATATTTATAAGGAAACTATTTTATTACATGAAAATAGTTTTAAAGTTTGTAAAACATTTGTCAAATTACATATTGAGGTTTTAAGAAATACAATGGATAATAAAATGTTTAACTTCAAACAACTTTTGAAAATAATGATAAACTGAGATATTTGAAATATTAAACTTTTTCAATATGTTTGAAGTCTTTTATAGTTGGTTTTCTTATGCAATTTAATATTTTATTTTAATCAAACAAAATAATTTTAGTGATTTTTAAACATTACAAAATATTGGGATGTTACATCCAGGGACTAGCACTTAACACAGGTGTTCCATTGTTAATAAAAGATGGGGCGTTACAAAATGGTATCAGAGTCAGGTTGTTGCCTGTAGGTTCGAGTCCTTAGGTTTGGTTAAGCCCTTTTGATCATAATATTACCAACTTTAAAGTATGTTGGATCCTAGCGGCATAGTGAGATGAAGCGGCCCGGGACTAACCTTACATGTTCGCGTGCATGAGACCTGTTCCACAATTATAAGTGGTTGGCCGGGTGTCTGTCTCTCTCACTATAGTGAATATCCAATTTACAATGAGTCGATAATAGTGTTGATCACTAACGAGGGTGTAACTCGACAAATCCCTGGGTTTTCCACCCCGGGTTGATTGAGGGGAAGAGAGAGGAGCGTTAGTGATCACGACGGCTGACAAGTGGGGAGTTTACCCAGGTTCAGGCTCCCGGAGGATAACACCCTACTTCTTGCTTGTCTGGTATTGATGGCGAGTAGCGATTACAATAGCGAGATGGCGATCTCGCTAGGGTTGGTGGTGGCGGCTATTGGCGTGTCCCTTGGACGAGCAACCCTCCTGGCATTTATAGGCAGACCAGGTCTCGGGTGAACGGTGCCGATGGTAATTACAGATATGGCGAGTTTCATGACCTAACCGACTAGGACTAGGTCACACGGTACCCCTAGCGGGCCTTCTGTGGGCCTCCATAACCTTGGCGCGGCCCAGGTAGCCTCACCTTGGGATAGTCGAAGAGTAGCCCCACGTTAGTAGCCCCCGAGTGCTTGGTCGAATCGTAGAGTCGGGGAAAGGACTCCTTCCTCCTGGGCACGCTGCCAGATTGCTTGTGCTTCAGTATGAACTCGCTTTCCTCAGTCGAAGAGGACGCTCCCGATGGGAGTACGTTCTACAGTCGAAATACTTGAACTTGCTTTTATTCGGCCTGCTGGCCTACTGTCTGTTGATTAGACCCGCTGGGTCTACCTTTTCATCACTGCCACCCGAATGATTGTTTCGGGTTCTCAGATCAGCATCTTGTCCTACTTGTTTGTTTTCAGCTGTACAGCTTACTACTCGAATCGTGAGTTCGAGTTATCTCTCTGCTCCGCGTCGCGCCTTGCTGACGTCACTGATGACGATTCATAGCACGCCTCTGTGCCCGATGGGTCGTGACGTAGCGAGCCCCACTGTCAGTGTTGACTGTAGTCAGCAGTGGTCACTTATCTACGATTTGGGCGTGAAGATTTCGCGGCACGATGATGACGCCTTGATTCATGTGCGTAGTGGACGGAGTGGGCGGCGACGGTTGGGTTCTCCGTGCCACATGTGGACGGCTGGATGTATTTGCTGTGAACTTCTTCTCGGACGGCTGGGATGGATTGCCTGCACGTCATAAGTACTGCGCCGCGGTGCGAGGGCAGGTCATCTTCTCCAATCGCCATTGCCTCCATTCCTTACTCTTTGCCATTCTTGCCTCCATCCAAGCTCTGTTCCATTTGTCCTCCCACCTTCCGTCCGCGTCCAACTCGATGGGGAAGCCGTAGGCCGCCGCCAGCGCCAGCGCCGCCGCCGAAGCAGGGTTGATGAAGAAGCCCGACGGCGACTGGCGAAAGTCGTCGGTGAAGAAGACCGACCTCGAGGTCCTATGTGCGCAGGGCCTGCTGCCCCCAATGGACCAGGCCACGGTACGTGCCCCTGGCAAGGAAGTGTATCCCGCTCCTCGCGAGGGGGAACGCGTTTGCTTCGTGGATTTCCTTCCACGGGGCTTCGGGTTCCCTCTCCACGATTTCGTTCGTGGTCTTCTATACGCCTATGGGGTTCAGATCCATGATCTGACCCCCAATGGCGTCTTAAGCATCGCGAGCTTTATCGTGCTCTGCGAGTGCTTTATGGGGATCGCACCCCACTGGGCTTTATGGAAGTCGCTTTTCCTCATTCGGAAGAACGTGGGGAAAGCGGGTTGACATACCCGGTGGGCGGCTTCGGCATCCAGGTGCGCGGGACACCGCGTACTTTTAGATGAAGAAGTCGGATTCAGTCCAGGGGTGGCGGAAGCGGTGGTTCTACATCAGGTCGACCAGGAGGGCCTGGCGAACGTCGATGGCGAGTGCGGCTTGCGGAAGACTTGTGCCTGGGCGCACCCGCTCGCTGAGGAGGAGAAGGAGTCCACGAGGCTGCTGCTGAGCCTGCTGCGCAACCTCCTCAGGACCCTGGGACGCGAGTCGGGTGGTGTCCACCTGATGGCCACCTTCTTCCGGCTGCGAGTCCAGCCACTACGCGCTCCCCCCCACCCGATGTGGGCAGTCGAGGGCGTCAGCGACCAGCCGCTTGACGACGAGGAAGTGGAGACCAAGGTGAGGGGCATTACTAGCCTCCGAGCCGCGGACCCTTGCAACGTCAAGTTTCCTGTCACTGCGTACGGAGCGGCGAACCCTGTTCCTGAGGTAATCTTGTACATGATTCTTCATTTTCATGGCTTGCTTTATTTATCCTGTTCCTTGATTCGACTTGTCTTTATTTGTTACAGGGTCGCTCGTTTCTTGTCAGCCTTCCTCCCCTCCCAGAAAACGGACCTCATGATGAGTTGACATTCATGGAGGAGGAGGGCGATGATGAGGACATCCCGTCCGCCATTTCCCCTAGCGACGAAGTGGAGGACGAGGAAGAAGAAGAGCCCGCGCGGAAGAAGCAGAAGCGGCAAAGTGGTGGCGACTCTGCTACTGCTTCGTCTCCTGCGAAGGGTGTAGATGATGACCTGGAGTAAGCCGGCATGTCCTCTTCGGGTGCTAGGTCCCGGGACGACTGGGAAGAGCCTTTGGCTGCCCCTCCGGTCAGCTCTGCGCCGCCGCGCGAGTTCGCTCGGATGCCGTCCGTCTCCCTGGGGAGCGACGAGGACTTCGGGAACGCCAGGTGAGTTCCTTTTCTTGCAGCTGCGTCGAATTGTCTTTTTGAGTTTCAATCTTCGAGTTGAGTTTTGTCTTTTTCTTGTGCCAGCTACCGCTCTGGCGGCGCCGGTTCCCCTCCATGCGAAGTGGAGCACACGTCTCCTCACTCGACCGAGCTGGTGACGCAGGTGGTGGTCGAGGAGCACGTGCCGGCTGGTGGCTCCGTGGCGCAGAGTCGTGCTCCCTCCGCGACTTCGGCTGATGTCGACCTCCTGGACCACGTAAGTCCTTGTTCTTCGGTTTCATCGGGTGCGAGAACAGCGCTCCCGATGGGAGTAGCCCCCGAAGGTGTGGGTGACTAGGATAGTCGCCTGCAACTTTATATCTTTCTTGTTTGTTTTGCAGCCATACTACCGTCAGCAGCTTGAAGCAGCCGTTGCCTATGTTCGCCTGGAGACGGAGAGGGACCAGCTGCGCAACTCTCTGGACCAGGCTACTAAGCGGGTTGCAGAGCTAGAGCTGAAGCTTCAGGCTCACGCGGAGCTTGAGAAAGCGCTGCACAAGTCTCAGGAGCGTGAGCGTGTGCGGGCCGTCCAGGAGCAGACCCAGGTCGACCGCCTGCTATCACTCGCCGGTGCCCTTGGAGGTGAGTTTTTTTGGCTTACCGCCTACTTTTGTCTTTGCTTGATTTGCTTTTTGTTGACAGTTGACCTTTTGTCCAGAGAAATGCGGTGGCGCTCCTCCGGAAGGCTCGTCCAGTGACGACGTCGACTTGGCCACCGCGGTCGGGTTTCTGGATCGCGTCTGCGCGTATGCCTCCGCTGCGCTGCAGAGGTCGACGGCGGTGCTGCAGAAGTCGACGGGAGCGCTCACGACTGTGCATCGGAGCATTTTTTCCAGCGACCCGCCGCCGACTACCGCCGATGCCCTCACGGCGCCGTTTGAAGACGACGCGACCACCCTCGCGGACTTCACTCGGGCGCAGACGGTACGCGGCTCCGAGCTTACCTTCCAGCTTCTGCCTGGTCACCAGGTCGCTGGCGACTTCGAGAAAGTTGTGAGCGGCTTCCCTCGGAGGCATGATGGCAAGACTGCGTCCCTTAGCGGGGTGAAGGCTCAGGCTACCCAGCTGGCTGTGAAGCTTGTGGCCACCTTCGAGAGGGGGATCGCCAAGGCAACCGAGGCGGCTGCTGCTCGAAGGAGTCGCTCCCGGTCGGAGTCAATATTTTAGGAACCTTGTAGTTTAGGATTTGGTACTCGTAGTAGTCTCTGCTTGTAATGACTTATATTTTGTCGGGTCTTCTGGCCTTGGACCATCTTTTGTGCTGAAATATAACTTCCTTCACTTCAACTTGCTTTGGCTGAGAAGTTTTCTTTTCTGTATTGGCACTGCATATTCGTGACAGACTATCCTGCACGAGTCCACTTCCGTTGCTCCGACGGCTGGCGTGAATGGCGAGGGAGGTTGTCGCTCGACTGCAGCTGTGCGCCGTCGTCGATCAACACCCGTTCCTCAGCGGAGCACGAATGACCAGCGGTTGATCACCCACATGAGGAATAAGGTGGTTGGCCTTGAAGCGAGTCTGAAGCTTGCTGAGTTGGAGCTGGAGCGCTCCAGGTCGCGTTCTACTGCGGGGTTCTCCCAGCGTGAAGAATTCTTGCTTGGCGAAATTGATCTAATCAGTCGGCAGCTGCAAGGTTGGTAGCATTTGTTGCTTGACTTCCTCCTTGAGATGTGCTGGTTATAACTTGTAATTTCTAGGTGCAGATGTGAACCCGGATTAGCAGGCTGAGCAGGCTCGGGTTGAAGAGCGGGTCACCCGGGAGGCGAATAGCGATTCGTACGAGGGTCGCCACTTCTGGTCGAACAAATCAAGAGGGCGAATTCTCGCGTGCATGCTCGATCAAACTTGGCGGGCTGCCTTTCTCCTTGAAGGATGCCGGAAGACCCTCAGGCACATCCACTGTGTGTACTTCCCCCACAATGGGCAGCGGCACGGGTTGGCCGCCTTGTTGGAGAGGTTCCGCGAAGGTGACACGTTGAAGGAGGTGGTCCACGCCCAACTCGTCGCCGGGGCGAACGTGGCGCTGGCGTAAGTCCGACTGCACCGGCCAAACCTTCCTCTGGAAATGTTGCTAGGTGGCCTGCCCGGGGATGATGATTACGTCGACACCTTGCCAGCTGCGCGCTAGATGATTGAGCAGGTACAAAAGCTGAGTGAGCGCCTTGTAGGGCCACTCGACGCGCCGAAGGATGAGCCTGCAGATTAAGGACAACAATCTTCTGGTGTATAGGGTTAGTTATAGGAGGCAAATTTGTCAATGTAAATGCCAATGTATGAGGTTAGGGGAGCTCCCGAGTAAGCAAGTTGAAACTATTTGCATTACTGTTTGAGTATCTGTTGTGATTCTTGACCTGTATGGCGCAGTCCCGGAGTGCACTGGGTTGTGGCCTAGGGCTGTGTCGTGGACCTGTATGGCGCAGCCCCCGAGTACTTCGAGTGGCGTCCTAGGATTTCAAGTGACACCTGTATAGCGCAGCCCCCGAGTATGTCGGGTGGCGGATTAGGATTTTAGGACTTGACCTGTATGGCGCAGCTCCCGAGTGGTTCGGGTGGCGGCCTCGGATTTTACGAATAGGGATTGTATGGCGCAGCCCCCGAGTAGTTCGAGTGGAGGCCTAGGACTTCAAATGATACCTGTAAAGCGCAGCCCCCGAGTGCGTCCGGCGGCGGCCACAGATTCTTTTCTACTTGACCTGTTTAGCACATCTCCCGAGCAGATAGGGTAGCGGCTTAGGATTTTGCGAGTGGTGCCTGCATGGCGCAGCCCCCGAGTGGTTCGAGTGGCGGCCTAGGCTTTTCATTTGACCTGTATGGCGTAGCCCCCGAGTGATTCGAGTGACGGCCTAGGATTTTTGTTTGACCTGTATAGCGCAACCCCCGAGTGGTTCGAGTGGCGGCCTAGGTTGTGGATTGCCTCGACTGAAAAGGTAAAGGGGACAGCTTTTTCCTTAAATCACTTTATTGATTCTTGCGAGCAGGCCGCCTCATTAAAACCCTTCCAGTCCCCTTAGGTACCCTGGTAAGGGAAAGAGTGCGTCTGAGACCTGCCACCTTGACATTCTTTCTTTGGTACAATCATTGGGTTGATTAGGCATAAAACCGGCAAAGTTGCGCGACGTTCCATGGGTTGCTGCAGACTGCTCTTGTCTTCGAGTCCTTCAGGCGGTAAGCTCCATTGCCGATTGCCTCCGTCACAATGTATGGGCCCTCCCATGGGGAGGCGAGTTTGTGTACCTTCTTCTGCTTGAGTCGGATGACTAGGTCGCCTGTGACGAATGCCCTTGGCCGTAGCCTCCGTCCATGATAGTTGCGCGGGTCTTGTTGGAATATGGTTGATCGTGCCAGGGCGATGTCGCGGGCTTCATCCAGGATGTCCATGCTATCTTCGAGTGCTTCATCTGCATCTGACTCGTCGTAGGCGACCACTCGTGGTGCGTCGAACTTGATGTCGCAGGGGAGGAACGCCTCTGCACCATACACCATGAAGAATGGAGTGTACTGGTGAAAGAGCATCTTCCCTCATGTCTGGTTTTGGTAATTGAATGACAATCTCTATGGACTAATGTTTACATTGAGATATCATTATAGATCATGTCCATGGAATTGTGGAGTTCATGTGTTGGACTCTTGAAGCTTATGTGTTGAGTGGAGCATATTGCAAGTATGTCTTGAAGGATTCAAGACATCATATTAGTGAAGAAATGTTGGAAGATACAAGGTTGTTCAAGATGTTGATCAACACACAAAGCTACAAGATGTACCAAGAGCGATCATGTATCTCTTGGGATGCTAAACACTTGTCCGCATAGCTTTGTGAACTAACCCATGATATATGTGTGTGAGGTATCTTTATATGAGGTTAGGTATCTTCCCATGGGCTTGCATCAAATGTAGATTTCATATAGCTCATGGAGGATGACGTCATGTGGTGATCGTCATCAAGGTGAGATGTGCAAGACCAAGACCAAGAGAAGCTTCTTGAAGAGATCCTATGCTTGGTGCTTGCAATGGATACGTGAAGATGAAGCTAAGCGAGACTCTCCCATTGTGAGCATGGGGGAGTATTTGGAGAAGTCTTCATCAAGCATGTGCTTGGACGCGCAATCAAGGAAAGATGAACCACTTGAAGAGATCAAGATAGTCTCCATCCAACTCAAGTGGAATGCTCAAGGCAAAGGTATGATCTTGATAGGGCTATAGGATAGATAGGCGTACTATCAGGAGGGGCTCTCAAGTTAGTAACTTGATCGCATCGTTGTGGAGAGCTCAAACCTTTGCATACTTGGCATATCATATTTCTTGGTTCTTATTTGGCTTTTATGGTGGTGAGGAGTTAGAGCTTGGTTCATCTCCATGTCAAGCTCTTGCTCATCGAAATCGGTTTTACTTTGGACAACTTGTTGCGTTTTCGGTGGGGGAAATATTGTCGGCTCTACCATTAGGAAAGTCCCACACCTTGCCATGTGTGGTGATTTTACTCTATTTTTGTTGGGTGCTCATCGTCGCTATCTTTCCAACAAAATTGGTCTCACCTCATTTGGAGTTCATTTGCAAAAGTTATAGAAGTTTTCGTTTTGGTGTTTTGCTGATTCGGATTATTGGGGCCGGATATTTTGTTCTACCGGAATTTCCGGTTCCCCAGCTGATCCAAGAAAACGGCTAAGGAAAGGAGAAAAAGGGTTCTGACTCCAGTCGGAAATTGTGGTCGGAAATTTCCGTCTACCGAAATTTCCGAGTGCCCCCAGAAAAGTCCTCCAGAAATGGCTAAGGAAAAATTTGATTTTGCTTCTGACTCCAGCCGGATTTTCAGCTCGGAAATTTGATGGACTCGGAATTTCCGGTTGACCGGAATTTCCGAGTCTCACTTATACCGGAATTTCCGAGTGTCGAAACAGCCAACGTCTATATTTACTAGAGGGGTATAAATACCCCTCCCTTTCTTCTTCCCCAGCCAATCCAAGGCAACACGTTTTTCCCCTCTCTCCTACTCCATTGTTGACCTTGGAAAGCTTACTTCCCTCTCAATCCCTCCATTGAATCTTCCATATTCTTTAGGGAAAGTTGAGAGGAGATCTAGATCTACAATCCTACCAATCAATCTCTCCTCTAAGTGAGGGGAACTTAATGGATCTAGTTCTTCGAGTTCCTTTGTGGTTCTTCTTCTTTGTTCTTCCTCTCTTCCCCCCCATAAGCATTAGTTGCTTTTGGTGGATTTGGGAGTGAATGACTTGACTCCTTTGTGGTTTCCTTCGTTCTTCCTCTCTTATTCCCCATAAACATTTGTTGTTGTGTTGGAATTTGAGAGTGAAGGACTTGAGCACTTCGTGTGCTCTTGCCATTGCATTTGCATCCGTTTGAGCCCTCCACGAGGATTCGTGGTGGTGATACCTCTGATCTTGTTACTCTTGGGTCTTTGGACCCTAGACACGTTTTGTGGCCAAGACCTTTTGTGGTCACTTGAGAGCCCCCAATTAAGTTGTGGGTGTGTGCCTCAAGACTTGGGAGCCCCCAATTAAGTTGTGGGTGTGTGCCTCAAGAGTTGTACGGGATTCGATCTCCGCCCCAAAGGAGATCAATAGTGGAAGGTGAACTCGCAACCTTTTGTGGTTGAGTTCATCAGGAGAAGAAGGTGAGCCTTTGTGGCATTGCGGCTAACCTGTTGTGGTTGCGCACACCTCTCCAAACGAGACGTACACCCTTTGGGTGGAACTCGGGAATACATCCTCGTCTCCGCGTGCCTCAGTTATTTCTATTCCCGAGCTCTTTACTTATGCACTTTACATTGTTATAGCCTTCGTGCTTGAAGTCATATATCTTGCTATCACCTTGTTACTTGTATTGCTTAGCATAAGTTGTTGGTGCACATAGGTGAGCCTAGTATTTATATCTAGGTTGTATGCTTGTTAAAGTAAACCTCTAGTTTTATTCCGCCTTTATCAAGCATACCGGAATTTCTGGGTCATTCCTGGACCGGATATTCCGGCTCCTCGGAAAATATTTAAATCACCTATTCACCCCCCCCCCTCTAGGCGACGTCTATCCGTCCTCGGAAGGGCCAGGCTAGTGGTATTGTCTTTAGCGCGGACGCCGGTGCGTGTGGCCTGTTGGCGAATTTCTGGAACCCGTGGCATTTCCTTACTAGGTTTTCTGCGTCTTGCATAGCTGTTGGCCAGTAGAACCCGGCTCGTAGCATTTTGGCCACCAAGGCCCGACTGCTGGCGTGATGCCCGCAGATGCCCGCAGATGCCGGCGTGAATGTCGAGTAGGATAGCTTGGCCGTCGACTGGATCCGCGCACCTTTGTAGTACTCCTGAGATGCTCCGCTTGTATAGCTCACCATTGATGACGGTGAAACTTTTTGAGCGCCGAATGATGCGCTTGGCTTCGACTGGATCGGTTGGCAGCCTTTGGTGCAGCATGTACGCCAGATATGGTCCCGTCCATGTGGCTTCCACCAGCATGACTTCCATTGGCTCCTTTTCCTTGCTCGGCGGGTTGGCGGTGCTCGTTGCCGGTGTGGAGGGTTTTGTTGCGGGGCGAGCCTTGATGGACCTCTGCGTGATGCGCTCGAGGAAGACACCGGGTGGCACTGGTATATTCTCTGACCCCATGTTGGCAAGGGCGTCGGCTTCCTCGTTCCTATCACGACCGATGTGCCGCAACTCGCAGCCGTCGAATGTGCCCTCCAGCTGGTTGTATAGTTCTCTGTAGGCGATCATGTTGTCGGCGATGGCGCCGCAGGACTTCATGGTTTGCTGTACGACGAGGTAGGAGTCACCGTAGATCATGAGGTGTGTGGCCCCGCAGTTATTGACCATCCGCATGCCATGGATCAGGGCCTCGTACTCTGCTTCGTTGTTGGAGGGTGTTTGAAAGTCCATCTGCAGAACATACTTCAGCTTGCCACCTTTAGGGGAGATGAGGACGACTCCTGCCCCTGCTGACTTGAACTTCTTGGAGCCGTCAAAGTACATTGTCCATGCGTTGGACAAGTCGGGGACATCTGGTAACTGGGCTTCTATCCATTCGGTGGTGAATTCTGGAAGGACTCGGGTGAGCGTACTTCAGCCCCCAGGGTCCTAGTTCGACAACCCACTTGGCGATTCGTCCTGTCGCGCGATGGTTTGTGAGGATGTCTGCTAGTCCCGAGGAGCTTACCACCGTGATCGGGTGCTCGGAGAAGTAGTGGACGATCTTTCTGGAAGTCATGAAGACCCCGTATGCCAACTTCTGGTAATGCAGGTAGTTTTGCTTGGACAGTGTTAGGACTTCGCTGAGGTAATAGACTGGCCTCTGGACAGGATGAGTATGCCCTTTTTGTAGCGCTCCATCTTTTAAATAAAGATGGAACACCTGTGTTATGTGCTAGTCCCTGGATCACTGCCAGCACCACAGTAAAAAATATATAGTATCATTGCATAAGTATCAAATTACTACAACGAGATCCAAAAATAGCTAAGTATAGCTTTATTACAAAGTGCATAGTCATGAAGACTAGCTAAAATATTCAGAGTTCACAACGAAAGTAATAGCAATGAGCCTCTTCTTCAAGCATGCGCCACAGGCAGACATGTTGGGTGTAGACTCGAGTCCAAACTCATTCCTCATCAGAATTACCTGCACATTTGAATATGCAGCCCCCGAAGGAGGTCAATACAATGAAGTATTGGCAAGTGACTATGGTGGTTATTTTATGACAAGTCTAATTCTATATGCATATTTGGCTTGGTGGAGTTGTAGGCTATTTTGCAGAAAGCCAGTTTTCTCCTATCTTTTGTAAAACAATTTTGTTTCTCAAAGACTTGGCACCGAGGGATGAAGCCCAAGTGCACCAACAATTCCTTCCTTAGTCAAATTTTACTTTATGAAAACTATGATGAGGTTCTTCCGTCCATCCTTGTCCAGTTGCTCGAAGTAGTCCATCACCGGGGACACGGCTGAGTACTCAGATTGTCGACTCTGCAGAGGTTGTGCACTTTCACCTTGAGACTCAATTAACCCAAACATCCTATACACGCGGAGTGCATTAAGGAAAGGAGAGAATTGAGACAAGAACTTTCAGAAGAAGAATGCAACCATACTAGCAAGACCCGTTCCACCTACCAACTCTACATCTGCTTGTCAAACTGACAGGTTGCACTCTCACAACTTAGTAATTCTAGACAGAGCCCATTGTCAAAAGGCTGCACGGGAAGCTTCTAAACTTGGAGGGACTTAGAAATCTCTTTGTTCCTGGGTGGCCGTCCACAAGTGCGCTTCTGGGTGACAACCACCATGCTCATGGCCCTAAGTAGAATAGACATTCATCCTAGGCAAAGACAACCACAAGCATAGTCCCAAAAGCCACTCAACATAAACCAAACAACCAATTCCACCCAGGTGTGCATTTAAAGTTTTAACACTTAGCAATATTTCTATAACATGGTAAGTAAACACTTTTTATAGCATAGCTAAGCATCTAATAAAAACTTTTGATGGCTGCATGGGAAGGGATGGCTACACACTACTAGAATATTTTCAAGGTGTAAACTAACTTAGAATTATAACATAGTTCAAAAATTCCCTATCATGGATACTACTCAAAAATCTACTAATAATGCATATAGAAAACATTGGGTAGATTATGAATGTCACTTGCCTTGGTAACAAGACGAACAAGCACAACAAGAATAACAATCACAAGGGCCTTCCTCCTCTTCACAATCTAGAGACAAACAATAGAACTAAATAAACACACAAACACAACACTTAGAATATCAAGACAAAAATATGTATGCATGCTTGATATGCAATGAACTTAACAAGACAAAATAATTACCATTTTATTTCCTCTGTTATTAATGCATGAAATGCAATGATCAATATTTTAATATTTTATTTAATCATTTAAAATATTGAGCATAACATAGAAGTTTTAAACCCTAAAACCAAATTCTTTAATTCTATCAAGAAAAGTTTCAAATAAAAATCAAGTTGCACTCTCTGGACAGAGGGAAATAATAAAAGCTAAAACAATTGGATTTATTGGGAAAGAATTTTTATTAATTAAGTTATAGATTTAATAGCCAAAAAAGCTAAACAATTAAATTCCGCAATTTAAAATACACTAAAAGACAAACTAATGAAACCATACTAAACTACACGAGCAGAGCTTCACGTGGATATAAATTCATCAAATTTGGATGAACAGATCAGATCGAAAGTTATGAATTTTGTAAGTTTGTATTTTTTTTCTGTTTTTAAATATAAAATCTAGCCGAAATAGAAAATAAAGAGGCCACGTGGCGCACTCCGATTGGATGGTACCGGTTCGCCGCGGATCGCGAACGCGAACCGTCCGATCTACATAACGGTGGACGTTCCAGATCAACTGATCTAGATCCATTGGATCTAGATCAACCGCTTCACGCGACTCGGGCCAAAAGCAGGCGGCGCGACCGCCGGAGTTCATCCGAGCGCGGCGGCGCCATCGCCGGAGTTGCTGCTACCGTTAAACGAAGCAAGATCGGAGGGGGTTTCGCTCACCACTTGATGCGGAACGACGTGGCGATCTCTATGGCGCGGTATGTGATGTCGAGGTGGTCTGCTCCTCCCTTGCTTGCTCGTCGGAGAAGAACGGCGGACGGCGGCGTCGGATCGTCGACGGATACGTCGCCCTGGTGCATAAAAAGAGACAGGAGCAAGCCCGTTAGGTGCGTACGAGGGCAGGGAGTCGCAGAGGGGTGTTGGGGTGGTGCTCGGGGTGCCGTACTCACCGGAACGGGACAAATCGCGGCGGCAATGGCGGAGATGGAAGCTCGAGTTGCCGTGATTACGGCGAGTAGTGGTTAGGGTTTTGGGCGCGGGGAACGGCGTCGGAGATGGAGGTTTATATGGTGGCGGCTGGGGAACAAATCCCGCAAGGATCAGAGCAGAAAAATCCACCGGATCGAGCCGTATCCCGCGCGTACTCCGCTTGGAGGTTGAAGATCCACCTGACAGGTGGGTCCCACCTGTCAGCGTGAGGAGGGAAATGGGCTGCTGATGGGCTGCTATCCGCTGCGCGCGCGACGGTTAGCAGATGGGCTAGGCCCAGTTAACTCGTTACGGATTTTTATTTATTTAAACACCTTTTCTGTTTTAAACCTTTTCAATACAATTTGATTTTTAAATCTTATCAAAAGATTTCAGAAAAATTCATAAAAATATGTTTTGAAAAGTTAATTTAAT
Organism: Poa annua; assembly: GCA_026929855.1. Classification (NCBI taxonomy): domain Eukaryota; kingdom Viridiplantae; phylum Streptophyta; class Magnoliopsida; order Poales; family Poaceae; genus Poa; species Poa annua. The sequence continues at coordinate 100,753,965 of CM049427.1, forward strand.
TTAGAACTTTTTGATATCATTTTACTAAATAAATAAAATAATAAAATACAGATTTTTATAAGGAGCTCAATTAGACCTCTTTAAGGAAAACAACTTTATTTAAACTTATAATTAAACTTCAAATTATTCTTTATGTGATTTCAATGCCATGCCTATATGATGCATGATGCATGAATGCAAAGTTTTAAATTTTTGAGAAATTTGGGATGTTACAGACTAACCCCCTTAAGAAGAAGCTCGCCCTCGAGCTTCGGAAAGGTCAGCAAATAGGTGTGGGTGGTCTTCTCGGAGGTCATCCTCTCGTTCCCAGGTGGCTTCGTCCTCGGTGTGATGATTCCACTGGACTTTGCAAAACTTGATGGTTTTGGTACGGGTGACTCTTTCTGCTGTCTGTAATATCTTGATGGGCTTCTCTTCGTAGGTCAAATCACTTTCCAATTGTACCTCCTCAAGGGGTACAGTATCCTTTAAAGGAACTCCCATCATCTCAGGATGACATTTCTTCAACTGACTGACATGGAACACATTATGAACAGCAGACAACACTTCGGGTAGTTCTAACTCATATGCCACTTCACCTTTGCGCGAAAGAATTTTGAATGATCCAATGAATCGAGGTGCTAACTTTCCTTTGATTCCAAACCTTTTCACACACCGAAGTGGTGACACTCTTAAATAGGTTCTATCACCCACTTCGTAGGTGACTTCTCTACGCTTGGAATCTGCATAGCTTTTCTGGCGTGACTGTGCTATTTTCATTCTGTCCTTAATCAGCCTGACTTTCTCTTCAGCATCCTGTATTATATCAGGTCCAAAGAAACTCCGTTCTCCTACACCACTCCACAACAGTGGGGTTGTGCATTTCTTTCCATATAAGGCTTCAAACGGTGCCATCTCAATGCTGGCTTGTTAGCTGTTGTTGTAGGAGAACTCAGCGTATGGTAAATTATCATCAGATCCATAGTCGAGCGCACAAGCTCTTAACATATCCTCTAAAATCTGATTCACTCTTTCAGTCTGACCATCTGTTTGCGGGTGGAAAGCCGTACTGAATTCCAATCTGGTTCCCAAAGATTCGTGCAACTGCTTCTAGAAATGAGAAGTGAACTGGGTCCCTCTATCAGACACGATACTCTTAGGAACGCCGTGAAGGCACACAATTCTCTTCATGTAAATATCGGCTAACTTTGCACTAGTATAAGTGGTATTCACGGGTGTGAAGTGAGCTATCTTGGTTAGGCGACAAACAATAACCCAAATAGAATCATAACCCGATCTGGTCCTTGGTAATCCGGTGATGAAATCCATCCCAATAGAATCCCACTTCCAATCCGGTACTTTCAAAGGTTGTAAGAGCCCTGCTGGTTTCTGATGTTCTGCCTTTACTCGACTACATATATCACACTTAGCGATGTATTCTGCTATTTCTCTTTTCAGATTATTCCACCAAAATCTCTCTTTCACATCCATATACATCTTGGTATTTCCCGGATGAATAGAATAAGGTGTCTCATGAGCTTCTTGCAGAATTAACTTCCTAATATCAGGATCATTGGCCACACATACACGTTTTTCAAACCACAAAATCCCTTGCTCATCCTCATGAAATCCTTTAGCTTTTCCAGCTCTTAGATTGACTTTGATCTCCTCTATTTCCTTGTCTCCTTTCTGAGCTTCATGTATCTTGTCCATCAAAGTGGGCTGTACAACTAATGAGGTTACAAACCCTTCAGGTACTACTTCTAATCTGAGGTCCTTGAATGCCTTGCATGAATCCTCGGGTAATTCTCCTGCCGTAAGGCCATTCACATACACTTTACGACTCAGAGCATCTGCTACCACATTAGCTTTCCCCGGATGGTATTGGAGACTTAGATCATAATCTTTAATAAGTTCCAACCATCTTCTTTGTCTCATGTTCAATTCCTTCTATGTAAATATGTACTTCAAACTTTTGTGGTCCGTGAATACCTCACATCTTTTTCCCATCAGGTAGGGTCTCCAAGTTTTCAGGGCATGCACTACTGATGCTAACTAGAGATCATGAGTTGGATAATTTGCTTCATGTTTCTTGAGTTGTCTAGAGGCATAAGATGCCACTCTGCCTTCCTGCATCAACACACTTCCCAAGCCTTGGCGTGACGCATCATAGTACACTTGGAATTCCTTCTCCAAATCAGGTAAGCATAGAACTGGGGCTGAAACCAGACGTTTCTTCAACTCCTGAAAACTGGCTTCGCATGCCTCAGTCCACTCAAATTTCTTCTCCTTCTTTAATAATTCTGTCAAGGCCTTTGCGATCTTGGAGAAGTTTTCAATGAATCGTCGGTAGTATCCTGCTAGGCCCAGAATACTTCGTAATTCTCCAACATTCTTTGGCGGTTCCCAATTAGTTACAGCTGAAACTTTTTCAGGATCCACCGCTATACCTTCCTTGGACACCACACGGCCTAAAAATCCGACTTGTTCTAACCAAAACTCACACTTACTGTACTTGGCATACAACTTATGTTCACGTAGTCTCTGCAATACTAGACGCAAGTGCTCTTCATGTTCTTTGTGACTCTTGGAGTAGATTAGAATATCATCTATGAACACTACCACAAACTTATCCAGAAAATCCATGAACACTTTATTCATCATATTCATGAAATAGGCTGGTGCATTGGTTAATCCAAACGGCATTACTGTGTACTCGTATGAGCCATATCTCGTAACAAATGCAGTCTTGGGTATATCCATTTCTCTAACTTTCATTTGGAGGTACCCCAATCGAAGATCGATCTTTGAGAAAACGCAAGCACCTTCCAGTTGATCAAATAGTTCATTTATCTTGGGTAACGGGTAATTGTTTTTGATAGTTTGCTCGTTTATATCTCTATAATCCGTGACTAGCCTCTGGGTTTGATCCTTCTTTTTAACAAATAAGACTGGTGCTCCCCATGGCGATGAACTTGGACGAATGAATCCTTTCTGGATATGTTCCTCCAGTTGCTTCTTGAGCTCTTTCAATTCATCGACGGCCATATGATAAGGTCTTTTAGCTATTGGTCCTGTTCCCGGCTTCAGTTCGATGAGAAACTCTACATCTCTATCGGGTGGCATTCCCGGTAGTTCTTCCGGAAAAACATCTGGGTATTCCTTGACAATAAGCACATCACCAAGGCTAACCCCCTTAAGAGAATTTAGCCTAACCTTCTTAAGTTCGAAAGTTGATCTGAACTTAATCTTCCTTTTCTCAGGGGTGGTGAGGGTGATTGCTCTATTTGCACAGTCTATGATTCCTTCAAAACGCGTCATCCAACCCATTCCGATGATAACATCCAATCCTTGGGTTTCTAGGATGACTAAGTCTGTTGGAAATGTGTGTTTTCCGATTTGCAAGTCTAACTGCCTACACCCGGAATTTACTATCATCTCTCCTCCAGGTGAACTTACCCTAATAGGTTTTCCTAGACTTTCCTCAGCTAACCCATGTTTGTTTACAAAAGCTCTTGATATGAATGAATGAGATGCTACCGTATCAAATAAGACTAATGCTGGAAAGGAGTTGAGCAAGAACGTACCAATCACAGCATCAGGTTCATCATGAACTTCTTCCACATTGATGTGGTTCACTTGTCCCTTCTGGAAAGGATTGGGCTTGGAATTTTCATCAGCTTTCCTCTCTGGGCATTCCGTTGCATAATGTCCTGTCTTCTTGCACTTGAAGCAAGTCACATTAGACAAGTCTTTCTTCCCTTCATAGTTAGGACGGTGATTACCATTCCCATGATTATGGCCATGGTGATGGTTTCCCCTGGATCCACCATTATTTCCATTGTATCCTCCATTATTTCCTTTGTATCCTCCACTGTTTCCTTTGTATCCTCCATTGTGGTTATGACCATGGTGTTTTTGTCCACTACCAGTGTTGCAGTGATTCCAGGGTTTATGGCTACTGACTTCAGAGGTGTGTTGTTTCTTATATGTCCCTTCAGAATGAACCTTACTTGCACTGAACTTCCTCTTCCTATTCTCTTCCTTTCTTATGTTGTTGTCCAGGGTGATAGCTTGATCTAGCAGAGCTTGATAGTTTGGAGTATATGCCACAGACAAAGGTATCTTCAGTTCTCCCCTAAGTCCATTGAGGAACTTTTCCTTCCTCTTTGCATCAGTATCAATGTCCTCTGGTGCATACCTTGATAGCATACAGAAGTCATCCAAATACTCCTTCAGAGTTCTACCTCCCTGCCTCAAGCTGCGAAATTCCTCTTTCTTCAGGTTCATTATACCTGAGGAGATGTGAGCATTCCGGAAACCTTCCTTGAACGCATCCCAAGTCATGCCATCCAAAGGATGAGTCACTTGATAAGTCTCCCACCACAATGTTGCGGGTCCTTCCAACAGGTGTGCAGTGAACCTCACTTTTTCTGACTCAGAACACTCATAAGTTACTAAGTCCTTGTTGACTGAACGGAGCCAATCATCCGCCAATATTGGTTCAGTAGCAGAGGAGAACTTATTAGGCCTAAGCCTTAGGAATCTAGCAAGTCTGTCCACCGGAGGTGGTGGTGGAGGTGGCGGGTTGTTGTTGTTGTGGTTGTTGTTGTTGTTGTTGGTTGCTGCAATGAATTGAGTCATCATATTCATCAACTAAGCTTGAGCGGCCATCAGTTGTTGCATGGCATCATCGTTGTTGGTATCACGACGAGGAGGCATCTGTAGGGTTTTCAGCATAGATGAGTGAAAGATAGACAGAACTAAGAGAAGAAAAATCCTACCCATGCACAAAGCAACCAAGTCAACACAATCAACACTGAAAGACAACTTAAAAAGAAAAAGTCTACTTAGCAAATCGAAACAAGTATTCTAAGTTGATTTAATAAAACAACAGAGTCTGCAAACCAATCATTCTATCATTGTCACACCACAATTTGGAGATCAATGTTTAAAAAAAGAACGACGAACTAAACGAGGGAGAACATGGTGGTCCAACTACTAAGTCTAAACTTCGTCCATGACGTCTCCTTCATCTTCTTCGACTTCCTCGATGGTGATGCCTTCCTTCGTAAGGATCTCCTTGTAGTCATTCACCTCCTTCTCCAAGGCCTCGTTCTTCTCCTGTAACATTGTCGTCTCACGGTGCAGGGTCTCGATTGCTTCCTTCTCCAGGACTTCAATCTTCTCTTGTAGCATTCTCTTCTCACGGCGTAGAGTCTCGATCAAATCTCGATCAGCTTCGAACTCGACGTCGTTGCTCAGAATTTCATCCTTCAAGGTCTTGATCTCCTTGTTCTTGTCTCTAATTCTCTTTTCTTGATTTTGGAACTTCTTCTCTTGAGCTCGGAACTTCTCCTCTTGAGCGTTGGCCACCTCTTCTTGGGCTTCGATCTTCTTTTGAGTCTCCTTGACTTGTGCCATTATTTCATCATTCTTCAACAGCTCGTTGCGCCTATCCTCTTCGAGTTGCCAGAGGTGAAGTTCTAAGTCTTGGAGATATGGGTACAAAGGTTCTGGTTTGTTTTTGTCTTCCTCGCTAACAAGGTAGGGTATCCCATGTTCGTCACGTTGGCCAAGGTTAGAAAAGTAGTGGTCTTTTAACTCCTCCTGGAATTGCCAGCAAAGACGTCCTATTAGCTCCTGCGTGACGAGATTCAGCCCTTTCTCCAAGGAGTCACTAATCGACTTGTACTGGATGTCTTCGGTATTGGGTTCAGTCTGGCGCCCTTGTTGGAAAAAACGAATTCCCCACAAGTCTTCTTTGTTGAAGTGCTTCAGCTGGCTTGCCTTGATGATGGGTGTTGGCAGTGCCAACAGTTCTTCCAACTCTAGAAGATATCTTCCAAAGCGCATGTCCTTGAAGTCCTCCGCGGTTTGATACATGAAGAACGACATCCTTAAGTGATAAAGGTAGAGTTTGTTAAAACAAGACACAAGGTAAGAAATACTAGTTGTGGTGTACTTAAGTACTTAGAGAAAGAGAAGTTCTTTTCTAAAAGGTGATCAACACTATTATCAACTCTTTGTAAGTCGGATATTCACTATAGTGAGAGAGACAGACACCAGGCCAGCCACTTATAATTGTGGAACAGGTCTCATGTACGCGGGCATGTAAGGTTAGTCTCGGGCCGCTTCATCCCACTATGCCGCTAGGATCCAACATACTTCAAAGATGGTAATATTATGATCAAAAAGAGGCTTAACCAATCCTAAGGGCTCGAACCTACAGGCAACAACTTGGCTCTGATACCATTTTGTAGCGCTCCATCTTTTAAATAAAGATGGAACACCTGTGTTATGTGCTAGTCCCTGGATCACTGCCAGCACCACAGAACAAATATATACTATCATTGCATAAGTATCAAATTACTACAACGAGATCCAAAAATAGCTAAGTATTAAATAGCTAAAATATTCAGAGTTCACAACGAAAGTAATAGCAATGAGGCTCTTCTTCAAGCATGCGCCACAGGCAGACATGTTGGGTGTAGACTCGAGTCCAAACTCATTCCTCTTCAGAATTACCTGCACATTTGAATATGCAGCCCCCGAAGGAGGTCAATACAATGAAGTATTGGCAAGTGACTATGGTGGTTATTTTATGACAAGTCTAATTCTATATGCATATTTGGCTTGGTGGAGTTGTTGGCTATTTTGCAGAAAGCCAGTTTTCTCCTATCTTTTGTAAAACAATTTTGTTTCTCAAAGACTTGTCACCGAGGGATGAAGCCCAAGTGCACCAACAATTCCTTCCTTAGTCAAATTTTACTTTATGAAAACTATGATGAGGTTCTTCCGTCCATCCTTGTCCAGTTGCTCGAAGTAGTCCATCACCGGGGACACGGCTGAGTACTCAGATTGTCGACTCTGCAGAGGTTGTGCACTTTCACCTTGAGACATTGGGTAATGCATATAGAAAACATTGGGTAGATTATGAATGTCACTTGCCTTGGTAACAAGAGGAACAAGCACAGCAAGAATAACAATCACAAGGGCCTTCCTCCTCTTCACAATCTAGAGACAAACAATAGAACTAAATAAACACACAAACACAACACTTAGAATATCAAGACAAAAATATGTATGCATGCTTGATATGCAATGAACTTAATAAGACAAAATAATTACCATTTTATTTCCTCTGTTATTAATGCATGAAATGCAATGATCAATATTTTAATATTTTATTTAATCATTCAAAATATTGAGCATAACATAGAAGTTTTAAGCCCTAAAACCAAATTCTTTAATTCTATTAAGAAAAGTTTCAAATAAAACTCAAGTTGCACTCTCTGGACAGAGGGCAATAATAAAAGCTAAAACAATTGGATTTATTGGGAAAGAATTTTTATTAATTAAGTAATAGATTTAATAGCCGAAAAGCTAAACAATTAAATTCCGCAATTTAAAATACACTAAAAGACAAACTAATGAAACCATACTAAACTACACGAGCAGAGCTTCACGTGGATATAAAATTCATCAAATTTGGATGAACATATCGAAAGTTATGAATTTTGTAAGTTTGAATTGTTTTTCTGTTTTTAAATATAAAATCTAGCCGAAATAGAAAATAAAGAGGCCACGCGGCGCACTCCGATTGGATGGTACCGGTTCGCCGCGGATCGTGAACGCGAACCGTCCGATCTACATAACGGTGGACGTTCCAGATCAACTGATCTAGATCCATTGGATCTAGATCCAACGCTTCACGCGACTCGGGCCAAAAGCAGGCGGCGCGACCGCCGGAGTTCATCCGAGCGCGGCGGCGCCATCACCAGAGTTGATGCTACCGTTAAACGAAGCAAGATCGGAGGGGGTTTTTCTCACCACTTGATGCGGAACGACGTGGCGATCTCTATGTCGCGGTATGTGCTGTCGAGGTGGTTTGCTCCTCCCTTGCTTGCTCGTCGGAGAAGAACGGCGGACGGCGGCGTCGGGTCGTCGACGGATACGTCGCCCTGGAGCATAAAAAGAGACAGGAGCAAGCCCGTTAGGTGCGTACGAGGGCAGGGAGTCGCAGAGGGGTGTTGGGGTGGTGCTCGGGGTGCCGTACTCACCGGAACGGGATGAATCGCGGCGGCGGCAATGGCGGAGATGGAAGCTCGAGTTCCCGTGATTACGGCGAGTAGTGGTTAGGGTTTTGGGCGCGGGGAACAGCGGCGGAGATGGAGGTTTATATGATGGCGGCTGGGGAACAAATCCCGCAAGGATCGGAGCAGAAAAATCCACCGGATCGAGCCGTATCACGCGCGGACTCCGCTTGGAGGTTGAAGATCCACCTGACAGGTGGGTCGCACCTGTCAGCGTGAGGAGGGAAATGGGCTGCTGCTGGGTTGCTATCCGGTGCGCGCGCGACGGTTAGCAGATGGGCTAGGCCCAGTTAACTCGTTACTGATTTTTTTTAATTTAAACACCTTTTCTGTTTAAAACCTTTTCAATACAATTTGATTTTTAAATCTTATCAAAACATTTCAGAAAAAATAATAAAAATATGTTTTGAAAAGCTAATTTAATTTAGAACTTTTTGATATCATTTTACTAAATAAATAAAATAATAAAATACAGATTTTTATAAGGAGCTCAATTAGACCTCTTTAAGGAAAACAACTTTATTTAAACTTATAATTAAACTTCAAATTATTCTTTATGTGATTTCAATGCCATGCCTATATGATATGCATGAATGCAAAGTTTTAAATTTTTGAGAAATTTGGGATGTTACATCTTCTTCCCGCTCAACTACGAGTACCGTGCTCACCACCCTGTTTGTCGCTGAGACGTATAGGTATAGTGGCTCGTTCTCCAGTGGTGCCACCAAGACTGGGGAAGTTGTCAGGGTCTTTTTAAGCTTGTCGAAGGCTTCTTGCGCTTCTTATGTCCACTCGAACTTGTCCGTCTTCTTCATAAGTTGGTGGAAAGGCAGGGCCTTCTCACCCAACTTACTTATGAACCGGCTAAGAGCTGCGACTCGGCCGGCTAATCGTTGCACCTCACGGAGCTTGGTGGGTGCTGGCATCATGAGTATATGATGCACCTTCTCAGGATTTGCTTCGATTCCTCTTACAGAGACGAGGTACCCCAGTAGCTCTCCGGCTGGCACGCTGAAAACGCACTTTTCTGGGTTCAGCTTGATCTGATATTCGTCGAGCGCAGTGAAGACCTTGCGGAGGTCGGCGACCAGGGTGTCTTCCTTTCGGGTCGTGACGATGATGTCGTTAACGTAGACTTGGACAATTTTCCCGATTAGCCCCTTAAGGCATGCTTGCATTGTGCGCTGATACGTGGTGCCAGCGTTCTTCAACCCGAAGGTCATCGTCTGGTAGCAAAAGACGCCGTCAGGTGTGATGAATGCCGTTTTTTCTTCGTCTTCGACTTTCAGTCTGATCTGCTGGTAACCTGAATAGGCATCCAGGAAAGATAGGCGCTCGCAGCCTGTTGTCGAGTCGATGATCTGGTCTATCCGCGGGAGCGGGAAATGATCCTTAGGGCAACACTTGTTGACTGCAGTGAAGTCGACGCACGTGCGTAGTTTCTTCGTCTTCTTCTTCTCTACTAGTACAGGGTTGGCGACCCAGTCTGAGTCCTTAATCTCTCGGATGAATTTGGCGTGCAGCAGCCGGTCGATCTCCATGGTAATCGCGTCTCGTTTGGGTCCTGAGAAGCGTCTCATGGCTTGTTTGATGGGTCTGGCGTCCTTGTGAACTTTTAAGTCGTGCTCGGCGAGATTCCTGGGTATTCCTGGCATGTCAGAAGGTTGCCATGCGAAGATTTTCCAGTTCTCACGTAGAAACTCGACGAGCGCGCCTTCCTATGCAGGGGTCAAGCTTGATGATACTTTGACCGTCTGGCTGCTGTCAGTCGGATGGACCTGGTGAGTTGTCGTGCCGTCGTTCGAGTTGAAGGCGGCATCCTTGGCTGGCTTCTTTCGGGGTGGAAAGATGGTCTTGTCATTGTCGGCTGATATGGCCTTGAAGTGCTCTTCGACCCCGAAGAACTCGGAGATCCTGCTGAACTCGCGGTCGCAGCTGTTAGAGCGGTCGAAGTCGCCGCGCACCGTGATTACTCCTTTGGGCCCAGGCAACTTGATCATCAGGTAGGCGTAGTGTGGTAGTGCCATGAACCTGGCGAAGGTTGGGCGCCCAAGTATGGCATGGTACTGTGACTTCTAGTCGACGACCTCAAAGTCAATCGACTCCTTCTTGAAGTGCTCGGGTGTGCCGAGTATGACGTCGAGTGTGATCGTTCCCATGGGTGTAATTGCTTGCCCTGGGACTATGACGTGCAAGGTTGTTTCAGACTCCGGCAGATTCTCTGTCGACTTGCTCATCCTTCTCAGGGTGTCGGCGAATATGATGTTGACGCCACTGCCTCCATCCATGAATACCTTCTTCAGGTTGTAATCTCCGATGTGACGCCCGAAAATCGGTACTATGTAGATTTAAGCGCTCCCGCCGAAATCCGCATAATAACGATTTTAGGTCGCCCACCAGACATAATGTGCACGCCGAAACATGCGCATTATGTGGGTGGAATTGCGATAACATTACAACAGTTCCGATACATCCACAAATACAACAGAAGGTATAATACAACAACGACTCGAACGAGTCAAGATACAAATGATACAATACACAGATACAAAAGACAGCGGAAGCAAAAATAGTATCCGACCACGGATAAGATGCAAATTGGACTCAGATTTCTGAAGATAAGCAATGGCGCCATATCCCTGCCCAGCCAAGCCGGAGGGATTCCCAAGCTAACGTCGTCGGACTTCAAACCTGTTAACTGCACATAAAGCACATCCCAAAAGAGGGTCAGGGCACTCCCTGGTAAGCAAAACCGACTTGCCTACTTTCTACACCATGTCCCAAAATATAGGGGAGGTGGACTTAGCGGCAGCAGCACTAGCAACCTAAAGAGACACGCTACAACTTCCGTCTAATCAGAGAGGGATAAGAGAGCGCATAAGATAAACATCTATGACTAACACCAATCATAACCCATTCTCGGATTAACCCCCTCAACCAAGTATGAGGAAGCAATTCGGGAATACTCACACATTGAACAATTTTAGTTACAAGTTATTGTGAAAGTAATTATATATTACTAGTCAGGTTAATTAACAATGATTAGGTGTAAGTTGTCTATGATCTTATTAGCCAGCATCATCACCAAGTCGTCCATAACCGTGGACACGGCTCATCGATAAGATTATACCCTACAGGGGTGCACTACTGGACCCGTACTCGTTCGATCAACCCCAAAAGCAAAGCCAGAAGGTAGGTCATCTCAACACGGCAAATCTCTTCTCTACAACCCATCCAGGGAACCGCATGATTGTGTGCACAGCTAATCAGGTGCAGTGCCCGCGGGATCGACCTTCATAGCACTCTAAGAACGTGCAACCCTATATGAGAATCGACTACTCCATCGTCATGAGATCGTTAGGTAACCATATGCATGCATCAAATGGAAAGCCCGAACTACTTGCGGCGCCCTGGATAAGAAGCGGATTAGATCGAAGCCGCGAGGGGCTCCATAGGGCCTCCCACAAGCGGTTAGTGCGCTCAAAATTGGATCCGAGGACAAGAAATGAGTTCCTAGGTCGACACTTAGCAGAACAAAGCACCTCGCAAGGCCTTCCGCCGGTGCCTTATCTTTTAATTATAATACCCCAATATAAGACAATAGTTTATTAAGGTAGAATAACCTATCATGCTAAGCAGGTGAAATAAATAAGACATACAGACGACTCGCACAAACAACTCTAAGCATGCACTACGACTCGCAAGGCTAACAGATAAACATGCACAGGTATTAGGATGTGGGGATAAATCTGTATGGGCTGCAGGATAAACATGTGATGGGATCGTGATAAAGAATCGGATACTAGGGTAGTAGAGATCAACGGCAGGAATGAAAGACAATGTATAGGTAAACAAGCAAACTTGCTTGCCTGGAATCCCGTATGGAAGCAGATCTTTTCGTTGCTCACACATCTCAACGTTGTATCCACGAAGAAGCAACAAACACTGGAAAGCGTAAAACATGCATTTTATAACTACGGCGAAAGATTCAGCATGATCATATGAGAATGATGCATGGCATGGCAAGATGCAAAACAAATGCATTAATTCAAATTAAGTGGGGAAATAACCCCGCCAATTAATATTTAGGTTCAAGTTGTTTATCTAGCAATCAATTTAAATGTTGGTTAGCATGGTAAGACATGGCATATGTGTTGTAGTCAAATTAAATAGAATAGGGCAAAAACATATATTAATTTGTCCCACACGTTCCATATTTAATTATTTATGTGCAAGTAATAGTTACACTAAGCAATTAAAATAAAGATGCAACATGGCATAAGGATGGCATATTAAGGTGCATTGTATTTTTATGATAAAAATAGATATAAACTTTGTATTCACTGAATTTGTAAATCAAAAGATATAATTATACAACGCAACACATTTTGGTAAAAGATAAAAAAGGCAAAAGATAAAAGGGATGTAAATTGCTCTGATAGGATTCGAACTAGAGTCTCTGGTGGACAAGGCGTAGCGTGGCCACTGAGCTATCGCCCGGGTTCGTGATGTATTTTGGGAACCAGTTTATTAGAAGCCCTCTCGTGATGTTTACTGGACCAAAACACACCAAAAAAGGTGGGGAATTGGGCATTGTAGGATTCGAACTCGGGATCTGAGGTGCGTGGTTTCGGATGCTCGGCCACTGGACTAAGATGCTGCTGGTGATTATGTTCTGAAACCACCGTATATGAACAGAGCCTCTTTATCTGAGTATTTGGCACGAAGGAACGAACGAAAGGGGAAAAAAAGGGGTGGAATTTGCGCCGCACGGGTTCGAACCAGGGAGCTTGCTGCACAGCGAAGAAGCGCTGCCACTAGGCTACGACTCCATTTGATGATCTGTTGTGAGCCCCACGGAAATAAACTGATACGGCGAGTTTAACTGAACCTCGACAGAGAAACTTCAGGATTCAGGGAACAAGACGAGGATGGGGTCGGGCGGACGAAAAAATGCGGCCGGCGATGAACACAGCGGTGCCGCGCAACGGCAAGCACCCATAACAAGGGGGGAGGAGAGGGAAAGGGTTCCCGGAGGTGTGGCTAACCTTGGGGGAGGTTGGGGTCGTGGATGGCGAAGAGGAAGCAGAGGAGATGGCGGGACTCGATGGCCAGAGCAATCCGGCAGTAGCGGCTCCGATTTCTTGCGGGAACGAAGAGGAGGCAGCGGCGTTTCCATTCCCGCGCTCGTGAGGGTTCGGGGGTGGCCATGGTGACTGCTCGGTTTAGCTTTTGGTTCCGGCCATGGTGTGCTTCGGTGGGGGAAGAAACATGGAGAAGGAGATGGGGAAGAAGAGGGTGGCGGCGCTGAGGGAGGAGAGGAGGGGGCGGCTAGGTTTAGGGTTCGAGGAGGGGTATTTAAAGGAGAGGGGAGCAGGTGAGGAGGTGGGGACTCCATGGCAGGGAGATGAAGCAGATCACGTTCTCCTCCTGTTCTCTGGTATGGATGAAGGAAGGATATAAGGAGGAGGTGGGCTGGGCTGAGTTGGGCCTGCTGCTCTTTTTTTTTCCAATAACCAGAAAAAAAGAGAAAAAGAGATAAGAGGGAAAAGAAAAGAAGTCCAAGATTTTACAAACTAGTTTTCAAAACCTTTGTGATTTAAAATACCTTTGGAATTGTTCACAAATATTATCTTGAGGTTGTGTTTAAAACAGAGAGAGATTTATTATTTGTGAGACAAAATAGATTTGCATAAAATATTATTTTGAGCTATAATAAAATATGCAAATGATTAAAAGCGTGATGATGTCATGATGATGCAAAAAAAGAAAACAAACAATTTTCTAATTGGGAAAAATCCCGGGGCGTTACAATCGACACCACTAACAAGGGATCGCGTCCCGCGATCCACCCCGTGACCACAAGAAGAGAGGGGTAACTACCGAGTCTTCAGGCTTCGTGATGAACTTCTCGACACCACTAACAAGGGATTGTTGCTCCACCTTGAAATTCTCGACACCACTAACAAGAAGTTCTAACTCCACCTTAAAGTTGTCGGCACCACTAACAAGAAGAGTTGCTCATGTCGATGAAGATTCGCGAAGATCGAACCTAATAGGATAAAAGGCAAGAAATCGTCCACCCACACGTAGGATCCAAAAAACTTTGAAAGTTGGATGAGATCAGACTCTCCAAACAAAATAAGGTAAGAGGAGAAATAGAATTGAGGTAAGGAGTAAACAGAAACCTATTGAGATATTTTTCAACAAAATAATTTAAGTCAAATAGTTTCGACACTCTAGAAACAACGACCGTTAGCGAGGTTATCCTACAGGCTTTTGCGGACCCGCTGTTTCGATAACCAATCGTATCGAAACAACAAGGAGATCGAAACCAAGGCTCTGATACCACTTTGTGACGCCCGAAAATCAGTACTATGTAGATTTAAGCGCTCCCACCGAAATCCGCATAATAACGATTTTAGGTCGCCCATCAGACATAATGTGCACGCCGAAACATGCGCATTATCTGGGTGGAATTGTGATAACATTACAACAGTTCCGATACATCCACAAATACAACAGAAGATATAATACAACAACGACTCGAATGAGTCAAGATACAAATGATACAATACAAAGATACAAAAGACAGCGGAAGCAAAAATAGTATCCGACCACGGATAAGATGCAAATTGGACTCAGATTTCTGAAGATAAGCAATGGCGCCATATCCCTGCCCAACCAAGCCGGAGGGATTCCCAAGCTAACGTTGTCGGACTTCAAACCTGTTAACTGCACATAAAGCATATCCCAAAAGAGGGTCAGGGCACTCCCTGGCAAGCAAAACCGACTTGCCTACTTTCTACACCATCTCCCAAAATATAGGGGAGGTGGACTTAGCGGCAGCAGCACTAGCAACCTAAAGAGACACGCTACAACTTCCGTCTAATCAGAGAGGGATAAGAGAGCGCATAAGATAAACATCTACGACTAACACCAATCATAACCCATTCTCGGATTAACCCCCTCAACCAAGTATGAGTAAGCAATTCGGGAATACTCACACATTGAACAATTTTAGTTACAAGTTATTGTGAAAAATTCTATATTACTAGTCAGGTTAATTAACAATGATTATGTGTAAGTTGTCTATGATCTTATTAGCCAGCATCATCACCAAGTCATCCATAACAGTGGACACGGCTCATCGATAAGATTATACCCTGCAGGGGTGCACTACTGGACCCGTACTCGTCCGATCAACCCCAAAAGCAAAGCCAGAAGGTAGGGCATCTCAACACGGCAAATATCTTCTCTACAACCCATCCAGGGAACCGCATGATTGTGTGCACGGCTAATCAGGTCCACTTCCCGCGGGATCGACCTTCATAGCACTCTAAGAACGTGCCACCCTATATGAGAATCGACTACTCCATCATCATGAGATCGTTAGGTAACCATATGCATGCATCAAATGGAAAGCCCAAACTACTTGCGGCGCCCTGGATAAGAAGCGGATTAGATCGAAGCCGCGGGGGGCTCCATAGGGCCTCCCACAAGCGGTTAGTGCGCTCAAAATTGGATCCGAGGACAAGAACTGAGTTCCTAGGTCGACACTTAGCAGAACAAAGCACCTGGCAAGGCCTTCCGCCGGTGCCTTATCTTTTAATTATAATACCCCAATATAAGACAACAGTTTATTAAGGTAGAATAACCTATCATGCTAAGCAGGTGAAATAAATAAGACATACAGACGACTCGCACAAACAACTCTAAGCATGCACTACGACTCGCAAGGCTAACAGATAAAAATGCAACATGTATTAGGATGTGGGGATAAAGCTGTATGGGCTGCAGGATAAACATGTGATGGGATCGCGATAAAGAATCGGATACTAGGGTAGCAGAGATGACAATGTATAGGTAAACAAGCAAACTTTGCTTGCCTGGAATTCCGTATGGAAGCAGATCTTGTTGTTGCTCACACATCTCAATGTTGTATCCGCGAAGAAGCAACAAACACTGGAAAGCGTAAAAGATGCATATTATAACTACGGCAAAAGATTCGGCATGATCATATGAGAATGATGCATGGCATGGCAAGATGCAAAACAAATGCATAAATTAAAATTAAGTGGGGAAATAACCCCGCCAATTAATATTTAGGTTCAAGTTGTTTATCTGGCAATCAATTTAAATGTTGGTTAACATGGCAAGACATGGCATAGGTGTTGTAGTCTAATTAAATAGAATAGGGCAATTACATATATTAATTTGCCCCACAGGTTCCATATTTAATTATTTATGTGCAAGTAATAGTTACACTAAGCAATTAAAATAAAGATGCAACATGGCATAAGGATGGCATATTAAGGTGCATTGTATTTTTATGATAAAAACAGAGATATAAACTTTGTATTCACTGAATTTGTAAATCAAAAGATATAGATTATACAACGTAACACATTTTGGTAAAAGATAAAAAAGGAAAAAGATAAAAGGGATGTAAATTGCTCTGATAGGATTCGAACTAGAGTCTCTGGTGGACAAGGCGTTGCGTGGCCACTGAGCTATCGCTCGGGTTCGTGATGTAGTTAGGGAACCAGTTTATTAGAAGCCCTCTCGTGATGTTTACTGGACCAAAACACACCAAAAAAGTTGGGGAATTGGGCGTTCTAGGATTCGAACTCGGGATCTGAGGTGCGTGGGATCGGATGCTCGGCCACTGGACTAAGATGCTGCTGGTGATTAAGTTCTGAAGCCACCGTATATGAACAGAGCCTCTTTATCTCTGTATTTGGCACGAACGAACGAACGAAAGGGAAAAAAAGGGTGGAATTTGCGCCGTAGGGGTTCGAACCAGGGAGCTTGCTGCACAGCGAAGGAGCGATGCCACTAGGCTACGACTCCATTTGATGATCTGTTGCGAGCCCCACGGAAATAAACTGATACGGCGAGTTTAACTGAATCTCGACAGAGAAACTTCAGGCTTCAGGGAACGGGACGAGGATGGGGTCGGGCGGACGGAAAAATGCGGCCGGCGATGAACACAACGGTGCCACGCAACGGCGAGCACCCATAACAAGGGGGGAGGGGACGGAAAGGGTTCCCGGAGGCGTGGCTCGCCGTGGGGGAGGTTGGGGTTGTGGATGGCGAAGAGGAAGAAGAGGAGATGGCGGGACTCGGTGGCCAGAGCAATCCGGCAGCAGCGGCTCCGATTTCTTGCGAGAACGAAGAGGAGGCAGCGGCGGTTCCATTCCTGCGCTCGTGAGGGTTCGGGGGTGGCCATGGTGACTGCTCGGTGTAGCTTTTGGTTCCGGCCATGGTGTGCTTTGGTGGGGGAAGAAACAGGGAGAAGGAGATGGGGAAGAAGAGGGTGGCGGCGCTGAGGGAGGAGAGGAGGGGGCGGCTAGGTTTAGGGTTCGAGGAGGGGGATTTAAAGGAGAGGGGAGCAGGTGAGGAGGTGGGGACTCCATGGCAGGGAGAAGAAGGAAATCACGTTCTCCTCCTGTTCTCTGGTACGGATGAAGGAAGGAGATAAGGAGGAGGTGGGCTGGGCTGAGTTGGGCCTGCTGCTCTTTTTCTTTTTTCCAATTACCAGAAAAAAAAGGGAAAAAGAGATAAGAGGGAAAAGAAAAGAAGTCCAAGATTTTACAAACTAGTTTTCAAAACCTTTGTGATTTAAAATACTTTTGGAATTGTTCACAAATATTATCTTGAGGTTGTATTTAAAATAGAGAGAGCTTTATTATTTGTGAGACAAAATAGATTTGCATAAAATATTATTTTGAGCTATAATAAATATGCAAATGATTAAAAGCGTGATGATGTCATGATGATGCAAAAAAAGAAAACAAACAATTTTCTAATTGGGAAAAATCCTGGGGCGTTACATCCAATCAGGGCTTCGATAACCAGAGCAGCGTGACCAGGCCGAGGTACATCTAACGGGTGATCTGCCCTGGAGAATGTGATCGGTGTCTCTGACCCTCTCAGGTAGTTCGGCACCGCGCGTGGGCAGTTGGTAGCCTGAAGTACTTGGCGGGTGATGAGCTTATGCGCCCTGTTTGAAGGACGTCCCTTCTGTATCATGTTCAGTTGTCCCCGCGCGGCTGGGTAGGCGTCGTGTGCCATTGGCTAGGCTTCTTCCTGCTGCTGCTGGGGAAAGGCTCCTGCGGCCTGTGTCGGGTTGTTGTTTGCGGGTGTTGCCTGAATAGCAAGCTGTGGGGCTGGCTGTAGGGCCGGCATAGGAGTAATGATATGCTGCATGGCCTCGTAGATCTTGCGTGCTTTACGACAGTCCTTCAACAGGTGGTTGGCGCCCCATTTGACTATTTCCGGGTTGCGGAACGAGTGATGCTTGCAAGGTTGCATCAGCTCCTCGGCTGGGGTCAGCGCGCGCTTCCACTCGCGTTTCTGGCCTCCGTCATTGCGGCTAATGCTACCGCTGCTGCGGTTGTGCTGTCCCGAGTTGCACTGTCGACCTTGATCGCCGCTTCGACTGTATTGATGACCTTGATCATACTGGCGATTGTTATCTCGCGTATCATCACGGGGGGTTTGATATCCCGCCGCTACTAGCTCGATTGTGTCAAGATTGGTGAAACGTTGTTTCTTCTTCTGGCATCCATCCCGCCAGTTACTTGTTTCGGCTTCCTTCTTCGGAGATGTGTCGCGGACGTAGTCCTCTCCTTCGGCCCACTTGTTTGCTATCTTCATGAGCTCGATCGTGATCTTCGGCTGGAGCCTGCCGAACTCTTCGCGGAGGTCGCGGCGAGCGACGCCATGCATGAACGCATCCATCACTCGGTCTTCTGAGACGGGTTCCATGGTGTTGCGGAGGAGTGTCCATCGTTGGATGTATGACCGGAGCGACTCATCTCTTCCTTGTTTACAGTCTTGCAACTCGATGTAGGTCGTCGGCCTTGCGTATGTTCCAGAAAAACTTTTGATGCAGTTATCTTGGAATTCTTCCCAGGTCTTGAAAGAGTCCTTGGGTTGGCTGGTGAGCCACCCGCGTGCTGAATCCGTGAGCATGAGCTGGATGTACTGCATCGCTGTGGTCGATGTCCCACCTTGAGAGGTACAGACGATGAGGTAGTCTTCGAGCCAGAGGCGCGGGTCTTGTTTCCCGTCGTACTTTGGTGTTCCTGCTGTTAGCTTGAAGCCTTTGGGCATTCGGGTGTCGTGGATGTTGAAGCTGAAGCATGGGGCACCGCACGGCTCGAAGTTGCGATCGGCCTGGTCGTCCAGGGTCGTCCTGTCAGTCGAACGCGGGGTGCGGCTGCGGTCCACCGTCCTCTGTGTGATGACGTTGCGAAGGTCTTCGCCTGGTTGTGGTTGTCGCAATGGTTGTGCTGCAGGGACATCTGGCGCTGCCGGCTCGCGGGCTTGGTGCTCTCGCTCCTCACGTGCGCGGCTGCTTGGCACCCTGTTCGACAAGGCGTCCTCGATTGCCTTCATGGACATGATCTGCTGCTTGTGGAGAAGGGCCCGCGCGTCTCCCTCCGATGGCTGTGTGAGCCGAAGGTATGTTTCGACTGCCATGATACAAGCGTTCACCGTTTTGGGGACGGGTATCCCATTTTCATCCTCGGTGACGAAGGATGAGTTGAGGTTGCGGGTGACTCTGGCTCGATCGGCTTCCGTCATGAGGGGAACGCGAGCTCTGTGTCGCTGTCCTCCTTGGTTAACTTCTGTGGAGGAAGTAAACGAGTAGGCAGCCCGTCTGGCACTTGACGCGTCGGCATCCCTCTTGCGCCGGAGTAGCTCAGCCTTTTCGGCGCGAAGTCGCTCGCCTTCCTTGCGTAGCAAGTACTGGACTGCCAGCTGATCGTCCCGAGGTGCGTCAGGTGGTGGGAACGTGTCGTCGTCGACGTGCTTCATGGCCATGATTGCCATGTCGTGTGTGATGGTGAGCTGTGTCGTCTGATCGGGCATGACCACCTCCAGTGGATATGCGGGTTCGTCGTTGCCTTCTGGAGGCACTGTGCCAGCCATGAAGACTTGCGCGGGGTTGACTTAGGTGGGTGTGTTTACGCTACTGCTGCTGCTTCTGTCGTCTGAATCTTGCTCTGGATCAAAAATCGCTGCCACATGGTAGGCGGCGCAGCCGTTGTTGCGTCTTCTTGCGATCTTTACCGCGGTCGTGGAGGGAGATTTTGCAGTCGCCGGAGCGAGCGCGATTGGCTTGGGGAAGACTTGACGAGTCCATGAGGGTGCGCGCGACGTGGCTGTCGGCAGCACGTCTCTGGTCGTACGTGCGGGTGCGGTCGACGCAGTCGGAGTTGGAGTAGATCCTGGTCGTGTCAGCCGTGCGATCGAGATGGTCGGAGTAGACTCGATCTGCATGGCCGCTGTCGGGGTGGTCGATGTAGATGCGATCTTCACGGTTGCGGCGGATGCGGCTCCCGCGGTAGACGACGCCGGGTACAGCGCGAGGGTGGCTGATGCGGGTGTCACCGCCGCGCACGGCGTGGTCGCCGCGGACCTGAATATTCCACGACTGTCTACGAAGCAGTGTATGGAACCAAAGGTGATGTGTATACCTTCGTATAGATCGGCGAACACCGAGCGGTGGGCCGGCGGGTGGAAGGCGTACTCGAAGGAGCCGAAGCGGATGGGTTCCCGGGTGGTGCAGACGTCGATCTTCCTTGCGGATGGAGCCCGTGTGACCATGATTCCAACGCTCGTTCTTTCCCACAGACGGCGCCAATTGACGAGGGTGTAACATGACAAATCTCTGGGTTGTCTACCCCGGGTTGATTGAGGGGAAGAGCGAGGAGCGTTGGTGATCACGAAGGCTGACAAGTGGGGAGTTTACCCAGGTTCAGGCTCCCGAAGGATAACACCCTACTTCCAGCTTGTCTGGTATTGATGGCGAGTAGCGATTACAATGGCGAGATGGCGATCTCGCTAGGGTTGGTGGTGGCGGCTATTGGCGTGTCCCTTGGACGAGCAACCCTCCTGGCCTTTATAGGCAGACCAGGTCTCGGGTGAACGGTGCCGATGGCAATTACAGATATGGCAAGTTACATGACCTAACCGACTAGGACTAGGTCACACGGTACCCCTAGCGGGCCTTCTGTGGGCCTCCATAACCTTGGCGCGGCCCAGGTAGCCTCACCGTGGGGTAGTCAAAGAGTAGCCCCACGTCAATCACCTTGTAGAATAGAACCCTTATTTTCTCTAAGTAATTATTTACATCATAACTAGTACTTCTTACCTTATGTATTCTGTTTTAACACTTTTTACTCTTATAACTTAAGGATGTCGTTCTTCATGTATCAAACAGTGGAGGACTTCAAGAACATGCGTTTTGGAAGATATCTTATGGAGTTGGTGGAACTACTAGCGCTTCCAACACCCATCATCAAGGCAAGTCCGCTGAAGCACTTCAACAATGATGGCTTATGGGGAGTTCGCATCATGCAATTCGGGCGCCAGACTGAACCCAAGACCGAAGACATCCAGTACAAGTCGATTAGTGACTCCTTGGAGAAAGGACTAAATCTCGTCATGCAAGAGCTAATAGGTTGTCTTTGTGGGCAATTCCAGGAGGAGTTGAAAGACCACTACTTTTCTATCCTAGGACAACGTGATGAAGATGGGATACCCTACCTTGTAAATGAGGAAGACAAAAACAAACCAGATCCCTTGCACCCTTATCTTCAAGACTTACAAATTCACCTCTGGCAACTAGAAGAGGATAGGCGCGATGAGCTGCTGAAGAAAGATGAAATAATGGCCCAATCAAGGAGACTCAAAAGAAGATTGACGCCCAAGAAGAGGTGGCCAACGCTCAGGAGGAGAAATTCCAGGCTCAAGAGAAGAAGTTTCAAAATGAAGAGAAGAGAATTAGAGACAAGAACAAGGAGATCAAAAACTTGAAGGATGAAATTATGAGCAACGACGTCGAGTTCGAAGCTGATCGAGATTTGATCGAGACTCTACACCGTTAGACGAGAATGCTACAAGAGAAGATTGGAACCCTAGAGAAGGAAGCGATCGAGACTCTGCACCGTGAGAAGACAATGCTACAGGAGAAGAATGAAGCTTTAGAGAAGGAGGTGAACGACTACAAGGAGATCCTCATGAAGGAAGGCATCACCATCGAGGAGGTCGAAGAAGATGAAGGAGACGTCTTGAACGAAGTTTAGACTTAGTAGTTGGACCACCATGTTTTATCCTCGTTTAGCTCGTCGTTTTTAAAACATTGATCTCCAACTTGTGGTGTGACAATGTTAGAATGTTTTGGTTTGTAGACTTGTCGTTAATTTTAATCTACCTAAAATGTCCTTTTCGAATTGCTAAGGAAGACAAATTTTAAGTTGATTATTGATTGTTTGACTTGTTTGTTTTGTGCATGGGTAGGATTTTCCTTCTTTTAGTTCTATCTATCTTTTACTCATCTATGCTGAAAAACCCCAAAAAGCCTCCTCGTCGTGATCCCGACAACAATGATGCCATGCAACAATTGATGGCTGCTCAAGCTCAGTTGATGACTATGATGACTCAGTTCATTGCAGCAACTAACAGCAACAACAACCCGCCACCTCCACCACCACCACCTCCAGTGGACAGACTTGCTAGATTCCTAAGGCTTAGACCTAACAAGTTCTCCTTTGCTACTGAATCTATAGTGGCTGACGACTGGCTTCGCTCAGTCAAAAATGACTTAGTGACTTGTGAGTGTTCTGAGGAAGAGAAGGTGAGGTTCACTGCACACCTGTTGGAAGGACCCGCTGCACTGTGGTGTGAGACTTATCAAGTGACTCATCCTCTAGATGGCATGACTTGGGATGATTTCAAGGAGGGTTTTCGCAATGCTCACATTTCCTCTGGCATAATGAATTTGAAGAAAGAAGAATTTCGCAGCTCGAGGCAGGTAGGTAGAACTCTGAAGGAGTATATGGCTGACTTCTGTATGCTATCAAGGTATGCACCAGAAGACATTGACACTGATGCTAAGAGGAAGGAAAAATTCCTCAATGGACTTAAAGGGAGAACTGAAGATACCCTTGTCTGTGGATACTCCTAACTACCAAGCTCTTTTGGATCAAGCAATCACTTTGGACAACAACATAAGAAAGGAAGAGAACAAGAAGAGGAAGTTCAGTACAAGTAAGATTCATTCTGAGGCAACACACAAGAGACAACACACCTCTGAAGGCAGTGGACATAAACCATGGAATCACTCCAACAACGGTAGTGGACAAAAACATCATGGTCATAACCATAATGGAGGATACAAAGGAAACAATGGAGGATACAAAGGAAACAATGGAGGATGCAAAGGAAATAATTGAGGATTCAAGGGAAACCATCACCATGGCCATAATCATGGAAATGGTCATGACCGTCCTAAATATGAAGGGAAGAAAGACTTGTCAGATGTGACTTGCTTCAAGTGCAAGAAGACGGGACATTATGCAAATGACTGCCCATAGAGAAAGGCTGGTGAGAATTCCAAGCCAAATCCTTTCCATAAGGGACAGGTGAACCACCTCTGTAGTGCCCCATCTTTTACATAAAGATGGAACACCTGTGTTATGTGCTAGTCCCTCGATCACTGCTAGCACCACAGTACAAAATATAAAATATCATTGCATAAGTATTAATTTACTACAACGCGATCCAAAATAATAGCCAAGTATGGCTTTATTACAAATTGCATAGCCATGAAGGCTAGCTAAATTTCAGAGTTCACAACGAAAACAAATAACAATGAGCCTCATCTTCAAGCATGCGCCACAGGCAGACATGTTGGTTGTAGACTCGAGTCCAAACTCTTTCCTCGTCAGAATTACCTGCACATTTGAATATGCAGCCCCCGAAGGAGGTCAACACAATGAAGTATTGGCAAGTGACTATGGTGGATAAATTATGGCAAGTCTAATTCTATATGCATATTTGGCTTGGTGGAGTTGTAGGCTATTTTGCAGAAAGCAAGTTTTCTCATATCTTTTGTAAAACAATCTTGTTTCTCAAGAACTTGGCACCAAGGGATAAAGCCCAAGTGCACCAACAATTCTTTCCTTAGTAAAATTTTACTTTACGAAATTGTAGGCTGATGTCGACCTCCTGGACCACGTAAGTCCTTGTTCTTCGGTTTCATCGGGTGCGAGAACAGCGCTCCCGATGGGAGTAGCCCCCGAAGGTGTGGGTGACTAGGATAGTCGCCTGCAACTTTATATCTTTCTTGTTTGTTTGGCAGCCATACTACCGTCATCAGCTTGAAGCAGCCGTTGCCTATGTTCGCCTGGAGAAGGAGAGGGACCATCTGCGCACCTCTCTGGACCAGGCTACTAAGTGGGTTGCAGAGCTAGAGCTGAAGCTTCAGGCTCAGGCGGAGCTTGAGAAAGCGCTGCACAAGTCTCAGGAGCGTGAGCGTGTGCGGGCCGTCCAAGAGAAGACCCAGGTCGACCGCCTGCTATCACTCGCCGGTGCCCTTGGAGGTGAGTTTTTTTGGCTTAACGCCTACTTTTGTCTTTGCTTGATTTGCTTTTTGTTGACAGTTGAACTTTTGTCCATAGAAATGCGGTGGCGCTCTTCCGGAAGGCTCGTCCAGTGACGACGTCGACTTGGCCACCGCGGTCGGGTTTCTGGATCGCGTATGCCTCCGCTGCGCTGCAGAGGTCGACGGCGGTGCTGCAGAAGTCGACGGGAGCGCTCACGACTGTGCATCGGAGCATTTTTTTTTCCAGCGACCCGCCGCCGACTACCGTCGATGCCCTCACGGCACCGTTTGAAGACGATGCGACCACCCTCGCGGACTTCACTCGGCGCAGACGGTACGCGGCTCCGAGCTTACCTTCCAGCTTCTGCTTGGTCACCAGGTCACTGGCGACTTCGAGAAAGTTGTGAGCGGCTTCCCTTGGAGGCCTGATGGCAAGACTGCATCCCTTAGCGGGGTGAAGGCTCACGCTACACAGCTGGCTGTGAAGCTTGTGGCCACCTTCGAGAGGGGGATCGCCAAGGCAACCGAGGCGGCTGCTGCTCGAAGGAGTCGCTCCCGGTCGGAGTCAATAGTTTAGGAACCTTGTAGTTTAGGATTTGGTACTCGTAGTAGTCTCTGCTTGTAATGACTTATATTTTGTCGGGTCTTCTGGCCTTGGACCATCTTTTGTGCTGAAATATAACTTCCTTCACTTCAACTTGCTTTGGCTGAGAAGTTTTCTTTTTTGTATTGACACTGCATATTCGTGACAGACTGTCCTGCACGAGTCCACTTCCGTTGCTCCGACGGCTGGCGTGAATGGCGAGGGAGGTTTTCGCTCGACTGCAGCTGTGCGCCGTCGTCGATCAACACCCGTTCCTCAGCGGAGCACGAATGACCAGCGGTTGATTACCCACATGAAGAATAAGGTGGTTGGTCTTGAAGCGAGTCTGAAGCTTGCTGAGTTGGAGCTGGAGCGCTCCAGGTCGCGTCCTACTGCGGGGTTCTCCCAGGGTGAAGAATTCTTGCTTGGCGAAATTGATCTAATCAGTCGACAACTGCAAGGTTGGTAGCATTTGTTTCTTGACTTCCTCCTTGAGATGTGCTGGTTATAACTTGTAATTTCTAGGTGCAGATGTGAACCCGGATTAGCAGGCTGAGCAGGCTCGGGTTGAAGAGCGGGTCACCCGGGAGGCGAATGTCGATTCGTACGAGGGTCGCCACTTCTGGTCGAACAAATCAAGAAGGTGAATTCTCGCGTGCATGCTCGATCAAACTTGGCGGGCTGCCTTTCTCCTTGAAGGATGCCGGAAGACCCTCAGCCACATCCACTGTATGTACTTCCCCCACTATGGGCAGCGGCACGGGTTGGCCGCCTTGTTGGAGAGGTTCCGCGAAGGTGACGCGTTGAAGGAGGTGGTCCACGCCCAACTCGTCGCCGGGGCGAACGTGGCGCTGGCGTAAGTCCGACTGCACCGGCCAAACCTTCCTCTGGAAATGTTGCTAGGTGGCCTGCCCGGGGATGATGATTACGCCGACACCTTGCCAGTTGCGCGCTAGATGATTGAGCAGGTCCAAAAGTTGAGTGAGCGCATTGTAGGGCCACTCGACGCGCCGAAGGATGAGCCTGCAGATTAAGGGCAGCAATCTTCTGTTGTATAGGGTTAGTTATAGGAGGCGAATTTGTCAATGTAAATGCCAATGTATGAGGTTAGGGGAGCTCCCGAGTAAGCAAGTTGAAACTATTTGCATTACTGTGCGAGTATCTGTTGTGATTCTTGACCTGTATGGCGCAGTCCCCGAGTGCACTGGGTGGTGGCCTAGGGCTGTGTCGTGGACCTATATGGCGCAGCCCCCGAGTACTTCGAGTGGCGTCCTAGGATTTCAAGTGACACCTGTATAGCGCAGCCCCCGAGTATGTCGGGTGGCGGATTAGGATTTTAGGACTTGACCTGTATGGCGCAGCTCCCGAGTGGTTCGGGTGGCGGCCTAGGATTTTACGAATTGGGCTTGTATGGCGCAGCCCCCGAGTAGTTCGAGTGGAGGCCTAGGACTTCAAATGATACCTGTAAAGCGCAGCCCCCGAGTGCGTCGGGCGGCGGCCAAGAATTCTTTTTGACTTGACCTATTTAGCGCGAGTCCCGAGCAGATCGGGTAGCGGATTAGGATTTTGCGAGTGGTGCCTGCATGGCGCAGCCCCCGAGTGGTTCGAGTGGCGGCCTAGGCTTTTCATATGACCTGTATGGCGTAGCCCCCGAGTGATTCGAGTGACGGCCTAGGATTATTGTTTGACCTGTATGGCACAACCCCCGAGTGGTTCGAGTGGCGGCCTAGGTTGTGGATTGCCTCGACTGAAAAGGTAACGGGGACAGCTTTTTCCTTAAATCACTTTATTGATTCTTGCGAGCAGGCCGCCTCATTAAAACCCTTCCAGTCCCCTTAGGTACCCTGGTAAGGGAAAGAGTGCGTCTGAGACCTGCCACCTTGAAATTCTTTCTTTGGTACAATCATTGGGTTGATTAGGCATAAAACCGGCAAAGTTGCACGATGTTCCATGGGTTGCTGCAGACTGCTCATGTCTTCGAGTCCTTCAGGCGGTAAGCTCCATTGCCGATTGCCTCCGTCACAATGTATGGGCCCTCCCATGGGGAGGCGAGTTTGTGTACCTTCTTCTGCTTGAGTCGGAGGACTAGGTCGCCTGTGACGAATGCCCTTGGCCGTCGCCTCCGTCCATGATAGTTGCGCAGGTCTTGTTGGAATATGGTTGATCGTGCCAGGGCGATGTCGCGGGCTTCATCCAGGATGTCCATGCTATCTTCGAGTGCTTCATCTGCATCTGACTCGTCGTAGGCGACCACTCGTGGTGCGTCGAACTTGATGTCGCAGGGGAGGAACGCCTCTGCACCATACACCATGAAGAATGGAGTGTACTGGTGAAAGAGCATTTTCCCTCATGTGTGGTTTTGGTAATTGAATGAAAATCTCTATGGACTAATGTTTGCATTGAGATATCATTATAGATCATGTCCATGGAATTGTGGAGTTCATGTGTTGGACTCTTGAAGCTTATGTGTTGAGTGGAGCATATTGCAAGTATGTCTTGAAGGATTCAAGACATCATATTAGTGAAGAAATGTTGGAAGATACAAGGTTGATCAAGATGTTGATCAACACACAAGATGTACCAAGAGCGATCATGTATCTCTTGGGATGGTAAACACTTGTCCGCATAGCTTTGTGAACTAACTCATGATATATGTGTGTGTGGTATCTTTATATGAGGTTAGGTATCTTCCCATGGGCTTGCATCAAATGAAGATTTCATATAGCTCATGGAGGATGACGTCATGTGGTGATCGTCATCAAGGTGAGATGTGCAAGACCAAGACCAACAGAAGCTTCTTGAAGAGATCCTATGCTTGGTGCTTGCAATGGATACGTGAAGATGAAGCTAAGCGAGACTCTCCCATTGTGAGCATGGGGGAGTATTTGGAGAAGTCTTCATCGAGCATGTGCTTGGACGCGCAATCAAGGAAAGATGAACCACTTGAAGAGATCAAGATAGTCTTCATCCAACTCAAGTGGAATGCTCAAGGCAAAGGTATGATCTTGATAGGGCTATAGGATAGATATGCGTATGTAGCGTACCTGCACTTTAAATAAGGCAGATACCTGTGTATAGTGCAAATCCCTGGATCAATTCATTTGCACACACAGTTTACGATGTAATATCACAACAAAGCATCAATTATATTACATCGATGATCCAGAATTACAAAATATTGGATACAAGTTGCATAGCGTAAAGCTAGCATTGAAAAAGTACACAGCGGAAATACAATAGCAGTGAGTCTCTATAACTTTCATGCTGCCACAGGCGAAAACATGTTGGTTGTAGACTCGAAACCTTTAAACGAAACCTCACTCGTCATCTGATCAAATCAGCAATAAGAAAAATATTGCAACAACGTGGGTCAGATTCCATTAAAAATGGAGTCTGGCAAGTGACACTATGGTGGACACTTATGGAAATAACTCTAAAGCCTATATGCATATTTGGCTGGTGGAGTTCAAGGCTAATTTGCATAAAGCCAATTTTTCCTACTCTTTTGAAAACACTTTTCTTGAAATCGACGAGTATGGCATGAAAACCATAAATCTCATCTTCCCTTGTTCACCCATCAAGTTTTATTTCTGAAGTTGGAATGGTGGAATCCTCCGTTGACGTCCTTGATCAGCTGCTCAAAATTGTCCGTAACCGGGGACACGGCTAAGTACTTAGTTTTACACTCTGCAGAGGTTGTGCACGTTCACCATTGTACCCATTCAACCCAAGGTATCCTTTACACACCATTTGTGATAAGGAAAGGAGAGAATGAGACAAGATCTTTCAGAAGCATTTTCCCTCCCACCTGGCTTGACCCGTTCCACCTAACATCCCCCTACATCTGCTTGTCAAGCCGGAGAGAGTCCACGCAACATAATTGATCAAGCCAGAGCCCATATGGCAATGGCTGCACTGGAAGCAATCGTCACTCGGAGTTCTTCAGATTCCTCTGTTCCTGGGTGGCCATTCTCAAGTGTACATACTCTAGGAACCATAGACATGGACCTGAGTAGCCACTCAACATAAACCATACAACCAATTACCACCCAGGTGTTTCATTCTTAACTTAGTAGAATTTAGATTTTCACAAAACAACATTTGCATAGCATCAATAATTCTACTAAGTATTGCATAGGAACCTAGACATCGGTATAAGGGATTCTACACAGGTTTAGCATAGCAACACATGCATATAAAAATACACTAAGTAATGCATATAAAAATAGGAAGTTTATGAGGTGTGCCACTTGCCTTTTAATGCTGTCGTTGTTCACAACTCTTTTCAACGACGAACGTTTGCTCTCCGTTTAATCTAAACAATATAAGCAAACAACAA
Organism: Poa annua; assembly: GCA_026929855.1. Lineage (NCBI taxonomy): Eukaryota > Viridiplantae > Streptophyta > Magnoliopsida > Poales > Poaceae > Poa > Poa annua. The sequence continues at coordinate 100,783,364 of CM049427.1, forward strand.
TACAACAAACAACAAAACACCTACAAACAAGTTTCTTAAACTTCTAAGGAAAACATGACATGCATGATATGCAAGTTATTTCTAAGGACTAGAGATGCATGCCATGCCATGAAAAATCTTTTAAGTTAATGCAAGGAAAATAGGTGGGTCAAGAATGACTAAGGACTAAGGTCTTAAGTTGGAGAAAAAAAATACTTTGTTTTATATCATCTTTAAACAAGCACTCTAATGGCTTAGCCATGATGTGCAAGATACTTAGAGAAAAATACTAAGTCTATAAGGTGATCAACAATTACTATCAACTCTTTGTAAATTGGATATTCGCTAAAGTGAGAGAGACAGACACCCGGCCAGCCACTTAATTTGTGGAACAGGTCTCATGTACGTGGACATGTAAGGTTTGTTTCCAGGCCGCTTCATCTCACTATGCCGCTAGGATCCAACAACTTCAAGATGATAACATCATGATCAAAATTTGTTTAAGTCTAAAAGACAAGATTAGGAAAGAGGTAAAAGATAGAAAGAAAGATGTAGTTGTCCTCCAGGCTTCATCTCCATACTTGTAACTTTCTTCTGGATGATGTCTTGATTGAGCTCTTGGTAGTCTTGATGAATCTTCAGACTTGATGGTTCTTGTATCCTCGAGGCTGGTCTTGGATTTACTTAGTCTTCATGAAGTCTCAGAGGAGAAGAAAGGACAGAGAGAGAGACTTAGAGAATAAAAGGGAGGTTGGCCTTCTTGAACTTCTTCTCACTTTTCTTCTAAGTGCTTGACATCTTGAGGATGCTTCCAGAGTCTGTTTTCTTCTAAGTCCTTCATGAACTTCTTCTTGATTTTCTTCTAAGTGTTTCTTCTCCTTGAAGATACTTCTGAAGTCTTGTTTTTGGCTAAGTCCTTCATTGGTCTTCCAGCTCCATATTGAAAATCCTAAGTGTCTAGTGCATAGCACTTCTCCCCAAAATACTAAGTTTGAAAATAATTCCTAACTTAGAGAAAACTAATGAAGAGGGGTTTTTCTATGAGAATAAAATATGCTATGAATGAAATGAAATTTTAAATCACAAGAAACATAAAAATAACTTTTGTGATTTCTTTATAAATATGCATGAATTTATAAATGCAATTTAATTAATTTCTAGTTTTGGAAATTATAATAAAAGGAATAATTATAAGATTAAAGTTTCCTATGACTAAATTTTTATAACAAAATTTTATACTTAGTGTTAATAGACAGAGAGCATTTAATTAAATCTATTGCAATTGGATTTAAATTAAAAATAATGTTTCTATTAAAAGTTATTTAAACAAAATAGTCAAACTTATTCAAATTGAACACACAACTATGAAATCATTCAAAAATTACTCAAAAATATTTTATAGTAGTGGCATTAATTTACAAATATTCTAAAGTTTCTAAAACATATTTATTTGCAATTTTTGGATTTATAGATTTAAAGTTATTACAAATATACTCAATTCACCATTTGAAATTTGAATATTTTATACTAAGTCAAATTTGAATTTTGGCCGATCTAAATTAATCTACATGTCCAGAGCTTTCCAAATATATAAAAATTATTAAATTTGGAGTTGTGGTTAAAATGTTATAGATGTTTTAATTACAGGGACTAATCTGCAAATTTTCCTATTAAAATTAAAATAGAAAAAGAATTACACGCTGGCGCTGACTGTGCAGGCCTCGTCAGCGCTGACGTGGTGCTGACGTGGCTTAAGTGATCAGATCTGATCCGTACGATCTAGATCTAACGGTCGGTAATCAACCGTACCGTTTCGTTTTAGTCGATCTAATCGTGGCCGCGGGATCTTGATCGGACGGACGAGATCTAACGGCAAAAGAAAGCGGCGCTAGGTCGCCGGAGACCTCGCCGGAGATGATTTGCGCGGTGGCGACGCGGGTTCTACGCAATCTAGGTGGTCCTGGGAAGAGTGGCTTGTACCAGGACGTACGGGAGGCCGTGGCGAACTTGGTGGCGAAGTCGACGATGCTGGGGAGCACGGATGCGCCGGAGGTTGCTCGCCGGAGTTGCTCCCGCGGGCGGTTTTCTTCGGGCGAGGAAGAACGTGACGTTCTGGAACAAAAACAAATCCCCGATGGTGTCAAGAAGATGCGCACGTGGACAGGGAGTCGAGAGGGAGTCGCGGAAAGGTTCGAGGGGCTTTGTACTCACCGGTTTTTGAAGAACACGGCGGCGGCAATGTCGGGGAGGCGGCGGATGTTTCCGAGCAGACTGGAGGTGATGCGCTAGGGTTTTGAGTGCGGAAGAGGGCGGCGATGCTGGGGTATTTATGGGGCGCATGGAGAAGGATTACTCCGCAATAAAAGGATCGGATTGATCCGATTTTGGTTTCGGTTAGAGTTCGTTCGTGATACGATTTGGGGAAGGTGATGACATGTGGGTCCCGCGCGTCAGTGAGAGGAGGAAGAAGATGGGCCGCTGCTGGGCTTCGGGCGGCTGCGCGCGCGGCAGACAGGAGATGGGCTTCGGCCCAATGGCTCGAGCTGTTCCTTTTTTTTTTGACAAATTCTTTTCTGTTTTACAACTTTTAATTCACAATTTATTTTTAAACTTAACGAAACCTTTTCAGAAAAATTCATAAAAACATGTTTTGGAAAGCTAATTCAATTTAGAACTTTTTGGTAGTATTCTTGCCCAAAAATAAAATTAAATAAAAGGGAAATTATAAAAGACACAATTAACATGTTTATGGATTAATTTCCAAAACAAACATTTAAATAAATATTAAATTTCAAACTCTTATTTAATTTAAGCCACAATATGAAATGATGCTTATGCATGATTGCATGAGTGCAATGCTTGAATCCTTTTTCAAAAGTAATATTATGTTTTATTTCAAGATAATCATTTGAACTTCATAAACAACCTTGGAAAGGAATTTTGATTTAATTCTTTTCTTATATAGAATACATATTCATGAAAATCATTTTAGATGTTGAAAATAAATGGAATTCATTTTAAGTTAATGAAATGTTTATTTGGATAATCCATGTTTTAAGTAGTTTAAAAAGATCACTTATAAATATTATTTTAATTTATGAATAGCTATGGCTATGTGATTGGAATCAATTTCTTATATGTAACTATTTACTTAAAATAAAATGGATTGTAGTTTGTAAAATATTTGTCAACTACACTTTTAGGTTTTTGAAATACAGTGGAAAATAAAAAATGTTTAAACTGTGACATTTGAATTATTAAACTCTTTCAATAAGTTTGAAGTCTTTTATAGTTGGTTTCCTTTTGCATTTAATATTTTATTTTAATAAAAAGAAAAGTTTTAAATTTTAATGATTTTTGAATATTATAAAATGTTGGGATGTTACAGACTACCATCCTTAAAAGGAATCTCGTCCCCGAGATTCGGAGAAGCTGAAAAGAAAGCAAAGGCTTGAATGATTCTGATACTCGAGATGTTTTGAGAAATGAAATTTCGGACATGGAAACTTGAAAACTTGTAGGGAATAAATTTTTCTAATTGGGAGGATGGAAAGAAAGATAGTTTGAGATCTCTGGGTTTAAGCGATTGTGTTTGAATTCTCTAGGTGGCTACCACCCTTAAAAGAAAAGTTTTGTTGATAATTAAATATTCTAATGCACAACAAAAATCAAGATAATCCATTACAAACATCATCTAACAAACATCAAGCAACAAGGTTCAAACAGAAATCGAACAATTCATTTATCAAATAAAACACACCAAAGTCGTGGGAATACGAAAGTAACAGTACTGCCATACCACAATTTGATAGGTCAATACACTAAATCGATACGATAAGCTAAATAAGATAACTGGTGGTCCCTCTAACATGGTTTTGATTGCTACACTTATCCTTCCTAAATATTAAGCTTGCGTTTTATTGCGTGGTTATTTACCACAAGCGTGACTTCTTCCTCAGTTGACTCTTCCAACAGCACCTCTTCGGGGTCTTCTTCCACTGGTCCTTCCTCCTTCGTAGCTGCAGATACAGTCACATCTCCAGTGCCTTGGTCACCTCCTTCAGCTACTGGCGGTGGTGGAGGTGGAATGAGTTGCGCCTCAAGCATGGCAATTTGCTCATCCTTGCCAAGGTTCTCCAAATGTAGGTCATGGATGAGTTCCTCCAACTGACCAATAAGATTTTCAGAAGCCTAGAGTTCTTGGGTTTTTGCGTGTATGACGGCTTGTGCATGATTTGCGACGTCATAAGTCTGTTGGACTCTCCTGGTCAGACAGTTGATGAGATAATCCAAGTCTTCAAACGTCTTGTTAACGAGGGGCAGGTCCAGACGATTTCCCATGTGAGCCATCGAGAGACCATGTGCATTCCTCTTCCCAAAGGCACGGAAGGGCGATCCTGGTGCTAGCTTGAATCGATACTTGTAACACAAACGAGCCATTAAGTCCACCATAGCTATGTTCACTCCCTCAATCCACTCTGGGTAGTAGGTGACATAGTCCACGGGCTCGAAGTCTGGCATCGTAGGATCCGGGGTCATGATGGTGCGTATTTCCCAGTGTATACCATGGGGTATGTCGGTCTCCTCCTTCCTTCCTCGGAAATAGGGTGGTGGTAGCTTCAGTACACTTGTCAACCTAGACAGCTGCCTCCCAAAGATGAAACCCGACAAAACTCCAGCATACGCAGTCTCAGTGTATTCTCCCATCTAAAATTTTGAACAGGTAAGAGTATTATAATTTAAAAGAAAAGGGAAAGATGCAAGACAAGATAAATAAAGTAAAACAATATTAGAGGAAACTTCAAAATTTTACTCATATTTTTGGAAACCTAGTTTAGTTAACTATTTAACCTTTGGGGTCTCAGTCCAATCCTAGGGGTTTCGAACCTACAGGCAACACAGTGCTCTGATACCATCTGTAGCGTACCTGCACTTTAAATAAGGCAGATACCTGTGTATAGTGCAAATCCCTGGATCAATTCATTTGCACACACAGTTTACGATGTAATATCACAACAAAGCATCAATTATATTACATCGATGATCCAGAATTACAAAATAGTGGATACAAGTTGCATAGCGTAAAGCTAGCATTGAAAAAGTACACAGCGGAAATACAATAGCAGTGAGTCTCTATAACTTTCATGCTGCCACAGGCGAAAACATGTTGGTTGTAGACTCGAAACCTTTAAACGAAACCTCACTCGTCATCTGATCAAATCTGCAATAAGAAAAATATTGCAACAACGTGGGTCAGATTCCATTAAAAATGGAGTCTGGCAAGTGACACTATGGTGGACACTTATGGAAATAACTCTAAAGCCTATATGCATATTTGGCTGGTGGAGTTCAAGGCTAATTTGCATAAAGCCAATTTTTCCTACTCTTTTGGAAACACTTTTCTTGAAATCGACGAGTATGGCATGAAAACCATAAATCTCATCTTCCCTTGTTCACCCATCAAGTTTTATTTCTGAAGTTGGAATGGTGGAATCCTCCGTTGACGTCCTTGATCAGCTGCTCAAAATTGTCCGTAACCGGGGACACGGCTAAGTACTTAGTTTTACACTCTGCAGAGGTTGTGCACGTTCACCATGGTACCCATTCAACCCAAGGTATCCTTTACACACCATTTGTGATAAGGAAAGGAGAGAATGAGACGAGATCTTTCAGAAGCATTTTCCCTCCCACCTGGCTTGACCCGTTCCACCTAACATCCCCCTACATCTGCTTGTCAAGCCGGAGAGAGTCCACGCAACATAATTGATCAAGCCAGAGCCCATATGGCAATGGCTGCACTGGAAGCAATCGTCACTCGGAGTTCTTCAGATTCCTCTGTTCCTGGGTGGCCATTCTCAAGTGTACATACTCCAGGAACCATAGACATGGACCTGAGTAGCCACTCAACATAAACCATACAACCAATTACCACCCAGGTGTTTCATTCTTAACTTAGTAGAATTTAGATTTTCACAAAACAACATTTGCATAGCATCAATAATTCTACTAAGTATTGCATAGGAACCTAGACATCGGTATAAGGGATTCTACACAGGTTTAGCATAGCAACACATGCATATAAAAATACACTAAGTAATGCATATAAAAATAGGAAGTTTATGAGGTGTGCCACTTGCCTTTGAATGTTGTCGTTGTTCACAACTCTTTTCAACGACGAACGTTTGCTCTCCGTTTAATCTAAACAATATAAGCAAACAACAATACAACAAACAACAAAACACCTACAAACAAGTTTCTTAAACTTCTAAGGAAAACATGACATGCATGATATGCAAGTTATTTCTAAGGACTAGAGATGCATGCCATGCCATGAAAAATCTTTTAAGTTAATGCAAGGAAAATAGGTGGGTCAAGAATGACTAAGGACTAAGGTCTTAAGTTGGAGAAAAAAAATACTTTGTTTTATATCATCTTTAAACAAGCACTCTAATGGCTTAGCCATGATGTGCAAGATACTTAGAGAAAAATACTAAGTCTATAAGGTGATCAACAATTACTATCAACTCTTTGTAAATTGGATATTCGCTAAAGTGAGAGAGACAGACACCCGGCCAGCCACTTAATTTGTAGAACAGGTCTCATGTACGTGGACATGTAAGGTTTGTTTCCAAGCCGCTTCATCTCACTATGCCGCTAGGATCCAACAACTTCAAGATGATAACATCATGATCAAAATTTGTTTAAGTCTAAAAGACAAGATTAGGAAAGAGGGAAAAGATAGAAAGAAAGATGTAGTTGTCCTCCAGGCTTCATCTCCATACTTGTAACTTTCTTCTGGATGATGTCTTGATTGAGCTCTTGGTAGTCTTGATGAATCTTCAGACTTGATGGTTCTTGTATCCTCGAGGCTGGTCTTGGATTTACTTAGTCTTCATGAAGTCTCAGAGGAGAAGAAAGGACAGAGAGAGAGACTTAGAGAATAAAAGGGAGGTTGGCCTTCTTGAACTTCTTCTCACTTTTCTTCTAAGTGCTTGACATCTTGAGGATGCTTCCAGAGTCTGTTTTCTTCTAAGTCCTTCATGAACTTCTTCTTGATTTTCTTCTAAGTGTTTCTTCTCCTTGAAGATACTTCTGAAGTCTTGTTTTTGGCTAAGTCCTTCATTGGTCTTCCAGCTCCATATTGAAAATCCTAAGTGTCTAGTGCATAGCACTTCTCCCCAAAATACTAAGTTTGAAAATAATTCCTAACTTAGAGAAAACTAATGAAGAGGGGTTTTTCTATGAGAATAAAATATGCTATGAATGAAATGAAACTTTAAATCACAAGAAACATAAAAATAACTTTTGTGATTTCTTTATAAATATGCATGAATTTATAAATGCAATTTAATTAATTTCTAGTTTTGGAAATTATAATAAAAGGAATAATTATAAGATTAAAGTTTCCTATGACTAAATTTTTATAACAAAATTTTATACTTAGTGTTAATAGACAGAGAGCATTTAATTAAATCTATTGCAATTGGATTTAAATTAAAAATAATGTTTCTATTAAAAGTTATTTAAACAAAATAGTCAAACTTATTCAAATTGAACACACAACTATGAAATCATTCAAAAATTACTCAAAAATATTTTATAGTAGTGGCATTAATTTACAAATATTCTAAAGTTTCTAAAACATATTTATTTGCAATTTTTGGATTTATAGATTTAAAGTTATTACAAATATACTCAATTCACCATTTGAAATTTGAATATTTTATACTAAGTCAAATTTGAATTTTGGCCAATCTAAATTAATCTACATGTCCAGAGCTTTCCAAATATATAAAAATTATTAAATTTGGAGTTGTGGTTAAAATGTTATAGATGTTTTAATTACAGGGACTAATCTGCAAATTTTCCTATTAAAATTAAAATAGAAAAAGAATTACACGCTGGCGCTGACTGTGCAGGCCTCGTCAGCGCTGACGTGGTGCTGACGTGGCTTAAGTGATCAGATCTGATCCGTACGATCTAGATCTAACGGTCGGTAATCAACCGTACCGTTTCGTTTTAGTCGATCTAATCGTGGCCGCGGGATCTTGATCGGACGGACGAGATCTAACGGCAAAAGAGAGCGGCACTAGGTCGCCGGAGACCTCGCCGGAGATGATTTGCGCGGTGGCGACGCGGGTTCTACGCAATCTAGGTGGTCCTGGGAAGAGTGGCTTGTACCAGGACGTACGGGAGGCCGTGGCGAACTTGGTGGCGAAGTCGACGATGCTGGGGAGCACGGATGCGCCGGAGGTTGCTCGCCGGAGTTGCTCCCGCGGGCGGTTTTCTTCGGGCGAGGAAGAACGTGACGTTCTGGAACAAAAACAAATCCCCGATGGTGTCAAGAAGATGCGCACGTGGACAGGGAGTCGAGAGGGAGTCGCGGAAAGGTTCGAGGGGCTTTGTACTCACCGGTTTTTGAAGAACACGGCGGCGGCAATGTCGGGGAGGCGGCGGATGTTTCCGAGCAGACTGGAGGCGATGCGCTAGGGTTTTGAGTGCGGAAGAGGGCGGCGATGCTGGGGTATTTATGGGGCGCATGGAGAAGGATTACTCCGCAATAAAAGGATCGGATTGATCCGACTTTGGTTTCGGTTAGAGTTCGTTCGTGATACGATTTGGGGAAGGTGATGACATGTGGGTCCCGCGCGTCAGTGAGAGGAGGAAGAAGATGGGCCGCTGCTGGGCTTCGGGCGGCTGCGCGCGCGGCAGACAGGAGATGGGCTTCGGCCCAATGGCTCGAGCTGTTCCCTTTTTTTTGACAAATTCTTTTCTGTTTTACAACTTTTAATTCACAATTTATTTTTGAACTTAACCAAACCTTTTCAGAAAAATTCATAAAAACATGTTTTGGAAAGCTAATTCAATTTAGAACTTTTTGGTAGTATTCTTGCCCAAAAATAAAATTAAATAAAAGGGAAATTATAAAAGACACAATTAACATGTTTATGGATTAATTTCCAAAACAAACATTTAAATAAATATTAAATTTCAAACTCTTATTTAATTTAAGCCACAATATGAAATGATGCTTATGCATGATTGCATGAGTGCAATGCTTGAATCCTTTTTCAAAAGTAATATTATGTTTTATTTCAAGATAATCATTTGAACTTCATAAACAACCTTGGAAAGGAATTTTGATTTAATTCTTTTCTTATATAGAATACATATTCATGAAAATCATTTTAGATGTTGAAAATAAATGGAATTCATTTTAAGTTAATGAAATGTTTATTTGGATAATCCATGTTTTAAGTAGTTTAAAAAGATCACTTATAAATATTATTTTAATTTATGAATAGCTATGGCTATGTGATTGGAATCAATTTCTTATATGTAACTATTTACTTAAAATAAAATGGATTGTAGTTTGTAAAATATTTGTCAACTACACTTTTAGGTTTTTGAAATACAGTGGAAAATAAAAAATGTTTAAACTGTGACATTTTGATTATTAAACTCTTTCAATAAGTTTGAAGTCTTTTATAGTTGGTTTCCTTATGCATTTAAAATTTTATTTTAATAAAAAGAAAAGTTTTAAATTTTAATGATTTTTGAATATTATAAAATGTTGGGTTGTTACAGACTACCACCCTTAAAAGGAATCTCGTCCCCGAGATTCGGAGAAGCTGAAAAGAAAGCAAAGGCTTGAATGATTCTGATAACTCGAGATGTTTTGAGAAATGAAATTTCGGACATGGAAACTTGAAAACTTGTAGGGAATAAATTTTTCTAATTGGGAGGATGGAAAGAAAGATAGTTTGAGATCTCTGGGTTTAAGCGATTGTGTTTGAATTCTCTAGGTGGCTACCACCCTTAAAAGAAAAGTTTTGTTGATAATTAAATATTCTAATGCACAACAAAAATCAAGATAATCCATTACAAACATCATCTAACAAACATCAAGCAACAAGGTTCAAACAGAAATCGAACAATTCATTTATCAAATAAAACACACCAAAGTCGTGGGAATACGAAAGTAACAGTACTGCCATACCACAATTTGATAGGTCAATACACTAAATCGATACGATAAGCTAAATAAGATAACTGGTGGTCCCTCTAACATGGTTTTGATTGCTACACTTATCCTTCCTAAATATTACGCTTGCGTTTTATTGCGTGGTTATTTACCATAGGCGTGACTTCTTCCTCAGTTGACTCTTCAAACAGCACCTCTTCGGGGTCTTCTTCCACTGGTCCTTCCTCCTTCGTAGCTGCAGATACAGTCACATCTCCAGTGCCTTGGTCACCTCCTTCAGCTACTGGCGGTGGTGGAGGTGGAATGAGTTGCGCCTCAAGCATGGCAATTTGCTCATCCTTGCCAAGGTTCTCCAAATGTAGGTCATGGATGAGTTCCTCCAACTGACCAATAAGATTTTCAGAAGCCTGGAGTTCTTGGGTTTTTGCGTGTATGACGGCTTGTGCATGATTTGCGACGTCATAAGTCTGTTGGACTCTCCTGGTCAGACAGTTGATGAGATAATCCAAGTCTTCAAACGTCTTGTTAACGAGGGGCAGGTCCAGACGATTTCCCGTGTGAGCCATCGAGAGACCATGTGCATTCCTCTTCCCAAAGGCACGGAAGGGCGATCCTGGTGCTAGCTTGAATCGATACTTGTAACACAAACGAGCCATTAAGTCCACCATAGCTATGTTCACTCCCTCAATCCACTCTGGGTAGTAGGTGACATAGTCCACGGGCTCGAAGTCTGGCATCGTAGGATCTGGGGTCATGATGGTGCGTATTTCCCAGTGTATACCATGGGGTATGTCGGTCTCCTCCTTCCTTCCTCGGAAATAGGGTGGTGGTAGCTTCAGTACACTTGTCAACCTAGACAGCTGCCTCCCAAAGATGAAACCCGACAAAACTCCAGCATACGCAGTCTTAGTGTATTCTCCCATCTAAAATTTTGAACAGGTAAGAGTATTAGAATTTAAAAGAAAAGGGAAAGATGCAAGACAAGATAAATAAAGTAAAACAATATTAGAGGAAACTTCAAAATTTTACTCATATTTTTGGAAACCTAGTTTAGTTAACTATTTAACCTTTGGGGTCTCAGTCCAATCCTAGGGGTTTCGAATCTACAGGCAACACAGTGCTCTGATACCATCTGTAGCGTACCTGCACTTTAAATAAGGCAGATACCTGTGTATAGTGCAAATCCCTGGATCAATTCATTTGCACACACAGTTTACGATGTAATATCACAACAAAGCATCAATTATATTACATCGATGATCCAGAATTACAAAATATTGGATACAAGTTGCATAGCGTAAAGCTAGCATTGAAAAAGTACACAGCGGAAATACAATAGCAGTGAGTCTCTATAACTTTCATGCTGCCACAGGCGAAAACATGTTGGTTGTAGACTCGAAACCTTTAAACGAAACCTCACTCGTCATCTGATCAAATCTGCAATAAGAAAAATATTGCAACAACGTGGGTCAGATTCCATTAAAAATGGAGTCTGGCAAGTGACACTATGGTGGACACTTATGGAAATAACTCTAAAGCCTATATGCATATTTGGCTGGTGGAGTTCAAGGCTAATTTGCATAAAGCCAATTTTTCCTACTCTTTTGAAAACACTTTTCTTGAAATCGACGAGTATGGCATGAAAACCATAAATCTCATCTTCCCTTGTTCACCCATCAAGTTTTATTTCTGAAGTTGGAATGGTGGAATCTTCCGTTGACGTCCTTGATCAGCTGCTCAAAATTGTCCGTAACCGGGGACACGGCTAAGTACTTAGTTTTACACTCTGCAGAGGTTGTGCACGTTCACCATTGTACCCATTCAACCCAAGGTATCCTTTACACACCATTTGTGATAAGGAAAGGAGAGAATGAGACGAGATCTTTCAGAAGCATTTTAGCTCCCACCTGGCTTGACCCGTTCCACCTAACATCCCCCTACATCTGCTTGTCAAGCCGGAGAGAGTCCACGCAACATAATTGATCAAGCCAGAGCCCATATGGCAATGGCTGCACTGGAAGCAATCGTCACTCGGAGTTCTTCAGATTCCTCTGTTCCTGGGTGGCCATTCTCAAGTGTACATACTCCAGGAACCATAGACATGGACCTGAGTAGCCACTCAACATAAACCATACAACCAATTACCACCCAGGTGTTTCATTCTTAACTTAGTAGAATTTAGATTTTCACAAAACAACATTTGCATAGCATCAATAATTCTACTAAGTATTGCATAGGAACCTAGATATCGGTATAAGGGATTCTACACAGGTTTAGCATTGTCGTGGTGGTGTCACGGCAGATGCCATAGGATGGCTAATTTGTGGGGCCGATGGACGTTGGTGGATCCGGGGAGGGATAGCGAGCTTAAGAGCTCACACAGGGAGGATCCCGGTAAAACCGAGATCTCCCAAGAACAAAGAACAAGAACAAAGTGCAAAAGGGGAAGATCTAACAAATACAAACAAATGCACGAAGGCACAAAGCACACACACGATATACCCAGGTTCAGGGCCCTCGCGAGGAGGTAACACCCCTACTCCTGCCTTTCCTCTCTATATATTGGTGGTATAAGGACTACAACTTGCTACAAGATCTGTCAAAGGTAGAAGTACGAAGAACTAGATGAACTCAAGGTGAGAAGGAGTAACTGCTCTAAGAGTAAAAGCGACTATAGCTTTGGCTCTGAAGTTGGTCTCTCCCTCTCAGGAGCAGTTATGGCGCCTTTTATAGAGGTCCGGCCGGGAGGGCCGGAAACCCTAATTTGGCTTGGCCCCACCGGACAGGCCTAGCCGGGATGTCGTCACCGGCTAGTGCGACCTAGTCGCCGGACTATCCGGTGTAGCCCCTTCGTCATCATCTCGTTAAGGACGGCAGGCGCCGTCCCGCATCATCATTGTCCCCTAGTCAGAGATAAGACATGTCTTTGCCCATCCCGGATAGCCTTTTCCGGATTGTCGGGCTAGGCATGTCAGGTCTTGTCATACCACGGTCGTACCGGCTGACGCGCTCCTGTGTCAGGCGGGAGGTGACCATGCTTCCGTGTCAGGCGGGAGGTGACCATGCTTCCGTGTCAGGCGGAATGGTACTTCCCCCCGCTATAAACGGGAAAGCCTGCTACGGACCGTTGACGGCCTACCGGAAGCCCTCACGCCGGCTACCTCCTCGCTTGCCACTTAGTCTCTTCTGCATAAGATCAACACCGAGAGATACATTCCGGTTAGTACTTATCCGGAATACCTATCAGGTAAAGCCGAATACTCCTTCATCCGAAAGTCTCCCCAGAGTCGTAGATCCGGGATCCTTCCCGGAGACGTCCGAGCTCGTCTCAGGATGCGTATCTCTAGGCCTAGCCTCCCAACGATGTCTTAGCCTACCAGCAAAGACATCTTTGAGAAGCTAGTTCTTAGAGGAACCATCCGCTCATGCTTGTACTGCGGCTGTGAGGACCGGGGGTGTCTATTTATAGCTGCCAGAGCTGACCCTTGCGGTTGCCAGGAAACACTTTTTCCTCCTCCAGTGCCTAAGGGTCAGGTTGCCCTTTCGGCACACCAGGAGGTGTCCCTTGTTGTCGCCAAAGGTCAAGCACTGTTGATATTTACCGGATTACACCGGGATCTGCCCCTACTCGGGGGGTAGCCCCCCGACACTAGTCCCCGAAGCTGGTGCTGCATAGCGACCTCGGATGATGTGCGGGATCAGCTTTAAACAACAACCATTTTCCGAGAACCAATTATACCATCCTTTTTTCCATGTCTAGATCGATTCTTCCCGAGATCTTTTTACCGAGCTCGCCTTAACCGGGAGGCGAAGCCTGCGACCGGATAGTACCATGCCAGCGAATCTCGACCGTTGATCTCCCGATGAATTCGAGACACTAAGCCAGGGCCCACCCGACGTCCCGTCTGCGCAGAGGCGCACTCGAGTGCTTCTGCGCACGCACGGTGTCGCTTGGGTTCCCGCACCGGGGAGCCGCATCCGATTCGGAATCGAACCGTTGGGGCCGTGTGGCCCTCGGTGTGGCCGGATCGAGCGCTCCGGATAGTGCCACGTGGCTCACGGCACCAAATAGATCCCACCCACGATCGTGGAGATCGTGGGCGGGAAAATCGGAAACCGCTCCGGAATCCCCCCCATAAATAGGGGGCCGGAACGGTCTCCTTCACTTCTTCTTCTTCGCTTCTCTTCTCCTTCACCGTCTCGAACTCGTCGCCGCCGCTGCGCTCGTCGCCCGCATGACGTCCCGCTCGCCGTTCGCCGGAGCTCGCACCCCGCCGTCCCTCTCGCACGCCGTCGATCTCCTCCTTCACCGGTGAGTTATTCTTCTCCGCTCCGGTGCTTTTCTTCGGTACAGTAACCGCCCGACCCCGGCCGTGCCATAGCACGAGCACGGTTGCGCCGCCGCCGGTGAGCACACCCGAGCGGCGCGCGTGAGGTGCACGGCGATGAATCATCGTGACGCTAGAATGTATATCGGTCCCCCGCATTTGTGCCTCGCTTGAGTCTAGCGCGAGCCTTTTTTTCCTCCCTTTGTTTTGATTATTTAGCACATGACAGATCTTGCGTCCCACCAACTCGGTAGTGTCGAGCAGTTTGTGCCCCGACATCCTCGTTTATGATAGACTAACTCCGACTAACCGCCGCTGCGCCTGCAGAGTAGCCCGAATAGTCCTGCATACTTCGACATGGGCGAAGAACGTGCTCGGGGGTGCTGGGATGGGTCCGAGACGAAGCAGTCAGATCTGGACTGGCTGTATCGGACTCACCGGATTCCTCCGGAAGTCGAGAGCCGTCTCCCGGGAGAGGATATTGCATCGGAACCCCAACCCGGGGAATACGTAGTATTCCTCGCGCAATTCGAGCGCGGGTTCGGGCTTCCGGCAAGCCCCTTCTTCCGCGACTTCCTCGACCTCTACGACCTTCAACCTCACCATCTTCCCGCCAACGCCATAATGATGCTCTCGGTCTTCACCACATATGCGGAGGCATACCTCGGCATCTGACCCTTCTTGGATCTCTGGGCCAAGTACTTTATTCTCCGTCGCCAAGCCATCCCCAATCCGGATAAGAAGGTTAAAGACTTAGTGGATTGTGGAGCGGCCACCACCATCCCCCGCGCGGATTCCGGATTCCCCATAGTTAAGGGACTAGAGTCCTGCCGGAAGTGGCAGCGGAGTTTCTTCTATGTGAAGAACCGGGAGCACTCTGGAGATGGTCCGGGATCCTCGAACCCGGATTTCATCAATCTGCCGGAGTTCATTATTGGTCCTCCGCGCGAGTTCGGTCTCTGGAAGAAGCTTCCGGATAGCGATGAGCTTACTTGCATGCACGAGGTTCTGCACGTGCTAACACAGAAGATGACCGGGGATGATCTCCTGCGGTGCTTCATTGTTCGCCGGGTCTGCCCTCTTCAAAACCGAGTGCACAAGATGTGCCACATGTCCGGGAACTATGATCCCACTAGGACTAGTATCTTTGGGCTAAGCCATGCCGGTGTCGTCCGTCGCGTTCGAGCTATTGCCCGGACGGAGATGACGGAGGACTACATTTGGGGGGTCCTTGGGGGATGTCGGAGAAGACCATGCGACCAGGTGCTTATATCAGTCTTTCGTGCCTTCGCCTTCGTGCATGCGTTCACCTGGACACCGACACGGCCTAACTTGTTTGCGCAGTTGTTCGAGCGTCAACACGAAGAAGACGCCGTCCACGTCAACGGGAATTACACGCCGGACTTCCCGAAACCGGACGTGATGCCGAGAGAGGATCCCGACGGCGAGGACCACCTCGCCATCCCTTTCGTCAAGGCCCCGGGTAATCCTTCAACTCCAGAGGCAGTTTTCATTTCTTCGGATGATGAGGATGAGATTGACTCCGAGATTCTCGATGTTATTGATGCTCTCCCTTTGAATTGGGCCTCAGCTGTGGTTCCGAAACCGACAACCGGGACCAAACGGGCCGAGAGCCGGAAGCGCGCGGCTTCCGACACCGAGGGGGCCGATAATCCCGGCAACCCCCCCAAGAAGAGCAAACCGACTAAGCCGACCACCGAGAAGCCTGCTCGGCGCTGGCAAAGGGGTCCTCCCCTTGTGGATTCCGGGTACGTCCTCCTTGCCTTATGTTATTTGACTTTGTTTTCTCCACAACTTTTACTAAGACATTTCCTTTCAGTGACGCGCTCGAGCTCCCGACACCCGCTGTTCCTCCTCCTCCGGGAACTCGGACTCCCAGCCCGGCTCGGGCCTCTCCTTCACCTCTTTGCCCTTCTGCTCGAGGAAGTGAAGCCGCCGCCTCCGGTGCCGCACCGGCAAGCGTCGCGACCTCGGATGCACCTCCGGTGATCGACGAGACCGCGGTGCAGGCCACGACCATCGCGGGAGAAGTGCTTCTTCCGGAGAGCCCGCGCCGGGTTCCCGGGCTGGAGGCAGAGATCCTCAGCCCTCGCCGGGAACCTGCGGCAAGTGGCGCCTCTCGGCCAGCCGCGACTAAGACCATCCCGGAGAAGCAGCGTACAGCCTCCTCCCGGCGAGCAGATCAAGCTCCCAAGTCTCGCAGCAAGGCTGCTGGGCAGAAAACGCCTTCTGCCCCACCCGCAGCTGCCCCGACATCCTCGTCTCAGGACTTGGTGCTGCGCCCGGGTACGTTTTCCTCGTTACCACCGCCTCCCGCCGAGATCCCTACTTCTGCCTTGCGGATGTTGCGAGCAACGGTCAACTCCTTTGTATCTTCAGGATCCCGGGATGTTGCTGCTACCCGCGCTGCCGGCAGCTCCGGCATTCGGGTTGTTGATGACTTCAACAAGGCCTGGCTTGCTGCCGACGCTTCCGAGACTGCACGGGACTTGCACGCTGCAGGCCCGAGCCGCAGCGCTCAAGCCCTGCATGCTCTCCAGGTGGCCGCGCTGGATGTCACCCGAGTAAGCGAGGTAAGCTTTTCCTCTTTCAAAAAACGCATTTGTTCCTTCCACCACCACTAGTCCCCGAGATTGGTGCTTAGTGCTCTAGATTCCACCGAATAGCAGATCACTAGGTTCCAATCTTAGAGAAAAATCCAGGACTTGGACACCGAGTCCCCGAGATCCTCCCAACCGGATAGGTTGCTTTGAAATTTGCTCCACCACTAGTCCCCGAAATTGGTGCTTAGTGCTCTAGATTCCACCGAATAGCAGATCACTAAGTTCCAATCTTAGAGAAAAATTCACGACTCGGACACCGAGTCCCCGAGATCCTCTCACCTGGTTTTTTTACACCTTTTCCATACTAACTTCGCCTTCTTTGTCTTGCTTTCAGGAGTGCAGCCAAAAACGCCGCAACATCTTCAACCGGGTTCTCGCTGAACTCGGTCAATCCAAGAAATCCGAGGAGCGCTTCCGGGAGGAGCGAGACGCGGCGCGCCAGATCTCGGTGGACCAGAAGACTGCTCTTTCCACCGCGCAATCCGAGATCGCGTGGCTGAACGGCGAGCTCGGAAAGGTCCAGGCTGCTATGTCCGAGATAAAGACGCGCTTCATCGAGGCGACCAAGAAGCAGAAAGAGACCCTGGACCAATCGGTGGCGCGCGCGGATAACGCCGAGACCGAGCTGGGTCTTCTCCAGTCGCGCTCCGATACTTGGCTCACCGAACTTACCGTGTTGAACCGGGATCTCAACAGTGAGTAATCCGACATCCCTCTTCTCCTGTTACTTCCCTTATTTGTTGTTGCTTTTCTTATGACTTAGCCGTTTGACAGCTCTTCTTTTTAAAGGAGAGTTTGAGCACTCCCGAGAAGCTGCCGCCAAAGCTGTTGCCGCCTTCCGAGAGAAGCGCGCCGGGAAGGGTCCCATCTCGGATGCCTGGGACATCGAGGATCACCTCGTTGCCCTGAAGGCCCGGATAGTACCCCTCCGGTCTATCGGGACGGATCTGCTCAGCGCCGCGATCCATGTCCACGGCGTATTGTGGCCAAGCATCCGCGGGACGCTCTCGATTCCGCAGCTCGCGGGCGCACTCCGGGGTGCCGGGAGTCGTCTCCACGCGTGGAAGCGTTCCGGTGCGCGTGCTGGTGCCGACCAGGTCTTGACCCAAGTACTTAGCTAGTACGAAGGTCTTGATCTGGCGGCGATTCAGCGCCTGCGGACGGTGTCGCCATGGGTCAATGATCCGGAGAAGGTCCAGCAGCGGCAAGAGGTGGCGCACCGCATCGCCAAGTGGTCCAACATCCGTGCCTTCACCGCCAGCACCGTTTCCTCAGAGTCTGAATCAGACTATGCGGACTCCGAAGACACCAGCGCAACTGGCGGTGCGGAAGAGGAGCTCCCGGAAGAGGATGATGGCGCCTCCGGTGCTGCGCCCGAGAACGTGCTTCCCCGGGATGCAACGTCTTCACGGAGAGCCGAGGCCCCCGAGACCGAGGTGCTTCCCGAAGCCCCGAGCAGCGCTGCCGGAATCGAAGCTGAAATTACTCCTGCTGCTGCTCCTGCTGCTGCTGCTGCCACTGCTCCCGAGGCCGCTGCTTCCGAGGTTACTGCCACCGAAGTCTCCGTTGAGAAGCCGACTTCCCCTGCCGCTTAAAAACTTAAAGTAGATTCGTCAAATCCCCGGGATGCCGGGTGTCATATGTAATATATACTTATGTTATTTCTGTTTCACCGTGAACTATTTATTCGAACAACTTATGTCAATGTACTCAGCTTTTAGTTCCCGAATTGCCTTTCATGTTTACCGTACTTAGGTAATTTCTGCTCTTGTCTACCGTTTCGGCGTTCGACAGTCGAGTCACAAAACTCCACATACGGCATACATTACTTAAAACAATCCGAGTTCCTACTAACCGAATTCCCGACATAAAAAACAACTAAGTTAGTAAAAACAAGCATGCCGGATAAGTTCCTGCTCCAAGTCCCCGAGACCATTTTCGTGTTCCCCACCTTCCCTCTCTTTGCTCTTGACTACCATTTCGGCGTTCGTCAGTCGAGTCACAAGATGATTTCACATGACATACATTACTTTGACTTTGAGAATCGGATTCGGAACTTTCCCGGCATGCACACAGTAAAATATAAGATAGCTATCCGGCAGTCCCCGGGTTCCTTCCCGGGATGTCGGTAGAAAACAGTAAATGAACTTGACAAAAATAACAAGACAAGCTCATAACCAGGCAGTCCCCGGGTTCCTCCCGGGGTGCCTTACTTTCCTTAATACTGAAAAATTGAGATACAACATATACTGAACCTTTTACGTGTAAAAGGGGTGAAGTAGAGCTACATTCCATGGACGCTTGGTTTCCTCACCGGATTTGTCCATTATACCTTTCCTAGCCTCCTGTGCATCTACAAGGTAATAAGAATCATTGTGCAATGCCCTGCTTATCACAAAAGGTCCCTCCCATGGAGGTGACAACTTATGCATTCCGGCCGTGCGTTGGATGAGCCTCAGCACCAGATCTCCTTCCCGGAACACTCTCGGGTGTACTTTCCGGCTATGATAGCGACGGAGGTTCTGTTGATAAATTGCCGACCGAGATAGTGCCAATTCTCTGGCCTCTTCGAGTAAATCTACATCATCTTCTCGGGCCTCTTTTGCCTCAGTCTCGGTGAACATTGTCACTCTCGGGGAGTCATACTGTATGTCGGTTGGGAGTACTGCCTCAGCCCCGTATACCATGAAGAATGGCGTGTACCCGGTAGATCTATTCGGTGTAGTCCGGAGACCCCATAGCACTGCCGGTAATTCCTCTATCCAGCATCCCGGAGTTCTCAATAGTGGTTCGATCAAACGAGCTTTGATGCCGGCCAAGATCAAGGCATTTGCCCTTTCGAATTGCCCATTTGCTTCCGGGTGTGCGACTGATGCTACATCCAGCCGGATTCCCTTTTCAACACAAAATCGAGCGAATTCCCCCACAACGAAGTTTGTTCCATTATCTGTGATAATGCTGTGTGGGTATCCGTATCTCAAGATGATGTCTTTCAGGAATTGCACAGCGGTGTGTCCATCGCACTTCCGGATTGGCTTGACCTCTATCCACTTAGTGAACTTGTCCACCATGACAAGTATGTGTGTCATATTGCCCCTTGCCGGCTTGAATTGCCCGACCATGTCCAAACACCATACTGCGAATGGCCAAGTGATGGGGATTGTTTTCAGTGCTGACGCCGGCATGTGTATCCGGTGAGCAAATCTCTGGCATCCCCCACACTTCCGGACAATATCTTCTGCTTGCTGCAATGCAGTGGGCCAGTAGAACCCATGCCGGAACGCCTTTGCCACCAGGGCCCGGGATGATGCATGATGTCCGCACTCTCCTTGATGTATTTCCACCAGCATCTCTTGTCCTTCTGCCGGTTCCACACATCTCTGGAGTACCTCGGTGACACTTCTCTTGTACAGCTCTTGATTGATGACAGTGTATGCCTTTGATCTTCGCAATATCTGCCGAGCTTCCACTTCATTTTCCGGGAGACTTCCCTCCAAGATGTACGCCATAATGGGCTGTGCCCATCCCGGGACAGGTCTCTCCGGGAACATGGGAGTGTCTATGTCCATTGGTTCTGCCGACATCACCTCCATCATCATCTTTCTTTGCCTCTCCGAGCACTGGGATGCAGTCCCCGGGTTCGATGTTACGCTCCCGACATCTACTTCCATGGGTACGGTATCTGAACCAGGCTCCTTGGGGATGAAGATAGATTCTGACTCGGGTGATGGTTGAATAGATGGCTTCCTTAGATGCTCTAGGGCTATCCCGGGTGGGATGGCATCCCGAGATGACCCTAGCTTGGACAAGACATCCGCTGCTTCGTTTTCTCCTCTGGGCACATGTTTGAACTCGCACCCTTCAAAAAATCCGGAAATTTTTTGCACATGAAATCTGTACAAGGCCATGTTTGCATCAAGGGCATCCCAATTCCCCGACACCTGTTGTACTACAAGATCCGAGTCACCAAAGCACTCTATTCGGCGGATGCCGATTTCCTTGGCGACATTCAGTCCATGAACCAACGCCTCATATTCCGCGACATTGTTGGATGCCCGAAAATGGATCTGCAGCACATACTTCAGTACATCTTGCTTTGGGGAAGTGAGGACCACTCCGGCACCCAATCCGATCTTAGCCTTTGAGCCATCGAAATGCATCCTCCAGAAATTGTAATCCGGTATCGGAGGTTCATACTGCATCTCGGCCCAGTCTACCAAGAAGTCCGGCAGCGCCTGCGACTTGATGGCATCTCGTCTCTCGTATGCCGGAGCGTACGGAGACAACTGGATGGCCCATTTGGCTACCCGGCCGCTAGCATCCTTGCAACCGATGATCTCGGCGAGAGGAGCTTCGCACACCACTGTGATCGGGTGTTCCTGAAAGTAGTGTTTGAGCTTGGTCACTGCCATGTACACCCCATATGCCATCTTTTGGTAGTGCGGGTAGTTCTGCTTTGATTCCGAGATCACCTCACTGAGGTAATATACCGGCCTCTGTATCAGCCTGGCCCCTTCTTCCCTTTCTACCACCATTGCCACACTGACTACCCGGTTGGTTGCGGCAATATATAGCAACATAGGTTCCTTGGGTAACGGGGATGCCAACACAGGTGCTGTTGAAAGCATTCTTTTCAGATCAATGAACGCTGCATCAGCTTGCGGGGTCCAGACAAATGTCTTGCTCTTTTTCATCAGTTGATATAGGGGCAAGGCCTTCTCCCCAAGTCGGCTCACAAACCGACTTAGGGATGCCAGACACCCGGTAAACTTCTGCACGTCCTTGAGACGCACGGGCAACTTCATGCTCTCAATAGCACGAATTTTACCCGGGTTGACCTCGATTCCCCGGCTTGAGATGAGGAGACCGAGTAACTTCCCTGCTGGCACACCAAACGTGCACTTATCCGGGTTCAACCTCATCCGGAATCTTCTTAGTTTCTTAAATGTTTCCCTCAGATCATCTATTAACGAGGCTTTTTCTTTAGTTTTTATGACTATGTCATCGACATAGACCTCGGCATTTCGGCCTATCTGGTCATGCAAGCATTTCTGCATGCATCTCTGGTATGTAGCACCAGCATTTCTTAACCCGAAAGTCATAACACGATAGCAATGAGCCCCATAAGGGGTAATGAAAGCAATTTTTAATTGATCCTCCGGATTCAAAGGTATCTGGTGAAAACCAGAATAAGCATCTAGGAAAGTTAAAAGCTCACTCCCGGCAGTGGAATCTATCACTTGATCTATCCGGGGTAGCGGAAAGGGGTCTTTCGGGCATGCCTTGTTGAGGTTGGTGAAGTCGATGCACATGCCCACACCTTAAGCAGGAGTGGATCATCTTTCTTCTTCTCCACCAGGACTGGATTCGAAATCCAATCCGGGTGCAGCACCTCCATGATGAATCCGGCGGCCAGCAGTATAGCCAGATGTTCCATGACAGCAGCTCTTCTCTCATCCGAGAGGCGCCTAGTTGGTTGCTTCACCGTCTTTGCATCCGGTCGAACAAATAGAGAGTGCTCAGCCAACTCCCTCGGGACGCCTTGCAGATCGTCACTCGACCACGCAAAGGCATCCCGATTCTCACGGAGGAAGTCGACGAGCTCGCCTTCCTATTTGCTGTCCAGGTTGCTGCCAATGATAACTTGGCGCTCCGGGTTGCTGGGGTCCAAGCACACCTTCTTGGTCTCCTTTGGGGGCTGAAATGATGCCGCCTGCTCCGGGTTCACCATCCCGGGCATCCCGAGATGGGAGGTCTTGGCCATCGCCACCACTTGCTGGATCCTCTTCTTTTCTTCCGCGATCACCAGGGACTCAGCTAAACACGACCCCGCCGAGGCACACTCCATGGAGCGCTTGTGGTCTCCCAAGATGGTGATCACACCATTGGGTCCCGGCATCTTCATCTTTAGGTAGCCCACGTGAGTCGAGATCATGAACTTGGCGAGGGCTGGTCTGCCGATCAGGGTGTGATACGGGCTCTCGAGGTCCACGACCTCGAACTCCAAGCTCTCGGTTCTGCAGTTCTCCCGAGTTCCAAATAGTACCTCCACCCAAATCTTTCCCGTGGGCGAGCAAGAGACTCCGGGCACAATGCCATGGAAGGTTGTCTCGGTGGGCAGCAGGGTGTTCATGGATACTCCCAGCTTCAGCATCGTGTCCTTGTACATGATGTTGATGGCACTGCCATTGTCAATCAGAACCCGACTGAAACGGACGTTGAGGTTGGGTCCGACAAAAGTTGGGTCCACCACCAAGGCATACGCTCCCGGTTTGGGCATAACCCGGGGGTGATCCTTCCGGCTCCAGGTGATCTCCATCTCGGACCAGTGCAGGAATTTGGGCACTGCCGGGATCACAGCATTCACCTCCAGGGCACGCTGTCTCACACTCTTTCGGTCAGTGGGCTCGGTCATGAAGACCACATAGCTCTGATGTGCCTCCCGGTAGTTGCTCTGCTGGTGTCCGGCTTGGTTACCGTTGTCGCTCCGGGTATGCACCACATTCACTGGTCGAGGTGGGGGTCCTCTCGGAGGAGGGGGAAGTCGAACTGCATTGGCCCCCGACGTCGGAGAAGGAGGTCTCGGGATGTTGGGCCGAGATGCCGGAGCATTCTTCCGAACAGCTCCCGAGCTGCCTTCCTGCAACGTGCGCTGATACCAGCTGCACTGCCGAGTAGAGTGGTTCGCGGGCTTGTTGGCCTCCAGAGTGTGGTAGCAGCATGGCTTATTCAGCATTTCTTCATACGTCAGGGGCTTCTTTTGTTCCACCCAAGTCTTCTGCACCTCCTGACTTTGACCCCAAGCCGGGCCACTTGTCTTCTGACGCTGGCTGTTGCCGGCATCCTCCTGCTCCCGGGTCACTGCTGCGACATGCTGCGCGGCATGGTGGTACTCGGGCTGATTCCTCTTGTGGCCGAACTCCTGGCGATCATGGCTCCTGCTCGGTCCTGAACGCTGAGGTCCCGCATTCCTCCTGTTGGAGTCTCCGACATCCACCAGGGGTTGCATGGGATCTCCAAGCGTATAGGTATCGGCGATGCGCATGGTCTCTGCCAAGGTTGTTGGCATCTTTCTCTGTAATTTCTGCCACAACATAGAGCCATGCCGGCATCCTTGCGCAAACCAGGAGATGGCCTGTGTCTCCACCACTCCTTCGCAAGAGTTGCGAACATTGCTCCACCGGGTAAGGTATTCCCGGTCAGTCTCATTGCTCCTTTGCCTACAGACGGCGAGCTGTTGAGGCCTGTTGGGCCTCTTGTACGTGCTGGTGAAGTTGCTGATGAATGCCTCTTCAAAATCTAACCAGCAGTCTATACTGCCAGTCCTCAGATTGTTCAACCAGATCCGGGCTGGTCCTTCCAACATCTGTGGTACATAACGTACCGCCCATCGTCTGTTTCCACCGGCTATGCTTACTGCAGTTACATAGTCGGTTAGCCAATCCTCTGGCTTCTTGCTACCGTCATAGGTCTTGGCACCTCGGTTGAGCTGAAAGTTCCGAACAGGAGGTTCCCGCATAATCCGAGGTCCAAAGCAGGCAGGTCCCGGAGGTCCTTGCTCTTCCACCAACTCGGATTGGTGAATCCGGTCGAGCCGGAATCTGGCGTCTGCCGGGTTCAACTGCCTGGTTCCTATTCGAGATCCCAAAGGGTTCTCGTCCGGCTGATATCCGAGCTGCTGCAACCTCGAGTTGCCATCGTTGAGCCTGTCCTGCGCAGGGACTAGGGCCTGCTGGGGAACGGAGACGACCTCCCTCTGCGGGTTTCCCTGAACGTGAGGAGGATTCCGGGGTGGATTACCACGGCTAGCCGGGTTATTATTTCCTACACCTAGGTTACCATCCCCACGGGTACTTCCCGCCTGTCCCGAGTTGCGCTGTCCGGCCTGCCCGGCTTGCTGGATACCGGCGAAAGCTGTATCATACGTTTGTAGCTGTTTGTTCTTTCCGGAACCTCGACTCCGGCTCCGGCTCTTGCTCTTGCTCTTGCTTCTGCTCGGATGCAGGGAAGAGGCCTCCCCATCCGACCTCTGGCTGTCGGGTCTAGCTGAGTGCACCTGGGATCCTGCCCCGGGGTTCTTCTTCTTGAAGGCCAGATTCTGACGATTGGCTTCAATTACCAACTCGTTTACCCTCTCCTGCTGCTTGCGCAGGGCTTCGCCGGATAGCCCCACCAACTCGGCCATGGCGGCTTCGGCGGCCCTAAGGGTTTTCGCCGGTGAGCTGTACACCGGCTTCCCCGCAGAAATCCGACTTCCTGTGTTACTGGTGGTAGCTCCACCAGCCAGCTCCTCATTCACTATTCTTCCTTTCTTGCGCAGATCTGCAATGCGCTTCTCCCGGGAGTCAATTTTAGGGAATCCGTGAGCTGCATTGTACTCCCGGAGGCTAGCGCTGAGCTCGCGGCGGATCTCGGCGATCTCCTGCGCCTCAGCGAGTAGCAATTTCCGCTGCTCTTCTAGCTCTGCCGAAGTGGCTTGGGTATCCGCTTCGGCAGCCACTGGCACAGCTAACTTGGCTACCAGACCCGAAAGGGGATCCGGACGACGCCGCGGATGGGATGACTGCGGATCTCCATCCCGGGCCGCAGGCCTCTCCTGCGGGGGTTTGGCCAAACGGGGGTGGCCGTCAGTATCGCCATCAACATCTTGATATTCCTCCTCGGTTGCCGCGACCATCATCACTGCGACGGAACTCGGGGGGCGACCGGCACGCAGACCCCGAGCAGCGCAGAGCATGGGAGGGTCCTCAGCCTCCAGGACCACTTCCGGGTAGCTACAGACAACCTCGGTGGCCACGTAGGTGGTGAAACCACCGAAATCGATGAGACATCCGTTCACCGGGAACGGCTTGTTCCGGAAGCAGCCAGCATTGTCGCAGACGAAGTCCATCTCCCCTAGCCTTACGACTAAGCCAGAAAGAACCCGAACGTCGAAACGAACGGGGGAGCCCGTCCGGATGTGTACACCAGCCAGCGCCTCTGTCAGCCCCACGGTGGGCGCCAACTGTCGTGGTGGTGTCACGGCAGATGCCATAGGATGGCTAATTTGTGGGGCCGATGGACGTTGGTGGATCCGGGGAGGGATAGCGAGCTTAAGAGCTCACACGGGGAGGATCCCGGTAAAACCGAGATCTCCCAAGAACAAAGAACAAGAACAAAGTGCAAAAGGGGAAGATCTAACAAATACAAACAAATGCACGAAGGCACAAAGCACACACACGATATACCCAGGTTCAGGGCCCTCGCGAGGAGGTAACACCCCTACTCCTGCCTTTCCTCTCTATATATTGGTGGTATAAGGACTACAACTTGCTACAAGATCTGTCAAAGGTAGAAGTACGAAGAACTAGATGAACTCAAGGTGAGAAGGAGTAACTGCTATAAGAGTAAAAGCGACTATAGCTTTGGCTCTGAAGTTGGTCTCTCCCTCTCAGGAGCAGTTATGGCGCCTTTTATAGAGGTCCGGCCGGGAGGGCCGGAAACCCTAATTTGGCTTGGCCCCACCGGACAGGCCTAGCCGGGATGTCGTCACCGGCTAGTGCGACCTAGTCGCCGGACTATCCGGTGTAGCCCCTTCGTCATCATCTCGTTAAGGACGGCAGGCGCCGTCCCGCATCATCATTGTCCCCTTGTCAGAGATAAGAAATGTCTTTGCCCATCCCGGATAGCCTTTTCCGGATTGCCGGGCTAGGCATGTCAGGTCTTGTCGTACCACGGTCGTACCGGCTGACGCGCTCCCGTGTCAGGCGGGAGGTGACCATGCTTCCGTGTCAGGCGGGAGGTGACCATGCTTCCGTGTCAGGCGGAATGGTACTTCCCCACGCTATAAACGGGAAAGCCTGCTACGGACCGTTGACGGCCTACCGGAAGCCCTCACGCCCGCTACCTCCTCGCTTGCCACTTAGTCTCTTCTGCATAAGATCAACACCGAGAGATACATTCCGGTTAGTACTTATCCGGAATACCTATCAGGTAAAGCCGAATAATCCTTCATCCGAAACTCTCCCCGGAGTCC
The DNA here is from genome assembly GCA_026929855.1 of Poa annua. Classification (NCBI taxonomy): domain Eukaryota; kingdom Viridiplantae; phylum Streptophyta; class Magnoliopsida; order Poales; family Poaceae; genus Poa; species Poa annua. The sequence goes on from CM049427.1 coordinate 100,810,295, forward strand.
TAGATCCGGGATCCTTCCCGGAGACGTCCGAGCTCGTCTCAGGATGCGTATCTCTAGGCCTAGCCTCCCGAAGATGTCTTAGCCTACCAGCAAAGACATCTTCGAGAAGCTAGTTCTTAGAGGAACCATCCGCTCATGCTTGTACTGCGGCTGTGAGGACCGGGGGTGTCTATTTATAGCTGCCAGAGCTGACCCTTGCGGTTGCCAGGAAACACTTTGTCCTCCTCCAGTGCCTAAGGGTCAGGTTGCCCTTTCGGCACACCAGGAGGTGTCCCTTGCTGTCGCCAAAGGTCAAGCACTGTTGATATTTACCGGATTACACCGGGATCTGCCCCTACCCGGGGGGTAGCCCCCCGACAAGCATAGCAACACATGCATATAAAAATACACTAAGTAATGCATATAAAAATAGGAAGTTTATGAGGTGTGCCACTTGCCTTTGAATGTTGTCGTTGTTCACAACTCTTTTCAACGACGAACGTTTGCTCTCCGTTTAATCTAAACAATATAAGCAAACAACAATACAACAAACAACAAAACACCTACAAACAAGTTTCTTAAACTTGTAAGGAAAACATGACATGCATGATATGCAAGTTATTTCTAAGGACTAGAGATGCATGCCATGCCATGAAAAATCTTTTAAGTTAATGCAAGGAAAATAGGTGGGTCAAGAATGACTAAGGACTAAGGTCTTAAGTTGGAGAAAAAAAATACTTTGTTTTATATCATCTTTAAACAAGCACTCTAATGGCTTAGCCATGATGTGCAAGATACTTAGAGAAAAATACTAAGTCTATAAGGTGATCAACAATTACTATCAACTCTTTGTAAATTGGATATTCGCTAAAGTGAGAGAGACAGACACCCGGCCAGCCACTTAATTTGTGGAACAGGTCTCATGTACGTGGACATGTAAGGTTTGTTTCCAGGCCGCTTCATCTCACTATGCCGCTAGGATCCAACAACTTCAAGATGATAACATCCTGATCAAAATTTGTTTAAGTCTAAAAGACAAGATTAGGAAAGAGGGAAAAGATAGAAAGAAAGATGTAGTTGTCCTCCAGGCTTCATCTCCATACTTGTAACTTTCTTCTGGATGATGTCTTGATTGAGCTCTTGGTAGTCTTGATGAATCTTCAGACTTGATGGTTCTTGTATCCTCGAGGCTGGTCTTGGATTTACTTAGTCTTCATGAAGTCTCAGAGGAGAAGAAAGGACAGAGAGAGAGACTTAGAGAATAAAAGGGAGGTTGGCCTTCTTGAACTTCTTCTCACTTTTCTTCTAAGTGCTTGACATCTTGAGGATGCTTCCAGAGTCTGTTTTCTTCTAAATCCTTCATGAACTTCTTCTTGATTTTCTTCTAAGTGTTTCTTCTCCTTGAAGATACTTCTGAAGTCTTGTTTTTGGCTAAGTCCTTCATTGGTCTTCCAGCTCCATATTGAAAATCCTAAGTGTCTAGTGCATAGCACTTCTCCCCAAAATACTAAGTTTGAAAATAATTCCTAACTTAGAGAAAACTAATGAAGAGGGGTTTTTCTATGAGAATAAAATATGCTATGAATGAAATGAAATTTTAAATCACAAGAAACATAAAAATAACTTTTGTGATTTCTTTATAAATATGCATGAATTTATAAATGCAATTTAATTAATTTCTAGTTTTGGAAATTATAATAAAAGGAATAATTATAAGATTAAAGTTTCCTATGACTAAATTTTTATAACAAAATTTTATACTTAGTGTTAATAGACAGAGAGCATTTAATTAAATCTATTGCAATTGGATTTAAATTAAAAATAATGTTTCTATTAAAAGTTATTTAAACAAAATAGTCAAACTTATTCAAATTGAACACACAACTATGAAATCATTCAAAAATTACTCAAAAATATTTTATAGTAGTGGCATTAATTTACAAATATTCTAAAGTTTCTAAAACATATTTATTTGCAATTTTTGGATTTATAGATTTAAAGTTATTACAAATATACTCAATTCACCATTTGAAATTTGAATATTTTATACTAAGTCAAATTTGAATTTTGGCCGATCTAAATTAATCTACATGTCCAGAGCTTTCCAAATATATAAAAATTATTAAATTTGGAGTTGTGGTTAAAAAGTTATAGATGTTTTAATTACAGGGACTAATCTGCAAATTTTCCTATTAAAATTAAAATAGAAAAAGAATTACACGCTGGCGCTGACTGTGCAGGCCTCGTCAGCGTTGACGTGGTGCTGACGTGGCTTAAGTGATCAGATCTGATCCGTACGATCTAGATCTAACGGTCGGTAATCAACCGTACCGTTTCGTTTTAGTCGATCTAATCGTGGCCGCGGGATCTTGATCGGACGGACGAGATCTAACGGCAAAAGAGAGCGGCGCTAGGTCGCCGGAGACCTCGCCGGAGATGATTTGCGCGGTGGCGACGCGGGTTCTACGCAATCTAGGTGGTCCTGGGAAGAGTGGCTTGTACCAGGACGTACGGGAGGCCGTGGCGAACTTGGTGGCGAAGTCGACGATGCTGGGGAGCACGGATGCGCCGGAGGTTGCTCGCCGGAGTTGCTCCCGCGGGCGGTTTTCTTCGGGCGAGGAAGAACGTGACGTTCTGGAACAAAAACAAATCCCCGATGGTGTCAAGAAGATGCGCACGTGGACAGGGAGTCGAGAGGGAGTCGCGGAAAGGTTCGAGGGGCTTTGTACTCACCGGTTTTTGAAGAACACGACGGCGGCAATGTCGGGGAGGCGGCGGATGTTTCCGAGCAGCCTGGAGGCGATGCGCTAGGGTTTTGAGTGCGGAAGAGCGCGGCGATGCTGGGGTATTTATGGGGCGCATGGAGAAGGATTACTCCGCAAGAAAAGGATCGGATTGATCCGATTTTGGTTTCGGTTAGAGTTCGTTCGTGATACGATTTGGGGAAGGTGATGACATGTGGGTCCCGCGAGTCAGTGAGAGGAGGAAGAAGATGGGCCGCTGCTGGGCTTCAGGCGGCTGCGCGCGCGGCAGACAGGAGATGGGCTTCGGCCCAATGGCTCGAGCTGTTCCCTTTTTTTTTTGACAAATTCTTTTCTGTCTTACAACTTTTAATTCACAATTTATTTTTAAACTTAACCAAACCTTTTCAGAAAAATTCATAAAAATATGTTTTGGAAAGCTAATTCAATTTAGAACTTTTTGGTAGTATTCTTGCCCAAAAATAAAATTAAATAAAAGGGAAATTATAAAAGACACAATTAACATGTTTATGGATTAATTTCCAAAACAAACATTTAAATAAATATTAAATTTCAAACTCTTATTTAATTTAAGCCACAATATGAACTGATGCTTATGCATGATTGCATGAGTGCAATGCTTGAATCCTTTTTCAAAAGTAATATTATGTTTTATTTTAAGATAATCATTTGAACTTCATAAACAACCTTGGAAAGGAATTTTTATTTAATTCTTTTCTTATATAGAATACATATTCATGAAAATCATTTTAGATGTTGAAAATAAATGGAATTCATTTTAAGTTAATGAAATGTTTATTTGGATAATCCATGTTTTAAGTAGTTTAAAAAGATCACTTATAAATATTATTTTAATTTATGAATAGCTATGGCTATGTGATTGGAATCAATTTCTTATATGTAACTATTTACTTAAAAATAAAATGGATTGTAGTTTGTAAAATATTTGTCAACTACACTTTTAGGTTTTTGAAATACAGTGGAAAATAAAAAATGTTTAAACTGTGACATTTGAATTATTAAACTCTTTCAATAAGTTTGAAGTCTTTTATAGTTGGTTTCCTTATGCATTTAATATTTTATTTTAATAAAAAGAAAAGTTTTAAATTTTAGTGATTTTTGAATATTATAAAATGTTGGGATGTTACAGCGTACTATCAAGAGGGGCTCTCAAGTTAGTAACTTGATCGCATCGTTGTGGAGAGCTCAAACCTTTGCATACTTGGCATATCATATTTCCTAGTTCTTATTTGGCTTTTATGGTGGTGAGGAGTTAGAGCTTGGTTCATCTCCATGTCAAGCTCTTGTTCATCAAAATCGGTTTTACTTTGGACAACTTGTTGCGTTTTCGGTGGCGGAAATATTGTCGGCTCTACCATGTGGAAAGTCCCACACCTTGCCATGTGTGGTGATTTTACTCTATTTTTGTTGGGTGCTCATCGTCGCTATCTTTCCAACAAAATTGGTCTCACCTCATTTGGAGTTCATTTGCAAAAGTTATAGAAGTTTTCGTTTCGGTGTTTTGCTGATTCGGATTATTGGGGCCGGATATTTCGTTCTACCGGAATTTCCGGTTCCCCAGCTGATCCAAGAAAACGGCTAAGGAAAGGAGAAAAAGGGTTCTGACTCCAGTCGGAAATTGTGCTCGGAAATTTCCGTCTACCGGAATTTCCGAGTGCCCCCAGAAAAGTCCTCCAGAAATGGCTAAGGGAAAGTTTGATTTTGCTTCTGACTCCAGCCGGATTTTCAGCTCGGAAATTTCATGGACTCGGAATTTCCGGTTGACCGGAATTGCCGAGTCTCACTTATACCGGAATTTCCGAGTGTCGAAACAGCCAACGGCCATATTTCCTGGAGGGGTATAAATACCCCTCCCTTTCTTCTTCCCCAGCCAATCCAAGGCAGCACGTTTTTCCCCTCTCTCCTACTCCATTGTTGACCTTGGAAAGCTCACTTCGCTCTCAATCCCTCCATTGAATCTTCCATATTCTTTAGGGAAAGTTGAGAGGAGATCTAGATCTACAATCCTACCAATCAATCTCTCCTCTAAGTGAGGGGAACTTAGTGGATCTATTTCTTGGAATTCCTTTGTGGTTCTTCTTCTTTGTTCTTCCTCTCTTCCCCCCCATAAGCATTAGTTGCTTTTGGTGGGATTTGGGAGTGAATGATTTGACTCCTTTGTGGTTTCCTTTGTTCATCCTCTCTTATTCCCCATAAACATTTGTTGTTGTGTTGGAATTTGAGAGTGAAGGACTTGAGCACTTCGTGTGCTCTTGCCATTGCATTTGCATCGGTTTGAGCCCTCCACGAGGATTCGTGGTGGTGATACTTGTGAGCTTGTTACTCTTGGGTCTTTGGACCCTAGACACCTTTTGTGGCCAAGACCTTTTGTGGTCAAAACCTTTTGTGGTCACTTCAGAGCCCCCAATTAAGTTGTGGGTGTGTGCCTCAAGACTTGGGAGACCCCAATTAAGTTGTGGGTGTGTGCCTCAATAGTTGTACAGGATTCGATCTCCGCCCCAAAGGAGATCAATAGTGGAAGGTGAACTCGCAACCTTTTGTGGTTGAGTTCATCAGGAGAAGAAGGTGAGCCTTTGTGGCGTTGCGGCTAACCTGTTGTGGTTGCGCACACCTCTCCAAACGAGACGTCCACCCTTTGGGTGGAACTCGGTAATACATCCTCGTCTGCGCGTGCCTCGGTTATTTCTATACTCGAGCTCTTTACTTATGCACTTTACATTGTGATAGCCTTCGTGCTTGAAGTCATATATCTTGCTATCACCTTGTTACTTGTATTGCTTAGCATAAGTTGTTGGTGCACATAGGTGAGCCTAGTATTTATATCTGTAGTGTACCTGCACTTAAAATAAGGCAGATACCTGTGTATAGTGCAAATCCCTGGATCGATTCATTTGCACACACAGTTTACGATGTAATATCACAACAAAGCGTCAATTTTATTACATCGATGATCCAGAATTACAAAATATTCATTACAAGTTGCATAGCATAAAGCTAGCTTTGAAATAGTACACAGCGGAAATACAATAGCAGTGAGTCTCTATCATTTTCATGCTGGCACAGGCGAAAACATGTTGGTTGTAGACTCGAAACCTATAAACGAAACCTCACTCGTCATCTGAACAATCTGCAATCAGAAAAATATTGCAACAGCGTGGGTCAGATTCCATTAAAATGGAGTCTGGCAAGTGACACTATGGTGGACACTTAATGGAATAACTCTAAAGCATTTATGCACATTTTGGCTGGTGGAGTTCAAGGCTATTTTGCATAAAGCCAGTTTTTCCTATCTCTTTGGAAAACACTTTCTTCAAATCAAGACAAGTATGGCATGAAAACCATAAATCTCATCTTCCCTTGTTCACCCATCAAGTTTTATTTCTGAAGTTGGATTGATGGAATCCTCCGTTGACATCCGTGATCAGGTGCTCAAATTGTCCGTACCGTGGACACGGCTAAGTACTTAGTTTTACACTCTGCAGAGGTTGTGCACTTTCACCTTTAGACTCAATTTGTCCGAGAAATCCTATACACGCGGAGTGTATTATGGAAAGGAGAGAACGGAGACAAGAACTTTCAGAAGAAGAATGCAACCATACTAGCAAGACCCGTTCCACCTATCATCTCTACATCTGCTTGTCAAGCTGACAGGTTGCACCCCCACAACTTAATTATTCTAGACAGAGCCCATTGTCAAAAGGCTGCACGGGAAGCAATCGTCACTCGGAGTTCTTCAGATTCCTCGGTTCCTGGGTGGCCATTCACAAGTGTACATACTCCAGGAACCATAGACATGGACCTGAGTAGCCACTCAACATAAACCATACAACCACTTACCACCCAGGTGTTTCATTAATTTAGTGGATTTGCACTCTCAGGTAATAATCACCATGCTCACAGCCCTAAGTAGAATAGACATTCATCCTAGGCGACGACAACCATGAGCACAGCCCTGAGTAGTCACTTAACATTTTGTAAAAAATTTCATCAATTGCATAGCAGCAATACATCTACTTGTATGATATAGGAACCTAGACACAGGAGTAAGGGAATTCTACACAGGTTTAGCATAGCAATACTACACTACTCATGCATATAAAAATACTAAGCAATGCATATAGAAAATAATAGGAAGTTTATGAGGTGTGCCACTTGCCTTTGAATGTTGTCGTTGTTCACAAAACTCTTTTCAACAACGAACGTTTGCTCTCCGTTCAATCTAAACAATATAAGCAAACAACAATACAACAATCAACAAACACCAATCATCAAACATACATATACATACATAGTGAACAAACAGGTTTCATAAAAACTTCTAAGGAAAACATGTTATGGATGATATGCAAATTATTTCTAAGGACTAGAGATGCAAGTCATGCTATGAAAATCTTTTTAAGTCTTAACTGAAAGACAAGATTAGGAAAGAGGGAAAAGATAGAAGAAAGATGTAGTTGTCCTCTAGGCTTCATCTCCAGACTTGTAATATTCTCCTTGGTGATGTCTAGATTAAATTCTTGGTAGACTTGAATAATCTTCAGACTTGATGGTTTTTGTATCATCTAGGCTGGTCTTGGATTTAACTTAGTCTTCATGAAGTCTCACAGAAGAAGGGAGAAAAGAAAGAGAGAGGAAGCAAGACTTAGAAAATATTTCTGGTTGGTCTTCATGAACTTCTTCTTGATCTTTCTACTAAGTGCTTCTAATCCTTGGAGATACTTCTGAAATCTTGTTTTGGCTAAGTCCTTCATTGGTCTTCTATCTCCATGTTGAAAATCCTAAAGGTCTAAGTGTATCATTTTACCAAAATGCTAAGTTGAAAATATTTCTAACTTAGAGAAAATGGGGAAGGAGTTTTCTTATGGGAAAAATATATCTATATGTGAAAATAAGTTATGCATGCAATGCACTTTTAAATCCTAAGAAATATCATACAAAATTTGTGATATTTATAAAGCATGCATTAGGCTATAAATGCAATTTAATTAATTTCTATTTTTGGAAAATTTAATAAGGAAATAAATAAAGGAATAATTATAGGATTAAAGGTTTCTATGATTAAATTTTTATGAAAATTTTTATAACTAGTGTTTATACATAGGGGCATTTAACTAAATTTATAGCAATTTGATTAAATCAAAAATAATATTTCTATTAATAGTTATGTTGAAAATACTCAAACTATTCAATTTAAATATATAACTATGAATTCATTTAAATATCACTCAAAATATTTTATAGCAGTGGCATCAATTTACAAATATTCTAAAGTTTCTAAAACAATTTTATTTGCAATTTTTGGATTTATAGATTTAAAGTTATGAAAAATATACTCAAATCTTCCATTTGAAATTTGAATATTTTAAACTTAGTCAAATTTGAATTTTGGCAGATCTAAAATATTATACATGTCGAGGGCTTTCCAAAAATATAAAGTTTGTTAAATTTGGATAAGTGGTTAAAAAGTTATGACAGATCTAAGTGGCAGGGGCTTTTCTGCAAAACTGCCATTTTATTTTATTTAAGAAAAATCATTTCCACGCTGGCGCTGACGTGTCGATGACGTGGCGCTGACGAGGCGTTGACTGGACCGCTGAGTCAGCGTACCGATTCGGTTTAAAGAAGATCTAATCCTGGCCGTACGATCGAGATCCAACGGCTGAGAACAAAACAGAGCGGCGTGGCCCGCCGGAGTTGTCTCCGGTGACCTAACCGTGGTCGTGCCATTGCCGGCGCCGCGCGTTCTCGGCGTTCTACGTCCTACGAAGATGAACGGGACATACCCGAGGGTGCAGCGCATCAAGATGGAGGCGATGGCGAGGTGATGGCGACCAGAGCATCCTCTGCTTCCCGCAATGGCTCGCCGGATTTGCGCGTGGCGGCGGCAAGCTTCGGGCGAGGACGAACGCGACGAATGGCTGCGAAAAAAATTTATTAAATCTTGTCAAAACGGTGCGCAACAACTAAACAAAACGGAGGGGAGAAGTGAGATGGTCCGGGGTGGCCGGAGTTCGTCGTACAGACTGCTTTTCGCCGGCGGCAGCGGCGGGATGGCGAGGACGTGTGTGGGTAGCCTAGGGGCTCTCGGGTGGAAAGGTTTGGGGCAAACGCGAGAGGGGATCAAGGGGCTAGAAATAGGCAGGCAGGGGCGTCGAATCCGCGTCTTAAACGCCCGCGTTGAAGCGAGGTAACGCCGGCCGTTTCGGGCGAGGTCGAGGGCGTGGTTTCCGGCGAGAGCTTGAAGAAGCCTCACCCCTGACAGGTGGGGTCCGCAAGTCAGCGAGCGAGAGAGAGCGAGGCCAGCGTGGGCTGCTGCTGGGCCTCTGCTCGCTGCGCCCGCGCGAGGGGGCAAATGGGCTTCGGCCCATTTGGCTCTTCTATTCCTTTTTTTTTGTTTAATGTTTTCTTTTCTAATTTCTGTTTTTCTCTTTTCTTTATATCTTTTGAATGAAAACTCCAAATGAAGTCTAATCAATTCCTAAATATTTGTAAAAACAATATCTTTGTGTTAAACCAGTAGTAGGCATGTTTGAACACTTTTCAAAAATCAAAATTTTGAATTATTGATTAAATACAAATTTGCCACTTAATGTCAATTTAAAATTTAGGGTTTTAATAATTTCATTTTGGTTTAAATAAAATTTATGAAATTTCTACAATCTTATATGTTTGATATTAAGTTATCTTAAACTCATTTTCAATAACTATTCATCTTTATTTTAGTCTAATAGTAAAATACCAGAATATAAATAATATTAAGGGGATAGGGATTATAATAAATTAAATTGTTGATTCATAATATTTTGTGTGCCATTATGTTTTATATTATTCTTATTACTTTGAAAACTTCATAACAACTTTGGAAAAGATTTTAGATTTAATTTATTCCTTATATAGAAAATATATTCATGAAAGTCATTTTATGTTTTGAAAATAAATGAAAATCATTTAAGCAAATGAAATGTTTTTTTGGATTGTTAAGTAATTATAAAATCTATGAGGTTTTAAAGCTATAATCTATAGACTTGTAATATCCAAACTATGTTTTAAACTCAGGAAAATGAATAATAATCTCTTGGCAAGTAGACAATGTTTTCAATATTTAAAATAACACTTTTAATTATTATTTTAATTTATTTATAGCTGAGGCTAAGTGGTTGAAATCAATTACTTATAAGTAAACTATTTACTTAAAATAAAATGGATTGTAGTTTGTAAAATATTTGTCAATTTACATATTAAGGTTTTTGAAATACAGTAGATAATAAAATGTTTAAACTGAGACATTTGAATTATTAAACCTTTTCAATAAGTTTGAAGTCTTTCATAGTTGGTTTTCTTATGCATTTAATATTTTATTTTAATAAAAAGAAAAGTTTGAAATTTTTGTGATTTTTGAAAATTATAAAATGTTGGGATGTTACAATATCTAGGTTGTATGCTTGTTAAAGTAAACCTCTAGTTTTATTCCGCCTTTATCAAGCATACCAGAATTTCCGGGTCATTCTTGGACCGGATATTCCGACTCCTCGGAAAAAAAATTAAATCGCCTATTGACCCCCCCCCCCTCTAGGCGACGTCTATCCGTTCAACTGGGTGGATCTATTTGGCGTGGTTCGCAGGCTCCAGAGGACTGATGGCAGTTCTTCGACCCATGCGCCCGCGGCGCGTCTCAGCGGTACTCGCAGGCGTTTCTTGATGCCGCTGCAGACTAGGTAGTTGGCTTTCTCGACTTGACCATTGGACTGCGGGTGCAAAACAGATGCATAGTTGAGCTTGATGCCTCGATCAGAACATAAGTCCTTGAACTCTTCGGCTGTGAAGTTCGAGCCGTTGTCCGTGATGATCCCGTTTGGTACCCCGAATCTGAAGATGATGGATCTGATCAAGTTTACCGCTGACGAGGCAGACGAACTTGTGATGGGTACGGCCTCAATCCACTTGGTGAACTTGTCGACTGCGACCAGGAGGTGAGTGTGTCCTCCGGGTGAGGATTTCTTCAGCGGTCCTACCATGTCCAACCCCCATTGGGCGAAGGGCCAGGCTAGTGGTATTGTCTTTAGCGTGGACGCCGGTGCGTGTGGCCTGTTGGCGAATTCCTTGAACCCGTGGCATTTCCTTACTAGGTTTTCTGCGTCTTGCATAGCTGTTGGCCAGTAGGACCCGACTCGTTGCGTTTTGGCCACCAAGGGCCGACTGCTGGCGTGATGCCCGCAGATGCCGGTGTGGAGGGTTTTGTTGCGGGGCGAGCTTTGATGGACCTCTGCGTGATGCGCTCGAGGAAGACGCCGGGTGGCACTGGTATCTTCTCTGACCCCATGCTGGCAAGGGCGTCGGCTTCCTCGTTGCTATCGCGACCGACGTGCCGCAACTCGCAGCCGTCGAATGTGCCCTCCAGCTGGTTGTACAGGTCTCTGTAGGCGATCATGTTGTCGACGATGGCGCCGCAGGACTGCATGGTTTGCTGTACGACGAGGTAGGAGTCACCGTAGATCATGAGGTGTGTGGCGCCGCAGTTCTTGGCCATCCGCATGCCATGGATCAGGGCCTCGTACTCTGCTTCGTTGTTGGAGGGTGTTAGAAAGTCCATCTGCAGAACATACTTCAGCTTGCCACCTTTAGGGGAGATGAGGACGACTCCTGCCCCTGCTGACTTGAACTTCTTGGAGCCGTCAAAGTACATTGTCCATGCGTTGGACAAGTCGCGGACATCTGGTAACTGGGCTTCTATCCATTCGGTGGTGAATTCTGGAAGGACTAGGGTGAGCGTACTTCATCCCCCAGGGTCCTAGTTCGACAACCCACTTGGCGACTCGTCCTGTCACGCGCTGGTTTGTGAGGATGTCTGCTAGTCCCGAGGAGCTTACCACCGTGATCGGGTGCTCGGAGAAGTAGTGGACGATCTTTCTGGAAGTCATGAAGACCCCGTATGCCAACTTCTGGTAATGCGGGTAGTTTTGCTTGGACAGTGTTAGGACTTCGCTGAGGTAATAGACTGGCCTCTGGAAAGGATGAGTATGCCCTTCTTCTTCCCGCTAAACTACGAGTATCGTGCTCACCACCCTGTTTGTGGCTGAGACGTATAGGTATAGCGGCTCGTTCTCCAGTGGTCCCACCAAGACTGGGGAAGTTGTCAGGGTCCTTTTGAGCTTGTCGAAGGCTTCTTGCGCTTCTTCTGTCCACTCGAACTTGTCCGTCTTCTTCATAAGTTGGTAGAAAGGCAGGGCCTTCTCACCCAACTTACTTATGAACCGGCAGAGAGCTGCGACTCGGCCGTCTAATCGTTGCACCTCACGGAGCTTGGTGGGTGCTGGCATCGTGAGTATATGATGCACCCCAGTAGCTCTCCGGCTGGCACGCTGAAAACTCACTTTTCTGGGTTCAGCTTGATCTGATAATCGTCGAGCGCAGCGAAGACCTTGCGGAGGTCGGCGACCAGGGTGTCTTCCTTTCGGGTCGTGACGACGATGTCGTTGACGTAGACTTGGACAATTTTCCCGATTTGCCCCTTAAGGCATGCTTGCATTGTGCGCTGATACGTGGCGCCAGCGTTCTTCAACCCGAAGGTCATCGTCTGGTAGCAAAAGACGCCGTCAGGTGTGATGAATGCCGTTTTTTCTTCGTCTTCGACTTTCAGTTTGATTTGCTGGTAACCTGAATAGGCATCCAGGAAAGATAGGCGCTCGCAGCCTGTTGTCGAGTCGATGATCTGGTCTATCCGCGGGAGCGGGAAATGATCGTTAGGGCAACACTTGTTGACTGAAGTGAAGTCGACGCACGTGCGTAGTTTCTTCGTCTTCTTCTTCTCTACTAGTACAGGGTTGGCGACCCAGTCCGAGTCCTTAATCTCTCGGATGAATTTGGCGTGCAGCAGCCGGTCGATCTCCATGGTAATCGCGTCTCGTTTGGGTCCTGAGAAGTGTCTCATGGCTTGTTTGATGGGTCTGGCGTCCTTGTGAACTTTTAAGGAGTGCTCGGCGAGATTCCTGGGTATTCCTGTCATGTCAGAAGGTTGCCATGCGAAGATTTTCCAGTTCTCACGTAGAAACTCGACGAGCGCGCCTTCCTATGCGGGGGTCAAGCTTGATGATACTTTGACCGTCTTGCTGCTGTCAGTCGGATGGACCTGGTGAGTTGTCGTGTCGTCGTTCGAGTTGAAGGCGGCATCCTTGGCTGGCTTCTTTCGGGGTGGAAAGATAGTCTTGTCATTGTCGGCTGATATGGCCTTGAAGTGCTCTTCGACCCCGAAGAACTCGGAGATCCTGCTGAACTCGCGGTCGCAGCTGTCAGAGCGGTCGAAGTCGCCGCGCACCGTGATTACTCCTTTGGGCCCAGGCAACCTTATCATGAGGTAGGCGTAGTGTGGTACTGCCATGAACCTGGCGAAGGTTGGGCGCCCAAGTATGGCATGGTACTGTGACTTCCAGTCGACGACCTCAAAGTCAATCGACTCCTTCTTGAAGTGCTCGGGTGTGCCGAGTATGATGTCGAGTGTGATCGTTCCCATGGGTGTAATTGCTTGCCCTGGGACTATGACGTGGAAGGTTGTTTCATACTCCGGCAGCTTCTCTGTCGACTTGCTCATCCTTCTCAGGGTGTCGGCGAATATGATGTTGATGCCACTGCCTCCATCCATGAATACCTTCTTCAGGCTGTAATCTCCGATGTGACGCCCGAAAATCGGTACTATGTAGATTTAAGCGCTCCCGCCGAAATCCGCATAATAACGATTTTAGATCGCCAACCAGACATAATGTGCACGCCGAAACATGCGCATTATGTGGGTGGAATTGTGATAACATTACAACAGTTCCGATACATCCACAAATACAACAGAAGATATAATACAACAACGACTCGAACGAGTCAAGATACAAATGATACAATACAAAGATACAAAAGACAGCGGAAGCAAAAATAGTATACGACCACGGATAAGATGCAAATTGGACTCAGAGTCTTGAAGATAAGCAATGGCGCCATATCCCTGCCCAGCCAAGCCGGAGGGATTCCCAAGCTAACGTCGTCGGACTTCAAACCTGTTAACTGCACATAAAGCACATCCCAAAAGAGGGTCAGGGCACTCCCTGGCAAGCAAAACCGACTTGCCTACTTTCTACACCATCTCCCAAAATATAGGGGAGGTGGACTTAGCGGCAGCAACACTAGCAACCTAAAGAGACACGCTACAACTTCCGTCTAATCAGAGAGGGATAAGAGAGCGCATAAGATAAACATCTACGACTAACACCAATCATAACCCATTCTCGGATTAACCACCTCAACCAAGTATGAGGAAGCAATTCGGGAATACTCACACATTGAACAATTTTAGTTACAAGTTATTGTGAAAGTAATTCTATATTACTAGTCAGGTTAATTAACAATGATTAGGTGTAAGTTGTCTATGATCTTATTAGTCAGCATCATCACCAAGTCGTCCATAACCGTGGACACGGCTCATCGATAAGATTATACCCTGCAGGGGTGCACTACAGGACCCGTACTCGTTCGATCAACCCCAAAAGCAAATCCAGAATTTAGGGCATCTCAACACGGCAAATCTCTTCTCTACAACCAATCCAGGGAACCGCATGATTGTGTGCACGGCTAATCAGGTCCAGTGCCCGCGGGATCGACCTTCATAGCACTCTAAGAACGTGCCACCCTATATGAGAATCGACTACTCCATCGTCATGAGATCGTTAGGTAATCATATGCATGCATCAAATGGAAAGTCCGAACTACTTGCGGCGCCCTGGATAAGAAGCGGATTAGATCGAAGCCGCGAGGGGCTCCATAGGGCCTCCCACAAGTGGTTAGTGCGCTCAAAATTGGATCCGAGGACATGAACTGAGTTCCTAGGTCGACACTTAGCAGAACAAAGCACCTCGCAAGGCCTTCCGCCGGTGCCTTATCTTTTAATTATAATACCCCAATATAAGACAACAGTTTATTAAGGTAGAATAACATATCATGCTAAGCAGGTGAAATAAATAAGTAATACAGACGACTCGCACAAACAACTCTAAGCATGCACTACGACTCGCAAGGCTAACAGATAAACATGCAACAGGTATTAGGATGTGGGGATAAATCTGTATGGGCTGCAGGATAAACATGTGATGGGATCGCGATAAAGAATCGGATACTAGGGTAGCAGAGATCAACGACAGGAATGGAAGACAATGTATAGGTAAACAAGCAAACTTTGTTTGCCTGGAATCCCGTATGGAAGCAGATCTTGTTGTTGCTCACACATCTCAACGTTGTATCCGCGAAGAAGCAACAAACACTGGAAAGCATAAAATATGCATTTTATAACTACGGCAAAAGATTCAGCATGATCATATGAGAATGATGCATGGCATGGCAAGATGCAAAACAAATGCATTAGTTCAAATTAAGTGGGGAAATAACCCCGCCAATTAATATTTAGGTTCAAGTTGTTTATCTAGCAGTCAATTTAAATGTTGGTTAACATGGTAAGACATGGCATAGGTGTTGTAGTCAAATTAATTTGCCCCACACGTTCCATATTTAATTATTTATGTGCAAGTAATAGTTACACTAAGCAATTAAAATAAAGATGCAACATGGCATAAGGATGGCATATTAAGGTGCATTGTATTTTTATGATAAAAATAGATATAAACTTTGTATTCACTGAATTTGTAAATCAAAAGATATAATTATACAACGTAACACATTTTGGTAAAAGATAAAAAAGGCAAAAGATAAAAGGGATGTAAATTGCTCTGATAGGATTCGAACTAGAGTCTCTGGTGGACAAGGCGTAGCGTGGCCACTGAGCTATCGCTCGGGTTCGTGATGTAGTTAGGGAACCAATTTATTAGAAGCCCTCTTGTGATATTTACTGGACCAAAACACACCAAACAAGGTGGGGAATTGGGCATTGTAGGATTCGAACTCGGGATCTGAGGTGCGTGGGATCGGATGCTCGACCACTGGACTAAGATGCTGCTGGTGATTATGTTTTGAAGCCACCGTATATGAACAGAGCCTCTTTATCTGAGTATTTGGCACAAACGAACGAACGAAAGGGAAAAAAGGGGTGGAATTTGCGCCGCACGGGTTCGAACCAGGGAGCTTGCTGCACAGCGAAGGAGCGCTGCCACTAGGCTACGACTCCATTTGATGATCCGTTGCGAGCCCCACGGAAATAAAATGATACGGCGAGTTTAACTGAACCTCGACAGAGAAACTTCAGGCTTCAGGGAACATGACGAGGATGGGGTCGGGCGGTTGGAAAAATGCGGTCGGCGATGAACACAGCGGTGCCGCGCAACGACAAGCACCCATAACAAGGGGGGAGGAGAGGGAAAGGCTTCATGCTTCTTTGTTCTTCCTCTCTTCTCCCCCCATAAGCATTAGTTGCTTCTGGTGGGATTTGGGAGTGAATGATTTGACTCCTTTGTGGTTTCCTTTGTTCTTCCTCTCTTATTCCCCCATAAACATTTGTTGTTGTGTTGGAATTTGAGAGTGAAGTACTTGAGCACTTTGTGTGCTCTTGCCATTGCATTTGCATCGGTTTGAGCCCTCCACGAGGATTCGTGGTGGTGTTACTTGTGAGCTTGTTACTCTTGGGTCTTTGCACCCTAGACACCTTTTGTGGCCAAGACCTTTTTTGGTCAAGACCTTTTGTGGTCACTTGAGAGCCCCCAATTAAGTTGTGGGTGTGTGCCTCAAGACTTGGGAGCCCCCAATTAAGTTGTGGGTGTGTGCCTCAAGAGTTGTACGGGATTCGATCTCCGCCCCAAAGGAGATCAATAGTGGAAGGTGAACTCGCAACCTTTTGTGGTTGAGTTCATCAGGAGAAGAAGGTGAGCCTTTGTGGCGTTGCGGCTAACCTGTTGTGGTTGCGCACACCTTTCCAAACGAGACGTACACCCTTTGGGTGGAACTCGGGAATACATCCTCGTCTCCGCGTGCCTCGGTTATTTCTATACCCGAGCTCTTTACTTATGCACTTTACATTGTGATAGCCTTCGTGCTTGAAGTCATATATCTTGCTATCACCTTGTTACTTGTATTGCTTAGCATAAGTTGATGGTGCACATAGGTGAGCCTAGTATTTATATCTAGGTTGTATGCTTGTTAAAGTAAACCTCTAGTTTTATTCCGCCATTATCAAGCATACCGGAATTTCCGGGTCATTCTTGGACCGGATATTCCGGCTCCTCGGAAAAAGTTTAAAATCGCCTATTCACCCCCCTCTAGGCGACGTCTATCCGTTCAACTGGGTGGATCTATTTGGCGTGGTTCGCAGACTCCAGAGGACTGATGGTAGTTCTTCGACCCATGCGCCCGCGGCGCGTCTCAACGGTACTCGCAGGCGTTTCTTGATGCCGCTGCAGACTAGGTAGTTGGATTTCACGACTTGACCATTGGACTGCGGGTGCGAAACAGATGCATAGTTGAGCTTGATGCCTTGATCAGAACAGAAGTCCTTGAACTCTTCGGCTGTGAAGTACGAGCCGTTGTCCGTGATGATCCCGTTTGGTACCCCGAATCTGAAGATGATGGATCTGATGAAGTTTACCGCTGACGATGCAGTCGAACTTGTGATGGGTACGGCCTCAATCCACTTGGTGAACTTGTCGACTGCGACCAGGAGGTGAGTGTGTCCTCCGGGTGAGGATTTCTTCAGCGATCCTACCATGTCCAACTCCCATTGGGCAAAGGGCCAGGCTAGTGGTATTGTCTTTAGCGCGGACGCCGGTGCGTGTGGCCTGTTGGCGAATTCCTGGAACCCGTGGCATTTCCTTACTAGGTTTTCTGTGTCTTGCATAGCTGTTGGCCTGTAGAACCCGGCTCGTAGCGTTTTGGCCACCAAGGCCCGACAGCTGGCGTGATGCCCGCAGATGCCGGTGTGAATGTCGAGTAGGATAGCTTGGCCATCGACTGGATCCGCGCACCTTTGTAGTATTCCTGAGATGCTCCGCTTGTGTAGCTCACCATTGATGACGGTGAAACTTTTTGAGCGCCGAATGATGCGCTTGGCTTCGACTGGATCGGTTGGCAGCCTTTGGTGCAGCATGTACGCCAGATATGGTCCCGTCCATGTGGCTTCCACCAACATGACTTCCATTGGCTCCTTTTCCTTGCTCGGCGGGTTGGCGGTGCTCGTTGCCGGTGTGGAGGGTTTTGTTGTGGGGAGAGCCTTGATGGACCTCTGCGTGATGCGCTCGAGGAAGACGCCGGGTGGCACTGGTATCTTCTCTGACCCCATGTTGGCAAGGGCGTCGGCTTCCTCGTTGCTATCGCGACCGATGTGCCGCAACTCGCAGCCGTCGAATGTGCCCTCCAGCTGGTTGTACAGGTCTCTGTAGGCGATCATGTTGTCGGTGATGGCGCCGCAGGACTTCATGGTTTGCTGTACGACGAGGTAGGAGTCACCGTAGATCATGAGTGTGGCGCCGCAGTTCTTGGTCATCCGCATGCCATGGATCAGGGCCTCGTACTCTGCTTCGTTGTTGGAGGGTGTTGGAAAGTCCATCTGCAGAACATACTTCAGCTTGCCACCTTTAGGGGAGATGAGGATGACTCCTGCCCCTGCTGACTTGAACTTCTTGGAGCCGTCAAAGTACATTGTCCATGCGTTGGACAAGACGGGGACATCTGGTAACTGGGCTTCTATCCACTCGGTGGTGAATTCTGGAAGGACTCGGGTGAGCGTACTTCAGCCCCCAGGGTCCTAGTTCGACAACCCACTTGGCGACTCGTCCTGTCGCGCGCTGGTTTGTGAGGATGTCTGCTAGTCCCGAGGAGCTTACCACGGTGATCGGGTGCTCGGAGAAGTAGAGGACGATCTTTCTGGAAGTCATGAAGACCCCGTATGCCAACTTCTGGTAATGCGGGTAGTTTTGCTTGGACAGTGTTACGACTTCGCTGAGGTAATAGACTGGCCTCTGGACAGGATGAGTATGCCCTTCTTCTTCCCGCTCAACTACGAGTACCGTGCTCACCACCCTGTTTGTCGCTGAGACGTATAGGTATAGCGGCTCGTTCTCCAGTGGTCCCACAAAGACTGGGGAAGTTGTCAGGGTCTTTTTGAGCTTGTCGAAGGCTTCTTGCGCTTCTTCTGTCCACTCGAACTTGTCCGTCTTCTTCATAAGTTGGTAGAAAGGCAGGGCCTTCTCACCCAACTTACTTATGAACCGGCTGAGAGCTGCGACTCGGCCGGCTAATCGTTGCACCTCACGGAGCTTGGTGGGTGCTGGCATCGTGAGTATATTATGCACCTTCACAGGATTTGCTTCGATTCCTCTTGCAGAGACGAGGTACCCCAGTAGCTCTCCGGCTGGCTCGCTGAAAACGCACTTTTCTGGGTTCAGCTTGATCTGATATTCGTCGAGCGCAGCGAAGACCTTGCGGAGGTCGGCGACCAGGGTGTCTTCCTTTCGGGTCGTGACGACGATGTCGTTGACGTAGACTTGGAAAATTTTCCCGATTAGCCCCTTAAGGCATGCTTGCATTGTGCGCTGATACGTGGCGCCAGCGTTCTTCAACCCGAAGGTCATCGTCTAGTAGCAAAAGACGCCGTCAGGTGTGATGAATGCCGTTTTTTCTTCGTCTTCGACTTTCAGTCTGATCTGCTGGTAACCTGAATAGGCATCCAGGAAAGATAGGCGCTCGCAGCCAGTTGTCGAGTCGACGATCTGGTCTATCCGCGGGAGCGGGAAATGATCCTTAGGGCAACACTTGTTGACTGAAGTGAAGTCGACGCACGTGCGTAGTTTCTTCGTCTTCTTCTTCTCTACTAGTACAGGGTTGGCGACCCAGTCTGAGTGCTTAATCTCTCGGATGAATTTGGCGTGCAGCAGCCGGTCAATCTCCATGATAATCGCGTCTCGTTTGGGTCCTGAGAAGCGTCTCATGGCTTGTTTGATGGGTCTGGCGACCTTGTGAACTTTTATGGAGTGCTCGGCGAGATTCCTGGGTATTCCTGGCATGTTATAAGGTTGCCATGCGAAGATTTTCCAGTTCTCACGTAGAAACTCGACAAGTGCCTTCCTATGCGGGGGTCAAGCTTGATCATACTTTGACCGTCTTGCTGCTGTCAGTCGGATGGACCTGGTGAGTTGTCTTGCCGTCGTTCGAGTTGAAGGCAGCATCCTTGGCTGGCTTCTTTCGGGGTGGAGAGATGGTCTTGTCATTGTCGGCTGATATGGCCTTGAAGTGCTCTTCGACCCCGAAGAACTCGGAGATCCTCCTGAACTCGCGGTCGCAGCTGTTAGAGTGGTCGAAGTCGCCGCGCACCGTGATTACTCCTTTGGGCCCAGGCAACTTGATCATCAGGTAGGCGTAGTGTGGTACTGCCATGAACCTGGCGAAGGTTGGGGGCCCAAGTATGGCATGGTACTGTGACTTCCAGTCGACGACCTCAAAGTCAATCGACTCCTTCTTGAAGTGCTCGGGTGTGCCGAGTATGACGTCGAGTGTGATCGTTCCCATGGGTGTAATTGCTTGCCCTGGGACTATGACGTGGAAGGTTGTTTCAGACTCCGGCAGCTTCTATGTCGACTTGCTCATCCTTCTCAGGGTGTCGGCGAATATGATGTTGATGCCACCGCCTCCATCCATGAATACCTTCTTCAGGCTGTAATCTCTGATGTGACGCCCGAAAATCGGTACTATGTAGATTTAAGCGCTCCCGCCGAAATCCGCATAATAACGATTTTAGGTCGCCCACCAGACATAATGTGAACGCCGAAACATGTGCATTATGTGGGTGGGTGATAACATTACAACAGTTCCGATACATCCACATATACAACAGAAGATATAATACAACAACGACTCGAACGAGTCAAGATACAAATGATACAATACAAAGATACAAAAGACAGCGGAAGCAAAAATAGTATCCGATCACGGATAAGATGCAAATTGGACTCAGAGTCCTGAAGATAAGCAATGGCGCCATATCCCTGCCCAGCCAAGCCGGAGGGATTCCCAAGCTAACGTCGTCGGACTTCAAACCTGTTAACTGCACATAAAGCACATCCCAAAAGAGGGTCAGGGCACTCCCTGGCAAGCAAAACCGACTTGCCTACTTTCTACACCATCTCCCAAAATATAGGGGAGGTGGACTTAGCGGCAGCAGCACTAGCAACCTAAAGAGACACGCTACAACTTCCGTCTAATCAGAGAGGGATAAGAGAGCGCATAAGATAAACATCTACGACTAACACCAATCATAACCCATTCTCGGATTAACCCCCTCAACCAAGTATGAGGAAGCAATTCGGGAATACTCACACATTGAACAATTTTAGTTACAAGTTATTGTGAAAGTAATTCTATATTACTAGTTAGGTTAATTAACAATGATTAGGTGTAAGTTGTCTATGATCTTATTAGTCAGCATCATCACCAAGTCGTCCATAACCGTGGACACGGCTCATCGATAAGATTATACCCTGCAGGGGTGCACTACTGGACCCGTACTCGTTCGATCAACCCCAAAAGAAAAGCCGGAAGGTAGGGCATCTCAACACGGCAAATCTCTTCTCTACAACCCATCCAGGGAACCGCATGATTGTGTGCACGGCTAATCAGGTCTAGTGCCCGCGGGATCGACCTTCATAGCACTCTAAGAACGTGCCACCCTATATTTGAATCGACTACTCCATCGTCATGAGATCGTTAGGTAACCATATGCATGCATCAAATGGAAAGCCCGAACTACTTGCGGCGCCCTGGATAAGAAGCAGATTAGATCGAAGCCGCGAGGGGCTCCATAGGGACTCCCACAAGCGGTTAGTGCGCTCAAAATTGGATCCGAGGACAAGAACTGAGTTCCTAGGTCGACACTTAGCAGAACAAAGCACCTCGCAAGGCCTTCCGGCGGTGCCTTATCTTTTAATTATAATACCCCAATATAAGACAACAGTTTATTAAGGTAGAATAACCTATCATGCTAAGCAGGTGAAATAAATAAGACATACACACGAGTCGCACAAACAACTCTAAGCATGCACTACGACTCGCAAGGCTAACAGATAAACATGCAACAGGTATTATGATGTGGGGATAAAGCTGTATGGGCTGCAGGATAAACATGTGATGGGATCGCGATAAAGAATCGGATACTAGGGTAGCAGAGATCAACGGCAGGAATGGAAGACAATGTATTGGTAAACAAGCAAACTTTGCTTGCCTGGAATCCCGTATGGAAGCAGATCTTGTCGTTGCTCACACATCTGAACGTTGTATCCGCGAAGAAGCAACAAACACTGGAAAGCGTAAAAGATGCATTTTATAACTACGGCAAAAGATTCAGCATGATCATATGAGAATGATGCATGGCATGGCAAGATGCAAAACAAATGCATTAGTTCAAATTAAGTGGGGAAATAACCCCGCGAATTAATATTTAGGTTCAAGTTGTTTATCTAGCAATCAATTTAAATGTTGGTTAACATGGTAAGACATGGCATAGGTGTTGTAGTCAAATTAAATAGAATAGGGCAATTACATATATTAATTTGCCCCACACGTTCCATATTTAATTATTTATTTGCAAGTAATAGTTACACTAAGCAATTAAAATAAAGATGCAAAATGGCATAAGGATGGCATATTAAGGTGCATTGTATTTTTATGATAAAAATAGATATAAACTTTGTATTCACTGAATTTGTAAATCAAAAGATATAATTATACAACGTAACACATTTTGGTAAAAGATAAAAAAGGCAAATGATAAAAGGGATGTAAATTGCTCTGATAGGATTCGAACTAGAGTCTCTGGTGGACAAGGCGTAGCGTGGTGAAAGGACATTTCTATGATCTCTGTGTTTTGTGTGTTAGTTAACAACATGTGGATGTATTAAGTTGGTGTTAAGTAATGCAGGATAATTTAGGAACTCTTCAGATGCATCAGCACCAAAAAGGACATAAAGAGACTGCACTGAAAGTGTGCTCAGCCCCTGGTGGGGGGCAGAGTTTCCGGCCTAGGGGGCCGGAGTTTCCGCCCCTGCCTGAAGTTTCCGGTCCCTGAGGACCGGAATCTTTACCGATGCTCGGTTGCCGAAGTTGTGCTCAGCCTCTGGTGGGGGGCGGAGTTTCCGGTCCCGTGGACCGGAGTTTCCGCCCCAGGACAAACTTTCCGGCCTCGTGTACCTCGAAGATGTCCAAGTTCAGATTGAAGAATCTGGTGTTCAGCCCCTGGTGGCCCCCGGAGTTTCCGGCCTCCTTAGGCCGGAGTTTCCGCCCCTGGCCGGAGTTTCCGGCCACTAGGTCCGGAGTTTCCGGCCTGGGGTTTGGCTGCAACGGCTACATCTTTGGAGGGGTATAAATACCCCTCCTCCTTCCTCCAGAAAAGTGCTTGACCAAAAAAAGGAGGAGCTCCATTGTTGCAAGCCAAGAATCCCAAAATCTCCCAATCCCCCCATCCAAACTCATTGATCTTTGGAGGATTGAAGGAGAAGGCCCCGATCTACATCCTCACCGAGCCGTTCTTCATTTCCCCCTCATTCATTTAAGGGAACACTTGCTAGGGCTTCCACTAGGAAACCTAGCCCATTGTTGTACTTACCTATTGTCTTTGTGACAGATTGTAGCTGTTCGGGAGCCCCCAAGCCCTTTGTGGGTCGTGCCCCGAATCGTTGTTGTAAAGGCTCCGGATTCCGCCTCGAAGGATTCCGATAGTGGAAAGTGAACCAAACCTTTGTGGTGCGGTTCACCGGAGATTAGGGTGAGGCCTTTGTGGCCGTTGAACCATTGTGTTGGTTCACACCTCTCCAACGAGACGTACTCCCATTTAAGGGAGGAACTCGGGAATACATCCTTGTCGTCTCGTGCTTTCACTTCGGTTACTTCTATCCTTATTTATCGCCTTATTATCTTGCTTAGTTGCTAGCTTGTCATATAGGTAATTCACCTTAGTTGCATATCTAGTGAATTTACCTTTTATGTCAAGCCTAATTTGAAAAAGAACTAAAATTGAATTAGCACCTATTCACCCCCCCCCCCTCTAGGTGTCATACCGATCCTTTCAATTGGTATCAGAGCTAAGGCTCTCTTTTTGGGTTTAACCGCCTAAGAGAAGTATGACACAAAGTGAGGATGAGACCGCAAGGCTTGCCGAGGCTAATGAGTCCCTTAAAAAGGACCAAGCCACCGCGGCATCCATGGCCGATATCAAAGCTTTGGAAACAACTTTGACATCTTCCATGGATGATAGGTTTAATGAGTTTCGTGACTTGCTCAATAAACTCATTAACAACAAGCCCTCGAATATCATCACGCTTGAAAAAGCTTCTAACTCTGGTGAGGGTGGTCCCAAGGAGAATAAAGAGCAAAAAGAGAAGGAGGTGAAAGCCAATGATAAGCCTAAGTCATCTCCCAACTCGCATGAGGAAAAGGAAGGGTATCATGCCGTTCGGGGATGGTACTCTCCCGATCCAATTATCACTACCCGCATAAACTCTTTAGGTCCCCCACCTAAGTTTAATGCATTTGCTTTTGCTAGTTGGCAACGCTCAATGAAATCTCATGTCAACAGTGCCTCCATCGAGCTTTGGAGGATTATTGAAGAAGGATACATAGTGGAGGATCCAAGCAACATGACCAAGAGAGAGTTCGCCGAAAAGCAACTAAACGCTTCCGCTCTCCACATGATTGAACTCTCCTTGAGCGACAACGACAAGCATCATGTTCTACATGCCACCACCGCCAAAGAAGCTTGGGATTGTCTTGAGCGTGCCTTCCTTGGAAATGAAAGCATGAAGAGAAATAGATATGAATCTTTGAGCAATGCCGCCGAAGGCTTCTACATGCTTGACAACGAGACCCATGAAGAGATGTATGGTAGACTCAAGACTCTTGCCAAAGCCTTTTATGATGTGGGAGCAACCTATGTTGATGATGCTTGGGTCAAGAGGAAGTATGAGAATGCCCTCTTGCCTTCGGAGCCAATGGAGTTGAAGTCTATTCAAGGAAGATACAACTACCTTCAATTGTCTTCCCATGAAGTTATGCAAGAAGTCCAAGCCTCCAAGGTCGCCACCAAGAATGCCGAAGATAACCGTGCTAGGGCCATGGGAATGAAACAAGGTCCCTCTCTTGCCTTAAAGGCCAAGGTGACTTGCATAGATGCCAATGACGAAGTTGAAGCTTGTCCAAGCAACATTGCTCCACATGATCTTGAGCAAGCCCTCAATGGTCACATTGCGCTTGCCACAAGAGTGTTTTGGAATGACCCGGCTAGTGCTAAAGCTCGTGTTGATCGAGATAACAACTCAAGTGGCAAGAAAGAGCTTGCCTCAAGGACAAAGACATGCTACAATTGTCATGACAAGAACCACTACATTAGAGAGTGTCCTTATGAGAACCGTGATCAAAATGGTGGGAAGCTTATCCCAAAGGATCACTCCAAGTTGATTCAAAAGAAGCCCGCAAGACCAAGAAAACCCTTCTTCAAGAAGGCACCGAGAATTGTGTTGGTGGCACAAAAGGAATATGCCACAAGTGATTCCGAAGATGAAGATACACCTAACAAAGAGGTAGCCGCATTGGCTATTGTCTCCACTTCATCATCATCTCTCTTTGAATCCCCCAATGAGAACCTCTCCATCAACACCGCTCGTTGCCTCATGGCTCATGTCACCGAGGTATCATCCCCTTATCCTAAGACTATGCATGATCAATCTAGTCTTTAGATTAAGAAGGAACTAGTTGCCTTCGATACTCTTGTGACTAACTTGCAAGGTGAGGCCAAGGAACATGTTGAGTCTCTCATGAGACAACTATGTGCGGCCGAAGAACTTCTTCAAGAAAAGAGTAAGATTGAGAGAGATGATTCTCTCACCATTGCTTCCTTGAATGCTTCCATAGCATCCTTAAATAGCTCTCTTGATGAAGAAAGTGAATATAGAACCACTCTAGAGGAAAGACTTGAGTCTCTTGATGCTAAAAATGATGAAATCATTAGTAAAATCATTAAGGATAGAGATCATGTTTTTGCCAAATATAAAGTGATTAAAAAGGAGAAAGTTGAACTTGGGGTTGCGAATACTATACTTCTTGAGGATATGGAGAAGCTTGATAAAGCTCACAAAGTCTTGAAAACGGCACACTCCATCCTTGTTAAGTCACATGATCAACTCCAAACTCAACTCTCTAAAACTTGCTCAACTAGCATAACCATTCTTCCTCGTGTTCATGAAAATGTCATTGAAGAAAATGCTAGGTTGAAGGTAGATCATGCTAAGACCTCCATTCCTA
The DNA here is from genome assembly GCA_026929855.1 of Poa annua. Lineage (NCBI taxonomy): Eukaryota > Viridiplantae > Streptophyta > Magnoliopsida > Poales > Poaceae > Poa > Poa annua. Next base: position 100,836,313 of record CM049427.1, read on the forward strand.
AAGGTAACAATAAGGGTTTTGCTTATTTGTTTGAGTTAAAACCACACAAAGGAAAGGAAGGTCTTGGGTATGTGGCCGAGGCAAAGAAGAAGGTGAGCAACACCAAGGAGAACAAGACCAAGCCCGCACAAGCTAAGACTAACATTGCGAATGGTAATGCCACTAGGGGCAAGACCACTCGTAGTGACTTTGCGGGGCATAACAATCCCAACTACATTCTTTATGTTGATTATTATGGTGATGTTTATGCAAAATATGTTGGTTCTTATGATGGTTACATTGATTATTCTATTTGGGTTCCTAAGACCCTTGTTGCTAACCGAAAGGGACCCATTGAGAAATGGGTACCTAAATGCAAGAAATGATTTCTTGTAGGACTATGCTTCCGGTGGATCTAAATGGGTGGTTGATAGTGGATGCACTAGTCATATGACCGGAAGCAAGGAGATCATGACGGAGTTGAGACCAAATTTAAATCACTCAACCGTCTCTTATGGTGACAAGTCCAAAGCCGAGGTAAAGAGTCTTGGCAAGGTGGTAGTTGCAAGGGATGTCACCCTTGTAAATGTCATGCTTGTTGAGTCTCTAGGTTACAATCTTATGTCCGTCCGTGCTCTTAATAAGATGAACTTTGATGTCCACTTTACTCTTGATATGGTGGTACTCTTGAGGAGCAAGACTCTAAAGGTCATGTTCGTTGGGTATTTTGAAAATGAGTTGTTTGTGGTAGACTTTTCGGGGTCAACCAACACTCAAGCAATATGCCTATTCGGAAAGGACGACGTGGGGTGGTTGTGGCATCGCCGCTTGTCCCATGTTAATATGAGAACTTTGCAAAGTCTCCACAAGGGTGGCCACATTCTTGGACTAAATGAGAATGTTTCTTTTTCTAGAGATCGTCTTTGTAGGGCTTGTGTTGAAGGAAAGATGCATGATTCTCCCCACCCAAGCAAGACCATCATCTCATCATCAAGGGTATTGGAAATTCTTCATGTTGATCTTTTTGGTGCCGTACCTCAACCTAGCCTTGGTGGGAAGAAATATTGTTTGGTGATTGTCGATGACTATTCAAGATTCACTTGGGTTTTCTTCTTCAAGACGAAGGATGAAACTCAACAAACCATCATCGATTTCTCCAATGAAGTTCAACGTCAACACAATCTTCCCATATTGGCCATTAGAAGTGACAATGGCTCCGAGTTCAAGAACTACACCCTAAATGAGTTTCTTAGCGATGAGGGAATCCGACATCAATACTCCGCCGCATATACTCCTCAACAAAACGGTGTAGCCGAGAGGAAGAACCGGACTCTTATGGATATGGCTAGGTCCATGTTGGCGGAGTTTAAGTCCCCACTCTTCTTGTGGGCCGAAGCTATCTCCACGGCGTGTCACTCCTCCAACCGGTTATTCTTTCGCAAAGGGAAGAAGGAAACTCCATATGAAATGCTTACCGGCAACAAGCCCAACATCTCCTACTATCGAGTCTTTGGTTGTAAGTGTTTCTACAAAATCAAAGGTGTACATCTTTCTAAGTTTGAAGTTAAAGCCTTAGAAGGTGTTCTTGTTGGGTATGGTGCAAACTCTCACACTTATAGAGTCTATGACAAATCCTTAGGGAGAGTTGTAGAATCTTGTAGTGTGAGGTTTGATGAGAATGACGGCTCCCAAGTGGCGCAATTTCATGTTTGTGATGTAGATAACGAGGAACCTCAAGATTCAATACAAAGAATGGGTGTTGGATTTCATCGCCCCATCGAGATTCATCATGAGCCTCCTCAAGGAAGTACAAGCTCCACTCAAGTGGAGATTCCATCATCACAAGTTGAAGTGGCACCCTCTATGGAAGCAAATGAGACACCTATCCAAGAACAAGAACAAGCTCCTCCTCAAGTTGACCAAGAGGTCTCACAAGATTCAAGCACTCCTATTCTCAAACCTAGTCAAGATCAAGAGCAAGAGCATCCATCTTCTCCCATCATTGAAAATGTGCAACAAGATGGCAATGCTCATCAAGACGGTCAAGACGGGGAATCAAATGATCTAGGTGATAAAGCCGAAATCCCACGCAACAATGGGGATATCGAAACCCGTCGTCAAGCAAGAGTCAAGATAAATTTGGAAATCAAGTGTCACAAGCTTGAAGCCATCATTGGTGATGTATCTCGCAAGGTTTCCACAAGAAGTCAATTGGCAAGCTTTAGTGAACATCAAGCTCATATCTCTATGATTGAACCAAAGAAGGTGTTTGAAGCACTTGAAGATCCGGATTGATTGGAAGCCATGCATGAAGAACTCAACAACTTCAAGCGCAACAAAGTATGGAATCTAGTGGAAAAGCCAAAAGATTGCCGCAATGTTATTGGCACCAAGTGGATATTCAAGAACAAGCAAGATGAGCATGGAATGGTTGTAAGGAACAAGGCGAGATTGGTAGCTCAAGGGTACTCTCAAGTTGAAGGCATTGATTTTGGAGAGACCTATGCTCCCGTGGCTCGTCTTGAGTCCATCCGTATCCTACTTGCCTATGCATCACATCATAATTTTAAGTTGCAACAAATGGATGTGAAGAGTGCATTTCTTAATGGTCCCTTAAAGGAGTTGGTATATGTAAAGCAACCACCGGGATTTGAGGATCCACACTTCCCAAACCATGTCTACAAGCTTGATAAGGCCCTCTATGGTCTCAAACAAGCACCTCGAGCTTGGTATGAGCACCTAAGAGAGCTATTGCTAGACCGTGGCTTTGAAGTGGGGCAAATCGATCCCACTCTCTTCACAAAGAGGGTAAAAGGGGAGCTTTTCATATGTCAACTTTATGTTGATGATATTATCTTTGGCTCATCTAACAAAGCTTTCAATGATGAATTTTCAAAGCTTATGACGGATAGGTTCGAGATGTCCATGATGGGAGAGTTGAAATTCTTTCTTGGTTTTGAAATCAAGAAATTAAGTGGAGGGACTTTCATCTCTCAAGCCAAATACATCCAAGATATGCTCAAGAGGTTCAAGATGCAAGATGCAAAAGAGAAGAGGTTTCCTATGGACACCAAATGCCATCTTGAACTTAGTCCAAAGGGTAAAGATGTCGATCAAAAACTCTATCGCTCTATGATTGGTTCTTTGCTTTATCTTTGTGCATCTAGACCCGATATTGTGTTGAGTGTAGGAGTGTGTGCAAGGTATCAAGCGGCTCCTAAAGAAAGTCACTTGATAGCGGTGAATCGAATCTTCTGATATTTGGTTTATACCCCAAGGTTTGGTTTGTGGTATCCTAGGGGGTCCAACTTCTCTCTTGCCGGTTACACGGATTCGGATTGGGCCGGTTGCAAGGATGATAGGAAGTCTACTTCCGGTGCATGTCAATTCCTTGGGAAATCCTTGGTGAGTTGGTCCTCCAAGAAGCAAAATTGCATATCCTTATCTACCACCGAAGCCGAGTATGTGGCGGTCGCTAGTGCTTGCAGTCAATTACTTTGGATGAGGCAAACTTTAAAGGAATACGGTGTCCTTTGTGGCAAAGTGCCTCTTTTATGTGACAATGAAAGTGCTATCAAGATTGGTCACAACCCGGTGGAGCACTCAAGAACGAAGCATATTGAGATTCGCTATCATTTTATTCGAGATCACATCAACCGGGGTGACATTGAGCTTGGTTATATTCCAACGAAGATTCAACTTGCCGATATGTTCACAAAGCCACTTGACGAAGCACGGTTCACCTTTTTGAGGCATGAGCTAAATATCGTGGATTCTAGGAGCATTGGTTGACTACCTTGTATGCACACCTCTATCTCAACTTTCTTTTTGGTCTAGGTGTAGGCATGGACATAGGGGGAGTGCGGTCCTAATCTATTGGACTTTTCCTCCCCCCATTATGCCAATAGTAAGAATTGTTTTCGTCTCCTTTTGATTCATTCTTATGAATTGTGAGCCTAAATGTTGAGTAATGGCGGTGAACCCAAGATATATCTTCGCGGTATCACACCACATAAACTCATACATGGTGGCCTTGGCCACCAACTTCTTCCTTGTGAAGAATTGATACTCTTGTGGTGTTATCTTGATTTCGTTGTTTTATTCTTGCTCTTATGGAAAATGCACTCAAGCGTTGCTTCTTAATGTCGCTTTTGTTGTTTCTTACCAAACTTGAGTGCATGGTACCATCTCCAGTGACCATTTGTCTTATCCCAGGCCTACCTCATCTTAAAACCTGCTCCTCTTGCCTTTTGCATGTCCAAAACACATAAATCTGGGATTTGGAGTCGGTGGGGCCGGAAACTCCGGTCTTCCAGGCCGGAGACTCCGGTCTGACTGAAGTTTCCGCCCCTAGAACCGGAATCTCTGGCCAGGGCCGGAGACTCCGGTGTCTAGGGCCGGAAACTCCGGTCTGGGCAGTTCGCTGGGATCTTCAAAGGGGATCGGGGTGAGGAGTTGTCCCACAACTCCCCACACACCCCCGACCCCCACACCTCTCCCAGCCGCCGCCGCCGCCTCCAAGGACCTCTCCGGCCGCTCCCCGCCACCGGAATCCGCCGTGCCACCGGCCCCTCCTCCGTACAAGTGCTGGGGATCCTTCTCCCTCGCATTTGACCTCCACCATGTCGGGCAAAGGTTTTCTTCTCTCTCTCTCTAGGTTTTCACTCTAGATCTTGTTTTGAGAGAAGTTCTGCCTGTGCTGCATGGTGTAGAACCCTAGTGTTGGCATTTCAATCTCTAGAAAATTAGTTGTGCTCAATTTTTCCTTAGATTTGAACTATATTGCAGTTTTTCTGCCACAGGGCGGAAACTCCGGTCCCTCATGCACCGGAATCTCCGGTGTGGACCGGAATATCCGCCCCTGTGGCCGGAAACTCCGGTCTAGCTCATATCTGAGAGAAATTCTGACACTTTTAATTTTCTCCTTTTGGCTTTCTTGGACATGCAAACTTATCTCCATGCTATCCATGTACTCTTTGTTTCACAGGTCAGAGGAAAAAGGTGGTCAGTCGGAATCCGCTCCTTGCTTCAAGTAAAGAAAGAGCTCAAACAAGGGACAAGCTTATATTTGATAGCAGCAGTGGCCGCATGAGACAGCAGAGCACTATTGATGAGGAGGCCACTAGACAAGCTGAACTTGGTGGTTTTGATAATGAAGAAGAGGCCGAGCAAGCCCATTTTGACTCTTTGACCACCGTTCTGGGTATGGGGAAGCTAGAGTTCCGTCGTATGAGGTCACAACAGTTCTATGACTTGCCTCCCAACACCACCAACCCCAATTCCCCAAGGAGGGAGCAGCAGCTGATTATGCAGGAGATTTATGCCCGGATTGAGAAGCACGCAGTCTGTGAACAGAAGATTCTGGATCTTGAGGCGCTGAACAAGAAAGCATACTTTCGGGAAGCTGTTTGGATTGCCAGGAAGCTTGGTCTGGAAAAGCTCATCTCTACACTCAGCAGGATTATGATATTCAGCTTGTGCAGCAGTTCTTTGCCACGGTGGTGTTTGACAACGATGAGGATGTCACTATGACGTGGATGACTGGACCTCACAGGTGCACCTCCAACTTTGTGGAGTTTGCGACAGCTCTGGGCTATGACTTCAAGGGGGCCACTACTCCAGTTGGGATGAGGATGCATGTGGAAGGGACTGCATATAACAAGAGCCGTTTGCGCCCTCTTTACTCCGTTGCTTCTTCTGTGGGCTCTAATCAAGACCTCCTTCCCACCTACAACATCTTCCTCCGCATGGTTCGACTCAACCTTGCTCCTCAAGCCGGGAATGTGGATGCTATTCGAGGAGGCCTTGTCAACCTACTCTACCATGCTTACAAGGTCCTTCAAGCCGGTCCGGAGTGCCGTGGCCAAGAGGTGGATGTGATGGATTTCATCAAGTGCGAGATGCATTGGGCCATTTTCGAGCACAAGAATCCACTCTTTGCTCCCTATGTGATGAAGCTCATTCTCTCCAAAGTGCCCACACTTGATCGCTCTAGCTTCATCAAGCATGCCAAGGGTACTCTCCATATTCTCTCCAAGCACACAAAGCAAGCTTCATCCTCTCATGCACCTCCTCCCCAAACTAGTGATGAAGAGGACGCTCCCTTACCTAAGAGGAGAACCAAGAATGCCGATCCCCCCACTAGTCTTCAAGGGAAGGCCAAAGTAAACGCAGAATTTAGCAAGCTCTCTTGGTGGAAGAGGAAGCTGTTATGCATGGATGTTGCCATTCACAAGGAGAATCATGGGTCTTATGTGAGAGAGAAACACATTTTGAGCAACCAAAACTTGATGATCAAGGAGATGCGCAAAATGAACAATGGAAATGTTACTCCTCCTCCGGAAGAAGATGAAGCTGGCATTCCCATCATTTCCTCATCTTCGTCTGACACGGTCCCTATTGATCAATGGAATCAGGATGTCTTTCCTTGGGCTGATTATTCGGATGTGACCTCCTTTCCTACCTCGTCTCACAACACCGGCAAGGCTCCCATGAACCACTCCGATGAGGACTACGACGATGAAGGAGATGACGACATGGATGAAGACAACGAGTGATCTTAATGGGCCCGTTAGTTATGCTCTTTTCCCCTTTTTGGTGTCTCGGTGCCAAAGGGGGAGAAGTAGTTCTATTAGGTTCTCTCCGGGATTTTCATGGGTTGGGACACAAGCATGTGCCTCTATCAGTTTATTGCGCTTGTGTCCTTGTTTTGATATTTGAATTTCGAACTTATTTGCCTTCTCTTTGACATGAACTATGTGTGTGTAAGACATTTGGATTTCTTATATTATGTGGTTGAGACTACTATTGTGCCTTGGTTATATGAGGTTAATATCTTCAGTTTTGTGCACAAGGTATGTCTTATTTGTGAAATGTATTGCCTACCTTTCGTACTTGCAAATTGTTGTTCGAATTTGCCTCTATATGTGTGCACGTGCATACCAAAGCAAATTTTCTTGATGCACACATCTAGGGGGAGCTCTTTCAGCTATCATTACATGTTAGTGAAATTACTGTTATTGCAAATCCATATGTTGTCATCTAACACCAAAAAGGGGGAGATTGAAAGGACATTTCTATGATCTCTGTGTTTTGTGTGTTAGTTAACAACATGTGGATGTATTAAGTTGGTGTTAAGTAATGCAGGATAATTTAGGAACTCTTCAGATGCATCAGCACCAAAAAGGACATAAAGAGACTGCACTGAAAGTGTGCTCAGCCCCTGGTGGGGGGCGGAGTTTCCGGCCTAGGGGGCCGGAGTTTCCGCCCCTGCCTGAAGTTTCCGGTCCCTGAGGACCGGAATCTTTACCGATGCTCGGTTGCCGAAGTTGTGCTCAGCCTCTGGTGGGGGGCGGAGTTTCCGGTCCCGTGGACCGGAGTTTCCGCCCCAGGCCAAACTTTCCGGCCTCGTGTACCTCGAAGATGTCCAAGTTAAAATTGAAGAATCTGGTGTTCAGCCCCGGGTGGCCCCCGGAGTTTCCGGCCTCCTTAGGCCGGAGTTTCTACCCCTGGCCGGAGTTTCCGGCTACTAGGGCCGGAGTTTCCGGCCTGGGGTTTGGCTGCAACGGCTACATCTTTGGAGGGGTATAAATACCCCTCCTCCTTCCTCCAGAAAAGTGCTTGACCAAAAAAAGGAGGAGCTCCATTGTTGCAAGCCAAGAATCCCAAGATCTCCCAATCCCCCCCCCCCATCCAAACTCGTTGATCTTTGGAGGATTGAAGGAGAAGGCCCCGATCTACATCTTCACCGAGCCGTTCTTCATTTCCCCCTCATTCATTTAAGGGAACACTTGCTAGGGCTTCCACTAGGAAACCTAGCCCATTGTTGTACTTACCTATTGTCTTTGTGACAGATTGTAGCTGTTCGGGAGCCCCCAAGCCCTTTGTGGGTCGTGCCCCGAATCGTTGTTGTAACGGCTCCGGATTCCGCCTCGAAGGATTCCGATAGTGGAAAGTGAACCAAACCTTTGTGGTGCGGTTCACCGGAGATTAGGGTGAGGCCTTTGTGGCCGTTGAACCATTGTGTTGGTTCACACCTCTCCAACGAGACGTACTCCCATTTAAGGGAGGAACTCGGGAATACATCCTTGTCGTCTCGTGCTTTCACTTCGGTTACTTCTATCCTTATTTATCTCCTTATTATCTTGCTTAGTTGCTAGCTTGTCATATAGGTAATTCACCTTAGTTGCATATCTAGTGAATTTACCTTTTGTGTCAAGCCTAATTTGAAAAAGAACTAAAATTGAATTAGCACCTATTCACCCCCCCTCTAGGTGTCATACCGATCCTTTCACGTGGCCACTGAGCTATCACTCGGGTTCGTGATGTAGTTAGGGAACCAGTTTATTAGAAGCCCTCTCGTGATGTTTACTGGACCAAAACACACCAAAAAAGGTGGGGAATTGGGCATTGTAGGATTCGAACTCGGGATCTGAGGTGCGTGGGATCGGATGCTCGGCCACTGGACTAAGATGCTGCTGGTGATTATGTTCTGAAGCCACCGTATATGAACAGAGCCTCTTTATCTGAGTATTTGGCACGAACGAACAAACGAAAGGGAAAAATAAAGGGGTGGAATTTGGGCCGCACGGGTTCGAACCAGGGAGCTTGCTGCACAGCGAAGGACCGCTGCCACTAGGCTACGACTCCATTTGATGATCTGTTGCGAGCCCCACGGAAATAAACTGATACGGCGAGTTTAACTGAACCTCGACAGAGAAACTTCAGGCTTGAGGGAACAGGACGAGGATGGGGTCGGGCGGACGGAAAAATGCGGCCGGCGATGAACACAGCGGTGCCGCGCAACGGCAAGCACCCATAACAAGGGGGGAGGAGAGGGAAAGGGTTCCCGGAGGCGTGGCTAACCTTGGGGGAGGTTGGGGTCGTGGATGGCGAAGAGGAAGCAGAGGAGATGGCGGGACTTGGTGGCCAGAGCAATCCGGCAGCAGCGGCTCCGATTTCTTGCGGGAACGAAGAGGAGGCAGCGGCGTTTCCATTCCCGCACTCGTGAGGGTTCGGGGGTGGCCATGGTGACTGCTCGGTGTAGCTTTTGGTTCCGGCCATGGTGTGCTTCGGTGGGGGAAGAAACAGGGAGAAGGAGATGGGGAAGAAGAGGGTGGCGGCGCTGAGGGAGGAGAGGAGGGGGCGGCTAGGTTTAGGGTTCGACGAGGGGTATTTAAAGGAGAGGGGAGCAGATGAGGAGGTGGGGACTCCATGGCAGGGGGAGGAAGGAGATCACGTTCTCCTCCTGTTCTCTGGTACGGATGAAGGAAGGAGATAAGGAGGAGGTGGGCTGGGCTGAGTTGGGCCTGCTTCTTTTTTTTTCCAATTACCCAAAAAAAAAGAGAAAAAGAGACAAGAGGGAAAAGAAAAGAAGTCCAAGATTTTACAAACTAGTTTTGAAAACCTTTGTGATTTAGAATACCTTTGGAATTGTTCACAAATATTATCTTGAGGTTGTATTTAAAACAGAGAGAGATTTATTATTTGTGAGACAAAATAGATTTGCATAAAATATTATTTTGAGCTATAATAAAATATGCAAAGATTAAAAGCGTGATGATGTCATGATGATGCAAAAAATGAAAACAAACAATTTTCTAATTGGGAAAAATCCCGGGGCGTTACAATCGACACCACTAACAAGGGATCGCGTCCCGCGATCCACCCCGTGACCATAAGAAGAGAGGGGTAACTACCGAGTCTTCAGGCTTCGTGATGAACTTCTCGACACCACTAACAAGGGATTGTTGCTCCACCTTGAAATTCTCGACACCACTAACAAGAAGTTCTAACTCCACCTTCAAGTTGTCGGCACCACTAACAAGAAGAGTTGCTCATGTCGATGAAGATTCGCGAACATCGAACCTAATAGGATAAAAGGCAAGAAATCGTTGTAACATCCCAACATTTTATAATGTTCAAAAATCACAAAAATTTAAAACTTTTGTTTTGATTAAAAAATAAAACATTAAAATGCATAAGAAAACCAATTATGAAAGATTTCAAACATACTTAAAGAGTTTAATATTTTAAATACCTCAGTTATTATTATTTTCAAAACTTGTTTCAAGCTAAACAATTTATTATTCCATTGTATTTTCTTAAAAACCTCAATATATAATTTGATAAATATTTTACAAACTTCAAACCATTGTATTCTAATAAATAGTTTACTTATAAGCAATTGATTTTCAACCACTTAGCCATATTTATTCATAAATTCAAGACTATTTAAAATGGTATATTTGCCAAATGGTTTTCATTCATTTTACTAAATTCAAATTATAGTTTTGGAAATAATAAGTTTATAATTCATAACTTTAAAACTTCATATGTTTTATAATTAATGAATTAAACAAATAAGCATTTCAGTTACTTAAATTACTTTCATTAATTTTCAAAACATGAAATGATTAATACTCTATATAAGAAATTATTTGAATCTAAAACCTTTTCCAAAGTTGTTTTATGAAGTTTTCAAATGTTTTATCATATTATGAAACTTAATGGTGCACAAAATAATTTGAATTAAAAATGACCACATTACATTTTCACTTTTCATTACAAATAGTTGTAATATGTTATTTAACAATCTATTAAAGCTAAAATTTATTTAATATTGGAATTTGAGTTTAAATAATTTAAATTCAAACATATTTGAATGTGGGTATTTCATAGAATTTATTTTAGCCAAAAATAAAATTATTTAAACCCTAGTTTTAAATTTAACATAAAGTGTCAAATTTGTATTAAACCAATATTTCAAATTTATTAATTTTAAAAAGTTTTCAAAACATACCCACAACTGGTTTAACACAAAGATATTATTTTTACAAATTTTTAGAATTTTATTTGACATCATTTGGACATTTAAATCAAAAGTTATGAATTAATCGGAAAAAATCAGAAAAGGAAAAATCGCTGACGTCAGCGATGACGTCAGCTGCATCTTCAACCTCCAGCGAAAATCTCGGCCGAAACTCCTCTCCCAATCCCGGATCAAGTCGAGGGCGAAATCAGCGGGATTTGTTTCCTTCGAGTGTTCCTATAAAATCCCCTCCTCCTCCTCTCTCTTTCCCCTCTCATCTCGTTCAAAACCGTGCCCCCAGGCTGCCGTTTCAGCTCGCCGGAGTTCGCCGTTGCTGCCGCCGTATTTCGCCAAATCCGGTGTGGTGAGCTCCTACCCCGAGTCGAGACCGCGCCGAAATCCTTCCCTCTCCGATGCACTCCCGATGACGCCTTCTCCGTGCTTTTGTTGGAGCAGAATCATCAAGCTCTGCTCGACCCGTAGTTCATCGGAGCCGCCGCGCCATCGTCCACGAACCAGCACTGCCCGAGGACGCGCTACTCGTCGTAGACGACCCCTTCGCCGTCGCAGCATCACGCCGAACGTCGTGGTCATCTTCTCGCGTCCGGGGAGCAACCCCAGCATCGAGTCCGTTCGATCCCGAGCCGCCGCCGCCGTCTTCAACCTCTCCGGCCATCGGCGCCGCCACGGTGAGGTCTCCTTCCCCCAGATCCGTCTGATCCTTTTCCTCCCGCTGAGATTAGATCTTGTTTTTGAACCGGTATGTTTAGATCTGGACCGTCAGATCTTGATCCAACGATCCAGATCTGTTGACTTATCCACGTCGGATCCCAGTCAGCAGCCCAGTCAGTGCCCAATCAGCGCTGACGTGTAAAATCATTTTCGCGATTTAATTAATTGGTAGTTTTGCAGAAAAGCCCCTGTCTATTCAAACTATCATATATTTTTCTCTGTTTATCCAAATTCAAATATTTTTATATATTTGGAAAGCCCTCGACATGTAGAATATTATGGATCTGCCAAAATTCAAATTTGACTTAGTTTAAAATATTCAAATTGTTTAATCTGTAAATATTATGGAATATTTGAGTATTTTGTCATAACTTTAATCTGTAAATTCAAAAATTGCAAATAAAATTGTTTTAGAAACTTTGGAATATTTGTAAATTGATGCCACTGCTAAAAAATATTTTTGAGTAATATTTGAATGAATTCATAGTTATATATTTAATTTGAATAGTTTGAGTATTTTCAACATAACTATTAATAGAAATATTATTTTTGATTAAATCAAATTGCAATAAATTTAATTAAATCACCTCTGGCTATTAACACCATTTATAAAAATTGTGTTATAAAATATAAATCACGTAAAACTTTAATCTATATGTTTTCCTTTTATTATGTTTGCAAAATTAGAAACTAATTAAAATTGCAATTATAACTTTATGCATACTTTATAAATATCACAAAAATTAGTATTATGTTTCTTGTGATTTAAAATTGCATTTCATGCATAGCATATTTTATCTTATAGTTATATTTCCCATAAGGAAAACTCCTCCCCATTTTCTCTAAGTTAGGATTATTTTCAAACTTAGTATTTTGGTAAAAGTGCTATGCACTAGACACTTAGGATTTTCAACCTGGAGCTAGAAGACCAATGAAGGACTTAGCCAAAACAAGACTTCAGAAGTATCATCAAGAAGCAGAAGCACTTAGAAGAAAAATCAAGAGGAAGTTTATGAAGACCAACCAGAAATATGTTCTAAGTCTTGCTCCCTCTCTCTTTCATTTCTCCTTTCTTCTCTTAGACCTCTTGAAGACTAAGTTAAATCCAAGACCAGCCTAGGCGATACAAAAACCATCAAGTCTGAAGATTATTCAAGTCTACCAAGAATTCAATCAAGACATCACCAAGGAGAATATTACAAGTCTTGAGATGAATCCCGGAAGACCAACTACATCTTTCTTCTATCTTTTCCCTCTTTTCTAATCTTGTCTTTCACATTTGACTTGAACAAATTTTGATCATGATTTTATCATCTTGAAGTTTGTTCGATCCTAGCGGCATAGTGAGATGAAGCAGCCTGGAAACAAACCTTACATGTCCACGTACATGAGACCTGTTCCACAATTTAAGTGGCTGGCCGGGTGTCTGTCTCTCTCACTATAGTGAATGTCCAATTTACAAAGAGTTGATAATAATTGTTGATCATCTTGAAGAAATGACTTAGTAGTTAATCTAAATATTTCTACACATCAAGACTAAGCCTTTAGAGGGCTTATTCAAGATGATATAAAACAAAATATTTTATTCAACTTATGACCCTAGTCCTTAGTCATTTTTTACAAACACATTTCCTTGCATTAACTTAAAAGATTTTCATGCATGACATGTTTTCCTTAGAAGTTTACAAAACTTGTTTGTTCACTAGATATGAGCATGTAGGTTTGATGATTGCTATTTGTTGATTGTTGTATTGTTGTTTGCTTGTATGGTTTAGATTAAACGGAGAGCAAACGTTCGTTGTTGAAAAGAGTTTGTGAACAACGACAACATTCAAAGGCAAGTGGCACACCTCATAAACTTCCTATTATTTTCTATATGCATTACTTAGTGTATTTTTATATGCATGAGTAGGATAATAGTGCTATGCTAAACCTGTGTAGAATTCCCTTACTCCTGTGTCTAGGTTCCTATATAATACTTAGTAGATATATTGATGCTATGCAATGATGAAAAGTTTTACAAAATGTTAAGTGACTACTCAGGGCTGTGCTCATGGTTGTCGTCGCCTAGCATGAATGTCTATTCTACTTAGGGCCGTGAGCATGGTGATTTTCACCTGAGAGTGCACATCCACTAAGTTAATGAATCTCCTGGGTGGATTGGTTGTATGGTGGCGAAGTTGAGTGGCTACTCAGGTCCATGTCTATGGTTCCTGGAGTACGTGCACTTGTGGATGGCCACCCAGGGAACAGAGGAATCTGAAGAACTCTGAGTGACGATTGCTTCCAGTGCAGCCATTGCCATATGGGCTCTGGCTTGATCAATTATGTTGCGTGGACTCTCTTCGGCTTGACAAGCAGATGTAGGGGGATGATAGGTGGAACGGGTCAAGCCAGAGTGGGAGGGAAAATGCTTCTGAAAGATCTCGTCTCATTTTTCTCCTTTCCTTATCACAAATGGTGTGTAAAGGATAAATTGGGTTGAATGGGTACAATGGTGAACGTGCACAACCTCTGCAGAGTGTAAAACTAAGTACTTAGCCGTGTCCCCGGTACGGACAATTTGGGCAACTGATCACAGACGTCAACGGAGGATTCCATCATTCCAACTTCAGAAATAAAACTTGATGGGTGAACAAGGGAAGATGAGATTTATGGTTTTCATGCCATACTTGTCTTGATTTGAAGAAAGTGTTTTCCAAAGAGATAGGAAAAATTGGCTTTATGCAAAATAGCCTTGAACTCCACCAGCCAAATATGCATATAGGCTATAGAGTTATTCCATTAAGTGTCCACCATAGTGTCACTTGCCAGACTCCATTTTTAATGGAATCTGACCCACTCTGTTGCAAAATTTTATTTGTTACAGGTTATTCAAATGACGAGTGAGGTTTCGTTAAGGGATTTCGAGTCTGCAACCAACATGTTTTCGCCTGTGGCAACATGAAGTTGTTGGAGACCCACTGCTATTGTATTTCCCCTGTTTACTCTTTCGAAGCTAGCTTTATGCTATGCAACTTGTATTGAATATTTTGCAAGTCTGGATCATGGATGTAATAAAATTGATACTTTGTTGTGATATTACATCGTAAACTGCGTGTGCAAACGAATCCATCCAGTGATTTGCACTATACACAGGTATCTGCCTTATTAAAAGTGAAAGTTGGATGAGATAAGAGACTCCAAACAAAATAAGGTAAGAGGAGAAATAGAATTGAGGTAAGGAGTAAATAGAAACCAATTGAGATATTTTTCAACAAAATAATTTAAGTCAAATAGTTTCGACACTCTAGAAACAATGACCGTTAGCGAGGTTATCCTACAGGCTTTTGCGGACCCGCTGCTTCGATAACCAATCGTATCGAAACAACAAGGAGATCGAAACCAAGGCTCTGATTCCACTTTGTGACGCTCGAAAATCGGTACTATGTAGATTTAAGCGCTCCCGCCGAAATCCGCATAATAACGATTTTAGGTCGCCCACCAGACATAATGTGCACGCCGAAACATGCGCATTATGTGGGTGGAATTGTGATAACATTACAACAGTTCCGATACATCCACAAATATAACAGAAGATATAATACAACAACGACTCGAACGAGTCAAGATACAAATGATACAATACAAAGATACAAAAGACAGCGGAAGCAAAAATAGTATCCGACCACGGATAAGATGCAAATTGGACTCAGAGTCATGAAGATAAGCAATGGCGCCATATCCCTGCCCAGCCAAGCCGGAGGGATTCCCAAGCTAACGTCGTCGGACTTCAAACCTGTTAACTGCACATAAAGCACATCCCAAAAGAGGGTCAGGGCACTCCCTGGCAAGCAAAACCGACTTGCCTACTTTCTACACCATCTCCCAAAATATAGGGGAGGTGGACTTAGCGGCAGCAGCACTAGCAACCTAAAGAGACACGCTACAACTTCCGTCTAATCAGAGAGGGATAAGAGAGCGCATAAGAAAAACATCTACGACTAACACCAATCATAACCCATTCTCGGATTAACCCCCTCAACCAAGTATGAGGAAGCAATTCGGGAATACTCACACATTGAACAATTTTAGTTACAAGTTATTGTGAAAGTAATTCTATATTACTAGTCAGGTTAATTAACAATGATTAGGTGTAAGTTGTCTATGATCTTATTAGCCAGCATCATCACCAAGTCGTCCATAACCGTGGACACGGCTCATCGATAAGATTATACCCTGCAGGGGTGCACTACTGGAACTGTACTCGTTCGATCAACCCCAAAAGCAAAGCCAGAAGGTAGGGCATCTCAACACGGCAAATCTCTTCTTTACAACCCATCCAGGGAACCGCATGATTGTGTGCACGGCTAATCAGGTCCAGTGCCCTGTAACATCCCAACATTTTATAATATTCAAAAATCACTAAAATTTAAAACTTTTCTTTTATTGAAATAAAACATTAAATGCATAGGGAAACCAACTACAAAAGACTTCAAACTTATTGAGAGAGTTTAATATTTCAAATGGCACAGTTTAAACATTTTATTATCCACTGAGTTTCAAAAACTTTAAAATATAATTTAACAAATATTTTACAAACTACAATCCATTTTTATTTTAAATAAATTAGTTCTTTATAAGTATTTGCATTAAACCACTTAGTCATATCTATTCATAAATATAAGATTATTCAAAATGGTATATAATTGCTAAATGGTTTTCATTCCTTTAACTAAGATCAAAATATAGTTTGGAAATTATAAGCCTATAGTGTATAACTTTAAAACTTCATAGAATTTAAATTACTGAATTAGCCAAATAAACATTTCAATTGCTCAAAGGAATTTCATCTATTTTCAAAGCATGAAATGATTAATATATTCTAAATAAGAATAGAATTAGAACAAAAATCTTTTCCAAAGTTGTTATGAAGTTTAAAATGAAGTATCATAATATAAATTTTAATGGTGCACAAAATATTTGAATTAAAAATGAATACATTATATTTCCCTTTTCATTTCAAATAAATGTGTAATGTTATTTAGTATTATACTAAAGAATAGAATGAATTTAGTATTTGAAAAAGAGTTTAATTAACTTGAATTCAAAAATAATTGAATGTGGATAATTTCCGAAATTTTATTTAACCCAAATGAATTAATTAAATGCCTATTTTCAAACATATCATAAAGTGTCAAGAATTGTATTAATCAATATTTCAAAATTATTATTTTTGAAAATTGTTCAAAACATGCCCACAACTGGTTTAACACAAAGATAATAATTTTACAAATTTTTAGAAATTTGTTTGACTTCATTTGGAGTTATAAATCAAAAGATATGAATTAAATAAATAAAATCAGAAAAAGAAAATACTGGCTGACGTCATGCTGACGTCAGCAGATCTTCTTCAACCTCCGAAACAGACTCTGCTAGAATCCCGCAGCGATCCGGAGATCGATTTCGTGCCGTTTTCGAACAAGATCCTATCTCTTCCCCGACCCCATAAATACCCCAGCCGTGCCGCGTCTTTTCCCCCTCAAACCCTAAGTAAATCGTGCCCCCAGGCCGCCGGAGAAGCTCGCCGGAGTCCGCACCATCCGCCGCCGTATTTCTTCCATCCCCGGCGAGGTAGGCTGCCCTAAGCCCCGAGACCCCGCCCATCCTCTTCCCCGTGTCGACACCCACCTCCCTGACCCCTTCCCTCGATCTCTTTCGCAGCAAATCGTCGAGTGTGTGGAGCTCGCCGGACCCGCCGTACCCCGACCACGGCCAGTCGCAGTAGAGGACGCGCGAGTCAACGCCGACCACCCCATCCAACTCGCCGTGCCGCGGGGAATCTTTGGACGCTCGTCCCACGCCCGGGGAACCACCGGAGCGTCGTATTCGTCCACGCCCGACCGCAGCGCCGCCGTCGTCGCCATCTCCGGTGAACTCCGACGCCACGGTATGGTTCCAGCGCCCAGCACCGTCCGATTGAAATCCAACGGCTTAGATTAGATGTCGAGGACGAAGCGGTACGATCCGATCTGGACCGTCAGATCCAGATCTGACGGCCCATATCTGTGACTTATCCACGTCAGCTAGCCACGTCAGCGCCACGTAGACAGCACAGTCAGCGCCAGCGTGTAAATCATTTTTTTATTTTAATTTTAATTGGAAAATTGCAGATTAGTCCCTGTAATTAAAACATCAATAACTTTTTAACCACAACTCCAAATTTAATAATTTTTATATATTTGGAAAGCTCTTGACATGTAGATTATTTTGGATCTGACAAAATTCAAATTTGACTTAGTATAAAATATTCAAATTTCAAATGGTGAATTTGAGTATATTTGCAATAACTTTAAATCTATAAATCCAAAAATTGCAAATAAATATGTTTTAGAAACTTTAGAATATGTGTAAATTAATGCCACTGCTATAAAATACTTTTGAGTAATTTTTGAATGATTTCATAGTTGTGTATTCAATTTGAATAAGTTTGACTATTTTGTTTAAATAACTTTCAATAGAAACACTATTTTTGATTTAAATCCAATTGCAATAGATTGAATTAAATGCTCTCTGTCTATTAACACTAAGTATAAAATTTTGTTATAAAAATTTAATCATAGGAAACTTTAATCTATATGTTTCCTTTATTATGTTTTGCAAATTTGAAACTAATTAAATTGCAATTATAACTTTATGCATATTTTATAAACTTCACAAAAATTAGTGTTATGTTGCTTGTGATTTAAAATTGCATTCCATGCATAGCATATTTTATAGTTATATTTTCCATAAGGAAAACTGCTCCCCATTTTCTCTAAGTTAGGATCATTTCAACTTAGCATATTTGTGAAGTGCTACACACTTAGACACATAGTAATTTTCAACATGGAGCTGGAAGACCAGTGAAGGACTTAGCCAAAAACAAGACTTCAGAAGTATCTTCAAGGAGAAGAAGCACTTAGAAGAAAATCAAGAAGAAGTTCATGAAGGACTTAGAAGAAAACAGACATCCCAAAGATGTCCAGCACTTGGAAGAAAAGTGAGAAGAAGTTCAAGAAGGCCAACCTCCTCTTATTCTCTAAGTCTTTCTCTCTGTCTTTCCTTCTCCTCTGAGACCTCATGAAGACTAAGTAAATCCAAGACCAGCCTCGAGGATACAAGAAACACCAAGTCTGAAGATTTATCAAGTCTATCAAAACTTCAATCAAGACATCATCCAAAAGAAAGTTACAAGTCTGGAGATGAAGCCTGGAGGACAACTACATCTTTCTGTCTATCTTTCCCTCTTTCCTAATCTTGTCTTTTAGACTTAAACAAAATTTGATCATGATGTTATCATCTTGAAGTTGTTGGATCCTAGCAACATAGTGGGATGAAGCGGCCTGGAAACAAACCTTACATGTCCACGTACATGAGACCTGTTCCACAATTTAAGTGGCTGGCCGGGTGTCTGTCTCTCTCACTATAGTGAATGTCCAATTTACAAAGAGTTGATAATAATTGTTGATCAACTTGAACAAATGACTTAGTATTTTTCTCTAAGTATTTTGCACATCAAGAATAAGCCATTAGAGTGCTTATTCAAGTTGATATAAAACAAAATATTTTATTCAACTTATGACCTTATCCCTTAGTACTTTTGGGACCAACCTAATTGCCTTGTATAAACTTAAGATATTTCCATGGCATGAAAAAGCATTTCTAGCCTTAGAAATATTTTGCACATCATGCATAAACATATTTTTCTTAGAAAAGTTTTATGAAACTTATTTATTCATCTAGTACGTGTTTGTGTGCATTGTGGAGTCGTGCTTGTTTGTTGATTGTTGTATTGTTGTTTGCTATTATTGTTAGATTAAACGGAGAGCAAACGTTCGTTGTTGAAAAGAGTTTGTTAACAACGACAACATTCAAAGGCAAGTGGCACACCTCATAAACTTCCTATTTTTATATGCATTACTTAGTGTATTTTTATATGCATGTGTTGCTATGCTAAACCTGTGTAGAATCCCTTATACCTGTGTCTAGGTACCTATGCAATACTTAGTAGAATTGTTGATGCTATGCAAATGTTGTTTGGTGAAAATCTAAATTCTACTAAGTTAAGAATGAAACACCTGGGTGGTAATTGGTTGCATGGGTTATGTTGAGTGGCTACTCAGGTCCATGTCTATGGTTCCTGGAGTATGTACACTTGAGAATGGCCACCCAGGAACAGAGGAATCTGAAGAACTCCGAGTGAAGATTCCTTCCAATGCAGCCATTGCCATATGGGCTCTGGCTTGATCAATTATGTTGCGTGGACTCTCTCCGGCTTGACAAGCAGATGTAGGGGGATGTTAGGTGGAACGGGTCAAGCCAGGTGGGAGGGAAAACGCTTCTGAAAGATCTCGTCTCATTCTCTCCTTTCCTTATCACAAATGGTGTGTAAAGGATACCTTGGGTTGAATGGGTACAATGGTGAAAGTGCACAACCTCTGCAGAGTGTAAAACTAAGTACTTAGCCGTGTCCCCGGTTACGGACAATTTTGAGCAGCTGATCAAGGACGTCAATGGAGGATTCCACCATTCCAACTTCAGAAATAAAACTTGATGGGTGAACAAGGGAAGATGAGATTTATGGTTTTCATGCCATACTCGTCGATTTCAAGAAAAGTGTTTTCAAAAGAGTAGGAAAAATTGGCTTTATGCAAATTAGCCTTGAGCTCCACCAGCCAAATATACATTTAGGCTTTAGAGTTACTGCCTTAAGTGTCCACCATAGTGTCACTTGCCAGACTCCATTTTTAATGGAATCTGACCCACGTTGTTGCAATATTTTTCTTATTGAAGATTTGATCAGATGACGAGTGAGGTTTCGTAAAGGTTTCGAGTCTACAACTAACATGTTTTCGCCTGTGGCAGCATGAAAGTAATAGAGACTCACTGCTATTTTATTTCCGCTGTGTACTTTTTCAATGCTAGCTTTATGCTATGCAACTTGTATCAAATATTTTGTAATTCTGGATCATCGATGTAATAAAATTGACGCTTTGTTGTGATATTACATCGTAAACTGTGTGTGCAAATGATTCGATCCAGGGATTTGCACTATACACAGGTATCTGCCTTATTTAAAGTGCAGGTACGCTACATGCCCGCGGGATCGACCTTCATAGCACTCTAAGAACGTGCACCCTATATGAGAATCGACTACTCCATCATCATGAGATCGTTAGGTAACCATATGCATGCATTAAATGGAAAGCCCAAACTACTTGCGGTGCCCTGGATAAGAAGCAGATTAGATCGAAGCCGCGAGGGGCTCCATAGGGCCTCCCACAAGCGGTTAGTGCGCTCAAAATTGGATCCGAGGACAAGAACTGAGTTCCTAGGTCGACACTTAGCAGAACAAAGCACCTCGCAAGGCCTTCCGCCGGGGCCTTATCTTTTAATTATAATACCCCAATATAAGACAACATTTTATTAAGGTAGAATAACCTATCATGCTAAGCAGGTGAAATAAATAAGACATACAGACGACTCGCACAAACAACTCTCAGCATGCACTACGACTCGCAAGGCTAACAGATAAACATGCAACAGGTATTAGGATGTGGGGATAAAGCTGTATGGGCTGCAGGATAAACATATGATGGGATCGCGATAAAGAATCGGATACTAGGGTAGCAGAGATCAACGGCATGAATGAAAGAAAATATATAGGTAAACAAGCAAACTTTGCTTGCCTGGAATCCCGTATGGAAGCAGATCTTGTCGTTGCTCACACATCTCAACGTTGTATCCGCGAAGAAGCAACAAGCACTGAAAAGCGTAAAAGATGCATTTTATAACTACGACAAAAGATTCAGCATGATCATATAAGAATGATGCATGGCATGGCAAGATGCAAAATAAATGCATTAATTAAAATTAAGCGGGCAAATAACCCCGCCAATTAATATTTAGGTTCAAGTTGTTTATCTAGCAATCAATTTAAATGTTGGTTAACATGGCAAGACATGGCATAGGTGTTGTAGTCAAATTAAATAGAATAGGGCAATTACATATATTAATTTGGCCCACACGTTCCATATTTAATTATTTATGTGCAAGTAATAGTTACACGAAGCAATTAAAATAAAGATGCAACATGGCATAAGGATGGCATATTAAGGTGCATTGTATTTTTATGATAAAAATAGATATAAACTTTGTATTCACTGAATTTGTAAATCAAAAGATATAGATTATACAACGTAACACATTTTGGTAAAAGATAAAAAAGGCAAAAGATAAAAGGGATGTAAATTGCTCTGATAGGATTCAAACTAGAGTCTCTGGTGGACAAGGCGTTGAGTGGCCACTGAGCTATCGCTCGGCTTCGTGATGTAGTTAGGGAACCAGTTTATTAGAAGCCCTCTCGTGATGTTTACTGGACCAAAACACACCAAAAAAGGTGGGGAATTGGGCATTGTAGGATTTGAACTCGGGATCTGAGGTGCGTGGGATCGGATGCTCGGCCACTGGACTAAGATGCTGCTGGTGATTATGTTCTGAAGCCACCGTATATGAACAAAGCCTCTTTATCTGAGTATTTGGCACGAACGAACGAACGAAAGGGAAAAAAAGGGGTGGAATTTTCGACGCAGGGGTTCGAACCAGGGAGCTTGCTGCACAGCGAAGGAGCGCTGCCACTAGGCTACGACTCCATTTGATGATCTGTTGCGATCCCCATGGAAATAAACTGATACGGCGAGTTTAACTGAACCTCGACAGAAAAACTTCAGGCTTCAGGGAACGGGACGAGGATGGGGTCGGGCGGACGGAAAAATGCGGCCGGCGATGAACACAGCGGTGCCGCGCAACGGCGAGCACCCATAACAAGGGGGGAGGAGAGGGAAAGGGTTCCCGGAGGCGTGGCTCACCTTGGGGGAGGTTGGGGTCGTGGATGGCGAAGAGGAAGCAGAGGAGATGGCGAGACTCGGTGGCCAGAGCAATCCGACAGCAGCGGCTCCGATTTCTTGCGGGAACGAAGAGGAGGCAGCGGCGGTTCCATTCCCGCGCTCGTGAGGGTTCGGGGGTGGCCATGCTGACTGCTCGGTGTAGCTTTTGGTTCCGGCCATGGTGTGCTTCGGTGGGGGAAGAAACATGGAGAAGGAGATGGGGAAGAAGAGGGTGGCGGCGCTGAGGGAGGAGAGGAGGGGGCGGCTAGGTTTAGGGTTCGATGAGGGGGATTTAAAGGAGAGGGGAGCAGTTGAGGAGGTGGGGACTCCATGGCAGGGAGAGGAAGAAGATCACGTTCTCCTCCTGCTCTCTGGTACGGATGAAGGAAGGAGATAAGGAGGAGGTGGGCTGGGCTGAGTTGGGCCTGCTGCTCTTTTTCTTTTTTCCAATTACCAGAAAAGAAAAAAAAAAGAGATAAGAGGGAAAAGAAAAGAAGTCCAAGATTTTACAAACTAGTTTTCAAAACCTTTGTGATTTAAAATACCTTTGGAATTGTTCACAAATATTATCTTGAGGTTGTATTTAAAATAGAGAGAGATTTATTATTTGTGAGACAAAATAGATTTGCATAAAATATTATTTTGAGCTATGATAAAATATGCAAATGATTAAAAGCGTGATGATGTCATGATGATGCAAAAAAAGAAAACAAACAATTTTCTAATTGGGAAAAATCCCGGGGCGTTATTCAGATCAGGGCTTCGATAACCAAAGTAGTGTGACCAGGCCGAGGTACATCTAACGGGTGATCTGCCCTGGAGAATGTGATTGGTGTCTCCGACCCTCTCAGGTAGTTCGGCACCGCGCGTGGGCAGTTGGTAGCTTGAAGTACTTGGCGGGTGATGAGCTTATGCGCCCTGTTTGAAGGACGTCCCTTCTGTATCATGTTCAGCTGTCCCCGCGCGGCTGGGTAGGCGTCGTGTGCCATTGGCTAGGCTTCTTCCTGCTGCTGCTGGAGAAAGGCTCCTGCGACTTGTGTCGGGTTGTTGTTTGCGGGTGTTGCATGAATAGCAAGCTGTGGGGCTGGCTGCAGGGCCGGCATAGGAGTAATGATATGCTGCATGGCCTCGTAGATCGTGCGTGCTTTACAGCAGTCCTTCAACAGGTGGTTGGCGCCCCATTTGACTATTTCCGGGTTGCGGAACGAGTGATGCTTGCAACGTTGCATCAGCTCCTCGGCTGGGGTCAGAGCGCGCTTCCACTCGCGTTTCTGGCCTACGTCATTGCGGCTAATGCTACCGCTGCTGCGGTTGTACTGCCCGAGTTGGACTGTCGACCTTGATCGCCGCTTCGACTGTATTGATGACCTTGATCATACTGGCGATTGTTATCTCGCGTATCATCACGGGGGATTTGATATCCCGCCGCTACTAGCTCGATTGTGTCAAGATTTGTGAAACGTTGTTTCTTCTTCTGGCATCCATCCCGCCAGTTACTTGTTTCGGCTTCCTTCTTCGGAGATGTGTCGCGGACGTAGTCCTCTCCTTCGGCCCACTTGTCTGCTATCTTCATGAGCTCGATCGTGGTCTTCGGCTGGAGCCTGCCGAACTCTTCGCGGAGGTCGCGTCGAGCGACGCCATGCATGAACGCATCCATCACTCGGTCTTCTGAGACGGGTTCCATGGTGTTGCGGAGGAGTGTCCATCGTTGGATGTATGACCGGAGCGACTCATCTCTTCCTTGTTTACAGGCTTGCAACTCGATGTAGGTCGTCGGCCTTGCGTATGTTCCAGAAAAACTTTTGATGCAGTTATCTTGGAATTCTTCCCAGGTCTTGAAAGAGTCCTTGGGTTGGCTGGTGAGCCACGCGCATGCTGAATCCGTGAGCATGAGCTGGATGTACTGCATCGCTGTGGTCGATGTCCCACCTTGACAGGTACAGGCGATGAGGTAGTCTTCGAGCCAGAGGCGCGGGTCTTGTTTCCCGTCGTACTTTGGTGTTCCTGCTGTTAGCTTGAAGCCTTTGGGCATGCGGGTGTCGCGGATGTTGAAGCTGAAGCATGGGCACCGCACGGCTCGAAGTTGCGATCGGCCTGGTCGTCCAGGTTCGTCGTGTCAGTCGAACGCAGGGTGCGGCTGCGGTCCACCGTCCTCTGTGTGATGACGCTGCGAAGGTCTTCGCCTGGTTGTGGTTGTCGCGATGGTTGTGCTGCAGGGACATCTGGCGCTGCCGGCTGGCGGGCTTGGTGCTCTCGCTCCTCACGTGCCCGGCTGCTTGGCACCCTGTTCGACAAGGCGTCCTCGATTGCCTTCATGGACATGATCTGCTGCTTGTGGAGAAGGGCCCACGCGTCTCCCTCCGGTGGCTGTGTGAGCCTAAGGTATGTTTCGACTGCCATGATACAAGCGTTCGCCGTTTTGGGGACGGGTATCCCATTTTCATCCTCGGTGACGAAGGATGAGTTGAGGTTGCGGGTGACTCTGGCTCGATCGGCTTCCGTCATGAGGGGAACGCGAGCTCTGTGTCGCCTTCCTCCTTGGTTAACTTCCGTGGAGGAAGTAAACGAGTAGGCAGCCCGTCTGGCACTTGACGCGTCGGCATCCCTCTTTCGCCGGAGTAGCTCAGCCTTTTCGGCGAGAAGTCGCTCGCCTTCCTTGCGTAGCAAGTACTGGACTGCCAGCTGATCGTCCCGAGGTGCGTCAGGTGGTGGGAACGTGCCGTCGTCGACGTGCTTCATGGCCATGATTGCCATGTCGTGTGTGATGGTGAGCTGTGTCGTCTGATCGGGCATGACCACCTCCAGTGGATATGCGGATTCGTCGTTGCCTTCTGGAGGCACTGTGCCAGCCATGAAGACTTGCGCGGGGTAGACTTAGGTGGGGGTATTTACGCTACCGCTGCTGCTTCCGTCGTCCGAATCTTGCTCTGGATCAAAAATCGCTGCCACATGGTAGGCGGCCCAGCCGTTGTTGCGTCTTCTTGCGATCTTTACCGCGGTCGTGGAGGGAGATTTTGCAGTCGCCAGAGCGAGCGCGATTGGCTTGGGGAAGACTTGACGAGTCCATGAGGGTGCGCGCGACGTGGCTGTCGGCAGCACGTCTCTGGTCGTACGTGCGGGTGCAGTCGACGCAGTCAGAGTTGGAGTAGATCCTGGTCGTGTCAGCCGTGCGATCGAGATGGTCGGAGTAGACTCGATCTGCATGGCCGCTGTCGGGGTGGTCGATGTAGATGCGATCTTCACGGTTGCGGCCGATGCGGCTCCCGCGGTAGACGACGCCGGGTATAGCGTGAGGGTGGCTGATGCGGGTATCACCGCCGCGCACGGCGTGGTCGTCGCGGACCTGAATATTCCACGACTGTCTACGAAGCAGTGTATGGAACCAAAGGTGATGTGTATACCTTCGTATAGATCGGCGTACACCGAGCGGTGGGCCGGCGGGTGGAAGGCGTACTTGAAGGAGCCGAAGCGGATGGGTTCCCGGGTGGTGCAGACGTCGATCTTCCTTGCGGATGGAGCCGGTGCGACCATGATTCCAACGCTCGTTCTTTCCCACAGATGGCGCCAATTGACGAGGGTGTAACACGACAAATCTCTGGGTTGTCCACCCTGGGTTGATTGAGGGGAAGAGCGAGGAGCGTTGGTGATCACGACGGCTGACAAGTGGGGAGTTTACCCAGGTTCAGGCTCCCGGAGGATAACACCCTACTTCCAGCTTGTCTGGTATTGATGGCGAGGAGCGATTATAATGGCGAGATGGCGATCTCGCTAGGGTTGGTGGTGGCGGCTATTGGCGTGTCCCTTGGACGAGCAACCCTCCTGGCCTTTATAGGCAGACCAGGTCTCGGGTGAACGGTGCCGATGGCAATTACAGATATGGCAAGTTACATGACCTAACCGACTAGGACTAGGTCACACGGTACCCCTAGCGGGCCTTCTGTGGGCCTCCATAACCTTGGCGCGGCCCAGGTAGCCTCACCGTGGGGTAGTCAAAGAGTAGCCCCACGTCAATCACCTTGTAGAACAGAACCCTTATTTTCTCTAAGTAATTATTTACATCATAACTAGTACTTCTTACCTTATGTATTATGTTTTAACACTTTTTACTCTTATAACTTAAGGATCTCGTTCTTCATGTATCAAACAGCGGAGGACTTCAAGAACATGCGTTTTGGAAGATATCTTATGGAGTTGGTGGAACTACTGGCGCTTCCAACACCCATCATCAAGGCAAGTCCGCTGAAGCACTTGAACAAGGATGGCTTATGGGGAGTTCGCATCATGCAATTCGGGCGCCAGATTGAACCCAAGACCGAAGACATCCAGTACAAGTCAATTAGTGACTCCTTGGAGAAAGGAATAAATATCGTAATGCAAGAGCTAATAGGTTGTCTTTGTGGGCAATTCCAGGAGGAGTTGAAAGACCACTACTTTTCTATCCTAGGGCAACGTGATGAAGATGGGATACCCTACCTTGTAAATGAGGAAGACAAAAACAAACCAGATCCCTTGCACCCTTATCTTCAATACTTAGAAATTCACCTCTGGCAACTAGAAGAGGATAGGCGCGATGAGCTGCTGAAGAATGATGAAATAATGGCCCAAATCAAGGAGACTCAAAAGAAGATTGACGCCCAAGAAGAGGTGGCCAACGCTCAGGAGGAGAAATTCCAGGCTCAAGAGAAGAAGTTTCAAAATGAAGAGAAGAGAATTAGAGACAAGAACAAGGAGATCAAAAACTTGAAGGATGAAATTCTGAGCAACGACGTCGAGTTCGAAGCTGATCGAGATTTGATCGAGACTCTACACCATTAGACGAGAATGCTACAAGAGAAGATTGGAACCCTAGAGAAGGAAGCGATCGAGACTCTGCACCGTGAGAAGACAATGCTACAGGAGAAGAATGAAGCTTTAGAGAAGGAGGTGAACGACTAGAAGGAGATCCTCGTGAAGGAAGGCATCACCATCGAGGAGGTCCAAGAAGATGGAGGAGATGTATTCGGTTTTACCGGATAGGTAATACGGGTAAGTGCTAATCCGCGGAGACTCCCGGAAGGAGAGCAAAGGCTGGGTAGTGAAAATGGACCGTTTGGCTACCTATTTATAGGGCCAGGCGTTGCTCCCTGTGCAACGGCGTTTTTAGTCGGACACGTGTCCAGCATCCGTTGCAGCCCACGATTGCACGATCTCCACGCCTCCTTTTTTCCCGCGATTTGTGATCATGGCGAGATTCCCGCCTAGGCTGTTTTCAAACTGTCGTGAGCCGGCTAGGTGGAAACCGTCACGAAGAATGCTCGGCAAAGATTGCCGAGTAGCCGTCTTTTCCCATGATGGATAAAGGCGGCCGCATGTCAATATCAAGACACGCATGCCTCGTTGATTTTCAGAATGGTTGAAGTCCTGCAGCCGCCAACTTTGGTAGATGAAGAATCAAGAAGAAACCGGCTCCTGGAGAACTTCAACCTTTCTGGGGGCTAATGTTGGGGATATATCAACTAGGGGTATAACCAACATGGATCAATCCGGCTAGTCCAGGGTGGCCCAAGGGTGGTAAGGCCGAGGCATGCCGGGCGGCCCAGATAGCTGACGTACAAGGAAGTAGGCGGACGGTCCAAGGAAGGCGGAAGGCCGAAGCCCATCAAGCCACCGAGCCCAAGACGGAAGGCGGCAACTAAGCCGGCTAGGTCTAGGACTCTGTTTACTTGCCGGACAAGTACTTACCTTGTACCCTGGGGTCTGGCCGCCTATATAAGCCGGCCACCAGGGAGCCTTTAGGGCAGACAACTTCAATAGGCATCATACCCATTGTAACCTGTTCACGGCTATTGCCTCATAGTGAATTATAGCATCACGTAGGATCTCGCCACCGCTGCGGGATCCGAAGCTGGGTAAACTCGCCGTGTTCAATCCCGTCCTCGACGACTCCAACCTTCTTCCCCACAATCCATACGTAGGCTAGAGTACCCCGTCTCCTATCAATTATGCCGATACCACGACACGAAGTTTAGACTTAGTAGTTGGACCACCATGTTTTATCCTCGTTTACCTCATCGTTTTTAAAACATTGATCTCCAACTTGTGGTGTGACAATGTTAGAATGTTTTGGTTTGCAGACTTGTCGTTAATTTTAATCTACCTAAAATGTCCTTTTCGAATTGCTAAGGAAGACAAATTTTAAGTTGATTATTGATTGTTTGACTTGTTTGTTTTGTGCATGGGTAGGATTTTCCTAATTTTAGTTCTATCTATCTTTTACTCATCTATGCTGAAAAACCCCAAAAAGCCTCCTCGTCGTGATCCCGACAACAATGATGCCATGCAACAATTGATGGCCGCTCAAGCTCAGTTGATGACTATGATGACTCAGTTCATTGCAGCAACTAACAACAACAACAACCCGCGACCTCCACCACCACCACCTCCAGTGGACATACTTTCTAGATTCCTAAGGCTTAGGCCTAGCAAGTTCTCCTTTGCTACTGAATCTATGGTGGCTGACGACTGGCATCGCTCAGTCAAAAAGGACTTAGTGACTTGTGAGTGTTCTGAGGAAGAGAAGGTGAGGTTCACTGCACACCTGTTGGAAGGACCCGCTGCACTGTGGTGGGAGACTTATCAAGTGACCCATCCTCTAGATGGCATGACTTGGGATGATTTCAAGGAGGGTTTTCGCAATGCTCACATTACCTCTGGCATAATGAATTTGAAGAAAGAAGAATTTCGCAGCTCGAGGCAGGGAGGTAGAACTCTGAAGGAGTATATGGCTGACTTCTGTATGCTATCAAGGTATGCAGCAGAAGACATTGACACTGATGCTAAGAGGAAGGAAAAATTCCTCAATGGACTTAAGGGAGAACTGAAGATACCCTTGTCTGTGGATACTCCTAACTACCAAGCTCTTTTGGATCAAGCAATCACTTTGGACAACAACATAAGAAAGGAAGAGAACAAGAAGAGGAAGTTCAGTGCAAGTAAGATTCATTCTGAGGCAACACACAAGAGACAACACACCTCTGAAGGCAGCGGGCATAAACCATGGAATCACTCCAACAACGGTAGTGGACAAAAACATCATGGTCATAACCATAATGGAGGATACAAAGGAAACAATGGAGGATACAAAGGAAACAATGGAGGATGCAAAGGAAATAATGGAGGATTCAAGGGAAACCATCACCATGGCCATAATCATGGAAATGGTCATGACCTTCCTAACTATGAAGGGAAGAAAGACTTGTCGGATGTGACTTGCTTCAAGTGCAAGAAGACGGGACATTATGCAAATGACTGCCCATAGAGAAAGGCTGATGAGAATTCCAAGCCAAATCCTTTCCATAAGGGACAGGTGAACCACCTCTGTAGCGCCCCATCTTTTATATAAAGATGGAACACCTGTGTTATGTGCTAGTCCCTGGATCACTGCTAGCACCACAGTACAAAATATAAAGTATCATTGCATAAGTATTAATTTACTACAACGCGATCCAAAATAATAGCCAAGTATGGCTTTATTACAAATTGCATAGCCATGAAGGCTAGCTAAAGTTCAGAGTTCACACGAAAACAAATAACAATGAGCCTCATCTTCAAGCATGCGCCACAGGCAGACATGTTGGTTGTAGACTCGAGTCCAAACTCATTCCTCATCAGAATTACCTGCACATTTGAATATGCAGCCCCCGAAGGAGGTCAATACAATGAAGTATTGGCAAGTGACTATGGTGGATAAATTATGGCAAGTCTAATTCTATATGCATATTTTTCTTGGTGGAGTTGTAGGCTATTTTACAGAAAGCAAGTTTTCTCCTTAGTCAAATTTTTCAAGACCTTGGTACCAAGGGATAAAGCCCAAGTGCACCAACTATTCTTTCCTTAGTCAAATTTTACTTTATGAAACAGTGTTGAGGTTCTTCCGCCCATCCTTGTCCAGCTCCTCGAAGTAGTCCATTTCCGGGGACACGGCTGAGTACTCAGATTGTTGACTCTACAGAGGTTGTCCACTTTCACCTTTAGACTCAATTAACCCAAACATCCTATACACGCAGAGTGAATTAAGGAAAGGAGAGAATTGAGACAAGAACTTTCAGAAGAAGAATGCAACCATACTAGTAAGACCCGTTCCACCTACCAACTCTACATCTGCTTGTCAAGCTGACAGGTTGCACCCTCACAACTTAGTTATTCTAGACAGAGCCCATTGTCAAAAGGCTGCACGGGAAGCTTCTCAACTTGGAGGGACTTGGTAATCTCTTCGTTCCTGGGTGGCCGTCCACAAGTGCAATTTTGGGTAACAACCACCATGCTCATGGCCCTAAGTAGAATAGACATTCATCCTAGGCGACGACAACCACAAGCATAGTCCCAAAAGACACTCAACATAAACCATAACAACCAATTCCACCCAGAAGTGTATTTTCGATTTTAACACTTAGAAACTTTTCTATAACATGGCAAACATTTTAATGGCATAGCTAAGCAACTACTAAAACTTTTCATGGCTGCTTAGGAGAAAGGGTGGCTACACACTACTAGGATATTTGTAAAATACAAACTAACTTAGCATTATAAAATAAATCAAAAAACCCTATCATGCACACTACTCAAAAATATACTACACATGCATATAGAAAATATTGGGTAGAATATTATTGTCACTTGCCTTGGTAACAGGAGGAACAAGCACAGCAAGAATAACAATCACAAGCAAGTCCTTCCTCTTCTTCACAATCTAGCACAAGAAATGAATAAAATAAATACTAACACAATATCATCACAACACCAAACATAATCATGTATGCATGAATGATATGCTATGATGATGATAGGTCACCCTTTATTAATAATTTTTAGGTATTTCTTATTTAATTTATCAATTAAATAATTTTAATAAAATAGTAAACCTTTGATTTCTATAATTTAATCTTCTTTTGTTTTATGAAAGTTTCCAATTAAGACATTCATTAATATTGCTGGACAGAGGGAATTAATACAATCCTGAAAATATTAAACTTATTTCTAAATCATTTTTATTATTTAAGTTATTATTTTAATAGCCGAAATACTCCTCTGATAGTTATACCAATTAAAATTTGTAAAAAGGAAAAACAAATGATGTAGAAATAAACTTCATGAGCAGGGCTATCCGTGGATATAAAGTTTATCAAATTTGAACTTGTAGATCAAAAGTTATGAATTTTCTAAGTTTTGCATGTTTTCTGTTTTATTTATAAAAATTTCTGCGAAAAAGAATTAACAGGGGCTACGTGGCGCGATCTTATTGGTCGGTAACGCTTTGACGCGGATCGGCTGCGAGAGCCGTCCGATCTAAATTAAAATGGACGCGCAGGATCTAATCGATCTAGATCCATTGGATCTAGATTCAACGGTCCACGATCCGTTGACCAAAAACGGGTGGCGCAGCCGCCGGAGTTCGCCCGACCGCGGCGGCGCCACGGCCGGCGTTGCTCGTTTCTCGCGTCCTATGGGGCTACGGAACGAACGGGGCTTACCGAGGCGTAGCGGACGTCGGGGCGGAGTCGATGGCTCGGTGGTGGTCGTCGGCGTGGTCTTCTCCTCCTCGTGCAGCTCGCCGGAGTTGCTTGCGGCGGCGGTCTCCATCGGGCGTAGACGAATACGACGTTCGGCTGCAAAACAACCCGCGCGACAAAGTCAAAAACGTGCGCAACAAGGAGGGGCCAAGGCGAGCTCGGGGGTGGTCGGAGTACTCCGTACCGCGTGCTTTTCGGCGGCTGAGGTCCAAGCTCGCTCGCGAGCTGCCCGGCGGCGGAAGATTTAGGGTTTGGGTGCGGGGAGGTGCGGCGGAGGTGGGGGGTTAAATAGGGTGGCGCGGGGAGCAAGCATCGCGCTGATTCCGCTCGGGAATCACGGCCGGTCGCCGATTTCAAATCGGGCGCGATCTCCGGCGGGGAGGAAGACGAAGCTGACAGGTGGGTCCCACCTGTCAGCGAGAGGAGGGGGGGATTGGGCTGCGCGGGCTGGCTGGGCCACGTTCGGACGCACGTGCGCGGTAGATAGCTAACGGGCCGGCCCGAAATCCTTTTTCTTTTAATGAAATTAATATCTGCTTTTAAATACTGATTTCAAAAATGATTTTTAAACCTACTCAAAACATTTCAGAAAAATTCATAAAAATATGTTATGGAAAGGTTATTAAAAATGGAAACTTTTGACATTATACTTGCCCATAAATAAATTGATAAAAATAATATTTATTTAAAGGAGTTTAATAACACTTTCTGGAATTGTAGGTTATTTATTCTAGTAATTTGATGTTTTATTTAATATTTATGTGATGTAGATTTATATCTATTGATGAATGATGCATGGATGCAAGGTTTTAAATTTTTGCAAAATTTGGGATGTTACAGACTAACCCCCTTAAGAGGAAGCTCGCCCTCGAGCTTCGGAAAGGTCAGCAAATAGGTGTGGATGGTCTTCTTGGAGATCATCCTCTCGTTCTCAGGTGGCTTCTTCCTCGGAGTGATGATTCCACTGGACCTTGCAAAATTTGATGGTTTTGGTACGAGTGACTCTTTCTGCGGTCTGCAATATCTTGATGGGTTTCTCTTCGTAGGTCAGGTCACTCTCCAATTGTACTTCTTCAAGAGGTACAGTATCCTTTAAAGGAACTCCCATCATCTCGGGGTGACATTTCTTCAACTGACTGACATGGAACACATTATGAACCGCATACAGAGCTTCTGGTAGTTCTAACTCATATGCCACTTCACCCTTGCGAGACAAATTTTAAATGGTCCAATAAATCGAGGTGCTAATTTTCCTTTAATTCCAAACCTCTTTACACCCCTGAGTGGCGATAGTCTAAGATAGGTTCTATCACCCACCTCGTAGGCGACTTCTATACGTTTAGAATCCGCATAGCTTTTCTGGCGAGATTGTGCTATCTTCAATCTATCCTTAATCAATCTGACCTTCTCTTCAGCCTCTTGGATTATATCAGGTCCAAAGAAACTTCGTTCTCCTACACCACTCCACAACAATGGGGTTGTGCATTTCTTCCCATATAAAGCCTCAAATGGTGCCATCTCAATGCTAGCTTGGTAACTGTTATTGTAGGAGAACTTAGCATAAGGTACATCCCAACTAGATCCATAATCAAGCGCACAAGCTCTTAACATATCTTCTAAAACCTGGTTTACTCTTTCAGTCTGACCATCCGTTTGCGGGTGAAATGCCGTACTGAATTCCAATCTAGTTCCCAAGGATTCATGCAACTGCTTCCAGAAATGAGAAGTGAACTGGGTCCCTCTTTCGGACACGATACTCTTGGGGACGCCGTGTAGGCACACAATTCTCTTCATGTAAATATCAGCTAGCTTTGCGCTGGTATAGGTGGTCTTCACGGGTATAAAGTAAGCTATTTTGGTTAAACGACAAACAATAACCCAAATAGAATCATATCCTGATCTGGTCCTTTGTAACCCGGTGATGAAATTCATCCCAATAGAATCCCACTTCCAATCCGGTACCTTCAAAAGTTGCAAAAGTCCTGCTGGTTTTTCAGCCTTTACTCGACTGCACACATCGCACTTAGCGATATATTCTGCTATTTCTCTTTTCAAGTTGTTCCACCAGAATCTCTCCTTCACATCCATATGCATATTGGTAATTTCCCGGATGAATGGAATAAGGTGTCTCGTGAGCTTCTTGCAGAATTAACTTTCTAATATCAGGATCATTGGCCACACATATACGTTTCTCAAACCACAGAGTCCCTTGCTCATCCTCATGAAATCCTTTAGCTTTCCCTGCTTCCAGATTGACTTTGATTTCTTCTATTTCCTTATCTCCTTTCTGCGCTTCACGTATCTTGTCCATCAAGGTAGGTTGTACTACCAATGAGGCTACAAAACCTTCTGGTACTACTTCCAATCTGAGGTCCTTGAATGCCTTGCATAAATCTTCGGGTAATTCTTCTGCTGTGAGGCCATTCACATAAGCCTTACGACTCAGGGCATCTGCTACCACATTTGCCTTTCCCGGGTGATATTGGAGACTTAGATCATAATCCTTGGTAAGTTCCAACCACCTTCTTTGTCTCATGTTCAATTCTTTCTGAGTAAATATGTACCTGAAACTTTTGTGGTCTGTGAATACCTCACATCTTTTCCCCATCAGGTAGGGTCTCCAAGTTTTTAGGGCATGTACCACTGATGCTAACTCGAGATCATGAGTTGGGTAATTTGCTTCATGTTTCTTGAGTTGTCTAGAGGCGTAAGATGCCACTCTGCCTTCTTGCATCAACACACTTCCCAGACCTTGGCGTGAAGCATCACAGTACACTTGAAATTCCTTCTCCAAATCAGGTAAGCATAGAACTAGGGCTGAAACTAGACGTTTCTTCAATTCCTGAAAATTGGCCTCGCATGCCTCAGTCCACTCAAATTTCTTCTCCTTCTTTAATAATTCCGTCAATGCCTTGGCATAATGAATTTGAAGAAAGAAGAATTTCGCAGCTCGAGGCAGGGAGGTAGAACCCTGAAGGAGTATATGGCTGACTTCTGTATGCTATCAAGGTATGCAGCAGAAGACATTGACACTGATGCTAAGAGGAAGGAAAAATTCCTCAATGGACTTAAGGGAGAACTGAAGATACCCTTGTCTGTGGACACTCCTAACTACACAGCTCTTTTGGATCAAGCAATCACTTTGGACAACAACATAAGAAAGGAAGAGAACAAGAAGAGGAAGTTCAGTGCAAGTAAGATTCATTCTGAGGCAACACACAAGAGACAACACACCTCTGAAGGCAGTGGGCATAAACCATGGAATCACTCCAACAACGGTAGTGGACAAAAACATCATGGTCATAACCATAACGGAGGATACAAAGGAAACAATGGAGGATACAAAGGAAACAATGGAGGATGCAAAGGAAATAATGGAGGATTCAAGGGAAACCATCACCATGGCCATAATCATGGAAATGGTCATACCGTCCTAACTATGAAGGGAAGAAAGACTTGTCGGATGTGACTTGCTTCAAGTGCAAGAAGACGGGACATTATGCAAATGACTGCCCATAGAGAAAGGCTGATGAGAATTCCAAGCCAAATCCTTTCCATAAGGGACAGGTGAACCACCTCTGTAGCGCCCCATCTTTTATATAAAGATGGAACACCTGTGTTATGTGCTAGTCCCTGGATCACTGCTAGCACCACAGTACAAAATATAAAGTATCATTGCATAAGTATTAATTTACTACAACGCGATCCAAAATAATAGCCAAGTATGGCTTTATTACAAATTGCATAGCCATGAAGGCTAGCTAAAGTTCAGAGTTCACACGAAAACAAATAACAATGAGCCTCATCTTCAAGCATGCGCCACAGGCAGACATGTTGGTTGTAGACTCGAGTCCAAACTCATTCCTCATCAGAATTACCTGCACATTTGAATATGCAGCCCCCGAAGGAGGTCAATACAATGAAGTATTGGCAAGTGACTATGGTGGATAAATTATGGCAAGTCTAATTCTATATGCATATTTGTCTTGGTGGAGTTGTAGGCTATTTTACAGAAAGCAAGTTTTCTCCTTAGTCAAATTTTTCAAGAACTTGGTACCAAGGGATAAAGCCCAAGTGCACCAACTATTCTTTCCTTAGTCAAATTTTACTTTATGAAAACAGTGTTGAGGTTCTTCCGCCCATCCTTGTCCAGCTGCTCGAAGTAGTCCATTTCCGGGGACACGGCTGAGTACTCAGATTGTCGACTCTGCAGAGGTTGTCCACTTTCACCTTTAGACTCAATTAACCCAAACATCCTATACACGCAGAGTGAATTAAGGAAAGGAGAGAATTGAGACAAGAACTTTCAGAAGAAGAATGCAACCATACTAGCAAGACCCGTTCCACCTACCAACTCTACATCTGCTTGTCAAGCTGACAGGTTGCACCCTCACAACTTAGTAATTCTAGACAGAGCCCATTGTCAAAAGGCTGCACGGGAAGCTTCTCAACTTGGAGGGACTTGGTAATCTCTTCGTTCCTGGGTGGCCGTCCACAAGTGCAATTTTGGGTAACAACCACCATGCTCATGGCCCTAAGTAGAATAGACATTCATCCTAGGCGACGACAACCACAAGCATAGTCCCAAAAGCCACTCAACATAAACCATAACAATCACACGCAGAAGTGTATTTTCGATTTTAACACTTAGAAACTTTTCTATAACATGGCAAACATTTTAATGGCATAGCTAAGCAACTACTAAAACTTTTCATGGCTGCTTAGGAGAAAGGGTGGCTACACACTACTAGG
Organism: Poa annua; assembly: GCA_026929855.1. Classification (NCBI taxonomy): domain Eukaryota; kingdom Viridiplantae; phylum Streptophyta; class Magnoliopsida; order Poales; family Poaceae; genus Poa; species Poa annua. The sequence goes on from CM049427.1 coordinate 100,873,041, forward strand.
ATATTTGTAAAATACAAACTAACTTAGCATTATAAAATAAATCAAAAAACCCTATCATGCACACTACTCAAAAATATACTACACATGCATATAGAAAATATTGGGTAGAATATTATTGTCACTTGCCTTGGTAACAGGAGGAACAAGCACAGCAAGAATAACAATCACAAGCAAGTCCTTCCTCTTCTTCACAATCTAGCACAAGAAATGAATAAAATAAATACTAAAACAAAATATCATCACAACACCAAACATAATCATGTATGCATGAATGATATGCTATGATGATGATAGGTCACCCTTTATTAATAATTTTTAGGTATTTCTTATTTAATTTATCAATTAAATAATTTTAATAAAATAGTAAACCTTTGATTTCTATAATTTAATCTTCTTTTGTTTTATGAAAGTTTCCAATTAAGACATTCATTAATATTGCTGGACAGAGGGAATTAATACAATCCTGAAAATATTAAACTTATTTCTAAATCATTTTTATTATTTAAGTTATTATTTTAATAGCCGAAATACTCCTCTGATAGTTATACCAATTAAAATTTGTAAAAAGGAAAAACAAATGATGTATAAATAAACTTCATGAGCAGGGCTATCCGTGGATATAAAGTTTATCAAATTTGAACTTGTAGATCAAAAGTTATGAATTTTCTATGTTTTGCATATTTTTCTGTTTTATTTATAAAAATTTCTGCGAAAAAGAATTAACAGGGGCTACGTGGCGCGATCTTATTGGTCGGTAACGCTTTGACACGGATCGACTGCGAGAGCCGTCCGATCTAAATTAAAATGTACGCGCAGGATCTAATCGATCTAGATCCATTGGATCTAGATTCAACGGTCCACGATCCGTTGACCAAAAACGGGTGGCGCAGCCGCCGGAGTTCGCCCGACCGCGGCGGTGCCACGGCCGGCGTTGCTCGTTTCTCGCGTCCTACGGGGCTACGGAACGAACGGGGCTTACCGAGGCGTAGCGGACGTCGGGGCGGAGTCGATGGCTCGGTGGTGGTCGTCGGCGTGGTCTTCTCCTCCTCGTGCAGCTCGCCGGAGTTGCTTGCGGCGGCGGTCTCCCTCGGGCGTAGACGAATACGACGTTGGGCTGCAAAACAACCCGCGCGACAAAGTCAAAAACATGCGCAACAAGGAGGGGAATCGAGGAGGGGCAAAGGCGAGCTCGGGGGTGGTCGGAGTACTCCGTACCGCGTGCTTTTCGGCGGCTGAGGTCCAAGCTCGCTCGCGAGCTGCCCGGCGGCGGAAGATTTAGGGTTTGGGTGCGGGGAGGTGCGGCGGAGGTGGGGGGTTAAATAGGGTTGCGCGGGGAGCAAGCATCGCGCTGATTCCGCTCGGGAATCACGGCCGGTCGCCGATTTCAAATCGGGCGCGATCTCCGGCGGGGAGGAAGACGAAGCTGACAGGTGGGTCCCACCTGTCAGCGAGAGGAGGGGGGGATTGGGCTGCGCGGGCTGGCTGGGCCACGTTCGGACGCACGTGCGCGGTAGATAGCTAACGGGCCGGCCCGAAATCCTTTTTCTTTTAATGAAATTAATATCTGCTTTTAAATACTGATTTCAAAAATGATTTTTAAACCTACTCGAAACATTTCAGAAAAATTCATAAAAATATGTTTTGGAAAGGTTATTAAAAATGGAAACTTTTGACATTATACTTGCCCATAAATAAATTGATAAAAGTAATATTTATTTAAAGGAGTTTAATAACACTTTCTGGAATTGTAGGTTATTTATTCTAGTAATTTGATGTTTTATTTAATATTTTTGTGATGTAGATTTATATCTATTGATGAATGATGCATGGATGCAAGGTTTTAAATTTTTGCAAAATTTGGGATGTTACAGACTAACCCCCTTAAGAGGAAGCTCGCCCTCGAGCTTCGGAAAGGTCAGCAAATAGGTGTGGGTGGTCTTCTCGGAGATCATCCTCTCGTTCTCAGGTGGCTTCTTCCTCGGAGTGATGATTCCACTGGACCTTGCAAAATTTGATGGTTTTGGTACGAGTGACTCTTTCTGCGGTCTGCAATATCTTGATGGGTTTCTCTTCGTAGGTCAGGTCACTCTCCAATTGTACTTCTTCAAGAGGTACAGTATCCTTTAAAGGAACTCACATCATCTCGGGGTGACATTTCTTCAACTGACTGACATGGAACACATAATGAACCGCAGACAGAGCTTCTGGTAGTTCTAACTCATATGCCACTTCACCCTCGCGAGACAAAATTTTAAATGGTCCAATAAATCGAGGTGCTAATTTTCCTTTAATTCCAAACCTCTTTACACCCCTGAGTGGCGATACTCTAAGATAGGTTCTATCACCCACCTCGTAGGCGACTTCTCTACGTTTAGAATCCGCATAGCTTTTCTGGCGAGATTGTGCTATCTTCAATCTATCCTTAATCAATCTGACCTTCTCTTCAGCCTCTTGGATTATATCAGGTCCAAAGAAACTTCGTTCTCCTACACCACTCCACAACAATGGGGTTGTGCATTTCTTCCCATATAAAGCCTCAAATGGTGCCATCTCAATGCTAGCTTGGTAACTGTTATTGTAGGAGAACTTAGCATAAGGTACATCCCAACTAGATCCATAATCAAGCGCACAAGCTCTTAACATATCTTCTAAAACCTGGTTTACTCTTTCAGTCTGACCATCCGTTTACGGGTGAAATGCCGTACTGAATTCCAATCTAGTTCCCAAGGATTCATGCAACTGCTTCCAGAAATGAGAAGTGAACTGGGTCCCTCTTTCGGACACGATACTCTTGGGGACGCCCTGTAGGCACACAATTCTCTTCATGTAAATATCAGCTAGCTTTGCGCTGGTATAGGTGGTCTTCACGGGTATAAAGTAAGCTATTTTGGTTAAACGACAAACAATAACCCAAATAGAATCATATCCTGATCTGGTCCTTGTTAACCCGGTGATGAAATTCATCCCAATAGAATCCCACTTCCAATCCGGTACCTTCAAAAGTTGCAAAAGTCCTGCTGGTTTTTCAGCCTTTACTCGACTGCACACATCGCACTTAGCGATATATTCTGCTATTTCTCTTTTCAAGTTGTTCCACCAGAATCTCTCCTTCACATCCATATGCATATTGGTAATTTCCCGGATGAATGGAATAAGGTGTCTCGTGAGCTTCTTGCAGAATTAACTTTCTAATATCAGGATCATTGGCCACACATATACGTTTCTCAAACCACAGAGTCCCTTGCTCATCCTCATGAAATCCTTTAGCTTTCCCTGCTTCCAGATTGACTTGATTTCTTCTATTTCCTTATCTCTTTTCTGCGCTTCACGTATCTTGTCCATCAAGGTAGGTTGTACTACCAATGAGGCTACAAAACCTTCTGGTACTACTTCCAATCTGAGGTCCTTGAATGCCTTGCATAAATCTTCGGGTAATTCTTCTACTGTGAGGCCATTCACATAAGCCTTACGACTCAGGGCATCTTCTACCACATTTGCCTTTCCCGGGTGATATTGGAGACTTAGATCATAATCCTTGGTAAGTTCCAACCACCTTCTTTGTCTCATGTTCAATTCTTTCTGAGTAAATATGTACTTCAAACTTTTGTGGTCTGTGAATACCTCACATCTTTTCCCCATCAGGTAGGGTCTCCAAGTTTTTAGGGCATGTACCACTGATGCTAACTCGAGATCATGAGTTGGGTAATTTGCTTCATGTTTCTTGAGTTGTCTAGAGGCGTAAGATGCCACTCTGCCTTCTTGCATCAACACACTTCCCAGACCTTGGCGTGAAGCATCACAGTACACTTGAAATTCCTTCTCCAAATCAGGTAAGCATAGAACTAGGGCTGAAACTAGACGTTTCTTCAATTCCTGAAAACTGGCCTCGCATGCCTCAGTCCACTCAAATTTCTTCTCCTTCTTTAATAATTCCGTCAATGCCTTGGCAATTTTGGAAAAGTTTTCCATAAATCTTCGGTAGTATCCTGCTAGGCCAAGGAAACTCCGTAATTCTCCAACATTCTTTGGTGGCTCCCAATTGGTTACAGCTGAAATCTTTTCAGGATCCACTGCTATACCCTCTTTGGATACTATGTGACCTAGGAATGCGACTTGTTCCAACCAAAATTCACACTTGCTGAATTTGGCATATAACTTATGTTCACGTAGTCTCTGCAATACTAGGCGTAGATGCTCTTCATGTTCTTTGAGACTCTTGGAGTAGACTAGAATGTCATCTATGAACACTACCACAAACTTGTCCAGAAAATTCATGAAAACTTTATTCATGAAATAAGCTGGAGCATTTGTTAATCCAAATGGCATTACAGTGTACTCATATGAGCCATATCTTGTAACAAATGATGTCTTTGGTATATCCATCTCTCTAACCTTCATCTGGAGATAACCTGATCGAAGATCAATCTTGGAGAAGACACAAGCACCTTTTAGTTGATCAAATAGTTCATTTATCTTTGGTAACGGATACTTGTTCTTGATGGTGTGTTCATTTATATCCATGTAGTCCGTGACTAGTCTTTGGGTTTGATCCTTCTTTTTAACAAATAGAACTGGCGCTCCCCAGGGAGAAGAACTTGGGCGGATAAATCCTTTCAGAAGGTGTTCCTCCAGTTGCTTCTTGAGCTCTTTTAGTTCATCGACGGCCATAGGATAGGGTCTCTTAGCTATGGGCCTGATACCCGGTTTCAGTTCAATGAGAAACTCCACATCTCTATCGGGTGGCATTCCCGGTAGTTCTTCTGGGAAAACATCGGGGTACTCCTGGACAATCAGCACATCTCCAAGGCTAACCCCCTTAAGAGAATTTAGCCTAACTTTCTTAAGTTCAAAAGTTGATCTGAATTTAATCTTCTGTTTCTCTGGGGTGGTGAGGGTGATAGCTCTGTTTGCACAGTCTATGATTCCTTCAAAACGGGTCATCCAATCCATTCCAATGATAACATCCACACCTTGGGTTTCTAGGATGATTAAGTCTGTTGGAAAAAGATATTTTCCAATCTTTAACTCTAATTGTCTACATCTAGAATTTACTATCATCTCACCCCCAGGTGAACTCACTCTTATAGGTTTTCCTAAGCTTTCCTCGGCTAGCCCATGTTTCTTTACAAAAGCTCTTGATATGAATGAATGCGATGCTCCAGTATCAAATAAGACTAATGCTGGAAAAAAGTTTAGCAAGAACTTACCAATCACAGCATCAGTTCATCATGAACTTCTTCCACGTTGATGTGGTTTACTTGCCGCTTTTGAAAAGGGTTGGGCTTGGAATTTTGATCAGCCTTCTTCTCTGGGCAGTCAGTAGCATAATGTCATGTCTTCTTGCACTTGAAGCAGGTCACATTAGACAAGTCCTTCTTTCCTTCAGGGTTAGGACGGGGATTACCAGTCCCATGATTATGGCCATGGTGATGGTTTCCCTTGAACCCACCATTATTTCCTTTGTACCCTCCATTGTTTCCTTTGTATCCTCCACTGTAGTTATGGCCATGATGCTTTTGGTCACTTCCACTGTTGGAATAGTTCCAGGGTTTATGGCTACTGACCTCAGATGTGTGTGTTTTCTTGTGTGCTCCTTCAGAGTTACCCTTGCTTGCACCGAACTTCCTCTTCCTATTCTCTTCCTTTCTTATGTTATTGTCCAGAGTAATTGCTTGATCCAGCAGAACTTAGTAGTTAGGTGCATAAGCCACAGACAAGGGTATCTTCAGTTCTCCCCTAAGTCCATTAAGGAATTTGTCCTTCCTTTTAGCGTCAGTGTCGATGTCCTCTGGTGCATACCTTGATAACATACAGAAGTCATCCATATTCTCCTTCAGAGTTCTACCTCCCTGCCTCAAGCTACGAAATTCCTCTTTCTTCAGGTTCATTATGCCAGAGGAAATGTGGGCATTGCGGAATCCTTCCTTGAACGCATCCCAAGTCATGCCATCCAGGGGATGAGTCACTTGATAGGTCTCCCACTACATGGCGGCAGGTCCTTCCAGTAGGTGTGCGGTGAACCTCACTTTTTCTGCCTCAGAACACTCACAAGTTACTAAGTCCTTGTTGACTGAACAGAGCCAGTCATCCGCCACTATTGGTTCAGTAGCAGAGGAAAACTTATTAGGCCTGATCCTTAGAAATCTTTCAAGTCTGTCCACCGGAGGTGGTGGTGGTGGTGGGTTGTTGTTATTATTGTTGTTGTTGTTGTTGTTGTTGTTGTTGTTGTTGTTGTTGTTGTTGTTGTTGTTGTTGTTGTTGTTGTTGTTGTTGTTGTTGTTGTTGTTGTTGTTGTTGTTGTTGTTGTTGTTGTTGGTTGCTGCAATGAACTGAGTCATCATAGTCATCAGTTGGGCTTGAGCTGCCATCAGCTGTTGCATAGCCTCGTTGTTGTCGGAATCACGACGTGGAGGCATCTGTGGGGTTTTATCATGGATGAGTAAAGGATTGATAGAACAATAAAGAGAAATCCTACCCATGCACAAAACAAACAAGTCTAGCAATCAATCAACAAGCAACTTATAAAACAACCAATCACACAAAACAAAACCTTTGGTTTACGGAAAATGGTATAAAAGTTTGGAAAATAAACTCGCGGGGTTCCGGGGATACAAAGGAAGGTACTGCCTTACCACAATTTGGTAGGTCAACCCAAGACTAAGATAATGAGGTGTATGATAAATGGTAGTCTCACTACGAACTACTCGACCATGTCTTCTTCTTCCTCCTCAATTTCCTGAATCTCGATTCCTTCATTGGTGAGTACATCCTTGAGTTCCTTTACTTCCTTCTCTAGGGCAGAGTTCTTTTCTTGCAGCTCCCTCTTCTCAGCACGAAGCCTTTTGATCAAGTCACTATCGGCCTCGAACTCGACTTCATTGCTCTCGAGTTCCGCCTTTTGTTCTCTGATAGTCTTGTTCTTCTCTTGAACTCTTTTCTCCTGCCTCTTGTATCTCTCCTCTTGCGCAGCGAACCTCTCTTCTTGTGCCTTAGTCACTTCCTCTTGTGCCTTCATCTTCTCTCCGTTCTCCTTAAGTAGAGCACATAGCTCATCGTTCTTCAGGAGCTCCGTGCGCCGATCTTCATACATCTCTGTGACAAGGATTTCCAACTCCTGGAAATAAAGACTAAGGGGTTTTGCCTTGCCTCTTTCTCCAACATCGTAAAGGTAAGGTTCTCCATCTTCGTTTCTCCTTCCAAAGAAAATGGAGTAGTGGCCCCTCAACTCTGTGTTGTAGCGTCCGCAGAGGCGCCCAATCAGATCCTGCATGACTAGATTGAGTCCTTTATCTTTGGAGTCGCTAACCATTTTAATCTCCAGTGGGGGCTCTTCTCCACGTCCTGGCTGTGTTGCTTTTATTCCCCATCAACCTTCTTTGTTAAACTTCTTCAGGATGAAACCCTTGACTTGGGGTAGTGGTAACCCTATCTTTTCGCCGATGTCTAGGAGGTAGCATCCAAAACGGGCGTTCTCGAAGTCCTCCGCGGTGGTGAAGTGGAAGCTCGTCATCCTTTAGGTAGAAAGAAGAAAAATTTAAAACAGGAAAAGCATAAGGTAAGGGGTGTATTATTTAGAAAATACTGAGTCAAATCTTGAGATGGTCAACGGATATTAACAACTCTTGGTAGATTGGATTTTTCACTATAGTGAGTGAGACAGACACCCGGCCAGCCACTTATATTGTGGAATAGGTCTCATGTACGCGGACATGTAAGGTTTGTCCCGGACCGCTTCATCCCACTATGCCGCTAGAATCCAACATACTTCAAAGATGGTAACATTATGACCAAAAAGGGCTTAACCAATCCTAGGGGCTCGAACCTACAGGCAACACTTTGCTCTGATACCATTTTGTAGCGCCCCATCTTTTATATAAAGATGGAACACCTGTGTTATGTGCTAGTCCCTAGATCACTGCTAGCACCACAGTACAAAATATAAAGTATCATTGCATAAGTATTAAATTACTACAACGCGATCCAAAATAATAGCCAAGTATGGCTTTATTACAAATTGCATAGCCATGAAGGCTAGCTAAAGTTCAGAGTTCACAACGAAAACAAATACAATGAGCCTCATCTTCAAGCATGCGCCACAGGCAGACATGTTGGTTGTAGACTCGAGTCCAAACTCATTCCTCATCAGAATTACCTGCACATTTGAATATGCAGCCCCCGAAGGAGGTCAATAAAATGAAGTATTGGCAAGTGACTATGGTGGATAAATTATGACAAGTCTAATTCTATATGAATATTTGGCTTGGTGGAGTTGTAGGCTATCTTGCAGAAAGCAAGTTTTCTCCTATCTTTTGTAAAACAATCTTGTTTCTCAAGAACTTGGCACCAAGGGATAAAGCCCAAGTGCACCAACAATTCTTTCCTTAGTCAAATTTTACTTTATGAAAACAGTGTTGAGATTCTTCCGCCCATCCTTGTCCAGCTGCTCGAAGTAGTCCATTTCCGGGGACACGGCTGAGTACTCAGATTGTCGACTCGGCAGAGGTTGTCCACTTTCACCTTTAGACTCAATTAACCCAAACATCCTATACACCCATAGTGTATTAAGGAAAGGAGAGAATTGAGACAAGAACTTTCAGAAGAAGAATGCAACCATACTAGCAAGACCCGTTCCACCTACCAACTCTACATCTGCTTGTCAAGCTGACAGGTTGCACCCTCACAACTTAGTAATTCTAGACAGAGCCCATTGTCAAAAGGCTGCACGGGAAGCTTCTTAACTTGGAGGGACTTGGTAATCTCTTCGTTCCTGGGTGGCTGTCCACAAGTGCACTTCTAGGTAACAACCACCATGCTCATGGCCCTAAGTAGAATAGACATTCATCCTAGGCGACGACAACCACAAGCATAGTCCCAAAAGCCACTCAACATAAACCATAACAATCACACGCAGAAGTGTATTTTAGATTTTAACACTTAGAAACTTTTCTATAACATGGCAAACATTTTAATAGCATAGCTAAGCAACTAATAAAACTTTTCATGGCTGCTTAGGAGAAAGGGTGGCTACACACTACTAGGATATTTGTAAAATACAAACTAACTTAGCATTATAAAATAAATCAAAAATCCCTATCATGCACACTACTCAGAAATATACTACACACGCATATAGAAAATATTGGGTAGAATATGAATGTTACTTGCCTTGGTAACAGGAGGAACAAGCACAACAAGAATAACAATCACAAGCAAGTCCTTCCTCTTCTTCACAATATAGCACAAGCAATGAATAAAATAAATACTAACACAACATCATCACAACACAAAACAGAATCATGTATGCATGAATGATATGCTATGATGATGATAGGTCACCCTTTATTAATAATTTTTATCTTCTGTCATTAAATGAATGATATATTTCTAGGTATTTCTTATTTAATTTATCAATTAAATAATTTTAATAATATAGTAAAACTTTGATTTCTATAGTTTAATCTTCTTTTGTTTTATGAAAGTTTTCAATTAAGACATTCATTAATATTTCTGGACAGAGGGAATTAATACAATCCTGAAAATATAAAACTTATTTCTAAATCATTTTTATTATTTAAGTTATTATTTTAATAGCCGAAATACTCCTCTGATAGTTATACCAATTAAAATTTGTAAAAAGGAAAAACAAATGATGTAGAAATAAACTTCATGAGCAGGGCTATCCATGGATATAAAGTTTATCAAATTTGAACTTGTAGATCAAAAGTTATGAATTTTCTAAGTTTTGCATATTTTCTGTTTAATTTATAAAAATTTATGCGAAAAAGAATTAACAGGGGCTACGTGGCGCGATCTTACTGGTCGGTACCGCTTCGACGCGGATCGGCTGCGAGAGCCGTCCGACCTAAATTAAAATGGACACGCGAGATCTAATCGATCTAGATCCATTGGATCTAGATCCAACGGTCCACGATCCGTTGACAAAAAACGGGCGGCGCAACCGCCGGAGTTCGCCCGACCGCGGCGGCGCCACGGCCGGCGCTGCTCGTTTCTCGCGTCCTACGGGGCTACGGAACGAACGGGGCTTACCGAGGCGTAGTGGACGTCGGGGCGGAGTCGATGGCGCGGTGGTGGTCGTCGGCGTGGTCTTCTCCTCCTCGTGCAGCTCGCCGGAGTTGCTTGTGGCGGCGGTCTCCCTCGGGCGTGGACGAATACGACGTTCGGCTGCAAAACAACCCGCGCGACAAAGTCAAAAACATGCGCAACGAGGAGGGGAATCGAGGAGGGGCAAAGGCGAGCTCGGGGGTGGTCGGAGTACTCCGTACGGCGTGCTTTTCGGCGGCGGAGGTCCGAGCTCGCTCGCGAGCTGCCCGACGGCGGAAGATTTAGGGTTTGGGTGCGGGGAGGTGCGGCGGAGGTGGGGGGTTAAATAGGGTGGCGCGGGGAGCAAGCCTCGCGCTGATTCCGCTCGGGAATCACGGCCGGTCGCCGATTTCAAATCGGGCGCGATCTAAAGCGGGGAGGAAGACGAAGCTGACAGGTGGGTCCCACCTGTCAGCGAGAGGAGGGGAGATTGGGCTGCGTGGGCTGGCTGGGCCACGTTCGGACGCTCGCGCGCGGTAGATAGCTAATGGGCCGGCCCGAAATCCTTTTTCTTTTAATGAAATTAATATCTGCTTTTAAATACTGATTTCAAAAATGATTTTTAAACCTACTCAAAACATTTCAGAAAAATTCTTAAAAATATGTTTTGGAAAGGTTATTAAAAATGGAAACTTTTGACATTATACTTGCCCATAAATAAATTGATAAAAATAATATTTATTAAAGGAGTTTAATAACACTTTCTAGAATTGTAGGTTATTTATTCTTATAATTTGATGTTTTATTTAATATTTTTGTGATGTAGATTTATATCTATTGATGAATGATGCATGGATGCAAGGTTTTAAATTTTTGCAAAATTTGGGATGTTACAACCTCAATGTGGAAGAAGTACATGATGAACCTGATGCTGTGATTGGTACGTTCTTGCTCAATTCTTTTTCTAGCATTAGTTCTATTTGATACTGGAGCATCACATTCATTCATATCAAGAGCTTTGTATACAAACATGGGCTAGCTGAGGAAAGTCTAGGAAAACCTATTAGAGTAAGTTTACCTGGAGGAGAGATGATAGTAAATTCTGGGTGTAGACAGTTAAACTTGAAGATTGGTAAGCACATTTTTCAAACGGACTTAGTCATCCTAGAAACCCAAGGCTTGGATGTTATCATCGGAATTGATTGGATGACTCGTTTCGAAGGAATTATAGACTGTGCAAATAGAGAAATCACCCTCACCACCCCAGCGAAAAGGAAGATTAAGTTCAGATCAACTTTTGAACTTAAGAAAGTTAGGCTAATTTCTCTTAAGGGGGTTAGCCTTGGCGATGTACTTATTTTCCTGAAGAACTACCAGGAATGCCACCCGATAGAGATGTAGAATTCCACATCGAACTGAAACCGGGTACTGGACGAATAGCTAAAAGACCATATCCTATGGTCGTTGATGAACTGAAAGAGCTCAAGAAGCAACTGGAGGAACACATTCAGAAAGGATTTATTCGTCCAAGTTCATTGCCATGGGGAGCACCAGTCTTATTTGTTAAAAAGAAAGATCAAACCCAGAGACTAGTCACGGACTACAGGGATATAAATGAGCAAACTATCAAAAACAAGTACCCGCTACCCAAGATTAATGAACTATTTGATCAACTGGAAGGTGCTTGTGTTTTATCAAAGATCGATCTTTGATCAGGGTACCTCCAAATGAAAGTTAGAGAAATGGGTATACCCAAGACTGCATTTGTTACGAGATATGGCTCCTATGAGTACACCGTAATGCCCTTTGGGTTAACCAATGCTCAAGCCTATTTCATGAATATGATGAATAAAGTGTTCATGGTTTTCTGGATAAGTTTGTGGTAGTATTCATCGATGATATTTTAATCTACTCCAAGATTCACAAAGAACATGAAGAGCATTTGCGTCTAGTATTGCAGAGACTACCTGAACATAAGTGGTATGCCAAATACAGCAAATGTGAGTTTTGGTTAGAACAAGTCGGATTTCGAGGCCATGTAGTGTCCAAGGAGGGTATAGCGGTGGATCCTGAAAAAGTTTCAGCTGTAACTAATTGGGAGCTGCCAAGAATGTGGGAGAATTACGGAGTTTTCTTGGTCTAGCAGGATACTATTGAAGATTCATTGAAAACTTTTCCAAGATTGCCAAGGCTTTGACGGAATTATTGATGAAGGAGAAGAAGTTTGAGTGGACTGAGGCATGTGAAGCTAGTTTTAGGAGTTGAAGAAACGTCTAGTTTCAGCCCCAGTTCTATGCTTACCTGATTTAGAGAAGGAATTCCAAGTGTATTGTGATGCTTCACGCCAAGGCCTGGGAAGTGTATTGATGCAGGAAGGCAGGGTGGCATCTTATGCCTCTAGAAAGCTCAAGAAACATGAAGCAAATTATCCTACTCACGATCTCGAGTTAGCCTCAGTGGTACATGACCTGAAGACATGGAGACCTTATCTGATGGGAAAAAGATGTGAAGTATTCACTGACCACAAAAGTTTGAAGTATATTTTCACTCAGAAGAAATTGAACATGAGACAGAGAAGATGGTTGGAACTTATCAAAGATTATGATTTAAGTCTCCAATACCATCCGGGAAAGGCTAATGTAGTAGCAGATGCCCTGAGTCGTAAGGTGTATGTAAATGGCCTCACGATAGGAGAAATACCCGAGGAATTATGCAAGGCATTCAAATACCTCAGATTGGAAGTAGTGCCAGAAGGTTTGTAGCCTCATTAGTAGTACGAACAACATTGATGAACAAGATACGCGAAGCTCAGAAGGGAGACAAGGAAATAGAAGAAATCAGAGTCAATCTGAGAGTAGGAAAAGCTAAAGGATTCCATGAAGATGAGCAAGGAACTTTGTGGTTTGAAAAACGTGTGTGTGTGGCCAATGACCCTGATCTTAGGAAATTAATTCTGCAAGAAGCCCACGAGATACCTTATTCCATCCATCCTGGAAATACCAAGATGTATATGGATGTAAAGGAGAGATTTTTGTGGAACAATCTGAAGAGGGAAATAGCAGAATATATCGCAAAGTGTGATGTATGCAGTCGAGTATAAGCAGAACGTCAGAAAACTGCAGGACTTTTACAACCTTTGAACTTACCCGACTAGAAGTGGGATTCTATCGGAATGGATTTCATCACCGGTTTACCAAGGACAAAATCGGGTGATGATTCTATTTGGGTTATTGTTTGCCGTCTAACAAAAAGAACTCACTTTATACCCGTAATGACCACTTATACAAGTGCTAAGTTAGCGGATATTTACATGAAGAGAATTGTGTGCCTTCATGGCGTTCCTAAGAGTATCGTGTCTGATAGAGGAACCAAGTTCACATCTCATTTCTTGAAGCAGTTGCATGAATCACTGGGAACCAGATTGGAATTCAGTACGGCTTTTCACCCGCAAACAGATGGTCAGACTGAAAAAGTAAATTAGATTTTAGTGGATATGTTAAGAGCTTGTGCGCTCGATTATGGATCTAGCTGGGATGATAATCTACCTTAGCTGAGTTCTCTTACAATAACAGTTACCAAGCCAGCATTGAGATGGCACCGTTTGAAGCCTTATATGGAAAGAAATGCACAACCCCATTGTTGTAGATTGGTGTAGGAGAACAGAGTTTCTTTGGACCTGATTTAATCCAGGATGCTGAAGAGAAGGTCAAACTGATTAAAGATAGATTTGTCGGGTTGTGACTCCCACGGAACAGGGGTGGTCACTTCCTGAAGAGTAGTTCGTGAAGGGGATTGAACGCGGAGGTCAATACCCTCGAGAGGCACGACGACGGTGCTCGCCGGGCCTGGAGATGAACACCCACGACAGAGAAAGACACCAGCCCATACCCAGGTTCATGGTCCTTAGGAGGAGGTAAGACCGCTACTCCTGCTTTTCTGTATTGCACTGTGGAGGTTACAGTACAATTGAGCTTGCCGAGGGCTCTCTTGAGGCATTTCTTGCCTGGGGAGGGAAGCAATGGTCTTCTTCCTCCTCCAGCCAAAGGCTATTCTACTCAGCCGAGCTAGGGTTTACAAGTGTTCTCCAAGCAATTCGCCAACCTTCTCTACGGTGGAGGTCTTGCTCCTTTTATAGGCGCCGCAGGCGTCTTCCTTCCGCTTGGCGTCCAAGGTGGGCTCCCACCGGCAGCGGTGTGGATGAGTTGGAGTGCACCGCTGCGGGATCGTTCATGGACGCGGTCCATCGTCGATAAAGTTGGGAGCGGTGGCCGACAAGCTGCAGACCGCGCAGAACGGCTCGCAGGGTCCGCAGTCTTCGGAGTGGAGCCCACGTTGACGATCTTCTTGGAGTGTTGCGTCGTCTGACTGCTTTATCAAAGGAGAAGAAGGTACCAGCTGTCCTGGCGCAGGCAGCGCAACTTTATTGACTCCTTTATCACCAAAGCGGCAAGGGGAGTGCCTGCATCACCCTGCGGATACGGCAGAGGACATGTGCGTCCTGCCGTACTTCCTTGGCCGCGAAGTCTCCCCACAAGCCTGAGGTGGCCTGTGGTGGGGTTTCTGTTGACTTCCCTCCAGGCGCATAGCGCCTTGGGAGGGTCTCTTGAAGCACGGGTCCTCTTCAGGCCCTTGCTTCCTCTTGAGGCCCATGAGGGGATTTGACTCTCGGGGGTATCTCCAAGCGGTGGCTTGTTCCTTAGCCGTTTCGTCTGATCAGCCCGCGTGCGGGGCCTAGGGAGAGTGGGCTCTTCATACCCCAGTCTCTACTGGGCCGACAGTAGCCCCCGGGCCCACGATGGGCGCCAGTGAGCCCATGGGCGCAGGCGGAGCGTCGTGGGCCCAAAGTGCCTGGCCGGCCCGAGCCACGCGTCACTCAGACGAGTAATGGTCACGCACGATCTGGGGCGTGCGTCGTTGGGGGTCCCACCATGCCCCGGTAACTGCTCCTTGAAGGGACATAAAACCCAAGCGCCGGAGCAGGGAGCCGTTATTGTTTCCAATTCTTCACGCAGAAGTCTCCGCCATTCTCGAGCTCTTCGCCTTTTCTCTCTGGCGCTCTCTGCTTCTTCCGCCTTCCGCGTCCCCCTGAACTCCGGCGATGAGTCCCGCCAAGAACAAGGGCAAGGGCGCTGCGGGGTCTTCTTCCCAGTCGGAAGCCGCTGATGTCGCGCATGGCGCGGCACTGCTCGGCGTGCGTGTCAATGACAAGGCACTCGCCAAGGTCCGCTTCCTCGTAGCGGACCGGGCGAACGAGCACGGCGCCACCGTGCTCAAGCCTGCAAAACATGGGAAACGCCCGCGAGGGTATTTCCCGATATTCCAGCACAGCCTTGCCGTCGGGCTGGTGCCGCCATTCTCGCCGTTCCTGGAGGCGGTGCTGGTGTTCTACCATGTTCACTTGCTGCATCTGCACCCCAACTCCGTCCTTATCCTCGCCGTCTTCGCGTACCTCTGCGAGGCATACCAGGGTTGGAGCCCACGGTGGGGCTCTTCTGGTGCATCTACGTGCTCCGGAACACGGCGAAGAACGAGCGCTCTGGGTGCGTCTCGTTCCGCATCATCGACGGCATGGGGAGCGTCTACATCCCCATGTCATGGAGCGACGGCAAGGCCGTCACCTCGGTGACGAAGAAGGTGGACGACTTCCGCCAGAAGTGGTTCTTCTTCGGGGTGGAGCGTCCCTGCGCCTTCCTCTAGGTCCCCGATGAGCCGCCGCTGAAGAACTCCCACAGGGACAAGGCGCCTTTCGACGGCGCGAAGAACGGGAGCCTGATGGGACGCCTGAGTTTTCTCCGCGAGGAGGGCCTCACGGGCCAGACCATTCTGGCCGATTTTGTGACGCGCCGCAGAGCTCCCCTCCAGGCACACTCGATGCCCATGTGGATGTACTCTGGGCCAAACGAAAAGATGCGGCTCCACCATGAGGACAACAACAAGGACACCGTCGACAACGTCCTGTCCGCGCTCTTCGTCAACCCGATGGTGCCTGCCGCGGATCTACTCCCCATCACGCTCCGGCCTCTCCATCAATACAACATAATAGAGCGCATAGCCATCTTGGAGGGGATGCCTCCGTTCACCCCGGCAGGCCTAGCGGGGATGGAGGTGTCGTTGCCGGTGGCGCGAGGAGCAGAGGGAGCGGATTCTCCCTCGGCCTCGGGAGCTGGGCTAGGCGAGGAGGAGGCCGCGGCAGGGGAGGTGTCTCCTTCGAGGGCAGGGCCATTTACTGACGAGATTTGCAACATCTCGTCAGGCGATGATGACGCCTTCGTGCTAGCGCCCTCGCGTCCCATGGGGGACTAGGCCGAGGAGAGGGAGGCCTCCGACCCGGAGGCCACTCCGGGGAGGCGCGAGCCTCGCACCAAGGCTGCCGTGGACCGCCCTAGGGCGAGGCCATCCGACGTCCCCTCCGAGACGAAAGCGGTGACGCCTCCGGAGGGGTTAGGCGCCTGGACCATGCCCTCCTGGCGCTCGCCAGACCTGGCGTGGGTCGACACTAGCGCTCCACCGTCCAGGTAAGTGTTCCTGGCACTTGGTCGTTTGACTCTCGTGTATTTTTGCTTTATCCTCTCTTGAAGGTCTTTCTTTGGTTTTTACCAGTGATCTTGTGCCTGCGAAGCGCCGTAAGCTTCGCAAGGCGGCAGATGTGAAGAGGGCCTCGGCTGGGGCCGTGGCTGAAGAGGCCACGAGGCCTGTGGAGACGGCCTCCACAGGCCCAACTGAGGAGGTGCCTCAAGGGGAGGCGGCTGCGTCTCGGGCGGAGACTGCTGAGCCTCAGGCGGAAGAGGACGCGCCTCGCCCAGAGGCTTCTAGGCCGCCCCCTGAGCCAATGGTGGTGGAGGCTTCGAAGGAGAGGATCGCCACTCCGCCTCGCGCCCCTACTCTACCTCGCGCGATTACACCACCGCGCGAGGCAACTCCGCCGCGCGAGCCAACGCCGCCACGTGCGCCAACTCTGCCGCGCGCGCCCATGGCTTCTGCGCAGCCAGGAGCTGAGGCAAGCGAGGCGCCATAGGGCACGGGCGAGTCCGCAGGAGGAGATTCTTCTTCTTCGCCCCGTCCGGTTGCAGGGGATGAGCGCCCGGCTGATGAGGGCGCCGAGGAGGACGCTGGCGCGGGCGGGGACGGAGCACAGCCCAGCCCCCGACGCACCCCGGGGCCAGGCTCTCACGACTTGACGCCAGGGCTGGGCCCTCGACAAGCCAAGACCTGGTCCTCCGAGGCTGGGACTGGAGCGCTGGACACCGCGAGGTCGCCTTCCGCCTCGTGAGGGAGTCCCTAGAGGTCCTGGAGGCGCATCTCGCCCAGGAGGTCACCCGCTTCGCCAAGGAGGTCCGCAAGGGGGCCATCCGTGACGCTGCATAACTTCTTGCGCCCCTCCAATAGGAACGTGACGCTGCTGCCGAGCTCCTGCGCGCAGCAACGGCCGAGCGCGAGGCTATGGAGGGCTCGTTTGCGCAAAAACGCCGCGAGCTGGGCCAGGTAGAGGCCCAGCTTCTGGCCGCCCACCAGGCCGCGCGGGAGACCCTGGAAGAGGACCGCAAGGGCCTCGCCGAGGGCGAGCGGCAGCTGGCCCTCAAGGAGAAAGAGGTACGGCTGCGCGACGAGCAGTGACTTCAGGCAGAGAGCACGCTCGCCACTCAGTTGGAGGACCTTGAGGCGCGTGAGGCGGACCTGGCCCAAGCGCTCCACCAGTACGACGAGAACGTCACTGCCCAGAAACGTGCTTATGAGCGCTTCGAGCAGCGATTTGCTGAGAAGAAGAAAGAGGCGGAGGACGCCCTCGTGGAGCGCGAGAAGCAGTACAGGCTGACCAAAACCCACGAGTACCGCGACTTGGCCCAGAAGCAGGAGGACCGCTTCCAGGCCCGGCACGCCGCTGATGCTCAGCGGATTGCTGCGCTTGAGACGGCCAACTCCAAGCTATAGGCCCGCCTCAAGCGCGCCAAGGATTGTCGACGCTGGGCCGAGGAGGCCCGCAGCGAGGCCGTCCATGACCTCAACACCCTGCCCAAGGACATGGAGGAGCAGGTGGCTCCCGCGATGGAGCGGGCGGCAGAGGCGGCTGACTCTGCCGTGGCGGCTCGTGCGCTCACGAGGCAACGGGAGCGCATGTTCGAAGCGCTGGTGGCCCGGGGTAACGAGCTTGCCGCCCTGCTTGGCACGGACGCGCCGCACGCCGATGTTCGAGGCCGTGCCGATGCTGCCATGTACATGGTCTACTTCGACCAGCTCTTCACGGCGCTCGAGGGCCCTGTCGCTGACCTCCGCGAGGTGATAGAGGACGAGAGCCAGCAGCTCGTGGGGGATGTCGTCGACCGCATCTTCACCAACCTCAAGATCCTCACGCCAGGCTTCGACCTCTCCACCGTGACGGAGGCTCTCCAAGGCGAGGACGCGCGGCGGGTCTCCAACTCCCTCCGCGAGCAACATTTCGATTTGTTCGAGGGGATAAAAAAAGAGTCGATGCTTTCTGCAACAGCTTCAAGCATGCGGAGGCTGCTGCGGAGGACAGCGAGGAGGAGGCCGCCTCTGCCGAGACTGAGGAGGGCGCAGTGGAGGAGGTCCAGGATGATGATGATTCCGCCTGAGCTATTTGCCATTGCGCCTGTGTGCGCTTGTATCTGAAACAGTTTAATGCTTAGACATTTGCAACCATTGGGCATGTAATATACTCTTGTTTTCAATTTGCTTCTAGCTTGCTTGCCCCTCGAGAGGTCTCTTTGGACTCATCTTCATGTCTATTTGTTCTCTGCGTCGGTAGGACCCATCTATTCGTGCCATGACTCCGCCACTTCGGTATGCTAGAGCAATGACTCTGCCAGGGTGGGGGGGAGTTTAGGCCTAGGAGAGGTAAGAGCCCTGAGTCGCGATGCTCAATTGCCCCCTTAGACGTACGAGTAGTCCATGAAGCGTAAGGGAAAGTGAAGTCGCCTGAGGGGCAAACGTGTGCTTGTGGGGAAAAAACTCTTAAGGCACGGGTGCGAGACTTAGCTTCTCGAGGCTTTTGCCCTGTAGAGGCTTTCTGCCTGGCGAGGAGGTCCTCTCTAGGGGCCTTTCCCGGATGCCTCCTCAGGCTTGTGGGGGCATTTCTTCCCTGTAAACGTTAGAGGGGCGAACCCAAACGCTTGTGCACGGTACTGAAGACTCGTGCACGCTTATAGGTCCCCTTAGGCATTCCTCGCGAGGATAGTAAGTGCCAAGGTCCTTTGTAGACGTGGCGTGTTTGTGGGAGCTTGCCCTCCAGCCAGAGCTCGGATCCTAGGATCTTGCAGTGCTGCTGTGTGTCATTTGAGGCACTGGCACCGTACTCAGCCCCCGCTCGTCAGGTATGCATGTGGAGAGATATAAGTGCAAAATTCAATGAAGTAATGCGTAAATAAAACTCACCACCAAATATTACACAGCGGTGCCATAGCACTAAGTTCACTTAGGAACGAAATTGTCTCATTATGCTTGGAGTTGCCAATTTAATGTTTTGACCATGTCGAGGCATGGGGACCACCCATTAGTGGCAGAGACTCTCCACGGCCTGAGGTGGCTCGTTACATGGAGAGCTCGGAGGGTTGACCCTCGAGAGAAGCTTTTGGAGCTTGGAGGTTTAAGTCGTGAGCTTTTAACCTCTGGAGACAAAAATGCTTTGAGGTTGAGCCGTAAGCTGCCTCTTCCGCCAGATGTCTTGACATGACAATGATAACAGGCGTGACGATGATCACGTTTGCGTTTGTTCCTTGTGGAGACAAAAAATGTTTGGAGGTTTAAGCCGTGAGCTTTTAACCTCTAGAGACAAAAAATGCTTGGAGGTTGAGCCGTAAGCTGCCTCTTCCGCTAGATGCCTTGACGCGACAATGATCACGGGCGTGACAATGATCACGGGTGGAACTTGCGCAGGTGCATGATGTTCCACGGGTTTTTGACGGGGATGCCATCTCGAGTCTCGAGACGAGTCGCGCAGGGCCTAGTGATGTGGGTGACCCTGTAGGGACATTCCCACATCGGTGACAGCTTGTGGAGGCCTTCCCTGGAGAGGATTCGCCTAAGGACGAGATCGCCAGACTCCAGGGTATGCGACCGCACGTTGCGGCTGTGGTAGCGTCGTAGGTCTGCTGGTATTTGGCCGCCCGGAGGGCGGCGCGGCGTCGTAGTCCCTCGAGAAGCAGCAGGTCATCATTGTGGAGGTCCTCTTGCGGGTCCTCGTTAAAGGCAAGGACCCGTGGGGATCCATGCTTTATCTCTGTGGGGAGGACTGCTTCGGCTCCAGAGACGAGGGCGAACGTTGTTTCCCCCGTAGGCTTGGGTGGCGTTGGACGGATGGACAAGAGCACCAAAGGGAGCTCGCTGATCCAGCCCTTGCCATGGCTTTGAGGATGTCGAAGGTCCTGGTCTTTAGGCCCTTGAGGACTTCTGCGTTTGCTCGCTCGGCCTGTCCGTTGCTATGTGGATGAGCGACTGAGGCGAAGCAGAGCTTGATGCCCATCCTTTCGCGGTAAGCTCTGAAGATGCCACTGGTGAATTGCGAGCCATTGTCGGTGATGATGCGGTTAGGCACTCCGAAGCGGCATACCAGGCCTCTGATGAATTTCACCGTCGCGCCTCCTGTAATTGTGCGCGTCGCCTCCACTTTGGGCCACTTAGTGAACTTGTCGATGGCCACGAAGAGGTAGCGATATCCCCCTTGCGCTGTTGGGAAATGTCCTAGGATGTCCAGCCCCCAGACCGCGAACGGCCAGGAGAGCGGAATGGTTTATAGCCCCAGCGCAGGTTGGTGGATTTGCTTGGCGTGGAATTGGCAAGCTTCACATGCTTGAACGATGTCAACTGCATCCTGAAGTGCTTGAGGCCAGTAGAAGCCGCTCCTGAAGACTTTGCCTGCGAGGGTGAGGGCGCACGAATGGTGTCCGCATTCCCCACTGTGGATGTCCTTGATCAGCATTTTGCCTTCTTCAGGAGGAACGCATTTGAGCGCAATGCCGTTTGGGCGCTTGCGGTAGAGCTTTCCTTCAAGGATGTGGTAAGATTTTGCCTGGTGGGCGATTCGCTCCGCTTCAAAATCTTCCTCGGGAAGGATCCCTTTGTCGAGGTAGCCTTTGATCTCGTCAATCCATCCTGCTTCTTGATGCGCCACTGTGAGCAACAGACGCTCCCCTGTAGGGGGCCTGCAATCGGGAGCCCCGTTTGTAGGTGGTGGCGGGAGCGCTTCGTCTGTGCTTGCGGCCATGTCCTCTTGAGGCTGTTTTATGGATGCCTCGACGATTCTTTTTTCAAAGACGCTTGGCTGCTGAGCTTGCCTCTTTGACGCGTGTTTGGTGATGTCATCAGCCTCTTGGTTCTCCTTTCTTGGGATGTGCATGAGCTGCATTCCCTTGAAGTGCTTCTCAAGCCTACGCACTTCTTCAAGGTATGCGGCCATGTGGTCGTCCTTAGGCTTGTAGCTCTTGTTGGAGAAGTTGACGAGCAGCTGGAGTCGCCCTTGATGAGCAGGTGCTTCATGCCTAGAGCGATTGCAGCGCGTAGGCCAGCAAGGAGGTCTTCGTACTCAGCGATATTGTTGGAGATCTTGTCGATTCCAAAGCACAGTTGGACCGCGTAATATAGCTTGTCGCCTTTTGGTGAGATCAAGACCACGCCAGCCCCACCGTGACGACAAGCGAAAGCTCCATCAAACTTCATGGTCCAGTGGCTAGGATTTTGTCTCCAGATGGCTCTTGCTCTTCTCCTAAAGGCTCTTCAGGGGTTGGATCAGTCCATTCGGCGACGAAGTCCGCCAGCGCTCTTCCTTTCAGAGCGCGACGAGGAGCTTCTGCTGCATTGTGTACCGCTCGCGAGCATCACGCAGTACTGTGCTGACGAAGTAGACTGGATGCTCGACAAGGGTTGTCAGTTTAGTCTTGGTGCACTCTGCATGAGGGGGCTCTGCTGGGCCCTCAATGGGGTTTGCCTCTGGAGGCTCTTTGGGTCCCTCGAGGGGGTTGGCCTGTGGAGGCTCTTCAGGGCCTTCGAGGGGGTTGGCCTGTGGAGGCTCTTCAGGCTCCCTGGCGGGATCATCCTGTAGCGGTTGTCTTGGGGCAGGACCCGCTTGTGCCTTTGGGCCTGGCGGTGGGTTGGCGAGGCTTGTTCCTTTGTTGAGCTCTTCGTTAGGGGTTTTTGGCTTTGGAGTGGTTGCACTCTTCTTGTGGAGGACTAGCTCTTCCCTTTCTACCACAAGGACGGTACTGGCGGTCTGTGGAGTGGCTGATAGATACAGCTTCAGGTGCTCGCCTGTCCTTGGGGCGACCATGACTGGTGGGCTGGCTAGGTACCTCTTCAAATCCTCAAATGCTTTTTCCGCTTCAGGGGTCCACTTGAAAGTGCCGGCTCTTTTCATGATCTTGAAGAGCGGCAGGGCTCTTTCGTCGAACTTGGAGATGAATCTACCCAAGCTAGCCATGCAGCCTGCTAGGCGTTGCATGTCCTTGAGCCGGCGTGGAGGTTGCATTTCCTCTATGGCATTGATTTTGTTAGGGTTCGCCTCTATGCCCCTGTGGGACACGAGGAAACCAAGCAATTTGCCTGAAGGCGCTCCGAAGACGCACTTGGCGGGGTTGAGCTTGATGTTCACCTTGCGCAAGCTGGCGAAAGTCTCTTCAAGGTCCCTGAGGAGAGTATTTCCCTCTCGAGATTTTACGACAATGTCATCGACATAAGCCTCGACATTTCTGCCCATTTGCCCGCCAAGTGCTATCCTCATTAGCCTCTGGAAAGTGGCTCCGACGTTTTTTAGGCAGAAGGGCATGCAGACATAGCAATACACACCGCAAGGGGTGAGGAAAGCCGTATTCTCCTCATCTTCCTTAGCCATTTTTATCTGATGATAACCAGAGAAGGCATCGAGGAAGTAGAGGAGGTCGCAGCCTGCCGTGGAGTCCACAATCTGGTCGATTCTTGGCATGGGATAAGGGTACTTTGGGGCAAGCCTTGTTCACATCGGTATAGTCGATGCAGAGGCGGCCTCCTCCGACGGGTTTTGGGACGACCACGCCGTTGGAGAGCCAAGTGGGATGTGCGACCTCGCGGACGACATTTGCCGCTTTTAGCTTCTCGACCTCTTTGACGATGAATGCTTGCTTCTCGGGGCTTGTTTTCTTGCTTTTTGCTTGACGGGTCGTGCGTTTGGACACACGGCTAAGTGGTGCTCGATCACCTCCCTCGGTACACCGGACATATCTGACGGTGTCCATGCGAACATGTCAGAGTTTGCCCGGAGGAAGGCGACGAGCGCGCTTTCCTATTTGGTAGGCAGCGCAGCGCCAATGGTGACGCTAGCCCCCGAGCCCTCAGCCGCCGAGCTGCTGGAGCTTAGAGAGACTTTCTTTGAATCGGCTGGCTCCTGGGAGAACAACTGCTTCTTCTTCTTGGGTCTCTCAAGAGTCTCCATGTCCTCGTCTGCAGGGAACTCCATGGCGGCTGCCTTGTAGGCCGTCTCGACAGCGCGCGTGGCATCCAGGACATGTCCATGGATTGTGATTGTGCCAGCGCTGCCGGGGATCTTGACCATGTTGTAGGCATGATGCGTGACGGCCATGAATTTCGCGAGTGCGGGGTAGCCGAGGATGGCGTTGTACGGCAGGCTGATGTGCGCAACATCGAAGTCGATGTGCTCGGTGCGGTAGTTTTCCTCGCTTCCAAAGGTGACAGCAAGCTTGACCTGCCCCAGAGGCTCAATCGAGCCGCTAGTGACTCCCGTGAAGGGCCTAGAGGGCATGAGCCGTTCGTAGGGCACTTGCAGCGCTTCGAACGTCTCAATGGAGATGACATTCAGGCCTGCTCCACCATCAATGAATGTTTTGGAGACGGCGATGTTGTCGATGGTGGGGCTGCAGACCAGTGGGAGGGTTCCAACAGTCTAGGTGGACTTGGGGTGGTCCTGAGCGTCGAAAGCGATGGTGTACTTTGACCACTTTAGGGGCCTGGAGGTCTCAAGGCTGGGGAGGGCGGCATTGAGCTTGCGAGCGAACTGCTTGAACTGATTGTTTGACTTGGGCGCCTGTGCTCCACCGAGGATGCAGGCCATGGAGCCTCTTGGAGCTTGATAGCCACCATCTTCCTCGTCAAGAAGGTTGCCATTCCTCTCCGCAGCGTTGGCCTGGTTGCTAGATGGTTTCTGGTAGCCGCTCTTGCGCCCACTTCCGCGGTAGCGACGACCTCGACCGCGGATGCCACTGCCTTCTGCTTGCTCGCGCTCTTTGCTCAACCTATTGATGTCGAAGCAAGTCTCGGTAGAGTGACCGCGCCTGTTGTGGTAGATGCAGAATGGGCGGTGGTCGTCTTTCCTCTCCACAGGCTCGGGAGAGTCCCTGCAGGTGCCCTTCGCGTCAGGCTCTGCCGCGAGGACCGCGGTGGTCTTGCGCTTGGGCTCCTCCTTCTTCTTCTAGCTCCTAGACCCCTCACCGTGCTTGTCCCCTCTCGAGGACATCTTGACGAAGAGGTGTCCCTCTTCAGCCTTGGCGCATTTGTCCGCTAGGTCCAACAGCTTCACCACAGAGGTGAGCTTGTCGTGTATGCCCAGCTTCTCGAGCATCCTGCTGTTGGTGACGCCCTCGCGGAAGGCGGCGATGACTTGAGTGTCAGGGATGTTCGGGATCTTGTTTCGCACTTGGCTGAAGCGCTGGATGTACTTGCGGAGGATCTCATCTTTCTTCTACACCACAGCGCGCATGTCGTTGTGGGTGAGCGCGCGCTCGTACGTCTCCTTGAAGTTGGAGATGAACTGCTTGCAGAGCTCCTCTTAAGAGTTCACATAATCCTCGGAAAGGTTCAAGAGCCACGACAGCGCAGAGTCGCGAAGCGTGTGGGAGAACCAGTTGGCCATGACCTTGTCGTCTCCGCCTGCCGCCTAGATGAAGGTGGTGTAGAGCTGCAGGAACACGATGGTGTTGCTGGAGTCGTCGTAGCCCTAGGGGAGAGCCGGCCTGAACTTCGGGGGCCATACCATGCGGCGCAGGGAGCGGGTGAACGCCATGCAACCTGTGGCGTACGTGGTGACCCCGTGCTGCAGCGCGCTGTGGTTCTGCTACCCCGCCTAGCCGGTTTCTTCCACGAGCCGGTTCTGGCTGTTGCGCTGGAGCTCCATCCCCAAGCGAGCGTCTGGCGCGGTGCGCTGCACGATCAAGCAGTCATGAGGTGAGGACGCGTGCGAGGCAGCCCTCTGCGTCGCAACCGGTGCAGGCCCTGGCAGGGGCGGGGGTGCCGTAACATCGCAATATTTGGGAATGTTTAAAAATCACTAAAATTTAAAACTTTTGTTTTGATTAAAATAAAATATTAAAATGCATAGGAAAACCAACTATAAAAGTCTTCAAGCATATTGAAAGAGTTTAATATTTCAAATATCCCAGTTATCATTATTTCCAAAAGTTGTTTCAAATTAAACATTTTATTATCCATTGTATTTCTTTAAACCTCAATATGTAATTTGACAAATGTTTTACAAAATTTCAAACCATTTCCTTGTAATAAAAAATTTCTTTATAAGTATTTGATTTCAACCACTTAGTCATAGCTATTCATAAATTAAAATAATATTTACAAGTGTTCTTTTAAACTATTTAAAACATGATCTATTTGCCAAATGGTTTTCATTTTATTTAACTAAGTTCCAAACATAAGTCTATAGTTTATAACTTTAAAACTTCATAGATTTAAATTAATGAATTATCCAAATAGGCATTTGATTAACTTAAATTACTTTCATTAATTCTCAAACATAAATTGATCTTCATGAATATATATCCAATATAAGAAATGAATTAAATTTAAAATCTTTTCCAAAGTTGTTTTATGGAGTTTCAAATGATTTATCTTAATATAAAATATAATGGTGTACAAAAGAAAATTGAATTGAATACATTATTTTTCTCTTATACCAAAATAAAGGTGAATGGTTACTAAAAATGAATTTTAAATAACTTAATATCAACCATATATGATTGTGGTAATTTCATAAATTTTATTTAAACCCAAATGAATTTATTAAATTACTAATTTCAAAGTTGACCTAAATGGGAAAATTTGCATTTTATAAATATTTCAAAATTATTAATTTTAAAAAGTTTTCAAAACATGCCCACTAATGTTTTAAAACATAGATAAGAATATTACAAATTTTTAGAAATTTATTTGACTTGATTTGGAGTCTTAAATCAAAAGTTATAAAAGAAATAGAAAAACAGAAAAGAAAAATCCCTGACAGGAGGGACCCACCTGTCAGGTGGAGAGGTCGTTTTCAACCTCTGGCCGGATTTCACGCCCGAGACCGCCGGAGTTTCCTTTCCTCAATTCGCGCAATGAAGGCCGAAATCTACGCCCCGACCCTCTCCATATAATACCACGGCTCCGTCGCTTCTTCCCGCGCGCAAAACCGTAGAAATCCCGCCACCAGGCTGCTTGCACGCCGCCCCGAAGCTCCTCGGTTGCCACCGCCGTATTTCTTCCCTTCCGGCCAAGGTAGCACGCCCCCGAGCCCGAGAACTTCTCCATCCTCTTCCTCAAGTTCGTGCGCACCTCCTGATGTCCTCCCCTATTCGTTTTCCCAGCTGTTTCGTCGAGGACAAACCCAACCGAAGCTCACCGGAGCAGACCACGCGTCCGCCCTCGACCCCGCGTCTCCGCGAGACGCAATCGAGACCGCCAGCTCGCCCATCCACTTCGTCGTGTCCTCGCGCCTCCCACCGTCGTCTCCCTGGAGCGAGGCGACCACCGGAGGAAGAGAACGGTCCTCGCCCGACGCCGACGCCGCCGTCTTCATCAAGTCCTGCGACCGGAGTGCCGCCACCCTTTGGTCAACCACTGTGAGCCCTCCGATCTCTTTCCAACGGCTGATATTAGAATTTTATTTCGAACCGGTGCAGTTAGATCTGGACGGCATAGATCCAATCACTTAATCCAGTCAGCAACCACGTCAGCTCCGCGTCAGCAGCCCAGTCAGCGCTGACGTGGAAAATGAATTTCTCGATTTAGTTAATTGGCAGTTTTGCAGAAAAGCCCCTGCATATTCAAACCTTCATAACTTTTTAACCACTGATCCAAATTTGATAAATT
Source organism: Poa annua (assembly GCA_026929855.1). Taxonomy (NCBI): domain Eukaryota; kingdom Viridiplantae; phylum Streptophyta; class Magnoliopsida; order Poales; family Poaceae; genus Poa; species Poa annua. The sequence goes on from CM049427.1 coordinate 100,900,158, forward strand.
TATATTTTTGAAAAGCCCTCGACTTGTAGAATATTTTAGATCTGTTAGAATTCAAATTTGACTTAGTTTAAAATATTCAAATTTCAAATGGATGATTTGAGTATATTTATCATAACTTTAAATCTATAAATTCAAAAATTGCAAATAAAATTGTTTTAGAAACTTTATAATATTTGTAATTTGATGCCTCTGTTATAAAATATTTTTGAGTAGTATTTGGGTTATTTCATAGTTATATATTTAATTGGAATAATTTGACTATTTTGATATAACTTTTGATAGAAATATTATTTTTGAGTAAATTCAATTGCAATAAATTTAGTTAAATAACCTCTGTCTATTAACACCATTTATAAAAATTGTGTTATAAAAAAATTCAATCACATAAAACTTTAATCTTTATGTTTTCCTTTTATTATGTTTTGCAAAATTAGAAACTAATTAAATTGCAATTATAACTTTATGCATACTTTATAAATATCACAAAAATTAGTATGATGTTTCTTGTGATTTAAAATTGCATTTCATGCATAACTTATTTTATTATATAGTTATACCCCTCATAGGAAAACTCCTCCCTCAATTTCTCTAAGTTAGGATTATTTTCAACTTAGTATTTTGGTAAAATGCTATGTACTTGGACACTTAGTATTTTCAACATGGAGCTAGAAGGCCATTGAAGGACTTAGCCAAAACAAGACTTCAGAAGTATCTTCAAGGAGTAGAAGCACTTAGAAGAAAATCACGAAGAAGTTCATGAAGACCAACCAACAAATATTTTCTAAGTCTTGCTTCCTCTCTCTCTTTTCTCCCTTTTTCTCATAGCCCTTATGATGACTAAGTTATATTCAAGACCAACCTGGAGGCTATGAACACCATCAAGTCTTCAAACCAATCAAGTCTAGAAAATTGCAATGAAGTCATCACATAAAGAACAAAAAGAAGCAAGGAGAAGATTCTACATTCTTCATTCTATCTTTTCCCTCTTTTCCCTCTTTCCTAATCTTGTCTTTCACTTAAGACTTAAACAATTTTTTTATCATATTATTACAATCTTGAAGTTTGTTGGATCCTAGCGGCATAGTGAGATGAAGCGGCCTGGAGACAAACCTGACATGTCCACGTACATGAGACATGTTCCACAACTTAAGTGGCTGGCCGGGTGTCTGTCTCTCTCACTATAGTGAATATCCAATTAACAAAGAGTTGATAATAATTGTTGATCACCTTAAAGTATAAACTTATTATTTTCTCTAAATATTTTTGCACATTATGACTAAGCCATTTGAGTGCTTATTCAAGATGTTTTATAACGAAGTTATTTTGTCCAACCTATGACCTATGACCTTAGTCCTTGGTAATTTTTGACCAACCTAATTGCCTTGCAATAACTTAAAATATTTTCATAGCATGACATGCATCTCTAGTCCTTAGAAATTTTTTGCACATCATGCATAAACATATTAAGTTTTATGAAACTTGTTTGTTCATTATGTATGTGTTTGTATGCGCTGTGTAGTTGTGTTTTATGTTGATTGTTGTATTGTTGCTTGTCTATATTGTTTAGATTGAACGGAGAGTTCTGACTTACGTTGAAAAGAGTTTGTGAGCAAAGACATCATTCAAAGGCAAGTGGGACACCTCACAAACCTCCTACTATTTTCTATATGCATTACTTAGTGTATTTTTACATAAGCATGTGTAGGATAGTATTTATATGCTAAACCTGTGTAGAAATCCCTTACTCCTGTGTCTAGGTTCCTATGCAATACTTAGTAGAATTATTGATGCTATGCAAATGTTGTTTTGTGAAAATCTAAATTCTACTAAGTTAAGAATGAAACACCTGGGTGGTAAGAGGTTGTATGGTTTATGTTGAGTGGCTACTCAGTCCATGTCTATGGTTCCTGGAGTACGTACAGTTGTGAATGGCCACCCAGGAACAGAGGAATCTGAAGAACTCCAAGTGACGATTGCTTCCAGTGCAGCCATTGCCAATGGGCTCTGGCTTGATCAACTAAGTTGCGTGGACTCTCTCTGGCTTGACAAGCAGATGTAGAGGGTGTTAGGTGGAACGGGTCAAGCCAGGTGGGAGGGAAAATGCTTCTGAAAGATCTCGTCTCATTCTTCTCCTTTTCCTTATCACTATAAGTGTGTAAAGGATAGTTTGGGTTGAATGGGTACAATGGTGAACGTGCACAACCTCTAACAGAGTGTAAAACTAAGTACTTAGCCGTGTCCCCGGTACGGACAACTTGAGCAGCTGATCACGGACGTCAACGGAGGATTCCACCATTCCAACTTCAGAAATAAAACTTGATGGGTGAACAAGGGTAGAATGAGATCGTGGTTGTCATACCACGAATGTCTCGAATAGAAGAAAAGTGTTTCCAAAGAGTTAGGAAAAATTGGCTTTATGCAAAATAGCCTTGAACTCCACCAGCCAAATAAGCATATAGGTTATTAGAGTTATTCCTCTAAGTGTCCACCATAGTGTCACTTGCCAGACTCCTTTTTGATGGAATTTGACCCACGTTGTTGCAATATTTTTCTTATTGCAGATTGATCAGATGACGAGTGAGGTTTCGTTTAAGGGTTTCGAGTCTACAACCAACATGTTTTCGCCCGTGGCAACATGAATGTGATGGAGACTCACTGCTATTGTATTTCCGTTGTATACTCTTTCAAAGCTAGCTTTATGCTATGCAACTTGTATTGAATATTTTGTAAGTCTGGATCATCAATGTAGTAAAATTGATACTTTGTTGTGATATTACATCATAAACTTTGTGTGCAAATGAATCGATCCAGGGATTTGCACTATTCACAGGTATATGCCTCATTTTAAGTGCTGCTACGCTACAGGCGCGTCTGGCGCGACCGTGCACGCGAGGGAGGGTTGCACGATGGACTGCGACGGAGCGGGGGGGGGCGTCGTGGCGATGCCGACGAGGTGGTTGAGGCGCTCCAGCCACTGCTCATGGGCCTCGGCGGTAGGCTGGTAGGGGAGAAGTTCTTGCGCCATGAGCAGTGCGGTGTTGTAGCGCCCCAACTCTTATTAGAGTTGGAACACCTGTGTTATGTGCTAGTCCCTGGATCACTGCCAGCACCACAGTACAAAATATAAGGTACCATTGCATAAGTATTAAATTGCTACCACGAGATCCAACAATATTAGCCAAGTATGGCTTTATTACAAATTGCATAGCCACGAAGGCTAGCTAAAATTCAGAGTTCACAACGAAAGCGAATAACATTGAGCCTCATCTTCAAGCATGCGCCACAGGCAGACATGTTGGGTGTAGACTCGAGTCCAATCTCATTCTTCATCAGAATTTCCTGCACATTTGAATATGCAGCCCCCAAAGGAGGTCAATACAATGATGTATTGGCAAGTGACTATGGTAGATATATAATGACAAGTCTAGAATCTATATGCATTTTGGCTTGGTGGGGTTGGAGGCTATTTTGCAGAAAGCAAGTTTTCTCCTATCTTTTGTAAAACATTTTTATTTCTCAAAGACTTGGCACCAAGGGATAAGGCCCAAGTGCACCAACAATTCTTTCCTTAAGTCAAATTTTACTTTATGAAAAACAATGTTGAGATTCTTCCGTCCATCCTTGTCCAGTTGCTCGAAGTAGTCCATTTCCGGGGACACGGCTAAGTACTCAGATTTGTCGACTCTGCAGAGGTTGTGCACTTTCACCTTTAGACTCAATTAGCCCGAAAATCCTATACACGCAGAAAGGGGTGGCTACTAAGCAAGTAATAAAACTTTTCATGGCTGCTAAGGAAAGGGGTGGCTACACACTACTAGGATATTTGTAACATATAAACTAACTTAGCATTATAAAATAAATCAAAAATCCCTATCATGCATACTACTCAAAATATACTACATATGCATATAGAAAATATTGGGTATAATATGAATGTCACTTGCCTTGGTAACAGGAGGAGCAAGCACAACAAGAATAACAATCACAAGCAAGCCCTTCCTCTTCTTCACAGTCTACACAAGTAATAAATAAAATAAATAACAACACAATATCATCACAACACCAAACATAAATATGTATGCATGAATGATATGCTATGAAAATAGGACACACTTATTAATAGTTTTTATCCTTTGTTACTAAATGTATGAAATATAATTTCTAGAAATTTCTTATTTTATTTATCAGTTAAACAATTGAAAACAATATAGCAAAACTTGATTTCTAAAATTACAGCTTTTATTGTTTTATGAAAATTTTCAATTAAGACATTTATTAATATTGCTGGACAAAGGGAATTAATACAACCCTAAAACAATTAAATTTATTTCTAAATCATTTTTATTATTCAAGTTATTATTTTAATAGCCGAAATACTCCTCTGAGAAATACACAAATTATAATTTGTCAAAAGGAAAAACAAATGATGTAGAAATAAAGTACACTAGCAGGGATATCCGTGGATATAAAATTTATCGAATTTGGATTTACAGAACATAAGTTATGAATTTTCCAAGTTTTGCATATTTTTCTGTTTTATTTATAAAATTCCTGCGAAAAAGAAGGGCTACGTGGCGCAATCCCATTGGACGGTACCGCGTCGACGCGGATCGGCTACGCGAGCCGTCCGACCTCCTTAAAAACGAGCGCTCGGGATTAAATGGATCTAAATACGTTGGATCTAGATCCAACGGTCCGGAAGCGATGACCACGCGCGGGCGGCGCGGTTCGCCGGAAAAACTCCCGCCTGCGACGGCGCCTGTAGTGTACCTGCACCTAAAATATGGCATATACCTGTGTATAGTGAAAATCCCTGGATCGATTCGTTTGCACACACAGTTACGATGTAATATCACAACAAAGTATCAATTTATTACAACGTTGATCCAGACTTAGAAAATATTCATTACAAATTTGCATAGCATAAAGCTAGCAGTGAACAGAGTAAACAGCGGAAAATTATTATTCATGGAGTCCCCAATCATCATCATGTGCCACAGGCGAACATGTTGGTTGAAGACTCGAAAACCCTTAGTAAAAACTTTTCACTCATCATCAGGACAGTCTGCAATAAGATATATATATTGCAACAACGTGGGTCAGAACCATTAAAATGGAACTGGCAAGTGACACTATGGTGGACACTTAGAGGAATAACTCCATGACCTATATGCTTATTTGGCTGGTGGAGCTCAATGCTATTTTGCAGAAAGCAAGTTTTTCCCTATCTTTTTGGAAACACTTTTCTTCTATTCGAGACATATGTGGCATGAATCCACTATCTCATTCTACCCTTGTTCACCCATCAAGTTTTTATTTAGAAGTTGGAATGGTGGAATCCTCCGTTGACATCCTCGTTCAGCTGATCAATTGTCTGTTTCCGGGGACACGGCTAAGTACTTAGTTTTTAACTCTGCAGAGGTTGTGCACGTTCACCATTGTACCCATTCAACCCAGGTTATCCTTTACACACCATTTGTGATAAGGAAAGGAAAGAATGAGACGAGATCTTTCAGAAACATTTTCCCTCCCACTCTGGCCTGACGCGCTCCACCTACAAATCCTCTACCACCACCTGTCAGGCCGGGGAGAGTCCACGCAGCTTAGTTGATCAAGCCAGAGCCCATATTGGCAATGGATGCACGAGAAGCAATCTTCACTTGGAGTTCTTCAGATTCCTTTGCTCCTGGGTGGCCTTCCACAAGTGAATATTCCACAGGTAAAACCCCTAGGAACAACACTCAACTCATACAGCCAAGCAACCAATTTCCACCCAGGGTTTGATTAAAACTTAGTAGACTTTATCTTTTTCATCAAAATAGTTTTTGCATAGCTTCACTATTCTACTAAGTAATTTCGTAGGAACCTAGACATAGGAATAAAGAGGTCTATCATGGCTTGCATAGCAATGCTATCCTACACATGCTTATAGAAAATACTCTACTCATGCATAGAAATAATAGGACTTTTATGGGGGTGTACCACTTGCCTTGGCAACCGGGAGTGCAGCAGTTACAGTTGCAAAGATTCTCGTTTCCCTCCGAATAGTCTTTCAAAGAAATAAGGAGCCACATATAAACACACAAGCAAAGGTTCATACAAATAAAAATATATGTTATGCATGAGATGAGATGCAACAATTTATTTCCAATGTGTAGAAACAAATAAAAGTATCCCTTTGGATTTTCATGATATATGCATGAATAAATTTTTGATTTGTTTCTATTATTTAATCATGAATAACGGGTTAATGACAAGGACTTTAGTTCACTTAAATAAAATTTTAAAATTAAAATTTGTAAAAATGACATTTGGGTAGAGGGCATCTAAACAAGTTGTTAGCAATTTGATTTACTCAAAAATAAATTTTCTAACTAAAGTTATGTCAAAAATATTTGAACTATTCTCAAAAATATTTAAAAATTTTGTATGTGTCAAAACAGAAAACAAATATTGCCAAAGTGTTCTACTGGTTCCAAGGATCTCAAATATATAAAAATATTTAAATTTGGTTAAACAGATAAAAAGTAGTGATAAAAACAGTATGCAGGGGGTTTTCTGCAAAACTGCCACATTAAATAAAATGGGAAAAAGAATTTACACGTCAGCGCTGACTGTGCATGCTGACGTGTTTAAGTGATTTGATCTGGGCCGTCAGATCTAGATCTGGCGGTCCAGATCAATCGTACCGTTTCGCTTAAAAAGATCTAATCCTAACCGTAGGATCGAGATCGTATGGCCTACACGCGTTGACCAACAACTGGCGGCGCTAGGTCGCCGGAGGACCTCGCCGGAGCAGCGCGCGCGGCGGTGACACCCACGGCATCGCACGTTCTAGACGTTCTACTGCGTTCCGAGACGAGTGGGTCATACCTACGGGTAGAGGGCGTCGAGGCGACGTCGTTGGCGAAGTGGTGGGGGTCGTAGCTCCTCCTGCCTCCTCTGGTTGCTCGCCGGAGATGCGCACGGCGGAGGTTCTCGTCGGTGAGCACGGACACGGAGTTTGGCTGCGTAAGAACACACGAGACCTTGTCACCAAGGTGCGCAATGACAAAGTGAAACGATTGGGAGTGAAGAGAGGGCTCGAGGAGGTCGCAGCTCACCGGAGTTCGTTGAACTTGCCGTCGGCAACGGCGGAGCTACGGGGATGCTCGTGGGCGGCCTGGCGGCTCTCGGGGTACGGGGCTTGGGGCAAAACGGAGAGGGGGTCGAGGGGGTTCTTATAGGAGCAACGGCGAGTTAAATGGGTGAGTAAATCGCCGGGAATCAATCGAATTGATTCGGCCGTTTCTCGGCTAGGTCGTGGGCGTGATTTGGGGAAGAAGGGGTCGCCGGGACGGGGATGACAGGTGGGGTCCACCCGTCAGCGAGTGAGCGCGCGCGCGGGCGGGGACGGGCCGCTGGCGAGGTGGTTTGCGTCGCGCGCGCGGTAGATAGCTAGTGGGCTTCGGCCCACTGGCTGGCCCGACTCTATTTTTCTTTTTGAAAATTCTTTTCTGTTTTTAAATCTTTTAAGTATAAAATAAATTCAAAACTATATTAAAACTTCTCAGAAAAATTCATAAAAATATAATTTGAAAAGCTTATGAAAAATAGATCCCTTTGACATTATTTTTGTCTAAAGTAAAAATAGAATAAAAGGAACATTATTATAAATTCAAAATAACAATTTTAAGGACATAAAGTTAATTAAAAACATATTTAAATAATTAAATTCAAATTTTATGTGATTCATATGACAAGTTTAATGATGATGATGCATGGATGCAAAAGTTTTAAATTTTTCTGAAAATTGGGATGTTACAAACCTAACCCCCTTAAGATGAATCTCGCCCTCGAGATTCGGATTGGCTAGCAAATAGGTGAGGGTGATCTTCTTTAAGGTCATCTTCTCTTTCCCAAGTTGCTTCCTCTTCTGAATGGTGATTCCATTGTACTTTACAGAATTTGATGGTCTTGGTTCGGGTGACACGTTCTGCTGTCTCCAAATTCTTTATTGGTTTTTCTTCATAAGTGAGATCACTTTCTAGTTGTACTTCCTCTAGTGGCACCTTATCTCTTAACAGTGTTTCTGCCATTTCTGGGTGACATTTCTTCAGTTGGCTGACATGAAACACACTGTGAACCGCGGAAAGTGCTTCCGGGAGTTCCAATTCATCGGCGACCTCTCTTTTGCGGGATAATACCTTGAAGGGTCCAATGAATCTAGGTGCCAACTTTCCTTTGATTCCAAATCTTTTAACTCCCCGCATAGGTGAAACTCGGAGATAGACTCGATCACCCACTTCATACGTGACTTCACTCCTTTTGGAGTCCGCATAGCTTTTCTGTCTGGATTGTGCTATCTTTAAACGGTCCTTAATCAACCTGACTTTTTCCTCAGCCTCCTTGATTATGTCTGGTCTGAACAAACTACGTTCCCCTACGCCACTCCACAGTAGTGGGGTAGTGAACTTTCTCCCATACAGGGCTTCAAATGGCGACATCTCTATGCTCGCTTGATAGCTGTTGTTATAAGAGAACTCGGCATATGGAAGATTATCATCCTAGCTTGACTTATAATATAGAGCGCATGCTCTCAGCATATCTTCTAGGATCTGATTTACTCTTTCTGTCTGTCCATCCGTCTGCGGATGAAACGTTGTACTAAACTCCAATCTAGTTCCCAGAGACTCATGTAATTGATTCCAGAAATGGGAAGTAAACTGAGTACACCTATCCGACACAATTTTCTTGGGAACACCATGTAGACACACAATCCTCTTCATGTAGATGTCAGCTAGTTTGGCACTAGTGTATGTAGTCTTTACGGGTATAAAGTGAGATACTTTCGTCAGCCGATCGACTATAACCCATATAGAATCATACCCTGATTTAGTCCTGGGCAGACCCGTGATGAAATCCATACCAATCTGTTCCCATTTCCAATCTGGTACTGGTAACGGTTGTAGCAACCCTGCTGGTTTTTGGTGTTCCGCTTTCACACGACTGCAGACGTCACACTTTGCAATGTATTCTGCAATATCACGTTTCAAGTTGATCCACCGGTACCTCTCCTTTACATCCTTATACATCTTGGTGTTACCCGGATGTATGGAATAAGGTGAGTCATGAGCTTCTTGAAGTATTAACTTCCTGAGGTCGGCATTGTCAGGAACACAAATGCGTTCTTTATACCACAGGGTTCCTTCTTCATCTTCTCTAAAATCTCTGGCCTTACCTTCGCTTAGGTTCTTCTTGATTTCTTTTACTGCTTTATCCTCTAACTGAGCTGTCTTGATTTTGTTAAATAGAAGAGGTTGAACTTCTAAGGATGCTATGAATCCTTCAGGTACCACCTCTAATCGAAGGTCCTTAAATCCTTTACAAAGATCTTCCGGCAATTCTCCTGCCGTGAGTCCGTTTACATAAGTCTTACGGCTCAAGGCATCAGCCACTACGTTGGCTTTCCCTGGGTGGTACTGTAGACTTAAATCATAGTCTTTGATCAATTCTAACCATCTCCTTTATCGCATGTTTAATTCCTTCTGAGTAAAGAAATACTTGAGGCTTTTATGATCCGTAAAAACTTCACATCTCTTTCCCCATAAATATGGCCTCCATATCTTTAGCGCATGCACCACAGAAGCTAACTCTAAATCATGAGTGGGGTAGTTTACTTCATGATTTTTATGTTGTCTTGAGGCGTAAGACACTACTTTGCCTTCTTGCATCAATACGCTTCCTAGGCCGCGATATGAAGCGTCGCAATAAACCTGGAAGTCTTTCTCTAGATCTGGTAAGCATAATACTGGTGCCGACACCAAGCGCTTCTTTAATTCCTGAAAACTGATCTCACAAGCTTCCGTCCACTCAAATTTCTTTCCCTTCTTCAGTAGTTCAGTCAAGGCCTTGGCAATCTTGGAGAAGTTTTCAATGAATCTCCGGTAGTACCCTGCCAGTCCTAGAAAACTGCGGATTTCTCCCACATTTTTGGACGATTCCCAATTTGTCACAGCAGAAACTTTTTCAGGGTCCACTGCTATCCCATCTTTAGACACTAGGTGTCCTAGAAATCCTACTTGTTTTAACCAAAATTCACACTTGTTGAACTTAGCATATAATTTATGCTCTCGGAGCCTTTGCAATACCAGACGTAAATGTTCTTCGTGTTCTTTGTGACTTTTGGAGTAGACTAAGATGTCATCGATGAAGACAACAACAAACTTGTCCAGGAAATCCATAAACACCTTATTCATCATATTCATGAAATAGGCTGGAGCATTGGTTAACCCAAAAGGCATTACCGAGTACTCATACGATCCATATCTTGTAACAAAAGCAGTCTTGGGTATATCCATCTCTCTGACTTTCATCTGAAAGTACCCTGATCTGAGATCGATCTTGGAGAAGACGACAACCCCTTCTAGTTGATCGAACAGTTCATTGATTTTGGGTAGCGGATACTTGTTCTTAATTGTATGCTCATTTATGTCACGGTAATCGGTGACTAATCTCTGAGTACTATCCTTCTTCTTGACAAAAAGAATCGGGGCTCCCCAGGGTGATGACCTTGGACGGATAAAGCCTTTCTGCATAAACTCTTCCAGTTGTTTCTTGAGTTCTTTCAGTTCATCAGTTGCCATTGGGTAGGGCCTTTTAGCAATTGGTCCTGTTCCCGGTTTTAGTTCTATGAGGAACTCTAAATCTCTATCGGGTGGCATTCCTGGTAGTTCTTCCGGAAACACGTCAGGGTATTCCTTAACTATAAGGACCTCACCGAGACTAACCCCCTTAAGAGAATTAAGCCTAACCTTCTTTAGTTCAAACTTTGATCTAAAGTTGATCTTCGAGCCTTCTGGAGTGGTGAGAGTGATGGTTCTATTTGCGCAGTCTATGATTCCTGCATAGCGGGTCATCCAATCCATCCCTATGATAACATCCAGGCCTTGTGTTTCCAGGATGATCAAGTCCGTAGGAAACTGATGCTTTCCAATCTTCAGACTCAACTGTCTACAGCCAGAGGTTACTAGCATCTCTCCGCCCGGAGAGCTTACTCTAATGGGGCTTCCTATATTTTCCACTACTAACCCATGTTTGTTTACAAAAGCTCTTGAAATGAAAGAATGCGATGCTCCAGTATCAAATAAAACTAATGTTGGGCATGAATTTAGCAAGAACGTACCAATGAAAGCATCGGGTTCATCGTACACTTCTTCCACATTGATGTGGTTCACCTGTCCTTTCTGGAAGGGATTGGGCTTGGTAGCTTCTGCGGCCTTCTTTTCGGGGCAGTCAGTGGCGTAGTGACCCTTGTTATTGCACTTGAAGCATAGGACTTGGCTGATATCTTTCTTATATTCGGGGTTTGGGCGATGTTGTCCATTGTTGTGGCCAGCATTTCCATTTCCCTTGTGATTCCCATTGTTTCCCTTGAAACCACCACTATGGTTGTGACCATGATGTTTGTGGTTGTTTCCTCCACTAGGATAGTGACCAGGTTTAGAACTCTGGTTTGCATCTTGAGGGAAAGGTCTCTTGAAAGAAGTCTCAGAATGGGGTTTGTGAACATTCAACTTTCTCTTCCTATTTTCAGCCTTCTTGATGTTATCCTCCAGTATGATAGCCTGATCTAGGAGAGTCTGATAATTTGGGGCATATGCCACTGTCAAAGGGATCTTCAGCTCGGCACTCAGCCCATTTAGGAATTTTGCCTTCCTCTTTGCCTCGGTGTTAATGTCTTCAGAGGCATAACGGGAAAGGGCATGGAAATCAGCCATGTACTCCTTAAGGCTCCTGTTTCCTTGTCTCAGGTTTCTGAACTCTTCCTGCTTCAGGTTCATAATGCCCGAGGAGATATGAGCATTACGAAAAGCTTCCTTGAAATTTTCCCAAGTCATGGTTTCTAGTGGGTGGGTGATTTGATAGGTTTCCCACCACTGGATTGCTGGTCCTTCCAACAGATGAGTGGTGAACCTCACCTTCTCAGCGTCAGTACATTCACAAGTCACTAGATCCCTGTCCACTGAACGCAACCAGTCATCTGCCACAATTGGTTCAGTTGCAGTGGAGAACTTGTTCGGTCGGAGCCTCGGAAATTTGGTAAGTCTATCCACATGGGGGGGTGGTGGCGGAGGCGGGTTGTGGTTGTTGTTATTGTTGTTGGTTGCCGCAATGAACTGGGTCATCATAGTCATTAGCTGAGCTTGAGCAGCCATCAACTGTTGTATAGCATCATTGTTGTTGTGGTCGTTCTTGTTGTTGTTGTTGTTGTTATCGGGCGTACGACGGGGAGGCATCTGTGGTTTGTATAGGTGAGTTTTTAGACGTAAAGGTCTAAAGAGAAATATTACCCCAACAAACAAACAACCTAAAGAACAAACAAACATCACACAACTCAAAACTTTGGATTAATCAGACATGAGAGTTTTGGAAAATAAAAACGCGAGGTTCCTCGGAATACAGTGGAAGGTACTGCCTTATCACAAGTTGATAGGTCAATACAAGACTAAGATAACGATGAGGTGTAAATAAATGGTAGTCTCGCTAACGAACTACTCGACCATGTAGTCTTCTTCTTCTTCAATTTCCTGAATCTCGATTCCTTCATTGTCGAGTACTTCCCTTAATTCCTTCACATCTTTCTCCAGGGCAGAGTTCTTCTCTTGCAGTTCCCTTTTCTCGGTACGAAGACGCTTGATCAAATCACTATCAGCTTCGAACTCGACTTCATTGCTCTCGAACTCGACTTGATTGATCAAATCACTATCAGTCTTCTTCTTCTTGTTTTTTCTCTTGAACCCTTTTCTCCTGTCTCTTGTATTTCTCCTCTTGTGAAGCAAACTTTTCTTCTTGGGCCTTAGTCACTTCCTCTTGAGCTTTCATCTTTTCCTCGTTCTCCTTGAGTAAGGCACACAACTCATCGTTCTTCAGAAGTTCAGTGCGTCTATCCTCATAAAGTTCTGTGATGAGGACCTCCAACTCCTGGAAATACAGACTAAGGGGCTTTGCTTTGCCTCTATCTCCAACATCAAAGAGGTATGGTTCTCCCTCCTCGTTTCTCCTTCCAAATAAAATGGAGTAGTGGCCCCTCAACTCTGCGCTATAGCGTCCGCAGAGACGTCCAATCAGGTCCTGCATGTAGAGATTGAGTCCTTTTTCTTTGGAGTCACTAACCCTTTTGATTTCCAACGGGGGCTCTTCTCCACGTCCTGGCTGAGTTGCTTTTATTCCCCAACAGCCCTCCTTGTTAAACTTCTTCAGGATGAAGCCCTTAACTTGAGGTAGCGGTAAACCTATCTTCTCGCCGATGTCGAGAAGGCAGCAGCCAAAACGGCTATCCTCGAAGTCCTCCGTAGTGGTGAAGTGGAATCTCGTCATCCTTTAGGAAGAAAGAAAAGAATTTAAAACAAGAAATGTGTAAGGTAAGGAGGTACTAGTCATAAGCGTATTATTAAATTAGAGTCAGAACTAAGTCAAATCTCAATGTGATCAACAAATATAAACAACTCTTTGTAAATTGGATATTCACTATAGTGAGAGAGACAGACACCCGGCCAACCACTTAATTGTGGAACAGGTCTCATGTACGCGGACATGTAAGGTTTGTTTCCAGGCCGCTTCATCTCACTATGCCACTAGGATCCAAAAATACTTAAGTAGTTAATACTATGATCAAAAGGTTTTTCCAATCCTAAGGGCTCGAACCTACAGGCAACACTGTGATCTGATACCATCTCTAGTGTACCTGCACCTAAAATATGGCAGATACCTGTGTATAGTGCAAATCCCTGGATCGATTCGTTTGCACACACAGTTACGATGTAATATCACAACAAAGTATCAATTTATTACAACGCTGATCCAGACTTAGAAAATATTCATTACAAATTTGCATAGCATAAAGCTAGCAGTGAAAAGAGTAAACAGCGGAAAATTATTCTTCATAGAGTCCCCAATCATCATCATGTGCCACAGGCAAGCATGTTGGTTGAAGACTCGAAAACCCTTAGTAAAAACTTTTCACTCATCATCAGGACAGTCTGCAATAAGATATATATTGCAACAACGTGGGTCAGAACCATTAAAATGGAACTGACAAGTGACACTATGGTGGACACTTAGAGGAATAACTCTATGACCTATATGCTTATTTGGCTGGTGGAGCTCAAGGCTATTTTGCAGAAAGCAAGTTTTTCCCTATCTTTTTGGAAACACTTTTCTTCTATTCGAGACATCCGTGGCATGAAATCCACTGTCTCATTCTACCCTTGTTCACCCATCAAGTTTTTATTTAGAAGTTGGAATGGTGGAATCCTCCGTTGACATCCTCGTTCAGCTGCTCAATTGTCCGTTTCCGAGGACACGGCTAAGTACTTAGTTTTTAACTCTGCAGAGGTTGTGCACGTTCACCATTGTACCCATTCAACCCAGGTTATCCTTTACACACCATTTGTGATAAGGAAAGGAAAGAATGAGACGAGATCTTTCAGAAACATTTTCCCTCCCACTCTGGCCTGACGCGCTCCACCTACAAATCCTCTACCACCACCTGTCAGGCCGGGGAGAGTCCACACAGCTTAGTTGATCAAGCCAGAGCCCATATTGGCAATGGCTGCACGAGAAGCAATCTTCACTTGGAGTTCTTCAGATTCCTTTGCTCCTGGGTGGCCTTCCACAAGTGAATATTCCACAGGTAAAACCCCTGCGAACAACACTCAACTCATACAGCCAAGCAACCAATTTCCACCCAGGGTTGGATTAAAACTTAGTAGACTTTATCTTTTTCATCAAAATAGTTTTTGCATAGCATCACTATTCTACTAAGTAATTTCATAGGAACCTAGACACAGGAATAAAGAGGTCTATCATGGCTTGCATATCCTACACATGCTTATAGAAAATACTCTACTCATGCATAGAAATAATAGGACTTTTATGGGGGTGTGCCACTTGCCTTGGCAACCGGGAGTGCAGCAGTTACAGTTGCAAAGATTCTCGTTTCCCTCCGAATAGTCTATCAAAGAAATAAGGAGCCACATATAAACACACAAGCAAAGGTTCATACAAAGAAAAATATATGTTATGCATGAGATGAGATGCAACAATTTATTTCCAATGTCTAGAAACTAATAAAAGTATCCCTTTGGAGTTTCATGATATATGCATGAATAAATTTTTGATTTGTTTCTATTATTAATCATGAATAAAGGGTTAATGACAAGGACTTTAGTTCACTTAAATAAAATTTTAAAATTAAAATTTGTAAAAATGACATTTGGGCAGACGGCATCTTAACAAGTTGTTACCAATTTGATTTACTAAAAAATAAATTTTCTAACTAAAGTTATGTCAAAAATACTTGAACTACTCTCAAAAATATTTGAAATTTTTGTATGTGTCAAAACAGAAAACAAATGAAGCCAAAGTGTTCTACTTGTTCCAAGGATCTCAAATATATAAAAATATTTAAATTTGGTTAAACAGATAAAAATTAGTGATAAAAACAGTATGCAGGGTGTTTTCTGTAAAACTGCCAAATTAAATAAAATGGGAAAAAGAATTTACACATCAGCGCTGACTGGGCGCTGACTGTGCATGCTGACGTGTTTAAGTGATTTGATCTGGGCCGTCAGATCTGGATCTGGCGGTCCAGATCAATCGTACCGTTTCGCTTAAAAAGATCTAATCCTAACCGTAGGATCGAGATCGTACGGCCTACACGCGTTGACCAACAACTGGCGGCGCTAGGTCGCCGGAGGACCTCGCCGGAGCAGCGCGCGCGGCGGCGACACGCACGGCATCGCACGTTCTAGACGTTCTACTGCGTTCCGAGACGAGTGGGTCATACCTACGGGTAGAGGGCGTCGAGGCGACGTCGTTGGCGAAGTGGTGGGGGTCGTAGCTCCTCCTGCCTCCTCTGGTTGCTCGCCGGAGATGCGCACGGCGGAGGTTCTCGTCGGTGAGCACGGACACGGAGTTTGGCTGCGTAAGAACACACGAGACCTTGTCACCAAGGTGCGCAATGACAAAGTGAAACGATTGGGAGTGAAGAGAGGGCTCGAGGAGGTCGCAGCTCACCGGAGTTCGTTGAACTTGCCGTCGGCAACGGCGGAGCTCCGGGGATGCTCGTGGGCGGCCTGGTGGCTCTCGGGGTACGGGGCTTGGGGCAAAACGGAGAGGGGGTCGAGGGGGTTCTTATAGGAGCAACGGCGAGTTAAATGGGTGAGTAAATCGCCGGGAATCAATCGAATTGATTTGGCCGTTTCTCGGCTAGGTCGTGGGCGTGATTTGGGGAAGAAGGGGTCGCCGGGACGGGGATGACAGGTGGGTCCACCCGTCAGCGAGTGAGCGCGCGCGCGCGGGCGGGGACGGGCCGTTGGCGGGCTGGTTTGCGTCACGCGCGCGGTAGATAGCTAGTGGGCTTCGGCCCACTGGCTGGCCCGACTCTATTTTTCTTTTTGAAAATTCTTTTCTGTTTTTAAATCTTTTAAGTATAAAACAAATTCAAAACTATATTAAAACTTCTCAGAAAAATTCATACAAATATAATTTGAAAAGCTTATGAAAAATAGATCCCTTTGACATTATTTTTTTCTAAAGTAAAAATAGAATAAAAGGAACATTATTATAAATTCAAAATAACAATTTTAAGGACATAAAGTCAATTAAAAACATATTTAAATAATTAAATTCAAATTTTATTTGATTCATATGACAAGTTTAATGATGATGATGCATGGATGCGAAAGTTTTAAATTTTTCTGAAAATTGGGATGTTACAGCGCCACGGCCGGTGATGCATGCGCTCACGTCCTAGGGGTCTACGGGATGGATGGGTCTTACCGAGACGTAGAGGGCGTCGAGGCGGAGTCGTTGGCGAGGCGTGGGTCCTCAGGGCTTCGCCGTTCGCCGGGAAAACCTCGCCGGAGATGGAGACGGTGGCGGAAACCTCCGATCAGGGACGGAGGCGGCGTTCGGCTGTGAAAAACGAGCAAGCTCGATGTCACGGAGGTGCGCAAGATCAAAGGCAAACGAACTAGAGGAAGAAGGGGGCTCGGGGAGAGTGGATGGCGCCGGTGACGACGAAACTTACCGACGGCAACGGCGGCGGCGGAACTCGGTGTTCGAGCTTCCCGATGGCAATATGGCTAGGGTTTTGGGTGCGGTGGGATGCGGCGGAGGTGGAGATTTAAGTAGGGGGCGCGGGCGAGCAAACCTCGCGCTGATTTCGCTCGTGAATCACGGTCGGCTCCGATTCGAATCGGGCGCGATCTCCGGCGGGAGGTAGACGAAGCTGACAGGTGGGTCCCACCTATCAGCGAGAGGAGGGGGGGAGATGGGCTGCGCGGCTGGCTGGGCCGATTCGGACGCGCGCCCGGTAGATAGTTAAATGGGCCGGCCCGATCTCCCTTTCTTTTTAATAAAATTAATATCTGTTTTCTAATACTGATTTTAAAAATGATTTTTAAACCTATTCAAAACATTTCATAAAAATTCATAAAAATATATTTTGGAAAGGTTATTAAAAATGGAACTTTTTAACATTATACTTGCCCATAAATAAATTGATAAAAATAATATTTATTAATGGAGTTTAAATAAACACTTTCTGGAATTATGGATTATTTAATCATATAATTTGAGGTTTTATTTAATATTTTTGTGGTGTAGTTTTATGTCTATTGATGAATGATGCATGGATGCAAAGTTTTAAATTTTTGCAAATTTTGGGATGTTACAGACTAACCCCCTTAAGAGGAAGCTCGCCCTCGAGCTTCGGAAAGGTCAGCAAATAGGTGGGGATGGTCTTCTCGGAGGTTATCCTCTCGTTCCCAGGTGGCTTCTTCCTCGGTGTGATGATTTCACTGGACTTTACAAAATTTGATGGTTTTGGTACGGGTGACTCTTTCTGCGGTCTGCAATATCTTGATGGGTTTCTCTTCGTAGGTCAGGTCACTCTCCAATTGTACTTCTTCGAGAGGTACAGTATCCTTTAAAGGAACTCCCATCATCTCGGGGTGACATTTCTTCAACTGACTGACATGGAACACATTATGAACCGCAGACAGAGCTTCTGATAGTTCTAACTCGTATGCCACTTCACCTTTGCGAGAAAGAATTTGAAACGGTCCAATGAATCGAGGTGCTAACTTTCCTTTAATTCCAAACCTCTTTACACCCCTGAGTGGTGACACTCTAAGATAGGTTCTATCACCCACCTCGTAGGTGACTTCTCTACGTTTAGAATCTGCGTAGCTTTTCTGGCGTGACTGTGCTATCTTCAACCTATCTTTAGTCAGTCTGACCTTCTCTTCAGCCTCTTGGATTATATCAGGTCCAAAGAAACTTCGTTCTCCTACACCACTCCACAACAATGGGGTTGTGCATTTCTTCCCATATAAAGCTTCAAATGGTGCCATCTCAATGCTAGCTTGGTAACTATTATTGTAGGAGAACTCTGCATAAGGTATATTGCCATCCCAACTAGATCCATAATCGAGCGCACAAGCTCTTAACATATCTTCCGAAATCTGATTTACTCTTTCAGTCTGGCCATCCGTTTGCGGGTGAAGCCGTACTGAATTCCAATCTGGTTCCCAAAGATTCGTGCAACTGTTTCCAGAAATGAGAAGTGAACTGGGTTCCTCTATCAGACACGATACTCTTGGGAACGTCGTGTAGGCACACAATCCTCTTCATGTAAATATCAGCTAACTTTGCGCTTGTATAGGTGGTCTTTCACGGGTATAAAGTGAGCTATTTTGGTTAAGCGACAAACAATAACCCAAATAGAATCATACCCCGATCTGGTCCTTGGTAACCCAGTGTTGAAATCCATCCCAATAGAATCCCACTTCCATTCTGGTACTTTCAAAGGTTGCAAAAGTCCTGCTGGTTTCTGATGTTCTGCCTTTACTCGACTGCATACATCGCACTTAGCGATATATTCTGCTATTTCTCTTTTCAGATTATTCCACCAAAATCTCTCCTTCACATCCATATACATCTTGGTATTTCCCGGATGAATAGAATAAGGTGTCTCATGAGCTTCTTGCAGAATTAACTTTCTAATATCAGGATCATTGGCCACGCATACACGTTTTTAAAACCACAAAGTCCCTTGCTCATCCTAATGAAATCCTTTAGCTTTTCCTGCTTCCAGATTGACTTTGATTTCTTCTATTTCCTTGTCTCCTTTCTGCGCTTCATGTATCTTGTCCATTAAGGTAGGTTGTACTACTAATGAGGCTCCAAAACCTTCTGGTACTACTTCCAATCTGAGGTCCTTGAATGCCTTGCATAAATCTTCGGGTAGTTCTCCTGTTGTGAGGCCATTCACATACACTTTACGGCTCAGGGCGTCTGCTACTACATTTGCTTTTCCCGGGTGTTATTGGAGAC
Source organism: Poa annua (assembly GCA_026929855.1). Classification (NCBI taxonomy): domain Eukaryota; kingdom Viridiplantae; phylum Streptophyta; class Magnoliopsida; order Poales; family Poaceae; genus Poa; species Poa annua. Next base: position 100,919,541 of record CM049427.1, read on the forward strand.
TCAGATCACAATCTTTGATAAGTTCCAACCACCTTCTCTGTCTCATGTTCAATTCTTTCTGAGTAAAGATGTACTTCAAGCTCTTGTGGTCCGTGAATACCTCAAATCTTTTTCCATTAGGCAGGCTCTCCAAATTTTCAGGGCATGTACTACTGAGGCTAACTCGAGATCATGAGTTGGATAATTTGTTTCATGTTTCTTGAGTTGTCTAGAGGCATAAGATGCCACGCTGCCTTCTTGCATCAGCACACTTCCCAGACCTTGGCGTGAAGCATCACAGTAAACTTGGAATTCTTTCTCCAAATCAGGTAAGCATAGAACTGGGGCTGAAACTAGACGTTTCTTCAACTCCTGAAAACTGACTTCGCATGCCTCAGTCCACTCAAATTTCTTCTCCTTCTTTTATAATTCTGTCAAGGCTTTGGCGATTTTGGAGAAGTTTTCAATGAATCTTTGGTATTATCCTGCTAGACCCAAGAAACTCCGTAATTCTCCAACATTCTTTGGTGGCTCCCAATTGGTTACAGCTGAAACCTTTTCAGGATCCACTGCTATACCCTCTTTAGATACTATGTGACCTAGAAATCCGACTTGTTCTAACCAAAATTCACACTTACTGAATTTGGCATACAACTTATGATCACGTAGTCTCTGTAATACTAGACGCAAATGCTCTTCATGTTCTTTGTGACTCTCGGAGTAGATCAGAATGTCATCTATGAACACTACCACAAACTTGTCCAGAAAATCCATGAACACTTTATTCATCATATTCATAAAATAAGCTGGAGCATTGGTTAATCCAAATGGCATTACGGTGTACTCATAAGAGTCATATCTTGTAACAAACGCTGTCTTTGGTATATCCATTTCTCTAACCTTCATTTGGAGGTAACCTGATCGAAGATCAATTTTGGAGAAGACACAAGCACCTTTCAGTTGATCAAATAGTTCATTTATCTTGGGTAACGGATACTTGTTCTTGATGGTGTGTTCATTTATATCCCTGTAGTCAGTGACTAGTCTCTGGGTTTGATCTTTCTTTTTAACAAATAGAGCTGGCGCTCCCCAGGGCGAAGAACTTGGGCGGATAAATCCTTTCAGAAGGTGTTTCTCCAGTTGCTTCTTGAGCTCTTTTAGTTCATCGACGGCCATAGGATAAGGTCTCTTAGCTATGGGTCCGGTACCTGATTTCAGTTCAATGAGAAACTCCACATCTCTATCGGGTGGCATTCCCGGTAGTTCTTCTGGGAAAACATCTGGGTACTCCTGGACAATCAACACATCACCAAGGCTAACCCCCTTAAGAGAATTTAGCCTAACTTTCTTAAGTTCAAAAGTTGATCTGAATTTAATCTTCTGTTTCCTTGGGGTGGTGAGGGTGATAGCTCTGTTTGCATAGTCTATGATTCCTCCAAAACGGGTCATCCAATCCATTCCAATGATAACATCCAAACCTTGGGTTTCTAGGATGACTAAGTCTGTTGGAAAAAGATATTTTCCAATCTTTAACTCTAAGTGCCTACATCCAGAATTTACTATCATCTCACCCCCAGGTGAAGTCACTCTTATAGGTTTTCCTAAGCTTTCCTCGGCTAGCCCATGTTAGTTTACAAAAGCTCTTGATATGAATGAATGCGACGCTCCGGTATCAAATAATACTAATGCTGGAAAAGAATTGAGCAGGAACTTACCAATAACAGCAGCAGGTTCATCATGAACTTCTTCGACATTGATGTGGTTTACTTGCCCCTTCTGGAAAGGTTTGGGCTTGGAATTTTCATCAACCTTCCTCTCTGGGCAGTCAGTAGCATAATGTCCTGTCTTCTTGCACTTGAAGCAATTCACATTAGACAAGTCCTTCTTCCCTCCAGAGTTAGGAAGGGGATTACCATTCCCATGATTATGGCCATGGTGATGGTTTCCCTTGAACCCACCATTATTTCCTTTGTACCCTCCATTGTTTCCTTTGTATCCTCCATTGTGGTTATGACAATGATGCTTTTGGTCACTACCACTGTTGGAATAGTTCCAGGGTTTATGGCCACTGACTTCAGATGTGTGTGGTTTCTTGTGTGTCCCTTCCGAGTTACCCTTACTTGCACCGAACTTCCTCTTCCTATTCTCTTCTTTTCTTATGTTTTTGTCGAGAGTGATTGCTTGATCCAGCAGAACTTGATAGTTAGGAGCATATGCCACAGACAAGGGTATCTTCAGTTCTCCCCTAAGTCCATTAAGGAAATTGTCCTTCCTCTTAGCATCAGTGTCGATGTCCTTTGGTGCATACCTTGATAGCATACAGAAGTCATCCATATACTCCTTCAGAGTTCTACCTCCCTGCCTCAAGCTACGAAATTCCTCTTTCTTCAGGTTCATTATGCCAGAGGAAATGTGAGCATTGCGGAATCCTTCCTTGAACGCATCCCAAGTCATGCCATCCAAGGGATGGGTCACTTGATAGGTCTCCCACCACATGGCTGCAGGTCCTTCCAATAGGTGTGCAGTGAACCTCACCTTTTCTGCCTCAGAACACTCACAAGTTACTAACTCCTTGTTGACTGAACGGAGCCAGTCATCCGCCACTATTGGTTCAGTAGCAGAGGAAAACTTATTAGGCCTAAGCCTTAGGAATTTTGCAAGTCTGTCTACTGGAGGAGGTGGTGGTGGTGGTGGCGGGTTGTTGTTATTGTTGTTGTTGTTGTTGGTTGCTGCAATGAACTGAGTCATCATAGTCATCAGTTGGGCTTGAGCTGTCATCAGCTGTTGCATAGCCTCGTTGTTGTCAGAATCACGACGTGGAGGCATCTGTGGGGTTTAGCATGGATGAGTAAAAGATAGATAAAACTATAAGGAGGAATCCTACCCATGCACATAACAAACAAGTCTAGCACCCCATCAACAACAAACATCTCATAAAAACAAACAACACGCGAATCAATTCTTTTAAGGAAACGATATAAAAGTTAAAAATAAATAAACTCGCGAGGTTCTGAGGATACAAGGAAAAATACTGCCTTACCACAAGTTGGTAGGTCAATATATTACCAAGATAATGATGAGGCGTAAGATAAATGGTAGTCTCACTACTAACTACTCGACCATGTCATCTTCTTCCTCTTCAATTTCCTGAATCTCGATTCCTTCATTGGCGAGTACATCCTTGAGTTCCTTTACTTCTTTCTCTAGGGCAGAGTTCTTTTCTTGAAGCTCCCTCTTCTCAGTACGAAGTCGTTTGATCCAGTCACTATCGGCCACGAACTCGACTTCATTGCTCTCGAGTTCTGCCTTCTGTTCTCTGATAGTCTTGTTTTTCTCTTGAACTCTTTTCTCCTGTCTCCTGTACTTCTCCTCTTGTGCAGCGAACTTCTCTTATTGTGCTTTGGTTACTTCCTCCCGAGCCTTCATCTTCTCCTCGTTTTCCTTGACTAAGGCACATAGATCATCGTTCTTCAGGAGCTCGGTGCGCCTATCCTCATAAAGTTCTGCGACAAGGATTTCCAACTCCTGGAAATAAAGACTAAGGGGTTTTGCCTTGCCTCTTTCTCCGACATCATAAAGGTAAGGTTCTCCATCCTCGTTTCTCCTTCCAAAGAAAATGGAGTAGTGGCCCCTCAACTTTGTGCTGTAGCGTCCGCAGAGGCGCCCAATCAGATCTTGCATGACTAGATTGAGTCCTTTATCTTTGGAGTCGCTAACCATTTTAATCTCAAGTGGGGTCTCTTCTCCACGTCCTGCCTGAGTTTCTTTTATTCCCCAACAACCCTCTTTGTAAAACTTCTTCAGGATGAATCCCTTGACTTGGGGTAGTGGTAACCCTATCTTCTCACCGATGTCGAGAAGGTAGGAGCCAAAATGGGTGTTCTCGAAGTCCTCCGCGGTGAAGTGGAAGCTCGTCATCCTTTAGGTAGAAAGAGAGGAATTAGAACAAGAAATGCATAAGGTGAGGAAGTACTAGTCATGATGTGTATTATTAATTTTTTTTTTTAAATACTAAGTCAAAAACTTAAGGTGATCAACAAATATTAACAACTCTTTGTAAATTGGATTTTTCACTATAGTGAGAGAGACATACACCCTGCCACCCACTTATGTTGTGGAACAGGTCTCATGTACGCGGACATGTAAAGTTTGTCCCGGGCCGCTTCATCCCACTATGCTGTTAGGATCCAACATACTTCAAAGATGTTAGCATTATGACCAAAAAGGGGCTTAACCAATCCTAAGGGCTCGAACCTACAGGCAACACTTTGCTCTGATACCATTTTGTAGCGCCCCAACTCTTATTAGAGTTGGAACACCTGTGTTATGTGCTAGTCCCTGGATCACTGCCAGCACCATAGTACAAAATATAAGGTACCATTGCATAAGTATTAAATTGCTACAACGAGATCCAACAATATTAGCCAGGTATGGCTTTATTACAAATTGCATAGCCATGAAGGCTAGCTAAAATTCAGAGTTCACAACGAAAGCGAATAACATTGAGCCTCATCTTCAAGCATGCGCCACAGGCAGACATGTTGGGTGTAGACTCGAGTCCAATCTCATTCTTCATCAGAATTTCCTGCACATTTGAATATGCAGCCCCCGAAGGTGGTCAATACAATGATGTATTGGCAAGTGACTATGGTAGATATATAATGACAAGTCTAGAATCTATATGCATTTTGGCTTGGTGGGGTTGGAGGCTATTTTGCAGAAAGCAAGTTTTCTCCTATCTTTTGTAAAACATTTTTATTTCTCAAAGACTTGGCACCAAGGGATAAGGCCCAAGTGCACCAACAATTCTGTTCTTAAGTCAAATTTTACTTTATGAAAAACTATGTTGAGATTCTTCCGTCCATCCTTGTCCAGTTGCACGAAGTAGTCCATTTTCGGGGACACGGCTAAGTACTCAGATTTGTCGACTCTGCAGAGGTTGTGCACTTTCACCTTTAGACTCAATTAGCCCGAAAATCCTATACACGTGGAGTGTATTAAGGAAAGGAGAGAATTGAGACAAGAACTTTCAGAAGAAGAATGCAACCATACTAGCAAGACCCGTTCCACCTACCAACTCTACATCTGCTTGTCAAGCTGACAGGTTGCACCCTCACAACTTAATTATTCTAGACATAGCCCATTGTCAAAAGGCTGCACGGGAAGCTTCTAAACTTGGAGGGGCTTGGTAATCTCTTTGTTCCTGGGTGGCCGTCCACAAGTGCACTTCTGGGTAACAACCACCATGCTCATGGCCCTAAGTAGAATAGACATTCATCCTAGGCGACGACAACCACAAGCATAGTCCCAAAAGCCACTCAACATAAACCATAACAACCAATTCCACCCATAAGTGTATTTTACATTTTAACACTTATAAACATTTCTATAACATGGTAAACAAAATTATAGCATAGCTAAGCAACTAATAAAACTTTTCATGGCTGCTTAGGAAAGGGGTGGCTACACACTTATAGGATACTCGTAAAATATAAACTAACTTAGCATTATAAAATAAATCAAAAATCCCTATCATGCATACTACTCAAAATATACTACATATGCATATAGAAAATATTGGGTATAATATGAATGTCACTTGCCTTGGTAACAGGAGGAGCAAGCACAACAAGAATAACAATCACAAGCAAGCCCTTCCTCCTCTTCACAATCTAGCACAAGCAATAAATAAAATAAATACCAACACAATATCATCACAACACCAAACATAAATATGAATGCATGAATGATATGCTATGAAAATAGGACACACTTATTAATAATTTTTATCCTCTGTTATTAAATGTATGAATTATAATTTCTAGGAATTTCTTATTTTATTTATCAATTAAACAATTGAAAACAATATACCAAAACTTGATTTCTATAATTACAGCTTTTATTGTTTTATGAAAATTTTCAATTAAGACATTTATTAATATTTCAGGACAGAGGGAATTAATACAACCCTAAAACAATTAAATTTATTTCCAAATCATTATTCAAGTTATTATTTTAATAGCCGAAATACTCCTCTGAGAAATACACAAATTATAATTTTTCAAAAGGAAAAAAAATGATTTAGAAATAAACTACACTAGCAGGGCTATCCGTGGATATAAAATTTATCGAATTTGGATTTACAGAACATAAGTTATGAATTTTCCAAGTTTTGCATATTTTTCTGTTTTATTTATAAAATTCCTGCAAAAAAGAAATAAAAGGGGGCTACGTGGCGCGATCCCATTGGACGGTACCGCTTTGACGCGGATCGGCTACGCGAGCCGTCCGATCTCCTTAAAAAGGAGCGCTCGGGATTAAATGGATCTAGATCCGTTGGATCTATATCCAACGGTCCGGAAGCGATGACCACGCGCGGGCGGCGCGGTTCGCCCGAGAAACTCTCGACCGCGGCGGCACCACGGCCGGTGATGCATGCGCTCGCTTCCTAGGGGTCTACGGGATGGATGGGTCTTACCAAGACGTAGAGGGCATCGAGGCGGAGTCGTTGGCGAGGCGTGGGTCCTCGGGGCTTCGCCGTTCGCCAGGAAAACCTCGCCGGAGATGGAGACAGTGGCGGAAACCTTCGGTCGTGGACGGAGGCGGCGTTCGACTGCGAAAAACGAGCAAGCTCGATGTCACGGAGGTGCGCAAGATCAAAGGCAACCGAACTAGAGGAAGAAGGGGGCATGGGGAGAGTGGATGGCGCCGGTGACGATGAAATTTACCGACGGCGACGGCGGCCGCGGAACTCGGAGTTCGAGCTGCCCGATGGCGATTTGGCTAGGGTTTTGGGTGCGGAGGGTTGCGGCGGAGGTGGAGGTTTAAGTAGGGGGCGCGGGGTAGCAAACCTCGCGCTGATTTCGCTCGCGAATCAAGGCCGGCTCCGATTTGAATCCGGCGCGATCTCCGGCGGGAGGAAGACGAAGCTGACAGTTGGGTCACACCTATCAGCGAGAGGAGGGGGGGAGATGGGCTGCGCGGCTGGCTGGGCCCATTCGGACGCGCGCGCGGTAGATAGTTAAACGGGCCGGCCCGATCTCCCTTTCTTTTTAATAAAATTAATATCTGTTTTCTAATACTGATTTAAAAAATGATTTTTAAACCTATTCAAAACATTTCAGAAAAATTCATAAAAATATGTTTTGGAAAGGTTATTAAAAATGGAACTTTTAACATTATACTTGCCCATAAATAAATTGATAAAAATAATATTTATTAATGGAGTTTCAATGAACACTTTCTGGAATTATAGATTATTTAATCTTATAATTTGAGGTTTTATTTAATATTTTTGTGGTGTTGTTTTATGTCTATTGATGAATGATGCATGGATGCAAAGTTTTAATTTTTTGCAAGTTTTGGGATGTTACAGGTGTGCGGCGCGGGGTCTATCCTGGCTAGACCGGAGCCGCTCGGACGCCGCGTCGGATGCGACGACTGCACGTCCTCCTAGTGCTCGGAGTTGTGCTCGGTCTCTTCCGCATGAGGGCCCAATTTGGCGTGCTCTTAACGGCGGGGTCGCCCCCGTCGTGCGCGTGTGGCCGTGGCGCCGGGCGTGACACGCACGCCTTCGGGTGCGCGCCGATGGGCGCGGGCGGCGCGGGTAGCGCGGGTGTTTGCCATGGCGCGGAGGCGGCTCGAAGGTCGTTGACGCGCCTCAATCCCCTACCTGGCGCGCCAAATGTCGGGTTGTGACTCCCACGGAACAGGGGTGGTCACTTCCTGAAGAGTAGTTCGTGAAGGGGATTGAACGCGGAGGTCAAGACCCTCGAGAGGCACGACGACGGTGCTCGCCGGGCCTGGAGAACACCCACGACAGAGAAAGACACCAGCCCGTACCCAGGTTCACGACCCTCAGGAGGAGGTAAGACCGCTACTCCTTCTTGTCTGTATTGCACTGTGGAGGTTACAGTACAACTGAGCTTGTTGAGGGCTCTCTTGAGACAGTTCATGCCTAGGGAGGGAAGCAATGGTCTTCTTCCTCCTCGAGCCGAAAGCTATTCTACTCAGCCGAGCTAGGGTTTACAAGTGTTCTCCAAGCAATTGGCCACCTTCTCTACGGTGGAGGTCTTGCTCCTTTTATAGGCGCCGCATGCGTCTTCCTTCCGCTTGGCGTCCAAGGTGGGGTCCCACACGGCAGTGGCGTGGAGGAGTTGGAGTCCACCGCTGCGGGATCGTACATGGACGCGGTCCATCGTCGATAAAGTTGGGAGCGGTGGCCGACAAGCTGCAGACCGTGTAGAACGGCTCGCAGGGTCCGCAGTCTCCGGAGTGGAGCCCACGATGACGATCTTCTTGGAGTGTTGCGCCGTCCAGCTGCTTTATCATAGGAGAGGAAGGTACCAGCTGTCCTGGCGCAGGCGGCGCAACTTTATTGACTCCTTTATCACCAAAGCAGCAAGGGTAGTGCCTGCGTCACCCTGCGGATACAGCAGAGGCCATGTGCGCCCTGCCTACTTCCTTGGCCGCGAAGTCTCCCCACAGGCCTGAGGTGGCCTGTGTGGGGTTTCTGTTGACTTCCCTCCAGGCGCATTGCGCCTCGGGAGGGTCTCTTGAAGCGCGGGTCCTCTTCAGGCCCTCGAGGGGATTTGCCTCTCAGGGGTCTCTCCAAGCGATGGCTTCGTCCGTAGCCGTTTCGTCTGATCAGCCCGCGTGCGGGGCCTGGGGAGAGTGGGCTCTTCATACCCCAGTCTCCACTGGGCCGACAAGATTGAAGATAGCACAATCACGCCAGAAAAGCTACGCAAATTCCAAACATAGAGAAATCACCTACGAGGTGGGTGATAGAACCTACCTTAGAGTGTCACCACTTCGGGGTGTAAAAAGGTTTGGAATCAAAGGAAAGTTAGCACCTCGATTCCTTGGACCATTCAAAATCCTTTCTCGCAAAGGTGAAGTGGCATATGAGTTAGAACTGCCAGAAGTTCTGTCTGCTGTCCATAATGTGTTCCATGTCAGTCAGTTGAAGAAATGTCATCCCGACATGATGGGAGTTCCCTTGAAGGATACTGTAGCTCTCGAGGAAGTACAATTAGAGAGTGACCTATTAGAGAGTGACCTGACCTTTGAAGAGAATCCCAGCAAGATATTGCAGACAGCCGAAAGAGTCACCCGTACCAAAACCATCAAGTTCTGCAAAGTTCAGTGGAATCATCACACCGAGGAAGAAGCCACTTGGGAACGAGAAGATAATCTTCGAGAAGACCATCCTCACCTATTTGCTGACCTTTGCGAAGCTCGAGGGCGAGCTTCCTCTTAAGGGGGTTAGTCTGTAACGTCCCAAGTTTCTCAAAAATTTAAAACTTTGCATTTATGCATCATTCATCATATAGGCATGATATTTAAATCACAAGAGTACTAAATAAAAATTCAATTATAAGTTTAAATAATTTATAATTCCATAAAGTTTTTTATTTATACTCCTTGTAATATTTCTATTTATCGATTTATCTGATAGGCAAGTATGATACAAAAAGGTTATAAATTTGATAAGATTTTCAAAATACATTTTTGTGAATTTTTCTGAAATGTTTTGAATAAGTTTAAACATCAGTTTTGGAAACAGAAATTAATTTGATAAAAGAAAAGGGGAAACGAGCCGGCCCATTTCTATCTACCGCGCACGCGCTCCGTTCGGCCCAGAATGCCAGCCCACTAGCCCGCACCCCCTCTCCTCTCATGCTGACAGGTGGGACCCATCTGGCAGGTGGATCTTCCACCTCCGACGCGATTTCCGCACGGATTTCTCTCCGATCCAGAGAGGAAATCGGCTCCAATATTCGCGGGGTTTGTTTCCCTTAGCCACCCCATATAATCCTCCACGCCGCCGCCACCCCCGCACCCCAAAAACCTAGCCACCCCGCCCCCAGGTCGCTCGGGAATCATTTTTTTGCCGCCGACATTACCGTCGGTGAGAATCACCGCCCACGGTCACTACCGTGCACTCTGAGCCATCCTCCCCCTCTATTTCTTCTTCCTTCAATCGTGCGCATCCTTGTGACTTTGTGTTTGGGTTCTTACCGCAGCCGAACGCCGTCTCTGTCCGCGACCCACGCCGCCTCCCGCAACCTCCAACTCCGGCGAGGAGTTCTCGGCGAACGGCGACGCTGCGAAGATCAGCACTTTGCCACCGACCCCGCCTCGACGCCCTCTACGTCTCTGTAAGCCCCGTTCGTCCCGTATACGCCTACGACCTGTGCGCACGCGATGCCGGCCGTGGCGCCGCCGCGGTCGGAGTTTTCCGGCGACTACACGACACACGCCTGGCCTCTGTTTGTGGACCATTGGATCTAGATCCGACGGATCTGGATCAAATCGATCTAACGCGTTCATTTTTATTTAGATCGGACGGTCTGCGTTCGCGATCCGCGCGAAGCGGCACGAGCCAATCGGCGAGCGCCGCGTGGCGGCTTTATTAATCTTTTTCGGCAGAATTTAGTAATAAAAACAAAAAATACGTAAAACTCGTAAAAATCATATCTTTCGATCTGTAAGTCCAAATTCGATAAATTTATATCCACGGAGAGCCCTGCTAGTGTAGTTTATTTCTACATCATTTGTTTTTACTTGTGATAACTTTTAATTCGTGTAACTATCAGAGGAGTATTTCGGCTATTTAAATTCATAACTTAAATAATAAAAATGCGTTTCTAATAAATTTAATTGTGTTAGATTTGTATTATTATCCTCTGTCCAGAAAGGTCAACATATGTTTTATTCGAAGACTTTTCATAACACACTAAGAGTTGTAGTTGTAGAACTCTAATTTTGCTATATTGTTTCCAATATTTAATTGATAATTAAAATAAGAAATTCCTGGAAATTGCATTTCATGCATTCAATAACAGAAAGTATATCATGCATGCATACATGTTTATGTTTTGGTGTTTTAAGTATTGTATGTGTGTGTATTTATTTATTTTCTGTATTGCTTGTGCTAGATTATGAAGAGGAAGGACTTGCTTGTGATTGTTATTCTTGTTCTGCTTGCACCTCCTGTTACGAAGGCAAGTGACATTCATAAACTACCCAATATTTTCCTATATGCATTAGTAGTATATTTGGAGTAGTATGCATGATAGGAATTTGGGACTATTTTATTATGCTAAGTTAGCTATATGCTTTGCAAAATTCCTAGTAGTGTGTAGCTATCCTTTACCATGCAACCAATTAAGTATTTTATTAGAGGCTTAGCTATACTATGAAATTGTTTACTTGTCATGTTATGGAAATATTTCTAAGTGTTAAACTTGAAATACACACCTGGGTGGATTGGTTGGTATGGTTTATGTTGAGTGGCTATTTGGGACTATGCTTGTTGTTTTCGTCGCTTAGGATGAATTTCTATTCTACTTAGGGCCATGAGCATGGTGGTTTTACCCAAAAGTGCACTTGTGGATTGCCACCCAGGAACAAAGAGATTACCAAGTCCCTCCAAGTTTAGATGCTTCCCGTGCAGCCTTTTGACAATGGGCTCTGTCTAGAACAATTAAGTTGTGAAAGTTCAACCTGTCAGCTTGACAAGCAGATGTAGAGTTGGTAGGTGGAACGGGACTTGCTAGTATGGTTGAATTCTTCTTCTTAAAGTTCTTGTCTCAATTCTCTCCTTTCCTTAATGCACTCCTCATGTATAGGATGTCTGGGTTAATTGAGTCTAAATGTGAAAGCGCACAACCTCTGTAGAGTCGACAATCTGAGTACTTAGCCGTGTCCCCTGTGATGGACTACTTCGAGCAGCTGTACAAGGATGGACGGAAGAATCTCAACACCGTTTTCATGAAGTAAAATTTGACTAAGGAAAGAAATGTTGGTGCACTTGGACTTCATCCCTTGGTGGTTTACAAAAGATAGGAGAAAACTTGCTTTCTACAAAAATAGCCTAGAACTCCACCAAGCCAAATATGCATATAGAATTAGACTTGTCGTTTATTATCCACCATAGTCACTTGCCAATACTTCAATGTATTGACCTCCTTCGGGGGCTGCATATTCAAATGTGCAGGTACTTCAGATGAAGAATAAGTTTGGACTCGAGTCTACGCCCAACATGTCTGCCTGTGGCGCATGCTTGAAGATGAGGCTCATTGCTATTTGCTTTTGTTGCGAACTCTGAATTATCTAGCTAGCCTTCATGGCTATGCACTTTGTAATAAAGCTATACTTAGCTATTTTTGGATCTTGTTGTAGTAATTTGATACTTATGAAATGACACTATATATTTTGTACTGTGGTGCTAGAAGTGATCCAGGAACTAGCACTTAACACAGGTGTTCCATCTTTAATAAAAGATGGGGCGCTAGAGGAAGATGTTCTGAAAACGTCCTCCATAGAAGGAGTGGGAGAAAATGTCGAGGACACTGTTCTACTTCGTAGGTCCGGAAGATCTTGTATCGCACCAGAGTGGTATGGCAACATGGTTTGCACCGTCATGTTAATTGTACAAGACAAACCTACGAGCTACAAAGAGGCTATGGCAAAACCAGAGTCCGAGAAATGGCTGAAAGCCATGACATACGAAATGGGATCGATGTATGGGCAACAAAGTATGGACTTTGGTGGAGATTCCCGAAAGGCGCAAGGCTGTCGAGAATAAATGGAATTTTAAGAAGAAGACTGATGCTTACGGTAATGTGACTGTCTATAAAGCTCGGCTTGTCGCTAAAGGTTTCCGACAAGTTCATGGAATTGACTACGATGAAACTTTTTCACCGGTAGTGATGCTAAAGTACATTCAGATTTTTTTAGCAATTGTTGCATATTAGGATTATGAAATATGGTAGATGGATGTAAAAACATCGTTACTAAATGGTAACATTGAGAAAGAGTTGTATATGGTACAACCTGAAGGTTTTGTCGATCCAGAAAATACTGACAAGGTATGCAAGGTTCAGCGTTCCATTTAGGATTGAAGCAAGCATCTCGGAGCTGGAATCTTTGCTTTGATGAGGTGATCAAAGGTTTTGGATTTGTTCAAAATGTAGAAGAGACCTGCATTTACAAGAAAATCAGTGGGAGCTCGGTTGTGTTCTTAGCACTATATGTAGATGACATATTACTGATTGTGAATAATGTGGATCTTCAAAATAGCGTGAAGAAATATTTAAACAGTAAATTTTCAAAGAAGGACATTGGAGAAGTTGCATACGTTTTAGGCGTTAAAATCTATCGTGATAAATCAAGACGTCTATTAGCGTTGAGTCAGAGTGCTTATCTTGACAAGATACTGAAGCGGATATGTATGGAGACGGCAAAGAAATGTTCTCTGCCGATTGTCAGGAATAAAGCATTGAGCAAGGCTCAGTGTCCTGTACCGAAACATGATAAAGCCGAGATGGCTAAACATCCTTATGCTTCAGCCATAGGATCGATCATGTATGCCATGTTAAGTACTCGACTTGATGTAGCATTGGCTCTTAGTTTGACGAGCCGGTTCCAAAGTAATCCTTGAAAGGAACACTAGATAGCTGTTAAGTGTATTCTTAAGCATCTCAAGAAGACAAAGGAAATGGTCCTTGTCTATGGTGGCTATGATGAAGAACTTGGCGTAACAGGTGATACGTCCAAAACGAATCTACTTTCCCGGACACTTTTGCTATTGTTTTACATCTAATTTATGTGTTTTGTATGCAACTAACACGGACTAACACTGTTTTCAACAGAACTACCCTGGTGTCTCCTTTTTGTGCAGAAATATCAAAGAGGGACCAGGAACCACGAAGACCAAACGGAGAGGAGCCACAAGGGCTCCTCACCATGTGGTGGCGTAGGTGGGCCCCTGCCGCGCCAGCATATGGTGAGGCCCACTCGTCCACTTCCTCGCGACCCCCTCGCGGCGACTTAACCCTCTTGACCTAAAAACGTTTGGGGGATATCCACTTTTCCACGAAACATCTCCCTACGCTGCCGCCACCGCGAACCCTAGTTCGGGGATGAGAAGTCTCTGTTCCGGCACCATGCCGGGATGGGGAATCGAAGGGGATCATCGCCATCGTCATCACCAATGATTCTCCATCAACCGTCCATGTTTCCCCCATCCATTTGTGAGTAATTCACCGCTGTAGGCTTGAGGGGATGGTAGGAGTTGGATGAGATCACTCATGTAATAGCTGTCATACTGTTAGGGCATGGTGCCTGGTATCCGTTATCGGTGTTTTACGTCATTGTTGCAACTTGTTATGCTTAATTCTTGACACTAGGGCCCGAGTGCCATGATTTCAGATCTGAACTTCTTATTGTATCATGATAATAATTATTGTTTTGAATCATATCTATGAGTTGTATACACATATTATTGTCTGAAACCGATGGCCCCAAAGTGACAGCAATTGGGATAACCGGAGGGAATGGCTGTCATTTGAGGATCACATGTGTTCAGGAAATGTTAATGCTTTACTTCGGTACTTTATTAAAAGGAGTACCTTAATTGCCAGTAGGTTACCTAGAGGCCCCGTTGCAAACGGGCAGGCAGGAAAAAAGATGATGTGCAAGTTTCTCATTGCGAGCACGCACAACTAAATTGGAATACATGCTTATGATTAGTTAATACTTGGATGCTTTATATTAAAGATAAAAATTATGATAAACATTAAAGATAGAGCTTATGATTTCTCTCTTTATTTGGCTCATATAGCTATTGTTGAAAGAGAACCTTTCTGTGGCACTGAAAATCATAGTGTTGTAGAACACATGAATGTATTGCCTGATTTAAGTAGAATATTTGCTGAAGACATTAAAAGACGGACTTACTTTGTTGCTAAAATATTTCCTTTCTCATTAAAAGGAGAAGCTAAAATTTGGTATAATAATTTGTCTCCTGGTTCCATCACTAGTCCTAAGGGTTTGCTTGATGCTTTCTTTCAAAAATATTTTCCTGCTAGTGCTCAACATGATGCTTTGTTAAGAATATATAAGTTTAATCAAGATGAAGATGAGAAATTCCCCAAAACTTGGACATGCTTTTGTTCCATATTAAGGGGCCAGCCGAAACATGATTTGGAAACAAATTATCTACTTGATATATATTATAGTGGACTAACTGCTGAATCTAGGACATACATGTATAATTTGCTAGTTGTGTTTTCAGGAAAAGGACTCCCGATAAATCCGAGGAATTATTGGCTATATGCAAGAATAATGATGATTGGGATATTCCTGAACCTACTCCAACACCTCCACCAACACCAAAGAAGAGAGGTATGATTGAATTAAATAAAGAAACAATGAGGAAAGCGAAAAGATCTCTTCAAGAAAGTGGTATTAAATCTGAAGATGTGAAGTATTTACCTCACATTGAAGAATTATTTAAGCCTATTCCTCCTTCAACCATAATTGAGGTACGCTCTCTCCAAAGGTTTGATGATAGAGATATCACTTGCTCTAAACCTCCTGCTCAGTGTTTAGATGAATTTGATGATTTTATTACTAAGCAATGCAATTTTAATTTGACAATAGAGAATCATTTAATGGAAAATTCTCGTGCTATTAGTGATTTACATGATATTGTTGATAGAACTTCTAATTATGTTAAAGTGCTCATTAAACACTTTCATATGGTTCAAACACAAATAGATCAACTCACTAAAGTGCAAAAAGAATTGCTAGTAAATAACTCTAAAGCTAAAGAAAAACTTGTTTTTGTGAAGTAACAACTAGAGGTGGTAAATCTACTCAAGATCCTTTGTATCCTGAAGGATATGATAAAATAATTGAACAAGATTCTCAATGAGTTAATAAAAACCTAGTACTCCTTCTAGGAAGAAGAAAAAGAAACATAAAACTGTTGTAGAATCCTCTAAACCTGTTAATGATCCTAACAATATATTTGTTTCTGATGCCGAAACCGAAAGTGGTAATGAACACAACAATGATAACACTAATAACAATGATAAGGATAAAAATGCTAATTCGGATCAGGAAGAAATAGAAGATGAACCTGAAAAGCATGCTAAAAATAAAAAGTACACTAATAATAATGCTGAAACTTGTCTATGTGATTTGGCAGCTGGAGTAAGTGTTATGCATTTCTCTCTTTGCAAGAGACTTTACCTTCATAAAATGATACCTACTGATATATCTTTAGAAATGGCTGATAAATCTACTGTGTTCCTGTTGGAATTTGTGAGGATGTTCCTGTTCAAATAACTACCAATTGTTTAATTATGACTACTTTGTTGTTCTTGAAATGCCTAAAGATGATAATATGTCTATTATCTTGGAAGACCTTTTCTAAATACTGCAGGGGCTGTTATTGATTGTAATAAAGTAAAAGTTACTTTTAATGTTCATGACAAGGAGCATATTGTTTATTTCACCAAGAAAGTTGATAGAATGCCTGGAGTTAATACAATTAGCAATATGAGGTCTATTAGAGTGGAAAGTATTGATTGCCCATATAAAGAAGAATAAAAAACTCTCATGATTGGATCCATACCAATTCAATATAAGGTAACATGAGTGTCTCATATGGTTTAAAATCTTTCATGTCATATAAAATTCATTTGGTGGCAAGACTTGATCAACCTTGTTAACAAGTGCATTTTAAATGCATAAAGAGGCTAAACAATTTTATTTCTCTCATCCTTGTTATACCTATTGTAATGTTATTTTGTTTGCAATGTTTAATTTAATTTGTTGTTAGCAAATAATTTTTCAGTATTGAATTTAATAATGCAAAATATGAGAAAATGAAAAAAAAAAGTTTCGCAGAAAATTAAAAAAATTATATGAAAAATCATATTTTTGGAGGAGGGGCCTGGAATTGCAAGAGAGCACCCATGGGGACCCACAGAGCCACCTCACCACATAGTGGGTGACTGGCTTTTGGCCGCGCCAACACATGGTGTGGGGCCCACAAGCCCCCCCACTTGCTCTCTCTCCTTCCCCTACCTTACTCTTGGCTGAAAAACCAATCCTGGATATCTCAAACTCGTGTTCTTGCTCCTCATCTCCTGGGATTTCGATCTCTACATTCAGCTAATTTTTGTTGCTGAAATTTGGTGCATCTCCTCTCCGGTATGTGACTCCTCCGAATATCCAAGTAGAATTTTGTTTAGTTGTGTACATACGAAGTATTTTGTTGTTGTTGGTATCTTGTTTAGTGAGTTTGAATGCTTGTTCTAAGTTGTTATAACTATTTTTGATGCATGCTTAAGCCTCTAGCAAGTCACAATAGTAGTTTCCCTTCACTTAGTTGGCTAAAAATAAATTTTTATGATGTTTGTTGAAAATTTAAGAACATGGAAAGAAATGCATTTGCACTAGATCCTAGTGAGATAGTGGTGCAAGGGAAATTCAAAGTTCGTAGGTGAGGACGCACAAGTATAGGGGGTGTATCGCAGTACTTTCGATAAATAAGAGTGTCGAACCCAACGAGGAGCAGATGGTGTTGACAAGTGGTTTTGATGAGAAATTCACTGTAAACACTAGCAGACAAGTTTTTAGCAGACTTTGATAATACAGAGAAATAAAGTGTGAGTAAATAGAGCGCGGCAAATTTTATTGCAGCGAGTGTCCCAATCCTTTTTAGAGCAAAGGACAAGCCGGTTTGTTTACTTATGATGACCAAACGTTCTTGAGGACACACGGGATTTCTGTCTAGTGCTTTCGCTTCATATTGATGAATAATCTTTAGTGTTTAGATAAGTGTCGTGTGGGTGAACCTATGCTAATGCACCGCCCTTCCTAGGACTAATACATACTTATGATTATACCCCTTGCAAGCATCCTCAAATACAATAAAGTAATTAAGATAAATCTAACTATAGCCTTAAACTCTAAGATCCTGCGATCCCTGACGCATCCGAATACCAACGGGGGTTTTGGTTTATGTCACTCCGACAACCCCACAAATGATAACCGAGTACACGATGCATTCCCCTAGGTCCATTAAGGCGAAGTGTCATGTAGTCGACGTTCACATGACACCACTAGAAGAATGGCACCACAACTTAAATATAAAAGCATCAAATATTTTTCAACATAGTTCACTACTAACATCTAGACTTCTTCCACGTCCTCAAGAACACAACGAACTACTCACAACACACCATAATGAACATGATCATAGGTGATATAATGATGGATAACAATCTTAACATAAACCCTAATTCAACGGTTTTACCCAATAGCATCAATAACAAGAGTAATCAACACCGGGATAGTTTCCCCTATCAAATGCACAGAGTTTAGCACTAGATGTTACAGCGGGCACAGAGTGGATGGATGGAGATGACGGCGTCGGCGGTGGATATTGTGTTGTTGGCGATGTTAATGTAGTGCAGCTCGATGACGGTGACGATCGAGACGATTTCCGACCTCCGTGAGGGAATTTCCCGGCGGCAACGCAGCCTACCGGAGAGCTTTTCTCTCTCGGTCTTCTCCGCCTTGTGGTGGTGGCGGAGATGGTTTCTGTCCAATCTGTGATTTTTAGGTCTTCGGGGAGAACAAGTACGTGAAGGGGTGCGCCAAGTGGTGGGCCAGGGTGGCCTCACCACCTGCTCGCACGGCCAGGATGCCTGCCGCGTCGGGAGGTGATGTGGGCCCCTGGGCCCCACCTCGGGCTCCCCTTTTGGCCTCCTTCATGAAATAATTCAGAAATATTTCCCAGTTGGCCACTTTGTTCTTCTGGTCTTCGCAAATATTGTATCTTGACGGTGCTTTTTCCAGCAGAATTCAGCCTCCGGAGTTCCATCCCCCAATGATCATCAATCATGCACAATAGATGAAATAACATAAGTATCATCGCTAAATATGAAATATATTAATGAATAACAGTAAATTATGATATAAAATAGTGATGCAAAATGGACGTATCAACTCCCTCCAAGTTTAGACCTTGCTTGTCCCCAAGCGAAAGCTGAACTCGGTAAACATGACCATAGGTTTATGGAGTGAAGTGTAGATATAAAATATAAGGACAAGAAGCATCAAATGTATAAATGCACAAGTCACCTTAGATATTAACTCCCCGTTCATGTATAATCAACCTGTAACAAGTAGAGGGAAACCACAATAAAGTACATAGAGAAAACATAGTTGGTGTTGGCAAACTTAGTCCTTGGTCAGAGAACAATGATCAATTGAGCTTAGTTTATAAAACAGCCCTCTTTATAAGTTGATAGCTCCAAAAATTAAATTTATTAGATGCCAACAATGTGCTAAGCAAGAAAGAATGAAAGACATGATTAACAATACTAATGTATGAATGGTTGAATCACAATCAACTCAATGCTTGCTTAAGACAGAAGGAGATGCGTTTACTGACTCAACATAAAATAAATGATAGGCCCTTCGCAGAGGGAAGAAGAGATACAAGCATGTGCTAGAGCTTTTGGTTTTATAGCTTTTTTAAATCATATAGAGAGCATAAACGTTGGTTTTTAGCGGTGTTTGTTGTTGTCAACGATTCGTAACAGAGTTCTTGTCATCTTCCATACTAAGCAAGTTAGGGGTGGTTTCTATTATATTTTTAAAACAATCCTTTATCCTATTCATCCTCTTTTTCTTTTTCCTTTCACAGCCAAGACACTCCTCCCCACCTTTCTATTCATACCATGGCTAGCCGAATTCACGGGTGCCCACCAATCAATCTCAAACCATGGAGGAGTGCCTATATTTTTGAAAAACTCAACCTTTGATATTTTAGTGGTCTGACCACCCCTTTACAATATTAATGACGAGCAGATGTAGCATGCAAGTCATGGGTTACTTAATTAGTATGGAAGATAACAAACCCAACTATTATTTCCTCATGATCTAGTGAACATTGACACAAATAAGGGATAATAATTTTGAATAAAGATAGCACAAGAAGTATTTACTTGGAGTGGCGCAAAATACCACATAGTAGGTAGATATGGTGGACACAGATGGCAAGGGTTTTGGTTCAAGGTTTGGATGTATGAGAAGCATTCCCTCTCGATACAGGTCTTTGGCTAGCAAGGTTGGGTAACAAGCATAAGAGTTGAAGGATACAAACAAGTGATAATTGGTTATGTGCCATGGTTCTCTGAGTTCTATCAGTTTGTGCCATACCCGCACTGTTTCTCTGGTATGTGCCCTGGTTTGCTCGCATATCACTCAAACGTTCGTTTCCCTTTGGTCAACCTACTTTGACCCGCACTTGGCCTGACTGGTGGGGTCGGCCTGACGCGGCTCGGCTCGTTTGTCGCCTCGGTTGGGATTTCCAGGGGTCGGCGGGTGGGGCCGGGCACTAGTCTGACTGGTAGGGTTGTGGCACCAGTCTGACTGGTGAGGACGACACGTGGGGTGCGCGTGGGGTCGGCGTGGGGTCAGCGTGGCACTGCACCTCCACTTGGAAGACGCATCCATGGCGGCAGATCCAGGCCTCACCGTTCCGCTAGTCAATTGTGGACAGTTTCATCCCACTTCAGGATTGAGATGGTTCGGAAACAAACTTAACATGAATGCATACTGTCGAACACCTTGCGGGCACATGAAGCCGCCGATGAACAACATAAACGGTGAACACAAATTGATGCAAACATTTAAATGAGATTTAACAAACTTACAATTACAAATCTAAACGAGATTTAACAAACTTAAACCTAAACAAAGGGTTTAGGGTTTAGGGATGAGAGACAGGCCTATGCATGGCCATCCCTCATCGCCACCTATTATTGACGTAGGCGAAGAGATGCCGCTTCATCCCGGTGAGGGGGAGAAGATGCGAACGAAGTCAGCCTTCACCTTTGGGCATGGCCCATGGGCAAAACCAGCTGAAACGGTCCATAGCCACCGCCGAGGCGGCTGAGGCTTCTGGCTTCGCCGGTGCCGTTTTGGATTCACCACCATGACATGCGGGGGGGGGGGGGGGTGTTTTAAGGTAAGACTCTTCGTCTTGCGCCGCCGCTTTCTTCGGTGAAAGCGACGCTGCTGATCAAGATGCATACGCCTGTAGAGGCAGATCGGGCAGCTCGGGCTCGTCGTCGTCGTCGCTGTCGTCACCGTCCTCGCCGTCACAGTAGTCGTCCATTGAGGACAACTCCGGCGTCGGCTTTCATCGACCGCCAAGACGCGCCTCGTACTCCTTGTCCACCACTATTTGCCAGTAGGACGCCGAGATGGAGTACTTGGGGTCGATCCTTTGCTCGCACGGCATCTCCGCCCACTTGCCCTTTCTGAACTCGACGCTGGCCTGCCGGCTGAGCCGCGACGCCAACGGAATGTACACGGCGCTCCTCACCCACTCATCCGGAAGGATGGCGTCGTCATCCACCGGCAGCTGGTGGCGGCTACTCAGTCGCGCGGTCTCCAGCGAGAGCACGTAGGGACGAGAATTCTTGGCCTCCTCGCCCCACATGACTCGCTCGAACGCCTTGGCCATCTCCGCGTCCTCGTTGCGATGCCAGAGTTCCTCCAGCTGCAAGTGCGTTGCTGCCCGCCAGGGCTGACCGCCATGGTGGCCTATGTTTTCGAAGAGAGAGGAAGAAGTGTTGGTGTGAGGAGAGGAGGGCTGCGCTGCGTCGGGTTTTAAAGGCGGCCGGAGGAGCGGGATTGGGTGGCCTGCATTAACGCGGCCGCCGCTTCGCCTGGCCGCGCATTGACGCTGACGCGACCAGACGCTGTGACTACCAGCACGCGTCGCTTCCGTCTGCGCCATTGGAAGCGGTGCGACGTTATTGCGACTCCAGCCGCTGCCTTATTGCGACTCCAGCGTAGCACCCCATCTTTTAAATAAAGATGGAGCACCTGTGTTATGTGCTAGTCCCTGGATCACTGCCAGCACCACAGTACAAAATTTATAGTATCATTGCATAAGTATCAAATTACTACAACGAGATCCAAAAATAGCTAAGTATAGCTTTATTACAAAGTGCATAGTCATGAAGACTAGCTAAAATATTCAGAGTTCACAACGAAAATAAAAGCAATGAGCCTCCTCTTCTAGCATACGCCACAACCAGACATGTTGGGTGTAGAATCGAGTCCAAACTTACTCCTCATCAGAATTACCTGCACATTTGAATATGCAGCCCCCGTAGGAGGTCAATACAATGAAGTTTTGGCAAGTGACTATGGTGGATAATTTATGACAAGTCTAATTCTATATGCATTTTTGGCTTGGTGGAGTTGTAGGCTATTTTGCAGAAAGCCAGTTTTCTCCTATCTTTTGTAAAACACTTTTATTTCTCAAAGACTTGGCACCAAGTGATGAAGCCCAAGTGCACCAACAATTCTTTCCTTAGTCAAATTTTACTTTATGAAAACTATGATGAGATTCTTCCGTCCATCCTTGTCCAGTTGCTCGAAGTAGTCCATCACCGGGGACACGGCTGAGTACTCAGATTGTCGACTCTGCAGAGGTTGTGCACTTTCACCTTGAGACTCAATTAACCCAAACATCCTATACACGCGGAGTGCATTAAGGAAAGGAGAGAATTGAGACAAGAACTTTCAGAAGAAGAATGCAACCATACTAGCAAGACCCGTTCCACCTACCAACTCTACATCTGCTTGTCAAGCTGACAGGTTGCACTCTCACAACTTAGTAATTCTAGACAGAGCCCATTGTCAAAAGGCTGCACGGGAAGCTTCTAAAATTGGAGGGACTTAGAAATCTCTTTGTTCCTGGGTGGCCGTCCACAAGTGCGCTTCTGGGTGACAACCACCATGCTCATGGCCCTAAGTAGAATAGATATTCATCCTAGGCAAAGACAACCACAAGCATGGTCCCAAAAGCCACTCAACATAAACCAAACAACCAATTCCACCCAGGTGTGCATTTAAAGTTTTAACACTTAGCAATATTTCTATAACATGATAAGTAAACACTTTTTATAGCATAGCTAAGCATCTAATAAAAACTTTTGATGGCTGCATGGGAAGGGATGGCTACACACTACTAGGCTATTTTCAAAGTGTAAACTAACTTAGCATTATAAGATAGTTCAAAATTTCCCTATCATGCATACTACTCAAAATCTACTAATAATGCATATAGAAAACATTGGGTAGATTATGCATGTCACTTGCCTTGGTAACAAGAGGAACAAGCACAGCAAGAATAACAATCACAAGGGCCTTCCTCCTCTTCACAATCTAGAGACAAACAATAAAACTAAATAAACACAGAAAAACAACACTTAACATATCAAGACAAAAATATTTATGCATGCTTGATATGCAATGAACTTAACAAGGCAAAATAATTACCATTTTATTTCCTCTGTTATTAATGCATGAAATGCAATGATCAATATTTTAATATTTTATTTAATCATTTAAAATATTGAGCATAACCTAGTAGTTTTAAGTTCTAAAACCAATTTCCTTAATTCTATTATGAGAAGTTTCAAATAAAACTCATGTTGCACTCTCTGGACAGAGTGCATTAATAAAATTCTAAAACAATTGGATTTATTTGGAAAGAATTTTTATTAATTAAGTTATAGATTTAATATCCGAAAGCTAAACAATTAAATTCCGCAATTTAATATACACTAAAAGGACAACTAATGAAACCATACTAAACTACATGAGCAGAGCTTCACGTGGATATAAAATTCATCAAATTTGGATGAACAGATCGAAAGTTATGAATTTTGTAAGTTTGTATTGTTTTCTGTTTTTAAAACAAATTTACATCCGAAATAGAAAATTAAAGAGGCCACGCGGCGCCCTCCGATTGGATGGTACCGGTTCGCCGCGGATCGCGAACGTGAACCGTTGGATCTAAAGTAAAACGGGCGTTCCAGATGAATCCGATCTAGATCCATTGGATCTAGATCCGACGGCCTGGACAAAAGGGCACGGACGGGCGGCGCGGTTCGCCGGCGAACTTCTGCCCGCGGCGGCGCCATGGCCGGCGTCGCACGCACTCGCGATCTACGGCTAAGGGGAGGGGGGAAATCATACCACGACGGAGAGGAGATCGAGGCGGAGGCGATGGCGCGGCTGGGGCTCCTCGTGCTTCTTCTTCTTCTCCCAAAATTCCGTCGGAGACGAGGACCGCGGCGGTGCTCTTCGGTCGCGGACGGAGAGGACGTTTGGCTGCGAAAACAAATGCACGGCCGTGTCAAAAACTTGCGCAAATACGAAGGAAAGCGAGGGGAGGGAAGGAGAGGGTCCGGGGTGGCCGGGGTGCACCGTACGGTGAGCTTCACGGCGGCGGAAACGGCGAGATGCCGAGCTCGAAACGGAGCAGCCTAGGGGCGGTGGAGCTAGTTTTTGGGCGGAAAAGAACGGCGAGATCGTGGGGTATAAGTAGGGAGCGAAGGCACGGATCACAACTGCTTCCACGCTCCGATTCGATCTCGAGTTGGAGATAGACTTGGCGCCGGAAAATTCGTCGGGAGGTTGAAGGAGGCACGACTCCTGCGTGCGGGCCCCACGCTTCAGAGAGAGAGAGGGGGGCGAGGCGCGGCTGGGCTGCTCGTGGGCCGATTGGGAGCTGCGCGCGCGGTAGATAGAGCTCGGCCGGCCCGTTAGGAAATCTTTTTAATTAAACTCCTTTTTCTGTTTTAAAACTTTTCAAAACAATTTGATTTTTAAATCTTATCAAAACATTTCACAAAAATTCATAAAAATATGTTTTGAAAAGCTAATTTAATTTAGAACTTTTTGATATCATTTTGCTAAATAAATAAAATAATGAAATACAGATTTTTATAAGGAGCTCAATTAGACCTCTTTATGGCAAACAACTTTAATTAACTAAAATTTAAATTATTTATGTGATTTCAATGTCATGCCTATATGATGCATGATGCATGAATGCAAAATTTTAAATTTTTTAGAAATTTGGGATGTTACAGACTAACCCCCTTAAGAAGAAGCTCGCCCTCGAGCTTCGGAAAGGTCAGCAAATAGGTGTGGGTGGTCTTCTCGGAGGTCATCTTCTCGTTCCTAGGTGGCTTCGTCCTCGGTGTGATGATTCCACTGGACTTTGCAAAACTTGATGGTTTTGGTACGGGTGACTCTTTCTGCTGTCTGTAATATCTTGATGGGCTTCTCTTCGTAGGTCAGATCACTTTCCAATTGTACCTCCTCGAGAGGTACGGTATCCTTTAAAGGAACTCCCATCATCTCGGGATGACATTTCTTCAACTGACTGACATGGAACACATTATGAACAGCAGACAGAACTTCAGGTAGTTCTAACTCATATGCCACTTCACCTTTGCGAGAAAGAATTTTGAATGGTCCAATGAATCGAGGGGCTAACTTTCCTTTGATCCCAAACCTTTTCACACCCCGTAGTGGTGACACTCTTAAATAGGTTCTGTCACCCACTTCGTAGGTGACTTCTCTATGCTTGGAATCTGCATAGCTTTTCTGGCATGACTGTGCTATTTTCAATCTGTCCTTAATAACCCTGACTTTCTCTTCAGCATCCTGTATTATATCAGGCCCAAAGAAACTCCGTTCTCCTACACCACTCCACAACAGTGGGGTTGTGCATTTCTTTCCATATAAGGCTTCAAACGGTGCCATCTCAATGCTGGCTTGGTAACTGTTGTTGTAGGAGAACTCAGCGTATGGCAAATTATCATCCCAACTAGATCCATAGTCGAGCGCACAAGCTCTTAACATATCCTCTAAAATCTGATTCACTCTTTCAGTCTGACCATCTGTTTGCGGGTGGAAAGCCGTACTGAATTCCAATCTGGTTCCCAAAGATTCGTGCAACTGCTTCCAAAAATGAGAAGTGAACTGGGTCCCCCTATCAGACACGATACTCTTAGGAACGCCATGAAGGCACACAATTCTCTTCATGTAAATATCGGCTAGCTTTGCACTAGTATAAGTGGTCTTCACGGGTATGAAGTGAGCTATTTTGGTTAGGCGACAAACAATAACCCAAATAGAATCATAACCCGATCTGTTCCTTGGTAATCCGGTGATGAATTCCATCCCAATAGAATCCCACTTCCAATCCGGTACTTTCACAGGTTGTAAGAGCCCTGCTGGTTTCTGATGTTCTGCCTTTACTCGACTACATACATCACACTTAGCGATGTATTCTGCTATTTCTCTTTTCATATTATTCCACCAAAATCTCTCTTTCACATCCATATACATCTTGGTATTTCCCGGATGAATAGAATAAGGTTTCTCATGAGCTTCTTGCAGAATTAACTTCCTAATATCAGGATCATTGGCCACACATACACGTTTTTCAAACCACAAAATCCCCTGCTCAGCCTCATGAAATCCTTTAGCTTTTCCAGCTCTTAGATTGACTTTGATCTCCTCTATTTCCTTGTCTCCTTTCTGAGCTTCATGTATCTTGTCCATCAAAGTGGGCTGTACAACTAATGTGGTTACAAACCCTTCAGGTACTACTTCCAATCTGAGGTCCTTGAATGCCTTGCATAAATCCTCGGGTAATTCTCCTGCCGTAAGGCCATTCACATACACTTTACGACTCAGAGCATCTGCTACCACATTAGCTTTTCCCGGATGGTATTGGAGACTTAGATCATAATCTTTAATAAGTTCCAACCATCTTCTTTGTCTCATGTTCAATTCCTTCTGTGTAAATATGTACTTCAAACTTTTGTGGTCCGTGAATACCTCACATCTTTTTCCCATCAGGTAGGGTCTCCAAGTTTTCAGGGCATGCACTACTGATGCTAACTCGAGATCATGAGTTGGATAATTTTCTTCATGTTTCTTGAGTTGTCTAGAGGCATAAGATGCCACTCTGCCTTCCTGCATCAACACACTTCCCAAGCCTTGGCGTGAAGCATCACAGTATACTTGGAGATCCTTCTCCAAATCAGGTAAGCATAGAACTCAGGCTGAAACCAGACGTTTCTTCAACTCCTGAAAACTGGCTTCGCATGCCTCCGTCCACTCAAATTTCTTCTCCTTCTTTAATAATTCCGTCAAGGCCTTGGCAATCTTGGAGAAGTTTTCAATGAATCGTCGGTAGTATCCTGCTAGGCCCAGAAAACTTCGTAATTCACCAACATTCTTTGGCGGTTCCCAATTAGTTACAGCTGAAACTTTTTCAGGATCCACCGCTATACCTTCCTTGGACACCACATGGCCTAAAAATCCGACTTGTTCTAACCAAAACTCACACTTGCTGTACTTGGCATACAACTTATGTTCTCGTAGTCTCTGCAATACTAGACGCAAGTGCTATTCATGTTCTTTGTGGCTCTTGGAGTAGATTAGAATATCATCTATGAACACTACCACAAACTTATCCAGGAAATCCATGAACACTTTATTCATCATATTCATGAAATAGGCTGGTGCATTGGTTAATCCAAAAGGCATCACGGTGTACTCGTATGAGCCATATCTCGTAACAAATGCAGTCTTGGGTATATCCATTTCTCTAACTTTCATTTGGAGGTACCCTGATCGAAGATTGATCTTTGAGAAAACGCAAGCACCTTTCAGTTGATCAAATAGTTCATTTATCTTGGGTAATGGGTACTTGTTTTTGATAGTTTGCTCATTTATATCTCTATAATCCGTGACTAGCCTTTGGGTTTGATCCTTCTTTTTAACAAATAAGACTGGTGCTCCCCATGGCGATGAACTTGGACGAATGAATCCTTTCTGGATATGTTCCTCTAATTGCTTCTTGAGCTCTTTCAATTCATCGACGGCCATAGGATAAGGTCTTTTAGCTATTGGCCCTGTTCCCGGCTTCAGTTCGATGAGAAACTCTACATCTCTATCGGGTGGCATTCCCGGTAGTTCCTCCGGAAAAACATCTGGGTATTCCTTGACAATAAGCACATCACCAAGGCTAACCCCCTTAAGAGAATTTAGCCTAACCTTCTTAAGTTCGAAAGTTGATCTGAACTTAATCTTCCTTTTCTCTGGGGTGGTGAGGGTGATTGCTCTGTTTGCACAGTCTATGATTCCTTCAAAACGCGTCATCCAGTCCATTCCGATAATAACATCCAATCCTTGGGTTTCTAGGATGACTAAGTCTGTTGGAAAGGTGTGTTTTCCGATTCGCAAGTATAACTGCCTACACCCGGAATTTACTATCATCTCTCCTCCAGGTGAACTTACCCTAATAGGTTTTCCTAGACTTTCCTCAGCTAACCCATGTTTGTTTACAAAAGCTCTTGATATGAATGAATGAGATGGTCCAGTATCAAATAAAACTAATGCTGGAAAGGAATTGAGCAAGAACGTACCAATCACAGCATCAGGTTCATCATGAACTTCTTCCACATTGATGTGGTTCACTTATCCCTTCTGGAAAGGATTGGGCTTGGAATTTTCATCAGCTTTCCTCTCTGGGCATTCAGTTGCATAATGTCCTGTCTTCTTGCACTTAAAGCAAGTCACATTAGACAAGTCTTTCTTCCCTTCATAGTTAGGACGGTGATTACCATTCCCATGATTATGGCCATGGTGATGGTTTCCCTTGGACCCACCATTATTTCCATTGTATCCTCCATTGTGGTTATGACCATGATGTTTTTGGCCACTACCAGTGTTGGAGTAATTCCAGGGTTTATGGCTACTGACTTCAGAGGTGTGTTGTTTCTTATATGTCCCTTCAGAATGAACCTTACTTGCACTGAACTTCCTCTTCCT
Organism: Poa annua; assembly: GCA_026929855.1. Classification (NCBI taxonomy): domain Eukaryota; kingdom Viridiplantae; phylum Streptophyta; class Magnoliopsida; order Poales; family Poaceae; genus Poa; species Poa annua. Next base: position 100,948,059 of record CM049427.1, read on the forward strand.
ATTCTCTTCCTTTCTTATGTTGTTGTCCAGGGTGATAGCTTGATCCAGCAGAGCTTGATAGTTTGGAGTATATGCCACAGACAAAGGTATCTTCAGTTCTCCCTTAAGTCCATTGAGGAACTTTTCCTTCCTCTTTGCATCAGTGTCAATGTCCTCCGGCGCATACCTTGATAGCATACAGAAGTCATCCATATACTCCTTCAGAGTTCTACCTCCTTGCCTCAAGCTGCGAAATTCCTCTTTCTTCAGGTTCATTATACCTGAGGAGATGTGAGCATTCCGGAAACCTTCCTTGAACGCATCCCAAGTCATGCCATCCAAAGGATGAGTCACTTGATAAGTCTCCCACCACAATGCTGCAGGTCCTTCCAACAGGTGTGCAGTGAACCTCACTTTTTCTGCCTCAGAACACTCACAAGTTACTAAGTCCTTGTTGACTGAACGGAGCCAATCATCCGCCACTATTGGTTCAGTAGCAGAGGAGAACTTATTAGGCCTAAGCCTTAGGAATCTAGCAAGTCTGTCCACTTGGGGTGGTGGTGGAGGTGGCGGGTTGTTGTTGTTGTTGGTTGCTGCAATGAATTGAGTCATCATATTCATCAACTGAGCTTGAGCGGCCATCAGTTGTTGCATGGCATCATCGTTGTTGGTATCACGACGAGGAGACATCTGTAGGGTTCTCAGCATAGATGAGTGAAAGATAGACAGAACTAAGAGAAGAAAAAATCCTACCCATGCACAAAGCAACCAAGTCAACACAATCAACACTCAAAAGACAACTTAAAAGAAAAAGTCTACTTAGCAAATCGAAACAAGTATTCTAAGTTGATTTAATAAAACAACAGAGTCTGCAAACCAATCATTCTATCATTGTCACACCACAAGTTGGAGATCAATGTTTTTTTTTCAAAGAACGACGAACTAAACGAGGGAGAACATGGTGGTCCAACTACTAAGTCTAAACTTCGTCCATGACGTCCCCTTCATCTTCTTCGACTTCCTCGATGGTGATGCCTTCCTTCGTAAGGATCTCCTTGTAGTCATTCACCTCCTTCTCCAAGGCCTCGTTCTTCTCATGTAACATTGTCGTCTCACGGTGCAGGGTCTCGATCGCTTCCTTCTCCAGGACTTCAATCTTCTCTTGTAGCATTCTCTTCTCACGGTGTAGAGTCTCGATCAAATCTCGATCAGCTTCGAACTCGACGTCGTTGCTCAGAATTTCATCCTTCAAGGTCTTGATCTCCTTGTTTTTGTCTCTAATTCTCTTTTCTTGATTTTGGAACTTCTTCTCTTGAGCTCGGAACTTCTCCTCTTGAGCGTTGGCCACCTCTTCTTGGGCTTCGATCTTCTTTTGAGTCTCCTTGACTTGTGCCATTATTTCATCATTCTTCAACAGCTCGTTGCGCCTATCCTCTTCGAGTTGCCAGAGGTGAAGTTCTAAGTCTTGGAGATATGGGTACAAAGGTTCTGGTTTGTTTTTGTCTTCCTCGCTAACAAGGTAGGGTATCCCATGTTCGTCACGTTGGCTAAGGTTAGAAAAGTAGTGGTCTTTTAACTCCTCCTGGAATTGCCAGCAAAGACGTCCTATTAGCTCCTGCGTGACGAGATTCAGCCCTTTCTCCAAGGAGTCACTAATCGACTTGTACTGGATGTCTTCGGTCTTGGGTTCAGTCTGCCGCCCTTGTTGGTAAAGGCGAATTCCCCATAAGTCTTCTTTGTTGAAGTGCTTCAGCTGGCTTGCCTTGATGATGGGTGTTGGAAGTGCCAACAGTTCTACCAACTCTAGAAGATATCTTCCAAAGCGCATGTCCTTGAAGTCCTCCGCGGTTTGATACATGAAGAACGACATCCTTAAGTGATAAAGGTAGAGTTTGTTAAAACAAGACACAAGGTAAGAAATACTAGTTGTGGTGTACTTAAGTACTTAGAGAACAAGAAGTTATTTTCTAAAAGGTGATCAATACTATTATCAACTCTTTGTAAGTCGGATATTCACTATAGTGAGAGAGACAGACACTCGGCCAGACACTTATAATTGTGGAACAGGTCTCATGTACGCGGACATGTAAGGTTAGTCCCGGGCCGCTTCATCCCACTATGCCGCTAGGATCCAACATACTTCAAAGATGGTAATATTATGATCAAAAGAGGCTTAACCAATCCTAAGGGCTCGAACCTACAGGCAACACTTTAGCTCTGATACCATTTTGTAGCACCCCATCTTTTAAATAAAGATGGAGCACCTGTGTTATGTGCTAGTCCCTGGATCACTGCCAGCACCACAGTACAAAATATATAGTATCATTGCATAAGTATCAAATTACTACAACGAGATCCAAAAATAGCTAAGTATAGCTTTATTACAAAGTGCATAGTCATGAAGACTAGCTAAAATATTCAGAGTTCACAACGAAAATAAAAGCAATGGGCCTCCTCTTCTAGCATACGCCACAAGCAGACATGTTGGGTGTAGAATCGAGTCCAAACTTACTCCTCATCAGAATTACCTGCACATTTGAATATGCAGCCCCCGTAGGAGGTCAATACAATGAAGTATTGGCAAGTGACTATGGTGGATAATTTATGACAAGTCTAATTCTATATGCATTTTTGGCTTGGTGGAGTTGTAGGCTATTTTGCAGAAAGCCAGTTTTCTCCTATCTTTTGTAAAACACTTTTATTTCTCAAAGACTTGGCACCAAGGGATGAAGCCCAAGTGCACCAACAATTTTTTCCTTAGTCAAATTTTACTTTATGAAAACTATGATGAGATTCTTCCGTCCATCCTTATCCAGTTGCTCGAAGTAGTCCATCACCGGGGACACGGCTGAGTACTCAGATTGTCGACTCTGCAGAGGTTGTGCACTTTCATCTTGAGACTCAATTAACCCAAACATCCTATACACGCGGAGTGCATTAAGGAAAGGAGAGAATTGAGACAAGAACTTTCAGAAGAAGAATGCAACCATACTAGCAAGACCCGTTCCACCTACCAACTCTACATCTGCTTGTCAAGCTGACAGGTTGCACTCTCACAACTTAGTATTCTAGACAGAGCCCATTGTCAAAAGGCTGCACGGGAAGCTTCTAAACTTGGAGGGACTTAGAAATCTCTTTGTTCCTGGGTGGCCGTCCACAAGTGCGCTTCTGGGTGACAACCACCATGCTCATGGCCCTAAGTAGAATAGAAATTCATTCTAGGCAAAGACAACCACAAGCATGGTCCCAAAAGCCACTCAACATAAACCAAACAACCAATTCCACCCAGGTGTGCATTTAAAGTTTTAACACTTAGCAATATTTCTATAACATGATAAGTAAACACTTTTTATAGCATAGCTAAGCATCTAATAAAAACTTTTGATGGCTGCATGTGAAGGGATGGCTACACACTACTAGGCTATTTTCAAAGTGTAAACTAACTTAGCATTATAAGATAGTTCAAAATTTCCCTATGATGCATACTACTCAAAATCTACTAATAATGCATATAGAAAACATTGGGTAGATTATGAATGTCACTTGCCTTGGTAACAAGAGGAACAAGCACAACAAGAATAACAATCACAAGGGCCTTCCTCCTCTTCACAATCTAGAGACAAACAATAAAACTAAATAAACACACAAACACAACACTTAACATATCAAGACAAAATCATATATGCATGCTTGATATGCAATGAACTTAACAAGGCAAAATAATTACCATTTTATTTCCTCTGTTATTAATGCATGAAATGCAATGATCAATATTTTAATATTTTATTTAATCATTTAAAATATTGAGCATAACCTAGTAGTTTTAAGTTCTAAAACCAATTTCCTTAATTCTATTATGAGAAGTTTCAAATAAAACTCATGTTGCACTCTCTGGACAGAGGGCATTAATAAAATTCTAAAACAATTGGATTTATTTGGAAATAATTTTTATTAATTAAGTTATAGATTTAATATCCGAAAGTTAAACAATTAAATTCCGCAATTTAATATACACTAAAAGGACAACTAATGAAACCATACTAAACTACACGAGCAGAGCTTCACGTGGATATAAAATTCATCAAATTTGGATGAACATATCGAAAGTTATGAATTTTGTAAGTTTGTATTGTTTTCTGTTGTTAAAACAAATTTTCAGCCGATATAGAAAATTAAAGAGGCCACGCGGCTGACGTGGGGCTGCCTTGCGGGTAGCCCACGATGATGCTACCTGGGCCGCGCCAAGGATGGAAAGGCCCACAGGAGGCCCACGCGGGGTACCATGTAACCTAGTCCAAGTCGGTTAGGAAGCATAACCTGCCATATCTGTAGATGCCATCGACACCAACCACCCGAGACCTGGCTGCCTATAAAGCCAGGAGGGTTGCCCGTCCCAGAAGACACGCTCATAACCACCACGACAAACCCTAGCGAGATCGCAATCTCGCCATTGTAATCGCTACTCGCATCAATAATCAGACAAGCAGGAGTAGGGTGTTATCCTCCGGGAGCCTGAACCTGGGTAAAACCTTGCTTGTCAGCCGTCGTGATCACCTTGCACTCATCTCTCTCCCCATCAATCAACCCGGGGTGCACAACCCTGGGACTTGTCAAGTTAACACCTCATCAATTGGCGCCGTCTGTGGGAATGCAAATAAGTGCTAGGATCATGGTCGCACCGGCTCCATCCGCAATGAAGATCGGCGCATCCGCTATCAGGGAGTCGATCCGATTCGTCTCCTTCGAGTACGTCATCCACTCGCCAGCTCATCAATCGGTGTACGCCGATCTTGACAAAGGTATACACATCACCTTTGGCTCCATATTCTGCTGCATCGATAGTCGTGGCATACTCAGGTCTACAACTACTGCGCTACGCGCGACGGCGTCACCAAAATCGCCGACCATCGCGCCCGCCGGACCCGCTGAGATCACATCTGCCGCACCCGCGGAGATCGCGACCGCCGGACCCGCGAAGATCGCATCTGCCGCACCCGCGGAGATCGCGACCGCCGGACCCGCGAAGATCGCATCTGCCGCACCCGCGGAGATCGCGACCGCCGGACCCGCAAAGATCGCATCTGCCGCGCCCGCGGATATCGCGACCGCCGGACCCGCGAAGATCGCATCTGCCGCACCCGCGGAGATCGCGACCGCCGGACCCGCGAAGATCGCATCTGCCTCACCCGCGGAGATGGCGACCGCCGGACCCGCAAAGATCGCATCTGCCGCACCCACGGAGATCGCGACCGCCGAACCCGCGAAAATCGCATCTGCCACACCCGCAGGGGTCGCGTCAGCTGCACCCGCGAAGAGGACATCTACATCGACAATCTCGGCAACGGCCGCGCGAATCGAGTCTACTACCCCAACCTCGGTCGCGCGGTCGATCAAGTCAAGATCCACCTCGACCGTCGCACCCGCACGGGCGACAAGGGGCCCGCGCCCGACAGCCATGTCACGCGCGCCCTCGTCTTCGTGGAAATCCCATGTCTACCCCAAGCCAATCGCACTCGCCCCGGCGAGTGTGAGCACATGGACAATCGCGAAAAGACGCGACAGCGAGTGCGCCGCGCGCCACGTTGCAGCAATTTTCGACCCCGAGCAAGAAGCGGGCGACAGAAGCAGCAGCGGCAGCACCAACTCCCCAACTCAAGTCTACCCCAAGCAAGTCTTCATGGCCGGCACAGCACCGCATGACGACGAAGAAGAACCCGCATATCCGCTAGAGGTGGACATGCCGGACCAGACTAAACTTGTCATCACACGGGACATGGCGATCCAAGCCATGAAGCATGTGGACGAGGGCACGTTCCCCCCACCCAACGCACCTCGAGAAGACCACCTGGCGGTCCAGTACTTGCTACGCAAGGAAGGCGAACGAATTCGCGCCGAAAAAGCCGACCTGCTCAGGCGCAAAAGGGACGCGGATGCATCGAGTGCCAGGCGAGCCGCCCTCTCCTTTACATCCTCTACAGAGGTTAACCAAGGAGCACGGCGAACCAGAGCCCGTGTCCCCCACATGGCAGAAGCTGATCGAGTCGTCCTTCGTCACCGAAGATGAAAACGGGATACCCGTCCCAAAGACGGCGAATGCCGCCCTGATCGCAGTCGAGACATACCTCCGGCTCACACAGCCACCGGAGGGGGACACACGCTCCCTTCTCCACAAGCAACAAATTGCCTCCATAAGGGCAATCGAGGAAGCTCTGGCGGCCAAGGGGCCAAGTAACCAAGCGCACGAACCAACGACGTCGGGCATCCCAGCGGCGCAGCGACAGCCAATCAAGGACCTTCACGACGTCCTGACACAGAAGACGGTGGACCGCAACCGCAAGGAGCGCTCGGCTAGCGCGGCACACGCGGAAGACCACGCTGACCGCGACTTCGAGACGTGTGGCGTGGCATGCTTTAGCTTCAACATCCGCGACACCCGCATGCCTAAAGGCTTCAAGTTGACGGGCACACCAAAGTACGACGGGAAGCAAGACCCAAAGCTGTGGCTCGAAGACTACCTCATCGCTTGCACCTGCCAAGGCGGAATGTCGACTACAGCAATGCAATACATCCAGCTCATGCTGACAGACTCGGCACGCGGGTGGCTCACAAGCCAAACCCAAAGACTCTTTCCGAACATGGGAAGAATTCCAGGATAATTTCATCAAAAGTTTCTCGGGAACATTCGCCAGGCCGACGACCTACATCGAGTTGCAGGCCTGCAAGCAAGGGAAGGATGAGTCGCTCCGCTCTTACATCCGGAGGTGGACACTCCTCCGCAATACCATGGAACCCGTATCAGAGGATCGAGTGATGGACGCCTTCATGCATGGCGTCGCTCGTCGCGACCTCCGGGAGGAATTCGGTAGGCTCCAGCCGAAGACCACAATAGAACTCATGAAGACAGCCAACCAATGGGCCGAAGGAGAGGATTACGTCCGCGAAACTTCTCCCAAAAAGGAAGGCGAAACAAGCAACTGTTGCGAGGCACGTCAAAAGAAGAAGGCACGTTACACCCACGATTCAATCGAATTAGTAGCGACGGGTTATGAAACCCCCCGTGAGGACAAGCGTGACAGCAACCGACAGTACGAGCAAAGTCGGCAGCCCAGCTCGAGTCAGTACAACCATAGCAGCAGCAGCATCGGCCACAATGATGGAAGTCAGAAACGCGAGTGGAAGCGCCCGTTGACACCAGCAGAGGAACTGATGCAACCCTGTAAGCATCACTCGTTCCGCAACCTGGAAACATGAAAGTGGGGTTCAAACCACCTGTTGAAGGATTGCCGCAAAGCAAGAAAGATCTACCATGCCATGCAGCAAATCATCGCCCCGGTGCAGGCCGTACAAGCGGCACCGCAGCTAGCCATCCAGGCAGCACCCGCAAACAACAACCAAGTACAGGCGGCAGGAGCGTTCCCCCAGCCGCAGCAGCAGCAACAAGGTCCGTCGGCAGCAGCCGACACGTACCCAGCCACACGGGGACAACTGAACATGATCCAGAAGGGACCCCCGTCGAACAGGCGGCAGAAAATCATCACACGCCAAGTACTTCAAGCCATCAACAGCCCGCGCGCGGTACCAGACTACCTGCTCGGGTCGGAGACACCAATCACATTCTCTAGGGCAGATCACCCAGCGGAGGTAGCCCGACCCGGGCACGCCGCACTCGTGATTGAGGCCTTGATCGACGACTACAGCCTGAAGAAGGTATTCCTGAACGGAGGCAGCGGCATCAACATCATATTCGCCGACACCCTCAGACGAATGAACAGGTCGACAGAGAAATTGCCGGAATCGGAGACCACCTTCCACGGCATAGTACCAGGGCAAGCAATCACGCCCATGGGAACAATCACACTCGACGTCATCCTCGGTACACCCGAGCACTTCAGGAAGGAGTCGATAGACTTTGAGGTCGTCGACTGGAAGTCACAATACCACGCCATCCTCGGACGCCCAAGCTTTGCCAGGTTCATGGCAGTACCCCACTACGCCTACCTGATGATAAAGTTGTCCGGGCCGAAAGGAGTGATCACCGTCCGCGGCGACTTCGGGCTCTCCAACAGCTGCGACCGTGAGTTCGCCAAGATCTCCGAGTTCTTCGGCGTCAAAGAGCACTTCAAGGCCATATCAGCCGATAACGACAAGACCATCTTCCCGGCTCGCAAGAAGCCTGCCAAAGACGCAGCGTTCAACATGAATGACGACACTGTCACCCACCAAGTCCATCCGACTGACAGCGGAAAGACGGTCAAGGTCTCATCGAGTCTGACCCCCGCATAGGAAGGCGCGCTCGTCGAGTTCCTACGTGAGAACAGGAAAAGCTTTGCATGGCAACCTTCCGACATGCCAGGGATACCCAGGGAACTCGCCGAGCACTCTCTAAAAGTCCACAAGGACGCAAGACCAGTCAAGCAATCTATGCGACGCTTCTCAGGACCCAAACGAGACGCGATCACCATGGAAGTCGACAGATTACTGCACGCCAAGTTCATCCGAGAGATCAAGGACTCGGACTGGGTCGCCAACCCGGTTCTAGTCGAGAAAAAGAAGACGAAGAAACTACGCATATGCGTTGACTTCACCGCAGTCAACAAATGCTGCCCCAAGGACCACTTCCCGCTCCCGCGGATAGACCAGATCATCGACTCGACTGCAGTTTGCGAACGCCTGTCCTTTCTGGATGCCTACTCAGGTTACCAGCAGATCAGGTTGAAAGTCGAGGACGAAGAGAAGACAGCCTTCATCACACCCGACGACGTTTTTTGCTACCAGACGATGTCGTTCGGGTTAAAGAACGCAGGTGCCACGTACCAGCGGACAATGCAAGCATGCCTCAAGGGGCTAATCGGGCAGATCGTCCAAGTCTACGTCGACGACATCGTCGTCACTACCCGGAAGGAGGATACCCTAGTCGACGACCTCCGCAAGGTCTTCGCCGCACTGGACGTGTATCAAATCAAGCTCAATCCAGAGAAGTGCGTGTTCGGCGTAGCAGCCGGAGAGCTACTAGGGTACCTTGTATCCGCAAGAGGAATCGAAGCAAACCCCGAGAAGGTGCAGAACATACTCACAATGCCAGCACCAACCAAGCTCAGGGAGGTGCAACGATTAGCTGGCCGAGTCGCAGCTGTCAGCCGGTTCATTAGTAAGTTGGGAGAGAAAGCCTTACCTTTCTACCAACTGATGAAGAAGTCAGACAAGTTCGAGTGGACACAAGAGGCGCAGGACGCGTTCGACCATCTCAAGAAAACACTGACAACCTCTCCAGTCCTCGTGGCACCGCTGGAAAATGAGCCGCTCTACCTATACGTCTCAGCAACAAACAGGGTGGTGAGCACGGTGCTCGTAGTCGAACGCGAAGAAAAAGGGCACAGTCACCCGGTGCAGAGGCCCGTCTACTACCTTAGCGAAGTACTCACCTTGTCCAAGCAGAATTACCCCCATTACCAGAAGCTGGCATACGGAGTCTTCATGACCTCCAGAAAGGTCGTCCACTACTTCTCCGAGCACCCGATCACGGTGGTAAGCTCCTCTGGACTAGCAGACATTCTCACAAACCAGCGCGCGACAGGACGAGTCGCCAAGTGGGTTGTCGAACTAGGACCATGGGGGCTGAAGTATGCTCACCCGAAGTCAATCAAGGCCCAAGTTCTCCCAGAATTCACCACCGAGTGGATAGAAGCCCAGCTACCAAATGTCCCCGACTTGTCCAACGCATGGACAATGTACTTTGATGGGTCCAAGAAATTCAAGTCAGCCGGGGCAGGAGTCGTGCTCATCTCCCCCAAAGGAGACAAGCTCAAGTATGTCCTACAGATGGACTTTCCGACGCCGTCCAACAACGAAGCCGAGTACGAGGCCCTGATCCACGGCATGCGGATAGCCAAGAACTGCGGCGCCACGCACCTCATGATCTACGGCGACTCCTACCTGGTGGTACATCAAACCATGAAGTCCTGCGACGCCGTCGGCGACAACATGATCGCCTACAGAGACCTCTACAACCAGTTGGAAGGCAACTTCGACGGCTGCGAGCTACGCCACATTGGCCGTGAAAGCAACGAGGAAGCCGACGTCCTCACTAACATGGGCTCAGACAGGGTGCCAGTCCCACCCGGCGTCTTCCTCGAGTGCATCACGCATAGATCCATCAAGACTCAGAATACAGCAAGCACTGGAACAACAAAAGGCGATGCCAACCCGCCAAACCAAGACAAGGTCCCCATGGAGGTCATGCTAGTCGAAGCCACATGGACAGGACCGTACCTAGCATACATACTACATCAGAAGCTGCCAGCCGACCCAGTCGAAGCAAAGCGCATCATCAGACGCTCCAAAAGTTTCACCGTCATCAACGGAGAACTCTACAAAAGAAGCATCTCAGGAATCCTGCAAAGGTGCATAGATCCAGTCGACGGCCAAGCCATCTTACTCGACATCCACGCGGGAACCTGCGGGCATCACGCTAGCAGTCGGGCACTGGTGGCCAAGACGCTACGAGCCGGGTTCTACTGGCTGACAGCCATGCAGGACGCCGAGGAGCTGGTGAAGAAATGCACAGGGTGCCAGGAATTTGCCAACAAGCCGCACGCGCCAGCATCAGAACTCAAAACAATACCATTATCCTGGCCCTTTGCCCAATGGGGTCTGGACATGGTGGGCCCGCTGAAGAAATCCTCACCCGGAGGTCACACTCACCTCCTGGTTGCAGTCGATAAGTTCACAAAGTGGATCGAAGCCGTGCCCATCACAAGTTCGACTGCATCCACAGCGGTCAACTTCATCAGGTCAATCATCTTCAGGTTTGGAGTACCGAACAGTATCATCACCGACAATGGCTCGAACTTCACAGCCGAAGACTTCAAGGACTTATGCTCAGAGCAGGGGATCAAGCTCAGCTACGCGTCGGTCTCGCACCTGCAATCCAACGGGCAAGTGGAGAAAGCCAACGGCCTCGTCTGCAACGGCATCAAGAAGCGACTGCGCGTGCCCCTAAAACGCGCAGCGGGCGCATGGGTGGAAGAACTGCCATCGGTACTCTGGAGTCTGCGAACAACGCCAAACAAGTCCACCCAGTACACTCCATTCTTCATGGTGTACGGTGCAGAAGCGGTCCTCCCCTGCGACATCAAGTTCGACGCACCGAGAGTAGTCGCCTACGACGAGTCAGATGCAGAGGAGTCACTCGAAGACTGCAGAGACACCTTGGATGAAGCGCGCGACATCGCCCTGGCACGATCAGCCGTGTATCAGCAGGACCTGCGCAATTATCACACTCGGAGGCTGCGACCAAGAGCGTTCGTTGCAGGCGACCTGGTTCTTCGACTCAAGCAAAAGAAGGTGCACAAGCTCGCTTCCCCATGGGAGGGCCTGTACATCGTAACGGAAGCAATAGGCAACGGAGCTTACCGCCTAAAGGACTCGAAGACAGGAGCGGACTGCAGCAACCCGTGGAACGTAGCACAACTACGCCGGTTCTACGCCTAGTTCAAAACAATCATTGTACAAGAAAATCAGCGCGGCAGGTTTCAGACGCACTCTTTCCCTTACCAGGGTACCTGAGGGGACTGGAAGGGTTTTAATGAGGCGGCCTGTTCGCAAGAATCAATAAAGTGATTTGAAGAAAATCTGTCTCCTTTACCTGTCACTCAGAGGAAGCTCAAAAATCCTAGGCCGCCACTCGAACCACTCGGGGGCTGCGCCACACAGGTTGAAATAAAAGCTTAGGCCGCTACCCGAACCACTCGGGGGCTGCGCCATACAAGCATGTCCAAAATCCTAGGTCGCCACCCGAACCACTCGGGGGCTGCGCCACACAGGTTGAAATAAAAGCTTAGGCAGCTACCCAACTTACCCGGGGGCTGCGCCATACAAGCATAAAGTCAAAAAATCCTAGGCCGTCACCCGACCGACTCGGGGGCTGCGCCATACAGGTCAAGTTCAAAATCCTAGGCCGCCACCCGACACACACGGGGGCTGCGCCACACAGGTCACACTTGTAACCCTAGGCTACCACTCGACTTACTCGGGGGCTACGCCAAACAGGCCTTCTCAGAAAAATCCTCAGCCGCCACTCGAACCCACTCGGGGGCTGCGCTGCACAGGTCAAGTTCCAAATCCTAGGTCACCACCCGACATACTCGGGGGCTGCGCCAAACAGGTAACACTTGTAATCCTAGGCCGCCACTCGACCTACTCGGGGGCTGCGCCAGACAGGTCTTAGCCAAAATCCTAGGCCACCACTCGAGCGACTCGGGGGCTGCGCCATACAGGTCAAGTTACAAAAATCCTAAGTCGCCACCTGTTAAAATCAGAGACTGCGGCATACAGGTTACACTTGAAAAAACCTAGGCCGTTGCCTAGCATACTAGGCGACTGCGCCATACAGGTCGCAAATCAAAACTGGCATTTTAACTTTCGAGTAAACAGATCAACTCTCGTAACTCGAAAGTACTTTAATCTGTTACATCATACTTACACAGGCACATTTGCCCTCTATAGCTAACCCTGTACATCAGACGATAGCTACTCTAAACTGCAGGTACAGCATTCGGCGCATCAAGGGGACCTACAAGGAGCTCGCTCAGGTCCTGAACCTGCCGGACAGTCCGGCGCGCAGCCGCTAAGGTCTCATCAAAGTCGTCGTCACCCGGCAGGCCCTCAAGCACCCTCTCAAGCGGAAGATGTGGCCGGTGCATCCGGACGTGTGCCAGCGCCGCATTCGCACCAGCCACAAGTTGGGCGTCGACAACCTCCTTCAGCCCTTCACCATCGCGGAACCTCTCCAGCAAGGCAGACAACCCGTTCGGCTGCGCATTGTGCGGGAAGTACACACGGTTAATGTGCCAAAGTGTCTTCCGGCAGTTCTCCAGAAGAAAAGCAGCGCGCCATGTACGATCAAGCATGGTGGCAAGGACGCGCCCCCTCGACTGGTTCACCCAGAACTGTCGAGCTTCGTAGGAGTCGCCGGACGCCTCTCGGGTGACTCGCTCCTCAACGCGAGCCCGCTCGGCCTCCCAGTCGGGATTAACATCTGCGCGCATAAAATGCAAGTCAGAACGAGAAGGAAAGCCAACAAGGAAGGCAGCCGCCAAAGGGATACATACCTTGCAACTGCCGACTGATCAGGTCGATCTCCCCAAGCAAAAAATCCTCACGTCGCGAGAAATCCACCGTGGGATGCGACTGAGAACGGTGCAGCAGCCGCTCCGTATTCTTCAGGGTCGCCTCAAGCTCCACCACCTTGTTCTTCAGATATGTGATTATCCGCTGATCATTTACACTGCGTGGAGGAGCCGGCGCCGCCCGACGACGGCGAGCACCCGAAGAAGAAGCCGCGCCACTCGGCTCGGCCACTGGCGAAGGTGGAGCATCATCGCGCGCAGCATTCTGCCAGGGATACGCAGAGTCAATACAATCATGCGACTGCGAAGCGCAGATCAACTCAGAAGATAGAAAGTCAGCAAAATCAATATTGAAGACCAAAAGACCCGACAGGGTAATATTCATTACAAAGCATGAAGTTCAAAATACAGACCGCGGCGACTGCCGCATTCCTAAAACTACGCCTACTCTAAGGCTGCGGACTGCGACCGGGAACGGCCCTTCCGAGCGGCAGCCGCCTCGGTCTCCTTAGCAAGGGCCCTCTCGAAGAGTGCCACAAGCTGCGCGGCCAGCTGCGAGGCACGCTCCTTCACGCCACTCAGCGACGCGGTCCGGCCATCGGGTTTGCGAGGAAAACCGCTGACGACCTTCTCGAAGTCACCTGGAACTTGATGGCCTAATAGGAGCTGGAAGGTGAGCTCGGAGCCGCGTACCGTCTGCGACCGCGTGAAGTCGGCGATGGTGGTCGCGTCCTCAAACGGCGCAGCCAGGGCGTCCACGGTTGCCGGCGGCTGGTCGCCTGGGAAGATACTCTGATGCACCACGGTGAGGGCTCCAGTCGACTTCTGCAACGCGGCTGCAGACTTCTTCAGCGCGTCTGAGGCATAGGCACAGACCCGGTCGAGGAAGCCAACAGCGGTCGCCAGGTCAACCGTGTCGCTCGACGCGTCTTCTGGAGGAGCTCCACCGCAAGTCTCTGTGCAAAAATTCAAAGTCAAGCAAAGAAAAAGATCAAAGACTCAGTAGGCGTCAAGCCGAAACTTACCCCCAAGAACACCGGCGAGTGAAAGGAGACGACCGACTTGAGTTTTCTCCTGGGCGACCCGCGCCAGCTCCCGCTCTCGAGACTCGTGAAGAGCCTTCTCAAGCTCATCAACCCGCCCAATAGCCTGGTCCAGCGAGGCACGCAGTAGGTCCCTCTCTTTCTCCACGCGACCGTAAGCCGCGGCTGCGTCGAGCTGTTGGCGATAGTATGGCTGAAGTAAAAGCGAGATGTCAATAAAGTTGCGGGCGACTATACTAGTCACCCACACCTTCGGGGGCTACTCCCATCGGGAGCGCTGATCGCGCACCCGATGAAAAATCAAGAACGCAAGAAAAAGCATGGAAGACTTACGTGGTCCAGGAGTTCAAGGTCCTCTGCAGTCGAAGGAGGCACGCGGCTAGACGATGCAATGCCGGCAGGCTCAGCACGCACCTTCTCCACCACCACCGGCGTCCCCAGCCCAGTCGAAGGGGCGGATGTATGCTCCACGTCCCGAAGGGGGGAGCTAACATTGTCAGAACGGTGGCTGCAGCAAAACCAAGCACACCTGTCAACTAAAACGTCGAAACCGCAAAGTACAACTCGAAGGACACATCACAAAGAAGCTCACCTGGGGGTACCGGCGTCGTCGTAGCTCTCCAGGGAAGGCGTAGGCATCCGCGCGAAAGAACGAGGCGCTGCGGAGCTGACTGGAGGAACGTTCAGGGGTTCCTCCCAGCCACCCGAGGATTGCGCACCCGGAGACGTCGCGACGACCTCCTCCTCAGTAACGTCGACATCCCGGGCAGGTGACGACGCAGTGGCAGGATCGCCGCGACTCGGAAGCTTCCGCTTCTTCCGCGCGGGTTCCTCCACTTCATCCTCCTCCTCCACCTCATCACGGGGAGAATGTGCGGAGGGAATCTCTTCGTCTTCATCCTCCTCCTCGACAAACTTTGACTCATCGTCGGGTCCGTTCTCAGGAAGGGGAGGAAGGCTGATGAACAGAGCTCGACCCTGAAGCAAGTAGACACAAGTCGAATAAAAAAGAAAGGTAGACTCAAGTCGAACAAGGACAAAAGGAAAACAAGACAAGACTTACCTCAGGAACGGGGTTCGAGGCCCCGTAAGGAGAAATCGGGCACTTGACGTTGGACGTGTCCGCGGCTCGGAGGTTGGTGATGGATCTGACGTTGGCTTCCACCTCTTCATCATCCAGCGGCACGGCGCAGACACCTTCGGCGGCCCACATCGGGTGAGGCCGGGCGCTAAGCGGCTGCACCCGAAGACGGAAGAAGGTGGCCATCAGAAAGACGCCACCCGCCTCGCACCCAAGGGTCTTGGTCAGATCGCGCAGCAGGCCAAGCAAGGGCCGCACGGCCTCCTTCTCCACGGCGGACAGCGGGTGCGCCCAGGCGCCGGTCTTCCGCAGTCCACGCCCGCTGTCGAACGCGTCCAGGCCGTCCTGGTTCGACTGGACGTAGAACCACCTTCGGCGCCATCCTTGGACGGAGTCGGCCTTCTTCATCTGGAAGTACGCGGTGTCACCACGCACCTGGATTCCGAAGCCGCCCACAGGGAAGGTCAACCCGCTCTTCCCCACGTTCTTGCGAACGAGGAAGAGCGACTTCCACAACGCCCAATGGGGCGCGACACCCAAGAAGCATTTGCAGAGCACGATGAAGCCCGCGATGCTCAAGACGCCATTGGGTGTCAGATCGTGGATCTGAACCCCATAGGCATACAAGAGACCGCGCACGAAATCGTGCATGGGGAACCCGAAGCCCTGCGGAAGGAAATCCGCGAAGCAAACACGTTCCCCATCGCGGGGAGTGGGGAAGACCTCCTTGCCAGGGACGCGTACCTGGACTTGGTCGGCAGGTGGCAGCAGACCCTGCGCGCGGAAAAGCTCCACCTCGGCCTTCTTCACCGAGGACCTCTGCCAGTCGCCATCAGGTTTCTTCATCACCCCGGCTTCATCGGCGGCGGCGGAGGAGCCAGCGGCGCTCTTCGGCTTGCCCATGGTCAAGGTCGCAAGGTGTACGGACGGATTGCTCGGAGCTCGGGATGGCGGCGGAAATGGTAGAGCGCAGAGGAAAAGAAGCACAGAGCGATTGGAGAAGATGAAATCCCAAGCGTCAAGACACAGTACTTATGCCTCGAAGATCAGCATCTCAACCGTCCACCGAGCAAGGGCTCCGAGCGGGCACATCCAACCGTCCACGTGTCGCACGGAGAAACCAACCGTCACCGCCCACTTCGTCCACTACGCACGAAAACCGAGGCGTCGTCATCATGCCGCGCAAATTTCGCGCCCACTTCGGAGACGTGACAACTGTGGACCGCGGTCAGTTCTGACAGCGGGGCCCACCACGTCACGTCCCATCGGGCGCAGAGGCGTGCAACAGATCGTCACCAATGACGTCATCAAGCCAACGGCTCCAAAATCAACTGAAGCAACTCGGCAGAGTGATTCGAGTAGTAAGCTTCAAAGCTGAAATCAACAAGGTAGGATCAGCCAATGATCCGAGAACCCGAAGAAACCATTCGGGTGGCAATGCGGTAAGCTCGAGCAGCCGAATCCATCCACAAGTAAGCCAAACAGGCTGAGTAGAAGCAAGCTTCACAAGATGAGGAAGGCAAAGTAATTCGACTGCAAAGGTTACTCCCATCAGGAGTGGCCGGTTCGACTGAAGAAATCGAGTTCAAGCTCAAGATCAAGCAATCCAATGGCGCGTCCAGGAGGAAGGAGTCCTTTGTCCGACTCTACGCTTCGACCAAGCACTCGGATGCTACTGACGTGGGGCTGCCTTGCGGGTAGCCCACGATGATGCTACTTGGGCCGCGCCAAGGATGGAAAGGCCCACAGGAGGCCCACGCGGGGTACCATGTAACCTAGTCCAAGTCGGTTAGGAAGCATAACCTGCCATATCTGTAGATGCCATCGGCACCAACCACCCGAGACCTGGCTGCCTATAAAGCCAGGAGGGTTGCCCGTCCCAGAAGACACGCTCATAACCACCACGACAAACCCTAGCGAGATCGTAATCTTGCCATTGTAATCGCTACTCGCATCAATAATCAGACAAGCAGGAGTAGGGTGTTATCCTCCGGGAGCCTGAACCTGGGTAAAACCTTGCTTGTCAGCCGTCGTGATCACCTTGCACTCATCTCTCTCCCCATCAATCAACCAGGGTGCACAACCCTGAGACTTGTCGAGTTAACACCTCGTCAGCGGCGCACTCCGATTGGATGGTACCGGTTCGCCGCGGATCGCGAACGTGAACCGTTGGATCTAAAGTAAAACGGGCGTTCCAGATCAATCCGATCTACATCCATTGGATCTAGATCCGACGGCCTGGACAAAAGGGCACGGACGAGCGGCGCGGTTCGCCGGCGAACATCTACCCGCGGCGGCGCCATGGCCGGCGTCGCACGCACTCGCGATCTACGGCTAAGGGGAGGGGGAAAATCATACCACGACGGAGAGGAGATCGAGGCGGAGGCGATGGCGCGGCTGGGGCTCCTCGTGCTTCTTCTTCTTCTCCCAAAATTCCGTCGGAGACGAGGACCGCGGCGGTGCTCTTCGGTCGCGGACGGAGAGGACGTTTGGCTGCGAAAACAAATGCACAGCCGTGTCAAAAACTTGCGCAAATACGAAGGAAAGCGAGGGGAGGGAAGGAGAGGGTCCGGGGTGGCCGGGGTGCACCGTACGGTGAGCTTCACGGCGGCGGAAACGGCGAGATGCCGAGCTCGAAACGGAGCAGCCTAGGGGCGGTGGAGCTAGGTTTTTGGGCGGAAAAGAACGGCGAGATTGCGGGGTATAAGTAGGGGGCAAAGGCACGGATCACAACTGCTTCCACGCTCCGATTCAATCTCGAGTTGGAGATAGACTCGGCGCCGGAAAATTCGTCGGGAGGTTGAAGGAGGCACGACTCCTGCGTGCGGGCCCCGCGCGTCAGAGAGAGAGAGGGGGGCGAGGCGCGGCTGGGCTGCTCATGGGCCGATTGGGAGCTGCGCGCGCGGTAGATAGAGCTCGGTCGGCCCGTTAGGAAATCTTTTTAATTAAACTCCTTTTTCTGTTTTAAAACTTTTCAAAACAATTTGATTTTTAAATCATATCAAAACATTTCCGAAAAATTCATAAAAATATGTTTTGAAAAGCTAATTTAATTTAGAACTTTTTGATATCATTTTGCTAAATAAATAAAATAATCAAATACATATTTTTATAAGGAGCTCAATTAGACCTCTTTATGGCAAACAACTTTAATTAACTAAAATTTAAATTATTTATGTGATTTCAATGTCATGCCTATATGATGCATGATGCATGATGCATGAATGCAAAGTTTTAAATTTTTGAGAAATTTGGGATGTTACAGCGCCGACTGCATTACCCGTCGCTTCGGCTTGCGTAGACGAAAGCGAGGCGTGCTGGAGTCGTTTTTCAACAGGAGCATCACCGGCAATATTTGTTATTGTACTTCTGTCGAACATCTTAAGTGTGCACTCTGGACGCACTCAGAGCGTGCCCGGCGTGCTCTGGGTGCGCACAGGCGCACATTTGTGTATAAATTTGGGCGCGAACTAAGCCTAGACCATTCTTAGTCACTCCTAAATGATACTTTCGTGAGAATTTTGAAATTATCATGTTGCAATTCTCATTTGAACATATGAGTTATGCGAAATCACATGAGATCCATGTCCTCCTCATTTGAATGTATGTAGACCAAGTTTTTCAACTTGAGTCGTTAGTATATGACATATGAAGACTATGTGTGTCGGTTTTTCAATTTTTCGATAAGTTTTGAATTTATTATTGTTATTTCCAAATCGGTCAAACCTAAGTTTGACCAACAGTTAAACAAGTTTAAAACATGAAAATGAAAAACTAAGCATGGATCATTCTTAGTTACTCCAAAATAAAGCTTTTGTGAGGTTTTTGAAAATTTCATGTTACAATTCCAAAACCACTTCTCTCCAACCTTAGACCTCATAGTTTGAGTTATGCGATATCACATGAGATCCATGCCCTTCTCATTTTGAATGTATATAGACCATGTTTTCAACTTGAGTCGTTAGTATATGACATAAGACGACTATGTGCGCAGGATTTTTCATTTTTTCGATAATTTTTTAATATTCGAAGCTGATTTCCTATACAAGGAATCAACAGCCATCCGATTTCCTCTTCAAGGAATCTGTGCCGTCCGATTTCCTCTAGAAGGAATCTGCAGGCAGACTCGGGGCGATCCGCGAGAAGCTCATTCTGCGATCTGATTGGACGCGCGCGTAGGACAAGGGCTGTACACCCGTTGACTAGTGGACCATGGCGGACCCAACGGGGATTTTGGCTCGCCCACCCCCATTTGCCTCAGTGACACAAAATGGGTATTTTGGCACACCAAATGCGGATAGCCATGACCTTTCTCAAATCTAAAAAATGTGTTTCAAATGAGCTCAAAAGGTAGGGTAAACGGCCTCATTTCTAAGAAAAATGGTGGACTCGCCAAAAAATGTGTTTCAAATGCGATCCAAAGGTAGGGTGGTGGACTCGCTGAAAAATATGTTTCAAATGAGCTCGAAAGGTAGGGTAAACGGCCTAATTTGTAAGCAAAAATGGTGGACTCGCTGAAAAATGTGTTTCAAATGAGTTCGAAAGGTAGCGTGGTGGACTCGCTAAAAAATGTGTTTCAAATGAGTTCGAAAGGTAGGGTAAACGACCTCATTTCTAAGCAAAAATGGTGGACTCGCCGAAAAATATGTTTCAAATGAGCTCGAAAGGTAGGTTGGTGGACTCGCTAAAAAATGTGTTTCAAATGAGATCGAAAGGTAGGGTAAACGGCCTCATTTCTGAGCAAAAATGGTGGACTCGCCGAAAAATTAGTTTCAAATGAGCTTCAAAGGTAGGGTGGTGGTCTAGCTAAAAAATGTGTTTCAAATGAGTTTCAAAGATAGGGTAAATGGCCCCATTTCTGAGCAAAAATGGTGGACTCGGTTCAAAGGTGACTTATAAACCAGGATGGAGTGAGTACTAGCTATAGCAGAACGAGCGGCACGTATCCGTTCATGTTAGGGTTATCTTCATGTTTATCCGTTCTAGCGTGAAAGCAAGAATCCAAAACAAATCAATTTTTACGAGTCGTACGATGAGAGTATGAGACACATCTGTCTGAGAGCCTTCCAGTTCGTGGCACTTCGTGCGCATTGAGTACATGCGCATTGAATACGTGTGTGGCATGCCGTAGTCCACCATGCCGTCTATGTAGCATGCACGGATAGGCATGGCCATTGAAATGAAAGCTTTTGCTATTAGAAGTTTTGTTTCGCTGGCCACTCCTCCCGCTCCTCTGGCTTCATCTCCTGCATGTCGTGCATATTTCCTCAGGCGAGTAGAGCTCCGAGTCCGGCATCGGCGATGGCTTGCTCCACCACATTTTCGAGGGAGGGAGGGCAGAAATAGGTAGAGAAAATGGAGTTTCTACGGCGAGGGCGGCCCCCTTTTATTAGCCACGGCAGGGTGGGCGGGCAAACCCTAACCGACCCACGCTGACCCCACGCGCCAACCCCATGCCGACCCCACGCGGACCCCACGTGCCGTCCCCACCAGTCAGACTAGTGCCACAACCCCACCAGTCAGACTAGTGCCCCGGCCCCACGCGCCGAACCCAGGAAATCCCAACCGAGCCGACAAACGAGCCGATCCGCGCCAGGACGACCTACCAGTCAGGCCAAGTGCGGGTCAAAGTAGGTTGACCACAGGAAACCAGGGCACATACAAGAGAAACTGCGCGGGTATAGCACCGACCGATAGAACTCAGCAAGGTACGGCACATAACCAATTGACCCTACAAACAAACATATATGTAGTAAAAGACAATCATGCAATTCTTACTTGTAATCACACAAAATTTTAAGTTGTGAATACTAAGCTTGTCATACACAAGTGAGAAAGATCAATGAATCCTATACTCTACATGTAATTCTTTTTCTTAAGTCTCAAAGTATTGTAGCTACAGACCAATGCTAAATTTGCCAAAGCCAAACGATTTACTATATGTTCCCAAAGTGATCACCAATACTAAATGACAAGATCAATCATATTTGATAAAAGTTGTAACCTAAAATAAACTGTACCGAAAATAAATGATAACACTTCTCATTAATATTCCATAACGGCAAATCACACCAAGGGATATATTGATAACCAACTAAAAGACAGATTCTTCCACATTGCAAACCATAGTATAAGATAACTTCCCTCCTCATGATATGACACTACTAAAAAGTAAAAGATGAAAGATAATGGTGATACCGCGGTACTCCCCCCAAACTTCGAACAAGCTAAGGGAGATGCCAATACCGATGATGAATTACTCCTTTGGTGGCAATGGTGGAACGAATCAAAGTGGTGTAAGGTAACGCTCCAACATCTTGCGGAGCCTGTTATTCTCCTCTTGAAGTATATCCACCTCCCTCCTAAGGACGCAGTACTGCTCGCAAAACTGATCCGTGACTCGAAGAGCTTCAATTGCTTCTGGAAAAGAGCTAAGATCCGGGACGGGTTGTATTGCTCCCTGCATGTTATGAGAAAAAGCACGCTGAGCGTTAATTGATCCCACGAAGGTGGGCTTGCTGGTTCCCATGCTTGCGCGATCCTTCTTCGCCGCTTGCATCTTCTTCACCTCCTTCATGACGCTCTCGTCAATGTCCTTGCGCCTAGCCTTCACCTTCTCATCGTCCGCCCATCCAACAAAAGACTCTTGATCAAGATCTTGATGGAGTTCACGTTGGCGACGAAGTGCATAGTCTTCGGAGCAAGATCCTTGAGACGACATCAGGACAGCAACAGCTCAAAACAAAAACGCGTCGAAAACACGATATACGGACCTCGGGGGCCTCGGGTGATTATATAGGAAAAATTTACGAAATAAAAGGAAGGCAACAGTATGAAACCGAGTAGGAGAGGGGCTCCGAGGCCTCCTCGTCACCTGGTGGCGCGGCCAGGAAGAGGCCCGCGCCACGAGGTGCTGACGTCGCCTCGGACCTCGTGTCATGTTCGTTTTTGTCTCATATTTTTCCATATTTTCCAAAAATAAATCACAGATTTCCAAAAATTAAATTCGCGGACTTTTTCTTATTGAAAATGTACCTTTTCCAAATCAGGTTATGTGAACTCAGAAATATTTTATTTAATGTAATTCTCCAGAGAAATTGCTTGAATAACATCAACATCTTCATTATAATAATCTCCAGAAATGTAATGTTTGAATCTTTGTCCATTTACCACTTGTGTAGAGTCATCCTTGAGCGAAGGAATTTTTATCGCACCCGAACGAAACACCTCCACAATAACATATGGCCCTTCCCACTTGGAGAGTAATTTACCTGCAAAGAATCTAAGACGAGAACTGAAAGTGCATGGTTGCCCCCATGCGTGGTTTTGGTAATTAATGACAATCCTTATGGACTAATGTTTACATTGAGATATTCTTATAGATCTTGTCCATGGGAAAATATAGGAGTTCATGTGTTGGACTCTTCGAGATGAAATAATGACCAATGCTCTATTCAAGGGTTAATATGAAAAATGGGCATGTATAGAGTTGAGCTCATCGCAAGTATGGCTTGGAATAGAAGATTGAGTGAACAATCATGTTTACCCCCAAGCCATCTTACATATCAAGAGAAGAAGATGAAGTGCAAGTTCAATAAGATGCATCTCGGAAGATATCTTTTGATTGAAGCTTGCAAAGAAGACATGAAGACGAAGCAGAAGTCCTCATTAAGCATGTGCTAGCAAGCACAATCAAGAAAGGTGTTTCAACTTGAGAGAGTCAAGATCGTCATCATCCCTCCCATAATGGAGTATGGGGGAGCATTTGGAGAAGTCCTCATTAAGCATGTGCTAGCAAGCACAATCAAGAAAGGTGTTTCAACTTGAGAGAGTCAAGATCGTCATCATCGAGCTCAAGTGGAATGCGCAAGGCAAAGGTATGATCTTGATAGGTTTTCTATTTTACCGGTCTCATGGTGTTAGTGGGAGACCGGGTTTTAGGATAGATGGCGTACTATCAAGAGGGGCTCTCGAGTGAGTAACTTGATCGCATCTTTGTGGAGAGCTCAAATCTTTGCATACTTGCCATTTCATCTTTCTTGGTTCTTACTTGGTTTTTCTCCTTGTTGAGTTTTGGTGCTTGTTGTGATCTTCACGACAAGCCCAAGTTCACCGAAAACGAATTTCATATGGAAAACTTGTTGCGTTTTCGGTTTTGGAGGTTTGCTGATCATTCCTTTTTAGAGAGATTTTTAACCTCCTCCATTTGGTTTTATCTTCCATTGTTGGACTATGAGGTTTATCTGCATGATCTTGTAAAGCTCTTCGTTGTGATTCCAACGAGCCAAAAATCATCGAAAACGGAGTCCGGATGGAAAAGATATTGACGTTTTCGTTATCGGTTTTGCTGCAGTTTTTCCTAGGCCGGAGTCTCCGGTCCTAGACCGGAGTTTCCGGTCTGTGCGGGACCGGAGTCTCCGGACTCAACGTTTTTCTCCAAACGTTGTTCAGCCCCTGGTGGGGGGCGGAGTTTCCGGCCCTAGAGGCCGGAGTTTCCGCCCCTGGATGAACTTTCCGGCCCAGGGCACCGGAGAGTTTGCCCAAGCCTCGGCGGTGTTGACAGTGTTCAGCCCCTGGTGGGGGCCGGAGTTTCCGGTCCCAGTAGGCCGGAGTTTCCGCCCCTGGCCGGAGTTTCCGGACCTAGTGACCGGAAACTCCGGTGTGAAGGTTTCCTGCAACGGCTCTTTTTCGTGGGACCTATAAAAAGGCCCCTTCTTCCCCAGAGAGAGCAGCTCTTCCAAGCACGATTTTCCCCTCTCTCTCCTCCATTGTTGACCTTGGAAAGCTTGCCCCTCTCTCATTTCCTCCTATGATTCTTGCATATCTTTGAGGGATTTGAGAGAGGAGATCTAGATCTACATTTTCACCAATCCATCTCTCCTCTAAGTGAGGGGAACCTAGTAGATCTTGATCTTGGAGTTCTTGGTGCATCTCCTCTTTGTTCTTCCTCTCTTATTCCCCCATAAGCATTTGTTGCTTTGTTGGAATTCGAGAGTGAAGGATTTGAGCACTTGTGCTCTTGCCTTTTGCATTTGGTGCATCGGTGTGCTCTCCACGAGGATTCGTGGAAGTTGAAAGTTTGTGAGCTTGTTACTCTTGGGTCCTTGGACCCTAGACGCCTTTGTGGTGGTTGGACCCTTGTGTGGTCACTTGAAGCCGTTCGGGAGCCCCCAATCCCAATGTGGGTTGTGCCCCGGATTGTTGTTGTTGAAAGCCGTTCGGGAGCTCCCACTCCCATTGTGGGTTGTGCCCCGGAATGTTGTTGAAAGGCTCCGGATTCCGCCTCGAAGGAATTCCGATAGTGGAAGGTGAACCAAGCCTTTGTGGTGCGGTTCATCGGAGAAGAAGGTGAAACCTTTGTGGTTATTGAACCGTTGTGTCGGTTCACACCTCTCCAACGAGACGTACTCCCTTAACAAGGAGGAACTCAGGAATACGTCCTCGTCTCCACGTGGCTCGGTTATTTCTATACCCGAGCTTTTTACTTATGCAATTTACATTGTGATAGCCTTCGCGCTTGAAGTATTCTATTGCTATCACCTTGTTGTTTGTCCTTCTTAGCATAAGTTGTTGGTGCACATAGGTGAGCCTAGTTTATTTAGGTTGTCGGCTTGTTAATTTAAACACCTAGTTTTATTCCGCAATTAATAAGCCTAAACCGGAAAAGTTTTAAACCGCCTATTCACCCCCCCCTCTAGGCGACATCATTGTCCTTTCAATTGGTATCAGAGCCTGGGCTCTCTTGTTGGGCTTTACCGCCTAGAGAGTAAAAGATGTCGTTTAGAGAATTAGTGCACGATCCCACTTTCATATTCGATGGCACAAATTATGATGTTTGGAAAATTCGCATGCTTAATCTATTTAGGGCCATGGGTCCAAATTATATTAAGAGGATTGTAGATGTGGGTTTTTCTCCTCCAAAGGATTCCCAAGAATTATCTTTAGAGGATGAGATAAACTCTCATCTCGAGACTCAAGTTACTAATGGTCTTATGTGTGCTTTGACCGATGTAGTTCTTGCTTCAATCATGCCTTTTCGAAATGCACATGAGCTTTGGACCAAGCTTCAAGATATATATGAAGTGTCCAAAATTATTGAGGATGATTGTTCTCCTTCCACTTCTGGCCGTGATGAGTTCACAACTTCGTCCACTTCACCAACTTGTGATTTGTCACAAGGTAATGATATGGTGAGTGGTGATAGAAATTGCATTGTTGATGGTGAATATTCTATTGACTATACTTCATCTCTATCTCATTGCAATGTTCTATCTTTAGACTTAAACTCTTCTAGCACTCCAAACGCCATACATGCTAGAGTTGATAGTCCTTGCATATCATGTAATAGTTGTTTAACTAAATCTCATGATGATATGCTTCATATGTCTTGTTGCCATGAAAACAATACTTCCATATCCTCTATTTCTTGCATGACTAACAATGTAGAGAAATCCAAACATTTGTTGGAACAAGACATGGACCTCAACGGTGCTTCAAGTTTTTCTTCATCCTCTTCAACCATTAATCATGTTTGCCTTATGGCTAAGGATTCCGAGGTATCTCCCACCTCGAATCCAAATTGTGATGATGTGGATGAGGATTCTCATGAAGAAGGTTTTGACTTTGAATCCTTAACCAAGATGGGTGAGATGGTACTTGGTGCTCTCCCCAAAGGTAGTAAAGCTATCCCTCCTCTTTGTGAAATCATTGATTATGTTACTAAGAGTAGGGAATTCATTGAGGATTTGGAAAGTCAATTTGATGAGAAATGTCAAATTGAGAGAGATGACTCTATCACCATAGCTTCCTTGAAAGCTTCTCTTGAAGAGGAAGAAGAGCTTAGGGTTTCTCTTGAAGAGAAACTTGAATCCCTTGATGAGTCTCATGATCTTATTATTGCTAAAATCATTAAGGAAAGAGATCATGCCCTTGCTAAGTATAAAGTGCTTAAAATTGAAAAGGTTGAATTTGGTGTTGGCAATGCTAGACTAAATGAGGACATAGAGAGACTTGACAAAGCTCACAAGGCTTTAGAAAGTGAACATTCTCTCCTTATCAAGTCTCATGATCAACTCCAAACTCAACTATCTAAGAATGACAAGCTTGTCAAATTGTCTTCTTCCATCTCTAATATTAATGATGCTTGTGCTACTAACTCCACTTCTTGTGAAGCATCTATTTTGAAGGAGAATGTTGAGCTAAGGGCTCAACTTGAGTTGCTATCTAGTAAGTATGGGAAATTGGAAGAAAGTCATGAAAAGCTTTCTAGCTCTAATGATGATCTTCTAGCATCCCATGCTAGGCTAAAGTTAGCTCATGAGGCTATTATGTCAAAGGTAACATATTGTGAGCCTCATGTGGACAATGGCACAATTTCTACTCTTAATGCTATATTGCCATATGCTAGTCCTAGTGATTCATCAACTCATAATGTTGCTACATCCTGTGATGAATTACTTTCCATGCCTTGTTGCTCTAACAATGAAGCCTCTACTTCCTCTAGTTTTTGTGTTGATACTAACCATGTAGAGGAATTAAATGAGCTCAAGGCCCTAGTCACTTCTTTGAAGAAAGACTAGGAAAAGCGTCATGTTGGGGATTCTACACTTGACAATATGTTGAGTGTTCAAAGACGCCCAATGACAAGAGTGGACTTGGATTCAACTCCAATATCAAGAACAAGTCCAAGCTTAACAAGAAGAACAAGGGCCAAGAACAAGTCAAGGATTCGGCCAAGATTGTTTGCTTCAAGTGCAAAGTTGAAGGGCACCATGTTAGATCTTGCCCTTTGAAGAAGAAGGCTCTTAGTGAGAAGCAACAAGGGAAGAAGACTCAAGTTCAAACTCAAGCTCCTCAAGTTGAAGAACGGTCTCTTCCCAAGAAGAATCAAGCTACCCCTCCTCAAGTCAAGACTCCAACTAAGAAGAGAGGAGGAAGTAGATGTTGCTACCTATGCCGTGAGAAGGGTCACCTTGCTTCTTCATGCACAAATGGTACCTTATCCAACCCCTTTATAGTTGATGATGTTTATTCTCTTCGGAAGGATAAGGTTGGCAATGTGTTTGCCAAATTTATTGGTACTCAAAGTGGTGTCAAGAAAAGAACCATTTGGGTTGCCAAACTTATTGTGACTAAGCTCTTAGGACCCAACTTGGTTGGGGACCAACAAGCTAAAACTTGACCAATAGGTGTTGTTGGAGGCATTGGAGACTTGGCTACATTATGAAGAATTAAGGGATCTTCATCAATTATATTCTCTCAAGTCAAGTCATATGGATCATATTGTTCTATCTCATATCCAATGTTCCTCCTTGCGGTAATTTTATTTAAATCATATATACATTGAAAGTTGCTTGCACCCTTGCATGTGTTAGGTTTAGTACCTTGCTAGAGTTTGTATGTGTTGTGCTCTCTACTTACTTATCTTGAGAAACCAAGTATGTGTACTTTGGTTTGCACACCATCTACTTGTTTTGATCCCTATTGCTTTTATTTGCTATCTTATCTTGTTGGCTCTCTTTGAGAGATAAATGGACTATCCATTTTTGGAGAGTGATATGCTTCGTGCACTTTACAATCCTAAAAATGTGTGTACATGAGGAATACCACTTAGTGTTGATATATCAATATTATCTATTCTCTTTGTGGTATGTCATGCTCATGAGAAATTCAAATTATATAATGTCCATTAATTTCTCTAGTTGTTTTTGTTTG
The DNA here is from genome assembly GCA_026929855.1 of Poa annua. NCBI lineage: Eukaryota > Viridiplantae > Streptophyta > Magnoliopsida > Poales > Poaceae > Poa > Poa annua. The sequence continues at coordinate 100,976,003 of CM049427.1, forward strand.
CCTCATGTGTTAAAATAAATGGATTATCACATTATGGGGGAGTAATAAGCTATGTGCATATTACAAGCCTAGAAAATGTGAAAATGTGAGGTTTTGCCACCTAGCATTGATATTGCTAATTATCTTGTTCCTATGTGGCATGTTGCTCAAACAAGTTCCCATTTACTTAAATGCTCTTTGTCTCTCACTCCTGGTATCCTTGGAAGACAAACATTTTTCGTCTTGGTACTTTGTGCCATCATGAAGAGTGTAGAGGTTTTGATTTATTCCTTGATGATATGTTCATCAATTGGTTTCTTGATTTCATTAGCATCTTTTCAAAGTGGTATCTTCACTCATGTGTTGATTTGGGTATTTGATATAATGTGGACAATTTGTTTTATTGTCACACTTGTGTGTGCCTTGTTGGTTTACTTGGTGTTTTGTCTAAATTATGTCTCGTTTGGTTCTTGAAAGTCATGTGCATGCATTTTTATTATATGTATATCTTATGGCATGCTTACTTTCGTTGATCCAATATATAGGATAAACTCCATCAAATCCTATATGGCTAAGATGTGCATGAAATTCAATTTCACATTAATATGCACATATTTATGTGGGGGTTGTCCTATGTGTTGTAGTTGCTCTAACTACTTTGGACCCAATTAGTTTGGGTACCATGTTGTACTTAAATTTGTTTTAGGTACACTTGAGATGCATTGGAAGCTTGTCTCATCTAGAAGGAATGTGTTGTCACCATGTGCTTATTGGAGCCAATCTTGGATGATCATGAGCTCTTATCTTCTATATCACCAATGCTATCTCGGTAATAAGTATCTACCTCATGCATACTTTTCTAGCTTTCAACCTTGTGTAGGTTGATTTCATGGCATGAATCTCTTTGGTTGCAATTATTTTGATTCTTGTAAAACGTCTTTATTGCAAATGTGAGTAAGCCGGGATGATTACATATCAAGGGAGGAATATATATAATCATTTTCATGATTTACCAATCCCAAATATGTTAATCTAGCACTTTCTAATCTATGTCTCGTATATGTAATATTGATGTGTTTCAAAATCATTTGCCTTTTGTGAGACTTGTTATCCTACTCGGAGCATCCCGTTTATCACCTTATCCCTTGTGGATACGTTTGATGCTATGATGAGTGTGTGTTTGAAGTTCATCTATATCCCTTTAAGATAAAAGTGAGCTTTGTGCTATGCTTTTAAGCAAAGATCTTATTGGTGTATTTATGACTTCCTCTTGGATATCATGACCTCTACCTTTGTATCTATCTTGTGTGTACATGTTTATTTGTAGACCCATATCTTAGTGATTCGTGTCTACTTAGAAACTTATACACATGAAAATAGTACATCTTTATTTGGTATTCCAATTCCTTAGTGACCACCTCTTATTGCTTTTGTTTCTTTGGTGGTTTCTAATTACAGGCACATGTGTTATGCTTGTTGAGTTTTAATAAGCTTGTGGAGCTACTTGCTATATCTCCTTTGGTGTGTGAGTATGGGTAAGACATCATATGCACCATGTGGAACTCCTTTTGAAAGACTATGTTGATGTGTTTGCTCATCCTTGTATTAGTCTCCTAAAATGTCTTTATATCTCACACCCATCCTTTTATTTGCCGCTCCTTGCTCATGTTGCAAAACATTTTATTTGTTGCAAATTGTTTTGTTTCTTTTCTCACTTATATTCTCTTGCATGTGCTTGTGTTCGATTTTATCTAGAAGGGAGTGAGGATTCCATGTTGTGCACACTATATTGAAATACAAATCCTATTTATGCACGTACCTTGGGGAGTTCCCTCATGATATTTAGAACACTTTTTGGATCCTTTTGATTGATTGCATCTTTCGTTGAAGTATCTTTCTATTTGATATTCTCTTGCAATCTTTGGATCCTCAATATAGTTTGATCTCCCTCCATCTATTCTTCATTGGATATGTGCATTTGATTTCACTCACATTATGAGAAATGCACACTTTATGGGGGAGCTCTTATTATATTAGCCTTCTTACTTTTCACCCATTTCGGCAATCAATGCCAGTGGGGGAGAAATTTAGAGGGTTTAAGGGAATATGGGTTTGTTCTCTTGCGGTTATCTTGCATCCTTGCTCTTTGTGTTGCATGGCTGCTTAAATTCATTATATAAACACTCGTAAAAGGGATTGTCATCAATTACCAAAATGGGGGAGATTGAAAGTGCATGGTTGCCCCCATGCTGGTTTTGGTAATTAATGACAATCCTTATGGACTAATGTTTACATTGAGATATTCTTATAGATCTTGTCCATGGGAAAATATAGGAGTTCATGTGTTGGACTCTTCAAGATGAAATAATGACCAATGCTCTATTCAAGGGTTAATATGAAAAATGGTCATGTATAGAGTTGAGCTCATCGCAAGTATGGCTTGGAATAGAAGATTGAGTGAACAATCATGTTTACCCCCAAGCCATCTTACATATCAAGAGAAGAAGATGAAGTGCAAGTTCAATATGATGCATCTCGGAAGATATCTTTTGATTGAAGCTTGCAAAGAAGACATGAAGACGAAGCAGAAGTCCTCATTAAGCATGTGCTAGCAAGCACAATCAAGAAAGGTGTTTCAACTTGAGAGAGTCAAGATCGTCATCATCCCTCCCATAATGGAGTATGGGGGAGCATTTGGAGAAGTCCTCATTAAGCATGTGCTAGCAAGCACAATCAAGAAAGGTGTTTCAACTTGAGAGAGTCAAGATCGTCATCATCGAGCTCAATTGGAATGCGCAAGGCAAAGGTATGATCTTGATAGGTTTTCTATTTTACCGGTCTCATGGTGTTAGTGGGAGACCGGGTTTTAGGATAGATGGCGTACTATCAAGAGGGGCTCTCGAGTGAGTAACTTGATCGCATCTTTGTGGAGAGCTCAAATCTTTGCATACTTTCCATTTCATCTTTCTTGGTTCTTACTTGGTTTTTCTCCTTGTCGTGTTTTGGTGCTTGTTGTGATCTTCACGACCAGCCCAAGTTCACCGAAAACGAATTTCATATGCAAAACTTGTTGCGTTTTCGGTTTTCGAGGTTTGCCGATCATTCCTTTTTAGAGAGATTTTAACCTCCTCCATTTGGTTTTATCTTCCATTGTTGGACTATGAGGCTTATCTGCATGATCTTGTAAAGCTCTTCGTTGTGATTCCAACGAGCCAAAAATCATCGAAAACGGAGTCCGGATGGAAAAGATATTGACGTTTTCGTTATCGGTTTTGCTGCAGTTTTTCCTAGGCCGGAGTCTCCGGTCCTAGACCGGAGTTTCCGGTCTGTGCAGGACCGGAGTCTCCGGACTCAACGTTTTTCTCCAAACGTTGTTCAGCCCCTGGTGGGGGGCGGAGTTTCCGGCCCTAGAGGCCGGAGTTTCCGCCCCTGGATGAACTTTCCGGCCCAGGGCACCGGAGAGTTTGCCCAAGCCTCGGCGGTGTTGACAGTGTTCAGCCCCTGGTGGGGGGCGGAGTTTCCGGTCCCAGTAGGCCGGAGTTTCCGCCCCTGGCCGGAGTTTCCGGCCCTAGTGACCGGAAACTCCGGTGTGAAGGTTTCCTGCAACGGCTCTTTTTCGTGGGACCTATAAAAAGGCCCCTTCTTCCCCAGAGAGAGCAGCTCTTCCAAGCACGATTTTCCCCCTCTCTCTCCTCCATTGTTGACCTTGGAAAGCTTGCCCCTCTCTCATTTCCTCCTATGATTCTTGCATATCTTTGAGGGATTTGAGAGAGGAGATCTAGATCTACATTTCCACCAATCCATCTCTCCTCTAAGTGAGGAAAACCTAGTAGATCTTGATCTTGGAGTTCTTGGTGCATCTCCTCTTTGTTCTTCCTCTCTTATTCCCCCATAAGCATTTGTTGCTTTGTTGGAATTCGAGAGTGAAGGATTTGAGCACTTGTGCTCTTGCCTTTTGCATTTGGTGCATCGGTGTGCTCTCCACGAGGATTCGTGGAAGTTGAAAGTTTGTGAACTTGTTACTCTTGGGTCCTTGGACCCTAGACGCCTTTGTGGTGGTTGGACCCTTGTGTGGTCACTTGAAGCCGTTCGGGAGCCCCCAATCCCAATGTGGGTTGTGCCCCGGATTGTTGTTGTTGAAAGCCGTTCGGGAGCCCCCAATCCCATTGTGGGTTGTGCCCCGGAATGTTGTTGAAAGGCTCCGGATTCCGCCTCGAAGGAATTCCGATAGTGGAAGGTGAACCAAGCCTTTGTGGTGCGGTTCATCGGAGAAGAAGGTGAAACCTTTGTGGTTATTGAACCGTTGTGTCGGTTCACACCTCTCCAACGAGACGTACTCCCTTAACAAGGAGGAACTCGGGAATACATCCTCGTCTCCACGTGGCTCGGTTATTTCTATACCCGAGCTTTTTACTTATGCAATTTACATTGTGATAGCCTTCGCGCTTGAAGTATTCTATAGCTATCACCTTGTTGTTTGTCCTTCTTAGCATAAGTTGTTGGTGCACATAGGTGAGCCTAGTTTATTTAGGTTGTCGGCTTGTTAATTTAAAAACCTAGTTTTATTCCGCAATTAATAAGCCTAAACCGGAAAAGTAATAAACCGCCTATTCACCCCCCCCCCCCCCCTCTAGGCGACATCATTGTCCTTTCAAGAACTTTCTCACCAACATGAAATTCTCTCTTGAGGATTCTCTTATCATGCCATCTTTTAACTTTTTCTTTAAAGAGTTTAGCATTTTCATACACTTCTCCATTCATCTAAAGAACTCAAATTAAGTAATCTTTTCTCACCAGCGAGTTTAAAATCTCTATTTAGTTCTCTCACTGCCCAATAAGCTTTGTGTTTTAATTCTAAAGGCAAGTGACATGTTTTTCCATAAACCATTTTATAAGGAGACATACCCATGGGATTTTTATAAGCAGTTCAATAAGCCCACAATGCATCATTAAATTTACTAGCCCAATTCTTCCTCGTTCTGTTAACAGTCTTTTGCAAGATAGGTTTATTTTCTCTATTTGATAATTCTACTTACCCACTAGTTTGAGGATGATAAGCTGAAGCAATTCTATGATTAACACAATATTTAGCAAGAACTTTTCTAAAACCACCATTAATAAAATGAGAACCTCCATCAGTCATAAGATATATAGGAACACCAAACCTAGGGAAAAATATTTCTTGAAGCATTTTTAGTGATGTTTCACCATCAGCACTTTTAGGAGGAATAGCTTCTACCCATTTAGTAACATAATCTACAACAACAAGTATATGTGTATTACCTTCTTAAGAAGAGAAAGGGCGCATAAAGTCAAATCCCCAACAATCAAACGGTTCAATAACAAGAGAATAATTCGTAGGCAGTTCATTACGTCTAGAAATATTATCAACTCTTTGACATTCATCACAAGATAAAATAAAATTTCTTGCATCTTTAAAGAGAGTAGGCCAATAAAAAACCTGATTGTAAAACCTTTTGTGCGGTTCTATCTCCAGTGTAATGTCCTCCATAAGCACTACTACGGGACTTTCTCAATATCTCTTTTTGGTCATACTCTGGAACACATCTTCGCATAATACCATCAAATCCTTCTTTATATAAGTGTGGGTCATCCCAGAAATAATGCCTCAAGTCATAAAAGAATTTTCTTCCTTGTTGAGCGTAAAAGGTTGGAGGCAAATACTTCGAAACAATAAAGTTAGCATAATCTGCATACCAAGGACTATCTCGTGAACTCACCCTTATTGCAACCAATTGTTCATTTGGAAAACTATCATTAACAGGAATAGGATCATAACCAATGTTTTCCAATCTAGACAAATTATCAGCAACATGATTATCAGCACCTTTCCTATCTACAATGTGCAAATCGAATTCTTGCAACAATAATACCCATCTAATAAGCCTAGGCTTTGCATCTTTATTTTCCATAAGGTATCTAATTGCAGCATGATCAGTATGAATAATAACTTTAGAATCAACAATGTATTGTCTAAATTTATCACAAGCAAATACAACATCTAGAAATTATTTTTCAGTTGTAGCACAATTCTTTTGAGCAGAATCAAGAGTCTTACTAGCATAATGAATAACATTTAACTTTTTATCTATTCTTTGTCCAAGAACAGCACCAACAGCAAAATCACTAGCATCACACATAATTTCAAATGGTAAATTCCAATTAGGTGGTTGAACAATAGGAGCAGTTATTAAAGCTTTCTTAAGAGTCTCAAAATCTTCCTTACAATCATCATCAAAAACAAAGGGAATATCTTTTTGCAGGAGATTAGTAAGAGGCTTTGATACCTTAGCAAAGTCTTTGATAAACCTTCTATAGAAACCAGCATGACCAAGAATACTACGAATACCTTTAACATCTCGGGGGCAAGGCATTTTCTCAATTGCCTCCACTTTAGCTCTATCAACTTCAATACCTCTTTCAGCAATTTTATGTCCAAGAACAATCACTTCATTAACCATAAAGTGGCATTTCTCCCAATTAAGAACAATATTAGTTTGTTCACATCTAAGCAAAACCTTATAAAGATAGTGCAAGCAATTATCAAACGAAGTGCCATAGACGGAGAAATCGTCCATGAACACCTCCACAATTTCTTCACAAAAACCATGAAAGATAGCAGACATACATCTTCGAAAAGTAGCAAGAGCATTACATAAACCAAAAGGCATACGTCTATAAGCATAAGTACCATAGGTACAAGTAAATGTGGTTTTCTCTTGATCTTGAGTTTTAACAGCAATTTGAGAGAAACCAGAATAACCATCAAGAAAGCAAAATTGAGTTTTATTGGCTAATCTCTCCAACATTTGATCAATAAAGGGTAATGGATAACTATCTTTCTTAGTAACTTTATTAACCTTTCTAAAATCAATACACATTCTATAACCAACAACTACTCTCTAAGGAATAAGTTCATCATGATCATTAGGAACAACAGTAATTCCACCCTTCTTAGGGACACAATGCACAGGACTAACCCATCTACTATCAGCAATAGGATATGTAGCGTACCTGCACTTTTAATAAGGCAGATACCTGTGTATAGTGCAAATCCCTGGATCGATTCATTTGCACACACAGTTTACGATGTAATATCACAACAAAGCATCAATTATATTACATCGATGATCCAGAATTACAAAATATTTGTTACAAGTTGCATAGCGTAGAGCTAGCATTGACAAAGTACACATCGGAATACAATAGCAGTGAGTCTCTAATAACTTTCATGCTGCCACAGGCGAAAACATGTTGGTTGTAGACTCGAAACCTTTCAACGAAACCTCACTCGTCATCTGATCAAATCTGCAATAAGAAAAATATTGCAACAACGTGGGTCAGATTCCATTAAAAATGGAGTCTGGCAAGTGACACTATGGTGGACACTTAAGGCAGTAACTCTAAAGCCTATATGAATATTTGGCTGGTGGAGCTCAAGGCTAATTTGCATAAAGCCAATTTTTCCTACTCTTTTGAAAACACTTTTCTTGAAATCTCGACGAGTATGGCATGAAAACCATAAATCTCATCTTCCCTTGTTCACCCATCAAATTTTATTTCTGAAGTTGGAATGGTGGAATCCTCCGTTGACGTCCTTGATCAGCTGCTCAAAATTGTCCGTAACTGGGGACACGGCTAAGTACTTAGTTTTACACTCTGCAGAGGTTGTGCACTTTCACCATTGTACCCATTCAACCCAAGGTATCCTTTACACACCATTTGTGATAAGGAAAGGAGAGAATGAGACGAGATCTTTCAGAAGCATTTTCCCTCCCCATGCTGGCTTGACCCGTTCCACCTAACATCCCCCTACATCTGCTTGTCAAGCCGGAGAGAGTCCACGCAACATAATTGATCAAGCCAGAGCCCATATGGCAATGGCTGCACTGGAAGCAATCGTCACTTGGAGTTCTTCAGATTCCTCTGTTCCTGGGTGGCCGTTCTCAAGTGTACATACTCTTTAGGAACCATAGAAATGGACCGAGTAGCCACTCAACATAAACCATCCGACCAATTACCACCCAGGTGTTTCATTAACTTAAGTGGATGTGCACTCTCAGGTAAAAATCACCATGCTCACAGCCCTAAGTAGAATAGAAATTCATCCTAGGCGAAGACAGCCCTGAGCACAGTCCTGAGTAGTCACTTAACATTTTGTAAAAATCTTTCATCAATTGCATAGCATCAATATTTCTGCTAAGTATGATATAGGAACCTAGACACAGGAATAAGGGATTCTACGCAGGTTTAGCATAGCAACACATGCATATAAAAATACACTAAGTAATGCATATAAAATAGGAAGTTTATGGGGTGTGCCACTTGCCTTTGAATGTTGTCGTTGTTCACAACCCTTTTCAACAACGAACGTTTGCTCTCCGTTTAATCTAAACAATATAAGCAAACAACAATACAACAATCAACAGCAAGCCAAACTCACCATGCATACAAACACATACTAGATGAATAAATAAGTTTTATAAAACTTTCTAAGGAAAATATGTTTATGCATGATGTGCAAAATATTCCTAAGGCTAGAAATGCTTGTTCATGCCATGGAAAATCTTTTAAGTTAATGTAAGGCAAATGTGTTGGTCAAAAAGGACTAAGGACTAAAGTCTTAAGTTGGATATACATACTTTGTTTTATATCTCCTTGAAACAAGCACTCTAATGGCTTAGCCATGATGTGCAAAATACTTAGAGAAAAATACTAAGTCATTTGTTCAAGATGATCACAATTATTATCAACTCTTTGTAAATTGGACATTCACTATAGTGAGAGAGACAGACACCCGGCCAGCCACTTAAATTGTGGAACAGGTCTCATGTACGTGGACATGTAAGGTTTGTTTCCAGGCCGCTTCATCCCACTATGCTGCTAGGATCCAACAACTTCAAGATGATAACATCATGATCAAAATTTGTTTAAGTCTAAAAGACAAGATTAGGAAAGAGGGAAAAGATAGAAAGAAAGATGTAGTTGTCCTCCAGGCTTCATCTCCAGACTTGTAACTTTCTTCTGGATGGGGTCTTGATTGAGTTCTTGGTAGTCTTGATGAATCTTCAGACTTGATGGTTCTTGTATCCTCGAGGCTGGTCTTGGTTTTACTTAGTCTTCATGAAATCTCAGAGGAGAAGAAAAGACAGAGATAGAGACTTAGAGAATAAAAGGGAGTTGGCCTTCTTGAACTTCTTCTCACTTTTCTTCTAAGTGCTTGACATCTTTGGGGATGCTTCCAGAGTCTGTTTTCTTCTAAGTCCATGAACTTCTTCTTGATTTTCTTCTAAGTGTTTCCTCCTTGAAGATACTTCTGAAGTCTTGTTTTTGGCTAAGTCCTTCAATGGTCTTCTAGCTCCATCTTGAACATTACTAAGTGTCTAGTGCATAGCACTTTTCCCCAAAATACTAAGTTTGAAAATAATCCTATCTTAGAGAAAATGGGGAGGAGTTTTCCTTAGGGAAAATATAACTATAAAATATGCTATGCATGAAATGCAATTTTAAATCACAAGCAACATAACACTAATTTTTGTGAAGTTTATAAAATATGCATAAAGTTATACTTGCAATTTAATTAGTTTCTAATTTGCAAAACATAATAAAAGGAAACATATAGATTAAAGTTTTATGTGATTTATATTTTATATCACAATTTTCTTTATAGATGGTGTTAATAGTCAGAGGTGGTTTAATTATATTAATGCAATTTGATTTAATCAAAAATAATATTTCTATCAATAGTTATGTTGAAAATATTCAATTTATTCAATTTAAATATATATAACTATGAATTCATTCAAAAATTACTAAAAATATTTTATAGCAGTGGCATTAATTTACACATATTCTAAAGTTTCTAAAACATATTTATTTGCAATTTTTGGATTTATAGATTTAAAGTTATTACAAATATACTCAAATTCACCATTTGAAATTTGAATATTTTATACTAAGTCAAATTTGAATTTTGTCAGATCCAAATTATTCTACACATCCAGAGCTTTCCAAATATATAAAAATTATTAAATTTGGAGTTGTGGTTAAAAAGTTATGATTGTTTTCATTACAGGGACTAATCTGCAAATTTTCCAATTAAAATTAAAATAGAAAATGAATTTACACGCTGGCGCTGACGTGGCTGACACGCGGCGCTGACGTGGATAAGTTATCTGATCTGGGCCGTCAGATCTGGATCTGACGGTCCAGATCGGATCGTACCGATTCGTCCTCGACCATCTAATCTAAGCCCTAGATCGCAGATCGGACGGTGCAGGGGGGCGTGGACCTTACCGGGCGGCGCAGTGGTCACCGGCGACGAAGGGGACGGCGGCGCGGCTCGGGATCGCACGGCCTCGACGCTGGAGCTGCTCCCCGGACGCGAGAAGATGACCACGACGTTCGGCGTGAAGCTGCGATGGCGATGGGGTCGTCTACGACGAGCAGCGCGTCCTCGAGCCGTGCTGGTTCGTGGACGATGGCGCGGCGGTTCCGGCGAGCTCCACCCACGCCGATTTGCTGCGAAGAAGATCGAGGGGAGGGGTCAGGGAGATGCGCCAGGAGCAGGGAAAAAGGATGGGTGGGGTCTCGGGGCTTAGGGCAATCTACCTCGCCGGGGATAGAAGAGTTTCGGCGGCGGACGGTGCGGACTCCGGCGAGCTCCTCCGGCGGCCTGGGGGCACGGTTTAGCTAGGGTTTTGGGGGAAAAGACGCGGCGGGGTCCGGGGATTATATAGAGGGCTCCAGAGATCGGATCCCGCACGAATCGGAGAAGATTTGGATTCCGATTCGATCTCCTTTTTCTGCTCTTCGTTCGGTTAGAGGAAGAAGAAGATCTGCTGACGTCAGCATGACGTCAGCCAGTATTTTCTTTTCTGATTTTATTTCTTTAATTCATATCTTTTGATTTAAATGTCCAAATGATGTCAAATTAATTTCTAAAAATTTGTAAAAATAATATCTTGCTGTTAAACCAGTTGTGGGTATGTTTTGAATATTTTTGAAATTTAATATTTTGAAAAATTGCTTAATTACAAATTTGACACTTAAAGTCAAATTTGAATTTCTTTCTCATTTAAATTTTCCTTTGGCTATAATAAATTTGTAAAAATACCCCCATTTCAATATGTTTGAATTTAAGTTATTTAAACTTATTTTTCTGAATTCATTTATCTTTCTTTTGGCATAATATTAAAGAACTACATATAACCATGTCTTAGGAAATGTGAAATACAGGGTATTCATTTTTAATTGAAAATAATTTGTGCAACATTATAATTCATTTGAAAACTTCATAACATCTTTGGAAAGGATTTTTGTTTTAATTCTATTCTTATTTAGAATATATTATTCATTTCATGCTTTGAAAATAGATGAAATTCCTTTAAGCAAAAGAGATCTTTATTTGGTTAATTCAGTAATTTAAATTCTATGAAGTTGTAAGGTTATATACTATAGGCTTAAAATTTCCAAACTATATTTTAAACATAGTTAAAGGAATGAAAACCATTTAGTAATTATATACTATTTTGAATAATCTTATATTTATAAATAGATATGGCTAAGTGATTTAATTCAAATACAACTATTTACTTAAAATAAAATGAATTGTAGTTTGTAACATTTTTGTCAAATTATATTTTAAGGTTTTGAATTACATGGAATAATAAAATGTTTTAAACTGTGACATTGGAAATATTAAACTTTGAAGTCTTTTATAGTTGGTTTTCTCATACATTTAATATTGTATTTTAATAAAAGGAAAAGTTTTAAATTTTAGTGATTTTTGAACATTATAAAATGTTGGGATGTTACAGACTACCACCCTTAAAAGGAATCTCGTCCCCGAGATTCGGAGAAGCTAGAAAAGAAAGCAAGGGCTTGAATGATTCTGATAGTTCGAGATGTTTTGAGAAATGAAATTTCTGACATGGACACTTGAAAACTTGATAGTGAATGGTTTTTCTGATTAGGAGGGTGGAAAGAAGATAGTTTGAGATTTCTGTGTTTAAGTGATTGTGTTTAAATTATATAGGTGGCTACCACCCTTAAAAGAAAAGTTTTGTTGATAATTCAACATCCTAATGCACAACCAAAAATTCAAGAAAATCCTTTACAAACATCATCTAACACACATCAAGCAATAAGGTTCAAACAAACAAACAAACAATCTAGTATTGTCATATAGCTAGGTTGATATGATCAATACACTAACACGATATCGTCGTTCTATTTAAGTGGTGGTCAAATCTACCTCTTTCGTGGGTGCTTCAAGTTCTTGTTCAACTTTCTTGAATATCTTCGAGGTGTTGGTCGTATCCTGGTTCTTCAGTGGTCTTTCATGCATGTAGAACTTTATGTTGCATCGTAGCTTTTCCATATGAAGCAGCAGAATCAGACTTAGACTATAAGAACATGGTCATCTAGAAAAAGATAAGAGGTTTTTAGAAGGTTGATAGTAGATGAGAATACGAGAAAGACATGGTGAAAAGATCTGTTTTTAGAAATGTGAAGAAAAATAGATTTTCAATCCTATGGTCAAACCTATTTCTATCCAAACCTAGGGTTTCGAACCTACAGGCAACACAGTGCTCTGATACCATCTGTAGCGTACCTGCACTTTTAATAAGGCAGATACCTGTGTATAGTGCAAATCCCTGGATCGATTCATTTGCACACACAGTTTACGATGTAATATCACAACAAAGCATCAATTATATTACATCGATGATCCAGAATTACAAAATATTTGTTACAAGTTGCATAGCGTAGAGCTAGCATTGACAACGTACACAGCGGAATACAATAGCAGTGAGTCTCTAATAACTTCCATGCTGCCACAGGCGAAAACATGTTGGTTGTAGACTCGAAACCTTTCGACGAAACCTCACTCGTCATCTGATCAAATCTGCAATAAGAAAAATATTGCAACAACGTGGGTCAGATTCCATTAAAAATGGAGTCTGGCAAGTGACACTATGGTGGACACTTAAGGCAGTAACTCTAAAGCCTATATGAATATTTGGCTGGTGGAGCTCAAGGCTAATTTGCATAAAGCCAATTTTTCCTACTCTTTTGAAAACACTTTTCTTGAAATCTCGACGAGTATGGCATGAAAACCATAAATCTCATCTTCCCTTGTTCACCCATCAAATTTTATTTCTGAAGTTGGAATGGTGTAATCCTCCGTTGACGTCCTTGATCAGCTGCTCAAAATTGTCCGTAACCGGGGACACGGCTAAGTACTTAGTTTTACACTCTGCATAGGTTGTGCACTTTCACCATTGTACCCATTCAACCCAAGGTATCCTTTACACACCATTTGTGATAAGGAAAGGAGAGAATGAGACGAGATCTTTCAGAAGCATTTTCCCTCCCCATGCTGGCTTGACCCGTTCCACCTAACATCCCCCTACATCTGCTTGTCAAGCCGGAGAGAGTCCACGCAACATAATTGATCAAGCCAGAGCCCATATGGCAATGGCTGCACTGGAAGCAATCGTCACTTGGAGTTCTTCAGATTCCTCTGTTCCTGGGTGGCCGTTCTCAAGTGTACATACTCTTTAGGAACCATAGAAATGGACCGAGTAGCCACTCAACATAAACCATCCGACCAATTACCACCCAGGTGTTTCATTAACTTAAGTGGATGTGCACTCTCAGGTAAAAATCACCATGCTCACAGCCCTAAGTAGAATAGAAATTCATCCTAGGCGAAGACAGCCCTGAGCACAGTCCTGAGTAGTCACTTAACATTTTGTAAAAATCTTTCATCAATTGCATAGCATCAATATTTCTGCTAAGTATGATATAGGAACCTAGACACAGGAATAAGGGATTCTACGCAGGTTTAGCATAGCAACACATGCATATAAAAATACACTAAGTAATGCATATAAAATAGGAAGTTTATGGGGTGTGCCACTTGCCTTTGAATGTTGTCGTTGTTCACAACTCTTTTCAACAACGAACGTTTGCTCTCCGTTTAATCTAAACAATATAAGCAAACAACAATACAACAATCAACAGCAAGCCAAACTCACCATGCATACAAACACATACTAGATGAATAAATAAGTTTTATAAAACTTTCTAAGAAAAATATGTTTATGCATGATGTGCAAAATATTCCTAAGGCTAGAAATGCTTGTTCATGCCATGGAAAATTTTTTAAGTTAATGTAAGGCAAATGTGTTGGTCAAAAAGGACTAAGGACTAAAGTCTTAAGTTGGATATACATACTTTGTTTTATATCTCCTTGAAACAAGCACTCTAATGGCTTAGCCATGATGTGCAAAATACTTAGAGAAAAATACTAAGTCATTTGTTCAAGATGATCACAATTATTATCAACTCTTTGTAAATTGGACATTCACTATAGTGAGAGAGACAGACACCCGGCCAGCCACTTAAATTGTGGAACAGGTCTCATGTACGTGGACATGTAAGGTTTGTTTCCAGGCCGCTTCATCCCACTATGCTGCTAGGATCCAACAACTTCAAGATGATAACATCATGATCAAAATTTGTTTAAGTCTAAAAGACAAGATTAGGAAAGAGGGAAAAGATAGAAAGAAAGATGTAGTTGTCCTCCAGGCTTCATCTCCAGACTTGTAACTTTCTTCTGGATGGGGTCTTGATTGAGTTCTTGGTAGTCTTGATGAATCTTCAGACTTGATGGTTCTTGTATCCTCGAGGCTGGTCTTGGTTTTACTTAGTCTTCATGAAATCTCAGAGGAGAAGAAAAGACAGAGATAGAGACTTAGAGAATAAAAGGGAGTTGGCCTTCTTGAACTTCTTCTCACTTTTCTTCTAAGTGCTTGACATCTTTGGGGATGCTTCCAGAGTCTGTTTTCTTCTAAGTCCATGAACTTCTTCTTGATTTTCTTCTAAGTGTTTCCTCCTTGAAGATACTTATGAAGTCTTGTTTTTGGCTAAGTCCTTCAATGGTCTTCTAGCTCCATCTTGAACATTACTAAGTGTCTAGTGCATAGCACTTTTCCCCAAAATACTAAGTTTGAAAATAATCCTATCTTAGAGAAAATGGGGAGGAGTTTTCCTTAGGGAAAATATAACTATAAAATATGCTATGCATGAAATGCAATTTTAAATCACAAGCAACATAACACTAATTTTTGTGAAGTTTATAAAATATGCATAAAGTTATACTTGCAATTTAATTAGTTTCTAATTTGCAAAACATAATAAAAGGAAACATATAGATTAAAGTTTTATGTGATTTATATTTTATATCACAATTTTCTTTATAGATGGTGTTAATAGTCAGAGGTGGTTTAATTATATTAATGCAATTTGATTTAATCAAAAATAATATTTCTATCAATAGTTATGTTGAAAATTTTCAATTTAAATATATATAACTATGAATTCATTCAAAAATTACTAAAAATATTTTATAGCAGTGGCATTAATTTACACATATTCTAAAGTTTCTAAAACATATTTATTTGCAATTTTTGGATTTATAGATTTAAAGTTATTACAAATATACTCAAATTCACCATTTGAAATTTGAATATTTTATACTAAGTCAAATTTGAATTTTGTCAGATCCAAATTATTCTACACATCCAGAGCTTTCCAAATATATAAAAATTATTAAATTTGGAGTTGTGGTTAAAACGTTATGATTGTTTTCATTACAGGGACTAATCTGCAAATTTTCCAATTAAAATTAAAATAGAAAATGAATTTACACGCTGGCGCTGACGTGGCTGACACGCGGCGCTGACGTGGATAAGTTATCTGATCTGGGCCGTCAGATCTGGATCTGACGGTCCAGATCGGATCGTACCGATTCGTCCTCGACCATCTAATCTAAGCCCTGGATCGCAGATCGGACGGTGCAGGGGGGCGTGGACCTTACCGGGCGGCGCAGTGGTCACCGGCGACGAAGGGGACGGCGGCGCGGCTCGGGATCGCACGGCCTCGACGCTGGAGCTGCTCCCCGGACGCGAGAAGATGACCACGACGTTCGGCGTGAAGCTGCGATGGCGATGGGGTCGTCTACGGCGAGCAGCGCGTCCTCGAGCCGTGCTGGTTCGTGGACGATGGCGCGGCGGTTCCGGCGAGCTCCACCCACGCCGATTTGCTGCGAAGAAGATCGAGGGGAGGGGTCAGGGAGATGCGCCAGGAGTAGGGAAAAAGGATGGGTAGGGTCTCGGGGCTTAGGGCAATCTACCTCGCCGGGGATAGAAGAGTTTCGGCGGCGGACGGTGCGGACTCCGGCGAGCTCCTCCGGCGGCCTGGGGGCACGGTTTAGCTAGGGTTTTGGGGGAAAAGACGTGGCGGGGTCCGGGGATTATATAGAGGGCTCCAGAGATCGGATCCCGCACGAATCGGAGAAGATTTGGATTCCGATTCGATCTCCTTTTTCTGCTCTTCGTTCGGTTAGAGGAAGAAGAGGATCTGCTGACGTCAGCATGACGTCAGCCAGTATTTTCTTTTCTGATTTTATTTCTTTAATTCATATCTTTTGATTTAAATGTCCAAATGATGTCAAATTAATTTCGAAAAATTTGTAAAAATAATATCTTGCTGTTAAACCAGTTGTGGGTATGTTTTGAATATTTTTGAAATTTAATATTTTGAAAAATTGCTTAATTACAAATTTGACACTTAAAGTCAAATTTGAATTTCTTTCTCATTTAAATTTTCGTTTGGCTATAATAAATTTGTAAAAATACCCCCATTTCAATATGTTTGAATTTAAGTTATTTAAAAAATATATTGCTGAATTCATTTATCTTTCTTTTGGCATAATATTAAAGAACTACATATAACCATGTCTTAGGAAATGTGAAATATAGGGTATTCAATTTTAATTGAAAATAATTTGTGCAACATTATAATTCATTTGAAAACTTCATAACATCTTTGGAAAGGATTTTTGTTTTAATTCTATTCTTATTTAGAATATATTATTCATTTCATGCTTTGAAAATAGATGAAATTCCTTTAAGCAAAAGAGATCTTTATTTGGTTAATTCAGTAATTTAAATTCTATGAAGTTGTAAGGTTATATACTATAGGCTTAAAATTTCCAAACTATATTTTAAACATAGTTAAAGGAATGAAAACCATTTAGTAATTATATACTATTTTGAATAATCTTATATTTATGAATAGATATGGCTAAGTGATTTAATTCAAATACAACTATTTACTTAAAATAAAATGAATTGTAGTTTGTAACATTTTTGTCAAATTATATTTTAAGGTTTTGAATTACATGGAATAATAAAATGTTTTAAACTGTGACATTGGAAATATTAAACTTTGAAGTCTTTTATAGTTGGTTTTCTCATACATTTAATATTGTATTTTAATAAAAGGAAAAGTTTTAAATTTTAGTGATTTTTGAACATTATAAAATGTTGGGATGTTACAGGATAAATGATACCAGCATCAAGAAGTATTAATACCTCATTTCCTACAATTTCCTTCATCTTAGGTATTAAACGACGTTGATGTTCAACAACTGGCTTCACATCGGGCTCCATATTAATAGAATGTTGACATATAGTAGGAGAAATCCCCTTCAAATCATCCAAAGTATAACCCATGTGTTGGGGGGATCATAACCCGGTAGGCCCACCGACATAGAAGCTAAGCCGGCCTGAAACGAGCCTAGGCCGGATCAAGCATAAAGACATGGGTCGGGTGACACGTAAGCCGGTGTGCGACGTGTGCCTTGGCCCGCAAGCTAGAAGGATTCAGAAGGCTGGAGACCAAGTACAAGACGGAGTCCTGCTAAGGAAAGAAGAGTCTTATAGGACTTAGAGTAGAGTCTGGGTATGATAGGAACCCGGACCCGTCCTTGTACCTCTAGCGAGACCCGCCGCCTATATAAGGGGGTCTCCTGGTTCCTAGAGATCTAGTTTCCAAGCACAAGTTCAATCCACACAAGTCATAGGAGAGACACCATTGTAATCTCGAGACCCGAAAGCTAAGGCGCCGAGTCCCGAAACCCTAATCAATAAAGCCGAAGCAGGAAGTAGGTCTTTACCTCAAGACGAGGGGTCGAACCTGGGTAAACCCTTGTTTCCCCACGCCACGCTAAACAAGCTCCTGATGTCGGAAACCGCCATGCCCCTCATCTCAAGTTACCTCCGGGTAACATCTGCCGTGACATTCCCACGGCAGTTGGCGCCCACCGTGGGGCCTGCGCATCACTTTTTTCAGGAGAAGCGCGGCGAGGTATGGAAAGCCTAGCTATCGGCCAGATCCACACGCTTCCAGGAGGGGAGCGGATCGTGGACGACTCCGGCTGGACATAAGAGGCGGATTTCTTGGAAGCCGGATCTATGCTCCTCTTTGGGCAGATCGATGTTTTCGTCGGTGTGATCCGATCTAGCGGAGCCGACAGAGAACAGTACGAGCCGGAGTTTGAATCAGAGTCCGGGTCAACCATGATGGCCTAGACGGACGGAGAAGAATCAGTTGGATCACCAGAAGAGAGAGAGTCGGCAATCCGGGTCACGGAGGACTCTATCGTCACCCCCATCAATATGTCACATCTGGATACAAACACGGAATCAATCTTACCCATGTTCGATGATCGTTATGGAGATGGACTCGTAGATGAGGATGACTCGGCACCGTTGGGACCCGTACGTCACATGACGGTTCACGCTGTGACCCGGGCACCACCGGCTAACGGAGGATCGGCTTCCGTGAGCGACGAGACGAGCGCCAAATTACTGGCGAGGCAGAATAGAGATAATTGGGATCAACACCAAGTTCCACCAGCAGCAAACTATGCGCCACCCAATCCCATGGTCGGAGGAGTTTTATCGACTTTCAGTTCTTTGGCTCATATGCAGACACCAGCTGCGGGAATCCCCCTTGGAAACCCGATACTTGCACAAACACCCATGCCATCGCCAAACCCGACCAAATTGGTTAGACCTCCTCTATTGCTGCAGCACGTACTCGCGGGAACATCATCAAGCCCGGCACAGCAACAGGGGGAGATAATAAACAATAGCACGGCTATGATGAGAGAGTTAGATGATCTGAGACAGGCAGTGGCAAGGGAAAATCAAGAGCGTGCAGACGAGATCCGGCGTATACAGGATAGAGAACAGCTTGTGATTCAGCAAGAGCAGAGTTTATTGGAAGAAAGGAATACCCTCAAGAGAAGAAGGGACGAGTTAACTGTTGTCCATAAAAGGAGACGCGGAAGCCGGCTCCACCTTCCAACCGGGACAAACACCATAGCACCTCAAGCCTTGGAGTTCCAGACAACACCAAACGCGGCACCTACACCAACACCAGTGGCAACGGTTCACCCGGCGCCAGGGGCAGGCGCACCCTTGACCGGGTTACCAGGAGCACCAGCGAGAAACTCGGCAGTAGCCGGAGTAGCATTCATCGAGCAACCACCACCACCCAGGTTTGATCCTCCTCCGGGTCATTACAATAAGCCAGTTGACAATATTTTTGCAGCGACACACGCCCTAGAGCAAATACCCTTCGACAACTCACCGGCTGGCTTAGAAGCAAGGAGATCCGTAGATCTATTACGGACGGCTGTGGTCCAGCAGAACAATAACCCGCGAGGCTCACAAGCTTTCAACTCAGAGCCGGTGAGGACCTGTACCAGAACCCGGCACCCAGAGCCGGTAGCAGCAAGTTCAGTTCAGAACAGGTTGGGACCGGTAAACCGGCCAGCCCCGCAACCAGTGCAACAACCACAGCCTCAACAACAACAGCAGCAGGCGACCGCGCCATCGAGGATGGTCACGCCTGCCGCCTCTGCTGCCCAGTTCATAGTACACAGTTCAAGAGCAAGACGCGCGGCAGCCGGACTTGCCGCACCAGAAGCCGGAGTGGGAGTCAGAGCCATGGCTCATCCCAGACCCATCGTTCACCTGCACCGGGTCACGGAGGAGGCTCGTCAGCAAACCTGACAGGGCACAAGTGTTTGTCGGATGCAATCAGATCGGAACCTTTTCCAGAAAAATTCAAAGAGCCAAGCAAGATTGTTAACTATGAGCCGAACATGAACCCGGAGACATGGTTGAGTGGATATAGTATAGCCATGGACATGAAGAACGAAACAGCAAACCTGTGTGTGAGATACCTGTACCTGATGATGGCAGAAGGAGCGCCCAAGATTTGGCTTGACCGGCTTCCGCCGAACAGCATCCATTCATCGGAGGAACTCAAGACGGCATTTATTTCAAATTTTGCCGGGACATGCAAGAAACAGTACACCGAGGCAGAACTGGATCGGTGTGTCATGAGGAAGACCGAGTCAGCAAGGCAATGGGTAGCCCGGATCACAGAGATTCTGCAGTCATCAATCAATATCTCAGCTCACACGATAATAACAACGATGGAGAAGAACTATGTTTTCCATTCTTTGACGCACAAACTCGTACGTATGAGTGAAGAGCCGGCTCGCCAAGACATCACCATTGGTGAAGTAGTTTCAATTGCTTAGAGGTATGCCGCGACAGACAAAAGAGTAGGAGAGACAGAAGAGAAGCCGAAGAATAACCTGGTCAACGCAGCGCTTAACCCGGCGCCAAATCAGAACAACGGAAATCAAAACAACAACAAAAGACCCTACGAGGGAGGAAATTCAGAGTTTGTTGGAACCACCCAGGCCTCGGGTTACAGAGGACCGAGACCCGGCGGAAACTTCAGTGGCGGCCCTGCAAGAGGACCAAACATCAGCGAGATATACAACATGTCGTGCCCTAGGCACGCCAAGAATGGTAAACCAGCCAGTCACACGTTAGCACAATGTGCTGACATGAGAGCATGGAGGAGACATGAGCAGTCTTTGGAGCAGAACCAATGCAACTTCAATGGAAACAATAGGAGCAGTGGTAATCATGGTAACCACGGCAATAACGGTAATCCGACCAACCAGGGGCAAGGGTCCGGGTCTTAGGGACCACCGAACAACAATGTCGGGTCAACTCAAAACCAAGGAGGAGGTTATCAACAAACTCCAAAAGAGCTTCATAGTCAGGGCCAGTATCATGTGTTCACCACTAGCACGTGCAGAAGAGAGCAAAAGTTGAAAGAAAGAGAGGTTAATGCCGTAGCAACAGCCTTACCAAAGTACTTGAAGTGGTCCGAACAGCCAGTTACATGGAGTAGAGAAGATCATCCGGAAGGGATAGAGCACCCGGGTCTCCTAGCCTTGGTGGTTGCGCCATAGGTTGATGGATTCCATTTGAACAAGGTTCTGATGGACGGAGGAAGCAGTATCAACATCTTATACCTGGACACATTACAGAGGATGGGTCTATCTGAGAGACGGCTAACACAGATATCAACAATTTTTCACGGCATAGTACCAGGAAAGTAGGCTCACCCGATCGGAAATATCTGTTTGGAGGTAGCTTTTGGACTAAGCAAGGCATAATACAAATCAAAGTACCTGACATTTGAGGTGGTAGATTTAAAGAGCCTATATCACGCTTTATTCGGAAGGCCGGCTTACGCCAAATTCATGGCGAGGCCGTGCTGTTTACCTCAAATTGAAGATACCGGGTCCCTAGGGGATCATCACGGTTGAAGGAAGCAAAGACATGGCAAAAGAGTGTGATCGAGGTGATGCCATCATGGCAGATCAGGCGTGTTCAGAAGAAGAGTTGAAGTACTACAAGTCTCAGGTAGACCCGGCTGACAAACATGTGCTGGATAAACCGGCTCACGAAGAAGAGAAGAAAAAATTCAAATCTGCTCAGGAAACCAAGATGGTTGATTTTGTGGAGGGAGACTCCTCCAAGCAGTTCTCGATCGGGTCTCACATGGACCCAAAATAGGAAAGCGCGGTCGTCGAGTTCATCCGTGAGCATCGCGACATCTTTGCATGGCCCCCTTCAGAAAAGGCGGGTGTCCCGAGCGAACTCGCCGAGCATATCTTACATGTTGATCCAGCAACAAAGCCAGTAAAACAAGGTCTGCGTCGTTTCAAAGCAGACAGGAAAAAGATCATTGAAGAGGAAATAGCCCGCCTTCTAGCGGCCGGCTTTATCATGGAAGTCTATCACCCGAAGTGGCTGGCTAACCCGGTCCTCGTGTTGAAAAAGAATGGAGAGTGGAGAATGTGTGTTGATTACACAAGTTTGAACAAAGTCTGTCTAAAGGATCCTTTTGCACTGACTAGGATAAACTATATAATCGATGCCACAGCCGGCAGCGAGTTGCTGTGTTTCCTGGATGCCTATTCCGGGTATCACCAGATCAAGCTCAAAGAAGAAGACCAAGAGAAGACATCATTCATCACACCCTTTGGAGCTTTTTGTTACAAGACAATGTCCTTCGGCCTTAAGAACGCAGGAGCAACGTACCAGAGGTGTATCCAGAAGTGTTTTGAGGATCAGATCGGACGCAACGTTCATGCTTATGTTGATGATGTGGTGTTCAAGTCACAAAAAGGCGGGTCTCCCCAAGATGACCTGAAAGAGACCTTCACCAACCTGCGCAAGTAGCAGATGAAGCTAAACTCGACCAAGTGCGTGTTCGGGGTTCCAGCAGGCATGTTACTCGGCTTCATAATCTCAGAAAGAGGAATAGAGGCAAACTCGGCCAAGATTAAGGCGATCATGAACCTTAAGAAGCCGGAGTGCGTAAACGATGTCCAGAAGTTGACGGGTTGCATCACAACCCTAAGCCGGTTCATATCAAGGATGGGAGAGAAAACACTTCCACTGTACAAGTTGTTGAAGAAATCAGACAAGTTCGTATGGGACCAGGAAGTGGATGACGCCTTTGAAGATTTAAAGAAAACATTGTCCACAGCGCCAGTCTTAGCGGCTCCCACAAGCAAGGAGCCAATGTTGCTATATGTCTCTGCCAACTCATGAGCCGTCCGTGCCGTGGTCGTCGTAGAGAGGAAAGAGGAAGGCAAAGAATACCCGGTTCAGAGACCGGTTTACTATGTCAATGAAGCCCTGACAGAGTCAAAACAGATCTACCCGCAGTGGAAGAAGTTGGTCTTTGGAGTCTTCATGCCAAGCCGGAAAATGCCACACTATTTCCAGTAACATCCCATAACAGTAGTGAGCTCGGCTCCCCTAGCAGAAATAATCAGAAACAGAGAGGCAACAGGTAGAGTAGCAAAGTGGGCCATCGAGATGGGACCTTATCACATCAACTATGAGCCAAGGACAACAATCAAGTCTCAAGCTTTAGCCGATTTCATCAATGACTGGACCGATTTTGACCACTTACCTCCTGCGCTGAGTATCAAGCATTGGGTCATGCACTTTGACGGGTCTAAGCTATTTGGAGGATCGGGAGTCGGCGTTGTTCTAACTTCGCCAAAGGGAGACAAGCTAAGTTATGTCCTACAGATACACTTCGAGCCATGCACAAAAAACATTGCCGAGTATGAAGCTTTGTTTCACGGCCTGAGAGTCGCCAAGGAGATGGACATCAAGAGGATCATGTGCTGTGGGGACTCTGACCTGGTGGCACAGCAAGTATCGGGGACCTGGGACCAGAAGGATGCTAATATGGCAGCATACAGAAGAGAAGTTGACAGGGTAGCTGGGTTCTTTTCCGGGTATCAAGTGGAACACATTGATAGAAGAAAGAACGAGGCATCAGATGCTTTATCAAGAATCGGCTCCAGGAGACCCCTGATACCACCCAATGTGTTCAAAGCCGAGTTATACCATCCATCCGTCAAGATTCCAACAGAAGAACAACTTGCGGTACCAGATGACCCGGAGTCCCAGTTGGTTGCCGCCTTACACCAAACCCCGTCATGGACAGAGTCGTATCTGGCTTACCTGCTCAGAGAGGAGCTACCACGAGACGAAGTTCTGGCAAGACAAATTGTACGCCGGGCTAAGGCATATGTCATCATCAATGGCGAGTTACATAAGAAGTGTCGGCCTAGTGGAAACTGGGGTATGGAGAGCCCATTCCCCCCAGTCCTCGCACGCGGGCTAGTCGGACGAAACGACTAAGGACAAGGCATCACCGCCTGGCGGGATCCTCGAGAGGCAATTCCCCTCGAGGGCCTGAAGAGGAAACGAGGGCCTCAAGGGACCTCTCGCCTCAGGGGACCCTCCCGAGGCGCCAGCTCGCCTCGAGGGAGCCCCGCAGGAATCTCCCCTTAGGCCTCCCCGCGCCTGAGGGGAAACGTCACGGCCAAGGAAGCACGGCAAGATGCACGTGGCCTCTGCCACGCACATGCAGTGTCGCACGCACCCCCGTCGCTGTCCTTGGCGATAAAGTGGTCAACAAAGCAGCTCTGCCTGTTGCGCAGCTGCCAGGACCTTCTACTCTGACGATAAAGCAGGTGGACAGCACAACCCTCCAAAGGAGGACGTCATCGTGGGCTCCACCTCAGAGACTGCCCTCCCTGCGGGCAGTACATCGCGGTCGTCCGCCGGTCGGCCACCGCGCCCACCTTTACCAGCAATGGACCGAGTCCATGGACGAATGGAGCACGGTGGACTCCTACACCACCCTGCCACTGGCATGTGGGAACCACCTTGAAGGCCAAGCCGAAGGAGAAGGCCAGAGGCACCTATAAAAGGGGCAAGACGTCCATCGTAGCACAGGTCGGCTCTTTGCGCACAGCAACCCTTGTAAACCCTAGCTACACTTGTTAGGAAAGCCTCTGCCCTGAGGAGGAAGAAGACGATCGCTTCCCTCCCCAGACAAGAACTGCCTCAAGGGGGCTTTCGGCAAGATCCATTGTACTGTAACCTTCCACATCTAATACAGACAAGCAGGAGTAGCGGTTTTACCTCCCCACGAGGGCCGTGAACCTGGGTAAAGGCTGGTGTCTCCCTTCGTGTGTGTGTGTCTTCTTCGGGTCCTGCGAGCAATGTCGCGGAGCCACTCGAGGGTCTGACCTCCGTGTTCAATCCCCTTCACGAACTACTCTTCAGGAAGTGACTACCCCCGGTTCTTGGGAGTCATAACCCGACATTTAGCGCGCCAGGTAGGGGATTGAGGCGCGTCTACAACTTCGAGTTCGTCTCCGCGCCATGGTGAACACCCGTGCCACCCGCGTAGCCCGCGCAAACCGACGTGCGCCCGCAGGAGCACGTGTGCCGCCAGGCGCCGCGACCACCCGCGCACGGCGGGGCCGACCCCGCCACGAAGAGCATGTCCCTTCTGGCCCTCACGCGGAGGCGCCGGAGCGCGACGCCGAGCACCAGGAGGACGCGCAGTCGTCCCACCCGACGCAGCACCCGAGCGGCTCGGGCCCGGGAAGGACGGACCAAGCGCCCCACACCGCGCTGCTCATGGCGCAGGAGCTGCTACGCTACCAGCCCACCGCTGAGGCCCACGAGCAGTGGCTCCAACGCCTCAACCACCTGGTCGGCATCGCCACGACGCGTCGCGCTCCGTCGCAGTCCAACCTGCGCCCCTCTCTCGCGGGAACGGTCGCGACAAACGCGCCTCCGCCACCTCCGGGGCCTGCACCGGCTGCGGCTCAGAAGGCTGCTTCGCACGCGTCCTCGCCGCACGATTGGTTGATCATGCAGCGCACTGCGCCCGACGCCCGCGTGGGAATGGAGCTCCAGCGAGACCGCAAGAACAGGCTCGTGGAGGAGATTGGCCAGGCGGACCAGCAGAACCGCGACGCGCTTTAGCATGGGGTCACCACGTACGCCTTAGGCTGCATGGCGTTCACCCGTTCTCTGCGCCGCGTGGTCTGGCCCCCAAAGTTCCGGCCTACTCTCCCCAAGGGCTACGACGGCTCTAGCAACCCCATCGAGTTCCTGTAGCTCTACACCACCTTCATCCAAGCTGCGGGAGGAGATGACAAGGTCATGGCTAACTGGTTCTCCCATGCGCCTCGCGACTCTGCGCTGTCGTGGCTCCTGAATCTCCCTGAGGACTCTGTGAACTCCTGGGAGGAGCTCTGCAAGCAGTTCGTCTCCAACTTCAAGGGGACGTACGAGCGCGCCCTCACCCACAACGACTTGCGCGCTGTGGTGCAGAGGAAGGATGAGACGCTTCCCAAGTACATCCAGCGCTTCAGCCAAGTGCGCAACAAGATCCCGAACATCCCTGACACTCAAGTCATCGCCGCCTTCCGCGAGGGCGTCACGAACAGCAGGATGCTCGAGAAGCTGGGGATCCACGACAAGCTCACCTATGTGGTCAAGCTGTTCGACTTGGCGGACAAGTGCGCCAAGACTGAAGAAGGACTCCTCTTCGTGAAGATGTCCTCGAGAGGGGACGATCACGCTGAGGGGTCCAGGAGCCAGAAGAAGAAAGAGGCCAAGGAGCAGCCCAAGCGCAAGGCTACCGCAGTTCTTGCGGCAGAGCCTGACGCAAAGGGCACCCGCAGGGACTCCCTTGAGCCCGGAGAAAGAAGAGATGATCACCGCCCGTTCTGCATCTACCACAACAGGTGCGGCCACTCCACGGAGTCTTGCTTCGACCTCAAAAGGTTGAGCAAGGAGCACGAGGAAGTAGAAGGCAGTGGTAGCCGTGGCCGAGGCCGTGGCTACCGCGGGAGCGGACGCAAGGGCGGCTACCAGAAACCGTCAGGAAATCAGACCAACGCCGTGGCAAAGAACGGCAACCTCCCTGACGAGGAAGACGACGGCTCCCAAGCCCCAAGAGCCGCCATACCTTGCATCCTCGGGGGGCGTAGGCGCCAAAGTCGAACAACCAGTTCAATCAGTTCGCCCGCGAGCTCAACGCCGCCCTCCCAAGCACGGAAACCTCCAGGCCCCTCAAGTGGTCGCAGTACACCATCGCCTTCGACGCTCAGAACACACCAAGTCCACCAAGACTTTTGGAACCCTCCTGCTGGTCTGCACCCCCACCATCGACAATGTGGCTGTCTCCAAGACGCTCATCGATGGCGGAGCAGGCCTGAACGTTATCTCCATAGATACGTTCGAAGCGCTTCAAGTGCCCTACGAGCGGCTTATGCCCTCGAGGCCCTTCACGGGGGTCACCAGCGGCTCGATCGAGCCTCTAGGCCAGGTCAGGCTTGCCGTCACCTTCGGGAGCGAGGAAAATTACCGCACCGAGCACATCGACTTTGATGTCGCGCACATCGGCCTGCCGTACAACGCCATCCTCGGCTACCCCGCGCTTGCGAATTTCATGGATGTCACGCACCATGCGTACAACATGGTCAAGATCCCCGGCAGCGCCGGCACGATCACCATACGTGGGCATGTCCTGGACGCTACGCGCGCTGTTGAGACGGCCTACAAGACCGCCGCCATGGCCTTCCCCGCAGAAGAGGACCAAGAGCCTCTCGAGTGGCCCAAGAAGAAGAAGCAGTTGTTCTCCCAGGAGGCAGTTGCCACCAAGAAGATCTCTCTGAGCTCAGGTAGCTCGGGGGCTGAAGGCTCGGGGGCTAGCGTCACCATTGGCGCCGCGTTGCCTCCCAAATAGGAAAGCGCGCTCGTCGCCTTCCTCCAGGCAAACTCTAACATGTTTGCATGGACACCGTCAGATATGTCTGGTGTACCGAGGGAGGTGATCGAGCACCACTTGGCCGTGTGCCCAAATGCGCGCCCCGTCAAGCAAAAAGCAAGAAGGCAAGCCCCCGAGAAGCAACCATTCATCGTCAAGGAGGTCGAGAAGCTCAAAGCGGCAAAAGTCGTTCGCGAAGTCGCGCATCCCACTTGGCTCTCCAACGGCGTGGTAGTCCCAAATCCCGCCGGAGGAGGCCGTCTCTGCATCGACTACACTGATGTAAACAAGGCCTGCCCCAAAGACCCTTATCCCATGCCCAGAATTGACCAGATTGTGGACTCCACGGCAGGCTGCGACCTCCTCTGTTTCCTTGATGCCTTCTCTGGTTATCACCAGATAAAAATGGCTAAGGAGGACGAGGAGAAGACGGCTTTCCTCACCCCATGCGGTGTGTATTGCTACGTATGCATGCCCTTTGTCCTAAAAAATGCCGGAGCCACTTTCTAGAGTTTGATGAGGATAGCCCTTGGCGTGCAAATGGGGTGAAACGCCGAAGCATATGTTGATGACATCGTCGTAAAGTCCCGAGAAGGAAATAAACTCCTCGAAGACCTTGAACAAACCTTCGCCAGCCTGCTCAAGGTGAACATCAAGCTCAACCCTGCCAAGTGCGTCTTTGGAGTCCCTTCAGGCAAATTGCTTGGGTTCCTCGTGTCTCATCGGGGTATAGAGGCAAACCCAGACAAAATCAAGGCCATTGAAGACATGCAACCTCCACGCAGGCTCAAGGACATGCAGCGCCTCGCAGGCTGCATGGCCAGCTTGGGCCGATTCATCTCCAAGTTCGGTGAAAGAGCCCTGCCGTTCTTCAAGATCATGAAAAGAACGAGCACTTTCAAGTGGACCACTGAAGCTGAAAAAGCATTTGAGGACTTGAAGAAGTATCTAGCCAGCCCACCAGTAATGGTCGCCCCAAGGCCTGGCGAGCACATGAAGCTGTACTTATCAGCTACTCCACAAACAGCCAGTGATGTCCTTGTAGTGGAAAGAGAAGAGACAGTACTCCACAAGAAGAGTGCAACCACTCCAAAGAAAAGGCCTCCTGATAAGGAGCTCGAAGAAGAGGCAGCCCTCACAAACCCAACGTCAGGCCCAAAGCCCCTTGAGGCGAACCCCCTCGAGGCACAAGTCAATCCACTTGAGGCCAACCCCCTCGAGGCACAGGGCAAGCCCCCTGAGGCAAACCCCCTCGAGGGCCAAGATGTGCCACCTCATGTGAAAGACGCCAAGGCAACAGGAACTACCCTCGTCGAGCATCCAGTTTACTTCGTCAGCACAGTGCTGCGTGATGCTCGCGAGCGGTATACGATGCAGCAGAAGCTTCTCCTCGCTCTCCTCGTCGCCTCAAGAAAGCTGCGACACTACTTCCAGGGGAACCCCATCACGGTGGTCACCTCATTCCCCCTGGAGCAAATCATGCGCAACCCAAACGCAACAGATCGTGTCGCGGGATGGAACATCGAGCTACAGCCATTCAATTTGCGCTTCGATACCACAAGGGTAATCAAAAGAAGAGCGCTGGCTGACTTCGTCGCCGAATGGACTGACCCAACCCCTGGAGAGCCCTTGGGAGAAGAGCACGAGCCCTCTGGAGCCGCTATGCCCAGCCACTGGACCATGAAGTTCGACGGAGCTTTCGCTTGTCGCCACGGCGGGGCAGGCGTAGTCCTGATCTCACCCAAGGGAGACAAGTTGTATTACGCAGTCCAGCTGTGCTTCGGAATTGACAAGATATCCAACAACATCGCCGAGTATGAAGGGCTACTTGCTGGCCTACGCGCGGCGATCGCCCTAGGCGTCAAGCATATACTCATCAAGGGCGACTCCCAGCTGCTCGTCAACTTCTCCAACAAAAGCTACAAGCCTAAGGACGACCACATGGCCGCATACCTTCAAGAGGTCCGTAGGCTTGAGAAGAACTTCAGGGGAATGGAGCTCATGCACATCCCAAGAAAGGAGAACCAAGAGGCTCATGACATCGCCAAGCGCGCATCAAAGAGGCAAGCTCAGCTGCCAGGCGTTTTTGAAGAAAGACTCGTCAAGGCATCCATAAAGCAGCCTCAAGAGGCCATGCCCGCAAGCACAAACGAAGCGCTCCCGCCACCCCCTGCAAGCGGAGCCCCAGCATGCGGGCCTCCCACAGGGGAGCGTCTGTTGCTCACAGCGGTGCACCAAGAAACAGGATGGATTGACGAGATCAAGGACTACCTCTGCAAACGGATCCTTCCTGAGGAAGATGTTGAAGCGGAGCGAATTGCCCGCCAAGCAAAATCATTCCAAATCCTCGAAGGAGTCCTCTATCGCAAGCGCCCAAACGGCATCGCGCTCAAATGCGTCCCTCCTGAAGAAGGAAAACTGCTGATTAAGGACATCCACAGTGGGGAATGCGGCCACCATTCATGCGCCCGCACCCTCGCAGGCAAAGTCTTTAGGAGCGGATTCTACTGGCCTCAAGCGCTTCAAGATGCAGCGGACATCATTCAAGCTTGTGAAGCCTGCCAATTCCACGCCAAGCAAATCCACCAACCAGCGCTGGGGCAACAGACCATTCCGCTTTCGTGGCCGTTTGCGGTCTGGGGGCTAGACATCCTGGGACACTTCCCAACGGCGCAAGGTGGATATCGCTACCTCTTCGTGGCCATTGACAAGTTCACAAATTGGCCTGAAGTGGAGGCGACGCGGACAATGACAGCAGGCGTGGCGGTGAAATTCATCAGAGGCCTGGTCTGCCGCTTCGGAGTGCCTAACCGCATCATCACCGAGAATGGCTCACAATTCACCAGTGGCATCTTCAGATCCTATTATGAAAAGATGGGCATCAAGCTCTCCTTCGCTTCAGTCGCCCATCCGCAAAGCAACGGACAGGCAGAGCGCAAACGCAGAGGTCCTCAAAGGCCTAAAGACCAGGACCTTCGATATCCTCAAGGGCCACGGCAAGGGCAGGATCAACGAGCTACCCTCGGTGCTCTGGTCCATCCGTACCACGCCACCCAAGCCCACCGGGGAAACACCGTTCGCCCTCGTCTATGGAGCCGAAGCAGTCCTTGCCACAGAGATAAAGCATGGATCCCCACGGGTCCTTGCCTTTAACGAGGACCAGCAAGAGGACCTCCACAACGACGATCTGCTGCTCCTTCAAGGGCTACGACGCCACGCGGCCCTCCGGGCGGCCAAATACCAGCGGGACCTGAGGTGCTACCACAGCCGCAACGTGCGCTCGCGCACCCTGGAGGCAG
The DNA here is from genome assembly GCA_026929855.1 of Poa annua. NCBI lineage: Eukaryota > Viridiplantae > Streptophyta > Magnoliopsida > Poales > Poaceae > Poa > Poa annua. The sequence continues at coordinate 101,006,704 of CM049427.1, forward strand.
GCGACCTCGTCCTCGGGCGAATCCTCTCCAGGGAAGGCCTCCACAAGCTGTCCCCGATGTGGGAAGGTCCCTACAGGGTCACCCACATCGCCAGGCCTGGCGCGGCTCGCCTCGAGACGCAAGATGGCATCCCCGTCAAGAATCCATGGAACATCATGCACCGGCGCAAGTTCTACCCGTGATCATTGTCACGTCGAGACTTCAAGCGAACGAGGCAGCCTACGGCTCAACCTCCAAGCATTTTCGTCTCTAGAGGTTAAAATGCTCACGGCTTAAACCTCCAAAAAAAATGCTTTGTCTCCTAAAGGAACAAATGCAACCGTGGTCATTGCCACGCCCGTGATCATTGTCACGTCGATACTTCAAGCGGACGAGGCAGCCTACGGCTCAACCTCCAAGCATGGTCGTCTCTAGAGGTTAAAATGCTCACGGCTTAAACCTCCAAAAATATGCTTTGTTTCCAAAAAAGGAACAAACGCAACCGTGGTCACTGCCACGCTCGTGATCATTGTCACGTCGAGACTTCAAGCGCACGAGGTAGCCTACGGCTCAAACTCCAAGCATTGTCGTCTCTAGAGGTTAAAATGCTCACGGCTTAAACCTCCAAAAAAATGCTTTGTCTCCTAAAGGAACAAATGCAACCGTGGTCATTGCCACGCCCGTGATCATTGTCACGTTGAGACTTCAAGCGGACGAGGCAGCCTACGGCTCAACCTTCAAGCATGGCCGTCTCTAGAGGTTAAAATGCTCACGGCTTAAACCTCAAAAAATATGCTTTGTCTCCCAAAAAGGAACAAACGCAACCGTGGTCATTGCCACGCCCGTGATCATTGTCACGTCGAGACTTCAAGCGGACGAGGCAGCCTACGGCTCAACCTCCAAGCATTTTCATCTCTAGGGGTTAAAATGCTCACGGCTTAAACCTCCAAAAACATTCTTTGTCTCCTAAAGGAACAAATGCAACCGTGGTCATCCACGCCCATGATCATTGTCACGTCGAGACCTCGAGCGGAAGAGGCAGCCTATGGCTAAACCTCCAAGCACCCGTGTCTCTAAAGGTTAAAACGCTCACGGCTTAAACCTCCAAGCTCTAAAGGCTTCTCTCAAGGGGAAACCCTCCGAGTTCTCCATTAAACGAGCCACCGCAGGCCGTCGAGAGTCTCGCCCACTAATAAGTGGTCCCAATGCCTCGACATGGTCAAAGCATTAACTTGGCAACCTCAAGCATAATGACTCAATTTATTTCCCAAGTGAACTTCGCGCCTCGGCGCCGTTTTAAAAAATCGTTTGGGGGGTTTTATTTCCACATTACTTTGTTAAAGTGTGCGCTTATATCTCTCCTCATGCGTACCTCGCGAGTGGGGGCTGAGTACGGTGCCAGTGCCTCAAATGACACACCAGCAGCACTGCAAAATCGAAGAGTCCGAGCTCTGGCTGGAGGGCAAGATCCCACAAACACGCCATCTCTACAGAGGACCTTGGTACTTACTCTCCTCGCAAGGAACACCTGAGGGGACCTATAAGCGCGCACGAGCCCTTTGAGCCGTGTTCCAGTGCTTGGGTTCGCCCTCTAACATATGCAGGGAAATCCCCCTACAAACCTGAAGAGCCGTCCAGGAGCGACCCCTCAAGTGGGCAACCTCGCCAGGTGAAGAGCCCTCCAGGAGCGACCCCTCAAGTGGGCAACCTCGCTAGGCGAAAAGCCTCCCCAGGAGTGATCCCTCAAGCAGGCAACCTCGCCAGGCGAAAAGCCTTCGCAGGGCGAAAACCTCAAGAAGCTTAGTCTCGCACCCACGCTTTAAGAGTGTTTTTCTCTCCCTAGCGCGTGTTTGCCCCTCAAGTGACTTCGCTTTCCCTTACGCTTCATGGACTACTCGCACGTCTAAGGGGGGCACTTGAGCATCGCGACTCAGGGCTCTTACCTCTCCTAGGCCTAAACTCCCCCCGGCCTTGCGGAGTCATCGCTCCTGCATACCGAAGTGGCAGAGTCATGGCACGAAGAGATGGGACCTACCGACGCAGAGAACAAATAGGCATGAAGATGAGTCCAAAGAGACCTCACGGGGGGCAAACAAACTCGAATTAAACATCAATTGAAGAGTATATTACATGCCAAAGGTCTTATAAATGTCTAAGCACACAGCTGTTGCAGATACAAGCGCACGCAGGCGCAGTAAAGAAAGGCTCATGGGGAAGCATCGCCGCCTTGGGCCTCCTCCGCAGCACCCTCTTCATCCTCGGCGGGGCTGGCCTCCTCCTCGCTGTCTTCAGCTGCAGCCTCCGTGCACCTGAAGCGGTTGCAGAAAGCGTCAACCTGCTCACAGAGGGAACCGGAGACCCGCCGCGCGTCCTCGCCTTGAGCAGCCTCTGTAACGGAGGAGATGTCGAAGCCTGGCGTGAGGAGCTTGAGGTTGGTGAAGATGTGATCCACAACCACCCCCAGGAGCTGCCGGCTCTCGTCTTCGATCAGCTCACGAAGCTCGATCGCCTCGAAGAGCTGGTCGAAGTAGACCAGGTACATGGCAGCATCGCCGCGGCCCGGAACGTCGGTGTGCGGCGCATCTGCACCGAGCCACGCGGCGAGCTCGTTGCCACGAGCGACCAACGCCTCAAACATGCGTTCGCGCTGCTTCGAGAGCGCGCGAGCTGTAGTAGCGGAGTCTGAGGCCTCCGCCGCCCGCTGCATCGCCGGGGCCACCTGCACCTCCACGTCCTTGGCCAAGGTGTTGAGGTCATGGACAGCTTCGGTGCGAGCCTCCTCCGCTCGGCGACGGGCATCCTTGGCGCGCTTGAGGCGGTCCTCCAGCTTGGAGTTGGCCCTCTCGAGCTCGGCGACCCGCCGAGCATCCGCGGCGTGCTTGACCTTGAAGCGCTCCTCCTGTGCCAGGGCCAAGTCGCGGTACTTCTGAGAAGTGGACTTGCGGAATTGCTTCTCGCGCTCCACGAGGGCGTCGTCGACCTCCTTCTTCTTCTCAGCGAAACGCCGCTCGAAGCACTCGTAAGCTATCTTCTGGGTAGCTATGTTTTCGTCGTACTTCGAGATCGCTTTGGCCAGGTCTCCCTCTCGCTCCTCGAGGGCCTCGCGCTGGGTGACCAGGTCCTTCTCCACCTGGAGGCGCTGCTCCTCGCGCTGCTGCAGCTCCTTCTCCTTGAGGGCCAGCTGCCGCTCACGCTCGGCAAAGACCTTGCGGTCCTCCTCCAGAGCGGCCGAGGCGGCCTGGTGGGCGGAGAGCAGCTGGGTCTCCAGCTGGCCCAGCTCACGGCGCTTCTACGCCAGCGAGCCCTCCATTGCCTCGCGCTCCGCCTTGACCTCACGCAGCAGCTCCGCCGCAGCCTCGCGTTCCGCCTGAAGGGGGTCGAGCAGCTCGGCAGCATCACGGATGGCCCCCTCGCGGATCTCTTTGGCAAAGCGGGTGGCCTCCTCGCGTGTGGCCTGCAGCGCCAAATCCTCCAGCCGGCGCGCCTCGACCGCCGCGTGGAAGGACGCCCACGACTCCGCCAGCTCCTCCTGCGGCCGAGCGAGCCAGATGTCCCCGAGGGCGAGGTGAGCCTCTAAGCCCTCCAGGGATTCCCTAACAAGGCCGAAGGCGACCTCGCGGCGCCCCGCGCTCCAGTCCTAGCCGCGAAGCGCCAGCGCCTGGCTCGAGGAGGGCCCGGCCCCAGCATCGAGTCCCGCGGGAGCAGCTGTGGGGAGAGCTCGGGGGCTAGCCTGAGCCCCGCCGGTGCCCGCGCCCGTATCCTCTTCAGGCCCGCAGCCGCGGGACGCTCCTCGCCTCCATCTTGGCGAGGAGGAGAGAAGGAATCTCCCCCGGCAGACGCGCCTGCACCTACTGAAGCCTCGCGCGTCTCCATCGCAGGCTGCGCGGGAGCAGCGGGCGCAGGCGGCGGGGTAGACACGCGCGGAGGCGTCGGCGCGCGAGGCGGCGTTGGTTCGCGCGGCGGTGTGGGCTCAGGCGCAAGCGTGGCCACGCGAGGAGGAGTAGAGGCGCGAGGCTGCGCGGAAGTCCTCTCCTCAGGGCCTTACGCTCCCAGAGGCTCGCGGGGCGCTACAGGCACATCTGGGCTTGTTGCGCCTCTTCCGCCTGAGGCCCTGCCACCCCCGCCGAAGGCGCAACTTGCACCACTTGAGGCGCCTCCTCGAGGGGGATCACGGGGGCTGCCTCCACAGGCCTCGCGGCCTCGTCAGCCATGGCCCCTGCCGTGGCGCTCTTCACCTCGGATGCCTTGCGGAGCCGTCGGCGCTTCGCGGGCGCAAAGGCACTGACAGGAGCCCAAGAAGAGACTTCAGGAAAAATAAATGCAAGGGAGAAAGCTAAAAGACGAATGAGCCAAAGTTGTGAGCACTAACCCTAAAGGTGGGGCGCCAGCGTCGACCCACGCCAGGCCTGGCGAGCGCCATGAAGGGAAGGGCTTGGAAGCAGGCTTCGCAGGGGGCGCCTCTGCCTTCCTCTTGGAAGAGACGTCAGACGGCCTCACCCCTGGGTTGTCCAAGGCGGCTTTGGTGCGAGCCCCGCGCCTTCCTGGAGAGGCCTCCGCGCCCGAGGCCTCTCCTTCCTCAACCTCCTCCTCCACGGGGCGCGAGGGCGCCACCACGAAGGCGTCTTCATCGCCTGACGAGATATCGCAAATCTCGTCAGTAAATGGCCCAGCTCTCGAAGAGGAAACCTCCCCAGCCGCGGCCTCCTCCTTACCTAGGCCAGCTCCTGAGGGCGTGGGAGAGTCGGCCCCCTCCGCTCCCCACGTGACCGGCATCGGCGCCTCGAGGTCCGCCTGGCATGTCGGGGTGAACGGAGGCATACCCTCCAGGAGGTGCATTGTCGGGAGGGTACTTCCCCGGTACCCTGAAGGTATGGGGCTGTTGTCTCAATGTTGCAGGTAAAAGCACATTTAAATGATGAAGGAGTAAAGAAAAGAGAGGAAAGAGGAGTCCTGGGCTAGAATTGATGGTCTCGGTGTGCATTTGGGCTAGCCCATCGCCTACTCGGATCAACCGAGATGCCCAACTCGGTGGGTCAGCGCAATCCTCGTCTCGGTCAACCTGGCATCCACCACGATCCCCTCATCTCGATGCCACGACCTCCTGCTTCGGCCTCGTCCTAAACCTCCTGCACGACCGCGTCGCCTCCCCCGAGCTCCCCCAACCGCCACCGGCGTTCGCTGCTCCGGCATGCCGCTCTCGCCACCATCGCCCCCGACCCCGGCCCGCCATCGATGTCCTCATCTCCCCCCCGAGCTCCTCGACCCCGCCCCGACTTCCACGACCTCGGACTCGGTACCCCCGACGCCGACGCGTGCGGCTCCGCCGCCGGCCGCCCGAGTTCCCCACGACCTCGGATGGAGCTGCAGGGCGCTGCCTCGCCCCCGGGATAGGCCTCCTTCCACGCCCGGCATCACCAACCTCGGCGCCCCTCCGCCTCGCTCGGGACGCCCCCGGTCTCCTCCGGCTCCGGCACGCCCCCTCTCCCACGTCCCCCACCGGCTTCCCCGCCTCGGCCCCGACTTCCACGACCTCAGCCGCCACCGGCGTCCGCTCAAGCCCGAGTTCGGCAGGCCCGCACCGCGCCTAGCTCGGCTCCCCCCGCCTCGGCTCCGGCTTCCATGACCTCGGTCGCTACCGGCATCCACGGCCGCCGCCGCCACCTCGGTTGCCTTCGTCTCCCCGACCCCGGCCTTCGCACCACCTCGGGAGCGTCCCCGGCGCGCGGGCGGTGTCGGCAGCGCTCCAGGACTGCTCCGTTCCGGACAGGACCTCGACTCGGCAGGGACAGAATCGACTCGGCAGGGACAGTGCCATCCGGGTTGGGTGTTGTTGGTATATTATCCTATCCTCGGTTGACTGATATGAGTAAATCCGAAGACAGGAGCTACGGGACAAGTAAGCACGCACGCCGCGCGGGTCAGACCAGTACCCGGGTGTGGCACAATACAAATCCTGACATACGCTACAGTACCGCTACAGTGCCCCGGGATGTGACAACAGTACACTGCTGCTGACATCGTGAGCAGTGTGACAAAACTCCATCAGTCAAATCGTGAACAGTGCGCAGTGAATAGTGTTCTTTGTCCCCTTGTCCCTGGCTTGTCCCCTGGGCTCTCCCTATATAAAGGGCACCAGGGGAGAGACAGAGAAGAGGCCACCAGCCCACCACTTCATTTCCCCCCTTCTCATTTGCTCTCAAGACCTCATGGAGGCAAGTGTAGCAGCTCATGGAGCGTGTTGTAACCCGGATAGTAAGAGAGGAAATATACCGAGTAGGCTAGATGCTGCAGTAGGGGTTTTATCTCCTCACGAGAGCCCCGAAGCAGGGTAAATCCTTGTGTCCCTGTGTCGGTTGTGTTTACCTGCGCGCGAGTTCATCGCGCAATCCCTCCCCGAGATCCCCTAGCGTCCATCGGCCCCACAAATTAGCCTACCCGTAGGCATCTGTCTGTTCGCCACCACGACAGTTGGCGCCCACCGTGGGGCCGAGTGGCGCTTGCGGGAACAATTTCGGACGGGACCCGACATCCTAAATCCGGGATCCCTACGCTGCGGGCAGTGGTCACTGACATCCTGCGCCGCGGGTAGCGGTCACCGGCATCCCAAAATCCGGGATCCCTACGCTGCGGGCAGTGGTCACTGACATCCTACGCCGCGGGTAGCGGTCACCGGCATCCCAAAATCCGGGATCCTAAATCCGGGATCCCTACGCTGCGGGCAGTGGTCACCGACATCCTGCGCCGCGGGTAGCGGTCGCCGGTATCCCAAAATCCGGGATCCTAAATCCGGGATCCCTACGCTGCGGCCAGTGGTCACTGACATCCTGCGCCGCGGGTAGCGGTCACCGGCATCCCAAAATCCGGGATCCTAATCCGGGATCCCTACACTGCGGGCAGTGGTCACTGACATCCTGCGCCGCGGGTAGCGGTCACCGGCATCCCAAATCCGGGATCCTAAATCCGGGATCCCTACGCTGCGGGCAATGGTCACTGACATCCTGCGCCGCGGGTAGTGGTCGCCGGTATCCCAAATCCGGTATCCTAAATCCGGGATCCCTACGCTGCGGGCAATGGTCACTGACATCCTGCGCTGCAGGTAGCGGTCGCCAGTATCCCAAATCCGGGATCCTAAATCCGGGATCCCTACGCTGCGGGCAGTGGTCACTGACATCCTGCGCCGCGGGTAGCGGTCCCCGGCATCCCAAAATCCGGGGTCCTAAATCCGGGATCCCTACGCTGCGGGCAGTGGTAACTGACATCCTGCGCCGCGGGTAGCGGTCGCCGGCATCCCAAAATCCGGGATCCCTACGCTGCGGGCAGTGGTCGCTGACATCCTGCGCCGCGGGTAGCGGTCGCCGGCATCCCAAAATCCGGGATCCCTGTGCTGCGGGCAGTGGTCATTGACGTCCCTGCGCTGCGGGTTGAGGTCGCTGACATCCCTGCGCGGCGGGTTGAATTCGCTGGCATCCCTGCGCGGCGGGTTGAGTTCGCCGACATCCCTGCGCTGCGGGTAGAGGTCGCCGACATCCCTGCGCTGCGGGTAGAGGTCTCCGACATCCCTGCACCGCGGGTGGAGGTCATCGATGTCCCCGCATCGCGGAAACCGGTCATCGACATCCCAAACCGGGATCCCTGCGTCACGGGCACCAGCCGTCGGCACCTGCCCCGACACTCATCATCAACAGACCCCTGGCGACTGCACACCAGTTACCTGGGTTATGTCGCCTCCGACATCCCCAACCGCTCCTGTGCTCCGTGAGTATCGTCGTATGTACCTTGCAATTATGTTATCTTAGATTTATTCGAGAGATGCCCATGCATGCTTAGTTTAATTGTTTACCCGGGAACGAGATATCGTAACCCGGGGACTGCCCTGTTTCACCTCTTTGTCATCTATGTGTTTTCCCCGGGGGCAAGATGTCTTGACCCGGGGACTGGCTTACCGTTTAGTTCTACCTTGCATGCTAAGTCGGTAGAGTTGCTCAGTTTGTATTTATTTATATGCTTGGCGTATCTTGGTTCCTGTGGTGTAGTTTGTGTGCCGCATCCCGAAACTGGACTCGGGGACTGCCGGGCTCCTTTGTCTTCCTGCTATATCTGAAAATTTACCCGGGGACTCGGTGGAAACCGAATGTCTGTCCTATGGTGTGGTTTGCTGCTAGAGTTATTTTCTGTCTTTATTCTTGTTAAATATATATGTCTTAACTAACGTTGAACGGTGATATCGGTTTTACCGCGAGGATACTCATGTCGAAAGTCTTGATTATATCAGTTATCTCGGATCCGTCTTATATTTATTGTTACCTCAAGGTATATTGCATATGATCTGTGGTATCAGTTGGCCCATGTATCGCGGTATCATGCACAATTTCTAGATCGCCGTTTATTTCGGTTCGCCAATATATCATGGCATCCTGCAATATCTCCAGATCGCTATTTATGTCGGCTCGCCAACATATCTGGCATCATACCATATCTCTAGATCCCCGTTTATTTCGGTTCGCCAATGTATCAATGCATCGGGCAATATTTACAAATCGTCACTTGTTTCGGTGTATCAAAATTCGTCAAAGGCAACACCTGAAATACCGAAACATCTGTGATACGCCCGGAGTGACCGAGATACCGAAATATGTGTGATATGCCCAGAGGGGCCAGCATACCAGCATACCGACATACCGAGATACCGAAACACCTGAGATACCTGTGTGACATTGTGTGTGTAGGCGTCTGTGTCGGTATACGCCCAGAGTGGCTAAACGCCGGCACATGAGACTCTGTGTCGGTATACGCCCGGAGTGTCTAAACGCCGGCATATGAGGCGTCCGTGTCGGTATACGCCCAGAGTGGCTAAACGCCGGCATGTGTTGTGTGTTTGTGTCAGACCGGCGGTGGCCGAAGACATCTATGTCGGTAAAACGCCCAGAGTGGCTAAGGAACCGGCATATGATTGTATTTTTGCAGGTACTCGGTGGAGCAGGTGAAAACGATGAGGTTGAGATTTCTTCTAAGTCTGCGCGCGACTCTGCGAGTCCCCCGCAGCCTCGGGGACTAGTGTCGGGGATGTGATCCCCGAGACCTCTAATAACAAGGCTTTAGGTATGGAAATTCCTGTGAGTATTTGTTTTTTTTTAGTGGATGCGCGATTCTGTGAATCCCCCATAAACTCGGGGACTAGTGTCGGGGAGGTACTTCCCCGGTACCCTGAAGGTATGGGGCTGTTGTCTCAATGTTGCATGTAAAAGCACATTTAAATGATGAAGGAGTAAAGAAAAGAGAGGAAAGAGGAGTCCTGGGCCAGAATTGATGGTCTCGGTGTGCATTTGGGCTAGCCCATCGCCTACTCGGATCAACCGAGATGCCCAACTCGGTGGGTCAGCGCAATCCTCGTCTCGGTCAACCCGGCATCCACAACGATCCCCTCATCTCGATGCCACGACCTCCTGCTTCGGCCTCGTCCTCAACCTCCTGCACGACCGCGTCGCCTCCCCCGAGCTCCCCCAACCGCCACCGGCGTTCGCTGCTCCGGCATGCCGCTCTCGCCACCATCGCCCCCGACCCCGGCCCGCCATCGACGTCCTCATCTCCCCCCCCCCCCCCCCCCCCCGAGCTCCTCGACCCCGCCCCGACTTCCACGACCTCGGACTCGGTACCCCCGACGCCGACGGGTGCGGCTCCGCCGCCGGCCGCCCGAGTTCCCCACGACCTCGGATGGAGCTGCAGGGCGCCGCCTCGCCCCCGGGATAGGCCTCCTTCCACGCCCGGCATCACCAACCTCGGCGCCCCTCCGCCTCGCTCAGGACGCCCCCGGTCTCCTCCGGCTCCGGCACGCCCCCTCGCCCACGTCCCCTACCGGCTTCCCCGCCTCGGCCCCAACTTCCACGACCTCAGCCGCCACCGGCGTCCGCTCAAGCCCGAGTTCGGCAGGCCCGCACCGCGCCCAGCTCGGCTCCTCCCGCCTCGGCTCCGGCTTCCACGACCTCGGTCGCTACCGGCATCCACGGCCGCCGCCGCCACCTCGGTTGCCTTCGTCTCCCCGACCCCGGCCTTCGCACCACCTCGGGAGCGTCCCCGGCGCGCGTGCGGTGTCAGCAGCGCTCCAGGACTGCTCCGTTCCGGACAGGACCTCGACTCGGCAGGGACAGAATCGACTCGGCAGGGACAGTGCCATCCGGGTTGGGTGTTGTTGGTATATTATCCTATCCTCGGTTGACTGATATGAGTAAATCCGAAGACAGGAGCTACGGGACAAGTAAGCACGCACGCCGCGCGGGTCAGACCAGTACCCGGGTGTGGCACAATACAAATCCTGACATACGCTACAGTACCGCTACAGTGCCCCGGGATGTGACAACAGTACACTGCTGCTGACATCGTGAGCAGTGTGACAAAACTCCATCAGTCAAATCGTGAACAGTGCGCAGTGAATAGTGTTCTTTGCCCCTTGTCCCTGCCTTGTCCCCTGGGCTCTCCCTATATAAAGGGCACCAGGGGAGGGAGAGAGAAGAGGCCACCACCCCACCACTTCATTTCCCCCTTCTCATTTGCTCTCAAGACCTCATGGAGGCAAGTGTAGCAGCTCATCGAGCGTGTTGTAACCTGGATAGTAAGAGAGGAAATATACCGAGTAGGCTAGATGCTGCAGTAGGGGTTTTATCTCCTCACGAGAGCCCCGAAGCAGGGTAAATCCTTGTGTCCCTGTGTCGGTTGTGTTTACCTGCGCGCGAGTTCATCGCGCAATCCCTCCCCGAGATCCCCTAGCGTCCATCGGCCCCACAAATTAGCCTACCCGTAGGCATCTGTCTGTTCGCCACCACAACATGCATGCGCTCCGTCAGATTATGTTGATGAAGGGGCCGGAGCGCCGCGGGGAGCTCATCCACGGGAAGCACGGATGGGTTGACGAAGAGCGCGGAGAGGACGTCGTCGACGGCGTCCTTGTCGTTGTCCTCGGCGTGAAGTCGCATCTTGTACTTCGGCCCCGAGTACATCCACATGGGGACCGAATGCGCCTGGAGGGGCGCGATGCGGCGCGTCACGAAGTCCGCGACGACCATCTGCCCCATGAGGCCCTCCTCGCGGAGGAAACTCAGACGCCCCATCAGGCTCACGTTCTTGGCGCCATCGAAGGTGGCCTTGCCCCAATGGGAGTTCTTCACCGGGGGCTCGTCGGGGACCTCGAGGAAAGCGCAGGGACGCTCCACCCCAACATAGAACCACTTCTGGCGGAAGTCGTCCACCTTCTTCGTCACCGAGGTGATGGCCTTGCCCTCGCTCCAAGACATGGGGATGTAGACGCTCCCCATGCCATCGACGATGCGGAACGAGACGCACCCAGAGCGCTCGTTCTTCGCCGTGTTCCAGAGTGCGTAGAAGCACCGGAACAGCCCCACCGTGGGCTCCAGGCCCAGGTACGCCTTGCAGAGGTAGGCGAAGACGGTGAGGATCAGGACGGAATTGGGGTGCAGGTGCAGCAGCTGCACCTGGTAGAACGCCAGCACCGCCTCCAAGAACGGCGAGAAGGGCGGCACCAGGCCCGCAGCCAGACTGTGCTGGAAGACCCGGAAGAACCCACGCGGGCGCTTCCCGTGCGCCGCGGGCTTCAGGGCGGTGGCGCCATGCTCGTTCGTCCGGTCCGCCACCAGGTGTCGGACCTTGGCGAGCGCCTTCTCATTGACGCGCACGCCCAGCAGTGCCGCGCCTAACACGGTCTCAGTGGCCTTTGTTTGGGAGGAAGACCCCGCGGCGTCCTTGCCCTTGCTCTTGAGTGGGCTCATCGTCGCGGAAGCGGAAGCCTAGAGGAGTTGGAGGACGAAGATTCGCAGGAGAGATCGGAGGCGGAGAGCTCTGTAGAGCGGAAATTCCTGCGAGAAGGTTTGGAAACGGTAACAGCTCCCTGCCGCCTCGCTCGGGCTTTATGTCACCTCGAGGAGCAGTTACCGGGACGTGGTGAGACCCCCCACGACTCGCGCCCCGGATCGTGCGAGACCGTTATTCGCCCAAGTGCCACGTGGCTCGGGCCGGCTGGGCACTAAGGGCCCACGACGCTTCGCCTGAGCCCATGGGCTCAATCGCGCCCATCATGGGCCCGGGGGCTACTGTCGGCCCAGTGGGAACTGGGGTATGGAGAGCCCATTCCCCCCAGGCCTCGTACGCGGGCCATTCGGACGAAACGACTAAGGACTAGGCATCACTGCCTGTCGGGACCCTCGAGAGGCAATTCCCCTCGAGGGCCTGAAGAGGAAACGAGTGCCTCAAGGGACCTCTCGCCTCAGGAGACCCTCCCGAGGCGTCAGCTCGCCTCGATGGAGCCCCGCAGGAATCTCCCCTCAGGCCTCCCCGGGCCTGAGGGGAAACGTCGCGGCCAAGGAAGCACGGCAAGATGCATGTGGCCTCTGCCACGCACATGCAGTGTCGCACGCACCCCCGTCGTTGTCCTTGGCGATAAAGTGGTCAACAAAGCAGCTTTTCCTGCTGCACAGCTGCCAGGACCTTCTACTCTGACGATAAAGCGGGTGGACAGCACATCCCTCCAAAGGAGGACGTCATCATGGGCTCCACCTCAGAGACTGCCCTCCCTGCGGGCAGTACATCGCGGTCGGCCACCGCGCCCACCTTTACCAGCAATGGACCGAGTCCATGGACGAATGGAGCACGGTGGACTCCTACACCACCCTGCCACTGGCATGTGGGAGCCACCTTGAAGGCCAAGCCGAAGGAGAAGGCCAGATGCGCCTATAAAAAGGGCAAGACGTCCATCATAGCACGGGTCGGCTCTTTGCGCACTGCAACCCTTGTATACCCTAGCTACACTTGTTAGGAAAGCCTCTGCTCTGAGGAGGAAGAAGACGATCGCTTCCCTCCCCAGGCAAGAACTGCCTCAAGGGGGCTTTCGGCAAGCTCCATTGTACTGTAACCTTCCACATCTAATACAGACAAGAAGGAGTAGCGGTTTTACCTCCCCACGAGGGCCGTGAACCTGGGTAAAGGCTGGTGCCTCCCTTCGTTTGTGTGTGTCTTCTTCGGGTCCGGCGAGCAACGTCGTGGAGCCACTCGAGGGTCTAGACCTCCGTGTTCAATCCCCTTCACGAACTACTCTTCAGGAAGTGACTACCCCCGGTTCTTGGGAGTCATAACCCGACAAGAAGAGCACTTCAGGAGTTTTTCTGCGATGTGTCTCACCAGAGGAAGGCTGGAAAATACTACAAGAGATCCACTCATGAGATTGCGGACACCACGCATCAACAAGACCAATGGTAGACAAAGCATATAGGCATGGTTTCTTTTGGCTAACGGCTTTGGCAGACGCGGAGAATATAGCCCGGGTTTGCGATGGATGTCAGAGATATGCAAGGCAGATTCATGTGCCGGCTCTGGACTTGAGGACCATACCAATCACATGGCCTTTCGCAGTATGGGGTATGGACATGGTTGGACCTTTCCAGCCATCACCCGGCAAGAAAACTCATCTCCTGGTGGCAGTGGAAAAATTCACAAAATGGGTCGAGGTCCAAGTCGTCAACAGTTGCTCAGCAGCAACAGCAGTTAAGTTCCTGAAGAAAATCATATTCAGATTCGGGTATCCTCACAGTATCATCACAGACAATGGGACAAACTTTTTACTCGGAGAGATGCAGAAGTTCTGTGGAGACAATGGGATCCGGCTTGACCTAGAATCAGTTTCACACCCCCAATCAAATGGCCAAGTTGAAAGAAAAAACCAAGAAATACTCAAAGGAGTAAAACCAAGACTACGGAGTCCACTGATCAGGGCAGCCGGAGACCGGGAAGAAGAACTGCCATCAGTTGTTTGGAGCATCAACACAACCCCAAACAGGTCAACAGACTTCACCCCCTTCTTCATGGTTTATGGGGCAGAGGCCGTGTTACCCAGCGATATCATTCATGATTCTCCGAGAGTTGCAAACTATGTGGAGACAGAAAATGAGCAAGCCCTGCTGACCTCAGTAGAGTTATTGGAGGAAGCAAGAGAACTAACCCTGGCAAGATCAGCTATATATCAGCAAGACCTCAGGCTATACCATAGTCGCCGGGTCAGATCAAGGACTTTCCAGGAGGGAGATTTGGTCCTCAGACTGGCTCAGAACAGAGCCGGCTTTCATAAACTCACTCCTCCTTGGGAAGGATCTTTCGTGACAAGAAGAAACCTACACAATCGATCCTACTACTTGGTGGACCTCAGAGAAGAAACCGAGCTGACTGGACCAAACACGGATCACACGAGATACCCAATGATAGAAAATGACAGGCCCTGGAACATCGCAGAGCTTAGGCCATACTACACATAGGCAGAGGGAGACCCGGAGGAGACGGGTTCTACCGCTTTTTTGAATCTTTTTTACTGAGAAAGCAGCAGGATTTAGACACGCTCTTTTCCTTACCAGGGTACCTAAGGGGACTGGAAGGTTTTTAATGAGGCGGCTTGCTAGCTATGAACATATCTTATGATAAATAAAGAGAACTTCTCTGAAGAAAAGAATTTGTTGGTACAGACGCCCAGTTATCACACAATAAGGGGTCTTGGGGGCTTACTAACTACAAGTTAGAAGTTGAAAAATCAAGACTTGTAAGAGACGCCGTTATATTCAGTTTCATGTTTTAAAAAGGGGTCTTGGGGGCTTACTAACTACAAGTTAGAAGTTGAAAACTCAACACTCGGCAGAGACGCCACGAAGTTCATATTCTTATTTGTTAAGGGGTCTTGGGGCCTTGCTAACTATCAGTTGCAAGTTGAAAACTCAAGACCCGGCATAGACGCCACACGTTTTCTTGGTTATACTTGCCTGCTAGCTTGATGTTATTCTAACCCGGCACTGACGCCATTGTGACCCGATGCGAAAAACCCGGCTTTCAATCTGACTATAATGCCCATCGGGGACTTAGCAGACCCTGATCGACCTAGAGTTTTACGCACAAGATGTCAGAAGAAAGCCGGCTATGCAGAAGCAAAGGAAACCAAAAGGGTCATCAACACCAAATACAAGCTTGCAAAATGCGGTCGAGGCCGGCTATCATTTCAAAGCAAGATTGTCAGGCGCACGAAGGCGCATCAGAACAGGTATAGCTTCATAAGTTTAAGCTAACCTATTACATGCCACACAGCCCAAAAGAATACGAGTTTCACAGACGAAGTTCAAGACAAAAACTACATGCCAGATTATATTGTTGGGCCAGTCTCAGTGGGAGCAACTGGGGTCTCGGGGGCTAAGCCGGACGAGCTGGAAGCGCCGGACTTCTTCTTTGACTTCCTCTTCGCCAAGCCCTCAGCATCCTCCCAAGGAATCTCAAAGACACTTGGGAAGGGGATTGAGGGAACAGCCGGACGAGGAGGAACCGACATATCTGGTGTCCCGGACGCAGGCACTGCCTCCGGCTGAGTCAGAAGAGGAACCCAGTAGCTCGGGTCCAGCTTCATCGTCACTGGCTCCTTGGGAAAGAGTTTCGCCCCCTCAGCTGTATAACCCGTCTGGAATGTGCTTAAGCTCAGAGTGTCAGTTAGAAGAGTCGCATGGTGCCGGGTCTTCTCATCTATCACCTTGATGTCCTCCTTGGTGAAAGCAGACCCATCACTTTTGGAGGGCCAGCCCCGGGTCAAAAGCTCGTGTCGACAGCCAGATAATGCGCCTTGGTGAGGACCAAGATGCGCATTGCAGCACGCCGAGCTGCAGACCTCCTCCAGTTATCAAGCCAAGCCGGCAAGACATTCAGTTGTTGGAGGAACTTTTACTGAGTCGTGGACGGCTTCTCCCAGTCATGACATGCCATCAACGCCTTCTCAGCTCGATAATACAGATGTTGCACAAGGGTGTAGACGGACTTGAGCTTCTCCTCCAGCTCAAGCTTGCAGATAGGGTTCCAAGACCCTGAAACAAGAAAAATATAGAAGTATAAGTCGGAAGAACAAGATACGGCAAATAAGATATAGTCAAAAACAAAGCTGGCTTACCAAAGAGCGAAGCTACCATCTTGGAGAGAAACGTGACAAGCTTTGTACACTTGGCGGTGGAGGCATTCAGGTCCTCCTACAACTTGTCACGTTGCTCCATACAGCTGGTTTCATGCTCCTCCATCTCTTGACGGAGGAGAGAGTTTTCTTCAGCAACTTCGCCGAGCTTCTTTTCAAGCTCGGCGATCTTCTTTTCAAGCCCGACATGGCGGCCGGCTTCCGACTCCAACTCCCCCTTGACAACATCAAGGGCATGGTCCTGCTGGCGGGTCTGGTCCTGATACAAGAAACATAAGTAAAAGATCAGGAAATGGCGAGTAAGAATAAGAAAGCCCAAATTACTATAAGTCCCATGTCGCGCAGGCTAAGACCCGACACTTGGGGGCTACTCAATTATGGGATCTGAAAGTAAGTTCAACAAGAAGACCTGGAGTATCGCAAGCAATAACCCAACTCTTGGGGACTACTCAGTTGAAAGTAAAAGCAAGAAAGCAAATGAAGACCCGGAATACTGGAAGCAGTTCATTCCGACTCTTGGGGACTACACAACAAGAATTACACTTATCAAGAAAGTCATACTGGAAGTCCCGAGTCATCGCAAGCTGATAACCCGGCACTTGGGGACTAGGGGAGATATATGCGCATACCTCAAACTTTTCCTGGAGTTCAGCCAAGACATTGTCCTCCGCCTGGCGCGACTCCCCCACACGCCTATGAAGCTCCCCGAAGAGAGCTGTCAAGTCCAAGTCCTTGTAGGACTGGAAGCCGGAGGCCTTGCCGGTTGAAGATTTTGAAGTGGTGGCACCCGGCGCGACGGTCTTGGCGATGCGGGAGTCGACGGGCTTGTCACCCATAGCAGAGCCGGTGATCTCCACATCCAGTAAGTCGGATGTCCGGGGAGAGGCCGGGTGCGTCGCCGGCTTAGCGGCCCCTCCTTCAGCACGGAGGGGCGAGGTAACGACCGTCTCATCGACAGCCGGAGGAGGCGCAAGCGTAGTGCGAGCTCTGCACAGTTGAAACAAGGTTACAAAAGAGACAAAGAAGTAACAAGAAAAGCGAGAGAAAGGAGACTTACCCCTTGTTGAAAGCAAAGCCGCCAAAAATATCATCACTAGAATCTGAAGACACTGAGAGAGACCGAGACTTAGACCTCCGCTCAGTCCCGGCTAAAGGATAAAGAACTGAAGGGCGCTTCTTTGGAGGCTTAACCCGGCGAGGAGTCGGGTTGTTGGAAATACCTTCAAAGAGTGGCTCATCAGAGTCGGAGGACCGAAGCCGGCGCTTTTGGCGACGGGCTTCATGTGCCTCCTGTCAAACGCAAGACGAATTCAGTATACAAACTAGAGCAAAGAACGAGAGCAAGACAAGCTAAGGCACAGTGAAATTACCTAGGAAGAGTCTGAGCAGAGCCTCCTCTTGGCAGCCGGAGGAGCCGGGTCCACGGACGGAAGGACCGTATCTGATATATTTGCTTCATCAATAGGGGGAGACCGTCTTTCCCGAAGGTCGGCGTCCATTAAGTCAAGGAAGAGCCAGGTGATGGAATTTAACTCACCTTCCTCTCCTTCTTCTGCGCCGGCTTCGGAGCCGGCTTCCTCAGCTTCATTACCCGACTCATCGGCAGAGTCGGGCGAGGAGAGTAAAGCCGTGGACCACCAAGTGTCGTCCGCCTGGGGAATTCAAGGTTATTAACTCGGAGAAAGCTTCAACATAAAGAAAAGGAAAGAGGAAACATAAAGTACCGGCTTCAGTGGGTTGGTGGCGCTGAAAGGAGGGAGGCCGGTGTTCGCCAAAGAATTCGGGGATTCATTAACGATCCTCCGGATGACCCGGACCTGCGCCTCCTCCAACTGCTGGCCTTTGCTGAAGCGCATCGGGTCATCCAGAGACCCGGAGTATTGGCACATGAGGCCCATCCGGATGCTGAGTGGCATGATGCGCCACCCCACGGAGCATCGGACCAAGTCTGCGCCCGTTAGCCCGTGGGAAAGAAGGGCGCAAACCCGACCAACCAGTGGCTTAATGGCCTCCCGATCAGCGGGGAGGCAAAGGAGTTCATGTTATCGTTGAGGGTGCGCCTGTCAGCTCGAAATCCGGGAAGGGCCGGCTCACCCTCGGGAGTGTATGACTAGAAGTAGAACCATGTCTTCTGCCAGTCCTTCGGGTGTGAGTGAAGGACCACACCCGGAAAGACGAGGTTACGGCGGCCCTAGATGGTCACACCGCCGCAGGAAACAAGAGGCCCCGCCGGGTATTCCCGTGGGGCTTGCAGTAATAGAATTCAAGGAAGAGAGGGAGACGGGGAGCGAGCCGAGATAGCCCTCGCAGAGAACAACAAAATGAGTGGTGTTTAGCACCAAGTTCGGTGCTATGCCTTGTGGACGGATCTGGAAGTAATCAAGAATTTGGCGGAAGAAAAGAGAACCCGGGGGTTTGAAACCCCGGGGAATGTGATCGGCGAAGAGAACTACCTCGCCGGGTCCGGGCTGCGGCAGGATCTCTTCTTCGTCCGGGACCCGCCAGTGGACCTCCGATTGAGGCGCAAGCATGCCGAGTTTGGCCAGCTCTTGAAGCCGGCTTTCCCGGATGTTGGACTTGCCTCAGTTGCACCCGACCTTGCGTTTCAACTTCTCCGCGGCGACTGTGCCGGAAGACCCGGCGTCGGGTGTGCTCTTCACTTTCTTGGGAGCACGCTGGGCAGCAGACTTGACAGGCATGGTGACGATTGAAAGCCGGAGATCTACAAACAGGGAATAACATAAATGAAAAGTTAGAACAGATCTACGGGATTACAAGAAATAACAGAAAAAGAGGAGGTCAAACGCAGAGGTGCAGTTCATCAATGAAGAACCAACAGAGAAAAAACAGGAAAATCAGTGAACAGTGAGGGCCAAAATGGATCTGAGTTGTGGCGAAAAATCAAGATGAATATGCAAAGGCGCAAGAACGTGAAGAACAAGAAGAATAGGCGTTCATCCGAAGAACACATAGAACAAAGAGATTAGAGATGGGGGATTTACCGAGCAAGAACGAGGAGGATCGAGTCCGTGCGCGGGCACGGGATGCACGAGCGACTTTCTCGAGTAGATCTTACCGGCGAGCAACTCGAGGAGGATGAACGCCGACGGGAAGCTCGGGCGCGGAAAGCTCGAGGAGACGAAGCGACGTGCTCGAGGAAGAAGACGAAGGCGATGAGCTCAGGGGAGAGTGAGTTGTGAGCTCGCCTCGGCTTCCCTTTTTATAGAGCTCCGGAGTTTACCTAGGGGTGAAATTGCAAAAAGGAAAAGATAATGATTATCCTAGGGGACAGAATCTGTCAGGTGGAGATATTCCCTGACAAGATCTTTGCTTCCACGAGGTGGTTATTGTCTCCTTGATTTTCGCGCATGGATTGACATTAAATATGTCGTTGACCGAGAAGATTGACCGAAAGAAAAGAGAAAGAATAAAGAAAGAAGAAAGTCAAAGGATTAGAGAAGTGAAAGCCGGCAAGTGGTGGCCGGGTTACGAGCAGTTGACCAAGTATTAGGCCGGCTGAGCGGATGACCCGAGAGCCTGCTTGCTTAATAAGTTGTTTATTGTTTTTCAGATAAGCTAGACAAAAGGACTGACAGCTTCCCCCAAAAATATGCTCTAAGGTGCAAAGGTGAAGTAGGTCCAGTCTGATGTCCAAGTTATCCAGGGGGCTACTGTTGGGGTGATCATAACCCGGTAGGCCCACCGACATAGAAGATAAGCCGGCCTGGCACGAGCTTGGGCCGGATCAAGCATAAAGACATGAGCCGGGTGACACGTAAGCCGGTGCGCAACGTGTGCCTTGGCCTGCAAGCAAGAAGGATTCAAAAGGCTGGAGACCAAGTACAAGACGGAGTCCTGCTAAGGAAAGAAGAGGCTTAGAGGACTTAGAGTAGAGTCCGCGTATTATAGGAACCCGGACCCGGCCTTGTACCTCCAGCGAGACCCGCCGCCTATATAAGGGGGTCTCCTGGTTCCTAGAGATCTAGGTTCCAAGCACAAGTTCAATCCACACAAGTCATAGGAGAGACACCATTGTAATCTCGAGACCTGGAAGCTAAGGCGCCGAGTCCCGAAACCCTAATCAATAAGGCCGAAGCAGGAAGTAGGTCTTTACCTCAAGACGAGGGGCCGAACCTGGGTAAACCCTTGTTTCCCCACGCCACGCTAGACAAGCTCTCGATGTCGGAAGCCGCCATGCCCCTCATCTCAAATTACCTCCAGGTAACATCTGTCGTGACAATCCCACGACACAATGGCTCCACGGTGTTTCTTCAATATCTCCAATAATATTTCTTCATCTTTACCTGAAAGGTTAGCACTAATAATAACATGATATATTTTCTTATCATCAAGATCAGCATACTTAAGATTATCAGGAAAAGATTTTAAATTGAAGACATGATCCTCTTTAGGTGGAAGTGTTTTACCCAAGTCTTCCACTTTTAAAATATGTTTAAGAATAGGTTTATGGAGGAATATGTCCTCTAGTTCATTTCTTTCTTCCATAAAGGTTTCATCCTCACGATCTTCCATAAATTGCTGAATATAATTAGTAGGAGCAAGAGAGACATAAGCAAGTTGTTCTACTCTAAAATCTTCATTAGGCAATTCGGGTTCATAAGGGGTTTTAGCAAATTTCAAAAAATTGAACTCATATGAATCACCAGCAAATTTAGTAAGAATTTTCTCTTTCCTACAATCTATAACTGCACCACAGTATTCAGAAAAGGTCTACCAAAAATAATAGGACAAGTCTTACTAGCAGCAGAACCATGTACAAGAAATCAGCGGGATATTTAGTCTTACCACATAGAACTTCAACATCTCTAACAATACCAATTGGAGAGATAGTTTCTCTACTAGCAAGTTGAATAACCACACCAATATCTTCAAGTTGGCTAGGGCCAATTTCATGCATAATCTCTTTGTAAAGCTCATAAGGAATAGCATTTGAACTTGCACCAATATCACAAAAACCATAATAACAATGATCACCAATTTTAACAGATAACACGGGAACACTAGCCTTTCTTGGCTTTGCAGGATGAGAGACAACATTAGAAGCATCATCACAAAATATAATATACTCTTCTCCCACAGTTTCAGAAACAAGTTCTTTAACAATAGCCACAGAAGGCTCAACTTTAATTTGTTCATCATGTTCTTTAGCTTTCTTATCACTTTTATTGACTACACTAGCCATAAGATAATGTTCTTTCACTTTAACAGGAAAAGGAATTTTATCAACATAAGGCTCGGGAATGATATGATCAACAATATTAACTTAATACTTTTAGCTAAAGGAAAAACAGGTTTATCTTTATAAGGTTCATGATATTTTTCAAACCCCTTCTTGGGCAAACCAAAATAATCAGCAAATGATTTATAATAATTTGCGACAACTTCAGAATCAAGACCATAAGCATTATTCATATTTCGAAATACATCAGTGTTCATAAAAGTCTTAATGCATTCAAAGTCATATTTTATACCTTACTCCCTACCTTTGTCATTCTCCCATGCTTTAGTATTTTCTTCAATACGATCAAGAAGATCCCATTTAAACTCCTTATTACGAGTGAATGATCCAGCACATGAAGTATCCAATAATGTTTTATCTTCAAACGAGAGTCTTGCATAGAAGTTATCAACAATAATAATACCAGGAAGCTCATGAATGAGACATTTGAGCATTAATGCCTTCAATCTCCCCCACGCTTGGGCAATACTCTCTCCATCAGGAGGCCAAAAGTTATATATAGAATACCGATCTTGATGAATTTCACATGGAGGATAAAATTTAGAATAAAAGAGAGGTACAATTTCCTCTCATCCAAGAGAATCTCCGTTCTTCAGCAGTTTATACCAATGCGCAGCTCTCCCACCAAGTGATATGGAGAATAATTTCTTCCTGACTTCGTCCATCGTAATACCTGCACACTTGAACAACTCACATAATTCATGTAAATACAACAAATGATCACCGGGGTGGACAGCTCCATCCCCAACATAGCGGTTATACATAACATGTTTAACAATTTTCAAAGGTATTTTAAACGGCACAATATCATCAGGAGGCGCCTCACGTTCTAGCTCAGCAGCGGTAGACGACTTCCCAAACAAGAAAGCAACATTTCCTCTCTCCATTATTAAACAAATAAGGAGACAGAAATAATACAACACTTACAGTTGAAGTTTTCCTTACCAATTCCTCTTACCAATAGCGCTTCACTCCTCGGCAACGGCGCCAGAAAATAGTCTTGATGACCCACAAGTATAGGGGGTGTATCACAGTACTTTTGATAAATAAGAGTGTCGAACCCAACGAGGAGCAGAAGGTGTTGACAAGTGGTTTTGATAAGGAATTCACTATAAACACTAGCAGACAAGTTTTTAGCAGACTTTGATAATACAGAGATATAAAGTGCGAGTAAATAGAGCGCGGCAAATATAATTGCAACGAGTGGCACAATCCTTTTTAGAGCAAAGGACAAGCCGGTTTGTTTACTTATGATGACCAAACGTTCTTGAGGACACACGGGATTTCTGTCTAGTGCTTTCGCTTCATATTGATGAATAATATTTAGTGTTTAAATAAGTGTCGTGTGGGTGAACCTATGCTAATGTGCCGCCCTTCCTAGGACTAATACATACTTATGATTATACCCCTTGCAAGCATCCGCAAATACAAGAAAGTAATTAAGATAAATCTAACCATAGCCTTAAACTTCGAGATCCTGCGATCCCTCGCGCATCGGAATACCAATGGGGGTTTAGGTTTCTGTCACTCCGGGAACCCCACAAATGATAACTGAGTACACGATGCATTTCCCTAGGTCCATAAAGGCGAAGTGTCATGTAGTCGACGTTCACATGACACCACTAGAAAAATGGCACCACAACTTAAATATCAAAACATTAAATATTATTCAACATAGTTCACTACTAACATCTAGACTTCTCCCATGTCCTCAAGAACACAACGAACTACTCACAACACACCATAATGAACATGATCAGAGGTGATATAATGATGGATAACAATCTGAACATAAACCCTAATTCAATGGTTTCACCCAATAGCATCAATAACAAGAGTAATCAACACCGGGAGAGTTTCCCCTATCAAATGCACAGAGTTTAGCCCTAGATGTTACCGCGGAAACGGAGTGGATGGATGGAGATGACGGCATCGGCGGTGGAGATGGTGGTGTTGCGATGGTGATGGAGTGCAGCACGATGATGGTGACGATGGCGACGATTCCCCCCTCTGGGAGGGAATTTCCCCGGCGGCAACGCAGCCTGTCGGAGAGCTTTTCTCTCTTTGTCTTCTCCACCTCGTGGTGGCGGCAGAGATGGTTTCTGTCCAACCTGTGATTTTTAGGTCTCCGGGGAGAATAAGTACGCGAAGGGGTGTGCCAAGTGGTCGGCCAGGGTGGCCTCACCACCTGCTCGCGTGGCCAGGATGCCTGCCGCGCCAGGAGGTGATGTGGGCCCACTGGGCCCCACCTAGGCTCCCCTTTTGGCCTCCTTCATGAAATAATTCAGAAATCATTCCCAGTTGGCCACTTTGTTCTTATGGTCTTCGCAAATATTATATCTTGACGGTGCTTTTTCCAGCAGAATTCATCCTCCGGAGTTCCATCCCCCAATGATCATCAATCATGCAAAATAGATAAATAACATAAGTATCATCGCTAAATACAAAATATATCAATGAATAACAGTAAATTCTGATATAAGATAGTTATGAAAAATGGACGTATCAGTAGGGAAGAAGGAGTGTGCCCTGCTGTCTACCCGTGCTCGCAATTCATGCAATTTGCAGGGATTACACAAGATTTCCATGCTCTCTTGTCAAATGCACGATTGGAACATTTTCTTGAGGATCAACCTTTCCCATATGCTATTTTGTCTATGTCGGTGGTGCAGGACTTCCGTTGCAATTTGAACTCATCTAACCCACCGTGCTTATACAATTTACAACAAATATGTGGACTTGCCTGTTGGTGTTTTTTGTTCAGTGATGCGAGTTCCGCCAGGAGGATCATTAGAGAAGCTGAAGGGGAACCCAAGGCCATTGATGGATTTGTATGAATAAATTTGCTATGGGAGGAGTTTATCTAAGGAGGACGGTAAAATCAGGAGTATTCATCTCCCTTCCATTCGTTATTTTGTACCTTATGGGCCGAGGAAGGTGTTAACACATGGGACGCCGTCGTAGAAGAATATTTTCCTAAGAGAGTTGTCTTGCTATGTACTGTGCATGACTTTCTCGGATACGGATATGTCACAGGTCAGGTGTGCCACGGACATAACGCATGTGTGAGGTGCATGGAGGATCCGACGTTTCTCTAGCTTCCGAAAGATCCCGGGTCTTCAAAAACCGTCTACATGGGTCATCGAAGATGGCTACCGAAGAAAGACCCTTGGAGAAAGCGTGGAGACCTCTTCAACAACGAAGATGAGCCCCGGGGACCATCCCTTCAGAGGTCCGGGGAAGAAATCTTAGAGCTGTTGAATGGTTGGCAAGAGTGCCATGCGCCGGAAAAGAAGCAGAAGACACCAAAACCTCTCCTGGGTGTATGGAAGACGAGGTCCGTGTTTTGGGACTTGTCGTACTGGAAGATTCTCGGTACGCCTCATTTCCTAGATCTAATGCATATGACAAAGAATGTGTTCAAGAGTTTGTTTGGCACTCTGCTCAACATGGCGGAGAGAACCAAAGATGGGCCGAAAGCAAGATACGACCTAGTTCATTTCAATATGAGAGAAGAGCTTCATGGGGGTCGAGGAGAGAAGGTGCCTGATGAGACAGAGAAGCAGGACGATCAAGGTCGTAGGGCCAAGAGGGTGAAGCTGCCTGATTATTACTGCCCCCTCCTGCTTCACCGTAAGTTGAAAAGAGATCGAACAATTGATGAAATGCCTTCTTGAAGTCAAAATTCCTTTGGGTTACGGTGGACTGATAACAAGATTTCTAGACTCGACCAAACAGAAGTTCAGCGAGATGAAGTCTCATGATTGTCACGTGATGATGACGCAGATATTCCCGGTTGCGATTCGTTGTATAATGGACAAGCACATCCGTGAAACCTTGTTTGGCCTATGTAACATTTTCGACGTGATCTCTAAAAAGTCAATCACCCTCAAGCGACTCAACAGGCTAAAGAAAGAGATCGCAGTAATCCTATGCGAGCTTGAAATTTACTTCCCTCCCGCATTCTTTGACATCTGTGTGCATTTGTTGGTACATATCGTGGATGATATCACCCATCTGGGGCCGTTATTCCAGCACAACATGATGCCGTTTGAAAGGATGAATGGGGTCATCAAAGGTTTTGTCCGTAACAGGGCTCGTCCGGATGGAAGCATCGTTCAAGGATTTCTCAGAGTGCGTTTCTTTCTGCACGAATCATCTGAAAGTCCAGGATCCGGTTGGTTTGCCAGGAAACAAGCACATCGGTAGGCTCCATGGAGTAGGTCACAAAAATGGCCGGAGGGACCTGCATGTGGACTTCGCATGTCGACGCGTCTACTTTAACGGGCAAACTTTGTGGCTCTACAACACATTTCAATTGTCGATCCATTGTTGACAAAACAACAACGAATGATATAGAAGAAATACACCGACAAAGGCAAGCAGAGAACCGAAGGAGAAATAATCAGAGAGCACAACTCCTCTTTCCATCAATGGTTCAATGTTTGAAATGTTCTCAAATGCCCAAATGTTCTCAAATGTTTGAAATGTTCTCAAATGCACTCTGGTCCCAGGTTACCGCTGGCGAACAGACTATTGTGTTCGCCAGCGGAAGTGAGAATACCGCTGCCGAACAAACCATTTTGCTCGCCAGCGCTATGGTTACCGCTGGCGAATATACCAGTTTGTTCGCCAGTGGTATGCTCTCACCGGGCATAACATGTTCCCTTCGCGCCTCTCTGTTTCAAACGGTTTCCTTTCTTCCTCACTCTATCATCGCCTAGAGCAGCACGCCGCCGGAGCCCAGCACGCCATCGGAGCCCCTTCCCTCGTCTCCTTTCCCCCACCACGCCAGGACGCCCACCACGTCGCCGGAGACCCTTCCCTCCTCTCCCTTCCCCGAGCACGTGCATATCGACCGGTCGGAGCCCCTGCCCTCCTCTCCCTTCCCCGAGCACGTGCAGATCGACCGCCGGAGCCCCTGCCCTCCTCTGCCTTCCCCGAGTACGCACAGGTATACCTCTCCCTTCCTCCCTTTTCTCCTTCCTCCTCCCTCTCTCCTTCCTCCTCCCCCTCTCCTTCTCTGCCTCCTTCCTCCTCCCTCTCTTCCAATTTATGCACAACATGTGTTCGTTCAAATGCCACTCCCCCTATTAGGTTTTTTAAGTTAGTTTAGATTACGATTTGATCATGTTAGTGTTGATATTACTATATGTAGCTTTAGATTGGTTTAGGAATATTTTTTGTATTTAAAATAATTGCAAAAAAAATGCCAAGTGTAGTTGTCACAGTTCTGGAATAGCTTTAAAAAGCACCTTCAATCAGGTGTTAGGAATTTTGAAATAATTGTTTCTGGTCTTCAATATGAGGTACTAACTTAGTACAATGGATTCGTGGAAGCAAATTGTCAATAGGAAAAACATTTGATAATTTGGTAAGGCTCCAAAGTTGGGACTTTTTAACATATTTGAAGATAGGTTTTTGTCCCTGTTTTTCGATTTTTATGAGTTTTATAACATTGTGTATGAATATTGTGTATGAATATTTTGTGTATGAATATTGTGTATGAATGAAATGTGTATGCCGGAGATTGGGCTTGTGTAGCCTATTGCATGTTATGAAATGTTTGCAGGTACACATGAGACCCTTGAGTTCGCCAGAATGTTGATTAACTTCCGTTCCGGCAATTCGGGTACTCGATATGTCCTATTTTTAGAAAAGGTCATGCCGAAATTTGTTGTGAAATTTTAGCATGACTTGTAATAGAAATAGGACATATTTTCAGTATTAGCTAGCTATGTTCTTTCTATTATATGTGTATTAACTATGTTCTTTCTACTCATTAGAAACATGAGTCACAACTTGGAGGCGGGGGGTTCTCGGAAAAGAAATGAAGACCCGATGGAGGAGGACAAGGATGCCTATCTGTATATGCTTGGGGGTGGCGGCGACGCAGATGATGAGATGGAGGAAGCCCATCATGATACCGGTACTACTAGTGGTGTCGGCCACGAGGACACATCAGGCAACTAGACCACCGGCAACGACACCACTAGTAGTGGGGCTGGCGATGGCACGTCCGGTAGTGAAGCCAAGCGTGCACGAAAGGATAGGCGTCCCAACATGATCAAAACCCTCCGCGAAGCTATCAATGAGGTGGACCCCAAAAGCGGCGCGCCTACAGCGCCAATAAATGTCGTCAAAACCTTGGGATGCATTGTTTGAACCTTCGGCAACCTCAACACCGAAGGCCTTTGGGATAAAGGGAATTCTGCTACGGCCTTGCTACTCATCGAGAAGCTTCACGCATGCTACAAGTTCCCTACCGAGTACGAAAGCCTACATCCCCGGAAGCACATTACAAACTCATTCGCTCTCGGCAAGTTCACCAAAGCCTTCGCCACTTGGAGATCGAGTGTGCGGGAGAAAATCTCTGAAGGTGCCGGTTTTGAGGACATATATAAGAAGTGGAGTCAATTTCTAAAGAGCACTACAATGATTTTCTCGCCAATGAGAAGCTCACTTCAAAGATAGCGCTTCGGGAATGGGGCAAGTATATGCATGGCAAGAACATAGCTTCCCACAGTCTCGGAAGCCGCGGCTACTTGGTAAAATAACCCATTTGGGAAAAGGTGGACGTGGAAAGGGTAGGAACGAACCCGTATGACGTGTTCGAAGACCCGCAAGCAAGAAAATTTATCAGGGCCCGCTACAAGAAAGACCCCAAATCCAGTCAACTTGTCACCAACGCAAAGGTGAAGGAACTTGAACACAAGCTTGCGGAGGAACAACAAGATCATGCACAAGCTCCGTCAGAAGGCTCCTCAACACAAGTCCTTGGCCCATGGGACAATCCTTTCCACCGGGCGTCTAACACGGTAAAGAATGTTTCACCGACTAAAGGCCCGCATAATGGACGTGTGGTGGGGGCCAGCAGTGACCACAAACATGCCTTCTACTACCCCGAGACTAAGGAGGAGCGAAAGAAGAGGAAGAGCAGCGTGGAAGCATCTCTCAGGAAGGAGTTGGCGACTGTCAAAGATAACATTCCGGTGCAAGTCGAGGACAGCGTGGCCAAGACGATCAACGCCCTCCTTCCTACCCTCTACAAGACTATCGGAAATTGGTTTGAGGGAGGCATACAAGGACCGTTCCCCGTGATCAGCTTAGGCTCCAGCAACTCGATCAATGTTCAGCTTGTTGTGCAAAACACGGCCGGAGCATATGCCACCTGCCAACCTGTGACGCCCCAAAATCGGTACTATGTAGATTTAAGCTATCCCGCCGAAATCCGCATAATAAAATTTTCAGGTCGCCCACCAGACATAATGTGCACGCCGAAACATGCGCATTATGTGGGTGGAATTGTGAGAACATTACAACAGTTCCGATACATCGACAACAACAACAACAACAACAAAAGATATAAATACAATAACGACTCGAACGAGTCAAGATACAAAAGATACAATACAAAGATACAACTGACAGCGGAAGCAAAATAGTATCCGACTACGGATAAGATACAAATTGAACTAAGAGTCCTGAAGATAAGCAATGGCGCCATATCCCTGCCCAGCCAAGCCGGAGGGATTCTCAAGCTAACGTCGTCAGACTTCAAACCTGTTAACTGCACATAAAGCACAGCCCAAAAGAGGGTCAGGGCACTCACTGGCAAGCAAAACCGACTTGCCTACTTTCTACACTCTCTCCCAAAATATAGGGTAGGTGGACGTAGCAACAACAACACTAGCAACCTATAAAGACACGCTACAACTTCCGTCTAATCAGAGAGGGATAAGAGAGCGCATAAGTAAACAGCTACAACTAACACCAAACATAACCCATTCTCGGATTAACCCCCTCAACCAAGTATGAGGAAGCAATTCGGGAACTCACATATTGAACAATTTTAGTTACCATTTATTGTGAAAGTAATTCTATATTACTAGTCAAATTAATTAACATTAATTAGGTGCAAGTTGTCTAGATCTTGTTAGCCAGCATCATCACCAAGTCGTCCATAACCGTGGACATGGCTCATCGATAAGATTATACCCTGCAGGGGTGCACTACTGGATCCGTACTCGTTCGATCAGCCCCAAAAATGCAAACCAGAAGGTAGGGCATCTCAACACGGCAAATCTCTTCTCTACAACCCATCCAGGAAACCACATGATTGTGTGCACGGCTAATCAGGTCAAGTACCCGCGGGATCGACCTTCATAGCACTCTAAGAACGTGCCACCCTATATGAGAATCGACTATTCCATCATCATGAGATCGTTATGTAACCATATGTATGCATCAAATGGAAAGCCCGAACTACTTGCGGCGCCCTGGATAAGAAGCGGATTAGATCGAAGCCGCGGGGGCTCCATAGGGCCTCCCACAAGCGGTCAGTGCGCTCAAAATTGGATCCGAGGACAAAATCTCAGTTCCTAGGTCGACACTTAGCAGAACAAAGCACCTCGCAAGGCCTTCCGCCGGTGCCTTATCTTGTAATTATAATACCCCGATATAAGACAATATTTTATTAAGGTAGAAATAGTTTATCATGCTAAGCATATGAAATAAAATACCAACAGACGACTCGCACAACCAACTCTAAGCATGCACTACGACTTGCAAGGCTAACAGATAAACATACAACAGGTGATGGGATGTGGGGATAAAGTTGTATGGGATGCAGGATAAACATGTGATGGGATCGTGATAAAGAATCGAATACTAGCGTAGCAGAGATCGACGGCAGGAATGAAAGACAATGTATAGGTAATCAAGCAAATTTTGCTTGCCTGGAATCCCGCATGGAAGTAGATCTTATTGTTGCTCACACATCTCAACGTCGTATCCACGAAGAAGCAACGAACACTGGAAAGCGTAAAAGATGCATTTTACAACTACGGCAAAAGATCTAGCATGATCATATGAGAAGGATGCAAGACATGGCAAAATGCAAAACAAATGCAATTAATCCAAATTAAGCGAGAGAGCAATCCCGACAATTAATATTTAGGTGCAAGTTATTTATGTACCCATCAATATTAAATGTTGTTTAACATGATAACACATGGCATGGGTGATCTAATTAAATTAAATGGAATAGGGCAACAATTAAATAAATCTCAACACATTCCATATTTAATTATTTAGGTGCAACAAATAAATTACACTAAGGAATTGAAATAAAAGATGCAAAATGGCATAAGATTGTCATATTAATGTTTATTGCATTTTTCTGATAAATAAACATATAAAGATTATTTTATTTGGAGTTATAGAATTAAAGTTATTAGCATTTTAGTTTTTAGGGTTCTTTCTATTAATTACAGGGACCTATCGGTGATGGAAAAGTAACTGGGAGGGACTATAGCACTAAACTCGAAAAAGCAGGGGGCTCGGTGTAATTCTGCAGCGCAGAAAACTCTTCTGAGATTTTCTCACCGCGCTGAGATCTACCTTGAGAGGCTGACGAGCGGGGCCAGGGCTGACTGGGCGCTGCGGGAACCCACTGTCGCTGACAGGTGGGGCCGCCCTGTCAGTGAGCGCAAGAAAATAAAAGGTGTGCCTTTTATTCAACGAGGCCAGGGATCGAGCTCGGGTCGCAGCGATCGGAAGGATCGGAACATGTTAACCAGTAGGTCTTAGTAGTGTTGGTGTTAGGATACAAGTTTCTCCGATTTTAACTCGAAGCAAATGAACCACGCATGTCGAAACTGAAGATCGGGGGACATGGCTACGGCGGACTGAAAAACACCGGCGGCGACCCAAATCGAGCGGTACAGGGCGCGCGAGCGCGTGCAGGGATGCTGTGGGGTGTGTGGGTGGTGCAGGGGTGCGAAGACCGTGTCGAGGGAGAAGGGAGGAGGCTCAAAGCCGCGAGCTTTGAGCTCGGCCATGGCTATGGGGGACGGAACCGGAGAGCGTGGATGAATGTGACGCGTACAAGAATGAAAAGAGATCGAGGATCGCGGGAATCGAACCAGGAGGCTCACCGGGAGGTGCTCGATGTAGTCGTTCGGCTCGGGGAGGTCCGGCGACGAAGAAATCCGGCGGATGCGCTCCGCCGGCGTCGGGGAAAGGCGGACGAAGGCGGCGGCTGCAGCGGCTCCCAGCACGATTGTCTCGGGGAGGAGGTTGTAGACGATGATGCGGAGCTCCGGTAATGCTCCCCGGTCCTTCGACGACGTCGCTGCAACGGCTCGACGGCGAGGTCCTTCAGCGGCTTTGGTGGGGGAAAAGGCAGAGAAGAGGAGGAAGAAGAAGGGAGGAGGCGGCGGCGGCGCGATGGGAAAAGAGGAGGAAGGGCTAGGGTTTGGGGATGCAGGGGGCAAACTCGATGTAGATGAAGGGAAGTGCAAAAAATAGCCTTGAATTTCAAAAATTAATCAAGTAAACCTTCATTTAAACTTTATAAACCTCCACTGAAATACAGTTCACACACCATCCCTGATGCAATGTAAAAAAAAGCAGTTAACATCGGAAGATTATCACTCGATGAAGTGAACTGCAAAATAAAATAGACGTGACCTTTTAAAATCCATCGACTGAACCTTCATTTAATATTTTTAACTGAACTTTTAAGGGTCATTTAATGGATTGCCCCTAGCAGCCTTCTCAGACTCAGTTTTGCCCCTAGTCGTGAATCGTCCTCATTTTTTCCCCTAGTTCGTTCGCACGTACTATGGTTTGCCCTCGACGGCAAGTTTGAAGTCTATTTCGTCTGATGGCGTTACTGACAGTGGGTCCGCAACTTAGAGGTGAGACCATCTTGGTGCAGTTCTTACAGGAGGGCCCGCCCAACGCAGAGGTGAGACCTAATTTTAAAAACAAAAAAACGTAGAGGTGGGGCCGACTGGGTGCAATTCTTACAGGTGGGCCTCGCCCAACGTCCTGATCCCCAATCTGTGCTTTGCCGGCGTTCTGTGCTTCCCTGCCACGGCCAATCCAACATTTGCGCCGGCCAATCAACCACGTACGCCGTCGCGGCCGTCCTCGCCACCAGATCGAGCACCACCAGCATATTCACCGCCACCGTCCCACGACTGCTCGTTCCGCCACTAGGACCACTCGTTCCGCCACTACGGCCGCCACCTGCTCGACCTGTGGCTGGGCTCCTTCCGTGCACCCGGCCGGAGCGCTGATAGGTGAAGGGTTGTTGTATCCAACAAGGACGTTGTTGGCGAAATGGATTGCGGGAGCGACCCTGGAGTAGCTGGCGATTCTGGCGTCGGGCGAGAGACCCGCCGCGTCCACGACTTGGCTCCCGAGGGGTAAGGCTTCCAATTTTTGCTTGTTTGTGCATTTGAACAGTCAATATACATAGGACGCAGTCTATTTCTGCAATTGGATATAGCCTTCTTCTGTAATAGCTTCCCATTTTTGCTTGTGCTGATTGCGTCTCTGTTTTTTCGTGGGTTAGGATGGAGTTGTGGTTTGCTTTCTTGGTGAACGTTAGAAGAGACCGCTACATCATGAATGAAGACAACACCCATAAGAAATTCCAGGGAGGTTTCGATTATGACCTGCCAATGGATTGCAATTGGAATTTTAGGCAATTTGGGGAGGTTCTTTGCTTCCCATATCCTTGGGCTTTGCATGAAGAAGTGGAATTCAAATACTACGATGGGGGGATGGATTGGGTCAAGATTAGCAATGATGCAGAACTCGCTACCATGTTTGCTAAGCATAAGGAGCAAGATCAATTCAAGGTGAGGCTGCAAGTAAATGTGGTTGTGCCGGCATTAAGGAGTAATGCAAGGGTGTCAGGTTCATCTTCTCGGACAGAACCATCTCGTCGTAAAGCAATTTCTAGCCAGAATAGTTCAGTTCATCCAAAGCGACGTGGTGGCTCGACAAGCGTGGTCAACAACAAAAGGGTACCTACTGAAGTGGAGGTTGATGCTGACATATCTGGGGATGATAATGAGAGGCTATACTCTGATGTCATTCAGAATTTACGACGGGCATCTCGTGCTGTTGAAATCCCAGATGATGGTGACTATGAGCAAGAAGATGAAGATGAAAATGAGGAGGAAGACCTTCCACCTGTTCAGCGGGACCCTAAAAACCCTAAGTTGCTGGAAGGTACATTTTTTGCATCGATGAGTGAGTGTAGAAATGCAGTTGTATCTTACTGCATCAAGGCAGAACGTGCTTTTGTTGTTGACAAAAGCAATAAACGACGTTACACAGTGCATTGTGTGACTAAGGGTTTTAAATGGAGTATGCACGCATCTAAAATGCGGAAAAGCTTGAATATTCAGGTAAAAGTGAATCCTTTTACCCACACATGCGAAGAATCAACTCTCAATCAGTAGAGCCAAGTCAAAATGGGTGGCAGAAGCAGTAAGAAGTGGGTGACAAAAAACCATCAAGTGGGTACAAAGGAATTGCAGGGAAACATCAAAGCCAAGTTCAAGATGGATTTACCATATATGAGGGTCTTCAATGGCAAACAAAAAGCTATGGAATCTATCTATGGTAACTGGCACTAAAGTTTTGAATTGTTGTATTCATTCAAAGCTGAAGTGGAGAGGACAAGCCCAGGTAGTATTGTTGAAATTGATCACCACTCAGTGGAGTACACATTGAAGGGAGTGACAAGGACCAAGGAATGCTTTAGAAGGGTTTTTGTGTGCTTTGAGGCTTGTAAACTGGGTTTTTTGGCAGGCTGCAGGCCATATTTGGCTATTGATGCTACTTTCCTCACAGGTAGGTTTAAAGGATAATTAGTAGCAGCTTGTGCAGTAGATGCGCACAATATTGTATTTCCGCTTGCATACGGTGTGCTGGAGACAGAGTCCGAGGAGAGCTGGATTTGGTTTTTGCAGAATCTGCGCCGGGCTATTGCACATCCCAATGGCTTGGTAATTCATACAGATGCATGTAAAGGTTTAGAAGTGGCTGTGGACAATGTGTTCCCTGGAGTAGAGCATAGGGAGTGCTTTCGTCACCTTGCTGCAAATTTTGTGAAGAAATTCAAAGGAAAGACATATACAGACAATTTATGGCCAGCATCTTTGACTTGCAGTGTGAGGAAGCACAACTTCCACATGAGGCAGTTATAAACCAATGCCAAAATAAAGGAATACTTGGAAACACACCACTCCAAGTTATGGGCCAGAAGCCAATTTAGTGAACTGAGCAAAGTTGATTATGTGCACAATAATATTGCAGAGTCTTTCAACGTAGCCATCCGGAAATTTAAAGATCTTTATTTGGTGGATTTGCTTGACAAGATAAGGATAGAATACGCGCAGAAGTTTCATTTTTGTGATGGAATAGCTGAGGCTAAATTCATGGGCCACATTATTATCCCTTCGGTGATGACTGAACTGAAGCAGAAAACAGTAGGCCTGGTATTGAGCATGATTCTATTGTCAGATAGCACAGCAGAGGTATCAGTAATGGATAGAGAGAAGAGAAACTGGAGATATCCAGTGGATATAGAAGCTAGAACTTGCAGTTGTAGGCAATGGCAGATAACTGGGTTGCCATGCATTCATGCGTTGTTTTTCATCACTTCTCTCCCAGGTACAGAAGGGAACATACAACAGTATGTTCATGACTACTACTCTGTTGCAAGGTTCAGAGCCACATATGCACATGCCTTGCCTGCTTTGGAGGGAAAACAACAGTGGGACAAAGTCGACCCTGGATTCAGACTTTGCGCTCTAGTTCTGAAGAGAGCAGCAGGTAGACCGAGGAAGAGTCGGTACAGACGTCGCAGCGAAGGAGCTAGACTTGGAGCAAGGCAGCGTAAGTGCAAAAGGTGTGGTGGGTCTGGTCATTTTGGTAAGTACTGTGCTAATGTTGTAGATCCAGCGTTCGGAGAGAGTTCTGGTGAAAATCATGATCAGCAGCCGGATGCAACAGAAAATGAAAATGTTGCTCCAAATGATGATTCGGATGTTGATGCTCCAAATGATGAGTTTGATTATCATGCTGCAAATAATAATTATTTTGATGATGATGCTCAAAATAATTATTTTGATGATGCTGCAAATGTTGAGCCAAAAGATGCTGAAAATGATGCTCCAACTAATGTTGACCAACCATCTGTGCTTCTGAGTACTCCAAGGTATGTAAATCTTCTTCTCACTTTGAAAAATATGGTATTTTTGAATTTTGTACATATATCACTTCATGTAAACCTTGTGCTCACTTTTTGTTCAGCTCTGTGGTTTGTTCAAAGAAGACACACAAGAGGGGAAGAGAAGAAGCAGTGAGCACAGTGATAACAAGGAGCACAAAGAGCAAAATGATAGCAAGTAACACAAGAATCACAAGGAGCAAAGTATCTATTGCCAAAATTATATGAAACATTATGAATCATGTTGTATTTCTATGAAACAACCCTTACTATTGTGTTGAATGATGTGGGTTTCATGTCATTTTGATTTTTTCTGAATTAATTATGCTCATTTGAAACCATCACTCTATTCTCATGAGAAAAGTGCTTCAAATGAGGTCCAAACCTAGGGTAAATACTCCCATTTGTAATTTCATGTAAAAATCAACCTTGTCTAAATGATCCAAATAAATTTGAGGAGCAACTATATCACATATAACAACATTCGGCGTTGGTCTCATGTCCTTTTGATTTTTTTGGAATTAATTATGCTCATTTGAACCCATCGCTCTATTATTGAACTCTAAACAAGTCTATACAAGATAGCTCTTTTGTGGAAAGCATTTTCGATCAATTATCCATAAACCAAGTTTATTATTTTTTATAGCAACTATGTCACATATAACAACATATCGGCGTTGGTCTCATGTCATTTTGATTTTTTTTGAATTAATTATGCTCATTTGAACCCATCGCTCTATTATTGAACTCTAAACAAGTCTATACAAGATAGCTCTTTTGTGGAAAGCATTTCGATCAATTATCCATAAACCAAGTTTATTATTTTTTATAGCAACTATATCACATATAACAACATTCGGCGTTGGTCTCATGTCATTTTGATTTTTTTTGAATTAATTATGCTCATTTGAACCCATCGCTCTATTATTGAACTCTAAACAAGTCTATACAAGATAGCTCTTTTGTGTAAAGCAATTTCGATCAGTTATCCATAAACCAAGTTTATTATTTTTATAGCAAATATATCACATATAACAACATTCGGCGTTGGTCTCATGTCATTTTGATTTTTTTTGAATTAATTATGCTCATTTGAACCCATCGCTTTATTATTGAACTCTAAACAAGTCTATACAAGATAGCTCTTTTGTGGAAAGCATTTTCGATCAATTATCCATAAACCAAGTTTATTATTTTTATAGCAACTATATCACATATAACAACATTCGGCGTTGGTCTCATGTCATTTTGATTTTTTTAATTAATTATGCTCATTTAAACCCATCGCTCTATTATTGAACTCTAAACAAGTCAATACAAGATAGCTCTTTTGTGGAAAGCATTTTCGATCAATTATCCATAAACCAAGTTTATTATTTTTTATAGAAACTATATCACATATAACAACATTCGGCGTTGGTCTCATGTCATTTTGATTTTTTTAATTAATTATGTTCATTTGAACCCATCGCTCTATTATTGAACTCTAAACAAGTCTATACAAGATAGCTCTTTTGTGGAAAGCATTTTCGATCAATTATCCATAAACCAAGTTTATTTTTTTTATAGCAACTATATCACATATAACAACATTCGGCGCTGGTCTCATGTCATTTTGATTTTTTTCTGAATTAATAATGCTCATTTGAAACCTAGCGCAGCATCTGATCAAACCCTACCGTCGTACCCTAACCGTCCGATCAAACCCTACTGCCAAACGACAGCCCTCAGATACGATCTTCTAGAAGGATTCCCGATAGCGATCCGCAAGAGGTTGGTTCCGGCCACCTGATTGGACGCTGAAAACAGTCGGGCCGCGATATTTCTTTGGATATTTTCAGATTGTGACGAAATGATTTTGCTCTCATTTCTTTTTCTCTTTGCTCTTAATTATTTTTCCTTGGATATGACATTTAGGGTTCATCGTTTCGTTCAGATTGTGACGAAATGATTTTGCTTTGATTTCTTTTTCTCTTTGCTATGAATTATTTTTCCTTGGATATGAGATTTAGGGTTGATCGTTTCGTTCTGATTGTGACCACATTATTTTTCTCATTGCTTTAGGATTTGCTTACTTGCTAGCTAGTCGCCAGTCGTTAGAGATGTTATTAGTGTCGATCTACTGCTCTTGTGTTGCTTAAACTGGGTCTGCAGGCTGTCGCCACCGTAGTTTGCATGCATATGTGCTCGCCATGCAGCTACGGAAGAAATTTTAACATGTTACATGCCCCTAGTGTAGAATTAATGCAAAGAGAGGCAGACTATTGTCCATTGTGCCTCTTGCTTCCTCGGTCGGTCTCCGTTATGCTGGACAGGTAGTTAACGCAGGCGTGAGCGTGAGACTTTGGACTTGCGTTAATGCACGCATGCAGGGTCACGTCGCATCCTAGCCCAGCTATTTTTTGCAGTCCCCGCATTGACTGCAACGCTGCGGCTGCCTGGCACGTACTACTCTTACGCTTTCACACCATTTGCGCCTCTTCCTTCTTCATCTACCCCATTTATTTCACACTCATCGGGTCTTTAAGTATTGCCCCAGCCATCTTCCCTTCTTCTCATCCTTCTCCAGCCCTTTGCCTCATCCTCCCTCCACCATGTCGACCTACTCTCTCCCGTCGAGCCCCGAGCCCCTCAGCGACGAGGACAACCACCCAGCCCCTCGCCGGTGGTGGGAGGCGACGGAGGAGACGGTGAGCGAGGACGACAAACCTCCGAAGAGGTCGCGAGGTCGCGACGGCCACTTCGTCCACAACCCCGACCCCGACGAGGTCGCGAGGATCACCCAGCGCTCCAACAAGGAGACCGAGGACCTCCTCGCCGCCTTGGAGAAGAAGGAGAAGAGGGAGGAGAAGAGGGAGGAGAAGAGGGAGGAGAAGATGAAGGAGAAGATGGAGGAGAAGAGGGTGCGGCGCCGCATAAGGAAGTCCCGGGAAAGGGAGCAATCCGAGATGCGGGAGGCCAATGCCCGGGCCCTTGACGAGCGCGAGAGGGCGGACAGGGCGGCGGAGTGGACGGCAAGGAGGCCGGCGGAGTGAAGGAGAAGGCAACCACCGGCGGCTCGCCGGCAGATGGAAGGGCGCCCTCCGATGAAGGGGCGCCAGCAGTTAGGGTTTAGGGTCCTCTTTTTTTTAATATATGTAATGTGGGTATATATGCCCCTCTGTGCTAACATATGTAATGTGGGTATATATATATGCCCCTACGTGCTAATATATGTAAGGGTTACCCTATATGTAATGTGTGTTTATATTTTTGAACCAAGTCATGCACAAGTGGTTCAGGAACGTGAAAAAAATCAGTGCAAAAAAACGTCGTCAAATTTATGTGTGCCCAAAGATATAACTACATAACTGGTTAAGCAACGTCACAAACAAAATAAGTACAGAAATGCCTTTTCAAATTTATAAACAAAGTCATGCAATAACTATAGTTATCTTCTTTCCCTCCATGTACCAACATCTCCTCATTCTCCTCCCGGTTACCAGCGCGACCATATTGACAACAATACAGCACGGTCCTGGGTTCGAGTCCGAGCCGCACCATTTTTTGTTCATTTTGGACCCTTCTCACCTTTTTTTAAAGGGAATCCCATTTGGCCACTACGAATGGGCCTAATTGGTGTAGTTGGCCCATTAGTTTATTCACACATTTTTAACGGAATCCGATTTTGTCTTTTAAGGATTATCAGTACGTTTCAAATCTAAATTGCATTCATAAATGTTCTGAATTTCAAACTTCTCATACAATTTCAAACTTACAAATTTCCCCCAAATTCATGCCTTTCCATACAATTTTAATATTTCACCTAGTGCGATTAGCACACCTAGAAATGTCCAAATGTAATTGCAAAGCGGAATCTGTGTTTGTTCTTCGAGCTTCTTAATCTTCTGGTTCAACCTCCTAAGCTCAACAGCATCAATGCGTGCTCCACCCTCCGTATCTTCTCCCGGACCTCGCTCTACGGCCGCTGCCCTCTGTGGCATGATGGGCAACCATTCTTCATGCTCGCCAAGCAGTTCACCCGTCAGCTTCTTGGCCAGAGCATCGACCCAAAGAAAGAAACAAGTTATCTACAATAATGTCAAACAGATCAATTTAGTAAAATTGCTCCGATTCACCCCATTCTAGATACACTAAATTTGTGAAATTGCTCTGATTCTTACCCCATTAGCCTTGCACACGTAGAAAGGCCGATTATTGTTCTTCCTTGTCTGCGAAATCCTCCGAACAACGTCCGCCTGACACCGCGGACAGAGGAAGATCGGCATCTCCATGCGCGCCGGAATCTCGATCCGCGACGTCGTGCGAGAGCTAGAGGTAGACATCGTGTAACACCCCAATTCTATTATCCTTAGTATTGTGGTGTTAGCCTAGATTTTCAATCTTAGCAAAACTTTGGTGTGTGTAGAATTCTGTTGAATGAGATGTCTTGTTTGCACTCTGTATGCTTGTTATGTTCCACTAGCCTTCCAAGTTGATAGAAACACGCCAACTAAAATACAACATCAATTTTTAGGATCTTCATGCCTGTTAAAACTTAGCCAAACTAGGAGTTTTTATTAAGCAAACCCTAAATGGTTGTTTGCATACATTTAAAACATTTTGATCTAGGTCATATATAGTTTCATACCCTTCTCTAAGTTTTCACAAAAGGGCTTGTTTGCACATAAATCTCACTAGCTTTTGTAGCCATCAAAATAACAGGACCATTTGTGTTATTCTTTTTCTTATCCCTAAAAGTTTTCTTTTCTTTGATAGCTCAATGAGATGTTTGACTTGGGCTTTGTTAAATTCAATAGTTTCAACTCAATGTTGGGAGTTTGGAAAATTGGTTTATTTTCTTTTGTGATCAATGTTTGAATAATTCAAACTTAGGGTTTGAAAATCATTTGAAGAAATTACTCCAATCTTCCACCCTTTCTCTCTCACTATTTCCTACTCCACCTGCTGGAAAAAGAGAGCAGCACCCTCACCCCTGGCCCCACCTGTCATGGACTTGGGTCACCCCCTCCTCTCTCGTCTCTTTTCTCTCTTCCTCTCCACCCAACCGAAGCCCACCCCCTCTCTCCCTACTGGTCAGGTCGAGTCATCCCGACCAACATCTCCCCTGCCCCTCTCCACCGCCCTGGAGGACCAATCAGAACTACCCTCTCCCCTCCCCAAACCGCTCCTGCCCATGGAGAGCTCAAAAACCAGAACCTGGTTTTGGATCTGCTCTCATCCCTACCCTCCCCCCTTAAATCCTTGCCCGAGGCTCTCACTCGCCTCCTCTACCCTCCCCTACCACCCTCACCCAAAACCACACCCTCCCTCGAGCTCTGGAAGAGAAAAACATCGCCGGAGATTGATTCCTTTCCGTAGTGCTCACCGTCGATCCTCTCCACCTCTCTCTGCCATTATTGGCCCCTCGAGTGCGCCTCGGCTAGACCTAACCCCCCTGCCTTCCGTTTCTCTTCTAGGTGCCCGTAGCCGTCGCACTCATCCTTGACCCGAGAAGCACGTCGCCGCCATCGCCATGGACGCCGACGTTGCATGCGGGAGCTGAGGGCGTCGTCGAGCTCGCCACCGTCCCCTCCGTCGACCTCTGTCCTTCCCCTGGCCCCGCACGGTCTCTGGTGAGCGCCGTCGCCATCATTTTTCTCCTCCGCGTATGGTTCATCCGCGCCGCGTCGCGAGGTTGACGACAACCGTGAGCCGTAGATCGCGAGATTTACGGCCTGCTTTGAATCCCGTTGTGCGCGCGCGTCCTCGCGCGTTTGAGCCGGCCCAGCTCGGCCTCCCGCGCTGCTCCGCGTGGTCTCTGGGCCGATTTGGCCCAGATCTGGCCGCTCGGCCCTTTTTCTTTTTAGAAAATCATTTTCTGTTAATATTTCCAGAGAATCTTTAGTCTAGCTTTTATTCATTTGTGGTAAATCTACATTAGCTAAAATAATGAGACTAATTTTGTAGCATGTACACACATTTTCTTAATCATGTGGCGTTGGATTTGGTCCAAAATATATTTCATGTCGTGTGGTAAAATAGATCTAGTAAGACATATTCATTTCACTATTTGTTTAATAACTTGGGTTTTATAAATCCAAATCATGCAATCTTGGATCCTTTGGAAAGCCTGTAAAAATTTCTACCTAGATTAGTAAATCTTGCATGCAGGAGGTTAATCTAGCAAAAGTTGTATTTAGTCTAAGATTAACACCAGTAGGTGTTTGGTGATTTTTAACTCTTAAATAAAAACACTTTTTGAGGTAAATCCACTTGGAAGTGTTAGATATGAGTTGGAAGTATCTTATGCTACAAATGTAGATATTTCCAGTAAGTATTTAAGGCTTGTGGATCAAATTTCTTAAAAACAGGAAGGTAGTCTCTTGCAGTGCATTTTTGTAATTTCAGAGATTTGTGCATGTCTAGTTTTGTTTGGTGGAGCCACCTCTGTCCATGAATAAATGTTGGGGATATTTTTGTGAAATAGTCACAAGTTCTTTCTAACTTACCCCACTGGTTTGGCATCAAAATACCCCATATGTTTTCCTAGGCATAAATAATAGTCAGAAGTTTATGTTATCTTAAAACAAGGATAACTTGAGCTAGGAATATCCAAATTTGATGAATAAAATCTCCACTTAAAGAAGAAACTCATATCTCACCAGAAAAGTTAATTAGGCATACAGGGGATCTATAAAACTGAATCTATCTTCTGTTTAAGTTTGACATCAGTAGCTCTTGACTGATTTTTAATTCTTGTTTGGTGATATTTCTTGCTCAGCTAATTTTCAGAGCTCCATATGGTAGCTAGGAGTAATATGGTAGAAGGGTTTAATTTCAGGAGCAGTACCTTAAGAGTTGTGCATAATTCATATAAACAGCAAATGATCACTAATTAAATGCATTAGTTGTGTTTTTTGTTTTGTGATGCTTGTTGTTTGTTACTATACTTTAGATTGTTATCAACTCGCCTTCCGGGTATTTCCAGTTTTGCAATCCTATCTGTATCCTCGGCAACCCCTTGACCGGTACAGTTTAGGATTTACACTAGTCTCGTTTGTTTTTCATGTTACGGTAGAACCGCAACCCGAGGAAGAGCAGTACCTGGTCGCTGAGCACAACTACGGAGAAGAGCAAGACCAGGGACAGTACTCAGAGCAAGGCAAGCCACCTCACCACTATAATGAATCCTATTATTTTGATCAAGCATGTTTTGTTTTCAAAATAAAATAATGCATGTTTTATTTCTTTTGTGGTACCTTGCCACCCGAAAACTATTTTACAAAATATTGTTTGGCCAAAGTTATCTACTAGAATATTATAGGTGTTACAAAAGGAGTTAAGTTGGTGAGCCCTTTTGTGAAGGCTCCGTCAAAAAGATTAAGTTTTCTAGTAGTGAACTCTTATTTCCTTACCTCAAAACTTTAGGATGGGAACCCATTTGATAAAATTGTTTTACGGAGGAAAACCCGAGTTGCTGGGAGCAATCGGCGAGCAAGTGTTTTATTAAAACCCGAGTTGCTGGGCGCAATCGGAGATGTTTGCGAAAACCCGAGCTGCTGGGAGTAGTCGGTGGATTGGAGGTTGTTTTTGAAAAACAAAGTACTGCCCTAGCAGCCGCTCGAACAATTAACCCGTGCAACCACACTACCTGACATGGGTAGGGCCTAACCGGAAGCTTGTCTGTTTTAGTGTTGGGGCTCTCATACTTTCTATAAGGGCTGGTCCCTCGAAGTCGGGTTCTCGTCCGGAAGAGACAATACACTGTTGAGGACCAACAGCCGGATGATTACGGCGGGTCTCCAGACGTGGCGGTGTGGCATCCCGAGGAAAGACCAAGAGGTCTAGTGGAGCACACGGTGCCGAGGAGAACAAACCTACCGGGAGGCCCCGATACTAGGGTGGTCATAGTGGAAAGCTTTGATCGTGTTATCCGGACCCCCGCATGCAGTCGTATGACGGGCCGTGGCAGACACGGCGGAATGACCGATAGGTGTGGGTAAAGTGTGCAACCTCTGCAGAGTGTAAATCTATTCGAATAGCCGCGTCCGCGGTCATGGACGGTTGGAAAGGCCACTGATCTAGGCGTATGGGCAATTTGGTTTATAAGAGAAAGTGGTTTTCAGAGGAAACAAAGAGGCATCAAGGAGGTACCTGGGAGGTACGGAATTTGAGTGAGGATGATTGATCTCAGGGAGACAACAAGTCCGATCCCAAGTCAGGGAAAAGGGTCACCCCTATCCTAGTGTTTTGATAAACTTTTACAAAAGAAAGTTTTGAACTTGGATATGTCCTTGCTATATCTAAGAGAAGAGAATTCTATCTCTAAATGTTTTTCTTCAACAAAGATATAGAGATGTCGTATTCTCTATGCCTAAATCATCGTATTCGAAAACTAAGCCCTTTAGTCGTATATAGCAGCTACCCCAGTTTTCGAAAAGTGTTTTTCTTGCATTATCATGAAAACTTAAGCCTTAGAGGTGGTCTTGCGAGTAGGTAATTGTACTCATATGGCTTTGTCCCTAGATATTCAAATGTCCAGATTTTAATGAGGATGCTTACGTCGAGGAGGAGGTGTATGACGACAAGTTCGCCACTTAGCTGTCACCGGTCAACTGCACTTGTGGGATTAGCGCTCGGAGGTGTCAGGAGCCGTCTCTAGCCATGAGCTTCCGCTGTCTTAGATAATTCTGTCCCTGCGTGACGAGGTTTTTTGACTTTGGTCGTATGACCGTCTATGTGTTGTAAGACTTTTATTCGTACGACTTGAATGATGTAAATCTTTGATACCTATGTTGGTTATGTGATTGCGATGCACTGATCATTGGGATCGTGATCTTTAACATAACGTGGGCATATCGGACTTGTTTCGAGGGGTCCTTACAGACTTGGTATCAGAGCCATCGTTGACCTTAGGAGACTC
The DNA here is from genome assembly GCA_026929855.1 of Poa annua. Classification (NCBI taxonomy): domain Eukaryota; kingdom Viridiplantae; phylum Streptophyta; class Magnoliopsida; order Poales; family Poaceae; genus Poa; species Poa annua. The sequence goes on from CM049427.1 coordinate 101,050,871, forward strand.
TAGCTAGGTTGGGTGTCGACGTCACGCAAAAATGTTTTTCCTAAAAATTTAGGAGAGATACTTAAAATATGCAGAATATACTGCTACCCCTCCAATCCGTTATTGATTACTGATTAATATTATACTTGCATTAAACCTTATGTTTTGACCTGTTTAAAATTTTGCACACCGTTCACTAATTCAACCTCCATTTAAAATCTTGTGTAGATGAGCAGAGAGTTCTCGTCGTCGATTCAGTTGGGAGTTGTGCCCAACACTGGAGTTTCGCGTCTGTTCCATGCAGGCCTACTCCAGCTGACCCGGCACTTGAGGCGTCTGCTACCTGAGCTGCTGATAGGACGTTGTCTACCCATGGTTGGGGACGAGATGTCCTGGACCGTGAGGTGCATCCTTCGAGGACCGCTGGTGCCACCCTTCGCCGAGGAGCTGATTGAGGATGCCCTTGCATCGACTCAGATGGGGGCATTTGTCACCGTGCTGCAGAGAGCTCTTGCTCGCTTGGTGTGTGCTCATAGCACCGAGCTGGGCGGCACCCGTTTTGAGTTTTACTCTGGCTTGGACGAGCGGACTAATCCTGTGCCGCCACGTCCCCACCCTACTTTCGGGAACCACTTGGCCGAGCTGGGACTCCTCGTCGAGTACACCCAGTCCCAGCTGGTCACTAGTCGTTTCGAGAGTGACCTTCACCGTCTGAACCATGACGGTGCTGAGGTGCGGATCTCGGCAGCTGAGCTGAGGATCGAGGATCTGGAGACGCAACTCAAGGCATCTCAGGACAAGCTGACGACCGTGGAGCTGAAGCTCAAGTCCTCAGAGGAGCGTCTAGTGGAGTCCCAGGCAGAGCCCAAGAAGGAGCGCAAGGAGCGTCGTTCCGTCTCTGCATGTTTCCAGACTACCCGCTTCTACAAGTTCCAGGTTGACGGTATGGTTGACATGCTCCGGTCGACCATTGATGCTCGCGACGAGAGGATCAGCGAGCTGGAGAGCGAGGTGGAGGCGCTGAGCAAGGAGAACAATGATCTTCGGCCTGATGATGAGGACCCTATGGAGGATATGGATATGGAGCCTGAGAGTGGGCAGGACGACGACGACCTTCGAGGCGAGGACGGTGAGGAATCGGGAGTTGTGATGTCCGAGGACGAGGACCCCGACGAGCCACCCTTCGACAGTGACGCTGCCGTGGACGTGGAGTAGCTAGTTGCGTAGTACCTTTTTGGGTTAGGACCGGACCATCGCGATAAGTGTATGCGATTGTGTGGTCTAGTTAGCATGGGTGTGTGTCTGAAGTATTGTAAGACTATGTCGGTTCGGTGTTTTGTATTTGTGAACTATGCGATGATGCTTTTGGAACCTTGCTATGGTGTGGGTCATGTATTCTTATGAGTAATGTCTTGCTGAAATTTGTATGCTACTGCGTATGCTTGATGAACTCTTCTTTTCAAAACCTGTTTTAAAATTCTAAATGGAAAAAAATTAACATGTGTTTTATTCTGGAATTCAGAATGGCAAGGGATCCACCACCACCCCCACCACCCGAGCCATCTATGGCTCAAGTGCTACGTCTTCTCTTGGAGGATCGCGAGGCAGCTCGCACTGAGAGGAATGCCAACCTCGCCACCCGGCAGCATCTTGATCAGATTGCCATCAACCAGAATGGCGGCCAAGGAAATGAGGAGCCCCGCTCCAAGCTTCGTGACTTTCAGAACACCAATCCTCCAGTCTTCTCCAAGAGTGAAGTGCCGCTGGATGCAGATGATTGGATCCGTACCATCGAGAACAACCTGAGGGTTGCACAAGTGGGTGACAATGAGAAGGTGGTTTACGCCACCCACTACCTCTTAGGGCCTGTCCGAGCATGGTGGGAGGCCATTCGTGCTCTGCTACCTCCGGAGGAAGTTGTGGCTTGGACGGCGTTCAAAACCAAGTTCTTCAAGCGTTATGTGCCCTCCGGACTCGTCAGTATCATGCGGGAGAGGTTCCTGCAGCTCAAGCAAGGCGGTATGTCTGTGAGTGAGTAGTTGGAGAAGTTCACTTCTCTAGCAAGGTATGCGCCCACCGATTCCGATACCGAGGACAAGAAGAAGGAGAGGTTCCTGAATGGACTTCATGATGAGATGCAGTGCATTCTGGTGGTGATGCCTTTCACCGACCTGGAGTCCCTGGCGGATGCAGCCTTTATGATGGAGCACAAGTGCAAGGCTTCGTTTGACAACCGCAAGCGTCGCCAGCTGATGCAGCAAGGCAGTAGCAGCAGCAGCCCAGCCGGGAGTTACCCCCGTCTGCGCCCTTCACCTGCACCAAGACCTTCTTATCCATCACCAAGGCCTCCAACCTTTGCACCAAGACCCAGCTACTCTCCTCGCCCGCCTGTACCCCGTCCTGGAGGTGGATCCAACCCCGACCTCAACTTTAATAGGCCGCCTGCTCCGAAGCCAACCGGAGGATGTTTCACTTGTGGGCAGCCTGGACATTTCTCTCGGGAGTGCCCCACTAGACAGCCCGCCGGTGGTCGCCCCAATGCGACAAAGATGAACCAAGGGCCAACCCGTCCACCTAGAGGCAAGAACCCTTACCCAAAGAAAGCAGCCCCTGTCACCCGAGGCCATCTGAACCATATCAGTGCTGAAGAACCTCAGGAAGCGCCAGACCTGGTTATGGGTGTGGGGACCCCGGACTAGCTGTCCGAAATACCCTTGTGCCTACAACATCAGCGATCCCGTGATCAGTCTGTCGCTGGGCACAATCGACTGGTATCAAAAAGAACATCCATAATTACCGAAAGAATTACTTACTTGAGTGAAGCCATAATCTTCAATAAGTTATTGCAGCGGAAAACACCAATCAACGTGGGGCCCGAGTCATTTGCCAAGACACCTACAGGCAGCTGACTGGGAAGACGGCCTAGTTCACAAAGACGTCATCGGTCTCTCGGTCTTCATCATACTTCTTCTTGAACTCTGGACATGGGAATATCCAGGGACACAGCCATGAGTACATTTACGTACTCGCAAACTACCCCAACATGAGCATGCGCTATTCTTTTATTTGTTTAAATAAAACTTGGTTTGCCTTGAAAACTCTATATCTTTATTGAAAAGGAAAGGAAGTCTTCAGAACTTTTCCCATAAATCTGCCTTTGTAAGAAGTCTCTTTAAAACTTTTTCCCAAAAGGGGGCATCTTTGTTGAAAAGGGTAAGAAGTCTCTTTAATAAACATTTTATCGAAAAATCACCATTTTATCTGTTTCTCCAAAACTCCTTCTTTTCCTGACCATAAACCGTCATGATACATATTCTCCAACAACCTCATACCGATCCGTTGGTATAGGTGTAGGGAACATTCTCCACTTCCTTTTTCTTTTAAAAATCAAACCTTTTCCAAGACTATCTCCAACAACCTCATACCGATCCGTTGGTATAGTGTATGGATCATTCTCCACTTCATTTTCTTTTTAAAACTCAAATCTTTTCCAAAACTTGCACATGGTCAAAGTAGGGCCTCTCAACTGTCCATATCTGAGGACTCGGCTATTCGAATAGTTTTAACCCTCTGCAGAGGTAGCACGCTTTTCCCACACCCATCCGATAACTCATCGTGTCTGCCACGTCTCGCCATACCAGGGGTATGCGAAGTTGAGTCACCGACCCTAGTCTGTCCTTTGCTCATGCTAGTATAGGATCCTGCCCATATGAAACTTTCCATCGACACTTAACCCAGCCCGTCGGAATCTAAGTGTGAGGACTCATAGGTTTTATCTGGCGGTGTATAGGGGACATCCTTCTATCCTCCTCCTTATCTACTCATAGAGTTTGAGCGAGGACCCAGGTCAGGGGTAGGTCACCAAACCATCCCCTCATGCATAACGGAGTCATCTCCGTTGATGAGGTATCCCATACTAATATGAGCAAATTATATGACTAAGCCCTTTCCCATATGTGGGTAAATGTGGTCGCACAGAGTATCGGCTGATCGACGTAAGTACAAAGACACAATGTGCGTTTTATCAAAACCACCATTCTCCTTTTCTCCATTCCAACACCAACCTCTCTGCGCTTCATAACCACACAGGGTTTTCAAAAAGGGGTTTTGATTAAACGAAACTTTTCCCATCATATAGGTCAAAAAAAAAAATCTCCATCTAGTATCCCCATATAGGGTGCCAAAATAAGATACTTTTATTTTGGAAAGGGATTTTCAAACTCATAGCTTTAGTGGCAACCACCACATAAATAATATACGCTCCTTATAAGTAAAACATGTGAACCAAAATAGAGGTATGTAGATGCAAGCTTAGAGGATAGCTTGCCTGATTCCAGCATAATGTTCTTGGACTTCTCCTCACTGATCAAGAAATAAATATCATCCTTCTCCGATAAATCCTTTCCAGATACCACTTCGGTAGCGTTTATATCTAGCGTCGCAAACATAAAATAGAACAACACTCAATAAGCAAACCATACCACAATTGGTATACAAAAAGATATTCAAACCACATCATCGCACTATTTTAACTAAGCGACCAACTAAGATATATATTCACAAGGGCATTATACTAATCAGGAGTATAACACCATACACATGCCAAAACAAGATAGCACAAAGACACCCTCAATTAGGGGTACTTCACAAACCCTTTTCAGGAAATACTTCAAACAAAAGTTAAGTCACCAATTCATCTTTATAATTTAAATACCTCACCAAGCTAAGGTGGGTACACTAACAAGATATATAATCTAATACTCAACTTAAGTCCTTCAAGTTCATCAAGCTAGGCAATATTTTACTCATACCAATTTTCCCAACAAATTCCACTAACAGTACTAACATATTTATAACATACTAAACAATAACAACTAGAAAGTAATTGTGACACAACCACCATTACAGCAATACAACCTCAAATGCTCTAAATAACCACTTCATATATCAAGCAGCACAAATTGGTTTCATTTTAATCGAATTGGCCATTATTCAATTACATCTTAATTAGGGCAGAAACTAGTTGAACATGTTTTATTGCATAACTTAAGTTCTGTTGGTCATAAAAATACAAACTAAAATTCTACAGAAATCTACTGATGTTTCTGAGACAACACAATTGGATTTGGGTCAATTGGAGTTACCAAACTCCCTACACAATGTTTTGAATCTTTGGAACACAATTAGACAACTTCATAAGCTTTCCAGAACATTTTAATTTGATTTCTTTGGAATTATAAATCTCAAGATATTGAATATACAACATTAGTCAAGGTTCTGTCATTTTTAGAATTTACAAAAAGGGCAGTGAAACTTTTTTTTTTCACCGATGGGCTGGCGAGCCAGAGCCACTGCCATGCGGGCCCAAGGGCCACGTTGGCGCTGACTGGGCAGGGTGCGGCGGTGCTGGCTACGGCGGTCACTGACCGGTGGGGGCCACATGTCAGTGCGCAATTAAAATGAAAAAGGCTACGCGGGCGCTGCGAGGGTTCGAACTCGCGATCTCGCGGGCGTGCGGTGCGTCTACGCTAGCCACTGGGTCGGGTACTGGGTTGTGCTAGGATAAGTGCTCGAATTACTATAAGCTATACGCGCGATTATAACTGACGAACTGAAGATTTGCAGGCACAGCGCACGGTGGCCGTACCCGACGGAGAGAACGCCGGCGATGACCAAATCCCGGGGCGCATCCGCGGTGCGAGGGGTGCTAAAGGGTGCGGGGACGCGGGCGGGCTCGCGCGCGTGCAGGGGGCCCGAGGGGAGGACGCACGGCGTCGCGCTCGTGCTCGACACGCACGGCCATGGCGGACGGCCGAGCGGCCTCTCGCTCGACGGCGAGGATACAGGGCAGGAGGAGGGAGGAGGGGGTGTCCCGGAGGACGGCGTGCTCACCCTCGACGCGTGGGTGGGCTCGGCTCGGTCGGAGAAGGTCGGAGACGGCGGCAATCATCCTCGAGGCGCGGCGGGGAGGCTCGGGGCTTCTTATCGCGCAGGGGAGAGGGGGGGGTCCGGCACGGGACGCTTGGGAGAGGGGCACGGCGGGAGGCGCACGTCGCCGTGTCGCCCGCGGACATGCCGCACGGGGGCACGGGCGCGTGCCCAAAGGGAGGGGGCGTGGCGCGGAGGCTGGTCCAGGGAGCAGAGGAGCGAGGTGGAGAGGCGGGGGGGTCCGGGCGGCGACGCTGCAGCGAGGGGGGGGGGGGGTCGGGCGGCGACGGCGGCGCGGGGAGCACGGCGACACCGGCCACTGTCGCCATGCCTCTCTACAGAAGATGAACATCTTCTGAAAAAACCCCTGGACAATATTTTTCCACTTCGCAAACCAGTCCTTTTCTGCTTTTCTATTAATTCATTTAAATCCAGTAGCATTTCAAGGATTTATTTGAGGCACTAAAATATTTTAGCAAAATTTGAAAATATTCATGATGCTTCCTATATATATTTAGAAGCTGCACAAAAATTGGTGTTGCAAAATAAAATGTTTGGAAGACTTTTTGTTCATAGAGTTTGAATATAACATTTTTCTCAAAACCCTTTTTATAATCTTTTTGAAATTTTTAAGCAAGTCCAAATATTAATTTGAACTCTTGGAACTTCCTTGAAAAATATATTAACTTAAATTAGATTTTATTCTCATAACAAAGTATTTGTTTGAAGAAAATCGATATTTAAATAGGGAAATTAATTTAAATAGATCATTTCTTTAGCTCATGATTTAAATTCCCATTTGTTGATTAATTTGAGGAGTTTGTTCCTATTCAAGTCTCACCCAACTTTGTTGTCAAGTGTGTCTTTAATTTAACACTTAAAGTATTTTGGTGTAATTATTCACCCAAGCAAACAATACAATATTCATCACAATCAAGGCCACAACATTCAAACCCTAGAATTAATCATATCACCATTCAAATAGCAAGTAACACAAGTTCGAACATAGCAATGGGAAGGGAAACACAATCATTAGTGAAACATTTCAAAAAGTTTTTGTTGGTTCTGAATTTTGGGTCTGGTAAAAATAAGTTTTTCTTGGTTCCAAAATTTGGGATGTTACAATGGGTACGTTCCCTGTCAACTCAGTTCCTGCCTCAGTTTTGATTCAAGAGCTTCCCATTCCTTTGTTACGGAGTCGTTCGTTAGGAAGAGTGGTTTGGTTCCAATCTGGTTACATCGCCCTATGAGGGTGAAAATTCCAGGGGCCACTACCAAGGCCATTGTGTCTTGCAAGGAGACTCCTGTGGAAATTCAGGGAGCCCGATTCCATGCAGACTTGGTGGTATTAGGAAAGCAAGGGACAGAAGTGGTTTTAGTAATGGATTGGATGGCAATCAACCGGGGGAAAATAGATTGCACCAACAAGTATGTCACCCTAACCACCCCGGAAGGAGAGGAGATTACACACTTCTCGACCCATTACTCCACCTCGAGTCGCCATAAGAGTGTTGCTGGAACCATTTTGGAAGAGGTACCGGTAGTATGTGATTACCCGGATGTTTTTTCCGAAGAGTTACCCGGTATGCCACCGGATCGGGATATTGAGTTCATCATTGAGTTGGTACCCGGTACTGGTCCTATAGCTCAAAAACCTTACCGGATGAACCCCGAAGAGTTGGTGGAATTAAAGAAGCAGTTGGTTGACCTGCTAAAAAAAGAGATGATTTGTCCTAGTGCGTCACCCTGGGGGTCACCAATCATTTTCGTGGATAAAAGGGACGGTACCACTCGCTTGTGTGTGGATTACCGTAAGTTAAATGATGTGACCATTAAAAACAAGTACCCTCTACCCAAAATTGAAGATATGTTTGATCAGCTCAACGGAGCCCGAGTCTTCTCTAAAATCAATCTCCGCACTAGTTATCATCAGCTGAAAGTAAGAGAGTCTGACATCCCTAAGACGGCCTTTATCACTCGTTATGGATTGTTCGAGTATACGGTGATGTCTTTCGGTCTGACCAATGCCCCTGCCTATTTCATGAATCTCATGAACAAGGTGTTCATTGAATACTTGGATAAGTTTGTAGTTGTCTTCATCGATGACATCCTGATTTACTCCAAGTCAGAAGAGGAGCATGAAGAGCATCTGAGGTTGGTTCTCGGTACCCTTCGAGAACACCAGTTGTATGCTAAGTTCAGCAAGTGTCAGTTTTGGTTGAAAGAAGTAGGATTTCTTGGCCATGTTATCTCAGCTGGAGGGATATATGTTGACCCTACACATCAAGTCCATCCTTGAATTCCCAACCCCCACAAACCAGACCGAAGTGAGGTCCATCCTTGGATTAGCGGGTTATTACCGCAAGTTTGTTGAAGGATTTTCGAGCATCGCAAAGCCCCTTACTCAACTTTTGAAGAAGGACCAGAAGTTTGTTTGGACCGACAAATGTGAAGCCAGTTTCCAGGAACTGAAAAAGCGCCTTACTACAGCACCTATTTTAACCATGCCAGATGTGACCAAAGATTTTGTGGTTTACTGCGATGCCTCCAAACTTCGACTTGGATGTGTTCTTATGCAAGAGGGCAAGGTGATTTCCTACTCGTCGCGACAACTCCGCAAGCATGAGCAGAATTACCCAACCCATGACCTAGAGCTTGCTGCAGTGGTTCATGCGCTCAAGACTTGGCGACACTTTCTGATGGGCAACCGTTGCATAATTTACACCGATCAAAAGAGCCTGAAGTACATCTTTACCCAGAGGGATTTGAATATGAGGCAGCGAAGATGGATAGAACTCATCAAGGATTATGCCTTGGACATCCATTACCACCCTGGAAAAGCGAACGTTGTGGCTGATGCCCTTAGTCGATAGTCGTGTTCGTTCAACTCCATGATCAAGACTCAGCAGCAAGAACTCTGGGAAGAGCTAGATAAACTGGGTATAGAGGTAGTCAGTTATGGAGCAGTCGATCAACTCTTATTGCAGCCCACTTTATGGGACCAGATCAAGAAAGCACAGAAGGGTCACAAAAGTATTGAGGGCATTAAACGAAGAATCGACAAAGAGGAAGTCCCTGGGTTCACCATTGATTCTGAGAGAATTCTCTGGTACAAGGAACGTATCTGCGTACCATCAGATCAGGTCTTGAAGCAGTTAATTCTGAAGGAGGCTCACGAGACTTTGTATTCTATCCACCCCGGTGGCACCAAGATGTACCAGGATTTAAAACAGAATTTCTGGTGGCATGGCATGAAGCGCGAGATTGCACTCTTCGTCCAGAAGTGCAACCTCTGCCAAAGGATCAAGGCAGAACATCAGCGGCCCGCTGGATTACTCCAACCCTTCAAGTTGCCCGAGTGAAAATGGGATGAGATCGGCATGGATTTTATCACTGGATTAGCCCGATCCAATCGCGGGCATGACGCCATTTGGGTTATTGTGGATAGATTCACTAAAGTTGCACACTTCTTACCTGTGCGGACCACCCATCGATCGGATCAGCTTGCGGATCTCTACATGTCCCGTATCGTCAGCCTTCATGGAATACCTAAGACGATTGTATCAGATCGGGGAACTCAATTCACTTCCCGTTTTTGGACTAAGCTTCAAGAGGAACTCGGAACCAAACTCTTTTTCAGTACCGCATATCACCCCCAGACAGGAGGACAAACGGAGAGAGTCAACCAGATCTTAGAGGATATGCTTCGATCTTGTGTGTTTGCTTATGGGGCCAAATGCGAAAGTTGTTTGCCGTTTGCCGAGTTTTCATACAACAATAGCTATCAAGCCAGTCTGAAGATGGCACCATTTGAGGCTTTGTACGGGCGCAGGTGCCGTAACCCCTTGAACTGGTCGCAAACAGGAGGCAGCCAAATTTTTGGCGTTGACACCCTGAGGGGAGCCGAAGAGCAAGTTCGACTCATTCGCGACCGTCTTAAGGCTGCCCAATCCAGGCAGAAGAGTTACGCCTACTCCAAGAGGCGTGAACTCAGCTTCCAGACTGGGGACATGGTATATCTGCGTGTTACACCACTCAAAGGAATGCAACGTTTTCATGTGAAGGGGAAGCTAGCACCAAGGTACATTGGTCCTTTTAGAGTAAGCGGTCGAAGAGGAGAAGTATCTTATCAGTTAGACCTGCCACCTCATCTGTCAGAATTCCATGATGTGTTTCATGTGTCTCTGCTCCGGAAGTGTCTGCAAGTTCCCGGAGGTACCCATTCTTATCAAGAGGTAGATCATCGCACCATTGATCTCAATCACGATCTCACCTACCGAGAACGACCACTCCGTGTCCTTGCTGAGGACGTCCGTCTGAACCGGAGTCGGAAGATCAGATTCCTGAAAATCCAATGGAGCAACCATTCGGAGGAAGAAGCTACCTGGGAGCGTGAAGATTACTTGGAGCGTGAATTTCCGGGGTTTCTTTCTTCTTCAAATCTGGAATCTCGGGGACGAGATTCTCCTAAGGGGGGAAGGTCTGTAACACCCCAATTCTATTATCCTTAGTATTGTGGTGTTAGCCTAGATTTTTAATCTTAGCAAAACTTTGGTGTGTGTAGAATTCTGTTGAATGAGATGTCTTGTTTGCACTTTCTATGCTTGTTATGTTCCACTAGCCTTCCAAGTTGATAGAAACACAACAACTAAAATACAACATCAATTTTTAGGATCTTCATGCCTGTTAAAACTTAGCCAAACTAGGAGTTTTTATTAAGCAAACCCTAAATGGTTGTTGGCATACATTTAAAACATTTTGATCTAGGTCATATATAGTTTCATACCCTGCTCTAAGTTTTCACAAAAGGGCTTGTTTGCACATAAATCTCACTAGCTTTTGTAGCCATCAAAATAACATGACCATTTGTGTTATTCTTTTTCTTCTCCCTAAAAGTTTTCTTTTCTTTGATAGCTCAATGAGATGTTTGACTTGGGCTTTGTTAAATTCAGTAGTTTCAACTCAATGTTGGGAGTTTGTAAAATTGGTTTATTTTCTTTTGTGATCAATGTTTGAATAATTCAAACTTAGGGTTTGAAAATCATTTGAAGAAATTACTCCAATCTTCCACCCTTTCTCTCTCACTATTTCCTACTCCACCTACTGGAAAAAGAGAGCAGCACCCTCACCCCTGGCCCCACCTGTCATGGACTTGGGTCACCCCCTCCTCTCTCGTCTCTTTTCTCTCTTCCTCTCCACCCAATAGAAGCCCACCCCATCTCTCCCTACTGGCCAGGTCGACTCATCCCGACCAACATCTCCCCTGCCCCTCTACACCGCCCTGGAGGACCAATCAGAACTTCCCTCTCCCCTCCCCAAACCGCTCCTGCCCGTGGAGAGCTCAAAAACCAGCCCCTGGTTTTGGAGCTGCTCTCAGCCCTACCCTCCCCCCTTAAATCCTTGCCCGAGGCTCTCACTCGCCTCCTCTACCCTCCCCTACCACCCTCACCCAAAACCACACCCTCCCTCGAGCTCTGGAAGAGAAAAACATCGCCGGAGACCGATTCCTTCCCGCAGTGCTCACCGTCGATCCTCTCCACCTCTCTCTGCCATTTTTGGCCCCTCGAGTGTGCCTCGGCTAGACCTAACCCCCACTGCCTTCCGTTTCTCCTCTAGGTGCCGTAGCCGTCGCACTCATTCTCAACCCGAGAAGCACGCCACCGCCATCGGCATGGACGCCGACGTTGCATGCGGGAGCTGAGGGCGTCGTCGAGCTCGCCACCGTCCCCTCCGTCGTCCTTTGTCCTTCCCCTGGCCCCGCACGGTCTCTGGTGAGCGCCGTCGCCGTCATTTTTCTCCTCCGCGTCTGGTTCATCCGCGCCGCGTCGCGAGGTTGACGACAACCGTGAGTCGTAGATCGCGAGATCTACGGCCTGGTTTGAATCCCGCTGTGCGCGCGCGTCCTCGCACGTTTGGGCCGGCCCAGCTCGGCCTCCCGCGCTGCTCCACGTGGTCTCTGGGCCGATTTGGCCCAGATCTGGCCGCTCGGCCCTTTTTCTTTTTAGAAAATCATTTTCTGTTAATATTTCCAGAGAATCTTTAGTATAGCTTTTATTCATTTGTGGTAAATATACATTAGCTAAAATTATGAGACTAATTTTGTAGCATGCACACACATTTTCTTAATCATGTGGCGTTGGATTTGGTCCAAAATATATTTCCTGTCGTGTGGTAAAATAGATCTAGTAAAACGTATTCATTTCACTATTTGTTTAATAACTTGGGTTTTATAAATCCAAATCATACAATCTTGGATCCTTTGGAAAGCCTGTAAAAATGTCTACCTTAATTAGTAAATCTTGCATGCAGGAGTTTACTCTAGCAAAAGTTGTATTTAGTCTAACATTAACACGAGTAGGTGTTTGGTGATTTTTAACTCTTAAATAAAAACACTTTTTGAGGTAAATCCACTTGGAAGTGTTAGATATGAGTTGGAAGTATCTTATGCTACAAATGTAGATTTTTCTAGTAAGTATTTAAGGCTTGTGGGTCAAATTTCTTAAAAACGGGAAGGTAGTCTCTTGCAGTGCATTTTTGTAATTTGAGAGATTAGTGCATGTCTAGTTTTGTTTGGTGGAGCCACCTATGTCCATGAATAAATGTTGGGTATATTTTTGTGAAATAGCCACAAGTTTTATCTAACTTACCCCACTGGTTTGGCATCAAAATATCCCATATTTTTCCCTGGGCATAAATAATAGTCAGAAGTTTATGTTATCTTAAAACAAGGATAACTTGAGCTAGGAATATCCAAATTTGATGAATAAAATCTCCACTTAAAGAAGAAACTCATATCTCACCAGAAAAGTTAATTAGGCATACAGGGTATCTATAAAACTGAATTTATCTTCTGTTTGAGTTTGACATCAGTAGCTCTTGACTGATTTTTAATTCTTGTTTGATGATAGATTTTCTTACTCAACTAATTTTCAGAGCTCCATATGGTAGCTAGGAGTAATGTGGTAGAAGGGTTTAATTTCAGGAGCAGTACCTTAAGAGTTGTGCATAATTCATATAAACATCACTTGATCACTAATTAAATGCATTAGTTATGTTTTCTGTTTTGTGATGCTTGTTGTTTGTTATTATACTTTAGATTGTTATCAACTCGCAGTTTAGGATTTACACTAGTCTCTTTTGGTTTCATGTTACGGTAGAACCGCAACCCGAGGAAGAGCAAGCCACCTCACCACTATAATGAATCCTATTATTTTGATCAAGCATGTTTTGTTTTCAAAATAAAATAATGCATGTTTTATTTCTTTTGTGGTACCTTGCCACCCGAAAACTATTTTACAAAATATTGTTTGGCCAAAGTTATCTACTAGAATATTATAGGTGTTACAAAAGGAGTTTAGTTGGTGAGCCTTGTTGTTGAAGGCTCCATCAAAAAGATTAAATTTTCTAGTAGTGAACTCTTATTTCCTTACCTCAAAACTTTAGGATGGGAACCCATTTGATAAAACTGTTTTACGGAGGAAAACCCGAGTTGCTGGGAGCAATCGGCGAGTAAGTGTTTTATTAAAACCTGAGTTGCTAGGAGCAATCGGAGATGTTTGCGAAAACCCGAGCTGCTGGGAGTAGTCGGTGGATTGGAGGTTGTTTTTGAACAACAAAGTACTGCCCTAGCAGCCGCTCGAACAATTAACCTGTGCAACCACACTACCTGACATGGGTAGGGCTTAGCCGGAAGCTTGTCTGTTTTAGTGTTGGGGCTCTCATACTTTCTATAAGGGTTGGGCCCTCGAAGCCGGGTTGTCGTCCGGAAGAGAAAATATACTGTTGAGGACCAACAGCCGGACGATTAGGGCGGGTCTCCTGACGTGGCGGTGTGGCGTCCCGAGGAAAGACCAAGAGGTCTAGTGGAGCGCACGGTGCCGAGGAGAACAAACCTACCGGGAGGCCCCGATACTAGGGTGGTCATAGTGGAAATCTATGATCGTGTTATCCGGACCCCCGCATGCAGTCGTATGACGGTCCGTGGCAGACACGGCGAAATGACCGATAGGTGTGGGTAAAGTGTGCAACCTCTGCAGAGTGTAAATCTATTTGAATAGATGCGTCCGCGATCATGGACGGTTGGAAACGCCACTGATCTAGGTGTATGGGCAATTTGGTTTTATAAGAGAAAGTGGTTTTCAGAGGAAAACAAAGAGGCATCAAGGAGGTACCTGGGAGGTATGGAATTTGAGTGAGGATGGTTGATCTCGGGGAGACAATCAGTCCAATCCCAAGTCAGTGAAAAGGGTCACCCCTATCCTAGTGTTTTGATAAACTTTTACAAAAGAAAGTTTTGAACTTGGATATGTCCTTGCTATATCTAAGAGAAGAGAATTCTATCTCTAAATGTTTTTCTTCAACAAAGATATAGAGATGTCGTATTCTCTATGCCTAAAATCATCGTATTCGAAAACTAAGCCCTTTAGTCGTATATAGCAGCTACCCCAGTTTTCGAAAAGTGTTTTTCTTGCATTATCATGAAAACTTAAGCCTTAGAGGTGGTCTTGCGAGTACGTAATTATACTCATATGGCTTTGTCCCTGGATATTCAAATGTCCAGATTTTAATGAGGAGGCTTACGTCGAGTAGGAGGTGTACGACGACGACTTCGCCACTTAGCTGTCACCGGTCAACTGCACTTGTGGGATCAGCGCTCGGAGGTGTCAGGAGTCGTCGCTAGCCACGAGCTTCCGCTATCTTAGATAATTCCGTCCTGCGTGACGAGGTTTGTTGACTTTGGTCGTATGACCGTCAATGTGTTGTAAGACTTTTATTCGTACGACTTGAATGATGTAACTCTTTGATACCTATGTTGGTTATGTGATTGCGATGCACTGATCATTGGGATCGTGATCTTTTACATAACATGGGCATCTCGGACTTGTTTCGAGGGGTCCTTACACATCGACCTCGATTCTCGACCAGACGGAGACGTAGGGGATCTCAGATCCTACGCGCACGGCCCCTTTAGTTGTAGCAGACGGCCGCGCCGTCCACGTCGATCTTCCCGTCGGCGGCGCTCCCCGTCGACACCGCCCAATCGGTTGCCCGCGCCCAGCTGCTTACTACCAAGAGGAGTCGCCGACAACCTTAGTGCGTGCTCGCCTCGAATTCCAAACCCCCTGGCTGATTCGTGCTCACCGCTGCGAGCTCCGGGGACGCGCTCCGCCGCTTTTACAGCACACGCCACCGCTTTTACAGCACACGCCACCGCCAGCGAACGGTCAACGACTGGGTCCCACAAGACGCGCCAACGGTACTCTTCTGGGTCCCACAACCAACGGTTGTCTTCTGAATGTCAAAAAAAAGGTTGTCTTCTGGGTCCCACATGTAAGAAAGGCTAACGGAGTCGGCTGGAGTGACGGAATGAATCCTTGTGCACGAAGTAGGAGCAAAACTGAGCATGATTCACGAATAGGGGCAAAACTGAGATCTATGCGCCGTTGAGGGCAGTCTGATAAATAACCCAACTTTTAAAGCTGACCAACTGAACTTTTCATAATCGAAAAAATGGCTATCAGGAAAAATGTTACTCCGTAGTTCAAATCTAATTTAAAAAAAAACAGTTCAAATGGGAGATATATTAGTGTACACGGAACTGGACTGCAAAATGCAGTGAGCTGAACTATAGAAACAAAAAAAAACACCGATATGCATCCTCATGGGCGAGCGGTGTTGCAGGCCGGGGGAATCACGGAGTGCTGGACGAGGTGTCGTTGACCCTGCAGCCTGCAGGATCCGGTTGGGTAGGAGGGGAGGACGCCAAGCCGGCAGGAGGTGGCGTAAGCTGCGCCGGGCAGGAGGTCGAGGACGGTAGGAGCCGCGCCTTGCAGCGGACAAGCTGGCCAAGCCAACGAGCAGAACGGGGGACTGTGGAAGGTTCAGAAGCCTGCAATGGGCAAGCCAGGGGATGGGGGTGGCCAGCGGACGGAGGAAGGCACAGGCAAAAGCGGCCGATTCTGCTTGGTGGCACTAGTGAACTCCCACGGCGGAGCCCATCGGACTGTCAAAACGGCGACCTGCAGGACGAGGAACGGGACCGAAGCACAGTGCGGGGTCGAGGCTGTTGCCGACGCGTGTCGTTGATGGTGCCCCGAGCTCGTTTTGACGGTGTTGGGATGAAGGAGGCGCACGTCTGGCTGGTGGCGGGGATCCAAGACGTGCGCGCGGCACACTGGGCTGGTGCCGGGACACTCCCGTCTGTGGCAGGATCCAGGAGGCGCGGGGCGCGATGGGCATCCACATGCGTCGCTCGGCCCTGACGGAAGCGGGGATCGCTTTGTGAGATCATGACTAGATGCGAGATCCTGCCTAAATAGAATACTCATACTATACTAACAAGTTACAACTTCTTTTGCAGAACCTTATCTGGAATGAACTCCGAGGTTAATCGTGTTTGGACCGGACTACACCAAGGATGGTGACCGACTAGGAAGTCCTTTCTGGGTGCGCACGAGTGAGCACAAAATGCGCAGAAAAGACCAGTGTTGATCTACGGGGCCAGTATAGAGATCGTAGAGAGCTGCCAGGTGTGACAGGCTCGGTCCGGTGGTGGGCCAGGGTGTTACAATTGGTATCAGAGCCAACCCTCGCGGTAACTCGAGCGTGTGCGGGTCAATGGGTGGACATGTGATATGTGTCGGCACTGGACGCATGGACGGGTGCCAAGGGGGAAGTTCCTGCACTGGGAGCTGACCGACGAGGGCGTCGGTCTTCTAAAGGGGGGAAGGATGTGAGATCCTAGCTCAGATATGAGATCCTGACTCAGAGCTTAATAGGATTGATAAAATACTCATATCAACAAGTTGCAACTTGACCAGAGTTGATCTCCGGGACCAGTCTAGAGATCATAGAGAGCTGCCAGACGTGACAGGCTCGGTCCGGTGGTGGGCCGGGGTGTTACACGCCTCCAGATCGTGGGTGCGGGGCGGCGCGTTGGAGGTCGACGCGGGGGTTGTGGGGCTGCAGTGGCGACGTGGAGATGGAAGTAGAGCGAGGGCTGGAGGCGGTCGTGGGGACGTAGGTCCACCAGGACGGGGTGGTTCCTTCTTGATCTGGTGGGGATCGAGAGAAAAATAGGGGGCGACGCCGGAATGGGCCAGGACAGTGGCGACGCGCGGAGCTTGCCAGCGCCGGCGGAAGAAGGTGCTCATTGGGGGGAGCTTGTCGTTTCCGCCGCCGGCTTCCTGACGTCGGCCGCCGCCGCCGCTCGCTCGCCGCCGGGGAAGAAGGTACTCTTGGTGGAGAGGTCAGCGCAGGTTCCGTCGCCGGTTCCCTCGCGTCGGCCGTCGCCGCCACTCGCTCGCTTGCGCCCGAGAGAAGAAGGTCGTGGGGATCGGGGTGGGGTGTCGGGACCTCGGGACAGGGTGGGGGTGGGCTGCGCATTAAATTATCCTTCTGGATCTGGTGGGGATCGAGAGAAAAAAAGGGGCGACGCCGGAATGGGCAAGGACAGTGGCGACGCGCGGAGCTTGCCTGCGCCGGCGGAAGAAGGTGCTCATTGGGGGGAGCTTGTCGTTTCCGCCGCCGGCTTCCTCACGTCGACCGCCGCCGCTCGCTCGCTGCTGGGGAAGAAGGTACTCTTGGTGGGGAGGTCAGCGCAGGTTCCGTCGCCGGTTCCCTCGCGTCGGCCGCCGCCGCCGCTAGCTCGCCGACGCCCGAGAGAAGAAGGTCGTGGGAATCGGGGTGGGGTGTCGGGACCTCGAGACAGGGTGGGGGTGGGCTGCGCATTAAATTTGTCGGGTCGGGGTCGCCGCCGCTCGCTCGCCGGCGCTCGGGAGAAGAAGGTCGTGGTGATTGGGGTGGGGTGCCGTGACCTCGGGACAGGGTGGGGGTGGGCTGCGCATTAAATTTGTCGGGTCAGGGTGCGGGTTGGGATCTGGTTTGCTTCCCTAATTAGGAATAGTTCCTACTTAAGTTAAATAGGAATCTCTTAAGGGAGGTTCCTGTTTAGTCCTGCCCTAATATGGATTTTCTAACATGGTGGCTAGATATGCATGTCCTGGAAACCGTTAGATGGGTAGTAGTAGCTTTGTATATTTTGGACGGCTGGATAGAGGTTGCATGCATGTTTGAGCTATTTGTTACATGAGACCTTGGTTTTGTTATCTAAAATAGAGAAAATAGGAATCGTTTGCAACCATGTTTAAATTGTGGACGGAAAACTATTTTACCTAATTTTAGCATAAAGCACGCCACAAAGATTGAGACGAGACACTGGTTTCCCTATTTTAAAATGATGTTCTTGTTAATGATCAGATAGTTTTTTTTATCAGATAGTATATTTTTTTAGTGAAACTGGGTAGTATGACTGTCTTCATGAGTGAGTAATAAAGGTTTTTTTTTGACTAAGTAGTAATAAAGGTCATAAGTAGTAATAAAGGTCAGGCATGATTAGATTATTATGGTTGGTGAGGGAATAAAGCGGTGGCTGTCTTTTCTAGACTAAGCCCCGACCGCCGAGGATTGTAAAAAAAATTATGTCTTCCTTTGTGATATGGCTAATTAGAAGTGTAAGAAAATTATTGGCATGATTTTGATAAGTTCAACCATTTCAAGAATGCTTTAGTTACTTCCTTATAAATAAACACAAGTACCTGCAATATCGAGACACATTTCTCGCAAATAGGAAAAAAATTAAGAAGCCGCTTTGCAACTTGAGAAACTGGTGGACATCGAAAACAGTAAGAATTTCTTGCAAGTGTTAATATCAACCTTGGTCTGGATCCGGATCAAGGTATGGATAATATCTCCATCTGCTATATGATGTCAGTTAGCTCCTATTCACATAGTTTTAGTGCTAAGGTGGCTAACCACATTTAGATAGTACTAGTGCTAAATGGGGTGTAAGCTGTCCAGAATTCAAATAAAAGGCGTTGTGCCTCTTATATTAGTTATAGCTGTTAGGAATAGACTTGTTGTATTCCAGAAGGCCAAAGGCCACGATATAAAGGACATGTACATGTGTGAATATGCAGGAAACCCCCTAATAGTGGGGAGTTACAATTAGACTACAATTAGACTATTATACTTCTAACACCCCCCCTCAAACTCATGTTGGGTCAACAACACTGAGTTTGGAGAGAAAGAAAACATGTTGCGCTCTAGTCTGTGCCTTGGTGAAGAAATCCGCTATTTGCAACTCTGAAGGCACATAATGGAGGGTAACAACCCGATCCTGCACATTTGCACGTGTGTAGAAAGCATCAACACCAATATGCTTGGTCAGCTCATGCTTGACCGGATCACGTGCAATACTGATAGCACCTGTACTGTCAGACAAAAGTGGAGAGGGTGTCGTAACAGAGACCCCAAAATCTGCAAGTAACCACCGTAACCAGGTCACCTCTGCAATCAACGAGGCCATAGCGCGCAGCTCAGCCTCAACACTCGAGCGAGAAACTGCTTTCTGTTTCTTCGTCTTCCAAGCAACCAGCGAACCACCAAGAAAAACACAGTAAGCAGAAAGAGACGAACGATCTGTGGGATCACTCGCCCACGTAGCGTCCGAGTAGCACTGGAGCTGGAGAGAACTGGAGCTAGGAAAGAAAAGACGACGAGTACTCGTACCACGAAGGTAACGAAGAACACGAAGAAGATGACCGTAGTGAACCGTGGTAGGAGCTGAGACAAACTGACTCAGAATATGAACATGATAGGAAATATCCGGACGAGTGACTGCGAGATAGACAAGACTCCCAACGTGATGACGATAGCGCGTCGGATCAGAAAGGGGCTCACCATCAGTAGGACGGAGCTTAACATTAAGCTCCATAGGAGTCTCAACAGTGCGCTCATCCCCAAGAGCAGCACGAGCAAGAAGGTCCTGAATATACCTTTCCTGGGAGATGGAAAAACCATCAGAAGTAGAAGAAATCTCAATCCCAAGGAAGTATCGAAGAGGACCAAGATCAGTCATAAGAAACTGATCACGAAGACGAGCCTTAACAAAGGCGATATACTCAGGGTCATCTCCAGTGATGATCATGTCATCAACATAGAGAAGGAGAAGAGTGCGACCACGAGAAGAAGTGTGGATAAAAAGTGCAGCATCATGTGCGCTAGGAGAGAAGCCGGCGGCGGTCACCACAGAGGCGAAACGCTCAAACCAAGCTCGAGGGGCCTGTTTCGGCCCATAGAGAGAACGCCGAAGACGACAAACCATCCCATCAGGAACATAATACCCAGGAGGAGGCTGCATGTAAACCTCCTCACGTAACTCGCCATTAAGGAATGCATTCTGCACATCAAGCTGAGACACGGACCAACGGCGAACAGAGGCAACAGCAAGAAGAGTGCGCACAGTGGTCATATGAGCCACGGGCGCAAAGATCTCATCGTAGTCACGGCCGTGCTCCTGCTGGAAACCACGAGCTACAAGACGAGCTTTATATCGCTCAAGAGATCCATCAGAGCGGGTCTTAATTTTATAGACCCACTTAAACGTGATAGGACGAACACCGGGAGGAGGAGAAACAAGCTCCCAGGTGCCAGTGCGCTCTAGCGCAGCAATCTCCTCGGCCATGGCAAGCTGCCAGTGCGGATGACGCTCGGCATCCCTATAAGAAGTCGGCTCGGAGGTAATAGAGAGACCATACTGACTAGGAGAGTAACGGTCTGGAGCACGTCGCAGACGAACAGGTCGTGAAGAGGAAGGCTCATCGGCAGAAAACGACTCATCAGAAGAAGAGGAAGAAGAAACAGGAGAGGAAGAATCCGAAACCGGAGAACGAGGAGAACTAGGGGAACTAGACGGAGGAGTACTAGGAGAGGACGGCGCCGAGGTAGAAGGTGGCGCCGAGGTCGAAGGTGGCGCCGAAGTCGAAGGGGGCGCCGCGGTCGAAGAAGACGCCGAGGACGAGGGGATAGTGGGAGGCGTATCCGGAAAAAGAAGAAAGGATATATCACCCACCGGGTAGGTACCCGAGGTGGGGCAAGGATAGAAGGGACGCGTCTCATCAAACGTGACATCACGAGAGATGCGCAGCCTACGACCAACGGGATCCCAACAACGATAGCCCTTATGCTCATCACTGTATCCGAGAAAAACACACTCAACCGACTGAGCAGTCAGTTTGGTGCGTTCGCGAGGAGGGAGAAGGACATAGCAAACACAACCAAATAAACGAAGAGTCGAGTAGTCTGGAGAACTACTAGAGAGACGCTCGAGAGGAATACCACCCTGAATGGCAGCAGAAGGCTGAATGTTAATGAGATGAGTCGCCGTAGCAACAGTCTCAGCCCAGAAATGCGGCGGAAGGGAGGAAGCAATCATCATGGCACGGGTAGTCTCAAGAATATGACGATGCTTACGCTCGGCGACACCATTTTGAGCATGGGCGCCGGGACACGAGAATTGAGCAAGGGTGCCCTGCTCAGCAAGAACACCACGCAGATGCTGGGAGATGTACTCACCTGCAGAATCAGCACGAAAAACACGAATAGGCGTGGAATACTGAGTGTGTACCATGGCCACAAAACGCTGATAAATAGAGAGGACCTCACTGCGAGAGCGCATAAAATATGACCAGGTGTACCGGGAAAAATCATCAATGAATAAAATATAGTAGCGATGACCCCCTTTTGAAGCAAAGGGAGCCGGACCCCAAACATCTGAATGAACTAAATCAAACGGTCGCTGAGATGAAGACACACTAGTAGGATAGGGAAGCTGAATCTGTTTGCCTAACTTACAACCTTGACAATGTAAAGACGCATCTCCTGAGACAGACCC
The DNA here is from genome assembly GCA_026929855.1 of Poa annua. Taxonomy (NCBI): domain Eukaryota; kingdom Viridiplantae; phylum Streptophyta; class Magnoliopsida; order Poales; family Poaceae; genus Poa; species Poa annua. The sequence goes on from CM049427.1 coordinate 101,072,511, forward strand.
CAGAAGACCACTACGAACTAAAGACGATAAGCGGGAATCACAAAGGTGACCCAGACGATGATGCCACTGCTGAAAAGAGCTGGAGGCGGAAGCAGCAACCGCAGAAGAACTGGTCGATGAAGAAGCAGAAGGTGGAACGCGAAGCCAGTCTAACTCCCAGAGCCCCGGGGACTCACGGCTACGAGGGCCAGCTCCAACCAGGGCCTGAGTGTGGCGGTCCTGAACAGAACAAGAATCAGCGTCAAGGATGATGCGACAACCAGAATCAGTGAGCTGACTAGCAGAGAAAAGATTCATCTTAAGACTAGGAACATGAGAAACATCAGGAACAGAGAAAAAGGAGGTAGAAAGGGAAGCTCGACTGGAAACAGGAAGAGAGGTACCATCGGCTGTGATAACACGGACAGGAGAAATAAGAGAACGGAGAGCAGAAAGAATAGAAGACGTAGAAGTCATATGAAAAGAAGCTCCAGAATCCAGATACCACGGGGACGACATACCTGACTGTGTAGAAGATGGTGGGCGCGCAGTGTCAGAAGAGGTAGGCACAGAACCAGCAGTGCCCGACGAGGAAGATCCTGTAGCAGCGAGCAGACCACGAAGACCACGAATAATATCCTGCTCGGAGAGTGTAACTGCAGAAGATCCTGACGAAACAACCTGCTGACGAGCAACTGCAGAAGATCCTGACGAACCAGACTGCTGACGAGCAAGGTACTGTAGACGTAAACTGGGATCCCTCTTCCAGCAGCCAGAGAAATTGTGGCCAGTCCGGCCACAGTAGGAGCAGGGAGGACGAGTGGGGCGGGACTGACCACGAGACTGCTGAGTCTGACCCTGACCCTGGACCGGAGGACTGGAGAGGAGCGGCGGTGCTGAAGACCGCAACGAAGGTGCCGGCGCAGGGGGGCCACGAGTGGCAAGAACAGAGGAAACCTCAAGAAGTCCAGCACTGCGAAGGCGAGTCTCCTCAGCGCGAAGCTCAGACAGGACCTCAGAGAGCGGTACACGACCGCGAGCAAGCAGCTGGGCACGACGGGGCTCAAACTCCTTGCGGAGCCGAGATAGGAACTCATAGACGCGCTGAAACTCCAGATCCGCGCGCACAGTCAGACAGCAGGGACATATGCCACACACAGTTGTACGAAGGGAATCAAGCTGACGCCAAATATCAACACTCTGAGTATAAAACTCGTCAATGGTGGAATCACCCTGCTGAAGAGCATGTTCCTGGCGAACCACAGATAGGTAAAGAGCATCCCCAGACGGTTGATAACGCTGGCGAAGAAAAGCCCATTGAGCAGCAACAGTGGGAAGACTCATGAACTCGGCAGCATACTGAGGCAGAACGCTGGAAGTGAGAACAGCTGCAGCACGGGCATCCTCATCCATCCACTGAGTGAAGTCAGTCAGATCCAGCCGGTAGGTCGAAAGAGCGTCCGAATACTCCTGTACCTGCCGGTCATAAGCCGCCATAGCAGAATCATCAACACTCCTGGCTGCATCCTTGACCGTCTGAGTAGCGTCAGACGCAAAGGAGACGGGCGTCGGTGGAATAGGCGTCGTGGGAGCAGTGGGGCGCGGCGGACAGGGGACCTCGCCAGACAGCAAACCCCAAAGACGAAGACGGCGCATGTGGACGCGCATAAAGGCAGCGAAATCAGGATAATTCGCGCCATCAAAAATCACCGGGCAGCGAGGGATTGCAACGTAGCCCGAGGATGACATAACTCTCTTTCTGTGACGGGCGGGGCGGGCCGGGGCGGGTCCGGAGCTGGCGACGGCGGGGCGGCCGGGGCGCGGCGGTGAGGGGCGGGGCGGCCGGACGATGGCGGGGCGGCCGGGGCGCGGCGGTGGCGGCCGGAGTGCGGCGGCGACCGGGGCGCAGCGGCGGCGACGTCGGAGAAGCTGGCGACGGCGGGGCGGCCGGGGCGCGGCGGAGGTGGCCGGGGCGGCCGGACGCTGGCGACGGCGGGGCGGCCGGGGCGTGGCGGTGGCGGCCGGAGGGCGGCGGCGACCGGGGCGCAGCGGCGGCGACGTCGGAGAAAAAAAGATTACGATGGCGGCAAGATCTAAAACCGCTCTGATACCATGTTAGGAATAGACTTGTTGTATTCCAGAAGGCCAAAGGCCACAATATAAAGGACATGTACAGGTGTGAATATGCAGGAAACCCCCTAATAGTGGGGAGTTACAATTAGACTACAATTAGACTATTATACTTCTAACAATAGCTAAGTTGAGAACGTCGTCATTCCTTCTGTTAAATGTGGTATGTATGGGTGCATACTCTAAATATCTCAATAGGGTGATCCGACGGTAATCAGCCCATGCACAGCTATATATATATATATATATATATATATATATATATATATATATTTCAAGATCTGTGCACATGCGTGGTCTAAACTTTGCCTCTTATGTTTTTGTTGATTTTTTGGAAGCCCAATATCATTTCCTATTTGGGGAGGCATAGGCACTAGCACTGCTACTTGATGAGTTTTTTTTTTAAATAATACGATTTTTTATTACAAATTTGGAATCTAGCGCGCGGAATAAGGGAATTTCAAAAATAGGGCGCGGTCGGCTTGGGTCGTGCCGATCGGCATGGGCCGTGCCGATCGGCACGGGTCGTACCGAAAGGCCCCGGTCGGCAGTAGCTATGCCGACGGATGCATGGGCCAACACATATCGGCATGGGCCGTGCCTAAATGTTTTCAGATTTTTTTCCCTGCCCCCTTTCCGGCCATCCCGCCACCCTATCCCCCCCAAATTCTCCCGCCACCGTTTCCCGCCCAAATTCTCCCGCCACCGTTTCGCGCGAGAATTCTCCCGCCACCATTTCCCGCCCAAATTCTCCCGCCACCGTTTCCCGCCCGTTCCTCCCGCCCGGCACCATTTCTCGCCTCCGTTTTCACCTCAAATGTCCTATAAAAATCACTCTAGGCTAAGCGGGGTACTCTCAAAGAGCGTCAGCATGGTTTGTATTGTACCTTGTGAGAAGTGTGTGTCCGGCTTTCATATAGCCGCATCCGAGCAGCTAGCTAAGATGGTCACATATTTGAAGGTAGATGGTAGGGAAATTCCACTTGAAGAAATTGTTGGTAGTGAGAGACATCTCGCTTTGCTAGGGGCGAGGCTATGCCGAGATGGGTTTCCGTATAGGACCCCAGAACAAATCCGTGCTGAAGTCTTGAGGCTTGCGGATAAGTTCGATAGGCATGTTACTAATGCGCCGATTCATCGGACTCAAGACATACGTGAGAGGTATGGTCGTTCATTTCTCTGGGTATACTCCAGCGATGATGACGACGATTTCATGCCGTCGTCAAAGGAAAAGCGGGCTGAAACAGTGCGTAAGGGCAAGGAGAAGAAGGCAGAAACATCGAGGAAGGCTGCGGGTAAGAAGCCTGAATCATCGTCAAAGGGCAAGGGTGCTAAATCTGCGGATGGTGCAGGCTGCATTGATGGGAGATAGGTAGAATCTTAATTTGAGTTATGTTGTATCTTTCTTTGAGTACCGATTAATTAGAAGTTGTACCTTCATTTCCTATTGTTGTGTGGTGTGATCGGTATGTAATCGAGGTTTGTTGTATCTTATCGCTTAATTAGTAGTTGTACCGTTTCGCGCCTCAAGGGAAAGATGTAGCATACATATGTCTCATACATAGGTCTTACGGTACATGGAAAAGTAGCATACATATGTCTCTGATACGTAAAAGAATCAGTCCTCGTCTACCTGACGACGGTACCGCGTCCTCCTTCGCCGAGGGCCGGAAGGTGACAAATGCAACAGGAACGATTTGTCCGTTGCCGTCCACACTCTCAACAAAGGCAAATGCAACAGGAACGATTTGTCCGTTGCCGTCCACACCTATTGCGGTAAGTATAACACCCTTGTACTTGCCCGTGAGAAATGTGCCATCGATGCACAACACTGGCCGGCAATACTTAAAAGCTTCAATGCATATGGCGAAAGAGAAGAATATCCTGCCAAACACAGCCAACTGAGGATGCCCAGGAATTTTTACTAGTTGGACTGTTGCCTCTGTACCAGGATTTCGCTCTCTCAACGTGGAAACCATTTTGACAGCATTATCATAAGCATCATAAAATGTCCCAAATCTCATTTCTAGAGCCTTCTGCTTCGCTCTCCAAGCCTTCCCATAAAGAATTTTTGTTTTCCATCTACTCTTAACAGCCAACTGAATGCTTCTCGCGGTCATGTCTTTCTTCCGCACTATCTCACTAAACAAGAGTCGTGCAATGAGAGTTGAAGACAGGTTTGGATGGTTCGGCACCGTACTAGAGATCTCACATGTGTGTGGTACGACATCTGAAACCACCCAAAGCACGTCGTACTTCGGTACGTGAGCATGCACCCTTGCTGGACAGTCAATATTAATGCAGCTCATAGTCAAATATCGACTATTTGACACCTCTGTACGGAAAACCCTTTGCGTGGACAATGCCCACTCAATCACGGCTTCCCTCAACTCTTGCTTTGTGTTATACTGGACTCCGATTCTTACATTTTTCCTTCGGTACTCCCATGCCGGATGATATCCATCATCCACAGCTGTCATATTCGACTTGTCGAGATCCCACGAGTGAGGAATCGGCAAAGTGTCGACATCCCAGGACTCGGGAAGCGGCACATCTCCAACATTATCTTCTTCATCATGATCTACCTCATCCTCATTTCTAACATCTTCATCACCTGAATCAAGATCTTCTGCAACACCATCCTCATCTTCAGCCAACATCTCTTCTTGCATAGTACCTTCATACTCATCCGCATCAGCCTCTCCAAGTGGCGGAGGCCCTTCCGACTCAACACTGAGTGATGGCTCATACTGTTCAGGAATGTCCACATTTTCTGAATGAGTAGCATCACTGCTCTCTCCATGCTGAAAATCTCCGCCTCCTTGTTCTAAATTGTTCTGCTTCGGATAAAATATCAGTAGGATTTCTGGTTGGGTGCCTCGACGTTTGCATGATGCTAGCCAAGCTATCCACTGACCAGTTCGATCCAGCGGTAACAACTCCCGAAAAATATTTGTACGGGATTTGCACCACACTGACTGAATCTTAACCGTAAACATATTAGGATTATACCCAAAATTTCCAGTGAAAAACTCCTGCACTGCTGCTATTCTAGCTCTCTCTGGGTCTGGCAACTGCATCACCATATTGTTAAATTCACTAAGATCAATCCCAGTCTCCGTAACACGGACATTACCGGCGCCGAAGTGCACAACAAAATCAACGACTTCCATTACCTAAACAAATTAATTCCGTCAAATAATACGCTATAAAATATGCCGACCACCCAAAATATTACCAATATTTCTACCGCCATAAATATACACCCATAAATATCGACCGCCACACTAACCACCCTCCACCCACTGACGCATCCATCGGACAAAATTATTTATACAACTATACAGCCACCGACAAACTATTTGTACATTACAACTATCACATCCACCGACACAAAAAATTTACAACTAACTCATACATAATACTAAACAAGATTCATCTAGTGATTACTTAGGGTTTACCCTTGACGCGTGGAAAGCCCGTTTCTTCCGTTCCCGGTCTCAATCTACCGCCACCACTGCTCCACCACCAAACCTCCTCCTCCAACACGAGCTCCCACCACTGCTATCCACCATTGTTGGCCTCCATTGCTTCCAATCCTTCACCTCCTCTCCTTAAAATGAATCCACCAAAATTTACTGCATGGACAGATCCTTGATGCCCTAGTCCTCCTCTCTTGTTTCCTAGTAATCTAAACTGCTCACACTAATTATTTGGGCAAGATTTGGCAGAGTATTCGTGAGGGGAGGAAGAACTGAGCTCACAGCGCTCTTGGCTCGATGGGAGGAAGAAGAAGAAGGGAGAAGGAAGAAGAAGGGAGAAGGAAAGGGAGCCGCGGCGTGGTAAACCGATCCAGATCGGCACGAGCCGTGCCGATCGGCGCGGATAAAGCCGAAAGGCGCGGGCCCGGCCTGCGAGCGCCTGCCGCATGCATCCGTCGGTGCGGGTCCCGCCGACAGTAGCTTTTCGGCACGGCCCGTGCCGATCGGCACGGGTCACGCCGACCGCGCCCTAGTTTTGAAATTCTCAGATTCCGCGCGCTAGATTCCAAATTTGTAATAAAAAATCGTATTATTTAAAAAAAAAACTCGCTACTTGATCCCGTGCCCACTAAAGCAGACGCATGCCACCCCGCATCTACACAAAACTCCCGTGACCCGAACCGCAGGACCTCCTGTGCTCCTCTCTTATCCACCCACCCCTCACCCCACCTACTCCGGCTCATCCCCTCTGATCCAAATTCCTCCGGCCGGCCCGCAACCGTGCAACGCACCGCTGCGCAGGCTCCTCCAGTGGCCTCGACGGATGCGAGAGAGGAGGCACCGTATGGGGAGAGGAAGGCTCCTTTCCCGGCCACCTCCTGCCCACTAGGGCTCGCCCGTCCTCGCCGGGCACCGGAGCTCGTCCCCGGCCGCACAGGATGCCATCCTCGCCGGCACCGAAGGACGGGCTGTGGCTCTCTAACCCACGTTCCCCTTCGTGTCCGTGGCCACCATCTTATCCTCTTCACAAGCCCGGCCGAGCGCCACGGCTCAATGGTAGTGGAACACTGACAGGCGGCGCTGGGTCCCAAGGCGGTGAAGCAGAAGGTCGGCCAGTCCGACCGCGGGGGCGCTGGGGGCCGGCTGCTGGAGGGCGCATGTGGCGGCACCGGAGGCTACACGACGGATCAATGCGGTCGGGCTCGGCGCGACACCAGAAGTTCTGCACCCGCGCCAAGATGCGCATTAATTACTGCTCCAGCTGCTTGGCGTGCTGGCCAACTGCTCGGCGTGATGTTGGTATTTCATTAGCACGGAATTTGACTGGGTTGTTTGCCTTTCTTTTTTTCTTGCCACCACCGTTTGTGATTTGGCCACTTAATAATCTGTAGTGGAAATGGTATTACTCCTACAAGAACACATTTTTTATCGTCATTATGAAGATTCGTTACATGTTTCTTCGATGCATAAGAAATGGAATTGCCGGTTGTTTATTTCCTGCTTTCCAATATTCATAGATAATTTTGTGATGACCAGAAGAAGCACCTTTTATTTTTGGGGAGAGCACCGTTTGTGAACTAGAGTAGGCACCGAATGATTAGCCATGGGCTCCGTCCGTCCGTGCAGATTCATGCCCGTTTCAAAATGCTTGTGCACCGATTGTGTGTCTTGCTTTTTTTCAGCTCCGTTCAAGTTCGTGATGGATTTTATATCATGTATTGTCTCACAGAAGCATCATGTTTGGGGGTTGACAGCACCGTTGTTGAGATTTTTTTCTCGCGCATTAATGGAACCAGAAGCGGTAGCATGCCGGCCAGAGGTGAAGAAAGGGAGGTCTGCACATTCTAGTAATAGGCTAAAACAATGCGAAAAACAGTGTGAACGGTGTCAACTGACGCGCAGCCCTGCAAATTCAAGAAAAAACTAAAAGTTAAAACATCCGGCCGGGTGTGCAAACTGTAAATTATTTGGATCGATGCATATCATCATGTGAAGAAACATGTGAAGCAGGGGACCGGTTTCCGTTTTTGTTGGCATATGCATGAAAGGAAGCAGCCTTCATTCCTGTTTGATAATTCCCTCCAAACAACCCATCCAAAAAGGAACCCCTCTCAATATTCGGCACAAATCTCAAAGCAAATGAACGGTGCCAATAGCAACCAGCCCAGCTATGCAACATACGAAAGCTGAGCCATATATATATATATAGAGAAACTCTATTCTGCATCCAGGTGTAGGATAAATTATTTTGCACCCGAGGGTTTTTACATTGTTTTTATAAAAAAATATGTTTATCATCTGAATAATTGCATTTATTTTGTCTCATAATTAAAAATCTGCATAGAAATGCAATATATAAATCATAACATGGTAAAAATAGGTAAAAATGCGTATTTTACGTAATATTTTTTATATGTCACATAAATAAAATTTTACGTAATGTTAATATTTTCATATGTTCCTATTAACATACGAAGTATGACAAAATTTACGTGACGTAAAAATTCTTTACGGTTCAAAAGATACGGGGTGGGTGTAGAATAACTATTCTACTCCCAAGGAGTCAAATAGCGCTATCCCAAAGGTTAAAATATTTAAATTTAGAAGTTAGCGAAGGTAAGTAATAAAAACAAAAGATCATACTAATATAAGGTGCAGAATAAATCATTCTGAAGAACATACTTGGCATACTACGCATAGCCAGTTGAATATTATAGTTGATTTAATATATAACTCCTTCATATCTTGGGGGATAAGACAAGACATTTTAGATCAAAAATTTGAAAGTTCATTTCAAGAATATCAAAAACACATAGAAAAGTATACTTTGCTGAATAATAAAGTTGATTTAATTTTGCATAAACTAGAGGAAGCAAAATCAAGACAGAATACAATTTGTAAGAATAAAGATTACATTAAGGAAGAGGTGCTATCAATCGGAAAAAATAAAAGCAAAGATTATCTACCAAGCCCACAAACAAGGCAAGATATACTCGAAATCAAAGCGTTGGTTCAAGAGGTAAAAACCTTGATCCTCTCATAATTTTATGACCGAATATAATCAAGCATTAAAAGAAGTAGAAAAATATCTAACACCTGCAGTAGAATTTTCTAGTCAAGATTCACCAAAAGAAGATTCCAAAATATTAATAAGACAAATAACACAATCCTGCAACTATTAGTTCAGATCTTAGAAAAGCTAAAACGTGTACAAAGCAACAAGGAAATTGTTTTAGCTTTGTCCAGAATATTAGCTTCACCAAGGAATATTAATTCTGAAAAATGGACATATCTAAAAATAGAAGAGACAAACCCTCCAATTAATTAGGCAAGATTCAAGACCTCTAACAATGATGCATAGAATATCATGCAGCAAGACAGATGACATTGATAGTTTAGAAGAAGTCATAGATTTGCAGAGTGATTTAGAAAGATATCAAAAAGATACGCTAAGAAAAATAAAACCACAACATGTATATCATATGGGAATGTTTGAGAGCAGAAGTGGTCTATATAGAATATCTAGAGAAGTAGAACTAAGTGTCTTAACACATCCTGTAGAATTAAGAATTGTGAGCAAGAACATAGAAAATGATCTCAAATATTGCGGGTATAAATATATCCACCAAGGTATGTACATCATAGGTGTAAAAGGAATGACAAGACAGAAATTAGGAGCAAAAGTATTAATAACATTATTAGACAAAAGATGGGGATCAATAGATAAAGCAGCATTAGGATTCATGGAAGGAGACATGAACGAAAATAAACTTATAACCTATATAGCCCCAGACTTAATGATGCATGTAAAGGAATTTATTGAGAAATTGAGCTTTGGGTTCCAGTCTAAGGGATATGAAGATTTTAAGGGAACAAATTGTTGGTAAGCACAGAATTTATAGGAAGATTGTCCAACAAAAGTAGCTCTAGATATAGAGTAAATGTAGATGACGTAATTGAAAGCATGCAATCGAAAGGCATAAGATTTATGAGTCCTCTTAAATTAGATCTGAAGAAAGAGCAGGAGAGGAATGGATTATAAGCGAACTAATAGAGAAGAAAGAATTAAAACAGCCCAATAACTATATAAGCTATCAAAATTGCGAAGGAAGCAATAGCATAAGGTTCACAGATTATAAAGCTGCAACCATAGACGATGTAGAATCTTTCGCCTCAGATTCAGAATATAATGATAACAAGAATAAGGGTACAACTGAATGCATGGAGAAATCCAATTTAGATGAAGATATAAATCATTGGGAAATGAAGTTAAAACATATAGAGTGGGAATATAATAATTCCATGATAAAAGATTGGGCTAAGATTAGGGAAAAGCAATTGTTTTTTTATTAGACAGATTGCAAGGTTAAAGAAACTAAAAAACGAGAAAAAATCAGTTACTAGTAGTTCAAATATGGTAATTAATAACATAGAGACAAAAGATATTGATAAAAATAAAAACAATGATGCTGCTCAGAGCAGTAAAACTAAAGAATTATGCGAAGAAGAGCAATGGGATATAAATAACAAAATACTAACAGAAAGTTATGAAGAAGAAGAAGAATTAATGAAAGAATTTTGGTTAGAAAATGAAGCCTGTGATAACTCTGAAGAAAATAGTTATTTTCTAAATTTATTAGATGAGATAGGATTGCAAAATTTAGATAATGCAATGGAAGCCATGGAAATGGAAAGCAGTAAAAGAAAAAGAGTATTTGGTGAAACCTCAGTAAAACCAGAAGGAGAAAGAGAAAGACCAACCAGCGCAGCTGGACAATGGCCTCCAGAAAAAGAAGATTTCCAACCCACATATATTTCGGGACAATACAGACACATGGGTAGCAAAAGAAGAGACTTTGAAAAACCAATTCAATTCCAAAATACTAGGAATAATGGCGCAATTCTAAACTTAGCAGCTCATGACCAGGTAGATTGGCCAAATATACTTAGCATATGGAAAGGCTTAATAGTCCAGAAATATATACAAAATCAGTATAGCATAGGCAACAAGGTAGAAGATATGCTTACATACCTCGAGACATTTCTAGGAGAATCTGTTAAAGTTTTATGGGAAGAATGGTTTAAAAATTATCCTAATCTTTATGAAGAACTAAAAAGAGCCGGAAGTAATCCTAATAATTTTGCAAATGTCATATAAACATGATTATAGCTGAAGATCCTGAATTAGGAAATACAGTTTTACAAAATGAAAGGTTGAGAGAAATAGAAAAAATAGCATTAACTAGTTGGAAAGGTATAAAGGAATTTTCTCAACATTATTTATATAATGCCACCTGACGTGGGGCTACCTTTCGACTAGCCCACGATGAGGCTACCTGGGCCGCGCCAAGCACAGGGAGGCCCACAGAAGGCCCATTCGGGGTACCATGTATCCTAGTCCAAGTCGGTTAGGTCTCATAACCTTCCATATCTGTAATCGCCATCGATACCGACCACCCGAGACCTGGCTACCTATAAAGCCAGGAGGGTTGCTCGTCCTAGAGGACACGCCAACAGCCACCACCACAAACCCTAGCGAGATCGCAATCTCGCCGCCATTGTAATCGCAACTCACCATCAATAACAGACAAGCAGGAGTAGGGTGTTATCCTCCGGGAGCCTGAACCTGGGTAAAACCTTGCTTGTCAGCCGTCGTGATCACCAACGCTCCTCTCTTTCCCCTCAATCACCCCGGGGTGCACAACCCTGTGATTTGTCGAGTTACACCCTCGTCAATTGGCGCCGTCTGTGGGAAAGATTATCAAGCGTTGGAATCATGGTCGCACTGGCTCCATCCGCAATGAAGATCAAGATCGACATCACCCGAGAGCCCATCCGCTTCGGCTCCTTCGAGTACGCACTCCACCCGCCGGCCCATTGCTCGGTGTACGCCAACCTGCGCAAAGGTATACATATCACCTTCGGCTCCATATACTGTTTCGTCGACAGTCGTGGCATGTTCAGGTCTGCGACAACCGCGCCACGTGCGGCCATGCCACCCGCATCCGTCATCCGTGTGCCGCCGTCGACGTCATCCGCCGCGGGAGCCGCACCTGCCTCACCTACGAAGATCGTACCTGCATCGACTACATCATCAACCTCGGCGACGGCCGCGCAGATTGAGTCTACTCCAACCATCTCGATCGCACGGTCGACAAGGTCAAGATCTACCTCAACTACGACTGTACCAATGCGTGCGACCAAGGGCGTACCGTCGACTGCCGCGTCGCACGCACCCTCATGGGATCATCAAGTCTACCCCAAGCCAATCGCACTCGCCCCTGCGACTGCGAAACCTCCGTCCACGACTACGGTGACCGTCCTGCGAAGACGCAGCGGCGACTGTGTTGCCCACCACGTGGCAGCAATTTTTGATCCCGAGCAAGATTCAGATCAAGGAAGTAGCAGCGGCAGCGTAAACACTCCTACCGAGGTCTACCCCCAGCAAGTCTTCATGGCCAACACAGATCCGCCAGAAGGCAACGAGGAACCCGCATATTCGCTAGAGGTGGTCATGCCTGACCAGACACGACTCACCATCACACGAGACATGGGAATCAGAGCCCTGAAGCATGTCGATGATGGCACCTTCCCTGCACCCAACGCACCTAGAGAAGACCACCTGGCGGTCCAGTACTTGCTACGCAAGGAAGGCGAGCGACTTCGTGCCGAAAAGGCTGAACTGCTCAGGCGCAAGAGGGACGCAGATGCATCGACTGCCAGACGGGCTGCGATCTCGTTCACTTCCTCCACAGAAGTTAACCAAGGAGGACGGCGACACAGAGCTCGCGTTCCCAACATGACAGACGCGGATCGAGCAAGGGTCAACCGCAACCTCGACTCATCCTTCATCACCGAGGACGAGAACGGGATACATGTCCCCAAGACAGCGAACGCTGCCATCATGTTAGTCGAGACATATCTCCGGCTCACGCAACCGCCGGAGGGAGATCCACGCGCCCTTCTCCACAAACAGCAGATCATGTCCATGAAGGCAATCGAGGAAGCTTTGGCGACTGGAGCACCAAACAACCGGGCACATGAAGAACGGGATCGCCAAACCCGCGAGCCAACAACATCAAGGACCCTGGCAGTGCAGCCGCTGAGACAAGCCCAACCAGGCGAAGATCTCCGCAACGTCATCACATAAAGGACAGTGGACCGTAATCGCAGCCAGCGCTCGGCTGACGCGATGAACCTGGATGATCCGGCCGACCGCAACTTCGAGCCGTGCGGCGCTGCATGCTTCAGCTTCAACATCCGCGACACCCGCATGCCCAAGGGTTTCAAGCTGACAGCAGGAAGCCCCAAGTACGACGGAAAGAAAGACTCGCGCCTGTGGCTCGAAGATTACCTCATCGCCTGCACCTGTCAAGGCGGGACGTCGACTACGGCAATGTTGTACATCCAGCTCATGCTCACGGATTCAGCCCGCGGGTGGCTCACCAGCCAGCTCAAGGACTCCTTCAAAACCTGGGAAGAATTCCAAGATACTTCCATAAAAAGTTTCTCTGGAACATTCGCAAGACCGACTACCTACATCGAGTTGCAAGCCTGCAAGCAAGGAAAGGACGAGTCGCTTCGCGCGTACATCCAGCGATGGACACTCCTCCGGAATACTATGGAACCCGTCTCAGAAGACAGGGTGATGGATGCTTTCATGCACGGCGTCGCTCGCCGCGACTTCCGCGAGGAATTTGGTAGGCTCCAGCCGAAGACTACGATCGAGCTCATGAAGGTAGCCAACCAGTGGGCCGAAGGAGAGGACTACGTCCGCGACACCTCCCCAAAGAAGGAAGCCCAAACAAGCAACTGGCGTGACAGACGCCAGAAGAAAAAGCAACGCTTCACCAACTCAGACACCATCGAGCTAGTAGCGGCGGGATATCAAACCCCCCGTGATGACACACGAGATACCAGTCGACAATATGATCAGAGTCGGCAGTCCAGCTCAGGGCAGTATAATCGCAGCAGCGGCGGCATTAGCCACAACGACGGAAGCCAGAAACGCGAGTGGAAGCGTCCGCTCACCGCAGCCGAAAAATTGATGCAACCTTGCAAGCATCACTCGTTCCGCAATCCGGAGACAGGCAAATGGGGCGCCAACCACCTGTTGAAGGACTGTCGCAAAGCGCGCAAGATTTACCAGGCTATGCAGCAGATCATCACTCCTGTGCAAGCACTGACGGCAACTCCGCAACTCGCTATTCAGGCAGCACCCGCAAACAACAACACAACACAAGCGGCTGGAACATTCCCCCAGCAGCAGCCACAGCATGACGTCCAGATGGCGGCGCATGACGCATACCCGACTGCGCGAGGACAAATCAACATGATCCAAAAAGGACGCCCTTCGAACAGGACCCAGAAGCTCATCACCCGCCAAGTACTCCAGGCTACCACCAACGCGCGCGCAGTACCAGACTACCTGAGAGGGTCAGAGACGCCAATCACATTCTCCAGGGCAGACCACCCGTCGGATGTGCCACGACCCGGTCACGCCGCTCTGGTTATCGAAGCCCTAATCGGCGACTACAGCCTGAAGAAAGTATTCATGGACGGAGGCAGTGGCATCAACATCATATTCGCCGACACCCTGAGAAGAATGAACAGGTCGACAGAGAAGTTGCCAGAATCGGAGACCACCTTCCACGGCATAGAACCAGGGCAAGCAATCACGCCTATGGGAACAATCACACTCGACGTCATCCTTGGTACATCCAAGCACTTCAGGAAGGAGTCGATCGACTTTGAAGTTGTCGACTGGAAATCATAGTACCACGCCATACTTGGGCGCCCAACTTTTGCCCAGTTCATGGCAATACCCCATTACGCCTACCTGATGATCAAGTTGCCCGGACCCAAAGGAGTAATCACTGTGCGCGGCGACTTCGACCGCTCCAACAGCTGCGACCGAGAGTTCAGCAGGATCTCTGAGTTCTTCGGGGTCGAAGAGCACTTCAAGGACATATCAGCCGACAACTACTAGACCATCTTTCCACCTCGCAAGAAGCCAGCTAAGGACGCTGACTTTAACACAAACGACGACACCGTCACCCACCAGGTCCATCCGACTGACAGTAGCAAGACGGTCAAAGTATCGTCAGGCTTGACCCCTGCATAGGAAAGCGCGCTCGTCGAGTTCCTACGTGAGAACTGGAAGATCTTTGCATTGCAACCTTCTGACATGTCAGGAATACCCAGGGAACTCGCCGAGCACTCTCTAAAGGTCCACAAGGACGCAAGACCAGTCAAACAAATCATGCGACGCTTTTCAGGTCCCAAACGGGACGCAATCACCGCAGAAATCGACCGGCTGCTGCACGCCAAATTCATCCGAGAAATCAAGGACTCGGACTGGGTCGCCAACCCTGTCCTGGTGGAAAAGAAGAAGACGAAGAAACTAAGCATGTGTGTAGACTTCACAGCAGTCAACAAATGTTGTCCAAAGGATCACTTCCCGCTCCCGCGGATAGACCAGATCGTCGACTCGACAGCAAGCTGCGAGCGCCTATCTTTCCTGGACGCCTACTCAGGTTACCAGCAGATCAGGCTGAAAGTCGAAGACGAAGAGAAAACAACATTCATCACACCCGACGGTGTTTTTTGCTACCAGACGATGCCCTTCGGGTTGAAGAACGCTGGCGCCACGTATCAGCGCACCATGCAGGCATGCCTTAAAGGGCTTATAGGGCAAATTTTCCAAGTCTAAGTTGATGACATCGTTGTCACGACCCGGAAAGAGGACACCCTAGTCGACGACCTTCGCAACGTATTCGCAGCACTCGACGCATATCAGATCAAGCTCAACCCAGAGAAGTGCGTATTCGGCGTGCCAGCCGGAGAATTGCTGGGCTACCTTGTCTCCGCAAGAGGAATAGAAGCAAATCCTGAGAAGGTGCAGAACATACTCACGATGCCAGCACCCACCAAACTCAGGGAAGTGCAGCGATTAGCCGGCCGAGTCGCAGCTCTCAGCCGGTTCATAAGTAAGTTGGGCGAGAAGGCCTTACCCTTCTACCAACTGATGAAGAAGAAGGACAAATTTGAGTGGACACAGGAGGCGCAAGAGGCGTTCGACCATCTCAAAAAGACCCTGACGACTTCCCCAGTCCTGGTGGCACCACTGGAGAACGAGTCGCTATACCTATACGTCTCAGCGACAAACAGGGTGGTGAGCACGGTACTCGTGGTTGAGCGAGAAGAAAAAGGGCATACTCATCATGTCCAGAGGCCAGTTTATTACCTCAGCGAAGTTCTAACACTGTCCAAGCAAAACTATCCACACTACCAGAAGCTGGCGTACGGGGTCTTCATGACTTCACGGAAAGTTGTCCACTACTTCTCCGAGCACCCGATCACGGTGGTAAGCTCCTCCGGCCTAGCAGACATCCTCACCAATCAGTGCGCGACAGGACGAGTCGTCAAGTGGTTTGTCAAGCTAGGACCCTGGGGGCTGAAATATGCTCACACGAAGTCTATCAAGGCCCGAGTCCTTCCGGAATTCACTACCGAGTGGATAGAAGCCCAGCTACCAAACATCCCCGACTTATCCAATGCATGGACCATGTACTTCGACGGCTCCAAGAAATTCATGGCGGCTGGGGCAGGAGTTGTGCTCATCTCCCCCAAAGGTGACAAGTTGAAGTATGTCCTGCAGATGGATTTCCCAACACCCTCCAACAACGAAGCCGAATACGAAGCCCTGATCCACGGCATGCGGATGGCCAAGAACTGCGGCGCCACGCACCTTATGATCTACGGCGACTCCTACCTGGTTGTGTAGCAAACCATGAAGTCCTGCGACGCCATCGCCGACAACATGATCGCCTACAGAGACCTGTACAACCAGCTAGAGGGCGCCTTTGATGGCTGCGAGTTACGACACATCGGTCGCGACAGCAACGAGGAAGCCGACATCCTTACCAACATGGGATCAGATAGGGTACCGGTACCACCAGGCATTTTTCTCGAGCGCATCACGCAAAGGTCCATCAAGACTCGACCCGTAGCAAAATCTACCACACCGGCAACAAGCACCGCGAACCCGCCAAGCCAAGAAAAGGAGCCCATGGAAGTCATGCTAGTCGAAGCTACCTGGACGGGGCCGTACCTGGCATACATACTGCACCAGAGGCTGCCAGCAGACCCAGTCGAAGCAAAACGCATCATTAGGCGCTCCAAAAGTTTTACCGTTATCAACGGAGAACTCTACAAGAGAAGCATCTCAAGGATCCTGCAAAGGTGCATAGATCCAGTCGACGGCCAGGCCATCCTACTCGACATCCACGCGGGCATTTGCGGGCATCACGCCAGCAGTCGAGCACTGGTGGCCAAAGCATTACGAGCCGGGTTTTACTGGCTAACAGCTATGCAAGACGCAGAAGATCTAGTAAAGAAATGTACCGGGTGCCAGGAGTTCGCCAACAAGCTGCACGCGCCGGCGTCCGAGTTGAAGACAATACCGCTAGCATGGCCCTTTGCCCAATGGGGACTGGACATGGTGGGCCCGCTGAAGAAATCCTCACCCGGAGGGCACACTAACCTCCTGGTTGCAGTCGATAAGTTCACCAAGTGGATTGAGGCCGCACCCATCATAAGTTCGACTGCATCATCAGCGGTCAACTTCATCAGGTCCATCATCTTCAGATTTGGAGTGCCGAACGGGATCATCATGGACAACGGCTCGAACTTCACAGCCGAGGAATTCAAAGACTTCTGCTCAGAACAAGGAATCAAGCTCAACTATGCGTCTGTCTCGCACCCGCAATCCAATGGACAGGTGGAGAAGGCCAACGGCCTCGTCTGCAGCGGCATCAAGAAACGACTGCGTGTGCCACTCAGACGCGCAGCGGGCGCATGGGTCGAAGAACTACCGTCAGTCCTCTGGAGTCTGCGGACCACGCCTAACAGATCCACCCAGTACACTCCATTCTTTATGGTGTATGGTGCAGAAGCAGTCCTACCCCGCGACATTAAGTTTGACGCACCACGGGTGGTCGCCTACGACGAGTCAGATGCAGAAGAGGCACTCGAAGACAGCATGGACATATTGGACGAAGCACACGACATCGCCCTGGCGCGATCAGCCGTATACCAGCAAGACCTGCGCAACTATCACGGACGGAGATTGCGACCAAGAGCTTTCGTCGCAGGTGACCTGGTTCTCCGCCTCAAACAGAAGAAACTGCACAAGCTCGCCTCCCCATGGGAGGGCCCATACATTGTGACAGAGGCAATTGGCAATGGAGCATATCGCCTAAAGGACTCGAAGACAGGAGCAGCCTGCAGCAACCCGTGGAACGTCGCACAACTCCGGCGGTTCTATGCTTAGTCGACTCAACCATTGTAACAAGGATAGCATGTCAACGCGGCAGGTTTCAGACGCACTCTTTCCCTTACCAGGGTACCTAAGGGGACTGGAAGGGTTTTAATGAGGCGGCATGTTCGCAACAATCAATAAAGTGATTTGAAGAAAATGTTGTCCACTACCTTCTCAGTCAAGGCAAACAAAAATTCTAGGCCGTCACTCCAATCACTCGGGGGTTGCGCCACACAGGTTGAAAGAGAAGCCTAGGCCGCTACTCGAATCACTCGGGGGCTGCGCCATACGGGCACAACTTGCAAAATCCTAGGCCTCTACTCGATCTACTCGGGAGTTGCGCCGCACAGGTCAAGTCAGAAATCCTAGGTCACCACCCGACGCACTCGGGGGCTGCACCTCACAGGCCACACTTGAAAAAGTCTAGGCAGCCACTCGAACCACTCGGGGGCTGCGCCGCACAGGCACAACTCAAAAAATCCTAGGCCTCTACCTGACCTACTCGGGAGTTGCGCCGCACAGGTCAAGTCAAAATCCTAGGCCGCCACCCGACGCACTCAGGGGCTGCACCTTACAGGTGACACTTAAAAATCCCTAGGCCGCCACTCGAACTACTCGGGGGCTGCGCCATACAGGCTTCATTGAAAAAATCCTAGGCCACCACCCGAGCTGCTCGGGGGCTGCGCCATAAAGGTCAAGTCCTAAACCCTAAATCACCACCCGATGCAATCGGAGGCCGCGGTATACAGGTCTCACTTGAAAAATCATAGGCCGTCACTCGATTCACTCGGGGGCTGCGCCACACAGGTTCACAACACAGACTCAGGCTGTCACCCAAGGTACTCGGGGGCAGCGCCACACAAGTCAAAGCCGAAGCAAATACTCGCACAGTAATTCAAATATTTTCACTCATTACTCGAGAACTCTTTTAACTTCATATACTGTCATTTACATTGGCATATTCGCCACCTATAGCTAACCACGTACAGTAGAAGAAAGCTATTCTTAGTCTGCAGGCTCGCCCTTCGGCGCACCGAGTGGGCCTACGAGGCGCTCACTATACTTCTGCACCTGCTCAATCATCTGGCGCGCAGCCGCCAGGGTATCAGCGTAGTCGGCGTCACCAGGCAGTCCACCCATAAGCCTCTCCAACGGAAGGTTCGGTCGATGCAGCCGGACGTACGCCAGCACCACATTCGCCCCGGTGACAAGCTGAGCATGGACGATCTCTTTCAGCGCATCACCATCACGGAACCTCTCCAGCAAGGTGGCCAGCCCATGCAGCTGCCCATTGTGCGGGAAGTAAACACGATGGATGTGCCAAAGGGTCTTCCGGCAATTCTCCAGAAGGAAAGCCGCACGCCAAGTTCGGTCAAGCATACGAGCAAGAATGCGCCCTCTCGACTTATTCACCCAGAATTGGCGAGCTTCGTAAGAGTCGCCAGATGCCTCCCGGGTAACACGCTCTTCAACGCAATCCCGCTTAGCCTCCCAATCCGGGTTCACATCTGCATACACAAGCTATAAGTCAAAAACAGCAAGTTTGAGCAAGGAAAAGCAGCCGCAGAGGATACCAACCTTGAAGTTGTCGACTGATCAGATCGATCTCCCCGATCAGAAAATCTTCACGCTGGGAGAAACCTGCAGTAGGATGCGACTTGGAGCGATGCAGCAACAACTCGGTATTCTTCAAAATCGCCTCAAGCTCAGCCACCTTATTCTTCAAGTACGTGATGATTCGCTGGTCGTTCGCGCTTCGCGGAGGAGCTGGCGTCGCCCGACGACGGCGAGAACCCGAAGAAGATCCCTCGCCGCTCGGCCCAGCCGTAGAAGCAGAGGAAGTGCCGCCGCGCACATCAGTCTGCCATGAATGTGCAGAGTCAATACAAATATACGACTGCCCAGCACAAACAAAGATACTCAGAGGAAGCAATCATTTCGGTCATAAGCAAAATACTATTCAAGGCCATCAGACCCGACAGAGTACTAGTCATTACAGACAAAAGGCAAAAGTACAGGCCGCGTGGCCAATGGAAATCTAAAGATACAAGAACCCTAAGCCATGGACTCCGACAGGGAACGACTCTTCCGAGCAGCAGCCGCCGCAGTCTCCTTGGCGAGTGCCCTCTCGAAGGTGGCCACAAGCTTAACAGCCAGTTGTGTGGCCTTCACCTTCACCCCGTTCAAGGAAGTTGTCCGCCCATCAGATCTTCGAGGGAAGCCGCTGACAACCTTGTCGAAGTCGCCAGCAATCTGGTGGCCTAGGAGAAGTTGGAAGGTGAGCTCGGAGCCGCGTACCGTCTGCGCCCGAGTGAAGTCCGCGAGGGTGGTCGCGTCGTCCTCAAACGGAGCGGCAAGAGCGTCAAGGGCAGCCGGCGGCGCATCACTCGGGAAGATGCTACGGTGCACCGTCGCGAGCGCCCCCGTCGACTTCTTCAGCGCGGCCATCGACTTCTGCAGCACATCAGACGCATACGCGCAGACGCGGTCCAGGAAGCCGACTGCGGTCGCCAAGTCAACTTCGTCGCTTGACGATCCTTCCGGAGGAGTACCACCGCAGGTCTCTGAGCAAAAACACAAACTGTCAGCAAAAAGCAAAGTAAGTATAGGTAGGCTACAAAGCCGAAAACTAACCTCCAAGGGTGCCGGCGAGTGCGAGAAGGCGGTCGACTTGAGTCTTCTCCTGGGGGGCCGCAGTCGTTCGTGCTCCTGGGACTCATGAAGGGCTTTCTCGAGTTCAGCCTGAGCCTGGAGCCTCAGCTCCAACTCAGCAACCCGCCTAGTAGCCTGGTCCAGAGAAGCATGCAGTTGGTCTCTCTCCTTCTCCAGGCGAACATAAGCCGCGGCTGCGTCGAGCTGCTGGCGATAGTACGGCTGAAACACAAGCAAGAAGTTAATAAAGTTGCGGGCGACTATACTAGTAACCCACACCTTCGGGGGCTACTCCCATCGGGAGCACTGATCGCGCACCCGATGAAATTGCAAGACTACGAGTACAAGCATAGAAGACTTACGTGGTCCAGGAGGTCGACATCTTCGGGAGCCGAGGGAGGAGCATGGCTTGACGATGCGAGGCCAGCAGGCTGTGCGCGCTCCTCGGTCACCACTCGAGTCACCAGCTCTGTCGAAGGGGTAGATATGTGTTCCACCTCGCGAAGAGGGGAATGAACATCGCTAGAGCGACGGTTGGAACAAAAACAATAAAAGGATCAACTCGAGGACTTGGAACTACAACATGCAACTTGGAAAAGCAAGACGAAAAGAAGCTAACCTGGTGGTCTCGAACTCGTCGTCGCTTTCTAGGGAAAGAGAAGGCATCCGAGCGAACGAGCGAGGTGGCGCAGAGCTAACAGGAGGAGCGGCCAGGGGCTCGATCCAGTCGCCCGGAGACCGCACACCCGACGACGTCGCGACGGCTTCCTCTGGATCAGCATCCGCACCCCTAGCGGGCGACGAAGCAGTCGCAGAGTCACCGCCACTCCGGCGCTTCTGCCTCTTTCGTGCGGGTTCCTCCTCGTCGTCATCATCCTCCACCTCGTCGTTGGGAGAGACAGCGGACGGGAGCTCGCCGTCGACGTCATCCTACTCCACAACCTTCGACTCGTCGTCGGGTCCGTTTTCAGGGAGAGGAGGAAGGCTGACCAGCAGAGATTGACCCTGAAACAAGTAGACGCAAGTCGAATTAAGAAGCAAGATATCAAGAAATGAAGAAACGAAGAGAAGAAGTCAAGAACATTACCTCGGGAACAGGGTTCGTCGCCCCGTATGCAGCAACCGGGCACTTGACGTTGCAGACGTCCGCGACTCGGAGGTTGGTGATGGACCTCACCTTGGCTTCCACCTCCTCGTCGTCAAGTGGCTCGTTGCTGACGCCCTCGACGGCCCACATCGGGTGGGGCCGAGCACCAAGCGGCTGCACCCGAAGACAGAAGAAGGTGGCCATCAAGAAGACGCCACCCGTCTCGCGCCCCAGGATCTTGGTGAGGTTGCGCAGCAGGCTCAGCAGCGGCCTCGCGGCCTCCTTCTCCTCCGCGGCAAGCGGGTGCGACCAGGCGCGAGTCTTCCGCAACCCGTGCCCGCTGTCGAATGCCGCCAGGCCGTCCTGGTTCGACTGGACGTAGAACCATTTCTTGCGCCACCCCTGGATGGAGTCCGACTTCTTCATCTGAAAGTACGCGGTATCAACGCGCACTTGGATTCCGAAGCCGCCCACGGGGTATGGCAACCCGCTCTTCCCGACGTTCTTGCGAACGAGGAAGAGCGACTTCCATAGCGCCCAGTGGGGTGCGATCCCCAGGAAGCACTCGCAGAGCACAATAAAGCCAGCGATGCTCAAGACGCCATTGGGGGTCAGATCATGGATCAGAACCCCATAGGCGTACAAGAGACCGCGCACAAAATCATGCAAGGGGAACCCGAAGCCCCGCGGAAGGAAATCCACAAAGCATACGTGTTCCCCCTCACGGGGTGCGGGGTAGACTTCCTTGGCAGGAGCGCATACCTGGACTTGGTCAGAAGGAGGCAGGAGGCCTTGCGCGCGGAGGAATTCGAACTCCGTCTTCTTCACAGACGACCTTTGCCAGTCGCCGTCGAGCTTGTTCATCAGCCCGGCTTCGTTGTCGGCGGCGGAGGTGCCAGCGGCGGTCTTCGACTTGCCCATGGCTCCGTAGGGCAGCGCAAGGTGCGAGGACAAATAGCACGGAGCTCGGATGAGGGCGAGAATGGCCGAAGGCAGAGGAAAGGAGGCGCGGACGATTGGAGAAGATGATGCCCTCGCGCCGCGGCGAAGTACTTATGCCTCGGCGAAATCCATCTCAGCCGTCCGTCGCGCAACGGTTCCGAGCATCTCCATCCTGCCGTCCACGTGTCAAGCGAAGAGGCCAACCGTCGCCGCCCACTTCCTCCACTTCGCACGAGAATCGAGGCGTCATCATCGTGCGTGAAAATTTCGCGCCCAGTTCGGAGACGTGACAACTGCTGACCGCGGTCAGCTCTGCCAGTGGGCCCCGCCACGTCACGTCCCATCAGGCGCAGAGGCGTGCAAGGACACGTCAGCAGTGACGTCGTCAAGCCAACGGCTCCAAGCAAGTGAAACATCGCGATAACTCGAACGCAAGATTCGAGTAGTAAGCTTCAAAGCTAAAACAACTCAGTAGGACAGAGTGCTGATATGAGAACCCGAAACATCCATTCGGGTGGCAAAGACAGTTGAGTAAGCTCAAGCAGCCGAATCAAATCTACATGTAAGCCAACAGGCCGAATAGAAGCAGACTTCACAGGAAGAACAAGACAAATATATTCGACTGAAGATATTACTCCCATCGGGAGTGTCCTCTTCGACTGAAGAAAACGAGTGCAAACTAAAAGATCAAGCAATCCAGTGCCGCGTCCAGGAGGAAGAAGTCCTTTGCCCGACTCTACGCTTCGACCAAGCACTCGGGGCCTACTGTCGTGGGGCTACCTTTCGACTAGCCCACGATGAGGCTACCTGGGCCGCGCCAAGCACAGGGAGGCCCACAGAAGGCCCACTCGGGGTACCATGTATCCTAGTCCAAGTCGGTTAGGTCTCATAACCTTCCATATCTGTAATCGCCATCGATACCGACCACCCGAGACCTGGCTACCTATAAAGCCAGGAGGGTTGCTCGTCCTAGAGGACACGCCAACAGCCACCACCACAAACCCTAGCGAGATCGCAATCTCGCCGCCATTGTAATCGCAACTCGCCATCAATAACAGACAAGCAGGAGTAGGGTGTTATCCTCCGGGAGCCTGAACCTGGGTAAAACCTTGCTTGTCAGCCGTCGTGATCACCAACGCTCCTCTCTTTCCCCCTCAATCAACCCGGGGTGCACAACCCTGGGATTTGTCGAGTTACACCCTCGTTACCACCACTGCAAAGCAAGGATATAATGTAGGAGTAGTTGAAAGATATTTTAACAAATTACCAGACCCTCTAGGATCTATAATATATGAGGAATATAAGAAAGAATCAGTAGGGCGTGTAGTAAATATTTCCCAAGCCATAACATTCGTATTTAAACATTTAAGAAAGGTATGTACTAGTATACAAGCACAAAAGGTCTATGAAAAAATCGGATTATAATTTCTACAGTAACATTGTATGAATACCATTAACATATGGATAAGATAGGTATAGGAGCAAAAAATACTATAAGCCTCAAAGAAGAGATAATAAGAATTTTAGGACAAAGAAAAGGTATTTTCTAAGAAGGTCAGATAATAGAGCCCCATTTGTACACAAGCGAAATGTTAGAAGACATGACCCAAGAAAATCTTATGATAAAACTTGTAGATGTTTTATATGTAATTCACCTGATCATCAAAGTAAAACTTGCCCTAATAAGGACCAAAAGAGGTATTCTAGTAAATATGAAGAGCAAGAAAGGGTGTTAATCATTGATAGTGTTAATGAGAATATATTAGTTTGTGATGATGAAATAAAAGATGATGAGTCAATATATTCAATCATAGAAACAGATGAAGTAGAAAATGAGACCCCGGAATATGAGTCAAGCGAAGATGAGATAGATTTAATAGATCATTTAGCAGGATTAAGAGTTGAAATGATGAATCAAGTAGATTGTGAACATGATTGAGTTAGAGGAAAAGGAGATTATAACACTAAATGTGCCTTCTTATATACTACCCAAGTCAAGAAAATAGATCTACGTGTATCTTATGTTTAAGACAAGCATGTGCTTCTTGTTTAAAGGCTAGTAATCAGAATTGGAGAGAAGAAATTGAGAATGAACTTGAAGATAAAATATTATCAAGTAGGGTTAGGAATTTAGAGAATAGAATAAATAAACTAGAAGCATGATTAGAAGAGCTAAAATTTAAGGTAGAAAAGATAATAATAGTACAATAGAATAAAGAGATAATACCATCCAAAACACTGAACTTAAAGATCAAATGGTAACGGCGAGAGAAAACAAAGGGGATAGGTTAAGCCAATTAAAAGATGCAATAACTAGTTTTGGAAATAAATATGTAGTTAAAATACCATTTAAGGAAGTTTACGGAATAAGAATCCCAGTTAAAATAGTCTTAAAGCCACATATTTCGTTCAAAATATTGGCACTATTAGATACAGGTTGCACAAAAAATATCATTCACGATAAATATTTTATGAGATGTCCTGAACTAGTTACGACCATAGACGATAGTAAAGCTGAAGTGTCTACATACATGTCAGGAATAAAGAAAATCCATAAACAATTGGCATATAACATTGCAACATATATAAATGGCACTAAATATATAATAGACGAAATTACAGTAAGAGATTTATCGTTTATCAATGACGACATGATATTGGGATTAAGATTTTTACAACAATCGTTACAAACAACAATTATACATGAAGAAGGTGTTACATTCATCCCATATAAAGATAGTGTACCATTCATATCTGAGATTAGAAAGCAAAGAAAACCTTTGCAAAATGTAGAAATATCTAATTTAGACAGCGAATATTTGCCACGCGCAGAAATTTCTGAAATCTGCATAGAAAAAGAACCAAGTGACACAACAGAAGAATATCATATAGAGAATACATGCATAGAATGTATAGGATTACAATCATTCTCTCCAAACTGGTATAGAGACATAAAATCTAAGAAATATATAGACAAGATTGTACAAAGATTAGAAGATTTACAAATCATTGGGGAAATACCAATGAAACATAGGGATAAGAATTCCATAGTATGCAAAATAAATATTATAAACCCTGATTACGTAATTAAGTCAGAACCGATAGAAGCTACTCCCAAGTATATAGAAGAATTTAAAATGCATATTGAAGAGTTATTAAAAGTAAAAACAATTAGAGAAAGTAGAAGCCCCCACAGATGTGCAGCATTTATAGTAAGAAATCATGCCGAAGAAGTAAGAGGAAAATCTAGAATAGTTATTAACTATAAAAGACTTAATGATAATACAGTAGATGATGCATACAATATACCCAATAAACAAGAATGGATCAATAGGATACAAGGAAGTAAATTCTTTTCTAAATTTGACTTAAAAGCAGGGTTTTGGCAAGTAAAAATGGCAGAAGAATCAATTCCGTGGACAGCTTTTACGTGTCCACAAGGTCACTATGAATGGCTTGTAATGCCATTAGGATTAAAAAATGCCCCTGCATTATTTCAAAGGAAAATGCAAAATATATTTAATGAGAATCAAGCATTCATATTAGTTTATGTAGACGATTTATTAGTATTTTAAAAATCTTACAAAGAACACATCGCTCACCTTGAAGTTTTCTTTAGAAAAGTAGAACAAAATGGGTTGATATTATCTAAAAAGAAAATGGAAATATGCAAAGAGAAAAATAACTTTTTAGGACATGAAATAGGAGAAGGGAAAATCTAACTACAAGAGCATATTGCTAAGAAAATATTACAATTTCCTGATACTATGAATGATAAAAAGGTTTTACAACAATTCTTAGGAATTGTAAATTATGCAAGAAATTATATAGACAATCTAGCAAAACTAGCTGGACCTTTATATGCAAAACTAAGAAAGAATGGTAAAAAATATTTTAATTCTGAAGATATAAAATTAGTTCAGGCTATTAAAGAAAAGGTAAAAAATTTGAAGCCCTTAGAATTACCTTGAGATAATAATTATCTTATAACTGAAACAGATGCATCTAAAGTAGGATGGGGAGCTATATTAAAACAAAAGCCTAATAAGTACTCTCCTAAAGCAGAAGAGAAAATATGCAGATATGCTTCGGGAAGCTATAAATTGAAAACAGTGAATAATATTGACAGAGAAATTCTCGCAGTAGTTCATGCAGTAAATGCATTTAGACTATATTTGAGATTTAAAGAATTCATAATACGAACAGAATGCGAAGCAATATGCAGATACTATAATCAAATAAATAGTAAGAAAAGTTCTACTAGAAGATGGGTCTTATTTGAAGATATTATAACAGGAAATGGATATAAAGTTATTTTTTAGCATATTAAAGGAAAAGATAATTGTTTACCTGACATATTCTCTCGTTCGACAATCTTGCATGAATGAAGAGGGGATTGCTTAAAAAATGATCGGAAGTGTTCACCTTCCGGATCGAGAATAGCTTAAAAATATTCCCACCAAATACATTCAACTTCAAGCCTAAGAATCATATCATTCTTGACGAAGTTCAATCATGCATACTTGATAACTTTTGGTATCAATATAACAATAGAAGAGAAGATAAATGCTATATGATGTCTGTTTTGAATAGCCTAGCAGAATATTTCAATATGATGAATAAGAAAGATTCAATATCAACAAATATGGATATACAAGAAATAAAACCACTTTACGTCCTATTTGATGGGACAAACTCAGGCATATACATGACCTTTGAAGAAATAATAAAGGAAAAGATGGTCGCAAGGAGGAAAAAATAAGACATAACATGGAAGAAATATATGGATATTAATGAAGCCTTGAAACAAGCAAGGAGTATTATATGTGAAAATTACTATATAGAACCAAAAGCAAAGGAATACATTCAAAAGAGTAAGGGAATAGATAAGAATATCCCTGCATCACCAACTCAAAAGGGGGAAGTATCAAACTCTAAGAGAATTAAAGAAGAAGATTCCCCAAAATATCAAACATATAAAGATTGTCTACTGAAAGGTGTGGACCCACTAGATATCGAATATGTAAACATTAAGATAGAAGAGAAGTTCGAAGAATGTAAGAAATCATTAAAAGAAGAAATAAGACTTGCAAGCAGAATTTGATAAAAAAATTGATGAAATAAAAAAGGAATACTTAACAAAATATGATTTAATCTTTCAGATGATGATCATATGGACATTGCAGGACATGGGCAGAAACCAGAATAAGCCATG
Source organism: Poa annua (assembly GCA_026929855.1). Taxonomy (NCBI): domain Eukaryota; kingdom Viridiplantae; phylum Streptophyta; class Magnoliopsida; order Poales; family Poaceae; genus Poa; species Poa annua. Next base: position 101,100,320 of record CM049427.1, read on the forward strand.
ATGATTTGAATAAAAATAGTACTGCAGTAAAATTGATATTGCTATAAATAATTTGGGCGCGGAGGATATATACCATAATATTGATATACCATAATATATATATATAGGACGAGGTTTTTGTATGTTGCATAACTAGGGTGCTTGCAATCGGCACCGTTCATTGCTTTGAGATCTGTGCCAGAATAGCAAAATGAAAAGATGGAAAGTTTTGTCAGCCCTGAAGCACATATCTCAAAGCAGCATGTGCGGCACCGATTACCACCTCCACAATGTTGCAACATACACAGTATTTTCCCTATATATATATATATATATATATATATATATATATATATATATATATATATATATATATATATATATATAGGACATATTCATACTACACCCGGGTGTAACTACACCCATGTGTGTTTCACGCGAGTATGGAGTATCTATGATACCGGGAGGTATGTAACATGTAGTATGGAGTATATAATGTTATTTTAGTACTAAAGATACTTCTTTTTAGGCAGTATGTAAAAAAATTCTACATACTTCTCTTTTATATGCATATATATGCATATATGACGGTATTTTGAGTATATAGTGTAAAATATTAGGACAATTGCAATTTTTTGACGAAACTTATTTTAGGGTATCTTAGATATAGTATATGAACATACTCAAACGGATAAAGTATGACAAATACTTCCGTAAGGTGGTATATGAGACGTGGGTGTAGTTACACCCGGGAGTAGAAAGCATTTAATGCTTTCTACTCCCGGGTGTAACTACACCCATGTCTCGTATACCACCTTACGGAAGTATTTGTCATACTTTATTGGTTTGAGTATGTTCATATACTATATCTAAGATAGACCAAAACAAGTTTCATGAAAAAATTGCAACTGTGTTAATATTTTACACTATATACTCAAAATACCGTCATATATGTATATAAAAGAGAAGTATGTAGACTTTTTTTACATACTACGTAGAAAGAAGTATCTATAGTATTAAAACAGCATAATATACTCCATACTACATGTTACATACCTCCCAGTATGATAGATACTCCATACTCGTGTGAAACACACATGAGTGTACCTGGGTGTAGTATGAATATGTCCATATATATATATATATATATATATATATATATATATATATATATATATATATATACATACATATAAAGTCTACAACATAGGCGTATGATTTCCAACATATGATCATGAAGCTATGAAGTTATAAAGGAAGCCTACATAGACTACAAGCCTATAAAAGCCTACAACATAGGCGCATGATTAGCGTGAAGAAAGAAGAGGAGAATTATTGAGGAGCTCTCGTGAAGTGCTGCTCCCTTGGCTACAAATAGAGCCTCCCGCAGCGAAGCAAAGAGGCGACACCAGCACCAGCATTCCATCCCGAGCAGAGAGCGTAGTGTTCCAGCTTACTCGCTGCTCAGTAGTAGTTCTTCCTCTTAAAATTCCAGTGTAAATTAGAGAGTGTAAGAGGGAAGGTCGCAGGCAGGTAATCTCCCCTCTTTGTGTGTAAACCCTTCGGGGGTTCCCAAAAGGGAAAACCGTAATGGATGTTATATTGTGAAAATGAAGTAGTTCTGTTTTTCCCTCGGTCTGTTTAGCGTGTTTATACGGGTGAGTTCTTATGATAGGGATCCTATAGGAGAAACCTCTGCGTGTAGTTCTCTGTTAAGCCGTGTGGCGTTGAAATGAGAACCTTGTAGCCGTAGAGAAGTGTTCCCTCTGGGTGGAACTGCCTGGGAAGACGATAAGAAAACACTCATATAAACCTGTCTAAATATATCCAGGGAAAGAAACTTAGCTACTCCTGAAGCAATATAGCGGAAAGTACGGTGCTGAGTAGGACTTTTACAACTGCACAAACCCACCGGTAACTCGTTGGCCTCGCCAGCACAAAAAAGATCCTGCAAGAAGAAAAATGTTAATATTAATATTAAAATAATTCAAACAGTAATATTAAATTTTTATATTAACACATATCTATTGTATCATCTGAATATTTCATGTGCATTTAAAAATCGTATCTTATATATCGTTGTTTGTAACGATAGTTGTAAAAATCTTAATCCCAATATCATGTCGTCATTGATTAACGATAAATCTCTTACTGTAATTTCGTCTATTATATATTTAGTGCCATTTATATATGTTGCAATGTGATATGCCAATTGGTTATGGATTTTCTTTATTCCTGACATGTCTGTAGACACTTCAGCTTTACTATCGTTTATGGTCGTAACTAGTTCCTGATATATATATAGGGAAACCCTATTCTGCACCCAGGTGCAGAATAAATTATTTTGTACCCGAGAATTTTTACATTCTTTTTTATAAAAGAAAATATGTTTATGATCCAAATAATTACATTTATTTTGCCCCATAACTAAAAAATCTACATAGGAAATGTAATATATAAGTCATAACAGTGTAAAAATAGGTAAAAATGCATATTTTACATAATATTTTTTATATGTCATGTTAATATTTTCTTACGTTTCTATAAACTTACGAAGTACGTCAAAATTTACGTGACATAAAAATTCTTTACGGTTCAAAAGATACGGGGTGGGTGTAGAATAACTATTATACTCCCAGGGAGTCAAATAGCGCTACCCTATATATATATAGGTAAAATGGTTTCTACCCTCAAAGGTAACTACCCCACGTCTCATATATCAACTTACGGAAGTACTTTGTCATAATTTATCGGTTTGAGTATGTTCGTATACTATATCTAAGATAACCAAAAACAACTTTAATGAAAAAATTGCAAATGGTCTAATATTTTACACTATATACTCGAAATATCGTCATATATGCATATAAAAGAGAAGTATGTAGAAGTTTTCTACATACTACTAAAAAAAGTATCTATAGTACTTAAATAGCATTATATACTCCATACTACATGATACATACCTCATGCTATGATAGATACTCCATACACTGTGTGAAACACACGTGGGGTAGTTACCTTCGAGGGTAGTATGAATATGTCCTATATATATATAAGGTAAATTAACATATATATATATATATATATATATATATATATATATATATATAGAACAAGATTTTTGTATGTTGCATAATTAGGGTGCATGCAATCGGCACCGTTCATTGCTTTGAGATCCGTACTGAATTACCCACGCGGTGCCATTTTCCAATGCAATATACCGAAAAGGAATGGGAGTGGGAACCTTTTGACCCTAGGTCAGCTCAAAGAGGAAAACATGACCGTGGTCCAGTTCCGGTTGTCACATACGTCCGTCGGAATGCTTCCAAATTTCTGTACATTGACTAGCCTAGGAATAGCATCTGAAGTTCAGCCCGTCCACGCCCTAACCGACCTCGTTTCCGTTTACTTTTCTTTCTTTTCTTACGTGACTCTCCACGGCTGGTTGAATATTCCTGTTGCAAGCAGCGATGCTTCCTAACTAAACAAAGCTATACGGTGCTACTTCTAAATCATCCTGTGCATGCTCTATACCACAGACGGTGCTCTCCAAAAAATAAAAAGAGCTTGAACAAAAGATATACCAAATCAGCGGCGGAGCTAGAGAAAATCTATTCAGGGTGCACTGCTCTTGTTTACGGAGGATTAGAGACAGATTTAAGCCACCGGAGTGCACTAATCATGGGCTATAGGGGTGCACACACCAATTTTTAGGCCAATTGCAAGCTGAAACAAAATTCTACCCGGGTGCCTGTGCACCCGGCTAGCTACATATAGCTCCGCCAGTGTACCAAATCACGGATGCAGTTGTTAAAAAAACTGCAACATAAAGGAAACATTATCAGATTTACTTTTCTTACTTTTCTTACGTGACTCTCCACGGCCGGTTGAATATTCCTGTTACAGGCAGCGATGCTTCCTAACTAAACAAAGCTATACAGTGCTACTTCTAAATCATCCTGTGCATGCTCTATACCACAGACGGTGCTCTCCAAAAAATAAAAAGTGGTTGAACAAAAAATATACCAAATCACGGATGCAGTTGTTAAAAAAACTGCAACATAAAGGAAACATTATCAGATTGAGAATTACATAAGCACATTCAAGAATAAATGATGGAGCCTGGACAGATGCTACAACTTATATCCTCAGTTGAGGCTTAAAAAAAAAGAATAAATGATTGAGCTCTCTGACTTCAAGTAAATGAAACGGTGCTAATTCATAAATTATTCTGTGCATACGTGGAAGAATTTTGCAGACCAGGGAAAACTTGTGGCCGCTCCTTGAACGAGAAAGGAGACTGCGCGCAGGCGGCAGCACATCCTGCTGCCTTGAGCTGCTATGGAACCAGATTCGAGCGCCGCCGGGCTGCATCGTTGGCCAAAGCTCCGCCAACAGCGAGACCACGCGCCTCCGGTGCCTCACCTTCCCCATCCGGTACCTACTACAGTACCAAACAGAGCCCCTCTTCCTCACGGTGGAGCCAAGCCGGAGAAGATCGACGAGCGCTGGCCAGATCCCGGCTGCCCGACCTCCAGCCTGTCTCTGCACCCTCCTTGCGGGCGCCCTGGAGGCCGGAGAACGTGTCTTGGAGGTCCTCGACGCGGATCTTGGCGTGGGTGCAGAACTGTCGTGGGAAGAAGAGGGATTGCGTTGGGGAAGAAAGGGATTGGGTTGACCGGAGGAAGGCAGTTGCGGATGCGATGGCGCCGCCGTCCTCCTGCCCCAGAGCGCCACCGGCCTTTGCTCGACCCAGCCGTCCTCACAGCACATCAGATGGACTCCGGTGCAGACGCTTGCGGGCTCCGGTGCCTTCACTTCGTCGGTGCGCAAGGGCGGAGCTCGAAGGATCCGGTGCCTCCTTGCGTCCGGTGCGTAGGTGGTGGGGAGGACGCTGGGCATGGCGGCGGCCTCGTCAAGGGCGGCGTGCGGGAGGTGGGGAGGGGCGGCGTCACGGCCCGGTCGGTAGCCTGCCGCCGCGGGCAGAGGTGGCGTGGGCGCTAGAGGTGGGTACGGCGGCGCGGCGACCCGCCGGCTTGTGCGGAGGTGAGGAGAAGCGGTGCCGCCATGGGCACGGAGGAGGTGGTCGCGGGTGGTTGGGGAGAGGTGGCTGGATCAGAACGGGAGGGGAGAGGATAAAGAAGGGTCACAGACGAGGAGCCAACGGGCCTAGGAGACCTATACTTTGTTTGCTGCAGTGGACCACGGACCAAAGAGGTAATAGTGGCAGCCTCTCAAAATTATGAAAAAGTTTGGAGGGAAAGTGTTGACCAACTCAATTACACAGATCGCGAAACACATGGACGACAACATACACAGTATTTTTCTATATATATATATAGGGCGCAGCTTTTATATGTTGCATAACTAGGCTGATTGCTCTCAGCATCATTCGTTTGCTTTGAGATTCAAACCGAATTATTACACCGGTTCCATTTCCGTGGCTTGGTTGGGAGGGAAATACTAACTAGGAATGGATGGCTGGACCTTTCGTGCCTAGGCTCGACCAAAACGGCAACTTAGTCCGTGATGTATGCGCTGCAACCACTGCATCCCTCCGTGGACATGAATCAAAAAATCAAGCATGTAGTGTGACGGGTGTGTTTCCCTTTTTCTTTTGCTTTACACGTCACACCGTAGTGAGCTTGACAGATTTATTTTAGACCGAATCAATCAGGCAGAAAAAACAAAACTTTGTCTAAATCACATGGTGCATAATGTATTCCAAAACGGTGCCTGACAAAACGGAGTTCTTCGGCTCTAGTTCATGTATTAATTTGACTTGGAACGAACGGTGCTCATTAACAGTTATTCGGTGCATGTAAATCGGCAGGAACGGTGCTTGTCTAAACACGAACAGTGCCAAAAAAATCACGGACATAATCAAGCCATCAGCGAGCCATCCATCCTGCATAACCGCGGCCAGCGGCGGAGCCATCCATCCTGCATCGAGCCAGCAGCAGTGGCTACCCATCCATCCACGAAGCTGCTCAAGGAGACGCTGCAGGAGTGCACGGACGACGCGGCGGCCGAGCTCGATAGAGATGCTGCTCTGGCGATGATGAAGATCGATGCCGCTGCCGGCTTCCTGTCTCCCAGATCGAAGAACTTGAACAAATTCCAGATCGTCGGAGCTGTCGCCACCTAGCTGCTACTCGCGAAGAGGAGAGAAAATCGGGTCGCCGGCAGTCGTCGGCGCTCCGATGCAGGTAGTCAACGGCGCTCTCCTAGACGCCCTCCGGTGCCCCTGTCCGCGTACATGGAGAAGCGCCCGTACTTGCTCGCGGCCATGGCCTGTTCCTTGGAGACCTCGTCCACGAAGACGCACGACGGCGCCGAGGCGTCGAGCTCCGCCAGCTCCGATAGGATGGTGATTTGGGTGAGAGGAGAGAGGATGGGGACGGGGACGAGAGAGAGGGTCACGGGAGAGAGATGAGAGAAAAGTTGGACTCGGGTGGGCACAGGATTGACTATTGAGAGAACGTGGGGGGGCCTGGAGCCTGCTCCAGTGCAGTGCTAGTGGCATATGTCTCCCCAAAACAGGATATAACATTGCACACCTGAAAAATCAATAAAAGTATAAAAGGGAAAGTTTGGATCACTTATGGGCACAGCTCTTGACAGCTCTTGAAGCACATGGACGGCACCGATTACCACCTACAGAATATTGCAACATATCTCTGTTTATATATTTATTTATTTATTTATATGCAAAATAGTGGGTTACCCATGGTGGTATACGCACCCTCCTAGAGTCGTTGATCAGCCTTATAGATCATTTCCCACCGTGGATTGAATTAACGTCGTCAGCCAGCACCCAGCACCCACAACAGGCCTAGAGAAAAAACAAACCCGTCCCACCTTACTTTCTACCTTCCCCACGAATCCTCCACACACGTGAGTCACATGTCTCCTCCCTTGCATCCGCCCACGCGCTAGGAGCGATTGCCGGCCGGCATGCCTGGCCAAGCAACGGACCACCGTCCCCGACGCATGCCCCAACCTCCAAGGCGCGCATCTACCGGTCGCGGGCAGTTGACATGCTCTAGGGCGGGGCCGAATTCGAGCCATGGAGGGGAGCAGCGCCGCTGCCGGGTCAGCAGCCCGCCGTGGTAGATCCGGTCACGAGCTTTCCTCGTCGTTGCATCTGTTGCCCGTGCGGGATGTAGGAGACGAGCGGACGAGCTGCGGGGCTCACGATCTCGTGGCAGGAGGCGCTTCGGCCGCCGACCAAGGCGAACACGGAGATGCAGGATTCCTACCGGCTGATTTTTACCTTTTTATCTGATTTAATTCAGGTATCTTTCCCCTTCCGATTTTGAGTTTGCTTCGCTGTAAGGGAATCATGTCCATATTTTTTGTACAAGAGTGTTTCCGATCCAGATTCATTTTCTTCTTGTCGTTTATTTTTTAGCAGATCCGGTCCCTCTTTCTCTGAAATTTGTTCGTTTGAAGTAGAGCTGATGATTTATTAAAGAAAATAAATCATGTTTGAGCCATCAAATCAAACGAAAAAGTTGCTAGCAACGGGTGGAAGAATTGAAAACCGTTTTTTTTTAGCCGAGCATGGTGCATTATGTTTACTTGTTTTTTCATCGACAACACAAGTAGCAGCTTCTTTTTGCTGAAGCTAAGGAGAACAGCAAAAAAAAATCTCATGGAGCCGGGGCATCTCCCATGGTTTTTTTGTTTGAATGGCTGGAGCTTGGCACGGGTGTCCATCTTTCTTCTTCGTGCGTAGCTACCACCGTAGGCAGCAAATACGCGTTGATATATATATATATATATATATATATATATATATATATATATATATATATATATATATATATATATATATATAGGGCAGCGATGCCTGTTAGAAAGCCCACCATAAACACCTTCTTCCCTTCGACTCAGGCGAGTGAGCGACGGCGGGCGAGGTTAGGGACAGATGTTGCAACACAAGTATGCAAGGACTAGCCTTACACACACTGATCAAAACACGCAACAACCAAAACATGCAAAACTTCAGTTAAGACAGAGAATTGTGTCACTCAAATCAATGCAATAACAAAATATTACAAGCCTTACTTGCAGATGGATGATCTACAAGGTTCATTCAAGATTACACAAGAGGTGGAGAGAGATTCTTGGCTTTAGCTCAGTGAAATTTGGTCGAAGCAGAGGAAGCAGAGTAGATGAGGAAGAGTTGCAGATCTTGATCTTCAGTTCACCAAGGCCTTGTGTTTCTCCTTTTGTTCTCCATGTTCATCTTGTTCTTCTTTCTTGTTCTTGTTCTTGGTCTTGTTCTTGGTCTTATTCTTGGTGGGCTGATGGGATGGTGGTTGGTGGAAAGTGGAAAAGTGGAGTAGATGCGAATGGTGGAATGGAATGGAATGGGTCGAAGAGGTGATTCGGGGTCGTTTTTGATGGAGGAGCCGATGGTGGCTTTATACACTTTTTCCAATTGTGGTGGAGGTAAGGTGCGGGTTGGTAGAGGAGGAAGTTTCCCTCCTTTCCACAGCTCACAGTGCACATGGCATGTCCCCTCTTTTGTATCTTTTTGTCTTTATGCCTTTTGTGGTATCCATGATCTCCAAGTTGATCTCTCTTTTCTTTGTGATTCAAACTCATTTGAATTCTCTCTTATCTTCTTGCCTTTCGTATTGCTTGGAATTCAGAAGATGGGCTTGAGTTCGCTTGGGCATCTTGTCTGTTGCATTAATATGCGTTGAATGTTGCATCTTGCTTCACTTCTATGATGGATCTTATGAAGGTTATGTGCCTTTGCGCACTGATCTGCAAAATGAGTGAAAAGCAATGTTATATGCAAATATTTGTAGTTCTAACTATATAAAAGGTGAGATTTTAAGGTTTTGAGGTTGTGAATAATGCATATAAATGATGGTGATCAAACCCCCAGACTTAAACCTTTGCTTGTCCTCAAGTAAAGAATTGGAGGATAATGACAACAAGCAGATTATGAATAGTGTAAAGTTCTGAATACTTAGCAGTTTATTCAAACTGGACTCAATGCAGTTCTGACTACTATTAGAACAAGTGCTTTCTTGGAAACAAGTTTCAAATAGCAGGATTCAGTTGTTTCTAAGCTCAAGTACCAATGGATTAACTGTATAAGACATTTGCAAGGGAACTGAATATAAATGATCCAAAGGAGAGTCATAATGCAAGAATGAATGCCAAATGGATGCAAGGTTAGAGCATCACTAGCAGTGCCCTCAAACTGGTCAAACTCTCAAATTAACTGTTTTTTTAGGACTGAGGCCAAAAGTTGGCGCAGAACAGAGCCCTCAAACCCGTAAACCCACAAAAAAAATTGAAGGCCCAACCCTCATTTTCCATCCCAACCTGCACAAACACAGGTTGAGAGGAAAAACTGAAGGCCCCTTCATTTTCGGTCAACGCACGGGGCGGGAGGGAAAAATCCCCAACTGCTTCCTCACGTGTTGCTTCCCCGCGCCGCCGCCGGCCATCCTCCACGCCGCCACGCGCCATGGTGGATCCACCGCCTCCTCCAACCCGCGCCCCCGGTCCGCCGCCACCCATGCGCCCCTCGCTTCGCCGCACGACGGGAGCCCCGCCACCCTTTCGCCCCCCGTGCCGCCGCCCGCCAGGAGCCTCGCCACCCTCGCGCAGTCGCGCCTCCCGCGCCGCCGCCTCCTGGCCCTGAAGGGCGCTGGCGTGAAGAGGAGGAGGGCTCACCTCGTTACCACCCCGAAGGGCGCCGCCTCCCTCGCCCCTACACCCTCCCCGAAGAGGAGGCCGGTTCCCTCCTTGGGGCCAAAGGGCGCCACCGCGAAGAAGAACGCGCCTGGCGTGCTGCCCGCGGAGAAGAAGCTGGCCGACCGCAAGCGGGCCTCCGCCATGGCCACGACCGCTCCTCCAACCGTCATCGCCCCTCCGCCGTCAAGCGCCAATGAGGTGTTTGACGAAAGGAATCCATAGGATTGCACAATGATGCCGAGGGTTGAAGGTCGGGGCGCAAATCAGTGTCTCTGTTTTGAGGGTTGGTTTGAGGGTACTGATCTGCGCCGGCTGTTTTGGGTCTTCAAAATCACATTTTCTCAGCCCTCAAACTGGTTTTGAGGGTTGCAAGTTTGAGGGCACTGCTAGTGATGCTCTTCCAGGGAACATAGTTAGCTAATGCAAATGCAAGTTTTTAGTTAGTTTGGTTATTTTACTGCCAAGACACTTGGGTTAGTGCTTTACAAGCTACAATCCCAGGATCATAGTTGCTAACGCATAAAGTTGAATCATTTTTGGGTAAGCCTTCCAGTTAGTGCTTCACAGACCAACATCCCAGGATAATGGTTGCTAATGCAAAAAGTACTGACTGTTGCAAGGAGTTTTGATTACAGTTAGTGTTAGTGTAAGTATGGATGTTAGTGCTTCACGAATCACAGTCCAGAGACAATGATTGCTAATGCAAAAAACTTGCAAAAAATGCAAAGAAGTGTAAATGGCTCTATTAGGGATCATTTAACTCAGTTTCAAAGCAACTTGCATTATTCAGATATTCCAGAGTTCTTGAAGAGAGAAACAAAAGTATTATGTTTTCGATAAATGGTTCTGAGAATAGCCTTTGTAAAAGATATTAAGCAGATACATTACATGATTCACAACCATAATGTAGAGCTAATTAATCAGAATAAAGCTAGCATCAACAAATTTAACTTCTTGTTAAATTCAAATTTTGACAATTTAATCTTTACCAGGAATATGATATTAGCAATATGATATTGTTGATTGATGCAAATATTAGAAAGTAAGCACCTGGTGTTTACTTCAGCATCCTTCTTCATGATATCCCCGCTAAAGCTCTCTCTCTACTTCCTTTCATTTGAAATCTAAGAAACAAACACAAAGAGACAACACAAATAAACATTAACAAGAAAATGAAAGGAACATGCAAATAATGTACACAGGTACCAGGCTGCCTCCTGATGAGCGTTTGTTTATAGTCATGAGCCTGACTGTAGCTTCTTCATAGATCCTTAGTTGAAGAAGATGCGTTAAGGTCATCCTCGTCTTCGTCATCATTAGTTTCTTCACTTGCTTCTGTGTTCAAATGCTCTCCAGCTTTGTAATGCTTCAATCTCTGAACATTCACTTTGAAAGTACCTTCTCTAGCACTCTGCACTTCAAAAGCACCATGTCCAAGGTCTCTCTTGATAACACAAGGGCCAAACCATCTGGACTTGAATTTCCCAGAGAAAAGATGCAGTTTGGAGTCATATACCAATACTATCAGTCCAACTTTGAGTTCTTTTCTAAGAATGTGCTTGTCATGCCATTTCTTAGTCTTATCCTCATAATTTTTTTAGATTTCATAAGCATCATTTCTCTGTTCTTCTAGATCACACATCTGTAGCTTTCTTGCAGTCCCAACTTTGCCTAAATCCATGTTAAGCTTCTTTATTGCCCACTGTGCTCTATGCTCTAACTCAACAGGTAAATGACATGCTTTTCCATAGACAAGCCTGAATGGTGACATACCAATAGGTGTCTTATATCCTGTTCTATAGGCCCATAAGCTATATGGCAATTTCATTGACCAATCCCCCCTAGACTTAGAAAAAACTTTCTCCAGAATTTGTTTCACTTCTCTGTTTGACAACTCAACTTGTCCATTGGCTTGAGGGGGGTAAGGTGTAGTTACTCTATGATTTCTCACACCATACTTGTTCATGAGCTTCTCAAACTGATCATTGTCGAAATGAGCTCCACCATCACTGATTACTACTCTTGGCACACCAAATCTTGGGAATATGACTGTTATGAAGAATTTGCATACAGGCTTGGAATCAACATTAACAGTGGGCATTGCTTCTACCCATTTGGACACATAGTCCACTGCAACAAGTATATGATTTTATCCATTTGATGATGGTAAAGGACCAACAAAATCTACCCCCCCATACATCAAATAATTCAACCTCGAGGATTCCTTTCTGAGGCATTTCATTCCTTCTTGAAATTTTTCCAGATCTTTGACAAGGGTCACACTTTTGGATGTAGTCATGCACATGTCTAAAAATATTAGGCCAATAGAATCCAGCTTGCAAAATTTTAGCCTGGGTCTTCATTATTCCAGCATGGCCTCCATACATGCCTGCATGGCACTGGTACATAACATCACTAATTTCTTGAGCTGGCACACATCTTCTCATAATACCATCTGCACCATGCTTGTACAGGAATGGTTCATCCCAATAATAGTTCTTGACATCATGCATGAACTTCTTATGCTGTTAAGACATGTCAGTTGGTATGATTCAACACACGAGATAGTTCACAGTATCTGCATACCAAGGAGAACTGGTATTGACTGCCATCAACTGCTCACCAGGCATTCTGTCTTGTATCTCTCTACCTTCAGTGTAGATGATTCTTGATAAGTGATCTGCTATTGAGTTCTCAGATCCCTTTTTGTCCTTTATTTCAATATTAAATTCCTGCAGCAAGAGGGTCCATCCGATGAGCCTTGGCTTTGCATCCATCTTACTTACCAGGTATCTTATTGTTGCATGATCTGTGTAGACAACACATTTGTGTCCAACTAGATAAGGTCTGAACTTATCAAATGCAAACACTACTGCTAATAATTCCTTCTCAGTGGTTGTGTAATTAACCTAGGCATCATCTAGTGTTCTGCTTGCATAGTATATCATGTGGACAGCTTTTTCTATTCTCTGACCAAGTACTTCTCCTACTGCAAAATCACTTGCATCACACATCAGCTCAAATGGCACTGTCCAATCAGGTGGCTGCACTATTGGGCCTGTAATCAGAGCTTCTTTCAGTTTATTGAAGTCTTGCATACATGCTTCATCAAAAGAAAATAGTACATTGTGATTCAGTAGTTGTGTGAGAGGCTTTGCAATGTGAGAGAAATATTTGATGAATCTTCTGTAAATACCAGCATGTCCTAGGAAACTCTGTATTCCCTTCACGTTTTCAGGGGGAGGTAACTTAGCAATTACATCAACCTTTGCTCTGTCCACTTCTATTCCTTTTGCAGATACCAAATGACTTAGCACAATGCCTTTAGTTACCAAGAAATGTCACTTCTCCCAGTTTAGAATCAAATTCTATTCAGGGCATCTGTGCAACACTGTTGTCAAATTTTCCAAGCAAGTGTTGAAGTCTTTTCCATAAACTGTAAAGTCATCCATGAATACCTCCATTATCTTTTCAATGTGCTCAGAGAATATAGACATCATACATCTCTGAAAGGTACCAGGAGCATTGCATAACCCAAATGGTAATCTCTTATAAGCAAATGTTCCATATGGACATGTGAATGTAGTCTTGTCTTGGTCATCTGGATGAATGGGTATTTGAAGAAATCCAGAATATCAATCAAGGTAGCAATAGAATTTATGTCCAACCAGCCTTTCTAACATATGATCTATAAATGGCAAAGGGAAGTGATCTTTCCTAGTTGTCTTGTTCAGTTTTCTGAAGTCATTGACCACTCTCCAACCAGTGACAGGTCTAGTGGTCATCAATATTCCTTCCTCATTTTCTACCACTATGTAGCCTCCTTTCTTAGGCACAATGTGAATAGGACTTACCCATTCACTGTCAGAGATGGGGTAAATCATTTCTGCCATAAGTAGTTTCAGAATTTCCTTCTTAACCACTTCTTGCATAGCAGGGTTCAGTCTTCTTTGTCCCTGTCTTGTTGGTTTATTGCCTTCTTCCAAGTGTATCCTGTAAAAGCAAACCTTTTCATTTATTCCTTTGATATCATCAATGGAATATCCAATCACATTCTTGTACAACCTTAGGACTGCCAACAAGCTCTTTTCTTGCTCAGTATCAAGGCATGAACTGATTATAACTGGATGTATATTTTCCTTCTCCAAGAACATGTACTTGCGATCAGATGGTAGCTCTTTCAACTCCACTAATGAATTGTGGGCTGATTTATTGTTTTCACTTCCTATAGCATCTGCATCTTTATCGCACAGGGATATTCCACATAGCTCCTGATGATTTAAACTATATGTTGTCACACAAACTTATGCTTCAGCTTCTTCTGATGGTGTTTCATGTTGTGTTTCCAGCACACTTTTGTTTATCGCATTGGACTGGCATTATTCAAGTATATTTGGCAAGTGGGAAGCATGCTTTATGCTAAACTCAGCATGTTCAGAGCCAAATTGCAACTTCAAGGTTCCACCTTTTACATCGATTATTACCCCAGCTATTCCCAAGAATGGTCTACCTAGAATCATGGATTCAGAGTTGTCTTCCATTTCCAATACCACAAAATCTACTGGATATGCAAAGTTTCCAACTTGTACTGGAACAACTTCTAGAATCCCAGCTGGTTTTCTCAGTGTTCTGTCAGCTAACTGCAGAGTCATTGATGTAGGTTTCAAAACTCCTAACTACAGAATTTGACTGACAGCCAAGGGTAAGACACTGACTGATGAACCTAAATCACATAATGTTGTGAATGTTCTTTTCCTACAAAACAAGGGATGCTAAAACTTCCTGGGTCACCAAGATTCTTGCGCATATAATTCAGTATGACAGCACTACAGTCCTCTGTCAGAGCAACGATTTCAGGATCTTCCAAACTTCTCTTCTTTGTGATCAGGTCTTTGAAAAATTTGGCGAACAAAGGTATGTGCAATATTGCATCCAGGATAGGTATTGTGATTTGTACTTCCTTCATAATCTCTAGGAACTTAGCATAATGTTTTTCATCCTTTGTTTTCTCTAATCTTTCAGGAAATGGAATTTTCTGAATATAGGGCTTCACTGTTGCAGGTTTTGCTACAGTGTTGCCAAATTCGACAACAAGTTGTTCTATCTTTTCTAACTCTGCTATCTTCTCCGCTGGTATAGTCTCTTGCCTAACAGTATGCTAAGCAAGGGCCCTTCTTTGTGGTGTTACATATGTGTTAGAAGGAGGTGTTCCCAACACTGATTCAGTGTTCACTCCACTTCTGGTTGTAACTGCGTCTATACTTTGAGTGGTGGAGAGGGCTCCACATTGTTTTGGGTTCTTTTCTGGCTGAGCTGGCAATTTTCTTTCTGCTGGGTTTCCTTGGCTGTTAGAGATACCAGCAGTGAGTTGCTGCATTGTTTTGTAAAAAATTCGGACTGCATCTTCATTGTCACTTGCATACCACTGAACAACTCTTTTTGTAACCTCATCATCTCATTGATTTCAGACCTGCTGTTACTAGAGGAAGCATTCTGCTGATTTGCTTGACTTTGTTGTAACTGTTGTTGTTGTGGTTGTTGATATTGCATGTTTCCTTGAGGTCTGAGATTTTGTTGAGCTGGCTGAGTATATTGTGGCTGAGTTGCTTGATGATAATTATGTTGGTTTGCTTGAGGGTAATTCTGCTGAGCTGCATTCTTATAAGACAAATTGGGATGATTCCTCCAAGCAGGGTTGTAGCTCTGAGAAAAAGGACCTTGATTATGAGTATAATTCACTTCTACAGTTGATTTTTAGAGGTTGCAAACAAGGTACAATCTTGAGATAGATGCCCTTCATTGCCACAAATAGGACAAGTGGCAGAAACTTGATTTACTGGCACTATGGCTTTACCATTCTTCTCTTGCATCAACTGAGATATTTGGTTGGTTAAGCTGTCAAGCTTTGCTTCCAAAGCACTCTGGCCACTAGGATGAACTGTCCTTTCATTGGTCCACGAAAAATTATGAGCAGCCATACTCTCAATTAGCTCTGTAGATTCATCTAAGGTCTTGTTCATGATTCCCCCTCCAGCAGCTGAATCAACAAAAGCTCTGGTCTGTTCTGTCAGACTCTTATAAAATGTCTGCAAAATCAACCATGGCTCCTGACCATGATTAGGACACATTCTGATGAGTCCCTGGTATCTTTGCCAAGTATCATAAAGACTCTCACCATTGTACTGCACAAATCTAGTGATCTTATTTCTGCACTCAGCTGCTTTGGTGGGTGGAAAATATCTTTCGAAGAAAGCTTGCACCAAATGTTCCCAAGTGTCTCTGCAATGAACTGGCTGAGCATGATACCATCTCTTTGCTGCACCTGATAGAGAAAAAGGGAAAAGATGCATCCTTGTTGCTTTAGGGGGCACACCATTGTGCTTGAGTGTATTGCAATATTCCAGAAAACTCCTCATATGTTCATGAGGGCTCTCCAAAGCACTTCCTTTGAATGGATTATGATGTACCATATTGATCAAGGCAAATTTAATCTCCCAGTTATTTGCCTGGATGGCAGGCATAATGACATCTGCATTGGATATCTGATCCTAAGGGATCCACAAATCTCTTAACTTCTTGTCGCCCATGCTGCTGACTGAATCCTCAGAACTTAAATCTTCCACTGAAACTTCAGAAGCTTCTCTTCTTCTTGCAAGAAAAGTTCTTTCAGGTTCTGGGTCAAAAGGAGCAAGAGGTGAGTCTTCAGATGACTGCATCAACAGAGTCCAAACACTGCACGAAAGAGATCAATTTCTCTGCACACAGTCACAAACAAGAACTTTTATCAAGGGTTAGTGTACTAAAACACTTAATAACATTTCTAGTTCTCAAATGTCAGTACTAAACAACTTCACATGCGTCCAGATCATGCAAGTTTGCTGATAATTTCACAGGTTTCGCACAATTTAGTCTATGTCTCTTTCAAAGAAATAATCATAAGTCAATCCCCGGCAACGGCGCCAATTTGATCAGGTGTGAATATAGGGGGGTTTTGTGTTATCGTCTAAGGGTTGGCAGAAGCTAAACCAAATCTTTAAGGTTTCAGGTTTTAAACAAGAAAGTAAGGAAATTTAGCTGAGAAAGATTCAAAATTTAACTTGCAGCCTCTGGGTTGTCAATCCAAAGACTAGAAGGATCTAAGCAAGGTTTAGACAGGGAACAAGAATTACTTCGTCCTCTTGTAGAGACTAGTCATGCAAGCAATGATTTTTAGCAGGTTAAGGTGGAAGAAAATTCATAACATAAAGATCACAACTTTCTAGATTGTGAAGCCAGATCGCAATGAGTTAACAAGCAAAGGGAGGTTAGGGACACTAATCAAAACACGCAACAACCAAAACATGCAAATCTTTAGTTAAGACAGAGAATTGTGTCACTCAAATCACTGCAATAACAAAGTAATACAAGCCTTACTTGCAGATGGATGATCTACAAGGTTCATTCAAGATTACACAAGAGGTGGAAAGAGATTCTTGGCTTTAGCTCACTGAAATCTAGTCGAAGCAGAGGAAACAGAGTAGATGAGGAAGAGTTGCAAATCTTGATCTTCAGTTCACCAAGGCCTTGTGTTTCTCCTTTTGTTCTCCATGTTCATCTTGTTCTTCTTTCTTGTTCTTGTTCTTGGTCTTATTCTTGGTGGGCTGATGGGATGGTGGTTGGTGGAAAGTGGAAAAGTGCAGTGGATGCGAATGGTGGAATGAAATGGATGGGTGGAAGAGGTGATTCGGGGTCGTTTTTGATGGAGGAGCCGATGGTGGCTTTATACACTTTTTCCAATTGTGGTGGAGGTGAGGTGCGAGTTGGTAGAGGAGGAAGCTTCCCTCCTTTCCACAGCTCACAGTGCACATGGCATGTCCCCTCTTTTGCACCTTTTTGCCTTTATGCCTTTTGTGGTTTCCTTGATCTCCAAGTTGATCTCTCTCTTCTTTGTGATTCAAACTCATTTGAATTCCCTCTTATCTTCTTGCCTTTAGTATTGCTTGGAATTCAGAAGATGGGCTTGAGTTGGCTTGGGCATCTTGTCTGTTGCATTGATATGCGTTGAATGTTGCATCTTGCTTCACTTCTACGACGGATCTTATGAAGGTTATGTGCCTTTGCACACTGATCTGCAAAATGGGTGAAAAGCAATGTGATATGCAAATATTTGTAGTTCTAACTGTATAAAAGGTGAGGTTTTAAGATTTTGGGGTTGTGAATAGTGCATATAAATGATGGTGATCAGGTGGTAGTATATATCTAGGCATCCATTTGTTTGTCCCGGTTCCAACACTGAACCGGGACAAAAAGGATGTTGCAATGGGGCACGGGCCTTTTGTCCCGAATCATGGCTGGAAGGCCCCATTTGTCCCGGTTTGTACTGTGACCGAGACAAATGGGGTATTTGGCCTCGGTCTGAAGCCCTGTTCTGCACTAGTGCAAGCAGACTATGGTGTGGCCTAGTGGTGAGGAGGGGTTGATGCCTTCCCACCCAATCGAGTTCGAGTCCTCATGATTGCAATTTCGGTGTTGTTGCACCCTCTTCTATCAAAATACCACGGGTCTCCTCCCCATAGGAAATCAAATTTATCTACTAAAACATGTTATATTTAGTTAGAGAGGGAGTAGATGGTACACGTTTTAACCATCATGAGTAAACATGGCTTTGGAACATCCCATCGTTTATTGTGGCAACTGAAGTTTAGTCAGTAGATGTTCGGTAGAGGGAAATCATGGCAGTGGAGGTTGTGCATGACGCAGTGGAGGGTTAGGGCATCTCCAGACCCCCCCCCCCCCCCCGCCCAGACCCCCCAAGAGCCCTTTTTAGCGCCGTCGAGGTCAAAAAGCGTCGTTTTTACACCACTCGGCCCCCAAAAGTCTAAATAGCGCCGTTTCGTCGTTATTTTGCACCCACGCACCAAGACGAAACCCAGCCCCCTGGGTTCGGCTGGGGGCGAAATGGCAGGAAAGGCAACGTGGGCCAGCGCTATCAACGACGCGGGAGAAAATGGCGTAGAACATAACCGGCTGTGAGCGGCCGCGTGCTCATCGTCTCGGCTCCCGCGCCGGTCAAAGGCTTCCAGAGTTAATGGCGTGGCCAGCGGCCAGTGAGTGCGTCAGTCAAAGGCTGTCGGAATAATGGCATGGCCAGCGTGCGTCTCTTCAACGTCCAGTCGAAGGGCATGCGGCGCAGTAATGGCGCAACACCACCGCCCCCTCGCCTGGCCGCCGCGCTATAAAATCCCGCTCCCTTCGCCGTTCCTCCGCACACTCACCTCTCTCTCGCCGCCTCTGCCTCCCTCTACTTCCTCTCTTGCCAGATAACAATGGCCTATGACGCCGTCACCACCTCCGCAAGCACGAGGCCTAGGCGATGTACCAGGCCGGGTACCCGTGCCCACCGGATATGCGCGTCCCTGGCCGCCGGACCTCTGGCGGCCAGGGAACAAGGCAACTTAGCGTGGGTGGCGTCCCCGTGGCCCCCGTCCCTGCCGGCGTCGAGCGCGAGTACGGCATCATCGAGGTCCGCGAAGGTCTGACGCCGGAGCAGGCAGCGGACCCGCGCTGGAGGGCAGATGGCAACGAAGCCTTCTGGACGGCCTACTTCCAGCGCCGCCACGACGACGACATCGCCGACCGCGGAAACAACGGCCTGGTGGAGGGCCGCCATAACTTCATGGGGCGCAAGCGGTGGTGGGGCGGCCCAAACCGCACCCTCCAGTGGGTCCTCGACTACATCGCCGCAGGCAACAAGCCCCGTCTCACCATGCCTTCGCGGATCTCGTTGTGGACGCTGCGGCAGATGGGAGGCGTGAGCTCCTCCTCCGCCACGACGTCTTACTCCGGCGCATGCTCGGCGCCTCCAGGTACAAACGTCGCGCCCCACTCCCTGACTCCTCCCACCCTCAACTGCGGGCGCCCTACCCCCATGCGCAGCGGCGACCTGCGCGTCGGCACGCCGCGCGGCTTCTCCTCCCCGGTCTCTATTTCGGCGCCTCGTCAAGCCGAAGAAGGAGCCCAAGCAAGAGCAGGCGGAGGAGGCGGAAGAGGAGTGGCCCGACCAGAGGGAGGCGGAGGAGACCTCCTTCAACACTATGCAGCCGGCGCCGGAGGGATACACCGAGGACTGGAGCCTCGTCGACCTCACGACAAAGGAGCTGGAACTCCAGTGTGAACTCTTCGCCAAGCTGGAGCGCAATCGCGTGGAGGAACGCCAGCGGGTCGCCGCTGCCAATATGTCTACCGCCATTTTTTGAATTTTATGGGCCGAAACATGGGGCAAGGCATGACTATAAAGAGGAGACATGAGACATTGGTGATTAGGGTTTCCCTCGCCTTCCATCGGTGCCATCGATATTTCCCCCGCCTTGTGGCCTTCAGGCCATAGAGTTGCGGTGGTTTTTTGTCCTCATCGGTGGGAGGCTCTGTTTTTCGGTGTTAGAGACAAGGTTTGTTGGGGGCGATGCTCAAATGGTGGCAGCGACACCTTTGATGAGATGTGATTATGTTAATAAGATACCCTGGGTTTAGTCGAGAGGAAGAGGATATGGTCGTTGGCGACTTCAGATGGCTGACAAGTAAGGATTTACCCAGGTTCAGGCCCCCAGAGGGTATCACGCTACTTCCTGCTTGTCTGATTATTGATCTCTGTGTACAAGGTGGTTACAATGGCGGCCCAGCGAGTCAATGGCTCGCTAGGGTTTCCGGCTATCAGATTGTGTGTCCTCTATTGTCCCCCTCCTGGCCCTTATAAAGGAGGCCAGGTCTCAGGAGTTTGAATACGACTAGGTTTACATATATGGTAAGTTCTAAATCGGTAAGATTGCTCCTTTCTTGAGTTGCACTCCTTGTTCTTGGGCCGCCATACGCCTTCCCTTGTAGCCTTATTTATTTTGGGCCACCAGCTGGGCCTTCCGTTGGGTTATGTGTCATTGTACTCGAGTGGGTATACCCGTTAGGTATAACCACGTCAGTCTTCCCGGCTTCAGTCCATCTCGGCGGCCACGTCGAGAACACTTTGAGAGTGGTGTGGAAGCTTTCTTTTAGCGATGGTGTTCTCCGGATCGTCAAGGAGCTTTATCGACAATTCTTCCTTCTTCTTCTTCGGCCGGGACAAAGGTGGTCTTTTAGACCTGTTCAGCGACTTCTCATCCGCAACCAACAATGTCAGACCCGTCCGAGAGGAGCGGCAACGGCGATGAGCCCTCGATACGGTCCGGAGGTCGATTTAATTCTTGTTCCTATTGTGAGGTTTTGTACCATTCGGTGTATCCTTTAATGCTAGAGTAATGTTTGAAAAACACAAGACAAATTAAAATTTCCAACTAACCTCGCACAAATATGTAATGTAAGCAATAAAAAAAACTAAAGAAAGACATGATTGCCAACTCATTCCTATGGTAGTCCATAATGCTGTACACACATCATATATGAGAAAGTATGTGGTCTTCTAGATCCGTTCGGTGACTTCCCATACGCAAATAAGGACATCATGTCGGCTTTGGGAGGAGCAGCAGCGGCGGAGCGCCGTCGACACGGTCTGAATGTCGATTTAATTTTTGTTTTTATTGTAATGTTTTGTATTGTTCGGTGTTTCTTTTAGTGCTAGAGTCCTATTTGAAAAAAACAAGACAATTAAGATTTCCAACTAACCTTGGAGAAATATATAATGTAAGCAATAAAAAAAGTAAAGAAAGACCAGATTGCCAACTCATTCCAATGCATAGTCCATGATGATGTACACACATCATATGAGACATTACACCACAATATTTTTCCTTGACCTCCTTCCTTTTTCCACACCTACAACCCTTTTCCTTAATTTGTGTCTCCATTTATAGGTGGTGATATAATAAACTAGAGTACTCCGAAAGTAAGTGGAGACACGAAAGACTTAACAAGAAAAAGGGGAAAATTGGTTTTTTACCCAGAAGTTCAGCAGCCTTGGATCATGTACCCAGAGTTGATTGTACATTGGTAAAATACCCAATACATACTTGACAACAAAATAAAGATCTAACGTGGACTTCAAAATAATTATACCATTGATCGATTGATTTCCTTGGCTAGCTTGGTACGTGAATCTGTAGATCGATCTCCCTACGCACAACACACGCGCCGTCACCACCGCCGCCATAAACACACGCGCCCCCGCCGCCGCCGTAAACACATGCGCCGCCGCCGCCACGTACAATCACGGCGACGCCGCCTACTCCCGCTGGCGGCCTGCTCGTTCAGCAACTTCTGACTGGCGTCGTCAATGGCCGGAGCGTATTTAATCTAATATGCTCTTTCAGTGCTGTTGTATTATGAATGTCCACAATTGATTAGTTATTGTTCTAGGGATCCCATTGTTCTATATCATGTTCATGTTTGTTCGGTTATGTCATAGATGCATATAAACTCCAATCGCACACCCACATGCATATTCCAGCACGTAAAAAATTATATTCACTTATGAGTTTTCAATTAATATACATCAGATTTTTAAACACATAGTTCACACATTATTCTTTTGAAACCTTTTGTGTTTCAGGTCATGTCGGACAATAATGCCAATGTTGGAGACAATGGTGGTAATGCATCGACAACGGATTTTGGGGACGTGGACTGGTCTACTCTTGTCATTGAACAAAATGATGATGGATTTATGTTTCGGTGACGGAGGATCATATGTTCACTTTTCTTGGTTTGAGGGACGAGGACGAGAGGCCAATGGAAAACACTTCAGTAAATGATACAAGTGTTGATGCCACGATTGCTCATGGTGATAATATTGATGACAAAAACAAAACGAATTATGAAGATGTTGACACTGAAGGTGCAGCCATTCCGGTTGACGATCATGTATCTGAGGAGGAGAACATTGATTATGACATGGATGATCCAAAATTGGATGAAGGTGACACTTTCCCTTCCATGGAGGCATTTAAAGTGTGAAAGGGCATGTGCCCTCATGTATGGTTTTGGTAATTAATGACAATCCCTAAGGACTAATGTGTGTTTTGAGCATATTGCTAGTATGACTTGAAGTTGTCAAGGCGTCACCTATATGAAGAAAGATGGTATCTTCCATGAGCTGGCAACAAGAAGATCAATTCATATAGCTCATGAAGGATGCTGTCATGCCATGATCGTCATCAAGGTTGACTAGTGCAAGACCAAGGGAAGCTGTCAGAGACATGAAGACGAAGCTAAGCGAGACTCTCCCATGTTGGAGTATGGGGGAGTATATGGAGGAGTCTTCATCAAGCATGTGCTAGCAAGCGCAATCAAGAAAGGTGGTCCACTTGAAGAGATCAAGATCGTCATCATCTAGCTCAAGTGGATTGCTCAAGGCAAAGGTTTGATCTTGATAGGGCTATAGGATAGATAGGCGTACTATCAAGAGGGGCTCTCGAGTGAGTAACTTGATCGCATCTTTGTGGAGAGCTCAAACCTTTGCATGCTTGGCATATCATCTTTCTTGGTTCTTATTTGTCTTTTCTCCTTGTTGGTTTTTGGTTCTTGTCGTGATCTTCATAACAAGACCAAGTTCTTCGAAAACGGTTTTAGTTTGGAAAACTCGTTGCGTTTTCGGTGTGGAAATATTACCGGTTCAACCTTGAGGAAAGTTCCACACCTTCACATGTGTGGGGACTTTGCTCTATTTATGGTTTTGGTAGCCCTCTCCTTGTCAGTGCCTTTCCAACGGAGTTGGTCTCAAATCATTCGGAGTTTATTTTTAAAAGATATTTCAGTTCTGCTGTTTCTGCAGTTTTTCTAAGGGTCGGAAATGTCCGGACCTTGCTCGGAGATTTCCGGCGCTCGGAGATTTCCGAGCCCCAGTCCGGAGATCTCCGAGCGACGGAAGATTTTTGCTAAGTCCAGAACTCAATTGCGTACTGACTCAGTTCAGTTTTCCATCGGATTTTCTACCGGAGATTTCCGGGGTCCGAAAATCTCCGGCCCTGGTTCGGATATTTCCGGTCACAAGTTGCAGTTTTTCGCCAAGTCTCATTTGCTTTCAGCACTGATCTTTTCTCAGCTCGGGTCGGAATTCCTACCGGAGATTTCCGGGGTCCGGAAATTTCCGGACCTCAGTTCGGAAATTTCCGGTCTGGAGATTCCCAACGGCTAGAAATCTGGGAGGGGCTATAAATACCCCTCCCCTTCTTCTTCCTTGAGCTGACGACTTTCCCCTCTCTCTCTTGCCATTGTTGACCTTGGGAAAGCTTGCCCCCTCTCAAATCCTCCCATGATTCTTGCATATCTTTGAGGGAAAAGTGAGAGGAGATCTAGATCTACAATTCTACCAATCCATCTCTCCTCTAAGTGAGGGGAACTTAGTGGATCTAGATCTTTGAGTTCCTTTGTGGTTCTCCCCCTTTGTTCTTGCTCTCTCTTATCCCCCCATAAGCATTAGTTGCTTGTGGTGGGATTTGGGAGTGTAGGTTTTGTCTCCTTTGTGGTTTCTTGGTTCTTCCTCTCTTATTCCCCCATAGGCATTTGTTGCTTTGTTGGAATTTGAGAGTGAAGAACTTGAGCACTTTGTGTGTTCTTGCCATTGCATCTTGCATCGGTTTGAGCCCTCCACGAGGATTCGTGGTGGTGAAATTCGTGAGCTTGTTACTCTTGGGTCTTGGACCCTAGACGCCTTAGTGGACGTCTTTGTGGCATAGGACCTTTTGTGGTCAAGGCCTTTGTGGCTAGTTGGGACCTTTGTGGTCAAGACCTCTTGTGGTCATTTGGGAGCCCCCAATTCGGTTGTGGGTGTGTGCCCCAAGGTTGTTGTACGGGATTGTTCTCCGCCCCAAAGGAGTTCATAGTGGGAGGTGGACATCGGACCTTTGTGGTCGAGTTCATCGGAGAAGAAGGTGAAGCCTTTGTGGCGTTGAGCAAACCTGTTGTGGTTGCTCACACCTCTCCAACGAGACGTACACCTTTTATGGTGGAACTCGGGAATACATCATCGTCTCCGCGTGCCTCGGTTATCCCTATACCCGAGCTCTTTACTTATGCACTTTTCTTTGTGATAGCCATCGTGCTTGAAGTTCTTTACCTTGCTATCCCATTGTTGTTTGTGTTGCATAGCATAAGTTGTTGGTGCACATAGCGAACCTAGTATATTTAGGTTGTGTCATTGATAAGTTAAACTCTAAGTTTTATTCCGCATTTATCAAGCCTAAATTGTAAAAAGTGTTCCTCGCCTATTCAGCCCCCCCCCCCTCTAGGCGACGTCTTTCCTTTCAATTGGTATCAGAGACCAGGTTATCTCATTTTTAGGCTTTACCGCCTAGAGATAAAGATGTCATTTAGAGAATTAGTGCACAATCCCACTTATATATTCGATGGCACTAATTATGATGTTTGGAAAATTCGCATGCTTAATATCTTTAGGGACATGGATCCTAATTTAGAGAGAATTGTAGATATGGGTTTTTCTCAATGAAAAAAATAGCGAGCTACAAAATATAGCGTGGCCCTTTTTAAAATGCTACAAACGCTATAGCGTGTTATAGCGTGCTATTTTTGAAATAGCGTTTGACAAAAAAATTATAATATATAACCTGAATAAGTGAATATTAAGGATTTTTTCAACAGAAATAATCAGTAATACTTGCAGACCTGTCCACTTAACCAGATCCATGACACAAACATAAAATAGGAGATACAAATTCATTCTAGCTTTTCAATATAATGAAACACAAAGGTCATTTGTGTTTTCGCGCAAATTCATGAACAAAATAACAAGGTCTAAAATCGAACCATCAGATTGTAGTGTACAACATCAATCAGAATTATTGACCTCATATTTTTCTTTACGAACAACCAGATTGTACACCATCATTATTACCGAAGACCAGAAGTATCTTCTTCCAAGGCTTTCCTTATGATGTTGATCTTTCAACTTATATATCATCAGGTTGATAAGAGCTTGTGACATTGGGAGCTCTTCCTAGGAACTCTCTTTGCTTTTGATGTTCTTCCTAAAAGCTTGGGAGGTGGACTTTTGTAGTTTTGTTACGTGTTTGGTCCGATGAGAGCTAGGTTTTTATTTGGGCCAATGCGCTCTAGACCCAGTTCTTTGTAGCGCGCTATACGCTATATTATTTAGCGTGGTATAGCGCGGTATATCGCGTATATAGCGCGCGTAGCGCCGTAGCGAGCATTTTAGGCTAAATATAGCGTAGCCTCCTCAGAAACGCTATAACGCGCTATAAACGTCGATATAGCGCGCTATTTTTTTCATTGGTTTTTCTCCTCCAAAGGATTCCGAAGAATTATCTTTAGAGGATGAGAAAAACTCTTATCTCGATACTCTAGCTTGTAATGGTCTTATCTATGTTTTGAGCGATGTAGTTCTTGCGTCAATCATGCCTTGTCGGAGCGCTCATGAATTATGGACCAAGCTTGAAGATATATATGATGTTTCCAACACTACCAAGGATGATTGTCCTCCTTCCACCTCCAACCGGGATGAGCTCACGTCTTCTTCCACTTCACCAACATGTGGCTAGCCACAAGGTAATGATATGGTGAGTGGTGATAGATATTGCATTATTGATGGTGAATCTACTATTGATCATATCTCTCATCCATCTTATTGCAATGCTCTATCTTTGGACTTAAACTCCTCTAGCACCATAAATGCCTTACATGCTAGTGTCTATAGTCCTTGCATATCATGTAGTAGTTGCTTAACTAAATCATATGATGATATGCTTTCCTTGTCTTGTTGCCATGATAAAAATGTTTCTATTTCCTCTAGTGCTTGTTTGACTAACAATGTAGAGGAATCCAAACAATTGTTGGAACAAGACATGGACCTCAATGGTGCTTCAAGTAATTCTTCATCTTCCTCATCCATTACTCACTTTTGCCTTATGGCTAAGGAGTCTAAGGTATCTCCTACCTTGAATTCCAATACATCTAATGATGATGATATTAATGATGAAAGTGATAATGATGCCTCCATTGAAAAGAACATTGATATTGTCTCTCATGCTCTTTTAAAGAAAAAACATGCCCATGATAGCTTCTTAGAAATCATGACTATTCTTATTAAGCGCAAGGAGACTATTGAGGCCTTGGAGACTCGTTGTGATGAAGGATGGGGTCTTGCTCGTGATTCCGCGGGTGAGATCCACAATCTTGAGATTGCTCTTAAGGAAGAGCAAGAACTCGAGTTTCTCTTGAGGAGAAGCTAGAAACTAGTGAGGAGTTAAATAATGAAATAATTGCTAAACTCACTAAAAAATGTGACCATGCTCTTGCCAAACTAAAAATGGGCAAATCCAAATCTCTTGAGGAGACTCTTACTTTAGAATTATCTAAAGTAAAAGAAACCCGTGATAGAGCTCTTGAGGAAGCCATTAACTTCAAAAGAAAGTATAATGAGCTTGTTAAATTGTCCTCTTCTATTCCCAATTATAATGATGCTTGTGCTACTAACTCCATTTCTTGTGAAGCATCTATTTTGAAGGAAAATGTTGAGCTAAGGGCTCAACTTGAGTTGCTATCTAGCAAGTATGGGAAGTTGGAGGAAAATCATGAAAAGCTTTCAAGCTCTAATGATGATCTTCTAGCATCCCATGCTATGCTAGAGGTTGCTCTTGAGGCAATCTCTACAAAGGTAAAATCTTGTGAGCCTCTTGTGATCACTAGCACAATCTGTAGTAAAAATACTTCATTGCCATGTGCTAGTTCTAGTAATCATCCACTCACAACATTGTCACATCTTGTGATGAATTACTCTCCATGCCTTGTTGCTCTAACAATGTAGCATCTACTTCCTCTAGTATTTGTGTTGATACTAACCATGTAGAGGAAATCAAAGAGCTCAAGGCACAAGTCACTTCTTTGAAGAAAGACTTGATCAAGGGTCATGAAGGGAAGTCCACCCTCGACAAGATGTTGAGAGCGCGAAGACTTCCTCATGACAAGAGTGGACTTGGATTAAACTCCAATATCAAGAACAAGTCCATTGACAAGATGAAGCACAAGTTCGTCAAGAAGAAGGGCCAAGAACAAGCTATTGATTCGGCCAAGATTGTGTGCTTCAAGTGCAAGGTCGAAGGACACCATGTTAGATCTTGCCCGTTGAAGAAGAAGCCTCTTAGTGAGAAGCAACAAGGGAAGCAAACTCAAGTTCAAACTCAAGCTTCCCAAGTTGAAGGATCTTCACCTCCCAAGAAGAAAATTAAAGGCCGAGTGTGCTACACATGTCGTGGTAAGGATCACTTAGCCTCTTCATGCACTCATGGTAACTTATCCAACCCCACTATACTTGATCATGCTTATTTGCTTCGGAAGGATAAGGTTGGCAATTTTTTTGCCAAGTATGTTGGTACTCAAAGTAGTGTCAAGAAAAGAACCATTTGGGTTGGCAAGCCTATTGTGACTAACCTCTTAGGACCCAACTTGGTTGGGGACCAACAAGCTAAAACTTGATCAATAGGTGGAGTCGGAGGACATTGGAGACTTGGCTACATCATGAAGAGTTAAGGGATCTTCATCAACCATATTCTCTCAAGCCAAGTCAATTGGATTATATTGCCTCATCTTATAACCAATGCTCCTCCTTACGGTAACTTGTATTTAATTCATATGTACTCATTGAAAGTTACTTGCACCCTTGCATGTGTTTGGTTTTGTACCTTACTAGTGTTTTATATGTGTTGTGCACTCTACTTACTTTTGATTGAGTAATCAAGCTTGTGTATGATGGTTTGCACACCATGTATGTTTTTGAGCCTCTTGTCTATTTGCTTTCATCTTAATTGGCTCTTTTAGGGATTTTAATGGACTATCCCATTTTGGGGGAGTGATGTGCTTTTTGGTAACTCACCACCCTAAAATGTGTATTCATGAGGAATACCACTTAGTGGTGATATTTCAATATTATCTACTCTCTTTGTGGTATGTCTTACTCATGAGAAATTCAAATTCCAATGTCCATTAATTATCTCTTGTTGGATCTCTTTTGCCTCTTGTTAAAAAGAATGGCTTATAACATTATGGGGGAGTAATAAGCTATGTGCATATTACAAGCCTAGAAAATGTGAACATGTGAGGTAGTGTCACCTAGAGTTGATATTGTTGATTATCTTGTTCTTAGGCGGCATGGTACTCAAACAAGTTCCATATTTGCTTAAATTTGTTTTGTTCACCCATCTTTTGGTATCTTGTTTGTGAGAGAGTTTCTTGATACTTAGTATGATCATCGATTATTTGAAGCCATCAAGAATCTCTAGATAAGCATGGTTTTCAATTCTTTTATTTTGCCACATGCTTATGTTTTGTGAATATGATCTTGAATACTTATATGTCTTGTACCACCGAGAAATGTCTCCATACAATCATTGTCTTTGACAAGTGATAATTATATTTGTGGTAAATTTATTGATCATATTCACATTGGCTATTGTTCTTAAGTTGTATATTTCTATTGCCAAGTTTGTTTTGGTGTAACCTTCCTTTTGTCTTCTTTGCTTCATTTGGATCCTTTTGTTGCTCTACTCATAATTTGTGTTGAACTTTCTTGAGTTAGGAAAAGCAAGGATCCCATTGTTGTGCATTTACATTCGAAGACTTAATTCTAAGTAACGCACTATTCATGGGGGAGCTATCCTACATTGAGTAGAACATCATCCTTTTTAATTGTTGTTGGGTCTTATTGACTTTCTTGAACTTTGTGTTCAAAAAGATATATGGAGGGTAATGATCCCACTTGTGTGCATTTTGTATTTACATACAAGATCTCAAATAATGCACTAATCATGGGGAAGCTACTCTATACTCTTTAGAACACTATTCTTTAAAATTGGTTTGATATCTTATTGCTCTTCTTGAACATGACTAATGTTTTAACAATGTATATGGAGAGTGATGATCTCATTCGTGTGCATTTTGTATTCATATACAAGATCATAAAGAATGCACAAATCTTGGGGGAGCAATCCTATATGGTATTGAACATTAGTTCTCTTCATTTGGTATTTGGTCCCGATGACATGTCTCTTTGAAAGACAAACATTTTTCGTCTTGGTACTTTGTGCCATCATGAAAATTGTAGAGGGCTTGGTTTATTTGTTGAAATCTTACTTCTCTTTGTGGAGTTGGCTATCTCATCCCACGGTTCTTAGTGTACCTTCTTGGATGAGATGAAACCTTCGAGCATGTTTGCTTGTTTTATTTCTTATGCTCATTGGTTTAGCCTTGACCTTGTTTTTATTTGATATATTTTCTTATTGGTTTCTTGAATCATATTTTGGTTTGAGTCTTTGATACAATGAGGACAAATCCTTCTCTTGCCACACTTGTGTGTAGCTTCTTGATTTAATTGGTGTTTTGTCCAAATTGTATCTAGTTTGGTTCTTGAAAGTTTTGTGCATGCATATTTACTATATGTATATCTTATGGCATGCTTACTTTCCTTGTTCCAATATATAGTATAAACTCCACCAAATCCTAAATGGTTAAGATGTGCTTGAAATTCAATTTCATATCAATAGGCACATATTTATGTGGAGTTTGTCCTATGTATTGTAGTTGCTCTAACTACTTTGGACCCAATGAGTTTGGGTACCACTTTGTACTTAAATTTGTTTTAGGTACATTGGAGATGCATTGGAAGCTTGTCTCGATTACAAGAAGGAAGTCCTCATCATGTGCCTTTTGAGCCAAGCTTGGATGATCATGAGCACCTACCTTCTACTTCTTCAATGCTATCTCGGTAACAAGTATCTATCTCATGCATACTCTTCTAGTCCTCAACCTTGTGTAGGTTTTTTCTTGGCATGAGTCTCTCGAGTTGCTTTTGATATGGTTTTTGCAAAGTTCCCTTCAAATCGTCTTTATTACAAATATGAGCAAGCCGGGATGATTACATAGTAAAGGGAACACACTTGTTTGTGTTCATGATTCATCAATTCCAACTATGTTAATCTAGCAATTCTTCTTATTTTATCTCATATGCAATATGGATGAATTTTCAAAATCATTTGCCGCTTGAGAGAGTGTTTACCATTCTCAAAGCATCTCAACTATCACTTATTATTTTGGGTTTTTGAGATACTCTGAACAGTGTGTGTTGGAAGTCTTCCTAGCTTTGTGCTATGGGTGTAGGCAAAATTCTTATTGGTTTATTTAGACTTCCAAGTGAATATCATGTTCTTTTTCTAGTACCTATTTTTGTGTGTGCATGTTTCTTTGTGGACTTAGTGCCTACTTAGAAACTTATATACATGAGATTCGGTACATCTTTAATTGATATTCAAAATCTTTATTGATCACCTTTATTTCTCTCTTGATCCTTTTGTGATCTCTAAAAGGCACAAGCTTTGCATTTGATTTGGTATCCTCTTGCCTCTTAATAAGCTTGTGAATCTATTTGATGTGTTTCCGTTGGTGTACTTGTATGCGAAATACATGATTTGCACTATGTGCCACATACCTTGAAAGACTATGGGAATGCCTAGGCTCATCCTTCTTAGTCTCCTAACATGTGTTTCCATATTACATCCATCCTTTCTCGTTTGAGCAAGTCTTTGATTGTCTCGTTTCTTTTCGTTTGCTCAACATTTGTTTGTTGCAAAGTGCATTCTTTCCTTTTCCGTCTATGCACTCTTGCACTTTTTGTTCAAATTAATCTAGGAAGGAACGAGGATTCCATGTTGCGCAACCTTTATTGAATTACAAATTCTTCATTGTGCATGTTCCTTGGGGAGTTCCATCTTGATTCATTTGAACACTTGATTGCTTTTATCATAACATCTTCTTGTGTCCAATTGGTTTTCG
Organism: Poa annua; assembly: GCA_026929855.1. Lineage (NCBI taxonomy): Eukaryota > Viridiplantae > Streptophyta > Magnoliopsida > Poales > Poaceae > Poa > Poa annua. Next base: position 101,131,784 of record CM049427.1, read on the forward strand.
GATCCTTTGATTGCATCTTTCGAGTTGCAATTGATATCCTTCTTTTCTTTTGCATTTCTTGAATCCTCAATATAATTTGATCCCCTCCATGTATTCGTTATTGGATATATGCATTTGATTTCACTCATATCATGAGAAATGCATAATTTATGAGGAAGCTCTTATTATATTGGCCTTCTAGATCTTTCTCCCATTCCGGCAATGGATGCCAATGGGGGAGAGATTTAGAGGGTTTTAAGGGATTTAGAGGGTTCGGAAATTTCCGGTCTGGAGATTCCCAACGGCTAGAAATCTGGGAGGGGCTATAAATACCCCTCCCCTTCTTCTTCCTTGAGCTGACGACTTTCCCCTCTCTCTCTTGCCATTGTTGACCTTGGGAAAGCTTGCCCCCTCTCAAATCCTACCATGATTCTTGCATATCTTTGAGGGAAAAGTGAGAGGAGATCTAGATCTACAATTCTACCAATCCATCTCTCCTCTAAGTGAGGGGAACTTAGTGGATCTAGATCTTTGAGTTCCTTTGTGGTTCTCCCCCTTTGTTCTTGCTCTCTCTTATCCCCCCCATAAGCATTAGTTGCTTGTGGTGGGATTTGGGAGTGTAGGTTTTGTCTCCTTTGTGGTTTCTTGGTTCTTCCTCTCTTATTCCCCCATAAGCATTTGTTGCTTTGTTGGAATTTGAGAGTGAAGAACTTGAGCACTTTGTGTGTTCTTGCCATTGCATCTTGCATCGGTTTGAGCCCTCCACGAGGATTCGTGGTGGTGAAATTCGTGAGCTTGTTACTCTTGGGTCTTGGACCCTAGACGCCTTAGTGGCCGCCTTTGTGGCATAGGACCTTTTGTGGTCAAGGCCTTTGTGGCTAGTTGGGACCTTTGTGGTCAAGACCTCTTGTGGTCATTTGGGAGCCCCCAATGCGGTTGTGGGTGTGTGCCCCAAGGTTGTTGTACGGGATTGTTCTCCGCCCCAAAGGAGTTCATAGTGGGAGGTGGACATCGGACCTTTGTGGTCGAGTTCATCGGAGAAGAAGGTGAAGCCTTTGTGGCGTTGAGCAAACCTGTTGTGGTTGCTCACACCTCTCCAACGAGACGTACACCTTTTGTGGTGGAACTCGGGAATACATCATCGTCTCCGCGTGCCTCGGTTATCCCTATACCCGAGCTCTTTACTTATGCACTTTACTTTGTGATAGCCATCGTGCTTGAAGTTCTTTACCTTGCTATCCCGTTGTTGTTTGTGTTGCATAGCATAAGTTGTTGGTGCACATAGCGAACCTAGTATATTTAGGTTGTGTCATTGATAAGTTAAACTCTAAGTTTTATTCCGCATTTATCAAGCCTAAATTGTAAAAAGTGTTCCTCGCCTATTCACCCCCCCCCCCTCTAGGCGACGTCTTTCCTTTCAAAGTGGCAATAAAACAATATGGAATTATGGGGGAGTATGACATACAAACTCTTAGATCTGAACCGGGTAGGTTTGAGGGTGTTTGTAAAGCTGAAGGATGTAAGTGGAAGATTAAGGCTAAGAAAGTGCAACACGAGGGAGCTATCATGGTACTAATCTTGTTGCTGGCTAATGGTCTTTATTGTTGGTCTCTTTGTTTATCATTTGTTATCACTTGTACTTATTTTCTCTTGTTACTAACTTATACTTTTGTTTGCAGGTGACGAATGTAGGGCCTGATCATTATTGTTTAACTAGAAGCAGGAAACCATCTAGTATGGCATCTCAGAGTTGGATTGCTGAAAGGGCATTACCTATATTGAGGAAGAAGCCTGAAACAAGTGCTACAGAGCTGTTGGAGAAGTTTGAAGATGACTTTGGTATCACACTTAAATATTGGACGGTATGGAAGGCAAGAGAAAGAGCAATGAGTAACCTATATGGCACGTGGGAAGAAAGCTTTCAATTGCTTTATAGCTTCAAGGATGAGATTGCACTAAGATCTCCAGGAAGTGTTGTTGAGATTGACACTAAAAATGTCGATGGAGTAGTATACTTCAACAGATTCTTTATTGCGCTCAAGCCTTACATTGATGGATTTTTGAGTGGTTGTCGACCATACATAATTATAGATTCAACACATTTAAATGGCAAGTGGAATGGGCAACTAGCTACAGCTACAACTTTGGATGGACACAATTGGATGTTTCCAATAGCGTTTGGATTTTTTGATGCAGAAACTACTGAAAATTGGACATGGTTCATGAGTCAACTGAAGAGCGCAATAGGTGACCTCCCTGTATTGGCTGTGTGCACGGATGCTTGCAAAGGTTTGGAGAATGCAGTGATGGCCGTTTTCCCTAATGCTGAGAAAAGGGAGTGCATTAAGCACCTTATGGCTAATTTTGTAAAGAAATTTCGTGGTAAAGTTTATAATCGCATGTGGCCAGCAACTAGGGCATATGAACGAGAAATATTTGATCACCACATGAGCAAAATATTTGCAGCAAGCATTAAGATAGCACCATACCTACTGCAGCACCATAATTTGCTATGGATGAGGTGCATTTTTTGGCTCATGCCAATGTCAATGTCATGTTCATTACTCCACTTTCTACATAAATTAAGTTCTCTCCTTTTCAGGTGCGGGTTCAATCCAGATATCAAGTGTGACTCCGTAACCAATAATCTTGCTGAAACCTTTAACTCTTGGATCAGGGATATAAAGGATTTACCAATTGCCCAACTAGTTGACAATTTGAGGGAGAAAATAATGATTCTTTTTTAAAAAAGGAGAGCAATGGGAGCAAAGCTGCACGGTAAAATACTACCAGCTATCATACAAGAGTTGAATGTCGTTCTAGAGGATTAGCCCATCTTAAGACACGTGCATCTGGTGATTGGAGTGCCGAGGTCAGAGATAGTACACGAAATGACCTTCGACATGTAGTTAAGTGTCTTACACATGAGTGTACTTGTCTAGAATGGCAGCACACCGGAAAGCCATGTCGACATGCATTGGTTGTATTAACTGCACAAAATATCAAATTGGAAGACTTTGTGCATGAATACTACTCGGTGGCGAGATTCAGAGCAGCATATGAAGGGGAAATAGAACCTCTAACAGGCAAGTCCCAATGGCCTACTGTTGATCCTGGATTTGTGTTGAAACCACCAATATCTAAAAGAGGGAGAGGTAGACCAAGAAAATTAAGGATCAAGGCATGTACAGAAAGTGGTTATCAAGGAAAGAAAAAGGTCCAAACTGTAGGCAAAAACAGATGCAAACGATGTCAAGAGCTAGGACATAGGCAAGCCGGTTGCCCTTTAAATGGTACAAAGAAGAGGTACGTGTTTCAGTTATGACAATGTTTTTTTGTTAGCTTATACTATTATGCATCTATTCAACTAACACAAATTTTTGTGTGTTATATGTGGTAGGAAAAGTAGAAGCAAGAAAAATATAGTACCATGGGATCAGGCAAACACAAGTAAAAATGGAAATCCTTCTACACCGACGAGTCCTGGACCAATCACTAGGAGGTTAATATTTTGCATATCAACTCTTTCATTTTTATTCTCATATAACTTATGACAATTTTTCACTTCTAATAGCCAATCTCTACATAACCTTTCCCAACCGCCAACAAGTCCTGGACCGGTCACAAGGAGGTAAACATATTTCATGCCAACCAATTATTGTAAGCATGATTTTTGTGACATCTTATCCCGTTTCTCCTGCTTTTGTAGTCAAACTGCTCGTAGTCCTTTTACACCTATGAGGACGTATACCCCCAGAAGTCCTGGAGTCGTTACGAGGAGGTGATATATTGCATTGAAAACTCAAATTTCTTTACGGTCTATGTATTATTTGTGACGTCTTCTTACTTTTAAAGCCAATTCGCTCTTTTTGGAAACGGGGGATCTCAGTCAGCATGCACTACACCTACAGCAAGGACTCCGATAAAATCAACGACAACAACCGTCAAGAAGATCACCCCTAGGAAGAGGAGAATAAATTAAATCTTGTAGTTTTTATATTATTTATTGTGATCTGAGAACATAACTAGATTTTCGGTTTCTTATGATGTACGCTTCTTCCAACACTATTTTTTATATGTTGCGAACTTATTACTTCATATTTGTGTCTCACATGTACACATCGTCTTGTGAGTTGCTGGCGGCCACGATCCAGTGGTCTACAGGTTCACGTACGAAGCTAGCCAAGGAAATCAATCCATCAATGGCATTATTGCTTTAAAGTTTACATTAGATCTTTATTTTGTTGTCAAGTATGTATTGGGTATTTTACCAATGTACAATCAACTATGGGTACATGACCTCCTCTGGTAAAAAACCAATTTTCCCAAAAAAAACGTGCTTACTACTAGTACTAGCAGAACCTCCTCCCAAGTTCTCTGCTTCCCCTGTCCCCGCTGCAGCCGCGGCAGCAGCTGCCGGACTCCTCCCCTCCGCCGCAGCCGCCGCAGCTCACCTGAAATTCCAAAGATTTTTTCCCAAAACACATTATTCTTCGCGCCGTATCGTTCCCTGAAGCCGCCGCCGCTCTTCCTCGCCGCTACTTCGGGTTCCACTGTTGCTGCTTCGTCTTCCCCTCTTGCCGCGGAAGAGGGGCGGAGGGGGCACTCATGAAGAGGCTAGTAAGTACGTTGTCTCCCGTGATTTTCGACCAGTCGCTCGGGTGATGGATTCTTCATGCTCCGGTTACTCTTTCGTTGCTCTCCGTGGCTCGCTGCTCCGTGATGTGTCGCTCTTGGATTCTCGTTGTTGGCGCTTTATGCGCGCTGGTTCGTGATTTGGGCATCTCCCGTGTGACCCGTGCCCAGTCTGGGATCTCTGCCGGGGGAATGGCATATCCTTTTCTTACCTCCTGATCGTTCCTCTGAGATCTTGCGAGCGAAGATGCGATTTATTGTGCGAGTCGGCGTGTGTTTTCTTGGAACAGAGTTTGGAGCATTGATCTGGAACAACCATGTTTTATGTGCGAGCAATGCTGATTTCTTGCTGTGTCAATGACAATGGCGTCCTTCAGGTCATTCTGGCATGGGCCCTGGCCGTCTTTCTCGGCTCAGTCCACGGTGATGTGCGGCGGCAATGGGGCGAGCAGGGGCCGCAGGGATCGCGGCCGCACAGCGTCACTATCACCGAGTTCGGCGCCGTCGGGGACGGCAAGACCTTGAACACCCTGCCCTTCCAAAACGCCGTCTTCTATGCCAGGTCCTTTGCTGACAAGCGCGGAGCGCAACTCTGCGTCCCCAAGGGGCGGTGGCTCACCGGCAGCTTCAACCTCACCAGCCACCTCACCCTCTTCCTCGAGCAAGACGCAATCATTGTCGGCGTGAAGGTAAACAGTGACTTTAATTTGGTTATTACAGTCAGTTCTTTTCTATTTTCATCGAAGTGTTGTGGTGGTAGTTACAGATTCTTCTTTCACATTGCTTTAGGAGAGGGGAGGTGTGTTGCTTGGTTGCATGAATCTAAGGATGCATATCCTTTTCACCTGCATTTACATTGAATTGTTAGTGATTAGGATAGGGAACGTCAATCAATCATCTTAGTTTATTTGGACATGATTGGTGGATATACCGGATGAAATAGGGATTTTAATTTGTGTAATGTGAGGTCACAAACCATGAATTCGTGTAGGAGGCAAAACGTGGTTTGATTATGCACTTTGATGTCACATTGGATGGCAATAGGAAACCCTATGCAGATACCCTGATCAGTAGGGTTCAAGTTGGCTGGTGCCTTCCTTCTGCTTTGTCATGGACAGCGAGTGTTTGAAGGTGAAACTTAGCTGATCAGTAGGCTCTGTTTGGCATCAACGTATTTTTAAAGTATATAGAGGATACTTTGGTTTCTGAAAATACTAAAGTATTGAATACTTTAAGGTGTTTGGATCTAATAAAAAGTATGGTTTTAAAACTGAAGTATTGCCTAAAACTGTAGCTTTTTTGAAGTATTGGAGAAAGAGGTCCGACCCTCTTTTTCTGAAACTGAGAAAGGAGAGAAAAATGAAGTATTCGTTTGCCTGGCGTTGGAATACTTTGGTTTGGTGATACTTCAGTTTAGAAAATACTGTGCTGCCAAACTGAGCCTACCTGTTTGATCTGAGGGATGTGGCTAAGAAGAGATTATTTCATTTTGCAAATTTTTGAAGTCAAGCTGCGCTCTTTCCTTATGCGTGAACAAAAGCATGCGCTTGCTGCTCTGATCCTGACAAATTGTGATTGGTTGTCAGTTATATATAAATTTCTTGCGTGCCGTGTGGCTATGTTTTGTTTCGTGTACGTAATTTTGTAAACGACAAATATTTTAGTTATACTGAATATGTATTTTCAGTTGTGGAAAACAATTCTAGTCATTCTTCATACGTGAAGATTTCTCCATTTCCGAGTACTAGCCACATTGCTCTAACTTTTCCTCGCTACAGGAGTCATCACAATGGCCAATCGTGGAACCTTTGCCATCTTATGGACAGGGACTTGATCTTGCAGGTCCTAGACATCGCAGCTTAATAAATGGATACAATCTAACTGATGTTGTTATTACCGGTAATTTTCCTATTACCTGGCAGGGACTACGTCATGTTCGTGATTTTTCAGTTCTGACAATCATTACCTGCTTGATCTACTTGTCCCAGGGAATAATGGACTAATCGATGGCCAGGGCTTAGTATGGTGGGATTGGCTTCGCTCTCATAAGCTGAACCATAGTCGCCCTCATCTTGTGGAGTTTCTGTATTCTGAAGACATTGTGATCTCAAACTTGACATTCATAAACTCACCAGCCTGGAGCATACATCCAGTGTACTGCAGGTTAGCTTCATGCATGATATGTGAGTTGGTGAGTGTTAGTTGGGCATATACTGAGATTTACTGTTTTGTTTTGTTGTCCAGCAACGTAAAGGTTCATAACGTCACAATTAATACCTCATTGGATGCTCCATTCACTGATGGCATAGTTCCAGGTATGATTGCTTCTAGAATCTAGACTCGGGCGCTGTTTCATCTTCACATACTATTTGATTATTGATAAGCTGTATTTTATATTTGCTATGGTTGTGCTAATTTATGAAGCATGATTTTAAGATAACACATCAAATTTATTTTGTGATAGCATATCTTGTTTATTTCTGTGCTATATGTGTTGCCATCTGTAAACTTGGATAAATATATGTTCATGTAAAAGCTAATTACCTCAAATAATTTTATTTAGGCACATGCTTATTTTTAGAAGGCTTGTATGCACCATACTCTAGATTTCAAACCATAGTGTTAACTGATTTTAAATGGTGTTGCGCTGTTTTCTTGCTAGTTTTTTTTCTAAATAGATTTCCATGACAAAGAGTACATCCTTTTTTTTATGAGGTAGTTCTGTCTCCTAGCTACGGGAAGGAAGTTTTACTTATTTTATTAATGGATCATTCGTTATCCAGATTCGTGTTTGAATATGCTTATCGAGGACAGCACCATTAGTGTCAGTCATGAAGCTATCTCAGTCAAAAGCGGGTGGGACAAGTATGGTTTCTATTGGAAGGCCAACCTCAGACATTCATATCCGCAGGGTGGATCTGCAAGCATCATTGGGTGCTGCGCTTGCATTTGGGAGTGAGATGTCCGGTGGGATCTCAGATATTCGTGCTGATCACCTAAGGATACATGGTTCCAGTAAAGGGTTCTCCTTCAAGACCACCCCTGGCCGTGGAGGTTACATAAAACAAGTAGTCATCTCAGATGTAGAAATGGACGGTGTCCTTGTGGCCATTGAGTTCACAGGTAATTCATCAAGCCATCCAGATGATGATTTCGATCCATCTGAGCTCCCTGTGATTGATCAAATCACCTTCGAGAACATTGTTGGGACAAACATCTCGGTTGCCGGAGTTCTATCAGGAATTGAGGGGGATCCATTTACTGCTATCTGCCTTTCCAATCTCAGTTTCTCCATAGCAGATTCAGCACATTCCAGTCCCTGGTCTTGTTCCAATGTTTCTGGATACTCTGAATCAGTTTCCCCTGAACCTTGCTCGGAACTTTATACACCATCCTCAAGGTAAAATGCATTTTACTCCCGGGTGTAACTACACCCACGTCTCTTATACCACCTTACGGAAATATTTGTCATACTTTATCGGTTTGAGTATGTTCATATACTATATCTAAGATATCCCAAAACAATTTTCATGAAAAAATTGTAACTGTCCTAATATTTTAACCTATATATATATATATATAGGACAAGGTTTTTGTATGTTGCATAACTAGGGTGGATGCAATCGGCACCGTTGGTTACTTTGAGATCCGCATTCATTTTCCCCACCGGTGCCACCATTTTCTGGAGGTTGCTTGGATTGGAATTACCAAAGAGGAATGGGAGACATCTCCTTTCATAACTTGACCTAACAAAAACGAAAAACGGTCCAACCACTACGATCCGAATTTCCTGGTCCGAATTTCCTGGCATCTATTGGATGATATCAGCCGCGTTAGTGTAGTTTGTCCTCTTTGTGCCGGAGCGGAGGTAACTTTTCATTTTCCATTAATACAAATTAATTGCAGTCAATAGGCACCGTTTACATTAGGCACAGTTTACCGTTTATATTAGGCACGGTTTACGTTAGATAATGTTGGAATATTAGGCACAATTTTCATGATTAATTCTAGTATATTTAACATTATAACAGCAGCTACTAGCATGTTAATCTCGCAAATACTAGATGTATTAATTAACATGAACAGCAGCAAAACGTCTACATGCATGGACATACTAAATCGGCACATCGGCACGTGATGAACGTACCGAGCAACTGTAGATGAAGTAGTCGTAGTAGTCATCGTAGTTGTTGCAGCAGCAGCAGCGACGGCAGCAGCTTCCTGAAGACGATGGCGACGTTGTTGACGAGCAGCCCGCGAGTCCGGCGAGCGTACACGTCCAGGAAGGCGAGCCGTGATGAAGAGATTGAGAGCAGTCGCGCGGAGCGCTTCCCAAAAACCTTATTCGCCCTCTCCCGTACATGATCACAAGGACGAGGGTTCCGGAGACCTGCTGTCCCGTTCGCCGGTGCACGCCGCCGCTCGGGATGGAGTAGACTACGGTGGCGGCGCAAGGCACGAGGTGGCAAAACCTAGATTGGTTCGGTGTGTTTGCAGCGCACGCAGTGCCCGACTTTATATAGCATGTCTAGGGAAAACCCTAACGGGTACAACATGGGCCAAGTCCACGTCGCGCACGTTTAGGTCGGTTACAGTAGCCCACGATCCGGGAGCGACCCGAACCGACTATCTGTGACGCGTCCGTCCAAACCGTTTTTCCCAGACTGCAAAAATAAAGCTCGGCTCGGCGAGATTCCCGCAACCCGCGGCGCGTCGTGACGGACGGGCGGTGCGGTGCGGTGCGTGCGTGCGAGCGGCGGCGGAGGAGGAGCGCGTGAGAGAGCCTCATGTTCTCACAAGCGTACCAAGTATCACTCCACTCCACTATATAAGGTGGTGCCACTCCTCTTAAACTAGCAATGTGGGACTAAACTTTAGCTCCCACTCCACTCTCATGTGTGCTGCCATTTTTCCATGGGCTTTGAGATTTCAGAATTTGCTAATTGGGCTTCCCACATATGGGCCCAAATTCTAACAATCCCCCACCAGATCTCAAATCCCATTTAGAGATGTTTGCCAGACCTCGAGTCTTGTTTATATACCAGTGTTTCAGCAGAGACTGTTAAGTTGAACTTCTGCCTAGAACCTTGAGCTACGTCTATTGGCAACTTGAACAATGGACGAACCTTGAATTGCAAGTTTGGTGCTTCTAGATTTCACACAAAATCATAACTGGTACTTGGCTGCCAGTAGCCTACCCCGCGGGTGTAGCATATGCGTCATACTACCTGGTCTATTCATGAGTTTACTAGAGATCACCCAAATCTCATAAATTGCGACGTTTAACAATTTGACTCATATAGGTGTGTTCTTTCAAGAATGCTCTGTAGAACAGCATCTTTGCTATGAATAGCCAACAGAAACACATTAAGGCATGCAGCCAACCTGCCTTACAGATTTTGAGAGTTGTGCATCTTAACATAGAGAGGGTTAGGTAATAACTCTCCTCTGTCACACCACTAGTTTGTTCTTCCCAGGTCCTAATTCACGGGATCTCCGATCACATAGGTTGGGTTACCACTATGGAGTAACGCTCACGGGTCTCAACCCCATCTCCCTCGATGCACTTTCTATCACATTACTTGATAGTCCCTTCGTAAAGGGATCTGCCAGGTTTTTGTCTGTTTGAATATACGAAACAGTTATTACTCCGGAGTTTCTCAATTTCCTGACAGACTTCAAACGTCTTTTAACGTGTCTTGATGACTTCGCGTTATCCTTAGCACTGTTCACTTTGACAATAACCGTTTGGTTGTCACAGTTCATAAGGATGGCCGGTAATGGTTGCTCAACCACCGGCAAGTCCATCAAGAGCTCACGCAGCCATTCTGCCTCAACAGAAGCTGTATCTAACGCAGTAAGTTCTGCTTCCATGGTTGACCTCGTCAATATGGTCTGTTTGCAAGACCTCCATGATACTGCGTCACCACCAAGAATAAACGCATATCCACTTGTGGCGTAGAGCTCATCAATATCTGAGATCCAGTTCGAATCACAATATCCCTCAAGCACAGCAGGGTGCCCTGAATAGTGAATCCCGTAACTCATTGTACCGTTCAGATAGCGCATGACCCTTTCAAGTGCATGCCAATGATCAGTACCCGGGTTAGACATGAACCTGCTCAATTTGCTCACAGCAAAAGAGATATCAGGTCTCGTCGCGCTCACAAGGTACATGAGTGAACCGACCGCTTGAGAGTACCTTAATTGATCTCTCGTCTCTTTCTTGTTCTTTCTGAGTGTCACGCTAGGATCATAGGGTGTTGGAGAAGGCTTGCTGTCTATAAAGCCGAATCGGCTCAAGACCTTCTCAACATAGTGTGATTGCGTTAACGTAATCCCACTCTCATCCCTAATCAGCTTGATGTTCAGAATCACATCAGCTTGTCCCAGATCTTTCATATCAAAGCTCTTTGACAAGAAAGACTTGACCTCATTTATCACTATCATGCTTGTACCGAAAATTAGTATGTCGTCAACATACAAGCATAATATGACACTATCGCCCCCACCATGGCGATAGTACATACACCTATCAGCCTCATTAATGGCAAAGCCTGCAGACGTTAACGTTCTGTCAAACTTCTCATGCCATTGCTTAGGTGCTTGCATCAGCCCATACAAAGATTTTAACAATTTGCACACCTTTCTCTCTTCACCTTTTACTACAAACCCATCGGGCTGATCCATATAGATTTCCTCTTCCAACTCTCCGTTAAGGAAAGCTGTCTTTACGTCCATTTGATGAACGATCAGACCATAGGAGGCAGCCATGAAAAGTAGTACACGAATGGTGGTCAGTCTAACGACAGGTGAATAGGTGTCAAAGTAATCTTCGCCTTCACGCTGAGTGTAACCCTTGGCTATAAGCCGTGCCTTGTACTTCTCAATAGTACCATCAGGTCTTAGCTTTTTCTTGAACACCCACTTACAACCCACGGGTTTGTAACCGTAGGGTCGTTCAGATAATTCCCAAGTTCCATTAGAGAGAATCGAGTCCATCTCATTATGGACAGCTTCTTTCCAATCATCCGCATCAGGAGATGCGAATGCCTCTGCAATGGATGTAGGGGTATTGTCCACAAGGTACACAATGAAATCATCACCAAAGGATTTTTCAATCCTCTGTCTCTTGCTCCTTTTGGGAGCTTCATTGTCATCCTTCTCAAGGACTTCCTCAACATGTGGTTGTTCAGAATAATCAACAGATGTACTAGATTCAGTAAATATTTCAGAAGAAATCCTAGCAGTGCTATGCATATCCTTCATCGGAAACATGTTCTCAAAAAATGTTGCGTCACGAGATTCCATAATACTATCAGCATGCATATCAGGTACCTCAGATTTAACTACTAAAAATCTATAGCCGATGCTCCGCTGAGCATAACCCAGAAAGACACAATCCACTGTCTTTGGTCCGAGTTTACGTTTCTTAGGAATTGGAACATTGACTTTCGCCAAGCACCCCCAAGTGCGTAAATAAGAAAGTGATGGTTTTCTCCCAGACCACTCCTCGTAAGGGGTCTTCTCTTTATTCTTGTTAGGAACTCTATTCAGGACATGACACGAAGTCAATAAAGCCTCCCCCCACCATGCCTTAGATAAACCAGCAGTGTCCAACATGGCGTTCACCAAGTCGGTCAGCGTGCGGTTTTTCCTCTCGGCAACCCCGTTTGATTGGGGAGAATAGGGAGGTGTCCTCTCATGAATAATACCATGTTCCTCACAGAAAACATCAAATATTTTGGAGAAATACTCGCCACCACGATCCGACCTAAGACGTTTGATCTTTCTCTCTAGTTGATTTTCTACTTCGGCTTTGTAAATTTTAAAGTAGTCTAAAGCTTCATCTTTAGTTTGCAACAAATATATATAACAGAACCTAGTAGCATCATCAATTAAAGTCATGAAATATTTCTTTCCACCTTTTGTCAACACGCCATTCATCTCACACAGATCCGAATGTACGAGTTCCAGGTGTGCTAAGTGTCTCTCCTCGGCTGCCTTGTGAGGCTTTCGAGGTTGCTTTGATTGCACACAACTATGGCACTTGGAACCTTTGGCAATAGTGAAATTCGGAATTAAACTCATACTTGATAACTGAGACATCAAACCAAAATTAATGTGACATAAACGAGAATGCCAAACATTGGTATCATCGGAAACACCGCCACAAATATGATTTACTGATTTATTACAGAAATCTGAAAGTGAAAAACGGAACAAGCCTCCGCACTCATAACCTTTACCAATAAATTGTCCAAACTTTGACACTACAACTTTATTGGACTCCAAGACTAACTTAAACCCATCTCTGCATAGAAGGGAACCGCTAACGAGATTCTTGTTCATAGTAGGGACATGCTGCACGTTCCTCAGCTGCACGATCTTCCCCGAAGTAAACTTCAGATCTACCGTGCCAACACCACGAACAATAGCATGTGATCCATTCCCCATTAGGACGGAAGAATCCCGAGCGACCTGATAAGAAGTGAACAAAGAGATGTCAGCGCATACATGAACGTTAGCACCCGTATCAATCCACCAACATGGAGAATGAAATACTGAAAGCACAAATGGTAAATTACCATACCCATCAGTATTGCTAACGGTCACGACATTGACAGTCTTGGCCGTTTTCCCTTTCCTGTCTGCACGATCTGGGCAGTCCACAGAGAAGTGACCGAGCTCTCCACAGGTATAGCAACCTAGCCCAGACTTGTTCATCATCTTCTTCTTCTTGAAAGAATTAGTCTTGGCAGGTACATTGAAAGCAGGCTTGTTCTTTCCTTTGTTCTTGCCGTGGTTATGGTTCTTCTGCACCATGTTGGCGCTAGACTGACCTTCACCACCTCTCTCAGCAGTGTCCTTAGCCCGAGCCTTCTCCTCAACATCAAGAGACGCTATCAGGTTTTCAACCGATATCTCCTGTCTCTTGTGTTTGAGAGTTGTGGCGAAGTTCCTCCATGAAGAAGGCAACTTTGCAATAATGCACCCGGCCACAAACTTGTCAGGTAAGGCACACTTAGCATGCTCAAGCTCCTTCGCAATGCACTGTATCTCATGAGCCTGTTCGACTATAGAACGGTTGTTAGCCATCCTGAAGTCATGAAAATTCTCCATGATGTACAGTTCACTGCCAGCATCTGCTACACCGAACTTAGCGTTCAGTGCCTCCCAGAGCTCTTTGCCATCTGAGATGTGCATGTACACATCAAACAGCTTGTTGCTAAGAACACTCAGAACGAGTCCCACAAAGGCAGTGTTGGTATCGTTGAACTTATTCTGATCTTCGTCAGATATAGCTCCTTCAGGTAAACCCTCACTGGCCTCGAACACTTTCAGAGATCGCAACCACGACGTGGTCTTGATCTTCCATCTCTTAAAATCCGCACCGGTCAACTTGTCCGGCCTCAGCGAATCAGATAGATGTCCCATGTTTAATTCAGGAAATTGCCTATAACACAAATAAGGTTTTTGGATTGTTGGAATATTAGGCACAATTTCCATGATTAATTCCAGTATATTTAACATTATAACAGCAGCTACTAGCATGTTAATCTCGCAAATACTAGATGTATTAATTAACATGAACAGCAGCAAAACGTCTACATGCATGGACATACTAAATCGGCACATCGGCACGTGATGAACGTACCGAGCAACTGTAGATGAAGTAGTCGTAGTAGTCGTAGTAGTCGTCGTAGTTGTTGCAGCAGCAGCAGCGACGGCAGCAGCTTCCTGAAGACGATGGCGACGTTGTTGACGAGCAGCCCGCGAGTCCGGCGAGCGTACACGTCCAGGAAGGCGAGCCGTGATGAAGAGATTGAGAGCAGTCGCGCGGAGCGCTTCCCAAAAACCTTATTCGCCCTCTCCCGTACAGGATCACAAGGACGAGGGTTCCGGAGACCTGCTGTCCCGTTCGCCGGTGCACGCCGGCGCTCGGGATGGAGTAGACTACGGTGGCGGCGCAAGGCACGAGGTGGCAAAACCTAGATTGGTTCGGTGTGTTTGCAGCGCACGCAGTGCCCGATATAGCACGTATAGGGAAAACCCTAACGGGTACAACATGGGCCAAGTCCACGCGGCGCGTCGTGACGGACGGGACGGGGCGGGGCGGTGCGTGCGAGCGGCGGCGGAGGAGCGCGTGAGAGAGCTTCATGTTCTCACAAGCTTACCAAGTATCACTCCACTCCACTATATAAGGTGGTGCCACTCCTCTTAAACTAGCAATGTGGACTAAACTTTAGCTCCCACTCCACTCTCATGTGTGCTGCCATTTTTCCATGCGCTTTGAGATTTCAGAATTTTCTAATTGGGCTTCCCACGTATGGGCCCAAATTCTAACAGATAATACAAAGAAACGAAATCACTCGACTGTAGACATTAGATAATACACATTATTAAATCCCTAAGAACCGGATGAACTGATCACAAGTCTTAAATTAAGAAAATCATGAGGCGCAGCCTCCAGCAGCAACAAATTAAAATGCAACAAGGACAAAATCATGGGACGGAGCTTGCTATCAACAGATCCTCGAACGGTGCCTACCAAAGATGATATGGTGCCGATCCAAACTACCAAACGGTGCCTATCATATACCAAACGGGGCCGCAACATCCGGTCTCCGGTGCTCGGGAAAGGAGGTAGGGGCGTTGCGGTGGCCGGCGCGGGAGGTCAGGGAGCGGCAA
Source organism: Poa annua (assembly GCA_026929855.1). NCBI lineage: Eukaryota > Viridiplantae > Streptophyta > Magnoliopsida > Poales > Poaceae > Poa > Poa annua. The sequence goes on from CM049427.1 coordinate 101,147,090, forward strand.
GGCGATGTGTTCGCGTCCAACGCTGCCGCCGAGCACGCCCTGCACCTGGACGGAGAGAGGAGCAACTGCCGCCGCGATGCGATATCTCCTCGCTGCCGCGACTGTGGCCAGCTCATGGATAGGAAGGGGACGGTCGCGGGCAGAGGCCACGGCGGGGGCGACGAGGACCAGAGACCGGATGCTGCCGCCGCCCCTCGTCTGCTTCGGTAGATCCCGGCGGCGCCGCACCGTGCCCTCCACCCGCCGGAGCAGGCCTGCGGTTCCGCCACGCCGGCCACCGGTACCACTACATCTTCCTCCGGTGGCGCGCATCCGGTCTCCGGTGCCGCAGCATCCGGTGGCGCGCTCGAGGTGGAGGCCGGGACGGAAGGCAGCGCGCTCGAGGTGGAGGCTTGGACGGACGGAGGAGCGCGGGGCCGGACCTCGAAGGCAGTGCGCTGGGCCGGAGCTGGACGGAGGCAAGCGGGACGAAGAGCAGGGACGGACCTCGACGAAGGAGCGCGGGGCCAGACCTCGACGGAGACCATCCGGTGCCTCATCCATCCCAATCCGGTGCCGCCGTCGGTTGGCTCCGGTGCCGCTGGATTCGGACCGGGGATGCAGCCTCCGGTGCTGGGCAGCATCGATGGAGGCCTCCACCGCCGGTGAGCGGAGAGAGGATGAACACGGGGCAAGCGGGGGTTGAAGAAGGCACATAATCGAGAGGACCAGAAGAGATGAGGATGAGGAGAGAGAGGAAACGAGGGGGATCGAGCGAATGAAGTTGCCAGGAAAGAGGGAGGTGGGCTTGTCGCGGCACGGGTCTCTTTTTCACGGACAAAAGTTGCCAGGAGAGAGGAGTGGTGGGCTGCATGCAGGAACAGACCGCTGGGTCACGGGAGACGGGGAGAGCTAGTAGTAGTAGGAAGCAGGTCTAGGGCTCTGCCGCCGTCAGGGAAAACTGGGACCAGTTGTCTTAAAGAGGAAATAAACAACTCAAAACTAGCTAAATGAAAAAAAAGGAAAGTTTTATCCAGCTCTTGATCCGAATCCCAAAGGCTCATGTGGGGCACCTACTCATGCCACAATGTTGCAACATAGGTACTATTTTTCCTATATATATATATATACATATAGGGAAAATATTGTGTATGTTGCAACATTGTGGAGGTGGTAATCAGTGCCGCACATGCTGCTTTGAGATATGTGCTTCAGGGCTGACAAAACTTTCCATCTTTTCATTTTGCTATTCTGACACAGATCTCAAAGCAATGAACGGTGCCGATTGCAGGCACACTAGTTATGCAACATACAAAAACCTCGTCCTATATATATATATATATATATATATATATAGCTTAAATGATTTCTACTTCCGGGTGTAACTACACCCACGTCTCATATACCATCTTACGGAAGTATTTGTCATACTTTATCCGTTTGAGTATGTTCATATACTATATCTAAGATAGACCAAAACAAGTTTCATGAAAAAATTGTAAATGTGCTAATATTTTATACTATATACTCGAAATATCGTCATATGTGCATATAAATGAGAAGTATGTAGAATTTTTTTACATACTACCAAAAAATAAGTATCTATAGTACTCAAATAACATTATATACTCCATACTACATGTTACATACCTCCCGGTATGATAGATACTTCATATATATGTGAAACACATGTGGGTGTAGTTACACCCAGGTATATATTGTTTTTGTGTTCAGCCTTTGCTTTTCTTGTCCCAGTCTTTGTACAATTCAGAAACATTAAGCCTCCATCACCTCAATTCTTCCCCAATAAATGTGCCCAAGAGGAATCATATTAGGCCACCGTCTTATGGGGCCAATGCTCGGATCGCAAGACACATAATGATCATGAGGAAGAATCAAGTAGGGTTGTGGACAGCTAGGTGCTTGCTTGTACAGATACATTTCTTCATTCATTCTATAAGAAAATTTTCTTTTTGGGAGGAGTTGAGTGCACAACCGCTGCTGCAATACTATTTTCATTTGGTTAGAAATTATAAAAGCATGGTTTAATTATCCTTGTATATTCTATCTCCATGTGAGCATCAATCAATCCAATAAACACCATGACTTGTTATCTTTGAATTTGGCATCCTGGCTATGTATGCATTTTTTTTGAAGCGCAAAACAGTAGGGAAAAATCCCTACTGTTTAATTTTCTATTTTCTCATTGATAGCTGTATAAATACAAGGAAAAGTTCATAAAGTGTCCACCCATTGGGTCATCCCCTCCTTTAGGGAAGGTTTAGCTCTATGCATAATCAATCTAAAAGAACAAATAAAGTCCTGGAAGCAAGTCTCAAGACAAATAGGCTGAGAGTCAAAAATACATCTGTTCCTATGGGTCCAAATACTCCAGCAACCAATAATGAGAATTTCCTTATAGCAAATCAGCCTGTAAGTTTTCTTTGCTTTAATCAACATGGAGAAGATGTCCAGATCCGTATCCCATTCAAGATATAATTTCCACCAAAAGTTCCTGCTGAAGTCGCATTCAAAGAATAAATGGATAAACTCTTCAGTCATCCCCTGAGTGCATAGGACACAATTATAGTCCTCAATCTGATAATGCTTTCTGGCTAGGAGGTCTCTTGTGTTCAATCTGTCTTGCAATAAAAGCCAAAAGAAGATCTTATGTTTTGGGAGAACATAAGATTTCCAGATCCATTGAAAAGGGGATGGTACAGAAATTTTTGGCATTAATGTCTCATAAACCCTCTTACTCGAATAATTTTTGTTGCTGGTTGACAGAACCCACCTATCAGCAGAAGAAATATCCATTTGTCCTGTCAGGCAAATTATTGAACTGGGCAAATTGATGAACAGCAAGGACTGAAAGTGGGGTGTGAAACAATTCCAATGACTCTTCATCAGAAAAGACAGCAAGAGTCTGTTTAAGGGAAATGGATTGTGACTTCGCAAAGGAGCATAAGTGAGGCAATTGGTGCCGAAGAAGCTCATCAGACCACTTATCCATCCAAAGTCTTACAGTTCCACCTTCACCTAGGACACAAGCAGCCAACTCCAGGAAGTTATCAAGTATCTTTAAACAATCTTTCCACCAGAAAGAACCAACAGGGCCAGTGTTTTGTGGTATTCTATCATTCCCATAATATGCTTGCCATATAAGCTTGACCCATGGCAAATCTTCCTTATTCATGAACTTAAAAATGTATTTCATGAGTAAGGCAATATTTTGGGTTCTGAGATTCAGGATGCCCAATCCACCCACTCTCTTTGGCTTACATACATTTTCCCATTTGACCAAGCATTTACCTTTTTTATGAATATCTTTCCCTCTCCAAAAGAAGCCCCTGGTAGATCCCTCAATGTAGTCCAGGAAACCCAATGGCAGTTTCAAAGTGCACATAGCAAAATTGGGTATAGCAGAAATGATGGATTTAATCACCACCAGTCGTCCATCATAGGATAGTGTATCAGCAATGCCAACTAATCTTCTGTCAATCCTATGAATAATACCAATAAGATCTTCCATCTTTGGTCTAGTAGTCCCCAAAGGCAAACCAAGGTAAGTAAAAGGTAGGACCTCAATTTTACACCCCAGAATCAGAGCCAGATCAGCACTTTTATCTTGATCAACATTGATAGGTACCATGGAGGATTTGCTGAAATTGATCTTTAATCCAGTAGATAAAGAAAATTTATCCAGGATAACTTTCAACCTTCTCAGTTGTTCAGCATATGCTGGCATAATTAGCAAAGTGTCATTAGCATACTGTATTATAGGATAATCTAATCCATAAGAACAATCAAGGGGCAAACCAATCTCTCCAGATTGCCAAGCAGCATTAATAACGAATTGTAGAAGCTCTGCAGTAGTCACAAACAACAAAGGAGACAAAGGGTCACCTTGCCTAACTCCTCTTTTGCACCAAATTTTTTTCCCAGGTATACCATTCAAAAGTACTGAGGTGGATGCAGTGTAAAGGATTTTGGATATCCATTTCAACCAAAGGTCACCAAACCCTAAATGCTTAAGCATGAATAGAATTGCAGAATATTCAACCTTGTCAAAAGCTTTTTCAAAATCCAATTTCAAGATAATGATCTCTCTCTTAGACTTGTGACATAGGTGAATGTATTCAAATGCCCATGCAAGACAGTCCTGAATGGTTCTGTTTTCGATGAATCCATACTGATTCTTGTGCAATGCTTGGATAATAACCTTCTGCATCCTATTAGCCAGCAGTTTGATCAATAACTTCAAAGTGATACTGACCAGAGAGATAGGTCTATAATCATTAACAAATTCTGGATCAACTTTCTTAGGAATTAGAGTGATGAAGGCTGTATTGATGCTGGAGATATCAAAATCACCTGCAAAGAAGCTAAAACACAACTGATAGAATTGCTCCTTAACTTGATTCCAGCATTTTTTTAGAAAAGCTCCATTAAACCCATCAGGACCAGGTGACTTATCTGTTGGCATAAACTTAACAATGTCATCAATTTCATCCTTTGTGAAGGGGACCTCAAGGCTAGCAAAATCAATATTGGAGTTGGGTACAATGATGTTATCTAGATCAAATAGCATAATTGGATTATCAGAACAACCAATCCTCTGTTTAAAAGACTGCCAAATTACTGCTGCTTTATCTTCATGATCACAAACCATACGATCATCCTCTGTGCTTAAAATGGCAATATAATTACATCTGAAGCTTTTGGTGGCATAGGTATGGAAGAAACTTGTGTTTTCACCTCCCAGTTTAGCCCATCTGATTTTAGCCCTACTACGCCAATAAATCCTCTTGGCCTCCAGTAGTTTGGTCAAATGGATTTTAAGTACTCTTCTAAAATTGGATTCAATAATAGAGAGTAACCTTTGGTCCTCTAGGCCATCCAATAAAGCTAGCACATAGTTGCATGACTGAATAATCTTACTTAACTGAGACAAGCTTTTGCTCCATCGCTTCAATCCATATCTCAAAGATTTCAGTCTCGCTGTAATATCTTGTGCAACATTTTTATAGAACCCCCGATGCTGCCAATTATGAGATACAATCTGTGCAAAACCCTGCATCCCCAGCCAAAATTCTTCAAATCTGAATATCTGTGCTTTTGGAACATGGATACCAACCTGAACCTTAAGAGGGGCATGATCTGATGATAATTTAGCTAGAGGACTAGCAAAAGTATTAGGGAATAAAGCTGTCCAACTGGCAGAGGTAAAAACCCAATCTAACTTTTCAAGCAAGGGATCAGCTTGCATGTTACTCCAGGTAAAAGATCTACCCTTTAGAGGAATATCAATAAGATCATGATGGCTAATAAATCTGTTAAAAGCAAGCATATTATTGATGTCCCCTCCAGGTCTGTTCCTATTCTCTGGACCCCTAATCAGATTAAAGTCACCAAGTATCATCCACAAATGCATGGGACTCGTGTCGATGCTCATCAACCAATTAAGAAAGAGAGCTCTCTCAGCAGGATAGGTTGGTCCATATACGTTTGTAAGATACCAAACCTGACCAGTAATCTTACAGATCAGTTGAACAGTCACATGGAATTTAGAAAATGAAATCTCAGTACCATCAAAGAGGTTCCCATTCCATATAGTTATTATACCCCCGGAGCTCCCCATAGAAGGAGAAAAAACAAATTTATTGAAACGTCTAGGGCAAAAGTTCCTGACATATTGGAGGTCAAAGTGTTCTTTTTTAGTTTCCTGGAAACAAATGATATTGCAATTTGATTCATTAATGTTCTGCCTAATGTCATCCCATCTGGTATGTGAGTTAATCCCTCTCAGATTCCAATCCAAAATATTCCATTGTCTACTCACTGATAACCAATTCTAGGTGGTTTATGCTGAGCAATATTAAAAAGCCCAGGGACAAGCAGAAACAGCTGCAAGAAACAATCCTCCATGAACATAAAAAGAGCCAACAGTCAACTGCCAGAAGTATGAATGAAACAGAGGATACATCCAGAAGGAATACAGACTAAAAGCATATCCCAGAATAAACATACGCATACATCTGAGAAAAGCTGTCAACACCAGCTAGCACAAATATGGCACACTGACAGCAAAAGAGCATACAACCAAGTTCACAAGCAGCCAAATACAGTCCATACTGGTAGGATAGAGGTCTATACTGGTAGATTAGCAGATAGGAAAAGAGTACCAACATATTACAAGCCAAATAAACATAAAAGTAGCAAGAGTGAATGAGGCACAAGATCCTGCTGTCCCCCACTTCGCATAGCTTATTCAATACTATCACTGGTACTGTCATAGTTCAAACTATCTTCTGATACATCCTCAGGATGCATCTGACAAGGTCCAGTAGCCAAAGCCTGGATAGTCTCCAAAGGCAGAAAAGGTGGAGCAGGAGCATTGACATCCCTGACAAGAACAGTGAAAGCTTCCCTGTCCTGGTCCTCATCATCATCCTCAAGGTCCTCAATGACAGTATCAGTAGGTACATCCTTGTAACCCTCCTTGAGCTTTGCAATTCTGGTGCTTCTCCTGACCTGTTCAACAGACATAATAGTTTTTCCTTTTCTCTTCCTTGAGGCAGAAAGAGTAGCAGTAGGTGCAGCTCAGGTACCTAGTTGTTGATCAGCATGTGAATTGCTATGAACTGCAGCATTGTGGTCAGTTGGAAAATGAACTGCAACATTCCTAACTGCAACAGAATTCTCAGATGAGATGTTGCTTGTGTTTCCTAAAGAGGGGACAGGTTGATTGCGAGCTGGGGGGAACACATCCACAAATATAGGTTGCACTGGAGGTGGAGCAGCTTGGACAACTGGAACATCAACTGGCTCATTAACTGGGGCCTCCACTACATGAACAGGTTCTTCTATCACAGGTGCATGATCAGGAACATGTACATCCAGTGCTGGTAAGATAATGTTAACATCAGGGACAGGACTCTGTGGTGGCGTGACTAAAACAGGCTCCTCATTAACATGAAGGATAGGTGGCACAACTTGAGCTTCTTCTTCATGCCACATAGCAAATCCATCAACCACAATAGGAACTGGGTGTGGGTTCTCACCCTCTGGTGGGAGAGGATCTTCATCACCAGCCCCTGCTCCCAGCATACGTCTATTCAGAATGATACAAGGACAGGACCAAGAACCACCATTACCATCCTCACTGAAGTTCTGGATAACAACAATACTGTCAGGAATTCTATCAATGTCAAAAGCCCTTATTTTCACAAGAATCCGAGCCTTGTTGGAATCATCTCTATTCCAAATCAAGAAACGCCCATATGGAGCAAAGGTGGTAATTATGGTGTTAAGGCTCCAACACTCAGGAGGAAAGTTCAGTAGCATAAGCCAGACATCATGAGTAAAAGTGGCAGCTCTGAAGTTTCTTCCTTTATCATGTTCAATGACACGCATCACTGAATCACCAATAAAATAGGGGCAGTTCCTAATTGCACTGTCACGGTCAATAACCCCATCAAATCTAACCATCGCAGCACCCATAGCACAACGACTGACTTGGCGAATATCATATCCACGCTGCACCATCTGAGCAGTGATCAGAGCAGAAGTACCTTCAAATTGCTCCCAGGTTGGCTCTGGTTCGAGGAGGATGATCGCCCAGTCATCGCATACCTCAGGAGTAGAGCCGCCAATGACCACGTAGCCACGTTGCGGTCGGAGAGGATTAAAAGGTTCATATCCCGCTCCAGGAGGCAGATGGGGGACAGGGTCGACTGGGTAGTTCGCCATAGCTTCAATGTGAGTCGGAGCCGACGGCGGTGGGCTGGCGGAGTCGCCGGTGCAGGGGAAGCAGAGGAAAACAGGGGAAGGTGCCGAAAGAGTTCTGTCGATTGGAATTTCTTTATTCAGTAAAGAGACTTCCTTAGCAGCAACTCGACGAAAGATCCTCTTATGGTTATAACGATCAAAACAATTACGGGCAATGTGACCGTATCTTGAACAAATTCTGCAGCGAATCTGATTAGAACAATTAATCTTAATATGAAACGGACTGAGGCATCTGGAGCAGCAAATAATCTTCTCTGTTGAATGGGCCAGATTTGCAGCTTTAGAAACCAGAGGTTGTTGGGCCTCTGTACGGGCCACAAAGGAAATTAGCACATGCCTCTGAATGGGCCTCCATTGTAACTTCAGATTTGGGCGAGAAGCAAATATGGTAAGATCCCGCTCTTGCGCCGACGAAATCGGGATCGGATGAACACTATGATTTTCCACAATAGCAGTAGGATCTAAATCCGAAATATGACGATCACCAACCGGAATTGCGTTAGCACCCGTGAGAACATAAGAGCTGGGCAAATTGGTCTCTAGATGCAGCCGGAGACGCTGAAAAATATGAGGAACAGGTGGTTGTCTAGGGTTTGCATGGGGACGTGATCGACGTGCACCCACCTGAGACCATTCCGCATTCATTTGATGATGACAAATCTTTTCTTCTCTCATCCAGTTAGGTCCTCCATGATCCCAGAGATGAAAATAGCATTTGAACAATTTGCAGTCAATAGATCTCAAATTACAGATCAAGAATCCCACCTCTTTTGAACTGACTGCAAATTTGAAAACTCTATCGAGAAGAACCGACGTACCAATCTCATCATAGGCCACTCCCAACACCGCCGAGAGGGCCAAACTAACATTCAAAACATCCAAACGGAAGGCAGCACGACCAAAGGAGACCACAAGATAAAAACGTCTATAGGAAGAGACAGGGCTAACCGAGGAGGCAAAGAGATGGCGAACCTTAGATCTGAATTGGTGACCAATGGAGAAGTCCAGGAGATGAGCAATGGAGGAGGGATCATTGAAAGGATCCATCCTCCCTCTTCCAACCGCCATGGAGAGACCTAGATGGGGTGGGCACCAAGATCGCCAAGGTAGTCGGCACGAGAGCCGCCAGAGCTCAGGAGGGTGGGAGCCATTCTCTGGCGGTGATTGCTCATGGAGAGATCTAGATGGGGTGGGCACCAAAATCGCCAAGGTAGTCGGCTATGTATGCATTGCCATAGATCTCCCTGGTATGAGTAAACTTTGCTGTCAAATGAGTTGTTAATATGACGGTGATTGCTCCATTTGTCCTCTCCTGGGCACATTATTATTAGCTTGTCCTTGGTGCATGCTGTACTCCCGTGGGTTCGTGTTAGGCTGCCAATTGTGGAATCTTCAACTGCCAGCTGATGCTGAATAGCTGATATGTACGTGCTAAGCATCTCTAGCAGTAACCTCAAACTGGGAACCTCAAAATAAGTTTATAGTTCGTTTTTCTTTTGTCAAATCTCGCCACAACTACTCGCGCATGATAGTAGAAACCTCAAACGGATCTGTAAAATGGCTAATTTTGGGCGCGAACGAACTCGATTTCTTCGTCAGTTTACTCCACGGAGGAGTTCATCATGAATTCACACAATATACATACAATCCAAAAATAATAATCTACTCCTACCTCGTCGCCACTCTACCGTACTGTAAAAACTTGGCTCACCGGAGCCTCAGGTGCGGCGGCGACGAGCTTCAGTCCTCGTCGCGGCGGTGCTCTGCCTTCTTCTTCTCCTTACATAGCAGGACGAGGGAGAGGACGCATCCCACCATCTCGACGGGGATCGAGTCGAGAAGGTCGAGTGCACCCAGTTGCAGTAGATCGAGCGTCCGGTCGAGTAGGTCCAGGCGCATGGCGGTGGCGCTCTCGCTCTCCCTCTTGCGGCGGCTATTTTTCTTCCCTCCGAGGCGTGCGGCGGCGTCCGTCGAGCTCTCCGGAATGCCGCGGCGCACCTTCTCACGGTCGAACGCATCCACCTCGCGGCGGTAGCACGACCGTTGGACCTTATGCCCCATTTGCTGGAACTTCTTGATGAGCCGCTTGCGACCGGCGTCGGCGCGGACGAGAACCTGCCGATTCGCGGCGGAGAAGTCCTAGAATAGGTCGTCGCGCCCCCGTAGATTCGAGCGTGGCCTCTTAGGTGCCATCACGTGGCGGCCTAAACTACGTCTCAAGTCGCGTATTGCTCGCCGGAGATGAGGGCGGGGGGGGGTGGTGGTGGGGATTGCTCGTCGTCGGCGGCTGCTGATAGGGTTTGCTTCCTGGGAATCATGGGGCTCCCAGCATATATACCGACTCGTGGAGAAAATCTACGATCGCCCTTATCGCGTTTGAGTGCGGTTCGCGTTCACGAACTCTGCTATGGGCCAAAATAATGCAACACCCTCAAACTCGCTAGAGTTTTACGGTTTTTCGTGGGTCTCTGTTGGAGATGCTCTTCGACCAGCCACATTGCTGAACCGCATAAGTTGTCAGAATTAGGAATCGATTGATTTTTGCTGCAATGTATGGAACCGCATCACACAGTAGGCGTGGGGCCCAATAACCCATGCATGCAGGTTAAAACCTCTCCTCTCTCATCCCCATTCCTTCATGCGGCTGAGACATGCATGTAACAAATGAACTTTTTACTAGGGCGACACGCCGCACCCGTGTTTTGTATTTTGTGTGTATTTGTTTTCTTATGGGCTGTAATATGCATGTAATTGTGTTGGTTGTAAATAAGTTTTTTATTCTAATTGTTTTTTTTGTTTTGTTCCTGATATGAACTTCAAAAGTCAACAATGTTTTGAATTTATTTTGTATGTAATTATTTTGATGTGTTGTGGAAAATGCATGTAAATGTGTTAGTTGTAAAGAAACATCGTTTTGTTAAATATTGATATTATTTCTTCTATGCATGATCTAATGGAAACAGATTTTCCACACATTTTTAATACATTGTGCGGGTATTTGCTAAATTCAGTTTGCAGTTTGAGGAAAAGATTTTAGAACTTATTTATATTCAGTCTAGGAAAAGTGTTGAAACAAATTAAGTTTAGTAATGTGAAAATTTTAAGAATACATACGGTTTCATATTTTTGTGGTTGGTAGATTTAGAAATACGATGGAATAAATTTGGAATGTATCGAATTATTCACCGTATTTGAATCTTGAAATATGTTTGCATAGTATCATAAGTAATTAGTTTTTTTTTTCAATTACGAAGCTTTCATACTTTTGGGGTTGGTAGATTTAGAAATATGATGACAAAAAATTAGAATGTCTCGACCTATTTATTGTACTTAAATCTTGAGGTATATTTGCATAACACCGTAAGTAATTCTTTTTTAAATGACAAAATGGATATGGAATGACTCGAACCTTTCACTGTATATACTTTGAAATATATTTGCGTAACATAATCAATTAAATTTTGAAATATATTTGCGAAATAAATTTGCATAATACCATAAGTAAGTAGGGATGTCTCGAACAACTAACCCAATCTATATCTTGAATATATTTGCATAATAACATAAGTGGTAAGGTTTCTTTTTTGTGATTGTTTTGATATATTTTTCATGATTTTTGGATGCGTAGATTGGAATATATTAATTTTATATTTACATACCATAACATAAGTAAGTAGCAATGTCTCGAACAATTAACCCTATTTATTTTTTGAAATATATTAAACATAACTAAGCAAATAAACACAACACTATCACTTGTGCGTACAATTGGATCTTAGGCAGAATATACTCTAGAAATGGTTGCCTCATACCTTAACAGCGTACATCATCTCATCTCAGGACAATAAATGCTCTTTTGTTCCTTGCCAAAAATAAAATTCATGTTATTAGAATCCTCCTATTACAGTCGCCAAGTACATTTCATTTGAGAAAATTATGTACCAAACATCAAGATGCATTTAAGAAATAGACAAAAAAATCTGAATCAAGTCTGTCAAAGTTACCAACTAACAGACCTTATGCATCAAAAAAAGAGTAGCACACAATAAAATAAATATCAGAACGTAAATTCTAATATTTAGATTATTAATCATAGCAGGTTATGACTGATGGATGGCTAGTTCAGGAGATGCGTGCGTAGGGGCATTTTCTGTTTTGTTTGTCGTCTTCGATGCATGGAATTCAAGCGTCATTACAAATGCTTGGATTTTTATGTCCTCCATGTTACAAACATTTGAGCAGGCCATGCTGAGATGACCTATGGTTTAGCATAACTGAAAGGGCATGTGGCATCATGTATGGTTTTGATAATTAATGACAATCCCTAAGGACTAATGTGTGTTTTGAGCATATTGCAAGTATGGCTTGAAGTTGTCAAGGCATCACCTATATGAAGAAAGATGGTATCTTTCATGGGTTTGCAATAAGAAGATCCATTAATTTAGCTCATGGAGGATGATGTCGTGTCATGATCGTCATCATGGTTGACAAGTGCAAGACCTGAAGACGAAGCTAAGCGAGACTCTCCCATAATAGAGTATGGGGGAGTATATGGAGGAGTCTTCATGAAGCATGTGCTAGCAAGCGCAATCAAGAAAGGTGGTCCACTTGAAGAGATCAGGATCGTCATCATCTAGCTCAAGTGGAATGCTCAAGGCAAAGGTATGATCTTGATTGGACTATAGGATAGATAGGCGTACTATCAAGAGGGGCTCTCGAGTGAGTAACTTGATCGAATCTTTATGGAGAGCTCAAACCTTTGCATACTTAGCATATCATATTTCTTGTTTCTTATTTGGCTTTTCTCCTTGTGATGTTTTGGAGCTTGTTGTGATCTTCATAACAAGCTCAAGTTCATCAAAAACAAAGTTCGTTTGAAAAGCTTCTTGATTTTTGATATTGGAGGTTTTACCGGTTGTTCCTTTTTCGAGAGGTTTTATGTTTCCCCATTTGGTTTTAACCTCCCATCTTGGACTATGATGTTTCTCTTCATTATATTGTAGAGTTCTTCGTTGTGATTACAACGAGCCAAAAACATCGAAAACGGAGTTTGGATGGTCAAGATATTGTCGTTTTCGTGTTGGTATTTCTGCAGTTTTCGGGTGCTCAGAACTGATGTCGCCCAGAAAACTTCGGAGATCTTTCCGGAAATCTCCGGGGGTCGGAAATCTCCGGCCCTAGGCCCGAAATCTCCGGTCTGAGCTGTTGTAACGGCTAGATTTGTGGGAGGGGTATAAATACCCCTCCCCTTCTTCTTCTTCTTTGAGAGTGCACGACTTTCCCCTCTCTCTCTTGCCATTGTTGACCTTGGGAAAGCTTGCCCCGTCTCAAATCCTCTCATGATTCTTGCATATCTTTGAGGGAAAAGTGAGAGGAGATCTAGATCTACAATTCTACCAATCCATCTCTCCTCTAAGTGAGGGGAACTTAGTGGATCTAGATCTTTGAGTTCCTTTGTGGTTCTCCCCCTTTGTTCTTGCTCTCTCTTATCCCCCCATAAGCATTAGTTGCTTGTGGTGGGATTTGGGAGTGTAGGTTTTGTCTCCTTTGTGGTTTCTTGGTTCTTCCTCTCTTATTCCCCCATAGGCATTTGTTGCTTTGTTGGAATTTGAGAGTGAAGAACTTGAGCACTTTGTGTGTTCTTGCCATTGCATCTTGCATCGGTTTGAGCCCTCCACGAGGATTCGTGGTGGTGAAATTCGTGAGCTTGTTACTCTTGGGTCTTGGACCCTAGACGCCTTAGTGGACGCCTTTGTGGCATAGGACCTTTTGTGGTCAAGGCCTTTGTGGCTAGTTGGGACCTTTGTGGTCAAGACCTCTTGTGGTCATTTGGGAGCCCCCAATTCGGTTGTGGGTGTGTGCCCCAAGGTTGTTGTACGGGATTGTTCTCCGCCCCAAAGGAGTTCATAGTGGGAGGTGGACATCGGACCTTTGTGGTCGAGTTCATCGGAGAAGAAGGTGAAGCCTTTGTGGCGTTGAGCAAACCTGTTGTGGTTGCTCACACCTCTCCAACGAGACGTACACCTTTTGTGGTGGAACTCGGGAATACATCATCGTCTCCGCGTGCCTCGGTTATCCCTATACCCGATCTCTTTACTTATGCACTTTACTTTGTGATAGCCATCGTGCTTGAAGTCCTTTACCTTGCTATCCCTTTGTTGTTTGTCTTGCATAGCATAAGTTGTTGGTGCACATAAGCGAACCTAGTATATTTAGGTTGTGTCATTGATAAGTTAAACACTAAGTTTTATTCCGCATTTATTAAGCCTAAATTGTAAAAAGTGTTCCTCGCCTATTCACCCCCCCCCCCCTCTAGGCGAGGTCTTTCCTTTCAATTGGTATCAGAGCCCAGGTTATCTCATAATTAGGCTTTACCGCCTAGAGATAAAGATGTCGTTTAGAGAATTAGTGCACAATCCCACTTATATATTTGATGGCACTAATTATGATGTTTGGAAAATTCGCATGCTTAATATCTTAGGGACATGGATCCAAATTTAGAGATAATTGTAGATATGGGTTTTTCTCCTCCAAAGGATTCCCAAGAATTATCTTTAGAGGATGAGAAAAACTCTTATCTCGATACTCTAGCTTGTAATGGTCTTATCTATGTTTCGAGCGATGTAGTTCTTGGGTCAATCATGCCTTGTCGGAACGCTCATGAATTATGGACAAAGCTTGAAGATATATATGACGTGTCCAACACTACCAAGGATGATTGTTCTCCTTCCACCTCCAACCGGGATGAGCTCACGTCTTCTTCCACTTCACCAACATGTGGCTTGCCACAAGGTAATGATATGGTGAGTGGTGATAGAGATTGCATTCTTGATGGTGAATCTTCTATTGATCATATTTCTCAACCATCTTATTGCAATGCTCTATATTTGGACTTAAACTCCTCTAGCACCATAAATGTCTTACATGCTAGTGTTTATAGTCCTTTCATATCATGTAGTATTTGCTTAACTAAATCACATGATGATATGCTTTCCTTGTCTTGTTGCCATGATAAAAATGTTTCTATTTCCTCTATTACTTGTTTGGCTAACAATGTAGAGGAATACAAACAATTGTTGGAACAAGACATGGACCTCAAGGGTGCTTCAAGTAATTCTTCATCTTCCTCATCCATTACTCACTTTTGCCTTATGGCTAAGGAGTCTAAGGTATCGACTACCTTCAATTCCAATATATCTAATGATGATAATATTAATGATAAAAGTGATAATGATGCCTCCATTGAAAAGAACTTTGATATTGTCTCTCATGCTCTTTTAAAGAAAAAACATTCCCATGATAGCTTCTTAGAAATCATGACCATTCTTATTGAGCGCAAGGAGACAATTGAGGCCTTGGAGACTCGTTGTGACGAAGGATGGGGGTCTTTCTCGTGATTCCACGGGTGAGATCCACAATCTTGAGATTGCTCTTAAGGAAGAGCAAGAAACTCGAGTTTCTCTTGAGGAGAAGCTAGAAACTAGTGAGGAGTTAAATAATGAAATTATTGCTAAACTCACTAAAAAATGTGACCATGCTCTTGCCAAACTAAAAATGGGCAAATCCAAATCTCTTGAGGAGACTCTTACTTTAGAATTATCTAAAGTAAAAGAAACCTGTGATAGAGCTCTTGAGGAAGCCATCAACTTCAAAAGAAAGTATAATGAGCTTGTTAAATTGTCCTCTTCTATTCCCAATGATAATGATGCTTGTGCTACTAACTCCATTTCTTGTGAAGCATCTATTTTAAAGGAGAATGTTGATCTAAGGGCTCAACTTGAGTTGCTATCTAGCAAGTATGGCAAGTTGGAGGAAAATCATGAAAAGATTTCGAGCTCTAATGATGATCTTCTAGCATCCCATGCTAGGCTAGAGGTTTCTATTGAGGCAATCTCTACAAAGGTAAAATATTGTGAGCCTCTTTTTATCACTAGCACAATTTATAGTAAAAATACTTTATTGCCATGTGCTAGTTCTAGTAATTCATCCACTCACAACATTGTTACATCTTGTGATGAATTACTCTCCATGCCTTGTTGCTCTAACAATGTAGTATCTACTTCCTCTAGTATTTGTGTTGATACTAACCATGTAGAGGAAATCAAAGAGCTCAAGGCACAAGTCACTTGTTTGAAGAAAGACTTGATCAAGGGTCATGAAGGGAAGTCCACCCTCGACAAGATGTTGAGAGCGCGAATACTTCCTCATGACAAGAGTGGACTTGGATTCAACTCCAATATCAAGAACAAGTCCATTGACTATATGAACCACAAGTTCATCAAGAAGAAGGGTCAAGATCAAGCTATTGATTCGGCCAAGATTGTGTGCTTCAAGTGCAAGGTCGAAGGGCACCATGTTAGATCTTGCCCCTTGAAGAAGAAGAAGCCTCTTAGTGAGAAGCAACAAGGCAAGCAACCTCAAGTTCAAACTCAAGCTTCCGAAGTTAAAGGATCTTCACTCCCAAAGAAGAAAAGAAAATGCCGAGTGTGCTACACATGTCGTGGGAAGGATCACTTAGCCTCTTCATGCACACATGGTAACTTATCCAACCCCACTATACTTGATCATGCTTATTTGCTTCGGAGGGATAAGGTTGGGAATTTGTTTGCCAAGTATGTTGGTACTCAAAGTGGTGTCAAGAAAAGAACCATTTGGGTTGCCAAGCCTATTGTGACTAACCTCTTAGGACCCAACTTGGTTGGGGACCAACAAGCTAAAACTTGATCAATAGGTGAAAATGGAGGACATTGGAGATTTGACTATATCATGAAGAATTAAGGGATCTTCATCATTCATATTCTCTCAAGTCAAGTCAATTGGATTATATTGTCTTAGGATATATCCAATGCTCTTTCTTGCGGTAACTTGTATTTAATTCATATGTACTCATTGAAAGTTACTTGCACCCTTGCATGTGTTTGGTGTTGTACCTTACTAGTGTTTTATATGTGTTGTGCACTCTACTTACTTTTGATCGAGTAATCAAGCTTGTGTATGATGGTTTGCACACCATGTATGTTTTTGAGCCTCTTGTCTATTTGCTTTCATCTTAATTGGCTCTTTTAGGGATTTTAATGGACTATCTCATTTTGAGGAGTGATGTGCCTTTTGGTAACTCATTATCCTAAAAATGTGTATGCATGAGGAATACCACTTAGTGGTGATATTTCAATATAATCTACTCTCTTTGTGGTATGTCTTACTCATGAGAAATTCAAATTCTAATTCCATTAATTATCTATTGTTGGATTTCTTTTGCCTCTTGTTAACAAAGAATGGATTATCACATTATGGGGGAGTAATAAGCTATGTGCATATTACAAGCCTAGAAAATGTGAACATGTGAGGTAGTGTCATCTAGAGTTGTATTGTTAATTATCTTGTTCCTAGGTGGCATGGTACTCAAACAAGTTCCATATTTGCTTAAATGCATTTTGTTCACCCATCTTTTGGTATCTTGTTTGTGAGAGAGTCTCTTGATGCTTAGTATGATCATTGAATATGTGAAGTCATCAAGAATCTCTAGATAAGCATGTTTTTCAATTCTTATATTTGGTCACATGCTTATGTTTTGTGAATATGATCTTGAATACATATATATGTCATGAACCACCGAGAACTATCTATATACAATCATTGTCTTTGAAAAGTGATAATTATATTTGTGGTAAATGTATTGATCATATTTTCATTGGCTTTTGTTCATAAATTGTCTTATTGTATCGCCAAGTTTGTTTTGGTCTAACCACCCTTTTGTCATCCTTGCTTCATTTGGATTTTTTTGTTGCTCTACTCAGTTTGTGTTGTGCTTTCTTTTGTTAGGACAAGCAAGGATCCCATTGTTGTGCATTTACATTCTAAGAATCAATTCTAAGTAATGCACCATCCTTGGGGGAGCTATCCTACATTGAGTAGAACATCATCCTTTTAATTGTTATCGGGTCTTATTGCTTTTCTTGAACTTTGTGCTCAAAAGGATATATGGAAGGTAATGATCCCACTTGTGTGCATTTTCTATTTACATACAAGATCTCAAATAATGCACTAATCATGGGGAAGCTACTCTATACTCTTTAGAACACTATTCTGTAAATTGGTTTGGTATCTTATTGCTCTTCTTAAACATGATTAATGCTTTAACAATATATATGGAGAGTGATGATCTCATTTGTGTGCATTTTGTAATCAAATACAAGATCATAAGTAATGCACTAATCTTGGGGGAGCAATCCTATACGTTGTTGAATATTAGTTATCTTCAATTGGTGTTTGATCCCGATGACATGTCTCTTTGAAAGACAAACATTTTTCGTCTTGTTACTTTGTGCCATCATGAAAATTGTAGAGGGCTTAGTTTATTTGTTAGAAACTTACTCCTCTTTGTGGAGTTAGCTATCTCATCCCACGGTTCTTAGTGTACCTTCTTGGATGAGATGAAACCCTCGAGCATGTTTGCTTGTCTTATTTCTTATGCTCATTGGTTTAGCCTTGACCTTGTTTTCATTTAATATATTTTCATATTGGTTCTACAATCATGTGTTGGTTTGAGTCTTTGATACAATAAGGACAAATCCTTCTCTTGCCACACTGTTGTGTAGCTTCTTGATTTAATTGGTGTTTTGTCCAAATTGTATCTCGTTTGGTTCTTGAAAGTTTTGTGCATGCATAGTTACTATATGTATATCTTATGGCATGCTTACTTTCGTTGATCCAATATATAGGATAAACTCCATCAAATTCTAACTGGCTAAGATGTGCATGAAATTCTATTTTATATCAATATGCACATATTTATGTGGAGTTTGTCCTATGTATTGTAGTTGGTCTAACTACTTTGGACCCAATTAGTTTGGGTACCAGTGTATACTTGATTTGTTTTAGGTACATGGGAGATGCATTGGAAGCTTGCCTCTTTTTAAAGAAGACGTCTTCACCATGTGCTTCTTGGAGCCAAGCTTGGATGATTGTGAACTCTCATCTTCTACACCGTCAATGCTATCTCGGTAACAAGTATCTAACTCATGCATATACTTCTAGCTCTCAACCTTGTGTAGGTTGTTCTTTGGCATGAGTTTCTCTAAGTTGCATTTGATATGGTTTTTGCAAAGTGTCTTTCAAAATATCTTCATCGCTAATGTGAGTAAGCCGGGATGATTACACATCAAGAGGTACATAATCATCTTCATGATTCACCGATCCCCAATATGTTAATCTAGTAATTTTGTTTCAAAATCTCTCATGTGCAATATGGATGAATTTTCAAAATCATTTGCCGCTTGAGAGAGTGTTTACCATTCTTAAAGCATCTCAACTATCACTTATTATTTTTGGCATTTGAGATACTTTGAAGAGTGTGTGTTGGAAGTCTTCCTAAAAATTTAGCTTTGTGCTATGGGTCTAGGCAAAATTCTTATTGGTTTATTTTGACTTCCAAGTGAATATCATGTTCTTTACCTAGTACCTATTTTTTATGTGCATGTTTCTTTATGGACTTAGTGCCTACTTGGAAACTTATATACATGAGATTAGGTACATCTTTAATTGATATTCAAATCTTTATTGATCACCTTTATTGCTCTCTTGATCATTTGGTGATCTCTAAAAGGCACAAGCTTTGCATTTGATTTGGTATCCTCTTGCCTCTTAATAAGCTTGTGAAACTATTTGATGTGTTTTCTTTGGTGTGCTTGTATGCGAAATACATGATATGCACTATGTGCCACATACCTTGAAAGACTATGGGGATACCTAGGCTCATCCTTCTTAGTCTCCTAACATGTGTTTCCATATTACATCCATCCTTTCTCGTTTGAGCAAGTCTTTAATTGTCTCGTTTCTTTTCGTTTGCTCAACATTTGTTTGTTGCAAAGTGCGTTCTTTCTTTTTCCGTCTATGCACTCTTGCACTTGTTGTTCAAATTAATTTAGGAAGGAATGGGGATTCCATGTTGCGCAACCTATATTGAATTACAAATTCTTCATTGTGCATGTACCTTGGGGAGTTCCATCTTGATTCATTTGAACACTTGATTGCTTTTATCATAACATCTACTTGTGTCCAATTGGTTTTTGGATCCTTTAATTGCATCTTTCGTGTTGCAATTGGTATCTTTCTATTTTATTTTTTGATTGATATATTTTCTTTTGCATTCCTTAAATCCTCAATATAATTTGATCCCCTCCATGTATTCGTTATTGGATATATGCATTTGATTTCACTCATATCATGAGAAATGCATATTTATGGGGAAGCTCTTATTATATTGGCCTTCTAGATTTTTCTCCCATTCCGGCAATAGATGCCAATGGGGGAGATATTTAGAGGGCTTTAAGGGATTTAGTTCTTTTCTCTTGCAACCTTGCTTTGCTTAGTGTGTTGCATGGTTGTTTTTAATTCCTTATATAAACCCTCGTAAAAGGGATTGTCATCAATTACCAAAATGGGGGAGATTGAAAGGGCATGTGCCCTCATGTATGGTTTTGGTAATTAATGACAATCCCTAAGGACTAATGTGTGTTTTGAGCATATTGCAAGTATGGCTTGAAGTTGTCAAGGCATCAGCTATATGAAGAAAGATGGTATCTTCCATGGGCTTGCAACAAGAAGATCCATTAATTTAGCTCATGGAGGATGATGTCATGCCATGATCGTCATCATGGTTGACAAGTTCAAGACCAAGGGAAGCATGTCGGAGACATGAAGATGAAGCTAAGCGAGACTCTCCCATAATGGAGTATGGGGGATTATATGGAGGAGTCTTCATGAAGCATGTGCTAGCAAGCGCAATCAAGAAAGGTGGTCCACTTGAAGAGATCAAGATCGTCATCATCTAGCTCAAGTGGAATGCTCAAGGCAAAGGTATGATCTTGATAGTACTATAGGATAGATAGGCGTACTATCAAGAGGGGCTCTCGAGTGAGTAACTTGATCGAATCTTTATGGAGAGCTCAAACCTTTGCATACTGAGCATATCATCTTTCTTGTTTCTTATTTTGCTTTTCTCCTTGTGATGTTTTGGAGCTTGTTGTGATCTTCATAACAAGCTCAAGTCCATCAAAAACAAAGTTCGTTTGAAAAGCTTCTTGGTTTTTGATATTGGAGGTTTTACCGGTTGTTCCTTTTTCGAGAGGTTTTATGTTTCCCCATTTGGTTTTAACCTCCCATCTTGGACTATGATGTTTCTCTTCATTATCTTGTAGAGTTCTTCGTTGTGATTACAACGAGCCAAAAATCATCGAAAACGGAGTTCGGATGGTCAAGATATTGTCGTTTTCGTGTTGGTATTTCTGCAGTTTTCGGGTGCTCGGAAATCTCCGAACCGGGCTCGGAGATTTCCGAATCGGGCGGATTTCAGTACTGATGTCGCCCAGAAAACTTCGGAGATCTTTCCGGAAATCTCCGGGTGTCGGAAATCTCCGGCCCTAGTCCTGAAATCTCCGGTCTGAGCTGCTGTAACGGCTAGATTTGTGGGAGGGGTATAAATACCCCTCCCCTTCTTCTTCCTTGAGAGTGCACGACTTTCCCCTCTCTCTCTTGTCATTGTTGACCTTGGGAAAGCTTTCCCCTCTCAAATCCTCCTATGATTCTTGCATATCTTTGAGGGAAAAGTGAGAGGAGATCTAGATTTACAATTCTACCAATCCATCTCTCCTCTAAGTGAGGAGAACATAGTGGACCTAGATGTTTGAGTTCCTTTGTGGTTCTCCCCCTTTGTTCTTGCTCTCTCTTATCCCCCCATAAGCATTAGTTGCTTGTGGTGGGATTTGGGAGTGTAGGATTTGTCTCCTTTGTGGTTTCTTGGTTCTTCCTCTCTTATTCCCCCATAAGCATTTGTTGCTTTGTTGGAATTTGAGAGTGAAGGACTTGAGCACTTCGTGTGTTCTTGCCATTGCATCTTGCATCGGTTTGATCCCTCCACGAGGATTCTTGGTGGTGAAATTCGTGAGCTTATTACTCTTGGGTCTTGGACCCTAGACGCCTTAGTGTCCGCCTTTGTGGCATATGACCTTTTGTGGTCAAGACCTTTGTGGCTAGTTGGGACCTTTGTGGTCAAGACCTCTTGTGGTCATTTGGGATCCCCCAATTCGGTTGTGAGTGTGTGCCCCAAGGTTGTTGTACGGGATTGTTCTCCACCCCAAAGGAGTTCATAGTGGAAGGTGGACTCGGACCTTTGTGGTCGAGTTCATCGGAGAAGAAGGTGAGGCCTTTGTGGCGTTGAGCAAACCTGTTGTGGTTGCTCACACCTCTTCAACGAGACGTACACCTTTTGTGGTGGAACTCGGGAATACATCATCGTCTCCGCGTGCCTCGGTTATCCCTATACCCGATCTCTTTACTTATGCACTTTACTTTGTGATAGCCATCGTGCTTGAAGTCCTTTACCTTGCTATCCCTTTGTTATTTGTCTTGCATAGCATAAGTTGTTGGTGCACATAGGCGAACCTAGTATATTTAGGTTGTGTCATTGATAAGTTAAACACTAAGTTTTATTCCGCATTTATTAAGTCTAAATTGTAAAATGTGTTCCTCGCCTATTGACCCCCCTCTAGACGACGTCTTTCCTTTCAATAACACCTAACCATGGAAAGTGTCAGGATTGGACATCATCCTCCCTCTCCTTCCCGAATCACAGATCCAATACCGCTAGACAACACCGACCATCATAGATCATATAATCATATTGATCAAACCTACTTACATACACATGTAGGCTATAAACTAAGGAAGGATAAAAATATATAACTTGCTGCATGTTAATTCATAAACACTAAAATATATCTTAGCTGGAATTCGGTTCAAGTATAACTTATTATATTAAGCTGACAGAGAAAATATACTAAAAGGGGAGATCAAATTTACTGACATACACATGAAGGCTATAAACGGAGGAAGGATAAAAGTTATATAGACTGTAGATCATTGACCGTCATATTAGAAGCAGACACATTTGTAAGATATCACAATGAGACAGGTTATATACTCAAGCGGATCATTATCTGTTTCACAGTCAAACAGATAAATGCATAACATTGGTTGAGGAAAATAGCTGCACAAATCTACCTTGTCAAAAATGGGGTACTCGGCCGTGAAGCGAGTGCAGGCAAACTGGGCAATCTCTCTATTGGTGCCAGACTCTTGCCCGCCAAACTGATTGCCAGGAAAAGCAGGGATCGCAAGCCCTATAAAACCACAAACTGGCAACATAACATAGTGGTTAGCATGTCCACAACCGGAATAATTGACTATTATTAAGCAATAAGCAGAGTGATCCTAGTGAACCAATTTCACGATTAAGGAACAATATATATATACAAAAGCAATGTGTGAAGTAAAAAAACCTTGGTCCTTGTACTTCTCATACACCTGGCTCAGTTCGGTGTGGTTGGAGTTAGCCAAGCACGCTGGAATGAATGGGCAAAACTATAATTAGCAGCCGAAGAAGTAGTGTTCTGCATGGCACATCCGGCAGAAAATGAGAGAAACAGGAAGAAAGCAGACCAATCTCAACAATTACATGGCAATATCGATCGCTCGTGCCGCTCAGCATGCCACCAGATCCTCTCGCCCTCCCCTTTCAAACGTGATGACCTTGTCGATCTGCCTGCTGGCGATGGCCTGCGTGATAGCGACCTCCCGCTAGTTCGTTGCTCCCGAGCTCTTAGTCGCTGAAGGGCCTGCGGTGTAAAGCATGTGAGGAGACGGTTAGGGCCGCGGATCTGAGGACGTGGACCACCTTCTCCTTGTCCGCCCACGACGACATGGCCAACGGCGGCTGCGGCGGTGGCGAGCGGGCTGCTGGTGTACGCCAGGGGCGAGAGGAACACCCGGCAGATCCTCTCCTCCTTCCTCCGCCTCTCATCTCGTCCGAATGGCCGCTCCCGGACCATGGCGCGATGGAAACCGAGGCGGCGGCCTTCTCCCCCTCCAGCGCAAGGGCTAGGTCGACGCGTGGGCAGGGGCGGCGCGGCAATAGGGTGAGGACGGCGGCGGCGGGGGCGGGTTGGAGTCGGAGGGAGGTGTGGGGGAGACGGGGGAAAATGGGGATGGCGAGGCATTTCGGTCGCCGATCTGCGGCGAGGAGGGAGCGAGCGTGGCGGTGGAGCTCCCCAGGCCCGTCGGTCTGACCGGGGAGGCCCGCAGCGGCAGCGGAGCACGGCGACGCCGGCGGCGATCTCGCGGTCGCGGGAGAGAGGGAGGGGAAGAGCGTTGCTGAGGGGTGTTTTTGCAAAATAGTATGTGGAGTTTACCAATAATGCAAAGAGGTCCTCTGCTATTGTGAAATGTGGACCGCGGAGCAGCGCTCCCATTTGTCAGGTGTTTTTTTTGTAAAACAGCCGCGGTGACCGGTGGGAACCGGTCTGACCGGATGGTGACCGATAGACATGGCACGTTCTGATTGGTGCGGAGGACGGAGCTACAGTACTCGCGTTTTAGGGGGATGTTTGGAGTGCATCTCAGCCGTCCAACACGCCCATCGAACGGCTATTGAGAAAAGGGTGACGTGGATAGTCATTCTGAACGCGAATTGGACGAGGTTTTATATATAGTACTATTCAGCTTGAACCGAACAAACAATAGTAATTGCTTTTGCTGTCAGAACGTTTTGAACCGATGCCCACATCGTATTGGAACCGGTTCAATAGCCCTTGGAATCGCATTTTTCCTACGGTGTGGCTGGTCTTATGGTGGTGATGTTGAGCTGGTCATGCTGGCCTTTCTTGTACACTTTTGGAGGAATCTCTGGATGTCGAGGAGAAAAAAAGGTTGTTGGGGCTTTATTATTCTCTGCATGGCCGCAAGAGGCGTTGCCTAATGCCGTCAGCAAGGCTTGTCCCCGTGGTGTGGCGGCAGCTGCGGTGTCTCGGGGCGGCGGCCCGGGTGGTGGTGTGACGTCTGTGGTGTGCGAGCGGCTTTCCTGGTGCAGCTTGGGCTGTGGGTGGCCGTGTCGTGCGACGTCGTGGTTTCTCGAGGTTGTGGGCTTCGCCCTGTGAGTTGGGTTGTGTTGTTGTATGGTTTTCGTCCGCTTTCTTCTATAATAAACCGGGCACCTTCTGCTTAATAAAATGTGAGGCAAAGCTTTTGCCTCGGTTTCTAAAAAAATACCGTCAGCAAGAGGTTTAGACACCCACAAGATATTCTACGGGAAGCAGCATAAGATTCCTCTTGGTCTATAGACTAGTCTTTACCGAAGTAGATACTTACTCTTGATTATAAAAACAAAAAAACTATTTTTTTAATTAAAAAAACTATTTTTTGTTGGTCTATATACTATAGCGTTTACTTATTTTATATTGAAGTTGATACTTGGTTTTGCAAAGCTCTTATTTTGTTCAGGTGTCCTATTCTAGCCAACTAACATCCTTTAATGTATTCTAGACCTATAGGATGACTCAATGATATGTCATATTTTGACTGTTGACAGTTAGTTACTGCATGACAAGTAACAATTCTGTAAAACTCATCCTTTGTGCTTGGTATTTTTCGTCAAACTCTTTTTGTGAGTGAGTTTACCCAAGATTCTTGGAAGTACAGTTTTGAGTTAAAAGCATCCTGTACCAGGTTGTTGTGATGATTTGACAGAAATATGCCAAATGCTCCTGATTTCTCATCAGACGTGCCTGGAATCTTTCCATGTCAATCAAATCCAGTTCCCAACTCAACTACTTGACTTGATTGCCACTAGCAGGGGCCGAGCAAAGACACTTGTCTTTGTCCGACGGGTTAGGGCCTCTTTGATAAAAAGGAAATTTAGATATAGCATATTTGCATATAATTCTACCATTTGAGAAACTTAAAATACAATTTTATTTTCTTAACACAAGTAATTACAGACTTGCGGTACCAGGCTACCAGCCCAAGAAAAAATATTGGTCAAACTGTCCACACTTTGACTACTTGTACTTTTGCATAGAGCCATAGACAGAGCATTTGATATTTGTATGTGTTGATTATCCTCAAAATATAGTCTCATAACAGCATAGTTTTATTAGATACTACAAAAAACGCTAGTACAAACTAATACTCAAATTTGACCGTGCTAGTATTCCAAACTTTAACTTTTTTTGCAAAGCATACAGAATATTATAGCCTAATAACATTACAAAGTGTTGCGTGCGTGGAAGCTGCTAGCTTCTGCCCAGCATTTTCACGACAAAACTGTAGCATAGTATACATTAGAGTTAATAATCGATTCATCATATTTTACAAGTAGATTTTGCTACGGTCAGTATATGCTTTACACTGACAAAAATTCAGTTTTCACCTATACACCATGTTCTCTCGTACACAATAATAATTCGGTTCAGGGATTCTTCTTAGCAGCGATGGTAGCGCGTTTAGGCTTCGGTTTCTAAGCTAAATAATCATCAAATCATGAGCCGATGATGCTGAGGAGTGGGGTGGTCGAACGAGGCTGCTGCCAGAGTTGCTGCTGCAGGGAGCTGACGGTCAGGGGTTCAGTCATGTTCTGAACAGTAAGCTGAAACCAATACACGATCAAATTTCAGTAGGATTATCACGATCAAGGCTGTTTGTACAAAATTAGTGGCTAGTATCATTCGTAGAAGAATGCCAGGGAATATTAATAGAGGAAAGAATCAGGATTTTTGTGATGCATGAGCTGGTCGAGCATGGTACTCACTTGGGCCGACGGCGGCTGCTGCTGCTGGTCGTACATGGTGGCGCCGCATGCCGCCGACGCCCAGTTCTGGAAGCTGGCCTCATCGCCAGGCCTCGGCATGTCGTAGTGGCCGTCGACACAGTCCATGGCCGCGTTGTCGACGTGCAGCTCCATGTCCGGCCGGAAGAGCCTTTCGTTGAGCAGGCTGGTGTGATCGAAGGCGGACTGGTACGGGAACTGCGCTCCCAGGTGCAGCGACGTCAGGCACTCGCCATGGCTGAACTCCGGCTGCTGCTGATGGTGATGCTGCTCACCGCAATTTGTGTCAGTCGACTGCTTGCTCATGCTGAAGTAGCCTGGGTAGCTCTGTAGTGACGTACTGGTCGAGCACCCAATGTCCCTGCGTGCACCATTGACGATTGTCTTTGTTCTTCAGATACAATGCTACAAATATTTTTCTACCAACCACACAGAGCTGAGTATCGATCTCACCTCTGATGGAGCAAGCTGGGGTCTTCAGGTAACATCATGGGTTGCTGCCCATCGCCGCTGCCGCCATTGTGAAACCATGAGGAAGCGTTCAGGTCGCCGGTCAGGCCCAGCGGCAGCTGCATGTCGTTCTGGAACTGAAATCAAATGGCAAAGGGGTAACACACTGATAAGTTATCTGGAACTGAGACCAGACTGTTCTGAATGTTTTGAAGCTGAATCTTGTTACCTGAGCATGAGCTGCAGCACACTGTAGGCCCATCAGATGCTGCTTGGCGAAGTTCTCCTAATCATATCCAGCACAGTGCAGTATTAGATAGAATTCTAAGAAGAAGACTTAATGAATTGAATTGAATTCTTCGGATATTGAGCAGTAAACCGTTATCTGAGCATGGTGTGTATTGCGGATTAGGACCTGTCGGAGTTAATGAAAATGTTTAGGGATATCTCTACCTTATGAATACCAATGCGATTAAGAGATTCTTTGAGAGATTGTTCCATTGCTCTTATATGATCAATATTCTCAACCTTCTCGGGATCGCTCCAATTACTGAAGAAAACAGAATGCCACAATGTTACACTCCTCACACTTACTGGTTTCCCCCTAATTCACTGTGACAAGCCACAATTAACTCTACCATAAAAGCAATATATGTATTAAAAAGGCCCCTTATGAAGATCATGTGCCATGAAAACAAATACTTTATACAGCACTGAATGTGAAGATTTCAACAGATATGCCTCTTATTTTAGGTAAAGAACATATATGTCTATACTTATTACATTGGATTAAGAATTAATCGACAGAGCAACCAATTTTTTGAGCTCCTTAAGCAAGTAGACGCTAATTAACTACCTGAGACGCTTTTGAACATCTGCCATTTGACATTGCAAGGCGCCAAGATGACTCGATAGTTCCTGTAAAACAATTCAGCAATGAACATTAGATACGAAAAAACAGAAACAAAAAATTCCATGAGCTTGTCATCATCCTGGCTGCGCCTATGTTGAAATGTACCTCGACCGTCTGACCCCTACAATAGATTCAAAAGCACTAGAGAGTGAGAATCTTTCGTTGGAATTATACATTTCTGCAATCATGCATGTAGCTCTCCTGATAGTAGCAAAAATTACCCGGAGCCTAAGAAGTCCTGAATGTTGACATCATGGTCTAGCTTCTTGAATGTCTTCTTTAGAGCCTTTTGGGAACAAATGCAGACTAGTCAGTTCATTTGCAAACTTAATATGCTCAGTAAAATATCTTGATAAATAAATCTATTTGTTGACATGACGTACTTCTAAGCTCTCCAGCTTCCTGTTAACAGGAAAGGAAAATTTCAGTTGGAATGTTATTTTTTATTGATTCAGCAGGTAAGAACAGGAATGGAATGACTCAAGTACCTTTTAGTCCTCTCCTGGGGAGTTTGTTGTGCATACTTTCCAACGATTTCATCTATGGGGCTGCATATGGGATATATATGAGGTAAGGATGACATTCGGATTAAACTAGGACGTCTAAATATAATTAGCACCCTATATATGAAAACATGGCAGATAGATGGCCAAAACGTTGATTTTTTCCCTATCTCTCTATAATTTCATCTAAAATAAATAAAAATGGAGCTGCCACAGCAAAAACGAACAAACATAGAGACATTGAATATGTAAAACTCAATGGCCCTTCAGTCAGACAGTTAGTGCCGGTATGGGTAAAATTCAGAATATGTGGTGGAATGCGCTGAAAAGTCTGCCTTGTTACAGTTACATGATCAACCACAAAATTCACCAATTTTCAATTGCAAAATTCACTAAAAGAAGTGCAACGATACTGATAAAATAGATAAGCATATTCTGTTTGAGAGTAAATCAAACCTGCATCTGCATCTCTCTAGTCAAATTACAGACTTGTTGGCCTGAAAGAAAACTAAAAACGATGTATTTACATGAAGCTAAATCGTTACCTTTTGTCGCCGACGCATATGGTTGGCTTTCCGGCGGGGGAGAACATGACGAGGATGAGATCAATGTCGCAGAGTATGGATAACTCCTTGGCCTTCTTAAGGATCCCCGACCGCCGCTTGGAATACGTCACCTGCCGCCCACTGCTGTTCTCCAGCTTCTTAATCTTGAGCTTCACCCTCCCCATGTCGGAGAATTTCCAAACAGAATTAATACTCCCCTTTTAAAGGTGAAAACTTTCACCAATTATGATACAATCCGAACGGGGAATCTCTGTGTTATCCAGGATGTCGACGCCGCAGTAGACGATCCAATCGCTCGGCAACAGCGGGGAGAGATCGAGCCAAGAACCGGCGAGATCGGCAGTTGTTGGGTGGATCGGGCGGGAGAGAGAAGCTAGGGGAGGAGAAGAGAGATAGGGGTCAAGAAGGAGGGAGCGAGAGGGGGGGGAGGGAGGGTGGTGTGGAGCGAGAGAAGGGCAGAGAGAGAAAAGCGCGGGAGGCGGGAGGTCAGGGTCCAAACTGACCGGGTGAGAAGGGTTCGTTCGGACAAATGGAAATGTTTTTCCTTTACCTCAGCCTCGTTTTTTTTTAAAAACGCAGTACAACGCAAGCGCTCATATATACACGCACACACTCACCGCTATGAACACATATACACACACCTACCCCTATAAGCACTTCCGAGAGACTGAGCCGGCGAGTCAGGTCTTGAGATTGACGAAGTCACCACATGCGTCTCGCTGTCGATGAGAACGTCTCCTCCCACTGAAAGAATATTCCGTCTAAATGAGAAACATTAACGTTAAACCTGGGGTTTGAACTCTGATGGGCTGAGTATACCACCATCCACCTAACCATCTTGACACAGACAAGTTCTCTCCTCTTTCTCTATCGTGTTGTTCGCACGAAGTTTTCTCTCTCGTTCGACCTCTATATACAACCGAGATACTAGTTCTTTTTTCTACCGTTAAACAAAGATCAAATGTTCAATGCATATATGTCTGTTATTTCCATTATCTAAATGCTTTGTTTAGAGTTTAGCCTTGAGAAACCGGCAAAAAATTAAGATTTGGCTGTCGGTACTTTTTTTTTGAAATACACAGTATAGACATAGACACTCATACAGACACCCTCTATGACTGCACACACGCAAACCCTACCCCTATGAGACTGGTCTAGCATATCTTGAGGTTGACGAAGTCACCACGGACGCCTCGATGTTGACGGGCACGTCACCTATCACTGAAAGCATAGCGCCGGTTAAATTCTGAAAAATTCAGAAAAATGCGAGCACACATACCAAGTCTGGAATTTAAACCTGGGTGGACTGGTTCCAGCACAAGGAACCAAACCAGTTGAGATAGTACTCACAACATGTTGGACGATTCAATGCGACCGTGCAATGTTTTGGTTCACTCTTGTTCCCACCACAAACGCACAAGCGGATGTTGGGCTATTGCTAAAGCGTGAAAGGATATCCGGTGGACCTGTATTGTTGTCATATGCTCTCTACCCAACATCTGATTGAAAATAAGTCGATTTTCGAGCTGGTAATGGGCAGCCATTTCAGTTTGATATGTCAATGTAAACAAATCTTGGCATGTATCAGTATACTGGCAGTATTAGTAGCAGACCCATCACAGTTTATAATCTAATTTTCATGATAACTAATTGGTTCGACTAAAAATACAACAAAATAATAATCCGCATTAACTTATACAAAATGGCAATATATTTATGAGCTACCTGGGATAGGGACAGGGGAACGCAGATTAATTGGATAGTCCACATGTCACTGCTTAAACATTTTCATCTTAAGTGCAAACCGCGGTAGAAAAGAAATTGGCACTGCTGATATAAGTTTAGAGTAATAGATACATTGAAATGCAAAGCATATAGCTACAACTGTTTTTGGATATCTTTGGTTGGACCGTAAATCACACTAACTGCAAAGCATAGCATTAAAAGATATTGATCAAGGTTGGGGGAAATTGCAATTAGCTAAGCTAAAATGGTTTTCCTATTCCTCTGACTGGACTGTATATCACACTATGCATTAGTTGTATAATAATGGCTACAATGCATGTAAAGGTAAATAAAGAAGAAATAGAAAGCAACAGCTAACACATACATGTAAAGGTAATAGTCATAGCACATTCTCTATGACAGAAACACCGCACCCGTTACCACAAAGCCAAGCAATTCATTGGAAATTGTTACAGACTAAACCGGAATGACTAAGCTAACAAACCTAAGATGCTTCCAGGCAGGTAATCACTCTGAAACAATTATTCTAAGTACAGAGCTGTACCCAAATATTTTTAGGGCTCTCAATTTTTATCTTGAGTAAACTTAATATTTTTAGGGCTCTCAATTTTTATCTTGAGTAAACTTCATAGAAGCACAGCAGGGTAGCGGTAACACAAAACCATTTCATAGATGAACCATTACAAAATCTTCATGCTGGAGAGAATCACTGTCACCAACGAGCACCATCTGCAGAGTGCACACCCTTTCGCTACACACAATAAATGATCATCATAAAGATTTTGTTTTCAACAATGAAAATTGGCATCATGTGGCAACAAAGATATCAAATACTAAATAGAAGTTGTAGCCATGTCAATATCGACCATTGGTCCGTCCACCGAACTGCATGTTAACATGCCTCAGACAACCATGATAGTAGGCACATCTTCTTAATCAATAGGCGAATACTGTAAGCAAATAACTAAAGCTCTTTATACATTCCTTTGGATAAGCAAAGTATAAACTTAAGGCAAAGAAAATTGAAAATTTTGAGATCAGGGAAACAATTTGGAGTAGGCCTTGTACCAAATAAAATGAAAAAACAAAAAATATGCAGGGAAATTTACACCTGGTACTGGTAGTCAATCGAGTTGTGGTTGCCGAATTCACCACCCATCATCTATAAGCACAGTGAGTACCAATAACCTCTGTGTTACCTGCATAAAGCTCTGCATACATTTATTTGGATAAGAAAAGTATATACAAAAGGCAAAGAAAAATGACAATTTTGAGATCAGGGGACCCATTCGGAGTAGGCCTTGTACCAAATCAAATGAAAAAACGAAAATTATACAGAAAATAAATCACCTGGTAGTCAAGCGAAGTGAGGTTGCCGGATTCACCACCCATCATCTGACAAAGTACAACGGAACCCTGTGAGTGGTGACCACATATTAGGTTTAGAGAAAAATCAATTATTAAAAGCGAAACAGAGTTGGACTCTAAAAGAAGTATTTTTTCAAAAGAATGAGGTTGCCCAACATGCAAGATTTTGTTTACTACCCACTGTTTTCTTACCCCTAAAATAGTGTATTCCATGTTCACAAAGTACCCTGACGTAGAGAATCCTTACTGCTACTCCAAATCAGTGCACAACCAGGCAGCTAGCGCCACATTATTCTATGCATGCAACATCAGCATCCTCTTCTTCCATGGTTTTTTAAGGTTCATGATACAAATAGTGGTATGATCAGCAAAAAAACTGTATTTTTTCACTATCGCCGCTCATTTTTTAGCAAAAATTTTAAGCACGAGAGTTGTCTTATTTGATCGGCCCTCGGCATAAAAATTTCCTGGCTCCGCCGTTGGGCCTGGGGGTTTTATCAACGCTTGTTCAAGTAACAATATTCATCTCCCCCTCCCTCACCTATTTGGCTATTTGTGCCACTACAGCCGACGCCCGTACCACCACAGAAAATGGGGGACGAGATTGAAGAAACAGAGGTACAATTTGAGGGGGGGGGGGGGGGGGGGGCTGAGAGGAGCTTATCTTGGCGTCTCAGCTTCCCAAGCCACAACCGTGGTCTTGGACACCGCTCCTGCCGACAGGCTGCTTGGCCGCTCGATGTGCTCTCCGTCGCCCACGTCGCTCGTGTGGCAAGCCACCAGGCGCCAAGGTGTCAAACCCCACTGCTTCATCTCCATGCCGCCAGCAACACCTCTCCTTCCCCACGCCAACGGCATGTCCTGCTCCTCCTCCAAGACGCACAGCTGCAACGCTTCCTCTCACCCCACCACAACCATCCGTTCTAGCTCCATGAATTTAACTTTGGGTTTTATTTTAGTTAACATTCATCAAAGCACACATGCCTCTGAAACATTCCATAAAAAACATCATGCAAATTCACATATCCACACTCAAATGTAACATTCCAAATGACAACATGAAAAACAACTCTCAAATGATGATGTCATCTAATCTACAAAGCAATGATGCTGCCAGCTGAGGCCAACTCACATAGCATCTCGCCAAGCTCAACAAAGAGTCCATTCAGCAGATCGCACTTATGCTTCCCCTCTCGGCTTTGTGAATCTTCCTCGGGGCCTTTTTCTTGCACTTTATGTCAATGAGAGGCATGCACATGGTTTAGATCGAAAACTATAACCACATCCAACAATGGAACACCTCTCACTCGGATTCCCTCCGCACGAGGAGAAAATAAATAAACAGAAGAACCAGGCCGAAGTTGGAAACTAAAGAGGAATATAATCATAGTTTTAAAACAAAATACAACAAAAATATTAAATAAATATCTACACAAGCAAATCATCACTGTCCAAATCCAACATTCATTGCACAAACAAATTTAGAGGACAAAGGGGAGGCAGGAGAGAGATACCACCATTAAAGGTTCCTTCAGAATCTTCAAATCAAATCACCACCAAGCATCACATCGACATGGTGGGAGGCTGCTCAGCACGGCCATGTATGCTGCCGTTGAACACTGCCATCAACATTTTTGGATCCTAACAAGTAACAAACATGGGCTTAGTGCTGCTTGGCTGCAAAAATTGGAAAGGAAACAACATCAGAATGTCAGAACAAATTAGTGCACACGAAATCCATGGAGAAGCAGCAAACTGAAACTGTGAGATGGAGAATAGATCACCTGGATCAAGAACTTGGTAGTCATGCTCGCCGCTGACGAGGCGTGGTCGCCGCCGACGACCGCGTGCTCGCGCGTAATCGGTTGGCTGCAACCGCCGACCTCATCCGCGCCGTCCAGACCGAGCGGGAGCCTCGCCGGCGGAGGCCCGCGAGGTAGTTCTACCGTATCCTCGTCTTGGTGCAGCCGGGGAGCCGTCGCGTAGTGGACTATGCAACTTTCGCCGCTGACCACCACATTCCTGAGCGGGCTTGCCTTGCTGCAGCCACCGGGAGCCCGACGCTCCAAGATCGACGTA
This sequence comes from Poa annua, assembly GCA_026929855.1. NCBI lineage: Eukaryota > Viridiplantae > Streptophyta > Magnoliopsida > Poales > Poaceae > Poa > Poa annua. The sequence goes on from CM049427.1 coordinate 101,181,143, forward strand.
CGACCCGGCCCGACCATGGATCTGGTCATCTTCGCTTCTGTGCGCGTCGGATTCGCTGCCGCCGCCATCGCCTGTAGCAGAGAGGAAGGGGAGTTTGGGGAGAGCACGAGCTGGATGAGAAAGAGAAGGAGAGATGGCAGCCTGATTGGCTAGGGTTTCGCGTGCCTAGAACGTGTGTCAGGCATCGAGCAGGCCAAACTAACCGACGCGAAGGACAAAACCTGCGCTCTCAAATCCGTGGTCCCGCAGCCACATGGTCCCCGTTGTCATGGACTCTTCAGCAAGGGAGAAAAGTGAAAAACGAAATACCTACATCTGACGGCTGTGGTGAAAAGTGGGAGTTAGAAAACACTGTTTGGCAAAGGATCCAATGGCCTAGAACATGCGCCCCTCTCGATGGCCTCTCCAACACAAGGAATCCTACAACATTTATAGAGGTAACTAGATGCCCCGTTGCGCAACTACGCAACTGTCAGATGCAGTACAATAATTTTTCCATAGCATCTGTTTGTTTCAATATTCATAATTAAACCGAAATTAATCCACTGTGACAGGAAATGCCCGGGCATTCTCATCTTGGTAACAGATGGCACCCCAAAGTGTCTTTCATAGAATATTAATCGTGAGGTAGGAATTCAATGATCAGGTAACAAATAGGAAGTAATAAGCATGAGTATTTGTTTTTGGCACTATTTACGTTTGGATACATATATGGATACACTTGAAATATCAACTGGAAGTGCATTTTAAAAGAGAGAAAGTAGACAACAAAACAAAGTGCATGTTATAAATGGGCACCCCGCTATCATGTTGTTTTTTTATTACGTGAAACCATCTAATTAATAACGAATCCAACATCAATAAGAAGTAGGAAATAGTTTCATATAAATGGTAGAATGCATGCAAGTTAAATTAATGACTTAGTGTTGGCTGAACATGGACAGATAAAAGGAGTAATTGGTTAATGTAGCAGTAAGTATTGTCATACGTCCATTACAAAATATAGTGAGGAGAAGCCACATCGACATTTTACTATGCCTTAGGGCATCTCCAGTCGCCCCCCAGAAGCAAATAGCTCCGTTTTTCCACAAGTCGCCCCCCCCCCCAGAAGCCCAGTTAGCGCCGTTTCGGTGGAAAATAGCGCCGGCGTCCCCCAGGCGAAACCCAGCCCACTGGGTTCAGCCTGGGGGCGCCGGGGGAAGGAAAACCACGTGTGGGCCAGCGCTGTCGGCGAGACACCGCATTTCCCCACACATCTGGCTCACCTTTCCCCTCCCTTCCCGTGTCGCCGGCGGAACGCCGCCGTCCCCCACCCCTACCTGCACCACCACGTCGCCGCCTCCACACCAGTTCGATCGGCCACCTAGCCCCGCCACGCCGCGCCCCGTCGGCGCCGCCCACTCCGCCACGAAAACGCCTCTGGGGCGTTCTTCAGTGTGAAAGGGCGAGCACCCCGCGCAAGGTGTTCGGTGAAAAGCCAGCACAGCAATGGACTCCGACGAGGAGATACTCGCCGAGCTCTTCGACGAGGAAGATCAGGCCACCGTCGACGACGAAGAACACCTGCTGATCTTGGCCTCCCTCGTCGGCTTGCTCGCCGAGAATCAGGGTGGGCCGCGGCGTGTTGGATCAACAATGGGTCGCCGCAAGACCAAGCCGAGGCAGCGGTACGAGGGGTACTGCATCCTCTACTCCGACTACTTCGCCGATGATCGCACCCAGGACGCAAAGGTGTTGCGACGCCGTTTCAGGATGAACCGCAAGATCTTCCTCAAGATCATGCAAGAAATCCGAGAATTTGACACCTACTTCAAATTCAAGAGGGACTGCACTGGCATGGTAGGGTTTACCTCTATTCAGAAGTTCACGATGGCCATGAGGTTGCTTGCATACGGTGCTCCCGCAGATGCACATGATGACTATCTACGCATGAGCGAGTCCACAACCATTGAGTGCTTAAACAGTTTCTGCCGGGCAGTGGTTGCAGTCTTTGGCCCAAGGTACTTACAATTACCCAATGCGCAAGACACTGCTTGCCTTCTTGCAGAGAATGCATCAAGAGGCTTTCCTGGGATGATTGGTTGTATCGACTGCATGCATTGGGCATGGAAGAACTGTCCATTTGACTAGCAGGGGATGTACAAGGGCAAGGAAGGAGAGTGCTTGGTGATTCTCGAGGCCATGGGCCGTGGCTTCATATGATCTATGGATCTGGCATTCATTCTTTGGTATGCCTGGAACTCACAACGATGGCAATGCCGCCGATGTTTAGTACTATTTGGTTTTATTTTTATACATTGTTAAACTATTTATTTGTGTGCGAATTTGTATGATTAAACATGTGAATTTGTATGCCAAAATATTTAAACGTGTGAATTTGTATGTCAAAATGCCAAAATATAGCCGAAAACACGCCGTCGGGGCGGCGGCCTGGGTTCGCGGCTGGTAAACGCGCCCCCCAGGTTCCGGATTCGCACCGCGGCGGGCGCAAATCGCCGGCGATTTCAGCCCTAGGGGGGGCGCAACGACTGGAGATGCCCTTAGTCTCAGATAACAGAGTCTTGAAAGGTTACATCTTAAGGTTCGGGCGAGTGGATGGGACTTGTAAACCCGAATACAAAGAGGTAGACATCACCCACTTCAAGCAATATGAAGATCCAAAAGTAAACTGATAATCACCATTGGAACCCTGCAAGACAATGCATGTAGTTAAGTGCACTAACCCGATCACTAAAATCATGTTTGATTGATAATTTAAATTGGAGACAATATCAATTGTCGAAAGCGGAACGCATCATCTATACGATGGTGCAAACCTGAAGTCTTATTGTCTAAGTGTTGCCTTTCTTGGAAAATGGGGTAATAACCTGAGAAGATAGAACTAAGTTTGAACATGTTAGTTCAGAGAACTGAAACAGCTGAAAGTAAAAAGGTAGTCATCCTAATTTCTTCATATATACCATTGGAATGACTTCAAACATACATATTACCTCATAAATTCATGAGCCGCAGTTCACGAAAGAAATTACATGAGCGCAATTCACAAAAGAATCAACACAATTCTTACATGCAGTACTGTTCTTCAAATTATCATCTTGGACCGTTCACGAAATCAGCACACTGCCGAGGGTCCACGACTGCCACTCCTCAGTGATCACATGGATCTCAATCCTCCTCTTCTGATATGAACTGCAAGAAAACCAATGAGCAAAAATTTGAACGTGGCTGAGAACTTGCAGCGGACAATTAATGGAAAGGTCTGTAGGCTGTATTATTTCAGATGGAAATGCAACTATTCAGTAAAATTATTTCAATCATGCATTTATGATCTGTAGGTTGTATTACTTTTTTTGTACAGATGATTTACTTCATGTAGCGGCTGGAATTCCACCAGAAGATACAAAACCCTTATACTCAAACTATTAACTTCTATCAACAATTTAGTCACTGTAATAGCAAATCAATGCTTGAACTGAAACCAAATGCAACAATATAATTGTGTTACTTCAATATTATCATCAAAAATTGTTTAATTACTGGTGGTACATGCTGAGAATGTCTAGCCCAAGTTCATACACCATTATTGGTTTCACAGTTGTGAGCTTTATCGAAAGAAAATAATAGCCGTTTTAAATTCATCTTAGGCTTAATAAATCATTACAATCAAGCACACATGCAAAATTTATATATCTCCTTCGCCTCGCGCCTGTCGACAACCTATAACATTGGCTCGACCTCCATATGCCATCTCTAAACCACTCAATGGTAGCTGAAAGTTCCAGCCTCACTTCTTCCGGAGTAAACATCTGAATGAAAAACACATATTAATGTCATAAAGGTATCAACAACAGTTTTTTATACTGATTTAAGTTCTCCATAGGTTGGGTAGAAAGAAATTTTGGTTGGAAGAGAATTCTAATAATGCAAACTCAGAGGATATCACATATAAAAGCATGGACCTATATAAACACTCTTTTGGAAATTTATAAGTAAATAATATTGCCTCACATCCATTTTGTACAGATTGTTCGGTACAAAAAAAATAGTAGGGAGAGAATTTTAATTGTAACAAAATAATGCGAACTGAGATCATACCAGCTATAAAAGGCATTGACCTATAAAAACACTCTTGTGGAATGAAAATAAGTCAATAGTATTGTCTTTCATTCACTTTATGGGAAAACTTGGAAATAAGCATCTCCAACTCATTGCTAATAAGTTCATTAAATTCAGATATGCAATGGTAATAAAGTATATTGAAGTTAGTAGAATGGCAAGTATATTTAATCACCTGGAGATACTCGTTTTTCCATAGAGCTGATGGACACCCATTACCAGGCACACGATCTTTCTCAAGCTGCCGTTGTTGTACCTGCTGGACATCCATTTTCAATTGTGTTAGCACACAATAATCATGTACCCCATACCCAAAATGAAACATTACATCTGAATGCTAGTGCCCATGAGCCATATATGTAACCAATATTGTGTAAAGCCAGGTTTTTTACGATATTAAGAGAAAAAAACTTATTATATGAAAGCAGTGTCGTTTTGTTAGATATTAATGCAAAATATAATTAATGGAAAGTGGGAATAAGTTACTATTTGCCACACTTTTCTGAAAACCTTCATTATTTGTCGTGAGCTAAGTTATATGTAAGCATTATCTTGTTATAATTCTCCTATCATATGTAAGCATTTAACCCATCATAAATAATCAAAAGGTTCACCACCATCATAAGAACCAGCATTTATGGTCTTGCAAAAGCTTAAGACTGAATCATAAATAGGAGTATAATAAATGGTAAAAGAAAATCAAATATCCAATTAAAATGTTAGCTGCCTAAGCTAGTTCATATTGATACCGTTCAGATAATTATGGAACACCTAACTGTAGCAAAAATGTTTACCAAATATGAAGCAAGAAAGCAATAATACTAGTGAAATTACATCAAGAAAATGATATTTTAACAGATATGGACAAAAACGGTGACATACAACAAGTGAGATAACCAACAGGGAATAAGTAAATACGTAAGGACATGACAACAATAAGTAAATACATAGTTGAAAAAGATTTATACCTGAAAGAAAGATGGACATAACCCCTGCTCACAACCGCAACACAGCTGCAACAAACAAAATCAAAAAGGTTAGTCTACGACCGATAAAAATAAAAATTATAGCAACCCTTACATGCGGGGACAGATAGACACAGCTAGAACAGATGAATAACCTGTCAAGATATACAGGGCATGCGTCGGCGTTTCATTTTTTACACCCATGACACCATAACCTTGCCGCACAAGAAAGATTCAACATCTCATGAAGGGGAACATGTACTTCATATAACTGTGTCCCTGTGCGAAATAAAATATCTATAACAAACTATGGCAGTAAATAAAATGGCCTCTCAACGCTTCTAAAATAGAGCCTCATGTAATAATCTACATGTTGGGAAGTACTGAACATAGAACTTATTCTTGGGAGACGTTGGAAGGAGATCAAACAACACCTATAGTAGTAGAGATATTCAGAAAATTGATGGTGAGAAGAAATCTTGTAAGGGAACTGATCTTATCGCTTTTTCTTATCCTGATAGAGTATTCTCGGAACTCTTATTCTGCAATATAGCTTGTCTACTGCTCTCCATTGCGAGAAATCCGATATTACTATTTTTAATTAATGAGAGAATTATTAAGTGATAGTTCTTCTATGTATATTTTTCTGTGATATGTTGTTGTGACAACGGAAAAAAATAGAAACCAAAAGATGATTCATGAGAACCATATCAACAACTAAAAGGGTAGGCACGACCACAAAAGCTTGCCAGATTTCACCACAAGTGCAATATATTGTGAAAAACACAAATGCAGTCTGGGAATATCGATTTTCTTAGTCTAACTATGTAAAATGGTAAGGAATATCAACTTAATATCTAAGAAGTTAGCTAGCTAACTGTAGTAAGCAATAAAAACAATAAGCCATGAGAGGTCCATTTATAGGAATACATGAAAATTCAGGGCCTCAGGGGCCTATAGATGGCCGTTGGATTAGTATCATCATGACAATTTATAAGTATAGGCCCAAGCAGTAATTTTCAGTTTTAAAACTAACATCATTATTGCATTCAAACTGAATCAAATACAAAGAACCACAACTTTAATCCCATTTAGAAATGCTTATAGAAACTGAAGCAATTAGCTCACCGGTGGCAGGGGCACTGGTGTGGTGAAGAGATTGTTCATGACCTGCTGCAAAAAAAAATGAAGCTTGTAAGCCGGAGACGATTACAGATCTAGAGATGCAGATGCATAAATGAAAACGAAGTAGAAGCTCACTGAGGGCTTATGACTTCACCTGGGCATGTGAGGCCAACATATAGGGAGGTTGGTAACAACCAGTTGCCGATCTCGTAGTGTCATCGATCTCAATGGCTACCTGCGCCCTTGCTGCATGTGTGTGTCCATGCAGATTGTTGGTGCTGCTTCGACAACTCCCTTCCCTGTCGCATGACGGTTTGGACCCCTGCACAACGAACAAGCACTATGAATGGAGGTGCCAGAGTAGTAGTTTTGAGTAGAAATACCGAACTCACATGAAAGAATGTAGAATTCAGAAAATATAACACATAAGCATCAGATTTATTTAAAACTAACTTCACTGTTCAAACAATATGCATTGAATCAGTTTATAAAATCGTCCATATCGTTCATAAATCAGGTTATTCACCAGCTAATCCTCCATATCGTTCAAACTTGTGGCTCTGTACAAAACTGAAAGTTAGATTTCTAGTTGGATACTCCTATAACAAACGAGTAAGAATCGGACGCCCCTTTATGCACTATATCTTAAAGATTGTGAAAACAAGTTTATAGATATAGTGCATGTACAATGCAAAATATAAAGGTAAAATCGTCCATATTCCACGCGAGTACCAGGAAAGGGACACATCCATGCTATAATTGCATCAACGGATAGTCAGACTGAATATTCAATCAATCATCTCAAAAATATTTCCTAAAAAAACTTGTGGTCACCGAACCATCACCCAGAAATTAGCAGTTACCAAATCTTCAAGACAGAGTGAATCACAGTCGTCAATGAGCCTCACCTGCACACCCTTTATCTATACATGACCACCTGCTACTTCACTACCTCTGACACCGATGTCCTGAACTGTGGAAAATATCAGCCACTTCACTCTGCATCGATGTCAATATTGATCATAAGTTCATAACTCCATCAACCTAGATACATGTAGACATGTTTCCAACAACCATGACAGTTTGCACATCTTAATCAATAGGGGAAATACTAAATTTCATATTCAGACAAAACTGGGACATGATTCATGTGACTCTAAGTAATATATGGAAAGCAATCAGTGTTTTATGTGACTCTAAATAATATATGCATGCATTCATTATAGCAAACAGAAGATTTGCAGCTATCATTAACCCATATAAGCCAGTTTATGTTAATAAACAGTAGATATCATGTTAGTAGTAGAATAAACTTGGTAGACAAACTGGAGGAAAATGCACCTCTTCCGTCACCGTGCCCTCCTATCCCTTCCTCAGTAGCAAATGCACCTATTCTCGGCTCCATGACCTCATCCATCTATTAGGCGAATTTGTACAAAATTCGAAAATTATTTGAGAATGCGGGATCAGAACCTGGGGTATAAGTTGATTTCAGAAATGATACCATAGAAATGTTCAATATGTAATGAATTGATATAAAGTTATCAACAGACTTCAATGCTGAAATTTGTTATCTGATGAATGGTTCAAATAATCTAGCACAAAATATACTATCACATGAATCACTCATCTATTTAGAAATAATAGATTGCACATACAGGCTACATAACCGAGAGAGGCAATATGTACATAACAAATAACAGAAACCAGAATAGTGAGGTGAGCCAAGAATATATGCACAAGACCATGTTGAACACCATCAGGTCGATCATAATCAGCCTCAGTAGATAGCAAATGATAGGCATTAAGGTTAAGCTCATTAGGGTGACTAACCATGGGACACTATATAGAAGTGCTAGGGTACAAAACCACAGACTTTCATCTACAAGGCTGCAACAAATGTTTTCAGCTGTAATTAATCATGAGCAGGAATAATATAGGACACTATATGATCAGATTTACGATAGCAAGAGAAAAGCACCTATATACTGCCGTTTCATCTGATTTCTGAACAGCTAGGCAATAAAGCCCCAGCAGACAATTCATAAGAAATGAAGATAGGAACTCCATTTGCCTAGAAGCGAACTAAGATATGCAAAGTATATGTTTCTATTAGCGGTGCGCGCAGCTACTCAAATAATAAGTGCCATGCCAACACTGATTCCTTGTGAGTATTATTAATACGATAGCTTTAAAAGCTTTCTAAAAACTTTAAAAGTAAATGGAATGGAGTAATTCTAAAAGTATGGCCATCATCTGACCATTCTTATTGAGCCATCATCTGACTATTCTTATTAATACAATGCCTTTAAAAGAAAGTGGTATGCATCTGACTATTCTTATTAATAAAATAGCTTTAAAAGTAAGTGGTATGCACATATTTTGACACATTCCGAAAGTTCAATCCCAGTGGTTCGGCAACTTTAATACACTAACTACTCTATCAAGATTTAAAACATACAAGTGACGAAAATAAACATGAAGCAAATTATTTTGTACCTTATTCTAATGCATTCTTCCAACAACGTATGTTAGGAAATGAAATTGAAAGCAACAACGAATTCTGAGCTGAATGCATCTGATCCATGATAGTTATCCTACAAAGAATTAGGAAACGTACATTATTAGTGAATAAAAGCAATCAGAATTCCCGCTAAAATCAACGAAATCTTTCCGGGTGTTCTTTTACCCATGCTTGCATCTGTGACAGCCAAATCCCAATCCATTCAATGCAAGAATACGCTGCTGGAAATCAGAAGAAGCTCACCTAGGTCATGTGACCTTCGATGTGGCAATGGAAGGCGAGAAGTTGAGGAAATTCCTAGGTGGCAGGCCAATGGCATCGTGGACGTGCTGGTCGTCGGCGAACCAGCAGTATTCGACGGCTGCAGCGCACCACCTCAAGTGTCGGAGGACGACATCGACCACCACTAGCGGAAGCGCCACCAGATCTGCATGCAACTGGCCCTGCTGCTCCTTCCCCATGGCGACGAGCTACGAACGCGAAGAGAGGGGTTTCACGGGATGAGCCGGCCTCTGCCGCCTCCCACTCGAGCACCTCCATCCCGCTTCCCTGTCTGGCCCCGACGGTGCAAGCTAAGCGAGAAAGGGGTGGAGCAGGGCGAGGAGAGGCGGCTCGCGGGAGGAGCAGAGCGAGGAGGAAAGGTGGCTCGCGGGAATGTGGAGGAGAGAGGAGCGGTGGCTAGGATTTCACCCGGGCGCTGGTTTTGCCTCGTTGTGTCCTGCGGGCAACAGGAGAGCGACGCGGACGGGGTTTGCTCGCCCACTGACTGCTGAACCCCGGCCCTACCCGTCATGGACCCGGAGCGAAACCTCTATTCATGCGAAACGAGTGAAAAAACTTTTGACCGTATCCAACGGCTGTGGTGAAAAGTGGAAGCGAAATTCACTATTCATGTGGGCGATCGGACGGCCGAGGATCGCCAGGAGGGGCAAATGCCCTCAGAAGGAGGGTAGGCTCTCATCCTTTAGAGTAGTAATGCCGGGTGCTCCATGGCATACTCTGTGCGCCGGCCCATGTTGTAGTTAGTACTAGGAAAACAATGAGCGATCAAACGCTACCAACATGCTACCGAAAGATGCGGAAATCCTTAGAAAAAGGGTTCCCTTCGCAAAGGTCCACGCGCGTGCGCTCCGGTGCTGATAAGTATCGCAATTTCGTTTGTTTCTGCTCCTACCTTTTCTCTACGCGGTGACAAGTGGCAGCTCCCTGGTGGTGGGCAGAGGGTTGTACATGCATTTATTCTGAGATTCGTTTTTTAAAAACGAAATATCTTGAGAACTGTTTATCCAATTTACGAACCGTTTTCACTTTTGAACTCCTCGCGTCGAGATCTTCAAAACTAGATCCCATATTGATAGGTTTCGACAAACTTTTTTTTGTACTTTGGATTGTGTATGTTTTGTACACCCTAAGTGTAGTCGTACGTACAAACTGAATTTTGTAGTTGTACGTACAACTTGCTACGTGTAGTTGTTTGTACAACCCGAATGTATTTCTACGTACAACATGTTCTGTGTTGCTGTACAATCCGGTCTATGTTGATGTACAACCCGGTTTGTGTGTTGCTGTACAACCCGGTTTTTGTTGTTGTACAATGCGGTCTCCGTTGCTGTACAACGCGGTCTCCGTTGCTGTACAACCCGGTCGGGGTTGCTGTACGTACAAACTGATTTTTGTTGCTGTACAACCCGGTCTGTGTTGTTATACAGCCTGGTTTGTGTTGCTGTACATCCCGTTCTGCGTTGATGTACTATCATAATTTGTGTTTCATACAAATTTAATAATAGATCAGATCTAGATCTGGATTTTAATCTGATCTGTCCATGCGCGGGACCGCCTCAATTTGCATGTCCACGTGGCGACAACAGCTCACGCGCGAGACCACGAAATAGACCTTCGCGAAGGCCGCCCTTTCCCTATTCCAACCCGAAAGATGCAATCATATTGTACGAGGCTAGGACCTAGGAGCAGTTAGCGCTGGGCTGCGTGAAACTTTCCGATCGATGGATCTGCAGGGCGCCCAACAGCCATGACAGATCGCCGGCTTGCGTACGTGAAGTTATCGCCAGGGCCGGCCCTGAGGGGGGTCTGGAGGGGCGGTCGCCCCGGGCCCATGAATTTTAGGGGCCCAAGTATATATGTATGTAGCATACTGGAAATAGCATTATTCTGCCAATTGGGCCGCGTACGTCTGGCAGGCCTGCTGCGTGCTTGGGCCCGTATGCCAGGTTGAACTCGTGAAGCGTGATCGATTCAGTGTCTGTCCGTGATAGCAAAGGACACAGAGTTATTCTCAAAAAAAAAAAGAACACAGAGTCACAGACGAGGCCTCGCTTCATCACTTGTCCGATAAAAACACATCTTTTAATCGCTCCATCAGTCGAGTTAAATGATCTAATTTTGAGTTAATGTTTGAAGTTGACCTTACTGGATAATTTTGAGTTAATTTTGAGCTAATTTTGAATAAAGTTTTAGACTGTTAAAACTGTAACACTCCTTCATCATAATGAAATTATGAAATTATGCATTCGCACGTGTAAAGATTTTTCACGTAAATATTTGTTTATTTTTATAGGGCACTAAATTTTAATTTTGCCCCGGATCCTTAAAATCTCAGGACCGGCCCTGGTTATCGCCGGACATAGCCGGACGCCGGCTTGCATACGAGCAACCACCTGAAAATTAAGACAGTGACGCCGCCTTGCGTAAAGATCGGCATGCCGTCGTGATCGACCTTCGACGCGACGTCGCCGGCCGTCAGCCGCCAGGTAGTCTTCCGTTCAGTTCCTTCGTCCGCCCTCCGCCGTATACTACAGTACATACAATGTTTGATCGTCGAGAGCTAGCTACGTAGCTGATTTGTTATGTGTACAACTTTGGACGTTTAAGGCGTATAGCAAAGTAGCTGATTTTGAGAAGTTCTACCTTCCGCGATGGTAATCTCTAAGTTTGGTACTGTGGTGACTCAGCATACTAATGCATGGTGTAGTATGCTACAACCGTTGACGTAGCACCAATTGATCACTGTCCACCACTGTTACGTCATCAGAGTGGTACAACAGAAACATCGCAGGTCCAAGGCATGACTATAGAATAACAAACAGAAGATTCAGAACAGAATATTCTTAGAACCTCCTCGAAACAATGAGGCAATGCCCTAATAAAAGAACATCAAATGGAAAACCTCAGAGAATAAGGTAGACTAGATCTACGGCTAATCCGGCTAGGTTTGCGATTGCGCTATAGCAACACGCCTACAGAGATAGGTTCTATGACTAGAGATCTATCCTCTAACATACTATGTATTCACTTGTCCTCCATCTTCTCTGAATTGTTTCAACTCGTTATAGTTGTCTCCTTTGGTATCTTGAGTTTATCTGCCATCGGAGTCTTCATAGCCTAAAGTGTTGTCTTCTTGTGGTTCTTCATGTCTTGCAGGGGTTTAAGAGGCAAGGGTGAGTAACAGTGTTACCTAGCAAGTTCATTATGCAAGGTGAGAAGTTTGATGCATAAAATACAGTCATAGACAATGGATTGTCGTAGGCTAATGCAAGTTTTCAAAAACATATATTCAAAAGGTTGCTTTTATTCTGAAGACTATGCTTGTTAGGAGTCACGTGGCTAGGGCTTTGAGGAGCCTCCTTTCCTGCTGGGTTCGTTGTTCTGTCCTGAAACGTGGAGTAACATGCCACATATATACACTCTATAGAGGTGCGCTGCTTTATCCATAAGAGATCAAGACCTTGTTGCACAATCGGGTGATCTTCCTGTCCACACTCTCTTTGGTGTGGGGCCCAGTCAGTATCCAAGCCAATCACTGCGCCTTTTCACCATCCCCGCACACCCCGCATTATTTCAGTTTACAAGTTGACGGGAAATCCAACTTTCAACCTGTTGACCATTTAAATCCCGTCTCAAACTGGTCCAGAAGCCAACCTTCAGTAGATGCTAGAAGCCACAACACTAAGGTGAGATAATTATACGGCCATCTCAAGCCTGCGGATCACACTGCTCGGCCTAAGTCTAGACATCTGTTGGTGTACGAGAGGAAAAGGGTACACCTGGCTTCTCCGTCCCATTTAAGATCTCATGGTTGCGCGTGATATACGGCGCAAGAATCACTGGCGACATTTGTTGTTAAGTCCTAGATGATACTTTCCCGTGCAAATGGAACCTCCACCACAACATTCTTACCGTGGTCACAACATTCTTACCGTGGTCCCATCTGCCAGCCATATGAGATTACCACCTCACTGGTGGATAACCAAAATCATATTTTTATAAAATAAGTTTTCTGCCCTTTTTGTGTGATACGCAATAATAACATTTTGAAAATAGTTTCTTAACAAATCCTTCAAGAGGACATGAATAAAAGGGATGAACTTGCCTTCTTTTGACTGCAAGATTATGCAGCCAAGGTCTTCGAAATAATATAAACTCTAAGAAATCTGAAAACAACACCATTGGTCCGGTAAGGACTAATGCTTAAAGAAACAACATGATTAATGCATAAGTATGAGATGCATCGTTCTAAACCCCGTAACTAACTCTCGAACTTTGTGTGTTGTTTGAGTTGGGTGATTTCATTTAGAGTTGTCTTATCTTCAAGTTTACTTCACAAGAAATATGAGTTCTTTAACATGAATGTTCATGTAACATATTGAGCATAAGAACAAAAATAAACAACATATAAACACTCAATGGTTGTTTTAGGGTGGTGCACTTCTTTTGTTTATAAAGAGTATGTGTTAACTTGGATGAACTAGATGAATGAGGTAATATTATTGTTCATGAATACAAAAAGAATAACTTTTGAAGAACATAAGAAATGTAAACCATTTTTGGTATAATATGAAGTGGTTAAGAGAGGTTTTATGATTATTCGTCTTTGTGTGTTTTACCCAATACTTTGCATTAGGTACATGTTTTAGTTTAGTCATGCACTTGCTAACGTTTACTTAGTTATGTCTTTATGAATGATGGTTTTTGGAATATAACAAGTTACAAAACTACCATAGTGTTATTAACTTGCTAGGTGCTTGTTAATGTTTTTCACTTCACCAAATTATAAGCAAACATGAAGTAGGTAATAAATGAAATTGGTGGAACATTCATACAAAGTGGAACTAAGTAGTTTTCAAATGTTATTGGATTTTTATTTCTTTGAAATGAGTACCAATAGTAGTAGATCAGCCTTTACAAGATTATAACTTTATTTATTTATTTTAGAATTTATGAGAATAATACTTTCTAATTATTTTCTTAATAAAATACCATTTTTGAAATAGCAATTATTGAAATAAGGATATTTCATTTTGTAGTGAAAATACATTTTGAACTTCAAAGTTGTGCATATGAAACATTGTAATAAAAGTTTGTAATATATAAAAATAACAATTCAGATTATATTCATATTTTAAAAGGTTACGTAATTTGAATTTAAATTTTTTATCATAATTTAATTTTTTTCAAACACAAGTAAGAATGATACAAAAGTATAGATTCTATTTTTCTGATCATTTTGGTATAAATATTATATTTTTCTGATTTAAATGGATTAGTTATAAATTTACAAAGTTTATTCAATTTAAATCAATTTCTGAAATTATTAATTAAGTTTGTCCCACTTGTCAGTGTTTAATAATTTACAGAAATATGTTCCTAAATAAAATGAAATTCTGACAAAGGGGGTCCATTGGTGAGGGATTTAATCAATTCGGGAAAAGAATAAGAGAAATAGTTTAATTGTTCTGCTGACGTCAGCATGACGTCAGCGATGAACCCAATCTTATGTTGAAGATCAATTCAACGATCTCGCTCTATACTGAACGAATTAGAACTACCAATGGACATAGGACAACGAGTGGAACCTATTGGTGGGGGCGGAATGACCAAATGGTGATCGGAGCATCCCCGGCGGCGATGGTTTGTAGCGGCGGTGTTCGGTTCCCGACGAACTATTACTCCCGAACGAATTAAGATACAAAGAGGATGCGGGTGGATGCGTGAGCTCACCCTGAGCACGAAGTGGCGCTCGGTGGAGTGAATGGAAAACGTACGGCGAATAAGTCGTCCAAAATGGCCGGCGGCCGGAGTTGGAGAAGAAGCTCAGATTCCGCCGATTACGGCCATCCCCGCAGGCGTGGCTTGACTAGGTGGAAGAAGACTACCTTGCGCGTCTCCGCAGTAGCTCGGGGCGACTGTTAACTGAATTCGGTATTCAGTGTTAGTCTGTTAGGATTATTCAGTTAGTCTGTTAATATCTTAACTACCTCTAGCTACAGATAACCATCAGCCCAATCTTGCTTTATGTATACCGCAAGATATGTGTGCTGTTTTGTAATGCTATATATAGCAACCGATTTCTATCAATAAACTCAGTTGCCCAATTGCCGATCTCCTCCTTCGTCGTTAGCTTTGGCTCTTTCATGGTATCAGATTTCTGAGATCCAATCAACCTCTTTCGCTGCCCTCCCCTCTCTCCGCCATGAGCTCGTCGTCATCCTCTTATTCCGACTCCGGTTCAGATGAGAATTTCGGCATCCCCCTTGCAACTCAAACTCTCCCCACCTCCCAGCTCCAATCTCTCAGAATTCGTGATCATGTGCTTGTCATCCTTGATTATGAAAAGGGAAACTACGGCCTCTGGCGTCGTCAGTTCATCACCGCCCTCTCCAAGTTTGGTCTTTGTGATCACCTCGACGGCTCCCCCGCTAAGGGCGAGTCGGACTGGACCCTCAACGACTTCGCCGTCGTCTCGTGGTACGACGCTACCGTCACCGCCTCCACCATGGAGATCATCGACGTGCGCCACGCCACTGCCCTCTCTCTCTGGCGCTCCATCCGCGATGTCTTCCGACACAATCACGACACATGCGCCACCTTCATCCGTGACGAGTTCCACAGCCTCACCCAGGGTGACCTCTCCGTCATCGAGTACACATCGAAGCTGAAGCACATGGCGGACACTCTCCGTGATCTGGGCTACCGCGTCAAGGAACGCGATCTCGTCCACAACGTCCTCCGCGGTCTCGACCAGCGTCTGCAACATGCCGTCCCCCACATGACTCGCAGCCGGTGCCCATCCTTCATCAAGCTTCACTCATTCCTGCAGCTGGAAGAGCAGCGCCTCGGCCGTCATGCACATGTCGTCGCCCACAACGCCTTCATCGCCCAGGCGTACCAGCAGGCGTATCATCCGGCGCCGCCCGCTCTGGCCTATCCGCGGCTCCGGTCGGGCTCTACGGCGCCTACCCCAGCGGCCACTCCGGTTCTTCCGGGAACGGAAAAAAAAGCGCAAGAAAAACCCCAACTCGGGCTTCAGCGCTAACGGCCCGCCCGCTCCAGCTGGTGTTCACCGGCCTCCTGCCCCACGTCCGACCACCCCTGCTGCACCCTCGGTGGCTGGTACCTTCCTGGCGTGGGCCGGCCCAGGCCTCCTCGGCGCCCGCCCACCAGCTCCACTCGCGCTCTCCCCAGCTCCGCGCCTCAGTGGAATCAGTCCACACTGATCGACGCCCTGAACCAGATGTCGCTGCAGGCCACCACCGGTGCAGACAGCGCCCCCGGCGGCGCCTGCGGTCACGGCGGAACCAGCGGCCCCGGTGGCGAATGGTTCCTTGACAGCGGCGCTTCGTCTCACATGGGCCCCGGCTCCGGTATAACATCTACTCCCCTCCCCTCTCGTTCTCCCTCTCATATCATCGTTGGTAATGGCTCCTCTCTCCCCATCACCGGCACTTCCTCTCTCTATTCCCACAACCTCTCGATCCCTCTCCCTCCACAATATTCCCATTTCCCCCACCTCATCAAAAACCTAGTTTCTGTTCGTGCTTTTACGCGTGACAATTTTGTTTCAATTGAATTTGACCCCTTCGGTTTTTCCATTAAGGATCTGGCTACGGAACTGGTGCTTCACCGATGTGATTCTGCCGGCGATCTCTACCCCCTCGTGCATCCGCCACACTGTCTCCACACCACCGTCTCCTCGGCGCTCTGGCATCATCGACTTGGACACCCGGTGCAGAAGTTTTAGCGCGTACCGCCGAATATTTTCAGTTCAGTTGTAATAAGAGTTCGCCCTCTCACTGCAATGCATGTCGATTGGGCAAACATACTAGGCTCCCCTTCTCCCCCTCCACCGCCACCACTTCTTTCCCTTTTGAATTGTGTCATTGTGATTTATGGACAAGTCATGTGCTTAGCATCTCGGGTTTCCAATACTATCTTGTTATTCTTGATGCTTTTACACATTTTACTTGGACGTTCCCAATCCGTCACAAATCTGAAGTGCATCCTCTCTTGGTCCGTTTTTATGCGTTCGTTCGCACCCAACACTCTCGCACCATCAAAGCGTTTCAAACCGATAATAGTCGCGAGTTCGACAACGTCGCCAACAATGCCCTTTTTCACTCTCACGGCACCATTCTTCGCCTCACATGCCCGTACACTTCCCAGCAGAACGGCAAGGCGGAGCGCATCCTTCGCACCATCAACGACGACATCCGCACCCTTCTTATCCACGCCTCCATGCCGCCCAAGTGGTGGGCTGAAGCTCTCGCCACCTCTACTTACCTCCTCAATCGTCGTCCATGCAAAGCCAGCGCTCGCACCACTCCCTACGAGCTCCTGCATAGCCATGCTCCTGATTATCGCCACGTCCGCATTTTCGGCTGTCTGTGCTATCCTAACCTCACCTCTACGACACCGTACAAACTCGCCCCCCAGTCTCTCCCATGCGTCCTTCTCGCCTACCCCGATGGCCGCAAGGGTTACCGATGCTACGATCCTGTCTCTCGGCGTATAATCCTTTCTCATCATGTCACATTTGTCGAGCAGGTTTTTCCCTTCAGGTCTCTGCAGCTCGGTGGCTCTCCGGACGGTGCCGCCCCATCGCTAGCTCCTGTCGATCTGCACGTCGATCCGGTGCCTCCCCATCCTGGGCCATGCAGACCACCTACCCGCTCCGATGTTGGGCCAAGCGGCCCGCCCAGCCTGCCTGCCTCCTCGCCTGCGTCTACTAGCTCGCTGCAGCCGCCGCCAGCACCCGTCGCTCGCCATCCCATGTCGACCCGCGCCAGCCACGGCATCACTCAACCCAACCCCCGCTATGCTCATGTCGCCACCACACCGATTTCGCCAATCCCTTCCTCTGTCCGAGATGCTCTCCGGGATCCAAACTGGCGTGCCGCCATGCAGGCTGAGTTTGATGCTCTCTCCTCAAACGAGACATGGACTCTCATCCCGCGGCCTCCTCGATCTAATATGGTGACTGGAAAGTGGGTTTTCAGGCACAAGACCCATGCAGATGGCTCTCTCGAGCGGTACAGGGCCCGCTGGGTTGTTCGTGGCTTCCCTCAGCATTGTTGGAATCAAACTCTGAACTTAACTGACAGAGAGGTTTTGTGCTGCGCTAAATCTTGCAGCGTTTTCCTTTTTCATTACTGAATAAATAGAACTCGAGTACAGGAGGTGTCCGAGCTTCACGGCCGTGCCATCCCACAACCACCCGTCCACTACCTGGCGATGCCGCCATGCGCGCACTACTTCGTGCCATCCCACGATACGCGCACAGCAGCTCGATCTAGCTACAAACAAGGAAGAAGCAGTCAAGGCAACGAACAGACTCGTGCTCATGCTGCGTTTGTTTCTGAAACTGAAAACTACCTAAGCTAGATACATGGACGTCAGGGTTACAGAGTCAACAATTCTCCCCCTAATCCTGAAGTCCCTTTGATACATCCATGACGCCGAGCTTCAATCGCATCTCCGCGAACTTGACACGACCCAACGCCTTGGTCAGAATATCGGCAAGTTGTTCATTTGTGCTCACATGATCGATATCCACCTTGCCTTCCTCAATGCACTCACGAATGTAATGAAATCGAGTGTCGATGTGCTTACTTCGTTCGTGATGCACTGGGTTCTTGCTCAACTCGATCGCGGACTTGTTGTCCACGCGCAGCTTCACTGTCGCCGGAGGCTTGTCGATGAGTTCTCCTAGCAGCCTGCCCAGCCAGACCGCCTGGCATGCTGCCTTAGCCGCACCAATGTATTCTGCTTCACACGACGATAGCGCCACCACCGGCTGCTTCTGAGACGTCCACGTGATAATGCAAGAGTCGAGGAAGAACACGACGCCTGTGGTGCTCCTCCGATCGTCAACGTCCCCGGCAAGGTCGCTGTCGCTGAAACCTATCAGTGTTGGCTTGCTCGTGGAGCCCTTTCTGTACCTGCACCCGTACTCCATCGTCCCGCTGATGTAGCGCAGAATTTGCTTCACGGCAGCCCAGTGTGAAACCGTAGGTGCCTCCATGTACCTGCTCACCATCCCGACGGCGTGCGTGATGTCAGGACGGGTGTTGCAGAGATACCGCAGACTGCCGACGAGGCTCCTGTAGCTCGTCGCATCCTGCACGTCGCCAACGCCCGCCTTGTTCAGCTTCAGGCGGTTGTCCATCGGCGTCTGACAGGCATTGCAGCCTGCCAATCCTGCAGCTTCCAAGATCTTGCCAGCGTACGCGCTCTGGCAGAGCGTGACCGTGTCTGCCTCTTGCTTGACCTCGATCCCGAGGTAGTAGCTCAGAAGACCAAGGTCGCTCATCTCGAACAGATTGTGCATCTGCTCCTTGAACGCGGCGATGTCGTTGGCGTCCGTGCCGGTGATGATTAGATCATCTACGTAGACGCCGACGAGCAGCGTCGTCGTGCCACTGTTCTTCTTGTACACGGCGTGCTCGACAGGACTCCGCTCGAACCCGAGCGATGTCAGCGAGGCGTCCAGCTTGGCGTTCCAGGCACGTGGCGCCTGACGAAGTCCATAGAGCGCCTTGCGCAGCCGCAGTACCTTGTTCTCGCCGTTGGGGTCGATGTAGCCTGGTGGCTGGTGCACGTAGACCTCCTCCGCGAGATCGCCGTTCAGAAACGCGGACTTCACGTCCATATGATGCACCTGCCACCCACAATGTGCGGCGAGTGCCAGCAGCAGGCGTACGGTCTCCATGCGTGCTACTGGGGCGAACACCTCGTCGAAGTCGACTCCCTGCCGCTGCGCGTATCCTTTCGCGACGAGCCGCGCCTTGTGCTTAAGCACATGACCTGGAGGATCTTTCTTTACCTTGTACACCCATTTGAGACCAATGGCTTTGTGGCCGTGCGGGAGCGTGGCGAGCTCCCAGGTGTCGTTGTTGCGTATCGACGTCAGCTCGGCGTCCATGGCGTCCTTCCAGCACGCCTCACTCAGTGCAGCGTCCACTGAGACAGGTTCTTCAGCAGCCACGAGGCACAGTTCATCGTCGTGCTCCTCCACATCGGCCTTCATGATGTAGTCGTTGTAGATGGGGTTGGGCTTGACGATGCCGTGGCGTGCTCTCGTGATCATCGGGTGCTGCAGTCTTGGAGGTGTCGTGGATGCCGCACCCGTGCCCGTTCCTGCTGCTGTCGATGAAGATGTTGTAGTGGTCCATGGGGTTGTCCATGGCGTTGTCGCGGCAGGACTTGGTGTGGGCGTGCAGCTCCTCCGTACCGTGGTCTCCTGCCCGGCAGAGCTTTGTGCTGGTTTCTCTGCCGTGGCAGAGAGATCAGCTGCCGTTCCTGCCGTGGCAGAAACATCAGCTGCCTTTTCTGTCGTGGCAGCTGGGTGCGCGAACACTTCGACATGGAACGGCACGGCGTCGGCAGCCGTCCCGTTCTTCTCCCAGTCCCATCGTGCTCCTTCGTCGAAGATGACGTCGCGCGACACGTGCACGCGGTTCTTGACAGGGTCGTAGACGCGGTACGCCGCCGATCCCGGCTCGTACCCGAGGAGCACCATTGGTGTGCTCCTGTCGTCGAGCTTCGCTGGGTTTGGCTTCGTCACCTTCACATGCGCCACACATCCAAACACACACAGATAGCTTACGTCAGGCTTATAGCCATGCCATACCTCGAATGGAGTTTGCCCTTCCACGCTCTTCGTCGGTGATCTGTTCAGGAGGTAGACTGCAGTGGTCACAGCCTCCCCCCAGAACCGTGCGGGTACTCCCATTGCCTTCATCAGGCTCCGCGCGGTGGAGACGATCGTCTGGTTACGCCGTTCAACAACGCCGTTCTGTTGAGGTGAGTACGGCGCCGTCAATTGACGTCCGATCCCCTCGTCTGCGCAGTACTCGGCGAACGTGGCCACGGTGAACTCGCCACCGCGGTCAGTGCGAAGTAGGCGCAGCTTGCGTCCTGTCTCCACCTCTGCTCCGACCCTGAATCGTTTGATCGCCGTGGCAGCCTGGTCTTTGGTCGTCAGCAGCGTGAGCCACATGTACCGGCTCTTGTCGTCGACGAGGAGCAGGAAGTACCATCTTCCCGCCGGTGTCGACGGCGTGATGGGACCACACAGGTCCCCGTGCACCAGGTCGAGGATGCCTTCCGCGCGCTTCTTCGCCTGCTGGGGAAAAGGTGCGCGCCTCTGCTTGCCTGCAAGACAACCATCGCAGAGTTGTTCTACGTGGTCGATCTGCGGCAGTCCGCGCACCATGGCTTGGCGCGCGAGCTTCCTGAGTGCGTCAAAGTTGAGGTGCCCATAGCGCGCGTGCAACTTCCAGGAGTCGTCGGCGTGCACCGCTGCGAGGCACACCGGCGTCGTGGTGTCCAGCGTGACGACGTACAGGCGATTACGCGCCCGTGGCACCTTGGCGAGCAGTTTCTGCCGCCTGTCGAACAGCTTCAGGAAGCCGTTGCAGAGCTCGATGCGGCAACCGTTCTCCTCGAGTTGTCCAAGGCTGACGATGTTGCTGCGAAGACGTGGGATGTAGTACGCGTCCGTGAGTGCGCGGTGGTCGCCGTTGCCGCAGGAGAACAAGATCGTCCCTCGTCCCTTGATCTCCATGACGGACCCGTCGCCGAACTTCACTGTGCCGCCAATGGTGGTGTCCAGCTCGGTGAAGACGTCGCAACGTCCAGTTATGTGGTTACTGGCGCCGGTGTCCAGGAACCACTTGTCGTTGTCCTGGTTTGCGGAGGTGAGGAAGACTCGATCCTCCACAAGGTTGACGCGCTCCGTCGTGCCGCTCGTGATCAGCGTGGACGCGTCCGTCGTTGCACCCTGATTCGTGGTCGCCATGAGGAGAGCTGGCCCTTCGTCGTCGCTGAAGGTGCACGCTTGCACCAGATGCAGCGCGGGTTTGTCCTCCTCCGCCACGGCCAGATGGGCTTAGGGTTTACCCTTCCGTTCACGCCGCGACTCAGGACAGTCCCGGGATATGTGCCCTGCGACCTTGTTGCAGTTGTAGCACTTGATCCCGGACATGTCTCGCTCGCCGTTTGAACCACGGCGATCGTTGCCGTTGTTCTTGTTCTTGCCGCGGCCGTTCCCCTTCGCGCCGCCGCCGTTGGAGCTGGATCCTTGCCCGTGCTCCTTCTTCTTCCCGCGCGTGTTCCACTGCTCCTCCGTTAGGAGCAGTTGGCTCCCCGCGTTCTCCGTGCTCCCGATCGAGCATCTCTCCGCCGATGAGCGTAGGCGGCCGATCAGCTCCTCGACAGACATGCCGTTGAGATCGAGAAGCGTCTCGATCGAGCACGCGATCTGTGCATACTGAACAGGAACTTCACGCAGGAATTTCTGAACAATCTTTACCTCATCCACCACATCGCCGAGAGATCGCAGGTTGTTGGCGAGGTTGGTGATCCGCATGCCGAAGGCGTCGAGAGTCTCGCCGTCCTTGAAGGCGATCTGCTCGAACTCCTTGCGCAGGCGCTGCGCCGTGGCCTCCCGTGCGCGGCTCACCCCCATCCTCATCAACTTGATCGCCTCCCACGCCTCTGCCGCCGTATCCTTCACCGCGAGGACGGGCACCATCTCAGGTGGTACCGCGCGCAGCAGCGCTGAGAGCGCCGCCATGTCCTCGCGATCGTCCGACACGCCCATGCCGGACACGGCGTCCCACAGGCCTTGTGCGCGCAGGTTGATCTTCATCACCAGCGCCCACTCAATGTAATTCGTGGCCGTGAGGGAGGGGTAGACGATGTTGTTGCCGAAGTTCGTGCGCTCCTGCACGACGCGCTCGTGAATGACGACCTCGCCGCCACCGCCGTTGCCGCCGCGCAATGGCGAGGCTGCGGTCTCTGGCCCGTGTACGTGGTTGTGCCGCCGCCGCTGTACCGTCCGCGGCTGGAATGTCGTTGTCGCCGTTGCCGCGGTTGCTGCCACCCCCGTCGTTAGGCGGCGTCGCCGGCGTGCCTGATCGCTCGTGCGACATGATCGTGCCCTCGGATCGCAGGCGGCTCTGATACCACTTGTTGGAATCAAACTCTGAACTTAACTGACAGAGAGGTTTTGTGCTGCGCTCAATCTTGCAGCGTTTTCCGTTTTCATTACTGAATAAATAGAACTCAAGTACAGGAGGTGTCCGAGCTTCACGGCCGTGCCATCCCACGACCACCCGTCCACTACCTGGTGATGCCGCCATGCGCGCACTACTTCGTGCCATCCCACGATACGCGCACAGCAGCTCGATCTAGCTACAAACGAGGAAGAAGCAGTCAAGGCAACGAACAGACTCGTGCGCATGCTGCGTTTGTTTCTGAAACTGAAAACTACCTAAGCTAGATACATGGACGTCAGGGTTACAGAGTCAACAAGCATCCCGCATCGACTCGGTGAAACGTTCTCGCCCGTTGTCAAACCGGCGTCTATTCGCACGGTGCTCACCATGGCGTGCTCTCGAAACTGGCCTGTCCATCAGCTGGACGTAAAGAACGCGCTCCTCAACGACGTACTAGACGAGCAGGTTTTCTGCTATCAACCGGCTGGTTTCACGGATCCTCAACGACGCGACCATGTCTGAAAGCTCGCGAAGTCTCTCTACGGCTTAAAGCAGGCTCCCCGCGCATGGTTCATGTGCTTCGCGACGTTCGCTGTTACCATCGGATTCGTCGCCTTGCGCTCTGACGCGTCGCTGTTTATCCTTCGGTGGGGCTCCGACGAGGCCTTCCTCGTCCTCTACGTCGACGACATCGTCCTCACTGCCTCCTCCGACAAGCTTCTCCGCGACCTCATCGACAAGCTCAAGCTCGAGTTCGCCATGAAGGACATGGGGCCGCTGCACTACTTCCTCGGGATTCAAGTCCGTCGTACACCTCGTTGCTTCTTCCTCAGCCAAGAGCAGTACACTGCGGAGATTCTTCAGAGGGCGGGCATGGTTCAGTGCAAACTCGCTATCACGCCTGTCGACACCTTCCCCAAGGTCTCTGCGACTGCCGGCGCTCCTGTTGATGATCCCTCCGAGTACCGCAGCCTCGGTGGCGCCCACCAATACCTGACCATGACGCGCCCCAATCTTGCTTATGTTGTCCAACAGGTTTGTCTGCACATGCAAGATCCCCGCGCTGGTCATCTTGCCGCCCTCAAGCGCATCCTTCGGTACGTCTGCGGCACCACGAGCTCTGGTATCTTCCTCCCGGCTTCGTCTTCCCTCGACATCATCGCCTACTCGGATGCCGACTGGGCAGGATGCCCGGATACACGGCGTTCCACCTCCGGTTACTGCGTCTATCTCGGTGGCGCCTTGGTCAGTTGGTCCTCCAAACGCCAGGCCACCGTTTCTCGTTCGAGTGTGGAGGCGGAGTATCGCGCCGTCGCGAATGCCGTCGCTGACTGCGTATGGTTGCGCCAAATCCTTACCGAACTCGGTTCTCCTCTTCCCAAGGCCACGGTGGTCTTCTGTGACAATGTGTCAGCAGTGTATCTGTCCACCAACCCGGTTCATCATCGACGAACTAAACATATTGAGTTGGATATTCCCTTCGTGCGCGAGAAGGTGGCTCTCGGCGAACTTCGAGTCGTTCATGTGCCTAGTACTCAGCAGCTTGCTGATATCATGACCAAAGGGCTGCCTATGGCATCGTTTCAGTCATCCCGGTCCAGTCTTTGTGTCTTATCAAGCAACGACGCTGAGACTGTGGCAGAGTGTTAACTGAATTCGGTATTCAGTGTTAGTTTGTTAGGATTATTCAGTGTGTCTGTTAGTATCTTAACTACCTCTAGCTACATATAACCATCAGCCCAATCTTGCTTTGTGTATACCGCAAGATATGTGTGTTGTTTTGTAATGCTATATATAGCAACCGATTTATATCAATAAACTCAGTTGCCCAATTGCCGATCTCCTCCTACGTAGTTAGCTCTGGCTCTTTCAGCGACGAGGAACGGCCGGAGTCGACGGCGATAAACGGCGAACGACTGCGACCCGAGACGAGCTAGGGTTAGGGATTGGGGAAGAACCGAGAGGAAAGAAGATAGGGCGCGAGTGAGAGAAGAAGAGAGCGATGCGGACGTCTCCACATCCTTATCGTCGCGAGAGAGGGGTTAGCAGGAGCAGCACGGCTGCTCGGGAGAGGCGACATGGCTGTCCGTCCTTCTGTCTCGAGGAAGAAGAAAGAGGAAATAAACGCTGGTTTGCAGAAAACCCCCTGGGTTTTCGGAAAACTACAGAAACAGTTGAAACAGGCCCCTGCTCACTGTTTTGGTTTTATTTTTGATTCTAAACCTTACCAAGAGGTCCTAGAAAGGTTAAGTTTGAAATGAAATATTTATTTCCACTTATATATAATTTGAATGTTTAATGCATTTTGAATTCTTTTCTCAAGTGAATTGAATTTAGACATGTTTTCCCACTTTCTTTCATTAACTTTGTGTTTTACTTTATTGAACTTTAGTGATGCCCTTTTTCAACATGAGGATATTTGTCCCTTTGTTATAATTTAATTTAGGGATTTGTTATCTTCAAATTTTACTATGATTTGAGGTGGCAATTGGAATGTTTTGTGTCACTCTGACACATTTAGCAGATGAAAAGAATGTGAGCATACTTGACTCATTTTTTTTATGAAGAGGTGTGTCATTCACCTCTTTAAGTTTGGTGGTGTGTTGTATTAACATGGAAACATTTTCCCCATGTTATATTTTGATCATGGAAATGGGTATCTTTTATTTCTAAATCGATTTGCTATTTTGGCTCAAAGCCAGTAGGTGATTTGACATGTTTCACTAAGTTAAATTTTATGGCTTCCACCAAAAAATTTTGGTATATTGAAACCAAAGAGAAGATTATTTTTATGGCATTATCTCTTTGTATAAATTGTTTTCATAAAATGGAAAAATGCATTGAGGTTTTGTTTCAAATATTTATTCAAGAGATGAATATTCAAATATATGTTTTGATGGTTTAGGACCATGACTGCAAGGTACTGAAATCTTTGAATACCCCAATTAGTGGTCTGGTGATTGGAATATTCCAGGCAACACTGAATTGTGGGTGAATAGGAGTAGCAAAATGAATCATTATGATTCCTAAGAAGAGTATGCACAATGCATTATTTCAACCTCATGACAAGCATGAGAGATTGCCAAATAGCTTGGTTGTGATCCCTCACACATAAATCATGTGAGAACATGATCACTTGTTCCTGGAAGCATAAATTGGAATTCATGCCTAAGATTAGGTCTTATGGTAATATAGTAGATATGATGATGATTTTAGAATTCTCCACACTCCATCATCCATTAGATGATCTTAGAGAGAAGCACTCCCTCCTGATAGAGTTAATGTCCTTGAAATATATATCTGGAAAATACATATGGGAGTTGTGAAATGAATATCCTTGACATATTACCACTGATGCTTTCATGTTATTCCCAATTCCATATGGCCAAGTCTCACTTTCCTTGAGAATGAATTATTAATTCAACCAATAGATGATTATCCATTAGTGATATTGTGGCTCCTCACTTATGTGAATCTTTTATTCACATGGTCATGAAAGATGATACATGTGACTCCTAGATATGGATATTAATTATATAGACTTATGATTTGGATTACTTTCTCATTGGTTATGATCCCCTTGGAGAAACACCATAAATCCATATGTGACTTTACTTTCGCATTGATCCTTCTAAACAAGAAGTAGATATTCAAGACAAATTCTTCTTGTCCTATATTGAAGTTCCAACATCACTTGTCTCACCCTTGTGGTGAGGACAATTCAATTTAACCAAACCAACTTTCTTGGGGTTGGTGGTATATGAATGTGTATATAAGTTATGACATCAAATGGCCTTATGCGTATAGAAGAATTTGTTAACAAGGTTATAAAGCTTGTCACCAAATTACTTTATATATTCATGTGGATAGGAATTTATTGTCCTAGATTATTAGACCTTTTATTCATTTACATATGACACTCAATTGTTTATGCATACAAAAGTGGGCTGTTAACAAGGTCATGAGGCTTGTTAGTAAACTACTTCTATATAACCCTAAAATTAGAATGTCACACCATTTCCTGAGAGATTGTCGGAGAGTGACTCCCACGGAACAGGGATAGTCACACCCTGAAGAGTAGTTCGAAGGGGGATTGAACACGGAGGTCAAACAACCCTCGAGAGGCTCGACGACAATGTTCGCCGGGCCTGGAGAGGGACAACACGACAAAGATGAACATCGTCCCGTACCCAGGTTCACGGCCCTCATGAGGAGGTAACACCGCTACTCCTGCTTGTCTTTATTGCACTGTGGGGGCTACAGTACAACGAGCTTGCCGATGGCTCTCTTGAGGCAGTTTGGTGCTTGAAGAGGGAAGCTATGATCTTCTTCCTCCTCGAGCAGTTGGCTATCTTACACACTTGGCTAGGGTTCCAAGGGTTCAGAGTGCAAGTAGCCGATCCTCTGCTATGGCGGTGCTCCTGCTCCTTTTATAGGCGCCTCGGGCCTCATCCTTGCGCTGTACGCAGTGGGTGGGTTCCCACATGGCAGTGGCGCAAAGGAGAGGGAGTCAACCGCCGTAGAAATGTCCATGGACGCGGTTCATCCGTGCTAAAGTTAGCAGCGGTGGCCGACAAGCTGCAGACTGCACATAATGGTTCGCAGGCGTTGCAGGGGTCGTGGCGGAGCCCACGATGACGATCTTCTTGGAGCGTTGCGCTGTCCAGCCGCTTTATCACCAAACAGGAAAGTCCTTGCTGTCCTGGCGCGGGCGGCGCAGCTTTGTTGACTCCTTTATCACCAGAATGGCAACAATGGTGCTCGCGTCACTTTGCGGCTGCTGTAGAGGCCATGTGCGCCCTACAACGGTTGCTTGGCCGCGAAGTGTCTCCACAGGGCCGTGGTGGCCTGTGGAGAGGTTTCCGTTGATTTCTCTCCAGGCAAGTAGAGCCTTGGGGAGTCTCTTGAAGCACGGGGTCCTCTTCAGGACCTCAAGAGGAGTTGCCTCTCGAGGGTCTCTCCAAGTGGTGGCTTGGTCCTTAGTCGTTTCATCGAATCTATCGCGTGCAAGGCCTGTGGAGAGTGGGCTCTACACACCCTGGTCCTCACTGGGTCGACAGTAGCCCCCGGGCCCGCGATGGGCGCGGCTGAGCCCATGGACGCATCTGGAGCGTCGTGGGCCCAAAGTGTCCGCCGGCCCGAGCCACGCGTCACTCAGATGAGCAACGGCCACGCACGATCTGGGGCGTGCGACGTGGGGGGTCCCACCACGCCCCGGTAACTGCTCCGGACAGGACATAAAGCCTGCGTGCCGTGGCGGGGAGCCGTTACTACTCCCCATTCTTCTCGCAGAAGCCTCCTTTGTCTCGAGCTCTCGGCTTCCGCTCTTCGGCGCGCTCGTCTCCTTCTTCCTCCAGTTTTCCCGCCTCCTTCCTTGACTTTCTCCGGCGATGAGTCCTGCCAAGGGCAAGGGCAAGGCCGCCATGGCTTCATCCTCGCAGGCGGCGCCTGCCGCACCCGCGTACGGCGCGGCATTGATCGGGGCACGCGTCCAGGATGCGGCGGTCAACAAGCTCTGCTACTTGGTGGCATCACAGACCAACGAGCATGGCGCCACCGTGCTCCGGTCCGTAGAGCTCGGGAAACGCCCGCAAGGGTATTACCCCATCTTTCAGCACTGCGTTGCTGCAAGGCTGGTGCCGCCGTTCTCTCCGTTCTTGGAGGCGGTGCTGGCGTTCTACGAGATCCAACTTCTGCACCTCCACCCGAACTCCGTCCTCATCCTCGCCATCTTCGCCTACCTCTTCGAGGCGTACCTGGGCGTGGAGCCCACGGGGGGCCTCTTCAGGTGCTTCTACGCGCTCCGGAACACGGCGTGGAACAAGCGCTCCGGATGCGTCTCCTTACGCATCGTGGACGGCATGGGGACCGTCTACATCCCTATGTCGTGGAATGAGGACAAGCCCGTCACGGCGGTGACGAAGAAGGTGGACGACTTCCGCCAGCGGTGGTTCTACGTTGGCGTAGAAAAGGCGTGTCCCTTCCTCAGCATCCCCGACGCGCCGCCCGTGAAGAACTCGAACCGGGGCAAGGCCTCCTTCAGCGGCGCGGCCAATGCAATCTTGATAGGCTGCCTGAGCTACCTCCGGGGGGAGGGCATCACGGGGCAGATCATCGTTGCAGAGATTGCGACACGCCGCATCGCTCCACTCCACGGGCACACGACGCCGACGCGGATGTACTCAGGTGTGACGCCCGAAAATCGCTACTATGTAGATTTAAGCGATCCCGCCGGAATCCGCATAATAACGATTTTAGGTCGGCCACCAGACATAATCTGCACACCGAAACATGCGCATTATGTGGGAGGAATTGTGATAACATTACAACAGTTCCGATACATCCACAAATACAACAGAAGATAAATAATACAACAACGACTCGAACGAGTCAAGATACAAATGATACAATACAAAGATTCAAATGACAACGGAAGCAAAATAGTATCCGACTACAGATAAGATACAAATTGTACTAAGAGTCTTGAAGATAAGCGATGGCGCCATATCCCTGCCCAGCCAAGCCGGAGGGATTCCCAAGCTAACGTCTTCAGACTTCAAACCTATTGACTGCACATAAAGCACACCCCAAAAGATGGTCAGGGTACTCCCTGGCAAGCAAAACCGACTTGCTTACTTTCTACACCATCTCCCAAAATATAGGGGAGGTGGACTTAGCGGTAACAGCACTAGCAACCTAAA
The DNA here is from genome assembly GCA_026929855.1 of Poa annua. NCBI lineage: Eukaryota > Viridiplantae > Streptophyta > Magnoliopsida > Poales > Poaceae > Poa > Poa annua. The sequence goes on from CM049427.1 coordinate 101,210,868, forward strand.
GAGACACGCTACAACTTCCGTCTAATCAGAGAGGTGTAAGAGAGCGCATAAGATAAATATCTACAACTAACACCAAACATAACCCATTCTCGGATTAACCCCCTCAACCAAGTATGAGGAAGCAATTCGGGAATACTCACACATTGAAAAAAATTTAGTTACCAGTTATTGTGAAAGTAATTCTATATTACTAGTCAGGTTAATTAACAATGATTAGATGTAAGTTGTCTATGATCTTATTAGCCAGCATCATCACCAAGTCGTCCATAACCGTGGACACGGCTCATCGATAAGATTATACCCTGCAGGGGTGCACTACTGGACCCGTACTCGTTCGATCAACCCCAAAAATACAAACCAGAAGGTAGGGCATCTCAACACGGCAAATCTCTTCTCTACAACCCATCCAGGGAACCGCATGATTGTGTGCACGGCTAATCAGGTCCAGTGCCCGCGGGATCGACCTTCATAGCACTCTAAGAACGTGCCACCCTATATGAGAATCGACTACTCCATCATCATGAGATCGTTAGGTAACCATATGCATGCATCAAATGGAAAGCCCGAACTACTTGCGGCGCCCTGGATAAGAGGCGGATTAGATCGAAGCCGCGGGGGGGGGGCTCCATAGAGCCTCCCACAAGCGGTTAGTGCGCCAAAATTGGATCCGAGGACAAGAACTGAGTTCCTAGGTCGACACATAGCAGAACAAAGCACCTCGCAAGGCCTTCCGCCGGTGCCTTATCTTTTAATTATAATACCCCAATATAAGACAACATTTTATTAAGTTAGAATAACCTATCATGCTAAGCAGGTGAAATTAAATAAGACATACAGACGACTCGCACAAACAACTCTAAGCATGCGCTACGACTCGCAAGGCTAACAGATAAACATACAACATGTTATGGGATGTGGGGGTGAAGCTATGTCGGCTACAGGATAAACATATGATGGGATCGCAATTCAAGAATCGTAACTAGGATAGCATAGATCAAAAGGCAAGGATGAAAGACAATGTATAGGTAAACAAGCAAACTTTGCTTGCCTAGAATCCCGCATGGAAGCAGATCTTGTCGTTGCTCACACATCTCAAAGTCTTATCCGCGAAGAAGCAACAAACACTGGAAAGCGTAAAAGATGCATTTACAACTACGGCAAAAGATTCAGCATGATCATACGATAATGATGCATGGCATGACAAGATGCAATACAATACAGATAATCCAAATTAAGCGGGAAAACAACCCCGGCAATTAATATTTAGGTGCAAGTTATTTATTTACCAGCAATATTAAATGTTGGTTAGCATGGCAACACATGGCATGGGTGATCTAATTAAATTAAATTAAATGGAATAGGGCATTATATATTTATTACCCCTAACATTCCATATTTAATTATTAGTTGCAATTAAATACTAAGCAATTAAAATAACAGATGCAAAATGACCTACAAATGGCATATTAATATTTATTGCATTTTTCTGATAAATAAACATATAAAGATTATTTTATTTGGAGTTATAGAATTAAAGTTATTAGCATATTAAGTTTAGGGGTGTTTCTGAAAATGATAGGGACTTGTTCGTGATGGGAGAAATTCCAGTGAGGGTTCAACTGTTAGAACAGAAAGTTCAGGGGCTCGGGTGTAAATTGCAGCGCCTGGAATTCTTCTCGGACTTTTCTCACCGAAAAGAGACACACCACAGCGACTGTCGTGCGGGCCCATCTAGCCTCGGTGGCGCGGGTGTGTTGCGCGGGCTCCCGCGGTCACTGACCAGCGGGGCCCGCCGGTCAGGGTGGAATTAAAGATGCAAAAAGTGGGTATTATTGCTCACGGAGCGGAATCAGTGGTGCTAGCCACTAGGACCGGTGGGTGATTGTGTTAGGGAGAGAGTTCGTTAGCTTAAGAGGTGGATGAATTGCTCTGTTTACTGACGAAACTGCATCTGGCCGGAGACCGGCACATCGGCGGCGGGAATCGGCCAACGGCGACCACGACCGGGCCACGCTGGGGCGGGCGGGTGTGCGTCCAGGGTTGCTGTGAGGTGCAGTGTTTGAAGAGAGAGAGAGCAGGGGGCAAGCAGCTTGTGCGTGAGGTTCTCCGGTCGTCCATGGCGTCACCGGCGGCTCGGGGACGAGCTCATGGACCGATTCGGCGACTCCGGCCAGAAAAGGATATGGGAACTACGGGAATGGAACCCGGGCTCACCGTGGGGGGTCGTCGGAGGAGGCGTTCGTGCTCGGGGAAGTTGTTGTCGCCGGAATTGGGAGGCGGACGTCCGCCGGCCATGGTGGAGACGAGGACGAGGGTGACTGCCACGAGCGCTCCCGGCTCGATTCCTGTGGTGGAGAGGATGGAGAGGTCGTCGCGGACCTCCGGGGCTCCTCCTATGGGCTTCGACGGCACCGGAGCGGGGGAGGGACGGCGTGGTGCTCCGGTGGTAATTTTCGGGGAGAAAAGCAGAGGAAGGAGAAGGGAAAGAACAGGGGAGAATCGAGGGAGATGGTGGCGGCGCCGAAGGGGGGAGGAGGAAGGAGAGGCTAGGGTTTGGGCAGAGGCGCGGATCGGCTTTAAGGAGGGCAAGGGAGCAGGTGGAGGTGGGGGCGCCATAGCCCTTTTTCTGCCTCGCTGTAAAGCCAGGAAGAAGACAAGGGAGGGGAAGAGTGGGCCAGAGGTGGGCTTTGGAGATGGGCCAGGTGAGTATTTTTCTTCTCTGCAATTTTTTATTTCTTTTATTTAATTCATTTATGTTTTATGTTTTTAAAATAAAATAGAAGAATAAAAGATATATAACTTTTGGTCAAATAATTATTATTTCAAAACACACCATTTAATATATTAGTTTGAATATTTGAATTGACGAGGTGTTAACTCGACAAGTCCCAGGGTTGTGCACCCCGGGTTGATTGATGGGGAGAGAGATGAGTGCAAGGTGATCACGACGGCTGACAAGCGGGGTTTACCCAGGTTCAGGCTCCCGGAGGATAACACCCTACTCCTGCTTGTCTGGTTATTGATGCGAGTAGCGATTACAATGGCGAGATTGCGATCTCGCTAGGGTTTGTCGTAGTGGTTATGAACGTGTCCTCTAGGACGGGCAACCCTCCTGGCTTTATAGGTAGCCAGGTCTCGGGTGGTTGATACAGATACGGTAGGTTACAAGACCTAACCGAGTTGGACTAGGGCACAAGGTACCCCGAGTGGGCCTTCCGCGGGCCTTTCCATCCTTGACGCGGCCCAGGTAGCATCATCGTGGGCTACCCGCAAGGTAGCCCCACGTCAGTAGCCCCCGAGTGCTTGGTCGAAGCGTAGAGTCGGACAAAGGACTCCTTCTTCCTGGACGCGCCGTTGGATTGCTTGATCTTGAGCTTGAACTCGAATTTCTTCAGTCGAACCAGCCACTCCCGATCGGAGTAATCTGTGCAGTCGAATTATTTTGTCTTCATCTTCTTTGCGAAGCTTGCTTCTGCTCAGCCTGCTTTTGGCTTATTTGTTGGATGGATTCGGCTGCTCGAGCTTACTGCGTTGCCACTCGAACGGTTTCTTCGGGTGCTCGGATCGTTGGCCGATCCTACCTTGCTGATTTCGGCTGCGAAGCCTACTACTCGAATGATTTCTTCGAGTTTCTTCGGTTGATTTTGGAGCCGTTGGCTTGGTGACGTCATCGATGACGATTCGTCGCACGCCTCTGCGCCCGATGGGACGTGACGTGGTGGGCCCCGCTGTCAGAGCTGACCACGGTCCGCAGTTGTCACGTCTCCGAAGTGGGCGCGAAATTTGCGCGGCGCGATGACGACGCCTCGGTTCCCGTGCGTAGTGGAGGGAATTGGCGGCGACGGTTGGTTTCTCCGTGCGACACGTGGACGGATGGATGCTCTCGCTCGGAGCCATTGCCTGATGGACGGTTGAGATGCCGATCTTCGAGGAATAAGTACCGCGCTTTGGCTTTTGGGATGTCATCTTCTCCAATCCATTCTTGCCATTCTTCTCCTCCTGCGCTCTGCCATTACCGCCGCCATCCCGAGCTCCAAACACTCCGTCCGCGCACCTTGCGACCTAGGCGATGGGCAAGCCGAAGAGCGTCGCTGGCTCCTCCGCCGCCGCTGACGACGCCGGGGTGATGAAGAAGCCCGAGGGTGATTGGCAGAGGTCGTCGACGAAGAAGAGCGATGTGGAGCTGCTCCGCGCGCAGGGCATGCTGCCGCCCGCCGACCAAGTCCAGGTACGAGTCCCTGGCAAGGAGGTCTTCCCCACTCCTCGCGATGGGGAACGTGTTTGCTTCGCGGACTTCATTCCGCGAGGCTTCGGGTTCCCCATGCACGATTTCGTGCGTGGTCTCCTGTACGCCTATGGGGTTCAGATCCACGATCTGACCCCCAATGGCGTCTTGAGCATCGCGGGCTTTATCGTGCTCTGCGAGTGCTTCTTGGGTGTCGCGCCCCACTGGGCGCTGTGGAAGTCGCTCTTCCTCGTTCGCAAGAACGTGGGGAAGAGTGGGCTGACCTTCCCAGTGGGTGGCTTCGGAATCCAGGTACGCGGTGACACCGCGTACTTTCAGATGAAGAAGTCCGACTCCGTCCAAGGGTGGCGCCGGAGATGGTTCTACGTCCAGTCGAACGGCGACGGACTGGACGCATTCGACAGCAAGCGCGGACTGCGGAAGACCGCCGCCTGGGCGCACCCGCTGTCTGCCGTGGAGAAGGAGGCTGTGCGGCCCCTGCTGTCCCTGCTGCATGAGCTGACTCAGACCCTTGGGCGTGATGCGGGTGGCGTCTTTCTGATGGCCACCTTCTTCCGTCTTCGGGTGCAACCGCTCAGCGCCCGGCCTCACCCGATGTGGGTCGCCGAAGGCGTCAGCGCCAAGCCGCTGGAGGACGATGAGGTGGAAGCCAGTGTCAGGTCCATCACCAACCTCCGAGCCGCGGACGCGTGCAACGTCAGGTGCCCAATTTCTCCTTACGGGGCCTCGAACCCCGTTCCTGAGGTAAGTCTTTTATTGTCTTCTCGCTTACCTTCTTCGACTTGAGTCTACCTTTCTTTCTGATTCGACTTGCGTCTATTTGTCTCAGGGCCGGGATCTTTTCGTCAGCTGTCCTCCCCTCCCTGAGAACGGTCCCGACGATGAGTCGAGGTTTGTCGAAGAGGATGACGAGGACGAGGAGATTCCCTCCGCGCATTCTCCCCGCGACGAGGTGGAGGAGGAAGATGAGGTGGAGGAACCCGCGAGGAAGAAGCGGAAGCTTCCCATTCGCGGTGAGTCTGCCACTGCGTCATCACCTGCCCGGGGCGTGGACGCTGCTGAGGAGGAGGTCGCCGTAACGTCTCCTGGTGCTCGTTCTTCGGGTGGCTGGGAGGAACCTCTGAACGTTCCCCCGGTCAACTCCGCGGCGCCACGCTCGTTCGCGCGGATGCCTTCGCCTTCCCTGGAGAGCTACGATGACGCCGGCACCCCCAGGTTAGTTTCTTTGTAATGTGTCCATCCAGTTGTACTTTGCAGTCTGGACGTTTCTTGATTCGATTGGTGCTCTTGTTTCTGCTGCAGCCATCGTTCGGATGATGTTAGCTCCCCCCTTCGGGACGTGGAGCTCACATCTGCCCCTACGGCTGGCTTGAGGACGCCAGTGGTGGTGGAGAAGGTGCATGCTGAGCCTGCCGGTATTGCATCTTCTAGCCGCGTGCTTCCTTCGGCTGCGGAAGACCTTGAACTCCTGGACCACGTAAGTCTTGCATGCTTCTTCTTTGTGTTCTTTGATTTTCATCGGGTGCGCGATCAGCGCTCCCGATGGGAGTAGCCCCCGAAGGTGTGGGTGACTAGTATAGTCGCCCGCAACTTTATTAACTTCTTGCTTTTATTTCAGCCTTACTATCGCCAGCAGCTCGACGCAGCCGCAGCTTATGTTCGCCTGGAGAAAGAGAGGGACCAACTGCATTCCTCGCTGGACCAGGCTACTGGGCGGGTTGATGAGCTTGAGAAGGCTCTTCGCGAGTCCCAAGAGCGGGAGCTGGCGCGGGTTGCCAAGGAGAAGACACAAGTTGGTCGTCTCCTTTCGCTAGCCGGCGTACTTGGGGGTGAGTTTCGGCTTGACGCCTACTGAGTCTTTTGCTCTTTTTCTTGATCTGACTTTGAATTTTTGCGCAGAGACTTGCGGTGGAGCTCCTCCCGAAGATGCGTCGAGTGACACGGTTGACCTGGCCACCGCTGTTGGCTTCCTCGACCGGGTATGCGCCTACGCTTCGGACGCGCTGAAGAAGTCTTCGGCCGCGTTGCAGAAGTCGACTGGAGCTCTGGCCGTGGTGCACCAGAGCATCTTCCCGGGTGACCAGCCGCCGGCGAACGTGGACGCCCTGGCTGCGCCGTTTGAGGACGCGACTACCATCGCCGACTTCACGCGGTCGCAGACGGTACGCGGCTCCGAGCTCACCTTCCAGCTCTTATTAGGCCACCAAGTCCCCGGTGACTTCGAGAAGGTCGTCAGCGGTTTTCCTCGCAAACCCGACGGCCGGACCGCGTCGCTGAGTGGCATGAAGGAGCGCGCCTCGCAGCTGGCTGCGCAGCTTGTGGCACTCTTCGAGAGGGCCCTTGCTAAGGCGACTGAGACGGCAGCTCGGAAGGGCCGTTCCCGGTCGCAGTCTGCGGCCTTAGAGTAGGCATAGTTGTAGGAATGCGGAAGTTGCCGCGATCTGTATTTTGAATTTTATGCCTGTAATGAATATTGCCCTGTCGGGTCTTTTGGTCTTCGATAATGATTTTGCTGGTCTTCATTTCTCCTGAGTTGATTTGTGCTTCGTAGTCGCCTGATTGTATTGACTCTGCGTATCCCTGGCAGAGTGCTGCGCGCGATGATGTTCCGCCTTCGCCGGCGGCCGTGCCGAGTGGCGCGGCTTCTTCTTCGGGTGCTCGCCGTCGTCGGGCGGCGCCGGCTCCTCCACGCAGTGCCAATGATCAGCGTATAATCACATTTTTGAAGAACAAGGTGGCGGAGCTTGAGGCGACCCTGAAAAATACGGAGCGGCTGCTACAACGTTCTCAGTCGCATCCCACGGCGGAGTTCTCGCGACGTGAGGACTTTTTGCTTGGGGAGATCGACCTGATCAGCCGACAGCTGCAGGGTATGTATCCTCTTCTTGGCGGCTGCCTACCTTTTGTGGCTTTCCTTCTCGTTCTTAGTTTTATTTTATGTGCGCATACGTCAATCCCGACTGGGAGGCTGAGCGGGTTCGCGTTGAAGAGCGAGTCACCCGAGAGGCGTCCGGCAACTCGTACGAAGCTCGGCAGTTCTGGGTGAGCCACTCGAGGGGGCGCGTCGTTGCCACCATGCTTGATCGCACGTGGCGCGCTTCTTTTCTTCTGGAGAGCTGCCGGAAGATACTTTGGCACATCAATCGTGTGTACTTCCCGCATAATGCGCAGCCAAACGGGTTGTCTGCTTTGCTGGAGAGGTTCCGCGATGGCGAAGGCTTGAAGGAAGTCGTCGACGCCCAACTTGTGGCTGGTGCGAACGCTGCGTTGGCATACGTCCGGATGCACCGGCCACATCTTCCGCTTGAGCGGGTGCTTGAAGGCCTGCCGTGTGATGATGACTTCAACGAGACTCTTGCTGCTGCGCGTCGGATTATCCGGCAGGTTCAGGACCTGAGCGAGCGTCTTGTAGGGCCTCTTGATGCACCGAAGGCTGAACCTGCAGTGTAGAGTAGCTGTCGTCTGCTGTGCAGGGTTAGCTATAGGGTGGCAGATGTTACTGTGTAAGTATGACAATTGATTGAAATACTCTGGAATTGTAAGAGGTAATCTGTTTTACTCGAAAGTGAGTGCTTGATTTGGGCTTGTGACCTGTTTGGCGCAGTCGCCTAGAATGCTAGGCGGCGACCTAGTTTCTCAAGTGTGACCTGCATGCCGCAGTCTCTGATTATATCAGGTGGCGACTTAGGATTTCTGCGACTTGACCTGTATGGCGCAGCCCCCGAGTCGCTCGAGTGATGGCCTAGGATTTTGGCGAAGACCTGTATGGCGCAGCCCCCGGGTAGGTCGAGTGGCGGCCTAGGGTTACAAGTGTTACCTCTTTGGCGCAGCCCCCGAGTATGTCGGGTGGTGGCCTAGGATTTGGAACTTGACCTGTGCAGCGCAGCCCCCGAGTAGGTTCGAGTGGCGGCTGAGGATTTCTCTTGGAGGTCCTGTTTGGCGTAGCCCCCGAGTAAGTCGAGTGGCAGCCTAGGGTTACAAGTGTGACCTGTGTGGCGCAGCCCCCGTGTGTGGCGGGCTGCGCCCTAGGATTTTGAACTTGACCTGTATGGCACAGCCCCCGAGTCGGTCGGGTGGCGGCCTAGGATTTTTTGGCTTGGTACTTGTACGGCGTAGCCCCTGAGTGAGTTGGGTGGCGGCCTAAGCTTTTATTTCAACCTGTGTGGCGCAGCCCCCGAGTGGTTCGGGTGGCGACCTAGGATTTTTGATCATGCTTGTATGGCGCAGCCCCCGAGTGGTTCGAGTAGCGGCCTAAGCTTTTATTTCAACCTGCGCGGCGCAGCCCTCGAGTATTTCGAGTGGCGGCCTAGGATTTTTCATCTTTCTCTGAGTGACAGGTAAAGGAGACATAATTTCTTCAAATCACTTTATTGATTCTTGCGAACAGGCCGCCTCATTAAAACCCTTCCAGTCCCCGCAGGTACCCTGGTAAGGGAAAGAGTGCGTCTGAAACCTGCCGCGCTGATTTTCTTGTACAATGGTTGTTTTGAGCTAGGCGTAGAACCGGCGGAGCTGTGCTACGTTCCATGGGTTGCTGCAGTCTGCTCCTGTCTTTGAGTCCTTTAGGCGGTAAGCTCCATTGCCTATTGCTTCTGTTACAACATACGGGCCCTCCCATGGGGAGGCGAGCTTGTGCACCTTCTTTTGCTTGAGTCGAAGAACCAGGTCGCCTGCAACGAACGCTCTTGGTCGCAGCCTCCGAGTGTGATAATTGCGCAGGTCTTGCTGGTACACGGCTGATCGTGTCAGCGCGATGTCTCGCGCTTCGTCCAGGGTGTCTCTGCTGTCTTCGAGTGCCTCCTCTGCTTCCGACTCGTCGTAGGTGACTACTCTTGGTGCGTCGAACTTGATGTCGCAGGGGAGGACCGCCTCTGCACCGTATACCATGAAGAATGGAGTGTACTGGGTGGATCTATTCGGCGTTGTTCGCAGACTCCAGAGGACCGATGGAAGCTCTTCCACCCATGCGCCCGCTGCGCGTCTCAGGGGCACGCGCAGTCGTTTCTTGATGCCGCTACAGACTAGGCCATTGGCTTTCTCCACCTGTCCGTTGGACTGCGGGTGTGAGACGGACGCATAGTTGAGTTTGATCCCCTGCTCTGAGCAAAAGTCCTTGAATTCTTCGGCTGTGAAATTCGAGCCGTTGTCTGTGATGATCCCGTTTGGTACCCCAAACCTGAAGATGATTGACTGGATGAAGTTGACCGCTGTAGATGCAGTCGAACTTGTGATGGGCACGGCTTCGATCCACTTTGTGAACTTATCGACTGCGACCAGGAGGTGAGTGTGACCTCCGGGTGAGGATTTCTTCAGTGGGCCCACCATGTCCAGACCCCATTGGGCAAAGGGCCAGGCCAACGGTATCGTCTTGAGTTCTGATGCTGGGGCGTGTGGTTTGTTGGCAAATTCCTGGCACCCTGTGCATTTCTTCACCAGCTCCTCGGCGTCCTGCATGGCTGTCAACCAGTAGAACCCGGCGCGTAGCGCCTTGGCCACTAGTGCCCGACTGCTGGCGTGATGCCCGCAGATACCCGCATGGATGTCGAGTAAGATGGCTTGGCCGTCGACTGGATCTATGCACCTTTGCAGGATTCCTGAGATGCTTCTTTTGTAGAGTTCTCCGTTGATGACGGTGAGACTTTTGGAGCGTCTGATGATGCGCTTTGCTTCGACTGGATCTACTGGCAGCTTCTGATGTAATATGTATGCCAGGTATGGCCCTGTCCATGTGGCCTCGATTAGCATGACCTCCATGGGGACCTTTTCTTGGCTCGGCGGGTTGGCATCGCCTTTCTTTGTTTCTGTGCTTGCTGTACCCTGAGTCTTGATGGATCTCTGCGTGATGCACTTGAGGAAGACGCCGGGTGGGACTGGTACCCTGTCTGAGCCCATGTTAGCGAGGACGTCGGCTTCCTCGTTGCTTTCACGGCCAATGTGGCGCAGCTCGCAGCCGTCGAAGTTTCCTTCCATCTGATTGTAGAGGTCTCTGTAGGCGATCATGTTGTCGGCGACGGCGTCGCAGGACTTCATGGTTTGCTGTACCACCAGATAGGAGTCGCCGTAGATCATGAGGTGCGTGGCGCCGCAGTTCTTGGCCATCCTCATGCCGTGGATCAGGGCCTCGTATTCGGCTTCGTTGTTGGACGGCTTCGGGAAGTCCATCTGTAAGACATACTTGAGCTTGTCGCCTTTAGGGGAGATGAGCACGACTCCTGCCCCGGCTGACTTGAACTTCTTCGAGCCATCAAAGTACATTGTCCATGCGTTGGACAGGTCGGGGACATTTGGTAGCTGGGCTTCTATCCACTCGGTTGTGAATTCTGGGAGGACTTGGGCCTTGATAGACTTCGGGTGAGCATATTTCAGCCCCCATGGTCCTAGTTTGACAACCCACTTGGCGACTCGTCCTGTCGCGCGTTGGTTTGTGAGGATGTCTGCTAGTCCAGAGGAGCTTACCACCGTGATCGGGTGCTCGGAGAAGTAGTGGACGACCTTCCTGGAGGTCATGAATACTCCGTATGCCAGCTTCTGGTAATGAGGGTAATTCTGCTTGGACAGGGTGAGTACTTCGCTGAGGTAGTAGACTGGCCTCTGCACCGGGTGGCTGTGCCCTTCTTCTTCGCGTTCGACTACGAGCACCGTGCTAACCACCCTGTTCGTTGCTGAGACGTATAGGTACAGTGGCTCGTTTTCCAGTGGTGCCACGAGGACTGGAGAGGGTGTCAGTGTTTTCTTGAGATGGTCGAACGCGTCCTGCGCCTCTTGTGTCCACTCGAACTTGTCTGCCTTCTTCATCAGTTGGTAGAAAGGTAAGGCTTTCTCTCCCAACTTACTAATGAACCGGCTGAGAGCTGCGACTCGGCCAGCTAATCGTTGCACCTCCCTGAGCTTGGTTGGTGCTGGAATTGTGAGGATGTTTTGCACCTTCTCGGGGTTTGCTTCGATTCCTCTTGCAGATACAAGGTACCCTAGTAGCTCTCCGGCTGGTACGCCGAACACGCACTTCTCTGGATTGAGCTTGATCTGATATACGTCCAGCGCAGCGAAGACCTTGCGCAGGTCGTCGACTAGGGTATCCTCCTTTCGTGTAGTGACAACGATGTCGTCGACGTAGACTTGGACAATCTGCCCGATTAGCCCCTTGAGGCACGCTTGCATTGTCCGCTGGTAGGTGGCACCTGCGTTCTTTAACCTGAACGGCATCGTCTGGTAGCAAAAGACGCCGTCGGGTGTGATGAAGGCTGTTTTCTCTTCGTCCTCGACTTTCAGCCTGATCTGTTGGTAACCTGAGTAGGCATCCAGAAAAGATAGGCGTTCGCAACCTGCAGTCTAGTCGATGATCTGGTCTATCCGCGGGAGCGGGAAATGGTCCTTGGGGCAGCATTTGTTGACTGCGGTGAAGTCAACGCACATGCGTAATTTCTTCGTCTTCTTTTTCTCAACTAGAACCGGGTTGGCGACCCAGTCCGAGTCCTTGATTTCTCGGATGAACTTGGCGTGTAGTAGTCTGTCGACTTCCATGGTGATCACGTCTCGTTTGGGTCCTGAGAAGCGTCGCATGGATTGCTTGACTGGCCTCGCGTCCTTGTGGACTTTTAGAGAGTGCTCGGCGAGTTCCCTGGGTATCCCTGGCATGTCAGAGGGTTGCCATGCAAAGATTTTCCAGTTCTCACGTAGGAACCCGACGAGCGCGCTTTCCTATGCGGGGGTCAAACTCGATGAGACCTTGACCGTCTTTCCACTGTCAGTCGGATGGACTTGGTGGGTGACGGTGTCGTCATTCGTGTTGAACGCTGCGTCTTTGGCAGGCTTCTTGCGAGCCGGGAAGATGGTCTTGTCGTTGTCGGCTGATATGGCTTTGAAACGCTCTTCGACGCCGAAGGACTCGGAGATCTTGGCAAACTCGCGGTCGCAGCTGTTGGAGAGCCCAAAGTCACCGCGGACGGTGATCACTCCTTTTGGCCTGGGTAACTTTATCATCAGGTAGGCGTAGTGGGGTACCGCCATGAACCTGTCAAAGCTTGGGCGTCCAAGGATGGCGTGGTATTGTGACTTCCAGTCGACGACCTCAAAGTCTATCGACTCCTTCCTGAAGTGTTCGGGTGTACCGAGGATGACGTCGAGTGTGATTGTTCCCATGGGTGTGATTGCTTGCCCTGGTACTATGCCGTGGAAGGTGGTCTCCGATTCCGGCAATTTCTCTGTCGACCTGTTCATTCGCCTAAGGGTATCGGCGAATATGATGTTGATGCCGCTGCCCCCGTCCAGGAATACCTTCTTCAGGCTGTAGTCGCTGATCAAAGCCTCGATCACGAGTGCGGCGTGCCCTGGTCGGACTACCTCCGCTGGGTGATCTGCCCTGGAAAATGTGATTGGTGTCTCCGACCCGCGCAGGTAGTCTGGTACCGCGCGCGGGCTGTTGATGGCTTGAAGTACTTGGCGTGTGATGATTTTCTGTCTCCTGTTCGATGGGGGTCCCTTCTGGATCATGTTCAACTGTCCCCGTGCGGCTGGGTACGCGTCGGCTGCTGCCGACGGACCTTGTTGCTGCTGCTGCGGCTGGGGGAACGCTCCTGCCGCCTGCACTTGATTGTTGTTTGCGGGTGCTGCCTGGATGGCTAGCTGCGGTGCCGCTTGTATGGCCTGCACTGGGGCGATGATTTGCTGCATGGCGTGGTAGATTTTTCTTGCTTTGCGGCAATCCTTTAACAAGTGGTTTGAACCCCACTTTCCTGTTGCGGGGTTGCGGAATGAGTGATGCTTACAGGGATGCATCAGTTCCTCTGCTGGGGTCAGCGGGCGCTTCCACTCGCGCTTCTGACTTCCATCATTGTGGTCGATGCTGCTGCTGCCACGGTTGTACTGACTCGAGCTTGGCTGCCGACTCCGCTCGTATTGTCGGCTGCTGTCACGTTTGTCCTCGCGGGGGGTTTCGTACCCTGCCGCTACTAATTCGATTGAATCGTGGGTGTAACGTGCCTTCTTCTTTTGACGTGCCTCGCGCCAGTTGCTTGTTTCGCCTTCCTTTTTGGGAGAAGTTTCGCGGACATAGTCCTCTCCTTCGGCCCATTGGTTGGCTGTCTTCATGAGTTCTATTGTGGTCTTCGGCTGGAGCCTACCGAATTCCTCCCGGAGGTCGCGGCGAGCGACGCCATGCATGAAAGCGTCCATCACTCGATCCTCTGATACGGGTTCCATGGTATTGCGGAGGAGTGTCCACCTCTGGATGTAAGAGCGGAGCGACTCGTCCTTCCCTTGCTTGCAGGCCTGTAACTCAATGTAGGTCGTTGGCCTGGCGAATGTTCCTGAGAAACTCTTAATGAAGTTATCTTGGAATTCCTCCCATGTTCGGAAAGAGTCTTTGGGTTGGCTTGTGAGCCACCCTCGTGCCGAGTCTGTCAGCATGAGCTGGATGTACTGCATGGCTGTAGTCGACGTTCCGCCTTGACAGGTGCAAGCGATGAGGTAGTCCTCGAGCCATAGCTTTGGGTCTTGCTTCCCGTCGTATTTTGGTGTGCCCGCCGTCAACTTGAAGCCTATAGGCATGCGGGTGTCGCGGATGTTGAAGGAAAAACATGCTGCGCCACACGGCTCGAAGTCGCGGTCGGCGTGGTCGTTTGCGTGTGCCACGCTAGCCGAACGTTCCTTGCGGTTGCGGTCCACCGTCTTCTGCGTCAGGACGTCACGGAGGTCCTTGATTGCTTGTCGCTGCGCCGCTGGGACGCCCGACGTCGTTGGCTCAGTCACTCTGTTGCTTGGCCCCTTGGCCGCCAGAGCCTCTTCGATTGCCCTTATGGAGGCAATTTGTTGTTTGTGGAGAAGGGAGCGCGCGTCTCCCTCCGGTGGCTGCGTGAGCCGGAGGTATGTCTCGACTGATATCAGGGCGGCATTCGCCGTCTTCGGGACGGGTATCCCATTCTCGTCTTCGGTTACGAAGGACGAGTCGAGGTTGCGGGTGAGCCTTGTTCGATCAGCTTCTGCCATGTGGGGGATACGGGCTCTGGTTCGCCGTGCTCCCAGATTCATCTCTGTGGAGGATGTGAAGGAGAGAGCAGCTCGCCTGGCACTCGACGCATCCGCGTCCCTTTTGCGCCTGAGAAGTTCGGCTTTTTCGGCGCGAATTCGTTCGCCTTCCTTGCGTAGCAAGTACTGGACCGCCAGGTGATCGTCTCGAGGTGCGTTGGGTGGCGGGAACGTGCCCTCGTCCACATGCTTCATGGCTTGGATCGCCATATCGCGTGTGATGACAAGTTTCGTCTGGTCCGGCATGTCCACCTCCAGTGGGTATGCGGGTTCGTCTTCGTCGTCATGCGGCGATGTGCCAGCCATGAAGACTTGCTTGGGGTAGGCATGAATTGGAGAGTTGGTGCTGCCGCTGCTGCTTCTGTCACCCGCTTCTTGCTCGGGGTCGAAAATTGCTGCAACGTGGCGCGCGGCGCACCCGCTGTCGCGTCTCTTCGCGATTGTCCAGGTGCTCACACTTGCCGGGGCGAGTGCGATTGGCTTGGGGTAGACCTGGGATCTCCACGAAGACGAGGGCGCGCGCGACATGGTTATCGGATGCGGGCCCCCAGTCGGCCGCGCGGGTGCGACGGTGGAGGTGGATCTTGCCGAGATTGTCGTTGTAGGTGTCCTCTTCGCGGGTGCAGCTGGCGCGACCCCTGCGGGTGCGACAAATGCGATCTTCGCGGGTTCGTCGGTCGCGATCTCCGCGGGTGCGGCAGATGCGATCTCAGCGGGTCCAACGGGCGCGATCTCCGCGGGTGCGGCAGATGCGATCTCAGCGGGTCCAGCGGGTGCGATGGTCGGCGATTTTGGAGACGCCGTCGCGCGTAGCGCAATAGTCGTAGACCTGAGTATACCACGACTATCTATGCAGCAGAATATGGAGCCGAAGGTAATGTGTATACCTTTGTCCAGATCGGCGTACACCGATTGATGAGTCGGCGAGTGGACGACGTACTCGAAGGAGCCGAATCGGATCGACTCCCTGATGGCGGATGCGCCGATCTTCATTGCGGATGGAGCCGGTGCGACCATGATCCTAACACTTGTTGAACTTCCCACAGACGGCGCCACTTGACGAGGTGTTAACTCGACAAGTCCCAGGGTTGTGCACCCCGGGTTGATTGATGGGGAGAGAGATGAGTGCAAGGTGATCACGACGGCTGACAAGAGGGGTTTACCCAGGTTCAGGCTCCCGGAGGATAACACCCTACTCCTCCTTGTCTGGTTATTGATGCGAGTAGCGATTACAATGGCGAGATTGCGATCTCGCTAGGGTTTGTCGTAGTGGTTATGAACGTGTCCTCTAGGACGGGCAACCCTCCTGGCTTTATAGGTAGCCAGGTCTCGGGTGGTTGATACAGATACGGTAGGTTACAAGACCTAACCGAGTTGGACTAGGGCACAAGGTACCCCGAGTGGGCCTTCCGCGGGCCTTTCCATCCTTGACGCGGCCCAGGTAGCATCATCGTGGGCTACCCGCAAGGTAGCCCCACGTCATGAATAGAATTTAAATATCACATTTAAATTAAATTGATTTGCATTTCGATTTAAAAGTGGAAAAGAATTTAAATGGAGTTAAATTTAAATGCAATAATTTAAATTAAGATTGACAAATACAAATGATGCATGATGATGTCATGCTGATGCAAAAAGAAAAACAAACAATTTTCTAATTTGGAAAAATCCCGGGGCGTTACAATCGACACCACTAACAAGGGATCGCGTCCCGCGATCCACGCCGAGACCAGAAAAAGAGAGGGGTAACTACCGAGTCTTCCGGCTCCGTGATGAACTTCTCGACACCACTAACAAGGGATTGTGGATCCACCTTGAAATTCTCGACACCACTAAAAAAAGGGTTGCTCCGTCGATGCTGATTTCCGAAGATCGAACCTAATAGGATAAAAGGCAAGAAATTGTCCACCCACGTAGGATCCTAAAACTTTGAAAGTTGGATAAGAGAAGAGACTCAAAACAAATTAGGAAAGATGAGAAATAGAATAGAGGTAAGGAGTAAAAAGAAACCTATTGAGATATTTTTCAAAAATAATTTAAGTCAAATAGTTTTCGACACTCTAGAAACAACGACCGTTAGCGAGGTTATCCTACAGGCTTTTGCGGACCCGCTGCTTCGATAACCAATCGTATCACAAGGAGATCGAAACCAAGGCTCCGATACCACTTTGTGACGCCCGAAAATCGCTACTATGTAGATTTAAGCGATCCCGCCGAAATCCGCATAATAACGATTTTAGGTCGCCCACCAGACATAATGAACACGCCGAAACATGCGCATTATGTGGGTGGAATTGTGATAACATTACAACAGTTCCGATACATCCACAAATACAACAGAAGATAAATAATACAACAACGACTCGAACGAGTCAAGATACAAATAATACAATACAAAGATTCAAATGACAGCGGAAGCAAAATAGTATCCGACTACGGATAAGATACAAATTTGACTAAGAGTCTTGAAGATAAGCGATGGCGCCATATCCCTGCCCAGCCAAGCCGGAGGGATTCCCAAGCTAACGTCGTCAGACTTCAAACCTGTTGACTGCACATAAAGCACACCCCAAAAGAGGGTCAGGGCACTCCCTCGCAAGCAAACCCGACTTGCTTACTTTCTACACCATCTCCCAAAATATAGGGGAGGTGGACTTAGCGGCAGCAGCACTAGCAACCTAAAGAGACATGCTACAACTTCCGTCTAATCAGAGAGGGATAAGAGAGCGCATAAGATAAACATCTACAACTAACACCAAACATAACCCATTCTCGGATTAACCCCCTCAGCCAAGTATGAGGAAGCAATTCGGCAATACTCACACATTGAACAAATTTTAGTTACCAGTTATTGTGAAAGTAATTCTATATTACTAGTCAGGTTAATAACAATGATTAGGTGTAAGTTGTCTATGATCTTATTAGCCAGCATCATCACCAAGTCGTCCATAACCGTGGACACGGCTCATCGATAAGATTATACCCTGCAGGGGTGCACTACTAAACCCGTACTCGTTCGATCAACCCCAAAAATACAGACCAGAAGGTAGGGCATCTCAACACGGCAAATCTCTTCTCTACAACCCATCCAGGGAACCGCATGATTGTGTGCACGGCTAATCAGGTCCAGTGCCCGCGGGATCGACCTTCATAGCACTCTAAGAACGTGCCACCCTATATGAGAATCGACTACTCCATCATCATGAGATCGTTAGGTAACCATATGCATGCATCAAATGGAAAGCATGAACTACTTGCGGTGCCCTGGATAAGAGGCGGATTAGATCGAAGCCGCGGGGGGCTCCATAGGGCCTCCCACAAGCGGTTAGTGCATTCAAAATTGGATCCGAGGACAAGAACTGAGTTCCTAGGTTGACACTTAGCAGAACAAAGCACCTCGCAAGGCCTTCTGCCGGTGCCTTATATTTTAATTATAATACCCCAATATAAGACAACATTTTATTAAGGTAGAATAACCTATCATGCTAAGCAGGTGAAATTAAATAAGACATACAGACGACTCGCACAAACAACTATTAGCATGCGCTACGACTCGCAAGGCTAACAGATAAACATACAACATGTTATGGGATGTGGGGGTGAAGCTGTATCGGCTGCAGGATAAACATATGATGGGATCGCAATTCAAGAATCGTAACTAGGATAGCATAGATCAAAAGGCAAGGATGAAAGACAATGTATAGGTAAACAAGCAAACTTTGCTTGCCTGGAATCCCGCATGAAAGCAGATCTTGTCGTTGCTCACACATCTCAACGTCTTATCCGCGAAGAAGCAACAAACACTGGAAAGAGTAAAAGATGCATTTTACAACGACGGCAAAAGATTCAGCATGATCATACGATAATGATGCAGGGCATGGCAAGATGCAATACCATGCAGGTAATCCAAATTAAGCGGGAAAACAACTCCGGCAATTAATATTTAGGTGCAAGTTATTTATTTACCAGCAATATTAAATGTTGGTTAGCATGGCAACACATGGCATGGGTGATCTAATTAAATTAAATTAAATGGAATAGGGCATTATATATTTATTACCCCTAACATTCCATATTTAATTATTTAGTTGCAATTAAAAAATTATACTAAGCAATTAAAATAACAGATGCAAAATGACCTACAAATGGCATATTAATATTTATTGCATTTTTCTGATAAATAAACATATAAAGATTATTTTATTTGGAGTTATAGAATTAAAGTTATTAGCATATTAAGTTTAGGGGTGTTTCTGAAATTGATAGGGACTTTTTCGTGATGGGAGAAATTCCAGTGAGGGTTCAACTGTTAGAACAGAAAGTTCAGGGTCCGGCTGCGCGTTCGGTTAAAATGGTTATTTCGGTTTGGTTTATACGGTTATACGGTAAATACGGTTTTGATACTTCGGTAAATTCGGTTTTGTACAAGAATACGATTAGGTTTCGGTTATAACCATTTAATTTCGGTTCGGTTTCGGTAATAACCAAACTAACCAAAGTTGACGCCAATTTTAGAATAACAAATAACTTCTATGGTCAAATATTTAAATTTTATATGATCCAATTTGACGTGTAGAAAAATATAAGAGACAAAAAACAATAAAATTTTGACCATTGTAAAAGAAAGCGCAAACGTGGGACTTGAACTCAACACCTTAGCCTCAGAAACGTCAGTTTACACTTAACAACCAGTAGGGTCGTTGTGCTCTTGTGTTAGTATTCCAGCTTAAATCCTATATAATAGTTTACGTGAAATTGGACTGCTGTCCAGGATGCAATTCTTTGCATCGTTTGTCCCTTTCGGTTATTTCGGTTAAACCAATGGTTATTCGGTTATAAACCAAAATAACCAAATGCAATACGGTTAGTAATTTTACTAACTGTAACCTAACCACTAACCATGAAAAACCACAAATTCGGTTGCGGTTAGGTTATTTTTGGTTCGGTTTTCGGTTCGGTTATGCACAACCCTAGTTCAGGGGCTCGGGTGTAAATTGCAGCGCCTGGAATTCTTCTCGGACTTTTCTCACCGAAAAGAGACACACCACAGCGACTGCCGTGCGGGCCCATCTAGCCTCGCTGGCGCGGGTGTGTTGCCCGGGCTCCCGTGGTCACTGACCAGCGGGGCCCGCCGGTCAGGGTGGAATTAAAGATGCAAAAAGTGGGCTTTATTGCTCTGCCCTGGGGTTCGAACTCCCGACGCGGAGCGCACGGAGCGGAATCAGTGGTGCTAGCCACTAGGACCGGTGGGTGATTGTTTTAGGAAGAGAGTTCGTTGGCTTAAGAGGTGGATGAAGTGCTCTGTTTACTGAGGAAACTGCATCTGGCCGGAGACCGGCACAGCGGCGGCGGGAATCGGCCAACGGCGACCATGACCGGGCCACGCTGGGGTGGGCGGGTGTGCGTGCGGGGTTGCTGTGAGGTGCAGTGTTTGAAGAGAGAGAGAGAGAGAGAGAGCAGGGGGCAAGCAGCTTGTGAATGAGGTTCTCCGGTCGGCCATGGCGTCACCGGCGGCTCGGGGACGAGCTCATGGACCGATTCGGCGACTCCGGCCAGAAAAGGATATGTGAACGGCGGGAATGGAACCGGGGCTCACCGTGGGGGGTCGTCGGAGGAGGCGTTCGTGCTCGGGGAAGTTGTTGTCGCCGGAATTGGGAGGCGGAGGTCCGCCGGCCATGGTGGAGACGAGGACGAGGGCGACTGCCACGAGCGCTCCCGGCTCGATTCCTGCGGTGGAGAGGATGGAGAGGTCGTCGCGGACCTCCGGGGCTCCTCCTATGGGCTTCGACGGCACCGGAGCGGGGGAGGGACGGCGTGGTGATCCGGTGGTAATTTTCGGGGAGAAAAGCAGAGGAGGGAGAAGGGGAAGAACAGGGGAGGATCGAGGGAGATGGTGGCGGCGCCGAAGGGGGGATGAGGAAGGAGAGGCTAGGGTTTGGGCAGAGGCGCTGATCGGCTTTAAGGAGGGCAAGGGAGCAGGTGTAGGTGGGGGCGCCATAGCCCTTTTCTCTGCCTCGCTGTAAAGCGAGGAAGAAGACAAGGGAGGGGAAGAGTGGGCCAGAGGTGGGCTTTGGAGATGGGCCAGGTGAGTATTTTTCTTCTCTGCAATTTTGTATTTCTTTTATTTAATTCATTTATGTTTTATGTTTTTCAAAAAAATAGAAGAAGAAAAGATATATAACTTTTGGTCAAATAATTATTATTTCAAAACACACCATTTAATATATTAGTTTGAATATTTGAAAAGAATTTAAATATCACATTTAAATTAAATTGATTTGCATTTCGATTTAAAAGTGGAAAAGAATTTAAATGGAGTTAAATTTAAATGTAATAATTTAAATTAAGATTGACAAATGCAAATGATGCATGATGATGTCATGCTGATGCAAAAAGAAAAACAAACAATTTTCTAATTGGGAAAAATCCCGGGGCGTTACATCAGGCCCCCGGGATGGGATGCGGCTCCATCGTGAGGACACCGACAAGGAGGCAGTCGATTGCATCTTGTCCGTGCTCTTCATCAACCCGGTGGTGCCTGCCGTGGAGGACCTCCCGCTCTCGCTACGGCCCCTGCACCAGCTCAACATGACCGAGCGCCTGGCCATCCTGGACGTGATGCCTGTGTTCACCCCGGCGGGTGAGAAGGAGATGCATGTGCCGGTGGTGGAGGAGGCGGATGCTGCAGACTCGCCCTCTGCTTCAGGAGCTGGGCGAGGCGAGGAGGAGGCCGCGGCAAATCCCTCCATAGGGAAGGTGTCCTCTTCAAGGGTCGGGCCCTTTAGTGACGAGATCTGCGATATCTTGTCAGGCGATGATGACGCCTTCGTGGTGGTGCCTTCGCGCCTCATGGAGGAGGAGGAGGAGGACGTCGACGACGAGGTGGCCACAGCGGGGCGCCGAGAGCCCCGGTCCAAGGTGGCCAGCGGCAGGCCTGGCGTGAGGCCACCGGACGTCCCCTTCAAGAGGAAAGCCGAGGCACCCCAGGAGGGGTCTGGCACCAAGGCCAAGCCCTCCTGGTGCTCGCCAGGCTTGGTGTGGGTCGACACTGGCGCCAAGCAGTCTGGGTAAGTGTTTTTAGCTTTTAGTTGCTTAATTCTTGTTCTTTCTCCTTTCAACCATCTGTGAAGATATTTCCCTGGTGCTTCCCAGTGACCTTGTGCCTGCGACGCGCCGCAAGCTTCACAAGGCAGCAGAAGTGAAGAGAGCCACGGCAGAGACCGTGGCTGAGGAGGTCGCGATGCCTGTGGAGACGGCCTCCACAGGCCCAACTGAAGATTTGCCTCAGGCGGAGGCCGCAACACCGCCTCCCGAGCAGGTGGTGCCCGAGGGGCATGAGGAGCGGGCGCCATCTCCTCCTCGCGCTCCAACTCCGCCCCGTGCGGCAACGCCACAACGTGAGCCAACTCCACCGCGCGAGGCTACTCCGCCCCGCGCGGCCAATCCTCCTGTGCAGTCAGAGGCTGAGGTAGTCCAGGGCCAGCCCAACCCTGGCGAACCTGAGGGAGTGGCCCGTCCTTCGTCTCCGCCACGCCCCGCTGCAGGCAACGAGCAGCAGGAGATGGTGCGCCAGCTGGGCGAGGGCGGCGAGGCAGGCCTGGGCGCCAAGGAGAATGGCGCGCCACCAAGCCCCCAGGCATGTCCTGAGGCCCCGTTCTCCAGGCTCGACACGGGAGCAGGGCCTTCTTCTTGTCGTGACCTGGTCCTTGGCGGCTGGGACTAGAGCAAAGGGCACCGCGAGGTCGCCTTTCGCCTTGTGCGGGAGTCCCTGGAGGGCTTTGGAGGCGCACATCACTATTGAGGATGCCCAACTCGCCCAGCAGCGCGGGGAGCTCGTGGAGTCGTGGGCGTCCTTCCACGCACCCGTGGCGGCCAGACACCAGGAGGACGCGGCGCTGCAGGACAAGCGCGAGGAGGTCGTCCGCTTCGCCAAGGAGATCCGCGAAGGGGCCATCCGCGACACAGACGAGCTTCTTGCGCCCCTTCAGGAGGAGCGCAACGCGGCCGCGGATCTCTTGGCCGAGGCAGCGAGCTTGCCCAGCTTGAGTCCCAAGTCCTCTCTGCTCACCAGGCCACGCAGGAGACTCTGGAGGAGGACCGCAAAAGCCTTGCCATCCGCGAGCGACAGCTGGCCTCCAAGGAGAAGGATGTGCTGCTGCGCGACGAGCAGCGGCTCCAGGCGGAGAACGAGATTGCGTCCAAGCGCGAGGAGCTCGAGGCGCGCGAGGGTAACCTGGCCCAGGCGCTCCAGAAGCACGGCGAGGATGTCGCCGCCCAGCAGCAAGCCCTGGAGTGCTTCAAGGACCAGTTCGCCGAGAAGAAGAAGGAGGCGGAGAAGGACCTCGTGGAGCGGGAGAAGAACTACTGGCGGGCCATTGCCCAAGAGTACCGCGACAAGGCCAAGAAGCTGGAGGACCGCTTCAAGGCCAAGCACGCTGCTGACGCCAAGCGTATCGCAGAGCTTGAGAATGCCAACGCCAAGCTGGGGACCGCCTCCAGCGCGCCAAGGAAGCCCGTCGCCAGGCGGAGGATGCTCGCAGGACAGCCGTCCTTGACCTGAACGCCCTCGTCAACGACGTGGAGGAGCAGGTGGGTCCAGCGATTGAGTGGGCGGAGGACAGCGCGAAGGCGGTTCGGGTGCTCAAGAAGCAACGGGAGCGCATGTTCCTGTCCCTGGTGGCTAGGGGCAATGAGCTTGCTGCCCAGCTTGGCGCAGAGGCGCCTCACACCGATGCTCGAGGCCGTGGCGATGCTGCCATGTACCTGGTCTACTTCGACCAGCTCTTCACGGCACTCGAGCGCCCTGTCGCCGAGCTTCGCGAGGTGATCGAGGTTGAGAGCCGCCAGCTCCTGGGGGTGGTCGTCTACCGCATCTTCACCAACCTCAGGCTCCTCACGCCTGGCTTCGACCTCTCCACGGTGACCGAGGCTCGCGAGGGCGACGAGATGTGGCGGGTTTCCAACTCCCTCCGCGAGCAGGTCGAGGCCTTCTGCAATCGCTTCAAGCATGCAGAGGCTTCTGCGGACGACAGCGAGGAAGCCGACCCCGTAGAAACGGAGGAGGGCGCTGCGGAGGAGGAGCACGATGGCGCGGTCTCCGCCTGAGTCTCACTTATCACGCCCTTGAGCGCTTGTATCTGAAACAGTCTTTTGTTTAGACACTATGCATTTTGGGCATGTAATATACTCCTTAAGTAATTTCCTTCAGCTTGCGTGCCCCTCGAGAGGTCCCTTTTGTCTTATTTTCATGTCTATGTTTTCTCTGCGTCGTTAGGACCCGTCTCTTCGCGCTATGACTCCGCCACTGCGGTATGCTAGAGCAATGACTCAACAAGGCTGAGGGGAGTTTAAGGCTTGGAGAGGTAAGAGCACTGAGTCGCGATGCTCAAGTGCCCCCCTTTGACGTGCGAGTAGTCCATGAAGCACAAGGGAAAATGAAATCGCTCGAGGGATAAACGTGTGCTTGTGGTGGAAAAAAAGGCTCTCGAGGCATGAGTGCGGGACTTAGCTTCTCGAGGCTCTTTGCCATGTAGAGGTTTTTTGCCTGACGAGGAGGTCCTCTTCAAGGGTTTTTGCCCTGTTGCCTCCTCAGGCTTGTAGGGACGTTTGTTCCCCGTAGATGTTAGAGAGGCAAACCCAAACGCATGTACATGGTAGTGGGAACTCATGCGCGCTTATAGGTCTCCTCAGGCGTTCCTCGCGAGGAGAGTAAGTACCAAGGTCTTTTGAAGAGATGGCGTGTTTGTGGGAGCTTGCCCTCCAGCCAGAGCTCGGATCCTTGGGTTTTGCAGTGCTGCTGGTGTGTCATTTGAGACACTGGCACCGTACTCAGCCCCCTCTCGCGAGGTGCGCATGTGGAGAGATATAAGCGCACATCTTTAAAGAGAAAAATGCGGGAATAAAACTCACCACCAAAATATTACATAGCGGCACCGTAGCGCATAGTTCACTTAGGAACGAAATTGTCTCATTATGCTTGGAGTTTCCAAGTTAATATATTTTATCCATTTCGAGGCATGGGGACCACCCATTAGTGGCAGAGACTCTCTACGGCATGCGGTGGCTCGTTACAAGGAAAGCTCAGAGGGAGAACCCTCGAGAAAAGCCTTTGGAGCTTGAAGGTGAAAGTCGTGAGCTTTTCCTCTAGAGACAAAACAAATACTTGGAGGTGGAGCCGTAAGCTGCCTCTTCAGCCAGATGTTTTGACGTGACAATGATCACGGGCGTAACAATGATCACGGGTAGAACTTGCGTAAGTGCATGATGTTCCACGGATTTTTGACGGGGATGCCGTCTTGAGTCTCGAGTCTCGCGCGCCAGGCCTGGCGATGTGGGTGACCCTGTAGGGGCCTTCCCACATTGGTGACAGCTTGTCGAGACTTTCCCTGGAGCGGATCCGCCCGAGGAGGAGATTGCCTGTCTCCAGGGTGCGCGAGCGCACGTTGTGGTTGTGGTAGCGTCGCAGGTCATGCTGGTATTTTGCCACCCGGAGGGCGGCACGGCGGTGTAGTCCTTCGAGAAGCAGCAAGTCATCGTTGTGGAGGTCCTCTTGCTCATCCTCATTGAAGGTCAGGCCCCGTGGGGATCCATGCTTGATCTTTCTGGGGAGGACTGCTTCGGCTCCGTAGACGAGGGCGAACGGTGTTTCCCCCGTAGTCTTGGGTGGCGTGATGCGGATGGACCAGAGCACCGAAGGGAGCTCGCCGATCCAGCCCTTGCCGTGGCCTTTGAGGATGTTGAAGGCATTGGTCTTTAAGCCCTCGAGGACTTCTGCGTTTGCGCGCTCGGCTTGGCCATTGCTTTGCGGGTGAGCTACCGAGGCAAAGCAGAGCTTGATGTCCAGTTTCTCGCAGTAAGCCCTTTAGATGCCGCTCGTGAATTGCGAGCCGTTGTCAGTGATTATGCGATTAGGCACTCCAAAGCGGCAGACCAGGCCTCTAATGAATTTTACCGCCGCGCCTGCTGGAATTGTGCATGTCGCCTCAACCTCTGGCCACTTGGTGAACTTTTCGATGGCCACGAAGAAGTAGCGGTAGCCCCCTTGCACTGTTGAGAAGGGTCCCGAGATGTCCAGAGCGGGATGGTTTGAAGTCCCAGCGCGGGCTGATGGATTTGCTTGGCGTGGAACTGGCAGGCTTCACAATCTTGAACAATGTCAACTGCATCCTGAAGTGCTTGTGGACAATAGAAGCCACTCCTGAAGACCTTGCCTGCGAGGGTGCGGGCGCACGAATGGTGGACGCATTCCTCGCTGTGGATGTCCTTGATCAAGCTTTTTCGTTCTTCAGGAGGGACGTATTTGAGCGTGATGCCATTTGGGCGCTTGCGGTAGAGATCTCACTCGAGGATGTAGTAGGATTTTGCCTGGCGAGCGATTCACTCTGCTTCGACATCTTCTCGAGGAGGATTCCCTTGGCGAGGTAGTCCTTGAGCTCGTCGATCCAGCCTATCTCATGATGCACCGATGTGAGCAATAGGCGCTCCCCTGTCTAGGGGCCGCAATCGGGAGCCCCAGTTGTACGCGGTGGTGGGAGCGCTTCGTCTGTGCTTGCGGGCATGGCCTCTTGAGGCTGCTTTATGGATGCCTTGACGAGCCTCTCTTCAAAGACGCCTGGCTGCTGTGCTTGCACGCTTGGCGATGTCGTTAGCCTCTTGATTTTCCTTCCTCGGGATGTGCATGAACTCCATGCCCCTGAAGTGCTTCTCAAGCTTGCGGACCTCTTCAAGGTATGCGGCCATGTGGTCGTCCTTAGGCTTGTAGATTTTGTTGGAGAAGTTGACGAGCAGCTGGAAGTCGCCCTTGATGAGCAGGTGCTTGACGCCTAGAGTGATGGTGGCCCGTAGGCCGGCGAGCAAGCTCTCGTACTCAGCAATGTTATTGGAGATCTAGTTGATCACGAAGCATAGCTGGACCGCATAGTAGAGTTTGTCACCCTTGGGCGAGATCAGGACGACGCCAACCGCACCATTACGGCAGGCGAAGGCTCCATCAAACTTCATGGTCCAGTGGCTGGGCATCTTCTCTCCAGAGGGCTCTGGCTCTTCTCCTAGAGGCTCTTCAGGGCTTGGGTCAGTCCATTCGGCGACAAAGTCTGCCAGCGCTCTTCCTTTGATGACCCTTGTGGTATCGAAGCGCAAGTTGAATGACTGTAGCTCTATGTTCCATCCCGCGGCATGATCTTTGGCGTTAGGGTTGCGCAGGATCTGCTCCAGGGGGAATGAGGTGACCACCGTGATGGAGTGGCCCTGGAAGTAGTGTCGCAGCTTCCTTGAGGCGATGAGGAGCGCAATGAGGAGCTTCTGCTGCATTGTGTACCGTTCCCGAGCATCCCGCAGTACTGCGCTGACGAAGTAGACGGGGTGCTCGAAAAGGGTTGTCAGTTTGGGCGCAGCGGTGTCTGCCTGAGGAGACTCTTTAGGACCCTTGAGGGGATCAGCCTGTGGAGGCTCTTCAGGCCCCTTGGCGAGATCAACCTGTGGAGACTCTTCAGGCCCCTTGGCGAGATCAGTGCTTGGGGCAGACTCAGCTTGTGGCTCTCGGCCTGGCGGTGGGTTTGTGGACTCTGTCCCTTTGTCGAGCTCTTCATCAGGCAGTTTTGGCTTTGGAGTGGTTGCACTCTTCTTATGGAGGACTGGCTCTTCTCTTTCTACCACCAGGACGGCGTTGGCGGTTTGTGGAGTGGCTGATAGATACAGCTTCAGATGCTCACCTGTCCTTGGGGCAACCATGACTGGTGGGCTGGCCAAGTACCTCTTCAAGTCCTCAAAGTCTTTTTCCGCTTCAGGCGTCCACTTGAAGGTGCCAGATCTCTTCATGATCTTGAAAAAGGGCAGGGCTCTCTCGCCAAACTTGGAGATGAAGCGGCCCAAGCTGGCCATGCAGCCTGCCAGGCGTTGCATGTCCTTGAGCCGGCGAGGAGGTTGCATTTCCTCTATGGCCTTGATCTTATCAGGATTTCCCTCTATGCCACGGTGGGACACGAGGAAACCAAGCAATTTTTCTGAGGGCACTCCGAAGATGCACTTGGCGGGGTTGAGCTTGATGTTCACCTTGTGCAGGCTGGCGAAGGTCTCTTCAAGGTCCCTGAGGAGAGTATCCCCTCTCGAGACTTGACGACGATCTCATCGACGCAAGCCCCTGCATTTATGCCCATTTGCTCGCCAAGGGCTATCCTCATGAACCTCTAGAAGGTGGCGCCAGCGTTCTGAAGGAAATATGCCCTAGAGGCAATTAATAAAGTGTATTCTTTATCATATCTCGTTTGTTCATAATAGGTTTTTGTGTCATGCTAGAACCGTATTAAGCGGAAACATTAATGCGGGTGTGATACGTAAACAACCAGGTCCCTAGTAGCCTCTACTAAGACTAGTTTCGTTGCGTGATTGATGATCGAGGTTTCCCGGTCATGGGGCATGGCGCCGGTCGGCAATGAGAGTCATATCGCTAGAGAGCGATGTGATGGACATACCCAGATTTGAAGAACGTAGTCGTTACACCTTTGACCGTGAGATCAACTCTTATTGTTATTCCCGGAAGACACTTTGATTGCACCAAACGTCGTATCTTATTTAGTATGACAATAACGGTGATACTTTTGGGTATCGGAAAGGAGTAGTTGAGACGAGGGGTCAAGAGCGGGATTTGCCAGTCCGCATAGCAGGATAGATACTCTCGGGCCCACTCGGTGAGATCATGTCTAATGAGCTTGCAAGCATGTGACTAGGTCACGGAGACATGAGATCATGACCGAGTAGAAGATAGCGTCGTCGATAACGAGGTCGGGATTAGGTATGGAGATATCTATGGAACGACGCTCGGACGTGCTAAGTATCGCTATGGCAAAAGGTTTAAGACTTTACGTTCAGGTTTGATAGATGAAAGTCATTCGTTATATCTCAGGGATTAATTCATGGGGTCCAGGCCTACGAGTTAGTCGTTGATCATTGAGGAGTCTTGATCATACCTGATATTATATCGAACCGCTAGGGTAACACACTTAAGGGGTTTCGACAAGACAACCGGAAAGGAAGGAGATCACCGAGAGCGTCCCGGGAGGGGTCCGATGGAGATCGGGCAGCGCCGAAAGAGTTTTCGGAGTTAGGAAAAATTATATATATTATGTTTCATATTAATTAGTGTTATTAATATGCAAATATGATTTTATATATTTATTTTCGAATTTATTTAGGATGATTTCCCTAAATGGGCCTTCTGGTCGAAAGAAGGCCCAAGAGGGGGAAAAATCCCTAGGGGATTCGGTGGGGGCCTTGGTGGCCGGCCTGGATGGGCCAAGGGGCCCACCAGGGGGCCGGCGCACCAAGCCTAGCCGCACCAGGCATGTGGGGATAGTCCCACATTGCCTGGCTGGCAAGGTTGGCTCCCCCTGGGAGCCTATATAAGAAGGGGCACCCCCAGCCTTTTAATTCACCAATTAATTCCCGATTTCTCTCTCGATCTCGTGGTTCCCAAGTTCGAGCCGCGCCGAGCAGAGCTAGGGGATCTCCTCCACTATAGCCCGCTGTCGCGCTGCTGGTGTTCCGGTCCAAGTCTTCCGCTGCTCGTCCTGGACTGTAGCTTCGGAGGCCGTCGTCTCCACCGTACGTGTGCGACTCTCTGCGAGGTGCTGCGCTAGCGGTACTCGGAGGCCTGCTTCCTCTACACGACCTTGAGGTCGGCTTCGTCGGTCTTCATCGACAACGTTTGTGCGGGAACGTAATCCCCGCTTTCGGTCTACAAGGGTACGTATTCCGATCTCCGTTCGTACTACTATATCTGCATAGAATAGATCTTGGCATGCTTTTAGGATATCGTCGGTAGGAAATTTTTTGTTTTCTGCACACGATCCCCTTCAGTGGTATCAGAGCCGATCTATCGTAGATATATTTGTACGCTGTTAGAACCCGTGCTCTGTACGGGGGCACCGTTCCTGTTATTTGCTACCCTCTAGCGTGCACTTGTGTATTCCAGCGGCATTGAGTTGATGAAGCGGCCCGGACCGACTTTACGCGTACGCTTACGCGAGACTGGTTCCACTACTGACATACGGCTTGTACCGTATATGTGGCTGGCGGGTGTCAGTTTCTCTCTCTTTAGTTGGTCTTCGCATTTTCAATGGAGGGCCCGAAAGGGATGCTTAAACATGCAATTATTGGATCGTTGTTGTGGTCATAAGATTCGTAGGTATGAAGCGGTTCTATTTACGAAAGCCCCAAGCCACGTAAAATATGCAAAAGATAAAGTAGAAGCGTCTAACTTTATTTTGCAGGGGCTATGTGATATGGTCAAGGTAAGGTTTATTAAATTGTTTATAAACTGCGGGCGCCAAGAAGACCATGGCGCGATGGACTATATCACATTGCATTACATTTGAAGTTTTGTGTGCATCTTATTTTTGTGTGATTGTGTGTTACACGGCGGTAGCTGAATAAGATGATCCCTTCAAAATACCACTAGTGTTCTCCCTCCAACGCGCACCACCAAGAAAGTTCTACGTTATGAGGCAGGCCGTGATGATCGGGTGTCACACATCTCGTCGTTCGCATACGGTGGGTGTAAGCCATGTTGCACAAGCGTCAGCGTGGAGGTCTTTGGTGGCGAGCCTAGCATACTCAGAGGTATGGCCTCGGAACAGGAAGACCGAAAGGTCGAGCACGAGTCACAAAATTGGTGTGGCGGACGATTTTGTCTACTCTTGAAGTTGTGCCGCCGGCTTTGATGATGAGGGGTGGTGCAATGGATGGGGGTCGTGTAATCGCTTAAACGACCAGGAGGGATGTTCGTTTGAGTGGGAGTTATGTTAGTTATTTTCTAAAATACTATAACTCAAAATTATTATGAACAAAGTCTTATGTTGTTGCAAATTCCATTGTAGATGTCTCGCCCCTCGTTTAACCTAGGTCTGTTCCTTGAGAAAGAAAAGCTTAAGACCAATGGGTCAAACTTCATGGCCTGGTTCCGCAACCTGAGGATCCTCCTCACTCCCCATAGGGTGGCCTACGTCATTGAGGCCGCCATAGGTGACCCTTCTGCAGATGATGCCTCTGAGGATGAGAAGAAGGTCTTCCAGACCCGATCGGAGGATTCTGCCTTTGTCCAGAGTGGCATGCTCTACGCCATGGAAGCCGACCTGCAGAAGCTCTTTGAGAAGATGAGCGCCTTTGAGATCATTTCGGATCTTAAGGTTGTCTTCGCGCCGCAGGCTAAGGCTGAGAGATATGAGGCTTCTGAGCTTTTCTTCTCAGCCAAGATGGAAGAGCATAGCAGTGTGAGCGAGCATGTAGTCAAGATGTCTGGCTACGTTCAACGCCTGAATGCTCTGGAGTGCAAGATTCCCGATGAGCTGGCGATTGACAGGGTGTTGCAATCGTTGCCACCGAGCTACAAAGGCTTCGTCATGAACTACAACATGCAGGGCATGGCTAAGTCCCTGGGTGAAGTGTTCGTGATGCTCAAGACTGCTGAGGTAGAGATTAAGAAGGAGCACACGCTGTTGATGGTCAACAATACCGTTGATTTCAAGAAAGCAGAGCTGGAAGTCCCGGAGGGAGGCAAAGTTAGCTGCCAAGCCCAGGACTAACAAGTCTGGTCCCAGAGCTAGCATGGAGTGCTTCTACTGCAAGGGGAAGGGTCACTGGAAGCGCAACTGCCCCAAGTATCTGGAGGATAAGAAGTCTGGCAAGACGGACGACAAAGAGCAAGGTATATTTGATATACATGTTATAGATGTGTACCTTACATCCGCCCGGAGCAATACGTGGGTATTTGATACTGGTTCTGTTGCTCATATATGTAACTCTCAGGAGGAGTTACGGAATAGAAGGCGGCTGGCGAAGGATGAGGTGACGATGCGCGTCGGCAACGGATCGAGAGTCGACGTGGTGGCTGTCGGCACGCTCCCTCTACATCTACCATCGGGATTAGTTTTGGTTTTAAATAAATGTTATTTTGTGCCATCCTTGAGTGTAAACATTATAAGTGGGTCTTGCCTGTTACAAGACGGTTATTCATTTAAATCAGTGTCAAGCAACTGTGCTATTTATATGAATGATATCTTTTATGTTGATGCTCCCGAGAATAACGGTTTATTCTTGTTGAATCTCGATCGTAGTACTCACATCCATAACATAGAAGCCAAACGAATTAAGTGTAGTGACGATACCGCCATGTTTTTGTGGCATTGCCGTCTTGGTCATATTGGTATAAAGCGCATGAAGCGACTCCACTCCAATGGACTCTTGGACTCGTTGGGTTTCGGATCCCTCGATACATGCGAACCATGCCTCATGGGCAAAATGACCAGGACACCGTTCAAAGGTTTCGTTGAACGGGCGTCGGATTTGTTGGGGATCATACATACAGATGTGTGTGGACCGATGAGCGTTTCGACACGCAATGGTTATCGTTACTTCATCACCTTCACTGATGACTTGAGTAGATACGGTTATATCTATTTGATGAAACACAAGTATGAAATGTTTGAAAAGTTCAAAGAATTCCAGAGTAAAGTTGAGAATCAGCTTAATAGGAAAATCAAGCATCTCCGGTCCGATCGCGGTGGAGAGTACTTGAGTTTTGAGTTTGGCACACATCTGAAGAATTGTGGCATAGTGCCCCAACTTACGCCCGCCGGAACGCCGCAGCGTAACGGTGTGTCCGAGCGACGTAATCGTACTCTACTGGATAGTGTCCGATCTATGATGTCTCTTACCGATCTGCCAGTGTCCTTCTGGGGTTATGCGTTAGAAACAGCCGCATTCATTTTAAATAGGGCTCCGTCCAAATCCGTTGAAACAACGCCGTATGAATTATGGTATGGCCAAAAGCCTAAGTTATCGTTTCTGAAGGTTTGGGGTTGTGAGGCGTACGTTAAGAAACTACAGCCCGACAAACTCGAACCGAAGTCGGAGAAAGTCGTCTTTGTAGGATATCCGCGGGAAACCGTTGGGTACACATTCTACAACCAAGCTGAGGGCAAAACTTTTGTCGCGAAGACCGGTACCTTTCTAGAGAAGGAGTTTCTCGCGAAAGGAGTAAGTGGGACGAAGGTAGACCTCGATGAAATCGTTGATCCTGAACTCGAGATTCCGAGTGGCGCAACGGAAGCAATTCCGGAAA
This sequence comes from Poa annua, assembly GCA_026929855.1. Classification (NCBI taxonomy): domain Eukaryota; kingdom Viridiplantae; phylum Streptophyta; class Magnoliopsida; order Poales; family Poaceae; genus Poa; species Poa annua. The sequence goes on from CM049427.1 coordinate 101,243,252, forward strand.
CGTCCTCCGTGGAAGGAGTGGGAGAAACTGTCGAGGAAGATGTTCTACCTCGTAGGTCTGGTAGATCTCGGATCCCACCAGAATGGTATGGCAACATGGTTTGCACCGTCATGCTAGTCGAGCAAGACGAACCTACGAACTACAAGGAGGCAATGGAGAGTCTAGAGTCCGAGAAATGGCTTGAAGCCATGAAATCCGAAATAGGATCCATGTATGATAACAAAGTGTGGACTTTGGTGGATATTCCCGAAGGGCGCAAGGCCGTCGAGAATAAGTGGATCTTTAAGAAGAAGACTGATGCTGATGGTAATGTGACCGTCTATAAAGCTCGGCTTGTCGCAAAGGGTTTCCGACAAGTTCATGGAATTGACTACGATGAAACTTTTTCACCGGTAGCGATGCTTAAGTCTATTCGGATTTTGTTAGCGGTAGCTGCCTACTATGATTATGAAATCTGGCAGATGGACGTCAAAACGGCCTTCCTGAATGGAAACATTGAGGAAGAGTTGTACATGGTACAGCCGGAAGGTTTTGTCGATCCAGGAAATGCTAACAAGGTGTGCAAGCTTCAGCGATCCATCTATGGATTGAAGCAGGCATCTCGGAGCTGGAATCTTCGCTTTGATGAGGTAATCAAAGGTTGGATTTATCCAGAATGTGGAAGAGACCTGTATTTACAAGAAAATGAGTGGGAGCTCGGTTGCGTTCTTAGCACTGTATGTTGACGACATATTGCTAATAGGGAATGATGTGGAACTTCTGAATAGCGTGAAGGAATATTTAAACAGTAAGTTTTCCATGAAGGACTTAGGAGAAGCTGCGTATGTTTTAGGCATAAAAATCTATCGCGATAGATCAAGGCGCCTATTAGCACTAAGTAAGAGTACTTATCTTGATAAAATACTGAAGCGTCTCCGTATGGAGAAGGCAAAGAAGGGTTCTCTGCCAGTTATCAAGAATAAGATATTGCGTAAGGCGCAGTGTCCGGTGACGGAACTGGGTAAGGCCGAAATGACGAAACATCCTTATGCTTCAGCCATAGGATCGATCATGTATGCAATGTTGAGTACTAGACCGGATGTGGCATTAGCTCTAAGTTTGACAAGCCGGTTCCAGAGTAATCCTAGAATGCCGCATTGGGTAGCTATTAAGAGCATTCTTAAGTATCTCAATAAGACAAAGGAAATGTTCCTTGTGTATGGTGGTTACGATGAAGAACTTGGCGTAACGGGTTACGTAGATGCAAGTTTCTGCTCAGACCCCGATGACTGTAAGTCACAGACAGGTTACGTGTTCAAGGTGAATGGAGGCGCCGTGTGCTGGAGAAGTGGGAAGCAACCCATAGTCGCACAATCTACAATGGAGTCGGAGTACATGCTGCATGCGAGGCCGCGAATGAAGCTGTGTGGCTGAGGAAGTTCGTCATCGAACTTGGAGTGTTCCCAAGCGTGCAAGACCCCGTGATCCTCTTCTGCGACAATACGGGTGCCATTGCAAACGCCAAGGAGCCAAGGTCTCACTCCACCGCCAAACACATTCTCCGACGCTTCCATGTGATACGTCAGTACGTACAAGGAGGCGATGTGAAGATTTGCAAAGTGCATACGAATCTGAATGTGGCAGATCCGCTGACGAAGCCTCTTCCGCTTGATAAGCATGAACATCACCAGTTAGCTATGGGTGTTAAGCTTTTACCAAGTTGTAATCTAGATTAAGTTGTACTCTAGTGCAAGTGGGAGACTGAAGGAGATATGCCCTAGAGGCAATTAATAAAGTGTATTCTTTATCATATCTCGTTTGTTCATAATAGGTTTTTGTGTCATGCTAGAACCGTATTAAGCGGAAACATTAATGCGGGTGTGATACGTAAACAACCAGGTCCCTAGTAGCCCCTACTAAGACTAGTTTCGTTGCGCGATTGATGATCGAGGTTTCCCGGTCATGGGGCATGGCGCCGGTCGGCAATGAGAGTCATATCGCTAGAGAGCGATGTGATGGACATACCCAGATTTGGAGAACGTAGTCGTTACACCTTTGACCGTGAGATCAACTCTTATTGTTATTCCCGGAAGATACTTTGATTGCACCAAACGTCGTATCTTATTTAGTATGACAATAACGGTGATACTTTTGGGTATCGGAAAGGAGTAGTTGAGACGAGGGGTCAAGAGCGGGATTTGCCAGTCCGCATAGCAGGATAGATACTCTCGGGCCCACTCGGTGAGATCATGTCTAATGAGCTTGCAAGCATGTGACTAGGTCACGGAGACATGAGATCATGAACGAGTAAAAGATAGCGTCGTCCGTAACGAGGTCGGGATTAGGTATGGAGATATCTATGGAACGACGCTCGGACGTGCTAAGTATCGCTATGGCAAAAGGTCTAAGACTTTACGTTCAGGTTTGATAGATGAAAGTCATTCGTTATATCTCAGGGATTAATTCATGGGGTCCAGGCCTACGAGTTAGTCGTTGATCATTGAGGAGTCTTGATCATACCTGATATTATATCGAACCGCTAGGGTAACACACTTAAGGGGTTTCGACAAGACAACCGGAAAGGAAGGAGATCACCGGGAGCGTCCCGGGAGGGGTCCGATGGAGATCGGGCAGGGCCGAAAGAGTTTTCGGAGCTAGGAAAAATTATATATATTATGTTTGATATTAATTAGTGTTATTAATATGCAAATATGATTTTATATATTTATTTTCGAATTAATTTAGGCTGATTTCCCTAAATGGGCCTTCTGGTCGAAAGAAGGCCCAAGAGGGGGAACAATCCCTAGGGGATTCGGTGGGGGCCTTGGTGGCTGGCCTGGATGGGCCAAGGGGCCCACCAGGGGGCCGGCGCACCAAGCCTAGCCGCACCAGGCATGTGGGGATAGTCCCACATTGTCTGGCTGGCAAGGTTGGCTCCCCCTGGGAGCCTATATAAGAAGGGGCACCCCCAGCCTTTTAATTCACCAATTAATTCCCGATTTCTCTCTCGATCTCGTGGTTCCCAAGTTGGAGCCGCGCCGAGCAGAGCAAGGGGATCTCCTCCACCATAGCCCGCTGCCGCGCTGCTGGTGTTCCGGTCCAAGTCTTCCGCTGCTCGTCCTGGACTGGAGCTTCGGAGGCCGTCGTGTCCACCGTACGTGTGCGACTCCCTGCGAGGTGCTGCGCTAGCGGTACTCGGAGGCCTGCTTCCTCTACACGACCTTGAGGTCGGCTTCGTCGTCCTTCATCGACAACGTTTGTGCGGGAACGTAATCCCCGCTTTCGGTCTACAAGGGTACGTATTCCGATCTCCGTCTGTACTACTATATCTGCATAGAATAGATCTTGGCATGCTTTTAGGATATCGTCGGTAGGAAAAAATTTGTTTTCTGCACACGATCCCCTTCACGTTCTTCAGGCCGAAAGGCATGCAGACGTAGCAGTACACACCACAAGGGGTGAGGAATGTCGTCTTCTCCTCGTCCTCCTTAGCCATCTTGATCTGGTGATAACCAGAGAAGGCATCGAGGAAGCAGAGGAGGTCGCAGCCTGCCGTGGAGTCCACGATCTGGTCGATCCTTTGCATGGTGTATGGATCCTTGGGGCAGGCCTTGTTGACATCAGTGTAGTCGATGCAGAGGCGGCCTCCTCCGGCGGGCTTTGGGACAACCACGCCATTGGAGAGCCAAGTGGGGTGCGCGACTTCACGGACAACAGTTGCCGCTTTGAGCTTCTCGGCCTCTTTGATGATGAATGCTTGCTTCTCGGGGGCTTGCTTTCTTTCCTTTTGCTTGACGGGGCGTGCGTTTGGACACACGGCTAAGTGGTGCTCGATCACCTCCCTCGGTACATCGGACATATCTGACGGAGTCCATGCGAACATGTCAGAGTTTGCCCGGAGGAAGGCGACGAGCGCGCCTTCCTATTTGGGAGGCAGAGCGGCGCCGATGGTGACGCTAGCCCCCGAGCCCTCAGCCCCCGAGCTGCTGGTGCTCAGGGAGACCTTCTTCGTGGAATTTTGGCTCCTGAGAGAATAACTGCTTCTTTTTCTTGGGCCTCTCGAGAGGCTCCATGTCCTCCACAGCCGGAAATGCCATGGCGGCTGTCTTGTAGGCTGTCTCGACGACGCGCGTGGCGTCCAGGACGTGGCGGTGGTTGGAGATGGGGCCAGCGCTGCCGGGGATCTTGACCATGTCGTAGGTATGATGCGTGACGGCCATGAACTTCGCGAGGGCGGGGTAGTCGAGGATGGCGTTGTACGGCAAGACGATGTGGGCGACATCGAAGTCGATGAGCTTGGTGCGGTAGTTCTTCTACATGCCAAAGGTGACAGCGAGTCGGACCTGCCCCAGAGGCTCGATGGTGCCGCTAGTGACTCCCGTGAAGGGCCTAGAGGGCATGAGCCACTCGTAGGGCACTTGAAGCGTCTCGAACGTCTCGATGGAGATGACATTTAGCCCTGCACCTCCATCAATGAGCGTCTTGGAGACGGCGATGTTGTTGATGGTGGGGTAGCAGACCAGCGGGAGGGTCCCAACAGTCTTGGTGGACTTGGGGTGGTCTTGCCCGTGGAAAGCGATGGTGTATTGCGACCACTTGAGGGGCCTGAAGGTCTCGATGCTGGGGAGCGCGACATTAAGCTCGTGGGCGAACTGCTTGAACTGGTTGTTCGACTTGGGCGCCTGAGCCTCGCCGAGGATGCAGGCCATAGCCCCTCTATCTTCGTCGTCAGGGAGGTTGTTGTTTTTCTCGGCGGCGTTGACCTGAGTGCCTGGCAACTTCTGGTGGCCGCCCTTGCGTCCGCCTCCATGGTACCCGCGGCCTCGACCGCGGCCTCCGCTGCCCTCGGCTTGTTCGCGCTCCTTGCTTAGCCTCTTGAGGTCGAAGCAGGTCTTAGTAGAGTGGCCGTGGTGGTTGTGGTAGACGCAGAACAGACGGTTGTCCTCTTTCTTCTCGCCAGGCTCGGGGGAGTCCCTGCGGGAGTTGGCGTCAGGCTCTGCCGCGAGGACTGCGGTGGCCTTGCGCTTGGGCTCCTCTTTCTTCTTGTGGCTCTTGGACCCCTCGCCAGGGTCTTCTCCCCGCGAGCTCATCTTGACGAAGAGGAGTCCCTCTTCATCCTTGGCGCACTTGTTCGCCAGATCGAACAGCTTCACCACAGAGGTGAGCTTGTCGTGGATGTCGAGTTCTCAAGCATCCTGCGGTTCGTGAAGCCCTCGCGGAAGGCAGCGATGACCTGGGTGTCAGGGATGTTTGGAATCTTGGTCCGCACCTGGCGGACGCGCTGGATGTACTTGCAGAGGGATTTGGATGCACTATTGAGTTGGTTTGGCATGTCGATGTTCAAGACAACACCATAGAGCAACTGAACCATGGAGGACTTATCTGTGGTAGGATGGTTGTACCCCCAACCCATCAGAATTCAAACCCAGGTTTAGCGCTAGTGTTTCCCATTTAGTCAGAATATTCTTCAGTGGGAGGTGACACGTTCTCGTTGATAGCGAGGGGCTCGTGCTGACTTCGTCAATCTCCAGAACTAATTTGTCGACTCAATATTTCTATGATGTTTATAGGGGTAGGGTGTGCGGTTGTGCGTTCATATGGGTGAGTGTATGTGAATGTTTATGTTGTACCGTGTTTCAGAAGAAAAAAAACTGCATGAACCATGAATGATCATGTCATGATGAATAACCAGGGGCGGCACTAAGGGGTATTCTCAGGTATTCATGTGAATACCCATGATTATTGCAAAACATCCACTATTTTGACAAAGTGATGATTTTAGCAAAACATCGATGAATTTGACAAAATGAATACACATGAATACTCGACTGTAAATTCCTAACGCCGCCACTAGACATAACTGATATCGAACCTCTTGCTTTCGTGAAATCTCAAGCTTGTTTCTCAGTGGAACCAATGTCATCGAAGCAATGGCAACAGTAGAAACATGTGATACGTCTCCAACGTATCTATAATTTCTTATGTTCCATGCTATGTTATACCATGTTATTACATGTTTTATATGCATTTTATATAGTTTTATCCATTTTGTGGGACTAACCTATTAACAAGATGCCACAGTGACAGTTCCATGTTTTCTGTTGTTTTTGGTTTTAGAAAAGTACTTAAAGAAATATTCGCCAAATTGGAAATAAATCAACCAGGAAATATTTTTGGAATATTTGTGTCGCGAAGAACCGAAGACGAGACGAAGAAGGGTCGCGAGGGGCCCTCACCACCTGCTGGCGCGAGCCCTATCCTGGCCACGCCAGGAGGTAAGGAGGCGCCCTCGAGCGGCCACCGACCTAGGTCTTTCGCCCATAAATATGCCCCTGGCCTAAAAACACAGGAGGGTTAGACACTTTTATCTCCACGGGTCCCGAGCGCCGCCGCCATCGCCGACAAGTTTCGGGGGCCAGAACACACCCTGCCGGGACGGGGATTGGCCCCCGGAGCCATCTCCATCGACTTCACCGCCTCCACTTCGACTCCATGATGCTTTGTGAGTAGTTCCCCCTGGACTTATTTAGAATTTTGCATTATTAGTATTACCAGTGTAGCTACAAATTTTGTCAGTAAAATGTGAAATCAAACTATATACATTATATCGAAGGGAAATAAATAGCTATCAGTAGTGATCTTAGTTGTCACTTTATTTCAAATCTCTGTTTGCGTGACTGCATACATCTGTACCAATATAATACATGCAATCAATTTTATTAGGATCAAGTGACTCAACATGATTGTGCTGATATATTTGACCATAATTCAAGTCATCTCAGATGTGTTTTTATAAGTCGGTAGCAACGTATGGGATCTTTTCTTAACATATACAACAATTTTGCATTAGTCGATACCTGAATTTCCAGCTATACGATTCTCCAAATTCTTTATCTATTATTAAGCATGGAAAGGTATGTAAGCCAGTCTAAATACTATGCATAAGGTTAAATATGTATATGCGCATGTCGATTTTTTTTTGCCCATTGCAACGCACGAGTGCATTTTTTGGGAGGCCAAAACAAACAGATTCAAGACATGATTATGAACATTAGCCAAAAGAAGAACATTCAATCTTATTGGAGGGGGCAGATGTTGCTACTATTAGAATTAGGAGGAAACGAGCTGATTTTGGCATGATCATTTTTTATCTGAACTTGATCATTATGTAAGACGAAATATCAATTCATAATAGAGTGAGATGAGTCATTTTGTGTTTGGACAATGGGTCTTTCTGTTCGCCCGTAGCAACGCACGGGCATTTTATGGGTTGCGTATAATGTTTACTGATAAATAGATTTATATAGTGCGTACACATGTTTAGGTATAACACCACTGACATGTAAATCTATTGTCGTCGTTTGGGTTTTTAACTTAATAATTTGATTTGTGTAATTTAAGAGACCATATATTATTTAAATATATTGTTTAAATTTGATCCAAATTGTAGAAGTGTACCTACCGGAGCCGATATTCTCCCATGGTCAATTATACGTCGCGTTGTCCAGAGCCACTGCGAAAAGAAACATGAAGATCCTCGCCATCAAGAACAAAGAAAAGGATGAAACGAAGAATTCCAATAAGAGAAAAAGAACTGAGTCCTACCTAACGAGCACAAAGAGCATAGTCTACGGGACATAGTCTATAAAAAAATCCTTGCCATTTAAACTCGCTAAATCAAATATGAGCAGATTATTTCATGATTATTATATCTTACCAAACTATTTATGCATCTCAATCAATTTTAGAGTAAATTTGAATTGTGGTGACATTTATTTTATAAAAGAATATTTTTCAGGCCGTAGCAACGCGTGGGCATTTTACGCGCACCGCCGCGTTAGGGCTCGCGCTGGAGCAGCAGACCAAGCTGATATTCTTCGTGAACGGGCGCCGTCGCTTCATGCCTCTGCTCCCCAAGGTCTACTTCGGGAACGACATCGTGCCGACGAACGCCATGGCGGCAGCCGGTGACCTGCTGGCGGCCCCAGTCTCGCGCTCTGTCGGGATGGTTTGGGAGGCCGTATGGATGGTGACGGACGAGTACATGCGTCGGCGGTGGACTACTTCGAGGCGGCGCGTGCGCGGCCGTTGCTGGCGTCAACGCTGCTCATCACGACATGGTCGAGGCTCGCGTTCGACGGCGCCGGCTTCCTAGCGCACGGCAAGGAGAGGAAGAGCGTCAACGTCCTGCTCGGCCTGCCGGCCTACGCCATGGACGCCTTCAAGGAGCTCATGGATGAAATATGATTTACTGCTGATGGTGTATCCTCTGCTCGGCTGCTCGTAGTCAGCCATCGGGTCGAGGTGGCCGTCCGTCCTTTCGCTATGTTGTTCCTCCGGAGCCTGTACTACGTGATGCATCTGTTTCACTTCCTGTTGACGGTACGTTCGCTGTTCCTGCTCGATTATCGACTCGGCGTCTTGGCTGTCCGCCTAGCTCTGTTGTTTCCGCTGAGCATGTTGTGCGCGATGAGGGTGGGTCGGCTGCTGTTCTTCTCGATGTGCAGCAAGTAGATCGTCCAGCTATCTGTCCTACTTATTCTACTCTGTCAGTTCCATGTGAGCTGCCTGTAGATTTCATGGATTCTGCCCATCAAGATCGTAATGTGCGACCCCGCAGCTGCTGGTACTGCTTTGTCATTGATTTGTACTACTGCTCTCAAGTTGGGAGGACAGCTGACTTCCTCTCCTCATGTTAGTCTACCTGTGAATGATGTGTTTCCTCTTGGATTTCTGTTAGAAATTAGTGGTTTACCTGTTCGTCCACAGATTGTTGGTTCACAGTGAATTAATTAGGACTGGGAAAGGTAACGCTGGAAAGGAATGTATAGAACTGAGCATTGAAGAGTTTAAGAAGGCTCTTTCCCTTGTGGATTCGCAAGTCTAGAATCTACCTGCAATAGCTCAGCTTCCCCTTTTTTACTTTGTTGGAATTTTCACAATGCAGAAGTCTCAAAATGACCAGTTCAATTAAAACTTGTCACTGTTTATGTGCGTTGCTACGGGCCAAAAATAAAATAAATTAGTTATTTACTTTTCACATGAAACAACTCTATGGGGCTTCATGGTAAGATTAAAGGTAACCGTATTCCTGAAAGTACATGTGCAAAATATCCATGCTACGCAATAGGCCCTGCAGCAAATTATGTGATCATAAAACTGAAAAAACTCTTATATAATTCACACTATTATAATGTCATGCTCATCACTTATTAATATTATTAATTTGCGTTCTGTATATCCAAACTAAGAAATTATTATGCCACCGGTTCTGAGGCTAGAAACAAGATTACTAAATACAATAATTACTCAGTTTAGTTGAAAAATAGATGTCTCCATAAAAATGAAGCTTCACATAAGCCCTCAATCTTTTAGAGATTCAAGCTTCAGCCACGGTAAAAGTGAGCTTAAATTTCCAAGCATAAAAAAAAGACAAGAACGTACAAACTTAGATCCAATTGTATAAAAGATACACTCCTACAGATGAAAAATATTTTTTCTTTAAAGACAGAGATTATACGAATTGACAATATATTTACAATTACAATAAACTGAAGACGGTGAAGACGGTGGCCAAGTTATAGTACAACAAAATGTACAATCCTCACTTTGCCCCCTTCAAGCAAACAGACACAGTACATAGTCAACATTGCCGGCTCATAATTGATTTTTTACACTGTCGCAGACCCATTTTAATGCAGCTATGCAGCCTCTTAGATGATGAAACGATGATCAAAGTGATTGTTCGACAAATAGTTGATGTCAACAAAAATTGGTGCACTGCAAAATCAAACTTTAAGATCATTGTGTCCCTGTGACAATGCGATCTGAACACACACACAACCTAAGCAGACAATAACATTCCACAATTTTAATAGAGGTTTATCTAAGAAACTTCTATTAAATCGCAATCAGCAGGGCATCCGAGTGTATTTAGACTATGTTATCTCGAAAAACCACTTACCCAATTCAGCTTACCTATGAAACCAAAAATGTTGAATACAAATTGATTAAACTCCCAATGTTCGGCCAATGTTTGAATTTATATCTAAATCAAAATTAAGCGTTGCTTCCAGATGTGTATTACGCCATCGACAAGTCTATGTAACCAACTACAATGCTCAACCGAAGAAACCATTTCAATTAATTTTCAGTAATATCATAGACATTGTTTTTGCTCAATCAAACTTCAAATCTAAGTAAAACATTTAACATGGTCATGAGTTGGCCCTAAAATGTGAGTTCCCGTAAACTTTTTTGTGTCCCCTTAGTTTTAGAATAGCAAAACTAAAATGTTCTCCAAGCCATACACATGTACCATTTATCTAAGCAGCATAGCACACCCACATTGAGACTTCAGTTAAGGATTTGAAATATGCAAGATGGTGCGAAATTACAAATGCAGCAAGTAGAGTTTTAAGTATGTTTACTTGGAAACGGAGCATATCAACATTGGGTAAACATTTTTGGAAGCCGGACACCTTAACAACATTTGTGGAGTTCGAGTGGCACGTCTATGTGAGAAGATTTGGATACTCAATTCTATGTGAGAAGATGCATTCAGTTCGGCGTCGTGTGCGCCTGGAGTGGAGCGATGCGGCGCGTCGCGAAGTCCGCAACGATGATCTGTCCCGTGAGGCCCTCCTCCCGGAGGTAGGTCAGGCGGCCCATCAAGATTGCGTTGGCCGCGCCGCTGAAGGAGGCCTTGCCCCAGTTCGAGTTCTTCACGGGCGGCGCATCGGGGATGCTGAGGAAGGGACACGCCTTTTCTACGCCAACGTAGAAACCACCGCTGGCGGAAGTCGTCCACCTTCTTCGTCACCACCGTGACGGGCTTGTCCTCATTCCACGACATAGGGATGTACACGGTCCCCATGCCGTCCACGATGCGGAAGGAGACGCATCCGGAGCGCTCGTTCCTCGCCGTGTTCCGGAGCGCGTAGAAGCACCTGAAGAGGCCTACCGTGGGCTCCACGCCCAGGTACGCCTCGCAGAGGTAGGCGAAGATGGCGAGGATGAGGACGGAGTTCGGGTGGAGGTGCAGAAGTTGGATCTGGTAGAACGCCAGCACCGCCTCCAAGAACGGAGAGAACGGCGACACCATCCCTGCAACAACACAGTGCTGAAGGATGGGGGTAAAACCCTCGTGGGCGTTTCCTAAGCTCTGCGGACCGGAGCACGGTGGCGCCATGCTCGTTGGTTCGTGACGCCACCAAGTAGCGGAGCTTTTTGACCGCCGCATCCTGGACGCGCGCCCCAATCAATGTCGCGTCGTGCGTGGGCGCGGCAGGCGCCGCCAGCGAGGATGAAACCATGGCGGCTTTGCCCTTGCCCTTGGCGGGACTCATTGCCGGAGGAAGTCAAGGAAGGAGGCGAGAAAACTGGAGGAAGAAGGAGACGAGCGCGCCGGAGAGCGGAAGCAGAGAGCTCGAGACAAAGGAGGCTTCTGCGAGATAAATGGGGAGTAGTAACGGCTCCCCGCAGCGGCGCGCAGGCTTTATGTCCTGTCCGGAGCAGTTACCGGGGCGTGGTGGGACCCCCCACGTCGCACGCCCCAGATCGTGCACGGCCGTTGCTCATCTGAGTGACGCGTGGCTCAGGCCGATCGGACACTTTAGTCCCACGACGCTCCGGCCACGTCCATGGGCTCAGCCGCGCCCATTGCGGGCTCGGGGGCTACTGTCGGCCCAGTGAGGACTAGGGTGTGCACCACTCTCCACAGGCTTCACACGCGACAAGTTCGACGAAACGACTAAGGACCAAGCCACCGCTTGGAGAGACCCTCGAGAGGCAACTCCTCTTGAGGGCCTGAAGAGGAAGCAAGGGCCTGAAAAGGACCCCGCGCTACAAGAGACTCCCAGAGGCTCTACTTGCCTGGAGAGAAGTCAACGGAAACCTCTCCACAGGCCACCACGGCCCTATGGAGACACTTGGCGGCCAAGCAACCGCTGCAGGGCGCACATAGCCTCTACAGCAGCCGCAGAGTGACACGAGCACCACAGTTGCCATTCTGGTGATAAAAGAGTCAACAAAGCTGCACCGCCCGCGCGAGGACAACAAAGACTTTCCTCTTTGGTGATAAGCGGCTGGACGTCGCAACGCTCCAAGAAGATCGTCATAGTGGGCTCCGCCACGACCCCTGCAACACCTGCGAGCTGTTCTGTGCAGTCTGCAGCTTGTCGGCCACCGCTGCTAACTTTAGCACGGATGAACCGCGTCCATGGACATTTCTGCGGCGGTGGACTCCCTCTCCTTCGCGCCGCGGCCCTTTGGGAACCCACCCTCTGCGTACAGCGCAAGGATGAGGCCCGAGGCGCCTATAAAAGGATGGTACCTGGCCCTTTTATAGGCGCCTCGGGCCTCATCCTTGCGTTGTACGCAGAGGGTGGGTTCCCACAGGGCAGTGGCGTGAAGGAGAGGGAGTCCACCGCCGTAGAAATGTCCATGGACGCGGTTCATCTGTGCTAAAGTTAGCAACGGCGGCCGACAAGCTGCAGACTGCGCAGAACAGCTCGCAGGCGTTGCAGAGGTCGTGGCAGAGCCCACAATGACGATCTTCTTGGAGCGTTGCGCCGTCCAGCCGTTTTATCACCAAAGAGGAAAGTCATTCCTGTCCTGGCGCGGGCGGCGCAGCTTTGTTCACTCCTTTATTATCAGAATGGCAACTGTGGTGCTCGCGTCACTCTGCGGCTACTGTAGAGGTCATGTGCGCCCTGCAGCGGTTGCTTGGGCGCGAAGTGTCTCCACAGGGCCGTGGTGGCTTGTGGAGAGGTTTCCGTTGACTTCTCTCCAGGCAAGTAGAGCCTTGGGGAGTCTCTTAAAGCGCGGGGTCCTCTTCAGGCCCTTGCTTCCTCTTCAGGCCCTCAAGAGGAGTTGCCTCTCGAGGGTCTCTCCAAGCGGTGGCTTGGTCCTTAGTCGTTTCATCGAATCTGTCGCGTGCGAGGCCTGTGGAGAGTGGGCTCTGCACACCCTGGTCCTCACTGGGGCGACAGAGATTAATAAAGATAGTTGATGATCAAAGAGTTTCCAAATCTTCAAGATAGGTTGACATAACACTTTTGTGTCCATCTAAGGAATACTTCTCTCAGCCTTTTTGTTGTGTTTCCACCTTTCTTGTTACTCCTCTTATTTATGCCTTCGAGAAGATTGGGAGGTATGAAAATAAGATGTCTAGATCAGGGGAGAAGATATAGGTTAGGATTTAGGTGAATCAGCTTGGTCTTCAAGACTGTCATGAGTTCCATGTACTAGAAGTATGTCTAGTACAATTGATGAGAATAGATGCTCAGAAGATAGCTAAAATAGTTGGGTTGATCATTAACTCATAATTAATGTTTTGGTGGATGAGTTTGGTTTTCATTTAGTGTAACATTTTATCGTATATCTCTCTAACCCCAAAATAAGGTTTAAGCCAAGATCATCTGAAATTTTATAGCGCTTAAGTTGATGATCTACTTATATTCCACCAACTCAAGTGAAACTTCAATCACTCAGGGTTTTGAAAGTGAATGCGCGAAAACTCTTCGGATTTTATGATGCATGAATTCAATGCACACTCCTGTGTCCACTCTATTTCTAGACCCTAAGTTCTGGGATGTTACAGTCTCCCCTCCTTAAACTAAACTTCGTCCCCGAAGTTTGTATTCTCTTACGTTTTGGTTTATAGATCTGTCTTGTGTATAAGCTAGCAGTTCTCGAACTTCATGATGATCCTTAACGGAGATAATTGGTGTATCCCCAAATCCATTTATTTCCTTGAATCCTATCTTGAATTAGCAATTTGCTAACTGTCAATTCCTTTGAATTTTTTATTCCTTTTGGGAATATTCCACACCTGGGTCTATCTTCTTGAAAAACTCCTTGAATCAGGGCTTTATCTCATTCTCGTTGGTCCTATTAATAGTTCTAACTAAGCTCCTTTACTTAATGTATGACCTACTCTTGAGAAGGTACTTAGGTTTTAGGAAGTCTTATACACTTTTACTTCTTCTTCAAGCAATCTTATTATTGCCATTATACATGGTCCACCCTAATACGATTGGTCGTAATAATTTGCTTCCTAAGACACTTAGTCGGGTTTCTTTTTCTTGTGTCATCTGGAATCTTTAATGGCACCATTATCCTAGTGATGCAAAATGATCTCTATTACTAGTTGATTTCTCCAACACCATTCTTCTGTCATACTCTTGGTTTGAACCAAAGAATGACCTTTTATTGACAAAAGTAGTTCAACAACTTGATTTTGTCAATCACCACCTCAAATCTACTCCTTAGTTCATTCTGGTATGAACCTCAACCAGAATCGAGATTACCTCAAGGGTTCTATCTTTGTCTGGATTACAACAAACCTTATGAAAATAAGGCTCAACTGCTACAAATCTTGGGTTTCCTCTCATCTTCTACTCCAATTTTTCAACTTTCAATACTTCTGCTTCACTATCTACTCCCCTCCTTAGAGTGTTGTAATGGTCTCTATACTTTGTATATACCAATAATTGTCTTCTGGTTGGATATTGGTCTTTGCACACCTTTCATTTACCTTTTCATGATCTCACAAAGGAAATTTGCAGTGTACCCACACAATTGTGGATATCCGAGGTAAATTCTCCAGACAATCTTCACGGTAGAAGGTCCTTCGTCTCTTCGGATGCCAATACTTCTGGCGAATCCTGGAATTCAGAGTTATACACAACTGTTATGTGCTCTTAGACAAGTTAGCCGAGAGTTACAGGGTACCACTCCTAGGCAGAATTGCACTGCAGGTGTGCCGGGAACACCGGTCACACAAACCACTCGGAAGACTACCACGCTAATCATAACCAAGAATGTATAACAAAGAATCCTTGAATCTTGTTAAGTTGTCGGACTCGACCTCTAAACTAAACAGAAATGGTATGTGTCACTGGTCATGCTTCGTAACCAAGGGTCCCTGGGTTTACCAATCCTAGACCGATGCTCATCGGTAGGCGTGCTCGGAATGGATCATCGGCACACAACCCCTCAGTTGCGCCATAACACGGGCATAGCCAAATCTGCATAACAAAGATCCCAAAACCATAACCCTTCATCTTCATGCAGGTTTTCATCCTTGGCCTTTGGAACTCGTCTCTTCCTTACACGAATTCATGTTCTATCTAGATCTATAATATTAAGCCATAACTTGGTGATGCAATATGCATTTGCACATCAAGCGAAGCTTCCTGACTATATCTAGTCACTCAAAGAACCAATAAAATCCAGGAAATCCCAATGATATGCATACATGCATAAGTAAAGACTATAACATAGCACTTTGAGTATAACATCTCTCGTACTGAGGCTTATATAAAGTATTATAGTATGATGCACACATATAATAGTATATAGGTCTCTACCGTTGTATGGTAAGGTATGTCCTTTATTTTGAAGATAGACATGGTTAGTTTGCGAAGTCGCATATGAATGCACTGTCGCATAATCTACATAGGTATAAATATTTCTCGACTTCAGTAGTAGCAAGTGTGATTGGACTGAGCAGTTTTCCGAGCGTAGGTGGTCCCCTTAATAGATCTCTTAGACTTTTAAGTCCCAAGCTACGCGAATGCTCAAGTCTCACTCCATCCACTAGGATATATTTCACCGTCATCGTAAGATACGGGATAATGTCAAACTAGATGACATAGAAGTGTTGCAAAGCACATATAGGTCTCAATGTGTGAGATCTATTGACTGTATTCCTCTTTCACAACGCACCAAGATGTTATGGGTGTTGAGCTTTTACCAAGTTGTAAACTAGATTAAGTGTTACTCTAGTGCAAGTGGGAGACTGAAGGGAATATGCCATAGAGGCACTTAATAAACATAGTTCATTGGCAATATCCCATTCGTTCATTATATGTTTTATACCATGCTATAACTGTATTAAGTGAAAACATTAATACAGGTGTGGTAGATAAACAATCAGGTCCCTAGTAGCCTCTACTAAGACTAGTTTCGTTGCGCGATTGATGATCGAGGTTTTCCGATCATAGGGCATGGCGCCGGTCGGCAAAGACATCGTTAGGTGTAAACAATGTGATGGACATACCCAGTATTTATAGGACATAGTCATTACGCCTTAAGACCGTGAGATCAACTCTTATTGTTATCCCTGGAAGATACTTTGATCGCACCAAACGTCATATCTTATATAGTGTGACAATGATAGGTGATACTTTTGGGTATCGGAAGGGGGTAGTTGAGACGAGGGGTCAACAGCGGGATTTGTCAGTCCGCATAGCCGGATAGATACTCTAGGGCCCACTCGGTGAGATTATGTCAAATGAGTTTGCAAACATGTGACTAGGTCACCTGCTGACATAATATCATAGACGAGTAGAAGATAGCGATGTCGGTAACGAGATCATGCTAGGTATGGAGATATCTGAGAATGATGCTCGGACACGCTAAGTATCGCCATGACAAAGGGTTTAAGACTAGACGTCCAGGTTTGATAGATGAAAGTCATTCGTTATATCACAAGGATTAATTCATGCGGTCCAGGCCTACGAGTTAGTCGTTGATCATAGAGGAGTCTTGATCGTACCTGTTATTATATCGAACCGCTAGGGTAACACACTTAAGGGGTTTCAACAAGACAACCGGAAAGGAAAGAGATCGCCGGGAACGTCCCGGGAGTGGTCCGATGGAGATCGGGCAGCGACGAAAGAGTTTTCGAAGCTAGAATAAATTATATATAATATGTTTAATATTAATTAGTGTAATTAATGATTAAATATTATTTTATATATTTATTTTCGAATTTATTTAGGCTGATTTCCCTAAATGGGCCTTCTGGTCGAAAGAAGGCCCAAGAGGGGGAAATTCCCTAGGGGAATTCGGTGGGGGGCTTGGGGGGCGACCCAAGTGGGCCAAGGGGCCCACTAGGGGGCCGGCGCACCCTCCCTAGCCGCACCAAAGCTGTGGGATAGTCCCACATTACCTGGCTAGGGAGGTTGGCTCCCCTCGGGAGCCTATATAAGAAGGGGCACACCTGGCCTTTTAATTCACCAATTAATTCTCTCTCGATCTCGTGATTCCCTTTGTCGGAGTCGCGCCGAGTAGAGGAGGGGGATCTCTTCCACCATAGCCCGCTGCCGCGCTGCTGGTCTTCCGGTCCAAGTCTTCCGCTGCTCGTCCTGGACTGGAGCTTCGGAGGCCGTCGTCTCCACCGTATGTATGTGACGCCCTGCGAGGTGCTGCGCTATCGGTACTCGGAGGCCTACTTCCTCCACCCGACCTCGGGGTCATCTTCGTCGTCTTCGTCGCGCCGAGTTCTCCGCGACCTAGAGGTCGGCTACGTCGTCTTCGTTGTCAACGCTTGTGCGGGAGCGTAATCCCCGCTATTCGGTCTACGAGGGTATGTATTCCGATCTCCGCCGTACTACTATATCTGCATAGTGTAGATCTTGGCTAGTTTAAGGATATCGTTGCTAGGAAATTTTTTGTTTTCTGCACACGATCCCCTTCATCACTAAGTTGAATTTTATGGCTTCCACCAAAAAAAAATTATGGTATATTGAAACCAAAGAGAAGATTATTTCTATGGCATTTTCTCTTTGTATAAATTGTTTTCATTAAATGGTAAAATTCATTGAGGTTTTGTTTCAAAGATTTATTCAAGACATGAATATTCAAATATATGTTTTGATGGTTTAGGACCATGACTGCAAGGTACTGAAATCTTTGAATACCCTAATTAGTGGTCTAGTGATTGTAGTATTCCAGGCAACACTGAATTGTGGGTGAATAGGAATAGCAAAATGAATCATTGTGATTCCTAAGAAGAGTATGCACAATGCATTATTTCAACCTCATGCCAAGCGTGAGAGGTTTCCAAATAGCTTGGTTGTGATCCCTCACACATAAATCATGTGAGAACATGATCACTTGTTCCTGGAAGCATAAATAGGAATTCCTGCCTAAGATTAGGTATTATGGTGATATAGTAGATATGATGATGATTTTAGAATTCTCCACACTCCATCATCCATTAGATGATCTAAGATAGAAGCACTCCCTCCTGATAGAGTTAACGCCCTTGAAATATATATCTGGAAAATATATATGGGAGTTTGTGAAATGAATATCCTTGACATATTACCACTGATGCTTTCATGTTATTCCCAATTCCATATGGCCAAGTCTCACTTTCCTTGAGAATGAATTATTAATTCAACCAATAGATGATTATCCATTAGTGATCTTGTGGTCCTCTCTTATGTGAATCTTTTATTCACATGGTCATGAAAGATGATACATGTGACTCCTAGATATGGATATTGATTATATAGACTTATGATTTGGCATTACTTTCTCATTGGTTATGATCCCCTTGGAGAAACACCATAAATCCATATGTGACTTTACTTTGGCATTGATTCTTCTAAACAAGAAGTAGATAGTCAAGACAAGTTCTTCTTGTCCTATATTGAAGTTCCAACATCACTTGTCTCACCCTTGTGGTGAGGACAATTCAATTTAACCAAACCAACTTTCTTGGGGTTGGTGGTACATGAATGTGTATATAAGTTATGACATCAATTGGCCTTATCCGTATAGAAGAATTTGTTAACAAGTGTATAAAGCTTCTCACCAAATTACTTTATATATTCATTTGGATAGGAATTTATTGTCCTGGATTATCAGACCTCTTATTCATTTACATATGACACTCAATTGTTTATGCAAACAAAAGTGGGTTGTTAACAAGGTCATGAGGCTTGTTATCAAACTACTTCTATATAACCCTAAACTTAGAATGTCACACCATTTCCTGAGAGATTAATAAAGATAGTTGATGATGAAAGAGTTTCCAATTCTTCATGATAGGTTGACATAACACTTCTATGTCCATCTAAGGAATACTTCTCTCGGCCTTTTTGTTGTGTTTCCACCTTACTTGTTAGCTCCTCTTGTTTATGCCTTCGAGAAGATTGGGAGGTAAGAAAATAAGATGTCTAGATCAGGGGAGAAGATCTAGGTTAGGATTTAGGTGAATCAGCTTGGTCTTCAAGACTGTCATGAGTTCCATCTACTAGAAGTATGTCTAGCACAATTGATGAGAATAGATGCTCAGAAGATAGTTAAAATAGTTGGGTTGATCATTAACTCCTAATTAATGTTTTGGTGGATGAGTTTGGTTTTCATTTAGTGTAATATATCTCTCTAACCCCAAAATAAGGTTTAAGTCAGGATCATCTTAAAGTTTATAGCACGTAAGTTGATGATCTACTAATATTCCACCAACTCAAGCGAAACTTCAATCACTCAGGGTTTTGAAAGTGAATGCGCAAAAATTCTTCGGATTTTCGGATGCATGAATGCAATGCACACTCCTGTGTCCACTCTATTTCTGTACTCTAAGTTCTGTGATGTTACAGGTACATCCACATGTGATTATTGATATATGAAAGGATAAATGTTGTACTCATCTTGTTATTTATTTCAGAAATTTCACCTATGAAGAGAAGCAGCGACGTTGCGTCTCTTTTTTAGAAATTTCACCTATGAAGAGAAGCGGAGAAGCAAGGTAAAAAAGATTATCGTTGTTTGAAATCCTTCTCCAAATGAATTTTTAACAGAAGAGCACGGTGAAGAGTTAGAGAGAGTATTTGAGAAAATAGTAAATCATATGCCGCCGCCGTCACCGCCGCTTTATGACATCAATCACCTTCACATGATCCAGGTGAAAGACATCCCATTTCAAAATTATGTTGTGCGTAATCAAAATCCAGTTCGAAGAACATACGGAGTATATACTAAAATGAAAATTTAAAATCATTAATTAAGTAGGTAAATAATAGTAAAAAAAGTGCGGCATACCTAGTAACAAAATCCTAGGTCCGCACACTGAGCTCCCTCGCAAGCACACGGCTGTGGCCAAGCTGGGGCCAGTTCCATCACCATCCAAACAACAACATTCGAGGACCAATTCCCAGTTCAGAGCGTGAAGACCTACACCCAAACACAGAGCGGATGCATGTCAGTATCATGTACCGATAACCAGAGCATGGATCCAGAATGATTATGTGACAATTCATTTCTGCGTATGTCTACTCTGTCTCTGTGAATGAGTATCAGTAAAGGGACATGATAAGTTTATCTAACTCAAAATACAGATCAAACACCAACAACTTCCAATCACTTCAGCTTCTTGTATTGCAGGAATGGCATTCAGGCATGATATATATAGTGAGTTACAAAATCTAATGTTCGCAATACAGCTATATACTAAAACTCTGTGGATTGTGGTTCCATGCTTTTCCAAAAGTTGTCATCTCGTACATATCATGGTACTCTACTGACATGTTGTTTTAAGTGTTCCACCGTTGAAACCTGGTTTTCATGCACCTTTTTCTCAGCAAAGCAAGGCAAAATAACAACATGGTACAACAATATATGGTAGAGCAATATATGTGCATGCTCAGTTTGGATCTTCATACCTGCATAGCCATGGCCATCATCGAAACTGAGCATGCACATATATTTTAGAACAAGGAAGAGATTTATTGCCCAGGACAGACACTGAACATTGCAAAGAAACATATAAAATTGTGAGAGCTTGCTTGGAGCATAAGAACCTTGGGATAGAATAAAACTACAAATCGGTTGACAGCATCCACCCTTGCATCCAAGGACACGATATAGGAAACCCACATTCGAGGAGTGCACTTAGGGCATCTCCAACGGCCCGACGTAAACGGACCGTGGATGTCCGTTTCTGTAAGGAAATGTCTGTGTCTGTGAAAAACCCAGCCCAACGGCCCGACGTAATTTGTTCGAGCTGTCCGCGCTGACGCAAACCGCACCCAAATTTGGGCTCGATTTGCGTCACCGCGGACGGTCCGCCCTCACGCGCTGTCCGCCCCCTTATATGTCTGGCTCGCCTGGAAGTGGCTGGAACACCACTCCCCACTCCCGCCATTTGCCAAAATTTCCCCGCGCCTCCCAAACCCAAAACCCTCCCCCCGGCGGCCGATGGAGAACGCCGGCGCCGCCACTGACGACAACGTGGTTGTGACTGCCGTTGTCGCGGCCTCCATGCCGTCCGGCAGCACGGCTACCGCCGCCACTGGGAAGAATAAGGTCAGGGTGAAGAAGGAGTCGCTGACCGTGGAGGAGAGGAAGATCGAGAACGGCAAGCGGCAGGCGCGGCGAATGGCCGAGTAGTCGAGGACCACCAAGAAGGTGAACGCGGCCATAGAGGAAGAAAAGCAAATGCGGCTGGCCATGTTGACCGCCCGGGTTCAAGATCACGTGAAGCTGCGCGAGCTCGTCGGTGAGGGAAAGCTAGACGCGGTCCCCGGCACGACCTCATGCAGCTATGTGACCTCGTGCGCTCTCCTTCCTCCCGTGGTGCCTCGCTAACCCGCGACGCCGACGTCTACAACGCCGGTTCAACACGCGCTGGCGATGTCTCGTTTCGGAGGCGTACCATCGGCGTCGCCGGAGTTGCCGCTGACCATGTTGGGAGGCGCATCGCCTTCGCAAATCGACCTCAACCACAAGCCTATGCTCGTGGAATCTACCCCACAGGCCCGCAAACGAAGCCGGGAAGGTCCTCCGACCAGCTCCATGAATGCCCGCGCCGTGTTTGGCGAAAAGGCCGTCTGACCCCGGACGATCTGGTAAGGCCATTCTTGATTTGTTGCACGTTTGTTCTATATGCGTGTGGTCGTCTTAACGTCGATTTGGTCGCAGGCGTACTATGCCGAGGAAGAGGAGAACCTCATGTTCGGCTTAATCCACGGGGGCACCCAGGCCGAGGCAGTCGACATTGACGGTCGTCCCCTTTTTGACCATGGAACGGCATCAATCGTCCCTACGGCCATGTTCAACGATGGCCAAGGAGAGGAGGAGGAGTTTGACGATCCGAACGCCAAGGTTCCTGCGGTCGGCACCGCCGCGGCCAAGAAGATATCGAAGAGGACCGCGGGCAACACGAACGCTGAGGACAAGTGCCTTTACCGGTCTTGGCTCGCATCGAGCATGAACGCTATTGTCGGCGCCGAGAAAAAGGGCAATGCCTATTGGAAGAGGGTGACCGTGGACTTCCATGAACGCCGGTAACTCAAGCCTTTCAACATCCACAACGACTAGGGCCAAGTGTCCATCTAAAAACGATGGTCCTACATCCAGGCCGAGACCAGTAAGTTTTGCAGCACACATGAACACGTCGTGAACCACCCAACATCGGGTGTCGGCATCGCCGACATGATACGTCCTTCATACTCACGGTTCTCCTCGATTGTTTTGTTGTCGTGAGTAGCCATGGTTCCATGCCCTATATAGATTGCGTAGGTCTTGGAGTTCTTCAAGACCTCCACTTGATCCATTGTTGGTGGGAGCTTAAGGAACACGAGAAATGGAATCAAACGTATCAAAGCTACAAGAACGGCTTGAAGAAGAGCCAAGACCCGGCCACCGTGGGGGCGGAAGATGACAGCGACAAGTCTGCTGTTTCCAAAGGAAGGTCGAGGGGACACAAAGCCTCGGCAATGGACATGAAGAGGGATGCCAATGTGCAATCCCTGACCGAGACCTTGAAGGGCTACATGGCCAACAAGGACGAGGCCATAACCATGAGAGGAGAGGAAGCGCGCGAGAGGGAGATGATAGACGCTCAATTCTATGACCTCACAAAGAAGGCCGTCGAAATGTAAACGAGCCACGTGAAGGCGAAGATCATGGCCGAGAAGAGGGCGATCATGCTCGCGGACACGACCGACATGACCGAGGACCAAAAGGCTTGGGTGATGAAGCAGCGCGCTATCATTTTAGCTCGTGCCAACTGATCGATTTGACCCCACTTTGCTTTTTTTGTAATAAGATCGACCGACACATTTTGCTAGTGGAAGAAATGGAAAAAAGGGCGTATATAAAATTCGTCGGGCCGCTGGGTTGGGGCGCGATCCAAATGAACATTGGGACAGATATCACCCATTTCCTAGACCAAATTGGATAGAATTTGGTTTCAAAATGCGTCGGGGAAAATGCCCTTACACCGTGTCCGCCTCCCAGAGCGTCTTCGGTGGCGGCGAGAAGCCCTACACGTTTCAGACACCGGGGATGGCAGCAGCAGTGCTGCGTGACAGCGTGAGGGCGAGGAGAGTTCTAGCGAGTTTTCTACTCCTTCGCCAAACTTCAAAGCATATATATCAACTGAAAAAAAAAATCATCAGCTCACTGGAATAAATCCCTACACGAGTCAACGATGCGAAATGCATCATCTAAAAGAAATTGCAGACGACCCTCAACTCATTGCAACAAACACTGCATTTTCGTTTATACGATACGTATCCACAAGAAATGCAGGATTATCAGCTACAACTCACTGCGAAAACTCCTACAGTGAAATGTCTCATCAAGAAAACCATATCACGTCGATGGATGTCACAAGAGTGACACTGCAGCAACTACAACCAGCACTATCACGGCAAAAAATGTTCAGCCGTTGCACTGAACGCTTTCAGCAGTTCTGAATCTTAGAACCGTGATGCCAGGTTCCTCGTGTCAGGAGAGCGGATCAAGTTTAACTAGCATAAGAAAACAAGCGAGTTCTCTGAACCTATATCTATCTATCCATGCCTATGCTGAACAGCAGTGTTATGGTCGGCATCCAAGTGGCTAGTTATGGGCTTAGCACAAGTAAATTAAGGGATTAGCCCATGTAAATTAGGGTTTAGAGGAGGTTGTCCTCCTATATAAATACATGTACCCCTTCGATATTAAACAGACAAGAAACAATATTAAACTGTCGTCTCCTTCAGGGAGACGGGAGACCAAACCCTAGCCGCCTCCTACCCTAGCCGCACGCCTCCTCCCTCCTCCACACGACGGCGCCTCGCCGCCGGCGCCAAGCTCTCCAGCCCCTGCACCCTCACTTCCACCCCTACAACCTACGTCCCCGAACCGGTAGAACCCTAGCCTATACCACTTTGGTATCAGATTGCTTCGGTTCGATGGACCCCAACGGCCTAAACACCAACCTCTCCCCCGCCACATCCGCCACCGACGTCAACCCCATCGCCGCCACCTCCGCAGCCATGACGCAGCAAGTGCCGCCAGCGGCCGGCGCCACCGCCCTGGGGGCCGATCTCCTACCCGCGACGCTGGCGGAGTTGGCCGCCACGGTCAGCGACGGGTTCCGCGCGATCCGCCGCGAGCTGGCCGAGCTCTGGGCGGGCCAGCACCCGCCGCCCCCACCGGCCGCCACACCCACCACCACGACGTCGCCGGCCTCCACCGCCAACAAGGGGCGCGCCGCGTTCAAGTGGCCGGCCTCGCCCTCACCGCTTCTGTCGTGGGCCGACGCGCCGCCCATCTACACGCAGGCTGCGCCACAGCCGACAGTGCAGCAACCCGCCCACGCCCTTGGCAGTCTCGGCGGGTTCGCTGCCCCCTTCGCTGGGAGCACGTCCTTCACCCCAGGTCGCCAGGAGGGCGCCTACGGGGACGCGCCTCCAGTGCAGCAGCCGCCCCGCTTTACCAGGCTGGAGTTCGCCACCTACGACGGCACGGTCGATCCCCTGAACTGGCTGAATAAGTGCGAGCAGTTCTTTCGGGGGCAGTGGACGCTCGTCTCCGACCGCACGTGGATCGCCTCCTATCACCTCCGTGGCGCCGCGCACACATGGTACTACGCCCTCGAGCAGGACGCGGGCGGGATGCCATCATGGGAGCGCTTCCGCGACCTCTGCCTCCAGCGGTTTGGGACGACCATCCGCGGGAGCCGCCTCGCCGAGCTCGGCCGCCTCGCCTTCACCACCACGGTCCAGGACTTCGCCGACCGCTTCCAGGCGTTAGCCTGCCATGCCCCGGGCGTCTCGGCACGCCAGCGCGCCGACCTCTTCTTTGGCGGCCTCCCCGACCACATCCGCATCGACGTCGAGATGCGAGAGCCTGAGGACCTGCAGACGGCCATGAACTACGCGCGCGCGTATGAGCAGCGCGCCCTCGCCATGCAGCAGGTCTACGCGGGTCGCGACAGCACTCGCCCAGCGCCCCGGCCCGCCGTGGAGGTCCTCACTGCCGAGCTCGCGGCCGCCACCGTCACTGAGGCCAGCGTCACAACCTACGGGCCGGTCGACGGGTCCGCCTTCGTCGTCTCTCTTCATGCGATGGCGGGCATCAGGACGGCGAAAACGATGCTGCTTCCGGTGACGATCAATGGGGAGTGCCTTACGGCGCTGGTGGACACGGGCTCGACGCACAACTTATATTCCAACACCGCCATGCGCCGCCTGGCTCTTCAGCCGGCGGGTTCGGAGCAGTACAGCGTCACGGTCGCCAACGGGGACCGTCTTACGTGTCAGGGGGTGGCGCGACAGGTTCCCGTGCTCGTAGGCGCCGAGTCGTTCTCCATCGACTGCATCGGCATCGATTTGGGCTGCTACGACTTCATCCTCGGCGTCGACTTCCTGCGCACATTGGGCCCTATCCTGTGGGACCTCGACGTGTTGTCCCTCATCTTCTGGCGCGAGGGGGGCCGCCGCGTGCACTGGACCGGCCTGGGCAGCACCGGCGCATCCCCGCAGCTCCACCTGATGGCCGCAGCGCTCGACAAGGCGCACCCTCTCCTGGCCGACCTACTGCAGCAGCACGGCTACATCTTCGACGAGCCGCAGGGCCTTCCTCCCTCGCGGCCCTGTGATCACCGCATCCACCTGCTGTCGAACACGGCGCCTGTAGCCGTTCGGCCATACCGGTACCACCAGCTGCAGAAGGACGAGCTCGGGCGCCAGGTGGCGGTCATGTTGGTGCAGGGTATCATTCGGATTTCGACATCGCCGTTCTCCGCCCCGATACTCCTTGTGCGCAAGGCCGATGGCACATGGCGCTTCTGCATCGACTTCCGCGCCCTCAACACGGTGACGTCCAAGGGCAAGTTCCCCATCCCCGTCGTGGATGAGCTCCTGGACGAGCTACATGGCGCGCGCTTCTTCACCAAGCTCGACTTGCGTTCGGGTTACCATCAGGTGCGCATGCACCCGGAGGACATCGCGAAGACAGCGTTCCGCACTCACCATGGCCACTACGAGTTCTTGGTGATACCGTTCGGCCTCTCCAACGCGCCGGCGACCTTTCAGACCTTGATGAACGACGTGCTCAGCCCCTAATTACGACGCTTTGTGCTTGTTTTCTTTGATGATATTCTTATCTACAGCGCATCCTGGTCGGAGCACCTGCAGCACGTGGCCATCATCTTCAACGAGCTTCGGGCGCATCGTCTTCATCTCAAGCGCTCGAAGTGCTCGTTTGGCATGACCTCCGTCACGTACCTGGGCCACGTCATCTCGGCGGACGGTGTTGCGATGGACGCGGACAAGGTGGCCGCCGTCGCCACCTGGCTGACCCCACAGTCGCCGCGGGCTCTTCGCGGATTTTTGGGCCTCACGGTACCAGCGGTACATCCAGAACTTCGGCCTCATCGCCGCGCCCCTCACGCGCCTGCTTCGCCGCGCCGCCTTCTCCTGGGACGAGGAGGTGGCCACAGCATTCGCCGTCCTGCAGCGGGCGCTCACGACGGGCCTCGTCCTCCAAATGTCGGACTACGACACGCCGTTCGTGGTGGACTGAGACGCCTCCGGCATCGGCTTCGGCGCCGTCCTTCACCAGGGCGAGGGGCCACTCGCGTTCTTCAGCCACCCCTTCGCCACGCGCCACCACAAGCTCGCCGCTTATGAGCGCGAGCTGATCGGGCTGGTCCAGGCGGTGCGTCATTGGCGGCCTTATCTTTGGGGCCGGACGTTCCGTGAGCGCACGGACCACTACAGTCTGAAGTTCCTACTCGATCAGCGCCTCTCCACCGTGCCGCAGCATCAGTGGATCAGCAAGCTCTTCGGCTTCGACTTCACCGTCGATTACCGTCCCGGCCGCCTCAACACGGTTGCCGACGCACTCTCCCGCCGCGACGTCGACGACATGACCGACGCCCCCACAGTGGGCGCGGTCCTGTGCATCCACTCCGGGCCGTCTTTCGCCTTCATCGACGAGGTTCCCCGCGCCACTTCGACGGTCGCGGATGCGCAGCAGCTGCGCCAGCACTTGGCCGACGGCGAGCTGGCTGCACCGTGGCGCCTGGACGAGGGGCTGCTCCTCCATGGCCGCCGCATCTTCGTGTCGGATCATGGCGACTTGCGCCACCAAGCCTTGACCTTGGCGCATTCTGCCGGGCACGAGGGCATCCAGAAGACCCTGCACCGTCTACGCGCTGATTTTAACATTCCAGGGGATGGTGCCCTGGTGCGAGACTGGGTGCGGGCGTGTGTAACGTGCCAGCGGAACAAGACAGAGACGCTCCGTCCGGCGGGCCTCCTGCTGCCGCTGGACGTGCCCTCCTAGGTGTGGGCGGACATCTCCATGGACTTCATCGAGGGACTGCCGAAGATTGGCGGCAAGTCCGTCATCCTCACGGTGGTCGATCGCTTCTCCAAGTACGTGCACTTCATCGCCCTTGGTTATCCCTACACGGCGGCGTCCGTGGCTCGCGCCTTCTTCGACGGCATCGTCCGCCTCCACGGGTTCCCGTCCTCCATCGTCACTGATCGTGACCCTGTGTTCACGAGCCACGTCTGGAGGGACCTCTTCCGGTTGGCGGGCGTCAAGCTCCGCATGAGCACGGCATTTCACCCCCAGACGGACGGCCAGTCAGAGGTCGTCACAAGATCATCGCCATGTACCTGCGCTGCATCACCGGGGATCGTCCACGGGCTTGGGTGGACTGGCTGGCCTGGGCGGAGTACTGCTACAACACTTCCTACCATTCCACGCTGCACAACACACCTTTTGAGGTGGTCTATGGGAGGCCACCGCCGGCAATGCTTCCCTACGTGCCTGGCACGGCGCACACTGAGACGGCGGACGGCCTGCTTCATACCCGCGACGAGATATTGGCTGAGGCGCGCCAGCGACTTCTTCAGGCCCAGCAGTTGGCCCGGAAGTACTATGTTGCACACCATTGCGAGGCGGAGTTTGCGGTGGGGGGTTGGGTCTGGCTACGCCTTCTTCACCGGACGGCCCAGTCATTGGACCCGCGCTCCAGGCGCAAGTTGGGGCCTCGCTACGCCGGCCCCTTTCGTGTGCTGGAGCGCATCGGCACGCTCGCCTACCGTCTTGAGCTACCCACGGGATCGCGCCTCCACAACGTCTTCAACGTCAGCCTCCTGAAGGCCTACCGTGGCGACCCGCCTTCTGCACCGCCATCTCTTCCACCTACTTCGGATGGAGTCTCGAGCCTGCCTCGGCGAGTGTGGCTCGCGTGATGAAGGCCCAGCAGCGCCGCGGTATCTGGCACGTCTTGGTGCAGTGGACAGGCATGCCAGAGAATGAGGCGACTTGGGAGAAACTTGAAGATCTCCGCCAGCAATTCCCAGAAGTTCAGCTCGAGGACGAGCTGTTTGCGGAGGCGGGGAGAGATGTTATGGTCGGCATCCAGTATATGCGCAAGAAGCCCACTAGTGGCTAGTTATGGGCTTAGCACAAGTAAATTAGGGGCTTAGCCCAAGTAAATTAGGGTTTAGAGGAGGTTGTCCTCCTATATAAACACATGTACCCCTTCGATATTAAACAGACAAGAAACAGTATTAAACTGTCGTCTCCTTCAGGGAGACGGGAGACCAAACCCTAGCCGCCTCCTACCCTAGCCGCACGCCTCCTCCCTCCTCCACACGACGGCGCCCCGCCACCGGCGCCAAGCTCTCCAGCCCCTCCACCCTCACTTCCACCCCTACAACCTACGTCCCCGAACCGGTAGAACCCTAGCCTCTACCAAGCAGATTCCCTGCCCTCTCAGCCCTCGTGCTACTGTTCCAATCAGAGGACGCCACGTGTTTCTCCCACGTATCCGAGCCGCCCGTTCTAGATCCAACGGTTCCCACCGGTCTCCATTGCGGTTTTGCAGAAAAACTACTGAAAGAATAACGCCCTAACCCGCAGTACACACTTTACCGTAGCGGAGGACCTATACAAAAGTACCTAAAACATCACAGACTTTTCTGCAAAACAACCAATCGCAATCCTCCACCCCTTCCTCTATCCCGTGCGGCGCGGAGGTCACCGCCGTCGCCGTCGCGCGCTGCCGACACCATGCGCTTCCACGCTCAAATCGGTGGAGAGGAGGAGCTCCGTTGCGGCCTCCTCTCTATCCTCGCCAGCGGATGCGTCCCAGGACGGCCGGAATTGCTGGGATTCCTCGCCACCAGCCTCCATTTCCGCCGCCGGGAAACAGGTCGCCGCCGGCGGTTCTGGTGACCAAATGGTCCGCCGAGCCGCCCGTTAGGTTCGCCTGAACCTCCTCTACCAGATCTTGCCCTCCGCACCCTCGCGCGAGTCCACTGACGCGCGCGAGCTCGGCAGCGCCGGCCGATTCCACCGGCTGCTGATGTCATGACAAAATACTTAAAAATACCAAAATTTGCAACATATGTTTAAAAATGCTTAAAAATCATAAAATTCATAACTTCCAAACCACTATTCAAACAAATACCAAAATTTGCTGAAAAAATAAATCTTTACCGCTGTCCATCTCCATACATGTTTACACAACTTTTTTTTTTGGAAAATAACATGTATATTTCAACGCTATTTTCTTATGATTTACGAAAGAAAGGTAGATAATCTTTAGACCATGTCTCAATTGTTTAAACAAATGATAATAGATTTTAGATTTTCCTTTTACAGTACTAAAAATATTTTAAATCTCTCTTAATAATGGAGTCGTTTGCTTAATAACAAACCCGTTTGTCTTCAAAAAATACACATACTTCAAGTATTATTTGAGCAAATGAAAAGGGAGAGAGATATGTGTAATGTAGAGTGTACATACGTCCAACAAGAAAAACAGCACTATTTGCAACATATGTTTAAATTCCAAATTTATATATTGAAAAAATAAACTCTTTCTACTTATATTCATTGTTATAATTCCAAACTTCTTTCAATCCCATTAATTTTAAGACCTACATTATTTTAAAATGTGCACATTACCAAAATTCATATTTTGTTTGCTACACGGGCGCGGCGATGCCGCGCTTAGCTCCACTAGTATGCAATAATAGGCACCCTTCTTTTGACGTAATGTTTGAGGCGGCGAAGCTCTGAAGAGTCCAACTGTAAAGACTCCTGCTATGATCTTTCTCTACCATGCGTGAACAGCCGGGTGTCGAAGCTCATCGCTGGCTGAATTAGTACTCCCTCAGTTCTAAATTAATTGACTCTAACTTACTACTTGACTTGAACGGAGAACACATCAGTAATCAAAACCTCAGAGCTTTGAAAAACGAATAAAGACGAGTACTAAGGTCAACAAGATAAAAAAAATCCTGAAGACAATAGAATGAGTAGAAACTAAGCTTACATGTACTACCGTAGGATAAAACCTGGATTCTCTTTACAGATTCTAACAGAAAAATAGTATCTTCTCCGCAAGGGCGAAATGAGATGACTGAACTGATTTGATTTTATGAATGAAAGAGTGAACTGAATTATTTAGATAAAGGAAGAGTAGAAACTAACATGCGACTTATGCAAAAAATTAACAACCTTTTTAAGCAAATGTATAGAGACTGGTAAATCGACAAGACCTACTCTTTCTCTGAACAATCAGATTAGCACTCTGCTTAAAGAATACTCCACCCATCTAAATAAATATCATTCTGCATAAGCGTAACCAATCCAAAACAACCAATATGTATCTCTCGGCCTCTCGCCAAAGAAGATCAGAGGAAGCAGATCAACGATCTCAATCTATCAGTTTTGCTGAAACAATAAATGTCTAAGAAACCAAAGAATACAGATCATGAACAACCTCAGAACAATATTATGTGGACAAACCAGCTTCTAGTTAATCCTGTGGGATAGAAGCTGGATTTTGTTTTCACTTCATTTAAAACAGGCAGGAGTAGGCTAAAATTAAACATATATCACCAACTTCTTGTCAGCCTGAAAGAGAAATGACTCAAATATATAGGCATTTATAGTACCATAATTTATACTAGGTTTACTCAAGAAACAATGTTTATAAGTGAAAAAATAGTGACAAAAGGGGGAACTGAATTATCTGAATCAAGGTACTAGTATGAAATCAACAGGTTCCATATCAAGTTTGACTGCAAACATGTGGTTTACAAGTAACCAGGTAGCCCCAGACCATCTTTTAGCACTTACAATCCAAAAGGACATACTGTAAATACCTATTATTTCTATTCCATCATTTTTACTTACGTACAAGACTTCAACAGTTTGAGAGATGTCCCAAGTTCTAACAGAAGCAGTTTCAGGCCACAATTGTTTCAGTAAACTAGTATTTGTCAGACTGTAACAGTTTCATTCAACTCTTTTTTTCAGGCACAAGCAAATTAACATCTCATTCCAAAATATCAAGACGGCCAATAACTGCTCATTATGCAGAACATATCCAGTCAGTCCTGCATCCAGTCAAGACTACAAACATGTATTCTGGCCAAAAGGAGATCAGTAGGGAGTTGGGGACATAGAGAGAGGCTCTCACCTTGTGTCCCGTCCATGATGACGACGATCTCGATGGTAGAGCCGATGCGGGGTAGGTTGACGATGAGTGGGGTCAGCCTCCCATGGTGGCCCGCTCGGACGCGGACTGGGATTCAGTGACGGGCTGTCACGCCGTAACTGGATCGCAGATCCACCCTACACTCTCCATCCAACGTCTCCAATCAAGGGACTCTAAAATTTTGCCAAATTTTTCTTTTTGCTGCGCTCAAAATATAAAGTATTTTTTTTTGAAATTTTCGTACTTACAACATGATTCACATTGGCAATATGTACAAATTTTTGTTTTGAATTTTCTGATGATTTTTCAAATATTTTTTAAATCATCAAAAATTTATAACAAAAAATTGTACATGTTGCCAACGTGAATCATGTTGTAAGTACGAAAATTTCAATCAAAAATAATTTGTATTTTGAGTGCAGCAAAAAGACAAATTTGACAAAATTTTAGAATCAAGCCGTTGGATGGAAAATGTAGGGTGGATAGAGATCCAGTTTCGACGTGACGGGCCTACAGCCAGTCACTGAAATCCCAGTCCCTCGGACGCACATGATGAAGTCGATGTCGCTAACGCGGTTGTGCAGCTCGTTCCTCAGGTACCGTACGGACCTCCCCATAAACAGCACCATGGTCCAGCCCTGCTCGTTGTAGATACCGGCGTCGTTCGCTTGCACGAACTGAATCAGCTGCGCCGGTGGCATCGGGAGCCTGAGGATGCGGGACTGAAATTGAATCGCAAAGAACCACGGTTATATGCTGTCCTGGAGATCAAATTAAGGTGCGGGGTCGTAATCACATAGGGACAGCGTCAGCGGATGGAGTCCGAGCGGGCCATGGCGCGTGCGTGGGCGCACTCTTGCTTTTTGTGTCGTTGTTGGAGACGAGGGGGAACGCGGGCGGCGGCGACTGCAGCAGGGCGAATGGGTCTTCATCCCACTGGCGGGAGGCGGGGTCGGCGCCGGTGGCGGGCCGGCAGCGGTGGCGTCCTCAGCTGGCGGCATCTCAAAGAGATGGATGCATAGCAAGGGAAAGGGGATTAGTTTTGGGGGAGTTTTGTGGGTGTCGACCTCTACCTGTGGGGGAGGAGCAGGCGCGCCGACCTCCCCGATGGTGCGAAATGGAGTTGGGGACGGATGGCGGGCCTACGCCGTCGCGAGTAGCATGGGTCTGTAGGAGGTGGATCCGGTGCTGGAAGGTTGAAGAAGACGAAGTGGGATCGCTCGGTCTGATCCACGTGCACGCGCCCACGTTCGGTATCGTACGACGCACGAGCGGCTGTTCGGTTCAACCAACCAACGCGCGCGTGAGATGAAGCGTAGGTGGAAACAATTTCCGGCAATCGCTGACAGCTATTGGAGAAGAATCCGGAAACGGGCATGGGGAACTCACCCTGAGCGGACCTGGAAGGGCAGGCATGCCCTGTCTGGCGGGGATGGGCTCTACCACCCACCCACTACATCATGGTGCTGACGTTCTCGAAGTTGTCGACGGTGACGCTGTTGTTCCAGGGAGGTACCTCCCATTGGCGCGGAGGTAGCAGACATATCCGCGGACGACGTGGCGGAGCATGATGTCGTCCCCAGGCCCAATCCCGACGGCGTGCCACCTTATGGGCTCCACCTGCGGCTCCTAGTCGTAGTTTCGCTGGGCGACGCGGAAGCCGCATCATCATCCAGGCACCGGGGCGTCGGTGGGGGCGAGGAAGCAACCGTCGGCGGTTGTGGAGGAGCACGTACACAATGGGAGTCCTTGCCGCCCTAGTAGAGGTTCACCGACAGACCGCTTTCATCGATGCGGCCTTCGCGGAGGGAGACACCCTCCCCGTCGCTATCGGCGTAGAGGTAGGTGCCGCGGACGCGGCTGCGGAGCTGAACAAACCATCGGTCGCTGCCGCTGGACTGCTGGAGGGGCGGTGGAGAGGGAGAGGTGAGGGTGCTGGGTTCTTGGTTTCTTGGAGTTCTGGCGAGGAGACTCAGAGAAGAGAGTTATTAGTTGAGACGGTTACCGTCGGGCGGCAAACCGAGTATTTCAGAGAGGTGATCTGGTCTGGACCAGGGTGGTCTCGGTTTTTTTTAAAGGAGGCATAGCCCTAGCCTCTGCATCAATCGATGCACACGGCTTTTTATTTCAAAGTATCAATGTATAGCTTATTACAAATCAAGGATCACTCAGTGTGGAAACAAAAATAAGCCAGCGAAAAAATAGAAATATAGTTTGTCTTCGTCTAGACATCTTGAATTCTTCTAGTGAGCTGCGAGCCACCCCGGTAGAAGATATCCCCAGCGACCGTCCGGAGCTGCGTGCATCCGATATCCATAAGTGGCCTCTGTGCCGCTGGTAATAGGCATGCCCAAGATTGGATCCAAAAAGTAGCCATATGTGTAAAAAATGAATATTTGCTCTCTTGTTAAACACCATATCATTTTGACAGTTCCAAATGGCCCAAACTAAAGCACAAACCCCGACACGAATTCGTGTTTTAGTGGCTTTATCGATTCCATTCAACCAATTACCAAACATATTTGCTATACTGGTCGGAGGAGTGATATTGAAAGTAAAGTGCACAATTATCCAAATAGCTTTAGCAAAAGGACATGAAATAAAAAGGTGATGGATGGACTCCTCTGAGTCAAAAAAACGCATTTCTTGCATCCATCCCAGTTTCTTTTGACTAAATTGTCCTTGGTTAGGATGACCTCCTTATATAGAAACCACATAAAAATCTTTATTTTTAGCGGTACTTTTAGTTTCCAAATATATTTACAAAGGAAAGCCGTATGCCCGTTCATAAAATCTGCATACATAGACTTGACCGAAAAGGATCCAGATTCGGTAAGTTTCCAGATAAAAGAATCTTGTTGGTCCAAAAGCTGGACGTGAAACAAACATTCCACCAAATGCAACCATCTGTCCCACTTATTACCTGTAAGCGCTCTTCTAAAATCAATGGTAATAGTCGGAGAATTTAACACTGTTGCCACGGAAACGTTTTTATGTCTCGCTATGTTGTACAGCGACGGATATTGTTGTGATAATGGTGTGTCCCAAGCCAAACGTCCTCCCAAAAGCTCACATTATTTCCGCTTCCTAAGTTAAATTTTCCATGTTTGAAAAAGTCATCTTTTACACTCATAAGTCCCTTCCAAATTGGGAGTCCGTAGGTTTAACCTTCACTTGAGACAACGTTTTATCTCTAACATACTTATTTCTAATTAATTCCTGCCAAACACCATCTTCATTTAGAAGTTTAAACAACCATTTACTAAGCAAACATCTATTTTTAATCTCTAGAACCTCCACCCCAAGACCTCCTTGATCTTTGGGTTTGCAAATAATATCCCACTTTGATAACCTATACTTACGTTTACGAAAAACCGAGATCTATAGAAATCTAGTCTTTTCCTCACCCCTTTAGGTATTTCAAGGAAAGACAACATAAACATTGGAAGGCTCGTTAGAACTGAATTTATAAGGACTAGTCTATCACCATAGGATAGAAGTTTCCCCTGCCAACAACCCAATTTACGCTCAAATCGATTCTCAACCGGATTTCACTCCCTATTTAGTAGTTTGCGGTAATCCCTAGATACCTGAAAGGTAAAGCTCCCTCCTGACAGCCAAAAATTTGTTTATATTGATCCGCACACTCCTTAGCTTTGCCGAAGCAAAAAATCTCACTTTTATGAAAGTTTATTTTTAAGCCAGATAGTTGTTCGAACATTCAGAGAATGAGCTTCATATTCACAGCTTTCTGTAAATCATGCTCCATAAATAAAATTGTATCATCGACGTATTGTAGAATGGATACACCTCCTTCAACTAAATGAGGAATTAGACTCCCAACTTGTCCATCTTCCTTAGCTCTTTGAATTAAAATAGCCAACATATCAGCTATGATATTGAATAGGATAGGAGATAGCGGATCACCTTGTCTAATTCCTTTTCTTGTTTGAAAATAGTGGCCAATGTCATCATTTACTTTTATTCCCACCGACCCTCCTTGTATAAAGCTAGTGATCAGTTTACAACATTTCTCATTAAAACCTTTCATTCGCATAGCTTGTTGTAAAAAAGGCCATTTAACTTTATCGTAGCCTTTTTCAAAATCGATTTTGAAAAGTACCCCATCTAATTTATTTTTGTGTAGCTCATGAATCGTTTCATGAAGTACCACAACCCCTTCAAGAATGTTGCGTCCTGGCATAAAGGCCGTCTGAGTAGGTCTAATTACTTTTTGAGCTACCAAAGAAATTCTATTTGTGCCCATTTTTGTGAATATTTTAAAACTGACATTGAGTAAACAAATAGGTAGATATTGTTGTATTTGCACCGCATCTTCCTTTTTTGGCAGGAGTGTTATTATTCCAAAATTTAGTTTATACAACGGCAACTCGTTTAGTTGCAATTGTTTAAACATTTCCAAGAGGTCATTTTTAATAGTATTCCAACACTTTTGGTAAAACTCAGCAGGGAACCCGTCTGGTCCTGGAACTTTATTTTGTTCCATTTGTGAAATTGCCTCAAAAACTTCCTTCTCGGTGAAATCTGAAGTTAGAATAATGTTTTCCTCCTCATTTATCTGCGGTATGTCCTCCACAAGGTCTTCTTGTAACGTAAAATTATTTTTCAAATGTTCACCAAATAACCTCTTGTAATACTCCGTAATGTATACTTTAAGGTTATGATCCCTCACAATAGTTCCTTCTTCTTGTTCTAACTGAAAAATTTTCTTTTTACGATGTTTCCCATTAGCTATTAGATGGAAGTATTTGGTGTTATTTCCTAGGGTGGTCTCGGTATTACTAACACCAAGGCGATGGACGAAACCCTCATGGTTAAATGGATCTTGCTACCAGTTCTAACCGTATCTTAGCGTTATTGTCCTCGTGTCAAAAACTGATCTATCCTTTGCGTGATCTTAGTGTAAGGTATGTATTCGGTTTAAAATTATGCTCTATTTCGCTGGTGTGTGAGCGTCTGGTACTTTGCGCCGCAAAGCGGCATGGTCTGTAAAACGTTCATATAGGTGTTGTGTGCTTCACCAGGCTTTATTAATTTAGAGTCAGGGCACTTTGTTGCCTTTTATCTAACTAGTTGACATGCACGTGCAACGCACGTCGTCACGATTATGGATTTCATTTATGCTATCAATTAATAATAATTTACTCATATAAACTCTTGCCCTTATATATCAAGAAATATCTATCAAGAACATGTAGATTTATCATCTACTTTAGCTGACCCTTGCACAATGACATAAACCTTGATTATATTTCAGAGATACAGTAGCCATTTCAAAAGATTATTAGAAAAATAATTCAGAACATAATGACATAGATAGTAGGTGAAAGACTCAACTTGCATTTACTGCCTTAATCATGACTTGTGCATTAGCCAAAAACATCTCCTGCCTGAATCGCCAGACCAACTGTTGCTATGAGGCCTTCATCCATATAAAGATGCAGTGAATCAAATCACATTAGAAGATTCATATGTATCCGAAAATCATCTTGGTACGAAGATTAATTGATAAAAACATATATGCAGTTCAACAATAAAACTAAACCAAATATGTGACGTTCTATCCTATGTAAGGAGACCTCGTGCATGTTGAGAATAGGTTTAAATACTTCTATATCTGAAAGTATGCTCACAATAAAACAGCTACCCAGAATTACTGGCAAAGACAATGAGGAAACTAATCTTATTAACTCAAATCCCATACCATATTAATCATCTGTAGCAAACAATCTACTACTAAATCCTCAATTGCCCACACCCACGCAGTGTGGCAGGAGATGCATTGTTAAATAAATAGATGCATCATTATATGCAAAATTAGCTTAAATATATTTCCTGTGACTCTCTGAGCTCACAGCTGAGCTGAGAGGAGCAGGAACCAAACGTCATTACCCAATCAAAACTCAGAAGCACCGCTACAATTTCTCTGCAGTCCAATTTGTATGACATTTATTGAAAGTCCCTTCGCCCTTAGTGAGTCGTTGCTCATCCATGGCACTCATCATAGATTTAGACTCCAACCTGTAAAGCACCGTAATACTAGGTTTAGGAAATGCTCAACACCTCGTATATGTGTGGCTATCTCATATATATATATATATGGGGTACACAAAGGTGTACAGAACCGGATACAAGTCATATACATGCTACATTCTTATACAGTCTAACACCCACCCTCAATCTTAACTGTGCCCAGTACTTATTAAGTTAAGATTACGCCTACAACCTTCGAACTGTGGTTGAGACAATGACTTCGTGAAGATGTCAGCAAGTTGATCTTTGGATGAGATGAACTTGATTTGAAGTAGCTTATGTGCAACACGTTCCCTGACAAAATGATAGTCAACTTCGATGTGTTTGGTTCGGGCATGAAATACCGGATTAGAGGAAAGGTATGTGGCACCGATGTTATCACACCAAAGAACCGGTGGCTGATCTTGACAGATCCCCAACTCTCTCAAAAGAGACTGTACCCATATGAGATCAGATGTGGCATTGACAAACGCCTTATACTCAGCTTCAGTACTGCTGCGAGACACTGTAGCTTGTTTGTGAGCACTCCAGGCGATCAAGTTAGGACCAAAGAAGACTGCATATCCCCAGGGCTGCCAGCCCAATCCGCATCAGAGAATGCCGAGAGGACGTAAGAGGAGGCATGTCGTAAGTGCAAACCATGGGAGGCAGTGAAACAGATATAGCGCAGAATGCGCTTCACAGCTGACTGATGGAGATACTGACACACGATTAACTGCATAGGAGATATCAGGACGAGTGATGGTTAGATATTGCAGTCCACCAACAATGCTGCGATACTCAGTGGCATCATCCGAAGAGAGGAAATCTCCATCAAGTGTAGAAAATCGATCAGTCGCTGACCTAGGAGTATTAGCATGCTTGCACTTCAGCATACCAGCACGGCCCAACATGTCCATAGAATACTTGTGCTGAGAAATCGCTAGACCATCAGACGACTGAGAGACTTCCAATCCGAGAAAGTAATGCAAGGAGACCAAATCCTTCACAACAAAATCACCACTCAACGAAGCCAAGAGGCGATCAGCAGCAACAAGTACATAGTTACCTCAGACCGTTGAAAAAGGAACAATGATGTATCAGCACTGGATGGAACAAAACTGTGAGCTCGAAGAACTGAGCCAAGCCGTGCATGCCATGCACGAGGAGTCTACTTAAGGCCGTAGAGAGCCTTAACAAGGCGACATAAGTGATGAGGACGGGCAAGGCGACATAAGTGATGAGGACGGGCAGGGTCAACAAACCCGCGCATATATACCTTTTCTTCCAAGATTCCATGAAGAAAGGCATTCTGAACCTCCAACTGACAAAGAGACCATCCTCGTGTAACCACCTAGGAGAGCAGCAGGCGAATAGTGGTAGGCTTGGCTTAACAACCGGACTGAAAGTATCCTCATAATCAAGACCATACCTCTGTTTAAATCCCTTGGCCACTAATCGTGTCTTGTAGCGTTCAATAGAGCCATCAGCATGTTTCTTGACATTGAATACCCACTTGGAATCAATAATACTAGACGGACATGCGAGCTTCGCCTCGCCACCTACCCTGTGTTTTGACATCATGTGTTTCTCACTCAGTTTTTTGGGATTTGAGTGGCGTTGCTGGCTTATGCACTTAAAAATCTTCTATTTTAGTTAGAGACAAAGATCATACACACATTGCCTAATAATACACTAAAAGGCTAACATAAGCCAATTCTTGGGTTTTACAGATATCAAAGCAAGTACATACATGACATGTATAAACATGCAATCTTTCTGATCATTGGCACACTTCTTTTTTTCTTCTTTACATCCAGAAAAGGTAACCAATATTCTTTGTGATTCGCTGGAATACTGATACCATGAACTGCTGATACCATGACTGTCAGAGAGCAAAAAGAGAAAGAGAATATTAGAGCATAGACATATTTCAGTTATGTTTACTATCATGTTGATACTTGTGTGCAAGTAAAGCTGGATTATAAAATAGCCATGATCTTCTTAAACTCATAAGATGAATTCTATTTACAAAGCAAGAAAAGAGTTGTAAGGACAATATATACTGATGTGTTGTCGGCATTGACATTTGTACCTTGACATGGAAGCCGTGCCAAGGATCATCAAGCATATTTTACAACTAGGATTTTAATACGCCAAAAGGCAAACATAAGAAGATTATGGGATTTTACAGATACTGAAGCAAGTACATACATGACATGTACAAACATGCAATATTACACGTGCCATGGAAGCCCCAACTGCTATTCGTAGCTGACATGAAAATGCCCTGTGGATGGTGCTCCTTCAGTTGAGCAACAAACAGGAAAGTAATTAGCCATCAGGTTATGATAGCAAACTTGTCACATGTATATTAGATTATAAGGTTGAAAGTGAAGAGATAATTATAAGAAATTGGTTGCTTTGAGAAGGATCATAACTTTTACTTATCAAATGATTTCTCAATAAACCATGAGACTTGTCTATGAGTAGAAACCATAAACTAAAAAAAGATAATTTAGTTTTGTCAAGCCCCACTATCTATTGTACTTCACAAATAGAAAAGGTTTAAACTCAGTGTTCTGTACAACCTTTTACATAACACTGGCCAAGTGGTCATTCCAAGATTAATTCTGCAATCCGGAATGTCTAACTTATGGGTAGCTGGAGTAAGTTTAACTTTTATAGAGTAATAATGTCTACCTTGCCATTGAACACAAAGAACTTCTAAAGACAGGTATTACACAAATCCAGTTTTGAGGCCAGAAACATGACATCCCTTATTAGGTGTAAATAAACATTCATATTTTACACTTAATAAATTGTTGATGCTCCAACTGGTAAATGTTGGGGATTTCAGGCAAAGAACCAAAGTATTCTGTAATGACAGAATTTGTACCAAAGAATCAAATGTGACACCAAGGGTCCAAATTTGATGTACAATAGAAAATGTTAAGCTCATATTTCTTCTGGATAATACGCAATTCAAGCAATGGACTGTGAAGTAGCTATAATCAAAGGAACCTATCAAGAGAATAGAAAATTTCTTAAACCTAGAATTCTTGTTCTAGCACCACCAGCGTGCATAAAAACTGTAAAGGCTCTATGGTGAATATTGTATAGTGAAGAATAATCATTGCTCTGAAAGAGAAGAACCAACCAAATATTATATGGAAGTAAGTTTCATTGAAATGTACATACCAAGCCATGTCAAAGAAAAAGGAAGTCACACTTCGATTAACATGCACCTACCAAACCAGTGCAAAGAAAAATAATAGTACTTCAGATGGTCACCATCTCTGTACAGTATTTGCATTTCGTGGGTAGAGGTAACCAGA
Source organism: Poa annua (assembly GCA_026929855.1). Lineage (NCBI taxonomy): Eukaryota > Viridiplantae > Streptophyta > Magnoliopsida > Poales > Poaceae > Poa > Poa annua. The sequence goes on from CM049427.1 coordinate 101,284,148, forward strand.
TACCTTTTTTATCCCAACATTGTCTTCATGTACGTCTTTGTTTTGGAGATGTTTCAATGATAAATGTTTTGGAAGAAAAAACAATATTTTTACCTCAAATTACAACATATGTGATATGTTATCCATCATGCTCTCAACAAAGACATGGAGATTTTTAATTAGTTGTTTCAAACATGATTCAAGCAAGTGATTTTGCACTCTCTACATATCAATTAACTTGATCAAGTTTGAACATGAAAGAACTAAGTTAGTCACATATCATTCAGCACAGAGCAATTTTAGGCATTACTTTAATGAAAACCAAGGGGGATATTTCACACATAAATACATACTTTAACCGCGTTATATAATTCATTCTCCTAGATAAGTTTGCAGGGTCAAGGATGAGCTCCTTCCTCCCACCACCTTCTCCCTCGTCCAATATCAAACTCTTCCCTTCTATCCCTAAATACGGAACTTCAATTGATGACACTATTTTGAAATACCAATAACTCGATCAGCGACACTGGGTGCAGTTGGTAGCTTTTTTTTCTAAGTATTATAGGAGTACTGTGATTTCTAAAAATACCACGGTTTTAAATATTTTGATGTATTTGTCTCGAGCTGAAACTGCAGTTTTATATGCTGCATTTGCAAACTACATTATTTTTAAAGCATAGGTTTCAGAACTGCTTTTTCAAAACCAAGAAACGCTAGCACGGAGCCTCCTTCGTGAGCCCATATAATATTCTCCTGCTCGTCGTTGTCGTGTCTTTCCTTCCCTCCTTGCCTCTTTGGTGATAAAACAAGTAAACGCTAACATCTTGTCTATTTAGATTCTGTCGAGCCTATGTGTGCTCTGTTTAGTGATCCAATGTACCTATGTATGATTAATGGTTCAATTATCAGCTAAAGGCTGGGATGCCCTTTAAAAAAAAAAATCAGCTAGCAAGCAAAGCACAGAAAATTGTTGGTAAAAGTTTCTGGGATGAAATGGAAATACAGTTGACACCATAACAACCAAACCCCTGTCATGGAATGTACAGTAGCTCCCAACAAGAATATTTCTGGTAATATCTAATGGAACCCTCAGACTGAAGCACGTTGGCAATAAGGTGCTGTGATATTAAAATTCTACTACTCCCTCCGATCCAAAATAATGGGCGGGAGGCTGTATTTTTTTGATTTTATGAAAACCCCCCACCGGATCTAAATTTTTCACAGCTCAGTCCAAACGTCCCAGGTGGATCGCGGGGCGGGGCGGATCGCGGCCGTGGTCAGCTCGCCGGAGACAGGGAATCCGCAGCAGCTCCGCCCGCAGGTGGTACGATCCATCGGAGGGCTTCTGGCGCCCGCTTCCCCTTCCGCCGTGCGACGACTCCCATCTCGCTCGCGAGGGCGGCCGCGGCGAGGAGCGCGAGCGGTGCCTCGAGGCCGGCCGGAGCGGACAGAGGCGTGCGGCGAAGAGGAGCGCGCGGGGCCGCGAGGCCGGCCGGATCGCCGAATCGCTCGGGAGAGCGCAGCACGGTCCCCGCCGTCCCCTCGGTGGTCGCCGCCGGATTCGTGCCGCTGATCGCTGCCACCGTGCGCCTCCATCTCTACATGTCGTACAGCTCCAGGCCGGCTGTGCTCGTCTCCTCCCGTCGGCTCTGCTCGTCTGCTCGCGCGTCCTCCCTCTCCATCCCGCCGGAGTAGGTAATTCCTCACAACTTCTTCTGTCAGCACGAAAATTCAGAGAAGTACTCAAACTGTTGACAGTGTGAATAAAATTGAGAGAAGCAGTCAAACTGTTGACAGTGTGAATAAAATTCAGAGCAGTACTTCTTCTGCCAGGAGGAGAAATAAAATCCAGAGCAGTAATTTGGTTGCAGAATAAGATGACGGAAGGATGAACAAAAACAGCCTCCAGTGCAATGCCATCTGGAAATCTGGCATGTAGATGATAATATTGGCCTGTACTCAATATAAATAACATGTAGAGCATTTGAATAGCAATGGAATATTGACAGATTCAAGTACCTCCAAGTATTGTTTAGGCTGAGGAATTGGAGTAAGAGTTCTGTACAAAAATGTAGAAGTCAACAAACAGAAGGAGATAAGGCATAATAATAATGCAGAGTATGAGTATGTGATCATAACAAACATTTATCATGTTAAATATCAGACAAAGATAACGCATAATAATAATGCAGAGGAGTATTTCAAATGATCCAACAAGAAATGGGAGTAAAACTGTACGGTCGTGTGTGGAAGAACTGGATCAGTAGTCATACAAAGCTGGAAATTTAGCAGTAATGAGTATTAACCTTGTCTTGGTCAATACACATGTGGTTCTGCAAAGCCTACTTGTGCTACTAACAGGAAAGTCCTTAGTTCTAACATGTTATAGCTGGTAACTCTTTAGCTCTAACATGTTACTAAAGCGTAAGCTAGAGATGCTTCAACCTGTGAAAAGAAAGCGTCGACTAATGTGCTAACTTATGTGCTAACAATTGCTAACTTATGTGTTAACAGTTCATCATCATGAGCTTTCAAAATAATGTTCACTTTCAGGAATACTTTGTGATCCATGCATATTCTGTGATCCATGCATGGTATTTCAGGAATAACAGTTCATCATCAGTATTGCTTTGTGATCCATGCATGGAAACAAGCATACCTGTTCAGTTTCAGGAATACTTCTGAGATCATTTACATATTCTGTTAAAGCAAATACTCATGCTGACAACATCTGAAATTACTCCCTGAACTCCATAGCAGCTTTGTCACCATAGCCACCCTGCATAAACCAACATAGATCATTTTACATATTGCACATAATGACTGAAACAGATCATACTACTCCAATATTGTGTTGTAGCATGAGTTGTATATTAACTTTGTACTAGATGCAGCATTGTGGTTATGCTGCCTATATAATATTTCAGAGAAACTAAATACTCCTCAATTGCTTTTCTACAGGTTGTCCATTCCTTACTCCTCAAAGATGGTCCTCTTTGACATCAACTTAACTCCTCCACAAGAGCTCGATCTCAACTTAAGAAGAAGAAGAAGAAGTTGCTCATGTTCCAGAAGAAGAAGAACCAGAACATGTTGTGTAGAGGCAACATAAAGATGTGCCGGAGAGTTCTAAATTTGTAGCATATATTGCGCTGAAAGCTCTTGGAAAAGATAGGCCAGTGGTGAAGGCGGATAAAGAAGTTGTGGCTCAACTTTTGGGAATAAGTCTTAGATCCGTTGAGAAGATATGGAAGAAGGCCATGGACCAAGAGGGCAGAAATGAAGCGCTTGATTTCTCAAACAAGCGGAAGGGCAGGTGCGGAAGAAAGAGGAGAGACCTTAATCTCGATGAAAGGGTGCCTCAAGTTCCCTTCAACAAAAGGGGTACATTGAGGGCGTTGACAAGGTCCCTTGGTATCCCTTTCTCAACAGTGCAAAGGAGGTTGGAATGGGGAGATTTAAGGCGCCATACCAATAGCCTTAAACTACATCTCTCTTTGGAAAACAGAATAAGAAGACTCGTATATTGCATCTCAATGGTCGATGAAACAACAATATTACAAGCAAAGATTTGGTTCAAAAAGATGAGGAACACAATGCATATGGATGAAAAATGGTTTGATATGACTAAGCGAGATCGGGTCTACTACCTAACATGAGAAGAACCATAACCAGTCTGCACTGTCCATAACAAAAACAACATCGGCAAGGTCATGTTCTTAACTATAGTTGCAAGACCTCGACATGATGCACAAGGAAATGTGACATTTGACGGAAAGGTAGGCATTTGGGCTTTTGTCACATAATATGCAGCCAAATACAACTCGAAGTATAGAAAAAAAGGCACAAGGGAACTAAAGAACGTCAATGTTACTAGAGACGTCATGCGGGAATACCTCTGCGAGAAGGTAATTCCAGCAATTGTAGAAGTGTGGCATGACGATGGAGATGTGGAAACACTATGGATACAACAAGACAATGCGAGAACCATGTTCAGCCTGATGATCCTATATTTCTGGCCGGCGTAAAAGCTTCAGGACTAGATATCAGGTTAACTTTCCAACCTCCGAACTCGCCGGATCTGAATGTATTGGATCTTTGCTTCTTCAGCTCCATCCAATCTATGGCATTTGAGAGTGCACCTAACAATCTCAAAGAACTGATAGAACCAGTCGAACAAGCTTATGATGCATATGAGGTGAAGACACTTGCCAAAGTGTATGTCACCTTGCAGTCTGTCTTGCTTGAGATTATGAAAAACCAAGATGGAAACACATATAAGCTAACCCACATGGGCAAGGACAAGCTAATAAGAGAGGGAAACCTGCCTAACATACTAGAGGTTGATAGCACACTCTATGAAGAAACCTCGAAGCTAATAGCCGACTATGAGAAACGCCAAGTGGAGCAAGAGGAGGAGAACATGAAGGATAAACAAGCAAAGAAAACATCAAAGAGGAAGGGAAGGTCCCAAGTAATCATGGAGTATGACTCAATGATCGCGGGAAAAGAATATGCCACATGGTTGAAGGACCCATCAAGCATTATCCGTCCACGTCGTCGAGTCAAGAGTGTATGTCAATCTTCTATTGCTTGTAATTATCTGTTTTATGATGTGTCAATGGTTTATGATGACACAATTTATGTTTACTATTTGCAGGAACTTCATCTCATTCGGGAAACACAAATAGGCGAATTTGAATCTTCAATACAACCAAGAATAGAAGAAGAGAAGCCTAAGCCGGAGAAGAGGAAGGGAAAACAACCAATACTAGATGTAGAAAAGCCTAAGGAGAAGAAGATGATCAAGAGGAGAAGAGGAGGAGAAGAAGGGCAATACAAGAAGGCCAGGAAGGACAAGCAAGTATGAGGCATGTTTCACATGAGGACTAGAGCAAAACAATTGTGGAGTAAATTATAAGTGTTCAAGAGGTTGTGTATATTGTGCTACTGCACACATTAAAACTGATCTCTTATACGGAGTATATTTGTTGCTACAGTATATATACTCCCTTGTCCCTTGTCCAATTTTTGCTCAGCGGTTAGTTACTAATGCTGAATTCTGCTAGGGAGCCATGTAGTGCAACTTCAGGGTAAAATTAAAACGTACATGTTCCCGAGCACAGCATGGAGTTAGTAATGCTGAATTCTCCTAGGGAGGAAGTTTTTTTTGCTCACCTGCGAGTTTAGGGACAGAGCTCCACCAGCCATGGCCGTGCTTGGTTATGTGGTTCATGAGCTTCTCATCCTCCTCAGGGGACCAGAGCCCCTTCCTCAGCTTCTGCTTGTAGCAGCAAGAATGCCTCCCCATTTCAGCGCCATCGCAGAGCATTTCAGCTAACAGGTTGCAGGCAAGATGAACATGGTGCAGAGCAGACAGAACATGAAGTAGAGCAAGAAAAATTTGTCAATCTGAAGATGAACACGAAGCAGAGCATGAAGATGAACATGAAGCACATCATGAAGATGAACACGGTGCAGAGCAGACAGAACACGGTGCCCGGAGGATGGATTCGGAGTTGTGCATGAGGTGGTCCTGCGCCTGCCGGAGGAGCTCCTGTCGGGCCATCTGCTCCTCCTGCTGCTGCCGCCCGAAGCTCGCCAGCTTCTTCGCCGTCTCCCTGCTCTCCTCGAGCGACTTGGCCTGGAACGCACGGAGCCAGGGGCAGGCCGTGACGAGGGCGTCGATCCCACGCAAGCCCCCCGCTCGCCCGTGCAAAGCAGACCCGACAGACGGTGCCGAGGACGACGACGGCTTGCAGGCGCTCCAGAAGCCCAGATGTGGTAAGGAGGAGAGGTTAGCCTCCGCGACGAGGTCGTCGTCCCCGTGCTCCTCCACGGCCTGGCCGCCGGAGGTCAACCAGAATCCATTTTTGGGGGAAAAAAGAATTGATCTCCGTCGTCCTTGGGTCCTTGGGGAGACGAGGAGAGAAGGCGGCGCGGGAACGGGAAAGAGCAGGAGAAGGAAGGAGAGGGAGGGGCGGAGCAGGCGGAGAGGGACGGAGCGGAGCAGAGCGAGAGGTCGGTCGGTCGGAGAGGAAGGAGAGACTGTGGGGGGACTTGTCTGTTCAGGTGAAAAAACCAGGGGATTTTTTTGCAAAAAGTACGGCGCGACCACTAATTCGGGTCGGAGGGAATACCAACAAACCTACAGTATTAAAATTATCTTGAAAGTGAGCAGAAAGCAAGTTTTAGCAATTGTTGGCTAGACTTTTCTTAACTATTACAATTCACCTAGAACTCGGCCTAACCCGAAGAACTATATTTTTTAAAACTGTAATTATAATTCACCAAGAACTCGACCCAGCCTGAAGAGACTATATTCGTACACGACTGGGCTGAAACAACTAAATAGTTCCCAGATTGATTAGAAACCCTTGGTTTGACTACTTGAATGTCTAGACTTTATAAGTTGAAAATCTGACCAAAGTTTACCCGAAACAAATACCACTAACGTTTTAAACTAAAGAACCAATCATTTGCCACGCCGAATTGGACATGGTACACTGACTGAACCACTACAGACTGTTCAGCTTTTTCAGGAAAAGATTCAAAATCTGGTCGAACTTTCGACAATTCTCATAAATTATGTTCAAACTTCAAAACCTTTTGTAAAGAACCATTAACATCTTGTACAAATTCTCAAAAAAATGTCTCAGCTTAGTTAGTGACTATGGATGAGATCTTTGTTTCTAGCTTGATATTTTCGATAAAACTGATGTATATCTTACATAACACACAAGTTCTTCGAACATGCACTGGACCGACATTGCATACACCCGTGTAAGTTGATCGTGAAGATGGCCATCTACAGAAAATCAAATGATTGTTGTTCTATCTATCCCAAAAGGTCACCAGGTAGCAGCAGTGTGTATAATTTTCCGAGTAAACCTGAGACCTAATCTATGGATTCATAGTGGATGCTCTGTGTATCAGCCACTTCTATGTTTATAACAGATTCAAGGTTTAGCATGCAGACATCACAATGGCTGCCTGCTTAGGGTCCCTAATATTGTCTAATATCAATTCAGTGGGCATCTCTGCGTGCATGCCGCAAAGACATGAAATGAAATTGCCTTATTACCTTAGCCATTGTCCTATGTTGTAGTGGCCTTGGTCCCAAGGAAGCAGATCGAGACCCTCCTAGGGACACCTGAATGTTGATGGAGAATAAATATATCGCTGAACTCCATAGTATGACCATAAGCGGAACACCATAATCAGCAATTAAGCACCTTTGCCACTGCCTTTACGTTGACCTAAGGCACACAAATTAAAGAATAACGAATTACTGATCACATTAATCAACCCAATATTTGTTACTCAAATAGGAGTAATAACTTCGGAATAACTTAACGTTATGCTATTTCTGCTCCAATTCAATAGGCCCAACAACACATATTCTCATCCAGTTGCTCACCTCACAAATTGCAACCTAGAACCAACCACTGTAACTACTATTAATAGATATACAGAGTACATTAAAAAACTGCTCCACATGTCAATTTGGTGCCTGGTTTGTCAGCCCAAAACAGTTTCTAGGGGAGCAATTGGAAGAACCATGTAACTGAACTTGACTGAAACAAAGCAGAAAACAGAAATAGTGGGACCTGAAGCAGCAGATCTGACAACGATGAACACTGTGGCATACTGGGTTGTGTCCCGTGGACGACGGTGTGGCCAAGATTGTGAGCGGGCTCCTCCTAGTTGAGGTTGCCGGTACCTGCCGTAGTGACCGGGAGAGATGCCAGCAGCGATACCTACATCCGCACATTAGAGAGAGCAGCTGCCTGGTTGCAGCAACAGAGATAGAAATATCAGGACCAACGCGTGAGAAAAGAGCAGCAGCAATTCAACGTACAGTAAACTGAATAATACTAATTTTTTCATGCTAAGTTGTTTGATGCATCGATGGGTTCTACATCTGCCACTCTACATAATTACTCATACACAATCTCAGTAAAACTCAGCTCTGTTTACATCTACATGGAGTCAATCTTGGGATGAGGAAATTCTAAACATAAATAGATCAGCCAACTATTCATGGTCACGTCAAAATAGTAGATCGTTGCAGATAGATCAACGTTTATTGGTGCCAAGGCTTTTCCGGTGGTTCGTCTAGATAGAAAAGTGCACAACCTGAATTTTAGAAGGGAGATTAGCTTACCTCAAAGAGCAGCAGGCCACCCGTTGCGGCCGGAAAAACAAAGATGTGGCGGCCGGCTGGACCAAGGAGGAGATGCCGTTAGCCGCCTTAGCAAGAAGAGGAGGGCTCCAAAGTCGTCCTCGCTGGATCGGGAGAGAGAAGCGTCGAAGTAGATGACCCCGGGGAGGGCACGTCGACGCGGATGTTGCCGATGGCGAACACCAGAAGAGTTCATGCGCGGAGATCCACGAGAGGGCGCAGATCCGGCCGTAGCTGATCTCCCCCGCCACGGTGGAGTTGTACCACAGGTCGACCTCGGCGCGCGCCGTGCAGGGCGCCTCCAGCGCCATATCGAACCGGCCCGTGCCCGGCGAGACCGAGGACATCCTCGTGTGGCGGCAGCGGGCTCGGAGGGGGTCGCGGCGGAGGGGGTCGGGGGAGGAGAGGTGTGAGCGTTCGGAGGCGGCGACATCAAGGTCGCGAGCGAGAAGGAAAGGGGAGTTTTTGCAAACAAATACTCCCTCCGATCCATATTAGGATCGGAGGGAGTATTTGAGCTTTCCCGTATTAGCGAGTAGGTCCTTCGGTACGTTAAAACATGGACTGTGGAGCACGGATTCAATCTGTGGAGGCGCTTTTCTGAAAAATTGGCGGTCGAGAGGCGTGGATAGGCTGAGAAGCCCCAGACGGCCTCTGAACTTAAGTCTATAGATAATTAACACCGGAAGTGGGAGGAACCAGACACCAAGTATCATTTTTGAGGACACCAAGTATCATTTTTGAGAAGTGCCTGAAACTCCTGCTTCATAGCATCGCGTCAATGAGGAATACCAAGAGCAGCTTGAAAGTTTGAGTCTCAACAATGGGATCCGCCTCAGAATGTGCAATGCAAAGCCGCAAGCCAGGCAACTGTTCTATCTTTGCGTTCAAAGGGACGAAAAATCTCACTCCGACTACGCGTGTGGAAACGCCGTGCCACAGGTGGAGGTGGTGGTGGTGACGGGACGGAGTCGGCGAAGGTGCGTCAGCACCAGTCACAGACGGCAGCGAGACAGAGGGGGTCGTGGACGATGAACCGCCATCTGCTTGTACATGCGACACACAGCTCGGCGAGCGAGCAGGCATCGGGGAGCTCGGGCCAGGGGAAGGCGGCCCAGATAGTGCTGGCGAGGCTGGTGCCTCACTGGTAGATGACGAAGTAATTGCGCCGGGCGAGTGTGGCCCGTCCGCAGCAGAGGAGGCCGGATGTTGATCTGTAGCAACATGCGCGCCTGGCGACTCTAGCCCGTCCGGAGCTGTGGAGGCCAGATGCTGATCAGTGCATGTTACTTGGATCAGTACGTGCATGCTCTATGCATGTGCTGCTTACATGCTCGTTGCATGTGCGATCGACGTCCGACGCTGGGGACGAGTCGGTGACGTCCACAAGTTGAAGGCGAGCTCCACGACCGATCCCTGCACCATGATTGCAACAAAAAAGGTGAGTGTATAGCATCTATAAATTGATCATGCAAAGGTGGAGATGAATGCAAAGGTGGTGTTGGAGTAGTAGTGTGTGTCGGAAGTGAAGAAAAAGGAAACATGTTCTCATCAAACACAACATCATGGGAAATATAGACACGATTAGATGGAACATGTAGACATTTATATCCTTTATGGAGAGAACTGTACCCAAGGAACACACACTTTTTAGACCGAAACTCGAGTTTGCGACTATTATATGGACGAAGATGTGGCCAACAAGCACAACCAAACAATTTAAGGAATGTGTAGTCGGGAATTTCATTCAGCAAGAGTTCAAGTGGGGTTTTCATATGAAGAAGTCATGTAGGGAGCCTATTAATGAGAAAACATGATGTGGAAAAAGCGTCACTCCAGAACCGAAACGGTACAGAAGCATGAGCTAGTAATGTTAAACCAGTTTCTACAATATGATGTTGCTTACGTTTCAGCTGCACCGTTCTGCTGATGTGTATGAGGACATAACACACGATGCCCCAATCTTCTGAAAAAAGGCATTAAGGTTGTGATATTCAACCCCCAATCAGATTGTACATGAATAATTTTTTTCTTGAGAAGACGCTCGTGCTTCAAATTGTAAGAAAACGTTGAACACATCAGATTTGCGCTTCATAAGATAAAGCCAAGTAAAGCGACTATAAGTATCGATAAAACTGACATAATAATTGTGTCCACTAATAGAGGTTTGGGCATGACCCCATACATCAGAAAACACAAGCTCAAGAGGAGGTTTGACTACACGACTCGACTCTGAAAAAGGAAGTTGATGACTCTTGCCTTGTTGACAGGCATCACAAACTGTATCAATATTATTACTAGACGGAAATCGAAGCTCATGACACTGAGGAACATGGCGAACTATGGGGGTTGCTGGATGACCAAGACGAGAATGTCAATGGGATGATGAAACACGAACACCGCTGAAAACCTGGGAGACTGGCGGCACATCAAGCGCATACAAATCGTTGTGGCATCTACCTCTAAGAAGTACGTCCGATCTTTAATAAAAAGATGGAAACGGTGAAATTCAACGAAGACATTATTATCACGAGTAAGTTGACGAACAGACAACAAATTATGAGTGACTGAGAGAACGCGAAGAATATTAAGAAGATGCAATTGTTTGGAAGTATGAGTAAGAAGTGATGCATGACCAATATGTGAGATGTGCATACCTGCTCCGTTTGTGGTGCAGACCTGATCATGACCATGGTAGGGCTCTCGAATGGCGAGCTTGTCCATCTCACTTGTCAGATGGTCGGTAGCCCCGGTGTCCATGTACCAAGGAGCATCAACTGGATAAGATGGAGTGTGCCCTTGGGTCGCCAGAGCAGCCTGCTTGTCATTGCCCTTGCCATTGTTACCAATGCCCAGAAACTCATGCTTGAAGCGACCATGACAACGTGATGCAATGTGGCCGTCAAGACCGCAGAGCTGGCAGGGGACTTGAACACAACAAGACGAACAACAAGCTCGCGGGCGGCCAGCAGAGGTCGTGGCGACTGAACGGGGATGGTGTTGCTGTTGTATGCGTGTCGGTGTAGGCGTCGGCTGGACACCACCAGCCGGCTTGACGGGCTGGCCGCCACCGCCACCGCGATAGGCAGCATGTGCAGAGATATAGGCGCTACTCGCGCGGCGAGCAGCAATGAGTTCTTCCGTGCTAAGAAGACGCGTGTATAGCGTGCCGCCACCAACAGGAGGGGAAGCCGGAACGGACTCCATGGGAGCGGTTGAAGGTGGTGTGAAGGAAGCATAGGGTAGGCCAGATGGTCCTGGTGACCCAGCACCACTAAAGAGTGAGCGATGTGGGGTGCAGCAGCGCCGTAGGGTGAAGAAGCACTAGAGTATGCAGCTGCGCCATAGGATGCAGCCGACGAGGAAGCCTGGTACGGCAGCATGGCGTGGTAGGGTGTCGGCATGATCGGACCGGACGGAATCATCCCTGGCAGGGGCGTAGGCGGAGCACCATACGAGGAAGCCGCGGTTATGGCAGCAAGGGGCACGAGCGCATGAACGGCGATGATGCGATCTGGCCAGAGTACATGGCACCATCGCTAAGGGCGGAGAGAGGACTATACTGCATCACCGTGCCTGGAGCAGTGCCACCATTGAGGAGGTGAGCAAGGAACGGAGGATGAGTAGGAACGACCGGCGCCGGCACGGTAGCAGCGGCGGCGACGGACAAATTGGCAGCGGAAGACATATCGACCTAATCTGATACCATGTAAAGCACCATAATACTAGGTTTAGGAAACTGCTCAACACCTCGTACAGGTGTGGCCAAAGGTGTACAGAACCGGATTCAAGTCATATACATGCTACATTTATTATACAGTCTAACACAACCAGCACCATTCCATATCATCAGCATGGAGGAGCTTCTCCTCAGATTTTCGCTGAAGGACGACAACAATGTATCCATGTCCCATGTCCTTTATGGACAACTGGAGATGCATTATGGAAAATATTTGTCAAATATATATAGGTATTATTAGCACAGACTAAAAGAAATAATAAATACAGAGATTATACTAACGGAGAAACCTTCGTGCATGCCAATCGCATGACATAGCTGATGCAACCATCCCATATAGAAATGCCTCCCTAACACCAGGTCACCAGCAACTGCTCTAAAATATAGACAGCAACTGCTCTAAAATATAGACTGCACTCTGATGATACATTTAAATGAGATAAAGGCAACGGTGTCAAGTTGAAATACAACTAGACGAACAGCGCGCTGCGCCGCGCCGCCTACATAGTGTTCTAGCACAGCGTGACCAACTCGTGATATAATAGGAGTTTCGCACTTTGACAGCTTCTTGCATGGGGCAATAGTTTTGAACCCAGCGTGTCGGTTAGACAACCAACTTGTTACCGAGACAATACTATACACCCCTTTGCACTAAATTAAAAAAAAAATAGAGGTAGCAAACTTAAAAAGCAATACCAAATAATACAGCAAGCAATATACTAAGTTCAATTTCACAAACCAGTGTATTGCTCGATCAAGGTAAAGAATTAATGGCATTAAAATAGCTAACTTATGAGACCGTATATTAGGTTTGTTTTTTTAGAGAATATATTAGTAGCCTTGTTGGGTTGTTCTACCACGCAACTATTGCTTTAAGTTGATTGGTTTATCTTCAATGCAAAGATTACAAAAAAGCTCCACTGAGTAAAATGAACACACACTACTACAACCTTTTTAAAAATAGTAGATTAATCAATGAAATTAAACACAACAGACGAAGCTATACATTCCTAAAAAAACATCTTCGAAGACACAAACGTCATTTGTGGATCCATGGCGGTGGCTGATAAACACACTACTATTTATCGATACATGTATAGTTGGCTCCTCATACATGTTATCCAAGTAATTAAACATTTGTAAAGGGCCAATTTCAAACTGATCTGCTCTGGTGGTCCCTTTACTTTTCAAATGAATGACAAGGTTGATAACTTCACCAGATACCCTGCAATCACAAGCGGTTAAAGGCCTAGATATCTCTTCTAATTATCTGCTAATAATGATAGATAAATATTGGGAGGAAGAGCTTCAGTTATGTTGCTTGCATACGTCAGTGCCCTTTGTTTACACAGAAAGTAGAAGATAGTACTAAACAAAGAGATATATTTGAAAATTTAAATAGTACTTAAAACAAATTTAGAGGATCAGCACATCAGAACTTCTATACTAATCTGTCACAGACTCACAAGGCCACATCTTAACATCACAAGGGCACGTATAAAGTGCACAATTTTCCTGAACATATGCAAAGCATGACCTTGCTGACACGAATATTATTACAGTCTGTATTGTCTAATTCTACGAAACATATACCATATCCCTGGAACAGGTTAAACATGACATGAAAGATATTTGTAGCATACTGCAGTTTGGAGCTGCATAGTCCAAATGGAAAACATGTGACACAACACCTGGACATGGTGTTTAAATCGACGGCATGCATATCTCAAAACTGGTCATACGCCTACATGGCGAGCGGAAAAATCAAGACTAACGCGACGACATATCTATGTATGAAGATGCTTATAAACATAGCACTTGTTCTACACCCATGAAATAGAATAAGCTTGTAAGTCTTAGAAATTAGAGTACCTATCTAAGTATACCTAACGCCAAGTTAGAAGGCATGAACAGGCATTAGGAGAACACATCACTTATGTTTTTCAGATTGTCCATCGAGAAGGCATGGAAAGACATAGGAGAACTCGTCACTTATGCCTTTCAATCAGCTAAGTATGCAGTTTCAGCCATGAAAAGGCATCATGAGATCTCATCTTTATGAGGATGCGAAAGGTCTGAAAGGCATTGAATTTACTACAGAAGATGCAAAAATCACTTATTATGAGGAAATAAGCATATTTATGCATGATTTAACACAATAGGCAAGCTGATGATTGTTATAATCATGAAATCTTGTTGTTTACACTCTTTGCGTGCTTCCAGAATGTCAGATAATCAACTGAGTTGATGAAAAATATATTTGAAGAGGGTTATCACATAAGAAGTTGTGTGGGTTTGGTAAAGCCATACATTCAAGGGTTACATGCTTATGATGTGCAAACTTCTTATTCGTGTTCAATGTTGACGTTGAGATGGTGGAACCAATAACATATCCATCCACAAATTTGTCAACCTACTGAAGCAAGAATCCACCAAAATAAGTTCCAATATCAATATAAAATGCATAAATGTGATAACTCAGCTGAGGCCTGGGAGAGCTCAAGAACAGAGAAGAATGGTACTCAAACTGGAAAACTTGGACGAACCTTGGTTTCTCGGTTACTCCTCAAATGATCTGGTCATTCTGCAAAACAATTAAACAAAATAAAATAATGACACAAAGCTGCTCATATGGTTCTTCAATTGTGTATGCACTGATTAAATTGAATCATACGTGTCACTTCCCTTAGACTAAATGTTTTTAGCAAAACTGATTTCGATCTTATGATCCATTAAAGTAGTCCACTTAGAACCAGAAATATATACACACTAACTTCTTGGGTTATCCTCCTATGATAAAATGCGTGATCAAATCAAATGGTTTCAGAATTTATCAAAAGCATTAGTTACGAAAGTAAACTAATTATTCATCAAAAGTACTATCAGTAACATACCAAAAGCTCCTTGTGTTTGATCTTCCCTCCATCTCAATAATCACGTTGCAATTTCTGTTGTCTCCTAAACGAAATAACTTCTGTAGTTCTTCTGAAATATTCAAGTTACGCAAATCATAGGTGTCAAATTAGCAATCAAAAATAGCATGTATTTTATTAAGCTTCAATGATGTGCCACTTGAGCATCTGCAATTGGCGTGCCTTTAAAAACATCAACAAAGCAAAGTGAAGAACCAACACGTGAAAAAGAATATCAGTATGCACATAACCAAAATGCAACACATCCGAAAAACCAATTTTCCTCTCTAGCATTTCATCGAGCATCTCAAAGCCAACCTAGACCACATAGCCTGCCAATAACCGTGATCAAGGACACAACATGAAGGGAGGCTAGCATGGTCATAGCATTGTTCATGTTCTAGTGCTCTCAGACCGTGTCGTAGGTGGGTCTAGAACACTGCCGCAACATCTATATGCCCCAAAGGCAGTTTGATGTCGCTTGCCCTGCCGGTGACGCTTGGTCATTGTATCCCCTAGCTCCAGCCTGCTGGACGGTACCCTGAAAGGCGAACAACGTGGAAGCATGGAGCAGGTTATGGGTACACGGCCGCTCCTTCTGTGGCACAGCGGGGTAGCGCCACCTTGACCTCCGCGCGTCGGCCCCTCGCCTGGGGCCGGGGTGGTGACTAAGCCACCAACTTCCCTCCGAGCTGTTGTACCCCAGGTAAAGTGTCTTCAGAGGTCTTCTATCCGGGGGGAGACCCAGCTAGGCTCGGGCGTCCACATGCCGCCAAGTCTGGCACCCCCGTTTGGTGGAGTGTCGACAGTTACCACCATAACAGTAAATGAAAGTATAATTAAACCACAATGTACATGTATGATCCTAAACTACGAAATACCAAAGCTGAGTAGGTTCTAAGAAAGATGTTGGCTTGTTAAGATCTGTATATTTATAATTTGCATGCTCTAGTAGAAGTCATGTTATACCTATTATTTAGTAGTGTATAAATTAATTGTTCTTGTGATAGATACCATGATAACTACAAATTTCAAGAGTTGGTCCTAGTCTCACACGACCTATGCAATTTGAAAAGGCTAACTAACCTGAAGTACTCTTTTCATGCCTTCAGAATTCTGGATCTGGAACCTCTTGTGTCTGCTCAATTATATTTTGAGCCCTAGAGCGGCACAACAATATAGCATAGGCACCCACATGAATCCATCCAACCCAAACCACCAGGCACCAACCCGATATGGTAAAGTCAAGATCATACTTCAAAGGTCCTTAATACACACAGATCAACAAATACTGGTTTACCTGTACATGAGAGTTTAAGAAAACCATATTATCAAAGAGTGGAAAACAGTTTCCACGGAATCCGTAATAATTGCATAGTGAATACAGCAGTAAACGCCAGCAGCAAGAGCAAAGAATTAAAGCAGCGACACAACAACCAAATAGAGAGCCTGAGACCGTATTTAATGGTAGGCCATGTTTAAGGTGATGAAAAACCAAGTTCTGCAAAGAAACTTTGAATTTGAATACTGAGGGTGCAGAAAAGGGCCAAGGTAGTAGTTCTAGTTAAATATATCTTATACCTTCAGGCCTCTTATGCAACAGAGATTCTCCAAACAATTTGGTGCGGAGAGGGTGTAATCTCTCCAAACAATTTGGTGTGGAGATGGGGTGTCAGCCTCGACGAATTTGCGCAAAACAGAGGTCAAGAAGCATGAACTAACATCCAATAGTATGGAGTCCTAGCGATCAATATCTGTATCCCGCTAAACATTTCCCTCTTCGGAATAATGAGCACCTGCCCGGTGAGTGGTGACCACAAAAGTAATAATCTTACAATACATAGACCCAACTTTACTTACAGTAACATTAACTAATAACGATTTTAGCTTCACCCAAGCAAAACAACCAACTTGTATATTTCCTTTAATCTCAACAAGTTGAAACTCATAACTTAATTCGAGAGTCCAAACAGAATCCAAGCTGTCATTGCTGGATGGCACAATATTAAGTTGCCTCCATCAGATAGACACTAAATGATAAGAAGATCAAACCTACAATTAGTGTTTCGAGTGTTCTAGTGACAGATTCTGTGAAACAAGTGTTCAGACACAACACAAGTAATAAATCTTAAGCAAGTACAATTAAACAACTAAGCAGCTGGAGGAATCACAATCGACAAGTCTAAATAAATCCCGGAATCAAACATATATATGAAAAACTATATCTAGAAAAGCATATTCCTAGGATTTTCCAGGGAATGACTCATGACAATAAATTAAATAGCTAGCATCTTAAATAGCGTAAGGAAGAAAAAACAGTCATTTTTAGCTGAATCAAAAAACGGTAACAGATCAGAAACACCCTATCTAAGGTAGTAAACATTGCTCATCTTTAAATTGACTTGATAATTTGCCAGCGAGTTTGTTTTTCCATGTACCTGTTGTATGCACTCTTTGTTCAGGATTAGGTAGGGAACCAAGCCTTCTTACTTGAATTCTGTAGAAGCGTTCAACCATAGCTTTCTCAGATTAGGTGTAGAGGTTTCTGGTACATACAAAGCGGTCAACAAAATACATGCATGCATGTAAAATTTTGTCTCGCAATACAAATATATTGGTAGCACTATCAGTTTATTCCTAGGTGAATTTCCTTCAGTTTAGGGTCCATATTAGCTAAAAAAATAATTTGGAAGGTAAAAAGTAGACAAATAGCCTACTGGAGCGCCAAATACTATAAGGCCATTGAAGCAATAATTACGATATGAAAAGGGGCAGGCAATTTATTTTGAATGTTGTTATGAACTGAGAATCCGTAGATGTCAAATCTGAACAGAAGTGTATTAAGCCTATCCATAGGTAAAGCCTGAAAATTTTTGCATTTGAGTTGATTGCATGATTTTCATAACAAATGAAGACTTATAGGGATGATATAGTGATATGTCTGTATTTCTGAATGACAAATTGAACTAATAAGCACGTATGTATGAAAGGGAGATTTCGCTAGTAGCAAATGGTTACACCACCAGAGGTAGAAATTTGCAAATAGTAATGACATTAATATGCTTGTATTTCTAAATGATATATTGAAATAGTAAGCATAGAGATTTGGATATATAAAAATGAAAAAATAGGCATTTTGTTGCATCAAGTATCGATTCCTACCAGCTGGTCGATGAAAAGAAGGCCCAACTCATACATTTCTTTGTCTCTGTTTTTGTTTTCCTAAATCCCGGTGAGCCGTACAACGATTCCCATCGTGTCCCTCAAGTAGACAGATTTTTCACTAAATCGGATTGCCTTCTTACTGTGAGAACCTAAAAAGGCAACCGAACTGTTAATTAGGTTAAAAGCCACACGGAACTTACGAACAGGGACATGAAATTAGTGATAAGAAGGCAAATCTATGGTCTGTAAGTGTGGCAAATAAGAACGCTGATTAAAAGAAAGCAAAGAATGGAAACATATGCTAGAACTCTGACCGGAGATGCGATCTTGCCGTTTACTTACGCCATTTAGATCAGAAGCCCCAATCCCTGTCCGAAGGCATGGACTGAAAAAGGAAGAAAAGAGGAGATGCGGAAGAAAGATGAGAGGCACTCTCTTGATGTAGGAGAAAAGAAGGGCGGAGATATGGTATCCAAACACGGACAAGAACGGAAGAAGGAAACAGAGGAAGGCGGCCGTCGTCGGAAGAAGGCGTAGAGGTCGCAGGAGAGCGAGGGGCGCCGCATCACGCATACGCCTGCCTGATCAGATCGAGGGCTGCAGGTAGCCACCCATCCGCACCGAGCCCCTCCCCCTGTTGCCTCGGCCTTCTCCCGCGTCGCCGCGCCTCCTCCTGCTCCTGATGCACACCTGCTTGAGCACCGGCGGCGGCTGCGCAGCTGAGAAGAAGGACGCAAATGCGGGGCCGCCAGGGTGGGCGGTCCAGGCGGCGGGCATGCGATCTGCCGGAGACGGACGGGATGGAGGACGGCCGCCAGCGGGTGATCGGGGGCTCGGATCTAGCAATGGATTGGGGGGAGGAGAGGTGTGAGCAATTGATTTCTTCTTCTATCCACGGCTCCGACGCGCAGGCCCCACAAGAACAAGGGCCCACATGGCAGGGACACACAAACGGCAGAGGGCTGAGAAGGCTCTGTCGACACCAGCGCCGGCCGCCGCATCCGTGCTAGCGCCGCCGGCAGCCGCGGCTCCCGCGTGCACTCCACAGCCACGCCTTCGCCGGCCTCCGCATCAGCGCAGCGACGCCGGCAGCCGCGGCTCCTGCGCGCACTCCACTGCCACGCTCTCGCCGGCCACCGCATCCATGCCAGCGCCGCCGGCAGTCGTGGTTCCTGCGCCGCCTGTGGCCGCTGTCCTGCGCCGCCCGTCCCCGCTGTGCCTGAACCGCCCGTCGTCGCCGTGGCTAGGTCGCCACCTGCAGTCGCCCCATCCATCGTCATCAGCCGCCGCCACTCCGAGCCAGCGCTCCGGCGCTAGGGTGAGGAAAAGAAAAAATAACTGGTGAGTTTACTTGGCGGTGGCAAGTCTACGTAAAACAAAGCAAATGCGGGGCAGATTGAGAGCCTCGAATACGGACCCACACGTCAGTGACAGAGAAAACGGCAGATGGCCTGAGAAGCCCCACACAGCAGCGACTGGGAACGATGTGGAAGGCTGAGAGAGCTCGGTTGCCTCCAAACGTAAGTCTTTAGTTAATAATGTGACGTCACAATAAGTCATTGGATTGATTGTAAAACTAAATCTACAGAATTATATTTCTCATTAAGAAGAGACTCTATGTGGCACTGTATCGAACAGCTAGCGCGCACGACCCCTCCGCTGAAATTATCCCCAAACCTGCACATGAACATAGGGGTGGTCAGATATAAGGAGGCGGATTTAACGTTCACTATGCTCTGGAAAGGAGCGCTCGAAGGGGACTGGAGATATGGTGAGTTGGCGATTTGGCGTTCACCCAGCGCCATCCAGCCGGACGAGGAAAGGCAGTGGCCAAGGATAACTAGTTCAAAATTTTAAGTTCTGCTTATACTTATTTTAAGTTCTACTTAAATACTTATAAAAAAATTCTAGAATTTATTAAACTTTCTTTTTATTTCTCGAATTTGCAAATGCATTTTCTATCATAGAATAGAATAGAATTGATTCCAATTTCTATAATGGAACTGGATTTCAGATATTTTCAATTTGATATGTCTCGGATGAATAATCTAACACATATAAAAGAATAATATATGTGCAAGATATAATAAAGAAAAAATACAATTTTTTTGAAATTTTCATTCGAGACATTGTGATCGTCCTTGATCAGCAAAAAGAGTATATAGCTCTTCAGGAATGTGCCATTTTGGAATCATTATCGACTTTATTTTGAGATATTTTTTATTTGTTAGCGTCCAGTTGAAGATGGGGCTGGCAGAGAACCAGGAAGGCCTGCACGTGCAAGTCGTGGGAGACCCTCGTGCGGTACTCTGTACACTAATCGGAGATTAAACACCACATAGAGAACTTGCCTGTGGCAAGATGGGTTGTATCTCCAGCCCACCAGAGTTTAAACCCCAGCTTTGACGCTGGTGTTTCTCATTTAGCCGGAATATTCTTTCAGTGAGAGGTGACGTTCCCGTCGACAGCGAGGCGCCTGTGGTGACTTCGTCAATCTCAAGACCTGACCCGCCGGCTCAGTCTCTCGGAGGTGCTCATAGGGGTAGTGTGTGCGTGCGTTTATAGGGGTGAGTGTGTGCGCGTGTATATGAGCGCTTGCGTTGTACCGTGTTTAAAAAAAAAAGATTAAACACCACATACAATTCTTCATGTTCGTTAGGAGGACAAAATGAAAGGGATAGAGGATACGCACCTGAAGGCTGAAATTTGCTTTGGTCTCCCTCTCCTCTCAAGGGCCATCCTAGAAACAACGCAGAACTCCAAAACCAAATCGATCAACTCCAACATGAACTCAGCGCTTCGCCCAGATTGGATCGGAGCTACATAGACTCACTGCTGGACGATGTCCGGGGAAGGACAGAAAAATCGTCGCCTGACCAGACGCCGGAGTACGCAGCCGCCAACAGCGGCGGGGTGGTCGTCATGACCTGGTCGCCCGTCAGCCTGGGAGATTGCTTCGCGGGCAGCGTCCGTATCCCACTGCTGCTGGCGACGTGACCTCCAGATCGAAGGATCCGTTCCGTGAACATGCAAGAACGGCGACGAAACTCGGCTACTCGCCAGCGGTGGCGGGAGGTCTGTCTGGGGCTCGCGGTGATTCAGAAGATGAACAAGGGGAAGGAGCCAACCAGTAGGGGTGGGGGCGGGTAGACGTCGAGCAGCACCACGGCCCGAGCCTCCAGTGCCACGCCGCCCTCCCCCTACCTGAAGGACACCCGTAAAACCCTGCCCTCGAGCTCGACGCAGCGGTAGCCCGCGAGCGCCCTGAGCTGGCGCACGACGCGGCTGTCCTCGCCGCCGGAGGCCCGCCACTTGGACGACCCGCGCAGGGCGGCGCGCCCGTGGCCGGTGTCGGTCTCGAGGAACGGCGTGAGGGGCACGGCGCAACAGGCGGAGAGGGAGCAGAGGGCGACCATGCGGAGGGGTCCGGCGGCAGGGGCGGTGAGGCCAGGAGGCGGCGAAGAGGCGCGATTGGAGGTGTGGCGGCGCGGAAGAGGAGAGTGGGGAGGCGATTCGGGGTGAAACAAATTTCACCCTTTCGTCAAACTTCAGCCAAAACTAACCCCTTTTCAAAACAAATTCAAAATCTAACCCTTTTGGGTAGCCCCCAACGACGTGACGCTACCCTCTCTGCGGTAGCGCCACGGGCTTCGGCGCTACCCTCGTGACAGCGTGGCACGACGGGCCCCGCGAGGTGGACGGGCAACGCCGAGGCCCGCGGCAACGCCCTTCAGAGGGTAGCGCCACGCGCCCTGGCGCTACCCTCCGCGACTTAAGACCCAGCGCCCGCGCCCGAACGGTTCTCTTCTCCATCCCGTGCGTTCTCTTCTCCATGGCGTCGAAAACGACTAAGTCTGGGAGGGTAGCGCCGTAAGGCTCGGAGCTACCGTGCATAGGGTAGCGCCACGGGTCATGGCGCTACCCTAGTTAAAAAAAGTTCTGGGAGGGTAGCGCCGTATGGCTTGGAGCTACCGTGCATAGGGTAGCGCCGTGGCCCATGGCGCTACCCTCCTGAGAACAACAGATTTTGCTTTCAATCAACAGTCTTCCTGGAGACAAATATATAACACAACACAAATATACATCAGGACATAAATAAGAAAAGTTACAGGACATAAGTTTTAACAACACTATATACTTGGCCATATCAACTTCAGGAAGATACAAGTTATAAGAACACAACAAAACACTACATAGCGCACGCATAACAACATAAGTGTGTCATCATACAGAAATTCACTAGTGCATCATAAAGAAGTGCAAGTAGAACACCACATCTACTTCCTTCCCCGCCTCCTCCTAGGACCTAGCACAACCTGATCCGCATCTCCATCGGTCCTCAACCTCCTCAATGCCGAGTTGGGGATCGGCGCGTTCGACGCATTCTTCATTCTAGGCCTCCTCCTCTCCGGCTCGATGTTTTCCTCAAATGGCACGTTAGTGGCAACCTTCACTACTGGTCTCCTCCTTGGAGGAAGCTTTTGCGGTCTCGAGGGTGGCTCATGCTCTGACTCGGTCTCGGCGAGTTCTATCTCCTCCGATTCAGCTGTCGGCGGATCGGACTCCTCCGACTCAGCTCTAGACCGCTCCGACTCCTCTGACTCAATCTCTTTGCCCTTTGCTTGCTGAGCCCACTGGCTAGGTGTGAATCGGGTGAACTCGCGCCTCGACCGTAGGTTAAATGACCGCCTCTGGCTGACTTGAAAATCGTCCAAGGTCATGTCGTCGGGAATCTAAAACAACACAAATGGATGCGGTTAGAAAGTGAAGACACGACTATTGTGTATGGATGAAGCTAACAAAATTCCGTACCTCGTCATATTGCGGATTGGAGCTAGAGGCACCACCATGACAAAGAGGTGTGGAGTACGACGTCGGCTCTGTGGGCACGGTGTCATCGG
The DNA here is from genome assembly GCA_026929855.1 of Poa annua. Taxonomy (NCBI): domain Eukaryota; kingdom Viridiplantae; phylum Streptophyta; class Magnoliopsida; order Poales; family Poaceae; genus Poa; species Poa annua. Next base: position 101,307,029 of record CM049427.1, read on the forward strand.
TGGTACGACAACCAAGCAGTAGAGCTAGTGAACGTAGCCGTTGGGCGCTTTTCTGTGACATTATGGATGCAACATAGGTCTAAGTATAACATTCATATAACTACCTTACTAGGATGCACAATATCGACTTACCTTCGCAAACTCTCTAACGGCACTATCGCCCTTCTTGGTCCGAGGATAAGCGGCTGCTTCCTCGGCCTCATCGGCTTGCTGCGAGATCTCCTTGCGCTATAACAATATAGAGATATGTCAACACACAATTTATATTTATGACAACGTGAGGTACAAGAGAATCGTGTTACCATGAAGTTGAGCAATGGAGCAAACTTGGTTTGTGTGCCATCTCTCACAAGCTTGTTGTAACCAAGCGTCCGGAAATTTGTATCGGTGGGCGGGTCCTCAAGTATGGTAGAATCAAAAGCCGGCGCGCATAGCTCCACACGACTGTTCGAAAGGAACCAAGCTAGATAGTTGTCGAAAGCACCTTGGTCATATTGACGGTAATGTGAGAGGGTTTTCGGATGCGCCTTCGCCGCCGCCAACACCTGATGCCACTTAGCAACGTAGTCCTCGTGATGCACGTCCCACTTGAATACCTTCTTCTGCCTTTTGCGCTCCAACCTGCAAATTAAAGTTCAATTGTACCGTCAACCACAACCAAGTTCAATATGAATAGAAGGACTGAGCCAGGTGAACAATGATCTCACTCGTGGAGCGCTAAGCCCGTGTTCACCCACTCCGGCGGTGTACTCTGAAATAGCCCAAATTGGGTCATCACTCGTTGCGGCAAGTGAAACTCGACCGCCCACAAGCATATGAGCGGCGTCTCCATCAACCAAAGATGTTGTTCCGCCATGCATATAGGGTTGAGCTCGAATTCGCCCGTGTCTCCCAACTTATGGCCATGACCATATGGATCCCATAACACCTACAACATAATAGTGGGGTCATTTCACATGGTGCAATATAGACGAAAGAAGAGTTAACAAAAAAAAGACATCCATTACCTGCTCGGGCGTTAGCGCGTCGAACTCGTTTGTGTACCTCTCGTACTCCTTTTCACCGTCGCCATAGAACGGGGGAATCACGTCCCACTTGTACGCCCAAGTTGGCAGACGGTCCTCGTCGCCGCCATTATCCCAAGGCAGCCAATGCCCGGGGGTCGGCCGACCAACGGAGAAGCGCTCCCACTTCCAAACAGAAAGCAGGAGTAACGAGCCACCTATCCCGGACTGCACAAAAAAACTCAATTTGTTACCTGACGGTACAAGTATGCCAAAGCCGCAGAACCCCAACTCCAATTTGTGTCCCAACCGCTTAACGCCTTGAGCCACATCCACGGACACGTCCTGCCGCTACCATCCGCAAACAACGCCCGTGAGATCACGTACCACACGTACGCACGGGCGTACATCTGAACCACAATGTCATCCGCATCGACAGGCGGTGGTCTACCAAAGGTTGCACGGACCCAATGAAAGGACGCTCCAGCAGGCATTCTATTCTTTTTCGGTTCTGGATGCGGTTCAGGAGACCTCCCAATAAGACCTTCCATATTTTCTCTCCAACCATCTGAACTTGTGCTAAAACACAAGGGCCTTCCATCGATAGGGAGCCCTAGGATCATCGCCGTGTCCTGGAGAGTGACGGTCATCTCACCCGTGCGGAGGTGAAAAGTGTGCGTCTCCGGCCTCCATCGATCAACGAGAGCGGTGATAGCAGAAGGATTCATGTTCACCGTTGACCGGGTGACAAGGTGGATGAAGGGCATTAGACGCAGCCTGCGGATGTACGGGGTATACCTCTCGTCGTATTGCATCTTATCGGGGTCTGATACCTCATGAGAGCGAAGACGAAGAGGTTTAAAAACCTACAAAAATTAAACACAAGTTAAATACATATAATCCATCTCAAGAATATTTTACAAGTTATGTCACAAAAAAGTAGTACCTTACTCCCTTCCGCAATGAATCGTGCACGATGCACTCGGTCATATGCCTCATGAAGTAATTCCATCCTACGCATTTACATTTAAAGATACACAAGTAAGATGTAGCCCATATTTGTAGAAATCCAAAATTTAGCATTAGAGCAACTACATAAATCGGAGGAGTATTGAACTATACAATCGGAGGAGCATTGAACTATACATTTGCTAAAAGAAACTATAATAGATAGGTGTAGTATTCATCTACAAATTGGAGGAGTATTCCACAAATCTATTCTAAATAAATCTAAAAAATAGCACAACAACCTACACGTATTGGCAAATGATTTCACCCCAACAAAACTTGAAAGATTTCATCTAGACTAGCCCTAATTCCGAATCACGCATGAACTAGGGTTTCACCTACCATAGCAAATATACAGCAAATCTGACAACTCCTATGGATGAAATTGAGAGGAGAGGAGGAGAATACCCGGGGGAACGAGATGGAGACGATCTCCTCCAAGAGCTGCTTCAAATCCGGCCGGATTTGGTGGGGATTTAGGAGGGAGGAGAGAGAGCTTTCACCGAGCCGCCATGGAGAAGAGAACGCACGGGATGGAGAAGAGAACCGTTCGGGCGCGGGCGCTGGGTCTTAAGTCGCGGAGGGTAGCGCCAGGGCGCGTGGCGCTACCCTCTGAAGGGCAACGCCGCGGGCCTCGGCGTTGCCCGTCCACATCGCGGGGCCCGCCGTGCCACGCTGTCACGAGGGTAGCGCCGAAGCCCGTGGCGCTACCGCAGAGAGGGTAGCACCACGTCGTTGGGCGCTACCCAAAAGGGTTAGATTTTGAATTTGTTTTGAAAAGGGGTTAGTTTTGGCTGAAGTTTGATAAAAGGGTTATTTTTGTGAAATTTCACCGATTCGGGCGTGGGCGTGGGGAGTGGAGACTGGCAGGAAATGTTCTACCCGAGGTCACAGACTGGACTGTTGCTTTGGGTTGGGTTTGATACAATCAAACTGTGTCGTTGGATCCGTTTTGGCGGGTAGGCTCTAATGGTTCTGAGCGACCCGTGTACGTTTTATTTGGTGGCTGTAGAGAAACTAAAGTTCAATTAGTAGTGCAGAAAAATTATTTCAGAGAGGTTGGCACGCCTTGGGCACGAGGAGAGCTTGTGTGCCGTTTTCTTGACCCAGCTCTAAGAGTAAGGCTACTGGACTACTAGGAAGAGGAGTAGATCATCCAATCAAGATCAACAAGGAATTCATGGTGGTGGTGGCCGTTCCACCCCTCCTCCCTCAGCCACCATCCCATGTCCAGGTTCAGGTTCATGCCTATTCCGTGATCCTCCTCCCTTGCCTCGCTACAAGCCAGCGAGGCTTATAGCCACCCACTCACACCTAACGCACCCAGCTTGGGCTAGCCAAGCGTGCAGAAAGCTTCTTCTCACGTGATGGCCGTCTCGTCGGCCCATCTTGGTCCTCATCCCGGCCCGTCCTCAGCGTCACGCCTTGCTCACTTGTAGTACTGCTGACAATCCCCGCTCCTTCAAAACCGGCTTGCCCCCAAGCCGGAGCACGGGGGAATTGATGTCGCAAGGACTCCAAATCTTCCCAGGTGGCGAGTTCCTGTGACGACTCGCTCCAGCGAACCAGTACCTGGGCAACAACATCACGCCCGCGCTGCACCATGCACCTCTGCAAGATCTCCGACGGAAACTGAAGATCAGTATCAGGAGACGGGAGATCACGAAGTACCTGTTGTGTGGGAGCCACGAAAGGTTAAAGTTGTGAAACAGGAAACACAGGATGCACTCGGCTAGCTTCTGGCAATGCAAGACGATACGCCACTGTTCCAATCTTTTGCAGGATATTATATGGACCAAAATACTTGAACGCCAGCTTGGGGGAAACACGCCTGACAACTGACGATTGAATATATGGCTGAAGCTTTAGAAACACCTTATCTCCAACTTCAAAGTGTCTCTCAGTACGATTCTTGTCGGCATAAGACTTCATCCTCTGTTTAACACGTACCAGATGTTGGTGAATAGCTTTTTGAACCACTGCATGCTGTTGCATCCACATTTGTGCATCTGTAACTGGTAAGGCATCATCAGCTGAGAGCCCGTAGTAGCGTGGCGCGTGACCATACAACGCCTCAAACGGTGAAGTACCCAAAGCAGAGTGCCAGTTAGTATTGTACCACAACTCACACAGGGAAAGCTATTTGCTCCACTGCTTGGGATGGCCACTGATAAAACAACGCAAAAAACACTCAATTTGCTGCTTCACACGCTCTGTTTGCCCATCTGATTGTGGGTGGTACGCGATACTCATGTTCAACGACGAGTACGTTGGAACACTTCTTGCCAGAAACGGCTAGTGAAAATCTTATCCCTGTCCGACACAAGATTCAGTGGCATGCCGTGCAGTTTGTAAACTGTGTCGACGAAGATGTCAGCTATCTGAGGGGCTTTGAAAGGATGTGTTAGCACCCGTTTTTGGCAGCCGGCCGGTTATAGGATCACAAAACTGGAACAAGGCGGAAGACAGATTTGGGTGTGAGAAGTTGCTTGAAGGCCCATGGAGGCAAGTCAATTCTAGCATAGGGAAAATCAAGGTCAGAAGAAGGTGGTAGAAAAGAAGCCAACTTTGTCAAAACAAGGTGGACGAAGTCAACTTTGTCAAAACAAGGTGGTAGAAAGGAAGCCAATGTTGTCAAAATGAGCCGATAGAAGAGAAGCCAACGTTGTCAAAACAAGCCGGCAAAAGAAGACAAATTTCTCTGATCAAGGCGGAAGGCAAAATACAGCTTCCTGCAATCATGGTGGAAGGCTAAAGAAGGCAACTTCCATCGATCAAGGCGGAAGACAAAAGACAACTTTCCCCGATCAAGGTGAAAGGCTAAAGAAGACAACTTTCTCCGATCAAGGCGGAAGGAGATATGCAACTTTCCCCGATCAAAGTGGAAGGCAAAAGGTAACTTTCGCTGATCAAGGCGGAAGACAAAAGGCAACTTTCTTGCCCGTATCAAGGCGGAAGGCTAAAGGTGGCAAAGAGAAGGCAACTTTGAGATCAGGCTGGAAGAAGGAGGCAACTTTCCAAAGAAACCAGACAAATCAATTCCGGGTCTAGCATGAAGCCGATCAAGGATCCGCCAAGTTAGGATAGAATCCGACTTAAACCATGAATTGTAATTCGCGTAGGAGTCCAAAACTTGTACGGGAAGTCCAGCCGCCTCATATATATGTGAGAGGTGATGGCCGATTGAAATTAAGCAAACAATCGACAACCTATCAATACAACCCTACTTTTGTCTCCTTCAACCCTTGTTCCTGCTTCCGTTGTTCGGCAATTTCGTAGATCTCGCCGGATATCGAAAACCGAGCTGAGAGCGGCCAAGTCCGGCTTAGCTCAGCCAATCGTTGCCGGCTTTCCTCAGACGGGGCTTCCCGAGGGGTTGGGACGTCTGGTCTCAAAATCGCCGGCTTACTGTCTTGCGTATCGCGCTGTAAGCCAGCCTCCCGCGGGGCGAGTTGCGGAGTATCTCCCCCGGCACCGCGGGTACACGAGGACGTGTTCGTGTGACGTGTTTTGAGCGCAACACCTGTGAACTATATGCTCTGTGATAAATTGAATCACCTCCTTATGAGTTATGTTTCTGAGAGGTACCGCTTCAGACCACTTGGTAAAATAATCAGTAGCAACCAAAACAAACCGATGCCCCTTAGAAGAAGCCGTATGAATCATCCCGACAAAGTCAAGCTCCCAACCTCGGAAAGGCCACGATTTTATGATTGGGTTAAGAGGTGTAGCTGGCACTAACTGAATATCTCCAAACTTTTGGCAAGCTTCGCATCCCTTGTAGTATCTGAAGCAGTCATTGATCATTGTTGGCCAATAAAATCCGGTTCGTCTGAGCATCTACTTCATTTTATGAGCCGACTGATGTGTTCCGCACAGGCCATCATGTACCTCTCCCATAGCAACTCTAGCTTCGTCTTCATTCAAACATTTTAGAAGAAGGTCGTCAACAGTTCGGCGATACAAGGCAGCATCCACCAACGTATACTTGAGAGCTGTGCGCCGAACTGCCTTGTCCGCCTTCCGACTTGGATCTTGCAGATAGTCAACATAAGGTTTTCTCCAATCGCTTGACGGTTCAAACTTTGGCTTTTCCTTAGCCGACTCCAACACGCTGGCTTCCTCCAAGTTGGCAACATGGGTCACCGGCAGCTGCCTAACGAAGAACATACCTCGACTGATATGATAGCCTGGTGCCTGTTGTGCCAATTATCCTGCCTGGGAACATGTGATATGTTGAAATAATCCAACTTTGAGATAACCTCCAGGCAACTGTCAAGATACACGTTGAGTGTCCCGCTATGACATTGACAAATCTTGGATACTTGCTGGACAACAAGTAACGAGTCACCATATGCCTCGATATGGGTCACCCCTGCATCAACTAGAAGTTCTAGCCCGAATAAAAGTGCTTCATATTCGGCTTCATTGTTAGTGCATAAATAATCAAGACGACAAGAGGCCTCAAAAATATTACCGTGTGGTGATATGTATACAACACCGACTCCCTGCCCATCATCGCAGACTGAGCCGTCAAAATAAAGCCTCCACGGTACAACCGACACGAGATTTAAGTCGGCTTCCTGTCCCAGGTCAACCCGATGTTCAACAATGAAGTCAGCTACAATCTGGCCTTTCATAGATTTGAGGGGCTCATAAGCCAACTCATATTCGATCAATCCGTATGCCCACTTGCCGATTCGCCCGCTGAGAATCAGCTTTTGAATCATGTGTTTGAGAACATCGGTTTGACTAAGGACTTGGCATTCGCTGGACAACAAATAATGTCGCAATTTGGTGCAGGCGAAATAAAGAGACAAGCACAATCTCTCCACAAAGTTGTACCTTGATTCAGCATCCAGCAAACGCCGGCTCAGATACGTGACGACATACTCTTTCCCTTCGGCTTCCTGAGTTAAGGCAGCTCCAATCACCTTTTCTTCAGCGGCAATGTAAAGCCGGAAAGGCTGCCCCCGAGTAGGCTTCCTCAGAACTGGCGGAGTAGATAGACAAATTTTGATCTTGTCAAATGCCTCTTGTTGCTTTGCTCCCCAGGTGAACTTATCATCATTCTTGAGACGAAGGATTTCTGTAAATGCATCAACTTTTCCGGACAAGTTAGTAATAAATCTCCTTAAATAATTTACCTTGCCCAAAAACTTTTGCATCTCCTTTTTACAACTTGGTGCTGTCATCTTTTGGATGGCTTCAATCTTGGCCGGATCAATCTCTATGCCATCTTCATGTATGATAAAGCCTAAGAACTTTCCAGCCGACACGCCAAAGGCACACTTCAAAGGATTCATCTTGAGCCCGTACTTCCTCATTCTTTCAAACGCAAGTTGTAAGTCGGCCAAATGACTTGACTCGCCGTCCGACTTAACCACCACGTCGTCAATATATACCTCCAGTACTACTCCCAGAAGATCATGAAAAATCAAGTTCATTGCTCTCTGATATGTGGCTCCGGCATTCTTCAAGCCAAAGGTCATCACAGTCCACTCGAACAAGCCAACAAAACCTGGGCAGCGAAACGCCGTCTTAGACGAATCTTCTTCGGCCATAAATAGCTGGTTGTATCCTGCGTTGCCATCCAGAAAGCTGATAACTTTGTGACCTGAGGCTTCGTTGATGAGCATGTCGGCTATTGGCATAGGATATTCGTCCTTAGGCGTGGCATGATTTACATCTCTGAAGTCAATACATGCCCTAATCTTGCCAGATCCTTTCTTCTCGACCGGAACAATGTTGGATATCTACTCAGCATACTTATGTAACATCCCAGAACTTAGGGTCCAGAAATAGAGTGGACACAGGAGTGTGCATTGCATTCATGCATCAGAAAATCTGGATAATTTTCGCGCATTTAATTTTCGAAACACTAAGTGATTGAAGTATCACTTGAGTTGGTGGAATTGAAGTAGATCATCAACTTGAGCGTTATAAACTTCGAGATGATCTTGGCTTAAACCTTATTTTGGGGTAAAGAGATACACGATGAGAGTTTACACTAAAGAAAACAAAACTTGTTACATCAAAACAATATTTAGGAGTTAATGACCAAAACAACTATTCTTAGTTATTCTCTGATCATCTATTATTATCAATTGTGCTAGACATATTTCTAGTACATGGAAACCATGACATTCTTGGAGACCAAACTGAATTACCTAAACCTTAAACCAGATCCTCTTACTTGATCTAGACATCATATCTTCTTATCTCCCAATCTTCTCGAAGGCATCAACAAGAGAAGATATCGAGAAGGGAAGAAATACAACAAGAAGACATAGAGAAGCATTCATTTGATGGACATAGAAGTGTTATGCCAATCTAGCATGAAGAATTGGAAACTCTTTCATCTTCAACCATCTTTATTAATTTCTCAGGAAATGGTAGGACATTACAATGTTAGTGTGATATAGAAATAGGTTGATAACAAGCTTTGCAACCTTGTTGACAACTCATTTTGGTATGCACAAACAATGGAGTGCCATATAGATATGAATAGTGGGATAGATCATCCAGTACATCAAGTTCTTTGATGTCATAAAATACACATACATTCACATACCACCAACCAAGAAAGTTGGTTTGGTTAAATTGAATTGTCCTCACCACAAGGGTGAGACAAGTGATGTTGGAAATTCAATACATGACAAGAAGAACTTGTCTTGAATATCTACTTCTTGTTCTAGAGGATCTATGCCAAAGTAAAGTCACATATGGATTTATGGTGTTTGTCCAAGGGGATCATAACCGAAGAGAAAGTAATGCCAAGTCATAAGTGTATATAATCAATATACATATCTCAGAGTCACATGTATCATCTCTCATGACCATGTGAATGAAGAATCATATAAGAGAGGTTCCACAAGATCACTAATGGATAATCATCCATTGGGTGAACCAAGAATTCATTCTCAATAAAAGATAATCTTGGACATATGACAAATTAATCATCTGGAAGCATTAGTTGATATATGTTCAAGGATACCCATTTCACAAACTTAAATATATCTATTATTAGATATATTCCTAATACATTAATTCTATCAAGAAAGAATGTATCCTTGTTACTCCATCTTAACTGGGGAATGGAATGAGAAGAAGTCTAAACTCATCATCTTATCACCATAAGACCTAACCTTAGGCAGGAATTCCTATCTTGTGCTTTCATAAACAATTGATCATGTTCTCACATGATTTATTTGTTAAGGATCACAAATAAAAGCCATTTGGCAATCTTTCATGCTTAGCATGGATTTGACATAAATCATTGTGTATACTCTTCTTAGGAATCACAATGACCCTTTTTGTTATTTCCATCAAACCATAATTTGGTGTGGTATGAAATACTTAAATCACCATACCACCAATTGGTGTACTCCAATATTTCAATATTTTAAAATCCATAACCTAGATCATTTTAGAAGTTGATGGAAACAAATTAGAAATAAATAAATAAGGCCATAGAAATAATTTCACATAATGATAATGCACCATAAAAACAAATAAGTGGAAACCGTGAATGGAAACAAACTGGATATTTATTTTATCTATAGTCTTTTAAGTAAAACCTTAAAACAATTTAATTGGAAATATAACATAGGAAATATTCCCAGATGCTTCACATGCACTACCAAAAATTTATTGAGTAAAACACATTAATGAAAGAAAGATAGCAAATAAGTCCAAATTCATTTATATGATAAAAGAATTCAAAAAACACCAAATATTCAAATTATATCTTGGAATAAACTTATACAAGTGGAAATAAACATTTTATTTTAAACACAACCTTTCCAGGATCTCTTTGCAAGAATCATAATCTAAAACATACCCAAAACAGAAACCAGGGGCCTGTTTAAACGTTCCCTGTGGTTTCTGAAACTACCAGGGGGGTTTATGAAAAATGGCCTTTCCAATTCATTTTCTTCTTCCTCTCCGGCCAGAAGGCAGAGGAGAGCCGTGTCGCCTCTCTCGAGCAGCCGTGCTGCTTCTGCTCGCCCCTCTCTCGCGACGATAAGGCCGTGGAGACGTCCTCATCCCTATCCTCTCACTCGCTCCCATCTCTCTCTCTCTCTGTTTCTCTCTAAAACCTAACCCTAACCTTCTTGGGCCGCCGCCGTGTATCACCGATTGCCGGTGATGGAGGTCTCATATCGCCGTGCCAGCCACTGGGAAGCTCCGCCGTGATTCTTCCATCCTCCTCGTCGAGCCGTTCATGCGGAGGAGCTCGGGAGGCCGAGTATTTCCTCGTCTTCCTCGTCTCCGGCCGCCGACGCCGCGGACGAGTTCGTCGCCGTCCGACCTCCATTCGCTGCACCGAGCCTTCCTTCACGCTCAGGGTGAGCTTGTGCACCTCCCTGCATCATCCGTTCATCCCAATTCGTTATGAATTCGTGGACCGACGGAAGCCGATCGCCGCCGCCGCATTTGTGCTCGCCGGCGATGCTCCGGTGACCATTTGGTCCGTGCGCCGCCACCCGATAGCTCACCTCAACTCCCTCTAGCTGCTGCACTCTCTGACTTGCACCAATTTGCCGCAAATCGTCGAATTCATCTCGGATAGGATATGAACTCCAGCGCTGACGTCATCATGACGTCAGCAGATCAATTTAAATAATTTCCTTCATTTCTTTTCGAAATAGATAAGTGTATGACATGTGAGACCTATATGTCAGACTTTTATTCTTTTAGGAAAATTCTGTAAATATTAAAACCCTGACAGGTGGGCCCAACTTAATTTAATAAGTTTAGAAATTGATTTAAATTGAATAAACTTTGTAAATTCATAACTAATTCATTTTAAATCAGAAAAATATAATATTTGTACCAAAATGATCAGAAAATTAAAATCTATATTGTTGTATCATTCTTATTTGTGTTTTAATAAAACTGAAACATAATAAAATTTGAAATACAAATCTCATAATCTTTTAAATATGAAGATATGTGAAATACTATTTTGGATGCATTTCAAACTTCATTTAAATTGTCTCACATGCATAGCTTTAACTTTAGTAATGTGTTTTTATTAAAATATGAAATATTTTATTTCATTAAATCTATATTAAAATGATATTCTATTTTAAAATGATAAATAATAAGAATTACTGTCATAATTGTGAAAATAAAGTTATAAGCTTACAAAAGATGTTCTACTACTATGTAGCAACCATTTAAATGAAATGAAAATCTAATAAAATTTTAGAATACTAAGTTTTATTTTGTATAAATAAGTATCTACTCCATGTGTTACTTAATTCATGTTTACTTATAATTGGTTAAGTAAAATTAAGTAGGAAACAAATGAAAAGTTCATAACACTAGAATGTAAGTTGTTGCATTCCAAAAATAGAATATTCATTCATATGAAACAAACTATGTTTAAAGTTAGTACGTGTCTGATTAAAACTAGTATATCGTTTATAACGCAAAGTCTTGGGTAAAACACACAAAGAAAATAATGTTATAGGCTCTCTCTTAACCATGTGTTATGGTATCAACAATGTTAGACATTCTTATGTTCTTCAAAAGTTATTCTTTTTGCCATCATATAATATAACACTAGCTCTCTACTTAATCAAAGTTCATACATGCTTTCCACCAACATAAGATGAACACAACCTAAAGCAACCATTGAGTGTTTATATGTGGTTTTACTTTACTCTTAAGCTTAATATGATACATGAACATTAATGTTAAACAACTCATCTTGCTTGTGAAGTAAACTTGAAGACAAAACAACTCTAAATGAAAACACCCAACTTAAACAACACACAATCTTTGAGAGTGAGATACAGGGTACTTTGCGATGCACCTCATACTTATGCATTAATCATGCTGCTTCTTTAAACATTAGTCCTTACCGGACCAATGATGTTGTTTCCAGATTTCTTGGAGTTATATTATATCAAAGACCCTGGCTGCATAATCTTGCAGTCAGAAAGGCAAGTTCATCCCTTTTATACATGTCCTATTGAAGTATTTGTTAAGAAACTATTTTCAAACTGTTAGTATTGCATATCACACAAAAAGGGCAGAAAACTTATTTTATAATAATATGACTATGGTTATCCACAGTGAGGTGGTAATCTCATATGGCTGGCAGATGGGACCACGGTAAGAATGTTGTGGTGGAGGTTCCATTTGCACGGGAAAGTATCACCTAGGACTTAACAACCAATGTCGCCAGTGATTCTTGCGCCGAATATTACGCGCAACCATAAGATTTGGAATGGGACGGAGAAGTCAGCTGTACCCTTTTCCTCTCGTACACCAACGGGTGACTAGATCAAAGTAGGGCGGTGTGTAAATCCGCTGAGCTTGAGGTGGCCAGGATAATAACCTCACCTTCGGGTTGTGGCTTCTAGCATCTATTGAAGGTTGGCTTCAGGACTGATTTGATGCGGTTTCCAAATAGTCAGCAAGTTGTAGGTTGGGATGGTTCCCACTAGCTTGCAACTGAAGTAATGGGGGGTGTGCGGGGATGGTGGAAAGGCGCAGTGATTGGCTTGGATTATTGACTGGGCCCCACACCAAGGAAGTGTGGACGGGAAGATCGCCCGGTTGTGCAACAAGGTCTTGATCTCTTATGGGTAAAGCAGCGCACCTCTGCAGAGTGTATGAATGTGACATGTTACTCCACGTTGCAGGACGGAACGACGAACGCAGCAGGAAAGGAGGCTCCTCAAAGCCCTAGCCCTGTGACTCCTGACGAGCATAGTCTTCAGAATAAAAGCAACCTTTTAAAGAAATGATTTCGAAAACTTGTATTAGCCTACGACAATCCATTGTTTGTGGCTGTATTTATGCATCAAACTTCGCACCTTGCATAATGAACTTGCTGGGTAACGATGTTACTCACCCTTGCCTCCTAAACCCCTGCTAGACATGAAGAACCACAAGAAGGCAGCACTCTAGGCTATGAAGACTCTCTAGACGGATAAACTCAAGATACCAAAGAAGGCAACAACATCGAGTTGAAGCAATTGAAGGAAGACGGAGGACAAATGAAGGCGTAGCGTAAAATATGATAGATTCCTAGTCATAGAACCTATCTCTGTAGGCGTTGCTATAGCGCAATTGCAAGCCTAGCCGTATTAGCAGTAGGCTTAGTTTAGGTTAGTTCCTCCGAGATTTTCCATTTGATGTTCTTTTATTAGGGCCTTGCCTCATTGTTTCGAGGAGGTTCTAAAGATCTGTTGTTTTTGGATCTTCTGTTTGTAATCTATAGTCATGCCTTGGACCTGCGATGTTTCTGTTGTACCACTCTAACGACGTAACACTGGTGGACGGTGATCCATTGGTGCTATGTCAATGACTATAGCATACTACACCATGCAGTGGTATGCTGGGTCACCACAGCTGGTATCAGAGCAAACGCTTTGACCCTAGGATTAAAACCCTCTAAAGGAGACCTGTAGGTTGGGTAGTGACTATAGGTAGTCATCTTATCTAAACCAAACTTCTAAAGGACTTGTGATGGATATTCACTTGGGAATAACCTTATCACATTAGAGGAAGATCTTATTTCACATCTTTTTCGAAGAAGTATTTCCTATCTCTTCTTAGGTAAAGTTATGTATCTATTCTTCTAATGAATAAGTACATATCTCATCCTTAGTATGTATGACCTAGTAAAGCTTATCCTATAACCACCGGTGTTTCATGAACTGAAGTAGGACCAAATTAGTAGCACATATACGTGTTGATGGTGGATCTTTTAAAGAGAAGGCATCTGAGGTAGTGTAACCACAACTACTAATCACGTGAGATTCACTTGTGATTCTTTACATGATGGTGTAGCATCCTTAGTGAGCCAATACTAGTATGTCATAGGATAACGAGTATGATGATAGTAGCTTAATAAAAGAAAGTCTCATGGTGAGTCTAGCTCCTAAACCATGATAGGAACGTTAATTGTGACAATTTGCTAAGGAACTTTGGATAAAAGTGTGTAGGATCAACATATGTGAGATAGAGATAACTTAAGTAAGATAATGAGGATGTATTATATACTAATGATAATTTATGTAGCAATTTTGAGAGACTATGTGAGGTTAGTCTATGGATGGAACACAATTGGTAGCATGTATAATAAGTAAGCTAGATCACAATTAGTGCTAGATAACTATTAGTTTGGATCCCATTATTATAGTTTATCCTGTTGCAAGTGGTCAACTGGGATAATCAGTGAGATGAAGAGTAGTATGAACCCTATACCTTACCAAACAACGGTAGAGACCTATATACTACTATATGTGTGCATCATACTATAATACTTTATACAAGCCTTAGTACGAGAGATATTATACTCGAAATGCTATGTTATAGGCTTTACTTATGCCTGTATGCATATCATTTGGATTTCTTGGATTTTATTTGTTCTTTGTGTGACTAGATCTAGTCATGAAGCTTCGCTTGATGTGCAAATGCATGTTGCATCACCAAGCTATGGCTTAATGTTATAGATCTAGATAGAATAGGAATTCGTGAAAGGAAGAGACGAGTTCTAAAGGACAAGGATGAAGACTTGCATGAAGATGAAGACTTGCATGAAGATGAAGAGTTAAGGTTCTTGGACTCTTTGTTATGCAGTTTTGGCTATGCCCGTGTTATGGCGCAACTGAGGGGTTGTGTGCCGATGATCCATTCCGAGCACGCCTACCGATGAGCATCGGTCTGGGATTGGAAAACCCAGGGACCCTTGGTTACGTAGCATGACCAGTGACACATAGCATTTCTGTATAGTCCAGAGGTCGAGTCCGACAACAACAAGATTCTAGAACTCTTTGTTACGCATTATTGGTTATGATTAGCGTGGTAGTCTTCCGAGGGGTTTGTGTGACCGGTGTTCCCGGCACGCCTGCAGTGCAATTCTGCCTGGGAGTGGTACCCCAGTAACTCTCGGCTAACATGTCTAAGAGCACATAACAGTTGTGTATAACTCTGAATTCCGGGATTCGCCAGAAGTATTGGCATCAGAAGAGACGAAGGACCTTCTATCGTGAAGATTTTTTGGAGAATTTACCTCGGACATCCACAATTGTGTGGATAAACCGCAAATTTCCTTTGTGAGATCATAAAAAGGTAAATTAAAGGGGTGCAAAGACCAATATCCAACCATAAGACCAACGGTGGCGAACACCAGGTGTAGAAACCATTACAACAATCTAAGGAGGGGAGTGAATAATGGAGTAGAAGAGTTGAAATACAACAAAGAGAAGTATTGAAACCTGATCAATTGAAGTAAAGATTAGAAGAAACCCAAGATTTGGAGAAGTTGGGCCTTATTTTCATAAGGTTTACTGTAATCCAGACAAAAATAGAACCCATAAGGTAATCTCAATTCAGGTTGAGGTTCCTACCAGAATGAAGTAAGGAGTAGGTTTGAAGTGGTGGTTGACAAAACCAAGTTGTTGAACTGCTTTTGTCAATAAAGGGTCATTCTTTGGTTCCAACCTAGAGAATGACAGGAGAAGTGGGTAGGAGAAATCACCTAGTAAAACATATCAGAAGACCGCTTTGCATCACTAGGATGAGTGTATTAAGAAGATTCCAGATGCCACGAGAAAAAGGAAATCGACTAAGTAAACCTTATAAAGTAGACCATCTTGTCCAATCATATTTGGGTGGACTATGTATAGTGCCATTACCAAGGTTGGTTCAAGCAAAACTAAATTGTACCGTAGTAAGACTTCCTAAAACCTTAACTACCTTCCAAAGTAGGTCAGCTATTACGTGAAGAAAGTTACTTAGAGCTATTAATAGGACTAACAAGGATTTGATAAAGCCTGATCCCAGGAGATTTTCAATAAGACACGCCTAGAAGTGGAATATTCCAAGAAGGAATCACAGAATCAAAGGAGTTGACAGTTAGCAAAGTACTAAGTCAAAAGAGGATTCAAGGAAAAATATGGATTTGGGGATACACCAATTATCTCCATAAAGGATCACATGAAGTTCGAGAAGTGCAACTTATATACAAGACAGATCCTCAATCCAAAACGTAAGAGAGTACGAACTTCGGGGACGAAGTTTAGTTTAAGGAGGGGAGACTGTAACATCCCAGAACTTAGGGTCCAGAAATAGAGTGGACACAGGAGTGTGCATTGCATTCATGCATCAGAAAATCTGGATAATTTTCGCGCATTTAATTTTCGAAACACCAAGTGATTGAAGTTTCACTTGAGTTGGTGGAATTGAAGTAGATCATCAACTTGAGCGTTATAAACTTCGAGATGATCTTGGCTTAAACCTTATTTTGGGGTAAATAGATACACGATGAGAGTTTACACTAAAGAAAACAAAACTTGTTACATCAAAACAATATTTAGGAGTTAATGACCAAAACAACTATTCTTAGTTATTCTCTGATCATCTATTATTATCAATTGTGCTAGACATATTTCTAGTACATGGAAACCATGACATTCTTGGAGACCAAACTGAATTACCTAAACCTTAAACCAGATCCTCTTACTTGATCTAGACATCATATCTTCTTATCTCCCAATCTTCTCGAAGGCATCAACAAGAGAAGATATCGAGAAGGGAAGAAATACAACAAGAAGACATAGAGAAGCATTCATTTGATGGACATAGAAGTGTTATGCCAATCTAGCATGAAGAATTGGAAACTCTTTCATCTTCAACCATCTTTATTAATTTCTCAGGAAATGGTAGGACATTACAATGTTAGTGTGATATAGAAATAGGTTGATAACAAGCTTTGCAACCTTGTTGACAACTCATTTTGGTATGCACAAACAATGGAGTGCCATATAGATATGAATAGTGGGATAGATCATCAACCAACCATAAACTCATCATCTTATCACCATAAGACCTAACCTTAGGCAGGAATTCCTATCTTGTGCTTTCATAAACAATTGATCATGTTCTCACATGATTTATTTGTTAAGGATCACAAATAAAATCCATTTGGCAATCTTTCATGCTTAGCATGGATTTGACATAAATCATTGTGTATACTCTTCTTAGGAATCACAATGACCCTTTTTGTTATTTCCATCAAACCATAATTTGGTGTGGTATGAAATACTTAAATCACCATACCACCAATTGGTGTACTCCAATATTTCAATATTTTAAAATCCATAACCTAGATCATTTTAGAATTTGATGGAAACAAATTAGAAATAAATAAATAAGGCCATAGAAATAATTTCACATAATGATAATGCACCATAAAAACAAATAAGTGGAAACCGTGAATGGAAACAAACTGGATATTTATTTTATCTATAGTCTTTTAAGTAAAACCTTAAAACAATTTAATTGGAAATATAACATAGGAAATATTCCCATATGCTTCACATGCACTACCAAAAATTTATTGAGTAAAACACATTAATGAAAGAAAGATAGCAAATAAGTCCAAATTCATTTATATGATAAAAGAATTCAAAACACACCAAATATTCAAATTATATCTTGGAATAAACTTATACAAGTGGAAATAAACATTTTATTTTAAACACAACCTTTCCAGGATCTCTTTGCAAGAATCATAATCTAAAACATACCCAAAACAGAAACCAGGGGCCTGTTTAAACGTTCCCTGTGGTTTCTGAAACTACAAGGGGGGTTTATGAAAAATGGCCTTTCCAATTCATTTTCTTCTTCCTCTCCGGCCAGAAGGCAGAGGAGAGCCGTGTCGCCTCTCCCGAGCAGCCGTGCTGCTTCTGCTCGCCCCTCTCTCGCGACGATAAGGCCGTGGAGACGTCCTCATCCCTATCCTCTCACTCGCTCCCATCTCTCTCTCTCTCTGTTTCTCTCTAAAACCTAACCCTAACCTTCTTGGGCCGCCTCCGTGTATCACCGATTGCCGGTGATGGAGGTCTCATATCGCCGTGCCAGCCACTGGGAAGCTCCGCCGTGACTCTTCCATCCTCCTCGTCGAGCCGTTCATGCGGAGGAGCTCGGGAGGCCGAGTATTTCCTCGTCTTCCTCGTCTCCGGCCGCCGACGCCGCGGACGAGTTCGTCGCCGTCCGACCTCCATTCGCTGCACCGAGCCTTCCTTCACGCTCAGGGTGAGCTTGTGCACCTCCCTGCATCATCCGTTCATCCCATTTCGTTATGAATTCGTGGCCCGACGGAAGCCGATCGCCGCCGCCGCATTTGTGCTCGCCGGCGATGCTCCGGTGACCATTTGGTCCGTGCGCCGCCACCCGATAGCTCACCTCAACTCCCTCTAGCTGCTGCACTCTCTGACTTGCACCAATTTGCCGCAAATCGTCGAATTCATCTCGGATAGGATATGAACTCCAGCGCTGACGTCATCATGACGTCAGCAGATCAATTTAAATAATTTCCTTCATTTCTTTTCGAAATAGATAAGTGTATGACATGTGGGACCTATATGTCAGACTTTTATTCTTTTAGGAAAATTATGTAAATATTAAAACCCTGACAGGTGGGCCCAACTTAATTTAATAAGTTTAGAAATTGATTTAAATTGAATAAACTTTGTAAATTCATAACTAATTCGTTTTAAATCAGAAAAATATAATCTTTGTACCAAAATGATCAGAAAATTAAAATCTATATTGTTGTATCATTCTTATTTGTGTTTTAATAAAACTGAAACATAATAAAATTTGAAATACAAATCTCATAATCTTTTAAATATGAAGATATGTGAAATACTATTTTGGATGCATTTCAAACTTCATTTAAATTGTCTCACATGCATAGCTTTAACTTTAGTAATGTGTTTTTATTACAATATGAAATATTTTATTTCATTAAATCTATATTAAAATGATATTCTATTTTAAAATGATAAATAATAAGAATTACTGTCATAATTGTGAAAATAAAGTTATAAGCTTACAAAAGATGTTCTACTACTATGTAGCAACCATTTAAATGAAATGAAAATCTAATAACATTTTAGAATACTAAGTTTTATTTTGTATAAATAAGTATCTACTCCATGTGTTACTTAATTCATGTTTACTTATAATTGGTTAAGTAAATTAAGTAGGAAACAAATTAAAAGTTCATAACACTAGGATGTAAGTTGTTGCATTCCAAAAACAGAATATTCAATCATATGAAACAAACTATGTTTAAAGTTAGTACGTGTCTGATTAAAACTAGTATATCGTTCATAACGCAAAGTCGTGGGTAAAACACACAAAGAAAATAATGTTATAGGCTCTCTCTTAACCATGTGTTATGGTATCAACAATGTTAGACATTCTTATGTTCTTCAAAAGTTATTCTTTTTGCCATCATGTAATATAACACTAGCTCTCTACTTAATCAAAGTTCATACATGCTTTCTGAAAGGAATATGCCCTAGAGGCACTTAATAAACATAGTTTATTGGCAATATCCCAGTCGTTCATTATATGTTTTATACCATGCTATAACTGTATTAAGCGGAAACATTAATACAGGTGTGGTAGATAAACAACCAGGTCCCCAGTAGCCTCTACTAAGACTAGTTTCATTGCGCGATTGATGATCGAGGTTTTCCGATCATAGGGCATGGCGCCGGTCGGCAACGGAAGTCATATCGTTAGGAGTAACGATGTGATGGACATACCCAGTATTTATAGGACATAGTCGTTACGCCTTAACACCGTGAGATCAACTCTTATTGGTATTCCTGGAAGATACTTTGATCGCACCAAACGTCGTATCTTATTTAGTATGACAATAACGGTGATACTTTTGGGTATAGGAAAGGAGTAGTTGAGACGAGGGCTCAACAGCGGGATTTGGCAGTCCGCATAGCCGGATAGATACTCTAGGGCCCACTCGGTGAGATTATGTCAAATGAGTTTGCAAACATGTGACTAGGTCACCAGCTGACATAATATCATAGACGAGTAGAAGATAGCGATGTCGGTAACGAGATCATGCTAGGTATGGAGATATCTAAGAATGATGCTCGGACACGCTAAGTATCGCCATGACAAAGGGTTTAAGACTATACGTCCAGGTTTGATAGATGAAAGTCATTCGTTATATCTCAGGGGTTAATTCATGGGGTCTAGGCCTACGAGCTAGTCGTTGATCATTGAGGAGTCTTGATCATACCTGTTATTATATCGAACCGCTAGGGTAACACACTTAAGGGGTTTCGACAGGACAACCGGAAAGGAAAGAGATCACCGGGAGCGTCCCGGGAGGGGTCCGATGGAGATCGGGCAGCGACGAAAGAGTTTTCGGAGCTAGGAAAAATTATATATATTATGTTTGATATTAATTAGTGTAATTAATATGCAAATATGATTTTATATATTTATTTTCGGATTTATTTAGGCTGATTTCCCTAAATGGGCCTTCTGGTCGAAAGAAGGCCCATGGGGGGGGGGAACCCTCAAGGGAATTTTGTGGGGGAGGCTTGGCCGGCCTAGGTGGGCCAAATGGGGCCCACCTAGGGCCGGTGCACCTGGTTTGGCCGAACCAGGCAATGGGGGATAGTCCCACATTGCCTGGCTGGCAAGGTTGGCTCCCCCTGGGAGCCTATATAAGAAGGGGCACCCCTGGCCTTTTAATTCACCAATTAATTCCCAATTTCTCTCTCGATCTCGTGGTTCCCTTGACGGAGCCGCGCCGAGTAGAGGAGGGGGATCTTTTCCACCATAGCCCGCTGCCGCGCTGCTGGTGTTCCGGTCCAAGTCTTCCGCTGCTCGTCCTGGACTGGAGCTTCGGAGGCCGTCATCTCCACCGTATGTGTGCGACTCCCTGCGAGGTGCTGCGCTAGCGGTACTCAGAGGCCTACTTCCTCCACCCGACCTTGGGGTCATCTTCGTCGTCTTCGTCGCGCCGAGTTCTCCGCGACCTAGAGGTCGGCTACGGCGTCTTCATCGTCAACGCTTGTGCGGGAGCGTAATCCCCGCTATTCGGTCTACGAGGGTATGTATTCCGATCTCCGCCGTACTTCTATATCTACATAGTGTAGATCTTGGCTAGTTTAAGGATATCGTTGCTAGGAAATTTTTTGTTTTCTGCACACGATCCCCTTCAGTGGTATCAGAGCCGATCTATCGTAGATATAGCTGTACGCTGTTAGAACCCGTGCTCTGCACGGGGGCACCGTTCCTGTTATTTGCTACTCTCTAGCGTGCACTTGTGATTCCAGCGGCATCGAGTTGATGAAGCGGCCCGGACCGAATTTACGCGTACGCTTACGCGAGACTGGTTCCACTACTGACATACGGCTTGTACCGTATCTGTGGCTGGCGGATGCCTGTTTCTCTCTCTTTAGTTGGCTTTGCATTTTCAATGGAGGGCCCGAAAGGGATGCTTAAACATGCAATTATTGGATCGTTGTTGTGGTCATAAGGTTCGTAGGTATGAAGCGGTTCTATTTACGAAAGCCCGAAGCCACGTAAAATATGCAAAAGATAAAGTAGAAGCGTCTAACTTTATTTTGCAGGGGCTATGTGATATGGTCAAGGTAGGTTTATTGAATTGTTTATAAACTGCGGGCGCCAAGAAGACCATGGCGCAATGGACTATATCACATTGCATTACATTTGATGTTTTGTGTGCATCTTATATTGTGTGATTGTGTGTATAGTATACATTAGTTACACGGCGGTAGCTATATAAGATGATCCCTTCAAAGTACCACTAGTGTTATCCCTCCAACGCGCACCACCAAGAAAGTTCTACGTTATGAGGCAGGCCGTGATGATCGGGTGTCAGACATCTCGTCGTTCGCATACAGTGGGTGTAAGCCATGTTGCACAAGCGTCAGCGTGGAGGTCTTTGGTGGCGAGCCTAGCATATTCAGAAATATGGCCTCGGAACAGGGAGACCGAAAGGTCGAGCACGAGTCACAAAATTGGTGTGGCGGACTTTTGTCTACTCTTGAAGTTGTGCCGCCGGCTCTGATGATGAGGGGTGGTGCAATGGATGGGGGTCGTGTAATCGCTTAAACGACCAGGAGGGATGTTCGTTTTGAGTGGGAGTTCGGATAGTTATTTTCTAAAATACTAGAACTCAGAATATAATGAACAAAGTCTGTTTTGCAAACCTTTGTAGATATTAACCATTGTGATAGCATCTTTTCAAATTAGGCGCATTCCTGCGATTGAGAAACTTAAAAGGTTGGGTCCAAACTTCATAGGTTTATACTTTAGCTTGAGGATACTCCTTGTTTAAACCGTTAGCTCTTTGTGTTACAATACCTGCTAGGAGATAAACCCGGAGATTCCGCTAACAAAAGATAATTTTGATTATCGGATTTTGTGCGGATGATATCATCATAGTCCAGTGCATGCTATGATCTCTGCCTTAGAGAACCAATGGTGGGTACGAGTTATTGAACTCGGGGTACCCCTAAGGTTGGGTTGATGAAGTTTATCAGTACATTGACTGATTGTCTTCTCAACCAAGATGGAAGAGAATACACACATTGAGGGAGCACGTGGCGGTCATACTTAATGACGTATGTTCATGATTAATGAACATTGAGACGCCTCGCTCAGCTCAATCACTGGATGAGAGACATCGTTGCCAAGTGCAAATCCTCTGTCATAGACTTTGTCATGCAAGGGGAATCGTTCACCTTCATGGTTCTTGATTACGGTGGAAGTATCAAGAAGATGAAACAGATCGCCGGAAGTCATCAATGATGATGGTGTATATATGATATACATGTTATGAATGTTTTAGCTAAGCAGGTGCTCGCAGTAGTGACTGAGTCTTGAACTAGTCATGTTTTGTGAAAAACCAGGTTTACTGCTTGAGTAGCTTGAAAGGATGAGGCGACATTGCGTGTTGATAATGGCAATCAAGTTGTTGTGATGGCCGTAGACACTCTCCCTCTAGATCTACCATTTGAATAAATTCTTTATGATCGGGTGTTGGTATGATCGTTACGAGTGTGTCTCCTCTAGCGAGACACTTGTTCATACATGATAGTGACAAATTGGTGTCCTATATTTATGAAGTAATGATCATATGCCGGTTTGAATGTAGATGGTAGAAGCTCCCACATTCATAATATTAATGCCAAAGGATACAAACTTAATAAAGACACCACACATGTGTGGCACTACCGTTTAGTCATGTCAATGTTATATGCATTAGCTCCACACTGGATGGACCTACAAGTCCTAAGATTTGATCTTTTGACACTTGCAAAATAGCTGTGACACCGTTTTCGGAAAACGGGCATATAACTTATTGATAGTCATACATGGAGATGTATGTGGTTCAATGAAGTAATTGACGGGTAGTGGAGACCTTTATTTCGTGAACTTCACTGAACGTTTCGAGTATAGCTTGTTGAGAATCGTGCATATGGGTGTATGTGAATCAATGAAGAACTTTGACGTGTAGTGGAAGTCTTTATTTCATAGACTTCATGAATATTCTGAGTAGATATATGGATATCCACTCCGGGGAATGTTAGTCTGAAATTTTGATTCGATCAAACGAAGTTCAGAATGAAGTAGGAAATAAACTTAACAAGAAAATCGAATTCCCGCGATGCAAATCGAGGAAATAAAGATTTGAGTTATAATGTTGGCACATCATTGGAAGACTTGTGAGAAGAGTTCCATAAATTACGTCGCATGGAACACCATAGTGTTATGGTGTGTTAGGACGTTGTAATTGCACCCTATCGGATAGTGTGTGGTAAATAAATCTCTTACCGAATTATTGTGATCATTAGAGTCATATGGTAGAAACGTAAACACTCGCGTTAGCAAATAGGGAAACCATTTGAATCCATGGAGACAATACCATACGAGTAATGGCATGGCTTTTGAGCTTGGATTGTCGTTTCAGCAATTTAGTGTTTCGATGTAATCGAACCTAAAATGGATTAATCTTTGTAGTATACCCTACCTAAAGAGTTAGTTGGGTACATGTCTCACGACATAGGCAATATCTTTGCCGGGATATACCTTGCGAAAGAAATAGTTTCTTGTCCGAGGGTATAAGTGAGAAAGAAAGTAGAGCAAGACGAAGTTGGTGAACTTCTTCTCCAAACATCAGAGTGGCGCAATCGAAAGTGTTTTCGGTGTCAGGCCCCACAGCTTGAAAAAGCTAATGATTCAAGATCATGATGTTCTGAGCTCATACTAAGAGCGTAGGCATACGAGGTTGTGTTTCACACTGTGTGTTACGACAACCTTGTTATGGAGGTCATATTAATGTAATATGATAGACCTACAAACTACGAAGAAGAGATGGTGGACCTAAGTCCGAGAAATGGCTATGAGTCATTTGTGATCCGAAATAAAATCCATATACGATTACCAGGTATTGACTTGGGAGATCTTCTTGATGGCATCTAGGATGTTAATAGTATATGGAATTTTATGAGAGAGTAGACATTGAGCAGATTCGATTTGTCGTGAAACAGTTCCGACAGACCACATGAGACTTTGTCTCAAGTGGCGAAGCCTAAAACTATTCTGGGTCGTTTAGCAATTACTATAATTTCGAATGAGAAATTGATAGATGGATGAGAAAACCATGGTTCTTAATAGTGTAATTAAGAATGGTTTGTAATCCTGAGGATGCTAAACATGTGTGCAAACTTCGGTTGTCCATTCATGGGCAGAAGCAAGCATATCGGAGCTGGAATCTTCACTTTGATAATGTGACCAAAGGATTTTGGAGTTGTCCAAAATAGTTGTAGAAACCTACATTTGCAGATAAGTGAGTGGGAGCAAAGTAGCTTTCGTTGATCTTGTATGCGGAAGGCATATTTGAGTGGGAGCTAGGTGTCATTCGTGATTTGGTATGTAACAACATATTGAATGACACGGATCCTCTAGTAGAGTGTAAAGGATTATTTAAGTGATTAAATTTTCTATGAAATGAAGTTAGGAGTATTAGGCATCCGATTTATAATTGTATAGATCAGAAGGGGCTTAATAACATTAAGTCGGAGTATTTCCTACGTCGGGATTCTGAAGTGTTTCAGAATAGGACAAGTGAAGAAAGAGGTTCTTACTTGTATGACTAGGTAAAATATTAAGTTTATCTTGGCTTTTTCAGTGATAGAAAATGATGTTCGACATTCTCTATGTATCACACATAGTCTATCAGGCTGAAAGCTCGACTTAGTGTGACCCGAGTTCTTGGTTAAAGAACAGGTTCTAGAGTGATCCTTGTGTGGATCAATGAACAAACGTTAAGTTTATTCTTCAGTGTCTATGAGAACTGAAGATAGGTTTTCTAGTAACGGGTAAGAGTGGAATGGCAACTTGCCGTAAAGCGGGTACGATGATGCAAGTTATTGTACCGACCCATACGACTAGAAATCTCATATAGGAGATGTCCTTTATTTTGAAGATAGACATGGTTAGTTTGCGAAGTCGCATATGAATGCATTGTCGCATAATCTACATAGGTATAGAAATATATCGCGACTTTAGATGTAGCAAGTGTGATTGGACTGAGCAGTTTTCCGAGCGTAGGTGGTCCCTTAATAGATCTTTCAGACTTTTAAGGCGCATGCTACACGAATGCTCGAGTCTCACTCCATCCACTGGGATATATTTCACCGTCATCGTAAGATACGGGTTGATGTCAAACTAGGTGACATAGAAGTGTTGCAAAGCACATATAGGTCTCAATGTGTGAGGTCTATTGACTGTATTCCTCTTCCACGAGGCGAGCAGGCACCAAGATGCTATGGGTGTTGAGCTTTTACCAGGTTGTAAACTAGATTAAGTGTTACTCTAGTGCAAGTGGGAGACTGAAGGGAATATGCCCTAGAGGCACTTAATAAACATAGTTTATTGGCAATATCCCAGTCGTTCATTATATGTTTTATATCATGCTATAACTATATTAAGCGGAAACATTAATACAGGTGTGGTAGATAAACAACCAGGTCCCTAGTAGCCTCTACTAAGACTAGTTTCATTGCGCGATTGATGATCGAGGTTTTCCGATCATAGGGCATGGCGCCGGTCGGCAACGGAAGTCATATCGTTAGGAGTAACAATGTGATGGACATACCCAGTATTTATAGGACATAGTCGTTACGCCTTAAGACCGTGAGATCAACTCTTATTGGTATTCCTGGAAGATACTTTGATCGCACCAAACGTCGTATCTTATTTAGTATGACAATAACGGTGATACTTTTGGGTATCGGAAAGGAGTAGTTGAGACGAGGGGTCAACAGCGATTTGTCAGTCCGCATAGCCGGATAGATACTCTAGGGCCCACTCGGTGAGATTATGTCAAATGAGTTTGCAAACATGTGACTAGGTCACCAGCTGACATAATATCATAGACGAGTAGAAGATAGCGATGTCGGTAACGAGATCATGCTAGGTATGGAGATATCTGAGAATGATGCTCGGACACGCTAAGTATCGCCATGACAAAGGGTTTAAGACTATACGTCCAGGTTTGATAGATGAAAGTCATTCGTTATATCTCAAGGGTTAATTCATGGGGTCCAGGCCTACGAGCTAGTCGTTGATCATTGAGGAGTCTTGATCATACCTGATATTATATCGAACCGCTAGGGTAACACACTTAAGGGGTTTCGACAAGACAACCGGAAACGAAAGAGATCACCGGGAGCGTCCCGGGAGGGGTCCGATGGAGACCGGGCAGCGACGAAAGAGTTTTCGGAGCTAGGAAAAATTATATATATTATGTTTGATATTAATTAGTGTAATTAATATGCAAATATGATTTTATATATTTATTTTCGGATTTATTTAGGCTGATTTCCCTAAATGGGCCTTCTGGTCGAAAGAAGGCCCATGTGGGGGGGGGGGGGGGGGGAACCCTCAAGGGAATTTTGTGGGGGAGGCTTGGCCGGCCTAGGTGGGCCAAATGGGGCCCACCTAGGGCCGGCGCACCTGGTTTGGCCGAACCAGGCAATGGGGGATAGTCCCACATTGCCTGGCTGGCAAGGTTGGCTCCCCCTGGGAGCCTATATAAGAAGGGGCACCCCTGGCCTTTTAATTCACCAATTAATTTCCAATTTCTCTCTCGATCTCGTGGTTCCCTTGACGGAGCCGCTCCGAGTAGAGGAGGGGGATCTCTTCCACCATAGCCCGATGCCGCGCTGCTGGTGTTCCGGTCCAAGTCTTCCGCTGCTCGTCCTGGACTGGAGCTTCGGAGGCCGTCGTCTCCACCGTATGTGTGCGACTCCCTGCGAGGTGCTGCGCTAGCGGTACTCGGAGGCCTACTTCCTCCACCCGACCTCGGGGTCATCTTCGTCGTCTTCGTCGCGCCGAGTTCTCCGCGACCTAGAGGTCGGCTACGGCGTCTTCATCGTCAACGCTTGTGCGGGAGCGTAATCCCCGCTATTCGGTCTACGAGGGTATGTATTCCGATCTCCGCCGTACTTCTATATCTGCATAGTGTAGATCTTGGCTAGTTTAAGGATATCGTTGCTAGGAAATTTTTTGTTTTCTGCACACGATCCCCTTCACTTTCCACCAACATAAGATGAACACAACCTAAAGCAACCATTGAGTGTTTATATGTGGTTTTACTTTACTCTTAAGCTTAATATGATACATGAACATTAATGTTAAACAACTCATCTTGCTTGTGAAGTAAACTTGAAGACAAAACAACTCTAAATGAAAACACCCAACTTAAACAACACACAATCTTTGAGAGTGAGATACAGGGTACTTTGCGATGCACCTCATACTTATGCATTAATCATGCTGCTTCTTTAAACATTAGTCCTTACCGGACCAATGATGTTGTTTCCAGATTTCTTGGAGTTATATTATATCAAAGACCCTGGCTGCATAATCTTGCAGTTAGAAAGGCAAGTTCATCCCTTTTATACATGTCCTATTGAAGTATTTGTTAAGAAACTATTTTCAAACTGTTAGTATTGCATATCACACAAAAAGGGCAGAAAACTTATTTTATAATAATATGACTATGGTTATCCAAAGTGAGGTGGTAATCTCATATGGCTGGCAGATGGGACCACGGTAAGAATGTTGTGGTGGAGGTTCCATTTGCACGGGAAAGTATCACCTAGTACTTAACAACCAATGTCGCCAGTGATTCTTGCGCCGAATATTACGCGCAACCATAAGATTTGGAATGGGACGGAGAAGTCAGTTGTACCCTTTTCCTCTCGTACACCAACGGGTGACTAGATCAAAGTCGGGCGGTGTGTAAATCCGCTGAGCTTGAGGTGGCCAGGATAATAACCTCACCTTCGGGTTGTGGCTTCTAGCATCTATTGAAGGTTGGCTTCAGGACTGATTTGATGCGGTTTCCAAATAGTCAGCAAGTTGTAGGTTGGGATGGTTCCCACTAGCTTGCAACTGAAGTAATGGGGGGTGTGCGGGGATGGTGGAAAGGCGCAGTGATTGGCTTGGATTATTGACTGGGCCCCACACCAAGGAAGTGTGGACGGGAAGATCGCCCGGTTGTGCAACAAGGTCTTGATCTCTTATGGGTAAAGCAGCGCACCTCTGCAGAGTGTATGAATGTGACATGTTACTCCACGTTGCAGGACGGAACGACGAACGCAGCAGGAAAGGAGGCTCCTCAAAGCCCTAGCCCTGTGACTCCTGACGAGCATAGTCTTCAGAATAAAAGCAACCTTTTAAAGAAATGATTTCGAAAACTTGTATTAGCCTACGACAATCCATTGTCTGTGGCTGTATTTATGCATCAAACTTCCCACCTTGCATAATGAACTTGCTGGGTAACGCTGTTACTCACCCTTGCCTCCTAAACCCCTGCTAGACATGAAGAACCACAAGAAGGCAGCACTCTAGGCTATGAAGACTCTGAAGACGGATAAACTCAAGATACCAAAGAAGGCAACAACATCGAGTTGAAGCAATTGAAGGAAGACGGAGGACAAATGAAGGCGTAGTGTAAAATAGGATAGATTCCTAGTCATAGAACCTATCTCTGTAGGCGTTGCTATAGCGCAATTGCAAGCCTAGCCGTATTAGCAGTAGGCTTAGTTTAGGTTAGTTCCTCCGAGATATTCCATTTGATGTTCTTTTATTAGGGCCTTGCCTCATTGTTTCGAGGAGGTTCTAAAGATCTGTTGTTTTTGGATCTTCTGTTTGTAATCTATAGTCATGCCTTGGACCTGCGATGTTTCTGTTGTACCACTCTAATGACGTAACACTGGTGGACGGTGATCCATTGGTGCTATGTCAATGACTATAGCATACTACACCATGCAGTGGTATGCTGGGTCACCACAACTTACAAGGCCGAATAAAGTTGGCCTCCAAAAGTCGGCCTATTTCTGCCTTGATCCGGTCATAGATTGTTGGGTTGAACTTGCGAGCCAGCTGCTTGTGTGGTCTGAAGCCGGCTTTGATAGGCAACCGATGTTCGACCAACTCTCGGCTCAACCCAGGCATCTCGTGGTATTCCCACGCAAAGCAATCTACATATTCCCTGACTAGCGCGATTAACTTAGACTTATAATCGGCTGCCAACTTCTGCTTCACAAATGTTGGCCTAGGAATAGTGCCATCCCCAATGTCAACTTCTTCAAGTAAGTCAGCTGACGCAAAGCCTTGTCCCAACTTGTCCATATCGTCTGGTTTTTCAATTGCTTCACACATATCGTTCCTCTCGGACCGATACTTCTCCAGACGTTTCTGTAGCCACTCGTCGTTTTTATCCATCTACTTGGGCTGCAACCGATTTCCACCAATCGGCTTTAGAGATACTGGCACGAATCCGTCCCTGGTAGCATTCAGGAAATCGAACCCGGATAAATCACGCCCAGATAGGCATGTGACATTGGAATGTTGCCAATCAACAACTGACTCGGCTAATGCAATACATGCCGATTCGTCAGCATGGATGACTTCAATCTCATCGTCAACCCATTGAACGAGTTGCTGGTGCATAGTTGCTGGAACACATTGGTTGGCATGAAGCCAATCTCTCCCCAACAGTACATTGTAGTTTCCCTGCACCTCAGCAACAAAGAAGGCAGTAGCCAAAGTTTTGCTGCCAACTGTGAGCTCCAAACTTATAACTCCTTTGGCTTCTATTCCTTCTCCTCCTTCGAACCCATTCAACACCATGTTTGTCTTCATCAAGTCACTATCATCTAGTTGTAGCTTCTTGAAGACAGAATATGGCATCAGATTTACCACAGCTCCGCCATCCACCAACATTCTGGTAACCGGCTTTCCATCAATATGCCCTCTGACGTACAAAGGCTTTAGGTGTTTAACCGGTCGATCAGGTTTCTCAAAGATGGCATTTTTGGGTCCAAAGTTGATTTGCGCAATTCCACCTTCTTCTTCCATAGCTCGGAACTCGGCAAGAAGATAATATACCATGTTGATATCCATGTTCGTCCGGCTTGGTGTCGTCTCATAATCCAGCAACTCTTCGTCATTAGTCATGTTGCCCGATTTGTCCATTGCTGATTCTGATGTTGCCGGATTTTCTTCCGCCAACTTTTCTGTTGTACTTGTCGGCTCTTCCATCGTGATGTCTCCAGTTACAAGCTCTTCAGCTGGCAACTTTTCAGTTGCCGCGTTCTCGCGTGCCAAATCTGCTGCTTCTACTTCATCGGCCCATGATGAATAAGTAACAGCTGATGCATCGGCCAACATTATGTCATTGACTGCAGCTATACTTGGCGTGACTGCTGTCGATGCCGTCATACGAACTTGCCTAGGAACCCATACTTGAGATGGCACCATTGGTCGTTCCACATTGAATTGGACATCCCTGGCTTGCTCAACTCCTTCTTCTGCCTTCTCTCGGTTCCTTGCCCTTTGCAGTTTTCGCCTTTGTGTCTTTGTTATACCCGGCGGACACCACTTTGGCTGAGTATATTTTGGATCCCGAGGGGGAGGAACCACAGATTGACTAGAGCTGGCTTCATGATCATGGGTTGCTGCCTTTGGCACGACAGCGGGTGTCGGCTTGTTGTTTGCCGGCTCTATAACCGGGTCCTTCATCTTGAACACATGACTTCCAATGATCAATACGTTGCCAGCTTCTGATCCGCCTTCTGTAGCCTTCTTAGCGCCTTGCGCCTTGACCCGCCAATATGACGAGTCTCCGGGATATACAAGCCGACTTTGCACAGATTGTCGAGTTGCCTTGCGTTTGAACTCGTCAGCCGGCTTCTCATACCGACTTCCTTCTTCGGCAGATAATGACCTCGGCCGCTTCCTATACTGATATTGGTTTGGTCTTGATCCGGCTTGGCGCACATACTTGTTCAGCAACATGTCAAAAGTTGGCTTCATCTTCCTTGGCCTATATTCAGCCTGATTTGTCTTCCATCTGCCAACTTCTGGGTTCTTGGGCTTTATAAATCTTGGCGGCAAACCATCCGAGCGTGGCTTTTGCCCCCCCGAGCGCAGGATTCTTGATCGTGATCTTGATGACTTCGTGGCCACCGGGTTGCTGGCTTACAGTAACTTGCCTTCCGGCCGCCTTGTTGTCAGTCTTTTCCCTGGACACACCAACAACAATATTAGACTTATTAGCCCCTTCGGCCGCCTCTGGCCGAAGCAAAACCTTCTTTCCCTCCAAGTCTAGCGCGTTCATTGGGAACGGTTGTGTGTCAATTGCCATGCCAGCAAAGCTCAATCGTCCGTCATTGAGGGCCGATTGGATCTGTCGATGAAAGACATTACAATCATTAATAGCATGAGAGAAAGAATTGTGATACTTGCAATAAGCTCGCCGCCTTAATTCATCAGGAGACGGTATAACATGATTAACTTTTATCACTTTATCTTTTAACAAGGCATCAAATATTCTATCACATTTGCCTACATCAAAACTGCATTTTATGTCATCATCCCGATTTTTACGAATCAGATTTAAGTCATCACACACATAGGGTTTGGCCTTGCTGGGCCAAACAAACTCGGCAGAATAGATATCGGCCTCATCGTCGGAGTCAGCATCATTGCTGAGCACATTAAGCCGACCCCTGTTCATCCGATGTGCGTCTTTTGACTCATTAACCCGGCTTTCTTGAGCCAGAGCTCTCTCTTGAACTTGACTAACAGACAAGAATTCATGGCCTTCCAACTTCTCTTTTAAGTAAGTCCTTAACCCATTAAAAACCAGGTCAGCCATGTCTCTTTCAGTTATCACCAGGCTGTAACATCGATTTCTAGTGTTTCTAAACCTCTTGACATAATCGGATACCGATTCGTCATGTTTTTGCCTAACCGATGTAAGGTGGGACAACTTTTGTTCTACTTCTCCGGCAAAGAAGTGTTCATGGAACTTTTGCTCTAAATGAAACCAAGTATGTATAGAATTGGGAGCTAAAGCTGAAAACCAAGAAAACGCAATGCCGGTCAAAGACAACGAGAACAAGCGAACTCTGATATGGTCATGATTAGCTTCGCCTAATTGAGCCAAGTACTGACTAATATGTTCCCATGTTGACTTATTATCCACCCCATTAAATTTGGCAAATTCAGGAACTCTATAACCAGGTGGATAAGGCTGTAGATCAAAGTAATCGGGGTACGGCTTAATGTAAGTCCTATGTTTTGGCATAACCCCGAGTTTGTCATAAGCTATCTGAACCAATTTTCTCTTGAATTCCGCCATCAAATCGTCCATATTGGCCGATTGAGCCGACACAAGCGAAGAATTGGCTGCAGGGTTGGCTTGTGTCAAACAAGCCGAACTTCGGTTTGGCAATGACTCTTGTCCAAAAAGTCGTACCGCTTGTCCCGGTTGGCTTACCGGGTTAGGCAGACTCTGGATAGGAGTTGAGCAGGGTATACTAGACACAAGTTGGTTTTCCCTGACTTGACCAATCGGCTGTCTGTCCGATGGTTGAACTTGGAGCGTGTTTTTCTTAGCCTTTTCATGTTCCAACATAAGATCATAAACATTGGCAGTACCTTGCGAAACATGATATTGAATTTCGGCTATCTGTTCAGAGGAGAAAATACTTTTGCTTACAGCGGGTTGGTCGATGTCAACGTTCAGCGGTATGAATTCCGGCTCCTTGATCGGCGAAATCACTCCCTGCCGATTAACCTTGAAGCTGGACAGGTACACATCTTGATCTTCTTGATCCCGCTTGGCACGCAAGGCTCCAAACTCCTCGTCTCTCTTCTTCTTCCACGCCTCCAGGCCTTTGGCGTTGTTCCTCTGACAACTTCTCCAAAGTTGGCTTGATGATGTTGTCAACATTGATGTTGGTAACGTCGGTCTTGGAAATTGTCATTGTTGTCAAATTTTAGATCGAAAGTCCCCAGCGGAGTCGCCAAAAAGTGTGTTGCGCTCAAAACGCGTCACACGAACACGTCCTCGTGTACCCGCGGTGCCGGGGGAGATACTCCGCAACTCGCCCCGCGGGAGGCTGGCTTACAACGCGATACGCAAGACAGTAAGCCGACGCTTTTGAGACCAGACGTCCCAGCCCCTCGGGAAGCCCCGTCTGAGGAAAGCCGGCAACGATTGGCTGAGCTAAGCCGGACTTGGCCGCTCTCAGCTCGGTTTTCGATATCCGGCGAGATCTGCGAAATTGCCGAACAACGGAAGCAGGAACAAGGGTTGAAGGAGACAAAAGTAGGGTTGTATTGATAGGTTGTCGATTGTTTGCTTAATTTCAATCGGCCATCACCTCTCACATATATATGAGGCGGCTGGACTTCCCGTACAAGTTTTGGACTCCTACGCGAATTACAATTCATGGTTTAAGTCGGATTCTATCCTAACTTGGCGGATCCTTGATCGGCTTCGTGCTAGACCCGGAATCGATCTGTCTGGTTTCTTTGGAAAGTTGCCTCCTTCTTCCAGCCTGATCTCAAAGTTGCCTTCTCTTTGCCACCTTTAGCCTTCCGCCTTGATACGGGCAAGAAAGTTGCCTTTTGTCTTCCGCCTTGATCAGCGAAAGTTGCCTTTGCCTTCCACTTTGATCGGGGAAAGTTGCCTATCTCCTTCCGCCTTGATCGGAGAAAGTTGCCTTCTTTAGCCTTTCACCTTGATCGGGGAAAGTTGTCTTTTGTCTTCCGCCTTGATCGATGAAAGTTGCCTTCTTTAGCCTTCCACCATGATTGCAGGAAGCTGTATTTTGCCTTCCGCCTTGATCAGGGAAAGTTGTCTTCTTTTGCCGGCTTATTTTGACAACGTTGGCTTCTCTTCTATCGGCTCATTTTGACAACATTGTCTTCCTTTCTACCACCTTGTTTTGACAAAGTTGACTTCGTCCACCTTGTTTTGACAAAGTTGGCTTCTTTTTCTACCACCTTCTTCTGACCTTGATTTTCCCTATGCTAGAATTGACTTGCCTCCATGGGCCTTCAAGCAACTTCTCACACCCAAATCTGTCTTCCGCCTTGTTCCAGTTTTGTGATCCTATAACCGGCCGGCTGCCAAAAACGGGTGCTAACAACAGGTTCGGCATCCCGAAAACATTGACCACAGATCAAGGTACTTCCTTCATGGCTAAGGAGGTGAAACAGTTTGCTGAATCACTCGGGATCAAGATGCTCAATTCTTCTCTGTACTATGCTCAAGCCAACGGGCAAGCTGAGTCGAGCAACAAAATTTTGATCAAGTTGATCAAGAAGAAGGTGCAAGATTTTCCCAGAAGGTGGCACGAAGTGTTGTCTGAAGCTTTGTGGGCTCACAGGATTTCAAGGCATGGAGCCACCAAGGTGACTCCTTTCGAGTTGGTATATGGACAGGAAGCCGTTTTGCCAATAGAGGTGAATCTGGCCGCCTTAAGGCTTGTCAGACAGAACGATTTGTCGGCTGATGATTATTGCAGTCTAATGATAGACAACATTGACGAAGTAGCCGACAAACGTGTCATTGCGCTAAGTGAAATCAAGAAAGAGAAGTTGCGGGTGGCGAGGTCTTACAACAAGAAAGTCCGGCTAAAGGATTTCCAAATTGACGACTTAGTCTGGAAGGTTATATTGCATGTTGGCTCCAGAAGCCGAAAATTCGGCAAATGGTCCCCGAACTGGGAAGGGCCACTGAGAATCGCAAGGATAGTACTCGGCAACTCTTATCTGGTGGAGACATTAGAAGGCTACATGTTGCCTCGAGCTATCAATGGGAAATACCTGAAAAAGTTCCACCCAAGCGTTTGGCAAACTGCATGATCTGCGCATATGGCCGATATACATATATCGCCCTTAGCATATGGCCGATGAGCTTAAACATCGCCCTTAGACCAAGACTTCTACGTTGAATATTTTCTAGTACGCAAGCTCTACTAGAAAACAGGGGGCATGTGTTAGCACTCGTTTTTGGCAGCCGGCCGGTTATAGGATCACAAAACTGGAACAAGGCGGAAGACATATTTGGGTGTGAGAAGTTGCTTGAAGGCCCATGGAGGCAAGTCAATTCTAGCATAGGGAAAATCAAGGTCAGAAGAAGGTGGTAGAAAAGAAGCCAACTTTGTCAAAACAAGGTGGACGAAGTCAACTTTGTCAAAATAAGGTGGTAGAAAGGAATCCAATGTTGTCAAAATGAGCCGATAGAAGAGAAGCCAACGTTATCAAAACAAGCCGGCAAAAGAAGACAACTTTCCCTGATCAAGGCGGAAGGCAAAATACAGCTTCCTGCAATCATGGTGGAAGGCTAAAGAAGGCAACTTTCATCGATCAAGGCGGAAGACAAAAGACAACTTTCCCCGATCAAGGTGAAAGGCTAAAGAACTCCGATCAAGGCGGAAGGAGATAGGCAACTTTCCCCGATCAAAGTGGAAGGCAAAAGGCAACTTTCGCTGATCAAGGCGGAAGACAAAAGGCAACTTTCTTGCCCGTATCAAGGCGGAAGGCTAAATGTGGCAAAGAGAAGGCAACTTTGAGATCAGGCTGGAAGAAGGAGGCAACTTTCCAAAGAAACCAGACAGATCGATCCGGGTCTAGCACAAAGCCGATCAAGGATCCGCCAAGTTAGGATAGAATCCGACTTAAACCATGAATTGTAATTCGCGTAGGAGTCCAAAACTTGTACGGGAAGTCCAGCCGCCTCATATATATGTGAGAGGTGATGGCCGATTGAAATTAAGCAAACAATCGACAACCTATCAATACAACCCTACTTTTGTCTCCTTCAACCCTTGTTCCTGCTTCCGTTGTTCGGCAATTTCGCAGATCTCGCCGGATATCGAAAACCGAGCTGAGAGCGGCCAAGTCCGGCTTAGCTCAGCCAATCGTTGCCGGCTTTCCTCAGACGGGGCTTCCCGAGGGGCTGGGACGTCTCGTCTCAAAAGCGCCGGCTTACTGTCTTGCGTATCGCGCTGTAAGCCAGCCTCCCGCGGGGCGAGTTGCGGAGTATCTCCCCCGGCACCGCGGGTACACGAGGACGTGTTCGTGTGAGGCGTTTCGAGCGCAACAGGATGCCGCAAGGGAACAAAATGTGCATACTTCGTGAAGGCATCCACAAACACAATAATAGAGTTGTACTGACCAGAAGTAGGGAGACCTTTGATAAAATCCATAGTTACCATCTTCCAGACGCCATCCGGAACCGGTAAGGGTTGGATTAAGCCAGGATATTTCACCCTTTCTGACTTTGCTTGTTGGCATATCAAGCAAGACTGGACTTGGTTCTTGATGAACATCCTCATTCCATTCCAACGAAACCATGAGCGTATCCGACGATAAGTCACCGGAAAACCAGAGTGGCCACCAATGGGAGTAGCATGAAACGCCATGAAAATCTGGTAATGTAATTCAGGGGCACAACCAACCCAGATACTTCCATGAATGTGAATGATCCCTTCAATCAACTTGTAATTGCCACATGTTTTGTCAGGAGCAAGTGTCAACTGCTGTAACAGAGATTGTGCTTTAGGATCAGCAATATATGAATCCATTATGTCTTGTAACCACACAGGTTGTACTTGAGAGACATCAAACAAATGATGTTGGGTATGTGGCACCCGAGACAAGGCGTCTACTGCACGATTATCGACCCCCTATTTGTATTCAATCTTATACTGAAGCCCCATAAGCTTGGTGAGAGCCTTGTGCTGCCAGTTGGTGTGTAACCGTTGCTCATTCAGATTTGTAAGGCTTTTATGGTCAGTGCGAATCACAAATTCCTTAAACTGCAAATAAGGTCTCCACTGCTAGAAGGCTAGCAAGATAGCCAAGTAGTCTTTTTTCATAAACTGATAATGTACTTGTTTTGGGACCCAAAGCTTTACTGACATATGCTAGGGGATGACCATCCTGCATCAAAACTGCTCCAATTCCTTTGTCGCTAGCATTTGTTTCTAGCACAAAAACTTTAGTGAAATCTAGGAGAGTCAAAACTGGAGCTGTGACAAGAGCTCGTTTCAAAGTTTGGAATGCTTCTTCTTTAACAACTGTCCACACAAACAGGTTCCCTTTCCGCAGTAAATCAGAGAGAGGCTTACTGATTATACCATAATGCTCAATGAATTTACGATAGTAACCGGTAACACCCATCCAGCTATGAACATCTTTAATATTTCCAGGCACTAGCCATTTTTGAATTGCAGCAAGTGGCAACTCCTTGCTTGCTAACCTCATGTCCTAAATAAGTAATGCGTTCCTGGCCAAAGGCACACTTACACATTTTGACTTGCCACTTAGACTCATGCAACAGGCTCAACACTTGCTTCAAGTGCTTCAAATGATCAGACCAAGTTCGACTATAGATAAGAATATCGTCAAAGAAAACTATGGCACATTTCCTGAGAACATGAGCAAGGGTTTCATTCAAAGCACCTTGAAAAGTACCAGGAGCACCTGTCAAACCAAAAGCCATCACCTTGAACTCAAAATGTCCATGATACGTTTGAAAAGCAGTTTTGGATTCCTCCCCAGGAGCCAACCGAATCTGATGATATCCAGCCCTCAAATCCAGATTAGAGAAATAGCAGGACCCAATAATTCATCTAACGACTCATCAATAATTGGTAAAGGATATTTGCCTTTCACTGTAAGTGCATTCAGGTGTCGGTAATCAATGACCATGCGCCAAGTTAAATCGCTCTTCTAAACCATGATAACTGGAGAAGAGAAGGGACTCGAACTAAGTTGAATTACACCTTGTTTTAGCATGTCAGCTACTTGTTTCTGAATTTCTGATTTAAGCTCCGGAACCACTCGATAAGGACGAATAGAAACTGGCCGAGCTCCAGGAACCAAGGGAATGTGGTGATCACACCGACGGGTAGGAGGTAGACCCGTTGGCTGTGCAAATACCGAATCAAATTCATCCAAAACTTTCTGAATTTCTGGGTGGACAGGTAATGCATCCTCAGCCAAAATCGCAGACAATTCAAACAGGGTAAAAGACAAATCTCCCTGGCATTGTCCTTGTAAGGTAACTCTCTCGGAGCCACAAGGAAGTTTCATCCACTTTTGAGCCCAGTCGACCTCCATAGGGCTATGCTGAACAAGCCAATCCAAACCGAGAATAGCATCATAAATACCCAAAGGAAGAAACCTGAACGTGGTGGAAAAAGAATGACCATACAGTGTCCAAGGACAATCAGTGAGCTGTGAGTTGCACTGTAACAAACCACCATCAGCAACTTTGACTTGCACCGATTTCATGCTAGTAACACTAGAAAATTTACCCAGCAGCTCATGATTCAAAAAGGAGTGGGTACTACCCGAATCAACCAAAACCGTTAAGGGGCAGCCCTGGACGACATAGACAACTGCATAGTTTGCTCCACGTCCTTGTGTCCCAAAGCTGCAGCTGAAATTTGCATAGCGTGACCACTTGCAGTTGGTTCAGTTGCTTCACATTCATAGTATTGTTGCTCTTCAACCTGGAGAAAATCCAACATCTCCAGTACCACATGTAACTGGACAGAGATCTTACATTGATGTTCCCGCGACCATTTTTCTACACAAGTGAAGCATAAGCCTTTTGCCTGCGAAAATTACGCAACTGAGTCCACTTATCTTCAACTGTCGCAGTACGAGGAGGAGCAGGTTTTTCCACCAACACCCTGGCTGCAGGAGGCCTAGTGTGATACACTGGTTGATGCTGAACATTATGATGCTGATACAGTGGTGACGAAGGAGCTGAAACAAACTATGGTTCCTCTTCCAGTTCTTCAAACAACATTGCTAACTTGACTGCTTTATCCAGATCAACTGGTTGCTGTATAGCAACAACAATGCGAATAGCAGGTTTAAGACCTTCGATGAAACGGGTTGTGTAATGTACTGAATCAGGACAAACCTCATACGCAGCTAACAGATCATACAACTCAGAGAATCGATCCATATAATCCACAACAGTTGTAATCTGGCGAATCTGAATCAGCTTGCGAACTAAGGAACAATGTTGGTTTCGACCAAACCTGACATGCAGATGCTAGCAAAATTCAGGCCAGGTAGCTCGGGGAATTCGTCGCCTTGCTGATTCCAACCAGCGAGCAGCCGCTCCATCTAAACGCGCTGAAGCGAACTGAATCCACTGATTTACAGGCGTAGCCCAGACCTGGAAATAATCCTCACACCTATCCTGCCAGAGGCGCCGATTCGTTCCATTGAACCTGGGCAATTCAACCAGAGGCCCAATTCCATGCTGGAATTTTAGTGTATATGGGCCAGCCCAACTAAAATCCGAAATTCCCATGGCCCATTAATAAATGGCTGGTTGAGTGTACGTGACTAATGTTTAGTCCCATACTGCTAGTGGAGAGTGAGCTGCACCACTTTATATAGTGGGATGTTCTAGTACCAATATGAGCTAGTGAGAATAAGAGAAGATGAAGGGTGCCACACGCGCGCTCCTCCTCATCCTCGCTCGCCTCGCCACGCCTCGCCTCGCCTCGTCACGACGCGCCGCGGGTTGCGGGAATCTCGCCGAGCCGAGGTTATATTTTTGCAGTCCGGGAAAATTAATGAGTCATTGATTAGTAATTAACGGACGCGTTAATTATCCTGCCGTTTCCGATTCCTATGGGATCGTGGGGCGTTACCGACTCGATCGTGGCTTACAGCCCACGTTCTACCCGACTCGCACTACATATACAGCCCGGGGCAAACCCTAGCCGCCACCACAAGATACATGGTCTCACACCGTTCCAGAGCATTGCGCCACCGTCTACCAAGTCTTCTCCATCCCGTCTTCCGGCGTGCACCGGTTGAAGGGACAGTAGGCCTCCGGAACCCCGCCTCTTGTGATGCTATACGGGAGAGGGGCGATCAGGTTTTTGGGCAGCGCACTCGCGCGACTACTGGCTTCGAGTTCTTCCCCAACGACGACCTCTTCCCCGACATCGCCAGCCTCTTCATCGACGACATGGGCGACAACACGGGGAACTCCAGTGGTGCGACTGCCGCTGCACCGTATGTGTTCTTCATCTTCCTATATGACGTTTTGCTAGACTTCTTACTTATAGTACATGCTCTAGATTGCATATGTTTATCTATTGTTTGCGTAGATCACATGATTAGTATAATTTGTATTATTCTAGTCATTAATTGTTCACTGTTATTGGGAATTAAATCATATGCTAAATCGCCTAATTATTCATCAATCCAAAAACCTGATTATAGGCAATTAGCAACTGCTGGCTTTATCACGTCAACGAGGCCGTTTCCCTTTAAAGGGGTTATGTATAAGCGTTGGCGCATGAGAGCAGTGTTATGGTTTCAGAACATGAACTGCTATGCTGCCACCAAAGGCAAGCCTGATGGCGAGCTTGACCCTGCACAGCAGGAGTCTTTCGAGAGGCTCGACAACATGTTTAAGAGTGCCCTTTTGAGTATTCTTGACGATTCCATTGTGGACTCGTATATGTCGTTTTCTAACGGCAAGGACACGTGGGATGCGCTCGAGGCCAAGTTTGGGGTCTCGGACGCTGGCAGCGAATTGTATGTCATGGAAACTTTCTATGACTATAAGATGACTGATGAGCGCCCTGTTGTTCAACAGGCTCATGAGATACAATCACTCGCTAAGGAACTTGAGCACTTTAAGTGTATCTTACCGGACAAGTTTGTCGCCGGTGGCATAATCGCCAAGCTTCCACCTTCGTGGAGCAACTTTGCTACCTCTCTGAAACACAAGAGACAAGAGTTTTCCGTTTCGGATCTCATTGGGTCGCTTGATGTGGAAGAGAAGGCGAGAGCGAAGGATACACGTGCTCGAGTTACCGAGGCTGGTTCTAGTGCCCATGTGGTACAAAAGAAGAATTACCAGCCGCCCCACAAGACCAAGTTTAACAAGAACAACTCTGGGGGTAAGGGCAAGCCTGATGG
The DNA here is from genome assembly GCA_026929855.1 of Poa annua. Classification (NCBI taxonomy): domain Eukaryota; kingdom Viridiplantae; phylum Streptophyta; class Magnoliopsida; order Poales; family Poaceae; genus Poa; species Poa annua. The sequence goes on from CM049427.1 coordinate 101,348,212, forward strand.
AAAGTTCAAGCCAACACAGCCTACCAACTTCAAGAAGAACAACAACAATAAATCGAGGAAGGGATCATGCCATGTTTGTGGTGATCCAAGTCACTGGGCACCTCGCTGTCCCAACCGCCATGAGCTGCGCGAATCTGAGAACAATGGCAAGAATGCCAATGTTGTGATTGGCGATACTGAGATGAAGGATTCAGGGTACGATATATTTCCAACCATTCTTTCAGTTTGTCATTCTCCTGAATGGTTGATTGACACGGGCGCCAATGTACATGTTTGTGCTGATGCCTCGATGTTTTCTTCTTACCAGGTCACAAGGACTTCCCCCGTGCTGATGGGAAATGGGTCACATGCTTTTGTTCGTGGTGTTGGTACAGTCGATCTGAAGTTTACTTCGGGGAAGACCGTGCGCCTAAAGAACGTTCAGCATGTGCCCGCCATCAATAAAAATCTCGTCAGCGGATCGCTGTTGTGTCGAGATGGTTTTAAGTTGGTTTTCGAGTCCAATAAAGTTGTAATATCTAAGTATGGACAATTTGTTGGAAAAGGCTACGAGTGCGGAGGCTTGTTCCGCCTATCTTTGTCGGATATTTGCACCAAAGTTATTAATCATATTTGCCATAAAGTTGAATCTAATATTTGGAATTCTCGACTTTGTCATATTAACTTTGGTAGCATGACGCGGCTAGCTAATTTGGATTTAATTCCTAAATTCACTAATGTCAAAGGTTCCAAGTGTCAAGTGTGCGTTCAAGCTAAACAACCCCGCAAGTCCCATAAGGCTGCGGAGGCAAGAGACTTGGCACCACTGGAACTTATACATTCAGATCTCTGTGAGATGAATGGTGTGTTGACAAAAGGCGGAAAGAAATATTTCATGACGCTTATTGATGACTCCACTAGATATTGTTATGTGTATCTCCTGAAAACAAAAGATGAAGCTTTAAACTTCTTCAAAAACTATAAAGCTGAAGCAGAGAACCAACTTGATCTAAAAATAAAACGGCTAAGGTCTGATCGTGGTGGAGAGTACTTTTCCAATGAGTTTGATTCTTTTTGTGCGGAACATGGTATAATCCATGAGAGGACGCCTCCCTATTCACCTCAGTCAAATGGGGTAGCCGAAAGAAAGAACCGAACTCTAACTGATTTGGTTAACGCCATGTTAGACACTTCGGGTCTCTCCAAGGCATGGTGGGGGGAGGCGCTATTGACAGCTTGTCATGTCCTAAACCGAGTTCCCGCAAAGAACAAATCCGTTTCTCCATTTGAGGAATGGGAAAGAAAAAAGTTGAGACTCTCTTACTTACGTACTTGGGGTTGTTTGGCGAAAGTCAATATTCCTATTCCCAAGAAGCGCAAGCTAGGACCAAAAACCGTGGACTGTGTTCTTCTGGGCTATGCTTTTCATAGCATTGGCTATAGATTTTTGATAATCAAATCTGAGGTACCCGACATGCATGTTGGTACAATGATGCGACTTTCTTTGAGGACATCTTTCCCATGAAGGGTATGTCTAGCTCATCAAATCAGGATATACCTAATACATCTAGTCAGGAATTAGTTGAGATTCCTGATCCTACCATTCCGATAGAACACACTGATAATCCCATGGAGGATGACAATGAAGCTCCTATTAGGAGCAAGAGACAGAGGACTGCTAAGTCCTTTGGTGATGATTTCATTGTGTATCTTGTGGATGACACCCCCAGTACCATTTCAGAAGCTTATGCATCTCTTGATGCTGACTACTGGAAGGAGGCTGTCCGTAGTGAGATGGATTCCATCTTAGCTAACGGAACCTGGGAAGTTACTGATCGTCCTTATGGGTGCAAACCTGTAGGATGTAAGTGGGTGTTCAAGAAAAAGCTTAGGCCTGATGGTACTATTGAGAAGTACAAGGCGCAGCTTGTGGCCAAGGGTTATACCCAGAAAGAAGGAGAAGACTTCTTTGATACTTACTCACCTGTGGCTAGACTGACCACGATTCGGGTGCTACTTTCATTGGCTGCCTCGCATCGTCTTCTTGTTCATCAAATGGACGTTAAGACAGCTTTCCTAAATGGAGAGTTAGACGAGGAAATTTATATGGATCAGCCTGATAGTTTTGTAGTACCGGGTCAGGAAGCAAAGGTGTGCAAGCTATTGAAGTCTTTATATGGCCTTAAGCAAGCTCCGAAGCAGTGGCATGAGAAGTTTGAAAGAACTTTAACTGCTGCAGGTTTCGTTGTTAACGAATCTGATAAGTGTGTATACTATCGCCATGGTGGGGGCGAGGGAGTTATTCTATGTCTGTATGTCGATGACATACTGGTATTTGGAACCAATCTTGATTTAATCAAGGAGATTAAGGATTTCTTATCTCACTGTTTTGAGATGAAGGATCTTGGAGTAGCTGATGTAATCTTAAACATCAAGCTGCTGAGAGATGGTGATGGTGGGATTACACTGCTTCAATCCCACTATGTGGAAAAGATCTAGAGTCGCTTCGGGTATGACGACTGCAAGCCTTCTCCGACACCATATGATCCCAGTGTGTTGATTCGAAAGAATCAGGGCATTGCTAGAGATCAACTGAGATATTCTCAGATCATTGGCTCGCTTATGTATTTGGCTTGTGCCACGAGGCCTGACATCTCTTTTTCTGTAAGCAAGTTGAGACGGTTTGTTTCCAACCCGGGAGATGATCATTGGCATGCGCTTGGGAGAGTTATGCGCTATTTAAAAAGCACTGCGAGCTATGGAATTCACTATTCTGGTTATCCTAGAGTACTGGAAGGTTATAGTGATTCCAATTGGATATCTGATGCTGATGAGATTAAGGCCACAAGTGATTATGTGTTTACACTCGGTGGTGGAGCTGTTTCCTGGAAGTCTTGCAAGCAGACCATCTTAACGAGGTCAACTATGGAAGCAGAACTCACAGCATTAGACACAACCACTGTTGAAGCAGAGTGGCTTCGAGAGCTTTTGATGGACTTACCTGTGGTTGAAAAACCCATACCCGCTATCCTTATGAACTGTGATAATCAAACTGTGATAGTTAAGATTAAAAGTTCTAAGGATAATTTCAAGTCATCAAGGCATGTGAAAAGGAGATTGAAATCTGTCAGAAAATTGAAGAACTCCGGAGTTATTGCGTTGGATTATATCCAAACGTCTAAAAACTTGGCAGATCCTTTCACAAAGGGTTTATCACGTAACGTGATAGATAATGCATCGAGGGAGATGGGTTTGAGACCCACCGTATGAGTTGTCCACAGTGGTAACCTACTCTATGTGATCGGAGATCCCGTGAATTAGAAGTGGGAGACAAGCTGTTGGTCGACTGGGAGGAAAGTATCCCTACATTTTACTATCCCACTCCGCAAAGATGCAATACTCTCCTGATCTGCATGGCAGGTTGATATTTATCTTAATGTGTTCCAAGCGGCTTACTTTTATAAGCGGAGATGTTATCCTGCAGAGCATCTCTTGAGGAACACACCTATATGAGTCTGACTGTTAAACGTCGCAGTCTATGAGAGTCGGGTGCTCTTTAATAAACTCATGAAAGGCCTTGGAGTATGAAGTATAAGCTCCACACCGCGGGGAAGCCTTGCGGTAGCCTAGTATCGGTCAAGGGCTTGTGTGAAACTAGGTCGCAGCAAACTTGTAGTTCAAGGCATAGTCCACTATTCAAGTTGCGGTCTAACGTAGCATAAGTTTCTAAGTGGAGTTCAACTTAACAGTCCCCACTAAGCACCGGTATATAAAACAATGTTTTGGAACAAATGTGATATAATGTGCCAATGAGACTTTGTGGGGGATTGCTGGAATTTTAGTGTATATGGGCCAGCCCAACTAAAATCCGAAATTCCCATGGCCCATTAATAAATGGCTGGTTGAGTGTACGTGACTAATGTTTAGTCCCATACTGCTAGTGGAGAGTGAGCTGCACCACTTTATATAGTGGGATGTTCTAGTACCAATATGAGCTAGTGAGGATAAGAGAAGATGAAGGGTGCCACACGCGCGCTCCTCCTCCTCCTCGCTCGCCACGCCTCGCCTCGTCACGACGCGTCGCGCCGCGGGTTGCGGGAATCTCGCCGAGCCGAGCTTATATTTTTGCAGTCCGGAAAAATTAATGAGTCATTGATTAGTAATTAACGGACGCGTTAATTATCCTGCCGTTTCCGATTCCTATGGGATCGTGGGGCGTTACCGACTCGATCGTGGCTTACAGCCCACGTTCTACCCGTCTCGCACTACATATACAGCTCGGGGCAAACCCTAGCCGCCACCACGAGATACATGGTCTCACACCGTTCCAGAGCATTGCGCCACCGTCTACCAAGTCTTCTCCATCCCGTCTTCCGGCGTGCACCGGTTGAAGGGACAGTAGGCCTCCGGAACCCCGCCTCTTGTGATCCTGTACGGGAGAGGGGCGATCAGGTTTTTGGGGAGCGCACTCGCGCGACTACTGGCTTCGAGTTCTTCTCCAACGACGACTTCTTCCCCGACATCGCCAGCCTCTTCATCGACGACATGGGCGACAACACGGGGAACTCCAGTGGTGCGACTGCCGCTGCACCGTATGTGTTCTTCATCTTCCTATATGACGTTTTGCTAGACTTCTTACTTATAGTACATGCTCTAGATTGCATCTGTTTATCTATTGTTTGCGTAGATCACATGATTAGTATAATTTGTATTATTCTAGTCATTAATTGTTCACTGTTATTGGAAATTAAATCATATGCTAAATCGCCTAATTATTCATCATTCCATACACATCAGCAGTATCCGCAGCAATTACCTCATTATATTGGGGATTCGAAGACGAAGACAGATCCACACGCGTACCTCTTGCCGGAGGAGGGATGTATGTATCATACCCCTTCCCCCGGTGCAGTTTGTCGAAGCAGGGCCCCATCGGGCGTTTGGTAACAGGAGGAACACCACCAGGCGTTGATGATGCTGGAGCCGACGGATGAGGAGAATTCGTCTGAAGATTTGCCTCCGCCGCCGCGCGCTGCGCGTGCTCCAGATCCTCCGCCCCCGCGCTTGATGGCGTACCATCCACGCCGAAACTGAATTCATCGCGTAGGTCGCTGACTGCCGAATCGAGCTTGACGGCGATGGACTTGGTCAACCTGTCGGCGAAGGAGTCCAACTTGCGGTCTAGAAGCCCGTCAAGCTCGTCCTGAAGGAGATCGTAGACAGCCTTCGCGTCTGGCGGCAGATCCGCCATGATTTCCGCTCGGCGAGACAGCCTGAACCGCGTCACGAACCAATGACGAGGAAACGCCACGATTGAATGAATCTGATACCAAGTGTAATAGTAAGGCTAATGGACTACTAGGAAGAGGAGTAGATGATCTAATCAAGATCACAAGGAATTCATGGTGGTGGTGGCCGTTCCACCCCTCCTCCCTCAGCCACCATCCCATGTCCAGGTTCAGGTTCAGGTTCAGGTTCAGGTTCATGCCTATTCCGTGATCCTCCTCCCTTGCCTCGCTACAAGCCAGCGAGGATTATAGCCACCCACTCACACCCAACGCACCCAACTTGGGCTAGCCCGTGCAGGAAGCTTCTTCTCACGTGCTGGCCTTCTCGTCGGCCCATCTTGGTCCTCATCCCGGCCCGTCCTCAGTGTTTCACCTTGCTCACTTGTAGTACTGTTGACACCAGCCCATAAGCCCAGCTTGGGCTTCACCTCCACGAGCCTCTCTAGGAAATCATTAGAAAAAGGGTTCGCTTCGCAAAGGTCCACGCGCGTGCGCTCCGGTGCTGACAAGTGTCGCAATTTCGTTCGTTTCTGCTCCCACCTTTTCTCCACGCGGTGACAAGTGGCAGCTCCCTGGTGGTGGCAGAGGGTTGTACATGCATTTATTTTGAGATTCGTTTTTTAAAAATGAAATATCTTGAGAACCGTTTATCCGATTTACGAACCGTTTTCACTTTTGAACTCCTCGCGTCGAGATCTTCAAAACAAGATCCCATATTCATAGGTTTTGACAAACTTTTTTTTGTACTTTGGATTGTGTATGTTTTGTACAACCTAAGTGTAATTGTACGTACAATCTGAATTTTGTAGTTGTACGTAAAACCTGTTAGGTGTAGTTGTTCGTACAACCCGAATGTAATTCTGCGTACAACCCAGTCTGTGTTGCTGTACACCCCGGTCTGTGTTTCTGTACAACCCAGTCGTTGTTGCTGTACAACCCGGTCTACGTTGCTGTATAATCCGGTCTGCGTTGTTGTACAACGCGGTCTGTGTTGCTGTACAACCCGGTCTGTGTTGATGTACGTACAAACTGATTTGTGTTGCTGTACAGCCCAGTCTGCGTTGCTGTACAGTCCGATCTGCGTTGCTGTACACCCCGTTCTGTGTTGTTGTACTATCTTAATTTGTGTTTTATACAAGTCTAATAATATATCCAGATCTATATCTAGATCTGGATTTGAATCTAAATCTGGACATACGTGAAACCGTTTGCTTAATTTACGCCACGTGTCGCAACGACAACGCGCGCGTCGCTCCCGCTTTTCTCGTCGCGAAGGCCGACCTTTTTGAAAGTGCATGGTTGTCCCCATGCATGGTTTTGGTAATTAATGACAATCCTTATGGCCTAATGTTTGCTTTGAGATATACTTGTAGATCTTGTCCATAGGAAAAGATTGGAGTTCATGTGTTGGACTCTAGTAGTTTACATGATGATCAATGCTCTACTCAAGGGTTTATATGAAGAATGGTCATGTGAAGAGTTGAGCTTATTGCAAGTATGGCTTGGAAAAGAAGATTGAGTGATCAATCATGTTTTACCCCAAGCCATCATACATATCAAGAGAAGAAGATGAAGCGCAAGATCAATATGATGCATCTCGAAGATATCATTTGATTGAAGCTTGCAAAGGAGTCATGAAGACGATGCTTAGCGAGGCCCTCCCATAATGGAGTATGGGGGAGCATTTGGAGAAGTCTTCATCAAGCATGTGCTAGCAAGCACAATCAAGAAAGGTGTTTCAACTTGAGAGAGTCAAGATCGTCATCATCGAGCTCAAGTGGAATGCGCAAGGCAAAGGTATGATCTTGATAGGTTTTCTATTTTACCGGTCTCATGGTGTTAGTGGGAGACCGGGTTTTAGGATAGACGGCGTACTATCAAGAGGGGCTCTCAAGTGAGTAACTTGATCGCATCGTTGTGGAGAGCTCAAACCTTTGCATACTTGGCATATCATATTTCTTGGTTCTTATTTGGCTTTTATGGTGGTGAGGAATTAGAGCTTGGTTCATCTCCATGTCAAGCTCTAGTTCATCGAAAACGGTTTTACCTTGGAAAACTAGTTGCGTTTTCGGTGGCGGAAATATTGCCGGTTCAACCGTGAGGAAAGTCCCACACCTTGCCATGTGTGGTGATTTTACTCTATTTATGGGATGCAATATTTTCACTTTTTGTAGCCTTCTCCTTGTCGGTACCTTTCCAACGGAGTTGGTCTCACCTCATTCGGAGTTCATTTGCAAAAGTTATAGCTGTGTTTTTGGTGTTCGGACAGGCCCGGTAGTACCGGAGAGTTTTGTTCCGGTAGTACCGCAGTCAGCCGGTAGTACCGGGCTCGCTGCGGTAGTACCGGGCTCTCTGCGGTACTACTCTCTGAAGTTGGTTTTCGGACGTTTTGGCACGGATGGCCCCGGTAGTACCGGGGTTGGAGCCCAGCACTTGGGCCCGGTAGTACCGGGGTATTTTTCCCCGGTAGTACCGCGCGCTCGGTTTTCTGTGTTGACGAAGATACCGCAGGGCCGGTACTACCGGGCTTTAGGCCGGTACTACCGCACTTGCGGAACAAGAAGTGCTGCAACGGCTGGATTTTTGAGTTGAGCTATTTAAGGGGCCTTCTTCCCCAATGGTTGACTAGCTCAAGAGCAAGTCTTTCTCCTCTCTCTCCTCCATTGTTGCCCTTTGTAAAGCTTGCTCTTCCTCTCAATCCCTCCCATGGTTCTTGCTAATATTTGAGGGAAAGTGAGAGGTGATCTTGATCTACGTTTCCACCGATCGATTTCTCCTCTATGTGAGGGAAACCTTGTAGATCTTGATCTTGGAGTTCTTGGTGCATCTCCTCTTTGTTCTTCCTCTCTTATTCCCCCATAAGCATTTGTTGCTTTGTTGGAATTTGAGAGTGAAGGATTTGAGCACTTGTGCTCTTGCCTTTTGCATTTGGTGCATCGGTGTGCTCTCCACGAGGATTCGTGGAAGTTGAAAACTTGTGAACTTGTTACTCTTGGGTCCTTGGACCCTAGACGCCTTTGTGGTGGTTGGACCCTTGTGTGGTCACTTGAAGCCGTTCGGGAGCCCCCAATCCCATTGTGGGTTGTGCCCCGGATTGTTGTTGGAGGCCGTTCGGGAGCCCCCAATCCCATTGTGGGTTGTGCCCCGGATTGTTGTTGAAAGGCTCCGGATTCCGCCTCGAAGGAATTCCGATAGTGGAAGGTGAACCAAGCCTTTGTGGTGCGGTTCATCGGAGAAGAAGGTGAAACCTTTGTGGTTGTTGAACCGTTGTGTCGGTTCACACCTCTCCAACGAGACGTACTCCCTTAACAAGGAGGAACTCGGAAATACATCCTCGTCTCCGCGTGCTTCGGTTATTTCTATACCCGAGCTTTTACTTATGCACTTTACATTGTGATAGCCTTCGTGCTTGAAGTATTCTATATTGCTATCACCTTGTTGTTTGTCTTGCTTAGCATAAGTTGTTGGTGCACATAGGTGAGCCTAGTTTATTTAGGTTGTCGGCTTGTTAATTTAAACATCTAGTTTTATTCCGCAATTATCAAGCCTAAACCGGAAAAGTTTTAAACCGCCTATTCACCCCCCCCCCTCTAGGCGACATCATTGTCCTTTCAATTGGTATCAGAGCCTGGGCTCTCTTTTTGGGCTTTACCGCCTAGAGAGTAAAAGATGTCGTTTAGAGAATTAGTGCACGATCCCACTTTCATATTCAATGGCACAAATTATGATGTTTGGAAAATTCGCATGCTTAATCTTTTTAGGGCCATGGGTCCAAATTATATTAAGAGGATTGTAGATGTGAGTTTATCTCCTCCAAAGGATTCCCAAGAATTATCTTTAGAGGATGAGATAAACTCTCATCTCGAGACTCAAGTTACTAATGGTCTTATGTGTGTTTTGAGCGATGTAGTTCTTGCTTCAATCATGCCTTTTCGAAATGCACATGAGCTTTGGACCAAGCTTCAAGATATATATGAAGTGTCCAAAATTATTGAGGATGATTGTTCTCCCTCCACCTCCGGCCGTGATGAGTTCACAACTTCTTCCACTTCACCAACATGTGATTCGTCACAAGGAAATGATATGGTGAGTGGTGATAGAAATTGCATTGGTGATGGTGAACTTACTATTGATTATACTTCTTCTCTATCACATTGTAATGTTCTATCTTTGGACTTAAACTCTTCTAGCACTCCAAATATCATACATGCTAGAGTTGATTGTCCTTGCATATCAAGTAATAGTTGTTTAACTAAATATGATGATGATATGCTCTCTATGTCTTGTTGTGATGAAAATTACTCTTCCATATCCTCTAGTATTTGCATGACTAACAATGTAGAGGAATCCCAACACTTGTTGGAACAAGACATGGAACTCAATGGAGCTTCAAGTATTTCTTCATCCTCTTCAACCATTAATCATGTTTGCCTTATGGCTAAGGATTCCGAGGTATCTCCCACCTCGAATCCAAATAGTGATGATGTGGATGAGGATTCTCATGAAGAAGGTTTTGACTTTGAATCCTTAACCAAGATGGGTGAGATGGTACTTGGTGCTCTCCCCAAAGGTAGTAAAGCTATCCCTCCTCTTTGTGAAATCATTGATTATGTTACTAAGAGTAGGGAATTCATTGAGGATTTGGAAAGTCAATTTGATGAGAAGTGTCAAATTGAGAGAGATGACTCTATCACCATAGCTTACTTGAACGCTTCTCTTGAAAAAGAAGAAGAGCTTAGGTCTTCTCTTGAAGAGAAACTTGAATCCCTTGATGAGTCTAATGATCTTATTATTGCTAAAATCATTAAGGAAAGAGATCATGCTATTGCAAAATATAAAGTGCTTAAAAAGGAAAAAGTTGAATTTGGTGTTGACAATGCTAGACTAAGTGAGGACATAGAGAAACTTGACAAAGCTCTCAAGGCTTTAGAAAGTGAACACTCTCTCCTCATCAAGTCTCATGATCAACTCCAAACTCAACTATCTAAGAATGATAAGCTTACCAATTTGTCTTCTTCCATTTCTAATGTTAATGATGCTTGTGCTACTAACTCCACTTCTTGTGAAGCATCTATTTTGAAGGAGAATGTTGAGCTAAGGGCTCAACTTGAGTTGCTATCTAGTAAGTATGGGAAATTGGAAGAAAGTCATGAAAAGCTTTCTAACTCTAATGATGATCTTCTAGCATCCCATGCTAGGCTAAAGTTAGCTCATGAGGCTATCTCTACAAAGGTAACATCTTGTGAGCCTCATGTGGATATTGGCACAACTTCTTCTAGAAATGCCTTATTGCCATGTGCTAGTCCGAGTGATTCATCCACTCACAATGCTTCTACATCTTGTGATGAATTACTTTCCATACCTTGTTGCTCTAACAATGAAGCGTCTACTTCCTCTAGTGTTTTTGTTGATACTAACCATGTAGAGGAATTAAATGAGCTCAAGGCCCAAGTCACTTCTTTGAAGAAAGACTTGGAAAAGCGTCATGTTGGGAAGTCCACACTTGACAATATGTTGAGTGTTCAAAGACGCCCCAATGATAAGAGTGGACTTGGATTCAACTCAAACAACAAGAACAAGTCCAAGATCATTAAGAAGAAAAAGGGCCAAGAACAAGTCAAAGACTCGGCCAAGATTGTTTGCTTCAAGTGCAAAGTTGAAGGGCACCATGTTAGATCTTGCCCTTTGAAGAAGAAGGCTCTTAGTGAGAAGCAACAAGGGAATAAGCCTCAAGTTCAAACTCAAGCTCCTCAAGTTGAAGAACGGTCTCTTCCCAAGAAGAATCAAGCTACCCCTCCTCAAGTCAAGACTCCAACTAAGAAGAGAGGAGGAAGTAGATGTTGCTACCTATGCCGTGAGAAGGGTCACTTTGCTTCTTCATGCACTAATGGTACCTTATCCAACCCCATTATAGTTGATGATGTTTATTCTCTTCGGAAGGATAAGGTTGGCAATGTGTTTGCCAAATTTGTTGGTACTCAAAGTGGTGTCAAGAAAAGAACCATTTGGGTTACCAAACCTATTGTGACTAACCTCTTAGGACCCAACTTGGTTGGGGACCAACAAGCTAAAACTTGATCAATAGGCGTTGTTGGAGGGCTTTGGAGACTTGGCTACACTATGAAGAATTAAGGGATCTTCATCAATTATATTCTCTCAAGTCAAGTCATATGGATTATATTGTTCTATCTCATATCCAATGTTCCTCCTTGCGGTAACTTTTATTTAAATCATATATACATTGAAAGTTGCCTGCACCCTTGCATGTGTTAGGTTTTGTACCTTGCTAGTGTTTGTATGTGTTGTGCTCTCTACTTACTTATCTTGAGAAATCAAGCATGTGTATTTTGGTTTGCACACCATCTACTTGTTTTGAGCCTTATTGCTTTTATATCATATCTTATCTTGTTGGCTCTCTTTGAGAGATAAATGGACTATCCATTTTTGGAGAGTGATATGCTTCGTGCACTTCACAATCCTAAAAATGTGTGTACATGAGGAATACCACTTAGTTTTGATATATCAATATTATCTATTCTCTTTGTGGTATGTCATGCTCATGAGAAATTCAAATTATATAATGTCCATTAATTTCTCTAGTTGTTTTTGTCTGCCTCTTGTGTTAAAATAAATGGATTATCACATTATGGGGGAGTAATAAGCTATGTGCATATTACAAGCCTAGAAAATGTGAAAATGTGAGGTTTTGCCACCTAGAATTGATATTGCTAATTATCTTGTTCCTATGTGGCATGTTGCTCAAACAAGTTCCCATTTACTTAAATGCTCTTTGTCTCTCACTCTTTTGGATCTTGTTTGTGGAGGATGTTCTTGATATGGCTTTCCCTAAATATGTTCTCATATATCTTTTTGGGAAGCCAATTGATTCAAGCTACTCCTTGGAGTTGCTTTGCATTATCACATGATTTGTGAATCTATCAAGAATATCTATCTAAGCATGGCTTTTAATTCCTATTCTTTGCCTCATGCTTATGTTTTGTGAATATGATCTTGAATATATCCTTGCAATCCACCACCGAGAAATATCTCCATACGTTACTTGTCTTGACAAGTGATAATCATATTTGGGGGTAAATATGTTGATCATATTCACTTTGGCTCTTGCTTTGAATTGCCTTATTTGATTGCCAAGGATTTGCTTTTGATCTAACTCTTATTTGTCTTCCTTGTATCTTTTGGATACTTTATTGCTCTACTTGAAATTTGTTTTGTGCTTTCTTGAGTTGGGAAAAGTAATGATCCAATTCTTGTGCATTGACATTCAAAAGTCATACTTTTTGATAATGCACTATTCTTTGGGAAGCTATCCTACTTTGAGTGGAACATCGTTCTTTAAATTGGTATTGCAATTTCTTACCTTTCTTGAATATGACTAGTGTTTGAATATCTATATAAATATATATATGGAGAGTGATGATCTCATTTGTGTGCATTTTGTATTCAAATGCAAGATCATAAATAATGCACACATCTTGGGGGAGCAATCCTATGTGCTTTCGAACATTAGTTGTCTTCATTTGGTATTTGATCCCGATGACGTGTCTCTTTGGAAGACAAACATTTTTCGTTTTGTCACTTTGTGCCATCATGAAAAGTGTAGAGGGTTTGGTTTATTATTTGATGTTATTTTCTTCAATTGGTTTCTTGCTTTCATTTGGTATCTTTTCAAAGTGGTTTCTTCAATCATGTGTTGATTTGGGCCTTTGATATAATTTGGACAATTCTTTTTCTTGTCGCACTTGTGTGTGCTTTCTTGGTTTAATTGGTGTTTTGTCCAAATTATATCTCTTTTGGTTCTTGAAAGTCTTGTGCATGCATATTTACTACATGTATTTCTTTGGCATGCTTACTTTCGTTGAACCAATATATAGGATAAACTCCATCAAATCCTATATGGCTAAGATGTGCATGAAATTCAATTTCACATTAATATGCACATATTTATGTGGAGTTTGTCCTATGTATTGTAGTTGCTCTAACTACTTTGGACCCAATGAGTTTGGGTACCATTTTGTACTTGAATTTGTTTTAGGTACATGTGGAGATGCATTGGAAGCTTGTCTCATTTACAAGGAAGGTGGTGTCACCATGTGTTCATTGGAGCCAAGTTTGGATGATCGTTAACTCTTATACTTTACATCACCAATGCTATCTCGGTAACAAGTATCTACCTCATGCATACATTTCTAGTTTTCAACCTTGTGTAGGTTGTATCTTGGCATGAATCTTTTTGTTGCAATTATTTTTGGTTCTTACAAAACGTCTTTATTGCAAATGTGAGTAAGCCGGGATGATTACATATAAGAGGACTATATATTCATTTCTATGATTCATCGATCCCAATTATGTCAATCTAGCACTTTCTACTTAAAGTCTCTCATGTGCAACATTGATGAATTTTCAAAATCATTTGCGTTTTGTGTTACTTGTTATCTTACTCGGAGCATCCATTTGTTAACCTTTATCCCTCGTGGATAGTTTTTGATGCTATGATGAGTATGTGTTGGAAGTTCATTTATATTCCGTTAAGATATAATTCGGCTTTGTGCTATGTTATTAAGCAAAGATCTTATTGGTGTATTTATGACTTCCTCTTGGATATCATGATTCTTTACCCTTGTATCTATCTTGTGTGTACATGTTTATTTGTAGACCCATATCTTAGTGATTCGTGTCTACTTAGAAACTTATACACATAAGAAAAGTTACATCTTTAATTGATATTCCAATTCTTTAGTGACCACCTCTTTTTGCTTTTGATTCTTTGGTGGTTTCTAAAAGGCACAAGCTTCATTTTTTTGTGCTATGCTTTTTGCATTTTACTAAGCTTGTGGAGCTATTTGCTTTATCTCTTTTGGTGTGGGGGTATGGGAAAGACATGATATGCACTATGTGCAACTCTTTTTGAAAGACTATGTTGATGCTTTGGCTCATCCTTGTATTAGTCTCCTAAAATGTCTTTGTATCTCACACCCATTCTTTTATTTGCCGCTCCTTGCTCTTGTTGCAAAACATTTTATTAGGTGAAAGTTGTTTTGCCTCCTTTATCATTTACATTCTCTTGCATGAGCTTGTGTTCGAATTCATCTAGGAGGGAGTGAGGATTCCATGTTGTGCACACTATATTGAAATACAAATCCTATTTATGCACGTACCTTGGGGAGTTCCCTCATGATATTTAGAACACTTTTCGGATCCTTTTGATTGCTTGCTTCTTTCGTTGAAGTATCTTTCCATTTGATATTCTTTTGCAATCCTTGGATCCTCTATATAGTTTGATCTCCCTCCATCTACTCGTCATTGGATATGTGCATTTGATTTCACTCATATTATGAGAAATGCACACATTATGGGGGAGCTCTCACTATATTTGCCTTCTAAGTTTTTCTTTCCATTTCGGCAATCGATGCCAATGGGGGAGAAATTTAGAGGGTTTAAGAGAATATGGGTTTGTTCTCTTGCGGTTCTCTTGCATCCTTGCTCTTTGTGTTGCATGGTTGCTTAAATTCATTATATAAACCCTCGTAAAATGGATTGTCATCAATTACCAAAATGGGGGAGATTGAAAGTGCATGGTTGTCCCCATGCATGGTTTTGGTAATTAATGACAATCCTTATGGCCTAATGTTTGCTTTGAGATATACTTGTAGATCTTGTCCATAGGAAAAGATTGGAGTTCATGTGTTGGACTCTAGTAGTTTACATGATGATCAATGCTCTACTCAAGGGTTTATATGAAGAATGGTCATGTGAAGAGTTGAGCTTATTGCAAGTATGGCTTGGAAAAGAAGATTGAGTGATCAATCATGTTTTACCCCAAGCCATCATACATATCAAGAGAAGAAGATGAAGCGCAAGATCAATATGATGCATCTCGAAGATATCATTTGATTGAAGCTTGCAAAGGAGTCATGAAGACGATGCTTAGCGAGGCCCTCCCATAATGGAGTATGGGGGAGCATTTGGAGAAGTCTTCATCAAGCATGTGCTAGCAAGCACAATCAAGAAAGGTGTTTCAACTTGAGAGAGTCAAGATCGTCATCATCGAGCTCAAGTGGAATGCGCAAGGCAAAGGTATGATCTTGATAGGTTTTCTATTTTACCGGTCTCATGGTGTTAGTGGGAGACCGGGTTTTAGGATAGACGGCGTACTATCAAGAGGGGCTCTCAAGTGAGTAACTTGATCGCATCGTTGTGGAGAGCTCAAACCTTTGCATACTTGGCATATCATATTTCTTGGTTCTTATTTGGCTTTTATGGTGGTGAGGAATTAGAGCTTGGTTCATCTCCATGTCAAGCTCTAGTTCATCGAAAACGGTTTTACCTTGGAAAACTAGTTGCGTTTTCGGTGGCGGAAATATTGCCGGTTCAACCGTGAGGAAAGTCCCACACCTTGCCATGTGTGGTGATTTTACTCTATTTATGGGATGCAATATTTTCACTTTTTGTAGCCTTCTCCTTGTCGGTACCTTTCCAACGGAGTTGGTCTCACCTCATTCGGAGTTCATTTGCAAAAGTTATAGCTGTGTTTTTGGTGTTCGGACAGGCCCGGTAGTACCGGAGAGTTTTGTTCCGGTAGTACCGCAGTCAGCCGGTAGTACCGGGCTCGCTGCGGTAGTACCGGGCTCTCTGCGGTACTACTCTCTGAAGTTGGTTTTCGGACGTTTTGGCACGGATGGCCCCGGTAGTACCGGGGTTGGAGCCCAGCACTTGGGCCCGGTAGTACCGGGGTATTTTTCCCCGGTAGTACCGCGCGCTCGGTTTTCTGTGTTGACGAAGATACCGCAGGGCCGGTACTACCGGGCTTTAGGCCGGTACTACCGCACTTGCGGAACAAGAAGTGCTGCAACGGCTGGATTTTTGAGTTGAGCTATTTAAGGGGCCTTCTTCCCCAATGGTTGACTAGCTCAAGAGCAAGTCTTTCTCCTCTCTCTCCTCCATTGTTGCCCTTTGTAAAGCTTGCTCTTCCTCTCAATCCCTCCCATGGTTCTTGCTAATATTTGAGGGAAAGTGAGAGGTGATCTTGATCTACGTTTCCACCGATCGATTTCTCCTCTATGTGAGGGAAACCTTGTAGATCTTGATCTTGGAGTTCTTGGTGCATCTCCTCTTTGTTCTTCCTCTCTTATTCCCCCATAAGCATTTGTTGCTTTGTTGGAATTTGAGAGTGAAGGATTTGAGCACTTGTGCTCTTGCCTTTTGCATTTGGTGCATCGGTGTGCTCTCCACGAGGATTCGTGGAAGTTGAAAACTTGTGAACTTGTTACTCTTGGGTCCTTGGACCCTAGACGCCTTTGTGGTGGTTGGACCCTTGTGTGGTCACTTGAAGCCGTTCGGGAGCCCCCAATCCCATTGTGGGTTGTGCCCCGGATTGTTGTTGGAGGCCGTTCGGGAGCCCCCAATCCCATTGTGGGTTGTGCCCCGGATTGTTGTTGAAAGGCTCCGGATTCCGCCTCGAAGGAATTCCGATAGTGGAAGGTGAACCAAGCCTTTGTGGTGCGGTTCATCGGAGAAGAAGGTGAAACCTTTGTGGTTGTTGAACCGTTGTGTCGGTTCACACCTCTCCAACGAGACGTACTCCCTTAACAAGGAGGAACTCGGAAATACATCCTCGTCTCCGCGTGCTTCGGTTATTTCTATACCCGAGCTTTTACTTATGCACTTTACATTGTGATAGCCTTCGTGCTTGAAGTATTCTATATTGCTATCACCTTGTTGTTTGTCTTGCTTAGCATAAGTTGTTGGTGCACATAGGTGAGCCTAGTTTATTTAGGTTGTCGGCTTGTTAATTTAAACATCTAGTTTTATTCCGCAATTATCAAGCCTAAACCGGAAAAGTTTTAAACCGCCTATTCACCCCCCCCCCTCTAGGCGACATCATTGTCCTTTCAATTGGTATCAGAGCCTGGGCTCTCTTTTTGGGCTTTACCGCCTAGAGAGTAAAAGATGTCGTTTAGAGAATTAGTGCACGATCCCACTTTCATATTCAATGGCACAAATTATGATGTTTGGAAAATTCGCATGCTTAATCTTTTTAGGGCCATGGGTCCAAATTATATTAAGAGGATTGTAGATGTGAGTTTATCTCCTCCAAAGGATTCCCAAGAATTATCTTTAGAGGATGAGATAAACTCTCATCTCGAGACTCAAGTTACTAATGGTCTTATGTGTGTTTTGAGCGATGTAGTTCTTGCTTCAATCATGCCTTTTCGAAATGCACATGAGCTTTGGACCAAGCTTCAAGATATATATGAAGTGTCCAAAATTATTGAGGATGATTGTTCTCCCTCCACCTCCGGCCGTGATGAGTTCACAACTTCTTCCACTTCACCAACATGTGATTCGTCACAAGGAAATGATATGGTGAGTGGTGATAGAAATTGCATTGGTGATGGTGAACTTACTATTGATTATACTTCTTCTCTATCACATTGTAATGTTCTATCTTTGGACTTAAACTCTTCTAGCACTCCAAATATCATACATGCTAGAGTTGATTGTCCTTGCATATCAAGTAATAGTTGTTTAACTAAATATGATGATGATATGCTCTCTATGTCTTGTTGTGATGAAAATTACTCTTCCATATCCTCTAGTATTTGCATGACTAACAATGTAGAGGAATCCCAACACTTGTTGGAACAAGACATGGAACTCAATGGAGCTTCAAGTATTTCTTCATCCTCTTCAACCATTAATCATGTTTGCCTTATGGCTAAGGATTCCGAGGTATCTCCCACCTCGAATCCAAATAGTGATGATGTGGATGAGGATTCTCATGAAGAAGGTTTTGACTTTGAATCCTTAACCAAGATGGGTGAGATGGTACTTGGTGCTCTCCCCAAAGGTAGTAAAGCTATCCCTCCTCTTTGTGAAATCATTGATTATGTTACTAAGAGTAGGGAATTCATTGAGGATTTGGAAAGTCAATTTGATGAGAAGTGTCAAATTGAGAGAGATGACTCTATCACCATAGCTTACTTGAACGCTTCTCTTGAAAAAGAAGAAGAGCTTAGGTCTTCTCTTGAAGAGAAACTTGAATCCCTTGATGAGTCTAATGATCTTATTATTGCTAAAATCATTAAGGAAAGAGATCATGCTATTGCAAAATATAAAGTGCTTAAAAAGGAAAAAGTTGAATTTGGTGTTGACAATGCTAGACTAAGTGAGGACATAGAGAAACTTGACAAAGCTCTCAAGGCTTTAGAAAGTGAACACTCTCTCCTCATCAAGTCTCATGATCAACTCCAAACTCAACTATCTAAGAATGATAAGCTTACCAATTTGTCTTCTTCCATTTCTAATGTTAATGATGCTTGTGCTACTAACTCCACTTCTTGTGAAGCATCTATTTTGAAGGAGAATGTTGAGCTAAGGGCTCAACTTGAGTTGCTATCTAGTAAGTATGGGAAATTGGAAGAAAGTCATGAAAAGCTTTCTAACTCTAATGATGATCTTCTAGCATCCCATGCTAGGCTAAAGTTAGCTCATGAGGCTATCTCTACAAAGGTAACATCTTGTGAGCCTCATGTGGATATTGGCACAACTTCTTCTAGAAATGCCTTATTGCCATGTGCTAGTCCGAGTGATTCATCCACTCACAATGCTTCTACATCTTGTGATGAATTACTTTCCATACCTTGTTGCTCTAACAATGAAGCGTCTACTTCCTCTAGTGTTTTTGTTGATACTAACCATGTAGAGGAATTAAATGAGCTCAAGGCCCAAGTCACTTCTTTGAAGAAAGACTTGGAAAAGCGTCATGTTGGGAAGTCCACACTTGACAATATGTTGAGTGTTCAAAGACGCCCCAATGATAAGAGTGGACTTGGATTCAACTCAAACAACAAGAACAAGTCCAAGATCATTAAGAAGAAAAAGGGCCAAGAACAAGTCAAAGACTCGGCCAAGATTGTTTGCTTCAAGTGCAAAGTTGAAGGGCACCATGTTAGATCTTGCCCTTTGAAGAAGAAGGCTCTTAGTGAGAAGCAACAAGGGAATAAGCCTCAAGTTCAAACTCAAGCTCCTCAAGTTGAAGAACGGTCTCTTCCCAAGAAGAATCAAGCTACCCCTCCTCAAGTCAAGACTCCAACTAAGAAGAGAGGAGGAAGTAGATGTTGCTACCTATGCCGTGAGAAGGGTCACTTTGCTTCTTCATGCACTAATGGTACCTTATCCAACCCCATTATAGTTGATGATGTTTATTCTCTTCGGAAGGATAAGGTTGGCAATGTGTTTGCCAAATTTGTTGGTACTCAAAGTGGTGTCAAGAAAAGAACCATTTGGGTTACCAAACCTATTGTGACTAACCTCTTAGGACCCAACTTGGTTGGGGACCAACAAGCTAAAACTTGATCAATAGGCGTTGTTGGAGGGCTTTGGAGACTTGGCTACACTATGAAGAATTAAGGGATCTTCATCAATTATATTCTCTCAAGTCAAGTCATATGGATTATATTGTTCTATCTCATATCCAATGTTCCTCCTTGCGGTAACTTTTATTTAAATCATATATACATTGAAAGTTGCCTGCACCCTTGCATGTGTTAGGTTTTGTACCTTGCTAGTGTTTGTATGTGTTGTGCTCTCTACTTACTTATCTTGAGAAATCAAGCATGTGTATTTTGGTTTGCACACCATCTACTTGTTTTGAGCCTTATTGCTTTTATATCATATCTTATCTTGTTGGCTCTCTTTGAGAGATAAATGGACTATCCATTTTTGGAGAGTGATATGCTTCGTGCACTTCACAATCCTAAAAATGTGTGTACATGAGGAATACCACTTAGTTTTGATATATCAATATTATCTATTCTCTTTGTGGTATGTCATGCTCATGAGAAATTCAAATTATATAATGTCCATTAATTTCTCTAGTTGTTTTTGTCTGCCTCTTGTGTTAAAATAAATGGATTATCACATTATGGGGGAGTAATAAGCTATGTGCATATTACAAGCCTAGAAAATGTGAAAATGTGAGGTTTTGCCACCTAGAATTGATATTGCTAATTATCTTGTTCCTATGTGGCATGTTGCTCAAACAAGTTCCCATTTACTTAAATGCTCTTTGTCTCTCACTCTTTTGGATCTTGTTTGTGGAGGATGTTCTTGATATGGCTTTCCCTAAATATGTTCTCATATATCTTTTTGGGAAGCCAATTGATTCAAGCTACTCCTTGGAGTTGCTTTGCATTATCACATGATTTGTGAATCTATCAAGAATATCTATCTAAGCATGGCTTTTAATTCCTATTCTTTGCCTCATGCTTATGTTTTGTGAATATGATCTTGAATATATCCTTGCAATCCACCACCGAGAAATATCTCCATACGTTACTTGTCTTGACAAGTGATAAT
Organism: Poa annua; assembly: GCA_026929855.1. NCBI lineage: Eukaryota > Viridiplantae > Streptophyta > Magnoliopsida > Poales > Poaceae > Poa > Poa annua. The sequence continues at coordinate 101,368,857 of CM049427.1, forward strand.
CATATTTGGGGGTAAATATGTTGATCATATTCACTTTGGCTCTTGCTTTGAATTGCCTTATTTGATTGCCAAGGATTTGCTTTTGATCTAACTCTTATTTGTCTTCCTTGTATCTTTTGGATACTTTATTGCTCTACTTGAAATTTGTTTTGTGCTTTCTTGAGTTGGGAAAAGTAATGATCCAATTCTTGTGCATTGACATTCAAAAGTCATACTTTTTGATAATGCACTATTCTTTGGGAAGCTATCCTACTTTGAGTGGAACATCGTTCTTTAAATTGGTATTGCAATTTCTTACCTTTCTTGAATATGACTAGTGTTTGAATATCTATATAAATATATATATGGAGAGTGATGATCTCATTTGTGTGCATTTTGTATTCAAATGCAAGATCATAAATAATGCACACATCTTGGGGGAGCAATCCTATGTGCTTTCGAACATTAGTTGTCTTCATTTGGTATTTGATCCCGATGACGTGTCTCTTTGGAAGACAAACATTTTTCGTTTTGTCACTTTGTGCCATCATGAAAAGTGTAGAGGGTTTGGTTTATTATTTGATGTTATTTTCTTCAATTGGTTTCTTGCTTTCATTTGGTATCTTTTCAAAGTGGTTTCTTCAATCATGTGTTGATTTGGGCCTTTGATATAATTTGGACAATTCTTTTTCTTGTCGCACTTGTGTGTGCTTTCTTGGTTTAATTGGTGTTTTGTCCAAATTATATCTCTTTTGGTTCTTGAAAGTCTTGTGCATGCATATTTACTACATGTATTTCTTTGGCATGCTTACTTTCGTTGAACCAATATATAGGATAAACTCCATCAAATCCTATATGGCTAAGATGTGCATGAAATTCAATTTCACATTAATATGCACATATTTATGTGGAGTTTGTCCTATGTATTGTAGTTGCTCTAACTACTTTGGACCCAATGAGTTTGGGTACCATTTTGTACTTGAATTTGTTTTAGGTACATGTGGAGATGCATTGGAAGCTTGTCTCATTTACAAGGAAGGTGGTGTCACCATGTGTTCATTGGAGCCAAGTTTGGATGATCGTTAACTCTTATACTTTACATCACCAATGCTATCTCGGTAACAAGTATCTACCTCATGCATACATTTCTAGTTTTCAACCTTGTGTAGGTTGTATCTTGGCATGAATCTTTTTGTTGCAATTATTTTTGGTTCTTACAAAACGTCTTTATTGCAAATGTGAGTAAGCCGGGATGATTACATATAAGAGGACTATATATTCATTTCTATGATTCATCGATCCCAATTATGTCAATCTAGCACTTTCTACTTAAAGTCTCTCATGTGCAACATTGATGAATTTTCAAAATCATTTGCGTTTTGTGTTACTTGTTATCTTACTCGGAGCATCCATTTGTTAACCTTTATCCCTCGTGGATAGTTTTTGATGCTATGATGAGTATGTGTTGGAAGTTCATTTATATTCCGTTAAGATATAATTCGGCTTTGTGCTATGTTATTAAGCAAAGATCTTATTGGTGTATTTATGACTTCCTCTTGGATATCATGATTCTTTACCCTTGTATCTATCTTGTGTGTACATGTTTATTTGTAGACCCATATCTTAGTGATTCGTGTCTACTTAGAAACTTATACACATAAGAAAAGTTACATCTTTAATTGATATTCCAATTCTTTAGTGACCACCTCTTTTTGCTTTTGATTCTTTGGTGGTTTCTAAAAGGCACAAGCTTCATTTTTTTGTGCTATGCTTTTGCATTTTACTAAGCTTGTGGAGCTATTTGCTTTATCTCTTTTGGTGTGGGGGTATGGGAAAGACATGATATGCACTATGTGCAACTCTTTTTGAAAGACTATGTTGATGCTTTGGCTCATCCTTGTATTAGTCTCCTAAAATGTCTTTGTATCTCACACCCATTCTTTTATTTGCCGCTCCTTGCTCTTGTTGCAAAACATTTTATTAGGTGAAAGTTGTTTTGCCTCCTTTATCATTTACATTCTCTTGCATGAGCTTGTGTTCGAATTCATCTAGGAGGGAGTGAGGATTCCATGTTGTGCACACTATATTGAAATACAAATCCTATTTATGCACGTACCTTGGGGAGTTCCCTCATGATATTTAGAACACTTTTCGGATCCTTTTGATTGCTTGCTTCTTTCGTTGAAGTATCTTTCCATTTGATATTCTTTTGCAATCCTTGGATCCTCTATATAGTTTGATCTCCCTCCATCTACTCGTCATTGGATATGTGCATTTGATTTCACTCATATTATGAGAAATGCACACATTATGGGGGAGCTCTCACTATATTTGCCTTCTAAGTTTTTCTTTCCATTTCGGCAATCGATGCCAATGGGGGAGAAATTTAGAGGGTTTAAGAGAATATGGGTTTGTTCTCTTGCGGTTCTCTTGCATCCTTGCTCTTTGTGTTGCATGGTTGCTTAAATTCATTATATAAACCCTCGTAAAATGGATTGTCATCAATTACCAAAATGGGGGAGATTGAAAGTGCATGGTTGTCCCCATGCATGGTTTTGGTAATTAATGACAATCCTTATGGCCTAATGTTTGCTTTGAGATATACTTGTAGATCTTGTCCATAGGAAAAGATTGGAGTTCATGTGTTGGACTCTAGTAGTTTACATGATGATCAATGCTCTACTCAAGGGTTTATATGAAGAATGGTCATGTGAAGAGTTGAGCTTATTGCAAGTATGGCTTGGAAAAGAAGATTGAGTGATCAATCATGTTTTACCCCAAGCCATCATACATATCAAGAGAAGAAGATGAAGCGCAAGATCAATATGATGCATCTCGAAGATATCATTTGATTGAAGCTTGCAAAGGAGTCATGAAGACGATGCTTAGCGAGGCCCTCCCATAATGGAGTATGGGGGAGCATTTGGAGAAGTCTTCATCAAGCATGTGCTAGCAAGCACAATCAAGAAAGGTGTTTCAACTTGAGAGAGTCAAGATCGTCATCATCGAGCTCAAGTGGAATGCGCAAGGCAAAGGTATGATCTTGATAGGTTTTCTATTTTACCGGTCTCATGGTGTTAGTGGGAGACCGGGTTTTAGGATAGACGGCGTACTATCAAGAGGGGCTCTCAAGTGAGTAACTTGATCGCATCGTTGTGGAGAGCTCAAACCTTTGCATACTTGGCATATCATATTTCTTGGTTCTTATTTGGCTTTTATGGTGGTGAGGAATTAGAGCTTGGTTCATCTCCATGTCAAGCTCTAGTTCATCGAAAACGGTTTTACCTTGGAAAACTAGTTGCGTTTTCGGTGGCGGAAATATTGCCGGTTCAACCGTGAGGAAAGTCCCACACCTTGCCATGTGTGGTGATTTTACTCTATTTATGGGATGCAATATTTTCACTTTTTGTAGCCTTCTCCTTGTCGGTACCTTTCCAACGGAGTTGGTCTCACCTCATTCGGAGTTCATTTGCAAAAGTTATAGCTGTGTTTTTGGTGTTCGGACAGGCCCGGTAGTACCGGAGAGTTTTGTTCCGGTAGTACCGCAGTCAGCCGGTAGTACCGGGCTCGCTGCGGTAGTACCGGGCTCTCTGCGGTACTACTCTCTGAAGTTGGTTTTCGGACGTTTTGGCACGGATGGCCCCGGTAGTACCGGGGTTGGAGCCCAGCACTTGGGCCCGGTAGTACCGGGGTATTTTTCCCCGGTAGTACCGCGCGCTCGGTTTTCTGTGTTGACGAAGATACCGCAGGGCCGGTACTACCGGGCTTTAGGCCGGTACTACCGCACTTGCGGAACAAGAAGTGCTGCAACGGCTGGATTTTTGAGTTGAGCTATTTAAGGGGCCTTCTTCCCCAATGGTTGACTAGCTCAAGAGCAAGTCTTTCTCCTCTCTCTCCTCCATTGTTGCCCTTTGTAAAGCTTGCTCTTCCTCTCAATCCCTCCCATGGTTCTTGCTAATATTTGAGGGAAAGTGAGAGGTGATCTTGATCTACGTTTCCACCGATCGATTTCTCCTCTATGTGAGGGAAACCTTGTAGATCTTGATCTTGGAGTTCTTGGTGCATCTCCTCTTTGTTCTTCCTCTCTTATTCCCCCATAAGCATTTGTTGCTTTGTTGGAATTTGAGAGTGAAGGATTTGAGCACTTGTGCTCTTGCCTTTTGCATTTGGTGCATCGGTGTGCTCTCCACGAGGATTCGTGGAAGTTGAAAACTTGTGAACTTGTTACTCTTGGGTCCTTGGACCCTAGACGCCTTTGTGGTGGTTGGACCCTTGTGTGGTCACTTGAAGCCGTTCGGGAGCCCCCAATCCCATTGTGGGTTGTGCCCCGGATTGTTGTTGGAGGCCGTTCGGGAGCCCCCAATCCCATTGTGGGTTGTGCCCCGGATTGTTGTTGAAAGGCTCCGGATTCCGCCTCGAAGGAATTCCGATAGTGGAAGGTGAACCAAGCCTTTGTGGTGCGGTTCATCGGAGAAGAAGGTGAAACCTTTGTGGTTGTTGAACCGTTGTGTCGGTTCACACCTCTCCAACGAGACGTACTCCCTTAACAAGGAGGAACTCGGAAATACATCCTCGTCTCCGCGTGCTTCGGTTATTTCTATACCCGAGCTTTTACTTATGCACTTTACATTGTGATAGCCTTCGTGCTTGAAGTATTCTATATTGCTATCACCTTGTTGTTTGTCTTGCTTAGCATAAGTTGTTGGTGCACATAGGTGAGCCTAGTTTATTTAGGTTGTCGGCTTGTTAATTTAAACATCTAGTTTTATTCCGCAATTATCAAGCCTAAACCGGAAAAGTTTTAAACCGCCTATTCACCCCCCCCCCCCCCCCTCTAGGCGACATCATTGTCCTTTCACTTTTCCTAGTCCAACCCGCCTCTCTACTCTGCAGCTGAATGCCGACATTACATTCTCTCCCCAACAGACGCACGGTGGCGGCGCCTCTCCTTCCTTTCCCCGGCGAGCCTCTCCGTCTCCTTCCCCAGCGCCGGCGCGACGGCGCGGCGACGAGACGGCCTGTGGCATCTCCGTCTCCTGGTTGGCTGCCCCGGTGACGGGCACATACGTCATCACGCCCGCCGGACACCTGCGAGCTTCTGGAGCAAACCACCATCAGATCCAGCGAGACCGCTAGGTTGTGCGTGTTCTCGCTCCTCGGTTGTGGCTTGCTTTGCTGCTGGTGCTGGTCTGTGCACGTGCTCGCTTATAGGAACGCAGCATGCTCACTGATGTGCCCGCACGGGATAACGAACTTGATTTGCAGATCAAATATAAAATAGGGCACCACGCCTTGTGACCTATCTCTACTATATAATATGTCTTGGGGACAATCCCCGTCGTACGTTCTGCCATTTTTACACAAACCCCCTATAAAATATGAATATCAACCCGCAGTCCAAAACATTAGTTCACTCTTTGTATTTAGCCCCAGCCGCTTCCGCGAACAGACCACAGAATAGAAGCGACGCGCGGCGGTCGATCTGGTGTAAGGGGATCGAAGGGAGGCGCGAACTCAGGCCGGCGGCCATGGCGATGGTGGAACCGGCAGGAGAAGATCGAGCTCCCATGTCCTGTCCCATCGCCCTCCAACTCCGCCGGGGCCTCTCTTCGGCGGCGGAGCTACATCCCCCGCTAGGCGCCGTCACGCCGCTCGGCCGAGGCGTCGGGACCACCTGGGACCGCCTCGTCGCCGGCGTCTTTGCTGTGCGCGCGGCTCGTCGCGGAGGACCTCCGCCTCACCGGCGACGCCGCGGAGATCGCCGCGGTGGACCTCCGCCTCACCGGCGATGCCAAAGAGAGGACGCTGGAGCAGTACCTGTCCAGGGTCGCCGCCGTCGTACCGCGCGGGAAGGCAGAGGCCGAGTTTGACGAGGAGGCGTGAACCAAGGTATATGCCTGACACTTCATTAGCTACTAACTGTCCAACATATCATCTATTTAAGAGTTTCCCACTGTTGATGTACGATTGGATTGGTGTATCATATTGTTTCGCTGTACATTGATTGTCCCCATGTTATTGCTCATATCATATATGCATTGTTAGTTCGCATTTCTGATATCATTGGATTTCCCCACAAAAAGTAGTTCAAGCTTGGACTTTGTATATAAGTTCCTCAACAGAAATTTAAACAATTCTATTTACATCTCACGATACTATACACGCTTTTGACCACTCCATGTTGCAAATCAGTGTAATAGTGTAATGTGGCACCTGGTGCTGGTACTGACATGTGATCCTTATCTTCAGTGATAGCTTCAAGCCGTAACCCTTACTTGTGTTTGGGGAATCTATTTTTTGCCTCCTATCAGATATTTATATAATTTAAGTAGATAGACGTTATTAGTTGCATGGTCATCTGGTTCCTGCTGTTTTCATCTTCTCCAATTGGGATCCATGGTGTACTGATGAGATGCTCTTTTATGACTTTAAATATGTAATGATCCTGTTTTTCTCATACTGAAACTTAGTTTCATATTTGAAATGTTGATTGAACAATTTTGTTTCCAGGACAGTAAATCATTATCAGGATTTATAGCATATGCTCTATAATGAGGCTCTCAGAGATGCAAATTGGCTGCCTACGGAAGATGACAAGAAGGAACGAACGGTACCTATTGCCTCTGCTCGAAGCTCTTTTTCATTTTTGTATGTTTTTTCTGGAGCTGCTGGACCGGATTTGAGATTTATCAGGGTGTTTCAATTGGTGGGGGAATCGGAAGCATCTTAGACATTTTAGATGCGTCATAGATGATCACTGAAAATGTTCGTATCCACAGTCGCTGCAGTTTGTTTTATTCTTGCTCTTTTCCGGTTACATGGTTAGTCATTGTGGAGCTATAGTAATTCTCACGCTTATTGTATTGCTACATGCTGAATGAGAAATACATTGTTAGATGATTGGTTTAGACAACAAAGAAAATGGACTGCGGCAACCAGGCGGTCACTGGCCTTACTGATTGGCGCGGTTAGGACTTAGGAGTAAGAGTAGTTTTGTTGTTTGTTGTTACCAATTAAAGTTTGAAAAACATTGCAAGAAGATATGTGACATTGAATCAATGAACATAAAAACTGGTTGCTTACCATTCAGGAACCAGATACAATCAGTTCGTAGATTAAATTTGGCAATTGAACCATTCCACTGCAAAATTGGTTACTGCTGATAAACGCCACTGGACAAATCTTGTTTTTTTTCATGTTTGTTTTTAAATCCTCCGGTTACATGAGAAGCAACCAATTTTTTCTATTTTCTTTAATCTTTCAGCCTCCTTGATCATCTTCCGGCCACTCGCTGACATGATGTGGATATCATTCAGGAGAGAAGAAGGCCAAGCAGCTCCACGCAATGATAGATTTCAGTTCATCAAGAGACTCATGTGGATTTTGCATCCATATCAAAGCTTTGACAGACCATCGCTCGAACATTGAATAATTTGTTTACTATTGTCCTTCCATGTTCCTTTTCTTATATGTGACGTCAGAAATTTGTTGTAGCATTTGGGTATGTATATTTCCACACATTTGCACCTTTCTTTACTAGCTGGCTTTTTTGCATTCCTGCGGATTTGGTTTATTAGGATAAATGCCAGATACAATGTTACTAGAAAGTGTAATATTTGAAAACCTTTACTATTATTTGGTTCTTAAAATTGTATCTTTGGTTCTTGTCTTAAAGGTATTGTGACAATGGAGGTTTCAGAAAAGAATGTTAAACCACAGAGAGATAAAGATGGTATTTTAAGAATCAGAAATTTAGGTACAGAAAGCACCAACCATTGACCGGTCTGCACTGGTCTAAGAGCCTCTAATTTTCTCAGTAGATTGACATGGTAGATGAATCTCAAGTGAACAATACTAGAAACCACTTTGAAGCGAGGAAAAATATGTTTTATTTTCTTGGCAGTAAAGGTCTTTCATTACGATTGAGCTATATGAGTTTTCCATAAAAGAAAGAAAGTAGAAGGCACTAGGAAGATGTTGTCGAAGACGTGAGATTTTTTCCCTAATAGTTATCTCAAAATTCAGAGAACTGTGCATTATTCCTTGTATGACAAGTTGACTATTAAGTGTATTATCCGTCACATTAAGAGGTCACAATAAAAGGACAGACATATGATTCAATTTCATCTACAAAAATGATGAATGTAATTTTTCTCGTCATGTTTGTAACCCAAGTGGGTGACAAATAGTAGCAGAGACATATGAAAACTGTCTGTTGTATAATGAGTCGAAACTTCATTACCCGCACGGGCATTTTACTAGTATTCACAATATTGCAAACATATGTGACACACAATATAATGAAACTCATATCTAAATAATTGTAAACACAATAAAATAAAAAATATTACATCACCGTAAATAGTTCACCAATTATTACACAAATAGTTCAGCACAGTCTGACATACAAGAAATAATTCACCACATTAAACATGTTGGGAATCACGAATGTCATTGTACGAGTCAAGACTCTCCAAAGGCTAGCTTTGCAAAGAGTGGACCGTTAGAGAACGTTGATGTTATTGCAAAAATCGGTCATTCTAAAAAAAGCATGCCAATGCATATACAATGTTCTTTTCCAGAAGTGTTCAGACAATTTCGTTATGGTATGCAAGTTAACATTTTTTGCTCACACAACCGGAGAATATGAAAATGCGGAGATGAATTACGATTTACGAGCGGGTGGGAGGGAGCAAGATTCCTTTTTGTCATCGGTCACCCTCTTCTCCAACACCGTGTCCATGTCACTTGAAACTGATGTAAATTCATCAGTGAAGGCCTCATTGTTGTTGATATTAGAGGGAACGGTCGAATGACGGTTGAGCATCTACGTCTTGCCTCCTCTCAATTTTTTTATCGGCTTTCCTTTGCTTCCTCTACTCCTCGATCTCAAGGGAGGTGAAGGTCTTTGTGGAGTGGGGCAAGGTGGCAATATGCATGGTTAAGTCGATTCAGGCACATGTGTACCGGGTAGTGGGCAAAATAGGAAGTTACAGTCCACCTGATAGGCTAAAACTATGGTGGTATATGTGACACATGAGCCTATACCAACACGAACTTAGTGTGTCTAACCAATGAAAACAAAACTGTTATGTTGCAACACTTTGGTATGTTTGCTAGTCTCTCAACTATAAATAACAATAACATAGTAAAACATGTATCTACAAATGTGTCCATAGTCAGACGTGTTCTATTATTATTAAATTTCTTATATGCTTTCATGTGACAATTTACTAGGAGTATATCTTAAGGCGATCATCACTTTTTATGTAAACCCAAACCGAAGACGCAGTCCATTCCAAAAGAGTACTGGAACAGAGTACTACCGGAGATTGGAGAGAACCCATGCGACGCAGTTACCATGGCCGTGGCCAAGCCCGCCGCCGCTTGCTACGACGATGAGCTTCGAAGCTGCGAGGCGCTGCGGGAGGCCTTCGGAGACCCATCGGAAAGCGACTCCGATGGGCCTCCCGAGGCAGCTAGCTCCCCGCAGGTTGGCGCGGCGGGGCGTGAACGGTGGAGATGGGAGGAGGTTGCGGTGGTGAGGGGCTTGTGGCTCTGCGCCGACTTTCTCTCCTCCGACGATCAGTCGCGCCTCCTCGTTGGGATCCAACGAGGTAATCCGCCAGTCTGTCGCCTCCCTTCTCTGGCCATCTCTAACTTGGAACTGAGTAATATATTATCAGAACCATCATCAAATCTCAGACGTAAATTAGGTCTACATGTTATTGCTTTAATGAATTTTAAGTACATATGAGATGATTCAAACTGTGGGTTTGCCCATTTGTGTCATTTGCATAAGGATGGTTCAATGATGCAAGCAACCAAGTAAGTTATTTTCCCCTCGATTGTTTGAGGATCTCATAGATGTGCTAGCTTGTACACTAGGGTTCCCATGAATGTTCAACTTTTTCATGTACATGCCCTTAGAAAGCATCATATATGTGATGTATGTCATCAAATGACAAGAATCTACATGTTCATCAGCTGAACATCGAGATTTTTTTTTGAAAAAATTATTGTTTAGGCAATGAGATTTGGTAATCTCCCTCCATGGTCTGTTGAACTTTCTACGCTTGTTCGTGAATGTATCAGCATTGTTGATATCAGTGTTGGCATCAGCTAGGGGTGGATGAATGAGGATGAAGATGCATGTCCTTTGCCGTCAGATTTGCTGTGGAGGGAACCACTTTTTGATCAACTGATTGCAAACAGATACAGGCCAGGTGAGGTGCGAACTGTTCTTCTCAAAACATTTGGAGCCTATGTTCAACATTAAGCATACAAAATGGTGCTATAATTCAAGAAACCTTAATTCAGTTCATATCCACAAAAGACAATTATAAAAGAAAAAAACTGGATGCAATACTTTTTATTCCTATGATATATTGTAACAAATTGATTTTGGAATCTAGGGGATCTGTGCTCATGTTGATCTGATGCGGTTCTATGATGGGATTGAAGGAGATATGCCATAGAGGCAATTAATAAAGTGTTTTATTTATTATATCTCGTTTGTTCATAATACGTTTTTGTGTCATGCTATAACTGTATTAAGCGGAAACATTAATACACGTGTGATACATAAACAATCAGGTCCCTGGTAGCCTCTACTAAGACTAGTTCATTGCGCAATTGATGATCGAGGTTTCCCGATCACGTGACATGGCGTCAGTTGTCAATGGAGTCATATCGTTGGTAGAACGTTGTGATGAACATACCCATTATTTGTAGGACGTAGTCATTACGCCTTCGACCGTGAGATCAACTCTTATTATTATTCCTGAAAGATGCTTTGATTGCATCAAACGTCATATCTTATATAGTGTGACAATAAAGGTGTCCCTCTCGGGTATCGGAAGGGAATAGTTGAGACGAGGGATCAAGAGCGGAATTTGCCCGTCCTGATGGGTTCGTAGCATAGAAAACCAAAAAGATCCTACGGTGAGAACAAACCAACAAGCCAAGATCTAATCTAGGAGATGCTCGTAACGAGTGGAACATATTCCAAGAGAAACTCACCCTCAAAGACCGTAAGCGTTTCGAGAATAATTCTCGTGGATGATGTAGCCGTTCACTCGCTGATCTCAAGATCGTAAAGATGTGCGCTGCAACGGGCAGCGCCTCCGTACTCGGTCACACGTCCGGCTTGATGACGACCTCCGTTCACTCGATCCAGCGGGGAAGCGGAAGTAGTAGAACCACCAAGGAACTCCAACAGCACGACAACATGGTGTGGTGGAGAACTAAATGGCCATGGCTTCGCCAAGCGGATGGCAGAGAGGTGGAGCAGCGGGGGGAGGGAGAGAGAGAGGATCAAGTGTGTGCTCAAAAGGGAGTTGTGATGCCCCAAAATCGGTACTATGGAGATTTAAGCGATCCCGCCGAAATCCGCATAATAACGATTTTAGGTCGCCCACCAGACATAATGTGCACGCCGAAACATGCGCATTATGTTGTGGAATTGTGATAACATTACAACAGTTCTGATACATCCAAAACAACAAAAGATATATATATATATATATATATATATATATATATATATATATATATATATATATATACAACAACGACTCGAACGAGTCAAGATACAAATGATACAATACAAAGATACAAATGATAGTGGAAGCAAAATAGTATCCGACTGCGGATAAGAAGCAAATTGGACTAAGAGTCCTGAAGATAACGGATGGCGCCATATCCCAGCCCAAGCCGGAGGGATTCCCAAGCAAACGTCGTCAGACTTCAAACCAGTTGACTGCACATAAAGCACAACCTAAAGAAGGGTCAGACACTCCCTGGCAAGCAAAACCAACCTACCTACTTTCTACAAGATCTCCTAAAATATAGGGTAGGTGGACTTATGTAACGCCCCGGAATTTTCTCCAATTAAATTGGTTGTTTTATCTTTGCATAATCATGTCATTGCATTTGTCATCTCGGTAATTTAACTTGTTGCATTTAATTAAAATTATTGCTTCAAATTCCAAATTTAAGTTTTCATATTTAAATTCAAATGCTTTTCAAATAAATTCAAATGAGTTGCAAATTATTTATAAATATTCAAACCAGTTATTAATATGACTAATTTTGAAACAATTAACAATTGTTTAAAAGTTTTTATTATGTTTCTTTTCTAACTGTGTTTAAAATATAAAAATCAGAAAAGTTTTTAAAAAGAAAATTAAGCAAAGAGAAAAAAAGAGGAGCCCTGGCCGAGATGGGCCAGCTCCTGGCCCACCTCAGCCACCTCTGCTGGCCCAGCCCAACCACCCCGTCTCCCTCCTCCGTACGGTCAACAGAGGAGCAGAGAGAAAGCAAGCGAGCCCTCCCCCACAATGTGCCCCTGCTCCCTGCTCCCCTTTCCCCTCCTACTTAGTCGGCATCCCTCCCTCCTCCCTCTCCGAAACCCTAGCTCCTCCCTGTTGCGCCTCCGCCGCCTCCTTTTCTTCTCCCCCTCCTCTCTTCTCTGTTTTGCTTCCCCACAAAATTCTCACCGGAGCCTCCTCGCCGACGAGCTGCCGCTGCGACACGGTCGAAGGTCCCCGAAGCCCCCTAGAAGCAGCGCGGTGTCCTCCTCGACATCTGCTCCGAAGCAATTGGACCGAGATTCCTTGCGGGCGTCGCATCCTTCTCCGCCATCCGCCACGGCCGGCGACGTCTGCCGCCCGATTCCGGCGTCACGGACCTCCTCGCGCACGAACTGCTGCACCGAGAATCCCCACGGTGAGCTCCAGTTCCATCCCCGCCTTTCCCTCTCTTTCTTGCTGGCGGAATCGACGAGTTCGTCCTCGACCCCTCCGCCATTGCCATGGCCGAGCTCCAAAGCTCGCGGCTTCGGCCTCCTCTCTTCTTCCTCGGCCCCGATCTACTCGTCCCAGCACCCCACACACCATCCCGCACCCACAGCACCCACGGACCCCCGTCAGCGCCGCCCGAGTTCGTGATCGACCCCGGATTCCCTCCGCCACGGCCATTGTCTGTTCCGGCGATTATAGCTTCGTCAGACAACGTATCTGCTCGTCCTGTTAAAAACAATGCAAACCTAGTTATGTCAACAACACACTCCAAACCCCAGTGGCCAGCAGCGCCGAGCCGTGCTAGCCGCGTCGTGAGCTCGACTCCCCATGGGCGCGTGGTTTAAAAGCCCTATTTTTGCTCCCCCACAGACACGCGGGCCCCACCGGTCATTGACCGTGGGAGCCCGCACTACACGCACGCCAGCGTGGCGCACGGGCCCGCGGGGCAGTCTCTCCGGCTAGCTCTGGCTCGGTGAGAAAAAGTCCAGGAGCGGATCTGTACTGGTGTTTTTGCCCCGACCCCCCTGGTTTACTGTTTTTCGCACAGAGCCCCTCACTGGGTCTTTGTCCATCACGAACTAGTCCCTGACATTTACAGAAACACCCCTAATCTTAATTTGCTAATAACTTTCAATTTATAATTCCAAATCAAATAATCTTTTATTATCAGAAAAATAAAATAAACATTAATATGACATTCATATGCCATTTTGCATCTTTTATTGTAATTTTTAGTGTAATTTGTTAATTGCAACTAAATAATTAAATCTGGAATGTGTGGGGTAATAAATATATAATGCCCTATTCCATTTAATTTAATTAGATCACCCATGCCATGTGTTGCCATGTTAATCAACATTTAATATTGCTGGTAAATAAATAACTTGCACCTAAATATTAATTGCCGGTGTTGCTTCATGCAATTTATTGCATCTGGCCATGGCATGCATCATTCTCACATGATCATGCTGAATCTTTTGCCGTAGTTTAAAATGCATCTTTTACGCTTTCCAGTGTTTGTTGCTTCTCCGCGGATAAGACGTTGAGATGTGTGAGCAACGACAAGATCTGCTTCCATGCGGGATTCCAGGCAAGCAAAGTTTGCTTGTTTACCTATACATTGTCTTTCATTCCTGCCGTTGATCTCTGCTACCCTAGTTATCGATTCTTGAACTGCGATCCATCACATGTTTATCCTGCAGCCCATACAGCTTTATCCCCACAACCTAATACCCGTTGCATGTTTATCTGTTGGCCTTGCGAGTCGTAGCGCATGCTTAGAGTTGTTTGTGCGAGTCGTCTGTTGGTCTTATGTTTCATCTGCTTAGTATGATAGATTATTCTACCTTAATAAAATGTTGTCTTATATATGGGTATTATAATTAAATGATAAGGCACCAGGCGGAAGGCCTTGCGAGGTGCTTTGTTCTGCTCAGTGTCGACCTAGGAACTGAGATTTTGTCCTCGGATCCAATTTTGAGCGCACTAACCACTTGTGGGAGGCCCAATGGAGCCCCCCTCGACTTTGAATGGAACTACAGCTTGTCCATGTGCCGCAAGTAGTTCGGGTTTTCCATTTGCTCATATGCATGTGCATGATGATTATGATGATTATGAGAGGGTATGTGATACGGGGGGTCATATAGGTGCGGTACGACACGAAGCGGATAGTTCCTACTGTGGTTTGAGCCGCATGGTGGCGTAGGCGCAAACTAATGAGTCCGCAATTGAGATTCGGCCGGACTCCTGACGCGGGTAACAACTCATATGGGTGGCACTTGGACTTGCTGTAGTGAAGGAATAAGTCGTGTTGAGAAGCCCTGATGCTTGCTTTGGTTGATCATGCGAGTATGGGTACAGTAGTGCACCCCTGCAGGGTATAATCTTATCGATGAGCCGTGTCCACGGTTATGGACGACTTTGGTGATGATGCTGGCTAACAAGATCTAGACAACTTACACCTAATTAATGTTAATTAAATTGACTAGTAATATAGAATTACTTTCACCATAAATTATAAATAAAACTGTTCAATGTGTGAGTTTCCCGAATTGCTTCCTCATACTTGGTTGAGGGGGTTAATTCGAGAATGGGTTATGATTGGTGTTAGTTGTAGTTGTTTACTTATGCGCTCTCTCATCCCTCTCTGATTAGAAGGAAGTCGTAGCGTGTCTCTTTAGGTTGCTAGTGCTGCTGCCGCTAAGTCCACCTCCCCTATATTTTGGGAGATGGTGTAGAAAGTAGGCAAGTCGGTTTTGCTTGCCAGGGAGTGCCCTGACCCTCTTTTGGGATGTGCTTTATGTGCAGTCAACAGGTTTGAAGTGTGACGATGTTCGCTTGGGAATCCCTCCGGCTTGGCTGGGCAGGGATATGGCGCCATCGCTTATCTTCAGGACTCTTAGTCCAATTTGCATCTTATCCTTAGACGGATACTATTTTTGCTTCCGCTGTCATTTGTATCTTTGTATTGTATCATTTGTATCTTGACTCGTTCGAGTCGTTGTTGTATTATATCTTTGTTGTATTTGTGGATGTATCGGAACTGTTGTAATGTTATCACAATTCCACCCACATAATGCGCATGTTTCGGCGTGCACATTTATGTCTGGTGGGCGACCTAAAATCGTTATTATGCGGATTTCGGCGGGAACGCTTAAATCTACATAGTACCGATTTTAGGGCGTCACAAAATGGTATCAGAGCCTTGGTTTCGATCTCCTTGTTGTTTCGATATGAATGGTTATCGAAGCAGCGGGTCCGCAAAAGCCTGTAGGATAACCTCGCTAACGGTCGTTGTTTTTAGAGTGTCGAAAACTATTTGAATAAAAATTATTTTTGAAATATCTCAATAGGTTACCTTTTACTCCTTACCTCAATTCTATTTCTCCTCTTATCTTATTTGTTTTGGAGTCTCTTCTCTTATCCAACTTTCAAAGTTTTAGGATCCTACGTGTGGGTGGACGATTTCTTGCCTTTTATCCTATTAGGTTTGATCTTCGGGAATCTTCATCGACGTGATCAACTCTTCTTGGTAGTGGTGTCGAGACTTTAAAGGTGGAGCAACAATCCCTTGTTAGTGGTGTCGAGAAGTTCATCCCGAAGCCGGAAGACTCGGTAGTTACCCCTCTCTTTTTCTGGTCTCGGCGTGGATCGCGGGACGCGATCCCTTGTTAGTGGTGTCGATTGTAACGCCCCGGAGTTTTCTCCAATTAAATTGGTTGTTTTATCTTTGCATAATCATGTCATTGCATTTGTCATCTCGGTAATTTAACTTGTTGCATTTAATTAAAATTATTGCTTCAAATTCCAAATTTAAGTTTTCATATTTAAATTCAAATGCTTTTCAAATAAATTCAAATGAAGTTGCAAATTATTTATAAATATTCAAACCAGATATTAATATGACTAATTTTGAAACAATTAACAATTGTTTAAAAGTTTTTATTATGTTTCTTTTCTAATTGTGTTTAAAATATATAAATCAGAAAAGTTTTTAAAAGGAAAATTAAGCAAAGAGAAAAAAATTGGAGCCCTGGCCGAGATGGGCCAGCTCCTGGCCCACCTCAGCCACCTCTACTGGCCCAGCCCAACCACCCCGTCTCCCTCCTCCGTACGGTCAACAGAGGAGCAGAGAGAAAGCAAGCGAGCCCTCCCGCACCATGTGCCCCTGCTCCCTGCTCCCCTTTCCCCTCCTACTTAGCCGGCCTCCCTCCTCCCTCTCCGAAACCCTAGCTCCTCCCTGCTGCGCCGCCGCCGCCTCCTTTTCTTCTCCCCCTCCTCTCTTCTCTGTTTTGCTTCCCCACAAAATTCTCACTGGAGCCTCCTCGTCGTCGAGCTGCCGTAGCGACACGGTCGAAGGTCCCCGAAGCCCCCTAGAAGCAGCGTGGTGTCCTCCTCGACATCTGCTCCGAAGCAATTGGACCGAGATTCCTTGCGGGCGTCGCATCCTTCTCCGCCATCCTCCACGGCCGGCGACGTCCGCCGCGCGATTCCGGCGTCACGGACCTCCTCGCGCACGAACTGCTGCACCGAGAGCCCCCACGGTGAGCTCCGGTTCCATCCCCGCCTTCCCCTCTCTTTCTTGCTGGCGGAATCGACGAGTTCGTCCTCGACCCCTCCACCATTGCCATGACCGAGCTCCAAAGCTCGCGGCTTCGGCCTCCTCTCTTCTTCCTCGGCCCCGATCTACTCGTCCCAGCACCCCACACACCATCCCGCACCCACAGCACCCACGGACCCCCGTCAACGTCGCCCGAGTTCGTGATCGACCCCGGATTCCCTCCGCCACGGCCATTGTCTGTTCCGGCGATTATAGCTTCGTCAGACAACGTATCTGCTTATCCTGTTAAAAACAATGCGAACCTAGTTATGTCAACAACACACTCCAAACCCCAGTGGCCAGCAGCGCCGAACCGTGCTAGCCGCGTCGTGAGTTCGACTCCCCATGGGCGCGTGGTTTAAAAGCCCTATTTTTGGTCCCCCACTGACACGCGGGCCCCACCGGTCATTGACCGTGGGAGCCCGCACTACACGCACAGCTCCCACGCACGCCAGCGTGGCGCACGGGCCCGCGGGGCAGTCTCTCCGGCTAGCTCTGGCTCGGTGAGAAAAGGTGCAGGAGCGGATCTGTACTGGTGTTTTTGCCCCGACCCCCCTGGTTCACTATTTTTCGCACAAAGCCCCTCACTGGGTCTTTTTCCATCACGAACTAGTCCCTGACATTTACAGAAACACCCCTAATCTTAATTTGCTAATAACTTTCAATTTATAATTCCAAATCAAATAATCTTTATATGTTTTATTATCAGAAAAATACAATAAACATTAATATGACATTCATATGACATTTTGCATCTTTTATTGTAATTGCTTAGTGTAATTTGTTAATTTCAACTAAATAATTAAATCTGGAATGTGTGGGGTAATAAATATATAATGCCCTATTCCATTTAATTAAATTAGATCACCCATGCCATGTGTTTCCATGTTAGCCAACATTTAATATTGCTGGTAAATAAATAACTTGCACCTAAATATTAATTGCCGGTGTTGCTTCATGCATTGTATTGCATCTGGCCATGCCATGCATAATTTGAAGGGAATATGCCCTAGAGGCACTTAATAAACATAGTTTATTGGCAATATCCCAATCGTTCATTATATGTTTTATACCATGCTATAACTGTATTAAGCGAAAACATTAATACATGTGTGGTAGATAAACAACCAGATCCCTAGTAGCCTCTACTAAGACTAGTTTCATTGCGCGATTGATGATCGAGGTTTTCCGATCATAGGGCATGGCGTCGGTCGGCAATGGAAGTCATATCGTTAGGAGTAACGATGTGATGGACATACCCAGTATTTATAGGACATAGTCATTACGCCTTAAGACCGTGAGATCAACTCTTATTGTTATCCCTGAAAGATACTTTGATCGCACCAAACGTCGCATCTTATCTAGTGTGACAATAACGGTGATACTTTTGGGTATCGGAAGGGGGTAGTTGAGACGAGGGGTCAACAGCGGGATTTGTCAGTCCGCATAGCCGGATAGATACTCTAGGGCCCACTCGGTGAGATTATGTCAAATGAGTTTGCAAACATGTGACTAGGTCACCAGCTGACATAATATCATAGACGAGTAGAAGATAGCGATGTCGGTAACGAGATCATGCTAGGTATGGAGATATCTGAGAATGATGCTCGGACACGCTAAGTATCGCCATGACAAAGGGTTTAAGACTAGACGTCCAAGTTTGATAGATGAAAGTCATTCGTTATATCACAGGGATTAATTCATGGGGTCCAGGCCTACGAGTTAGTCGTTGATCATAGAGGAGTCTTGGTCATACCTGTTATTATATCGAACTGCTAGGGTAACACACTTAAGGGGTTTCGACAAGACAACCGGAAAGGAAAGAGATCACCGGGAACGTCCCGGGAGGGGTCCGATGGAGATCTGGCAGCGATGAAAGAGTTTTCGGAGCTAGGAAAAATTATATATATTATGTTTGATATTAATTAGTGTAATTAATAAGCAAATATGATTTTATATATTTATTTTCGGATTTATTTAGGCTGATTTCCCTAAATGGGCCTTCTGGTCGAAAGAAGGCCCAAGAGGGGGAAAATTCCCTAGGGGAATACGGTGGGAGCCATGGGGCCAACCCAGGTGGGCCAAAAGGGGCCCACCAGGGGCTGGCGCACCATGTGCAGCCGCACCAGGCAATGGGGGTTAGTCCCACATTGCCTGGCTGGCAAGGTTGGCTCCCCCTGGGAGCCTATATAAGAAGGGGCACCCCTGGCCTTTTAATTCACCAATTAATTCCCAATTTCTCTCTCGATCTCGTGGTTCCCTTGTCGGAGCCGCGCCGAGTAGAGGAGGGGATCTCTTCCACCATAGCCCGCTGCCGCGCTGCTGGTGTTCCGGTCCAAGTCTTCCGCTGCTCGTCCTGGACTGGAGCTTCGGAGGCCGTCGTCTCCACCGTATGTGTGTGATGCCCTGCGAGGTGCTGCGCTAGCGGTACTCGGAGTCCTACTTCCTCCACCCAACCTCGGGGTCATCATCGTCGTCTTCGTCGCGCCGAGTTCTCCGCGACCAGGTCGGCTACGTCGTCTTCGTCGTCAACGCTTGTGCGGGAGCGTAATCCCCGCTATTCGGTCTACGAGGGTATGTATTCCGATCTCCGTCGTACTACTATATCTACTAGTTTAAGGATATCGTTGCTAGGATTTTTTTTGTTTTTTGCACACGTTCACCTTCAGTGGTATCAGAGCCGATCTATCGTAGATATAGCTGTACGCTGTTAGAACCCGTGTTCTGCACGGGGGCACCGTTCCTGTTATTTGCTACCCTCTAGCGTGCACTTGTGATTCCAGCGGCATCGAGTTGATGAAGCGGCCCGGACCGACTTTACGCGTACGCTTACGCGAGACTGGTTCCACTACTGACATACGGCTTGTACCGTATCTGTGTCTGGCGGGTGCCTGTTTCTCTCTCTTTAGTTGGCTTTGCATTTTCAATGGAGGGCCCAAAAGGGATGCTTAAACATGCAATTATTGGATCGTTGTTGTGGTCATAAGGTTCGTAGGTATGAAGCGGTTCTATTTACGACAGCCCCAAGCCACGTAAAATATGCAAAAGATAAAGTAGAAGCGTCTAACTTTATTTTGCAGGGGCTATGTGATATGGTCAAGGTAGGTTTATTAAATTGTTTATAAACTGCGGGCGCCAAGAAGACCATGGCGCAATGGACTATATCACATTGCATTACATTTGATGTTTTGTGTGCATCTTATATTGTGTGATTGTGTGTATAGTATACATTAGTTACACGATGGTAGCTATATAAGATGATCCCTTCAAAATACCACTAGTGTTCTCCCTCCAACGCGCACCACCAAGAAAGTTCTACGTTATGAGGCAGGCCGTGATGATCGGGTCTCAGAAATCTCGTCGTTCGCATACAGTGGGTGTAAGCCATGTTGCACAAGCGTCAGCGTGGAGGTTTTTGGCTGCGAGCCTAGCATATTCAGAAATATGGCCTCGGAACATGGAGACCGAAAGGTCGAGCACGAGTCAAAAAATTGGTGTGGCGTACTTTTGTCTACTCTTGAAGTTGTGCCGCCGGCTCTGATGATGAGGTGTGGTGCAATGGATGGGGGTCGTGTAATCGCTTAAACGACCAGGAGGGATGTTCGTTTGAGTGGGAGTTCAGATAGTTATTTTTTAAAATACTAGAACTCAGAATATAATGAACAGAGTCTGTTTTGCAAACCTTTGTAGATATTAACCATTGTGATAACATCTTTTCAAATTAGGCGCATTCCTGCGATTGAGAAACTTAAAAGGTTGGGTCCAAACTTCATAGTTTTATACTTTAGCTTGAGGATACTCCTTGCTTAAACCGTTGGCTCTTTGTGTTACAATACCCGCTAGGAGATAAACCCGGAGATTCCGCTAACAAAAGATAATTTGGATTATCGGATTTTGTGCGGATGATATCATCATAGTCCAGTGTATTCTATGATCTCTGCCATAAAGAACCAACGGTGGGTACGAGTTATCGGATCGCGAACATATGGTCGCTAAACTCGGGGTACCCCCAAACGTTGGGTTGATGAAGTTTATCAGTACGTTGACTAATTGTCTTCTCAACCAAGATGGAAGAGAATACACACATTGAGGGAGCACGTGGCAGTCATACTTAATGACATATGTTCATGATTAATGAAAATTGAGACGCCTCGCTCAGCTCAATCAATGGATGACAGACATCGTTGCCAAGTGCAAATCCTCTGTCATAGACTATGTCATGCAAGGGGAATCGTTCACCTTCACGGTTCTTGATTACGGTGGAAGTATCAAGAAAATGAAACAGATCGCCGGGAGTCATCAATGATGATGGTGTATATATGATATACATGTTATGAATGTTTTAGCTAAGCAAGTACTCGCAGTAGTGACTAAGTTTTGAACTAGTCATGTTTTGTGAAAACCAGGTTTACTGCTTGAGTAGCTTGAAAGGATGAGGCGACATTGCGTGTTGATAATGGCAATCAAGTTGTTGTGATGGCCATAGACACTCTCCCTCTAGATCTACCATTTGGGTAAATTCTTTATGATCGCCTGTTAGTATGACCGTTACAAGTGTGTCTCCTCTAGCGAGACACTTGTTCATACATGATAGTGACAAATTGGTGTCCTATATTTATGAAGTAATGATCATATGCCGATTTGAATTTAGATGGTAGAAGCTCTCACATTCATAATATTAATGCCAAAGGATACAAACTTAATAAAGACACCACATATGTGTGGCACTACCGTTTAGTCATGTCAATGTTATAGTCAATGCATTAGCTCCACACCGGATGGACCTACAAGTCCTAAGATTTGATCTTTTGACACTTGCAAAATAACTGTGATACCGTTTTCGGAAAACGGGCATATAACTTATTGATAGTCATAGATAGAGATGTATGTGGTTCAATAAAGTAATTGACGGGTAGTGGAGACCTTTATTTCGTGAACTTCACTGAACGTTTTGAGTATAGCTTGTTGAGAATCGTGCATATGGGTGTATGTGAATCAATGAAGTACTTTTAACGTGTAGTGGAAGTCTTTATTTCATAGACTTCATGAACATTCGAATAGATATATGGATATCCACTCGGGGAATGTTGGCCTGGAAATTTTGATTCAATCAAACAAGTCCAGAATGAAGTAGGAAATAAACTTAACAAGAAAATCAAATTCCCGCGATGCATATCGAGGAATGAAGATTTGAGTTATAATGTTGGCACATCATTGGAAGACTTGTGAGAAGAGTTCCACAAATTACATCGCATGGAACACCATAGTGTTATGGTGTGTTAGGACGTCGTAATTGCACCCTATCGGATTGTGTGTGGTAAATAAATCTCTTACCGAATTTTAGAGTCATATGGTAGAAACGTAAACACTCACGTTAGCAAATAGGGAAACCATTTGAATCCATGGAGACAATACCATACGAGTGATGGCATGGCTTTTGAGCCTGGATTGTCGTTTCAGCAATTTAGTGTTTCGATGTAGTCGAACCTAAAATGGATTAATCTTTGTAGTATACCCTACCTAAAGAGTTAGTTGGGTACATGTCTCACGACATAGGCAAAAACTTTTGCCGGGATATACCTTGCGAAAGAAATAGTTTCTTATCCGAGGGTATAAGTGAGAAAGAAAGTAGAGCAAGACGAAGTTGGTGAACTTCCTCTCCAGACATCAGAGTGGCGCAACCGAAAGTGTGTTCGGTGTCAGGCTCCACAGCTTGAAAAAGCTGATGATTCAAAATCATGATGTTCTGAGCTCATACTAAGAGCGTAGGTATACGAGGTTGTGTTCCACACTGTGTGTTACGACAATCTTGCTATGAAGGTCATATTAATGGAATATGATAGACCTACGGCCGAGAAATGGCTATGAGTCATTTATGATCCGAAATAAAATCCATATACGATTACCAGGTATTGACTTGGGAGATCTTCTTGATGGCATCTAGGATGTTGATAGTATATGGAGTTTTATGAGAGAGTAGATATTGAGCAGATTCGATTTGTCGTGAAACAGTTCCGACAGACCACATGAGACTTTGTCTCAAGTGGCGAAGACTAAATCTATTCTGGGTCGTTTAGCAATTACTATAATTTCGAATGAGAAATTGATAGATGGATGAGAAAACCATGGTTCTTAATAGTGTAATTAAGAATGGTTTGTAATCCTGAGGATGCTAAACATGTGTGCAAACTTCGGTTGTCCATTCATGGGCAGAAGCAAGCATATCGGAGCTGGAATCTTCACTTTGATAATGTGATCAAAGGATTTCGGAGTTGTCCAAAATAGTTGAAGAAACCTACATTTGCAAAGAAGTGAGTGGGAGCAAAGTAGCTTTCCTTGATCTTATACGCGGAAGGCATATTTGAGTGGGAGCTAAGTAGCTATTCCTTGATCTTATATGCGGAAGGCATATTTGAGTGGGAGCTAGGTGTCATTTGTGATTCTGTATGTAACGACATATTGAATGACACAGATCCTCTAGTATAGTGTAAAGGATTATTTAAGTGATTAAATTTTCTATGAAATGAAGTTAGGAGTATTAGGCATCCGATTTATAATTGTATAGATCAGAGGGGGCTTAATAACATTAAGTCGGAGTATTTCCTAAGTCAGGATTCTGAAGTGTTTCAGAAAAGGACAAGCGAAGAAAGAGGTTCTTGCTTGTATGACTAGGTAAAAGATTAAGTTAATTTTGACTTTTTCCGTGATAGAAAATGATGTTCGACATTCTCTATGTATCACACATAGAGTCTATCAGGCTGAAAGCTCGACTTGGTGTGACCCGAGTTCTTGGTTGAAGAACAGGTTCTAGAGTGATCCTTGTGTGGATCAATGAACAAACGTTAAGTTTATTGTTCAGTGTCTATGAGAACTGAAGATAGGTTTTCTAGTAACGGGTAAGAGTGGAATGGCAACTTGCCGTAAAGCGATTACGATGATGCAAGTTATGACACTGACCCATACGACTAGAAATCTCATATAGGATATGTCCTTTATTTTGAAGATAGACATGGTTAGTTTGCGAAGTCGCATATGAATGCACTGTCGCACAATCTACATAGGTATAGAAATATATCGCGACTTTAGAAGTAGCAAGTGTGATTGGACTGAGCAGTTTTCCGAGCGTAGGTGGTCCCCTTAATAGATCTCTTAGACTTTTAAGGCGCATGCTACGCGAATGCTCGAGTCTCATTCCATCCACTGGGATATATTTCACCGTCATCATAAGATACGGGTTGATGTCAAACTAGGTGACATAGAAGTGTTGCAAAACACATATAGGTCTCAATGTGTGAGATCTGTTGACTGTATTCCTCTTCCACGAGGCGAGCAGGCACCAAGATGCTATGGGTGTTGAGCTTTTACCAGGTTGTAAACTAGATTAAGTGTTACTCTAGTGCAAGTGGGAGACTGAAGGGAATATGCCCTAGAGGCACTTAATAAACATAGTTTATTGGCAATATCCCAATCGTTCATTATATGTTTTATACCATGCTATAACTTTATTAAGCGAAAACATTAATACATGTGTGGTAGATAAACAACCAGGTCCCTAGTAGCCTCTACTAAGACTAGTTTCATGGCGCGATTGATGATCCAGGTTTTCCGATCATAGGGCATGGCGCCGGTCGGCAATGGAAGTCATATCGTTAGGAGTAACGATGTGATGGACATACCCAGTATTTATAGGACATAGTCATTACGCCTTAAGACCGTGAGATCAACTATTATTGTTATCCTTGAAAGATACTTTGATCGCACCAAACGTCGCATCTTATCTAGTGTGACAATAACGGTGATACTTTTGGGTATCGGAAGGGGGTAGTTGAGACGAGGGGTCAACAACGGGATTTGTCAGTCCGCATAGCCGGATAGATACTCTAGGGCCCACTCGGTGAGATTATGTCAAATGATTTGGCAAACATGTGACTAGGTCACCAGCTGACATAATATCATAGACGAGTAGAAGATAGCGATGTCGGTAACGAGATCATCCTAGGTATGGAGATATCTGAGAATGATGCTCGGACACGCTAAGTATCGCCATGACAAAGGGTTTAAGACTAGACGTCCAAGTTTGATAGATGAAAGTTATTCGTTATATCACCGGGATTAATTCATGGGGTCCAGGCCTACGAGTTAGTCGTTGATCATAGAGGAGTCTTGGTCATACCTGTTATTATATCGAACCGCTAGGGTAACACACTTAAGGGGTTTCGACAAGACAACCGGAAAGGAAAGAGATCACCGGGAACGTCCCGGGAGGGGTCCGATGGAGATCGGGCAGCGACGAAAGAGTTTTCGGAGCTAGAATTTTTTTTATATATTATGTTTGATATTAATTAGTGTAATTAATATGCAAATATGATTTATATATTTATTTTCGGATTTATTTAGGCTGATTTCCCTAAATGGGCCTTCTGGTCGAAAGAAGGCCCAAGAGGGGGAAAATTCCCTAGGGGAATTCGGTGGGAGCCATGGGGCCAACCCAGGTGGGCCAAAAGGGGCCCACCAGGGGCCGGCGCACCATGTGCAGCCGCACCATGCAATGGGGGTTAGTCCCACATTGCCTCACTGGCAAGGTTGGCTCCCCCTGTGAGCCTATATAAGAAGGGGCACCCTTGGCCTTTTAATTCACCAATTAATTCCCAATTTCTCTCTCGATCTCGTGGTTCCCTTGTTAGAGCCGCGCCGAGTAGAGGAGGGGATCTCTTCCACCATAGCCCGCTGCCGCGCTGCTGGTGTTCCGGTCCAAGTCTTCCGCTGCTCGTTCTGGACTGGAGCTTCGGAGGCCGTCGTCTCCACCGTATGTGTGTGACGCCCTGCGAGGTGCTGCGCTAGCGGTACTCGGAGGCCTACTTCCTCCACCCGACCTCGGGGTCATCATCGTCGTCTTCGTCGCGCCGAGTTCTCCGCGACCTAGAGGTCGGCTACGTCGTCTTCGTCGTCAACGCTTGTGCGGGAGCGTAATCCCCGCTATTCGGTCTACGAGGGTATGTATTCCGATCTCCGCCGTACTACTATATCTGCATAGTGTAGATCTTGGCTAGTTTAAGGATATCGTTGCTAGGATTTTTTTTTCTGCACACGATCCCCTTTCATCATTCTCACATGATCATGCTGAATCTTTTGCCGTAGTTTAAAATGCATCTTTTACGCTTTCCAGTGTTTGTTGCTTCTCCGCGGATAAGACGTTGAGATGTGTGAGCAACGACAAGATCTGCTTCCATGCGGGATTCCAGGCAAGCAAAGTTTGCTTGTTTACCTATACATTGTCTTTCATTCCTGCCGTTGATCTCTGCTACCCTAGTTATCGATTCTTGAACTGCGGTCCCATCACATGTTTATCCTGCAGCCCATACAGCTTTATCCCCACAACCTAATACCCGTTGCATGTTTATCTGTTGGCCTTGCGAGTCCTAGCGCATGCTTAGAGTTGTTTGTGCGAGTCGTCTGTTGGTCTTATGTTTCATCTGCTTAGTATGATAGATTATTCTACCTTAATAAAATGTTGTCTTATATATGGGTATTATAATTAAATGATAAGGCACCAGGCGGAAGGCCTTGCGAGGTGCTTTGTTCTGCTCAGTGTCGACCTAGGAACTGAGATTTTGTCCTCGGATCCAATTTTGAGCGCACTAACCACTTGTGGGAGGCCCTATGGAGCCCCCCTCGACTTTGAACGGATCTACAGCTTGTCCATGTGCCGCAAGTAGTTCGGGTTTTCCATTTGCTCATATGCATGTGCATGATGATGATGATGATGATGATGAGAGGGTATGTGATACGGGGGGTCATATAGGTGCGGTACGACACGAAGCGGACAGTTCCTACCGTGGTTTGAGCCGCATGGTGGCGTAGGCGCAAACTAATGAGTCCGCAATTGAGATTCGGCCGGACTCCTGACGCGGGTAACAACTCATATGGGTGGCACTTGGACTTGCTGTAGTGAAGGAATAAGTCGTGTTGAGAAGCCCTGATGCTTGCTTGGGTTTATCATGCGAGTATGGGTACAGTAGTGCACCCCTGCAGGGTATAATCTTATCGATGAGCCGTGTCCACGGTTATGAACGAATTTGGTGATGATGCTGGCTAACAAGATCTAGACAACTTACACCTAATTAATGTTAATTAAATTGACTAGTAATATAGAATTACTTTCACCATAAATTATAAATAAAACTGTTCAATGTGTGAGTTTCCCGAATTGCTTCCTCATACTTGGTTGAGGGGGTTAATTCGAGAATGGGTGATGATTGGTCTTAGTTGTAGTTGTTTACTTATGCGCTCTCTCATCCCTCTCTGATTAGACGGAAGTCGTAGCGTGTCTCTTTAGGTTGCTAGTGCTGCTGCCGCTAAGTCCACCTCCCCTATATTTTGGGAGATGGTGTAGAAAGTAGGCAAGTCGGTTTTGCTTGCCAGGGAGTGCCCTGACCCTCTTTTGCGATGTGCTTTATGTGCAGTCAACAGGTTTGAAGTCTGACGACGTTAGTTTGGGAATCCCTCCGGCTTGGCTGGGCAAGGATATGGCGCCATCGCTTATCTTCATGACTCTTAGTCCAATTTGCATCTTATCCTTAGACGGATACTATTTTTGCTTCCGCTGTCATTTGTATCTTTGAATTGTATCATTTGTATCTTGACTCGTTCGAGTCGTTGTTGTATTATATCTTTGTTGTATTTGTGGATGTATCGGAACTGTTGTAATGTTATCACAATTCCACCCACATAATGCGCATGTTTCGGCGTGTACATTATGTCTGGTGGGCGACCTAAAATCGTTATTATGCGGATTTCGGCGGGAACGCTTAAATCTACATAGTACCGATTTTAGGGCGTCACAACTTAGCGACAACAGCACTAGCAACATAATAGAGACACGCTACAACTTCCGTCTAATTAGAGAGGGATAAGAGAGCGCATAAGTAACCAACTACAACTAACACCAATCATAACCCATTCTCGGATTAACCCCCTCAACCAAGTATGAGGAAGCAATTCGGGAAACCACACATTGAACAGTTTTTGTTACTATTTATTGTGAAAGTAATTCTATATTACTAGTCATGTAATTAACAATGATTAGGTGTAAGTTGTCTATGATCTTTTTAGCCAGCATCATCACCAAGTCGTCCATAACCGTGGACACGGCTCATCGATAAGATTATACCCTGCAGGGGTGCACTACTGTACCCATACTCGTATGATCAACCCAATCAAACATCAGGGCCTCTCAACACGACTCGTTCCTTCACTACAACAAGTCCAAGTGCCACCCATATGAGTTGTTACCCGCGTCAGGAGTCCGCCCGATAACCTCAATTGTGGACTCATTAGTTTGCGTCCACGCGCCATGCGGCTCAAACCACAGTAGGAAATGTCCGCTTCGCGCGCACCGCCCCTATATGACCCCCCATATCACATAACCTCTTCTCAAACATCATTATCATGCACATGCATATGAGAAAATGGAAAACCCGAACTACTTGCGGCACATGGACAAGCTGCAGATCCGTTCAAAGTCGAGGGGGCTCCATAGAACCTCCCACAAGTGGTTAGTGCGCTCAAAATTGGATCCGAGGACAAGAACTGAGTTCCTAGGTCGACAGTTAGCAGACAAGGCACCTCGCAAGGCCTTCCGTCGGTGCCTTATCTTTTAATTATAATATCCAACATAAGACAATATTTTATTAAGATATAGCAATCTATCATACTACTACGCATGTGAAATATAAGACAGACAGACGACTCACACAACCAACTCTAAGCATGCACTACGACTCGTAAGGCCAACAGATAAACATGCAACAGGTAATAGGTTGTGGGGATAAAGCTGTATAGGCTGCAGAATAACATGTGATAGGATCGCGACAAAGAATCGCATATTAGGATATCAGAGATCAATGGCAGAAATGAAAGACAATGTATAGGTAAACAAGCAAACTTTGCTTGCCTGAATTCCCGCATGGAAGAAGATCTTGTCGTTGTTCACCCATCTCAACGTCTTATCCGTGAAGAAGCAACATACACTGGAAAGCGTAAAATATGCATCTTACAACTACGGCAAAAGATTCAGCATGATCATGAAATGATGAATGACATGTCAAGATGCAATACGAGACGCACGTAATCCAATTTAGTGGGAATGCAATCCGGACAATTAATATTTAGGTTCATGTTATTTATCTACACATCAAACATCAAATTAAATGTTCATTAACATGGCATAGAAGATCTAGTCAAATTAAATGGAATAGGGTATTATATATTAATTACCTCACACATTTCATATTTAATTATTTAGGTGCATTTGATAATTTAACTAAGCAATTAAAATAAGAGATGCAACATGGCATAAGAATGACATATTAATATGCATTGTATTTTTATAATCAAAATAGATATAAAGTTTGTATTATTTGGAGTAATAAAACAGTAGATATGATATAAACAAGATTTGTAAAAAGAATAACATGAAATAAATAAAGGAGAAAAAATGAGAGGAATTGTTGTAGCAATGGATTCGAACTTGGGCCTGATAGGTGGAGGTCGAAGTGCTCAGCCAGTGGGCTCGGGATCGATTTGTATTATGTCTAGGACAAAAGGGAACATAAGGCAGCAGTGCAGCAGTGTTGCGTTAACTGAAACTGAAGAAAAGATTCAGAATTTGGACACGGTTCTGAAAAAAGGAAAAACAGGGCAGTAGGGGATTTGATCTCCGGTGTCATTGGTTCGGATCAAGAGGCAACACCACTGGGATGCTGCTCGGTTTGTATTTGGTAAGGACTCGGACTGAACATGAGGCAACACATGAGGCTTAACTGAAATCAAAACCGCCAGATTCAGACTCCAGGAACGAACGGGACGGAGACGACGAACGGGCAAACTGTACACGCCACGAAGGACGGAAGCGGGCAGGGGGACGTGCAGGTGAGGCGCTTGGGTGCTAGAGTGGCGCGGGAGGCGCTGCGGGGTACTGGATGGTGTTGGGAACGTGAGGGAGCGACATGGACGAGCCCGTCCATGACGGACAAGAAGAGCAGTTGCTCGTCACGCATGGAGGATGAAGTTGAGATATATGAGAGGCGGAATAGAGAGAGGATCTCACGGGGACGGTGCCGGAGTAGTCGTTCATGCACGAGGTCGACCGAAGGCGGCGAATTTTGGCGGCGAGGCTTCACCGGCCATAAAGAAGACGAAGACCATCTTGGTGCTCAAGGTCTTCTCCAGCTCCGATCTTCTGCTTAGGGCTCGTTTGGTGGTGAGGTAAAACTAGGGCATCCCGGTGTTTTCCCCGGGTGAAAAACCCACGCGCAAATCTGGCCCTGGGAGCCCCACGGGCCCATTTGGCACTGCACGAGGGGGAACTATCCCGAACTTTCCACGCGTTTTCCCCGGGTGAGGTTCCTCTAGTCGGGAGGTCGGGGACGAAATCCCCGAGTCACTCTCTCTGTCGCGACAGATCGCGACGGCGTTCGTTGGCAGGGAGAGGTGACGGCGCTGGGCGTGACGCCTTCCTCCGGCGACCACAAGCGAGGCGGCGCTCCCGGCAACTGCACCTTCGTGGTGCTCCCCTCTCCGACGTTGTCCCTCTCCTTCCCTCGAGATCCGCTCCGCCTGACCTCTTCCCCTCCGGCGACGACGACGGCCCGGAGGTCGTGATCTTTTTCCGTCATCCTTGGACGAAGGTTAGCCCCCTACTGTTTCCCCGCCTCGTTTTTTTCTCGGTTATGCTTTAGTCAGTGAAGACTGAGAAATTTGTGCTCTAGATCTTTGTAGCTACGGAGGCTAGGTTTAGATTCAATTGGCTATTCTTGCAAAGCTGCCGACCTTTTCCTCTTCCAGATCTATCCATGAGCTGTGATTCACACTTGTTTTTGTTAGGGTTCTGGTACAGGTAAATCTGCTACTCTATTGATCCATTTGTCCACGATCTGTGTTGATCCATGTATACAAATCTACAAATTGCTAGTTTATCCCTGCTAGTTTCACCAATCAGACAAGAAGAAAAGAACCACCTGACGCTGCACTCACTCACTCACCCACACACCATACTGTACAAGTGTGTATATGCAGGGATACACTATGAGCTGACAGCAACTCTACATCCCACTGATCATATTCAAGTTTGAAATTATTATGTGCCCATGTTCTTTTGTACTTTCCATGACCATTAGAAGTACTTAGCAGGGACGATAAATTAATTTGTCTCATTTGTTTGTTTGAGCTAAATCACGTTCTATTATGCAAGTACTAGTAAAACTGAACATCATCGGGTGTAGACAGATTGCATCTACAGCTAGCACTTGACTTCTTGCTATTTGTTCTACTTCTGGTTGTTCCACCTATTTTCTGTTTTAGTAGCCTCTTAAGTTAAACTTGCACTTCACTTGTCGCTATTTGTTCACACTCCCAGCTTCATTTTGCTTCAGATTGGCATCTTCACCAGAGAGTTGTTGATCATTCCTTGGGTTGAGCATAATTTTCATCTATAACATCGTTCCATTGCAGGTACCATGCTACCTAATGTTTTCTTACACTTTATGATTTATTTATATGTTCTTGGTTATATTCTTGATACATTATCCTTTGCTGGTTGTGAAACTAAGAAATTGCTGGTTGCAGTTTTATTAATTTTTTTCGTGTTTAAAATAATAGTGATGGGTTCTAGAAGGGATAGAATTATGAACTTTATACTTCAAGAACAAGAAGAAGACGACGAACTTTTCTTCGTTTTGGTCCCCGCTATTTACTCTTGTCTTTATGAGGAAAAAAGACCAGTCGACACATCTTCCTTAACCGGTGCTATGAAGGTTAAGGAGATTCTTGAAGGACATGAGAGTTGGTCTAAGGTTCAATTTCGGATGGAGCCTGGAATTTTTAGATCCGTCTCAAATTATCTTAAGAGAGAGCATCTATTGGAAGGCACATCAATAGTAGATGTGGATGAGCAGTTGGGCATGTTCATGTACATGATTTCACATAACGCTATTAATCAAGATCTTCAATAAACAATTCCAACATAGCGCTGAAACAATTCATAGGAAAATGAAGGAGATTTTCAACATAATCCCAATTATAGTCCAGAGATTTGTGAAGGTTCCAAGTTCTCTCCAGCCCCATGCAAAAATCGTTTCGAACCCTCGCTTTTGGCCTTATTTTCAGGTGAACCACTATGCACCTATCTACTTATCAAAATCCTTTCTAAACTTATCCTTCTACATTTTAAAACCCACCAAGTTTGCTGTTTTTTGTATATGCAGAATTGCATTGGGGCAATTGATGGAACACATATCCCTATTACTATTGCCGAAGATATAGCTGCTCCATATAGGAATAGGAAAGGAACTCTTTCTCAAAACATGATGGTAGCTTGTGACTTTGATCTGAACTTCACATTTATTTCTTGTGGGTGGGAAGGGTCTGCATCAGATGCAGGAGTTGTCCGGTCTGCCATTAGCAGGGGGTTTCGAGTGCCCGCGGGAAAATTCTATCTCGTGGATGGTGGATATGGAAATACACCCTCTTTTCTTGCCCCATATCCAGGAGTCTGGTACCATCTCGGTGAATTTAGGAGGCGTCGGTCTTCTCATGCTGGTTATGCTGATTACAGAGAGCTTTTCAACCACCGACACGCACTTGCTCGGAACAGCATTGAAAGAGCAATTGGTGTTTTGAAGAAGCGATTCCAAATTTTGAAAGTGGGCAATCATTATCCCATTGAATCTCAAATGAAGATTCATGCTGCATGTGTTGCATTCCACAACATCATTCGAGGGCAAAACGGTGATGAGACGTGGTTAGATCACCAACCACCATTAATTCCACCAACTGCCTATGTTGATGTTCCGGATGGAGATGATGGCTACCACCAACACCAAGTTAATTCAAACAGTGGAAATGCTCTTAGAGATCAGATCGCACATCAGATGTGGCATGATTATAACAACTAGTAACACATGTTTGTCTTTGTAATTTCTATTTCTTGTTGAACATTTTGATGTATTGGTAGCTATGAGTAATTTAGTTATGAATCCGAGACCATATTGTTCTTAGTTTTATGTTATTTGATAATGTTGTACCTGTGAGTAATATAGTTATGAATCGGAGACCATATTGTTCTTAGTTTTATGTTATTTGATTCTGTTGTATTGTATCTGTTGGTTTAATATTGTAGATATGGTAAAATAAACATCAAGGGCGTCTTGGAACATGGTACTTGAGAAAGGCTTGTTAGATTTACTTGTCGAGCACAATGTTCCAATATATAGAGGTCAGAATGGGTGGGTCGCTGAAGGTTGGAGGAGTATTACAAATAAGTTCAATCAAAAGTTTCCATCTTGTCAGTACACAAAGCAACAAATCCAAGAGAAGGAGAAGGATATGAAAGCTAACTATAAGGCAGTTCGAGATGCCAGGAAGTTAAGCGGAACCGGTTGGAATGACTCCCTTAGCATGATCATTGCTGAACCAATAACATGGGATAAAATCAAAAAGGTAAAATATTTCAAATTGCTTGTTGTTTATTTGTGTTGCAACAGATTGATCTTAACCGTAGTTGCATTCAATAGGACTATCCTAGGGTGAGGAAATTTGAAGGAAAGCCATTCATGCTCTTCCCTGTATTGGCTTCACTATATGAAGGTATGATTTATTCTATCATTGTAGTGTAACTTTTGCTAGTTTATCCATCAACTAGTATCATTTAACCCCCATATAATGTGTTGATATGTTTTCATTTTTTGACCAGGAAGTATTGCTACAGGAGATCTCAACTTTGTGTCAATTCCACAAGTGGATATAACAAGCGACGATGTTTCTCCCACAAACTCCTCTAGCAATCATCATGGTACCATAAACCCTCCCTCTTCCATTCTGGATGGTGGTCAATCATCTAGCAGTATGAATATCCAAGGTTTCCCAAGAGGGGATGATATTGCACCTACAACAAGTGCTACCTCTGGACAAAAAGAAGAACCTGTGAAGAAAAGGAAACAAAGTCATGTTGCTCTAGTGTTAGAGGAGTACATGGACTTCCGAAAGAAGCAAACTCAGAAATTAGTTGAGGAGATGAAGGAGCCAAAGGAAGCTGACAAGTTCTCCATTGCAAACTGTGTCGCTGCACTGGAGCCAATGGAAGATCTGTCTACTGCGGAAAAATCAAAGGCGCTGCGGCTTTTCAAATGTCAGCGGAATCGTGAAATTTTCCTCAACACCAAGGACCCAAGCCTTCGGATCTGTTGGTTAAAAGACGAAATTGCTGCTTCCATGGAGAAAAACTAAGGTGAGTAATGTTAATCCAGTATTTTTATGCAATCTGATGCATTTTGCTTCGTACAGTTTCTCTTGTTGTTTACTCGATGTTCCTTGTTGCATTTTGCTTCGTACAGTTTCTCATGTTGTTTGATGAAATCAGTGTGCCCCCGCAACATCTAACGGCATAATGTATTTTACCTTGCAGCTGCTCGCACGCCATGGTCGCCTCACCAACCGTGCCCCCTTGACAACCTTTCCTGTCGGACTACATCGTCACATATAATCTAGTTATTTTTGCTTCGTGAAACTCCCAAGCTGCCATGTTATCTGTTCTGAATCTTGTGTTGTGTTGGTATTAGATCTAATGGCCAGTCGAATCATCTTGTTTCAGATATTTCCATATAAATTGCAATGTGTTTGATTGATCTTAATTGTCAAGTGTTTGAAATATGCTCCAGGATGTGAATTTGGATGACCTTGTTTACTTTGTATTCACTGTACACACATTTCTATGAAACAGAGAATTAATTTCCACGTTTGGAGTACTACATTCTTTTTTTCTAAGATAGGGATCTTGCTAGCTCTTTTCAATCGTGGCAAAACTTGTCTGATCGTTATTCACCAGTGATTCCCCCGCGCGCCCTCCCCCACATCCAAACCTGCATGGGGATATTCCCTGTAGAAGTGGGGATCCGCTTGGCTAGTGGAAACTCTCCCCCGTGGGAATGGTTCCCTGGGATATTTGCCCCTTACAACCAAATTAGCCCTTAGAGGACGAAGATGACAAGGAGGTTCCATTCCCGCAGGCTGGAGGGGGTGGAGGCGGCCATGGCGACGGCTCGCTGTGCTCCAACTCTCGGCCATGGAGCTGCTTCAATGGGGAAGAAAACAAGGAGGAGAATAACAAAAGGAAGAGAGGTGGTGGCGCAGGGGGAGAGAGGGGAGGCTAGGGTATCTAGAGGGCTCGGGGGAGGCTTTAAGGGAGAGGGGAGCAGGTGGGGTGGTGGGGGCCATGGCAGGGGAGAGGGTCACATTCTCAGCGTGTGCATACGGAGGAAAGAGACACGAGGAGAACGTGGGCTGGGCCAATAAAGGAAAGGAGTTGGGCCAGAAGTGGGGTTTCGGGCCCGGATAAGTTTTTTCTCCTGGAATTTAAAACCAGAAAAGAAAAAGAGAAGAAAGAAAAGAAAAAGGAAATAGACTGTTACAAATATTTTTATAGACAAAATTATATTTGCAAATATTTCCAAATTTGTGTTTTGCAAATAATAATATTTTAAGTGATTTATTTAAAACATGCAAGATGAACTGATGCATGATGATGCAAAAAAAAAGAAAACAAACAAATCAAATTGGGGAAAAATCCGGGCGGTTACAGGAGCTCTCACCCCTTCATATAGGAGAGCGGTGAGGTTGGGTCGTTGCCCCTAGGGGTGACTCCACCTCTTCCCTCTTAATGTGAGTGGAGCATCCACTCATGCCCACTATTTCTCTTTTAATCTCCACTCAAAAATCCCAAGGGTTTTTCTTTATTAAATAAAACAATTTAATTTCTTTTTAATATTTGTTAATTCTATTAACAAACATTAACACTTATCCCCTTATTTCATTTGTTAATTCTATTAACAACAATTGGCAACATTTGACAATTAATCCATTGAACTATTTCAATATTACCCGAAACAATTTCGGTGCTGTCCAAACTTTTCTCCGAAATTCCATGTCTACCCAAAAGCGTCGACAAACCTTAAGCGTGTCACCCTATGGTTCGTGAAGAATGTAGACATGACCGAGACACCTCTCCGATCAATAGTCAAGAGTGGGATCTGAAGATCCGTAATGACTCCTACATATTCGACGATAAATCTTGTGATCGTGTGAACCAAAAACGTCATAAGAAATTCCTTTTGTCTCGCGATAGTGTACTTGTCCGAGATCCAATCATTGGTATCATCTATACCTAGTTCGATCTCGTTCCCGACAAGTACTCTTTACTCGTTCTGTGATATGATATCCTTGTGACCTAGACACGTGCTTGCAAGCGGCGTCGATGTGATATCTCAGAGAGGGCCCAGAGTATATCTCTCCGTCATCTGGATGGACAAATCCCACTTCTTGATCCATGAGACTCAACTAATACTTTCAGAATACCCAACGCCACCTTTATAGTCACCCTGTTACGGTGTGATATTTGATGTCATCAAAGCATTCTTCCGGTGTTAGTGATTGACATGATCTTATGGTCTAAGGATTAGGATTACTTCGTATGCTCAGTACAACAATATAAACTTAATGACTTGATCGTATTGCTATACTTAATTTTGGTATGTGTTCATCATATCATTCTCCTAATGACGTGATCCCGTTATTAACAACATCCAATGTACATGATCTAGGAAACCTTGATCATCAGTTAATCAACAAGCTAGTTAAACAAGATGCGTTAACAGGAACTCTAATTTGTTCATTAGTCACACATGTATTAATGTTTCCAATTAATACAATTCTAGCATGAGAAATTAACATTTATCATAAACATGGAATAAGATAATAACCACTTTATTATTGCCTCTCGGGCATAGTCCTTTCAAGTCCGCATAGCAGGAGATATACTCTAGGGCCCACTCGGTGAGATTATGTCAAATGAGCTTGCAAGCATGTGACTAGGTCACCCGGACAAAGATAGTGTTGTCGGTAACGAGATCAAGCTAGGTATGGAGATATCTATGAACGAGTCTCGGACACACTAAGTATCGCTATGGCAAAAGGTTTAAGACTCGACGTCTAGGTTCGATCGACAAAAGTCATTCGTTATATCACAGGGGTTAATTCAAGGTGTCCAAGCCCACAAGTTAATCATTGATCGGAGAGTGGTCTCGATCATGTCTGTTATTATATCGAACCGGTAGGGTAACACACTTAAGGTGTTTCGACAAGACAACCGAAAAGTAAAGAGAACACCGGGAACGTCCCGGGAATGGTCTGATGGAGATCGGGCAGCGACGAAATAGTTTTTGGAGTCAGAATAAATTATATAATATGTGTTTAATATTAAGTAGTGTAATTAATAGTTAAATACTATTTTATTTATTTATTTTTGATTTTTAAAGGCTGATTATCCTAAATGGGCCTTCTGGTGGAAAGAAGGCCCATGGGGGCGGGCGGGGGGAGTCCCCCTCCTTGGTACGGATTGGGATGGGGCTGACCTAGGTGGGTCAAATGGGGCTCACCTAGGGCCGGCGGCTCCTTGGCCGACGCATGGGGGTGTGGGGTTTAGTCCCACACCGCCCAGCTGGCAAGTTGGACGCCCATCCTTCCCCTTCATATAGAGGTGCACCCCTGGCCTTTTAATTCACCAAATTAATTCTCCATTTCTCCCCAATTATGTGATTCCCTTTGTTGGAGTTGCGCCGAGGAGAGAGAGTTCTCTCCACCATACGCCCGCTGCCGTGCTGTTGGTGTTCCGGTCCAAGTCTTCGGTTGCTCGTCCTGGACTAGAGCTTTGGAGGTCGTCGTCTCCACCGTACGTGTGTGATGCTCTGCGAGGTGCTGCGCTAGCGGTGCTCGGAGGTCTACTTCCTATACACGACCTTGAAGTCGGCTTCGTCGTCTTCATCGTCATCGTTTGTGCGGGAACGTAATCCCCGTTTTCGGTCTACAAGGGTATGTATTCCAATCTCCGTCGTATTACTATATCTGCATAGTATAGATTTTGGCTAGTTTAAGGATATCGTTGCTAGGAAAATTATTGTTTTCTGCCTGCGATCCCCTTCAGTGGTTTCAGAGTCGATCTATGCATAGATATAGTTGTACGCTTTTAGAACCCGTGTTCTTCACGGGGACATAGTTCTATTATTTGCTACCCTCTAGCGTGCACTTGTGATTCCGACAGTATTGAGTTGATGAAGCGGCCCGGACCGACCTTACGCGTACGCCTACGCGAGACTGGTTCCACTATTGACATACGGCTGGTACCATATCTATGGCTGGCGGGTGTCTCTCTCTTTAGCTGGCTTTGCATTTTCAATGGAGGGCCCGAAAGGGATGCTTAAACATGCAATTAATGGATCGTTGTTGTGGTCATAAGTTTGTAGGTAAGAAGCGGTTCTTTTTACGACAGCCCCAAGCCACGTAAAATATGCGAAAGATAAAGTAGAACGTGTCTAACTTTATTTTGCAGGGGCAATGTGATATGGTCAAGGTAGGTTTATTAAATTGTTTATAAACTGTGGGCTCCAAGAAGACCATGGCGCATGGACCATATCAGGTCGCATTACATTTGATGTTTTGAGTGCACCTTATATTGTGTGATTGTTTACTAGTTACACGGCGGTAGTAATATAAGATGATCCCTCCAGAATAACACTATTTTTCTTCCTTCAACGTGCACCACCAAGAAAGTTCTACGTTATGAGGCAGGCCGTGACGATCGGGTGTCAGACATATCATCGTTCGCATACAGTGGGTGTAAGAAAGTTTTACACGAGCATTTACGTTGAAGGTTATTGTGGCGAGCCTAGCATGTGTAGACATGGCCTCGGAACACGGAGACCGAAAGGTCGAGCATGAGTCACATAGTTGTTGTGATCAACATTTCTATGTCTACCTTTGAAGTTGTGTTGCCGGCTCTGACGATGAGGGGTTGCGCAATGGATGGGGGTCGTGTAATCGCTGAAACGATTCATAGGGATGTTCGTTTGAGTGGGAGTTCTGATAGTTAATTTACTAAAATACTAGAACTCAAAATACTATGAACAAAGTCATATGTTGTTGCAAATTCCATTGTAGATGTCTCGCCCCTCGTTTAACCTAGGCCTGTTCCTTGAGAAAGAAAATCTTAAGACCAATGGGTCTAACTTCATGGCTTGGTTCCGCAACCTGAGGATCCTTCTCACTCCTCATAGGGTGGCTTACGTCACGGAAGCCGCCATAGGAGACCCTCCCGTAGACGACGCCTCCGATGATGAGAAGAAGGTCTTCCAGACCAAGTCGGAGGATTCCTCCTTGGTCCAGAGTGGCATTCTCTATGCCATGGAAGCCGACCTGCAGAAGCGCTTTGAGAAGATGAGTGTCTTTGAGATAATCTCTGATCTCAAGGCTGTCTTTGCGCCGCAGGTTAAGGCTGAGAGATATGAAACTTCTGAGCTTTTCTTCTCAGCCAAGATGGAAGAGCATAGCAGTGTGAGCGAGCACGTGGTCAAGATGTCTGGCTACGTTCAATGCCTGAACGCTCTCGAATGCAAGATTGATAGGGTGCTGCAATCGTTGCCCCCTAGCTACAAAGTCTTCATCATGAACTACAACATGCAGGGCATGGCTAAGTCCCTGGGTGAAGTGTTCGTGATGCTCAGGACTGCTGAGGTGGAGATCAAGAAGGAGCACACGCTGTTGATGTTCAACAAGACCGTCGATTTTAAGAAATCCGATGGCAACAGAAAGAAGAACTGGAAGTCCAAGAAGGATGGAAAATTTGTTGCCAGGCCTAAGACTAACAGATATGGTCCCAAAGCTGGCATGGAATGCTTCTACTGCAAGGGAGAGGGTCACTGGAAGCGCAAGTGCCCCAAGTACCTGGAGGATAAGAAGGCTGGCGAGATAGTCGACAAAGAGAAAGGTATATTCGATATACATGTTATTTATGTGTACCTTACATCCACCCGTAGCAACACTTGGGTATTTGATACTGGTTCTGTTGCTCATATTTGTAACTCTCAGGAGGAGTTGCGGAATAAGCGGCGCCTGGCTAAGGATGAGGTGACGATGCGCGTCGGCAACGGATCAAGAGTTGACGTGGAGGCTGTCGGCACACTCCCTCTACATCTACCATCGGGATTAGTTTTGGTTTTAAATAAGTGTTAGTTTGTACCGTCCTTGAGTGTAACATTATCAGTGGTTCTTTCTTGTTGCAACACGTATATTCATTCAATTCAGTATCAAGTGGTTGTACTATTTCGATGAATGATATCTTTTATGTTAATGCTCCCGAGAGAAATGGTTTATTATTGTTGAATCTCGATCGTAGTACTCACATCCATAACATAGATGCCAAGAGGATTAAACTTAGTAGTGATACTGCCATGTATATGTGGCATTGCCGTCTCGGTTATATTGGTATAAAGCGCATGAAGAAACTCCATGCCGATGGACTTTAGACTCATTGGATTTTGGATCCCTTGATAC
Organism: Poa annua; assembly: GCA_026929855.1. Lineage (NCBI taxonomy): Eukaryota > Viridiplantae > Streptophyta > Magnoliopsida > Poales > Poaceae > Poa > Poa annua. The sequence continues at coordinate 101,409,174 of CM049427.1, forward strand.
ATGCGAACCATGCCTAATGGGCAAGATGACCAGGACATCGTTCAAAGGTTTCATAGAACGGGCGTCAGACTTATTGGGAGTCATACATACAGATGTGTGTGGACCAATGAGGGTGTCGACACGCAATGGTTATTGTTACTTTGTCACCTTCACTGATGACTTGAGTAGATACAGATATATCTATTTGATGAAACACAAGTCTAAAACATTTGAAAAGTCAAAGAATTTCAAAGTGAAGTTGAAAATCATCTTAACAAGAAAATCAAGCACCTCCGATCCGATCCTGGTGGCGAGTATTTGAGTTATGAGTTTGGCACACATCTGAAGGCCTGTGGCATCGTGCCGCAACTTACGCCTGCTGGAACACCACAACGTAACAGTGTGTTCGAGTGACGTAATCGTACTCTATTAGATACCGCCTGGTCTATGATGTCTCATACCGATCTTCCCGTATCCTTCTGGGGTTATGCGTTAGATACAGCCGCATTCATTTTAAATAGGGCTCCGTCCAAATCCGTAGAAACGACACCATATGAGTTATTGTATGGTAAGAAGCCTAAGTTATCGTTTATGAAGATCTAGGGTTGTGAGGCGCATGTTAAGAAATTGCAGCCTGACAAACTCGAACCAAAATTGGAGAAATTCTTCTTTGGAGGATATCCACGGGAAATCGTAGGATACACCTTCTACAACCAAGCTGAGAGCAAACGTTTGTCGCGAAGAACGGTACTGTCGTGGGATTGTCACGACAGATGTTTCCGGGTGGAAACTTGAGATGAGGGGCACGGCAACTTCCAACATCAGTAGCTTGTCTAGCGTGGCGTGGGGAAACAAGGGTTTACCCAGGTTCGGCCCCTCGTCTTGAGGCAAAGACCTACTTCCTTCTTCTGCTTTATTACTCTGGGTTTCGAGGACTCGGCGCCTTTCCGGGTCTCGAGATTACAATGGTGGACTTAGAACTTAGATCTCTAGGAACCAGGAGACCCCCTTATATAGGTGGTGGGTCTCGCCGGAGATACAAAGCCGGGGTCCGGGTTCCTATCATACCCAGACTCTATCTTAATCCTCTAAGTGTCCGCCTTCCTTAGCAGGACTCCGTCTTGTACTTGGTCTCCAACCTTCTGGATCCTTCTTGATTGCGAGCCAAGGCACACGTTGCACCAGCTTACGTGTCACCCGGCCCATGTCTTATACTTGATCCGGCCTAGGCTCTTGCCAGGCCGGCTTATCATCTATGTCAGTGGGCCTACCGGGTTATGACCCCCCCAATAGTAGCCCCCATGATAACTTGGATATCAGACTGGAATTGCTTCACCTTGCGCTCACGGGCGTATTACGGGGGAAGCCGTCAGTCCTTTTGTTCGAGTTATCTGAAAAACAATTAAACAACTCATTAGAGAAATCAAGCTCTTGGGCATCTATTCGTCGGCTCTTACTGGCCGCTTGCTCGTAACCCGGTCACCACTTGCCGACTTTCACTCTAAGACTTAGCGTTTCTCAACTCTTCTTTTCTCTTCTGGTCGGTCAATATTCCGGTCAATGCTTATTCTAATACTGGTCTTCGTGGGAATCGAGGAGTCGGGGAACTGTTCCAATAGAACTAGATACTGTCAGGAGATGAGATCCATCCCTGGATTTTATTCCCCAACACTCATCATTGTACCCACATTTTTCCCGTTCTGCCCCTAGGTCAACGCCATTCGGGGATAAATAGGTTGGGACTGAAGAAAAGATCTCATTTCACCCCGTGTGCTTCCACTTCACCTTCTTCCTCCAGCCAAGCTCGCCTCCGAACCCCACACCCTGCGCCTAAGCTCACCGGCCGTACAGCTACTCGCTCGCTTCCCGCACTTGCATCCGCAACACTGGAGCTACTCACACTACTTTAACTGCCTCAGATCCAGATCCTATTCATTGCCGCCGCGGCCGCCGCGGCTGCTAGTCTCAAGGCCAAGAAGGGGAGTGCTTCCACCTCCGACGGCGGCGCTCCGCCCGTCACCTCAGGGAACTGGAGCGCATCCACCATGTCCAACGCTAAGCTTCAAGATCTGGTTGACGCCAGCGACCTCCAGACGCAGAAGTCCATCCAATGGCGGGCTCCTGTGCGCGATCGTCCCCACCCCTCATCAAGGCGAGGTAATAGTGTTTGCCGATCATCTCAGTCGCGGTTTTAAGCCTCCGGGCTCTTTCTTATTCCGTTCTCTTCTTTAGTACTACGACCTTAGGCCCCAAGACCTTGCTCCCAATAAAATTCTCTCTCTTTCCAATTTCATGGTTCTCTGTGAAGACTATCTTTAAATCGAACCCTCCGTCGATCTTTTCGTCGAATTCTTCTATTGTAACCCACAACGCTCCTCTGCTGGCGGTCCTCTGAACATTTGCGGAGGAGTCGCGATTCAACGTCGCCTTGACGGCATTTTCCCTTCTCTGAAACTTGCCAGCCACGTGAGGCCTGGCAGTCTACCTTTTTCTACTGTAAGGACACCTCTCCCAAAGGCCAACCCCCTCTGCCGGGTTTCCGGGTCGAGCCGTTGGAGCTGGGGGAAATGGTGAACTCATATGCCAAATACCGTGTTTCCTTGGCCCCCTTCATCTCCAAAATTCGTGCTCTTAAAGCTCACGGGCTCAAGGGAACCGATTTAGCGAAATGTTGGGTCGGGTGGTGCATCAAACCTTTGTCGATCTGGCTCAAATTCATCTACGAATACTCCAATTTTCCCAGCGACCCCCTGCTATACACCACTCGCGAGCCGAAAGGCGCGGACATGGTCAAGACCGCAAAACGCCTCTTGATGGAGACTCTGGCCGAAGTAGAACAGGACGGGCTTCTCCCTTTCTGTTCGGAGAATCGGCCTCCCACGGTAACACATGCTTTTCTTTTCTTGTTTACTTTGCCTAACTGACCGCGTCTCTTTTATCTGACTAGCTTTGTGCCTTTTTCAAGATACTGATGACTGGTGGAAAGCCACCGACGAAACCCCTTCCTCCTCCGACCAAGATGAAGACGAAGAGGAGGAAAACTCAGAGGCCGAGGAGGGAGCTAGACAAGAAGGTGAGCTGGACCCGCTTAGCCGGCTCTTCATCCATCTACTGGAAGACGATCTTGAAGACGAACTTCCCTCTCATTCCCGTATTCTGTCAGGTCACGATGACCAAGGCGCTGCGCAGGCTGCAGCTCCACCCCCGTCTCCACCGGCTCGCCAAAAGCGAATCCGGACTGCGGTACGCATGATATCCAACACTCGTTTCTTCGAACTTGAAGCTGCTGCTTCTCAAAGCCGGCCTTCTGCACAAGATAAGGAAGAGGCGACTCCGAAGCGCCAAAGGACGCGTTCTTCTACTTCATCGGACGAGCTTTCTTCAGGTATCCCTCTAAATCCTTCTCCTCGCAGGCGCTCAACCCCTCGAGCCTCTCGCGATGTGTCTTATACTTTGGCTGGCAACGTCCGGGTCTCTAAATCCCGGTCTCTATCTTGCTCTTAAGATTCCGGCTCGGACGTCCCCCTCTCTGACTTTACGGTGAAAGGGGTAAGTCTTTTTCCTCCTTTACTCTTTAAAGTTTATCTTTCTTTTCCTTGCATGCCATTTATATACTACCTTATCTCTATAGGGCCAAAACCGTACTGGAAGATGAGGAAGAAGCTCCCAAGCAGGCTGAACCCTCTCTTCCCAGGTCTCCAATTCCTGAGCCTCCATTTCCTAAGTCTGAAACCTGGGCTGCGGTGCCGGTTGATGAAAATCTGGTTCCCCCGACCACGTCTGGCTCTCCTCCGAAGAATAAGTTGCCTACCGTCCCTGAGGAGGGCGACGTCGTGGTTACCGGCTCTGGAGTCTCGGGCCCCAAGGCCTCATCTTCTTTGATGGCCAAAATTACAGAGCCGGTGTCTGAGCCGGTGTCAAAGGGCAAGGAAGCGTCAAAGGCTCCCAGAAGAAGATTAACGTCATTATGCCAGAGGCGAGCCCCCTGAGGACAATGGATTTCCCTGCCGTCTTCCAGTATATACATGAACGCCTATCAGGGCTCCGGAAGGAGGAGTCGGGGATGAGGTGCTATCTTCACACGCGCTTTAACGTACGTTTCCTCGCTGTTCCCTATCTTTAGTAGTCCCCAAGTGCCGAGCTTGTACTTTGTAGGTCCTTAGTGCTTGCCAAGTTTTTAGGGAACACTAGTTGTAGTAGTAAAATCTTCACTGTAGTCCCCAAGAGCCGGAGTTGTAGCTCAACTAGACTCCGGGTCTTCCTGAAACATGTCTTGTATATCTTTTTTCAACTAGGTAGTCCCCAAGAGCCGGAACTAGTGCTAGCAGTGTTCTGGGTCTTATTTGAAAAACTTCCAATACTTGTTTTTCTCTTTTAGCTCTAAATTTAGTAGCCCCCAAGTGCCGGGTTGCTCCCTGCGGCTGCCTGGGACTTATAACAATTTGAGCGTCTTGACTGTAGTTTGTTTTTGTGAGCTATGCGCTTTTCTCCGGGTTACCTTAATTTTGCCTCTATCCTTACTGCTTCCTTTGCATGTCTTAGGAATATACTGCAGAGAGCTCTCAAAAGAACAGTGATGCTCGCCATCAACTGGCTCAGGAGGCTGGCCTTCGTGAAAAGGCTGAGGAGCAGATCAAGACGCACGAGGAGACGATTCGTCGGCTCATGCTTGAAAATGAGACCTTGCTCCAAAAGTTGAAACCAGGAAAAGGTTATCCAAATTCAAGATGTGGCCATGAAGAAGATTTCCATAGAGCTTGAGAAGGTCAAGAAATGTGTCCATAACCTTGCCATTGCCGTCTTTGGTAAGTTGACTTCTTGCTTTTTGGATTCCGGCTTTGATTTTCATCCTCTCTTTTTTTTGTTTTCTTACGTCGTTTGTTGCAGGCAGAGCTCAGGGGGTTACCAGCAAGACGACCATGGAGAAGGTCCAGGCGACCTATGGGGTCACTCGCCGGCTTTACTTTGGCTGTGCTGAGATGATCAAGGCAACTTCGTCTTCTAGGAATCCTCCACCGAGCCTGCCAGATTTCTTGGCTGCAACCTCAACTGTGCCGACTCTGATGCGACGCTAGAAAGCCTCCTCTTGTCGTAAGGGTGCAATTCGGGTGATGGCTCTTGCCAAGGCGTACTATCCCAACATTGACCCGGAGTTGCTTTCCAAGGGCTTCCCTGAGTTCCAAGCAGATGGCAAGAAGTATACGGCCAAGCTATTTGGTAAGCTCGTGAAATCCATTCGGCTTCCAGCCTGCCGTATCGCCGAGGGACTTTCACTTGACGACTTCCAATCCTCTTATGATGATGCGAACTGTGCCGTGACGAAGGATCCTCCTGAGCCGTTCAACTTGTGGAAGCCTGTGGAAGACGCGCCCCAGATCTTCGTGCCATACACGCCAAGTGCGAATCCTTCAAGCTCAACTCCTGATGTGCCTGCACCTTGCTGTCCTTCTGATCTTGACGGCTTTGAGGCTTTGAGGCTTTGTCCTCGGTCATTTTGCAAAAAGCAGCGGGCGAGGCTACACAGGGTACCAAGGACCTTGGGCACACCTCTGCACCGGAGTCTGGGTCCCCATAGACCGCCCTGATATCCCAAACACCGATTCTTGCGCCGACTTTCAAACTTTTGGCTTGTGATGTTGCTGAAAAATAATCCATTGGCCTTCTTGGCCTGTAATAGGTTAGATAATATTATGTTAAGTCTTACTCTTGAATGCGCCTTTGTGTGATGCTGAAGAACATGCTTATTTATATGATGTCCGGCTTTTGCGGAATCTACAAGTCTTATTTGGTTTTGATGACCCTTTTGGTTTCTTTAGCTCTCCGCATAGCAGGCTTTCTTATGACATCTTGTGTGCGTAAAACTCTAGGTCAATCAAGATCTGCTAAGTCCCCATGGGTCTCATAGTCAGATTGAGAGCCGGACTTTTAACATCAGGTCATTGTGGCGTCTTTGCCGGGTTAGAATAGCATCAAACTAGCAGGCAAGTATAACCAAGAACATTGTGGCGTCTTTACCGGGTCTTGAGTTTTCAATTTATAACTTCTTGTTAGTAAGCCCCCAAGACCCCTCGCTGTATGAAAGATGAGGATCTGAACTTGACAAACTCTTTTCTTTAGAGAAGTCTCTCTTTTATTGATCATATAATATGTACATAGCTAGCAAGCCGCCTCATTTAAAATCTTCCAGACCCCTTAGATACCCTAGTAAGTGATGGTTGCTAAGCGTGTGGTTGGTGAATCCCCAAGAAGAGGGTGTGAAGTAGCAGAGCAGCAAGATTTCCCTCTGTTATGAAACCAAGGTTATCGAACCAGTAGGAGATGCACGCTCCCCTCGAGGTGTCAACGGCGCCAGAAACTCTTGGTGTGGCATCGGAGACGTGGAATCTGCACACAATACAATCAAAGTATTTTGCCCCAACTCAATGGTGAGGGTGTCAATCCCACCGGCTTGCTGTAACAAAAGATTAATGTATGTGTGGAAGAAAGATGTTTGTTTGCAGAAAGTAACAGGTTTGCAGTTGTGGTTTATCAGATTAATGAGAAGGACCAGGTTCCACAGTTCACTCGTGGTGTCTCTCCATAAATAATAACATTCATCCATGCGTGGTAAACAAATTACAGCTATGCAACTGACAGAATAATGATAAGCAACCCAATGCATATACTAATGATTTGGTGTCTAGTGTGAGATTCATTTGGGCATTACAATAATATACATAGACGAAGTACTATTGTTTTCTCCCTAGTAGAAACAACACATCTACAAACTTAGAGCTTTCTGTCACTGCCCCAGATTAAATAGAGACATGAACCTACTATCGAGAAGAAATACCCCCTCTTGGTTACGAGCATCTACTTGGCCAGAGCATACACAAGTAACGGAGAGCATGCAAGATCATTAAATAGCACACACATGATATATTATGAAGCAATAACTTTAGTTCTCAATATTCATCGGATCCCAGCAAACACAACATGAAGAATTACATAAAAATGATCTTGATCATGATAGGCAGTTCACAAGATCTAAACATGATAGCACAAGAGGAGAAGACAACCATCTAGCTACTGCTATGGACCCGCAGTCCAAGGTAGACTACTCACGCATCAGTCCGGAGGCGGTCATGGCGACGTAGAGGCCTCCGAGGACGATTCCCCCTCCTTGCAGGGTCCGGGGAGCAGTTCTGGTCTCTCCCGAATTGGTGTTGACGACGGTGGCGGCTCGGGACCCGTGGAGGAAAAAGTGTACAACCGTGCTCTGTTTTTAGGTCAGGGGGGTATTTGTAGGCGAAATACCTAGGTCGGTGGGCGCCCGAGGGCTCCTCCTCACCTCCTGGTGCGGAAGGCAGGTGGGCCGCGCCACCAGGTGATGAGGGCGCCTCGCGGCCCCTCTTCGTCTCGTCTTCGGTTTTCCTGGACGCATATATTTCAAAATAAATACTGGTTGGCTCGTTTCTAATTTGGCGGATATTTGGTTAAGAGCTTTTCTGAAACCAAAAACAACAGAAAACAGAGAACTTGCACTGTGGCATCTTGTTAATAGGTTTGTCCCAGAAAATGCATAAAACTATATAAAATGCATATAAAACATGTAATAACATGATATAACATAGCATGGAACACAAGAAATAATGGATACGTTGGAGACGTATCAGTAAGGAAAAGAGCGCGTGTGAAACCTGCTGCTTTCAAAAAAGATACAAAAAAGGGTGGAACCCGTCTCCTCCGGGTTCTCCTACTGTCTATGTGTAGTATGGCCAAAGCTCTGCTATGTTCCAGGGCTTGTCATTTTCTGTCATTGGATATCTTGTATGGTCTGTGTTATTTCCTGTCAATTTAGTTTCTTCTCTGATATCCACCAAGTAGTAAGATCCATTGTGTAAGTTTCTGCTGACCACGAAAGGTCCTTCTCATGGAGGGGTGAGCTTATGAAAGCGGCTTTGTTCTGAGCTAGTCTTAGAACCAAGTCTCCCTCCTTGAAAGTCCTTGATCTAACCCTCTTGCCTCCTCAAACATGTCAACTGAATTTTGCCGGGCTTGCTCATTTTCTGTGTCCACATAGTTTGCAACCCTTGGAGAATCATGAAGGATATCACTGTGTAAAATGGCCTCTGCGCTATAAACCATGAAAAAGGGTGTGAAGTCTATTGACATGATTGGGGTTGTGTTGATGCTCCAAACAACTGATGGTAGCTCCTCTTCCCAGCACCCGACTGCCCTGATCAATGGAACCCAGAGTCTTGGTTTTACGACTCTGAGTAGCTCCTGGTTTGTTCTCTCCACTTGACCGTTTTATTGGCGGTGTGAAACTGAAGCAAGGTCAAGCCAGATCCCGTTCTCCCCGCAGAATTTCTGAATGTCACCGAGTGAGAAGTTGGTCCCGTTGTCCGTGATGATGCTGTGAGGGTACCCGAATCTGTATATAATTTTCTTCAGGAACTTGACTGCTATTGCTGCTGTGCAACTAATGACGGCTTGAACCTCGACCCACTTTGTGAACTTGTCCACTACCACTAAGAGATGTGTTTTCTTGCCGGGTGATGGCTGGAAAGGTCCTACCATGTGCATACCCCATACTGCGAAATGCCATATTATTGGGATGGTCCTTAAATCTTGAGCCGACACGTGAATTTGTCTTGCGTAACGCTGACATCCATCGCAACCCCGGGCTATATTCTCCGCGTCTGCCAAAGCCGTCAACCGGAAGAAGCCGTGTCTGTATGCCTTGGCTACCATTGATCTTGTTGATGCGTGATGTCCGCAATCTCCTGAGTGGATTTCTTGTAGGATTTGCCGGCCTTCTTCTGGTGAGACACATCGTAGAAGAACTCCTGACGTGCTCCTCTTGTGTAACTCGCCATTGATGATGACATATGACTTAGCCCAGCGTACGATTTTTCTTGCAAGTACTTCGTCTTGCGGTAGCTCTTCTCGCAGCAAATAAGCCAGATACGGCTCTGTCCATGACGGGGTTTGGTGTAGGCGGCAACCAACTGGGACTGCTAGCTCTTCTTCTGTTGGAAGCTTGACTGATGGATGATATAACTTGGATTTGAACACGTTGGGTGGCACCGGCTCTCTCGTAGAGCCGAATCTTGATAAGGCATCAGCTGCCTCGTTCTTTCTTCTGTCAATGTGTTCCACCTGATACCCGTGAAAGAACGCGGCTACCCTGTCAACTTCTCTTCTGTATGCTGCCATATTGGCATCCTTTCGATCCCAAGTCCCTGATACTTGTTGGGCGACTACGTCTGACTCACCGTAGCACATGATCCTCTTGATGTTCATCTCCTTGGCGACTGTCAGGCCGTGTAACAAAGCTTCATACTCGGCAATGTTGTTTGTTCATGGCTCAAAGTGTATCTGTAAGGCGTAACTTAGTTTGTCTTCTTTTGGCGAAGTTAAAACTACGCCGTCTCCCTGTAACATCCTCCCAAATTTCACAAAAAATTAAAACTTCCAATTTGCATCCATAGTAGGCATCATATCATTGCATTTTGCATTTGCACCATTGTTATGAATGTTGAAAGAATTAAAAACTATGATTTATAAAAGTGTTACAAAATGCTTTCAAATGAATTAGTTTGGTAAAGTTTAGTTTTAATTTTTTTACAAATTAATTTGAATCCATTTGGTATTGTGAATCAAAAGTTATGCAATTTCAGAAAAGAAAAAGAAAAGAACAAAAAAAAGAGAGCCAGCCCAACTTCCTTCCTCGCGAGCGCGCAACTCGCTACGACCCAACTCCGGCCCAGCCCACGGCTCGCTCCCTCTCTCTCTGTCATGCGGGACCTACGTGCTGACGTCAGCCATGACATATGGTCATCAACCTCCCGAGCAAGATTTTCCTGGACGCGGAGTCCGTTTCGATCTCGAGTAAAAAGCGAGCCTTGTGCTCCACGATCTCTTCCCCGTGCGCTGCCTATTTAAACCCAGCCCCCGCCGCCTCTACTCGCACCCCAAAACCCTAAACACCTCACCCCAGGGCCGCTCGAACGAAGCTCGGCGCCGCCGCCATTGCCGCCGCCGTGAATTGCAAGTTCCGGTGAGTGCCGATCTCCCCGAGCCCTCTCTTTTGTCCCATATTCCATGCCTCGTCCGTGCGTGTGTGTATGACATCGCCGTTTGTCTTTTTACGCAACAGAACGAGCCATCGGTGAGCAATATTGGTTGGATTTTCCTGAATTCAAAGAGATAGTTGAGAAACATTGGCACCACACAGGGATTTATAAAAATGCAGCTCAGGATATGACAGCCAGGTTTAAATCACTGAGATATGGTATAAAGAAATGGTGCAAGACCATTTCTAATCTCTCAATCACTATTGATAATTGCAACTATGTTTTAGCAATGATTGATGGTTTGGAAGAACAAAGGGCCCTTTCAGTGCCAGAGAAAAACTTCAGCAAAAAGCTCAAAGCCCATCTATACAAGCTTTTAGAGGCTAAGAGGCTTTATTGGCGAAAGAGAGCTAATATAAGATGGGCCAAGTTGGGAGATGAAAATACAAAGTTTTTCCATGCTATTGCCACACGGAATTATAGAAATAACAAAATTGTGTAACACCCCAATTCTCTTAGCTTTAGCATTGTGGTGTTATTCTAGTGATAATTGAAAACACTCAAAACCACAACAACTAAAACAAAATATCCACCATTAGGATCTTCATGGTTGTTAAAACTTAGCCAAATTAGGAGCTATTATTAAGAAAACCCTAAATAGTTTTTGACATGCCTTTGAAACATTTTCATATAGGTCACATATACTTCCATACCCTGTTCTAAATTATCACAAAAGAGGTTGTTTGCATATTAATCTCACTAGCTTTAGTAGTCACCAAAATAACATGACCATTTGGGTGATTCCTTTCTTTATCACCAAAAGTTTTCTTTTCTTTAAAAGCTAAATGAGATAATTAAATTAGTCATTTGTAAGTTCAGTACCTTCTCTTAATTTAGGTAAGTTTGGGGTGTAGACCCATTTTACTTTTGTGGGTCATATTTGAATTATTCAAACTTAGATTTTCAAATTCATTTGAGCTATTCACTCAAAGCTTTCGCCTTCTATTTCTCTCTCACTCTTTTCTACTCCACCTGCTGGAAGAGGAGAACAGCACCCCCTCCTGGTCCCACATGTCATGGACTAGGGTGAACCTCTCCTCTCTTTTCTTTTCTTTTCTTTCTCACCCAATCCGAGCCCCTCTCCTCTCTTCTCACTGGCCAACCCGTCCCCTCCCGACCAACATCCTCTCTGCCCCTCTCCACCGCCCCAGAGGACCAACCAGAACTCCCCTCCCCTTCCCCAAACCGCCCCTGCCCGAGGGAACCCGAGAAACCCGCCCCTGGTTTTGGAGCTGCCCCCAGCTCGCCCTCTCCTCTTAAAACCCTACCCAAGGTTCCCCCACTCCTCCTCTGCTCACCCATACCACCCTCACCCAAAGCCACGCTCTCTCTCGAGCTCTGGAAGAGGAAATCGCCATCGGAGACCGAGCTCTTCCCACGGTATTCATCGTCGATCCTCATCACCTTTCTCTGCCATTCTTGTCCCCTCGAGCGCGCCCCGTCGAGATCTAACTCCCCCTGCCCTCCTTTTCTCTTCTAGGTGTCCGTAGCCGTCGCGCTCATCCTCGACCCGAGAAGCTCGCCACCGCCGTCGCCATGGTTTCCGACGTTGCATGCAAGCGTTGAGGGCACCGTCGAGCTCGCCATCGTTCCCTCCGTCGATCTCCACCCTTCCCCTGGCCCAGCGTGGTCTCTGGTGAGCGCCAGCGCCACCCTCTCCCTCCCCCTCGTCTGGTTCGTCCGCGCTGCGTCGCGAGGAGGACGACGACTGTGGACCGTAGATCACGAGATCTACGGCCAGGTTTGAACCTCCCCGTGCGCGCGCAGCCGCGCGCGTTTGGGCCGGCCCAGCTCCGTCCCCGCGCGATTTCGCGCCGTTCTGCGTGGCCTCTGGGCCGATTTGGCCCAGATCTGGCCCGTTCGGCCTGTTCCCCTTTTATTCTTTTTCCTGTTAATTTTCCAGTAAATATAGAGTTTAACTTTAAATCATTTGTGGTAAATCTGGAGTGGCTAAAATGATGGGATAAATTTTGTAACCTGCATGCACGTTTTCTTAACCATGTGGCATTGGATTTGGTCCAAAATGTGTTTCCTGTTGAGTGTTAAAATAGATCTAGTAAAAAGTATCTATTACACCATTTGTTTAATAACTTGGGTTCTGTAAATCCAAATCATGCAATCTTGGATCTGTTGGAAAGCTTGTAAAAATGTCTACCTAGATTGGTAAATCTTTCATGCAGGACATTATACTAGAAAACGTTATATTTACTCTAAGAATCACATCAGCAGGTGTTTGTTGATTTTTAACTCTTCAATAAAAACACTTTTTGAGGTAAATCCAATTGGAAGTGCTAGATATGTGTCGGAGGTATCACATACTACAAATGTGGATTTTCCAGTTACTTGATAATTCTTAGTGAATAAATCCCTGAACAACAGTGAAATAATCTCTTTAATTGCATTTCTGAAATTTCAGAGATTATGACATGTCTAGTTTTAATTGGTGGAGCCACCTATGTCCATCAAAATATGTTAAGGATAATTTTGTGGGATAGCCACAGGTTTTATCTAACTCACCCCACTGGGTTCACACCAAAATAATTCTTATTATTTTCTGCACATAAATAATGGTCAGAAGTATGTTTTATTTTAAAACTGGGATAACTTGAGCTAGGAGTATCCAAATTTGATGAATAAAATCTTCACTTAAAGAGAAAACTCATATCTCACCAGAAAGGTTAATTATGCATTCAGGAGATTTATAAAACTGAACCTATCCTATGTTTGAGTTTGACATCAGCAGCCCTTATCTGATTTTTAATTATTGTTTGGTGAAGAGTTTTTATGCACAACTAATTTTCAGAGTTCCCCATGATTGTTAGGAGTAATGTGATAGAAGGGTTTAATTTTAGGAGCAGCACCTTAAGAATTATGCTTAAAACATGTAAACAACCCCTAATAAATATTGGATGCATTAGTTGTGTTTTCTGCTTGTGATGCTTGATGTTTGTTGTTATATTTTAAATTGTTATCAACTTGCATTTTAGGACTTACGCTAGTCTCGTCTGTTTTTCATGTTACGGTAGAATCGCAACCCGAGGAAGAGCAGTACGAGGTAGCTGAGCACGACTTCGCCGAAGAGCAAGACCAGGGACAGTATCTTGAGCAAGGCAAGCCCACCTCACCATTTTGATGAAATCTTATTATTTTATCAAGCATGTTTTGTTTTCAAAATAATGCATGTTTTACTTCTTTTGTGGCGCCTTGCCACCCGAAAACTATTTTTCCCATATATTGTTTGACCTAAGTTACCTACTAGAATAGCTGTAGGTATTACAAGAAGAGGTTTACTTGTTGAGTCTTGTCATTGAAGGCTCTATAAAGAAGATTAAGTTTTCAAATAGTATATTCTGTTATCTTACCTCAAAACTATAGGATGGGGACCCACTTGACAAAAATGTTTTATGGAGGAAAACCCGAGCTGCTGGGAGTAGTCGGAAGTGTGGAAGTTTGTTTTTGAAAAACAAAGTACTGCCCTAGCAGCCGCTCGAACAATTAACCCGTGCAACCACACTACCTGACATGGGTAGGGCTTAGCCGGAAGCTTGTCTGTTTTAGTGTTGGGGCTCTCACACTTTCTATGAGGGCTGGGCCCTCGAAGCCGGGTTGTCGTCCGGAAGAGACAATACACTGTTGAGGACCAACAGCCGGACGATTACGTCAGGTCTCCTGACGTGGCGGTGTGGTGTCCCGAGGAAAGACCATGAGGTCTGGTGGAGCACACGGTGCCGAGGAGAACAAGCCTACCGGGAGTCCCCGATACTAGGGTGGTCATAGTGGAAAGTTTTGATCGTGTTATCCGGACCCCCACATGCTGTCGTATGACGGGCCGTGGCAGACACGGCGGAATAACCGATAGGTGTGGGTAAAGTGTGCAACCTATGCAGAGTGTAAATCTATTCGAATAGCCGCGTCCGCGGTTATGGACGGTTGGAAAGGCCACTGATCTAGGCGTATGGGCAATTTGGTTTAAAAAGAGAAATGTTTCCGGAGAAAACAAAGAGACATGAAAGAGGTACCTGGGAGGTACGGAATTTGGGTGAAGATGATTGATCTCGGGGAGACAATCAGTCCGATCTCAAGGAAGGAAAAAGGGTTACCCCTATCCTAGTGTTTTAAAAGACTTTTATAAACGAAAGTTTTGAACTTGGATATGTCCTTGCTATATCTAAGAGAAGAGAGTTCTATCTCTAAATGTTTCTTCAACAAAGATATAGAGATGTCGTATTCTCTATGTCTAAAATCATGGTATTTGAAAACTGAGCCCTATAGTCGTATATATAGCAGCCATCCCAGTTTTCCAAAAGTGTTTTTCTTGCACTATCATGAGGATTTAAAACTAAAGGTGGTCTTGCGAGTACGTAATTGTACTCATGTGGCTCTGTCCCTGGATATTCAAATGTCCAGATTGCAATGAGGAGGCCTACATCGAGGAGGAGGTGTACGACGACGACTTCGCCACTTAGCTGTCACCGGTCAACTGCACTTGTGGGAATCTGCGCTCGGAGATGTGAAGAGCCGTCGCTAGCCACGAGCTTCCGCTATCTTAGTTAATTCCGTCCTACGTGACGAGGTTTGTTGACTTTGGTCGTATGACCGTCTATGTGTTGTAAGACTTTTATTCGTACGACTTGAATGATGTAACTCTTTGATACCTATGTTGGTTATGTGATTGCGATGCACTGATCATTGGGATCGTGATCTCTTACATAACGTGGGCATCGCGGACTTGTCCGAGGGGTCCCTACAGACTTGGTATCAGAGCCATCGTTGACCTTAGGAGACTTTAGCTAGGATGGGCGTCGACGTCACGCAAAAATGTTTTTTTCCTAAATAGCTAGGAGAAAAATACTTAAAATATGCAGAATCTACTGCTACTCCTCACTCCCCTCTGATATTATTCACTGATTAATTTTATACCTGCATTAAATCTTATGATTTTACCTGTTTAAAAATTTGATTCATCGTTCACTAATTAAACCTCCATTTAAAATTTTGTGTAGATGAGCGGACAGTTCTCGTCATCGATTCAGTTGGGAGCTGTGCTAGATACCGGAGTTTCGCGTCTGTTCCAGGCAGACCTACTCCAGTTGACCCAGCACCTGAGGCGTCCGCTACCTGAGCTGCTGATTGGACGCTGTCTACCCATGGTGGGAGATGAGCTGTCCTGGGCGGTGAGGTGCATCCTTCGAGGGCCATTGGTGCCACCCTTCGCCGAGGAGCTGGTTGAGGATGCCCTTGCATCTACTCAGATGGGAGCATTCGTCACCGTGCTGCGGAGAGCTCTCGCCCGCTTGGTGTGTGCTCATAGTTCCGAGCTGGGCGGCACCCGCTTTGAGTTTTACTCTGGCTTGGACGAGCAGAGTAACCCTGTGCCGCCGTGTCCCCACCCCATTCTCGGTAACCACTTGGCCGAGCTGGGACTCCTCGTCGAGTACACCCAGTCCCAGCTGGTCGTTAGTCGGTACGAGAGTGACCTTCACCGTCTTAATCATGACGGAGCTGAGGTGCGGATCTCGACAGCTGAGCTAAGGATAGAGGACTTGGAGACGCAACTCGAGGCCTCTCAGGACCAGCTGAAGACCCTGGAGCTGAAGCTCAAGGCCTCGGAGGAGCGTTTAGCGGAGTCCCAGGCAGAGCTCAAGATAGAGCGCAAGGAGCGCCGTTCCACCTTCGCACGCCTCCAGACTACTCGTTTCTACAGGTTCCAGCTTGACGGGATGGTTGACATGCTCAGGTCGACCGTTGATGCTCGAGACGAGCGGATCAGCGAGTTGGAGAGTAAGGTGGAGGCTCTGAGCAAGGAGAATGATGATCTTCTGCCTGAGGATGAGGACCCTACCGAGGACATTGATATGGAGCCCGTGAGCGAGCAGGATGATGACGACCTTCGAGGCGAGGATGCTGAGGACTCGGGAGCTGTGATGTCTGAGGACGAGGACCCCGACGAGCCACCCTTTGACGGTGACGCTGCCGTGGACGTGGAGTAGTTGATTGCGCAGTATCTTTTGGGTTAGGACCGAACCATCGCGATAAGTGTATGCGATTGTGTGGTCTAGTTAGCGTGTGTGTGCCTGGATGATGTAAGAACTATGTCGGTCAATGTTTTGTGGTTGTGTACCTTGTGATGATGCTTTTGGAACCTTGCTATGGATGGAATCATGTCTTTTTAGGAATTTTGTCTTGCTGAAATTTGTATGTTTTTGTGTATGCTTGATGAACCCTTTCCAAAAACTTGTTTTAAAAGTTTCTTAGTAGAATGATAATGTGTGTTTATTTCTGAAATTCAGAATGGCAAGGGATCCACCCCCACCCCCACCACCCGAGCCATCTATGGCTCAGGTGCTCCGTCTTCTCATGGAGGATCGCGAGGCGGCTCGCACCGAGAGAAGCGCCAATCTTGCCACTCTGCAGCATCTTGCTCAAATTGCAGTCAATCAGAATGGTGGCCAAGGGAATGAAGAACCCCGCTCAAAGCTTCGTGACTTCCAGAACACAAATCCTCCAGTTTTCTCCAAGAGTGAAGTGCCATTGGATGCCGATGACTGGATCCGTACTATAGAGAACAACTTGAGGGTCGCCCAAGTGGGTGACAACGAGAAGGTGGTCTATGCCACTCACTACCTCTCTGGTTCTGCCCGAGCATGGTGGGAGGCCATTCGTGCTCTGTTGCCACCGGAGGAAGTTGTGGCTTGGCCTGCATTCAAGACCAAGTTCTTGAAGCGTTATGTGCCCTCTGGACTCGTCAGCATCATGCGAGAGAAGTTCTTGCAGCTCAAGCAAGGCGGGATGTCGGTGGGAGAGTACTTGGAGAAGTTTACTTCTCTAGCAAGGTATGCGCCCACCGATACCGATACAGAGGACAAGAAGAAAGAGAGGTTCATGAATGGACTTCATGATGAAATGCAGTGCATTCTGGTGGTGATGCCTTTCACCGAATTGGAATCATTGGCAGATGCAGCCATTATGATGGAACACAAACGCAAGGCTTCGTTTGACAACCGCAAGCGTCGCCAACTGATGCAGCAAGGCAGTAGCAGCAGCAGCCCAACAGGAAGTTATCCCCGTCCGCGCCCTTCACCTCCACCGAGACCTTCTTACCCATCACCAAGGCCTCCAACCTTTGCACCAAGACCCAGCTGCTCTCCTCGCCCGCCTGCACCTCGTCCTGGAAGTTGTTCCAACCCCGGCCTCAACTTTAACAGGCCGCCTGCTCCGAAGCCCACAGGAGGATGTTTCACTTGTGGACAGCCTGGACATTTCTCGCGGGATTGCCCCACTAGACAGCCTGCTGGTGGTCGCCCCAATGCGACAAAGATGAACCAAGGTCCACCCCGTCCACCTGGAGGCAAGAACCCGTATCCCAAGAAAGCAGCCCCTGCCACCCGAGGTCACCTGAATCACATCAGTGCAGAAGAAGCTCAAGAGGCACCAGATCTGGTTATGGGTACGTTCCCTATCAACTCAGTTCCTGCATCAGTTCTGTTTGATTCGGGAGCTTCCCATTCTTTCGTTACAGAACCTTTTGTTAGGAAAAGTGGTATGGTTCCAACTTTGCTGAATCGTCCTATGAGTGTGCAAATTCCGGGGGCCACTACTAAAGCCATTGTATCTTGCAAGGAGGCTCCTGTGGAAATTCAAGGGGCCCGATTCCATGCGGATTTGGTGGTATTAGGAAAGCAAGGGATATAAGTGGTTTTAGGGATGGACTGGATGGCAGTAAATCGAGGGAAAATAGATTGCACTAACAAATCTGTCACACTAACCACCCCGGAAGGAGAAGAGATTACCCACTTCTCAACCTACCACTCCACCTCAAGTCATTGTCATAAAAGTGTAGCTGGAGCCATTTTGGAAGAGGTACCGGTAGTTTGTGACTATCCCGATGTTTTTCCCGAAGAATTGCCCGGAATGCCACCGGATAGGGATATTGAGTTCATTATTGAGCTGGTACCCGGTACTGGACCTATCGCTCAAAAACCATACCGGATGAATCCTGAAGAATTGGAAGAACTAAAGAAACAGTTGGATGACCTACTTAGGAAGGGTATGATACGCCCTAGTGCGTCACCCTGGGGGTCACCCATCATCTTCGTGGATAAGAGAGACGGTACCACCCGTTTGTGTGTGGATTACCGTAAGTTAAATGATGTGACTATTAAAAACAAATACCCCCTACCCAAGATTGAAGATCTGTTTGATCAACTCAACGGAGCTCGAGTCTTCTCCAAGATCGATCTCCGCACCAGTTATCATCAATTGAAAGTCAGAGAATCTGATATCCCTAAAACGGCCCTTGTCACTCGTTATGGATTGTTCGAGTACACAGTGATGTCATTTGGCCTGACCAATGCTCCTGCCTATTTCATGAATCTCATGAACAAGGTGTTCATGAATTACTTGGATAAATTTGTGGTCGTCTTTATTGACGACATCTTGATTTATTCCAAGTCTGAAGAGGAGCATGAAGAGCATCTGAGGTTGGTTCTCGGTACCCTACGAGAACACTAGTTGTATGCTAAGTTCAGTAAGTGCCAGTTTTGGTTGAAGGAAGTAGGCTTTCTCGGTCACGTTATTTCAGCCGGAGGGATATCCGTAGACCCTATCCACATCAAGTCAATTTTTGAATTCCCGACCCCCACCAACCAAACCAAAGTAAGGTCCATTCTTGGATTAGCCGGGTATTACCGCAAGTTTTTTGAGGGATTCTCAAGCATTGCAAAGCCCCTTATCCAACTATTGAAGAAGGATCAGAAGTTCATTTGGTCCGACAAATGTGAAGTCAGCTTCCAGGAACTGAAAAAGCGCCTTACGACCGCACCTATCCTAACCATGCCCGATGTGACCTAAGATTTTGTGGTTTATTGCGATGCCTCCAAACTCGGACTTGGTTGTGTTCTTATGCAAGAGGGCAAGGTAATTTCCTACTCATACGCGACAAATCCGCAAGCATGAGCAGAATTACCCCACCCATGACCTAGAGCTTGCTGCGGTGGTCCATGCACTCAAAACATGGCGGCACTTTCTGATGGGCAACCGTTGCGAAATTTACACCGATCACAAGAGCCTGAAGTACATCTTCACCCAGAGGGACTTGAACATGAGGCAACGAAGATGGATAGAGCTCATCAAGGATTACGATTTGGACATCCATTACCACCCTGGAAAAGCTAACATGGTAGATGATGCCCTTAGTCGTCACCCATGTTCATTCAACTCCTTGATCAAGGTTAGACGGCCAGAACTCTGGGAAGAGCTGGATAAGATGGGTATAGAGGTGGTCAGCCATGGGGCAGTCGATCAACTCCTATTGCAACCCACCTTATGGGAGAAAATCAAGCGAGCACAGAGGGGCCATGAAAGCATTGAGGGCATCAAAAGAAGGTTGGACAAAGAGGAAGTCCTTGGGTTCACCATCGACACTGAGGGCATTCTTTGGTATAAAGAGCGCATATGCGTACCGTCAGACCCTGCTTTGAAGCAGTTAATTATGAAGGAGGCTCACGAGACTTTGTATTCTATCCACCCCGGCGAAACCAAGATGTACCAGGATTTGAAGCAGAATTTCTGGTGGCATGGCATGAAGCGCGAGATTGCACTCTTCGTCCAAAATTGCGATATCTGCCAAAGGGTCAAAGCAGAGCATCAGCGACCCGCTGGATTACTTCAACCTCTCAAGTTGCCCGAGTGGAAATGTGATGAGATTGGCATGGACTTCATTACTGGATTACGCCGATCCAATCGTGGGCATGACGCTATTTGGGTCATTGTGGACAGACTCACCAAGGTAGCACACTTTTTGCCAGTGCGGACCACCCATCGATCGGATCAGCTCGCAGCGCTATACATGTCCCGCATCGTCAGCCTTCATGGAATACCTAAGACTATTGTATCAGACCGAGGAACCCAATTCACTTCCCGATTTTGGACTAAGCTTCAGGAAGAGCTCGGAACCAAACTCTTTTTCAGTACTGCTTATCACCCTCAGACAGGAGGACAAACAGAAAGAACCAACCAGGTCTTAGAGGACATGCTTAGATCTTGTGTGTTAGCTTATGGAGCCAAATGGGAAAATTGCCTGCCGTTTGCCGAATTTTCCTACAACAACAACTATCAAGCCAGTCTGAAGATGACACCATTCGAGGCTTTATACGGGCGTAGGTGCCGTACACCCTTGAACTGGTCGCAAACAGGGGACAGCAAGATTTTTGGAGTTGACACCCTGAGGGAAGCCGAAGAGCAAGTTCAACTTATTCGCGACCGTCTTAAGGCCGCCCAGTCCCGGCAGAAGAGTTACGCCGATTCTAGGAGGCGGGAGCTTAGTTTCAAGACTGGTGATATGGTATACCTACGTTTTACTCCACTCAAGGGAGTGCAGCGATTCCATGTGAAGGGAAAGTTGGCTCCGAGATATATAGGTCCCTTTAGAGTAAGTGGTCGAAGAGGAGAAGTGTCATATCAGCTAGACCTGCCACCCCATCTGTCCGGATTCCATGATGTATTTCATGTATCTCTGCTCCGGAAGTGTCTGCAAGTTCCTGGGGATACTCACTCATATCAGGAGGTAGATCATCACACCATTGACCTCAATCATGATCTCACCTATCGGGAACGACCACTTCGTGTTATCGCTGAAGACGTCCGTCTGGCACGGAGACGGAAGATCAGATTCCTGAAGGTCCAATGGAGCAACCATTCGGAGGAAGAAGCCACCTGGGAGCGTGAAGAGTATTTGGAGCATGAATTCCCTGGTTTTCTCTCTTCTTCAGATCTGGAATCTCGGGGACGAGATTCTCCTAAGGGGGGAAGGTCTGTAACACCCCAATTCTCTTAGCTTTAGCATTGTGGTGTTATTCTAGTGATAATTGAAAACACTCAAAACCACAACAACTAAAACAAAATATCCACCATTAGGATCTTCATGGTTGTTAAAACTTAGCCAAATTAGGAGCTATTATTAAGAAAACCCTAAATGGTTTTTGACATGCCTTTGAAACATTTTCATCTAGGTCACATATACTTCCATACCCTGTTCTAAATTATCAAAAAAGAGCTTGTTTGCATATTAATCTCACTAGCTTTAGTAGTCACCAAAATAACATGACCATTTGGGTGATTCCTTTCTTTATCACTAAAAGTTTTCTTTTCTTTAAAAGCTAAATGAGATAATTAAATTAGTCATTTGTAAGTTCAATACCTTCTCTTAATTTAGGTAAGTTTGGGGTGTAGACCCATTTTACTTTTGTGGGTCATATTTGAATTATTCAAACTTAGATTTTCAAATTCATTTGAGCTGTTCACTCAAAGCTTTCGCCTTCTATTTCTCTCTCACTCTTTTCTACTCCACCTGCTGGAAGAGGAGAACAGCACCCCCCTCCTGGTCCCACATGTCATGGACTAGGGTGAACCTCTCCTCTCTCTTTTCTTTTCTTTCTCACCCAATCCGAGCCCCTCTCCTCTCTTCTCACTGGCCAACCCGTCCCCTCCCGACCAACATCCTCTCTGCCCCTCTCCACCGCCCCAGAGGACCAACCAGAACTCCCCTCCCCTTCCCCAAACCGCCCCTGCCCGAGGGAACCCGAGAAACCCGCCCCTGGTTTTGGAGCTGCCCCCAGCTCGCCCTCTCCTCTTAAAACCCTACCCGAGGTTCCCCCACTCCTCCCCTGCTCACCCATACCACCCTCACCCAAAGCCACACTCTCTCTCGAGCTCTGGAAGAGGAAATCGCCGTCGGAGACCGAGCTCTTCCCACGGCATTCATCGTCGATCCTCTTCAACTTTCTCAGCCATTCTTGACCCCTCGAGCGCGCCTCGTCGAGATCTAACTCCCCCTGCCCTCCTTTTCTCTTCTAGGTGTCCGTAGCCGTCGCGCTCGTCCTCGACCCGAGAAGCTCGCCACCGCCGTCGCCATGGTTTCCAACGTTGCATGCAAGCGTTGAGGGCACCGTCGAGCTCGCCATCGTCCCCTCCGTCGATCTCCACCCTTCCCCTGGCCCAGCGTGGTCTCTGGTGAGCGCCAGCGCCACCCTCTCCCTCCCCCTCGTCTGGTTCGTCCGCGCTGCGTCGCGAGGAGGACGACGACTGTGGACCGTAGATCACGAGATCTACGGCCAGGTTTGAACCTCCCCGTGCGCACGCAGCCGCGCGCGTTTGGGCCGGCCCAGCTCCGTCCCCGCGCGATTTCGCGCCGTTCTGCGTGGCCTCTGGGCCGATCTGGCCCAGATCTGGCCCGTTCGGCCTGTTCCCCTTTTATTCTTTTTCCTGTTAATTTTCCAGTAAATCTAGAGTTTAGCTTTAAATCATTTGTGGTAAATCTGGAGTGGCTAAAATGATGGGATAAATTTTGTAACCTGCATGCACGCTTTCTTAACCATGTGGCATTGGATTTGGTCCAAAATGTGTTTCCTGTTGAGTGTTAAAATAGATCTAGTAAAAAGTATCTATTACACCATTTGTTTAATAACTTGGGTTCTGTAAATCCAAATCATGCAATCTTGGATCTGTTGGAAAGCTTGTAAAAATTTCTACCTAGATTGGTAAATCTTGCATGCAGCACATTATTCTAGCAAAAGTTATATTTACTCTAAGAATCACATCAGTAGGTGTTTGTTGATTTTTAACTCTTCAGTAAAAACACTTTTTGAGGTAAATCCAATTGGAAGTGCTAGATATGTGTTGGAGGTATCATATACTACAAATGTGGATTTTTCGAGTTACTTGATAATTCTTAGTGAATAAATCCCTGAACAACAGTGAAATAATCTCTTTAATTGCATTTCTGAAATTTCAGAGATTATGACATGTCTAGTTTTAATTGGTGGAGCCACCTATGTCCATCAAAATATGTTAAGGATAATTTTGTGGGATAGCCACAGGTTTTATCTAACTCACCCCACTGGGTTGACACCAAAATAATTCTTATTATTTTCTGCACATAAATAATGGTCAGAAGTATGTTTTATTTTAAAACTGGGATAACTTGAGCTAGGAATATCCAAATTTGATGAATAAAATCTCCACTTAAAGAGAAAAGTCATATCTCACCAGAAAGGTTAATTATGCCTTCAGGAGATTTATAAAACTGAACCTATCATCTGTTTGAGTTTGACATCAGCAGCCCTTATCTGATTTTTAGTTATTGTTTGGTGAAGAGTTTTCATGCACAGCTAATTTTCAGAGTTCCCCATGATTGTTAGGAGTAATGTGATAGAAGGGTTTAATTTTAGGAGCAGCACCGTAAGAATTATGCTTAAAACATGTAAACAGCCCCTAATAAATATTGGATGCATTAGTTGTGTTTTCTGCTTGTGATGCTTGATGTTTGTTGTTATATTTTAGATTGTTATCAACTCGCATTTTAGGACTTACGCTAGTCTCGTCTGTTTTTCATGTTACGGTAGAATCGCAACCCGAGGAAGAGCAGTACGAGGTACCTGAGCACGACTTCGCCGAAGAGCAAGACCAGGGGCAGTATCTTGAGCAAGGCAAGCCCACCTCACCATTTTGATGAAATCTTATTATTTTATCAAGCATGTTTTGTTTTCAAAATAATGCATGTTTAACTTCTTTTGTGGCGCCTTGCCACCCGAAAACTATTTTTCTCAAATATTGTTTTACCTAAGTTACCTACTAGAATAGCTGTAGGTATTACAAGAAGAGGTTTACTTGTTGAGTCTTGTCATTGAAGGCTCTATAAAGAAGATTAAGTTTTCAAATAGTATATTTTGTTATCTTACCTCAAAACTATAGGATGGGGACCCACTTGAACAAAAATGTTTTATGGAGGAAAACCCGAGCTGCTGGGAGTAGTCGGAAGTGTGGAAGTTTGTTTTTGAAAAACAAAGTACTGCCCTAGCAGCCGCTCGAACAATTAACCCGTGCAACCACACTACCTGACATGGGTAGGGCTTAGCCGGAAGCTTGTCTGTTTTAGTGTTGGGGCTCTCACACTTTCTATGAGGGCTGGGCCCTCGAAGCCGGGTTGTCGTCCGGAAGAGACAATACACTGTTGAGGACCAACAGCCGGACGATTACGTCA
Source organism: Poa annua (assembly GCA_026929855.1). Lineage (NCBI taxonomy): Eukaryota > Viridiplantae > Streptophyta > Magnoliopsida > Poales > Poaceae > Poa > Poa annua. The sequence continues at coordinate 101,433,312 of CM049427.1, forward strand.
GGTCTCCTGACGTGGCGGTGTGGTGTCCCGAGGAAATACCATGAGGTCTGGTGGAGCACACGGTGCCGAGGAGAACAAGCCTACCGGGAGGCCCCGATACTAGGGTGGTCATAGTGGAAAGTTTTGATCGTGTTATCCGGACCCCCGCATGCTGTCGTATGACGGGCCGTGGCAGACACGGCGGAATAACCGATAGGTGTGGGTAAAGTGTGCAACCTCTGCAGAGTGTAAATCTATTCGAATAGCCGCGTCCGCGGTTATGGACGGTTGGAAAAGCCACTGATCTAGGCGTATGGGCAATTTGGTTTAAAAAGAGAAATGTTTCCGGAGAAAACAAAGAGACATGAAAGAGGTACCTGGGAGGTACGGAATTTGGGTGAAGATGATTGATCTCGGGGAGACAATCAGTCCGATCTCAAGGAAGGAAAACGGGTTACCCCTATCCTAGTGTTTTAAAAGACTTTTATAAACGAAAGTTTTGAACTTGGATATGTCCTTGCTATATCTAAGAGAAGAGAGTTCTATCTCTAAATGTTTCTTCAACAAAGATATAGAGATGTCGTATTCTCTATGTCTAAAATCATGGTATTTGAAAACTGAGCCCTATAGTCGTATATATAGCAGCCATCCCAGTTTTCCAAAAGTGTTTTTCTTGCACTATCATGAGGATTTAAAACTAAAGGTGGTCTTGCGAGTACGTAATTGTACTCATGTGGCTCTGTCCCTGGATATTCAAATGTCCAGATTGCAATGAGGAGGCCTACATCGAGGAGGAGGTGTACGACGACGACTTCGCCACTTAGCTGTCACCGGTCAACTGCACTTGTGGGAATCTGCGCTCGGAGATGTGAAGAGCCGTCGCTAGACACGAGCTTCCGCTATCTTAGTTAATTCCGTCCTGCGTGACGAGGTTTGTTGACTTTGGTCGTATGACCGTCTATGTGTTGTAAGACTTTTATTCGTACGACTTGAATGATGTAACTCTTTGATACCTATGTTGGTTATGTGATTGCGATGCACTGATCATTGGGATCGTGATCTCTTACATAACGTGGGCATCCCGGACTTGTCCGAGGGGTCCCTACAAATTGCTTCTCTACTTGATGAGAACAATGAATTGATAAGTGAACACAATGAGAAAGCTGAAATTTTGTGGAATTCTTTCAAAAAGAGGCTGGGTGAAAATACAAATGCAACAATGTGTTTTGATTTGACCAGACTAATAATACCACATGATCTGAGTGAGCTAGAAGTACCCTTCACGACAACAGAAATTGATGAGGTGATTAAACATATGCCAGTTGATAAAGCACCTGGTCCAGATGGGTTTAATGGCTTGTTCATGAAAAAATTCTGGTATTTGATTAAGCATCAGATTTATAATTTGTGCCATAGTTTTCATGCGGGGAATTTAGATATTGACAGTATCAACACTGCTTTTATCAGTCTTATTCCGAAAATTCAGAATCCTGAAACAACTGCTGATTTCAGGACAATATCTTTAGTCAACATGGGTTTAAAAGTTCTTACTAAACTTTTAGCAAACATGTTACAAAAGGTAATCATACCAGTGATCCATAAGAACCAGTATGGCTTCATCAAGACCAAATCAATCCATGATTGCATTTCTTGGGCATTTGAATATCTGCATATCTGTCACCAGTCCAAGAAAGAAATTGCAATTATTAAGATTGACTTTGAAAAGGCTTTTTACATGGTAGAACTTGTTACTATCTTGATGATGTTAAAACATCTTGGCTTCGGAGAGGTGTTCATTGCCTGGGTTAAAAAAATTCTAGATACTGCCACGACTTCAGTTCTTTTGAATGGAGTACCTAGGAAGGTGATAAAATGCAAAAGAGGGGTCAGACAGGGCGACCCATTGTCTCCCCTTTTATTTGTTACCACGGCAGAGTTGTTACAAATTGTAATCAATAAGGCCTGACAACAAGTTATTATCCGCCTGCCTTTGGATAACAGTTTTGGTCAGAAATATCCTGTACTTCAATATGCTGATGATACCTTAATTATAATGCTTGCATATCAGGATCAGATTAGAAATCTGAAAGATATTCTTCAGAGTTTTGCTATGTCTACAGGACTTAAAATTAATTTCCACAAAACATCTTTAGTAGGAATTAACACTCCAGTTGAGAAGATTGAGGAACTATCTCAAATTTTGGGATGTAAAATAGAAAGCTTGCCTTTACTTACCTTGGTCTGCCTATGGGTCACATTAAACCGAGGATGGAGGACTTGGTTCCAGTAATCAGCAGAATGGACATAAGATTGTCTGGAATATCAAATCTACTATCTTACTGCTCCAGATTAGTGGTAATTAAATCAATCATTGCAGCTATGCCAAATCACATTATGTGTGCTCTGAAAGTGCATTATACTCACACAGATCATATGGAAAAATCCATGAGAGTATTTCTTTGGCATGGAAAAGAGATTGATAGAAAAGGGAATTGTTTAATTAAATGGGAAAAAGTGTGTCTTCCGAAAGAGGCAGGTGGTCTTGGGGTGCTGAATTTAAGATTGCATAATCAAGCCTTGTTGATGAAGAACCTGTATAAATTCTTTAATCGTCTGGATATTCCTTGGGTTAACTTGCTTTGGATGGTTTATTATGATAATAATATTGTTCCTATGAGTAATGCAAAGAAATGATCTTTTTGGTGGAAAAGCTGCCTTACGTTTCTAGGTGATTTCAAGAGTATTACCACATGTCAACCAAAATCTGGGGCGAGTATCCTACTGTGGGAAGATAATTGGCATGGTAATGTACTTAAGGTACAATTTCCAGAATTGTTCTCTTTTGCGATTAATAAACCAATCAGTTTGGAATATGCTATTAGAGGAGTTGAAGATTTCTATGATCTTTTCTCTCTGCCTTTGTCCATGACTGCATTTGATCAAAGTGTTCAACTTAAGGATTTATTGGATAATATCCAAGATGATGTAACTAAAGATAAATGGTTTTTCCCATGGAATAATGGTGGATTTTCAACCAGGAAGGTTTATCTGGAATTAAATAAGCATCCTGATGCTCATGCCATTTTTAAATGGATTTGGAAATCTCCATGCATGCCAAAGCATAAGTTTTTCTTCTGGTTAATGATTCAAGACAGAATAAATACAAGAGATTTGCTGGCCAGAAAAAATTTCCATATACCAACTACTGATTGTGTGCTTTGTGACGCAGCAGTAAGAGAAACAAGACTACATCTATTCATTGATTGCACTTTTAGCAAGGATTTCTGGTGTAGATTGGGCATCTCTTGGAACACTGATCTGCAGTTTAATGAGATGATCATGGATGCAAATGACATGTCAAACTTTCCTTTCTTCAAAGTGTCTATGATGGTTGGGAGCTGGAGCATCTGGAATCATAGGAATAAAATTATCTTGGATACTGAAAACAGGGACATTATCTCATGTTCTAGTTTTTTTATATCTCATTTAGAAGATGTGAGACATAGGGTTAAACCCAGTCTCAAAGAGGGCATGCAGTCCTGGTTAGATACGTTGTAATTTTTTTTCTGAACTTTTTTATTTCGATGGACTCTTTGTATAGTTGTTGGAAGAGTTAATGGAAAATGGAAAATGATGCAGTGGGGGTTTTCCCCACTGTTCTTGGCTTAAAAAAAAAGCAGCCGAAGGAAGCTGCCATCGTCGTTGTAGCGTACCTGCACTTTAAATAAGGCATATACCTGTGTATAGTGCAAATCCCTGGATCGATTCATTTCCACACACAGTTTACGATGTAATATCACAACAAAGCGTCAATTTTATTACATCGATGATCCAGAATTACAAAATATTCGATACAAGTTGCATAGCATAAAGCTAGAATTGAAAAACTACACAGCGGAAATACAATAACAGTGAGTCTCTATCAATTTCATGCTGCCACAGGCGAAAACATGTTGGTTGTAGACTCGAAACCTATAAACGAAACCTCACTCGTCATCTGAACAATCTGCAATAAGAAAAATATTGCAACAACGTGGGTCAGATTCCATTAAAAATGGAGTCTGGCAAGTGACACTATGGTGGACACTTAATGGAATAACTCTATAACCTATATGCATATTTGGCTGGTGGGGTTCAAGGATATTTTGCATAAAGCCAATTTTTCCTATCTCTTTGGAAAACTCTTTCTTCCAATCAAGACAAGTATGGCATGAAAACCATAATCTCGTCTTCCCTTGTTCACCCATCAAGTTTATTTCTGAAGTTGGAATGGTGGAATCCTCCGTTGACGTCCGTGATCAGCTGCTCAAATTGTCCGTACCGGGGACACGGCTAAGTACTTAGTTTTACACTCTGCAGAGGTTGTGCACGTTCACCATTGTACCCATTCAACCCAATTTATCCTTTACACACCATTTGTGATAAGGAAAGGAGAAGAATGAGACAAGATCTTTCAGAAGCATTTTCCCTCCCACTCTGGCTTGACCCGTTCCACCTAACATCCCCCTACATCTCCTTGTCAAGACGGAGAGAGTCCACACAACATAATTGATCAAGCCAGAGCCCATATGGCTTTGGCTGCACTGGAAGCAATCGTCACTCGGAGTTTCAAATTCCTCTGTTCCCTGGGTGGCTATCCACAAGTGCACGTACTCCAGGAACCATAGACATGGACCTGAGCAGCCACTCAACTTCGCCGCCATACAACCAATCTACCCAGGAGTTTCATTAACTTAGTGGATGTGCACTCTCAGGTAAAAATCACCATGCTCACGGCCCTAAGTAGAATAGACATTCATTCTAGGCGACGACAACCATGAGCACAGACCTGAGTAGTCACTTAACATTTTGTAAAACTTTTCATCAATTGCATAGCATCAATACATCTACTAAGTATGATATAGGAACCTAGACACAGGAGTAAGGGAATTCTACACAGGTTTAGCATAACAATACTATCCTACTCATGCATATAAAAATACAAAGTAATGCATATAGAAAATAATAGGAAGTTTATGAGGTGTGCCACTTGTCTTTGAATGTTGTCGTTGTTCACAACCTCTTTTCAACAACGAACGTTTGCTCTCCGTTTAATCTAAACAATAATAGCAAACAACAATACAACAATCAACAAACAACAATCATCAAACATACATGCTCATATCAAATGAACAAACAAGTTTTGTAAAACTTCTAAGGAAAACATGTCATGCCATGAACATCTCTTAAGTTAATGCAAAGCAAAATGTATGTCAAAATGACTAAGGACTAATGTCATAAGTTGAATAAATATTTTGTTTTATATCATCTTGAATAAGCCCTCTAATGGCTTTGTCTTGATGTGTAGAAATATTTAGAGAAGATACTAAGTCCTTTCTTCAAGATGATCAACAATTATTGTCAACTCTTTGTAAATTGGATATTCACTAAAGTGAGAGAGACAGACACCCGGCCAGCCACTTAAATTGTGGAACAGGTCTCATGTACGTGGACATGTAAGGTTTGTTTCCAGGCCGCTTCATCTCACTATGCCGCTAGGATCCAACAACTTCAAGATGATAATATCATGATCAAAAAAATTGTTTAAGTCACATGTGAAGGACAAGATTAGGAAAGAGGGAAAAGATAGAAAGAAAGATGTAGTTGTCCTCCAGGCTTCATCTCCAGACGTGTAACTTTCTTCTGAATGATGTCTTGATTGAGCTCTTTGTAGTCTTGATGAATCTTAAGACTTGATGATTCTTGTATCACCTAGGCTGGTTTTGGATTTTACGTAGTCATCATGAAGTCTAACAGAAGAAGGAGGGAGAAAAGAAAGAAAGAGGGAGAAGACTTAGAAAATATTTCTGGTTGGTCTTCATGAACTTCTTCTTGATCTTTCTTCTAAGTACTTATACTCCTTGGAGATTCTTCTGGAGTCTTGTTTGGCTAATTCCTTCATTGGTCTTCAAGCTCCATGTTGAAAATTACTAAGTGTCTAAGTGTAGCACTTTGCTAAAATGCTAAGTTGAAAATACTTCTAACTTAGAGAAAATAATGAAGAGGATTTTTCCTATGGGAAATATAATTATATAATAAAATATTTTATGCATGAAATGAGATTTTTAATCACAAGAAGCATCAAAATAACTTTTGTGATTTCTTTATAAATATGCATGAATTTATAAATGCAATTTAATTAATTTCTAATTTTGGAAAGTATAATAAAAAGAATAGTTATAAGATTAAAGTTTTCTACGACTAAATTTTTATAATATAATTTAATAAATAGTGTTAATAGACAGGGGTATTTTAATTAAATTTATAGCAATTTACTTTAATCAAAAATAATATTTTTATTAATAGTTATGTTGAAAATACTCAAACTATTCAAATTAAATATATAACTATGAATTCATTCAAAAATTACTCAAAATATTTTATAGCAGTGGCATTAATTTACAAATATTCTAAAGTTTCTAAAACAATTTTATTTGAAATTTTTGAATTACAGATTTAAAGTTTTGACAAAAATACTCAAATTCACCATTTGAATTTTGAATATTTTACACTAAGTCAAATTTGAATTTTGGCAGATCCATAATATTCTACATGCCGAGAGCTTTCCAAATATATAAAAATATTTGAATTTGGATAAACAGAGAAAAAGATATGATAAAGCTAATGTGTAGGGTCTTTTCTGCAAAACTGCCAAATTAATTAAATTCGAGAAATTCATTTTCCACGTCAGCGCTGACTAGGCACGACGTGGCGCTGACTGTGCATGCTGACTGGATCCTACATGGATAAGTGAATAGATCTGGGCCGTCCAGATCTAGATCTACGGTCCAGATCTAAGGGTACCGATTCAAATTAAACTTCTAATCTCAGCCGTAGAAAAAGGATCGGATGGCTCACCGTGAGTTGACCAAAAGCCGGCGGCGGAATTTCGTCGGAGACGAGGCCGACGGCGGCGCTGCGCTCGGCGAGGACGAGGACGACGCTGCAGTGCTCCCCCGGACGCGCTGATGGCGCCCTCGGGTGCGGCTCGTCGCGAGGAAGACGATGGAGGCGACGGCGTCGTCTCGGGCGCTCCTGAGCTCCGTGGAGGCGTGGCCGAAGGCGCTCGGGCGCCGGCGAGCTTTGCTTGCTCGGGCCCCGCACGATTGGTAGAGGAGGAGACACGGGAAAGGTGTCCACGGATGCGCACGAGTGGGGCAAGAAGAGGGGAGGAGATCTCAGGGGTGGGGGCTGCTTTTCTCGCCGGAACTCGAAGGAAGAAGGACGGCGGCTCGGTGAAGTCCGGCGAGCAACTGCGGCGGCCTGGAGGCGAGTTGGGCTAGGGTTTCATGGGGGAAATGTAGAGGAAGTCGTGGGGATTAAATTGTGGCAGAGGAGAGAAACGCTCGCGTTGATCACGGCGCGGATTTGAGCTCCGTCGATCTCGGGCTGAATTTGCGCCGGAGGAGGAAGACGATGACGCCATCGCTGACGTCAGCAGGTAATTTCCTTTTCTGTTTTATTTATTTAATTCATATCTTTTGATTGAATTGTCCAAATGAGGTCAAACAGATTTCTAAAAATTTGTAAAATTATTATCTTTGTGTTAAACGAGTTGTAGGAATGTTTTGAACATTTTTTTGAAAAATAATATTTTGAATTATTGCTTAAATACAAATTTGACACTTTATGTTAAATTTAAAACTAGGGTTTAATTAATTTTATTTTTGGCTAAAAATAAATTCTATGAAATACTCATATTCAAAATGTTTGAATTTAAGTTATTTAAACTCATATTCCAATATTAAATAAATTTTAGCTTTAATAGATTGTTAAATATCACATTACAACTATTTGAAATGGAAAGAGAAAATGTAATGTAATCATTTTTAATTCAAATTATTTGTGCACCATTATATTTTATATTAAGATAAAATTATTTGAAAACTTCATAAACAACTTTGGAAAATATTTTAGATTTAATTCATTTCTTATATAGAATATATTAATCAGTTCATGCTTTGAAATTAAATGAAATTCATGTAAGCAAATGAAATGTTTATTGGGTAATTCATTAATTTTAATTTATGAAGTTTTAAGGTTATAAACTATAGGCTTATAATTTCCAAACTATATTTTGAACTTAGTTAAATGAATAATAATCTTTTGGCAAATAGACAATGTTTTCAATAGTTTATTAATTTATTTATAGCTAATGATAAGTGGTTAAAGCCAATTACTTATAAGTAATCTATCTACTTAGAATAAAATAGATTGTATTTTGTAAAATATTTGTCACATTACCTATTAAGGTTTTGAAATACAGTAAATAATAACATGCTTAAACTGTGATATTTGAAATATTAAACTCTTTCATAGTTGGTTCTCTTATGCATTTAATATTTTATTTTAATAAAGGAAAAGTTTTAAATTTTAGTGATTTTTGAACATTATAAAATGTTGGGATGTTACAGTCGTTGTCTCCGGCGAGGAACCAAGTAAGGAGAAGAGGACGCCCGAGCCCATCGTCACGACACCAACACCGCCTCGACCTCCTGATCGTCGCGGTATGTCCCATTCATCTCCGCTCGCCATAGGTTGCTCGGAACGCTTGTCGCCGCCGCGCTGTTGGATCACCGGAGTTCTCAAGCGAGTAGCGCCACTGGTTAGCTCCCTCTTTTAATTTTGCACTGTCGGATCGAGATTCAACGCGTGAGATTAGATCCGCCTGCGAAGAGGTACCGACCAACCGAAGCTCGCCACGTCACTTAAGAACCCGCTGATCCCGTCCACGTCCGCCCGCGCCGCGTTGTCAGCCGTCCGCACCCATTTGTCCCACATCTCCGGAAGCGCACCAATCAGAGGAGGCCACGTCGCCCGAGGACCGCTGCGCGAAGATCATATTAAGTTTCTTAACAGATTAGCCCTTGCAATTTGAATCTATCATTAATTTTTAACCCTTTATCCAAAAATTATAACAAAAATTGTTCTTGAAAGCTTATGAACTATAGAAACTTTTGGCATCATTATATTTATATTTTTTCGAATTACTTTTGTTTAATAACAAAAGTGATGGTAATTTAAGCATAACTATAAACTAAAGACATATTTTACATCAAACTCTTTTGCTATGAACTCGTATGGCTAAGTACTGGCTATAGGAATACCCCACTATGTTTTTTAGAATTTTTTATGTACTTTGTGCAATTATTTTGATTAAATGCTTTATAGACATTATCTAATGATTAAAATTAATTAAAATTGATTTTCTTCATGTATTCGAATTATAAGAGGACTTAGTCATATTATGGCACTTTGGCCACATAAAAGTACTTAGAAAATAATTGAGGATTTATTTAACTAAAAGTGCAAAATTCTTCCTTAGAAATTTTGCTAAGTGTTGTCCTTAGAATTTAATTGGACTTCTTTGTTTCTAAGTCCTTAGTAAAAATTTGGCCCCAAGTGTGTGACTTTGGTCCTTAGTCATTTTGGACCAACAAAACTTGCCTCGCATTGACTCACATATATTTCATGGTATGGCATGCATCTAGTCCTTAGAAATATTTTTGCACATCATACATGGCATATTTTCCTTCGGAGAGGAACGAGGATTGCAGTTGCTGTTCTGCTTGTTGCCAAGGCAAGTGGCACACCCCCATAAAATTCCTAAGTATTTTCTATGCATAACTTAGTTATTTTCCTATGCATGTGTAGGACTTAGTAGATTTTCTATGCAAAACTTAGAACTCCCTACTCCCTTGTGTCTAGGAACCTAAATAATGACTTAGTAGAATTATTTATGCTATGCAAATTTGTTTTACTAAAAGGCTTAAATTATACTAAGTTAATGTATCACCTAGGTGGAATTGGTTTTGAATGGTTTATGTTGAGTGTTATTCCTTAGGGGTGATCTCTAAGGGATGGTCACTTGTGGATGGCCACCTAGGGTAATAAAGGGACCAATGTTTTCTCTAACTGAAGATTGCTTCTCGTGCAACCATTAGTCAATGGGCTCTGGCTAGATGGAGTAAGCTGCATGGACTCGGCCCGACTTGACAGGTGGTGGTAGATGGTTAGCTTGGGAGCGCGTCAAGTCTGCAAGGGACGGGAAGATGCTTATGAGAAGTCTCGTCTCAACTCTCTCCTTTTCCTTAGCATAATTTGAGTGCTTGAGGATAGTTTGGGTTAGTTGGGTCTAATGGTGAAAGTGCACAACCTCTGCAGAGTTTAAAACTAAGTACTTAGCCGTGTCCCCGGTTACAGACAATTTGAGCAGCTGATCAAGGATTCAACGGAGGCTCCCAACATTCCAATTTCCTAAGTTAAAACTTTATGGATAAACAAGGGTAGAAAGACTATGGTTTTCAAGCCATATTGTCTCATACTTTGATGATAAGTTTTTGCTAAGAGATAGGCAAAAACTGGCTTTATGCAAAATAGCCTTGAACTCCACCAGCCAAATAAGCATATAGGCTATAGAGTTTTCCCCTAAGTGTCCTGAAGGGGATCGCAGGCAGAAAACAAAAAATTTCCTAGCAACGATATCCTTAAACTAGACAAGATCTACACTATGCAGATATAGAAGTACGACGGAGATTGGAATGCATAACCTTGTAGACCGAATAGCGGGGATTACGCTCTCGCACAAGCGTTGACGACGAAGACGACGTAGACGACCTCTAGGTTGCGAAGAACTCGGCGCGACGAAGCCGACGAAGATGATCTCAAGGTCGGGTGTAGGAAGTAGGCCTCCGAGCACCGCTGGCGCAGCACCTCGCAGGGCGTTACACACATAGGGTGGAGACGACGGCCTCCGAAGCTCCAATCCAGGACGAGCAGCGGAAGACTTGGACCTGAACACCAGCAGCGCGCCAGCGGGCTATGGTGGAGAGAGAACTCTCATCCTCCTCGGCGCAACTCCGACAAATGGAATTACGAGATCGAGGAGAAATCGAGAATTAATTGGGTGACTTAAAAGGCCAGGGGTGCCCCTTCTTATATAGGCTCCCCGGGGGGAGCCAACTCACCACCCAGGCAATGTGGGACTATCCCACATGCCTTGGTGCGGCTCCAATGGATCTGCCGGCCCTAGGTGGGCCCCATTTGGCCCACCTAGGCCGACCATACCTCCCCCACCGAATTCCCTTGAGGAATTTTCCCCTTTTGGGCCTTCTTTTGACCAGAAGGTCCATTTAGGGAAATCAGCCTAAATAAATTCGAAATTAAATATATAATATCATATTTAAACATTAATTACACTACTTAATATGAAACATATTATATATAATTTATTCTATCTCCGAAAACTATTTCGTCGCTGCCCGATCTCCATCGGACCATTCCCAGGACGTTCCCGGTGATCTCTTTCCTTTCCGGTTGTCTTGTCGAAACCCCTTAAGTGTGTTACCCTAACGGTTCGATATAATAACAGACATATCGAGACTCCTCTCTGATCAATGACTAACTCTTAGGCCTGGACCCCATGAATTAATCCCTGTGATATAACGAATGACTTTCATTTATCAAACCTGGACGTCTAGTCTTAAACCTTTTGTCATAGCGATACTTAGCGTGTCCAAGTATCATTCTCAGATATCTCCATACCTAGCATGATCTCGTTACCGACGTCGCTATCTTCTAGTCGTCTATGATATTATGTCAGCTGGTGACCTAGTCACATGTTTGCACACTCATTTGACATAATCTCACCGAGTGGGCCCTAGAATATCTATCCGGCTATACGGACTGACAAATCCCGCTGTTAAACCCTCGCCTCAACTACCCCCTTCAGATACCCAAAAGTATCACCGATATTGTCATACTAAATAAGATATGATGTTTGGTGCAATCAAAGTATCTTCCAGAAATAACAATAAGAGTTGGTCTCACGGTTTTAAGGCGTAATGACTACGTCCTACAAATAATGGGTATGTCCATCACATCGTTCCACCTAACGATATGACTTCCATTGCTGACCGGTGCCATGCCCTATGATCGGAAAATCTCGATCATCAATCGCGCAATGAAACTAGTCTTAGTAGAGGCTACTGGGGACCTAGTTGTTTATCTACCACACCTGTATTAATGTTTCCGCTTAATACAGTTATAGCATGGTATAAAACATATAATGAACAATTGGGATATGACCAACAAACTATGTTTATTAAGTGCCTCTAGGGCATATTCCTTTCATGTCCATCATAGTATCACTTTCCAGACTCCATTTATAATGGAATCTGACCCACTCTGTTGCAAATTATTACTTGTTACAGAAGTTTCTAACGAAGAGTAAGGACTACGTTTGGGTTTCGAGTCTGCACCAACATGTTTTCGCTTGTGGCGTATCATGAAGATGGAGGCTCATTGAAGATTTATTTCCCTTGCTTTATTGTTTGAGATAGCTTTAAGCTATGCAAAGTTGTATCGAACTATTTATATTTCCAAGTCTGGATTATTCGTGTAATATTGATACAATGTTGTGATACTCATCGTAAACTGTGTGTGCAAATGAATCGATCCAGGGGTTTGCAGTATACACAGGTACCTGCAATAATTTTAAGTGCAAGTACATTACAGATGGTATCTGAGCACTGTGTTGTCTGTAGGTTTGAAACCCCTAGGTTTGGTTAGAAAACTTAATTTTTACTAGGTATAAAAACTTCTATAGAATATTCTTGCTTCTCTTCTAAGTACTCTCAATTCTGTTCTCTTGTGTTTTATCTCATACCTTTTTCTTCCTAATCTAAGGATGAAGAGATTCGAGTACACTTGTGAGGAAGACTACCCGGTGTCTCGCTTTGGCAGCATCTTGTTCGACACACTAAAGCACCTGAAGTTACCAACACCCATGATAAAAGGATGCATATTGAAGAAGTTCAAAAGAGAAGACCTTTGGGGAATCAGAATTGTTCAACAAGGACGTGAAGGCGAAGCACCCATTGAGACTAGAGTGATGGGGGTCTCCATAGAAAGAGTAATCGACGTCGTCATGCAATACACAATAGGTCGCCTTTGTGGACGCTACTCCAAGGAACTTGAGGGACACTACTCCCTCCCTTTTGGCAGACGTAATGAAGAAGGATATCCTTGCTGCTATTGCACCGAGGACATGGGCAAGGATGAGTTCGTGAGCGATTACTTCCAAGGCTTAGAACTCTTAGTCTATGATCTTTACTTTGATTCCTATGAAGAACTCTACAAGAATGATGAGATGTGCGCCCAAGTCAAGGAGAATGAAGAGAAGATGAAGCAACAAGAAGAAAAGACCAAGGAACAAGAGGAGAAGTTCCAGCTACAAGAGAAGAAATTTACAAGTCAAGAGAAGAGGGTCAAGCAAAGAAACAAGAAAATAAGAGAGTTGAAGGTAGAACTTTCCACCAATGAGGTGCAGCTTGAAGCAGATAGCGACTTGATCAAGCGTTTTCGTGCTTAGAAGAAGTATCTTCAAGACAAAAACCTAGAGTTGGAGAAGGAAGTGACGGACCTCAGAAACATGCTAACCCGTGAAGGCTATGCGATCGAAGACGTCAAAGAAGAAGTGGATGAAGAAAAAGTCCCCATGATTAAAGGCTAGAATAGTTAGCGAGACTACCATTTTTTACTTCACGCATTTAAAATTTTGAATTTCTAAGCTTAGGATCTACCAACGTGTGGTAGAGCATTATCTTGTTTTTCTTGTTGTTAATTTTGACCAAGACTAGTGAAAATTTTAAGTTATTTGATTTGTTGCTTGATTGTTTGAAGTGATTGCATGGGTAGAATTAATTTCCTTAGACCTTTCTATCTTTACTCATCTATGCTTAAGCAACAGAGGCATCCCCCTCGAGCTCCTGAGAACAACAATACTGATGCTATGCAGCAGTTGATGGCCGCCTAAGCCCAGCTGATGGCCATGATGACTCAGTTCATTGACGCAACCAACAACAACAACAACAATAACAACCACAACCCTCCACCACCACCACCCCCTCCTCCAGTGGACAAACTTGCCAGGTTCCTTAGGCTTAGGCCAAATAAGTTCTCAACTTCAACTGAGCCACTGGTGGCTGATGACTGGCTGCGTTCTGTGCAAAAGGATCTGGTGACATCTGAATGCAATGATGCTGAGAAATGTAGGTTCACCGCACATCTCCTAGAAGGACCTGCTGCACAATGGTGGGAAAATTATCAGGTTACTCACCCACTGGACACCTTGACATGCGAGGATTTCAAGGACGGTTTTCGTAATGCTCATATCTCCATGGGCATTATGAATCTGAAGCAGGAAGAGTTTCACAATCTGCGTCAGGGAAACTGAAGTCTTAAGGAGTACATGGATGACTTTCATGCCTTGTCACGATATGCTCCTGAGGACATTGACACAGATGCAAAGAGGAACGCAAAATTTCTCAAGGGACTTAGTGATGAGCTGAAGATACCTCTGACTATTGCTTATGCCCCAAACTATCAGATACTCCTTGATCAAGCTATCACCCTTGAAGATAGTATAAAGAAAGCTGAAAGCAGGAAGAGGAAGATGAACAAGCACTCCTCTGAACCTTCATTCAAGAAACACCTTGTTCATGATGGGAACCATGGTTATGAAGATGGAAACCACACAGGGGGCAACTTCCACAAACATGGACACACTCACAATGGAGGATTCAAGGGAAACAATGGAGGACACAAAGGGAATGGAAATGCTGGAAATAATCATAACAATGGACATCATCGCCCAAATTTCGAAAAGAAGGATCTCAGCCAAGTGCTGTGTTACAAGTGCAACAACAAGTGACATTATGCTAATGAATGCCGTGAGAAGAGAGTGGACACTCCTACCAAGCCCAATCCTTTCAACAAGGGACATGTGAACCACATCAATGTTGAAGAAGTCCTTGATGAACCTGATGTTGTGATTGGTACGTTCCTAATCAATTCTTGTCAAGCATTAATTTTATTTGATATCGGAGCATCTCATTCATTCATATCAAGAGCATTTGTTAACAAACATGGGCTAGCGGTTGAAAACTTGGGGTGTCCAATTAGAGTCGGTTCCCCGGGAGGAGAAATGTTGGTGTCATCTGGGTGTAGACAACTAAATCTTGAGATCGGAAAGCATCAGTTTCCAGCAGACTTAATCATCTTAGAAACCCAAGGTCTATATGTCATTCTAGGGATGGATTGGATGACTCAATTTGAAGGAATCATAGACTGTGTAAACAGATTAATCACCCTCACCACTCCAGAAAAGAAGAAGATCAGATTTAAGTCAAAATTTGAAATGAACAAGGTTAGGCTTAATTCTCTTAAGGGGGTTAGCCTTGGCGATGTACTCATAGTAAGAGAATACCCAGATGTGTTTCCTGAAGAACTACCGGGAATGCCACCCGATACAGATGTTGAGTTTCTCATTGAGCTTAAAGCAGGCACATGGCCTATAGCCAAGAGGCCATACCCAAAGGCAACATATGAACTGAAGGAACTCAAGAAACAGTTGCATAAAGGATTTATCTGTCCAGATTCTTCACCTTGGGGAGCACCAATCTTGTTTGTTCAGAAGAAAGATAGTACTCAGAGGCTAGTCACAGACTACAGAGCTTTGAATGGAGTAACCATTAAGAACAAGTACCCACTACCTAGAATCAACGACCTCTTTGACCAATTGAAAGGAGCTTGTGTGTTCTCAAAAATCGATCTCAGATCTGGATACTTTCGGATGAAGGTTATGGAGTTAGACATACCTAAGACTGCTTTCACCACCATATACGGTCTGTATGAGTACACAGTTATGCCTGTTGGCTTAACCAATGCGCCAGCATACTTCATGAATATGATGAATAAAGTGTTCATTGATTTCTTAGACAAATTTGTCGTTGCGTTCATCGATGACATCTTAATCTACTCCAAAAGCCATGAAGAACATAAGAAACATCTGCATCAAATTTTGCATAGAATTAGCGAGCACAAGTTATATGGCAAGTTCAGCAAATGTGAGTTTTGGCTGGATCAAGTTGGATTCCTAGGACACATTGTGTATAAGGATGGAATAGCAGTAGACCCAGAAAAGGTTTCAGCTGTCACCGACTGGGAGTCACCCAAGAATGTGGGAGAAATTCGTAGTTCTCTGGGACTAGCATGATACTATAGGAGATTCATTGAAAATTTCTCCAAAATTGCTAAGGCCTTAACAGAATTGCTGCAAAAAGAGAAGACGTTTGTGTGGACAGAAGAGTGTGAAACTAGTTTTCAAGAATTGAAGAAACGTTTAGTATCAGCACCTATTCTATGTTTACCTGATCTAGAGAAAGATTTCCAAGTGTACTGCGTTGCTTCGCATCGGGGACTCAGAGGTGTGTTGATGCAAGAAGGCAAAGTGGTGTAATATACCTCAAGGCAGCTCAAGAAGCATGAAGTCAACTACCCCACACATGACTTAGAATTAGCAGCTGTAGTACATGCTCTGAAGAAATGGAGGCCATATCTTTGGGGAAAACGTTGTGAAGTATTCACAGATCATAAAAGTTTTAAATACTTTTTCACACAGAAGGAAATGAACATGCGTCGAGGAAGATGGCTGGAATTGATTAAGGACTATGACTTGAGTTTGCAATATCATCCAGGAAAGGCCAATGTGGTAGCTGATGCCTTGAGCCGTAAAACTTATGTTAACAGACTCACGGCAGGGGAATTGCCAAAATACCTATGCAAGGGACTCAAGGATCTAAGGCTAGAGATAGTACCAGAAGGTTATGTAGCCTCCCTGGAAGTGCAACCTCTTCTGATGGACAAAATCAAAGAGGGTCAGAAGAAAGACAAAGTGATGAATGAAATCAAGAAAAACTTAAGTGAAGGCAAGGCCAAAGGTTTTCAACTAGATGAAGAAGGCACAATATGGTTCAAGGAACGAATTTTTGTCCCAGAAGATGTTGATCTCAGAAAGTTAATACTTCACGAAGCTCATGACTCACCTTACTCCATACATCCGGGTAACACCAAGATGTAAATGGATGTGAAGGAAAGGTTCAGGTGGAACTATTTGAAAAGACATATTGCTGAGTATATTGAAAAGTGTGATGTGTGTAGCCGTGTGAAGGCTGTGCATCAGAAGCCAGCAGGATTACATCAACCTCTGTCAGTACCCGACTGGAAATGGGATCAGATTGGGATGGACTTCATCACATGTCTACCCAGAACCAAGTCTGGTTATGATTCTATATGGGTTATTGTTAATCGTCTGACCAAGGTAGCTCATTTCGTGCCGGTAAAGACAACTTACACCAGTGCCAAGCTAGCAGATATTTACATGAAGAGGATAGTATGTTTGCATGGAGTCCCTAAGAAGATTGTGTCAGATAGAGGCACACAATTCACTTCTCATTTCTGGAAGCAGTTACATGAAGTTCTTCGAACTAGGCTAGAGTTTAGCACAACCTTTCACCCACAAACCAATGGACAGACTGAAATGGTAAATCAAAATTTGGAGGACATGCTGAGAGCATGTGCTTAAGACTAGAAGTCTAGTTGGGATGACAATCTCCCTTATGCTGAGTTCTCTTATAATAATAGTTATAAAGCCAACATAGAGATGGCACCATTTGAAGCTTTGTATGAAAGAAAATGCACTACCCCACTTTTGTGGAGTGGAGTAGGAGAAAGAAGTCTGTTTGATCCTGATATAATCGAAGAAGCTGAAGAAAAGGTCTGGCTGATCAATGACAGATCGAAGACAGCTCAATCCAGGCAGAAAGTTATGCTGATTCTAAACGAAGAGAAGTCACTTATGATATTGAAGATAGAGCCTATCTTAGAGTCTCACCCCTTCGTGGAGTGAAGAAGTTTGGAATTAAAGGAAAACTGTCACCAAGATTCATTGGACCCTATAAAGTTTTGTCATGTAAAGGAGAAGTGGCATATGAGTTGGAACTACCAGAAGCACTTTCCGCAGTTCACAATGTTTTCCATGTTAGTCAGCTGAAAAACTGTCACCCCGAAATGGCACAAACTCCGCTGAGAGATACAGTGCCACTAGAAGAAGTTCAGCCGATCTCACCTATGAGGAAAAACCCATAAATGTTTTGGAGACAACTGAGAGAATTACCAGAACTAAGACCATCAAGTTTTGCAAAGTGCAATGGAATCATCATTCAGAAGAAGAAGTAACTTGGGAAAGACAAGATGACCTCAAGTAAGAACATCCTCACCTATTTGCTAGCCAATCCGAATCTCGAGGGCGAGATTATTCTTAAGGGGGTCAGTCTTGTAACATCCCAAATTTCACAAAAATTTAAAACCTCCAATTTGCATCCATAGCATGCATCATATCATTGCATTTTGCATTTGCACCATTGTTATGAATGTTGAAAGAATTAAAAGCTATGATTTATAAAAGTGTTACAAAATGCTTTAAAAATGAATTAGTTTGGTAAAGTTTAGTTTTACAAATTTTTACAAATTAATTTGAATCCATTTGGTATTGTGAATCAAAAGTTATGCAATTTCAGAAAAGAAAAAGAAAAGGAAAAGAACAAAAAAAAGAAAAAAGAGCCAACCCAACTTCCTTCCTCGCGAGCGCGCAGCTCGCTACGGCCCAACTCGGCCCAGCGCACGCCTCGCTCCCTCTCTCTCTGTCGTGCGGGCCCAACCCGAGCGAGATTTTCCCGGACGCAGAGTCTGTTTCGATCTCGAGTAAAGAGCGAGCCGTGTGCTCCACGATCTTTTCCCCGTGCGCTGCCTATTAAAACCCAGCCCCGCCGCCTCTCCTCGCACCCCGAAACCCTAAACACCTCGCCCTAGGGCTGCTCGAACGAAGCTCGGCGCCGCCGCCATTGCCGCCGCCACAAATTGCAAGTTCCGATGAGTGCCGATCTTCCCGAGCCCTCTCTTTTGTCCCATATTCCATGCCTCGTCCGTGCGCGTCCGTATGACATCGCCGTTCGTCTTTTTCCGCAACAGAACGAGCCATCGGTGAGAAGCCGAAGGAAGCCGCCGTCATCGTCGTCTCCGGAGAGGAGTCCAGGAAGGAGAAGAGGACGCCCGAGCCCGTCGTCGTGCCACCCCAACACCGCCTCGACCTCCCGATCGTCACGGTATGTCCCATTCATCCCCGATCGCCGTAGGTTGCTCGGAACGCTTGTCGCCGCCGCGTTGTTAGGTCACCGGAGTTCTCCGGTGAGTAGCGCCACCGGTCAGCTGCCTCTTTTAATTTTGCACCGTTGGATCGAGATTCAACGCGTGAGATTAGATCCGCCCGCGAAGTGGTACCGACCAACCGGAGCCCGCCACATCACTGAAGAACCCGCCGATTCCGTCCACGTCCGCCCGCGCCGCGCTGTCAGCCGTCCGCGCCCACTTGTCCCACATCTCCAGAAGCGCACCAATGAGTGGAGGACACGTCGCTTGAGGACTGCTGCGCGAAGATTGTATTCAGTTTCTTCACAGAATAGCCCCTTCAATTTGAATCTATTAATTATTTTTAACCCTTTATTAAAAAATTATAACAAAAATTGTGTTGGAAACCTTATGAACTATAGAACCTTTTGGCATCATTATATTTATATTTTGTCGAATTATTTTTGTTTAATAACAGAAGTGACATTAATGGTAATTTAAGCATAACTATAAACTAAAAATATATTTTACATCAAACTCTTTTGCTATAGGAATACCCCACTATTTTTATTTAGGATTTTTTATGTACTTTGTGCAATTATTTTGATTAAATGCTTTTTAGACATTATCTAATGATTAAAATTAATTAGAAAATTAGTTATAATTTATTTTCTTTATGTATTCGAATTATAAGAGGACTTAGTCATATTATTGCACTTTTGCCACAGAAAAGTACTTAGAAAATAATTGAGTATTTATTTAACTAAAAGTGCTAAATTCTTCCTTAGAAATATTCCTAAGTGTTGTCCTTAGAATTTAATTGGACTTCTTTGTTTATAAGTTCTTAGTAAAAATTTGGCCCCAAGTGTGTGACTTTGGTCCTTAGTCATTTTGGACCAACAAAACTTGCCTTGCATTAACTCACATATATTTCATGGCATGGCATGCATCTAGTCCTTAGAAATATTTTTGCACATCATACATGGCATATTTTCCTTAGTAGTTTTTATGAAACTTGCTTGTTTATGTTGTATTGTTTGTTGTGTTAGAATTTTCGGAGAGGAACGAGGACTGCAGTTGTTGTTGCTGTTCTGCTTGTTGCCAAGGCAAGTGGCACACCCCCATAAAATTACTCAGTATTTTCTATGCATAACTTAATTATTTTCCTATGCATGTGTAGGACTTAGTAGATTTTCTATGCAAAACTTAGAACTCCCTACTCCCTTGTCCCTAGGAACCTAAATAATGACTTAGTAGAATTATTGATGCTATGCAAAAGTGTATCACTAAAAGGCTTAAATTCTACTTAGTTAATGTATTGATACGTCTCCAACGTATATATAATTTCTTATGTTTCATGCTATATTATACCATGTTATTACATGTTTGACAAACATTTTATATAGTTTTATGCATTTTTTGGGACTAACCTATTAAAAAGATGCCAAAGTGCTAGTTCCCTGTTTTCTGCTGTTTTTGGTTTCACAAAAGTACTTAATGAAATATTATCGGAATTGGAAATAAAACATCCTGGAATTATTTTTGGAAAAGGAACGTTCCAGAACACCGAAGACGAGACGGAGAGGGGCCACGAGGCGGCCACACCACCCCGTGGCGCGGCTCCCTTCCTGGTCGCGCCAGGAGGTGGTGTGGGCCCCTCGGGCGCCCATCAACATCGCCCTTTCGCCCATAAATACCTCCCAGACCAAAAACCCTAAGATGATATCCATGTTTTCCTCCACGGGTCCTAAGCGCCGCCGTCATCGCCGACAAGTATTGGGGGTCATAAGTTCCTGTTTCGGCACCCTGCTGGGACAGGGATTGACCCCCGGAGCCATCTTCTTCGACTCCACCGCCTCCACTTCGACTCCATGATGGTTTGTGAGTAGTCCCCCCCATGGACTACGGGTTCTTGGCTGTAGCTAGGTGATACTCTCTCTCCCCTGTACTTCAATACAATGTTGTCATGAGCTGTCTAACATGATTGAGATCCATATGATGTAATCGGTGTTGTGTTTGTTGGGATCTGATGAATTGTTACATTATGATCAGTCTATCTATATAAGTTTGTGACGTTATAGTTGTTGCAATCTTGTTATGTTAAATGCTTGTCACTAGTGCACGAGTGGCATGATCTTAGATTTGAGTTCTATATTTATTGCTTAGATTGTATCTACAAGTTGTATGCACATGCTATTGTCCGAAACCGATGGCCCCAAAGTGACAGCAATTGGGATAATCGGAGGGAATGGCTATGATGTGAGAATCACATGTTTTCGCCAAGTGTTAATGCTTTGGTCCAGTACTTTATTAAAAGGAGTACCTTAATTGCTAGTAGTTTCCCTAGAGGCCCCGCTGCAAACGGGCTGGCATGACAAAATATGTTATGCAAGTTTCTCATTGCGAGCACGCACAACTATATATGAAAAACATGCTTACTTAATTAATGATCTGGATATTCTTCTTTAATGTTATTTCAATACTGTCAATTGCCCAACTGTAGTTTGTTCACCCGACACTTGCTACTTGAGAGTTACCACTAGTGTAGATAGCTGGTAACCCGATCCTTCTGTCATCTCAATCGCTCTAAAATCAACTCCATGCAAACAACTATTCTCAGGTGCTATTGTCTCTTTGTTACTGTTACTACTGCTCTCATATTACTGCTGCTTTCACATCACCCCTGTTACTAGTGCTTTTCCAGGTGCAGCTGAGATGACAACTCGGCTGTTAAGGCTTAGACGTATTCTTTACCTCCCCTTGTGTCGAATCAATAAATTTGGTTTTTACTTCCCTCAAATATTGTTGCGATCCCCTATACTTGTGGGTTATCAAGACTATTTTGTAGCGCCGTTGCCGGGGAGGCATATCGCTACTCATAAGTTCACGTAGGGAGTATACTCTACATCTCTCTCTGTTTTTTTCTTGTATTTTATTTTCTTGTCTAGTTAATTTGTGTT
Organism: Poa annua; assembly: GCA_026929855.1. NCBI lineage: Eukaryota > Viridiplantae > Streptophyta > Magnoliopsida > Poales > Poaceae > Poa > Poa annua. The sequence goes on from CM049427.1 coordinate 101,455,316, forward strand.
TAGTTTATTTCTGTTTAGTTGTATTTTGTTTAGTTTACTGTGGTCTAGTTTATTTTTATTTAGTTTATTTTTGTCTTGTTTTATTTTTATGTAACCGAAAAACCATAAAAATTTGAAAAACCAAAAATTTAAAAACGGTTGTTATGGAAGAACATGCTAGATATGCCGTGCAACTTAATGAATTATATATGAATTATAGAGAATCATATAAAGGAAAAGTCATGAGAGGCGTGTTAGAAAAGTTGAATACACTTGCTAATATTTTGCTTAAACGCCATGATATAAATTGCTGCCCTGAACAGGATAATAAACATCTTAGATTCCAATGTGGCTTTAGTAAAGAAGTTTTAATTATGAACTATCATTGGAATAACTATATTGATCTTGGATTTGAAGAAGTAGAACAATTTGTTATATTTATGGGAGCTTCTGAAATAGAATCCTTCATGTCTAAAAATTATGAAACCTGTGTTGCTTGTAATACACTTAAAGATTATGTCTTTTCTATCCTTGATTATTGCATAGAATATTTCAGCAATAATCCTTATATCATTGATTATAAAGAGAGACTCATTAATGCACAAGAATGTATCCACAATTTGCAGGGACCTTTGGAAGAAGAAATTGCTGAACCTGAAAGCTCATTAGATGAAAAAGAGGAGGAGAGTTAAGAACAAAAGGAGGAAGAATGGAGTAGCTACCCATGCCTACCTTCTAATGAGAGTAACTCTTCATCACTTATACTATTTGATTGTCCCCCATGCTTACCAAAGGAGGATGAATGTTATGTTCGTGTGGATTCTCATGAAATATTCCCTATTAGTAAAACTTGTGAAAACAATTATGCTAATGTTATATATGATAATCTATGCTATTTTGATAAATCTTATGAAAATCCTTTATTTGTGCCTAATTTCGAAATGCATGGTACTAATGAAGTTTGCTTAGAAAATGTTTATGATAAAGCCCTAGATGATAGTCCTATGTTACCTGATACATTGTACTACTATTGTAAATGGGATTGGAGAAGTCTTGACTTTACATGAGAGTCCCATATCTCTTGAGAATGATCAATCATCTTGTTAAAAAAATGTTGAAAGTGGGTTTGAATGTTTTTATCCCACTATTATGGAGCTTGATGAAAATTATGTGTTTCTACATTACGAAAAGCATGCTATGTGTGATGGTTATGTTGTTGAGTTTATTCATGATGCTACTGAAAATTATTATGAGAGAGGAAAATATGGTTGTAGAATTTTTCATGATATCAAAACACCTCTCTATATGCTAAAAGTTTCGAAGTTGCTCTTGTTTTATCTTCCTATGCTTGTCACTTTGTTCTTTGTGAATTTATTTGTGTACAAGATTCCTATGCATAGTAAGTGGGTTAGACTTAAAAGTTTTTTGTATTTTCTTCTTGATGCTTGTTTTGCTTCATTTTCTATTTTCATGAGAGCATCATTACAACTATCAAGTCTAGCTAAAAGGCATTAAAGAAAAGCGCTTATGTGAGACAATCCATATTTTATTTCTGTTATTTTTCTTATTTGAGTCAAGGAGCAAGCTTACCTCTGTAACAAATCCTTTGTATATTTATTTTATTGCATAGTTGTGCCAAGTGAAGTCTCTAGTAGGAAGTTGATACTAGATTTGGATTTCTGCGTAGGAACAGTTTTTCTGCTCATCACCGTTAAATTCGTAACTAATTACATAAAAATAAATGACCTGGGATTTTATGAGCGTGATCCTCATATATGTAGGCAACTGTCGTTAGTTTTGAGTTTTATGATAGGAGCAATTTAAGTGTCTAGAAAAAAATCATCTTTACTGGTTGTTCTGCTTTGGCAGATTTTGTGTCTGTTTTTTGCATTGTCTCTTGTGGACTTTAAGCAAGGTTCTCTATCATGGAGGGCTGTAGCTAATGTTTTATCGAGTTCTTCAATTGTGTCACAACATTAGAAAAGTGGATTAATGTTTTTGATTACTAACCCCTCTAATGAAGTTTATGAGAAGTTTGGTGTGAAGGAAGTTTTCAAGGATCAAGAGAGGAGGATGATATGATGTGATCTAGAAGATGAAAGAGCCTAAGCTTGGGGATGTCCCCGTGGGTCACCCAAGCATATATTAAGAAGACTCAAGACTCAAAGCTTGGGGATGCCCATGGGCATCCCCTTCTTCATCAACAACTTATCAGGTCATCTCTAGTGAAATTATATTTTAATTCCGTCACATCTTATGTGCTTTACTTGGAGCGTCTGTTTGTTTTATTTCTATTTTTGTTATTTTCATTCTCTGATGGAATTGGATCCTAGCATTCTTGTTTGGGAGAGAGACACGCTCCGCTTTTTCTTATGAATACTCCTATTCCTCACTTATATTTGTTGACTATTCTTCTCTAGCTACAGTAATACTTTCAGCTCTTGTTTTTCGTGCACCTCTTGTTCAGAGCGGTTAGTTCTCACATAATATACTCTCATATCTCATTGTTTAATACTTGGATAGTTTATGGGTGTTTGGTTGGAAACAGAAAATGCCAAATGTGGTAGATGGTATAATGAAATGATATACATGTTCTTGTAGATCATTGTCTTGATTTTTTTGTGATGCTTGGCTATTGTTCTGAGCTCTCAAGTAGATCATGTTTAAACTTTTGCATTATGTAGTTAAAACCTATTAGTGGAGAACTACCGTAAAACTTGTTGAAATTTGGTTTGCATGATTGGTATCTCTAAGGTCTAGATATTTTCTAGTTAAAGTGTTTGAGCAACAAGGGAGACAATGTAGAGTTTTATAATGCTTACAATATGTTTTGTATATATGTTTTTTAATCATAGTTTACACTTGTGTTTGCTTCAAACAATCTTGCTAGCCAAAGCCTTGTATTGAGAGGAATACTTCTCGTGCATCCAAAACCTTGAGCCAAAACCTATGCCATTTGTGTCCACCATACCTACCTACTACATGGTATTTCCTGCCATTCCAAGCAAATACTTCGTGTGTTACCTTTTACTCAAAACTTATTATCCCTTATTCATGTCAATGTTTATTACCTCATGAGGAAGTATGTGGTGTTACGGATATCAACCTTGTAATTTTCTTTTATAGAGACTTTCACCAACCAGACTAGTGGCATATACACGGCTTATCCATTATTTTGCAAAAAGAGCTGGCAAAAGGGGTGCCCAGTCCCAATTAATTACAACTTTAACCGCTGCATTCTCTTCACATTTTTCCCTCATCTAATCAGTCAAGCAATGATACTAGTTCTAAACTACATGTGTAAACAAAAGAGAAAAGAGGGATGATCTGCCCTTGGGTTGAAATAACGTCCTTCATGGGAGCCGCTCTTGAAAGTATGGTTGACAAGGGGGGTAGAGTGCCCATTACCATTCGTTGACAACGACAAACACCGCTCAAAACTTACTTTAATGCTCTCTATATGATTTCAAAAACATATAAATCTAAGAAGCTCTAGCACATGCTTGTATCCCTGCTTCCCTCTACGAAGGGCCTATCTTTTCCTTTATGTTGAGTCACTTTACCTACTTCTTTATATCCCCGAAGTAAACACTTGTGTCAACTGTGTACAACAATTCTTATATGCTTTCTTATTGCACTTGTTATATTCCTTTATGTTGACAACTATCTATATGATATACATGTTTAAAGTTGAAATTCAATGCTGAAACTTATATCTTCCTTTGCGTTGCTTCAATACTCTTTTACTTAGATAATATTGCTTTATGAGTTAACTCTTATGCAAATCTTATTGATGCTTGTTTGAAAGTACAATTCATGAAAAGTTTTTTATTTATATGATGTAGTTGCTTACTGCTTGTCTATTGTTAGCAAATTATGGATCATTGCCTTGAGTCATTTCATTCATAACATGAACCTTATAATATTATATGATCAAGATTATGTGAAAGCATGTCACTTCAGAAATTACTCTTTATCGTTCTTGCCTACTCTGGACGAGTAGAACTAAGCTTGGAGATGTTGATACGTCTCCAACGTATCTATAATTTCTTATGTTCCATGCTATATTGTACCATGTTATTACATGTTTTACATACATTTTATATAGTTTTATGCATTTTCTGGGACTAACCTATTAACAAGATGCCAAAGTGCCAGCTCCTTGTTTTCTGCTGTTTTTCTTTCAGAAAAGTACTTAAGGAAATATTCTCGGAATTGGAAATAAAACATTCTGGAATTATTTTTGGAAAAGGAACGTTCCATAACACCGAAGACGAGACGGAGAGGGGCCATGAGGCGGCCACACCACCACGACGCGCCTCTCTTCCTGGCCGCGCCAGGAGGTTGTGTGGGCCCCTCGGGCGCCCACCGACATCGCCCTTTCGCCCATAAATACCTCCTAGACCAAAAACCCTAAGACGATATTCATCTTTTCCTCCACGTATCCCGAGCGCCGCCGCCATCACCTGACTAGTTTCGGGGGTCAGAATTTCCTGTTCCGGCACCCAGCCGGGACGGGGATTGACCCCCGGAGCCATCTCCATCGACTCCACCTCCTCCACTTCGACTCCATGATGGTTTGTGACTAGTCCCCCCCATGAACTACGAGTTCTTGGCTGTAGCTAGGTTATGTTCTCACTCCCATGTACTTCAATACAATGTTCTCATGAGCTGCCTTACATGATTGAGATCCATATGATGTAATCAGTGTTGTGTTTGTTGGGATCCGATGAATTGTTACAATATGATCAGTCTATCTATATAAGTTTGTGAATTAATTGTTGCTGCAATCTTGTTATGTTTAATGCTTGTCACTAGTGCACGAGTGGCATGATCTTAGATTTGAGATCTATATTTATTGCTTAGATTGGATCTACAAGTTCTATGCACATGTTATTGTCCGGAACCGATGGCCCCAAAGTGAAAGCAATTGGGATAACCGGAGGGAATGGCTATGATGTGAGGATCACATGTTTTCACCAAGTGTTAATAATTTTCTCCGGTACTTTATTAAATGTAGTACCTTAATTGCCAGTAGTTTCCCTAGAGGCCCCGCTGCAAACGGGCTGGCAGGACAAAAGATGTTATGCAAGTTTCTCACTGCGAGCACGCACAACTATATATGGAAAACATGCGTACTTAATTAATAATCTGGGTATTCTTACTTAATGTTATTTCAATACAGTGAATTGCCCAACTGTAATTTGTTCACCCGACACTTGCTACCTGAGAGTTACCACTAGTGTAGATAGCTGGGAACCCCGGTCCTTCTGTCATCATCATTGCTCTAAATTCAACTCCACGCAAACAACTATTCTCTGGTGCGATTGTCTCTGTGTTACTGTTAGTACTGCTCTCATATTACTGCTGCTTTCACATTACAACTGTTACTAGTGCTTTTCCAGGTGCAGCTGAATTGCCAACTCGGCTGTTAAGGCTTATACGTATTCTTTACCTCCCCTTGCATCGAATCAATAAATTAGGGTTTTAGTTCTCTCGAAGACCGTTGCGATCTCCTATACTTGTGGGTTATCATGTATCACCTCGGTGGAATTGGTTTTGAATGGTTTATGTTGAGTGTTATTCCTTAGAGGTGATCTCTAAGGGGTGGTCACTTGTGGATAGCCACCCAAGGTAATAAAGGGACCAATGTTTTATCTAAGTGAAGATTTTTTATTGTGCAACCATTAGTCAATGGGCTCTGGCTAGATGGAGTAAGCTGCGTGGACTCGGCCCGACTTGACAGGTGGTGGTAGATGGTTAGCTTGGGAGCGCGTCAAGTCTGTAAGGGATGGGAAGATGCTTCTGAAAAGTCTCGTCTCAACTCTCTCCTTTTTCTTAGCACAATTTGAGTGCTTTATGATAGTTTGGGTTAGTTGGGTCTAATGGTGAAAGTGCACAACCTCTGCAGACTTAAAAACTAAGTACTTAGCCGTGTCCCCGGTTATAGACAATTTGAGCAGCTGATCAAGGATTCAACGGAGGCTCCCAACATTCCAATTTCCTAATTTCAAACTTGATGGGTAACCAAGGGTATAAAGACTATGGTTTTCAAGCCATATTGTCTCATACTTTGATGAAAAGTTTTTACAAAGAGAGAGGCAAAATCTGGCTTTATGCAAAATAGCCTTGAACTCCACAACCCAAATAAGCATATAGGCTATAGAGTTTTTCCCTAAGTGTCCACAATAGTATCACTTGCCAGACTCGATTTTTAATGGAATCTGACCCACTATGTTGCAAATTATTACTTGTTGCAGAAGTTTCTGACGAAGAGTAAGGACTACGTTTGGGTTACGAGTCTGCACCAACATGTTTTCTCCTGTGGCGTATCATGAAGATGGAGGCTCATTGAAGATTTATTTTCGTTGCTTTATTGTTTAAGCTAGCTTTAAGCTATGCAAAGTTGTATCGAACTATTTATATTACCAAGTCTGGATTATTCGTGTAATATTGATACAATGTTGTGATATTCATCGTAAACTGTGTGTGCAAATGAATCGATCCAGGGGTTTGCACTATACAGGTACCTGCAATAATTTTAAGTGCAGGTACATTACACTCCTGATCCTCCAAATTGCTTTGACCCGTCAAAATGCATAACCCAGTGATTGAGACTTGGTGCGGGGGGTAAGGGGTCAAACTCGGTCGAATCATTGATGAAATCTGCTAAAGCTTGGGATTTGATTGCTGTCCTTGGCTCATAATTGATGTGATAAGGCCCCATCTCGATTGCCCACTTTGCTACTCTGTCACTTGCCTCTTTGTTTCTGATTATTTCTGCTACGGGAGCTGCACTAACCACGGTGATGGGATGCTCTTGGAAGTAGTGTTGCATTTTACGGCTTGCCATGAAGACTCCAAATACTAGCTTCTGCCACTGTGGGTACCTTTGTTTTGACTCGGTCAGGGCCTCACTGACGTAGTAAACCAACCTTTGGACTAGGTATTCTTTTCCTTCTTCTTTCCTCTCTACGACAACCACGGCGCTACCGGCTCATGAGTTGGCAGAGACGTATAACAGCATTGGCTCCTTGCTTGTTGGAGCTGCTAAGACTGGCGCAGTGGATAGTGTTTTCTTCAAATCTTCAAAGGCATCATCTACTTCCTGATCCCATACAAACTTGTATGATTTCGTCAACAACTTGTAAAGTGGAAGTGCTTTCTCTCCCATCCTTGCTATGAACCGACTTAGGGCTATGATGCAACCCGTCAACTTCTGGACATCGTTTACGCACTCCGGCTTCTTAAGGTTCATGATTGCCTTAATCTTTGCCGGGTTTGCCTCTATCCCTCTTTCTGAGACTATGAAACCCAGCAGCATGTGTAGCGTACCTGCACTTTAAATAAGACAGATACCTGTGTATAGTGCAAATCCCTGGATCGATTCGTTTGCACACACAGTTTACGATGTAATATCACAACAAAGTATCAATTTTATTACATCGATGATCCAGACTTACAAAATATTCATTACAAGTTGCATAGCATAAAGATAGCTTTGAAATAGTACACGGCGGAAATACAATAGCAGTGGGTCTCCAACAACTTCATGTTGCCACAGGCGAAAACATGTTGGTTGTAGACTCGAAACCTTTAAACGAAACCTCACTCATCATCTGAACAATCTGCAATAAGAAAAATATTGCAACAACGTGGGTCAGATTCCATTAAAAATGGAGTCTGGCAAGTGACACTATGGTGGACACTTGGGGGAAAACTCTATAACCTATATGCATATTTGGCTGGTGGAGTTCAAGGCTATTTTTTATAAAGCCAATTTTTCCTACTCTTTTCAGAACACTTTCTTCAAATCAAGACAAGTATGGCATGAAAACCATAGTCTCATCTTCCCTTGTTCACCCATCAAGTTTTATTTCTGAAGTTGGAATGATGGAATCCTCCGTTTGACGTCCGTGATCAGCTGCTCAAATTGTCCGTACCGGGGACACAGCTAAGTACTTAGTTTTACACTCTGCAGAGGTTGTGCACGTTCACCATTGTACCCGTTCAACCCAAACTATCCTTTACACACTTATAGTGATAAGGAAAAGGAGAAGAATGAGACGAGATATTTCAGAAGCATTTTCCCTCCCACTCTGGCTTGACCGTTCCACCTAACATCCCCCTACATCTGCTTGTCAAGCCGGAGAGAGTCCACGCAACATAATTGATCAAGCCAGAGCCCATATGGCAATGGCTGCGCTGGAAGCAATCGTCACTCGGAGTTCTTCAGATTCCTCTGTTCCCTGGGTGGCCATCCACAAGTGCACATACTCCAGGAACCATAGACATGCACCTGAGTAGCCACTCAACTTCGCCACCATATACAACCAATGCACCCAGGAGGTTCATTAACTTAGTGGATGTACACTCTCAGGTGAAAATCACCATGCTCACGGCCCTAAGTAGAATAGACATTCATCCTAGGCGACGACAACCATGAGCGCAGCCCTGAGTAGTCACTGAATATTTTGTAGAACTTTTCATCAATTGCATAGCATCAATATATCTACTAAGTAATATATAGGAACCTAGACACATGAGTAAGGATTCTACACAGGTTTAGCATAGCAATACTATCCTACACATGCTTATTTAAAAATACACTAAGTGATGCATATAGAAAATAATAGAAAGTTTATGAGGTGTGCCACTTGCCTTTGAATGAAGTCTTTACTCACAAACTCTTTTCAACGAACTCGGGTCTCCCCGTTCAGTCTAAACAATAAAAACAAACAACAATACAACAATCATAAAACAAAACAACACAACACATACAAACAAGTTTCTTAAACTCCTAAGGAAAACATGACATGCATGATATGCAAATTATTTCTTAGGACTAGGAATGCATGTCATGCCATGAAAAATCTTTTAAGTTAATGCAAGGAAATGTGTTGGTCAAAATGACTAAGGACTAAGGTCAAGTTGGATAAAAATAACTTTGTTAAAATTTTATCTTGAATAAGCACTTTAATGACTTAGTCATATTGTGCATAAAAATACTTAGAGAAAATACTAAGTCTATTCTTCAAGGTGATCAACAATTATTAACAACTCTTCGTAAATTGGATACTAGGATCCAACAAACTTCAAGATGATAATATCATGATCAAAAATTGTTTAAGTCTAAAGTGAAAGACAAGATTAGGAAAGAGGGAAAAGATAGAAAGAAAGATATAGTTGGTCTTCCAGGCTTCATCTCCAGACTTGTAATATTCTCCTTGGTGATGTCTTGATTGAATTCTTGGTAGACTTGAATAATCTTCAGACTTGATGATTTTGTATCACCTAGGCTGGTCTTGGATTTACTTAGTCTTCTTGAGTCTCAGATAAGAAGGGAGAAAAGAAAGAGAGGAAGTTTGACTTAGAAATTATTGTTGGTTGGTCTTCATGAACTTCTTCTTGATTTTCTTCTAAGTGCTTCTGCTCCTTGAAGGTACTTCGGAAGTCTTGTTTTGGCTAAGTCCTTCATTGGCCTTCTAGCTCCATGATGAAAATCCTAAGTGTCTAGTGCATAGCACTTCTACCAAAATACTAAGTTTGAAAATAATCCTAACTTAGAGAAAATGGGGGAGGAGTTTTCTTATGGGAAATATAACTACAAAATAAAATATGCTATGCATGAAATGCAATTTTAAATCACAAGAAACATAATACTAATTTTTGTGATATTTATAAAGTATGCATAAAGTTATAATTGCAATTTAATTAGTTTCTTGTTTTGCAAAATATAATAAAAGGATTAAATATAATATTAGAGTTTTATGTGATTAAATTTTTATAACAAAATTTTGTAATTAGTATTAATAGATAGAGGGGATTTAAATAAATTTATAGCAATTGGATTTATTCAAAAATAATGTTTATATTAAAAGTTATATCAAAATTACTCCAGTTATTCAATTTAAACATATAACTATTAAATCATCAAAATAATTCTCAAAATTATTTTATAACAGAGGCATCATATTACACATATTATAAAGTTTCTTAAACAATTTTATTTGCAATTTTTGGATTTATAAATTTTAAGTTATGATAAAAATACTCAAATTCACCATTCGAAATTTGAATATTTTAAACTAAGTCAAATTTAAATTTTGGCAGATCTAAATTATTCTACATGTCAAGGGCTTTACAAATATATAAAAATATTCGAATTTGGATAAACAGAGAAAAAGATATGATACAACTAATGTGCAGGGTCTTTTCTGCAAAAGGACCAATTAAATTTATTCCGAGCTAAAATCAGAAAACAGATGGGCCACGTGGCGAGCTGTGGTTGGATGGGCTTGGCTCGGCTTGAGCTTGGGCTCGGCTTGGCTTAGCCGGAGCCGCGGCTCGGCTCGGACTAATCGGGGCCGTCAGATCCAGATCCGATGGATCCAAATAGATCGTACCGGTTCACTAATCCAATCTAATCTGGGCCGAAGAAAACAGATCAGACGGCTGGGGGTGGTTGACCGATACCTGCCGGGGAAGTTCGCCGGAGACGGAGAAGATGGCGGCGGCGCGGCGTCGGGCGTGGTCCGATTGGTCGCTCCGGAAGTCCCCTTGCTTGGCGGAGACGACGGCGAGGTTCAGGAGGACGTGGGGGAGGCGAAGCACGTGGTGTTGTCCTTGATTTTTTCCTGGAGCAGTGGGGAGAGGCGGCCGGAGCGGTGAAGACCTCCAGCGGTTTCGGCGAGCTCAGCCCGTTCGATTCCCTACACAATACCATAGTCCGAAGGGATGAGGAGGTGCACAAGGACTTGGGGAAGAGAGGGGGAAGGGTCTCGGGCTCGGGGGCGTGCTACCGTGGCCGGAGTTGGAGAAATCGGTGGCGGCGATGGAGGAACTCCGGCGAGAAAAATTGCAAGCCTTGGGGCGTTTGGGAGAGGCCTTTTGGGGGGAAAGGAAGGAGGTCGAGGGCTATTAGTAGGAAGAAACGGTGCGAAGTTTGGTGGAGTAAAACTCCCGCAATCAAGAGAGTTAAATTGGCAGTTTTCGGGCACGATTTCCGTCCAGAGCTTGAAGACGATGCTGACGTCATCGCTGACGTCAGCGATTTTTCTTTTTCTGAATTTTCTTATTTCTTTCATAACTTTTAATTTAAGACTCCAAATCAAGTCAAATAAATTTCTAAAAATTTGTAAAAACAATATCTTTGTGTTAAACCAGTTGTGGGCATGTTTTGAACATTTTTCAAAAATCAAAATTTTGAATTATTGATTAAATACAAATTTGACACTTAATGTCAAATTTGAAAACATGGCTTAAATAATTTCATTTTTGGCTAAATAAAATTTATACAAATACAACACTTATATAAGTTTTAAATTAAGTTAATTAAACTCATTTTACAATATTAAAACATTTTGGATTTTAGTAAAATATTAAATAACATAACACATCTATTTGAATTGAAAAGGGGAAATGTAATGTATTCATTTTTAATTCAAAATATTTTGTGCACCATTAAGTTTTATATTATGATAAATCATTTGAAAACTCTATAAAATACCTTTGGAAAATATTTTAGATTATTTCATTTCTTATATTGAATATATTCATGAGCATCATTTTATGTTTTGAAAATAAATGGAAATCATTTAAGCTAATGAAATTATTATTTGGATAATTCATTAATTTAAATCTATGAAGTTTTAAAGTTATAAACTATAGACTTGACATTTACAAAACTATGCTTTGACTTCAGGTAAAAGAATAAAAACATTTGGCAAATATACTATTTTTAAATAGTTTAAAGAACACTTGTAAAATTTATTTTAATTTATGATTAGTTATGGCTAGGGTTGAAATACTTAAAATATACTCTGTATTACATGAAAATGTTTTGAAGGTTGGCAAATCATTTGTCAAATAGTATATTGAGCTTTAGGAAATATAATGGATAATAAGATGTTTAATTTGAAACAACTTTTGGAAATAATCATTACTTGAGATATTTGAATTATTAAACTCTGTCAATATGTTTGAAGTCTTTTATAGTTGGTTTTCTTATGCATTTAATGTTTTATTTTAATAAAAAACAAAAGTTTTAAATTTTTGTGATTTTTGAACATTATAAAATATTGGGATGTTACAGCATGCCTGTTGGAACCCCGAACACGCACTTGGTCGGGTTTAGCTTCATTTGATATTTGCGGAGGATGGTGAAGGTCTCCTTCAGGTCGTCTAGGAGTGACCCGTCTTTCTGTGACTTGATCACAACATAATCAACATAAGCATGTACGTTGCGCCCGGTATGATTCTCGAAACACTTCTGGATGCACCTCTGGTATGTTGCCCCTGCGTTCTTAAGGCCAAAGGACATTGTTTTGTAACAAAAGCTCCAAAGGGTGGGATGAACGATGTCTTCTCCTAATCGTCCACATTAAGCTTGATCCGGTGATACCCGGAAAAAGCATCCAGGAAACATCGCAACTCGCTGCCGGCTGTGGCGTCGATTATCTTGTCTATCCGAGGTAAAGCAAACAGATCTTTTGGTCAAACCTGGTTCAAACTTGTGTAATCAACACACATCCTCCACTCTCCGTTTTTCTTCATGACGAGAACCGGGTTAGCCAGCCACTTCGGGTGATACACCTCCATGATGAAGCTGGCCGCTAACAGGCGGGCTATCTCTTCTCTGATGATCTTTTTCCTGTAAGCATTGAAACGTCGCAGACCCTGCTTTACTGGCTTTGCTGATGGATCAACATGTAAACTGTGCTCGGTGAGTTCGCTCGGGACACCCGGCATGTCTGAAGGAGACCGCAAAGATATCCTGATGCTCACGGATGAACTCGACGAGCGTGCTTTCCTATTTCGGGTCCATGTGAGACCCGATCGAGATCTGCTTGGAGGAATCTCCTTCCACAAAATCAACCATCTTAGTGTCTTGAGCTAACTTGAACTTTTTCTTCTCTTCTTCGTGAGCCGGCTCGTCCAGCACACGATTGTTATCCAGGTCTACTTGAGACTTGTAGTATTTCAACTCTTCCTCTGAGCATGCTTGGTCTAACATGATGGCATCACCTCTATCGCACTCTATTTCCATGTCTTTGCTTCACTCAACTGTGATGGTTCCCTGGGGACCTGGTATCTTCAGTTTAAGGTATACGTAACACGGTCTTGCCATGAACTTGGCTTAGGGCGGCCTTCCAAACAACGCATGATATGGGCTCTTCAGATCAACCACCTCAAAAGTCAGGTACTCTGACCTGTACTGTTCCTTGCTCACTCCAAAGGCTACCTTCAAGCTGATTTGACCTATTGGGTGTGCGGACTTTCTTGGAACTATGCCGTGAAAAATCGTTGAAGTTGGTGTGAGCCGGCTTATCGACAGACCCATCCTCTTGAACGTCTCCAGGTATAAGATATTGATATTGCTTCCTCCATCCATCAGAACCTTGTTTAAACGGAACCCATCCACCTGAGGTGCAACGACTAAAGTTAGGAGACCCGGGTGTTCTATTGCTGGTGGGTGATCATCCCTACTCCATGTAACTGGTTGCTCTGACCATCTCAGAAATCTTGGCACAACCGTTGGTACGACATTGACGGCTCTCTCCTTTAACTTTTGTTCCCTTCTGGATGTTCTAGTGGTGAACACATGATATTGACCTTGACTATGAAGCTCCTTCGGGGTTTGCTGGTAACCTCCTCCCTGGTTATAATTTGACCCGGCATTGTTGTTTGGTGGTCCCTGAGACCTGGACCCTTGGTTCTGATTGGCCGGGTTACCGTTGTTTCCGTTGTTTCCATTGTTTCCATTGAAATTACCCTGATTCCGCTCAATAGACTGCTCGTGTCTCATCCATGCTCTCATGTCAGCACATTGTGATAATGCGTGACTTGCTTGTTTACCGTTCTTGGCGTGTCTCAGGCATGGCATGTTGTATATCTCACTGATATTTAGCCCCCTTGCAGGGCCTCCACTGAAATTTATGCCGGGTCTTGGTCCTCCGTAACCTGTTGACTGGGTGGTCCCAACAAACTCCGAATTTCCTCGCTCATAAGGTCGCTTGTTATTATTGTTCTGATTTCCATTGTTCTGGTTCTGAGCCGGGTTACGACCTACGCTGACCCGGTTGTTCTTTTGTTGCTCTTCCGTCTCACCTGGTCTTTTGTCTGTAGCTGCGTACTTGTTAGCGACTGAGACCACTTCACCTATTGTGATATCCTGGCGAGATGAGTCTTTTCTCTTGCGTCCGAGCTTATGTGTCAAAGAATCGAAACCACAATTCTTCTCCAGAACTGTTATAGCCGTGTGTGCCGAGATGCTGGTGGATGATTGTAAGATCTCTGTGACTCGGGCTACCCACCATCTTGCTGACTCAGTCTTCCTCATAACACATCGATCAAGATCCGCCTCGGTATACTGCTTCTTACATGTCCCGGTGAAATTTTTGATGAAATCCGCCTTAAGTTCCTCCCACGAGTTGATGCTACGTGGTGGAAGTCGGTCGAGCCAGATCTTGGGCGCTCCTACTGCCATCATGAGGTACAGGTATCGTGCACATAAGTTTGCTGTTGCGTTCTTCATGTCCATGGCCATGCTATAGCCACTCAACCACGCCTCCGGGTTCATGTTCGGCTCATAGTTGACAATCTTTCTTGGCTCTTTGAATTTTTCTGGAAAGGGTTCTGATCTAATCGCATCTGATAAACACTTGGGCTCTGTCAGGTTTACTGACGAGCCTCCTCCTTGACCCAGCATAGGAAAAGTTAAGACGGCTCTGGGCTGAGCCACGACTCCAACTCCAACTCCTGCTTCTGGTTACAATGCTCCCGTGGCCGCGCATCTTTCTCTCTAACTGTTGACTATGGACTGGGCAGCAGAGTCGGCCGGTACAGCCACCCTGCGTGGTGCGATGACCTGTTGCGGCTGCTGTACTTCTTGGTGCGGGACTTGCCGGGTTACGGGTCCAAACCTGTTATGAACTGATCTTGCTGCAACCGGCTCTGGCTGCCGGGTTCTAGTACAACTTCTTACTGGTTCTGAACTGAAAGCTTGTGAGCCCCGCGGGTTGTTGTTCTGATGGACCACGGCAGTTCGCAATAGATCAACAACTCTTCTTGCTTCTAAGAAGGCCGGTGAGTTGTCGAAAGTTATTTGCTCTAGGGCATGTGTCGCTACAAAAATATTATCAAATGGGTAATTGTAATGACCCGGAGGAGGATCAAACCTGGGTGGAGGTTGTGGTAGTTGATCGATGATTGCTACTCCGGCTCCTGCCGGGCTTCTTGCTGGCGCTCCTGGTAACCCGGCCGGTGGCACGCCTGCTCCTGGCGCCGGGTTAGCCGTTGCCACTGGTACTGGTACGAGTGCCGAATTGGCTGGCGTCTGGTACTCCAAAGCCCGAGGTGCTATGGTATTTGTCCCGGTTGGTAGGTGAAGCCGGCTTCCACGTCTTCTGTTCTGGACATCAGTTAACTCGTCCCTTCTTCTCTGGAGGATGTTTCTTTCTTCCAACAAGCTCTGTTCTTGCTGAGCCACCAACCGCTCTCTATCTTGTATACCCCGAGTATCATCCGCGCGCTCTTGATTTTTCCTTGCCACTGCCTGCCTTAAGTCTTCTATCTCTCTCATCATAGTCGTGCTGGTGTTTGTTACGTTTCCAAGATGCTGCGTCGGGCTTGCTGATGGCCCGACGAGCACTTGTTGCTGCAAAGGCGGTGGTTGGACAATATTAGCCGGGTCTGGTGCTGGCACTGGTGTTTGTGCTAAGATCGGGTTTCCAAGGGCTATCCCTGCGGCTGGTACATGCGTTTGGGCCATAGAACTGAGAGTCGGTAAAATTCCTCATGTTTTAGGGTTTGGCGGTGCATAGTTCGCTACTGGTGCAGCAATTTGATATTGATCCCAATTGTCTCCGTTATGTCTTGCTGTCGCCTCAGCACTTGTCTCATCACTCATGGAAGCCGAAACTCCATCAGCCGGTGGTGTTCGGGTCACGACGTGAACCGTCATATGACGTACGGGTCCAATAGTGTTGGGTGATCTTCATCTTCAAGCCCGTCTCCTTAACGATCCTTGAACAATGGTAAGATTGACTCTATATTTGTGTCTAGATCTGACATATTGGTGGGGGTGATAATGGAACCCTGCATAACTTGGATCGCCGACTCTCCCTCTTCGGTGGTGGCTTCAAACTCGGGCTATCCGACTGACTCTTCTCCATCCGTCTAGGCCATCGTGGTTGACCCGGACTCTGACTTGAACTCTGGCTTGTACTGTTTTCTGTCGGCTCCTCTAGATCGGATCACACCGACGAAAGCATCGATCTGCCCAAAGATGAGCATAGATCCGGTTTCCAAGAAATCTGCTTCTTCTGTCCAGCCGGAGCCATCCACGATCTGCTCCCCTCCTGGAAAGATCTGGCCGATAGCTAGGTTTTCATACCTCGCCGCGCTTCTCCTGAAAAAGTGATGCTCTTGGCCGTAGGTTCCGGGTGGAAACTTGAGATGAGGGGCACGGCGGCTTCCGATATCAGGAGCTTGTCTAGCGTGGCGTGGGGAAACAAGAATTTACCCAGGTTCAACCCCTCGTCTTGAGATAAAGATCTACTTCCTGCTTCTGCTTTATTACTCTAGGTTTCGAGGACTCAGCGCCTTAGCTTCCGGGTCTCGAGATTACAATGGTGGACTTAGAACTTAGATCTCAAGGAACCGGGAGACCCCCTTATATAGGTGGTGGGTCTCGCTGGAGATACAAAGCCGTGGTCCGCATTCCTATCATACCCGGACTCTATCTTAATCCTCTAAGTCTTCGCCTTTCTTAGTAGGACTCCGTCTTGTAGTTGGTCTCCAGCCTTCTGGATCCTTCTTGCTTGCGGGCCAAGGCACATGTTGCACACCGGCTTACGTGTCACCCGTCCCATGTCTTTATACTTGATCCGGCCCTGGTCTTGCCAGTCCGGCTTATCTTCTATGTCGGTGGCCCTATCGGGGTATGATCCCCCCAACAAATACCTTTCTTGAGAAGGAGTTTCTCGCGAAAGGAGTAAGTGGGAGGAAAGTAGACCTCGACGAGATCGTTGATCCTGAACTCGAAATTCCGAGTGGCGCAACAGAAGCTGTTCCGGAAACGTCCTCCACAGATGGAGTGGGAGAAGATGTCGAGGATACTATTCAACATCGTAGGTCTGGTAGACCTCGTATGGCACCAGAGTGGTATGGCAACATGGTTTGCACCGTCATGTTAATGGAACAAGACGAACCTACAAACTACAAAGAGGCTATGGCAAGCCTAGAGTCCGAGAAATGGCTGAAAGCCATGAAATCCGAAATAGGATCCATGTATGACAAGGAAGTATGGACTTTGATGGAGATTCCCGAAGGGCGCAAGGCCATTGAGAATAAATGGATCTTTAAGAAGAAGACTGATGTTGACGGTAATGTGACCATATATAAAGCTTGGCTTGTCGCAAAAGGTTTCAGACAAGTTCATGGGATTGAATACGATGAAACTATTTCACCGGTAGCAATGCTAAAGTCTATTCAGATTTTGTTAGCAATTGCTGCATATTACGATTATGAAATATGGCAGATGGATGTCAAAACAGCGTTCCTAAATGGTAACATTGAAGAAGAGTTGTATATGGTACAACCGGAAGGTTTTGTCGATCCAGAAAATGCTACCAAGGTATGCAAGCTTTAGCGTTCCATTTATGGATTGAAGAAAGCATCTCGGAGCTGGAATCTTCGCTTTGATGATGTGATCAAAGGTTTTGGATTTGACTAAAATGTAGAAGAGACTTGCATTTACAAGAAAATGAGTGGGAGCTCGGTTGTGTTCTTAGCACTATATGTAGATGACATATTGCTGACTAGGAATGATGTGGATCTTCTGAATAGCGTGAAGAAATATTTATACAGTAAATTTTCCATGAAGGACTTAGGAGAAGCTGCATACGTCTTAGAAATGAAAATCTATTATTATAGATCAAGGCGTCTATTAGCGTTGAGTCAGAGTACTTATCTTGACAAGATACTAAATCATTTCGGTATGGAGACGGCAAAAAAAGGTTCTCTGCCAGTTGTCAAAAATAAAACACTGAGCAAGGCACAGTGTCCGGTGACGGAACGTGATAAGGCCGAAATGACTAAACATCCTTATGCTTCAGCCATAGGATGGATCATGTATGCCATGTTAAGTACTCGACCTGATGTAGCATTGGCTCTTAGTTTGACGAGCCGTTTCCAAAATAATCCTGGAAAGGAACATTGGATTGTTGTTAAGAGCATTCTTAAGTATCTCAAGAAGACAAAGGAAATGGTCCTTGTCTATGGTGGCTGTGATGAAGAACTTGGCGTAACAGGTTACGTTGATGCAAGTTTAAGCACAGACCCTGATGACTCTAAGTCACATACATGATATGTGTTCAAGGTGAACAGAGACGCCGTGTGCTGGAGAAGTGGGAAGCAACTCATCGTGGCGCAATCTACAATGAAATCGGAGTACATCGCTGCTTCTTAAGCCGCGAATGAAGCTGTGTGGCTGAGGAAGTTCATCATTGAACTTGGAGTGTTCCCTAACGCCCAAGACCCCGTGACCCTCTACTGCGACAATACGGGTGCCATTGGTAACGCGAAGAAACCAAGGTCTCACTCAACTGCCAAACACATTCTCCGACGCTTCCATGTGATACGACAATATGTACAGGAAGGCGATGCGACGATTTGCAAAGTTCATACGGATCTTAATGTTTCAGATCCTTTGACGAAGCCTCTTCCGCTTGACAAGCATGAGAAACGCCGAGAAGCTATGAGTGTTAAGATTTTACCAAGTTGTAATCTAGATTAAATTGTACTCTAGTGCAAGTGGGAGACTGAAGGAGATATGCCCTAGAGGCAATTGATAAAGTGTTTTATTTATCATAACTCGTTTGTTCATAATACGTTTTTGTGTCATGCTATAACTGTATTAAGCGGAAACATTAATACACGTGTGATACGTAAACAACCAGGTCCCTGGTAGCCTCTACTAAAACTAGTTCATTGCAAAATTGATGTTCGAGGTTTCCCGATCATGTGACATGGCGTCAGTTGGCAGTGGAGTCATATCATTGGTAGAAAGATGTGATGGACATACCCATTATTTGTAGGACGTAGTCATTACGCCTTCGACCGTGAGATAAACTCTTATTATTGTCCCTGAAGATGCTTTGATTGCATCAAACGTCATATCTTATATAGTGTGACAATAAAGGTGTCCCTCTTGGGTATCGGAAGGAAATAGTTGAGACGAGGGATCAAGAGTGGAATTTGCCAGTCCGCGTAGCAGGATAGATACTCTAGGGCCCACTCGGTGAGATTATGTCAAGTGAGCTTGCAAGCATGTGACTAGGTCTCCCAGAAATAAGATCACGGACGAGAAGAAGATAGTGTTGTCGACAACGAGATCAAGCTAGGTATGGAGATATCTATGAACGAGCCTCGGACACGCTAAGTATCGCTATGGATAAAGGTTTAAGAGTCGACGTGTAGCGTACCTACATTTTAAATAAGGCAGATACCTGTGTATAGTGCAAATCCCTGGATCGATTCATTTGCACACACAGTTTACGATGTAATATCACAACAAAGCGTCAATTTTATTACATCGATGATTCAGAATTACAAAATATTTGATACAAGTTGCATAGCATAAAGCTAGCATTGCAAAAGTACACAGCGGAAAATACAATAGCAGTGAGCCTCTATAACTTTCATGCTGCCACAGGCGAAAACATGTTGGTTGTAGACTCGAAACCTTTACGAAACCTCACTCGTCATCTGATCAAATCTGCAATAAGAAAAATATTGCAACAACGTGGGTCAGATTCCATTAAAAATGGAGTCTGGCAAGTGACACTATGGTGGACACTTAAGGCAGTAACTCTAAAGCCTATATGCATATTTGGCTGGTGGAGTTCAAGGCTAATTTGCATAAAGCCAATTTTTCCTACTCTTTTGAAAACACTTTTCTTGAAATCGACGAGTATGGCATGAAAACCATAAATCTCATCTTCCCTTGTTCACCCATCATGTTTTATTTCTGAAGTTGGGATGATGGAATCCTCCGTTGACGTCCTTGATCAGCTGCTCAAAATTGTCCGTAACCGGGGACACGGCTAAGTACTTAGTTTTACACTCTGCAGAGGTTGTGCACTTTCACCATTGTACCCATTCAACCCAAGGTATCCTTTACACACCATTTGTGATAAGGAAAGGAGAGAATGAGACGAGATCTTTCAGAACCATTTTCCCTCCCACCTGGCTTGACCCGTTCCACCTAACATCCCCCTACATCTGCTTGTCAAGCCGGAGAGAGTCCACGCAACATAATCGATCAAGCCAGAGCCCATATGGCAATGGCTGCACTGGAAGCAATCTTCACTCGGAGTTCTTCAGATTCCTCTGTTCCTGGGTGGCCATTCACAAGTGTACATACTGCAGGAACCATAGACATGGACCTGAGTAGCCACTCAACATAACCCATGCAACCAATTACCACCGAGGTGTTTCATTCTTAACTTAGTAGAATTTAGATTTTCACAAAACAACATTTGCATAGCATCAAAAATTCTACTAAGTATTGCATAGGAACCTAGACACAGGTATAAGGGATTCTCTACAGGTTTAGCATAGCAACACATGCATATAAAAATACAATAAGTAATGCATATAAAAATAGGAAGTTTATGAGGTGTGCCACTTGCCTTTGAATGTTGCCGTTGTTCACAAACTCTTTTCAACAACGAACGCTTGCTCTCCGTTTAATCTAAACAATAATAGCAAACAACAATACAACAATCAACAAACAACAATCATCAAACATACATGCTCATATCAAATGAACAACAAGTTTTGTAAAACTCCTAAGGAAAACATGTCATGTATGATATGCAATTTATTTCTAAGGGCTAGAGATGCATGTTATGCTATGAAAATCTCTTAAGTTAATGCAAGGCAAATAGGTGGGTCAAGAATGACTAAGGGCTAAGGTCTTAAATTGGATAAACATACTTTGTTTTATACCAACTTGAAACAAGCACTCTAATGGCTTAGTCTTGATGTGCAAAATACTTAGAGAAAAATACTAAGTCATTTGTTCAAGATGATCAACAATTATTATCAACTCTTAGTAAATTGGACATTCACTATAGTGAGAGAGACAGACACCCGGCCAGCCACTTAAATTGTGGAACAGGTCTCATGTACGTGGACATGTAAGGTTTGTTTCCAGGCCGCTTCATCTCACTATGCTGCTAGGATCCAACAGTTTCAAGATGATAACATCATGATCAAAATTTGTTTAAGTCTAAAAGACAAGATTAGGAAAGAGGGAAAAGATAGAAAGAAAGATGTAGTTGTCCTCCAGGCTTCATCTCCAGACTTGTAACTTTCTTTTGGATGATGTCTTGATTGAAGTTTTGATAGACTTGATAAATCTTCAGACTTGGTGGTTCTTGTATCTTCGAGGCTGGTCTTGGATTTACTTAGTCTTCATGAAGTCTCAGAAGAGAAGAAAAGACAGAGAGAGAGACTTAGAGAATAAAAGGGGGTTGGCCTTCTTGAACTTCTTCTCACTTTTCTTCTAAGTGCTTGACATCTTGAGGATGCTTCCAGAGCCTGTTTTCTTCTAAGTCCTTCATGAACTTCTTCTTGATTTCCTTCTAAGTGTTTCTTCTTCTTGAAGATACTTCTGGAGTCTTGTTTTTGGCTAAGTCCTGCATTGGTCTTCCAGCTCCATGTTGAAAATCCTAAGTGTCTAGTGCATAGCACTTTTCCTCAAAATACTAAGTTTGAAAATAATCCTAACTTAGAGAAAATGGGGAGGAGTTTTCCTTATGGAAAATATAACTATAAAATATGCTATGCATGAAATGCAATTTTAAATCACAAGCAACATAACACTAATTTTTGTGAAGTTTATAAAATATGCATAAAGTTATAATTGCAATTTAATTAGTTTCTAATTTGCAAAACATAATAAAAGGAAACATATAGATTAAAATTTTATGTGTTATATGTTTTATAACACAATTTTCTTTATAGATGGTGTTAATAGCCAGAGGTGGTTTAATTATATTTAATGCAATTTTATTTAATCAAAAATAATATTTCATTTAAAAGTTATTTCAAAATTAGTCAAACTATTCAAATTAAACTCACAACTATGAAATCATTCAAAATTTACTCAAAAATATTTTATAGCATTGGCATTAATTTACAGATATTCTAAAGTTTCTAAAACATATTTATTTGCAATTTTTGGATTTATAGATTTAAAGTTATTACAAATATACTCAAATTTCCATTTGAATTTTGAATATTTTATACTAAGTCAAATTTGAATT
Organism: Poa annua; assembly: GCA_026929855.1. Lineage (NCBI taxonomy): Eukaryota > Viridiplantae > Streptophyta > Magnoliopsida > Poales > Poaceae > Poa > Poa annua. Next base: position 101,477,632 of record CM049427.1, read on the forward strand.
TTGTCAGATCCAAAATATTCTACATGTCAAGAGCTTTCCAAATATATAAAAATTATTAAATTTGGAGTTGTGGTTAAAAAGTTATAGATGTTTTAATTACAGGGACTAATCTGCATATTTTCCATTTAATTAAATTGCGAAATTGATTTTACACGTCAGCGCTGACTGGGCGCTGACTGTGTGCTGACGGGGCATGCCACGTAGGCGCTGACGTGGTTAAGTCAACAGATCTGGTCCGTCAGATCTGGATCTGACGGTCCAGATCGGATCGTACCGCTTCGTCCTCGACATCTAATCTGCGCCGTCAGATCTAGATCGAAGGGCTAACGTTGCATACCAGAAGGTGGCGGCGCGGAGTTCACCGGCGACGAAGGAGACGGCGGCGCGGGCTCCGGCGTGGATGCCCCGGTCGTTGCCGTGCCTCCCCGGATGCGAGGAGGGCAGCTCCGGACGCAGGGCTCCAAGGCGAGGAAGAAGAGCGCGGTGGCGGTATGCCCCGCTTCCTGGAACAATCACGACGGGCGGCCGGAGTTGGAGCCGAAGGCGGCGGCGCGGGTGTGGACGAATCCCGCACTTCGGTTCGCGCCACGGCTAGGGGAGGTGGCGAAGGGATGCTGCACTACGCCACGAAGGGGGTGGACACGGTCTCGAGGCTTGGGTGTTGGACTCCTCGCCGGAATCGTCAATTTCACGACGGCGGCCCGTGCGGACTCCGGCGAGCAGCACTGGTGGCCTGGCGGCGTTATTTTCGTGGGGAGGAGAGGGGAAACGGAGGCGGGGTCGCGGGTTTTATATGGGCATGGAAAGGAGATCAAATCCCGCAAAGAACGCCGCGAATTTGAGCTCGGATCGGTGGAGGATTCGGAGGCGAAAATTTCGGCTGGAGGTTGACGATGATGACGTCAGCGATGACGTCATCCAGTAATTCTTTTTCTGTTTTTATTTGTTTAATTCATATCTTTTGATTTATAACTCCAAATGATGTCAAATAAATTTCTAACAATTTGTAATATTCTTATCTTTCTGTTAAACCAATTGTGGGTATGTTTTGAATATTTTTGAAAAATAATATGTTGAAATATTGGTTAAATACAAATTGACCCTTTATGTTTAATTTAAAAATAGGGTTTAATTAATTTTAATTTTGGCTAATTAAATTATATGAAATACCCATATTCAAATATGTTTAAATTTAAGTTATTTAAACTCATTTTCAATTTCTAAATTCATTTTAGGCTTTGGTATAATTATTAATGATATAACACAACTATATGAAAATGGAAAAAGGGAAGATATAATGTATTCATTTTTAATTCAAAATAAATGGTGCACCAATATATTTTATATTAAGATAATTCATTTGAACTTCATAACAACTTTGGACAAGACCTTTGTTTTAATTTTATTCTTATTTAGAATATATTAATCATTTCATGCTTTGTAAATAGATGAAATTCATTTAAGCAAATGAAATGCTTATTTGGCTAATTCATTAATTTAAATTCTATGAAGTTTTAAAGTTATAGACTATAGGCTTATAATTTCCAAACTATATTTTGAACATAGTTAAAGGAATGAAAACCACTTAGTAATTATATACCATTTTGAATAATCTTATATTTATGAATAGATATGGTTAAGTGGTTTAATTCAAATACTTATAAAGAAACTAATTTTTTTAAATTAAAATGGATTGTAGTTTGTAAAATATTTGTCAAATTATATTTTAAGGTTTTTGAAACACAGTGGATAATAAAATGTTAGAACTGTGACATTTGAAATATTAACTCATGTTTGTCAAATCTTCATTAAATAACTTAAATTCCAATATTAAATAATTTTTAGCTTTAGCAGATTATTAAATATCATTTTACAACTATTTGAATGAAAAGAGAAAGAGTAATGTAATCATTTTAATTTAATTTATTTTGTGCACCATTAAGTTCCATATTAAGATAATACAATTGAAACTTCATAAAAACTTTGGAAAAGCTTTTACTAAATCCGCGAGGGCCATTGCAGTTAGGATTGCAGCCATAAGACATTAATTAATTAATTAATCCAAATTATTTAATATGAATAATTTGGATTTTTTTTGATAGGTCAATTCAGATTATTCCAAAATCTTATTATTTGTTTGTTGCCCGGAAAAACCTTTCTCGGAAGACGGAGGTGTAGGTAGGGTTAAAAAAACAAAAAAAAAATTGATTGAAGTCTTTTGTTGTTAGTTTTCCTATGCATTTCAATATATTATTTTAATCAAAACAAAAGTTTTAAATTTTAGTGAATTTTTGAATATTATAAAATGTTGGGATGTTACAGACTACTACCCTTAAAAGGAATCTCGTCCCCGAGATTCGGAGAAGCTAGAAAGACAAAGCAATTGTTTGATTTATTCTGATTACTCGGGATGTTTTGGAAAATGAAATTTCTGACATGGAAACTTGAAAACTTGACAGTGAATGGTTTTTCTGATTAGAAGGATGAAAAGAAAGATAGTTTGAGATCTATGTGTTTAAGCGACTGTGTTTGAATTCTCTAGGTGGCTACCACCCTTAAAAGAAATTTTTGTGGTCAGTCTAGAAACTTTGTGTAATCTTGTTTATTCCTCTGATGTAGAGCGTACAAGTATTCAAAATACAATGGCATGTGGTGGATACAGAAAGTTTTTAGCACTCACGCTTGCCACTCGGTCCTTGGCGAGATTTATTCTTCTTCCACTCGGGGCAGCCACTGACATAGTGTCCTGTTGCTCCGCATCTGCGACATGTCACGGGACTGTTGATTTTCTTGTGCGAGCGGGTAAGGCATTTCTCCTTCATCTTTGCTGGGCACTTGTCAGCATAATGTCCTTTACCTTTACATTTGTAGCAAATTACGTCACTTAAGTTCCTCTTCTTCTTCTTATATGTTTCCAGGGCTAAAAGTTCTTCCAAATCTTGTTTGCCATATTCTATCTCAATTAAAGAAGTCCAGTCTCGTTTGATGTGACAATTTCGAGCTAGGTGATCTCCTTCACACTTATAGCAACACTTGGAGGTACTTTTGGATTTCTTCGGAAGTGACCTTACTCTTATTTCATTCTTCACCTTAGTATGACCCACAGTCTCATTTTGATGAAGATTTGGTTCAGTATCCTGACCAGTCCTTTTCTCTTTGCAGTCCCATGAATGATGTCCTAGTTCTCCACAGGTAAAACATGTTATATGGCTAGTATCTCTTTTGTGTTCCTCCTTCTTCTCTTGTACTTCCACATACTTCATGAGATTTTGTTGCATCCCCTTTTTGGCTTGCTGACTGACTTCTTGCACCACAGGGTAGAGTTGATGTTGAGCTGGAACGTGATTTGTTGCTTCACAAAAACAGCAAGACATCTGACTTGTGGGGCATTCCCTAACTGGATGTTCGGTATGACCATGGGGCCACTCATCAGTGCATTCTTGGGACGTATGTCCTATCTCTCCACAAGTTTTGCATGCCTTTGGTTTGGTCATAAGGTTCTCTTCAAAATCACTATGGTTTTGATCAATCTTAGGCAGTTGCTCATTGATCATCTTCAACAGCTGACTCTGGTTCTCTAATAGTAGTCGCATTGTTGTATGCAAATCACTGGTGTTGGTGTTGGGGTGAGACATCTGTTTATTTTAGAAAGCAATGAGTTGAATTATTTGTACTATGGAGGAATCCTAGTTCAAGAAAACAAAACTAGGCAACCAATCTATAAAATAATCAATCAACATCTAACAAACATCAAGCAACAAGGTTCACACACAAGCAAACAATCTAGTATTGTCATATAGCCAAGTTGATATGATCAATACACTAACACGATATCGTCATTCTATTTTTGGTGGTGGTCAAATCTACCTCCTTCATGACTGCTTCAAGTTCTTGTTCAACTTTCTTGGATATCTTAGAAGTGTTGGTCGACTCCTGGTTCTTCAGTGGTCTTCCATGCATGCAGAACTTCATGATTAATCGTAGCTTTTCCATATGAGCCAGCAAAATCAGACTTAGACTATAAGAACATGGTCATCTAGAAAAAGATAAGAGGTTTTCAGAAGGTTGATAGTAGATGAGAATACGAGGAAGATATAGTGAAAAGATTTGTTTTTAGAAAAGTGAAGAAAAATAGATTTTCAATCCTATGGTCAAACCTATTTCTATCCAAACCTAGGGTTTCGAACCTACAGGCAACACAGTGCTCTGATACCATCTGTAGCGTACCTGCATTTTAAATAGGCAGATACCTGTGTATAGTGCAAATCCCTGGATCGATTCATTTGCACACACAGTTTACGATGTAATATCACAACAAAGTGTCAATTTTATTACATCGATGATCCAGAATTACAAAATATTTGATACAAGTTGCATAGCATAAAGCTAGCATTGCAAAAGTACACAGCGGAAAATACAATAGCAGTGAGCCTCTATAACTTTCATGCTGCCACAGGCGAAAACATGTTGGTTGTAGACTCGAAACCTTTACGAAACCTCACTCGTCATCTGATCTAATCTGCAATAAGAAAAATATTGCAACAACGTGGGTCAAATTCCATTAAAAATGGAGTCTGGCAAGTGACACTATGGTGGACACTTAAGGCAGTAACTCTAAAGCCTATATGCATATTTGGCTGGTGAAGTTCAAGGCTAATTTGCATAAAGCCAATTTTTCCTACTCTTTTGAAAACACTTTTCTTGAAATCGACGAGTATGGCATGAAAACCATAAATCTCATCTTCCCTTGTTCACCCATCATGTTTTATTTCTGAAGTTGGGATGATGGAATCCTCCGTTGACGTCCTTGATCAGCTGCTCAAAATTGTCCGTAGCCGGGGACACGGCTAAGTACTTAGTTTTACACTCTGCAGAGGTCGTGCACTTTCACCATTGTACCCATTCAACCCAAGGTATCCTTTACACACCATTTGTGATAAGGAAAGGAGAGAATGAGACGAGATCTTTCAGAAGCATTTTCCCTCCCACCTGGCTTGACCCGTTCCACCTAACATCCCCCTACATCTGCTTGTCAAGCCGGAGAGAGTCCACGCAACATAATCGATCAAGGCAGAGCCCATATGGCAATGGCTGCACTGGAAGCAATCTTCACTCGGAGTTCTTCAGATTCCTCTGTTCCTGGGTGACCATTCACAAGTGTACATACTCCAGGAACCATAGACATGGACCTGAGTAGCCACTCAACATAACCCATGCAACCAATTACCACCCAGGTGTTTCATTCTTAACTTAGTAGAATTTAGATTTTCACAAAACAACATTTGCATAGCATCAATAATTCTACTAAGTATTGCATAGGAACCTAGACACAGGTATAAGGGATTCTATACAGGTTTAGCATAGCAACACATGCATATAAAAATACACTAAGTAATGCATATAAAAATAGGAAGTTTATGAGGTGTGCCACTTTCCTTTGAATGTTGTCGTTGTTCACAAACTCTTTTCAACAACGAACGCTTGCTCTCCGTTTAATCTAAACAATAATAGCAAACAACAATACAACAATCAACAAACAACAATCATCAAACATACATGCTCATATCAAATGAACAAACAAGTTTTGTAAAACTTCTAAGGAAAACATGTCATGCCATGAACATCTCTTAAGTTAATGCAAAGCAAAATGTATGTCAAAATGACTAAGGACTAATGTCATAAGTTGAATAAATATTTTGTTTTATATCATCTCGAATAAGCCCTCTAATGGCTTTGTCTTGATGTGTAGAAATATTTAGAGAAGATACTAAGTCCTTTCTTCAAGATGATCAACAATTATTGTCAACTCTTTGTAAATTGGATATTCACTAAAGTGAGAGAGACAGACACCCGGCCAGCCACTTAAATTGTGGAACAGGTCTCATGTACGTGGACATGTAAGGTTTGTTTCCAGGCCGCTTCATCTCACTATGCCGCTAGGATCCAACAACTTCAAGATGATAATATCATGATCAAAAAAATTGTTTAAGTCACATGTGAAGGACAAGATTAGGAAAGAGGGAAAAGATAGAAAGAAAGATGTAGTTGTCCTCCAGGCTTCATCTCCAGACTTGTAACTTTCTTTTGGATGATGTCTTGATTGAAGTTTTGATAGACTTGATAAATCTTCAGACTTGGTGGTTCTTGTATCTTCGAGGCTGGTCTTGGATTTACTTAGTCTTCATGAAGTCTCAGAAGAGAATAAAAGACAGAGAGAGAGACTTAGAGAATAAAAGGGGGTTGGCCTTCTTGAACTTCTTCTCACTTTTCTTCTAAGTGCTTGACATCTTGAGGATGCTTCCAGAGCCTGTTTTCTTCCAAGTCCTTCATGAACTTCTTCTTGATTTCCTTCTAAGTGTTTCTTCTTCTTGAAGATACTTCTGGAGTCTTGTTTTTGGCTAAGTCCTGCATTGGTCTTCCAGCTCCATGTTGAAAATCCTAAGTGTCTAGTGCATAGCACTTTTCCTCAAAATACTAAGTTTGAAAATAATCCTAACTTAGAGAAAATGGGGAGGAGTTTTCCTTATGGAAAATATAACTATAAAATATGCTATGCATGAAATGCAATTTTAAATCACAAGCAACATAACACTAATTTTTGTGAAGTTTATAAAATATGCATAAAGTTATAATTGCAATTTAATTAGTTTCTAATTTGCAAAACATAATAAAAGGAAACATATAGATTAAAATTTTATGTGTTATATGTTTTATAACACAATTTTCTTTATAGATGGTGTTAACAGCCAGAGGTGGTTTAATTATATTTAATGCAATTTGATTTAATCAAAAATAATATTTCATTTAAAAGTTATTTCAAAATTAGTCAAACTATTCAAATTAAACTCACAACTATGAAATCATTCAAAATTTACTCAAAAATATTTTATAGCATTGGCATTAATTTACAGATATTCTAAAGTTTCTAAAACATATTTATTTGCAATTTTTGGATTTATAGATTTAAAGTTATTACAAATATACTCAAATTTCCATTTGAATTTTGAATATTTTATACTAAGTCAAATTTGAATTTTGTCAGATCCAAAGTATTCTACATGTCAAGAGCTTTCCAAATATATACAAATTATTAAATTCGGAGTTGTGGTTAAAAAGTTATAGATGTTTTAATTACAGGGACTAATCTGCAAATTTTCCATTTAATTAAATTGCGAAATTGATTTTACACGTCAGCTCTGACTGGGCGCTGACTGTGTGCTGACGGGGCATGCCACGTAGGCGCTGACGTGGTTAAGTCAACAGATCTGGGCCGTCAGATCTGGATCTGATGGTCCAGATCGGATCGTACCGCTTCGTCCTCGACATCTAATCTGCGCCGTCAGATCTAGATCGAAGGGCTAACGTTGCATACCAGAAGGTGGCGGCGCGGAGTTCACCGGCGACGAAGGAGACGGCGGCGCGGGCTCCGGCGTGGACGCCCCGGTCGTTGCCGTGCCTCCCCGGATGCGAGGAGGGCAGCTCCGGACGCAGGGCTCCAAGGCGAGGAAGAAGAGCGCGGTGGCGGTATGCCCCGCTTCCTGGAACAATCACGACGGGCGGCCGGAGTTGGAGCCGAAGGCGGCGGCGCGGGTGTGGACGAATCCCGCACTTCGGTTCGCGCCACAGCTCGGGGAGGTGGCGAAGGGATGCTGCAATACGCCACGAAGGGGGTGGACACGGTCTCGAGGCTTGGGTGTTGGACTCCTCACCGGAATCGTCAATTTCACGACGGTGGCCCGTGCGGACTCCGGCGAGCAGCACTGGTGGCCTGGCGGCGTTATTTTCGTGGGGAGGAGAGGGGAAACGGAGGCGGGGTCGCGGGTTTTATATGGGCATGGAAAGGAGATCAAATCCCGCAAAGAACGCCGCGAATTTGAGCTCGGATCGGTGGAGGATTCGGAGGCGAAAATTTCGGCTGGAGGTTGACGATGATGACGTCAGCGATGACGTCATCCAGTAATTCTTTTTCTGTTTTTATTTGTTTAATTCATATCTTTTGATTTATAACTCCAAATGATGTCAAATAAATTTCTAAAAATTTGTAATATTCTTATCTTTCTGTTAAACCAATTGTGGGCATGTTTTGAATATTTTTGAAAAATAATATTTTGAAATATTGGTTAAATACAAATTGACCCTTTATGTTTAATTTAAAAATAGGGTTTAATTAATTTTAATTTTGGCTAATTAAATTATATGAAATACCCATATTCAAATATGTTTGAATTTAAGTTATTTAAACTCATTTTCAATTTCTAAATTCATTTTAGGCTTTGGTATAATTATTAATGATATAACACAACTATATGAAAATGGAAAAAGGGAAGATATAATGTATTCATTTTTAATTCAAAATAAATGGTGCACCAATATATTTTATATTAAGATAATTCATTTGAACTTCATAACAACTTTGTACAAGACCTTTGTTTTAATTTTATTCTTATTTAGAATATATTAATCATTTCATGCTTTGTAAATAGATGAAATTCATTTAAGCAAATGAAATGTTTATTTGGCTCATTCATTAATTTAAATTCTATGAAGTTTTAAAGTTATACACTATAGGCTTATAATTTCCAAACTATATTTTGAACATAGTTAAAGGAATGAAAACCACTTAGTAATTATATACCATTTTGAATAATCTTATATTTATGAATAGATATGGTTAAGTGGTTTAATTCAAATACTTATAAAGAAACTAATTTATTTAAATTAAAATGGATTGTAGTTTTTAAAATATTTGTCAAATTATATTTTAAGGTTTTTGAAACACAGTGGATAATAAAATGTTAGAACTGTGACATTTGAAATATTAACTCATGTTTGTCAAATCTTCATTAAATAACTTAAATTCCAATATTAAATAATTTTTAGCTTTAGCAGATTATTAAATATCATTTTACAACTATTTGAATGAAAAGAGAAAGAGTAATGTAATCATTTTAATTTAATTTATTTTGTGCACCATTAAGTTCCATATTAAGATAATACAATTGAAACTTCATAAAAACTTTGGAAAAGCTTTTAGTTTTAATTCATTTCTTACTTAGAATATATTAACCATTGCATGCTTTGAAAATAATGACACATTGGGAATTTTGAAATAATAGACCTTTTCAAATTGGTTGAAGTCTTTTATTGTTAGTTTTCCTATGCATTTCAATATATTATTTTAATCAAAACAAAAGTTTTAAATTTTAGTGATTTTTTGAATATTATAAAATGTTGGGATGTTACACGACGTCTAGGTTCGATCGATAAAAGTCATTCGTTATATCACAGGGGTTAATTCAAGGTGTCTAGGCCCACGAGTTAATCATTGATCGGAGAGGGGTCTCGATCATGTCTGTTATTATATCGAACCGCTAGGGTAACACACTTAAGGAACAACCGGAAAGTAAAAGAACACCAGGAACATCCCGAGAATGATCTGATGGAGATCGGGCAGCGACGAAATGGTTTTCGGAGTCGGAATAAATTTAATAATATGTGTTTAATATTAATTAGTGTAAATAATAGTTAAATACTATTTTATTTATTTATTTTCGAATTTTTAAATGCTGATTTCCCTAAATGGGCCTTCTGGTGGAAAGAAGTCCCCCTCCTTAGTGCGGATTGGGATGGGGCCGGCCTAGGTGGGCCAAATGGGGCCCACCTAGGGACAGCGGCTCCTTGGCGGTGCATGGGCGTGTGGGGTTTAGTCCCACACCTCCCAGCTGGCAAGTTGGACGCCCACCCTTCCCCTTTATATAGAGGTGCACCCTGGCCTTTTAATTCACCCAATTAATTATCTATTTCTGCCCGATTGCGTCATTCCCTTTGTCGGAATTGCGCCGAGGAGAGAGAGAGTTCTCTCCACCATACGCCCTCTGCCGTGCTGTTGGTGTTCCGGTCCAAGTCTTCCGCTGCTCGTCCTGGACTGGAGATTCGGAGGTCATCGTCTCTACCTTACGTGTTGGACTGTGACGCTCTACGAGGTGATGCGCTAGCGGTGCTCGGAGGCCTTCTTCCTCTACACGACCTTGAGGTCGGCTTCGTCGTCTTCATCGTCAATGTTCGTGCGGGATCATAATCCCCGTTTTCGGTCTAAAAGGGTATGTATTCCGATCTCCATCGTATTACTATATCTGCATAGTAGATTCTGCCTGTTTAAGGATATCGTTGCTAGGAAAATTATTGTTTTATGCCTGTGATCCCCTTCAGGGATCGCAATAGTCTCTCTTGAGTCCTCCTGTGTGATGTGCTTTAGTCGAGAATATGCTCCTTCCGATATGCATAAGTACGGGGAGCGTGAATCAACCAACGTTCCAGTTTACCTGAACCAAGGTTCACTTGTTGTAATGTCAGGTGATTGATATGTCTCCAACGTATCTATAATTTCTTATGTTCCATGCTATATTATACCAAGTTATTACATGTTTTATATGCATTTTATATAGTTTGATGCATTTTATGGGACTAACCTATTAACAAGATGCCACAGTGTCAGTTCCCTGTTTTCTGCTGTTTTTGGTTTCAGAAAAGTACTTAAGGAAATATTCTCGAAATTGGACAAAAAAATCCTGGAATTATTTTTGTTGTATGAACGTTCCAAATCACCGAAGACGAGACGGAGAGGGGCCACGAGGTGGCCACACCTGGTCCAGGCGCGGCTCCCTTCTTGGCCGCGCAAGGACATGGTGTGGGCCCCTCGGGCACCCACCGACATCGCCCTTTCTCCCAAAAAAACCTCTTGGACCAAAAACCCTAGCACAGTGTTCATATTTTCCTCCACGGGTCCCGAGCGCCGCTGCCATCGCCGACAAGTTTCGGGGGTCAGAAGTTCCTGTTCCGGCACCCTGCCGGGACGGGGATTGAACCCCGGAGCCATCTCCATCGACTCCCCCGCCTCCACTTTGACTCCGTGATGGTTTGTGAGTATTCCCCCCATGGACTACGGATTCTAGCTATACCTAGTTGGTACTCTTTCTCCCATGTACTTCAATACAATGTTCTCATGAGCTGCCTCACATGTTTGAGATCCATTTGATGTAATCCATGTTGTGTTTGTTGGGATCAGATGAATTGTTACATTATGATCAGTCTATCTATCAAAGTTTATGAAGTTATTGTTGGTGCAATCTTCTTGTGTTTAATGCCTCTCACTAGTGCACGAGTGGCATGATCTAGATTTGAGCTCTTTATTTATTCCTTAGATTATATCTACAAATTCTATGCACATGTCATTGTCCGGAACGGATAGCCCCAAAGTGACAGCAATTGGGATAACCGGAGGGAATGACTGTGATGTGAGGATCACATGTTTTCACCAAGTGTTAATGCTTTGCTCTGGTACTTATTAAAAGGAGTACCTTAATTGCCAGTAGTTTCCCTAGAGGCCCCGCTGCAAACGGGCTGGCTGGACAAAAGATGTTATGCAAGTTTCTCACTGCGAGCACGCACAACTATATATGGAAAACATGCCTACTTAATTAATAATCTGGATATTCTTACTTAATGCTATTTAAATATTTTCAATTGCCCAACTGTAGTTTGTTCACCAGACACTTGTTCTTGGGAGTTACCACTAATGTAGATAGCTGGGAACCCCGGTCCTTCTGTCATCATCATTGCTTTAAAGTCAACTCCACGCAAACAACTATTCTCGGGTGCCATTGTCTCTGTGTTACTGTTACTACTGTTATTATATTATTGCTGCTTTCACGTCACCCAGTTACTAGTGTTTTTACAGGTACAGGTAAATTGACAACTCTGCTGTTAAGACTTATAAGTATTCTTCGTCTCCCCTTGTGTCGAATCAATAAATTTGGGTTTTACTTCCCTCGTAGACTGTTGCGATCCCCTATACTTGTGGGTTATCAAGACTATTTTTTGGCGCCGTTGCCGGGGAGGCATAGCTCTACTCATAAGTTCACCTGGGGAGTACACTCTCCCTCTCTCTCTGTTTTTATTTTATTGTATTATATTTTCTTGTCTAGTTTATTTGTGCTATGTTTATTTCTGTTTAGTTGTATTTTGTTTAGTTTACTTTTGTCTAGTTTTTTTTGTTTAGTTTATTTTTGTTTTATTTTATTTTTATATAACCAATAAACCATAATTTTTTGAAAAACCGAAAATTAAAAAAAAATACTGTTACTATGGAAGAACTTAATGAGTTATATATTAATTATAGAGAATCATATAAGGGGAAAGTCATGAGAGGCTTGTTTATGAAGTTGAATACAATTGCTAAAGTTTTGCTCAAACGCCATGGTATAAATTGTTGCTCTAAACAAGATACTAAACATATGAAATTCCAATGTGCTTTAGTAAAGAAGTTTTAATTGTGAACTATGATTGGAACAATTATATTGATCTTGGATTTGAAGAAGTAGAACAATTTTTTATATTTATGGGAGCTTCTGTAATAGAATTCTTCATGTCTAAAAATTATGAAACCTGTGTTGCTTGTAATACACTTAAAGATTATGTCTCTTCTATCCTTGATTATTGCATAGAATATTTCAGCAATAATCCTAATATCCATGATTATAAAGAGAGACTCATTAATTCACAAGAATATATCCACAATTTGCAGGAACCTGTGGAAGAGGAAATTGCTGAACCTGAAAGCTCATTAGATGAAAAAGAGGAGGAGAGTGAATAAAAAAAGGAGGAAGAATGGAGTAGCTACCCATGACTACCTTCTAATGAGAGTAACTCTTCATCCCTTACACTATTTGATTGTCTGCCATGCTTGCCAAAGGAAGATGAATGTTTCGTTCCTGTGGATTCTCCTAAAATAATCCATATGAGTCAAACTTGTGAATACAATTATGCTACTGTTATATATGATAATCCATGCTATTTTGATAAATCTTATGAAAAGACTTTATTTATGCCTAATTTCAAAATGCATGGTACTAAGAAGTTTCCTTAGAAAATGTTTATGATAAAGCTCTAGATGATGGTCCTATGTTACTTGATACTATTAATTGTACTACAATTGAAATGGGATTGTAGAGGTCTTGACTTTATCTAGGAATCCCATATACCTTGAGAATGATCAATCATCTTGTTATAAAATTGTTAAAAGTGGGTTTGAAAGTTTAAATCCCACTATTATAGAGCTTGATAAAAAATATGTGTTTGAGATCATGAAAATCATGCTTTATGTGACGGTTATGTTGTTGAGTTTACTCATGATGCTAATGAAAATAATTATGAGAGAGGAAAATATGGTTGTAGAATTTTTCATGGTATTAAAACACCTCTCTATATGCTGAAAATTTTGAAGTTACTCTTGCTTTATATTCCTATGCTTGTCACTTTGTTCTTTGTGTACAAGATTCCTATGCATATGAAATATGTTAGGCTTAAATGTGCTTTGTATTTTCTTATTGATGCTCCTTTTGCTTCATTTTCTATTCTCATGAGAGCATCATTGCGACTATCAAGCCTAGCTAAAAGGCATTAAAGAAAAGCGCTTGTGGGAGACAACCCATATTTTATTTCTGTTATTTTAGTTATTTGAGTCAAGGAGCATGCTTACCTATGTAACAAATACTTTGTATCTTATTTTATTGCATAGTTGTGCCAACTAAAGTCTCTAGTAGGAAGTTGATACTAGATTTGGATTTCTGCGCAGGAACAGTTTTTCTGCAGATCACCATTAAATTCGTAACTCTTTACAAACAAGTTAAAATGACCTGATATTTTATGAGCATGATCCTCATATATTTACTCAACTTTTATTAATTTTGAGTTTTCTGATCTGAGCAAGTTAAGCGCCTCTAAAAAATTCATATTTTCTGGTTGTTCTGTTTTGACAGATTCTGTCTCTGTTTTTTTGCATTGTCTTTTATGGACTTTAACCAAGGTTCTCTATCATGGAGGGTTTTAGCTAATGTTTTATTGAGTTCTTGAATTGTGTCACAATAGTACCATAGTGGATTAATGTTTCTGAATACTAACCCCTCTAATGCAGTTTATGAAAAGTTAGGTGTGAAGGAAGTTTTCAAGGATCAAGAGAGAAGGATGATAATATGTGATCAAGAATATGAAAGAGCCTAAGCTTGAGGATGCCCCCGTGGGTCACCCAAGCATATTTCATGAAGACTCAAGCGTCAAAGCTTGGGGATGCCCAAGGCATCCCCTTCTTTATCAACAACTTATCAGGTCATCTCTAGTGAAACTATATTTTAATTCTGTCACATCTTATGTGCTTTACTTGGAGCGTCTGGTTGTTTTCATTTCTGTTTTTTTATTTTCATTCATTGAATAAAATGGATCCTAGCATTATTTTCTGGGAGAGAGACACGCTCCGCTTTTTCTTGTGAATACTCCTATTCTTCAATTATATTTGTTGAGTATTCTTCTCTAGCTACTGCAATACTTTCAGCTCTTGGTTTTCGTGCACCTCTTGTTCAGAGCTGTTAGTTCTCATATATAATACTCTCTTGCTTCATTTTAAAATACTTAGCGAGTTTATGTTTAAATGAGTGGTGTGGTATATGGTATAATGAAAAGATATTCATGTTCTTGTAGAGAATTGTCTTGAATTTTTTGTGATGCTTGGTAATTGTTTTGAGCTCTCAAGTAGATCATGTTTAAGCTTTTGCATCATGTAGTTAAAACCCATTAGTGGAGAACTACCTTAAAACTTGTTTAAATTTGGTTTGCATGTTTGATATCTCTAAGGGCTAGATATTTTCTAGTTAGTGTTTAAGTAACAAGGAAGACAATGTAGAGTTTTATAGTGCTTGAAATATGTTTTGTATATATGGCTTGTTGTCATAGTTTATACTTGTGTTTGCATCAAACAACCTTGCTAGACAAAGCCTTGTACTGAGAGGAATACTTTTCGTGCATCCAAACTCCTTGAGCCAAAACCCATGCCATTTGTGTCCACCATACCTACCTACTACATGGTATTTCCTGCCATTCCAAGCAAATACTTCATGTGCTATCTTTTATTCAAAACTTATTATCTCTTATTTGTGTCAATGTTTATTATCTCATGAGGAAGTATGTGGTGTTACGGATATCAACCTTGTCACAGACTTTCACCAATCGGACTAGTGGCATATACATCCACTTATCCATTAATATTGGAAAAAGAGATGGCAAAGGGGGTGCCCAACCCCAATTAATTACAAATTTAACCGCTTCATTCTCTTCACATTTTTGCCCTGATCTAATCAGCCAAGCAATGATACTAGTTCTAAACTACACGTATAAACAAAAGAGAAAGAGGGATGATCTGGCTTGCTGGTAGAAATAACGTCCTTCATAGGAGCCTCTCTTGTAAGTCTGGTTGAAAACGGGGGTAGAGTTCCCATTACCATTCGTTGACAACGACAAACACCGCCCAATACTTTTATGCACTAAATTTTGAAAACCTATAAAACTAAGAAGCTCGAGCACATGCTTGTAACCCTTCTTCCCTCTGCGAAGGGCCTGTATTTTACTTTATGTTGACTCAGTTTACCTACTTCTTCCTATCCCCGAAGCAAACACTTGTGTCAACTGTGTACAACAATTCTTACATGCTTACTTATTGCACTTGTTATATTCCTTTCTGTTGACAACTATCTATATGATATACATGTTCAAAGTTGAAAGCCAATTCTGAAACTTGTATCTTCCTTTGTGTTGCTTCAATACTATTTTACTTAGAGAATATTGTTTTATGAGTTAACTCTTATGCAAATCTTATTGATGCTTGATTGAATGTACGATTCATGATTTTTTTTTACTTATATGATGTAGTTGCTTACTCCTTGTCTATTTCTTAGCAAATTATAGATCATTGCCTTGAGTCATTTCATTCATAACATTAGCCTTACAATATTATATGATAAAGATTATGTGAAAGCATGTCACTTCAGTAATTATTCTTTTTATCGTTCTTGCCTAATCGGGACGAGTAGAACTAAGCTTGGGGATGTTTATAGCGACCTCACCTTCTATTATAAGGTGGAAGTCCATGTGTTAATGTGCTAGTCCCTGGATCAAATGCTAGCACCACAGTTTAAGATGTATATCATGCAAAAGTGTCAAATACTTTATTAAATCGCATGATCCAGTGTTACAAATATCTCTTACAACTTGCATAACCTGAAAAGGCTAGCAAAATTTCCAAGAGTAGCAGCGGAAAATAATAGATACAATGAGCCTCGTCATCTTCATGTGCCACAGGCAAAGCATGTTGGTTGTAGACTCGAAATCCTATCGAATACTCACTCGTCGTCTGTCGAATCTGCAAGGTTTAGTTGCAGCCCAGCTATAAAGGGTCAGCACAATTGAATTGTGGTGGCAAGTGACTTTTGAAAGCTAATATTCTACTAAGCTATATCTATATGCTTATTTGGCTGGTGGAGCTCAAGGCTATTGCGCAAAGCAAGTTTTCTCCTACTTTTGGTAAACAACTTTTTGAAACAATATCTTCTCTTTATAAGACGATCTCAAGTGAAATCCATGTCTCCTACCCATGTTCACCCATCAAAGTTTTATTAAGAAATTGGAATGAGGAGATTTTCAGAAGACAGCCTTGTGTAGTTACTCAAATTGTCCGATGCCGGGGACACGGCTAAGATCTTAGGTTTTAACTCTCGAGAGGGTGTGCACTTTCACCATTAGACTCAATCAACCCAAACTATCCTCTACACTCCTTTAGTGAGAAGGAAAAGGAGAAGATCAAGACGAGACTTTTCAGAAGTTGCTTTCCCATGATCATACTAAGAGATTACCACCATCCTATCAACTCTACCACCATCAATCTCTTGACCCAGGTCCACAACAACTTACTCCATCAAGACAGAGCCCATATTGACCAATGGTTGCACGATAAGCAACTAGACTCAGTGTAAACTTTAAATCTCATAGCCATGGGTGGCCTACCACAAGTGAGCAACTCAGGTTAACACCGCATATCATGGCCCCAAGTAAGTAGAAACTACCCTGGGCGAAGACAACCATGACACTTGGCCCCGAGAAGCCACTCAACTTGAAACCTCCTCGATCGACCCAATCCACCCAGGCGTTGAATTAATTTAGTGGAAATTTTCATTTATCACATCAACCATAAAACAACCATTTTTGCAGCAATTGCTTCCACTAAATTATAATAGGGGTCTAATCTGGAATTTCTAAGGGGAAACCTAAAAGGTTTGCATAGCATACTACAATCTCCCAAAACCTATCATGCATACTACTTTCGCAAATACTGTTTGAAAAACACTAGATATGCAATAGAATAAAATAGTAGGTGTTTTATGAAGTCACTTGCCTTAAGAAAGTTGTCGTGTCTCTCCCACTCTTGTCCAAGCCAATAGTTGTTCCCCGTTTCAAACTATATAGTAAAAGGGCATCCAATAAACAAGCAAATCACAAACACAAAACAAATTGAAACATACAAGCGTAAAGAGTCTTCTCGGGAGGGTTTGGTTAGAGGTGTCACATAATTCAATATACAAAAAGAATTAATGTGTTTGGGTTTAGGGTTTCGTCAAGGGATGGTCTGGGGTCAATTGTACATTTTCAACTCAAAAAGGTTGTATGGGTGTTTCCAAGTTTTCTAATGAAATGGCCTTCAAATGTTTACACAAATAGGGTATCAAGAAGGCTTAATCAAAATTTAAAAGCAAGGTTTAACAATTTAGTACAACTGTAAACATTAAATTTTTCATTTACCCAAAATTATGTTTAAAATTAAATTTAACCAAATTCAAATTCAAGAATTTCTTAATTTTCACATATCTATACATTTTAATTCCCAACTTCAAGGTTTATAGTATTAATAATAACTTAGTTATTTAAAATGTTATAATGTTTTAAATCACATTTTTAGTAACACCTAATTAACCAATAACATTTATAAACACTTGTAAATGAACTAAAATCATTTAAAAGGTGTTAAACAAAACTTACTTATTAATGTTATGAAATATATTAATAAACAGAAATTTGAGCTTTCTCCGGACAAGGACAATTATTTATGCCTTTGGTGCAAAGTAATACATTTTAAATTAATAAACCTTATAATGTGCTAAAATAAATCAAATTAAGTCTCTGACCTTTAAATTCATTTTAAATTGTTCAAACATTATTTATAACAAAATTTTATAAATGGGGTTAATAGACAGAGGGCTTTTAATTAAACTTATAGCTACTGGATTTAATCAAGAATAATGTTTGTATTAGGAGTTATGTCAAAAGTAGTCAAACTATTCAATTAAACATACAAATATTAAATCATCAAAATAATTCGCAAAATTATTTTATAACAGAGGCCTCATATCACATATTTTATAAAGTTTCTAAAACAATTTTATTTGCAATTTTTGGATTTATAGATTTAAAGTTATGATAAAATTACTCAAATTCACCATTTGAAATTTGAATATTTTAAACTATGTCAAATTTGAATTTTAAAAGTTCCAGCAGATTCTACTTGTCAAGGGCTTTAATTTGATATAAAATTTGTCAAATTTGGATGTGTGAATAAAAAGTTATATCAAATCTAAGTGGCAGGGGCTTTTCTGCAAAACTGCCAAATAAATTTAAATAAGAAAAATCATTTTCTGACGTGGCAGCTGACGTGTCGCTTACGCGGCGCTCACTGTGCACGCCACGTCAATGGTGACTGGATCTGATCTGGATCGTCAGATCCAGATCTGACGGCCAGTACTGAAACGTACCGGTTCGATTCAAGATCTAATCTCCACCGTTGAACGCAGATCGGACGGCTCACCTTGCTTTGGTCAGCAGCTGGCGGCGCTGACTCGCCGGAGGAGAGGAAGGTGGCGGCGCCGGCGTCGGTCTTCGACGGAAACGTCGCTCCGGTGGAGTTTGAGCTCGGGGAAGACGTCTCCCGGCCGCGGCTTGACACGGCGAAGCGATTGGTCGAGACGGCCGTGAGCTCCGCTTCCTGGAACGGCTGCTACGCTCGGGCGTAGCGAAGCTGCGCCGGCGTGCTTCAGTCGAGCACGAGGCGCTCCGCTCGGCTACGATTTGGAGAGAAGGGGGTGACTGCCGGGCGCGCACGAGCGAGGGGAGGAAGAGGAGGTGGGTCTCGGGCTCGGGTTCTTCTTCACCTCGCCGGGAAACGGAGAATCACGGCGGTGGAGTAGACGAACTCCGGCGAGCAAAAATGGCGGCCTGGCGGCGTGGTTTCAAGAAGTGGAAGAGTGGAAATGCAGAGGAGGAGCTGGGGATTATAAAGGGCTAGGCACGGCGTCAGTTACTCTACCGAATCGCGAGATTTTCGCGGGATTGAATCGGCCGACACCGTCGGGCGAGATTGACGGGAGGTTGAAGACGATGACGTCATGATGACGTCATCATTTTTCTTTTTCTTTTTCTGATTTTCCATTTAATTCATATCTTTTGATTTATGGCTCCAAATCAAGTAAAATAAATTTCTAAAAATTTGTAAAAGGATTATCTTTGTGTTAAACCAGTTGTGGGTATGTTTTGAACATTTTTTAAAATTAATATTTGAAATATTCATAAAATGCAAAATTGCCCGTTTAGGTCAACTTTGAAGGATTTAATAATTCATTTGGGGTTAAATAAAATATATGAAATTACCCACATTCAAATATGTTTGAATCTAAGTTATTTACTCATATTCCAATATTAAATCATTTTTGTCTTTAGTACAATATTCAATAAATAACTCATTTATTTGAAATGGAAAGGGAAATATAATGCATTCATTTTTAAATTCAAAATATTTTGTGCACTATTAAGTTTTATATTATGATAAATCATTTAAAAACTCCATAAAACAATTATGGAAAAGAATTTTGATTTAATTCATTTCTTATATTAAATATAGTCATGAAAATCATTTTATGTTTTTAGAATTAATGAAATCAATTTATGTTAATGAAAATGCCTATTTGGATAATTAATTAATTATAAAGTCTATGAAGTTTTAAAGATATAAACTATAGATTTATAATTCCCAAAACTATGTTTTGAACTCAGGTATAAGAATGAAACCATTTTGCTATTAGCATTTTAAATAGTTATAAATATTATTTTAATTTATGATTAGCTATGGCTAAGTGGTTGAAAACAAATACTTAGAAAGAACTTTTTATTACATGAAAATGGTTTGAAAGTTTGTAAAACATTTGTCAAATAATGTATTGAGGTTTTAAGAAAAATACAATGGATAATAAATTGTATAACTTGAAACAAGTTTTCAAAATAATAATAGCTGAGATAATTGAATATTACACCCTTTCAATATGTTTGAAGTCTTTCATAGTTGGTTTTCTTATGCATTTAAATATTTTATTTTAATCAAAACAAAAGTTTTAAATTTTTGTGATTTTTAAACATTCCAAAATGTTGGGATGTTACAATGTTGATACCTCTCCAACGTATCTATAATTTCTTATGTTTCATGCTATATTATACCAAGTTATTACATGTTTTATATGCATTTTATATAGTTTTATGCATTTTCTGTGACTAACCTATTAACAAGATGCCACAGTGCCAGTTCCCTGTTTTCTGCTGTTTTTTGTTTCAGAAAAGTACTTAAGGAAATATTCTCGGAATTGAACAAAAAACATCCTGGAATTATTTCTGATTTATGAACGTTCCAGAACACCGAAGACGAGGCGGAGAGGGGCCACGAGGTGGACAGACCTGGTCCAGGCGCGGCTCCCTTCTTGGCCGCGCAAGGACGTGGTGTGGGCCCCTCGGGCGCCCACCGACATCGCCCTTTCGCCCAAAAAAACCTCCTTGACCAAAAACCCTAGCACGATGTTCATATTTTCCTCCACGGGTCCCAAGGGCCGCCGCTATCGCCGACAAGTTTCGGGTGTCAGAAGTTCCTGTTCTGGCACCCTGCCGGGACGGGGATTGACCCCCGGAGCCATCTCCATCGACTCCACCGCCTCCAGTTTGACTTCGTGATGGTTTGTGAGTAGTCCCCCCATGGACTACGGGTTCTAGCTGTGGTTAGTTGGTACTCTCTCTCCCATGTACTTCAGTACAATGTTCTCATGAGCTGCCTCACATGTTTGAGATCCATATGATGTAATCCATGTTGTGTTTGTTGGGATCAGATGAATTGTTACATTATGATCAGTCTATCTATCAAAGTTTATGAAGTTATTGTTGGTGCAATCTTCTTGTGTTTAATGCCTCTCACTAGTGCACGAGTGGCATGATCTAGATTTAAGCTCTTTATTTATTCCTTAGATTATATCTACAAATTCTATGCACATGTCATTGTCCGGAACGGATAGCCCCAAAGTGACAGCAATTGGGATAACCGGAGGGAATGACTGTGATGTGAGGATCACATGTTTTCACCAAGTGTTAATGCTTTGCTCTAGTACTTTATTAAAAGGAGTACCTTAATTGCCAGTAGTTTCCCTAGAGGCCCCGCTGCAAACGGGCTGGCAGGACAAAAAATGTTATGCAAGTTTCTCACTGCGAGCACACACAACTATATATGGAAAACATGCCTACTTAATTAATAATCTGGATATTCTTAATTAATGCTATTTCAATATTTTCAATTACCCAACTGTAATTTGTTCACCCAGCACCTGTTCTTGAGAGTTACCACTAGTGTAGATAGCTGGGAACCGCGGTCCTTCTGTCATCATGATTGCTCTAAAGTCAACTCCACACAAACAATTATTCTCTGGTGCCATTGTCTCTGTGTTACTGTTACTACTGCTCTCATATTACTGCTGCTTTCACATCACCCATGTTACTAGTGCTTTTCCAGGAGCAGCTGAATTGATAACTCAGCTGTTAAGACTTATAAGTATTCTTCATCTCCACTTGTGTCGAATCAATAAATTTGGGTTTTACTTCCCTCGAAGACTGTTGCGATCCCCTATACTTGTGGGTTATCAGTGATGCACGATATCACTGGAAGCATGAGGTAGACCGCAAGCTAGGTGCTCAGCTCTGGAATGGGAGAGAGATTGAGCACCATAGATGAACTTCAGTTACTCTAAGGAAGCTCAGGGCTTCTAATACTAAAGTTGATATGGTTAATATTTGTTGTACTAATGTAAATGTTTTGGCGACACTGATTATTTGCAGTGCATCATGGAAAATCTTAATCAAGTTTCTAAAGATAACCAACTAAATGCTCTTGGAATGTGAATACAATGTCATGTATTTGAAAAAAAGGTTCAATTGGTTTAGTGCCATACCTAGCTGAGTTCTATCTGTCTGTGCCATACCCGCGCTGTTTCTCTAGTCTATGCCCAGGTTTGTTCGCATATCGGCCAAACGCACGTTTCCCTCTGGTCAACCTACTTTGACCCGCACTTGGCTTGATTGGGGGTGTCGGCTTGGCGTGGCTCGGCTCGGCTCGTGTGGTTGGGATTTCCTGGGGTCGGTGCGTGGGGCCGGGGCACTTGTCTGACTTGTGGGGCTGGGGCACTAGTCTGTTCTGGTGGGGACGGCACGTTGGGTTGGCGCGTGGGGTCAGCGTGAGTCGGTTAGCGTTTGCCCGCCCACCCCCGCCGCGGCTAATAAAAGGGGGCCGCCCTCGCTGTAGAAACGCCATTTTCTGTACCTCTCTCCCCCCCTCCCTCCCTCGAAAATGTGGTGGAGCACGCCATCGCCGATGCCGGACTCAGAGCTCTACTCGCCTGAGGAAATATGCACGACATGCAGGAGATGAAGCCAGAGGAGCTGAATGAGTGGCTAGCGAAGCAGAACCTTCTAATAACAAAAGCTTTCATTTCAATGGCCATGCCTATCCGTGCACACTACATAGACGGCATGGTGGACTACGGCATGCCACACACGTATTCAATGGGCACGAAGTGCCACGAACTGGAAGACTCTCAGACAGATGTGTCTCATACTCTCATCGCACGACTCGTAAAAAATGATTTGCTTCGGATTCTTGCTTTCACGCTAGAACGGATAACATGAAGGTAACCCTAACATGAACGGATATGTGCCGCTCGTTCTGCTAAAGCTAGTTCTCCCTCCATCCCGGTTTATAAGTCATCTTTGAAGCAATTCCACCATTTTTACTCAGAAGTGGGGCTGTTTACCCTATCTTTGGAGCTCATTTGAAACACATTTTTCAGTTAGACCACCACCCTACCTGTCGTGGAATTGTCACGACAGATGTTTCCGGATGGAAACTTGAGATGACGGGCATGGTGGCATGGCGTGGGGAAACAAGGGTTTACCCAGGTTCGGCCCCTCGTCCCGAGGTAAAGACCTACTTCCTTCTTCGGCTTTATTAACCAGGGTCTCGTTGGAGGTGAAAGGCCGGGTCCAGGTTCCTATCATACCCGGACTCTACTCTAAGTCCTCTAAGTCTGCGCTTTCCTTAGGAGGACTCCGTCTAGTACTTGGTATCCAGCTTTCTGGATCCTTCTTGCTTGCGGACGAAGGCTCACGTTGCGCACCGGCTTACGTGTCACTCGGCCCATGTATTTATGCTTGATCCGGCCCAAGCTCCTGCCAGGCCGGCTTATCTTCCATGACGGTGGGCCTACCGTGTTATGATCCCCCCAACAGTAGCCCCCAGGATAACTTGGACATGAGACTGGACTTGCTTCACTTTTACTCAATTGGGCATATTCTGGGGGAAGCCGTCAGTCCTTTTGTCCGGGTTATCTGAAAAAATATTTAAACAACTTATTAAACAAACAAACTCCTGGACTTGTAACCCGGTCGCCGCTTGCCGGCTTTCGCTCTGGGACTTAGCGTTTCTCAACTCTGATTTTCTTCTCTAGTCGGTCAAAATTCCAGTCAAGGTTTGTCTTTTTCCCATTCTGCCCCTAGGTCAATGTCTCCTGGGTGTCAATATGTGGGGACCGGAGGGAACAATCATCCCCCCCCGTGTTGCACCCCAGCTCGTCCGCTGCACCGCCACTTGCCTGCTCTTCTCAATCGCATCCCGCAATCGCATCCGCAACCGCAGAGCTCCTAACACTACTTTAGCTTCCCCAGATCTAGATCCAGTTTCTCTCTCCTCCGGCAATGGGGAAGAAGCTGACCACCAAGGCTTTTGTTGCCGCCACGGCCGCCGCAGCTGCGAGCATGAAGGCCAGGAAAGGGAAGGCGTCTGCCTCCGGCACCGGCGCGCCTCCCGCGACCTCGGGGAACTGGAGTTGATCCACCATGTCCAATGCCAAACTTCAAGACCTGGTGGACGCCGGCCATCTCCAAACTCGGAAGTCGATCAACTAGCGCGCCCCTATCAACGAGATCGTCCCCGCACCTCGAGAAGGCGAGGTAATCGTTTTTGCGGATCATCTCAGCCGGAGTTTCAAGCGTTGTGGCTCCCTTTTCTTCCGCTCGCTTCTTGAATACTACGGCCTCAGGCCTCAGGACCTTGCTCCTAACTCGATCCTCTCCCTTTCTAATTTCATCGTTCTCTATGAAGATTATTTCCAGATTGAGCCTACAGTTGACCTTTTTCTCGAATTCATCTACTGCAACCGCAACACTGCTCCACGTGCGGTCCTTTGAATATTTGCGGCGGCGTCGCAATCCAGTGTCGTCGTGATTGTATTTTCCCTTGTCTCAAACTCGCCAGCCATCCTCAGGTTGGCAATCCACTTTTTTTTACTGCAAGGATACCTCTCCCAAAGGTCAACCTCATCTGTCGGGTTTCCGGGCTTAGCCGTTGGAGCTGGGAGACTCTGTGTATTCGTGACTCTCTGGTTCCCATTCTGTCAAGAATCCAGGCTCTCAAGGCCCACGGGCTCAATGGGACAAACCTGGTGAAATGCTGGGTCGGATGGTGTATTAAAGCACTTTCCATCCAGCTCAAGTTTATATATGAGTACACCAACCTGCCCAGTGACCCGCTCCGGTTCACTACACGGGAGCCAGCCAGCGCGGACATCGTCAGGACCGCGAAACGGCTCTTGATGGAGACCGTGGCGGTCGCTCAACAGGACAACTTACTTCCCTTCTGCTCGGAAAATCCGCCTCTCGAGGTAACATTTCCCTTCCTTACCGCCTTCCACTACACTTTACTTGATTACTGAGCTCATGTCTGACTGTCTTCTTTCAGGAGGATGACGATTGGTGGGAAGCCACTGACGAGACCCCTTCCTCCTCCGACCACGACGATGATGATGAAGAGGAGAACTCCGAAACGGAGGAAGGAGCCGAACAAGAAGGTGAGTTGGATCCACTGGGCCAGCTCTTCACCCACTTACTGGAAGCCGAACCTAAATATGAGCTTGCTTCTGATACTCCCACTCTGTCAGGTCAAGACGACCAAGAACATGCACAAGCTGCAGCTCCACCTCTGTCTCCGCCGGCCCTCCACAAGCAAACTAGGACCACGGTATGCATGATATCCAGTACTCGTTTCTTCGAACTCGAAGCTGCAGCTTCTCAAATCCGGCCTTCCATGTAGGGCCCAGAAGAGGCGACCCCAAAACACCGAAGAACGCGCTCCTCTACTTCCTCTGATGATCTTTCTTCAGGTATCCCCCTTAGTGCTTCTCCTCGCAGGCGTCCAACTCCTCAAGCTTCTCCCGCTGCTCTTTATCCTTTGGCTGTCAATGTCCAGGTCTCTAAATCCCAGTCTTTGTCTGGCTCTTCAGATTCTGGCTCGGACGTCCCCCTTTCTGACTTCAGTGTGAACAAGGGGTAAGTCCTTTGCCTCCTTTGCTCATCTATATAATTTGTCTTCCTTTTGCTCGCTTGTCACTTATGTATCGTCTTATCTTTATAGGGCCAAAGCCGTACTAGAAGATGAGGAGGAAGCTCCTCACCAAGCTGAGCCCTCTCTTCCCAAGTCTCCGGCTCCTGCGCCCCCGGCTCCTGAGACCCGGGTTGCAGAGCCGGTCCAAAGGACAAGTTTCCTACTATCCATGAGGAGTCGGGAACGAGGTGCTACCTTCACAAGTGCTTTACGGTACGTTTCCTTGTTGTTCCCTATCCTTAGTAGTCCCCAAGTGCTGAGCTTGTATCTTGTAGATTCTTAGTGCTTGCTAATTTTTAGGGAACACCACTTGTAGTGGAAAAAATCTTCACTATAGTCCCCAAGAGCCAGAGTTATAGCTTGACTAAACTTCGGGTCTTCTTAAAACATGTCTTGTTCAACTTTTTTCAACTGAGTAGTCCTCGAGAGCCGGATGTGGTGCTAGCAGTGTTCCGGTCTCCTTTTGAAAAACTATTCTTGCTTCTCTTTTCAGCTCTAAATTGAGTAGCCCCCAAGTGCCAGGTTGTTCCCTGTGGAAACCTAGGACTTATAAAAATTTGAGCACCTTTGATTTTCTTTGCTATGATTTTTGGTTTATTGTCCGGGTTACCTTGACCTTTGTCCTTACTGCTTCCCTTGCGTGTTTGTAGGATTATTCTGTGGAGAACTCTCAGAAGAATAGTGAAGCTCGTCATCAGCTGGCTCAGGAAGGCGGCCTTCGTGAAAATGCTGAGAAGCAGATCAAAACGCATGAAGAGACGTTCGCCGGCTCGCACTTGAGAATGAGACCTTGCTCAAGAAATTAAAAGATCAAGAGAAGGTTATCCAGATTCAGGACGTGGTCATCAAGAAGATCTCCATAGAGCTTGAGAAGGTCAAGAAGCTTGTCCACAAACTTGCCATTGCGGTTTTTGGTAAGTTGCTTTTCTTCCTTGGATTCCGGCTTTGCTTTCTCCCCTTTCTTGTCTTTTGTTTTCTTACTTGGTTTGCTGCAGGCGGAGCTTAGGGGGTGATCAGCAAGACAACCGTGGAGAAGATCCAGGATATTTATGGTGTCACCAGGCGACTTTATTTTGGTTGCTCTGAGATGATCAAGATGGTTTCCTCTATGGATATCCTCCGCCGAGTCTCCCAGATTTTCTTGCTGCTACTTCTACCGTGTCGTCTTTGATGCAGCGCTAGAAGGCGTCCTCTTGTCGCAAGGGCGCTATCCGTGTTCTGGCGCTTGCCAAGGCCTCTTACCCCCACATTGACCCGGTGCTGCTCTCCAAGGGCATCCCCGAGTTCCAGGCTGATGGGACCCGGTATATGACAAAGATCTTTGCGAAGCTTGTGAAGTCCGTCCGGCTCCCAGCTTGCCGCATCGCTGATGGGCAGACTTTGATGGACCTCCAGGCCACCTACGATGATGATAACCGAGCCGTGGAGGAAGAACCGGTCCAGCCTTTTGACTTATGGAGGCCTATTGAGGAAGCTCCCCAGCTCTTCATGCCCTGCACGACAAGTGCTGCTCATTCAAGTTCTACCACAGTTATCTCGGCCCCTTCGCGTCCTTCTGATCTGGATGGCTTTGAAGCTTTGGCCTCCGTCGTTCAGCAGAAGCCGTCTGGTGAGGCTACTGACGATAGAAAGGACCTTGGGCAAGGTTCTGCGGCGGACTCTCATTGCCAGTAAGTCATGTGGATGTCCTAACAATGATTCTTGTGCCGGCTTTCGAACTTTTGTCTTGTGATGTTCCTGAAAAACAATTCATTGGCCTTCTTGGCCTGTAATAGGTTAGATAATTCTATGTTTAATCTTACTCTATTACTCGCCTTTGTGCGATGCCGAAGAACATGCTTGTTTATGTGCCTTCCGGCTTTTGCGGAGTATGCAAGTCTTATTTGGTTTTGATGACCCTTTTGGTTTCTTTAGCTTTCGGCATAGCCGGCTTTCTTATAACATCCTTTGTGCATAAAACTCTATGTCAATCAAGATCTGCTCAGTCGCCGTGGGTTTCATAGTCAGGTTGAGAGCCGGATTTTTAGCATCAGGTCACAATGGCATCTTTGCCGGGTTAGAATAGCATCAAGCTAGTAGGCAAGTATAACCAAGAATATTGTGGCGTCTCTGACGGGTCTTGAGTTTTCAACTTGCAACTGATAGTTAGCAAGCCCCCAAGACCCTTTTTTATATAAAAGATGAGGATCTGATTTTTGTGGCGTCTCTGCCGGTTCTTGAGTTTTCAACTTATAACTATTAGTTAGTAAGCCCCCAAGACCCCTTGTTGTATGAAATATAAGGATCTGAACCAACAAACTCTTTTCTTCAGAGAAGTTTCTCTTTTAGTTACTTTTAGTTAGTAAGCCCTCAAGACCCCTTGTTCTACATAGCTAGCAAGTCGCCTCATTAAAAACCTTCCAATCCCCTTAGGTACACTGGTAAGGAAAAGAACGCGTCTGAAACATGCTGCTTTCAAACTGAAAAATATACAAAAAGGGTGGAACCCGTCTGCTCCGGGTCTCCTTCTGTCTAGGTATAGTATGGCCTAAGCTCTGCTATATTCCAGGGCCTGTCATTTTCTGTCATTGGGTATCTCGTGTGATCTGTGTTGTTTCTTCTGAACTTAGTTTCTTCTCTGAGGTCCACCAAGTAGTCGGCTCCATTGAGTATGGTTCTGCTGATCACGAAGGGTCCTTCCCAAGGGAGAGTAAGTTTGTCAAAGCCGACTTTGTTCTGAGCCAGTCTTAGGACTAAGTCTCCCTCCTGGAAAGTTCTTGATCTAACCCGGCGACTATCGTACCGCCTCAGTCTTGCTGATATATGGCTGGTCTTGCCAGGGCTAGTTCTCTTGCTTCCTCGAGCATGTCCACTGAGTTTTCCGGGCTTGCTCATTTTCTGTCTCCACATAGTTTGCAACTCTTGTAGAATCATGAAGGATGTCACTAGGTAACACGGCTTCTGCACCATAGACCATGAAGAAGGGGGTGAAGTCTGTTGACCTGTTTGGGGTTATGTTTATGCTCCAAACAAGTGATGGCAGCTCCTCTTCCCAGGATCCTGCTGCCCTGAGCAGTGGAACCCAGAGTCTTGGCTTGACACCTCTGAGTAGCTCCTGGTTTGTTCTCTATACTTGACCGTTTGATTGGGGATGTGAAACTAAAAGAAGGTCAAGCCGGATCCCGTTTCCCCCGCAGAATTTCTGCATCTCTCTGAGTGAAAAGTTGGTCCCGTTGTCTGTGATGATGCTGTGAGGGTAACCAAATCTGTATATGATTTTCTTCAGGAACTTGACTGCTGTTGCTGCTGTGCAGCTGTTGACAGCTTGAACCTCGACCCACTTTGTGAACTTGTCCACTGCTATCAGGAGATGTGTTTTCTTGCCGGGTGATGGCTGGAAGGGTCCTACCATGTCCATACCCCATACTGCGAAAGGCCAGGTGATTGGGATGGTCCTTAAATCTTGAGCTGACATGTGAATTTGCTTTGCATAAAGCTGACATCCACCACAAACCCGGGCTATATTCTCGTGTCTGCCAAAGCCGTCAGCCAGAAGAAATCGTGTTTGTACGCTTTGGCTACCATTGATCTTGTTGATGTGTGATGTCCGCAATCTCCTGAGTGGATTTCCTGTAAGATTTTCCGGCCTTCCTCTGGTGAGACACACCGTAGAAAAACTCCTGACGTGCTCCTCTTGTGTAACTCGCCATTGATGATGACATATGACTTAGCCTGGCTTACAATTTGTCTTGCTTGCACTTCGTCTTGCGGTAACTCTTCTCTCAGCAGATAAGTCAGATACGGCTCTGTCCATGATGGGGTTTGGTGTAAGGCGGCAACCAACTAGGATTCCGGGTCATCTGGAACTGCTAACTCTTCTTCTGTTGGAAGCTTGACTGATGGATGATATAACTTGGCTTTGAACACATTGGGTGGCACCGGCTCTCGCCTAGAGCCGATTCTTGATAAGGCGTCAACTGCCTCATTCTTTCTTCTGTCAATAAGCTCCACCTGATACCCAGAAAAGAACCCGGCTACTCTGTCAACTTCTCTTCTGTATGCTGCCATATTGGCGTCCTTTCGATCCCAGGTCCCTGATACTTGCTGGGCAACCAGATCCGAGTTACCATAACACATGATCCTCTTGATGTTCATCTCCTTGGCGACTCTCAGCCCGTGTAACAAAGCTTCATACTCGGCGATGTTGTTTGTGCATGGCTCGAAGTGTATTTGTATGACATAACTAAGCTTGTCTCCATTTGGCGAAGTAAGAACGACGCCGACTCCCGATCCTCCAAACTGCTTTGACCCGTCAAAATGCATAACCCAATGTTTGAGACTTGGTGCAGGGGGTAAGGGGTCAAACTCGGTCCAGTCGTTGATGAAGTCAGCTAAAGCTTGAGAATTGATTGCTGTCCTTGGCTCATAGTTGATGTGACAAGGCCCCATCTCGATTGCCCACTTTGCTACTCTACCTGTTGCTTCTCTGTTTCTGATTATTTCTGCTAAGGGAGCCGCACTAACCACTGTTATGGGGTGTTCCTGGAAGTAGTGTGGCATTTTCCGGCTTGCCATGAAGACTCTGAAGACCAACTTCTGCCACTGTGGGTATCTTTGCTTTGACTTAGTCAGGGCCTCATTGACGTAGTAAACTGGCCTCTGAACTGGGTACTCCTTTCCTTCTTCCTTCCTGTCTATGACAACCACCGCGCTGACGGCTCGTGAATTGGCAGAGACGTACAACAACATTGGTTCCTTGCTTGTTGGAGCTGCTAGGACTGGTGTTGTGGACAATGATTTCTTCAAATATTCAAAGGCATCATCTGCTTCCTGATCCCATATGAATTTGTCTGATTTCTTCAACAACTTCTAAAGTGGAAGTGCTTTCTCTGCCATCCTTGCTATGAACCGGCTGAAGGCTGTGATGCAGCGTTTCAACTTTTGGACGTCGTTTACGCACTCCGGCTTCTTAAGGTTCATGATCGCCTTAATCTTGGCCGGGTTTTCCTCTCTCCCTCTCTCTGAGACTATGAAAGCCAACAGCATGCCTGCTGGAACCCCGAATACGCACTTGGTCGGGTTTAACTTCATCTGATACTTGCGGAGGTTGGTGAAGGTCTCCTTCAGGTCATCAAGAAGTGACCCGGCTTTCTGTGACTTGATCACAACATCATCACATAAGCGTGAACGTTGCGCCCGATCTGGTTCTCAAAACACTTCTGGATGCACCTCTGGTATGTTGCCCCTGCGTTCTTAAGGCCGAAGGACATTGTCTTGTAACAAAAGGCTCCAAAGGGTGTGATGAACGATGTCTTCTCTTGGTGTTCCTCTTTGAGCTTGATCAGGTGATACTCGGAATATGTATCCAAGAAACATAGCAACTCGTTGCCGGCTGTGGCATCGATTATCTGCTCTATCTGAGGTAACGCAAAATGATCTTTCGGGCAAACCTTGTTCAAACTTGTGTAATCAACACACATTCGCCACTCTCCGTTCTTCTTCATTACGAGGACCGGGTTAGCGAGCCACTTCGGGTGATACACTTCCATGATGAAGTCGGCCGCTAAAAGGCGGGCTATCTCTTCTCCGATATTCTTTTTCTGTCTGCATTGAAACGACGCAGACCCTGCTTTACTGGCTTTGTTGCTGGATCAACATGTAAGCTGTGCTCGGCGAGTTCGCTCAGGACACCTGGCATGTCTGAAGGAGACCATGCAAAGATATCCCGATGCTCACGGATGAACTCGACGAGCGCGCTTTCCTATTTCGGGTCCATGTGAGACCCGATCGAGAACTGCTTTGAGGAATCTCCTTCCACAAAATCAACCATCTTAGTGTCCTCCTGAGAAGACTTGAACTTTTTCTTCTCTTCTACCTGAGACTTGTAGTACCTCAGCTCTTCTTCTGAACAGGCCTGATCTACCATGATGGCGTCACCTCTGTCGCACTCGATCACCATATCTTTGCTTCCTTCGACCATGATGGTTCCCTGGGGACCCGGTGTCTTCAGTTTGAGTTAAACATAGCACGGCCGTGCCATGAACTTGGCGTAAGCTGGTCTCCCGAATAAAGCGTGATACGGACATTTCAAATCTACAACCTCAAATGACAGGTACTCTGATCTGTACTGTTCCTTGCTTACTCAAAAGGCTACCTCCAAGCTGAGTTTACCTATTGGGTGAGCCGACTTTCCTGGAACTATGCCATGAAAGTTTGTTGATGTTGGTGTTAGCCGGCTCTCGGATAGACCCATCCTTTTGAATGTCTCCAAGTATAAGATGTTGATACTACTTCCTCCGTCCATGAGGACCTTGTTCAAACGGAACCCGTCTACCTGTGGTGCAACGACTAGAGCTAGGAGACTCGGGTGTTCTATTCCTGGTGGGTGATCCTCCCGGCTCCATGTAACTGGTTGTTCTGACCACCTCAAATATCGTGGTATGGCTGTTGCTACGACATTGACCTCTCTTTCCTTCAACTTTTGCTCCCTTCTGGATGTGCTAAAAATGGTAAACACATGATACTGACCCTGACTGTGAAGCTCTTTCGGGTTTTGTTGATAATCTCCCCCATGATTCTGACTTGACCCGGTGTTGTTGTTTGGTGGTCCCTGTGACCTGGATCCTTTACCCTGATTGGCCGGGTTACCGTTGTTACATGGTTTCCACCATTTCTGCTATTTCCATTGTTTTCGTTGAAGTTGCCGTGAGTCTGCTCCATGGATTGCTCATGTCTCATCCATGCTCTCATGTCAGCACACTGTGATAACGTGTGACTTGCTGGTTTACCATTCTTGGCATGTCTCGGACATGGCATTTGTATATCTCGCTGATGTTTGGTCCCTTTGCAGGGCCTCCTCTGAAATTTCCGCCGGGTCTTGGCCCTCTATGTCCCGTGGACTGGGTGGTCCCAAGAAACTCTGAATTTCCTCCCTCATAAGGTCTCTTGTTATTGTTGTTTTGGTTTCCGTTGTTCTGATTCTGGACCGGGTTACGCCCTGTGCTGACCCGGTTGTTCTTCTGTTGCTCTTCAGTCTCACCCACTCTTTTATCCGTAGCTCATACTTGTTAGAATTTGAAACGACTTCGCCTATCGTGATATCATGGCGAGACGGGTCTTCTCTCATACGTCCAAGCTTGTGTGTCAGTGAATCGAAACCACAGTTCTTCTCCATAGCTGTAATTGATGTGTGTTCCAAAATATTGTTGATGATTGTAGGATCTCCGTGACTCGGGCTACATACTGCCTTGCTGACTCGGTCTTCCTCATAACACATCTATCTAGATCTGCCTCAGTGTACTGTTTCTTGCATGTCCCGGTGAATTTCATGATGAAAGCCGTCTTGAGTTCTTCCCAAGAGTGGATGCTGTTTGGCGGAAGCCGGTCGAGCCAAATCTTGGGTGCCCCTTCTTCCATCATGAGATATAGGTATCGCGCGCACAGGTTTGCCGTTGCGTTCTTCATGTCCATGGCCATGCTATAACCACTCAACCACGTCTCCGGATTCATGTTAAGCTCATAGTTAACGATCTTTCTTGGCTCTTTGAATTTTTCTAGGAAGGGTTCTGATCTGATTGCATATGATAAGCACTTTGGCCCTGTCAGGTTTGCCGACGAGCCTCCCCCTTGACCCGGTGCAGGTGAATTCACAATGGGTCTGGGTTGAGCCGTAACCCCAACTCCAACTCCGCCTTCTGGCACGACAGCTCCAGCCACCGCGCGTCTTGCTATTGAACTGTTGACTATAGACTGGGCAGCAGAGGCGACAGGTGCATCCACCCTCCATGGTGCGGGGACCAGTTTCGGCTGCTATACTTCTTGTTGTGGGGTTGGCCGATTTACCAGTCCCAGCCCGTTATGAACTGATCTCGCCGCTACCGGCTCTGGCTGCCGGGTTCTGGTACGGCTCCTTACTAGTTCCGAATTGAAAGCTTGTGAACCTCGTGGGTTATTTTTCTGTTGGACCACGGCTGTTCGTAGTACATCAACAGCTCTTCTTGCTTCTAAGCCGGCCAGTGAGTTGTCGAAAGGTATTTGCTCTAGGCCATGTGTCCCTGCAAAAATATTATTGTAATGACCCGGAGGAGGATCAAACCTGGGTGGAGGTGGTGGTAGCTGATCGACGACTGCTACTCCGGCTCCTGCCGGGCTTCTCGCTGGTTCTCCTGGTAACCCGGCCGGTGGCACGCCTGCCCCTGGTGCCTTGTTAGCTATTGCTATTGGTACCGGTACTGGTGCCGCGTTGGCCGGTGTCTGATACTCCAAAGCTCGAGCACCTATGGTATTCGTCCCGGTTGGTAGGTGAAGCCAGCTTCCGCGTATCCTGTTCTGGACAACAGTCAGCTCGTCCCTTCTTCTCTGGAGGGTGTTTCTTTCTTCCTATAGGCTCTGCTCTTGCTGAATTGCCAATCGCTCTCTATC
Source organism: Poa annua (assembly GCA_026929855.1). Classification (NCBI taxonomy): domain Eukaryota; kingdom Viridiplantae; phylum Streptophyta; class Magnoliopsida; order Poales; family Poaceae; genus Poa; species Poa annua. The sequence goes on from CM049427.1 coordinate 101,511,698, forward strand.
TTGTATGCGCCAGATCTTGTCCGCGCAATCTTGATTCGCCCTTGCCACTGCCTGCCTTAAATCTTCTGATTCTGTCATCACAGCTGTGCTAGTCTTTGTTACGTCTCCTTGATGCAGCGTCGAGCTTGTTGATGGTCCGGCGAGCACGTGCTGCTGCAAAGGCGGTGGCTGGACCATGTTGGCCTGGTTTGGTGCTGGGAGCGGTGTTTGTGCTAAGATCAGGTTTCCAAGGACTATCCTTGCAACCGGTGTCTGCGCCTGTGCCAAAGAACTGAAAGTCGGTAAAACTCCTCTGCTATTGGGATTAGGTGGCACATAGTTTGATACTGGCGTGGCTTGATGTCCCAATTGTCCCTCTTCTGCCTTGCTAATGCTTATGCGCTTGTCGCATCGTTTACAGAAGCCGATCCTCCATCAGCCGGTGGTGCCGGGTGATCTTCGTCTTCAAGCCCGTCTCCATAACGTTCCTCGAAAAACGGTATGATTGACTCTTTGTCTGTATCTTGATCTGACATATTGGTGGGGGTGATGATGGAATCTTTCGTAACCTGGATCGCCGGCTCTCCCTCTTCGGTGATGGCTTCAAATTCTGGCGATCCGACTGACTCTTCTCCGTCTGTCTGGGCAATCTTGGTTGACCCGGACTCTTATTCGAACTCCGACTCATATTGTTCTCTGTCGGCTCCACTAGATCGGATCACGCCGACGAACAAATCGATCTGCCCGAAGATGAGCGTAGATCCGGTTTCCAAAAAATTGTCCTCTTCTGTCCAACCGGAGTCGTCCACGATCCGCTTCCCTCCTGGAAGTGTGTGGATCTGGCCGATAGCTAGGTTTTCCATACCTCGCCGTGCTTCTCATGAAGAAGTGATGCTCTTGGCCGCATGCCCCATGATGGGCGCCAACTGTCGTGGGATTGTCACGATAGATGTTTCCGGGTGGAAACTTGAGATGAGCGGCATGGCGGCTTCCGATATTAGGAGCTTGTCTAGAGTGGCGTGGGGAAACAAGGTTTTACCCAAGTTGGGCCCCTCGTCCTTAGGTAAAGACCTACTTCCTGCTTCCACTTTATTAATCCGGGTTTCGAGGACTCGGCGCCTTAGCTTCCGGGTCTCGAGATTACAATGGTGTCTCTCCTATGACTTGTGTCGATGGAACTTAGATCTCTAGGAACCAGAAGACCCCTTTAAATAGGAAGTGGGTCTCGCTGGGGGTACAAGGCCGGGTCCGGGTTCTTAACATACCCGGACTCTACTCCAAGTCCTCTAAGTCTTCGCTTTCCTTAGCAGGACTCCGTCTTGTACTTGGTCTCCAGCCTTCTGGACTCTTCTTGCTTGCGGGCCAAGGCTCACATTGCGCACTGCCTTACGTGTCACCCTGCTCATGTCTTTATGCTTGATCCGGCCCAGGCTCCTACCAGGCCGGCTTATCTTCTATGTCGGTGGGCCTACCGGGTTATGATCCCCCCAACACTACCTTTGAAGCTCATTTGAAACACATTTTTCGGTGAGTCTATCATTTTTGCTTAGAAATGAGGTCGTTTACCCTACCTATCTAGCTCATTTGAAACACTTTTTTTAGCGAGTCCATCACCTTACCTTTGGAGCTCATTTGAAACACATTTTTTGCCGAGTCCACCATTTTTGCTTAGAAATGAGTCCGTTTACCCTACCTTTCAAGCTCATTTGTAACACATTTTTTAGCGAGTCCACCACCCTACCTTTGGAGCTCATTTGAAACACATTTTCGGTGAGTCCACCATTTTTTTCTTAGAAATGAGGCAGTTTACCCTACCTTAGTTTACCCTACCTTTCGAGCTCATTTGAAACACATTCTTTAGCGAGTCCACCACCCTACCTTTCGAGCTTATTTGAAACACAATTTTTGGCGAGTGCACCATTTTGGTTTAGAAATAAGGCCGTTTACCCTACCTTTGGAGATCATTTGAAACACATTTTTCAGCTAGTCCACCACCCTACCTTTGGAGCTCATTTGAAACACATTTTTCAGCGAGTCCACCATTTTTGCTTAGAAATGAGGCCGTTTACCCTACCTTTCGAGCTCATTTGAAACACATTTTTTAGCGAGTCCAAGCTAGATTTGAGCAAGCTCGTGGCTATCCGCATTAGGTGTGCCAAAATACCTATTTTGTGTCACTGAGGCAAATGGGGGTGGGCAAGCCAAAATCCCTGTTGGGTCCGGTTGTCGGAGAGTGACTCCCACAGAACAGGGGTAGTCACACTCTTCAGGAGTGTTCAAAGGGGGACTGAACGCGGAGGTCAAACAACCCTCGAGAGGCACGACGACGGTCCCGTTGAGCCTCAAGAGGAACCACACGACAGAGATGGACACCAGCCCGTACACAGGTTCACGGCCCTCAGGAAGAGGTAACACCGCTACTCCTGCCTGTTTGTATTGCATTGCGGATGATTACAGTACAATGCGCCTACCGAGGGCTTTCTTTTGGCTGTGCGGAGCTTGAAGAGGGAATTTATGGGCTTCTTTCTCCTTCAGCTAGTTGTCTATCCTATGCTCTAGGCTAGTGCTCCAGAGCTTCAATGATCGATCCCTTGCTACGGAGGTGCTCCTACTCCTTTTATAGGCGCGCTGGGCCTCATCCTTGCAGTTTATGCAGAGGATGGGTTCCCACATGGCAATGGCGCGAAGGTGTAGGGTTCACCGCCGCGGAGTTGTTCATGGACTCGGTCCATCCGTCCAAAAGCAAGCCATGGTGGCCGACAGTCTACCGTCCACGCAGAACGGCCAGCAGGCGCCGTAGAGATTGTGGCGGAGCCTACGATTATGTTTCCCTTGGAACGTTGCGCCGTCCAGCCGCTTTATCACCAAAAAGGAAATCTTCGTAGTCTGGCTCGGGCGGCGCAACTTTGTTGACTCATTTAATCACCAGAATGGCAACTGCGGCGCCCGTGTCATCGCCTGCAGACGCGTGCGTCACTCTGCGGCCGTTGTAGAGGTCATGTGCGCCCTGCAGCGGTTGCTTCGTAGCGAAGTGTCTCCACAGGGCCTCGGTGGCCTTGTGGAGAGATTTGCGTTGACTCCTCTCCAGGCGAGGGGAGCCTTGTAGGGAGGCGCCTGAAGAGAGTACCTCTTCAGGCCCTGTCGAGGACGTGCCTCCCGAGGGTCTCTTCAAGCGAGAGCCTGGTCCTTAGTCGTTTCTTCGGTGCTGTCGCGTGAGATGGCTGTGGAGAGTGGGCTCTGCACACCCAGGTCCTCACTGGGACGAGAGTATCCCTCGGGCCCAAGATGAGCGCGGCGGAGCCCATGGGCTAAGGAGAAACATCGTGGGCCCAAAGTGTCCGGCCGACCCGAGACACGCGTCGCACGGTTGCCCAACTGCAACACACGATCTCATGGGCGTGCGTCGTGGGGGGTCCCACCATGCCCCGATAACTGCTTCTGACGAGACATAAAGCCTGCATGCCACAGCGGAGAGCAGTTACTGCTCCCATTGTTCGTGTCCAAGAATCCAGTTTCAACCTCTCCGCCCGCACGCTCCGGCGAACTTTACTCTGTTCTTTGCTCCTCCGTTCCTCTTTCCCTTCCGACAATGAGTCCGGCCAAGGGCAAGGCGGCGCTGGCGAAGTCCACCGGGGAGGTGCCCAGGGAGCCCGCGCTGGGCGTGGCGCTGATCGGGAAGCGCACCAACTAGGTCACGCTGGATAGGATCCGCCACCTGGTCGCAGGGCGGACAAACGACATGGCGCCAGCGTGCTCCGGGCCGCGAAGTTCGGGAAGCTTTCGAAGGGATTCTACCCAACATTTCTTCACACGATCGCCGTCGGACTGGTGCCTCCATATTCGCCTTTCTTGGAGGCGGTTCTGGAGTTCTACCAGATCCAGCTCCTGCACCTTCACCCCAACTCCATGTTGATCCTCTCTGTCTTCACCTACCTCTGCGAGGCCTACCTGGGCGTGCAGCCCTCAGTGGCACTCTTCCGGAGTTTCTACGCGCTGCGGTGCTCCGCGGCCAACGAGCGGTCAGGGTGTGTCTCATTCTGCATCGCGGACGCCATGGGGGGAGTATACATCCTCATGTCGTGGAACAGGCACAAGCCCGTTACGACGATGGTGAAGAAGGTTGACGACTTCCGCCAGAAGTGGTTCCTCGTCGGCGTGGAGTCGCCCTGCGACTTCCTCGACATCCCTTTTTTTGTAAGCGCAAAACAGTAGGGAAAAATCCCTACAGTTTAATTTTCTATTTTCTCATTCCACAGCTGTACAAATACAAGGTAAAGTTCATAAAGTGTCCACCCATTGGGTCATCCCCTCCTTAAGGGAAGGTTTAGCTCTATGCATTATCAACCTAAAAGAACAAATAAAGTCCTGGAAACATGCCTCAAGACAATGAGAATTTTCAAAAGAAATAAAGTCCTGAGAGTCAAAAATACATCTGTTCCTATGGTTCCAAATACTCCAGCAACCAACAATGAGAATTTCCTTATACCAAATCAGTCTGTAAGTTTTCTTTGCTTCAATCAGCATGGTAAGGAGGTCCAGATCAGTATCCCATTAAAGATTTAATTTCCACCAAAAGTTCCTGCTGAAGTCGCATTCAAAGAATAAATGGATAAACTCCACAGTCATCCCCTGAGAACATAGGACACAATTGTAATCCTCAATCTAAAAATGCTTTCTGGCAAGGAGGTCTCTTGTGTTCAATCTGTCTTGCAATAAAAGCCAGAATGAGATCTTATGTTTTGGAAGAACACAAGATTTCCAGATCCACTGAAAAGGGGATGGTGCAGGATTTTTTGGCATGAAGATCTCATATACCCTCTTACTCGAATATTTTTTGTTGTTACTTGCCAGAACCCACTTATCAGCCATAGTAACATCCATTTGTCATGTCAGCAAATTATTGAACTGAGCAAATTGATGAACAGCAAGGACTGAAAGAGGAGTATGAAACAAATCCAATGAATATTCATCAGAATAGACAGCAAGAGCCTGTTTAAGGGAAATGGATTGTGACTTCGCAAAAGAGCATAGGTGAGGCAATTTGTGCCGAAGAAGCTCATCAGACCACTTGTCCATCCATAGTCTTACTGTTCCACCATCACCTGGGGCACAAGCCACCAACTCCAGGAAATTATCAAGCAGCTTTAAACAATCTTTCCACCAAAAAGAACCCACAGGTCCCGTATTTTGTGGTATTTTATCATTCCCATAATATGCTTGCCATACAAGCTGAACCCACGGCAAATCTTCCTTATTCATGAACTTGAATAAGTATTTCATGAGTAGGGCAATATTTTGGGTTCAAAGGTTCAGAATACCCAGTCCACCAACTCTCTTTGGTTTACAGACATTGTCCCGTTTGACCAAGCATTTACCTTTTTTACGAATATCCTTCCCTCTCCAAAAGAAACCCCTGGTGGATCCCTCAATGTACTCTAGGAAACCCAATGGCAGTTTCAAAGTGCACATAGAAAAATTGGGTATAGAAGAAATGATGGATTTAATCACAATCAGTCGACCATCATAGGATAGTGTATCAGCAATACCAATTAATCTTCTATCCATTCTATGTATAATCCCAATGAGATCTTCCATTTTTGGTCTAGTAGTTCCCAAAGGCAATCCAAGGTAAGTAAATGGTAGAACCTCAACTTTACACCCAAGAATCAGAGCCAAATCAGTGCTTTTAACTTGATCAACATTGATAGGTACCATGGAAGATTTGCTGAAATTGATTTTTAAACCAGTTAATAAGGAAAATTTATCCAAGATAACTTTGAGCCTTCTCAATTGATCAGCACATGCTGGTACTATTAGCAATGTGTCATCAGCATATTGTATTATAGGATAATCTAATCCATAAGAATAATCAAGTGGCAAATCAATCTCTCCAGATTGCCAAGCAGCATTAATGACGAATTGTAGAAGCTCTGCAGTAGACAAAAACAACAAGGGAGACAAAGGATCACCTTGCCTAACTCCTCTCTTGCACCAAATTTTCTTGCGAGGTATTCCATTCAATAGTACTGAGGTGGAAGCAGTATAAAGAATCTTGGATATCCAATTCAGCCAAAGGTCTCCAAACCCTAAATGCTTAAGCATTAAAAGTAGTGCAGAATATTCAACCTTGTCAAAAACTTTTTCAAAATCCAACTTCAAGATAATGATCTCTCTCTTAGACTTATGACATAGGTGAATGTATTCAAATGCCAACGCAAGACAGTCCTGAATGGTTCTGCTTTTTATGAATCCATACTGATTTTTGTGCAATGCTTGGATAATGACCTTTTGCATTCTATTAGCCAGCAGCTTGGTCAATAATTTCAAAGTGATACTGACCAGAGAGATAGGCCTATAGTCATTAACATATTCTGGATCACTTATCTTAGGAATGGGAGTAATGAAGGTTGTATTAATACTGGAGATATCCAATTCGTCTGCAAAGAAACTAAAACACAGCTGATAGAATTGCTCCTTAACTTGATTCCAGCATTTTTTCAAGAAAGCTCCATTAAATCCATCTGGACCAGGTGATTTATCTGTTGGCATACACTTAACAATGTCATCAATTTCTTCCTTGGTGAAAGGGACCTCAAGGCTAGCAAAATCAATATTGGTATTGGGCACAATAAGGTTATGGAGATCAAATAACATAACTGGGCTATCAGAACAACCAATCCTCTTTTTAAAAGATTGCCAAATTACTGCTGCTTTATATTCATGATCACAAACCATACGATCATCCTTTGTGTTTAATATGGCTATGAAATTACATCTGAAGCTTTTGGTGGCAAAGGTATGGAAGAAACTCGTGTTTTCACCTCCCAGTTTAGCCCATCTGATTTTAGCCCTACTACGCCAATAAATCCTCCTGGCCTCCAGTAGCTTGGTCAAATGAATTTTAAGTACTCTTCTAAAATTGGATTCTATAATAGAGAGTAGCCTTTGATCCTCTAGGCCATCCAATAAAGCTAGCACATAATTGCATGAGTGTATTATCTTACTTAACTGAGATAAGCTTTTGCTCCATTGTTTCAATCCATATCTCAAAGATTTCAGTCTCGCTGTAATATCTTGTGCAGTATTTTTATAATTCCCCAGATGCTGCCAACTATTAGATATGACCTGTGAAAACCCCTGCATTTCCAGCCAGAATTCTTCAAATCTGAATACCTGTGCTTTTGGTACATGGATGCTTACCTGCACCTTAAGTGGGACATGATCTGACGATAGCTTAGCTAGAGGACTAGCAAAAGTATTAGGGAATAAAGCTGTCCAGTTGGCCAAGGTAAAAACCCAATCTAACTTTTCAAGCAATGGGTCAGCTTGCATGTTACTCCAAGTAAATGATTTCCCTTTAGTGGAATATCCACAAGATCATGATAACTAATAAATCTGTTAAAAGCAAGCATATTATTGATGTCACCTCCAGGTCTGCTCCTATTCTCCGGACCCCTAATCAGATTGAAGTCGCCAAGAATCATCCACAGATGCATAAGACTCGTGTCAATGCTCATCAACCAATTAAGAAAAAGAGTTCTCTCAGCAGGATAGGTTGTTCCATAGACATTTGTAAGATACCAAACCTGTCCAGTAATCTTACAGATCAGTTGCAGAGTCACATGGAATCAAGATGAGGAAATCTCAGTACATCAATGTCGGGGGGCTGCCCCCCGGGTAGGGCAGAACCCGGAGTAATTCAGTAGTGTGCCAACAGTACTTGACCTCTGGCGAGAGCAAGGGCCACCCCCTAGTGTGCTGAAGGGGCAACTTGACCCTTGAGTGCTGGTAGAGTGCAAGGTGCCTCCTGGCAGGCGCAAGGGTCAGCCCTGGCGGCTATAAATAGACACCCCGAGCCTTCACAATGGCAGCACAAGCATCAGTGGGTGGTTCCTCTAAGAACTAGCTTCTCGAAGATGTCTTTGCTGGTAGGCTAAGACATCTTTGGGAGGCTAGGCCTAGAGATACTCATCCTGAGACGAACTCGGGTGCATCCGGAAAGGATCTCGGATCTTGGGCTCCGAGGAGACTCCCGGAAGGAGAAGTACTCGGTCTTACCGGATAAGCAATCCGGGTAAATGCTAACCGGAACACTTAACTCTGTCCTGGACTTGTGCATGAAGGACTCGCGAGGTCGAGCAAGACGATAACCGGCATGAGGGATCCCGGTAGGCGTCAACGGTCTGTAGCAGGCTTTCGCACCTAATCCGGGGGGGAGTACCGTTCCGTCTGACACGGAGGGATGGTCACCTCCCGCCTGACACGGAAGCATGGTCACCTCCCTCCTGACACGGGAGCGCGTCAGGCGGTACGACAACGGTACGACAAGACACGACGTGCCTAGCCCGGCAATCCGGAAAACGCTATCCGGGATGGGCAAAGACATGTCCTGTCTCTGACAGGGGGACAATGATGTTCCAGGACGGCGTCTGCTGTCCTTGTCGGGATGATGACGAAGGGGCTACGCTGGATAGCGCGGCGAGTAGGTCGCACTAGCCGGTGACGCCATGCCGGTTAGGCCTGTTCGGTGGGGCCAAGCCGGTTTAGGTTTTCCGGCCCCCCTGGCTGGAACTCTATAAAAGGCGCCATAACTGCTTCTGTGGAGGAGAGACCAACTTTGGAGCCAAAGCTATAGTCGCATTTACTCCTAGAGAATTTACTTCTTCCTACCTTGAGTTCATCTAGTTCTTGGTGTTCTTCACTTCGAGAGATCTAAGAGCAAGGTGTAGCCCTTGTACCACACTTATATAGAGAGGAAAGGCAGGAGTAGGGGTGTTACCTCCTCACGAGGGCCCTGAACCTGGGTATATCGTCTGTGTGTTGTGTGCCTTCGTGCATTTGTTCTTGTTTGTCAGATCTTCCACCTAGCGTGTTGCTCTTGTTTCTCGTTCTTGGGAGATCTCGGTTATACCGGGATCCTCCCCGTGTGAGCTCTTCAGCTCGCTATCCCTCCCCGGATCCACCAACGTCCATCGGCCCCACACATTAGCCATCCTATGGCATCTGCCGTGACACCACCACGACAGTTGGCGCCCACCGTGGGGCTCACAGAGGTGTTGGCTGGTGTACACATCCGGACGGGCTCCCCCGTTCATTTCGACACTCGGGTTCTCTTTGGCCTTGTCGTAAGGCTGGGTGAGATGGACTTCGTCAGCGACAACGCAGGGTGCTTCCGGAACAGACCCTTTCCGGTGAACAGATGCCTCATTGACTTTGGTGGTTTCACCACCTACGTCGCCACCGAAGTTATCTGCAGTTATCCGGACGTGGTCCTGGAAGCTGAGGATCCCCCCATGCTCTGCGCTACTCGGTGTCTGCGTGCCGGTCGCTCCCCGAGTTCCGTCGCGGTAATGATGGTCGGGGCAACCGAGGAGGAGTACCAGGACGCTGACGGCGATGCCGGAAGCGGCCACGTCCGTTTGGCCAAACCCCCTCAGGAAAGGGATGCGGCCCGAGACGGCGATCCGCAGCCGTCCCAGCCACGTCGTCGCCCGGATCCCCTCTCGGGTCTGGTGGCCAAGTTGGCTTTCCCTGTGACTGCTGAAGCAGACACCCAAGCCACTTCGGCTGACTTGGAGGAGCAACGTAGGTTGCTACTCGCCGAAGCGCAGGAGATCACCGAGATCCGGCGTGAGCTCAATGCTAGCCTCCGGGGGTACAATGCAGCTCACGGATTCCTTAAGATAGACTCCCGGGACAAGCGCATTGCGGAGCTGCGGAAGAAGGGCAGAATGGTGAATGATGAGTTGGCGGGTGGAGCCACTACCAGTCACACAGGTAGCCTGATCTAGGCAGGGAGACCGGTGTACAGCTCGCCGGCGAAAACTCTTAGGGCTGCCGAAGCCGCCATGGCCGAATTGGCAGGGTTATCCGGTGAGGCTCTGCGCAAGCAACAGGAGCGGGTGAATGAGTTGGTCATCAGGCCAACCTGCAGAACCAGGCCTTCAAGAAGAAGAACCCCGGGGCGGGATCCCAAGTGCACTCAGCTAGGCCCAATAGCCAGAAATCGGACGGAGAGGCCTCTTCACCGCATCCGAGTAGAAGCAAGAGCAAGAGCAAAAGCCGGAGTAGAAGCCAGGGCTCCGGGAAGAACAAGAAGTTGCAGACCTATGATCCGGCCTTTGCCGGCATCCAGCAAGCCGGGCAGCATAACTCGGGGCAGGCAGGAAGTACCCGTGAGGGTGGCAACCTGGGTGTAGGAAACAATAACCCGGCTAGCCGTGGTAATCCACCCCGGAACCCTCCTCATGTTCAGGGAAACCCGCGAAGGGATGTCGCCTCTGTCCCGCAGCAGGCTGTGATCCCGGCACAAGATAGGCTCAACGATGGCAACTCAAGACTGCAGCAGCTCGGGTACCAGCCCAATGAGAATCCTTTGGGATCTCGGGTAGGTACCAGACAGCTGGATCCGGCCGATGCCAGATTCTGGCTCGATCGGATTCACCAGTCAGAGCTAGTGGAAGAGCAAGGACCTCCGGGACCTGCCTGCTTTGTACCCCGGATCATGCGGGAGCCGCCTATTCGAAATTTTCAGCTCAACCGAGGTGCTAAGACCTATGACGGCAGCAAGAAGCCGGAGGAATGGTTAACCGACTATGTAACTGCAGTAAGCATAGCCGGTGGAAACAGACGCTGGGCGGTACGTTACGTACCGCAGATGTTGGAAGGACCTGCCAGAATATGGTTGAACAACTTGAGAACTGGCAGCATAGACTGCTGGTTAGATTTCGAGGAGGCATTTATCAGCAACTTCACTAGCACGTACAAAAGGCCAAACAGGCCTCAGCAGCTCGCCATCTGTAGGCAAAGGAGCAACGAGACTGACCGGGAGTACCTTACCCGGTGGAGCAATATTCGCAATTCTTGCGAAGGGGTGGTAGAGGCACATGCCATCTCCTGGTTTGCACAAGGATGCCGACATGGCTCAATGCTGTGGCAGAAATTGCAAAGGAAGATGCCGGCGACCTTGGCAGAGACCATGCGCATCGCCGATACCTACACGCTTGGAGATCCCATGCAACCCCTAGTGGATGTCGGTGACTCCAACAGGAGGAATGCGGGACCTCAGCGTTCGGGATCGAGCAAGAGCCATGATCGCCAGGATTTTGTCCAGAAGAGAAATCAGCCCGAGTACCACAATGCCGCACAACATGTCGCAGCAGTGACCCGAGATCAAGAGGATGCCGGCAACAGTCAGCGTCAGAAGACAAGTGGCCCGGCTTGGGGTCAAAGTCAGGAAGTGCAAAAAACTTGGGTGGAACAAAAGAAGCCCCTGACGTATGAAGAGATGCTGAACAAGCCATGCTGCTACCATACCCTGGAGGCCAGCAAGCCGGCGAACCACTCTACTCGGCAGTGCAGCTGGTATCAGCGCACATTGCAGGAGGGCAGCTCGGGAGCTGTTCGGCCGAGTGCTCCGGCATCTCGACCCAACATTCCGAGACCCCCTCCTCCGACGTCGGGAGCCAACGCAGTCCGGATCAGTCAACCTCAGCGAGGACCCCCACCTCGGCCGGTGAACATGGTGCACACCCGGAACGACAATGGTGCAGGCCCCAGTAATCAAGCCGGACAGCAGCAGGGCAACTACCGGGAGGCACATCAAAGCTATGTGGTCTTCGTGACCGAGCCCACTGACCGGAAGAGTGTGCGACAGCGTGCCCTGGAGGTGAACGCTGTGATCCCGGCGGTGCCCAAGTTCTTGCACTGGTTCGAGATGGAGATCACGTGGAGCCGGAAGGATCATCCCAGAGTTATGCCTAAGCCGGGGGCGTATGCCTTGGTGGTGGACCCAACCTTTGTCGGCCCAAACCTCAATGTCCGCTTCAGTCGGGTTCTGATTGACAATGGCAGTGCCATTAACATCATGTACAAGGACACGATGCTGAAGCTGGGGGTGTCCATGAACACCTTGTTGCCTACCGAGACGACCTTCCACGGCATTGTGCCCGGAGTCTCTTGTTCACCCATGGGTAAAATCTGGGTTGAGGTGTTATTCGGAACCCGGGAGAACTGCCGGACTGAGAGCTTGGAATTCGAGGTCGTGGATCTCGAAAGCCCGTATCATGCACTAATCGGCAGGCCGGCACTGGCCAAGTTCATGATCTCAACTCACATGGGCTACCTGAAGATGAAGATGCCGGGACCTAACGGCGTGATCACCATCTCGGGAGACCACAAGCGCTCCATGGAGTGTGCCTCGGCCGGCTCATGCTTAGCTGAGTCCCTGGTGATCGCGGAAGAGAAGAAGAGAATCCAGCAGGTGGTGGCGATGGCCAAGACATCCCAACTCGGGATGCCCGGGATGGTGAACCCGGAGCAAGGTGCATCATTCCAGCCCCCCAAGGAGACAAAGAAGGTGGGTGTGGACCCCAGCAACCCGGAGCGCCAAGTTATCATTGGCAGCAACCTGGACAGCAAATAGGAAGGCGAGCTCGTCGACTTTCTCCGTGAGAATCGGGATGCTTTTGCGTGGTCGAGTGACGATCTGCAAGGTGTCCCGAGGGAGTTGGCTGAGCACTCTCTGTTTGTTAGACCGGATGCGAAGCCAGTGAAGCAACCGACTAGGCGCCTCTCGGATGAAAGAAGAGCTGCCGTCATGGAGCATCTTGCTATACTGCTGGCCGCCGGATTCATAATGGAAGTGCTGCACCCGGATTGGATATCAAATCCGGTCCTAGTAGAGAAGAAGAAGGATGATCCCCTCCTGCTTAAGGTGTGGCGCATGTGCATCGACTTCACCAACCTCAACAAAGCATGCCCGAAGGACCCCTTTCCACTGCCCCGGATAGATCAAGTAATAGATTCCACTGCCGGGAGTGAACTTTTGACTTTTTTAGATGCCTATTCTGGTTTTCACCAGATACCTTTGAATCCGGAGGATCAATTGAAAACTACTTTTATTACCCCTTATGGGGCTTATTGCTATCGTGTCATGACTTTCGGTTTGAGAAATGCTGGTGCTACATACCAGAGGTGCATGCAAAAGTGTTTGCACGACCAGATAGGCCGGAATGCCGAAGTCTATGTCGATGACATGGTCATAAAAACGAAAGAAAAAGCCTCACTGATCGATGATCTGAGGGAAACGTTTAAGAACTTAAGAAGATTCCGGATGAAGTTGAACCCGGATAAGTGCACATTCGGTGTTCCGGCAGGAAAGTTACTCGGTTTCCTCATCTCAAGCCAGGGAATTGAGGTCAACCCGGGTAAAATACGTGCTATCGAGAGCATGAAATTGCCCGTGCGTCTCAAAGATGTGCAGAAGTTCACTGGTTGTCTTGCATCCCTAAGTCGGTTTGTGAGTCGACTTGGAGAGAAGGCCTTTCCCCTATACCAGTTGATGAAGAAGAGCAAATATTTGTTTGGACCCCGTAGGCCGACGCGGCGTTCAACGATTTGAAGAGAATGCTTTCAACAGCACCCGTGTTGGCATCCCCGTTACCCAAGGAGACTATGCTGCTGTATATTGCTGCCACCAACCGGGTAGTCAGTGTAGCAATGGTAGTAGAAAGGGAAGAAGGGGGCAAACTGATACAAAGACCGGTGTATTACCTCAGTGAGGTGATCTCGGAATCCAAGCAGAACTACCCGCATTACCAGAAGATGGCGTATGGAGTGTACATGGCAGTGACCAAGCTCAAGCACTACTTTCAAGAGCACCCGATCACAGTGGTGTGCGAGGCTCCTCTGGCCGAGATCATCGGTTGCAAGGACGCTAGCGGCCGGGTAGCCAAATGGGCCATCCAGTTGTCTCCGTACGCTCCGGCATACGAGAGACGCGATGCCATCAAGTCGCAGGCGCTGCCGGACTTTTTGGTAGACTGGGCCGAGATGCAATATGAACCTCCGATGCCGGATTACAATTTCTGGAGGATGCATTTCGATGGCTCCAAGGCTAAGATCGGGTTGGGTGCCGGAGTGGTCCTCACTTCACCAAAACAAGATGTGCTGAAGTATGTCCTGCAAGTTCATTTCCGGGCATCTAACAACGTCGCTGAATATGAGGCCTTGGTCCATGGACTGAATGTCGCCAGGGAGATCGGCATCCGCCGGATAGTGTGTTTCGGTGATTCCGACCTCGTGGTGCAGCAGGTGTCGGGGAACTGGGATGCGCTGGATGCAAACATCGCCTTGTACCGATTTCATGTGCAAAAAATATCCGGATCTTTCGAAGGATGCGAGTTCAAGCACATACCCAGAGGAGAAAACGAGGCAGCGGATGTCTTGTCCAAGCTAGGGACATCTCGGGATGCCATCCGACCCAGGATCGCTCTTGAGCATTTGAGGAAGCCATCTATTCAACCCTCACCCGAGTCGGATTATATCTTCATCCCCAAGGAACCTAGTTCGGATGCCGTACCCGTGGAAGTAGATGTCGGGAGCATTACATCGAACCCGGGGACTGCATCACTGTGCTCAGAGAGGCAAAGAAAGATGATGATGGAGGTGATGTCGGCAGAGCCAATGGACATAAACGCTCCCGTGTTCCCGGTTCGACCTATCCCGGGATGGGCACATCCCATTATGGCTTACATCTTGGAAGGAACCCTCCCGGAGAATGAAGTGGAAGCCCGGCAGATAGTGCGGAGGTCAAAAGCATGCACGGTCATCAATCAAGAGCTATACAAGAGGAGTGTCACCTAGGTACTCCAGAGATGTGTGGAACCGGCAGAAGGACAAGAGATGCTGCTGGAAATACATCAGGGGGAATGTGGACATCATGCATCATCCCGGGCCCTGGTGGCGAAAGTGTTCCGGCATGGGTTCTACTGGCCCACTGCGTTACAGGAGGCAGAAGACATTGTCCGGAAGTGTGGAGGATGCCAGAGGTTTGCTCACCGGATACATATGCCGGCGTCAGCACTGAAGACAATCCCTATCACTTGCCATTCGCGGTATGGCGTTTGGACATGGTCGGGCAGTTCAAACCGGCACGGGGCAATATGACACACATATTGGTCATGGTAGATAAATTCACCAAGTGGATAGAGGTCAAGCCAATCCGGAAGTGTGACTGACACACCGCAGTGCAATTCCTGAAAGACATCATCTTGAGATACGGGTACCCGCACAACATCATCACAGATAATGGCACCAATTTTGCTGTGGGGGAATTCGCTCGATTTTGTGCTGAAAAGGGAATCCGGTTGGATGTAGCATCAGTTGCACACCCGGAAGCAAACAGACAAGTGGAAAGAGCAAATGCTTTGGTCTTGGCCGGCATCAAAGCTCGTTTGATCGAACCACTGTTGAGAACTCCGGGATGCTGGATAGATGAGTTACCGGCAGTATTATGGGGTCTCCGGACTACACCGAATAGATCTACCGGGTATACGCCATTCTTCATGGTGTACGGTGCCGAGGCAGTACTCCCAACCGACATACAGTATGATTCACCAAGAGTGACAATGTTCACCGAGACCGAGGCAAAGGAGGCCCGAGAAAATGATGTTGATTTACTTGAAGAGGCAAGAGAATTGGCACTGTCTCGGTCTGCAATTTACCAGCAAAACCTCCGCCGCTATCATAGCCGGAAGGTGCACCCGAGAGTGTTCCGAGAAGGGGATCTTGTGCTAAGGCTCATCCAACGCACGGCCGGGATGCATAAGCTGTCACCTCCATGGGAGGGACCTTTCGTGATAAGCAGGGCATTGCACAATGATTCTTATTACCTTGTAGATGCACAGGAGGCTAGGAAAGGTGTAATGGACAAATCCGGAGAGGAAACCAAGCGTCCATGGAATGTAGCCCTGCTTCGACCCTTTTACACATAAAGGGATCAGTGTATGATGTATTTCAGTTTTTATGTATTAATGAAAGTAAGGCACCCCGGGAGGAACCCGGGGACTGCCTCGTTGTGTGCCCATTTACTTTATCCAATTTTTTTGTTATTTCATACCGGTATCCCGGGAAGGAACCCGGGGACTGCCTAGTACCTATTTTTTATGTTATCTGTATGCCGGGAAAGTTCCGAATTCGATTCTCAAAGTCAGAGTAATGTATGTCATGTGAAATCATCTTGTGACTCGACTGACGAACGCCGAAATGGTAGTCAAGAGCAAAGAGAATCAAATGTGGGGAACACGAGAATGGTCTCGGGGACTCGAAGCAGGAACTTATCCGGCATACCTGTTTTTACTAACCCAATTGTTTTTTTTGTCGGGAATTCGGTTAACTAGAACTCGGATTTTCTTAAGTAGTGTATGCCGTGTATGGAGTTTTGTGACTCGACTGTCGAACGCCGAAATGGTAGACAAGAGCAGAAATTGCCTAAGTACGGTAAACATGAAATGGAACTCGGGGACTCGTAACAGAGTAAACCGGCATAGCTTGTTCTGATAGATAACTTCGTACGAAACATAAATGTTAATAGTATATATTACATCTTGCACCCGGCATCCCGGGGATTTAACAGTTCTACTCTTCAGTATTTCTAAGGAGTAGGGGAAGCCGGCTTCTCGGCGGTGGCAGCAGCAGGAGCAGCAGTGGCGGTGTCCTCAGCACCAGCAGCGATACTCGGGGCATCGGGGCGCGCCTCGGCCTGAGAGGCCTCGGGTGGCGGAGGAGTTAAAGCATCCTGGGAAACCACGTTCTCGGTGGCGGCACCGGAAGCAGCGTCGTCCTCCTTCGGGATCTCAGCGTCCACGTCATCAGTTGCACCGGTTTCGTCGTCGTCCTCGTAATCCGACTCGGAATCAGAAGCGACGACGCTGGCGGTGAAGGCGCGAATATTGGAACAGGAGGCGATGCGACGCGCCACTTCTTGTCGCCGCTGGACCTTAGCCGGATCGCTGCACCACAGCGAGATGGTGCGCAGGCGCTAGATCACGTCAAGGTCGAGACCCTCGTACGACCTCAGTACCTGGTTCAAGACCTGGTCGGCACCAGCCCGTGCGCCGGAACGCTTCCAAGCGTGGACACGCCGCCAGGCACCTCGGAGTGCACTCGCCAGTTCGCCGACCGAGAGCGTCGCGCTGACGCCCGGCCATACCGCACCGTGAACGTGAATCGCGGCGCTGAGCAACTCGGTCCCGATCGATCGGAGAGGCACTATTCGGGCCTTCAGGGCAGTGAGGTGATCCTCAATGTCCCAAGTGTCCGAGACAGGGCCCTTCCCGACGCGCTTCTCCCGGGCGGCAGCAACCGCAAGAGCAGCAGCGTCGCGGGAGTGCTCGAATTCCCCTTTAAAAAGAAGAGTTGTCAAGCGACTAGGTCATAAGGAGGGCAACAACAAAGAAAGAGAGCAAGGAAAAAAGGGGGATGTCGGTCAACTTACTGTTAAGATCCCGGTTCAATACAGTTAGCTCAGAGAGCCAAGTATCGGCCCGTGACCGGAGAAGAGCCAGCCCGGTCTCGGCGAGATGCGCGCGCTCCTCGGATTGGTCCAAGGTCTCCTTCTGCTTCTGCGTCGCCTCCACAAAGCGCGTCTTCATGTCGGTCGCAGCAGATTTGGCCTTTTCAAGCTCCCCATTGAGCCGCGCAATCTCGGCCTGCGCGGTAGCAAGTGCAGCCTTCTGATCCACCGAGATTTTGCGCGCGGCATCTCGCTCCTCCCGGAGGCGTCCCTCGCACTTCTTGGACTGACCGAGATCAGCAAGAACCCGGTTGAAGATGCTGCCACGTTTCTTGCTACACTCCTGAAATCAAGACAAAGAAATATAAGTCAATCTTGGGAAAGAGCCCGGGGACTCGGGAGGCTCCGAGATCGGTAACAAAAAAAAAAAAGAGGCTACTCGGTGGAAAGGAACTCGGGGACTCGGCTTCCGAGTCCTGAGATTTTCTCTAAGATTGGAGCCTAGTGGTCTGCTATTCGGTGGAATCTAGAGCACTAAGCACCAATCTCGGGGACTAGTGGAGATGGACCAATTTTTGAAAAAAGGTTACTCGGTGGAAAGGAACTCGGGGACTCGGCTTCCGAATCCTGAGATTTTCTCTAAGATTGGAGCCTAGTGGTCTGCTATTCGGAGGAATCTAGAGCACTAAGCACCAATCTCGGGGACTAGTGGGGAAGGAACAAGTATTTATTGGAGAAGGTAAAGGGAACAAACTTACCTCGGTCACCCGAGTAACGTCCAGCGCGGCCACCTGGAGAGCGTGCAGAGCTTGGGCGCTGCGGCTAGGGCCGGCAGCGTGCAAGTCCTCCGCGATCTCGGAGGCATCAGCGGCAATCCAGGCTTGGTTGTATTCTTCGACAACGCGTATGCCGGAGCCGCCAGCCGCGCGAGCAGCAACAACCTCCCGGGATCCTGAAGGCACAAAGGAACTTACGGTTGCTCGCAGCGTCCGCAGGGCAGTAGTGGGGATCTCGGCAGGAGGTGGCGGTAACGGTGAGAACTTACCCGTGCTTAGGGCCAAGTCTTGGGCCGAGGATGTCGCGGCAGCAGTAGGTTTGGCAGAAGTTGTTTTCTACCCGGCAACCTTGGGGCGCGCTTTCACGGCAGGATGATCAGGTTGCCGGGAAGAGGCCGCGGGCTGTTTTTTTGAGGCTGTCTTGCTCGCAGCTTGCCGGGAGGGACCACTTGGCACGAGCTGCCGGGGAGGACTCAGGATCTCCGCCTCAAGCCCAGGCACCCTGCGCGGACTCTCCGCAAGAAGGATGTCTTCCGATGTGGTCGTGGCCTGGACTGGAGTCTCGTCGACCACGGGACGAGTATCCGGAGTCGCAGCAGCAGTCGGTGCGGCACCAGAAGCAGGAGGCTCGCTTCTTCGGGCGGAAGGACGAGGTGGAGAAGAAGCAGCCCGAGGCGGGCTGGGAGTCCGGGATCCAGGAGGACGGGAGGCAAAGGATGCCGGGAGGTCGAGTGCGTCCCTGAAAGAAATATCTCAGTAAAGACTTCAGGAGAAGGCAAGATCATGTAGCATGAAGTAAAGAAAATGTACCCGGAATCCACGGTGGGAGGAACCCTCCTTCGGCGTCGAGGCTTATCGGTCGTTTGTTTGTTCGGCTTGCTCCTCTTGGGGGGGTTGCCGGAATCATCGGCAGCATCGGTGTCGGAAGCCGCACGCTTCCGGCTCTCGGCGCGTTTGGTCACGGCCGTGGGTTTCGGAACCACTGCTGAAGCCCAGTTGAGGGGAAGAGCATCAATCACATCGAGTATTTGACAGTCAATCTCATCCTCGTCATCCGAAGAAATGGAAATAGCCTCTGAGGTTGAAGGGTTACCCGGGGCGGCAGCTTTGACTAGAGGAACGGCAAGATGGTCCTCGCCGTCGGGATCCACTCTCGGCATCTTAGCCGGTGCCGGGATGTTCGGCGCGAAATTCCCGTTGGCGTGGATCGCGTCCTCCTCGGTTTGCCGCTCGAATAACTGCACGAATAAATCATTGCATGACAACCATGTCGGTTTCCAGCAGAACCCGGGTGCAAATGCAAGTTTGCGAAAGACAGACAGGAGCACCTGTTTCAATGGTTTTTTCCGGGATCCCCCGATGACACCCCAAACATACTCATCCGACATCTTCGTCCGAGCAATAGCTCGAACGCGTCGGACGACCGCGGGACGGTCCAACCCGAAAATGCTGGTCCTGGTGGGATCATAGTTCCCGTCCATATGGCACATCTTGTGCACTCGGGTTTGTAGAGGGCAGACGCGACGAATAATGAAACAGCGGAGGAGATCGTCGCCAGTCATCTTGTTAGTCAGCACCCCGAGGACGTCGTGCATACATTTGACCTCCTCGGTATCGGGGAACCGTTTCCAAAGGTTGAATTTGCGGGGAGGACCAATGGCGAACTCCGGCAAATTTATGAAGTCCGGGTTCGAGGATCCCGGACCATCTCCTGAACTCTCCCGATTCTTCACATAGAAGAAACTGCGATGCCACTTCCGGCAGGATTCTAGTCCCTTGACTATAGGAAATCCGGAGTCAGCACAGGGAATGGTGGTGGCCGCTCCGCAGTCGACCAAGTCTTTTACTTTCTGATCCGGATTGGGGATGACTTTGGCGGTGAAGGATAAAGTACCTGGCCCAGAGGTCCAAGAATGGCCACACGCCGAGGTATGCTTCCGAGTAGGTGGTGAAGACCAAAAGCATCATGATGGCGTTAGCTGGAAGATGATGGGGTTGGAGGCTGTAGGTGTCGAGGAAGTTGCGGAAGAAGGGGCTAGCCGGAAGCCCAAACCCACGCTCGAAGTGCGTGAGGAATACAACGTATTCCCCAGGTTGGGGTTCCGGTTGAACCTCATCCTCCGGGAGACGGCTCTCAACTTCTGGCGGAATCCGGTGAGTTCGGTACAGCCAGTCGAGGTCCTCCTGTATGGTCTCGGACCCAACCCAGCACCCCCGAATACTTTCTTCAGCCATGCCGGAGAAGTCCGCAGATGTATCCGGGCTACTCTGCAGGCGCAGCGGCAGTTAGTCGGAATTAGTCTACCGAGAGCTAAGTTACCGGATCACAAACTCCTAAAGACAACCGGGTTCTTGGCAAGTAAGATCTACCGCGTGCTAGTAAATCAAAACTTAAGTGAGGAAAATACGCTCGGGCTAAACTCAAACATGGCATAGTGCGGGCAAAAGGCTAAGACCTACGGCGAGTCTTCATCCCCGCCGCGTGCCTCGTGCGCGCCGCGTGAATCATGCTCGCCGGCGGCGGCGCAGCCGCGCATGCGTTAGGGCGCGACCGAGCGCGAGGTATCGTTCCCGTAAGATAAAAGTTCATCGGGGCGAAGAGAAGAACTCACCGGAGAAAGCGAGGCCGGTGATGGGCAAGAAGGACGCGAACCGATGATGAAGCGAAGGGCTCCGGCTACCAACGAGAACGGCGGCGTTCGGGCTCCGGGCACGGCTACGGCGGCGTGCTCGAGACGGCGGTGGCGGAAGTGTGAAGGGGAGGAAGAAGAAGAGGTGACCGTTCCGGTTCCCTATTTATGGGGGGATTCCGGAGCGGTTTCCAAATTTCCCGCCCACGATCTCTCCGATCGTGGGTGGGATCCATTCTGTGCAGCGCGGCACGTGGCGTTCACCGGAGCGCCCGATCCGGCCACACCGGGGGCCACACAGCCCCAACGGTTGGACTTCGGATCGGCTGCGGCTCCCGGCGCGCGAACCCGAGCAGCGGCGTGCTCGGTCAGAGGCACTCGAGTGCACTGCTGATCAGACAGGACATCTGGTGGGACCCAGCTCACGATCTGGAATTCAATGCAGAGCCAACGGTCAAGATTCACTCAGGCTGCACTATCCGGTTACAGGCATCGCCTTCCGGTTGAAACGATCTCGGTATGAGGATCTCGGGAAAACCGGTCTCGGCGTCTAGTCGGAGGATAATATCATATTTTCTCAGAAGATAGTTGTTATTAAAGCTGATCCCGCACATCATCCGCGGTCGCTGCGCAGCACCAGCTTCGGGGACTAGTGTCGGGGGGCTGCCCCCCGGGTAGGGCAGAACCCGGAGTAATTCAGTAGTGTGCCAACAGTACTTGACCTCTGGCGAGAGCAAGGGCCACCCCCTAGTGTGCTGAAGGGGCAACTTGACCCTTGAGTGCTGGTAGAGTTCAAGGTGCCTCTTGGCAGGCGCAAGGGTCAGCCCTGGCGGCTATAAATAGACACCCCGAGCCTTCACAATGGCAGCACAAGCATCAGCGGGTGGTTCCTCTAAGAACTAGCTTCTCGAAGATGTCTTTGCTGGTAGGCTAAGACATCTTCGGGAGGCTAGGCCTAGAGATACTCATCCTGAGACGAACTCGGGTGCATCCGGAAAGGATCTCGGATCTTGGGCTCCGAGGAGACTCCCGGAAGGAGAAGTACTCGGTCTTACCGGATAAGCAATCCGGGTAAATGCTAACCGGAACACTTAACTCTGTCCTGGACTTGTGCAGGAAGGACTCACGAGGTCGAGCAAGACGATAACCGGCATGAGGGATCCTGGTAGGCGTCAACGGTCTGTAGCAGGCTTTCCCGCCTAATCCGGGGGGAAGTACCGTTCCGTCTGACACGGAGGGATGGTCACCTCCCGCCTGACATGGAAGCATGGTCACCTCCCGCCTGACACGGGAGCGGGTCAGGCGGTACGACAACGGTACGACAAGACACGACGTGCCTAGCCCGGCAATCCGGAAAAGGCTATCCGGGATGGGCAAAGACATGTCCTGTCTCTGACAGGGGGACAATGATGTTCCAGGACGGCGCCTGCTGTCCTTGCCGGGATGATGACGAAGGGGCTACGCTGGATAGCGTGGCGAGTAGGTCGCACTAGCCGGTGACGCCATGCCGGTTAGGCCTGTTCGGTGGGGCCAAGCCGGTTTAGGGTTTCCGGCCCCCCTGGCTGGAACTCTATAAAAGGCGCCATAACTGCTTCTGTGGAGGAGAGACCAACTTGGGAGCCAAAGTTATAGTCGCATTTACTCCTAGAGCATTTACTTCTTCCTACCTTGAGTTCATCTAGTTCTTGGTGTTCTTCACTTCGAGAGATCTAAGAGCAAGTTGTAGCCCTTGTACCACACTTATATAGAGAGGAAAGGCAGGAGTAGGGGTGTTACCTCCTCACGAGGGCCCTAAACCTGGGTATATCGTCTGTGTGTTGTGTGCCTTCGTGCATTTGTTCTTGTTTGTCAGATCTTCCACCTAGCGTGTTGCTCTTGTTTCTCGTTCTTGGGAGATCTCGGTTATACCGGGATCCTCCCCGTGTGAGCTCTTCAGCTCGCTATGCCTCCCCGGATCCACCAACGTCCATCGGCCCCACACATTAGCCATCCTATGGCATCTGCCGTGACACCACCACGATAATCAAAGAGATTTCCATTCCATATAATGATTAAACCCCCTGAGCTCCCCACAGAAGGAGAAAACACAAATTTATTGAAATGTCTAGGGCAAAAGTTCCTGACATAATGGAGGTCAAAGTGTTCTTTTTTGGTTTCCTGGAAACAAATAATATTGCAATTTGATTCATCAATGTTCTGTCTAATGTCATCCCATCTGGTATGTGAGTTAATCCCTCTCAGATTCCAATCCAAAATATTCCATTGTCTACTCATTGATAACCATTTCTATGGGGCTTTTGCTGAGCAATATTAAAGAGCCCAGGGACAAACAGAAGCAGTTGCAGGATACAATCCTCCATTCACATAAGAAGAACCAACTGTCAACTGCCAGAAGCAACACAAATTGTATGATGGTAATATAGGATACAACCAAAGTGAACACAAACTGAGAGCATCTCACAGAATTAACAGTCACAAACATATGAGAATAGCTGACAACCCCAGCTGGCACAAGTATAACATACTGACAGCAAAAGAGCATAAAGCCAAGTTCACAAGCAGCCAAATACAGTCTATACTGATAAGATAGAGATCTAAACTGGAAGGGTAGCAAATAAAAACAGAATACCAACTTATTACAAGCCATGTAAACATAAAAGAAAAAAGAGTGAATGAGGCACAAGTTCTTGCTGCCTCCCTCTTTGCATAGCTTATTCAACACTATCATTGGTACTGTCATAATTCAGACTATCATCTGATACATCCTCAGGATGCATCTGGCAAGGTCCAGTGGCCAGATCCTGGATAGTCTCAATGGGCAGAAAAGGTGGAGCAGGAGCATTGACATCCCTGACATGAGCAGAGAGAGCCCCCCCTGTCCTGGTCATCCTCATCATCCTCATGATCCTCATTGACAGTATCAGCAGGAACATCCTTGAATCCATCCTTGAGCTTGGCAATTCTGGTGCTTCTCCTGACCTGCTCTACAGACATTATAGTTTTTCCTTTTCTCTTCCTGGAAGCAGATAGAGTAGCAGATGGTGCAACAGATGGACCTGGCTGTTTATCAGGAAGTGAAGTGCAATGAACTGCAACACTGTGGGCAGTTGGAATTTGAACTGCAACATTCCCAAGTGCAATAGAATTCTCATATGAGATGTTGCTTGTGTTACCTAAAGAGCGAACAGGTTGATTGCGGGCTGGGAGGAACACATCCACAAAAAATAGGTTGCACTGGTGGTGGAGCAGCTGGTACAATAACTAGATCAGCAGCTGGCTCATTAACTAGAACCTCCACAACATGAACAAGTTCTTCTATCACAGGTGCATGTTCAGGTACTGCAATCACAGGTTCTTCCAGAGCTGGTAGAATAATGTGAACATCAGGAGCAGGACTCTGAGGGGGAGTAACTAAGACAGGCTCCTCATTAACTGGATTGTTAGGTGGCACAGCTGGAGCCTCTTCTTCCTGCCACATGGCAAATCCATCAACCACGATAGGAACTGGGTGTGGGTTCTCACCCTCTGGTGGGAGAGGATCTTCATCACCTACACCAGCTCCAAGCATACGTCTGTTCATGATGATACAAGGACAAGACCATGAACCACCATTGCCTTCCTCACTGAAATTTTGGATAACAACAATGCTGCTAGGAATTTTACAATGTCAAAAGCCCTGATTTTCACAAGGATCCGAGCCTTGTTGATATCATCCCTATTCGAAATCAAGAAACGCCCATATGGAGCGAAGGTGGAAACTATGGTGCTAAGGCTCTAGCACTCAGGTGGATAATTCAGTAACATAAGCCAGACATCATGAGTAAAAGTGGCAGCTCTGTAGTTACGTCCTTTATCATGCTCAATGACACGCATCGCAGTATCGCCAATAAAATAAGGGATGTTCCTAATCGCACTGTCACGGTCAATAACCCCTTCAAATCTAATCATCGCAGAACCCATAGCACAACGACTGACTTGGCGAATATCATAACCACGTTGCACCATCTGAGCAGTGATCAAAGCAGATGTACCTTCGAATTGCTCCCAGAAGGGCTCTGGTTCGAGGAGGATGATCGCCCAGTCATCGCATACCTCAGGAGTGGAGCCGTCAATGACCACATAGCCTCGTTGCGGTCGGAGAGGACTGAAAGGTTCATAACCCGCTCCAGGAGGCAGGTGGGGGACAGGGTCGACGGGGTAGTTCGCCATAGCTTCAATGTCAGTCGGAGCCGACGGTGGTGGGCTGGCGGAGTCGCCGGTGCAAGGGTTGCAGGGGAAACCAGGGGAGGGTGCAGAGAGAGTTCTGTCGATTGCTATTTCTTTATTCAATATAGAGACTTCCTTAGCAACAACTCTACGAAAGATTCTCTTATGGTTATAACGACCAAATAAATTACGTGCAATATGACCATATCTTGAACAAACTCTGCAACGAATCTGATTAGTACAATCAATCTTAACATGAAACGGACTGAGACATATGGAGCAGCAGGAAATCTCCTCAGTGGATTGGGCTAGATTAGCGGCAGTAGAAATCAGAGGTTGTTGGGCCTCTGAATGGGCCACAAGGGAAACTTGCACAGGCTGAATTATGGGCCTCCATTGTAACCTCAGATTTTGACGTGAAGCAAAATTGCTAAGATCCCGCTCTTGCGCCGGAGTAACCGGCTTAGGATGAACAATATGATTTCCCAGAATAGCAGTAGGATCTGAATCTGTAGCATGCCGGATACCAACCGGAATGGTATTAGCACCCATAAGTACAGATGAGCTAGGAAAATTGGTCTCTAGATGCAGCCGGAGACGCTGGAAAATTTGTGGAACAGATGGATGTCTAGGGTTTTCATGGGGTCGTGATCGACGTGCACTCACCAAAGACCATTCTGCATTCCTTTGATGAAACCAGATATGTTCTTCCCTCATCCAGTTAGGCCCTCCATGACCCCAGAGATGAAAATAGCATTTGAACATTTTGCAATCAATAGATCTCAAATTACAGATCAAGAAACCCACCTCTTTAGAGCTGACTACAAATTTGAACACTCTACCGGCAAGAACAGACGTACCAATCTCATCATAGGCCACTCCCAACACCGCCGAGAGGGCCAAACTAACATTCAGTTCATCCAAACGGAAGGCAGCACGACCAAAGGAAACCACAAGATAAAAACGGCGATATGAGGAGATAGGGCTAACCGAGGAGGCAAAGAGATGGCGAACCTTAGATCTGAATTGGTGACCAATGGAGAAGTCCAGGAGATGAGCAATGGAGGAGGGATCATTGAATGGATCCATCCTCTCTCTTCCAACCGCCATGGAGAGTCCTAGATGAGGTGGGCACCAATATCGCCATGGAAGTCGCCACGGGAGCCGCTAGAGCTCAGGAGGGGGAGGGCCATTAGAATGAATATAAATCCTCCTCCTATCCTCGACATCCCTGACGCGCCGCCAGTGAAGAACTCCCACTAGGGCAAGTCCGCTTTCTCCTGCGCGGAGAGCGCAAGCTTGGTGGGCCGCTTGAACTATCTTCGTGAGGAGGTCCTCACGGGGCAGATGATCGTGGCGGACTTCGTGGCGCGCCGCATTGCTCCGCTTCAGGATCACAAGAAGCCGATGTGGATGTACTCGGGCCTCTTGGACCCGATGCGACTCCAGCCCTGCGACAACTGCAAGGAGGTCGTCGACACCGTTCTGGCCATCCTATTCATCAACCCGGAGGTGCCGGACAAGATTGCGCCCTCGTTGAGGCCTCTGCACCAGCTCTCCATAAGCGAACGCCTGTCATCTTGGAGGGGATGCCTACGTTCACCCCGACGGGCCTGGCGGGGGAGAAGAAGGAGTCGCCCTCTGCCTTGGGAGCCGTTCAAGGCTACGAGGAGGCCACGGAGAACCACTCAACAGGAGAAGCATCCTCGTCGAGGGCCATGCCCTTTACCGAGGTAATTTACAACGTCTCGTCAAGCGAGGACAAAGACTTCAGGGTAACGACATCGCCCCCTATGGAGGAGGGGGACGAGACGGAGGACGAGGAGGCCATGGCCGGGTGGCGAGAGCCCTGATCCAAGGCGGCCCTCGACAGGCCTGTGGTGAGGCCGTCTGACGTCCCCCACAAGAGGAAGGGGAGGCGCCACCGGAGGATCTGGCGCCAAGGCCAAGCCATCATGGCGCTCGCCAGGCCTGGCGTGGGTGGACACCCGCGCCCAGCAGGCAGGGTAAGCATCCAAACCTTGCTCTTTATCGCCTATTTCTTTGTCTCCCCTTCTCCAACCTTTTCTGATGATCCTTCTTGTTGTTTGTCAGTGATCTGGTGCCTGCGATGCGTCGCACGCTTCGCAAGGCAGCTGACGTGAAGAGGGCCACGACAAAGACCCTGGCTGACGAGGCCACCAGGCTTGTGGAGGCAGGCTCCACATGCCCTGCTGAGGAAATGCCTCAGGCAGAGGCGACAACTCCGCCTCCCGAGCGGTCCGGGCTTGAGGAGCAAGAGGAGAGAGTGGCTACTCCTCCTCACGCATCTACCCCGCCTCGCGCGCCAACGCTGTCTCGCGCGGCCACTCCTCCCACGCAGCATGAGGCTAAGGCGGGCCAGGGCCAACCTAGGGCCAGCGAGCAAGAGGGGGAAGCTCCTCTGCCGCACTCGCCACGCTCCGCCGCAGGAGCAGAAGGAGCAACTGCAGGGCAGGCTTATTCTTACCCAGAGGCGCAACAGGAGGTGGTGCACACGGTACGCAATGACAAAGCGAAGGGCGCATGAGCGGAGGAGGACGGCTCGCCGCCTAGCTCCCAAGCTCGCGACGCTGCGGGGGCTCGCTCTGAGGCCCCGTTCTCCAGGCTCGACGCAGGAGCAGGGTCTTCCGCCTGCCAAGACCTAGTCCTCAACGGGTGGGACTGGAGCAGGGGACGCCGCGACGTTGCCTTCCTCCTGGCACGGGAGTCGCTGGAGGGGCTGGAGGCCCACCTCGCCCTCAAAGACGTTCAGATCGCCCAGCGGCAGGGTAAGCTCGCAGAGGCGTGGGCATCCTTTTATGCCGCGGTGGAGGCTCGCCGCTAGAGCGACTTGGCTCTGCAAGCCTAGCGCGAGGATGCACTGCGCTTTGCCAAGGAGGTGCGCGAAGGGGCCGTGCGTGAGGCGGACGAGACCCTCGCGCCCCTTCAGGCCGAGCGTGACGCGATCGAGGAGCTTTTGGCCGAGGACAGGACGGAGCGGGAGGCCATAAAGACCCAGCTTGACACCCAGCTCCGCTTCTGATACTAAGCGAGCCTCTCCGGAGGAGGTCCGCAAGGGCCTGGACTCCCGGGAGCAGCAGCTGCAAGCCATCGAGAAGGAGGTGCGCCTGCGCGACGAGCAGCGGTTGCAGGCAGAGAATGAGCTCGTGGCCAAGCGCGACGAACTTGAGGCCCGAGAAGGGAACTTGGCCGAAGCCCTCGAGAAGCAAAACCAAGAAGTTGCCTCCCAATAGAATATCATGGCGCGCTTCAGGGCTGCATTTTCCAAGAAGAAGGACGAGGCGGAGGCGGACTTCCAGGCCCGGGAGAAGAAATACCGCGCGTCCGTCGCCCAGGACTACAACGACAAGCTCGAGAAGCAGAAGAGCCGCTTCAAGAGCAAACGCGCCGAGGACGCCAAGCGGATCAGCGAGCTAGAGAAGGAGAACGCCAAGCTGGAGAACCGAGCCAAGCGCGTCGTGGAGGGCCGCCGCCAAGCTGAAGCAGCTCGCGAGCTCGCCACGCAGGACCTGAACTCCCTCATCAAGGATATGGAGGAGATGAACAAACAGGTGGGTCCTACTGGGGAGCGTGCGGTGGAGGCCGCCGAGGGAGCCCAGGCGGCAGGGTGCTGACGCAGCAGCGAGAGCGTATGTTCCACTCCTTGGTGACTAGGGGCAACGAGCTCGCTGTCAAGCTAGGCGCGGATTCGCCGAACGTCGCTGCCTGGGGCCATGCTGAAGCTGCCATGTACCTAGTCTACTTTGACCAGCTCTTCACGGCACTTGAGGGCCTTGCCGCCGAGCTCCGTGAGATGATCGAGGAGCAAAGCCGCCAGCTCCTGGCCGTGGCTGTGGACCGCGTCTTTTCCAACCTCGAGCTCCTCCGGCCCGGCTTCGACTTGGCATCGGTGACCGAGCCTCTCGTAGGTGAGGATGGGTGGAGGATCTCCAAATCCGCCCGTGGCCAAGTCGACAACTTTTGCAGCCGCTTCAAGCGTGCTGAGGTGCCTGCAGACGTAGGCGAGGAGGCAGGCTCTGCAGGCGCTGGAGAGGAGGGCGAGGACTCCACCCGAAGTTTTCTTGTATCTGTCATGCGCTTGCAGTGCTTTTATTTGAAAGACTTTTGTTTAGACAATTTGAATCATGGTCTGTAATATATACTCTATAAGTACTTTGAATTAGCACGTGTTCCCCTCGAGGGGCCTTTTATCTTATCTTCACTTAGGAAAGAAATGTTTCATCATACTTGGGGTTGCCAAGCTAATGTACTTTCCATGTCGAGGCATGGGGATTACCCATTAGTGGCAGAGACTCTCTACGGCCTGCGGTGGCTCGTTACAAGGAGAGATCGAAGGGATGACCCTCAAGAGAATCTTTTGTGAAGCTTGGAGGTGTAGCCGTGAGCTTCCCTCTTGAGACAAAAAATGCCTGGAGTGTGGAGCCGTAAGCTTCCTCTAGAGCAAAATGCCTGATGTGACAATGATCACGGGCGTGACTATGATCACCGGTAGAACTTGCGTAGATGCATGATGTTCCACCGGTTCTTGACGGGGATGCCGTCTTGAGTCTCGAGGTGGGCAGCGCAAGGCGATGTGAGAGACCCTGTAGGGACCTTCCCACATTGGTGACAACTTGTGGAGGCCTTCCCTAGAGAGGATTCGCCTGAGCGCACATGACGGCTGTGGTAACGTCGCAGGTCCTGCTGGTATTTTTCCGCCTTGAGGGCGGGGTAGAGGTGTAGTCCCTCGAGAAGCAGCAGATCGTTGTTGTGGAGATCCTCTTGCTCGTCCTTACTGAAGGCAAGGAACCGTGGGGATCCATGATTAATCTCTGTGGGGAGGACCGCTTAGGCTCCATAGACGAGGGCGAACGGTGTTTCCCCCGCGGGTTTTGGCGGAGTTGTGTGGCTGGACCAGAGCACCGATGGGAGCTCGTTGATCCAACCCTTGTCGTGGCCCTTGAGGATGTTAAAGTCCTGGTCTTTAAGACCTTGAGGACTTCTGCGTTTGCTCGCTCGGCTTGGCCATTTCTCTATGGATAAGCCACCGAGGTGAAGCAGAGCTTGATGCCAAGTTTCTCACAGTAAGCCCTGAAGATGTCGCTGGTAAATTGTGAGCCATTATCTGTGATGATGCGATTAAGCACTCCGAAGCGGCAGACCAGGCCTCTTATGAACTTCACCGCTGCCCCTGCTGGGATGGTGCGCATCGCTTCGACCTCGGACCATTTGGTGAACTTGTCGATGGCCACGAAGAGTTAGCGATAGCCCCCTTGCGACTTGGGGAATGGTCCCAAGATGTCCAGCCCCCAAACCACGAACAGCCAAGAGAGTGGGATGGTCTGGAGCCCCAGCGCCGGTTGATGGACTACTTGGCGTGGAACTGACATGCCTCGCATGCTTGGACGATGTCGACTACATCCTGAAGTGCTTGAGGCCAGTAGAAACTGCTCCTGAAGACTTTGCCTACGAGGGTGCACGCACACGAGTGGTGGCCGCATTCCCCGCTGTGGATGTCCTTGATCAGCCTTCTGCCTTCTTCAGGACGGACGCATTTGAGCGCGAAGCCGTTTGGGCGCTTAAGGTAGAGATCTCCCTCGAGGATGTAGTAGGATTTCGCCTATCGAGCGATTCGCTCTGCTTATACTTCTTCCTCGGGAGGATTCCCTTGGCGAGGTAGTCTTTGAACTCGTTGATCTAGCATGTTTCTGGATGTGCCGCTGTGAGCAACAGGCGCTTCCCTGTGTGTGGACTGCAATCGGGAGCCCCAGCTGTAGGAGGTGGTGGGAGCGCTTCGTCTGTGCTTGCGGCTGTGGCCTCTTGATGCTGCTTTAAATATGGATGCCTTGACGGTCTCTCTTCAAAGACGCCTTCCTTCTGAGCTTGCTTCTTGATGCACGCTTGGCGATGTCGTCAGCCTCTTGGTTTTCTTTCCTCGGGATGTTTATAAGCTCCATGCCCCTGAAGTGCATCTCAAACTTGCACACCTCTTCAAGGTATGCGGCCATGTGGTCATCTTTAGGCTTGTAGCTTTTGTTGGAGAAGTTGACAAGCAGCTGGGAGTCTCCTTTGACAAGTAGGTGCTTGACGCCTAGAGCGATGTTGTTGGAGATCTTGTCGATTGCGAAGCACAGCTGGACGGCATAGCATAGTTTGTCGCTTTTGGGTGAGATCAAGACGACGCCAACCCCACCATTGCGGCAGGCAAAATCTCCGTCGAATTTCATGGTACAGTGGCTAGGCATCTTCTCTCCAGAGGGCTCTGTCTCTTCTTCTTGGGGCTCTTCAGGGGTTGAGTCAGTCCATTCGGCGACAAAGTCTGCCAGTGCTCTGCCCTTGATAACTCTTGTGGTGTCAAACCGAGAGTTGAATGGTTGCAGCTCTATGTTCCACCCCGCGACACGATCTGTAGCATTGGGGTTGCGAAGGATCTGCTCCAGGGGAAATGAGGTGACCACCGTGATGGAATGGCCCTGGAAGTAGTGCCGCAGCTTCCTGGAGGCGATGATGAGCGCAATGAAGAGCTTCTGCTGCATTGGGTACCGTTGTCGAGCGTCCCATAGTACTGTGCTGACAAAGTAGACGGGGTGCTCGACAAGGGTTGTCAGCTTAGGCGCAGCGTTGGCTGTCTAGGGAGGCTCTTCAGGGCCTCTGTCGAGATCGACCTGTGGAGGCTCTTCAGGGCCCTTGACGAGATCAGCTTGTGGAGGCTCTTCAGGGCCCTTGACGAGATCATCCTGTGGAGGTGTCTCGACGAGGGTGCTTGGGACAGACTCGGCTTGAGGCTTTAGGCCTGGTGGTGGGTATGTGCAGTCTGTCCCTTTGCCGGACTCTTCGTCAGGCGGCTTTGGACTTGGAGTGGTTGCACTCTTTTTGGGGAGGACTAGCTCTTATCTTTCAACCACCAGGACGCGCTGGCGGTCTGAGGAGTGGCTGAGAGATACAACTTTAGATATTCGCCTGTCCTTGGGGCCACCATGACTAGTGGGCTGGCCAATTACCTCCTCAAGTCGTCAAAGGCTTTTTCCGCTTCAGGCGTCCACTTGAAGGTGCTAGATCTCCTCATGATCTTGAAGAATGGCAGTGCTCTCTCGCCGAACTTGAAGATGAAGCGGCCCAAGCTGGCCATACAGCCTGCTAGGCATTGCATGTCCTTGAGCCAATGGGGAGGCTGCATTTCCTCTATGGCATTGATCTTGTCAGGGTTTGCCTCTATGCCGCGGTGGGACACGAGGAATCCAAGAAGTTTGCCTAAAGGTACTCCAAAGACGCACTTGGCGGAGTTTAGCTTGATGTTCACCTTTCGCAGGCTGGCGAAGGTTTCCTCGAGTTACCTCAAGAGGGTGTCTCCCTCTCAAGACTTGACGACAATGTCATCGACATAAGTCTCTACATTTCTGCCCATTTTCTCTCCTGGGGCTATCCTCATGAGCCTCTGGAAGGTGGCGCCAGCGTTCTTCAGGCCGATTGGCATACAGACATAGCAATACACACCGCGAGGGGTGAGGAATGTTGTCTTCTCCTCGTCCTCTTTAGCCAGAGAAGGCGTTGAAGCACACGGTGTGTGTGTTGTTGGGAGACCCCTAAAGGAAGGTGTGAAGTAGTGTAGCAACAAGTTTCCCTCAGTATGAAACCAAGGTTATCGAACCAGTAGGAGATGAAGAATTACCCCGAGGTATCAACAGCGCCAGAAGATTGCTGGTGCTAAGTTGACGTGGAGCCTGCACACAAACAATCAAGATACTTTGCCCAACTTAGCAGTGAGGTTTTCAATCTCACCGGCTTGCTGTAACAAAGGATTAAACGTATGTGTGGAAAAAATATGTTTGTTTGCAGAAAGTAACAGGTTTGCAGTTGTGGTTTTATCAGATTAATGAGAAGTACCGGGGTCCACAGTTCCCTAGTAGTGTCTCTGCATAAATAATAACATTCATCCATGAGTGGTAAACAAATTACAGCTAGGCAATTGACAGAATAATGATGAGCAACCCAATGCATATACTAACGTTATGATGTCTAGTGTGAGATTCATTCGGTCATTACAACAATATACATAGAACGTTCCAACCGCATCTATGACTAATAATCCACCTTCCGGTTAGCATCCGCACCACTTTCAGTATTAAGTTGCATGCAACAGATTATCGCCTTAAGCACTGTGTGTAAAGTAAGTAAGTAACATCATCCATAGACAAAGTACTACAGTTTTATCTCTAGCAGCAACAGTACATCTACAACCTTAGAGCTTTATGTCACTGCCCCAGATTTAATAGAGACATGAACCCACTATCGAGCATAAATACCCCCTCTTGGAGTTACCAGCATCTACTTGGCGAGAGCACACACAAGTAATGGAGAGCATGCAAGATCATTAAATAGCACACACAAGATATATTATGAAGCAATAACTTTAGTACTCAATATTCATCAGATCCCAGCAAACACAACATGGAGAATTACATAAAGATGATCTTGATCATGATAGGCAGCTCACAAGATTTAAACATGATAGCACAAGAGGAGAAGACAACCATCTAGCTACTGCTATGGACCCGTAGTCCAATGGTAGACTACTCACGCATCAGTCCGGAGGCGGTCATGGTGACGTAGAGGCCTCCGGGGACGATTTCCCCTCCCGGTAGGGTGTCGTGGAGTAGTTCTATCTCCCCCGAATTGGTGTTGACGACGGCGGGCGGCTCGGTACCCGTGGAGGAAAAAGTGATTAACCGTACGATATTTTAGGTCAAGGGGCTATTTATTGGCGAAAGAGCAAGGTCGGTGGGCGCCCGAGGGCCCCACATCGCCTCCTGGCGCGACTAGGCTTGGGCTCCGGCCACGAGGTGGTGTGGGTGACTCGCGGCACCTCTTCGTGTCATCTTCGGTTCGTCGTGATGCAAATATTCCAAAAATAATTCCAGGTTGTTCTATTTCTAATTTGGCGAATATTTCCTTAAGCACTTTTCTGAAACCAAAAACAGCAGAAAACAGGGAAGTGCCACTGTGGCATCTTGTTAATAGGTTAGTCCCATAAAATGCATAAAACTATATAAAATGCATATAAAACATGTAATAACATGATATAACATAGCATGGAACATAATAAATTCTGGATACGTTGGAGACGTATCAGGCGTCAAGGAAATAGAGGAGGTCACAGCCTGCAGTGGAGTCCACGATCTGGTCGATCCTTCGCAAGAGGTATGGGTCCTTGAGGCATCCCCAAGCTTTTACGCTTGAGTATTCTTGAATTATATTGGGGGTGAACCACCGGGGCACCCAAAGTTTTGCCTTTTCTATCCTCTTGATCACATTATATCATCCTTCTCTCTTGATCCTTGAAAACTTCTTTCACACCAAACTTAGAGTAACTTCATTAGAGGGTTAGTGCACAAAAAAATATGATATTCTGTAGGAACACAATTGCTGCCAATGCTACCGGACATTGGCTACAGCCACTGATACTTAATAGGATAAAAATATCCAATCAAAATAGCAAAAGAGGCCTTGCAAAAGAAAATGACAGAATCTGAAAAAAAAACAGAACAGTCTGTAAAGATGAATTTTTTCGAGGCACTTAACTTGCTAAGATAAGAAAAGTCAAAACTAAAGTTTCGTACACATCTGTGGATTGTGAAAAAAAAAGGGCAGATGTTTCTGACGTTCCAGTGAATTATGAATTTATCGGTCAACAATAGAAATCTGTTTCAGCACATGAATTGAATTTTAGCATCAACTTTCAACTAGAAGCTTAACTTGACACAACATTCCAATAAAATTAAGATACAAAGGAGTTGATACAGAGGCAGGACAAGTCCTTAACACAAGAAAAATAAAGTAAAATAACAGGAAATAAAAGTGGGTTGGCTCCCATAAGCGCTTTTGTTTAACGCCTTTGAGCTATGAACAAAAAGTGAAACTCAAGTTTTATCAAGAGATTAAGCATCAACACCATGATTTGAACGAACAATAGAGTCAAAAAATACCTTCATTGTTTTCCTAGGGAAGTGTTCCATACCTTTCTTGAGTGGGAATAGGTACTTGATGGTACCTTCTTTCATATCAATAATAGCACCCACAATTCTCAAAAAGGGTCTTCCCAACACAATTGGACAAGATGGGTTGCATTCAATATCCAACACAATAATATAAACGGGGACCAGGTTATTATTAACCCTAGTAGGAATATTATTGATCCTCCCCAAAGGTTTTTCAAAGCATTATGAGCAAGAAAAACATCGAAATAGCAATATTCCAATGGGGGCAAATCAAACATATCATAAAGCTTTTTAGGCATATCATAAATACTTGCACCGAGGTCACACAAAGTATTGCAATCAAATTTATCTACTTTCATTTTAATGATGGGCTCCCAACCATCTTCTAATTTCTTAGGGATAGAAGCTTCAAGTCTCAATTTATTTTCCCTAGCTTTAATGAGAGCATTTGTAATATGAGTAGTAAAAGCCAAATTAAGAGAGCTAGCATTAGGACTTGTGTCCAATTTTTGTAAGAAATTAATAACTTCAGAGATATTAAAATTATAAAAGTCAAAATTATTATCATCAAAGCAAACTGAACCACATTCTCTCACGTTATTAAAAATTTCAGCACTTTTGTCAACACTAGTTTCAGTAGTTTTAGGCAATTTTAAATTTTTGGAGGAAGTAGAGGAGACATTTCCTACTCCAATTATGTTACCATGGATAGTAGGAGGCTTACTACATGTGAAACACCATTATATTCAGAGGTAGTAATAGTAAAAACTTTAACAGTATTAGCCTCTTTCTCTAGTTTTCTCTCTTTTTCTCATCTAGCACGTAATTGAGCCATCATCCTAACATTTTCATCAATTTGAATTTGGATGGCATTGATTTTAGAAAAGTTATTAACCTCTTTAATTTCAGTAGGCATAACTTTAGATTTTAAAAGATCAATATCAAGGACAAGATTATCAACTTTAGACGCAAGAATATCAATTTTACCAAGCTTTTCCTCAACCGTTTAATTAAACAAAGTTTGTGTAGTGATAAAATCTTTTCACATGGTTTCAAGTTCAGAGGTGGTAGTCCTATTATTGTAATAATATTACCATAATAGTTACCATAATAATTAACATTATTAGGAGGATATGGCTTATAGTTATTATTACCATAGTTGTTCCTATAGGCATTGTTGTTGAAATTGTTGCTTTTAATGAAATTCACATCAACATGCTCTTCTTGTGCAACTAAAGAAGCTAAGGGAACATTGTTTGGATCAACATGGGATTTACCACTAGCAAGCATAGATATAATAATATCAATCTTTTCATTCAAAGAGGAGGTTTCTTCAACATAATTTACCTTCTTAACTTGAGGTGTCCTCTCCGTATGCCATATAGAATAATTCACCATCATATAATCCAAGAGTTTTCTTGCAGCCCCAAAGTGATGGACATAAAGGTACCTCCGGCAGCTGAATCCAATAGGTTTCTTGAAGAAAAATTCAGTCATGCATAAAAGGTTTGGATAATCATCCAAGCAGTCAGTCCATGGGTTGGACAATTCTTTATCATAGATTTCATTATTTCCCAAGCTTGAGCAACATGTTCATTATCAAGTTGTTTAAAATTGAGGATGCTAATTCTTAGAGAACTAATCTTAGCAGGAGGATAGTATTTTCCTATAAAAGCATCTTTGCACTTTATCCAAGAATCAATACTATTCCTAGGCAATTAAAGCAACCATTCCTTAGCTCTTCCTCTCAAGGAGAAAGGAAATAATTTCACTTTTATGATATCACCATATATGTGTTTATATTTTTGCATGTCACATAATTCAACAAAGTTATTTAGATGGGCAGCAGCATCATCAGAAGTAACACCAGAGAATTGATCTCTTATAACAAGGTTCAATAAAGATGGTTTAATTTCAATGAACTCAGCTTTAGATGCAGGTGGAGCAATAGGTGTGCATATAAAATCATTATTGTAAAGTCACACAACTTAGTATTTTCAGCGGAACTCATTTTAGCAATTCAATAAACAAAACGAAATAACAAAATTCAGAAAATAATTGCAAACGGAAATAAACAAAATAACAAAACTAAAAATAAAAGACTAAACCGAAATAAGAAAAGTAATGCAAGTAATTAATTTTTTTCTATTTTTATATTAAGCAAACAAGACAGTAATAAAAATAAACTAAGCAAGACAATAACAAAATAAAAAGATTGGAAGTGCGAAAACTCCCCTCGTAGTGAATCTTCAAATCCCCGGCAACGGCGCCAGAAAGTTGCTTTCTAGTATCGTAGGGTATTTGAGAGAGTCCACGTGAAGAATTCTTGTCTCCCCGGCAATGGCGCCAGAAAATTGTTTGATGCACACGGTGGGTGTGTTGTTGGGAGACCCCAAGAGGAAGGTGTGAAGTAGTGCAACATCAAGTTTCCCTCAGTATGAAACCAAGGTTATCGAACCAGTAGGAGATGAAGAATTCACCTGAGGTATCAACGGCGCCAGAAAATTGCTGGTGCTAAGTTGTCATGGAGCCTGCACACAAACAATCAAGCTACTTTGCCCCAACTTAACAGTGAGGTTGTCAATCTCACTGGCTTGCTGTAACAAAGGATTAAACGTATGTGTGGAAGGAAGATGTTTGTTTGGAGAAACAAACATGTTTGCAGTTGTGGTTTTATATGATTAATGAGAAGGATCGGGGTCCACAGTTCACTACTGGTGTCTCTCCATAAATAATAACATTCATCCATGAGTAGTAAACAAATTACAGCTAGGCAATTGACAAAATAATAATGAGCAACCCAATGCATATAGTATCATTATGATGTCTAGTGAGAGATTCATTCGGGCATTACAACAATATACATAGACCATTCCAACCGCATCTATGACTAATAATCCACCTTTCGGTAAGCGTCGGCACCCCTTTCAGTATTAAGTTGCATACAAAAGATTATCGGCTTAAGCACTGTGTATAAAGTAAGTAACATCATCCTTAGACAAAGTACTACTGTTTTATCCCTAGTAGCAACAGTACATCTACAACCTTAGAGCTTACTGTCACTGCCCGATAGTTAATAGACACATGAACCCACTATCGAGCATAAATACCCCCTCTTGGAGTTACGAGCATCTACTTGGCCAGAGCACACACAAGTAACAGAGAGCATGCAAGATCATTAAATAGCACACACATGATATATTATGAAGCAATAACTTTAGTACTCAATATTCATCGGATCCCAGCAAACACAACATGGTTACATAAAGATGATCTTCATCATGATAGGCAGCTCACAAGAACTAAACATGATAGCACAAGAGGAGAAGACAACCGTCTAGCTACTGCTATGGACCTGTAGTCCAAGGGTAGACTACTCACGCATCAGTCCCGAAGCGGTCATGCCGACCTAGAGGCCTCCGGGGAAGATTCCCCCTCCCGGCAGGGTGCCGGCAAGCAGTTATGATATCCCCCGAATTGGTGTTGATGACGGCGGCGGCTCGGGACCCGTGGAGGAAAAAGTTATTAACCGTACGATGATTTTAGGTCAAGGGGATATTAATGGGCGAAAGAGCAAGGTCGGTGGGAGCCCGAGGGCCCAACATCGCCTCCTGGCGCGGCCAGGCTTGGGCCCGCGCCACGAGGTGGTGTGGGCGCCTCGCGGCCCCTCTTCGTCTCGTCTTCGGTTCCTCGTGACGCAAATATTCCAAAAATAATTCCAGGTTGTTTTATTTCCAATTTGGCGAATATTTCCTTAAGTACTTTTCTGAAACCAAAAATAGCAGAAAACAGGGAATTGGCACTATGGCATCTTGTTAATAGGTTCGTCCCATAAGATGCATAAAACTATATAAATGCATATAAAACATGTAATAACATGATATAAAATAGCATGGAACATAAGAAATTATGGATACGTTGGAGACGTATCAGGTGTCAAGGAAATAGAGGAGGTCGCAACCTGCAGTGGAGTCCACTATCTGGTCGATCCTTGGCAAGAGGTATGGGTCCTTGCGGCAGGCCTAGTTGACGTCGGTGTAGTCGATGCTGAGGCGGCCTCATCCGGTGGGCTTTGGGATGACCACGCCATTGGAAAGCCAAGTAGGGTGCGCGACTTCGCAGACAACATTTGCCGCGTTGAGCTTCTCTACTTCCTTGACGATGAACGGCTTGCTTTTCTAGGGCTTGCTTTTTTTCTTTTTGCTTGACGGGGTTTGCATTTGGACACACGGCTAAGTGGTGCTCAATCACCTCCCTCGGTACACCGGACATGTCTGACGGAGTCCATGCGAACATGTCAGCGTTTTCCCGGCGGAAGGCGACGAGCGCGCTTTCCTATTTGGGAGGCAGAGCAGCACCAATGATGATGCTAGCCCCCGAGCCACTGGAACTCAGGGACACCTTCTTCGTGGAAGCTGGCTCCTGAGATAAAAGTTGCTTCTTCTTCTAGGGCCTCTCGAGAGGCTCCAAATCCTCTTCAGCCGGAAACGCCATGGCGGCCGCCTTGTAGGCGGTCTCGACAGCACGCGTGGCGTCCAGGATGTGACCATGGATGGCGATGGTACCAACTCTGCCGGGAATCTTGACCATGTTGTAGGCATTATGCGTGACGTCCATGAACTTCACGAGTGCGGGGTAGCTGAGGATGGCGTTGTACGGCAAGCCAATGTGCGGGCGGCATCAAAGTCGATGACCTCAGTGCGGTAGTTCTTCTGCGTGATGAAGGTGACGGCGAGCCGGACTTTCCCCAGAGGCTCGATTGAGCCACTGGTGTCCCCCGTGAAGGGCCTGGAGGGCATGAGCCACTCGTAGGGCACTTGAAGTGTCTCAAAGGTCTCGACAGAGATGACGTTCAGACCTACACCCCATCGATGAGTGTCTTGGAGACAATGATATTGTTGATGGTGGGGGAGCAGACACTAGTGGAAAAAGAACTTTACGTCCAGAGAATTAGTCCTTCTTATATTTGCGGCCGGTACTAATGAGCATCAGTACCGGTTCAAACTGTCAGAGGGGAGTGGGGCAACACTAATGGTCCGTAAGGGACCTTTAGTACCGGTCTGTAACACGGCCCGATACTAAATCTCAATGGGATGGCAACGACCGCGAGGGGCTGGCGAGGGAGCTTTAGTACCGGTCTGTGTTACGGTCCGGTACTAAAGGTCCTAACCGTTCGACTCCCGCCACGATTTTAGACGGGAGTGGACAGTTTTCTTCCCCTGTTACTTCATTTTTCGATACGGCCAGGGCTTTCTCTTCTTCCTCTATCACTCCAGCGACACTCTCTCCCCTCTGATCTCTTCATCCACTCTGGCCACCATGAGTCCGGCGCCACCAATCGCGCGCTGTGCACCGGTGCTTGCACACACCACCAATCTGAAGGTGGTTTATACCAACGATAGCACGTTGGTGGGCGGTTATCTCTCTGATTTCAAGAAATGGATTGGTGAAGCTCGGGATCAAGAGAAGTTCATCGGTCTCGATTTCGAGTACACCGCCAATCAGCAAGAGGTTGCGATGATCTAACTATGTTTTAAGAAGTACGTCTTGGTCTTCCAATGGGCAAGGTACAAAAAATCTCATCCGATCCAAATGTTATATTTTGGGGCAATTTTACTTTAATTTTTTATTGTAAGCAATATATATAGTTGGCCGAAATGAGATTTGTTGTTTTTTTCATCAATATATAGTTGGCCGAAATAGATATTACAATAGTTGGGCCGAAATGAGATTAATTATTGTTCAATAAATTAATTAGTTGGCCGAATTATAAATGAGAGATTTGTTGTTAATTATACATTCCAATGAGATTGTGTTGATCAATATATATAGTTGGCCGAAATGAGATTGTTGTTGTTTATCATTATAGTTGGCCGAAATAAGATTGTTCAAAATTGGCCGAAATGAGATTTAATGAGATTGTTGTTGTATACATATATATAGTTCCAATGAGATTAATTGTTGATCAATATATATAGTTGCATTGGCCGAAATGAAATTGTTGTTATTCATCAATAGTTGGCCGAATAAAGATTGTTCAATATGGCCGAAATGAGATAGTTAATTAATTAAATAGTTGGCCGAATTATACAATGTTCAATTGTCTATATATATATATTGTTGTTGGTTAGATTGTTCTATATTGTTGTTGCATATATACATTGTTGTTGCATATGTATATTGTTGTTGCATTGCAATGTACATAGTTCTTGTTAGTATTTTTAACATGTGTTCCATTTTTGTTGCAGAAGTGACAAGCAATGTCAACCACTCATGGATTTTCTTCGCAGCGGCATTCATTTCGCTAGCGTTCATATAGCAAATGACAAGATCAAGATGAAACGCACCTGGCCGGGACTTGAGATACCATCTGCCTGCCACATTGATCTCCAGGCTATCTTTAGGCTTGAGCATCTCAAGACTGGAATGGCTGCTACGGCAAGCGCCGTGCTCGACGAGGACGCGTACAAGGATATGAAGAAAAGATTCAAGAGTGGGCAGCATTATCTTTGGGAGAAGTACCCACTTGACGGTTGCAACATTGAGTATGCAGCAATAGATGCGTATGCTGCATGTGAGGTGTACCGTAAGAATATAATCATCAACTACGGGCAGCGTCACCTCGTACCGGGACCGGTGCGCCAGGAGCCTTCTGATTCTGCTTATTCGGATGACGATTACTAGCTAGTGTTTGTAGTGCCTTGAGGGTCTCCTCATGTATATATGCAATACTGTTGTTGTTGGGATGTGAGCTAGTAGTGCTATTGTTGCAAACACTCTAATATTTTGTAGCTAGTAGTGTTATGTTGCAAAAAATT
The DNA here is from genome assembly GCA_026929855.1 of Poa annua. Taxonomy (NCBI): domain Eukaryota; kingdom Viridiplantae; phylum Streptophyta; class Magnoliopsida; order Poales; family Poaceae; genus Poa; species Poa annua. The sequence continues at coordinate 101,553,398 of CM049427.1, forward strand.
TATCACTAATATTTTGTAGTAGTGTTATTGTTGGATGTGAGTTGTCTTATTGTTGCAAAAAAATTATCTCTAATTCTTTTTTTTTTGAAGTGTTTATCTTTCTTTGAAGTGTTTATCACATTATTTCATTATTTAAATATTTATTATTATATAATCTTTTTTAAAATAAAGTAATATTTGTTTTATCATTATTTATTTCAATATTATTACTACATAATATAACCACTAGTTGTGTAATTTTCCTAAGAAAGATTTCTTTCTTTGAAGTGTTTATCACATTATTTCATTATTTAAATATTTATTGTTATATAATCATTTTTAAAATAAAGTAACATTTGTTTTATCATTAATTATTTCAATATTATTACTATATAATATAACCACTAGTTGTGTAATTTTCCTAAGAAAGAATTAATTATTTGAAGAGTTTATCCCATTATTTCATTATTTAAATATTTATTATTATATTATCATTTTTGAAATAAAGTAACATTTGTTTTATCATTATTTATTTTAAGATTATTACTATATAATATAACCACTAGTTGTGTAATTTTCCTAAGAAAGAATTAATTATTCGAAGTGTTTATCACATTATTTCATTATTTAAATATTTATTATTATATAATCATTTTTAAAATAAAGTAATATTTGTTTTATCATTATTTCTTTATTAATGGAATTGAGTTTTCTCTGGTCAAGGCAATTAATTATGGCATTAGTGCAAAGAAAATAATTTGAAATACATTAATAAAAGATTTTATTATGCCAAATTTAAAATCAAATAAGTATCTGATTATAAACTTCTTTTAAATTGTTCAAATTTTATTTATAACAGTGGGTCATCATTCTACATATCTTAAGATTTCCAAAAATATTTTATTTGCAAATTTTAGACATATGAATTTGAATCTATGTCAAATTTACACAATTTCTAAATCTGAAAGTTGGATCAATTTAAACTAGTCAAAATTAAATTTTAAAAGTACCAATAGATTCTACTGGTCAAGGGCTTTAATTTGACATAAAAATTGTCCAATTTGGATAATGGGTTAAAAAGTTATGAAGATTCTAAGTTGTAGGGACTTTTCTGTAAATCTGCCAATTAAATCTATTCGAAAAAAAAACAGAAAAAAAGTTGGCCACGTGGCGGGTTGTTATTGGCTGGGCTGGGCTCGGCTAGGCTCGGCTTAGTCTGAGCCGTGGCTCGGCTCCAGTCGATCTGGATCGTCAGATCCAGATGCGACGGATCAACACGACTCGTACCGCTTCGATCTGAGGATCTAATCCTACGCGTAGAAAACAGATCGAACGGCCAGGGAGCGTTGACCTTACCGTGGCGGCACTCCGGTGGCCGGAGTTGGGGTGGACGGCGGCGCGCGGCTCGGTTGAGGACGCCGGCGACGCTCTGGTTCCCCCTGGACTCGGCGAGGCGACGAGGAGGTTCAGCGCGCGACGAGGAGCTCGATGGTGCAGGAGGCACCGTCGATTTCTTCCCGTACGCACGTGAAGGCGTGGGCGAGCAAAATCTGCAGCCCGACGGCGAGATTTGGAGTGGATGGAGAGGGGAAATGAATAGGATGGCGTGGGGTATTTGTAGGTAGGCTCGGAGGAAACAACCCGCGAGATTGGAGCTCGAATTTTGGAAAGAAATCGGGAGAAATTTCTGGAGAGAATTTCGGATGGAGGTTGAAGAAGAGTGACGTCAGCGATGACGTCATCCGGAAATTTGTTTTTTTTTAATATTTATTTTTCTGATTTCTTTTATAACTTTTGATTTAAGTGCCCAAATGAACTCAAATAAATTTCTATAAATTTGTAATATTCATGTCTATGTTTTAAAACATTTGTGGGCATGTTTTGAAAACTTTTTAAAATTAATAATTTTGAAAAATTGGTTTAATACAAATTTGACACTTATTGTCAAATTTGAAATTATAGCTTAATTAAATTTTCTTTTGGCTAAATAAAATTTGTAAAATACCCATATTCAAATATGTTTGAATCTAAGTTATTTAAACTCATTTTCAAATACTAAAATCATTTTTGGCTTTAGTATAATATTAATAGTATGACACAACTATATAAAAAAATGAAAAGGGAAATATAATGTATTCCTTTTTAATTCAAATAATTTGTGCACCATTATATTTTATATTACGATAATTGATTTGAAAACTTCATAACAACATTGGAAAAGATTTTAGATTTAATTCATTTCTTATATAGAATATATATTCAGGAAAATCATTTTATGTTTGCAAATTGATAAAAATAATTTAAGTTATTGAAATGCATATTTGGAGAATTCATTAATTATACAATCTATGAAGTTTTAAAGTTATACACTATAGACTTGAAATATACAAAACTATGTTTTGAACTTGGGTAAATGAATAATAATCTTTTGGCAAATAGACAATGTTTTCAATAGTTTAAAATAACACTTGTAATTATTATTTTAATTTATGAATTGCTATTGCTAAGTGGTTGAAATCAAATACTTATAAAGAAACCTTTTATATCATGAATATGGTTTAAAGGTTTGTAAAACATTTGTCAAATTAGATATTGAGGTTTTAATAATTACAATGGATAATAAAATCTTTTAACTTGAAACAACTTTTGAAAATAAAGATAAACTGAGATATTTGAAAAATTAAACTTTTTCAATATGTTTGAAGTCTTTCATAGTTGGTTTTCTTATGCATTTAATATTTTATTTTAATAAAAGAAAAGTTTTAAATTTTAGTGATTTTTGAACATTATAAAATGTTGGGATGTTACAATCACGCGTCCCTTTCCCTGGCGGGTGCAGACCGAAGCGACGTGTGCTGCAGTCAGCGTCCTGCAAACGGAAGTGAGGCGTGCTGGAGTCGCAATAATGCCGCGTCGCTTCCAATGGCGCAGACGGAAATGACGCGTGTTCGCAGACGCAGCGTCTGGTCGCGTCGGCGTCAATGCGCGGCCAGGCGAAGCGGTGGCCGCGTTTATACATGCCACCCAACCCCGCTCCTCCAGCCGTCTTTAAAACCCGACGCAGCGCATCCCTCCTCTCCTGACACCAAACTTCCTCGTCTCTCTCTTTCTCCCCAAGGAAACATAGGCCATCATGGCGGGCAGCCCTTGCGGGCAGCAACGCCACTTGCAGATGGAGGAACTTCGGCGTCGCAACGAGGACGCGGAGATGGCCAAGGCGTTCGAGCGAGTCATGTGGGGCGAGGAGGCCAAGACCGCTCGTCCCAACGTGCTCTTGCTGGAGACCGCGAGGCTGAGTAGACGCCACTAGATGCCGGTGGACGACGACGCCATCCTTCCAGATGGGTGGGTGAGGAGCGCCGTGTACATTCCGGTGGTACCGCGGCTCAGCGGGCAGGCCAGCGTCGAGTTCATCAAGCGCAAGTGGACGGAGATGCCGTGCAAGGAAAAGCTCGACCCCAAGTACTCTATCTCGGCGCCCTACTGGCACGCCGTGGTGGACAAGGAGTATGAGACGCGTCTTGGCGGCGACGAAAGCCGACGCCAGAGTTGTCCTCAACGGACGACGACTGTGACGATAAGGACGGCGACGCTAGTGACGACGACGACCTCGAGCTGCCCGATCTGCCTCTACAACCGTCTGCATCTTGGTCAGCAGCGTCGCAGTCACCGAAGAAAAGGGCGGCGCAAGACGAAGAGGCTTACCTTAAAACGCCCCCCCCCCCCCCGCATGTCACGGCGGTGAATCAAAAACGGCGCCGGCGAAGCCAGAAGCCTCAGCCACCTCGGCCGAGGCTACGGGACTGTTTCAACTGGCGTTGCCCATGGGAACGGTGATGAGCCATGTCCAGACGGGAAGGTCTGACTTGGTTTGCATCTTCTCCCCCTCAGCAGGATGAAGCTGCATCTCTTCTCTGGGCGTCAGGAAATATAGTGATGAGGGATGGCCATGCATGAAGATGCATAGGCCATCTCTCTCGCCCCTAAACCCTAAACCCTTTGTTTAGGTTTAGTTTGTTAAATCTCGTTTAGATTTGTAATTGTAAGTTTGTTAAATCTCGTTTAAATGTTTGAATAAATTTTGTGTTCACCGTTTATGTTGTTCATCGACGGAGGTCGTGTGCCCGCAAGGTGTTCGACAGTATGCATTCATGTTGAATTCGTTTCCGAACCACCTCAATATTGTTCATCGGCGGCGGTTCGTGTGGCCCGCAAGGTGTTTGACAGTATGCATTCATGTTGAATTCGTTTCCGAACCACCTCAATCCTGCAGCGGGATGAAACTGTCCTCCAGAATTGACCAGCGGAACGGCGGGGCATGGATTTGCCGCCATGGATTCGTCTTCCAAGCGGAGATGCAGTGCACCACCGGCGGACGGGGAGTGACGGGGCAGCGCTAGGGCGGGCGGGGAGGGGGGGACCTACCAACGATCCAATTCGAAATCCCAATTTTCCCAGCCCCACCAGTCAGACTAGTGCCCCGGCCTCACGCGCCGACCCTAGGAAATCCCAACCGAGCCGACACACCAGCCGAGCCGCGCCAGGCCGACCCCACCAGTCAGGCCATGTGCGGGTCAAAGGAGGTTGACCAGAGGGAAACGAGCGTTTGACCGATATGCGAGCAAACCCGGGCACAGACCAGAGAAACAGCGCCGATATGGCATAGACAGATTGAATGCAGAGAACCATGGCACATAACCAATTAACCCAAAAAAACTAATCTACAAACTGTGGGAACACAAGATTTTTGTTGTCTGTAGCAAAGGAAGAGGTGTATTCATGAACCTGATGTAATAAACACATACACCTATTCTCGTGTTGATGTTTTTTGTCCTTTATCAGTTGATCATGGTATTTGCACACACCCTAGCTGGAATTTTCTTCAAGCACAAACCTAACAGAAAGGGCTTACATTCCATATCCTTCCAATACATAAGCTCCCGTGAAATAAAGAGAAAGAGAGCATGCCACGTGGTGAATCCCCTTTGGTTGGTCAAAAGTCTAGCTTTATCTTGATTGGCTGGCCAACATCGGTTTGGTCGGATGGTTTACCGTCGTGGGAACTAAAAGCAGTTGACCTGACTCCTGGACTCTCTTCCCGTATGGCATCCCCAATCCCCTCGTGCCCCTCTCCCCCAACAATCCCTTTTCCTCTGGCGCCGCCGCCGCCGTCGTGTGCTTCCTCCTCAGCCTCTACCTCCCCGACCATCTCCGTGCCTGCAAGTTCGCCTCCATCGGAACCAGGGGTGATGTGTGTGAAGGGGCAGGGGGGTAAAAAGGATGGCGGTGGGAGGAGGAGCAGCCAACCGGAGACCTAGACGGAGCTCGATTCTCTCCGTCGCCGAGTGGATGGAGCAAGGAGGGACGACCGAGCTGGTTGGCAGGAATAGGCGCTGGCGGATGGCGATGACCAAGCGGAGGGCGAGCGGACAGAGCCGAGGCCACGGTGCTTGGTGGGAAGAGGCCCTGCAGGAGTGCCTCCCGGACGAGGCCGCCAATGTGGACGGCGGTGGCGACGACACGAGGGATTGCTGATTGAGATGCCCTAACCCTAACTCTCCATTTTCTTGTTTTATGATATGTTCATGGAGCCCATGTAAGATTTTCGGGCTTCCAATCTGGAGTGTAGCATCAACTCTTCATCATGCCGACTTGCTCGTGGTGGTCACCTGGAACTAGATATCTAATTGTGTGCTTCAAACTCCTTTAAATTTCAGATGGCCATCTTCCATTGAAGATTTCGCGGGAAAGAAACAAGAAGCTGATTTACTACTTGGTAGGTGATGTGAACATTGGGTAAGCCTACAAGTATTAGCTCTTTGGTGATGCTATAGATAAGATTCTCTTGATTGTTATGTTCGCTGACAATCTCTAATGCACTTCCTGGTAGGTGTTCTTGTATCATTGTGTGCCCCTGTCAGGTTTAGTACTGTCATTGATGCCTTCATTGAATGCACATTGTTTCGTATGATTTTGAAAATACATAGTTTGATCTCTTGATTGTAAATCTATATGCGATATTGTCTGAAGGTTCAACAAATGAGAAAGTTAACAGTTTAAAGTTTGTTTCTTATTTCTTTCTTGAACCCATGAATGTTGATTGCTTGTTGTTGTGCTCTTGTTCCTGTCCCACTTCAACATCTATTTTTTAGGATGTGGGGAATTGTTCGTATGATGATTGATTGCTATAAGATAATTTTGCTCTTCCTTGCTACCTATGCATCCAAAAACTTCTCTTCAGCTGGAGGATGGAGAAGACGAGCACGCCGGAGAGCAGGAGCGGAGAGCTCGAGACAGAGGAGGCTTCTGCGAGAAGAATGGGAAACAGTAACGGCTCCCTGCCTCGGCGCGCATGCTTTATGTCTCGTCAGGGAGCACTTACCGTCCCGTGGGACCCCCACGACGCACACCCCGGATCGTGCGCGGCCGTTACTCATCTCGTGACGCGTGGCTCGGGCCGACCGGACTTTGGGCACACGACGCTCCGGATGCGCCCATGGGCTCAGCCGCTCCCATCGCGGGCCCGGGGGCTACTGTCGGCCCAGTGAGGACCAGGGTATGCAGAGCCCACTCTCCACAGGCCTCACACGCGACAGATTCGACAAAACGACGAAGGTCCAAGCCATCGCTTGGAGAGACCCTCGAGAGGCAACTCGTCTTGAGGGCATGAAGAGGAAGCGAGGGCCTGAAGAGGGCCCCGTGCTTCAAGAGACTCCCCAAGGCTCAACACGCCTGGAGAGAAGTCAACAAAAACCTCTCCACAGGCCTCCGCGGCCCTGTGGAGACACTTCACGGCTAAGCAAGCGCTGCAAGGCGCACATGGCCTCTGCAGCAGCCGCAGAGTGACGCAAGCACCCCAGTTGTCATTCTGGTGATAAAGGAGTCAACAAAGCTGCGCCGCCTGCGCCAGGACAGCCGGGACTTTCCTCTTTGGTGATAAAGCGGTTGGACGGCGCAACGCTCCAAGAAGACCGTCATCATGGGCTCCACCACGACCGCTGCAACGCCTGCGAGCCGTTCTGCGCGGCCTGCAGCTTGTCGGCCACCGCACCTACCTTTAGCACGTATGGACCGTGCAACTGCCCTGTGGGAGCCCACCTTCGGCGTACTGCACATGGAGTAGGCCCGAGGTGCCTATAAAAGGAGCAGGAGCTCCACCGTAGCAAAGGATCGGCTAATTGCTTTCTGAAGCCTTGGAACGCTAGCCAAGCGCGTAGGATAGCCTACTTCTGGAGGAGCAAGACGACCATTGTGTCCCTCTCCAAGCACCAAACTGCCTCAAGAGAGCCCTCGGCAAGCTCATTGTACTGTAACCTCCGCAGTGCAATTCAGACAAGAAGGGGTAGCGGTGTGACCTCCTCCTGAGGGTCGTGAAACTGGGTACGGGCCGGCGTTCATCTCTGTCATGATTGTCCCTCTCCAAGCCCGGCGAGCACCGTCGTCGTGCCTCACGAGGGTTGTTTGACCTCCGTGTTGAATGCCCCTTCGAACTACTCTTCAGGGTGTGACTATCCCTGTTCCGTGGGAGTCACTCTCCGACATTTGGCGCGCCAGGTAGGGGATTGAGGCGTGTAACCGGCCTTCGAGCCGCCTCCGTGCCATGACGGACACTCGCGCCGCACGCGCCGCCCGCGCCAGCAGACGCGCGCCTGAAGGAGCCACCGCCGCGCTGTAACAGCCCAACTGTAACTTTCCTTTTTTTGTGTGCAATCATAATGGATATCATGTCATCATTCCATATGTGCTTGCATTTATTTAATTTTGTGCATCAAATTCAAATTACAAATTTAAATCCTTATTTTGAATTCAAATGTTTTCAAAATAAAATCATTTGAAGTTTCCAATTATTTTATAAATAATCAAATGAGATCTTAATATGACTTTTTGAAACTTGTAAAAATTATTCAAAAGTTCTTTTATGTCTCTTCTCTTATTTTTTTTACAAATACAAAATATCAGAAAGTTTATAAAAGAAAAAGAAAACACCAGGAGAAAAAAAATAGAACTGGCCGAGCTGGGCCACCAAGGCCCAACTCAGCCCACGACCCGTTCCACCCCTGTCATCGTCCCCGTACGGACGAGGGAGACCTCGCTTTCTAGCTCGGCTATGGAGCTCGCCCTCTCCGCAGCTCGCCCCCACGCCGAGCCCCACTGCCACCTCCTCCCTCTCTCTCTTTAAATCGACCGGAGCCGCAAACCCTAACCCTAATTTCTCCTCCCCCGCCGCCGCTCGCTCCCTAGCTCCCGCCGTCGCCATGGAAACCGAAGTACTCCGTTTGTCGCCGGCGTGACCCCGACCACCGCTCGCCTCCTCCCTCCTCCGTCCTCGACACCGCAGCAGCCACGCCCCCTCCTCTCCTACCTCGACACCGCGGAGAGCAAGACAGCCGGCCTCTTCTTCCTCTTCTTCGACGACCGTCGCGGCTCGGCCTCCCCTCCCCGCACCGCCCGCTCAGCCCCGACCGCCTAGAGCTCTTCCACCTCGCCAAAGATCTCCCTCGGTGAGCCGCAGTCGAGCCCCCTCCTTTCCCCTTTGTTTTTCCCCGCGGCTCGCTGGATTTTCCCATGACGCCGGTGAGCACGCCATGGACAAGCACGGGCCCGAGCGTATCGAGGACGATCACGAGCACCCCACGTTTTTCCCGTCACTGTCGACCACGGGAACGGTTCCGGCACCCCTTGCCGCATCCAACGCACACACGCACGCAGCAGCGCCGCCAGGAAGTGGCTGCCGGCGTCGATCTCTTCGTCGTCGTTCCCCTGTCTCCGTTCTTCGTTAGTTTCGTCAGAGAAACGGGAGCAGAGGACCTGCTTAACGTGCTAAAACAAAACCTATACTAAACCTAACACTAATCGCTACACTAACCTACTGGCTAACTGAGCGATCCATGCGAAGCGCGCGTCGCGCGTTCGATTCCTCCCGCGGGCAGTGGAAAAGAAGCCCCCTTTTTTTCCTCACCCGCTGACAGCGCGGGCCCACTGGTCAGCGACCGTGGAGCCCGCCGCGCGCGCCGAGTGCCCAGTCAGTGCCACGCGGGCGCCGGCCCCGCGCGTCAATGGCCCGGGGTGAGTTCCCCCCCCCCCCCCCCCCCCCGGTGAGAAAAGTCCTGAGACGTTTCTGCGCTACAGTTTTACACTGAGCCCCCTGCACTTACTGGTTTAGTGCTTTAGCCCCTCCCAGAAACTTTTCTATCACGAACAAGTCCCTACTTTTTGCAGTTTGGTCCAGAAATTTAAAACATTAATAACTTTAGTTTTATAACTCCAAATTAAATAAACTTTAGATGTTTTCATATCAGAAAAATGTAATAAACATTAATATCATATTCTTATGTCATTTTGCATCATTTATTTTAAATGCTTAGTTTAAATTAACAAATGCAATTAATTAATTAAATATGGAGTATGAGGGGTAATAATTATATAATGTCCTAATACCATTTAATATGCTCATATCCTTTTATACCGTTCCCTTGCCATGCTAATAAATATTTATTTTGAGTTGAAGTTAAATAATTTGTAATCAAATACTAAATATGGAATGGGTTGGGCAATTAATTAATTAATGTCTCTTCCATTTTTAAATTAATTTGATCACCACTTCTGCTATATTAAGTAACATTTAAATTGTTGCCTACACAAATAACTTGCACCCTAATCTTTTGCCGGGATTCCATTCCCGCTTTAATATGACCTAATCATCTCATACCATATCGCATCATCATTTGTTTCCGCATTTCTCTGTATTGATTATTGTTTCCTATTGTCTATGTTTGGCTCTCTTTGGGTAGACGACGACGTGTCTGCTGCGAGTACCTACGATACTGAGGTTCCAGCTATCGTGCCAGGCTACGAGCTTCCAGGCAAGCTTCTGCTAACCGGTTACACGATTGTCGGGTTTTCATTCTTGCCTTTTGATCTATGCTATCCTAGTTATCGATTCTTGAATTGCGATCCCATCACATGTTTATCCTGCAGCCTATACAGCTATATCCCCACAACCCATAACCCCTTGCATGTTTATATGTTGGCCCTTGCGAGTCGTAGTGCATGCTTAGGATTGGTTGAGCAAGTCGTTCCTTTGTCTTTATCTCATATGCTTAGTATGATATTTTGTTCTACTATAATAAACTGTTGTCTTATTTTGGGGTTCTATAATTACAAGATAAGGCACCAGGCGGAAGGCCTTGCGAGGTGCTTTGTTCTGCTCAGTGTCGACCTAGGAACTGAGATTTTGTCCTCGGATCCAATTTTGAGCGCACTAACCACTTGTGGGTGGCCCAATGGAGCCCCCCTCGACTTTGAACGGATCCGCAGCTCGTCCATGTGCCGCAAGTAGTTCGGGTTTTCCATTCGCTCATATGCATGTGCATGATGATGATGATCGATGAGAGGTTACTTGATACGTGGGGTCATATAGGGGTGGTGCTCACGTAGCGGACAGTTCCTACTGTGGTTTGAGCCGCATGGTGCGCAGACACAAACTAATGAGTCCGCAATTGAGATTCGGCCGGACTCCTGACGCGGGTAACAACTCATATGGGTGGCACTTGGACTTGCTGTAGTGAAGGAATGAGTCGTGTTGAGAGGCCCTAACGGGTTGATCATGCGAGTATGGGTACTGTAGTGCACCCCTGCAGGGTATAATCTTATCGATGAGCCGTGTCCACGGTTATGGACGACTTTGGTGATGATGCTGGTTAACAAGATCTAGACAACTTACACTTAATCATTGTTAATTAATTTCACTAGTAATATGGCATTACTTACACCCTAAATGGTAACTAAAATGGTTAAGTGTGAGTATTCCCGGATTGCTTCCTCATACTTGGTTGAGGGGGTTAATTCGAGAATAGGTTATGACTGGTGTCAGTTGTAGGTGGCTATTTAAACGCTCTCTTATCCCTCTCTAATTAGACGGAAGTTTTAGTGTGTCTCTTTAGTTTGCTAGTGCTGTTGCCGCTAAGTACACTTACCCCCATATTTTGGGAATCTTACAGTTTTGTAACCTGTTAGCTTAAGCTTGTTCGGTACGCTTCGGTGTATTGACCCGTTCGCGGGCTGTGGTTTTTCTGCAGTTGAGGATCCTTCACTCGACCAGTTGGGTGGATACTACGTGGAGTTCGACGACGAGAGCTACGACGAGTAGTTAGAGTTCCCTTGGGCTACTTCCTGGTGGACTGCGTGGATGGGCCTTCTTTTTCGTTTCGGCCTTGAGCCCTTTGCTTCTTGTCTGTACTCAGATCGGTTTGTTTCCGCTGCATGATGTAATGTTGGGACATGTGTCCTCTGATTGGTGCCATTTGATATATTTTGCTCAGTGAGAGCTTTTGGATATTATTTCCTTTCTTTGTGTCTTAGGTTTATTATGTGGTTTCAACTTGTTAAAAATCCGACTCGTATACCATGTGTGTATGGTTGAAGTATACGAGTTGGAAGACTTTTTGGGTTCTTGCGTGCACAATCTGGAAACGTATGTGACGTTGGGGTCGCCAAGAACTGTCGGCCGATGATCCATTCCGAGCATGGCCTGATTGTTTTCCTGGGATTGGTAACCCCTGTATGTTCTTGGTTGTGTGGCCCAACCGATACGTTTCGTTTGTGTAGCTTGAATTCAGGGTCTGACAGTTGGTATCAGAGCTTAAACGCCCTCAGGTTCCCTTCTACTGGTCGTTGTTTGAGTCTAGAAAAATATTTTGTAGCTATCAGGAAATCTTAAACGTGAGAGTAGGAATTATGTTCTTTTACTTCTTTCCCCACCCACCCTCCCTGTTCTTCTGGTAAGGAAGTGTTACGATAATTTCCCTTCTCGCCTTAATTTTAAAATTTAGGACATCACGTGTTCTGGGTTTTCCGTAGTACCATAGTTGCAGTGGGTTTTTGTCGTTTTGGTGGTTATCAACTTCTTTGGCTATGTTCAGTTTCAATCTCGAATCAATCAGTTGTTGTTCTACCTTTCTCTGGTTTTTCATCTCCTTGTCATTGTACAATTCGTTCTGTGCAATCAATCCTTTTTGTTTCCGGAGGCTAACTTCTACTTCAAACTGCTATGTAGATGGCGCACGCCCAGGTGGTGCGTAAGACCCACTGTGAGCAGACCACCGGTTACCCGAAGCTTCTCAGAAGCATGGTTGACTATGTCGGTTTCAGCTACCTCCCGGAGTACCAGGTGTCCGAGATCCCCAGAGATTACGGACAGACCTTCTACAGAGCTACTGTTTGGATCAGCGGAGATGATGGTGATACTTTGCACAAGCACGTTGCTGAGGCTTCCACTGTGGACATGGCAGTACACTTAGCAGCTTACGATGCAGCTCTGGCTCTGCGCAGGGACTACTACTGCTTCAACAACTATCCGTTCTGCTACGTTCCATACTACCCCTACACGGACTCTCAGTACGAGCTCGAGGTTCTGGACATGACCGCTCAGTTTGGCCAGTCTTCAGACTCAGTTGCTGGGACTGTACGCTTGGAGCTAGCAGCAGTCCGTCAGCAGCTGCACCGGGCACTCTCTCACCTGGGTCAGTATGACAGGAGGAACGTCACACCAGACGCTTTCCCGAGGTTCCAGCTTGCTTTTCCGAGTCGTCTGTCTGCTGTGGGTGGATACACTCCAGAGCGGGGTCCTCTGATCACTACTGATCCAGACCCCGTTGGACCACTACTGTACGGGACACAGACGCCAGATGCCTACTCCGTTCAGTTGCGACGCATTGTGCGAGAGTACCACGTGTACTGCGATCGTCGCTACACCCATCGCAGCCACCTAGTTTCGTCTTCTGAGGGAAGCGAGAGCTAGTCTTCGAGTTGTATCTTTTCCTTGTTGTAGTAGCTATCCTTTGTACCAAAACCGTGTTGGTTGTACGGATAGTTAACTTTGTACTAGTAGTTGTCCTTGTAGTACTGAAACCTTGGTGGTTGTACTGATGGCTAACTAAGTGTATGGTTATGAACCTTTGTTATGAGAAGCTTATCCTTGTTATCCGACAGTTTGCAGCTGTTTTTCTGAACAAGAATTCGACTTTCCAAGTTTTCCCTGGCTTTGTGTATCTTGTCGCTGTTCTAATATCCAATGTCTCCAGGATGACGAACACCAGGAACAACCGCAATGCGGAAGACGCACCACAACCACCTCCAATCACTGAGTTGCTTGGTCAGATGACCCAAGTTCTGGCTCAAATGGCCGAGAACCAAGTCTACCAGAACAACCACGGGCATCGCAATGAAGGCAATGCACGTGTGACCGTCAAGGACTTCCTCGGTCTGGGCCCAAGGAACTTCGCTTCCCCCACTGAGCCGCTGGAAGCTGATGATTGGCTTCGCGAGATGGAAAGGACCCTTGCTATCGCCCACGTGGATGAGCACGACAAGGTGCCTTACGTGTCCTACCTGCTTAGGGGCAAGTCTGCCTCATGGTGGGAAAACTTCCAGGCTATGAGAGCTCCCGGGGTGGTTACCACTTGGGGGGATTTCAGGGCAGCCTTCCTGCGCCACCACATCCCAGAAGGTCTCATGGACAGGATGCGCGAGCAGTTTAACTCGCTGACGCAAGGCAAGATGGACGTGATGGAGTACAATGGCGAGTTCAATCGCCTTGCTCGTTACGCTGGAGATGAGGTGAACACTGAGGTCAAGAAGATGGCCAAGTTCCGCAAGGGTTTCAACCCCGCGCTCAAGTACAAGCTAAACCTCGTCAAGGCCGACAACTTTGAGGACCTCGTCAACATCGCGCTCAATGAGGAGCATGGGCGCAAGGTCTTCGAGGAGTCGCGCAAGCACTCTCGTGAGAGCAACTCTTCTTCATCGTCAATCGCCGCCGCTCCTGCTCAGAAGCGTCGGCTCTGGGTGCCTAACAGCGCCTTCGCACGAGCTACCTACGTGCCAGGACCTCCAGGACTCGCACCTCGCCCACCGAACCCGGCTCTTGCTATGAGGGGTTTCGGAGGACCGCCAAGGCCAACGGGCGCTCGCCCCAACGTGACCTGCTACCAGTGCGGGAAACCGGGCCACTACTCCAACAACTGCCCGGAGACCCGTACACTTCCTCCACCACCTCGCGCTGCTCCAACTCAGGCGATGGTCCGCGCACCTTCTCCGACTAGGCCTTTCGTCCCCAACACCAGGCCTCCGGCACGTGCTGCGCGGGTGAACCACATCAGGGCTGAGGAAGCAGAGGAAGCTCCAGAAGTTGTCCTCGGTATACTCCCTGTTAATCATATTCCTGCTAAGGTCTTATTTGACACAGGCGCATCGCATTCATTTGCATCACAAGCTTTTGCACAAATGCATGATCTCTCTTTCGAGTCTATGTCCAATGGTCTTAGTGTCATTTCTCCCGGAATGCAAATGACTTCTTCCAAGATAAGCCACGACAATGAAATCCAAATTGGAGGCCATATCTTCTTGGCATCTCTAATAATTCTCGGCAATTCTGATATTGATGTCATTCTGGGCATGGATTGGTTGAGGGCCAATCAAGCTAACATAGACTGTTCCACAAAGACTGTAACTCTTTCTCATCCTTCTGGACAGATAGTCTATTCTCCAAACCAGACATCTTCGGCTCGGCTTTTCGCTCTCAATGTTGATCCTCTTCCTTCCATAGAAGCTATTCCGGTGGTCCGAGACTTTCCTGACGTCTTTCCTGAAGAATTACCAGGTATGCCACCTGACAGAGCCGTCGAGTTCGTTATTGAACTAGAACCAGGCACTGCTCCTATATCCAAACGTCCTTACAAGATGGGCCCCAAAGAACTGGCTGAGCTTAAGAGACAGCTAGAGGAGTTGGAAAGGAAAGGTCATATTCAACCTAGTACTTCTCCTTGGGGTTGTCCTACTCTGTTTGTCAAAAAGAGGGACACGACTGAGCGACTGGTTGTTGACTACCGTCCTCTGAACAAGAAAACCATCAAGAACAAGTATCCTCTCCCTCGCATCAACGATCTGTTCGATCAACTGGCTGGTGCTAAGGTTTTCTCCAAGTTGTACTTGAGGTCAGGTTATCACCAGATCAAGATCCGCAAAGAAGACATTCCAAAGACAGCTTTCACCACTCGTTATGGTCTCTACGAATACACTGTCATGTCTTTCGGACTCACAAATGCTCCGGCGACTTTCTCACGTCTCATGAACTTCGTTTTCATGGAATACCTCGATAAGTTCGTGGTAGTCTATCTCGATGACATTCTTATCTATTCCAAAACCGAGGAAGAACACGGAGAACATCTACGTCTTATCTTGTTGAAACTCCGAGAACACCGTCTCTACGCCAAGTTCTCCAAGTGTGAATTCTGGGTTCCTAAAGTATCCTACCTTGGTCATGTCATCTCTTTTGAAGGCATTTCTGTGGATCCAGAAAAAGTGAAGGCCATTGTTGAATGGTTGCCTCCTACATCGGTGAAACAAGTCAGGAGTTTCCTTGGCATGGCTAGCTATTGCCGTCGATTTGTTGAGAACTTCTCCAAAATCGCTAAGCCTCTCACCGATCTTACAAGGAAGGATAGAAAGTTTCTTTGGACTCCAAAGTGTGATGAGAGTTTCAATCTCTTGAAAGCTAAACTCACTTCTACTCCTATTCTAGTTGGACCAGACACTTCCAAACCTTTCCAAATATTCTGCGATGCATCTCTTCAAGGATTAGGCGCAGTCCTCATGCAAGAACGCAAAGTTGTGGCTTATGCATCTCGCCAGTTGCAGCCTCATGAGCTCAACTATCCTACAAATGATCTTGAACTTGCAGCAATCATGTATGCCCTCAAGGCTTGGAGACCTTATTTGTTGGGGCACAGCTGTGAGATATTCACTGATCACAAGAGTCTCAAATATCTCTTCACTCAACCAGACTTGAACCTCAGGCAAACAAGGTGGCTTGAGAAACTCTCAGATTACGATCTTACCATCTCTTACACTCCAGGCAAAGCTAATGTAATGGCTGATGCTCTCAGTCGCAAGTCCTATTGCAACAACCTCATGGTTGAGGACATCCAACCTCCTATTCATGAAGAATTCAAGAAACTAAATCTTCAAGTGGTTCCCTCTGGTTATCTTGCAAACTTGATTGCCACTCCTACACTTGAGGATAAGATCCGTGCCGCACAGTTGCGTGATTCTGGTGTCAAGAATATCAAAGACAACATTGGCAAGGATAAGTACAAGAGTTTCTCTCTCGATGACAAGGGTACCTTGCTGTTTGAAGAACGCATTGTAGTGCCCAAACTTGACAGCTTAAGAGAACTCATTCTCAAGGAGGCTCATGATACTCCGCTTTCTATTCACCCTGGCAGCACAAAGATGTACCAGGATCTCAAGTCAATCTATTGGTGGACCAGGATGAAGCGTGAAATTCCTCGCTATGTGTCTCATTGTGATGTTTGCTGTCGTGTCAAGGCAGTTCATCAGAGACCACCTGGACTTCTTCAACCACTGCAAATTCCTGAGTGGAAATGGGACAAGATCGAAATGGACTTCGTTACTAGGTTTCCAAAGTCCAAGAAAGGCAACGATGCAATCTTTGTTGTCATTGATCGTCTCTCCAAAGTGGCTCACTTCTTTCCAGTCAAAGAGACAGTATCAGCTAGTCAGTTGGCAAAACTCTATATGACAAGACTGGTTCCTTTACATGGTGTTCCTTTGGCAATAAGCTCAGATCGTGGAAGTATCTTCACTTCTCGATTTTGGGATAGCTTTCAGAAAGCCTTGGGTACCAAACTTCTGTTCAGCACAGCTTACCATCCGCAGACAAGTGGACAGGTTGAAAGAGTGAACCAAATTCTGGAGGATATGCTCAGAGCTTGTGTTATCTCCTTTGGCATGAAATGGGAGGATTACCTTCCGTATGCTGAGTTCTCCTACAACAACAGCTTCCAAGCAAGTCTAGGCATGGCTCCATTTGAAGCTCTCTATGGCCGCAAATGTAGAACTCCTCTCAATTGGTCTCAAGCTGGTGAACGTCCATTCTTTGGGCCGGATATTATCCAGGAGGCTGAAGAAAAGGTTCGCATCATTCGTGACAATCTGAAGATTGCCCAGTCTCGGCAGAAATGCTATTATGATAGCAAGCACAGGGACATGGTCTATGCACCTGGTGATCAAGCTTACCTTCGTGTCACTCCTCTGAGAGGCACGCAACGCTTTGCCATCAAAGGCAAACTCGCTCCGCGTTATGTTGGGCCTTTCAACGTTCTTTCAAGGCGTGGTGAATTGGCTTACCGTTTGGAACTTCCTCCAAACCTCTCCAAAGTGCACGATGTCTTCCACGTGTCACAACTCAAGAAGTGCTTCCAAGATCCAGGTCGTGCAGTTGATCATGGATCAATTGAACTTCGAGAAGATCTCTCTTATGTGGAACAACCGATTCGCTTTCTTGACGAAGCTGAACGTCGCACCCGTAACAACACTGTCAAGTTCTACAAGGTTCAATGGTCTCATCATTCTGACAAGGAAGCTACATGGGAACGTGAAGACCATCTCCGTGCCGAGTACCCCAACCTCTTTGTTGCTCCATGAAGAATCTCGGGGCGTGATTCCTTTGAGGGGGGGAGTGTTGTAACAGCCCAACTGTAACTTTCCTTTTTTTGTGTGCAATCATAATGGATATCATGTCATCATTCCATATGTGCTTGCATTTATTTAATTTTGTGCATCAAATTCAAATTACAAATTTAAATCCTTATTTTGAATTCAAATGTTTTCAAAATAAAATCATTTGAAGTTTCCAATTATTTTATAAATAATCAAATGAGATCTTAATATGACTTTTTGAAACTTGTAAAAATTATTCAAAAGTTCTTTTATGTCTCTTCTCTTATTTGTTTTACAAATACAAAATATCAGAAAGTTTATAAAAGAAAAAGAAAACACCAGGAGAAAAAAAAAATAGAACGGGCCGAGCTGGGCCACCAAGGCCCAACTCAGCCCACGACCCGTTCCACCCCTGTCATCGTCCCCGTACGGACGAGGGAGACCTCGCTTTCCAGCTCGGCTATGGAGCTCGCCCTCTCTGCAGCTCGCCCCCACGCCGAGCCCCACTGCCACCTCCTCCCTCTCTCTCTTTAAATCGACCGGAGCCGCAAACCCTAACCCCAATTTTCTCCTCCCCCGCCGCCGCTCGCTCCCTAGCTCCCGCTGTCGCCATGGAAACCAAAGTACTCCGTTCGTCGCCGGCGTGACCCCGACCACCGCTCGCCTCCTCCCTTCTCCGTCCTCGACACCGCAGCAGCCACGCCCCCTCCTCTCCTACCTCGACACCGCGGAGAGCAAGACAGCCGGCCTCTTCTTCCTCTTCTTCGACGACCGCCGCGGCTCGGCCTCCCCTCCCCGCACCACCCGCTCAGCCCCGACCGCCTAGAGCTCTTCCACCTCGCCAAAGATCTCCCTCGGTGAGCCGCAGTCAAGCCCCCTCCTTTCCCCTTTGTTTTTCGCCGCGGCTCGCTGGATTTTCCCATGACGCCGGTGAGCACGCCATGGACAAGCACGGGCCCGAGCGTGTCGAGGACGAACACGAGCACCCCACGTTTTCCCCGTCACTGCCGACCACGGGAACGGTTCCGGCACCCCTTGCCGCATCCAACACACACACGCACGCAGCGGCGCCGCCAGGAAGTGGCTGCCGGCGTCGATCTCTTCGCCGTCGTTCCCCTGTCTCCGTTCTTCGTCAGTTTCGTCAGAGAAACGGGAGCAGAGGACCTGCTTAACGTTCTAAAACAAAACCTATACTAAACCTAACACTAATCGCTACACTAACCTACTGGCTAACCGAGCGATCCATGCGAAGCGCGCGTCGCGCGTTCGATTCCTCCCGCGGGCAGTGGAAAAGAAGCCCCCTTTTTTTCCTCACCCGCTGACAGCGCGGGCCCACTGGTCAGCGACCGTGGAGGCCGCCGCGCGCGCCGAGTGCCCAGTCAGTGCCACGCGGGCGCCGGCCCCGCGCGTCAATGGCCCGGGGTGAGTTCCCCCCGGTGAGAAAAGTCCTGAGACATTTCTGCGCTACAGTTTTACACTGAGCCCCCTGCACTTACTGCTTTAGTGCTTTAGCCCCTCCCAGAAACTTTTCTATCACGAACAAGTCCCTACTTTTTGTAGTTTGGTCCAGAAACTTAAAACATTAATAACTTTAGTTTTATAACTCCAAATTAAATAAACTTTATATGTTTTCATATCAGAAAAATGTAATAAACATTAATATCATATTCTTATGTCATTTTGTATCATTTATTTTAAATGCTTAGTTTAAATTAACAAATGCAATTAATTAATTAAATATGGAGTATAAGGGGTAATAATTATATAATGTTCTAATTCCATTTAATATGCTCATATCCTTTTATACCATTCTCTTGCCATGCTAATAAATATTTATTTTGAGTTGAAGTTAAATAATTTGTAATCAAATACTAAATATGGAATGGGTTGGGCAATTAATTAATTAATGTCTCTTCCATTTTTAAATTAATTTGATCACCACTTCTGCTATATTAAGTAACATTTAAATTGTTGGCTACACAAATAACTTGCACCCTAATCTTTTGCCGGGATTCCATTCCCGCTTTAATATGACCTAATCATCTCATACAATATCGCATCATCATTTGTTTGCGCATTTCTCTGTATTGATTATTGTTTCCTATTGTCTATGTTTGGCTCTCTTTGGGTAGACGACGACGTGTCTGCTGCGAGTACCTACGATACTGAGGTTCCAGCTATCGTGCCAGGCTACGAGCTGCCAGGCAAGCTTCTGCTAACCGGTTACACGATTGTCGGGTTTTCATTCCTGCCTTTTGATCTATGCTATCCTAGTTATCGATTCTTGAATTGCGATCCCATCACATGTTTATCCTGCAGCCTATACAGCTATATCCCCACAACCCATAACCCCTTGCATGTTTATCTGTTGGCCCTTGCGAGTCGTAGTGCATGCTTAGGATTGGTTGAGCGAGTCGTTCCTTTGTCTTTATCTCATATGCTTAGTATGATATTTTGTTCTACTATAATAAACTGTTGTCTTATTTTGGGGTTCTATAATTAAAAGATAAGGCACCAGGCGGAAGGCCTTGCGAGGTGCTTTGTTCTGCTCAGTGTCGACCTAGGAACTGAGATTTTGTCCTCGGATCCAATTTTGAGCGCACTAACCACTTGTGGGTGGCCCAATGGAGCCCCCCTCGACTTTGAACGGATCCGCAGCTCGTCCATGTGCCGCAAGTAGTTCGGGTTTTCCATTCGCTCATATGCATGTGCATGATGATGATGATCGATGAGAGGTTACTTGATACGGGGGGTCATATAGGGGTGGTGCTCACGTAGCGGACAGTTCCTACTGTGGTTTGAGCCGCATGGTGCGCAGACACAAACTAATGAGTGCGCAATTGAGATTCGGCCGGACTCCTGACGCGGGTAACAACTCATATGGGTGGCACTTGGACTTGCTGTAGTGAAGGAATGAGTCGTGTTGAGAGGCCCTAACGGGTTGATCATGCGAGTATGGGTACTGTAGTGCACCCCTGCAGGGTATAATCTTATCGATGAGCCGTGTCCACGGTTATGGACGACTTTGGTGATGATGCTGGCTAACAAGATCTAGACAACTTACACTTAATCATTGTTAATTAATGTGACTACTAATATGTCATTACTTACACCCTAAATGGTAACTAAAATGGTTAAGTGTGAGTATTCCCGGATTGCTTCCTCATACTTGGTTGAGGGGGTTAATTCGAGAATACGTTATGACTGGTGTCAGTTGTAGGTGGCTATTTAAACGCTCTCTTATCCCTCTCTAATTAGACGGAAGTTTTAGCGTGTCTCTTTAGTTTACTAGTGCTGCTG
The DNA here is from genome assembly GCA_026929855.1 of Poa annua. Lineage (NCBI taxonomy): Eukaryota > Viridiplantae > Streptophyta > Magnoliopsida > Poales > Poaceae > Poa > Poa annua. Next base: position 101,574,197 of record CM049427.1, read on the forward strand.
CCGCTAAGTACACTTACCCCCATATTTTGGTAATCTTACAGTTTTGTAACCTGTTAGCTTAAGCTTGTTCGGTACGCTTCGGTGTATTGACCCGTTCGCGGGCTGTGGTTTTTCTGCAGTTGAGGATCCTTCACTCGACCAGTTGGGTGGATACTACGTGGAGTTTGACGACGAGAGCTACGACGAGTAGTTAGAGTTCCCCTGGGCTACTTCCTGGTGGACTGCGTGGATGGGCCTTCTTTTTCGTTTCGGCCTTGAGCCCTTTGCTTCTTGTCTGTACTCAGACCGGTTTGTTTCCGCTGCATGATGTAATGTTGGGACATGTGTCCTCTGATTGGTGCCATTTGATATATTTTTCTCAGTGAGAGCTTTTGGATATTATTTCCTTTCTTTGTGTCTTAGGTTTATTCTGTGGTTTCAACTTGTTAAAAATCCGACTCGTATACCATGTATGTATGGTTGAAGTATACGATTGGAAGACTTTTTGGGTTCTTGCGTGCACAATCTGGAAACGTATGTGACGTTGGGGTCGCCAAGAACTGTCGGCCGATGATCCATTCCGAGCATGGCCTGATTGTTTTCCTGGGATTGGTAACCCCTGTATGTTCTTGGTTGTGTGGCCCAACCGATACGTTTCGTTTGTGTAGCTTGAATTCAGGGTCTGACACGCGCCAGGCGCCGCCGCCTCTCGTGGACAACGGGGTCACCCCCGCCGTGAAAAGCGCGCCAACACCAAGCCGCAAGTGGAGCACCCCGAGAGAGAGCCCGAGCACCACGGGAAGGAGCACCCCGAGCTGCAGGCCAACGCAGAGTCCTCGCGCAGGACGCAGCACCAGAGCGCCTCCTCCCAGGGACGCGTGGATCCAGCTCCGCACACGGCCCTGCTCATGGCGCAAGAACTTCTCCGCTACCGGCCTACTGCTGAGGCTGACGAGCAGTGGCTGGAACGCCTCAACCACCTCGTCGGCATCGCCACCACTCGCCCAGCTCTGTCACGGACGATTGTGCACCACTCCCTCGTGGGCACGGCTGCGCATGACGCGCCTCCGCCACCTCCAGGACCTGCTCCGGCCGCGACACAGAGAGCCGCCTCGCACGCCTCCTCGCCGCGCGACTGCCAAATCGTGCAGCGCACCGCGCCAGACGCGCGCGTTGAAATGGAGCGCTAGCGGGACCGCTAGAACTGCCTCGTAGAGGAGATTGGCTAGGCGGGCCAGCAGAACCGTGCAGCTCTACAAAACGGAGTCGCCACGTACGCTCGAGCTGCATGGCGTTCACCCGCTCCCTGCGCCGCGTGGTCTGGCCCTAGAAGTTCAGGCCAGCCCTCCACACGGGCTACGACGGCTCCAGCAACCCCATCGAGTTTCTGCAGCTCTACACCACCTCCATCCAAGCTGCAGGAGGAGACGACAAGGTCATGGCCAACTGGTTCTGCCACGCGCTGTGCGACTCTGCGCTGTCGTGGCTCCTGAACCTCCCTGAGGACTCCGTGGGCACGTGGGAAGCGCTATGCAAGCAGTTCGTCGACAACTTCAAGGGCACGTACGAGCGCGCACTCACCCACAACGACCTGTGCAATGTGGTGCAGAAGAAGGATGAGACCCTCCCCAAGTACATCCAGCGCTTCAGCCAGGTGCGGAACAAGATTCCAAACATCCCTAACACTAAGATCATCGCTGCCTTCCGCGAGGGCGTCACGAACCACAGGATGCTCGAGAAGCTCGACATCCGCGACAAGCTCACCTCTTTGGTGAAGTTGTTTGACCTGGCGGACAAGTGCGCCAAGGCTAAAGGGGGACTCCTCTTTGTCAAGATGAGCTCGTGGGGAGACGACCCTGGCGACGGATCCAAGAGCCACAAGAAGAAAGAGGAGCCCAAGCGCATGGCCACCGCAGTCCTCGCGGCAGAGCCTGACGCGAAGGGCTCTCCCAGGAGCTCCCCCGAGCTTGGCGAGAAGGAGGACGACCATCCATTCTGCGTCTACCACAACAGGCGCGGCCACTCTACCAGGCCTGCTTCGACCTCAAGAGGCTAAGCAAGGAGCGCAGACAGGCTGAGGGCAGCGGCAGCCGCGGTCGAGGTCTCGGGTACCACGGAAGCGGACGCAAAGGCCGCTACCAGAAGTCACCTGGCACACAAGCCAACGCCGCCGAGAAAAACGGCAACCTCCCTGACGAGGAAGATGGAGGCTACCAGGCCCCAAGAGGCGCCATGGCCTGCATCCTTGGCGGGGCTCAGGCGCACAAGTCGAACAACCAGTTCAAGCGGTTCGCTCGCGAGCTCAACGCCGCGCTCCCCACCGTCGAGACCTCCAGCCCCCTCAAGTGGTCGCAGTACACCATCGCCTTCGACGCACAGGACCACCCAGGGTCCACCAAGACTGTTGGCACCCTCCCACTAGCTTGCTCCCCCACCATCAACAACATTGCCGTCACCAAGACGCTCATCGATGGAGGTGCTTGCCTAAACGTCATCTCCATCGAGACTTTCGAGACGCTTCAAGTGCCCTACGAGTGGCTCATGCCCTCTAGGCCCTTCACGGGAGTCACCAACGCCTCCATTGAGCCTCTGGGGCAAGTCCGCCTCGCTGTTACCTTTGGCACGCAGAAGAACTACCGGACCGAGCTCATCGACTACGACGTCGCGCGCATCGGCTTGCCGTACAACGCCATCCTCGGCTACCCCACCCTCGCGAAGTTCATGGACGTCACTCATCATGCCTATAACATGGTCAAGATCCCCAGCAGCACTGGCACCATCTCCATCCACGGCCACGTCCCTTATGCCACGCGCGTCGTCGAGACGGCCTACAAGGCAGCCGCCATGGCATTTCTGGCTGCAGAGGACATGGAGCCTCTCGAGAGGGCCAAGAAGAAGAAGTTGTTGTTCTCTCGGGAGCCAGCTTCCACGAAGAAGGTCTCCCTGAGCACCAGCAGCTCGGGGGCTGAGGGCTAGCGTCACCATTGGCGCTGCTCTGCCTCCCAAATAGGAAGGCGTGCTCATCGCCTTCCTCCAGGCAAACTCTGACATGTTCGCATGGACTCCGTCAGAGATGTCCGGTGTACCGAGGGAGGTGATCGAGAACCACTTAGTCGTGTGTCCAAACGCACGCCCCGTCAAGCAAAAGGCAAGAAATCAAGCCCCCGAGAAGCAAGCATTCATCGTCAAAGAGGTCGAGAAGCTCAAAGCGGCAAACGCTATCCGCGAAGTCACGCACCCCACTTGGCTTTCCAACGGCGTGGTTGTCCCAAAGCCCACCGGGTGAGGTCGCCTCTATATCGACTACACTGATGTCAAGAAGGCCTGCCCCAAGGACCCTTACCTCATGTCGAGAATCGCCCAGATCGTGGACTCCACGGCAGGCTGCGACCTACTCTGCTTTCTCGATGCCTTCTCTGGTTATCACCAGATTAAGATGGCTAAGGAAGACGAGGAAAAGACGACATTCCTCACCCCTTGTGGTGTGTATTGCTATGTCTGCATGCCCTTCGACCTGAAAAACGTTGGCGCCACCTTCCAGAGGCTCATGAGGATAACCCTTGGCGAGCAAATGGGCAGAAATGCAGAGGCCTACGTCGATGACATCGTCGTCAAGTCTCGAGAGGGAGATACTCTACTCAGGGACCTTGAAGAGACCTTCGCCATCCTGCGCAAGGTGAACATCAAGCTCAACCCCGCCAAGTGCGTCTTCGGATTGCCTTCAGGCAAATTGCTTGGTTTCCTTGTGTCCCACCGTGGCATAGAGGCAAATCCTGATAAGACTAAGGCCATAGAGGAAATGCAGCCTCCCCGCCGGCTCAAGGACATGCAACGCCTGGCAGGCTGCATGGCCATCTTGGGCCGCTTCATCTCCAAGTTCAGCGAGAAAGCCCTGCCTTTCTTCAAAATCATGAAGAGATCTGGCACCTTCAAGTGGAAGCGTGAAGCGGAAAAAGCCTTTGAGGACTTGAAGAGGTACTTGGTCAGCCCACCAGTCATGGTTGCCGCAAGGACAGGCGAGCACCTGAAGCTGTATATATCAGCCACTCCACAGACCGCCAGCGCTGTCCTGGTGGTAGAAAGAGAAGAGCCAGTCATCCACAAGAAGAGTGCAACCACTCCAAAGCCAAAACCGCCTGACGAAGAGCTCGGCAAAGGGGAAGGCCCAAAAACCCACCGCCAGGCCCAGAGCCACAAGCTGAGCCTGCCCTAAGTCCTGATCTTGCCAAGAAGCCTGACAAGGCTCCACAGGCTGATCTCGCCAAGAAGCTTGACGAGCCTCCACAGGATGATCCCGCCAAGAAGCCTGAAGAGCCTCCACATGCCAACCCTCTCGAGGGCCCTGAAGAGCCTCCCAGGCAGACAACGTTGCGCCTAAATTGACAACCCTTGTCGAGCATCCCGTCTACTTCGTCAGTACAGTACTGTGGTACGCTCGGGAACGGTACACAATGCAGCAGAAGCTCCTCATTGCGCTCGTCTTCGCCTCAAGGAAGTTGTGACACTACTTCCAGGCACACCCCATCACGGTGGTCACCTCAGTTCCCCTGGAGCAGATCCTTCGCAACCCTAACGCCACAGACCGTGTCTCGGGATGGAACATAGAGCTACAACCATTCAACTTGCGCTTCGATACCACAAGGGTCATCAAAGGAAGAGCGCTGGCAGACTTCGTCGCCGAATGGACTGATCCAACCCCTGAAGAGCCTCTAGGAGAAGAGCCAGAGCCCTCTGGAGAGAAAATGTCCAGCCACTGGAATATGAAGTTCGACGGAGCTTTCGCCTGCCGCCATGGTGGGGCTGGCGTCGTCCTGATCTCACCCAATGGCGACAAACTCTATTATGCGGTCCAGCTGTGCTTCGGAATCGACAAGATCTCAACATTGCTGAGTACGAGGGTTTGCTCGCCGGCCTACGTGCCGCCATCGCTCTACGCATCAAGCACGTGCTCATCAAGGGCGACTCCCAGCTGCTCGTCAACTTCTCCAACAAGAGCTACAAGCCTAAGGACGACCACATGGCTGCATACCTTGAAGAGGTCCGCAGGCTTGAGAAGCACTTCAGGGGCATGGAGCTCATGCACATCCCAAGGAAGGAAAATCAAGATGCTGATGATATTGCCAAGCGCGCATCAAGGAGGCAAGCTAAGCTGCTCGTCGTCTTTAAAGAGAGACTCGTCACGGCATCCATAAAGCAACCTCAAGAGGCCATGCCGCAAGCACAGACGGAGTGCTCCCGCCACCACCTACAACTGGGGCTCCCGACTGCGGCCCCCAGATAGTGGAGCGCATGTTGCTCACAGAGGTGCATCAAGAAACAGGCTGGATCGACGAGCTCAAGGATTATCTCGCCAAGGGAATCTTCCCCGAGGAAGATGTCGAAGTAGAGCAAATCGCTCGCCAGGAAATATCCTACCACATCCTCAAGCGAGATCTCTACCGCAAACGCCCAAATGGCATCGCGCTCAAATGCGTCCCTCCTGAAGAAGGAAAGAGCTTGATCAAGGACATCCACAGCGGGGAAGGCTGCCACTATTCGTGCGCCCGCACCCTAGCAGGCAAGGTCTTCAGGAGTTGTTCCTACTGACCGCAAGCACTTCTGGATGCAGTTCACATCGTTCAAGATTGCGAATCCTGCCAGTTCCACGCCAGGCAAATCCATCAGCCCGCGCTTGGAATTCAAACCATCCCGCTCTCCTAGCCGTTCGCGGTCTGGGGCCTAGACATCTTGGGACCATTCCCAACAGCGCAAGGGAGCTATCGCTACCTCTTCGTGGACATCGACAAGTTCACCAAGTGGCCCGAGGTTGAGGTGACCCGCACGATTCCAGCAGGCGCAGCGGTGAAGTTCATCCGAGGCCTGGTCTGCCGCTTAAGAGTGCCTAATCTCATAATCACCGACAATGGCTCGCAATTCACAAGCGGCATCTTCAGGGCTTACTCTGAGAAACTGGGCATCAAGCTCTGCTTTGCCTCGGTACCTCACCCGCAGAGCAATGGCCAAGCCGAGCGCTCAAATGCAGAAGTCCTCAAGGGCTGAAGGACCAGGACCTTCAACATCCTCAAGGGCCACGGCAAGGGCTGGATCAGCGAGCTCCATTCGGTGCTCTGGTCCATCCGCACCACACCGCCCAAGCCTATGGGAGAAACATCGTTTGCCCTCGTCTACGGAGCCAAAGCAATCCTCCCTACAGAGATCAAGCATGGATCCCCACGGGTCCTTCCCTTTAATGAGGACGAGCAAGAGGATCTCCACAAAGACGACATGCTGCTTCTCGAAGGACTACGCCGCCGTGCCGCCCTCCGGGCGGCAAAGTACCAGCAGGACCTGCGACACTACCACAGCTGCAACGTGCGCTCGCGGACCCTGGAGACATGCGATATCGTCCTCAGGAGGATCCTCTCCAGGGAAGGCCTCCACAAGCTGTCACCCATGTGGGAAGGCCCCTACAGGGTCACCCACATCGCCAGGCCTAGCGTGGCTCGCCTCGAGACTCAAGACGGCATCCCCGTCAAAAATCCGTGGAACATCATGAGCTTATGCAAGTTCTACCCGTGATCATTGTCACGTCGAGGCATCTAGCTGAACAGGTAGCTTATGGCTCCACCTCCAAGCATTTTTTTGTCTATAGAGGTTAAAAGCTCACGGCTTAAACATCCAAGCCCCAAAGGCTTCTCTCGAGGGTCAACCCTCCGAGCTCTCCATGTAACGAGCCACCTCAGGCCGTAGAGAGTCTATGCCACTAATGGGTGGTCCCCATGCCTCGTCATGGTCAAATACATTAACTTGGCAACTCCAAGCATAATGAGATAATTTCGTTCCTAAGTGAACTTTGCGCTACGGCGTCGTTATGCAATATTTTGGTGGTGAGTTTATTCCCGCATTATTGTTTTTTCAATGTGCTCTTATATCTTTCTCCATGCGCACCTCGCGAGCAGGGGCTGAGTACGGTGCCAGTGCCTCAAATGACACACCAGCAGCACTTCAAAACCCAAGGATCCGAGCTCTGACTCGAGGGCAAGCTCTCACAAACACGCCATCTCTTCAAAGGACCTTGGTACTTACTGTCCAAATGAGGAACGTCTGAGGAGACCTATAAGTGCGCATGAGTTCCCACTACAGTGTACAAGCATCTGGGTTCGCCTCTCTAACATCTACAGGGATTAAGTGTCCCTGCAAGCCTGAGGAGCAACAAGGGAAAAGCCCTTGAGGAGGACCTCCTCGCCAGGCGAAAAACCTCTACAGGGAAAAAGCCTCGAGAAGCTAAGTCCCACACTCGTGCCTCGAGAGCCTCTTTTCCACCACAAGCCTTTGTCTGTCCCTCGAGCAATTTCATTTTTCCTTGTGTTCATGGACTACTCGCACGTCTAAAGGGGGGCACTTGAGCATCGCGACTCAGGGCTCTTACCTCTCCATGCATACCGTAGTGGTGGAGTCATAGCGCGAAGAGACGGGTCCTAGCGATGCAGAGAAACCATAGACATGAAAATAAGGCAAAGGGGGCCTCTCGAGGGGCACACAAGCTAACATAAAATCGCTCAAAGAGTATATTACATGCCCAAAATGCATAGTGTCTAAACATAAAACTGTTTCAGATACCAGCGCTCAAAGGCGCAATAAGAAGGCTCAGGCGGAGTCCCGTCATGCTCCTCCTCCGCAACACCCTCCTCCGTCTCTGCAAGGGCGGCCTCCTCCTCGCTCTCCTCTGCAGCAACCTCTGCGCACTTGAAGCGGTTGCAGAAGGCGTCGACCTGCTCGCGGAGGGAGTTGGAGACCCGCCACACATCGTCGCCCTGGCGAGCCTCGTTCACGGTGGAAAGGTCGAAGCCCGGCGTGAGGAGCCTGAGGTTGGTGAAGATGCAGTCAACGACCACCCCAGGAGCGCGCGGCTCTCGACCTCGATCACCTCGCGGAGTTCAGCGGTGGGATTCTCAAGCGCCGCCATTGTATTTCTTAAAACCTCAATATCTTATTTGACAAATGTGTAACAAACTTTCAAACCATTTTATTGAAAGAGAAATAGTTTCCTTATAAGAAAATGATTTCAACCACTTAGCCATATCTATTCATATATTCAAGACTATTTAAAATGGTATAATTGCCAAATGGTTTTCACTCTTTCACCTGAGTTCAAACATTGTTTTGGAAATTATTAGCCTATAGTTTATAACTTTAAAACTTCATATATTTTATAATTAATAAATTATCCAAATAAGCACTTCATTGACTTAAATTATTTTCATTAATTTTCAAAAACATAAAATGATTTTCATGACTATATTTAATATAAGAAATGAAATAAATCCATAATCGTTTCCAAAGGTATTATATGGAGTTTTCGAATAATTGATCATATGATGAAACTTAATGGTGCACAAAATAATGTGAATTAAAAATGAATACTCTATAATTCCCTTTCAATTCAAATATATGTGTTATGTTATTTAATATTATACTAAAGCCAAAAATGAATTTAGTATTTGAAAATGAGTTAAATAATTTGAACTCAAACATATTTCAATGTGGGTATTTTTACAAATTTTATTTAGCCAAAAGAAAATTTTATTAGGCTTTAATTTAAAATTTGACATTAAGTATCAAATTAGTATTAAACCAATATTTCAAAATTATTAATTTTAAAAAAGTTTTCAAAACATGCCCACAACTGGTTTAACACAAATATATTGTTTTTACAAATTTATAGAAATTTATTTGACTCCATTTGGATGTTTAAATCAAAAGTTAAAAAAGAAATCAGAAAAAGGAAAAATAAAATTCCTTGTGACGTCATCGCTGACGTCACCCTTTCTTCCTCCTCCGGCCGAAAATCGCGCCTCCAATCTGGTTTCCCCCTTCGGCCTATATAAACCCCCGCACCCTCCTCCATCTTTTGCCCCAAACCCTAGCAGCTAAGACGCCGCCAGGCCGCCATATTAGCTCGCCGGACTCTGCCATAGCCGCCGCCATTTTTCTTTGTTCCCCGGCGAGGTGAGCCTTCCCCGAGCCCGAAACCTCCTCCATCCTCCTCCCCGTGTCTTTGCGCTTGTCCCTGACCCCTCCTCCTAACTTTTCCGCAGCGAAATAATCGAACCCGAGCACGCCCGAAGCTCGCCGACGCCCAACGCACTCCGGCCACTCCTCCACGCCGTTCCAGGACGGGCTCGAGCACACCGTCTATACCATCGCCTCCCCCGCGACACGCCGCACCCGAAGCCGTCCTCCTTGAGTCCGGGGGTGCACCGGAACCACCGGACCGTCCTTGACAAGCAGATGTAGATGGTGTTAGGTGGAACGGGGCAAGCACGGTGGGAAGGAAAATGCTTCTGAAAGATCTCGTCTCATTCTTCTCCTTTTCCTTATCACTATAAATGTGTAAAGGATAGTTTGGGGTTAATGGGTACAATGGTGAACATGCACAACCTCTTCAGAGTGTAAAACTAAGTTCTTAGACGTGTCCCCAGGACGGACAATTTGAGCAGCTGATCACGGACGTCAACGGAGAATTCCACCATTCCAACTTCAAAATTAAAACTTGATGGGTGAACAAGGGTAGAATGAGACAGTGGTTTTCATGCCACAAATGTCTCGAATAGAAGAAAAGTGTTTTCCAAAGAGATAGGAAAAATTGGCTTTATGCAAAATAGCCTTGAACTCCACCAGCCAAATAAGCATATAGGTTATTAGAGTTATTCCACTAAGTGTCCACCATAGTGTCACTATGGAATCTGACCCCGTTGTTGCTATATTTTTCTGATTGCAGATTGATCATTTGACGAGTGAGGTTTCGATTAAAGGTTTCAAGTCTGCAACCAACATGTTTTCGCCTGTGGCAACATGAAAATGATGGAGAGTCACTGCTATTGTAATTCCGCAGTTTACTCTTTTAAAAGCTAGCTTTGTGCTATGCAACTTGTATTGAATATTTTGTAAGTCTGGATCATCGATGTAATAAAATTGATACTTTGTTGTCATATTACATCGTAAACTGTGTGTGCAAACGAATCGATCCAGTGATTTGCACTATACACAGGTATCTGACTTATTTTAAGTGCAGGTACGCTACATATGGTATCAGAGCACTGGGTTGCCTGTAGGTTCGAAACCCTAGGTTTGGATAGAAATAGGATTTGACCATATTTTATTCAGTTTTCTGAAAATAAAACTTTTTATTTTATCTTCCTCATACTCTCATCTACTATCAACCTTCTGAAAATACCTTATCTTACTCTAGATGACCATGTTCCTTAGTCTAAGTCTGATTCTTCTGCTGAATGAAAGGCTACAATTCATCTTGAAGTTCTACGTGCATGGAACACTACCGAAAGACCTAGATTCGGCCAACACTTCGAAGATATATAAGAAAGTTGAACAAGAAATTGAAGCACTCACAAAAGGAGGTAGATTTGACCACCACTTAAATAAAACGACGTTACCGTCTTAGTGTATTGATCATATCAACTTGGTTATATGACAATACTAGATTGTTTGTTTGTTTGTCGTGAAACTTGCTTGATGTTTGTTAGATGTTGATTGATTATGTTAGAGATTGGTTGCCTTGTTTTGTTTTATTGAACTAGGATTCCTTCATAGTACCTATAATTCAAATTCATTTATTCTCTAAACCAAACAGATGTCTCACCCCAATGCCAACACAAATGATTTGCGCACAACTATGCGACTATTATTAGAGAACTAGAGTCAGTTGTGGAATTTGATAAATGACCACCTGCCTAAGATTGATCCAACCCCTAGTGGGTTTGAAGAGAGTCTTATGACCAAACCGAATGCATGCAAAACTTGTGGAGAGATAGGACATACGTCCAACGAGTGTCCTGATGAGTGTCCCCATGGTCATACCAGACATCTAGTTAAAGGATGCCCCACAAGTCAGGTTACTTGCTTTTTGTGTGAAGGAACAAATCATGTCCCAGTATAGTGTGAACTTTATCCCTTGGTGCAACAAGTTATCCATCAAACCAAGGAAGGAATGCAACAGTCTCTCATGAAGACCCTGGAGGAACAAGGACAAAAGGTTAAATCCAAGAAAGATCTTAGCCACATAAGTTGCTACAAGTGCAAACATAAGGGACATTACGATGATAAGTGCCGAGAGTGGAAGAAGGATAAATCTCTCCAAGGACCAAGTGGAAAAAGTGAGTGCTATAACTTGCCGTATCACCACATACCATTGCATTTTGAATAGTAGTACACTCTACATCAGAAAAGTAAGCAAGATTAAACAAAATTTCTAGACTGACTACCAAAAATTTCTTTTAAGGGTGGTAGCCCACCTAGTTAATTCAAACCGAGTTGCTTAAACCCAGTTAAAATCAAACCCAGTTGCCTCAACCCGGAGATCCCAAACCATATTTGTTTCTAACCTCCCAATCACAAAAATCATGTGACGCCCGAAAATCGGTACTATGTAGATTTAAGCGATCCCGCCGAAATCCGCATAATAACGATTTTAGGTCGCCCACCAGACATAATGTGCATGCCAAAACATGCGCATTATGTGGGTGGAATTGTGATAACATTACAGCACTTCCGATACATCCACAAATACAACAAAGATATAATTACAACAACGACTCGAACGAGTCAAGATACAAATGATACAATACAAAGATTCAAAAGACAGCGGAAGCAAAATAGTATCCGATTACGGATAAGATACAAATTGGACTAAGAGTCCTGAAGATAAGCAATGGCGCCATATCCCTGCCCAGCCAAGCCGGAGGGATTCCCAAGCTAACGTCGTCAGACTTCAAACCTGTTAACTGCACATAAAGCACAACCCAAAAGAGGGTCAGGGCACTCCCTGGCAAGCAAAACCGACTTGCCTACTTTCTACACCATATCCCAAAATATAGGGGAGGTGGACTTAGCGGTAGCAGCACTAGCATCCTAAAGAGACACGCTAAAACTTCCGTCTAATTAGAGAGGGATAAGAGAGCGCATAAGATAAACATCTACAACCAACACCAATCATACCCATTCTCGGATTAACCCCCTCAACCTAGTATGAGAAAGCAATTCGGGAATACTCACACATTTAACAATTTTAGTTACAAGTTATTGTGAAAGTAATTCTATATTACTAGGCAGGTTAATTAACAATGATTAGGTGTAAGTTGTCTATGATCTTATTAGCCAGCATCATCACCAAGTCGTCCATAACCGTGGACACGGCTCATCGATAAGATTATACCCTGCAGGGGTGCACTACTAGACCCGTACTCGTTCGATCAACCCCAAAAGCAAAGCCAGAAGGTAGGGCATCTCAACACGGAGAATCTCTTCTCTACAACCCATCCAGGGAACCGCATGATTGTGTGCACGACTAATCAGGTCCAGTGCCCGCACGATCGACCTTCATAGCACTCTAAGAACGTGCCACCCTATATGAGAATCGACTACTCCATCATCGTGAGATCGTTAGGTAACCATATGCATGCATCAAATGGAAAGCCCGAACTACTTGCGGCGCCCTGGATAAGAAGCGGATTAGATCGAAGCCACGGGGGGGGGGCTCCATAGGGCCTCCCACAAGCGGTTAGTGCGCTCAAAATTGGATCCGAGGACAAGAACTAAGTTCCTAGGTCGACACTTAGCAGAACAAAGCACCTCGCAAGGCCTTCCGCCGGTGCCTTATCTTCTAATTATAATACCCCAATATAAGACAACAATTTATTAAGCTAGAATAACCTATCATGCTAAGCAGGTGAAATAAATAAGACATACAGACGACTGGCACAAACAACTCTAAGCATGAGCTACGACTCGCAAGGCAAACAGATAAACATACAACAAGTTATGGGATGTGGGGGTGAAGCTGTATCGGCTGCAGGATAAACATATGATGGGATCGCAATTCAAGAATCGTAACTACGATAGCATAGACCAAAAGGCAAGGATGAAAGACAATGTATAGGTATACAAGCAAACTTTGCTTGCCTGGAATCCCGCATGGAAGCAGATCTTGTCGATGCTCACACATCTCAACGTTGTATCCGCGAAGAAGCAACAAAACTGGAAAGCGTAAAAGATGCATTTTACAACTACGACAAAAGATCCAGCATGATCATATGAGAATGATGCATGGCATGGCAAGATGCAATACAGTGCAGGTAATCCAAATTAAGCGGGAAAACAACCCCGGCAATTAATATTTAGGTGCAAGTTATTTATTTACCAGCAATATTAAATGTTGGTTAACATGGCAACACATGGCATGGGTGATCTAATTAAATTAAATGGAATAGGGCATTATATATTTATTACCCCTAACATTCCATATTTAATTATTTAGTTGCAATTAACAAATTATACTAACCAATTAAAATAAGAGATGCAAAATGGCATACAAATGGCATATTAATATTCCTTGCATTTTTCTGATACAAATACATATAAAGATTATTTTATTTGAGTTTATAGATTTAAAGTTATTAACATATTAAGTTTAGGGGTGTTCTACAAATAGGCAGGGACCTGTTGGTGATGGAAAAGTTACTGTGAGGGGCTAAGGCACTGAACCCGAAAGTAGAGGGAGTTTGGTGTAATTCTGCAGCGCAGCTTTTGTCTGAGAACTTTTCTCACCGCGCAGAGGGCTAGCCAGAGAGGCTGTCATGCGGGTCCAGGTGACACGCGGGCGTGGGCTCGCTGCGCTGGCCCGAGCGGTCGCTGACCGGTGGGCCAGGCCTGTCAGTGACAGGCAGGAAAAAAAGGTGGCCTTTTTATTCTAACGCGGCAGGGGAGGGATCAAACTCGCGACTGCGCGCACGGGAGGGCGATGCGCTGCGCTAGCCGCTGGAGTTGTTGTGTGTTTGTGTTAGTGTAGGAGCTCGTAGGTTTAAGTAGCTAGTCGAGGTGCAGTTTTCTAACAAAACTGAAACCGATCGGATCCAGAGACAATGGGTGCAGTGCTCGCCGGCGACGACCGTTCCTGGAGGTGCCGCAGACGGCGTGTGCGTGCGGGGATGCGGGGAACAGTGGCGCAACTTTCGTTGGTGTCCAGAGGCAAAGGAAAAAAGTCGGCGGCTCGTGCTCGTGCGCAACAATGGCGGAAGTGGTGGCCGGCGGACACACCCGTGGATGGTTTCGACGAAACACGACGGAGACGAGAGGGGGAGCAGGGGAAAACGAACCAGGAGCTCACCTAGAGGATCCCGGAGGAATCGTTTGTGCTCGGGGAGGTTCGGCGACGATGAATTTCGACGGCGGAGCTCGCCGACCGCGGGGAAGATGGAGACGCTCTCGTCGAACACAGTCGTCCTCGGCGCGATTCCTTGCACGTAGAGGAAGGAGACGATGTCGCGCAGCTTCTGGGACGGACGGATCGCCCTCGACGGCACCCTAACCATGGCTCGACGGTGAGTCTCCGGTGAGCTTTTTTGGTGGAAGAAACATAGAGGGGATCGGAGGGGGAGAAGAAGAACATAGGAGGAAGTGGCGGCGGATGGGGAGAGGGAGGAGTGGGGGTAGGGTTAGGATTCAGGCAGAGGAGGGGCTAAGTAGGAGGAGAGGGGAGAGCACATGGGGGGCTCCATGGCCACGGTGGAAAGGGGGAGTTGTTCGTCTCGTTCGACTGTACGGAGAAGAAAGCTGCGGTGGGCCAAGAGTGGGCCAGAAGTGGGTTGGGTTCAGCCCAGGTAGGCCTGTCTCCCTCTGTTTTTTTATTTTTTCATTTCTTTTCTTTTTATTCTTTACTTTTTTGTGTTTGTTTTTAAAACAAAATTAGAAGAGAAAGAATATATAAACTTTTTACAAATATTTATAATTTCAAATACACAATTTAACATATTAGTTTGAATATTTGAAAAGAGTTTAAATATCACATTTAAATTAATTTGATTTGCAATTAGATTTAAAAGTGTAATTTGTATTTGAAGGGTGTGAATCAAATTTAAATGCAATAAAATAAAAGAAGTGACAAATGCATGATAATGTGATGTCATGATGAAGCAAAAAAAGAAAAACAACAAAAATCTAAATTGGGATAAATCCCGGGGGGTTACAATCGACACCACTAACAAGGGATCGCGTCCCGCGATCCGTGCCGAGACCACAAGAAGAGAGGGATAACTACCGAGTCTTCCGATTTCTTGATGAACTCCTCGACACCACTAACAAGGGATTGTTGCTCCACCTTGAAATTCTCGACACCACTAACAAGGGATTGTTGCTCACGATGAAGATGACTCCGAAAGGTCGAACCTAATAGGATAAAAGGCAAGAAATCGTCCACCCACACGTAGGATCCTAAAACTTTGAAAGTTGGATAGGAGAAGAGACTCCAAAACAAATAAGATAAGAAGAGAAAATAAAATAGAGGTAAGGAATAAATAGAAACCTATTGAGACCATTTCAAAAATAATTTTAGTCAAATAGTTTTCGACACTCTAGAAACAACGACCGTTAGCGAGGTTATCCTACAAGGTTTTGCGGACCCGCTGCTTCGATAACCAATCGTATCGAAACAACAAGGAGATCGAAACCAAGGCTCTGATACCACTTGGTGACGCCCGAAAATCGGTACTATGTAGATTTAAGCGCTCCCGCCGAAATCCGCATAATAACGATTTTAGGTCACGCACCAGACATAATGTGCACGCTGAAACATGCGCATTATGTGGGTGGAATTGTGATAACATTACAACAGTGCCGATACATCCACAAATACAACAAATATATAATTACAACAACGACTCGAACGAGTCAAGATACAAATGATACAATACAAAGATTCAAAAGACAGCGGAAGCAAAATAGTATCCGACTACGTATAAGATACAAATTGGACTAAGAGTCCTGAAGATAAGCAATGGCGCCATATCCCTGCCCAGCCAAGCCGGAGGGATTCCCAAGCTAACGTCGTCAGACTTCAAACCTGTTAACTGCACATAAAGCACATCCCAAAAGAGGGTCAGGGCACTCCCTGGCAAGCAAAACCGACTTGCCTACTTTCTACACCATCTGCCAAAATACAGGGGAGGTGGACTTAGCGGCAGCAGCACTAGCAACCTAAAGAGACACGCTAAAACTTCCGTCTAATTAGAGAGGGATAAGAGAGCGCATAAGATAAACATCTACAACCAACACCAATCATACCCATTCTCGGATTAACCCCCTCAACCAAGTATGAGGAAGCAATTCGGGAATACTCACACATTGAACATTTTTAGTTACAAGTTATTGTGAAAGTAATTCTACATAACTAGTCAGATTAATTAACAATGATTAGGTGTAAGTTGTCTATGATCTTATTAGCCAGCATCATCACCAAGTCGTCCATAACCGTGGACACGGCTCATCGATAAGATTATACCCTGCAGGGGTGCACTAATGGACCCGTACTCGTTCGATCAACCCCAAAAGCAAAGCCAGAAGGTAGGGCATCTCAACCCGACAAATCTCTTCTCTACAACCCATCCAGGGAACCGCATGATTGTGTGCACGGCTAATCAGGTCCAGTGCCCGTGGGATCGACCTTCTTAGCACTCTAAGAACGTGCCACCCTATATGAGAATCGACTACTCCATCATCGTGAGATCGTTAGGTAACCATATGCATGCATCAAATGGAAAGCCCGAACTACTTGCGGCGCCCTGGATAAGAAGCGGATTAGATCGAAGCCGCGGGGGGTGTAACATCCCAGAACTAAGGGTCCAGAAATAGAGTGGACGCAGGAGTGTGCATTGCATTCATGCATCAGAAAATCCGGATAATTTTCGCGCATTTAATTTTCAAAACACTAAGTGATTGAAGTTTCACTAGAGTTGGTGGAATTGAAGAAGATCATCAATTTGAGCGCTATAAACTTTGAGATGATCTTGGCTTAAACCTTATTTTGGGGTAAAGAGATACACGATGAGAGGTTACACCAAATTAATACAAAACTTGTTACATCAAAACAATATTTAAGAGTTAATGACCAAAACAACTGTTCTTAGTTATTCTCTGATCATCTATTCTTATCAATTGTGCTAGACATATTTCTAGTACATGGAAACCATGACATTCCTGGAGACCAATTGAATTACCTAAAGCTTAACCTAGATCTTCCACCTTTATCTTGACATCATATTTCCTTATCTCCCAATCTTCTCGAAGGCATCAACAATAGAAGATATCGAGAAGGGAAGAAATACAACAAGAAGACATAGAGAAGCATTCATTTGATGGACATAGGAGTGTTATGCCAATCTATCAGGAAGAACTGGAACTCTTACATCCTAATCCATCCATGTTATTACCTCTGGAAATGATATGACATTACAATGTTAGTGTTATATAGAAATAGGTTGATAACAGGCTTTGCAACCTTGTTGACAACTCATTTTGGTATGCACAAACAATGGAGTGCCATATACACATGAATAGTAGGATAGATCATCTAGTACATCAAGATCTTGGATGTCATAAAATACACATACATTCACATACCACCAACCAAGAAAGTTGGCTTGGTTAAATTGAATTGTCCTCACCACAAGGGTGAGACAAGTGATGTTGGAAATTCAATACATAACAAGTGTCCTGAATATCTACTTCTAGTTCTGAAGGATCTATGCCAAAGTTAAGTCACATATGGATTTATGGTGTTTCTCCAAGGGGATCATAACCAAAGAGAAAGTAATGCCAAGTCATAAGTGTATATAATCAATATACATATCTCAGAGTCACATGTATCAACTCTCCTGACCATGTGAATGAAGGATTATATAAGAGAGGATCCACAAGATCACTAATGGATAATCATCCAATGGTTGAACCAAGAATTCATTCTCAACAAAAGATAATCTTGGACATATGCAAATTAATCATCTAGAAGCATTAGCTGATATATGTTCAAGAACACCCATTTCACAAACTCAAATATATCTATTATTAGATATATTCTTAATAGATTAACTATATCAAGAAAGAATGTATCCTTCCTACTCCATCTTAACTTGGGAATGGAATGAAAAGAAGTCTAAACTCATCATCTTATCACCATAAGACCTGACCTTAGGCAGGAATTCTTATCCTGTGTTTCATAAATAATTGATTATGTTCTCACATGATTTATTTGTCAAGGATCACAAATAAAAGCCATTTGGCAGTATCTCATGCTTAGCATGGAATTGACATAGAGCATTGTGTATACTCTTCTTAGAAATCACAATGACCCATTTTGTTATCTCCATCAAACATTAATTTGGTGTGGTTAGAAATACTTAAATCACCATACCATCAATTGGTGTATCCAAATATTTTCAATATCTTAAAGTCCATAATTCAGATCATATAGTAGTTGATGGAAACCATTTATAAAAATAAACAAGGCCATAGAAATAATTTCCTATGGATACAATGCATCATAAAAATGATTTAGTGGAAGCAACAAAATACAAACAATGGAATATTCATGTTCACATATATCCTTTAAAACAAAATCTCAAATCAATTGAAAATTTGGAAATAACAAATTCCAAAATTAAATGATAGCATAGAAATATTCTCATATACCTAAATGCATCCTAGAAATTTAATCAAGTGCAAGATATAAATTTCAATGAAAGGAAAATATTTAAATATGTCCAAACTCAATTAAAAGGAAAATTATTCAAACTAATAGTTGAAATAAATATCTTAAAGAAAATATAAACCTTCCAGGACTTATCTGCAAATCTCTATTTAAAAACAACTCCAAAAACAGTGAGCAGGGGCATGTTTTAACTGTTTTTGTAGTTTCCTGGAATTCCAGGGGGTTTTCGGCAAATTGGCGTTTATTTCCTTTCTTCTTCCTCTCGCCAGAAAGCAGAGGAGAACCGTGGCGATGCGTCCTTGAAGTCGTGCTCCATTTCCTCAGCTCCCGCGGCGATAAGGACGCCGACGAGCCGTCCCCATCCTCCTCAGCTCCTCACTCGCCCATCTCTTCTTCCCCTCTCCCTAATCCTCTGAACCCTAACCCTAGCTCTCTCGGCCGCCGCCGTGCGCCGGCGTTCTACGTCGATTCCGACCACCCCGTGCCAAGGCGAGCAGTTCTAGAGCTCCGCCTCGTCTTCCTATACCTCCTCGTCGAGCCGTTCGTGCAGGGGAGCTCGGGAGGTGGAGAAATCCGTCGTCTTCTCCAACTCCGGCCGCCGACGCCGTGGACCATCTCGTCGCCGTCCGACCTTCGTTCTCTACACCGAGCCTCACATCGCGCTCAGGGTGAGCCCACGGTGCTCGTGCACCTCTTCTTCTTCATTATAGCGCACCGTATCGTCGTGCCACCGTGAGCCGAGCGCCGCCGCCGCGTTTCTCGTCGCCGGCGATGCTCCGGTGACCATTTGGTCCGTGCGCCGCCACCAATAGGATCGCTTAGGTTCCCTCTAGGTTTTGCTCGCTTCAATCTGCAGAAAACTTTGCTTATTCGTCGAATTGGTCGTCGGCAGGGAGTGAAGTTCATCGCTGACGTCATGTGACGTCAGCAAAACGATTTTTAAATCATTTTCTTGATTTCCTGTTCATATATTAATTCCAGAAATTCATATAAACTTTGTAAATTCATAAGTAATTCATTTTAAATCAGAAAAATATAATCTTTATACCAAAATGATCAGAAAAATAAAATCTATATTTTTGTATCAATCTTATTTGTATTGGAATAAAACCTAAATGGAATAAAATTTAAGATATAAATCACATAATCTTTTAAAATATGAAGTGATTTTGAAATACCATTTTGGATGCATTTCAAACTTCCTTTAAAATATTTCACATACATTCTTTTAAAACTGAAAATATAAATTCAGTATAACATATAATAATTAAAATACAATTATTGCTATTATAAAATAATATTCTATTTTATTAAATAATAAATAAGTAATATTATTTTAAATTAAAAATAAAAATAAAATAAAATTATAAGCTTATGAGAGATATTCTACTACCATCTAGTAATCATTTATGATAAATAAAAATCTAATAAAGATTTAAATTACTAAGTCTTACTTGAATAAATGTTTTACTTATTCCCTTAATTACTTAACTCATGTTTATTTATAATTGGAATTTGAATATAGTTAAAAAAATAATAAATTGGAAAACAAATTACTTAATCTTTTAAATAAAAGATAATTTGAAATGCTATTTTGGATGCATTTCAAACTTCATTTAAAATGTCTCACATAATTAGCTTTCAATTTTAAAATGTGTTCTCATTATAACATGTAATATTAACATTTCCACAATTTCATTTTAATATGATATTTTATTTAAGAAAATAATTAATAATTACTATTTTCTATAATTTTGAAAATGATGTTATAAGCATTTGAAACTTAATATACTACCATTTGATGATCATTTAAAACAAATAACATCACACCACACTTTGAATTACTATGCTCCTTTTGAATAAATGTTTCACATATATCACTTAGTACATAATTATCTTTCATTTATCTTATGTGTAAGTAAAATAAGTGGGAACAATCTAAAATTCATAACACTGAGATGGTAATTCAAATTGTTATATTCTAAACACAAAGCATTCATCCATAAGAAACAATGCATAGTTTAGAAGTAAGTGCTTAACTGAAATAAAATCGTATTGCAATGTCTTGGGTAAAACACACAAAGAAGAATAATGTTATAATCTTTCTATTAACCATGTGATATAGTATCAGCAAAGTTAGACATTATTTATGTTCTTCAAAAGTTATTCTTTTTGCCATCTTGTAATATAACACTAGTTCCCTACTTAATTAAAGTTCATACATGTCTTCCACCAACATAAGATGAACACAACTTCAAGCAACCATTGAGTGTTTATATGTGGTTTGACGTTACTCTTAAGCTTAATATAGTACATGAACATTAATGTTAAACAACTCATCTTGCTTGTGAAGTAAACTTGAAGACCAAACAACTCTAAATAAAAACACCCAACTCACATAAAATACAATCTCCGAGAGTGAGATACGGGGTACTTTGCGATGCATCTCATACTTAAGCATTAATCATGCTGCTTCTTTAAACATTAGTCCTTACCGGACCAATGATGTTGTTTCCAGATTTCTTGGAGTTTATATTATATCGAAGACCCTGGCTGCATAATCTTGCAGTCAGAAAGGCAAGTTCATCCCTTTTATTCATGTCCTCTTGATGTATTTGTTAAGAAACTATTTTCAAAATGTTAGTATTGCATATCACACAAAAAGGGCAAAACTTATTTTATAATAATATGACTACGGTTATCCACCAGTGAGGTGGTAATCTCATATGGCTGGCAGATGGGACCACGGTAAGAATGTTGTGGTGGAGGTTCCATTTGCACGGGAAAGTATCACCTAGGACTTAACAACCAATGTCGCCAGTGATTCTTGCGCCGAATATTACGCGCAACCATGAGATCTGGAATGGGACGGAGAAGTCAGCTGTACCCTTTTCCTCTCGTACACCAACGGGTGACTAGATCAAAGCCGGGCGGTGTGTAAATCCGCTGAGCTTGAGGTGGCCAGGATAATAACCTCACCTTCGGGTTGTGGCTTCTAGCATCTATTGAAGGTTGGCTTCAGGACTAGGTTGGGACGGTGCCCACGAGTCAGCAAGTTGTAGGTTGGGATGGTTCCCACTAGCTTGCAACTGAAGTAATGGGGGGTGTGCGGGGATGGTGGAAAGGCGCAGTGATTGGCTTGGATTATTGACTGGGCCCCACACCAAGGAAGTGTGGACGGGAAGATCGCCCGGATGTGCAACAAAGTCTTGATCTCTTATGGGTAAAGCAGCGCACCTCTGCAGAGTGTATGAATGTGACATGTTACTCCACGTTCCAGGACGGAACGACGAACGCAGCAGGAAAGGAGGCTCCTCAAAGCCCTAGCCCTGTGACTCCTGACGAGCATAGTCTTCAGAATAAAAGCAACCTTTTAAAGAAATGTTTACAAAAACTTGTATTAGCCTACGACAATCCATTGTCTGTGGCTGTATTTATGCATCAAACTTCCCACCTTGCATAATGAACTTGCTGGGTAACGCTGTTACTCACCCTTGCCTCCTAAACCCCTGCTAGACATGAAGAACCACAAGAAGGCAGCACTTTAGGTTATGAAGACTCTGAAGACGGATAAACTCAAGATACCAAAGAAGGCAACTACATCGAGTTGAAGCAATTGAAGGAAGACGGAGGACAAATGAAGGTGTAGTGTAAAATAGGATAGATTCCTAGTCATAGAACCTATCTCTGTAGGCGTTGCTATAGCGCAATTGCAAGCCTAGCTGTATTAGAAGTAGGCTTAGTATAGGTTAGTTCCTCCGAGATTTCCATTTGATGTTCTTTCATTAGGGCCTTGCCTCATTGTTTCAAGGAGGTTCTAAAGATCTGCTGTTTTGGATCTTCTGTTTGTAATCTATAGTCATGCCTTGGACCTGCGATGTTTCTGTTGTACCACTCTGATGACGAAACACTGGTGGGCGGTGATCCATTGGTGCTATGTCAACGACTATAGCATACTACACCATGCAGTGGTATGCTGGGTCACCACAGCTGGTATCAGAGCAAACGCTTTGACCCTAGGATTAAAACCCTCTAAAGGAGACCTGTAGGTTGGGTAGTGACTATAGGTAGTCATCTTATCTGAATCAAACTTCTTTAGACTTGTGATGGATATTCACTTGAGAATACTCTTATCACAATGGAGTAAAATCTTCTTTCACATCTTATTGGAAGAAGTATTTCCTATCTGGTCTTAGATAAAGTTATGTAGGTATTCTTTAACGAATACGTACATATCTCATCCTCAGTATGTATGACCTAGTACAACTTATTATATAACCACCGGTGTTTAATGAAGTGAAGTAGGACCAATATAGTAGCACATTTATGTGTTGATGGTGGTATCATTTAAAGAGAAGCCATCTGAGATAGTGTAACCACAACTACTAATCACGTGAGATTCACTTGTGATTCTCTACATGATGGTGTAGCATCCTTAGTGAGCCAATACTAGTATGTCATAGGATAACGAGTATGATGATAGTAGCTTAATAAAAGAAAGTCTCATGGTGAGTCTAGCTCCTAAACCATGATAGGAACGTTAATTGTGACAATTTGCTAAGGAACTTTGGATAAAAGTGTGTAGGATCAACATATGTGAGATAGAGATAACTTAAGTAAGATAATGAGGATGTATTTTATACTAATGATAATTTGTGTAGCAATTTTGAGAGACTATGTGAGGTTAGTACCTAGATGAAACACAATTGGTAGCATGTATAATAAGTAAGCTAGATCACAATTAGTGCTAGATAAATGTTAGTTTGGATCCCATTATTATAGTTTATCCTGATGCAAGTGGTCAACTGGGGTAATCAGTAAGATGAAGAGTAGTATGAACCCTATAACTTACCGTACAACGGTAGAGACTTATATACTACTATATGTGTGCATCATATTATAATACTTTATACAAGCCTTAGTAC
The DNA here is from genome assembly GCA_026929855.1 of Poa annua. Lineage (NCBI taxonomy): Eukaryota > Viridiplantae > Streptophyta > Magnoliopsida > Poales > Poaceae > Poa > Poa annua. The sequence continues at coordinate 101,597,636 of CM049427.1, forward strand.
GAGAGATACTATACTCGAAGTGCTATGTTATAGGCTTTATTTATGCATGTATGCATATCATTTGGATTTCTTGGATCTTATTGGTTCTTTGTGTGACTAGATTTAGTCATGAAGCTTCGCTTGATGTGCAAATGCATGTTGCATCACCAAGTTATGGCTTAATGTTATAGATCTAGATAGAATAGGAATTCGTGAAAGGAAGAGACGAGTTCTAAAGGACAAGGATGAAGACTTGCATGAAGATGAAGACTTGCATGAAGGTGAAGAGTTAAGGTTCTTGGACTCTTTGTTATGCAGATTTGGCTATGCCCGTGTTATGGCGCAACTGAGGGGTTGTGTGCCGATGATCCATTCCGAGCACGCCTACCGATGAGCATCGGTCTGGGATTGGTAAACCCAGGGACCCTTGGTTACGTAGCATGACCAGTGACACATAGCATTTCTGTATAGTTCAGAGGTCGAGTCCGACAACAACAAGATTCTAGAACTCTTTGTTATGCATTCTTGGTTATGATTAGCGTGGTAGTCTTCCGAGGGGTTTGTGTGACCGGTGTTCCCGGCACGCCTGCAGTGCAATTCTGCCTGGGAGTGGTAACCCAGTAACTCTCGGCTAACATGTCTAAGAGCACATAACAGTTGTGTATAACTCTGAAATCCGGGATTCGCCAGAAGGATTGGCATCAGAAGAGACGAAGGACCTTCTAGCGTGAAGATTGTTTGGAGAATTTACCTCGGATATCCACAATTGAGTGGGTACACCGTAGATTTTCTTTCTAAGATTAGATAAAGGTAAATGTAAGGTATACAAAGACCATGATCCCAAACCTAAGACCCCTGTTGGTACACCCAAAGAGTGGAAACCTTTACAAAAATCTAAAGAGGGGAGTAAATAGTGAAGTAGAAGTAAGGAAAGTTGAAAAACTGGAGTAGAAGATGAGAAGAAACCCAAGATTTGGAGCAGTTGGGCCTTATTCTCATAAGGTTTACTGTAATCCAGACAAAAATAGAAACCATAAGGTAATCCCAATTCAGGTTGAGGTTCCTATCTGAATGAAGTAAGGAGTAGACTTGAAGTGGAGATTGACAAAACCAAGTTGTTGAACTACTTTTGTCAATAAAGGGTCATTCCTTGGTTCCAACCCAGAGAGTGACAGGAGAAGTGGGTAGGAGAAATCACCTAGTAAAACATACCAGAAGATCGCTTTGCATCACTAGGACGAGTGTATTAAGAAGATTCCAGATGACACGAGAAAAAGGAAATCGACTAAGTAAACCTTATAAAGTACACCATCTTGTCCAATCATATTTGGGTGGACTATGTATAGTGCCATTACCAAGGTTGGATCAAGCAAAACTAAATTGTACCGTAGTAAGACTTCCTGAAACCTAAAGTACCTTCCAAATGGTAGGTCAGTTAGTAAGTGAAGGAGTTTAGTTAGAGCTACTAATATGATTAACAAGGGTTAGAGGAAGCTCTGATTCAAGGAGTGTTTCAAGAAGATAGACCCAGGTGTGGAATATTCCAAAGAGGAATCACAGAATCAAAGGAGTTGACAGTTAGCAAAGTACTAAGTCAAAAGAGGATTTCAGGATAGAATATGGATTTGGGGATACACCAATTATCTCCATAAACAATTAACATGAAGTTCGAGAAGTGCAACTTTTATACAAGATGGATCCTCAATCTGAAACGTAAGAGAGTACGAACTTCGGGGACGAAGTTTAGTTTAAGGAGGGGAGACTGTAACATCCCAGAACTAAGGGTCCAGAAATAGAGTGGACGCAGGAGTGTGCATTGCATTCATGCATCAGAAAATCCGGATAATTTTCGCGCATTTAATTTTCAAAACACTAAGTGATTGAAGTTTCACTTGAGTTGGTGGAATTGAAGAAGATCATCAATTTGAGCGCTATAAACTTTGAGATGATCTTGGCTTAAACCTTATTTTGGGGTAAAGAGATACACGATGAGAGGTTACACCAAATTAATACAAAACTTGTTACATCAAAACAATATTTAAGAGTTAATGACCAAAACAACTGTTCTTAGTTATTCTCTGATCATCTATTCTTATCAATTGTGCTAGACATATTTCTAGTACATGGAAACCATGACATTCCTGGAGACCAATTGAATTACCTAAAGCTTAACCTAGATCTTCCACCTTTATCTTGACATCATATTTCCTTATCTCCCAATCTTCTCGAAGGCATCAACAATAGAAGATATCGAGAAGGGAAGAAATACAACAAGAAGACATAGAGAAGCATTCATTTGATGGACATAGGAGTGTTATGCCAATCTATCAGGAAGAACTGGAACTCTTACATCCTAATCCATCCATGTTATTACCTCTGAAAATGATATGACATTACAATGTTAGTGTTATATAGAAATAGGTTGATAACAGGCTTTGCAACCTTGTTGACAACTCATTTTGGTATGCACAAACAATGGAGTGCCATATACACATGAATAGTAGGATAGATCATCTAGTACATCAAGATCTTGGATGTCATAAAATACACATACATTCACATACCACCAACCAAGAAAGTTGGCTTGGTTAAATTGAATTGTCCTCACCACAAGGGTGAGACAAGTGATGTTGGAAATTCAATACATAACAAGTGTCCTGAATATCTACTTCTGGTTCAGAAGGATCTATGCCAAAGTTAAGTCACATATGGATTTATGGTGTTTCTCCAAGGGGATCATAACCAAAGAGAAAGTAATGCCAAGTCATAAGTGTATATAATCAATATACATATCTCAGAGTCACATGTATCAACTCTCCTGACCATGTGAATGAAGGATTATATAAGAGAGGATCCACAAGATCACTAATGGATAATCATCCAATGGTTGAACCAAGAATTCATTCTCAACAAAAGATAATCTTGGACATATGCAAATTAATCATCTAGAAGCATTAGCTGATATATGTTCAAGAACACCCATTTCACAAACTCAAATATATCTATTATTAGATATATTCTTAATAGATTAACTATATCAAGAAAGAATGTATCCTTCCTACTCCATCTTAACTTGGGAATGGAATGAAAAGAAGTCTAAACTCATCATCTTATCACCATAAGACCTGACCTTAGGCAGGAATTCTTATCCTGTGTTTCATAAATAATTGATTATGTTCTCACATGATTTATTTGTGAAGGATCACAAATAAAAGCCATTTGGCAGTATCTCATGCTTAGCATGGAATTGACATAGAGCATTGTGTATACTCTTCTTAGAAATCACAATGACCCATTTTGTTATCTCCATCAAACATTAATTTGGTGTGGTTAGAAATACTTAAATCACCATACCATCAATTGGTGTATCCAAATATTTTCAATATCTTAAAGTCCATAATTCAGATCATATAGTAGTTGATGGAAACAATTTATAAAAATAAACAAGGCCATAGAAATAATTTCCTATGGATACAATGCATCATAAAAATGATTTAGTGGAAGCAACAAAATACAAACAATGGAATATTCATGTTCACATATATCCTTTAAAACAAAATCTCAAATCAATTGAAAATTTGGAAATAACAAATTCCAAAATTAAATGATAGCATAGAAATATTCTCATATACCTAAATGCATCCTAGAAATTTAATCAAGTGCAAGATATAAATTTCAATGAAAGGAAAATATTTAAATATGTCCAAACTCAATTAAAAGGAAAATTATTCAAACTAATAGTTGAAATAAATATCTTAAAGCAAATATAAACCTTCCAGGACTTATCTGCAAATCTCTATTTAAAAACAACTCCAAAAACAGTGAGCAGGGGCCTGTTTTAACTGTTTTTGTAGTTTCCTGGAATTCCAGGGGGTTTTCTGCAAATTGGCGTTTATTTCCTTTCTTCTTCCTCTCGCCAGAAAGCAGAGGAGAACCGTGGCGATGCGTCCTTGAAGCCGTGCTCCATTTCCTCAGCTCCCGCGGCGATAAGGACGCCGACGAGCCGTCCCCATCCTCCTCAGCTCCTCACTCGCCCATCTCTTCTTCCCCTCTCCCTAATCCTCTGAACCCTAACCCTAGCTCTCTCGGCCGCCGCCGTGCGCCGGCGTTCTACGTCGATTCCGACCACCCCGTGCCAAGGCGAGTAGTTCTAGAGCTCCGCCTCGTCTTCCTATACCTCCTCGTCGAGCCGTTCGTGCAGGGGAGCTCGGGAGGTGGAGAAATCCGTCGTCTTCTCCAACTCCGGCCGCCGACGCCGTGGACCATCTCGTCGCCGTCCGACCTTCGTTCTCTACACCGAGCCTCACATCGCGCTCAGGGTGAGCCCACGGTGCTCGTGCACCTCTTCTTCTTCATTATAGCGCACCGTATCGTCGTGCCACCGTGAGCCGAGCGCCGCCGCCGCGTTTCTCGTCGCCGGCGATGCTCCGGTGACCATTTGGTCCGTGCGCCGCCACCAATAGGATCGCTTAGGTTCCCTCTAGGTTTTGCTCGCTTCAATCTGCAGAAAACTTTGCTTATTCGTCGAATTGGTCGTCGGCAGGGAGTGAAGTTCATCGCTGACGTCATGTGACGTCAGCAAAACGATTTTTAAATCATTTTCTTGATTTCCTGTTCATATATTAATTCCAGAAATTCATATAAACTTTGTAAATTCATAAGTAATTCATTTTAAATCAGAAAAATATAATCTTTATACCAAAATGATCAGAAAAATAAAATCTATATTTTTGTATCAATCTTATTTGTATTGGAATAAAACCTAAATGGAATAAAATTTAAGATATAAATCACATAATCTTTTAAAATATGAAGTGATTTTGAAATACCATTTTGGATGCATTTCAAACTTCCTTTAAAATATTTCACATACATTCTTTTAAAACTGAAAATATAAATTCAGTATAACATATAATAATCAAAATACAATTATTGCTATTATAAAATAATATTCTATTTTATTAAATAATAAATAAGTAATATTATTTTAAATTAAAAATAAAAATAAAATAAAATTATAAGCTTATGAGAGATATTCTACTACCATCTAGTAATCATTTATGATAAATAAAAATCTAATAAAGATTTAAATTACTAAGTCTTACTTGAATAAATGTTTTACTTATTCCCTTAATTACTTAACTCATGTTTATTTATAATTGGAATTTGAATATAGTTAAAAAAATAATAAATTGGAAAACAAATTACTTAATCTTTTAAATAAAAGATAATTTGAAATGCTATTTTGGATGCATTTCAAACTTCATTTAAAATGTCTCACATAATTAGCTTTCAATTTTAAAATGTGTTCTCATTATAACATGTAATATTAACATTTCCACAATTTCATTTTAATATGATATTTTATTTAAGAAAATAATTAATAATTACTATTTTCTATAATTTTGAAAATGATGTTATAAGCATTTGAAACTTAATATACTACCATTTGATGATCATTTAAAACAAATAACATCACACCACACTTTGAATTACTATGCTCCTTTTGAATAAATGTTTCACATATATCACTTAGTACATAATTATCTTTCATTTATCTTATGTGTAAGTAAAATAAGTGGGAACAATCTAAAATTCATAACACTGAGATGGTAATTCAAATTGTTATATTCTAAACACAAAGCATTCATCCATAAGAAACAATGCATAGTTTAGAAGTAAGTGCTTAACTGAAATAAAATCGTATTGCAATGTCTTGGGTAAAACACACAAAGAAGAATAATGTTGTAATCTTTCTATTAACCATGTGATATAGTATCAGCAAAGTTAGACATTATTTATGTTCTTCAAAAGTTATTCTTTTTGCCATCTTGTAATATAACACTAGTTCCCTACTTAATTAAAGTTCATACATGTCTTCCACCAACATAAGATGAACACAACTTCAAGCAACCATTGAGTGTTTATATGTGGTTTGACGTTACTCTTAAGCTTAATATAGTACATGAACATTAATGTTAAACAACTCATCTTGCTTGTGAAGTAAACTTGAAGACCAAACAACTCTAAATAAAAATACCCAACTCACATAAAATACAATCTCCGAGAGTGAGATACGGGGTACTTTGCGATGCATCTCATACTTAAGCATTAATCATGCTGCTTCTTTAAACATTAGTCCTTACCGGACCAATGATGTTGTTTCCAGATTTCTTGGAGTTTATATTATATCGAAGACCCTGGCTGCATAATCTTGCAGTCAGAAAGGCAAGTTCATCCCTTTTATTCATGTCCTCTTGATGTATTTGTTAAGAAACTATTTTCAAAATGTTAGTATTGCATATCACACAAAAAGGGCAAAACTTATTTTATAATAATATGACTACGGTTATCCACCAGTGAGGTGGTAATCTCATATGGCTGGCAGATGGGACCACGGTAAGAATGTTGTGGTGGAGGTTCCATTTGCACGGGAAAGTATCACCTAGGACTTAACAACCAATGTCGCCAGTGATTCTTGCGCCGAATATTACGCGCAACCATGAGATCTGGAATGGGACGGAGAAGTCAGCTGTACCCTTTTCCTCTCGTACACCAACGGGTGACTAGATCAAAGCCGGGCGGTGTGTAAATCCGCTGAGCTTGAGGTGGCCAGGATAATAACCTCACCTTCGGGTTGTGGCTTCTAGCATCTATTGAAGGTTGGCTTCAGGACTAGGTTGGGACGGTGCCCACGAGTCAGCAAGTTGTAGGTTGGGATGGTTCCCACTAGCTTGCAACTGAAGTAATGGGGGGTGTGCGGGGATGGTGGAAAGGCGCAGTGATTGGCTTGGATTATTGACTGGGCCCCACACCAAGGAAGTGTGGACGGGAAGATCGCCCGGATGTGCAACAAAGTCTTGATCTCTTATGGGTAAAGCAGCGCACCTCTGCAGAGTGTATGAATGTGACATGTTACTCCACGTTCCAGGACGGAACGACGAACGCAGCAGGAAAGGAGGCTCCTCAAAGCCCTAGCCCTGTGACTCCTGACGAGCATAGTCTTCAGAATAAAAGCAACCTTTTAAAGAAATGTTTACAAAAACTTGTATTAGCCTACGACAATCCATTGTCTGTGGCTGTATTTATGCATCAAACTTCCCACCTTGCATAATGAACTTGCTGGGTAACGCTGTTACTCACCCTTGCCTCCTAAACCCCTGCTAGACATGAAGAACCACAAGAAGGCAGCACTTTAGGTTATGAAGACTCTGAAGACGGATAAACTCAAGATACCAAAGAAGGCAACTACATCGAGTTGAAGCAATTGAAGGAAGACGGAGGAAAAATGAAGGTGTAGTGTAAAATAGGATAGATTCCTAGTCATAGAACCTATCTCTGTAGGCGTTGCTATAGCGCAATTGCAAGCCTAGCTGTATTAGAAGTAGGCTTAGTATAGGTTAGTTCCTCCGAGATTTCCATTTGATGTTCTTTCATTAGGGCCTTGCCTCATTGTTTCGAGGAGGTTCTAAAGATCTGCTGTTTTGGATCTTCTGTTTGTAATCTATAGTCATACCTTGGACCTGCGATGTTTCTGTTGTACCACTCTGATGACGAAACACTGGTGGGCGGTGATCCATTGGTGCTATGTCAACGACTATAGCATACTACACCATGCAGTGGTATGCTGGGTCACCACAGGGGGCTCCATAGGGCCTCCCACAGGCGGTTAGTGCGCTCAAAATTGGATCCGAGGACAAGAACTAAGTTCCTAGGTCGACACTTAGCAGAACAAAGCACCTCGCAAGGCCTTCCGCCGGTGCCTTATCTTTTAATTATAATACCCCAATATAAGACAATAGTTTATTAAGGTAGAAAAACCTATCATGCTAAGCAGGTGAAATAAATAAGACATACAGACGACTCGCACAAACAACTCTAAGCATGCGCTAAGACTCGCAAGACTAACAGATAAACATACAACTGGTTATGGGATGTGGGGGTGAAGCTGTATCGGCTGCAGGATAAACATATGATGGGATGGCAATTCAAGAATCGTAACTAGGATAGCATAGATCAAGATGCAAGGATGAAAGACAATGTATAGGTAAACAAGCAAACTTTGCTTGCCTGGAATCCCGCATGGAAGTAGATCTTGTCGTTGCTCACACATGTCAACGTTGTATCCGCGAAGAAGCAACAAAACTGGAAAGTGTAAAAGATGCATTTCACAACTACGGCAAAAGATCCAGAATGATCATATGAGAATGATGCATGGCATGGCAAGATGCAATACAGTGCAGGTAGTCCAAATTAAGCGGGAAAGCAACCCCGACAATTAATATTTAGGTGCAAGTTATTTATTTACCAGCAATATTAAATGTTGGTTAGCATGGCAACACATGGCATGGGTGATCTAATTAAATTAAATGGAATAGGGCATTATATATTTATTACCCCTAACATTCCATAATTTAATTATTTAGTTGCAATTAACAAATTATACTAACCAATTAAAATAACAGATGCAAAATGGCATACAAATGGCATATTAATATTCCTTGCATTTTTCTGATACAAATACATATAAAGATTATTTTATTTGAGTTTATAGATTTAAAGTTATTAACATATTAAGTTTAGGGGTGTTCTACAAATAGGCAGGGACCTGTTGGTGATGGAAAAGTTACTGTGAGGGGCTAAGGCACTAAACCCGAAAGTAGAGGGAGTTTGGTGTAATTCTCCAGCGCAGCTTTTGTCTGAGAACTTTTCTCACCGCGCAGAGGGCTAGCCAGAGAGGCTGTCATGCGGGTCCAGGTGACACGCGGGCGTGGGCTCGCTGCGCTGGCCCGAGCGGTCGCTGACCGGTGGGCCAGGCCTGTCAGTGAGAGGCGGGAAAAAAAGGTGGCCTTTTTATTCTAACGCGGCAGGGGAGGGATCAAACTCGCGACTGCGCGCACGGGAGGGCGATGCGCTGCGCTAGCCGCTGGAGTTGTTGTGTGTTTGTGTTAGTGTAGGAGCTCGTAGGTTTAAGTAGCTAGTCGAGGTGCAGTTTTCTAACAAAACTGAAACCGATCGGATCCAGAGACAATGGGTGCAGTGCTCGCCGGCGACGACCGTTCCTGGAGGTGCCGCAGACGGCGTGTGCGTGCGGGGAACAGTGGCACAACTTTCGTTGGTGTCCAGAGGCAAAGGAAAAAATTCGGCGGCTCGTGCTCGTGCGCAACAATGGCGGAAGTGGTGGCCGGCGGACACACCCGTGGATGGTTTCGACGAAACACGACGGAGACGAGAGGAGGAGCAGGGGAAAACGAACCAGGAGCTCACCTAGAGGATCCCGGAGGAATCGTTTGTGCTCGGGGAGGTTCGGCGACGATGAATTTCGACGGCGGAGCTCGCCGACCGCGGGGAAGATGGAGACGCTCTCGTCGAACACAGTCGTCCTCGGCGCGATTCCTTGCATATAGAGGAAGGAGACGATGTCGCGCAACTTCTGGGACGGACGGATCCCCCTCGACGGCACCCTAACCATGGCTCGACGGTGAGTCTCCGGTGAGCTTTTTTGGTGGAAGAAACAGAGAGGGGATCGGAGGGGGAGAAGAAGAACAGAGGAGGAAGTGGCGGCGGATGGGGAGAGGGAGGTGTGGGGGTAGGGTTAGGGTTCATGCAGAGGAGGGGCTAAGTAGGAGGAGAGGGGAGGGAGCACATAGGGGGCTCCATGGCCACGGTGGAAAGGGGGAGTTGTTCGTGTCGTTCGACTGTACGGAGAAGAAAGCTGCGGTGGGCCAGGAGTGGGATGTGGGTTGGGTTCAGCCCAGGTAGGCCTGTCTCCCTCTGTTTTTTTATTTTTTCATTTCTTTTCTTTTTATTCTTTACTTTTTTGTGTTTGTTTTTAAATCAAAATTTGAAGAGAAAGAATATATAAACTTTTTACAAATATTTATAATTTCAAATACACAATTTAACATATTAGTTTGAATATTTGAAAAGAATTTAAATATCACATTTAAATTAGTTTGATTTGCAATTAGATTTAAAAGTGGAATTTGTATTTGAAGGGTGTGAATCAAATTTAAATGCAATAAAATAAAAGAAGTGACAAATGCATGATAATGTGATGTCATGATGAAGCAAAAAAAGAAAAACAACAAAAATCTAAATTGGAATAAATCCCGGGGCGTTACAATCGACACCACTAACAAGGGATCGCGTCCCGCGATCCACGCCGAGACCACAAGAAGAGAGGGATAACTACCGAGTCTTCCGATTTCTTGATGAACTCCTCGACACCACTAACAAGGGATTGTTGCTCCACCTTGAAATTCTCGACACCACTAACAAGGGATTGTTGCTCACGATGAAGATGACTCCGAAAGGTCGAACCTAATAGGATAAAAGGCAAGAAATCGTCCACCCATACGTAGGATCCTAAAACTTTGAAAGTTGGACAGGAGAAGAGACTCCAAAACAAATAAGATAAGAAGAGAAAATAGAATAGAGGTAAGGAATAAATAGAAACCTATTGAGACCATTTCAAAAATAATTTTAGTCAAATAGTTTTCGACACTCTAGAAACAACGACCGTTAGCGAGGTTATCCTACAAGCTTTTGCGGACCCGCTGCTTCGATAACCAATCGTATCCAATCAACAAGGAGATCGAAACCAAGGCTCTGATACCACTTTATGACGCCCGAAAATCGGTACTATGTAGATTTAAGCGCTCCCGCCGAAATCCGCATAATAACGATTTTAGGTCACCCACCAGACATAATGTGCACGCCGAAACTTGCGCATTATGTGGGTGGAATTGTGATAACATTACAACAGTGCCGATACATCCACAAATAAAACAAATATATAATTACAACAACGACTTGAACGAGTCAAGATACAAATGATACAATACAAAGATTCAAAAGACAGCGGAAGCAAAATAGTATCCGACTACGGATAAGATACAAATTGGACTAAGAGTCCTGAAGATAAGCAATGGCGCCATATCCCTGCCCAGCCAAGCCGGAGGGATTCCCAAGCTAACGTCGTCAGACTTCAAACCTGTTAACTGCACATAAAGCACAGCCCAAAAGAGGGTCAGGGCACTCCCTGGCAAGCAAAACCGACTTGCCTACTTTCTACACCATCTGCCAAAATACAGGGGAGGTGGACTTAGCGGCAGCAGCACTAGCAACCTAAAGAGACATGCTAAAACTTCCGTCTAATTAGAGAGGGATAAGAGAGCGCATAAGATAAACATCTACAACCAACACCAATCATACCCATTCTCGGATTAACCCCCTCAACCAAGTATGAGGAAGCAATTCGGGAATACTCACACATTGAACATTTTTAGTTACAAGTTATTGTGAAAGTAATTCTACATTACTAGTCAGATTAATTAACAATGATTAGGTGTAAGTTGTCTATGATCTTATTAGCCAGCATCATCACCAAGTCGTCCATAACCGTGGACACGGCTCATCGATAAGATTATACCCTGCAGGGGTGCACTAATGGACCCGTACTCGTTCGATCAACCCCAAAAGAAAAGCCAGAAGGTAGGGCATCTCAACCCGGCAAATCTCTTCTCTACAACCCATCCAGGGAACCGCATGATTGTGTGCACGGCTAATCAGGTCCAGTGCCCGTGGGATCGACCTTCATAGCACTCTAAGAACGTGCCATCCTATATGAGAATCGACTACTCCATCATCGTGAGATCGTTAGGTAACCATATGCATGCATCAAATGGAAAGCCCGAACTACTTGCGGCGCCCTGGATAAGAAGCGGATTAGATCGAAGCCGCGGGGGGCTCCATAGGGCCTCCCACAGGCGGTTAGTGCGCCCAAAATTGGATCCGAGGACAAGAACTAAGTTCCTAGGTCGACACTTAGCAGAACAAAGCACCTCGCAAGGCCTTCCGCCGGTGCCTTATCTTTTAATTATAGTACCCCAATATAAGACAATAGTTTATTAAGGTAGAAAAACCTATCATGCTAAGCAGGTGAAATAAATAAGACATACAGACGACTCGCACAAACAACTCTAAGCATGCGCTACGACTCGCAAGACTAACAGATAAACATACAACTGGTTATGGGATGTGGGGGTGAAGCTGTATCGGCTGCAGGATAAACATATGATGGGATGGCAATTCAAGAATCGTAACTAGGATAGCATAGATCAAGATGCAAGGATGAAAGACAATGTATAGGTAAACAAGCAAACTTTGCTTGCCTGGAATCCCGCATGGAAGTAGATCTTGTCGTTGCTCACACATGTCAACGTTGTATCCGCGAAGAAGCAACAAAACTGGAAAGCGTAAAAGATGCATTTCACAACTACGGCAAAAGATCCAGAATGATCATATGAGAATGATGCATGGCATGGCAAGATGCAATACAGTGCAGGTAGTCCAAATTAAGCGGGAAAGCAACCCCGGCAATTAATATTTAGGTGCAAGTTATTTATTTACCAGCAATATTAAATGTTGGTTAGCATGGCAACACATGGCATGGGTGATCTAATTAAATTAAATGGAATAGGGCATTATATATTTATTACCCCTAACATTCCATTATTTAGTTGCAATTAACAAATTATACTAAGCAATTAAAATAACAGATGCAAAATGGCATACAAATGGCATATTAATATTCCTTGCATTTTTCTGATACAAATACATATAAAGATTATTTTATTTGAGTTTATAGATTTAAAGTTATTAACATATTAAGTTTAGGGGTGTTTCTACAAATAGGCAGGGACCTGTTGGTGATGGAAAAGTTACTGTGAGGGGCTAAGGCTAGGTGTAATTCTGCAGCGCAGCTTTTGTCTCAGAACTTTTCTCACCGCGCAGAGGGCTAGCCAGAGAGGCTGTCTGCGGGTCCAGGTGACACGCGGGCGTGGGCTCGTTGCGCTGGCCCGAGCGGTCGCTGACCGGTGGGCGAGGCCTGTCAGTGAGAGGCGGGAAAAAAGGTGTCCTTTTTATTCCAACGCGGCCGGGGAGGGATCGAACTCGCGACTGCGCGCACGGGAGGGCGATGCGCTGCGCTAGCCGCTGGAGTTGTTGTGTGTTTGTGTTAGTGTAGGAGCTCGTAGGATTAAGTAGCTAGTCGAGGTGCATTTTTCTAACAAAACTGAAACCGATCGGATCCAGAGACGATGGGTGCAGTGCTCGCCGGCGATGACCGTTCTTGGAGGTGCCGCGGACGGCGTGTGCGTGCGGGGATGCGGGGAACAGTGGAGCAACTTTCGTTGGTGTCCAGAGGCAAAGGACAAAAGCCGGCGGCTCATGCTCGTGCGCAACAATGGTGGAAGTGGTGGCCGGCGGACACACCCGTGGATGGTTTCGACGAAACACGACGGAGACGAGAGGAGGACCAAGGGAAAACGAACCAGGAGCTCACCTAGAGGATCCCGGAGGAATCGTTTGTGCTCGGGGAGGTTCGGCGACGATGAATTTTGACGGCAGAGCTCGCCGACCGCGGGGAAGATGGAGACGCTCTCGTCGAACACAGTCGTCCTCGGCGCGATTCCTTGCATATAGAGGAAGGAGACGATGTCGCGCAACTTCTGGGACGGACGGATCCCCCTCGACGGCACCCTAACCATGGCTCGACGGTGAGTCTCCGGTGAGCTTTTTTGGTGGAAGAAACAGAGAGGGGATCGGAGGGGGAGAAGAAGAACAGAGGAGGAAGTGGCGGCGGATGGGGAGAGGGAGGTGTGGGGGTAGGGTTAGGGTTCATGCAGAGGAGGGGCTAAGTAGGAGGAGAGGGGAGGGAGCACATGGGGGGCTCCATGGCCACGGTGGAAAGAGGGAGTTGTTCGTCTCGTTCGACTGTACGGAGAAGAAAGCTGCGGTGGGCCAGGAGTGGGCCAGAAGTGGGTTGGGTTCAGCCCAGGTAGGCCTGTCTCCCTCTGTTTTTTTATTTATTCATTTCTTTTCTTTTTATTCTTTACCGTTTTGTGTTTGTTTTTAAAACAAAATTAGAAGAGAAAGGATATATAAACTTTTGACAAATATTTATAATTTCAAATACACAATTTAACATATTAGTTTGAATATTTGAAAAGAATTTAAATATCACATTTAAATTAATTTGACTTGCAATTAGATTTAATAGTGGAATTTGTATTTGAAGGGTGTGAATCAAATTTAAATGCAATAAAATAAAAGAAGTGACAAATGCATGATAATGCGATGTCATGATGATGCAAAAAAATAAAAAAAATAAAAATCTAAATTGGGATAAATCCCGGGGCGTTACAAATCACCCCATGTTACTTTTCAAGTTTTCATGTCAGAAATTTCATTTCTCAAAAACCTCTCGAGTTATCATAATCATTCAAGCCTTTGCTTTTCTTTTTAGCCTCTCCGAATCTCGGGGACGAGATTCCTTTTAAGGGTGGTAGTCTGTAACATCCCAACATTTTATAATGTTTGAAAATCACTAAAATTTAAAACTTTTTTGTTTTGAATAAAATAAAATATTTAAATGCATAACAAAACCAACTATAAAAGACTTCAAGCATATTGAAAAGTTTTAATATTTCAAATATCTCAGTTTATCATTATTTTCAAAAGTTGTTTCAAGTTAAACATTTTATTATCCATTGTATTTCTTAAAACCTCAATATCTAATTTGACAAATGTATTACAAACTTTCAAACCATTTTATTGAAATAAAAATAGTTTCCTTATAAGAAATTGATTTCAACCACTTAGCCATATCTATTCATAAATTCAAGACTATTTAAAATGGTATAATTGCCAAATGGTTTTCACTCTTTCACCTGAGTTCAAAACATAGTTTTGGAATTATAAGCCTATAGTTTATAACTTTAAAACTTCATATATTTTATAATTAATGAATTATTCAAACAAGCACTTCATTGACTTAACTTATTTTCATTGATTTTCAAAAACATTAAATGATTTTCATGACTATATTTAATATAAGAAATGAAATAAATCCAGAATCGTTTCCAAAGGTATTATATGGAGTTTTCAAATAATTGATCATATGATGAAACTTAATGGTGCACAAAATAATGTGAATTAAAAATGAATACTCTATAATTCCCTTTCAATTCAAATATATGTGTTATGTTATTTCATATTATACTAAAGCCAAAATCGAATTTAGTATTTGAAAATGAGTTTAAATAATTAGAACTCAAACATATTTGAACGTGGGTATTTTTACAAATTTTATTTAGCCAAAAGAAAATTTAATTAGGCTTTCATTTAAAATTTGACATTAAGTATCAAAGTAGTATTAAACCAATATTTCAAAATTATTAATTTTAAAAAAGTTTTCAAAACATGCCCACAACTGGTTTAACACAAAGATATTGTTTTTACAAATTTTTAGAAATTTATTTGACTCCATTTGGATGTTTAAATCAAAAGTTAAAAAGAAATCAGAAAAAGGAAAAATAAATTCCTTGTGACGTCATCGCTGACGTCACCCTTTCTTCCTCCTCCGGCCAAAAATTGCGCCTCCAATCCCTGTCCAAAATCCGGCGAGATTGTCGCGAGTTGGTTTCCCCCTTCGACCTATATAAAACCACCGCACCCTCCTCCATCTTTTGCCCCAAACCCTAGCAGCTAAGACGCCGCCAGGCCGCCATATTAGTTCGCCGGACTCCGCCATAGCCACGGCCGTTTTTCTTTGTTCCCCGGCGAGGTAAGCCTTCCCCGAGCCCGAAACCTCCTCCATCCTCCTCCCCGTGTCTTTGCGCTTGTCCCTGACCTCTCCTCCTAACTTTTCCGCAGCGGAATAATCGACCCCAAGCACGCCCGAAGCTCGCCGACGCCCGACACACTCCTCCACGCCGTTCCAGGACGGGCTCGAGCACGCCGTCTACACCATCGCCTTCCCCGCGACGCGCCGCACCCGAAGCCGTCCTCCTCGATTTTGGGGGTGCACCGGAACCACCGGACCGTCCTCGCCGAGCGCAGCACCGCCGTGTCTCCGTCTACGGCGACCAAAAGCGCCGCCCGGTGAGTTCCTTCTCCCCAGCCGTCCGATCTATTTTCTGCGCACGAGATTAGATCTAGACGATCCGAAACGGTATCTGTTTTGATCCGTTGGATCTGGATTTGACGATCCTGAACCATCCACTTATCCACGTCAGCGTCGACGTGGCGTCCAGTCAGTGCCCAGTCAGATCCCAGTCAGCAGCCATGTCAGAAATT
The DNA here is from genome assembly GCA_026929855.1 of Poa annua. Taxonomy (NCBI): domain Eukaryota; kingdom Viridiplantae; phylum Streptophyta; class Magnoliopsida; order Poales; family Poaceae; genus Poa; species Poa annua. The sequence continues at coordinate 101,613,758 of CM049427.1, forward strand.
GTTTTCTATTTAAATTAAAATTTGTAGATTTGCAGAAACACCCATGCTTATTAAAATTGTTATAACTTTTTACTCACATCTCCAAATTCAAATATTTTTATATATTTGGAAAGCCCTTGGCATGTAGAATATTTTTAAGCTGATAGATTTCAAATTTGACTTAGTTTAAAATATTCAAATTTCAAATGGATGATTTGAGTATATTTGTAATAACTTTAAATCTATAAATACAAAAATTGCAAATAAAATTGTTTTAGAAACTTTAGAATATTTGTAACTTGATGCCTACGTTATAAAATATTTTTGAGTATTATTTTCATGATTTAATAGTTGTATGTTTAATTTGAATTGTTTAACTATTTTTGACATAACTATTAATAGAAACATTATTTTTGATTAAATCAAATTGCTATAAATTGAAGTAAATGCCCTCTATCTATTTACATTATTTACAAAATTGTGTTATAAAAATTTAATCACATAAAACTTTAATCTTATATTTATTCCTTTATTATATTTTGCAAAAATAGAAATTAAGTAAGTTGCATTTATAGCCTCATGCATATTTTATAAATATCACAAAAATTAGTATGATGTTTCTTATGATTAAAAAGTGCATTTCATGCATAACTTATTTTATTATATAGTTATACTCCTCATAGGAAAACTCCTCCCTCATTTTCTCTAAGTTAAGATTATTTTCAACTTAGTATTCAGGTAAAGTACAATGCACTTATGCACTTAGGATTTTCAGCATGGAGCTAGAAGACCAATGAAGGACTTAGCCAAAACAAGACTTTATAAGTATCTTCAAGGAGTAGAAGCACTTAGAAGAAATATCAAGAAGAAGTTCATGAAGACCAACCAGCAATATTTTCTAAGTCTTGCTTCCTCTCTCTTTCTTTTCTTCCTCCTTCTCTTAGACCTTTTCATGACTAAGTTATATTCAAGACCAACCTGGAGGCTATCAACACCATCAAGTCTTCAAAGCCATCAATTCTACAAAATTGCAATGAAGTCATCACATCAAGAAGAAAAGGAAGCAAGGAGAAGATTCTACATTCTTCTTTATATTTTTTCCCTCTTTCTTAATCTTGTCTTCACTTTAGACATAAACAATTTTGATCATGTTATTACCATCTTTGAAGTTTGTTGGATCCTAGCGGCATAGTGAGATGAAGCGGCCTGGAGACTAACCTTACATGTCCACGTACATGAGACCTGTTCCAGAACTTAAGTGGTTGGCCGGGTGTATGACTCTCTCACTATAGTGAAAATCCAATTTACAAAGAGTTGTTAATAATTTTGATCACCTTGAGGAATAGACTTAGTATTTTTCTAAGTATTCATGCACATCATGGCTAAGCCATTAGAGTGCTTATTCAAGATGATGTATAGAAAATTATTTTGTCCAACCTATGACCTTAGTCCTTAGTCACTTTTGACCAACCTATTTGCCTTGCATTAACTTAAAATATTTTCATTTCATAACATATATATTTAGTCCTTAGGAATATTTTACACATCATGCATGACATAATTTCCTTAGAAGTTTTATAAAACTTGTTTGTGCATTATGTATGTGTTGTATGCATTGTGTAGTGGTGTTTAATGATGATTGTTGTATTGTAGCTTGTCTATATTGTTTAGATTGAACGGAGAGCTACGTTTAACGTTGAAAAAAGTTTGTGAGCAAAGACATCATCCAAAGGCAAGTGGCACACCTCATAAACTTCCTATTATTTTCTGTATGCATTACTTAGTGTATTTTTATATAAGCATGTGTAGGATAGTATTACTATGCTAAACCTGTGTAGAAATTCCTTACTCCTGTGTCTAGGTTCCTATACAATAGAAATATTGATGCTATGGAATTGATGATTTTTTTTTTACAAAATGCTAAGTGACCACTCAAGGCTGTGCTCATGGTTGTCGTCGCCTAGGATGAATGTCTATTCTACTTAGGGCCGTGAGCATGGTGATTGTCACCTGAGTACACATCCACTAAGTTAATGAAACACCTGGGTGTATTGGTTGAATGATTTATGTTGAGTGGCTACTCAGGGCTGTGCTCATGGTTGTCGTCGTCTAGGATGAATTTCTATTCTACTTAGGGCCGTGAGCATGGTGGTTGTCAACCTGAGAGTGCACTTGTGGATGGCCACCCAGGGAACAGAGGAATCTGAAGAACTCCGAGTGACGATTGATTCCTTTGCAGCCTTTGTCAATGGGCTCTGGCTTGATCAACTATGTTGCGTGGACTCTCTCCGGCTTGACAAGCAGATGTAGATGGTGTTAGGTAGAACGGGGCAAGCCAGGTGGGAGGGAAAATGCTTCTGAAAGATCTCGTCTCATTCTTCTCCTTTTCCTTATCACTATAAGTGTGTAAAGGATAGTCTGGGTTGAATGGGTACAATGGTGAACGTGCACAACCTCTGCAGAGTGTAAAACTAAGTACTTAGCCGTGTCCCCGGTACGGACAATTTGAGTAGCTGATCACGGACGTCAACGGAGGATTCCACCATTCCAACTTCAAAATTAAAACTTGATGGGTGAACAAGGGTAGAATGAGATAGTGGTTTTCATGCCACGAATGTCTCAAATAGAAGAAAAGTGTTTTCCAAAGAGATAGGAAAAATTGGCTTTATGCAAAATAGCCTTGAACTCCACCAGCCAAATAAGCATATAGGTTATTAGAGTTATTCCACTAAGTGTCCACCATAGTGTCACTTGCCAGACTCCATTTTTAATGGAATCTGACCCACGTTGTTGCAATATTTTCTTATTGCAGATTGATCAGTTGACGAGTGAGGTTTCGATTAAACGTTTTCGCCTGTGGCAACATGAAAATGATGGAGACTCACTGCTATTGTAATTCCGATGTTTACTCTTTTAAAAGTTAGCTTTATGCTATGCAACTTGTATTGAATATTTTGTAAGTCTGGATCATCGATGTAATAAAATTGATACTTTGTTGTGATATTACATCGTAAACTATGTGTGCAAACGAATCGATACAGGGATTTGCACTATACACAGGTATCTGCCTTATTTTAAGTGCAGGTACGCTACAGCCTTGAAGAGCTGATCGAAGTAGACCAGGTACATGGCAACGTCGTCACGACCTCGGACCTCGGCGTGCGGCGCCTCCGCTCCAAGTAGAGCAGCAAGCTTGTTGCCCCGGGCTACCAGCGCATGGAACATGCGCTCCCGCTGCTTTGTGACCACGCGAGCCGCCTGCGTAGTGTCTGCTGCCTCCGCCACCTGCTCAACCACGGGCCCACCTGCTCCTTTACGTCCCTGACGAGGGCGTTAAGGTCCAAGACGGCAGTCTTGCGAGCATCCTCCGCCTGGCACAGGCCTCCTTGGCGCGCTGGAGGTGGACCCCAAGCTTGGAGTTGGCCTTCTCGAGCTCCACGATCTGCTTGGCGGCAGTAGCGTGCTTGGCCTCGAAGCGCTCCTCCTGCTTCTTGGCCTTGTCACGGTACGCCTGGGCGTGTTCTTCCTGAATTCCTACTCGCGCTCCCCAAGGTCCGCCTCCACCTCCTTCTTCTTCTCAGCGAACCGCAGCTGGAAGCGCTCTAGGGCTTGCTTCTGGGCGGCGACGTTCTCGTCGTACTTCTGGAGCACCTGAGCGAGCGCTGGGTAGCGAGCTCGCCCTCCGCCTGGAGCCGCTGCTCGTCGCGCGGCAGCATGCCCTCCTCTTTGGAGGCCAGCTGCCACTCGTGATCTGCCAGGCTCTTGCGGTCCTCCTCTAGAGTTTCCTGCGCGGCCTGGTGGACGGAGAGGAGCTGAGACTCCAGCCGGGCCAGCTCGCGGCGCTTCTGCGCTAGCGAGCCCTCCATGGCTTCGCGCTCGGCCTTCACCTCAGCGAGGAGCTCGGCGGCGGCGTTGCGCTCGTCCTGGAGGGGAGCAAGGAGCTCAGCTGCGTCGCGGATGGCCCCTTCGCGGATCTCCTTGGCAAAGCGGGCGGCCTCCTCGCGCGTGGCATGCAGCGCCTGGTCCTCCTGGCGGCAGGCCTCAATAGCGGCATGGAAGGACGACCATGCCTCCGCAAGCTCATCGCGTTGTCGGGTGAGCTGCGCGTCCTCTAGAGCCAGATGCGCCTCCAGGCCCTCCAGAAACTCCCTCACGATTCGAAAGGCGACCTCGCGGTGCCCCGTGCTCCAGTCCCAGCCGCTAAGGACCAGGTCGCGGCGCATGGAGGGCCCTGCCCCAGCGTCAAGCCTGGAGAACTGGACCTCGGGGCGCGCCTAGGGGGCTGGGCCACGATCCGTCCCACGCGGCGCCCAAGCCGGCCTCGCCGCCCTCGCCATCCTGGCGCGTCCTCTCCTGCGGTTCGCCCCCTCCAGCAGGGTGCGGCGGAGACGACGGAGCCCCACAAGCAGGCTCGCTAGCGCCAGGCGGGCCCTAGCCCTCCTCGGCCTCGGGCTGCGCAGGAGGTGTGGCCGGGGTGGAGTAGCAACACGGGCTGGCATTGCCTCGCGCTAGAGCAGGCTCGCGTGGTTGGGTGGCCGCGCGAGGCGGAGTAGGAGCGCAAGGAGGGTAACAACCCGCTCCTCCTGCGTCTCCACCTCCATCTACTCGGGAGGCGGCGCCGCTGCCTCCGCCTGAGGCGCTACTGCCTCCGCTTGAGGCATCTCTTCAGTTGGGCCTGTGGAGGCCGTCTCCAAAGGCCTCACGGCCTCCTCAACCACGCCCTCAGCCATGGCTCTCTTCCCCTCTGCTGCCTTGAGAAGCTTACGGCGCTTTGCAGGAACAAGGTCACTTGCAAGCACTAGGGAAAGATCTTCAGGAATGGGTGTAGAAGAAAAGAACAAGAATCAAGAAACTAACAGCTAGAAGCACTTACCCGGACTGCTTGGCGCCGCTGTCGACCCACGCTAAGCCTGGCGAGCGCCAGGAGGGCTTGGCTGAAAGGAATATGCCCGACAGGCAATAATAAAGTGGTTATTATCTTATTCCATGTTTATGATAAATGTTTATTTCTCATGCTAGAATTGCATTAATCGGAAACATGAATACATGTGTGACTAATGAACAAATTAAGAGTTCCTAGTAACGCCTCTCGTTTAACTAGCTCGTTGATTAACTGATGATCAAGGTTTCCTTATCATGAACATTGGATGTTGTTAATAATGGGATCACGTCATTAGGAGAATGATATGATCAACACACCCAAATTAAGTATAGCAATACGATCAAGTCATTAAGTTTATATTGTTGTACTGAGCATACAAAGTAACCCTAATCCTTATACCATGAGATCATGTCAATCACTAACACCGAAAGAATGCTTTGATGACATCAAACGTCACACCGTAACAGGGTGACTATAAAGGTGGCGTTGGGTATTCCAAAAGTATTAGTTGAGGCTCATGGATCAAGAAGTGGGATTTGTCCATCCAGATGATGGAGAGATATACTCTGGGCCCTCTCGGTGATATCACATCGACACCGCTTGCAAGCACGTGACTAGGTCACAAGGATGTCATATCACAGAACGAGTAAAGAGAACTTGTCGGGAACGAGATTGAACAAGGTATAGATGATACCAATGATCGGATCTCGGACAAGTAAAATATCGCGAGACAAAAGGAATTGGTTATGACGTTTTTGGTTCACACAATCACAAGATTCATCATCGAATATGTAGGAGTCATTACGGATCTCCAGATCCCGCTGTTGACTATTGATCGGAGAGGTGTCTCGATCATGTCTACATTATTCATGAACCGTAGGGTGACACACTTAAGGTTTGTTGACACTTTTGGGTAGACACGGAATTTCGGAGAAAAGTTTGGACAGCACCGAAATTGTTTCGGGTAATATTGAAATAGTTCAAGGGGTTAATTGTCAATAGTTGACAATGGTTGTTAATCGAATTAGCATATAAACCAAGGGGGTAAGTGTTAATGTTTGTTAATAGAATTAACAAATATTAAAAATAAATGAAATTGTTTTATTTAATAAAAAAAACCTTGGGATTTATGAGTGGAGATTAAAAGAGAATGAGTGGGCATGAGTGGATGCTCCACTCACATCAAGAGGGAAGAGGTGGAGTCACCCCTACGGGCAACGACCCAACCTCACCCCTCTCCAATATATGGAGAGGTGGGAGCTCCCTTTTGAACACACACTTGATCCTCTCTCCCTCCTCCCGCTGCTCCACCTCTGGCCATCCGCTTGGCGAAGCCATGGCCGTTTAGTTCTCCACCACACAACACAGTCGTGTTGTTGGAGTTCCTTGGTGATTCTACTACTTCCGCTGCCCCGCTGGATCGAGGGAACAAAGATCGTCATCAACCGTACGTGTGACCGAGTACGGAGGCGCTGCCCGTTGCAGTGCACATCTTCACGATCTTGAGATCGGCAAGTGAACGACTACATCATCCACAAGAACTATTCTCGAAACGCTTACGGTCTTCGAGGGTGAGTTTCTTTTGTAATATGTTCCACTCGTTACGAGCATCTCCTAGAGTAGATCTTGGCTTTTTGGTTTGTTCTCACCGTAGGAGAAATTTTGTTTTCTATGCTACGAACCCATCAGTGGTATCAAAGCCGTGTCTATGCGTAGATGTTTTGTACGGGTAGACCACATATGTGTATGTGGGCGTTGATGATCATGGTATTGCTTACATGTCCACGTACATGAGACTTGTTCCACGACTGACATGCAACTTGTTTTGTATAAGTGGCTTTCCGGGTGTCTGTCTCTTCCACTATAGTTAAGATATAAAATAGAACGAGTTGCTAATAATATTTTCATAACCGTTGTGGTTTCATGTTCGTAGGTAAGAACGGTTCTATCTTCGAAAGACCTAAGCCACGTAAAATATGCAAAAATGAATTAGAGGACGTCTAACTTGTTTTTGCAGGGCATGTGATGTGATATGGTCAAATTTACAAATTTGATGTATGAGATGATACCTTTTGTAAATTATGACAAACCGGCAGGATCCAAATGGTTGTCTTTTTTAATTTATGGCCTGCGTGCTAAATATCATATCTAGATGATATGTTGTAAATTTGGAGGACAACCGAGAAGGAGGCGCCATGGACCTTGGTGCCACGCCGGTGGAATGATGGAGATCATACCAAGATGCACAAGCTAGAGATTAAGTGCGAGAAGGACCATATCATACAACATTATCCATGCATGTGATGTTAATCCTTTTATGCATCTTATTTTGCTTAGATATTTGCTTAGATCGCGACGGTAGCATTATAAGATGATCCCTCTCACAGTTAATATCAAGATAATAATGTATTCTTCCATAGTATGCACCGTTAAGAAAGTTCGTCGTTTCGAAGCACCACGTGATGATCGGTGATAGACTCAACGTTCGCATACAACGTGTGTAAGCTAGATTTACACACGCAAATACTACAGTTCTACATGGCGAGCCTAGCATGTATATACATGGTCTCGGAACACATAACCGAAAGGTAAAGCACGAGTCATATGGATGATATGATCAACATGGTCGATGTTCGCCTTTGCAGCTGCACCATCTCTCGTGATGATCGGTTATTGGTGTATTGAATTTGGTTCGTGTAATCACTAAAACGACTAGAGGGATGTTTTTTTTGAGTGGGAGTTGACGTAATAATTTAGAATTAGTTTAACTCCATATATCTATCATAAACATAGCCTAAAATTGTCTTTGCATGAATATTTGTAGTATTGGCATCTGTAGTCCACTATGCACTAGGCTTGTTAGTTGAGATCAAAACTGTTCAAAATCTGATATTTACTCTATGGATTGGTACCATATTGTTAGTAAGTAATTATGTATAGAAAAGTTTTAAAGTTCTGTTGCAAACTTTCGGTAACTCTAAAATTGCTCCATGTGATTTGGAATCTAAAATGAGCAACAATTCTTATTGGTGTCTTAATTCATTCTTTTCTCCGTGAAACTTAGTTTTCGAATTTGTTTGATAATTGAGGAGAACGATGCAGCTGAAAATTTGTTTTCAGAAATAAATGAGGTATGAGATATGACTGATATCTAGTACCTTGTTTTGGTTACAAGAATTTATGAATTTCGGTGGGAGTACCTGAGCTCATATTGTATGAGTCTGTACTACAAGATAGAACATGCTAGGCATCTCGATATCCAAATTAGTTTGGCACTGATTCATATTCAATCTAATTGAGCCATGGTAGCTTCATCATGATAGGATTCATGATGGGATGGATAAATAGTGTAAGCGAATTTGTTTATTGCATTAAAAGATCACTAATAGTGAAATCCAGAAGAACACTTATCATATGATGATCAACTTCAACATAAAACTCCAAAGGGTGCTAATACTGACTATTCACGCCTAGGATTTTGTTCCAATTTGATTGGCACATATTTTGATGTTGAATGCTTCTTCCGCATAGAGAGGAAGAACCGAAAGAGGATCTGCAAAAGTATTTGGCAGAAAAGAAAAGACTAGAAAGTCTAGTTCAGGTGTATATGGCTGATATACATGTTATAGATAATTTTTCCTATTAGTCACGTACTGTATTTCATGGGTATTTGTACTAGTTTGTTTGGTATGAACTGCAACTCAATACAAGAATACAATGGCCTAAGTGACTTACGAGGAATGTGGTAACAATACGCAACGAAAATATGATAATTTGTTATTGTGTTCGTAGTTGGTATTATAACTAGCCCGCGAGATTTATTCTAGAATAAATTACTAAATTTGTTATTTTGTTCTGGTCTAAATAAAACAAGCAGTTGTACAAATTTTGACCATAATCCATAGAAGATGGATAAGTTATTATAAATCTTGTTGGTAAAACATATATCTATAATACTAACGCTAAACGCCACAAGGCTAATGATATTATGTAACATCCCAACATTTTATGATGTTCAAAAATCACTAAAATTTAAAACTTTTCCTTTTATTAAAATACAATATTAAATGTATGAGAAAACCAACTATAAAAGACTTCAAAGTTTAATATTTCCAATGTCACAGTTTAAAACATTTTATTATCCCATGTAATTCAAAACCTTAAAATAAAATTTGACAAAAATGTTACAAACTAAAATTCATTTTATTTTAAATAAATTAGTTCTTTATAAGTATTTAAATTAAACCACTTAATTACAAGATTATTCAAAAGGTTATATAATTACTAAATGGTTTTCATTCCTTTAACTATGTTCAAAATATAGTTTGGAAATTATAAGCCTATAGTGTATAATTTTAAAACTTCATAGATTTTAAATCAATGAATTAGCCAAATAAACATTTCATTTGCTTAAATGAATTTCATCTATTCTAAAGAAGAATAGAATTAATACAAAGGTCTTTTCCAAAGTTGTTATGATGTATCAAATGCATTATCATATTATAAAATATAATGTTGCACAAATTATTATCAAATAAAAATGAATACAATATATCTTCTCTTTTCCATTTTCATATAGTTGTGTTATATCATTAATAGTTATACCAAAGCCAAGAATGAATTTAGAATTTGAAAATGAGTTTAAATAACTTAAATTCAAACATAATTGAATATGGGTATTTCATATAATATATTTAGCCAGAATTAAAATTTATATAAACCCTAGTTTAAATTAAACATAAAGTGTCTAATTGTACTTTTAAGAAATAGTTTGAAATTAATATTTGGAAAAATGTGCAAAACACTTCTACAATTGGTTTAACAGAAAGATAATAATTTTACCAATTTTTAGAAATTTATTTGACATCATTTGGAGTTAGAAATCAAAAGATATGAATTAAAGAAATAAAATCAGAAAAGAAAATACTGGCTGACGTCATGTTGACGTCAGCAGATCTTCTTCTTCCTCTAACCGAACGAAGAGCAGAAAAAGGAGATCGAATCGGAGTCCTAATCTTCTCCGATTCGTGCGGGATTCGATCTCCGAAGCCCCCTATATAATCCCCGGACCCCGCCGCGTCTTTTCCCCGCAAACCCTAATTAAATAGCGCCCCCAGGCCGCCGGAGGAGCTCACCGGAGTCCGCACCACCCGCCGCCGTATTTCTTCGATCTCCGGCGAGTGGAGATCTTGTTCGGAGCCTGTGAGCCCTTCTAACTCTCCTCGCGTCCGTGCGCATCACCCTGACTTGGCCGTGTGCGTTTTCGCGCACCAGAACGCCTTCGCCGTCCTCAACCGAAGCACGTCTCCGCCAGCAGCAACTCCGACGAGGAACTGGAGAAGAACCGGAGCACGCCGCAGTCGCCAGGCTCGCCACCAAGTCCGCCGTGATCTCCTCTACGATCTGGTATGATCCATCCGTCCCGGCTCGTCTTTTTTATGCGTAGATCACCGGACGTTCGTGCGCCACCGCTGCGGGCACGTCTCCGGCGAGGCATTCCGGTGACCTAGCGCCGCTCGCTTCTGCCGTGAGTTCTCGTCCGTCCGATCGAGATCCCGTGGCCAGGATTATAAGTTTTAAAACGAAGCGGTACGCTCCGATCTGAACCGTCAGATCCAGATCTGACGGCCCAGATCAGATGACTTAACCACGTCAGCGCCCACGTGGCATGCCCCGTCAGCGCACAGTCAGCGCTGCCGTGTATAATCAATCTCGTAATTATATTTAATCGGCAGTTTTGCAGAAACACCCCTGTCACTTAGATCTCTCACAACTTTTTAACCACAACTCCAAATTTAATAATTTTTATATATTTGGAAAGCTCTGGATGTGTAGAATAATTTGGATCTGACAAAATTCAAATTTGAATTAGTATAAAATATTCAAATTTCAAATGGTGAATTTGAGTATATTTGTAATAACTTTAAATCTATAAATCCAAAAATTGCAAATAAATATGTTTTAGAAACTTTGGAATATATGTAAATTAATGCTACTGCTATAAAAATATTTTTGAGTAATGATTGAATGATTTCATGATTGTGTGTTTAAATTGAATTGTTTGACTAATTTTGAAATAACTTTTAATAAAAACATTATTTTGATTAAATCCAATTGCAATAGATTTAATTAAATGCTCTCTGTCTATTAACAATAATTATAAAAATTTGGTTATAAAAATTTAATCATAGGAAACTTTAATCTTATAATTATTCCCTTTATTATATTTTCCAAAATTAGAAATTAATTAAATTGCATTTATAAATTCATGCATATTTATAAATAAAACACAAAAGTTATTTTTATGTTTCTTGTGATTTAAGATTTCATTTCATTCATAGCATATTTTATATTGTAGATATAATTCTCAAAGGAAAACCCCTCTTCAATAGTTTTCTCTAAGTTAGGATTATTTTCAAACTTAGTATGTTGTGAAAAGTGCTATGCACTAGACACTTAGTAGTTTTCAAGATGGAGCTAGAAGACCATTGAAGGACTTAGCCAAAAACAAGACTTCAGAAGTATCTTCAAGGAGAAGAAACACTTAGAAGAAAATCAAGAAGAAGATCATGAAGACCAACCAGAAATATTTTCCAAGTCTTGCTCTCTCTCTCTCTTTCTTATCTCTGAGACATCATCAAGGACTTAGAAGAAAACATACTCTGGAAGCATCCTCAAGATGTCAAGCACTTAGAAGAAAAGTGAGAAGAAGTTCAAGAAGGCCAACCTTCCTTTTATTCTCTAAGTCTTTCTCTCTATCTTATCTTCTCCTCTGAGACTTCATGAAGACTAAGTAAAACCAAGACCAGCCTCGAGGATACCAGAACCATCAAGTCTGAAGATTCATCAAGACTACCAAGAACTCAATCAAGACCCCATCCAGAAGAAAGTTACAAGTATGGAGATGAAGCCTGGAGGACAACCACATCTTTCTTTCTATCTTTCCCTCTTTCCTAATCTTGTCTTTAGACTTAAACAAATTTTGATCATAATGTTATCATCTTGAAGTTGTTGGATCCTAGCAGCATAGTGGGATGAAGCGGCCTGGAAACAAACCTTACATGTCCACGTACATGAGACCTGTTCCACAATTTAAGTGGCTGGCCGGGTGTCTGTCTCTCTCACTATAGTGAATGTCCAATTTACAAAGAGTTGATAATAATTGTTGATCATCTTGAACAAATGACTTAGTATTTTTCTCTAAGTATTTTGCACATCATGGCTAAGCCATTAGAGTGCTTGTTTCAAAAAGATATAAAACAAAGTATGTTTATCCAACTTAAGACTTTAGTCCTTAGTCCATTTTGACCAACCTATTTGCCTTACAATAACTTAAAAGAATTTCATGGCATGAAAAAGCATTTCTAGCCTTAGGAATATTTTTGCATATCATGCATAAACATATTTTCCTTAGAAAGTTTTATAAGACTTATTTATTCAACTAGTATGTGTTTGTTTGCATTGTGGATTTGTGCTTGCTGTTGATTGTTGTATTGTTGCTTCCTTATATTGTTTAGATTAAACGGAGAGCAAACGTTCGTTGTTGAAAAGAGTTTGTGAACAACGACAACATTCAAAGGCAAGTGGCACAGCTCATAAACTTCCTATTTTTATATGCATTACTTAGTGTATTTTAATATGCATGTGTTGCTATGCTAAACCTGCGTAGAATCTCTTATTCCTGTGTCTAGGTTCCTATATCATACTTAGCAGAAATATTGATGCTATGCAATTGATGAAAGATTTTTACAAAATGTTAAGTGACTACTCAGGACTGTGCTCATGGCTGTCTTCGCCTAGGATGAATTTCTATTCTACTTAGGGCTGTGAGCATGGTGATTTTCACCTGGGAGTGCACATCCACTAAGTTAATGAAACACCTGGGTGGTAATTGGTCGGATGGTTTATGTTGAGTGGCTACTCGGTCCATTTCTATGGTTCCTAAAGAGTCTGTACACTTGAGAACGGCCACCCAGGAACAGAGGAATCTGAAGGAACTCCAAGTGACGATTGCTTCCAGTGCAGCCATTGCCATATGGGCTCTGGCTTGATCAATTATGTTGCGTGGACTCTCTCCGGCTTGACAAGCAGATGTAGGGGGATGTTAGGTGGAACGGGTCAAGCCAGTATGGGGAGGGAAAATGCTTCTGAAAGATCTCGTCTCATTCTCTCCTTTCCTTATCACAAATGGTGTGTAAAGGATACCTTGGGAGGAATGGGTACAATGGTGAAAGTGCACAACCTCTGCAGAGTGTAAAACTAAGTACTTAGCCGTGTCCCCGGTTACGGACAATTTTGAGCAGCTGATCAAGGACGTCAACGGAGGATTCCACCATTCCAACTTCAGAATAAAACTTGATGGGTGAACAAGGGAAGATGAGATTTATGGTTTTCATGCCATACTCGTCGATTTCAAGAAAAGTGTTTTCAAAAGAGTAGGAAAAATTGGCTTTATGCAAATTAGCCTTGAGCTCCACCAGCCAAATATGCATATAGGCTTTAGAGTTATTCCTTAAGTGTCCACCATAGTGTCACTTGCCAGACTCCATTTTTAATGGAATCTGACCCACGTTGTTGCAATATTTTTCTTATTGCAGATTGGATCAGATGACGAGTGAGGTTTCGTAAAGGTTTCGAGTCTACAACCAACATGTTTTTCGCCAGTGGCAGCATGAAAGTTATAGAGGCTCACTGCTATTGTATTTTCCGCTGTGTACTTTTTCAATGCTAGCTTTATGCTATGCAACTTGTATCAAATATTTTGTAATTCTGGATCATCGATGTAATAAAATTGACCTTTGTTGTGATATTACATCGTAAACTGTGTGTGCAAATGAATCGATCCAGGGAATTGCACTATACACAGGTATCTGCCTTATTAAAAGTGCAGGTACACTACAGATGGTATCAGAGCACTGTGTTGCCTGTAGGTTCGAAACCCTAGGTTTGGATAGAAATAGGTTTGACCATAGGATTGAAAATCTATTTTTCCTTCAATTTTCAAAAAACAAATCTTTTCACCATGTCTTTCTCGTATTCTCATCTACTATCAACCTTCTGAAAACCTCTTATCTTTTTCTAGATGACCTTGTTCTTATAGTCTAAGTCTGATTCTGCTGGCTCATCTGGAAAAGCTACGATTAATCATGAAGTTCTGCATATATGGAAGACCACTGAAGGACCAGGATTCGACCAACACTTCTAAGATATCCAAGAAAGTTGAACAAGTACTTGAAGCAGTCATGAAGGAGATAGATTTGACCACCACCAAAACTAGAATGACGATATCGTGTTAGTGTATTGATCATATCAACTTGGCTATATGACAATACTAGATTGTTTGTTTGTTGTGAACCTTGTTGCATGATGTTTGTTAGATGATGTTTGTAATGGATTATCTTGATTTATGGTTGTGCATTAGGATGTTGAATTATCAACAAAACTTTCTTTTAAGGGTGGTAGCCACCTAGATAATTCAAAACCAGAGATCTCAAAATTTCTTTCTTTCCATCCTCCTAATCAGAAAACCCATTCACTACAAGTTTTCAAGTTTCCATGTCAGAAATTTCATTTTCCAAAACATCCCGAGTAATCAGAATCACTCAAGCTTTTGCTTTGTCCTTCTAGCTTCTCCGAATCTCGGGGACGAGATTCCTTTTAAGGGTGGTAGTCTGTAACATCCCAACATTTTATGATGTTCAAAAATCACTAAAATTTAAAACTTTTCCTTTTATTAAAATACAATATTAAATGTATGAGAAAACCAACTATAAAAGACTTCAAAGTTTAATATTTCCAATGTCACAGTTTAAAACATTTTATTATCCCATGTAATTCAAAACCTTAAAATAAAATTTGACAAAAATGTTACAAACTAAAATTCATTTTATTTTAAATAAATTAGTTCTTTATAAGTATTTAAATTAAACCACTTAATTACAAGATTATTCAAAAGGTTATATAATTACTAAATGGTTTTCATTCCTTTAACTATGTTCAAAATATAGTTTGGAAATTATAAGCCTATAGTGTATAATTTTAAAACTTCATAGATTTTAAATCAATGAATTAGCCAAATAAACATTTCATTTGCTTAAATGAATTTCATCTATTCTAAAGAAGAATAGAATTAATACAAAGGTCTTGTCCAAAGTTGTTATGATGTATCAAATGCATTATCATATTATAAAATATAATGTTGCACAAATTATTATCAAATAAAAATGAATACAATATATCTTCTCTTTTCCATTTTCATATAGTTGTGTTATATCATTAATAGTTATACCAAAGCCAAGAATGAATTTAGAATTTGAAAATGAGTTTAAATAACTTAAATTCAAACATAATTTAATATGGGTATTTCATATAATATATTTAGCCAGAATTAAAATTTATATAAACCCTAGTTTAAATTAAACATAAAGTGTCTAATTGTACTTTTAAGCAATAGTTTGAAATTAATATTTGGAAAAATGTGCAAAACACTTCTACAATTGGTTTAACAGAAAGATAATAATTTTACCAATTTTTAGAAATTTATTTGACATCATTTGGAGTTAGAAATCAAAAGATATGAATTAAAGAAATAAAATCAGAAAAGAAAATACTGGCTGACGTCATGCTGACGTCAGCAGATCTTCTTCTTCCTCTAACCGAACGAAGAGCAGAAAAAGGAGATCGAATCGGAGTCCTAATCTTCTCCGATTCGTGCAGGATTCGATCTCCGAAGCCCCCTATATAATCCCCGGACCCCGCCGCGTCTTTTCCCCGCAAACCCTAATTAAATAGCGCCCCCAGGCCGCCGGAGGAGCTCGCCGGAGTCCGCACCACCCGCCGCCGTATTTCTTCGATCTCCGGCGAGTGGAGATCTTGTTCGGAGCCTGTGAGCCCTTCTAACTCTCCTCGCGTCCGTGCGCATCACCCTGACTTGGCCGTGTGCGTTTTCGCGCACCAGAACGCCTTCGCCGTCCTCGACCGAAGCACGTCTCCGCCAGCAGCAACTCCGACGAGGAACTGGAGAAGAACCGGAGCACGCCGCAGTCGCCAGGCTCGCCACCAAGTCCGCCGTGATCTCCTCTACGATCTGGTATGATCCATCCGTCCCGGCTCGTCTTTTTTATGCGTAGATCACCGGACGTTCGTGCGCCACCGCTGCGGGCACGTCTCCGGCGAGGCATTCCGGTGACCTAGCGCCGCTCGCTTCTGCCGTGAGTTCTCGTCCGTCCGATCGAGATCCCGTGGCCAGGATTAGAAGTTTTAAAACGAAGCGGTACGCTCCGATCTGGACCGTCAGATCCAGATCTGACGGCCCAGATCAGATGACTTAACCACGTCAGCTCCCACGTGGCATGCCCCGTCAGCGCACAGTCAGCGCTGACGTGTATAATCAATCTCGTAATTATATTTAATCGGCAGTTTTGCAGAAACACCCCTGTCACTTAGATCTCTCACAACTTTTTAACCACAACTCCAAATTTAATAATTTTTATATATTTGGAAAGCTCTGGATGTGTAGAATAATTTGGATCTGACAAAATTCAAATTTGACTTAGTATAAAATATTCAAATTTCAAATGGTGAATTTGAGTATATTTGTAATAACTTTAAATCTATAAATCCAAAAATTGCAAATAAATATGTTTTAGAAACTTTGGAATATATGTAAATTAATGCTACTGCTATAAAAATATTTTTGAGTAATGTTTGAATGATTTCATGATTGTGTGTTTAAATTGAATTGTTTGACTAATTTTGAAATAACTTTTAATAAAAACATTATTTTGATTAAATCCAATTGCAATAGATTTAATTAAATGCTCTCTGTCTATTAACAATAATTATAAAAATTTGGTTATAAAAATTTAATCATAGGAAACTTTAATCTTATAATTATTCCCTTTATTATATTTTCCAAAATTAGAAATTAATTAAATTGCATTTATAAATTCATGCATATTTATAAATAAAACACAAAAGTTATTTTTATGTTTCTTGTGATTTAAGATTTCATTTCATTCATAGCATATTTTATATTGTAGATATAATTCTCAAAGGAAAACCCCTCTTCAATAGTTTTCTCTAAGTTAGGATTATTTTCAAACTTAGTATGTTGTGAAAAGTGCTATGCACTAGACACTTAGTAGTTTTCAAGATGGAGCTAGAAGACCATTGAAGGACTTAGCCAAAAACAAGACTTCAGAAGTATCTTCAAGGAGAAGAAACACTTAGAAGAAAATCAAGAAGAAGATCATGAAGACCAACCAGAAATATTTTCCAAGTCTTGCTCTCTCTCTCTCTCTTTCTTATCTATGAGACATCATCAAGGACTTAGAAGAAAACATACTCTGGAAGCATCCTCAAGATGTCAAGCACTTAGAAGAAAAGTGAGAAGAAGTTCAAGAAGGCCAACCTTCCTTTTATTCTCTCAGTCTTTCTCTCTATCTTATCTTCTCCTCTGAGACTTCATGAAGACTAAGTAAAACCAAGACCAGCCTCGAGGATACCAGAACCATCAAGTTTGAAGATTCATCAAGACTACCAAGAACTCAATCAAGACCCCATCCAGAAGAAAGTTACAAGTATGGAGATGAAGCCTGGAGGACAACCACATCTTTCTTTCTATCTTTCCCTCTTTCCTAATCTTGTCTTTAGACTTAAACAAATTTTGCTCATAATGTTATCATCTTGAAGTTGTTGGATCCTAGCAGCATAGTGGGATGAAGCGGCCTGGAAACAAACCTTACATGTCCACGTACATGAGACCTGTTCCACAATTTAAGTGGCTGGCCGGGTGTCTGTCTCTCTCACTATAGTGAATGTCCAATTTACAAAGAGTTGATAATAATTGTTGATCATCTTGAACAAATGACTTAGTATTTTTCTCTAAGTATTTTGCACATCATGGCTAAGCCATTAGAGTGCTTGTTTCAAAAAGATATAAAACAAAGTATGTTTATCCAACTTAAGACTTTAGTCCTTAGTCCATTTTGACCAACCTATTTGCCTTACAATAACTTAAAAGAATTTCATGGCATGAAAAAGCATTTCTAGCCTTAGGAATATTTTTGCATATCATGCATAAACATATTTTCCTTAGAAAGTTTTATAAGACTTATTTATTCAACTAGTATGTGTTTGTTTGCATTGTGGATTTGTGCTTGCTGTTGATTGTTGTATTGTTGCTTGCTTATATTGTTTAGATTAAACGGAGAGCAAACGTTCGTTGGTTGAAAAGAGTTTGTGAACAACGACAACATTCAAAGGCAAGTGGCACACCTCATAAACTTCCTATTTTTATATGCATTACTTAGTGTATTTTAATATGCATGTGTTGCTATGCTAAACCTGCGTAGAATCCCTTATTCCTGTGTCTAGGTTCCTATATCATACTTAGCAGAAATATTGATGCTATGCAATTGATGAAAGATTTTTACAAAATGTTAAGTGACTACTCAGGACTGTGCTCATGGCTGTCTTCGCCTAGGATGAATTTCTATTCTACTTAGGGCTGTGAGCATGGTGATTTTCACCTGGGAGTGCACATCCACTAAGTTAATGAAACACCTGGGTGGTAATTGGTCGGATGGTTTATGTTGAGTGGCTACTCGGTCCATTTCTATGGTTCCTAAAGAGTCTGTACACTTGAGAACGGCCACCCAGGAACAGAGGAATCTGAAGGAACTCCAAGTGACGATTGCTTCCAGTGCAGCCATTGCCATATGGGCTCTGGCTTGATCAATTATGTTGCGTGGACTCTCTCCGGCTTGACAAGCAGATGTAGGGGGATGTTAGGTGGAACGGGTCAAGCCAGTATGGGGAGGGAAAATGCTTCTGAAAGATCTCGTCTCATTCTCTCCTTTCCTTATCACAAATGGTGTGTAAAGGATACCTTGGGAGGAATGGGTACAATGGTGAAAGTGCACAACCTCTGCAGAGTGTAAAACTAAGTACTTAGCCGTGTCCCCGGTTACGGACAATTTTGAGCAGCTGATCAAGGACGTCAACGGAGGATTCCACCATTCCAACTTCAGAATAAAACTTGATGGGTGAACAAGGGAAGATGAGATTTATGGTTTTCATGCCATACTCGTCGATTTCAAGAAAAGTGTTTTCAAAAGAGTAGGAAAAATTGGCTTTATGCAAATTAGCCTTGAGCTCCACCAGCCAAATATGCATATAGGCTTTAGAGTTATTCCTTAAGTGTCCACCATAGTGTCACTTGCCAGACTCCATTTTTAATGGAATCTGACCCACGTTGTTGCAATATTTTTCTTATTGCAGATTGGATCAGATGACGAGTGAGGTTTCGTAAAGGTTTCGAGTCTACAACCAACATGTTTTTCGCCAGTGGCAGCATGAAAGTTATAGAGGCTCACTGCTATTGTATTTTCCGCTGTGTACTTTTTCAATGCTAGCTTTATGCTATGCAACTTGTATCAAATATTTTGTAATTCTGGATCATCGATGTAATAAAATTGACCTTTGTTGTGATATTACATCGTAAACTGTGTGTGCAAATGAATCGATCCAGGGAATTGCACTATACACAGGTATCTGCCTTATTAAAAGTGCAGGTACACTACAGATGGTATCAGAGCACTGTGTTGCCTGTAGGTTCGAAACCCTAGGTTTGGATAGAAATAGGTTTGACCATAGGATTGAAAATCTATTTTTCCTTCAATTTTCAAAAAACAAATCTTTTCACCATGTCTTTCTCGTATTCTCATCTACTATCAACCTTCTGAAAACCTCTTATCTTTTTCTAGATGACCATGTTCTTATAGTCTAAGTCTGATTCTGCTGGCTCATCTGGAAAAGCTACGATTAATCATGAAGTTCTGCATATATGGAAGACCACTGAAGGACCAGGATTCGACCAACACTTCTAAGATATCCAAGAAAGTTGAACAAGTACTTGAAGCAGTCATGAAGGAGATAGATTTGACCACCACCAAAACTAGAATGACGATATCGTGTTAGTGTATTGATCATATCAACTTGGCTATATGACAATACTAGATTGTTTGTTTGTTGTGAACCTTGTTGCATGATGTTTGTTAGATGATGTTTGTAATGGATTATCTTGATTTATGGTTGTGCATTAGGATGTTGAATTATCAACAAAACTTTCTTTTAAGGGTGGTAGCCACCTAGATAATTCAAAACCAGAGATCTCAAAATTTCTTTCTTTCCATCCTCCTAATCAGAAAACCCATTCACTACAAGTTTTCAAGTTTCCATGTCAGAAATTTCATTTTCCAAAACATCCCGAGTAATCAGAATCACTCAAGCTTTTGCTTTGTCCTTCTAGCTTCTCCGAATCTCGGGGACGAGATTCCTTTTAAGGGTGGTAGTCTGTAACATCCCAACATTTTATGATGTTCAAAAATCACTAAAATTTAAAACTTTTCCTTTTATTAAAATACAATATTAAATGTATGAGAAAACCAACTATAAAAGACTTCAAAGTTTAATATTTCCAATGTCACAGTTTAAAACATTTTATTATCCCATGTAATTCAAAACCTTAAAATAAAATTTGACAAAAATGTTACAAACTAAAATTCATTTTATTTTAAATAAATTAGTTCTTTATAAGTATTTAAATTAAACCACTTAATTACAAGATTATTCAAAAGGTTATATAATTACTAAATGGTTTTCATTCCTTTAACTATGTTCAAAATATAGTTTGGAAATTATAAGCCTATAGTGTATAATTTTAAAACTTCATAGATTTTAAATCAATGAATTAGCCAAATAAACATTTCATTTGCTTAAATGAATTTCATCTATTCTAAAGAAGAATAGAATTAATACAAAGGTCTTGTCCAAAGTTGTTATGATGTATCAAATGCATTATCATATTATAAAATATAATGTTGCACAAATTATTATCAAATAAAAATGAATACAATATATCTTCTCTTTTCCATTTTCATATAGTTGTGTTATATCATTAATAGTTATACCAAAGCCAAGAATGAATTTAGAATTTGAAAATGAGTTTAAATAACTTAAATTCAAACATAATTTAATATGGGTATTTCATATAATATATTTAGCCAGAATTAAAATTTATATAAACCCTAGTTTAAATTAAACATAAAGTGTCTAATTGTACTTTTAAGCAATAGTTTGAAATTAATATTTGGAAAAATGTGCAAAACACTTCTACAATTGGTTTAACAGAAAGATAATAATTTTACCAATTTTTAGAAATTTATTTGACATCATTTGGAGTTAGAAATCAAAAGATATGAATTAAAGAAATAAAATCAGAAAAGAAAATACTGGCTGACGTCATGCTGACGTCAGCAGATCTTCTTCTTCCTCTAACCGAACGAAGAGCAGAAAAAGGAGATCGAATCGGAGTCCTAATCTTCTCCGATTCGTGCAGGATTCGATCTCCGAAGCCCCCTATATAATCCCCGGACCCCGCCGCGTCTTTTCCCCGCAAACCCTAATTAAATAGCGCCCCCAGGCCGCCGGAGGAGCTCGCCGGAGTCCGCACCACCCGCCGCCGTATTTCTTCGATCTCCGGCGAGTGGAGATCTTGTTCGGAGCCTGTGAGCCCTTCTAACTCTCCTCGCGTCCGTGCGCATCACCCTGACTTGGCCGTGTGCGTTTTCGCGCACCAGAACGCCTTCGCCGTCCTCGACCGAAGCACGTCTCCGCCAGCAGCAACTCCGACGAGGAACTGGAGAAGAACCGGAGCACGCCGCAGTCGCCAGGCTCGCCACCAAGTCCGCCGTGATCTCCTCTACGATCTGGTATGATCCATCCGTCCCGGCTCGTCTTTTTTATGCGTAGATCACCGGACGTTCGTGCGCCACCGCTGCGGGCACGTCTCCGGCGAGGCATTCCGGTGACCTAGCGCCGCTCGCTTCTGCCGTGAGTTCTCGTCCGTCCGATCGAGATCCCGTGGCCAGGATTAGAAGTTTTAAAACGAAGCGGTACGCTCCGATCTGGACCGTCAGATCCAGATCTGACGGCCCAGATCAGATGACTTAACCACGTCAGCTCCCACGTGGCATGCCCCGTCAGCGCACAGTCAGCGCTGACGTGTATAATCAATCTCGTAATTATATTTAATCGGCAGTTTTGCAGAAACACCCCTGTCACTTAGATCTCTCACAACTTTTTAACCACAACTCCAAATTTAATAATTTTTATATATTTGGAAAGCTCTGGATGTGTAGAATAATTTGGATCTGACAAAATTCAAATTTGACTTAGTATAAAATATTCAAATTTCAAATGGTGAATTTGAGTATATTTGTAATAACTTTAAATCTATAAATCCAAAAATTGCAAATAAATATGTTTTAGAAACTTTGGAATATATGTAAATTAATGCTACTGCTATAAAAATATTTTTGAGTAATGTTTGAATGATTTCATGATTGTGTGTTTAAATTGAATTGTTTGACTAATTTTGAAATAACTTTTAATAAAAACATTATTTTGATTAAATCCAATTGCAATAGATTTAATTAAATGCTCTCTGTCTATTAACAATAATTATAAAAATTTGGTTATAAAAATTTAATCATAGGAAACTTTAATCTTATAATTATTCCCTTTATTATATTTTCCAAAATTAGAAATTAATTAAATTGCATTTATAAATTCATGCATATTTATAAATAAAACACAAAAGTTATTTTTATGTTTCTTGTGATTTAAGATTTCATTTCATTCATAGCATATTTTATATTGTAGATATAATTCTCAAAGGAAAACCCCTCTTCAATAGTTTTCTCTAAGTTAGGATTATTTTCAAACTTAGTATGTTGTGAAAAGTGCTATGCACTAGACACTTAGTAGTTTTCAAGATGGAGCTAGAAGACCATTGAAGGACTTAGCCAAAAACAAGACTTCAGAAGTATCTTCAAGGAGAAGAAACACTTAGAAGAAAATCAAGAAGAAGATCATGAAGACCAACCAGAAATATTTTCCAAGTCTTGCTCTCTCTCTCTCTTTCTTATCTATGAGACATCATCAAGGACTTAGAAGAAAACATACTCTGGAAGCATCCTCAAGATGTCAAGCACTTAGAAGAAAAGTGAGAAGAAGTTCAAGAAGGCCAACCTTCCTTTTATTCTCTAAGTCTTTCTCTCTATCTTATCTTCTCCTCTGAGACTTCATGAAGACTAAGTAAAACCAAGACCAGCCTCGAGGATACCAGAACCATCAAGTCTGAAGATTCATCAAGACTACCAAGAACTCAATCAAGACCCCATCCAGAAGAAAGTTACAAGTATGGAGATGAAGCCTGGAGGACAACCACATCTTTCTTTCTATCTTTCCCTCTTTCCTAATCTTGTCTTTAGACTTAAACAAATTTTGATCATAATGTTATCATCTTGAAGTTGTTGGATCCTAGCAGCATAGTGGGATGAAGCGGCCTGGAAACAAACCTTACATGTCCACGTACATGAGACCTGTTCCACAATTTAAGTGGCTGGCCGGGTGTCTGTCTCTCTCACTATAGTGAATGTCCAATTTACAAAGAGTTGATAATAATTGTTGATCATCTTGAACAAATGACTTAGTATTTTTCTCTAAGTATTTTGCACATCATGGCTAAGCCATTAGAGTGCTTGTTTCAAAAAGATATAAAATGTAGCGTACCTGCTCTTTAAATAAGGCAGATACCTGTGTATAGTGCAAATCCCTGGATCGATTCATTTGCACACACAGTTACGATGTAATATCACAACAAAGCGTCAACTTTATTACATCGATGATCCAGAATTACAAGATATTCTTTACAAATTGCATAGCATAAAGCTAGCATTGAAAAAGTACACAGCGGAAAATACAATAGCAGTGAGCCTCTATAACTTTCATGCTGCCACAGGCGAAAACATGTTGGTTGTAGACTCGAAACCTTTAACGAAACCTCACTCGTCATCGGATCACATCTGCAATAAGAAAAATATTGCAACAACGTGGGCCAGATTCCATTAAAAATGGAGTCTGGCAAGTGACACTATGGTGGACACTTAAGGCAGTAACTCTAAAGCCTATATGAATATTTGGCTGGTGGAGCTCAAGGCTAATTTGCATAAAGCCAATTTTTCCTACTCTTTTGAAAACACTTTTCTTGAAATCGACGAGTATGGCATGAAAACCATAAATCTCATCTTCCCTTGTTCACCCATCAACTTTTAACTTAGAAATTGGAATGGTGGAATCCTCCGTTGACGTCCTTGATCAGCTGCTCAAAATTGTCCGTAACCGGGGACACGGCTAAGTACTTAGTTTTACACTCTGCAGAGGTTGTGCACTTTCACCATTGTACCCATTCAACCCAAGGTATCCTTTACACACCATTTGTGATAAGGAAAGGAGAGAATGAGACGAGATCTTTCAGAAGCATTTTCCCTCCCCATACTGGCTTGACCCGTTCCACCTAACATCCCCCTACATCTGCTTGTCAAGCCGGAGAGAGTCCACGCAACATAATTGATCAAGCCAGAGCCCATATGGCAATGGCTGCACTGGAAGCAATCGTCACTTGGAGTTCTTCAGATTCCTCTGTTCCTGGGTGGCCGTTCTCAAGTGTACATACTCTAGGAACCATAGAAATGGACCTGAGTAGCCACTCAACATAAACCATACAACCAATTACCACCCAGGTGTTTCATTTACTTAGTAAATGTGTACTCTCAGGTAAAAATCACCATGCTCACAGCCCTAAGTAGAATAGAAATTCATCCTAGGCGAAGACAGCCATAAGCACAGTCCTGAGTAGTCACTTAACCTTTTATAAAATCTTTCATCAATTGCATAGCATCAATATTTCTGCTAAGTATGATATAGGAGCCTAGACACAGGAATAAGGGATTCTACACAGGTTTAGCATAGCAACACATGCATATTAAAATACACTAAGTAATGCATATAAAAATAGGAAGTTTATGAGGTGTGCCACTTGCCTTTGAATGTTGTCGTTGTTCACAACTCTTTTCAACAACGAACGTTTGCTCTCCGTTTAATCTAAACAATAATAGCAAACAACAATACAACAATCAACAAACAACAATCATCAAACATACATGCTCATATCAAATGAACAACAAGTTTTGGAAAACTCCTAAGGAAAACATGTCATGTATGGTATGCAAATTATTTCTAAGGCTAGAAATGCTTTATCATGCTATGGAAATCTTTTAAGTTTATGCAAGGCAAATGTGTTGGTCCAAAAGGACTAAGGACTAAGTCTTAAGTTGGATACTCATACTTTGTTTTATAACTTCTTGAAACAAGCACTCAAATGGCTTAGCCATGATGTGCAGAATACTTAGGGAAAAATACTAAGTCATTTTTTCAAGATGATCAACAATTATTATCAACTCTTTGTAAATTGGACATTCACTATAGTGAGAGAGACAGACACCCGGCCAGCCACTTGAATTGTGGAACAGGTCTCATGTACGTGGACATGTAAGGTTTGTTTCCAGGCCGCTTCATCCCACTATGCTGCTAGGATCCAACAACTTCAAGATGATAACATCATGATCAAATTTTGTTTAAGTCTAAGGGACAAGATTAGGAAAGAGGGAAAGATAGATAGAAAGAGGTAGTTGTCCTCCAGGCTTTATCTCCAGACTTGTAGCTTTCTTCCGGATGATGTCTTGATTGAAGTTTTGGTCTTCAGACTTGGTGGTTTTTGTATCTTCGAGGCTGGTCTTGGATTTCCTTAATCTTCATGAAGTCTCAGAAGAGAAGAAAAGACAGAGAGAGAGACTTAGAGAATAAAAGGAAGGTTGGCCTTCTTGAACTTCTTCTCACTTTTCTTCTAAGTGCTTGACATCTTGGGGATGCTTCCAGAGTCTGTTTTCTTCTAAGTCCTTCATGAACTTCTTCTTGATTTTCTTCTAAGTGTTTCCTCCTTGAAGATACTTCTGAAGTCTTGTTTTTGGCTAAGTCCTTCAATGGTCTTCTAGCTCCATCTTGAAAACTACTAAGTGTCTAGTGCATAGCACTTTTCACAAAATACTAAGTCTGAAAATAATCCTAACTTAGAGAAAACTATTGAAGAGGGGTTTTCCTTTGAGAATTATATCTACAATATAAAATATGCAATGAAATCTTAAATCACAAGAAACATAAAAATAACTTTTGTGTTTTATTTATAAATATGCATGAATTTATAAATGCAATTTAATTAATTTCTAATTTTGGAAAATATAATAAAAGGAATAATTATAAGATTAAAGTTTCCTATGACTAAATTTTTATAACAAAACTTTATAATCAGTGTTAATAGACAGAGAGATTTTAATTAAATCTATTGCAATTGGATTTAATCAAAAATAATGTTTCTATTAAAAGTTATTTCAAAATTAGTCAAACCATTCAAACTAAACACACAACTATGAAATCATTCAAAAATTACTCAAAAATATTTTATAGCAGTGGCATTAATTTGCACATATTCTAAAGTTTCTAAAACATATTTATTTGCAATTTTTGGATTTATAGATTTAAAGTTATTACAAATATACTCAAATTCACCATTTGAAATTTGAATATTTTATACTAAGTCAAATTTGAATTTTGTCTGATCCAAAATATTCTACATGTCAAGAGCTTTCCAAATATATAAAAATTATTAAATTTGGAGTTGTGGTTAAAAAGTTGTGAGAGATCTAAGTGACAGGGGTGTTTCTGCAAAACTGCCAATTAAATTTAATTAATAAAATTGTTTTCCACGTGGCAGCTGACGTGGCTGACACGCGGCGCTGACTGGGATCGCTGACGTGTATAAGTTATCTGATCTGGGCCGTCAGATCTGGATCTGACGGTCCAGATCGGAGCGTACCCGTTCGTCCTCGACCTTTTAATCTAAGCCGCAGAGATTCAATCGGACGGCGCAGGGAGCTCGGATCATACCGTGGCGGCGCAACGGTCACCGTCGACGAAGGAGACGGCGGCGCGGCTCAGGATCGGACGGCCTCGACGCTGGAGTTGCTCCCCGGACGAACGGCGGTGTCGACGACGTGCAGCTCGTCGCGGCGATGCAGATGGTGGCTACGGCGTCGTCTTTCCCTTCCTGGCGCGGCCGGTTGCGGCGGATGGAGTGCGGCGGCGCTCCGGGCGATGCGGTCGAGCACGGGGCGCTCGGCTGCTGCACGAAAGAACCGAACTCGGGGCTTAGGATGTGCGCACGGCGAGGGGGAAGCAAAGGGGGGAAATGAGAGAGCTTTGGCGGCTCAGGCTCACCGGAAACAGCAGAGGACGGCGGCGGAGGAGGGAACTCCGGCGAGCTCGAGCGGCGGCCTGGCGGCGTCCTTGGGCTAGGGTTTTTGGGGCAAAAGACGCGGCGGTGTCCAGGGATTAAATAGGGGGCTTCGGAGATCGAATCCCGTACGAATCGGAGTGGAAATCGTCTCCGATTCGATCTCCTCCTTCGGCGCTTCGTTCGGTTAGAGGTAGGAGATGATCCGCTGACGTCAGCATGACGTCAGCCAGCATTTTCTTTTCTGATTTTATTTCTTTAATTCATATCTTTTGATTTATAACTCCAAATGATGTCAAATAAATTTCTAAAAATTTGTAAAATGATTATCTTGCTGTTAAACCAGTTGTGGGTATGTTTTGAATATTTTTGAAAATTCATATTTTGAAATGTTGCTTAATTACAAATTTGACACTTAAAGTCAAATTTGAATTTCTTTCTTATTAAATTTTCCTTTGGCTATAATAAATTTGTAAAAATACCCCCATTTCAATATGTTTGAATTTAAGTTATTTAAACTTATTTTGCTGAATTCATTTATCTTTCTTTTGGCATAATATTAAAGAACTACATATAACCATGTCTTAGGAAATGTGAAATATAGGGTATTCATTTTTAATTTAAAATAATTTGTGCAACATTATAATTCATTTGAAAACTTCATAACATCTTTGGAAAGGATTTTTGTTTTAATTTTATTCTTATTTAGAATCTATTAATCATTTCATGCTTTGAAAAATAGATGAAATTCATTTAAGCAAATGAAATGTTTATTTGGCTAATTCATTGATTTAAAATCTATGAAGTTTTAAAATTATACACTATAGGCTTATAATTTCCAAACTATATTTTGAACATAGTTAAAGGAATGAAAACCATTTAGTAATTATATTCTATTTTGAATAATCTTATATTTATGAATAGATATGGCTAAGTGATTTAATTCAAATACAACTATTTACTTAAAATAAAATGAATTGTAGTTTGTAACATTTTTGTCAAATTATATTTTAAGGTTTTGAATTACATGGAATAATAAAATGTTTTAAACAGTGACATTGGAAATATTAAACTTTGAAGTCTTTTATAGTTGGTTTTCTCATACATTTAATATTGTATTTTAATAAAAGGAAAAGTTTTAAATTTTAGTGATTTTTGAACATTATAAAATGCTGGGATGTTACAGACTACCACCCTTAAAAGGAATCCCGTCCCCGAGATTCGGAGAGGTTAGAAAAGAAAGCAAGGGCTTGAATGATTCTGATACTCGAGATGTTTTGGGAAATGAAATTTCCGACATGGAAACTTGAAAACTTGACAGTGAATGGTTTTTCTGATTAGGAGGATGGAAAGAAGATAGTTTGAGATCTCTGGGTTTAAGAGACTGGGTTTGAATTATCTAGGTGGCTACCACCCTTAAAAGAAAAGTTTTGTTGATAATTCAACTTCCTAATGCACAACCATAACTCAAGATAATCCATTACAAACATCATCTAACAAACATCAAGCAATAAGGTTCAAAACTAACAAACAATCTAGTATTGTCATATAGCCAAGTTGATATGATCAATACACTAACACGATATCGTCATTCTATTTTTGGTGGTGGTCAAATCTACCTCCTTCATGACTGCTTCAAGTTCTTGTTCAACTTTCTTGGATATCTTAGAAGTGTTGGTCGAATCCTGGTTCTTCAGTGGTCTTCCATATATGCAGAACTTCATGATTAATCGTAGCTTTTCCATATGAGCCAGCAGAAGCAGACTTCGACTATAAGAACATGGTCATCTAGAAAAAGATAAGAGGTTTTTAGAAGGTTGATAGTAGATGAGACTACGAGAAAGACATAGTGAAAAGATTTGTTTTTATAAAAGTGAAGAAAAATAGATTTTCAATCCTATGGTCAAACCTATTTCTATCCAAACCTAGGGTTTCGAACCTACAGGCAACACAGTGCTCTGATACCATCTGTAGCGTACCTGCTCTTTAAATAAGGCAGATACCTGTGTATAGTGCAAATCCCTGGATCGATTCATTTGCACACACAGTTACGATGTAATATCACAACAAAGCGTCAACTTTATTACATCGATGATCAAGAATTACAAGATATTCTTTACAAATTGCATAGCATAAAGCTAGCATTGAAAAAGTACACAGCGGCAAATACAATAGCAGTGAGCCTCTATAACTTTCATGCTGCCACAGGCGAAAACATGTTGGTTCTAGACTCGAAACCTTTAACGAAACCTCACTCGTCATCGGATCACATCTGCAATAAGAAAAATATTGCAACAACGTGGGCCAGATTCCATTAAAAATGGAGTCTGGGAAGTGACACTATGGTGGACACTTAAGGCAGTAACTCTAAAGCCTATATGAATATTTGGCTGGTGGAGCTCAAGGCTAATTTGCATAAAGCCAATTTTTCCTACTCTTTTGAAAACACTTTTCTTGAAATCGACGAGTATGGCATGAAAACCATAAATCTCATCTTCCCTTGTTCACCCATCAACTTTTAACTTAGAAATTGGAATGGTGGAATCCTCCGTTGACGTCCTTGATCAGCTGCTCAAAATTGTCCGTAACCGGGGACACGGCTAAGTACTTAGTTTTACACTCTGCAGAGGTTGTGCACTTTCACCATTGTACCCATTCAACCCAAGGTATCCTTTACATACCATTTGTGATAAGGAAAGGAGAGAATGAGACGAGATCTTTCAGAAGCATTTTCCCTCCCCATACTGGCTTGACCCGTTCCACCTAACATCCCCCTACATCTGCTTGTCAAGCCGGAGAGAGTCCACGCAACATAATTGATCAAGCCAGAGCCCATATGGCAATGGCTGCACTGGAAGCAATCGTCACTTGGAGTTCTTCAGATTCCTCTGTTCCTAGGTGGCCGTTCTCAAGTGTACATACTCTAGGAACCATAGAAATGGACCTGAGTAGCCACTCAACATAAACCATACAACCAATTACCACCCAGGTGTTTCATTTACTTAGTAAATGTGTACTCTCAGGTAAAAATCACCATGCTCACAGCCCTAAGTAGAATAGAAATTCATCCTAGGCGAAGACAGCCATGAGCACAGTCCTGAGTAGTCACTTAACCTTTTATAAAATCTTTCATCAATTGCATAGCATCAATATTTCTGCTAAGTATGATATAGGAGCCTAGACACAGGAATAAGGGATTCTACACAGGTTTAGCATAGCAACACATGCATATTAAAATACACTAAGTAATGCATATAAAAATAGGAAGTTTATGAGGTGTGCCACTTGCCTTTGAATGTTGTCATTGTTCACAACTCTTTTCCACAACGAACGTTTGCTCTCCGTTTAATCTAAACAATAATAGCAAACAACAATACAACAATCAACAAACAACAATCATCAAACATACATGCTCATATCAAATGAACAACAAGTTTTGGAAAACTCCTAAGGAAAACATGTCATGTATGGTATGCAAATTATTTCTAAGGCTAGAAATGCTTTATCATGCTATGGAAATCTTATAAGTTTATGCAAGGCAAATGTGTTGGTCCAAAAGGACTAAGGACTAAGTCTTAAGTTGGATACTCATACTTTGTTTTATAACTTCTTGAAACAAGCACTCAAATGGCTTAGCCATGATGTGCAGAATACTTAGGGAAAAATACTAAGTCATTTGTTCAAGATGATCAACAATTATTATCAACTCTTTGTAAATTGGACATTCACTATAGTGAGAGAGACAGACACCCGGCCAGCCACTTGAATTGTGGAACAGGTCTCATGTACGTGGACATGTAAGGTTTGTTTCCAGGCCGCTTCATCCCACTATGCTGCTAGGATCCAACAACTTCAAGATGATAACATCATGATCAAATTTTGTTTAAGTCTAAGGGACAAGATTAGGAAAGAGGGAAAGATAGATAGAAAGAGGTAGTTGTCCTCCAGGCTTTATCTCCAGACTTGTAGCTTTCTTCCGGATGATGTCTTGATTGAAGTTTTGGTCTTCAGACTTGGTGGTTTTTGTATCTTCGAGGCTGGTCTTGGATTTCCTTAGTCTTCATGAAGTCTGAGAAGAGAAGAAAAGACAGAGAGAGAGACTTAGAGAATAAAAGGAAGGTTGGCCTTCTTGAACTTCTTCTCACTTTTCTTCTAAGTGCTTGACATCTTGGGGATGCTTCCAGAGTCTGTTTTCTTCTAAGTCCTTCATGAACTTCTTCTTGATTTTCTTCTAAGTGTTTCCTCCTTGAAGATACTTCTGAAGTCTTGTTTTTGGCTAAGTCCTTCAATGGTCTTCTAGCTCCATCTTGAAAACTACTAAGTGTCTAGTGCATAGCACTTTTCACAAAATACTAAGTCTGAAAATAATCCTAACTTAGAGAAAACTATTGAAGAGGGGTTTTCCTTTGAGAATTATATCTACAATATAAAATATGCAATGAAATCTTAAATCACAAGAAACATAAAAATAACTTTTGTGTTTTATTTATAAATATGCATGAATTTATAAATGCAATTTAATTAATTTCTAATTTTGGAAAATATAATAAAAGGAATAATTATAAGATTAAAGTTTCCTATGACTAAATTTTTATAACAAAACTTTATAATCAGTGTTAATAGACAGAGAGATTTTAATTAAATCTATTGCAATTGGATTTAATCAAAAATAATGTTTCTATTAAAAGTTATTTCAAAATTAGTCAAACCATTCAAACTAAACACACAACTATGAAATCATTCAAAAATTACTCAAAAATATTTTATAGCAGTGGCATTAATTTGCACATATTCTAAAGTTTCTAAAACATATTTATTTCCAATTTTTGGATTTATAGATTTAAAGTTATTACAAATATACTCAAATTCACCATTTGAAATTTGAATATTTTATACTAAGTCAAATTTGAATTTTGTCTGATCCAAAATATTCTACATGTCAAGAGCTTTCCAAATATATAAAAATTATTAAATTTGGAGTTGTGGTTAAAAAGTTGTGAGAGATCTAAGTGACAGGGGTGTTTCTGCAAAACTGCCAATTAAATTTAATTAATAAAATTGTTTTCCACGTGGCAGCTGACGTGGCTGACACGCGGCGCTGACTGGGATCGCTGACGTGTATAAGTTATCTGATCTGGGCCGTCAGATCTGGATCTGACGGTCCAGATCGGAGCGTACCCGTTCGTCCTCGACCTTTTAATCTAAGCCGCAGAGATTCAATCGGACGGCGCAGGGAGCTCGGATCATACCGTGGCGGCGCAACGGTCACCGGCGACGAAGGAGACGGCGGCGCGGCTCGGGATCGGACGGCCTCGACGCTGGAGTTGCTCCCCGGACGAACGGCGGTGTCGACGACGTGCAGCTCGTCGCGGCGATGCAGATGGTGGCTACGGCGTCGTCTTTCCCTTCCTGGCGCGGCCGGTTGCGGCGGATGGAGTGCGGCGGCGCTCCGGGCGATCCGGTCGAGCATGGGGCGCTCGGCTGCTGCACGAAAGAACCGAACTCGGGGCTTAGGATGTGCGCACGGCGAGGGGGAAGCGAAGGGGGGAAATGAGAGAGCTTTGGCGGCTCAGGCTCACCGGAAACAGCAGAGGACGGCGGCGGAGGAGGGAACTCCGGCGAGCTCGAGCGGCGGCCTGGCGGCGTCCTTGGGCTAGGGTTTTTGGGGCAAAAGACGCGGCGGTGTCCAGGGTTTAAATAGGGGGCTTCGGAGATCGAATCCCGTACGAATCGGAGTGGAAATCGTCTCCGATTCGATCTCCTCCTTCGGCGCTTCGTTCGGTTAGAGGTAGGAGATGATCCGCTGACGTCAGCATGACGTCAGCCAGCATTTTCTTTTCTGATTTTATTTCTTTAATTCATATCTTTTGATTTATAACTCCAAATGATGTCAAATAAATTTCTAAAAATTTGTAAAATGATTATCTTGCTGTTAAACCAGTTGTGGGTATGTTTTGAATATTTTTGAAAATTCATATTTTGAAATGTTGCTTAATTACAAATTTGACACTTAAAGTCAAATTTGAATTTCTTTCTTATTTAAATTTTCCTTTGGCTATAATAAATTTGTAAAAATACCCCCATTTCAATATGTTTGAATTTAAGTTATTTAAACTTATTTTTCTGAATTCATTCATCTTTCTTTTGGCATAATATTAAAGAACTACATATAACCATGTCTTAGGAAATGTGAAATATAGGGTATTCATTTTTAATTTAAAATAATTTGTGCAACATTATAATTCATTTGAAAACTTCATAACATCTTTGGAAAGGATTTTTGTTTTAATTTTATTCTTATTTAGAATCTATTAATCATTTCATGCTTTGAAAAATAGATGAAATTCATTTAAGCAAATGAAATGTTTATTTGGCTAATTCATTGATTTAAAATCTATGAAGTTTTAAAATTATACACTATAGGCTTATAATTTCCAAACTATATTTTGAACATAGTTAAAGGAATGAAAACCATTTAGTAATTATATTCTATTTTGAATAATCTTATATTTATGAATAGATATGGCTAAGTGATTTAATTCAAATACAACTATTTACTTAAAATAAAATGAATTGTAGTTTGTAACATTTTTGTCAAATTATATTTTAAGGTTTTGAATTACATGGAATAATAAAATGTTTTAAACTGTGACATTGGAAATATTAAACTTTGAAGTCTTTTATAGTTGGTTTTCTCATACATTTAATATTGTATTTTAATAAAAGGAAAAGTTTTAAATTTTAGTGATTTTTGAACATTATAAAATGCTAGGATGTTACATAAAACAAAGTATGTTTATCCAACTTAAGACTTTAGTCCTTAGTCCATTTTGACCAACCTATTTGCCTTACAATAACTTAAAAGAATTTCATGGCATGAAAAAGCATTTCTAGCCTTAGGAATATTTTTGCATATCATGCATAAACATATTTTCCTTAGAAAGTTTTATAAGACTTATTTATTCATCTAGTATGTGTTTGTTTGCATTGTGGATTTGTGCTTGCTGTTGATTGTTGTATTGTTTCTTGCTTATATTGTTTAGATTAAACGGAGAGCAAGCGTTCGTTGTTGAAAAGAGTTTGTGAACAACGACAACATTCAAAGGCAAGTGGCACACCTCATAAACTTCCTATTTTTATATGCATTACTTAGTGTATTTTAATATGCATGTGTTGCTATGCTAAACCTGCGTAGAATCCCTTATTCCTGTGTCTAGGTTCCTATATCATACTTAGCAGAAATATTGATGCTATGCAATTGATGAAAGATTTTTACAAAATGTTAAGTGACTACTCAGGACTGTGCTCATGGCTGTCTTCGCCTAGGATGAATTTCTATTCTACTTAGGGCTGTGAGCATGGTGATTTTCACCTGGGAGTGCACATCCACTAAGTTAATGAAACACCTGGGTGGTAATTGGTCGGATGGTTTATGTTGAGTGGCTACTCGGTCCATTTCTATGGTTCCTAAAGAGTCTGTACACTTGAGAACGGCCACCCAGGAACAGAGGAATCTGAAGGAACTCCAAGTGACGATTGCTTCCAGTGCAGCCATTGCCATATGGGCTCTGGCTTGATCAATTATGTTGCGTGGACTCTCTCCGGCTTGACAAGCAGATGTAGGGGGATGTTAGGTGGAACGGGTCAAGCCAGTATGGGGAGGGAAAATGCTTCTGAAAGATCTCGTCTCATTCTCTCCTTTCCTTATCACAAATGGTGTGTAAAGGATACCTTGGGTGGAATGGGTACAATGGTGAAAGTGCACAACCTCTGCAGAGTGTAAAACTAAGTACTTAGCCGTGTCCCCGGTTACGGACAATTTTGAGCAGCTGATCAAGGACGTCAACGGAGGATTCCACCATTCCAACTTCAGAATAAAACTTGATGGGTGAACAAGGGAAGATGAGATTTATGGTTTTCATGCCATACTCGTCGATTTCAAGAAAAGTGTTTTCAAAAGAGTAGGAAAAATTGGCTTTATGCAAATTAGCCTTGAGCTCCACCAGCCAAATATGCATATAGGCTTTAGAGTTATTCCTTAAGTGTCCACCATAGTGTCACTTGCCAGACTCCATTTTTAATGGAATCTGACCCACGTTGTTGCAATATTTTTCTTATTGCAGATTGGATCAGATGACGAGTGAGGTTTCGTAAAGGTTTCGAGTCTACAACCAACATGTTTTTCGCCTGTGGCAGCATGAAAGTTATAGAGGCTCATTGCTATTGTATTTTCCGCTGTGTACTTTTTCAATGCTAGCTTTATGCTATGCAACTTGTATCAAATATTTTGTAATTCTGGATCATCGATGTAATAAAATTGACCTTTGTTGTGATATTACATCGTAAACCGTGTGTGCAAATGAATCGATCCAGGGAATTGCACTATACACAGGTATCTGCCTTATTAAAAGTGCAGGTACACTACATTTGAATTCCACATAATTGTGGAACCGCCATTTAAGTCATATTATAAATAATTGCATGAAGAAACTCAATGTTGTTGAATTTCAGAGTCACCTGATTTTGAATCATTTGACGCTTGCAACACTTTCTAAAAGGAAAATGACTTGAACTTCGTTCGAGAGGCCTAAGATTGAACGAATGGCTAAACATGTTGGAAATCACACATGATTGATGTATGTGATCCATTGGGTGTAGCCATAAGCGGTAGATTCATCTACTTCGTTGATGATTTGAATAGATATATTCGGATTTACCTATTCAATGAGAAAGAAGACTGAATATGTTCAAAGATTTAAACATGACGTAGAAAATCATCGTAACAATAATATCTATGATGAGTTCATAGAAGGTATTATTTAAGTTACAGGTTTAGCACAATACATCTAAGTGTTGCGGAATTAATTCCACAAATTATGCCTCCCTAAAACACCACATAAGTATGGTGGGTTCGAGAGACATAATCAGACCGTGGTTTGACATGCAATATCAAAGATGTAAATTGAAATTGCCATTATATTTTTGAAGAGTTATGCTTTAGGGACTACCGCTTTTACACTTAAACGAGTACCATCATATATGATCCACTGAATTGACAACCATATGAGATATGTGACGGGAAGTTACCCAACGGTCTTTTTTCATTTTTGGTATGCAAATGATTTTCCAACCAAAATGGATAAATATCTTTGTAGGTCATCCCAAGGAAGCATTGGGAATTCTTGCCACTTTAAGCCAAAGATAAAGTGTTGTTGTCGCTGAGAATGGCTTATTTTCGAGAAGGATGTTCTCGTGAAAGTTTTGAGTGGGAGGACAATAGAATTCAATAACTAAGATGAGCAGAGTGGCGCAACACCAGAATTTGTTCTGGAAGCAGCCATGTCGCCCATGACACCCACAACTACAAGTTGTTGAAGCTCTGGAGATTGAATTATATATTGAACCTCACTAGTCGGGTACGCTTTTGTAATCGAATAATAAGGATTTGAGAACGAAATTGTATTGTAAGACAATAGTAAACCGATTGTATACAAGGAAGCGATGATGGGCCCTTAACTCCGTTTAAAATGGTTGAACGCCATAAAATCCAAGATAGTATTCATAGACGAAATCAAGCTTGGAACTTGGTAAAATAAAAATGAGTCTATAAATAGAAGTGGATGTCACATCCATAAAAGGTTTGAGTTGTCAAAAATTGTTTACGACTTCAACAAGTTGACTACGTTAAGATTTGGATCTTCCATAGCGAGACCTTAAATCTGAATGTGATTATTCTAGCAATCGTTGCATATGAGTTATGCCGGGTAACAAAGTTGTGTTCCTTAGTTGGAGTACTAACCAATGACGTATAGCTGATACATCCGAGGGAGTTGTTGATCCCGAGAGAGCTAGAAAGGGGAATGCAAACCTCCGTGATAGAAGTATGCATCACGGAGATGATATCTTCATAGAATGAAATAGTCAAATGATTTTTTGATTTCATTATGAACAATGAAGATGCTTGCTTTCGCAAGAAATTAAGTGGGAGCGCTAAGACATATTCATGATACTTTATGTAGATGACATATCGTTGACTGAAAGATCATGTATATTTACTTGACATAATTAAAAGTTTCACTGAAAATAGTTTTCACTGAAAGGACTTAGACCAAAAATCATGTTAGGGATCTAAGATTCATGGAGATGAATTGATACGCTTATAAGGTTGGGTCAAAGTACATAAAAGAGATACCGAAGCAGTTCGATATGGAAACATCAAGGAGTGTTCTAGTTACATGGCGTGTTAACAAGACTTGAGTGTATTCGACACTTGATGAGTGTAGAAATATGAGGTTTTTTTTCTTATCAGTCATAAACACCATGATATGTACACAACCAGATATCATATGCTGTAATATAGTTACAAGCATATACCAGAGTGATTCATGTGATAATCACTAGATAACAGTAAGATATTCTTTGGTGCTTTGGAAGAACGGAGAATATATTTTGGGTACGAAAGTGAAAAACATATCGCTGTAATATGTTACACCGAGGGGAGTTGTATCACATATACGAATAAAATTAATTTTGATCTCAATTAGGCTATATGTGTGTTAAGTGAAAGTGGCACAATAGGATGTAAGGAAGTTCCATGTTGGTTTTGGATGAGTTCCAAAGTTCAACAATATGACGGATTCTACAAATGAGGATAAGTGTATTGTCGTTGTGACAAACGGCATACTACAACATAAGGCTAAATATATCATTGCTATGACTAGCAAACGATAGCTAAGTATATCGTTGTTTTGACAACAAATTTTGAGTCAATAAGTTCTTGCGAACTTGGTGTAGTTCCATGTGTGTCAGATCTATATAGCTATATTGTTTTGACAGTATTAGCAACGTGATTCAGACCGATGAACTAAAGGTTCCACCATGTGACCAAAGCTATACTAAGTCATGCCTAATCTCATTCAGAATGAGTCGTGCGTAGAGACGCAAAAGATATGCAATATACATACGGGCCTGGAACGTTCAAGGTCCGTTGACTAAAACCTCTTCCATGAGCTAAACATGATCATCACCAGAAGGCCATTGGTGTTGGATCTTTACAAGTGTTAACTAGATTATTGACTCTAGTGCAACTGGGAGACTGAAAGGAATATGCCCGAGAGGCAATAATAAAGTGGTTATTATCTTATTCCATGTTTATGATAAATGTTTATTTCTCATGCTAGAATTGTATTCATCGGAAACATTAATACATGTGTGACTAATGAACAAATTAGAGTTCCTAGTAACGCCTCTCGTTTAACTAGCTTGTTGATTAACTGATGATCAAGGTTTCCTGATCATGAACATTGGATGTTGTTAATAACGGGATCACGTCATTAGGAGAATGATATGATGAACACACCCAAATTAAGTCTAGCAATACGATCAAGTAATTAAGTTTATATTGTTGTACTGAGCATACAAAGTAACCCTAATCCTTAGACCATGAGATCATGTCAATCACTAACACCGGAATAATGCTTTGATGACATCAAACGTCACACCGTAACAGGGTGACTATAAAGGTGGCGTTGGGTATTCCGAAAGTATTAGTTGAGGCTCATAGATCAAGAAGTGGGATTTGTCCATCCAGATGACGGAGAGATATACTCTGGGCCCTCTCGGTGATATCACATCGACACCGCTTGCAAGCACGTGACTAGGTCACAAGGATGTCATATCACAGAACGAGTAAAGAGAACTTGTCGGGAACAAGATCGAACAAGGTATAGATGATACCAATGATCGGATCTCGGACAAGTAAAATATCGCGAGACAAAAGGAATTGGTTATGACATTTTTGGTTCACACGATCACAAGATTCATCTTCGAATATGTAGGAGTCATTACGGATCTCCAGATCCCGCTGTTGACTATTGATCGGAGAGGTGTCTCGATCATGTCTACATTATTCACAAACCGTAGGGTGACACACTTAAGGTTTGTTGACACTTTTGGGTAGACACGGAATTTCGGAGAAAAGTTTGG
The DNA here is from genome assembly GCA_026929855.1 of Poa annua. NCBI lineage: Eukaryota > Viridiplantae > Streptophyta > Magnoliopsida > Poales > Poaceae > Poa > Poa annua. Next base: position 101,652,859 of record CM049427.1, read on the forward strand.
ACAGCACCGAAAATGTTTCGGGTAATATTGAAATAGTTTAAGGGGTTAATTGTCAATAGTTGACAATGGTTGTTAATAGATGAACCAAGGGGTAAGTGTTAAATTTTTTAATATAATTAACAAATATTAAAAAGAAATGAAATTGTTTTATTTAATAAAAAACCCCTTGGGATTTTTGAGTGGAGATTAAAAGAGAATGAGTGGGCATGAGTGGATGCTCCACTCACATCAAGAGGGAAGAGGTGGAGTCACCCCTAGGGCCAACGACCCGACCTCACCCCTCTACTATATATGGAGGGGTGGGAGCTCCCTTTTGAACACACACTTGATCCTCTCTCCCTCCTCCCGCTGCTCCACCTCTGGCCATCCGCTTGGCGAAGCCATGGTCGTTTAGTTCTCCACCACACCACGCAGTCGTGCTGTTGGATTTAGTTGGTGGTTCTTCTACTTCCGCTGCCCCGCTGGATCGAGGGAACGAAGGTCGTCATCAACCATACGTGTGACTGAGTACGGAGGCGCTGCCTGTTGCAGCGCACATCTTCACGATCTTGAGATCGGCAAGTGAACGACTACATCATCCACGAGAACTATGCTCGAAACGCTTACTGTCTTGGAGGGTGAGTTTCTCTTGGAATATGTTCCACTCGTTACGAGCATCTCCTAGAGTAGATCAGAGGCCTCCTGCTCGGCCTCCTCCTGCTCCACAAGGCGTGAAGGCGCCACCACGAAGGCGTCGTCATCATCGCCTGACGAGATATCGCAAATGTCGTCAGTAAAGGGCCCAACCCTTGAAGAGGACACCTCCCCTACCGCGGTCTCCTCCTCGCCTTGCCCAGCTCCTGAGGTAGAGGTCGACTCTGCTCCCTCCGCCTCCTGCACCACTGGCATTGGCACCTCTTTCCCCCTCTGGGCCTGACGGGGTGAACGAGGGCATCCCCTCCAGGATGGCCAGGCGCTTGGTCATGTTGTACTGGTGCAGAGGCCGGAGCGTGATGGGGAGTTTCTCCATGGTGGGCACCACTGGGTTGATGAAGAGCGCGGACAGGACGTTGTCGACCGTGTCCTTGTCGTTGTCCTCACGATGGAGCCGCATCTTGTCCTGGGGGAGGGAGTACATCCAGATGGGCGTCGCGTGCACCTGGAGTGGAGCAATGCGGTGCGTCACGAATTCCGCGACGATGATCTGCCCCGTGAGGCCTTCCTCCCGAAGGTATCTCAGGCGGCCCATCAAGATGGCGTTATGCGCACCGCGAAGGGGGCCTTGCCCCAGTTCGAGTTCTTCATGGGTGGCGCGTCAGGGACCTCGAGGAAGGCGCATGCCTGCTCCACCCCAACGAAGAACCACCGCTGGCGGAAGTCGTCCACCTTCTTCGTCACCGACGTGATCGCCTTGCCCTCGCTCCACGACATGGGAATGTAGACACTCCACATGCCGTCCCTGATGCGTAATGAGACGCATCCAGAGCGCTCATTCTTCGCCGTGTTCCGGAGCGTGTAGAAGCACTGGAAGAGGCCCACCGTGGGCTCCAAGCCCAGGTACGCCTCGCAGAGGTAGGCGACGACGGCGAGAATGAGGACGGAGTTGGGGTGGAGGTGCATTAGCTGGATCTGGTAGAAGGCCAGCACCGCCTCTAGGAATGGAGAGAACGGTGGCACTAGCCCCGCAGCAACACAGTGCTGGAAGACAGGGAAAAACTCTCGCGGGCGTTTCCCGTGTGTCGCAGCCTTGAGCGCGGTAGGGCCGTGCTCGTTGGTCCGTTCCGCCACCATGAAGCGGACCTTGGTGAGGGCTTTGTCCTTGACGCGCACCCCCAGCAGTGCCACGCCGTGCGCGACCTCGGCAGGCCCCGCCAGTGAAGAGAACCCCGCGGTCGCCTTGCCCTTGTTCTTGGCTGGACTCATCGCTGGAGAGGGGTTGGTCGCGGTGGCGAAGGAAGCTGGAGGATGGAGAAGACGAGCGCGCCGGATAGCAGGAGCGGAGAGCTCGAGACAGAGGAGGCTTCTGCGAGAAGAATGGAAAACAGTAATGGCTCCCTGCCTCGGCGTGCAGGCTTTATGTCCCCTCAAGGAGCAGTTACCAGGGTTTGGTGGGACACCCCACGATGCACGCCACGGATCGTGTGCGGCCGTTACTCATCTGGGTGACGCGTGGTTTGTGCCGGCCAGAATTTGGGCCCACGACGCTCCGTCAGCGCACATGGGCTCAGCCGCTCTCATCGCGGGCCTGGGGGCTACTGTCGTCCCAGTGAGGACCAGGGTGTTCAGGGCCCACTCTCCATACGCCTCGCACGCGACAAATTTGACAAAACGACTAAGGACCAAGCCATCGCTTGGAGAGACCCTCGAGAGGCAACTCCTCTCGAGGGCTTGAAGAGGAAGCGAGGGCCAGAAGAGAACCCCGCGCTTCAAGAGACTCCCCAAGGCTCAACACGCCTGGAGAGAAGTCAACGGAAACCTCTCCACAGGCCTCCGCAGCCCTGCGTAGACACTTTGCGGCTAAGCAAGCGTTGCAAGGCGCACATGGCCTCTACAGCAGCCGCAGAGTGTCTCGAGCACCCCAGTTGCCATTCTGGTGATAAAGGAGTCATCAAAGCTGCGCCACCCATGCCAGGAAAGCCGGGACTTTCCTCTTTGGTGATAGAGCGGCTGGACGGCGCAACACTCCAAGAAGATCGTCATCGTGGGCTCCACCACGACCGCTGCAACGCCTGCGAGCCGTTCTGCACGACCTGCAGCTTGTTGGCCACAGCGCCCACCTTTAGCACGGATGGACCGCGTCAATGGACGTTTCGGCGACGGTGGACTCCCTCTCCTCCACGCCACTGCCCCGTGGGAGCCCACCTTTGGCGTACTGCACAAGGAGGAGGCCTGAGGCGCCTATAAAAGGAGCAGGAGCTCCACCGTAGCAAAGGATCGGCTAATTGCTTTCTGAACACATGGAACCCTAGCCAGGCGCGTAGGATAGCCTACTGCTGGAGGAAGACGATGTAATGCCCCAATCCATAAATTATACAGTGATGCTATGTGTCGGTGGTCATGCTACATAATCGAAGGTTACTGGGGTTACCACTCCCAGGCCGAGTAAACATCGGCAGGCGTGCTCGGCATGGATCATCGGCAACACAACCCTTCGATCATGCCATATCCAAAGCATAGCCCTCAAAGTATAATAAAGAGACTAAGACACCGGAACACCTGGCACATGACAGACCCTACGACTCAAGATAATATAGTTCAACTCTTAGTAGAGAAAGATAGCAAATATTACAATCCAAGGTCACAGACCCATCAGTACATCAAGCGGAAGCAAATTAAGTTGTTCTAAACAACAAGATCCAAATATGCCCTAAGAGGCCTACAGATAAACAATCCCGTGCCAGCTGGTTCCTAGTTGCCCCAGGCTGCCACCCGGGAACCCCAGACTACTCGTCGATGTCAACATAGAACCCACCTTCGGGGTAGGTAAAGTCCTCCTCTGAAACAAAAATAAACAAGGGTGAGTTCGACGAACTCAACAAGATTTTGAGCTATTTGCTCTATGATTGGCTCTCAAGGTTTTATGGCTGATTTGCGTAAAGCTGATTTTATTCTTAAAAGATGACTCCAAGGCATCGACTATCAGAATATTTTCGAAGAGGGGTAAGAAGTAACTCTTTCTCTTTTGATTCACTTTCTCATCCTCTTCCACCACTGTACCTGTTCAACAAGGCACCTCCCCGAATCACCCTCGAGGAAGTCAACCATACAATCGTGAGTGGTACCTTTAGTACCCAGTTTTTTTAATCATTCCGTTAAAGTTATTCTATGATCACTGAATTCGGCACCAAGTCGTCCTTAACCGTGGACACGGCTTTTTGAAAAGATTTATCCCTGCAGGGGGTGTACAATGTGAAAGGCGCCAGGTTCCCGAGGGACCTCCCAGCTCCTTATCCATGCGTACCGTCCGGCCCATTGCCTGTACAACTAGCTCTCTTCCGGGGAAAGCCGGCTGGGTGGGAGCGGCTACGACCTTTACCTCGCTTTGGACTAACCTAGGATCATCAGTGACCGTAGGACAAGTTCAGTGCCTCCAACACCCTGCCCCGCGGCCACTCATTTTCCTACTACCATCATCCTCATCTCAGTCTTGGCCACCATCTCAACACACGCGCAAATGGAAAGCCAAACTAGAGGACCCCCGGCTAGTCCGACACAAGTTAGTCGGTCGATGAGGTTCCATATGCCCACGCATGGTAGCACGCTCAACTTGGCTCGAAGGCGAGAACTCGCACCGAGGCAGCGAGAACGAGACAACCCACCACATACCATGTGGCCTCTCATCCCCACCTTTTAGCATTTTATTAATTATTACCACAATTCTCCACCATCCTCCGCGGAAATTCCACATCGGATCCCAACATGAATATCCATCGGACCACTAAGCAGTTAACTAAGCATGGCTAAGCAACAACCTAGCAAAGTAATTAATTCAGGCCATCAACACAATCCTATGGATAATAGGAGGGGAAACTGGTAGTGGCTTCGGTAACTGAATGCAAATATAGGATACTCTAATCCAATCAAATTGACATTTGGAACCGCATGCAATATTATAGTGGAGAAAATAATTTGCGGAAAATAGGATAAGATATGCAAGAGGGTGGGGATCACGCTTGCCTTGCTCAGCAGGCGGGTAATACTGATCGTCGGGGTAATGTGGCGAGACCCCGGTTCCTTGATCTATCGATGTTTAAAAACACCGGAAAGAACACAATCAATACAAGCAATTCATATGCAATGCGCAAACACATGATGGTATGACATTTTAATGCACTTAATTATTATATAAACTATATGACATTTAAATGGGATGCTAAGAATAATTATTCAACGATATAGGAAATATATTTTCCTATTTGTTTTTATGTTCCCATACACTTTTAATTTAGGTAACATGATTGAAATTATTCTGAACGTGTAGAACCAGTGCTTATAATCATTTATACTTAGAGGGTACAATTCTAGCAATTTGAGGAATTTATTATGAAGTTAAACTACACCTTTTTATTTCTACCCCTCTCTTAATTCAGCAAAACAGAAAAATACAGTAGCAGTAATGGAAGTGTGAATCAGTCCATTAGATAGCATTTATTTTTCTGAGCATTTTGGTATATTATTTGCTAAATTTGGATAAGTATTTTGAAATTTATGCATTTTTGAAGTTTGAATCATTTTCTGTCTTTTTCTTAACTCGCAGATAAATCGTTCGGGCGTTTTTCACCGAACGCGAGGCTACCCCGAGCCACTGACGTGCGGGGCCAGGGGCCAGGTGGCGCTGACGCGGCGCTGACGCAGCGCGGGGCTGGCTCAGGGCCACTGACGTGTGGGCCCAGGCCGTCAGCGCACGCCGGCGCGCGTGGCCGTGGTGGTCGCCGGCGGCGAGGTGGCCGCGCGCGACGCTCTACGGTGCCAGGGACCTCGCGGTGGGGCGCGTTCGACGCGCACTCGAACGGGGAACGAAACGCGGGCGGCGCCGCTCCTTAAAGGTCGCCGGAGCACGGTGCGCAGCGACGGCGAGCGGCGGCCGGCGGCGAGCTTCATCTACCGGGCGTTCTAGGGGGAGAGGGGACGAGCGGGAGGGTCCATTAGGACCGCGAGCTCACCCTCGATGCGTGCGGCTGCTCGGAGCGGACGGAGGAGGGCTGAGGCGGCGGAGAACTTGCTCGAGGCGCGGCGGCCGGAGTCGGGGAAGAAGATGGACGGAGGCGTCGATCCCGAGCTCCCCGGCACGAGTCCTTCGGCGTGGAGGAAGAAGGCGAGGCGGCGGTGCTCGTGGTGGTGCTGGATGGTCTCGGGGAGTACCCAAACGACGGCGATGCGGCGGCGGAGCTCCTCTAGGGTTCGGCCATGGCGGGGGGAAAAACAGAGGAAGAGATCGGGGGGGGAGAGAGAGCAGAGCAGCGCCATGGTGGTCTTATCCACTCCAGGGCAGCAGAGGAGGAGGGGGGTCCGGGCGCGGCGCAGGGGAGGTCGACACGGCGACGGGGCGCGACGGGGTCGAGCTCCTCGGTCGCTACAGGGAAGAAGACACAGTTTTTGCAGAAAACCCCATGGGCAACTTTCCTCTTTCCTCACAGACAGGTCCTTTTCCATTGCAGAGAGGTCCTTTTCTAATTCTTTTCAAAACCAGAGCACTGTTTTGATTTTATTGAGGCAGTTAGACCTTTTAGAAAAATTTGAGAAAAATATGGTAGCTTCCCCATATCAGTTAGAGGCACCACAAAAATTGGCATCCCAAAATAAAATGTTTTGATGCACTTTTGTTCAGAGGTGTCAAATAGGGCATTTGTTGATATTTCCAAATGTTGCCCCTTTTATAAATTGGAGACAATGTAAATATAATAATTTGAGCTCCTAGAACTTCCTTGACAAATATGCAAGATTCAAAGTAGTTTGGTTTTAGCAAGTGCCATTATCCTCTTTTGAACTCTTGGAACTTCCTTGACAAATATGCAAGATTAAAGTTGTGAGTGGTAATGTTCATAATAGTAGCAAAAGGATATGGATGCCATGATGCAATTACACATAAGTGGAAAAATTACAGAGGTTTTCAGGTTTCCAAACTTGGGCTGTTACAGACGACCATTGTGTCCCTCTCCAAGAACCAAACTGCCTCAAGAGAGCCCTCGGCAAGCTCATTGTACTATAACCTCCGCAGTGCAATAGAGACAAGCAGGGGTAGCGGTGTTACCTCCTCCTGAGGGCCGTGAACCAGGGTATGGGCCGGCGTTCATCTCTGTCGTGATTGTCCCTCTCCAGTAAGGGTGGGCATAAAAACCGAAGACCGAAAACCGAAACCGAAAAGACCGAGACCGAAACCGAAAAGACCAATAGAAATTTGGGTAGCAAATTAGAAAAGACCGAAATTATATCAGAAATTTTGTCATCACTTATAGATAACCCGAATAGACCGAAAGACCGATTTTATTTTATTTTGAGAGAATTACATACGATAGCAGCCAAATTTATGTGCCAACCTAGTTTATGTACATATATTATATAGTCCTAACTACGGAACCAAGCATACTATATAGTCTCTATGCCCAACAATTGAGTATCCTAGCCCCGTGTAACGTAGATTCTCCCGTGCGCGAGAGACTAGACGATCGCTTCCCACTCTCCCATTACCAGGCGCTGATTCCTCTACTTGCGCACTAGCTTTTGGTCTATTTGGTCATGACCGAAGACCGAACCGAATAGACTGAAGAACGAATAACAGAAAACAGAAAAGACCAAATTTATTTCGGGCATCATTTTCTAGATGACCGAAATTGTTAAAGACCGAAAAGACCGAACCGAACTAACCAAAAAGACCGAACGCCCACCCTTACTCTCCAGGCCCGGCGAGCACCGTCGTCGTGCCTCTTGAGGGTTGTTTGACCTCCGTGTTCAATCCCCCTTCGAACTACTCTTCAGGGTGTGACTATCCCTGTTCCCTGGGAGTCACTGTCCGACAAAGCCATACCGGAACTCGGATGGAGTTCCCAACAGAACAAGCCAGGCATGGCCGTGTCGGGCTAAGGATGAAGGTCCGGCATAACCATGCCAGGTTAGGCATGGTGACCCGACACACCTTATATCGGAGGAGAAGTCAAGGGCAAGGACACTGATCTCCTTGACACATAAGCGAGATCACTTCCCGCATGACACGGAAGCGGAATAGAAGGCGAGATACTGGTACAACATGACTATTCCACTGTAGCGCTGACAAGATGACATTGGAAAAGGCATGGGCAAGCCCTGTCTCGTCTCTGACAGGAAGACCATCATCAACTAGCTCGGCGCCGGCAGAACTAGGGAATGATGGCCTGACTAAGCCTACTCGTATAGCTCGGCGACTATGTCGGGTAGGTCATGACGACATTACCGCTAACCCGAAAGCAGTGGCAGGTGGACCCGGACGAGCAAGGGTTTCCGGTCAACCCGGCCAGAACTCTATTAATACCGCCTTAACTCCTCCTACGAGAGGAGGCCAGAGACTGCAGTTACACTTATTGCCTCGAGCATTGCTCTCTCCCTCCCTCTAGAATTTAGTGTTCTTGTGTTCTTGAAAGAAAACAACTCAAGGACCACTTTGTAGTTCTTGTGAGCCACATATAAGAGAGAGACACAAGAAGGAGTAGGGGTGTTACCTCCTCACGAGGGCCCTGAACCTGGTTACATCGTGGTGTTTGGGTTGTGTTTGTGTTGGTTTGAGCTTCTTTGTGCCTGTTTTGCTCGTTCTTCCTTGTTTGCACGAGTTCTTGAACTCGCGTCTGCATGTCTCTCGGCATGCGAGCCCTCCCCGGATCTTCTAGCGGACTATCGGCCCCACACTTTATCCACCCCGTGGAATATGCCGTTGATACATCTACAATGTATCCATAATTTCTTATGTTCCATGCTATGTTATATCATGTTATTACATGTTTTATATGCATTTTATATAGTTTTATGCATTTTCTGGGACTAACCTTTTAACAAGATGCCAAAGTGCATGTTCCTGTTTTTCTGCTGTTTTTGGTTTCAGAAAAGTACTTAACGAAATATTCTCAAAATTTGAAATAAAACATCCTGGAAATATTTTTGAAAAAGGAACGTTCCAGAACACCGAAGACGAGACAGAGAAGAGCCACGAGGTGGCCACACCACCCCGTGGTGAGGCTCCTTTCCTTGCCGCAACCAGGAGGTGGTGTGGGCCCCTCGGCCTTCCACCGACATCGCCCTTTCGCCCATAAATAGCTCCTGACCTAAAAACGATCGGACGATATTCACTTTTTCCTCCACGGGTCCCTAGCCGCCGCCGTCATCAACACCACTTCGGGAGAGATTAGAACTGCTCCCTAGAACCATGCCGGGAGGGGGAATCGTCCCCGGAGGCCTCTACGTCGCCATGACCGCCGCCGGACTGATGCATGAGAAGTCTACCCTTGGACTACGAGTCCATAGCAGTAGCTAGATGGTTGTCTTCTCCTCTTGTTCTATCATGTTTGGATCTGGTGAGTTGCCTATCATGATCAAGATCATCTTTATGTAATTCTCCATGTTGTGTTTGCTAGGATCCAGTGAATATTGAGTACTAAAGTTATTGCTTCATAATATATCATGTGTGTGCTATTTAATAATCTTGCATGCTCTCCGTTACTTGTGTGTGCTTTGGCCAAGTAGATGCTCGTAACTGCAAGAGGGGGTATTTATGGTCGATAGTGGGTTCATGTCTCTATTAAATCTAGGGCAGTGACAGAAAGCTCTAAGGTTGTACATGTACCGTTGCTACTAGGGATAAAACAGTAGTACTTTGTCTAAGGATGATGTTACTTACTTACTTACTTTACACACGGTGCTTAAGGCGATAATCTATTGCATGCAACTTAATACTGAAAGGGGTGCGGACGCTAACCGGAAGGTGGATTATTAGTCATAGATGCGGTTGGAACGGTCTATGTATATTGTTGTAATTCCCGAATGAATCTCACACTCGACATCTTAACCTTAGTATATGCATTTGGTTGCTCATCATTATTTTATCAATTGCCTAGCTGTAATTTGCTTATTGCTCATGTATGAATGTTATAATTATTTATGGAGAGACACCACTAGTGAACTGTGGACCCTGATCCGTCTCATTAATCTGATAAAACCACAACTACAAACCTGTTACACATACGTTTAATCCTTCGTTATAGCAAGCCGGTGAGATTGACAACCTCACTGTTAAGTTGGGGCAAAGTTTCTTGATTGTTTGTGTGCAGGCTCCATGTTCGTTGCTGACACCTGTGTGGCGTCGTGCCAACGTCAACCACCAACAACCTCGAGTGAACATTCATCTTCTACTGGTTCGATAACCTTGGTTTCATAACTGAGCCAAACTTGCTGCTGCACTACTTCACACCTTCCTCTTGGGGTCTCCCAACAACACACCCACCGTGTGCATCAAGCATTTTTCTGGCGCCGTTGCCGGGGATTTGAAGATTCACTATGAGGGGAGTTTTCGCACTTCCAATATTTTTATTTTGTTATTGTCTTGCTTAGTTTATTTTTATTACTGTCTAGTTTGCTTAATATAAAAAATACCAAAATTAGTTACTTGCATTACTTTCTTTATTTTGGGTTAGCATTATTTCTTTAATATTGTTTATTTTGGTTTGTTATATAAATTGCTAAAATGAGTTCCGCTGAAAATACTAAGTTGTGTGACTTTACATGCACCAACAATAATGATTTTATATGCACACCTATTGCTCCACCTGCATCTAAAGCTGAGTTCTTTGAAATTAAACCTGTTTTACTGAACCTTGTTATGAGAGAGCAATTCTCTGGTGTTAGTTCAGATGATGCTGCTACCGATCTAAATAACATTGTTGAATTATGTGAAATGCAAAAAAATAAAGACATAGATGGTGATATCATAAAACTGAAATTATTTCCTTTCTCCTTGAGAGGAAGAGCTAAAGAATGGTTCCTTTCATTGCCTAGGAATAGTATTGATTCTTGGGTAAAATGCAAAGATGCTTTTATAGGAAAATACTATCCTCCTGCTAAGATTATTTCTCTAATAAGTAGCATCATGAATTTTATACAGCTAGATAACGAGCATGTTGCTCAAGCTTGGGAAAGAATGAAATCTATGATAAAGAATTGCCCAGCCCATGGACTGACTGCTTGGATGATCATCCAAACCTTTTATGCAGGACTAAATTTTTCTTCAAGAAACCTATTGGATTCGGCTGCGGGAGGAACCTTTATGTCCATTACTTTGGGGGCTGCAACAAAACTCTTGGATGATATGATGGTGAATTATTCTGACATGCATACGGAGAGGACACCTCAAGGTAAGAAGGTAAATTATGTTGAAGAAACCTCCTCCTTGAATTAAAAGATTGATATTATTATGTCTATGTTGCTAGTGGTAAATCCCATATTGATCCTAATAATGTTCCTTTAGCTTCTTTAGTTGCATAAGAAGAGCATGTTGATGTAAACTTTATTAAAAGCAACAATTTCAACCACAATGTCTATAGAAACAACTACGGTAATAACAACTATAAGCCATATCCTTCTAATAATAATGGTAATTCTTATAACAATAATAGGACTACCATCTCTGAACTTGAAACCATGTTAAAAGATTTTATCACTACACAAACTTTGTTTAATAAAACTGTTGAGGAAAAGCTTGGAAAAATTGATATTCTTGTGTCTAAAGTTGATTATCTTGTCCTTGATGTTGATCTTTTGAAATCTAAAGTTATGCCTACTGAAACTAAAGAGGTTAATCCCTTTGCTAAAATTAATGCCATCCAAGTTCAAATTGATGAAAATGTTAGGATGATGGCTCAATTACGTGCTAGATGGGAAAGAGAGAGAGAACTAGAGAAATAGGCTAATATTGTTAAAGGTTTTACTATTTCTACCTCTGAAAATAATGGTGTTTCACATGTTATTAAGCCTCCTACTATCAATGGTAACATAGTTGGTGTTGGAAATGTCTCCTCTACTTCATCAAAAAAATTAAAATTTCCTAAAACTGCTGAAACTAATGTTGACAAAAATGCTGAAATTTTTATGTGGGGACCCCTCGAGACAAAGTCCGATATGTCCACGTTATGTAAATGATCACGATCCCAATGATCAGTGCATCACAATCACATAACCAACATTGGTATCAAAGAGTTACATCATTCAAGTCGTACGAATAAAAGTCTTACAACATAAACATGGTCATATGACAAACCTCGTCGCACAGGACGGAATTAACTACGATACAGCGGAAGCTCGTGGCTAGCGTCGACCCTTGTCGTTTCCATACGCCAATCCCACAAGTGCAGTTGACCGGTGACAGCTAAGCGGCGAAGTCGTCGTCATACACCTTCTCCTCAACGTAGTCTTCCTCGTTGCAATATGGACATTTGAATATCCAGGGACAGAGGCATATGGGTCCTATATATAGCTATAGGGTTTAGTATCATGATTTTTCCGACGTAGAGAGTATGACATCTCTACATCTTTGTTGAAGAAAACATTTAGAGATAGAATTCTCTTCTCTTAGATATAGCAAGGACATATCTATGAACAAAACACTTTCTTTTATAAAACCTTTAAAAGCACTAGGATAGGGATAACCCTTTCTCCTGAATTAAGATCGGACTGGTTGTCTCCCTGAGAACAACCATCCTCACCCAAATTCCGTACCTCCCAGGTACCTCCTTATTCCACAAAGACAATTTTGTTTTTAAAACATCTTCTTTCTCCAAGGCGCCCAGTGTGGCCTTTCCAACGTCCATGACCACGGACGCGGCTATTCGGATAGATTTACACTCTGCAGAGGTTGTACACTTTGCCCACACCTATCGGTCCTTCCGCCGTGTCTGTCACGGCCCATCATACGACAGCATGTGGAGGTCCGGATAACGCGATCTAAACTTTCCACTATGACCAACCTAGTATCGGGTTCTCCTGGTAGGTTTGTTCTCCTCGGCACCGTCTGCTCCACTACACCTCTTGGTCTTTCCTCGGGATGCCACACCGCCACGACAGGAGACCTGCCGTAATCGTCCGGCTGCTGATCCGTGGCAGTGTATTGTCTCTTCCGGACGACAACCCGGCTTCGAGGGCCCATCCCTGATAGATAGTATGAAAACCCCAATACTAAAACAGACAAGCTTCCGGCTAAGCCCTACCCATGTCAGGTAGTATGGATGCACGGGTTAAATGTTCGGGCGGCAACAGGGACTTTGAAATTAAACCTCCATCTCCGACTGCTCCCAGCAGCTCGGGTTTTCACAACTTCTCCGAATGCTCCCAGCATCTCGGGTTTTCATAAAATATTTCTTTCTCGCTGATTGCTCCCAGCAACTCAGGTTTTCTCTGGGAAATCTTTTTATCAAACAGGGTCCTATCCTAGACTACTAGAAAATATTGATCTTCTTGATGGAGCCTTCAACAACAAGGCTCACCAATTGAAAACTTATTTTGTAACACCTATAATATTCTAGTAGATAACTTTGGCCAAACAATATTGTGTATAATAGTTTTTGGGTGGCAAGGTGCCACAAAAGAAGTAAAACATGCATTATTTTATTTTGAACGAAGGAGGTATCCTGAAAATCTTTGAGTAATAAAAAAACAAAACATTCTTGATAAAATAATAGGATTCAATATAGTGGCGAGGTGGGCTTGCCTTGCTCAATGGGCTGCCCGGGGTCTTTCTCTTCAGCGTAGTTGTGCTCAGCTACCTCGTACTTTTCCTCTTCTGCTAGCGGTTCTATCGTAACATGAAAGATAACACTGAGACTAAGTAAATTCAAAAATGCGTGTTGACAATAATCTAAAGTATAAGATAGAACCACAAGCGTCATAAAACAGAACCTATCACAGCAGAGGATCACACCAAGCAAGCACACTACAAACAAAACCTACCAAACACCTAGTGCTATTTTAAAACCTAACACTAGATTGTGGTATACACAAACAAACAATGTCTCACAACAAAATTTGTATTTTTAATACACGTCCAAGAGTGGAGTTGGGTACTGGTGCATAAAGTTGACTGTTTTAAAGTGTTGTTTAAATGTAAAGTGCATAGCTTCTAAGATAATGCTTAGAAAAATAAATCCTTCTACTACAGTGCTCCTAGTTACTATAGGAAGCTCTGAAAATTAGTGGTGCATCAAAATATACTTCCAAACAGGAATTAAAATTCCTCTAAAAGCTACTGGTGTCTAAACCAAAAAGGATGTATTTTCAGTTTTATAGATCTCCTGCATGCAAGGTTATTTATATGGAAAGGAATGAATTTTATCTTTTTTTAGAAATTTGATTCATCTCATTTGGATATTCCTAGCTCAAGTTATAACAGATCTAGTGCAAGGTAAAGTTTTCACCATTAATTATGTGCAGAGAAAAATATAATTATTTTTTATGCCACACCAACTCTGCATGTTCAAGAATACTCATATCTATCCAACCCAATTTGTCTCACAATATTTCCACAACCAGATCTACCACAAACTAATTAATCTGATCACACACTTTTAACAGAAACTGAAAAATAATAAAACAGAGAAGAAAAATCGTCCACGGGCTGTAAATAGGCTGGATCTGGCTCGGGCGAGCACGGATCCGGGCCGCGAGCGGACCAGGCCGGCCCAACATGGTTCAGACACGCGTGTAGAGGCCGCGTTCAAACACGGCCGTAGATCTAAAGATCTACGGTCCACGGTCATCGTCTCCGGCGCGACGCCCGCGAACAGAGATAGAGAGAGAGAGGGAGTGGGCGGCGGTGGTGTGCTCACCTAGGGCTTGGGAATGGACGCAGGGGTGGTCGGGGTCGAGAGAGAAGAAGACGGCGAGGTCATGGGTGGCCTCAGATCAACCAGGCGACATCGGAGTTCATCGGAACGGCGATGTCGTTCTCCTCGGGTCGAGGACGGGGCCGGCGTCTTCGGCGGTCCTCTGTGCAAAAGAAAGGTAGGATGACAGAGAGCTCGAGCAGGGGAGTCTAGTGAGCCGAAAATGACAAAAAATGGAGGTATAGTCGATTCCATCGACATCAAACCTCGGCGATCTGGGACGCTTCCGAACGACAGAGGGCAAGGGGGGTGGATAGGGTTGCTCTGGAGGGTGGAGAAAGGTGAGGGGAAGGCAGAGGGGGTGGAATGAGCTGCGGAGGTGCTCGGGGGCAAGTTTTAGAGATGACCCGCTCTCAGGCTCCTCCCGGGCGTGGGCGGTAGGTGGGTGGCAATGCTCGTGCGCTACTAGGCATAAGGGGTGGTGGCGAGGGGGACGGAAGGGGTGTTGTCGGGGGTGGTGGTCCTAACCAGTTAGAAGAGGGGGGTGAGCTTGGGTTGGGCAATGGACAAAAAGGTGAGAGGTGAGTGGAGGGGTGAGGGGTGGGTGGCTGGTAGGTGGGGCCATCTGAGGTGGAGATATTTCTCCCCTCCTGGTCAGCTTCGGATAAGAGTGAGGGGAGAGAGAGATGAGTGTTTGGTGAATTTTTAAATAACACGAATTCAAATACAAGTTTTGAATTTAAACACTCAACAAGAATTCACTAGCTTTTCAACCAAATGTTGATTTATTCTAGGTGGATAATGTAGCTACTGTCTCACTAGGTGCTCACTCAATTTATAATCAAACAATCAACCAAAAGAAAAATAAAAAGAAAGGCATAGAAAAGAATTTTCTCTCTATGGTCATCTTATTCTGATGCTTTCAAAAGCTTGTGAGATTTAAGGCTTACCAAGTTCATTTGTGGTCAGAAGTTTTATGAAATCAAACTATATACAACAAGGATCAGATTGGTTAAAACAATATCAAAAACTATTGAAGGGTTGCTTAATAACAGTTTCTGGTTTGGCTAAGTTTTAACAGACATGAAGATCATGAAGGAGATATGCGCTAGAGGCAATTAATAAAGTATATTTCTTAATCATATCTCGTTTGTTCATAATACGTTTTTGTGTCATATAACCGTATTAAGCGGAAACATTAATACGGGTGTGATGCGTAAACAATCAGGTCCCTAGTAGCCTCTACTAAGACTAGTTTCGTTGCGTGATCGATGATCGAGGTTTCCCGATCATAGGGCATGGCGCCGGTCGGCAATGGAAGTCATATCGTTGGTAGAACGATGTGATGGACATACCCATATTTGTAGGACGTAGTCATTACGCCTTCGACCGTAAGATCAACTCTTATTGTTATTCCTGGAAGATACTTTGATCGCACCAAACGTCGTATCTTATTAAGTATGACAATAACGGTGATACTTTTGGGTATCGGAAGGGAGTAGTTGAGATGAGGGTTCAAGAGCGGGATTTGCCAATCCGCATAGCAGGATAGATACTCTAGGGCCCACTCGGTGAGATTATGTCTAATGATCTTGCAAGCGTGTGACTAGGTCACGGAGACATGAAATCATAGACGAGTAGAAGATAGCGTTGTCGGCAACGAGATCAGCTAGATATAGATATATCTATGAACGACACTCGGACACGCTAAGTATCGCCATGGCAAAAGGTTTAAGACTTTACGTTCAGCTTTGATAGATGAAAGTCATTCGTTATATCACATGGATTAATTCATGGGGTCCAGGCTCACGTTTTAGTCGTTGATTAGAGAGGAGTCTCGATCATAACTGTTATTATATCGAACCGCTAGGGTTACACACTTAAGGGGTTTCGATAAGACAACCGGAAAGGAAAAAGATCACCGGGAACGTCATGGGAGAGGTCGGATGGAGATCGGGCAGCGACGAAATAGTTTTCGGAGCTAAAATAAATTATATATAATATGTTGGATAATAATTAGTGTAATTAATGTCTAACTATAGTTTTATATTTTTATTTCGAATTTATTTAGGCTGATTTCCCGAAATGGGTCTTCTGGTCGAAAGAAGGCCCAAGAGGGGAAAAATTCCCTAGGGGAATTCGGTGGGAGCAAGGTGGCCGGCCTAGGTGGGCCAAAAGAGGCCCACCATGGGGCTGGCACACCATGTGCAGCCGCACCAGGCATGTGGGGATTGTCCCACATTGCCTGGTGAGCAGGTTGGCTCCCCCCTGGAAGCATATATAAGAAGGGGCACCCATGGCCTTTTAATTCACCAATTGATTCCCCAATTCTCTCTTGATTTCGTGATTCCCTTTGTCAGAGTTGCCCCAAGTTGAGAGGGATCTCTTCCACCATAGCCCGCTGCCGCACTGCTGGTGTTCCGGTCCAAGTCTTCCGCTGCTCATCCTGCACTGGAGCTTCGGATGCCGTCGTCTCCACCGTACGTGTGTAACGCCCCGCGAGGTGCTGCGCTAGCGGTGCTGGGAGGTCTGCTTCCTCTACACGACCTTGAGGTCGGCTTCGTCGGTCTTCATCGTCAATGTTCGTGCGGGAACGTAATCCCCGCTTTCGGTCTACAAGGGTATGTATTGCGATCTCCGTTCGTACTACTATATCTGCATAGAATAGATGTTGGCATGTTTTAAGGATATCGTTGCTAGGAATTTTTTTGTTTTCTGCACTCGATCCCCTTCAGATCACACAATTTTCAGATTCTTAAATGCATTGGTATATTTTAATTTAGGAGAAATCAAGCTAAGACTAATTAGTGTGGTCAATCAAAAATTAACAGTGCACAAGACAAAACATGATAACAATCAAGCTACGCACTAAAGTTTTCTAATTACACTTAGGGTTAGCTTAACACCACAATTAAGCTTCTAGGGAGAATTGGGGTGTTACATTTTAAGAACATGAGAGAACGTGGTTCGGTTTGCTTTGATGATAATAATTTTGATTTTGATAATTGTAATATCTCTGAAGTTATTTAGTTCTTGCAAAAATTGGCCACAAGTCCTAATGCTAGCTCTCTTAATATTGCATTTAATACTCATATTACAAATGCTCTCATTAAAGCTAGGGAAGATAAATTAAAACTTGAAGATTTTATCCCTAAGAAGTTAGAAGATGGTTGGGAGCCCATCATTAAAATGAAAGTAGATAAATTTGATTGCAATGCTTTGTGTGACCTTGGTGCAAGTATTTCTGTTATGCCTAAAAAGCTCTATGATATGTTTGATTTGCCACCATTGGAACATTGCTATTTGGATGTTTTTCTTCCTGATAATGCTTTGAAGAAACCTTTGGGGAGGATCAATGATATTCCTATTATGATTAATAATAACCTGGTCCCCGTTGATTTTATTGTATTGGATATTGAATACAATCCATCTTGTCCAATTGTGTTGGGAAGAGCTTTTCTTAGAACCGTGGGTGCTATTATTGATATTAAAGAAGGAACCATCAAGTACCAATTCCCACTCAAGAAAGGTATGGAAAACTTCCCTAGGAAAAGAATAAAGCTACCTTTTGATTCTATTATTCGTTCAAATTATGGTGTTGATGCTTCATCTCTTGATAATATTTGAGTTTTATCTTTGTGCCTAGCTCAAAGGGCTTAAACAAAAGCGCTTATGGGAGACAATCCACTTTTATTTCCTGTTATTTTACTTTATTTTTCTTGTGTCAAGAACTTGTCCTACCTCTGTAACAATTCCTTTCTATCTTTATTTTATTGGAATATTGTGTCAAGTTAAGGCTCTAGTTGAAAGTTGTCAATTCCTGCGCATAAACAGATTTCTGTTGTTCACCGTTAAATTCATATCAATTCACTAGAACGTAAGAAAAATCTTTCCGTTTTTGTGCATAATCCTCAGATGTATGCACAACTTTCATTAGTTTTGAGTTTTCTGATCTGAGCAAGTTAAGTGCTTCGAAAAAATTCGTCTTTACGGATTGTTTTGTATTTGACATATTCTACCATTTATTTTACAATGCCTCTTTTGCTATTTTTATTGGATCTTTTTATCCTATTAAGTATCAGTGGCTGTAGCTAATTTCCAGTAGCATTGGTAGCAATTGTATTTCTACAGAATATCATAGTTTTTTGTGCACTAACCCTCTAATGAAGTTACTCTAAGTTTGGTGTGGAGGAAGTTTTCAAGGATCTAGAGAGAAAGTTGATATAATGTGATCAAGAGGATAGTAAAGGCAAAGCTTGGGGATACCGCGGTGGTTCATCCCAATATAATTCAAAACGACTCAAGCGTCAAAGCTTGGGGATGCCCAAGGCATCCCCTTCTTCATCAACAAACTATCAGGTCCTTTCTAGTGAAACTATATTTTAATTCCATCACATCTTATGTGATTATCTTGAAGGTTATGTTTGTTTTTGTTTTTGTTATTTTCATTCTCTGAATAAAATGGATCCTATCATTCTTTTTTGTGGGAGAGACACACGCTCCGCTTTTTCATATGAATACTTGTATTCTTCACTTATATTTGTTGAGTATTCTTCTCATGTTATTGTTTGCTTTCTAGCTCTTCTTTTTCATGCATCTCTTGTTAGAATTGTTAGCTTTGTTATATTATACTCTCATATCTCATGTTTAATTACTTGGAGAGTTTATATTTTAAATAAGTTGATTGGTGTTGGTTGAGAACAGAAAATGCTAAATGTGGTAGATGGTATAATTAAAATGACACATAATCTTGTAGATCATTAAATTGTGTCACTTGAATCAATGATGCTGTTTTAGGATATTAATTTTCTTAATGGTAAACATGATGATCTAGTAAAGTGGAATGATTAATGGTTGGTCTAGAAAAACTTGAAGTTGTGCCACACTTAAATTTCCAGTTGATTGCATAATGGTATATGACCTCTATTTGTGTAAAGCAACCGTAATGACTTTATGTTATGCGTTACGGTCGGGGAAGCCAACGGTGACTTTGTCATTCACCACGATCCCTCTAGGAGTAATTTTCATTATTCCTTGTATGATCATATTTTTATTTGGAGTCTTTTACTCGTGAGTTCTAAAACTGCGGTTTTCATGGCACTTCCACCACCATAATGCTATCCTCTTCGGCACTTTGCTTTGCCCTTTCTCACATTGAGAGTTGGTGCATTTTTCGCGGGTACATCCAAACTCGTGGGATATCTTCATCTTGTTCTCCTACACACAAGCCAATTATCTTCCTCAAAACATCCACCATACCTACCTACTACAGCATTTCCATAGTTGTTCCGAGATATATTGCCATGCAACATCCATCTTACATTACAATCATTACTTCTTTATTTCTTTGCGTGATTCTATAAACCTGATGTGTGTTTTTACCCATGTTACACTAGATCATTGTATAACCTGCTACACTGGCAAAGGCACCGTTGTCATATGCATTCTTATGGCACATCATATTAGTTACTTGTATCATCAGTATGTTGTTTTTTATCATTAGTGTGTTGTCATATATCATATATCATATTAGGATGCTTGCCCCTAAAAGTGAAAAGAGCCATCGAGGCCATCGAAAAGAAAAACAGGAAAAAAATAGAAAAAAGAGAAAAAGAAAAAAGAAAGAAATAAAAAAGGGGCAGCATTACTATTATTTATCACACACTTGTGCTTATGTTATAGCACCATATCATTTATAGTCATCACTTGTGCTCATGTTATAGCACCGTATAATTTGTGATCATCATTTGGGCTCATTGTTAGCACTTTTACTCCATATGAGAAAGTTTCCATGCCTTAGTTGCGTAACTATGTGGGGAACTTTACATTATAGAACTTGGCTTGTGTCGGAGAGTGACTCCCACGGAACAGGGATAGCCACGCCCTGAAGAGTAGTTCGAAATGGGGATTGAACACGGAGGTCAAACAACCATCGAGAGGCACGACGACGGTGCTCGCCGGGCCTGGAGAGGAACAATCACGACAGAGATGGACACCAGCCCATACCCAGGTTCACGGCCCTCAGGAGGAGGTAACACCGCTACTCCTGCTTGTCAGAATTGCACTGCAGAGGTTACAGTACAGTGAGCTTGCCGAGGGCTCTCTTGAGGCAGTTTTGTGCTTGGAGAGGGACACAATGGTTGTCTTCCTCCTCCAAGAGATGGCTATCCTACTAGCTTGGTTTGGGTTACAAGGAGTTAGCAAGCAATTGGCCGATCCCTTCTCTACAGTGGAGCTCTTGCTCCTTTTATAGGCGCCACGAGCATCTTCCTAGCGCAGTGCGTCCAAGGTGGGCTCCCATACGGTAGTGGCGCGGAGGAGATGGAATCCACCACTGCCGAAACGTCCATGGACACGGTCCATCCGCGATAAAGTTGGGCGCGGTGGCCGACAGGCAGCAGACCGCGCAGAACGACTCATAGGGGTTGCAGTGATCATGGTGGAGCCCACGATGACGATCTACTTGGAGCGTTGCGCCGTCTAGCCGCTCTATCACATGAGAGGAACGTCCCAGCTGTCCTCGTGCAGGCAGCGCAACTTTGTTGACTCCTTTATCACCAGAATGACAACTGGAGTGCTCACATCACTCTACGGCTGCTGCAGAGGCCATGTGCGCCCTGCAGCGCTGGCTTGGTCGCGAAGTATCTCCACTGGGCCACGGAGGCCTTTGGAGAGGTTTCCGCTGACTTCTCTCCAGACGAAGTGAGCATTGGGGAGTCTCTTGAAGCGCGCGGTCCTCTTTAGCCCCTGGCTTCCTCTTCAGGCCCTCGAGGCGAGTTGATTCTCGAGGGTCTCTCCAAGCAGTGGCTTGGTCCTTAGTCGTTTCGTCTGATCTGTCAACCTGTGGAGAGTGGGCTCTGCACACCCCAGTCCTCACTGGGCCGACAGTAGCCCCGGGCCCGCAATAGGCGCGACTAAGCCCTTGGGCGCAGTTGGAGCGTCGCGGGCCCAAAGTGTCCGGCCTGCCGGAGCCACGCATCACTCAGACGAGTAACGGCCACACACGATCTGGGGCGCGCGTAGTGGGGGGTCCCACCACGCCCCAGTAACTGCTCCTTGACGAGGCATAACATCTGAGCGCCGGGGCAGGGAGCCGTTACTGTTTCCATTTCTTCTCGCAAAAGCCTTCTCCGTCTCGAGCCCTTCGCTCCTTTCTCCTCCAACTTCTTTCGCCGGCGCGACTTACTCATCTCCGGCGATGAGTCCAGCCAAGAACAAGGGCAAGGCGGGCGCGGGGTCCCCTTCCACGGCGCAACGCTGCTCGGGGTGCACGTCAACGACAAGGAGCTCGCCAAGGTCCGCTTTCTGGTGGCGGACCGGACCAACGAGCATGGTCCTACCGCACTCAAGGCCGCGGCGCACGGGAAACGCCAGCGAGGGTTTTCCCCGTTTTCCAGCACTGCATCTCCGCAGGGTTGGTGCCGCCGTTCTCTCCATTCTTGGAGGCGGTGCTGGCCTTCTACCAGATTCAGTTGCTGCATCTCCACCCCAACTCCGTCCTCATCCTTGCCGTGTTCGCATATCTCTGCGAGGCGTACTTGGACCTGGAGCCTATGGTGGGTCTGTTCCGGTGCTTCTACACGCTCCGGAACACGGCGAAGAATGCCAACTTCCCTGAAGAGGAAGATGGGGGCTACGAGGCTCCGAGAGGCGCCATTGCCTGCTTCCTCGGTGGGGAACATTCGTCCAAACCGAACAACCAGTTCAAGCAGTTTGCTTGCGAGCTCAACACCGCCCTGCCCAGCCTCGAGACCTCCAGGCCCCTCAAATGGTCGTAGAACACCATCGCCTTCGACGCTCAGGACCACCCCAAGTCCACCAAGACTATTGGAACCCTCCCGCTGGGCTGCAGTCCCACCATCGACAACATCGCCGTCTCCAAGACACACATCGATGGCGGGGCACGCCTGAATGTCATCTGAATCGAGACGTTCGAAGTGCTTCAAGTGCCCTACGAGCGGCTCATACCCTCTAGGCCCTTCACGGGAGTCACCAGCGGCTCAATCGAGCCTCTGGGGCAGTTGAGGCTTGCCGTCACCTTCGGCAGCGAGGAAAACTACCGCACTGAGCACATCGACTTTGACGTTGCGCACATCGGTCTGCCGTACAACGCCATCCACGGCTACCCCGCACTCGCAAAATTCATGGCTGTAACGCATCATGCCTACAACATGGTCAAGATTCCCGGCAGCGCTGGCACCATCACCATAAATGGACATGTCCTGGATGCCACGCGCGCTATCGAGACAGGCTACAAGGCAATCACCATGGAGTTCCCTGCTGACGAGGACATGGAGCCTCTCGAGAGACCCAAGAAGAAGAAGCAGTTGTTCTCCCAGGATCCAACCGCTACCAAGAAGGTCTCTATAAGCTCCAGCAGCTCGGGGGCTGAAGGCTCGGGTGCTAGCGTCACCACTGGCGCTGCTCTGTCTCCCAAATAGGAAAACACGCTCGTCGCCTTCCTCCGGGCAAACTCTCACATGTTCGCATGGTCTCCGTCAGATATGTCCGGTGTACCGAGGGAGGTGATCGAGCACCACTTAGCCGTGTGTCCAAACACACACCCCGTCAAGCAAAAGGCAAGAAATCAAGCCCCCGAGAAGCAAGCATTCATCGTCAAAGAGGTCGAGAAGCTCAAAGCGGCAAACGCTGTCCGCAAAGTCGCGCATCCCACTTGGCTATCCAACGGCGTGGTTGTCCCAAAGCCCGCCGGAGGAGGCCGCCTTTGCATTGACTAAACTGATGTCAACAAGGCCTGCCCCAAGGACCCTTACCTCATGTCGAGAATCGACCAGATCGTGGACTCCACGGCAGGCTGCGACCTCCTCTGCTTTCTCGATGCCTTCTCTGGTTATCACCAGATAAAGATGGCTAAGGAAGATGAGGAAAGACGGTATTCCTTACCCCTTGTGGTGTGTATTGCTATGTCTGCATGCCCTTCGACCTGAAAAACGCTGGCGCCACCTTCCAAAGGGCTCATGAGGATAGCACTTGGCGAGCAAATGGGCAAAAATGCAGAGGCTTACGTCGATGAGATTGTCGTCAAGTCTCGAGAGGGAGATACTCTCCTCAGGGACCTTGAAGAGACCTTCGCCAGCCTGCGCAAGGTGAACATCAAGCTCAACCCCGCCAAGTGCGTCTTTGGAGTGCCTTCAGGCAAACTCCTTGGCTTCCTCGTATCCCACTGGGGCATAGAGGCAAACCCTGACAAGATCAAAGCCATAAAGGAAATGCAACCTCCACGCCGGCTCAAGGACATGCAACGTCTAGCAGACTACATGGCGAGCTTGGGTCGATTCATATCCAAGTTTGGTGAGAGAGCTCTTCCATTCTTCAAGATCATGAAGAGAACTGGCACCTTCAAGTGGAAGCCTGAAGCGGAAAAAGACTTTGAGGACTTGAAGAGGTACTTGGCCAGCCCACCAGTCATGGACGCCCCAAGGACAGGCGAGCACCTGAAGCTGTATCTATCAGCCACTCCACAGACCGCCAGCGCCGTCCTGGTGGTAGAAAGAGAAGAGCCAGTCCTCCACAACAGGAGTGCAACCGCTCCAAGGAAAAAAAAGCCTGATGAAGAGCTCGACAAAGGGGCAGCCCCCACAAACCCACCTCCAGGTCCAGAGCCACAAGCAGAGCATGCCCCAAGTCAACCTCCACAAGCTGATCTCGCCAGGGGGCCTGAAGAGCACCCCCAGGCCAACCCCCTTGAGGGCCCTAAAAAGCCTCCAAAGGCCAACCCCCTTGAGGGCCCTGAAGAGCCTCTCCAGGCAGACAACACCGCGCCAAAACTGACAACCCTTGTCGAGCATCCTGCCTACTTCGTCAGTACAATACTACGGGATGCTCACGAGCGGTATACAATGCAGCAGAAGCTCCTAATTGCGCTACTCATCGCCTCAAGAAAGTTGCAACACTACTTCCAGGGACACCCCATCACGGTGGTCACCTCATTCCCCCTGGAGCAAATTCTGCGCAACCCTAACGCGACAGATCGTGTCACTGGATGGAACATAGAGCTACAGCCATTCAACTTGCGCTTCGATACCACAAGGGTAATAAAAGGGAGAGCGTTGGCAGACTTTGTTGCCGAATGGACTGATCCAATACCTGAAGAGTCTCTAGGAGAAGAACAAGAGCCCTCGGGAGACAAAATGCCCAGCCACTGGACCATGAAGTTCAACGGAGCTTTCGCTTGCCGTCACGGCGGGGCTTGCGTCGTCCAGATCTCGCACAAGGGCGATAAGCTCTATTACGCGGTCTAGTTGTGCTTCGGAATCAACAAGATCTCCAACAACATTGCTGAGTACAAAGGCATGCTCGCCGGCCTACGTGCCGCCATCGCTCTAGGCATCAAGCACCTACTCATCGAGGGCGACTCCCAGCTGCTCGTCAACTTCTACAATAAGAGCTACAAGCCTAAGGACGACCATATGGCCGCATACCTTGAAGAGGTCCGCAGGCTTGAGAAGCACTTCAGGGGCATGGAGCTCATGCACATCCCAAGGAAGGAAAATCAAGAGGCCGAGGACATCGCCAAGCCCGCATCAAGGAGGCAAGCCTAGCTGCCAGACGTTTTTGAAGAAAGACTCGTCAAGGCATCCATAAAGCAGCCTCAAGAGGCCATGCCCACAAGCATAGACGAAGTGCTCGCGCCTCCACCTACAACTGGGGCTCCCGATTGCGGACCCCCTATAGGGGAGCGTCTGTTGCTCAGAGCGGCGCATCAAGAAACAAGTTGGATCGACGAGCTCAAGAACTACCTCACCAAAGGGATCCTTCGCGAGGATGATGTTGAAGCGGAGCGAATTGCCCGCCAGGAAAAGTCCTACCACATCCTCGAAGGAAATATCAGCCGCAAGCGCCCAAATGGCATCGCGCTCAAGTGCGTCCCTCATGAAGAAGGCATAATGCTGATCAAGGATATCCACAGCAGGGAGTGCGGCCACCATTCGTGCACCCGCACCCTCACAGGCAAGTTCTTCAGGAGTGGCTTCTATTGGCCGCAAGCACTTCAGGATGCAGTTGACATCGTTCAAGCATTCGAAGCTTGCCAATTCCACGCCAAGCGAATCCATCAGCCCGCGTTGGGACTTCAGACCATTCCGCTCTCCTGGCCGTTCGCGGTCTGAGTGATGGACATCTTGGGACCATTCAAAACAGCGCAAGGGGGCTATCGCTACCTCTTTGTGGCCATCGACAAGTTCACCAAGTGGCCCGAGGTAGAGGCGACGCGCACAATTCCAGCAGGTGCGGCGGTGAAATTCATAAGAGGCCTGTTCTGCCACTTCGGAGTGCCTAATCGCATCATCACCGACAATGGCTCGCAATTCACCAGTGGCATCTTCAGGGCTTACTGCGAAAAAATGGGCATCAAGCTCTGCTTTGCCTCGGTCGCTCATCCACAGAGCAATGGCTAGGCTGAGCGAGCAAATGTAGAAGTCCTCAAGGGCCTAAAGACCAGGACCTTCAACATCCTTAAGGGCCATGGCAAGGGCTGGATCAGCGAGCTCCCTTCGGTGCTCTGGTCCATCCGCACAACGCCACCCAAGCCTACGGGAAAAACACCGTTCGCCCTAAACTATGGAACCGAAGCAGTCCTCCCCATAGAGATAAAGCATGGATCCCCGCGGGTCCTTGCCTTTAACAAGGACAAGCAAGAATATATCCACAATGACGACCTGCTGCTTCTCAAGGCACTACGCCGTCGTGCCGCCCTCCGGGCGGCAAAATACCAGCAGGACCTGCGACGCTACCACAGCCGCAACGTGTGCTCGTGCACGCTGGAGACAGGCGATCTCGTCCTCAGGCGGATCCTCTCCAGGGAAGGCCTCCACAAGCTGTCACCCATGTGGGAAGGCCCCTACAGGGTCACCCACATCGCCAGGCCTCGCGCGGCTCGCCTCGAAACTCAAGACGGAATTCCCGTCAAGAATCCGTGGAACATCATGCACCTGCGCAAGTTCTACTCGTGATCATTGTCACGCCCGTGATCATTGTCACGTCAAGACATCTGGCGGAAGAGGCAGCTTACGGCTCAACCTCCAAGCATTTTTTGTCTCCAGAAGGATAAAAAGCAAACATGATCATTGTCACGCCCGTGATCATTGTCACGTCAAGACATCTGGCGGAAGAGGCAGCTTACGGCTCAACCTCCAAGCATTTTTTTCTCTAGAAGTTAAAAGCCCACGGCTTAAACCTCCAAGCTCCAAAGGCTTCTCTCAAGGGTAAAACCCTTCGAGCTCTCCATGTAACGAGCCACCTCGGGACGTAGAGAGTCTCTGCCACTAATGGGTAGTCCCCATGCCTCGACATGGTCAAAACATTAACTTGGCAACTCCAAGCATAATGAGACAATTTCGTTCCTAAGTGAACTTTGCGCTAAGGCGCCGCTGTGTAATATTTGGTGGTGAGTTTAATTTCTGCATTACTTTCTTGAAATGTGCGCTTATATCTCTCCACATGCGCACCTCGCGAGTGGGGGCTGAGTACGGTGCCAGTGCCTCAAATGACACACCAGCTGCACTGCAAAATCAAAGGATCCGAGCTCTGGCTAGAGGGCAAGCTCCCACAAACACGCCATCTCTACAAAGGACCTTGGTACTTACTCTCCTCGCGAGGAAAGCCTGAGGGGAACTATTAGCGCGCACGAGTGTCCAGCACCGTTTACAAACGTTTGGGTTCGCCCCTCTAACATTTACAGGGAAGAAACGTCCCTACAAGCTGAGGAGGCAGCAGGGAAAAACCCCTAGGAAGGACCTCCTGCCAGGCAAAAATCTCGACAGGGCGAAAGCCTCGAGAAGCTAAGTCTCGCAAACATGCCTCGTGGGCCTATTTTGCTCCGCAAGCGCTCGTTTGTCCCTCGAGAGATTTCGCTTTCCCTTGAAATTCATGGACTACTCGTACGTCTAAGGGGGGCACCTGAGCATCGCGACTCAGTGCTCTTACCTCTTCTAGGCTTAAACTCCCCCCGGCCTTGCTGAGTCATTGCTCTAGCATACCGAAGTGGCGGAGTCATGACGCGAAGAGGCGGGTCCTAACGACGCAGAGAATCCACAAACATGAAGATAAGACATAAAGGACCTCTCGAGGGGCATGCGAGCTAAAAACAAATTGCCAGAGAGAATATATTACATGCCCAAAAGTTGCATAGTGTCTAAGCATGAAATTGTTTCAGATACAAGCGCACGCAGGCGCAATAATCAAAGCTCAGGCAGAATCCTCGCCATCCTGCACCTCCTATACGGTACCCTCCTCCGTCTCGGCAGAGCCAACCTCCTCCTCACTCTCCTCTGCAGCGACCTCCGCACGCTTGAAGCGGTTGCAGAAGGCATCGACTTGCTCGCGGAGGGAGTCGGAAACCCGCTGCACATCCTCGCCCTGACGAGCCTCGGTCACGGTGGAGAGATCGAAGCCCGGTGTGAGGAGCCGGAGGCTGGTGAAGAGGCGATCCACTACCACGCCCAGCAGCTGGCGGCTCTCGACCTCGATCACCTTGCGAAGATCAGGCGATAAGCCTCCTGGGCGCATTGGAGGCGGACCTCAAGCTTGGAGTTGGCTTTCTCGAGCTCCACGATCCGCTGGGCATTAGCAGCGTGCTTGGCCTTGAAGCGGTCCTCCTGCTTCTTTGCCTTGTCGCGGTACGCTTGGGTGGTGTTCTCCCTGAACGCTTTCTCACGCGCCATGAGGGCGTCATCCACCTCTTTCTTCTTCTCGGCGTACCGCCGCTCGAAGCGCTCCAGGGCTTGCTTCTGGGCAGCGACGTTCTCGTCTTATTTTTGGAGTGCCTAGGCCAGGTCCCCCTCGCGCGCCTCAAGATCTTCGCGCTGGGTGGCGAGCTCACCCTCCGCCTGAAGCCGCTGATCATCGCGCAACTGCACGTCCTCCTCCATGGAGGCCAACTGCCGCTCGCGGTCCGCGAGGCTCTTGCGGTCCTCCTCCAGAGTCTCCTGCGTGGCTTGGTGAGCGGAGAGCAATTGGGTCTCCAGCTGGCCCAACTCGCGGCGTTTCTGCGCCAGCGAGCCCTCCACGGCTTCACGCTCGGCCGTTGCTGCGGCCAGGAGCTCAGCAGCGACGTCATGCGCCTCCTGGAGGGGCGCAAGGAGCTCGGTGGCGTCACGGATGGCCCCCTCGCGGACCTCCTTGGTGAAGCGGGTGGCCTCCTCGCGCGCGGCTTGCAGCGCCTGATCTTCCTAGCGCCAGGCCTCGACCGCCGCATGGAAGGACGCCCAGGCCCCTGCAAGCACTTCGCGTTGTTGGGCGATTTGTACGTCCTTGAGGGCGAGGTGCGCCTCCAAGCCCTCTAGGGATTCCCTCACGAGGCGGAAGGCGACCTCGCGCTGCCTAGCGCTCTAGTCCCAGCCGCTGAGGACTAGGTCTCGGCTTGTGGAGGGCCCAACCCCGGCGTCGAGACCTGAGAACCTGGCCTCGGGGCGCGCTTGGAGGCTAAGATG
Source organism: Poa annua (assembly GCA_026929855.1). Taxonomy (NCBI): domain Eukaryota; kingdom Viridiplantae; phylum Streptophyta; class Magnoliopsida; order Poales; family Poaceae; genus Poa; species Poa annua. Next base: position 101,681,618 of record CM049427.1, read on the forward strand.
CACTCCGTCCCCAGCTGCGCCAAAAGTGTCCTCGCCACCCGCGTCAGCCTAGCGCTCGTCCCCTGTAGTGGACGTCGAGGAGACGGAGGAGCTCCCCCTACAGATTCGCCAGCGCCTTGTGGCCCCTGGCCCGCCTCTGCCTCCGGCTGCGGGGGAGGCGTAGGCGCACGAGGCGGTGTAGCCGCACGGCTGGAGCTGCCTCGCGCGGTGGAGTTGGCTCACGCGGTGGCGTAACCGCGCGAGGCGGAGTAGGAGTACGGGGAGGGTAGCGACCCTCTCCTCCGGCGCCTCCACAACCATTGGCTCGGGAGGCGGCACAGAGGCCCCACGGGAGAGGCGCGGCTGCCTCCGCCTGGGCGCTGCCGCCTCTGCCCGAGGCGCAGCCGCCTCCTCTTGAGGCATCTCCTCAGTTAGGCCTCTGGAGGCCATCTCCATAGGCCTCGTGGCCTCTTCAGCCACGGCCTCAGCCGTGGGTCTCTTCATGTCTGCTGCCTTGCGAAGCTTACTGCGCCTCGCAGTCACAAGGTCACTGGCAAGAACCAAGGAAACATCTTCAAGAGAGGATAAAGAAGAAAAGAGCAAGAATCAACCAACCAAATGCTAGAAACACTTACCCGGACGGCTTGGCGCCGGTGTCGACCCACGGCAAGCCTGGCGAGCGCCAGGAGGGCTGGACCTTGGCACCAGACCCCTCCGGGGGCGCCTCGGCTTTCGTCTTGGAGGGGACATCGCACGGCCTCGCCCCAGACCGGTCCACGGCCGCCTTGATGTGTGGCTTGCGCCGCCCCGGCATGGCCTCCTCGTCAGAGGCCTCATCGTCCTCGTCCTCCTCCTCCACGAGGCGCGAGCGCGCCACCATGAAGGTGTCATCGTCACCTGACGAGATGTCGCAAATCTCGTCAGTGAAGGGCCCGGGCCTCAAAGAGGAAACCTCCCCTGCCGTGGCCTCCTCCTCGCCTCGCCTAGCTCCCGAGGCAGAGGGCGAGTCTGCTCCCTCCGCTCCCTGCACCACCGGCACAGGCACCTCCTTCCCCGCCGGGCCTGCCGGGGTAAACATGGGCATCCCCTCCAAGATGGCCAGGCGCTCGGTCATGTTGTACTGATGCAACGGCCGGAGCATGATGGGGACCTGGTCCATGGCAGGCACCACCGGGTTGATGAAGAGCGCAGACAGGACGTTGTCGACGGCGTCCTTGTCGTTGTCCTCGCGGTGGAGCCGTATCTTGTCCTGGGGGCCGGAGTACATCCACATGGGCGTCGAATGCGCCTGAAGGGGAGCGATGCGGCGCGTCACGAAGTCTGCAACGATGATTTGCCCCGTGAGGCCCTCCTCGCGGAGGTAGCTCAAGCGACCAATCAAGCTTGCATTCCGCGTGCCGTCGAAGGGGGCCTTTCCCCAGTGGGAGTTCTTCGTGGGCGGCGCGTCGGGGACCTCAAGGAAGGCGCAGGGCTGCTCCACCCCGACAAAGAACCACCATCGGCGGAAGTCGTCCACCTTCTTCGTCACCGAAGTGACGGCCTTGCCATCGCTCCACGACATGGGAATGTATACGCTCCCCATGCCGTCCATGATGCGGAACGAGACGCACCCTGAGCGCTCGTTCTTCGCCGTGTTCCGGAGCGCATAGAAGCACCGGAAGAGCCCCACCGTGGGCGCCAGGCCAAAGTACGCCTTGCAGAGATAGGCGAACACGGCGAGGATGAGGACGGAGTTGGGGTGGACATGCAGCAGTTTAATCTGGTAGAAGGCCAGCACCGCCTCCAAGAATGGAGAGAACGGCGGCACCAGCCCGGCGGAGACGCAATGCTGGAAGACGGGGAAAAACCCTCGCGGGCGTTTCCCGTGTGCCGCAGGCTTGAGCTTGGTGGCGCTGTGCTCGTTGGTCTGGTCCGCCACCAGGAAGCGGACCTTGGCGAGCGCCTTGTCATTGACGCGCACCCCGAGCAGCGATGCGCCGTGCGCAACCTCGGCTGGCGCCGCCTAAGAAGAGGATGCCACGGACGCCTTGCCCTTGGTCTTGGCTAGACTCGTCGCCGGAGTTTGGTGGGTCGCTGGAGGCGAAAGGAGGCAAGAGCGCTAGAGAGCAGAAGCGGAGAGCTCGAGAACGGCGGAGGCTTCTGCGAGAAGAAATGGAAACAGTAACGGCTCCCTGCCCCGGCACTCAGACTTTATGTCTCGTCAAGGAGCAGTTACCGGGGCGTGGTGGGAACACCCACTACGCACGCCCCAGATCGTGCGCGGTCGTTACTCGTCTGAGTGACGCGTGGCTCAGGCCGGCCGGACACTTTGGGCCCACGATGCTCCGACTGCGCCCATGGGCTCAATCGCGCCCATCGCGGGCCCGGGGGCTACTGTCGGCCCAGTGAGGACTGGGGTGTGCAGAACACACTCCCCGCAGGCCTCGCCCGCTGACAGATCAGACGAAAAGACTAAAGACCAAGCCACCGTTTGGAGAGACCCTCAAGAGGCAACTCCTCTTGAGGGCCTGAAGAGGAATCGAAGGAATGAAGAGGACCTGCGCTTCAAGAGCTTCTCACGAGGCTCCACCCGTCTGGAGAGAAGTCAACGGGAATTCCTCCGCAGGCCTCCTTGGCCCTGTGGAGAAACTTCACGGCCAAGGAAGTGCTGCAGGGCGCACATGGCCTCTACAGCGGCCGCAGAGTGACGCGAGCACTCCAATTGCCATTCTCGTGATCAAGGAGTTAACAAAGTTGCACCGCCTACACCAGGACAGCTGGGACTTTCCTCTCTGGTGATAAAGCGGTTGGACGGCGCAACGCTCCAAGAAGATCGTCATCGTGGGCTCCACCATGATCACTTCAACCTCTGCGAGCCGTTTAGCGCCGTCTGCAGTCTATCGGTCACCGCGCCCAACTTTATCGCGGGTGGACCATGTCCATGGAGGTTTCAGCAGTGGTGGACTCCAACTCCTCCGCGCCACTTCTGTGTGGGAGCCCACCTTGGACATCCTGCGCTAGGAAGACGCCCGTGGCGCCTATAAAAGGAGGAGGACCTCCACCGTAGGAAGGGGTCGACCAATTGCTTGCTAAACACTTGTAAACTCTAGCCCAGCAAGTAGGATAGCCATCAGCTAGAGAAGGAATACAACCATTGCGTCCCTCTTTAAGTACGCACAGCCTCAAGAGAGCCCTCAACAAGCTCAGTTGTACTGTAACCTCTATAGTGCAATACAGACAAGCAGGAGTAGCGGAGTTACCTTTTCTTGAGGGCCGTGAACCTGGGTACGGGCCGGTGTCCATTTATGTCGTGGGTGTTCCTCTCCAGGTCCGGTGAGCACCGTCGCCATGCCTCTCGAGGGTCGTTTGACCTCCGTTTTCAATCCCCCTTTCGAACTACTCTTCAGGGTGTGACTACCCCTGTTCCGCGGGAGTCACTCTCCGACAGTGATCTCCTTCACACTTATAGCAACACTTGTGTAACATCCCAAATTTCTCAAAAATTTAAAACCTTGCATTCATGCATCATGCATCATATAGGCATGGGATTGAAATCACATAAAGAATAAATTAAATTTTAATTATAAGTTTAAATAAATTTGTATTCCATAAAAAGGTCTATTTGAGTTCCTTATAATAATCTGTATTTTATTAGATTATTTATTTAGCAAAATGGTATCAAAAAGTTCTAAATTAAATTAGCTTTTCAAAACATTTTTTTATGAATTTTTCTAAAATGTTTTGACTGAGTTAAAAATCATTTGTGAAAACAAGATTTAAATTCGAGTAAAAGAAATAGAAAAGTAAACAGGCCGTATCCCCGCTATCTGCCGCGCGCGCGGGAGGAAGCGGCCCAGCAACCAGCCCGCGTAGCCCGCCTCCCGCTTCTTCTCGCTGACGGGTGGGGACAGCCCGTCAGAGTCTTCAACCTCCGTCGCAAGAAATCCGGGGGAGACCGATCCGAGCACGGATCAAATCCTCGCGATTTCCGCGCGGTTCGTTCCCCGGAGATGCCCCATATATATTCCACGACCGCGCCTCCCGATTTCACCCTAAAAACCCTAACTTTCTACGCCACCGGGCTGCCGCAACCGAGATCGGCATCTCGCGCGATCCGCCGCTGTCGAGCTTGCCGTACGTAGTGCTCCGACCACCCCGGCTCCTCTTTTCGCCTCCCCTCGATCTCTTTCTCCCTTGTGGTCGTTTTGCATCTAATCTCGTGACCTGAATCGCAGCAAAACGTCCTCTCCGTCCGCGACCGAAGAGCACCACCGCGGTCCTCGTCTCCGGCGGAGCTTTGGGAGAAGAAGAGGAAGCACGAGAAGCCCCAGCCGCGCCATCGCCTCCGCCTCGACCTCCTCTCCGTCGTGGTATACCCCCTCCCCTTAGCCGTAGATCGCGAGTGCGTGCGACGCCGGCCATGGCGCCGCCGCGGTCGGAGGATTTCCGGCGAACCGCGTCGCCCGTCCGTGTCCTTGCGTCCGGGCCGTTGGATCTAGATCCAATGGATCTAGATCCGATTGATCTGGAGCGTCCACGTTAATTAGATCAGACGGTTAGAAATCGCGATCCGAGCGAAGCGGTATCAGCCAATCATATGGCGCCGCGTGGCATATCCTTTTTCTATTTTCGGCTGGATTTTGTAATTAAAACAGAAAAACAATACAAACTTGTAAAATTCATAACTTTCGATCTGTTTATCCAAATTGGATGAATTTTATATCCACGTAAAGCTCTGCTCGTGTAGTTTAGTATGGTTTCATTAGTCTGTCATTTTAGTGTATTTTAAATTGCGGAATTAATTGTTTGGTATTTCGGCTATTAATTCTATAACTTAATTAATAAAAATGCTTTCCAAATAAATCCAACTCTTTTAGAATGTTATTAATGTCCTCTGTCCAGAGAGTGCAACTTGAGTTTTATTTGAAACTTTTCATAATAGAATTAAAGAATTTGGTTGTAGGACTTAATATTTCTATGTTATGCTCAATAATTTAAATGATTAAATAAAATAATAAAATGTTGATCATTAAATTTCATGCATTAATAACAGAGGAAATAAAATTGTAATTATTTTGTTTTGTTAAGTTCATTGTATATCAAGCATGCATACATACTTTTGTCTTGATATTTTAAGTGTTGTATTTGTGTGTTTATTTATCTTTATGTATTGTTTGTTTCTAGATTGTGAAGAGGAGGAAGGCTTTTCTTGTGATTGTTATTCTTGTTGTGCTTGTTCCTCTTGTTACCAAGGCAAGTGACATTCATAATCTACCCAATATTTTCAATATGCATTAGTAGTATATTTTGAGTAGTATGCATGATAGGTATTTTTGAACTATCTTATAATGCTAAGTTAGTTTACACTTTGAAAATATCCTAGTAGTGTGTAGCCATCCCTTTCCATGCAGCCATCAAAAGTTTTATTAAATGCTTAGCTATGCTATAAAAAGTGTTTACATACCATGTTATAAAAATATTGCTAAGTGTTAAACTTAAAATGCATACCTGGGTGGAATTGGTTGTATGGTTTATGTTGAGTGGCTTTTGGGACTATGCTTGTGGTTGTCATTTCCTAGGACGAATGTCTATTCTACTTAGGGCCATGAGCATGGTGGTTGTCACCCAGAAGCGCACTTGTGGACGGCCACACAGGAACAAAGAGATTTCTAAGTCCCTCCAAGTTTAGGAGCTTCCCGTGCAGCCTTTTGACAATGGGCTCTGTCTAGAATGATTAAGTTGTGGGAGTGCAACCTGTCAGCTTGACAAGCAGATGTAGAGTTGGTAGGTGGAACGGGTCTTGCTAGTATGGTTGCATTCTTCTTCTGAAATTTCTTGTCTCAATTCTCTCCTTTCCTTAATGCACTCCGCGTGTATAGGATGTTTGGGTTAATTGAGTCCGAAGGTGAAAGTGCACAACCTCTGCAGAGTCGACAATCTGAGTACTCAGCCGTGTCCCCGGTGATGGACTACTTCGAGCAACTGGACAAGGATGGACGGAAGAATCTCATCATAGTTTTCAGAAAGTAAAATTTGGCTAAGGAAAGAATTGTTGGTGCACTTGGGCTTCATCCCTTGGTGCCAAGTCTTTGAGAAACAAAATTGTTTTACAAAAGATAGGAGAAAACTGGCTTTCTGCAAAATAGCCCACAACTCCCCCAAGCCAAATATGCATATAGAATTAGACTTGTCATAAATTATCCACCATAGTCACTTGCCAATACTTCATTGTATTGACCTCCTTCGGGGGCTGCATATTCCAATGTGTAGGTAATTCTGACGAGGAATGAAATTGGACTCGAGTCTACACCCAACATGTCTGCATGTGGCGCATGCTTGAAGAAGAGACTCTTTGCTTTTGCTTTCGTTGTGAACTCTGAATATTTTAGCTAGTCTTCATGACTATGCACTCTGTAATAAAGCTATACTTAGCTATTTTTGGATCTCGTTGTAGTAATTTGATACTTATGCAATGATACTATATATTTTGTATTGTGGTGCTGGCAGTGATCCAGGGAGTAGCACATAACACAGGTGTTCCATCTTTATTTAAAAGATGGGGCGCTACAAAATGGTATCAGAGCTAAGTGTTGCCTGTAGGTTCGAGCCCTTAGGATTGGTTAAGCCTCTTTTTGATCATAATATTACCATCTTTGAAGTATGTTGGATCCTAGCGGCATAGTGGGATGAAGCGGCCCGCGACAAACCTTACATGTCCGCGTACATGAGACCTGTTCCACAATTATAAGTGGCTGGCCGGGTGTCTGTCTCTCTCACTATAGTGAATATCCGACCTACAAAGAGCTGATAATAAAGTTGATCACCCTTTTTGAATAGAACCCTTATTTCCTCTAAGTACTTAATTAAAACTATGACTAGTACTTCTTACCTTATGTTTTCCATTTGAACATTTTCTACTCTTATAGCTTAAGGATGTCTTTCTTCTTGTATCAAACCGCGGAGGACTTCAAGAACATGCGCTTTGGAAGATATCTTCTGGAGTTGGTAGAACTACTGGCGCTTCCAACACCCATCATCAAGGCAAGCCCGCTGAAGCACTTCAACAAAGAAGACTTATGGGGAGTTCGTCTTTTTCAACAAGGGCGTCAGACTGAACCCAAGACTGAAGACATCCAGTACAAGTCGATTAGTGACTCCTTGGAGAAAGTGCTGAATCTCGTCACGTAGGAGCTAATAGGACGTCTTTGCTGGCAATTCCAGGAGGAGTTAAAGGACCACTACTTTTCTAACCTTGGTCAACGTGACAAACATGGGATACCCTACCTTGTTGATGAGGAAGACAAAAACAAACCAGAACCTTTGTACCCTTATCTCCAAGACTTAGAACTTCACCTCTGGCAACTAGAAGAGGATAGGCGCAACGAGCTACTAAAGAATGATGAAATAATGGCCCAAGTCAAGGAGACTCAAAAGAAGATTGAAGCCCAAGAAGAGGTGGCCAACGCGCAAGAAGAAAAATTCCGAGCTCAAGAGAAGAAGTTCCAAAATCAAGAAAAGAGAATTAGAGACAAGAACAAGGAGATCAAGACCTTGAATGATGAAATTCTGAGCAACGACGTCGAGTTCGAAGCTGATCGAGATTTGATCGAGACTCTATGCCGTGAGAAGAGAATGCTACAAGAGAAGATTGAAGTCCTGGAGAAGGAAGCGATCGAGACTCTGCACCGTGAGACGACAATGTTACAGGAGAAGAACGAGGCCTTGGAGAAGGAGGTGAACGACTACAAGGAGATCCTTATGAAGGAAGGCATCACCATCGAGGAGGTTGAAGAAGATGAAGGAGACGTCATGGACGAAGTTTAGACTTAGTAATTGGACCACCATGTTCTTCCTCGTTTAGTTCGTCATTTAAAAAAAAACATTGATCTCCAACTTGTGGTGTGACAATGTTAGAATGATTGGTTTGCAGACTATGTCGTTTTATTAAATCAACTTAGAATACCTGTTTCGAATTGCAAAGTAGACTTTTTCTTTTTTTAAGTTGTCTTTTGAGTGTTGATTGTGTGACTTGGTTGCTTTGTGCATGGGTAGGATTTTTCTTCTCTTAGTTCTATCTATCTTTCACTCATCTATGCTGAAAACCCTACAGATGCCTCCTCATCGTGATACCGACAACAATGATGCCATGAACCAACTGATGGCCGCTCAAGCTCAGTTGATGAATATGATGACTCAATTCATTGCAGCAACCAACAACAACAACAATCACAACAACAACAATCCGCCCCCTCCACCACCACCACCTCCAGTGGACAGACTTGCTAGATTCCTAAGGCTTAGGCCTAATAAGTTTTCCTCTGCTACTGAACCAATAGTGGCGGATGATTGGCTCCGTTAAGTCAACAAGGACTTAGTAACTTGTGAGTGTTCTGAGGCAGGAAAAGTGAGGTTCACTGCACACCTGTTGGAAGGACCTGCTGCATTGTGGTGGGAGACTTATCAAGTGACTCATCCTTTGGATGGCATGACTTGGGATGCGTTCAAGGAAGGTTTCCGCAATGCTCACATTTCTTCTGGTATAATGAACCTGAAGAAAGAGGAATTTCGCAGCTTGAGGCAAGGAGGTAGAACTCTGAAGGAGTATATGGATGACTTCTGTATGCTATCAAGGTATGCACCAGAGGACATTGATACTGATGCAAAGAGGAAGGAAAAGTTCCTAAATGGACTTAGGGGAGAACTGAAGATACCCTTGTCTGTGGCATATACTCCAAACTATCAAGCTCTGCTGGATCAAGCTATCACCCTGGACAACAACATAGGAAAGGAAGAGAATAGGAAGAGGAAGTTCAGTGCAAGTAAGGTTCATTCTGAAGGGACACACAAGAAACAGCACACCTCAGAAGTCAGTAGCCATAAATCCTGGAATCACTCCAACAATGGTGGTGGCCAAAAACATCATGGTCATAACCACAATGGAGGATACAAAGGAAACAATGGAGGATACAAAGGAAGTAATGGAGGATACAACGGAAATAATGGTGGATCCAGGGGAAACCATCACCATGGCCATAATCATGGGAATGGGAATCACCGTCCTAACTATGAAGGGAAGAAAGACTTGTCTAATGTGACTTGCTTCAAGTGCAAGAAGACAGGACATTATGCAACTGAATGCCCAGAGAGGAAAGCTGATGAAAATTCCAAGCCCAATCCTTTCCAGAAGGGACAAGTGAACCACATCAATGTGGAAGAAGTTCATGATGAACCTGATGCTGTGATTGGTACGTTCTTGCTCAATTCCTTTCCAGCATTAGTTTTATTTGATATTGGAGCATCTCATTCATTCATATCAAGAGCATTTGTGAACAAACATGGGTTAGCTGAGGAAAGTCTAGGAAAACCTATTAGGGTAAGTTCACCTGGAGAGGAGATGATAGTAAATTCCGGGTGTAGGCAGTTAGACTTGCAGATGGGAAAACACACCTTTCCAACAGACTTAGTCATCCTAGAAACCCAAGGATTGGATGTTATCATCGGAATGGATTGGATGACTCGTTTTGAAGGAATCATAAACTGTGCAAATAGAGCAATCACCCTCACCACCCCAGAGAAAAGGAAGATTAAGTTCAGATCAACTTTCGAACTTAAGAAGGTTAGACTAAGTTCTCTTAAGGGGGTTAGCCTTGGTGATGTGCTTATTGTCAAGGAATACCTAGATGTTTTTCCGGAAGAACTACCAGGAATGCCACCCGATAGAGATGTAGAGTTTCTCATCGAACTGAAACCGGGAACAGGACCAATAGCTAAAAGACCCTATCCTATGGCCGTCGATGAATTGAAAGAGCTCAAGAAGCAACTGGAGGAACATATCCAGAAAGGATTCATTCGTCCAAGTTCATCGCCATGGGGAGCACCAGTCTTATTTGTTAAAAAGAAGGATCAAACACAGAGGCTAGTCACGGATTATAGAGATATAAACGAGCAAACTATCAGAAACAAGTACCCGTTACCCAAGATAAACGAACTATTTGACCAACTGGAAGGTGCTTGTGTTTTCTCAAAGATCGATCTTCGATCGGGGTACCTCCAAATGAAAGTTAGAGAAATGGATATAACCAAGACTGCATTTGTTACGAGATATGGCTCATACGAGTACACCGTGATGCCCTTTGGATTAACCAATGCTCCTGCCTATTTCATGAATATGATGAATAAAGTGTTCATGGATTTTCTGGACAAGTTTGTGGTAGTGTTCATAGATGATATTCTAATCTACTCCAAGAGTCACAAAGAACATGAAGAGCACTTGCGTCTAGTATTGCAGAGACTACGTGAACATAAGTTGTATGCCAAGTATAGCAAGTGTGAGTTTTGGTTAGAACAAGTCGGATTTTTAGGCCATGTGGTGTCCAAGGAAGGTATAGCGGTGGATCCTGAAAAAGTTTCAGCTGTAACTAATTGGGAACCGCCGAAGAATGTTGGAGAATTACGAAGTTTTCTGGGCCTAGCAGGATACTACCAACGATTCATTGAAAACTTCTCCAAGATTGCAAAGGCCTTGACGGAATTATTAAAGAAAGAGAAGAAATTTGAGTGGACTGAGGCATGCGAAGCTAGTTTTCAGGAGTTGAAGAAACGTCTGGCTTCAGCCCCAGTTCTATGCTTACCTGATTTGGAGAAGGAATTCCAAGTGTACTGTGATGCTTCACGCCAAGGTTTGGGAAGCGTGTTGATGCAGGAAGGCAGAGTGGCATCTTATGCCTCTAGACAGCTCAAGAAACATGAAGCAAATTATCCAACTCATGATCTCGAGTTAGCATCAGTAGTGCATGCCCTGAAAACCTGGAGACTCTACCTGATGGGAAAAAGATGTGAGGTATTCACGGACCACAAAAGTTTGAGGTACATATTTACACAGAAGGAGTTGAACATGAGACAAAGAAGATGGTTGGAACTTATTAAAGATTATGATCTAAGTCTCCAATACCATCCGGGGAAAGCTAATGTGGTAGCAGATGCTCTGAGTCGTAAAGTGTATGTGAATGGCCTTACAGCAGGAGAATTACCCGAGGATTTATGCAAGGCATTCAAGGACCTCAGATTGGAAGTAGTACCTGAAGGGTTTGTAACCTCATTAGTTGTACAACCCACTTTGATGGACAAGATACGTGAAGCTCAGAAAGGAGACAAGGAAATAGAAGAGATCAAAGTCAATCTAAGAGCTGGAAAAGCTAAAGGATTTCATGAGGATGAGCAAGGGATTTTGTGGTTTGAAAAACGTGTATGTGTGGCCAATGACCCTGATATTAGGAAGTTAATTTTGCAAGAAGCTCACGAGACACCTTATTCCATTCATCCGGGAAACACCAAGATGTATATGGATGTGAAAGAGAGATTTTGGTGGAATAATCTGAAAAGAGAAATAGCAGAATACATCGCTAAGTGCGATGTATGTAGTCGAGTAAAGGCAGAACATCAGAAACCAGCAGGGCTCTTACAACCTTTGAAAGTACCGGATTGGAAGTGGGATTCTATTGGGATGGACTTCATCACCGGATTACCAAGGACCAGATCGGGTTATGATTCTATTTGGGTTATTGTTTTTCGCCTAACCAAAATAGCTCACTTCATACCCGTGAAGACCACTTATACTAGTGCAAAGTCAGCCGATATTTACATGAAGAGAATTGTGTGCCTTCACGGCATTCCTAAGAGTATCGTGTCTGATAGAGGGACCCAGTTCACTTCTCATTTCTGGAAGCAGTTGCACGAATCTTTGGGAACCAGATTGGAATTCAGTACGGCTTTCCACCCGCAAACAGATGGTCAGACTGAAAGAGTGAATCAGATTTTAGAGGATATGTTAAGAGCTTGTGCGCTCGACTATGGATCTAGTTGGGATGATAATTTACCATACGCTGAGTTTTCCTACAATAACAGTTACCAAGCCAGCATTGAGATGGCACCGTTTGAAGCCTTATATGGAAAGAAATGCACAACTCCACTGTTGTGGAGTGGTGTAGGAGAACGGGGTTTCTTTGGACCTGATATAATACATGATGTTGAAGAGAAAGTTAGGCTGATTAAGGATAGATTGAAAATAGCACAGTCACGCCAGAAAAGCTATGCAGATTCCAAGCGTAGAGAAGTCACCTACGAAGTGGGTGATAGAACCTATTTGAGAGTGTCACCACTTCGGGGTGTAAAAAGGTTTGGAATCAAAGGAAAGTTAGCACCTCGATTCATTGGACCATTCAAAATTCTTTCTCGCAAAGGTGAAGTGGCATATGAGTTAGAACTACCCGAAGTTCTGTCTGCTGTTCATAATGTGTTCCATGTCAGTCAGTTGAAGAGATGTCATCCCGAGATGATGGGAGTTCCTTTAAAGGATATTGTGCCTCTCGAGGAGGTACAATTGGAGAGTGACCTGACATACGAAGAAAAGCCCATCAAGATATTACAGACAGCAGAAAGAGTCACCCGTACCAAAACCATCAAGTTTTGCAAAGTCCAGTGGAATCATCACACCTAGGAAGAAGCCACCTGGGAACGAGAGGATGACCTCCGAGAAGACCACCCACACCTATTTGCTGATCTTTCCGAAGCTCGAGGGCGAGCTTCCTCTTAAGGGGGTTAGTCTGTAACATCCCAAATTTCTCAAAAATTTAAAACCTTGCATTCATGCATCATGCATCATATAGGCATGGCATTGAAATCACATAAAGAATAAATTAAATTTTAATTATAAGTTTAAATAAATTTGTATTCCATAAAAAGGTCTATTTGAGTTCCTTATAATAATCTGTATTTTATTAGATTATTTATTTAGCAAAATGGTATCAAAAAGTTCTAAATTAAATTAGCTTTTCAAAACATTTTTTTATGAATTTTTCTAAAATGTTTTGACTGAGTTAAAAATCATTTGTGAAAACAAGATTTAAATTCGAGTAAAAGAAAGAGAAAAGTAAACGGGCCGTATCCCCGCTATCTGCCGCGCGCGCGAGGAAGCGGCGCAGCAACCAGCCCGCGTAGCCCGCCTCCCGCTTCTTCTCGCTGACGGGTGGGGACAGCCCGTCAGAGTTTTCAACCTCCGTCGCAAGAAATCCGGCGGAGACCGATCCGAGCACGGATCAAATCCTCGCGATTTCCGCGCGGTTCGTTCCCCGGAGATGCCCCATATATATTCCACGACCGCGCCTCCCGATTTCACCCCAAAAACCCTAACTTTCTACGCCACCGGGCTGCCGCAACCGAGATCGGCATCTCGTGCGATCCGCCGCCGTCGAGCTCGCAATACGTAGTGCTCCGACCACCCCGGCTCGTCTTTTCGCCTCCCCTCGATCTCTTTCTCCCTTGCGGTCGTTTTGCATCTAATCTCGTGACCTGAATCACAGCAAAACGTCCTCTCCGTCCGCGACCGAAGAGCACCGCCGCGGTCCTCATCTTCGGCGGAGCTTTGGGAGAAGAAGAGGAAGCACGAGAAGCCCCAGCCGCGCCATCGCCTCCGCCTCGACCTCCTCTCCATCGTGGTATGAACACCCCCTCCCCTTAGCCGTAGATCGTGAGTGCGTGCGACGCCGGCCATGGCGCCGCCGCGGTCGGAGGATTTCCGGCGAACCGCGCCGCCCGTCCGTGTCCTTGCGTCCGGGCCGTTGGATCTAGATCCAATGGATCTAGATCGGATTGATCTGGAGCGTCCACGTTAATTAGATCAGACGGTTAGAAATCGCGATCCGAGCGAAGCGGTATCAGCCAATCAGATGGCACCGCGTGGCATATCCTTTTTCTATTTTCGGCTGGATTTTGTAATTAAAACAGAAAAACAATACAAACTTGCAAAATTCATAACTTTCGATCTGTTTATCCAAATTTGATGAATTTTATGTCCACGTAAAGCTCTGCTCGTGTAGTTTAGTATGGTTTCATTAGCCTTTCATTTTAGTGTATTTTAAATTGCGGAATTAATTGTTTGGTGTTTCGGCTATTAAATCTATAACTTAATTAATAAAAATGCTTTCCAAATAAATCCAACTGTTTTAGAATGTTATTAATGTCCTCTTTCCAGAGAGTGCAACTTGAGTTTTATTTGAAACTTTTCATAATATAATTAAATAATTTGGTTGTAGGACTTAATATTTCTATGTTATGCTCAATAATTTAAATGATTAAATAAAAAAATAAAATGTTGATCGTTGCATTTCATGCATTAATAACAGAGGAAATAAAATTGTAATTATTTTGTTTTGTTAAGTTCATTGCATATCATGCATGCATACATATTTTTGTCTTGATATTTTAAGTGTTGTATTTGTGTGTTTATTTATCTTTATGTATTGTTTGTTTCTAGATTGTGAAGAGGAGGAAGGCTTTTCTTGTGATTGTTATTCTTGCTGTGCTTGTTCCTCTTGTTACGAAGGCAAGTGACATTCATAATCTACCCAATATTTTCAATATGCATTAGTAGTATATTTTGAGTAGTATGCATGATAGGGATTTTTGAACTATCTTATAATGCTAAGTTAGTTTACACTTTGAAAATATCCTAGTAGTGTGTAGCCATCCCTTTCCATGCAGCCATCAAAAGTTTTATTAGATGCTTAGCTATGCTATAAAAAGTGTTTACATACCATGTTATAAAAATATTGCTAAGTGTTAAACTTAAAATGCATACCTGGGTGGAATTGGTTGTATGGTTTATGTTGAGTGGCTTTTGGGACTATGCTTGTGGTTGTCATTGCCTAGGACGAATGTCTATTCTGCTTAGGGCCATGAGCATGGTGGTTGTCACCCAGAAGCGCACTTGTGGACGGCCACCCAGGAACAAAGAGATTTCTAAGTCCCTCCAAGTTTAAGAGCTTCCCGTGCAGCCTTTTGACAATGGGCTCTGTCTAGAATGATTAAGTTGTGGGAGTGCAACCTGTCAGCTTGACAAGCAGATGTAGAGTTGGTAGGTGGAACGAGTTGTGCTAGTATGGTTGCATTCTTCTTCTGAAAGTTCTTGTCTCAATTCTCTCCTTTCCTTAATGCACTCCGCGTGTATAGGATGTTTGGGTTAATTGAGTCCGAAGGTGAAAGTGCACAACCTCTGCAGAGTCGACAATCTGAGTACTCAGCTGTGTCCCCGGTGATGGACTACTTCGGGCAACTGGACAAGGATGGACGGAAGAATCTCATCATAGTTTTCATAAAGTAAAATTTGGCCAAAGAAAGAATTGTTGGTGCACTTGGGCTTCATCCCTTGGTGCCAAGTCTTTGAGAAACAAAATTGTTTTACAAAAGATAGGAGAAAACTGGCTTTCTGCAAAAAAGCTCACAACTCCCCCAAGCCAAATATGCATATAGAATTAGACTTGTCATAAATTATCCACCATAGTCACTTGCCAATACTTCATTGTATTGACCTCCTTCGGGGGCTGCATATTCCAATGTGCAGGTAATTCTGATGAGGAATGAGATTGGACTCGAGTCTACACCCAACATGTCTGCCTGTGGCGCATGCTTGAAGAAGAGGCTCTTTGCTTTTGCTTTCGTTGTGAACTCTGAATATTTTAGCTAGTCTTCATGACTATGCACTTTGTAATAAAGCTATACTTAGCTATTTTTGGATCTCGTTGTAGTAATTTGATACTTATGCAATGATACTATATATTTTGTACTGTGGTGCTGGCAGTGATCCAGGGACTAGCACATAACACAGGTGTTCCATCTTTATTTAAAAGATGGGGCGCTACAACTTGGAGGTACTTTTGGATGTCTTCGGGTCTGACTTTACTCTTACTTCATTTTGCATCTTGGTAGGAACTACAATCGTCCTTAGACAGTGATTTGGTTCAGTGTCCCTACCAATCTTCGTCTTTATACAGTTCGATGAATAATGTCCTTGTTTTCTAGACTTGTAGCAATTTATCTGGCTAACATCTCTCTTGTGCTTAACCTTTTGTTCTTGTTTCTCCAAGGTCTTCTTGAGAAAATGTTGCATTCTCTCTTTGGTTTGCTGGATAACTTGTTGCACCATGGGATAAAGTTGACACTATATTGGGACATGATTTGTTCCTTCACACAAGAAGCAAGTAACTTGAGTTGTGGGGTATCCGTTAACTACATGTCTTGTATCACCATGGGGCCACTCATCAGGTCATTCCTTGGACTTATGTCCTATCTCTCCACAAGTTTTGTATGCCTTCGGTGTGGTCATAAGACCCTTTTGAAACTCACAATTATTTTGATCCATCTTAGGCAGGTGGTCATTGATCATATTTTGGTTCAACAAATTCCACAACTGACTCTGGGTCTCTAATAGTAGTTGCATTGTTGTGTGCATATCGTTGGTGTTGGTATTGGGGTGGGACATCTGTTTGGTTTAGAAAATAAGTTATAGGTACTATGGAGGAATCCTTGTTCAATAAATCAGAACAAGGCAGCCAATCTCTAACAAAATCAATCAACATGATTCAAACACAAGCAAACACATACGTGAAAATTTTCAAACTTCTTTTTGAGAAACCGAACTAATCGTTTATCGATCGAAACACACCAACGTCATGGAAAGACAAAGTTGATAGTACTTCCATACCACAATTTGATAGGTCAATACATCATCGGATCTCGTTATTCTAATAAATACGTGGTCTAATCTATCTTTTTCTTGAGTGCCTCGAGTTCCTCCTCTACTTCCTTGAGTTCTTCAAGATGCTTCTGGGTGTTGTGAAGTCTAAAACAAAGTCTTTCTGCAAGGTACTCGATGGCTTTCCATGCTGCATTTCTTGCTGAATCAAAGAATGATGTGTGAAGTATTGGGTTGGTGAACATGCAGTCACCCACAGTCTTGTGGTCATCTTCTTTGCTCCTGTATAGATGGACTTGCACCCACCAATAATCTTGGCCTTCATCCATGAAAGGAAAGCCTTTGTATACAACTTCTCCTTCAAAACCCAAGCTCTTCATGTTATCCTTAAGTGCTCTTGGAAACTCCGTCTCACATTCCAAGGTCATGGACATCACTGGTCCCTTCTTGAGTGATTCAGTGAGGCTGGTCATCTAAAAAAACAAGAGAAGATACTTAGAAAGGAAATAGTTAAGATAGTTACAAGAATGATGTTTGAAAAGTTCTTATTTTCAGCAAACTGAATGAAATAGATTTTCAATCCTATGGCGAAATCTTATTTCTATCCAAACTTAGGGTTTCAAACCTACAGGCAACACAGTGCTCTGATACCATCTGCAGTGTACCTGCACTTAAAATATGGCAGGTACCTGTGTATAGTGCAAATCCCTGGATCGATTTGTTTGCACACACAGTTTACGATGTAATATCACAACAAAGTATCAATTTTATTACATCGATGATCCCGACTTAGGAAATATTCATTACAAGTTGCATAGCACGAAGCTAGCTTTGAAAGAGTAAACAACGGAAATAAAAAGCAGTGAGTCTCCATCATCTTCATGTTGCCACAGGCGTAAACATGTTGTTTGCAGACTCGAAACCCTTAAATGAAACCTCACTCGTCATCTGAGCAATCTCTAATAACCTGTATGCATATTTAGCTGGTAGAGTTCAAGGCTATTTTGCATAAAGCAAATTTTTCCTAACTCTTTGGAAAACACTTTTCTTCTATTCGAGACATCCGTGGCATGAAATCCACTATCTCATTATACCCTTGTTCACCCATCAAGTTTTAACTTAGACATTGGAATGGTGGGATCCTCCGTTGACATCCTTGATCAGCTGCTCAAATTGTCCGTACCGGGGACACGACTAAGTACTTAGTTTTACACTCTGCAGAGGTTGTGCAAGTTCACCATTGTACCCATTATACCCAAACTATCCTTTACACTCTGGAGTGATAAGGAAAAGGAGAAGAATGAGACGAGATCTTCCAGAAGCATTTTCCCTCCCACTCTAGCTTGACCCGTTCCACCTAACACCCTCTACATCTGCTTGTCAAGCCGGGGCGAGTCAACGCAACTTAGTTAATCAAGCCAGAGCCTATTTGCAATGGCTGCACAGGAAGCAATCTTCACTCAGAGTTCTTCAGATCCCTTTGTTCCCTGGGTGGCAATCCACAAGTGAACATACTCCAGGAACCATGGACATGGGCTTGAGTAGCCACTCAACTTCCGCGCCGTATACAACCAATCCACCCAGGAGGTTCTTTGTTGAATTTAGATTTTCACAAAACAACATTTGCATAGCATCAATAATTCTACTAAGTCATTACGTAGGTACCTAGACACAGGAATAGGGAAATCTAAACATGGCTTGCATAGCTGTACTATCCTACACATGCTTATATAAAAATACACTAAGTCATGCATATAGAAAATAGTAGGAGGTTTATGAATGTGCCACTTGCCTTTGGGTGATGTCTTTGCTCACAAAATCTTTTCAACGTAACTCGGGGCTCTCCGTTCAATCTAAACAATATAGAAAAACCACAATGCCACAATCAACATAAAACACAACATCAGAACGCATACAAACACATACATAATGAACAAACAAGTTTCATAAACTTGTAAGGAAAATATATGTTTATGCATGACGTGAAAAATATTTCTAAGGACAAGAGATGCATCCGTGGCATGAATCTATGGAAAACACTTTTCTTCTATTTGAGACATCCGTGGCATGAAATCCACTGGCTCATTCTACCCTTGTTCACCCATCAAGTTTTAAATTTGAAGTTGGAATGGTGGAATCCTCTGTTGACGTCCGTGATCAGCTGCTCAATTTTCCGTACCGGGGACACGGCTAAGTACCTAGTTTTACACTCTGCAGAGGTTGTGCACGTTCACCATTGTATCCATTCAACCCAAACTATCCTTTACACTCTGAAGTGATAAGGAAAAGGTGAAGAATGAGACGAGATCTTTCGGAAGCATTTTCCCTCCCACTCTCGCTTGACCTATTCCACCTAACACCCTCTACATCTGCTTGTCAAGCGGGGGCGAGTCCATGCAACTTAGTTGATCAAGACAGAGCCCATATGGCAATGGCTGCACTGGAAGCAATCGTCAGTCGAAGTTCTTCAGATTCCTCTGCTCCCTGGGTGGCCATCCACAAGTGCACGTACTCTAGGAACCATACTCAAGGGCCTGAGTAGCCACTCAACTTCTCCACCATATACAACCAATCCACCCAGGAGGTTCGTTATTAACTTAGTAGAATTTAGATTTTCACAAAACAACATTTGCATAGCATCAAATAATTCTACTAAGTATTTTATAGGTACCTAGACACAGGAATAGGGGAATGTAAACATGGCTTGCATAGAAATACTATCCTACACATGCTTATATAAAAAAATACACTCAGTAATGCATATAGAAAATAGTAGGAAGTTTATGAGGTGTGTCACTTGCCTTTGGATGATGTCTTTACTCACAAACGCTTTTCAACGTAACTCGGGGCTCTCCATTCAGTCTAAACAATATAGACAAACAACAATACACCAATCAACATAAAACACATCCCAACACAATGCATACAAACACATACGGAATGAAAAAACAAGTTTCATAAACTTCTAGCGAAAAATATGTCATGCATGATGTGCAAAAATATTTCTAAGGACTAGAGATGCATGTCATGCCACGAAAATCTTTTAAGTTATTGCAAGGAAAATAGGTTGGTCAAAAATGACTAAGGACTAAGGTCATAAGTTGGATAAAATACTTTGCTATAAATCATCTTGAATAAGCACTCTAATGGCTTAGCCATGATGTGCATAAATAATTAGAGAAAATACTAAGTCTATTCTTCAAGGTGATCAACAATTATTAACAACTCTTTGTAAATCGGATATTCACTATAGCGAGAGAGACAGACACCCGACCAGCCACTTACGTTGTGGAACAGGTCTCATGTACGTTGACATGTAAGGTTAGTATCCTGGCCGCTTCATCTCACAATGCCGCTAGGATCCAACAAACTTCCAAGATGGTAATAACATGATAAAAAATTGTTTATGTCTAAAGTAAAGGACAAGATTAGGAAAGAGGGAACATATAGGAAGAAGGATGTAGTTGGTCTTCCAGGCTTCATCTCCCGACTTGTAACTTTCTTCTTGGTGATGTCTTGATTGAATTTTTGGTAGACTTGATGAATATTCAGACTTGATGATTCTTGTATCACCGAGGCTGGTCATGGATTACCTTAGTCATCATGAAGTCTCAGAGAAGAAGAAAAGAAAGAGAGAAAGACTTAGAGAATAAAGGGGGTTGGTCTTCTTGGACTTCCTCTTGATTTTTCTTCTAAGTACTTCTACTTCTTGGAGATGCTCCCAGAGTCTGTTTTCTTCTAAGTCCTTCATTGGCCTTCTAGGTCCATGTTAAAAATCCTAAGTGTCTAAGTGCATAGCACTTTACCAAAATACTAAGTTGAAATATAATCCTAACTTAGAGAAAATAATGTAGAGGTTTTCCTATGAGAAGTATATCTATATGAGAAAATATGTTATGCATGCAATGCACTTTTTAATCATAAGAAACATGATACTAATTTTTGTGATATTTATAAAGTATGCATGAGGCTATAAATTAAATTTAATTAATTACTATTTTTGCAAAACATAATAAAGGAATAAATATAAGATTAATGTTTTATGTGATTAAATTTTTATAACAAAAATTTATAGACGGTCCTAATGGACAGAGAGGATTTAACAAATTTATAGCAATTGAATTTATTCAAAAATCATGTTTCTATCAAAAGGTATGTCAAAATTACTAAAACTATTCAAATTAAGGGCATGCTTATTAAATCGACAAAACTATTCTCAAAAATTATTTTCTAACAGAAGCATAATATAACACATATTTTAAGGATTCCAAAATAATTTTATTTGCAATTTTTGGATTTAGAGATTTAAAGTTATGACAAAAATACTTAAATCCACCATTTGAAATTTGAATATTTGAAACTAAGTAAAATTTGAATTCTAACAGATCTAAAATACTCTACATTTCAAGGGCTTTCCAAATATATAAAATTTGTCAATTTGGATAGATGGTTAAAAAGTTATGAAGGTTTGAAATTACAGGGACTAATGTGTAAAACTGCCAATTTTAATTAAATAGGAAAATGATTTCTGACGTGGCAGCTGACTGGGCGCTGACTGTGCATGACACGTAGGCGCTGACGTGGTTACGTCATCAGATCTGGATCGTTGGATCTGGATATGACGGTCCAGATCTAATTATACCCCTTCGATTTAAAGATCTTATCTAGACCGTAGATGGAGGATCGGAGGGCTTACAGTGGTTGACCAAAGGGTGGCAGCGGAAGCTCGCCGGAGGTGGCGATGGTGGCTGCGCCGGCGTCGTCTTTGGACGCGCCGGTCGTTTCCGTTTTTCCCCGAGCTTGCGGTGGGCGGCTTCAGACGCGGCGCTTCGAGGCGAGGAGGATACGCGTGTCGGTGGCGTGCTCTGCTCCCTTGAGGGACCGCGACGACCGGTCGGAGGGGTTCGGGCGCCGGCGAGCTTCGGCTCGTCCTTCCCCTCTTGATTATCTGTGAAGGGAGGTCGGGAATGAGGTTAGGAAGGTGCGCGCGAGGACGGCGAGAAGGATAGGAGGAGTCTGGGGCCCGGGTGCTTGCTTACTTCGCCGAGATCGACGAATCGTGGCGGCGGCTTGGAGCTTCTCCGACCAGCGATTTTGCCGGCCTGGGGGCACGGTTTTGAGAGGGGGAAGAGGGGAAACACAGAGGAGGAGCAGGGGGTTTTATACGAACGCAAGAAGGAAACAAATCCCACTGATTTCGCCCTCGATTTGATCCGGAATCGGGGGAGGAGTTTCGGCCGAGATTTTCGCTGGAGGTTGAAGATGAGGTGACGTCATCGGTGACGTCGGCAGGTATTTTTTAAATTCTTTTATAACTTTGGATTTAAGCATCCAAATGAAGTTAAATAAATTCCTAAAAATTCTAAAACTAATATCTTTGTTTTAAAACAGTTGTGGGCATGTTTTGAATACTTTTTAAAATTAATAATTTTGAAATATTGGCTAATTACAAACTTAACACTTTAGGTTAAATTTGAAAATAGGGATTTAATAATTCATTTGGGGTTAAATAAAATGTATGAAATTACCACAATCATATATGGTTGATATTAAGTTATTTAAATCTCATTTTCAATAACCATTATTCTTTATTTTGGTATAATAGTAAAATAACAAAATATAAATATTTTTAAAGAATTGGAAAATATAATGGATTCAATTTATTTTGTGCACCATTATGTTTTATATTATGACGAATCATTTTAAAACTCCATAAAATATCTTTGGAACATATTCTAGATTTTATTTCACTTCTTATGTTGAATAAATATTCATGAAAATCATTTTATATTTTGAAAATTAATGAAATGCCTATTTGGATAAATCATTAATTATAAAATCTATGAAGTTTTACATTTACAAACTATAGACTTGAAATTTCCAAAACTATGTTTTGAACTCATGTAAGAGAATGAAAACCATTTTATAAAGTTGTCATACTTTAGTTAACTTTTGGGTACTTTGCAAAATTGCTTTTAAGGTTTAATAAATAGTCAAGAGTTAAATATTCAAAATCAACTATTTGGAATAAAACATTTTATGGTGAAGGTGTCTTGGAAAGTTTAAAAATACCATGCAAATTATATTGGTTTTTATTATAATTTTAATATTTCATTTTAATAAACAAAAGTTTTCAAATTTTAGTGATTTTCAAACATTACAAAATGTTGGAATGTTACATCAAGACCAGCCCTAATGATACAAAAATCATCAAGTCCGAAGAACAATCAAGTCTCGAGAACCGAAGTCTGAAAAACCGTCAAGTTTACAAAATCTCAATGAAGTCATCACAACAAGGAGGAAGCTACCACACATTTCTCCTTTATCCTTCCTGTCTTCCTATTCTTTCACTTTTTACATAAACCAAGTCCTTACTAATTATGGCTAAGTCCTTAGTGTTTAATCCCTTTAAGGGAATGGATTAGTATTCTGTTAACTTAGAATTTTTTTTGGTGTTTTGTTGCATCTCATACATGTCATATTTTCTAAGTGTTGCATTTATGCTTGTATGTTTATTTGTGGCTTGTTTGACTTGTTAGAAATTCTGGAGAGAAACGAAGGCTGTTGCAACTTCTACACCTGCTCTCCCTATTGCCAAGGCAAGTGGCACAGCCCATAAAAGTCATAAGTATTTTCTATGCATGACTTAGTTATTTTCCTATGCATGTGTAGGTCTTAGTAGATTTGCTATGCATGTCTTTAGAATTCCCTATTCCATTGTGTCTAGATACCTATGGGATGACTTAATAAATTTCGATGTTATGCAATTGATGAAAGACTTTACAAAATGTTAACTGTGGCTACTCAGGACCATGTCTATGAGGGTTTTCACCTAAGAAAGTTATACTATACTTAGGATCATAGTATGTGGCGGTTTTCACCTGAGAGTACACATCCACTAAGTTAATGAATCATCTAGGTGAAATGGTTGTTTGGTTTATGTTGAGTGGCTACTCAGGACCATGTCCACGAGGGTTTTCACCTAAGATAGTTTCTTCTATACTTCGGATCATTAACGTGTTGGTTTTCACATGAGAGCACACTTGTGAAATGCCACCCAGGAACAAAGGGATGTGAGGAATAAAGGGAGAAGGAAGTTAAGAACTCAAGGAGAAGATTTCCAAGTGAAGACTGCAGCTGATCAAGGACAACGGAGGAATCCAAACATTCTAATTTCTTAATAAAATTTTGATAAGTGAACAACAGTGAACTACCCAGGACCATGTTCATGGGGGTTTTCACCTAAGATAGTTTCTACCATACTTAGGACCATTTAATGTGGTGGTTTTCACCTGAGGGTGCACCTAAAGACGGTATTGTGACGCCCTAAAATCGGTACTATGTAGATTTAAGCGTTCCCGCCGAAATCCGCATAATAACGATTTTAGTTCGCCCACCAGACATAATGTGCACGCCGAAACATGCGCATTATGTGGGTGGAATTGTGATAACATTACAACAGTTCCGATACATCCACAACTACAACAGAAGATATAATTACAACAACGACTCTAACTAGTCAAGATACAAATGATACAATACAAAGATTCAAATGACAGCGGAAGCGAAATAGTATCCGGCTACGGATAAGATGCAAATTGGACTAAGAGTCCTGAACATAAGCGATGGCGCCATATCCCTGCACAGCCAAGCCGGAGGGATTCCCAAGCTAACGTCGTCTGACTTCAAACCTGTTGACTGCACATAAAGCACATCCCAAAAGAGGGTCAGGGCACTCCCTGGCAAGCAAAACCGACTTGCCTACTTTCTACACCATCTCCCAAAATATGGGGTAGGTGGACTTAGCGGCAGCAGCACTAGCAACCTAAGAGACACGCTACAACTTCCGTCTAATCAGAGAGGGATAAGAGAGCGCATAAAGTAAACATCTACTACTAACACCAAACATAACCCATTCTCGAATTAACCCCCTCGACCAAGTATGAGGAAGCAATTCGGGAAACTCACACGTTGAACAGTTTTAGTTATAATTTATTATGAAAGTAATTCTATATTACTAGTCAATTTAATTAACATTAAATAGGTGCAAGTTGTCTAGATCTTGTTAGCCAGCATCATCACCAAAGTCGTCCATAACCGTGGACACGGCTCATCGATAAGATTATGCCCTGCAGGGGTGCACTACTGTACCCATACTCGCATGATCAACCCAAGCAAGCATCAGGGCTTCTCAACACGACTTATTCCTTCACGACAGCAAGTCCAAGTGCCACCCATATGAGTTGTTACCCGCGTCAAGAGTCCGGCCGAATCTCAATTGCGGACTCATTAGTTTGTGTCCACGCGCCATGTGGCTCAAACCACAGTAGAAACTGTCCGCTTCGCGCGCACCACCCCTATATGACCCCCCGTATCATGTAACCTCTCACCAAACATCATCATCATGCACATGGATATGAGCAAATGGAAAACCCGAACTAGTTGCGGCACATGGACAAGCTGAAGATCTGTTCAAAGTCGAGGGGGGCTCCATAGGGCCTCCCACAAGTGGTTAGTGCGCTCAAAATTGGATCCGAGGACAAAATCTCAGTTCCTAGGTCGACACTGAGCAGAACAAAACACCTCGCAAGGCCTTCCGCCTGGTGCCTTATCTTTTAATTATAATACCCCAATATAAGACAACATTTTATTAAGGTAGAATATTCTATCATACTAAGCATATGAAATATAGGACCAACAGACGACTCGCACAATCAACTCTAAGCATGCACTACGAC
The DNA here is from genome assembly GCA_026929855.1 of Poa annua. NCBI lineage: Eukaryota > Viridiplantae > Streptophyta > Magnoliopsida > Poales > Poaceae > Poa > Poa annua. Next base: position 101,706,842 of record CM049427.1, read on the forward strand.
TCGCAAGGCTAACAGATAAACATTCAACGGGTGATGGGATGTGGGGATAAAGCTGTATAGGCTGCATGATAAACATGTGATGGGATCGTGATAAAGAATCGAATACTAGGGTAGCAGAGATCAACGGCAAGAATGAAAGACAATGTATAGGTAAACAAGCAAACTTTGCTTGCCTGGAATCCCGCATGGAAGCAGATCTTGTCGTTGCTCACACATCTCAACGTCGTATCCGCGAAGAAGCAACAAACATTGGAAAGCGTAAAAGATGCAATTTATAACTACGGCAAAGATCCAGCATGATCATGGGAGAATGATGCATGACATGGCAAGATGCATTGCGAGACGCACTTAATCCAAATTAAGCGGAACCGGGATTCCGACAATTAATGTTTACGTTCAAGTTATTTATCTACTCAACAATATTAAATGTTGGTTAACATGGCAAGACATGGCATGGATGATCCAGTCAATTTAAATGGAATCGGGCAATACATATATTGATTTGCCCCACACATTCCATATTTATTATTTAGGTGAATCGTTACCCCACCAAACTCAAGAGATGCAACACATGCAAGTATGATGCGATATGCACAAGATAGATGACATTTTATAAAATAGGTAGGGTTAGGGTTTGGGTCCGTACGTCGGATCGGGTGAACTAGGGTTCGGAACCGTCGTCTTCGGTCCGTAGAGGAAGTAGTCGTCGTCGTGGAAGTAGTCGTCGCGAAACCGGGGAATCATCGTTTGTCGGTGTCGTGGAAGTGGTCGGGGTAGTTGTCGTACTCGGTCATCCCCGTTGACGGGCGCGTGCACGGAAGAGCACGTAAAAGGACACCGTAAGGAGGCACACACGGGCGTGCACCGCAACACGGACAGGGGCGGTCACGGGAACGCGGCACCAGAAGAGGACGCGCCCGCGCATGTAGCAACACCTCGAAGGGTGGAGAACTCGGACACAAAAAGGGGACGTCAGGGTCTTGCGGGCATTTCACCGAACACCTTGCGGGCGGCGGACACGGGGACGACACCGGACGGGGAAAACGGCGAATGGAAGGTGCGGAGCGGATGTGCACGGTGGCGGCGACCGGCGTGGGTGGAGGAGGCGCGGACGCGCGTGGAGGCACATGGTATGGAGCGGCGACAGCGAGGAGGCCGGGGCACGGGCGGCGACAGCGGCATGAGGACGCGCGCGGGGAGGCGGCGCGGCGGGCGAGCGGCTCGGAGCGCGGCGCACGGCGGGGAAGCGGTGCGGGGTGCGGCCGGAGGCGTCATAGGGGAGGACGCGCGCGGTGGCGTGCAGAGGCGGCGCGCACGGGCGCGCGGGGACAGGGAGGCAGCGCGGGGCGCCGGGCGGCGGGGACGCGGAGGCGGCCGGTGGCGGCGCCGGGGCGCGCTGCGGCGTGGGGGGCGACACGCGCATGGGAGCGGCGGCGTGCTGCGGCCGGCGGCGCTGGGGAGCGGAGCGGAGGAAAGGAGGAGCATGGAGGAGACGGGACGGCGGCCCGGCGACCGGAGGCAGGAGCAGGGGGCGCCTGCCGGCGGCGGCGCTTGGAAGCAGGGGGCGTACGCGGAGGCGGGGTCGGGACGGTTGGTGCAGGCTCGGGAGCGATGGAAGGAAGAAGGAAGAGAAGGAAAGGAAAAGAAAAGAAGAAAAAGAAAAAGGAAAAAAAAAAGGAAAGGAGGGGGAAAAGAGAAAAGGAAAAAGGGAGAAGTGGAGGGGGACGGCTGCAAAAATTCCAGGGGGTGGGAAAAAGTTTCCAGGGGGAAAAACCTAGGGTTTGGGTTAGATGGGCTTTTGGGCTTTATTTCTCACCCATTTAATTATTTCTGATATATATTTTTAAAACCAAAACGAAGAGGAATTTGAATAAGAAAACTATACAAAATATTTTTAGTTTTAACTAGGGAATTTAATAAACTAGTTTTAAACATTTTTTAAAAGATTTGAAAATAACACATTTTTAATTAATTTGAAATGCATTCGAATTTAATTGTGGAAATTGAATTTAAATGCAACAATTAAATTAATGCGATGCAATGCGATGCTATGTCGATGCAAAAAGAAAAACTCACAAAACAAAAGGGGATAAATCCCGGAGCGTTACAGGTATATCTTTTTGGCTCACTTGGGTTACCAAGTTTTGCCAATTATGATGTTAAGTTTGTTTTGAAAAGAGTAGGAAAAGTTGGATTTATGCAAATTAGCCTTGAACTCCACCAGCCAAATATGCATATAGTCTATAGAGTTATTCCATCAAGTGTCCACCATAGTGTCATTTGCCAGATCCATTTCTAATGGAATCTGACTCACTATGTTGCAAATTATTATTTGTTGCTGAAATTCCTGACGAAGAGTAAGGGCTACGTTTGGGTTTCGAGTCTGCACCAACATGTTTTCGCCTGTGGCATATCATGAAGTTGCAGGCTCATTGAACATTTATTACCGCTGCTTGAAACTATGCAAAGATGTGTCAAACTATTTATTTTACCAAGTCTGGATTATTCGTGTAATAATGATACAATGTTGTGATATTCATCGTAAACTGTGTGTGCAAATGAATCGATCCAGGGGTTTGCACTATACATAGGTACATGCCATATTTTAAGTGCAAGTACATTACAGATGGTATCAGAGCACTGTGTTGCCTGTATACAGAGAAATAGGATTTGACCATAGGATTGAAAATCTATTTTTATCCAGTTTGCTAAAAAAACTTTTCTTATTTTTCCTTCTTGTAACTATCTTATCTATTTTCTTTCTAAATACCTTATCTTGTTTTTAGATGACGAACCTCATTGAATCACTCAAGAAGGGACCAGTGATTACCATTACCCTACAATGTGAGACTGATTTTCCAAGAGCACTTAAGGGTAACATGAAGAGCTTGGGATTTGAAGGAGAAGCAATATTCACAGGGTTTTCTTTCATGGGTAAAGGTCAAGAGTATTGGTGGGTGCAACTCCACATATACAAAAGCAAAGAAGATGACCACAACACCAAGGGTTGCTGCATATTCACCAACACAATAGTCTACACCTCATTCTTTGATTCAGCAAGAAGTGCAGCATGGGAAGCCGTCGAGAATCTTGGAAGAAGACTTCGATTTAGACTTCATAACACCCAAAAGTATCTAGATGAACTTAAAGAAATAGAAGAGGAACTTGATGCCCTCAGGAAGGAGATAGATTAGACCAACTATCTATTAGAATAACGAGATCCTAATGATGTATTGACCTATCAAATTGTGGTATGGTAGTATGATCGTATGTGTTCTCCATAACCTCGTGTACTCCGTTCCAAAACGATTAGTTTGGTTTTCTCAAAACATGTTTGGAAATTTAATGAGTGTGGTTGATTGTGTCAATTGCTTGTATGGGTAGGAATATTTCTTCTAGATCTGTCTATCTTTTACTCTTCTATGCTAAAACCCACAGATGCCTCCCTGCCGTGCTCCTGAGAACAACAACAACAATGATGACATGCAACAGTTCATGCCGCCCAAGCCCAGTTGATGACTATGATGACCCAGTTTATTGCAGCAAGCAACAGCAACAACAACAACAACAACAACAACAACAACAACAACAACAACAACAACAACAACAACAACAACAACAACAACAATAACAACGACAACAACAACAACACCAATCATCCACCGCCACCACCTCTCCAAGTGGACAGACTTGACAGGTTCCTTACGCTTAGGCCAAACAAGTTCTCAACCTCAACTGAGCCAATGGTGGCTGATGATTGGCTGCATTCTGTGCAAAAGGATCTGGTGACATCTGAATGTGATGATGCTGAGAAAGTTAGGTTCACCGCACATCTACTTGAAGGACCTTTTGCTCAATAGTGGGAAACTTATCAAATTACTCCCCCATTGGACACCTTGACCTGGGAGGAATTCAAGGAAGGATTTCGTAATGCTGATGTCTCCACGGGGATTATGAATCTGAAACAGGAAGAGTTTTGCAATCTGCGTAAGGGTAACAGAAGTCTTAAGGAGTACATGGATGACTTTCATGCCCTGTCTATATATGCTCCTGAGGACATTGACACAGACGCAAAGAGGTAGGCTAAATTCCTCAAGGGACTATGTGATGAGTTGAAGATACCTCTGACGGTTGCTTCCCCGACAAACTATCAGATACTTCTTGATCAAGCAATCACCATTGAAGATAGCATGAAGAAAGCTGAAAATAGGAAGAGGAAGATGGACAAGCACTCCTTTGAACCCTCATTCAGGAAGCACCTTATTTATGATGTGAACAATGGCCACAAAAATCGGAATCACCATAATGGAGGAAGTCACCACAAGCATCATGATCACAATGGTGGATTCGAGGGAAGCAATGGAGACTTGTTGTCCATGACCATAACAATGGACACCACCGTCCCAATACTGAACACGGAGATATCAGCCAGGTGCTCTACTACAAATGCAAGGACAAGGGTAATTACGTCAATGAGTGCCCAACAAAGAAGAAGGCCGAAGAAGCTGCTAATTCAATTCCTTTTGATAAAGGATATGTGAACCACATCAGTGTAGAAGAAGTGAACGGTACATTCTGAATCAAGTTTTCACTACCAACAAAGATTTCTCTTAAGGTTGGAAGTGCACCCAGATATCCAGTCACAACCTTTTGCTAGCCTTCTCGAATCTCGGGGACGAGATTCCTTTTAAGGGTGGTAGTCTGTAACATCCTGGATTTTTTGAAATTTTGAAAAATCAGAAAAATTTAAAACTTTTGAAAACTATAATGTATTTTGCTTTGAAAAGATAATCCAGGCATTGCATTCATGCATCTCATCATTCATCATGTTATTTAAATCACAAAGGGTTTAAATTAAAATTCATTTATATGTTTAAATAGCATTTTTCCATAACTATGATATTTGTATCTTTTATATTTTTCCAATTTGTTAATTTTATTTTTGGGAAAGAATACCACCAAAAAGTTCTATTTTTAATAAGCTTTCCAAAACATATTTTTATAATTTTTTCTGAAAAGTTTTGGTTAAGTTTAAAAATTATTATTGATTTAAAAGATTTCAATAGGAAATGGAAAAGGGAATTCAAACAAAAAAAAGAGTCTCCGTGCTATCTGGGCCAAAGCCCACTTCTCCCCTCGCGCGCAGACAGAAGAGCCCAGCAACAGCCCGCATCTCCCTCTCTCTCTCTGACCGACGAGACCCACACGTCATCTCCCTCCTCCCGTATCTCAATAGAACACGATTTCGTTCTAGGGGAGTCCGATTCAAACACGATCAACCGCCCCGTTTTCTTGCGGAATAAGATCAATAGAGCACCCCTAGCCCGAGTCACCGCCTCCTCTCGCACACCAAAACCCTAAAAAGATCGCCCCTACGCTACTCGAACGCAAGCTCGCCGCGCCGCCGTTGCCGCCGCCTTTTCCATCAAACTCCGGTGAGCACCGGCGACCCCGAGCCACCCCGTTGCCCCCATCCTTCTTGCCTACTCCTTGCGCATCTCCGTGACTAGTCTACCGAATTTTCCCACATCAGATCGAGCCGTTCGTCCGCGATCGAAGCTCATCGTCGCTCCGTTGAAATCCGGCGAGTGATTTGGAGAAGACGACGACGCGCCGAGCACCGCCACCACGTCATCGACACCGCCTCAAACACCTCTCTCGCAAGGTACCTGTAACGTACCTGCACTTAAAAATATGGCAGGTAACTGTGTATAGTGCAAGCCACTGGATCGATTCGTTTGTACACACAGTTTACGATGTAATATCACATCAAAGTATCAATTTTATTTCATCGATGATCCAGACTTACAAAATATTCTTTACAAATTGCATAGCATAAAGCTAGCTTTGAAAGAGTAAACAACGGAAATAAGACAGCAATGAGTCTCCATCTTCATGTTGCCACAGGCGAAAACATGTTGGTTGCAGACTCGAAATCCCTTAACGAAAACCTCACTCGTCATCTGAATAACCTGTAACAAATAAAATTTTGCAACAGAGTGGGTCAGATTCCATTAAAAATGGAGTCTGGCAAGTGACACTACGGTGGACACTTAATGGAATAACTCTATAGCCTATATGCATATTTGGATGGTGGAGTTCAAGGCTAATTTGCATAAAGCCAATTTTTCCTACTCTTTTGAAAACACTTTTCTTGAAATCAAGACGAGAATGGCATAAAAACCATAATCTCATCTTCCCTTGTTCACCCATCAAATTTTAACTTAGAAATTGGAATGATAGGATCCTCCGTTGACGTCCTTGATCAGCTGCTTAAAAATTGTCCGTAACAGAGGACACGGCTAAGTACTTAGTTTTACACTCTGCAGAGGTTGTGCACTTTCACAATTAGACCCAACAAACCCAAACTATCCTCAAGCACACCATTTGTGCTAAGGAAAAGGAGAGAGTTGAGACGAGACTTTTCAGAAGCATCTTCCCACCCCATAACGGCCTGACGCGCTCCACCTACAAAACCTCTACCACCACCTGTCAGGCCGGGGCGAGTCCACGCAACTTAATCCATCTAGACAGAGCCCATTGACTAATGGTTGCACTAGAAGCAATCTTCACTTGGAGTTTCTTCAGATCCTTTTGTTCCCTGGGTGGTCATCCACAAGTGACCATCCCTTAGAGGTCACCCCTAAGAGACAACACTCAACAAAAACCACATACAACCAATTCCACCCAGGAGTTTCATTCTTAACTTAGTAGAAATTAACTTTTCAAACAACAACTTTTGCATAGCATCAATATTTCTACCAAGTTACCAATAGGATTCTAGACACAACTAGTGTAAGGGATATAGTAGTTTTAGCATAGCAATACTATCCAACACATCCATATAAGAAATACACTAAGTAATGCATAGAAAAATACTTAGGAAGTTTATGAGGGTGTGCCACTTGCCTTGGCAACAGGGAGAGCAGGAGTATCAGTTGCAAAAGCCTTCGTTTCTCTCCGAAATTTCTAACAAGTCAAACAAGCCACATTAAACATACAAGCATAAATGCAACACTTAGAAAAATATGACATGCATGATATGAAAAATACTCTTAAGGGCTAGAGATGCACGTCATGCCATGAAATTATTCTAAGTTAATGAGGGGCAAGTGTGTTAGTCAAAATTACTAAGGACCAAGGTCATAGGTTGGATAGAATAACTTTGCTATAAATCAACCTGAATAAGTTGTAATGATGCTGCAAGTCTTCACATGCTTGGTCTTGAAATCTTCAACTCCCTTGTAGTGTTCTTCATCTTCAATTAGCACTCTAAGGACTTGTTCATAATCACTAAGGACTTGGGTTATGTCCAAAGTGAAAGAAGAATAGGAAGGCGGAAAAGGATAAAGAGAAGATGTAATTTTTCTTCTAGGCTTCATCGTAACTTTCTCCTTGGTGTGATGTCTTCATTGAACTTTTGTAGACTTTGGTTTTTTCACACTTGATGATTCTTCATAGTTGTCTTGGATATAACTTAGCCACTATGAAGTCTAAGAGAAAGATAAGAAGAGAGAAAGACTTAGCGAAATAAAGGGGGATGGTTCTCTTGCAGTTCCTCTTGATTTTCTTTTAAGTATTTTTGCTTCTTGGAGATGCCTTCGGAGTATTGTTTTTCTTGGTTAAGTCTTCATTGGCCTTCTAGTCTTCATGTTGAGAATCTCAAGTGTTTAAGTGCATAGCACTTTACCCAAAACACTAGGTTGAAAATAATCCTAACTTAGGGAAAATAAGAAAGAAGTTTTCCTATAAGGAGTATAACTATACAATAGATATGCCATGCATGCAATGCAATTTATTTCTAAGGACAACAATTAACAAAATAAAACAACTAAGTTTTCTAGATGCTAAAATTTTCTAAGGAAAAGATTTAGCATCTTTAAGATGTTGAAATTTTTCTAAGGAAGAGTATTGTCCAAAAATAGTTATCAAATATTTTCTAAGGAAGAATTTATTTTGTTTAAACAGGCAAAATATTTCTAAGTACCTTTTCATACCAAAGTGGTCATAATATGACTAAGTACTTTATAATTCGAATGGATGATGAAAATATTTTTTAATAAATTTTAATCATTAAAACAACACTTAAAAGTATTTAATCAATATTAAATTACAAAACCATAGAAAATTATTCTACAAAACTTTATTTGAGTATTCCTATGGACAGTACTTAGACATTCAAATGTATAGCAAAAGAGTTTGATAAATTTTAAATTGGAAGTTATGTTCAAATTACCATTAATGCCACTTTTGAATTTCAACAAATTTTAATTTGATAAAACATAAAAGTAATGATGCCAAAAGTTTCTATTAGTAATAAGCTTTCCAAAAATATAAAGTTTGAAATTTTTGTCCAGGCCAATAAAAAGTAGTGATAGATTTAAAATCTAGGATTTTTCTGCAAAACTGCCGGTCTTCGGTTGACTGTTGACTTTGACCGCTGACGTGGGAATTGACTCGCTGACGTGGCAGGCTGACTGGGATTTGACTACGAATTTGACCAAAAATAAAGTTGCTCGGATGAAAAAAAATCTTAACGAAAGTTGTAGAGAATTATGTGCTCTTTCTAATTATCATAATTATAACATAAGTGGATGAATAGATTGGTCACAATTCGCAAAATACCTTTCTGGTCCGAAACTTCAAACGCGAATATCTCTCAGCTCGCTGAACCAAATAAGATGAATCTTGAGGCAAAAGAAAGGTCTTGATCAGGGGAACAACTTTCGTCTTATGATCCCAAAGTTTTAAGATGGTTTGATTACTAGAATAACATCAAACACAATCTGTGTTAAACAGATAATTACGTACGTTAAAATAAAAAGTTGTCAACAGGAAAGTTGTAGATATAGACTAGATCTACCTTTTCACCGTAGGAATTTTGATTTGGCGCAACGAGCACGAAGAGATCTGAGAAATACGACTTCAGATCTGATGGATGACGATTCAAAATTCTTTCTCCACGCTTGATAAAAAGAGTTGAGACTTATTGGGATGGAAAGGTATCGACGAGATCTACAACAATGGTTAAGAGTCCGTCGCAATTTGAGATTGTTTAGGTGATCAAATCAACGAAATACGATTTCGCTGATTAGGGTTTCGGTGGAACGAAAAGTGAAAAAGAGATGCCGGCGGCAACAGGTGTTTATATAGGCGGAGGGATGGTGGAATAGATAGGGCTCGGAGTTGTGAACGCGTAGGATCAAGCGGATCCGGATTTGAAATTATATTTCTCGAGATAAACGTGTTTGAATGAAAGGTGGTTGGAAAAAGGAATTTTTATAATTCGAATCACGTATGAGTTGTGTTCGACTCGGTTCAGTTCTGCCCAGTTTGGGCTTATCTTTTGTTTTAGAACTCCAAATTAAGTGAAATTAATTTCTAAATTTTTTTAAAAATCTTATCTTTATTGTAAAACATTTATGGACATGTTTTGACCACTTTTTAAAAATATTAATTTTGAATATTTGATTTAATGCAAATTTGACACTTTTGTCAAATTTGAAAGTAGAAATTTAATCAATTTATTTATGGCTAAATAAAATTCGGTATCACAATTGTGAATATATGAAAATAATTATTTCTAATAATTACAATCAAAATATTAAAGTAAAATAAGATAAATAGCATAATCATTATTTTGTTTTTAATATTTTCTCAAATAGATTTTCAAGTGGAAATAATATTTGAACCATTGGAATTTCAAATATAAAAAATGCAACAAAATGATGAATGCATGCATAAATTTTGTTTTCAAATCGACATACATATAGTTTTCAAAAAGTTTTTAATTTTTCTGATTTTTCAGAAATTAAAAAATCTTACGATGTTACAGACTACCACCCTTAAAAGGAATCTCGTCCTCGAGATTCGAGAAGGCTAGCAAAAGGTTGTGACTGGATATCTGGGTGGGTTACCACCCTTAAAAGAAATCTTTGTTTGTATTGAAAACTTCGATATGAAAACTTGATTCAGAATGTACCGTTCACTTCTTCCACATTGATGTGGTTCACATATCCTTTATCAAAAGGATTTGGCTTGAAAGTGGCTACGGCCCCTTTCTTTTCTGGGCAGTCAGTGGAGTAGTGTCCTTGCTTCTTGCAGTTGTAACAGGTGATATGATTGATGTTTTTCTTGGGTTCCACATTTGAACGATGATTGTGGTCAGGAGCATCGTGTATGTTTCCCTTACGGTCTCCATTACTTCCCTCATTATGGTCCCTAGAAGGAAATATACTCCACATCGTTCCATTTATGATCTCATTCTTCCTCTTCTTAGGACAGCAATTGGCATAGTGTCCTTTATTATTGCATTTGTGGCACGTCAAAAGACTTATATCTTTCTTCTGCAAGCGGATAAGGTTATTCTCATTTATCTTTACCGGGCATCTACCAGAAGAAATTGGCTCGACAGTTTCCTCAGCCTTGTTTGCTGGGCATTTATTGGCGACATGGCCATTGTTCTTGCACTTGTAGCAAATGATCTCGTTTAAGCTCCGCTTCTTCTTTGGTGCTTCCAAGGCTAAAAATTCTTCTAAATCCTGTTCATCATATTTTATCCCAATGGACGAAGTTCTGTCTCGTTTGATGTTACAATTTCGAGCTAAGTGATGTCCTTCACATTTATAGCAACACTTGGAGGTATCTTTGGATGTCTTCCGTTGTGAATTTACTCTCACTTCATTTTCCATCTTGGTATGATCTACAATCACCTTTTGACAATGATTTTGCTCATTATCCTAACCAATGTTCTTCTCTTTGTAGTCCCATGAATAATGTTCTTGTTCTCTACAGGTAACATATGTTATATGGCTAGTATCTCTTTTGCGTTCCTCCTTGTGTTCTTGTACTTCCACACATTTCCTGAGTTTATGTTGCATTCCCTTTTTGACTTGCTGACTGACTTCTTGCACCATGGGATAGAGTTGACATTGAGTCGAGACGTGATTTGTTGCTTCACACAAAAAGCAAGAAACCATGGTTGTGGGGCATCCGTCGGTTGGATAGCTGGAGACACCATGGGGCCACTCATCATGACATTCCTTGGATGTGTGTCCTATTTCTCCACACGTTTTATAGGCTTGAGGTTTTGTTAAAGTACTTCCTTTGAAATCCTTGTTATCAATGTCCATCTGGGGTGGGTTGATATTACTGTTGGTCATGTTGTGACGCATCATCTGCACAATGTGGGTCTGGTTATCCAACAATTGTTGCATTCCCTGGGGTAACTCTCTGTTGTGATTGTGGACTTGATTCTGGACCATGAGTTGCATCTACTGACTCTGAGCTTCTAATAGTTGAATTGCAACTGTCATCTCGTCGTTGGTGCTTGGGCGAGACATCTGTTTGGGTTTAGCATAGATGAGTAAAAGATAGAAGGATACTAGGGAAAATTTCTACCCCAAACTCAACAAACCGAGGAAAATCATCTTACAAACAATATATAGCAAACATCGAGCAACAAGTTTCAACACAAACAAGCAATCTGGCATTGTCATACCACACTGAGTTGGCATGATCAATACACTATCACGGTGTCGTTGTTCTAATTAAATGGTGGTCTCTTGTCTATCTTCTTGAGTGCTTCAAATTCTTCTTTCTTCAAAATCTTCTAAGTTTTGAGCTATGAATCTGGGTTCTTCAGTGTCCTTCCATGCAGGTAGTGCTTCATGTTGACTTGTAGAATTGCATAGGAAGTATCGAACTCAGACTTTATGAACATGGTCAGCTAGAAAAAGATAAGATATTTTCAGAAGTTTGATACTAGACCAGAGTATAAGATAGGATAAAATGAAAAGTTATGTTTTGAGATAACTGAATGAAAATAGATTTTCAATCCTATGGCCAAATCCTATTTTTATCCAAACTTAGTGGTTTCGAACCTACAGGCAACATAGAGCTCTGATACCATCTGTAACGTACCTGCACTTAAAAATATGGCAGGTAACTGTGTATAGTGCAAACCCCTGGATCGATTCGTTTGCACACACAGTTTACGATGTAATATCACAACAAAGTATCAATTTTATTTCATCGATGATCCAGACTTACAAAACATTCTTTACAAATTGCATAGTATAAAGATAGCTTTGAAAGAGTAAACAACGGAAATAAGACAGCAGTGAGTCTCCATCTTCAGGTTGCCACAGGCGAAAACATGTTGGTTGCTGACTCGAAATCCCTTAACGAAAACCTCACTCGTCATCTGAATAACCTGTAACAAATAAAATTTTGAAACAGAGTGGGTCAGATTCCATTAAAAATGGAGTCTGGCAAGTGACACTACGGTGGACACTTAATGGAATAACTCTATAGCCTATATGCATAGTTGGATGGTGGAGTTCAAGGCTAATTTGCATAAAGCCAATTTTTCCTACTCTTTTGAAAACACTTTTCTTGAAATCAAGACGAGAATGGCATAAAAACCATAATCTCATCTTCCCTTGTTCACCCATCAAATTTTAACTTAGAAATTGGAATGATAGGATCCTCCGTTGACGTCCTTGATCAGCTGCTTAAAAATTGTCCGTAACAGAGGACACGGCTAAGTACTTAGTTTTACACTCTGCAGAGGTTGTGCACTTTCACAATTAGACCCAACAAACCCAAACTATCCTCAAGCACACCATTTGTGCTAAGGAAAAGGAGAGAGTTGAGACGAGACTTTTCAGAAGCATCTTCCCACCCCATAACGGCCTGACGCGCTCCACCTACAAAACCTCTACCACCACCTGTCAGGCCGGGGCGAGTCCACGCAACTTAATCCATCTAGACAGAGCCCATTGACTAATGGTTGCACTAGAAGCAATCTTCACTTGGAGTTTCTTCAGATCCTTTTGTTCCCTGGGTGGTCATCCACAAGTGACCATCCCTTAGAGGTCACCCCTAAGAGACAACACTCAACAAAAACCACATACAACCAATTCCACCCAGGAGTTTCATTCTTAACTTAGTAGAAATTAACTTTTCAAACAACAACTTTTGCATAGCATCAATATTTCTACCAAGTTACCAATAGGATTGTAGACACAACTAGTGTAAGGGATATAGTAGTTTTAGCATAGCAATACTATCCAACACATCCATATAAGAAATACACTAAGTAATGCATAGAAAAATACTTAGGAAGTTTATGAGGGTGTGCCACTTGCCTTGGCAACAGGGAGAGCAGGAGTATCAGTTGCAAAAGCCTTCGTTTCTCTCCGAAATTTCTAACAAGTCAAACAAGCCACATTAAACATACAAGCATAAATGCAACACTTAGAAAAATATGACATGCATGATATGAAAAATACTCTTAAGGGCTAGAGATGCACGTCATGCCATGAAATTATTCTAAGTTAATGAGGGGCAAGTGTGTTAGTCAAAATTACTAAGGACCAAGGTCATAGGTTGGATAGAATAACTTTGCTATAAATCAACCTGAATAAGTTGTAATGCTGCTGCAAGTCTTCACATGCTTGGTCTTGAAATCTTCAACTCCCTTGTAGTGTTCTTCATCTTCAATTAGCACTCTAAGGACTTGTTCATAATCACTAAGGACTTGGTTTATGTCCAAAGTGAAAGAAGAATAGGAAGGCGGAAAAGGATAAAGAGAAGATGTAATTTTTCTTCTAGGCTTCATCGTAACTTTCTCCTTGGTGTGATGTCTTCATTGAACTTTTGTAGACTTTGGTTTTTTCACACTTGATGATTCTTCAGAGTTGTCTTGGATATAACTTAGCCACCATGAAGTCTAAGAGAAAGATAAGAAGAGAGAAAGACTTAGCGAAATAAAGGGGGATGGTTCTCTTGCAGTTCCTCTTGATTTTCTTTTAAGTATTTTTGCTTCTTGGAGATGCCTTCGGAGTATTGTTTTTCTTGGTTAATTCTTCATTGGCCTTCTAGTCTTCATGTTGAGAATCTCAAGTGTTTAAGTGCATAGCACTTTACCCAAAACACTAGGTTGAAAATAATCCTAACTTAGGGAAAATAAGAAAGAAGTTTTCCTATAAGGAGTATAACTATACAATAGATATGCCATGCATGCAATGCAATTTATTTCTAAGGACAACAATTAACAAAATAAAACAACTAAGTTTTCTAGATGCTAAAATTTTCTAAGGAAAAGATTTAGCATCTTTAAGATGTTGAAATTTTTCTAAGGAAGAGTATTGTCCAAAAATAGTTATCAAATATTTTCTAAGGAAGAATTTATTTTGTTTAAACAGGCAAAATATTTCTAAGTACCTTTTCATACCAAAGTGGTCATAATATGACTAAGTACTTTATAATTCGAATGGATGATGAAAATATTTTTTAATAAATTTTAATCATTAAAACAACACTTAAAAGTATTTAATCAATATTAAATTACAAAACCATAGAAAATTATTCTACAAAACTTTATTTGAGTATTCCTATGGACAGTACTTAGACATTCAAATGTATAGCAAAAGAGTTTGATAAATTTTAAATTGGAAGTTATGTTCAAATTACCATTAATGCCACTTTTGAATTTCAACAAATTTTAATTTGATAAAACATAAAAGTAATGATGCCAAAAGTTTCTATTAGTAATAAGCTTTCAAAAAATATAAAGTTTGAAATTTTTGGCCAGGCCAATAAAAAGTAGTGATAGATTTAAAATCTAGGATTTTTCTGCAAAACTGCCGGTCTTCGGTTGACTGTTGACTTTGACCGCTGACGTGGGAATTGACTCGCTGACGTGGCAGGCTGACTGGGATTTGACTACGAATTTGACCAAAAATAAAGTTGCTCGGATGAAAAAAAATCTTAACGAAAGTTGTAGAGAATTATGTGCTCTTTCTAATTATCATAATTATAACATAAGTGGATGAATAAATTGGTCACCATTCGCAAAATACCTTTCTGGTCCGAAACTTCAAACGCGAATATCTCTCAGCTCGCTGAACCAAATAAGATGAATCTTGAGGCAAAAGAAAGGTCTTGATCAGGGGAACAACTTTCGTCTTATGATCCCAAAGTTTTAAGATGGTTTGATTACTAGAATAACATCAAACACAATCTGTGTTAAACAGATAATTACGTACGTTAAAATAAAAAGTTGTCAACAGGAAAGTTGTAGATATAGACTAGATCTACCTTTTCACCGTAGGAATTTTGATTTGGCGCAACGAGCACGAAGAGATCTGAGAAATACGACTTCAGATCTGATGGATGACGATTCAAAATTCTTTCTCCACGCTTGATAAAAAGAGTTGAGACTTATTGGGATGGAAAGGTATCGACGAGATCTACAACAATGGTTAAGAGTCCGTCGCAATTTGAGATTGTTTAGGTGATCAAATCAACGAAATACGATTTCGCTGATTAGGGTTTCGGTGGAACGAAAAGTGAAAAAGAGATGCCGGCGGCAACAGGTGTTTATATAGGCGGAGGGATGGTGGAATAGATAGGGCTCGGAGTTGTGAACGCGTAGGATCAAGCGGATCCGGATTTGAAATTATATTTCTCGAGATAAACGTGTTTGAATGAAAGGTGGTTGGAAAAAGGAATTTTTATAATTCGAATCACGTATGAGTTGTGTTCGACTCGGTTCAGTTCTGCCCAGTTTGGGCTTATCTTTTGTTTTAGAACTCCAAATTAAGTGAAATTAATTTCTAAATTTTTTTAAAAATCTTATCTTTATTGTAAAACATTTATGGACATGTTTTGACCACTTTTTAAAAATATTAATTTTGAATATTTGATTTAATGCAAATTTGACACTTTTGTCAAATTTGAAAGTAGAAATTTAATCAATTTATTTATGGCTAAATAAAATTCGGTATCACAATTGTGAATATATGAAAATAATTATTTCTAATAATTACAATCAAAATATTAAAGTAAAATAAGATAAATAGCATAATCATTATTTTGTTTTTAATATTTTCTCAAATAGATTTTCAAGTGGAAATAATATTTGAACCATTGGAATTTCAAATATAAAAAATGCAACAAAATGATGAATGCATGCATAAATTTTGTTTTCAAATCGACATACATATAGTTTTCAAAAAGTTTTTAATTTTTCTGATTTTTCAGAAATTAAAAAATCTTACGATGTTACAGACTACCACCCTTAAAAGGAATCTCGTCCTCGAGATTCGAGAAGGCTAGCAAAAGGTTGTGACTGGATATCTGGGTGGGTTACCACCCTTAAAAGAAATCTTTGTTTGTATTGAAAACTTCGATATGAAAACTTGATTCAGAATGTACCGTTCACTTCTTCCACATTGATGTGGTTCACATATCCTTTATCAAAAGGATTTGGCTTGAAAGTGGCTACGGCCCCTTTCTTTTCTGGGCAGTCAGTGGAGTAGTGTCCTTGCTTCTTGCAGTTGTAACAGGTGATATGATTGATGTTTTTCTTGGGTTCCACATTTGAACGATGATTGTGGTCAGGAGCATCGTGTATGTTTCCCTTACGGTCTCCATTACTTCCCTCATTATGGTCCCTAGAAGGAAATATACTCCACATCGTTCCATTTATGATCTCATTCTTCCTCTTCTTAGGACAGCAATTGGCATAGTGTCCTTTATTATTGCATTTGTGGCACGTCAAAAGACTTATATCTTTCTTCTGCAAGCGGATAAGGTTATTCTCATTTATCTTTACCGGGCATCTACCAGAAGAAATTGGCTCGACAGTTTCCTCAGCCTTGTTTGCTGGGCATTTATTGGCGACATGGCCATTGTTCTTGCACTTGTAGCAAATGATCTCGTTTAAGCTCCGCTTCTTCTTTGGTGCTTCCAAGGCTAAAAATTCTTCTAAATCCTGTTCATCATATTTTATCCCAATGGACGAAGTTCTGTCTCGTTTGATGTTACAATTTCGAGCTAAGTGATGTCCTTCACATTTATAGCAACACTTGGAGGTATCTTTGGATGTCTTCCGTTGTGAATTTACTCTCACTTCATTTTCCATCTTGGTATGATCTACAATCACCTTTTGACAATGATTTTGCTCATTATCCTAACCAATGTTCTTCTCTTTGTAGTCCCATGAATAATGTTCTTGTTCTCTACAGGTAACATATGTTATATGGCTAGTATCTCTTTTGCGTTCCTCCTTGTGTTCTTGTACTTCCACACATTTCCTGAGTTTATGTTGCATTCCCTTTTTGACTTGCTGACTGACTTCTTGCACCATGGGATAGAGTTGACATTGAGTCGAGACGTGATTTGTTGCTTCACACAAAAAGCAAGAAACCATGGTTGTGGGGCATCCGTCGGTTGGATAGCTGGAGACACCATGGGGCCACTCATCATGACATTCCTTGGATGTGTGTCCTATTTCTCCACACGTTTTATAGGCTTGAGGTTTTGTTAAAGTACTTCCTTTGAAATCCTTGTTATCAATGTCCATCTGGGGTGGGTTGATATTACTGTTGGTCATGTTGTGACGCATCATCTGCACAATGTGGGTCTGGTTATCCAACAATTGTTGCATTCCCTGGGGTAACTCTCTGTTGTGATTGTGGACTTGATTCTGGACCATGAGTTGCATCTACTGACTCTGAGCTTCTAATAGTTGAATTGCAACTGTCATCTCGTCGTTGGTGCTTGGGCGAGACATCTGTTTGGGTTTAGCATAGATGAGTAAAAGATAGAAGGATACTAGGGAAAATTTCTACCCCAAACTCAACAAACCGAGGAAAATCATCTTACAAACAATATATAGCAAACATCGAGCAACAAGTTTCAACACAAACAAGCAATCTAGTATTGTCATACCACACTGAGTTGGCATGATCAATACACTATCACGGTGTCGTTGTTCTAATTAAATGGTGGTCTCTTGTCTATCTTCTTGAGTGCTTCAAATTCTTCTTTCTTCAAAATCTTCTAAGTTTTGAGCTATGAATCTGGGTTCTTCAGTGTCCTTCCATGCAGGTAGTGCTTCATGTTGACTTGTAGAATTGCATAGGAAGTATCGAACTCAGACTTTATGAACATGGTCAGCTAGAAAAAGATAAGATATTTTCAGAAGTTTGATACTAGACCAGAGTATAAGATAGGATAAAATGAAAAGTTATGTTTTGAGATAACTGAATGAAAATAGATTTTCAATCCTATGGCCAAATCCTATTTTTATCCAAACTTAGTGGTTTCGAACCTACAGGCAACATAGAGCTCTGATACCATCTGTAACGTACCTGCACTTAAAAATATGGCAGGTAACTGTGTATAGTGCAAACCCCTGGATCGATTCGTTTGCACACACAGTTTACGATGTAATATCACAACAAAGTATCAATTTTATTTCATCGATGATCCAGACTTACAAAACATTCTTTACAAATTGCATAGCATAAAGATAGCTTTGAAAGAGTAAACAACGGAAATAAGACAGCAGTGAGTCTCCATCTTCAGGTTGCCACAGGCGAAAACATGTTGGTTGCAGACTCGAAATCCCTTAACGAAAACCTCACTCGTCATCTGAATAACCTGTAACAAATAAAATTTTGAAACAGAGTGGGTCAGATTCCATTAAAAATGGAGTCTGGCAAGTGACACTATGGTGGACACTTAATGGAATAACTCTATAGCCTATATGCATAGTTGGATGGTGGAGTTCAAGGCTAATTTGCATAAAGCCAATTTTTCCTACTCTTTTGAAAACACTTTTCTTGAAATCAAGACGAGTATGGCATAAAAACCATAATCTCATCTTCCCTTGTTCACCCATCAAATTTTAACTTAGAAATTGGAATGATAGGATCCTCCGTTGACGTCCTTGATCAGCTGCTTAAAAATTGTCCGTAACAGAGGACACGGCTAAGTACTTAGTTTTACACTCTGTAGAGGTTGTGCACTTTCACAATTAGACCCAACAAACCCAAACTATCCTCAAGCACACCATTTGTGCTAAGGAAAAGGAGAGAGTTGAGACGAGACTTTTCAGAAGCATCCTCCCACCCCATAACGGCCTGACGCGCTCCACCTACAAAACCTCTACCACCACCTGTCAGGCCGGGGCGAGTCCACGCAACTTAATCCATCTAGACAGAGCCCATTGACTAATGGTTGCACTAGAAGCAATCTTCACTTGGAGTTTCTTCAGATCCTTTTGTTCCCTGGGTGGCCATCCACAAGTGACCATCCCTTAGAGGTCACCCCTAAGAGACAACACTCAACAAAAACCACATACAACCAATTCCACCCAGGAGTTTCATTCTTAACTTAGTAGAAATTAACTTTTCAAACAACAACTTTTGCATAGCATCAATATTTCTACCAAGTTACCAATAGGATTGTAGACACAACTAGTGTAAGGGATATAGTAGTTTTAGCATAGCAATACTATCCAACACATCCATATAAGAAATACACTAAGTAATGCATAGAAAAATACTTAGGAAGTTTATGAGGGTGTGCCACTTGCCTTGGCAACAAGGAGAGCAGGAGTATCAGTTGCAAAAGCCTTCGTTTCTCTCCGAAATTTCTAACAAGTCAAACAAGCCACAATTAAACATACAAGCATAAATGCAACACTTAGAAAAATATGACATGCATGATATGAAAAATATTCTTAAGGGCTAGAGATGCACGTCATGCCATGAAATTATTCTAAGTTAATGAGGGGCAAGTGTGTTAGTCAAAATTACTAAGGACCAAGGTCATAGGTTGGATAGAATAACTTTGCTATAAATCAACCTGAATAAGTTGTAATGCTGCTGCAAGTCTTCACATGCTTGGTCTTGAAATCTTCAACTCCCTTGTAGTTTTCTTCATCTTCAATTAGCACTCTAAGGACTTATTCATAATCACTAAGGACTTGGTTTATGTCCAAAGTGAAAGAAGAATAGGAAGGCGGAAAAGGATAAAGAGAAGATGTAATTTTTCTTCTAGGCTTCATCGTAACTTTCTCCTTGGTGTGATGTCTTCATTGAACTTTTGTAGACTTTGGTTTTTTCACACTTGATGATTCTTCAGAGTTGTCTTGGATATAACTTAGCCACCATGAAGTCTAAGAGAAAGATAAGAAGAGAAAAAGACTTAGAGAAATAAAGGGGGATGGTTCTCTTGCAGTTCCTCTTGATTTTGTTCTAAGTGTTTTTGCTTCTTGGAGATGCCTTCGGAGTATTGTTTTTCTTGGTTAATTCTTCATTGGCCTTCTAGTCTTCATGTTGAGAATCTCAAGTGTCTAAGTGCATAGCACTTTACCCAAAACACTAGGTTGAAAATAATCATAACTTAGGGAAAATAAGGAAGAAGTTTCCTGTAAGGAGTATAACTATACAATAGATATGCCATGCATGCAATGCAATTTATTTCTAAGGAAAACACTTAACAAAATAAAACAACTAAGTTTTCTAGATGCTAAAAATTTCTAAGGAAAAGATTTAGCATCTTTAAGATGTTGAAATTTTTCTAAGGAAGACTATTGTCGAAAAATAGTTATCAAATATTTCTAAGGAAGAATTTATTTTGTTTAAAGAGGCAAAATATTTCTAAGTACCTTTTAATACCAAAGTGGTCATAATATGACTAAGTACTTTATAATTCGAATAGATGATGAAAATATTTTTTAATAATTTTTAATCAATTTTAATCATTAAAACAACACTTAAAAGTATTTAATCAATATTAAATTACAAAACCATAGAAAATTATTCTACAAAACTTTATTTGAGTATTCCTATGGCCAGTACTTAGACATTCAAATTTATAGCAAAAGAGTTTGATAAATTTTAAATTTTAAATTGGAAGTTATGTTCAAATTACCATTAATACCACTTTTGAATTTCAACAAATTTAATTTAATAAAACATAAAAGTAATGATGTCAAACGTTTCTATTAGTAATAAGCTTTCCAAAAATATAAAGTTTGAAATTTTTGGCCAAGCCAATAAAAAGTAGTGATAGATTTAAAATTTAGGATTTTTCTGCAAAACTGCCGGTCTTCGGTTGACTGTTGACTTTGACCGCTGACGTGGGAATTGACTCGCTGACGTGGCAGGCTGACTGGGATTTGACTACGAATTTGACCAAAAATAAAGTTGCTCGGATGGAATAAAATCTTAACAAAAGTTGTAGAGAATTACGTGCTCTTTCTAATTATCATAATTATAATATAAGTGGATGAATAGATTGGCCACAATTCGCAAAATACCTTTCTGGTCCGAAACTTCAAACGCAAATATCTCTCAGCTCGCTGAACCAAATAAGATGAATCTTGGGGCAAAAGAAAGGTCTTTATCAGGGGAACAACTTTCGTCTTATGATCCCAACGTTTTAAGATGGTTTGAGTACTCGAATAACATCAAACACGATCTGTGTTAAACAGAAAATTACGTACGTTCAAATAAAAAGTTGTTAACAGGAAAGTTGTAGATATAGACTAGATCTACCTATTCACCGGAGGAATTTTGATTTGGCGCAACGAGCATGAAGAGATCTGAGAAATACGACTTTAGATCTGATGGATGACGATTCGAAATTCTTTCTCTACTCTTGATAAAAAGAGTTGAGACTTATTGGAATGAAAAGGTATGGACGAGATCTACAAAAATGGTTAAGAGTCCGTCGCAATTGGAGATTGTTTAGGTGGTCAAATCAACGAAATACGATTTCGCTGATTAGGGTTTCGATGGAACGAAAAGTGAAAAAGAGATGCCGGCGGCTACAGAGGTTTATATAGGCGAAGGGATGATGGAATAGATAGGGCTCAGAGTTGTGAACGCGTAGGATCAAGCGGATCCGGATTTGAAGTTATATTTCTCGAGATAAACGTGTTTGAATGAAAGGTGGTTGGAAAAAGGAATTTTTAGAATTCGAATCACGTACGAGTTGTGTTCGACTCGGTTCAGTTCGGCAAGATTGGGCCGGCCGGCTGGGCCAATTCGTTTTTTTTTCTTATTCCTTATTTATTTCATATATTTTGTTTTAGAACTCCAAATTAAGTGAAATTAATTTCTAATTTTTTTAAAAAATCATATCTTTATTGTAAAACATTTATGGACATGTTTTGACCACTTCTTAAAAATATTAATTTTGCATATTTGATTTAATGCAAATTTGACACTTTTGTCAAATTTGAAAGTAGAAATTTAATCAATTATTTATGGCTAAATAAAATTCGGTATCACAATTGTGAACATATGAACATTATTATTTCTAATAATTACAATCAAAATATTAAAGTAAAATAAGATAAATAGCATAATCATTATTTTGTTTTTAATATTTTCTCAAATAGATTTTCAAGTGGAAATAATATTTGAACCATTGGAATTTAAATATAAATAATGCAAAAAAATGATGAATGCATGCATGAATTTTGTTTTCAAATCGACATACATATAGTTTTCAAAAAGTTTTTAATTTTTTCTGATTTTTCAGAAATTGAAAAATCTTAGGATGTTACAGTACCCATGGCCTAGACCGAACCCCCCGTATCGCCGCTTTCGTGTTTTCCGGCGATGGCACCGCCGCTCTCGCAGCAACTCCGGCCACCGGCGCCGCCCAAATTAGGTCAAACAAATCTGGACCCTTAGATCAAGATCCATCAGCTGTTAATTGTTTCCTTATTCGAATCGGTACCGGTAAATCACAACACGCCACGTCGACGCCCAGTCAGCATGCACAATCAGCTCCATCGTGGAAAGGATTTTCTTATTTAGATTAAATCGGTAGTTTTGCAGAAAAGCCCCCACACTTCGTTTTATCTTTACCTTTCTATGTTTAGCCAATTTGAAATATTTTTGTATATTCGGATTCCTAAGAACCAGTATAATCTTTTGGAATTATTAGATTTATGTTTTGAATTAGTTTAAATTATTCAAATTTTCATATTAAGAGTTTGAGTGAATTTGACTTTGATTTAAATCCATAAGTCCAAAAATTGCAAACTAAATTTTGGACTGGTAGAAACTTTTGGACTCATTACTTTTATGTTTTGTCAAATTAAATTTGTTGAAATTCAAAAGCGGCATTAATGGTAATTTGAACATAACTTCAAATTTTAAATTTTAAATTTATCAAACTCTTTTGCTATAAAGTTTGAATGTCTAAGTACTGGCCATAGGAATACTCAAAAAAGTTCTGTAGAATAATTTTCTACGGTTTTGTAATTAATATTGATTAAATGCTTTTTAGGTGATATTTTAATAACTAAAATTGATTTAAATTATTTTCGATAATTATTCGAATAATAAAATGACTTAGTCATATTTTGATCACTTTAGCAACAAAAGTACTTAGAAATATTTTGCCCCTTCAAGTAAAGCAATTTTATTCCTTAGAAAATATTTGATAAATAATTGACATCACTTTTCCTTAGAAAGATTACGACACCTTAAAAATGCTAAATATTTCCTTAGAGAAATTTAGCATCTAGAAAACTTAGTTGTTGTATTTTTATAAGTGTTGTGCTTAGAAATTTTGCATTGCATGCATAGCATATTTATTAGTTATTGTTTTGCTCTAAGCTAGGATATTTTCGACATAGTGTTTTTGGTGAAGTATTATACACTTAGCCACACTTGGTATTCTCAACATGAAGCTACAAGACCAATGAAGACTTAGAAGAAAACAAACTCCGGAGGCATCTCGAAGAAGCAAAACACTTAGAAGAAAATCAAGAGAAACTTCAAGAAGACCAACCCCTTTATTTCACTAAATCTTTCTCTCTTCTTTTCTCTTTTTCTCTTAGACTTCATGGTGGCTAAGTTATATTCAAGTCTGGAGAACCAAAGTTTAAAAAACCGTCTAGTTTACAAAATCTCAATGAAGACATCATACCAAGGAGGAAGCTTGGAAGACCAACCACACCTTTCTCCTTTATCCTTCCTGTCTTCCTATTTTTTCACTTTGGACATAAACCAAGTCCTTAGTAATTATGGCTAAGTCCTTAGTGTTTAATCCCTTTAGGGGAATGGATTAGTATTCTTTTAGCTTAGAATTTTTGTGGGTGTTTTGTCGCATCTCATACATGTCATATTTGCTAAGTGTTGCATTTATGCTTGTATGCTTATTTGTGCCTTGCTTGACTTGTTAGAAATTCTGGAGAGAAACGAAGATTGTTGCAACTGCTACACCTGCTCTCCCTGTTGCCAAGGCAAGTGGCACACCCCATAAAAGTCCTAAGTATTTTTTATGCATGACTTAGTTATTTTCCTATGCATGTGTAGGACTTAGTAGATTTGCTATGCAAGACTTTAGAATTCCGTATTCCATTGTGTCTAGGTGCCTATGAGATGACTTACAAGAATTTCGATGCTATGCAATTGATGAAAGACTTTACAAAATGTTATTTGTGGCTACTCAGGACCATGTCTATGAGGGTTTTCACCTAAGATAGTTCTACTATACTTATGATCATAGTATTTGGTGGTTTTCACCTGAGAGTACACATCCACTAAGTTAATGAATCATATGGGTGGAATAGATGTTTGATTTATGTTGAGAGGCTACTCAGGACCATGTCCACGAGGGTTTTAACCTAAGATATTTTCTACTATACTTAGGATCATGAATGTGGGTGTTTTCACCTGAGAGCACACTTGTGGAAGGCCACCCAGGAACAAAGGGATGTGAGGAATAAAGGGAGAAGGAAGTGAAGAACTCAAGGAGAAGATTTCCAAGTGAAGACTGCAGCTGATCAAGGACAACGGAGGAATCCCAACATTCTAATTTCTTAATAAAATTTTGGTAAGTGAACAAAAGTGAACTACCCAGGACCATGTTCATCGGGGTTTCACCTAAGATAGTTTCTACTACACTTAGGATCATTTAATGTGGGAGTTTTCACCTGAGGGTGCACCTAAGGACGGGATATCTGTTGGCTCACTTGGGTACCTAGTGTTGCCAATTATGATGTTAAGTTTGTTTTTAAAAGAGTAGGAAAAATTGGCTTTATGCAAATTAGCCTTGAACTCCACCAGCCAAATATGCATATAGGCTATAGAGTTATTCCATTAAGTGTCCACCATAGTTTCACTTGCCAGATCCATTTCTAATGGAATCTGACCCACTCTGCTACAAATTATTATTTGTTGCAGAAATTCCTGACGAAGAGTAAGGACTATGTTTGGGTTTTGAGTCTGCACCAACATGTTTTCGCCTATGGCGTTTCATGAAGTTGGAGGCTCATTGAAGATTTATTTCAGCTGCTTTGTTTTAAGATAGCTTTAAACTATGCAAAGATGTATAAAATTATTTATTTTACCAAGTCTGGATTATTCGTGTAATAATGATACAATGTTGTGATATTCATCGTAAATTGTGTGTGCAAATGAATCGATCTAGGGGTTTGCACTATACACAGGTACCTTCCATATTTTAAGTGCAGGTACATTAGAGAGTGTCGAGCAGGTAATATATGAACCGGAACTGTATAATTTAATTACTGGTTTTGTACTCAACCAAATGAACTGTTGACTGCTAATGTTCTTCGATAATGCTAAGCTTCTGTTGAAAATGAGGTCACTGATGACGTAATAGAAGATACCACGACATTGCCTATGGACACAACCTTAGGTGGGACCATCCTGTCAGTGCTGACCTTGGTCGGCCTGCCCGATTTGACCGCACGCATCACACGTGAAATGGAACGTGATGATGGCCTCCTTGATTCTCGTGCGAAGTGGGTAGTTACCGAGCCGCTTGCGCTTCGTGGGTTGTCGCAGATGATCTCTACGTGGCCACATCTTTTATTGGACGTCCAAGATGAACTGCTATGGAAGCCTTACAATTTTACCGGAAAAGAATTTTTTTCACTTATCCTCCCACTTGTCCCGCCGCTGCCATGTTCATCTTCTTCCTCGCAATCCCTCCTCCTCTGCGCACACTCTGCCAAAACCAGGACTGTTCTTCGTGCTTCCTTGCTCCGTGCTTCCATGGTGCCGAAGAAAAGCATCGCCAAGCCTGTCAAAGGGACCAAAGGGTCCTGGCGTCAGTCCAACGTGAAGATTGCGGAACTAGACGCCCTGCGCAACGGCGGTGTACTGCCCGCCGATGCCGATTGGATTCGGCTTCCCAGCTTGGAGATCATTCCGCAACCGCGGAAGGGCACACACATCTGCTTCACCGACTACCTCAACCGAAGTTTTTCTTTTCCCCTCACTCTTTCGTGAGGGGTCTTCTCTCCGTGTACGGCGTGCAGCTGCACGAACTCACTCCAAAATCTGTTCTGCACCTGGCGTGCTTCATCACCTTATGTGTTGGGGGGATCATAACCCGGTAGGCCCACCAACATAGAAGATAAGCCGGCCTAGCAAGAGCCTGGGCCGGATCAAGCATAAAGACATGGGCCGGGTGACACGTTGATACGTCTCCAACGTATCTAAAATTTCTTATGTTCCTTGCTATGTTATATCATGTTATTACATGTTTTATATGCATTTTATATAGTTTTATGCATTTTTTGGGACTAACCTATTAACAAGATGCCAAACTGCCAGTTCCCTGTTTTCTGCTGTTTTTCGAAAGTACTTAAGGAAATATTCTCGGAATTTGAAAAGAAACATCCTAGAATTATTTTTGGAAAATGAAGGTTCGAGAAGACCAAAGACTTGATGAAGTGACGACCGAGGGGCCATCACCATCTCGTGGCGCGGCTAGCAAGGGGCCCGCACGAGCAGGTGGTGACGTGGCCTCGGCCCTCCACCGACCTCGCCCTTTCACCTACAAGTACCCCCCAAAAATTTAAAAATCACACGGTGTTCATTATTTCCTCCACGGGTCCCGAGCTACCTCCGTCGTCAACACCAATTCGGGAGAGATCAGAACTGCTCCCCGGCACCCTGCCGGGAGGGGGACTCGTCCCCGGAGGCCTCTACGTCGCCATGACCGCCTCCGGGCTGATGCGTGAGTAGTCTACCCTTGGACTACGGGTCCATAGCAGTAGCTAGATGGTTATCTTCTCCTCTTGTGCTATCATGTTTAGATCTTGTGAGCTACCTATCATGATCAGCATCATCTTTATGTAATTCTCCATGTTGTGGTTGCTGGGATCCGATGAATATTAAGTACTAAAGTTATTGCTTCATAATATATCATGTATGTGCTATTTAATGATCATGCATGCTCTCCGTTACTTGTGTGTGCTTCGGCCAAGTAGATGCTTGTAACTCCAAGAGGGGGTATTTATGCTCGATAGTAGGTTCTTGTCTCTATTTAATTTGGGGCAGTGACAGAAAGCTCTAAGGTTGTAGATGTTCCATTGCTTCTAGGGATAAAACAATATTACTTTGTCTTAGGATGATGTTACTTACTTACTTTACACAAAGTGCTTAAGGCGATAATATGTTGCATTTAACTTAATACTGAAAGGGGTGTAGACGCTTACCGGAAGGTGGATTATTAGTCTTAGATGCGGTTGGAATGGTCTATGTATATTGTTGTAATGACCAAATGAATCTCACACTAGACATCATAACGTTAGTATATGCATTGGTTTTCTCATCATTATTCTATCAATTGCCCAGCTGTAATTTGTTTACCACGCATGAATGAATGTTATTATTACTTATGGAGAGACACCACTATTGAACTGTGGACCCATTCCTTCTCTTTAATCTGATAAAACCACAACTCCAAGCCTGTTACTTTCTGGAAACAAACATCTTTCTTCCACACATATGTTTAACCCTTTGTTACAGCAAGCCGGTGAGATTGACAACCTCACGGTTAAGTTGGGAAAAAGTATCTTGATTCTTTGTGTGCAGGCTCCACGTCAACCACCAGGATGCTCTTTTCTGGCGTCGTTGATACCTCGGGGGAATCTTCATCTCCTACTGGTTCGATAACCTTGGTTTCATAACTGAGGGAAATTTGCTGTTGCACTACTTCATACCTTCATCTTGGGGTCTCCCGACAACACATCCACCGTGTGCATCAAGCTCTTTTCTGGCGCCGTTGCCGGGGAGACAAGATTTCCTTGAAGACCTTCACAATCCCTTGTCAACTTAGCACCAGTCAGGAAACATTATTATACTCTGATCACATTATTATATTCAAGTGACATGATTTAATGCATTTTGAAGGTCTGGTGTGGAGGAGCAACACCACAAACTAGGAACAAACAAGCCAGGAAGCACAAGAAGTGGGAGGGTGTAGCAAGGAGCACCCGGAGCAAGGTCGTAGCTCCTTCTAAGAACACAAGGAGCAAGTCAAAGCTCTGAACATTTGCGGAAATTTATAATATGTTATTGTACTTCTGTCGAACACCTTAAGTGTGCACTCCGGGCGCGCACATGCACACATTTGTCTAAAATTTGGGCGCGAACTAAGCCTAGACCATTCTTAGTCACTCCTAAATGATACTTTAGTGAGTATTTTGAAATTATCATGTTGCAATTCTCATTTGCACATTTGAGTTATGCGATATCACATGAGATCCATGCCGTTCTCATTTGAATGTTTTTAGACCATGTTTTTCAACTTGAGTCGTTAGTATATGACATAAGAAGACTATGTGCGACGGTTTTTCAATTTTTTGATAATTTTTGAATTTTTATGGTTATTTCGAAATCGGTCAAACCTAAGTTTCACGAACATTTTAAAAAGTTTAGAACATGAAAATGAAAAACTAAGCATGGATCCTTCTTAGTCACTCCAAAATGAAGCTTTAGTGAGGTTTTTGAAAATGTCGTGTTGCAATTTCGAAACCACTTCTCTCCAACCTTAGACCTCATAGTTTGAGTTATGCAATATAACCTGAGATCCATGAGCTTTTCCTTTTGAATGTATGTAGACCATATTTTTCAACTTAAGTCATTAGTATATGACATAAGAAGACTATGTGCGTTGGTTTTTCAATTTTTCGATAATTTTTTAATTTTCTAAGCTCATTTCCTCTACAAGGAATCTGCAGCCGTCCGATTTCCTCTACAAGGAATCTGCGGCCGTCCGATTTCCTCAAGAAGGAATCAGCAGGTAGACTCGGGGCGATCTGCGAGAAGCTCATTATGCAATCTGATTGGACGCGCGTGTAGGACAAGGGATGTACACCCGCTGACGAGTGGACCACGGTGGACCCAACGGGGATTTTTGCTTACCCACCCCTATTTGGCTCAGTGACACAAAATGGGTATTTTGGCACACCAAATGCACCCTAATCCATATAAAATTTTAAATTAATTTGGACTCGCTAAAAATGTGTTTCAAATGAGCTCCAAAGGTACGGTAAATGGCCCCATGCATTTGTAAGCAAAAATGGTGGACTGCCTGAAAAATGTTTTTCAAATGAGTTCCAAAGGTAGGGTAAACGGCACCATTTATAAGATAAAATTGTGGACTCGCTAAAAATGTGTTTCAAATGAGCTCGCAAGATAGGGTAAACGGCCCCATGCATTTCTAAGCTCAAATTGTGGACATGCTGAAAAAATGTGTTTCAAATGAGCTCCAAAGGTAGGGTAAACAGCCCCATTTCTAAGCAAAAATTGTAGACACGCTGAAAATGTGTTTCAAATCAGCTCCAAAGGTAGTGTAAACGACCCCACTTCTAAGCCAAAAAAAGGACTGGCTGAAAATTATGTTTCAAATGAGCTCCAAAGGTAGGGTAAACGGCCCCATTTCTAAGCAAAAATTGTGGACTCGCTGAATTTTTTTTTTCAAATGAGATCGCAAGGTAGGGGTAAGCGGCCCCATGTATTTCTAAGAAAAAAATTGTGCACACGCTGAAAAATGTGTTTCAAATGAGCTCCAAAGGTAGGGTAAACGGCCCCATTTCTAAACAAAAATTGTAGACACGCTGAAAAATGTGTTTCAAATGAGCTCCTAAGGTAGGGTAAACGACCCCATTTCAAAGCCAAAAACAGTGGACTGGCTGAAAATTGTGTTTCAAATGAGCTCCAAAGGTAGGGTAAACGGCCCCATTTCCAAGCAAAAATTGTGAACTCGCTGAAAAATGTGTTTCAAATGAGCTCCGAATGTAGAGTTAACGGCCCCATTTCTAAGTCAAAATGGTGAGTGGACTCGCTGAAAAATGGGATCCAAATGAGCTCCGAAGGTAGGGTAAACTGAACTATTTCCAACCAAACACAGTGGATTCGCTGCAAAATCTATTCATACGGACTAATGAAAAACATATGTTTGCGTTACTTAGCTTCAAACCTAATCATTTGTACCAAACATTTTTCACTCTTTTTTGACCAAGTTTGACAGTTTAGTGTACTCGCTGGAATGTACGTGCTCGCTGGAATCTATGTGCCAGTTTCCGTTGCGTATCATTTCTCGCCTACTACGCGTCCATTTAAACCCTTCCATCCAGCTTCTCGCCACCCATCTCCGTTCTCACCGCCATGTCATCCCCATCCGAGAGCGACTACGAGGAGGAGGAGCGTCGCCGTCGTGAATCGAATGCCATTGCAGCTGCAGCGAGGAGGAGGAGGACCCTAGCTAACAGGAGGGGGAGTGCACCGCAGCGAGGAAGAGGACGCCCAACACTACGACGACCACCGCAGAGACGTCACGATTGGGAGGTTGGGTCATCCCGGGCCGCGGCGACCCCACAGCCGCCGCCGCCGCCGGCGACACCATTTACCTAGTACAACGACGACGACGAGTCCTACTCAAGTCTCAAATCGCTCTCCACCGACGACGGCGCCGACCTACTCAAGATCGTCGACCAAGTCGAGCTGGATGCGCGTGTTTTCACCAAGTCCGTGCGTTCGGAGTGGCGCGTCGACAAGCGTCGCCGTTTTGATGCCATGTTTAAGGAGGTGATGAACGATGTGCGTCTGAAGCACGCCAGCGGCTCAACCAGGCATGTGCCGCCTTAGTTCAGATTTGGGAGTACTAGCTATAGCTATGTCCGTCGCGTTCCAATCGCGTACTTGCGTTACAGCTCCATCGCCCCCACCAATCTGCGTTAATTTATGTCTACATTGATCATAGGGCAGAACGAGCGGCATGTATCTGTTCATGTTTATCCGTTCTAGCGTGAAAGAAAGAATCCGAAGCAAACCAATATTTACAAGTCGTACGATGAGACACATCTGAGAGCCTTCCAGTTCGTGGCTCTGCGTCCACATTGAATACTTGTGTGGCATGTCGTAGTCCACCCTGCCATCTATGTAGCGTGCATGGATAGGCATGGCCATTGAACGCGTCGCATAACTGCTTGCTCACCACAGCTAGCCTAGCCTAGCCGTCATGTCCAATCACGGTGTAAATGCATTTGTCAAACAAGATAGACGATCAAAATAAAGATTTACTCCATAGAAACAAACGATTATCTCCATATAACACAGTCAGTTACAAGAACTATACTACTACTACAACAACTACAATTACTAATACTAATGCTAATACTTCTACTTCTTCTTCTTCTTCATGGGTGCTGCGATGGACCGACGGTGACATCAGAGTCCTCGAAGGCGTCGGATTTGTCTTTGTCGTTGGAGTCGGAGGCATCGGATTCATCCATGTCATCCTCGTCGTCAGAGACGTCCATGTCATCGGAGTTCCCCTCGCGAGAGATGTCCTCGTCGACAACATTGGGCTCGGCAAAGGGCGCAATGACGACGGGCGCGGGCGGTTGGTCCACGACACCAGGCTCGCGCTCCTCGTCGGAGTAAGGCTCATCCGAGGACTCCGATGCCCCATACTCGTAGACTGGGGATTGCGGTGGAAGATCTCCATGCGCCACTTCGTATGGCTGCTCTTTCTTCTTGCGAAGAGGGGAGAGACCTTTCTACTTTCGTCGATGGTTCTTCTCCGCTAGCCGCTCCTCTCGCTCCATCTCCTGCATGTCGTGCAGTTCCTCAGGCGAGTAGAGCTCCGAGTCCGACATCGGCAAGTAGGGGGGCTCTGCGGCGAGGGAGGGCTCCACCACATTTTCGAGGGAGGGAGGGGGAGAGAGAGGGAGAGAAAATGACATTTCTCCGGCGAGGGAGGTCCCCTTTTATTAGCCGCGGCAGGGGTGGGCGGGCAAACCCTAACTGACCCGCGCTGACCCCACGCGCCAACCCCACGCTGAACCCACGCGACAACCCCACGCGCCGACCCCACCAGTCATACTAGTGCCCCGGCTCCACCCGCCGAACCCCACAGTGACCCCACGCGCCGACCCCACCAGTCAGACTAGTGCCCCGGCCCTACGCGCCGACCAAAGGAAATCCCAACCGAGTCGCACAATAGCCGAGCCGCGGAAATTCCAGCCGAGACGCGCCAGGCCAACCCCACCAGTCAGGCCAAGTGCGGGTCAAAGGAGGTTGACCAGAGGGAAACGAGCGTTTGGGCGATATGTGAGCAAACCAGGGCACAGAACAGAGAAACAACCAATGGCACAAAACAGAGAAACAACCAATGGCACAAACTGATATAACTCAGCTAGGTATGGCACAAAACCAATTGACCATATCTTCTATGTCGGTGGGCCTACCTGGTTATGATCCCCCGAACAGTAGCCCCCATGATAACTTGGACATCAAATTGGACTTGCTTCACCTTTGCATTCTTAGGCATATTCCAAGGGAAGTCGTCAGTCCTTTTGTCCGGGTTATCTGAAAAACAATAAACAACTTATTAAACAAGCAGGCTCTCGGGTAGCTGTTTAGCCGGCTGTCGCTGGCTGATTGCTCATAACCCGGCCACCACTTGCCGGCTTTCGTTCCTCTGAGCCTTTGATTTTCTTCTTTCTTTATTCATTTCCTTGTCTTTCGGTCAACCTTCTTGGTCAACGACATATTTAATCTCCATCCATGCGCGGGAATCGAGGAGACAATAACCACTTCGGGGAAACAAAGATCTTGTCAGGAATATCTTCCACGCGTCTGATCCTGTCCCCCCGAGATAATGATTATCCTCTGCTTTTACCATTTTACCCCTAGGT
The DNA here is from genome assembly GCA_026929855.1 of Poa annua. NCBI lineage: Eukaryota > Viridiplantae > Streptophyta > Magnoliopsida > Poales > Poaceae > Poa > Poa annua. The sequence goes on from CM049427.1 coordinate 101,739,633, forward strand.
CAAACCCTAGGGGTCTATAAATAGGATGCCAGGGTGTGCTAACTGCTCACTCTCTCCGGACGTATCGCCTTCGTCTTCCTCACGCGCGCGACCTCAACATGTCGAGCTCCCCGCTGCCAGTTCATCTTCCCGAGCTGCTCGAGCTCCCGTGCCTAAGATCCCGAACAAGAACTCCTTCGTGCGCCGCTATCGACCTCGTGACTCAGATCTTCCTCGGCCTCTCACCTGGTAATCAACAAACCCCGCATGCATTTCCAATGTCACCGTGCCTTTTCGGATGAACTCATGTTCTTCGTGTTCATCGGATGAATCCTCGATGTTCTTCGTGTTTCGAACGCCTTCCTTTAATATTGTACATTTATCTTGGTTATCTGCCACGGCTTTGATCCATCCGACCGTACACTCTTTACCATATTGCTGTTTTTCACTTTGCAGACGGAAATTTTTCTCCTTCCCATGATCTTCATTGATGAACTGCACCGTGTCCCTCAACCTTCTATTTTCCGTTATTTCTAGTGAATATTTAGATCCGTACCGATCTTCCATCTATGTTATTTCATGTTTGCAGATCCCGGCTTTTAACTGACACAATGGGCTCAAAGTTGGCTGCCCAGCGCGTCCCAAAAAAGGTGAAGAAGACACCCGGCGTCGGGCCATCCAGATTGGTCGCGGCTAAGAAAATCAAGCGAAAAGTCGGCTGCAACTGGGGGAAATCGAACGTCCGAGAACGCAAAGTCTCAGACCTGGTGGAACTCGACATGCTTCAAGCCCAGTCAGAAGTCCACTGGCGACTTCCTGATGAAGAGGAGACGCTGCCTTAACTCGGCCCTGGTGAAGTCATTGTCTTTGCGGATCACATATCCCGGGGTTTCAAACCCCCAGGTTCCCATTTCTTTTGCCAAGTCCTTGACTACTTCCAAATCCGACCGCAAGATATTGCACCAAACTCGGTGCTCAGTATCGGCCAGTTCGTCGTTCTCTACGAGGCCTATCTTGCTATCGCGCCCAATCTCCCACTCTTTCTTTAATTCTACTACTGCAAACCCCAACGGGATACCCGGAGGGTCCTCTTGTCTCCTGCGGCGGGGTTACAATCCAGCATCGTCGTAATCTCGTCTTTCCGGGTGTGAATCTTCACTCGCACCCGAAGGACTACCAGAATACTTGGTTCTACTGCCAGTCCCCTACTCCTAAGGGTGATCGGGCTCTTCTCGGCTTCCGCGCCGAGAGGCGTGTCCTCAATGATAACAAGAACTCCTTTGCCTCCCCCACTCGGTGTTCGGCCGGGCTTGATGTGCCAGTATTCCGGGTCACTCGATGACCCGATGCGCTTCAACAACAAACAACACACTGAGGAGGTGATGATTAAGGCGGCCCGGAGGATTGTTAGCGAACCTCCGGAGGCCCTGAAGAAGGTCGGCATGCCGCCTTTCTCCGCTTCCAACCCACCGAAGCCGGTACTTTCTGACTCCTATAACTTTCTCTTATGTTGTAGCTTCTCTTGAATTATAACCTTGGATTTCTCAAGAGGATGGCCCTTGGTGGTCCGCAACCTTGCCCACCACGTCCGACTCTGACGCTGAGTCGGGCAATGAAGTTGAAGAAGCCGGCCCCGAGGCCGTCGTAGAAGAAGAAGAACAAGGTGAGTTAAACTTCATCACCTGGGCCTTCCTTGACTTAATGGACGCCGACCTCCAGGAAAGTCGGTCTTCTCTTAATGCAAATGCCATGTCAGGTACAGTTGTTCCACCCGTAGACCTGGCGCCTCCGGCTAGCAGGAGGAGGCTTAGCTCGGATTCCGCCGTGGTAATCTTTATTGATACTTGTCTTACTCCCATTTTAATCGAGCCTTACTGAACTTGTCTTGTGTTTGCTAGGAGGAAAGAGAAGCTCGTCGCCAAAAGCGTCGGCTTCGATCCTCAGACTCGGACAAACTCTTTATCCAACAACCAAACTACCCGCCGGGTTAAGCATCCACATAGGCATCCTTTTGCTCTTTAGCCTTTAGCCGGGAATCAACGGAGGTCTAAGTCTCGGTCTCTCTAAGTTTCCTTAGATTCAAGCGATGATCTGTTTGGCGGCTTCGCCGTTAATGAAGGGTGAGCCTATCAACTTGCGATCTTATTCCCTTTACTTCATCCCTGTTCTGACCATCTTTTTCATGTGCAGAGCTCGCGCTACTCCGATCTCCATCCATGCTGTCCACAAGACATGTGTCACTTCTCCCCTTCGCGCTGAAGGGGAGGCTGCTAAGTCAGCTACGCACCCGGATTCTCCTCCTTCGTCCGGCTTGCTCGACATGGAGATAACCGACTCTGCCATGGGCGAGAAGCCGGCCAGCTCTCGCCTCACCAAGACCACCGCACCTGAAGCTGCTGGCTCCAAATCATCAACCGGCAAAGCCCCCATGGGTCCCTCCGGCTTTCAGTCCTATGAGGACTTGGATTTAACTGCTCTATTTGGATAACTCCATCGGCACGTCGGGGAGCAACGCCAGGCGGAGGACAGCGTGCTTACTGAGCTCCGAGAGAAGTTCGAGGTATGAATATGAATCTCTCCTAGTCCCCAAGTGCCGGGTTATCAGCTTGCGATGACTCGGGACTTCCAATTGATTTGTTGTTTCCATCTGGCACATAGTGTAACTTTGTTGAGTAGTCCCCGAGAGTCGGAAGAATTGCTTGTGATGTTCCGGGTCGTCCATTAGATGTGTCTTGCTTATATTTTCAACTGAGTAGTCCCCAAGGGCCGGGATAATCGCTTGCAATACTGCGGGTCTTCTTGTTGAACCTTTGTTTTCTGAGCCCAGAATTGAGTAGGCCCCAAGTGTCGGGTCCCAGTCTGCGCCTCCTGGGACTTATAACAATTTGGGCTTTCTTTCTCTCATCCGTCTTTTCTTAACTGTTATGTTCTGCTCTTGTTTTAGGATCAAACTCGCCAGTAGGGCCATGCCCTTGAAGTTGTGAAGGGGGAGTTGAAATCGGAAGCCGGCCGCCATGCCGGGCTTGAAAAGAAGATCGCCGAGCTTGAGAAGAAGCTCGGCGAAACCACCGAAGAAAACTCCCACCTCCAGCAAGAAATGGAGGAGCACGAGGCCAATTGGAACGAGCAACGAAACAAGCTGCAGGAGGATCTTAATGCCTCCAATGCCAAGTTTGTGAAGCTTGCCGCATTTTCTGAGATGGTGGCCTCGCTCTTTGGTAAGCCTGCTTTGCCCCGTGTTCTTTATTTCTTTGCCTTGATCTTTCCTCTGCCTTATAGTTCTGTCTTTTCTGTCTCAGGGTCTTGGAACCCCATATGCAAGCTTGAGTCGGAGGGGAAGCTAAAAGCCATCGATACCCTAGCGCAACAGTTGTACTATGGCGCCGGGAAAGCTTTGATGGCCTGCCATGGATGGGAAAAGCCCCCAACTACCCAGCTCAAGTACCTCAAGTACCTGTAGTCCCTGAATGTCCTTCCAGATTGGATCGACAACTGGCGAAGGTCGGCTCGGCAATACGCGTGCTTTCCCTGGCCAAGTCGCATTACCCGGCCATGGATACTGAGATCCTTACTAGGGGATGGCCGGCTCTCAAGAACGATGGCTCTCCCCTTACAAGGGAGGACATTGTGAAGATTGATGAGTCGACCCGGCATGATGCCACTCTCCTGACCGAGACTCTCAGTCCGAGTAAATTTCAGCCCGGGTATAGCGCTTCCGTTGCAAAGCTTCTTCCTAAGGATCCCATCGAGACGAAGATGGACCCGACTTACAGGGCTCCTCTTCCAACTGATCTAGAAGTTGCTTCGGTTTCTGGAACTTCGCCGGCTTTCACCCCAAGTATTCAATTTTCCAGTGTCTTCGAGATCTGTTGGGAAGACGATGAAGGTGTGAGCCGGAAGAAGTCCAAGAAGTCAGCCGGCGCGTCAGGCTCAGCTGCTCCGAGTCCAGCCCCCAAGACTCCATCTGCTACTTCTGAAACTCGCCCGATAGTATAATCCGGCTTGTAATGATGTGAATACCTTGATGGTCCTGAAACATATATTCTTTTGGCCTGTGTGGCATGTAATAGGTTATCTTAAACTGTTATTTTGCTATATCTGTCCTCGTGCGCCTTCGTGTGCCTGAAAACTTGCTTTCTCAATGATAGCCGGATTTGGCCAAAGTTTGCAAGTTTATAGTTGGTGTCGATGACCCTTTTGGTTTTCTTTTGCTTTCTGCATAGACGACTTTCTCGTGACATCTTTCGTGCATAAAACTCTAGGTTGATCAGGGTCAGCTAAGTCCCCATGCGCTTCATAGTCAGATTGAAAGCCAGATTTTTAGCATCAGGTCACAATGGCGTCTTTGCCGGGTGAGAATAGCATCAAGCTAGCAGACAAGTATGACCAAGAATTGTTGAGGCGTATCTGCCGGGTCTTGAGTTTTCAACTTACAACTTCTGGTTAGAAAGACCCCAAGACCCCTTCTTATATGAAAAACAAGGATCTTGAAACAACAAACTCTTTTCTTAAAATGAGTCCTCCTTATTTTATTGATCATATAATATATACTTAGCTAGCAAGCCGCCTCATTAAAAACCTTTCAATCCCCTTAGGTACCCTGGTAAGGAAAAGAGCGTGTTTGAAACATGCTGCTTTTAAACTAAAAGATACAAAAAGGTGGAGCCCATCTCATCCGGGTCTCCTTCTGTCTATGTGTAGTATGGCTTAAGCTCTTCTATGTTACAGAGCCTGTCATTTTCTGTCATTGGGTATCTTGTATGGTCTGTGTTGTTGCCTGTCAACTTGGTTTATTTTCTGATGTCCACCAAGTAGTAGGATCCATTGTGTAAGTTTCTGCTGACCACGAAAGGTCCTTCCCATGGAGGGGTGAGCTTATGAAAGCCGGCCTTGTTCTGAGCCAGTCTTAGAACCAAGTCTCCCTCCTGGAAAGTCCTTGATCTAACCCGGCGACTGTGGTACCGCCTCAGATCTTGCTGATATATGGCTGATCTTGCAAGAGCTAGTTCTCTTGCTTCTTCAAGCATGTCAACTGAGATGCCGGGCTTGCTCGTTTTCTGTCTCCACATAGTTTGCAACTCTTGGAGAATCATGAAGGATATAACTTGGTAACACGGCCTCTGGGCCTTAAACCATGAAGACGGGGGTGAAGTTTGTTGACCTGTTTGGGGTTGTGTTGATGCTCCAAACAACTGACGACGGCTCCTCTTCCCAGCATCCGGCTGCTCCGATAAATGGAACCCGGAGTCTTGGTTTTATACCTCTGAATAGCTCCTGGTTTGTTCTCTCCACATGGCCGTTTGATTGGGGGTGTGAAACTGAAGCAAGGTCAAGCCGGATCCCGTTCTCCCTGCAGAATTTCTGCATGTCACCGAGTGAAAAGTTGGCCCCCTTGTATGTGATGATGATGTGAGGATACCCAAATCTGTATATGATTTTCTTCACGAACTTGAGTGATGTTGTTGCTGTGCAAGTGTTGACAGCTTGAACCTCGACCCACTTTGTGAACTTTTCCACTGCCACTAGGTGATGTGTCTTTTTGTCGGGTGATGGTTGGAAGGGTCCTACCATGTCCATACCCCATACTGCGAAAGGCCATGTTATTGGGATGGTACTTAAATCTTGAGCCGACACGTGAATTTGTCTTGCGTAACGCTGACATCCATCGCAAACCCGGGCTATATTATCTGCTTCTGCCAAAGCCGTCAGTCAGAAGAAACTGTGTCTGTATGCCTTGGCTACCATTGATCTTGTTGATGCGTGATGTCCGCAATCTCCTGAGTGGATTTCCTGTAGGATTTTCCAGCATTCCTCTGGAGAGACACATCGGAGAAAAACCCCTGACGTGCTCCTCTTGTGTAGCTCTCCATTGATGAAGACATATGATTTAGCCCGGCGTACAATTTGTCTTGCTAGTACTTTATCTTGTGGTAGCTCTTCTCTCAGTAAATAAGCCAGATACGGCTCTGTCCATGACAGGATTTGGTGTAAGGCGGCAACCACCTGAGATTTTGGGTCATCTGGGACTGCTAGCTCTTCTTCTGTTGGAAGCATGACTGATGGATGATATAATTCGGATTTGAACACATTGGGTGGCACCGACTCTATCCTAGAGCCGATTCTGGATAAGGCGTCAGCTGCCTCGTTCTTTCTTCTGTCTATGTGCTCCACCTGGTACCCGGAAAAGAACCCGGCTACCCTGTCAACTTCTCTTTTGTACGCTGCCATATTGGCGGCCTTTCGATCCCATGTCCCTGATACTTGTTGAGCGACTAGGTCCGAGTCACCATAGCACATGATCCTCTTGATGTTCATCTCCTTGGCGACTCTCAAGCCGTGTCAAAAAGCTTCATACGCAGCAATGTTGTTTGTGCATGGCTCAAAGTGTATCTGTAAGACATAACTTAACTTGTCTCCTTTTGGCGAAGTTCAAACGATGTCGGCTCCCGATCCTCCAAACTGCTTTGACCCGTCGAAGTGCATAACCCAGTGTTTGAGACTCAGTGCGGGGGGTAAGGGGTCAAACTCGGTCCAATCGTTGATGAAGTCAGCTAGAGCTTGGGATTTGATTGTTGTCCTCGGCTCGTAATTGATGTGATAAGGCCCCATCTCGATTGCCCACTTTGCTACTCTGCCTGTTGCTTCTCTGTTTCTGATTATTTCTGCCTAGGGAGCCGCACTAACCACTGTTATGGGATGTTCTTGGAAGTAGTATGGCATTTTCCGGCTTGCCATGAAGACTCCAAAGACCAACTTCTGCCACTTTGGGTATGTCTGCTTTGACTCGGTCAGGGCCTCACTTACGTAGTAAACCGGCCTCTGAATTGGGTACTCCTTTCCTTCTTCTTTCCACTCTACAACAACCACGACACTAACAGCTCGTGAATTGGCAGAGACGTATAACAACATTGGCTCCTTGCTCGTTGGAGCTGCTAAGACTGGTGCTGTGGACAGGGTTTTCTTCAAATCTTCAAAGGCATCATCTGCTTCTTGATCCCACATGAATTTGTCTGACTTTTTCAGTCACTTGTAAAGTGGGAGTGCTTTATCTCTCATCCTTGTTGTGATGCAACCCGTTAATTTCTGGACATCGTTTACGCACTCCGGCTTTTTAAGGTTCATGATCGCCTTAATGTTTGCCTCTATCCCTCTCTTAGACTATGAAACCCAGCAGCATGCCTGATGGAACTCCAAACACACACTCGGTCGGGTTTACCTTCATCTTATACTTGCGGAGATTGGTGAAGGTCTCTTTCAGGTCTTCTAGTAGTGACCCGGCTTTCTGTGACTTGATCACAATGTCATCAATATAAGCGTGCACGTTGCGTCCAATTTGACTCTCGAAACACTTCTGGATGCATCTCTTGTATGTTGCACCTGCATACTTAAGACCAAAGGACATGATTTTGTAACATAAAGCACCGAAGGGTGTGATTAATGATATCTTCTCCTGATCATCCACGTTAAGCTTGATCTGGTGATACCCGGATAAAGCATCCAGGAAACATAGCAACTCGCTGCCGGCTGTGGCATTGATTATCTGGTCTATCCAAGGTAGTGCAAAAGGATCTTTTGGGAAAACCTTGTTCAAACTTGTGTAATCAACAAACATCCTCCACTCTCCGTTTTTCTTCATGACGAGGACCGGGCTAGCTAGCCACTTTGGGTGCTACACTACCCTGATAAAGCCGGCCGCTTACAGGCGGGCTATCTCTTCTCCAATGATCTTTTTTCTGTCTGCATTGAAACAACGTAGACCCTGCTTTACTGGCTTTGCTGTTGGGTCAACATGAAAGTTCTGCTCGGCGAGTTCGCTCGGGACACCCGGCATGTCTGAAGGAGACCATGCAAAGATATCCCGATGCTCAAGGATGAACTCGACGAGCGCGCTTTCCTATTTTCGGTCCATGTGGGCCCAATCGTGTACTGCTTGGAGGAATCACCTTCGACAAAATAAACCATCTTAGTATCTTGAGCTAACCTGAATTTTTTTTCTCTTATTCGTAAGTCGTCTTATCCAGCACACGTTTATCAGTTGGGTCTACTTGAGACTTGTAGTACTTCAACTCTTCTTCTAAACAGGCATGGTCTGCAATGATGGCACCGCCTCTGTCGCACTCTATTACCATGTCTTTGCTTCGTCGACCGTGATGGTTCCCTGAGGACCCGGTATTTTCAATTTGAGGTATACGTAACACGGTCTTGCCATGAACTTGGCGTAAGCTGGCCTTCCGAACAAAGCATGATACGGGCTCTTCGAATCAACATCCTCAAATGGCAATTACTCTGATCTGTATTGTTGCTTGCTTACTCCAAAGGAACCTCCAAGCTGATTTGGCCTATTGGGTGCCGACTTTCCTGGGACTATGCCGTGAAAAATTGTTAAGGTTGGTGTAAGCCGGCTTACAGACAGACCCATCCTCTTGAACGTCTCCAGGTATAAGACATTGATGCTACTTCCTCTGTCCATCAGGACCTTGTTTAAACGGAACCCGTCCACCGGAGGTGCAACGACTAGAGCTAGGAGCGCCGGGTGTTCTATCGCTGGCGGGTGATCATCCCTGCTCCATGTAACTGATTGTTCAGACCACCTCAAAAATCTTGGCAAGGCTGTTGCTACGGCATTGACAGCTCTCTCTTTTAACTTTTGTTCCCTTCTGGACGTGCTAGTGGTGAACACATGATACTGACCCTGACTGTGAAGCTCTTTCGGGTTCTGTTGATAGCCTCCTCCTTGGTTCTTACTTGACCCGGCGTTGTTGTTCGATGGTCCCTGATACCCGTACCGGTTATTCTGATGGCCGGGTAACCATCGTTACCATAGTTCTCGTTGAAGTTACCCTGATTCCGCTCTATGACATGTTCGTGTCTCATCCACTCTCTTATGTCTGCGCACTGGGACAGCGTGTGGCTTGCTGGTTTACCGTTCTTGGAGTGTCTCGGGCACGCCATGTGTTATATCTCACTGATTTTTTGGCCCCCTTGCAGGGCCTTCTCTGAAATTTCCGCCGGGTCTTGGTCCTCTGTAACCTATTGATTGGGTGGTTCCAAGAAACTCTGAATTTCCTCACTCATATGGTCGCTTGTTATCATTTTTCTGATTTCCGTTTTTCTGGTCCTGAGCCGGGTTACGACCTGCACTGACCTGGTTGTTCTTTTGTTGCTCTCCCGTCTCACACGGTCTTTTGTCTGTAGCTGCGTACTTCTTAGCGATTGAAACCACTTCACCTATTGTGATATCCTGGCGAGATGAGTCTTCTCTCATGTGTCCGAGCTTATGCGTCAAAGAATCGAAACCGCAATGCTTTTCCATAGCTGTTATAGCCGTGTGTGCCGAGATGTTGGTGGATTATTCTAAGATCTCTGTGACTCGGGCTACCCACTGTCTTGCTGACTCAGTCTTCCTCAGAACACACCGATCTAGATCCGACTCGGTATATTGCTTCTTACATGTCCCGGCAATTTTTTGGATGAAAGCTGCCTTAAGTTCCTCCCACGAGTTGATGCTACGTGGTGGAAGTCGGTCAAGCCAGATCTTGTGCGCTCCTTCTGCCATCATGTGGTATAGGTTTCGTGCACATAAGTTTGCTGTTGCGTTTTTCATGTCCATGGCCATGCTATAGCCACTCAACCACGTCTCCGGGGTCATGTTTGGCTCATAGTTGACAATCTTGCTTGGCTCTTTGAATTTTTCTGGAAAAGTATCTGCTCTGATCGCATCTGATAAGCATTTAGGCCCTGTCAGGTTTGCCGACGAGCCTTCTCCCTGACCCGGCGCAGTCAAAGTTACGACGGGTCTGGGTTGAGCCACAACTCCAACTCCAACTCCGGCTTCTGGTACAACTGCTCCAGCGTCCGCGCGTCTTGCTCTCGAACTGTTGACTATGGACGGGGCAGCAGAGGCGGCAGGTGCGGCCACCATGCGTGGCGCGATGACTTATTGCGGATACTGTACGTCTTGTTGCCGGACTTTCCGGGTTAGCGGTCCAAACCTGTTATGAACTGATCTAGCTGCTACCGGCTCTGGCTGTCGGGTTCTCGTATGGCTTCTTACTGGTTTTGAATTGAAAGCTTGTGAACCCCGCGGGTTATTCTTCTGCTGGACCACGACGGTTTGCAGTAGATCAACAACTCTTCTTGCTTCTAAGCCGGCTGGTGAGTAGTCGAAAGGTATTTGCTCTAGGGCATGTGTCGCTCCAAATATATTATCAACCGGGTTATCGTAATGACCCTGAGGTGGATCAAACCTCGGTGGAGGTGGTAGTAGTTGATCGACGACCGCTACTCTGGCTCCTGTCGGGCTTCTTGCTGGCACTCCTGGTAACCCGCTCGGTGGCACGCCTGCTCCTGGCGCCGGGTTAGCCGTCGCTACTAGTACTGGTGCCGCATTGACTTGCGTCTGGTACTCCAAAGCTCGAGGTGCTATGGTATTTGTTCCTCTTGGTAGGTGAAGCCGGCTTCGGCGTCTTCTATTTTTTACAACAATTAACTCGTCCTTCCTTCTCTGAAGGATGTTTCTTTCTTCTAGTAAGCTCTGTTCTTGCTCAGCCACTAATCACTCTCTATCTTGTATACGCTGGGTTTCGTCTGCGCGCTCTTGATTCGCCCTTGCCACTGCCTGCCTTAACTCTTATACCTCTCTCATCATAGTTGTGCTAGTGCTTGTTACGTCTCCCATATGCTGCACCAGGTTTGCTGATGCTCCGGCGAGTGCTTGATGTTGCGAAGGCGGTGGCTGGACCATGTTGGCCTGGTTTGGTGTTGGCACCGGTGTTTGTGCAAGGATCGGGTTCCCAAGAGCTATCCATGCGGCTGCTACATGCGTCTGGGCCATAGAACTGAAAGTCAGTAAAACTCCTTCTGTATTGGGGTTTGGCGGTGCATAGCTCGCCACTGGTGTAGAGATTTGATGTTGATCCCAATTGTCTCTGTTCCGTCTTGCTGTCGCCTCAGCACTTGTCTCATCACTCACGGAAGCCGAAACTCCATCGGCCGGTGGTGCCCGGGTCACGACGTGAACCGTCATATGACGTACGGGTCCCAGTTGTGCCGGGTGATCTTCATCTTCAAGCCCGTCTCCATATCGATCCTCAAACAATGGTAAGATTGACTCTGTGTCTGTGTCTAGATCTGACATATTGGTGGGGGTGATAATGGAACCCTGCATAACTTGGATCGCCGACTCCCCCTCTTCGGTGGTGGCTTCAAACTCAGGCGATCCGACTGACTCTTCTCCATCCGTCTGGGCCATCGCAGTTGACCCATAATCTAACTCGAACTCCGGCTCGTATTGTTCTCTGTCGGCTCCGCTAGATCGGATCACACCGATGAAAACATCGATCTGCCAAAAGATAAGCATAAATCCGGTTTCCAATTGAATTAAAGGGCTTGCTTTGACCCTTAGGAGTAGGTAACCCGTTTGCTATCCTTATTTCTATTTCTATTGCATTCTATCTCATCGTATCTCATTGTGTTCTACGATCCTCTTCTGTCCAGCCGGAGTCGTCCACTATCCGCTCCCCTCCTGGAAGTGTGTAGATCTGGCCGATAGCTAGGTTTTCCATACCTCGTCCCGCTTCTCCTAAAAAAGTGATGCTCTTAGCCGCAGGCCCCATGGTGGGCGCCAACTGTCGTGGGATTGTCACGACAGATGTTTCCGGGTGGAAAATTTGAGATGAGGGGCATGGCGTCTTCCGACATCAGGAGCTTGTCTAGCGTGGCGTGGGGAAACAAGGGTTTACCCAGGTTTGGCCCCTCGTCTTGATGTAAAGACCTACTTCCTGCTTTTGCTTTATTGATCTGGGTTTCGAGAACTCGGCGCCTTAGCTTCCGGGTCTCGAGATTACAATGGTCAACGTGCCTATAACTTGTGTCTCTGGAACTTAGATCTATAGGAACCAGAAGACCCCTTTATATAGGCGGTGGGTGCTGGAGGTACAAAGCCATGGTCCGGATTCCTATCATACCCGGACTCTACTCTAAGTCCTCTAAGTCTTCGCTTTCCTTAGCAGGAGTCCGTCCTGTACTTGGTCTCCAACCTTCTGGATCCTTCTTGCTCGCGGGCCAAGGCACACATTTTGCATCGGCTTACGTGTGATGTACATGGTGGGTGTGTTGTTGGGAGACCCCAAGAGGAAGGTATGAAGTAGTGCAGCAGCAAATTTCCCTCAGTTATGAAACCAAGGTTATCGAACTAGTAGGAGATGAAGATTCCCCCAAGGTATCAACAACGCCACAAAAGAGCTTCCTGGTGGTTGACGTGGAGCCTGCACATAAACAATCAAGATACTGTAATGTACCTTCACTTAAAATATGGAAAGTTACCTGTGTATAGTGCAAATCACTGGATCGATTCGTTTGCACACAAAGTTTACGATGTAATATCACAACAAAGTATCAAATTTATTACACCGATGATCCAGGCCTGGAAAATATTCTTTTACAACTTGCATATCATAAAGCTAGCATAGAAAGAGTAAACAACGGAAATACATAGCGGTAAGTCTCCATCATCTTCATGTTGCCACAGCGAAAACATGTTGGTTGTTGACTCGAACCTTTAAACGAAACCTCACTCGTCATCTGAACAATCTGCAATAAGAAAAATATTGCAACAACGTGGGCCAGATTCCATTAAAAATGGAGTCTGGCAAGTGACACTATGGTGGACACTTAGTGGAAAAACTCTAATAACCTATATGCTTATTTGGCTGGTGGAGTTCAAGGCTATTTTGCATAAAGCCAGTTTTTCCTAACTCTTTGGATAACACTTTTCTTCTATTCGAGACATTCGTGGCATGAAAACCACTGTCTCATTCTACCCTTGTTCACCCATCAAGTTTTATATTTTTTAAGTTGGAATGGTGGAATCCTCCGTTGACGTCCGTGATCAGCTGCTCAAATTGTCCGTACCGGGGACACGGCTAAGCACGTTCACCATTGTACCCATTCCACCCAAACTATCCTATACACTATGGAAGTGTTAAGGAAAAGGAGAAGAATGAGACGAGATCTTTCATAAGCATTTTCCCTCCCATTGCCGGCCTGACACGTTCCACCTACATTTCTCTACCACCACCTGTCAAGCCAGTGCGAGTCCACGCAACTTAATTGATCAAACCAGAGCCCGTATTGGCAATGGCTACACGAGAAGCAAACTTCACTTGGAGTTCTTCAGATCCCTTTGTTCCTGGGTGGCCATCCACAAGTGAATATCCCACCGGTAAAACCCCTGGGGACAACACTCAACTCATACAGCCAAGCAACCAATTCCACCCTGGTGTTTGATTATAACTTAGTAGAATTTAACATTTTATCGAAATAATTTTGCATAGCATCACAATTCTACTAAGTATTTTATAGGAACCTAGACACACGAATAAGGGAGTCTAAACATGGCTTGCATAGCAATACTATCCTACACTACCTGCTCAGCACTCTGTAATGTACCTGCATTTCAAATATGGCAGGTACCTGTGTATAGTGCAAACCACTGGATCGATTCATATGCACACACAGTTTTCGATGAATATCACAACATTGTATCATTATTACATGATTAATACAGACTTGGTAAAATAAATAGTTTGATACATCTTTGCATAGCTTAAACCTAGCTCAAAACAATAAAGCAGCGAAAATAAACCTTCAGTGAGCCTCCAACTTCATGATACGCCACAGGCGAAAACATGTTGGTACAGACTCGAAACCCAAACATAGTCCTTACTCTTCGTCAGGAATTTCTACAACAAATAATAATTTGCAACAGAGTGGGTCAGATTCCATTTGAAATGGATCTGACAAGTGACCCTATGGTTGACACTTAATGAAATAACTCTATAGCCTATATGCATATTTGGCTGGTGGAGTTCAAGGCTAATTTGCATAAAGCCAGATATTCCTACTCTTTTGAAAAAAAAACTTAACATCATAATTGGAAACACTGGGTAACCCAAGTGAGCCAAAAGATATCCCATCCTTTGGTGCACCCTCAGGTGCAAACCCCCACATTCAATGGTACTAAGTATAGTAGAAACTATCTTAGGTGAAAACCCCCATGAACATGGTCCTGAGTAGTTCACTGTTGTTCACTTATCAAAATTTTATTAAGAAATTAGAATGTTGGGATTCCTCTGTTGTCCTTGATCAGCTGCAGTCTTCACTTGGAAATCTTCTCCTTGAGTTCTTCACTTCCTTCTCCCTTTATTCCTCACATCCATTTGTTCCTGGGTGGCCTTCCACAAGTGTGCTCTCAGGTGAAAACCCCCACGTTCATTATCCTAAGTATAGTAGAAACTATCTTAGGTGAAAACCCTCGTGGACATGGTCCTGAGTAGCCACTCAACATAAACGAAACAACCATTCCACACAGATGATTCATTAACTTAGTGGATGTGTACTCTCAGCTGAAAACCCTCACATACTATGATCCTAAGTATAGTAGAACTATCTTAGGTGAAAACCGTCATTGGCATGGTCCTGAGTAGCCACAATTAACATTTTGTAAAGTCTTTCATCAATTGCATAGCATCGAAATTCTACTAAGTCATCTCATAGGTACCTAGACAAAATGGAATAAGGAATTCTAAAGTTAGCAAATCTACTAAGTCCTACACATGCATAGGAAAATAACTAAGTCATGCATTGAAAATACTTAGGACTTTTATGGGGTGTGCCACTTGCCTTGGCAACAGGGAGAGCAGGTGTAGCAGTTGCAACAGCCTTCGTTTCTCTCCAGAATTTCTAACAAGTCAAACAAGCCACAAATAAACATACAAGCATAAATGAAACTCTTAGAAAATATGAAAAGTATGAGATGCAACAAAACACCCACAGTGGACTTAGCCATAATTACTAATCCATTCCCCTAAATAAATTAAACACTAAGGACTTAGCCATAATTACTTAGGACTTGGTTTATGTCCAAAGTGAAAGAATAGGAAGACAGGAAGGATAAAGGAGAAAGGTGTGGTTGGTCTTCCAACCTTCCTCCTTAGTATGATGTCTTCATTGACATTTTGTGAACTTGACTGTTTTTCAAACTTTGGTTCTCCAGACTTGATTGTTCTTCGGACTTGATGATTTTAATATCATCAGGGCTGGTCTTGAATATAACTTAGCAACCATGAAGTGTAAGAGAAAAAGAGAAAAGAAGAGAGAAAGACTTAGTGAATTAAAGGGGTTGGTCTTCTTGAAGTTTCTCTTGATTTTCTTCTAAGTGTTTTACTTCTTCGAGATGCCTCCGGAGTTTGTTTTCTTCTAAGTCTTCATTGGTCTTCTAGCTTCATGTTGAGAATCCCAAGTGTGGCTAAGTGTATAACACTTTACCAAAAACTTTATGTCAAAAATATCCTAGGTTAGAGAAAAACAATAACTAATAAATATGGTATGCATGCAATGCAAAATTTCTAAGCACAACACTTATAAAAATAAAACAACTAAGTTTTCTAGATGCTAAAATTCTCTAAGGAAATGATCTAGCATTTTTAAGGTGTCGTAATCTTTCTAAGGAAAAGTGTTGTCAATTATTTATCAAATTTTTTCTAACAAAGAAAAATGCTTTACTTGAAGGGGCAAAATGTTTCTAAGTACTTTTGTTGCTAAATTGATCAAAATATGACTAAGTCATTTTATTATTCGAATAAATATAGAAAATAATTTTAATCAATTTTAGTTATTAAAATATAACCTAAAAAGCATTTAATCAATATTAATTACAAAACCATAGAAAATTATTCTACAAAACATATTTGAGTATTCCTATGGCCAGTACTTAGACATTCAAACTTTATAGCACAAGAGTTTGATAAATTTTAAATTTTAAATTTGAAGTTATGTTTTTTTTAACACCTTGAAGTTTCAAATTACCATTAGTGCCACTTTGAATTTCAACAAATTTTAATTCGACAAACCATAAAAGTAATGAGTCCAAAAGTTTCTACCAGTCATAAGCTTTCCAAAAATATAAAGTTTGCAATTTTGGACTTATGGATTTAAATAGAAGTCAAATTCACTCAGACACTTAATTTGAAATTTTGAATAATTTAAACTAATTATAAACATAAATCTAATAATTCCAAAATTTTCTACTGGTTCTAAGGATTCCAAATATACAAAAATATTTCAAATTGGCTAAACAGAGAAAATGAAATGATAAAACTAAGTGTAGGGGCTTTTCTACAAAACTACCGATTTAATCTAAATAAGAAAATCCTTTTCCACGATGGAGCTGACTGTGCATGCTGACTGGGCGTCGATGTGGAGTGATCTGATTCGCCGGTACTGATTCGAATAAGGAAACAATTAACAACCGCTGGATCTTGATCTAAGGGTCTGGATTTGTTGGACCTAATTCGGGCGGCGCCAGTGGCTGGAGTTGCTGCGGGAGCGGCGGTGCCATGGACGGAAAACACGAAAGTGGCGATACGGTGGGTTCGGGATAGGGCATGGGTACCTGGCGACAGAGGAGGACGAGGCGGTGTCTATGGCATGGTGGCGGTGCTCGGCGCGTCGTCATCTTCTCCAAATCACTCGCCGGACTTCAACGGAGCGGTGGCGAGCTTCGATCGTAGACGAACGGCTCGATCTGATGTGGGAAAATAGGGGAAACTATTCACGGAGATGCGCAAGGAGTAGGCAAGAAGGATGGGGGCAACATGGTGGCTTGGGGTCGCCGGTGCTTACCGGAGTTTGATGGAAAAGGAGGCGGTGACTCGGGCTATTTATAGGGGTTCTCTATTGATCTTATTCCGCAAGAAAACGGGGCGGTTGATCGTGTTTGAATCGGACTCCACCGGAACGAAATCGTGTTCTGTTGAGATAAGGGATGAGCGAGATTATTTGTGTGTCCCGCCGGTCAGAGAGAGAGAGAGGGAGACGCGGGCTGCTGCTGGGCTCTTCTATCTGCGCGCGCGCGAGGGGAGAAGTGGGCTTCGGCCCAGATAGCACGGAGACTATATTTTTGTTTAAATTCCCTTTTCCATTTCCTGTTTAAAACTTCTAATCAATAATTATTTTTAAACTTAACCAAAACTTTTCAGAAAAAATTATAAAAATATGTTTTGGAAAGCATATAAAAAATAGAACCTTTTGGTAGTATTCTTTCCCAAAAATAAAATTAACAAATTGGACAATTATAAAAGATTCCAATAACATATTTATGGAAATAAATCCTATTTAAACATATAAGTGAATTTTAATTTAAACCCTTTGTGATTTAAATAACATGGTGAATGATGAGATGCATGAATGCATGAATGCATGAATGCATGAATGCAATGCTTGAATTTTCTTTTCAAAGCAAATACATAATAGTTTTCAAAAGTTTTAAATTTTTCTGATTTTTCAAAATTTGTAAGAATCCAGAATATAACAGACTACCACCCTTAAAAGGAATCTCGTCCTCGAGATTCGAGAAGGCTAGCAAAAGGTTGTGACTGGATATCTGGCTGCACTACCACCCTTAAAAGAAATCTTTGTTGGTAGTGAAAACTTGATTCAGAATGTACCGTTCACTTCTTCTACACTGATGCGGTTCACATATCCTTTATAAAAGGATTTGACTTTGCAGCTTGTTCGGCCTTCTTCTTTGCTGGGCACTCATTGGCGTAATGACCCATTTTCTTGCATTTGTAGCAGAGCACCTTGCTGATATCTGGGTTGAGCCACAACTCCAACTCCAGCTTCTGGTACAACTGCTCCAGCGGCCGCGCGTATTGCTCTTGAACCGTTGACTATGGACAGGGCACCAGAGGCGGCAGGTGCGGCCACCCTGCGTGGCGCGATGACTTGTTGCGGCTACTGTACTTCTTGTTGCCGGACTTGTCGGGTTACCGGTCCAAGCCTGTTATGAACTGATCTTGCTGCTACCGGCTCTGGCTGACGGGTTCTTGTACGGTTTCTTACTGGTTCTGAATTGAAATCTTGTGAACCCCGCGGGTTATTGTTCTGCTGGACCACGGCTATGCGCAATAGATCAACAACTCTTCTTGCTTCTAAGCCGACTGTTGAGTTGTCGAAAGGTATTTGCTCTAGGGATGTGTCGTTCCAAAAATATTATCAACTGGGTTATCGTAATGACCCGGAGGGGGATCAAACCTCGGTGGAGGTGGTGGTAGTTGATCGACGATCGCTACTCCGGCTCCTGACGGGCTTCTTGATGGCGCTCCTCGTAACCCGTCTGGTTGCACGCCTGCTCCTGGCAACGGGTTGTCGTCGCTACTGGTACTGGTACTGGTGCCGCATTGACTGGCATCTGGTACTCCAAAGGTCGAGGTGCTATGGTATTTGTTCCGGTTGGTAGGTGAAGCCGGCTTCCGCTTCTTCTATTTTGGACAACAGTTAGCTCGTCCCTCCTTCTCTGAAGGATGTTTCTTTCTTCCATTAAGCTTTGTTCTTGCTGAGCCACCAATCGCTCTCTATCTTGTATACCCCGGGTTTCTCTCTATCTTGTATACCCTGGGTTTCGTCCGCGCGCTCTTGATTCGCCCTATCCACTCCATGCCTTAAGTCTTCTATCTCGCTCATCATAGCCGTGCTAATGTTTGTTATGTCTCCCATATGATGCATCGGGCTTGCTAATGCTCTAGCGAGCGCTTGCTGCTGCGAAGGCGGTGGCTGGACCATGTTGGCTGGGTTTGGTGCTGGCACCGGTGTTTGTGCCAAGATCGGGTTCCCAAGAGCTATCCCTGCGTCTGGTACATGCGTTTGGGACATAGAACTGAAAGTCGGTAAAATTCCTCATGTCTTGGGGTTTGGTGGTGCATAGCTCGCCACTGGTATTGTTGTCGCCTCAGCACTTGTCTCATCACTCACGGTAGCCGAAACTCCATCAGCCGGTGGTGCCCGGGTCACGACGTGATTCGTCATATGACGTACGGGTCCCAATGGTGCCGGGTGATCTTCATTTTCAAGCTCGTCTCCATATCGATCCTCGAACAATGGTAAGATTGACTCTATGTCTGTGTCTAGATCTGAAATATTGGTGGAGGTGATAATGGAACCCTGCATAACTTGGATTGCCGACTCTCCCTCTTCGGTGGTGGCTTCAAACTCAAGCGATCCGACTGACTCTTCTCCGTCCGTCTAGGCCATCGTGGTTGACCCGGTCTCTGACTCGAACTCCGGCTCCTACTGTTCTCCCCCGGCTCCGCTAGATCGGATCACACCGACAAAAACATAGATCTACCCAAAGATGAGCATAGATACGGTTTCCAAGAAATCTGCCTCTTATGTCCAGTCGGAGTCATCCACTATCCGCTCCCCTCCTGGAAGCGTGTAGATCTGGACGATAGCTAGGTTTTCTATACCTCGCCGCGCTTCTCCTAAAAAAGTGATGCTCTTGGCCGCAGGCCCCACGGTGGGCGCCAACTGTCGTGGGACTGTCACGACAGATGTTTCCGGGTGGAAACTTGAGATGAGGGGCATGTCGGCTTCCGACACCAGGAGCTTGTCTAGCGTGGCGTGGGGAAACAAGTGTTTACCCAGGTTTGCCCCCTCGTCTTGAGCTAAAGACCTACTTCCTGCTTCTGATTTATTGATATGGGTTTCGAGAACTCGGCGCCTTAGCTTCCGGGTCTCGAGATTACAGTGGTGCACTTGCCTATGACTTGTGTCTCTGGAACTTAGATCTATAGGAACCAGGAGACCCCTTTATATAGGCGGTGGGTCTCGCTGGAGGTACAAAGCTGGGGTCCAGGTTCCTATCATACCCGAACTCTACTCTAAGTCCTCTAAGTCTTCACTTTCCTTAGAAGAAGTTCGTCTTGTACTTGGTCTCCACCCTTATGGATCGTTCTTGCTCGCGGGCCGAGGCACATGTTGCGCACAGGCTTACGTGTGATGCACATGGTGGGTGTGTTGTTGGGAGACCCCAAGAGGAAGATATGAAGTAGTGCAGCAGCAAATTTTCCTCAGTTATGAAACCAAGGTTATCAAACCAGTACGAGATGAAGATTCCCCCGAGGTTTCAACGGCGCCAGAAAAGAGCTTCCTGGTGGTTGACGTGGAGCCTGCACACAAACAATCAAGATACTTTGCCCCAACTTAACAGTGAGGTTGTCAATCTCACCGACTTGTTGTAACAAAGGGTTAAACGTATGTGTGGAAGAAAGGTGTTTGTTTGCAGAAAGTAACAGGCTTTCAGTTGTGGTTTTATCAGATTAAAGAGAAGGAATGGGTCCACCATTCACTAGTTGTGTCTCTCCATAAATAATAATAGCATTCATTCATGCGTGGTAAACAAATTACAACTGAGCAATTGATAGAATAATGATGAGCAAACCAATGCATATACTAACGTTATGATTTCTAGTGTGAGATTAATTCCGGCATTAAAACAATATGCATAGACCGTTCCAACCGCATGTATGACTAATAATCCACCTTCTGGTTAGCGTTCGCACCCCTTTCAGTATTAAGTTGCATGCAAGAGATTATCGACTTAAGGATTGTGTGTAAAGTAAGTAAGTAACATCATCCTTATACAAAGTACTATTGTTTTATCCCTAGTAGCAACGGTACATCTATAACCTTAGAGCTTTCTATCACTGCCCCAGATTTAATAGAGACAAGAACCTACTATCGAGCATAAATACCCCCTCTTGGAGTTACAAGCATCTACTTGGCCAAAGCACACATAAGTAACGGAGAGCATGCAAGATCATTAAATAGCACACACATGATATATTATGAAGCAATAACTTTAATACTCAATATTCAACGGACCCCAGCAAACACAACATGGAGAATTACATAAATATGATCTTGATCATGATAGGCATCTCACAAGATCTAAACATGATAGCACAAGAGGAGAAGACAACCATCTAGCTACTGTTATGGACCCGTAGTCCAAGGGTAGACTACTCACGCATCAGTCCGGAGGCGGTCATGGCGATGTAGAGGCCTTCGGGGACGATTCCCCCTCCCGGTAGGGTGCCGGGGAACAGTTCGAATTGGTGTTGACGACGGCGGCGGCTCAGGACCTGTGGAGGAAATAATGAATATCGTGCGATTTTTAGGTTTTTGGGGGGGGGGGTACTTATAGGCCAAAGGGCGAGGTCGGTGGAGGGCCGAGACCACGTCACAACCTGCTCGCGCGGGCCCCTTGCTGGTCGCGCCACGAGGTCGTGACGGCCCCTCGGCCGTCCACTTCGACAAGACTTCGGTCTTCTCGAACCTTCATTTTCCAAAAATAATTCCAGGATGTTTGTTTTCGAATTCCGAGAATATTTCCTTAAGTACTTTTCTGAAACCAAAAACAGCAGAAAATAGGGAACTGGCAGTTTGGCATCTTGTTAATAGGTTAGTCCCAGAAAATGCATAAAACTATGTAAAATGCATATAAAACATGATATAACATAGCATGGAACATAAGAAATTATAGATACGTTGGAGACGTATTAATATCCCCAAGCATAGTTCTACTCGTCCCGAGTAGGCAAGAACGATAAAAGAAGAATAATTTCTGAAGTGACATGCTTAAACACAATCTTGATCACGTAATAATATAAGGCATGTAAACTGAGATCAAATGAATAAGGGCTGTAGTTTATATTGATATAAAATAAGTAATAAATAAATAAGTAGGTGAAGCAAGCAAAGCTTTCAATGATATAGTACCAGATATAAATCAACTATGCAAAGTAGATATTAGAGATGATTTAAGATTCAAGCACAATCAATATAATCATCTAATGCTTCCAACAAACATGACAACTTAATGAAAGGATCAAGTAAAGCAATATCAATATGCACGTAGAAGATCAATATTTATTTGTTCAAAAGAAACAAGCAAGCGTTCAACATTGGTTCCTGGCACCAGGATGTTATGGCTAAGAGAATGTTAATGGAGGTTTGGAAGGCCAACGGAAGAAAGTCTCACAAAGCTGCAGGTGATCATTAGACTAGAGAAAGTCTTATAATCGAAGCTATGCAAGGAGCAGTGATTGCCACACAATAGATGCACATAGAGCTATAAGTATATGAAAGCTCTCCAATAGAACTAGTGGGGGTGCATCAAATTTGCTTGCTCACGAAGACCTAGAGAACTTTTGAGTAGGCTCATCATTGGAATATACAAGACAAGTTTTATAGTGTAAAGTTCCCCAAATAATGCTGCCCCCTTTTTTTATTTCTTTCTTTCATTTTTTCTTTTCACTTTTTGTATTTTTTTTTCTTTTTCCGTTTCTCTTTTTGATGTCCTTTTAGATGACCTCCATGGCTCTTTTCACTTTTAGGGGCAAGCATCATAATATGATATATGACAGCACACTAATGATGATATAAGTAACTAATATGAATGTGACATAAAATGCATATGACACGGTGCCTCTACCAGAGTAGCAGGTTATGCAATGATCTAGCGTAACATGGGTAAAACCACACATCAGCTTCATGGAATCACGCAAAGAAATATATAAGTAATGAATGGCAACAAGTCATGTAATGTAAGATGGATGTTGCATGGCGATATATCTCAAAACAACTATGGAAATACTGTAGTAGGTAGGCATGGTGGATGTTTTGAGCAAGGTATTTGGCTTATGTGTAGGAGAAAAAGATGAAGATCTCCCACGAGTTTGGATGTACCCGCGAAATATGCACCAACTCTCAATGTGAGAAAGGGCAATGCAAAGTACCGAAGAGGCTATTGTGCACTAACCCTCTAATGAAGAGCACAAAACATTGTTATATTCTACCAGAAGCCTTTACGTTTACCCTTCTTGCTTGTCTTTTCCCTGGCATTCGAAATTCAGGTGAAACAGGTATTCCCTAACAAATATGGATAACTTTAGACACACGTACCTTTCAGCAAACTCTCTTGCTATGGCTTTTGCTACTACGGTGGCTGCTTCTGCTGCTCTGGCTCGGCTGCTGCTGCTGCTTCTGTTACTTCATTTGTGCCCCATCCTTCGTTTGTTACAAATGTAGAGGGGACTGCATTGTTGCAATTCTTTTGCATGTGCCCTAGTTCCCCACATCTTTTGCACGGACGCCTCTTTACGGCTCTACCATCTGCACCTGGTCGTACTCTATTTACCCTTGGCCTTCCAGGTGCTCTATTTAGCGCCGGAGGGTATAGTCTGAATCCTGGATGATACTCATTCCATTGCTCTTTTCCCAATAAAGCAGTCACATTATCAGAATATGCTTCCTTAAACTTGGAAACAGAGAAATATTCAGACACATATTGATCAACTTTGCCCAATTCGCCTCCGAGGTAGTTCATGAAGTAGACGACATGTATACATTGCTTGCCACTGAGCTCCCATCGCTTGCAACTACATTTCTTGTTTCCCAAATCAATTGTATACCTCCAAACATGGTCTTTGAAGGTATATGTCAGCTCAGCTAATAGGCCTATGCTTCTTTGCATTTTCATAAAACTCTGCATATTTCTTGCTCGTGCATTTAAATTCTTGATCACACTTGGGATGATGATATGGCAATCATATGAGTGTGTAATTCTATTGCGCAATGCCATCTTCTAGATTATCAACTGCCTGATGTTGTCAAATATTTCCTACAGCATTAGACCTTTCAGGTGCTTAATCTTTGCGTTGAAACTTTCAATAACGTTGCTTGTCACATAGTCCACCTTGCAAGATGTTCCAAATAAGCTTCTCGTCCACAGCTTTCCGTGATGTGCATCCAATTATGGTTCGATGGTGGGATTTTCATCAAAAATGGTCTTCAAGTGGTGTCTATACTTCTTCTCGCTGCATGTGTACGATGCTGGCCAAAGGTTTGCATCAAATACTTTCCCTTTATATTGCCTCCTGAAATTAGCAGCAAGATGTCTCATACATTACCTGTGCTCTACTTGAGGAAACACAATTCCTACAGCTTTCTCCAAACCCTTGCAAGCATCTGTATGGATAACATATCCAGCAGGGTCCCCTATAACCTTGTGTAAATTGCCCAGAAACCACCTCCAGCTCTGCTCGTTCTCCACCTCCACCACACCAAAAGCAACCGGAAAAAGCCAGTTGTGCCGATCAACTGCACAAGCAGCTACCAACTGTCCTTTCCATTTTCTAGTTAGAGCTATTGCATCCACAGCCAAATATGGCTTGCAACCCTTACGAAACCCTTCATGGCAAGCCTTGGAAGAGAAAAAAGCCCTCCTGAAGAACTTTCTTTCAACAAAACTTCCATTCACTTTGGACCCCACAACCATATTATTGATTTCGACCACACTACCTGGACTTGCCTTCTCCACCTCACATTTGAATGCGTACAACAACTGAAAGCTATCTTCCCATGCAGTACCTCTTATCCTCGCTAGGGCCAGTTCTCTAGCTTCCCATACCTTCGAGTAATTCAGAGACCCTGACAACTTAAATTTTGCACTGATTGCTTTGGAGAGTTCAGTTGCTCCAATGCTTTGGTCCTGTCTTAGCGCTGGAGTCATCTCACTTGCCAGCGACCCTTTGGTTTCTAAGTGGTATTTACGCCAGTCCACCTTAGGGGCACAAGTGTGCCCATACATGTTATACTTTATCTCTACCATGTTTTTCGCATCATGTCAGACATGAATCTTCTTTGGCACAAGAATGGCATGCAACTTCCATTTGCACCACTCATCTGGGCAGTGAATCGTATACCTGTCTTTCTGAATCTTCACAATGTCTAAAGTATTGTTGCCGAGGATACAGTACGTTGTAACTGCTAACCGAAGTTCATCCATATTTTTGAATCTTGTCCCTGCAACAAGCGTAGGAGCATTCCTATCCCATTCAAGCTTTGGCATGTCATCGCCATCGTATTCATCTGCAATCATCATGTCAGCGTTCTCCTCCTCCTCTTCAGGACTATCTTGTCCAAGCATAGCGAGAGAGGCCATATGGCGCAATTCATCCATAAACTGAGGAAACATCTTCTCATCTTCACGTCGTTCCGCAGCACACGATCGTCGGCTTCATCGTCTGAAAACATAGCATCTTCAGCATCTGCTGCAGTGGGATGACTTGAACAACTAGTGGAGGGCTGACTTGTACTGCCACTGGGCTGACTACGAGGTAATGGTGGAAGGTTTGCATTAGCAGCTGCCCCCTTTCCCGTTGAAGTCTTTCGCAATTCATGTACAAGTCGTTTCCGAACCACCTCAACCCTGATTTTACCGAATCGCTCAGTCACGCTGAGAAAAAATAAGTATGCAATTGCAGTATCATCGGCCAGTGGGATGAAACTGTCCTCCACAATTGACCAGTATTTGAGAACAACAGTATCAACCAGCCACCAGCTGTACAAGGCACACAAAGCATTAAGCAAATCCTTTAGATAAAAAGACGTTTCTACCACCAACAGGTACAAAAAAAGATCGCCTAACTCGTGATCGTCCTCCCAGCGACTGGCAAATTCGACTGACAAGCGAAAAGCGGTGTTCGGATTCATCCTATTGAACAAAATTCATGGCGATAAAGGTAAAATTGAAGCCGTATACAACTTCATACATCACGAAATCGAGAAAATCGATAGATTAATCGACATATTATGTACTTACTTCCCCATCCAAGTGTTATCTGAATCCGATTTCACTCAGTCCTCGCCTTTAAAAGGCGGAACGGGCGGAACAACGGGGCCTGGAACTGCCGCCATGGATGCGTCTTCCAAGCGGAGGTTCAGTGCACCACCGGCGGACGGGGCGGCGCTAGGGCGGCGGTGGTAGGGCGCGGGCGGCGTGTCCAATTGGGATTCGGGGGGTGGGGGGGTGGGAAGACGATGATTGAAACCTACCAACGGTCCAATTCAAAAAGTGCCGACCAAAGGAAATCCCAACCGAGCCTCACACTAGCCGAGCCACGGAAATTCCAGCCGAGCCGCGTCAGGCCCACCCCACCATTCAGGCCAAGTGCGGGTCAAAGGAGGTTGACTAGAGGGAAACGAGCGTTTGGGCATATGCGAGCAAACCAGGGCACATAACAGAAAAATAGCGCGGGTATGGCACAAACCGATAGAACTTAGCTAGGTATGGCACAGAACCAATTATCCCTAGAAGATAAGCCGGACTGGCAATAGCCTGGACCGGATCAAGCATAAAGACATGGGTCGGGTGACACGTAAGCCGGTGCGCAACGTGTGCCTTGTCCTGCGAGCAACAAGGATCTAGAAGGCTGAAGACCAAGTACAAGACAGAGTCTTGCTATGGAAAGCGAAGACTTAGAGGATTTAGACTAGAGTCCGGGTATGATAGGAACCCGGACCCCGGCTTTGTACCTCCAGCGAGACTCACCGCCTATATAAGGGGGTCTCCTGGTTCCTAGAGATCTAAGTTCAGAGACACAAGTCATATGCAAGTTCACCATTGTAATCTCGAGACCGAGAAGCTAAGGCATCGAGTTCTCGAAACCCAGATCAATAAAGCAGAAGCAGGAAGTAGGTCTTTACCTCAAAACGAGGGGCCGAACCTGGGTAAATGCTTGTTTCCCCACACCACGCTAGACAAGCTCCTGATGTCGGAAGCCGCCATGCCCCTCATCTCAAATTTCCACCCGGAAACATCTGTCGTGACAATCCCACAACATTATGCGAGGCGTTTCTTGGCATCGCCCCACATTGGGGGATATGGATACGCTGCTTCGTCATTATGGCCCCGGCAAGATCGGTTAGCAGGTCCGCTGCGGCTCCGGCTACTTTTATATTCAATCATCGGAGTCGGTGCAAGGATGGTGGGGACGCTGGTTCTACATCAAGGAATAGATTTCTGAAGATCGAACAACCGGACTGGAGGAGTTCAACGCCAATGTCAAGGTCTCCAAGAAAAGGTCATGGTCCCGCGGCCTGGCTGACACAGAAGCAGTGGAGGCCGAAGAACTGCGAATGAAGGTGGAGAAGCTGCAATTCGAAGAAGGTCAGGTTCTAACTAGTATCCACCTTATTTCCACCTTCATCCGCCGCCAAATCCAGCCGCTACAAGACCTCTCCCACCCGATGTGGGAGTACTCCGTCGTCAACGACTCCACTAGAGTCTCTAAGGTGGCATACGACACCAATGGACTCCTGCAAGTGGTGAAGATCTTAACCTCTGACAAGGATTTGCGGACGCGCGCCTTAGCATCTCCAATCAAACCTTACGACGTAGAACATCCTCGAGCTGAGGTGTGAGCTGCTACTTGAACTGCTGCTGGAACACTTTTGACTCACATATTCTAACAAACTTTATTTCTTCTACAAAGGGTCATATTGAACTTAAGAGTCGACCTCCTACTCCTGAAGAGATCAGACTCGACAATGAACTTCTGCAAGAAGTCTCCTCCTCGTCCTTCCCGGCTGCCAATTCCCAGTCGAAGGACGAAGTAGAGATGACTGATGCGGTGCCCATTGGAGGGAAGAGGAAGCGCATAGAGGGCGACGAAGAAATCTCGGCTGACTCTGCGGCCCTGAAGAAGTGCTCCGCGACACCTCATGGCAGCGCACAGGCAGCGACATCATCCGCGGGTGGATCTCTTTCAAACCCGCTTCTGGTGATCTCACTGAGAAGCCGACTGCCGGCCGCACCCGCACCCAAGCCAAACAATCCGTTCGCCTCCGAGTGAGTTTACTTCACAATGTTCTGATGTTGACGATATGTTTTGAACATTTATGCCTTACTCAAAATTTCCACTTGCTCTTTTCAACAGCTCCGACCAAGAAGATGACGAGAGGGTCCAGGACATTCCCGTTCCGGCGTTCACCAAGGTCTCGGCGACTGCATCGGCTCCCGCAATGCCTGGCGATTTCTCTGAGAATCCTGCGGAAGCGCCAGAGGTTGTGACGCCAGACACGACGGATCTGAACCAGTATGAGGTGGCTCATCGCACAGATTCAAGCTCATCTTCGTCCAGCTCTTCCAACCATGTAAGTAAAGCTTTAACGTACCTGCAGTTCTTTGTAGATTATCATCGGGTGCGCGACAGCGCTCCCGATAGGAGTAGCCCCCGAGGCTGCGATTAGCTCCTTGGAGGTGATCAGAGTCTCTTGCCTGAAACTTGTAAGGAAAACTTTTATAGTGGCTATGGACCAATTTGTGAAGGTTGAGGCTGACAACGCAGACCTTCGCAAACAGCTGTTGAAGGCTAATATATCTTAGTTACTTTCTTTTTCTTAAATTTATCAAGTGATAACTCTTGCGACCACTGATTCTGATTTTAACTGTGTCTAGCTGACGCTTCCGCTGCTAAAACTGAGGTGAAAAATCTTCAGAACCAGCTGAAGGAAATGCAGGACTCGACTGAGTCCCAGATTGCAGCTACACGTCAAGAGGGGGAGGGAGAGGAAAGGACTCGCCAAGCAGAATGTGAAAAGAAGCTTGTGGCGAGACCGTCCTCACTCACTCATGCCTTTGCAGGTAAACTGTCTACTCTTTCCTATGACATGATTTGGCATGCCTTTGTCTTCATTTTTGTTTAATAGATGAGGATCTGACAAATATTACTCTCTCACGGTTTGAGTAGTAGCACTGGATATACCGGAGCCCCCGAGCCCGACTACGACAGAGGATAGGATGTTGAAGGCGGCGGAGAATGTTGATACGCTGGGGAGTTGACTTGTTGTGCTTATGTCGAAAGCGGTGGAGTCGCTGACAGCCTTGCACATCACCGTCTTCCCTTGAGCTCCACTGCCGAAGACTCTGGATGAGCTGGTATCGACTTTCAACCCCGAAGCCGCTCAGCTGGACGACTTCATCCTAGAGCAGACGGTACGTGGCTCCCAAACCACTCTGAAGCTTCTACATGCACACGGGATTCAGGGTGACTTTGAGGGAGCTTTCTCGGAGTATCCAGAAGGACGTGTTAAAGCTTGCCTTAAGGAAGATAAGAGATTGGCGGGCCTGATGCTTGAGACGCTGAACAGACGGACCACGTCGCGTAGCGCCCAGGCAGCTGCGACTGCCTCTGGGAGTAGAGACCAATTATGAACTTATTTGAAGTTTGTCTAGGCATAACTCTAGTAACTTGTTGTAACCTTTTGAGAAACAAGTGTGCCTTGTGCACATGTGCATGTTTGGAAAACTTATTAGTTTGATAGTTGTTCTACTTTGCATTAACTTGTTTGAGTTTTATTACTCTGATGAGCCCCCGAGCCTACCACATCGGGGCTTTTAAGTATATGATGTCTGAGTTAGTGCGACTTTGTGCAGAATGCTCCTGCGGCTGCTCCTCCTGCGATCCCTTCATATGATCACCATGATATAGATATGGAGTGCTGGAAAGTCGATGGACCACAGCTAAACAAAACTGAGGGAGACCCTGGGTGTGCTTGCTATTATGAAATCGAAGCAACCAAATCCTCTTGAACGTGAAGACTTTATAATTGGTTAAATAGAAAAAGCAAACGAAGGACTGCTCTGTGAGTCGACTTCCAAAGAGCCTCCGAGTCTAACCGTTTCGTTTTTCAATGTTGACTGAAGATACTTGTTTTGCTGCAGGTGTTCAACAAGATGTGAATGAAAGTGCTGACGAGTGCAGGCGCGCTTTATCGACATCATCAATAACATTGGGCGAGACACCACTGTGGTCTGGGCGGACCGAGCAAAGGCGCGAGTACTACCTACTCTGCGTGACCGAGTTGGGCAGGTAGGAGAATTTGTGAAGATATGAACACAAGCCCTGGGAAAAATTCATGAAGCCATGTTTCCTTTGAACGACCAACCACGTTGCTTGACTGCCCTTCTGGCTAAATTTCATCATGAAGATCCATCCACGACTTCTTCCATCGTCAACTGGTGGCATGAGCGACTGCTACACTAGCGTTTGTTCATCTTCATCATCCTCGACTGAGCCTGTCCGACGTCGGACCTGGGATTCCTTGGGAGACTGCCCAAGCTGGACCAGTTATTATGCAACCTCACTATGACGTGACTGAGGGACCAGCCAACTGCATTGCAGCTTTGGTCGAGAGAGAAACTGACATGGAGCTGGATCATCGTGACTTTGATCCGGAGAACCAGGTTTGTGTCGCACATAGGATTAATTCATAGTGCATAAGTGTATATCAACATACCTATTGTGAGCTACTATGTAACTAAATTACTGCTGCCGGGACTTCCTATATACCCGAAAAACCATAAAATTTTGAAAAACAGAAAAAAATACTATTGCTATGGAACTTAATGAATTATATATGAATTACAGAGAATCATATAAGGGGAAAGTCATGAGAGGCGTGTTTGTTAAGTTGAATGCAATTGCTAAAATTTTGCTTAAATGCCATGATATAAATTGTTGCTCTAAACAGGAAATTAAACATATGAAATTCCAATGTGGCTTTAGTAAAGAAGTTTTAATTGTGAACTATCATTGGAACAACCATATTGACCTTGGATTTGAAGAAGTAGAACAATTTGTTCTATTTATGGGAGCTTATGAAATAGAATCCTTCATGTCAAAAAATTATGAAACCTGTGTTGCTTGTAAATCCCTTAAAGATTATGTCTCTTCTATCCTTGATTATTGCATAGAATATTTCAGCAATAATTGTTATATCATTGATTATAAAGAGAGACTCATTAATGCACAAGAATGTATCCACAATTTGCAGGAACCTATGGAAGAAGAAATTGCTGAACCTGAAAACTCATTAGATGAAAAAGCGGAGGAGAGTGAAGAACAAAAGAAGGAAGAATGGATTAGCTACCCATGCCTACCTTCTAATGAGAGTAACTCTTCATCCTTTACACTATTTGATTGTTCCCCATGCTTGCCAAAGGATGATGAATGTTATGTTCATGTGGATTCTCTTAAAATATCCCCTATGAGTAAAACTTTTGTAAATAATTATGCTACTGTTATATATGATAATGCATGCTATTTTGATAGAACTTATGATAATCCTTTATATGTCCCTAATTTCGAAATGCATAATATTAAACAAGTTTGCTTAGAAAATGTTTATGATAAAGCTCTAGATGATTGTCCTATGTTACTTGATAATATGAATTGTACTACTGTTGAAAATAGGATTGGAGAGGTCTTGACTTTATTTGAGAGTCCCATATCTCTTGAGAATGATCAATCATCTTGTTATAAAATTGTTACAAGTGGGTTTGAAGGTTTTAATCCACTATTATAGAGCTTGATAAAAATTATATGTTTGTAGATCATGAAAAGCATGTTTTATGTGATGGTTATGTTGTTGAAGTTATTCCTGATCCTACTGAAATTATTATGAGAGAGTAAAATATGGTTGTAGAAAATTTCATGGTATTAAAAGACCTCTCTATATGCTAATTTTTTTGAAGTTACTCTTGTTTTATATTTCTATGCTTGTCACATTGTTCTTTGTGAATTTATTTGTGTACAAGATTCCTACGCTTCTTGATGATCCTTTTGCTTCATTTTCTATTTTCATGAGAGCATCATTGAAACTATCAAGTCTAGCTAAAACGCATTAAAAAAAGCGCTTATGGGAGACAACCCATGTTTTATTTCTGTATTTTTTTCTTTTATTTTAGTCAAGGAGCATGCTTATCTCTCTGCCAACTCCTTTGTATCTTTATTTTATTACATAGTTGTGCCAAGTAAAGTCTCTAGTAGGAAGTTGATACTAGATTTAGATTTCTGTGGAGGAAAAGTTTTTCTGCTGATCACCTTTAAATTCGTAACTCTTTACAGATAAATTTAAATGACCTGGGATTTTACAAGCTTGATGCTCCGATACGTACGCAACTTTCGTTAGTTTTGAGTTTTCTGATCTGAGCAAGTTAAGTGTCTCGAAAAAATTCTTATTTACTGGATGTTCTATTTTGACAGATTCTGTCCCTGTTTTTTGCATTGTCTCTTGTGGACTTAAGCAAGGTTCTCTATCATGAAGGAAGTTTATGAGAAGATTGGCTTATCTGAGGATCTAGCCCATCTCTCACTCATAAGTGTGACTTTAGCAAGAATTTTTGGCTCAAGCTGAATTTTGAATGGGATACAAACCTGGATTTGATTAACATGCTGATTGATGCCAAGAGGAGATACAAACTTATTTGTTTCAAGGAGTCTTTGATTGTGGGATGCTGGAGCATTTGGACTCACAGGAATAAGTGCATTTTTGATCACCAGCCTATTGATCTGGATGTTTGTTTCCTTGATTTTGTTGATTCCTTTTCGCTTATTAGACATAGAGCCAAACCCTCACTTAAAGAGGGTATGACCCAATGGGTTGACACATTATGAACTTCTGTATGTTCTTGTATCCTTTATTTTGTTGAGAAAATAGAAAATTAAACAGTAGGGATTTTCCCTACTGTTTTGTGCCTCAAAAAAGAATTTCAAGGATCAAGAGAGAAGGATGATATGATGTGATCAAGAAGATGAACGAACCTAAGCTTGGGGGTGCCCCCGTGGGTCACCCTAGCATATTTCAAGAAGACTCAAGCATCAAAGCTTGGGGATGCCCAAGGCATCCCCTTCTTCATCAACAACTTATCAGGTCATCTCTAATGAAACTGTATTTTAATTCTGTCACATCTAATGTTCTTTACTTGGAGCGTATGTTTGTTTTCATTTCTGTTATTTTTATTTTGTTCTCTTAATAAATTGGATCCTACCATTCTTGTGTGGGAGAGAGACACACTCCGCTTTTTTTATGAATACTCCTATTCTTCACTTATATTTGTTGAGTATTCTTCTCTAGCTACTTTATGAAGGAGATATGCCCTAGAGGCAATTAATAAAGTGTATTCTTTATCATATCTCGTTTGTTCATAATAGGTTTTTGTGTCATGCTGGAACCGTATTAAGCGGAAACATTAATGCGGGTGTGATACGTAAACAACCAGGTCCCTAGTAGCCTCTACTAAGACTAGTTTCGTGGCGCGATTGATGATCAAGGTTTCCCGGTCATGGGGCATGGCGCCGGTCGGCAATGAGAGTCATATCGCTGGAGAGTGATGTGATGGACATACCCAGATTTGGAGAGCATAGTCGTTACACCTTTGACCGTGAGATCAACTCTTATTGATATTCCCCGAAGATACTTTGATTGCACCAAACGTCGTATCTTATTTAGTATGACAATAACGGTGATGCTTTTGGGTATTGGAAAGGAGTACTGAGACGAGGGGTCAAGAGCGGGATTTGCCAGTCCGCATAGCAGGATAGATACTCTCGGGCCCACTCGGTGAGATCATGTCTAATGAGCTTGCAAGCATGTGACTAGGTCACGGAGACATGAGATCATGAACGAGTAGAAGATGGCGTCGTCGGTAACGAGGTCGGGGTTAGGTATGGAGATATCTATGGAACGACGCTCGGACGTGCTAAGTATCGCTATGGCAAAAGGTCTAAGACTTTACGTTCAGGTTTGATAGATGAAAGTCATTCGTTATATCTCAGGGATTAATTCATGGGGTCCAGGCCTACGGATTAGTCGTTGATCATTGAGGAGTCATGATCATACCTGATATTATATCGAACCGCTAGGGTAACACACTTAAGGGGTTTCGACAAGACAACCGGAAAGGAAGGAGATCACCGGGAGCGTCCCGGGAGAGGTCCGATGGAGATCGGGCAGCACCGAAAGAGTTTTCGGAGCTAGGAAATATTATATATATTATGTTTGATATTAATTAGTGTTATTAATATGTAAATATGATTTTATATATTTATTTTCGAATTTATTAAGGCAGATTTCCCTAAATGGGCCTTCCGGACGAAAGAAGGCCCAAGAGGGGAAAATTCCCTAGGGGAATTCGGTGGGGGCCAGGAGGGCCGGCCTAGGTGGGCCACAAGAGGCCCACCAGGGGGCCGGCGCACTCCCTTGGCCGAACCAGGCTGTGGGGGGGGGTTAGTCCCACATTGCCTGGCTGGCAAGGTTGGCTCCCCTTGGGAGCCTTTATAAGAAGGGGCACCCCCAGCCTTTTAATTCACCAATTAATTTCGTATTTCTCTCTCGATCTCGTGGTTCCAAAGTCGGAGCCGTGTCGAGCAAGAGGAGTCGGGAATCTCCTCCACCAGAGCCCGCTGCCGCGCTGCTGGTGTTCCGGTCCAAGTCTTCCGCTGCTCGTCCTGGACTGGAGCTTCGGAGGCGTCGTCTCCACCGTACGTGTGCGACTCCCTGCGAGGTGTTGCGCTAGCGGTACTCGGAGGCCTGCCTCCTCTACACGACCTTGAGGTCGGCTACGTCGGTCTTCATCGACAACGTTTGTGCGGGAACGTAATCCCCGCTTTCGGTCTACAAGGGTACGTATTCCGATCTCCGTTCGTACTACTATATCTGCATAGAATAGATCTTGGCTAGTTTAAGGATATCGTTGCTAGGAAATTTTTTGTTTTCTACACACGATCCCCTTCAGTGGTATCAGAGCCGATCTATCTTAAGATATAGCTGTACGCTGTTAGAACCCGTGCTCTGCACGGGGGCACCGTTCCTGTTATTTGCTACCCTCTAGCGTGCACCTGTTGATGAAGCGGCCGGACCGACTTTACGCGTACACTTACGCGAGACTGGTTCCACTACTGACATACGGCTTGTACCGTATATGTGGCTGGCGGGTGACAGTTTCTCTCTCTTTAGTTGGTCTTCGCATTTTCAATGGAGGGCCCGAAAGGGATGCTTAAACATGCAATTATTGGATCGTTGTTGTGGTCATAAGATTCGTAGGTATGAAGCGGTTCTATTTACGAAAGCCCCAAGCCACGTAAAATATGCAAAAGATAAAGTAGAAGCGTCTAACTTTATTTTGCAGGGGCTATGTGATATGGTCAAGGTAGGTTTATTATATTGTTTATAAACTGCGGGCGCCAAGAAGACCATGGCGCAATGGACTATATCACATTGCATTACATTTGATGTTTTGGGTGCATCTTATTTTTGTGTGATTGTGTGTTACACGGCGGTAGCTGAATAAGATGATCCCTTCAAAATACCACTAGTGTTCTCCCTCCAACGCGCACCACCAATAAAGTTCTACGTTATGAGGCAGGCCGTGATGATCGGGTGTCATACATATCTTCGTTCGCATACGGTGGGTGTAAGCCATGTTGCACAAGCGTCAGCGTGGAGGTCTTTGGTGGCGAGCCTAGCATACTCAGAGGTATGGCCTCGGAACAGGAAGACCGAAAGGTCGAGCACGAGTCACAAAATTGGTGTGGCGGACGATTTTGTCTACTCCTGAAGTTGTGCCGCCGGCTTTGATGATGAGGGGTGGTGCAATGGATGGGGGTCGTGTAATCGCTTAAACGGCCAGGAGGGATGTTCGTTTGAGTGGGAGTTATGTCAGTTATTTTCTAAAATACTATAACTCAAAATTATTATGAACAAAGTCTTATGTTGTTGCAAATTCCATTGTAGATGTCTCATCCCTCCTTTAACCTGAACCTGTTCATTGAGAAAGAGAAGCTTAAGACCGATGGGTCTAACTTCGTGTCATGGTTCCGCGATCTGAAGTCCATCCTTGAAACCCACAAGGTGGCCTACATCCTTGATTCCCCCTTAGGTGATCTTCCCAGCACTGCCCCGGAAATCGAAAGGATTGTCCATGGGGTAAAAGCGGAGATTTCTTCTTATGTCCAGAGTGGCATGCTCTTTGCCATGGAGGCTGACCTGCAAAACCGTTTCATGAACAAGGGTGCTTATGAAATAATCACTGAACTCATGGTTGTTTTTGCACGATAAGTCAAGTCTGAGACGTACGAGGCAAATGTGCTTTTCTTCTCAGTCCAGATGGAAGAGCACGGCAATATCAGTGAGCACTTGGCCAAGTTGTTTGGCTGCACTCGACTTCTGAGTGATCTGGGAAGTGTGATCCCAGAAGAGTTGGTGATTGATAGGGCGCTGATTTCTCTGCCCCCTAGCTATAAGAACGCCATAGTGGACTACGGCATGAAAGGGACGTCAAAACCCCTGTCGGAAATCCTGAAGATGCTCGAAGTGGCCGAATTAGAAATCAAGCTGAAGAAGATGGAGGTAACCATCGGATTAACTGAGCGCAACTGCCCCAAGTATCTGGAGGATAGGAAGTCTGGCAAGACGGTCGACAAAGAGAAAGGTATATTTGATATACATGTTATAGATGTGTACCTTACATCCGCCCGGAGCAATACGTGGGTATTTGATACTGGTTCTGTTGCTCATATATGTAACTCTCAGGAGGAGTTACGGAATTGAAGGCGGCTGGCGAAGGATGAGGTGACGATGCGCGTCGGCAACGGATCGAGAGTCGACGTGGTGGCTGTCGGCACGCTCCCTCTGCATCTACCATCGGGATTAGTTTTGGTTTTAAATAAATGTTATTTTGTGCCATCCTTGAGTGTAAACATTATAAGTGGGTCTTGCCTGTTACAAGACGGTTATTCATTTAAATCAGTGTCAAGCAATTGTGCTATTTATATGAATGATATCTTTTATGTTGATGCTTGTTGAATCTCGATCGTAGTACTCACATCCATAACATAGAGGCCAAACGAATTAAGTGTAGTGACGATACCGCCATGTTTTTGTTGCATTGCCGTCTTGGTCATATTGGTATAAAGCGCATGAAGCGACTCCACTCCGATGGACTCTTGGACTCGTTGGACTTCGGATCCCTCGATACATGCGAACCATGCCTCATGGGCAAAATGACCAGGACATCGTTCAAAGGTTTCGTTGAACGGGCGTCGGATTTGTTGGGGATCATACATACAGACGTATGTGGACCAATGAGCGTTTCGACACGCAATGGTTATCGTTACTTCGTCCCCTTCACTGATGACTTGAGTAGATACGGTTATATCTACTTGATGAAACACAAGTCTGAAACGTTTGAAAAGTTCAAAGAATTCCATAGTGAAGTTGAGAATCAGCTTAATAGAAAAATCAAGCATCTCCGGTCCGATCGCGGTGGAGAGTACTTGAGTTTTGAGTTTGGCACACATCTGAAGAGTTGTGGCATAGTGCCCCAACTTACGCCCGCCGGAACTCCGCAGCGTAACGGTGTGTCCGAGCGACGTAATCGTACTCTGCTGGATAGTGTTCGATCTATGATGTCTCTTACCGATCTGCCAGTGTCCTTCTGGGGTTATGCGTTAGAAACAGCCGCATTCATTTTAAATAGGGCTCCGTCCAAGTCCGTTGAAACGACACCGTATGAATTATGGTATGGCCACAAGCCTAAGTTATCGTTTCTGAAGGTTTGGGGTTGTGAGGCGTACGTTAAGAAACTACAGCCCGACAAACTCGAACCGAAGTCGGAGAAAGTCGTCTTTGTAGGATATCCGCGGGAAACCGTTGGGTACACCTTCTACAACCAAGCTGAGGGCAAAACTTTTGTCGTGAAGACCGGTACCTTTCTAGAGAAGGAGTTTCTCGCGAAAGGAGTAAGTGGGAGGAAGGTAGACCTCGATGAAATCATTGATCCTGAACTCGAGATTCCGAGTGGCGCAACGGAAGCAATTCCGGAAACGTCCTCCGTGGAAGGAGTGGGAGAAACTGTCGAGGAAGATGTTCTACCTCGTAGGTCTGGTAGATCTCGGATCGCACCAGAATGGTATAGCAATATGGTTTGCACCGTCATGCTAGTCGAGCAAGACGAACCTACGAACTACAAGGAGGCGATGGAGAGTCTAGAGTCCGAGAAATGGCTTGAAGCCATTAAATCCGAAATAGGATCCATGTATGATAACCAAGTGTGGACCTTGGTGGATATTCCCGAAGGGCGCAAGGCCGTCGAGAATAAGTGGATCTTTAAGAAGAAGACTGATGCTGATGGTAATGTGACCGTCTATAAAGCTCGGCTTGTCGCAAAGGGTTTCCGACAAGTTCATGGAATTGACTACGATGAAACTTTTTCACCTGTAGCGATGCTTAAGTCTATTCGGATTTTGTTAGCGGTAGCTGCCTACTATGATTATGAAATCTGGCAGATAGACGTCAAAACGGCCTTCCTGGATGGAAACATTGAGGAAGAGTTGTACATGGTACAGCCGGAAGGTTTTGTCGATCCAGGAAGTGCTAACAAGGTGTGCAAGCTTCAGCGATCCATCTATGGATTGAAGCAGGCATCTCGGAGCTGGAATCTTCGCTTTGATGAGGTAATCAAAGGTTTTGGATTTATCCAGAATGTGGAAGAGACCTGTATTTACAAGAAAATGAGTGGGAGCTCGGTTGTGTTCTTAGCACTGTATGTTGACGACATATTGCTAATAGGGAATGATGTGGAACTTCTGAATAGCGTGAAGGAATATTTAAACAGTAAGTTTTCCATGAAGGACTTAGGAGAAGCTGCGTATGTTTTAGGCATAAAAATCTATCGCGATAGATCAAGACACCTATTAGCACTGAGTCAGAGTACTTATCTTGATAAAATATTGAAGCGTTTTCATATGGAGAAGGCAAAGAAGGGTTCTCTGCCGGTTATCGAGAATAAGATATTGCGTAAGGCGCAGTGTCCGGTGACGGAACTGGGTAAGGCCGAAATGACGAAACATCCTTATGCTTCAGCCATAGGATCAATCATGTATGCAATGTTGAGTACTAGACCGGATGTGGCATTAGCTCTAAGTTTGACAAGCCGGTTCCAGAGTAATCCTGGAATGCCGCATTGGGTAGCTGTTAAGAGCATTCTTAAGTATCTCAATAAGACAAAGGAAATGTTCCTTGTGTATGGTGGCTGCGATGAGGAACTTGGCGTAACGGGTTACGTAGATGCAAGTTTTTGCTCAGACCCCGATGACTGTAAGTCACAGACAGGTTACGTGTTCAAGGTGAATGGAGGCGCCGTGTGCTGGAGAAGTGGGAAGCAACCCATAGTCGCACAATCTACAATGGAGTCGGAGTACATTGCTGCCTGCGAGGCCGCGAATGAAGCTGTGTGGCTGAGGAAGTTCGTCATCGAACTTGGAGTGTTCCCGAGCGTGCAAGACCCCGTGATCCTCTTCTGCGACAATACGGGTGCCATTGCGAACGCCAAGGAGCCAAGGTCTCACTCCACCGCCAAACACATTCTCCGACGCTTCCACGTGATACGTCAGTACGTACAAGGAGGCGATGTGAAGATTTGCAAAGTGCATACGGATCTGAATGTGGCAGATCCGCTGACGAAGCCTCTTCCGCTTGATAAGCATGAACGGCACCAGTTAGCTATGGGTGTTAGGCTTTTACCAAGTTGTAATCTAGATTAAATTGTACTCTAGTGCAAGTGGGAGACTGAAGGAGATATGCCCTAGAGGCAATTAATAAAGTGTATTCTTTATCATATCTCGTTTGTTCATAATAGGTTTTTGTGTCATGTTGGAACCGTATTAAGCGGAAACATTAATGCGGGTGTGATACGTAAACAACCAGGTCCCTAGTAGCCTCTACTAAGACTAGTTTCGTTGCGCGATTGATGATCGAGGTTTCCCGGTCATGGGGCATGGCGCCGGTCGGCAATGAGAGTCATATCGCTGGAGAGTGATGTGATGGACATACCCTGATTTGGAGAACATAGTCGTTACACCTTTGACCGTGAGATCAACTCTTATTGATATTCCCTGAAGATACTTTGATTGCACCAAACGTCGTATCTTATTTAGTATGACAATAACGGTGATACTTTTGGGTATTGGAAAGGAGTATTGAGACGAGGGGTCAAGAGCGGGATTTGCCAGTCCGCATAGCAGGATAGATACTCTCGGGCCCACTCGGTGAGATCATGTCTAATGAGCTTGCAAGCATGTGACTAGGTCACGGAGACATGAGATCATGAACGAGTAGAAGATGGCGTCGTCGGTAACGAGGTCGGGATTAGGTATGGAGATATCTATGGAACGACGCTCGGACGTGCTAAGTATCGCTATGGCAAAAGGTCTAAGACTTTACGTTCAGGTTTGATAGATGAAAGTCATTCGTTATATCTCAGGGATTAATTCATGGGGTCCAGGCCTACGGATTAGTCGTTGATCATTGAGGAGTCATGATCATACCTGATATTACATCGAACCGCTAGGGTAACACACTTAAGGGGTTTCGACAAGACAACCGGAAAGGAAGGAGATCACCGTGAGCGTCCCGGGAGAGGTCCGATGGAGATCGGGCAGCACCGAAAGAGTTTTCGGAGCTAGGAAATATTATATATATTATGTTTGATATTAATTAGTGTTATTAATATGTAAATATGATTTTATATATTTATTTTCGAATTTATTAAGGCAGATTTCTCTAAATGGGCCTTCCGGACGAAAGAAGGCCCAAGAGGGGAAAATTCCCTAGGGGAATTCGGAGGGGCCAGGAGGGCCGGCCTAGGTGGGCCACAAGGGGCCCACCTGGGGGCCGGCGCACTCCCTTGGCCGAACCAGGCTGTGGGGGGTTAGTCCCACATTGCCTGGCTGGCAAGGTTGGCTCCCCTTGGGAGCCTTTATAAGAAGGGGCACCCCCAGCCTTTTAATTCACCAATTAATTCCTGATTTCTCTCTCGATCTCGTGGTTCCCAAGTCGGAGCCGCGCCGAGCAAGAGGAGTCGGGGATCTCCTCCACCATAGCCCGCTGCCGCGCTGCTGGTGTTCCGGTCCAAGTCTTCCGCTGCTCGTCCTGGACTGGAGCTTCGGAGGCGTCGTCTCCACCGTACGTGTGCGACTCCCTGCGAGGTGCTGCGCTAGCGGTACTCGGAGGCCTGCTTCCTCTACACGACCTTGAGGTCGGCTACGTCGGTCTTCATCGACAACGTTTGTGCGGGAACGTAATCCCCGCTTTCGGTCTACAAGGGTACGTATTCCGATCTCCGTTCGTACTACTATATCTGCATAGAATAGATCTTGGCTAGTTTAAGGATATCGTTGCTAGGAAATTTTTTGTTTTCTACACACGATCCCCTTCACTTTAATACTTTCAGCTCTTGTTTTTCATGCACCTCTTGTTCAGAGCTGTTAGTTCTCATATATTATACTCTCAGTGCTCACTGTTTAATACTTGGAGAGTTTATGTGTTTGGTTGGAAACATAAAATGCTAAATGTGGTAGATGGTATAAAAAATATATACATGCTCTTATGGATTGTTATCTTGTATGTTGTGGTGCTTGGCAATTGTTTTGAGCTCTCAAGTAGACCATGTTTAAGATTTTACATCATGAAGTTAAAACCTATTAGTGAGGAACTACCATAAAATTGCTGAAATTTGGTTTGCTAATCTATGTGGATCGTTCTGGTAGAAAGATATCATGAAGTTGGTACACAAATACACGAGTTTGTGCACTATGGAGGTACAAAGAGGCGATACTGCTCTGTTTTGGACTGATAATTGGCAAGACAAGTTGATGAAACTGTTTTTCCCGAGACTGTTTTTCTTTGTGTTGGATGCCAATGCATCAGTCAGAGAGGTCATGCGTACCCAGGACTTAACGCGGCTGTTTGAGTTGCCCTTGTCGCAGCAAGCTTTTGCTGAGCTCCCGGAATTACAGCGGGGTGTTTCACACATGAGGTTGAATGATGATAGCAAGGATAAATGGAATACTGTCTGGAAGGATGGGGTGTTTACATCACAAATGTATTATAAACATTGCTTCAAGGATGTGGTTGCTAGTAAGATCTATGCATAAATTTGGAAGAGTAGGGTTTTACTTCGGATAAAAGTTTTTGCGTGGCTGCTGGTGAGTGATCGTCTCAATACCAAGGACATGTTGAGGAGGAGACACTGGAATGTAACTGACAACTAGTGTTGTGAGCTTTGTACTTTGGGAATAACGTAGGACTGGTTGCATCTATTCTTCCATTGTAATTTCAGTTTGGGAATATGGAATTATCTGCAAATTCAGTGGGTATCAGAGGACACATTTGAGGAGGTTTTCATCCGAACCAAGAAGAAATTCAAGTACCCTTTATTTACTGAAGTTGTGGTGCTGGCTGCTTGGCACATTTGGAAGCAAAGAAATGATGATGTATTCAACAATGTGATGCCAACTTTTCGGTCCTGGAAGAATTGCTTTGTTCATGAGGTCACAATGCATGTGCATAGGGTGAAGGAAAATCATGTACAACAATAAAAACACTGGCTAGAATGGAGTGAGAGTTTACCTTGAGTTAGCTTGGTTTTGTAAATATCTGTATATAGCTCCCGGTGCTTGTAGATAGGTCTAGTGAGGTTAGTTATTTTCAGTTCTGCTTGTACTTCTGAAACAATGCCTTTAAATTCAATAAAATATTGTGGGGTGTAAGCATTATAGTCCTTATATTCAGAAAAAAAATGGTTTGCATGTTTGGTATCTCTAAGGTCTAGATATTGTCTAGTTAAAGTGTTTGAACAACAAGGAAGACAATGTAGAGTTTTATGATGCTTGCAATATGTTTTTATATACGTCTTGTTGTCATAGTTTATACTTGTGTTTGCTTCAAACAACCTTTCTAGCCAAAGCCTTGTACTGAGAGGGAATGCTTCTCGTGCATCCAAAATCTTTGAGCCAAAACCCCTGCCATTTGTGTCCACCATACATACCTACTACATGGTATTTCCTGCCATTCCAAGTAAATACTTCATGTGCTACCTTTTATTGAAAACTTATTATCACTAATTTATGTCAATGTTTATTTGCTCATTAGGAAGTATCTGGTGTTACGGATATCAACCTTGTCATTTGCTTTTAGACAAACTTTCACCAACCGGACTAGTGGCATATACACCGCTTATCCATTAATTTTGACAAAAGAGCTGGCA
Source organism: Poa annua (assembly GCA_026929855.1). Lineage (NCBI taxonomy): Eukaryota > Viridiplantae > Streptophyta > Magnoliopsida > Poales > Poaceae > Poa > Poa annua. The sequence continues at coordinate 101,782,186 of CM049427.1, forward strand.
AATGGGGTGCCCAGTCCCAATTAATTACAACTTTAACCGCTGCATTCTCTTCACATTTTTGCCCTGATTAAATCAGCCAAGCAATGATACTAGTTCTAAACTACATGTGTAAACAAAAGATAAAGAGGGATGATCTGCCTTGCAGGTAGAAATAACGTCCTTCATGGGAGCCGCTCTTGAAAGTCTGGTTGACAAGGGGGGTAGAGTGCCCATTACCATTTGTTGACAACGACAAACACCGCTGAAAACTTACTTTTATGCTCTCTATATGATTTCAAAAACCTATTAAACTAAAAAGCTCTAGCACATGCTTGTATCCTGTATCCCTCTGCGAAGGGCCTTTCTTTTACTTTATGTCGAGTCAGTTTACCTACTTCTTTCTATCCCTGAAGGAAACACTTGGGTCAACTGTGTGCAACAATTCATATATGCTTACTTATTGCACTTGTTATGTTTCTTTGTGTTAACAACTATCTATATGATATACATGTTCAAAGTTGAAGGCCAATGCTGAAACTTATATCTTCCTTTGTGTTGCTTCAATGCTCTTTTACTTAGATAATATTGCTTTATGAGTTAACACTTATGCAAATCTTATTGATGCTTATTTGAAAGTACTATTCATGAAAAGTTTTTACTTATATGATATAGTTGTTTACACCTTGTCTATTTGTTAGCAAACTATAGATCATTGCCTTGAGTCATTTCATTCATTACATGAGCCTTACATTATTATATGATCAAGATTGTGTGAAACCATGTCACTCCAAAAATCAGTCTTTTTATCGTTTTTGCCTACTTGGGACGAGTAGAAGTAAGCTTGGGGATGTTGATACGTCTACAACGTGTCAATAATTTCTTATGTTCCATGCTTATGTTATACCAATTGCTACATGTTTTGTATACACTTTATATGGTTTTTATGCATTTTCTGGGACTAATCTATTAACAAGATGCCAAAGTGTCAGTTCCCTGTTTTTTTTTTCTGTTTTTGGTTTCAGAAAAGTTGTTAAGGAAATATTCTCGGAATTGGACGAAACAAAAGTCAAAGTCCCTAATTTTCCCGGAACCATCCAGAACACCGAAGACGAGACGGAGGACGGGACCGAGTCGGCCTCATCAGGTGTTGGCGCGGCCCCACTTCTTGTCGCGCGAACGCATGATGACGGCGCCTCGGACACCCACCGACAACGCCCTTTCACCAATATAAACCCCCCGACACAAAAACCCTAATAAAATAGGCCATCTTCCACGAGAAGTTCCGCAGCGCCGCCGCCATCGCCGACATGTTTCGGGGGTCAGACGATCTTGTTCTGGCACCCTGCCAGGACGGGGATTGACCTCCGGAGCCATGTCTATCGACTCCACCGCCTCCACTTCGACTCCATGATGGTTTTTGAGTAGTTCCCCGATGGACTACGGATTCTAGCTGTAGCTAGTTGGTACTCTCTCTCTCTCATGTACTTTAGTACAATGTTCTCATGAGCTGCCTTACATGACTGAGATCCATATGATGTAATCGGTGTTGTGTTTGTTGGGATCCGATGAATTGTTTCATTATGATCAGTCTATTTATTGAAGTTTGTGAAGTTATTGTTGCTGCAATCTTGTTATGTTTAATGCTTGTCACTAGTGCATGAGTGGCATGATCTTAGATTAATCTCTATAGTTATTTCTTAGATTGTATCTACAAGTTGTATGCACATGTCATTGTCCGGAACCCTAGGACCCAATGTGACAATAATTGGGGAAGCCGAGAGGAATGGCTGTGATGTGAGGATCACATGTTTTCACCCAGTGTTACTGCTTTGCTTTGGTGCTCTATTCAAAGGAGCACCTTAATTACCAGTAGTTTCCCTTGAGGACCAGCTGCAAACGGGCTGGAAGGACAAAAGATGTTATCCAAGTTTCTCATTGCGAGCACGCACAACTATACATGGAAAACATGCCTACATAATTAATAATCTGGATATTCTAACTTAGTGCTATTTCAATTATGTCAATTTTCCAACTGTAATTTGTTCACCCAACACTTATTTTTGAGAGTTACCACTAGTGTAGATAGCTGGGAACCCCGGTCTATCTGTCATCATCATTGCTCTAAAGTCAACTCCACGCAAACAACTATTCTCTGGTGCCATTGTCTCTGTGTTACTGTTACTATTGCTCTCATATTACTGCTGTTTTCACATCACCCCTGTTACTAGTGCATTTCCAGACGCAGCTGAATTCCACTGTTAAGGCTTATAAGTATTCGTTGTATCCCCTTGTGTCGAATCAATAAATTTGGGTTTTACTTCCCTCGAAAACTGTTGTGATCCCCTATACTTGTGGGTTATCAATAGCGCCACGAGGGGTTAACTCGGAAAATCCCTTGGTAAGGTACCTAGGGTTGTATCGGCTGGAAGAGTAAATGGTCGTTGGTGAATTCGGACGACTAACAAGCAACGATTTACCTAGGTTCAGGCTTCCGGAGGATAATACCCTACTTCCTGCTTGTCTGATTATTGATATCGAAGTTACAAGGTAGCTACAATGGCGACCCGGCGAGTTGATGACTCGCTAGGGTTATGATGATGATATTGCGTGTCTCTCTATCTCCCTCCCTCCTGGCCATTATATAAAAGGCCAGGTCTCAGGAGTTTGAATACAAGTCAAATTACAAATATCACATGTTCCAGGTCGGCACGACTGCTTCTAATCTTGAGCCGCACTCCAACTTATCTGGGCCGCATCACTTCCATTGTATTATCCTGTACATGGGCCACCAGGGGGGCCTTCTAGTAGGTTAGCCTTTATTGTGACTCGGTGGAGTTGGCCCTCGTGGAAACTCCACGAGCGCGAGCAAAACGGACGTCGCAATGCCTGTGAGCCGACCTAGCGGAGCACCTGGTCGACGCCGTTGCGAGCGGCGTTACAGACGTTGATTTCCTTCACTGCGCGCTCGGTTTACTCCACCACAAGCTTCCCCGCCTGCGCGCCGTCTACAATGATGCGCCGTGTATGTAGCTCCTTTGAGGCGGCCGTCCGTGACCGCCAAGAATGACTGCCTCATTATTATCAACATCTCGGCCCTCGAGGCGGCCATCCGCGACCGCGCCTTCGAGCTGCTCCGCTGCACCAACAAGCTTGTTGCCGTCGCCATCGTCTTCCTGCGCTTCCTCCTCCCGACGACGAGGCGCTCTTCTCCGCGCCACGTGGGTACGCGCTGGCGGCCCTGATGGGAGTGATTCTTGCCTACAGCGTTTCATCCGGGCCCAACGGCTGCGAGATAGCACTCCGGGAGCTCGACGCGCTTATAATGTGGTGTTGCATTATTAGGGAACGCGTGACCAACGGTGGAATTTCCGTCACACAGCCGAGCATCCGTCTGACGCTTCATGACGGATCAGACTGCAGATAACAATACTTTCCCATTTGTTTACCCGCGTCCCATTTGTTTACCCGCGTCCGCATGTATGCTATTATTATATATGGAGAGACAACACTATTGAACTGTGAACCCTGGTCCTCTTCTTTAAAGTGATAAATACAACCTACTGCAAACTGCTTTCTTTCATTCTCTGCAAACAAACATGATTTTCCACACCATACGTTTAACCCTTTGTTTACAACAAGCCGGTGAGATTGACAATCTCACTGTTTCGTTGGGGCAAAGTACTTTGATTGTGTTGTGTAAAAGATCCCTGTTCGTTGTTGACACCGGTAGTGCGCCCTACCATCGTCAGCTTCAACAAACTTAAGAAGAGAACTTCACTCCTACTAGATTGCTAACTTGGTTCATAACTGAGAGAAAACTTTCTGTTGCACTCATCATACCTTCCGCTTGGGTTTCCCAACAACTCACAGAGTCATTAGACATCGACTCGGGCATCGTCCTGACAACGCTAGCCCCCCTGTCATACACACACGAGCCTCTCCCCGTATTAACGAACCCTGTGCAGGAGGCTGTTGCGCCGCTTTTAATGTCGAGGCGACTAGACGGCGCCACGCTTGTCATCACGCGTCGCAGACCAAAGCGACACCTTGAAATAACGTCGTCACGCTTCCAATGGCGCAGACGGGAAGCGACGCGTGCTTCGTCGGTGTCAATGCGTGGCCAGGCGAATCGGTGACGGCGGAAATGTAGGCCACCCAACCCCTCTCCTCTAGCCGCTTTAAAACCCGAAGCAGCACAGCCCTCCTCTCCTCACACCAACACTTCTCCATCTCCCCCAAGAACATAGGCCACCAAGGCGGGCAGCCCCGACGGGCAGCAACGCCATGAGCAGCTAGAGGAACTCCGGCGTCGCAACGAGGAGGCGGAGATGGCCAAGGCGTTCGAGCGAGCCATGTTGCACGAGGAGGCCGAGAGCGCTCCTCGATACGTGGTCTCGCTGGAGACCGCGCGACTAAGCAGCCACCACCAGCTGCTGGTGCCCAATGACGCCACCCTTCCAAACGGGTGGGTGAGGAGCGCCGCTAACATTCCGGTTACTCCGCGGCTCAGTAGCTAGGACTGCGTCAAGTTCGTCAGACACAAGTGGACGGAGATGTCGTACGAGGAAAAGCTCGACCCCAAGTACTCCATCGTGATGCCCTACTGGCACGCCGTGGTGGACAAGGAGTACGAGGCGCGTCGTAGCGGTCGACGAGAGCCAACGCCGGAGTTGTCCTCAACGGACGACCGTGACAGCGATGCCAGCGACGACGACGATGTCGAGCTTCCCGTTCATCCTCTACAACCGATGACGCCATCTTGGTCAGCTGCATCACCGTCACCGAAGAAAGGGGCGCCGCAAGCCGAAGAGGCTTCCCATCAAACACCCCACCGCGTGTCGCGACGGTGAATCGAACACGGCGTCGACAAAGCCACAAGCCTATGTCGGCTCACCCGAGCCTACGGGGCCGTTTCTAAAGGTTGTAGCTGATGGGAATGAAGATGAGCGATGGACAGAAGTGAGGTGTCGTCACATCCATGGCTTGGTTCGCATCTTGTTTCACTAGCCGAGCATGAAACAACATCTCTTCTCCGGTGTCAAGAAATACGGTGATGAGTGATGGTCGTGCACAAAGATGCATATGTCTTCTCTCTCGCCCCTAGTCTAGGTTTAGTTTGTTAAATATCGTGTATATTCGAAAATGTAAGTTTGTTAAATCTCGTTTAAATGTTTGAATAAATTTGTGTTCATCGTCGACGGCGATTTGTGCGCATGCGAGGTGTTCGACAATTTGCTCGCGTTTGAGGGTGGGCCTTTGGGGAGTGCCGCTGTGAGCGGCCTCACTACTAGGATTATGGTCATTTGTGACGGTTCAAATTCGTCACTAAATCGTCAAGGTTTGTCCGTGACGATTTCATGGATATTTCGAATTCGTCAAAAGTTGGGCGATAAGGACGGATGTTCGTGACGTTTTTGCGGATTGTCACTACCTTTGTGACGATTCAGAATCGTCACTGTGTTTAGTGACGATTAAAAACGTCACTAATCATGATGACGTGGTATCCTTTGTGACGTTCCAATATGTCACTAACTGAATTCAGCCCGGTCCGTTGAGACTTTTATATAGGCCAAGCCCATTATGCTTGTTGGGCCTTGGCCTGTTGCGAGAATAATTTCTTACCGGGCCTTGGCGTTTTTAGCTTCAATGTTTTCTGGGCCATGGCCCATTTTCGACCCGTTTATGGATCGGTACCGTTTAGGCCTCGGTCCACTTAGGGTCCATTACAGCTTTGGGCCTTGGCCCATTTAGGGTCCACTACAGTTTTGGGCCGTGGCCGTTTTGGGGTGCGTTACATTATCGTCCTTGGCCTTTTTAGAGTCCATTATAGTTTTTGGCTTTGGCTAGTTTAGGATCCGTTCAATTTTTGGTCCTTGGCCTATTTACGGTCCAATTATATTTTGATCTCAGCCTTTTTAAATTCGTGGTTTTCGTAAATCGACCCATATACGAATCTAATTTTGATTGGGTTGTAGCTTTTTAAGAGCCCGTCTAGTCCCAGGTTACATTGGGCCTTGGCCTTTTAAAAAACAACAAATAGCCCAATAACACAACATTTAAATAGGGAACAAAGGGTCACAAAGATGAACCAACATGTTCACCTGGATGTTCACAGATTCATCAACATGTTCACAGATTAGCCAAATTAACAACTGTCAAAAAGGGTCCGGAAAGGACAAGAACCTGCCAGCAAGTTTCATACCAATACGCCTTACAAACCAGCATCAGAACTAAACTTTCTCTAATTCTAGTTAGCTCCAAACAACACCAGGATCTCAGCTACCTTGGCAAGTTTCTCGTCAGTCCGCTGGCCATGCAGCTCGTATTCGTTGTCACGTTGAGTTTGTGCGGCTTCAGCTTCATTTAGCAGCTTCTTGATAGCAGTCACTTGGGCCTCTGAGTTCTTCTTCATGGCAGCCAACTCTTCTTTCATCACTTCCAGCACTCGGGTTACCCCATGCGCCAATTTGCCCTTCCATGTATGCTTGACAACACCCACACCTGAATATCATGACATACAAAGATCATTTCAATAAACAACACACATCCAAAAGAGTCTACAAAGATAACAAATGCACTAGATAGTGTGGACAACTGTACAAAAGAAAACTTGCCTGCATCAGGACCAAGGAACCCATCAGAATCAAAGTACATCCGTTTATGCTCGAGACCACTCATACTAGTATTGGATGCACCTGAATAGCATACATACAAATATCGTTTCAAAAAACAGCACACATCCAAAAGATTCTACAAATATAACAATTGTAGCAGATAGTGTGTACAAAAGAAACTTGCCTGCAACACTCCCTTCAGCATCAGGACTTCCTTCGTTTGTTGACTTAGAGCCTTTATCACTCTGCACAGTTTCCTCCACAAAACCGCACAAGTCCAAAGACTCCTCCCCAATTACTAGAGGAATTAGGCTCTTGCCTTGTGTTATGGCACATGACTCGTGACTTGAAACTGTCCTACCACCTCGAACATCATGTGTCTGATGACCCACAAGTATAGGGGTGTATCACAGTACTTTCGATAAATAAGAGTGTCGAACCCAACGAGGAGCAGAAGGTGTTGACAAGGAATTTTGATAAGGATTTCACTGTAAACACTAGCAAACAAGTTTTCAGCAGACTTTGATATAACAGATAAATAAAGTGCGAGTAAATAGATCGCGGCAATTTAAATTGCAGTGAGTGGTCCAATCCATTTGAGAGCAAAGTGAAAGGACAATGATGTCGCCTAGAGGGGGGGGGGTGAATAGGCGGTTTAAAACTTTTCCGGTTTAGGCTTATTAATTGCGGAATAAAACTAGGTGTTTAAATTAACAAGCCGACAACCTAAATAAACTAGGCTCACCTATGTGCACCAACAACTTATGCTAAGGAAGACAAACAACAAGGTGATAGCAATATAGAATACTTCAAGCACGAAGGCTATCACAATGTAAAGTGCATAAGTAAAAGCTCGGGTATAGAAATAACCGAGGCACGCGGAGACGAGGATGTATTCCCGAGTTCCTCCTTGTTAAGGGAGTACGTCTCGTTGGAGAGGTGTGAACCGACACAACGGTTCAACAACCACAAAGGTTTCACCTTCTTCTCCGATGAACCGCACCACAAAGGCTTGGTTCACCTTCCACTATCGGAATTCCTTCGAGGCGGAATCCGGAGCCTTTCAACAACAATCCGGGGCACAACCCACAATGGGATTGGGGGCTCCCGAACGGCCTCCAACAACAATCCGGGGCACAACCCACAATGGGATTGGGGGCTCCCGAACGGCTTCAAGTGACCACACAAGGGTCCAACCACCACAAAGGCGTCTAGGGTCCAAGGACCCAAGAGTAACAAGCTCACAAACTTTCAACTTGCAGGAATCCTTGTGGAGAGCAAACCAATGCACCAAATGCAAAAGGCAAGAGCACAAGTGCTCAAATCCTTCACTCTCGAATTCCAACAAAGCAACAAATGCTTATGGGGGAATAAGAGAGGAAGAACAAAGAGGAGATGCACCAAGAACTCCAAGATCAAGATCTACTAGGTTCCCCTCACTTAGAGGAGAGATGGATTGGTGGAAATGTAGATCTAGATCTCCTCTCTGAAATCCCTCAAAGATATGCAAGAATCATGGGAGGAAATGAGAGAGGGGAAAGCTTTCCAAGGTCAACAATGGAGGAGAGAGAGGGGGAAAATTTGTGCTTGGAAGAGCTACTCTCTCCGGGGAAGAAGGGGCCTTTTTATAGGTCCCACGAAAAAGAGCCGTTGCAGGAAAACTTCACACCGGAGTTTCCGGTCACTAGGGCCGGAAACTCCGGCCAGGGGCGGAAACTCCGGCCTACTGGGACCGGAAACTCCGGCCCCCACCAGGGGCTGAACACTGTCAACACCGCCGAGGCTTGGGCAAACTCTCCGGTGCCCTGGGCCGGAAAGTTCATCCAGGGGCGGAAACTCCGGCCCTAGGGCCGGAAACTCCGCCCCCCACCAGGGGCTGAACAGCTTCAAAGTAGTTTTGGAGAAAAACGTTGAGTCCGGAGATTCCGGTCCTGCACAGACCAGAGTTTCCGGTCTAGGACCGGAGATTCCGGCCTAGGAAAAACTGCAGCAAAACCGATAACGAAAACTTCAATATCTTTTCCATCCGGACTCCGTTTTCGATGATTTTTGGCTCGTTGGAATCACAACGAAGAGCTTTACAAGATCATGCAGATAAACCTCATGGTCCAACAATGGAAGATAAAACCAAATGGAGGAGGTTAAAATCTCTCTAAAAAGGAATGATCGGCAAACCTCCAAAACCAAAAACGCAACAAGTTTTCCATATGAAATTCGTTTTCTGTGAACTTGGGCTTGTCGTGAAGATCACAACAAGCACCAAAACCCAACAAGGAGAAAAAACAAGTAAGAACCAAGAAAGATGAAATGGCCAGTATGCAAAGGTTTGAGCTCTCCACAAAGATGCGATCAAGTTACTCACTCGAGAGCCCCTCTTGATAGTACGCCATCTATCCTAAAACCCGGTCTCCCACTAACACCATGAGACCGGTAAAATAGAAAACCTATCAAGATCATACCTTTGCCTTGCGCATTCCACTTGAGCTCGATGATGACGATCTTGACTCTCTCAAGTTGAAACACCTTTCTTGATTGTGCTTGCTAGCACATGCTTAATGAGGACTTCTCCAAATGCTCCCCCATACTCCATTATGGGAGGGCCTCGCTAAGCTTCGTCTTCATGTCTCCTTTGCAAGCTTCAATCAAAAGATATCTTCCGAGATGCATCATATTGAACTTGCTCCTCATCTTCTTCTCTTGATATGTAAGATGGCTTGGGGGTAAACATGATTGTTCACTCAATCTTCTATTCCAAGCCATACTTGCGATGAGCTCAACTCTATACATGACCATTCTTCATATTAACCCTTGAATAGAGAATTGGTCATTATGTCATCTTGAAGAGTCCAACACATGAACTCCTATATTTTCCCATGGACAAGATCTATAAGAATATCTCAATGTAAACATTAGTCCATAAGGATTGTCATTCATTACCAAAACCACGTATGGGGGCAACCATGCACTTTCAATCTCCCCCATTTTGGTAATTGATGACAATCCCTTTTACGATGGTTTATATAATGAATTTAAGCAGCCATGCAACACAAAGAGCAAGGATGCAAGATAACCGCAAGAGAACAAACCCATATTCCCTTAAACCCTCTAAATTTCTCCCCCTTTGGCATTGATTGCCGAAATGGGTGAAAATTAAGAAGGCTAATATAATAAGAGCTCCCCCATAAAAGTGTGCATTTCTCATAATGTGAGTGAAATCAAATGCACATATCCAATGAAGAATAGATGGAGGGAGATCAAACTATATTGAGGATCCAAAGATTGCAAGAGAATATCAAATAGAAAGATACTTCAACGAAAGAAGCAATCAATCCAAAGGATCCAAAAAGTGTTCTAAATATCATGAGGGAACTCCCCAAGGTACGTGCACAAATAGGATTTGTATTTCAATATAGTGTGCACAACATGGAATCCTCACTCCCTCCTAGATAAAATCGAACACAAGCACATGCAAGAGAATATAAGTGAGAAAAGAAACAAAACAATTTTCAACAAATAAAATGTTTTGCAACATGAGCAAGGAGCGGCAAATAAAAGGATGGGTGTGAGATACAAAGAAATTTTAGGAGACTAATACAAGGATGAGCCAAAGCATCAACATAGTCTTTCAAGAAGAGTTGCACATAGTGCATATCATGTCTTTCCCATACCCACACAACAAAAGAGATATAACAAAAGCTCCACAAGCTTAGTAAAATGCACCAAGCATAACACATGACAACTAAAGCTTGTGCTTTTTAGAGACCACCAAAGAGTCAAAAGCAATAAGAGGTGGTAACTAAAGAATTGGAATATCAATTAAAGATGTACTATTATAATGTGTATAAGTTTCTAAGTAGACACAAATCACTAAGATATGGGTCTATAAATAAACATGTACACACAAGATAGATACAAGGGTAAAGAACATGATATCCAAGAGGAAGTCATAAATATACAAAAAAGATCTTTGCTTAAAAGCATAGCACAAAGCTCAATTTTATCTTAAAGGGATATAGATGAACTTCCAACACACACTCATCATAGCATCAAACGTATCCACAAGGGATAAGGTGATAAACGGGATGCTCCGAGTAGGATAACAAGTCTCACAAAAGGCAAATGATTTTGAAACACATCAATATTACATATGCGAGACATAGATTAGAAAGTGCTAGATTAACATATTTGGGATCGATGAATCATAGAAATGAATATATAGTCCCCTCATATGTAATCATCCCGGCTTACTCATATTTGCAATAAAGATGTTTTGCAAGAACCAAATCAATTGCAACAAAAAGATTCATGCCAAGAAACAACCTACACAAGGTTGTAAGCTAGAAATGTATGCATGAGGTAGATACTTGTTACCAAGAAAGCATTGGTGATGTAGAAGATCGGAGCTCATGATCATCCAAGCTTGGCTCCAATAAGCACATGGTGACAACACCTTCCTTGTAGATGAGAAAAGCTTCCAATGCATCTCAAATGTACCTAAAACAAATTTAAGTACAACATGGTACCCAAACTAATTGGGTCCAAAGTAGTTAGAGCAACTACAACACATAGGACAAACTCCACATAAATATGTGCATATTAATGTGAAATTGAATTTCATGCACATCTTAGCCATATAGGATTTGATGGAGTTTATCCTATATATTGGATCAACGAAAGTAAGCATGCCATAAGATATACATATAATAAAAATGCATGCACATGACTTTCAAGAACCAAACGAGATATAATTGAGACAAAACACCAAGTAAACCAACAAGGCACACACAAGTGTGACAATAAAACAAATTGTCCACATTATATCAAATACCCAAATCAACACATGATTGAAGATACCACTTTGAAAAGATACCAATGAAAGCAAGAGACCAATTGATGAAAAATATCATCAAGGAATAAACCAAACCCTCTAAACTTTTCATGATGGCACAAGGTACCAAGACGAAAAATGTTTGTCTTCCAAGGAGACACGTCATCGGGATCAAATAACAAACGAGGACAACTAATGTTCAAAAAACATATAGGATTGCTCCCCCATGATGTGTGCATTATTTATGATTTTGCATTTGAATACAAAATGCACACAAATGAGATCATCACTCTCCATATATATTATTCAAACACTAGTCATGTTCAAGAAAGGCAAGAAATTGCAATACCAATTTAAAGAACGGTGTTTTACTCAAAGTAGGATAGCTTCCCAAAGAATAGTGCATTATCAAGAAGTATGACTTTTGAATGTCAATGCACAAGAATTGGTTCATTGCTTTTCCCAACTCAAGAAAGCACTATATAAATTTTAAGTAGAGCAAAAAGGATCCAAAAGATACAATGAAGACAAATGAGAGTTAGATCAAAACAAATCCTTGGCAATCAAATAAAGCAATTCAAAGCAAGAGCCAAAGCGAATATGATCAATATATTTACCACAAAAGGATTATCACTTGTCAAGACAAGTAATGTATGAAGATATTTCTCGGGGGTGGATTGCAAAGATATATTTAAGATCATATTCACAAAACATAAGCATATGGCAAATGATAGGAATTACAAGCTATGCTTAGATAGATAGATATTCTTGATAGCTTCACAAATCATGCGAAGGTGCAAAGCAACTCCAAGGAGTAGCTTGAAACAATGGGCTTCCCAAAAGATACATGAGAACATATTTGGGGAAAGCCATACCAAGAACATCCTCCACAAACAAGATCCAAAAGAGTGAGAGACAAAAAAAGCATTAAGTAAATGGGAACTTGTTTGAGCAACATGCCACATAGGAACAAGATAATTAGCAATATCAATGCTAGGTGGCAAAACCTCACATTTTCACATTTTCTAGACTTGTAATATGCACATAGCTTATTACTCCCCCATAATGTGATATTCCATTTATTTTAACACAAGAGGCAAACAAAAACAACTAGAGAAATTAATGGACATTATATAATTTGAATTTCTCATGAGCATGACATACCACAAAGAGAATAGATAATATTGATATATCAACACTAAGTGGTATTCCTCATGTACACACATTTTTAGGATTGTAAGGTGCACGAAGCATATCACTCTCCAAAAATGGATAGTCCATTTATCTCTCAAAGAGAGCCAACAAGATAAGATAGCAAATAAAAGCAATAGGGCTCAAAACAAGTAGATGGTGTGCAAACCAAAATACACATACTTGATTTCTCAAGATAAGTAAGTAGAGAGCACAACACATACAAACTCTAGCAAGGTACTAAACCTAACACATGCAAGGGTGCAAGAAACTTTCAATGTATATATGATTTAAATAAAAGTTACCGCAAGGAGGAACATTGGATATGAGATAGAACAATATGATCCATATGACTTGACTTGAGAGAATATAATTGATGAAGATCCTTTAATTCTTCATAATGTAGCCAAGTCTCCAATGCCTCCAACAACACCTATTGATCAAGTTTTAGCTTGTTGGTACCCAACCAAGTTGGGTCCTAAGAGGTTAGTCACAATAGGTTTGGCAACCCAAATGGTTCTTTTCTTGACACCACTTTGAGTACCAACAAATTTGGCAAACACATTGCCAATCTTATCCTTCCGAAGAGAATAAACATCATCAACTATAAAGGGGTTGGATAAGGTACCATTTGTGCATGAAGAAGCAAGGTGACCCTTCTCACGACATAGGTAGCAACATCTACTTACTTCTCTCTTCTTAGTTGGAGTCTTGACTTGAGGAGGGGTAGCTTGATTCTTCTTGGGAAGAGACCGTTCTTCAACTTGAGGAGCTTGAGTTTGAACTTGAGTCTTCTTCCCTTGTTGCTTCTCACTAAGAGCCTTCTTCTTCAAAGGGCAAGATCTAACATGGTGCCCTTCAACTTTGCACTTGAAGCAAACAATCTTGGCCGAATCCTTGACTTGTTCTTGGCCCTTGTTCTTCTTGTTAAGCTTGGACTTGTTCTTGATATTGGAGTTGAATCCAAGTCCACTCTTGTCATTGGGGCGTCTTTGAACACTCAACATATTGTCAAGTGTAGAATCCCCAACATGACGCTTTTCCAAGTCTTTCTTCAAAGAAGTGACTAGGGCCTTGAGCTCATTTAATTCCTCTACATGGTTAGTATCAACACAAAAACTAGAGGAAGTAGAGGCTTCATTGTTAGAGCAAAAAGGCTTGGAAAGTAATTCATCACAGGATGTAGCAACATTATGAGTTGATGAATCACTAGGACTAGCATATGGCAATATAGCATTAAGAGTAGAAATTGTGCCATTGTCCACATGAGGCTCACAAGATGTTACCTTTGACATAATAGCCTCATGAGCTAACTTTAGCCTAGCATGGGATGCTAGAAGATCATCATTAGAGCTAGAAAGCTTTTCATGACTTTCTTCCAATTTCCCATACTTACTAGATAGCAACTCAAGTTGAGCCCTTAGCTCAACATTCTCCTTCAAAATAGATGCTTCACAAGAAGTGGAGTTAGTAGCACAAGCATCATTAATATAAGAGATGGAAGAAGACAATTTGACAAGCTTGTCATTCTTAGATAGTTGAGTTTGGAGTTGATCATGAGACTTGATAAGGAGAGAATGTTCACTTTCTAAAGCCTTGTGAGCTTTGTCAAGTCTCTCTATGTCCTCATTTAGTTTAGCATTGCCAACACCAAATTCAACTTTTTCAATTTTAAGCACTTTATACTTAGCAAGGGCATGATCTCTTTCCTTAATGATTTTAGCAATAATAAGATCATTAGACTCATCAAGGGATTCAAGTTTCTCTTCAAGATAAACCCTAAGCTCTTCTTCCTCTTCAAGAGAAGCTTTCAAGGAAGTTATGGTGATAGAGTCATCTCTCTCAATTTGACATTTCTCATCAAATTGACTTTCCAAATCCTCAATGAATTCCCTACTCTTAGTAACATAATCAATGATTTCACAAAGAGGAGGGATAGCTTTACTACCTTTGGGGAGAGCACCAAGTACCATCTCACCCATCTTGGTTAAGGATTCAAAGTCAAAACCTTCTTCATGAGAATCCTCATCCACATCATCACAATTTGGATTCGAGGTGGGAGATACCTCGGAATCCTTAGCCATAAGGCAAACATGATTAATGGTTGAAGAGGATGAAGAAAAACTTGAAGCACCGTTGAGGTCCATGTCTTGTTCCAACAAATGTTGGGATTCATCTACATTGTTAGTCATGCAAGAAATAGAGGATATGGAAGTATTGTTTTCATGGCAACAAGACATATGAAGCATATCATCATGAGATTTAGTTAAACAACTATTACATGATATGCAAGGACTATCAACTCTAGCATGTATGGCGTTTGGAGTGCTAGAAGAGTTTAAGTCTAAAGATAGAACATTGCAATGAGATAGAGATGAAGTATAGTCAATAGAATATTCACCATCAACAATGCAATTTCTATCACCACTCGCCATATCATTACCTTGTGACAAATCACATGTTGGTGAAGTGGACGAAATTGTGAACTCGTCACGGCCGGAAGTGGAAGGAGAACAATCATCCTCAATAATTTTGGACACTTCATATATATCTTAAAGCTTGGTCCAAAGCTCATGTGCATTTCGAAAAGGCATGATTGAAGCAAGAACTACATCGGTCAAAGCACACATAAGACCATTAGTAACTTGAGTCTCGAGATGAGAGTTTATCTCATCCTCTAAAGATAATTCTTGGGAATCCTTTGGAGGAGAAAAACCCACATCTACAATCCTCTTAATATAATTTGGACCCATGGCCCTAAATAGATTAAGCATGCGAATTTTCCAAACATCATAATTTGTGCCATCGAATATGAAAGTGGGATCGTGCACTAATTCTCTAAACGACATCTCTTACTCTCTAGGCGGTAAAGCCCAACAAGAGAGCCCAGGCTCTGATACCAATTGAAAGGACAATGATGTCGCCTAGAGGGGGGGTGAATAGGCGGTTTAAAACTTTTCCGGTTTAGGCTTATTAATTGCGGAATAAAACTAGGTGTTTAAATTAACAAGCCGACAACCTAAATAAACTAGGCTCACCTATGTGCACCAACAACTTATGCTAAGGAAGACAAACAACAAGGTGATAGCAATATAGAATACTTCAAGCACGAAGGCTATCACAATGTAAAGTGCATAAGTAAAAGCTCGGGTATAGAAATAACCGAGGCACGCGGAGACGAGGATGTATTCCCGAGTTCCTCCTTGTTAAGGGAGTACGTCTCGTTGGAGAGGTGTGAACCGACACAACGGTTCAACAACCACAAAGGTTTCACCTTCTTCTCCGATGAACCGCACCACAAAGGCTTGGTTCACCTTCCACTATCGGAATTCCTTCGAGGCGGAATCCGGAGCCTTTCAACAACAATCCGGGGCACAACCCACAATGGGATTGGGGGCTCCCGAACGGCCTCCAACAACAATCCGGGGCACAACCCACAATGGGATTGGGGGCTCCCGAACGGCTTCAAGTGACCACACAAGGGTCCAACCACCACAAAGGCGTCTAGGGTCCAAGGACCCAAGAGTAACAAGCTCACAAACTTTCAACTTGCAGGAATCCTCGTGGAGAGCAAACCAATGCACCAAATGCAAAAGGCAAGAGCACAAGTGCTCAAATCCTTCACTCTCGAATTCCAACAAAGCAACAAATGCTTATGGGGGAATAAGAGAGGAAGAACAAAGAGGAGATGCACCAAGAACTCCAAGATCAAGATCTACTAGGTTCCCCTCACTTAGAGGAGAGATGGATTGGTGGAAATGTAGATCTAGATCTCCTCTCTCAAATCCCTCAAAGATATGCAAGAATCATGGGAGGAAATGAGAGAGGGGAAAGCTTTCCAAGGTCAACAATGGAGGAGAGAGAGGGGGAAAATTTGTGCTTGGAAGAGCTACTCTCTCTGGGGAAGAAGGGGCCTTTTTATAGGTCCCACGAAAAAGAGCCGTTGCAGGAAAACTTCACACCGGAGTTTCCGGTCACTAGGGCCGGAAACTCCGGCCAGGGGCGGAAACTCCGGCCTACTGGGACCGGAAACTCCGGCCCCCACCAGGGGCTGAACACTGTCAACACCGCCGAGGCTTGGGCAAACTCTCCGGTGCCCTGTGCCGGAAAGTTCATCCAGGGGCGGAAACTCCGGCCCTAGGGCCGGAAACTCCGCCCCCCACCAGGGGCTGAACAGCTTCAAAGTAGTTTTGGAGAAAAACGTTGAGTCCGGAGATTCCGGTCCTGCACAGACCGGAGTTTCCGGTCTAGGACCGGAGATTCCGGCCTAGGAAAAACTGCAGCAAAACCGATAACGAAAACTTCAATATCTTTTCCATCCGGACTCCGTTTTCGATGATTTTTGGCTCGTTGGAATCACAACGAAGAGCTTTACAAGATCATGCAGATACACCTCATGGTCCAACAATGGAAGATAAAACCAAATGGAGGAGGTTAAAATCTCTCTAAAAAGGAATGATCGGCAAACCTCCAAAACCAAAAAACGCAACAAGTTTTCCATATGAAATTCGTTTTCGGTGAACTTGGGCTTGTCGTGAAGATCACAACAAGCACAAAAACCCAACAAGGAGAAAAAACAAGTAAGAACTAAGAAAGATGAAATGGCAAGTATGCAAAGGTTTGAGCTCTCCACAAAGATGCGATCAAGTTACTCACTCGAGAGCCCCTCTTGATAGTACGCCATCTATCCTAAAACCCGGTCTCCCACTAACACCATGAGACCGGTAAAATAGAAAACCTATCAAGATCATACCTTTGCCTTGCGCATTCCACTTGAGCTCGATGATGATGATCTTGACTCTCTCAAGTTGAAACACCTTTCTTGATTGTGCTTGCTAGCACATGCTTAATGAGGACTTCTCCAAATGCTCCCCCATACTCCATTATGGGAGGGCCTCGCTAAGCTTCGTCTTCATGTCTCCTTTGCAAGCTTCAATCAAAAGATATCTTCCGAGATGCATCATATTGAACTTGCTCCTCATCTTCTTCTCTTGATATGTAAGATGGCTTGGGGGTAAACATGATTGTTCACTCAATCTTCTATTCCAAGCCATACTTGCGATGAGCTCAACTCTATACATGACCATTCTTCATATTAACCCTTGAATAGAGCATTGGTCATTATGTCATCTTGAAGAGTCCAACACATGAACTCCTATATTTTCCCATGGACAAGATCTATAAGAATATCTCAATGTAAACATTAGTCCATAAGGATTGTCATTCATTACCAAAACCACGTATGGGGGCAACCATGCACTTTCACAAAGGACCAGCCGATTTTTGTACTTATGATGACCAAATGTTCTTGAGGACACACAGGATTTCTATCTAGTGCTTTCGCTTCATATTGATGAATAATCTTTAATGTTTAGATAAGTGTCGTGTGGGTGAGCCTATGCTAATGCACCGCCCTCCCTAGGACTAATACATACTTATGATTATACCCCTTGCAAGCATCCGCAAATAAAAGAATGTAATTAAGATAAATCTAACCATAGCCTTAAACTCTGAGATCCTGCGATCCCTCGTTCATCGGAATACCAACGGGGGTTTAGGTTTCTGTCACTCCGGCAACCCCACAAATGATAACCGAGAAGACGATTCATTCCCCTAGGCCCATAAAGGTGAAGTGTCATTTTGTCGACGTTCACATGACACCACTAGAAGAATGGCACCACAACTTAAATATTAAAACATCAAATATTACTCAACATAGTTCACTACTAACATCTAGACTTCTCCCATCTCCTCAAGAACACAACGAACTACTCACAACACACCATATGGAACATGATCAGAGGTGATATAATGATGGATAACAATCTGAACATAAATCCTAGTTCAACGGTTTCACTCAATAGAATCAATAACAATAGCAACCAACACCGGGAGAGTTTCCCCTATCAAATACACAAAGTTTAGCCCTAGATGTTACAGCGGGGATGGAGTGGATGGATGGAGATGACGGCGTCGGTGGTGGAGATGTTGGTGTTGGCGATGGTGATGGAGTGCAGCTCGATGACGCTGACGATGGTGTAGATTCCCCTCCCCCCTCCGGGGGGGAATTTCCCCGACGGCAACGCAGCCTCCCGGAGAGCTTTTCTCTCTCTATCTTCTCCGCCTCGTGGTGGCGACGTAGATGGTTTCTGGACAACGTGCAATTTTTAGGTTTTTCGGGGGAAGAAGTACGCGATGGGGTGCGCCAGGTGGTGGGCCAGGGCGGCCTCACCACCTGCTCGCGCGTCCAGGAGGGCTACCACGCCACAGGGTGGTGTGGGCTCCCTGGGCCCCACCCCAGGCTCTCCTCTTGGCCTCATTCGTGAAATAAATGGAAAATAATTCCCAGATGTCCACTTTGTTCTTCTGGTCTTCGCAAATATTGTGTCTTGACGATGCTTCTTCCAGCAGAATTCAGACTCCGGAGTTCCATCCCCCAATGATCATCAATCATGCAAAATAGATGAAGTAACATAAGTATCATCTCCAAATACGATATATATCAATGAATAGCAGTAAATTATGATATAAAATAGTGATGCAAAATGGAGGTATCAGCTCCCCCCAAGCTTAGACCTCGATTGTCCCCAAGCAAAAACTGAACTCGGTAAACATGACCACAGGTTTATGGAGTGAAGTGTCGATATAAAATATACGGACAAGAAGCATCACATGTATAAATGCACAAGTCATCTTAGATATTAACTTCGTTCATGTATAAATCAACTTGTAACAAGTAGAGGAAAACCACAGTAAAGTACATAGAGAAAACCGTAGTTGGTGTTGGCAAACTTAGTCCTTGGTGAGAGAACAATGAGCAATTGAGCTTAGTTTATAAAACATCCCTCTTTATTGGTTGATAGCCTCAAAAATCAAATTCATTAGATGCCAACAGTGTGCTAAACAAGAATGAATGAAAGACATGATTAACAATACTAATGTATAAATGGTTGAATCACAATCAACTCAAATGCTTGCTTAAGATAGAAGGAGATAGGTTACTGACTCAACATATATTAAAAGATAGGCCCTTCGTAGAGGGAAGCAGAGATACAAGCATGTGCTAGAGCTTTTGGTTTTATAGATTTTCAAAATCATATAAAGAGAATAAAAGTATGTTTTTGAGCGGTGTTTGTTGTTGTCAACGATTTGTAATAGGTTCTAGTCATCTTCCATACTAAGGAAGTTAGGGGTGGTTCCGATTATTTTCTAAAACAAGCCTTTATGATATTCATCCTCTTTTCCCCTTTAATTTCACTGCCATGAAACTCCTCCCCACCTTTATAATATAACCATGGCTAGCCGAATGCACGGGTGCCCACCAATCAATCTCAAACCATGGAGGAGTGCCTATATTTTTTACAAACTCAACCTTTGATAATATAGTGGTCTGACCACCCCTTTGCAATATTAATGACGAGCAGATGTTGCATGCAAGTCATGGGTTACATAATTAGTATGGAAGATAACAAACCCAACTATTATTTCCTCACGATCTAGTGAACATTGACACAAATAAGGGATCATTTTGAATAAAGATAACACAAGATGTATTTACTTGGAGTGGCGCAAAATACCACATAGTAGGTATATATAGTGGACACAGATGGCAAGGGTTTTGGTTCAAGGTTTGGATGTATGAGAAGCATTCCCTCTCGATACAGGTCTTTGGCTAGCAAGGTTGGGTAGCAAGCATAAGAGTTGATGGATACAAACAAATATACATGTAGTAAAAGACAATCATACAATTCTTACTTGAAAGCACACACAATTTTAAGTTGTGAATACTAAGCTTGTCATTGACAAGTGAGAAAGATCAATGAATGCTATATTCTACATGCAATTCTTTTTCCTCTTAAGTCTCAAAGTATTGTAGCTATGGGCCAATGCTAAGTTTGCCAAAGCCAAAAGATTTACTATATGTTCCCAAAGTGATCACGAATCCTAAATGACAAGATCAATCATGCATGATGAAAGTTGCAACCTAAAATAAAGTGTGCAGAAAATAAATGATAACACTTCTCATTAATATTCCATAACGGCAACTTACACCAAGGGATACATAGATAACCAACTAAAGAGAGATACTTCCACACTCCAAACCATCATATAAGATAACTTCCCTACTCATGATATGACACTACTAAAAAGTAATAGATGAAAGATGATGGTGATATCGTTGCACTCCCTCCAAGATTGAAACAAGTTAAGGGAGATGCCAATACCGATGATGAATTACTCCTTCGGTGGTGATGGTGGAAAGACTCGAAGTGGAGTAAGGTATCGCTCCAACATCTTGTGGAGCCTATTATTCTCCGCTTGAAGTATACCTACCTCCCTCCTAAGGACACAGTACTGCTCGCAAAATAGTCACATGACTCGAAGAGCTTCAGTTGCTTATGGAAAAGAGCTAACATCCGGAACGGGTGGTATTGATCCCTGCATGTTATGAGAAAAAGCACGCTGGGCGTTAATTGGTCCCACGAAGATGGGCTTGCTGGTTCCCGTCCTTGCGCGATCCTTCTTTGCCGCTTGCATCTTCTTCACCTCCTTCATGACGCTTTCGTCCATGTCCTTGCGCCAATCCTTCACCTTCTCATCATCCGCCCATCCAACAAAAGACCCATGATCAAGATTTCGAAGGAGTTCACGTTGGCGATGAAGTGTGTAGTCTTTGGAGCAAGATCCCTGAGACGACATCTGGACAGAAACAGCTCGAAAAAAAACACGTCGAAAACACGATATACGGACCTCGGGGGACTCAGGTGAATATATAGCAAATATTTACGAAATAAAAGGAAGGCAACAAGGCGAAACAGAGTAAGAGAGGAGCTCCGAGGCCTCCTCACCATCTGCGGGCGCGGCCAGCATGGGGCTCGCGCCACGAGGTGGTGAGGTCGCCTCAGACTTCGTGTCCTGTTCATTTTCGTCTTATATTTTACCATAATTTCCAAAAATTAAATTCACGAACTTTTTCTTACTGAAACTGTACCTTTTCATAATCAGGTTCTGCAAACTCAGAAACATTTTCGTTAATGTAATTCTCCGGAGTAATTACTTGAATGATATCAACATCTTCATTATAAGAATCTCCAGAAATATAATGCTTGAGTCTTTGTCCATTTACCACTTGTGTAGAGTCATCCTTGAGCGAACCAATTTTAATCGCACCCGAACGAAACACCTCCACAATAGAGTAATTTTCCTGCAAAGAATCTAAGACGAGAGCTATACAATAGAGCTTCCTCACCAACATGGAACCCTCTCTTAAGGATTCTCTTATCAATCCATCTTTTAACTTTTTCTTTAAAGAGTTTAGAATTTTTATAGGCTTCACTTCTCCATTCATCTAGAGAACTCAAATTAAGTAATCTTTTCTCACCAGCAAGTTTAAAATCTTTATTTAGTTCTCTCACTGCCCAATAAGCTTTGTGTTCTAATTCTAGAGCCAAGTGACAGGCTTTTCCATAAACCATTTTATAAGGAGACATACCCATGGGATTTTTATAAGCAGTTCTATATGCCCACAATGCATTATTTAATTTACTAGCCCAATTCTTCCTCGTTCAATTAACAGTCTTTTGCAAGATAGATTTAATTTCTCACTTGCCCACTAGTTAGAGGATGATAAGCTGAAGCAATTATATGATTAATAGCATATTTAGCAAGAACTTTTCTAAAACCACCATGAATAAAATGAGAACCTCCATAAGTCATAAGATATCTAGGAACACCAAACCTAGGGAAAATAATATCTTGAAGCATTTTTAATGATGTGTCACCATCAACACTTTTAGTAGGAATAGTTTCTACCCATTTAGTAACATAATCAACAACAACAAGTATATGTGTATTACCTTCTTAAGAAGGGAAATGACCCATGAAGTCAAATCCCCAACAATCAAACGGTTCAATAACAAGAGATAATTCATAGGCATTTCATTACGTCTAGATATATTACCAACTCGTTGGCATTCATCACAAGATAAAATAAACTTTCTTGCATCTTTAAAGAGAGTAAGCCCATAAAAACCTGATTGTAAAACCTTTTGTGCGGTTCTATCTCCAGCGTGATGTCCTCCATAAGCGCCACTATGGCAATTTCACAATATCTCTTTTTGTTCATACTCCGGAACACATCTTTGCATAATACCATCAACTCCTTCTTTATATAAGTGAGGGTCATCCAAGAAATAATGCCTCAAGTCATTAAAAAAAAATCTTCTTTGCTGAGCTGAAAAGGTTGGAGGCAAATACTTCGAAACAATAAAGTTAGCATAATCTGCATACCAAGGACTATCTTGTGAACTCACCCTTATTGCAGCCAATTGTTAATTTGGAAAACTATCATTAACAGATATAGGATCATAAGCAATGTTTTCCAATCTAGACAAATTATCAGCAACGGGATTATCAGCACCTTTCCTATCTACCATGTGTTTAGTCTTTCTTTTCCATAAGGTATCTGAGTGCAGCGTGATCGGTATGAATAATAACTTTAGATTCAACAATGTATTGTCAAAATTTATTACAAGAAAATACAATAGTTAGAATTTATTTTTCAGTTCTAGCATAATTCTTTTGAGAAGAATCAAGAGTCTTACTAGCATAATGAATAACATTTAATTTCCTATCTACTCTTTGTCCAAAAATAGCACCAACAGCAAAATCACTTGCATCACACATAATTTCAAATGTTAAATTCCAATCAGGTGGTTGAACAATAGGAGTAGTTATCTCTAGAGCAGAACTAGCTAAGCGTCCTGGGTCGGGAGGGCTTTTTGTCCCGGGCGCGCGCCCGGGACACCGTGTTCGGGACAAATAGCTTCCCCTATTTGTCCCGGGCACGCCACGGCCCGGGACCACTAGGGGGGTCACTTGGCCATTTGATCCAAACTTTGGCTGGCTCTCATTTGTCCCGGTTCGTAATACGACCCAGGACAGTATGTATGAATATTTTTTGTTTCCTGTTTTTTTTACTTTTTTCTATTTTACGGATTCTTTTGCGTTTCTGTTTTTGATATTTATGTTTCATTTCAAATAAGATCGACTTGCATATTATACGCTACTATTTATTATATATCATGAATACACGATTTTTTCCTTGGGATGGTCATTAATACTAGCTAATACACGAGTTCTCCGAAACAAATATTTATAACCGTAAGATCATGTCTAAATATTTACAACCAGAGATAATTACATGAAAGAAGAGGCATTAGACCCTATTTTTTTATCTGGATGGTCTTTTTCGGCTGAATCAGACTGCATTATGCGCCTGGCTTTATGACATAGTCAAGCAGAAAGCCCGCAATTTCCTCCGCAATTGGTAATAGGCGGTCTTTTGCATCAAGCCTGTTCCGGATCGTCTCAAACTAAAAAGGAGAGATCAACACCAATATATCAATCATCATGAAAACAATTCAATTTGAAAAGTGAACAGGTTTGAATATATTGTTTACGTACGCCATTCCAGTGTGCCCCCTCATTGAAGTGAATTCGAATGAACTCACAGACATAGAATCCACACAAATTGGTGCCCTGTTGCTGCTTTGCGCACTTTATGAGAGAATAAGATAAGAAACCAATCAAATAATAATAAAAAATATTGTCATTCAAAATGGTATTGTCAGACTAAAATTTAAGATATGCATACGTGGAACCTAGCTAGTACGGCTTACCTCTCGCCATTTAAAAGTGAGCTTCCGTGCTATACCAACGTCCTTGTGGAAAGAGGTGAACTTGTGCCAAACCCTGAAGTTTATGGTATAGAAAATTAGTAAAGAAGTTTACTCATTACAATATATTATTAGAAAAGACGAGGTCGATTGTGATAATGAACGAAATTACCTCTAGAGCATCTGTTTCGTGCCGTCAAACTTTTCTACAGGTTTCGATAATGGGTCCAAGACACCAACGATTGCCTTTTCAACATCAATCTCAAATAATACTCAGTGAAATCTGTCATATGTTTATATTTGTTAATAATTAAATCATCAATTACATATACTTAAATTCGAGTATGTATAAAAAAGTAAACAACTCACTCAAAATTGAACAGGAAAATTATGGTGTTTTTGTAATGTTGCGCCATCAAGTAAGTTAGCAAAAGCTCCTCCGTTTTTTCTGGGAAATTTACCAAACCATGATGATGAACTCGATTAGGGTCAATGAATCCAATCTTGTGATTGAGTCCCAACTTTCGAGATTGTATAATTTTCAGCCTGCATAATGGAGTACAAAAGGAATATAGTGATGAGGATAATTACAAGCAATGACAAATAAGTTGAGCTAGAGAATTAATGACATATATACATAATTTAATTACTTACAGGCAAAAGGCACTGATGATAGATTTGTCGAGCGCGTCAAAATTGAATAACTGCCATAATTCGCAATACTCAATTTGAAACTCATCATCACCTGGGCCATAAAGATCCTTTGAATTTTTCCCATAGAGCCAGTCTCCGTCTTGACTTTTCGTGGTATGCATGAACCATGCATTTAGTTGGTGCAACCTAGCCGATAGAGTGCGCATCATAGCACGCTCGACAAGATCTTCTCTTCTAACATATCTCTGCACCACCTCATGTATGGTGACACTCTCGCCAGATTGTAATGCCTTAAGCTCTGAAAGAGATAGACCCATATCTCTAGCTTGCTGTGAAAGTACATCGTCGACCGGGTTCCGGTGTTAAGGCGCCAATATGAGTGGGGGGGTGGCGATTGTCCCGCCTGCATTCCGAGCTATGGAACATATCTCCTGTGGGTGGCAGCAAGTTTTCGTTCTTCCTGCACTCTCCTAGTTGTACGCACCAGAACGTGTGTGTAGTCATCGTCCATATTTAGTTCATATTGCGACAGATGCGTAAGAAATTCTATGGCCCACCGTATCGCATCCGTAGAATATACTGGAAAAGGCAAAGACATCTTTTTTGCCTTCTTTCTCTGGGCAGCCTGGATCTGATTGACCCATATATCGACATCTTCGCGAGAGTTCACAAAGCGAGACTTTCCCGTTTCGCTTTTCTGAGTACTAGTCGACATAGCGGTGGACTTCCGCTTCTTTTGGGGAGGCGAGGGAGTCCGTTGACGCGGCGGCAGAGTACGCTCACGCGGCGGCGGAGTATGCTCAGGCGACGCCGGAGATGGACTAGCGCTGTGGTTGTCGTTGTCGGGGGTGTCTGGACTAGTGCCTTGGTTGTCGTTGTTGTAGTTCTCTGGACTGGCATGTGGACTGGGAGGGCGATTTTGCTGCATTTATGGGAACATGATGTATTCCTTTTTCCATAAGCAGGTACTCTTGCAGGCAAATCTCAACTCAACCTCGTCTTCACCCGTATTGAAGTCCAGCTTAATTCCCTCATATGTCTTCATAACCTCATCAATCCCGACAACAGCATAGCCATCTAGAATAGGGCGGCAACACCTTCACGTTTATGTTCAAGCATGGCACATGTAGGTCGCAAAGTTCCCGCTGCATGATATTATCCATGGGGTGACGAGGACCCGTCATATCATTGTGGCGAAGAGCTCCGTCGAAGCCACGCTGCTTCTCCGCATTGATTTTGGATCAGGAGAAGGATCTTCGGGCATCTCAGATTCGCAGGTTATCTGTCGAGTCTGCTTCTCTGCCTTCAGCGCTGCTATCTCCTTCTCATGCTCTAGTAGTTTATTTTCCATCCTCTGGACCCGGTCGACATGCTCTTTCTTCGTTCTCGCTCGGCTTCTATAAGTGCCAACATCTTTGGGAAACCCAAGTATCCACTGTAGGGAGCCGACGGTTCCTCTTGTTCGTCCACTGTGTTCATGATTCCCAAGGGCTCGCAATAGCTCGTCCTTCTCTCTGTTAGGGTGGAAGCTGCCTTCCGTGACCTCCTTCCATACCTCTCTGAGTGCTTCAATAGGACCAGCTCCGTGTTCTTTGGAAAAAAGACAGTCACATGTTACAGTGTCTAACTTTCCACCATGCCCATAGAACCAAGCCTTAAGCCGGTATGGCCAGTCAAATGTCTCGATCTCTATACCTTTATCCAATAACTCATCCTCCATTTTCGTCCACTTAGGCATGGCCGTCAGGTAGCCACCTGACCCCATGTTATGGTGATATATCTTTTTCTCTGCATTTTTCTTATTTTTCGCTGAGATTTTCTTAGCGGCTTTCGATTGCTTGTACACGTTAAGTGCGGGCCACTCATCTTTAATCTTTTCATAGACTCCGACAAATTCTGGAGTCTTACCTTCAGTTACGAACTTGTTTAGCCTTTTCTTCCAGCTGCGGAACAGTTCAACCATCTCCATATATGTCCAGGCCTTGCATCGATTCTCTATAACCGGGTTATGTTCATCCTTCTCTTCCGGTAAAGTGAAATTCTGCAGGAGCTCGTCCCAAAGGAGTTGTCTGTCTTCATCCGAGACATAAATAACCCCCTCTTTTGGCACCTTTGGATTATACCATTCTTAAGCCCTGATGGAGAGTCTGTCCCGAACGATGACTCTGCACTGAGCTACAAATTTCCTCGCGTGGTTAGCGGGAGCAATCGGTTTACCTTTTTCATTGATTACGTCGATCTGGTACTTCTGTTTCCCTTGTAGCTTTTTGGTCCCGGTTCGTGGCCCGCCTTGTTTCACGGATGATTTTTTTCTTGGTCCAGGTTCGTGGCCCACCGACGGCTAAATACAACAAAAAGTGATAGTTAATATATATATACACACAAATCTATTCAACAGAGACAAACACCTGAGGGCATATATCTACCTCAGCGAACGACCTTCCAACAGTAGAGTCGGTGAAATGTCGGTGAGCTGAACTATCGGTGACGTCTATTCCGTCCGAATGCCCCTCCTATCCATCACAGGACTCGCTCAGGAATTGTCCGGTGAAATAGTCTAAGTGTTCCTCTTCTTGTTCAAGGTTTATACCGGGGTCCAATCCATCACCTTCGCGGATGATGCTAAACATGTCCTCTTCTTGTTCAAGGTTTCTACCGGTGTCCATAGTTTCTCCAAGGGATTTCAGTTGTACAAACACATTTCAATTTCAACCCGGAGCAAAGTTATTTGAATTGTACAAATACATTAAGGCATTTCAATTGTACAAACACATTTCAATCGTCTCGAGTATTTCAATTTCATTTACAATTCTCTTTGTAGTATCTCAAACTTTACTAGGGCTCCAAGAGTGCGGCTCCGAGTATCTGCATTGTAACACTGAAAATTTGACAAATTCAAACATTACATAATACAAACATTTGAAAATTTTAATTAACACAAATTCAAAAAACTTAGCTAACTAAACCTACAACTAAACAACTAACTAAATATTTTATGTTTATTCAAATAACATTATTCAAACTAATTCAACCAAACATAATAATGACACAACAACATGTAAATAATTATTTCACAACGAACTACACAAAATTACCTAACACAAAGACAAGGAGCTTCGGTCTCCAAATTTCATCTAAATTAGATGCATTACAAACATTTGAAAAATTTACATAACACAGATTCTATAAACTTAACTATATAAACCTAAGAACTAACATTTGACAAATTTAATACTAATATTTTGTCGGGTTGTGACTCCCAAGAATCAGGGGTAGTCACTTCCTGAAGTGTAGTTCGTGAAGGGGATTGAACGCGGAGGTCTAGACCCTCGAGGGACCCCGCGACGGTGCTCGCCGGACCAGAAGAAGAAACGCACATGACAGAGGTAGACACAAGCCCTTACCCAGGTTCACGACCCTCGTGAGGAAGTAAGACTGCTACTCCTGCTTGTCTGTATTAGATGATGGAGGTTACAGTACAATGGAGCTTGCCGGAGGCCCCCTTGAGGCAGTTCTTGCCTGGGGAGGGAAGCGATCGTCTTCTTCTTCCTCCTCCAGCCAGAGGCTATCCTAACAAGTGTTGCTAGGGTTTACAAGGGTTGTAGCACGCAAAGAGTCGACCTGTGCTACGATGGATGTCTTCTCCCTTTTATAGGCGCCTCTGGCGCTCTCCTTCTGCTTGGCCTTCAAGGTGGCTCCCACATGGCAGAGGCAGGGTATAGTTGGAGTCCACTGTGGCGTGTTCGTCCATGGACGCGGTCCATTGTTGATAAAGGTGGGCGCAGTGGCCGACAGGCGGCCGAACGCGCTGTACTGCCCGCAGAGAGGGCAGTCTCTGAGGTGGAGCCCACGATGACGTTCTCCCTTGGAGGGTTGCGCCGTCCACCCGCTTTATCGTCAGAGTAGAAGGTCCTAGCAGCTGCGCAGCAGGCAGAGCTGCTTTATTGACCCCTTTATCACCAAAACGGCAATGGGGGTGCTTGCGTCACCACGTGGGCGTGGCAGAGGCCATGTGCGTCTTGCCGTACTTCCTTGGCCACAACGTTTCCCTTCAGGCGCGGGGAGGCCTGAGGGGAGATTCCTGTGGGACTGCCTCGAGGCGAGCTGGCGCCTCGGGAGGGTCCCCTGAGGCGAAGGATACCTTGAGGCCCTCGTTTCCTCTTCAGGCCCTCGAGGGGAATGGCCTCTCGAGGGTCCCGCCATGCGGTGATGCCTGGTCCTTAGTCGTTTCGTCTGTCTGGCCAGCATGCGAGGCCTGGGGGGAATGGGCTCTCAATACCCCAGTTCCCACTGGGCCGACGGTAGCCCCCGGGCCCATGATGGGCACGACTGAGTCCATGGGCTCAGGCGAAGCGTCGTGGGCCCTTAGTGCCCAGCCGGCCCGAGCCACGCGGCACTTGGACGAATAACGGTCTCGCACGATCCGGGGCGCGAGTCGTGGGGGGTCCCAACACGTCCCGGTAACTGCTCCTCGAGGTGACATAAAGACCGAGCGAGGCAGCAGGGAGCCGTTACCGTTTCCAAATCTTCTCGCAGAAATTTCCGCTCTACAGAGCTCTCCGCTTCCGCTCTCTCCTGCGAATCTCTTATCTCCAACTCCTCCAATCTTCCGCTTCCGCGACGATGAGCCCACTCAAGAGCAAGGGCAAGGCCGCCATGGGGTCTTCCTCCCAGGCGAAGGCTCCTGAGACCGTTGTGGGCGCGGTGTTGCTGGGCGTGCGCGTCAATGAGAAGGCGCTCGCCAAGGTCCGGTACCTGGTGGCGGACCGGACGAACGAGCACGGCGCCACTGCCCTGAAGCCCGTGGCGCACGTGAAGCGCCCGCGTGGGTTCTTTCCGGTCTTCCAGCATTGCCTTGCTGTGGGACTGGTGCCGCCCTTCTCGCTGTTCCTGGGGGCGGTGCTGGCGTTCTACCAGGTGCAACTGCTGCACCTGCACCCCAACTCCGTCCTCATCCTCGCCGTCTTCGCCTACCTCTGCGAGGCGTACCTTGGCCTGGAGCCCACGGTGGTGCTGTTCCGGTGCTTCTACGCGCTCCGGAACACGGCGAAGAACGAGCGCTCTGGGTGCGTCTCGTTCCGCATCGTCGACGGCATGGGGAGCGTCTACATCTCCATGTCTTGGAGCGAGGGCAAGGCCATCACTTCAGTGACGAACAAGGTAGACGACTTCCACCAGAAGTGGTTTTTTTGTTGGGGTGGAGCGTCCCTGCACCTTCCTCGAGGTCCCCGAAGAGCCCCCGGTGAAGAACTCCCACTGGGGGCAAGGCCACCTTTGACGGCGCTAGGAACGTGAGCTTGATGGGGCGCCTGAGCTTCCTCCGCGAGGAGGGCCTCACGGGGCAGATGATCGTCGTGGACTTCGTAACGCGCCGCATTACGCCCCTCCAGGCACATTTGGTCCCCATGTGGATGTACTCGGGGCCGAAGGACAAGATGCGGCTTCACGTCGAGAACAACGACAAGGACGCCGTTGACAACGTCCTCTCCGCGCTCTTCGTCAATCCATTGGTGCTTCCCGTGGATGAGCTCCCCGCGGCGCTCCGGCCCCTTCACCAATACAATTTGACGGAGCACATGGACCTCCTGGAGGGGATGCCTCCGTTCACCCCGACAGGCCAGGCGGACCTCGAGGCGCCGATGCCGGTCGCGCGGGGAGAGGAGGGGGCCAATTCTCCCTCGTCTTCAGGAGCTGGCCTAGGTGAGGAGGAGGCCGCGGCTGGGGAGGTCTCCTCTTCGAGGGCTGGGCCATTTACTGACGAGATTTGCGATATATCGTCAGGCGATGAAGACGCCTTCGTGGTGGCGCCCTCGCGCCTCGTGGAGGGAGAGGCTGAGGAAGAGGAGGCCTCTCCGGGAAGGCACGGGCCTCGCACCAAAGCCGCCGTGGACCACTCGGGGGAGAGGCCGTCTGACGTCCCCTCCAAGAGGAAAGCGGAGGCGCCCCCTACGAGGCCTTCTTACAAGCCCTTCCCCTCATGGCGCTCGCCAGGCCTGGCGTGGGTCGACGCTGGCGCCCCCTTCAGGGTTAGTACTCATAATCTTGGATCATTCGTCTTTTAGCTTTCTCTTTCGCTTTACTTTTTCTAAAGTCTTTTCTTGGGCTCTTGCCAGTGACCTTGTACCTGCGAAGCGCCGCCGCCTTCGCAAGGCATCTGAGGTGAAGAGCACCACGACAGGGGCCGCGGCTGACGAGGCCGCAAGGCCTGCGGAGGCGGCCTCCACGAGCCCCCTTGAGGGGGCGCCTCAAGCGGAGGCGGTTGTGCCCCATGTGGGGGCAGCAGGGCCTCAGCTGGAGGAGGGCATGGCACGCCCAGAGGCACCTGCACCGCCCCCCGAGCCTCTGGTGGTGGAAGGCTCGGAGGAGACATCTTCCGCGCTGCCTCGCGCTCCCACACCTCCTCGCGCGGCTACGCCTCCGCGCGAGGCCACTCCCCCGCGTGAACCAACGCCGCCGCGTGTGTTGACGCCTCCGCGCGCGCCTACCCCGCCACCTGCGGCCACTGCTCCCGCCCCGCCTGCAAGGGAAGCACGCGAGACAGCAGCAGGCACATGCGGACTTGCTGGGGGAGATGCTTCCTCGCCTCCTCGTCAAGCTGTGACCGAGGAACGCCCCGCAGCTGCAAGGCTGGAAGAGGATGCCGGCGCAAGCGAAGCTCAGGCTAGCCCTGTAACGCCCTGGGATTTATCCCCTTTTAATTTGTGAGTTTTTCTTTTTGCATCGACATGGCATCGCATTGCATCTCATTAATTCAATTTGTTGCATTTAAATTAAATTTCCACAATTAAATTCAAATGCATTTCAAATTAATTAAAAATGTGTTACTTTGAAATCTTTTAAAAATATTAAAAACTAGTTTATTAAATTGTCTATTTCAAACTAAAAATATTTTGTATAGGTTTTGTATTCAAATTCCTTTTCGTTTTTGTTTTAAAAATAGAAAACAGAAAATAATAAAAGGAGAAAAATAAAAGCCCAAACCCATCTAACCCCAAACCCTAGGTTTTGTCTCCTGAAAACTTTTCCCACCCCCTGGCATTTTTGCAGCCGCCCCCTCCCCTTTTTCTCTTTTTCTTTTTCCCTTTTTCCTTTTCTCCTTTTTCTTTTCTCTCCTTCCATTCTTCTTCTTTTCTTTTTTCCTTCTCTTCTTCCCGCAGCGCACGGGAGAACCCAGCCCCGATTCTCCCTGCCCGAGCTCGCCCCGAGCTCGTGCTCCCCGCGCCCCGCTCCCGCCGGCAGCCGCCGCCTCGCCTGCTCGCCGCGCCGCCCGGCCTCCCCTCCGCGCCCGCTGCGCGCCCTCTGCTTCCCCGCCGCCACGCCCGGCTCCTTCCCCCGCTCGCTGGCCGCCGCCCGCGGCCCGACCCTGCCGCCGTCGCGCCGTCCGTCGCGCGCCCTGCGCCTGCACCGCCGCCGTCCCCGGCCGCACGCCGCTTCGCCTTCCCCAGCGCAGCGTCGGCCGCGCCTCCCCCAGCGCCGCCACGCCGCCGCCGGCCGCGCCCGCCGCACGCCCTAGCGCCGTCCGCCTCGCCCGTGCCGCTCGCCCCCGGACGCCGCGCGCCTCCGCCCGCGCGCCTCCGGCCGCCCTCGCCTCCTCGCCAGCCGGCCGAGCTCCTACACGCCGCCGCGCGCCGCGCCTCCGGCCGCCCCGCACGCCGCGCTGCCGCCGTCAACCGCCGCCCGTGCCCCGCGCTTCTCCTCCTCTGGCCGCCGCCGTCGTCTCCCGCATCGGCCGCCGCCGCACTCCTTCCGTCCGGCAGCGCCGCTGCCTCCGGCCGCGCTGCCCCACACGCCTCCTCGTCGCGCCCTACGCCGCCGTGTCGCATGCCTCCGGCTGCGCCACACGCCGCTGCCGTGCGCATCCGCTCCGCGCCGCCGCCTCCCGCACGCACGCGTCCCCGATGCCTCCTCTTCCCGGCCGCGTGCACGGCGCCGCCGCCACCCGCAAGGTGTTCGACACAGTGCCTGCAAGAACTTCGGCGTCGCTTTTGTGTCCGAGTTGTCCACCCATCGAGGTGTTGCCGAATGTGCGTGCGCGTGCCTCTTTCGGTGATGCGTTGCCGTGACCGCCCGTGTCTGTGTCGCGGTGCCCGCCCGTGCGCTTTTCCTTTGTCCGTTTGTCGTACTCCTACGTGTCGCGACCGTCAACGATGATGACCGAGTACAACTACCCCGACCACTTCCACGACA
This sequence comes from Poa annua, assembly GCA_026929855.1. Classification (NCBI taxonomy): domain Eukaryota; kingdom Viridiplantae; phylum Streptophyta; class Magnoliopsida; order Poales; family Poaceae; genus Poa; species Poa annua. The sequence goes on from CM049427.1 coordinate 101,815,317, forward strand.
CCGACAAACGACGATGCCCCGGTTCCGCGGCGACTACTTCCCCGACGACCACTACTTCCTCTACGGATCGAAGACGTCGGTTTCGAACCCGAGTTCACCCGATCCGACGTACGAACCCAAACCCTAACCCTAAAACCTATTTTTTATTAAATGTCATCTATCTTGTGCATATCGCATCATAATTGCATTTGTTGCATCTCTTGGGTTTGCGGGTGTAGCAAATCACCTAAATAATAAATATGGGATGTGTGGGGCAAATCACTATATGTATTGCCCCATTCCATTTAATTGGACTAGATCATCTTTGCCATGTCTTGCCATGTTAATGAACATTTAATTTGTGGAGTATATAAATAACTTGCACCTAAGTATTACTGGTCGGAACCCCGGTTCCGCTTAATTTGAGTTAAGTGCATCTCAAATTACATCTCGCCATGCCATGCATCATTCTTGTATGATCATGCTGAATCTTTTGCCGTAGTGGTAAATTGCATCTTTTACGCTTTCCAGTGTTTGTTGCTTCTTCGCGGATAAGACGTTGAGATGTGTGAGCGACGACAAGATCTGCTTCCATGCGGGATTCCAGGCAAGCAAAGTTTGCTTGTTTACCTATACATTGTCTTTCATTTCTGCCGTTGATCTCTGCTACCCTAGTATTCTATTCTTTATCGCGATCCCATCACATGTTTATCCTGCAGCCCATACAGCTTTATCCCCACATCCTAATACATGTTGCATGTTTATCTGTTAGCCTTACGAGTCGTAGCGCATGCTTAGATTTGTTTGTGCGAGTCGTCTGTATGTCTTATTTATTTTCACCTGCTTAGCATGATAGGTTAGTCTACCTTAATAAAATGTTGTCTTATATTGGGGTATTATAATTAAAAGATAAGGCACCGACGGAAGGCCTTACGAGGTGCTTTGTTCTGCTAAAGGTCGACCTAGGAACTCAGTTCTTGTCCTCGGATCCAATTTTGAGCGCACTAACCGCTTGTGGGAGGCCCTATGGAGCCCCCCGCGGCTTCGATCTAATCCGCTTCTTATCCAGGGCGCCGCAAGTAGTTCGGGCTTTCCATTTGATGCATGCATATGGTTTCCTAAACGATCTCATGATGATGGAGTAGTCGATTCTCATATAGGGTGGCACGTTCTTAGAGTGCTATGAAGGTCGTATCCCGCGGGCACTGGACCTGATTAGCCGTGCACACAATCATGCGGTTCCCTGGATGGGTTGTAGAGAAGAGATTTGCCGTGTTGAGATACCCTACCTTCTGGCTTGCTTTTGGGGTTGATCGAACGAGTACGGGTCCAGTAGTGCACCCCTGCAGGGTATAATCTTATCGATGAGCCGTGTCCACGGTTATGGACGACTTGGTGATGATGCTGGCTAACAAGATCATAGACAACTTACACCTAATCATTGTTAATTAACCTGACTAGTAATATAGAATTACTTTCACAATAACTGGTAACTAAAATTGTTCAACGTGTGAGTTTCCCGAATTGCTTCCTCATACTTGGTTGAGGGGGTTAATTCGAGAATGGGTTATGATTGGTGTTAGTACTAGATGGTTATCTTATGCGCTCTCTTATCCCTCTCTGATTAGACGGAAGTTGTAGCGTGTCTCTTTACGTTGCTAGTGCTGCTGCCGCTAAGTCCACCTCCCCTATATTTTGGGAGATGGTGTAGAAAGTAGGCAAGTCGGTTTTGCTTGCCAGGGAGTGCCCTGACCCTCTTTTGGGTTGTGCTTTATGTGCAGTTAACAGGTTTGAAGTCAGACGACGTTAGCTTGGGAATCCCTCCGGCTTGGCTGGGCAGGGATATGGCGCCATTGCTTATCTTCAGGACTCTTAGTCCAATTTGCATCTTATCCGTAGTCGGATACTATTTTGCTTTCGCTGTCATTTGAATCTTTGTATTGTATCATTTGTATCTTGACTCGTCCGAGTCGTTGTTGTATTATATCTTCTGTTGTATTTGTGAATGTATCGGAACTGTTGTAATGTTATCACAATTCCACCCACATAATGTGCATGTTTCGGCGTGCACATTATGTCTAGTGGGCGACCTAAAATCGTTATTATGCGGATTTCGGCGGGCTCGCTTAAATCTAAATAGTACCGATTTTAGGGCGTCACAAGCCCCCAAGCTTTCCCAGAGGCCGGGCCCGCGAGACCCGTCGCTGGGGCCGGGCCCTCCACGAGCCAGGAGCTGGTCCTCCGCGGCTGGGACTGGAGCGCGGGGCGCCGCGAGGTCGCCTTCAGCCTTGTAAGGGAGTCCTTGGAGGGCTTGGAAGCGCACCTCGCCCTCGGGGACATATGGCTTGCTCAGTAGAAGGAGGAGCTGGCGAAGTCGTGGACATCCTTCCACGCGGCGGTCGAAGCGCGCCGGCTGGAGGATGCGGCGCTGCTATCCGCGCGTGAGGAGACCACCCGCTTTGGCAAGGAGGTCCGCGAGGGGGCCGTCCGTGACGCCGCAGAGCTCCTCGATCCCCTCCAAGCGGAACGTGACGCCGCAGCGGAGCTCCTGCGCCAGGTCATGGCGGAGCGCGAGACAATGGAGGGCTCGCTGGCGCAGAAGCGCCGCGAGTTGGGCCAGCTGGAGACCCAGCCGCTCTTCGCCCATCAGGCCGCGCAGGTCGCTCTGGAGGAAGATCGCAAGGGTTTAACCGAGCGTGAGCGGCAGCTGGCCCTCAAGGAGAAGGAGCTGCAACAGCGCGAGGAGCAGCGCCTTCAGGCGGAGAAGGACCTGGTCGCCCAACGCGAGGCCCTTGAGTAGCGCGAAGGAGACCTGGCCAAGGCGACCTTGAAGTACGATGAAAACGTCGCTGCCCAGAAGATAGCTTACGAGCGCTTCGAGCCGCGTTTCGCCGAGAAGAAGAAGGAGGCCGATGACGCCCTCGTGGAGCGCGAGAAGCAATTCGGCAAGTTCACTTCTCAGAAGTACCGCGACCTGGCCTAGACGCAGGAGGACCGCTTCAAGGATAAGCATGCCGCGGATGCTCGGCGGATCGCCGAGCTCGAGAGGGCCAACTCCAAGCTGGAGGCTCGCCTCAAGCGCGCCAAGGATGGCCGTCGCCGAGCGGAGGAGGCTCGCACCAAGGCAGTCCACAACCTCAACTCCTTGGCCTAGGACGTTAGGAGCAAGTGGCCCCGGCGATGCAGCGGGCGGCGGAGGCCTCGGACTCTGCCACTGCGGCTTGCGCGCTCTTGAAGCAGCGCGAGCGCATGTTTGAGGTGTTGGTCGCTCGTGGCAACGAGCTCGCCGCGCAGCTCAGCGCAGACGCGCCACACACCGACGTTCGAGGCCGCGGCGATGCTGCCATGTACCTGGTCTACTTCGACCAGATCTTCGAGGCGCTCAAGGGTCCCGTCGCCGAGCTTCACAAGATGATCGAAGACGAGAGCCGGCAGCTCTTGGGGGTGGTTGTTGATCGCATCTTCACCAACCTCAGGCTCCTCACGCCAGGCTTCGACCTCTCCTCCGTGACAGAGGCTGCTCAAGGCGAGGACGCGCAGGGGGTCTCCGGTTCCCTCTGCGAGCAAGTTGACGCCTTCTGCAACCGCTTCAGGCGCGCGGAGGCTGCAGCTGAAGACAGCGAGGAGGAGGCCTGCTCTGCCGAGGCTGAAGAGGGTGCCGCGGAGGAGGTCCAAGGCGGCACAGCTTCCCCCTGAGCCTTTCATTATTGCTCCTGCGAGCGCTGAAACAGTTGTGTGTTTAGATTTCTTAAGACCTTTGGCCTGTAATATACTCTTTAATGCTGTTTGTTCGAGCTTGTCTGCCCTCCGTGAGGTCTCTTTGGACTCATCTTCATGTCTATTTGTTCTCCGCGTCGGTAGGTCCCATCTCTTCGTGCCATGAATCCGCCACTTCGGTATGCAGGAGCAATGACTCCGCAAGGCCGGGGGGATTTTAGGCCTAGGAGAGGTAAGAGCCCTGAGTCGCGATGCTCAAGTGCCCCCCTCAGATGTGCGAGTAGTCCATGAAGCGTAAGCGAAAGCGAAGTCGCTCGAGGGGCAAACGTGCGCTCGGGGGAGAAAACGCTCTTAAGGCGTGGGTGCGAGACTTAGCTTCTCGAGGTTTTCGCCCTGCATAGGCTTTTCGCCTGGCGAGGTTGCCCACTTGAGGGGTCGCTCCTGGATGCCTCTTCAGGCTTATGGGGGGATTTTTCCTTGCAGATGTTAGAGGGGCAAACCCAAACGCTGGAACACGGTTCAAGGGACTCGTGCGCGCTTATAGGTCCACTCAGGAGAGTAAGTACCAAGGTCCTCTGTATAGATGGCATGTTTGTAGGATCTCGCCCTCCAGCCAAGCTCGAACTCTTGGATTTTGCAGTGCTGCTGGTGTGTCATTTGAGGCACTGGCACCGTACTCAGCCCCCGCTCGCGAGGTACGCATGTGGAGAGCTGTAAGCGGACACTTCAAGAGAGTAATTCGAAAATAAAACTCACCAAATACATTTTAAAGCGGCGCCGAAGCGCTAAGTTCACTTGGGAACGAAATTGAGTCATTATGCTTGGGGTTGCCAAGTTAATGTTTTGACCATGTCGAGGCATGGGGACCACCCATTAGTGGAAGAGACTCTCAACGGCCTGAGGTGGCTCGTTAAATGGAGAGCTCGGAGGGTTTGCCCTCGAGAGAAGCCTTTGGAGCTTGGAGGTTTAAGCCGTGAGCTTTTAACATCTAGAGACAAAGATTCTTGGAGGTTGAGCCGTAGGCTGCCTCTTCCGCTAGGAGTCTCGACGTGACAATGACACGGGCGTGACAATGATCACGGTTTCATTTTTCCCTAAGGAGACAAAGAATGCTTTGGAGGTTTAAGCCGTGAGCTTTTAACCTCTAGAGACAAAGATGCTTGGAGGTTGAGCCGTAGGCTGCCTCTTCCGCTTGATGTCTCGATGTGACAATGATCACGAGCGTGATAATGATCACGGTTTCATTTGTTCCCTAAGGAGACAAAGAATGCTTTGGAGGTTTAAGCCGTGAGCTTTTAACCTCTAGAGACAAAGATGCTTGGAGGTTGAGCCGTAGGCTGCCTCTTCCGCTTGAAGTCTCGACGTGACAATGATCACGTTTTGCGTTTGTTCCCTTAGGAGACAAAAAAATGTTTTGGAGGTTTAAGTCGTGAGCATTTTAACCTCTAGAGAAAAAAATGCTTGGAGGTTGAGCCGTAGGCTGCCTCTTCCGCTAGGATTCTCGACGTGACAATGATCACGGGCGTGACTATGATCACGTTTTTAATTTGTTCCTTGTGGATACAAAGTTTTGTGAGGTTTAAGCCTTGAGCTTTTAACCTTGAGGGACAAAAAGTGCTTGGAGGTTGAGCCGTGGGCTGCCTCTTTCGCTAAATGCCTTGACGTGACAATGATCACGGGTAGAACTTGCGTAGGTGCATGATGTTCCATGGATTCTTGACGGGGACGCCGTCTTGCGTCTCGAGGCGAGCCGCGCCAGGTCTGGCGATGTGGGTGACCCTGTAGGGACCTTCCCACATCGGGGACAGCTTGTGGAGGCCTTCCCTGGAGAGGATTCGCCTGAGTACGAGGTCGCCTGCCTCCAGGGTGCGTGAGCGCACGTTCCGGCTGTGGTAGCGTCTCAGGTCTTGCTGGTATTTTGCCGCCCGGAGGGCGGCGCGGCGTCGTAGCCCTTCAAGAAGCAGCAGGTCGTCGTTGTGGAGGTCCTCTTGCTGGTCCTCGTTAAAGGCAAGGACCCGTGGGGATCCATGCTTTATCTCTGTGGGGAGGACTGCTTCAGCTCCATAGACGAGTGCGAACGGTGTTTCCCCGGTGGGCTTGGGTGGCGTGGTACGGATGGACCAGAGCACCGAGGGGAGCTCATTGATCCAGCCCTTGCCGTGGCCCTTGAGGAAATCAAAGGTCCTGGTCTTTAGGCCTTTGAGGACCTCTGCGTTTGCGTGCTCAGCCTGTCCGTTGCTTTGCGGATGGGCGACTGACGCGAAGCAGAGCTTGATGCCCATTTTTTCACAGTAGGCTCTGAAGATGCCACTGGTGAACTGTGAGCCTTTGTCGGTGATGATGCGGTTAGGCACTCCGAAGCGGCAGACCACGCCTCTGATGAATTTCACCGCCGCGCCTGCTGTGATTGTGCTCGTCGCCTCCACTTCAGGCCATTTTGTGAACTTGTCAATGGCCACGAAGAGGTAGCGATATCCACCTTGCGCCGTTGGGAAATGTCCCAGGATGTCCAGCCCCCAGACCGCAAACGGCCACGAGAGCGGAATGGTCTGTAGTCCCAGCGCTGGTTGGTGGGTTTGCTTGGCGTGGAATTGGCAGGCTTCACATGCTTGAATGATGTTCATTGCATCTTGAAGTGCTTGAGGCCAGTAGAAGCCGCTCCTGAAGACTTTGCCTGCGAGGGTGCGGGTGCACGAATGGTGGCCGCATTCCCCGCTGTGGATATCCTTGATCAGCAGTTTGCCTTCTTCAGGAGGGACGCATTTGAGCGCGACGCCGTTTGGGCGCTTGCGATAGAGAATTCCTTCGAGGATTTGGTACGATTTTGCTTGGCGGGCAATTCGCTCATCTTCAACGTCTTCCTCGGGAAGGATCCCTTTGTGGAGGTAGTCCTTGATCTCGTCGATCCATCTTGTTTCTTGGTGCACCGCTGTGAGCAACAGACGCTCCCCTGTAGGGGGGCCGCAGCCTGGAGCCACGTTTTCAGGTGGTGGCGGGAACGCTTCGTCTGTGCTTGCGGGCAGGGCCTCTTGGGGCTGCTTTATGGATTCCTTGACGAGCCTTTCTTCAAATACACCTGGCGGCTGAGCTTGCCTCTTTGATGCGCGCTTGGCGATGTCATCAGCCTCTTGGTTTTCCTTTCTTGGGATGTGCATGAGCTCCATTACCCTGAAGTGCTTCTCAAGACTACGGACCTCTTCCAGGTATGCGGCCATGTGGTCGTCCTTACGCTTGTAGCTTTTGTTAGAGAAGTTGACGAGCAGCTGGGAGTCGCCCTTGATGAGTATATGCTTGATGCCTAGGGCGATTGTGACGCGTAGGCCGGCAAGCAGTCCTTCATACTCGGCGATATTATTGGATATCTTGTTGATTCCGAAGCACAGCTGGACTGCGTAATACAGCTTGTCGCCTTTGGGTGAGATCAGGACTACGCCTGCCCCGCCGTGGCGGCAAGCGAAAGCTCCGTCGAACTTCATGGTCCACTGGTTTGGCATTGCAGCTCCAGAGGGATCTTGCTCTTCGCCCAAAGGCTCTTCAGGGGTTGGGTCAGTCCATTCAGCAACGAAGTCTGCCAGCGTTCTTCCTTTGATTACCCTTGTGGTATCAAAGCGCAAATTGAATGGTTGTAGCTCTATGTTCCATCCTGCGACACGGTCTGTTGCGTTTGGGTTGCGTAGGATTTGCTCCAGGGGGAAAGAGGTGACCACCGTGATGGGGTGCCCCTGGAAGTAGTGTCGCAGCTTTCTTGAGGCGATGAGGAGTGCGAGGAGAAGTTTCTGCTGCATTGTATACCCCTCACGAGCATCACGCAGTACTGTATTGACAAAGTAGACTAGATGCTCGACGAGGGTAGTTGCTGTTGCCTTGGCGTCTTTTGCGTGAGGTGGCTCAGCTTGGCCCTCGAGAGGGTTGGCCTCAAGGGGCTTGCCCTGGGCCTCGAGTGAGTTGGCCTCAGGGGGCTTGCCCTGTACCTCGGGGGGTTGGCCTTGAGGGGCTTGCCCAGTGCCTCGAGGGGGTTGGCCTCGTGAGGCTCCTCAGGCTCCTCGACATGAATTCCTTGCAGCGGTTGACTTGGGGCGACCCTCTCTTGGGGCTTTGGGCCTGGCGGTGGGTTTGTGAGGGTTGCCCTTTCGTCGAGCTTCTTATCAGGAGGCTTTTTCTTTGGAGTTGCTGCACTCTTCTTGTGGAGTACTGACTCTTCTCTTTCCACCACAAGGACATCACTGGCTGTTTGTGGAGTGGATGATAAGTACAGCTTCAGGTGCTCGCCAGGCCTTGGGGCGACCATTACTGGTGGGCTGGCCAGATACTTCTTCAAGTCCTCAAATGCTTTTTCAGCTTCAGGGGTCCACTTGAAAGTGCCCGTTCTTTTCATGATCTTGAAGAACGGCATGGCTCTTTCACCGAACTTGTAGATGAACCGACCCAAGCTGGCCATGCAGCCTGCGAGGCGTTGCATGTCCTTAAGCCTGTGTGGAGGTTGCATGCCTTCTATGGACTTGATTTTGTCTGGGTTTGCCTCTATGCCTCGGTGAGACACGAGGAATCCAAGCAATTTGCCTGAAGGTACTCCAAAGACGCACTTGGCGGGGTTGAGCTTGATGTTCACCTTGCGCAGGCTGGCGAAGGTTTCTTCAAGGTCTCCGAGGAGAGTATTTCCTTCTCGTGATTTCACGACGATGTCATCGACATATGCTTCGGCGTTCCGCCCCATTTGCCCGCCAAGGGCTATCCTCATCAACCTCTGGAAAGTGGCTCCGACATTTTTTAGGACGAAAGGCATGCAGACGTAGCAATACACACCGCACGAGGTGAGGAAAGCCGTCTTCTCCTCGTCCTCCTTAGCCATCTTTATCTGGTGATAACCAGAGAAGGCATCAAGGAAACAGAGGAGGTTGCAGCCTGCCGTGGAGTCCACAATCTGGTCAATTCTGGCCATGAGATAAGGGTCTTTGGGGCAGGCCTTGTTTACATCATTGTAGTCGATGCAGAGGCGGCCTCCTCCGGCGGGCTTTGGGACTACCACGCCGTTGGAGAGCCAAGTGGGATGCGCGACTTCGCGAACGACTTTTGCCGCTTTGAGCTTTTCGACCTACTTGACGATGAATGCTTGCTTCTCGGGGGCTTGCTTTCTTGCTTTTTGCTTGATGGGGCGCGCGTTTGGGCACATGGCCAAGTGGTGCTCGATCACCTACCTCGGTACCCCAGACATATCTGACGGTGTCCACGTGAACATGTCAGAATTTGCCTGGAGGAAGGCGACGAGCGCACTTTCCTATTTGGGAGGCAGCACGGCGCCAATGGTGACGCTAGCCCCCGAGCCTTCAGCCCCCGAGCTACTGGAGCTCAGAGAGATCTTCTTGGTAGCAGCTGCCTCCTGGGAGAACAACTGCTTCTTCTTCTTGGGTCTCTCGAGAGGCTCTAGGTCCTCTTCTGCGGGGAATGCCATGGCAGCGGTCTTGTAGGCCGTCTCAACCGTGCGCGTAGCGTACAGGACATGCCCACGAATTGTGATCGTGCCAGCGCTGCCGGGGATCTTGACCATGTTGTAGGCATGGTGCATGACGGCCATGAACTTCGCGAGCGCGGGGTAGCCGAGGATGGCACTGTATGGCAGGCCGATGTGTGCGACATCAAAATCGATGTGCTCGGTGCGGTAATTTTCCTTGCCCCCGAAGGTGACGGCAAGCCTCACCTGGCCTAGAGGCTCGATCGAGCTGCTGGTGACCCCCGTGAAGGGCCTCGAGGGCATGAGCTGCTCGTAGGCCACTTGAAGCACTTCGAACGTATCTATGGAGATAACGTTCTGGCCTGCTCCGCCATCAATGAGTCTTGGAGACAGCCACGTTGTCGATGGTGGGGGTGCAGACCAGTGGGAGGGTTCCAACAGTCTTGGTGGACTTGGGGTGGTCCTGAGCGTCGAAGGCAATGGTGTAATGCGACCACTTGAGGGGCCTGGAGGTTTCCATGCTTGGGAGGGCGGCGTTGAGCTCGCGGGCGAACTGCTTGAAATGGTTGTTCGACTTCGGCGCCTGCGCCACCCCCGAGAATGCAGGCAGTGGCGGCTGTCGGGGCTTGGTAGCCGCCATCTTCCTCGTCAGGGAGGTTGCCGTTCTTTTCTGTGGCGTTGGCCTGATTTCTAGACGGTTTCTGGTAGCCGCCCTTGCGTCCGCTCCCGCGGTAGCCACGGCCTCGGCCACGGCTACCACTGCCCTCTGCTTGCTCGCACACCTTGCACAACCTTTTGAGGTCGAAGCAGGACTCCGTAGAGTGGCCGCGCCTGTTGTGATAGATGCAGAAAGGGCGGTGGTCATCTCTTCTCTCTCCAGGCTCGGGGGAGTCCCTGCGGGTGCCCTTCGCGTCAGGCTCTGCCGCGAGGACCACGGTGGCCTTGCGCTTGGGCTCCTCCTTCTTCTTCTGGCTCCTGGACCCCTCAGCATGATCTTCCCCTCTCGAGGACATCTTGACGAAGAGGAGTCCCTCTTCAGCCTTGGCGCACTTGTCTGCCAGGTCGAACAGCTTGACCACAGAGGTGAGCTTGTCGTGGATGCCCAGCTTCTCGAGCATCCTGCTGTTTGTGACGCCCTCGCGGAAGGCGGCGATGAATTGAGTGTCAGGGATGTTCGGGATCTTATTGCACACTTTGGCTGAAGCGCTGGATGTACTTGCGGAGCGTCTCATCCTTCTTATGCACAACAGCGCGCAGGTCGTTGTGGGTGAGGACGCGCAGGTCGTTGTGGGTGAGAACTGCTTGCAGAGCTCCTCCCAGGAGTTCATGGAATCCTCAGGGAGGTTCAGGAGCCACGACAGCGCAGAATCGCGAAGCGCGTGGGAGAACCAATTGGCCATGACCTTGTCATCTCCACCCGCAGCTTGTATGGAGGTGGTGTAGAGCTGCAGGAACTCGATGGGGTTGTTGGAACCGTCGTAGCCCTTGAGGAGAGCAGGCCTAAACTTCGGGGGCCAGACCACGCGACGCAGAGAACGGGTGAACGCCATGCAGCCTGAGGCGTACATGGCGACCCCGTACTGCAGCGCGTCGCTGTTCTGCTGACCCGCCTGGCCAATCTCCTCCACGAGCCTATTCTGGCGGTCTCGCTGGAGCTCCATCCCCACGCGCGCGTCGGGCGCGGTGCGCTGCACGATCAAGCAATCGTGCGGCAAGGACGCGTGCGAAGCAGCCCTCTGCACCGCAGCCGGTGCAGGTCCCGGAGGTGGCGGAGGCGCGTTTGTCACGACCGTGCCCGCGAGAGAGGGGCGCAGGTTGGACTGCAACGGAGCGGGACGCGTCGTGGCGATGCCGACGAGGTGGTTGAGGCGTTGGAGCCACTGCTCGTGGGCCTCAGCGGTGGGCTGGTAGCGGAGAAGCTCCTACGCCATGAGCAGCGCGGTGTGAGGCGCAGGGTCTATCCTCCCCAGGCCCGAGCCGCTCGGGCGCTGCGTCGGGTGCGACGACTGCGCGTCTTCCTGGTGGTCGGAGTTGTGCTCCGGCGCCTCTACGTGAGGGCCACAAGGGACATGATCTTCATGGCGGGGTCGGCCCCGCCGTGCGCGGGTGGTCGCAGTGCCTGGCGGCGCGCGTGCTCCCCCAGGCGCACGTCGGTTGACGCGGGCGACGCGGGTGGCGCGGGTGTTCACCCTGGCGCGGAGACGAACTCGACGGTTGTAGACGCGCCTCAATCCCCTACCTGGCGCGCCAAATGTCGGGTTGTGACTCCCAAGAATCGGGGGTAGTCAATTCCTGAAGTGTAGTTCGTGAAGGGATTGAACGCGGAGGTCTTAAAAGAAGGTCCATAGTCAAGTTCACATATCTCCTCTATGCAACCATAATATGTGTTCTTGTACCCACACGGTCTTTTGTTGAAAGCTGCCTTAAGTTCCTCTCACGAGTTGATGCTACGTGGTGGAAGTCGGTCAAGCCAGATCTTGTGCGCTCCTTCTGCCATCATGTGGTAAAGGTTTCGTGCACATAAGTTTGCTGTTGCGTTTTTCATGTCCATGGCCATGCTATAGCCACTCAACCACGTCTCCGGGGTCATGTTTGGCTCATAGTTGACAATCTTGCTTGGCTCTTTGAATTTTTCTGGAAAAGTATCTGCTCTGATCGCATCTGATAAGCATTTAGGCCCTGTCAGGTTTGCCGACGAGCCTTCTCCCTGACCCGGCGCAGTCAAAGTTACGACGGGTCTGGGTTGAGCCACAACTCCAACTCCAACTCCGGCTTCTGGTACAACTGCTCCAGCGTCCGCGCGTCTTGCTCTCGAACTGTTGACTATGGACGGGGCAGCAGAGGCGGCAGGTGCGGCCACCATGCGTGGCGCGATGACTTATTGCGGATACTGTACGTCTTGTTGCCGGACTTTCCGGGTTAGCGGTCCAAACCTGTTATGAACTGATCTTGCTGCTACCGGCTCTGGCTGTCGGGTTCTCGTATGGCTTCTTACTGGTTTTGAATTGAAAGCTTGTGAACCCCGCGGGTTATTGTTCTGCTGGACCACGACGGTTTGCAGTAGATCAACAACTCTTCTTGCTTCTAAGCCGGCTGGTGAGTAGTCGAAAGGTATTTGCTCTAGGGCATGTGTCGCTCCAAATATATTATCAACCGGGTTATCGTAATGACCCTGAGGTGGATCAAACCTCGGTGGAGGTGGTGGTAGTTGATCGACGACCGCTACTCTGGCTCCTGCCGGGCTTCTTGCTGGCACTCCTGGTAACCCGCTCGGTGGCACGCCTGCTCCTGGCGCCGGGTTAGCCGTCGCTACTGGTACTGGTGCCGCATTGACTTGCGTCTGGTACTCCAAAGCTCGAGGTGCTATGGTATTTGTTCCTGTTGGTAGGTGAAGCCGGCTTCGGCGTCTTCTATTTTTTACAACAATTAACTCGTCCTTCCTTCTCTGAAGGATGTTTCTTTCTTCTAGTAAGCTCTGTTCTTGCTCAGCCACTAATCACTCTCTATCTTGTATACGCTGGGTTTCGTCTGCGCGCTCTTGATTCGCCCTTGCCACTGCCTGCCTTAACTCTTATACCTCTCTCATCATAGTTGTGCTAGTGTTTGTTACGTCTCCCATATGCTGCACCGGGTTTGCTGATGCTCCGGCGAGTGCTTGATGTTGCGAAGGCGGTGGCTGGACCATGTTGGCCGGGTTTGGTGTTGGCACCGGTGTTTGTGCAAAGATCGGGTTCCCAAGAGCTATCCATGCGGCTGCTACATGCGTCTGGGCCATAGAACTGAAAGTCAGTAAAACTCCTTCTGTATTGGGGTTTGGCGGTGCATAGCTCGCCACTGGTGTAGAGATTTGATGTTGATCCCAATTGTCTCTGTTCCGTCTTGCTATCGCCTCAGCAATTGTCTCATCACTCACGGAAGCCGAAACTCCATCGGCCGGTGGTGCCCGGGTCACGACGTGAACCGTCATATGACGTACGGGTCCCAGTTGTGCCGGGTGATCTTCATCTTCAAGCCCGTCTCCATATCGATCCTCAAACAATGGTAAGATTGACTCTGTGTCTGTGTCTAGATCTGACATATTGGTGGGGGTGATAATGGAACCCTGCATAACTTGGATCGCCGACTCCCCCTCTTCGGTGGTGGCTTCAAACTCAGGCGATCCGACTGACTCTTCTCCATCCGTCTGGGCCATCGCAGTTGACCCATAATCTAACTCGAACTCCGGCTCGTATTGTTCTCTGTCGGCTCCGCTAGATCGGATCACACCGATGAAAACATCGATCTGCCAAAAGATAAGCATAAATCCGGTTTCCAATTGAATTAAAGGGCTTGCTTTGACCCTTAGGAGTAGGTAACCCGTTTGCTATCCTTATTTCTATTTCTATTGCATTCTATCTCATCGTATCTCATTGTGTTCTACGATCCTCTTCTGTCCAGCCGGAGTCGTCCACTATCCGCTCCCCTCCTGGAAGTGTGTAGATCTGGCCGATAGCTAGGTTTTCCATACCTCGTCCCGCTTCTCCTAAAAAAGTGATGCTCTTAGCCGCAGGCCCCATGGTGGGCGCCAACTGTCGTGGGATTGTCACGACAGATGTTTCCGGGTGGAAAATTTGAGATGAGGGGCATGGCGTCTTCCGACATCAGGAGCTTGTCTAGCGTGGCGTGGGGAAACAAGGGTTTACCCAGGTTTGGCCCCTCGTCTTGATGTAAAGACCTACTTCCTGCTTTTGCTTTATTGATCTGGGTTTCGAGAACTCGGCGCCTTAGCTTCCGGGTCTCGAGATTACAATGGTCAACGTGCCTATAACTTGTGTCTCTGGAACTTAGATCTATAGGAACCAGAAGACCCCTTTATATAGGCGGTGCGTGCTGGAGGTACAAAGCCGGGGTCCGGGTTCCTATCATACCCGGACTCTACTCTAAGTCCTCTAAGTCTTCGCTTTCCTTAGCAGGAGTCCGTCCTGTACTTGGTCTCCAACCTTCTGGATCCTTCTTGCTCGCGGGCCAAGGCACACGTTGCGCATCGGCTTACGTGTGATGTACATGGTGGGTGTGTTGTTGGGAGACCCCAAGAGGAAGGTATGAAGTAGTGCAGCAGCAAATTTCCCTCAGTTATGAAACCAAGGTTATCGAACTAGTAGGAGATGAAGATTCCCCCAAGGTATCAACAACGCCACAAAAGAGCTTCCTGGTGGTTGACGTGGAGCCTGCACATAAACAATCAAGATACTGTAATGTACCTGCACTTAAAATATGGAAAGTTACCTGTGTATAGTGCAAATCACTGGATCGATTCGTTTGCACACAAAGTTTACGATGTAATATCACAACAAAGTATCAAATTTATTACATCGATGATCCAGGCTTGGAAAATATTCTTTTACAACTTGCATATCATAAAGCTAGCATAGAAAGAGTAAACAACGGAAATACATAGCGGTAAGTCTCCATCATCTTCATGTTGCCACAGCGAAAACATGTTGGTTGTTGACTCGAACCTTTAAACGAAACCTCACTCGTCAACTGAACAATCTGCAATAAGAAAAATATTGCAACAACGTGGGTCAGATTCCATTAAAAATGGAGTCTGGCAAGTGACACTATGGTGGACACTTAGTGGAAAAACTCTAATAACCTATATGCTTATTTGGCTGGTGGAGTTCAAGGCTATTTTGCATAAAGCCAGTTTTTCCTAACTCTTTGGATAACACTTTTCTTCTATTCGAGACATTCGTGGCATGAAAACCACTGTCTCATTCTACCCTTGTTCACCCATCAAGTTTTATATTTTTTAAGTTGGAATGGTGGAATCCTCCGTTGACGTCCGTGATCAGCTGCTCAAATTGTCCGTACCGGGGACACGGCTAAGCACGTTCACCATTGTACCCATTCCACCCAAACTATCCTATACACTATGGAAGTGTTAAGGAAAAGGAGAAGAATGAGACGAGATCTTTCATAAGCATTTTCCCTCCCATTGCCGGCCTGACACGTTCCACCTACATTTCTCTACCACCACCTGTCAAGCCAGTGCGAGTCCACGCAACTTAATTGATCAAGCCAGAGCCCGTATTGGCAATGGCTACACGAGAAGCAAACTTCACTTGGAGTTCTTCAGATCCCTTTGTTCCTGGGTGGCCATCCACAAGTGAATATCCCACCGGTAAAACCCCTGGGGACAACACTCAACTCATACAGCCAAGCAACCAATTCCACCCTGGTGTTTGATTATAACTTAGTAGAATTTAACATTTTATCGAAATAATTTTGCATAGCATCACAATTCTACTAAGTATTTTATAGGAACCTAGACACACGAATAAGGGAGTCTAAACATGGCTTGCATAGCAATACTATCCTACACTACCTGCTCAGCACTCTGTAATGTACCTGCATTTCAAATATGGCAGGTACCTGTGTATAGTGCAAACCACTGGATCGATTCATATGCACACACAGTTTTCGATGAATATCACAACATTGTATCATTATTACATGATTAATACAGACTTGGTAAAATAAATAGTTTGATACATCTTTGCATAGCTTAAAGCTAGCTCAAAACAATAAAGCAGCGAAAATAAACCTTCAGTGAGCCTCCAACTTCATGATACGCCATAGGCGAAAACATGTTGGTACAGACTCGAAACCCAAACATAGTCCTTACTCTTCATCAGGAATTTCTACAACAAATAATAATTTGCAACAGAGTGGGTCAGATTCCATTTGAAATGGATCTGACAAGTGACACTATGGTTGACACTTAATGAAATAACTCTATAGCCTATATGCATATTTGGCTGGTGGAGTTCAAGGCTAATTTGCATAAAGCCAGATATTCCTACTCTTTTGAAAAAAAAAACTTAACATCATAATTGGAAACACTGGGTAACCCAAGTGAGCCAAAAGATATCCCATCCTTAGGTGCACCCTCAGGTGAAAACCCCCACATTCAATGGTCCTAAGTATAGTAGAAACTATCTTAGGTGAAAACCCCCATGAACATGGTCCTGAGTAGTTCACTGTTGTTCACTTATCAAAATTTTATTAAGAAATTAGAATGTTGGGATTCCTCTGTTGTCCTTGATCAGCTGCAGTCTTCACTTGGAAATCTTCTCCTTGAGTTCTTCACTTCCTTCTCCCTTTATTCCTCACATCCATTTGTTCCTGGGTGGCCTTCCACAAGTGTGCTCTCAGGTGAAAACCCCCACGTTCATGATCCTAAGTATAGTAGAAACTATCTTAGGTGAAATCCCTCGTGGACATGGTCCTGAGTAGCCACTCAACATAAACGAAACAACCATTCCACCCAGATGATTCATTAACTTAGTGGATGTGTACTCTCAGCTGAAAACCCTCACATACTATGATCCTAAGTATAGTAGAACTATCTTAGGTGAAAACCGTCATTGGCATGGTCCTGAGTAGCCACAATTAACATTTTGTAAAGTCTTTCATCAATTGCATAACATCGAAATTCTACTAAGTCATCTCATAGGTACCTAGACAAAATGGAATAAGGAATTCTAAAGTCTTGCATAGCAAATCTACTAAGTCCTACACATGCATAGGAAAATAACTAAGTCATGCATTGAAAATACTTAGGACTTTTATGGGGTGTGCCACTTGCCTTGGCAACAGGGAGAGCAGGTGTAGCAGTTGCAACAGCCTTCGTTTCTCTCCAGAATTTCTAACAAGTCAAACAAGCCACAAATAAACATACAAGCATAAATGAAACTCTTAGAAAATATGAAAAGTACGAGATGCAACAAAGCACCCACAGTGGACTTAGCCATAATTACTAATCCATTCCCCTAAATAAATTAAACACTAAGGACTTAGCCATAATTACTTAGGACTTGGTTTATGTCCAAAGTGAAAGAATAGGAAGATAGGAAGGATAAAGGAGAAAGGTGTGGTTGGTCTTCCAACCTTCCTCCTTAGTATGATGTCTTCATTGACATTTTGTGAACTTGACTGTTTTTCAAACTTTGGTTCTCCAGACTTGATTGTTCTTCGGACTTGATGATTTTAATATCATCAGGGCTGGTCTTGAATATAACTTAGCAACCATGAAGTGTAAGAGAAAAAGAGAAAAGAAGAGAGAAAGACTTAGTGAATTAAAGGGGTTGGTCTTCTTGAAGTTTCTCTTGATTTTCTTCTAAGTGTTTTACTTCTTCGAGATGCCTCCGGAGTTTGTTTTCTTCTAAGTCTTCATTGGTCTTCTAGCTTCATGTTGAGAATCCCAAGTGTGGCTAAGTGTATAACACTTTACCAAAAACTTTATGTCAAAAATATCCTAGGTTAGAGAAAAACAATAACTAATAAATATGGTATGCATGCAATGCAAAATTTCTAAGCACAACACTTATAAAAATAAAACAACTAAGTTTTCTAGATGCTAAAATTCTCTAAGGAAATGATCTAGCATTTTTAAGGTGTCGTAATCTTTCTAAGGAAAAGTGTTGTCAATTATTTATCAAATTTTTTCTAACAAAGAAAAATGCTTTACTTGAAGGGGCAAAATGTTTCTAAGTACTTTTGTTGCTAAATTGATCAAAATATGACTAAGTCATTTTATTATTCGAATAAATATAGAAAATAATTTTAATCAATTTTAATTATTAAAATATAACCTAAAAAACATTTAATCAATATTAATTACAAAACCATAGAAAATTATTCTACAAAACATATTTGAGTATTCCTATGGCCAGTACTTAGACATTAAAACTTTATAGCACAAGAGTTTGATAAATTTTAAATTTTAAATTTGAAGTTATGTTTTTTTTAACACCTTGAAGTTTCAAATTACCATTAGTGCCACTTTGAATTTCAAAAAAATTTAATTCGACAAACCATAAAAGTAATGAGTCCAAAAGTTTCTACCAGTCATAAGCTTTCCAAAAATATAAAGTTTGCAATTTTGGACTTATGGATTTAAATAGAAGTCAAATTCACTCAGACACTTAATTTGAAATTTTGAATAATTTAAACTAATTATAAACATAAATCTAATAATTCCAAAATTTTCTACTGGTTCTAAGGATTCCAAATATACAAAAATATTTCAAATTGGCTAAACAGAGAAAATGAAATGATAAAACTAAGTGTAGGGGCTTTTCTACAAAACTACCGATTTAATCTAAATAAGAAAATCCTTTTCCACGATGGAGCTGACTGTGCATGCTGACTGGGCGTCGATGTGGAGTGATCTGATTCGCCGGTACTGATTCGAATAAGGAAACAATTAACAACCGCTGGATCTTGATCTAAGGGTCCGGATTTGTTGGACCTAATTCGGGCGGCGCCAGTGGCTGGAGTTGCTGCGGGAGCGGCGGTGCCATGGACGGAAAACACGAAAGTGGCGATACAGTGGGTTCGGGATAGGGCATGGGTACCTGGCGACAGAGGAGGACGAGGCGGTGTCTATGGCATGGTGGCGGTGCTCGGCGCGTCGTCATCTTCTCCAAATCACTCGCCGGACTTCAACGGAGCGGTGGCGAGCTTCGATCGTAGACGAACGGCTCGATCTGATGTGGGAAAATAGGGGAAACTATTCACGGAGATGCGCAAGGAGTAGGCAAGAAGGATGGGGGCAACATGGTGGCTTGGGGTCGCCGGTGCTTACCGGAGTTTGATGGAAAAGGAGGCGGTGACTCGGGCTATTTATAGGGGTTCTCTATTGATCTTATTCCGCAAGAAAACGGGGCGGTTGATCGTGTTTGAATCGGACTCCACCGGAACGAAATCGTGTTCTGTTGAGATAAGGGATGAGGGAGATTATTTGTGTGTCCCGCCGGTCAGAGAGAGAGAGAGGGAGACGCGGGCTGCTGCTGGGCTCTTCTATCTGCGCGCGCGCGAGGGGAGAAGTGGGCTTCGGCCCAGATAGCACGGAGACTATATTTTTGTTTAAATTCCCTTTTCCATTTCCTGTTTAAAACTTCTAATCAATAATTATTTTTAAACTTAACCAAAACTTTTCAGAAAAAAATTATAAAAATATGTTTTGGAAAGCATATAAAAAATAGAACCTTTTGGTAGTATTCTTTCCCAAAAATAAAATTAACAAATTGGACAATTATAAAAGATTCCAATAACATATTTATGGAAATAAATCCTATTTAAACATATAAGTGAATTTTAATTTAAACCCTTTGTGATTTAAATAACATGGTGAATGATGAGATGCATGAATGCATGAATGCAATGCTTGAATTTTCTTTTCAAAGCAAATACATAATAGTTTTCAAAAGTTTTAAATTTTTCTGATTTTTCAAAATTTGTAAGAATCCAGGATATAACAGACTACCACCCTTAAAAGGAATCTCGTCCTCGAGATTCGAGAAGGCTAGCAAAAGGTTGTGACTGGATATCTGGCTGCACTACCACCCTTAAAAGAAATCTTTGTTGGTAGTGAAAACTTGATTCAGAATGTACCGTTCACTTCTTCTACACTAATGTGGTTCACATATCCTTTATAAAAGGATTTGACTTTGCAGCTTGTTCGGCCTTCTTCTTTGCTGGGCACTCATTGGCGTAATGACCCATTTTCTTGCATTTGTAGCAGAGCACCTTGCTGATATCTGGGTTGAGCCACAACTCCAACTCCAGCTTCTGGTACAACTGCTCCAGCGGCCGCGCGTATTGCTCTTGAACCGTTGACTATGGACAGGGCACCAGAGGCGGCAGGTGCGGCCACCCTGCGTGGCGCGATGACTTGTTGCGGCTACTGTACTTCTTGTTGCCGGACTTGTCGGGTTACCGGTCCAAGCCTGTTATGAACTGATCTTGCTGCTACCGGCTCTAGCTGACGGGTTCTTGTACGGTTTCTTACTGGTTCTGAATTGAAAGCTTGTGAACCCCGCGGGTTATTGTTCTGCTGGACCACGGCTATGCGCAATAGATCAACAACTCTTCTTGCTTCTAAGCCGGCTGTTGAGTTGTCGAAAGGTATTTGCTCTAGGGATGTGTCGTTCCAAAAATATTATCAACTGGGTTATCGTAATGACCCGGAGGGGGATCAAACCTCGGTGGAGGTGGTGGTAGTTGATCGACGATCGCTACTCCGGCTCCTGACGGGCTTCTTGATGGCGCTCCTCGTAACCCGTCTGGTTGCACGCCTGCTCCTGGCAACGGGTTGTCGTCGCTACTGGTACTGGTACTGGTGCCGCATTGACTGGCATCTGGTACTCCAAAGGTCGAGGTGCTATGGTATTTGTTCCGGTTGGTAGGTGAAGCCGGCTTCCGCTTCTTCTATTTTGGACAACAGTTAGCTCGTCCCTCCTTCTCTGAAGGATGTTTCTTTCTTCCAGTAAGCTTTGTTCTTGCTGAGCCACCAATCGCTCTCTATCTTGTATACCCCGGGTTTCTCTCTATCTTGTATACCCTGGGTTTCGTCCGCGCGCTCTTGATTCGCCCTATCCACTCCATGCCTTAAGTCTTCTATCTCGCTCATCATAGCCGTGCTAATGTTTGTTACGTCTCCCATATGATGCATCGGGCTTGCTAATGCTCTAGCGAGCGCTTGCTGCTGCGAAGGCGGTGGCTGGACCATGTTGGCTGGGTTTGGTGCTGGCACCGGTGTTTGTGCCAAGATCGGGTTCCCAAGAGCTATCCCTGCGTCTGGTACATGCGTCTGAGACATAGAACTGAAAGTCGGTAAAATTCCTCATGTCTTGGGGTTTGGCGGTGCATAGCTCGCCACTGGTATTGTTGTCGCCTCAGCACTTGTCTCATCACTCACGGTAGCCGAAACTCCATCAGCCGGTGGTGCCCGGGTCACGACGTGATTCGTCATATGACGTACGGGTCCCAATGGTGCCGGGTGATCTTCATCTTCAAGCTCGTCTCCATATCGATCCTCGAACAATGGTAAGATTGACTCTATGTCTGTGTCTAGATCTGAAATATTGGTGGAGGTGATAATGGAAACCTGCATAACTTGGATTGCCGACTCTCCCTCTTCGGTGGTGGCTTCAAACTCAAGCGATCCGACTGACTCTTCTCCGTCCGTCTAGGCCATCGTGGTTGACCCGGTCTCTGACTCGAGCTCCGGCTCGTACTGTTCTCCCCCGGCTCCGCTAGATCGGATCATACCGACAAAAACATAGATCTACCCAAAGATGAGCATAGATACGGTTTCCAAGAAATCTGCCTCTTATGTCCAGTCGGAGTCATCCACTATCCGCTCCCCTCCTGGAAGCGTGTAGATCTGGACGATAGCTAGGTTTTCTATACCTCGCCGCGCTTCTCCTAAAAAAGTGATGCTCTTGGCCGCAGGCCCCACGGTGGGCGCCAACTGTCGTGGGACTGTCACGACAGATGTTTCCGGGTGGAAACTTGAGATGAGGGGCATGTCGGCTTCCGACACCAGGAGCTTGTCTAGCGTGGCGTGGGGAAACAAGTGTTTACCCAGGTTCGCCCCCTCGTCTTGAGCTAAAGACCTACTTCCTGCTTCTGATTTATTGATATGGGTTTCGAGAACTCGGCGCTTTAGCTTCCGGGTCTCGAGATTACAATGGTGCACTTGCCTATGACTTGTGTCTCTGGAACTTAGATCTATAGGAACCAGGAGACCCCTTTATATAGGCGGTGGGTCTCGCTGGAGGTACAAAGCTGGGGTCCAGGTTCCTATCATACCCGAACTCTACTCTAAGTCCTCTAAGTCTTCACTTTCCTTAGAAGAAGTTCGTCTTGTACTTGGTCTCCACCCTTATGGATCGTTCTTGCTCGCGGGCCGAGGCACATGTTGCGCACCGGCTTACGTGTGATGCACATGGTGGGTGTGTTGTTGGGAGACCCCAAGAGGAAGATATGAAGTAGTGCAGCAGCAAATTTTCCTCAGTTATGAAACCAAGGTTATCAAACCAGTACGAGATGAAGATTCCCCCGAGGTTTCAACGGCGCCAGAAAAGAGCTTCCTGGTGGTTGACGTGGAGCCTGCACACAAACAATCAAGATACTTTGCCCCAACTTAACAGTGAGGTTGTCAATCTCACCGACTTGTTGTAACAAAGGGTTAAACGTATGTGTGGAAGAAAGGTGTTTGTTTGCAGAAAGTAACAGGCTTTCAGTTGTGGTTTTATCAGATTAAAGAGAAGGAATGGGTCCACCATTCACTAGTTGTGTCTCTCCATAAATAATAATAGCATTCATTCATGCGTGGTAAACAAATTACAACTGAGCAATTGATAGAATAATGATGAGCAAACCAATGCATATACTAACGTTATGATTTCTAGTGTGAGATTAATTCCGGCATTAAAACAATATGCATAGACCGTTCCAACCGCATGTATGACTAATAATCCACCTTCTGGTTAGCGTTCGCACCCCTTTCAGTATTAAGTTGCATGCAAGAGATTATCGACTTAAGGATTGTGTGTAAAGTAAGTAAGTAACATCATCCTTATACAAAGTACTATTGTTTTATCCCTAGTAGCAACGGTACATCTATAACCTTAGAGCTTTCTATCACTGCCCCAGATTTAATAGAGACAAGAACCTACTATCGAGCATAAATACCCCCTCTTGGAGTTACAAGCATCTACTTGGCCAAAGCACACATAAGTAACGGAGAGCATGCAAGATCATTAAATAGCACACACATGATATATTATGAAGCAATAACTTTAATACTCAATATTCAACGGACCCCAGCAAACACAACATGGAGAATTACATAAAGATGATCTTGATCATGATAGGCATCTCACAAGATCTAAACATGATAGCACAAGAGGAGAAGACAACCATCTAGCTACTGTTATGGACCCGTAGTCCAAGGGTAGACTACTCACGCATCAGTCCGGAGGCGGTCATGGCGATGTAGAGGCCTTCGGGGATGATTCCCCCTCCCGGTAGGGTGCCGGGGAACAGTTCGAATTGGTGTTGACGACGGCGGCGGCTCAGGACCTGTGGAGGAAATAATGAATATCGTGCGATTTTTAGGTTTTTTTGGGGGGGGGGGGGTACTTATAGGCCAAAGGGCGAGGTCGGTGGAGGGCCGAGACCACGTCACAACCTGCTCGCGCGGGCCCCTTGCTGGTCGCGCCACGAGGTCGTGACGGCCCCTCGGTCGTCCACTTCGACAAGACTTCGGTCTTCTGGAACCTTCATTTTCCAAAAATAATTCCAGGATGTTTGTTTTCGAATTCCGAGAATATTTCCTTAAGTACTTTTCTGAAACCAAAAACAACAGAAAATAGGGAACTGGCAGTTTGGCATCTTGTTAATAGGTTAGTCCCAGAAAATGCATAAAACTATGTAAAATGCATATAAAACATGTAATAACATGATATAACATAGCATGGAACATAAGAAATTATAGATACGTTGGAGACGTATCAATATCCCCAAGCATAGTTCTACTCGTCCCGAGTAGGCAAGAACGATAAAAGAAGAATAATTTCTGAAGTGACATGCTTAAACACAATCTTGATCACGTAATAATCTAAGGCATGTAAACTGAGATCAAATGAATAAGGGATGTAGTTTATATTGATATAAAATAAGTAATAAATAAATAAGTAGGTGAAGCAAGCAAAGCTTTCAATGATATAGTACCAGATATAAATCAACTATGCAAAGTAGATATTAGAGATGATTTAAGATTCAAGCACAATCAATATAATCATCTAATGCTTCCAACAAACATGACAACTTAATGAAAGGATCAAGTAAAGCAATATCAATATGCACGTAGAAGATCAATATTTATTTGTTCAAAAGAAACAAGCAAGCGTTCAACATTGGTTCCTGGCACCAGGATGTTATGGCTAAGAGAATGTTAATGGAGGTTTGGAAGGCCAACGGAAGAAAGTCTCACAAAGCTGCAGGTGATCATTAGACTAGAGAAAGTCTTATAATCGAAGCTATGCAAGGAGCAGTGATTGCCACACAATAGATGCACATAGAGCTATAAGTATATGAAAGCTCTCCAATAGAACTAGTGGGGGTGCATCAAATTTGCTTGCTCACGAAGACCTAGAGAACTTTTGAGTAGGCTCATCATTGGAATATACAAGACAAGTTTTATAGTGTAAAGTTCCCCAAATAATGCTGCCCCCTTTTTTTATTTCTTTCTTTCATTTTTTCTTTTCACTTTTTGTATTTTTTTTTCTTTTTCCGTTTCTCTTTT
This sequence comes from Poa annua, assembly GCA_026929855.1. Taxonomy (NCBI): domain Eukaryota; kingdom Viridiplantae; phylum Streptophyta; class Magnoliopsida; order Poales; family Poaceae; genus Poa; species Poa annua. The sequence goes on from CM049427.1 coordinate 101,839,604, forward strand.
TGATGTCCTTTTAGATGACCTCCATGGCTCTTTTCACTTTTAGGGGCAAGCATCATAATATGATATATGACAACACACTAATGATGATATAAGTAACTAATATGAATGTGACATAAAATGCATATGACACGGTGCCTCTACCAGTGTAGCAGGTTATGCAATGATCTAGCGTAACATGGGTAAAACCACACATCAGCTTCATGGAATCACGCAAAGAAATATATAAGTAATGAATGGCAACAAGTCATGTAATGTAAGATGGATGTTGCATGGCGATATATCTCAAAACAACTATGGAAATACTGTAGTAGGTAGGTATGGTGGATGTTTTGAGCAAGGTATTTGGCTTATGTGTAGGAGAAAAAGATGAAGATCTCCCACGAGTTTGGATGTACCCGCGAAATATGCACCAACTCTCAATGTGAGAAAGGGCAATGCAAAGTACCGAAGAGGCTATTGTGCACTAACCCTCTAATGAAGAGCACAAAACATTATTATATTCTGCCAGAAGCCTTTACGTTTACCCTTCTTGCTTGTCTTTTCCCTGGCATTCGAAATTCAGGTGAAACAGGTATTCCCTAACAAATATGGATAACTTTAGACACACGTACCTTTCAGCAAACTCTCTTGCTATGGCTTTTGCTACTACGGTGGCTGCTTCTGCTGCTCTGGCTCGGCTGCTGCTGCTGCTTCTGTTACTTCATCTGTGCCCCATCCTTCGTTTGTTACAAATGTAGAGGGGACTGCATTGTTGCAATTCTTTTGCATGTGCCCTAGTTCCCCACATCTTTTGCACGGACGCCTCTTTACGGCTCTACCATCTGCACGTGGTCGTACTCTATTTACCCTTGGCCTTCCAGGTGCTCTATTTAGCGCCGGAGGGTATAGTCTGAATCCTGGATGATACTCATTCCATTGCTCTTTTCCCAATAAAGCAGTCACGTTATCAGAATATGCTTCCTTAAACTTGGAAACAGAGAAATATTCAGACACATCTTGATCAACTTTGCCCAATTCGCCTCCGAGGTAGTTCATGAAGTAGACGACATGTATACATTGCTTGCCACTGAGCTCCCATCGCTTGCAACTACATTTCTTGTTTCCCAAATCAATTGTATACCTCCAAACATGGTCTTTGAAGGTATATGTCAGCTCAGCTAATAGGCCTATGCTTCTTTGCATTTTCATAAAACCCTGCATATTTCTTGCTCGTGCATTTAAATTCTTGATCACACTTGGGATGATGATATGGCCATCATATGAGTGTGTAATTCTATTGCGCAATACCATCTTCTACATTATCAACTGCCTGATGTTGTCAAATATTTCCTACAGCATTAGACCTTTCAGGTGCTTAATCTTTGCGTTGAAACTTTCAATAACGTTGCTTGTCACATAGTCCACCTTGCAAGATGTTCCAAATAAGCTTCTCGTCCACAGCTTTCCGTGATGTGCATCCAAGTATGGTTCGATGGTGGGATTTTCATCGTAAATGGTCTTCAAGTGGTGTCTATACTTCTTCTCGCTGCATGTGTACGATGCTGGCCAAAGGTTTGCATCAAATACTTTCCCCTTATATTGCTTCCTGAAATTAGCAGCAAGATGTCTCATACATTACCTGTGCTCTACTTGAGGAAACACAATACCTACAGCTTTCTCCAAACCCTTGCAAGCATCTGTATGGATAACATATCCAGCAGGGTCCCCTATAACCCTGTGTAAATTGCCCAGAAACCACCTCCAGCTCTGCTCGTTCTCCACCTCCACCACACCAAAAGCAACCGGAAAAAGCCAGTTGTGCCGATCAACTGCACAAGCAGCTACCAACTGTCCTTTCCATTTTCTAGTTAGAGCTATTGCATCCACAGCCAAATATGGCTTGCAACCCTTACGAAACCCTTCATGGCAAGCCTTGGAAGAGAAAAAAGCCCTCCTGGAGAACTTTCTTTCAACAAACTTCCATTCACTTTGGACCCCACAACCATATTATTGATTTCGACCACACTACCTGGACTTGCCTTCTCCACCTCACATTTGAATGCGTACAACAACTGAAAGCTATCTTCCCATGCAGTACCTCTTATCCTCGCTAGGGCCAGTTCTCTAGCTTCCCATACCTTCGAGTAATTCAGAGACCCTGACAACTTAAATTTTGCACTGATTGCTTTGGAGAGTTCAGTTGCTCCAATCCTTTGGTCCTGTCTTAGCGCTGGAGTCATCTCACTTGCCAGCGACCCTTTGGTTTCTAAGTGGTATTTACGCCAGTCCACCTTAGGGGCACAAGTGTGCCCATACATGTTATACTTTATCTCTACCATGTTTTTCGCATCATGTCAGACATGAATCTTCTTTCGCACAAGAATGGCATGCAACTTCCATTTGCACCACTCATCTGGGCAGTGAATCATATACCTGTCTTTCTGACTCTTCACAATGTCTAAAGTATTGTTGCCGAGGATACAGTACGTTGTAACTGCTAACCGAAGTTCATCCATATTTTTGAATCTTGTCCCTGCAACAAGCGTAGGAGCATTCCTATCCCATTCAAGCTTTGGCATGTCATCGCCATCGTATTCATCTGCAATCATCATGTCAGCGTTCTCCTCCTCCTCTTCAGGACTATCTTGTCCAAGCATAGCGAGAGAGGCCATATGGCGCAATTCATCCATAAACTGAGGAAACATCTTCTCATCTTCACGTCGTTCCGCAGCACACGATCGTCGGCTTCATCGTCTGAAAACATAGCATCTTCAGCATCTGCTGCAGTGGGCTGACTTGAACAACTAGTGGAGGGCTGACTTGTACTGCCACTGGGCTGACTACGAGGTAATGGTGGAAGGTTTGCATTAGCAGCTGCCCCCTTTCCCGTTGAAGTCTTTCGCAATTCATGTACAAGTCGTTTCCGAACCACCTCAACCCTGATTTTACCGAATCGCTCAGTCACGCTGAGAAAAAATAAGTATGCAATTGCAGTGTCATCGGCCAGTGGGATGAAACTGTCCTCCACAATTGACCAGTATTTGAGAACAACAGTATCAACCAGCCACCAGCTGTACAAGGCACACAAAGCATTAAGCAAATCCTTTAGAGAAAAAGACGTTTCTACCACCAACAGATACAAAAAAAGATCGCCTAACTCGTGATCGTCCTCCCAGCGACTGGCAAATTCGACTGACAAGCGAAAAGCGGTGTTCGGATTCATCCTATTGAACAAAATTCATGGCGATAAAGGTAAAATTGAAGCCGTATTCAACTTCATACATCACGAAATCGAGAAAATCGATAGATTAATCGACATATTATGTACTTACTTCCCCATCCAAGTGTTATCTGAATCCGATTTCACTCAGTCCTCGCCTTCAAAAGGCGAAACGGGCGGAACAACGGGGCCTGGAACTGCCTCCATGGATGCGTCTTCCAAGCGGAGGTTCAGTGCACCACCGGCGGACGGGGCGGCGCTAGGGCGGCGGTGGTAGGGCGCGGGCGGCGTGTCCAATTGGGATTCGGGGGGTGGGGGGGTGGGAAGACGATGATTGAAACCTACCAACGGTCCAATTCAAAAAGCGCCGACCAAAGGAAATCCCAACCGAGCCTCACACTAGCCGAGCCACGGAAATTCCAGCCGAGCCGCGTCAGGCCCACCCCACCATTCAGGCCAAGTGCGGGTCAAAGGAGGTTGACCAGAGGGAAACGAGCGTTTGGGCGATATGCGAGCAAACCAGGGCACAGAACAGAAAAATAGCGCGGGTATGGCACAAACCGATAGAACTTAGCTAGGTATGGCACAGAACCAATTATCCCTAGAAGATAAGCCGGCCTGGCAATAGCCTGGACCGGATCAAGCATAAAGACATGGGTCGGGTGACACGTAAGCCGGTGCGCAACGTGTGCCTTGTCCTGCGAGCAACAAGGATCTAGAAGGCTGAAGACCAAGTACAAGACAGAGTCTTGCTATGGAAAGCGAAGACTTAGAGGATTTAGACTAGAGTCCGGGTATGATAGGAACCCGGACCCCGGCTTTGTACCTCCAGCGAGACTCACCGCCTATATAAGGGGGTCTCCTGGTTCCTAGAGATCTAAGTTCAGAGACACAAGTCATATGCAAGTTCACCATTGTAATCTCGAGACCGAGAAGCTAAGGCATCGAGTTCTCGAAACCCAGATCAATAAAGCAGAAGCAGGAAGTAGGTCTTTACCTCAAAACGAGGGGCCGAACCTGGGTAAATGCTTGTTTCCCCACACCACGCTAGACAAGCTCCTGATGTCGGAAGCCGCCATGCCCCTCATCTCAAATTTCCACCCGGAAACATCTGTCGTGACAATCCCACGACATTATGCGAGGCGTTTCTTGGCATCGCCCCACATTGGGGGATATGGAGACGCTGCTTCATCATTATGGCCCCGGCAAGATCGGTTAGCAGGTCCGCTGCGGCTCCGGCTACTTTTATATTCAATCATCGGAGTCGGTGCAAGGATGGTGGGGACGCTGGTTCTACATCAAGGAATAGATTTCTGAAGATCGAACAACCGGACTGGAGGAGTTCAACGCCAATGTCAAGGTCTCCAAGAAAAGGTCATGGTCCCGCGGCCTGGCTGACACAGAAGCAGTGGAGGCCGAAGAACTGCGAATGAAGGTGGAGAAGCTGCAATTCGAAGAAGGTCAGGTTCTAACTAGTATCCACCTTATTTCCACCTTCATCCGTCGCTAAATCCAGCCGCTACAAGACCTCTCCCACCCGATGTGGGAGTACTCCGTCGTCAACGACTCCACTAGAGTCTCTAAGGTGGCATACGACACCAATGGACTCCTGCAAGTGGTGAAGAACTTAACCTCTGACAAGGATTTGCGGACGCGCGCCTTAGCATCTCCAATCAAACCTTACGACGTAGAACATCCTCGAGCTGAGGTGTGAGCTGCTACTTGAACTGCTGCTGGAACACTTTTGACTGACATATTCTAACAAACTTTATTTCTTCTACAAAGGGTCATATTGAACTTAAGAGTCGACCTCCTACTCCTGAAGAGATCAGACTCGACAATGAACTTCTGCAAGAAGTCTCCTCCTCGTCCTTCCCGGCTGCCAATTCCCAGTCGAAGGACGAAGTAGAGATGACTGATGCGGTGCCCATTGGAGGGAAGAGGAAGCGCGTAGAGGGCGACGAAGAAATCTCGGCTGACTCTGCGGCCCTGAAAAAGTGCTCCGCGACACCTCATGGAAGCGCACAGGCAGCGACATCATCCGCGGGTGGATCTCTTTCAAACCCGCTTCTGGTGATCTCACTGAGAAGCCGACTGCCGGCCGCACCCGCACCCAAGCCAAACAATCCGTTCGCCTCCGAGTGAGTTTACTTCACAATGTTCTGATGTTGACGATATGTTTTGAACATTTATGCCTTACTCAAAATTTCCACTTGCTCTTTTCAACAGCTCCGACCAAGAAGATGACGAGAGGGTCCAGGACATTCCCGTTCCGGCGTTCACCAAGGTCTCGGCGACTGCATCGGCTCCCGCAATGCCTGGCGATTTCTCTGAGAATCCTGCGGAAGCGCCAGAGGTTGTGACGCCAGACACGACGGATCTGAACCAGTATGAGGTGGCTCATCGCACAGATTCAAGCTCATCTTCGTCCAGCTCTTCCAACCATGTAAGTAAAGCTTTAACGTACCTGCAGTTCTTTGTAGATTATCATCGGGTGCGCGACAGCGCTCCCGATAGGAGTAGCCCCCGAGGCTGCGATTAGCTCCTTGGAGGTGATCAGAGTCTCTTGCCCGAAACTTGTAAGGAAAACTTTTATAGTGGCTATGGACCAATTGGTGAAGGTTGAGGCTGAGAACGCAGACCTTCGCAAACAGCTGTTGAAGGCTAATATCTCTTAGTTACTTTCTTTTTCTTAAATTTATCAAGTGATAACTCTTGCGACCACTGATTCTGATTTTAACTGTGTCTAGCTGACGCTTCCGCTGCTAAAACTGAGGTGAAAAATCTTCAGAACCAGCTGAAGGAAATGCAGGACTCGACTGAGTCCCAGATTGCAGCTACACGTCAAGAGGGGGAGGGAGAGGAAAGGACTCTCCAAGCAGAATGTGAAAAGAAGCTTGTGGCGAGACCGTCCTCACTCACTCATGCCTTTGCAGGTAAACTGTCTACTCTTTCCTATGACATGATTTGTCATGCCTTTGTCTTCATTTTTGTTTAATAGATGAGGCTCTGACAAATATTACTCTCTCACGGTTTTAGTAGTAGCACTGGATATACCGGAGCCCCCGAGCCCGACTACGACAGAGGATAGGATGTTGAAGGCGGCGGAGAATGTTGATACGCTGGGGAGTTGACTTGTTGTGCTTATGTCGAAAGCGGTGGAGTCGCTGACAGCCTTGCACATCACCGTCTTCCCTTGAGCTCCACTGCCGAAGACTCTGGATGAGCTGGTATCGACTTTCAACCCCGAAGCCGCTCAGCTGGACGACTTCATCCTAGAGCAGACGGTACGTGGCTCCCAAACCACTCTGAAGCTTCTACATGCACACGGGATTCAGGGTGACTTTGAGGGAGCTTTCTCGGAGTATCCAGAAGGACGTGTTAAAGCTTGCCTTAAGGTAGATAAGAGATTGGCAGGCCTGATGCTTGAGACGCTGAACAGACGGACCACGTCGCGTAGCGCCCAGGCAGCTGCGACTGCCTCTGGGAGTAGAGACCAATTATGAACTTATTTGAAGTTTGTCTAGGCATAACTCTAGTAACTTGTTGTAACCTTTTGAGAAACAAGTGTGCCTTGTGCACATGTGCATGTTTGGAAAACTTATTAGTTTGATAGTTGTTCTACTTTGCATTAACTTGTTTGAGTTTTATTACTCTGATGAGCCCCCGAGCCTACCACATCGGGGCTTTTAAGTATATGATGTCTGAGTTAGTGCGACTTTGTGCAGAATGCTCCTGCGGCTGCTCCTCCTGCTATCCCTTCGTATGATCACCATGATATAGATATGGAGTGCTGGAAAGTCGATGGACCACAGCTCAACAAAAGTGAGGGAGACCCTGGGTGTGCTTGCTATTATGAAATCGAAGCAACCAAATCTTCTTGAACGTGAAGACTTTATAATTGGTTAAATAGAAAAAGCAAACGAAGGACTGCTCTGTGAGTCGACTTCCAAAGAGCCTCCGAGTCTAACCGTTTCGTTTTTCAATGTTGACTGAAGATACTTGTTTTGCTGCAGGTTTTCAACAAGATGTGAATGAAAGTGCTGACGAGTGCAGGCGCGCTTTATCGACATCATCAATAACATTGGGCGAGACACCACTGTGGTCTGGGCGGACCGAGCAAAGGCGCGAGTACTACCTACTCTGCGTGACCGAGTTGGGCAGGTAGGAGAATTTGTGAAGATATGAACACAAGCCCTGGGAAAAATTCATGAAGCCATGTTTCCTTTGAACGACCAACCACGTTGCTTGACTTCCCTTCTGGCTAAATTTCATCATGGAGATCCATCCACGACTTCTTCCATCGTCAACTGGTGTATATCAACATACCTATTGTGAGCTACTATGTAACTAAATTACTGCTGCCGGGACTTCCTATATACCCGAAAAACCATAAAATTTTGAAAAACAGAAAAAAATACTATTGCTATGGAACTTAATGAATTATATATGAATTACAGAGAATCATATAAGGGGAAAGTCATGAGAGGCGTGTTTGTTAAGTTGAATGCAATTGCTAAAATTTTGCTTAAATGCCATGATATAAATTGTTGCTCTAAACAGGAAATTAAACATATGAAATTCCAATGTGGCTTTAGTAAAGAATTTTTAATTGTGAACTATCATTGGAACAACTATATTGACCTTGGATTTGAAGAAGTAGAACAATTTGTTCTATTTATGGGAGCTTCTGAAATAGAATCCTTCGTGTCAAAAAATTATGAAACCTGTGTTGCTTGTAAATCCCTTAAAGATTATGTCTCTTCTATCCTTGATTATTGCATAGAATATTTCAGCAATAATTGTTATATCATTGATTATAAAGAGAGACTCATTAATGCACAAGAATGTATCCACAATTTGCAGGAACCTGTGGAAGAAGAAATTGCTGAACCTGAAAACTCATTAGATGAAAAAGCTGAGGAGAGTGAAGAACAAAAGAAGGAAGAATGGATTAGCTACCCATGCCTACCTTCTAATGAGAGTAACTCTTCATCCTTTACACTATTTGATTGTTCCCCATGCTTGCCAAAGGATGATGAATGTTATGTTCATGTGGATTCTCTTAAAATATCCCCTATGAGTAAAACTTTTGTAAATAATTATGCTACTGTTATATATGATAATGCATGCTATTTTGATAGAACTTATGATAATCCTTTATATGTCCCTAATTTCGAAATGCATAATATTAAACAAGTTTGCTTAGAAAATGTTTATGAAAAAGCTCTAGATGATTGTCCTATGTTACTTGATAATATTAATTGTACTACTGTTGAAAATAGGATTGGAGAGGTCTTGACTTTATTTGAGAGTCCCATATCTCTTGAGAATGATCAATCATCTTGTTATAAAATTGTTACAAGTGGGTTTGAAGGTTTTAATCAACTATTATAGAGCTTGATAAAAATTATATGTTTGTAGATCATGAAAAGCATGTTTTATGTGATGGTTATGTTGTTGAAGTTATTCCTGATCCTACTGAAATTATTATGAGAGAGTAAAATATGGTTGTAGAAATTTTCATGGTATTAAAAGACCTCTCTATATGCTAATTTTTTTGAAGTTACTCTTGTTTTATCTTTCTATGCTTGTCACATTGTTCTTTGTGAATTTATTTGTGTACAAGATTCCTACGCTTCTTGATGATCCTTTTGCTTCATTTTCTATTTTCATGAGAGCATCATTGAAACTATCAAGTCTAGCTAAAACGCATTAAAAAAAGCGCTTATGGGAGACAACCCATGTTTTATTTCTGTATTTTTTCTTTTATTTTAGTCAAGGAGCATGCTTATCTCTCTGCCAACTCCTTTGTATCTTTATTTTATTACATAGTTGTGCCAAGTAAAGTCTCTAGTAGGAAGTTGATACTAGATTTAGATTTCTGTGGAGGAAAAGTTTTTCTGCTGATCACCTTTAAATTCGTAACTCTTTACAGATAAATTTAAATGACCTGGGATTTTACAAGCTTGATGCTCCGATACGTACGCAACTTTCGTTAGTTTTGAGTTTTCTGATCTGAGCAAGTTAAGTGTCTCGAAAAAATTCTTATTTACTGGATGTTCTATTTTGACAGATTATGTCCCTGTTTTTTGCATTGTCTCTTGTGGACTTTAAGCAAGGTTCTCTATCATGAAGGAAGTTTATGAGAAGATTGGCTTATCTGAGGATCTAGCCCATCTCTCACTCATAAGTGTGACTTTAGCAAGAATTTTTGGCTCAAGCTGAATTTTGAATGGGATACAAACCTGGATTTGATTAACATGCTGATTGATGCCAAGAGGAGATACAAACTTATTTGTTTCAAGGAGTCTTTGATTGTGGGATGCTGGAGCATTTGGACTCACAGGAATAAGTGCATTTTTGATCACCAGCCTATTGATCTGGATGTTTGTTTCCTTGATTTTGTTGATTCCTTTTCGCTTATTAGACATAGAGCCAAACCCTCACTTAAAGAGGGTATGACCCAATGGGTTGACACATTATGAACTTCTGTATGTTCTTGTATCCTTTATTTTGTTGAGAAAATAGAAAATTAAACAGTAGGGATTTTCCCTACTGTTTTGTGCCTCAAAAAAGAATTTCAAGGATCAAGAGAGAAGGATGATATGATGTGATCAAGAAGATGAACGAACCTAAGCTTGGGGGTGCCCCCGTGGGTCACCCTAGCATATTTCAAGAAGACTCAAGCATCAAAGCTTGGGGATGCCCAAGGCATCCCCTTCTTCATCAACAACTTATCAGGTCATCTCTAATGAAACTATATTTTAATTCTGTCACATCTAATGTTCTTTACTTGGAGCGTATGTTTGTTTTCATTTCTGTTATTTTTATTTTGTTCTCTTAATAAATTGGATCCTACCATTCTTGTGTGGGAGAGAGACACACTCCGCTTTTTTTATGAATACTCCTATTCTTCACTTATATTTGTTGAGTATTCTTCTCTAGCTACTTTATGAAGGAGATATGTCCTAGAGGCAATTAATAAAGTGTATTCTTTATCATATCTGGTTTGTTCATAATAGGTTTTTGTGTCATGCTGGAACCGTATTAAGCGGAAACATTAATGCGGGTGTGATACGTAAACAACCAGGTCCCTAGTAGCCTCTACTAAGACTAGTTTCGTTGCGCGATTGATGATCAAGGTTTCCCGGTCATGGGGCATGGCGCCGGTCGGCAATGAGAGTCATATCGCTGGAGAGTGATGTGATGGACATACCCAGATTTGGAGAGCATAGTCGTTACACCTTTGACCGTGAGATCAACTCTTATTGATATTCCCCGAAGATACTTTGATTGCACCAAACGTCGTATCTTATTTAGTATGACAATAACGGTGATACTTTTGGGTATTGGAAAGGAGTATTGAGACGAGGGGTCAAGAGCGGGATTTGCCAGTCCGCATAGCAGGATAGATACTCTCGGGCCCACTCGGTGAGATCATGTCTAATGAGCTTGCAAGCATGTGACTAGGTCACGGAGACATGAGATCATGAACGAGTAGAAGATGGCGTCGTCGGTAACGAGGTCGGGGTTAGGTATGGAGATATCTATGGAACGACGCTCGGACGTGCTAAGTATCGCTATGGCAAAAGGTCTAAGACTTTACGTTCAGGTTTGATAGATGAAAGTCATTCGTTATATCTCATGGATTAATTCATGGGGTCCAGGCCTACGGATTAGTCGTTGATCATTGAGGAGTCATGATCATACCTGATATTATATCGAACCGCTAGGGTAACACACTTAAGGGGTACCGCCATGTTTTTGTTGCATTGCCGTCTTGGTCATATTGGTATAAAGCGCATGAAGCGACTCCACTCCGATGGACTCTTGGACTCGTTGGACTTCGGATCCCTCGATACATGCGAACCATGCCTCATGGGCAAAATGACCAGGACACCGTTCAAAGGTTTCGTTGAACGGGCGTCGGATTTGTTGGGGATCATACATACAGACGTATGTGGACCAATGAGCGTTTCGACACGCAATGGTTATCGTTACTTCGTCACCTTCACTGATGACTTGAGTAGATACGGTTATATCTACTTGATGAAACACAAGTCTGAAACGTTTGAAAAGTTCAAAGAATTCCATAGTGAAGTTGAGAATCAGCTTAATAGAAAAATCAAGCATCTCCGGTCCGATCGCGGTGGAGAGTACTTGAGTTTTGAGTTTGGCACACATCTGAAGAGTTGTGGCATAGTGCCCCAACTTACGCCCGCCGGAACTCCGCAGCGTAACGGTGTGTCCGAGCGACGTAATCGTACTCTGCTGGATAGTGTTCGATCTATGATGTCTCTTACCGATCTGCCAGTGTCCTTCTGGGGTTATGCGTTAGAAACAGCCGCATTCATTTTAAATAGGGCTCCGTCCAAGTCCGTTGAAACGACACCGTATGAATTATGGTATGGCCACAAGCCTAAGTTATCGTTTCTGAAGGTTTGGGGTTGTGAGGCGTACGTTAAGAAACTACAGCCCGACAAACTCGAACCAAAGTCGGAGAAAGTCGTCTTTGTAGGATATCCGCGGGAAACCGTTGGGTACACCTTCTACAACCAAGCTGAGGGCAAAACTTTTGTCGCGAAGACCGGTACCTTTCTAGAGAAGGAGTTTCTCGCGAAAGGAGTAAGTGGGAGGAAGGTAGAGCTCGATGCAATCATTGATCCTGAACTCGAGATTCCGAGTGGCGCAACGGAAGCAATTCCGGAAACGTCCTCCGTGGAAGGAGTGGGAGAAACTGTCGAGGAAGATGTTCTACCTCGTAGGTCTGGTAGATCTCGGATCGCACCAGAATGGTATGGCAATATGGTTTGCACCGTCATGCTAGTCGAGCAAGACGAACCTACGAACTACAAGGAGGCGATGGAGAGTCTAGAGTCCGAGAAATGGCTTGAAGCCATTAAATCCGAAATAGGATCCATGTATGATAACCAAGTGTGGACCTTGGTGGATATTCCCGAAGGGCGCAAGGCCGTCGAGAATAAGTGGATCTTTAAGAAGAAGACTGATGCTGATGGTAATGTGACCGTCTATAAAGCTCGGCTTGTCGCAAAGGGTTTCCGACAAGTTCATGGAATTGACTACGATGAAACTTTTTCACCTGTAGCGATGCTTAAGTCTATTCGGATTTTGTTAGCGGTAGCTGCCTACTATGATTATGAAATCTGGCAGATGGACGTCAAAACGGCCTTCCTGAATGGAAACATTGAGGAAGAGTTGTACATGGTACAGCCGGAAGGTTTTGTCGATCCAGGAAGTGCTAACAAGGTGTGCAAGCTTCAGCGATCCATCTATGGATTGAAGCAGGCATCTCGGAGCTGGAATCTTCGCTTTGATGAGGTAATCAAAGGTTTTGGATTTATCCAGAATGTGGAAGAGACCTGTATTTACAAGAAAATGAGTGGGAGCTCGGTTGTGTTCTTAGCACTGTATGTTGACGACATATTGCTAATAGGGAATGATGTGGAACTTCTGAATAGCGTGAAGGAATATTTAAACAGTAAGTTTTCCATGAAGGACTTAGGAGAAGCTGCGTATGTTTTAGGCATAAAAATCTATCGCGATAGATCAAGACACCTATTAGCACTGAGTCAGAGTACTTATCTTGATAAAATATTGAAGCGTTTTCATATGGAGAAGGCAAAGAAGGGTTCTCTGCCGGTTATCAAGAATAAGATATTGCGTAAGGCGCAGTGTCCGGTGACGGAACTGGGTAAGGCCGAAATGACGAAACATCCTTATGCTTCAGCCATAGGATCAATCATGTATGCAATGTTGAGTACTAGACCGGATGTGGCATTAGCTCTAAGTTTGACAAGCCGGTTCCAGAGTAATCCTGGAATGCCGCATTGGGTAGCTGTTAAGAGCATTCTTAAGTATCTCAATAAGACAAAGGAAATGTTCCTTGTGTATGGTGGCTGCGATGAGGAACTTGGCGTAACGGGTTACGTAGATGCAAGTTTCTGCTCAGACCCCGATGACTGTAAGTCACAGACAGGTTACATGTTCAAGGTGAATGGAGGCGCCGTGTGCTGGAGAAGTGGGAAGCAACCCATAGTCGCACAATCTACAATGGAGTCGGAGTACATTGCTGCCTGCGAGGCCGCGAATGAAGCTGTGTGGCTGAGGAAGTTCGTCATCGAACTTGGAGTGTTCCCGAGCGTGCAAGACCCCGTGATCCTCTTCTGCGACAATACGGGTGCCATTGCGAACGCCAAGGAGCCAAGGTCTCACTCCACCGCCAAACACATTCTCCGACGCTTCCACGTGATACGTCAGTACGTACAAGGAGGCGATGTGAAGATTTGCAAAGTGCATACGGATCTGAATGTGGCAGATCCGCTGACGAAGCCTCTTCCGCTTGATAAGCATGAACTGCACCAGTTAGCTATGGGTGTTAGGCTTTTACCAAGTTGTAATCTAGATTAAATTGTACTCTAGTGCAAGTGGGAGACTGAAGGAGATATGCCCTAGAGGCAATTAATAAAGTGTATTCTTTATCATATCTCGTTTGTTCATAATAGGTTTTTGTGTCATGCTGGAACCGTATTAAGCGGAAACATTAATGCGGGTGTGATACGTAAACAACCAGGTCCCTAGTAGCCTCTACTAAGACTAGTTTCGTTGCGCGATTGATGATCGAGGTTTCCCGGTCATGGGGCATGGCGCCGGTCGGCAATGAGAGTCATATCGCTGGAGAGTGATGTGATGGACATACCCAGATTTGGAGAACATAGTCGTTACACCTTTGACCGTGAGATCAACTCTTATTGATATTCCCCGAAGATACTTTGATTGCACCAAACGTCGTATCTTATTTAGTATGACAATAACGGTGATACTTTTGGGTATTGGAAAGGAGTATTGAGACGAGGGGTCAAGAGCGGGATTTGCCAGTCCGCATAGCAGGATAGATACTCTCGGGCCCACTCGGTGAGATCATGTCTAATGAGCTTGCAAGCATGTGACTAGGTCACGGAGACATGAGATCATGAACGAGTAGAAGATGGCGTCGTCGGTAACGAGGTCGGGATTAGGTATGGAGATATCTATGGAACGACGCTCGGACGTGCTAAGTATCGCTATGGCAAAAGGTCTAAGACTTTACGTTCAGGTTTGATAGATGAAAGTCATTCGTTATATCTCAGGGATTAATTCATGGGGTCCAGGCCTACGGATTAGTCGTTTATCATTGAGGAGTCATGATCATACCTGATATTATATCGAACCGCTAGGGTAACACACTTAAGGGGTTTCGACAAGACAACCGGAAAGGAAGGAGATCACCGGGAGCGTCCCGGGAGAGGTCCGATGGAGATCGGGCAGCACCGAAAGAGTTTTCGGAGCTAGGAAATATTATATATATTATGTTTGATATTAATTAGTGTTATTAATCTGTAAATATGATTTTATATATTTATTTTCGAATTTATTAAGGCAGATTTCCCTAAATGGGCCTTCCGGACGAAAGAAGGCCCAAGAGGGGAAAATTCCCTAGGGGAATTCGGTGGGGGCCAGGAGGGCCGGCCTAGGTGGGCCACAAGGGGCCCACCAGGGGGCCGGCGCACTCCCTTGGCCGAACCAGGCTGTGGGGGGTTAGTCCCACATTGCCTGGCTGGCAAGGTTGGCTCCCCTTGGGAGCCTTTATAAGAAGGGGCACCCCCAGCCTTTTAATTCACCAATTAATTCCTGATTTCTCTCTCGATCTCGTGGTTCCCAAGTCGGAGCCGCGCCGAGCAAGAGGAGTCGGGGATCTCCTCCACCAGAGCCCGCTGCCGCGCTGCTGGTGTTCCGGTCCAAGTCTTCCGCTGCTCGTCCTGGACTGGAGCTTCGGAGGCGTCGTCTCCACCGTACGTGTGCGACTCCCTGCGAGGTGTTGCGCTAGCGGTACTCGGAGGCCTGCCTCCTCTACACGACCTTGAGGTCGGCTACGTCGGTCTTCATCGACAACGTTTGTGCGGGAACGTAATCCCCGCTTTCGGTCTACAAGGGTACGTATTCCGATCTCCGTTCGTACTACTATATCTGCATAGAATAGATCTTGGCTAGTTTAAGGATATCGTTGCTAGGAAAATTTTTGTTTTCTACACACGATCCCCTTCAGTGGTATCAGAGCCGATCTATCGTAAGATATAGTTGTACGCTGTTAGAACCCGTGCTCTGCACGGGGGCACCGTTCCTGTTATTTGCTACCCTCTAGCGTGCACTTGTGTATTCCAGCGGCATTGAGTTGATGAAGCGGCCCGGACCAACTTTACGCGTACGCTTACGCGAGACTGGTTCCACTACTGACATACGGCTTGTACCGTATATGTGGCTGGCGGGTGACAGTTTCTCTCTCTTTAGTTGGTCTTCGCATTTTCAATGGAGGGCCCGAAAGGGATGCTTAAACATGCAATTATTGGATCGTTGTTGTGGTCATAAGATTCGTAGGTATGAAGCGGTTCTATTTACGAAAGCCCCAAGCCACGTAAAATATGAAAAAGATAAAGTAGAAGCGTCTAACTTTATTTTGCAGGGGCTATGTGATATGGTCAAGGTAGGTTTATTAAATTGTTTATAAACTGCGGGCGCCAAGAAGACCATGGCGCAATGGACTATATCACATTGCATTACATTTGATGTTTTGGGTGCATCTTATTTTTGTGTGATTGTGTGTTACACGGCGGTAGCTGAATAAGATGATCCCTTCAAAATACCACTAGTGTTCTCCCTCCAACGCGCACCACCAATAAAGTTCTACGTTATGAGGCAGGCCGTGATGATCGGGTGTCATACATATCTTCGTTCGCATACGGTGGGTGTAAGCCATGTTGCACAAGCGTCAGCGTGGAGGTCTTTGGTGGCGAGCCTAGCATACTCAGAGGTATGGCCTCGGAACAGGAAGACCGAAAGGTCGAGCACGAGTCACAAAATTGGTGTGGCGGACGATTTTGTCTACTCCTGAAGTTGTGCCGCCGGCTTTGATGATGAGGGGTGGTGCAATGGATGGGGGTCGTGTAATCGCTTAAACGGCCAGGAGGGATGTTCGTTTGAGTGGGAGTTATGTCAGTTATTTTCTAAAATACTATAACTCAAAATTATTATGAACAAAGTCTTATGTTGTTGCAAATTCCATTGTAGATGTCTCACCCCTCCTTTAACCTGAACCTGTTCATTGAGAAAGACAAGCTTAAGACCGATGGGTCTAACTTCGTGTCATGGTTCCGCGATCTGAAGTCCATCCTTGAAACCCACAAGGTGGCCTACATCCTTGATTCCCCCTTAGGTGATCTTCCCAGCACTGCCCCGGATATCGAAAGGATTGTCCATGGGGTAAAAGCGGAGATTTCTTCTTATGTCCAGAGTGGCATGCTCTTTGCCATGGAGGCTGACCTGCAAAACCGTTTCATGAACAAGGGTGCTTATGAAATAATCACTGAACTCATGGTTGTTTTTGCACGACAAGTCAAGTCTGAGACGTACAAGGCAACTGTGCTTTTCTTCTCAGACCAGATGGAAGAGCACGGCAATATCAGTGAGCACTTGGCCAAGTTGTTTGGCTGCGCTCGACTTCTGAGTGATCTGGGAAGTGTGATCCCAGAAGAGTTGGTGATTGATAGGGCGCTGATTTCTCTGCCCCCTAGCTATAAGAACGCCATAGTGGACTACGGCATGAAAGGGACGTCAAAACCCCTGTCGGAAATCCTGAAGATGCTCGAAGTGGCCGAATTAGAAATCAAGCTGAAGAAGATGGAGGTAACCATCGGATCAACTGAGCGCAACTGCCCCAAGTATCTGGAGGATAGGAAGTCTGGCAAGACGGTCGACACAGAGAAAGGTATATTTGATATACATGTTATAGATGTGTACCTTACATCCGCCCGGAGCAATACGTGGGTATTTGATACTGGTTCTGTTGCTCATATATGTAACTCTCAGGAGGAGTTATGGAATTGAAGGCGGCTGGCGAAGGATGAGGTGACGATGCGCGTCGGCAACGGATTGAGAGTCGACGTGGTGGCTGTCGGCACGCTCCCTCTGCATCTACCATCGGGATTAGTTTTGGTTTTAAATAAATGTTATTTTGTGCCATCCTTGAGTGTAAACATTATAAGTGGGTCTTGCCTGTTACAAGACGGTTATTCATTTAAATCAGTGTCAAGCAATTGTGCTATTTATATGAATGATATCTTTTATGTTGATGCTCCCGAGAGTAATGGTTTATTCTTGTTGAATCTCGATCGTAGTACTCACATCCATAACATAGAGGCCAAACGAATTAAGTGTAGTGACGATACCGCCATGTTTTTGTTGCATTGCCGTCTTGGTCATATTGGTATAAAGCGCATGAAGCGACTCCACTCCGATGGACTCTTGGACTCGTTGGACTTCGGATCCCTCGATACATGCGAACCATGCCTCATGGGCAAAATGACCAGGACACCGTTCAAAGGTTTCGTTGAACGGGCGTCGGATTTGTTGGGGATCATACATACAGACGTATGTGGACCAATGAGCGTTTCGACACGCAATGGTTATCGTTACTTCGTCACCTTCACTGATGACTTGAGTAGATACGGTTATATCTACTTGATGAAACACAAGTCTGAAACGTTTGAAAAGTTCAAAGAATTCCATAGTGAAGTTGAGAATCAGCTTAATAGAAAAATCAAGCATCTCCGGTCCGATCGCGGTGGAGAGTACTTGAGTTTTGAGTTTGGCACACATCTGAAGAGTTGTGGCATAGTGCCCCAACTTACGCCCGCCGGAACTCCGCAGCGTAACGGTGTGTCCGAGCGACGTAATCGTACTCTGCTGGATAGTGTTCGATCTATGATGTCTCTTACCGATCTGCCAGTGTCCTTCTGGGGTTATGCGTTAGAAACAGCCGCATTCATTTTAAATAGGGCTCCGTCCAAGTCCGTTGAAACGACACCGTATGAATTATGGTATGGCCACAAGCCTAAGTTATCGTTTCTGAAGGTTTGGGGTTGTGAGGCGTACGTTAAGAAACTACAGCCCGACAAACTCGAACCAAAGTCGGAGAAAGTCGTCTTTGTAGGATATCCGCGGGAAACCGTTGGGTACACCTTCTACAACCAAGCTGAGGGCAAAACTTTTGTCGCGAAGACCGGTACCTTTCTAGAGAAGGAGTTTCTCGCGAAAGGAGTAAGTGGGAGGAAGGTAGAGCTCGATGAAATCATTGATCCTGAACTCGAGATTCCGAGTGGCGCAACGGAAGCAATTCCGGAAACGTCCTCCGTGGAAGGAGTGGGAGAAACTGTCGAGGAAGATGTTCTACCTCGTAGGTCTGGTAGATCTCGGATCGCACCAGAATGGTATGGCAATATGGTTTGCACCGTCATGCTAGTCGAGCAAGACGAACCTACGAACTACAAGGAGGCGATGGAGAGTCTAGAGTCCGAGAAATGGCTTGAAGCCATTAAATCCGAAATAGGATCCATGTATGATAACCAAGTGTGGACCTTGGTGGATATTCCCGAAGGGCGCAAGGCCGTCGAGAATAAGTGGATCTTTAAGAAGAAGACTGATGCTGATGGTAATGTGACCGTCTATAAAGCTCGGCTTGTCGCAAAGGGTTTCCGACAAGTTCATGGAATTGACTACGATGAAACTTTTTCACCTGTAGCGATGCTTAAGTCTATTCGGATTTTGTTAGCGGTAGCTGCCTACTATGATTATGAAATCTGGCAGATGGACGTCAAAACGGCCTTCCTGAATGGAAACATTGAGGAAGAGTTGTACATGGTACAGCCGGAAGGTTTTGTCGATCCAGGAAGTGCTAACAAGGTGTGCAAGCTTCAGCGATCCATCTATGGATTGAAGCAGGCATCTCGGAGCTGGAATCTTCGCTTTGATGAGGTAATCAAAGGTTTTGGATTTATCCAGAATGTGGAAGAGACCTGTATTTACAAGAAAATGAGTGGGAGCTCGGTTGTGTTCTTAGCACTGTATGTTGACGACATATTGCTAATAGGGAATGATGTGGAACTTCTGAATAGCGTGAAGGAATATTTAAACAGTAAGTTTTCCATGAAGGACTTAGGAGAAGCTGCGTATGTTTTAGGCATAAAAATCTATCGCGATAGATCAAGACACCTATTAGCACTGAGTCAGAGTACTTATCTTGATGAAATATTGAAGCGTTTTCATATGGAGAAGGCAAAGAAGGGTTCTCTGCCGGTTATCAAGAATAAGATATTGCGTAAGGCGCAGTGTCCGGTGACGGAACTGGGTAAGGCCGAAATGACGAAACATCCTTATGCTTCAGCCATAGGATCAATCATGTATGCAATGTTGAGTACTAGACCGGATGTGGCATTAGCTCTAAGTTTGACAAGCCGGTTCCAGAGTAATCCTGGAATGCCGCATTGGGTAGCTGTTAAGAGCATTCTTAAGTATCTCAATAAGACAAAGGAAATGTTCCTTGTGTATGTTGGCTGCGATGAGGAACTTGGCGTAACGGGTTACGTAGATGCAAGTTTCTGCTCAGACCCCGATGACTGTAAGTCACAGACAGGTTACATGTTCAAGGTGAATGGAGGCGCCGTGTGCTGGAGAAGTGGGAAGCAACCCATAGTCGCACAATCTACAATGGAGTCGGAGTACATTGCTGCCTGCGAGGCCGCGAATGAAGCTGTGTGGCTGAGGAAGTTCGTCATCGAACTTGGAGTGTTCCCGAGCGTGCAAGACCCCGTGATCCTCTTCTGCGACAATACGGGTGCCATTGCGAACGCCAAGGAGCCAAGGTCTCACTCCACCGCCAAACACATTCTCCGACGCTTCCACGTGATACGTCAGTACGTACAAGGAGGCGATGTGAAGATTTGCAAAGTGCATACGGATCTGAATGTGGCAGATCCGCTGACGAAGCCTCTTCCGCTTGATAAGCATGAACTGCACCAGTTAGCTATGGGTGTTAGGCTTTTACCAAGTTGTAATCTAGATTAAATTGTACTCTAGTGCAAGTGGGAGACTGAAGGAGATATGCCCTAGAGGCAATTAATAAAGTGTATTCTTTATCATATCTCGTTTGTTCATAATAGGTTTTTGTGTCATGCTGGAACCGTATTAAGCGGAAACATTAATGCGGGTGTGATACGTAAACAACCAGGTCCCTAGTAGCCTCTACTAAGACTAGTTTCGTTGCGCGATTGATGATCGAGGTTTCCCGGTCATGGGGCATGGCGCCGGTCGGCAATGAGAGTCATATCGCTGGAGAGTGATGTGATGGACATACCCAGATTTGGAGAACATAGTCGTTACACCTTTGACCGTGAGATCAACTCTTATTGATATTCCTCGAAGATACTTTGATTGCACCAAACGTCGTATCTTATTTAGTATGACAATAACGGTGATACTTTTGGGTATTGGAAAGGAGTATTGAGACGAGGGGTCAAGAGCGGGATTTGCCAGTCCGCATAGCAGGATAGATACTCTCGGGCCCACTCGGTGAGATCATGTCTAATGAGCTTGCAAGCATGTGACTAGGTCACGGAGACATGAGATCATGAACGAGTAGAAGATGGCGTCGTCGGTAACGAGGTCGGGATTAGGTATGGAGATATCTATGGAACGACGCTCGGACGTGCTAAGTATCGCTATGGCAAAAGGTCTAAGACTTTACGTTCAGGTTTGATAGATGAAAGTCATTCGTTATATCTCAGGGATTAATTCATGGGGTCCAGGCCTACGGATTAGTCGTTGATCATTGAGGAGTCATGATCATACCTGATATTATATCGAACCGCTAGGGTAACACACTTAAGGGGTTTCGACAAGACAACCGGAAAGGAAGGAGATCACCGGGAGCGTCCCGGGAGAGGTCCGATGGAGATCGGGCAGCACCGAAAGAGTTTTCGGAGCTAGGAAATATTATATATATTATGTTTGATATTAATTAGTGTTATTAATATGTAAATATGATTTTATATATTTATTTTCGAATTTATTTAGGCAGATTTCCCTAAATGGTCCTTCCGGACGAAAGAAGGCCCAAGAGGGGAAAATTCCCTAGGGGAATTCGGTGGGGGCCAGGAGGGCCGGCCTAGGTGGGCCACAAGGGGCCCACCAGGGGGCCGGCGCACTCCCTTGGCCGAACCAGGCTGTGGGGGGTTAGTCCCACATTGCCTGGCTGGCAAGGTTGGCTCCCCTTGGGAGCCTTTATAAGAAGGGGCACCCCCAGCCTTTTAATTCACCAATTAATTCCTGATTTCTCTCTCGATCTCGTGGTTCCCAAGTCGGAGCCGCGCCGAGCAAGAGGAGTCGGGGATCTCCTCCACCATAGCCCGCTGCCGTGCTGCTGGTATTCCGGTCCAAGTCTTCCGCTGCTCGTCCTGGACTGGAGCTTCGGAGGCGTCGTCTCCACCGTACGTGTGCGACTCCCTGCGAGGTGCTGCGCTAGTGGTACTCGGAGGCCTGCTTCCTCTACACGACCTTGAGGTCGGCTACGTCGGTCTTCATCGACAACGTTTGTGCGGGAACGTAATCCCCGCTTTCGGTCTACAAGGGTACGTATTCCGATCTCCGTTCGTACTACTATATCTGCATAGAATAGATCTTGGCTAGTTTAAGGATATCGTTGCTAGGAAATTTTTTGTTTTCTACACACGATCCCCTTCACTTTAATACTTTCAGCTCTTGTTTTTCATGCACCTCTTGTTCAGAGCTGTTAGTTTTCATATATTATACTCTCAGTGCTCACTGTTTAATACTTGGAGAGTTTATGTGTTTGGTTGGAAACATAAAATGCTAAATGTGGTAGATGGTATAAAAAATATATACATGCTCTTATGGATTGTTATCTTGTATGTTGTGGTGCTTGGCAATTGTTTTGAGCTCTCAAGTAGACCATGTTTAAGATTTTACATCATGAAGTTAAAACCTATTAGTGAGGAACTACCATAAAATTGCTGAAATTTGGTTTGCTAATCTATGTGGATCGTTCTGGTAGAAAGATATCATGAAGTTGGTACACAAATACACGAGTTCGTGCACTATGGAGGTACAAAGAGGCGATACTGCTCTGTTTTGGACTGATAATTGGCAAGGCAAGTTGATGAAACTGTTTTTCCCGAGACTGTTTTTCTTTGTGTTGGATGCCAATGCATCAGTCAGAGAGGTCATGCGTACCCAGGACTTAACGCGGCTGTTTGAGTTGCCCTTGTCGCAGCAAGCTTTTGCTGAGCTCCCGGAATTACAGCGGGGTGTTTCACACGTGAGGTTGAATGATGATGGCAAGGATAAATGGAATACTGTCTGGAAGGATGGGGTGTTTACATCACAAATGTATTATAAACATTGCTTCAAGGATGTGGTTGCTAGTAAGATCTATGCATAAATTTGGAAGAGTAGGGTTTTACTTCGGATAAAAGTTTTTGCGTGGCTGCTGGTGAGTGATCGTCTCAATACCAAGGACATGTTGAGGAGGAGACACTGGAATGTAACTGACAACTAGTGTTGTGAGCTTTGTACTTTGGGAGTAACGTAGGACTGGTTGCATCTATTCTTCCATTGTAATTTCAGTTTGGGAATATGGAATTATCTGCAAATTCAGTGGGTATCAGAGGACACATTTGAGGAGGTTTTCATCCGAACCAAGAAGAAATTCAAGTACCCTTTATTTACTGAAGTTGTGGTGCTGGCTGCTTGGCACATTTGGAAGCAAAGAAATGATGATGTATTCAACAATGTGATGCCAACTTTTCGGTCCTGGAAGAATTGCTTTGTTCATGAGGTCACAATGCATGTGCATAGGGTGAAGGAAAATCATGTACAACAATAACAACACTGGCTAGAATGGAGTGAGAGTTTACCTTGAGTTAGCTTGGTTTTGTAAATATCTGTATATAGCTCCCGGTGCTTGTAGATAGGTCTAGTGAGGTTAGTTATTTTCAGTTCTGCTTGTACTTCTGAAACAATGCCTTTAAATTCAATAAAATACTGTGGGGTGTAAGCATTACAGTCCTTATATTCAGAAAAAAAATGGTTTGCATGTTTGGTATCTCTAAGGTCTAGATATTGTCTAGTTAAAGTGTTTGAACAACAAGGAAGACAATGTAGAGTTTTATGATGCTTGCAATATGTTTTTATATACGTCTTGTTGTCATAGTTTATACTTGTGTTTGCTTCAAACAACCTTTCTAGACAAAGCCTTGTACTGAGAGGGAATGCGTCTCGTGCATCCAAAATCTTTGAGCCAAAACCCCTGCCATTTGTGTCCACCATACATACCTACTACATGGTATTTCCTGCCATTCCAAGTAAATACTTCATGTGCTACCTTTTATTGAAAACTTATTATCACTAATTTGTATCAATGTTTATTTGCTCATTAGGAAGTATCTGGTGTTACGGATATCAACCTTGTCATTTTCTTTTAGACAAACTTTCACCAACCGGACTAGTGGCATATACACCGCTTATCCATTAATTTTGACAAAAGAGCTGGCAAATGGGGTGCCCAGTCCCAATTAATTACAACTTTAACCGCTGCATTCTCTTCACTTTTTTGCCCTGATTAAATCAGCCAAGCAATGATACTAGTTCTAAACTACATGTGTAAACAAAAGATAAAGAGGGATGATCTGCCTTGCAGGTAGAAATAACGTCCTTCATGGGAGCCGCTCTTGAAAGTCTGGTTGACAAGGGGGGTAGAGTGCCCATTACCATTTGTTGACAACGACAAACACCGCTGAAAACTTACTTTTATGCTCTCTATGTGATTTCAAAAACCTATTAAACTAAAAATCTCTAGCACATGCTTGTATCCTGTATCCCTCTGCGAAGGGCCTATCTTTTACTTTATGTCGAGTCAGTTTACCTACTTCTTTCTATCCCTGTAGGAAACACTTGGGTCAACTGTGTGCAACAATTCATATATGCTTACTTATTGCACTTGTTATGTTTCTTTGTGTTAACAACTATCTATATGATATACATGTTCAAAGTTGAAGGCCAATGCTGAAACTTATATCTTCCTTTGTGTTGCTTCAATGCTCTTTTACTTAGATAATATTGCTTTATGAGTTAACACTTATGCAAATCTTATTGATGCTTGTTTGAAAGTACTATTCATGAAAAGTTTTTACTTATATGATATAGTTGTTTACACCTTGTCTATTTGTTAGCAAACTATAGATCATTGCCTTGAGTCATTTCATTCATAACATGAGCCTTACATTATTTTATGATCAAGATTGTGTGAAACCATGTCACTCCAAAAATCATTCTTTTTATCGTTTTTGCCTACTTGGGACGAGTAGAAGTAAGCTTGGGGATGTTGATACGTCTCCAACGTGTCAATAATTTCTTATGTTCCATGTTTATGTTATACCAATTGCTACATGTTTTGTATACACTTTATATGGTTTTTATGCATTTTCTGGGACTAATCTATTAACAAGATGCCAAAGTGTCAGTTCCCTGTTTTTTTTTATGTTTTTGGTTTCAGAAAAGTTGTTAAGGAAATATTCTCGGAATTGGACGAAACAAAAGTCAAAGTCCCTAATTTTCCCGGAACCATCCAGAACACCGAAGACGAGACGGAGGAGGGGACCGAGTCGGCCTCATCAGGTGTTGGCGCGGCCCCACTTCTTGTCGCGCGAACGCATGATGACGGCGCCTCGGACACCCACCGACAACGCCCTTTCACCAATATAAACCCCCGACACAAAAACCCTAATAAAATAGGCCATCTTCCACGAGAAGTTCCGCAGCGCCGCCGCCATCGCCGACATGTTTCGGGGGTCAGACGATCTTGTTCTGGCACCCTGCCAGGACGGGGATTGACCTCCGGAGCCATGTCTATCGACTCCACCGCCTCCACTTCGACTCCATGATGGTTTTTGAGTAGTTCCCCGATGGACTACGGATTCTAGCTGTAGCTAGTTGGTACTCTCTCTCTCTCATGTACTTTAGTACAATGTTCTCATGAGCTGCCTTACATGACTGAGATCCATATGATGTAATCGGTGTAGTGTTTGTTGGGATCCGATGAATTGTTTCATTATGATCAGTCTATTTATTGAAGTTTGTGAAGTTATTGTTGCTGCAATCTTGTTATGTTTAATGCTTGTCACTAGTGCATGAGTGGCATGATCTTAGATTAATCTCTATAGTTATTTCTTAGATTGTATCTACAAGTTGTATGCACATGTCATTGTCCGGAACCCTAGGACCCAATGTGACAATAATTGGGGAAGCCGAGAGGAATGGCTGTGATGTGAGGATCACATGTTTTCACCCAGTGTTACTGCTTTGCTTTGGTGCTCTATTCAAAGGAGCACCTTAATTACCAGTAGTTTCCCTTGAGGACCAGCTGCAAACGGGCTGGAAGGACAAAAGATGTTATCCAAGTTTCTCATTGCGAGCACGCACAACTATACATGGAAAACATGCCTACATAATTAATAATCTGGATATTCTAACTTAGTGCTATTTCAATTATGTCAATTTTCCAACTGTAATTTGTTCACCCAACACTTATTTTTGAGAGTTACCACTAGTGTAGATAGCTGGGAACCCCAGTCTATCTGTCATCATCATTGCTCTAAAGTCAACTCCACGCAAACAACTATTCTCGGGTGCCATTGTCTCTGTGTTACTGTTACTATTGCTCTCATATTACTGCTGTTTTCACATCACCCCTGTTACTAGTGCATTTCCAGGCGCAGCTGAATTCCGCTGTTAAGGCTTATAAGTATTCGTTGTATCCCCTTGTGTCGAATCAATAAATTTGGGTTTTACTTCCCTCGAAAACTGTTGTGATCCCCTATACTTGTGGGTTATCAATAGCGCCACGAGGGGTTAACTCGGAAAATCCCTTGGTAAGGTACCTAGGGTTGTATCGGCTGGAAGAATAAATGGTCGTTGGTGAATTCGGACGACTAACAAGCAACGATTTACCCAGGTTCAGGCTTCCGGAGGATAATACCCTACTTCCTGCTTGTCTGATTATTGATATCGAAGTTACAAGGTAGCTACAATGGCGACCCGGCGAGTTGATGACTCGCTAGGGTTATGATGATGATATTGCGTGTCTCTCTATCTCCCTCCCTCCTGGCCATTATATAAAAGGCCAGGTCTCAGGAGTTTGAATACAAGTCAAATTACAAATATCACATGTTCCAGGTCGGCACGACTGCTTCTAATCTTGAGCCGCACTCCACCTTATCTGGGCCGCATCACTTCCATTGTATTATCCTGTACATGGGCCACCAGGGGGGCCTTCTAGTAGGTTAGCCTTTATTGTGACTCGGTGGAGTTGGCCCTCGTGGAAACTCCACGAGCGCGAGCAAAACGGACGTCGCGATGCCTGTGAGCCGACCTAGCGGAGCACCTGGTCGACGCCGTTGCGAGCGGCGTTACAGACGTTGATTTCCTTCACTGCGCGCTCGGTTTACTCCACCACAAGCTTCCCCGCCTGCGCGCCGTCTACAATGATGCGCCGTGTATGTAGCTCCTTTGAGGCGGCCGTCCGTGACCGCCAAGAATGACTGCCTCATTATTATGAACATCTCGGCCCTCAAGGCGGCCATCCGCGACCGCGCCTTCGAGCTGCTCCGCTGCACCAACAAGCTTGTCGCCGTCGCCATCGTCTTCCTGCGCTTCCTCCTCCCGACGACGAGGCGCTCTTCTCCGCGCCACGTGGGTACGCGCTGGCGGCCCTGATGGGAGTGATTCTTGCCTACGGCGTTTCATCCGGGCCCAACGGCTGCGAGATAGTACTCCGGGAGCTCGACGCGCTTATAATGTGGTGTTGCATTATTAGGGAACGCGTGACCAACGGTGGAATTTCCGTCACACAGCCGAGCATCCGTCTGACGCTTCATGACGGATCAGACTGCAGATAACAATACTTTCCCATTTGTTTACCCGCGTCCCATTTGTTTACCCGCGTCCGCATGTATGCTATTATTATATATGGAGAGACAACACTATTGAACTGTGAACCCTGGTCCTCTTCTTTAAAGTGATAAATACAACCTACTGCAAACTGCTTTCTTTCATTCTCTGCAAACAAACATGATTGTCATGACGGATCAGACTGCAGATAACAATACTTTCCCATTTGTTTACCCGCGTCCCATTTGTTTACCCGCGTCCGCATGTATGCTATTATTATATATGGAGAGACAACACTATTGAACTGTGAACCCTGGTCCTCTTCTTTAAAGTGATAAATACAACCTACTGCAAACTGCTTTCTTTCATTCTCTGCAAACAAACATGATTTTCCACACCATACGTTTAACCCTTTGTTTACAACAAGCCGGTGAGATTGACAATCTCACTGTTTCGTTGGGGCAAAGTACTTTGATTGTGTTGTGTGCAAGATCCCTGTTCGTTGTTGACACCGGTAGTGCGCCCTACCATCATCAGCTTCAACAAACTTAAGAAGAGAACTTCACTCCTACTAGATTGATAACTTGGTTCATAACTGAGAGAAAACTTTCTGTTGCACTCATCATACCTTCCGCTTGGGTTTCCCAACAACTCACAGAGTCATTAGACATCGACTCGGGCATCGTCCTGACAACGCTAGCCCCCCTGTCATACACACACGAGCCTCTCCCCGTATTAACGAACCCTGTGCAGGAGGCTGTTGCGCCGCTTTTAATGTCGAGGCGACTAGACGGCGCCACGCTTGTCATCACGCGTCGCAGACCAAAGCGACACCTTGAAATAACGTCGTCACGCTTCCAATGGCGCAGACGGGAAGCGACGCGTGCTTCGTCGGCGTCAATGCGTGGCCAGGCGAATCGGTGACGGCGGAAATGTAGGCCACCCAACCCCTCTCCTCCAGCCGCTTTAAAACCCGAAGCAGCACAGCCCTCCTCTCCTCACACCAACACTTCTCCATCTCCCCCAAGAACATAGGCCACCATGGCGGGCAGCCCCGACGGGCAGCAACGCCATGAGCAGCTAGAGGAACTCCGGCGTCGCAACGAGGAGGCGGAGATGGCCAAGGCGTTCGAGCAAGCCATGTTGCACGAGGAGGCCGAGAGCGCTCCTCGATACGTGGTCTCGCTGGAGACCGCGCGACTAAGCAGCCACCACCAGCTGCTGGTGCCCAATGACGCCACCCTTCCAAACGGGTGGGTGAGGAGCGCCGCTAACATTCCGGTTACTCCGCGGCTCAGTAGCTAGGACTGCGTCAAGTTCGTCAGACACAAGTGGACGGAGATGTCGTACGAGCAAAAGCTCGACCCCAAGTACTCCATCGTGATGCCCTACTGGCACGCCGTGGTGGACAAGGAGTACGAGGCGCGTCGTAGCGGTCGACGAGAGCCAACGCCGGAGTTGTCCTCAACGGACGACCGTGACAGCGACGCCAGCGACGACGACGATGTCGAGCTTCCCGTTCATCCTCTACAACCGATGACGCCATCTTGGTCAGCTGCATCACCGTCACCGAAGAAAGGGGCGCCGCAAGCCGAAGAGGCTTCCCATCAAACACCCCACCGCGTGTCGCGACGGTGAATCGAACACGGCGTCGACAAAGCCACAAGCCTATGTCGGCTCACCCGAGCCTACGGGGCCGTTTCTAAAGGTTGTAGCTGATGGGAATGAAGATGAGCGATGGACAGAAGTGAGGTGTCGTCACATCCATGGCTTGGTTCGCATCTTGTTTCACTAGCCGAGCATGAAACAGCATCTCTTCTCCGGTGTCAAGAAATACGGTGATGAGTGATGGTCGTGCACAAAGATGCATATGTCTTCTCTCTCGCCCCTAGTCTAGGTTTAGTTTGTTAAATATCGTGTATATTCGAAAATGTAAGTTTGTTAAATCTCGTTTAAATGTTTGAATAAATTTGTGTTCATCGTCGACGGCGATTTGTGCGCATGCGAGGTGTTCGACAATTTGCTCGCGTTTGAGGGTGGGCCTTTGGGGAGTGCCGCTGTGAGCGGCCTCACTACTGGGATTATGGTCATTTGTGACGGTTCAAATTCGTCACTAAATCGTCAAGGTTTGTCTGTGACGATTTCGTGATGATTTCGAATTCGTCAAAAGTTGGGCGATAAGGACGGATGTTCGTGACGTTTTTGCGGATTGTCACTACCTTTGTGACGATCTGGGAATCGTCACTGTGTTTAGTGACGATTAAAAACGTCACTAATCATGATGACGTGGTATCCTTTGTGACGTTCCAATATGTCACTAACTGAATTCAGCCCGGTCCGTTGAGACTTTTATATAGGCCAAGCCCATTATGCTTGTTGGGCCTTGGCCTGTTGCGAGAATAATTTCTTACCGGGCCTTGGCGTTTTTAGCTTCAATGTTTTCTGGGCCATGGCCCATTTTCAACCCGTTTACGGATCGGTACCGTTTAGGCCTCGGTCCACTTAGGGTCCATTACAGCTTTGGGCCTTGGCCCATTTAGGGTCCACTACAGTTTTGGGCCGTGGCCGTTTTGGGGTGCGTTACATTATCGTCCTTGGCCTTTTTAGAGTCCATTATAGTTTTTGGCTTTGGCTAGTTTAGGATCCGTTCAATTTTTGGTCCTTGGCCTATTTACGGTCCAATTATATTTTGATCTCAGCCTTTTTAAATTCGTGGTTTTCGTAAATCGACCCATATACGAATCTAATTTTGATTGGGTTGTAGATTTTTAAGAGCCCGTCTAGTCCCAGGTTACATTGGGCCTTGGCCTTTTAAAAAACAACAAATAGCCCAATAACACAACATTTAAATAGGGAACAAAGGGTCACAAAGATGAACCAACATGTTCACCTGGATGTTCACAGATTCATCAACATGTTCACAGATTAGCCAAATTCACAACTGCCAAAAAGGGTCCGGAAAGGACAAGAACCTGCCAGCAAGTTTCATACCAATATGCCTTACAAACCAGCAGCAGAACTAAACTTTCTCTAATTCTAGTTAGCTCCAAACAACACCAGGATCTCAGCTACCTTGGCAAGTTTCTCGTCAGTCCGCTGGCCATGCAGCTCGTATTCCTTGTCACGTTGAGTTTGTGCGGCTTCAGCTTCATTTAGCAGCTTCTTGATAGCAGTCACTTGGGCCTCTGAGTTCTTCTTCATGGCAGCCAACTCTTCTTTCATCACTTCCAGCACTCGGGTTACCCCATGCGTCAATTTGCCCTTCCGTGTATGCTTGACAACACCCACACCTGAATATCATGACATACAAAGATCATTTCAATAAACAACACACATCCAAAAGAGTCTACAAAGATAACAAATGCACTAGATAGTGTGGACACCTGTACAAAAGAAAACTTGCCTGCATCAGGACCAAGGAACCCATCAGAATCAAAGTACATCCGTTTATGCTCGAGACCACTCATACTAGTATTGGATGCACCTGAATAGCATACATACAAATATCGTTTCAAAAAACAGCACACATCCAAAAGATTCTACAAATATAACAATTGTAGCAGATAGTGTGTACAAAAGAAACTTGCCTGCAACACTCCCTTCAGCATCAGGACTTCCTTCGTTTGTTGTCTTAGAGCCTTTATCACTCTGCACAGTTTCCTCCACAAAACCGCACAAGTCCAAAGACTCCTCCCCAATTACTAGAGGAATTAGGCTCTTGCCTTGTGTTATGGCACATGACTCGTGACTTGAAACTGTCCTACCACCTCGAACATCATGTGTCTGATGACCCACAAGTATAGGGGTGTATCGCAGTACTTTCGATAAATAAGAGTGTCGAACCCAACGAGGAGCAGAAGGTGTTGACAAGGAATTTTGATAAGGATTTCACTGTAAACACTAGCAAACAAGTTTTCAGCAGACTTTGATATAACAGATAAATAAAGTGCGAGTAAATAGATCGCGGCAATTTAAATTGCAGTGAGTGGTCCAATCCATTTGAGAGCAAAGGACCAGCCGATTTTTGTACTTATGATGACCAAATGTTCTTGAGGACACACAGGATTTCTATCTAGTGCTTTCGCTTCATATTGATGAATAATCTTTAATGTTTAGATAAGTGTCGTGTGGGTGAGCCTATGCTAATGCACCGCCCTTCCTAGGACTAATACATACTTATGATTATACCCCTTGCAAGCATCCGCAAATAAAAGAATGTAATTAAGATAAATCTAACCATAGCCTTAAACTCTGAGATCCTGCGATCCCTCGTTCATCGGAATACCAACGGGGGTTTAGGTTTCTGTCACTCCGGCAACCCCACAAATGATAACCGAGAAGACGATTCATTCCCCTAGGCCCATAAAGGTGAAGTGTCATTTTGCCGACGTTCACATGACACCACTAGAAGAATGGCACCACAACTTAAATATTAAAACATCAAATATTACTCAACATAGTTCACTACTAACATCTAGACTTCTCCCATCTCCTCAAGAACACAACGAACTACTCACAATACACCATATGGAACATGATCAGAGGTGATATAATGATGGATAACAATCTGAACATAAATCCTAGTTCAACGGTTTCACTCAATAGAATCAATAACAATAGCAACCAACACCGGGAGAGTTTCCCCTATCAAATACACAAAGTTTAGCCCTAGATGTTACAGCGGGAATGGAGTGGATGGATGGAGATGACGGCGTCGGTGGTGGAGATGTTGGTGTTGGCGATGGTGATGGAGTGCAGCTCGATGACGCTGACGATGGTGTAGATTCCCCTCCCCCCTCCGGGGGGGAATTTCCCCGACGGCAACGCAGCCTCCCGGAGAGCTTTTCTCTCTCTATCTTCTCCGCCTCGTGGTGGCGACGTAGATGGTTTCTGGACAACGTGCAATTTTTAGGTTTTTCGGGGGAAGAAGTACGCGATGGGGTGCGCCAGGTGGTGGGCCAGGGCGGCCTCACCACCTGCTCGCGCGTCCAGGAGGGCTACCGCGCCACAGGGTGGTGTGGGCTCCCTGGGCCCCACCCCAGGCTCTCCTCTTGGCCTCATTCGTGAAATAAATGGAAAATAATTCCCAGATGTCCACTTTGTTCTTCTGGTCTTCGCAAATATTGTGTCTTGACGATGCTTCTTCCAGCAGAATTCAGACTCCGGAGTTCCATCCCCCAATGATCATCAATCATGCAAAATAGATGAAGTAACATAAGTATCATCTCCAAATACGATATATATCAATGAATAGCAGTAAATTATGATATAAAATAGTGATGCAAAATGGAGGTATCAGCTCCCCCCAAGCTTAGACCTCGATTGTCCCCAAGCAAAAACTGAACTCGGTAAACATGACCACAGGTTTATGGAGTGAAGTGTCGATATAAAATATACGGACAAGAAGCATCACATGTATAAATGCACAAGTCATCTTAGATATTAACTTCGTTCATGTATAAATCAACTTGTAACAAGTAGAGGAAAACCACAGTAAAGTACATAGAGAAAACCGTAGTTGGTGTTGGCAAACTTAGTCCTTGGTGAGAGAACAATGAGCAATTGAGCTTAGTTTATAAAACATCCCTCTTTATTGGTTGATAGCCTCAAAAATCAAATTCATTAGATGCCAACAGTGTGCTAAACAAGAATGAATGAAAGACATGATTAACAATACTAATGTATAAATGGTTGAATCACAATCAACTCAAATGCTTGCTTAAGATAGAAGGAGATAGGTTACTGACTCAACATATATTAAAAGATAGGCCCTTCATAGAGGGAAGCAGAGATAGAAGCATGTGCTAGAGCTTTTGGTTTTATAGATTTTCAAAATCATATAAAGAGAATAAAAGTATGTTTTTGAGCGGTGTTTGTTGTTGTCAACGATTTGTAATAGGTTCAAGTCATCTTCCATACTAAGGAAGTTAGGGGTGGTTCCGATTATTTTCTAAAACAAGCCTTTATGATATTCATCCTCTTTTCCCCTTTAATTTCACTGCCATGAAACTCCTCCCCACCTTTCTAATATAACCATGGCTAGCCGAATTCACGGGTGCCCACCAATCAATCTCAAACCATGGAGGAGTGCCTATATTTTTTACAAACTCAACCTTTGATAATATAGTGGTCTGACCACCCCTTTGCAATATTAATGACGAGCAGATGTTGCATGCAAGTCATGGGTTACATAATTAGTATGGAAGATAACAAACCCAACTATTATTTCCTCATGATCTAGTGAACATTGACACAAATAAGGGATCATTTTGAATAAAGATAACACAAGATGTATTTACTTGGAGTGGCGCAAAATACCACATAGTAGGTATATATAGTGGACACAGATGGCAAGGGTTTTGGTTCAAGGTTTGGATGTATGAGAAGCATTCCCTCTCGATACAGGTCTTTGGCTAGCAAGGTTGGGTAGCAAGCATAAGAGTTGATGGATACAAACAAATATACATGTAGTAAAAGACAATCATACAATTCTTACTTGAAAGCACACACAATTTTAAGTTGTGAATACTAAGCTTGTCATTGCAGAAAGATCAATGAATGCTATATTCTACATGCAATTCTTTTTCCTCTTAAGTCTCAAAGTATTGTAGCTATGGGCCAATGCTAAGTTTGCCAAAGCCAAAAGATTTACTATATGTTCCCAAAGTGATCACGAATCCTAAATGACAAGATCAATCATGCATGATGAAAGTTGCAACCTAAAATAAAGTGTGCAGAAAATAAATGATAACACTTCTCATTAATATTCCATAACGGCAACTTACACCAAGGGATACATAGATAACCAACTAAAGAGAGATACTTCCACACTCCAAACCATCATATAAGATAACTTCCCTACTCATGATATGACACTACTAAAAAGTAATAGATGAAAGATGATGGTGATATCGTTGCACTCCCTCCAAGCTTGAAACAAGTTAAGGGAGATGCCAATACCGATGATGAATTACTCCTTCGGTGGTGATGGTGGAAAGACTCGAAGTGGA
This sequence comes from Poa annua, assembly GCA_026929855.1. Classification (NCBI taxonomy): domain Eukaryota; kingdom Viridiplantae; phylum Streptophyta; class Magnoliopsida; order Poales; family Poaceae; genus Poa; species Poa annua. Next base: position 101,873,666 of record CM049427.1, read on the forward strand.
GTAAGGTATCGCTCCAACATCTTGTGGAGCCTATTATTCTCCGCTTGAAGTATACCTACCTCCCTCCTAAGGACACAGTACTGCTCGCAAAATAGTCACATGACTCGAAGAGCTTCAGTTGCTTATGGAAAAGAGCTAACATCCGGAACGGGTGGTATTGATCCCTGCATGTTATGAGAAAAAGCACGCTGGGCGTTAATTGGTCCCACGAAGATGGGCTTGCTGGTTCCCGTCCTTGCGCGATCCTTCTTTGCCGCTTGCATCTTCTTCACCTCCTTCATGACGCTTTCGTCCATGTCCTTGCGCCAATCCTTCACCTTCTCATCATCCGCCCATCCAACAAAAGACCCATGATCAAGATTTCGAAGGAGTTCACGTTGGCGATGAAGTGTGTAGTCTTTGGAGCAAGATCCCTGAGACGACATCTGGACAGAAACAGCTCGAAAAAAACACGTCGAAAACACGATATACGGACCTCGGGGGACTCAGGTGAATATATAGCAAATATTTACGAAATAAAAGGAAGGCAACAAGGCGAAACAGAGTAAGAGAGGAGCTCCGAGGCCTCCTCACCATCTGCGGGCGCGGCCAGCATGGGGCTCGCGCCACGAGGTGGTGAGGTCGCCTCAGACTTCGTGTCCTGTTCATTTTCGTCTTATATTTTACCATAATTTCCAAAAATTAAATTCGCGAACTTTTTCTTACTGAAACTGTACCTTTTCATAATCAGGTTCTGCAAACTCAGAAACATTTTCGTTAATGTAATTCTCCGGAGTAATTACTTGAATGATATCAACATCTTCATTATAAGAATCTCCAGAAATATAATGCTTGAGTCTTTGTCCATTTACCACTTGTGTAGAGTCATCCTTGAGCGAACCAATTTTAATCGCACCCGAACGAAACACCTCCACAATAGAGTAATTTTCCTGCAAAGAATCTAAGACGAGAGCTATACAATAGAGCTTCCTCACCAACATGGAACCCTCTCTTAAGGATTCTCTTATCAATCCATCTTTTAACTTTTTCTTTAAAGAGTTTAGAATTTTTATAGGCTTCACTTCTCCATTCATCTAGAGAACTCAAATTAAGTAATCTTTTCTCACCAGCAAGTTTAAAATCTTTATTTAGTTCTCTCACTGCCCAATAAGCTTTGTGTTCTAATTCTAGAGGCAAGTGACAGGCTTTTCCATAAACCATTTTATAAGGAGACATACCCATGGGATTTTTATAAGCAGTTCTATATGCCCACAATGCATTATTTAATTTACTAGCCCAATTCTTCCTCGTTCAATTAACAGTCTTTTGCAAGATAGATTTAATTTCTCACTTGCCCACTAGTTAGAGGATGATAAGCTGAAGCAATTATATGATTAATAGCATATTTAGCAAGAACTTTTCTAAAACCACCATGAATAAAATGAGAACCTCCATAAGTCATAAGATATCTAGGAACACCAAACCTAGGGAAAATAATATCTTGAAGCATTTTTAATGATGTGTCACCATCAACACTTTTAGTAGGAATAGTTTCTACCCATTTAGTAACATAATCAACAACAACAAGTATATGTGTATTACCTTCTTAAGAAGGGAAATGACCCAGGAAGTCAAATCCCCAACAATCAAACGGTTCAATAACAAGAGATAATTCATAGGCATTTCATTACGTCTAGAGATATTACCAACTCGTTGGCATTCATCACAAGATAAAATAAACTTTCTTGCATCTTTAAAGAGAGTAAGCCCATAAAAACCTGATTGTAAAACCTTTTGTGCGGTTCTATCTCCAGCGTGATGTCCTCCATAAGCGCCACTATGGCAATTTCACAATATCTCTTTTTGTTCATACTCCGGAACACATCTTTGCATAATACCATCAACTCCTTCTTTATATAAGTGAGGGTCATCCAAGAAATAATGCCTCAAGTCATTAAAAAAAAATCCTTCTTTGCTGAGCTGAAAAGGTTGGAGGCAAATACTTCGAAACAATAAAGTTAGCATAATCTGCATACCAAGGACTATCTTGTGAACTCACCCTTATTTGCAGCCAATTGTTAATTTGGAAAACTATCATTAACAGATATAGGATCATAAGCAATGTTTTCCAATCTAGACAAATTATCAGCAACGGGATTATCAGCACCTTTCCTATCTACCATGTGTTTAGTCTTTCTTTTCCATAAGGTATCTGAGTGCAGCGTGATCGGTATGAATAATAACTTTAGATTCAACAATGTATTGTCAAAATTTATTACAAGAAAATACAATAGTTAGAATTTATTTTTCAGTTCTAGCATAATTCTTTTGAGAAGAATCAAGAGTCTTACTAGCATAATGAATAACATTTAATTTCTTATCTACTCTTTGTCCAAAAATAGCACCAACAGCAAAATCACTTGCATCACACATAATTTCAAATGTTAAATTCCAATCAGGTGGTTGAACAATAGGAGTAGTTATCTCTAGAGCAGAACTAGCTAAGCGTCCTGGGTCGGGAGGGCTTTTATGTTCGGGACAAATAGCTTCCCCTATTTGTCCCGGGCACACCACGGCCCGGGACCACTAGGGGGGTCACGTGGCCATTTGATCCAACCTTTGGCTGGCTCTCATTTGTCCCGGTTCGTAATACGACCCAGGACAGTATGTATGAATATTTTTTGTTTTCTTTTTTTGTTTCCTGTTTTTTTTACTTTTTTCTATTTTACTGATTCTTTTGCGTTTCTGTTTTTGATATTTATGTTTCATTTCAAATAAGATCGACTTGCATATTATACGCTACTATATATTATATATCATGAATACACGATTTTTTCCTTGGGATGGTCATTAATACTAGCTAATACACGAGTTCTCCGAAACAAATATTTATAACCGTAAGATCATGTCTAAATATTTACAACCAGAGATAATTACATGAAAGAAGAGGCATTAGACCCTATTTTTTTTATCTGGATGGTCTTTTTCGGCTGAATCAGACTGCATTATGCGCCTGGCTTTATGACATAGTCAAGCAGAAAGCCCGCAATTGCCTCCGCAATTGGTAATAGGCGGTCTTTTGCATCAAGCCTGTTCCGGATCGTCTCAAACTAAAAAGAAGAGATCAACACCAATATATCAATCATCATGAAAACAATTCAATTTGAAAAGTGAACAAGTTTGAATATATTGTTTACGTACGCCATTCCAGTGTGCCCCCTCATTGAAGTGAATTCGAATGAACTCACAGACATAGAATCCACACAAATTGGTGCCCTGTTGCTGCTTTGCGCACTTTATGAGAGAATAAGATAAGAAACCAATCAAATAATAATAAAAAATATTGTCATTCAAAATGGTATTGTCAGACTAAAATTTAAGATATGCATACGTGGAACCTAGCTAGTACGGCTTACCTCTCGCCATTTAAAAGTGAGCTTCCGTGCTATACCAACGTCCTTGTGGAAAGAGGTGAACTTGTGCCAAACCCTGAAGTTTATGGTATAGAAAATTAGTAAAGAAGTTTACTCATTACAATATATTATTAGAAAAGACGAGGTCAATTGTGATAATGAACGAAATTACCTCTAGAGCATCTGTTTCGTGCCGTCAAACTTTTCTACAGGTTTCGATAATGGGTCCAAGACACCAACGATTGCCTTTTCAACATCAATCTCAAATAATACTCAGTGAAATCTGTCATATGTTTATATTTGTTAATAATTAAATCATCAATTACATATACTTAAATTCGAGTATGTATAAAAAAGTAAACAACTCACTCAAAATTGAACAGGAAAATTATGGTGTTTTTGTAATGTTGCGCCATCAAGTAAGTTAGCAAAAGCTCCTCCGTTTTTTTCTGGGAAATTTACCAAACCATGATGATGAACTCGATTAGGGTCAATGAATCCAATCTTGTGATTGAGTCCCAACTTTCGAGATTGTATAATTTTCAGCCTGCATAATGGAGTACAAAAGGAATATAGTGATGAGGATAATTACAAGCAATGACAAATAAGTTGAGCTAGAGAATTAATGACATATATACATAATTTAATTACTTACAGGCAAAAGGCACTGATGATAGATTTGTCGAGCGCGTCAAAATTGAATAACTGCCATAATTCGCAATACTCAATTTGAAACTCATCATCACCTGGGCAATAAGGATCCTTTGAATTTTTCCCATAGAGCCAGTCTCCGTCTTGACTTTTCGTGGTATGCATGAACCATGCATTTAGTTGGTGCAACCTAGCCGATAGAGTGCGCATCATAGCACGCTCGACAAGATCTTCTCTTCTAACATATCTCTGCACCACCTCATGTATGGTGACACTCTCGCCAGATTGTAATGCCTTAAGCTCTGAAAGAGATAGACCCATATCTCTAGCTTGCTGTGAAAGTACATCGTCGACCGGGTTCCGGTGTTAAGGCGCCAATATGAGTGGTGGGGTGGCGATTGTCCCGCCTGCATTCCGAGCTATGGAACATATCTCCTGTGGGTGGCAGCAAGTTTTCGTTCTTCCTGCACTCTCCTAGTTGTACGCACCAGAACGTGTGTGTAGTCATCGTCCATATTTAGTTCATATTGCGACAGATGCGTAAGAAATTCTATGGCCCACCGTATCGCATCCGTAGAATATACTGGAAAAGGCAAAGACATCTTTTTGCCTTCTTTCTCTGGGCAGCCTGGATCTGATTGACCCATATATCGACATCTTCGCGAGAGTTCACAAAGCGAGACTTCCCCGTTTCGCTTTTCTGAGTACTAGTCGACATAGCGGTGGACTTCCGCTTCTTTTGGGGAGGCGAGGGAGTCCGTTGACGCGGCGGCAGAGTACGCTCACGCGGCGGCGGAGTATGCTCAGGCGACGCCGGAGATGGACTAGCGCTGTGGTTGTCGTTGTCGGGGGTGTCTGGACTAGTGCCTTGGTTGTCGTTGTTGTAGTTCTCTGGACTGGCATGTGGACTGGGAGGGCGATTTTGCTGCATTTGTGGGAACATGATGTATACCTTTTTCCATAAGCAGGTACTCTTGCAGGCAAATCTCAACTCAACCTCGTCTTCACCCGTAGTGAAGTCCAGCTTAATTCCCTCATATGTCTTCATAACCTCATCAATCCCGACAACAACATAGCCATCTAGAATAGGGCGGCAACACCTTCACGTTTATGTTCAAGCATGGCACATGTAGGTCGCAAAGTCCCCGCTGCATGATATTATCCATGGGGTGACGAGGACCCGTCATATCATTGTGGCGAAGAGCTCCGTCGAAGCCACGCTGCTTCTCCGCATTGATTTTGGATCAGGAGAAGGATCTTCGGGCATCTCAGATTCGCAGGTTATCTGTCGAGTCTGCTTCTCTGCCTTCAGCGCTGCTATCTCCTTCTCATGCTCTAGTAGTTTATTTTCCATCCTCTGGACCCGGTCGACATGCTCTTTCTTCGTTCTCGCTCGGCTTCTATAAGTGCCAACATCTTTGGGAAACCCAAGTATCCACTGTAGGGAGCCGACGGTTCCTCTTGTTCGTCCACTGTGTTCAGGATTCCCAAGGGCTCGCAATAGCTCGTCCTTCTCTCTGTTAGGGTGGAAGCTGCCTTCCGTGACCTCCTTCCATACCTCTGTGAGTGCTTCAATAGGGCCAGCTCCGTGCTCCTTGGAAAAAAGACAGTCACCTGTTACAGTGTCTAACTTTCCACCATGCCCATAGAACCAAGCCTTAAGCCGGTATGGCCAGTCAAATGTCTCGATCTCTATACCTTTAGCATTTAACTCATCCTCCATTTTCGTCCACTTAGGCATGGCCGTCAGGTAGCCACCTGACCCCATGTTATGGTGATATATCTTTTTCTCTGCATTTTTCTTATTTTTCGCTGAGATTTTCTTAGCGGCTTTCGATTGCTTGTACGCGTTAAGTGCGGGCCACTCATCTTTAATATTTTCATAGACTCCGACAAATTCTGGAGTCTTACCTTCAGTTACGAACTTGTTTAGCCTTTTCTTCCAGCTGCGGAACAGTTCAACCATCTCCATATATGTCCAGGCCTTGCATCGATTCTCTATAACCGGGTTATGTTCATCCTTCTCTTCCGGTAAAGTGAAATTCTGCAGGAGCTCGTCCCAAAGGAGTTGTCTGTCTTCATCCGAGACATAAATAACCCCCTCTTTTGGCACCTTTGGATTATACCATTCTTAAGCCCTGATGGAGAGTCTGTCCCGAACGATGACTCTGCACTGAGCTACAAATTTCCTCGCGTGGTTAGCGGGAGCAATCGGTTTACCTTTTTCATTGATTACGTCGATCTGGTACTTCTGTTTCCCTTGTAGCTTTTTGGTCCCGGTTCGTGGCCCGCCTTGTTTCACGGATGATTTTTTTCTTGGTCCAGGTTCGTGGCCCGCCGACGGCTAAATACAACAAAAAGTGATAGTTAATATATATATACACACAAATCTATTCAACAGAGACAAACACCTGAGGGCATATATCTACCTCAGCGAACGACCTTCCAACAGTAGAGTCGGTGAAATGTCGGTGAGCTGAACTATCGGTGACGTCTATTCCGTCCGAATGCCCCTCCTATCCATCACAGGACTCGCTCAGGAATTGTCCGGTGAAATAGTCTAAGTGTTCCTCTTCTTGTTCAAGGTTTATACCGGGGTCCAATCCATCACCTTCGCGGATGATGCTGAACATGTCCTCTTCTTGTTCAAGGTTTCTACCGGTGTCCATAGTTTCTCCAAGGGATTTCAGTTGTACAAACACATTTCAATTTCAACCCGGAGCAAAGTTATTTGAATTGTACAAATACATTAAGGCATTTCAATTGTACAAACACATTTCAATCGTCTCGAGTATTTCAATTTCATTTACATTTCTCTTTGTAGTATCTCAAACTTTACTAGGGCTCCAAGAGTGCGGCTCCGAGTATCTGCATTGTAACACTGAAAATTTGACAAATTCAAACATTACATAATACAAACATTTGAAAAATTTAATTAACACAAATTCAAAAAACTTAGCTAACTAAACCTACAACTAAACAACTAACTAAATATTTTATGTTTATTCAAATAACATTATTCAAACTAATTCAACCAAACATAATAATGACACAACAACATGTAAATAATTATTTCACAACGAACTACACAAAATTACCTAACACAAAGACAAGGAGCTTCGGTCTCCAAATTTCATCTAAATTAGATGCATTACAAACATTTGAAAAATTTACATAACACAGATTCTATAAACTTAACTATATAAACCTAAGAACTAACATTTGACAAATTTAATACTAATATTTTGTCGGGTTGTGAATCCCAAGAATCGGGGGTAGTCACTTCCTGAAGTGTAGTTCGTGAAGGGGATTGAACGCGAAGGTCTAGAGCCTCGAGGGACCCCGCGACGGTGCTCGCCGGACCAGAAGAAGAAACGCACATGACAGAGGTAGACACAAGCCCTTACCCAGGTTCACGGCCCTCGTGAGGAGGTAAGACCGCTACTCCTGCTTGTCTGTATTAGATGATGGAGGTTACAGTACAATGGAGCTTGCCGGAGGCCCCCTTGAGGCAGTTCTTGCCTGGGAGGGAAGCGATCGTCTTCTTCTTCCTCCTCCAGCCAGAGGCTATCCTAACAAGTGTTGCTAGGGTTTACAAGGGTTGTAGCACGCAAAGAGTCGACCTGTGCTACGATGGATGTCTTCTCCCTTTTATAGGCGCCTCTGGCGCTCTCCTTCTGCTTGGCCTTCAAGGTGGCTCCCACATGGCAGAGGCAGGGTATAGTTGGAGTCCACTGTGGCGTGTTCGTCCATGGACGCGGTCCATTGTTGATAAAGGTGGGCGCAGTGGCCGACAGGCGGCCGAACGTGCTGTACTGCCCGCAGAGAGGGCAGTCTCTGAGGTGGAGCCCACGATGACGTTCTCCCTTGGAGGGTTGCGCCGTCCACCCGCTTTATCGTCAGAGTAGAAGGTCCTAGCAGCTGCGCAGCAGGCAGAGCTGCTTTATTGACCCCTTTATCAACAAAACGGCAATGGGGGTGCTTGTGTCACCACGTGGGCGTGGCAGAGGCCATGTGCGTCTTGCCGTACTTCCTTGGCCACAACGTTTCCCTTCAGGCGCGGGGAGGCCTGAGGGGAGATTCCTGTGGGACTGCCTCGAGGCGAGCTGGCGCCTCGGGAGGGTCCCCTGAGGCGAAGGATACCTTGAGGCCCTCGTTTCCTCTTCAGGCCCTCGAGGGGAATGGCCTCTCGAGGGTCCCGCCATGCGGTGATGCCTGGTCCTTAGTCGTTTCGTCTGTCTGGCCAGCGTGCGAGGCCTGGGGGGAATGGGCTCTCAATACCCCAGTTCCCACTGGGCCGACGGTAGCCCCCGGGCCCGTGATGGGCACGACTGAGTCCATGGGCTCAGGCGAAGCGTCGTGGGCCCTTAGTGCCCAGCCGGCCCGAGCTACGCGGCACTTGGACGAATAACGGTCTCGCACGATCCGGGGCGCGAGTCGTGGGGGGTCCCACCACGTCCCGGTAACTGCTCCTCGAGGTGACATAAAGCCCGAGCGAGGCAGCAGGGAGCCGTTACCGTTTCCAAATCTTCTCGCAGAAATTTCCGCTCTACAGAGCTCTCCGCATCCGCTCTCTCCTGCGAATCTCTTATCTCCAACTCCTCCAATCTTACGCTTCCGCGACGATGAGCCCACTCAAGAGCAAGGGCAAGGCCGCCACGGGGTCTTCCTCCCAGGCGAAGGCTCCTGAGACCGTTGTGGGCGCGGTGTTGCTGGGCGTGCGCGTCAATGAGAAGGCGCTCGCCAAGGTCCGGTACCTGGTGGCGGACCGGACGAACGAGCACGGCGCCACTGCCCTGAAGCCCGTGCCGCACGTGAAGCGCCCGCGTGGGTTCTTTCCGGTCTTCCAGCATTGCCTTGCTGTGGGACTGGTGCCGCCCTTCTCGCTGTTCCTGGGGGTGGTGCTGGCGTTCTACCAGGTGCAGCTGCTGCACCTGCACCCCAACTCCGTCCTCATCCTCGCCGTCTTCGCCTACCTCTGCGAGGCGTACCTTGGCCTGGAGCCCACGGTGGTGCTGTTCCGGTGCTTCTACGCGCTCCGGAACACGGCGAAGAACGAGCGCTATGGGTGCGTCTCGTTCCGCATCGTCGACGGCATGGGGAGCGTCTACATCTCCATGTCTTGGAGCGAGGGCAAGGCCATCACTTCAGTGACGAACAAGGTAGACGACTTCCACCAGAAGTGGTTTTTTTGTTGGGGTGGAGCGTCCCTGCACCTTCCTCGAGGTCCCCGAAGAGCCCCCGGTGAAGAACTCCCACTGGGGGCAAGGCCACCTTTGACGGCGCTAGCAACGTGAGCTTGATGGGGCGCCTGAGCTTCCTCCGCGAGGAGGGCCTCACGGGGCAGATGATCGTCGTGGACTTCGTAACGCGCCGCATTACGCCCCTCCAGGCACATTTGGTCCCCATGTGGATGTACTCGGGGCCGAAGGACAAGATGCGGCTTCACGTCGAGAACAACGACAAGGACGCCGTTGACAACGTCCTCTTACCTTGTCACTGACCTTGTACCTGCGAAGCGCCGCCGCTTTCGCAAGGCATCTGAGGTGAAGAGCGCCACGACAGGGGCCGCGGCTGACGAGGCCGCAAGGCCTGCGGAGGCGGCCTCCACGAGCCCCCTTGAGGGGGCGCCTCAAGCGGAGGCGGTTGTGCCCCATGTGGGGGCAGCAGGGCCTCAGGTGGAGGAGGGCATGGCACGCCCAGAGGCACCTGCACCGCCCCCCGAGCCTCTGGTGGTGGAAGGCTCGGAGGAGACAACTTCCGCGCTGCCTCGCGCTCCCACACCTCCTCGCGCGGCTACGCCTCCGCGCGAGGCCACTCCCCCGCGCGAACCAACGCCGCCGCGTGTGTTGACGCCTCCGCACGCGCCTACCCCGCCACCTGCGGCCACTGCTCCCGCCCCTCCTGCAAGGGAAGCACGCGAGACAGCAGCAGGCACAGGCGGACTTGCTGGGGGAGATGCTTCCTCGCCTCCTCGTCAAGCTGTGACCGAGGAACGCCCCGCAGCTGCAAGGCTGGAAGAGGATGCCGGCGCAAGCGAAGCTCAGGCTAGCCCTGTAACGCCCTGGGATTTATCCCCTTTTAATTTGTGAGTTTTTCTTTTTGCATCGACATGGCATCGCATTGCATCTCATTAATTCAATTTGTTGCATTTAAATTAAATTTCCACAATTAAATTCAAATGCATTTCAAATTAATTAAAAATGTGTTACTTTGAAATCTTTTAAAAATGTTAAAAACTAGTTTATTAAATTGTCTATTTCAAACTAAAAATATTTTGTATAGGTTTTGTATTCAAATTCCTTTTCGTTTTTGTTTTAAAAATAGAAAACAGAAAATAATAAAAGGAGAAAAATAAAAGCCCAAACCCATCTAACCCCAAACACTAGGTTTTGTCTCCTGAAAACTTTTCCCACCCCCTGGCATTTTTGCAGCCGCCCCCTCCCCTTTTTCTCTTTTTCTTTTTCCCTTTTTCCTTTTCTCCTTTTTCTTTTCTCTCCTTCCATTCTTCTTCTTTTTTTTTTCCTTCTCTTCTTCCCGCAGCGCACGGGAGAACCCAGCCCCGATTCTCCCTGCCCGAGCTCGCCCCGAGCTCGTGCTCCCCGCGCCCCGCTCCCGCCGGTAGCCGCCGCCTCGCCTGCTCGCCGCGCCGCCCGGCCTCCCCTCCGCGCCCGCTGCGCGCCCTCTGCTTCCCCGCCGCCACGCCCGGCTCCTTCCCCCGCTCGCTGGCCGCCGCCCGCGGCCCGACCCTGCCGCCGTCGCGCCGTCCGTCGCGCGCCCTGCGCCTGCACCGCCGCCGTCCCCGGCCGCACGCCGCTTCGCCTCCCCCAGCGCAGCGTCGGCCGCGCTCCCCCAGCGCCGCCACGCCGCCGCCGGCCGCGCCCGCCGCACGCCCTAGCGCCGTCCGCCTCGCCCGTGCCGCTCGCCCCCGGACGCCGCGCGCCTCCGCCGCGCGCCTCCGGCCGCCCTCGCCTCCTCGCCAGCCGGCCGAGCTCCTACACGCCGCCGCGCGCCGCGCCTCCGGCCGCCCCGCACGCCGCGCTGCCGCCGTCAACCGCCGCCCGTGCCCCGCGCTTCTCCTCCTCTGGCCGCCGCCGTTGTCTCCCGCATCGGCCGCCGCCGCACTCCTTCCGTCCGGCAGCGCCGCTGCCTCCGGCCGCGCTGCCCCACACGCCTCCTCGTCGCGCCCTACGCCGCCGTGTCGCATGCCTCCGGCTGCGCCACACGCCGCTGCCGTGCGCATCCGCTCCGCGCCGCCGCCTCCCGCACGCATGCGTCCCCGATGCCTCCTCTTCCCGGCCGCGTGCACGCCGCCGCCGCCGCCCGCAAGGTGTTCAACACAGTGCCTGCAAGAACTTCGGCGTCGCTTTTGTGTCCGAGTTGTCCACCCATCGAGGTGTTGCCGAATACGCGTGTGCGTGCCTCTTTCGGTGATGCGTTGCCGTGACCGCCCGTGTCTGTGTCGCGGTGCCCGCCCGTGCGCTTTTCCTTTGTCCGTTTGTCGTACTCCTACCTGTCGCGACCGTCAACGATGATGACCGAGTACAACTACCCCGACTACTTCCACGACACCGACAAACGACGATGCCCCGGTTCCGCGGCGACTACTTCCCCGACGACCACTACTTCCTCTACGGATCGAAGACGTCGGTTTCGAACCCGAGTTCACCCGATCCGACGTACGAACCCAAACCCTAACCCTAAAACCTATTTTTTATTAAATGTCATCTATCTTGTGCATATCGCATCATAATTGCATTTGTTGCATCTCTTGGGTTTGCGGGTGTAGCAAATCACCTAAATAATAAATATGGGATGTGTGGGGCAAATCACTATATGTATTGCCCCATTCCATTTAATTTGACTAGATCATCTTTGCCATGTCTTGCCATGTTAATGAACATTTAATTTGTGGAGTAGATAAATAACTTGCACCTAAGTATTAATTGTCGGAACCCCGGTTCCGCTTAATTTGAGTTAAGTGCATCTCAAATTACATCTCGCCATGCCATGCATCATTCTTGTATGATCATGCTGAATCTTTTGCCGTAGTGGTAAATTGCATCTTTTACGCTTTCCAGTGTTTGTTGCTTCTTCGCGTATAAGACGTTGAGATGTGTGAGCGACGACAAGATCTGCTTCCATGCGGGATTCCAGGCAAGCAAAGTTTGCTTGTTTACCTATACATTGTCTTTCATTTCTGCCATTGATCTCTGCTACCCTAGTATTCTATTCTTTATCGCGATCCCATCACATGTTTATCCTGCAGCCCATACAGCTTTATCCCCACATCCTAATACCTGTTGCATGTTTATCTGTTAGCCTTACGAGTCGTAGCGCATGCTTAGATTTGTTTGTGCGAGTCGTCTGTATGTCTTATTTATTTTCACCTGCTTAGCATGATAGGTTAGTCTACCTTAATAAAATGTTGTCTTATATTGGGGTATTATAATTAAAAGATAAGGCACCGACGGAAGGCCTTACGAGGTGCTTTGTTCTGCTAAAGGTCGACCTAGGAACTCAGTTCTTGTCCTCGGATCCAATTTTGAGCGCACTAACCGCTTGTGGGAGGCCCTATGGAGCCCCCCGCGGCTTCGATCTAATCCGCTTCTTATCCAGGGCGCCGCAAGTAGTTCGGGCTTTCCATTTGATGCATGCATATGGTTTCCTAAACGATCTCATGATGATGGAGTAGTCGATTCTCATATAGGGTGGCACGTTCTTAGAGTGCTATGAAGGTCGTATCCCGCGGGCACTGGACCTGATTAGCCGTGCACACAATCATGCGGTTCCCTGGATGGGTTGTAGAGAAGAGATTTGCCGTGTTGAGATACCCTACCTTCTGGCTTGCTTTTGGGGTTGATCGAACGAGTACGGGTCCAGTAGTGCACCCCTGCAGGGTATAATCTTATCGATGAGCCGTGTCCACGGTTATGGACGACTTGGTGATGATGCTGGCTAACAAGATCATAGACAACTTACACCTAATCATTGTTAATTAACCTGACTAGTAATATAGAATTACTTTCACAATAACTGGTAACTAAAATTGTTCAACGTGTGAGTTTCCCGAATTGCTTCCTCATACTTGGTTGAGGGGGTTAATTCGAGAATGGGTTATGATTGGTGTTAGTACTAGATGGTTATCTTATGCGCTCTCTTATCCCTCTCTGATTAGACGGAAGTTGTAGCGTGTCTCTTTACGTTGCTAGTGCTGCTGCCGCTAAGTCCACCTCCCCTATATTTTGGGAGATGGTGTAGAAAGTAGGCAAGTCGGTTTTGCTTGCCAGGGAGTGCCCTGACCCTCTTTTGGGTTGTGCTTTATGTGCAGTTAACAGGTTTGAAGTCAGACGACGTTAGCTTGGGAATCCCTCCGGCTTGGCTGGGCAGGGATATGGCGCCATTGCTTATCTTCAGGACTCTTAGTCCAATTTGCATCTTATCCGTAGTCGGATACTATTTTGCTTTCGCTGTCATTTGAATCTTTGTATTGTATCATTTGTATCTTGACTCGTCCGAGTCGTTGTTGTATTATATCTTCTGTTGTATTTGTGAATGTATCGGAACTGTTGTAATGTTATCACAATTCCACCCACATAATGTGCATGTTTCGGCGTGCACATTATGTCTAGTGGGCGACCTAAAATCGTTATTATGCGGATTTCGGCGGGCTCGCTTAAATCTAAATAGTACCGATTTTAGGGCGTCACAAGCCCCCAAGCTTTCCCAGAGGCCGGGCCCGCGAGACCCGTCGCTGGGGCCGGGCCCTCCACGAGCCAGGAGCTGGTCCTCCGCGGCTGGGACTGGAGCGCGGGGCGCCGCGAGGTCGCCTTCAGCCTTGTAAGGGAGTCCTTGGAGGGCTTGGAGGCGCACCTCGCCCTCGGGGACATATGGCTTGCTCAGTAGAAGGAGGAGCTGGCGAAGTCGTGGACATCCTTCCACGCGGCGGTCGAAGCGCGCCGGCTGGAGGATGCGGCGCTGCTATCCGCGCGTGAGGAGACCACCCGCTTTGGCAAGGAGGTCCGCGAGGGGGCCGTCCGTGACGCCGCAGAGCTCCTCGATCCCCTCCAAGCGGAACGTGACGCCGCAGCGGAGCTCCTGCGCCAGGTCATGGCGGAGCGCGAGACAATGGAGGGCTCGCTGGCGCAGAAGCGCCGCGAGTTGGGCCAGCTGGAGACCCAGCCGCTCTTCGCCCATCAGGTCGCGCAGGTCGCTCTGGAGGAAGATCGCAAGGGTTTAACCGAGCGTGAGCGGCAGCTGGCCCTCAAGGAGAAGGAGCTGCAACAGCGCGAGGAGCAGCGCCTTCAGGCGGAGAAGGACCTGGTCGCCCAACGCGAGGCCCTTGAGTAGCGCGAAGGAGACCTGGCCAAGGCGACCTTGAAGTACGATGAAAACGTCGCTGCCCAGAAGATAGCTTACGAGCGCTTCGAGCCGCGTTTCGCCGAGAAGAAGAAGGAGGCCGATGACGCCCTCGTGGAGCGCGAGAAGCAATTCGGCAAGTTCACTTCTCAGAAGTACCGCGACCTGGCCTAGACGCAGGAGGACCGCTTCAAGGATAAGCATGCCGCGGATGCTCGGCGGATCGCCGAGCTCGAGAGGGCCAACTCCAAGCTGGAGGCTCGCCTCAAGCGCGCCAAGGATGGCCGTCGCCGAGCGGAGGAGGCTCGCACCAAGGCAGTCCACAACCTCAACTCCTTGGCCTAGGACGTTAGGAGCAAGTGGCCCCGGCGATGCAGCGGGCGGCGGAGGCCTCGGACTCTGCCACTGCGGCTTGCGCGCTCTTGAAGCAGCGCGAGCGCATGTTTGAGGTGTTGGTCGCTCGTGGCAACGAGCTCGCCGCGCAGCTCAGCGCAGACGCGCCACACACCGACGTTCGAGGCCGCGGCGATGCTGCCATGTACCTGGTCTACTTCGACCAGCTCTTCGAGGCGCTCAAGGGTCCCGTCGCCGAGCTTCACAAGATGATCGAAGACGAGAGCCGGCAGCTCTTGGGGGTGGTTGTTGATCGCATCTTCACCAACCTCAGGCTCCTCACGCCAGGCTTCGACCTCTCCTCCGTGACAGAGGCTGCTCAAGGCGAGGACGCGCAGGGGGTCTCCGGTTCCCTCTGCGAGCAAGTTGACGCCTTCTGCAACCGCTTCAGGCGCGCGGAGGCTGCGGCTGAAGACAGCGAGGAGGAGGCCTGCTCTGCCGAGGCTGAAGAGGGTGCCGCGGAGGAGGTCCAAGGCGGCACAGCTTCCCCCTGAGCCTTTCATTATTGCTCCTGCGAGCGCTGAAACAGTTGTGTGTTTAGATTTCTTAAGACCTTTGGCCTGTAATATACTCTTTAATGCTGTTTGTTCGAGCTTGTCTGCCCTCCGTGAGGTCTCTTTGGACTCATCTTCATGTCTATTTGTTCTCCGCGTCGGTAGGTCCCATCTCTTCGTGCCATGAATCCGCCACTTCGGTATGCAGGAGCAATGACTCCGCAAGGCCGGGGGGATTTTAGGCCTAGGAGAGGTAAGAGCCCTGAGTCGCGATGCTCAAGTGCCCCCCTCAGATGTGCGAGTAGTCCATGAAGCGTAAGCGAAAGCGAAGTCGCTCGAGGGGCAAACGTGCGCTCGGGGGAGAAAACGCTCTTAAGGCGTGGGTGCGAGACTTAGCTTCTCGAGGTTTTCGCCCTGCATAGGCTTTTCTCCTGGCGAGGTTGCCCACTTGAGGGGTCGCTCCTGGATGCCTCTTCAGGCTTATGGGGGGATTTTTCCTTGCAGATGTTAGAGGGGCAAACCCAAACGCTGGAACACGGTTCAAGGGACTCGTGCGCGCTTATAGGTCCACTCAGGAGAGTAAGTACCAAGGTCCTCTGTATAGATGGCATGTTTGTAGGATCTCGCCCTCCAGCCAAGCTCGAACTCTTGGATTTTGCAGTGCTGCTGGTGTGTCATTTGAGGCACTGGCACCGTACTCAGCCCCCGCTCGCGAGGTACGCATGTGGAGAGCTGTAAGCGGACACTTCAAGAGAGTAATTCGAAAATAAAACTCACCAAATACATTTTAAAGCGGCGCCGAAGCGCTAAGTTCACTTGGGAACGAAATTGAGTCATTATGCTTGGGGTTGCCAAGTTAATGTTTTGACCATGTCGAGGCATGGGGACCACCCATTAGTGGAAGAGACTCTCAACGGCCTGAGGTGGCTCGTTAAATGGAGAGCTCGGAGGGTTTGCCCTCGAGAGAAGCCTTTGGAGCTTGGAGGTTTAAGCCGTGAGCTTTTAACATCTAGAGACAAAGATTCTTGGAGGTTGAGCCGTAGGCTGCCTCTTCCGCTAGGAGTCTCGACGTGACAATGATCACGGGCGTGACAATGATCACGGTTTCATTTTTCCCTAAGGAGACAAAGAATGCTTTGGAGGTTTAAGCCGTGAGCTTTTAACCTCTAGAGACAAAGATGCTTGGAGGTTGAGCCGTAGGCTGCCTCTTCCGCTTGATGTCTCGATGTGACAATGATCACGAGCGTGATAATGATCACGGTTTCATTTGTTCCCTAAGGAGACAAAGAATGCTTTGGAGGTTTAAGCCGTGAGCTTTTAACCTCTAGAGACAAAGATGCTTGGAGGTTGAGCCGTAGGCTGCCTCTTCCGCTTGAAGTCTCGACGTGACAATGATCACGTTTTGCGTTTGTTCCCTTAGGAGACAAAAAAATGTTTTGGAGGTTTAAGTCGTGAGCATTTTAACCTCTAGAGAAAAAAAATGCTTGGAGGTTGAGCCGTAGGCTGCCTCTTCCGCTAGGATTCTCGACGTGACAATGATCACGGGCGTGACTATGATCACGTTTTTAATTTGTTCCTTGTGGATACAAAGTTTTGTGAGGTTTAAGCCTTGAGCTTTTAACCTTGAGGGACAAAAAGTGCTTGGAGGTTGAGCCGTGGGCTGCCTCTTTCGCTAAATGCCTTGACGTGACAATGATCACGGGTAGAACTTGCGTAGGTGCATGATGTTCCATGGATTCTTGACGGGGACGCCGTCTTGCGTCTCGAGGCGAGCCGCGCCAGGTCTGGCGATGTGGGTGACCCTGTAGGGACCTTCCCACATCGGGGACAGCTTGTGGAGGCCTTCCCTGGAGAGGATTCGCCTGAGTACGAGGTCGCCTGCCTCCAGGGTGCGTGAGCGCACGTTCCGGCTGTGGTAGCGTCTCAGGTCTTGCTGGTATTTTGCCGCCCGGAGGGCGGCGCGGCGTCGTAGCCCTTCAAGAAGCAGCAGGTCGTCGTTGTGGAGGTCCTCTTGCTGGTCCTCGTTAAAGGCAAGGACCCGTGGGGATCCATGCTTTATCTCTGTGGGGAGGACTGCTTCAGCTCCATAGACGAGTGCGAACGGTGTTTCCCCGGTGGGCTTGGGTGGCGTGGTACGGATGGACCAGAGCACCGAGGGGAGCTCATTGATCCAGCCCTTGCCGTGGCCCTTGAGGAAATCAAAGGTCCTGGTCTTTAGGCCTTTGAGGACCTCTGCGTTTGCGTGCTCAGCCTGTCCGTTGCTTTGCGGATGGGCGACTGACGCGAAGCAGAGCTTGATGCCCATTTTTTCACAGTAGGCTCTGAAGATGCCACTGGTGAACTGTGAGCCTTTGTCGGTGATGATGCGGTTAGGCACTCCGAAGCGGCAGACCACGCCTCTGATGAATTTCACCGCCGCGCCTGCTGTGATTGTGCTCGTCGCCTCCACTTCAGGCCATTTTGTGAACTTGTCAATGGCCACGAAGAGGTAGCGATATCCACCTTGCGCCGTTGGGAAATGTCCCAGGATGTCCAGCCCCCAGACCGCAAACGGCCACGAGAGCGGAATGGTCTGTAGTCCCAGCGCTGGTTGGTGGGTTTGCTTGGCGTGGAATTGGCAGGCTTCACATGCTTGAATGATGTTCATTGCATCTTGAAGTGCTTGAGGCCAGTAGAAGCCGCTCCTGAAGACTTTGCCTGCGAGGGTGCGGGTGCACGAATGGTGGCCGCATTCCCCGCTGTGGATATCCTTGATCAGCAGTTTGCCTTCTTCAGGAGGGACGCATTTGAGCGCGACGCCGTTTGGGCGCTTGCGATAGAGAATTCCTTCGAGGATTTGGTACGATTTTGCTTGGCGGGCAATTCGCTCATCTTCAACGTCTTCCTCGGGAAGGATCCCTTTGTGGAGGTAGTCCTTGATCTCGTCGATCCATCTTGTTTCTTGGTGCACCGCTGTGAGCAACAGACGCTCCCCTGTAGGGGGGCCGCAGCCTGGAGCCACGTTTTCAGGTGGTGGCGGGAACGCTTCGTCTGTGCTTGCGGGCAGGGCCTCTTGGGGCTGCTTTATGGATTCCTTGACGAGCCTTTCTTCAAATACACCTGGCGGCTGAGCTTGCCTCTTTGATGCGCGCTTGGCGATGTCATCAGCCTCTTGGTTTTCCTTTCTTGGGATGTGCATGAGCTCCATTACCCTGAAGTGCTTCTCAAGACTACGGACCTCTTCCAGGTATGCGGCCATGTGGTCGTCCTTACGCTTGTAGCTTTTGTTAGAGAAGTTGACGAGCAGCTGGGAGTCGCCCTTGATGAGTATATGCTTGATGCCTAGGGCGATTGTGACGCGTAGGCCGGCAAGCAGTCCTTCATACTCGGCGATATTATTGGATATCTTGTTGATTCCGAAGCACAGCTGGACTGCGTAATACAGCTTGTCGCCTTTGGGTGAGATCAGGACTACGCCTGCCCCGCCGTGGCGGCAAGCGAAAGCTCCGTCGAACTTCATGGTCCACTGGTTTGGCATTGCAGCTCCAGAGGGATCTTGCTCTTCGCCCAAAGGCTCTTCAGGGGTTGGGTCAGTCCATTCAGCAACGAAGTCTGCCAGCGTTCTTCCTTTGATTACCCTTGTGGTATCAAAGCGCAAATTGAATGGTTGTAGCTCTATGTTCCATCCTGCGACACGGTCTGTTGCGTTTGGGTTGCGTAGGATTTGCTCCAGGGGGAAAGAGGTGACCACCGTGATGGGGTGCCCCTGGAAGTAGTGTCGCAGCTTTCTTGAGGCGATGAGGAGTGCGAGGAGAAGTTTCTGCTGCATTGTATACCCCTCACGAGCATCACGCAGTACTGTATTGACAAAGTAGACTAGATGCTCGACGAGGGTAGTTGCTGTTGCCTTGGCGTCTTTTGCGTGAGGTGGCTCAGCTTGGCCCTCGAGAGGGTTGGCCTCAAGGGGCTTGCCCTGGGCCTCGAGTGAGTTGGCCTCAGGGGGCTTGCCCTGTACCTCGGGGGGTTGGCCTTGAGGGGCTTGCCCAGTGCCTCGAGGGGGTTGGCCTCGTGAGGCTCCTCAGGCTCCTCGACATGAATTCCTTGCAGCGGTTGACTTGGGGCGACCCTCTCTTGGGGCTTTGGGCCTGGCGGTGGGTTTGTGAGGGTTGCCCTTTCGTCGAGCTTCTTATCAGGAGGCTTTTTCTTTGGAGTTGCTGCACTCTTCTTGTGGAGTACTGACTCTTCTCTTTCCACCACAAGGACATCACTGGCTGTTTGTGGAGTGGATGATAAGTACAGCTTCAGGTGCTCGCCAGGCCTTGGGGCGACCATTACTGGTGGGCTGGCCAGATACTTCTTCAAGTCCTCAAATGCTTTTTCAGCTTCAGGGGTCCACTTGAAAGTGCCCGTTCTTTTCATGATCTTGAAGAACGGCATGGCTCTTTCACCGAACTTGTAGATGAACCGACCCAAGCTGGCCATGCAGCCTGCGAGGCGTTGCATGTCCTTAAGCCTGTGTGGAGGTTGCATGCCTTCTATGGACTTGATTTTGTCTGGGTTTGCCTCTATGCCTCGGTGAGACACGAGGAATCCAAGCAATTTGCCTGAAGGTACTCCAAAGACGCACTTGGCGGGGTTGAGCTTGATGTTCACCTTGCGCAGGCTGGCGAAGGTTTCTTCAAGGTCTCCGAGGAGAGTATTTCCTTCTCGTGATTTCACGACGATGTCATCGACATATGCTTCGGCGTTCCGCCCCATTTGCCCGCCAAGGGCTATCCTCATCAACCTCTGGAAAGTGGCTCCGACATTTTTTAGGACGAAAGGCATGCAGACGTAGCAATACACACCGCACGAGGTGAGGAAAGCCGTCTTCTCCTCGTCCTCCTTAGCCATCTTTATCTGGTGATAACCAGAGAAGGCATCAAGGAAACAGAGGAGGTTGCAGCCTGCCGTGGAGTCCACAATCTGGTCAATTCTGGCCATGAGATAAGGGTCTTTGGGGCAGGCCTTGTTTACATCATTGTAGTCGATGCAGAGGCGGCCTCCTCCGGCGGGCTTTGGGACTACCACGCCGTTGGAGAGCCAAGTGGGATGCGCGACTTCGCGAACGACTTTTGCCGCTTTGAGCTTTTCGACCTACTTGACGATGAATGCTTGCTTCTCGGGGGCTTGCTTTCTTGCTTTTTGCTTGATGGGGCGCGCGTTTGGGCACATGGCCAAGTGGTGCTCGATCACCTACCTCGGTACCCCAGACATATCTGACGGTGTCCACATGAACATGTCAGAATTTGCCTGGAGGAAGGCGACGAGCGCACTTTCCTATTTGGGAGGCAGCACGGCGCCAATGGTGACGCTAGCCCCCGAGCCTTCAGCCCCCGAGCTACTGGAGCTCAGAGAGATCTTCTTGGTAGCAGCTGCCTCCTGGGAGAACAACTGCTTCTTCTTCTTGGGTCTCTCGAGAGGCTCTAGGTCCTCTTCTGCGGGGAATGCCATGGCAGCGGTCTTGTAGGCCGTCTCAACCGTGCGCGTAGCGTCCAGGACATGCCCACGAATTGTGATCGTGCCAGCGCTGCCGGGGATCTTGACCATGTTGTAGGCATGGTGCATGACGGCCATGAACTTCGCGAGCGCGGGGTAGCCGAGGATGGCACTGTATGGCAGGCCGATGTGTGCGACATCAAAATCGATGTGCTCGGTGCGGTAATTTTCCTTGCCCCCGAAGGTGACGGCAAGCCTCACCTGGCCTAGAGGCTCGATCGAGCTGCTGGTGACCCCCGTGAAGGGCCTCGAGGGCATGAGCTGCTCGTAGGCCACTTGAAGCACTTCGAACGTATCTATGGAGATAACGTTCAGGCCTGCTCCGCCATCAATGAGTCTTGGAGACAGCCACGTTGTCGATGGTGGGGGTGCAGACCAGTGGGAGGGTTCCAACAGTCTTGGTGGACTTGGGGTGGTCCTGAGCGTCGAAGGCAATGGTGTAATGCGACCACTTGAGGGGCCTGGAGGTTTCCATGCTTGGGAGGGCGGCGTTGAGCTCGCGGGCGAACTGCTTGAAATGGTTGTTCGACTTCGGCGCCTGCGCCACCCCCGAGAATGCAGGCAGTGGCGGCTGTCGGGGCTTGGTAGCCGCCATCTTCCTCGTCAGGGAGGTTGCCGTTCTTTTCTGTGGCGTTGGCCTGATTTCTAGACGGTTTCTGGTAGCCGCCCTTGCGTCCGCTCCCGCGGTAGCCACGGCCTCGGCCACGGCTACCACTGCCCTCTGCTTGCTCGCACACCTTGCACAACCTTTTGAGGTCGAAGCAGGACTCCGTAGAGTGGCCGCGCCTGTTGTGATAGATGCAGAAAGGGCGGTGGTCATCTCTTCTCTCTCCAGGCTCGGGGGAGTCCCTGCGGGTGCCCTTCGCGTCAGGCTCTGCCGCGAGGACCACGGTGGCCTTGCGCTTGGGCTCCTCCTTCTTCTTCTGGCTCCTGGACCCCTCAGCATGATCTTCCCCTCTCGAGGACATCTTGACGAAGAGGAGTCCCTCTTCAGCCTTGGCGCACTTGTCTGCCAGGTCGAACAGCTTGACCACAGAGGTGAGCTTGTCGTGGATGCCCAGCTTCTCGAGCATCCTGCTGTTTGTGACGCCCTCGCGGAAGGCGGCGATGAATTGAGTGTCAGGGATGTTCGGGATCTTATTGCACACTTTGGCTGAAGCGCTGGATGTACTTGCGGAGCGTCTCATCCTTCTTATGCACAACAGCGCGCAGGTCGTTGTGGGTGAGGACGCGCAGGTCGTTGTGGGTGAGAACTGCTTGCAGAGCTCCTCCCAGGAGTTCATGGAATCCTCAGGGAGGTTCAGGAGCCACGACAGCGCAGAATCGCGAAGCGCGTGGGAGAACCAATTGGCCATGACCTTGTCATCTCCACCCGCAGCTTGTATGGAGGTGGTGTAGAGCTGCAGGAACTCGATGGGGTTGTTGGAACCGTCGTAGCCCTTGAGGAGAGCAGGCCTAAACTTCGGGGGCCAGACCACGCGACGCAGAGAACGGGTGAACGCCATGCAGCCTGAGGCGTACATGGCGACCCCGTACTGCAGCGCGTCGCTGTTCTGCTGACCCGCCTGGGCAATCTCCTCCACGAGCCTATTCTGGCGGTCTCGCTGGAGCTCCATCCCCACGCGCGCGTCGGGCGCGGTGCGCTGCACGATCAAGCAATCGTGCGGCAAGGACGCGTGCGAAGCAGCCCTCTGCACCGCAGCCGGTGCAGGTCCCGGAGGTGGCGGAGGCGCGTTTGTCACGACCGTGCCCGCGAGAGAGGGGCGCAGGTTGGACTGCAACGGAGCGGGACGCGTCGTGGCGATGCCGACGAGGTGGTTGAGGCGTTGGAGCCACTGCTCGTGGGCCTCAGCGGTGGGCTGGTAGCGGAGAAGCTCCTACGCCATGAGCAGCGCGGTGTGAGGCGCAGGGTCTATCCTCCCCAGGCCCGAGCCGCTCGGGCGCTGCGTCGGGTGCGACGACTGCGCGTCTTCCTGGTGGTCGGAGTTGTGCTCCGGCGCCTCTACGTGAGGGCCACAAGGGACATGATCTTCATGGCGGGGTCGGCCCCGCCGTGCGCGGGTGGTCGCAGTGCCTGGCGGCGCGCGTGCTCCCCCAGGCGCACGTCGGTTGACGCGGGCGACGCGGGTGGCGCGGGTGTTCACCCTGGCGCGGAGACGAACTCGACGGTTGTAGACGCGCCTCAATCCCCTACCTGGCGCGCCAAATGTCGGGTTGTGACTCCCAAGAATCGGGGGTAGTCAATTCCTGAAGTGTAGTTCGTGAAGGGATTGAACGCGGAGGTCTTAAAAGAAGGTCCATAGTCAAGTTCACATATCTCCTCTATGCAACCATAATATGTGTTCTTGTACCCACACGGTCTTTTGTTGAAAGCTGCCTTAAGTTCCTCTCACGAGTTGATGCTACGTGGTGGAAGTCGGTCAAGCCAGATCTTGTGCGCTCCTTCTGCCATCATGTGGTAAAGGTTTCGTGCACATAAGTTTGCTGTTGCGTTTTTCATGTCCATGGCCATGCTATAGCCACTCAACCACGTCTCCGGGGTCATGTTTGGCTCATAGTTGACAATCTTGCTTGGCTCTTTGAATTTTTCTGGAAAAGTATCTGCTCTGATCGCATCTGATAAGCATTTAGGCCCTGTCAGGTTTGCCGACGAGCCTTCTCCCTGACCCGGCGCAGTCAAAGTTACGACGGGTCTGGGTTGAGCCACAACTCCAACTCCAACTCCGGCTTCTGGTACAACTGCTCCAGCGTCCGCGCGTCTTGCTCTCGAACTGTTGACTATGGACGGGGCAGCAGAGGCGGCAGGTGCGGCCACCATGCGTGGCGCGATGACTTATTGCGGATACTGTACGTCTTGTTGCCGGACTTTCCGGGTTAGCGGTCCAAACCTGTTATGAACTGATCTTGCTGCTACCGGCTCTGGCTGTCGGGTTCTCGTATGGCTTCTTACTGGTTTTGAATTGAAAGCTTGTGAACCCCGCGGGTTATTGTTCTGCTGGACCACGACGGTTTGCAGTAGATCAACAACTCTTCTTGCTTCTAAGCCGGCTGGTGAGTAGTCGAAAGGTATTTGCTCTAGGGCATGTGTCGCTCCAAATATATTATCAACCGGGTTATCGTAATGACCCTGAGGTGGATCAAACCTCGGTGGAGGTGGTGGTAGTTGATCGACGACCGCTACTCTGGCTCCTGCCGGGCTTCTTGCTGGCACTCCTGGTAACCCGCTCGGTGGCACGCCTGCTCCTGGCGCCGGGTTAGCCGTCGCTACTGGTACTGGTGCCGCATTGACTTGCGTCTGGTACTCCAAAGCTCGAGGTGCTATGGTATTTGTTCCTGTTGGTAGGTGAAGCCGGCTTCGGCGTCTTCTATTTTTTACAACAATTAACTCGTCCTTCCTTCTCTGAAGGATGTTTCTTTCTTCTAGTAAGCTCTGTTCTTGCTCAGCCACTAATCACTCTCTATCTTGTATACGCTGGGTTTCGTCTGCGCGCTCTTGATTCGCCCTTGCCACTGCCTGCCTTAACTCTTATACCTCTCTCATCATAGTTGTGCTAGTGTTTGTTACGTCTCCCATATGCTGCACCGGGTTTGCTGATGCTCCGGCGAGTGCTTGATGTTGCGAAGGCGGTGGCTGGACCATGTTGGCCGGGTTTGGTGTTGGCACCGGTGTTTGTGCAAAGATCGGGTTCCCAAGAGCTATCCATGCGGCTGCTACATGTGTCTGGGCCATAGAACTGAAAGTCAGTAAAACTCCTTCTGTATTGGGGTTTGGCGGTGCATAGCTCGCCACTGGTGTAGAGATTTGATGTTGATCCCAATTGTCTCTGTTCCGTCTTGCTATCGCCTCAGCAATTGTCTCATCACTCACGGAAGCCGAAACTCCATCGGCCGGTGGTGCCCGGGTCACGACGTGAACCGTCATATGACGTACGGGTCCCAGTTGTGCCGGGTGATCTTCATCTTCAAGCCCGTCTCCATATCGATCCTCAAACAATGGTAAGATTGACTCTGTGTCTGTGTCTAGATCTGACATATTGGTGGGGGTGATAATGGAACCCTGCATAACTTGGATCGCCGACTCCCCCTCTTCGGTGGTGGCTTCAAACTCAGGCGATCCGACTGACTCTTCTCCATCCGTCTGGGCCATCGCAGTTGACCCATAATCTAACTCGAACTCCGGCTCGTATTGTTCTCTGTCGGCTCCGCTAGATCGGATCACACCGATGAAAACATCGATCTGCCAAAAGATAAGCATAAATCCGGTTTCCAATTGAATTAAAGGGCTTGCTTTGACCCTTAGGAGTAGGTAACCCGTTTGCTATCCTTATTTCTATTTCTATTGCATTCTATCTCATCGTATCTCATTGTGTTCTACGATCCTCTTCTGTCCAGCCGGAGTCGTCCACTATCCGCTCCCCTCCTGGAAGTGTGTAGATCTGGCCGATAGCTAGGTTTTCCATACCTCGTCCCGCTTCTCCTAAAAAAGTGATGCTCTTAGCCGCAGGCCCCATGGTGGGCGCCAACTGTCGTGGGATTGTCACGACAGATGTTTCCGGGTGGAAAATTTGAGATGAGGGGCATGGCGTCTTCCGACATCAGGAGCTTGTCTAGCGTGGCGTGGGGAAACAAGGGTTTACCCAGGTTTGGCCCCTCGTCTTGATGTAAAGACCTACTTCCTGCTTTTGCTTTATTGATCTGGGTTTCGAGAACTCGGCGCCTTAGCTTCCGGGTCTCGAGATTACAATGGTCAACGTGCCTATAACTTGTGTCTCTGGAACTTAGATCTATAGGAACCAGAAGACCCCTTTATATAGGCGGTGCGTGCTGGAGGTACAAAGCCGGGGTCCGGGTTCCTATCATACCCGGACTCTACTCTAAGTCCTCTAAGTCTTCGCTTTCCTTAGCAGGAGTCCGTCCTGTACTTGGTCTCCAACCTTCTGGATCCTTCTTGCTCGCGGGCCAAGGCACACGTTGCGCATCGGCTTACGTGTGATGTACATGGTGGGTGTGTTGTTGGGAGACCCCAAGAGGAAGGTATGAAGTAGTGCAGCAGCAAATTTCCCTCAGTTATGAAACCAAGGTTATCGAACTAGTAGGAGATGAAGATTCCCCCAAGGTATCAACAACGCCACAAAAGAGCTTCCTGGTGGTTGACGTGGAGCCTGCACATAAACAATCAAGATACTGTAATGTACCTGCACTTAAAATATGGAAAGTTACCTGTGTATAGTGCAAATCACTGGATCGATTCGTTTGCACACAAAGTTTACGATGTAATATCACAACAAAGTATCAAATTTATTACATCGATGATCCAGGCTTGGAAAATATTCTTTTACAACTTGCATATCATAAAGCTAGCATAGAAAGAGTAAACAACGGAAATACATAGCGGTAAGTCTCCATCATCTTCATGTTGCCACAGCGAAAACATGTTGGTTGTTGACTCGAACCTTTAAACGAAACCTCACTCGTCAACTGAACAATCTGCAATAAGAAAAATATTGCAACAACGTGGGTCAGATTCCATTAAAAATGGAGTCTGGCAAGTGACACTATGGTGGACACTTAGTGGAAAAACTCTAATAACCTATATGCTTATTTGGCTGGTGGAGTTCAAGGCTATTTTGCATAAAGCCAGTTTTTCCTAACTCTTTGGATAACACTTTTCTTCTATTCGAGACATTCGTGGCATGAAAACCACTGTCTCATTCTACCCTTGTTCACCCATCAAGTTTTATATTTTTTAAGTTGGAATGGTGGAATCCTCCGTTGACGTCCGTGATCAGCTGCTCAAATTGTCCGTACCGGGGACACGGCTAAGCACGTTCACCATTGTACCCATTCCACCCAAACTATCCTATACACTATGGAAGTGTTAAGGAAAAGGAGAAGAATGAGACGAGATCTTTCATAAGCATTTTCCCTCCCATTGCCGGCCTGACACGTTCCACCTACATTTCTCTACCACCACCTGTCAAGCCAGTGCGAGTCCACGCAACTTAATTGATCAAGCCAGAGCCCGTATTGGCAATGGCTACACGAGAAGCAAACTTCACTTGGAGTTCTTCAGATCCCTTTGTTCCTGGGTGGCCATCCACAAGTGAATATCCCACCGGTAAAACCCCTGGGGACAACACTCAACTCATACAGCCAAGCAACCAATTCCACCCTGGTGTTTGATTATAACTTAGTAGAATTTAACATTTTATCGAAATAATTTTGCATAGCATCACAATTCTACTAAGTATTTTATAGGAACCTAGACACACGAATAAGGGAGTCTAAACATGGCTTGCATAGCAATACTATCCTACACTACCTGCTCAGCACTCTGTAATGTACCTGCATTTCAAATATGGCAGGTACCTGTGTATAGTGCAAACCACTGGATCGATTCATATGCACACACAGTTTTCGATGAATATCACAACATTGTATCATTATTACATGATTAATACAGACTTGGTAAAATAAATAGTTTGATACATCTTTGCATAGCTTAAAGCTAGCTCAAAACAATAAAGCAGCGAAAATAAACCTTCAGTGAGCCTCCAACTTCATGATACGCCATAGGCGAAAACATGTTGGTACAGACTCGAAACCCAAACATAGTCCTTACTCTTCATCAGGAATTTCTACAACAAATAATAATTTGCAACAGAGTGGGTCAGATTCCATTTGAAATGGATCTGACAAGTGACACTATGGTTGACACTTAATGAAATAACTCTATAGCCTATATGCATATTTGGCTGGTGGAGTTCAAGGCTAATTTGCATAAAGCCAGATATTCCTACTCTTTTGAAAAAAAAAACTTAACATCATAATTGGAAACACTGGGTAACCCAAGTGAGCCAAAAGATATCCCATCCTTAGGTGCACCCTCAGGTGAAAACCCCCACATTCAATGGTCCTAAGTATAGTAGAAACTATCTTAGGTGAAAACCCCCATGAACATGGTCCTGAGTAGTTCACTATTGTTCACTTATCAAAATTTTATTAAGAAATTAGAATGTTGGGATTCCTCTGTTGTCCTTGATCAGCTGCAGTCTTCACTTGGAAATCTTCTCCTTGAGTTCTTCACTTCCTTCTCCCTTTATTCCTCACATCCATTTGTTCCTGGGTGGCCTTCCACAAGTGTGCTCTCAGGTGAAAACCCCCACGTTCATGATCCTAAGTATAGTAGAAACTATCTTAGGTGAAATCCCTCGTGGACATGGTCCTGAGTAGCCACTCAACATAAACGAAACAACCATTCCACCCAGATGATTCATTAACTTAGTGGATGTGTACTCTCAGCTGAAAACCCTCACATACTATGATCCTAAGTATAGTAGAACTATCTTAGGTGAAAACCGTCATTGGCATGGTCCTGAGTAGCCACAATTAACATTTTGTAAAATCTTTCATCAATTGCATAACATCGAAATTCTACTAAGTCATCTCATAGGTACCTAGACAAAATGGAATAAGGAATTCTAAAGTCTTGCATAGCAAATCTACTAAGTCCTACACATGCATAGGAAAATAACTAAGTCATGCATTGAAAATACTTAGGACTTTTATGGGGTGTGCCACTTGCCTTGGCAACAGGGAGAGCAGGTGTAGCAGTTGCAACAGCCTTCGTTTCTCTCCAGAATTTCTAACAAGTCAAACAAGCCACAAATAAACATACAAGCATAAATGAAACTCTTAGAAAATATGAAAAGTACGAGATGCAACAAAGCACCCACAGTGGACTTAGCCATAATTACTAATCCATTCCCCTAAATAAATTAAACACTAAGGACTTAGCCATAATTACTTAGGACTTGGTTTATGTCCAAAGTGAAAGAATAGGAAGATAGGAAGGATAAAGGAGAAAGGTGTGGTTGGTCTTCCAACCTTCCTCCTTAGTATGATGTCTTCATTGACATTTTGTGAACTTGACTGTTTTTCAAACTTTGGTTCTCCAGACTTGATTGTTCTTCGGACTTGATGATTTTAATATCATCAGGGCTGGTCTTGAATATAACTTAGCAACCATGAAGTGTAAGAGAAAAAGAGAAAAGAAGAGAGAAAGACTTAGTGAATTAAAGGGGTTGGTCTTCTTGAAGTTTCTCTTGATTTTCTTCTAAGTGTTTTACTTCTTCGAGATGCCTCCGGAGTTTGTTTTCTTCTAAGTCTTCATTGGTCTTCTAGCTTCATGTTGAGAATCCCAAGTGTGGCTAAGTGTATAACACTTTACCAAAAACTTTATGTCAAAAATATCCTAGGTTAGAGAAAAACAATAACTAATAAATATGGTATGCATGCAATGCAAAATTTCTAAGCACAACACTTATAAAAATAAAACAACTAAGTTTTCTAGATGCTAAAATTCTCTAAGGAAATGATCTAGCATTTTTAAGGTGTCGTAATCTTTCTAAGGAAAAGTGTTGTCAATTATTTATCAAATTTTTTCTAACAAAGAAAAATGCTTTACTTGAAGGGGCAAAATGTTTCTAAGTACTTTTGTTGCTAAATTGATCAAAATATGACTAAGTCATTTTATTATTCGAATAAATATAGAAAATAATTTTAATCAATTTTAATTATTAAAATATAACCTAAAAAACATTTAATCAATATTAATTACAAAACCATAGAAAATTATTCTACAAAACATATTTGAGTATTCCTATGGCCAGTACTTAGACATTAAAACTTTATAGCACAAGAGTTTGATAAATTTTAAATTTTAAATTTGAAGTTATGTTTTTTTTAACACCTTGAAGTTTCAAATTACCATTAGTGCCACTTTGAATTTCAAAAAATTTTAATTCGACAAACCATAAA
The DNA here is from genome assembly GCA_026929855.1 of Poa annua. Taxonomy (NCBI): domain Eukaryota; kingdom Viridiplantae; phylum Streptophyta; class Magnoliopsida; order Poales; family Poaceae; genus Poa; species Poa annua. The sequence goes on from CM049427.1 coordinate 101,903,292, forward strand.
AGTAATGAGTCCAAAAGTTTCTACCAGTCATAAGCTTTCCAAAAATATAAAGTTTGCAATTTTGGACTTATGGATTTAAATAGAAGTCAAATTCACTCAGACACTTAATTTGAAATTTTGAATAATTTAAACTAATTATAAACATAAATCTAATAATTCCAAAATTTTCTACTGGTTCTAAGGATTCCAAATATACAAAAATATTTCAAATTGGCTAAACAGAGAAAATGAAATGATAAAACTAAGTGTAGGGGCTTTTCTACAAAACTACCGATTTAATCTAAATAAGAAAATCCTTTTCCACGATGGAGCTGACTGTGCATGCTGACTGGGCGTCGATGTGGAGTGATCTGATTCGCCGGTACTGATTCGAATAAGGAAACAATTAACAACCGCTGGATCTTGATCTAAGGGTCCGGATTTGTTGGACCTAATTCGGGCGGCGCCAGTGGCTGGAGTTGCTGCGGGAGCGGCGGTGCCATGGACGGAAAACACGAAAGTGGCGATACGGTGGGTTCGGGATAGGGCATGGGTACCTGGCGACAGAGGAGGACGAGGCGGTGTCTATGGCATGGTGGCGGTGCTCGGCGCGTCGTCATCTTCTCCAAATCACTCGCCGGACTTCAACGGAGCGGTGGCGAGCTTCGATCGTAGACGAACGGCTCGATCTGATGTGGGAAAATAGGGGAAACTATTCACGGAGATGCGCAAGGAGTAGGCAAGAAGGATGGGGGCAACATGGTGGCTTGGGGTCGCCGGTTCTTACCGGAGTTTGATGGAAAAGGAGGCGGTGACTCGGGCTATTTATAGGGGTTCTCTATTGATCTTATTCCGCAAGAAAACGGGGCGGTTGATCGTGTTTGAATCGGACTCCACCGGAACGAAATCGTGTTCTGTTGAGATAAGGGATGAGGGAGATTATTTGTGTGTCCCGCCGGTCAGAGAGAGAGAGAGGGAGACGCGGGCTGCTGCTGGGCTCTTCTATCTGCGCGCGCGCGAGGGGAGAAGTGGGCTTCGGCCCAGATAGCACGGAGACTATATTTTTGTTTAAATTCCCTTTTCCATTTCCTGTTTAAAACTTCTAATCAATAATTATTTTTAAACTTAACCAAAACTTTTCAGAAAAAATTATAAAAATATGTTTTGGAAAGCATATAAAAAATAGAACCTTTTGGTAGTATTCTTTCCCAAAAATAAAATTAACAAATTGGACAATTATAAAAGATTCCAATAACATATTTATGGAAATAAATCCTATTTAAACATATAAGTGAATTTTAATTTAAACCCTTTGTGATTTAAATAACATGGTGAATGATGAGATGCATGAATGCATGAATGCAATGCTTGAATTTTCTTTTCAAAGCAAATACATAATAGTTTTCAAAAGTTTTAAATTTTTCTGATTTTTCAAAATTTGTAAGAATCCAGGATATAACAGACTACCACCCTTAAAAGGAATCTCGTCCTCGAGATTCGAGAAGGCTAGCAAAAGGTTGTGACTGGATATCTGGCTGCACTACCACCCTTAAAAGAAATCTTTGTTGGTAGTGAAAACTTGATTCAGAATGTACCGTTCACTTCTTCTACACTAATGTGGTTCACATATCCTTTATAAAAGGATTTGACTTTGCAGCTTGTTCGGCCTTCTTCTTTGCTGGGCACTCATTGGCGTAATGACCCATTTTCTTGCATTTGTAGCAGAGCACCTTGCTGATATCTGGGTTGAGCCACAACTCCAACTCCAGCTTCTGGTACAACTGCTCCAGCGGCCGCGCGTATTGCTCTTGAACCGTTGACTATGGACAGGGCACCAGAGGCGGCAGGTGCGGCCACCCTGCGTGGCGCGATGACTTGTTGCGGCTACTGTACTTCTTGTTGCCGGACTTGTCGGGTTACCGGTCCAAGCCTGTTATGAACTGATCTTGCTGCTACCGGCTCTAGCTGACGGGTTCTTGTACGGTTTCTTACTGGTTCTGAATTGAAAGCTTGTGAACCCCGCGGGTTATTGTTCTGCTGGACCACGGCTATGCGCAATAGATCAACAACTCTTCTTGCTTCTAAGCCGGCTGTTGAGTTGTCGAAAGGTATTTGCTCTAGGGATGTGTCGTTCCAAAAATATTATCAACTGGGTTATCGTAATGACCCGGAGGGGGATCAAACCTCGGTGGAGGTGGTGGTAGTTGATCGACGATCGCTACTCCGGCTCCTGACGGGCTTCTTGATGGCGCTCCTCGTAACCCGTCTGGTTGCACGCCTGCTCCTGGCAACGGGTTGTCGTCGCTACTGGTACTGGTACTGGTGCCGCATTGACTGGCATCTGGTACTCCAAAGGTCGAGGTGCTATGGTATTTGTTCCGGTTGGTAGGTGAAGCCGGCTTCCGCTTCTTCTATTTTGGACAACAGTTAGCTCGTCCCTCCTTCTCTGAAGGATGTTTCTTTCTTCCAGTAAGCTTTGTTCTTGCTGAGCCACCAATCGCTCTCTATCTTGTATACCCCGGGTTTCTCTCTATCTTGTATACCCTGGGTTTCGTCCGCGCGCTCTTGATTCGCCCTATCCACTCCATGCCTTAAGTCTTCTATCTCGCTCATCATAGCCGTGCTAATGTTTGTTACGTCTCCCATATGATGCATCGGGCTTGCTAATGCTCTAGCGAGCGCTTGCTGCTGCGAAGGCGGTGGCTGGACCATGTTGGCTGGGTTTGGTGCTGGCACCGGTGTTTGTGCCAAGATCGGGTTCCCAAGAGCTATCCCTGCGTCTGGTACATGCGTCTGAGACATAGAACTGAAAGTCGGTAAAATTCCTCATGTCTTGGGGTTTGGCGGTGCATAGCTCGCCACTGGTATTGTTGTCGCCTCAGCACTTGTCTCATCACTCACGGTAGCCGAAACTCCATCAGCCGGTGGTGCCCGGGTCACGACGTGATTCGTCATATGACGTACGGGTCCCAATGGTGCCGGGTGATCTTCATCTTCAAGCTCGTCTCCATATCGATCCTCGAACAATGGTAAGATTGACTCTATGTCTGTGTCTAGATCTGAAATATTGGTGGAGGTGATAATGGAAACCTGCATAACTTGGATTGCCGACTCTCCCTCTTCGGTGGTGGCTTCAAACTCAAGCGATCCGACTGACTCTTCTCCGTCCGTCTAGGCCATCGTGGTTGACCCGGTCTCTGACTCGAGCTCCGGCTCGTACTGTTCTCCCCCGGCTCCGCTAGATCGGATCATACCGACAAAAACATAGATCTACCCAAAGATGAGCATAGATACGGTTTCCAAGAAATCTGCCTCTTATGTCCAGTCGGAGTCATCCACTATCCGCTCCCCTCCTGGAAGCGTGTAGATCTGGACGATAGCTAGGTTTTCTATACCTCGCCGCGCTTCTCCTAAAAAAGTGATGCTCTTGGCCGCAGGCCCCACGGTGGGCGCCAACTGTCGTGGGACTGTCACGACAGATGTTTCCGGGTGGAAACTTGAGATGAGGGGCATGTCGGCTTCCGACACCAGGAGCTTGTCTAGCGTGGCGTGGGGAAACAAGTGTTTACCCAGGTTCGCCCCCTCGTCTTGAGCTAAAGACCTACTTCCTGCTTCTGATTTATTGATATGGGTTTCGAGAACTCGGCGCTTTAGCTTCCGGGTCTCGAGATTACAATGGTGCACTTGCCTATGACTTGTGTCTCTGGAACTTAGATCTATAGGAACCAGGAGACCCCTTTATATAGGCGGTGGGTCTCGCTGGAGGTACAAAGCTGGGGTCCAGGTTCCTATCATACCCGAACTCTACTCTAAGTCCTCTAAGTCTTCACTTTCCTTAGAAGAAGTTCGTCTTGTACTTGGTCTCCACCCTTATGGATCGTTCTTGCTCGCGGGCCGAGGCACATGTTGCGCACCGGCTTACGTGTGATGCACATGGTGGGTGTGTTGTTGGGAGACCCCAAGAGGAAGATATGAAGTAGTGCAGCAGCAAATTTTCCTCAGTTATGAAACCAAGGTTATCAAACCAGTACGAGATGAAGATTCCCCCGAGGTTTCAACGGCGCCAGAAAAGAGCTTCCTGGTGGTTGACGTGGAGCCTGCACACAAACAATCAAGATACTTTGCCCCAACTTAACAGTGAGGTTGTCAATCTCACCGACTTGTTGTAACAAAGGGTTAAACGTATGTGTGGAAGAAAGGTGTTTGTTTGCAGAAAGTAACAGGCTTTCAGTTGTGGTTTTATCAGATTAAAGAGAAGGAATGGGTCCACCATTCACTAGTTGTGTCTCTCCATAAATAATAATAGCATTCATTCATGCGTGGTAAACAAATTACAACTGAGCAATTGATAGAATAATGATGAGCAAACCAATGCATATACTAACGTTATGATTTCTAGTGTGAGATTAATTCCGGCATTAAAAAAATATGCATAGACCGTTCCAACCGCATGTATGACTAATAATCCACCTTCTGGTTAGCGTTCGCACCCCTTTCAGTATTAAGTTGCATGCAAGAGATTATCGACTTAAGGATTGTGTGTAAAGTAAGTAAGTAACATCATCCTTATACAAAGTACTATTGTTTTATCCCTAGTAGCAACGGTACATCTATAACCTTAGAGCTTTCTATCACTGCCCCAGATTTAATAGAGACAAGAACCTACTATCGAGCATAAATACCCCCTCTTGGAGTTACAAGCATCTACTTGGCCAAAGCACACATAAGTAACGGAGAGCATGCAAGATCATTAAATAGCACACACATGATATATTATGAAGCAATAACTTTAATACTCAATATTCAACGGACCCCAGCAAACACAACATGGAGAATTACATAAAGATGATCTTGATCATGATAGGCATCTCACAAGATCTAAACATGATAGCACAAGAGGAGAAGACAACCATCTAGCTACTGTTATGGACCCGTAGTCCAAGGGTAGACTACTCACGCATCAGTCCGGAGGCGGTCATGGCGATGTAGAGGCCTTCGGGGATGATTCCCCCTCCCGGTAGGGTGCCGGGGAACAGTTCGAATTGGTGTTGACGACGGCGGCGGCTCAGGACCTGTGGAGGAAATAATGAATATCGTGCGATTTTTAGGTTTTTTTGGGGGGGGGGGGTACTTATAGGCCAAAGGGCGAGGTCGGTGGAGGGCCGAGACCACGTCACAACCTGCTCGCGCGGGCCCCTTGCTGGTCGCGCCACGAGGTCGTGACGGCCCCTCGGTCGTCCACTTCGACAAGACTTCGGTCTTCTGGAACCTTCATTTTCCAAAAATAATTCCAGGATGTTTGTTTTCGAATTCCGAGAATATTTCCTTAAGTACTTTTCTGAAACCAAAAACAACAGAAAATAGGGAACTGGCAGTTTGGCATCTTGTTAATAGGTTAGTCCCAGAAAATGCATAAAACTATGTAAAATGCATATAAAACATGTAATAACATGATATAACATAGCATGGAACATAAGAAATTATAGATACGTTGGAGACGTATCAATATCCCCAAGCATAGTTCTACTCGTCCCGAGTAGGCAAGAACGATAAAAGAAGAATAATTTCTGAAGTGACATGCTTAAACACAATCTTGATCACGTAATAATCTAAGGCATGTAAACTGAGATCAAATGAATAAGGGATGTAGTTTATATTGATATAAAATAAGTAATAAATAAATAAGTAGGTGAAGCAAGCAAAGCTTTCAATGATATAGTACCAGATATAAATCAACTATGCAAAGTAGATATTAGAGATGATTTAAGATTCAAGCACAATCAATATAATCATCTAATGCTTCCAACAAACATGACAACTTAATGAAAGGATCAAGTAAAGCAATATCAATATGCACGTAGAAGATCAATATTTATTTGTTCAAAAGAAACAAGCAAGCGTTCAACATTGGTTCCTGGCACCAGGATGTTATGGCTAAGAGAATGTTAATGGAGGTTTGGAAGGCCAACGGAAGAAAGTCTCACAAAGCTGCAGGTGATCATTAGACTAGAGAAAGTCTTATAATCGAAGCTATGCAAGGAGCAGTGATTGCCACACAATAGATGCACATAGAGCTATAAGTATATGAAAGCTCTCCAATAGAACTAGTGGGGGTGCATCAAATTTGCTTGCTCACGAAGACCTAGAGAACTTTTGAGTAGGCTCATCATTGGAATATACAAGACAAGTTTTATAGTGTAAAGTTCCCCAAATAATGCTGCCCCCTTTTTTTATTTCTTTCTTTCATTTTTTCTTTTCACTTTTTGTATTTTTTTTTCTTTTTCCGTTTCTCTTTTTGATGTCCTTTTAGATGACCTCCATGGCTCTTTTCACTTTTAGGGGCAAGCATCATAATATGATATATGACAACACACTAATGATGATATAAGTAACTAATATGAATGTGACATAAAATGCATATGACACGGTGCCTCTACCAGTGTAGCAGGTTATGCAATGATCTAGCGTAACATGGGTAAAACCACACATCAGCTTCATGGAATCACGCAAAGAAATATATAAGTAATGAATGGCAACAAGTCATGTAATGTAAGATGGATGTTGCATGAAGATATATCTCAAAACAACTATGGAAATACTGTAGTAGGTAGGTATGGTGGATGTTTTGAGCAAGGTATTTGGCTTATGTGTAGGAGAAAAAGATGAAGATCTCCCACGAGTTTGGATGTACCCGCGAAATATGCACCAACTCTCAATGTGAGAAAGGGCAATGCAAAGTACCGAAGAGGCTATTGTGCACTAACCCTCTAATGAAGAGCACAAAACATTATTATATTCTGCCAGAAGCCTTTACGTTTACCCTTCTTGCTTGTCTTTTCCCTGGCATTCGAAATTCAGGTGAAACAGGTATTCCCTAACAAATATGGATAACTTTAGACACACGTACCTTTCAGCAAACTCTCTTGCTATGGCTTTTGCTACTACGGTGGCTGCTTCTGCTGCTCTGGCTCGGCTGCTGCTGCTGCTTCTGTTACTTCATATGTGCCCCATCCTTCGTTTGTTACAAATGTAGAGGGGACTGCATTGTTGCAATTCTTTTGCATGTGCCCTAGTTCCCCACATCTTTTGCACGGACGCCTCTTTACGGCTCTACCATCTGCACGTGGTCGTACTCTATTTACCCTTGGCCTTCCAGGTGCTCTATTTAGCGCCGGAGGGTATAGTCTGAATCCTGGATGATACTCATTCCATTGCTCTTTTCCCAATAAAGCAGTCACGTTATCAGAATATGCTTCCTTAAACTTGGAAACAGAGAAATATTCAGACACATCTTGATCAACTTTGCCCAATTCGCCTCCGAGGTAGTTCATGAAGTAGACGACATGTATACATTGCTTGCCACTGAGCTCCCATCGCTTGCAACTACATTTCTTGTTTCCCAAATCAATTGTATACCTCCAAACATGGTCTTTGAAGGTATATGTCAGCTCAGCTAATAGGCCTATGCTTCTTTGCATTTTCATAAAACCCTGCATATTTCTTGCTCGTGCATTTAAATTCTTGATCACACTTGGGATGATGATATGGCCATCATATGAGTGTGTAATTCTATTGCGCAATACCATCTTCTACATTATCAACTGCCTGATGTTGTCAAATATTTCCTACAACATTAGACCTTTCAGGTGCTTAATCTTTGCGTTGAAACTTTCAATAACGTTGCTTGTCACATAGTCCACCTTGCAAGATGTTCCAAATAAGCTTCTCGTCCACAGCTTTCCGTGATGTGCATCCAAGTATGGTTCGATGGTGGGATTTTCATCGTAAATGGTCTTCAAGTGGTGTCTATACTTCTTCTCGCTGCATGTGTACGATGCTGGCCAAAGGTTTGCATCAAATACTTTCCCCTTATATTGCTTCCTGAAATTAGCAGCAAGATGTCTCATACATTACCTGTGCTCTACTTGAGGAAACACAATACCTACAGCTTTCTCCAAACCCTTGCAAGCATCTGTATGGATAACATATCCAGCAGGGTCCCCTATAACCCTGTGTAAATTGCCCAGAAACCACCTCCAGCTCTGCTCGTTCTCCACCTCCACCACACCAAAAGCAACCGGAAAAAGCCAGTTGTGCCGATCAACTGCACAAGCAGCTACCAACTGTCCTTTCCATTTTCTAGTTAGAGCTATTGCATCCACAGCCAAATATGGCTTGCAACCCTTACGAAACCCTTCATGGCAAGCCTTGGAAGAGAAAAAAGCCCTCCTGGAGAACTTTCTTTCAACAAACTTCCATTCACTTTGGACCCCACAACCATATTATTGATTTCGACCACACTACCTGGACTTGCCTTCTCCACCTCACATTTGAATGCGTACAACAACTGAAAGCTATCTTCCCATGCAGTACCTCTTATCCTCGCTAGGGCCAGTTCTCTAGCTTCCCATACCTTCGAGTAATTCAGAGACCCTGACAACTTAAATTTTGCACTGATTGCTTTGGAGAGTTCAGTTGCTCCAATCCTTTGGTCCTGTCTTAGCGCTGGAGTCATCTCACTTGCCAGCGACCCTTTGGTTTCTAAGTGGTATTTACGCCAGTCCACCTTAGGGGCACAAGTGTGCCCATACATGTTATACTTTATCTCTACCATGTTTTTCGCATCATGTCAGACATGAATCTTCTTTCGCACAAGAATGGCATGCAACTTCCATTTGCACCACTCATCTGGGCAGTGAATCATATACCTGTCTTTCTGACTCTTCACAATGTCTAAAGTATTGTTGCCGAGGATACAGTACGTTGTAACTGCTAACCGAAGTTCATCCATATTTTTGAATCTTGTCCCTGCAACAAGCGTAGGAGCATTCCTATCCCATTCAAGCTTTGGCATGTCATCGCCATCGTATTCATCTGCAATCATCATGTCAGCGTTCTCCTCCTCCTCTTCAGGACTATCTTGTCCAAGCATAGCGAGAGAGGCCATATGGCGCAATTCATCCATAAACTGAGGAAACATCTTCTCATCTTCACGTCGTTCCGCAGCACACGATCGTCGGCTTCATCGTCTGAAAACATAGCATCTTCAGCATCTGCTGCAGTGGGCTGACTTGAACAACTAGTGGAGGGCTGACTTGTACTGCCACTGGGCTGACTACGAGGTAATGGTGGAAGGTTTGCATTAGCAGCTGCCCCCTTTCCCGTTGAAGTCTTTCGCAATTCATGTACAAGTCGTTTCCGAACCACCTCAACCCTGATTTTACCGAATCGCTCAGTCACGCTGAGAAAAAATAAGTATGCAATTGCAGTGTCATCGGCCAGTGGGATGAAACTGTCCTCCACAATTGACCAGTATTTGAGAACAACAGTATCAACCAGCCACCAGCTGTACAAGGCACACAAAGCATTAAGCAAATCCTTTAGAGAAAAAGACGTTTCTACCACCAACAGATACAAAAAAAGATCGCCTAACTCGTGATCGTCCTCCCAGCGACTGGCAAATTCGACTGACAAGCGAAAAGCGGTGTTCGGATTCATCCTATTGAACAAAATTCAAGGCGATAAAGGTAAAATTGAAGCCGTATTCAACTTCATACATCACGAAATCGAGAAAATCGATAGATTAATCGACATATTATGTACTTACTTCCCCATCCAAGTGTTATCTGAATCCGATTTCACTCAGTCCTCGCCTTCAAAAGGCGAAACGGGCGGAACAACGGGGCCTGGAACTGCCTCCATGGATGCGTCTTCCAAGCGGAGGTTCAGTGCACCACCGGCGGACGGGGCGGCGCTAGGGCGGCGGTGGTAGGGCGCGGGCGGCGTGTCCAATTGGGATTCGGGGGGTGGGGGGGTGGGAAGACGATGATTGAAACCTACCAACGGTCCAATTCAAAAAGCGCTGACCAAAGGAAATCCCAACCGAGCCTCACACTAGCCGAGCCACGGAAATTCCAGCCGAGCCGCGTCAGGCCCACCCCACCATTCAGGCCAAGTGCGGGTCAAAGGAGGTTGACCAGAGGGAAACGAGCGTTTGGGCGATATGCGAGCAAACCAGGGCACAGAACAGAAAAATAGCGCGGGTATGGCACAAACCGATAGAACTTAGCTAGGTATGGCACAGAACCAATTATCCCTAGAAGATAAGCCGGCCTGGCAATAGCCTGGACCGGATCAAGCATAAAGACATGGGTCGGGTGACACGTAAGCCGGTGCGCAACGTGTGCCTTGTCCTGCGAGCAACAAGGATCTAGAAGGCTGAAGACCAAGTACAAGACAGAGTCTTGCTATGGAAAGCGAAGACTTAGAGGATTTAGACTAGAGTCCGGGTATGATAGGAACCCGGACCCCGGCTTTGTACCTCCAGCGAGACTCACCGCCTATATAAGGGGGTCTCCTGGTTCCTAGAGATCTAAGTTCAGAGACACAAGTCATATGCAAGTTCACCATTGTAATCTCGAGACCGAGAAGCTAAGGCATCGAGTTCTCGAAACCCAGATCAATAAAGCAGAAGCAGGAAGTAGGTCTTTACCTCAAAACGAGGGGCCGAACCTGGGTAAATGCTTGTTTCCCCACACCACGCTAGACAAGCTCCTGATGTCGGAAGCCGCCATGCCCCTCATCTCAAATTTCCACCCGGAAACATCTGTCGTGACAATCCCACGACATTATGCGAGGCGTTTCTTGGCATCGCCCCACATTGGGGGATATGGAGACGCTGCTTCATCATTATGGCCCCGGCAAGATCGGTTAGCAGGTCCGCTGCGGCTCCGGCTACTTTTATATTCAATCATCGGAGTCGGTGCAAGGATGGTGGGGACGCTGGTTCTACATCAAGGAATAGATTTCTGAAGATCGAACAACCGGACTGGAGGAGTTCAACGCCAATGTCAAGGTCTCCAAGAAAAGGTCATGGTCCCGCGGCCTGGCTGACACAGAAGCAGTGGAGGCCGAAGAACTGCGAATGAAGGTGGAGAAGCTGCAATTCGAAGAAGGTCAGGTTCTAACTAGTATCCACCTTATTTCCACCTTCATCCGTCGCCAAATCCAGCCGCTACAAGACCTCTCCCACCCGATGTGGGAGTACTCCGTCGTCAACGACTCCACTAGAGTCTCTAAGGTGGCATACGACACCAATGGACTCCTGCAAGTGGTGAAGAACTTAACCTCTGACAAGGATTTGCGGACGCGCGCCTTAGCATCTCCAATCAAACCTTACGACGTAGAACATCCTCGAGCTGAGGTGTGAGCTGCTACTTGAACTGCTGCTGGAACACTTTTGACTGACATATTCTAACAAACTTTATTTCTTCTACAAAGGGTCATATTGAACTTAAGAGTCGACCTCCTACTCCTGAAGAGATCAGACTCGACAATGAACTTCTGCAAGAAGTCTCCTCCTCGTCCTTCCCGGCTGCCAATTCCCAGTCGAAGGACGAAGTAGAGATGACTGATGCGGTGCCCATTGGAGGGAAGAGGAAGCGCGTAGAGGGCGACGAAGAAATCTCGGCTGACTCTGCGGCCCTGAAAAAGTGCTCCGCGACACCTCATGGAAGCGCACAGGCAGCGACATCATCCGCGGGTGGATCTCTTTCAAACCCGCTTCTGGTGATCTCACTGAGAAGCCGACTGCCGGCCGCACCCGCACCCAAGCCAAACAATCCGTTCGCCTCCGAGTGAGTTTACTTCACAATGTTCTGATGTTGACGATATGTTTTGAACATTTATGCCTTACTCAAAATTTCCACTTGCTCTTTTCAACAGCTCCGACCAAGAAGATGACGAGAGGGTCCAGGACATTCCCGTTCCGGCGTTCACCAAGGTCTCGGCGACTGCATCGGCTCCCGCAATGCCTGGCGATTTCTCTGAGAATCCTGCGGAAGCGCCAGAGGTTGTGACGCCAGACACGACGGATCTGAACCAGTATGAGGTGGCTCATCGCACAGATTCAAGCTCATCTTCGTCCAGCTCTTCCAACCATGTAAGTAAAGCTTTAACGTACCTGCAGTTCTTTGTAGATTATCATCGGGTGCGCGACAGCGCTCCCGATAGGAGTAGCCCCCGAGGCTGCGATTAGCTCCTTGGAGGTGATCAGAGTCTCTTGCCCGAAACTTGTAAGGAAAACTTTTATAGTGGCTATGGACCAATTGGTGAAGGTTGAGGCTGAGAACGCAGACCTTCGCAAACAGCTGTTGAAGGCTAATATCTCTTAGTTACTTTCTTTTTCTTAAATTTATCAAGTGATAACTCTTGCGACCACTGATTCTGATTTTAACTGTGTCTAGCTGACGCTTCCGCTGCTAAAACTGAGGTGAAAAATCTTCAGAACCAGCTGAAGGAAATGCAGGACTCGACTGAGTCCCAGATTGCAGCTACACGTCAAGAGGGGGAGGGAGAGGAAAGGACTCTCCAAGCAGAATGTGAAAAGAAGCTTGTGGCGAGACCGTCCTCACTCACTCATGCCTTTGCAGGTAAACTGTCTACTCTTTCCTATGACATGATTTGTCATGCCTTTGTCTTCATTTTTGTTTAATAGATGAGGATCTGACAAATATTACTCTCTCACGGTTTTAGTAGTAGCACTGGATATACCGGAGCCCCCGAGCCCGACTACGACAGAGGATAGGATGTTGAAGGCGGCGGAGAATGTTGATACGCTGGGGAGTTGACTTGTTGTGCTTATGTCGAAAGCGGTGGAGTCGCTGACAGCCTTGCACATCACCGTCTTCCCTTGAGCTCCACTGCCGAAGACTCTGGATGAGCTGGTATCGACTTTCAACCCCGAAGCCGCTCAGCTGGACGACTTCATCCTAGAGCAGACGGTACGTGGCTCCCAAACCACTCTGAAGCTTCTACATGCACACGGGATTCAGGGTGACTTTGAGGGAGCTTTCTCGGAGTATCCAGAAGGACGTGTTAAAGCTTGCCTTAAGGAAGATAAGAGATTGGCAGGCCTGATGCTTGAGACGCTGAACAGACGGACCACGTCGCGTAGCGCCCAGGCAGCTGCGACTGCCTCTGGGAGTAGAGACCAATTATGAACTTATTTGAAGTTTGTCTAGGCATAACTCTAGTAACTTGTTGTAACCTTTTGAGAAACAAGTGTGCCTTGTGCACATGTGCATGTTTGGAAAACTTATTAGTTTGATAGTTGTTCTACTTTGCATTAACTTGTTTGAGTTTTATTACTCTGATGAGCCCCCGAGCCTACCACATCGGGGCTTTTAAGTATATGATGTCTGAGTTAGTGCGACTTTGTGCAGAATGCTCCTGCGGCTGCTCCTCCTGCTATCCCTTCGTATGATCACCATGATATAGATATGGAGTGCTGGAAAGTCGATGGACCACAGCTAAACAAAAGTGAGGGAGACCCTGGGTGTGCTTGCTATTATGAAATCGAAGCAACCAAATCTTCTTGAACGTGAAGACTTTATAATTGGTTAAATAGAAAAAGCAAACGAAGGACTGCTCTGTGAGTCGACTTCCAAAGAGCCTCCGAGTCTAACCGTTTCGTTTTTCAATGTTGACTGAAGATACTTGTTTTGCTGCAGGTGTTCAACAAGATGTGAATGAAAGTGCTGACGAGTGCAGGCGCGCTTTATCGACATCATCAATAACATTGGGCGAGACACCACTGTGGTCTGGGCGGACCGAGCAAAGGCGCGAGTACTACCTACTCTGCGTGACCGAGTTGGGCAGGTAGGAGAATTTGTGAAGATATGAACACAAGCCCTGGGAAAAATTCATGAAGCCATGTTTCCTTTGAACGACCAACCACGTTGCTTGACTTCCCTTCTGGCTAAATTTCATCATGGAGATCCATCCACGACTTCTTCCATCGTCAACTGGTGTATATCAACATACCTATTGTGAGCTACTATGTAACTAAATTACTGCTGCCGGGACTTCCTATATACCCGAAAAACCATAAAATTTTGAAAAACAGAAAAAAATACTATTGCTATGGAACTTAATGAATTATATATGAATTACAGAGAATCATATAAGGGGAAAGTCATGAGAGGCGTGTTTGTTAAGTTGAATGCAATTGCTAAAATTTTGCTTAAATGCCATGATATAAATTGTTGCTCTAAACAGGAAATTAAACATATGAAATTCCAATGTGGCTTTAGTAAAGAATTTTTAATTGTGAACTATCATTGGAACAACTATATTGACCTTGGATTTGAAGAAGTAGAACAATTTGTTCTATTTATGGGAGCTTCTGAAATAGAATCCTTCGTGTCAAAAAATTATGAAACCTGTGTTGCTTGTAAATCCCTTAAAGATTATGTCTCTTCTATCCTTGATTATTGCATAGAATATTTCAGCAATAATTGTTATATCATTGATTATAAAGAGAGACTCATTAATGCACAAGAATGTATCCACAATTTGCAGGAACCTGTGGAAGAAGAAATTGCTGAACCTGAAAACTCATTAGATGAAAAAGCTGAGGAGAGTGAAGAACAAAAGAAGGAAGAATGGATTAGCTACCCATGCCTACCTTCTAATGAGAGTAACTCTTCATCCTTTACACTATTTGATTGTTCCCCATGCTTGCCAAAGGATGATGAATGTTATGTTCATGTGGATTCTCTTAAAATATCCCCTATGAGTAAAACTTTTGTAAATAATTATGCTACTGTTATATATGATAATGCATGCTATTTTGATAGAACTTATGATAATCCTTTATATGTCCCTAATTTCGAAATGCATAATATTAAACAAGTTTGCTTAGAAAATGTTTATGAAAAAGCTCTAGATGATTGTCCTATGTTACTTGATAATATTAATTGTACTACTGTTGAAAATAGGATTGGAGAGGTCTTGACTTTATTTGAGAGTCCCATATCTCTTGAGAATGATCAATCATCTTGTTATAAAATTGTTACAAGTGGGTTTGAAGGTTTTAATCAACTATTATAGAGCTTGATAAAAATTATATGTTTGTAGATCATGAAAAGCATGTTTTATGTGATGGTTATGTTGTTGAAGTTATTCCTGATCCTACTGAAATTATTATGAGAGAGTAAAATATGGTTGTAGAAATTTTCATGGTATTAAAAGACCTCTCTATATGCTAATTTTTTTGAAGTTACTCTTGTTTTATCTTTCTATGCTTGTCACATTGTTCTTTGTGAATTTATTTGTGTACAAGATTCCTACGCTTCTTGATGATCCTTTTGCTTCATTTTCTATTTTCATGAGAGCATCATTGAAACTATCAAGTCTAGCTAAAACGCATTAAAAAAAGCGCTTATGGGAGACAACCCATGTTTTATTTCTGTATTTTTTCTTTTATTTTAGTCAAGGCGCATGCTTATCTCTCTGCCAACTCCTTTGTATCTTTATTTTATTACATAGTTGTGCCAAGTAAAGTCTCTAGTAGGAAGTTGATACTAGATTTAGATTTCTGTGGAGGAAAAGTTTTTCTGCTGATCACCTTTAAATTCGTAACTCTTTACAGATAAATTTAAATGACCTGGGATTTTACAAGCTTGATGCTCCGATACGTACGCAACTTTCGTTAGTTTTGAGTTTTCTGATCTGAGCAAGTTAAGTGTCTCGAAAAAATTCTTATTTACTGGATGTTCTATTTTGACAGATTATGTCCCTGTTTTTTGCATTGTCTCTTGTGGACTTTAAGCAAGGTTCTCTATCATGAAGGAAGTTTATGAGAAGATTGGCTTATCTGAGGATCTAGCCCATCTCTCACTCATAAGTGTGACTTTAGCAAGAATTTTTGGCTCAAGCTGAATTTTGAATGGGATACAAACCTGGATTTGATTAACATGTTGATTGATGCCAAGAGGAGATACAAACTTATTTGTTTCAAGGAGTCTTTGATTGTGGGATGCTGGAGCATTTGGACTCACAGGAATAAGTGCATTTTTGATCACCAGCCTATTGATCTGGATGTTTGTTTCCTTGATTTTGTTGATTCCTTTTCGCTTATTAGACATAGAGCCAAACCCTCACTTAAAGAGGGTATGACCCAATGGGTTGACACATTATGAACTTCTGTATGTTCTTGTATCCTTTATTTTGTTGAGAAAATAGAAAATTAAACAGTAGGGATTTTCCCTACTGTTTTGTGCCTCAAAAAAGAATTTCAAGGATCAAGAGAGAAGGATGATATGATGTGATCAAGAAGATGAACGAACCTAAGCTTGGGGGTGCCCCCGTGGGTCACCCTAGCATATTTCAAGAAGACTCAAGCATCAAAGCTTGGGGATGCCCAAGGCATCCCCTTCTTCATCAACAACTTATCAGGTCATCTCTAATGAAACTATATTTTAATTCTGTCACATCTAATGTTCTTTACTTGGAGCGTATGTTTGTTTTCATTTCTGTTATTTTTATTTTGTTCTCTTAATAAATTGGATCCTACCATTCTTGTGTGGGAGAGAGACACACTCCGCTTTTTTTATGAATACTCCTATTCTGCACTTATATTTGTTGAGTATTCTTCTCTAGCTACTTTATGAAGGAGATATGTCCTAGAGGCAATTAATAAAGTGTATTCTTTATCATATCTGGTTTGTTCATAATAGGTTTTTGTGTCATGCTGGAACCGTATTAAGCGGAAACATTAATGCGGGTGTGATACGTAAACAACCAGGTCCCTAGTAGCCTCTACTAAGACTAGTTTCGTTGCGCGATTGATGATCAAGGTTTCCCGGTCATGGGGCATGGCGCCGGTCGGCAATGAGAGTCATATCGCTGGAGAGTGATGTGATGGACATACCCAGATTTGGAGAGCATAGTCGTTACACCTTTGACCGTGAGATCAACTCTTATTGATATTCCCCGAAGATACTTTGATTGCACCAAACGTCGTATCTTATTTAGTATGACAATAACGGTGATACTTTTGGGTATTGGAAAGGAGTATTGAGACGAGGGGTCAAGAGCGGGATTTGCCAGTCCGCATAGCAGGATAGATACTCTCGGGCCCACTCGGTGAGATCATGTCTAATGAGCTTGCAAGCATGTGACTAGGTCACGGAGACATGAGATCATGAACGAGTAGAAGATGGCGTCGTCGGTAACGAGGTCGGGGTTAGGTATGGAGATATCTATGGAACGACGCTCGGACGTGCTAAGTATCGCTATGGCAAAAGGTCTAAGACTTTACGTTCAGGTTTGATAGATGAAAGTCATTCGTTATATCTCAGGGATTAATTCATGGGGTCCAGGCCTACGGATTAGTCGTTGATCATTGAGGAGTCATGATCATACCTGATATTATATCGAACCGCTAGGGTAACACACTTAAGGGGTACCGCCATGTTTTTGTTGCATTGCCGTCTTGGTCATATTGGTATAAAGCGCATGAAGCGACTCCACTCCGATGGACTCTTGGACTCGTTGGACTTCGGATCCCTCGATACATGCGAACCATGCCTCATGGGCAAAATGACCAGGACACCGTTCAAAGGTTTCGTTGAACGGGCGTCGGATTTGTTGGGGATCATACATACAGACGTATGTGGACCAATGAGCGTTTCGACACGCAATGGTTATCGTTACTTCGTCACCTTCACTGATGACTTGAGTAGATACGGTTATATCTACTTGATGAAACACAAGTCTGAAACGTTTGAAAAGTTCAAAGAATTCCATAGTGAAGTTGAGAATCAGCTTAATAGAAAAATCAAGCATCTCCGGTCCGATCGCGGTGGAGAGTACTTGAGTTTTGAGTTTGGCACACATCTGAAGAGTTGTGGCATAGTGCCCCAACTTACGCCCGCCGGAACTCCGCAGCGTAACGGTGTGTCCGAGCGACGTAATCGTACTCTGCTGGATAGTGTTCGATCTATGATGTCTCTTACCGATCTGCCAGTGTCCTTCTGGGGTTATGCGTTAGAAACAGCCGCATTCATTTTAAATAGGGCTCCGTCCAAGTCCGTTGAAACGACACCGTATGAATTATGGTATGGCCACAAGCCTAAGTTATCGTTTCTGAAGGTTTGGGGTTGTGAGGCGTACGTTAAGAAACTACAGCCCGACAAACTCGAACCAAAGTCGGAGAAAGTCGTCTTTGTAGGATATCCGCGGGAAACCGTTGGGTACACCTTCTACAACCAAGCTGAGGGCAAAACTTTTGTCGCGAAGACCGGTACCTTTCTAGAGAAGGAGTTTCTCGCGAAAGGAGTAAGTGGGAGGAAGGTAGAGCTCGATGCAATCATTGATCCTGAACTCGAGATTCCGAGTGGCGCAACGGAAGCAATTCCGGAAACGTCCTCCGTGGAAGGAGTGGGAGAAACTGTCGAGGAAGATGTTCTACCTCGTAGGTCTGGTAGATCTCGGATCGCACCAGAATGGTATGGCAATATGGTTTGCACCGTCATGCTAGTCGAGCAAGACGAACCTACGAACTACAAGGAGGCGATGGAGAGTCTAGAGTCCGAGAAATGGCTTGAAGCCATTAAATCCGAAATAGGATCCATGTATGATAACCAAGTGTGGACCTTGGTGGATATTCCCGAAGGGCGCAAGGCCGTCGAGAATAAGTGGATCTTTAAGAAGAAGACTGATGCTGATGGTAATGTGACCGTCTATAAAGCTCGGCTTGTCGCAAAGGGTTTCCGACAAGTTCATGGAATTGACTACGATGAAACTTTTTCACCTGTAGCGATGCTTAAGTCTATTTGGATTTTGTTAGCGGTAGCTGCCTACTATGGTTATGAAATCTGGCAGATGGACGTCAAAACGGCCTTCCTGAATGGAAACATTGAGGAAGAGTTGTACATGGTACAGCCGGAAGGTTTTGTCGATCCAGGAAGTGCTAACAAGGTGTGCAAGCTTCAGCGATCCATCTATGGATTGAAGCAGGCATCTCGGAGCTGGAATCTTCGCTTTGATGAGGTAATCAAAGGTTTTGGATTTATCCAGAATGTGGAAGAGACCTGTATTTACAAGAAAATGAGTGGGAGCTCGGTTGTGTTCTTAGCACTGTATGTTGACGACATATTGCTAATAGGGAATGATGTGGAACTTCTGAATAGCGTGAAGGAATATTTAAACAGTAAGTTTTCCATGAAGGACTTAGGAGAAGCTGCGTATGTTTTAGGCATAAAAATCTATCGCGATAGATCAAGACACCTATTAGCACTGAGTCAGAGTACTTATCTTGATAAAATATTGAAGCGTTTTCATATGGAGAAGGCAAAGAAGGGTTCTCTGCCGGTTATCAAGAATAAGATATTGCGTAAGGCGCAGTGTCCGGTGACGGAACTGGGTAAGGCCGAAATGACGAAACATCCTTATGCTTCAGCCATAGGATCAATCATGTATGCAATGTTGAGTACTAGACCGGATGTGGCATTAGCTCTAAGTTTGACAAGCCGGTTCCAGAGTAATCCTGGAATGCCGCATTGGGTAGCTGTTAAGAGCATTCTTAAGTATCTCAATAAGACAAAGGAAATGTTCCTTGTGTATGGTGGCTGCGATGAGGAACTTGGCGTAACGGGTTACGTAGATGCAAGTTTCTGCTCAGACCCCGATGACTGTAAGTCACAGACAGGTTACATGTTCAAGGTGAATGGAGGCGCCGTGTGCTGGAGAAGTGGGAAGCAACCCATAGTCGCACAATCTACAATGGATTCGGAGTACATTGCTGCCTGCGAGGCCGCGAATGAAGCTGTGTGGCTGAGGAAGTTCGTCATCGAACTTGGAGTGTTCCCGAGCGTGCAAGACCCCGTGATCCTCTTCTGCGACAATACGGGTGCCATTGCGAACGCCAAGGAGCCAAGGTCTCACTCCACCGCCAAACACATTCTCCGACGCTTCCACGTGATACGTCAGTACGTACAAGGAGGCGATGTGAAGATTTGCAAAGTGCATACGGATCTGAATGTGGCAGATCCGCTGACGAAGCCTCTTCCGCTTGATAAGCATGAACTGCACCAGTTAGCTATGGGTGTTAGGCTTTTACCAAGTTGTAATCTAGATTAAATTGTACTCTAGTGCAAGTGGGAGACTGAAGGAGATATGCCCTAGAGGCAATTAATAAAGTGTATTCTTTATCATATCTCGTTTGTTCATAATAGGTTTTTGTGTCATGCTGGAACCGTATTAAGCGGAAACATTAATGCGGGTGTGATACGTAAACAACCAGGTCCCTAGTAGCCTCTACTAAGACTAGTTTCGTTGCGCGATTGATGATCGAGGTTTCCCGGTCATGGGGCATGGCGCCGGTCGGCAATGAGAGTCATATCGCTGGAGAGTGATGTGATGGACATACCCAGATTTGGAGAACATAGTCGTTACACCTTTGACCGTGAGATCAACTCTTATTGATATTCCCCGAAGATACTTTGATTGCACCAAACGTCGTATCTTATTTAGTATGACAATAACGGTGATACTTTTGGGTATTGGAAAGGAGTATTGAGACGAGGGGTCAAGAGCGGGATTTGCCAGTCCGCATAGCAGGATAGATACTCTCGGGCCCACTCGGTGAGATCATGTCTAATGAGCTTGCAAGCATGTGACTAGGTCACGGAGACATGAGATCATGAACGAGTAGAAGATGGCGTCGTCGGTAACGAGGTCGGGATTAGGTATGGAGATATCTATGGAACGACGCTCGGACGTGCTAAGTATCGCTATGGCAAAAGGTCTAAGACTTTACGTTCAGGTTTGATAGATGAAAGTCATTCGTTATATCTCAGGGATTAATTCATGGGGTCCAGGCCTACGGATTAGTCGTTGATCATTGAGGAGTCATGATCATACCTGATATTATATCGAACCGCTAGGGTAACACACTTAAGGGGTTTCGACAAGACAACCGGAAAGGAAGGAGATCACCGGGAGCGTCCCGGGAGAGGTCCGATGGAGATCGGGCAGCACCGAAAGAGTTTTCGGAGCTAGGAAATATTATATATATTATGTTTGATATTAATTAGTGTTATTAATTTGTCAATATGATTTTATATATTTATTTTCGAATTTATTAAGGCAGATTTCCCTAAATGGGCCTTCCGGACGAAAGAAGGCCCAAGAGGGGAAAATTCCCTAGGGGAATTCGGTGGGGGCCAGGAGGGCCGGCCTAGGTGGGCCACAAGGGGCCCACCAGGGGGCCGGCGCACTCCCTTGGCCGAACCAGGCTGTGGGGGGTTAGTCCCACATTGCCTGGCTGGCAAGGTTGGCTCCCCTTGGGAGCCTTTATAAGAAGGGGCACCCCCAGCCTTTTAATTCACCAATTAATTCCTGATTTCTCTCTCGATCTCGTGGTTCCCAAGTCGGAGCCGCGCCGAGCAAGAGGAGTCGGGGATCTCCTCCACCAGAGCCCGCTGCCGCGCTGCTGGTGTCCGGTCCAAGTCTTCCGCTGCTCGTCCTGGACTGGAGCTTCGGAGGCGTCGTCTCCACCGTACGTGTGCGACTCCCTGCGAGGTGTTGCGCTAGCGGTACTCGGAGGCCTGCCTCCTCTACACGACCTTGAGGTCGGCTACGTCGGTCTTCATCGACAACGTTTGTGCGGGAACGTAATCCCCGCTTTCGGTCTACAAGGGTACGTATTCCGATCTCCGTTCGTACTACTATATCTGCATAGAATAGATCTTGGCTAGTTTAAGGATATCGTTGCTAGGAAAATTTTTGTTTTCTACACACGATCCCCTTCAGTGGTATCAGAGCCGATCTATCGTAAGATATAGTTGTACGCTGTTAGAACCCGTGCTCTGCACGGGGGCACCGTTCCTGTTATTTGCTACCCTCTAGCGTGCACTTGTGTATTCCAGCGGCATTGAGTTGATGAAGCGGCCCGGACCAACTTTACGCGTACGCTTACGCGAGACTGGTTCCACTACTGACATACGGCTTGTACCGTATATGTGGCTGGCGGGTGACAGTTTCTCTCTCTTTAGTTGGTCTTCGCATTTTCAATGGAGGGCCCGAAAGGGATGCTTAAACATGCAATTATTGGATCGTTGTTGTGGTCATAAGATTCGTAGGTATGAAGCGGTTCTATTTACGAAAGCCCCAAGCCACGTAAAATATGAAAAAGATAAAGTAGAAGCGTCTAACTTTATTTTGCAGGGGCTATGTGATATGGTCAAGGTAGGTTTATTAAATTGTTTATAAACTGCGGGCGCCAAGAAGACCATGGCGCAATGGACTATATCACATTGCATTACATTTGATGTTTTGGGTGCATCTTATTTTTGTGTGATTGTGTGTTACACGGCGGTAGCTGAATAAGATGATCCCTTCAAAATACCACTAGTGTTCTCCCTCCAACGCGCACCACCAATAAAGTTCTACGTTATGAGGCAGGCCGTGATGATCGGGTGTCATACATATCTTCGTTCGCATACGGTGGGTGTAAGCCATGTTGCACAAGCGTCAGCGTGGAGGTCTTTGGTGGCGAGCCTAGCATACTCAGAGGTATGGCCTCGGAACAGGAAGACCGAAAGGTCGAGCACGAGTCACAAAATTGGTGTGGCGGACGATTTTGTCTACTCCTGAAGTTGTGCCGCCGGCTTTGATGATGAGGGGTGGTGCAATGGATGGGGGTCGTGTAATCGCTTAAACGGCCAGGAGGGATGTTCGTTTGAGTGGGAGTTATGTCAGTTATTTTCTAAAATACTATAACTCAAAATTATTATGAACAAAGTCTTATGTTGTTGCAAATTCCATTGTAGATGTCTCACCCCTCCTTTAACCTGAACCTGTTCATTGAGAAAGAGAAGCTTAAGACCGATGGGTCTAACTTCGTGTCATGGTTCCGCGATCTGAAGTCCATCCTTGAAACCCACAAGGTGGCCTACATCCTTGATTCCCCCTTAGGTGATCTTCCCAGCACTGCCCCGGATATCGAAAGGATTGTCCATGGGGTAAAAGCGGAGATTTCTTCTTATGTCCAGAGTGGCATGCTCTTTGCCATGGAGGCTGACCTGCAAAACCGTTTCATGAACAAGGGTGCTTATGAAATAATCACTGAACTCATGGTTGTTTTTGCACGACAAGTCAAGTCTGAGACGTACAAGGCAACTGTGCTTTTCTTCTCAGACCAGATGGAAGAGCACGGCAATATCAGTGAGCACTTGGCCAAGTTGTTTGGCTGCGCTCGACTTCTGAGTGATCTGGGAAGTGTGATCCCAGAAGAGTTGGTGATTGATAGGGCGCTGATTTCTCTGCCCCCTAGCTATAAGAACGCCATAGTGGACTACGGCATGAAAGGGACGTCAAAACCCCTGTCGGAAATCCTGAAGATGCTCGAAGTGGCCGAATTAGAAATCAAGCTGAAGAAGATGGAGGTAACCATCGGATCAACTGAGCGCAACTGCCCCAAGTATCTGGAGGATAGGAAGTCTGGCAAGACGGTCGACACAGAGAAAGGTATATTTGATATACATGTTATAGATGTGTACCTTACATCCGCCCGGAGCAATACGTGGGTATTTGATACTGGTTCTGTTGCTCATATATGTAACTCTCAGGAGGAGTTATGGAATTGAAGGCGGCTGGCGAAGGATGAGGTGACGATGCGCGTCGGCAACGGATTGAGAGTCGACGTGGTGGCTGTCGGCACGCTCCCTCTGCATCTACCATCGGGATTAGTTTTGGTTTTAAATAAATGTTATTTTGTGCCATCCTTGAGTGTAAACATTATAAGTGGGTCTTGCCTGTTACAAGACGGTTATTCATTTAAATCAGTGTCAAGCAATTGTGCTATTTATATGAATGATATCTTTTATGTTGATGCTCCCGAGAGTAATGGTTTATTCTTGTTGAATCTCGATCGTAGTACTCACATCCATAACATAGAGGCCAAACGAATTAAGTGTAGTGACGATACCGCCATGTTTTTGTTGCATTGCCGTCTTGGTCATATTGGTATAAAGCGCATGAAGCGACTCCACTCCGATGGACTCTTGGACTCGTTGGACTTCGGATCCCTCGATACATGCGAACCATGCCTCATGGGCAAAATGACGAGGACACCGTTCAAAGGTTTCGTTGAACGGGCGTCGGATTTGTTGGGGATCATACATACAGACGTATGTGGACCAATGAGCGTTTCGACACGCAATGGTTATCGTTACTTCGTCACCTTCACTGATGACTTGAGTAGATACGGTTATATCTACTTGATGAAACACAAGTCTGAAACGTTTGAAAAGTTCAAAGAATTCCATAGTGAAGTTGAGAATCAGCTTAATAGAAAAATCAAGCATCTCCGGTCCGATCGCGGTGGAGAGTACTTGAGTTTTGAGTTTGGCACACATCTGAAGAGTTGTGGCATAGTGCCCCAACTTACGCCCGCCGGAACTCCGCAGCGTAACGGTGTGTCCGAGCGACGTAATCGTACTCTGCTGGATAGTGTTCGATCTATGATGTCTCTTACCGATCTGCCAGTGTCCTTCTGGGGTTATGCGTTAGAAACAGCCGCATTCATTTTAAATAGGGCTCCGTCCAAGTCCGTTGAAACGACACCGTATGAATTATGGTATGGCCACAAGCCTAAGTTATCGTTTCTGAAGGTTTGGGGTTGTGAGGCGTACGTTAAGAAACTACAGCCCGACAAACTCGAACCAAAGTCGGAGAAAGTCGTCTTTGTAGGATATCCGCGGGAAACCGTTGGGTACACCTTCTACAACCAAGCTGAGGGCAAAACTTTTGTCGCGAAGACCGGTACCTTTCTAGAGAAGGAGTTTCTCGCGAAAGGAGTAAGTGGGAGGAAGGTAGAGCTCGATGAAATCATTGATCCTGAACTCGAGATTCCGAGTGGCGCAACGGAAGCAATTCCGGAAACGTCCTCCGTGGAAGGAGTGGGAGAAACTGTCGAGGAAGATGTTCTACCTCGTAGGTCTGGTAGATCTCGGATCGCACCAGAATGGTATGGCAATATGGTTTGCACCGTCATGCTAGTCGAGCAAGACGAACCTACGAACTACAAGGAGGCGATGGAGAGTCTAGAGTCCGAGAAATGGCTTGAAGCCATTAAATCCGAAATAGGATCCATGTATGATAACCAAGTGTGGACCTTGGTGGATATTCCCGAAGGGCGCAAGGCCGTCGAGAATAAGTGGATCTTTAAGAAGAAGACTGATGCTGATGGTAATGTGACCGTCTATAAAGCTCGGCTTGTCGCAAAGGGTTTCCGACAAGTTCATGGAATTGACTACGATGAAACTTTTTCACCTGTAGCGATGCTTAAGTCTATTCGGATTTTGTTAGCGGTAGCTGCCTACTATGATTATGAAATCTGGCAGATGGACGTCAAAACGGCCTTCCTGAATGGAAACATTGAGGAAGAGTTGTACATGGTACAGCCGGAAGGTTTTGTCGATCCAGGAAGTGCTAACAAGGTGTGCAAGCTTCAGCGATCCATCTATGGATTGAAGCAGGCATCTCGGAGCTGGAATCTTCGCTTTGATGAGGTAATCAAAGGTTTTGGATTTATCCAGAATGTGGAAGAGACCTGTATTTACAAGAAAATGAGTGGGAGCTCGGTTGTGTTCTTAGCACTGTATGTTGACGACATATTGCTAATAGGGAATGATGTGGAACTTCTGAATAGCGTGAAGGAATATTTAAACAGTAAGTTTTCCATGAAGGACTTAGGAGAAGCTGCGTATGTTTTAGGCATAAAAATCTATCGCGATAGATCAAGACACCTATTAGCACTGAGTCAGAGTACTTATCTTGATGAAATATTGAAGCGTTTTCATATGGAGAAGGCAAAGAAGGGTTCTCTGCCGGTTATCAAGAATAAGATATTGCGTAAGGCGCAGTGTCCGGTGACGGAACTGGGTAAGGCCGAAATGACGAAACATCCTTATGCTTCAGCCATAGGATCAATCATGTATGCAATGTTGAGTACTAGACCGGATGTGGCATTAGCTCTAAGTTTGACAAGCCGGTTCCAGAGTAATCCTGGAATGCCGCATTGGGTAGCTGTTAAGAGCATTCTTAAGTATCTCAATAAGACAAAGGAAATGTTACTTGTGTATGTTGGCTGCGATGAGGAACTTGGCGTAACGGGTTACGTAGATGCAAGTTTCTGCTCAGACCCCGATGACTGTAAGTCACAGACAGGTTACATGTTCAAGGTGAATGGAGGCGCCGTGTGCTGGAGAAGTGGGAAGCAACCCATAGTCGCACAATCTACAATGGAGTCGGAGTACATTGCTGCCTGCGAGGCCGCGAATGAAGCTGTGTGGCTGAGGAAGTTCGTCATCGAACTTGGAGTGTTCCCGAGCGTGCAAGACCCCGTGATCCTCTTCTGCGACAATACGGGTGCCATTGCGAACGCCAAGGAGCCAAGGTCTCACTCCACCGCCAAACACATTCTCCGACGCTTCCACGTGATACGTCAGTACGTACAAGGAGGCGATGTGAAGATTTGCAAAGTGCATACGGATCTGAATGTGGCAGATCCGCTGACGAAGCCTCTTCCGCTTGATAAGCATGAACTGCACCAGTTAGCTATGGGTGTTAGGCTTTTACCAAGTTGTAATCTAGATTAAATTGTACTCTAGTGCAAGTGGGAGACTGAAGGAGATATGCCCTAGAGGCAATTAATAAAGTGTATTCTTTATCATATCTCGTTTGTTCATAATAGGTTTTTGTGTCATGCTGGAACCGTATTAAGCGGAAACATTAATGCGGGTGTGATACGTAAACAACCAGGTCCCTAGTAGCCTCTACTAAGACTAGTTTCGTTGCGCGATTGATGATCGAGGTTTCCCGGTCATGGGGCATGGCGCCGGTCGGCAATGAGAGTCATATCGCTGGAGAGTGATGTGATGGACATACCCAGATTTGGAGAACATAGTCGTTACACCTTTGACCGTGAGATCAACTCTTATTGATATTCCTCGAAGATACTTTGATTGCACCAAACGTCGTATCTTATTTAGTATGACAATAACGGTGATACTTTTGGGTATTGGAAAGGAGTATTGAGACGAGGGGTCAAGAGCGGGATTTGCCAGTCCGCATAGCAGGATAGATACTCTCGGGCCCACTCGGTGAGATCATGTCTAATGAGCTTGCAAGCATGTGACTAGGTCACGGAGACATGAGATCATGAACGAGTAGAAGATGGCGTCGTCGGTAACGAGGTCGGGATTAGGTATGGAGATATCTATGGAACGACGCTCGGACGTGCTAAGTATCGCTATGGCAAAAGGTCTAAGACTTTACGTTCAGGTTTGATAGATGAAAGTCATTCGTTATATCTCAGGGATTAATTCATGGGGTCCAGGCCTACGGATTAGTCGTTGATCATTGAGGAGTCATGATCATACCTGATATTATATCGAACCGCTAGGGTAACACACTTAAGGGGTTTCGACAAGACAACCGGAAAGGAAGGAGATCACCGGGAGCGTCCCGGGAGAGGTCCGATGGAGATCGGGCAGCACCGAAAGAGTTTTCGGAGCTAGGAAATATTATATATATTATGTTTGATATTAATTAGTGTTATTAATATGTAAATATGATTTTATATATTTATTTTCGAATTTATTTAGGCAGATTTCCCTAAATGGTCCTTCCGGACGAAAGAAGGCCCAAGAGGGGAAAATTCCCTAGGGGAATTCGGTGGGGGCCAGGAGGGCCGGCCTAGGTGGGCCACAAGGGGCCCACCAGGGGGCCGGCGCACTCCCTTGGCCGAACCAGGCTGTGGGGGGTTAGTCCCACATTGCCTGGCTGGCAAGGTTGGCTCCCCTTGGGAGCCTTTATAAGAAGGGGCACCCCCAGCCTTTTAATTCACCAATTAATTCCTGATTTCTCTCTCGATCTCGTGGTTCCCAAGTCGGAGCCGCGCCGAGCAAGAGGAGTCGGGGATCTCCTCCACCATAGCCCGCTGCCGTGCTGCTGGTATTCCGGTCCAAGTCTTCCGCTGCTCGTCCTGGACTGGAGCTTCGGAGGCGTCGTCTCCACCGTACGTGTGCGACTCCCTGCGAGGTGCTGCGCTAGTGGTACTCGGAGGCCTGCTTCCTCTACACGACCTTGAGGTCGGCTACGTCGGTCTTCATCGACAACGTTTGTGCGGGAACGTAATCCCCGCTTTCGGTCTACAAGGGTACGTATTCCGATCTCCGTTCGTACTACTATATCTGCATAGAATAGATCTTGGCTAGTTTAAGGATATCGTTGCTAGGAAATTTTTTGTTTTCTACACACGATCCCCTTCACTTTAATACTTTCAGCTCTTGTTTTTCATGCACCTCTTGTTCAGAGCTGTTAGTTTTCATATATTATACTCTCAGTGCTCACTGTTTAATACTTGGAGAGTTTATGTGTTTGGTTGGAAACATAAAATGCTAAATGTGGTAGATGGTATAAAAAATATATACATGCTCTTATGGATTGTTATCTTGTATGTTGTGGTGCTTGGCAATTGTTTTGAGCTCTCAAGTAGACCATGTTTAAGATTTTACATCATGAAGTTAAAACCTATTAGTGAGGAACTACCATAAAATTGCTGAAATTTGGTTTGCTAATCTATGTGGATCGTTCTGGTAGAAAGATATCATGAAGTTGGTACACAAATACACGAGTTTGTGCACTATGGAGGTACAAAGAGGCGATACTGCTCTGTTTTGGACTGATAATTGGCAAGGCAAGTTGATGAAACTGTTTTTCCCGAGACTGTTTTTCTTTGTGTTGGATGCCAATGCATCAGTCAGAGAGGTCATGCGTACCCAGGACTTAACGCGGCTGTTTGAGTTGCCCTTGTCGCAGCAAGCTTTTGCTGAGCTCCCGGAATTACAGCGGGGTGTTTCACACGTGAGGTTGAATGATGATGGCAAGGATAAATGGAATACTGTCTGGAAGGATGGGGTGTTTACATCACAAATGTATTATAAACATTGCTTCAAGGATGTGGTTGCTAGTAAGATCTATGCATAAATTTGGAAGAGTAGGGTTTTACTTCGGATAAAAGTTTTTGCGTGGCTGCTGGTGAGTGATCGTCTCAATACCAAGGACATGTTGAGGAGGAGACACTGGAATGTAACTGACAACTAGTGTTGTGAGCTTTGTACTTTGGGAGTAACGTAGGACTGGTTGCATCTATTCTTCCATTGTAATTTCAGTTTGGGAATATGGAATTATCTGCAAATTCAGTGGGTATCAGAGGACACATTTGAGGAGGTTTTCATCCGAACCAAGAAGAAATTCAAGTACCCTTTATTTACTGAAGTTGTGGTGCTGGCTGCTTGGCACATTTGGAAGCAAAGAAATGATGATGTATTCAACAATGTGATGCCAACTTTTCGGTCCTGGAAGAATTGCTTTGTTCATGAGGTCACAATGCATGTGCATAGGGTGAAGGAAAATCATGTACAACAATAACAACACTGGCTAGAATGGAGTGAGAGTTTACCTTGAGTTAGCTTGGTTTTGTAAATATCTGTATATAGCTCCCGGTGCTTGTAGATAGGTCTAGTGAGGTTAGTTATTTTCAGTTCTGCTTGTACTTCTGAAACAATGCCTTTAAATTCAATAAAATACTGTGGGGTGTAAGCATTACAGTCCTTATATTCAGAAAAAAAATGGTTTGCATGTTTGGTATCTCTAAGGTCTAGATATTGTCTAGTTAAAGTGTTTGAACAACAAGGAAGACAATGTAGAGTTTTATGATGCTTGCAATATGTTTTTATATACGTCTTGTTGTCATAGTTTATACTTGTGTTTGCTTCAAACAACCTTTCTAGACAAAGCCTTGTACTGAGAGGGAATGCGTCTCGTGCATCCAAAATCTTTGAGCCAAAACCCCTGCCATTTGTGTCCACCATACATACCTACTACATGGTATTTCCTGCCATTCCAAGTAAATACTTCATGTGCTACCTTTTATTGAAAACTTATTATCACTAATTTGTATCAATGTTTATTTGCTCATTAGGAAGTATCTGGTGTTACGGATATCAACCTTGTCATTTTCTTTTAGACAAACTTTCACCAACCGGACTAGTGGCATATACACCGCTTATCCATTAATTTTGACAAAAGAGCTGGCAAATGGGGTGCCCAGTCCCAATTAATTACAACTTTAACCGCTGCATTCTCTTCACTTTTTTGACCTGATTAAATCAGCCAAGCAATGATACTAGTTCTAAACTACATGTGTAAACAAAAGATAAAGAGGGATGATCTGCCTTGCAGGTAGAAATAACGTCCTTCATGGGAGCCGCTCTTGAAAGTCTGGTTGACAAGGGGGGTAGAGTGCCCATTACCATTTGTTGACAACGACAAACACCGCTGAAAACTTACTTTTATGCTCTCTATGTGATTTCAAAAACCTATTAAACTAAAAAGCTCTAGCACATGCTTGTATCCTGTATCCCTCTGCGAAGGGCCTATCTTTTACTTTATGTCGAGTCAGTTTACCTACTTCTTTCTATCCCTGAAGGAAACACTTGGGTCAACTGTGTGCAACAATTCATATATGCTTACTTATTGCACTTGTTATGTTTCTTTGTGTTAACAACTATCTATATGATATACATGTTCAAAGTTGAAGGCCAATGCTGAAACTTATATCTTCCTTTGTGTTGCTTCAATGCTCTTTTACTTAGATAATATTGCTTTATGAGTTAACACTTATGCAAATCTTATTGATGCTTGTTTGAAAGTACTATTCATGAAAAGTTTTTACTTATATGATATAGTTGTTTACACCTTGTCTATTTGTTAGCAAACTATAGATCATTGCCTTGAGTCATTTCATTCATAACATGAGCCTTACATTATTTTATGATCAAGATTGTGTGAAACCATGTCACTCCAAAAATCATTCTTTTTATCGTTTTTGCCTACTTGGGACGAGTAGAAGTAAGCTTGGGGATGTTGATACGTCTCCAACGTGTCAATAATTTCTTATGTTCCATGCTTATGTTATACCAATTGCTACATGTTTTGTATACACTTTATATGGTTTTTATGCATTTTCTGGGACTAATCTATTAACAAGATGCCAAAGTGTCAGTTCCCTGTTTTTTTTTATGTTTTTGGTTTCAGAAAAGTTGTTAAGGAAATATTCTCGGAATTGGACGAAACAAAAGTCAAAGTCCCTAATTTTCCCGGAACCATCCAGAACACCGAAGACGAGACGGAGGAGGGGACCGAGTCGGCCTCATCAGGTGTTGGCGCGGCCCCACTTCTTGTCGCGCGAACGCATGATGACGGCGCCTCGGACACCCACCGACAACGCCCTTTCACCAATATAAACCCCCGACACAAAAACCCTAATAAAATAGGCCATCTTCCACGAGAAGTTCCGCAGCGCCGCCGCCATCGCCGACATGTTTCGGGGGTCAGACGATCTTGTTCTGGCACCCTGCCAGGACGGGGATTGACCTCCGGAGCCATGTCTATCGACTCCACCGCCTCCACTTCGACTCCATGATGGTTTTTGAGTAGTTCCCCGATGGACTACGGATTCTAGCTGTAGCTAGTTGGTACTCTCTCTCTCTCATGTACTTTAGTACAAT
The DNA here is from genome assembly GCA_026929855.1 of Poa annua. Classification (NCBI taxonomy): domain Eukaryota; kingdom Viridiplantae; phylum Streptophyta; class Magnoliopsida; order Poales; family Poaceae; genus Poa; species Poa annua. Next base: position 101,934,698 of record CM049427.1, read on the forward strand.
GTTCTCATGAGCTGCCTTACATGACTGAGATCCATATGATGTAATCGGTGTAGTGTTTGTTGGGATCCGATGAATTGTTTCATTATGATCAGTCTATTTATTGAAGTTTGTGAAGTTATTGTTGCTGCAATCTTGTTATGTTTAATGCTTGTCACTAGTGCATGAGTGGCATGATCTTAGATTAATCTCTATAGTTATTTCTTAGATTGTATCTACAAGTTGTATGCACATGTCATTGTCCGGAACCCTAGGACCCAATGTGACAATAATTGGGGAAGCCGAGAGGAATGGCTGTGATGTGAGGATCACATGTTTTCACCCAGTGTTACTGCTTTGCTTTGGTGCTCTATTCAAAGGAGCACCTTAATTACCAGTAGTTTCCCTTGAGGACCAGCTGCAAACGGGCTGGAAGGACAAAAGATGTTATCCAAGTTTCTCATTGAGAGCACGCACAACTATACATGGAAAACATGCCTACATAATTAATAATCTGGATATTCTAACTTAGTGCTATTTCAATTATGTCAATTTTCCAACTGTAATTTGTTCACCCAACACTTATTTTTGAGAGTTACCACTAGTGTAGATAGCTGGGAACCCCAGTCTATCTGTCATCATCATTGCTCTAAAGTCAACTCCACGCAAACAACTATTCTCGGGTGCCATTGTCTCTGTGTTACTGTTACTATTGCTCTCATATTACTGCTGTTTTCACATCACCCCTGTTACTAGTGCATTTCCAGGCGCAGCTGAATTCCGCTGTTAAGGCTTATAAGTATTCGTTGTATCCCCTTGTGTCGAATCAATAAATTTGGGTTTTACTTCCCTCGAAAACTGTTGTGATCCCCTATACTTGTGGGTTATCAATAGCGCCACGAGGGGTTAACTCGGAAAATCCCTTGGTAAGGTACCTAGGGTTGTATCGGCTGGAAGAATAAATGGTCGTTGGTGAATTCGGACGACTAACAAGCAACGATTTACCCAGGTTCAGGCTTCCGGAGGATAATACCCTACTTCCTGCTTGTCTGATTATTGATATCGAAGTTACAAGGTAGCTACAATGGCGACCCGGCGAGTTGATGACTCGCTAGGGTTATGATGATGATATTGCGTGTCTCTCTATCTCCCTCCCTCCTGGCCATTATATAAAAGGCCAGGTCTCAGGAGTTTGAATACAAGTCAAATTACAAATATCACATGTTCCAGGTCGGCACGACTGCTTCTAATCTTGAGCCGCACTCCACCTTATCTGGGCCGCATCACTTCCATTGTATTATCCTGTACATGGGCCACCAGGGGGGCCTTCTAGTAGGTTAGCCTTTATTGTGACTCGGTGGAGTTGGCCCTCGTGGAAACTCCACGAGCGCGAGCAAAACGGACGTCGCGATGCCTGTGAGCCGACCTAGCGGAGCACCTGGTCGACGCCGTTGCGAGCGGCGTTACAGACGTTGATTTCCTTCACTGCGCGCTCGGTTTACTCCACCACAAGCTTCCCCGCCTGCGCGCCGTCTACAATGATGCGCCGTGTATGTAGCTCCTTTGAGGCGGCCGTCCGTGACCGCCAAGAATGACTGCCTCATTATTATGAACATCTCGGCCCTCAAGGCGGCCATCCGCGACCGCGCCTTCGAGCTGCTCCGCTGCACCAACAAGCTTGTCGCCGTTGCCATCGTCTTCCTGCGCTTCCTCCTCCCGACGACGAGGCGCTCTTCTCCGCGCCACGTGGGTACGCGCTGGCGGCCCTGATGGGAGTGATTCTTGCCTACGGCGTTTCATCCGGGCCCAACGGCTGCGAGATAGTACTCCGGGAGCTCGACGCGCTTATAATGTGGTGTTGCATTATTAGGGAACGCGTGACCAACGGTGGAATTTCCGTCACACAGCCGAGCATCCGTCTGACGCTTCATGACGGATCAGACTGCAGATAACAATACTTTCCCATTTGTTTACCCGCGTCCCATTTGTTTACCCGCGTCCGCATGTATGCTATTATTATATATGGAGAGACAACACTATTGAACTGTGAACCCTGGTCCTCTTCTTTAAAGTGATAAATACAACCTACTGCAAACTGCTTTCTTTCATTCTCTGCAAACAAACATGATTGTCATGACGGATCAGACTGCAGATAACAATACTTTCCCATTTGTTTACCCGCGTCCCATTTGTTTACCCGCGTCCGCATGTATGCTATTATTATATATGGAGAGACAACACTATTGAACTGTGAACCCTGGTCCTCTTCTTTAAAGTGATAAATACAACCTACTGCAAACTGCTTTCTTTCATTCTCTGCAAACAAACATGATTTTCCACACCATACGTTTAACCCTTTGTTTACAACAAGCCGGTGAGATTGACAATCTCACTGTTTCGTTGGGGCAAAGTACTTTGATTGTGTTGTGTGCAAGATCCCTGTTCGTTGTTGACACCGGTAGTGCGCCCTACCATCATCAGCTTCAACAAACTTAAGAAGAGAACTTCACTCCTACTAGATTGATAACTTGGTTCATAACTGAGAGAAAACTTTCTGTTGCACTCATCATACCTTCCGCTTGGGTTTCCCAACAACTCACAGAGTCATTAGACATCGACTCGGGCATCGTCCTGACAACGCTAGCCCCCCTGTCATACACACACGAGCCTCTCCCCGTATTAACGAACCCTGTGCAGGATGCTGTTGCGCCGCTTTTAATGTCGAGGCGACTAGACGGCGCCACGCTTGTCATCACGCGTCGCAGACCAAAGCGACACCTTGAAATAACGTCGTCACGCTTCCAATGGCGCAGACGGGAAGCGACGCGTGCTTCGTCGGCGTCAATGCGTGGCCAGGCGAATCGGTGACGGCGGAAATGTAGGCCACCCAACCCCTCTCCTCCAGCCGCTTTAAAACCCGAAGCAGCACAGCCCTCCTCTCCTCACACCAACACTTCTCCATCTCCCCCAAGAACATAGGCCACCATGGCGGGCAGCCCCGACGGGCAGCAACGCCATGAGCAGCTAGAGGAACTCCGGCGTCGCAACGAGGAGGCGGAGATGGCCAAGGCGTTCGAGCAAGCCATGTTGCACGAGGAGGCCGAGAGCGCTCCTCGATACGTGGTCTCGCTGGAGACCGCGCGACTAAGCAGCCACCACCAGCTGCTGGTGCCCAATGACGCCACCCTTCCAAACGGGTGGGTGAGGAGCGCCGCTAACATTCCGGTTACTCCGCGGCTCAGTAGCTAGGACTGCGTCAAGTTCGTCAGACACAAGTGGACGGAGATGTCGTACGAGCAAAAGCTCGACCCCAAGTACTCCATCGTGATGCCCTACTGGCACGCCGTGGTGGACAAGGAGTACGAGGCGCGTCGTAGCGGTCGACGAGAGCCAACGCCGGAGTTGTCCTCAACGGACGACCGTGACAGCGACGCCAGCGACGACGACGATGTCGAGCTTCCCGTTCATCCTCTACAACCGATGACGCCATCTTGGTCAGCTGCATCACCGTCACCGAAGAAAGGGGCGCCGCAAGCCGAAGAGGCTTCCCATCAAACACCCCACCGCGTGTCGCGACGGTGAATCGAACACGGCGTCGACAAAGCCACAAGCCTATGTCGGCTCACCCGAGCCTACGGGGCCGTTTCTAAAGGTTGTAGCTGATGGGAATGAAGATGAGCGATGGACAGAAGTGAGGTGTCGTCACATCCATGGCTTGGTTCGCATCTTGTTTCACTAGCCGAGCATGAAACAGCATCTCTTCTCCGGTGTCAAGAAATACGGTGATGAGTGATGGTCGTGCACAAAGATGCATATGTCTTCTCTCTCGCCCCTAGTCTAGGTTTAGTTTGTTAAATATCGTGTATATTCGAAAATGTAAGTTTGTTAAATCTCGTTTAAATGTTTGAATAAATTTGTGTTCATCGTCGACGGCGATTTGTGCGCATGCGAGGTGTTCGACAATTTGCTCGCGTTTGAGGGTGGGCCTTTGGGGAGTGCCGCTGTGAGCGGCCTCACTACTGGGATTATGGTCATTTGTGACGGTTCAAATTCGTCACTAAATCGTCAAGGTTTGTCTGTGACGATTTCGTGATGATTTCGAATTCGTCAAAAGTTGGGCGATAAGGACGGATGTTCGTGACGTTTTTGCGGATTGTCACTACCTTTGTGACGATCTGGGAATCGTCACTGTGTTTAGTGACGATTAAAAACGTCACTAATCATGATGACGTGGTATCCTTTGTGACGTTCCAATATGTCACTAACTGAATTCAGCCCGGTCCGTTGAGACTTTTATATAGGCCAAGCCCATTATGCTTGTTGGGCCTTGGCCTGTTGCGAGAATAATTTCTTACCGGGCCTTGGCGTTTTTAGCTTCAATGTTTTCTGGGCCATGGCCCATTTTCAACCCGTTTACGGATCGGTACCGTTTAGGCCTCGGTCCACTTAGGGTCCATTACAGCTTTGGGCCTTGGCCCATTTAGGGTCCACTACAGTTTTGGGCCGTGGCCGTTTTGGGGTGCGTTACATTATCGTCCTTGGCCTTTTTAGAGTCCATTATAGTTTTTGGCTTTGGCTAGTTTAGGATCCGTTCAATTTTTGGTCCTTGGCCTATTTACGGTCCAATTATATTTTGATCTCAGCCTTTTTAAATTCGTGGTTTTCGTAAATCGACCCATATACGAATCTAATTTTGATTGGGTTGTAGCTTTTTAAGAGCCCGTCTAGTCCCAGGTTACATTGGGCCTTGGCCTTTTAAAAAACAACAAATAGCCCAATAACACAACATTTAAATAGGGAACAAAGGGTCACAAAGATGAACCAACATGTTCACCTGGATGTTCACAGATTCATCAACATGTTCACAGATTAGCCAAATTCACAACTGCCAAAAAGGGTCCGGAAAGGACAAGAACCTGCCAGCAAGTTTCATACCAATACGCCTTACAAACCAGCAGCAGAACTAAACTTTCTCTAATTCTAGTTAGCTCCAAACAACACCAGGATCTCAGCTACCTTGGCAAGTTTCTCGTCAGTCCGCTGGCCATGCAGCTCGTATTCCTTGTCACGTTGAGTTTGTGCGGCTTCAGCTTCATTTAGCAGCTTCTTGATAGCAGTCACTTGGGCCTCTGAGTTCTTCTTCATGGCAGCCAACTCTTCTTTCATCACTTCCAGCACTCGGGTTACCCCATGCGTCAATTTGCCCTTCCGTGTATGCTTGACAACACCCACACCTGAATATCATGACATACAAAGATCATTTCAATAAACAACACACATCCAAAAGAGTCTACAAAGATAACAAATGCACTAGATAGTGTGGACACCTGTACAAAAGAAAACTTGCCTGCATCAGGACCAAGGAACCCATCAGAATCAAAGTACATCCGTTTATGCTCGAGACCACTCATACTAGTATTGGATGCACCTGAATAGCATACATACAAATATCGTTTCAAAAAACAGCACACATCCAAAAGATTCTACAAATATAAAAATTGTAGCAGATAGTGTGTACAAAAGAAACTTGCCTGCAACACTCCCTTCAGCATCAGGACTTCCTTCGTTTGTTGACTTAGAGCCTTTATCACTCTGCACAGTTTCCTCCACAAAACCGCACAAGTCCAAAGACTCCTCCCCAATTACTAGAGGAATTAGGCTCTTGCCTTGTGTTATGGCACATGACTCGTGACTTGAAACTGTCCTACCACCTCGAACATCATGTGTCTGATGACCCACAAGTATAGGGGTGTATCGCAGTACTTTCGATAAATAAGAGTGTCGAACCCAACGAGGAGCAGAAGGTGTTGACAAGGAATTTTGATAAGGATTTCACTGTAAACACTAGCAAACAAGTTTTCAGCAGACTTTGATATAACAGATAAATAAAGTGCGAGTAAATAGATCGCGGCAATTTAAATTGCAGTGAGTGGTCCAATCCATTTGAGAGCAAAGGACCAGCCGATTTTTGTACTTATGATGACCAAATGTTCTTGAGGACACACAGGATTTCTATCTAGTGCTTTCGCTTCATATTGATGAATAATCTTTAATGTTTAGATAAGTGTCGTGTGGGTGAGCCTATGCTAATGCACCGCCCTTCCTAGGACTAATACATACTTATGATTATACCCCTTGCAAGCATCCGCAAATAAAAGAATGTAATTAAGATAAATCTAACCATAGCCTTAAACTCTGAGATCCTGCGATCCCTCGTTCATCGGAATACCAACGGGGGTTTAGGTTTCTGTCACTCCGGCAACCCCACAAATGATAACCGAGAAGACGATTCATTCCCCTAGGCCCATAAAGGTGAAGTGTCATTTTGCCGACGTTCACATGACACCACTAGAAGAATGGCACCACAACTTAAATATTAAAACATCAAATATTACTCAACATAGTTCACTACTAACATCTAGACTTCTCCCATCTCCTCAAGAACACAACGAACTACTCACAATACACCATATGGAACATGATCAGAGGTGATATAATGATGGATAACAATCTGAACATAAATCCTAGTTCAACGGTTTCACTCAATAGAATCAATAACAATAGCAACCAACACCGGGAGAGTTTCCCCTATCAAATACACAAAGTTTAGCCCTAGATGTTACAGCGGGAATGGAGTGGATGGATGGAGATGACGGCGTCGGTGGTGGAGATGTTGGTGTTGGCGATGGTGATGGAGTGCAGCTCGATGACGCTGACGATGGTGTAGATTCCCCTCCCCCCTCCGGGGGGGAATTTCCCCGACGGCAACGCAGCCTCCCGGAGAGCTTTTCTCTCTCTATCTTCTCCGCCTCGTGGTGGCGACGTAGATGGTTTCTGGACAACGTGCAATTTTTAGGTTTTTCGGGGGAAGAAGTACGCGATGGGGTGCGCCAGGTGGTGGGCCAGGGCGGCCTCACCACCTGCTCGCGCGTCCAGGAGGGCTACCGCGCCACAGGGTGGTGTGGGCTCCCTGGGCCCCACCCCAGGCTCTCCTCTTGGCCTCATTCGTGAAATAAATGGAAAATAATTCCCAGATGTCCACTTTGTTCTTCTGGTCTTCGCAAATATTGTGTCTTGACGATGCTTCTTCCAGCAGAATTCAGACTCCGGAGTTCCATCCCCCAATGATCATCAATCATGCAAAATAGATGAAGTAACATAAGTATCATCTCCAAATACGATATATATCAATGAATAGCAGTAAATTATGATATAAAATAGTGATGCAAAATGGAGGTATCAGCTCCCCCCAAGCTTAGACCTCGATTGTCCCCAAGCAAAAACTGAACTCGGTAAACATGACCACAGGTTTATGGAGTGAAGTGTCGATATAAAATATACGGACAAGAAGCATCACATGTATAAATGCACAAGTCATCTTAGATATTAACTTCGTTCATGTATAAATCAACTTGTAACAAGTAGAGGAAAACCACAGTAAAGTACATAGAGAAAACCGTAGTTGGTGTTGGCAAACTTAGTCCTTGGTGAGAGAACAATGAGCAATTGAGCTTAGTTTATAAAACATCCCTCTTTATTGGTTGATAGCCTCAAAAATCAAATTCATTAGATGCCAACAGTGTGCTAAACAAGAATGAATGAAAGACATGATTAACAATACTAATGTATAAATGGTTGAATCACAATCAACTCAAATGCTTGCTTAAGATAGAAGGAGATAGGTTACTGACTCAACATATATTAAAAGATAGGCCCTTCATAGAGGGAAGCAGAGATAGAAGCATGTGCTAGAGCTTTTGGTTTTATAGATTTTCAAAATCATATAAAGAGAATAAAAGTATGTTTTTGAGCGGTGTTTGTTGTTGTCAACGATTTGTAATAGGTTCAAGTCATCTTCCATACTAAGGAAGTTAGGGGTGGTTCCGATTATTTTCTAAAACAAGCCTTTATGATATTCATCCTCTTTTCCCCTTTAATTTCACTGCCATGAAACTCCTCCCCACCTTTCTAATATAACCATGGCTAGCCGAATTCACGGGTGCCCACCAATCAATCTCAAACCATGGAGGAGTGCCTATATTTTTTACAAACTCAACCTTTGATAATATAGTGGTCTGACCACCCCTTTGCAATATTAATGACGAGCAGATGTTGCATGCAAGTCATGGGTTACATAATTAGTATGGAAGATAACAAACCCAACTATTATTTCCTCATGATCTAGTGAACATTGACACAAATAAGGGATCATTTTGAATAAAGATAACACAAGATGTATTTACTTGGAGTGGCGCAAAATACCACATAGTAGGTATATATAGTGGACACAGATGGCAAGGGTTTTGGTTCAAGGTTTGGATGTATGAGAAGCATTCCCTCTCGATACAGGTCTTTGGCTAGCAAGGTTGGGTAGCAAGCATAAGAGTTGATGGATACAAACAAATATACATGTAGTAAAAGACAATCATACAATTCTTACTTGAAAGCACACACAATTTTAAGTTGTGAATACTAAGCTTGTCATTGCAGAAAGATCAATGAATGCTATATTCTACATGCAATTCTTTTTCCTCTTAAGTCTCAAAGTATTGTAGCTATGGGCCAATGCTAAGTTTGCCAAAGCCAAAAGATTTACTATATGTTCCCAAAGTGATCACGAATCCTAAATGACAAGATCAATCATGCATGATGAAAGTTGCAACCTAAAATAAAGTGTGCAGAAAATAAATGATAACACTTCTCATTAATATTCCATAACGGCAACTTACACCAAGGGATACATAGATAACCAACTAAAGAGAGATACTTCCACACTCCAAACCATCATATAAGATAACTTCCCTACTCATGATATGACACTACTAAAAAGTAATAGATGAAAGATGATGGTGATATCGTTGCACTCCCTCCAAGCTTGAAACAAGTTAAGGGAGATGCCAATACCGATGATGAATTACTCCTTCGGTGGTGATGGTGGAAAGACTCGAAGTGGAGTAAGGTATCGCTCCAACATCTTGTGGAGCCTATTATTCTCCGCTTGAAGTATACCTACCTCCCTCCTAAGGACACAGTACTGCTCGCAAAATAGTCACATGACTCGAAGAGCTTCAGTTGCTTATGGAAAAGAGCTAACATCCGGAACGGGTGGTATTGATCCCTGCATGTTATGAGAAAAAGCACGCTGGGCGTTAATTGGTCCCACGAAGATGGGCTTGCTGGTTCCCGTCCTTGCGCGATCCTTCTTTGCCGCTTGCATCTTCTTCACCTCCTTCATGACGCTTTCGTCCATGTCCTTGCGCCAATCCTTCACCTTCTCATCATCCGCCCATCCAACAAAAGACCCATGATCAAGATTTCGAAGGAGTTCACGTTGGCGATGAAGTGTGTAGTCTTTGGAGCAAGATCCCTGAGACGACATCTGGACAGAAACAGCTCGAAAAAAACACGTCGAAAACACGATATACGGACCTCGGGGGACTCAGGTGAATATATAGCAAATATTTACGAAATAAAAGGAAGGCAACAAGGCGAAACAGAGTAAGAGAGGAGCTCCGAGGCCTCCTCACCATCTGCGGGCGCGGCCAGCATGGGGCTCGCGCCACGAGGTGGTGAGGTCGCCTCAGACTTCGTGTCCTGTTCATTTTCGTCTTATATTTTACCATAATTTCCAAAAATTAAATTCGCGAACTTTTTCTTACTGAAACTGTACCTTTTCATAATCAGGTTCTGCAAACTCAGAAACATTTTCGTTAATGTAATTCTCCGGAGTAATTACTTGAATGATATCAACATCTTCATTATAAGAATCTCCAGAAATATAATGCTTGAGTCTTTGTCCATTTACCACTTGTGTAGAGTCATCCTTGAGCGAACCAATTTTAATCGCACCCGAACGAAACACCTCCACAATAGAGTAATTTTCCTGCAAAGAATCTAAGACGAGAGCTATACAATAGAGCTTCCTCACCAACATGGAACCCTCTCTTAAGGATTCTCTTATCAATCCATCTTTTAACTTTTTCTTTAAAGAGTTTAGAATTTTTATAGGCTTCACTTCTCCATTCATCTAGAGAACTCAAATTAAGTAATCTTTTCTCACCAGCAAGTTTAAAATCTTTATTTAGTTCTCTCACTGCCCAATAAGCTTTGTGTTCTAATTCTAGAGGCAAGTGACAGGCTTTTCCATAAACCATTTTATAAGGAGACATACCCATGGGATTTTTATAAGCAGTTCTATATGCCCACAATGCATTATTTAATTTACTAGCCCAATTCTTCCTCGTTCAATTAACAGTCTTTTGCAAGATAGATTTAATTTCTCACTTGCCCACTAGTTAGAGGATGATAAGCTGAAGCAATTATATGATTAATAGCATATTTAGCAAGAACTTTTCTAAAACCACCATGAATAAAATGAGAACCTCCATAAGTCATAAGATATCTAGGAACACCAAACCTAGGGAAAATAATATCTTGAAGCATTTTTAATGATGTGTCACCATCAACACTTTTAGTAGGAATAGTTTCTACCCATTTAGTAACATAATCAACAACAACAAGTATATGTGTATTACCTTCTTAAGAAGGGAAATGACCCAGGAAGTCAAATCCCCAACAATCAAACGGTTCAATAACAAGAGATAATTCATAGGCATTTCATTACGTCTAGAGATATTACCAACTCGTTGGCATTCATCACAAGATAAAATAAACTTTCTTGCATCTTTAAAGAGAGTAAGCCCATAAAAACCTGATTGTAAAACCTTTTGTGCGGTTCTATCTCCAGCGTGATGTCCTCCATAAGCGCCACTATGGCAATTTCACAATATCTCTTTTTGTTCATACTCCGGAACACATCTTTGCATAATACCATCAACTCCTTCTTTATATAAGTGAGGGTCATCCAAGAAATAATGCCTCAAGTCATTAAAAAAAAATCCTTCTTTGCTGAGCTGAAAAGGTTGGAGGCAAATACTTCGAAACAATAAAGTTAGCATAATCTGCATACCAAGGACTATCTTGTGAACTCACCCTTATTTGCAGCCAATTGTTAATTTGGAAAACTATCATTAACAGATATAGGATCATAAGCAATGTTTTCCAATCTAGACAAATTATCAGCAACGGGATTATCAGCACCTTTCCTATCTACCATGTGTTTAGTCTTTCTTTTCCATAAGGTATCTGAGTGCAGCGTGATCGGTATGAATAATAACTTTAGATTCAACAATGTATTGTCAAAATTTATTACAAGAAAATACAATAGTTAGAATTTATTTTTCAGTTCTAGCATAATTCTTTTGAGAAGAATCAAGAGTCTTACTAGCATAATGAATAACATTTAATTTCTTATCTACTCTTTGTCCAAAAATAGCACCAACAGCAAAATCACTTGCATCACACATAATTTCAAATGTTAAATTCCAATCAGGTGGTTGAACAATAGGAGTAGTTATCTCTAGAGCAGAACTAGCTAAGCGTCCTGGGTCGGGAGGGCTTTTATGTTCGGGACAAATAGCTTCCCCTATTTGTCCCGGGCACACCACGGCCCGGGACCACTAGGGGGGTCACGTGGCCATTTGATCCAACCTTTGGCTGGCTCTCATTTGTCCCGGTTCGTAATACGACCCAGGACAGTATGTATGAATATTTTTTGTTTTCTTTTTTTGTTTCCTGTTTTTTTTACTTTTTTCTATTTTACTGATTCTTTTGCGTTTCTGTTTTTGATATTTATGTTTCATTTCAAATAAGATCGACTTGCATATTATACGCTACTATATATTATATATCATGAATACACGATTTTTTCCTTGGGATGGTCATTAATACTAGCTAATACACGAGTTCTCCGAAACAAATATTTATAACCGTAAGATCATGTCTAAATATTTACAACCAGAGATAATTACATGAAAGAAGAGGCATTAGACCCTATTTTTTTTATCTGGATGGTCTTTTTCGGCTGAATCAGACTGCATTATGCGCCTGGCTTTATGACATAGTCAAGCAGAAAGCCCGCAATTGCCTCCGCAATTGGTAATAGGCGGTCTTTTGCATCAAGCCTGTTCCGGATCGTCTCAAACTAAAAAGAAGAGATCAACACCAATATATCAATCATCATGAAAACAATTCAATTTGAAAAGTGAACAAGTTTGAATATATTGTTTACGTACGCCATTCCAGTGTGCCCCCTCATTGAAGTGAATTCGAATGAACTCACAGACATAGAATCCACACAAATTGGTGCCCTGTTGCTGCTTTGCGCACTTTATGAGAGAATAAGATAAGAAACCAATCAAATAATAATAAAAAATATTGTCATTCAAAATGGTATTGTCAGACTAAAATTTAAGATATGCATACGTGGAACCTAGCTAGTACGGCTTACCTCTCGCCATTTAAAAGTGAGCTTCCGTGCTATACCAACGTCCTTGTGGAAAGAGGTGAACTTGTGCCAAACCCTGAAGTTTATGGTATAGAAAATTAGTAAAGAAGTTTACTCATTACAATATATTATTAGAAAAGACGAGGTCAATTGTGATAATGAACGAAATTACCTCTAGAGCATCTGTTTCGTGCCGTCAAACTTTTCTACAGGTTTCGATAATGGGTCCAAGACACCAACGATTGCCTTTTCAACATCAATCTCAAATAATACTCAGTGAAATCTGTCATATGTTTATATTTGTTAATAATTAAATCATCAATTACATATACTTAAATTCGAGTATGTATAAAAAAGTAAACAACTCACTCAAAATTGAACAGGAAAATTATGGTGTTTTTGTAATGTTGCGCCATCAAGTAAGTTAGCAAAAGCTCCTCCGTTTTTTTCTGGGAAATTTACCAAACCATGATGATGAACTCGATTAGGGTCAATGAATCCAATCTTGTGATTGAGTCCCAACTTTCGAGATTGTATAATTTTCAGCCTGCATAATGGAGTACAAAAGGAATATAGTGATGAGGATAATTACAAGCAATGACAAATAAGTTGAGCTAGAGAATTAATGACATATATACATAATTTAATTACTTACAGGCAAAAGGCACTGATGATAGATTTGTCGAGCGCGTCAAAATTGAATAACTGCCATAATTCGCAATACTCAATTTGAAACTCATCATCACCTGGGCAATAAGGATCCTTTGAATTTTTCCCATAGAGCCAGTCTCCGTCTTGACTTTTCGTGGTATGCATGAACCATGCATTTAGTTGGTGCAACCTAGCCGATAGAGTGCGCATCATAGCACGCTCGACAAGATCTTCTCTTCTAACATATCTCTGCACCACCTCATGTATGGTGACACTCTCGCCAGATTGTAATGCCTTAAGCTCTGAAAGAGATAGACCCATATCTCTAGCTTGCTGTGAAAGTACATCGTCGACCGGGTTCCGGTGTTAAGGCGCCAATATGAGTGGTGGGGTGGCGATTGTCCCGCCTGCATTCCGAGCTATGGAACATATCTCCTGTGGGTGGCAGCAAGTTTTCGTTCTTCCTGCACTCTCCTAGTTGTACGCACCAGAACGTGTGTGTAGTCATCGTCCATATTTAGTTCATATTGCGACAGATGCGTAAGAAATTCTATGGCCCACCGTATCGCATCCGTAGAATATACTGGAAAAGGCAAAGACATCTTTTTGCCTTCTTTCTCTGGGCAGCCTGGATCTGATTGACCCATATATCGACATCTTCGCGAGAGTTCACAAAGCGAGACTTCCCCGTTTCGCTTTTCTGAGTACTAGTCGACATAGCGGTGGACTTCCGCTTCTTTTGGGGAGGCGAGGGAGTCCGTTGACGCGGCGGCAGAGTACGCTCACGCGGCGGCGGAGTATGCTCAGGCGACGCCGGAGATGGACTAGCGCTGTGGTTGTCGTTGTCGGGGGTGTCTGGACTAGTGCCTTGGTTGTCGTTGTTGTAGTTCTCTGGACTGGCATGTGGACTGGGAGGGCGATTTTGCTGCATTTGTGGGAACATGATGTATACCTTTTTCCATAAGCAGGTACTCTTGCAGGCAAATCTCAACTCAACCTCGTCTTCACCCGTAGTGAAGTCCAGCTTAATTCCCTCATATGTCTTCATAACCTCATCAATCCCGACAACAACATAGCCATCTAGAATAGGGCGGCAACACCTTCACGTTTATGTTCAAGCATGGCACATGTAGGTCGCAAAGTCCCCGCTGCATGATATTATCCATGGGGTGACGAGGACCCGTCATATCATTGTGGCGAAGAGCTCCGTCGAAGCCACGCTGCTTCTCCGCATTGATTTTGGATCAGGAGAAGGATCTTCGGGCATCTCAGATTCGCAGGTTATCTGTCGAGTCTGCTTCTCTTCCTTCAGCGCTGCTATCTCCTTCTCATGCTCTAGTAGTTTATTTTCCATCCTCTGGACCCGGTCGACATGCTCTTTCTTCGTTCTCGCTCGGCTTCTATAAGTGCCAACATCTTTGGGAAACCCAAGTATCCACTGTAGGGAGCCGACGGTTCCTCTTGTTCGTCCACTGTGTTCAGGATTCCCAAGGGCTCGCAATAGCTCGTCCTTCTCTCTGTTAGGGTGGAAGCTGCCTTCCGTGACCTCCTTCCATACCTCTGTGAGTGCTTCAATAGGGCCAGCTCCGTGCTCCTTGGAAAAAAGACAGTCACCTGTTACAGTGTCTAACTTTCCACCATGCCCATAGAACCAAGCCTTAAGCCGGTATGGCCAGTCAAATGTCTCGATCTCTATACCTTTAGCATTTAACTCATCCTCCATTTTCGTCCACTTAGGCATGGCCGTCAGGTAGCCACCTGACCCCATGTTATGGTGATATATCTTTTTCTCTGCATTTTTCTTATTTTTCGCTGAGATTTTCTTAGCGGCTTTCGATTGCTTGTACGCGTTAAGTGCGGGCCACTCATCTTTAATATTTTCATAGACTCCGACAAATTCTGGAGTCTTACCTTCAGTTACGAACTTGTTTAGCCTTTTCTTCCAGCTGCGGAACAGTTCAACCATCTCCATATATGTCCAGGCCTTGCATCGATTCTCTATAACCGGGTTATGTTCATCCTTCTCTTCCGGTAAAGTGAAATTCTGCAGGAGCTCGTCCCAAAGGAGTTGTCTGTCTTCATCCGAGACATAAATAACCCCCTCTTTTGGCACCTTTGGATTATACCATTCTTAAGCCCTGATGGAGAGTCTGTCCCGAACGATGACTCTGCACTGAGCTACAAATTTCCTCGCGTGGTTAGCGGGAGCAATCGGTTTACCTTTTTCATTGATTACGTCGATCTGGTACTTCTGTTTCCCTTGTAGCTTTTTGGTCCCGGTTCGTGGCCCGCCTTGTTTCATGGATGATTTTTTTCTTGGTCCAGGTTCGTGGCCCGCCGACGGCTAAATACAACAAAAAGTGATAGTTAATATATATATACACACAAATCTATTCAACAAAGACAAACACCTGAGGGCATATATCTACCTCAGCGAACGACCTTCCAACAGTAGAGTCGGTGAAATGTCGGTGAGCTGAACTATCGGTGACGTCTATTCCGTCCGAATGCCCCTCCTATCCATCACAGGACTCGCTCAGGAATTGTCCGGTGAAATAGTCTAAGTGTTCCTCTTCTTGTTCAAGGTTTATACCGGGGTCCAATCCATCACCTTCGCGGATGATGCTAAACATGTCCTCTTCTTGTTCAAGGTTTCTACCGGTGTCCATAGTTTCTCCAAGGGATTTCAGTTGTACAAACACATTTCAATTTCAACCCGGAGCAAAGTTATTTGAATTGTACAAATACATTAAGGCATTTCAATTGTACAAACACATTTCAATCGTCTCGAGTATTTCAATTTCATTTACAATTCTCTTTGTAGTATCTCAAACTTTACTAGGGCTCCAAGAGTGCGGCTCCGAGTATCTGCATTGTAACACTGAAAATTTGACAAATTCAAACATTACATAATACAAACATTTGAAAATTTTAATTAACACAAATTCAAAAAACTTAGCTAACTAAACCTACAACTAAACAACTAACTAAATATTTTATGTTTATTCAAATAACATTATTCAAACTAATTCAACCAAACATAATAATGACACAACAACATGTAAATAATTATTTCACAACGAACTACACAAAATTACCTAACACAAAGACAAGGAGCTTCGGTCTCCAAATTTCATCTAAATTAGATGCATTACAAACATTTGAAAAATTTACATAACACAGATTCTATAAACTTAACTATATAAACCTAAGAACTAACATTTGACAAATTTAATACTAATATTTTGTCGGGTTGTGACTCCCAAGAATCAGGGGTAGTCACTTCCTGAAGTGTAGTTCGTGAAGGGGATTGAACGCGGAGGTCTAGACCCTCGAGGGACCCCGCGACGGTGCTCGCCGGACCAGAAGAAGAAACGCACATGACAGAGGTAGACACAAGCCCTTACCCAGGTTCACGGCCCTCGTGAGGAGGTAAGACCGCTACTCCTGCTTGTCTGTATTAGATGATGGAGGTTACAGTACAATGGAGCTTGCCGGAGGCCCCCTTGAGGCAGTTCTTGCCTGGGAGGGAAGCGATCGTCTTCTTCTTCCTCCTCCAGCCAGAGGCTATCCTAACAAGTGTTGCTAGGGTTTACAAGGGTTGTAGCACGCAAAGAGTCGACCTGTGCTACGATGGATGTCTTCTCCCTTTTATAGGCGCCTCTGGCGCTCTCCTTCTGCTTGGCCTTCAAGGTGGCTCCCACATGGCAGAGGCAGGGTATAGTTGGAGTCCACTGTGGCGTGTTCGTCCATGGACGCGGTCCATTGTTGATAAAGGTGGGCGCAGTGGCCGACAGGCGGCCGAACGCGCTGTACTGCCCGCAGAGAGGGCAGTCTCTGAGGTGGAGCCCACGATGACGTTCTCCCTTGGAGGGTTGCGCCGTCCACCCGCTTTATCGTCAGAGTAGAAGGTCCTAGCAGCTGCGCAGCAGGCAGAGCTGCTTTATTGACCCCTTTATCAACAAAACGGCAATGGGGGTGCTTGTGTCACCACGTGGGCGTGGCAGAGGCCATGTGCGTCTTGCCGTACTTCCTTGGCCACAACGTTTCCCTTCAGGCGCGGGGAGGCCTGAGGGGAGATTCCTGTGGGACTGCCTCGAGGCGAGCTGGCGCCTCGGGAGGGTCCCCTGAGGCGAAGGATACCTTGAGGCCCTCGTTTCCTCTTCAGGCCCTCGAGGGGAATGGCCTCTCGAGGGTCCCGCCATGCGGTGATGCCTGGTCCTTAGTCGTTTCGTCTGTCTGGCCAGCGTGCGAGGCCTGGGGGGAATGGGCTCTCAATACCCCAGTTCCCACTGGGCCGACGGTAGCCCCCGGGCCCGTGATGGGCACGACTGAGTCCATGGGCTCAGGCGAAGCGTCGTGGGCCCTTAGTGCCCAGCCGGCCCGAGCCACGCGGCACTTGGACGAATAACGGTCTCGCACGATCCGGGGCGCGAGTCGTGGGGGGTCCCACCACGTCCCGGTAACTGCTCCTCGAGGTGACATAAAGCCCGAGCGAGGCAGCAGGGAGCCGTTACCGTTTCCAAATCTTCTCGCAGAAATTTCCGCTCTACAGAGCTCTCCGCATCCGCTCTCTCCTGCGAATCTCTTATCTCCAACTCCTCCAATCTTACGCTTCCGCGACGATGAGCCCACTCAAGAGCAAGGGCAAGGCCGCCACGGGGTCTTCCTCCCAGGCGAAGGCTCCTGAGACCGTTGTGGGCGCGGTGTTGCTGGGCGTGCGCGTCAATGAGAAGGCGCTCGCCAAGGTCCGGTACCTGGTGGCGGACCGGACGAACGAGCACGGCGCCACTGCCCTGAAGCCCGTGCCGCACGTGAAGCGCCCGCGTGGGTTCTTTCCGGTCTTCCAGCATTGCCTTGCTGTGGGACTGGTGCCGCCCTTCTCGCTGTTCCTGGGGGTGGTGCTGGCGTTCTACCAGGTGCAGCTGCTGCACCTGCACCCCAACTCCGTCCTCATCCTCGCCGTCTTCGCCTACCTCTGCGAGGCGTACCTTGGCCTGGAGCCCACGGTGGTGCTGTTCCGGTGCTTCTACGCGCTCCGGAACACGGCGAAGAACGAGCGCTCTGGGTGCGTCTCGTTCCGCATCGTCGACGGTATGGGGAGCGTCTACATCTCCATGTCTTGGAGCGAGGGCAAGGCCATCACTTCAGTGACGAACAAGGTAGACGACTTCCACCAGAAGTGGTTTTTTTGTTGGGGTGGAGCGTCCCTGCACCTTCCTCGAGGTCCCCGAAGAGCCCCCGGTGAAGAACTCCCACTGGGGGCAAGGCCACCTTTGACGGCGCTAGGAACGTGAGCTTGATGGGGCGCCTGAGCTTCCTCCGCGAGGAGGGCCTCACGGGGCAGATGATCGTCGTGGACTTCGTAACGCGCCGCATTACGCCCCTCCAGGCACATTTGGTCCCCATGTGGATGTACTCGGGGCCGAAGGACAAGATGCGGCTTCACGTCGAGAACAACGACAAGGACGCCGTTGACAACGTCCTCTTACCTTGTCACTGACCTTGTACCTGCGAAGCGCCGCCGCTTTCGCAAGGCATCTGAGGTGAAGAGCGCCACGACAGGGGCCGCGGCTGACGAGGCCGCAAGGCCTGCGGAGGCGGCCTCCACGAGCCCCCTTGAGGGGGCGCCTCAAGCGGAGGCGGTTGTGCCCCATGTGGGGGCAGCAGGGCCTCAGGTGGAGGAGGGCATGGCACGCCCAGAGGCACCTGCACCGCCCCCCGAGCCTCTGGTGGTGGAAGGCTCGGAGGAGACAACTTCCGCGCTGCCTCGCGCTCCCACACCTCCTCGCGCGGCTACGCCTCCGCGCGAGGCCACTCCCCCGCGCGAACCAACGCCGCCGCGTGTGTTGACGCCTCCGCACGCGCCTACCCCGCCACCTGCGGCCACTGCTCCCGCCCCTCCTGCAAGGGAAGCACGCGAGACAGCAGCAGGCACAGGCGGACTTGCTGGGGGAGATGCTTCCTCGCCTCCTCGTCAAGCTGTGACCGAGGAACGCCCCGCAGCTGCAAGGCTGGAAGAGGATGCCGGCGCAAGCGAAGCTCAGGCTAGCCCTGTAACGCCCTGGGATTTATCCCCTTTTAATTTGTGAGTTTTTCTTTTTGCATCGACATGGCATCGCATTGCATCTCATTAATTCAATTTGTTGCATTCAAATTAAATTTCCACAATTAAATTCAAATGCATTTCAAATTAATTAAAAATGTGTTACTTTGAAATCTTTTAAAAATGTTAAAAACTAGTTTATTAAATTGTCTATTTCAAACTAAAAATATTTTGTATAGGTTTTGTATTCAAATTCCTTTTCGTTTTTGTTTTAAAAATAGAAAACAGAAAATAATAAAAGGAGAAAAATAAAAGCCCAAACCCATCTAACCCCAAACACTAGGTTTTGTCTCCTGAAAACTTTTCCCACCCCCTGGCATTTTTGCAGCCGCCCCCTCCCCTTTTTCTCTTTTTCTTTTTCCCTTTTTCCTTTTCTCCTTTTTCTTTTCTCTCCTTCCATTCTTCTTCTTTTTTTTTTCCTTCTCTTCTTCCCGCAGCGCACGGGAGAACCCAGCCCCGATTCTCCCTGCCCGAGCTCGCCCCGAGCTCGTGCTCCCCGCGCCCCGCTCCCGCCGGTAGCCGCCGCCTCGCCTGCTCGCCGCGCCGCCCGGCCTCCCCTCCGCGCCCGCTGCGCGCCCTCTGCTTCCCCGCCGCCACGCCCGGCTCCTTCCCCCGCTCGCTGGCCGCCGCCCGCGGCCCGACCCTGCCGCCGTCGCGCCGTCCGTCGCGCGCCCTGCGCCTGCACCGCCGCCGTCCCCGGCCGCACGCCGCTTCGCCTCCCCCAGCGCAGCGTCGGCCGCGCTCCCCCAGCGCCGCCACGCCGCCGCCGGCCGCGCCCGCCGCACGCCCTAGCGCCGTCCGCCTCGCCCGTGCCGCTCGCCCCCGGACGCCGCGCGCCTCCGCCGCGCGCCTCCGGCCGCCCTCGCCTCCTCGCCAGCCGGCCGAGCTCCTACACGCCGCCGCGCGCCGCGCCTCCGGCCGCCCCGCACGCCGCGCTGCCGCCGTCAACCGCCGCCCGTGCCCCGCGCTTCTCCTCCTCTGGCCGCCGCCGTTGTCTCCCGCATCGGCCGCCGCCGCACTCCTTCCGTCCGGCAGCGCCGCTGCCTCCGGCCGCGCTGCCCCACACGCCTCCTCGTCGCGCCCTACGCCGCCGTGTCGCATGCCTCCGGCTGCGCCACACGCCGCTGCCGTGCGCATCCGCTCCGCGCCGCCGCCTCCCGCACGCATGCGTCCCCGATGCCTCCTCTTCCCGGCCGCGTGCACGCCGCCGCCGCCGCCCGCAAGGTGTTCGACACAGTGCCTGCAAGAACTTCAGCGTCGCTTTTGTGTCCGAGTTGTCCACCCATCGAGGTGTTGCCGAATACGCGTGTGCGTGCCTCTTTCGGTGATGCGTTGCCGTGACCGCCCGTGTCTGTGTCGCGGTGCCCGCCCGTGCGCTTTTCCTTTGTCCGTTTGTCGTACTCCTACGTGTCGCGACCGTCAACGATGATGACCGAGTACAACTACCCCGACTACTTCCACGACACCGACAAACGACGATGCCCCGGTTCCGCGGCGACTACTTCCCCGACGACCACTACTTCCTCTACGGATCGAAGACGTCGGTTTCGAACCCGAGTTCACCCGATCCGACGTACGAACCCAAACCCTAACCCTAAAACCTATTTTTTATTAAATGTCATCTATCTTGTGCATATCGCATCATAATTGTATTTGTTGCATCTCTTGGGTTTGCGGGTGTAGCAAATCACCTAAATAATAAATATGGGATGTGTGGGGCAAATCACTATATGTATTGCCCCATTCCATTTAATTTGACTAGATCATCTTTGCCATGTCTTGCCATGTTAATGAACATTTAATTTGTGGAGTAGATAAATAACTTGCACCTAAGTATTAATTGTCGGAACCCCGGTTCCGCTTAATTTGAGTTAAGTGCATCTCAAATTACATCTCGCCATGCCATGCATCATTCTTGTATGATCATGCTGAATCTTTTGCCGTAGTGGTAAATTGCATCTTTTACGCTTTCCAGTGTTTGTTGCTTCTTCGCGTATAAGACGTTGAGATGTGTGAGCGACGACAAGATCTGCTTCCATGCGGGATTCCAGGCAAGCAAAGTTTGCTTGTTTACCTATACATTGTCTTTCATTTCTGCCATTGATCTCTGCTACCCTAGTATTCTATTCTTTATCGCGATCCCATCACATGTTTATCCTGCAGCCCATACAGCTTTATCCCCACATCCTAATACCTGTTGCATGTTTATCTGTTAGCCTTACGAGTCGTAGCGCATGCTTAGAGTTGTTTGTGCGAGTCGTCTGTATGTCTTATTTATTTTCACCTGCTTAGCATGATAGGTTAGTCTACCTTAATAAAATGTTGTCTTATATTGGGGTATTATAATTAAAAGATAAGGCACCGACGGAAGGCCTTGCGAGGTGCTTTGTTCTGCTAAAGGTCGACCTAGGAACTCAGTTCTTGTCCTCGGATCCAATTTTGAGCGCACTAACCGCTTGTGGGAGGCCCTATGGAGCCCCCCGCGGCTTCGATCTAATCCGCTTCTTATCCAGGGCGCCGCAAGTAGTTCGGGCTTTCCATTTGATGCATGCATATGGTTACCTAAACGATCTCATGATGATGGAGTAGTCGATTCTCATATAGGGTGGCACGTTCTTAGAGTGCTATGAAGGTCGTATCCCGCGGGCACTGGACCTGATTAGCCGTGCACACAATCATGCGGTTCCCTGGATGGGTTGTAGAGAAGAGATTTGCCGTGTTGAGATGCCCTACCTTCTGGCTTGCTTTTGGGGTTGATCGAACGAGTACGGGTCCAGTAGTGCACCCCTGCAGGGTATAATCTTATCGATGAGCCGTGTCCACGGTTATGGACGACTTGGTGATGATGCTGGCTAACAAGATCATAGACAACTTACACCTAATCATTGTTAATTAACCTGACTAGTAATATAGAATTACTTTCACAATAACTGGTAACTAAAATTGTTCAACGTGTGAGTTTCCCGAATTGCTTCCTCATACTTGGTTGAGGGGGTTAATTCGAGAATGGGTTATGATTGGTGTTAGTACTAGATGGTTATCTTATGCGCTCTCTTATCCCTCTCTGATTAGACGGAAGTAGTAGCGTGTCTCTTTACGTTGCTAGTGCTGCTGCCGCTAAGTCCACCTCCCCTATATTTTGGGATATGGTGTAGAAAGTAGGCAAGTCGGTTTTGCTTGCCAGGGAGTGCCCTGACCCTCTTTTGGGTTGTGCTTTATGTGCAGTTAACAGGTTTGAAGTCAGACGACGTTAGCTTGGGAATCCCTCCGGCTTGGCTGGGCAGGGATATGGCGCCATTGCTTATCTTCAGGACTCTTAGTCCAATTTGCATCTTATCCGTAGTCGGATACTATTTTGCTTTCGCTGTCATTTGAATCTTTGTATTGTATCATTTGTATCTTGACTCGTCCGAGTCGTTGTTGTTTTATATCTTCTGTTGTATTTGTGGATGTATCGGAACTGTTGTAATGTTATCACAATTCCACCCACATAATGTGCATGTTTCGGTGTGCACATTATGTCTGGTGGGCGACCTAAAATCGTTATTATGCGGATTTCGGCGGGCTCGCTTAAATCTAAATAGTACCGATTTTAGGGCGTCACAAGCCCCCAAGCTTTCCCAGAGGCCGGGCCCGCGAGACCCGTCGTTGGGGCCGGGCCCTCCACGAGCCAGGAGCTGGTCCTCCGCGGCTGGGACTGGAGCGCGGGGCGCCGCGAGGTCGCCTTCAGCCTTGTAAGGGAGTCCTTGGAGGGCTTGGAGGCACACCTCGCCCTCGGGTACATATGGCTTGCTCAGCAGAAGGAGGAGTTGGCGAAGTCGTGGACATCCTTCCACGCGGCAGTCGAAGCGCGCCGGCTGGAGGATGCGGCGCTGCTATCCGCGCGTGAGGAGACCACCCGCTTTGGCAAGGAGGTCCGCGAGGGGGCCGTCCGTGACGCCGCAGAGCTCCTCGAGCCCCTCCAAGCGGAACGTGACGCCGCAGCGGAACGTGACGCCGCAGCGGAGCTCCTGCGCCAGGTCAAGGCGGAGCGCGAGACGATGGAGGGCTCGCTGGCGCAGAAGCGCCGCGAGTTGGGCCAGCTGGAGACCCAGCCGCTCTCCGCCCATCAGGCCGCGCAGGTCGCTCTGGAGGAAGATCGCAAGGGTTTAACCGAGCGTGAGCGGCAGCTGGCCCTCAAGGAGAAGGAGCTGCAACAGCGCGAGGAGCAGCGCCTTCAGGCGGAGAAGGACCTGGTCGCCCAACGCGAGGCCCTTGAGTAGCGCGAAGGAGACCTGGCCAAGGCGACCTTGAAGTACGATGAAAACGTCGCTGCCCAGAAGATAGCTTACGAGCGCTTCGAGCCGCGTTTCGCCGAGAAGAAGAAGGAGGCCGATGACGCCCTCGTGGAGCGCGAGAAGCAATTCCGCAAGTTCACTTCTCAGAAGTACCGCGACCTGGCCTAGACGCAGGAGGACCGCTTCAAGGATAAGCATGCCGTGGATGCTCGGCGGATCGCCGAGCTCGAGAGGGCCAACTCCAAGCTGGAGGCTCGCCTCAAGCGCGCCAAGGATGGCCGTCGCCGAGCGGAGGAGGCTCGCACCAAGGCAGTCCACAACCTCAACTCCTTGGCCTAGGACGTTAGGAGCAAGTGGCCACGACGATGCAGCGGGCGGCGTAGGCCTCGGACTCTGCCACTGCGGCTTGCGCGCTCTTGAAGCAGCGCGAGCGCATGTTTGAGGTGTTGGTCGCTCGTGGCAACGAGCTCGCCGCGCAGCTCAGCGCAGACGCGCCACACACCGACGTTCGAGGCCGCGGCGATGCTGCCATGTACCTGGTCTACTTCGACCAGCTCTTCGAGGCGCTCAAGGGTCCCGTCGCCGAGCTTCACAAGATGATCGAAGACGAGAGCCGGCAGCTCCTGGGGGTGGTTGTTGATCGCATCTTCACCAACCTCAGGCTCCTCACGCCAGGCTTCGACCTCTCCTCCGTGACAGAGGCTGCTCAAGGCGAGGACGCGCAGGGGGTCTCCGGTTCCCTCCGCGAGCAAGTTGACGCCTTCTGCAACCGCTTCAGGCGCGCGGAGGCTGCGGCTGAAGACAGCGAGGAGGAGGCCTGCTCTGCCGAGGCTGAAGAGGGTGCCGCGGAGGAGGTCCAAGGCGGCACAGCTTCCCCCTGAGCCTTTCATTATTGCTCCCGCGAGCGCTGAAACAGTTGTGTGTTTAGATTTCTTAAGACCTTTGGCCTGTAATATACTCTTTAATGCTGTTTGTTCGAGCTTGTCTGCCCTCCGTGAGGTCTCTTTGGACTCATCTTCATGTCTATTTGTTCTCCGCGTCGGTAGGTCCCATCTCTTCGTGCCATGAATCCGCCACTTCGGTATGCAGGAGCAATGACTCCGCAAGGCCGGGGGGATTTTAGGCCTAGGAGAGGTAAGAGCCCTGAGTCGCGATGCTCAAGTGCCCCCCTCAGATGTGCGAGTAGTCCATGAAGCGTAAGCGAAAGCGAAGTCGCTCGAGGGGCAAACGTGCGCTCGGGGGAGAAAACGCTCTTAAGGCGTGGGTGCGAGACTTAGCTTCTCGAGGTTTTCGCCCTGCATAGGCTTTTCGCCTGGCGAGGTTGCCCACTTGAGGGGTCGCTCCTGGATGCCTCTTCAGGCTTATGGGGGGATTTTTCCTTGCAGATGTTAGAGGGGCAAACCCAAACGCTGGAACACGGTTCAAGGGACTCGTGCGCGCTTATAGGTCCACTCAGGAGAGTAAGTACCAAGGTCCTCTGTATAGATGGCATGTTTGTAGGATCTCGCCCTCCAGCCAAGCTCGAACTCTTGGATTTTGCAGTGCTGCTGGTGTGTCATTTGAGGCACTGGCACCGTACTCAGCCCCCGCTCGCGAGGTACGCATGTGGAGAGCTGTAAGCGGACACTTCAAGAGAGTAATTCGAAAATAAAACTCACCAAATACATTTTAAAGCGGCGCCGAAGCGCTAAGTTCACTTGGGAACGAAATTGAGTCATTATGCTTGGGGTTGCCAAGTTAATGTTTTGACCATGTCGAGGCATGGGGACCACCCATTAGTGGCAGAGACTCTCAACAGCCTGAGGTGGCTCGTTAAATGGAGAGCTCGGAGGGTTTGCCCTCGAGAGAAGCCTTTGGAGCTTGGAGGTTTAAGCCGTGAGCTTTTAACATCTAGAGACAAAGATTCTTGGAGGTTGAGCCGTAGGCTGCCTCTTCCGCTAGGAGTCTCGACGTGACAATGATCACGGGCGTGACAATGATCACGGTTTCATTTTTCCCTAAGGAGACAAAGAATGCTTTGGAGGTTTAAGCCGTGAGCTTTTAACCTCTAGAGACAAAGATGCTTGGAGGTTGAGCCGTAGGCTGCCTCTTCCGCTTGATGTCTCGACGTGACAATGATCACGAGCGTGATAATGATCACGGTTTCATTTGTTCCCTAAGGAGACAAAGAATGCTTTGGAGGTTTAAGCCGTGAGCTTTTAACCTCTAGAGACAAAGATGCTTGGAGGTTGAGCCGTAGGCTGCCTCTTCCGCTTGAAGTCTCGACGTGACAATGATCACGTTTTGCGTTTGTTCCCTTAGGAGACAAAAAAATGTTTTGGAGGTTTAAGTCGTGAGCATTTTAACCTCTAGAGAAAAAAATGCTTGGAGGTTGAGCCGTAGGCTGCCTCTTCCGCTAGGATTCTCGACGTGACAATGATCACGGGCGTGACTATGATCACGTTTTTAATTTGTTCCTTGTGGATACAAAGTTTTGTGAGGTTTAAGCCTTGAGCTTTTAACCTTGAGGGACAAAAAGTGCTTGGAGGTTGAGCCGTGGGCTGCCTCTTTCGCTAAATGCCTTGACGTGACAATGATCACGGGTAGAACTTGCGTAGGTGCATGATGTTCCATGGATTCTTGACGGGGACGCCGTCTTGCGTCTCGAGGCGAGCCGCGCCAGGTCTGGCGATGTGGGTGACCCTGTAGGGACCTTCCCACATCGGGGACAGCTTGTGGAGGCCTTCCCTGGAGAGGATTCGCCTGAGTACGAGGTCGTCTGCCTCCAGGGTGCGTGAGCGCACGTTCCGGCTGTGGTAGCGTCTCAGGTCTTGCTGGTATTTTGCCGCCCGGAGGGCGGCGCGGCGTCGTAGCCCTTCAAGAAGCAGCAGGTCGTCGTTGTGGAGGTCCTCTTGCTGGTCCTCGTTAAAGGCAAGGACCCGTGGGGATCCATGCTTTATCTCTGTGGGGAGGACTGCTTCAGCTGCATAGACGAGTGCGAACGGTGTTTCCCCGGTGGGCTTGGGTGGCGTGGTACGGATGGACCAGAGCACCGAGGGGAGCTCATTGATCCAGCCCTTGCCGTGGCCCTTGAGGATATCAAAGGTCCTGGTCTTTAGGCCTTTTAGGACCTCTGCGTTTGCGTGCTCAGCCTGTCCGTTGCTTTGCGGATGGGCGACTGACGCGAAGCAGAGCTTGATGCCCATTTTTTCACAGTAGGCTCTGAAGATGCCACTGGTGAACTGTGAGCCTTTGTCGGTGATGATGCGGTTAGGCACTCCGAAGCGGCAGACCACGCCTCTGATGAATTTCACCGCCGCGCCTGCTGTGATTGTGCGCGTCGCCTCCACTTCAGGCCATTTTGTGAACTTGTCAATGGCCACGAAGAGGTAGCGATATCCACCTTGCGCCGTTGGGAAATGTCCCAGGATGTCCAGCCCCCAGACCGCAAACGGCCACGAGAGCGGAATGGTCTGTAGTCCCAGCGCTGGTTGGTGGGTTTGCTTGGCGTGGAATTGGCAGGCTTCACATGCTTGAATGATGTTCATTGCATCTTGAAGTGCTTGAGGCCAGTAGAAGCCGCTCCTGAAGACTTTGCCTGCGAGGGTGCGGGTGCACGAATGGTGGCCGCATTCCCCGCTGTGGATATCCTTGATCAGCAGTTTGCCTTCTTCAGGAGGGACGCATTTGAGCGCGACGCCGTTTGGGCGCTTGCGATAGAGAATTCCTTCGAGGATTTGGTACGATTTTGCTTGGCGGGCAATTCGCTCTGCTTCAACGTCTTCCTCGGGAAGGATCCCTTTGTGGAGGTAGTCCTTGATCTCGTCGATCCATCTTGTTTCTTGGTGCACCGCTGTGAGCAACAGACGCTCCCCTGTAGGGGGGGCGCATCCTGGAGCCACGTTTTCAGGTGGTGGCGGGAACGCTTCGTCTGTGCTTGCGGGCAGGGCCTCTTGGGGCTGCTTTATGGATTCCTTGACGAGCCTTTCTTCAAAGACACCTGGCGGCTGAGCTTGCCTCTTTGATGCGCGCTTGGCGATGTCATCAGCCTCTTGGTTTTCCTTTCTTGGGATGTGCATGAGCTCCATTACCCTGAAGTGCTTCTCAAGACTACGGACCTCTTCCAGGTATGCGGCCATGTGGTCGTCCTTACGCTTGTAGCTTTTGTTAGAGAAGTTGACGAGCAGCTGGGAGTCGCCCTTGATGAGTATATGCTTGATGCCTAGGGCGATTGTGACGCGTAGGCCGGCAAGCAGTCCTTCATACTCGGCGATATTATTGGATATCTTGTTGATTCCGAAGCACAACTGGACTGCGTAATACAGCTTGTCGCCTTTGGGTGAGATCAGGACTACGCCTGCCCCGCCGTGGCGGCAAGCGAAAGCTCCGTCGAACTTCATGGTCCACTGGCTTGGCATTGCGGCTCCAGAGGGATCTTGCTCTTCGCCCAAAGGCTCTTCAGGGGTTGGGCCAGTCCATTCAGCGACGAAGTCTGCCAGCGTTCTTCCTTTGATTACCCTTGTGGTATCAAAGCGCAAATTGAATGGTTGTAGCTCTATGTTCCATCCTGCGACACGGTCTGTTGCGTTTGGGTTGCGTAGGATTTGCTCCAGGGGGAAAGAGGTGACCACCGTGATGGGGTGCCCCTGGAAGTAGTGTCGCAGCTTTCTTGAGGCGATGAGGAGTGCAAGGAGAAGTTTCTGCTGCATTGTATACCCCTCACGAGCATCACGCAGTACTATATTGACGAAGTAGACTAGATGCTCGACGAGGGTAGTTGCTGTTGCCTTGGCGTCTTTTGCGTGAGGTGGCTCAGCTTGGCCCTCGAGAGGGTTGGCCTCAAGGGGCTTGCCCTGGGCCTCGAGTGAGTTGGCCTCAGGGGGCTTGCCCTATACCTCGGGGGGTTGGCCTTGAGGGGCTTGCCCAGTGCCTCGAGGGGGTTGGCCTCGTGAGGCTCCTCAGGCTCCTCGACATGAATTCCTTGCAGCGGTTGACTTGGGGCGACCCTCTCTTGGGGCTTTGGGCCTGGCGGTGGGTTTGTGAGGGTTGCCCTTTCGTCGAGCTTCTTATCAGGAGGCTTTTTCTTTAGAGTTGCTGCACTCTTCTTGTGGAGTACTGACTCTTCTCTTTCCACCACAAGGACATCACTGGCTGTTTGTGGAGTGGATGATAAGTACAGCTTCAGGTGCTCGCCAGGCCTTGGGGCGAGCATTACTGGTGGGCTGGCCAGATACTTCTTCAAGTCCTCAAATGCTTTTTCCGCTTCAGGGGTCCACTTGAAAGTGCCCGTTCCTTTCATGATCTTGAAGAACGGCATGGCTCTTTCACCGAACTTGTAGATGAACCGACCCAAGCTGGCCATGCAGCCTGCGAGGCGTTGCATGTCCTTAAGCCTGTGTGGAGGTTGCATGCCTTCTATGGCCTTGATTTTGTCTGGGTTTGCCTCTATGCCTCGGTGAGACACGAGGAATCCAAGCAATTTGCCTGAAGGTACTCCCAAGACGCACTTGGCGGGGTTGAGCTTGATGTTCACCTTGCGCAGGCTGGCGAAGGTTTCTTCAAGGTCTCCGAGGAGAGTATTTCCTTCTCGTGATTTCACGACGATGTCATCGACATATGCTTCAGCGTTCCGCCCCATTTGCCCGCCAAGGGCTATCCTCATCAACCTCTGGAAAGTGGCTCCGACATTTTTTAGGACGAAAGGCATGCAGACGTAGCAATACACACCGCACGAGGTGAGGAAAGCCGTCTTCTCCTCGTCCTCCTTAGCCATCTTTATCTGGTGATAACCATAGAAGGCATCAAGGAAACAGAGGAGGTTGCAGCCTGCCGTGGAGTCCACAATATGGTCAATTCTGGGCATGGGATAAGGGTCTTTGGGGCAGGCCTTGTTTACATCATTGTAGTCGATGCAGAGGCGGCCTCCTCCGGCGGGCTTTGGGACTACCACGCCGTTGGAGAGCCAAGTGGGATGCGCGACTTCGCGAACGACTTTTGCCGCTTTGAGCTTTTCGACCTACTTGACGATGAATGCTTGCTTATCGGGGGCTTGCTTTCTTGCTTTTTGCTTGATGGGGCGCGCGTTTGGGCACATGGCCAAGTGGTGCTCGATCACCTACCTCGGTACCCCAGACATATCTGACGGTGTCCACGTGAACATGTCAGAATTTGCCTGGAGGAAGGCGACGAGCGCACTTTCCTATTTGGGAGGCAGCGCGGCGCCAATGGTGACGCTAGCCCCCGAGCCTTCAGCCCCCGAGCTACTGGAGCTCAGAGAGATCTTCTTGGTAGCAGCTGCCTCCTGGGAGAACAACTACTTCTTCTTCTTGGGTCTCTCGAGAGGCTCTAGGTCCTCTTCTGCGGGGAATGCCATGGCAGCGGTCTTGTAGGCCGTCTCAACCGTGCGCGTAGCGTCCAGGACATGCCCACAAATTGTGATCGTGCCAGCGCTGCCGGGGATCTTGACCATGTTGTAGGCATGGTGCATGACGGCCATGAACTTCGCGAGCGCGGGGTAGCCGAGGATGGCACTGTATGGCAGGCCGATGTGTGCGACATCAAAATCGATGTGCTCGGTGCGGTAATTTTCCTTGCCCCCGAAGGTGACGGCAAGCCTCACCTGGCCTAGAGGCTCGATCGAGCTGCTGGTGATCCCCGTGAAGGGCCTCGAGGGCATGAGCTGCTCGTAGGGCACTTGAAGCACTTCGAACGTATCTATGGAGATAACGTTCAGGCCTGCTCCGCCATCAATGAGTCTTGGAGACAGCCACGTTGTCGATGGTGGGGGTGCAGACCAGCGGGAGGGTTCCAACAGTCTTGGTGGACTTGGGGTGGTCCTGAGCGTCGAAGGCAATGGTGTAATGCGACCACTTGAGGGGCCTGGAGGTTTCCATGCTTGGGAGGGCGGCGTTGAGCTCGCGGGCGAACTGCTTGAAATGGTTGTTCGACTTCGGCGCCTGCGCCACCCCCGAGAATGCAGGCAGTGGCGGCTCTCGGGGCTTGGTAGCCGCCATCTTCCTCGTCAGGGAGGTTGCCGTTCTTTTCTGCGGCGTTGGCCTGATTTCTAGACGGTTTCTGGTAGCCGCCCTTGCGTCCGCTCCCGCGGTAGCCACGGCCTCGGCCACGGCTACCACTGCCCTCTGCTTGCTCGCACACCTTGCACAACCTTTTGAGGTCGAAGCAGGACTCCGTAGAGTGGCCGCGCCTGTTGTGATAGATGCAGAAAGGGCGGTGGTCATCTCTTCTCTCTCCAGGCTCGGGGGAGTCCCTGCGGGTGCCCTTCGCGTCAGGCTCTGCCGCGAGGACCACGGTGGCCTTGCGCTTGGGCTCCTCCTTCTTCTTCTGGCTCCTGGACCCCTCAGCATGATCTTCCCCTCTCGAGGACATCTTGACGAAGAGGAGTCCCTCTTCAGCCTTGGCGCACTTGTCTGCCAGGTCGAACAGCTTGACCACAGAGGTGAGCTTGTCGTGGATGCCCAGCTTCTCGAGCATCCTGCTGTTTGTGACGCCCTCGCGGAAGGCGGCGATGACTTGAGTGTCAGGGATGTTCGGGATCTTATTGCACACTTGGCTGAAGCGCTGGATGTACTTGCGGAGCGTCTCATCCTTCTTATGCACAACAGCGCGCAGGTCGTTGTGGGTGAGGACGCGCTCGTATGTCCCCTTGAAGTTGGAGACGAACTGCTTGCAGAGCTCCTCCCAGGAGTTCACGGAATCCTCAGGGAGGTTCAGGAGCCACGACAGCGCAGAATCGCGAAGCGCGTGGGAGAACCAATTGGCCATGACCTTGTCATCTCCACCCGCAGCTTGTATGGAGGTGGTGTAGAGCTGCAGGAACTCGATGGGGTTGTTGGAGCCGTCGTAGCCCTTGAGGAGAGCAGGCCTAAACTTCGGGGGCCAGACCACGCGACGCAGAGAACGGGTGAACGCCATGCAGCCTGAGGCGTACATGGCGACCCCGTACTGCAGCGCGTCGCGGTTCTGCTGACCCGCCTGGCCAATCTCCTCCACGAGCCTATTCTGGCGGTCTCGCTGGAGCTCCATCCCCACGCGCGCGTCGGGCGCGGTGCGCTGCACGATCAAGCAATCCTGCGGCAAGGACGCGTGCGAAGCAGCCCTCTGCACCGCAGCCGGTGCAGGTCCCGGAGGTGGCGGAGCCGCGTTTGTCACGACCGTGCCCGCGAGAGAGGGGCGCAGGTTGGACTGCAACGGAGCGGGACGCGTCGTGGCGATGCCGACGAGGTGGTTGAGGCGTTGGAGCCACTGCTCGTGGGCCTCAGCGGTGGGCTGGTAGCGGAGAAGCTCCTACGCCATGAGCAGCGCGGTGTGAGGCCCAGGGTCTATCCTCCCCAGGACCGAGCCGCTCGGGCGCTGCGTCGGGTGTGACGACTGCGCGTCTTCCTGGTGGTCGGAGTTGTGCTCCGGCGCCTCTGCGTGAGGGCCACAAGGGACATGATCTTCATGGCGGGGTCGGCCCCGCCGTGCGCGGGTGGTCGCAGTGCCTGGCGGCGCGCGTGCTCCCCCAGGCGCACGTCGGTTGACGTGGGCGACGCGGGTGGCGCGGGTGTTCACCCTGGCACGGAGACGAACTCGACGGTTGTAGACGCGCCTCAATCCCCTACCTGGCGCGCCAAATGTCGGGTTTTGACTCCCAAGAATCGGGGGTAGTCAATTCCCGAAGTGTAGTTCGTGAAGGGATTGAACGCGGAGGTCTTAAAAAGAAGGTCCATAGTCAAGTTCACATATCTCCTCTATGCAACCATAATATGTGTTCTTGTACCCATTGTTGTTTGTTGCATCGATGCGAACACCACTGTTTGGGTTTGTGCTCTTTTTATCTTGGACACTCGTGTAAAATGTATTCCCATTTATCTCGTACCCTTGGAAAGTACATATAGTTGTAGATGGTGCCTTGGCCAACAAGTGTAACTGTTCATCAACCTTGCCTTTATTTTGGAGATGTGCTCGCAACCAACCGCCGAAAGTCGCCATCTGTATACGTACAATCCAATTGTCAGACTTCCCCGCGTGTAGGGAGCGTACAAGATTCTTGTGTTCATCGATATACGGGGCCACCAAGGCAGAACTGTATAGTGTGCTTCAGTGAAAGAATGTCCATCCATACAAAAAATTTGTTTTCTTTCCTAGTGTGCCTTTACCACTAAGTCTACCCTCATGTCGTGATTGTGGAACACCAATCGGCTTAAGGTCATGAATATAGTAAACATAAAACTCAATGACCTCCTCGTTACCGTAGCTGCTGGAGATGCTTCCTTCTGGCCTAACACGGTTATGAACATATTTCTTTAAGACTGCCATGAACCTCTCAAATGGGAACATATTGTGCATAAATACAGGACCGAGAACTTCAATCTCTTCGACTAGGTGAAACAGGAGATGCGTCATAACATCGAAGAAGGATGGAGGGAACACCAACTCAAAACTGACAAGACACTGTACCACATCATTTTGCAACCTTGGTAGAATCGCCGGATCGATTACCTTCTGACATATTGCATTGAGGAATGCACAAAGCTTCACAATGGGTACTCGAACATTTTCCGGTAGTGGCCCCCTCAGTGCAATCGGAAGGAATTGTGTCATAATCAAGTGGCAATCATGACACTTTAGGTTTTGAAATTTTTGGAGTCTCACATTTACTATCCTCTTTATATTTGACGAGAAGCCAGCTGTTTTACCTTGATACTGCTCAGGCATTCAAAAATATTACTTTCTCTTGTTTGCTAAGAGCGTAGCTGGCAGGACCTTCGTAGTGTTCGGGACTTAGGCCGTCTCGTTGTTTCACACGTTTATGGTCCTCCCGTGCTTCTTATGTATCTTTTTTCTTCCCGTACACCCCCAAGTAGCCTAGCAGGTTAACGCAAACATTCTTCGTCACGTGCATCACGTCGATAGCAGACCGAACCTCTAGGACCTTCCAATATGGTAGCTCCCAAAATTTAGATTTTTTTCTTCTACATGGGTGCGTGCCGTTTGCGCCTTTCGAACATGTTGTCCTCCAGGACCCTTTCAAAAGATTACTTTTAGATCCTTGACCATATCAAATATTTCTTCACCAGTACGGTTGACAGGCCTCAAACTGTGATCAGCCTCACCATTAAAATGCTTGTCTTTCATCCTTGCGGTATGCCTGATCGGGAGAAATCGACGATTCCCCAGATACACACACTTTTTACATTTATCCAAATATGAACATTCAGTCTCACCCAAACAGTGTGTGCATGCATTGTACCCCTTGGTGGACTTCCCTGACAAGTTAGCAAGAGAAGGCCCATCGTTAACTGTTACAAAAAGCAAAGCTCGTAGGTCAACTTCCTCCGGTTTGTGCTTGTCGGCCCAGTGAGGACTGGGGTGTGTAGAGCCCACTCTCCCCAGGCCTCGCACGCTAGCAGATCAGACGAAACAACTAAGGACCAAGCCACCACCTGGAGAGACCCTCGAGAGGCAATTCCTCTTGAGGGCTTGAAAAGGGAGCAAAGGCCTGAAGAGGACCAGCGCTTCAAGAGACTCTCCCGAGGATCCACCCGCCGGGAGAGAAGTCAACATGAATCCCTCCGCAGGCCGCCTCGGCCCTACGGAGAAACTTCGCACCCAAGGGAGTTTTGCAGGGCGCACATGGCCTCTGCAGCGGCCGCTGAGTGACGCGGGCACTCCATTTGCCATTCTGGTGTTAAAGCAGTCAACAAAGTTGCGCCGGCAGCGCCAGGACAGTTGGGACTTTCCTCTGTGGTGATAAAGCGGCTGGATGGCGCAACGCTCCAAGAAGATCGTCATCGTGGGCTCCACCACAGTCAATTCAACCCCCTGCAGCCTGTCGGTCACCGCGCCCAACTTTATCGCCGATGGACCTCGTCCATGGAGGATTGAGGAACGGTGGACTCCAACTCCTCCGCGCCACTACCGTGTGGGAGCCCACCTTGGACGCCCTGCACAAGGAAGACGTCGGTGGAGCCTATAAAAGGAGGGAGAGCTCCAGTGTAGAGAGGGGTCAGCCAATTGCTTGCTAAACACTTGTAAACCCTAGACTAGCTAGTAGGATATCTTTCGGCTTGAGGAGGAAGACAACCATTGTGTGGCTCTTCAAGCACGAACTGCCTCAAGAGAGCCCTCGGCAAGCTCAGTTGTATTTTAACCTCTACAGTGCAATACAGACAAGCAGGAGTAGCGGTGTTACCTCCTCCTGAGGGCCTTGAACCTGGGTAAGGTCCGGTGTCCATCTCTATCGTGGGTCTTCCTCTCCAGGCCCGGCGAGCACTATCGTCGTGCCTCTCGAGGGTCGCTTGACCTCCGTGTTCAATCCCTCTCCTGAACTTCTCTTCAGGGTGTGACTACCCATGTTCCGTGGGAGTCACTCTTCAACATTTGGCACGCCAGGTAGGGGATTGAGGCGCGTCAACGACCTTCGAGCCGCCTCCGCACCATGGCGAACACCCGCGCTACTCGTGCCGCCTACGCCAACAGACGCGGGCCAGAAGGAGCTCGCGCCGCGCCCGGTGCCAAGGCCGAGCGCGGACGGCGGGGACGTCCCCGTCGTGAGGAGCGCGCCAAATCCGGCCCTCATATGGAGGAGCCCGAGCACGAGGAGGACGCGCAGTCCTCGCACCAGACACAGCGCCCGAGCGGCTCCGCCCAAGGGAGAACGGACCCCGCACGGCACACCGCCCTTCTCATGGCGCAAGAACTTCTCCGCTATCAGCCTACCGCTGAGGCTCACGAGCAGTGGCTGGAGCGCCTCAACCACCTCGTCGGCATCGCCACGACTCGCCTCGCTCCGTCGCAGTCCGTCGTGCACCCCACCCTCAGGGGCACGGCTGCGCCTGACGCGCCTCCGCCTCCATCAGGGCCTACACCGGCTGCGACGCAGAGGGCTGCCTCCCACGTGTCCTCACCTCACGACTGCCTGATCGTGCAGTGCACTGCGCCAGATGCGCGCGTGGGGATGGAGCTCCAGCGCAACCGCCAGAACCGTCTCGTGGAAGAAATCGGCCAGGCGGGCCAGCAGAACAGCAGCGCGCTGCAGCACGGGGTCGCCACGTATGCCACAGGCTGCATGGCGTTCACGCGCTCCCTGCGCCGCGTGGTCTGGCCCCCAAAGTTCAGGCTGGCTCTCCCCAAGGGCTACGACGGCTCCAGCAATCCCATCGAGTTCCTGTAGATCTACACCACTTCCATCCAGGCGGCAGGCGGAGACGACAAGGTCATGGCCAACTGGTTCTCCCACGTGCTTCGCGACTCTGCGCTGTCGTGGCTTCTGAACCTCCCTGAGGACTCTATGAACTCTTGGGAGGAGCTCTGCAAGCAGTTTGTCTCCAACTTCAAGGGGACATATGAGTGCGCGCTCACCCACAACGACTTACGCGTTGTGGTGCAGAAGATGGATGAAACCCTCCGCAAGTACATCCAGCGCTTCAGCCAAGTGCGCAACAAGATCCCGAACATCCCTGACACCCAAGTCGTCGTCGCCTTCCGCGAGGGCGTCACGAACAACAGGATGCTCAAGAAATTGGGTATCCACGACAAGCTCACCTCTATAGTGAAGCTGTTCGACTTGGCTGACAAGTGCACCAAGGCTGAAGAGGGACTCCTCTTCGTCAAAATGTCCTCGTGAGGGGACGACCACGCTGACTGGTCCAGGAGCCAGAAGAAGAAGCAGGAGCCCAAGCGCAAGGCCACGACAGAGCCTGACGTGGCACCCGCAGGAACTCTCCCGAGCCTGGGGAGAGAAGGGACGACCATCGCCTATTCCGCATCTACCACGACAGGCGCGGCCACTCTATGAAGACCTGCTTTGACCTCAAGAGGCTGAGCAAGGAGCGCGAACAAGCAAAGGGCAGCGGCAGCCGCGGCCGAGTCCGTGGCTACCGTGGAAGCAGGCGCAAGGGCGGCTACCATAAGCCATCAGGCAATCATACACATGCTGCGGAGAAAAACGGCAACCTCCCTGACGAGGAAGATGGGGGCTACCAAGCTCCGAGAGGCGCCATTGCCTGCGTCCTCGGTAGGGCACAGGCGCCCAAATCGAACAATCAGTTCAAGCAGTTCGCTCGGAAGCTCAACGCCGCCCTCCCCAGCCTCGAGACCTCCAGGCCCCTCAAATGGTCGCAGTACACCATTGCCTTCGACGCTCAGGACCACCCCAAGTCCACCAAGACTGTTGGAACCCTCCCGCTTGTCTGCAGCCCCACCATTGACAACATCGTTGTCTCCAAGACACTCATCGATGAAGGGGCATGCCTAAATGCCATCTCAATTGAGATGTTCGAAGCGCTTCAAGTGCCCTACGAGCGGCTCATGCCCTCTAGGCCCTTCACGGAGTCACCAGCGGCTCGATCGAGCCTCTGGGCATGTCAGGCTTGCCGTCACCTTCGGCAGCGAGGAAAACTACAGCACTGAGCACATCGACTTCGACGTTGCGCACATCGGTCTGCCGTAAAACGCCATCCTCGGCTACCCCGCCCTCGCAAAATTCATGGCCGTCATGCATCATGCCTATAACATGGTCAAGATTCCCGGCAGCGCTGGCACCATCACCATCCGAGGGCATGTCCTGGATTCTACGCGCGTTGTCGAGACAACCTACAAGGCAGCTGCCATGGAGTTCCTTGATGACGAGGACATGGAGCCTCTCGAGAGACCCAAGAAGAAGAAGCAGTTGTTCTCTCAGGAGCCAGCCGCCACCAAGAAGGTCTCTCTAAGCTCCAGCAGCTCGGAGGCTGAAGGCTCGGGGGCTGGCGTCACCATTGGCGCTGCTCTGCCTCCCAAATAGGAAAGCGTGATCATCGCCTTCCTGCACGCAACTCTGACATGTTCGCATGGACTCCGTCAGATATGTCCGGTGTACCAAGGGAGGTGATCGAGCACCACTTAGCCGTGTGTCCAAACGCACGCCCCGTCAAGCAAAAAGCAAGAAAGCAAACCCCCGAGAAGCAAGCATTCATCATCAAGGAAGTCGAGAAGCTAAAAGACAACATCCCTCACCCCTTGTGGTGTATATTGCTACGTCTGCATGCCCTTCGGCCTGAAAAACGCTGGCGCCACCTTCCAGAGACTCATGAGGATAGCACTTGGCGAGAAAATGGGCACAAATGCTGAGGCTTACGTCGATGACATCGTCCTCAAGTCTTGAGAGGGACATACTCTCCTCAGGGAACTTGAAGAGACCTTCGCCAGCCTGCGCAAGGTGAACATCAAGCTTAACCACGCCAATGGCGTCTTCGGAGTGCCTTCAGGCAAATTGCTTGGTTTCCTCGTGTCCCACCGGGGCATAGAGGCAAACCCTGACAAGATCAAAGCCATGGAGGAAATTCAACCTCGACGCCAGCTCAAGGATATGCAACGTGTAGCAGGCTACATGGCCAGCTTGGGTCGATCCATCTCCATTCTTCAAGATCATGAAGAGAACTGGCACCTTCAAGTGGATGCCTGAAGCGGAAAAAGCCTTTTTAGGACTTGAAGAAGTACCTGGCCAGCCCACCAGTCATGGTTGTCCCAAGGACAGGCGAGCACCTGAAGCTGTATCTATCAGCCACTCCACAGACCGCCAGCGCCGTCCTGGTGGTAGAAAGAGAAGAGTCAGTCCTCCACAAGAAGAGTGCAACCACTCCAAAGCCAAAACCGCCTGACGAATAGCTCGGCAAAGGGGCAGGCCCCACCGACCCACCACCAGGCCCAGAGCCACAAGCGGAACCTGCCTCAAAGTAACCTCCACAGGCTGATCTCGACAAGGAACCGGAAGAGCCTCCACAGGCCAACCCCCTTGAAGGCCCCGAAGAGCCTCCACAGGCCAGCCCTCTCGAGGGCCCTGTCGAGTCTCTCCAGGCAGACGGTGATGTGCCTAAACTGACAACCCTTGTCGAACATCCTGTCTACTTCGTAATTACAGTACTACGGGATGCTCGCGAGTGGTACACAATGCAGCAGAAGCTCCTCATTGCGCTCCTCATCGCCTCAAGAAAGCTGCGACACTACTTCAAGGGGCACCCCATCACAGTGGTCACCTCATTCTCTCTGGAGCAAATCCTACGCAACCCTAACGCTATAGATCGTGTCGCGGGATAGAACATAGAGCTACAGACATTCAATTTGCGCTTCGATACCACATGGTAATCAAAGGGAGAGCGCTGGCAGACTTTGTCGCCGAATGGACTGATCCAAACCCTGCAGAGCCTCTAGGAGAAGAACCGGAGCCCTCGGGAGACAAAATGCCTAGCCACTGGACCATGAAGTTCGACGGAGCTTTCGCTTGCCGCCATGGCGGGGCCGATGTTGTCCTGATCTCGCCCAAGGGGGACAAGCTCTATTACACGGTCTAGTTGTGCTTCGGAATCGACAAGATATCCAATAACATTGCTGAGTATGAGGGCCTGCTCGCCGACCTACGTGCCGCCATCGCCCTGGGCATCAAGCACCTACTCATCAAGGGCGACTCCTAGCTGCTAATCAACTTCTCCAACAAGAGCTACAAGCCTAAGGACGACCACATGGCCGCATACCTTCAAGAAGTCCGCAGGCTTGAGAAGAACTTCAGGGGCATGAAGCTCATGCACATCCCAAGGAAGGAAAATCAAGAGGCATCGCCAAGCGCGCATCAAGGAGGCAAGCTCAGCTGCTAGGCGTCTTTGAAGAAAGACTCGTCAAGGCATCCATAAAACAGCCTCAAGAGGCCATGCCCGCAAGCACAGATGAAGCGCTCCCGCCACCACCTACAACTGGGGCTCCCGATTACGGCCTCCCTACAGGGGAGGGTCTGTTGCTCGCAGCGGCGCATCAAGAAGCAGGCTGGATAGACGAGATCAAAGACTACCTCGCGAAAGGGATCCTTCCCGAGGAAGATGTTGAAGCGGAGCGAATTGCCCGCCAGGCAAAGTCCTACCACATCCTCAAAGGAAGTCTCTACCGCAAGCGCCCAAATGGCATCGCACTCAAGTGCATTCCTCCTGAAGAAGTCAAAATGCTGATCAAGGACATCCACAGCGGGGAGTGCGGCCACCACTCGTGCGCCCACTCCCTTGCAGGAAAAGTCTTTAGGAGTGGCTTCTATTGGTCTCAAGCACTTCAGGATGCAGTTGACATCGTTCAAGCGTGTGAAGCTTGCCAATTCCACGCCAAGCAAATCCACCAGCCCGCCCTAGGACTATAGACCATTCCGCTCTCCTGGTCGTTCGCGGTCTGGGGGCTGGACATCTTGGGACCATTCCCAACAGCGCAAGGGAGCTATCGCTACCTCTTCGTGGACATATACAAGTTCAACAAGTGGCCCGAGGTGGAGGCGATGCACACAATTCCAGCAGGCGGGACGGTGAAATTCATCAGAGGCCTGGTCTGCCGCTTCGGAGTGCCTAACCGCATCATCACCGACAATGGCTCGCAATTCACCAGTGGCATCTTCAGGGCTTACTGCGAAAAGATGGGCATCAAACTCTGCTTCGCCTCGGTCGCTCATCCACAGAGCAACAGCCAGGCTGAGCGAGCAAATGCAGAAGTCCTCAAGGGCCTAAAGACCAGGACCTTCGACGTCCTCAAAGGCCACGGCAATGGATGGATCAGCGAGCTCCCTTCGGTGCTCTGGTCCATCCGCACAACGCCACCCAACCCTATGGCAGAAACACCGTTTGCCCTCGTCTATGGAGCCGAAGCAGTCCTCCCCACAGAGATAAAGCATGGATCCCCACAGGTCCTTGCCTTTAACGAGGACAAGCAAGAAGACCTCCACAACGATGACCTGCTGCTTCTCGAGGGACTACGCTGCCGTGTCGCCCTCCGGGCGGCAAAATACCAGCAGGACTTGCGACGCTACCATAGCCGCAACATGCGCTCGCACATGCTGGAGAGAGGCGATGTCGTCCTCAGGCGAATCCTCTCCAGAGAAGGCCTCCACAAGCTGTCACCTATGTGGGAAGGCTCCTACAGGGTTACCCACATCGCCAGGCCTGGCGCGGCTCGCCTCGAAACTCAGGATGGCATCCCCGTCAAGAATCCGTGGAACATCATGCACCTGCGCAAGTTCTACCCATGATCATTGTCACGTCAAGACATCCGACGGAAGAGGCAGCTTACGGCTCAACCTCCAAGCATTTTTTGTTTCCAGAAGGGTAAAAAGAAAACGTGATCATTGTCACGCCTGTGATCATTGTCACGTCAAGACATCTGCCGGAAGAGGCACCTTACAGATCAACCTCCCAGCATTTTTGTCTCTAGAGGTTAAAAGCTCACGGCTTAAACCTCCAAGTTCCAAAGGCTTCTCTCGAGGGTCAACCCTCCGAGCTCTCCATGTAACGAGCCACCTCAGGCCATAGAGAGTTTCTACCACTAATGGATGGTCCCCATGCCTCGACATGGTAAAAACATTAACTTGGCAACTCCAAGCATAATGAGACAATTTCGTTCCTAAGTGAACTTTGCGCTAACGAGCCGCTATGAAATATTTGGTGATGAGTTTTATTTCCGCATTAATTTATTGAAAAATGTGCTCTTATATCTCTCCACATGCGCACCTTGCGAGCGGGGGATGAGTACGGTTTCAGTGCCTCAAATAACACACCAGCAGCACTGCAAAACCCAAGGATCCAAGCTCTGGCTGGAGGGCAAGCTCCCACAAACACGCCATCTCTACAAAGGACCTTGGTACTTACTCTCCTCGCGAGGAACGCCTGAGGGGACCTATCAGCGCGCACGAGTCCCCAACACCGTGTGCAAGCGTTTGGGTTCGCCCATCTAACATTCACAGGGAAGAAACGACCCTACATGACTGAGGAGGCAATTTGGAAAAACCCTAGAGAGGACCTCCTCGCCAGGCAAAAATCTCTACAGGGCGAAAGCCTCGAGAAGCTAAGTCTCGCACCCATGCCTCGAGAGCCTTTTCGCTCCGCAAGCGCATGTTTGTCCCTCGAGCGATCTCGCTTTCCCTTGAACTTCATGGACTACTCGTACGTCCAAGGGGGGCACCTGAGCATCGCGACTCAGGCCTCTTACCTCTCCTAGGCTTAAACTCCCCCCGGCCTTGCTGAGTCATTGCTCTAGCATACCGAAGTGGCGGAGTCATGTCACGAAGAGACGGGTCCTAACGACGCAGAGAACCAATAGGCATGAAGATAAGACAAAAAGGACCTCTCGAGGGGCACACAAGCTAAAAGCAAATTGCAAACGAGAATATATTACATGCCCAAAGTTTCATAGTGTCTAAGCATGAAATTGTTACAGATACAAGCGCACGCAGGCGCAATGACCAAAGCTCAGGCAGAATCAGCGCCGTTCTGCACATCCTCCACATCACCCTCCTCTATCTCGGCAAAGACGGCCTCCTCCTCGCTCTCCTCTGCAGCGACCTCCGCACGCTTGAAGCGGTTGCAGAAAGCATCTACCTGCTCGCGGAGGGAGTTGGAAACTCGCCGCACGTCCTCGCCCTGACGAGCCTCGGTCACGGTGGAGAGATCAAAGCCTGGCTTGAGGAGCCGGAGGTTGGTGAAGAGGCGGTCCACAACCACGCCCAGGAGCTGGCGGCTCCCGACCTCGATCACCTCGTGGAGATCAGCGACGGGTCGATCGAGCAACGTGAAGAGCTGGTCGAAGTAGACCAGGTACATGGCTGCTTCACCGCGGCCTCAGACCTCGCCGTGCGGCACCTCCGCGCCCAGCTGGGCTGCGAGCTCGTTGCTCCTGGCCACCTGCGCCTGGAACATGCGCTCTCGCTGCTTCGTGAGCACGCGAGCCGCCTGCGCTCCGTGAGCAGCCTCCGCCGCCTGCTCCACCGCAGGAGCCACCGGCTCCTCCACATCCTAGACAAGGGCATTGAGGTCCTGGATGGCTCTCCTGCAACCGTCCTCGGCCAAACAATGAGCTTCCTTGGCGCGTTGGAGGCGGGCCTCAAGCTTGGAGTGCCTGGGCCAGGTCCCCCTCGCGCACCTCAAAATCTTCGCGCTGGGTGGCGAGCTCACCCTCCGCCTGAAGCCGCTGCTTGTTGCGCAGCTGCACGTCTTTCTCCCTGGAGGCTAACTGCCGCTCGCGGTCCCCGAGGCTCTTGTGGTCCTCCTCAAGGGTCTCCTGCGCGGCTTGATGGGCGGAGAGCAACTGGGTCTCCAGCTGGCCCAACTCGCGGTGTTTCTTCGCCAACGAGCCCTCCATGGCTTCGCGCTCGGTCGTTGCCGCGGCCAAGAGCTCGGCTGTGGCGTCACGCTCCTCCTGGAAGGGCGAAAGGAGCTCAGTGGCGTCGCGGATGGCCCCCTCGAGGACCTCCTTGGCGAAGCGGGTGGCCTCCTCTCGAGCGGCCTACATCGCCTGATCCTCCTGGCGACGAGCCTCGACCTCCGCGTGGAAGGACGCCCACGCCCCTGCAAGCTCTTCGCGCTGATGGGCGATCTGCACTTCCTCGAGGGCGAGGTGCGCCTCCAAGCCCTCTAGGGAGTCCCTCACTAGGCGGAAGGCGACCTCGCGGTGCCTAGCGCTCCAGTCCCAGCCACTGAGGACCAGGTCTCGGCTTGTGGAGGGCCCAGCCCCGGCGTCGAGGCATGAGAACCTGGCCCCGAAGTGCGCTTGGGGGCTAGGCTGCACTCCGTCCCCGGCTGCGCCGAAAACATCCTCGCCGCCCGCACCAGCCAGGCGCTTGTCCCCTGCAGCGGGACGAGGCGGAGACGGAGGACCTCCCCCGGCAGGTTCGCCAGCGCCTTGTGGCTCATGACCCGCCTCTGCCTCTGGCTGCGCGGGAGGCGTGGGCGCACACGGTGGAGTAACCGCGCGGGCTGGAGTTGGCTCGCGCGGTGGAGTTGGCTCGCGTGGTGGCGTAATCGCGCGAGGCGGACTAGGAGCGTGAGGAGGGGTAGCGACCCTCTCCTCCGGAGCCTCCACCACCATTGTCTTAGGAGGCGGCACAGAGGCCTCTGGGCGAGGCGCGGCCTCCTCCGCCCGAGGCGCAGGCGCATCCTCTTGACGCACCTCCTCAGTTGGGCCTGTGGACGCCGTCTCCACTGGCCTCATGGCCTCTTCAGCCACGGCCTCAGTCATGGCTCTCTTCACATATGTTGCCTTTTGAAGCTTACGGCGCTTCGCAGGAACAAGATCACTAGCAAGAACCAAGAAAACATCTTCAAGAGAGGGTAAAGAGGAAAAGAGCAAGAATCAAGCAACCAAATGCTAGGAACACTTACCCGGACGGCTGGGCGCCGGTGTCAATCCACGCTAAGCCTGGCGAGCGCCAGGAGGGCTTGGCCTAGGCGCCATACCCTCTGGAGGCGCCTCGGCTTTATTCTTGGAGGGGACATCAGAAGGCCTCGCCCCGGACCGGTCCACGACCACCTTGGTGCGGGGCTCGCGCCGCCCCGGCGTGGCCTCCTCATCAGAGGCCTCCTCCTCCTCGTGACGCGAGGGCGCCACCACGAAGGCGTCATCGTCACCTGACAAGATGTCGCAAATTTCGTCATTGAAGGCCCGGGCCTCGAAGAG
Source organism: Poa annua (assembly GCA_026929855.1). Classification (NCBI taxonomy): domain Eukaryota; kingdom Viridiplantae; phylum Streptophyta; class Magnoliopsida; order Poales; family Poaceae; genus Poa; species Poa annua. The sequence continues at coordinate 101,978,487 of CM049427.1, forward strand.
GACATATCCCCTACCATGGCCCGGGCCTCGAAGAGGACACATCCCCTGCCGTCTGCTCCCTCCGCTTCCTGCACCACCGGCACAGGCACATCTTTCCCCGCCTGGCCTGCCGGGGTAAATAGGGGCATCCCCTCCAAGATAGACATGCGCTCGATCATGTTGTACTGTGTAACATCCCAACATTTTATAATATTCAAAAATTACTAAAATTTAAAACTTTTCTTTTTATTAAAATAAAATATTAAATGTATAAGGAAACCAACTATGAAAGACTTCAAACTTGAGTTAATATTTCAAATGTCACAGTTTAAACATTTTATTATCCACTGGTTTTCAAAAACCTTAAAATATAATTTGACAAATATTTTACAAACTACAATCCATTTTATTTTAAGTAAATAGTTACTCATATGAAATTGATTCCAACCACATAGCCATAGCCATTCATAAATTAAAATAATATTTACAAGTGTTCTTTTTTTAAAATATTTAAAACATGGATTATCCAAATAAACATTTCATTAGCTTAAAATGAATTCCATTTATTTTCTACACACAAAATGATTTTTATGAATATGTATTCTATATAAGAAAAGAATTAAATCAAAAATCTTTTCCAAGGTTGTTTATGAAGTTCAAATGATTTATCCTAATATAAAACATAATGTTGATTTTGAAAGAGAATTCAAGCATTGCAAGCATTGCACTCATGCATTCATGAATAAACATCATTTCATCTTGTGGCTTAAATTAAATAAGAGTTTGAAGTTTAATATTTAATGATATGTTTGTTTTGGAAATTATTCCATAAAACATGTTAAATTGTATCTTTCAAAATATTCCAATTTGTTAATTTTTATTTTGGGCAAGAATACTACCAAAAATTTCTAAATTAAATTAACTTTCCAAAACATATTTTTATGAATTTTTCTGAAAAGGTTTGGTTATGATTAAAAATTAATTTTGAATTAAAAGTTGAAAACAGAAAAGGATTTGTCAAAAAAAAAGGGAGAAGAACAGCCGAGCCAACTGGGCCGAAGCCCACCCGCTTTCTCCCGCGCGCGCAGCCGCCAGTAGCCCAGCAGCGGCCCATCTTCCTCCTCCTCTCACTGACGCGCGGGACCCACACGTCATCCCCCTCCTCCCGTATCTCAACAAACAGATCATGAACCGGAGGAGATCGATCCGGAAACGACCACGATTCTTGCGGGATATGATCTCCTGACGCCCCCTATTTAAACCCCACCTCCACCGCCCTCTCCCGCACCCGAAAACCCTAGCTCATCGCCTCCAGGCTGCCCACAATCGTCCCCGCCGTGTCGCCATTGCCGTCGGCGTCTTCGACGATTTCCGGTGAGCTTCGATCGATCTAGCCCTTCTCATCCACCCCCTTAGCTTCCCCTCGATCTTATGCACCTTCCTGACTTGGCGCGGTAGCCTATTGCGCAGCAGAACGAGCCATCCGTCCGTGACCGAAGCTCCCCGCCGCCGTGCGCAACTCCGACGAGGTGTTGCCGAAGAACGAGGAAGCGCCGAGGACCACGAGCACGCCATCGACCTCGCCTGGATCTCCTCTTCATCACGGTACGCTCCGCTAGTCCTTTTAGGTTGTAGATCATCGTAAACGCTCGTCACCGGCGTGTCGCCGCCGCGGGAATTAGGTCACCGGAGTTACTCCGGCGAACCGCGCCACCCGGACTTAGTAGAATAGATCTACCCCTTTAGATCTCGATCCGACGGTTGGAATAGGATGACTTAAACGAAGGGGTATCGGCAAATCAGGGAAGGACACGTGGATGCCCCGTCAGCGCCTCGTCAGCATCCGCGTCAGCGCCAGCGTGTAAATCATTTTCTATTTTTTAATTGGAAGTTTTGCAGATTAGTCCCTGTAATTAAAACATCTATAACTTTTTAACCACAACTCCAAATTTAATAAGTTTTATATATTTGGAAAGCTCTAGACATGTAGATTATTTTAGATCGGCCAAAATTCAAATTTGACTTAGTATAAAATATTCAAATTTCAAAAGGTGATTTTGAGTATATTTGTAATAACTTTAAATCTATAAATCCAAAAATTGCAAATAAATATGTTTTAGAAACTTTAGAGTATTTGTAAATTAATGCTACTGCTATAAAATATTTTTGAGTATTTTTTGAATGAATTCATAGTTGTGTGTTTAATTTGAATAGTTTGACTAATTTTGAAATAACTTTTAATAGAAACATTATTTTTGATTAAATCCAATTGCAATAGATTTAATTAAAAGCTCTCTGTCTATTAACACTAATTATAAAATTTTGTTATAAAAATTTAATCATAGGAAACTTTAATCTTATAATTATTCCTTTTATTATATTTTCCAAAACTAGAAATTAATTAAATTGCATTTATAAATTCATGCATATTTATAAAGAAATCACAAAAGTTATTTTTATGTTTCTTGTGATTTAAAATTTCATTTCATTCATAGCATATTTTATTTCCATAGGAAAACCCCTCTTCATTAGTTGAAGTGCTACACTCAGACACTTAGTAATTTTCAACATGGAGCTAGAAAGCCATTGAAGGACTTAGCCAAAACAAGACTTCAGAAGTATCTCCAAGAAGTAGAAGCACTTAGAAGAAAACAGACTCTGGAAGCATCCTCAAGATGTCAAGCACTTAGAAGAAAAGTGAGAAGAAGTTCAAGAAGGCCAACCTCACTTTTATTCTCTAAGTCTTTGTCTCTGTCTTCTTCTCCTCTGAGACTTCATGAAGACTAAGTAAATCCAAGACCAGCCTCGAGGATACAAGAACCACCAAGTCTGAAGATCAAAACTTCAATCAAGACATCATCAAGGAGAATATTACAAGTCTGGAGATGAAGCCTGGAGGACAACTACATCTTTCTTCTATCTTTTCCCACTTTCCTAATCTCGTCTTTCACATTTGACTTAAACAATTTTGATCATGATATTATCATCTTGAAGTTGTTGGATCCTAGCGGCATAGTGAGATGAAGCGGCCTGGAAACAAACCTTACATGTCCACGTACATGAGACCTGTTCCACAATTTAAGTGGCTGGCCGGGTGTCTGTCTCTCTCACTTTAGTGAATATCCAATTTACAAAGAGTTGATAATAATTGTTGATCACCTCGAAGAATAGAGCTAGTAATTTTCTCTAAGTATTTTGCACATCAAGACTAAGCCATTAGAGTGCTTATTCAAGATGATATAAAACAAAATATTTTATTCAACTTATGACCTTAGCCCTTAGTCCTTTTGGACCAACCTATTTGCCTTGCATAAACTTAAAAGATTTCCATGGCATGAAAAAGCATTTCTAGCCTTAGGAATATTTTGCACATCATGCATAAACATATTTTCCTTAGAAAGTTTTATAAAACTTATTTATTCATCTAGTATGTGTTTGTATGCATTGTGGAGTTGTGCTTGCTGTTGATTGTTGTATTGTTGCTTTTCTATACTGTTAGATTGAACGGAGAGTCCCGAGTATCGTTGAAAAGAGTTGTGAACAACGACAACATTCAAAGGCAAGTGGCACACCTCATCAACTTCCTATTATTTCTATATGCATTAATTAGTGTATTTTATATGCATGAGTAGGATAGTATTGCTATGCTAAACCTGTGTAGAATTCCTTATTCCTGTGTCTAGGTTCCTATGCAATACTTAGTAAAATTATTGATGCTATGCAAATGTTGTTTGGTGAAAATCTAAATTCTACTAAGTTAAGAATGAAACACCTGGGTGGTAAGTGGTTGCATGGTTTATGTTGAGTGGCTACTCAGGTCCATGTCTATGGTTCCTGGAGTATGTACACTTGTGAATGGCCACCAAGGAACCGAGGAATCTGAAGAACTCCGAGTGACGATTGCTTCCAGTGCAGCCATTGCCATATGGGCTCTGGCTTGATCAATTATGTTGCGTGGACTCTCTCCGGCTTGACAAGCAGATGTAGGGGGATGTTAGGTGGAACGGGTCAAGCCAGAGTGGGAGGGAAATGCTTCTGAAAGATCTCGTCTCATTCTCTCCTTTCCTTATCACAAATGGTGTGTAAAGGATACCTTGGGTTGAATGGGTACAATGGTGAAAGTGCACAACCTCTGCAGAGTGTAAAACTAAGTACTTAGCCGTGTCCCCGGTACGGACAATTTGAGCAGCTGATCACTGACGTCAACGGATGATTCCATCATTCCAACTTCAGAAGTAAAATTTGATGGGTGAACAAGGGAAGATGAGATTTATGGTTTTCATGCCATACTCGTCTTGATTTCAAGAAAAGTTTTTTCAAAAGAGTAGGAAAAATTGGCTTTATGCAAATTAGCCTTGAACTCCACCAGCCAAATATGCATATAGGCTTTAGAGTTATTCCATTCAGTGTCCACCATAGTGTCACTTGCCAGACTCCATTTTTAATGGAATCTGACCCACGTTGTTGCAATATTTTCTTATTGCAGATTTGATCAGATGACGAGTGAGGTTTCGTAAAGGTTTCGATTCTACAACCAACATGTTTTCGCCTGTTGCAGCATGAAAGTTATAGAGACTCACTGCTATTGTATTTCCGGTGTGTACTTTTTCAATGCTAGCTTTATGCTATGCAACTTGTATCGAATATTTTGTAAGTCTGGATCATCGATGTAATAAAATTGATACTTTGTTGTGATATTACATCGTAAACTGTGTGTGCAAATGAATCGATCCAGGGATTTGCACTATACACAGGTATCTGCCTTATTTTAAGAGCAGATACGCTACATACTGGTGCAGCGGCCGGCGCATGATGGGGAGCTGGTCCATGGCAGGCACCCCCCGGGTTGATGAAGAGCGCGGACAGGACGTTGTCGACGGCGTCCTTGTTGTTGTCCTCTCGGTGGAGCCGCATCTTGTCTTGAGGGCCTGCGTACATCCACATGGGCACCGAATGCGCCTGGAGGGGAACAATGCGGCGCGTCACAAAGTCCGCAATGATGATTTGTCCCGTGAGGCCCTCCTCGCGAAGGAAGCTCAGGCGGCCCATCAAGCTTGCGATCCGCGCACCGTCGAAGGGCGCCTTGCCCCAGTGGGAGTTCTTCACGGGCGGCACGTCGGGGACCTCGAGGAAGGCGCAGGGCTGCTCCACCCCAACAAAGAACCACCGCTGGCGGAAGTCGTCCACCTTCTTTGTCACCAAAGTGACAGCCTTGCCGTCATTCCACGACATGGGGATGTATACGCTCCTCATGCCGTCCACGATGCGGAACAAGACGCACCCCGAGCGCTCGTTCTTCGTCGTGTTCCGGAGCGCGTATAAGCACCGGAAGAGCCCCAACGTAGGCTCCAGGCCCAAGTACGCCTCACAGAGGTAGACGAACACGGCGAGGATGGGGATGGAGTTGGGGTGGAGATGCAGCAGCTGAATCTGGTAGAAGGCCAGCACCGCCTCCAGGAATGGAGAGAATGGCGGCACCAGCCCGGCGGAGACGTAGCGCTGGAAGACCGGGAAAAACCCTCGCGGGCGTTTCCCGTGCGTAGCCAGCTTGAGCGCGGTAGCGACGTGCTCGTTGGTCCGGTCCGCCACCAGGTCGCGGACCTTGGAGAGCGCCTTGTCGTTGACGCGCACCCCGAGCAGCGCAGCGCCGTGCGCAACCTCGGCTGGCGCCGCCTGAGAAGAGGATTCCGCGGCAGCCTTGCCCTTGTTCTTGGCAGGACTCATCGCCGGAGTTTGGTGGGGTGCTGGAGGCGAAAGGAGGCAAGAGCACTGGGGAGCAGAAGCGGAGAGCTCGACAACGGCGGAGGCTTCTACGAGAAGGAATGGAAACAGCAACAGGCTTATGTCTCTTCAAGGAGCAGTTACCGGGGCGTCATGGGACCCCCACTACGCGCGCCCCAGATCGTGCACGGCCGTTACTCGTCTGAGGGACGCGTGGCTCGGGCCGGCCGGACACTTTGGGCCCACAACACTCCGACTGCGCCCATGGGCTCAATCGCGCCTATCGCTTGCCCGGGGGCTACTGTCGGCCCAGTGAGGACTGGGGTGTGCAGAGCCTGCTCTCCCCAGGCCTCACATGCTATCAGATCAGACGAAACGACTAAGGACCAAGCCACGCTTGGAGAGACCCTCGAGAGGCAGTTCCTCTTGAGGGCCTAAAGAGGGAGCGAAGGCCTGAAGAGGACCAGCGCTTGAACAGACTCTCCTGTTGCTCCACCTGCCTGGAGAGAAATAAACAGAAATTTCGCGGCCAAGGTAGTGCTGCAGGGCGCACATGGCCTCTGCAGTGGCCGCAGAGTGACTCGGTCACTCCATTTGCCATTCTGGTGATAAAGCAGTCAACAAAGTTGCGCCGCCAGCGCCAGGACAGCTGGGACTTTCCTCTCTGGTGATAAAGCGGCTGGACGGCGCAACGCTCCAAGAAGATCGTCATCGTGGGCTCCACCACGATCACTACAACCCCTGCGAGCCGTTCTGTGCGGTCTGCAGCCTGTCGGCCACCGCGCCCAACTTTATCGCCGATGGACCATGTCCATGGAGGATTGAGGAACGGTGGACTCCAACTCCTCCGCGCCACTGCCGTGTGGAAGCCCACCTTGGACGCCCTGCGCAAGGAAGACGCCGGTGGAGCCTATAAAAGGAGGGAGAGCTCCACCGTAGAGAGGGGTCGGCCAATTGCTTGCTAAACACTTGTAAACCCTAGCCTAGCTAGTAGGATAGCCTTCGGCTTGAGGAGGAAGACGACCATTGCGTCCCTCTTCAAGCACGAACTGCCTCAAGAGAGCCCTCTGCAATCTCAGTTGTACTGTAACCTCTACAGTGCAATATAGACAAGCAGGAGTAGCGGTCTTACCTTCTCCTGAGGGCCGTGAACCTAGGTACGGGCCGGTGTCCATCTCTATCGTGGGTGTTCTTCTTCAGGCCCGGCGAGCACCGTCGTCGTGCCTCTCGAGGGTCGCTTGACCTCCGTGTTCAATCCCTCTCCCAAACTTATCTTCAGGGTGTGACTACCCCTGTTCCGTATAGAAGTAGTGTGAGAACAAGCTTCGAAACCTTGTTAACAAATCATTTCTGTATGCACAAAACCATTGAGTGACATATGCAAATAAATAAAAGATCAAACAATCTAGTACATCAAATTCTTTTGCCACTTGAATATAGGAAGCAATCTGGTGACAAGCTTTATAACCTTGTTAAAAAATTCTTCTATATGCATAAGGCCATTTGATGTCTTAAATAATCCTACATTCACATCATTCTATTTGTTTATCTAGCCATAAGACCTGACCAAAGGCAGGTTATCTATACCGTGTACTTTCAGATACATCTGATCATGATCTCTCATGATTTAGTTGTCAGTTCTATGAAATCAATCCAATATGGCCATGTTTTAAACCTAAACATGAAAGTGAATTATTCCTATGTGTATACTCCTTATAGGGTATCACAATGAACATTACAATTATCACTGGACAACAACTTGGTGTTGACCAAGGAATTTTAAAGCACAAAATCATAAAAGTAAATAATTATATCTATCCTTACCTTGGAGTAAGCCATCAAACCATAATTATAATTTAAACATATCATATCTCCATCAACAAATAATAGCAATCCAAATATGAACAAATAAACATATAAAGAAATCGGGATATACCAAATATCCAAAATATAGCAAGGAGGCAAAATATACCAAGTTGAAATAAACACTTTATTCAAAATATAACCTTCCCTGGACCTTCCTGTAAGTTTCTATTCATGAAAAAGGTGAAAAACATTTGACTAGGGGCCTCTGTCAATTGTTCTTGTGGTTTCCGAAATATCAAGGGGTTATTCGCAAAATTCCTTTGCTGTTCTTATCTTCAACCTCGAGCCATAAGGACAGCAGCCGAGCGTGTCGTCGCCTCCGCGATGTCGTACTCCTCCTCTCCATCTCCGTCTCACGCGAGGATAAGGACCTCGAAGGCGTCCTCATCTCTCTCACTCGCTCCCATCTCTCTCTCTCTCTCTCTCTCTCTCTCTCTCTCTGTTTCTCTCTAAAACCTAACCCTAACCTTCTCGGGCCGCCGCCGTGTATCGCCCACTGTACTAGCCACTGGGAAGCTCCGTCGTGATTCCTTCATCCTCCTCGTCGAGCCGTTCGTGCGGAGGAGCTCGCGATGCCTAGTATTTCCTCGTCTTCCTCATCTCCGGCCGGTGGATGCCTCGGACAAGCTCGCCGCCGTATGACCTATTCCCACCTATCCGAGCAGTCCGGAGTACTCGTGGTGAGCTCACGCATCTTCCAGTACCCTCCTTTCATCTCAATTCATCCAGGATTCATTGTTCGCCGTAAGTCAAGTTCGGGCGCCACCGACCATATGGACATTCCGCCACCACCAAATGGTTCGTAGAGACACTCTCCACTACAGTGTAGGTTCCATTCGTGCCAATTTGATATGTATTATCGAATTGATCCTCGGCTCTCAACTCAGTTCATCGCTGATGTCAGCATGACGTCAGCGTCCTAATTTAATTATTTCTGGAAATTAAAATTAGAAATGGATGAGAGTATGACATGTGGGACCCCATGTCAGACTTTTATTCTTTTATGTAAATCATATATGTAATTATAAAAACTCTGACAGGTGGGCCCAACCCTATTTATTAATTTACAAAAAAAATTTAAATTGATTTAAAATTAGAAATTTCATAACTAATTCATATTATATCAAAAAATACAATCTTTATATCAAAATGGTAAGAAAAATAAAATCTAAACAACTATATCATTACAATCTGTATTTGAATAAAACTGAAATAGAATAAAATTTAAAATACAAATCACTTAATCTTTTAAATATGGAGTTAATTTTGAAATGCTATTTTGGAAGCATTTCAAACTTCATTTAAATTGTATCACATGCTTAGCTTTCAATTTTAAAGTGTGTTTTCATAACATGTAATATTCAAATTTAATAATTGCTATTTAAAATAACATGATATTTTAGAAGAAAATAATAACTACTATATCTCATAATTTTGAAATTTAAGTTATAAGCATCTGAAACTAGTTCTACTACCATTTGATGATCATTTGAAAACAAATAAAAATCTCACAACCCTTTGAACTACTAAGTTCCTTTTGCGTAAATGTTTCACAAATATCATTTAGTACATAACTTCCTTTCATTTGTATTATGTGTAAGTAAAATAAGTGGGAAACAATTTAAAGATTTATAACACTAAGATAATGTCGGGTTATGACTCCCTAGAATCGGGAATAGTCACTTCTTGAAGTGTAGTTCGTGAAGGGGATTGAACGCGGAGGTCAAGACCCTCGAGGGGCACGGCGACGTTGCTCGCCGGACGTAGAGACGAAACACCCACGACAGAGTTGGACACCAGCCCGTAACCAGGTTCACGGCCCTCGAGAGGAGGTAAGACCGCTACTCCTGCTTGTCTGCATTGAACTATGGTGGTTCCAGTACAGCAGAGCTTGCCGAGGGCCCCCTTGAGGCAGTTCTTGCCTGGGGAGGGAAGTGATGATCTTCCTCCTCCTCCAACCAGAGGCTATCCTACTCCGCAGCGCTAGGGTTTACAAGTGTTGTAGCAAGCAATTGGCCGCCCTTTGCTACGATGGAGGTCTTGCCCCTTTTATAGGCGCCTCAGCCTCTCTTCTTCTGCTCGGCGTCCGAGGTGGCTCCCACACGGCAGTGGCGTGCAGGAGCAGGAGTCCACCATCGCCGGATCGTCCATGGACGCGGTCCATCGTTGATAAAGTTGGGCGCCGTGGCCGACAGGCGGCCAACCACGCAGTACTGCCCGCAGGGACGGCAGTCTCTGTGGTGGAGTCCGCGATGACGTTCTCTTTGGAGGGTTGCGCCGTCCTTCTGCTTTATCACCAGAGTAGAAGGTCTTGGCAGTCCTGAAGCAGGCGGCACAACTTTATTTACTCCTTTATCATCAAAACGGCAACGAGAGTGCCTGCGTCACCATGTGAGCGTGGATGAGACCATGTGCGCCCCGCCGTACTTCCTTGGCCGCGAGGGATTCTTGTTGACTTCCCTCCAGGCGCGCTGGCGCCTCGGGAGGGTCTTCTGAAGCGAAGGTCCCCGTGAGGCCCTCGCTTCCTCTTCAGGCCCTCGAGGGGAATTGCCTCTCGAGGGTCCCGCCAGGCGGCGAGGCTTGGTCCTTAGTCGTTTTGTCTGATTAGCCCGCGTGCGAGGCCTGGGGGGAGTGGGCTCTTCATACCCAGCCTCCACTGGGCCGACAGTAGCCCCCGGGCCCGCGATGGGCGCGAGTGAGCCCATGGGCACAGGCGGAGCGTCGTGGGCCCATAGTGCCCGGCCGGCCCGAGCCACGCGGCACTCAGACGAGTAACGGTTGCGCACGATCTGGGGCGTGCGTCGTGGGGGTCCCACCACGCCCCGGTAACTGCTCCTCAAGGTCCCCGATGAGCCACCGCTGAAGAACTCCCATTGGGGCAAGGCGACCTTCGACGGCGCGAGGAATGCGAGCTTGATGGGGCGCATGAGTTTCCTTCGCGAGGAGGGACTCACGGGGTTAATCATCGTGGCGGACTTCGTGACGCGCCGCATCGCTCCCCTCCAGGCACACTCGGTGCCCATGTGGATGTACTCGGGGCCGAGTGACAAGATGCGGCTTCATAATGAGGACAACGACAAGGACACCGTCGACACTGTCCTGTCTGCGCTCTTCGTCAACCCGGTGGTGCTTGCTATGGATCAGCTCCCTACGACGCTCCGGCCTCTCCATTAGTACAACATGACGGAGCGCATGGCCATCCTGGAGGGGATGACTCCGTTCACCCCGACAGGCTTGGCGGGGATGAAGGTGTCAATGCCAGCCACGCGAAGAGCGGAGGGGCGGACTTTGCCTCGGCTTCAGGAGATGGTCTTGGTGAGGAGGAGGCCACAGCAGGGGAGGTGTCTTCTTCGAGGGCCGGGCCATTCACTGACGAGGTTTTTGACATCTCGTCAGGCGATGACGATGCCTTCGTGGTGGCTCCCTCGTGCCCCGTGGAGGAGGACGCTGGGGAGGGGGAGGCCTCCGGCGCGGAGACCTCTCCGGGAAGGCGCGGGCCTCGCACCAAGGCCGATGTGGACCGCTCTGGCGTGAGGCCATCCGACGTCCCTTCCAAAAGGAAAGCGGTGACGTCTCCTGAGGGGTCAGGCGCCAAGACCATGCCCTCCTGGCGCTCGCCAGGCCTGGCGTGGGTTGATGCCGGCGCTCCTCCGTCGGGGTGAGTGTTCATGACGCTTGGTCGTTTTGATTCTTGTTCTCTCTTCACATTGCATTTTCTTGAAGGTATTTTCTTGGGTTTTTGCCAGTGATGTTGTGCATGCGAAGCGCCGTAGGCTTCGCAAGGCTGCTGAAGTGAAGAGAGCCACGACTGAGGTCGTGGCTGACGAGGCCAAGGCCACGAGGTCCGTGGAGACGGCCTCCACAGGCCCCACTGAGGGGGTGCCTCAAGAGGAGGCGGCAGCGCCTTAGGCGGAGGCGGCAGAGCCTCAGGCGGAGGAGGACGCGCCTTGCCCAGAGGCACCTACACCGCCCCCCGAGCCAATGGTGGTGGAAAACATGGAGGAGAGGGCCTCTTCTCCACCTCGCGCTCCTACTCCCCCTCGCGCGGTCACGCCTCCGCGCGAGGCAACTCCGTCGCACGAGCCAACGCCGCCGCGCGTGTCGACGCCACTGCGTGCGCCCACTCCGTCGTGCGCGCCCACGGCTCCCGTGCAGCCTGCGACGGAAGCGAGCGAGGCACCAGCGGGCATGGGCGTGTCCGCAGAAGGAGGTGCTTCCTCGCCTCCTCGTCCAGCTGGAGGTGATGAGCGCCCTACTGTCGCGGGCGCCAAAGAGGACGTTGGCGCGGACGGGGGTGGAGCCCAGGCTAGCCCCCGAGCTCTCCCCGAGGTCAAGCTCTCGGGGCTCGACACCGAAGCTGGGCCCTCCTCAAGCCAGGAGCTGGTCCTTCGAGGCTGGGACTGGAGCGCGGGGCGCCGCGAGGTCGCCTTTGGCCTCGTGAGGGAGTCCCTGGAGGGCTTGGAGGCGCACCTTGCCCTTGGGGACATACGGCTCGCCCAGCAGTGGGAGGAGCTCACGAAGTCGTGGGCGTCCTTTCATGCGGCGGTCGAGGCGCGCCGGCACGAGGACTTGGCGCTGCAGGCCGCACGCGAGGAGGCCACCCGCTTCGCCAGGGAGATTCGCGAGGGGGCCATTCGCGACGCTGCAGAACGTCTCGCGCCCCTCCAAGAGGAACGTGATGCTGCTGCCGAGTTCCTGCGCGAAGCCACGGCCGAGCGCGAGGCAATGGAGGGCGCGCTGGCGCAGAAGCGACGCGAGCTGGGCCAACTGGAGGCCCAGCTGCTAACCGGCCACCAGGCCGCGCAGGCAACCCTGGAGGGGGACCGTAAGGGCCTTGTCGAGCGTGAGCAGCAGCTGGCCCTCAAGGAGAAGGAACTGCAGCAGCACGACAACCAACGGCTTCAGGCAGAGCAGGACCTAGCCACCCAGCGCGAGGAACTAGAGGCGCGCGAAGGAGACCTAGCCCAGGTGCTCTCGAAGTACGACGAGAACGTCGCTGCCCAGAAGCTTGCTTATGAACGCTTCGAGCGGCGGTTCGCCGAGAAGAAGAAGGAGGCGGAGGATGCCCTTGCGGAGCGCGAGAAGCAGTTCCGGCTGGCCAAATCTCAGGAGAACCGTGACTTGACTCAGAAGCAGGAGGACCGCTTCAAGGCCAGGCATGCCCAGATGCTCAGCGGATCGCTGAGCTCGAGAAGGCCAACTCCAAGCTGGAGGCCCGCCTCAAGCGCGCAGAGGATGGTCGCCGCCGAGTGGAGGAGGCCCGCACCGAGGCAGTTCATGACTTCAACTCCTTGGCCAAGGATGTGGAGGACAGGTGGCTCCCGCGATGGAGCGGGCGGCGGAGGCGACGGACTCTGCCCAGGCGACCCGCGCGCTTACGAAGCAGCGCGAGCGCATGTTCGAGGCGCTAGTCGCTCGGGGCAATGTGCTCGCTGCGCAGCTAGGCGCGGACGCGCCGCACACCAAGGTCCGAGGCCGTGGCGATGCTGCCATGTACATGGTCTACTTTGACCAGCTCTTCACGGCCCTCGAGGGCCCTGTCGTCGAGCTTCACGAGATGATCGAGGATGAGAGCCGGCAGCTCCTGGGGGTGGTCGTCGATCGTATCTTCACCAACCAAAGGATCCTCACGCTAGGCTTCGACCTCTCCACCGTGACGGAGGCCGCCCAAGGCAAGGATGCGCACAGGGTCTCCAACTCCCTCCGCGAGCAAGTCGACGCTTTCTGCAACCGCTTCAGGCGTGCGGAGGCTGCGGCGGAAGACAGTGAGGAGGAGGCCGCCTCTGCCGAGACCGAGGAGGGTGCCGTGGAGGAGGTCCAAGACGACGACACCTCCGCCTGAGCCACACGTCATTGCGCCTGCGTGCGCTTGTATCTGAAACAACCTTATGTTTAGACATTTGTGATCTTTTGGCCTGTAATATACTCTTATTTGCCATTTGCTTTTAGCTTGCTTGCCCCTCGAGAGGTCTCTTTGGACTCATCTTCATATCTATTTGTTCTCTGCGTCGGTAGGACCCATCTCTTCGTGCCATAACTCCGCCACTTCGGTATGTAGGAGTAATGACTCCACAAGGCCGGGGGGGGGGGGGGGTTAGGCCTAGGAGAGGTAAGAGCTCTGAGTCGCGATGCTCAAGTGCCCCCCATAGACGTGCGAGTAGTCCATGAAGCGTAAGGGAAAGCGAAGTCGCTTGAGGGGAAAATGTGCGCTAGAGGAGAAAACGCTCTCAAGGCGTGGGTGCCAGACTTAGCTTCTCGAGGTTTTTGCTCTGTAGAGGATTTTTGCCTGGCGAGGAGGTCCTCTTGAGGGATCGTTCCCGGATGCCTCCTCAGGCCTGCGGGGGGCATTTCTTCCATGTAGATGTTAGAGGGGCGAACCCAAACGCTGGAACACGGTACAAGGGACTTGTGTGCGCTTATAGGTCCCCTCAGGCGTTCCTCACGAGGAGAGTAAGTACGAAAGTCCTCTGTAGAGATGGCGTGTTTGTGGGATCTTGCCCTCCAGCCAGAGGTCGGATCCTTGGATTTTGAAGTGCTGCAGGTGTGTCATTTGAGCCACTGGCACCGTACTCAGCCCCCGCTCGTGAGGTACGCATGTGGAGAGATATAAGTTCACATTTCAACAAAGTAAGTTGTAAATAAAACTCACCACCGTATATTACATAGCGGCGCCGTGGCGCTAAGTTCATTTGGGAACGAAATTGTCTCATTATGCTTGGGGTGGCCAAGTTAATGTTTTGACCATGTCGAGGCATGGGGACCACCCATTAGAGGCAGAGACTCTCAACGGCCTAAGGTGGCTCGTTACATGGAGAGCTCGGAGAGTTGACCCTCGAGAGAAGCCTTTGGAGCTTGGAGGTTTATTCCGTGAGCTTTTAACCTCTAGAGACAAAAAGTGCTTGGAGGTTGAGCCGTAAGCTGCCTCTTCCGCCAGATGTCTTGACGTGACAATGATCATGGGCGTGACGATGATCACGTTCTGCGTTTGTTCCTTCTGGAGACAAAAAATTCCGTGAGGTTTAAGCCATGAGCTTTTAACCTCTGGAGACAAAAAATGCTTGGAGGTTGAGCCGTAAGCTGCCTCTTCCACCAGATGTCTTGACGTGACAATGATCACGGGCGTGACGATGATCACGGTTGAACTTGCGTAGGTGCATGATGTTCCATGGATTCTTGACGAGGATGTCGTCTTGAGTTTTGAGGCAAGCCGCGCTAGGCCTGGCGATGTGGGTGACCCTGTAGGGACCTTCCCACATCGGGGACAGCTTGTGGAGTCCTTCCCTGGAGAGGATTCGCCTGAGGACGAGATCGCCTGCCTCCAGGGTACGCGAGCGCACGTTGCGGCTGTGGTAGCGTCTCCGGTCCTGCTGGTATTTGGCCGCCCGGAGGGCATCGCGGTGTCGTAGTCCCTCAAGGAGCAGCAGGTCGTCGTTGGGAGGTCCTCTTGCTGGTCCTCGTTAAAGGCAAGGACCCGCGGGGATCCATGCTTTATCTCTGTGGGGAGGACTGCTTCGGCTCCATAGACGCGGGTGAACTGTGTTTCCCCCGTAGGCATGGGTGGCGTTGTGCAAATGGACTAGAGCTCCGAAGGGAGCTCGTTGATCCAGCCCTTGCCGTGGCCTTTGAGGATGTGAAAGGTCCCGGTCTTTAGGCCCTTAAGGACTTCTGCGTTTGCTCGCTCAGCCTGTCCGGTGCTCTGCGGATGCCCATTCTTTCGCAGAAAGCTCTGAAGATGCCACTGGTGAATTGCGAGCTATTGTCGGTGATGATGCGGTTAGGGACTCCGAAGCGGCAGACCAGGCCTCTGATGAATTTCGCCGCCGCGCCTGCTGTGATTGTGGGCGTAGCCTCCACTTCGGGCCACTTAGTGAACTTGTCGATGGCCACGAAGAGGTAGCAATATCCTCCTTGCGCTGTTGGGAAATGTCCCAGGATGTCCAGCCCCCAGACCGCGAATGCCCAGGAGAGCGGAATTGTCTGTAGCCCCAGCGTAGGATGGTGGATTTGCTTGGCGAGGAATTGGCAGGCTTCACATGCTTGGACGATGTCCACTGCATCCTGAAGTGCTTGAGGCCCGTAGAAGCCGCTCCTGAAGACTTTGCCTGCTAGGGTGCGAGCGCACTAATGGTGGCCGCATTCCCCGCTGTGGATGTCCTTGATCAGCATTTTGCCTTCTTCAGGAGGAACGCATTTGAGTGCAGTGCCGTTTGGGCGCTTGCGGTAGAGATTCCGTTCTAGGATTTTGTAAGATTTTGCTTGGCGGGCGATTCGCTCCGCTTCAACATCTTCCTCGGGAAGGATCCCTTTGTCGAGGTAGCCTTTGATCTCGACAATCCATCCTGCTTCTTGATGCGCCGCTGTGAGCAACATATGCTCCCGTGTAGGGGGCCCGCAATCTGGAGCCCCGTTGCAGGCAGTGGTAGGAGCGCTTTGTCTGTGCTTGCGGGCATGGCCTCTTGAGGCTGTTTTATGGATGCCTTGACGAGTCTTTCTTCAAAGACGCCTGGCGGCTGAGCTGCCTCTTTGATGCGCGCTTGGCGATGTTATCAGCCTCTTGGTTCTCCTTTCCTGGGATGTGCATGAGCTCCATTCCCCTGAAGTGCTTCTCAAGCCTACGGACCTCTTCAAGGTATGAGGCCATGTGGTCGTCCTTAGGCTTATAGCTTTTGTTGGAGAAGTTGACGAGCAGCTGGGAGTCGCCCTTGATGAGTAGATGCTTGATGCCTAGGGCGATTACGGCGCGTAGACCAGCAAGCAGACCTTCGTACTCAGTGATATTGTTGGAGATCTTGTCGATTCCTAAGCACAGCTGGACCGCGCAATATAGCTTGTCTCCTTTTGGTGAGATAAGGACCACACCAGCCCCACCGCGGCGACAAGCGAAAGCTCCGTCGAACTTCATGGTCCAGTGGCTGGGCATTTTATCTCCAAAGGGCTCTTGTTCTACTCCCAAAGGCTCTTCAGGGGTTGGGTCAGTCCATTCGGCGACGAAGTCTGCCAGCGCTCTTCCTTTGATTACCCTTGTGGTATCGAAGCACAAATTGAATGGATGTAGCTCTATATTCCATCCTGCGACACGATCTATGGCATTTGGGTTGCGCAGGATTTGCTCCAGGGGAAAAGAGGTAACCACCTTGATGGGGTGCCCCTGGAAGTAGTGTCGCAGCTTTCTTGAGGCGATGAGGAGTGCGAGGAGGAGCTTCTGCTGCCTCGTATACCGCTCACGAGCAACGCGCAGTACTGTGCTGACGAAGTAGACAGGATGCTCGACAAGGGTAGTCTGTGTAGCCTTGGTGTCTTCTGCCTGAAGGGGCTCCGCTAGGCCCTCAAGGGGGTTGGCCTCTGGAGGCTTGTCCTGACCCTCGAGGGAGTTGGCCTGTGGAGGCTTTTTGGGATCCTCGAGGGGGTTGGCCTGTGGGGGCTCTTCAGACTCCCTGGGGGGATCTTTTTGCAGCGGTTGACTTGGGAAGGGCCTCTCCTATGGCTTTGGGCCTGGCGGTGGGTTTGTGAGGCCTGCCCTTTCGTCGAGCTCTTCCTCAGGAGGTTTTCGCTTTGGAGTGGTTGCACTCTTCTTGTGGGGTATTGGCTCTTCCCTTTCTACCACAAGGACGGCACTGGCGGTGTGTGGAGTTGCTGATAGATACAACTTCAGGTGCTCGCCTGTCCTTGGGACGACTATTACTGGTGGGCTGGCTAGGTACCTCTTCAAGTCCTCAAACACCTTTTCCGCTTCAGGTGTCACTTGAAAGTGCATGTTCTTTTCATGATCTTGAAGAACGACAAGCTGGCCATGCAGCCTGTTAGGCGTTGCATGTCCTTGAGCCTGCGTGGAGGTTGCATGTCCTCTATGACCTTGATTTTGTCAGGGTTTGCCTCTATGCCCTGATGGGACCCGAGGAACCCAAGAAATTTGCCTGAAGGCACTCCAAAGACGCACTTGGCGAGGTTGAGCTTGATATTCACCTTGCGCAGGCTGGCGAAAGTCTCTTCGAGGTCCCTGAGGAGAGTGTTTCCCTCTCGGAATTTTACGACAATGTCATCGACATATTCCTCGGCGTTTTTCCCCATTTGCTCGCCAAGCGCTATCCTCATTAGCCTCTGGAAAGTGGCTCCGGCGTTTTTTTAGGCCGAAAGGCATGCAGACATAGCAATACACACCTCAAGGGTTGAGGAAAGCCGTCTTCTCCTCATCTTCCTTAGCCATTTTTATCTGATGATAACCAGAGAAAGCATCGAGGAAGAAGAGGAGCTCACAGCCTGCCGAGGAAGAAGAGGAGGTCCACGATCTGGTCGATTCTTGGCATGGGATAAGGGTCCTTGGGGCAGGCCTTGTTTACATCAGTGTAGTCGATGCAGAGGCGTCCTCCTCCGGCGGGTTTTGGTACTACCACGCCGTTGGAGAGCCAAGTAGGGTGCGCGACTTCGCGGACGACCTTTGCCGCTTTGAGCTTCTCGACGTCTTTGACGATGAATTCTTGCTTCTCGGGGGCCTTTTTTCTTGCTTTTTCCTTGGCGGGGCGCGCGTTTGGACACACGGCTAAGTGGTGCTCGATCACCTCCCTCGGTACACCAGACATATCTGACGGTGTCCACGCGAACATGTCAGAGTTTGCCTGGAGGAAGGCGACGAGCGTGCTTTCCTATTTGGGAGGCAGCGCGGCGCCAATGGTGACGCTAGCCCCCGAGCCCTCAGCCCCCGAGTTGCTGGAGCTTAGAGAGACTTTCTTTGTAGCGGCTGGCTCCTGGGAGAACAACTGCTTCTTCTTCTTGGGTCTCTCGAGAGGCTCCATGTCCTCGTCTGCGGGGAATGCCATGGCGGCGGCCTTGTAGGCCGTCTCGACAGCGCGCGTAGCATCCAGGACATGTCCACGGAAGGTGATTGTGCCAGCGCTACCGGGGATCTTGACCATGTTGTAAGCATGATGCGTGACAGCCATGAATTTCGCGAGCTGGGGTAGCCGAGGATGGCATTATACGGCAGGCCGATGTGCGCAACGACTTGGTGCGGTAATTTTCCTTGCTTCCGAAGGTGACGTCGAGCCTGACCTGCCCTAGAGGCTCGATCGAGCCGCTGGTGACTCCCGTGAAGGGCGTAGAGGGCATGAGCCTCTCGTAGGTCACTTGAAGCGCTTCGAACGTATCTGTGGAGATAACATTCAGGCCTGCTCCACCATCAATGCGTGTCTTGGAGACAGCAACGTTGTCAATGGTGGGGCTGCAGACCAGCGGGAGGGTTCCAACAGCCTTGGTGGACTTGGGGTAGTGCTGAGCGTCGAAGGCGATGGTGTACTGCGACCACTTGAGGGGCCTGGAGGTCTCGGTGCTAGGGAGGGCAGCATTGAGTTCACGGGCGAACTGCTTGAACTGATTGTTCGACTTTGGCGCCTGCGCCCCACCGAGCATGCAGGCGATGGTGCCTCTTGGGGCTTGGTAGCCACCGTTCTCCTCGTCAGGGAGATTGCCATTCTTCTCTGCAGCATTGGCCTGGTTGCTAGATGGGTTCTGGTAGCCGCTCTTGCGCCAGCTCCCGCGGTAGCCACGACCTCGACCACGACCGCCACTGCCTTCTGCTTTCTCACGCTCTTTGCTCAACCTCTTGAGGTCGAAGCAAGTCTCGGTAGAGTGACCGCGCCTGTTGTGGTAGATGCAGAATGGGCGGTGGTCATCTTTCCTCTCTCCAGGCTCGGGAGAGTCCCTGCGGGTGCCCTTTGCATCAGGCTCTGCCGCGAGAACCACAGTGGCCTTGCGCTTGGGCTCCTCCTTCTTCTTCTGGCTCCTGGACCCCTCAGCGTGCTCGTCCCCTCTCGAGGACATTTTGACGAAAAGGACTCCCTCTTCAGCCTTGGCGCACTTGTCCGCCAGGTTGAACAGCTTCACCACAGAGGTGAGCTTTTCGTGGATACCCAGCTTCTCGAGCATCCTGCTATTTGTGACGCCCTCGCGGAAGGCGGCAATGACTTGGGTGTCAGGGATGTTCGGGATCTTGTTGCGCACTTGGCTGAAGCGCTGGATGTACTTGCGGAGAGTCTCATCCTTCTTCTGGACCATAGCGCGTAGGTCGTTGTGGGTGAGGGCGCGCTCGTACGTCCCTTTGAAGTTGGAGACGAACTGCTTGCAGAGCTCCTCCCAAGAGTTCACAGAGTCCTCGGGGAGGTTCAGGAGCCACGACAGCGCAGAGTCGCGAAGCGCGTGGGAGAACCAGTTGGCCATGACCTTGTCGTCTCCACCTGCAGCTTGGATGGAGGTGGTGTAGAGCTACAGGAACTCGATGGGGTTGCTGGAGCCGTCGTAGCCCTTGGGGAGAGTCGGCCTGAACTTCGGGGGCCAGACCACGCGACGCAGGGAGCTGGTGAACGTCATGCAATCGGTGGTGTACGTGGCGACTCCGTGCTGCGGCGCGCTGCGGTTCTGCTGGCCCTCCTGGCCGATCTCTTCCACGAGACTGTTTTGGCGGTTGCGCTGGAGCTCCATCCCCACACGAGCGTCGGGCGCGTGGCGAGGACGCGTGCGAGGCAACCTTCAGCGTCGCAGCCGGTGCAGGTCCTGGCGGAGGCGGAGGCGTGTCTGTTGTGACCGTGCATGTAGCGCCCCAACTCTTATTAAAGTTGGAACACCTGTGTTATGTGCTAGTCCCTTTATCACTGCCAGCACCACAGTACAAAATATATAGTACCATTGCATAAGTATTAAACTGCTACAACGAGATCCAAAAATAATAGCTAAGTATAGCTTTATTACAAGTTGCATAGCCATGAAGCTAGCTAAAATTCAGAGTTCACAACAAAAGCGAATAACAATGAGCCTCATCTTCAAGCATGCGCCACAGGCAGACATGTTGGGTGTAGACTCGAGTCCAATCTTATTCATCATCAAATTACCTGCACATTTGAATATGCAGCCCCCGAAGAAAGTCAATACAATGATGTATTGGCAAGTGACTATGGTAGATATAAAATGACAAGTCTAAAATCTATATGCATATTTGGCTTGGTGGGGTTGGAGGCTATTTTGCAGAAAGCAAGTTTTCTCCTATCTTTTGTAAAACACTTTTATTTCTCAAAGACTTGGCGCCTAGGGATAAAGCCCAAGTGCACCAACAATTCTTTCTTTAGTCAAATTTTACTTTATCAAAAACAGTGTTGAGATTCTTCCGCCCATCCTTGTCCAGCTGCTCGAAGTAGTCCATTTCCGGGGACACGGCTAAGTACTCAGATTGTCGAATCTGCAGAGGTTGTGCACTTTCACCTTTAGACTCAATTAACCCAAACATCCTATACACGCGGAGTGTATTAAGGAAAGGAGAGAACTGAGACAAGAACTTTCAGAAGAATAATGCAACCATACTAGCAAGACCCGTTCCACCTACCAACTCTACATCTGCTTGTCAAGCTGACAGGTTGCACCCTCACAACTTAATTATTCTAGACAGAGTCCATTGTCAAAAGGCTGCACGGGAAGCTTCTAAACTTGGAGGGACTTAGTAATCTCTTCATTCGTGGGTGGCCGTCCACAAGTGCGCACTTCTGGGTAACAACCACCATGCTCATGGCCCTAAGTAGAATAGACATTCATCCTAGGCGACGACAACCACAAGCATAGTCCCAAAAGCCACTCAACATAAACCATAACAGCCAATTCCACCCAGATGTGCATTTCAATTTTAACACATAGAAACATTTCTATAACATGGTATATAAACACTTTTATAGCATAGCTAAGCAACTAATAAAACTTTTCATGGCTGCATAGGAAAAAGGGTAACTACACACTACTAGGACATTTGCAAAGTATAAACTAACTTAGCATTATAAAATAATTCCAAAAATTCCTATCATCCATACTACTCAAAAAAAACTACTAATGCATATAGAAAATATTGGGTATAATATGAATGTCACTTGCCTTGGTAGCAGGAGGAGCAAGCACATCAAGAATAACAATCACAAGCAAGTCCTTCCTCTTCTTCACAATCTAGCACAAGCAATAAATAAAATAAATACCAACACAATATCATCACAACACCAAACATAAATATGTATGCATGCATGATATGCTATGAGTATAACAAGACACACTTATTAATAATTTTTATCTTCTGTTATTAAATGTATGAAATGCAATTTCTAGAAATTTCTTATTTTATTTATAAATTAAATAATTGAAAACAATATAGCAAAACTTGATTTCTATAATTACAACTTTTATTGTTTTATGAAAGTTTTCAAATAAGACATATATTAATATTTCTGGACAGAGGGAAATAATACAACACTAAAACAATTAAATTTATTTACAAAAAAAAATTATTATTTAAGTTATCATTTTAATAGCCGAAATACTCCATGGATAATTACACAAATTATAATTTGTCAAAAGGAAAAACTAATGATGTAGAAATAAACTACACTAGCAGGGCTATCCGTGGATATAAAATTTATCAAATTTGAACTTACAGATCGAAAGTTATGAATTTTCTAAGTTTTGCATATTTTCTGTTTTATTTATAAAAATTCCTGCGAAAAAGAAATAACAGGGGCTACGTGGCGTGTTCTTATTGGACAAAAACGGTTCGACGCGGATCGCGGCGCGAGCCGTCCGATCTAATTAGAATTGGACGCGCGAGATCACATCGATCTAGATCCGTTGGATCTAGATCTAACAGTCCACACACAAAGGGTCAAAAGCGGGCGGCGCGGTCGCCGGAGCTCACCCGACCGCGGCGGCGCCACGGCCTGCGTTGTGTGCTCTCGCGTTCTAGAGGGCTACGGGACGAGCGAATCTTACCGAGGCATAGAGTCAAAGTCAATGGCGTAGTGGTGGTCGTCGGCGTTGTCCTCCCTTCCTCGTATAGCTCGCCGGAGTTGCTTGCGGCGGCGGTTCCTCTCGGGCGCGGATGAAGCCGGTGGCTCGCTGCGAAACAAGGCACGAGACCGTGTCAAAAAGAAGCGGAAGGACGAAAGAAAGCGAGGGGAGGAGATGGGAGGGTCCAGGATGACCGGGGTGCACCGTACGGTGATCTTCTCGCCGACGGAAATGGCGGCAGCGGAAACACGATCCTGAGCGCACTGGCGGTGGAACAGCTAGGGTTTTGGGCGCGGGGAGATGCGGCGGAGGTGGGGGTTTAAGTAGGGGGTGCGGGGGAGCAAACCACGCGCTGAATCCGCTCGGAAATCTCGACCGGATCTGATTTGAAACGAGCGTGATCTCCGGCGGGAGGTAGACGTAGCTGACAGGTGGGCCCCACCTATCAGCGAGAGGAGGGGGAGAGAAGGGCTGCGCGGGCTGGTCGGGCCGTTTTCGGACGCGCGCGCGGTAGATAATAAACGGGCCGGCCCGAACTCCTATTCTTTTAAATAAAATTGAAATCTGTTTTCAAATACTGATTTCAAACATGATTTTTAAACCTATTCAAAACATTTCAGAAAATTCATAAAAATATGTTTTGGAAAGGTTATTAAAAATGGAACTTTTTAACATTATACTTGCCCATAAATAATTTGGTAAAAAATATATTTATTAAAGGAGTTTAAATAAACACTTTATGGAATTATAGATTATTTAAACTTATAATTGAAGTTTTATTTATTATTTTTGTGATATAGTTTTATGCCAAATGATGAATGATGCATGGATGCAAAGTTTTAAATTTTTGCAAATTTTGGGATGTTACAGTGCCCGCGAGAGAGGGGTGCATGTTGGACTGCGACGGAGCGGGGCGCGTCGTGGCGATGCCGACGAGGTGGCTGAGGCGCTCCAGCCACTGCTTGTGGGCCTCAGCGGTGGGCTGGTAGCAGAGAAGTTCCTGCGCAATGAGCAACGCGGTGTGAGGCGCGGGGTCTGTCCTGCCAGGGCCGGAGCTGCTCGGGCGCCGCGTCGGGTGTGACGACTGCGCGTCCTCCTGGTGCTCGGAGTTGTGCTTGGGCTCCTCCGCATGAGGGCCCGAGTGGGCGCGCTCTTCACGGCGGGGTCGGCCCCGTCGTGCGCGAGGGGCCGTGGCGCCTGGCGGGGCGCGCGCTCCTTCAGGTGCGCGTCGGTTGACGCGGGCGGCGCGGGTAGCGCTGGTGTTCGCCATGGCGCGGAGGCGGCTCGAAGGTCGTTGACGCGCCTCAATCCCCTACCTGGCGCGCCAAATGTCGGGTTATGACTCCCTAGAATCGGGGATAGTCACTTCCTGAAGTGTAGTTCGTGAAGGGGATTGAACGCGGAGGTCAAGACCCTCGAGGGGCATGTCGACGTTGCTCGCCGAACCTGGAGACGAAACACCCACGACAGAGTTTGACACCAGCCCGTACCCAGGTTCACGGCCCTCGAGAGGAGGTAAGACCGCTACTCCTGCTTGTCTGTATTGAACTATGGTGGTTACAGTACAGCAGTGCTTGCCGAGGGCCCCCTTGAGGCAGTTCTTGCCTGGGGAGGGAAGCGATGATCTTCCTCCTCCTCCAACCAGAGGCTATCCTACTCAGCAGCGCTAGGGTTTACAGGTGTGGTAGCAAGCAATTGGCTGCCCTTTGCAACGATGGAGGTCTTGCCCCTTTTATAGGCGCCTCAGGTGCTCTTCTTCTGCTCGGCGTCCGAGGTGGTGCCCATACGGCAGTGGCGTGCAGGAGTAGGAGTCCACCACCGCCGGATCGTCCATGGACGCGGTCCATTATCGATAAGGTTGGGCGCCGTGGCCGGCCGCGCAGTACTGAACGGCAATCTCTGTGGTGGAGCCCGCGATGATGTTATCTTTGGAGGGTTGCGCCGTCCATCTTCTTTATCACCAGAGTAGAAGGTCTTGGCAGTCTTGGAGCAGGCGGCGCAACTTTATTGACTGCTTTATCATCAAAACGGCAACGAGAGTGCATGCGTCACCATGTGAGCGTGGCAGAGGCCATGTGCGCCCCGCTGTACTTCCTTGGCCGCGACGTTTCCCCACAGGCCTGGGGAGGCCTGTGGAGGGATTCCTGTTGACTTCCATCCAGGCGCGCTGGCGCCTCGGGAGGGTCTCCAGAAGCGAAGGTCCCCGTGAGGCCCTCGCTTCCTCTTCAGGCCCTCGAGGGGAATTGCCTCTCGAGGGTCCCGCCAGGCGGCGAGGCTTGGTCCTTAGTCATTTTGTCTGATTATCCCGCGTGCGAGGCCTGGGGGAGTGGGCTCTTCATACCCCAGTCTCCACTGGGCCGACAGATAACGATGTAACTTGTTATATTCAAAGATATTCATTCACAAGAAACTAAGATTAGTTGAGTTAGTAAGTGCTTACTTGAATTAAGAATGTGTCCACAATGCAAAGTCTTGGTAAAACACACAAAAAGAATAATGTTATAGGCTCTCTCTTAACCATGTGATATGATATCAACAATGTTAGACATTATTTCTGTTCTTCAAAAGTTATTCTTTTTGCCGTCATGTAATATAACACTAGCTCTCTACTTAATTAAAGTTAATACATGTTTTCTACCAACAAAAGATGAGCACAACCTAAAACAATCATTGAATGTAATATGTTGTTTTACTTTACTCTTATGCTTAATATGATACATGAACATTAATGTTAAACAACTCATCTTGCTTGTGAAGTAAACTTCAAGACAAAACAACTCTATATGAAATCACCCAACCCAAGCAACACACAATCATCGAGAGTGAGATATTGGGTACTTTGCGATGCATCTCAAACTTATGCATTAAGCATGTTGCTTCTTTATACATTAGTCCTTACCGGACCAATGATGTTGTTTTCAGACTTCTCGGAGTTATATTATATCGAAGACCTTGGCTGCATAATCTTGCAGACAAAAAGGCAAGTTCATCCCTTTTATTCATGTCCTCTTGAAGTATTTGTTAAGAAACTATTTTCAAAATATTAGTATTGCATATCCACAAAAAGGGCAGAAACTTATTTTATAATAATATGACTATGGTTATCCACCTGTGAGGTGGTAATCTCATATGGTTGGCAGATGGGACCACGGTAAAAATGATGTGGTGGAGGCCCCATTTGCACGGGAAAGTATCATCTAGGACTTAACAACAAATGTCGCCAGTGATTCTTGCGCCATATATTATGTGCTACCATAAGACTTGGAATGGGATGGGAAAGTCATATGTGATCTTCTTCCATTCGCATGTCAACGGGCAGCCAAGACCGTACGATGTATGTTCTTACTAGACTACATGCACATGGGTGGGATCCCTTAATACCCACGGGCTCTGGTGTCTATGATGGGCTGCAAGGGGAGCCTAGATTGTCTTGCCTTATGATAGTGGCGGATATCAGGGGTAAACCATGATAGTTCTACCTTGCGGGGTAGAATATCGCCTGAGAAGTTCTATCTTGCGGGATAGAGTGCCAGGGGTGTACCTGCTTGCAGTAATGGGTGGGCATGCGGGGAGGTGGAGAAGCACGGTGAATGGCTTGGATCAATTGACTGGGCCCCACACCATAGGAAGTGCGGACGGGAAAGATTTCGCCCGGTTGTGCAACAAGGCTTTGATCTCTTATGGGTAAAGCAGCGCACCTCTGCAGAGTGTATAAATATGACATGTTACTCCACATTCCAGGACGGAACGACGAACGCAGCAGGAAAGGAGGCTCCTCAAAGCCCTAGCCCTGTGACTCCTGACGAGTATAGTCTTCAGAATAAAAGCAACCTTTTGAAGAAATGTTTTTCGGAAACTTGTATTAGCCTACGACAATCTATTGTCCGTGGCTGTGTTTATACATCAAACTTCCCACCTTATATATATTGAACTTGCTGGGTAACGCTGTTACTCACCTTGCCTTTTAAACCCCTTCTTAGACGTGAAGGACCACGTGAAGGCAACACTTTAGGCTATGAAGACTCCGATGGCGGACAAACTCAAGATACCAAAGAAGGAAACTACAACAAGTTGAAGCAATCCAGAGAAGACGGAGGACAAATGAAGGCGTAGTATAGAAGAGGACATATTCCTAGTCAAAGAATCTATCTCTGTTGGCGTTGCTATAGCGCAATCGCAAGCCTGGCAGTATTAGCAGTAGGCTTAGTATAGGTTAGTAACTCCGAGATTTTTCATTTAATCTTTTATTAGGGTCTTGTCTCATTGTCTCGAGGAGGTTCTAAAGATCTGTTATTTTGGATCTTCTGTTTGTAATCTATAGTCATGCCTTGGACCTGCGATGTTTTTGTTGTACCACTCTGATGACGTAACACTGGTGGACGGTGATCCATTGGTGCTATGTCAACGACTATATCATACTACACCATGCAGTGGTATGCTGGGTCACCAAAATAATATTGCTTTATGAGTTAATTCTTATGCAAATCTTATTGATGCTTGTTTGAAAGTACTATTCCTGAAAAGTTTTTACTTATATGATGCAGTTATTTACTCCTTGTCTATTTGTTTGCAAAATATAGATCGTTGCCTTGAGTCATTTCATTCATAACATGAGCCTTACAATATTATATGATCAAGATTGTGTGAAAGCATGTCACTTCACAAATTATTCTTTCATTGTTCTTGCCTATTCGGGACGAGTAGAATTAAGCTTGGGGATGTTGATACGTCTCCAACGTATCTATAATTTCTTAAGTTCCATGCAATATTATACCAAGTTATTACATGTTTTATATGCATTTTATATAGTTTTATGCATTTTCTGGGACTAACCAATTAACAAGATGCCATAGTGCCGTTTCCCTGTTTTCTGTTGTTTTTGGTTTCAGAAAAGTACTTAAGGAAATACTCTCGGAATTGGACAATTTTTATCCTAGAATTATTTTTGAATTATGAACGTTCCAGAAGACCGGAGACGACACGAAGTCAACGGCCGAGGCGGTGGCACCACGTGCTCGCACGGCTGGCTTTCTGGTCGCGTGTGGACATGGTGTGGGCCCCTCGGGCCTCCACCGCCTTTGGCCTTTCTCCTACTTAAAGCCCCCAAAAACCTAAAATTTGCACGGTGTTCGATATTTCCTCCACGGGTCCAGAGCGCCGCCGCAATCGAAGACAAGATTCGGGGGACAAATGTCTTTGTTCCGGCACCCTGCCGGGACAGAGAATTGCCCCCGGAGCCATCTCCATCGACTTTACCGCCATCTCCATCGCTGTTGCTGACTCCTATGATGAGGAGTGAGTAGTTCTCCCCCGGGGCTGCGGGATCTACGGTAGCTATGTGGTCTATCTCTCTTTCCCATGATGTGATCTTTATGTTATCATGAGCTTTGTAATCTAGTTGAATATGTGATGCTACTCTTTTTCTATTATGCACTCTAGAGGTTTATTTAATATGAACTCCGGGGTTATTCACGGTTGTAACGGTGGCAGTGTGTGCACCGTGTGTGATTCCTTTATGACATTGTTGATGTTAGTTTACTCTGACTTTGAGGGTGCTCTTGTAGCCCTACACAATGAATGGTGTTTGTTATCCAACATGAGAGTGTTTGACAGTAGTGATTATTTATTTAACTTTGATGTCATTGTTGAGAATATCCACTGGTGAAAGTAGGATCCTAGGCCTTGTTTCTAAGCATTAAAACACCGTTTCCAACAAGTTCTGCTACATGTTTGCTTGCTGCCATTTTTATTATATATTGCAGTTACTACTTATAATCATCCATATTACTTGTATTTCACTATCTCTTCGCATAACTAGTGCACCTATACATCTGACAAGTGTATTGGGTGTGTTGGGGACATAAGAGACTTCTTGTATCTTAATTGCAGGGTTGTTCGAGAGGATTATCTATGACCTCTACCTCCCTGAGTTCGATATACCTTGGGTGATCCACTTAAGGGAAACTTGCTGTTGTTCTACAAACCTCTGCTCTTGGAGGCCCAACCCTGTCTACGAGAATAGAAGCGTGCGTAGACATCAGGGATCGCAGGTAGAAAACAATAATTTTTCTAACAACAATATCCTTATACTAGCCAAGATCTATACTATGCAGATATAGTAATACGGAGGAGATCGGAATACATACCCTTGTAGACCAAAAAGCGGGGATTACGTTCCCGCACAAGTGTTGAGGATGAAGACGACGTAGCTGACCTCTGTAGCGTACCTGCACTTAAAATATGGCAAGGTACCTGTGTATAGTGCAAATCCCTGGATCGATTCGTTTGCACACATAGTTTACGATGTAATATTACAACAAAGTATCAATTTTATTACATCGATTATCCAGGTCTATTCTTCAAGGTGATCAACAATTATTAACAACTCTTTATGAATTGGATATTCACTATAGTGAGAGAGATAGACACCCGGTCAGCCACTTAAGTTGTGGGACAGGTCTCATGTACGTGGACATGTAAGGTTAGTCTCCAGGCCGCTTCATCTCACTATGCCGCTAGGATCCAACAAACTCCAAGGTGGTAATATCATGATAAAAAATTGTTTATGTCTAAAGTGAAAGACAATATTAGAAAGAGGGAAAAGATAGAAAGAAGGATGTAGAATCTTCTCATTGCTTCCCTTTCTTCTTGATGTGACGACTTCATTGCAATTTTTGTAGACTTGATGGCTATGAAGACTTGATGGTGTTGATAGCATCCAAGTTGGTCTTGAATATAACTTAGTCATCAAGAGGTCTAAGAGAAGAAGGGAGAAAAGAGAGAGAGAGAGAGAGAGGAAGCAAAACTTAGAAAATATTGTTGGTTGGTCTTCATGAACTTCTTCTAAGTGCTTCTACTCCTTGAAGATACTTCTGAAGTCTTGTTTTGGCTAAGTCCTTCATTGGCCTTCAAGTTCCATGTTGAAAATCCTAAGTGTCTAAGTGCATAGCACTTTTCCAAAATACTAAGTTGAAAATAATCCTAACTTAGAGAAAATAATGAAGAGGTTTTCCTATGAGAAGTATATCTATATGAGAAAATATGTTATGCATGCAATGCACTTTTTAATCATAAGAAACATCATACTAATTTGTTTTTTATTTATAAAGTATGCATTAGGCTATAAATGCAATTTAATTAATTTCTATTTTTGCAAAATATAATAAAAGGAAAAATATAAGATTAAAGTTTTATGTGATTAAATTTTCATAAAAAAATTTTAAAAATGGTGTTAATAGACAGAGGGGATTTAAATAAATTTATAGCAATTGTATTTACTCAAAAATAATCTTTCTATCAAAAGTTATGTCCAAAATAGTCAAACTATTCAAATTAACGGTATGATTATTAAATCGTCAAAACTATTCTAAAAAATTATTTTCTAACAGACGCAGAATATAACACATATTCTAAAGTTTCTAAAACAATTTATTTGCAATTTTTGGATTATAGATTTAAAGTTATGACAAATATACTCAAATCCTCCATTTTGAAATTTGAATATTTTAAACTAAGTCAAATTTGAATTCTAACTGTACTAAAATATTCTACAGGTCAAGGTCTTTCCAAAAATATAAAGTTTGTTCAATCTGGATCTATGGGTAAAAAGTTATGATAAATCTAAGTGGCAGGGACTTTTCTGCAAAAGGACCAATTAAAAAGAAATAGAAAAATCATTTTCTGACGTGGCAACATATGATTCGTTTGTACCGGTTCAGTTAAATGATTTAATCCTGGCCGCACGATTTAGATCGGACGGATCTGGGAGGGGATGCTCACCGGGCGGCGCAGATGGTCGCCAGAGATGTCGACGACGGCGGCGCTGCGCTCGGGCGAGGACGGCTCCGGCGTTGTAGTGTTGTCCCGAACACGCGAAGGGCAGCTCCGGGCGCGGTGCTCCAAGGCGAGGAAGATGAGCGCGTCGGTGGCGAGTCTCTCTTCTTGGAACGCCGTGGAGGAGAAGATGGAGCCTCGGCGGCTCCGGCGACTCGGTTCGAGCACGGAATCGTAGTTCGGCTGTGGGAAAATTGCCCAAATCGTTATGGGAACATGCGTACAGAGAAAGTAGGGAGGATGGGGGAAGGGAGTGGAGACGGGGACCTTTGGTCGCGTCGTAATCGAAGCACGACGGTGGCGGAGGAGGTGAACTCCGGCGAGCTTTTCCGGCAGCCTGGGGGCACCTCGAGCTAGGGTTTGAGAGGGGAAAGATGCGGCAGGGGCTGGGGAATTTATAGGGCCGAACGGGGAAACAATTTGTGAAAATTGCGCTCGGATTTGGGAATGAAATCGGAGAGGAGTTTCGACCGGAAAAATCGCTGGAGGTTGAAAACGACCCCCCTGACAGGTGGGTCCCACCTGTCAGGGATTTTTCTTTTTCTTTTCTGTTTTTCTATTTCTTTCATAAATTTTGATTTAGGACTCCAATTTAAGTCAAACCAATTTCTATAAATTTATAGAAATCATATCTTTGCTTTAAAACATGAGTGGGCATGTTTTAAAAACTTTTTAAAAATTAATAATTTTAAAATATTGGTTTAATACAAATTGACGCTTAATGTCAAATTTTAAATTATAGTTTAATTAAATTTCATTTTGGCTAAATAAAATTTATGAAATGCCCACATTCAAATATGTTTGAATTTAAGTTATTTAAGCTCATTTTTTAATACTAAATTCATTCTTGGCTTTAGTATAATATTAAATAACATAACACATCTATTTGAAATGAAAAAGGGAAATGTAATGTATTTATTTTTAATTCAAAATATTTGTGCACCATTAAGTTTTATTTTATGATAAAGCATTTGAAAACTCCAGAATATACCTATGGAAAAGATTCTAGGTTTATTTAATTTCTTATATTGAATATATTCATGAAAAACAATTTATGTTTTAATATTAATGAAAATCATTTAAGCTAATGAAATGTCTATTTGGATAATTCATTGATTAAACTCTATGAAGTTTTAAAGTTATAAACTATAGATTTGAAATTTACAAAACAATGTTTTGAATTCATGTAAGAGAATGAAAACCATTTTATAAAGTTGTCATACTTTAGTTAACTTTTAGGTACTTTGCAAAATTGTTTTTCAGGTTTAATAAATAGTCAAAGGTTAATATTCAAACTCAACTATTTGGAATAAAACATTGTATGGTGAAGGTGTCTTGGAAAATTTTAAAAATACCTAGCAAAATATATTGGTTTTATTAAAGTTTTAATATTTCATTCTAATAAAACAAATGTTTTAAATTTTAGTGATTTTCAAAAATTACAAAATGTTGGGATGTTACAACCTCAAGGTCGTGTAGAGGACGTAGACCTCCCAACACCACTAGCGTGGCACCTCGCAGAGCGTCACACACGTACAATGATTATGACGGCCTCCGAAGCTCCAGTCCAGGACGAGCAGCAGAAGAACGAGACCGGAGCACCAACAGCACAGCAGCGGGCGTATGGTGGAGAGAACTTTCTACTCAGCGCAACTCCAACAGGGGAATCACGTTATTGAGGAGAAATCAGAGAAATAATTGGATGAATTAGAAGGCCAGGGGTGCACCCCTATATAAAGGGGAAGGATGGGCACCAACCTTGCCAGGCTGGCGGTGTGGGACTATTCCCACACCCCAGCCGGCCAAGGCCAATGCGTCGGCCTAGGTGGGCCCTATGGGGCCCACCTAGGGACGGCTGAACCTCCCCCCTCATGG
The DNA here is from genome assembly GCA_026929855.1 of Poa annua. Classification (NCBI taxonomy): domain Eukaryota; kingdom Viridiplantae; phylum Streptophyta; class Magnoliopsida; order Poales; family Poaceae; genus Poa; species Poa annua. The sequence goes on from CM049427.1 coordinate 102,010,563, forward strand.
GCCTTCTTGCAAGAGAAGGCCCATTTAGGCTATTCTGCCTTTAAAAATTTAGGAGATTAAATAAAAATATATTTAACTATTAATTACATGAATTAACATTAAATACATATTACATAATTTATTCTGGCTCCGAAAACTATTTCGTCGCTGCCCGACCTCCATCGGTCCATTTCGGGACGTTCCTGGTGTTCTCTATTTCTTATTTTCTCTTCTGGTTAATATGTCGACTCCCCTTAAGTGTGTTACCCTAGCGGTTCGATATATCAATAGTCAAGATCGAGACTCCTCTTCTGATCAACGATTAATTCGTGGGCCTGGACACCTTGAATTAACCCCCCTGAGATATAACCAATAACTTAGTCATTCGAACCTAGATGTCGAGTCTTAAACCTTTTGCCACAGCGATACTTAGCGTGTTCGAGACTCGTTCATAGATATCTCCATACCTAGCTTGATCTCGTTATCGACAACACTATCTTCTACTCGTCATGATCTTATGTCCGGGTGACCAAGTCACATGCTTGCAAGCTCATTTACCATAATTTCACCGTGTGGGCCCAAGAGTATATATCCTGCTATGCGTACTGGTAAATCCCGCTCTTGATCCTTCATCTCAACATACTCCCTTCCGATACCCGAGATAAACACCTTTATTGTCACACTATTAAGATATGACGTTTTATGCAATCAAAGTATCTTTCAGGAATAGCAATAAGAGTTGATCTCACGGTCAAAGGCGTAATGACTACGTCCTACAAATATGGGTATGTCCATCACTTCATTCTCCCAATGACATGACTCCATTGTAAACTGACATCAATATCACATGATCGTGAAACCTATATCATCATTTGAACAATGAACTAGTTAGATAGAGGCTACTAGGGACCTGGTTGTTTATTTACCACACGTGTATTAATGTTTCCGCTTAATACAGTTATAGTATGGTGTAAAACATATAATGAACAATTGAGATATGATGAATAAACTATCTTCATTAAGTGCCTCTAGGGCATTTCTCCTTCAGTCTCCCACTTGCACTAGAGTAACACTTAATCTAGTTTACAACTTTGTAAAAGCTCAACACCCCAAGCAACTTGGTACATGCTTGTCTCGTGGAAGAGGAATACAGTCAGCAAATCTCACACATTGAGATCTATATGTGCTTTGCAACACTTCTATGTCTCCTAGTTTGACATCATCACATATCTTACGATGACGGTGAAATATATCGTAGTCGATGGAGTAAGACTCGAACCTTCGTGTAGCATGGGACTTAAAAGTCTAAGAGATCTATTAAGGGGAACCACATATGCTCGGAAAACTGTCCAGTCCAATCACAATTTCTACTTCTGAAGTTGCATCTATTTCTATCCCTATGTAGATTATATAGTGCATTCATATGCGACTTCGCAAGCTAACCATGTCTTTCTTCAAAATAAAGGACATCTCCTATATGAGATTTCTAGTCGTATGGGTCAGTGTCATAACTTGCATCATCGTAACCGTTTTATGGCAAGCTGTCTTTCCACTCTTACCCTTTAGAAGAAAACATATCTTCAGTTCTCACAGACACTGAAGAATATACTTATCGTTTGTTCATTGATCCACACAAGGATCACTCTAGAAGCCGTTCTTCAACCAAGAACTTGGGTCACACCAAGTCGAGCTTTCAGTCTGATAAAATCTATGTCTGAGGCATAGAGAATCTCGAACACCATATTCTTTCATTAGATATCACCGAAAATGCCAAGATAAACTTAATATTTTACCTAGTCATACAAGTAAGAACATTTTTCTTCGCTTGTTCTATTATGAAACGCTTCAGAATCTTAACCTAGAAAAATATTCCGACCTAATGTTATTAAGCCCCTTTTAATCTATACAATTATAGATCGGATGCCTAATACTCCTAACTTCATTCATAGAAAATTTAATCACTTAAATAATCATGTATACCTAACCAGAGGATCTTTGTCATTCTCAATATGTTCTTACATATAAAATCATAAATGACACCTAGCTCCCACTCAAATATGTCTTCCACATATAAGATCAAGAAAAGCTACTTAGCTCCCACTCACTTCTTTGCAAATGCAAGTTTCTTCAATTATTTTGGACAACTCCAAAATCCTTTGATCACATCAGCAAAGTGAAGATTCTAGCTTCGATATGCTTGCTTCAGCCCATGAATGGACAGTTGAAGTTTGCATACATGTTTAGCATCTTCAAGATCACCAAACCATTTCATTGTTCTAATTAAAACTCTTTCTTAATGATACCATTAAGAAACATGGTTTCCTTATGGGTCAATTGGTTATGTGTCATACCTAGCCGAGTTTTATCGGTATGTGCCATACCCGCGCTGTTTCTCTGGTTTGTGCCCTGTTTTGCTCGCATATCAGCCAAACACTCGTTTCCCACTGGTCAACCTACTTTGACCCGCACTTGGCCTGACAAGTGGGGTCGTCCTGGCGCGGCTTGGCTCGTCTGTCTGCTCGGTTGGCATTTCTTGGGGTCGGTGGGTTGGCGCGTGGGGCCGGGGCACTAGTCTGACTTGTGGGCTGGGGCACTAGTCTGACTGGTGGGGACGGCACGTGGGGTGCGCGTGGGGCCGGCATGGGGTTGGCGTGTGGGGTCAGCGTGCGTCGGTTAGGGTTTGCTCGCCCACCCCGCCATGGCTAATAAAGGGGGGCCGCCCTCGCCGTAGAAATCCATTTTCTCTACCTCTCTCCCCCTCCCTCTCTCGAAAATAAGGTGGAGCACGTCGTCGCCGATGTCGGACTCGGAGCTCTACTCGCGACTCGGAGCCCTACTCGCCTAAGGAAATATGCACGACCTGCAGGAGATGAAGCCAGGGGAGCGGGAGGAGTGGCTAGCGAAGCTGAACCTTCTAATAACAAAAGCTTTCATTTCAATGGTCATGCCTATCCGTGTACGCTACATAGACGGCATGGTGGACTACGGCATGTCGCGCACGTATTCAATGCGCACGCAGTGCCACACACTGGAAGGCTCTTAGACAGATGTGTCTCATACTCTCATCCTACGACTCGTAAAAATTGATTTGCTTCGGATTCTTGCTTTGACCCTAGAACGGATAAACATTTAGGTAACCCTAACATGAACGGATATGTGCCGCTCATTCTGCTATGGGTAGTACTCCCTCCATCCCGGTTTATAAGTATCCTTTCAAGCGAGTCCACCATTTTTGCTCAGAAATGGGGCAGTTTACCCTATCTTTGGAGCTCATTTGAAACACATTTTCAGCTAGACCACAACCCTACCTTTGAAGCTCATTTGAAACACATTTTTTGGCGAGTCTACCATTTTAGCTTAGAAATGAGGCCGTTTACCCAACCTTTCGAGCTCATTTGAAACAGATTTTTTAGAGAGTCCACCACCCTACCTTTGGAGCTCATTTGAAACATATTTTTTGGCGAGTCCACCATTTTTGCTTAGAAATGAGGCCGTTTACCCTACCTTTCGAGCTCATTTGAAACACATTTTTTAGCGAGTCCACTACCCTACATTTGGAGCTCATTTGAAACACATTTTTCGGCGAGTCCACAATTTTTGCTTAGAAATGAGGCCGTTTACCCTACCTTTCGAGCTCATTTGAAACACATTTTGTAGCGAGTCCACCACCCTACCTTTCGAGCACATTTGAAACACATTTTTCGGCGAGTCCACCATTTTTGCTTAGAAATGTGGCCGTTTAACATACCTTTCGAGCTCATTTGAAACACATTTTTTAGCGAGTGCACCACCCTACCTTTCGAGCTCATTTGAAACACATTTTTCGGCGAGTCCACCATTTTTGCTTAGAAATGAGGTTGTTTACCCTACCTTTCGAGCTCATTTGAAACACATTTTTTAGCGAGTCCACCACCCTACCTTTCGAGCTCATTTGAAACACATTTTTTGGCGAGTCCACCATTTTTTGCTTAGAAATGAGGCAGTTTACCCTACCTTTAGAGCTCTTTGGAAAAAAAAATTGCGATCTCACCACCCTACCTTTCGAGCTCATTTGAAACACATTTTTCGGCGAGTCCACCATTTTTGTTTAGAAATGAGGACTTTTACCCTACCTTTCGAGCTCATTTGAAACACAGTTTTCAACTAGTCCACCACCCTACCTTTGGATCTCATTTGAAACACATTTTTTGGCGAGTCCACCATTTTTGCTTAGAAATGAGGCAGTTTACCCTACCTTTCGAGCTCATTTGAAACACATTTTATAGCTAGTCCAAGCTAGATTTAAGAAAGGTAATGGCTATCTGCATTTGGTGTGCCAAAATACTCATTTTGTGTCACTGAGGCAAATGGGGGTGGGCGAGCCAAAATCCCCGTTGGTTCCGCCATGGTCCACTCGTCAGCGGGTGTACAACCCTTATCCTACGCGCGCGTCCAATCAGATCGCAGAATGAGCTTCTCGTGGATCGCTCCGAGTCTGCTTGCAGTTTCTTCTAGAGGAAATCGGACGGCCGTAGATTCCTTGTAGAGGAAATCGGACGGTTGTAGATTCCTTGTATAGGAAAAGAGCTTCAAATATTAACAAATTATCAAAAAATGAAAAATCCTACGCACATAGTCGTCTTATGTCATATACTAACGACTCAAGTTGAAAACATGGTCTACATACATTCAATATGAGAAGGGCATGGATCTCATGTGATATCGCATAACTCAAACTATGAGGTCTAAGGTTGGAGAGAAGTGGTTCTGGAATTGCAACATGAAATTTTCAAAAACCTCACAAAATATTCATTTTGGAGTAACTAAGAAGGGTCCATGCTTAGTTTTTCATTTTCATGTTTTAAACTTGTTTAAATGTTGGTCAAACTTAGGTTTGATCGATTTAAAAATAACCATAATAAATTCAAAACTTATCGAAAAATTGAAAAACCGACGCACATATTCTTCATATGTCATATACTAACGACTCAAGTTGAAAAACATGGTATACATACATTCAAATGAGGAGGGCATGGATCTCATGTGATATCGCATAACTCAAATGTGCAAATGAGAATTGCAACATGATAATTTCGAAATTCTCACAAAAGTATCATTTAGGAGTGACTAAGAATGGTCTAGGCTTAGTTCGCGCCCAAATTTTACACAAATGTGCGCATGTGCACGCCCAGAGCACGCCGGGCACGCTCTAAACCCGTCCAGAGTGCGCACTTAAGGTGTTCGACAGAAGTACAATAACAAATATTGCTGGTGATGCTCATGTTGACAAACAACTCCAGCACGCCTCGCTTCCGTCTGCGCAAGTGGTGTTTAGTTTTTCCCTTCTTACTTATCTTTTCTGTGGCATCACGCGTCCTGGCGGGCGCAGACCGAAGCGACGGGTGCTGCTGTCGGCGCCCTGCAGACGGAAGCGAGGCGTGCTGGAGTCGTAATAACGCTGCGCCGCTTCCAGTGGCGCAGACGGAAGCGACGCGTGCTGGCAGTCGTAACGTCTGGTCGCGTTGGCATCAATGCACGGCCAAGCGAAGCGGTGGCCGCGTTAATGTAGGCCACCCAATCCCGCTCCTTCGGCCGCCTTTAAAACCCGACGCAGCGCAACCCTCCTCTCCTCACACCAACACTTCCTCCTCTCTCTTATTCTCCCCAAGGAAATGGAAACATAGGCCACCATGGCGGGCAGCAACGCCACTTGCATCTGGAGGAACTCCGGTGTCGCAACGAGGACGCGGAGATGGCCAAGGCGTTCGAGCGAGTCATGTGGGGCGAGGAGGCCAAGACCGCTCGTCCCTACGTGCTCTCGCTGGAGACGGCGCGGCTGAGTAGCCGCCACCAGCTGCCGGTGGACGACGACGCCATCCTTCCCAATGGGTGGGTGAGGAGCGCCGTGTACATTCCGGTGGCGCCGCGGCTCAGCAAGCAGGCCAGCGTCGAGTTCATCAAGCGCAAGTGGACGGAGATGCCGTGCGAGCAAAAGCTCGACCCCAAGTACTCCATCTTGGCGCCCTACTGGCACGCCGTGGTGGACAAGGAGTACGAGGTGTGTCTTGGCGGTCGACGAAAGCCGACGCCTTAGTATGCATTCATGTTAAATTCGTTTCGGAACCACCTCAATCCTGCAGTGGGATGAAACTGTCCACAATTGACCAGCGGAAAGGCGAGGCCTGGATCTGCCGCCATGGATGCGTCTTCCAAGCGGAGGTGCAGTGCATGAAGGAGATATGCCCTAGAGGCAATTAATAAAGTGTATTTCTTTATCATATCTCGTTTGTTCATAATACGTTTTGTGTCATGCTATAACCATATTAAGCGAAAACATTAATACAGGTGTGATGCGTAAACAAACAGGTCTCTAGTAGCCTCTACTAAGACTAGTTTTGTTGCGCGATTGATGATCGAGGTTTTTCGATCATAGGGCATGGCGTCTGTCGGCATTGGAAGTCATATCGTTGGTGGAACGATGTGATGGACATACCCATATTTGTAGGACGTAGTCATTACGCCTTCGACCGTGAGATCAACACTTATTGTTATTCCTGGAAGATACTTTGATCGCACCAAACGTCGTATCTTATATAATATGACAATAACGGTGATACTTTTGGGTATCGGAAGGGAGTAGTTGAGACGATGGGTCAAGAGCGGGATTTTCCAATCCGCATAGCAGGATAGATACTCTAGGGCCCACTCGGTGAGATTATGTCTAATGAGGTTGCAAGCATGTGACTAGGTCACGGAGACATGAAATCATAGACGAGTAGAAGATAGCGTTGTCAGTAAAGAGGTCATCTAGGTATGGAGATGTCTATGAACGATACTCGTACAAGCTAAGTATCGCCATGGCAAAAGGTTTAAGACTTTACGTTCAGGTTTGATAGATGAGAGTCATTCTTTATATCACAGAGATTAATTCATGGGGTCTAGGCCTACGAGTAAGTCAATGATCAGAGAGGAGTCTAGATCATACCTGTTACTATATCGAACCGCTACGGTAACACACTTAAGGGGTTTCGACAAGACAACCGGAAAGGAAAGAGATCACCGGGAACGTACCAGGAGATGTCCGATGGAGATCGGGGAGCGATGAAATAGTTTTCGGAGCTAGAATAAATTATATATAATATGTTTGATATTAATTAGTGTAATTAATGTCTAAATATGATTATATATATATTTTTTCGAATTTATTTAGGCTGATTTCCCTAAATGGGCCTTCTAGTCGAAAGAAGGCCCAAGAGGAGAAAATTCCCTAGGGGAATTTGGTGGGGGCCAAGGTGGCCGGCCTAGGTGGGCCACAAGGGGCCCACCAGGTGGCCGGCGCACCATGTGCCGCACCAGGCATGTGGGGGATAGTCCCACATTGCCTGGCTGGTAAGTTGGCTCCCCCTCGGGAGCCTATATAAGAAGGCGCACCCCTGGTCTTTTAATTCACCAATTAATTCCCCAATTCTCTCTCGATTTTGTTATTCCCTTTGTCGGAGTTGCGCCGAGTTGAGAGGGGGATCTCTCCACCATAGCCCGTTGCCGCGCTGCTGGTGTTCCGGTCCAAGTCTTCCACTGGTCGTCCTGGACTGGAGCTTCAGAGGCCGTCGTCTCCACCGTACGTGTGTAGCGCCTTGCGAAGTGCTGCGCTAGCGGTGCTGGGAGGTTTACTTCCTCTTAACGACCTTGAGGTCGGCTTCTTCCGTCTTCATTGTCAAGGTTCGTGCGGGAACGTAATCCCCGCTTTCGGTCTACAAGCGTATGTATTCTGATCTCCGTTCGTACTACTATATCTGCATAGAATAGATCTTGGCATGTTTTAAGGATATCGTTGCTAGAATTTTTTTTGTTTTCTGCCTACAATCCCTTTCAGTGGTATCAGAGCCGATCTATCGTAGATATAGTTGTACGCTGTTAGAACCCGTGTTCTGCACGGGGGCACCATTCCTGTTATTTGCTACCCTCTAGCGTGCACTTGTGATTCCAGCGGCACCGAGTTGATGAAGCGGCCCGGACCGACTTTACGCGTAAGCTTACGCGAGACTGGTTCCACTACTGACATAGGCCATGTACCGTATCTGTGGCTGGCAGGTGTCAGTTTCTCTCTCTTTAGTTGGTCTTGCATTTTCAATGGAGGGCTCGAAAGGGATGCTTAAATATGAAATTATTGGATCATTGTTGTGGTCATAAGTTTGTAGGTAAGAAGCGGTTCTTTTTACGAAGGCCCCAGCGACGTAAAATATTCAAAACATAAAGTAGAAGCGTCTAACTTTATTTTGCAGGGCCAATGTGATATGGTCAAGGTAGGTTTATTAAATTGTTTATGAACTACGGGCGCCGAGAAGACCATGGTGCAATGGACTATATCACATGGCATTAGATTTGATGTTATTGTGTGCATCTTGTATTGTATATTAGTATATATTAGTTACGCGGCGGTAGTTATATATAAGATAATCCCTTCAAAATACCACTAGTGTTCTTCCTCCAACGAGCACCACCAAGAAAGTTCTACGTTATGAGGTAGGCCGTGACGATCGGGTTTCAGACATATCATCGTTCGCATACAGTGGGTGTAAGCCATGTTGCACAAGTGTTACATGGGGGTTATTGTGGGGAGCCTAGCATATGCAGATATGGCCTCGGAACATGGATACCGAAAGGTCGAGCATGAGTCACAGAATTGTTGTGATTGACAATTGTCTACCCTTGAAGTTGTGATGCCGGCTCTGACGATGAGGGGTTGTGCAATGGATGGGGGTCGTGTAATCGCTTAAACGGCCAGGAGGGATATTTGTTTGAGTGGGAGTTATGTTAGTTATTTTCTAAAAATACTATAACTCAAAATTATTATGAACAAAGTCTTATATTGTTGCAAATTCCATTGTAGATGGCTCACCCCTCCTTTAACCTAGCCCTGTTCCTTAAGAAGCTAAAGACCAATGGGTTTAACTTCATGTCCTGGTTACGTGATCTGAAGTCCCTTCTTGAAACCCACAAGGTGGCTTACATCCTTGAAGCCTCCTTAATTAGGTGATTTGCCGAACACCGCCTCAGAAACTGATATGATTTTCCATGAGGTTAAGGCGGAGATTTCTTCTTATGTCCAGAGTGGCATTCTCTTTGCCATGGAGATTGACCTGCAAAACCATTTTGCGAGCAAGAGTGCTTATGAGATAATCACTGGACTCATGGTTGTTTTTGCACGACAAGTCATGGCTGAGAGGTTTGAAGCTACCAAGCTTTTCTTCTCGGCCCAGATGGAATAGCACGGCGATAAAAGTGAGCACTTAGCCAAGATTTTTGGCAGCGTTCAGCTCCTGAGTGATCTGGGAAATGTGATCCCAGAAGAGCTGGTTAGTGATAGGGTGCTGATTTCTCTGCCCCCTAGCTATAAGAACGCCATCGTGGACTACGGCATGAAAGGGACGTCAAAACCTTTGTCAGAAATCCTGAAGATGCTCGAAGTGGCCGAATTAGAAATCAAAATGGAGAAGATGGTGGTGACCATCGGATCACCTGAGCGCAACTGCCCCAAGTACCTGGAGGACAAGAAAGCTGGCAAGATAGTCGACAAAGAGCAAGGTGTATTTGATATACATGTTATAGATGTGTACCTTACATCCGCCCGTAGCAACACTTGGGTATTTGATACTGGTTTTGTTGCTCATATTTGTAACTCTGAGGAGGAGTTGCGGAATAAGAGGCGCCTGGCTAAGGATGAGGTGACGGTGCGCGTCGGCAACGGATCGAGAGTCGACATGGTGGCTGTAAGCACGCTCCCTCTACATCTACCATCGGGATTAGTTTCGGTTTTAAATAAGTGTTATTTTGTACCATCTTTGAGTGTAAACATTATCAGTGGGTCTTGCCTGTTACAAGACGGTTATTCATTTAAATCAGTATCAAGTGGTTCTGCTATTTCAATGAATGATATCTTTTATGTTGATGCTCCCGAGAGTAATGGTTTATTCTTGTTGAATCTCGATCGTAGTACTCAGATCCATAACATAGATGCCAAAAGGATTAAGTGTAGTGATGATACCGCCATGTATATGTGGCATTGCCGTCTCGGTCATATTGGTGTAAAGCGCATGAACAGACTCCACGCAGATGGACTTTTAGACTCGTTGGATTTTAGTTCCCTCGATACATGCGAGCCATGCCTTATGGGCAAAATGACCAAGACACCGTTCAAAGGTTTCGTTGAACGGGCGTCAGATTTGTTGGGGGTCATACATACAGATTTGTGTGGACCAATTAGCGTGTCGACACGCAATGGTTATCGTAACTTCGTCACCTTCACCGATGACTTGAGTAGATACGGTTATATCTATTTGATGAAACACAAGTCTGAAACTTTTGAAAAGTTCAAAGAATTTCAAAGTGAAGTTGAGAATCATCTTAACAAGAAAATCAAGCACCTCCGATCCGATGTGGTGGCGAGTATTTGAGTTTTGAGTTTGGCACACATCTGAAGGTATGTGGCATAGTACCACAACTTACGCCTACCGGAACGCCGCAACGTAACGGCGTGTCCGAGCGACGTAATCGTACTCTATTGGATAGTGTCCGGTCTATGATGTCTCTTACCGATTTGCCCGCATCCTTCGGGGGTTATGCGTTCGAAATAGTCGCATTCATTTTAAATAGGGCTCCGTCCAGATCCGTAGAAACGACATCAGATGAATTATGGTATAGCAAGAAGCCTAAGTTATCGTTTCTGAAGGTTTGGGGTTGTGAGACGTATGTTAAGAAACTACAGCCCGACAAACTCGAACCGAACTCGAAGAAAGTTGTAACAGCCCAAGTTTGAAAACCTGAAAAACCTGTGTAATTTTTCCACTTTTGTGTAATTGCATCATGGCATCCATATCATTTTGCTACTGTTATGAACATTTCAACCAAGACACTTTGAATCTTGCATATTTGTCAAGGAAGTTCCAAGAGTTCAAAAGAAGATAATTGCACTTGCTAAAACCAAACTACTTTAATCTTGCATATTTGTCAAGGAAGTTCCAAGGGTTCCAAATATTATATTTGCATTGACTTCAAAATTATTAAAGTGGCAACATATGGAAAATCTCAGCAAAATGCCTAATTAACACCTCTGAACAAAAATGCATCAAAACATTTTATTTTGGGATGCCAATTTTTGTGGTGTCTCTACAAGGTATGGGGAAGCTACCATATTTTTCTCAAATTTTTCTAAATTGTATAACTGCCTCAATAAAATCAAAACAGTGCACTGGATTTAAAAAGAATTTAAAAAGGACCTCTCTGTAAGGGGGGAGGACCCGTTTGTGATGGAAGAAGAAATGCGCCAGGGGGGTTTCTGCAAAAACGTCATTGTCTTCCTCTGTAGCGACCGAGCGCCTTCGTCCCCGACGAACGCCGTCGCCGTGTCGACCTGCGCTGCGCCGCGCCCAGGCCCCCCCTCTCCTCTGCTGCCCTGCGCAAGGATAAGGCCACCACGACGCCGCTCTGCTCTCTCCTTCTCCCCCAGATCTTTCCCTCTGCTTTTCCCCCGCCATGGCCGAACCCTAGGGTAGCCCGCCGTCGAATCGCCGGCGTTGGAGACCACCTCGAGCTCAGCCCCGACCACCACGAGCACCGCCGCCTCGCCTTCTACCTCCACGCTGAAGAGATCGTGCCGGGGAGCTCGGGTTTGACCGCCACGACCTCGTCTTCTTCCTCTCCGGCCGCCGCGCCTCGGACACACTCGCCGCCGTTCTCGACCTCCTCCCTCCCCTCCGAGCAGTCGCACGCATCGAGGGTGAGCTCGTGGTCCTAATGGACCTACCCGCTCGTCCCCTCTCCCCCTAGAACGTGTAGTCGCAGTAGCTCGCCGCCGGCCGCCGCTCGTCGTCGCTGCTCACGCGCTCCGGCGACATTTAGGTAGTGGCGCCGCCCTTGTTTCGCTCACCGTGCACGCGCGCGTCGAATGCGACCGTCCGCGCGAACCCTAACGCCCTAAAACGCCGTAGTCGTGCGCCTCGCCGCCGGTGACCACCGCAGCCGTGCGCTCCGGCCGCGCTGACCGCTGGGTCCCGCGCGTCAGTGACCAGATCCCGCCCCCGCGCTTGCGTGGCTGCCAGCGTGGCGCTGGCCCCACCAGTCAGTGGCTCTGGCTAGCTGCGCTTCGGTGAAAAACGACCCGACGAATTTCTGAAAAATAAAGAAAAAGACAGAAAATGATTCAAACTTCAAAAATTCATAACTTTCAAAATAATTATCCAAATTTAGCAAATAATATACCAAAATGCTCAGAAAAATAAATGCTATATAATGGACTGATTCACACTTCCATTACTGCTACTGTAATTTTCTGTTTTGCTAAAATGAAGAAAGGGGTATAAATAAAATGATTAGCTCAAATTCATTATAAATTCCTCCAATTGCTAAAATGGTGCCCCTTTAATTAAAAATGCTCATAAGCACCAGTGCTACATACTAAAAATCATTTCAAGCATGTTACCTAAATTAAAATTGTAGGTGCACATAAAACCAAATAGGAAAATATCATTCCTATCTCGTTGAATAATGATTCCTAGCATCCCATCTAAATGTCATATAATTATTGTAGTAATTCATTGCATTAAAATGTCATACCATCATGTGCTTGCGCATTGCATATGAATTGCTTATATTGATTGTGTGCTTTCCGGTGTTTTTATACATCGATAGATCACGGAGACGGGGTCTCGCCACATTACCCCGACGATCAGTATTACCCGCCTGCTGAGCAAGGCAAGCGTGATCCCCACCCTCTAGCATATCTTATCCTACTTTATGCAAATTATTTTCTCCACTATAATATTGCATGCGGTTTCAAATGTCAATTTGATTGGATTAGAGTATCCTATAGTTGCATTAAGTTACCGATGCCATTACCTGTTTTCCCTCCTATTATCCATAGGATTGTGTTGATGGCCTGAATTAATGCACTATGCTAGGTTGTTGCTTAGCCATGCTTAGTTAACTGCTTAGTGGTCCGATGGATATTCATGTTGGGATCAGATGTGGAATTTCCGCGGATGATGGTGGAGAATTGTGGTAATAATTAATAAAATGCTAAAAGGTGGGGATGAGAGGCCACATGGTATGTGGTGGGTTGTCTCGTTCTCGCCGCCTAAGTGCGAGTTCTCCCCTTCGAGCCAAGTAGAGCGTGCTACCATGCGTGGGCATATGGAACCTCATCGACCGACTAACTTTTGTCGGACTAGCCGAGGGTCCTCTAGTTTGGCTTTCCATTTGCGCGTGTGTTGAGATGGTGGCCAAGACTGAGATGAGGATTATGGTGGTAGGAAAATGAGTGGCCGCGGGGCAGGGTGTTGGAGGCACTAAACTTGTCCCCCAGTCACTGATGATCCTGGTTTAGTCCAAAGCGAGGTAAAGGTCGTAGCCGCTCCCACCCAGCCGTCATTCCCAGGAAGAGAGCTAAATGATCAGGCAATGGGCCGGACGGTACGCATGGATAAGGAGCTGGGAGGTCCCTCGGGAACCTGGCGCCTTTCACATTGTACACCCCCTGCAGGGATAAATCTTTTCGAAAAGCCGTGTCCACGGTTAAGGACGACTTGGTGACGAATTTAGGGATCATAGAATAACTTTAACGGAATGACTAAAAACTGGGTACTAAAGGTACCACTCACTATTGTAAGGTTGACTTCCTCGAGGGTGATTCGGGGAGGTGCCTTTGAAGAACAGGTACAGTGGTTGATGATGAGAAGTGAATCAAAAGAAAAGAGTTACTTCTTACCCCTCTTTAAAAATATTCTGATAGTCGATGCCTTGGAGTCATATTTTATGAACAAAATCAGCTTTACGCAAAACAGCCATAAAACCTTGAAAGCCAATCATGGAGCATTAATAGCTCAAAATCTTGTTGAGTTCGTCGAACTCACCCTTGTTTATTTTTGTTTCAGAGGAGGACTTTACCTACCCCGAAGGTGGGTTCTTTATTGACATCGACGAGTAGTCTGGGGTTCCCGGGTGGCAGCCTGGGGCAACTAGGAACCAGCTGGCACGGAACTGTTTATCTGTAGGCCTCTTAGGCCATATTTGGATCTTGTTGTTTAGAACAACTTAATTTGCTTCCGCTTGATGTACTGATGGGTCTGTGACCTCTGATTGTAATATTTGCTATCTTTCTCTACTAAGAGTTGAACTATACTATCTTGAGTCGTAGGGTCTGTCATGTGCCAGGTGTTCCGGTGTCTTAGTCTCTTTATTATACTTTGAGGGCTATGCTTTGGATATGGCATGATCGAAGGGTTGTGTTGCCGATGATCCATGCCGAGCACGCCTGCCGATGTTTACTCGGCCTGGGAGTGGTAACCCCAGTAACCTTCGATTATGTAGCATCACCACCGACACATAGCATCACTGTATAATTTATGGATTGGGGCATTACAACTTGGTATCAGAGCAGTACCGCCTGTAGGAAACCCTTGCTACTGGTCGACGTCGAGTCTAGTGTTGGTACAAAATATTTTTTAACCTAAAAATGAGTTGTGAAAACCATCTTAGGATTCTTTTTACTCCTTATCTGGTTACCCTCTAATCTCGGAGCAATCTTACCTCTATTTGTTTTGAGCCTTATCACGTGTCGCTTCCGCCGCGCATGACGTGTCATACACTTACTCACTTTGGGTTTCAGGGCGTGGGGCGACCTACTTTTGGGGGGCTCCCGTCCCTATGTTTGCTTTCAGGATCATTTCCCGTGTTGTGACTAGTCTCTACCCAAGTTCTACTTTCATTCCTGACTCTAGAGTCTCCGTACCTGACATTTGAATTATTCTTGCTACAGTACTGTTTGATTCTGGAGCATCACATTCATTCATTTCGGTAGCATTTGCACAACGAAACAATATACCGTTTGAAGAGTTGGAAGCACCGTTATATGTCACCAGCCCTGGTACTCGTTGGCAAAACAAAAGGGTGACCCCCGAAGTTTCAATTAATATAGGCTCATTCCCCTTCCCATTTCCTCTGATAGCCTTCAAGTCAACCGGCTTTGATGCCATATTGGGCATGAACTGGCTAGGGAAATACAAGGCTAATCTCGAATGTGCTGCCAGAACCATCACCGTGACCACATCTTCCGGCGACATTGTGGAGTATTGGTCTGCACAGTCCAGACCTCCATCTCCATCCATGCCCAACTCACCGGAGCTCCTCCTTTGCTTCATGGAAGGCTTATCCCCTCCTGAAATCCAAGACATCCACGTTGTGTGTGACTTCCCGGATGTGTTCCCGGAGGAATTGCCTGGTATGCCACCTGATCGAAGTGTGGAGTTTGTCATAGAGTTGCTTCCCGGTACCGCGCCGATTGCCAAGAAGCCCTACCGGATGCCGGTGGAGGAGCTGGCGCTGTTAAAGGAGCAAATTGATGAACTGTTAGCGAAAGAGTTCATTCGGCCTAGCAGTTCACCTTGGGGTTGTCCCGTACTCTTCGTCAAGAAGAGGGATTCTACCGTGCCTCGTCTAGTCTCTGACTACAGGCCTTTAAATGCGGTGACAATCAAAAACAAGTACCCTATTCCTCGCATCAATGATCTATTGGATCAACTAGCTGGTGCAACGGTATTTTCCAAGATGGACCTGAGGTCAGGGTACCATCAGATCAAGATCCGAAAGCAGGATATTCCAAAGACGGCATTTGTTACTCGCTATGGCTCATATGATTATACCGTTATGTCCTTTGGTCTCACCAATGCTCCGGCGACGTTCATGAGGCTCATGAACTCCGTCTTCATGGATTATCTCGACAAGTTCGTTGTCATTTACATCGATGACATTCTCGTCTACTCCAAAACCGATGAAGAGCATGCCGAACATCTTCGTTTGATCCTGACACGCCTTCGAGAACACCGCCTCTATGCCAAGTTCTCCAAGTGTGAGTTTTGGTTGGACAATCTCGTCTTCCTCGGCCATGTGATTTCCGCAAGTGGAGTGGCTGTCGTTCCCGACAAGGTTCAGCCTATTATGGATTGGGTAACTCCCATGTCTGTCAAGGACATCCGAAGCTTTCTGGGATTGGCGGGTTACTACCGCCGATTCATCGAAGGGTTCTCCAAAATAGCCAAGCCTCTGACCAACCTTCTCAAGAAGGATACAAGGTTCGTATGGACGGACCAAGCTGAAGAGAGCTTCAAAACCCTGAAGGCCAAACTCACTTCGGCTCCTGTGCTTGCCCTGCCAGACGCAAGCAAGGATTTCGTGGTCTTCTGTGACGCCTCTCTGCAAGGCTTGGGCTGTGTGTTAATGCAAGATGGCCATGCAGTGGCATATGCCTCCCGCCAATTGAAGCCTCATGAGCAAAACTACCCAACTCATGATTTGGAGCTTGCCGCAGTGGTTTATGCTCTGAAGCAATGGAGACCATACCTGTTTGGTAACCGCAGCGAGATTTACTCGGATCACAAGAGTTTGAAATACCTTTTCACTCAGCCGGATTTAAATCTCAGGCAAAGACGTTGGTTGGAGTTAATCAAAGACTATGATGTGAGTCTGAACTACCAACCCGGCAAGGCGAACGTCGTGGCTGACGCGCTAAGTCGAAAAGCTTATAGCAACAACCTGATGATTGAAAAGGCTCAACCTGCTCTCCATGAAGAGTTCGCCCGTTTAAACCTAGAAATTGTCCCTTCTGGCTACCTCGCAAATCTGGAAATCAAATCTACTCTGGTAGACCAGATAAAGGAGGCGCAGAGACTGGATAATGGCATTCTTAATATCAAAAAGAACATTGCTAGTGGAAAGGCCAAATGCTTCTCTGAGAATGAAGCGGGAATCGTGTACTTTGGTGACCGTATGGTAGTGCCAAAGGAACAGAATCTGAGGGAGTTAATCCTCAAAGAAGCGCATGATTCCCCTCTCTCTATTCATCCCGGTAGTACTAAAATGTACCAAGACCTCCGACCACTATTCTGGTGGACTCGGATGAAAAGAGAAATCGCCAAGTATGTTGCTGAATGCGACACCTGTCGTCGTGTAAAGGCTGAACATCAAAGGCCTGCTGGCACTCTTCGCCCCATCGCGATTCCGGAATGGAAGTGGGATGAGATCGGTATGGACTTCATTACGGGTCTGCCGAAGTCTCCCAGGGGCAACGATGCTATCTGGGTAATCATCGATCGACTATCCAAAGTGGCTCACTTCCTCCCAGTGCGAGTCGACATCACAGCTGCAAAGCTGGCTGACCTTTATGCTTCCCGGATCATCGTACTTCACGGTGTTCCTAAGAAGATAATTTCTGATCGTGGCAGCTTGTTCACCTCCAGATTCTGGACGAGTTTCCAACAAGCCATGGGAACCCGCCTCAACTTCAGCACAGCTTTCCATCCCCAAACTGATGGTCAGACCGAAAGGGTGAACCAAGTTCTAGAGGACATGCTTCGAGCCTGTGTAATCTCTTTTGGCACGGGTTGGGAGAAATACCTTCCCTTCGCTGAATTCTCCTACAACAATAGCTATCAAGCGAGTCTGGGTATGGCCCCCTTCGAGGTTCTGTATGGAAGAAAATGCCGAACTCCGCTAAATTGGTCCGAGACCGGAGAGAGGCAACTCTTAGGTCCGGATGTGATCAATGAAGCTGAGCAGACGGTGAAAATCATACGAGAGAATCTGAAGATTGCCCAATCTAGGCAGAAGAGCTACTATGACAAGCACCATCAGGAGGTCCATTATGAGATTGGTGACAAGGCCTATCTCCGCGTCTCTCCACTTCGTGGTATCCGTCGCTTCGGGATCAAGGGAAAATTGGCCCCTCGTTATGTTGGCCCTTTCACTATTCTGGCCAAACGAGGAGATCTATCCTACCAACTCGAACTCCCAACCAACTTCCCGGATGTACATGATGTGTTCCATGTATCCCAACTCCGCCGTTGTTTCAAGATCCTATCCGTGGAGTCAATCATGAGGAGCTGGATATCCAGGCGGATCTCACCTATCGCGAGCATCCCATACGTATCCTAGATGAAGCAGAAAGGAAGAGTCGAAATAAGACTACCAAGTTCTTCAAGGTTCAGTGGTCTCACCATTCCGAAGAAGAAGCTACCTGGGAAAGAGAGTCTAGTCTTCGGGAGGAGTATCCCGACTTTCTTCCGCAACCTTAGAATCTCGGGACGAGATTCCTGTAAGGGGGGTAGATTTGTAACAGCCCAAGTTTGGAAACCTGAAAAACCTGTGTAATTTTTCCACTTTTGTGTAATTGCATCATGGCATCCATATCATTTTGCTACTGTTATGAACATTTCAACCAAGACACTTTGAATCTTGCATATTTGTCAAGGAAGTTCCAAGAGTTCAAAAGAAGATAATTGCACTTGCTAAAACCAAACTACTTTAATCTTGCATATTTGTCAAGGAAGTTCCAAGGGTTCCAAATATTATATTTGCATTGACTTCAAAATTATTAAAGTGGCAACATATGGAAAATCTCAGCAAAATGCCTAATTAACACCTCTGAACAAAAATGCATCAAAACATTTTATTTTGGGATGCCAATTTTTGTGGTGTCTCTACAAGGTATGGGGAAGCTACCATATTTTTCTCAAATTTTTCTAAATTGTATAACTGCCTCAATAAAATCAAAACAGTGCACTGGATTTAAAAAGAATTTAAAAAGGACCTCTCTGTAAGGGGGGAGGACCCGTTTGTGATGGAAGAAGAAATGCGCCAGGGGGGTTTCTGCAAAAACGTCATTGTCTTCCTCTGTAGCGACCGAGCGCCTTCGTCCCTGACGAACGCCGTCGCCGTGTCGACCTGCGCTGCGCCGCGCCCAGGCCCCCCCTCTCCTCTGCTGCCCTGCGCAAGGATAAGGCCACCACGACGCCGCTCTGCTCTCTCCTTCTCCCCCAGATCTTTCCCTCTGCTTTTCCCCCGCCATGGCCGAACCCTAGGGTAGCCCGCCGTCGAATCGCCGGCGTTGGAGACCACCTCGAGCTCAGCCCCGACCACCACGAGCACCGCCGCCTCGCCTTCTACCTCCACGCTGAAGAGATCGTGCCGGGGAGCTCGGGTTTGACCGCCACGACCTCGTCTTCTTCCTCTCCGGCCGCCGCGCCTCGGACACACTCGCCGCCGTTCTCGACCTCCTCCCTCCCCTCCGAGCAGTCGCACGCATCGAGGGTGAGCTCGCGGTCCTAATGGACCTACCCGCTCGTCCCCTCTCCCCCTAGAACGTGTAGTCGCAGTAGCTCGCCGCCGGCCGCCGCTCGTCGTCGCTGCTCACGCGCTCCGGCAACATTTAGGTAGTGGCGCCGCCCTTGTTTCGCTCACCGTGCACGCGCGCGTCGAATGCGACCGTCCGCGCAAACCCTAACGGCCTAAAACGCCGTAGCCGTGCGCCTCGCCGCCAGTGACCACCGCAGCCGTGCGCTCCGGCCGCGCTGACCGCTGGGTCCCGCGCGTCAGTGACCAGATCCCGCCCCCGCGCTTGCGTGGCTGCCAGCGTGGCGCTGGCCCCACCAGTCAGTGGCTCTGGCTAGCTGCGCTTCGGTGAAAAACGACCCGACGAATTTCTGAAAAATAAAGAAAAAGACAGAAAATGATTCAAACTTCAAAAATTCATAACTTTCAAAATAATTATCCAAATTTAGCAAATAATATACCAAAATGCTCAGAAAAATAAATGCTATCTAATGGACTGATTCACATTTCCATTACTGCTACTGTAATTTTCTGTTTTGCTAAAATGAAGAAAGGGATATAAATAAAATGATTAGCTCAAATTCAATATAAATTCCTCCAATTGCTAAAATGGTGCCCCTTTAATTAAAAATGCTCATAAGCACCAGTGCTACATACTAAAAATCATTTCAAGCATGTTACCTAAATTAAAATTGTAGGTGCACATAAAACCAAATAGGAAAATATCATTCCTATCTCGTTGAATAATGATTCCTAGCATCCCATCTAAATGTCATATAATTATTGTAGTAATTCATTGCATTAAAATGTCATACCATCATGTGCTTGCGCATTGCATATGAATTGCTTATATTGATTGTGTGCTTTCCGGTGTTTTTATACATCGATAGATCACGGAGACGGGGTCTCTCCACATTACCTCGACGATCAGTATTACCCGCCTGCTGAGCAAGGCAAGCGTGATCCCCACCCTCTAGCATATCTTATCATACTTTATGCAAATTATTTTCTCCACTATAATATTGCATGCGGTTCCAAATGTCAATTTGATTGGATTAGAGTATCCTATAGTTGCATTAAGTTACCGATGCCATTACCTGTTTTCCCTCCTATTATCCATAGGATTGTGTTGATGGCCTGAATTAATGCACTATGCTAGGTTGTTGCTTAGCCATGCTTAGTTAACTGCTTAGTGGTCCGATGGATATTCATGTTGGGATCAGATGTGGAATTTCCGCGGATGATGGTGGAGAATTGTGGTAATAATTAATAAAATGCTAAAAGGTGGGGATGAGAGGCCACATGGTATGTGGTGGGTTGTCTCGTTCTCGCCGTCTAAGTGCGAGTTCTCCCCTTCAAGCCAAGTAGAGCGTGCTACCATGCGTGGGCATATGGAACCTCATCGACCGACTAACTTGTGTCGGACTAGCCGAGGGTCCTCTAGTTTGGCTTTCCATTTGCGCGTGTGTTGAGATGGTGGCCAAGACTGAGATGAGGATTATGGTGGTAGGAAAATGAGTGGCCGCGGGGCGGGGTGTTGGAGGCACTGAACTTGTCCCCCAGTCACTGATGATCCTGGGTTAGTCCAAAGCGAGGTAAAGGTCGTAGCCGCTCCCACCCAGCCGGCTTTCCCAGGAAGGGAGCTAAATGATCAGGCAATGGGCCGGACGGTACGCATGGATAAGGAGCTGGGAGGTCCCTCGGGAACCTGGCACCTTTCACATTGTACACCCCCTGCAGGGATAAATCTTTTCGAAAAGCTGTGTCCACGGTTAAGGACGACTTGGTGACGAATTCAGGGATCATAGAATAACTTTAACGGAATGACTAAAAACTGGGTACTAAAGTTACCACTCACTATTGTAAGGTTGACTTCCTCGAGGGTGATTCGGGGAGGTGCCTTTGAAGAACAGGTATAGTGGTTGATGATGAGAAGTGAATCAAAAGAAAAGAGTTACTTCTTACCCCTCTTTAAAAATATTTTGATAGTCGATGCCTTGGAGTCATATTTTATGAACAAAATCAGCTTTACGCAAAACAGCCATAAAACCTTGAAAGCCAATCATGGAGCATTAATAGCTCAAAATCTTGTTGAGTTCGTCGAACTCACCCTTGTTTATTTTTGTTTCAGAGGAGGACTTTACCTACCCCGAAGGTGGGTTCTTTATTGACATCGACGAGTAGTCTGGGGTTCCCGGGTGGCAGCCTGGGGCAACTAGGAACCAGCTGGCACGGAACTGTTTATCTGTAGGCCTCTTAGGCCATATTTGGATCTTGTTGTTTAGAACATAATTTGCTTCCGCTTGATGTACTGATGGGTCTGTGACCTCTGATTGTAATATTTGCTATCTTTCTCTACTAAGAGTTGAACTATACTATCTTGAGTCGTAGGGTCTGTCATGTGCCAGGTGTTCCGGTGTCTTAGTCTCTTTATTATACTTTGAGGGCTATGCTTTGGATATGGCATGATCGAAGGGTTGTGTTGCCGATGATCCATGCCGAGCACGCCTGCCGATGTTTACTCGGCCTGGGAGTGGTAACCTCAGTAACCTTCGATTATGTAGCATGACCACCGACACATAGCATCACTGAATAATTTATGGATTGGGGCATTACAAAAGTTGTCTTTGTAGGATATCCGCGGGAAACCGTAGGATACACCTTCTACAACCAAGCTGAGGGCAAAACGTTTGTCGCGGAGACCGGTACCTTTTCTAGAGAAGGAGTTTCTCACAAAAGGAGTAAGTGGGAGGAAGGTAGAACTCGATGAGATCGTTGATCCTGAGCTCGAAATTCCGAGTAATGCAACGAAAGCTGTTCCGGAAACGTCCTCCACAGATGGAGTGGGAGAAACTATTGAGGAAAGTATTCTACCTCGTAGGTCTGGTAGATCTCGTATCACACCAGAATGGTATGGCAACATGGTTTGCACCGTCATGTTAATTGAACAAGACGAACCTACGAACTACAAGGAGGCAATGGCGAGTCTAGAGTCCGAGAAATGGCTAGAAGCCATGAAATCCGAAATAGGATCCATGTATGATAACAAAGTGTGGACTTTGATGGATATTCCCGAAGGGCGCAAGGCCGTCGAGAATAAATGGATCTTTAAAAAGAAGACTGATGTTGATGGTAATGTGACCGTCTATAAAGCTTGGCTTGTCGCAAAAGGTTTCCGACATGTTCATGGGATTGACTACGATGAAACTTTTTCACCGGTAGCGATGCTGAAGTCTATTCGGATTTTGTTAGCAGTTGCTGCATATTACGATTATGAAATATGGAAGATGGATGTCAAAACAGCCTTCCTAAATGGAAACCTTGAGACAGAGTTGTAGATGGTACAACTGGAAGGTTTTGTCAATCCAGAAAATGCTAACAAGGTATGCAAGCTTCAGCGCTCCATCTATGGATTGAAGCAAGAATCTCGGAGCTGGAACCTTCGCTTTGATGAGGTGATCAAAGATTTTGGATTTGTCCAAAATTTGGAAGAGACCTGCACTTACAAGAAAATGAGTGGAAGGTCGACTGTGTTCTTAGCACTATATGTAGATGACATATTGCTGATTGGGAATGATGTGGAACTTCTTAATAGCATGAAGAATTATTTAAACAGTTAATTTTCCATGAAGAACTTAGGAGAAGCTGCATACGTCTTAGGCATTAAAATCTATCGTGATAGATCAAGATGTCCATTAGCGTTAAGTCAGAGTACTTATCTTGATAAAATACTGAAGCGTTTTGGTATGGAGATGGCAAAGTAGGGTTCTCTACCTGATATCAAGAATAATACATTGCGAAAGGCACAGTGTCCGGTAACGAAACAGGGTACGGCCGAAATGACTAAACATCCTTATGCTTTAGCCATAGGATCGATTATGTATGCAATGTTAAGTACTAGACCTGATGTAGCATTGGCTCTAAGTTCGACAAGCCGTTTCCAGATGTAGCATTGGCGCATTGGATTGATGTTAAGAGCATTCTTAAGTATCTCAATATGACAAAGGAAATGTTCCTTGTCTATGGTGGCTGCGATGAAGAACTTGGCGTAACAGGTTACGTTGATGCAAGTTTCTGCTCAGACCCCGATGACTCTAAGTCACAGACAGGTTATGTGTTCAAGGTGAATGGAGGCGCCGTGTGCTGTGGAAGTGGGAAGCAACCCATCGTTGCGCAATCAACAATGGAGTCGGAGTACATTGCTGCTTGCGAAGCCGCGAATGAAGTTGTGTGGCTGAGCAAGTTCATCATTGAACTTGGAGTGTTCCCAAGCGCGCAAGACCCCGTGATCCTCCTCTGCAACAATACAGGTGCCATTGCTAACGCCAAGGAGCCAAGGTCTCACTCCACCGCCAAACACATTCTCCGACGCTTCCATGTGATACGATAGTACGTACAAGGAGGCGAAGTGAAGATTTGAAAAGTGCATACAGATCTGAATGTGGCAGATCCCCTGACGAAACCTCTTCCTCTTGACAAGCATGAAACACACCAAGTAGCTATGGGTGTTAAGATTTTACCAAGTTGTAATCTAGATTAATTTGTACTCTAGTGCAAGTGGGAGACTGAAGAAGATATGCCCTAGAGGCAATTAATAAAGTGTATTTCTTTATCATATCTCGTTTGTTCATAATACGTTTTTGTGTCATGCTATAACCGTATTAAGCGGAAACATTAATACGGGTGTGATGCGTAAATAACCAGGTCCCTAGTAGCCTCCACAAAGACTAGTTTCGTTGCGCGATCGATGATCGAGTTTTTCCGATCATAGGGCATGGCGCCGGTCGGCAATGGAAGTCATATCGTTGGTGGAACGATGTAATGGACATACCCATATTTGTAGGACATAGTCATTACGCCTTCGACCGTGAGATCAACTCTTATTGTTATTCCTGGAAGATACTTTGATCGCACCAAATGATGTAT
Organism: Poa annua; assembly: GCA_026929855.1. Lineage (NCBI taxonomy): Eukaryota > Viridiplantae > Streptophyta > Magnoliopsida > Poales > Poaceae > Poa > Poa annua. The sequence continues at coordinate 102,034,605 of CM049427.1, forward strand.
CTTATATAGTACGACAATAACGGCAATACTTTTGGGTATCAGAAGGGAGTAGTTGAGACGAGGGATCAAGAGCGGGATTCGCCAATCCGCATAGCAGGATAGATACTCTAGGGCCCACTCGGTGAGATTATGTCTAATGAGCTTGCAAGCATGTGACTAGGTCATGGAGACATGAAATCATAGACGAGTAGAAGATAGCATTGTCAGTAACGAGGTCAGCTAGGTATGGAGATATCTATGAACGATACTCGTAGAACCTAAGTATTGCCATGGCAAAAGGTTTAAGACTTTACGTTCAGGTTTGATAGATGAGAGTCATTCGTTATATCACAGGGATTAATTCATGGGGTCCAGGCCTATGAGTTAGTCGTTGATCAGAGAGGAGTCTAGATCATACCTGTTATTATATCGAACCGCTAGGGTAACACACTTGAGGGGTTTCGACAAGACAACCGGAAAGGAAAGAGATCACCGAGAACGTACCAGGAGAGATCCGACGGAGATCGGGCAGCGACGAAATAGTTTTCGGAGCTAGAATAAATTATATATAATATGTTTGAATTAATGTCTAAATATGATTTTATATATTTATTCTCGAATTTATTTAGGCTGATTTCCCTAAATGGGCCTTCTGGTCGAAAGAAGGCCCAAGAGGGGAACATTCCCTAGGGGAATTCGGTGGGGGCCAAGGTGGCCGGCCTAGGTGGGCCACAAGGGGCCCACCAGGTGTCCGGCGCACCATGTGCCGCACCAGGCATGTGGGGGATATTCCCACATTGCATGTCTGGTAAGTTGGCTCCCCCTCGGGAGCCTATATAAGAAGGGGCACCCCTGGCCTTTTAATTCACCAATTTATTCCCAGTTCTCTCTCGATTTCGTGATTCCCTTTGTCGGAGTTGCGCCGAGTTGAGAGGGGGATCTCTCCACCATAGACCGCTGTTGTGCTGCTAGTGTTCCGGTCCAAGTCTTCCGCTGCTCGTCCTGGACTGGAGCTTCAGAGGCCGTCGTCTCCACCGTACGTGTGGAACGCCCTGCAAGGTGATGCGCTAGCGGCGCTGGGAGGTCTACTTCCTCTTCACAACCTTGAGGTCAGCTTCGTCGGTCTTCATCGTCAACGTTCGTGCGAGAACGTAATCCCCGCTTTCGGTCTACAAGGGTATGTATTCCGATCTCCATTCCTACTACTTTATCTTCATAGAATAGATCTTGGCATCTTTTAAGGATATCGTTGCTAGGAAAAATTTTGTTTTCTGCCTACGACCCCCTTCAGTGCACCACCGGCGGACGGGGAGAGGCGGGGCGGCGCTAGGGCGGCGGTGGCACGGGGCGGGGCAGGTGGGGGGGACCTACGAACGATCCAATTCGAAATCCCAATTATCCCAGCCCCACCAGTCAGACTAGTGCCCGGCCCTACGCGCCGACCCCAGGAAATCCCAATCGAGCCGACACACGAGCCGAACCGTGCCAGGCCGACCCCACCAGTCAGGCCAATTGCGGGTCAAAGGAGGTTGACCAGAGGGAAACGAGCGTATGGCCGATATGTGAGCAAACCAGGGCACAAACCAGAGAAACATAGCGGGAATGGTACAGACCAATAAAACTCAGAGAACCATGGCACAGAACCAATTATCCCTTTCCTTATACATCTATCAATTTCTCAATTTGAAATTATAGTAATTGCTAAACGACCTCGAATAGATTTAGGCTTCGCCACTTGAGACAAAATATCGTTGGGGTCAACTTTTGAATCTTTCGGAACTATTTCTCGACAAATCGATCCTTATCAGTGTCTACTCTCTGATCAAATTCCATATTCTATTAACAGCCTAGATGCCATCAAGAAGATCTCCCAAGTCATTTCCTGGTAATCGTACATGGATTTTATCTCAGATCATATATGACTCATAGCCATTTCTCGGACTTAGGTCTACCATCTCGTCTTGAAGTGGAAAGTTGGCAGAAAACAATAATTTTCCTAGCAACGATATCCTTAAACTAGCCAGAATCTATACTATGTAGATTAGTAGTACAACGGAGATCGGAATACATACCCTTGTAACACAAAGTGGGGATTATCTTCCCGCACGAACGTTGACGATGAAGACGACGAAGCCGACCTCAAGGTCGTGTACAGGAAGTAGACCTCAGCGCCGCTAGCGCAGCATCTCGCAGGGCGTTACACACGTACGGTGGAGACGAGGACTCCCGAAGATCCAGTCCAGGACTAGCAGCGGAAGACTTGGACCAGAACACCAACAACGCGGTAGCGGTAGTATGGTGGAGAGACCCCTCTCTTCTTTGCGCAACTTCGACAAAGGGAATCACCTAATCGAGGAGAGAAAGAGAATTAATTGGATGAATTAAAATACCAGGGGTGCACCTCTATATAAAGGCTCCCGGGGGGAGCCAACCTTGCCAGTTGGGCGGTGTGGGACTATCCCCACACCCCCATGCGCTGGCCACAGCAGCCGCCAGCCCTAGGTGGGCCCACCTAGGTCGGCCCTCCCCCAAACCGAACCGTGAGGGGGACTCCCCCCCCCCCCCCCCCCTCATGGGCCTTCTTTCCACTAGAAGGCCCATTTAGGGAAATCAGCCTTTAAAAATTCGAAAATAAATAAATAATAATGTATTTAACTATTAATTACACTAATTAATATTAAACATATATTATATAATTTATTCCGACTCTGAAAACTATTTCGTCGCTGCCCGATCTCCATCGGACCATTCACGGGACGTTCCCGGTGTTCTCTTTTCTTTCCGGTTCTCTTGTCGAAACCCCTTAAGTGTGTTACCCTAGCGGTTCGATATAATAACAGACATGATCGAGACACCTCTCTGATCAATGATTATTTTGTGGGCCTGAACACCTTGAATTAATCCCTGTTATATAACCAATGACTTTTGCCTATCGAACCTAGACGTCGAGTCATAAACCTTTTGTCATACCGATACGTAGCGTGTCCGAGACTCGTTCATAGATATCTCCATACCTAGCTTGATCTCGTTACCGACAACACTATGTTTTACTCGTCCATGATCTTATGTCCGGGTGACCTAGTCACATGCTTGCAAGCTCATTCAACATAATCTCACCGAGTGGGCCCTAGAGTATCTATCCGGCTATACGGACTGACAAATTCCGCTCTTGACCTCTCGTCTCAACTACTCCCTTCCGATACCCGAGAGGGACAGCTTTATTGTCACACTGTCTAAGATATGACGTTTGATGCAATCAAAGTACTCCCTCCGTTCCGATGAATAAGGCCTATATTTTTTTACAAAAGTCAAGCCAAGTAAAGTTTGACAAAACTTTTAGAAAAATCTACAAATAAATATGATCTTATACAAATATCATATGAAAATATAGTCTATGATGTTCCTAATGACATTAGTTTTATACTTTGCAAGTTAACACTTTTTAATGAAAAGTTGGTCAAAGTTTACATGGATTGACTTTTTCAAAATAATATAAGCCTTATTCATTGGAATGGAGGTAGTATCTTTTAGGAATAACAATAAGAGTTGATCTCACGAACAAAATATGGGTATGTCCATCACATCGTTCTACCAACGATATGACTTCATTGCCAACTGACGCCATGTCACATGATCGGGAAACCTCGATGATCAATCGCATAATGAACTAGTCTTAATAGAGGCTACTAGGGACCTGGTTGTTTACGTATCACACGTGTATTAACGTTTCCGCTTAATACAGTTATAGCATGACATAAGAACGTATTATGAACAAACGAGATATGATAAATAAATCACTTTATTAATTGCTTCTTGGGCATATCTCCTTCATTCTCCCACTTGCACTAGAGTACAATTTAATCTAGTTTACAACTTGGTAAAAGCTTAACACCTATAGCTTCTTGGTGTTTATCATTCTTGTCAAGCGGAAGAGGCTTCGTCGGAGGATCTGCCACATTCAGATCCGTATGCACTTTGCAGATATTCACATCGCCTTCCTGTACATACTGTCGTATCACATGGAAGCGTCGGAGAATGTGTTTGGTAGTTGAGTGAGACCTTGGTTCCTTCGTGTTGGCAATAGCACCCGTATTGTCGGAGTAGAGGGTCACGGGGTCTTGCGTGCTAGGGAACACTCCAAGTTCAATGATGATCTTCCTCAGCCACACAGCTTCATTCGCGGCTTCGCAAGCAGCAATGTACTCAGATTCCATTGTAGACTGCGCCATGATGGGTTGCTTCCCACTTCTCCAGCACACGGTGCCTCCATTGAACTTGAACACATAACCTGTCTGTGACTTAGCGTCATCGGGGTCTGTGCAAAAACTTGCATCAATGTAACCTGTTATGCCAAGTTCTTCATCGCAACCACCATAGACAAGGAACATTTCCTTTGTCTTCTTGAGATACTTAACAATGCACTTAACAGCAATCCAATGTTCCATTCTCGGATTACTTTGGAAACGGCTCGTCAAACTAAGAGCAAATGCTACATCAGGTCGAGTACTTAAAATGCATTCATAATCGATCCTATGGCTGAAGCATAAGGATGTTTAGTCATTTCGGTCGTACCATGTTCTGTCACTGGACACTGTGCATTTCGCAATGTTTTATTCTTGATAACTGGCAGAGAACCTTTCTTTGCCGTCTCCATACTGAAACGCTTCAGTATCTTATCAAGATAAGTACTCCAACTCAACGCTAATAGACGTCTTGATTTATCACGATAGATTTTAATGTCTAAGACGTATGCAGCTTCTCCTAAGTCCTTCATGAAAATTTACTGTTTAAATATTTCTTCACGCTATTCAGAAGATCCACATCATTCCCAATCAGCAATATATCATCTACAGATAGTGCTAAGAACACAACCGAGCTCCCACTCATTTTTTTGTAAATGCATGTCTCTTCCATATTTTGGACAATGGCGGGTTATGACTCCCTCAGAACAGGGGTAGTCACTTCCTGAAGAGTAGTTCGTGAAGGGGATGAACGCGGAGGTCAAGACCCTCGAGAGGCACGACGACGGTGCTCGCCAGACCTGGAGACGAAACACCCACGACAGAGAAAGACACCAGCATGTTCCCAGGTTCACGGCCCTCAGGAGGAGGTAAGAACGCTACTTCTGCTTGTTTGTATTGAACTGTGGAGGTTACAGTACAGCTGAGCTTGCCGAGGGCTCTCTTGAGGCAGTTCGTGCATGGGAGGGAACCAATGGTCTTCTTCCTCCTCCAACTGAAGGTTATTCTACTCAGTCGAGCTAGGGTTTACAAGTGTTAAGGAAGCAATTGGCCGACCTTCTCTACGGTGGAGGTCTTGCTCCTTTTATAGGCGCCGCAGGCGCCCTTCTTCCGCTTGGCGTCCAAAGTGGCTCCCACACGGCAGCGGCGTGGAGGAGTAGGAGTCCACCGCTGCGGGATCTTTCATGGATGCGGTCCATAATCGATAAAGTTGGGCGCGGTGGCCGACAAGCGGCCGACCGTGCAGTACCGCTCGCAGGGGCGGCAGTCTCTGAGGTGCAGCCGGCGGTGACGTTCTCCTTGGAGGGTTGCGCCGTCCAGCTAATTTATCATCAGAGAGGAAGGTCCTGGCTGTCCTGGAGCAGGTGGCGCAACTTTATAAACTCCTTTATCACCAAAACGGCAAAGGGAGTGCCTGCGTCACCCTGTGGGTGCGGCAGAGGCCATGTGCGCCCTGTCGTACTTCCTTGGCCGCGATGTTTCCCCACAGGCCTGGGGAGGCATGTGGAGGGGTTTCTGTTGACTTCTCTCCAGGCGTGCTGCGCCTCGGGAGGGTCTCCTGAAGCGCGGGTCCTCTTCAGGCCCTTGCTTTCTCTTCAGGCCCTCGAGGGTCTCTCCTAGTGGTGGCTTGGTCCTTAGTCGTTTCGTCTGATTAGCCCGCGTGCGAGGCCTGGGGAGAGTGGGCTCTTCATACCCCAGTTTCCACTAGGCCGACAGTAGCCCGCGGGCCCGTGATGGGTGCGAGTGAGCCCATGGGCGCAGGCGGAGCGTCTTGGGCCCAAAGTGCCCGGCCGGCCCGAGCCACGCGGCACTCAGACGAGTAACGGTCACGCACGATCTGGGGTGTGCGTCGTGGGGGTCCCACCATGCCCGGGTAACTGCTCCTTGAGGGAACATAAAGCCCGAGCGCCGGAGCAGGGAGCCGTTACTGTTTCCGATTCTTCTCGCAGAAGCCTCCGCCATCTCTAGCTCTCTGCCTCCGCTCTCTTCTCCTTTCGCCTCCAGCAACACACCTAACCCCGGCGACAAGTCCCGCCAAGAGCAAGGGCAAGGCTGCCGTTGGGTCCTCTTCCCTGGCGGGGGCCGCTGAGGTCGCGCACGGCGCGGCTCTGATGGGCGTGCGCGTTAATGATAAGGCGCTCGCCAAGGTCCGCTTCCTAGTGGCGGACCGGACGAACGAGCATGGCGCCACCACGCTGAAGCCCGCGGCGCACGGGAAACGCCCGCGAGGGTATTTCCCGATATTCCAGCACTGCCTCGCCGCCGGGCTGGTGCCGCCTTTCTCGCCTTTCCTGGAGGCGGTACTGGCGTTCTACCAGGTGCAGTTGTTGCATCTGCACCCCAACTCCATCCTCATCATCGCCGTCTTCGCATACCTTTGCGAGGCATACCAGGGCTTGGAGTCCACAGTGGGGTTGTTCCGGTGCTTCTACGCGCTATGGAAAACGGCGAAGAACGAGCGCTCTGGGTGCGTCTCATTCCGCATCGTCGACGGCATGGGGAGTGTCTAAATCCCCATGTCTTGAAGTGAAGAGAAGGCCGTCACCTCGGTGACGAAGAAAGTGGACGACTTCCGCCATAAGTGGTTCTTCGTCGGGGTGGAGCATCCATGCGCCTTCCTTGAGGTCCGTGATGAGCCGCCGCTGAAGAATTCTCACTGGGGCAAGGCGACTTTCGACGGTGCGAAGAACGCGAGCCTGATGGGGCGCCTGAGTTTCCTTCGCGAGGAGGGCCTCACGGGGCAAATCATCGTGGCGGACTTCGTGACGCGCTGCATTGCCCCCCTCCAAGCACACTCGGTGCCCATGTGGATGTACTCTGGGCCGAACGACAAGATGCGGCTTCATTGTGAGGACAACGACAAGGACACCGTCGACAATGTCATGTATGTGCTCTTCATCAACCCAACGGTGCCTGCCGTGGATCAGCTCCCCATCACGCTCTGGCCTCTCCATCAATACAACATGACGAAACGCATGGCCATCTTGGAGGGGATGCCTCCGTTCACCCTGACAGGCTTTGCGGGGATGGAGATGCCACTGCCGACGACGCGAGGAGCGGAGGGAGCAGATTCTACCTCGGCCTCGGGAGCTGGGCTAGGTGAGGAGGAGGCCACGGCAGGGGAGGTGTCTTCTTTGAGGGACGGGCCATTCACTGACGAAGTTTGTGACATCTCGTCAGGTGATGACGATGCCTTCGTGGTGGCTCCCTCACGCCCCGTGGAGGAGGAGGCTGAGGAGGGAGAGGCCTCCGACGCGGAGGCCACTCCGGGAAGGCGCGGGCCTGGCACCAAGGCTGTCGTGGACGGCTCTGGAGTGAGGCCATCCGACGTCCCCTCCAAAAGGAAAGCGGTTACGCCTCCGGAGGGGTCAGGCGCCAGGACCATGCCCTCCTGGCGCTCGCCAGGCCTGGCGTGGGTCGATACCGGCGTTCCTCCGTCCGGGTGAGTGTTCATGATGCTTGGTCGTTTGGTTCTTGTTTTCTGTTCGCTTTACCCTCTCTGGAAGATATTTTCTTGGGTTTTTGCCCGTGATCTTGTGCCTGCGAAGCGTCGTAGGCTTCGTAAGGCTATAGATGTGAAGAGAGCCACGGCTGAGGCCGTGGCTGACGAGGCCACGAGGCCTGGGGAGACGGCCTCCACAGGCCCCACTGAGGAGGTGCCTCAAGGGGAGGCGGTTGCGCCTCGGGCGGAGGCGGCAGAGCCTTAGGCGGAGGATGACGCGCCTCGCCCAGAGGCCTCTAGGCCGCTCCCCAAGCCAATTGTGGTGGAGGTTGCGGAGGAGAGGATCTCCACTCCACCTCGCGCACCTACTCCCCCTCGCGCGGTCACGCCTCTGCGCGAGGCGACTCCGGTGCGCGAGCCAACACCGCCGCGCGTGACGACGCTGCCGCGTGCGCAAACTCCGCCGCGCACACCTACGGCTCCCGTGCAGCCAGCGGCGGAGGCGAGCGAGGCGGCAGCGGGCGCGGGCGGGTCCGCAGGGGGAGATTCTTCTTCGTCTCCTCGTCCGGCTGAAGGTGATGAGCGCCCCGCTGATGCGGCGCCGAAGAGGACGCTGGTGCGGGTGGAGGTGGAGCCCAGCCTAGTCCCCGAGCGCACCCTGGGGCCAGGCTCTCAGGACTCGACGCCGGGGCTGGGCCCTCGACAAGCCAGGAGCTGGTCCTCCGTGGCTGGGATTGGAGCACGGGGCGGCGCGAGGTCGCCTTTGGCCTCGTGAAGGAGTCCCTGGAGGGCCTGGAGGCGCATCTCTCCCTTGGGGGCATACAGCTCAGCCAGCAGCGGGAGGAGCTCGCGAGGTCGTGGGCGTCCTTCAATGTTGTTGTTGAGGCCCGCCGGCAGGAGGACATGGCGCTGCAGGCCGCGCGCGAAGAGGCCACTCGCTTCGCCAAGGAGTTCCGTAAGGGGGCCATCTGCGACGCCGCAGAACTTCTCGCGCCCCTCCAAGAGGAACATGACGTTGCTGCTGAGCTCCTGCGCGCAGCCACGGCCGAGCACGAAGCAATGGAGGGCTCGCTGGCGCCGAAGCGCCGCGAGCTGGGCCAACTAGAGACCCAGCTCCTCTCCGCCCACCAGGCCGCGCAGGCAACCCTGGAGGAGGACCGCAAGGGCCTCGCCGAGCGTGAACGGCAGCTGGCCCTCGAGGAGAAGGAACTGCGGCAGCGCGACGAGCAGCGGCTTCAGGTGGAGAAGGACCTAGCCACCCAGCGCGGGGAGGTTGAGGCGCTTGAAGGAGACCTGGCCCAGGCGCTCCATTGGTACAACGAGAACGTCGCTGCCCAGAAGCATGCTTATGAACGCTTCGAGCAGCGGTTCACCGAGAACAAGAAGGAGGCGGAGGACGCCCTTGCGGAGCGCGAGAAGCAGTTCCGGCTGACCAAGTCTCAGGAGTACCGTGACTTGTCCCAGAAGCAGGAGGACCGCTTCAAGGCCAGGCATGCCGCAGATGCTCAGCGGATCGCCGGGCTTGAGAAGGCCAACTCCCAGCTGGAGGCCCGCCTCAAGCGCGCCAAGGATGATCATCGCCGAGCGGAGGAGGCCCGCAACAAGCCAGTTCATGACCTCAACTCCTTGGCCAAGGATAAGGAGGAGGAGGTGGCTCCCGCGATGGAGCGGGCGACGGAGGCGACCGACTCTGCCCAGGCGACTCGCGCGCTTACGATGCAGCGTGAGCGCATGTTCGAGGCGCTGGTCGACTGGGGCAAGGAGCTCGCTGCGCATCTTGGCGCTGACGTGCCGCACACCGAGGTTCGAGGCCGTGGCGATGCTGCCATGTACCTGGTCTACTTCGACCAGCTCTTCACGGCTCTCGAGGGCCCTGTCGCCGATCTTCACGAGGTGATAGAGGACGAGAGCCGGCAGCTCCTGGGGGTGGTCATCGACCGTATCTTCACCAACCTCAGGATCCTCACGCCAGGCTTCGACTTCTCCACCGTGACGGAGGCCGCCCAAGACGAGGATGCGCGCAGGGTCTCCAACTCCCTCCGCGAGCAAGTCGATGCTTTCTGCAACCGCTTCAAGCGTGAGGAGGCTGCGGCGGAGGACAGCAAGGAGGAGGCCGCCTCTGCCGAGACCGAGGAGGGTGCAGTGGAGGAGGTCCAAGATGATGACGCCTCCGCATGAGCTACACGTCATTGCGCCTGCGTGCGCCTGTATCTGAAACAACTTTATGTTTAGACATTTGTGATCTTTTGGGCATGTAATATACTCTTGTTTGCAATTTGCTTTTAGCTTGCTTGCCCCTCGAGAGGTCTCTTTGGACTCATCTTCATGTCTATTTGTTCTCTGCATCAGTAGGACCCATCTCTTCGTGCCATGACTCTGCCACTTCGGTATGCTGGAGCAATGACTCCGCAAGGCCGGGGGGAGTTTAGGCCTAGGAGAGGTAAGAGCCCTGAGTCGCGATGCTCAAGTGCCCCCCTTAGACGTACGAGTATTCCATGAAGCGTAAGGGAAAGCGAAGTCGCTTGAGGGGCAAACGTGCGCTAGGGGGGAAACTGTCTTAAGGCGCGGGTGCGAGACTTAGCTTCTTGAGGTTTTCGCCCTATGGACGCTTTTTTGCCTGGAGAGGAGGTCCTCTTGAGGGATCGTTCCCGGGCGCCTCCTCGGTACAGAGGACTCGTGCGCGCTTATAGGTCCCCTCAGGCGTTCCTCGCGAGGAGAGTAAGTCCCAAGGTCCTCTGTAGAGATGGCGTGTTTGTGGGATCTTGCCCTCCAGCCAGAGCTTAGATCCTTGGGTTTTGCAGTGCTGCTGGTGTGTCGTTTGAGGCACTAGCACCGTACTCAGCCCCCGCTCGTGAGGTACGCATGTGGAGAGATATAAGCGCACATTTCAACGAAGTAATGCGTAAATAAAACTTACCACCAAAATTACACAGCGGCGCCGTAGCGCTAAGTTCACTTGGGAACGAAATTGTCTCATTATGCTTGGAGTTGCCAAGTTAATGTTTTGACCATGTCGAAGCATGGGGACCACCCATTAGTGGCAGAGACTCTCAACGGCCTGAGGTGGCTCGTTACATGGAGAGCTCGGAGGGTTGACCCTCGAGAGAAGCCTTTGGAGCTTGGAGGTTTAAGTCGTGAGCTTTTAACCTCTAGAGACAAAAATGCTTGGAGGTTGAGCCGTAAGCTGCCTCTTTCGCCAGATGTCTTGACGTGACAATGATCACGGGAGTGACGATGATCACGTTTGTGTTTGTTCCTTCAGGAGAAAAAAAGTTCTGGGAGGTTTAAGCCGTGAGCTTTTAACCTCTGGAGACAAAAAATGCTTGGAGGTTGAGCCGTAAGCTGCCTCTTCCGCCAGATGTCTTGACGTGACAATGATCACGGGCGTGACGATGATCATGTTTGCGTTTGTTCCTTCTGGAGACAAAAAAATCTGGGAGGTTTAAGCCGTGGGCTTTTAACCTCTGGAGACAAAAATGCTTGGAGGTTGAGCCGTAAGCTGCCTCTTTCGCCAGATGTCTTGACGTGATAATGATCACGGGCGTTACGATGATCACGGGTAGAACTTGCGTAGGTGCATGATGTTCCATGGATTCTTAACGGGGATGCCGTCTTGAGTTTCGAGGCGAGCCGCGCCAGGCCTGGCGATCTGGGTGACCATGTAGGGACCTTCCCACATCGGGGACAGCTTGTGGAGGCCTTCCCTGGAGACGATTCGCCTGAGGACGAGATCGCCTACCTCCAGGGTACGCGAGCGCATGTTGCGGCTGTGGTAGCATCTCAGGTCCTGCTGGTATTTGGCCGCCCGGAGGGCGGCGCGGCGCCGTAGTCCCTCGAGAAGCAGCAGGTCGTCATTGTGGAGGTCCTCTTGCTGGTCCTTGTTAAAGGCAAGGACCCGTTGGGGTCCATGCTTTATCTCTGTGGGGAGGACTGCTTCGGCTCCATTGACGAGGGCGAACGGTGTTTCCCCCGTAGGCTTGGGTGGCGTTGTGCGGATGGACCAGAGCACCGAAGGGAGCTCGTTGATCCAGCCCTTGCCGTGGCCTTTGAGGATGTCGAAGGTCCTGGTCTTTAGGCTCATAAGGACTTCTGCGTTTGCTCGCTCAGCCTGTCCGTTGCTCTGCGGATGAGCGACTGAGGTGAAGCAGAGCTTGATGCCCATTCTTTCGCAGTAAGCTTTGAAGATTCCACTGGTGAATTGTGAGCCATTGTCGCTGATGATGCGGTTAGGCACTCCGAAGCGGCAGACCAGGCCTCTGATGAATTTTACCGCCGTGCCTGTTGTGATTGTGCGCGTCGCCTCCACTTCGGGTCACTTAGTGAACTTGTCGATGGCCACGAAGAGGTTGCGATATCCCCCTTGCGCTGTTGGGAAATGCCCCAGGATGTCCAGCCCCCAGACCGCGAAAGGCCAGGAGAGCGGGATGGTCTGTTGCCCCAGCGCAGGTTGGTGGATTTGCTTGGCGTGGAATTGGCAGGCTTCACATGCTTGGACGATGTCAACTGCATCCTGAAGTGCTTGAGGCCAGTAGAAGCCGCTTCTGAAGACTTTGCCTGCGAGGGTGCGGGCGCATGAATGGTGGCCGCATTCCCCGCTGTGGATGTCCTTGATCAGCATTTTGCCTTCTTCAGGAGGAACGCATTTGAGCGCGATGCCGTTTGGGCGCTTGCGGTAGAGATTTCCTTCGAGGATGTGGTAAGATTTTGCCGGGCGGGCAATTTTCTCCGCTTCAACATCTTCCTCGGGAAGGATCCCTTTGTCGAGGTAGCCTTTGATCTCATCAATCCATCCTGCTTTTTGATGCACCGCTGTGAGCAACAGACGCTTGCCTGTAGGGTGGCCGACAATCTGGAGCCCCGTTTGCAGGTGGTGGCGGGAGCGCTTCGTCTGTGCTTGCGGGCATGGCCTCTTGAGGCTGCTTTATGGATGCCTTGACGAGTCTTTGTTCAAAGATACCTGGCAGCTGAGCTTGCCTCTTTGATGCGCGCTTGGCGATGTCATCAGCCTCTTGGTTCTCCTTTCTTGGGATGTGCATGAGCTCCATTCCCCTGAAGTGCTTCTCAAGCCTACGGACCTCTTCAAGGTATGCGGCCATGTGGTCGTCCTTAGGCTTATAGCTTTTATTGGAGAAGTTGACGATCAGCTGGGAGTCGCCCTTGATGAGTAGGTGCTTGATGCCTGGGGCGATTGCGGCGCGTAGGCCAGCAAGCATGCCTTCGTACTCAGCGATATTGTTGGAGATCTTGTCGATTCTGAAGCAGAGCTGGACAACCTAATATAGCTTGTCGCCTTTTGATGAGATCAAGACCACGCCAGCCCCACCGTGGTGACAAGCGAAAGCTCCGTCGAACTTCATGGTCCAGTGGCTGGGCATTTTGTCTCCAGAGGGCTCTTGTTCTTCTCCAAAAGGCTCTTCAGGGGTTGGGTCGGTCCATTCGGCGACGAAGTCTGCCAGCGCTCTTCCTTTGATTACCCTTGTGGTATCGAAGCACAAATTGAGTGGTTGTAGCTCTATATTCCATCCTGTGACACGATCTGTGGAGTTAGGGTTGCGCAGGATCTGCTCCAGGGGAAAAGAGGTAACCATCGTGATGGGGTGCCCCTGGAAGTAGTGTCGCAGCTTTCTTGAGGTGATGAGGAGTGCGACGAGAAGCTTCTGCTGCATTGTATACTGTTCGCGAGCATCGTGCAGTACTGTGCTGGCGAAGTAGACTGGATGCTCGACAAGGGTGGTCAGTGTAGCCTTGGTGTCTTCTGCGTGAAGGGGCTCCGCTGGGCCCTCGAGGGGGATGGGCTCTGGAGGCTTGTCGGGGCCCTCGAGGGGGTTGGCCTCTGGAGGCTTGTCAGGGCCCTCGAGGAGGTTGGCCTCTAGAGGCTCTTCAGGCTTCCTGGCGGGATTATCCTGTAGCGGTTGACTTGGGGCAGGCCCCGCTTGTGGCTTTGGGCCTGGCGGTTGGTTTGTGAGGCTTGTTCCTTTGTCGAGCTCTTCATCAGGGTGTTTTGGCTTTGGAGTGCTGGCACTCTTCTTGTGGAGTACTGGCTCTTCCCTTTCTACCACAAGGACGGCACTGGCGGTCTGTGGAGTGGCTGATAGATACAGCTTCAGGTGCTCGCCTGTCCTTGGGGCGACCATTACTGGTGGGCTGGCTAGGTACTTCTTCAAGTCCTCAAACGCTTTTTCAGCTTCAGGTGTCCACTTGAAAGTGCCTGTTCTTTTCATGATCTTGAAGAACGGCAGGGCTCTTTCTCCGAACATGGAGATGAATCTACCCAAGCTGGCCATGCAGCCTGCCAGGCGTTGCATGTCCTTGAGCCGGCGTGGAGGTTGCATGTCCTCTATGGCCTTGATTTTGTCAGTGTTTGCCTCTATGCCCCGGTGGCACACGAGGAAACCAAGCAATTTGCCTAAAGGCACTCCGAAGACGCACTTGGCGGGGTTGAGCTTGATGTTCACCTTGCGCAAGCTGGCGAAAGTCTCTTCAAGGTCCCTGAGGAGAGTATTTCCCTCTCGAGATTTTACGACAATGTCATCGACATTAGCCTCGGCATTTCTGCCCATTTGCTCGCCAAGCGCTATCTCATTAGCCTCTGGAAAGTGGCTCCGGCGTTTTTTAGGCCGAAGGGTATGCAGACATAGCAATACACACCGCAAGGGGTGAGGAAAGCTATCTTCTCCTCATCTTCCTTAGCCATTTTTATCTGGTGATAACCAGAGAAGGCATCGAGGAAGCAGAGGAGGTCGCAGCCTGCCGTGGAGTCCACAATCTGGTCGATTCTTGGCATGGGATAAGGGTCCTTGGGGCAGGCCGTTCACATCAGTGTAGTCGATGCAGAGGCGGCCTCCTCCGACGGGTTTTGGGACGACCACGCCGTTGGAGAGACAAGTGGGGTGCGCGACTTCGCGGACGACCTTTGCCGCTTTTAGCTTCTCGACCTCTTTGACGATGAATGCTTGCTTCTCGGGGGCTTGTTTTCTTGCTTTTCGCTTGACGGGACGCGCGTTTGGACACACCGCTAAGTGGTGCTCGATCACCTCCCTCGGTACACCGGACATATCTGACGGCTTCCATGCGAACATGTCAGAGTTTGCCCGGAGGAAGGCGCCGAGCGCGCTTTCCTATTTAGGAGGCAGCGCGGCGCCAATGGTGATGCCAGCCTCCGATCCCTCAGCCCCCGAGCTGGAGCTTAGAGAGACTTTCTTTGTAACGGCTGGCTCTTGGGAGAACAGCTGCTTCTTCTTCTTGGGTCTCTCGAGAGGCTCCATGTCCTCGTCTCTCGACAGCGCGCTTAGCATCTAGGACATGTCCACGGATGGTGATTGTGCCAGCGTTGTCGGGGATCTTGACCATGTTGTAGGCATGAAGCGTGACGGCCATGAATTTAGCGAGCGCGGGGTAGCCGAGGATGGCGTTGTACGGCAGGCCGATGTGCGCAACATCGAAGTCGATGTGCTCGGTGCGGTAATTTTCCTCTCTTCCGAAGGTGACGGCGAGCCTGGCCTGCCCCAGAGGCTCGATCTAGTCGCTAGTGACTACCGTGAAGGGCCTAGAGAGCATGAGCCGCTCGTAGGGCACTTGAAGCGCTTCGAACGTCTTTGTGGAGATGACATTCAGGCCTGCTCCACCATCAATGAGTGTCTTGGAGACAGCGACGTTGTCGATGGTGGGGCTGCAGACCAGCGGGAGGGTTCCAAGGGTCTTGGTGGATTTGGGGTGGTCCTGAGCGTCGAAGGCGATGGTGTACTGCGACCACTTGAGAGGCCTGGAGGTCTCGGGACTGGGGAGGGTGGCGTTGAGTTCGCGGGCGAACTGCTTGAACTGATTGTTCGACTTCGGCGCCTGCGCCCCACCGAGGATGCAGGCAATGGTGCCTCTTGGAGCTTGATAGGCACCATCTTCCTCGTCAGGGAGGTTGCCATTCCTCTCCGCAGCATTGGCCTGGTTGCCAGATGGCTTCTGGTATCCGCCCTTGCGCCCACTTCCGCGGTAGCCACGGCCTTGACCGCGGCTGCCACTGCCTTCTGCTTGCTCGCACTCTTATCTCAACCTCTTGAGGTCGAAGCAAGTCTCGGTAGAGTGGTCGCGCCTATTGTGGTAGATGCGGAATGGGCGGTGGTCGTCTTTCCTCTCCCCAGGCTCTGGAGAGTCCCTGCGGGTGCCCTTCGTGTCAGGCTCTGCCGCGAGGACCGCGGTGGCCTTGCGCTTGGGCTCCTCCTTCTTCTTCTGGCTCTTGGACCCCTCAGCGTGCTCGTCCCCTCTCGAGGACATTTTGACGAAGAGGAGTCCCTCTTCAGCCTTGGCGCACTTGTCCGCCAGGTCAAACAACTTCACCACAGAGGTGAGCTTGTCGTGGATACCCAGCTCCTCGAGCATCCTGCTGTTTGTGCCACCCTCTCGGAAAGCGGCGATGACTTGGGTGTCAGGGATGTTCGGGATCTTGTTGCGCACTTGGCTGAAGCGCTGGATGTACTTGCGGAGGGTCTCATCCTTCTTCTGCACCACAGCGCGCAGGTCGTTGTGGGTGAGAGCGCGCAGGTCGTTGTGGGTGAGAGCGCGCTCGTACGTCCCCTTGAAGTTGGAGACGAACTGCTTGCAGAGCTGCTCCCAAGAGTTCACAGAATCATCGGGGAGGTTCAGGAGCCACGACAGCGCAGAGTCGCGAAGCGCATGGGAGAACCAGTTGGCCTTGACCTTGTCGTCTCCGCCTGCCGCTTGGATGGAGGTGGTGTAGAGCTGCAAGAACTCGATGGGGTTGCTGGAGCCGTTGGAGCCCTTGGGGAGAGCCGGCCTGAACTTCGGGGGCCAAACCACGCGGCCTAGGGAGCGGGTGAACGCCATGCAGCCGGTGGCGTATGTGGCGACTCCGTGCTGCAGCGCGCTGCGGTTCTGCTGGCCCGCCTGGCCGATTTCTTCCACGAGCCTGTTCTGGCGGTTGCGCTGGAGCTCCATCCCCACGCGAGCGTCGGGCACGGTGCGCTGCACGATCAAGCAATCATGCGGTGAGGACGCGTGCGAGGCAGCCCTCTGCGTCGCAGCCGGTGCAGGTCCTGGCGGAGGCGGAGGCGCGTCTGGCACGGTCGTGCCCGCGAGGGAGGTGTGCACGATGGACTGCGACGGAGCGGGGCGCGTCGTGGCGATGCCGACGAGGTGGTTGAGGCGCTCCAGCCACTTCTCGTGGCCTCAGCGGTAGGCTGGTAGCGGAGAAGTTCCTGCGCCATGAGCAGTGCGGTGTGCGGCGCGGGGTCCGTCCTGCCAGGACCGGAGCCGCTCGGGCGCCGCGTCGGGTGTGACTACTGCACGTCCTCCTGGTGCTCGGAGTTGTGCTCGGGCTCTTCCGCATGAGGGCTCGAGTTGGCGCACTCTTCACGGCGGGGTCGCCCCCGTCGTGCGCGAGTGGCCGTGACGCCTGGCGTGGCGCGCGCTCCTTCAGGCGCGCGTCGGTTGACGCGGGCGGCGCGGGTAGCGCGGGTGTTCGCCATGGCGTGGAGGCGGCTCGAAGGTCGTTGAGGCACCTCAATCCCCTACCTTGCGCACCAAATGTCGGGTTATGACTCCCTCGGAACAGGGGTAGTCACTTCCTGAAGAGTAGTTCGTGAAGGGGATTGAACGCGTAGGTCAAGACCCTCGAGAGGCACGACGACGGTGCTCGCCGGACGTGGAGACGAAACACCCACGACAGAGAAAGACACCAGCCCGTACCCAGGTTCACGGCCCTCAGGAGGAGGTAAGACCGCTACTCCTGCTTGTCTGTATTGAACTGTGGAGGTTACACTACAGCTGAGCTTGCCGAGGGCTCTCTTGAGGCAGTTCGTGCCTGGGGAGGGAAGCAATGGTCTTCTTCCTCCTCCAGCCGAAGGTTATTCTACTGAGTCGAGCTAGGGTTCATAAGTGTTTAGCAAGCAATTGGCCGACCTTCTCTACGGTGGAGGTATTGCTCCTTTTACAGGCGCCGCAGGCGCCCTTCTTCCGCTTGGCGTCCAAAGTGGGTCCCACACGGCAGCGGCATGGAGGAGTAGGAGTCCACCGCTGCGGGATCGTCCATGGACGCGGTCCATCATCGATAAAGTTGGCGCGGTGGCCGACAAGCGGCCGACCGCGTAGTACCGCTCGCAGGGACGGCAGTCTCTGAGGTGGAGCCCGCGATGACGTTCTCCTTGGATGGTTGCGCAGTCCAGCTGCTTTATCAACAGAGAGGAAGGTCCTGGCTGTCCTGGAGAAGGTGGCGCAACTTTATTGACTGCTTTACCACCAAAATGACCAAGGGAGTGCGTGCGTCACCCTGTGGGTGCGGCAGAGGCCATGTGCGCCCTGCCGTACTTCCTTGGCCGCGACGTTTCCCCACAGGCCTGGGGAGGCCTGTGGAGGGGTTTCTGTTGACTTCTCTCCGGGTGTGCTGCACCTTGGGAGGGTCTCCTGAAGCGCGGGTCCTCTTCAGGCCCTTGCTTTCTCTTCAGGCCCTCGAGGGGATTTGCCTCTCGAGGGTCTCTCCAAGCGGTGGCTTGGTCCTTAGTCGTTTCGTCTGATTAGCCCACGTGCGAGGCCTGGGGAAAGTGGGCTCTTCATACCCCAGTCTCCACTGGGCCGACAGACAAATCCAAAACCTTTGATCACCTCATCAAAGCGAAGATTTCAGCTTCGAGATGCTTGCTTCAATCCATAGATGGAAAGCTGAAGCTTGCATACCTTGTTAGCATTTTCTGGATCGACAAAACCTTCCGGTTGTACCATATACAACTCTTTCTCAATATTACCATTTAGGAACGCTGTTTTGACATCTATCTGCCATATTTCATAATCATAATATGCAGCATTTGCTATCAAAATCCGAATAGACTTTAGCATCACTACCGCTGAAAATGTTTCATCGTAGTCAATCCCATGAACCTGTCGGAAACCTTTTGCGACAACCCGAGCTTTATAGACGGTCACATTACCGTCGGCATCAGTCTTCTTCTTAAAGATCCATTTATTCTCGATGTCCTTGCGCCCTTCAGGAATCTCCATCAAAGTCCATACTTTGTTGTCATACATGGATCCTGTTTCGGATTTCATGGCTTCTAGCCATTTCTCGGACTCTAGGCTTGTCATAGCCTCTTTGTAGTTCGTAGGTTCGTCTTGTTCAATTAACATGACGATGCAAACTAGGTTGCCATACCATTCTGGTGCGATACGGGATCTTCAAGACCTACGAGGTAGAACAATGTCCTCGACAGTTTATCCCACTCCATCTGTGGAGGACGTTTCCGGAACAGCTTCCGTTGCGTCACTTAGAACTTTGAGTTCAGGATCAAGAAAGGTACCGTTCTTCGATCGCGACAAACGATTTTCCCTCAGCTTGGTTGTACAAGGTGTATCCTACGGTTTCCCGCGGATATCCTACAAAGACGACTTTCTCCGATTTTGGTTCGAGTTTGTCGGATTGTATTTTCTTAACATACGCCTCAAAACCCAAGACCTTCAGGAAATACAACTTTGGTTTCTTACCATACCATAACTCATATGGTGTCGTTTCTACTGATTTGGACGGAGCCCTATTTTAAATGAATGTGGTTGTTTCTAACGCATAACCCCAAAAGGATACGGGCAGATCGCTAATAGACATCATAGATCGGACGGTATCTAATAGAGTACGATTACGTCGCTCTGACACACTGTTACGTTGCGGTGTTCCAGCAGGCGTAAGTTGTGGCACGATGCCACCGGCCTTCAGATGTGTGCAAAACTCATAACTCAAATACTCGTCACCACGATCAGATCGGAGGTGCTTGGTTTTCTTGTTAAGATGATTTTCAACTTCACTTCGAAATTCTTTGAACTTTTCAAACGTTTCAGACTTGTGTTTCATCAAATAGATATATCTGTATCTACTCAAGTCATAAGTGAAGGTGACAAAGTAACGATAACAACTGCGTGTCGACACGCTAATTGGTCCACACACATCTGTATGTATGACTCCCTACAAGTCCGACGCCCGTTCAAAGAAACTTTAGAACGGTGTCCTGGTCATCTTGTCCATGAGACATGGTTCGCACGTATCGAGGGATCCAAAATCCAACGAGTCCAAAAGTCCATCGGCATGGAGTTTCATCATGCGCTTTATACCAATATGACCGAGACGGCAATGCCACATATACATGGCTATATCATCACTAAGTTTAATCCTCTTTGCATCTATGTTATGGATGTGAGTACTACGATCAAGATTCAACAAGAATAAACCATTACTCTCGGGAGCATTAACATAAAAGATATCATTCATCGAAATAGTACAAATACTTGATACTGAATTAAATGAATATCCGTATCACAACAAGCAAGAACCACTGATAATGTTTACACTCAAGGACGGTACAAAATAAAACTTATTTAAAACCAAAACTAATCCCGATGGTAGATGTAGAGGGAGTGTGCCGACAACCACCACGTCAACTCTTAATCCGTTGCCGACGCGCATCGTTACCTCGTCCTTAGCCAGGCGCCGCTTATTCCACAACTCCTCCTGAGAGTTACAAATATGAGCAACAGAACCAGTATCAAATACCCAAGTGTTTCTACGGGGGGGATGTAAGATACACATCAATAACATGTATATCGAATATACCTTTCTATTTGCCGATAATCTTGCCAACCTTCTTATCCACTAGGTACTTGGGGCAGTTGCGCTTCCAGTGACCATCGCACTTGCAGTAGAAGCATTCCACGCCAGCTTTGGGACCAGATTTGTTAGTCTTAGGCTTGGCAACAAATTTGCCATCCTTCTTGGACTTCCAGCTCTTCCTTCCCTTGCCACCGGATTTCTTAAAATCGACGGTCTTGTTGACCATCAACAGCGTGTGCTCCTTCTTGATCTCCACCTCAGTAGTCTTGAGCATCACGAGCACTTCACCCAGGGACTTAGCCATGCCCTTCATGTTGTAGTTCATGACGAAGCCTTTGTAGCTAGGGGGCAACGATTGCAGCATCCTATCAATCGCCAGCTCATCAGGAATCTTGCATTCCAGGGTGTTCACGCATTGAACGTAGCCAGACATCTTGACCACGTGCTCGCTCACACTTCTATGCTCTTCCATCTTGGCCGAGAAGAAAAACTCTGATGCCGCACTTGATTCTCCGTCTGTGTTGAGTAAGCTTGTTACACCACCACAACCTGAATGTTCTGTTACTACTGTTGAATCTAAAATTACTTATGATGATGTTTCTACTGTTCTTTATGAAGCTGGTTCATTAGGTCCCTTTTTAGATGCCACTATTGCTAAATCTAAACAAATTGAAAATGCTGAAATTCCTGATGAAAATGCTGAAACACCTGTTAATTCACCTGAATTTACTCGTGATACTTATGATGGGTGTGATGATATATATGTGGATCTTGATGATGCTCTTGTTGAAAAGATAAATGCTATGAAAGATGCTAGTGCTTTTAAGAAACTTGTTGAAAAACGTGATGTTATATATAATTTATCTCCTGATGCTGAATTTGCTACATCTCCTATAACATTAAAGATAAAGCTTATGATTTCTCTCTTGATTTGGCTCATATAGCTATTGTTGAAAGAGAACCTTTATGTGGAACTGAAAATAAAAGTGTTGTAGAACACATGAATGTATTGTCTGATTTGAGTGGAATATTTGTTGAAGACATTAAAAGACGCACTTACTTTGTTGCTAAAATATTTCCTTTCTCATTCAAAGGAGAAGCTAAAACTTGGTATAATAATTTGTCTCTTAGTTCCATCACTAGTCCTAAGGGTTTGCTTGATGCTTTCTTTCAAAAATATTTTCCTGCTAGTGCTCAACATGATGCTTTGTTAAAAATCTATAATTTAATCAAGAGGAAGGTGAGAAATTGCCTAAGGCCTGGACACGCTTTTGCTGCATATTAAGAGGCCATCCGAACCATGATTTGGAGAAAAATGATCTACTAGATATATTTTATAGTGGACTAACTGCTGAATCTAGTACATACCTGGATAGTTTAGCTAGTTGTGTTTTCAGGAAAAGGACTCCGGAAGAAGCTGAAGAATTATTGGCTATGATATGCAAGAATAATGATGATTGAGATATTCCTGAACCTACTCCAACACCTCCACCAACACTGAAGAAGAGAGTTATGATTGCATTAAATGAAGAAACGATGTGGGAAGCTAAAAGATCTCTTCAAGAAAGTGGTATTAAATCTGAAGTATTTACCTCCTATTGAAGAATTATGTAATTCTATTCCTCCTCCAACCGTAATTGAGGTACACTCTCTCCAAAGGTTCTATGATAGAGATATCCCTTATTCTAAACCTCCTGCTCAGTGTTTAGATGAATTTGATGATTTTATCGTTAAGCAAAGTAATTTTAATTCAAGAATAGAGAATCATTTAATGGAAAATTCTTGTGCTATTAGCGATTTGCATGATATTGTTCATAGAACTGCTAATTATGTTGAAGTGCTCATTAAACACTTTCATATGGTTCAAACTCAAATAGATCAACTCACTAAAGTACAAAAAGAATTGCTAGTAAACAACTATATTGCTAAAGAAAAACTTGTTTGTGAAGTAACAACTAGAGGTGGTAAATCTACTCAAGATCCTTTGTACCCTTAAGGACATTATAAAAGAATTGAACAAGATTCTCAACGAGGTAATGAACCAAGTACTCCTTCTAGGAAAAAGAAAAGGAAATATAAAAATGTTGTAGAATCCTCTTAACCTGTTAATGATCCTAATAGTATATATGTTTTTGATGTTGAAACTGAAAGTGGTAATGAACACAACAATGATAATGCTAATAACAGTGATAAGGATAAAAGTGCCAATTCTAGTAAGGAAGAAATAGAAGAAGAACCTGAAAAACATGCTATTTTATTGCTAAGAAACATGGTAATGAAAGAGAACCTTGGGTCCAAAAACCAATGCCTTTTCCTGCTAAGCAACTTAAAAAAAAAGAGGAAGAACATTATAATAGATTTTATGATTGTATGAAACCATTGTTCTTGCAAATTCCTTTGACTGGTGCTATTAAGTTGCCTCCTTATTCTAAATATATGAAAGATATTGTGACTAACAAAAAGAAAATTCCTAATGAGGAAATATCTACTATGCTTGCTAATTACTCTTTTAGTGGCAAGGTTCCAAAGAAGCTTGGTGATCCAGGTATACCAACTATTCCTTGCTCTATCAAAAATAATTATGTTAAAACTGCTCTATGTGATTTGGGAGCTGGAGTTAGTGTTATGCCTTTCTCTCTTTACAAGAGATTTTATCTTAATAAATTGATACCTACTGATATATCTTTGCAAATGACTGATAAATCTGCTTCTGTTCCTTTTGGAATTATTGTGAGGATGTTCCTGTCCAAATAACTACCAATTGCTTAATTATGACTGACTTTGTTGTTCTTTAAATGCCTGAAGATGATAATATGTCTATTATTCTTGGAAGTCCTTTTCTAAATACTACAGGGGCTGTTATTCATTGCAATAAAGGAAAGGTTACTTTTAATGTTCATGACAAGGAACATACTGTTTATTTTCCCAAGAAAGTTGATAGAATGTCTGGAGTTAATACAATTACCAATTTGAGGTCCATTACAGTGGGAAGTATTGATTTCCCATATAAAGAAGAATACAAAACTCTCATGATTGGATCCATACCAATTCATTATAAGGTAACATGAGTGTCTCATATGGTTTAAAATCTTTCATGTCATATAAAATTCATTTGGTTGCAAGGATTGATCAACCTTGTTAACAAGTGTATTTCAGATGCATAAAGAGGCTAAACAATTTTCTTTCTCTCATCCTTGTTATACCTACTGTAATGTTATTTAGTTTGCAATGTTTCGTTGAATTTGTTATTAGAAAACAATTTTTCAGTATTGAATTTAATAATGCAAAATACCAGAAAATGAAAAAAACAAAGTTTCTCAGAAAATTAAAAAATTATATGAAAAATCATATTTTTCGAGGAGGCTCCTGTAAATGCCAGAGAGCCACCAGGGGGACCCCCTGGGCCACCTCACGACCTGGTGGCGCGGCTGGCTTTTGGCCGCGCCAGTAAATGGTCTGGGGCCCACAGGCCCCCCACTGGCTCTCTCTCCTTCCCATTCCTTCCTCTTGCCCGAAAAACCAATCTTGGATATCACAAACTCGTGTTCTTGCTGCTCATCTCCTGGAATTTTGATCTCCATATTCAGAGAATTTCTGTTGCTGAAATTTGGTGCATCTACTCTCCGGTATGTGACTCCTCGGAATATCCAAGTAGAGTTTTGTTTAATGGTGAATATATGAAGTATTTTGCTGCTGTAGATATCTTTTTCGGTGAGTTTGAATGCTTGTTTTAAGTTGAAATAACTAGTTTTGATGCATGCTTAAGCCTCTAGCAAGTCACTATAGTGGTTTCCCTTCATTTAGTTAGCTAAAAGTCGATTTTTATGATGTTTGTTGAAAATTTCATAACATGTAAGGAAATGCATTTGCACTAGATCCTAGTGAGATAGTGTTGGAAGGGAAGTTCAAGGTGCATATAGAGGAAGGAGTATACCCTGCCGTCTACCCGTGCTCGCAATTCGTGGAATTTTCGGGGATTACGCAAGATTTTCATACTCTAATGTCAAATGCAGGATTGGAACGTTTTCTTGAAGATCAACCTTTCTAATACGCTGCAATTTGAACTCATCAAACCCCACCGTGCATTACAAAATTTACAACAAATATGTGGACTTGCCCTTTGGTGTTTTCTGTTCTATGATGAGAGTTCCACATGGAGGATCACTGGAGAAGCCGAAGGGGAACCCAAGGCTATTGATGGATGTGTATGAAGAGATCTGCTATGGGAGGAGCTTCTCTAAGGAGGACGGTAAAATCAGGAGTATTCATCTCCCTTCCATTCGTTATTTCGCATACTTCATTGCTAAGTTTGTGCTAGCTAGGAGATCAGTTGGTAAACTAGGCTTGCCTGATTTAGCTTTTCTAGTTGCTGCTTTGCGTCATGATAGGACTTATAACTTGGGTGCTCTGATTGCTCACCGTTTCGCTACTAACCGTGAGAAGGGAGGAATTTGTGGAGGACTAGTTGCTTCACTATTTTTAGCTTTGCATTGTTTGGAACCCCATCCCCGGGATTTGCTGTTACCTATAAAAAAAACTTGATATTGATTCTATGAAGAGACATGAATTTATTGCTGAAGATGGTAGCTTGAATTATCTCCCTTACACCATAACTTTTCCAAAGAAGAAATACTACAAAGTAACTACCATTGAGAGAATTGTTATCTTGCATGTGCCTCTTCTTAACCTTTTTGGCAGGGAGAACTTGTCAGTCTCAGAGGCTGAGTTGGACACACTTGGGGAGCAGCACGGCCCGGATAGTAGGAGCCATGACGAGGAGTATGGGGGTGGCTTCATTCAGCCCCCGGAGACACCCAGCTTCCTGTAACCGGATCCGGGGTATGCAGGACCTTCGGGATCTTCCTCCACCGCAGCCGATGCGGAATACGACTACACGGGGCAGAACCCACCGAGTTGGGGCGATTATTAACCTTGGGGTTGATCTCCACTTAGGCCAAAAGCCTAATCTTTGGGGAGGTATACCGATAGCACACTCATTTACATATCATAGCATTCGGTACTGTATATCCATGTTTCGTTTTAGTTTTCTTTCTTTCATTTGTTCATGCTTTGTTTGCTTCCCATAAACTCAAAAATACCAAAAATATTTTTGTTATTTCTCTTGATGGTTTGTTCTGGTATATAGTATTAATATTCTTAGTATTTATTTCAGTTCAGTATGAAAAAACTCAAAAATATTTTGCTTTGTTGTGTGTTGTTTCGTGCAGGGACAGATTTCTGCTGTCCACCGTTAAATTCATAACTTTTCACAGGAATGTCTGAATGACCTTAAATTTCGTGTGCATATTCCTGGGATGTGCATGCAACTTTATTTAGTTTTGAGTTTTCTTATCTGGGCATATTAAGGTGCTTGAAAAAATTCATCTTTTCTGGCTGTTCTGTTTTTAGTTTCCAAATCCGAAAACCCAAAACTATTTGTTGTTTCTCTTTGCTTTTGTATAGTTTGTTTCAGAGCTAATTATCTTCAGTTACTCCATGGAGCTTGGTTATTATTTTATATCTTTTAAGCACACAAGTGATAAGGCAATTATGATGATCTATGACAATTTCAAGTTGGGAAAGAGGCTGGTAATGAATTCTTGTTTCTCATTTTTGTACATATACTCATTCATGTGAGCATGCTTAGATGGTTCGCATAAGGTATATGTCGATTTGAGGATTCTTAGTAGTTCGTGTTCTCTTATGATCGTTTCCAATTTATTTATGATGGATGTCACGTCTCTTTGGATATTTGCTTGCATTGTTTTGCTCATAATAGAATATGACACTATGGTATCCTCCTCTGAATAATTCATTTGAATTGACTTGGCACATGCTTACACGTGTTATGACTGAAAACAAAAAGTCAATTAAGCCTTGATGACATATTTTGCCTCAGAGTTCTTGTATCTTTATTATACCTCTGTTAATTCTATTTCGTCGCAAGCATGATTATGACGGTTATTGCTCTCTGGAATTGTCGCTTTCCCATCTTTTTCTAGCCTCCACTTGTACTAACCTGAGATAATTCTTGTGCTTCTAAATCCCTGAAAACCAATTTATTCCAAAGAGTCCACCATAAATACCTATGCATGGCAATTTCAAACCATTCAAGTAAATTCGCATGTGCTACCTTTAAAACCTTCAAACACTTCTCAATTTGTGCCATTGTTTTGAGCTCATGAGGAAGTGGTAGTTGGTCTTGTTATATTCCATACTAATTAAGTATTTGACTTGCATGCTACATCTGCTCGTCAATAATTTTGCAAAGGGCTGGTCAGACCATTATAATATCAAAAAAGAATTTGAGAAAATAAAAATAGGCACTCCTCCATGGTTTGAGAGTATTTGGTGGGCACCCGAGGATTCGGTTAGCCATGGTTTGTTAGCAAGGTGGGGAGGAGTGTCAAGCTATCAAAAGGAATATAAAGATGCATATTATAAGTGCTTTGTTTAAAAAATAATCGGAAACGCTCTCAACTTGCTTAGTATTGAAGATAACAAGAACTCTATTGCCATTCATTGACCTAAAAACCACCACTCAAAAAAAATTACCTCTGTTTTCAAAATAATAAGAAGCTCTAGCACATGTTGAATCCCTACTTCCCTTAATGAAGGGCATATCTTTTACTTTACTGTTGAGTCAACATCCTTCTTGAGAGCATAATTGTCATTCTTAGTGTAATGTGCTTGTCCCTTAATATGTTAACCGCGGTGTAATCTAGATGCTTTTATCTTTGATATCTTTATATCTTGTCCTCCCTTGAAACTCAGAGGTGCCTGGGCATTTATGTTTTGTTGTTCCATTCGGGCAAGCGAGATACCACTTTATCATACTTTCTTATGATCTTTGCAATCATGTGAATTGATTTGTTTCATGTTATTTCTCATCGGTATAACTGGCATCTTTTCATGGTTTACATAACTATTGGGTGATACCGTTTATATATATCTTATTATGAATAGTCTAAGCATTTGTCCTCATAATGAGAATATTTACATCACATGAGCAAATGAGTTCGTGAAAGTTCTTTTATCGCACTCAGTTGTTAACTGAATTGCTTGAGGTTGAGCAATAAGCTAAGCTTGGGGGGAGTTGAAACGTCCAAAACGTATCACTTTCCCGAACACTTTTGCTATTATTTTACCTCTAATTTGTGTGTTTTGGATGCAACTAACGCGGACTAACGTTGTTTTCAGCAGAATTACCCTGGTGTCTCCTTTATGTGCAGAAATATCAACTTCGAAGAAAAAGCCCGAAAGACATCCAGGAATTATTTTCCATCCGAGGGGGACCCAGAACCACGAAGACCAAACGGAGAAGAGGCCTGAGGGCTCCACACCACCCCGTGGCGCGGGGACCACCTAATCGCGCCAGCAGGTGGTGTGACCGACTCGGTCACCCCCTTGCGACCCCCTCTCGGCTATAAGACCCACCTGCGCTAAAAATGCTTGGGGGATATCCACTTTTCTAGAGAAAACCACCGAACACCGCCGCCATCGCGAACCCTAGTTCGGGGACCAGAAGTCTCTGTTCCGGCACCCTGCCGGGACGGGGAACCGAAGGGGGTCATCGCCATCGTCATCGCCAACGCCTCTCCATCAACCATCCATGTTCCCCCATCCATGAGTGAGTAATTCACCGATGTAGTCTTGAGGGGGTGGTAGGGATTGGATGAGATCATTCATGTAATAGCTGTAAGATTGTTAGGGAATAGTGCCTAGTGTCCGTTATCGGTGTTTTACGTCATTGTTGCAACTTGTTATGCTTAGTGCTTGACACTAGGGCCCCAGTGCCATGATTTCAGATCTGAACTTGTTATTGTATCATGATAATAATCATTGTTTTGAATCATATCTATGAGTTGTATACATATATTATTGTCCGGAACCGATGGCCCCAAAGTGACAGCAATTAGGATAACCGGAGGGAATGGCTATGATGTGAGGATCACATGTATTCATGGAATGTTAATGCTTTGCTCCGGTACTTTATTAAAAGGAGTACCTTAATTGCCAGTAGTCTCCCTTGAGGCCCCACTGCAAACGAGCTGGCAGGACAAAAGATGATGTGCAAGTTTCTCACTGCGAGCACGCACAACTAAATTGGAATACATGCTTATGATTAGTTAATACTTGGATGCTTAATATTATTTATCTGCAAATGCCTATGCTATGTTATTACATGAATTATCTTATCCGTGCAACGCCCCTACATCCGTCCCTGTGCCTACAGTATTTTAATCCTGTTGTCTACATCAATCACAATCGCTGTCTCAATTCTCCTGCTACTGTTATTTCACTAATGGCATTGTTATAAAACTGTTGCTACTGATATTCCATCTCCAGCAAGTCTATTCACAGGTGCAGCTGATCAGACAAATCATTTGTTAAAGCTTATAAATATTCTTTGACTCCCCTTGTGTCGAATCAACAAATTTGGGTTCTACTTCCCTCGAAGACTATTGTGATCCCCTATACTTGTGGGTTATCAGTGCTTCTTTTATCGAGGAGTCATCCATCTCCGGGTTTTTGGACCGTACAATATTCATGTGTTCCTCAATATAAGGAGCCACAAAGGTGGCATTCTGCATAACTGTGTAATGTGCTTCTGTTAAAGAATTGAAGGAGATATGCCCTAGAGGCAAATAAATATATAGTATCTATCCTGCTATGCGGACTGGCAAAATCCCGCTCTTGATCCCTCATCTCAATATACTCCTTTCCGATACCCGAGAGGAACACCTTTATTGTCACACTATTAAATATGACGTTTGATTCAATTAAAGTATCTTTCAGTAATAGCAATAAGATTTGATCTCACAGTCAAAGGCGTAATGACTATGTCCTACATATATTGGGAATGTCCATCACATCGTTCTACCAATGACATGAGTCCATTGTCAACTAACATCAATGTCACCTGATCGGGAAACCTCGATCATCAATTGCCCAATGAACTAGTTAGATAGAGGCTACTAGGGGCCTGGTTGTTTATCTACCACACGTGTATTAATGTTTCCGCTTAATACAGTTATAGCATGGTATAAAACATATAATGAACAATTGAGATATGACGAAAAAACTATCTTTATTAAGTGCCTATAGGGCATATCTCCTTCAGTGTCCTCATGCTTAGCCAAGTCTGAAGTGATGGAATGAGTGGGCAGTATATTTCAATGTTACTATTGGTATCAATTTATAATTACTCAAATAAAGATAAAGTTACCACACACAAAGAATGAAGAACGTATTGTCAGAAATGGTCCATACAGATATTTATGTACACGTGATCCAATGTCAGCTTGATAAGTTGATTGATTATATGAATATTAAGTCTTCCCCTCGCAACACAGTGATATTTTGATAGATCCCTCCAAAATCTAACAAATGATGACGTACGTCCGTGCATGCCTACAAATAAGCATACATCATATGTGACACCAAGTCACCAACTATGCGTACGCATCTCTCACCTTCGTGCCTACCTACAAATAAGCATACATCATATGGGACACCAACTATGCATATGCATCTCTCACCTTCTACATATTCCTCTCTTGGTCATCTATCTCACCTAGCTAGTATAGGCGTGTTGTATGACAATCTCTTCAAGTTCATCGTACTAAACCGTGACAATTGCTCATTGGACAACTTAGGCAGCTATCAAGGGAATAACCTGAACATCACCAAATAACATTGTGATTGTGCTCAGACAACATGACAGTTGTTATCTAGCTATGTGGGTAGCTACACCAAATAACCTCGCTCGTGCCGAGAAAGTCGGCGATTGTCATGGAATAAATATGGTGATTGTTATCACACTGTAAACGGGATAAACTGGTTGGTGTATAGTTTTTAGAGGAGGTTGTTGTTTAGTTGTGATGATAGTTGATACCATTTAATGTCGGCTTTGGTTTTTTTATAGAAAAGGGAATTTTATTATTCCCAGCCTCTGCATCGATTGATGCACACAGCCGCTTATTACAGAGTCTCAAGTATCAATTATTCAAGGTTTACAAACCAGTGATCACGCAGGATCAAAAGAACGCTCAAACGACAACAATACCAGCGATCAAAGACTACAAAAGTCTACTAGTATGCTGCCACGTATGCCGGGAGAAAAAATCCTGTGCCACCAACAGGAGTCGCGCACATCCAGCCACCATAGGTTCTCGCTGGTCCGAAGGTAGCAAGAAAGCCCAAAGCTGGATCCAGTGCGCCGCCGTATGGATAACCTGTAAGACATGAAATTTTTCTTTCCTGTTAAAAACAAGATTGTTCCTACAATTCCAAATAGACCAACAAATAGCTGAGACACCGATGTGAATCCTATTCTTGGTCTTTGTATCCATCCATTCAACCAATTCCCAAACATGTTAGTGACATTGGTAGGAGGAGGAATATTGTAAGTACAAAAAACAACACGCCAAACAAGTTGAGCAAAAGGGCAGGAAATAAAAAGATGTTCCGCTGATTCATCGTTCCCACAAAAGGAACATCGTGAGTCCCCTTTCCAATTTTTCTTTGCCAAGTTATCCTTAGTGAGTATTAATTTTTTTAAGGAACCGCATAAACACCTTAATTTTAAGTGGTATCTTCAGTTTCCATAAGTATTTTTGCAGATATCTAGTATGTCCACTCATCATGTCTTCATACATAGATTTAACAGTAAAATTACCATTCGGCGTCAAGTTCCAATGAAAACTATCCGGAACATCATTCAAGGTAATATCCATTAATCTCATACAAGATGAGACCACATGTCCCACTTGTTCCCTACAAGTGCGCTACGAAAGCCTGTGTTCAAGGGAGGAGCATTTTGGAAGACATCATGAACCGAAACATTTTGATGCTGCACAATGTTATAAAGTAATGGATATGGGTCTTTCAATGGTGTCTTTCCTAGCCAGGTATCTTCCCAAAACCTAGTAGTTTCCCCATTGCCAATTCGGAAAGATCCTCTACTAAAGAAATTTTCCTTTACACGCATAAGACCTTTCCAGAATGGAGAGTCATTAGGTTGTGCTTCAACGTGAGCCAAAGTTTTACTATGAAGATATTTGTTTTGCAGCAACTCCTGCCAAACCCCTTCTTCATTTAAAAGTTTAAACAACCACTTACTGAGTAAACATGTGTTCTTTAGTTCGAGCACTTCCACTCCTAAACCACCGTGGTCCTTCGGTCTACAAATGATGTTCCATTTTGTTAATCTATATTTCTTTTTATTCTCATCACTCTGCCAAAAGAAACGAGATCTAAAGAAGTCAAGTCTTATATGTACCCCTTTAGGTACTTCAAAGAACGACAACATGAACATCGGCAGACTTGTTAAAACCGAATTAACAAGAATTAGCCGATCTCCATAAGATAGCATCTTACCCTTCCAACATCCTAGCTTGCCTTCAAAACATTTCTCAACTGGGTACCATTCCGAATTCCTAAGTTTCCTATAGTGAATCGGAACCCCAAGATATTTAAAAGGTAGTGAACCCGACTCACAGCCGAATATCTGTTTGTATTGGTTCTCTACCTCTTTTGCTTCCCCGAAGCAGAAGATCTCACTCTTATGAAAGTTGATTTTAAGCACTGAGAGTTTTTCGAAGATGCATAGAATAAGTTTCATATTGACCGCTTTTTCTAGATCGTGTTCCATGAACATAATAGTGTCATCGGCATATTGCAAGATGGATAAACCCCCTTCAACTAAATGAGGGATAAGACCACCTATCTGACAATCTTCCTTCGCACATGCGATTAGAATGGCTAGCATATCCGCCACTATATTAAACAACATCGGCGACAAAGGATCTCCCTGTCGGAGCCCTTTCCTAGTCTGGAAATAATTACCAATGTCATCATTTACCCGAATGCCTACGCTCCCTCCTGAACAAATTGCGTAATCCAGTTGCACCATTCCTGCGTGAAACCTTTCATACGCATAGCTTGTTGGAGAAACGGCCATTTAACTTTATCATATGCTTTCTCAAAGTCAATTTTAAAAATGACACCATTCATTTTCTTCCTTTGAAGTTCATGAATAGTTTCATGCAAGACCACCACCCCTTCGAGAATGTGGCGACCAGGCATAAACGCCGACTGCGTCGGTCTGATTATTTTTTGAGCAGTTTTCGTAATACGATTAGTACCTACTTTCGTAAAAAAATTAAAGCTGACATTGAGAAGACAAATTGGTCTATATTGCTGAATCTGTACGGCATTATCTTTCTTAGGTAATAAAGTGATGACTCCAAAGTTTAGTTTGAACAAGGACAAATTTCCTTGTTTTAGCTGAACAAATAAAGCCATTAGATCGTCTCTAATAACCTCCCAAAAGGTTTTATAGAATTCTGCCGGAAATCCATCAGGCCGAGGTGACTTGTTCATTTCCATTTGAGAGATAGCATCATACACTTCTTTCACTAAGAAATCAGCTGTAAGAATATTATTCTCTTCGGCGGATAATCGCGGTATATCATTATTCAGATTCTCGTCCATCGTTACTTCACTTGGAAAAGACGCACCAAACAATTTCTTGTAATACTCAGTGATATATTTTTTTAAATTTTCCTGCCCTATAATTGTTCCTTCCTCTTGCTCCAACTGAAAAAAATTCTTCTTTCTATGTTTTCCATTTGCCACGAGGTGGAAATATTTCGTATTATTTCCACCTTCTTGTATGTGTTTAACTTTTGCCCTTTGAGCCCACTTAGTTTCCTCATCCCTTCTAAGGCAACAAAGCCTATCATTAGTTGTTCTTAAAGCATCTCTCTCCGCCACCGAAAGCGGATTATTCTCAGCTTTAATGTCAAGTTCGTCAATAATTCTTAGCAATCTCTCCTTTTCGATCTTATATTTTCCACTCTGATTTTTTGCCCATCCTTTGAGAAAATGTTCGAAGGTGTCTTATTTTAATTTGCCACACCTCAATTGGTGTTTCCCCGTTAGTCGGCGCATTCCACTCGGCAGCAATCATTTGGAAGAAACCTTCCTCTCTGAACCACGAAAGTTCAAAAGAGAAACGAGATATATTCCCCACATGGGCTTTAACTCCTGAATCGACTAACAAAGGAGTATGGTCAGATCCCACCCTAGTAAGAGCATGTAATGTCACTAGAGGGTATTTTTGTTCCCATTCGATGTAAGAACTCTATCCAATTTTTCAAACGTTGGAGTTTCACGCCTACTAGCCCAAGTGTACTGTCTACCAGAGAGATCCAGCTTTCTCAACTTAAGGCTTTGAATAATTGCATTAAACATGATTGGCCACCTTGGATTGTAATTGTCATTCTTCTTTTCTTCAGGTTTTTGAATAATGTTAAAATCGCCACCCACCATCATCGGTAATGGTTCATTTTCACATAAACGAACTAACTCTGACAAGAACTGTGCTTTGTGGTCCTCTTGGGATGCCCCATAAACCGACACTAACACCCACCGAAACCCATCGCATCTAGACCTGACGTGCAATTTTACACAAAAATCACCAACCTCTACATCCGTGACCAGAAGTGTGCCCATGTTAACCCCTAAAAGCATACCCTCCCCCCTCCCCCCGACCTGCCTCTAGGCGGTAAACAAAACCATCTAAAATCCTGACCAGCCGCCAAATAATTTAAAAAAAAGGAGTAGCAAAATTAGATCTTCCAATTTCCGACAAAGCTAGAAAATCCAACTTCCTCTCCCGAATCGATTCTTGCACGAACAAGTGTTTCCCCGGGTTACGAAAACCCTCACTATTCCAGAATAAACCTTTTAGATTATGCATTTTAACTTTTACCTTTTTTTTTTATCCTAGTGCTTCCAGGCTTTGTTACCCCAGAATAATCTCTTCTTTACCTGGTCCTCTTGACATTGGAGAAACCGAGTGATCCTTCAATCTATTATCAAACTCCTCATCCTCTAAATCCTTCGTCGGGGTTGAGGCTCTATTAAGAATTAAGCTAAGTTCATGTCGGTTTTGGTAATTGGTATATTAAAATAATCATGTTTTTAAAAAAAAATACTAAGGTGAGGTCTGGTTCCAAAACAACACGTCCCATAGAGAACTACTAGTTGAATTCGGCAGGACGACACGCTGCGCCCTTTATGGAAGTTCTTGTTGTTATTTTTTCGTTGTTGGTAATGTACAATTCGATCTGCAAGTAAGCACTTAGTCTTTTTTTGACACTGTATCTGAATAATAGAAAAGATTTTCTTCAACCAAGGTGAATGTATGGCCATAAGCAAGGAAATGACAAACTGTAGGTACACACTTCATAAGTGTTCTAATTATACATGCATATGTTCGAAGGGAAGCATCTTGTAAGTAGGATAGAAGAGGTGCTTTAGTAGCTATTTTACATAGAGCAAAAGAAATAAAAGGCATAGCTTGGCCCATTATTTAAAAAATGTCTCAGCATCTGGTCGATCTAACTTGATATGTTAGTCCTAGCTATTGATTAATCAACTGAGTGCTAACAAACATCTCACCTGCAACAAATATTGAGAATGAGTTATATTACTTTGTGTGAAGATGAAAGTGTAGCATGAACAGCACACTAAATTTAGAATATTACCTAACAAAGCTATGCCTGATTACCAGTTTGAAACTGGGCTTTACATGATCTCTTGGCATCACTGTTTGACCCTGCGGGGTTATACAATGGCAAGGTAATAGCCCTCTCCGTTCAACAATGGCTATCTTTGGTGATAAAGGAGGAACATACCCTTTTTTAAGTGTTCTGCGT
The DNA here is from genome assembly GCA_026929855.1 of Poa annua. Lineage (NCBI taxonomy): Eukaryota > Viridiplantae > Streptophyta > Magnoliopsida > Poales > Poaceae > Poa > Poa annua. Next base: position 102,069,594 of record CM049427.1, read on the forward strand.
CCTGCTGATGAGCCTTTTTCCTTTTGTTTTCATCCAAAGTAGATGTGTTGTCCTAAAAAGTGTATAAGTAAATCAATTTATGAATACATTTTCTAAGCACTGCATAATCTCTACTATATAATATTGCTTGGGGACTCCGGTCGTACGTCACGGTAATTTTACATTTTAGTCCCTCAAAAAGTGTGAAATCAACCAGCAGTCCATACATAATTCAGAAACGTTTTTTTTCGCTCGAACCACATCTATCCTTATCCCCTGCTCCTCAAGCACGGAAACTCCGCCGCCGCCGCCGTCGCCTGTCACACCTCGTCTCGTCCGCATGAAGATCCAGGGCGAGGCGGCGGTGGCCCCCTCTATGCGGTTCCCGCTCGTCTTCCCTATCCCGCAGCACCACTACAGCGACCTGCCGCCCGGTAGGATCCAGCCCGCACGGCGGCCCTGAGCTCTGATAGCTTTACCTCTCGCCACACGCATGCCTGCTAACTACTCCGACAGCAGAGATCAGCCCCGATCCGTTCCTCGCCGGCCTGCTCCGCCCCGACCCGTTCCTTGCAGATAGGAGACTACGTAGCGCACATTGCTGCGTGCGGCCAGCAAGTGTTTGCCCTTGTGACTATCCCGGTAACACACCCTGCTGCCTGCTTCTCCTACGAAACCTACTACTGACAGTTTACGGTTGATTTCACTAATTAGGAAAAGTGCACAAGAAGTCCTGTAACCAATTGGTTGTGTGGTTAGATTTTTGGTACACTGACATTGCTCTATTTACATAGTTTACACAGCTTCATAGAATTTAAATATTTCAATTGGACACTAGCCAGACTGTATCAGTACAAACTACATGGCAGCTTGATCGATACATTGAGATCATCGGATGTTGACCTGTCAACAGTGGAATATGTCAATATCCCATCCTCACGGAATTGTTTTACATGGATGTAAAATATTTATGTAGTGCTTTATAATCTCATCCTCACAGATTAATTTCTTTTTGTGTGTCTATTCAAGATTTCAACGTTGATCAGTCAGTGCCTTTGTTAATTCTTTTGCAACTGCACTTGTCCAACATAACGTTTGTTGGCTATGTTGTAATCTTTCTGACAAATCTTCGTTGTACAGAAAAAGGATTTTAACAATGCAGTGTTTCATGAGCTCACTGTGAACAAGTATTCCTTCTCTATTTGCACTGGAATGGAATCATGATTTTTTCAGCTTAAATTCAACTTATGATCTTGATGTGAATGAAGGCATGCTTTTTCTTCGTCTTGAAGGATTTAATCTTTGTATGAACAATAAATTAGAGCTTAATGTTTATTGGTAGTGCAAACATAATTTTTTTTTGTATTTACCTTGGTACATTTGGCTAACTCGATTTTTTTTGGGCTGTTAAATGTGAGAAAGAATACCATTTAGGATGTTTGAGAAGTCACTGGCAGGTAGACCTGAAGGTTAGCACGTAGCAACTTCATCCACAATTATGTGCATGATATAGTCACAAGAAATGAGAAATGCTGACATCTTCGGTGGATGATAGCACAGTAGTTAATTTATTTATTTTGCACAAATTACCAGATGGGGAGTGGTTATGTCGCAGTAGTTGCTCTGACATACGCTCCTCTTTGGACAATATAATTTCTAATGGAGCCCAGCTTGTGTTGGAGTCAGATATTGATATCACACGAAAGAAACATGAACCGAACGGTTTCATAATTCAGAAGTTAAATAAAGCTCATGAAAGGGTAACCTATAGGAGGAATTGGTGAAGGCGTAAGTTGGACTATCTCATACTGTTGAACTATCTGATATTGTTTGATGGTCATCTACAAATGCAGGATCTGATGTTGCTTTGTTTCAGATGTAAGGAATATGGAGAGGGAAGGGGATGTATTGGAGGAAGCTGACGATTGTGGAGAGAAAGTGATTAAGACTAAGCCCATATATAGACGGCTATATCGCAAGGTTCATTTTTATAAAATGCATCCACCAATTTTCAAAAAACTATAGGGTATGCGACTGCTGTGTCACAAGTTTTTTTTTTGGCAAAATGCAGCAAACAATTTTAAGAAAATGGGATAAATGGATGGCTAAGGCCTAGATGTCCAAGAGGTTTAAGAGTAGGCCTTTTTGTAAGGAAAAATTAGAGAGTAATTTCGCGAATCTGACTAATTCATACAGTTGCGATTTAGTAGGCGGTGTGAGGTGGGATATGTCGTCTTGGGTGTTTCAATCTTGGAAGCTCTCGGCTGGTTGCTTAAAGAAATGATCTGAAGTGTGGACATGAAGGATTGGGTTATGGCAGGGAAGGTAATGCTGATTTTGAACTTAAACATTGAGCTTGGGTCTCATATTTGATAGAACATGGGATATGTTTGTGGAATATTATTAACAAGATAACCAGATAAGTATGCAATGTTCGGTCAATTTCTGGAATTAATTTTGGACCTTTGTTTCTTTAACACCTGGTTTTGCTTATAATGGAAATCTCAGTCTGGGTCGATAGTTCAGTACACATATAACTTTTGCCTCTCATTGTAATGTTGTATGTGATTACATTATACTTACTCAAACCATGACTTCAAATTTTCTTCCCACTTAATTTGTATACTATGCAAGGTCATACTTATATTGTTGATTTCTTTTTATTGACCTGTATAGCTGCCTTTATTTTACACTTGTATGAGATGTATACGTTTGTAGATGCACCTATTGGCGATAGTGACCTAACTCTTACTATATTTGGATGAACCTAAAAATTATTAGATTTGAAATAATAAATGATTAAATTGTTTCACAAGCCCGTAGCAACGCATGGGCATTTTACTAGTTTGACATAAGCTGAATCTATTATATCTTTTGCCGATGTCACCTCGAAATAAATGCTTGTTTTAGAATGTTTTCCAAATCACCTCCAAATAGGTGTGTGCATAGTGAATGGTAAAGGCTTGTATTGTTCCTAGCAGAGGCCAAGGAATGAAGAAACATCCTCCCATGCTTTTGTTGGATGGAATTTTCTTTTCAAACTCGGGTAAATATCAAGCAATTTATTTTTGTAAAAGGATGTTCTGAGCGAACCATCTAACGAAGCACATTGTGCAATAAAAATAAAATTATTCAAATTTCTGAAGAAACTGTACCCTCGATGAAGCAAACATGGCAAAGTAAAATTCATTACCTCGTCTGTATTGGTGGCATAGTTATTATTCCATCAACTCTATGGAGGACAAAACAGTGTAAGCAAATCAAGTCACTTTACACATCTACTGGATCTACAAAAATACAAAGAGAAAGATAATTATGCCTCCATATGTTCATATTATATCGAGACAAATAGATGAAATTGATCACATAAACATGGGACGTCCTTTGGCATGAACATTTGACTTGTCTTCATTCTGTAAAAAATCCAAATAGAGAAGATCAGAGGTTTTAACTATCAAGTTTTTCGGAAAAACATTGGACCAAAAAAACATGCTTTCTGTGTGCAAAGAATATAAATTATATATATTGCTTGCAGCAGTACCTTAAATCACAGGATGCATCAGCGAGTCTTCTTGCTACTTCTGCATCCTTTATCGCATCATAGTCACATACGATATATAGCATCAGTTGACTCCTTTTGAACCAAGGCTTCAAATGTTCCATCACTTACATTTAACCTGATGCGTTCAACATTGAAACACAGGCAGTGTGCAGAATATATATGGACCTCCCTCGATAAGCATAAGAAATAACAAAACTGAAACAGAGACTGCACGTAGACATCACTTGTATTTTCCAAGAGAAACTATATATATCCGTCTAGCACCATAGGTTAAACTGTGGAAAGTGTGCGGAAGAATGATGTTATATCCAGAAAACACCAGACTGTATTCTTAAGTCAACAAAATCTGTGAAATCCAGAGGCCTAAATACATACCATATCATGATTAGATCACATATGGTTTGACCTGTACGGCACGAAGTTATCGGTCTGAAAATAAAATTGTAATAGGTGCATTGCTAAAAAAGGCTAAACTTTTTCGTTTGAACTGTTAGGAGATGTTTCCTGAGACTTTGTGCATAATTTTGGGGGTGCCTACACGGGTGCATTGGAGCAGACATTCAGTTACAAAAAGCTAATCATTTGTCCTGAGCTCTTCTAAATACCTGATGGTAGGAAGAACATTACTACAGTGTCTACAAAATACATACTTGATCCGATGCATATAATTTGTTTGCAAGAACAGAAAAAAATGAAGCATGGCAATGCAACCACACCGGGGGATCAGTCTTGGACTCTTCACACATATATACTCCGTAATAGAATTCCTCTACTTCTATGCAGCCATCTATTAGTGCACATTATGTCGTCATCAACAAACAACTTCAGTTTCAAAACCTGAACATAAGTAATGGATGACATTGGCTAATTAAGACATGACTTAACTAATGACATGATGGATAAAAGTTTCGTAGTGCTAATGGACACAACGTAGAAGAAAGGACCTGGGAAAGATGATGTCGATCAGACTCGATGGCAATGCACATGTAGTCATGACCTCACTCTCGTCAAGCTGTTTCTGCATATTCTCCTTTCGAGTGCCAGTGTGCTGGATGACTGTAAGGTCACATAAATCCATGCAGTCCAATACTCACGTGGAGCCTAATGAACTCACAGTATAACATACATTACATACAAATAATCAATCAAAGACAACTATAAGAAAGAGTGAATTTCGTGCTGCTTGTAATGTCGTAGATGACACCTGATGCTTCGGCCAGATAATTTCTTGCATAAGTAGTTTGATGTATATTAGAAACCTCCATCAAAGGGACTGGTCGTAAACCTGAAAATCAAAATTCTTCACCGACACTCTGCTCCTGCAACATTGCCTGCGGCCGGCGGGAATTCCGCGACACCGTTGTACGAAGGACGTTGTCGCATGCCATGGCGCTCCTCGAAATAAGGGGATCGATAAAAATATGGAGAAGAAATATTGGAGCTAGGTCGACAGCCACGGCAAGGGCAAAACATGAGGCCAAATTGCTCAAGGAAAGAATCTGATCATATATGTCTAGTTGCTCTGTATTGAGTTTGTGATAAAGCGAAGAAGCTACAGACCTGAGATCATATATGCCATGCTGCATCTCCCTAAAACCAATATGTTGTCAAGAATTCTTGCACTATGCAAAATATCTGTAGGTACGTTAAAAGTTTCCCAAGAATAGCCGTTCCTGTTAAACATAACAGAGAGTTGTTGCAGCAGCTCAGCTTATAAATAACATGGATGAATAACTAAATCAGCATCATTCATAGACCGACGAAAGCTGAATGTGCTGCCGAGCTGGCTGTACAGGGGTAGACGATGGTGTCCTCCTCGGTTATGCTGATGTGGCGGATGTCCGGGCGGAGGTAGTTGGGCCACAGTAGCCCGTAGTTCTTGCCGCACCTCCTCAAACCTCCACACCTGATACAGATCCATCCATCAGAAATAAACATGCATCGATCAGCAAGGTGTTGCCGTAGCACTGGATGTAGTCGCGCAGTGCTTCCTCCTCCGGCGACCACACCCTTCTCGCCGCTGCCAGCGCCAAATCCGGCCGTCGGAGAGCATACCCGCTGCTGCCCAGCGCTCCATCGCCGCCTCCCAAGGATCCACCACCAGCGCCCACGGATTTGGATAAAATCGCAGCTTTCACCTCGACGCGCAGGCAAGTGGTAGAGGGAGGGCATGGAGGCTCCGAGCACCTGGGCACGGGAGGGAGAGCGAGAGCACGGAGCGTGTCGGGGAGAGCGAGAGGGAGAGCACGCAGCGCGTCAGCGAGAGGGAGAGGCGAGCGCAAGCAGAGAGAGGGAGTGGGAGTGGGGAGCGCGAGAGAAAGGACGAGAGCTGCAACTCGACGCGGATCGAGCTGCGCGCGCCGCCGCCGCGCTTCATGAGGTTGGCGATGTCTTGGATCACAGGGAAGTGGCGGCTCCCCACGCTGGGCACGATGGAGGGTGCATCGAGGGGAGCGCGACCGAGGAAGTTGAGTCGGCGAGTGACGGGCACGTCGCAGTCGGCCGCGCAGGAATCGACAGCGGCGACTGGGAGGAAGAAGTCAGCAGTTTCTACGTCGGTCAAAGCGGCGCAGATAAGATAGAACACACGGACGGAACAATCCAGTCCAGCCGTGCGGCAAACCAAACACGCAAATCACTGTAGATACTGTTCACATGAACAGTACCCCGATCAAGGATAGGGCGTGAAAATCTCTCTCCGTTATATATAGGGGTAATAATTTACATGTGCGATGCAAGCATATTGCAACATCTGGATCTTGAATTTTAGCTACTTCGGCTCATATTAGGATGTCAAGTGGGCAGTGGGACACACCATAGCAAGCATAAAACCGAGAAATTACCGTTCATGAATCGGTTAATTACTCGGAGTTACTGGGGATGTTTCATAGAGCATGGTGGTGTGTAGCACTGTCCTATGGTTAAACAACGGTCGATCAGTTTTTAAAAAAAATGGAACTGATCACCGGAGCAAGGTCAACATGGATATTTTATGTACACCCGATACAATGCCACCATGGTAGAGTTGACTGACTAAGTCTTCCCCGCTTAACACGATGAAATTTACGTAGATCCGATCCATCAAAATCTAGCTATAGCAATTGTCAATCAATGGCATGCACTCGGTGCGTGCCTATAAATAGCTCAATACTCTATCATATGGGACACCAACCAAACTTAGGCATCTCTCACTCACACTCACCGTCTACTCATTCTCATCTCTCTTGCTCCTCCATCTTCAGCAAGCTAGCTGGCTTGCTGATTGCTGTACGGCAATGTCTTTAGGTTCATCTGCATTCAAGGCGGCCGCCGTAGCTGCAGCGGCAGTACTAGCCCTGCTGGTTCTACCTTCCTTCGGGCGCTGTCCTGGGACCGTCAAACCACCAGCGCTGGTGCCACCAGCCCCCGCGCCCGTACCGGCGCCTTCTCCAGGGCCGGCGCCGCCGATATCATGCAGCGACTGTCGCGTCCCTCTCATCCCGGCATGCGTCTCGAAGTGCAGCGGGGCATGCAACGGTTCCTGCAACCCCCCGCCGGGCTGCGACGAGTGCAGGGCGAAGGCCAGCAATTGCACGGCCTGCTGTCAGGATGGGAATGGGTCGGCCCAGACCTGGCCTTGGACCCGGCCCCTCTGGCTTCAGGGCCGATTTAAGAGGCCACGGGTCGATCCAAATAAAAAAAGACAGTGGCCCTGCTGGCCCAATGGGTACCCCAGGGCCGACCCAAAATTTAGCTTTTATATATTTGTTTATGGGTACGAATGAAATATTTCTAAAATATAGAATGGTTGATCTAATTAAGTCAAGTCAAGTATGTACGAAGGTTAGCCGCTAGCTGATGGAAGGGATTAGTAGTATTCCAGTACATGTACGACGGTAGCTAGCTGATGGTTGACTATTTTGTATATGAAGCTAGCTGATGCCCATACTGAAATAATATATCACGTCAAGCTGTAGTACACATTGTGTGTGTGCCTTTATTTACAATCCATCAAGCCGTATGACTATAGTGCGTGTGTGTGCCTTTCTAGTGGAGTGCTTCCTCGTCGTCGGCAGAAAGTAATTGATGCGTGAGATTGAGACCAACAAATATAACGAGGTGGGTCAACCTAGCCGACCCAGCGGGTCACTCGAAGCCGGCCCTGTTGGCCCAAATAATGTTTAAGGCCGACCCGTGTGACCCATTGGGCTCAAACTTTTGGGTCGGGTCGGCGACCCAGCGGGTCGGCCCATTCCCATCCTGAGCCTGCTGCAAGGACGGAGCCTGTGACTGCGCCTGCAAAACCAACACCGACTACGACTGCCACGGCGGCTGCTACGTCTCAATAACAGGATGCCAAATCTGCCAAAGGACTTCACTGAATCAGTGCATGGCCGACTGCCTCAGCGACTGCGCGGACACCTGCGCCAAGGAATAAATATGTAGCTATGACAGATTCCTAAAAAAAAGCTAGTTAGGCTACGCATGTGTTTGCAGCTTATATGTTACTACGCCTACGGTGATCATCGACTCGACTTGTGTGTTTCTGCGTGCATATTCATGTACTACACTAGTAGAAAACAGGCTAAAGGACCAAACGGAAAGATCTCATTTTCCCGGTTGTACTGCAAAACGGGACAGATGGGGTCTGAAACCCGTCAAGCGTTCCAGGCATCACCCATTTGTCCCGGTTCCAGTCACGAATCGGGACAAATAAGGTAGCACCCGCCCAGCTCACTAGGCGTCACCCATTTGTCCCGATTCGAAACTGGAACCGGGACAAAAGTCTTGGTTTCAATTACGGAAGCCGAATCATCGCCGCGCGTTTTTTCGACATGGAAGACGGCGCCGGCGATTCCTCTGCCCTCCGGTGCTCCGGTCGGCGATTCTTCTATCCTCTCCGGCACTATAAAATACTATAGTACGGCACTCCACACACCATCTCTCCGGCTAGCTCCTCCACGCACACCATCTCTCCGGCCATCTCTCCTCTCTTTACTCCGTCCCTATGGAGCCACTCGCGGCTCGGTCCGATGAGTTTTACGACTACAAGAAGGAAGGCATGCGGTTCAAGATGTGGGTCACCCTTCGTGCATGGCGCGTGGAGAAGTGGATCCGCGACGTGAAGGACATTTTCCTCGACGCCGCTCCGATCAAATCAGTTGGACTCGATTGCGAGTTAACCGACCCTCGACGGAAGGATACTCCGCAGCGCGCCGCCGTCCTTCAACTCTCGGTGGCGACCGAGACTCTTGTCTTCCAAATTTGCAAAGTTGATCGGATGCCACAGGTCCTCGTTGATTTCTTAGCTGATGAGACAATCAATTTCTACGGCGTGGCAATCCATAATGACATGAAGATGCTAGCCTACTATGGAATTATTATTCGGTCCGCTGTCAACCTGCAGAGGGATCGTCGAAACCCTACCGGAAATTTTACTCCGAATCTCTATGCTCTCTCTAATGCTATCATTGGGACAAATCTTGAGAAGAAGAATAAATACAAGAAGAAGAAGGACACAGACGACGGCAAGGACGACACGTTAGAAGAAGACCTAATTTTCGGATGGGGCAAAGTTCCATTGAGCTACGATCAAGTCGTATATGCTGCTTTCGACGCTCGCCTTGGCTTTGAGATTGCACGGAACTGGGATAGTCTACGCGGCTATAATACTGAGGACGATCATCTTAATGTAGTTGATGAGTAGACTAGCTATCCATGTATTCGGTCACGCAAAAATTCTGTGTGCGCGTGTTCTCATGTATTGACCGAAATATATCTAGTTAGTCAAAAGGTTTTGTATTAGTCAAATTCAAACACTTTTCATATTCATAGTTTTTTCAAAATCCAAAGTTTGCAAAACTTCTTTAAAACAGAAAAAGAAAATAAAAACACAAAAAGTAAAAGAAAATGAAAAAAAAACTTATCTATCCCTGTTTCAGTCACAAACCGGGACAAATGAGCCGCCTTGTTGTCCCGGTTTGTGGCTGGAACCGGGACAAAATGTGGGGGCCTATATATATTGATCAACAGCCCCCTCCCAAAATCATTGGAGCCATTATTTATGAAATGGAAGGAGGGGGTGTGCGCTAGTCTATTTTTTTAAGTATGCACGCAAGGTGTTCGATTAAATGACCGAGAGAGTTCACGAAATGATTTGATGTACACTTAAAGAAGTTTATCTTTCTTTTCGATCGAGGTTAATTTTTTCCCCATTTCATTTGTCATTAATTGATACCGTACGTGCATGTTCAATGGTTATTTCTCGATGTTTTGTAATGGTTATTGATGTAGTTAAATATATAATGCTGATGGACCGACAATGGATGTATGGTGACCGACGCACTGCCGAGTACATGACGGGTTTGAGAAAATTTCTAGAGAAAGCCCAGGCCCACAGTACCAATGGTTTCATGTGTTGTCCATGTGTCAACTGTCAGAATAAGATAGATCACCCAAGCACGAGAACCCTTCAAAGTCATCTTATTCGGCACGGTTTCATGCCCAGCTATAATTGTTGGACGAAGCACGGAGAAAAAGGAGTTGTGATGGAAAACAATGAAGAAGAGGAAGATGATGACAACTATCCTATGTTCCCGGAGTACGGAGATACTGCAACGGGGGAAGCTGAAGATGAAGAGGCACCAGATGAGCCCGCTGATGATCTTGGTCGGGCCATTGCTGATGCAAGGAGAGGTTGAAGTTCGACCAGATGTTAGAGGATCACAAGAAATTGTTGTATCCAAGTTGCGAAGATGGGCAGAAAAAGCTGGGTACCACACTGGAATTACTGCAGTGGAAGGCAGAGTGTGGTGTGACTGACAAGGGATTTGGAAAGTTGCTGCAGATAATTAGGAAGATGCTTCCAAAGGTCAACGAGTTGCCCGGCAGCACGTACGAAGCAAAGAAGGTTGTGTGCCCTCTAGGATTAGACGTGCAGAAGATACATGCCTGCCCTAATGACTGCATCCTCTTCCACGGTGAGTACGAGAGTTTGGATGCATGTACGGTATGCACTTCATTGCGGTATAAGATCAGACGAGATGACCCTGGTGAAGTTGAGGGTGAGCGTCCCCGGAAGAGGGTTCCTGCCAAGGTGATGTGGTATGCTCCTATAATACCACGGTTGAACCGCCTGTTCGCGAACAAAGAGCATGCCAAGTTGTTGCGATGGCACAAAGAGGACCGTAAGAGAGACACAATGTGCAGACACCCCGCAAATGGGTCGCAGTGGAGAAAAATTGAGAGAGAGTTCCCGGAATTTGCAGATGACGCAAGGAACTTAAGATTTGGTCTAAGTACAGACGGCTTCAATCCGTTTGGGGAGCAGAGCAGCAGTCATAGCACCTGGCCTTTGACTCAATGTATTTATAACCTTCCTCCTTGGGTGTGCATGAAGAGAAAGTTCATTATGATGCCATTGCTCATCCAAGGCCCGAAGCAACCTGGCGACAACCTTGATGTGTACCTCAGGCCATTATTTGAAGAACTTTTACAGTTGTGGCGGGAAGAAGGTGTACGGGTGTGGGATGAGTACAAACAGGAGGAATTTGACCTACGAGCTTTGCTTTTTGTAACAATTAACGATTGGCCTGCTCTTGCTAACCTCTCAGGGCAGTCGACCAAGGGGTACAATGCATGCACACACTGTTTGGGTGAGACTGAATGTTTATATTTGGATAAATGTAAGAAGTGTGTGTATCTGGGGCATCATCGATTTCTTCCGATCAGGCATACCGCAAGGAAGAAAGGCAAACATTTTAAAGGTGAGGCTGATCACAGTAGGAGGCATGTCAACCGTACTGGTGAAGAAATATTAGATATGGTTAAGGATCTAAAAGTAATATTTGGAAAGGGTCCTGGAGGACAACAGGTTCCGAAAGAAGCTAACGGGCACGCACCCATGTGGAAGAAAAAATCTATATTTTGGGAGCTACCATATTGGAAGGTCCTAGAGGTTCGATCTGCTAATGACGTGATGCATGTGACAAAGAATGTTTGCGTGAACCTGCTAGGCTACTTGGGCGTGTACGGGAAGAAAAAAGATACAGAGGAAGCACGGGAGGACCAAAAACGTGTGAAAGAACGAGACGGCCTAAGTCCCGAACACTACGAAGGTCCTGCCAGCTACGCTCTTACCAAACAAGAGAAAGTAATATTCTTTGAATGCCTGAGCAGTATCAAGGTCACGGCTGGCTTCTCGTCAAATATAAAGAGGATAGTAAATGTGAGACTCCAAAATTCTCAGAACCTAAAGTCTCATGATTGCCACGTGATTATGACGCAATTGCTTCCGATTGCACTGAGGGGGCTACTACCTAAAAATGTTCGAGTACCCACTGTGAAGCTTTGTGCATTCCTCAATGCAATATCTCAGAAGGTAATCGATTCGGCGATTCTACCAGGGTTGCAAAATGATGTGGTCCAGTGACTTGTGAGTTTTGAGTTGGTGTTCCCTCCATCCTTCTTCGATGTTATGACGCATCTCCTGGTTCACCTAGTCGAAGAGATTCAAGTTCTCGGTCCTGTATTTCTACACAATATGTTCCCATTTGAGAGGTTCATGGTAGTCTTAAAGAAATATGTTCATAACCGTGCTAGGCCAGAAGGAAGCATCTCCAACGGCTACGGTAACGAGGAGGTCATTGAGTTCTGTGTTGACTTTATTCATGACCTTAAGCCGATAGGTGTTCCACAATCACGACATGAGGGTAGACTTAGTAGAAAAGGCACACTAGGAAAGAAAACAAAAAAAAATTATGGATAGACATTCTTTCACTGAAGCACACTATACAGTTCTACAAAGTTCTACCTTGGTGGCCCCAAATATCGATGAACACAAGAATCTTGTACGCTCCCTTCACGTGGGGAAGTCTGACAACTGGATTGTACGTACACACATGCCGACTTTTGGCGGTTGGTTGCGAGCACATCTTCAAAATAAAGACAAGGTTGATGAACAGTTACATTTGTTGGCCAGGGCACCATCTTCAACTATATATACTTTCCAAGGGTACGAGATAAATGGGAATACATTTTACATGAGTGTCCAAGATAAAAAGAGCATGAACCAAAACAGTGATGTTCCCATTGATGCAACAAATAAAAATGGGCAGAAGAACATATATTATGGTTGCATAGAGGAGATATGGAAACTTGACTATGGACCTTCTTTTAAGATCCCTTTGTTTCGGTGCAAATGGGTCAATCTGAAAGGTGGGGTTGAGGTAGACAAGATGTACGGAATGACAACAGTGGATCTAAACAATCTTGCGTACAGAGACGAACCATTCGTGCTAGCCAATGATGTGCCTCAGGTTTTCTATGTGAAAGACATGTCTAGCAGACCCAAAAAAGAAACATTCTGGGAGTGGAGGAGCCGAGGCGTCACATAGTTCTTTCAGGAAAAAGAAACATCGTGGGAGTGGAGGACAAGACAGACATGTCAGATGATTATAATAATTTTGATGAAATTCCGCCATTCGTAGTGAACATTGACCCAATCATCAAGTTGATTGAACAAGATGCTCCATGGTTCCGACCCAGAAGAACGGGCGGCGTTCTCTGATGGAGATGTTGGTGCGATGTGTAATAATAATATATTAAACTTTATATATGAAGAAGATGCTCCATTTTTACCTGCATATCAAATGGATCCGTCGGCATTGATAGAACAAAACACACAATTTCACCTGCATACAGCCCCACGGTGGCTCCTGAGTGCCTGCATATCAAATGCACTGTGGGGCGTATGCAGGGAATCCGAGTGATTTGTATATATTCCTCAGTAGATGAATTGAACTATTCTTTTGATAGAACAAAACACACGATTTCACCTGCATACAGCCCCACGGTGGCTCGTGAGTGCCTGCATATCAAATGCACCGTGTGGCGTATGCAGGCAATCCGAGTGGTTTGTATACCACACCACCCGGGCACTAGAAGGAGGATACACTGAGTGCTCCCCTCGTCCGAGAGGGGGCTATATATAAGGTCACGGGCTCAACCAGTGGTACTGATAGTGTTGATCCAACAGCTCACAAGTGCTCAAAAGAAGCACACCCCTGATCCAACGGCTAACAAGTGTTTCAAAGAAACACACGATCCGTGTGCTTCTTTAGTCCCGGTTGGGAAGTGAAAGCGTTGATCGAACAACTCAGAAGCAATCAAAAGAAACACACACTGATCAAACGGCTAACAAGTGCTTGAAAGAAACACACGATCCGTGTGCTTCTTTAGTCCCGGTTTGGAAGTTAAAGTGTTGATCGAATAGCTCAGAAGCCATCGAAAGAAACACACACCTGAATAAGTCTGCAAAAGATATTCAAATTCACATTCAAACTAGTTTTAAACTAATTAAAATAATTATTATAGAAAAGAGAAAATGTTTTTGTATTAGTTAGTCAAATTCAAACACTTTTCATATTGAAAGTTTTTTCAAATTCCAAAGTTTGCAAAAGTTATTCAAATTCACATTCAAACTAGTTTTAAACTAATTAAAATAATTATTATAGAAAACAGAAAATGTTTTTGTATTAGTTAGTCAAATTCAAAAACTTTTCATATTGAAAGTTTTTCAAATTCCAAAGTTTAAAAAAGTTATTCAAATTCACATTCAAACTAGGTTTAAACTAATTAAAATAATGGTTATAGAAAAGAGAAAATGTTTTTGTTTTAGTTAGTCGAATTCAAACACTTTTCATATTGAAAGTTTTTTCAAATTCCAAAGTTTGCAAAAGTTATTCAAATTCACATTCAAACTAGTTTTAAACTAATTAAAATAATGGTTATAGAAAAGAGAAAATGTTTTTGTATTAGTTAGTCAAATTCAAACACTTTTCATATTGAAAGTTTTTTCAAATTCCAAAGTGTGCAAAAGTTATTCAAATTCACATTCAAACTAGTTTTAAACTAATTAAAATAATGGTTATAGAAAACAAAAAATGTTTTTGTATTAGTTAGTTAAATTCAAACACTTTTCATATTGAAAGTTTTTTCAAATTGCAAAGTTATTTAAAACAGAAAACAGAAAAAGTAAAGAAAAAGAAAAAGAAAAAACCCCATCTATCCCGGGTGGTGGCTCAGCCCGGGACAAATAGGGAGCTATCTATCCCGGGTGCAGCCACGGCCCGGGACAGATGACCCCTATTTGTCCCGGGCTGAGCCACCACCCGATACAAATAGCGTGTTGCTATATAAGCAACACTTAGCGCTCCGGGTCGAGCCACAACCCGGAACAATTCCACAACCACGCCGTCAGGCTGCCAATTTTTTTTGTCGCGCATCCGTCGTCGACTCCGGCCACGGCGAGCTCCATCCTCAACTCCGGTCTCCGTTATCGCTCCTTCCTCGACTCCTGCGACTTGGTGAGCGTCGCGGGCTTCTCCTCCCTCTCTCTGATGTCCTTGCTCCTTCCTCAACCCTAACCCTAGCTTTTCGGCCGCCGCCCTACGCCGGCAAATACCTCCGATTCCAGTGTGCTTCGTGACCTTCGGTGTGCTCCGTGACCTCCGTACGCCCCGTCGTGACGCCTGCTTCCACCCCGGTGTGCTCCGCGTCGAAGGAGAGCCCGCGGTGATGCACCATCTCCGGCCACCGCGCGAACTCGTCTCCGGCGAGCTTAGGTGAAGTTTGAAAGCGGCGCCGCCTCCAAATGGTCTGCCCTGTCCCGCTCCATCGTTTGTCGCGGGCAATTTTGAGTCAAATCGACGGAATCGTCGAGTTCTTCCGGCCGTGGAGATGAACTCCATTGCTGACGTCAGTTGTGACCTCGGCGGTTATTATTTTATTTTTAATGTTTGTAGCATGCGAATTAGTATGCAAATAAAAACTTGTGTATGCAAATTAGTATGCGAATTAGTATATGAAAACTTGTGTATGCAAATAAAAACTTGTGTATGCGAATAAATATAAAATTTGAATTACAAATGTGACTTAGTATTTGTAGCATGCCATCACCGTCTCCTCCCCGTCGTCTCCTCCCCGTAAAATTACAAATTTGAATCTACGCCGTCGTCCGCGCGCACGTCTCTCGCCCCAATGCCGGTGCAGTGAGCACCCCCACCTCTGGCCGCAACGCGTGTAGTTAGTTGAAGTTACCTGTGTATGCAAATAAATGACTTATAGTATGAGTAGCATGCAAATTAGTATTTGTAGCATGTGTTGGTTAAATTATTTACATGTTATAATGTTACAATGCAGATACACGGAGCCACCACCGCCGCCCTCTCGGAGCCCTAACAAAGTTCGAGATACTACAAAGAGAAATGTAAATGAAATTGAAATACTCGAGACGATTGAAATGTGTTTGTACAATTGAAATGTCTTAATTCAAATAACTTTGCTCCGGGTTGAAACTGAAATGTGTTTGTACAATTGAAATCCCTTGCAGAAACTATGGACACCGGTAGAAACCTTGAACAAGAAGAGGACATGTTCGGCATCATCCGCGAAAGTGATGGATTGGACCCTGGTACAATCCTTCAACAAGAAGAGGAACACTTAGATGATTTCACCGGACAATTCCTGAACGAGTCCGGTGATGGATCGGACGGAATAGACGTCACCGACAATTCAGCTCACTGACAGTTTACCGACTCTATTGTTGGAAAGTCGTCCGCCGAGGTAGATGTATGTCCTCAGGTGTTTATCTCTGTTGAATAGATTTGTGTGTATACATATATGAACTATCACTTTTTCTTGTGTTTAGCCGTCGGCGGGCCACGAACCGGGAGCAAGAAAAAAAGCATCCGTGAAACGAGGCGGGCCACGAACAGGGTCCAAAAAGCTGCAAGGGAAGCAGAAGTACCACATTGACGTAATCAATGAAAAAGGCAAACCGATTGCTCCCGCTAACCATGCAAGGAAATTTGTAGCTCAGTGCGGAGTCATCGTTCGGGACAGACTCTCCATCAGGGCTCAAGAATGGTATAATCCAAAGGTGTCAAAAGAGGGGGTTATTTATGTCTCGGATGAAGACAGACAACTCCTTTGGGACGAGCTCATGTAGAATTTCACTTTACCGGAAGAGGAGGATGAACAGAACGCAGTTATACAGAATCGATGCAAGGCCTGGACTTATATGGAGATGGTTGAACTGTTTCGCAGCTGGATAAAAGGCTAAACAAGTTCGTAACTGAAGGTACGACTCCAAAATTTGTTGGAATCTATGAAAAGATAAAAGATGAGTGGCCAGAATTTAAGGCGTACAAGCAATCGGAAGCCGCTAAGAAAATCTCAGCGAGAAATAAGAAAAATGCTGAAAAAAAGATATATCACCATAACATGGGGTCAGGTGGCTACCAGACGACCATGCCTAAGTGGACGAAAATGGAGGATGAGTTACTGGCTAAAGGTATAGAGAACAAGACATTTGACTGGCCAGACCGCCTTAAGGCTTGGTTCTATGGGCATGGTGGAAAGTTAGACCCTGTAACGGGTGACTGTCTTTTTACCAAGGAGCACAGAGCTGACCCTATTGAAGCACTCAGAGAGGTATGGAAGGAGGTCACGAAAGGCAAGTTCCACCCTAACAGAGAGAAAGACGAGCTATCGCGAGCACTTGGGAATCCTGAACACACTGGACGAACACGAGGAACCGTCGGCTCCGTATCGTGGATAATTGGGTTTCCCAAAGATGTTGGCACTTACAGAAGCCGATCGAGAAAGAAGAAAGAGCATGCCGACCGGGTCCAGAGGATGGAAAATAAACTACTACAGCATGAGAAGGAGATAGAAGAGCTGAAGGCAGAGAAGCAGACTCGACGGATGCCCTGTGAATCTGAGACGCCCGAAGATCCTTTTCCTGATCCAAAATCAATGCGGAGAAGCAGCGTGGCTTCGACGGAGCTCGATCGCCACAATGATATGACGGGTCCTCGTCACCCCGTGGATAATATCGTGCAGCGGGAACTTTGCGACCTACATGTGCCATGCTTGAACATAAACGTGAATGTGTTGCCGCCCTATTCCAGATGGCTATGTTGTTGTCGGGGTTGATGAGGTTATGAAGACATATGAGGGAATTAAGCTGGACTTCCCTACGGGTGAAGGTGAGGTTGAGTTGAGATTTGCCCTCAAGAGTACCTGCTTATGGAAAAAGGAATACATCGTGTTCCCACACATGCAGCAAAATCGCACTCCCAGTCCACATGCCAGTCCACAGAACTACAACAACGACAACCAATGCGCTAGTCCAGACACCCCCACAACGACAACCAAGGCGCTAGTCCATCTCCGCCGTCGCATGAGCGTACTCCACCGCCGCATGAGTGTACTCCGCCGCCGCGTCAACGGACTCCGTCGCCTCCGCAAAAGAAGCGGAAGTCCACAGCTACGTCGACTAGTACTCAGAAAAGCGAAACGGGGAAGTCTCGCTTTGTGAACTCTCGCGAAGATGTCGATATATGGGTCAACGAGATCCAGGCTGCCCAGAGAAAGAAGGCAAAAAAGATGACTTTGCCTTTTCCGGTATATTCTTCGGAGGCGATACGGTGGGCCATAGAATTTCTTACGCATCTGTCGCAATATGAACTAAACATGGACGATGACTACACACGCGTTCTGGTGCGTACAGCTAGGAGAGTGCGGGAAGAACAAAAGCTTGCTGCCACCCACAAGAGAGATGTTCCACAGCTCGGAATGCAGGCGGGACAATCGGCCCCCCACTCATATTGGCGCCTTACAACCGGAACCTGGTCGACGATGTACTTTCGCTGCAAGCTAGACATATGGGTCTATCTCTAGCAGAGCTTAAGGCATTACAATCTGGCGAGAGTGTCACCATACATGAAGTGGTGCAGAAATATGTTAGAGGAGAAGATCTTGTCGAGCCTGCTATGGTGCGCACTCTACCAGCTAGGTTGCACCAACTAAATGCATGGTACATGCGTACCACGAAAAGTCAACACGGAGACTGGCTCTATGGGAAAATTCTAAAGGATTTTTTTGGCCAGGTGATGATGACAAATCTATCATCAGTGCCTTTTGAATGTAAGTAATTAAATTATGTATATATGTCATTAATTCTCTAGCTCAACTCATTTTTCATTGCTTGTAATCATCCTCATCACTATATTCCTTTTTTGTACTCTATTATGCAGACTACCTTTTTTGTACTCTATTATGCAGACTAAAAATTATACAATCTCGAAAGTTGGGACTCAATCACAAGATTGGATTCATTGACCCTAATCGAGTTCATCATCATGGTTTGTTACATTACCCAGAGAATTCGGAGTAGCTTTTGCTAACTTACTTGATGGCGCAACATTAAAAAAACACCATAATTTTCCCGTTTAACTTCGAGTGAGTTGCTTACTTTCTTATACATACTCGATGTTAAGTATATGCAATTGATGATTTAGTTATTAATAAATATAAACATATGACAGATTTCACTGGGTATTATTTGAGATTGATGTTGAAAAGGCAGTCGTTGATGTCTTGGACCCATTATCGAAACCTGAAGAAAAGTTTGACGTCACGAAAGAGATGCTCCAAAGGTAATTTCGTTTATTATCACAATCGACCTCGTTTTTTCTAATAATATATTGTAATTACTAAACTTCTTTACTAATTTTCTATACCGTAAATTTCAGCGTTTGGGAAAAGTTCACCTCTTTCCACAAGGACGTCGGTATAGCCCGGAAGCTCACTTTTAAATGGCGAGAGGTAAGCCGTACTAGCTAGGTTCCACGTATGCATATATCTTTAATTTTAGTCAACCATTTTTTCAATATTTTTGATTATTATTTTTATTTATTTTTTATCTTATTCTCTCATAAAGTGCGCGAAGCAGCAACAACGCACCAATTTATGTGGATTCTATGTCTGCGAGTTCATCTGAATTCACTTCAATGAGGAGGCAGAATGGCGTACGTTGACACTATATTCAAACTTGTTCACTTTTCAAATTAAATTATTTTTCATGATGATTGATATATTGGTGTTGATCTCTCCTTTTTAGTTTGAGACGATCCGAAACAGGCTTGATGCAAAATACCGCCTACTACCAATTGCGGAGAAAATTGCGGGCTTTCTGTTTGACTATGTCATAAAGCCAGGCGCAGAATGCAGTATGATCCAGCCAAAAAAGATCATCCCGAGGAAAAAATAGGGTCTAATGCCTCTTTTGTCATGTAATTATCTCTGGTTGTAAATATTTAGACATGATATTCTTACGGTTGTAAATATTTGTTTCGGAGAACTCGTGTATTACTAGTATTCATGACCATCCCGAGGAAAAAATCGTGTATTCATGATATATATTATATAATAGCGTATAATATGCAACTCGGTTTAATTTGAAATGAAACATAAATATCAAAAACAGAAACACAATAGAATCAGTAAAATAGAAACAAAAAACAAAAACAGTAAACAAAAAAAATCATACATATTGTCCCGGTTCGTATTACGAACCAGGACAAATGAGAGCGAGACTCTGACTGGCTCAACTGGTCATGTGTCTCCCCTAATGATCCCGGGCCATGGCGTGCCCGGGACAAATAGGGTAGCCTATTTTTCCCGAACACGTTGTCCCGAGCGTGGGCCCGGGACAAAAAGCCCTCCCGGCCCGGGACCATTAGCTAGTTCTGCTCTAGTGCTTAGTAGTACATGTCTTCTGCTTAGACGCTGTGATACGACAATAAAAGAGCAAATTATACTTTTCTCCCTGGTTATCACTTGTCCCGACCCAAGTTTAATATTTTTCTTCTTTGACATCGACATCGTGGTTTATTCTACACTTCTACCCAAACTGACTACTAAGGTGTCATGTCACAAAAAGTTGAGTACTAACAATTAGGGACACATCTCACATTTTTATTTTCATTCCAAATTGAGATGTATTTTACAAAATAAATTTATAATCTAAGTTGTACATCAAGATTTATAATCAGTATTATCCTAACACGAATTCCATTTTAATTATGTAATATGAGCCTTTACTAATTATATGTTATTTGTATTTTTATTAGTTAAACCAATGATATTAATATGAATTTTACAAAATTATTAGTTACATCATGTTTAAGGGAATTTATGGAGGAGAAAGGATACAAATTGAAGTTAATTTCAATTTATTAATGAATTCTAAATTGAATTGCTTACTTCTAATTTGGAACCAAAATTTAAATTGGAATAATGTGTTCTAATTTAAATTACAATTCTAAAATTTCTTCAAAACAAAAAACTCAAATAAGGGTTTAATAAATGATATATGATTTGTAAAGGTGTAGAAGAATACATATAGCTATCGTTCAACTTGTTCATGTGGCATCCTAGTCAAGTGTCACCTCTGTTTTATATGTGGGTAAATATTTCAAGTTGAGAAAAAATTTAAAAAGGTAAATCACACATAATAAATCACAATAGTTGGACAAAATAAAAATTATTTCACATCAAATAATTGATTACATGTGATTATTAAACGCTGAACTTAAATTTACAGTATATATTTCTTTTTTAATCCATAAGTACATGTACGAGAGTGGGCAAATTGAGATACATGTTCTATGATGAATATTTTACGCTCGTCTACTTGTCAAATTGTACTTGGTGTACACGTTAAACAACACCTAACATGATGCATGTTACACGACAACTAACAACTAACATGGTGCATCTTACTCTAAATACTTTATCAACTTACATATTGTGAAATACACATATCCCCACGAAAGCTACCGCACCTGATTGCAGAGGCTATCACGCCGTCAGTTATGGTTGTACTGGTTAGAGCATATAATTTGTATTTCAGTTTAGCTTGTTTAAAAAATGTATGGAAGCTACCGCACATGATTGTAGAGGCTATCACGCTTTCAGTTATGGTTGTATTAGTTGAAGCATATAATCTGCATTTTTCATATGTGCATTGAATGCAACTTTTTCATATGTGCGTTGAATGTAACTTGTTAATTACTACTACCACTAATCAATACTCCGTTGGGGTTGGAAGGCGAATCTTTTTTTTTGTATTTTTTGTAATAAAGGCCAGGCTCTTAAATTTCCTAAACTATAGTGGCACTTTCTTCTAATTTCTCCGTCTCCACCCATACATGCAACTTCCATTCTCATTGTGCACTTTCTTTCTCCAATCCTCCAATGATGTTTATTCTTTGAAATATTGGTTCATGCAGTAATTAATGTGAGGGGTTAGGCTACTTTGTCCAAATGATTTGACTCTCTGGTCTTGGTTCTTGGATACCCGAACGGAGGGAATACTAATCAAATGAGAAATAGCGAAAACGTTTCAACAAAAACTAAAATTACCCATTAATTGCAAATAAGACTCCGAAAATTATGGCTATCTGGAGAGATAAAAGAGAGGACGAGTATTAATAAATTGGCCTGGTAAATTATGATCTTCTTATGGACCAACCATACTTATGGTGAATATATTTCAGAAAATAATAGATTTATCTAGATCTCTAGGCATCCGGAACAATCCAAATTAGTGCACAATCATGGACATGGCATCATATGCCTCCTAGCACATTGTGCATTCGCCTATTTAGCTAGCCTGGGTGGCTTATGGGACATTATCGAATTATGAACCTATTTATGGGCTATAAGGCTTCTCCCAGTGTGTTGTCTCTTAGCGTATTATTTATTTATTTTTTAGATAAAAGGCACATGCCTCACTTTAAATTAAAAGCAGGAAGTCTAGATACAACGTTGCGGTGTATAATTTAGCCAAATTAGGACAACATGCTTGGCATACAACTTAGCCGAGAACTAAACTCTAAAAGAGACTAGCTAAACATAAATCATGCTCCAGTAGGGGCAGCGGCCCGAGAAGTTAGAGAGGATGGCGAAAAAGTGGGCGAAGTTGTGGGGGAACCAAGTCCTCCCCAGGACCTGAGGCAACATAGACCACATAAAAACCGCGGTGGAACACTTGAAGAAAACTTGGCTGGCATCTTCCATCTTGCCACACAGAATGCAATTGTCGTCGGAAGGCTCCTTCCTTGTGACAAGTTGTGTGCCTAAAGGAAGATGGTCTAAAATTAGTTGCTAGGAGAAGATTCTGATCTTGAGGGGGGTCCTCGCCTTCCAAACCTCTTGAAAGTGGGCAACCGTCGCCCCTTGCGAGAGCTTTTCGTACATGGAGTTTACTGGGTAGGACCCAGAGGGATCCAGCGTCCAGGAGATGAAGTTGTTGTCCTCCGAGAGCGAGGTAACACTGATAATAGCAGCTAACTGGGACCACTGGTTGAAACCGGCAGCATCAAGTGAACGGCGGAAACGGCACCCACCCATGACAGCCTGGGCAACCGAGATGGACTCATTCTCACATATATTGAACAACTCGCAGTGAAGGTCAGCTTGAGGGGGTTGTATCCTGCCCACCAGTCGAGCCAGAAGTTAGTGTGCATGCCATTTTGCATCTTATGCTTGGCGCCCAACTAAAACAGGTGTTTGATCTTGTAGAGACTTCTCCCGAACTGCGAACCCCCGCGGTCCGAGCTTGAGAAGATATCTCTGGAGCGCGTGTACTTGGCTCGAATAATCTCCACCCAAATCAGAGTGTCTATGTCACTGTGATATAATTTCCAGCAATTTCCAGACCCATTTGAGCAGAAGGGTTATGTTCATTTTCCCGGAGTTCATCAGACTGAGGCCCCCACAATCCTTTGGCCTACACATGGCTGGCCAGTTTACCATATGGTATTTTCTTTTCGTACCCTCCCCCTCCCAACAGAAGCGACCATGATGGGAGTCAAATTGTTCGTGGACCCCGTCCTGAAGGAGAAACAAACCCATTATGAACCTCGGAAG
The DNA here is from genome assembly GCA_026929855.1 of Poa annua. Taxonomy (NCBI): domain Eukaryota; kingdom Viridiplantae; phylum Streptophyta; class Magnoliopsida; order Poales; family Poaceae; genus Poa; species Poa annua. The sequence goes on from CM049427.1 coordinate 102,092,896, forward strand.
GTTGGCCAGGCATGAGTTATACAGAATAAGCCCCCCCCCCCCCCCCCCCCCCCCGCGAGAAAGGAACCTACCGATCCAGAGCTCGACTCTACCGGGGAGTTTTTTCAACTAGGAAGGCCTATCGCTCAACAGTGTGTTAAAACATTTCCGACGCTTCTCCTCAGTAAGGAAGTCCCAATCAACCCGATCATACGCTTTTTCGAAGTTTAGCTCCAGCAGGATGCCCCCCAAGCTTTTTTGCTTTTTAGCTCGTGAAGGATCTCATGTAAAGCGAGCGCCCTATCCAAGATGAAGTGTCATTTAATAAATGTGGTCTGGTTGGGGCTGATGATCCTGTGTGCGATGGGGTCTAGGAATCTAGAACCCTTTCATGTGTTGAAATATGTGCCAAGAAACTAGTTTCCTATGGATGCTTGGCAGAGCTCTATTTTAGCCAAGACTCCTCCCTCTCTTTCTTAACAACCATGTCACATAAACTAAATATCTATAAATGTGTGCCAAGAAACCTGCACTGGGAGAAGACTAAAGTGTCAATTTGTGTGCCTAGACAACTAGGAGGATCAATTTCGATGGCTGAAAAAATGGCTTGGGTCAGGTTTTCAGGAGAGAGATAAGAGAGGACACAAGTAGTAATAAATTAGCACCATAATTTTGCGCGTTGATCCTCTGGTGGGCCCACCAGAATGTGTATTCTTTTGTATTTTATCCTGTATTCGTTTTATTTCAGAAAATAATAGTGTTCTAGATTCCTAGGCTTATAGAAGATCGTTTCGACAAAAAAATAGCATGTTGGCTGGTAAACTTTTATCTTATGGGGACCGGCTAATTCTGATCAATTCGGTATTGTCAAGCCTTCCTATGTTCATGTTTTCCTTCTTCGAAGTACCTATAGGGGTACGGAAAAGATTGGACTATTTTAGGTATAGATTCTTTTGGCAAAGCGATGGTCATTAGCAAAAATACACACTTACTAAATGGAATATGTTGTTGATACGTCTCCAACGTATCTATAATTTTTTATGTTCCATGCTATGTTATATCATGTTATTACATGATTTATATGCATTTTATATAGTTTTATGCATTTTCTGGGACTAACCTATTAACAAGATGCCAAAGTGTCAGTTCCCTGTTTTCTGCTGTTTTTGGTTTCAGAAAAGTACTTAAGGAAATATTCTCGGAATTCGAAAAGAAACATCCTGGAATTATTTTTGGAAAATGAAGGTTCCAGAAGTCCGAAGACGTGACGAAGTGGGGCACCGAGGCGCCCTCACCAGCTGCTGGCGTGGCTGGCTTCTGTGTCGTGCGAGCACGTGGTGACGTGGCTTCGGGCCTCCACCGACCTCGCCCTTTCGCCTATAAGTACCCCCCCCCCCCCCCAAATCTAAAAATCGCACGGTGTTCATTATTTCCTCCACGGGTCCCGAGCCGCCGACGTCGTCAACACCAATTCCAGAGAGATCAGAACTGCTCCCCGGCACCCTGTCAGGATGGGGAATCGTCCCCGGAGGCCTCTACGTCGTCATGACCGCCTTCAGACGGATGCGTGAGTAGTCTACCCTTCGACTACGGGTCCATAGCAGTAGCTAGATGGTTGTCTTCTCCTCTTATGCTATCATGTTAAGATCTTGTGAGCTGCCTATCATGATCATCTTTATGTAATTCTCCATGTTGTGTTTGCTGGGATCCGATGAATATTGAGTACTAAAGTTATTGTTCATAATATATCATGTGTGTGCTATTTAATGATCTTACATGCTCTCCGTTACTCGTGTGTGCTTTGGCCAAGTAGATGCTTGTAACTCCAAGAGGGGGTATTTATGCTCAATAGTAGGTTCTTGTCTCTATTTAATCTGGTGCAGTGACAGAAAGCTCTAAGGTTGTATATCTACCGTTGCTACGAGGGATAAAACAATAGTAATTTATCTAAGGCTGTTGTTACTTACTTACTTTACACACAGTGCTTAAGGCGATAATCTGTTGCATGCAACTTAATACTGAAAGGGGTGCAGACGCTAACCGGAAGGTAGATTATTAGTCATACATGCGGTTGGAACGTTCTATATATATTGTTGTAATGCCCAAATGAATCTCACACTAGACATCATAACGTTAGTATATGCATTGGTTTGCTCATCATTATTCTATCAATTGCACAGTTGTAATTTTTTTACCACGCATGAATGAATGTTATTATTTATGGATAGACACCAGTAGTGAACTGTGTACCCCGGTCCTTCTCTTTAATCTGATAAAACCACAATTACAAACCTGTTACTTACTGCAAACAAACATCTTTCTTCCACACATACGTTTAATCCTTTTGTTACAGCAAGCCGGTGAGATTGACACCCTCACCGTTGAGTTGGGACAAAATACTTTGATTGTGTTGTGTGCAGATTCCACGTCTCCTACGTCGCACCAAGGATTTTTGGGCGCCGTTGACACCTCGGTGGAATTCTCATCTCCTACTGGTTCGATAAACCTTGGTTTCATAACTGAGTGAAATCTTGCTGTTGCACTACTTCACACCCTCCTCTTGGGGTTCACCAACCACACGCCTGTTAGCATCACTTGTGTAGACCAAAAAACTAATGGGGGCTCGGAATCGAGGTTCTGGATATTAAAAATAAATGTTTGCTAAGCAAGCGGCTTTTCAAAATATTATCTGAATAGGTTGGAGTATGTCACGAGTTAATACATAACAAATACCATGATTCACAATCTTTATCCCAAGTTAAAAGTAAAGCGACAAATTCTCCTTTTTGGAAAGGTCTAATGAAGGTTAAGGGTGAGCTTTTTTATCGTGGTTCTTTTGTTGTGGGGAAAGGCGAGAACACTCATTTGTGGGAAGATACGTGGCTTAAAGCTAAGCCTCTAGCTAACAAGTATCCTTCACTTTATTAGATTGTTTATCGAAAACAAGTTTCGGTGGCAGAAGTTATGACTCGGGCTCCTCCCCAGAATGTTGGCTTCAGGAGGGCCTTGACGGGAAACAAATGGACAAGATGGTTACATTTGGTCAACCGTCTAATGCTTGTTAACCTAACATATCAAAAAGATGTGTTTAGGTGGGGATTAACAACCAACAAGACTTTCACGGTCAAATCTTTATATCTTGATATAATACACGTTTTTAAGAAAATACATTTGAAAGATGCCTCTGAAAATTAAGATTTGTATGTGGTTCCTACATCGTAAAGAGATTGTTACAAAAGATAACCTTGCTAAAATGAAATAGGAAGAATGTAATCAATGTTATTTTTGTGACCAAGAGGAAACAATACAACATTTATTTATCTCGTGTCCTCTTACAAAAATTATTTGGCGTATTGTTTATATGGCTTTTAACATTCTTCCATCAACAAACATAACAAGCTTGTTTGGTAATTGGTTGAAGGGGATTTCCAAAGTAGAGAAGATTCATATCCAAGTTGGCGTTGGTGCCTTGCTTTGGGCCATTTAGAATATACGAAATGATTATATTTTTAACAGAGTAAAGAAAACATCTTTTATACAGTTATCCCCATAGCTACTCATTGGACCCGTACATGGTCTTACCTGCACTCAATGGAGAATCGGGACACAATGGATTTTGGGTGCAGCCGCCTAGAATTGATCGCATCGGATCTATATTCCCAGTTGAGCTGACATTCTGATTTGAGAATAGCATGTACCCTTTAGTTGGTTATTTCTTGTCGCAACTTTGTGTGACCTGTAATCCGTACGTGTATGTGACACGCTCTTTGTTTAAATAAAAATTAAGGCCGCACGATGCATGAGGCCGGGACTGCCCCTTTAAAAAAAAAATAGAACGCTCAGGATTCCGTTGCCATGGGCGTTGAGCCGTTGAGTGCCTCCTTGCATATTGTGTCTCCTCATACACCCTTCCCCATCCCCATTTATATGGCGTGCTCATCTTACGTGATGTAAGGTTAATTGCTAGTTTGACCAATAACATTAGAAAAAAATTAGAATACAGTATAATGGTATGAGTTTTGTGGCACATAACCGATGTTTCACGGTCAAATTTGTGATCAAATTTTAACGTAGACATCATGTACATAGGAATGGATGGAGTATATGGCTTAATTAAGGGAATGGATGGAGTATTTGCCTAGCCACGGTGGCTTATGGGCCATTACGGCATGAAACTCGAACCTACTTAAGGGCCATAAGTGTCAATTTTTGTGTCTACAACTAGAAGGATCAGTTTCAAAATTATGAAATTGTTTTTTCAGTTTTGTAAAACAAAGTAGTTGACGAATTTTGGGCTAAAATTAGCAGGTTAAACGACCATATTTTTTCAGGCTGCCGCCAGCATCCATGACCATATTTTTTTCTTCTGATTTTACCTTTAACTTTTAAGTGTCATTTTTTTATTTTTCTACTAAACGCCTCCAGTTGTATTGTGAAAACTAAATAGATACCTGCAGCTGTGCCCAAAATAACAAGGTACACAGAGTCCACACTGACATATTACCAATGTCAACGCTTTATCGTAAAAGCATGTCCATTTTCAGCTACTTAAAAACTGCTGCCATCGGGGTAACTGAAGTGCACATCTGTTTAGATACATTAGTAGTGTTTATGCAAAATGACCATGACACCAGAATAGTGTGTGCGTGCGAAGGATTTGGAATGCGGAGCTTCTTCATGTACAACTTGGTCTCGATTTCCAACGACTGTAACACGCCATTGGATGTGTTCTTTTTTTAGGAGCTGATCAGAAGCAAAAGGGATAGTTAAGATGATCATGACTTCACTGCAGAAGAAGTGGCCAATTCCTCCAAGAGTTCCTTCTGCTCCAGTGCAGCGCAGGACTGTAGATGTTTCAAGGATAACAATAACATAAGCTGCGGATTTCAAGTTCATGACCATGATTTTCGGTTTGTTGTATGTCAGTTTGCATATTCTGATATGTGGTGTACCTGAACAGATGACTCGATGTCTCCTAAAAGGAAGCTAGACAGTACGAAATTCATCTTCAACCGATGATCAGTCACTCTGTTGTCCTGTAATCAAATGTGAAATTGGCTCGACTACATTATAAACATTTCACAGATTGACAGCACAAACATATCAGTGGCATGAAGCCCTAAGATAGTAGACGATGAGATGGAATCATGTGCTAGTACCTTGTAATTGTATGTCCGTATCTTCTCAGACCGAGCACCAGTACCGACCTTCAATTACTAACACTATTAGCAATTTCAACACGGGAAATATTTCCCCATGTGCAATCAAAGAAAGTTACTTCATTAAATATCCTCACTGTTTGGGTTAATCATGCCAATAACCAAGTATTGTGTATTCAATATTATCATTGAGATATATTGTGTAGGCTAGGTGTACAGTTTTATCAGTGTTTTCTGTGGCCTTTTTTCTAGCCTTTTGTTGCCCTTTTTCGTGAATCTTCTCTTGCTTATTAGCTTTTTGGTTGTTAGCTATAAGACTTACGCCTTCTTGCAGCATTCTTCCAATTAAAATGACACCCACTTAAGTGTGAATAAATAATATCATTTTTTTAGACCATCGTGGTCATGGGTATAGCTAACATATGAACCTCCACGAAGAACAAGCATCATACCTGCAGTAACCTCTGGGTTCTTAAGGACTCTTGTTGCTCCCTTAACTTTATCTCATATCTGTAATGTTCATGTAGATATATATGGGAGATGAGGTAAGATCACACAAGGAATAATGTAACTATGAACTAACTTATCATTTTAAGTGGCAGCAAATGTACAGAATAAATATGAAGTCACTGTTTGGAAGCAAATTCATGGCATTTCTTTCAGAAGAAATTACAAAGTGCAACTATACTACTACTTCATAGAACGTATTTACAAGTCAGAAAAATGAAATAAAAAGAGTAACCGGCAGATTAAAAGGCTGCACAATAACAAGGATAATTCAGAAGATAGAAACTTACAGCTTTGCTCTCAACAATTGGAAAGCACGTGCTTTGTTTTGAAGTTGTGACCTTTCTTCTGTACAAAATATCCTTATTCCTGTAGGCTTATGGATAAGATCAATAGCCGTTTCCACCTTGTTAACATTCTGTCCTGCATTGATTGAGAACGTACAAGAGTCAAAATCAGGTGTACCAGTAACATACGTCCCATTAAAAAGAACTGTAACATACACCGAAACATTAGTGTTCTACTACAAGTCACGGTACAGAAGTAATATACCTCCAGCTCCACCAGATCTTGCAGCTTTAAGTTCAATATCTTTTGGATCAATAACCACATCCACTTCATCGGCCTATGGTGCCATCAAAACAAAATTAGAAAGCTTCAGAAAAATAGAAATCTATGTCAGAAAACTGACATCTCATACTGACCTCTGGCATAATAGCTACAGTAGCTGTTGACGTGTGAACACGACCCATAGTTTCTGTCTGTGGTACACGCTGAACACGGTGCACACCTGACTCAAACTTCAGTTTACTGTAGACTTGTTTGCCCTTCACCTCCATCACATATGTCTTGTATCCACCCTTTTCTGCCTGGAAGGTTCAGTTACTCGATGAGCATTTTGTTATTCAACAGTCAGGTTTAGGTTGCAGGTACATACCTCCGAGCATGAAACTGGTTTAAACTTCCAATTGTTGAGCTCGCAGTATTTTTGATACATGCGTACCTGCAGGATAGACTTAACACATTGAGCTGTGGATTGTGCAAATAAAGTCATAAAGACGTGCTTCGATATTGGGAGTAAAATTTCGAAGAAGATCGTGAATAAACAAAGATGAGCTTATGTTGCCGAACTTAAAATCCCTCTTGCAGATTGAGTAGCTATTAAGTTGTTCATGTAAACCATCAAATTATCTTTGATAAGCTTTATTATGCTATTACCCATACCAAACAATGACAGATAAACTAAATCATACTCGATTCGCATCTACCTACAAGGTCACCAGCCCAAATTCCAGCTTCATCACCGCCAGCACCTGCTCTTACTGCAGAAATGAAGAAAACATAATTCTGAGTTCCAAAACTTCAACTAGAGCTGAATCAATTATAAGTTAGACACTGTCGTGGTATGCCATTCTTACATTAGTTTTTTCCTGAACAGAATTGAAGAGAATCGGGATAATCGAAATGCCCTAGTTAAAATATATTTCTTACATAAATTGTTATTGATAACACAACTCCATATGATGAAAACGATTGACTAGATAAGTTGATAGGGTCAGATGCCCAATTGAAAACCAAAATGTACCTTCAAGTAAAATGTTGCGTGAATTTAGAGGGTCGCTTGGAAGCAGAAGTACCTAAAATGAAAAGGTAAGAGAAATGAGAAGTACTTCAGCAAGTTTAAACTGAAAATATATGGCATACCCACCGTCAGTCTTTCCTCAAGCTCTGCAAGCTCGTTAGAGAGAGACTCCAGTTCTGAAGCTATCATCTCCGCCATCTCAGGGTCATCTCCATTGTCTTTTTGTAAAGCTATCATGTTGGTTGACACAATAAGTTTGTGAGAATCTAGTAGTGAATCGGAGGGAAAATAAGTATTGAAGCATGCTAACCTTTGGTTTCTTCAATCTGTCTCTCACATTCCTTAAATTGCCTATATGCCGTCACAACCTGAATATTTTTCATAACAATGACATGAATTTGGCTGAAAGTTTCTATGGAAAAAGTTTTATAACATGTAAGTAAATAAAATGGCTCAGATTATGCCAAACATACCTCCCCCAGGTCGGCAACAGACTGTGCAAGTTTTTGATATTCGCTTGGATCTGAGACAATGTCAGGGTCACCCAATCTAACCTGAAGAAGATACCCATTCATAAGATATTATATGAGAATGAAACAGTAATTCTAGATATTTGTATGAAAGCATGAAAATTTTGTATTTTCTACCCTATGTACATCATTGTCTGCATTTTTCCATTAATAGGCGAAATTAAAAGGTTCAGAGCTTCATTCAGCAGCCTTCAACAAATTGAGTTGGTCAAAATCAAATTTTATAATAGAATTCCATGTAGGATTACAAACTTAAGAACTCCCATGAAGTTTCTTTGGAATGAACAGGTTCTAAGAGGGTTGTGAAAATTCAGAAGTAGGCACTGAACAAAGAAGTAGAGAACCATACCGACATTTCTGTCCAGGCCTTCTCTGTAGACTCCAACTTTGAGATGAGATGGGGCTCCTGCGCAAAAATTCACAGAAGATTACTGCCCTCGCTATCTCCAAGAACCGGCCGGCAACAATAAAGCAAGGTAAAGTGGGACCTTACCGCCATGCAGACCACGGAGGCGGAGGAGGAGGGCTTCTTGCGGCGCGTGCCGAGGAAGAAGGGGCCGGGAGGAGGGCTCCGGGAGGTGGGGACGGCGGGAGCTCGACGCGGCGCCCGGAAGCCGGAGAGGAAAGCCTCCATATTTTCTTTCCGCTGGAGAAGAGGAGGACGAGAGGTGGCAACGGCGAGTTGAGGATAGAACAAGCGCAAAATCTATTAGTTTTTAGGATGGGGTGGAATGGAATGGAATGGTTCATTCTATTTCATTACATTCCATCCCATTCCACACATTCCATCCCATTTTATCTTGGTGTTCGGTTGTCTTCAGAAGCGGTTGGATGGAATGAAATATGTTTAGTCTAAAACCCAATTAATTAGACACTAATTTAATCTAAATACTTAATTAGCTTGATTATTTCCCAAACCGCCGCACTCCGCCGCATGGATCCCTGCCCCCGCCGGCCCAGAGCGCGCCCGACGACCTCCGCGACGCGCCGCCGCCCACGCACGCCGTCTCGACCTTCGCCCTGCACGCCCGCCCCGCGCACGCCGTCGACATCCGCTCCGCACGCGCCCGGAGACCTCTGTCCCGCACGCCCGCCCCGCGCCTCCGCCCTACATACGCCCGCCGGCCCCGAGCACGCACGCCGACCTCCGCGACGCGCCGCCGCCCCGCGCACGCCGCCGACCTCCGACCGTCGTGCTCCTCGTCCAGGCCGGCCGCGCGGGAGAGTATTGGAGAGAGAGAGCGGCGAGCGAGTACGAGGGGAGAGAGAGAGCAGCGAGCGAAGCGAGTCGTGGGAGAGAGCAGCGAGTGATTAGCACTTGACGGGGAGCCGTTCCACTCGGTCCGGCCGATTTGGCCGGACGGGTGCGTTCCGCATCTGGAGGGAATATGCCACCTCGAAGAATCAACCCGTTCCGTTCTTTTATCCAACTGAACAGACGGATGGGCTCTGGATGTGTAATGGTTCCATTCCGTTCCACTTCATCAAAAAAACAAATACACCCTTAAGTGCCTGCGCACTCTCGCGTCTCCAAAAGGTGCTCACCGCGCAGACCGTTCAATCCAATCGTGCGGCAGATATCGACACCGACCGCGCGTCGCGTCTGTCCAAAAGCAACCGACGGTTGCTTTAAGAACAGAGCCGTTCCCCTTTTCCCTGTGTCTTCTCTCCCCCGCGTCTTTGTCCTCGTCTCCGCAAAACAGCTCACATATTCATCGATTTGATCCGGCGCTGATCTCTGTCGATCGGCGGGTTTGCGCGAAGAGCCCACTCGTCGTCTGGTTGGTGTTGATTTGGGTGCAGGAGCAGCGAAGTTGGCGGAATCCGTTCGACTCATCTGAGGGAGAAGGAGTCATTCATGGTGGCAAGGGGCGGCGAAAGAGGTGCATCGATCAGCTGATTACCTGCTCCCAAGTTGCCTTCGATTTTCTCCGTTCTCGTCCAGGTGAGTGTCACTGGAACCTTAACTAAGCCTCGCCGCCGCCGCCGCGAGTTTCGCGCCATAGCTAGTCGCGCTGGTGGGAAACGGAAACCAGAGAAGCTTGTGGCGCTGACCCTCCGCCGGGAGCTGCACGCCGCAGGCTCAGTACTGGCGGAAGGCATCGAGCTCCGCCCGGACCTCGTCGGTGAGCCATGGGTAGTGGAGCAGGGTAGAGCCAGGAGTGGTCGCCATTAGGGTCCTTGTTTGCGGACTCGAGAAGATGAGCGACGGCCCCAGCTTCTCACCTCTATCGCAGTTGGGTCGAGGAGACCAGCGGCTGCAAAGCGGATGAACGTCAGGAACGTGTGGCACATCAGGACTCAGCACACCACGCGGGTGCAGACCTGCACTCAAATCTGACCAAGACGTTTATTGGATTTTTTTTCATCTCCTTGATTGAGATTTTTTTTATCCAAATAGTGGCGTGTGTGATTTGATTTCTTTGCTCTTGGTTCACTATTCAGTTCTGTAGATGTACTGTTCGTCAGCATTTATCCAAGCATGTTTCATCCTATTTTTTCCGTGCACCTATGAATATGATCATCCCCAAGCTAGTTTATACTTTCGACATGATATCACTTATGGAGAGAGTTGTAGTTTCCTATATGCGGACATGTAGTTTTCCATGTCATGTACTCCCTCCGTTCCATATTAGATGACTTGCTTTTATCAAAAAGAGCATGTATCTAGACTTAGCATATGTAGATACATCCACTTTTGTCCAAATAGAAGTCATCTAATCTAATTTGGAAGGGAGGGAGTATGTTACAATTACTGCACACCATCAAATAGTGTCGGGCATGTAGTTTGAAATGGGAGAGATGTAGTTTCCATGTAACTTTCAAAATTTCATACCTTTTCAATGTCATTTAAATGTAGATGTTAAAATTACTGTGTACTATCAAATGTTGGGAAAATGTAGTTTCCCATATAACTGATGGGAAGATGTAGTTTGCATACAACTTATGTATGTTCTCTTACATCCCCAATTGATATGTAGATTTTACTTACTACATGCCATTAAATATTGTAAGAGATGTAGTTTTCACACATGTTCAGAACAATACCACCAGGCAGAAAGGTCATGTACATACCTGCTAGAGTGATGGCTTGATTGGATTGTTGTTTAGATTTACGGAACCGCAATATTTTTGGGAGGGCCTCAGTAGCACCATGAGAAAATTCCTTTGGTTTTCCTAATAAACGAGTATCCAATCGAGACCTGAAATTGATTTTGCTAGCTCTCTTATATGTACTTTCCGGATATCTTAAATGTTCCATCTATTTCCATGCAAAACTAATTTAGTTTCTAACATGATTTCTTTGATCATTTTCCATTCCAGCCAACACTATATACCATTTGCATGGTCTTGAAGCCAAATCATGGAGATCACCTATTCAACAAAGCAAAAAAGTATCCAGTTTTACGTTATATCATATATGTGCAGGTAACAAAAGGTATCACATGCTACACTTTTAATGCGAATCTTCCTTGTGGTCCATGAAGATACAAATTCTACAATGCTGGAGCAAACTACAATGGCATAGAACATTTATGTTTTTTTGTGTTGTTACAAGAACTAATAAGAGAAACTATTAGAATCCCACTAATGTATGTTTTCTTCCCTGAGCTTTGTCATGTTTCTACATCTAAGAGCTTATTGTACTTTCTGCTGGAAATAGACCATGTTTGTTTCCTTTGGAGGTTTTTATGACTTGATGATGATCTTTCCGCTTAAACTTCTATGCCCGTGAGTTGTTTCCCCTTGGCTATGATGTTTCTGCTGGGATCGCACACCCCACGTTTCTCAGGTTATATTTCTGTAACAAATTTTTTCTGTTATTTTTGCCTTGTTTTCTTTCTATCACTTGTTCGTGTTCCTTGGTGGCAGCGGGAGGAAGCAGGTACGAGAAGAAGAAAAGCAGGTGGAGATGTAGTACTTGATTATTTTTTCACATATAAAAACTACAATGTATCTTATTACTGTACTTGATTATTATTTTGCGTAATGTCACTAGTAGGACATGTAGTAGTTGTAGTTTCCATTGGGAGAGATGTTTGTTCTTTTGTGTATTTTCTACGATAGAATGTACCTTTTGCGGTCCATTCATTTCTTGTATATAGTAATGAAAACTTTCATGAAGTTGATGTTAATACGAGTGGCTTATTGTACTTTTTGCGGTCCATTCATTTCTTATATATCTGCAGTAGATTTTTTTCCACCCAAGGGAACTTATCTGTTGTTTTTTGTATATGGTAGCTAGCAAATGTAGTTCCTGCTGAAAACTTCCATCGATTGAGGGTCCCTCCTTTGCTGCAGTTCTGGAGGAAGAGAAGCAGGTAAAGGTAGCGGGTAGTGTTGTCTGGTGGGATCCACCCAGATATGTGTCTTCTGGTGGCCTGCATGGCATCCGGGCCTCTCCCCGGTCGCAATGCGCGCAGACTGCGTCTTTGCTTGAAAACAGCCAGACACATGTGACCTTTCAGGACCTAGGGACCACTTTTGGGAGCATGTCCGAATTCAGACAGGGAGGACACCCTGTAGCGCAAAAAAAAGTGCGCGCGCACTGACACGTCCTAGAACAAGGAGTAAAATCCATCGTTGGGCACTGAAGTTGATTGTATTGCTCGCCGTGGTCACCGTACTCATACCTCTGTTAGAGCAAGTCCAGCAGTTCCCCTAAAATGTCTCCCCTATATGTCTATGTAGGGGACTGCTCCTAAAATAATCTCTCCTAAAACATGTTCAATTCCAGTAGTTCCTCTAAAATATCTCCCCTATTTAATTATTATTTATCTATTTTTCATATTTTAAGAATATTGTATAACTAACATGTAAAATTCAACGGCTACCTCGGTAACTGTTAACTTGTAGTGTCAAAAACTTATCCATCACCAAAATCTAAAAGATAAACAAAAAACTAACGAATATCGGCATATTGCAGTGTCAAAAGACTCACTAATATCAGGATAGGGGAGTCTTCCACCTCCCCTACTTGTAGGGGAGACGAGCGAGCAGAACCGGGGGCGCCTATAAATCGGGGGAGTGTTGAGGGAACTGCTGGGGTTGTTTTTAAACTTTTTCCCCTAAAAACGTATAGAGGAGGGTTTGAGGGAACTGCTGGACTTGCTCTTACGGTCACTAAATACACAAAAATGCTTGTACACGGTCACCGCGAGGCGCGTAGCGCAGTATTCACGAGTCTGTCGGAAGGTGGAGCCCTGTCAGCGACTATCGTAATGCTCAAGGTGAACAATTTGTAAAAACAATCCCTCCTCTATTCAGTCCGCATGGGCCTATTCAGTCCGCACGGGCGAGTCCCTCCGCCACTGAATTAAACGACGTCGAGGTCGTCTTCTCCTTGAGGGCGCCAAGGTAGTAGAGGGAGGGGAGAAGGAACGACGTTGCGGCGGGTAGAGAGTTAGCCGGTGGGGAGAGTTGTTGGTCTTCTTCTCGGAAGCGGGCGAGCGGCGCCGCGTCGGAGGTTGTCGTGAAGGCCGCGATGTCACTGCGGCGGCGCCCCGATGGCGATCCTCCACCTGTCTACGGTAAGTTCTCCCGCCGCCGTCGTCAATCTTTGGTTATGAATCATGTTCACGACGTCAGGATTTGGGGTTCTTTGTCGATTGCGTCGTATCGTTCCTCATTGGATTGATTTGGGGCGATTTCCCCTTTTGTTCTTCAGTACCAGATGGGGTTTCAGTTCGCGGTTTTGGTAGGGTTTAGGACGATGTCAGCACACGGTTCGTAAAGATTGAATTTGTAGCCTTGTAGTGGACGATTAGTTCGTGTTTGCTTCTTCTGTTACCTGTTCTGGCTGAATTGGGGTTGTCTACGGCTTGTATTTATGTTGGAAAGTACTCAAGTTTGCAAGCTTTAGTGGTAGTTATTTGATGGATTTCTGGTGCAAATTGATGCAGGGGGTCGTACCAAGAGTTACTTCTCTGTTGAAATCAATCGTGGCGGATATTTTTTGGGCAGTGGCAGGAACCGCAGCTATATGGGTGGTGCGTCCATATGGTTTGATCATGTAGACACTGTGACTTGGTCACCACTTGTGCTTGAGAACATGGTGGAAGAGATAGGATATGAAATGCAAGGAATATTGAAGGCTCACTACTGCATTCCCATTCTCACACTTAGCAGAAATGGTCTGAGGGACTTGAAGACTGAAGAAGATGCCAGTGCAATGATCAAGTTTGTTGATTTGGGCCATCATTTTATCAGTTTGTACCTTGATCATGATGATTCAGTGATGAGATTGAACTTGGATGATGTAATTCACTTTCATGTAGCTAATCTTCTTCTAGTGATCAGTCCTTGTAAACCTTTGCAAACAGTTCATGCAGATGATCAAGAGAATGCCCCAATCCCAAGCAAGACAGCTGATGTAGATGATCAAAACCAGATACAGACTGTTGCACCAAGAAGAGATGGGTTGAGGTCAAGGGGGAAGCAGTCTGCTACTGTCTGCACTGAAGATGAAGCAGCACCACCTGATTCAGACACTGACTCTGACTATGTTGACTCTGATAATTGTTGGGGATATATCAACTAGGGGTATAACCAACATGGATCAATCCGGCTAGTCCAGAGTGGCCCAAGGGTGGTAAGGCCGAGGCCTGCCGGGCGGCCCAGATAGCTGACGTACAAGGAAGTAGGCGGACGGTCCAAGGAAGGCGGAAGGCCGAAGCCCATCAAGCCACCGAGCCCAAGACGGAAGGCGGCAACTAAGCCGGCTAGGTCTAGGACTCTGTTTACTTACCGGATAAGTACTTACCTTGTACCCTGGGGTCTGGCCGCCTATATAAGCCGGCCACCAGGGAGCCTTTAGGGCAGACAACTTCAATAGGCATCATACCCATTGTAACCTGTTCACGGCTATTGCCTCATAGTGAATTATAGCAGCACGTAGGATCTCGCCACCGCTGCGGGATCCGAAGCTGGGTAAACTCGCCGTGTTCAATCCCGTCCTCGACGACTCCAACCTTCTTCCCTACAATCCATACGTAGGCTAGAGGACCCCGTCTCCTATCAATTATGGCGATAGCACGACAGTTGGCGCCCACCGTGGGGCATGAGGTTCCTGGCGTCACGTTCCAGGCGGGAACACTTGGCGGCGTGGGCAAGCAGATCGCCGTCGGTCGCGTCACAAGGTATGGCGGCCATAGCTACGTCAACTCGGATGAGTCCTGGCTCCCGGCGGACGACTACCTTATCGGATGCGCAATCGTGCCGATCGGAGGGATCGACGTCTTCATCGGGTACACGCCAGAGGCGTACGGCCTACCGCGTTTCTACAACCCCACCCACCAACCCTTCGACCAAGCGGTCGACCGGCAAGATGGATCTGAGTCCGCCTTCTCCCAGGAGTCGGCCGAATCTGATTTCCACTTCGTCGGAGTTGTCGGACTGGGATCAGACTCCCAGCCGGAAAACAACGATCCTGAGTCAATCCTCCCTGCTCTACAGGAAGATGCGATGTCAGATGCCGGATCCAGATCTACCGTTCAAGTCAACGTAGACTCTGACTCGGATGATGATGCTAGTCTCTTCGAAGAGAAGATCAAAACCCGCTTTTCCAGTGGTAATCCGGCTCCCTCAGAGGGCACAACGGATACTGATATGCCTGACAAGCTGGCTATGATGGTTGTTGTCGGTCACGAGACAACCCCAGTTACTTCGGATGCGCAAAACAAGCCGGCGGAAGATGCCGGCGACACCACTGCCGGCCAACTCATTGAAAGTTCCGACAAGGTGCGCGCGAAGAAGAAAACTGGCCTCGAGAAAGGCGGCAGCAGCAAACCCACGGATTTGCTCTCCGTCATCAAAGAAGTAGACGAGATCATGAATACTCCGGTAAACAAAAACACCCCACTCGACGAAGTGGAAGAGCTTAGGCTTAACATGCTTAAGCACTCTGACTTCCTGCGAAAAAGAGAGGAGCACGTTGAGAGCCTTGCAAAGAAGATCGAGAAAGAACAAGAGAAGATGTCGGCCAAAACAAGCCGGCAACTCTTCGAGGAGAAAAGGTCATCAAAAAACCGCCGTGGAAAAGAGCCGCCTGCGCAAGCAACAACAGCGGCTCAAGATCTAGGGTTCGACTGGCGCACGGCACCACAGCGCGTGGACAGAAGGGGAGATGTTGTCTTCTGCACCCCGGTCCTCAACGCGGCCGCCGCGCTAGATACCCTGGACGACAACACTTACACGGCGGAAGAAAAGTTGGCCAACGCAAGACACTTCGTGAGCAAGGCCCTAGAACAACAAGCTCGCGCTGATTCCTACGGCCACATGGCAGATGCTCGCGGGGGAGACCTAGAGTCTAAGTCGGGCAAGTGCAAAGCTGCACCCGGTGCCGACCCCGAAGGCCCGTCTGGCTCCAGTAGCCATGGCGACAAAAGGAAGGCAACGCCACCTCCAAAGAAGGCGCCGCCGCCAAAGCTAAGGCGGGACGAGAATTCAAGGACGGGAAGCAGAGGAGACCTACCACCTCCATCTCAGCCAAGACGCGACAATGGCGGTAGCCGGAACAACAGGCCACCGCCTAGAAAAGATGCCGGCATCGACCCTCCCAGGAGAGGTCGAAGCCGATCTCCGCAGCGTAGCACTGGCAGCAAGAAGAGAGAGGAGGTAGAAGGGCCCAGGCGCAGCATAAGCCGGGCAGCGCAGGACGAACCGGACGCAAACAGAGGCGCACGGCAGCTCGACCCAAAAGACGCACGACACCGCCTACAAGACATAGCAAGAGGAAAGGAGCCGCTATACTCTGGACCAAAGTGCTTCGGTGATGCCATCCGCAGAGAGCCGTTCCCTAAGGACATGACATCAGTGTCAAAAAACTGTTCTAGGTATAACGGCCTCGTTAAGCCGGACTCATGGCTATCCGATTATGCCATGGCCATAGAGATTGCCGGCGGGAGCAGCCATATTGCCGTCCGCTACCTACCTCTCATGTTGGAAGGCACGGCAAGAGCTTGGATCGACAACCTTCCTGAAAAGTCCATCCATAGCTGGTACGACATGGAAAAGGTTTTCTCCCAGCACTTCCAAGGAACATACAAGCGTCCAAATACCTACACGGATTTGCAGCGCTGTATCCAAAAGCCGTACGAAACCATGACAGATTTTGTCAGCCTTTGGATATCCGAAAAAGCCAACTGTCATGGTGTTTCGGACGCACAGGCTATCCACGCCTTCTACACGGGCCTACAGAAGAAGTCCTTGCTCCGTCATAGGCTCGTCCGCGAGCAAATCACGGACCTTGGTGAGATGCTCAACCTGGCCGCCCAATACGCGGCGGCGGATGACGACGCCCGGGACGATGACCCAGACGTCAACATCATACCAAAGCGGAACAACAAGCGCAAGCAGGCGGCGGATGACAAAGCCGGGCCTTCCAATGAGGTAGCCGCAGTGTTCCAAGGAAACGCCGGCAAAAAGAAGTGGAAAAATAAGAAAGATAGTCGCGAAGCCGACTCAGGGCCTAAGGCGGCGCGAATCACTTATGAACAGGCAAAGCTTTTGCCATGTCCCATCCACGCCTCATTGGGCAAGGTCAACCATATGCTTGGAGAGTGCCGTTTCATGGACGACTTCAAAAAGGATCCCACAGTCGGCTGGAAGTCAAAGAAGTCAAAGAAGAACGACAAGAAAGACAGCAAGGAGGATGAGGATGACGACGACATGTCTATCTCAAGCGAAGATGACGCAGCCGCCAAGAAAAAGAAGCCGTATCCGAAGGTCAAAGAATCTCTTGTGTGCTTTGTCGGCACGCCTTCAGCTAAGGCGGATAAGGCGGAAATGCGCGAACTCAACGCGACAATGCCGGACGTCCCTCAATACTTGAACTGGTCTGAGGCAACGATCACTTGGGACCGGTCCGACCACCCTGATCACGTTCCTCACCCAGGAAAGTACGCCCTTGTCGTCGATCCCATTGTCGACAACTTCAGACTTACAAAAGTACTCATGGATGGCGGCAGCAGCCTCAACATCCTGTACTATGACACACTAAGCCGCATGAACCTATCAGAGGATCAGCTGGACCACAACAACCTCACCTTTCATGGTATAGTGCCCGGCAGGCAAGCAAAGTCAATGGGGAGCATCAGGCTGAAGGTAACTTTCGGACCAAAAGAGAACTACCGCTCAGAGTTCCTTTGGTTCGAAGTTGTCCCCTTCAAAAGCGTCTATCATGCAATCTTCGGACGACCGGCTTTCGCCAAGTTCATGGCAAGGCCGTGCTACATATACAGCAAGCTTAAAATGCCGGGGGAAAACGGAATCATCACGATTTCCGGCAACTTCAAGAAAGCCAAGGAGTGCGAGCGTGGCATGGCCGCCTTCGCAGAAGCCGTCATCCACAAGGAAGAACTCGCGCTGCTTGGGGCGGATTCAGACAACTCCATGCCAAAGCCAAAGATGGATGTCAAGAAGACCTTCGAAGCTTCAGAAGACACCAAAAAGGCGGACCTCATCCCAGGTGACAAGTCTAAGCAAGTTGTCATCGGCTCCAACCTTGACAGCAAATAGGAAGGCGCGCTCGTCGAGTTCCTCCGTGAGAATCGTGACATCTTTGCATGGTCGCCTTCTGACATGCCTGGTGTACCGAGGGAACTTGCCGAGCACTCGCTCAACGTCATAAAAGGATCCAAGCCGGTGAAGCAAGCAACAAGACGCTTTGGAGATGAGAGACGCAAGGCTATAGGAAAGGAGATAAATAGGCTGAAGGCCGCCAATTTCATAAAAGAAGTTGTACACACCGATTGGGTGGCAAATCCTGTACTTGTTCCAAAGAAGAATAAAGAGCTGAGGATGTGTATTGACTATACCGGTGTTAACAAGTGCTGCCCAAAGGATCCCTTTGCGCTGCCTAGAATTGAACAAGTCGTAGACTCCACAGCAGGCTCCGAGCTGCTTTGTTTTCTGGACGCCTACTCAGGATACCACCAAATCAAGATGAGAGAGTCAGATCAGCTGAAAACATCTTTCACAACTCCATACGGGACTTTCTGCTACATCACAATGCCTTTCGGCCTGAAGAATGCAGGGGCAACATACCAGCGCTGTATGCAAAATTGCCTGCACGAACAGATCGGCTGCAATGTTCACGTCTATCTAGACGACATCGCGGTAATGTCCAAAAAGAAGGCAGATCTCCTAAAGGACTTGGAAGAAACTTTTCAGAATCTCCGGAGGTATCAGATGAAACTCAATCCCGCCAAGTGCGTTTTCGGCGTCCCAGCCGGCAAATTGCTCAGGTTTATCGTCTCAGAACGAGGGATCGAAGTTAACCCGGAGAAGATCAAGGCCATCCAAAACATATCCAGACCTACTTGTTTGAAGGACGTGCAGCGCCTAGCCGGATCGGCAGCAGCCGTCAGTCGTTTCATAAGCCGCCTAGGGGAAAAGGCAATGCCTCTCTACCGGCTATTGAAGAAATCTGACAACTTCGAGTGGACAGCAGAGCCAGATGCCGCCTTGCAGCAACTTAAGGAGGCCCTCACATCCGCTCCAATATTGGCAGTACCTCGATCACAGGAACAAATGCTGCTGTACATCGCGGCAACAGGAGCTGTTGTCAGCGTTGTCTTGGCTGTGGAAAGAAAGGAGAACGAAGCCGCGGCGTGTGAGCAGCGACCGGTCTACTTCATCAGTGAAGTGTTCTCCGCCTCCAAGCAGAGGTATCCGCATTACCAAAAGCTGGCTTATGGTGTATTCTTCGCCGCCAGAAAGCTTAGGCATTACTTCCAGGAACACACAGTGACAGTAGTCAGCAAGGCACCGTTGGGAGACATAATCAACAATGCAGAGGCAACAGGTCGAGTCGCCAAATGGGGCATCGAACTTGCCGCCTTTGATATAGTCTATAAACCACGGACCGCCATTAAGTCTCAAGCGCTTGCAGACTTTGTCGCCGACTGGACAGAGGCCATGGAGGAAACGACACTCCCCGAATCAGAATATTGGGTCATGCACTTTGACGGATCAAAGATGCTCAAAGGCTCAGGGGCTGGAGTCGTCCTACGCACGCCTAAAGGCGACAAGCTTAGCTACGTGTTACAAATCCACTTCACAGCAACCAACAATGTTGCCGAGTACGAAGCCTTGCTTCATGTGTTACACGTGGCAAACGACCTAGGCGTCAAAAGAATCCTCTGTTATGGCGACTCAGATTTGGTCGCGCAGCAAGTAAGCGGAACATGGGATGCGAAAAGCGCAACAATGGCGGCTTACAGAGCCAAAGTTGATGAATTCGCAAAAAGCTTCGTAGGCTACGAAGTCTGGCATGTTCCAAGAGCTGAGAATGAGGCGGCGGACACACTTGCAAGACTTGGATCGGAATGCAAAAAGGTACCAAAAGATATCTTCCTGGAGCATTTGCACAAGCCATCCATTAAAGGCGCCGATTTGATGGACCCCGACGCAGAAGAACCGGTAGAAGCGGCAAGTCTCGCTGTCTACTTAACACAGCCGGATTGGACAGTCCCATATCTCGATTTTCTAATCGACCAAAAGTTGCCGGAGGACGATGAAGTGCTAAAGAGGCAGATCATAAGGCGAGCCAAGGCATTGACGATAATAAAAGGCGAGCTATACAAGCGAAGCACTTGCGGCATCTATCAGCGGTGCATACAGCCGGAAGAAGGCCGGGAAATTCTGAAGGACATACATATTGGCACCTGCGGGCATCATGCTTCCGCTAGGTCCATTGTATCCAAAGCTTTCCGCCAAGGTTTCTACTGGCTCACCGCCAAAGAAGACGCCGAGAACATCGTAAATACATGCAAAGGTTGCTAGTTGTACGCTCGTCAACCTCATTTGCCGGCACAGGAGCTAAGGACGATCCCAATCACCTGGCCGTTCGCGGTCTGGGGCTTAGACATGGTGGGTCCCTTCAAAAAGGCGCGCGGTGGGTACACTCACCTATTGGTCCCTGTCGACAAGTTCACCAAATGGGTCGAAGCTAAACCGATCAGCAAACTTGACGCACGAACAACCACCAATTTTCTCTGGGGAATTATCTCTCGGTTTGGAGTTCCACACAGCATTATCACCGATAATGGCAGCAATCTGTCTCAAGGCGACATAGAAGAATACTGGAGCGATCTGGGTATCCGGCTTGATTTGGCATCCGTGTCACACCCTCAATCCAATGGACAAGTAGAGCGTACAAACGGCCTAGTCTTATCAGGACTTAAGCCTCGTCTCGAAGCTCCATTACACAGGGCAGCCGGCGCTTGGGCAGATGAGTTACAGTCGGTATTATGGAGTTTGCGCACAACGCCAAACAGGTCTACCGGCTACACTCCTTTCTTCTTAGTATATGGCGTTGAGGCAGTGCTACCTACCGACATGAAGAACGATTCCCCAAGAGTTCAAGCCTACATCGAGCAAGACGTAGAAGGTGCAAGACAGGATAGCCTAGACCTGCTAGACGAAGAAAGAGACGTCGCTCTCCATCGCTCCGCCTTGTACCAGCAACAACTTCGCCGCTATCATAGCCGGAGAGTGCGGAAGCGAAGCTTCAGAACAGGTGACCTGGTTCTCCGCCTAATTCAAGACAGAAAAGGCTTGCACAAGTTATCCCCGCCATGGGAAGGACCGTTTATAGTCACAAAGGCGCTGCTCAATGGTTCCTACTACCTAGCCGACATCCGCGACGAAGACCAAAAGAAAATGCGCAAGAAGGCGGCAGGAAAAAGGGGAACCAAGCGCAAGAAAGGCATTGACGATCCGTTCGAGCAAACAAGACGGCCTTGGAATATTGAGCAGCTACGTCCTTTCTACACTTAGCAATTTATAATTGTAATAAGTTAAATATGATTATAAAATAAAAGTCTATGGTTCCTCATCTGTGTTGAGAAGCATGCCATCTTTTATCTTTTCTTGCAATCATATTTCCCCTATGTATCTAAGTAACCTATTTTCTAGCTCCGTGCAAAGGTTCAAACTGGTAGATACTTGCAGCTTTCGAGCCAACCCAAAGCAAAAATAAACCTTTTTGCGCCGCCTAATTCCTTTACCTCTGATTACTTATATGTGGTTCGCCTAGTAGTATGTCTTTGACACCAACATGTTGGCTTTGGTCCCTGATTCTAAACGCATGGTTTAGCCCTGGTTGTTTCAGCTAAAGTTACCGGCTGAGGTTTCGTCAACATACAAAAAGTCAAGCATATAAGTCAGGGTAAAATTAAGGCGGGCCATATAAATAAGGACAAAATAAAACTTGTCAGCTAGTTTCCGCTTAACAAAGCAGAAGCAAAAGTATATACAAATATTACAAGTCAATGTTGCATTGTTTCAGGAGCCGACAAGTAAGGCTGATAGGAGGCAAGGACAGAAAAGATATGGCTCGGGGGAGCGTCTACATCAGGCTTGGGGGCTGACAACTTCAGCCCCGGAACTATCACTCCCCTCCGCCTCGGCCGCGCCGGCAGCTTCAGCTCCCTCTCCGCCAGGTAGAAGATTGAAGTGTCGACCATGTCGGCAACACGCGTGGCGTAGCCGGCAACGCTGTCCAGAACAACGGCCGGCTCAACCTCGCTGCCGTCTTCATATGTTGACGGCATGCCTTCAGTGACGGCTTCTATCTCCGCCTCGGGGTAATGCGCCATGAACAACCCAAGGGCGGTCTTGGCTCCACCCCGTGTCGCCGACTTCAGCGAGCTTTTGTGCAGTTTGGTCGCCTGCTCCAAGATGGCGGGCACGTCGCTGAACTCGGTCGGTTCCTGGATGTCGGACGAGGTGAAGAACTTGGCGGCAAACCGCTTGGACGCCGCCAAAGTCTCGGTGATCAGTTCGCCTAGACGCGCAAGGCGATCCATGCGGGGGCTGACAACCTTGTCATCGCCTAAACCGGCGGGAACTGTATCAAAAAATAAAGCCAGTAGTTTGGCTCAGGCTAAAGCAACATGGCAGCATCAAAAAGGAGTAAGAAATTACCAAGGGCCGAGTTATGGAAAGCAGACAACTCAATCATATGAGTTGCCAGCGCGTCCTCCGCAGTTTGGGCGCGAGAAGTCTGCTTGGAGATTTCCTCTGCAGCCGTCTTCTCCGCCTCCGCCAACTTGTTGCGCAGGCTTTCTAGCTCACCAGTGAGCTGGCTAGATTCCTGCGCAAACTTGAGTTGCTGGGCCTCCATCTCCTTTTGATGAGCCTCCTTCAACTCCAAGTTGGCGGCTAAAGGATATCCTGGGCATGGTCTAGCAGTTCTACAAATATGGATTCGCTAGCTACATGATTGACGGCAACATAAGTCAAAAGCATAGTTGAAGGCGAAAAGGATCAACCCTACCTTCATCTTTTTTGCGGGCCGCCTCCAACTCGGCAATCCGCAGGTCCTTGGCCTCGCACTCCTTCTTCAGGTCGCGGCAACGCCGGTTTATCTCGACTCGGGAGGAGACAAGCTCGACGTTGGCGGAGACAAGGCCCTGCAAGACAAAACAAAGGCATATAACATATTGTCGAATAACCACTAAGCCGACAGTCAAAATTTCTTTTATTTTTGACTTGCCATCTAAGTGCTCGGGGGAAAGGCTATGTATATGCCGGAGTGGTAAAAACTTACGGATAGGTCGCCCTCCAAGTCGGCGAAGGCCTGCGAGGCGAAGGTGGCGAAAGCCAAAGTTGACTCCTTGGCCTCCTTAAAGGTGGACCAAGGGTCCCTGACCTTGCCGCCTCCCGCAGTCGGGGCTGCCCTCCGAGACCCGCCGACGGTCGACTCCAGCAACCCTTCATTGGCGGCGCGATTGAGCGGCTTCATCGGCCGTAGCCTCAGCCAACAGTAGGGGAGTCTTGGGCGCGCGGTCGGTGGAGGAGACCCTTGGCGGAGCGCCAGAAGCCGGAGCCGGGGGCTGACGACGGGCGTCGCCCATAAAGCTGCCGGCTTGGAGCTGAGGAGTTGGCGGCACGGTAGCCGGCGAGCTGCCTTGTGGCCGCTTACCCTTGCCAAGAAGCATGGTCGTCAACCGGGAAGTTGCGACCCTTTCCCCGTCAACAAAAAGCAAGCACAGTCAATTGGCCTGTATTGAAGAGGTTTGTCGTCTATTAAAGGCAAAATTGAGTACCTTCGGGGGATGTTAATCCCCGCGTTCTCGCCAAGGTTGGCGAGAGCCGGCTCGGTAGCCGATGCGATCCGTTTCTTCCTCTCGGCATTCGCCGTAGAGGAAGCAGCGCCGGACGCCTTGCGCTTCTTCGTCTTCCCGGCTTCCGACTCGTAGAAGTCAGGAGCCAGGTCATCCTCCCCCAACTCGGAGAGCTGAAAAAAGAAGACAAGTTTAATGGAACTCAATTCTAGCCGGCAAAGCTATCAAACAAGGGGCAAGGAAGAAAATATTTACCTCGAGGGGAGGGTTGTCGTGGGTGTGCATGGGCACGCCCTCCGCCGCCTTCACCAGCCCCGCCTTGACAAGGCTGCGGAGCCGGAATGCCAGGTCGGCAACCGGCAATATCTCTTCGCTCACGCGAAGAGAGGCCGTGTCAGTAGGCGAATACTGACACATCTTGTGCGGGCTGTACCGCAGGGGGAGGATCTGCCGGCCGAGCCAGCAGATGACGGTGTCGACCCCATCCAGCAGAGGGGGAGCCATCGTCCTCGTGAGGAACTCAATCCGCCTTTGAATAAGGCGGAGTTCCTCCGTCAACTTGGGCACCGCCTCGTCCCAGCATGGCCGAGGCATGGGTGGCGCGTTGACGAATGCCGGGATGCCAACTTGGCGGCCCGGCTCTGCCATATCTTGGCAGTAGAAGAACGTGGAGGTCCAGCCCTTGACGGACTCAAGGTATGGTATATTAGGATACCACTGGCGGCAGTTGAAGGTGACGCTGCCGCAGGTTGCCAGCCCGCCGTCCGGCACCGTCTGTCGCCGGCAACGGAAGCAGTATCTGAAGAAGTCTAAACTAGGCCTAATACCTAGGTAGTCTTCGAACAGAGCTGTGAAGCCGGCTAGGACTAATATACTATTGGGTGCAATGTTGTGGGGCTGGAGCCCATAGTGATCCAAAACCTCGCTAAAAAAGGCGGAAGGCGGAAGCGCCATTCCCCTAACTAGATGGGAGGTGAGGATTACCCGCTCCCCGGCTCTCGGGGCCGGGATGACGTCTCCGAAGGCGGCCCTCCACCGGCAATCTTCCCGAGTGGGGAGGTAGCCGACAGCCTCCAAATCTTGGAGGGCATCTTCGTCGACGATGGAAGGTAGCCAGTAGCGGGACCCGAGGTCCGCCGCTTCCTCTTCCTCGTCGACGGGGGCGCCCGCCATCGTCATCGCCGCAGTGGTTGGTGGAGGAGCCGAAGGACCCGCCGCTGGCGCGCACGCGGTGGAAGTCCGGGGGGCGGCGGTGGCAACATTGCCCGTCGCCGCCGTCGCGGGACGAGCTATTGCGCCGCCCATCCCCGTCGCGGGCGCGACCTCGGTCGCCGGACCGCTCGACCCCGTGGAGAGGGTCTGGCCGGTGGACATCGCCGTGAGGAGAGGTCGTCGGAGAAGAGGAGTTCGCCGGAGCTCGCTCGGAGACAAGAAGCAGAGAAGTGGAAGAGGCAAGAGCGCACGGAGAGCAAAGGCTGGGTAGTGAAAATGGACCGTTTGGCTACCTATTTATAGGGCCAGGCGTTGCTCCCTGTGCAACGGCGTTTTTAGTCGGACACGTGTCCAGCATCCGTTGCAGCACACGATTGCACGATCTCCACGCCTCCTTTTTCCCGCGATTTGTGATCATGGCGAGATTCCCGCCTAGGCTGTTTTCAAACTGTCGTGAGCCGGCTAGGTGGAAACCGTCACGAAGAATGCTCGGCAAAGATTGCCGAGTAGCCGTCTTTTCCCATGATGGATAAAGGCGGCCGCATGTCAATATCAAGACACGCATGCCTCGTTGATTTTCAGAATGGTTCAAGTGCTGCAGCCGCCAACTTTGGCAGATGAAGAATCAAGAAGAAACCGGCGCCTGGAGAACTTCAACCTTTCTGGGGGCTAATGTTGGGGATATATCAACTAGGGGTATAACCAACATGGATCAATCCGGCTAGTCCAGGGTGGCCCAAGGGTGGTAAGGCCGAGGCCTGCCGGGCGGCCCAGATAGCTGACGTACAAGGAAGTAGGCGGACGGTCCAAGGAAGGCGGAAGGCCGAATCCCATCAAGCCACCGAGCCCAAGACGGAAGGCGGAAACTAAGCCGGCTAGGTCTAGGACTCTGTTTACTTGCCGGACAAGTACTTACCTTGTACCCTGGGGTCGGGCCGCCTATATAAGCCGGCCACCAGGGAGCCTTTAGGGCAGACAACTTCAATAGGCATCATACCCATTGTAACCTGTTCACGGCTATTGCCTCATAGTGAATTATAGCAGCACGTAGGATCTCGCCACCGCTGCGGGATCCGAAGCTGGGTAAACTCGCCGTGTTCAATCCCGTCCTCGACGACTCCAACCTTCTTCCCCACAATCCATACGTAGGCTAGAGGACCCCGTCTCCTGTCAATTATGCCGATACCACGACAACAATGACATTAGTGATGATGATGGTCTAGATTCAGAGAGTGATTGCTGGGATGAAATAGCAGTAAAAGAAGAGCAGGGCATAGATGGTGCTTCAGAAGATGAAGATTTGTGGGGACCAAAATCTGATGAAGAAAGGCTTGAGTTAAGATTCAAGACATTCAGGGAGGATGATCTGAACCAGGTGAAGTTCCATGTAGGACAGGTGTTTGAGATTGTGACTCTGGTTAGAAAGTCTATCAAAGAGTACACATGCCAAAATAGATGGCAGATTAAGCTGCCAGTAAATGACACAAAGAGAATAAAGGCAAAGTGTTATGGTGGTGTGAAGAAAGTCTGCCAGTGGTATCTATGGGCTTCAGTTGACAGCAGGATTAACTCATGGATGATCAAAAGATATCAGAGAGAGTATACTTGTTGCAGGAAATAGAAATTAAAGGGCTTCACAGCTAACTTTCTTGTAGACAAGTATGTGGAAAGCTTCAGAGCTAATAAAGACATGAACATGAAGAGCTTCTCAAGAATTGTGCAAAAGGAGTGGAACATGACACCTTCCAGGAGTAAACTACAAAGAGCAAAAAGGCTTGCACTGAAGAAGATACATGGAGATGAAGCAGGACAGTACAAGCTTCTTTGGGACTATGCAGCTGAGATCAGAAGAAGCAATCCTGGGAGCCCCTTCTTCCCGTCCCTTGATCCAGAATCCAGATTGAAGAAATGCTACATGAGCTTGGAAGCATGTAAGAGAGGATTCCTTGAAGGTTGTAGGCCCATTATTTTTCTTGATGGATGCTTTATCAAAACCAGATACAGGGGTCAACTACTATGTGCTGTTGGGATTGATCCAAATGACTGCATCTTTCCTCTAGCTATTGCTGTTGTCGAAACTGAAGATGGTGAGAGTTGGAACTGGTTGTTGGAGACACTGAAGGAAGACCTGCAAATTGTCAACACTGAACCTTGGACAGTGATGTGAGATAAACAGAAGGGCCTGATAAATGAAGTGACACAACAGTTTCCTGAATTAGAGCACAGGTTTTGTGTGAGACACATGTGGCAGAATTTCCAGATGCATTTCAATGGTGATGCTTTAAAGAATCAACTCTGGACAATAGCTAGAAGCAATACACCCATCAGGTTCAAGGCCAACATGGAGCACATGCTTAGCCTTAATGCTGATGCTCATGCTTGCCTCGATAATCTCATCCAAAGACATGGGTAAGGGCTTTCCAGAGTGAAACACCCAAGTGTGACATCCTTCTTAACAACAATTGTGAGGTGTTCAACATGTAAGTCTTCTCCTACAGAATTATATCTATCTGTGCATAATTGTAGCTATCTGTGCATAATTGTGTCCTAAATGCTTGTGCATTGTTTGATAGGTACATCCTAGAGGCTAGAGAACTGCCAATTCTTAGCATGTTTGATAGGATTAAAGATCAGATTATGTCAAGGCATTACACCAAGCTGATAGAAGAAGAAAGTTTCAAGAGTACCATATGTCCAATGATTCAGAAGAAGCTAGACAAGAACATTGACTGGGCAAACAATTGCTTCTCTGAGGGGTCAGGGGATGGTCTATTTAAGGTAGGTGACCGTTTCTCTTCGACTACATCAGACTACATTGTTGACCTGAAGGGTTCAACATGCACTTGTATGAGATGGGCTCAATGTGGTATACCCTGTCCACATGCCATTTCTTGTATGAGACATGAAAATGTAGATCCTGTCGATTATGTGGATAGCTGCTACACAGTACAGATGTACAAAAGGGCATATGGAAATATTGTCTATCCTTGCAAAGACAAGACTGAATGGGAGAAGAGAAATGGACCTATTATCTTGCCACCTCATTATGTGAGGCATGTTGGGAGGCCTACCAAGTCTAGGAGAAGATGCCCTGGTGAAGTTGATGCAAGAGGTGGAGGGAAGAAGCTCTCAAGACATGGTGTCATTGTGCATTGCAGCTTATGTGGTGAACCAGACCACAACTGTGGTGGTTGTCCTTACTTAAAAGCTGGGCAACCACCTCCTAGTGCATCACAACCTACTCCATCTGTGCAAATTATACAAGAGCCTGCCCATGTACAAGAAGGCAGCAGCTCTGGGCAACAGAGACATCATGTACTTCTAAATGCCATGACAAAGCAGGTATATTTCTAAGCCTTAAACCCATATCTGTGTGTGCCTTTTGCAATTATAGTATTGAAGTCAAATGCTAATTTTTTTGAAGAGACCTTTGCCTAGAATGTGTATTGACTATACCGGTGTTAACAAGTGCTGCCCAAAGGATCCCTTTGCGCTGCCTAGAATTGAACAAGTCGTAGACTCCACAGCAGGCTCCGAGCTGCTTTGTTTTCTGGACGCCTACTCAGGATACCACCAAATCAAGATGAGAGAGTCAGATCAGCTGAAAACATCTTTCACAACTCCATACGGGACTTTCTGCTACATCACAATGCCTTTCGGCCTGAAGAATGCAGGGGCAACATACCAGCGCTGTATGCAAAATTGCCTGCACGAACAGATCGGCTGCAATGTTCACGTCTATCTAGACGACATCGCGGTAATGTCCAAAAAGAAGGCAGATCTCCTAGAGGACTTGGAAGAAACTTTTCAGAATCTCCGGAGGTATCAGATGAAACTCAATCCCGCCAAGTGCGTTTTCGGCGTCCCAGCCGGCAAATTGCTCGGGTTTATCGTCTCAGAACGAGGGATCGAAGTTAACCCGGAGAAGATCAAGGCCATCCAAAACATATCCAGACCTACTTGTTTGAAGGACGTGCAGCGCCTAGCCGGATCGGCAGCAGCCGTCAGTCGTTTCATAAGCCGCCTAGGGGAAAAGGCAATGCCTCTCTACCGGCTATTGAAGAAATCTGACAACTTCGAGTGGACAGCAGAGCCAGATGCCGCCTTGCAGCAACTTAAGGAGGCCCTCACATCCGCTCCAATATTGGCAGTACCTCGATCACAGGAACAAATGCTGCTGTACATCGCGGCAACAGGAGCTGTTGTCAGCGTTGTCTTGGCTGTGGAAAGAAAGGAGAACGAAGCCGCGGCGTGTGAGCAGCGACCGGTCTACTTCATCAGTGAAGTGTTCTCCGCCTCCAAGCAGAGGTATCCGCATTACCAAAAGCTGGCTTATGGTGTATTCTTCGCCGCCAGAAAGCTTAGGCATTACTTCCAGGAACACACAGTGACAGTAGTCAGCAAGGCACCGTTGGGAGACATAATCAACAATGCAGAGGCAACAGGTCGAGTCGCCAAATGGGGCATCGAACTTGCCGCCTTTGATATAGTCTATAAACCACGGACCGCCATTAAGTCTCAAGCGCTTGCAGACTTTGTCGCCGACTGGACAGAGGCCATGGAGGAAACGACACTCCCCGAATCAGAATATTGGGTCATGCACTTTGACGGATCAAAGATGCTCAAAGGCTCAGGGGCTGGAGTCGTCCTACGCACGCCTAAAGGCGACAAGCTTAGCTACGTGTTACAAATCCACTTCACAGCAACCAACAATGTTGCCGAGTACGAAGCCTTGCTTCATGTGTTACACGTGGCAAACGACCTAGGCGTCAAAAGAATCCTCTGTTATGGCGACTCAGATTTGGTCGCGCAGCAAGTAAGCGGAACATGGGATGCGAAAAGCGCAACAATGGCGGCTTACAGAGCCAAAGTTGATGAATTCGCAAAAAGCTTCGTAGGCTACGAAGTCCGGCATGTTCCAAGAGCTGAGAATGAGGCGGCGGACACACTTGCAAGACTTGGATCGGAATGCAAAAAGGTACCAAAAGATATCTTCCTGGAGCATTTGCACAAGCCATCCATTAAAGGCGCCGATTTGATGGACCCCGACGCAGAAGAACCGGTAGAAGCGGCAAGTCTCGCTGTCTACTTAACACAGCCGGATTGGACAGTCCCATATCTCGATTTTCTAATCGACCAAAAGTTGCCGGAGGACGATGAAGTGCTAAAGAGGCAGATCATAAGGCGAGCCAAGGCATTGACGATAATAAAAGGCGAGCTATACAAGCGAAGCACTTGCGGCATCTATCAGCGGTGCATACAGCCGGAAGAAGGCCGGGAAATTCTGAAGGACATACATATTGGCACCTGCGGGCATCATGCTTCCGCTAGGTCCATTGTATCCAAAGCTTTCCGCCAAGGTTTCTACTGGCTCACCGCCAAAGAAGACGCCGAGAACATCGTAAATACATGCAAAGGTTGCTAGTTGTACGCTCGTCAACCTCATTTGCCGGCACAGGAGCTAAGGACGATCCCAATCACCTGGCCGTTCGCGGTCTGGGGCTTAGACATGGTGGGTCCCTTCAAAAAGGCGCGCGGTGGGTACACTCACCTATTGGTCCCTGTCGACAAGTTCACCAAATGGGTCGAAGCTAAACCGATCAGCAAACTTGACGCACGAACAACCACCAATTTTCTCTGGGGAATTATCTCTCGGTTTGGAGTTCCACACAGCATTATCACCGATAATGGCAGCAAACTGTCTCAAGGCGACATAGAAGAATACTGGAGCGATCTGGGTATCCGGCTTGATTTGGCATCCGTGTCACACCCTCAATCCAATGGACAAGTAGAGCGTACAAACGGCCTAGTCTTATCAGGACTTAAGCCTCGTCTCGAAGCTCCATTACACAGGGCAGCCGGCGCTTGGGCAGATGAGTTACAGTCG
Source organism: Poa annua (assembly GCA_026929855.1). Lineage (NCBI taxonomy): Eukaryota > Viridiplantae > Streptophyta > Magnoliopsida > Poales > Poaceae > Poa > Poa annua. The sequence continues at coordinate 102,123,825 of CM049427.1, forward strand.
GTATTATGGAGTTTGCGCACAACGCCAAACAGGTCTACCGGCTACACTCCTTTCTTCTTAGTATATGGCGCTGAGGCAGTGCTACCTACCGACATGAAGAACGATTCCCCAAGAGTTCAAGCCTACATCGAGCAAGACGTAGAAGGTGCAAGACAGGATAGCCTAGACCTGCTAGACGAAGAAAGAGACGTCGCTCTCCATCGCTCCGCCTTGTACCAGCAACAACTTCGCCGCTATCATAGCCGGAGAGTGCGGAAGCGAAGCTTCAGAACAGGTGACCTGGTTCTCCGCCTAATTCAAGACAGAAAAGGCTTGCACAAGTTATCCCCGCCATGGGAAGGACCGTTTATAGTCACAAAGGCGCTGCTCAATGGTTCCTACTACCTAGCCGACATCCGCGACGAAGACCAAAAGAAAATGCGCAAGAAGGCGGCAGGAAAAAGGGGAACCAAGCGCAAGAAAGGCATTGACGATCCGTTCGAGCAAACAAGACGGCCTTGGAATATTGAGCAGCTACGTCCTTTCTACACTTAGCAATTTATAATTGTAATAAGTTAAATATGATTATAAAATAAAAGTCTATGGTTCCTCATCTGTGTTGAGAAGCATGCCATCTTTTATCTTTTCTTGCAATCATATTTCCCCTATGTATCTAAGTAACCTATTTTCTAGCTCCGTGCAAAGGTTCAAACTGGTAGATACTTGCAGCTTTCGAGCCAACCCAAAGCAAAAATAAACCTTTTTGCGCCGCCTAATTCCTTTACCTCTGATTACTTATATGTGGTTCGCCTAGTAGTATGTCTTTGACACCAACATGTTGGCTTTGGTCCCTGATTCTAAACGCATGGTTTAGCCCTGGTTGTTTCAGCTAAAGTTACCGGCTGAGGTTTCGTCAACATACAAAAAGTCAAGCATATAAGTCAGGGTAAAATTAAGGCGGGCCATATAAATAAGGACAAAATAAAACTTGTCAGCTAGTTTCCGCTTAACAAAGCAGAAGCAAAAGTATATACAAATATTACAAGTCAATGTTGCATTGTTTCAGGAGCCGACAAGTAAGGCTGATAGGAGGCAAGGACAGAAAAGATATGGCTCGGGGGAGCGTCTACATCAGGCTTGGGGGCTGACAACTTCAGCCCCGGAACTATCACTCCCCTCCGCCTCGGCCGCGCCGGCAGCTTCAGCTCCCTCTCCGCCAGGTAGAAGATTGAAGTGTCGACCATGTCGGCAACACGCGTGGCGTAGCCGGCAACGCTGTCCAGAACAACGGCCGGCTCAACCTCGCTGCCGTCTTCATATGTTGACGGCATGCCTTCAGTGACGGCTTCTATCTCCGCCTCGGGGTAATGCGCCATGAACAACCCAAGGGCGGTCTTGGCTCCACCCCGTGTCGCCGACTTCAGCGAGCTTTTGTGCAGTTTGGTCGCCTGCTCCAAGATGGCGGGCACGTCGCTGAACTCGGTCGGTTCCTGGATGTCGGACGAGGTGAAGAACTTGGCGGCAAACCGCTTGGACGCCGCCAAAGTCTCGGTGATCAGTTCGCCTAGACGCGCAAGGCGATCCATGCGGGGGCTGACAACCTTGTCATCGCCTAAACCGGCGGGAACTGTATCAAAAAATAAAGCCAGTAGTTTGGCTCAGGCTAAAGCAACATGGCAGCATCAAAAAGGAGTAAGAAATTACCAAGGGCCGAGTTATGGAAAGCAGACAACTCAATCATATGAGTTGCCAGCGCGTCCTCCGCAGTTTGGGCGCGAGAAGTCTGCTTGGAGATTTCCTCTGCAGCCGTCTTCTCCGCCTCCGCCAACTTGTTGCGCAGGCTTTCTAGCTCACCAGTGAGCTGGCTAGATTCCTGCGCAAACTTGAGTTGCTGGGCCTCCATCTCCTTTTGATGAGCCTCCTTCAACTCCAAGTTGGCGGCTAAAGGATATCCTGGGCATGGTCTAGCAGTTCTACAAATATGGATTCGCTAGCTACATGATTGACGGCAACATAAGTCAAAAGCATAGTTGAAGGCGAAAAGGATCAACCCTACCTTCATCTTTTTTGCGGGCCGCCTCCAACTCGGCAATCCGCAGGTCCTTGGCCTCGCACTCCTTCTTCAGGTCGCGGCAACGCCGGTTTATCTCGACTCGGGAGGAGACAAGCTCGACGTTGGCGGAGACAAGGCCCTGCAAGACAAAACAAAGGCATATAACATATTGTCGAATAACCACTAAGCCGACAGTCAAAATTTCTTTTATTTTTGACTTGCCATCTAAGTGCTCGGGGGAAAGGCTATGTATATGCCGGAGTGGTAAAAACTTACGGATAGGTCGCCCTCCAAGTCGGCGAAGGCCTGCGAGGCGAAGGTGGCGAAAGCCAAAGTTGACTCCTTGGCCTCCTTAAAGGTGGACCAAGGGTCCCTGACCTTGCCGCCTCCCGCAGTCGGGGCTGCCCTCCGAGACCCGCCGACGATCGACTCCAGCAACCCTTCATTGGCGGCGCGATTGAGCGGCTTCATCGGCCGTAGCCTCAGCCAACAGTAGGGGAGTCTTGGGCGCGCGGTCGGTGGAGGAGACCCTTGGCGGAGCGCCAGAAGCCGGAGCCGGGGGCTGACGACGGGCGTCGCCCATAAAGCTGCCGGCTTGGAGCTGAGGAGTTGGCGGCACGGTAGCCGGCGAGCTGCCTTGTGGCCGCTTACCCTTGCCAAGAAGCATGGTCGTCAACCGGGAAGTTGCGACCCTTTCCCCGTCAACAAAAAGCAAGCACAGTCAATTGGCCTGTATTGAAGAGGTTTGTCGTCTATTAAAGGCAAAATTGAGTACCTTCGGGGGATGTTAATCCCCGCGTTCTCGCCAAGGTTGGCGAGAGCCGGCTCGGTAGCCGATGCGATCCGTTTCTTCCTCTCGGCATTCGCCGTAGAGGAAGCAGCGCCGGACGCCTTGCGCTTCTTCGTCTTCCCGGCTTCCGACTCGTAGAAGTCAGGAGCCAGGTCATCCTCCCCCAACTCGGAGAGCTGAAAAAAGAAGACAAGTTTAATGGAACTCAATTCTAGCCGGCAAAGCTATCAAACAAGGGGCAAGGAAGAAAATATTTACCTCGAGGGGAGGGTTGTCGTGGGTGTGCATGGGCACGCCCTCCGCCGCCTTCACCAGCCCCGCCTTGACAAGGCTGCGGAGCCGGAATGCCAGGTCGGCAACCGGCAATATCTCTTCGCTCACGCGAAGAGAGGCCGTGTCAGTAGGCGAATACTGACACATCTTGTGCGGGCTGTACCGCAGGGGGAGGATCTGCCGGCCGAGCCAGCAGATGACGGTGTCGACCCCATCCAGCAGAGGGGGAGCCATCGTCCTCGTGAGGAACTCAATCCGCCTTTGAATAAGGCGGAGTTCCTCCGTCAACTTGGGCACCGCCTCGTCCCAGCATGGCCGAGGCATGGGTGGCGCGTTGACGAATGCCGGGATGCCAACTTGGCGGCCCGGCTCTGCCATATCTTGGCAGTAGAAGAACGTGGAGGTCCAGCCCTTGACGGACTCAAGGTATGGTATATTAGGATACCACTGGCGGCAGTTGAAGGTGACGCTGCCGCAGGTTGCCAGCCCGCCGTCCGGCACCGTCTGTCGCCGGCAACGGAAGCAGTATCTGAAGAAGTCTAAACTAGGCCTAATACCTAGGTAGTCTTCGAACAGAGCTGTGAAGCCGGCTAGGACTAATATACTATTGGGTGCAATGTTGTGGGGCTGGAGCCCATAGTGATCCAAAACCTCGCTAAAAAAGGCGGAAGGCGGAAGCGCCATTCCCCTAACTAGATGGGAGGTGAGGATTACCCGCTCCCCGGCTCTCGGGGCCGGGATGACGTCTCCGAAGGCGGCCCTCCACCGGCAATCTTCCCGAGTGGGGAGGTAGCCGACAGCCTCCAAATCTTGGAGGGCATCTTCGTCGACGATGGAAGGTAGCCAGTAGCGGGACCCGAGGTCCGCCGCTTCCTCTTCCTCGTCGACGGGGGCGCCCGCCATCGTCATCGCCGCAGTGGTTGGTGGAGGAGCCGAAGGACCCGCCGCTGGCGCGCACGCGGTGGAAGTCCGGGGGGCGGCGGTGGCAACATTGTCCGTCGCCGCCGTCGCGGGACGAGCTATTGCGCCGCCCATCCCCGTCGCGGGCGCGACCTCGGTCGCCGGACCGCTCGACCCCGTGGAGAGGGTCTGGCCGGTGGACATCGCCGTGAGGAGAGGTCGTCGGAGAAGAGGAGTTCGCCGGAGCTCGCTCGGAGACAAGAAGCAGAGAAGTGGAAGAGGCAAGAGCGCACGGAGAGCAAAGGCTGGGTAGTGAAAATGGACCGTTTGGCTACCTATTTATAGGGCCAGGCGTTGCTCCCTGTGCAACGGCGTTTTTAGTCGGACACGTGTCCAGCATCCGTTGCAGCACACGATTGCACGATCTCCACGCCTCCTTTTTCCCGCGATTTGTGATCATGGCGAGATTCCCGCCTAGGCTGTTTTCAAACTGTCGTGAGCCGGCTAGGTGGAAACCGTCACGAAGAATGCTCGGCAAAGATTGCCGAGTAGCCGTCTTTTCCCATGATGGATAAAGGCGGCCGCATGTCAATATCAAGACACGCATGCCTCGTTGATTTTCAGAATGGTTCAAGTGCTGCAGCCGCCAACTTTGGCAGATGAAGAATCAAGAAGAAACCGGCGCCTGGAGAACTTCAACCTTTCTGGGGGCTAATGTTGGGGATATATCAACTAGGGGTATAACCAACATGGATCAATCCGGCTAGTCCAGGGTGGCCCAAGGGTGGTAAGGCCGAGGCCTGCCGGGCGGCCCAGATAGCTGACGTACAAGGAAGTAGGCGGACGGTCCAAGGAAGGCGGAAGGCCGAATCCCATCAAGCCACCGAGCCCAAGACGGAAGGCGGCAACTAAGCCGGCTAGGTCTAGGACTCTGTTTACTTGCCGGACAAGTACTTACCTTGTACCCTGGGGTCGGGCCGCCTATATAAGCCGGCCACCAGGGAGCCTTTAGGGCAGACAACTTCAATAGGCATCATACCCATTGTAACCTGTTCACGGCTATTGCCTCATAGTGAATTATAGCAGCACGTAGGATCTCGCCACCGCTGCGGGATCCGAAGCTGGGTAAACTCGCCGTGTTCAATCCCGTCCTCGACGACTCCAACCTTCTTCCCCACAATCCATACGTAGGCTAGAGGACCCCGTCTCCTGTCAATTATGCCGATACCACGACAACAATGACATTAGTGATGATGATGGTCTAGATTCAGAGAGTGATTGCTGAGATGAAATAGCAGTAAAAGAAGAGCAGGGCATAGATGGTGCTTCAGAAGATGAAGATTTGTGGGGACCAAAATCTGATGAAGAAAGGCTTGAGTTAAGATTCAAGACATTCAGGGAGGATGATCTGAACCAGGTGAAGTTCCATGTAGGACAGGTGTTTGAGATTGTGACTCTGGTTAGAAAGTCTATCAAAGAGTACACATGCCAAAATAGATGGCAGATTAAGCTGCCAGTAAATGACACAAAGAGAATAAAGGCAAAGTGTTATGGTGGTGTGAAGAAAGTCTGCCAGTGGTATCTATGGGCTTCAGTTGACAGCAGGATTAACTCATGGATGATCAAAAGATATCAGAGAGAGTATACTTGTTGCAGGAAATAGAAATTAAAGGGCTTCACAGCTAACTTTCTTGTAGACAAGTATGTGGAAAGCTTCAGAGCTAATAAAGACATGAACATGAAGAGCTTCTCAAGAATTGTGCAAAAGGAGTGGAACATGACACCTTCCAGGAGTAAACTACAAAGAGCAAAAAGGCTTGCACTGAAGAAGATACATGGAGATGAAGCAGGACAGTACAAGCTTCTTTGGGACTATGCAGCTGAGATCAGAAGAAGCAATCCTGGGAGCCCCTTCTTCCCGTCCCTTGATCCAGAATCCAGATTGAAGAAATGCTACATGAGCTTGGAAGCATGTAAGAGAGGATTCCTTGAAGGTTGTAGGCCCATTATTTTTCTTGATGGATGCTTTATCAAAACCAGATACAGGGGTCAACTACTATGTGCTGTTGGGATTGATCCAAATGACTGCATCTTTCCTCTAGCTATTGCTGTTGTCGAAACTGAAGATGGTGAGAGTTGGAACTGGTTGTTGGAGACACTGAAGGAAGACCTGCAAATTGTCAACACTGAACCTTGGACAGTGATGTGAGATAAACAGAAGGGCCTGATAAATGAAGTGACACAACAGTTTCCTGAATTAGAGCACAGGTTTTGTGTGAGACACATGTGGCAGAATTTCCAGATGCATTTCAATGGTGATGCTTTAAAGAATCAACTCTGGACAATAGCTAGAAGCAATACACCCATCAGGTTCAAGGCCAACATGGAGCACATGCTTAGCCTTAATGCTGATGCTCATGCTTGCCTCGATAATCTCATCCAAAGACATGGGTAAGGGCTTTCCAGAGTGAAACACCCAAGTGTGACATCCTTCTTAACAACAATTGTGAGGTGTTCAACATGTAAGTCTTCTCCTACAGAATTATATCTATCTGTGCATAATTGTAGCTATCTGTGCATAATTGTGTCCTAAATGCTTGTGCATTGTTTGATAGGTACATCCTAGAGGCTAGAGAACTGCCAATTCTTAGCATGTTTGATAGGATTAAAGATCAGATTATGTCAAGGCATTACACCAAGCTGATAGAAGAAGAAAGTTTCAAGAGTACCATATGTCCAATGATTCAGAAGAAGCTAGACAAGAACATTGACTGGGCAAACAATTGCTTCTCTGAGGGGTCAGGGGATGGTCTATTTAAGGTAGGTGACCGTTTCTCTTCGACTACATCAGACTACATTGTTGACCTGAAGGGTTCAACATGCACTTGTATGAGATGGGCTCAATGTGGTATACCCTGTCCACATGCCATTTCTTGTATGAGACATGAAAATGTAGATCCTGTCGATTATGTGGATAGCTGCTACACAGTACAGATGTACAAAAGGGCATATGGAAATATTGTCTATCCTTGCAAAGACAAGACTGAATGGGAGAAGAGAAATGGACCTATTATCTTGCCACCTCATTATGTGAGGCATGTTGGGAGGCCTACCAAGTCTAGGAGAAGATGCCCTGGTGAAGTTGATGCAAGAGGTGGAGGGAAGAAGCTCTCAAGACATGGTGTCATTGTGCATTGCAGCTTATGTGGTGAACCAGACCACAACTGTGGTGGTTGTCCTTACTTAAAAGCTGGGCAACCACCTCCTAGTGCATCACAACCTACTCCATCTGTGCAAATTATACAAGAGCCTGCCCATGTACAAGAAGGCAGCAGCTCTGGGCAACAGAGACATCATGTACTTCTAAATGCCATGACAAAGCAGGTATATTTCTAAGCCTTAAACCCATATCTGTGTGTGCCTTTTGCAATTATAGTATTGAAGTCAAATGCTAATTTTTTTGAAGAGACCTTTGCCTAGAATCATTGAAGCAAGGCCCACTCCTCACTCTACATTCATCAGTATTGCACAAGAGAACATAACTGAAGCTCAACATGTGCCCAATACACTCAGACAAGGTGCCATGGCTCAGAAGCTGTTGCAGATGCAAAGAGATAAGAACAAGGCAATAGAAGACAACAAGATAGCTGTTTTGGAGTTCAGGTATGCTGCAGAGGTCAAGAAGGCAGAAGAGAATGCAAAGAAGAAACTGGAGCAGGAGAAGAGGAAGGCAGAAGCAGCCCAGCAAAAGGAAAGAGAAGCTGCAGAGAAAAGAGAGAAGAGAAGATATGAAGCAGAGTTGCAGAAGCAAGCTAGGAGTGAGACCAAGCAGTTCATTGCAGAGGTCAAGAAGAACTTGGCTGAGCAAAAGAAGAAAGAAGCAGAAGAACAGAAGCTGGCTAAGAAGAAAATGGAGGAAGAACAAAAGCTGGCTAAGAAGAAACTGCAAGAAGAAGAGAAGAAACAGCAATAACAAGAAAGGCTGGAGAAGAAGAGGAAGCTGGAAGAAGAAAGGGCAGCCAAGAGGGCTAGGTATTCAGAACAGCAGAGGACAACAGAGAATATTTTCCCTTTGGGTTCAGCTTTATCCTAGGCCAAGAATGTCAACATGTTTGACGAATTTCGCCAAAAATGATTGCAATGTTTGTACCTAAGCAAGACAGTAGGTAGGAAATGTGGTTGAGAACAATTTTTGTAATAATTATGCTTGTGAAACTGCATTTGTACTGTGCAGTCATCTAAACCTGGGAGCTATATGTATCTCCACATCGCTCAATGGCCATCTGTGCAGCTTATGACAGTTTGATCTCAGTTTATGTCCTATTTTGATCCCATTTTGCATCACCATTTTGATCTCATTATGCTAACTGACATTGTTACTTAGTTCACACAAGCAATTCACAGAAGCAATAATTCACAGAAGCTACATGCATATTTAGATGATCAGAGTCATAGGATACATTGTTACTTAGTCACTACATTACTACTAACACTGCCAGACCACACTCCTAGCACTACTACACTAGCACCGCATACATCAAGTTGCCAGGATACACTGAACCATTACAACACACACTGTCATTCAGTTCTTCAGACGAACAGCAGCAGAAACTATCACTGCAGTCAGAAGAATAGCAAGCATGATCTTCAGAAGACGGCAATGCAACCTTGAGAAGCAGAACGACCTCCGCAAGCATGCTCACCACCATCTGATCTTGCCCAGGAAGTGTATCTTCACGCTCTGCTGCCTCAGCTCCAGGTCTTGCCTCCTTTCTTCTGACCATGCAATTGCGTCGAATGCATTTTGTCCTGTGAGGTAGTTGTGCTCAACCAAGAAGTGGACGTACTCCTGCTCTCAGTGGAAGAAGTCGCAACCTCGCTACAGCTCGCGGTGACCGTGTACGCGCATTGTTGTGTATTTAGTGACCGTAACATATGTATAATGAAGTACGGTGACCACGGCGAGCAATCAACTCAACTTCAATGACCAGCGATGGATTTTACTCTAGAACAAGTATCGACAGAAAGGTGAAGAAGGGCTGAAGCTGGTCCCCTACTTTGAGATACGTGCGCCATGTAAAAGGTATACCATGTTTGTAGTAATAAACTTCTAAATGTTACAACTCACAAACAACAACAGATGTTTAGGATATGTTTCAAATTTAATTTCAAAAATAATTTTGTTATAACAACAAAATTTAAAAAATCCAGATGAAATTATCTGAAGTTGACATGAATGGAGCAAAATACCGTACCTGAAACCATCCCTTTGTCGTTATACTTCGGGCAATTTTGCTATGTACCCTCCGTGCGCGCGGTTATACAACATTGTGTGCGACAACATCAATTTCCCTCTTGGGGGTTCGTCCTCAAGCTTTTCGTTCTCGTCAACCTCGGGTCGCTGATTTGGGTCAAGGCCTTGACTCTGCGGTGCAAAGGGCGGGCGATGCGTCGATACATGTTGCTTCCCCTCCAGAGGGCGTTGTCTGAAGCTGGTGATTCCCTACGTGCTTTCTCAGGACTGGTTACACGACATTGTGGTTGGCAGATGTCTCTCACTGGTGTGGAGATTACGTATGATGGCTAGCATGGGAACATCAATGGTGATGAGCGTTGGTGCGCCAAGATCTTGTTAGTCAGCATGTTCTGGCTTGTCCGAGTGTCTTCCTGTTGGTCTCCCGAGGGGAGAAATGGTACGATAACACTATATCTCGCCGATAATAATATGGTGGGACGTCCAGTGTCCCACCATCCCTCCTCGGCGAGTTTAAATAAGGTGTGACACCGATCAGAGGGGGCGGTGTCGGTAATGATATAGTGGGACATCAAGTGTCCCACCATCCTTTCTCGACGGGTTTTAATGGGGTGCGACAACAATCAGAAGGGGTGGGTGCAAAATCACGTACCTTTCATCTTCTCCAGCAAGTTCTAGTGAGGGATTCGTTCTCTCGGCAACGAGATCCGCATAGCGAGAAGCTACCAATCGGTAATGATATTACTAGCGGTGACGCTTTCAGCGACAAGTGTATACTCTTGTGGAAACGCAAGATCTCAAATCAAGCAATGTCGGTATATGTGTGGCATGCTCTTGAATGGGCTGTTGTTATCGGCTTTTTATGCCATTTGGATATATAGAAATGATGGTGTATCAGTGAAAAGAAAGTTCAGCCTTGAGTGCTGGCTGTGGTTATCGGCTTTGTTAAATGCCCGTGCGTTGCAACGGGTGAAAAATAAATCACTGTGCCATCAGAAACTTAGAAACAATATACAATTATTACCGCCCAAACATCTTAGTTTTAACTTTAATTTCTCTTTTATATCACTTGAGTTTTGTTACCGTTTCACATCATATTTTGTTCATTTACTTGTTCCACCCTATACTACATCCACTAAATTTGGCATTGCTGCTTTCTAATAATCAACCAGATGATTTTCTATTTCGATTTCTGTGTATCTTTAGTTTATGTTTTATCATAAGACAAATCATTCCCAAGGAATAATCAGAGATCAAATATGAGGAAACCTAAACAGATATTACATGCCTTTAGAATATACAGGGGATTCGTGACAACATATTCACATAACTAATGATTTTCGTCTCATTTGGAGGACCCTCCCGCAGATATAATTATGCACTACAAGCAGCTATACACCATAGTACAAAAGTATGTATGTGCTTTACTGTCACTTTGCAACTAAAAGTGGAAGCTATATATTCTAAAACAATATCAGGCAGTGGTAGAATACAACCATGTGATATGGCCACCTTAGGTCGAACATGTTAAGGAACATACTAAGTACAACACAACATATTCAACGATCCAAGAAGCAACTAAGACAACCACATTTCAGTCAGCATCTGGGATAGTAGAAAAATGCACATATTGTGTACGTATGATTCCAATGACAATGACATAAATCAAATGTGGCTTATTAGTTGGAGGTAAAACTGAACCGGAATGTGGTGACTTTCGTGTTGTAAGTGACTTGAAGCCTCTCCTTGCGTCCTTTTGGAATTGTGTTCTTTAATCTCTAAATAAAACGGACATGAGAGTAGTGCCACCAGTAGAACTGAACCTGCATAATCGTAGCAGCTAATCCATTACATATGTAGCAAGCCCAGGCTTGAGCCTGGCTCCAAATCCCGGAGCATGAAGCATGATGACTCTAGTTAGGCAATACAATCTAGGCCTTTTAATCTTTTCATTTTCAGGAAAAGTAGACATGTATGTCTAACTTAGCATTTATCAATCATTTTTGTAGATGCCATACAAAAGAGGAAGCTCAATAATCTTCCCAGCAACAAAAAGAAAAAACAAGAAGCATGTTTTGTCTAATCAGAAGGCTACGTTATTTTAACAGGTGGCTGTAGAAAGCAACAGTTCAGATTGTCTCAAGAAACTAGTTTTAAAAAAATCCTCTCGAGCTCTAGGAAGCAACTTAATTTAATGCGGATCCACAATTTTCCCATAGATGTTAGGACACCATTATCATTGTAATAGAAGGCAAATGTTTTCCCCCTCAGTTGCAACGGATGCATCAAATCCATTCATGCGTCAGCGTCCACTTGTGTCCAGGGAGGCATCCGACTCTGCGCCTCCAGCACCGTGGGCCAGCGACTCTACGACTACGCCTTTGTTTCAAACGTATCATTGCAAGTGTTCTAATACCCAGACATTGATTTCATGCACATTACTGACGGATATAGTCATATTTAGACTAAAGAAAATTTTCATCTAACTTTTTTAATCCATGCACGCTGGCATCTTATCCGGCTAACGAACGACCCAAGCATGAGCTCTGCAGTGTACACAACACACATACCGGGATCCTACCCCAACAACAGCAGCTAAGCTATGAGCTGGGAACATCCTCTTCGGGCTGCAAACTAAATTAACCTTGACACAGTACCGAGTAAGATAAACGGAGGAGGAGCTAAGCTACTTAGACGACACAAGCAACAGGTCAATGAACAATTATTAAGATTGGAAGGCGGAAGTGCACTTACTCTCTCTGGTATCACCGAGACGATGAACTTGAATCGACTGGAAGCCCCCTGCCGCCTGTGAACCTGCGCCGGAGGAAGATACGGAGGCAGAGCACCGCCTCCGAGCCTGCGCGCGAGGAGAGCAGTCCACCGCAAGCTCGACCGCTAGGGCGTGATGCCGGCAGGCCGGGGAGTCGAGCGTGGGGAATAAGAAGAGGACGGCCGCTCTGAGGTGACCAGCACTACGGAGAAACGACGCCGTTGGGATACGGGAAGGGGATATAAGCAGGCGGTGTCGTGGAGGCGGGCGGCGCAGGGGGAGGCGGTGCCGCGCGCGACCGCCGGCCGACGTGTTGCGCGAGGATGCGAGTATGCACGGAGCCGAGTGGATAGGGTAACGGGGTTAGAATGCAAAAGTGTTGATTATGGTGGACTGCAGGTTACTTTCTGTATTTCCTAAGGAGATTTCTGCAAAAACGCCACGACGTACCCTTATAGTTAAATACCCGTGCGTTACCAGGGCGTAATTTTTAATTTGCAACTCAATTTCTTATCTATACCTGAATCATGAGTATATTGCAACTGAACTACACTGTTCATATCAGACATGCCTTATAAGCGAGCTGCCCGGATGCTAGCAAGTAATCCGAACTTTTTACTCACAGTGCTAGCTACGCAGTTTGGCGCCTATTTGCTTCCGATTTTTAATGGTTCACGTACTTATATAAACAGACATATATTTATATAATTTTATCCATTTTTTGAACTGCTTTATATTCCAATTAGAACTGTTCGTTTAATAATCTCTACTTTTCAACTCAACGACACTTTTTGTAGGATATGCCTTTGAAAGGGCATATCGGTTTCCATAAAAGAAGGGCCAGGCGGCCAGTATTACAACGCGGGTTGGCACAAACGCCAAGCAGGCAACCACGCAATGAAGCGGTCTAGAGACCTACAGCGGACTACTCGCGAAACCTCCACCGCTCCGCCTTTCCTAGGCTACCTCTAAAAAGACCTGCAACTCTCAAAATCTCGCCCTCTGACTGGATCACCCCTAGCAGCGTGTCCACTGATGCGGATGCACCGTTGAAGACGATGTCGTTGCGGTGAGTCCAGAGCGTCCACGCAACGAGCGCCACCACCGTCTTGAGGTCTCTGATAGAACTCTTCGTCGCCGTCCTAGAAGAGATCCACTCCTGCAGAGGTTCATCTGGTCGGGGTATCCAGTCCGCGGAACCCCACGCTCGACAGCAGCGGAACCAAATCTCCTGTGTGAATACACAACCCACCAGGAGGTGATCAATGGTCTCGGCCATCTGATGACAGAGGGGGTAGGAGGCAGGGAGGGGGAGGCCTCTCCGCTCGAGCCGGTCTGCCGTCCAACATCGTTTCCGTAGGGCAAGCCATAGGAAGAACTTGCACTTCGAGGGGGCTTTGGATCGCCAAATCTTCACCGCCCCCGTCATGTCCACGAAGCCCTGGAACAAGGCCGCATAGCAGGACCGGGAGGAGTAGATCCCTCTAGGGTCCCACAGCCACAGGAAGGAGTCTGGTCGACTAGGATCCCTCTAGGGACTAGGGTCTAGCACCACATCACTCAACGACACATTTTTAATGAGCAACCATGTTCACTACACAAAGGTAATAGTAATGCCAATACCTCAAAGTTTTCAAACGCCTTTAACTTGAAAAATTATAATTTACATAAATGACACATTTTGACATCCATTGTTTTTTTCCTTCTTATGTTCAAGGGAATAAGTAATAAAAACATCAAATGGAGCAGATCTTAAAATGAAATTAAAGAAAAACCAGTTGGAGCTGAAAACCACTACAAAACCAAACAGCAAGATAATTTCTTTCAGAAAGTAGCTTGTTTTGCTCATCGTGCGCTTCTGTTTCCTCAGCACCATCACCCCTCGTGTGAAGAAACCTGTGCAGCCACAACAACTTCCAAATCATAGGCAATAGGTAAGAAACAAAGCAAATAACAATGAGCACCTAAGGTAAGAAACAAAGCAGTGTAAGCAAATTGATCTGAATCAAAATCAAACAGTTGTTACCTTGCTAGTGTTGGCCTTGTACATTCTCTTTCCTGCATCATACTAGTCCTCCTCGACGCCCGTCTAGCTTTGGGGGCCTCCTCCACAGCTACTGATGCCACCGTCCTCTTCCTCCGCCTCCGAGAGCGTGTTGTCTGAGCCAGCACAGCCTCGACAGCTACAAATTGCTTCTCGTTCTGAACGTCAATGTTGGCTTCAATTTCCTCTGCCCCATCAGAACCCTTGTCTGAGGAAGCCGGTGCAAGCGTGGCAGCTTCCATATCAGAGACATCGCCTGAATCAAAAATCAGTTCAGGCAAGAAAGTAAAAAGGTGCCAGCAAGCTGATGCATCAAACTGTAGTTACCTTGTGTCCCCTTTTCTTCAACTTCCTGCTCCGTGCTAGTCCTGCTTGTCACAGTCCAGCTCGACGTCCGCCTAGCCTTGGGCGCCTCCTCCTCAGGCACCGAGACCACCGTCCTCCTACTCCGACCTCCGAGCGCAACTTCAGGGAGAATCAGTCTTTCGGAGGCTAAAGAAAATCGCAATTTTGCCACTAAATCATTGTATTAACATCAAATCAATATATTTAGGAGTCACATCTTCCATGACAAATCAATATTTTCCTATGCCAAGCTTACCAGTAAACTATTAGACATGACTCATGACTACCAAAGGGGATGAACATATCTATGGACCATAGCCTTAGTGCCCTGAAAATTAAGTTTGTTCGGGCAATGAGAGATGCGTTGGTAGAGCAGGAATTCCCTGTCACTATTGCAGTTTGTTCAGCGTCAAAATCATATGAGGATTTCGTAAATCTAACTGTCAAAACTTGCTAAAGATACCTGGCCGACAGGCTACCTCCTGGCCGCCGTAGATATTCAGGAACATAATGGAGAATGTTCTTGACTGACCCAACTAATACATTGCAGAGATTTAGAAACCCTGCAAAAATGGCAGTACGAAGGTGCCAGCTCCTCAAAAAGGAGGAGAAAGTGGAATTCGTAACAACCAAAATCATAGAACAATTTAAGTGATATAAGCACAGTAACTGTTTGTAGGAGCCTCCTAGAAACAGTAGGTTCTGCTGAATAGTTGTCAGCTCTAGGTTCTGTTGGTTTCAGATTGTACTGTGTGATGTCTCTTGATGAGAAATTCTTGACCAAAACGGCGGCGACCGGAGGTTGCTACTGCTCGAAGGAAGCTACATCGTCGATGTAGCGAGGAGGTTCAACCACCACCGGCCGACGTCATCGAGCAACGGCCGCCCCATGCAGTCTCAGTCCGCTGCAAATTTCAGGAAAAGGAAAAAAAGAGGAGGTAGCGGTGGATCCATATCCAGGAGCAACTCATCTTCCACCATGGCCCCCACGTTACTCCACCTCGAGTTGTCCCCTACCACCTCCCACCGGAGCACCTCGTCGCGGGTCGCCTCGCACACCACAATCATCGAAGCACATGTTGAGCGGCATCTCAGCAAGCCGAGCTGAGATCTCTCGCGGAAGCCTGGTACGGGAGGCCAGTCATCGCCGGCTGGTGGTGAGGTCCGTGGTGGATGTGACGCCCTAAAATCGGTACTATGTAGATTTAAGCGATCCCGCCGAAATCCGCATAATAACGATTTTAGGTCGCCCATCAGACATAATGTGCACGCCGAAACATGCGCATTATGTGGGTGGAATTGTGATAACATTACAACAGTTCCGATACATCCACAAATACAACGGAAGATAAAAAACAACAACGACTCGAACGAGTCAAGATACAAATATACAATACAAAGATACAAATGACAGCGGAAGCAGAATAGTATCCGATTACGGATAAGATGCAAATTGGACTAAGAGTCCTGAAGATAAGCAATGGCGTCATATCCCTGCCCAGCCAAGCCGGAGGGATTCCCAAGCTAACGTCGTCTGACTTCAAACCTGTTAACTGCACATAAAGCACATCCCAAAAGAGGGTCAGGGCACTCCCTGGCAAGCAAAACCGACTTGCCTACTTTCTACACCATCTCCCAAAATATAGGGGAGGTGGATTTAGCGGCAGCAGCACTAGCAACCTAAAGAGACACGCTACAACTTCCGTCTAAACAGAGAGGGATAAGAGAGCGCATAAAGTAAACATCTACAACTAACACCAAACATAACCCATTCTCGAATTAACCCCCTCAACCAAATATGAGGAAGCAATTCGGGAAACTCACACATTGAACAGTTTTATTTATAATTTATTGTGAAAGTAATTCTATATTACTAGTCAATTTAATTAACATTAAATAGGTGCAAGTTGTCTAGATCTTGTTAGCCAGCATCATCACCAAAGTCGTCCATAACCGTGGACACGGCTCATCGATAAGATTATACCCTGCAGGGGTGCACTACTGTACCCATACTCGCATGATCAACCCAAGCAAGCATCAGGGCTTCTCAACACGACTTATTCCTTCACTACAGCAAGTCCAAGTGCCACCCATATGAGTTGTTACCCGCGTCAGGAGTCCGGCCGAATCTCAATTGCGGACTCATTAGTTTGTGACTACGCCACCATGCGGCTCAAACCACAGTAGGAACTGTCCGCTACGCGACGTACCACCCCTGTATGACCCCCCGTATCAAGTAACCTCTCATCGATCATCATCATCATCATCATCATCATGCACATGCATATGAGCAAATGGAAAACCCGAACTACTTGCGGCACATGGACAAGCTGTAGATCCGTTCAAAGTCGAGGGGGGCTCCATAGGGCCTCCCACAAGTGGTTAGTGCGCTCAAAATTGGATCCGAGGACAAAATCTCAGTTCCTATGTCGACACTGAGCAGAACAAAACACCTCGCAAGGCCTTCCGCCTGGTGCCTTATCTTTTAATTATAATACCCCAATATAATACAACATTTTATTAAGGTAGAATAATAATACTAAGCAGATGAAACATAAGACCAACATACGACTCGCACAAACAACTCTAAGCATGCGCTACGACTCGCAAGGCCAACAGATAAACATGCAACGGGTATTAGGTTGTGGGGATAAAGTTGTATGGGCTGCAGGATAAACATGTGATGGGATCGCAGTTCAAGAATCGATAGCAGAGATCAACGACAGGAATGAAAGACAATGTATAGGTAAACAAGCAAACTTTGCTTGCCTGGAATCCCGCATGGAAGCAGATCTTGTCGTTGCTCACACATCTCAACGTCGTATCCGCGAAGAAGCAACAAACACTGGAAAGCGTAAAGATGCATTTTACAACTACGGCAAAAGATCCAGCATGCTCATGCGACAGATGAATGACATGGCAAGATGCATTGCGAGATGCACTTAATCCGAATTAAGCGGAACCGGGATTCCGACAATTAATATTTAGGTGCAGTTATTTATTTACCAGCAATATTAAAAGTTGGTTAGCATGGCAACACATGGCATGGGTGATCTAATTAAGTTAAATGGAATAGGGCATTATATATTTATTACCCCACACATTCCATATTAAATTATTTAGGTGATTTGCTACACCCGCAAACCCAAGAGATGCAACACATGCAATTATGATGCGATATGCACAAGATAGATGACATTTTATAAAATAGGTATAGGGTTAGGGTTTGGGGTTCGCACGTTGGATCGGGAGAGACAGGGTTCGAAACCGACGTCTTCGGCCAGTAGAGGAAGTAGTCGACGTCGGGGAAGTAGTCGTGGCGGAACCGGGGCATCGTCGTTTGTCGATGTCGTGGGAGTGGTCGGAGTCGTTGTACCCGATCATCATCGTTCGCGGATCACGGTCTTCCTGGACACGCACGAAGGCGGCCAACGCAAAGCGCACAACGCGACAGGCGGAGGCCTTGTCGACGGAAGATCTTGTCACGATAGACGCTCGCGGCAACACAATGCAGCACCTCGAAGGGTGGACAACTCGGGCACGAATGAAACGCCGGAGGTTTTTGCGGGCAAACCACCGAACACCTTGCGGGCGGTGGACGCGAGGAGGTCGGGGAGGCGGTCCGGGCACTGCCGTGGCCGGGGGATGGCGGCGCCGGGCGACGGCGCGACGTGGGGCGGCGCCGGCGTGCACGCGGAGGCGAGCGACGGAGGAGGAGGCGGCGGAGACGGGCATGGCGCGGGACGGCGCTCGAGGAGGCGGCGGCGGGCCGGAGGCGTGCGGTGCGCAGAGGCGCGCGCGCAGCGGCGGCAGGGCGGGCAGGAGCACGGACGGCGCGGCGGCGCGGAGGAGGCGGCGGCAGCCAGCCACGGGCCGCGAGCAGCGCACAGGCGGCAACGGCGCGGGAGGCGCGGGGCGGAGCTGCCGGAGCAGGGGCGCGCGGAGGAGCTCGGGTGGAGGCGTGGAGGCAGCCGGGCGCGGGCGGCCATGGGGAGCTCGGCCGGGGCGAGGCGGAGGTGGCGGCGCCGGGGCAGGGGTGCAGGGCGTGGAGGAGGCCGGAGGCGAGGGGCGCGGCGGCCATGGCGTGGAGGCGGCCGGAGGCGAGGGGCCGCGGCGTGGTGGCCGGAGGCGGCGCGGCGACGGAGCAGGGGGCGGCGACCGGCGGTGGCGCACGGGCGGCGACCGGCGGTGGCGCACGGGCGGCGCGGCAGGGCGAGGCGGCCGGCGCGCGGGCGAGGCGGGAGCGCGGCGCGGCGGAGAGGCGCGCGCAGGGCGCGGGGCGCTGCGTGTGGCGGCGCGGCCGCAGCGGGATGGAGGCGCGCTGGCGGCGGGGTCGGGGGAGGAGGCGACGGGGCGCTAGGGCTCGGGAGGCCGGGCTGGCTCGGGGTGCACGGGGCTGGCTCCGGGCTGGCTCGGGAGGAGGCTCACGCCGTGCGGGGTCGGGAGGAGGAAGGAAGGGAGGAAGAAGGAGAAGAGAGAAAAATAAGGAAAATAGGAAAAAGAAAAAGGAAAAGAAAGAAAAAGGAGGGGAAAAAGGAAAAAAAGAAAAGGAGAAAGTGGAGGGGGGCGGCTGCAAATATTTCAGGGGGTGGGAAAAGTTTTTTTTCTTAGGTGGGCTTGGGCTTTTATTTCTCTCCCCTTTATTCTTTTTGGTTTTCTATTTTTAAAACAAAAACGAAAAGGAATTTGAATACAAAACCTTTACAAAATATTTTTAGTTTTGAATAGACAATTTAATAAACTAGTTTTTAACATTTTTAAAATATTTGAAAATAACACATTTTTAATTAATTTGAAATGCATTTATATTTAATTATGGAAAATTAATTTAAATGTAACAAATTAAATTAATGCGATGCGATGCCATGTCGATGCAAAAGAAAACTCACAAATCAAAAAGGGGATAAATCCCGGGGCGTTACAGTGGAGCTGGTGGCTGGGTAGAAATCGCGGGGCCAACAATGGAGCAGAGGGCGGCCGTCACCGTCGCTGGCGAGACAGAGAGGCGATGTGGTGTTTTCGATTAGGGGCTAAATTGTAAAAGCGACGACTAAATTGTAAAACTGACGACCAGCGGGTAGATTTCTAAATAGTGTAGGGACTAAATTGCAAAACGGCCATGAGGCTCGAGCTCTCCACCAAGAGGCTCGAGCGGTTTTCCAATTACTTTATGTTCCGGGATTGGACATCGTCCCAGTATATGGTTTTAAATTTATAGAATGATTTTCTATGTCGATGACATAATTTTTTATTGGTATGCTTTTGGTGATTTTTTTTAATTAATATACTCTTTCCATATCTTTTATAAAATGTTTTTGCAAGACGAGGAGAGAAAAAGTAAAAATTATTACTACATGAATCGACAATTGGAGACCCCTCCGTTTTCTACAAGAGACTGAGTTTAACTCACGTATCATGATATTTACTTGGAAAAGAGAAAGCACGTTCATCACACTTTATCTAATTTTGCGAAACACAAGAAGCATCGTGTTTCATAGATAAAATTTATGTACAAGTTCAATAAAGGACGGACACTCGATCATCAATAATGCTACACCTACGGAGATTTCTTACGGAACAAGGGTTACACGCTGACGTGTGAGACTAGGTGGAACCGCTTGATTGGAAAGTGTAAAAAAATCTCCAATTCCTCGTCGCTTCTCTCCTAGTGGACAGGCTGAGGGCAGCGCAATTGGCAATTATCCCGAGAGATCCTCTGCGATCGGCGACGTGCCCCATGACGGCGAAGGCAGTCGGCGGTCCCGGTGAACGGCGACCCCGACGAGTACTAGAACAAGCAAGCATCGAACACCCTGTGGCCTGTGCATATTCCGGCTTTCGGGCACACTGTCATGATCCCTTCAGGAGCCGGCGAGACATTACTGAGACTGCGTCATGTTGCCGCAGACCTGGTCACCACCGGCGTCCACAGGGAGACCGACGAGGAGATGTTCCAGGTTCTTCATATACTGGCTGTCGTCGGTGTGTTTCCGGTTGAGGAGTAGGTAGAGTTGGCCGGCAGCCGGAGATTACTGTCCTGACTCCTGACCAATCGCCGTGGATCCGAGCGAGGCAACAATGGTGAGGAGTAGAAGGACAGCCCCACAACTAAGTCATCGATGGTGACCGGCCGGGAATGGAACGCCCTTGCCTTGAATACCACCGGAGGTATTACCGCTTGCGCTGCGATCTGCTGTCGCGTGGAAGGGAAGGTATGGGGATTTTTTTTTGTTAACTACGAATTCCATGTAGCCTCCCACGTCAGCCCGTAGCACTCGTTCCGTATGGTTTTCCCCGTAGGTGTAGCATTATCGCTCGACCATACAACTCAACCAAAAAAGCTATACTAGGGGAGTGTACCTGACGAAGGCCACATGTTTAGCTGAATTTTATTAACCTTGTCTGTCTACAAAAGAATATAAAAACACATTTATCTGACTCGCCCAAATGGCTTGATTAGATTTTTATTTTTCTCTATTTAGCAGCTCGATTTCTAACTCCAGCACCTTATGCACTATGGCCGATTGAGATGGGCTGACATGGGGGTGACTCGGAGTCTCTGACATGTGGACCCCACGTGTCAGTGGGTCGAAGCCCTCTGAATTTGTGGGATACAAAGTCAGCCAATCCCCACCACAACATCTGAATCTTCTGCTGTTGCTAACACATCACCTCCATGAATTTGCACAGAACAGAAGTCAGCTACCCATTCAAGAGTTTCAGAAACAAGCATATGCACATTTGCTAGATCATACAAAGTTGGACGAATCAATTCATTTGGGTCTGTAGTAACATCCTAAAGTTACTGTGTCAGTATTCAGCAAACAATCATCTCCATGATCAGAACATATGGATATCTAAGGCATGTTTGGTTCATTACCGCACTTTGGTCGCCACAAAAAGGGTGAATTTGCCAACCTAGGTGTGGCGAAGTATGGTAGCCAAACAAACACGCCTCTTGATGGAAAAATAGGCATGCTAAAAACTAATGTACATCTGGATGGTAGATAAACTAATCAGTAATCACCATGGACGACCTCTGGAACCTAGAGGTTCTAAGGTTTTCTTGGTGTAGGTGACCTTCCATCCATTGTTTGCAGCCTTTGCTTCAGATGGAATACTTCAACCTGTAAATGTCAACAGCAGTCTTGCAGGGTCACACAGATGCAAATGCAATTAAAACTGGTTATGAGCATGAGAAGTCATGAAAATGGGAACAACGACTAGCTAAATTTTGTATTAATCAGGAAGAACAGAAAGATCGACACTTTCAGAATTTACCTGGAGCTGGAACGCCCTTGCACGCTCTCCTGCTAGAACTCCACGTGTTGATTGCTGCTCCTGTAAAAGAAGAAAACATGGTCAGTGCAAGTGTGCAACAGCGAAAACACCAGCACATGGAAAGATCATAGGATATTTTCTTGCCTTCTGGTTCTCATCCATGACCGCCTTCAAAAATGCCACTTCACGCTCGAGCCGCACATTCTCAGCATGGACAGTGTTTGAGGCATTGTTTGAATCTTCTTGCGCCAATTCTAGTCCCATCACTTCTTCCTTCAGCGTCTCGACCTCCCTGTCCCTCTCAGCTAGCCTCTTCTCTAGCTCTTCTTTGCTGTCAATAACAAGAGATAAGTTCTTCTCCGCTTCGTCTTTGCTCGCCATTGAAGCTGAAAGTTGCTCTTCCAACGCCATATTTCTCCTGACCAGGTTTGCGATTTTTGAATCATGCTGGTCGTTAATGTCTGACGAACTTCTACCCAACCTCTTGGCTCTACCATCGGCATCTGGAGAATGATGTGCGCCGCTCCGCTGCTTTTGGTTTGCAAAGGATGGTAGCTCAGAACAATCGTCAACATCCTTGTACTTGTCATTGTCGATTGGCTTCTGCAGTTTTTGGGCCAGGCTGCCTTCCTCCTGGCGGAACTGCCTGCGGAGTGATGAGCTGCCCAGATTGGTGTTTTGTAGCAGAGAATCGGGAAGCAATTTCCTCCCAGATGTGCTTTCCACTGTTGTCGCGAGACTACGCCTTGCTACTGAATTAGAGTACACAGGATCACAGTTGTTGAGGTGATCAGCAAGTTCTTTTGAGCTAGGAGGAGAGTCCTCATACATTAAGGGTTCTGTATCCGGGGCAGACCGCCAGCTGAAACAATGCTCATTTTGTAGCACTACTAGGACTTCGACCTTCAAACACAACATAATTTCATTCAGGAATAGTAGCTTGATCAAGAAATATTTCACGTGCTTTTAAAGAAAATTATGAAAAAACAACAGAACTATGCTTTGCATTAAAGATCAGTAATTCCCCTTGCAATAAAAGTAGAAAGAATGAAGTCTACTAGACTACTACTACAGATGCAAAAGTAGGCTTTTACTTTAAAAGTTAGTATTTCACCTTATCAGATGGCTCCTTTTTGTTTCCTCCAAACGAAACAAGAACAATCTTATCCCTGTAGTACAAAGGAACCATGCTGAAACCCTGCATCAGTTGCATCTTCAATTGTTCAGCAACTAGAAATTAAAAAATTGCACTGAAATAACAGGATTTTGATTAGGATTTGCTTTCGAAGAGTCCGTTGCTTCCTCTGTCATGAGAACCAGAATGAAGTATGAAGATGGTCTTCACTTTAGTATGGATTACATAAGAAACAACTACAGCAATCTTTAATTTCCTAGTAAGGTGGGTACTCAACTCTATACAGCATCCAAAATAGCAGACTATAACTCTAAAACAATCCTAAACTTTGCATTTCTCTAGATTTTACAAAGGTTGAAGACGGTAGAGTATCCAACTTCCTAAACCACCTGGATTCCATCAAAGATGACTTGCACTTACTTTCTTCGTAGTAATTGAAGAACTGGGAGGTACTACACAAACAGACCACTTCGATTTTAGGACATCGAAGACCCAGGTTTCTGGATGACCTGACAGCGAGAGAGAAGACTTCTTATTAGAAAATGACGAGGAACATGGTTCCAGATGAAGCAATTGTTCTGATAAATAAACACAGTTTCGGTTATGGCTTAGAAATGAAACTAAACTACTTACATTGTCATATTATATATGACTATATGAATGAGTACGTAGCATAACAAACTTACGTTTTTTCTTGCTTCCTCCCCCTGCTATATACCATTTAGTGCCACAGAGAGCTCCACAGCAACCTGCTCGAGGTGATGGATGATGACCATGTGTTCTCACTCTTGACCATACCATCTAAGAAGATTGATTTTTTCAGTAGGACACTAACCAGAAGAGAAAAACAGCAGAAACCAGATCGAACTTACCGTTTCGAAGTCTAGAGCATGAACATCATTTAGGGTCTTGGATTTTGACTGGCCACCAAAAATTAGAAGAATTCTATCATCGTAAAGTGCAGCCACATGATTTGATCTTGGTGAAGGTCCAGCACCTCTATAACATGAACTTGCAGTTAGTAGCAGAAAATAGCACAACAAAGTAAGAGAACAATTCGAACATCAAAGAGCTTCAATGCATGAACCATTAATTAAACCACATAAGATTTGCAGACACCTATGAACAGGTATTTTGTGGACTAACTATGTGACCAACGGACGAAACACTCTTGTATTTTGTGGACTAACTATGTGACCAACGGACGAAACACTCTTGCTTAGTGACGAGGGGTTAACTCGGCAAATCTCATGGTAATGCACCTTGGGTTGTATCAACAGGAAGAGTATATGGGTGTTGGCGAACTCGGACAGCTCACAAGCAGGGAATTGCTCGTCGGATCTATATTATCAAGCTCACGGTTATGATTACAATGGCGACCCGGCGAGTTGATGACTCGCTAGGGTTAAGAATATTCAGAGTGCACGTAATCTTAACGACTCCCTCCTGACCCATATATATAGGGTTACAGGTCTCAGGAGTTTGAATACAAGTCGGGAGAGATTTCTAAACATACTAAGTCGGCACGTTGCCTCCTTTCTTGACCCGCACTCCAGGTTCTCTAGACTGCAATATCTCTTGGACAACACCCTTTATGCGGGCCTCCAGATGGGCTTCTTAGCAGATTACTCTTGATTACAGCCAGGTGGGTATACCCATTGGGTATAACCACATCAGTAGCCCCCGAATGCCTATTTGACTCCAAAAGATCGGGTAGGGATTCCCCACTCAACATTCCTCTGAGTCAACCTTGTATAATTTATGCACCCTGTTCATAGTGAAATACAATCACATGCAAATATGTATGACTGATAAAGATAAAGATCAATATTTTGATCATCTATAAGGGATGGATGGCATAGAAGGCCTGATTCAGCCGACGGATCAGGATAAAGTTAATTCACGACTAGGGTGAAATACCTTTCTAACCTACTCAATCTCGAGTCCCCTGACTCGAAACCGGAATAACCGTTCAAGTTCAAACCAAGCCTGTCGAGTAAGAGACTTACTGGTTCAAACCCGGCCATGTATAATGTACCCTTAGCGCGTCCGCCGGGATTTTGCTTCATGCCTATTGGCACGGAATTTCAACGAGTCCACGTAGCTTGTACGGGCCACCCTTATTCAGGTCTTACCGTTGCACTTGTCTATGCAGCATCGGGGACTAGACAAGGCTAGAACGTCCCGGAATTATTATTTATATTGTATATTTTTTGTACCACTCATTACTTCCAAGTGTAATCTCCGTTCGTCTGACGCTGACCGTCGACTGAATTTCATCCTTCGACTGACGCTGACCGTCGACCGCCAAAATCCATCGGGAGCGCGACAGCGCTCCCGATGGGAGTAGCCCCCGAGGTTGAGTGCAATTGCCTGTAATTGTGCTTAATCTGAAATAAAGACCATAAAAACTGTCAAATATTAGAGTCACACTCCCGATGGGAGTGCACTTAGCGACTGACTGAGTGCCGACCCAAAATTTTATGCTGCCTGACACTGTTTATCTTTTGATGTATCCCTGCTCATCCAAGCAGCGAATGTCGACTCCCAACTGTCATAAGAAAACACCAAGTGTACAACCATTTTCCGACAGACCATACCCTGACGCCACTGATGACAGTAAGAAAAGATGCTCAACAGAGCTATTGGGACACGACCTTCTGCAAGGGCCACACTATCAGTGACTACACCGCTGAGCGGGCCGTCCGTTTTGACCGCACGACGCGCGCGAAAAACGGAACGTGATGATGGCCTCCTTGAAAATCACGCGAAGTGGGAATCTGACCGCGCCTCTTGCGCTTCGCGGGGCACCCCGGATGACTGACACGTGCCCCACGTTTCTCGGGAACGTTCGAGATGAACCGCAGCGGACGCCATATATTTTACCGAAGGTAAAAAAAATTCTTATCCTCTCACTTGCGCCGCCATTTCCCTGTTCATCATCCTCCTTGCCATTGCCGCTCCTTGCTCATTGCCTGCGCGCTCTCTGCACCAACTGCTCGCGAATCTTTCTGCATCCTTCCAAGTTTGCAAAAAATGGCGCCGAAGAAGACCGTCGCCAAGACTGCCAAGGAGGCAAAGGGTTCCTGGCGCCCGTCCAACATCCCGGTGACACAACTGGACGCCATGCGCCAAGGAGGCATCCTGCCCGCTGACGTCAAGCTGCTCCGGCTTCCAGGCGACGAAACCATTCCTCAACTGCGCAAAGGCGAGCGCGTCTGCTTCGCTGATTACCTCAACAGAGGTTTGTCCTTCCCCCTTCATCCTTTTGTGAGGGGCCTCCGTTGCATGTACGGCGTGCAACTGCACGACCTCACGCCTAACTCTGTACTGCACCTGGCGTGCTTCATCACGCTGTGCGAGGCATTCCTTGGCATTGCCCCCTACTGGGGGCTGTGGAGGAAATGCTTCGTCATCAAACGTCAGCCGATGACGGGACCTAGCAAGATAGGTCTCCAGGTGCGCAGCGGGTCCGGCTATCCAGTTGGCAGAGTCTGTGCAGAGCTGGCGGAGCCGCTAGTTCTACATTAAGCACCAGATTTCCAAGGACCAGACCACCGGCCTAGCCGAGTTCGACGTAGACGCGAAGGTGGCCAAGAAGAGGTCCTGGTCTCACGGCTTGAGTGAAACTGAGGCTGCCGAAGCAGAAAAACTCCGACTGAAGGTGGTGGCCCTGCAATTTGAGGAAGGCCAAGTGCTGACTGGCGTTCACCAGATGTCCACCTTCCTTCGCCGCCTGGTGCAACCACTACAAGCTCGCCCACACGCCATGTGGGAGTACGCGGGCGCAGATGACGCATCCCGTGTCTCCACGGCGTCCTACGACGCCACTGGCCTGCTTGCATTCGTGAAAATTCTGACGTCGGTCAAGGACCAGAAGTTCCGAGCCCTGACGGCTCCAATCAAACCATTTTCCAAAGCAAACCCAAGACCACATGTACTTTTAACCCTTATTTCTTCTGTCCCAATTTATCTCTACGACTATGTTTTTGGTTCTTGCCTGATAACCTTGACTCGCTTGTCCAGGACCACACTGATCTCATCAGTCTACCTCCAACTCCTGAAGAGATGGGACTCGACAACGAGCTCCTTATCAATGTGTCTTCCTCCTCGAACCCTGTCGCCAACTCCCAGTCCGACGAGGAGGTTGAAATGACTAGAGAGGAGGCGCGTGTCGGAGGCAAGAGGAAAAGACCGCAAGACGACGAGGCGAGCTCCACTGACTCCGCTATCCTGAAGAACTCCATGGCGCCCCCCACGAGTGTGGAGGAGACCACGTCGGGTGACGGGCGGATCTATGCCCGCCCCGTTAGCGGCCATTCCCCTCAGGATACGGGCACTTGCCGCACCCGTACCCCGAAGACGCAACCCCTTCGACTCCGAGTAAGTTTGCCACACTTTGTCATTTCTGAATTGCTGTTGACTCTACCCAAACACTACCGAGTAAAACTGCATCGCTCTACTGGGTCCAGCTCTGACGACGACGAGGACCAAGTGCCAGAGATCCCAGTCCCTGGATTTACCACGGTGTCAGCGACTGCGACTGGGTCCGCCCGCCCGACTGGCAACACAGATACACCACTGCTAGCTCCAGAGGTTGCGACCCCAGAGACTACAGATGCAACTCAATTTGAGATGGTCCGGCGTCCTACGGCAGCGCCCTCTTCCTCCAGCTCGTCGAACCACATAAGTAATATACACTCATGACTGAAAACACTATGCCCATCCATCGGGTGCGCGACAGCGCTCCCGATGGGAGTAGCCCCCGAGGCTGTTATTAGCTCATTAGAGGTGATTGCAGTCTCAGACTTTGCGCGCTGGTTTCTTTCCTCGACTTGACTTAAACTATCATCCTTTTTCTATTACAGCCCTTCACAGGTCCGCTACTTGCAGCCATAGACCAATTTGTGAAGCTTGAAGCTGAGAACGCGGACCTGCGCAATCAACTGCTGAAAGCCAAAAGTAACTCTTAACTTCCTGATTTTTTTGCTTATACCTGATACTGATTCGTCTGAGCATTCTTAACAACCATGTAACTATATTATTTCTCATGTGATCAGCCGATGCTTCTTCGGCTGAAACGGACTTGACAAAAGTTCGAACGCAGCTGCAGGATTCAATCGAGTCCAACATGGAGGCTGCACGCCGGGAAGGAGCAGACGAAGAGAAGACAAAGCAGGCCGAGCATGATAAGGCGCTCACAGCCCGCCTATCGTCACTCGCTCGAGCTTTTGCAGGTAACGTACTTTATGACTATTGCATTTGCACCTGTCTAACTTCAAGAGCTGACACTTACTTGCTGGTTTACCTGCTTTGACTAGTGGCGATGAACATGTCGGAGCCCCCGAGCCCAGGTGCGACAGAGGATAGCCTTGTAAAGGCCGCCGAGACTGCAGACGCGCTAGGGAGTCGCCTTGCCGCGCTGATGCCAAAAGTGGTAGGAGTCGCTAACGGCTCTGCACAGCACCGTCTTCCCCGGGCTCCACTGCCCAAGACCCTAGAAGAACTGATGACGGTCTTCAATCCAGAAGCTGCGCAACTGGAGGACTTCATCTTGGAGCAGATGGTACGTGGCTCCCAAACCACTCTGAAGCTTCTTCTTGCTCACGGGATTGAAGGCGACTTCAAGGGAGCTTTGTCGGAGTATCCCGAAGCTCGTGTTAAAGCTAACCTGAAGGAGGCGAAGCGATTGACGGGGCTACTGCTGGAGACGCTGAACCGGCGAACTGCGTCGCGCAACGACCAGACAACCGTGACTGCTTCTGGAAACCAGGACTTAGTATAGATATCAATTTTAGCACAGTGCTTGTAAACTTTTGTGCAAACCTTTTATGTCCTTATGTTGACGCGCTGCGCGCTGTTCTTACTCCGTCTATTATGACTAACCCTCTAAGTCTTACTTACCCGACTGCTTTTGCACAACTTGCTTTTCTGAAATTACTCGTTTTTATGCAGACTGCCACTGCGGCTGCTCCACCTGCTGGGGTTTCATCGTACGATCACCACGATAGATATAGGTACGGGGTGCCGGAGAGTCGTTGCAAAGCCGCGGAGCAGAAACTGAGGAAGACCCTGGGTGTACTTGCTATCATGAAGTCGAAACAACCCAAGCCTTTGGAATGCGAAGACTTCATAATATCAGAGATAGAGAAAGCTAAGGAAGGGCTGCTCTAGAAGTCATATTTCTCACCCAAGCCCCCGAGTGCTTACTGCTCATGTCGTGACGCTCCGCCATCATCCCCCTACTTTTGTAGGTGTCCAGCAAAATGCGAATGACGAAATGTCTCGAGTGTAGTCACGTTTTGTTGGAATTACCAACAGCATTGGTCGAGACACCACTGTAGTATGGGCTGACCGGGCCAAGGCGCGAGTGCTGCTCACTCTGCGATCGAGTCGAACAGGTCCAAGAATTTGTAAACTCTTGCACTCAAGCATTAGCCAAGGTCCACGACGCCTTGTTCCCGTTAAACGACCAGCCGCAAGGCCTGGCTGCTTTGATGGGAAAATTCCGACACGGCCGCGCTATCCGTGACTTCGTCCGCTACCAACTTATTGCGGGAGCGACCGCTGCACTTGCATTCGTACATCTTCACCACCCCCGAATTGACCTACCTGCAGTTGGGGCTGGCCTTATCCTGGGAAGCTATGGAAGTTGGTCCTGTCGAGATGCAAACTCACTACGACGCAGCCGAGGGACCCGCCAGCTGCATAGTGGCTCTTGTTGAGCGAGAAACTGAGTTCGAGTTGGATCGCCGCGCATCCGGACCGATAAAGGAGGAGTAGCTGGCCTGCAAGCCCCCGAGTGTATTGTTTTATACTGAGTGTCGATAAGCACAAAACTTCCTAACAGCCCCCGAGCGTTGTGCTTGGCTCGGTGGGCTAGATGTACACCTGTGACTGATATTACTGTCTAGAGCACCCGAGCACTGCGTGCCGCGAGTGAATATATCGTTGCGAGATGATCATAAAAAATTGCGTACTTTCATAGAGGAACATTATATTTTTATTGCTGGTCAATATATTGTACTTGTCTGATACAAGAGAACTGACTGAAAACGATGACTAAATTAACAACCTAAGAGATATCGTGCTGGCATGACTAACGTGCTATGCATAAAACCGGCACATGTGCGCCACGTTCCATGGATTATGGGATGGTTCCCCTGTCTCTGCGTGCTTGAGTCGATATGCTCCATTGCCGATGACCTCTATCACTATGAAGGGTCCTTCCCATGGCAATGCAAGCATGTGCACCTTCTTTTGTTTGAGTCGGAGAACCAGGTCACCTACTGTGAAGGATCGCGGTCGCAACCGTCGGCTATGGTAATTCCGTAAACTCTGCTGATATGTGGCAGTTCTGGCAAGGGCGATGTCGCGAGCTTCATCCAAGGTGTCGATGTCGACCTCGAGTGCTTCATCGGAGTCTTCCTCATCATACATGACAACTCGAGGGGCGTCGAACTTCAGGTCGTATGGCATAACTCCCTCGGCTCCATGCACCAGGAAAAAGGGAGTGTATTGTGTTGATCTGTTGGGCGTTGTTCGCAGACTCCAAAGTACAGCGGGTAATTCTTCTACCCAGGCGCCTGCAACGCGTTTGAGTGGTACTAACAGCCTTTTCTTCAAACCACTGCATACTAACCCATTGGCTTTTTCGACTTGTCCATTGGACTGAGGGTGCGTGACGGACGCGTACTTGAGCTTGACACCCTGCGAACTTCAGAAGTTTTGGAACTCCTCTGCTTTGAAGTTGGTCCCGTTGTCCGTTATTATGCTGTTTGGTACTCCGAAACGGAAGATGATGGACTTGATGAAATTGACTGCGGCAGTTGCTGTAGCGTTTGTGACAGGAACTACTTCGATCCACTTGGTGAACTTGTCGACTACGACCAAGAGGAAAGTGTGGCCTCCACGTGAAGACTTATTGAGTGGCCCAACCATGTCAAGACCCCACTGTGCAAAAGGCCAAGCCAGAGGAATAGTCTTGATCTAGGATGCAGGCGCGTGTGGCTTGGTTGCGTACTTTTGGCAGCCGAGACACTTTCGTACCAGATCCTCTGCGTCTTGCATGGTCGTAGGTCAGTAAAAACCGGCTCGCAGGGCCTTTGCCACGAGTGCCCTGCTGCTTGCATGGTGCCCACATGTACCAGCATGAATATCCATTAATATTACACGCCCGTCCTCGGGTGCTATGCACCGCTGCAGAATGCCCGATATGCTGCGCTTGTAGAGTTCCTTGTTGATCACTGTGAATGCCTTGGATCGCCTGGTGATACGCTTTGCTTCGACTCAATCCCCGAGCAGTTCTTGCACATGATATAAGACAGGAAAAGTTTTGTCCATGACGGCTCAACAAGGAACACCTCGACTGGAGGAGTTGAGGCGAGGAGGTTGTCGGGTTGCTGCTCAGCCGGAGTCTGCTCGGTCTTATCTTGCACGTTGTTGACTTCAGTCGTGGGTTCTACTGGAATTTTTATTTTGATTGATCTTTCTTTAATCCTTTCCAAGAAAACTCCGGGCGGGACAAGCTCCTTTTTGGATCCAATATTGGCCCGAATATCCGCCTCCTCGTTGCTTTCTCGGCCAACATTCCTCAGCTCGCAACCATCGAAGTTACCTTCCATGACATTATACATGTCGCGGTAGGCCTGCATGTTGTCTGCGTTCACATCGCACTCCTTCATTGTTTGCTGTACCACCAGATTTGAGTCGCCATAAATCATCAGCCGCGTCACACCACAAGCCTTGGCCATGCGCATGCCGTGCAGCAGCGCCTCGTACTCTGCCTTGTTGTTTGTGGCCCGTTGAAAGTCCATCTGCAACACGTATCGCAATTTGTCTCCCTTGGGCGAGGTCAAAATGACACCAGCTCCTGCGCCGTCCAACTTGAACCGTCGCAGTACTCCAGGAGTTGGACAAGTCAGGGACGTGTGGCAACTGAGCTTCTATCCACTCGGTTGTAAAATCTGGCAGAACCTAAGCCTTGGTTGCTTTCGGATGCCATGTCTCGTGGCCCAAGCTCGATGCTCCATTTGGCGACTCGCCCAGTTGCCATAGAATTGTTGAGGATGTCTGATAGCGGGGCGCTGCTCATCACCACTATTGGATGCTCTGTGAAGTAGTGTACGACTTTGCGGTTTGTCACAAATACACTGTAAGCGAGTTTCTGATAATGCGGGTAACGTTCCTTGGCCGGGGTGAGCACCTCACTGAGGTAATACACGGGCCGCTGTACCGGCTGGGATTTCCCCTCTTTTGGCCTCTCGACTACGAGTACTGTGCTGACCACCCTGTTGGTAGCGGCTATATACAGATACAGTGTTTCTTGTTCTCAGGGTGCCACGAGTACCGGAGGGTTCGTAAGCATACGCTTCAACTCTACGAAAGCTGCTCTAGCCTCGACTGTCCACTCGAATTTGTCGGCTTTCTTCATCAGCAGATAGAACGGCAAAACTTTCTCGCCCATTCGACTGATGAATCTGCTAAGGGCTACCACTCTTCCTGCGGGTCCTTGAACCTCACGGAGTTTTGTTGGTTCTAGCATTTGTAGGAGGTCTTGAATTTTCTCTGGGTTGGCCTCAATGCCCCTGGCAGACACGAGGTAACCCAATATCTGCGATGATGGCACTCCAAACACGCACTTGGTGGGATTGAGTTTGAGCCGATATTTGTTGAGAGCTGTGAAAGTCTCCCTCAGGTCGTCTATTAGAGTGTTGGTTTTCTGAGTCTTGACAACAATGTCGTCGATGTAAACTTGGATATTCCTGCCAATCTGATCCCTCGGGCAATTCTGCATCATACGCTGGTAGGTCGCCCCTGCGTTCTTGAGCCCGAAGGTCATCTTGGTGTAGCAGTACACGCCGTGAGGGGTGATAAACACTGTCTTTTCTTCGTCTTCTTTTTTCATCTGAATCTGCTGATACCCTGAATACGCGTCAAGGAACAAGAGGCGCTCACAACCTGCTGTCGAGTCCACGACCGAAAGTGATCCTTGGGGCAACACTTGTTTAGCGACGTGAAGTCAATGCACATCCTCCCGTACTTGACTCCCTTCTTTGGTACGAGTACTGGGTTTGCGACCCAGTCCGATTTTTTGAGTTCTCGGATGAACTTTCAGTCTAGTAGTCTATCAATTTTTGACCCGACCACTTCTCGGATAATCTTCTCATGGTCTTCTTAACTGGCTTGGTGCCTGGATAAATTTGTAAGGCATGTTCGGCAAGTTCCCTGGGTACTCCTGGCACATCGGTCAGGTGCCAGGCAAAAACTTCCCAGTTCTCACGGAGGAACTCGACGAGCTCGCCTTCCTATGCTTCATTTAGACTGGATGACACGAGGACTGTTTTGTCTTCGTCCGTCGGGTGAACCCTGTGAGCCCTTGTGTCGTTTTTGGCGCTGAACGAATTCTCAGGAGCAGGTTTCTTGGCCTTAGGGAATAGGGTGCGATCATTGTCCAAAACGATCTCTGCAAGCTGCTCTTGCGCACCGAAGGACTCGGATATCTTGCTGAATTCTCTGTCGCAATCGTCAGAACGCCGAAAATCACCGCGGACCGTATGACCCCTTTTGGTCCGGGTAATTTGAGCATGAGGTATACGTAGTGAGGTACTGCCATGAACCTGGCGAACGTTGGTCGCCCAAGGATTACATGGTACTGCGATGGCCAATCGACTACCTCGAACTCGTCACTCTCCTTCCTGAAGTGATCTTAGTCACCCAGAACAACTTCGAGCCACACACATTCCAGAGGGTATACTGCCTTGCCTGGCACTATGTCGTGGAATGTTTTCGGACTGCTTTAGGTTGTCGAGTGACATGTTCATTTTGCGCAAAGTGTCTGCGAAGACAATGTTGATGCCGCTGCCTCCATCCATGAAGACTTTGCTCATCCTGAACCCTCCAATCAGAGCATGAATGACGAGAGGCGCGTGACCTGGTCTTGGGACTCGTGGGGGGTGATGTGAGCGAGTGAAACCAATTGGAGTCTCTGAACCCTGTAGGTATTCTGGAACCGCTGGCGGAGCCAAGGTGGCTAGATGAACTTGGCGGCTGATAAGTTTCTGACATCGGTTTGAAGGCCGCCCTTTCTGTATCATGTACATTGTCCCCCTGTTTGTGGGTACTGATCGCGGGCCGCGCCTACGTTTTCCTGTTGCTGGTTTGCCTGAACTGCTCCTGCGATATGCCCTGCTGGCGGCGGAGGTAATGGTGCGGGTGCAGGCAGAGCGAGATTTGAGGCAGCGTTACGCCGTATCGCAGCCTGGATTGCGATGAAATCGCGGCAGTCTTTTAATATGTATGTTGCTCGCAAGTTGCCGAAGTCATCCTTAAACAGGTGCATTCTGCAAGGGTCGGTGAGTTGCTGAGCTGGCGTCCGATAGGGGCATTCAAATCGAGTCCCCCTTGGCTTGAAATCACGTCTTCTGTTCGCATCATCTCGATTTCTGTCAAAACGATTCCTGTCCTCTCGCTCTTCACGCGAGTTCTCCCCTTGGTGGGTATTCTGGTTTCCACAATTCTCCTGGAACCCAGACGCTACTTGTTCGACTCCTTCTATCTCGCCATACGGCCTTGGCCTGATTTGTCTGTCAAAACGATCGCGACGTCCGCTGATGCCCTGCTGGCGATCCGCCTTGGGTGACGGTACTCTGTCGTTTCTAACTGAGTCTTCTCCATCAGCCCACTTATTGGCTATTTCCATGAGATGTGAGACTGTCTTTGGGTCTTCCCGGCCTAACGCTTCCTGCAAGTCATTGCGCCTGACACCTTGTATGAACGCGAATATGGCGTTATCCTCGGAGATGTTTGCGCCTGAGTTTTTCATAGTGGTCCACCGCTGAATATACTCGCGAAGTGTTTCTCCGGGTTTTTGCTTGCAAGCTCTAAGCTGCTGGAATGACGCGGGTCGTTTGAACGTGGAGGAAAAGTTTCTCTTGAAGTCGCTGCAAGAAGCCTCCCATGTACCATACGAACTGCGAGGCAGTCCTCTGAGCCAGGCGCGGGCTGATCCCGTTAACATTAACTGTATATACTGCATGGCAGTCGTGGTGTTTCCCCTCTGACATGCTACTGCTGATTTGTAGTCTTCTAGCCAGGCTGATGGCTCTTGACTGCCGTCGTACTTGGGAGTCTCGGAAGTTAACTTGAATCTTTTGGGCATAAGTGTTTCGCGTACCACCGTCGTGAAGGAGATTGCTCCACAGGGTTCGACATCAGACTCTATGTACGAACTACTTCGACTAGAACTTGGAGTGAGAC
This sequence comes from Poa annua, assembly GCA_026929855.1. NCBI lineage: Eukaryota > Viridiplantae > Streptophyta > Magnoliopsida > Poales > Poaceae > Poa > Poa annua. The sequence continues at coordinate 102,158,910 of CM049427.1, forward strand.
TGCGACGCCTGCGCTGATGCCGACGCTTGTTCACTAATCGCTGAGTGATTATATCTCTTGCGTCGAGTCCTTCCACATAATCATGCTCAAGCTAGCGGCATGCCTTTGTTGACGCCGATCCTATCTATCACGCCTACGTTCCTCCCTCTCGCGACGACGTTGAGTGGAACGTTCTTCCTCTGCTTCTTCCCTATCTCGGCTGCTCCGGTGGCGCTGCCTGGACCTGCTCCGTTCTGGCTCGCCTCTGTCACGCTCGTCGCGGTGGCGGCGCATCTACTCCCTTCGGGTTCGTCCTGAGTGCGATCCTCGCACCGCCGACTGCCGTGACGAGTATCGTCGCCCGGAGGCGTCTGGTCGACTAGCCTGCTGCCGTTTGCTCGAGCACCCGTACTTGGGGGGTTCTGCCCAGGGATGTTCCCAGGACGTTCTGCTGGAGTGGCCATTGGTACCAAAGCAGAACCCACATGTCCTAAGGCCTCAATCTGAGCCCGATGAAGGGTGTGTCACGGGTCGTCCTGCGGAGGCATGGTGGATCTAAGGTACGTTGCGACAGCAGCTACGGCTGCCGCCGTGGTTTTTGGTATAAGAATACTGTCCTCTGCGATAGTCATAAATTTCTGCCTGACGTTATTCAGATCTAACCCTGCTCTGGGTAGCCGGGATCTGGTCCTTACGTGCTCTGCTGTGCCGGGTTCTGCACCAGTCGAATACGACGATGACTCGGCCAACCTTCTTGCGTTGAGCGAATCAGCTCTGGCTTGACGTTCGTCGAGTTCGATCTGTAGCTCAACTAACTCCAGATTCTTCTTGCGTAACAGGTACTGGTATGCCAACAAGTCATCCCTGGGGAGTCGACAGGTAACAAGGTGCTTTTGTTGACAACGTCTTGTAACCTGGGGGGCATCTCTTCTTTAATGTGAAGATCTTCACCCGTCATCCATACTGTGATGGGGTACTGAGCCACCGGTGCTGCAGGGCGTCGAGTCGGCGTGACTCCTGGGGTGACATCCACCATGCAGACTTGAATGGCTTGTCGCTTGTAAATCTTGCGCCCCTCGCACCGACGCTCGCACTCGCTGTCTGTCGACGACCCCCCGCTACGAAGTATGGATGCGACTTGAAAAACAGCGCAGTCGGAGCAGTAGCAAGTCATGTCCGCTTCCTCCGATGATGCAAGCAGAGCTGCTGTTTCCACGGGTGACGCAGATGCGATATTGATTGTTGATGTCGATGTGGAGGTTGAAGAATCTGCGAGTGACGCAGATGCGATCTCAGTTGTCGATGACGGTGTGGGAGTCGAAGAAGCCGCAAGTGACACAGATGCGATCTTGACACCAAATTGCATCGACTGGCCCAGACTCGCCACGTGGAGTGTGCCCCACTGGTTGACAAGGAAACGGAAACTGCCGAAAGTCAGATCCATACCTGAGTGTACACCTGCGAACGCTGATCGTTCCGATGCCGAATGCGGGACAAACTCAAAAGTCCGGAGTGCATAGGGTTTCCGCAAATTCAGGGAACCCCGCGATGATCTTGATGTCGCTGTTGTTGATGGAGCCGCCGATTCCGGAGATCCAACGCCCGTTCTTCCCACAGACGGCGCCAATTGACGAGGGGTTAACTCGGCAAATCTCATGGTAATGCACCTAGGGTTGTATCAACAGGAAGAGAATATGGGTGTTGGCGAACTCGGACGGCTGACAAGCAGGGAATTGCTCGTCAGATCTATATTATCAAGCTCACGGTTATGATTAATATGGCGACCCGGCGAGTTGATGACTCGCTAGGGTTAAGAATATTTAGAGTGCACGTAATCTTAACGACTCCCTCCTGACCCATATATATAGGGTTACAAGTCTCAGGAGTTTGAATACAAGTCGGGATAGATTTCTAAACATACTAAGTCGGCACGTTGCCTCCTTTCTTGACCCGCACTCCAGGTTCTCTGGACTGCAATATCTCTTGGACAACACCCTTTATGCGGGCCTCCAGATGGGCTTCTTAGCAGATTACTCTTGATTACAGCCGGGTGGGTATACCCATTGGGTATAACCACATCACTTAGCTTCTTTTTTGTTTATTTGTGTATTGACAACATACTTCTTAGTTCTAGACACGAATGACTCACTTGTGGTTCAATGGAAGCCATGTTAAAGACTTCAGATCAAACATATGAAGGTCATGCAGTTTCTTCCCTTTGGTGTCCTCTCCCCCAAAGAGAATGAAAACAGGGCCTGCTCTAGTCACTGTATGGCCACTTCGAGCCTCCTGAAATTATCAATAGAGGAAGTCATTTTGCAAGGAACACTTAATTATTGTAGTATAAATATAAATCAATGTTCGAATATGCAACCGGAATGTCGCCCTTCGCTTCCATATGCAACCAGATCTCAGTTTCCGAATTGAATGTCCACACTGCAATAAAATAAATGACAAAGACCTAATTATTTGTGCTAGAAGTTTAACACTGAATTAGATAATAAAATAAATCTATGTGATTTTTTAGAAAAAATAGGACAATCTAACATGATATCTGGTCAGAAAGTGGCTCGCTTTTCCCTCCGACAAGAATGACATCCTTGCCCCATGGAACCTATGATAAAAATAAGAAAGTTTTCATTCAGTCATAGTTCAAACAAGCATTGTGAACACTGCAAGGTACTCTCTTCACAGAAGATGTTTTAGATATGGACACAATCTTCACGATGCAACTTTGACCAGTGTTTTGTAGATGTACCTGTTATTAAAAATTACAAAAAATATGTTTTGAAACTGTTTTCCATTACTAATTCCATTTACATTTTTACCTAACAATTCCAAACTGTTTATTAATTAGTTGTCAAAGAAGAAAAAAGTTTGATTTAATGCTTTCTAGGAAGTCAAAAATTGATCCAAAGCACAGTCATCGTCAAGGACCATGATCAACAGGCACACGTGTGTAGCACCTCACTTGGGCTTTTCTATTTTTTTTGCCGAATTGTGTAGTGTGAACCCCGAAATGTTACGATTGGACTAATAGGCATTATATGCTACTATGCTAGTGCAACCCATTATAAACAAGCAGTGTGGTACTAAGGGTTGCATTGTTATGAACAGAGTGAAAAACATTGAATGCTAATCACCATTCTTTACCTACTCTTTACTTTACAAACCTTTTCCTACTTTTGTACTTAACCAAAGAGACTATGAGAGTACAGCTTCCAGTAAATTTGTAAAGATAAGGGACAAGTACAGATACCATGAAACAAATCAAAATATGGAACGGAGTAGTGAGAGAACAATGAGCTCCAAGAAGCATACCAGACAATGACCTTTGCACGGTCGAAGCTTTGGAGAACGTCCACCTGGTGATGCACGAACTTTACAAGCCACGGAATCCCATGAAAGTTTATCTAAGCTCAGTATCTGAAGTATATATATATATATATACATATATATGAAAGATATTTGACGAAGTTAGCTCAAAACTGATATAAGGTTTTGCAACACGAACAAACGAGCCCCCTCATGCAACACGACATCAATCACCTTTGTATCATCCAGCAAATTATGACCTGAATCACCACCAAAGACTATCATTTTGCTCCCTACCATGGCTGCTGCATGCTGTTTGAAATGGTAAGCAGATGAATGTGTTATAATTAATAAAGGCTTCAGTATAGAAATTGCATAATGATGAGAACATCGCAACTTCTTATTCATTTCAAAGTGTTGTTAAGATTGTTTATTACATCAAAACGAGGGCTCGGTTTAACTCCCTCTGTTGACAACACCACCCAATTCTCTGAGTTCTCAAATGCACGGCCATTGAGATCAAAAGTATCAGACGAGCAGCGCCAAGCAAGGTCATCAGCACGGCCACTCACTGACGTAGCCACTAGCTCTTCTTCCTGAACAAACCGCAATAGGGAGTAACCGTTTAAATACATCGAAATACAAGAGTCAGATAGAAACATGTGAAACAAGACAACAGAATAGCTCACATTGGGATGACTGGGCCGCTTGGTTGGTCGAGCAGGACTCCGGGAGCCATGAAATGAATCATGAAGATGACCCTTCAACCTATAGAAATCACAAGACAATGAAAAGGTGATGGCAAACAGAAGAAATTCACAAGGAAATATTGAATATTAGGAAAACAGAGCCGGGGGTAAATGGTTTTATTTTACTTTAGCACGTTAACAAAATTTCATACTTTCTAGTGAGAAATACTCCCTCCATTCCACAATATAAGATGTTTTAGGTATAACACATGTTGTCTAGATTCACACTAAAATGAGTGTACATGTACACTAAAACATGTCTAGATACATCTTATATTGTGAAACGGAGGGAGTAGTAAGGACGGACACAAATTCACATAAAAGTTCATTTTCTAGTAACTGCTCTTTGCTGAGGCCAAAATAATTTCCTAGAATGAATAAAGACAATATTTCTCTCACTAAGTTTGTCCAAATGGGCAGGTGACTACCAATGAAATCAGCAAACCTAACAAAGATACCTCCTAAGACGATACCTATGAAACTACATCTCAATATGAAGATTTCTATAGGAGAGGGTAAAAATGAGTCGTAAAGAACAGGGGAGCTAGATTTACAGGCCAGATCAGAAGGAAGGGAACCAAAAATCACCTTCCCAGCTTTATCCGGCGACGAGAGAAACCGAACATCTTCGGCATTGCGGACTCTTGAGCTCCAAAGTTCGTTTTCCAGAAACGGCGGGGCTAAACCCTACTAGCCCAAACTCTGCTCACCTGCAAACACGGAGTGCTAGGGTTAGTCAGTTGGTTCGTTGGGGACGAAAAATGTCATGATGTGAAAAAACACAGGGTTTCTTTTTCTCCTCTCGAAAAAGATATTGCCGTTGGAACTTGAGAAAGGACAGCAAGACATCAAGATATTCAGGAAAAAAGGACAAGGACCTTGGGTGCACGGAAACCAATAATAAACTAGGAGTACTAGGCAACGACAGGGCATAGAAAAAATATTCAGCAAATACCGCCATTTGTTTGAGCTGAGCCCATGTCTCAAGAACAAGAACCACCATGGGGCAAATGGCAGAGCCAAGAAGTAGACCGGCGCATAAAGAAAAAAACTGGAAAGATTTAGAGGAAAAAACAAATTACCTCTTACATGTTCTTGAACAGCAAGAAGGGATGGAGGAGTGTAAATGGAGCGAGCGGCGGCGACAGTGACATTGGGAGGGGTGAGAGCGAGAGTGGTGAGAGGGGAAAAGGATGGGGGGAGGGGGAGAAGCCTCTGAACTGGGCCTCCCTGCCTGGTTTGCAAGTTGCAACTGTGCGGAAAGTTTTACATGAGGTGTGTTGTGTCGTGGACCTCGTCTCGTCGCCATGGAAAAGCTGATTCACTTTACTGTTACAGTGCATGAGAGACGAAATTTATACTTTACAGCCGCACCCTCTTTCTTTCTTTGAAATTTTGTGTTCACTAGATGACCCGCTGCTCAACTGCCGGAAGCAGGACCGTCGCTATAAAAATATTAAGAATAAAAAGACTCCACATCATAAGTTATTCCTAAAATTACCTCTTTGCAAAATAAAATAGGAGATTGTATATTTGGGAAGAAAATTACAGTGCAGATTTATCTCAATAAGATTACAGTGGTAGAAAATTAAGTAACACGAGACTTCCAAGTACAAAAAGGATTTACGCCGGTAACTGATGAGATGGAAACTGAAGGCGGGATTTACGCCGGGCGACGCGCGGCGATTGCGCCGGCGGATGCGCTGGCGGCGCGCCGACAGCCGGAACGGCGACGAGAGCGTTGGATACGGGAGTGCGGAAGTCTGCTGCGGCCCCTATGTGGGCCGGCAAAACCATGGGAGCACCTGCCCCCCATTAGAGGCATTCTGGACAGGGAGGAATTCCGGCGTCGAGCCCGGGAAATCGCGAGGAAGGTGATACAGAGGAGGACCACGGCGCCGGTGCGATTCCACGAGGATGATGGACACCTGCTACCGGAAATCATGGCTCTCAAGAGAAGATCAATAGAGATCTTATCGTCGTGCGGCAGGCTGGTCTCCAAATCCGACAAGGTAATCCCAAATCCTGATTACATCAAGAATCCCCTAATCGTCTCCGTTCCTTCGGAGACAATCAAGATTGCTTCTATCCGGCCAAATCTGGAGGAAATTGGGAAACATATCAGCAGCTCTAGGGCAACAAATTGGGATGATTGCCCGGTATACTCTGCTCAGTCAGTGGCCACCCTTGTTCTGCCAATTAGGGACATGGGATCATCTGTAGCCCTGAATAATCTGCCAGCCTTTGAAAGGATGCAGATCACGATACCAATAAAAGAAATAAGGCAGGGAATTCCCAGTTGTCTGAGGGGCTTTAAACCGGTGATACGCAAAGATTTGGAAGGCGATAGAGGACCTCAGTACTATTTAACCGGGGTTCTCTGTGTCTTACATCTGCATACACTCCACCATTCTTCACCACCGAAACACCAATCCAAGGAACTAGAGAAGCAAAGAGAAGCCATGGCGGGGGAGAAGGTGATGGCTGATGAAGGCAATAGCAGTGCTGCTGAGAACTGCACCTCAACAAGCAAGTTGGCAGGAGGATCCTCAAGGCCTCCCGTCGAAAAGACAGAGAAGCCAAGGTACAGACCAAGGTTTGGCCCCCTCACACTATCCCTGGCTGCTGGAAATGCTGTTGAAGTCGATGATGATGCCATAGCTGTTGACTTTGATGAGGTAACAAAGAATATGAAATCACATATGATTGTTATCGGCCGCTACCTTACCACCCAGATATATAGTGTGCGTAACCTGTTTGTAAGAATGAGACAAATCTGGCACCTCAGGGGTGGTGTAGAGGAAAAGGTGTTGGATGATAACAGATTTTTGATCAGGTTTGAGCATAGAGGGGACTTCGACCATGTCTTGAAGGGTGGCCCATGGCTGTACCAGGATTTTCCTTTGCTTGTTGCAGAATATGATGGGAAGTCCTCTATTGCCGATGTCCCGGTGAACGGTATGAAGATCTGGGTGAGGATCATGGAGCTTCCACTTGGCATGATGACGGAGGACTGGGCTCGGAAGATGTGGGATGACTTCTTCCGCATCAGAGTGGAGCTGGATACAAGCAAACCAATCAAGCGCTGGGTGAAATTCCAGGACCTGAAAACCAAAGAGATGCTGAGGTATGATGTTAAATACGAAAGGATGCCTACCTTTTGTTATTTCTGTGGGATAGTCGGGCACTCGGACAAGAACTGCATGCTCCCTGAAGATGACAAGATAGTTAGATTCTGTGTTGAACAAAAGGCCTCTCCTTATAAAGATCTTGAACACCGTAGCTACTACTTGCCAGCTGAACCTGCTAACGTCAAAACACACCTACAGTTTTTGTCAAGATCAAGTGCAGATTGGAGGATCACAGAAGGAAAAGGATCACAAGAGTACTTTAAAGAGAGCGTGGCCAGGGGAACTGACGAGGAGGACTCAGAGGAACGTACTACCACAGCTAACCCTGCAGATGTCACCCAGGTGGTGAAGGCTGTGGGCAACCTGCAAGTCTCTGATGGTAAGAAGGGTAACAATAACCTTGTTATAACTGCAGATCAGGTCACTGTGGCGGCTAGCAATATTCTGAAGCAGAAGAAATGGACAAGAGTGTATGAAAGGGGACAGGGAAAGGACAAGCAAGAGAATGGACGCCAGCTGAAACGCCCACCACATGCAACACTGGGCAGGAAACCTTTTTCTCCTTTCAAGGTGCCTCCAATTGAATCTTGCCTCTGTTCTGACAGTAGTCTGCTGCAGGAAATCAGAGCCGATGCGGCACGCACAGCAGCAATTTTCAGCAAATCGCAGGAGAAGCTACTTGGGAAGAGGCCAGGATGTAATGATGTGTTGATGCAGGATCCAGAACAGAACTATGGGGGACGCCTTGGTGAAACAAGTGACAAGAAACTAAAGGAGGGTGCACTGAATACTGATGTGCAGAAGGAAGGAAAGGAGGATGCTGAACAGGAGGCAACCAGCCTTGGGGCCGCTGGTACCCTGACAGGTGCGAAGGAGCGCACCTGTCAGGAGCAATGACGATCCTACCTTGGAACTGCCGGGGTGCTGGCGATCCCCGGACAGTTCAAGAACTTGAACGCCTTGTCCACATCCACCGCCCGAAACTTGTTTTTCTTTGTGAACCCCGTCAGAACAATGTAATAGTTGAGAAGTTGAGATGGAGACTTGGTCTGAAACATGTAGTTGCGCATCATGAACCCGGGAAAGGGGGTGGAGTAGCTCTTTTCTGGGATGAATCAGTTAAGGTCACTCTGAATAAGATAGGCAATAGATTTATTGATGTAATCGTTGATGACTTGCCTAAAGGAATAAAGTGGAGATGCACCTTTGTCTATGGCGAACCGCGTACACACCTCCGTCACTTTTTTTGGGACACACTGAAAAGGCTGAAACCCATGTTGAATATTCCGTGGCTAGTCACTGGTGATTTTAATGAATGTATGTGGCAATATGAACATTTTTCTATGAGAAAGAGGGGAGGAAAACAGATGAGAGATTTCAGAGAAACCCTCTCCTTCTGTAATCTCCATGACCTGGGTTTTGCCGGCCAACTTTGGACCTATGAAAATAAACAGATTGGGGCAAAGAATGTTAGGGTGAGACTGGACCGTGCAGTTGCATCACCAGATTGGATGGACTGCTTTCCTGAGTACAGAGTTCAACACCTCACCTCTCCTAGGTCTGATCACTGCCCCTTACTAATCTCCTTGTTTAAGCAGGAGAACTCAAAGGTACCTCGCCGCATTCACAGGTACGAAGCTCACTGGGAAAAGGAAGCTGATCTTGCCGATCAGGTTGAACTGGCTTGGGGTAAACATAAGAAACCTGTGGACTTGGGTGACTGTGCCTCAAATCTATCCGGAGTCATGGACTCCCTTCAGTGCTGGAGCAAAGAGAGAGTTGGCTCTGTCACTGGAAGACTTGAGGGTCTGCGGAAACAACTCAAGAAGCTGAATGCTGCAGGAGACTCACACAGTCAAGCTCGAAAGCGTACCATTGAAAATGAGATGAATGGTTTACTGGAAAGGGAAGAAATATACTGGAGGCAGAGATCACGAATTGAATGGCTGAAGGATGGAGATAGAAATACAAAAAATTTCCACCGTAAATCAACCTGGAGAAAGAAGAAGAACAATATCACTAAACTGAAAAGGGATGATGGGACAGTCTCGGATAGCATAGAAGAAATGAGCGAGATGGCAACAAATTTCTTCCAAGACCTTTACACAGCGGATCAGAGTGTGGATCCAGAAGAGATCCTAAATCTGATTGATCCCCGTATATCTGGAGATATGAACAAGAACCTTTGTAAAGAATTCTCAGACGTGGAGATTAGTGATGCCCTTTTCCAAATTGGCCCTTTGAAAGCTCCTGGTGCCGATGGCTTCCCTGCTCGTTTTTACCAACGTCATTGGGGTACACTCAAAGTAGATGTGACTAGAGGTGTTAGAGTTCTTCAAGACAGGGTACATGCCTGGAGGGATAAATGACACTGTGATTGTTTTGATCCCCAAGAAGAATGACCCGGACTCTCTCCGAGACTTTAGACCGATAAGCCTTTGTAATGTGATTTACAAGGTTGTCTCAAAATGCTTGGTGAATCGACTTCGGCCTCTGGTGCAGGAAATTGTCTCACCAACACAAAGTGCTTTCATACCGGGACGCTTGATAACGGATAATGCCCTTATTGCTTTTGAATGCATACATGCTCTCCAAATCAACAAAGATAGCAGAGGTGAATTCTGTGCCTACAAACTGGACCTTGTGAAGGCATACGATCGGGTGGACTGGAAATTCCTTGAAGGAGCTCTGACTAAATTAGGATTCCACAGAAACTGGGTAAAGTGGATAATGTCTTGTGTTACGTCTGTGACATATAGAGTCAGATTAAATGGGAATTACCTTCGTAGATTTAGCCCCACTAGAGGGCTCAGACAAGGAGATCCCCTATCCCCATATTTGTTCCTGCTTGTTGCAGAGGGTTTATCAAAGCTAATACAAAAGAACATTGATGTAGGCAGACTCAAGGAACTTAAAATATGCCGCCAAAGCCCGGGCATATCCCACTTGCTATTTGCCGATGACAGCCTCCTTTTGTTCAAGGCGGATGATGACCAAGCCACAGTTGTTAAAGAGATTCTAAACTGCTACGAACAAGGTACCGGCCAACTCCTGAGCTTGGGGAAATGCTCCCTGCTTATTGGCAATAAGGTGACTAGAGAGAATGAGAAGAAAGTCACTGATATCTTAAACCTCCAAAGCAGTACCTTTGAAGAGAAATACTTGGGCCTCCCAGTGCCGGAAGGACGGATGAAGAATGATAAATTTGTTTCCATCAAGGACACATACAGGAAAAAAATGTGCGACTGGTCTGAAAAATACATTTCCAGTGCGGCAAAAGAAGTTCAGATCAAATCTATCTTGCAAGCAATTGCTACTTATACAATGAGTGTTTTTAAATTTTCCAGTGGACTGTGTGATGACCTGATGCAATTGATTAGACAGTTTTGGTGGGGCGATGAACATGATCAGCGACATATGCACTGGATGAGCTGGGACAAATTGACCAGAAGCAAACTCCAGGGGGGAATGGGGTTCAGAGACCTCAAACTTTTTAACCAAGCCCTTCTGGCTAGACAAGCTTGGCGTCTTATTGCTTTCCCAGAGAGTTTATGCGCTCGCCTGATGAAAGCTAAATACTACCCCACAGGTGAACTCACTGACACGGTGTTTGTTAAAAACCCATCGCCCGGGTGGCAGGGCATCGCCCATGGACTTGAGTTATTGAAGAAAGGCTTGGTGTGGAAGATTGGCAATGGTAGGAAGGTTCGAATCTGGCGAGATAACTGGATCCCGAGAGGGGGTATCAAAATCACAAACAACTTAACAAATTCTCGGCACAAGAAAGTATCAGATATTATTGATCATGAGAAGATGGAGTGGAAGGAAGATGTGGTGAGGAAGATATTCATGGCACACGATGCAGATGAGGTCTTGCAAATCAGACTCCCAAAAATTGCTTCTGATGACTTTGTGTCCTGGCACTTTGAGAAAACTGGCATATTCTCGGTTCGGAGCGCCTACAAACTAGCTGCAAGATCGACACAAGCATAAGCACTACGACTGATGGTGATCGAAAACTGTGGTCAAACATATGGAAAGCCAACGTTCCCCCAAAAGTCAGAGTGTTTACGTGGAAACTTGCCACTAAGTCTCTTGCTGTTCAAACTAACCGTAGCAGGAGACTCCCGAACCAACTCCCTACTTGCCATATCTGCGGCAGGGCGGATGAAACTGGACACCACATGGCTTTAGAATGCACCCCTGCCAGAGCTCTTCGCAAAGAGCTGAGGAAAATTTGGTCCCTTCCTTCTGACTTTGCTATGAGATATTCTGGCAGTGATTGGGTGCTCATCCTCCTGGACAGCCTAAAAGACGAAATGAAAGCAAAAGTAATGTTCATGTGGTGGAGAACCTGGCATCACCGTAACGAATGCATTTTTGGCAAAGGGGAAGCTAGCTATACTCACTCCGCCGGGTTCCTGAACAACTACCTGATCTCGATGCAACAAGTAAAGAATGGTGATGTGCAAATTGATGCTAAAGGAAAAAGACCTATGTTTAATCTTGACATTATAGAGGAGAATAAAAAACAAGAAGACAAAGCAATCTGTTGGGAGAAACCTGAGTCTGGATGGATTAATGTTAATGTGGATGCAAGCTTCGTAGAAAACCTGAAGACGGGATCCTGGGGGGCGGTAGTACGCGAGAGCTCTGGTGGCATCATCTCCTCGGCATGGGGCTGCTTCAGTTCATGCCATTCTGCCCAAGCCAGTGAGGCGGTGGCCTGCTATGAAGGCCTGAAGCTCGCCATCAAAGACAGATGTAACAACATAATTGTTGAAACTGACTGCCTGGCGCTGATACAAGCCTTTGATCCCGGAGGAGTGGATAGATCGGACTGCAGACTCATTGCGAATGACTTCCACGGAATCATTCCAGTCGGTAAAAAGGTCAAACTGGTGCATATGAATAGAAAAGCGAACAATTTAGCTCATGAGATAGCTAGGTTCGCTGCCAAAGAGTTGAGTTCTGGAGTGTTGCATGGTCATGTTCCAACCTGCGTGCTGGAATTGGCTTTGCGTGATTGTAAGAATATTATCGCCTTTTAATTAAACACTGAAAATTCAAAAAAAGAAAAGAAAATTAAGTAAGCTAATGTTGCCTTAATCCGGGTGCAAACAAACTGGAGATTTATCTCAATAAAATCAAACCTATATTAAATTGATATTTTCCGTTACACTGAGATTATGCAAAAGAATCAGCAGAGAAAAAAGAATGACTGAAAATAGATGTAACTGCGATTGTAGCTCCCCTTAGCTATTGTCTGTGACTACTAAGTGATAATGTAAAGGCGAAACTGGATATGTATTGTATTATAATAATAGAAGTGAATGGAACTTAGAGGAACATGGTAATAGCACCATATCTACTTATCACTAAACGACTTGACCTCTGTCACCCAAGCATACCTAAGCACACCCAGAGTTTACTTCAAGACAACAGTCATACATGCTACTTTGTTTGAAACAAAGTCTTGCACGAAGCACATGGTCCATGTAGGAGGCAACTTACTACATTTGACTTCCTTGATTTGAAATTTGGAAACAACCACATTATCACATTGCATGGATTAAGATACATTGAAACAAACAATATAATTAGTATATAAGATGACCGTTTGCGCCCCTTGCACAAAGGCCAAAAACAAATCTTAAGGTAACCTTGAGTTTCATATATTCAGATCTTGCGTTTGTAAGCTTCTATCTATATACAAATAGAATGGGATGAGACAAATCAATGTACTTCTGAAAGTGAGACCTGTTCGAACATGACTCTGACAAAGAATAAAAATAACAATAGATAACACTGATTATGCATATTTGTTGTTCAGCCATCACATAAGACTGTACATGAAAAGAATTCTACAGGTACTCTAAAATACCGCCCATTACATTAATAAGCTAAGTATTAAGATGAATAATAAACAGCTAGTGAAGACAACTAATTGTGGAAATGCACCCATCTTTACATCACTACCGGCTAATATTTACAAACATTGCTACCAGCTCATTTTGTACAAATCAGTACCAGCAAAAAAAACAAAGTTCAGTTCAGAAAAATTACAAGCCATGTCCACTGACCTCCAAGAACCATACATGAATATGTTATTAGTAGCAGCGTGAAAAATATTAGAGACCGCTCATTGCCAAAAAAAGGAAGAGCAGAAAAAAAAGAACGAAGGGATTGATTAATGACATAGTAGAGATGAGTGACGTGGGGCTACCTTTCGACTAGCCCACCGTAAAGCTACCTGGGCCGCGCCAAGATGGAAAGGCCCACAGAAGGCCCACTCGGGGTACCACGTATCCTAGTCCAACTCGGTTAGGTCTTGAAACCTGCCATATCTGTACCAACCGCCCGAGACCTGGCTACCTATAAAGCCAGGAGGGTTGCCCGTCCTAGAGGACACGCTCATAGCCACCACCACAAACCCTAGCGAGATCGTAATCTCGCCATTGTAATCGCTACTCGCATCAATAATCACACAAGCAGGAGTAGGGTGTTATCCTCCGGGAGCCTGAACCTGGGTAAAACCTTGCTTGTCAGCCGTCGTGATCACCAACACCTCTCTCTCCCCATCAATCAACCCGGGGTGCAATACCCTGTGATTTGCCGAGTTACCACCTCGTCAATTGGCGCCGTCTGCGGGAAGTCAAAAAAGTGTTGGAATCATGGTCGCTCCGGCTCCATCCGCACGCGTCGCCAGGGAGTCGATCCGCTTCGGCTCCTTCGAGTACGTCCTCCACCCTCCGGCTCACTGCTCGGTGTACGCCGATCTGGACAATTGTATATGCATCACCTTCGGCTCTGTGTGCTGCTTCGCCGACAGTCGCGGAATACTCAGGTCCGCGGCAACCGCGCCATGCGCGGCGGCACCCGCATCGGCGAATCTACCGCCCCCCTCATCAAGACCCGCGAAGATCGCATCTGTCGCACCCGCGAAGATCGCATCTACCGCGCCCGCGAAGATCGCATCTGCCGCATCCGCGGAGATCGCTCCTGTCGCGCCTGGGAAGATCGCATCTGCGACGACTGCCTCGACAACCTCAGCAACGGCCGCGCGGATCGAGTCTACTACACCAATCTCAGTCGCACGGTCGGTCAAATCAAGATCTGCCTCAACTACTGCACCCGCGAGCATGACCAAGGGTTTGCGGCTGACAGCCACGTCGCGCGCGTCTTCGTCTTCGTGGGGCTGCCAAGTCTACCCCAAGCCAATTACACTCGCTCCGGCGGCTGCGAAACCTCAGAGCACGTGGAGGATCGCAAGGAGGCGAAACAACGACTGCGCCGCGCGTCACGTCGCAGCAATTTTCGATCCCGAGCAAGGCTCGGATGACGGAAGCAGCAGCGGCAGCACGAACACACCGACCCAAGTCTACCCCAAGCAATGCTTCATGGCGGGCACAGCGCCACCCGATGACAACGAAGAACCCGCATACCCACTAGAGGTGACCATGCCGGACCAGACTAAAATCGTCATCACGCGGGACATGGGAATCCAAGCCATGAAGCATGTCGACGAGGGCACGTTCCCTCCACCCGACGCACCTAGAGAGGATCACCTAGCGGTCCAGTACTTGCTACGCAAGGAAGGCGAACGACTCCGCGCCGAAAAAGCCGACTTACTCCGGCGCAAGAGGGACGCAGATGCGTCGAGTGCCAGGCGAGCTGCCCTCTCCTTTTCCTCCTCCACGGAAGTTAACCAAGGAGCACGGCGAAACAGAGCCCGCGTTCCCCTCCTGACAGACGCCGACCGAACCAGAGTCACCCGCAACCTCGAGTCGTCCTTCGTCACCGAGGACGAGAACGGGATACCCGTCCCAAAGACGGCGAACGCCGCCCTGATCTCAGTCGAGACGTACCTCCGGCTCACGCAACCACCGGAGGGAGACGCACTGTCCCTGCTCCACAGACAGCAAATCGCCTCCATCAAGGCGATCGAAGAAGCTCTAGCGGCCAAGGTACCAAGCAACCGAGCGCGCGAGCCTGCAACCTCGGAGGTCCCAGCAGCACAGCAACAACCAATCAAGGACCTTCGCGACGTCCTCACGCAGAAGACAGTGGACCGCAACCGCAAAGAACGTTCGGCTGGAGCTGCGAACCTCGACGACCAGGCCGACCGCGACTTCGAGCCATGTGGGGCTGCATGCTTCAGCTTCAACATCCGTGACACCCGCATGCCTAAGGGCTTCAAGTTGACAGCAGGCACCCCAAAGTACGACAGGAAGCAAGATCCACGACTATGGCTCGAGGACTACCTCATCGCGTGCACATGCCAAGGCGGGACGTCGACTACGGCAATGCAGTACATCCAGCTTATGCTGACGGACTCGGCGCGCGGGTGGCTCACAAGCCAACCCAAGGACTCTTTCCGAACATGGGAAGAATTCCAGGATAATTTCATAAAAAGTTTCTCGGGAACGTTCGCAAGGCCAACGACCTACATCGAGTTACAGGCCTGCAAGCAAGGAAAGGATGAGTCGCTCCGCTCCTACATCCAGCGGTGGACACTCCTCCGCAACACCATGGAACCCGTCTCAGAAGACCGGGTGATAGACGCCTTCATGCACGGCGTCGCTCGGCGCGACCTCCGCGAGGAATTCGGTAGGCTCCAGCCGAAGACCACAATAGAGCTCATGAAGACAGCCAACCAGTGGGCCGAAGGAGAGGACTACGTCCGCGATACTTCCCCCAAGAAAGAGGTTGAAACGAGCAACTGGCGTGAGGCACGCCAAAAGAAGAAACCACGTTACACCCATGATTCAATCGAGCTAGTAGCGGCGGGATGTGAAACCCCCCGTGATGACAAACGCGACAACAGTCGACAATACGATCAAGGTCGACAGTCCAGCTCGAGTCAGTACAACCGTGGCAGCAGCAACATTAGCCACAATGACGGAGGCCAGAAACGCGAGTGGAAGCGCCCGCTAACCCCGGCAGAAGAGCTGATGCAACCCTGTAAGCATCACTCGTTCCGCAACCCGGAGACAGACAAATGGGGTTCCAGCCATCTGCTGAAGGATTGTTGCAAAGCAAGAAAGATATACCAAGCCATGCCGCAAATCATCGCTCCAGTGCAAGCAATACAGGCAGCCCCGCAGCTAGCCATCCAGGCGGCACCCGCAAACAACACCCAGGTGCAGGCGGCCGGAGCATTCCCCCAGCCGCAGCAGCAGCAACAAGGCCAGTCGGCAGCAACCGACACGTATCCACCCGCACGGGGACAACTGAACATGATCCAGAAGGGACCCCCGTCAAACAGGCGCCAAAAGCTCATCACTCGCCAAGTACTTCAGGCCATCAACAACCCGCGCGCAGTACCAGACTACCTGCGCGGGTCAGAGACACCCATCACGTTTTCCAGGGCAGATCACCCGTCTGAGGTAACCCGGCCCGGACACGCCGCACTCGTGATTGAGGCCCTGATCGGCGACTACAGCTTGAAGAAGGTGTTCATGGATGGAGGCAGCGGCATCAACATCATATTCGCCGACACCCTGAGAAGAATGAACAGGTCGACAGAGAAATTGCCGGAATCGGAAACCACTTTCCACGGCATAGTACCAGGGCAAGCAATCACACCCATGGGAACAATCACGCTCGACGTCATCCTCGGCACACCCGAGCACTTCAGGAAGGAGTCGATTGATTTCGAAGTCGTCGACTGGAAGTCGCAGTACCACGCCATACTCGGACGCCCAACTTTTGCCAGGTTCATGGCAGTACCCCACTACGCCTACCTGATGGTCAAGTTGCCCGGACCGAAAGGAGTAATCACCGTACGCGGCGACTTCGGGCTCTCCAACAGCTGTGATCGCGAGTTCGCCAAGATTTCTGAGTTCTTCGGGGTCGAGGAGCACTTCAAGGCCATATCAGCCGACAACGACAAGACCATCTTTCCATCTCGCAAGAAGCCAGCTAAGGACGCAGCATTCAACACGAACGACGACACCGTCACCCATCAAGTCCATCCGACTGATAGCAGAAAGACGGTCAAGGTTTCGTCCAGTCTGACCCCCGCATAGGAAAGTGTGCTCGTCGAGTTCCTACGTGAGAACTGGAAGATCTTTGCATGGCAACCTTCTGACATGCCAGGGATACCCAGGGAACTCGCCGAGCACTCTCTAAAGGTCCACAAGGACGCAAGACCGGTCAAGCAATCCATGCGACGCTTCTCAGGACTCAAGCGAGACGCGATCACCATGGAAGTCGACAGATTACTGCACGCCAAGTTCATCCGAGAGATCAAGGACTCGGACTGGGTCGCCAACCCGGTCCTAGTGGAGAAAAAGAAGACGAAAAAACTACGCATGTGCGTTGACTTCACTGCAGTCAACAAGTGCTGCCCCAAGGATCATTTCCTGCTCCCGCGGATAGACCAGATCATCGACTCGACAGCAGGCTGCGAGCGCCTGTCCTTCCTGGACGCCTACTCAGGTTACCAGCAGATCATACTGAAAGTCGAGGACGAAGAAAAAACGGCCTTCATCACACCCGACGGCGTCTTTTGCTACCATACGATGCCGTTCGGGTTAAAGAACGAAGGTGCCACATACCAGCGGACAATGCAAGCGTGCCTCAAAGGGCTCATTGGGCAGATCGTCCAAGTCTACGTCGATGACATCGTCGTCACGACCCGAAAGGAGGATACCTTAGTCGACGACCTCCGCAAGGTCTTCGCTGCACTCGATGTATACCAGATCAAGCTCAACCCAGAGAAGTGCGTGTTCGGCGTGCCAGCCGGAGAGCTACTAGGGTACCTCGTGTCTGCAAGAGGAATCGAAGTGAACCCCGAGAAGGTGCAGAAAATTCTTACAATGCCAGCACCAACCAAACTCCGTGAGGTGCAGCGATTAGCCGGCCGAGTCGCAGCTCTCAGCCGGTTCATTAGTAAGTTGGGAGAGAAAGCTTTACCTTTCTACCAACTGATGAAGAAGACAGATAAATTCGAGTGGACACAGGAGGCGCAGGATGCGTTCGACCATCTCAAGAAAACCCTGACAGCCTCTCCAGCCCTCGTGGCACCGCTGGAAAACGAGCCGCTATACTTATACGTCTCAGCAACAAACAGGGCGGTGAGCACGGTACTCGTAGTCGAGCGGGAAGAAGAAGGCACAATCACCCGGTGCAAAGGCCCGTCTACTACCTCAGCGAAGTCCTAACCCTGTCCAAGCAGAACTAGCCGCACTACCAGAAGCTGGCGTATGGAGTCTTTATGACCTCCAGGAAGGTCGTCCACTACTTCTCCGAGCACCCGATCACGGTGGTAAGCTATTCTAGACTAGCAGACATTCTCACAAACCAACGCGCGACAGGACGAGTCGCCAAGTGGGTTGTTGAACTAGGACCATGGGGGCTAAAATATGCTCAATCGAAGTCCATCAAGGCCCAAGTCCTCCCAGAATTCACCACCGAGTGGATAGAAGCCCAGCTACCAAATGTCCTCGACCTGTCCAACGCATGGACGATGTACTTCGACGGCTCCAAGAAATTCAAGTCAGCCGGGGCAGGAGTTGTGCTCATCTCCTTCAAGGGTGACAAGCTGAAGTATGTCCTACAGATGGACTTTCCGACGCCGTCCAACAATGAAGCCGAGTACGAGGCCCTGATCCACAGCATGAAGATGGCCAAGAACTGCGGCGCCACGCACCTCATGATCTACGGCGACTCCTACCTGGTGGTACAGCAAACCATGAAGTCCTGCGACGCCATCGCCGACAACATGATCGCCTACCGAGACCTGGACAACCAGATGGAAGGCAACTTCGAGGGCTGCGAGTTAAAGCACGTCGGCCGCGACAGCAACAAAGAAGCCGACGTCCTCGCTAACATGGGATCAGACAGAGTTCCAGTTCCACCCGGCGTCTTCCTCGAGCGCATCACGCAGAGATCTATCAAGACTCAAGCCGCAGCAAGCACGGCAACAAAAGCAAAGGGCGATGCAAACTTGCCAAGCCAAGAGAAGGTCCCCATGGAAGTCATGCTAATTGAAGCCACATGGACAGGACCATACCTGGCGTACATACTGCATCAGAAGCTGCCAGCTGACCCAGTCGAAGCAAAGCGCATCATCAGGCGCTCCAAAAGCTTTACCGTCATCAACGGGGAGCTCTACAAGAGAAGTATCTCGGGAATCCTGCAGAGGTGCATAGACCCAGTCGACGGCCAAGCCATCCTACTCGACAACCACGCGGGTATCTGCGGGCATCATGCCAGTAGTCGAGCACTGGTGGCCAAAGCACTACGAGTCGGGTTCTACTGGTTAACAGCCATGCAGGACACCGAAGATCTAGTAAAGAAATGCACAGGGTGCAAGGAGTTTGCCAACAAGCCACACGCACCAGCATCAGAGCTCAAGACAATACCACTAGCCTGGCCCTTCGCCCAATGGGGGCTGGACATGGTGGGCCCGCTGAAGAAATCATCACCCGGAGGGCACACTCACCTCCTGGTTGCAGTCGACAAGTTCACTAAGTGGATTGAAGCCGCACCCATCACAAGTTCGACTGTATCAACAGCGGTCAACTTCATCAGGTCCATCATCTTCAGGTTCGGAGTACCGAACGGGATCATAACAGACAACGGCTCGAACTTCACAGCCGAAGAATTCAAAGACTTCTGCTCAGAGCAAGGTATCAAACTCAACTATGCATCCGTCTCACACCCGCAATCCAATGGGAACGTAGAGAAGGCCAATGGTTTAGTCTGCAGTGGCATCAAGAAGCGACTGCGGGTGCCACTCAGGCGCGCAGCGGGCGCATGGGTTGAAGAACTACCGTCAGTCCTCTGGAGTCTGCGGACCACGCCTAACAGATCCACCCAGTACACTCCATTCTTCATGGTGTACGGTGCAGAAGCATTCCTACCCTACGACATCAAGTTTGACGCACCACGGGTGGTCGCCTACGACGAGTCAGATGCAGAAGAGGCACTCGAAGACAGCATGGACATATTGGACGAAGCACGCGACATCGCTCTGGCGAGATCAGCCGTATACCAGCAAGACCTGCACAACTATCACGGACGAAGATTGCGACCAAGAGCTTTCGTCGCAGGTGACCTGGTCCTTCGCCTCAAACAGAAAAAAGTGCACAAGCTCGCCTCCCCATGGGAGGGTCCGTACATCGTCACAGAGGTGATTGGCAACGGAGCATATCGCCTAAAGGACTCGAAGACAGGAGCAGCCTGCAGCAACTCGTGGAACATTGCACAACTCCGGCGGTTCTATGCTTAGTCGAATCAACCATTGTAACAAGGATAGCATGTCAAAGCGGCAGGTTTCAGACGAACTCTTTCCCTTACCAGGGTACGTGTGGGGACTGGAAGGGTTTAATGAGGTGGCCTGCTCGCAGCAATCAATAAAGTGATTTGAATAAAATGCTATTCACCTTACCTTCTCAGTCAAGACAAACAAAAAATCCTAGGCCGCCACTCGATTTACTCGGGGGCTGCGCCACACAGGTTGAAATAAAAGCCTAGGCCACCATTCAAACCACTCGGGGGCTGCGCCAAAACAGGCACAACTCAAAAATCCTAGGCCTCTATCCGACTTGCTCGAGAGATGCGCCACACAGGTTGAAATAAAAGTCTAGGGCGCCACTCGAACAAACTCGGGGGCTGCGCCAAACAGGCACAACACGAAAATCCTAGGCCTCTACCCGACTTACTCGGGAGATGCGCCGCACAGGTCAAGTCCAAAATCCTAGGTCGCTACCCGACGCACTCAGGGGCTGCACCTCACAGGTCACACTTGAAAAGCCTAGGCCGCTACTCGAACAAACTCGGGGGCTGCGCCAAACAGGCACAACACAAAAATCCTAGGCCTCTACCCAACTTACTCGGGAGACGCGCCGCACAAGTCAAGTCCAAAATCCTAGGTCGCCACCCGACGCACTCGGGGGCTGCACCTCACAGGTCACACTTGAAAATTCCTAGGCCACCACTCGAATTACTCGGGGGCTGCGCCATACAGGCTTCGCCGAAGAAATCCTAGGCCGCCACCCGAGCTACTCGGGGGCTGCGC
The DNA here is from genome assembly GCA_026929855.1 of Poa annua. Lineage (NCBI taxonomy): Eukaryota > Viridiplantae > Streptophyta > Magnoliopsida > Poales > Poaceae > Poa > Poa annua. Next base: position 102,180,113 of record CM049427.1, read on the forward strand.
CACACAGGTCAAGTCCAAAACCCAAAATCGCCACCCGGTACAATCGGTAGCCGCGATACACAGGTCTCACTTGAAAGAATCCTAGGACTCCACTCGACTAACTCGGGGGCTGCGCCACACAGGTTCACAACGCAGGCTTAGGCCATCACCCAAGGTACTCGGGGGCTAGCCACACAGGCAAAACAGAAACAAGTACTCGCACAGTAATGAAAACAGTTCCACTCGTTGCTTGAGAACCCTTTTCACTTCATATACTGTCATTTACATTGGCATAGTCACCACATTAAACTAACCCTATACAGCAGAAAAAATCTACTCTTAGTCTGCAGGCTCGGCCTTCGGCGCCCCGAGTGGGCCTACAAGACGCTCGCTATGCTTCTGCACCTATTCAATCATCTGGCGCGCAGCCGCCAAGGTATCGGCGTACTCGGCATCGCCAGGCAGTCCGCCCATCAGCCTCTCCAACGGAAGGTTGGGCCGGTGCAGCCGAACGTACGCCAGAGCTGCATTTGCCCCGGCGACAAGCTGAGCGTGGACGATCTCCTTCAATGCATCGCCATCACGGAACCTCTCCAGCAAAGTGGCCAGCCCATGCGGCTGCCCATTGTGCGGAAAGTAGACGCGATGGACATGGTACAGGGTCTTCCGGCAATTCTCCAAGAGCAAAGCCGCACGCCATGTCCGGTCGAGCATGCGAGCAAGAATGCAACCTCGCGACTTGTTCACCAAGAATTGGCGAGCTTCGTAGGAGTCGCCGGACGCCTCCCGGGTAACACGCTCTTCAACGCGGTCCCGCTCAGCCTCCCAATCTGGGTTAACGTCTGCATATACAAGCCAGAAGTCAGGACCAACAAATTGCATACAAGGAAAGGCAGCCGCAGTGGGTACCAACCTTGAAGCTGCCGACTGATGAGATCGATCTCACCGATCAGAAAATCCTCGCGTTGGGAAAAACCCGCAGTCGGATGCGACCTGGAGCGCTTCAAGAGCAGCTCGGTATTCTTCAAGGTAGCCTCAAGCTCAATCACCTTATTCTTCAAGTAAGTGATTATGCGCTGGTCGTTCGCACTTCGCGGAGGGGCCGGAGCAGCTTGGCGACGGCGAACACCTGAAGAAGACCCAACGCCGCTTGGACCAGCCGTAGAAGCAGAAGACGTGCCGCCGAGCAAGTCAGTCTGTCATGAACGTGCAGGATCAATACCAATATACGACTGTTCAACATAGACAAATACGATAGGAGAAAACATTCAATTTCAGCTAGAGCACTGTCAAAGGCCAGAAGACCCAACAAAATATCGGTCGACAGCAATTACAAAGCAAAAGTTATCAGTACATGAAACTGCGACTGCTAAGCCCCTACAACTACTCCTGGGCAACAGACTCCGACTACGAGCGACTCTTCCGAGCAGCAGCCGACCCAGTCGCCTTGGCCAGCGCCCTCTCGAAGGTAGACACAAGCGTCACAACAAGCTGTGCAGCCCGCACTTTGACTCCACCCAAGGACGCGGTCCGGCCATCAGGCCGACGGGGGAAGCCGCTGACGACCTTCTCGAAGTCGCCCTGAATTTGGTGGCCTAGGAGGAGCTGGAAGGTGAGCTTGGAGCCGCGTACCGTCTGCGCCCGAGTGAAGTCGGCGAGGGTGGTCACGTCATCCTCAAATAGAGCAACAAGGGCGTCCACGGCAGTCGGAGGCGGGTAGCTTGGGAAGATGTTACGGTGCACCGTCGTGAGGGCTCATGTCGACTTCTTCAGCGCATCTGACGACTTCCTGAGAGCATCAGACGCATACTCGCAAACACGGTCCAGGAAGCCGACAGCCGTCGCCAAATCGACGGTGTCACTCGACGAGCCCTCATCAGGAGCTCCACCGCATGTCTCTGTGCAAAGAAGTCAAACATCAGACAAAGGCAAAAGCAACTACACAGTAGGCACCAAGCGGAAACTTACCCCCAAGAGCACCGGCAAGGGAAATAAGGCGGTCTACTTGAGTCTTCTCTTGGTCAACCCGCATCCTCTCCCGCTCCTGGAACTCGTGGAGAGTCTTCTCAAGCTCACCTTGACTCCGAATCTTCAGCTCAAGTTCAGCAACCCGCTTATCAGCCTGGTCAAGGGAAGCGCGAAGCTGGTCCCTCTCCTTTTCTAGGCGAACGTAAGCAGCGGCCGCATCAAGTTGTTGGCGGAAGTAGGGCTGAAACAAAAGCAAGATCTTAATAAAGCTGCGGGCGACTCTACTAGTCACCCACACCTTCGGGGGCTACTCCCATCAGGAGCGCTGATCGCGCACCCGATGAAAATTCAAGACTACAAGAACAAGTACAAAAGACTTACATGGTCTAGAAGCTCGGCATCAACGGAAGGTGGCGGAGGAGCACGACTCGAAGAAGCGATGACAGCAGGTTGCGTGCGCTCCTCAACTGCCACCCGGGTCACCAGCTCGGTCGAAGGGGCGGATGTATGCTCCACCTCACGAGGAGGAGAGTGGACATCGCCAGAACGACGGCTGCAGCAACAGTACAATGACCAACTGCAAGATTGGAACTACAAAAGACAACTCGAAGTCAACAAGGTACTTACCTGGTGGTCTCGAGTTCATCATCACTCCCCAGGGAGACGGACGGCAGCCGCGCGAACGCGCGCGGTGGCGCAGAATTAACAGGGGGAACAACCAGGGGCTCGCTCCAGCCACCTTGGGACCGCGCACCCGATGACGTCATGACGACTTCCTCTGCATCAGCTTCTGCACCCCTCGCAGGCGACGACGCAGTCGCAGAGTCACCGCCGCTCCGGCGCTTCTGCCTCTTCCGCCCGGGTTCCTCGTCATCATCATCGTCATCCGCTTCGTCGTTGGGGGAGACAGCGGACGGAAGGTCATCATCATCATCATCCTCCTCCTCGACAAATTTCGACTCGTCGTCGGGACCGTTCTCGGGGAGAGGAGGAATGCTGATCAGTAGGGACCGACCCTGAAGCGAGTAGACGCAAGTCGAATCAAGAAGCAAGTAGACGCAAGTCGAATCAAGAAGCAAGAAATCAAGAAATAGAATAACAAGGAGAACAAGTCAAGAACTTACCTCAGGAATGGGGTTCGATGCCCCGTAAGCAACAACCGGGCACTTGACGTTGCATGTATCAGCGACTCGGAGGTTGGTGATGGACCTCACCTTGGCTTCCACCTCCTCATCGTCAAGTGGCTCGGTGCTGACGCCCTCGACGGCCCACATCGGGTGGGGCCGAGCGCTGAGCGGCTGCACCCGAAGACGGAAGAAGGTGGCCATCAAGAAGTCGCCACCCGCCTCGCGCCCAAGGGTCTTGGTGAGATCGCGCAGCAGGCCCAGCAGAGGCCGCGCGGCTTCCTTCTCCTCCGCAGTCAGCGGGTGCGTCCAGGCTTGGGTCTTCCGCAGCCCGCGTTCGCTGTCGAATGCCGCCAGGCCATCCTGTCTCGACTGGACGTAGAACCACTTCTTGCGCCACCCTTGGACGGAGTCCGACTTCTTCATCTGGAAGTACGCGGTGTCACCGCGCACTTGTATTCCGAAGCCGCCCACGGGGAATGGCAACCCGCTCCTCCCAACGTTCTTGCGAACGAGGAAGAGCGACTTCCACAACGCCCAGTGGGGCGCGACACCCAAAAAGCACTCGCAAAGCACAATGAAGCCCGCGATGCTCAAGACGCCATTGGGGGTCAGATCATGGATCTGAACCCCATAGGCATACAGGAGACCGCGCACAAAATCGTGCAAGGGGAACCCGAAGCCCCGCGGAAGGAAATCCACGAATCAAACGCGTTCCCCATCCCGGGGTGTGGGGTAAACTTGTTTGCCAAGAACGCGTACCTGGACTTGATCAGCAGGCGGAAGAAGGCCTTGCGCACGGAAGAGTTTGACCTCCGCCTTCTTCACCGACGACCTTTGCCAGTCGCCGTCGGGCTTCTTCATCAGCCCGGCTTCATCGACAACGGCGGAGAACCAGCAGCGCTCTTCGGCTTGCCCATGGCGTCGCGAGGCAGCGCAAGGTGCACGGACAAAAAGCACGGAGCTCTGGTGAGGGCGAGAATGGCAGAAGGCAGAGGAAAGGAGGCGCAGACGAATGGAGAAGACAATGCCCTCGCGCGGCGGCGCAGTACTTATGTCTCAGCAAAATCAATCTCAGCCCTCCGTCGTGCAGCGGTTCAGAGCATCTTCATCCCGCCGTCCACGTGTCAAGCAAAGAGGCCAACCGTCGCCGCCATCTTCCTCCACTACGCACGAGAATCGAGGCGTCATCATCGTGCACGAAAATTTCGCGCCCAGTTCAGGAACGTGACAACTGCTGACCGCGGTCAGCGCTGCCAGTGGGCCCCGCCATGTCACGTCCCATCGGGCGCAGAGGCGTGCAAGGAAACGTCAGCAGCGACGTCATCAAGCCAACGGCTCCAAACAACAAGACAACGACATAACTCGAATCCAAGGTTCGGGTGGTAGGCTACTTAGCTGAAACAACTGAAGACAATGTGCTGGCCAAGGAACCCGAAACGTTTATTCGGGTGACGAAGAAAGTCGAGTAAGCTCCCGCAGCCGAATCAGATCTACAAATAAGCCAACAGGCTGAATAGAAACAAGCTTCCCATGAAGAACAAGACAAAGTAATTCGACTACAAAGGTTACTCCCATCGGGAGAGGCCTGTTCGACTGAAGGAATCGGGTTCAAGCTCGAGATCAAGCAATCCAATGGCGCGTCCAGGAGGAGGAAGTTGTTTGCCCGACGCTGCGCTTCGACCAAGCACTCAGGGGCTACTGACGTGGGGCTACCTTTCGACTTGCCCACCGTAAGGCTACCTGGGCCGCGCCAAGCATGGAAAGGCCCACAGAAGGCCCACTCGGGGTACCACGTATCCTAGTCCAACTCGGTTAGGTCTTGTAACCTGCCATATATGTACCAACCGCCCGAGACCTGGCTACCTATAAAGCCAGGAGGGTTGCCCGTCCTAGAGGACACGCTCATAGCCACCACCACAAACCCTAGCGAGATCATAATCTCGCCATTGTAATCGCTACTCGCATCAATAATCAGACAAGCAGGAGTAGGGTGTTATCCTCCGGGAGCCTGAACCTGGGTAAAACCTTGCTTGTCAGCCGTCGTGATCACCAACACCTCTCTCTCTCCCCATCAATCAACCCGGGGTGCAATACCCTGGGATTTGCCGAGTTACCACCTCGTCAATGAGAAACACGTTTTTGTTGCTTTTTACAACCATAGAAAAAATATAGATACTGGAAATGAAGATAAACATATACAACGTCATGGTTGTCACCTAAATCTTGATGACGACCATGACATACATATTGTTCATATAAGAGTAGTGTAAAAGAGTTCAACATAAATAAATTCAGCATACTTATGCAATTCAAACAAGCACTATAGAATAGGTTGAAGAGTAAACACATCATGTCTACAACTCATACATGCTCCTGTAAATGTTTGTGATTTAAGCCAATGAAATAGGCGATAATGCAAATTTATTAATCAAGACAACCATGAAAGCTCTATCAATGGAGGCACATTATGCAAGGCTATCAGCCAAGTCCATAAATACAAAGACAAACACTCACCCAAAATCATTCTCGAACAGCACCTCAAATTTGTTAAAAAAACACAGAAATAGCAGTAAACGACCCAACATTCAGCAGATACAGTATTGCGATACCTTGAATCAACTATCGGAGTAGCACTCCAAACATTTACATATGTATGTAAAGAAGCAATATATTGTGCAGATACGGTAATCAAATAGGAAATCTATTCTAGAAAAATGTACATATATAAGAGAGTGTGAATTCTGTGAGCAGACAATATAAACTATTCAGGACCGGACACAGAAACATTCAAGATCAACATTGCTCATCTGAAAAACAACTACAAAGTTTTCCTCTATCTAAAAATAAAAAATAGAATTAAAACCAGTGGTATGTTGGCAATGAATGCTACCAGCAATATTCAAAGTTTGCAATTTTTCGGACCTATATCTTCTCTAGCGGACTTATGACTTCACTCCACTTTATTCATTCAGCACTGAAATACTAGTGCAAAGAGAAAATATTGTTAGGAGACCTCATACAAAAATATATGTAAATTATCTAAAAACACAACAGTCACTATATTTGGATACCTTTATCAATATATTCAAGAATAGTTTCAGTAGAGGAATGAGTAATGCTCTATTCAAATAGTAGAGTTCATTAGAGTAATTTTGATTCTTCAGCAAATCAGGGCAACCTCTGTTGACAATAATACTTACAAAAATAAGTCAATACATATTCTTGTGGAATTACTGAAACCTCGGTGGTGGAGGAACCTCCCGGCCTACAGCCTGGAGACTGGAGAGACGACAAAACTCAGTCAACCCACAATACCATCGCAACGCGAGCACCAACACTCCGGTGGCCCGATAATAAGATTGCCTTTGTGAAGCCAATACCTCCATTCAGGCATCCTTAACTCTAGGATACTCCCCCAAACAAATATCCTATTAGTGGAATAAAATAATCAATTGCGGTTCTGAAAATATTCTAAAATGTATCATTATAAAATTGTATTGATTTATAGAAATATCTGCAAAAACAACAAGAACCTTGAAACAAAAATATGCCATTAACTATTATTGCTTTAATTGGCTTACAAATAAATGAGCATCAATATGTATGATAACACAAGCCATTAAATGTTGTGCTTTTAATTTTTTAGTTATATCAATGGAGTTCATTTGACGGGGTTTTAAATTATCATGTATAATAAGTCAAATGAAGATCTGAAAGGGGACATCAAAATCTGAACCAACATATGATTCATTGAACAAGGAACGTAGCTAACAAATAGTTACTTCAGCATTCAAAACGTCACCCTAAAAGTACCCCACTCCGCTCTGCTAAAAAAGGCATTCTACAAGCTCTGCTACCAAAAAAGCCTTGCTATCTAAGAAACAACCGAACATATACATGGAAGCTGAAGAGACGAACATTTCCGGGAACAGTCGCAGTGGAAACAATAAGGCTTCTGGAGCAACACAGACCTGACGAACATTTCCGGGAATGGTTGCAGTGGAAAGAAGAAGGCTTCTGGAGCAACCGACCTGCAAATAAAATGAGCCATCAATGGCTATAACTCTAAAATTTAGAAAGGGTCACAAACACATACAAAGTATCTCATCTACATCACATAGGTTAAAAAAAAAAATTGAATCTGGAAGATCATCACGCTCCCCACCAGCATAATTAATAATACATATTTTGTCCAAAGTTTGCTAGATAAAAAATGCTTAGAGGAGGCCCTCCCCCATCTCCATATTTAGGAAGAACAATAGAAGAGCAAAGTGCAGTTTCATTTCAAATAAAGTAGATCCTAAACCTGACACTAATTTAACAGATTTGCAGCACACATGAATTTTTGTTGACGAGATGCATGTTCGAGTCTGTGTGAATTACTAAATTATGCACTCCTGTTGTATTTTGACCAGAATTAACCTTCATGAGTATCATGTCAGCATCATTTGACCAGTCAATCAATAAAAGAGACGTCAATTTAATACGGCAGACACCAGAATATGGATCAGTTGGATGTGTAGTAACTCAAACAGTTCAACTCAGATTATCCTGCAATCTAAGTTCAGTTCTAGTGATCGAACATGTACTAAGTCATCTTGCACTGGTTAAGACACACACAACAGCAACAAATGACGGTTCATCCAATCCTGGGAGTTCACTGAGTACATGTAAGTGCACCACATAGTGCACTACCATTCAGGTCACACCAGCCACAACACGTGTCAAAGTGTTGCCGCCACATCTTACTGATATGACTCCAACTCTCTACAGATGACGCCTTGTAGCATAGGAGAAAGAGACAAGTAAAATACCTAGGCTGGATACTAATTCAAATTCCTTGGTGGCATACATGTGACGAAAATGACATGCATCATCATGAATCCGGTGCACTCAGCGCCACCTGGATACATAAAATGCTTGGCATATCAGCATCATCACATTTGTTGCCATCATAAGCAATAATACTGAAACATGGAAATTCGAAAGAAATGCTTTGTTGGACAAGAGCATAAGTTCACCTAGAACTGAAATCTAAAGTCTCACATTAATGGATCATTGCTTGTTTCAAATATGTAAACCCAGGAGGAGCTACAACTATTATGTGTTAACGGACATTCTCACTCACGGAGCTAAATAACTTAGCAAAGATGGGCAACACGCCATAATCAACCACGACTTTGATGTTATCTGATGTGAGCAGTGCAATATTGGTAAGTGACCATGAAAACTCAAACTGTAACAAGTAATCCAAGGGAAAAAAATAAGTGTGAGTGGTTAAATGTAATTACAATCAGATAAACATAACTGCATCATTATGATTGTTCTCAGCTGGAGTTGGGGATATTCTTTGCATGTGGCAAACTCAATGAAGCCGAAGAACAAAACGATGTAGACTATTAAAAAATCGACACACTGCAGATTATTTGGCTTACATTTGATTTTTGATGAAAAGTTCCTACTCTAAAGAGACCAATTGGCTCCTCTAATGAAAAGGTCCTATTAAAAAATCAGAGTATATCAAATTTGGTTGCAATCCCACGAAAAACAGGTTACATAATAGGTTGTTGTTATAAGCAAATACTGATCCAGTTTATATGGTAAATCTCACAAACAACATATTAGATAGAGAGGTTGTATGTACAAGCAAAAAAGGATCCCAATTCACACAGTAACGATCTAGGCAAATAACGTCTAATGCAACTAAAACAATGATTTATGATCAAACTGAAGGGGTTACGGTGCAGAAAACAATAATTTTCTAGCGAGCGAAACCCTAACTAGCCAGGATCTATCTATCTAGTACATGCGATAACGGTGGCGGAACGGGTTACATTACCTCCATGTAGACCGATAGCGGGGATTACGCTCCCGCACAAGCGTTGACGATGAAGTCGTACGTAGCCGACCTCGAGGTCGCGGAGAACTTGCCGCGATGTCGGAGTCGATGACGCCGGGGTGTCGACGATGATCTGCGTCGACAGGCGTCGGGCGGAAGAAGGCAGAGCGCCAGCACCGGGGCTGGCGCGCCGGCAGCAGAGGGGGGTGGCGCGGCGGCTGTAGGGGGCGAGACGACGTCGCCCAAGCTCCTCAATAGAGTAGCCTCCGAGCACTCGCAAACATACGGAGCCTAGCGACAACTCCCGGTCATTCAGATCCAGCTGAAATCGCAGGAGTAGAACTTATCTGGAATCCCGCAGAGCAACGGCGCTCTGCGGTATGGCTTAGGTGGAGAGAGACCCCCTTCCTCAGCTCGGCGCGGCTCCAACTTGGGAACCACGGGATCGAGAGAGAAATTGGGAATTAACTGAATTTCCTATGTATTAAATCAATTAATATGCCTTGCTATATAAAGGGGGAAGGGGTGTGCCAACCCCCTTGGCTCCCCCATGTGGGACTAAAGGAAGAGAGGGGAGGGGGGTTCGGCCGAACCCCCTTGGGCCTCTCCCTCTTCTAGTCCAATTCGGACTAGGGGGGAGAAGGCCCCCTTGCTTGGTGCGCCACCCCCTCATGGGCCCTCTTTGGGCCCATTTAGGTGGGAGCCCCTTTTGTTCCTTTATTTAATTAATATTAAATTAATATAAAAATCCCATTAATTCATAATTAATATATTTATATATAATTCAATATCCCATGACTCCGAAACTATTTCGGAACCACCCGAACAACTTTCGGACATTCTCGGAACCCTTCCATAGCTCCCCGGAACTCCTTCCGGACCACCGGAACTCTTTCCGGATCATTTCTTTCTCTCCAATAAAAACCTATAAAATTCCAGAACCTATCTCCTAGCGTCGCTAAGACCTTAAGTTTGTTACGCTACGGTTCGGGAACACTCCAGACATGGTCGAGACACTCCGCTCACCAATGATCGTCAGGGATACCTGGAAATATATGACGACCCCTGTGCATTCCACGAATATCGTCGTTGAACCATAAGTATGATATTCATTCCCTTTGTCTCTGCGATACTACCTTGTCCGAGATATGATCGTAGACACACCGATGCCTTTGCTGTATCTCGTTACCGACGAAGGTTATTAACTCGTCTGCGATATTACATCTCCATGACCTAGTCATAAGCTGCGCAGCTATATAGATGCAATATCACCGAGTGGGCCCAGAGTGTCTTTCCATTACAAGAATGAACAAATCCCGCTCTTGATCCTTACGTCTCGATGCTCTTTCGGAATACCCAAGATGGACACCGTTATTGTCATGCTATATAAGACACAACGTTTGATGCTCTCAAAGCACTCCTACGAAGCAACAATAAGTACGGTCTCACGGTCTAAGGAATAAGCTATCATACTCTTATCTATTGCAAATGACAAACATCGTAATACGATCTTATTGCAATACTTTGCGTATGTCCACCACCTTATTCAACTAACAAGATGACCCCATTGTCAACCGACGTCATTGTCCTTGATCGGGAATCTCGATCAACTGTTGCCCAATGGACTAGCTCATATAGAGGCTTGCTAGGGACCTGGTTGTCTATGTATCACACGTGTATTAATAATTCCGATTAATACAGTTATAGCATAATACACAAACCTATTATAAACTTATGAGATAATGCAATAAATACTACTTATTTATTTGCCTCTAGGGCATATCTCCTTCAGTCTCCCACTTGCACTAGAGTACAAATAAACTAGCTGCATTTTACTTTATCAGAGTCCCTTATCAAATAAGAATCATTTGATAATGCTTGCTTGTGGAAAAGTGTTACTGCACAATCCATGATTGTACATGCTTTTGCGATTCACGGATATTAACTTGCTTGATATCACCATGTTGTTTAACAACACATATGCAAACACCGCAACTAAGTGAGACTACCGCTTCCCAGCGCTTACTCTGATTATACTAACCAGATAACTGCCCTGAAAAACACACTCAGTCATGCCGAGCCCCTTGTAACAATTACAAACTCGTGATGTCTACATACTTTCGCACCAATGTAGATAACTTGACATTCAAATGTCAATCCCTTAACTAACGCACATCTACTTCCAGTAAATTCCAATTTTACTTTCATAACTGTTCTCATTCCAAGAACATCGGTTATATATAACATCGAGCAGATAATATGGTTTCTGTATGATGTCTAATATTACATAATAGACCCACATGTCATACAACCATTACTTTCGTGCATCATTACTCTTAATGATCAATTGGATTTCAAAAGACCATCCTTTTGATTCCACTCTGACTCCTCAGATATAATCCTAACCCAACTCGACTAACTATTTAAAATTCCCGTTCTATTTCAAAATAGACACTGACTTTCAAATAGTTTCACAAACTTCATCCTATTCTATTGGTACATTTTCACAATGTGTTAACTACACAAAATGAATTCGACTCCCACTCAAAATATGTTTCCACATATTTGACAACACGAGCTCCCACTCAAAAATATGTTATCCACATATTTGAGTTCCTAAGCTCCCACTCAAAAATATGTTCTTCACATACTTCTCCTGAGTGAACTAACTATGACTCCCACTTAAATCGACATCTTGGTTAAACCAAAATCATTGATCTACTATCAATTCGAATTTAATACAAACTACAGTATTACATTAATACAAATCCCTCAGACTTCAAGCATGTCTACATAAATGTAGTCAACAAATTTGATCTTGTCCAAGACACATTTCTTGACAAGACATGCCACCGCGTCTTTCTTATAGTCACATTTATCATATAACACCTTATATGACGATTAAACAATCTTATTCCTCTAATAAGAATTGCAGCAACAATTACTCTCTTAATCCCATCAAATGCAACTTTGGATTTCCAGGCTCAAAAACCTTTGTTCGTATTCCGATATTTTCTCAACTTTCTTTGTATTCATAAAGTGCACCTTGATCTGTCAACAAGATCTGAAATACTTAATACAGTGCTGTGACCTGACAGCAATATTAAATATAACAACACTTTATTTAGAAGTTTCTTTTATGAAAATATTATGATCTTTATGAAGAGGATTGCAAGCAGAAAACAATTTTCTAGTCTCCCTCACTCTTAATCACTAAACTTTCAGTGGCAGACATATACTCTTTGGAACATCTTCCAACATAAGTCTGACACTTTATTCCAAACTTCTAATTTCAATCCATACACCATAATTCGAAAAGTCATCTTTTCTCGGAATTACATAGACAACAAACTGAACTTTGTTTCTATTTGGTTTTGGAATACACTCTCATCCAATGCGAGCAATCTACAAAGAACCACTCATGTATATTCCGAATTACCGCATAATCATATACATGTCGACACTACTGTCGATCCTACGAATTCTCGTTTGAGAAAAATATCTATTTTCTAAAGTGGACATCGACTATAATGTTTCGAACGTATTAGGAGATTCTAAGACTGATTCTGACAGGCCACACTTTATTTAAAATAGAGCATGATTATAATTCCCCACATATCACTATATGTGACATTATAATTTTGTGAAGCAAATTTCCACAAGTCTCTTGTGTTGAAAACATAATTCAAAAATACTGTCCTTTGATCGAATTTTGTGAATACAATGTTCACTAATCTTTCTTCTGAAAAACCCCATTTGATCTATTATCAAATTAATCTCAGACTCCATAATTTATCGGGCAAATGCTCCTATTTACCAAAGTCATGGAGGAATTCGGATCAAGCCATAAACACCATTAATTAATCATTAAAAATGACACTCAATTAATTTCCCTTAGTATTGCAACTTCAATACTTGATTTCAAGCTTAATCAACTCAGCACTCGAAATACTTAAATGGACCAAAAACGTCCATTACTTCTTTCATTGCTTTTATGACTAAACTCGACAGTGTTTGTTCTAGTAATAGAACTCTTATTCATAGGACACGCTATTTTATCATTCCTACAATTATGAATACTTATCATACCATCAATGTAACTGAGATGTGGAAACTTTATTCATAAGATAAAACAACTGACTTGTTCCATAACATAAAACAACTGATCTTGTCTTATTACATGAATAACTTTGTCTTGCAACAATAGACACACACACTCGCTCACTATTACAAAAGATCGTATCAAAAACTATTGATGATAACTATGATAACTTGAGGACGTGAACACCAAAAGGCCATCAACTCCTTGACTACCAGCTTCAGCGCCAGGTCATATCAAACTGCGCCGCATATACGTGATAATCAGGACCTGTTTCACAAACAGAACAATCATCAAACATTTCATCATACACCATGGGCGAATTCATAATTCTGCATATATCAAATATATACCTGTAGCATCGAAGATCTCTCCTTCGATGGAATCAACCTTCAGAGACTGGAACTCACGTATGAATACGTAGAAGTTCATATCGTCGGCTTTCAAAATGTACTTACATACATGCTTCTCATAGCTAGGAGGTAGAGATATCAGGACAGTCCGAATGGCACAGGAATCTGCCATCCAGTAATCGAAGACCATCGTCAGCTGGAAGTAGATGTCATACAATCTCTTCAAATGTGTCTTCAGACAGGTATGCTCCTCCATGTGAACGGTCTGGAACATTCTAAGCTGTCTGAACTGCTCACGTTTTAATTCATCCCCGAAGTGCGTCTTTATCGCATCCATCATGACGCTTGGCTCCTTGCGTCGAAACATCTCTTTCAACTCGGGTGCCAAGCATACGGTCATGGTGATCTCCACTTCAATGAATATGTCTCGACGCCTACGGAAATCATCTTCCTCCTCCTCGCTAGCAGAATCTCCTGGTCCTTCTCCTACCGGTTCATCGAGAACATATAGAATGTTGTTGTGTTCGAGAATGTTTCTAAAACCCCTGTACCATCTGATGAAGTTGGATCCGTCGGCTTCTAATGTAGCATCCGGGCTCTTGAGGAAGTATCCGAAGTATAGTTGCGTAGTCTACAGATGTGATCGCAAAAGAGGTAAGGTTAAGTTTATAATATGTAGGTGAGTTTTAGTCCTATAATCTCATTATCAAAAACACACCACACCAAGATTATTATCCCTAAAATAATAATGGCGATGACACGACCCTCATCCACCATACTACCCCCGATCATCACGGCCGGCAGCACAACTTCAAAGGTGGACATAAAATGTCGATCATAACAACTCTATGACTCGTGCTCGATCTTTCGATCTTCCCGTGTTCCGAGGCCATACCTCTGAGTATGCTAGGCTCGCCAATCAAACTTCGAAGACCTGCGCGTGCAACATGGCTTACACCCACTGTATGCGAACGACGAGATGTGTGACACCCGATCATCACGGCCTGCCTCATAACGTAGAACTTTCTTGGTGGTGCGCAACGAGGGAGAACACAATTTTGGTATTTGTTAGGGATCATCCTATTTATGACGCTACCGTTGTATATCTAGCATATAAGCAATCAATAGGATGCACACACAACAGCACACAATAATGATGCAATGAAGTGCGATGTGACATGGTCGATGCGCCTGGACCTTCATGGCGCCATGTGCCTGGCCCCCGGCGCCCCGGCATGACTCCGAGTCTACAGAGCCCTCCATTGCCTCCGACAGTACGAGTAATATCAAAACTTACCGTAACCATGTCACATGAAATAACGCCTCTTTAAAACAAAGTTAGACGCCTCTAGCTTTATTTAGTTTTGCAAGTTTTACGTGGCATATAGGCTTATTCGTAAGAGAATCGCTTCCCTACCTACGAACTTTGTACCACAACGTCGATCGTATAATTGCATGTTTAAGCATCCCTTTCGGGCCCTCCATTGAAAATGCTTTGCCGACTAGAGAGAGAGAAACAGACACCCGCCAGCCACAGATACGGTGCAAGCCGTATGTCAGTAGTGGAACCAGTCTCGCGTAAGCGTACGCGTAAAGTCGGTCCGGGCCGCTTCATCAACTCAATACCGAAGGCATCGCAAGTGCACGCTAGAGGGTAGCAAATATAAGAAAGACGCCCTCATTCAACATGAGTTCTAACCGTACCAGCAGTACTACGCATAGATCGGCTCTGATACCACTGAAGGGGTTACGGTGCAGAAAACAATAATTTTCTAGCGAGCGAAACCCTAACTAGCCAGGATCTATCTATCTAGTACATGTGATAACGGTGGCGGAACGGGTTACATTACCTCCATGTAGACCGATAGCGGGGATTACGCTCCCGCACAAGCGTTGACGATGAAGTCGTACGTAGCCGACCTCGAGGTCGCGGAGAACTTACCGCGATGTCGGAGTCGATGACGCCGGGGTGTCGACGATGATCTGCGTCGACAGGCGTCGGGCGGAAGAAGGCAGAGCGCCAGCACCGGGGCTGGCGCGCCGGCAGCAGAGGGGGGTGGCGCGGCGGCTGTAGGGGGCGAGACGACGTCGCCCAAGCTCCTCAATAGAGTAGCCTCCGAGCACTCGCAAACATACGGAGCCTAGCGACAACTCCCGGGCATTCAGATCCAGCTGAAATCGCAGGAGTAGAACTTATCTGGAATCCCGCAGAGCAACGGCGCTCTGCGGTATGGCTTAGGTGGAGAGAGACCCCCTTCCTCAGCTCGGCGCGGCTCCAACTTGGGAACCACGGGATCGAGAGAGAAATTGGGAATTAACTGAATTTCCTATGTATTAAATCAATTAATATGCCTTGCTATATAAAGGGGGAAGGGGTGTGCCAACCCCCTTGGCTCCCCCATGTGGGACTAAAGGAAGAGAGGGGAGGGGGGGGGTTCGGCCGAACCCCCTTGGGCCTCTCCCTCTTCTAGTCCAATTCGGACTAGGGGGGAGAAGGCCCCCTTGCTTGGTGCGCCACCCCCTCATGGGCCCTCTTTGGGCCCATTTAGGTGGGAGCCCCTTTTTTTCCTTTATTTAATTAATATTAAATTAATATAAAAATCCCATTAATTCATAATTAATATATTTATATATAATTCAATATCCCATGACTCCGAAACTATTTCGGAACCACCCGAACAACTTTCGGACATTCTCGGAACCCTTCCATAGCTCCCCGGAACTCCTTCCGGACCACCGGAACTCTTTCCGGATCATTTCTTTCTCTCCAATAAAAACCTATAAAATTCCAGAACCTATCTCCTAGCGTCGCTAAGACCTTAAGTTTGTTACGCTACGGTTCGGGAACACTCCAGACATGGTCGAGACACTCCGCTCACCAATGATCGTCAGGGATACCTGGAAATATATGACGACCCCTGTGCATTCCACGAATATCGTCGTTGAACCATAAGTATGATATTCATTCCCTTTGTCTCTGCGATACTACCTTGTCCGAGATATGATCGTAGACACACCGATGCCTTTGCTGTATCTCGTTACCGACGAAGGTTATTAACTCGTCTGCGATATTACATCTCCATGACCTAGTCATAAGCTGCGCAGCTATATAGATGCAATATCACCGAGTGGGCCCAGAGTATCTTTCCATTACAAGAATGAACAAATCCCGCTCTTGATCCTTACGTCTCGATGCTCTTTCGGAATACCCAAGATGGACACCGTTATTGTCATGCTATATAAGACACAACGTTTGATGCTCTCAAAGCACTCCTACGAAGCAACAATAAGTACGGTCTCACGGTCTAAGGAATAAGCTATCATACTCTTATCTATTGCAAATGACAAACATCGTAATACGATCTTATTGCAATACTTTGCGTATGTCCACCACCTTATTCAACTAACAAGATGACCCCATTGTCAACCGACGTCATTGTCCTTGATCGGGAATCTCGATCAACTGTTGCCCAATGGACTAGCTCATATAGAGGCTTGCTAGGGACCTGGTTGTCTATGTATCACACGTGTATTAATAATTCCGATTAATACAGTTATAGCATAATACACAAAACTATTATAAACTTATGAGATAATGCAATAAATACTACTTATTTATTTGCCTCTAGGGCATATCTCCTTCACAAACAATCTTTGCATGGGAACAATTAACATTCTCAAACTTTAATTGCACATTCAGTCAATATAATTACCGGACTATTATTGCATGAACCTCGTTTGAGCACCAAAAGCCCCTCAAAATTTAGAAAACCAGACCATAAATCCAGCTGCATGAGATAACTTTGATCATTGATGAAAAATTCTCTGCTGAAGATACTCGATGTTCTAAAAAGAAGGAGCAAACTTCATGTATGTTCATTCATTAATTTACCTCTTTAAACAAAAAGTAAGTTAAATCCTGGCAATTCAATCTGCTAAGAACCAATTTAATATGGCCCGGAAAGGTAGACATGAATAAACATCCTACATAAACACTTCTTTTTTTGCGGGGGTAAAGAAACACTCACCGACAACAGTTTACAAACTTGCTAATAAAAATGATCTGTATCTAGCTAGGATAGCAAATGAATAAAGGTACAACATGCAACAAAATCAGTAGCAGCTTCTGAAGGCCTCTTATTAGCAAGGCAGCACAAACATAGTGGTACACTTAAATAAGCATCAGAAGAAACTTTCCCATTTGCACAATCATAAAATGAACATACCAGATGGGAATGGATGAGCATAGAAGATAAATTCCACCACCGCTGCTCGCAACATGGAGGTGCCATCAAAGTTGGAAGGATGGTGTAGAGCACGACCTTCACAGTGTCATGTTTGGCTCGCTCAGCTCGCCGGTGGACTGCGAAGATGGTGAATGAGTCCAGTAGAGCTGCAGCAAGATCTTTTACTTTTATACTCTACAAGATACAAAACAACAAACACGTTTACTTTAAAATCCTCTTTAGACCACAACTGAAGCACTAAATAAGTAGATATAAGCAAACATGGACTTAGCACTGGATACTGTATATGGACACAAACGGATCCTAATGAACAAGAAATTTTCTTGTATTTGAGCCTTCAATTATATTTGGTTATTTGTATAAAAAGATTGAGGTCGTAGCCTCATGGCAGCAACATTGTTATATAGAAGCGGATACAGATTTGTATTACTCCATTTTATCAAATCTAATTCTGTCATGTAAAAACAAATTGAGTGAATGAAGGCCAATGGCCCTCGGTAGCTTTGCAACCTAATTACATATCCAGAGTGCTTTGGAGGGGAGGGGTACAACAACATACCAAGTACAGTCTGCTGCAATCTGCACAAAGTTGAAGATGACCTTTGGATTTATCCAGAGCAACATGCAGTGAACACAGTGCCTGTATGCCAGGCTTGCTTCTGGGTCTTGATGCTTCGATGAATGGGAAAATTGCGAAGAGTTTAGATACTACGGGATGAAATACTCTGCACATTCCAGCATGTAACTGCATAAAGAAAACAAAATTAAGACCAACAGTACACATACGGAAAAAAGTATAGATAGTGTTGAACCAACTTCTTATATACTATGCTTTATACAGTACAAAATCTGTTAAATGTCCCTACAAAATCCTATAGAAGCCACAGCTGCTGCTAAAACAATTAATAAGCTTTGAGTTAACAGGAGAGACCCAGATAGTAGATCTCATTAACAGACTAAACTTGCTTTTAATATCTATTTACAAATAAAATACAGATTAATAGCATGAACAATACTTTATTGCCATTAGGATAAAACCACAGTTAAGATAATACCTTTGCATCATTAGCCAGAAAAGGACACTCCTCGGCCTCCATTGCGTCCATGCTTGACTATATCGTCAGCTCCAACATCTGATTGCAGGATTCAGAACGAGAGAACAAATCAGATCGAATATCACCCTCAACATTGCGCGCATTTCAGACCAGCGAAAACAACAGGCTCGTACTTGAGAGGATGGGACCTAACAACCTTCCCGGCGTTTGTACAACAGGAAGAGATGGGAATGGTAAGAAATCTACCCACTGCACGACTACAACATTGTTTTCTCCACGAAGCACCTTCCAAAATACTACAACACTGAGTGCTATGTTTCCATACTAAAACCGAGATTTGCAGCTCCTGGAGCCCGTGATTTTGACCAAGCTCGCCTCCTGTGAACAAATAAAATGGAATTTAAAGCAGATGTCGGTAGCTTGCTCTCAACTCTCAAGTATCTCTCAACTTCATCATATACATAGAATTTAAAGCAGTTTTCTCAAGAGTGGGCAAGGCCCAAGATAAGGAGTGCTCTGAAACATCATTTTCAGTCCCTATTTGAATCCAGAGAGAGGGAGCCCCGGATAATTGGGAGAGGAGAGGAGGTGCGGGACGACCTAGGAGAGGAGTGGAGAGGAGATGCGGGGACTACCTGGGAAATAATTGCGCAAGCTAGCTCCTGGCATGATGCAATGGAGGCCGACGGGCTGCTGCCTGCTGTTCGTCGCCCTCCTCCACAGATCGGGGCCATCCGGCCAAACAAGGCTCCTCGGGGGCATCCCCTCCTGTAGAGAGCTGAGCACGAAGGAGAGCGTCGCGATGTCGCGAGCTAAGCGCCCCCCACAGATGCATCTCCTGCGGAGACCTAAGGACGGGGGAGAGGCGGGGCCTCGCGGCGGCGCGAGTTAAGCGAGAGAGACAACCACGACGGGCGGCCGTGCCGGTGCCATGGTGCGGTCACGAGAGGGGCGGCGGTGGACGAGCTGGGGAGGAGCGGGGCGAGGAGAGGCGGCTCGCGGGAGGAGCAGGGCGAGGAGGAGAAAGGGGATTGGGGAGGAGGGGGCGATTGGCTGCTAGGGTTTCACCCGGGCGCGGGTTTGCCTCGCTGGTCGCTGCGGGGCGCAGGCAAAAGGAGAGCGACGCGGACGGGCAGGCTTGCCCACTGACTGGTGGAACCTGGACCCACCCGTCATCCACCCTGGGCAGAACCTCTGTTCATGCGAAACGAGTGAAACCACAGTTAAGATAATACCTTTGCATCATTAGCCAGAAAAGGACACTCCTCGGCCTCCATTGCGTCCATGCTTGACTATATCGTCAGCTCCAACATCTGATTGCAGGATTCAGAACGAGAGAACAAATCAGATCGAATATCACCCTCAACATTGCGCGCATTTCAGACCAGCGAAAACAACAGGCTCGTACTTGAGAGGATGGGACCTAACAACCTTCCCGACGTTTGTACGACAGGAAGAGATGGGAATGGTAAGAAATCTACCCACTGCAAGACTACAACACTGTTTGCTCCACGAAGCACCTTCCGAAATACTACAACACTGAGTGCTATGTTTCCATACTAAAACTGAGATTTGCAGCTCCTGGAGCCCGTGATTTTGACCAAGCTCGCCTCCTGTGAACAAATAAAATGGAATTTAACGCAGATGTCAGTAGCTTTCTCTCAACTCTAAAGTATCTCTCAACTGCATCATATACATAGAATTTAAAGCAGTTTTCTCAAGAGTGGGCAAGGCCACAAGATAAGGAGTGCTCTGAAACATCATTTTCAGTCCCTATTTGAATCCAGAGAGAGGGATCCCCGGATAATTGGGAGAGGAGAGGAGGTGCGGGACGACCTAGGAGAGGAGTGGAGAGGAGATGCGGGGACTACCTGGGAAATAATTGCGCAAACTAGCTCCTGGCATGATGCAATGGAGGCCGACGGGCTGCTGCCTGCTGTTCGTCGCCCTCCTCCACAAATCGGGGCCATTCGGCCAAACAAGGCTCCTCGAGGGCGTCCCCTCCTGTAGAGAGCTGAGCACGAAGGAGAGGCGGAGCGTCGCGATGGCGTGAGCTAAGCGCCCCCCCACAGATGCATCTCCTGCGGAGAGCTAAGGACTGGGGAGAGGCGGGGCCTCACGGCGGCGCGAGTTAAGCGAGAGAGACGACCACGACGGGTGGCCGTGCTAGCGCCATGGTGCGGTCACGAGAGGGGCGGCGGTGGACGAGCTGGGGAGGAGCGGGGCGAGGAGAGGCGGCTCGCGGGAGGATCAGGGCGAGGAGGAGAAAGGGGATTGGGGAGGAGGGGGCGATTGGCTGCTAGGGTTTCACCCGGGCGCGGGTTTTGCCTCGATGGTCGCTGCGGGGCGCAGGCAAAAGGAGAGCGACGCGGACGGGCAGGCTCGCCCACTGACTGGTGGAACCTGGACCCACCCGTCATGCACCCTGGACAGAACCTCTGTTCATGTGAAACGAGTGAAAAAAGTTTTGACCGCATCCGACGGCTGTAGTGAAAAGTGGGGGGCAAAGTTACTATTCCTAAGGTTGATCGGACGGTCCAGAATAGCCAGGAGGGGCAAATGCTGTGAGGAGGAGGGTAGGCTCTCAACCTTTATAGTAGTAATTGGCTTCAGGTGTGCCTCGTGTGAAGTCAACACTGTACCATGTTAGAAAGAGAAAGATACGGTTTTTACTTCCTCAGTTTCTATAGTACGTTTGACGCAAGCTATTTAAATATGGTAAATCATTATATTATGAAACGAGAGGGACTATATAGAAGAGGAAGTGTTGATTTTGTTTTGCATGGAACAATGGTACTTTTAAATACAAAATTAACCCTTTGCGAGAAACATTAAAAAAATTCTAGAGGAATTCAAACAACTTCTTCGGTGTCGTCTATGCCTCGTGATCCGGTAGCGATAGATCTAGGTATTTTTTCTAGAAGGATTCTCTGTCTGGCGGAGACGCTCGACGGAGCTCGGTATCAGGGTGGTGGCCTAGTGGTGTCGGCCAACGTGATCATGCGTGCGCCGGCCCGGTTGTGCGGTGATGGTGCAAGGTGGAGGATCTCTCACGCATGGTGGCAACTAGTGTAGTGGCTTGCTGGTGGAGTCGCAGCAGACGTTGAAACAGACAACCAAACCTAGTTTGTTCGAGCTGGATCTAGTTGGGTTGGTCACACGCGACTCGCTGCACGACGCAGCTGATGGAGAGTAGTCATGCGTGGGTTGGTCCCAAGCAGGAGATTGTCGCCTATGCTGGCGTTGGGGCAGTGGGGTATAATTTAGTGTGGAGTTGTATCCCGGAGGTCGTGCTCTCGGTTATTGCAATGAGAGGTTTCATGCCACGAACCGATGTTGGTGCTTCTTCGTCGGCATGTAGATTCGATGGGTGGGTATTCGGTGGGCTTATCAACGTTGGTGCACATGTGTATGAGGTGTGCTGAGAGTTTTCGTGAAAGACGATGTCTCGATTTTGTCGTGACTATTGATGGGGCTATCATCGAACTCCTTGGGGGGGGGGGGGTCACTTCATTGCCCAGGGGATACCATGATCTTATGTGATCGTGCGATGGCGTCATCTTGGTGTCGTATTCTCTCTTGGGGGGTTCGTCTTTGGATTTGGACATATGCAAGCGGGACAAGTAGAATGCCAATGTGTTCGCAATGAGACTTGTGTGGCAACGATGGGGGGATGAGCAATGTTAGAGAGGCGGTAATGGTTGAGGTATAGGGCTCTTCCTAGAGGGGATCGCAGGCATAAAACTAGTCTTAGTAGAGCCTACTAGGGACCTGGTTGTTTACATATCACACGTGTATTAATGTTTCCACTTAATACATTTATAGCATGACACAAAAATATATTATGAACAAACGAGATATGATAAATAAATCACTTTATTAATTGCCTCTAGGGCATATCTCCTTCACTTCCGCTGTCGTGTCTCGAGTGACGGACACGGGGGATGCGAGGCACCCCCTTTGTAGATTCGGTAGGGGCACGAAGGAGGCTCGAGACGTCCTCCTCGGGGGACGATCGCCGGCAAGCTATCACTCTCTCTCCGATCTCGACGTGGTATGCAAACAAGTAAAGCACACATCGATCTACCCAGCTTCAGGCCGCCCGAAGGCTAATAGCCCTACTCCTGCATATCTGGATAGATGGATGAATTAGTGTGGCTACAATGGAATCTTCGGCGAGGTACCCGACAGTGTTCTCGGCTAAAGGAAGAGGAAGGGCAGATCCTTGCCCGAAGGAGATCACCTCCCTTCTCTTCCCTGCTCTAGCCTATCTCTGGGGTGTTCTTGCTCGGTGGATGTTGTAACGCCCCGGGATTTTCCCAAATTAGTTTTGTGTGTTTTTCTTTTTGCATCAACATGTCATTGCATTGTCACCTCTTTTATTTAAATTTTTGCATTCATTTCAAATTATACTTTTCAATTTAAATGCAATCCAAAAAAAAGGTGTTGTTTCAAATCTTTTCAAATATTCAAACTAGTGAATTAATTTATCTATTTTCAAACTAGAAATATTTGCTAAAGTTTTTATATTATTTCTTTTTCTATTTTCTTCAAAACATAAAAAATAGAAAAGAATAAACACAAAAGAAATAAAAAAGCAGAAGGAAAAAACCCTAAAAGGGCCGAAGCCCACCTCCAACCCAACTCCTCCTCAGGCCCAGCCCATCCCCTCCTCCCTTCTCCTTCCTACGGTCACACACAGGAGGCACGCACATGGCGTGACGCCATGGCCCCCACTCCTTCCCACCTGCTCCCCTCTCCCTTTAAGCCTCCCCCCGAGCCCCCTAGAAACTCCAACCCTAGCCTCTCCCGCTCCTCGCGCCGCCGCCTTCTTCTTCCCTCAATCCCCTCTGTTTTCTCCACCAACTATTGCCACGGGAGGCCCTCAACGTCGCGCCGCTGCTCCGTTGCCGTCGAAGGAGCGCCTTCAATACCAGAAGCTCCGCCTCGACTTTGTCGTCGTCCGAACCAAAGCAATCGAGCCAGAAAGGACCCAACGCGACGAGCTCGTCCCCGCCTTCTTCAACATTGCAAAGTTCCGCCACCACGATTCCCGCGACCGTGTCCTCCTCGAGCACGAACGACTACATCCACAGCCTCCCGATGAGCCTCCGATTCCATTCCCATCGTCCCTGTCTCGAATTAGTGTTGTAGGAGACGCAACCTTGCCTCCCGCTTCTTCCTATGTCCGTCCACCATGAACGCATCTGCGAGCTCTTGCTCAAGCTGCTGCCCAGATGCTCAGGTCTCTCCTGGCGCACGCGCACACAATCCAGTGCCTTTCAGCACCCTCTCCTCCCCCAGCGTCGCCGTCAACTGCTCATGGCTGACCGCTTCGCTGTATGTCGCCATTGTTGTCTTGTAGTCTGAAGCCTTTTTGTGTTATGGAGTGCAGTTAACCTCGGAGGTTAACATCTTATCATGACGGGTTCGATTCCAGTCACCAGATCCGATCCAGTCCAATGGATACGCCTCCGCCCGGCATCAAGGAGATCAGGAGATCAAATCTCACCGAAGCCATTCTTTTTGATCTCCTTTTTGTGTTCTGGAGACCGAAAATTCAGTTGACGCATTCGATACGCTTCATGTTTTGTCCGTGTCCATACTTAGCAACAACCTCAATTCGGCCCAGTGGCTAGCGCAGCCATTTCTCCCCCTGCGCGAGATCGCGAGTTCAATTCACCTCGTGCCCGACGAATAAAAGCCCATTTTTTCCCTTTGCCCTTCCGCTGACAGGTGGGTCCCCCCTGTCATTGACTCTTAGAGAGAGAGGCGTTGTAATCTTTCCCCGAGCCCCCTATGCTCTCTGGTTTCTCACTTAAGTCCCCACAGACACTTTTCCATCAAGAAAAGGCCCTGTAAATTACAGAAACAACCCCTAAACTTGTTTTGCTAATAACTTTTAATTTATAACTCCAAATGAAATAATCTTTATATGTTTATTTATTAGAAAAATGCAATGAACATTAATATGACATTCTTATGCCATTTTGCAACTTTTATTTTCATTGCTTAGTGTAGTTTGATAATTGCACCAAAATAATAACTATGGAATGTGTTAGGCATTTATTTAATTATTACCCTATTCCATTTAATTTGACTAGATCATCTATGCCATGTCTTGTCATGTTAATGAACATTTAATTTGATGTGTAAATAAATACCTTGAACCTAAATATTAATTGTCGGGATTGCATTCCCGCTTAATTTGGATTGCATCTCCATGACATTCATCATTCTCATGATCATGCTGGATCTTTTGTCATTGTTGTAAGATGCATCTTATTCGCTTTCCAGTATTTGTTGCTTGTTCGCGGATAAGACGTTGAGATGTGTCAGCAACGACAAGATCTTCTTACATGCGGGATTCCAGGCAAGCAAAGTTTGCTTGTTTACCTATACATTGTCTTTCATACTTGCTTTTGATCTCTGCTACCCGAGTATTCGATTCTTTATCGCGATCCCATCACATGTTATCCTGCAGCCCATACAGCTTTATCCCCCACAACCTATTACCTGATGCATATTTATCTGTTGGCCTTGCGAGTCGTAGCGCATACTTAGAGTTGGTTGTGCGAGTCGTCTGTTGATCTTTTATTTCACATGCTTACTATGATAGATTATTCTAGCTTAATAAAATGTTGTCTTATATTGGGGTATTATAATTAAAAGATAAGGCACCGGCGGAAGGCCTTGCGAGGTGCTTTGTTCTGCTAAGTGTCGACCTAGGAACTCAGTTCTTGTCCCCGAATCCAATTTTGAGGGCACAAACCACTTGTGGGTGGCCCAATGGAGCCCCCCCTCGACTTTGACTGGAACTTCAACTTGTCCGGGAGCCGCACCTAGTTCGGGTTTTCCATTTGTCTCATATGCATCGATACTAGTGTAGTATTTTACTTTGGCGGTGTGCCTTGTTACATGCATATAGGGCGTTGCCTGTTGGTGCAGAGGGATGTGTCCTGCGAAAATCCGCACCCTTTTGGCCAGGACCAGCATAGCTCCCGTGGGTTGATCATACGAGTATGGGTACAGTAGTGCACCCTTGCAGGGTATAATCTTATCGATGAGCCGTGTCCACGGTTATGGACGACTTGGTGATGATGCTGGCTAATAAGATCATAGACAACTTACACATAATCATTGTTAATTACATGACTAGTAACATATAATTACTTTCACAATAAATGGTAACTGAAAGAGCATGTGCCCTCATGTATGGGTTTGGTAATTAATGACAATCCCTAAGGACTAATGTGTGTTTTGAGCATATTGCAAGTATGACTTGAAGTTGTCAAGCCATCACCTATATGAAGAAAGATGGTATCTTCCATGAGCTTGCAACAAGAAGACCAATTCATATAGCTCATGGAGGATGATGTCATGCTATGATCTTCATCAAGGTTGACTAGTGCAAGACCAAGGGAAGCTGTCGGAGACATGAAGACGAAGCTAAGCGAGACTCTCCCATGATGGAGTATGGGGGAGTATATGGAGGAGTCTTCATCAAGCATGTGCTAGCAAGCGCAATCAAGAAAGGTGGTCCACTTGAAGAGATCAAGATCGTCATCATCTAGCTCAAGTGGATTGCTCAAGGCAAAGGTATGATCTTGATAGGGCTATAGGATAGATAGGCGTACTATCAAGAGGGGCTCTCGAGTGAATAACTTGATCGTATCTCTGTGAAGAGCTCAAACCTTTGCATGCTTGGCATATCATCTTTCTTGGTTCTTATTTGGCTTTTCTCCTTGTTGGTTTTTGGTTCTTGTCGTGATCTTCATAACAAGACCAAGTTCTTCGAAAACGGTTTTAGTTTGGAAAACTCGTTGCGTTTTCGGTGTGGAAATATTACCGGTTCAACCTTGAGGAAAGTTCCACACCTTCACATGTGTGGGGACTTTGCTCTATTTATGGTTTTGGTAGCCCTCTCCTTGTCAGTGCCTTTCCAACGGAGTTGGTCTCAAATCATTCGGAGTTTATTTGCAAAAGATATTTCAGATATGTTGTTTCTGCAGTTTTTTTTAAGGGTCGGAAATGTCCGGACCTTGCTCGGTGATTTCCGGTGCTCAGAGATTTCCAAGCCCCAGTCCGGAGATCTCCGAGCGACGGAAGATTTTTGCTAAGTCCAGAACTCAATTGCGTACTGACTCAGTTCAGTTTTCCATCGGATTTTCTACCGGAGATTTCCGGGGTCCGGAAATCTCCGGCCCTGGTTCGGATATTTCCGGTCTCAAGTTGCAGTTTTTCGCCAAGTCTTATTTTCCTTCAGCACTGATCTTTTCTCAGCTCGCGTCGGAATTCCTACCGGAGATTTCCGGGGTCCGGAAATCTCCAGCCCTCAGTCCGGAAATTTCCGGACTGGATATTCCCAACGGCTAGAATTCAGGGAGGGGCTATAAATACCCCTCCCCTTCTTCTTCCTTGGGCTGACGACTTTCCAGTCTCTCTCTTGCCATTGTTGAGCTTGGGAAAGCTTGCCCCCTCTCAAATCGTCCCATGATTCTTGCATATCTTTGAGGGAAAAGAGAGAGGAGATCTAGATCTACAATTCTACCAATCCATCTCTCCTCTAAGTGAGGGGAACATAGTGGATCTAGATCTTTGAGTTCCTTTGTGGTTCTCCCCCTTTGTTCTTGCTCTCTCTTATCCCCCCATAAGCATTAGTTGCTTGTGGTGGGATTTGGGAGTGTAGAATTTGTCTCCTTTGTGGTTTCTTGGTTCTTTCTCTCTTATTCCCCCATAAGCATTTGTTGCTTTGTTGGAATTTGAGAGTGAAGGACTTGAGCACTTTGTGTGTTCTTGCCATTGCATCTTGCATCGGTTTGAGCCCTCCACGAGGATTCGTGGTGGTGAAATTCGTGAGCTTGTTACTCTTGGGTCTTGGACCCTAGACGCCTTAGTGGCCGCCTTTGTGGCATAGGACCTTTTGTGGTCAAGGCCTTTGTGGCTAGTTGGGACCTTTGTGGTCAAGACCTCTTGTGGTCATTTGGGAGCCCCCAATTCGGTTGTGGGTGTGTGCCCCAAGGTTGTTGTACGGGATTGTTCTCCGCCCCAAAGGAGTTCATAGTGGAAGGTGGACTCGGACCTTTGTGGTCGAGTTCATCGGAGAAGAAGGTGAAGCCTTTGTGGCGTTGAGCAAACCTGTTGTGGTTGCTCACACCTCTCCAACGAGACGTACACCTTTTGTGGTGGAACTCGGGAATACATCATCGTCTCCGCATGCCTCGGTTATCCCTATACCCGAGCTTTTTACTTATGCACTTTAATTTGTGATAGCCATCGTGCTTGAAGTTCTTTACCTTGCTATCCTTTTGTTGTTTGTCTTGCATAGCTTAAGTTGTTGGTGCACATAGGTGAACCTAGTATATTTAGGTTGTGTCATTGATAAGTTAAACACTAAGTTTTATTCCGCATTTATCAAGCCTAAATTGTAAAAAGTGCTCCTCGCCTATTCACCCCCCCCTCTAGGCGACGTCTTTCCTTTCAATTGGTATCAGAGCCAGGTTATCTCATAATTAGGCTTTACCGCCTAGAGATAAAGATGTCGTTTAGAGAATTAGTGCACAATCCCACTTATATATTCGATGGCACTAATTATGATGTTTGGAAAATTCGCATGCTTAATATCTTTAGGGACATGGATCCTAATTTAGAGAGAATTGTAGATATGGGTTTTTCTCCTCCAAAGGATTCCCAAGAATTATCTTTAGAGGATGAGAAAAACTCTTATCTCGATACTCTAGCTTGTAATGGTCTTATCTATGTTTTGAGCGATGTAGTTCTTGCGTCAATCATGCCTTGTCGGAACGCTCATGAATTATGGACCAAGCTTGAAGATATATATGATGTGTCCAACACTACCAAGGATGATTGTCCTCCTTCCACCTCCAACCGGGATGAGCTCACGTCTTCTTCCACTTCACCAACATGTGGCTTGCCACAAGGTAATGATATGGTGAGTGGCGATAGAGATTGCATTATTGATGGTGAATCTACTATTGATCATATTTCTCACCCATCTTATTGCAATGCTCTATCTTTGGACTTAAACTCCTCTAGCACCATAAATGCCTTACATGCTAGTGTCTATAGTCCTTGCATATCATGTAGTAGTTGCTTAACTCATGATGATATGCTTTCCTTGTCTTGTTGCCATGATAAAAATGTTTCTATTTCCTCTAGTACTTGTTTGACTAACAATGTAGAGGAATCCAAACAATTGTTGGAACAAGACATGGACCTCAATGGTGCTTCAAGTAATTCTTCATCTTCTTCATCCATTACTCACTCTTGCCTTATGGCTAAGGAGTCTAAGGTATCTCGTGTGAGTTTTCCCGAATTGCTTCCTCATACTTGGTTGAGGGGGTTAATCCGGTGTTAGTTGTAGTTGGTTACATATGCGCTCTCTTATCTCTCTCTAATTAGACAGAAGTTGTAGCGTGTCTCTATTAGGTTACTTGTGCTGCTGCCAAAAGTCCACCTACCCCATATTTTGGGAGATGGTGCAGAAAGTAGGCAGGTTGGTTTTGCTTGCCAGGGAGTGCCCTGACCCTAATTTGGGTTGTGATTTATGTGCAGTTAACAGGTTTGAAGTCTGATGACGTTAGCTTGGGAATCCCTCCGGCTTGGCTGGGCAGGGATATGGCGCCATCTCTTATCTTCAAGACACTTAGTCCAATTTGTATCTTATCCGTAGTCGGATACTAATTTGCTTCCACTGTCATTTGAATATTTGTAATGTATCATTTGTATCTTGACTCGCTCGAGTCGTTGTTGTATATATCTTCTGTTATTGTTGTGGATGTATCGGAAATGTTGTAATGTTATTACAATTCCACCCACATAATGTGCATGTTTCGGCGTACACGTTATGTCTGGTGGGCGACCTAAAACCGTTATTATGCGGATTTCGGCGGGATCGCTTAAATCTACATAGTGCCATTTTTCGGGCGTCACAAAGTTGTATCAGAGCCTTGGTTTCGATCTCGTTGTTGTTTCGATACAATTGGTTATCGAAGTAGCAGGTCCGCAAAAAACTGTAGGATAACCTCGCTAACGGTCGTTGTTTCTAGAGTGTCTAAACTATTTGACTAAATTTATTTTGAAAAGATCTCAATAGGATTCTTGTTTATTCCTTACCTTGATTCAACTTCCCCTCTTATCTTAATTGTTTCGGAGTCTCTTTTCTTATCCAAACTTTCAAAGTTTATGATCCTATGTGTGGGTGGATGATCTCTTACCTTTTATCCTATTAGGTTCGATCTTCTGGAATGTTCATCGACGTGATCAAAATTTCTTGTTAGTGGTGTCGAGAATTTCGAGTTGGAGCAACAATACCTTGTTAGTGGTGTCGAGAAGTTCATCACGGAGCCGGAAGACTCGATAGTTACCCCTCTCTTCTTGTGGCCTCGGCGTGGATCGCGGGACGCGATCCCTTGTTAGTGGTGTCGATTGTAACGCCCCGGGATTTTCCCAACTTAGTTTTGTGTGTTTTTCTCTTTGCATCAACATGTCATTGTATTGTCACCTCTTTTATTTAAATTTTTGCATTCAATTCAAATTTCACTTTTCAATTTAAATGCAATCCAAATAAATTAAAAGGTGTTGTTTCAAATCTTTTCAAATATTCAAACTAGTGAATTAATTTATCTATTTTCAAACTAGAAATATTTTCTAAAGTTTATATATTATTTTCTTTTTCTATTTTCTTCAAAACAAAAAAAACACAAAATAATAAACACAAAAGAAATAAAAAAGCAGAAGGAAAAAAGCCTAAAAGGGCCGAAGCCCACCTCCAACCCAACTCCTCCTAAGGCCCAGCCCATCCCCTCCTCCCTTCTCCTTCGTACGGTCACACAGAGGAGGCACGCACATGGCGTGACGCCATGGCCCCCACTCCTTCCCACCTGCTCCCCTCTCCCTTTAAGCCTCCCCCCAAGCCCCCTAGAAACTCTAACCCTAGCCTCTCTCCCTCCTCACGCCGCCGCCTTCTTCTTCCCTCGATCCCCTCTGTTTTCTCCACCAAATATTGCCACCGGAGGCCCTCAACGTCGCGCCGCTGCTCCGTTGCCGTCAAAGGAGCGCCTTCAAGCCCAGAAGCTCCGCCTCGACTTTTGTCGTTGTCCTAACCGAAGCAATCGAGCCAGAAAGGACCCAGCGCGACGAGCTCGTCCCCGCCTTCTTCAACATTGCAAAGTTCCGCCACCACGATTCCGGCGACCGTGTCCTCCCTGAGCATGAACGACTACGTCCAGAGCCTCCCGGTGAGCCTCCGATTCCATTACCATCGTCCCTGTCTCGAATTAGTACTGTAGGAGACACAACTTTGCCTCCCGTTTCCTATGTCTGTCCACCATGAACGCATCTACGAGCTCTTGCTCAAGCTGATGCCCCAGATGCTCAGGTCTCTCCTGGTGCACACGCACACAATCCAGTGCATTTCAGCACCCTCTCCTCCCCCAGCGTCCCCGTCAACTGCTCATGGCCGACCGCTTCGCTGTATGTCGCCATCGTTGTCTTGTAATCTGAAGCCTTTTTGTGTTCTGGAGTGCAGTTAACCTCGGATGTTAACATCTTATCATGACAGGTTCGATTCCAGTCACCAGTTCCGATCCAGTCCAGTGGACGCGCCTCTCGTCCGGCATCAAGGAGATCAGGAGATCAAATCTCACCAAAGCCATTCCTTTTCATCTCCTTTTTGTGTTCTGGAGTCCGAAACCTGAACCTTTTCTGCTGAAATTCAGTAGACGCATTCGGTACGCTTCATCTCCTGTGCGTGTACATACTTAGCAACAACCTCAATTAGGCCCAGTGGCTAGCGCAGCCATCCTCCTTTTCGCGAGATCGCGAGTTCTATTCCCCTCGGGCGCGTGGAAGCCCATATTTTCCCCTTTGCCCTCCCGCTGACAGGTGGGTCCCTCCTGTCATTGACTCCCAGAGAGAGAGGCTTTGTAATCTTTCCCCGAGCCCCCTGTGCTCTCTGGTTTCTCACTTAAGTCCCCACCGACACTTTTCCATCACGAACAGGTCCCTGTAAATTACAGAAACACCCCCCCTAAACTTGTTTTGCTAATAACTTTTAATCGATAACTCCAAATGAAATAATCTTTATATGTTTATTTATCAGAAAAATGCAATGAACGTCAATATGAAATTCTTATGCCATTTTGAAACTTTTATTTTCTGCTTAGTGTAGTTTGATAATTGCACCTAAATAATAAATATGGAATGTGTTAGGCATTTATTTAATTATTGCCCTATTCCATTTAATTTGACTAGATTATCTATGCCATGTCTTGCCATGTTAATGAAAATTTAATTTGATGTGTAAATAAATAACTTGAACCTAAATATTAATTGTCGGGATTGCATTCCCGCTTAATTTGGATTAAGTGCATCTCATATTGCATCTTGCCATGACATTCATCATTCTCATGATCATGCTGGATCTTTTGCCGTTGTTGTAAGATGCATATTTTATGTTTTCCAGTGTTTGTTGCTTCTTCACGGATAAGACGTTGAGATGTGTGAGCAACGACAAGATCTTCTTCCATGCGGGATTCTAGGCAAGCAAAGTTTGCTTGTTTACCTATACATTGTCTTTCATACTTGTCGTTGATCTCTGCTACCCTAGTATTCGATTCTTTATCGCGATCCCATCACATGTTATCCTGCAGCCCATACAACTTTATCCCCCCACAACCTATAACCTGTTGCATGTTTATCTGTTGGCCTTGCGAGTCGTAGAGCATGCTTAGAGTTGGTTGTGCGAGTCGTTTGTTGGTCTTTTCACATGCTTACAATGATAGATTATTCTACGTTAATAAAATGTTGTCTTATGTTGCGGTATTATAATTAAAAGATAAGGCACCGGCGGAAGGCCTTGCGAGGTGCTTTATTCTGCTAAGTGTCGACCTTGGAACTCAGTTCTTGTCCTCGGATCCAATTTGAGCGCACAAACCACTTGTGGGTGGCCCAATGGAGCCCCCCTCGACTTTGAGTGGAACTTCAACTTGTCCGAGAGCCGCACCTTGTTCGCGTTTTCCATTTGTCTCATATGCATCGATACTAGTGTAGTATTTTACCTCGGCGGTGTGCCTTGTTACATGCATATAGGGCGCGGCCTGTTGGTGCGGAGGGGTGTGTCCTGCGGGAATCCGCACCCTTTTGGCCGGGACTGGCATAGCTCCCGTGGCTGCTTGGACTTGTTGCTGTGAAGGAAAAGGGTTGGGTTGAGAGGCCCTAATGTTTTTGACTGGGTTGATCATACAAGTATGGGTACAATAGTGCACCCCTGTAGGGTATAATCTTATCGATGAGCCGTGTCCACGGTTATGGACGACTTTGTGATGATGCTGGCTTATAAGATCATAGACAACTTACACCTAATCATTGTTAATTACATGACTAGTAACATAGAATTACTTTCGCAATAAATGGTAACTAAAACTGTTCAACGTGTGAGTTTTCCCGAATTGCTTCCTCATTCTTGGTTGAGGGGGTTAATCCGAGAATGGGTTATGATTGGTGTTAGTTGTAGTTGGTTACTTATGCACTCTCTTATCTCTCTCTAATTAGACGGAAGTTGTAGCGTGTCTCTATTAGGTTGCTAGTGCAGTCCACCTACCCCATATTTTGGGAGGTGGTGTAGAAAGTAGGCAGGTTGGTTTTGCTTGCCAGGGAGTGCCCTGACCCTTCTTTGGGTTGTGCTTTATGTGCAGTTAACAGGTTTGAAGTCTGACGACGTTAGCTTGGGAATCCCTCCGGCTTGGCTGGGCAGGGATATGGCGCCATTGCTTATCTTCAGGACTCTTAGTCCATTTTGTATCTTATCCGTAGTCGGATACTAATTTGCTTCCGCTGTCATTTGAATCTTTGTAATGTATCATTTGTATCTTGACTCGCTCGAGTCGTTGTTGTATATATCATCTATTGTTGTTGTGGATGTATCGGAACTGTTGTAATGTTATCACAATTCCACCCACATAATGCGCACGTTTCGGCGTGCTCATTATGTTTGGTGGGCGACCTTAAATCGTTATTATGCGGATTTTGGCGGGATCGCTTAAATCTACATAATACTGATTTTGGGGCGTCACAAAGTGGTATCAGAGCCTTGGTTTTGATCTCCTTGTTGTTTCGATACGATTGGTTATCGAAGTAGAGGGTCCGCAAAAAGCCTATAGGATAACCTCACTAACGGTCGTTGTTTCTAGAGTGTCTAAACTATTTGACTAGATTTATTTTGAAAAGATCTCAATAGGATTCCTGTTTATTCCTTACCTTGATTCTACTTCCCCTCTTATCTTATATGTTTTGGAGTCTCTTTTCTTATCCAAACTTTCAAAGTTTATGATCCTACGTGTGGGTGAGCGATCTCTTGCCTTTTATCCTATTAGGTTTGATCTTCGGGAATCTTCATCGACGTGATCAACTCTTATTGTTAGTGGTGTCGAGAATTTCCAGGTGGAGCAACAATCCCTTGTTATTAGTGTCGAGAAGTTCATCACGGAGCCGGAAGACTCGATAGTTACCCCTCTCTTCTTGTGGTCTCGGCGTGTATCGCGGGACGCGATCCCTTGTTAGTGGTGTCGATTGTAACGCCCCGAGATTTTCCCAAATTAGTTTTGTGTGTTTTTCTTTTTGCATCAACATGTCATTGCATTGTCACCTCTTTTATTTAAATTTTTGCATTCAATTCAAATTACACTTTTCAATTTAAATGCAATCCAAATAAATTAAAAGGTGTTGTTTCAAATCTTGTCAAATATTCAAACTAGTGAATTAATTTATCTATTTTCAAACTAGAAATATTTGCTAAAGTTTTATATTATTTTCTTTTTCTATTTTCTTCAAAACATAAAAAACAGAAAAGAATAATCACAAATAAATAAAAAAGCAGTAGGAAAAAACCCTAAAAGGGCCGAAGCCCACCTCCAACCCAACTCCTCCTCAGGCCCAACCCATCCCCTCCCCCCTTCTCCTTCGTACGGTCACACAGAGGAGGCACGCACATGGCGTGACGCCATGGCCCCCACTCCTTCCCACCTGCTCCCCTCTCTCTTCAAGCCTCCCCCCGAGCCCCCTAGAAACCCTAAGCCTAGCCTCTCTCCCTCCTCGCGCCGCCACCTTCTTCTTCCCTCGATCCCTCTGTTTTCTCCACCAAAAATTGCCACCGGAGGCCCTCAACATCGCGCCGCTGCTCCGTTGCCGTCGAAGGAGCGCCTTCAAGCCCAGAAGCTCCGCCTCGACTTTGTCATCGTCCTAACCGAAGCAATCGAGCTAGAAAGGACCCAGCGCGACGAGCTCGTCCCCGCCTTATTCAACATGGCAAAGCTCCGCCACCATGATTCCGGCGACCGTGTCCTCCTCGAGCACGAACGACTACATCCACAACCTCCCTGTGAGCCTCCGATTCCATTCCCATCGTCCCTTTCTCGAATTAGTGCTGTAGGAGACGCAACCTTGCCTCCCGCGTCTTCCTATGTCCGTCCACCATGAACGCATCTGCGAGCTCTTGCTCGAGCTGCTGCCCTAGATGCTCAGGTCTCTCCTGGCGCGCATGCACACTATCCATTGCCTTTCAGAACCCTCTCCTCCCCCAGCGTCGCCGTCAACCGCTCATGGCCGACCGCTTCGCTGTATGTCGCCATCGTTGTCTTGTAGTCTGAAGCCTTTTTGTGTTCTGGAGTGCAGTTAACCTCTGAGGTTAACATCTTATGATGAGAGGTTTGATTCCAGTCACCAGTTTCGATCCAGTCCAGTGGATGCGCCTCTCGTCCGACATCAAGGAGATCAGGAGATCAAATCTCACTGAAGCCATTCTTTTTCATCTCCTTTTTGTGTTCTGGAGTCCGAAACCTGAACCTTTTCTGCTGAAATTCAGTTGACGGATTCGGTACGCTTCATCTCCTGTCTGTGTCCATACTTAGCAACAACCTCAATTCGGCCCAGTGGCTAGCGCAGCCATCTCTCCGCCTGCGCGAGATCGCGAGTTCAATTCCCCTCGGGTGCGTGGAATAAAAGCCCATTTTTTCCCTTTGCCCTCACGCTGACTGGTGGGTCCCTCCTGTCATTGACTCCTAGAGAGAGAGGCGTTGTAATCTTCCCCGAGCCCCCTGTGCTCTCTGGTTTGTCACCTAAATAATAAATATCTGAACATTAATATGACATTCTTATGCCATTTTGCAACTTTTATTTTCATTGCTAGTGTAGTTTGATAATTGCACGTAAATAATAAATATGAAATGTGTTTGGCTTTTATTTAATTATTGCCCTATTCCATTTAATTTGACTAGATCATCTATGCCATGTCTTGCCATGTTAATGAACATTTAATTTGATGTGTAAATAAATACCTCGAACCTAAATATTAATTGTCGGGATTGCATTCCCGCTTAATTTGGAAACCCCCTAAACTTGTTTCTCACTTAAGTCCCCACAGACACTTTTCCATCAAGAACAGGTCCCTATAAATTACAGAAACACCCCCCTAAACTTGTTTTGTTAATAATTTGATGTGGAAATAAATATCTTGAACCTAAATATTAATTGTCGGGATTGCATTCCCGCTTAATTTGGAAATCCCCCTAAACTTGTTTCTCACTTAAGTCCCCACAGGCACTTTTCCATCACGAACAGGTCCCTGTAAATTACAGAAACACCCCCTATACTTGTTTTGCTAATAACTTTTAATCTATAACTCCAAATGAAATAATCTTTATATGTTTATTTATCAGAAAAATGCAATGAACATTAATATGACATTCTTATGCCATTTTGCAACTTTTATTTTCATTGCTTAGTGTAGTTTGATAATTGCACCTAAATAATAAATATGGAATGTGTTAGGCATTTAATTAATTATTGCCCTATTCCATTTAATTTGACTAGATCATCTATGCCATGTCTTGCCATGTTAATGAAAATTTAATTTGATGTGTAAATAAATACCTTGAACCTAAATATTAATGTTCAGGATTGCATTCCCGCTTAATTTGGAAATCCCCCTAAACTTGTTTCTCACTTAAGTCCCCACAGACACTTTTCCATCACGAACAGGTCCCTGTAAATTACAGAAACACCCCCCTAAACTTGTTTTGCTAATAACTTTTAATCTATAACTCCAAATGAAATAATTTTTATATGTTTATTTATCAGAAATATGCAATGAACATTAATATGACATTCTTATGGCATTTTTCAACTTTATTTTAATTGCTTAGTGTAGTTTGATAATTGCCCTATTCCATTTAATTTGACTAGATCATCTATGCCATGTCTTGCCATGTTAATGAACATTTAATTTGATGTGTGAATAAATACCTTGAACCTAAATATTAATTGTCGGGATTGCATTACCGCTTAATTTGGATCAAGTGCATCTCATATTGCATCTTGCCATGACATTCATCATTCTCATGATCATGCTGGATCTTTTGCCGTTGTTGTAAGATGCATCTTTTACGCTTTCCAGTGTTCGTTGGTTCTTCGCGGATAAGACGTTGACATGTGTGTGCAACGACAAGATCTTCTTCCATGCGGGATTCCAGGAAAGCAAAGTTTGCTTGTTTACCTATACATTGTATTTCATACTTGCCGTTGATCTCTGCTACCCTAGTATTCGATTCTTTATCGCGATCCCATCACATGTTATCCTGCAGCCGATACAACTTTATCCCCCACAACCTATTACCTGTTGCATGTTTATCTGTTGGCCTTGCGAGTCGTAGCGCATGCTTAGAGTTGGTTGTGCGAGTCGTCTGTTGGTCTTTTATTTCACATGCTTAGTATGATAGATTATTCTTTCTTAATAAAATGTTGTCTTATATTGGGGTATTATAATTAAAAGATAAGGCACCGGCGGAAGGCCTTGCGATGTGCTTTGTTCTGCTAAGTGTCGACCTTGGAACTCAGTTCTTGTCCTCGGATCCAATTTTGATCGCACTAACCACTTGTGGGTGGCCCAATGGAGCCCCCCTCGACTTTGACTGGAACTTCAACTTGTCCGGGAGCCGCACCTAGTTCGGTTTTCCATTTGACTCATATGCATCGATACTTGTGTAGTATTTTACTTTGGCGGTGTGCCTTGTTACATGCATATAAGGCGCGGCCTGTTGGTGCGGAGGGGTGTGTCCTGCTGGAGTCCGCACCCTTTTGGCCGGGACCAGCATAACTCCTGTGGCTCCTTGGACTTGTTGCGGTGAAGGAAAAGTGTTGGGTTGAGAGGCCCTAATTTTTTTGACTGGGTTGATCATACGAGTATGGGTACAATAGTGCACCCCTGCAGAATATAATCTTATCGATGAGGCGTGTTCACGGTTAGGGACGACTTGGTGATTTTGCTGGCTACTAAGATCATAGACAACTTACACCTAATCATTGTTAATTACATGAATAGTAACATAGAATTACTTTCACAATAAATGGTAACTTAAATAGTTCAACGTGTGAGTTTTCCCGAATTGCTTCCTCATACTTGGTTGAGGGGGTTAGTCCGAGAATCGGTTATGATTGGTGTTAGTTGTAGTTGGTTACTTATGCGCTCTCTTATCTCTCTCTAATTAGACGAAAGTTGTAGCGTGTCTCTATTAGGTTGCTAGTGCTGCTGCCGCTAAGTCCTCATACCCCATATTTTGGGAGATGGTGTAGATAGTAGGCAGGTTGGTTTTGCTTGCCAGGGAGTACCCTGGCCCTTCTTTGGGGTGTGATTTATGTGCAGTTAACAGGTTTGAAGTCTGACGACGTTAGCTTGGGAATCCCTCCGGCTTGGCTGGGCTGGGATATGGCGCCATTGCTTATCTTCAGGACTCTTAGTCCAATTTGTATCTTATCCGTAGTCGGATACTAATTTGCTTCCGCCGTCATTTGAATCTTTGTAATGTGTCATTTGTATCTTCACTTGCTCGAGTCGTTGTTGTATATATCTTTTGTTTTTGTTGTGGATGTATTAGAACTGTTGTAATGTTATCACAATTCCACCCACATAATGCGGATGTTTCGGCGTGCACATTATGTCTGGTGGGCGACCTAAAATCGTTATTATGCGGATTTCGGCGGGATTGCTTAAATCTACATAGTACCGATTTTGGGGCGTCACAAATGTCTTCTACCTCGTGCTCGCCGGTCTTGGGTGCTTGTTCGTCCTCTGTTGGACCTCCCCTCTTCCTCCATGCCTTGGTGCTCCTTTTATTGGGAACGGGGATGCCACGGGGGTCATGCGAGGAGCGTGAGGGGTTTTGGCGGGAGGCAACTCCGCTCCTTGGTGGAGACGGCGACGTGGCTTCTTATCCACCAAGTATCAGTCATCTGGGTTGGTGAGATCCTCTGTCCTCTCGGGAAGCCTGCAGATCAGGGCTGACACCGCGCAGGCTGTGTCCCCCGACCGCGCCTTGCTTCCCAAGTCATGTGGGGGCTTCTACCATCTTCTAGAGGATGGCAGAGACCTTATCTCCAGCTCGTACGGACTGGTACCCGGGAGGGAGCCCGGCCTCGTCGGGGACTCGCACTCTCTAGGTCTTATCCTCTTCCCGGGGTGCGGGGGACCCGGGGGTCTTTCGCACCCGGAGGCCTTGGCTGGTGCAGGGTGCCGCTAGGGATGGCGTCGAGTATTGGTCTTGTCAATCTTCATGTTGAGCCCACAGGCGGAGGACCCGCTTTGACAGCGCTAGGGGAAGCCCATGTTCCTCTTCTGCGACAGTAGCCTCTAGGCATGGTCCCGTCGGCTTCGGCTTCTGAGGCTGCCGGGGCTATGAACAAAAAGAGGTCAAAGCGGGTCCCGGTGCCTGGTCTTCTTGGAGTTAAGGTCCCCTCATCTCGGGGAATAACTGAGCCGGCCCCCTCGATTCCGGGTAACGGAAGAACCGAGGAGTCCGCCACTTGGGAAGGAGCGCGCGCTATAAAAGCGGGGGCGGGTTCCGCAGGTCCTCAGCTAACTTTCTTGACTCCCTGCCTCCCAATTCATCCAGAGCCACGGCTGCAATGGCGCCGGCAAAAAGGGGATAAGGGCATGTGCACGTTCCTCCAGTCGCGGTGGGAGGCGGACCGCCTGTCCAGGGTTGCGGCGTGCGCCGAGGTCGAGGGAGAGGAGGCCGCGTCGGTCGTGGTGGCCGTGATCGAGCCTCTTCGTGAAGATCTTCAGCACTGCCGGATGACGCATCGAGTGCTACTTAAAGAGTAGCAGCAACAGCGGTATCAACGGCGGCGGCGACTTCAGCTCCTCCGACGAGGATGAAGATGAGGAAAACTTGTCTAGCGTCAAGGTGGAGGAGAGCTCGTCGTCCTGAGGCTGCGCGAAGCCAGGAAGGAGATGTCAAAGTTCTCTTTTACCTCCTTCTTGAAGGCCTCGTCGACGTACTTCTAGAAGTAGCGCCTTCCGGGGTACGCTTGCACTCCCTAGTTGTCGGGGGTGGACCCTTTTGTTGTAAAAAAAGTAGGATCCCACTGTAATCCTTGTCCTTGTCGAAGATGAGCTTGTCCTCGTTCTGTACTCTTCGGTCTTCTACTCCGTGTGAATGAGAACATGTTTTTTTTTGCAAAACGTGTCCCCATTACTATGGTACTTGAAGCGTCAAGCAGTAGGTAGCAGGCGAGTAGTCTATAAAAGGCTCCACAGCCCCCAGCCTACTTCGCACACTTCCCCCTTCTGCTCCACTCACCTCCACCTCATCTTCCTGCGAAGCGCGAGTTGTCGAAGATGTCCGGCGACGTGGAGGCGATGTCGGAGGGAGCGGCTTGGGAGATCTCCACGGCGGAGTCATCCTTTTGGGGTGCGGCAGGCGCACCCTAGGCAGCCAAGGCATGGGCTGCTGGCCGGGAAGAGGCCTCCGGTGCTTCTGATGTCCAAGCCCTTGCCGATCTGGCGGCCATAATAGGTCATGCCGCGTAGGAAGAGGCCCGGGTGCGGGCCATCAAGAGAGCCTTTCTGACGGCCTTCTTGAAAGAGAAAACTGCCGGAAAACCGGGATTATCCCAGCCTCAAGCCAAGCTCGAGGCCATAGACCAGGTAACGACATCCCCTTGAATCTCCTTCCTTCTCCTCGGTAGCCGTCTTTGGCCCTGACTTGCCGGCATCTTTTCCCTTAGGAAGAAAACCAGACCATCGTCGAGCTGGCGAGTGGCACTGCCGCGTGCTCGGGCGTAGAGTCCCGGAGCCTCCAGCAGGCCCCCCTGCCCCTCAAGGTGCCTAAAGTTTCTGCAGGGGAGCCCCCCCTCCTCCAGGCGTCCCCGGAAGACAGAGGTTCACCCAACAGACAAACAAAACAGCAAGGACAACCATTGCACAGCCAGGGCGCCTGGGCTGGCCTTTGTAGAATAGGCTAGGTATGGGCACAAGCGGCCTTGCTTAATGTTATGCGAGAATGTAACTTCAGAAAATAAATATGAATGCAGTCCTAAGCTCAACTCCCGGGGTAGTTCCCATCTTCCCTTGCACTATGTGCCTTCAACTTTATGAGGAGTCTCCTCAGGTGTAAGTATTCTAAATGTCTGTTGTAGTAGTAATACCCCTGGAAGCACTATACCTTTCGAGGCTTTACTCCACAGCTGTAGGTACTAAGCTAGAGGGAAACTGACCATTCGCCAGGGAGGACGCCTGATCCCCGCAAAAGCTCTCATACACCGTCAAGCATGCTTAGGTTGACAGTATGTTGACTCCAAGCGAGATATTATGCCTAAGATGCAGGATGCAAATGCAAAGACTTATCTTTTTTTTCCAATTGCTTTTCTGATCTAGGCCTCTCCTTGGTATTAAGCTCCACATCTATCTCCTTTGTAGATTTCCTGTCCCGGGGAGGCGCTACACACATAGCAAAGTTTCAGTAGGAAAAGAATGGACCCTCTCTTCGTGTCGTGAAAAAGTTTATCCAAAGCAATCCGCAAGCAAGGTTGACTGTGCATTTCTGTATTTAAGTGCTTTAAAGCTTATCACTGCCCAATTCCTCCTTTTTGCGGCAGTACGACATTACTGGCTGCAGCCCGCGATGATAGGCGCTCACGCTTAACCCGTCAGCCACTGGCACACATCAGCCCCCTGCTTGCGGGTTGCTACGGAAAAACTGTTTATGACAAGAATTGAGGCTCTCGGAATTGAAAACTTATATTTATTCCTTGGCGACGATTCTTACACCCTACTACAGAACACTAGCCCCCAGGGCGTGCATAGTCGATATTAACTCTTTTGCAATTCGTGTTTGTAGTCTGGGGTAGAACTTCTAGAGATTCTCGATGTTCCAAGCATTGCCTTGCGGCCTGCTCTTATCATCCTCTAGGTAGACTGCTCCAGGCCTTAAGGTTTGTGTCACCCGATACAGACCTTCCCACTTGGATGACATCTTGTTCATGCCACCAAGGTTTTTCTTCTTCTGGACAACTAGGTCTCCTAGCTCCAATGCCCTTGCCCGCACATGGCGGCTATGATAGCGTCTGAGCACTTGTTGGTAACAAGCGGATCACAGGGATGCTCGACACCGCGCTTCTTCCAGGAAATTGATGTCATCAATTCTCCTCTCCTCTTGAGCCTCTTCATCATAGGCGAGTACCTTGGGGGATCCGTGCTTGAGTTCGGTTGGCAGGACCGCTTCTGCTCCATAGATGAGGAAG
Organism: Poa annua; assembly: GCA_026929855.1. Taxonomy (NCBI): domain Eukaryota; kingdom Viridiplantae; phylum Streptophyta; class Magnoliopsida; order Poales; family Poaceae; genus Poa; species Poa annua. The sequence continues at coordinate 102,222,375 of CM049427.1, forward strand.
AAATGTGTTTCCCCCATGACTCTGCTAGGTGTGGTCCTGAGTGACCATAGAACACTTGGTATATGCTCGATCCAGTTCTTTGTCTGAACAATGGTATTTTTTATAGAAGGATTCTATGTCTAGCGGAGACGCTCGATGAAGCTCGGTATGAGGGTGGTGGCCAAGTGGTGTCGGCCAACGTGATCATGCGGGCGCCGGGCTGGTTGTGCGGTGAGGGTGCAAGGTGGAGGATCTCTCACGCAGGGTGGCAACTAGTGTAGTGGCTTGCTGGTGGATTTGCAGCAGACATTGAAACAGACAACCAAACCTAGTTTGTTCGAGCTGGATCTAGTTGGGTTGGTCACACTCGACTCGCTGCCCGACGCAGCTGATGGAGAGTAGTCATGCGTGGGTTGGTCCCAAGCAGGAGATTGCCGCCTATGTTGGCGTTGGGGCAGTGGGGTACAGTTTAGTGTGGAGTTGTATCCCGGAGGTCGTGCTCTCGGTTATTTCAATGAGAGGTTTCATGCCACGAACCGATGTTGGGGCTTCTTCGTCGGCATGTAGATTCGATGGGTGGGTATTCAGTGGGCTTATCAACGTTGGTGCACATGTGTATGAGGTGTGCTGAGAGTTTTTGTGAAAGACGATGTCTCGATTTTGTCGTGACTATTGATGGGGCTATCATCGAACTCCTTGGGGGGGGGGGGTCACTTCATTGGCCCAAGGGATACCGTGATCTTATGTGATCGGGTGATGGCAGCATCTTGGTGTCGTATTCTCTCTTGGGGGGCTCGTCTTTGGATTTGGACATATGCAAGCGGGACAAGTAGAATGCCAATGTGTTCGCAATGAGACTTGTGTGGCAACGATGAGGGGGATGCGCAATGTTAGAGAGGCGGAAATGGTTGAGGTATAGGGATCTTCCGCCGTCGTGTCTCGAGTGACGGACACCGGGGATGCGAGGCACCCCCTTTGTAGATTCGGTAGGGGCGCGAAGGAGGCTTGAGACGTCTTCCGGGGGACGATCGCCGGCAAGCTCTCACTCTCTCTCCGATCTCGACGTGGGAGTCGGACTGCTCCAAGTCGTCATCATCCTCGCCATCATCATCAGCATATTCATTCTCGGAGTCGGACTCAGAGAGACTTGCGATGAACTCCTCGGTGTCCGCCCAGCTGGCTAGCTTGTACGCCATCTCTTGGCACATCACAATCTTGGCGGGATCAGTGTACCAGAGCGAGATAACACGAAGGGTTTTGATCACCCCCAAGTCGATGCCCTCATACCAGCTTGCCACATGCTTCATGGATTGGTCGGCACCGGCGTGGGCAGAGGAGCGCTTCCAGGCATGAAGTCGGGCCCTGGTACTCTACAGAGCGTCGGATAGCCCGAGAACGGAGGGAGGACCCGAGACACCCAGCCACAGGGCGCCATGTGCGTGAACATAAGAAGTTAGAAGCCCGGTGCCAATGGTCTTTAGCGGAATAATCCGGGCCTTCAGAGCAACAATGTGATCCTCGATGTCTCATGTTTCCGGAAGAGGACTATTCTGGGCTCTTTTCTCCCGAGCTGCAGCAATGGCAAGGGCTGATGCTTCTCTCAAATGCTTAAAGTACGCTTTAGAAAGATAAACTGTCACCGGAATAAGTCATAAGTCGGTATATGGACACAAGCAAGATAAAAGCAGAGCCGGAGGAACTAACTATTCATGTCACGGTTGATGGCAGTAAGCTTGGTCAGCTAGGTGTCGTTCTTCGACTAGAGAAGGGCCAACTCGGTTTCCGCCGTGTCGGCGGAAGCCAAGGATTGCTCGAGAGTCTGCTTATGGTTCTTGCTAGTGTCGACGAAGGTTCACTTCATCTCGTCGCGCTCAGCCTTGACTCTACCGAGTTTGGTGTCAGTCACGCGACCTCAGCCTGCGCCTGATCAAGGGCAGACTTCTGGTCGGCATTAATCTTGTTCTCGACCTCCTTCTCCTTGCACATCTGCTCGAGAGACTTCTTTGACTGGCCAAACTCGGCGAGCAGCGTATGGAAGATGCTGGTGCGTTTCTTGGTACACTCCTGAAAAAGATGAATTTGACATGAATCTCGGGGACTCGGTGACAAAAAAGTCGGAGTTTTGAGAAGATTCGCGCTTAGTGATCTGTTACTCGATGGAGTCTCGATCACTCATCCCGAATCTCGGGGACTGGGGGTGTTAGGTGTAAATAACTTACATCTGTTATCTGGGTGGCTTCTAGCACGACGACCTGAAGGGCGTGCATTGACTGCGCGGATCGGCTAGGTCCGACGGGATGTCGGTCCACCGGATTGGGCGACAGACTTTTTGCAGCGTCCGCAGCAATCGAGTCCGCGTTGTACCGGTCCACCGAGCTCAAGCCTATGACGGTAGACGCAGTTAGTGGAGGCTGCTCCCAGGCCGCTGCGTGGGCAACGGTGCTAACAAACTCCTGCAAGGCTTGCAAGGCGGCAGTCAGAACGTCAACCGGTGGCGGAGGCAAAACCGAATGTTTACCACCAAGTGAGGAAGTGTTGGCAAGGGAGAGCTCTTGGTTGCGCGACTTCGACTGGACGACCACCGACATGCCGGACTGCTTCCCGGGATGTAACGGTTGCTGGGGGTCGGGCCGTTTCCCATCCGACTCTTGTTGTCTTGTCGGTGGTGGTGACCGCTGCGGCGGCGATGGCACGGGCTGGCACCGGTGTGCTGATAGTTGTTCGGATTCGGGTGGAGGTTGGTATGGTTGCTGCTCCGGGATGAAGGCAGTCTTGGCGGCCATAGACTCAGTCTCCATGGTCCCGACTCGAGTTCCGACTTCTAAGTCGGGCACGTTCTGCTCCCCGACTACAACGAAATTCGAGGTCCGGGAGTGAGCATCCTCCGAGGTACACCGCCGTGGCAAAGGGTCAACCCAAGCTGGACTCGGGGTTTCTGACCTAGTGACCCGAGGTCGAGACCCGGCTGTCTCGGTGATGTCAAGGGCAACGCTGCAGGAAGAAGAAGGAGTTATGTCGGGAAGATACCTCAAGTAATCTCCAAATAATGAGAGTAGCAAGAAGTTCACTTACCCGGTAGAGGTAGTCAGGGGGCCTTTCCTTTGGCGAGGTGGCTTGTGTGCCAGCCTCTTGCCGCTCTTCATTCTCTTGAAGGCCGCGCCTGAGGTCCCGACGTCGGCTGCATCGGTCGCGGCTCGCTTGCGAACCTCGGCCCGATTGGTGGAAGTGGTGGTTGCCGGAGCCGCTGGCAGAGCGAAGTTGAGAGGACGAGCATCAATTACATCAACTATTTGGCAGTCGTCACCCTCGTCAGAGTCAACTCGGATGGGATCTTGGGATTGAGGCTTACCCGGGGTAGGAGCACGGGCGATGGGCACGGTGGTGCTCATCATCCGGATTTTCCGTTGGTTCGACATCCGGAACAGGAAGGTTCGGCGCGAAAACATTGTCGGCGTGCTCCAGGTCCTCTTCAAATTGTCGGTCGAACAGCTGCGGGAAGAGAACAGGTTATGTAAAGAATTAAATATGGTACCAGCATAACACCGATGTCGGTTGGACGGGCACGTACTTGTTTCGGAGGATACTTCCGGGAATAAGGGCGTTGTCCCCATGTCCAGTCCTCGGAGGTCATCTCGGTCTAAACAATAGCTCGGACCCGTCGATAGATGGCAACTTTATCCACCTGCAGAATGCTAGTCCGTGTCGGGTCATAGCGACCACTCATATGGCATATCTTATGAACTTGGGTCTGGAGTGGACAGACTCGGCGGCTGATAAAGGTTCTCAGCAGATCATCCGCCGTACGATCTTCTTTGAGGGAGAGGAGATAAGCATGGATCTCGTTGATTTCTTTGGACTTAGGAGCAAAGCCCCAATTGCTGAAGTCAGTGGGTGACGCCAGGTTGAAATCTGGTAGATTGAGGTAGTCGGTAGCCTCGGAACTCGCGGCTTCCGCGGGTGGCTCCGGATTCCTCACACACTAGTGGAAAAAGGACTTTACGTCCAGAGAATTAGTCCTGCTTATATTTGCGGCCGGTACTAATGAGCATCAGTATCGGTTCAAACTGTTAGACGGGCGGGGGACAACAGTACCGGTCCGTAAGGAACCTTTAGTACCGGGCCGTAACACGACCCGGTACTAAAGCTCAATGGGATGGCAACGGCCGCGAGGGGCTGGGCGAGGGGAGCTTTAGTACCGGGCCGTGTTACGGTCCGGTACTAAAGGTCCTAACCGTTCGACTCCCGCCACGATTTGAGACCGGAGTGGGCAGTTTCTTCGCTCTGTCTCATCTCTCCCTCTACATTTTTCGACACGGCCGGGGCTCTCTCCTTCTTCCTCTCTCTTGCTCCCCTCTGGCGACACTCTCTCTCCCTCTGATCTCTTCCTCTTCTCCGGCCACCATGAATCCGGCGCCACCAATCACGCGCTATGGACCGGTGCTTGCACACACCGCCAACCTTAAGGTTGTTTATACCAACGATAACGCTATGGTGGGCGGTTATCTCTCCGATTTCAAGAAATGGGTTGGTGAAGCTCGGGAGCAAGAGAAGTTCATTGGTCTTGATCTCGAGTACACGGCCGATAAAGAAGAGGTTGCAGTCATCCAACTTTGTTTTAAGAAGCATGTCTTGGTCTTCCAATGGGCAAGGTATTAAATCTCTCATCCAAAGTTTTGGGGTAATTATTTTCTTTTGTTGATTCATATGGATTGGAAAATTGCATAGGATAGCAATTTGTTTAACTATTGAACTAGGAAATTATTGTTGTTATTATACATTGTTGTTGCATTGCATTCTAGTTAAATAGTTGTTGTTATTAATTATAAACATTGTTGTTATATACATTTGGCTGAAATGAGATTGTTAATGTTATTATACATATATAGTTCAATAGTTGGCCGAAATGAAATTGCATTGTGCATATATATATATTTGGCCGAAATGAGATTATTGTAGGAAAATCTTATATATAGTTCAATTGCTATATTGTTGTTATTAATTATACATTGTTGTTGCATTGCATTCTAGTTAAATAGTTGCTGTTATTAATTATATACAGTGTTGTTATATACATTTGGCCGAAATGAGATTGTTAATGTTATTATACATATATATACAATAGTTGGCCGAAATGAAATTGCATTGTGCATATATATATATTTGGCCGAAATGAGATTATTGTAGGAAAATCTTATATATAGTTCAATTGCTATATTGTTGTTATTAATTATACATTGTTGTTGCATTGCATTCTAGTTAAATAGTTGTTGTTATTAATTATACACATTGTTGTTATATACATTTGGCCGAAATGAGATTGTTAATGTTATTATACATATATAGTTCAATAGTTGGCCGAAATGAAATTGCATTGTGCATATATATATATATATTTGGCCGAAATGAGATTGTTGTTGCATGTTGGCAGTATTTTAACATGTGTTCCATTTGTTGTTGCAGAAGTGACAAGCAATGTCGACCACTCATGGATTTTCTTTGCAGCGGCATTGATTTTGCTAGCGTTGATATAACGAATGACAAGATCAAGATGAAACGCACATGGGGGTTTGAGATACCTTCTGCCTGCCACATTGATCTCCAGGCTATCTTTAGGCTTGAGCATACCAAGACTGGAATGGCTGCTATGGCAAGCGCCGTGATCGACGAGGACGCGTACAAGAATATGAAGAAAAGATTCGACAGTGATGGGTGCCATTTTGCATCATATTTTTGGTACTTTGTTCACAAAAAAGTCAGTTTTTGCACTTAAAAAATAGAAAAAGATATTTATGAAAATAATTTCAAGATTTCCTTTGACATGGTTGTTTTTTATACCAATTGTCACCGATGAATATGAGATCTTTATCACAAACTATGACTTGAAAATGACCATAACTTGAACATTTGCCTTGAAACTTCTAGATGTCTATACATGATAGACCTTTTTGTGAAGACTTTTTTTGCAAATTTTGTCAAAAATTATGTTTATCATTTTTTTATAGAAACTATTACACAGATAATGTCCCCATGCCAAAGGATTTACTTTTTTGAAGTGTTGATCACATTATTTCATTTTTTCATAAAGAAAGACAAAACGCTCACGATGACAATTCATCAGATGTAATGTTTTATAGAACTATCAATGTTTCTGTGATATAACGACTAGTTGTGTACCTTAAAATTATTTTTCCTAAGAAATATTTATTTCTTTGAAGTGTTTATCACATTATATCATTTTTAAATATTTATTATAATATAATCATTTTTGAAATAAAGTAATATTTGTTTTATCATTATTTTTTTCAATATTATTATTATATAATATATATTTGTTTAATCAAGTAAAATTTTATAATATAAGAAATGAATAAGTGTTTAATCATGACCGAGTGGTTAACATGATTGATAAGATAGAACTATCAGTAAGCTTTCAGTTCTCTCTTAGTATCTAGTTTGAAAGGAACCTAAATGTTATGCGTGCTAGTGTTATTGCAGTTTCAAGATAGGTGACCAACCGGAAAATTTGACACTTCTCATATAGATTAAGTGTATAGAGGTTAAATGCGTAGAGATTAAGTGTGTAGATAGTAAGTGTGTGTAGGAAAGGGGAAAATTAACTAGATTAAATAGTGGATAGTTAAGTGAGAAATTTCGAAATTCTAAAAAATATTTTTTCTGAAAGTTTCAAAAAGAAAATAATTAGTTTGAAAAAACTTTAGTACCTAAAGGTCTCCAGTCGAAAACTCACTCCGTGGCCCACGTGGAGGCCCTTTTGTACCGGTCGCAACACGGCGGTACGGATGCTTGGAGGGCAACAGTCCCGCTTGGGCAGTACCGGTTGCAAATCCGGTACTGATGCCCCTCCCCGACCGGTACTGTAGGTCCGTTTTCCACTAGTGACATAGAAGAAACTGCGCTGCCACTTCCGGTAGGACTCCAAGCCCTGAATCTTGGGAAACCCGTATTTGGATCGAGGAACGATGGCAGCGGCGCCACAGGCGGTCAGCTCCTTCTCCTCAGCTCCCGGGTTTGGAATGCTTTGTCTACGAAGCAGATAATACTTCGCCTAGAGGTTGACCACGGGCCAGAGTCCGAGCTATCCCTCCGAGAAAGAGACAAAGGCAGATATGATGGTTATGGCATTGGTGGGAAGGTGATGAGGTTGGAGGCCGAATCGTTCGAGGAACGACCGGAAAAAGGGGCTTGTCGGGAGGCCAAACCGGCGCTCGAAGTGGGTGATGAACACTACGCACTCCCCGGGGCGGGCAATGGGTTGGACTTCGCCCGAGGGAAGTCGGGAAATCACCTCGGGCGGAATGCGCCTGCTCCGGCGCAGCCAGTCAATGTCGTCTTGGGTTGCCTCAGACCATTCCCAACCACCTCGGACGCTCTCGATGTTCATGTCAGCATCCTCCGAGGTCATGTCGGTGTAGACCTACAATAGAGTTAATATGTTATTCGGGCTCCACAAGGAGAAAAATGGCAACAAGTCGGACATAAAGGTTATGTCGGTGGCAAACAGATTCTGAGCACCGAGATGTAACTGAGAAGATCTAGCAAGCAAGCTTAATTGTGAAATAAAGGGGCATAAGTTAGGGTTCCAGGAGTTCATGAGGAACGGCGCACAATCCGCTGATGGGATTCCATCATCTAGAGCACAGGAGCCGATCCATGCCAAGAACTGCTAGAGATAGTCAAGAGGCACGATGACTAGGATCAACGACACGAATCTGTGCCAACTCTAGGTGTGTTCTTGAAGAATAAGCAAAGAACTCCAACCGCCGGGGCCATGAATCGATCTATTTTAGGGGATCAAGAGACTCACCGGAGAGAATGGCGGTGGCGCGTCATGGGAGAGTCTTGGACCGATGGCGGCGTTGGCAGAGGTGGTCGTCGGCGTCGAGATCTCCGATGCAAGATCCGTGCGGTGCTTACGGTGCAGCGGCGGATCACTCGGTGCGGGAGGCGAAGAGAAGAAGAAGTGGGGAAGAAGAAGGGGGTTACCCCAAGTGTCCTAATTATGAGGGCAGGCCGAGGGAGGTTTCGCGGTTCCCACGCACGATTTACGAATCATGCACTGGAATCCTCGTGTGGCGGTTGCCGGCCACATGAGAAGTTAAGGCTGCACGATCGGCCACATCGTGGGTCACAGGAGATCGCGTGCGGTTGCGGACGCGGAAATCGAACCGGCCCGCAGGAGTCAAAGCACTCAAGTGCTATGCAGACATGATTTGACCCCGGGTGGGACCCTCTGCAAGGCAGGTCACCTTGGGCGCGAATATCAAGATCATTGTCTCGGATTCAACTGCCACGTATCACGGAGTAGGCCGTGGCGATTTCTCTAAGAAATAGGAAGACGGATTCTCTTAAGTCGGTTGGATCGATTCGGTAATATCGGTTCAACCGACATGTTCAAAGGAGCTCTGGCTATGGGTCTCGGCTTGTTTATCTTTTAAATCTGGTGCCGCTCTTCGTCCAAGGTCCCAGTGCAACACCAGCTTCGGGAACTAGTGTCGAGGGGGCTGCCCTCGGGGTATGGTCAAACCCGGGACATATCAGCAGTACCGGTACAGGAAATGACTCTTGGAGGGGGCGGAGGGCTGCCTCTTGGAGCAAGGCAGGATCACCTTGCCCTCTGAGGGTTGCTGAGGTCGGATTGTCTCCTGGGGACACCAAGGGCCGCCTTGGAGAGACTATAAATAGATCCCCAGGCAGTGAGAGCAGCACACGTGGTGGTAGATAGTTCCTCTAAGAATCAGCTTCTCGAAGATGTATTTGGAGAGAGCCTAAGACATCTTCGAGTGGCTGGGCCTAGAGATACTTCTCTTATGTGCCAACCGAGATAGTCTACAGTGCGAGGCTTGGATAAGCTGTGGCCATCCTACATAAGCCTATGTCGGGTGTGGCCGGCAGAGATCCGGGTAAAGGAAAACCCGGATAGCAAGACAAGGTAATCCGACTTAGCATAACCGACTTGTGGATGTCGGTGGTTCCTCTTTGTTTATGCTGTGCAGGAAAGGCAGATCAAGGCTCCGGCATAAGAATCCGACATACTTGATGTCAGACCCGAGTCAAGGCCATGACCAGACTTTCCGCATGACAAGGAAGCAAGGTCATATCCCGCCTGACACGAGAGCATGGTCATATACCACCTGACACGGGAGCGTGTCAGCCGGTACAGCGCCACGGTGACAAGACGGGACATGCCTAGGCGGCAAACCGACAAAGGCTACGAAGCATGGGCGAAGCCAAGTCTTGTCTCTGACAAGGGGACAATGATCATCTGGCCCGGCGCCTGCTACAGCTACTGGCATGATGACCTCGTTCTATGTCGGGTAGCTCAGCGGCTAGGTCGTTCTAGCTCATGTCGACATTACCGTTGGCCACGTCAGCTCTGTAGTTGGGACTCAGACAGATTATGGTTTCCGGATATCCCGACCGGAAATCTATAAAAGGCGCCGTAACTCCTTCGGAAGACGGACGACAACCCAGAGGGCCAAAACTATAGTCTCATTTACTCCTAGAGCATTTACTACTCTCTCGCACCATAGTTCAACCTTGTTCATCCCGAAAAAGCTCAAGGAGCACCTTTGTAGATCTTGTACCACACTCATATTGAGAGGCAAGGCAGGAGTAGGGGTCTTACCTCCACACATGTAATGTACCTGCACTTAAAATATGGCAAGGTACCTGTGTATAGTGCAAACCCCTGGATCGATTCATTTGCACACAAAGTTTACGATGAATATCAGAACATTGTATCATTATTACACGAATAATCCAGACCTGGTGACGTGGGGCTACCTTTCGACTAGCCCACCATAAGGCTACCTGGGCCGCGCCAAGCATGGAAAAGCCCATAGAAGGCCCACTCGGGGTACCACGTATCCTAGTCCAACTCGGTTAGGTCTTGTAACCTGCCATATCTGTACCAACCGCCCGAGACCTGGCTACCTATAAAGCCAGGAGGGTTGCCCGTCCCAGAGGACACGCTCATAGACGCCACCACAAACCCTAGCGAGATCGCAATCTCGCCATTGTAATCGCTACTCGCATCAATAATCAGACAAGCAGGAGTAGGGTGTTATCCTCCGGGAGCCTGAACCTGGGTAAATCCTTGCTTGTCAGCCGTCGTGATCACCAACACCTCTCTCTCTCTCCCCATCAATCAACCCGGGGTGCACAACCCTGGGATTTGCCGAGTTAACACCTCGTCAATTGGCGCCGTCTGTGGGAAGTCAAAAAAGTTTTGGAATCATGGTCGCTCCAGCTCCATCCGCAATGAAGACTGACGTCCGCGTCGCTAGGGAGTCGATCCGCTTCAGCTCCTTCGAGTACGTCCTCCACCCTCCGGCTCGCCGCTCGGTGTTCGCAGATCTGGACAGAGGTATACACATCACCTTCGGCTCCGTATGCTGCTTCGCCGACAGTCGCGGAATACTCAGGTCCCGCATCGGCGGATCTACAGCACCCGCATCGGCGGATCTACCGCCGCCTTCTACCGCGCCCGCGAAGATCGCATCTGCCGCACCCGTGAAAATCGCATCTACCGCGCCCGTGAAGATCGCATCTTCCGCACCCGCGAAGATCGCATCCGTCGCACCCGCAAAGATCGCTCCTGTCGCGCCCGGGAAGATCGCATCTGCGTCGACTGCATCGACAACCTCAGCAACGGCCGCGCGGATCGAGTCTACTACACCAATCTCGACCGCACGGTCGGTCAAATCAAGATCTACCTCAACTACTGCACCCGCGCGGACGACCAAGGGCTTGCGGCTGACAGCCACGTCGCGCGCGTCTTCGTCTTCATGGGGAAGCCAAGTCTATCCCAAGCCAATCGCGCTCACTCCGGCGGCTGCGAAACCTCCGAGCACATTGCCAATCGCAAGAAGGCGCAACAACGACTGCGCCGCGCGTCATGTTGCAGCAATTTTTTATCCCGAGCAAGGCTCGGACGACGAAAGCAGCAGTGGCAGCACAAACACACCGACCCAAGTCTACCCCAAGCAATGCTTCATGGCGGGCACAACGCCACCCGAGGATAACGAAGAACCCACATACCCACTAGAGGTGGTCATGCCGGACCAGACTAAACTCGTCATCACACGGGACATGGGAATCCAGGCCATGAAGCATGTCGACGAGGGCACGTTCCCTCCACCCGACGCACCTAGAGAGGATCACCTGGCGGTCCAGTACTTGCTACGCAACGAAGGCGAACGACTCCGCGCCGAATAAGCCGAGTTACTCCGGCGCAAGAGGGACGCATATGCATCGAGTGCCAGGCGAGCTGCCCTCTCCTTTACCTCCTCCACGGAAGTTAACCAAGGAGCACGGCGAAACAGAGCCCGCGTTCCCCTCCTGACAGACGCCGACCGAACCAGGGTCACCCGCAACCTCGAGTCGTCCTTCGTCATCGAGGATGAGAACGGGATACCCGTCCCAAAGACGGCGAACGCCGCCCTGATCTCAGTCAAGACATACCTCCGGCTCACGCAGCCACCGGAGGGGGACGCACGTTCCCTGCTCCACATACAGCAAATCGCCTCCATAAAGGCGATCGAAGAAGCTCTAGCGGCCAAGGTACCAAGCAACCGAGCGCGCGAGCTAGCTACCTCGGAGGTCCCAGCAGCACAGCGACAACCAATCAAGGACCTTCGCGACGTCATCACGCAGAAGACGGTGGACCGCAACCGCAAAGAACGTTCGGCTGGAGCTGCAAACCTAGACGACTAGGCCGACCGTGACTTCGAGCCATGTGGGGCTGCATGCTTCAGCTTCAACATCCGCGACACCCGCATGCCTAAGGGCTTCAAGCTGACAGCAGGCACCCCAAAGTACGACGGGAAGCAAGATCCACGACTGTGACTCGAGGACTACCTCATCGCCTGCACCTGCCAAGGCGGGACGTCGACTACGGCAATGCAGTACATCCAGCTTATGCTGACGGATTCGGCGCGCGGGTGGCTCACAAGCCAACCCAAGGACTCTTTCCGAACATGGGAAGAATTCCAGGATAATTTTATAAAAAGTTTCTCGGGAACATTCGCAAGGCCAACGACCTACATCGAGTTGCAGGCCTGCAAGCAAGGAAAGGATGAGTCGCTCCGCTCCTACATCCAGCGGTGGACACTCCTCCGCAACACCATGGAACCCGTCTCAGAAGACCGGGTGATGGACGCCTTCATGCACAGCGTTGCTCGCCGCGACCTCCGTGAGGAATTTGGTAGGCTCCAGCCAAAAACCACAATAGAGCTCATGAAAACAGCCAACCAGTGGGCCGAAGGAGAGGATTACGTCCGCGATACTTCCCCCAAGAAAGAGGTCTAACAAGCAAATGGCGTGAGGCACGTCAAAAGAAGAAGCCACGTTACACCCACGACACAATCGAGCTAGTAGCGGCAGGATATGAAACCCCCCGTGATGACAAACGCGACAACAATCGACATTACGATCAAGGTCGACAGTCCAGCTCGAGTCAGTACAACCGTGGAAGCAGTAGCATTAGCCACAATGACGGAGGCCAGAAACGCGAGTGGAAGCGCCCGCTAACCCCGGCAGAGGAGCTGATGCAACATTGTAAGCATCACTCGTTCCGCAACCAGGAGACAGGCAAGTGGGGTTCCAGCCATCTGCTGAAGGATTGTCGCAAAGCACGGAAGATATACCAAGCCATGCAGCAAATCATGGCTCCAGTGCAAGCAATACAGGCAGCTCCGCAGCTAACCATTCAGGCGGCACCCGCAAACAACAACCAGGTGCAGGCGGCCGAAGCATCCCCCCAGCCGCATCAGCAGCAACAGCAACAAGGTCAGTCGGCAGCGACCGACACGTATCCACCCGCACGGGGGCAGCTGAACATGATCCAGAAGGGACCCCCGTCAAACAGGCGCCAAAAGCTCATCACCCGCCAAGTACTTCAGACCATCAACAGCCCGCGCGCAGTACCAGACTACCTGCGCGGGTCAGAGACACCCATCACGTTTTCCAGGGCAGATCACCCATCCGAGGTAACCCGACCCGGACACGCCGCACTCGTAATTGAGGCCCTGATCGGTGACTACAGCTTGAAGAAGGTGTTCATGGACGGAGGCAGCGGCATCAACATCATATTCGCCGACACCCTGAGAAGAATGAACAGGTTGACAGAGAAATTGCCGGAATCGGAAACCACTTTCCACGGCATAGTACCAGGGAAAGCAATCACGCCCATGGGAACAATCACGCTCGACGTCATCCTCGGCACACCCGAGCACTTCAGGAAGGAGTCGATCGATTTTGAAGTTGTCGACTGGAAGTCGCAGTACCACGCCATACTCGGACGCCCAACTTTTGCCAGGTTCATGGCAGTATCCCACTACGCCTACCTGATGGTCAAGTTGCCCGGACCGAAAGGAGTAATCACCCTACGCGGCGACTTTGGGCTCTCCAACAGCTGTGATCGCGAGTTCGCCAAGATTTCTAAGTTCTTCGGGGTCGAGGAGCACTTCAAAGCCATATCAGCCGACAACGACAAGACCATCTTTCCATCTCGCTAGAAGCCAGCTAAGGACGCAACATTCAACACGAACGACGACACCGTCACTCACCAAGTCCATCCGACTGATAGCAGAAAGACGGTCAAGGTTTTGTCAAGTCTGACCCCCGCATAGGAAAGCGCACTCGTCGAGTTCCTACGTGAGAACTGGAAGATCTTTGCATGGCAACCTTCTGACATGCCAGGGATACCCAGGGAACTCGCCGAGCACTCTCTAAAGGTCCACAAGGACGCAAGACCAGTCAAGAAATCCATGCGACGCTTCTCAGGACCCAAGCGAGACGCGATCACCATGGAAGTCGACATACTACTGCACGCCAAGTTCATCCGAGAGATCAAGGACTCGGACTGGGTCGCCAACCCGGTCCTAGTGGAGAAAAAGAAGACGAAAAAACTACGCATGTGCGTTGACTTCACTACAGTCAACAAGTGCTGCCCCAAGGATCACTTCCCGCTCCCGCGGATAGACCAGATCATCGACTCGACAGCAGGCTGCGAGCGCCTGTCCTTCCTGGACACCTACTCAGGTTACCAGCATATCAGGCTGAAAGTCGAGGACGAAGAAAAGACAGCCTTCATCACACCCGACGGCGTCTTTTGCTACCAGACAATGCCGTTCGGGTTAAAGAACGCGGGTGCCACGTACCAGCGGACACTGCAAGCGTGCCTCAAATGGCTCATCGGGCAGATCGTCCAAGTCTACGTCGATGACATCGTCGTCATGACCCGAAAGGAAGATACCTTAGTCGACGACCTCCGCAAGGTCTTCGCTGCACTCGATGTGTACCAGATCAAGCTCAACCCAGAGAAGTGCGTATTCGGCGTGCCAGCCGGAGAGCTACTAGGGTACCTCGTATCTGCAAGAGGAATCGAAGCGAACCCCGAAAAGGTGCAGAACATTCTCTCAATGCCAGCACCAACCAAGCTCCGTGAGGTGCAGCGATTAGCCGGCCGAGTCGCAGCTCTCAGCCGGTTCATTAGTAAGTTGGGAGAGAAAGCCTTACCTTTCTACCAACTGATGAAGAGGACGGACAAGTTCGAGTGCACACAGGAGGCGCAGGATGCGTTTGACCATCTCAAGAAAACCCTGACGACCTCCCCAGTCCTAGTGGCACCGCTGGAAAACGGGCCGCTATACTTATACGTCTCAGCAACAAACAGGGTGGTGAGCACGGTACTCGTAGTCGAGCGGGAAGAAGAAGGGCACAGCCATCCGGTGCAAAGGCCCGTCTACTACCTCAGCGAAGTCCTCACCCTGTCCAAGCAGAACTACCCGCACTACCAGAAGCTGGCGTATGGAGTTTTCATGACCTCCAGGAAGGTCGTCCACTACTTCTCCGAGCACCCGATCACGGTGGTAAGCTCCTCTGGACTAGCAGACATTCTCACAAACCAACGCGCGACAGGACGAGTCGCCAAGTGGGTTGTCGAACTAGGACCATGGGGGCTGAAGTATGCTCACCCGAAGTCCATCAAGGCCCAAGTCCTCCCAGAATTCACCACCGAGTGGATAGAAGCTCAGCTACCAAACGTCCCCGACTTGTCCAACGCATGGACAATGTACTTCGATGGCTCCAAGAAATTCAAGTCAGCCGGGGCAGGAGTTGTGCTCATCTCCCCCAAGGGTGACAAGCTGAAGTATGTCCTACAGATGGACTTTCCGACGCCATCCAACAACGAAGCCGAGTACGAGGCCCTGATCCACGGCATGAAGATGGCCAAGAACTGCGGCGCCACACACCTCATGATATACGGCGACTCCTACCTGGTGGTACAGCAAACCATGAAGTCCTGTGACGCCATCGCCGACAACATGATCGCCTACCGAGACCTGTACAACCAGATGGAAGGCAACTTTGATGGCTGCGAGTTACGGCACGTCGGCCGCGACAGCAACGAAGAAGCCGACGTCCTCGCTAACATGGGATCAGACAGAGTTCCGGTTCCACCCGACGTCTTCCTCGAGCGCATCACGCAGAGATCTATCAAGACTCAAGCCACAACAAGCACCTCAACAAAAGCAAAAGGCGATGCAAACCCGCCAAGCCAAAAGAAGGTCCCCATGGAGGTCATGCTAGTCGAAGCCACATGGACAGGACCATACCTGGCGTACATACTGCATCAGAAGCTGCCAGCGGACCCAGTCGAAGCAAAGCGCATCATCAGGCGCTCCAAAAGCTTCACCGTCATCAAAGGGGAGCTCTACAAGAGAAGTATCTCGGGAATCCTGCGGAGGTGCATAGACCCAATCGACGGCCAAGCCATCCTACTCGACATCCACGCGGGTATCTGCGGGCATCATGCCAGCAGTCGAGCACTGGTGGCCAAAGCACTACGAGCCGGGTTCTTTTGGTTAACAGCCATGCAGGACGCCGAAGATCTAGTAAGGAAATGCGCAGGGTGCCAAGAGTTTGCCAACAAGCCACACACGCCAGCATCAGAGCTCAAGACAATACCGCTAGCCTGGCCCTTCGCCCAATGGGGGCTAGACATGGTGGGCCCGCTGAAGAAATCATCACCCGGAGGGCATACTCACCTCCTGGTTGCAGTCGACAAGTTCACTAAGTGGATTGAAGCCGCACCCATCACAAGTTTGACTGCATCATCAGCGGTCAACTTCATCAGGTCCATCATCTTCAGGTTCGGAGTGCCGAACGGGATCATCAAAGACAACGGCTCGAACTTCACAGCCGAAGAATTCAAAGACTTCTGCTCAGAGCAAGGTACCAAACTCAGCTATGCATCCGTCTCACACCCGCAATCCAATGGGCAAGTGGAAAAGGCCAACGGTTTAGTCTGCAGCGGCATCAAGAAGCGACTACGTGTGCCACTCAGGCGCGCAACGGGCGCATGGGTCGAAGAACTACCGTCAGTCCTCTGGAGTCTGCGGGCCACGCCCAACAGATCCACCCAGTACACTCCATTCTTCATGGTGTACGGTGCAGAAGCAGTCCTACCCTGCGACACCAAGTTTGACGCACCACGGGTGGTCGCCTACGACGAGTCAGATGCAGAAGAGGCACTCGAAGATAGCATGGACATATTGGACGAAGCACGCGACATCGCTCTGGCGCGATCAACCGTTGTACCAGCAAGACCTGCGCAACTACCACGGACGAAGATTGCGACCAAGAGCTTTCGTCGCAGGTGACCTGGTCCTTCGCCTCAAACAGAAAAAAGTGCACAAGCTCGCCTCCCCATGGGAGGGTCCGTACATTGTCACAGAAGCGATTGGCAACGGAGCATATCGCTTAAAGGACTCGAAGACAGGAGCAGCCTGCAGCAACCTGTGGAACATTGCACAACTCCGGCGGTTCTATGCTTAGTCAAATCAACCATTGTAACAAGGATAGCATGTCAAAGCGGCAGGTTTCAGACGCACTCTTTCCCTTACTAGGGTACCTGAGGGGACTGAAAGGGTTTTAACGAGGCGGCCTGTTCGCAGCAATCAATAAAGTGATTTGAAGAAAATGCTGTTCACTCTACCTTCTCAGTCAAGACAAACAAAAAATCCTAGGCCGCCACTCGATTCACTCGGGGGCTGCGCCACACAGGTTGAAATAAAAGTCTAGGCCGCCACTCGAACCACTCGGGGGCTGCGCCAAAACAGGCACAACTCAAAAATCCTAGGCCTCTATCCGACTTACTCGGGAGATGCGCCACACAGGTTGAAATAAAAGTCTAGGCCGCCACTCGAACAATTCGGGGGCTGCGCCAAACAGGCACAACTCAAAAATCCTAGGCCTCTATCCGACTTACTCGGGAGATGCGCCACACAGGTTGAAATAAAAGTCTAGGCCGCCACTCGAACAACTCGGGGGCTGCGCCAAACATGCACAACTCAAAAATCCTAGGCCTCTACCCGACTTACTCGGGAGATGCGCCGCACAGGTCAAGTCCAAAATCCTAGGTCGCCACCCGACGCACTCGGGGGCTGCACCTCACAGGTCACACTTGAAAAGCCTAGGCCGCCACTCGAACCACTCGGGGGCAGCGCCAAACAGGCACAACTCAAAAATCCTAGACCCCTACCCGACTTACTCGGGAGGTGCGCCGCACAGGTCAAGTCCAAAATCCTAGGTCGCCACCCGAAATACTCGGGGGATGCACCTCACAGGTCACACTTGAAAATTCCTAGGCCGCCACTCGAATTACTCGGCGGCTGCGCCATACAGGCTTCACTGAAGAAATCCTAGGCCACCACCCGAGCTACTCGGGGGCTGCGCCATACAGGTCAAGTCCAAAACCCTAAATCGCCACCCGATACAATCGGTAGCCGCGGTACACAGGTCTCACTTGAAAGAATCCTAGGACGCCACTCGACTCACTCGGGGGCTGCGCCACACAGGTTCACAACGCAGGCTTAGGCCGTCACCCAAGGTACTCGGGGGCTAGCCACACAAGTCAAAACAGAAGCAAATACTCGCACAGTAATGAAAACAATTTCACTCGTTGCTCGAGAATTCTTTTTCATATACTATCATTTACATTGGCATAGTCGCTACATTAGCTAACCCTATACAGCAGAAGAACACTACTCTTAGTCTGCAGGCTCGGCCTTCGGCGCCCCGAGTGGGCCTACAAGACGCTCGCTGTGCTTCTGCACCTGCTCAATCATCTGGCGCGCAGCCGCCAGGGTATCGGCGTACTCGGCATCGCCAGGCAGTCAACCCATCAGCCTCTCCAACGGAAGGTTGGGCTGATGTAGCCGAACGTACGCCAGAGCCGCATTCGCCCCGGCGACAAGCTGAGCGTGGACGATCTTCTTCTGAGCATCGCCGTCACAGAACCTCTCGAGCAAGGTGGCCAGCCCATGCGGCTGCCCATTGTGAGGGAAGTAGACGCGGTGGATGTGCCACAGGGTCTTCCGGCAATTCTCCAAGAGGAAAGCCGCACGCCAAGTCCGGTCGAGCATGCGAGCAAGAATGCGCCCTCGCGACTTGTTCCCCCAGAATTGGCGAGCTTCGTGAGAGTCGCTAGACGCCTCCAGGGTAACACGCTCTTCAACGCGGTCCCGCTCAGCCTCCCAATCTGGGTTCACGTCTGCATACACAAGTTAGAAGTCAGAACCAGCAAATTCCAACAAGGAAAGGCAGCCGCAGAGGGTACCAACCTTGAAGCTGCCGACTGATGAGATCGATCTCCCCGATCAGAAAATCTTCGCGTTGGAAAAAACCCTCAGTCGGATGCGACCTGGAGCGCTACAAGAGCAACTCGGTATTCTTCAAGGTAGCCTCAAGCTCAACCACCTTATTCTTCAAATAAGTGATTATGCGCTGGTCGTTCGCACTTCGCGGAGGAGCCGGAGCAGCTTGACGACGGCGAGCACCTGAAGAAGATCCCTCGCCACTTGGTCCAACCGCAGAAGCAGAAGACGTGCAACCGCGCAAGTCAGTCTTTTATGAACGTGCAGAATCAATACCAATACACGACTGCTCAGCAAAGACAAATATGATGGGAAGAAACATTCAATTATAGCCAAACCATTGTCAAAAGGCCAGAAGACCCGACAAAATATCGATCGACAGTAATTACAAAGCAAAAGTTATCAGTACATGACACTGCGACTGCTAAAGCCCCTACAACTACTCCTGGGCAACAGACTCCGACTGCGAGCGACTCTTCCGAGTAGCAGCCGCCCTAGTCGCCTTGGCCAGCGCCCTCTCGAAGGTAGACACAAGCGTCACAGAGAGCTGTGCAGCCCGCACTTTAACTCCGCCTAAGGACGCGGTCCGGCCATCAGGCCTACGGGGGAAGCCGCTGCCGACTTTCTCGAAGTCGCCCTGAATTTGGTGGCCTAGGAGGAGCTGGAAGGTGAGCTCGGAGCCGCGTACCGTCTGCATCCGAGTGAAGTCGGCGAGGGTGGTCACGCCATCCTCAAACGGAGCAGCAAGGGCGTCCACGGCAGTCAGCGGCGGGTCGCTTGGGAAGATGTTACGGGGCACCGTCGTAAGGGCTCCCGTCGACTTCTTCAGCGCATCTGTTGACTTCTTCAGCGCATCAGACGCACACGCGCATACACGGTCTAGGAAGCCGACAGCCGTCAAGTCGACGGTGTCACTCGACGAGCCCTCCTCAGGAGCTCCACCGCATGTCTCTGTGCAAAAACAAAAGTCAAACATCAGACAAAGGCAAAAGCAACAACACAGTAGGCATCAAGCCGAAACCTACCCCCAAGAGCACCGGCGAGGGAAAGAAGGCGGTCGACTTGAGTCTTCTCTTGGTCAACAAGCACCCGCTCCCGCTCCTGGAACTCGTGGAGGGACTTCTCAAGCTCACACTGACTCCGAATCTTCAACTCAAGCTCAGCAACCCGCTTATCAACCTGGTCAAGGGAAGCGCGAAGCTGGTCCCTCTCCTTTTCCAGGCGAACGTAAGCAGCGGCTGCATCAAGTTGTTGGTGGTAGTAGGGCTGAAACAAAAGAAAGATCTTAATAAAGTTGCGGGCGACTATACTAGTCACCCACACCTTCGGGGGCTACTCCCATCGGGAGCGCTGATCGCGCACCCGATGAAAATTCAAGACTACAAGCTAAAAGTACAAGGGACTTACGTGGTCCAGGAGGTCGGTATCTTCAGAAGGCGGCGGAGGAGCGCGACTTGAAGACGCGACGATAGCAGGTTGCGGGCGCTCCTCGGCTGCCACCCGGGTCACCAGTTCGGTCGAAGGGGCAGATGTGTGCTCCACTTCACAACAAGGGGAGTGGACATCGCCGGAACGACCGCTGAAGCAAAACAGTACAATGACCAACTAGAGGATTGGAACTACAAAAGACAACTCGAAGTCAACAAGGTACTAACTTGGTGGTCTTGAGTTCATCATCACTCCCTAAGGAGACAGACGGTAGCCGCGCGAAAGTGCGTGGTGGCGCGGAGCTGACAGGGGGAACAACCAGGGGCTCGCTCCAGCCACCTGGTGACCGCGCACCCGACGACGTCGCGACGACTTCTTTTGGATCAGCTTCTGCACCCCTTGCAGGCGACGAAGCAGTCGCAGAGTCACTGCCGCTCCGGCGCTTCTGCCTCTTCCGTGCGGGTTCCTCATCGTCATCGTCATCCTCCACTTCGTCGTTAGGGGAGACAGCGGACGGAAGCTCGTCGTCGTCATCATCCTCCTCCTCGACAAATTTCGACTCGTCGTCGGGTCCGTTTACAGGGAGAGGAGGAAGGCTGATCAGCAGGGACCGACCCTGAAGCAAGTAGACGCAAGTCGAATCAATAAGCAAGAAATCAAGAAACAAAACAACAAGGAGAACAAGTCAAGAACTTACCTCAGGAACAGGGTTCGCGGCTCCATACGCAGCAACTGGGCAGTTGACGTTGCAGAGATCCGCGGCTCGGAAGCTGGTGATGCCCCTCACCTTGGATTCCACCTCCTCGTCGTCGAGTGGCTCGTTGCTGACGCCCTCAGCCGCCCACATCGGGTGGGGCCGAGCACCCAGCGGTTGCACGCGAAGACGGAAGAAGGTGGACATCAGGAAGACGCCTCCCGTCTCCCGTCCCAGGGTCTTGAGGAGGTCGCACAACAGGCTCATCAGCGGCCTCGTCGACTCCTTCTCCTCCTTGGCGAGTGGATGCGACCAAGCGCGAGTCTTCAGCAGTTTGCGCTCGCCGTCGAATCACGTCACGCCTTCCTGGTTCCACTGAACGTAGAACCACCTCTTTCGCCACCCCTGGACGGAGTCTGACTTCTTCATCTGGAAGTACGTGGTGTCTCCACGCACCTGGATGCCGAAGCCGCCAACCGGGTATGGCAACCCGCTCTTCCCCACGTTCTTGCGAACGAGGAAGAGCGACTTCCATAGCGCCCAGTGGGGTGCGATCCCCAGAAAGCATAGCACGATAAAGCTAGCGATGCTCAAGACGCCATTGGGGGTCAGATCATGGATCTGCACCCCATAGGCGTACAAGAGACCACGAACACAATCGTGGAGAGGGAACCCGAAGCCCCGTGGAAGGAAGTCCACGAAGCAAACACGCTCCCCCTCGCGGGGCGCAGGAGACGTCTCCTTACCAGGGGCGCGTACCTGGGCCTGGTCAGAAGAAGGCAGGAGGCCATGCATGCGCAGTCCGTCGAGATCCGCCCTCTTCACGCTCGACTTCTGCCAGTCTCCGTCGATCTTCTTCAACCCAGCCTCGGCGGCGGTATTGGAGGAGCCAGCGGTGGCCTTCGGCTTGCCCATGGTGCAAAAGGACAACAACATAGTGGGATGGCAAAAATCTCGGAGCTCGGATGGCGGCGAAAATGGTAGAGAGCAGAGGAAAAGGAGGCGCAGACGATTGGAGAAGATGATGCCCTCGCGTCGGTGCGCAGTACTTATGCCTCGAAAGAAACTCATCTCAGCCGTCCATAGAGCAACGGTTCCGAGCAGCAACATCCAGCCGTCCACGTGTCGCATGGAGAAACCAACCGTCGCCGCCCACTTCCTCCACTACGCACGAGAATCGAGGCGTCATCATCGTGTGTGAAAATTTCGCGCCCAGTTCGGAAACGTGACAACTGCTGACCGCGGTCAGCGCTGCCAGTGGGCCCCGCCATGTCACGTCCCATCGGGCGCAGAGGCGTGCAAGGAAACGTCAGTAGCGACGTCATCAAGCCAACGGCTCCAAACAACTGGACATCGAGATAACTCTAATGCAAGATTCGAGTGGTAGGCTTCTAAGCTGAAACAACTGAAGACAATGCGCTGGTCGAGGAACCCGAAACGTCTATTCGGGTGACGAAGAAAGTCGAGTAAGCTCCCGCAGCCGAATCAGATCTACAAGTAAGCCTACAGGCCGAATAGAAACAAGATTCACATGAAGAAGAGGACAAAGTAATTCGACTGCAAAGGTTACTCCCATCGGGAGAGGCCTGATCGACTGAAGAAATCGAGTTCAAGCTCAAGATAAAGCAATCCAATGGCGCGTCCAGGAGGAGGAAGTCCTTTGCCCGACGCTGCGCTTCAACCAAGCACTCGGGAGCTACTGACGTGGGGCTACCTTTCGACTAGCCCAGCATAAGGCTACCTGGGCCGCGCCAAGCATGGAAAAGCCCACAGAAGGCCCACTCGGGGTACCACGTATCCTAGTCCAACTCGGTTAGGTCTTGTAACATGCCATATCTGTACCAACCGCCCGAGACCTGGCTACCTATAAAGCCAGGAGGGTTGCCCGTCTCAGAGGACACGCTCATAGCCGCCACCACAAACCCTAGCGAGATCACAATCTCGCCATTGTAATCGCTACTCGCATCAATAATCAGACAAGCAGGAGTAGGGTGTTATCCTCCGGGAGCCTGAACCTGGGTAAATCCTTGCTTGTCAGCCTTCGTGATTACCAACACCTCTCTATCTCTCCATCAATCAACCCGAGGTGCACAACCCTGGGATTTGCCGCGTTAACACCTCGACACCTGGTCAAATAAATAGTTCGATACATCTTTGCATAGCTTAAAGCTAGCTCAAAACAAAAAAGCAGCGGAAATAAATCTTCAATGAGCCTCCAACTTCATGATGCACCACAGGCGAAAACATATTGGTGTAGACTCAAAACCCAAACATAGTCCTTACTCTTCGTTAGAAATTTTTGCAACAAATAATAATTTGCAAGAGAGTGGGTCAGATTCCATTAGAAATGGAGTCTCACAAGTGACACTATGGTGGACACTTAATGGAATAACTCTATAACCTATATGCATATTTGGCTGGTGGAGTTCAAGACTTTTTGCATAAAGCCAGTTTTGCCTAACTCTTTGTAAAACAAACTTAACATCATAATTGGCAACACTGGTTAAGCTAGGTGAGCCAAAAGATATCCCGTCCTTAGGTGCGCCCTCAGGTGAAAATCCCCACATTCAATGGTCCTAAGTATAGCAGAAACTATCTTAGGTGAAAACCCCCATGAACATGGTCCTGAGTAGGTCATTGTTGTTCACTTATCAATTTTTTTAAAGAAATTAGAATGTTGAGATTCCTCCGTTGTCCTTGATCAGCTACAGTCTTCACTTGGAAATCTTCTCCCTTATTCTTCACTTTCTTCTCCCTCTATTCCTCACATCCCTTTGTTCCTGGGTGGCCATACACAAGTGTGCTCTCAGGTGAAAACCCCCACGTTCATGATCCTAAGTATAGTAGGAACTATCTTAGGTGAAAAACCTCATGGACATGGTCCTGAGTAGCCACTCAACATAAACCAAACAACCAATCCACCCACATAATTCATTAACTTAGTGGATGTGTACTCTCAGGTGAAAACCCCCACATAGTATGATACTAAGTATAGTAGAATTATCTTACATGAAAACCCTCATAGACATGGTCCTGAGTAGCCACAATTAACATTTTGTAAAATCTTTCATCAATTGCATAGCATAAAAATTCTACTAAGTCAATTCATAGGTACCTAAACACAAGGGAGTAGGGAGTTCTAAAGTTTTGCATAGAAAATCTACTAAGTCCTACACATGCATAGGAAAATAACTAAGTCATGCATAGAAAATACTTAGGAATTTTATGGGGGCGTGCCACTTGCCTTAGCAAGTGGGAGAGTAGGTGTAGCAGTTGCAACAACCTTTGTTTCTCTCCAGAATTTCTAACAAGTCAAACAAGCCACAAATAAACATACATGAATGAATGCAACACTTAGAAAATATGACATGCATGAGAAGCAACAAAACACCCGCCAAAATTCTAAGTTAAAAGATCCAATCCATTCCCTAAAGGGATTAAACACTAGGGACTTGGTTTATGTACAAAGTGAAAGAATAGGAAGAGAGGAAGGATAAAGGAGAAATATGTGGTTGATCTTCCAAACTTCCTCCTTGGTACGATGTCTTCATTGTGATTTTGTACACTTTAGCGTTCTTCAGACTTTGCTTCCTCCAGACTTGATTGTTCTTCGGACTTGCTGATTCTTCTGACTTGATGGTTTTAGTATCACCAGGGCTGGTCTTATCACCAGGGCTGGTCTTGAATATAACTTAGCCACCATGAATTCTAAGAGAAAGAGAAAAGAGGAGAGAAAGACTCAGAGAAATAAAGGGGTTGGTTTTCTTGAAGTTTCTCTTGATTTTCTTCTAAGTGTTTTTGCTTCTTCGAGATGCCTCCGGAGTTTGTTTTCTTCTAAGTCTTCATGGGTCTTCTCGCTTCATGTTGAGAATCCCAAGTGTGGCTAAGTGTATAACACTTTACCAAAACACTATGTCGAAAAATATCCTAGCTTAGAGAAAAACAATAACTAATATATATGCTATGCATGCAATGCAAAATTCCTAAGTACAACACTTATCAAAATAAAACAACTAAGTTTTCTAGATGCTAAAATTCTCTAAGCAAATGATTTAGCATTTTTAAGATGTTGAAATTTTTCTATGGAAAAGTGTTGTCAATTATTTATCAAATATTTTCTAAGGAAGATATTTCTAAGTACTTTGTAGCTAAAGTGATCAAAATATGACTAAGTCATTTTATTATTCCAATAAATGAAGAAAAATAATTTTAATCAACTTTAATTATTAAAATATCACCTAAAAAGAATTTAATCAATATTAATTACAAAACCATGGAAAATTATTCTACAAAACTTATTTGAGTATTCCTATGGCCAGTACTTGTCATTCATATTTTTTAGCAAAGAGTTTTATAAATTTTAAATTGAATTTATGTTCAAATTACCATTAATGCAACTTTTGAATTTCAACAATTTATAATTCGACAAAATATAAAAGTAATTATGCCAAAAGTTTCTACTAGTAATAAGCTTTCCAAAAATATAAAGTTTGCAATTTTTGGTCAAGCCAATAAAAAGAAGTGATAGATCTAAGTCACAGGGGCTAAACTATGAAGAAAACAAATAAAATCTTCACGCTGAGGTCCCTGGCCACATGGCATGTTTTTATTGGTGCGGAGACTTCGCAGGCTGATGCAGGACATGTGGACGCAGACAGTTGCGGCGCGGCGCGGACGGATGCGGGACGACAACGTGGCTTCACGTGATTCGCCCGTACCGGTTCACTAAGTTTTCTAATCCTGACCGTGGATTGCAGATTGGACGGGGCTGGTACGATGGCCATACCGTGGTGGCAGAAGTTCGCCGGCGATGGAGGCAGCGGCAGCGCTGGCGTCGGGCGTGGACGATGGTGGTGCTATGGAGGTCCCCCGGCCGCGTGGGAGGAAGAACTTGATGCAGCACCCAACGGCGAGGAAGAAGGAGGGGTTGGCATCGTCGATCGTTTCCCGGTGTAGCTTGGAGGCACGGCCGAAGTCGCCGTGGCAATAGGGACCTTCGGATCGAGCTCAAACCACACGAAAATCTACAGAAAATAAGCGAGAAAGGTCTCACGGAAATGCGCACGAGGACGGGGAGGCAGTGGGAAAGGTTCTCGGGTAGGGGCATGTGCTCACCTTGCCGGAATCGTGAGGAACGCGACGGCGGATGGTGCGGACTCCGGTGATGAAATTGGACGTCCTGGGGGCGTTTCGAGCTAGGGTTTGATAGGGGAAATAAGGCGGTGGGGTTGTGCTTTATATAGGGGCGTAGAGGGACGGATTTCGTGGACGACACGGCTCGGAATCAAAGCGTAGATGGGATGAACTCCTCGGCCGGAAAATCTGCTCCGGAGGTTGAAGACCGTACGTCATGCTGACGTCATGTGCGGGCCCACGCGTCAGTGAGATGAGGAAGAGCGGGGTCGGTTTTGGGATTCTACTGGGCTTCTAAGCGCTGCGCGAGAGATGAGATGGGCTCATCCCAGCTTGGCTCGGGAGGCAACTTTTTTGCTTAAAAACATTTTCTATTTCCTGTTTAAATCCTTTAAAACAGAAATTATTTTTAAACCCTATTAAAATTCTTCAGAAAAATTCATAAAAATATGTTTTGGAAAGATTATTGAATTTAGAGCCTTTTGGCAGTATTAGTGTAAAAAATAAAATTAAGTAGTGTGGAAATTTGTAAGAAGTACAAATAACATTTTTATGGAAATAAATCCTATTTAAACATATAAATGAATTTGAATTTAAACCGTATGTGATTTAAATAACATGATGAATGATGATGATGCATGAATGCAATGCTTGAATTTTCTTTTCAAAGCAATATACATTGTAATTTTCAAAAGTTTTAAATTTTTCTGATTTGTTAAAATCCCAGGATGTTACAGACTACCACCCTTAAACGGAATCTCGTCCTCGAGATTCGTGAAGGCTAGCAAAAGGTTGTGACTGGATACCTGGTTGGGCTACCACCCTTAAAAGAAAATCTTTGTTGGTAGTGAATACTTCAATGTGAAAATTTGATATTAGTAGGTACCGTTCACTTCCTCCACAGTGATGTGGTTCACATATCCTTTATCAAAAGGATTTGACTTACCAGCTTCTTCGGCTTTCTTCTTTGCTAGGCACTCATTGGCGTAATGACCCTTGTTCTTGCATTTGTAGCAGAGCACCTGGCTGATATCTCTGTGTTCAGGATTTGGACGGTGGTGTCAATTGTTATGGTTATGGCCAACAAGTCCATTTCCCTTATGATCTCCATTGCTTCCCTTGGATCCACCATTGTGATCATGATGCTTGTGGTGACTTCCTCCATTATGGTGATTCCAATGTTTGTGGCCATTGTTCACATCATGAACATGGTGCTTCTTGAATGAGGGTTCAGAGGAGTGCTTGTCCATCTTTCTCTTCCTATTTTCAGCTTTTTTCATGCTATCTTCAAGGGTGATTGCTTGATCAAGAAGTATCTGATAGTTTGGTGCATAAGAAATAGTCAGAGGTATCTTCAGCTCATCGCATAGTCCCTGAGGAATTTATACTTCCTCTTTGCATCTATGTCAATGTCCTCAGGAACATATCGAGACAAGGCATGAAAATCATCCATGTACTCCTTAAGACTTCTGCTCCCCTGACGCGGATTGCGAAACTCTTCCTACTTCAGATTCATAATACCCGTGGAGACATGAGCATTACGAAAGCCTTCCTTGAATTCCTCCCAGGTCAAGGTGTCCAATGGGTGCGTAATCTAATAAGTTTCCCACCATTGGGCAGCAGGTCCTTCAAGCAGATGTGCGGTGAACCTAACCTTCTCAGCATCATCACATTCAGTTGTCACCAAATCCTTTTGCACAAAACACAGCCAAGCATCAACTACCATTGGACCAGTTGTGTTTGAGAACTTGTTTGGCCTAAGCCAAAGGAACCTAGCAAGCCTGTCCACTTGGGGAGGTGGTGGTGGCGGATTGTTGTTATTGTTGTTGCTTGCTACAATAAACTGAGTCATCATGGTCATCAATTGGGCTTGGGCGGCCATCAGCTGCTACATATCATCATCATCATCATCATCGTTGTTGTTGTTGTTGTTGTTCTCGGGAGCACGATGGGGAGGCATATGTGGGTTTTAGCATAGATGAGTAAAAGACAGACAAATCTAGGAGGAGTATTCCTACCCATACAAGCAATTGACACAATCAAACATAATCATTAAATTTCCAAACTTGTTTTTGAGAAAACCTAACCAATCGTTTTGGAACGGAGTACACCGAGGTTATGGAGAACACATACGATGATACTGCCATACCACAATTTGATAGGTCAATACATCATTAGTATCTCGTTACTCGAATAGATAGGTGGTCTAGTCTATCTCCTTCCTGAGTGCATCAAGTTCATCTTCTATTTCCTTGAGTTCATCAAGATACTTTTAGGTGTTATGAAGTCTAAATCGAAGTCTTCTTCCAAGGTTATCGATGGCTTCGCATGCTGTACTTCTTGCTGAGTCAAAGAATGATGTGTGAAGTATTGGGTTGGTGAACATGCAGTAGTCATTGGTCTTGTGGTCATCTTGTTTGCTCTTGTGTAGATGGAGTTGCACCCACTAGTACTCTTGGCCTTCACCCATGAATGGAAACCCTTTGAATATTGCTTCTCCTTCAAATCCCAAGCTCTTGATGTTATCCTTAAGTTCTCTTGGAAAATCAGTCTCACATTGTAGGGTCATGGTTATCACTGGTCCCTTCTTGAGTGATTCAAAGAGGTTGGTCATCTAAAAATAAGATAAGGTATTTAGAAAGCAAATAGATAAGATAGTTACAAGATGGAAAATTAGAAAAGTCTTGTTTTAGCAAACTGAATAAAAAAAGATTTTCAATCCTATGGTCAAACCTATTTCTATCCAAACTTAGGGGTTTGGAACCTACAGGCAACACAGTGCTCTGATACCATTTGTAATGTACCTGCACTTTAAATATGGCAAGGTACCTGTATATAGTGCAAACCCCTGAATCGATTTATTTGCACACACAGTTTACGATGAATATCACAACATTGTATCATTATTACACGAATAATCCAGACTTACTAAAATAAATAGTTCGATACATCTTTGCATAGCATAAAGCTAGCTCAAAACAATAAAGCAGCGGAAATAAATTTTGAATGAGCCTCCAACTTCATGATACGCCACATGCGAAAACATGTTGGTACAGACTCGAAACCAAAACGTAGTCCTTACTCTTCATCAGAAATTTCTGCAACAAATAATAATTTGCAACAGAGTGGGTCAGATTCCATTAGAAATGGAGTCTGGCAAGTGATACTATGGTGGACTCTTAATGGAATAACTCTATAACCTGTATGCATATTTGGCTGGTGGAGTTCAAGGCTATTTTGCATAAAGCCAGTTTTGCCTAACTCTTTGTAAAACAAACTTAACATCATAATTGGCAACACTGGTTAACCCAAGTGAGCCAAAAGATATTCCGTCCTTAGGTGCGCCCTCAGGTGAAAATCCCCACATTCAATGGTCCTAAGTATAATATAAACTATCTTAGGTGAAAACCCCCATGAACATGGTGCTGAGTAGTTCACTGTTGTTCACTAATCAAAATTTTATTAAGAAATTAGAATGTTGGGATTCCTCCGTTGTCCTTGATCAGCTGCAGTCTTCACTTGGAAATCTTCTCCTTGATTCTTCACTTTCTTCTCCCTCTATTCCTCACATCCCTATGTTCCTGGTGGCCATCCACAAGTGTGCTATTAGGTGAAAACCCCCACGTTCATGATCCTAAGTATAGTAGGAACTATCTTAGGTGAAAAACCTCATGGACATGGTCCTGAGTAGCCACACAACTTAAACCAAACAACCATTCCACCAAGATAATTCATTAACTTAGTGGATGTGTACTCTCAGGTGAAAACCCCTACATACTATGATCCTAAGTATAGTAGAACTATCTTAGGTGAAAACCCTCATAGACATGGTAGTGAGTAGCCACAATTAACATTTTGTACAATCATTCATCAATTGCATATCATCAAAATTATACTAAGTCAATTCATATGTACCTAGACACAAGGGAGTTGGGAGTTCTAAAGTTTTGCATAGCAAATCTACTAAGTCCTACACATGCATAGGAAAATAACTAAGTCATGCATATAATATACTTAGGAATTTATGGGGGTGTGCCAATTGCCTTGTCAACAAGGAGAGCAGGTGTAGCAGTTGCCACAACTTTCATTTCTTTCCAGAATTTCTAACAAGTCAAACAAGCCACAAATAAACATACAAGCATAAATGCAACACTTAGAAAATATGACATGCATGAAATGCAACAAAACACCCACCAAAATTCTAAGTTAAAAGAATACTAATCCATTCCCTAAAGGGATTAAACACTAAGGACTTAGTCATAATCACTAAGGACTTGGTTTATGTCCAAAGTGAATGAATAGGAAGACAGGAAGGATAAAGGAGAAAGATGTGGTTGGTCTTCCAAGCTTCCTCCTTGGTATGGTGTCTTCATTGAGATTTTGTAAACTTGACGGTTTTTTAGACTTTGCTTCCCCAGACTTGATTGCTCTTCGGACTTGCTAATTCTTCTGACTTGATGGTTTTAGTATCACCAGGGCTGGTCTTGAATATAACTTAGCCACCATGAAGTCTAAGAGAAAGAGAAAAGAAGAGAGAAAGACTTAGAGAAATAAAGGGGTTGGTTTTCTTGAAGTTTCTCTTGATATTCCTCTAAGTGTTTTTGCTTCTTCGAGATGCCTCCAGAGTTAGTTTTCTTCTAAGTCTTCATTGGTCTTCATGTTGAGAAACCCAAGTGTGGCTAAGTGTATAACACTTCAGCAAAACACTATGTCGAAAAATACCCTAGCTTAGATAAAAACAATAACTAATAAATATGCTATGCATGCAATGCAAAATTCCTAAGTACATCACTTATCAAATTAAAACAACTAAGTTTTCTAGATGCTAAAATTCTCTAAGCAAATGATTTAGCATTTTTAAGATGTTGTAATTTTTCTAAGAAAAAGTGTTGTCAATTATTTATCAAATATTTTCTAAGGAAGAAAATTTCTTTACTTGAAAGGGCAAAATATTTCTAAGTACTTTGTAGCTAAAGTGATCAAAATATGACTAAGTCATTTTATTATTCAAATAAATAAAAAATAAATTTTAATTATTAAAATATCACCTAAAAAGCATTTTATCAATATTGATTACAAAACTATAGAAAATTATTCTACAAAACTTGTTTGAGTATTCCTATGGCCAGTACTTGTCATTCAAATTTTTTAGCAAAGAGTTTGATAAATTTTAAATTTGAAGTTATGTACAAATTACCATTAATGCTACTTTTGAATTTCAACAAATTATAATTCGACAAAACATAAAAATAATTATGCCAAAAGTTTCTACTAGTAATAAGCTTTCCAAAAATATAAAGTTTGCAATTTTTGGCCAAGCCAATAAAAAGTAGTGATAGATCTAAACCGTAGGGGCTAAACTGTGAAGAAAACAAATACAATCTTCACGCTGAGGTCCCTTGCGACGTGGCATCTTTTGATTGGTGCGGAGAATTCACGGGCTGATGCGGGATATGTGGATGCGGAGAGTTGCGGCACAACACGGACGGATGCGGGAGAACGACGTGGCTTCACGTGATTCGCCCGTACCGGTTCACTAAGTTTTCTAATCCTGACCGTGGATTGCAGATCAGACGGGGCTGGTACCATGGCCATACCGTGGTGGCGGAAGTTTGCCAGAGATGGAGGCCGCGGCGGCGCTGGCATCAGGCTTGGACGACGGGGTCCCCCGGTCGCGTGGGAGGAAGAACTTGACGTGGCACCCGACGGCGAGGAAGAAGGAGGGGTCGGCGTCGTCGGTCGTTTCCCGGCGTAGCTTGGAGGCGCGGCCAAAGTCGCCATGGCGATAGGGACCTTCGGATCACGCTCAAACCACACGAAAATCTACATAAAATAAGCGAGAAAGGTCTCTGGGAGATACACACGAGGACCGCGAGGCAGAGGGAAAGGTTCTCGTGCAGGGGCATGTGCTCACCTTGCCGGAATCGTGAGGAACACGGCGGCGGATGGTGCGAACTCCGGCGATGAAATTGGACGTCCTGGGGGCGTTTTGAGCTAGGGTTTGAGAGGGGAAATAAGGCGGCGGGGTTGTTCTTTATATAGGGGCGCACGGGGACGAATTTCGTGGATGACACGGCTCAGAATCGAAGCGTAGATGTGATGAACTCCTCGGCCGGAAAATCTGCTCCGGAGGTTGAAGACCGTACGCCATGCTGACGTCAGGTGCGGGCCCACGCGTTAGTGAGATGAGGAAGAGCGGGGTCGGTTTTGGGCTTCTATTGGGCTTCTAAGAGCTGCGCGAGAGATGAGATGGGCTCTGCCCAGTTTGGCTCGGGAGGCAATTTTTTTTGTTTAAAAACATTTTCTATTTCCTGTTTAAATCCTTTAAAATGGAAATTATTTTTAAACTCTATTAAAACTCCTCAGAAAAATTCATAAAAATATACTTTGGAAATATTATTGAACTTAGAGCCTGTTGGCAGTATTAATGTCAAACATAAAATTAAGTAGTGTGGAAAATTATAAGAAGTACAAATAACATCTTTATGAAAATAAATCCTATTTAAACATAAAATAAATTTTAATTTAAACCCCGTGTGATTTAAATAACATGATGAATGATGATGATGCATGAATGCAATGCTTGAATTTTCTTTTCAAAGCAATATACATAGTAATTTTCATAAGTTTTAAATTTTTTCTGATTTTTTAAAATCCCAGGATGTTTCAACATGAGGGACCCGAACCTGGGTACATCGTGTGTGTTTGTGTTTCTCCATGGATTAGCTTGCGGTTTGGAGGTATTCTTGAGTGTTCTTGAGTGTTCTTGAGCAATCTTGGTCCCCGCTTGCCAAGCGTAGCCTTTCTCTTGTTCATCTTGGGTCTTGTTTCGTGTGAGCTTCTCATCTCGCGAGTCCTCCCCGGATCCACCAGCGTCCATCAGCCCCATAGTTTAGCCATCCTATGGCATCTGCCGTGATACCACCATGACAAAACGAGATGCTATAAAAAAGCATGTAGACAAACTACACAAAGCAAACTTCATCCGAGTGATCAAAAGTCGGAATGGGTAGCCAACCCCGTGATATTAGAAAAGAAAAAGACAACAGCGACTCGAATGTGCATCGACTTTACTGGGCTAAACAAGTGCTGCGCTGTAGCACCCCCGAGAGCCAGGCTAGAAAAATCCCAGATATCCATCTAATATAAGCCTAACCTCGATCTCGAGAGCCAAAAGTTGAACATTCAGTAACACAACAGTGACTCTACGGCTCAAAGCAATATTACACAAACTCTTAGCAGAGTGAAGATAGCAAATAATACAAGCAGAGGTCACTGACCCAACAGTACATCAAACAACGAAAGAAAATTATGTTATGCTACATAACAAGAACCAAAAGGCCTAATAGGCCATAACATAAGCGACAACCCGCCCATCGATGCCAGGCTGCTGCCCGAGAACCCCGATCTACTCGTCGATGTCCATGAAGAAACCAACAGTGGAGTAGAAACCTTCACCTGTCCAAAAAGTGTGCAAGGCTGAGTACGGGAGGTACTCAACAAGACTTATTTAACCTATTATATATATGCCCGTTCAAAGAGTAAGAACGATTTTCTTTGCATAAAGCCAACTTTATTTTCAAGTCGGGGGAGGAGAGAATCTCGCATCAGTGGACTTTTAAAATGGGGTAAGTGAGTAACACCTCTGACTTCATCCACCATCTTCTGTAGCCACCTGGATGTCATCGTTTGCACCACCCACAAGAATAACCCCCTCGCTCAACCCGAGGAAGCAATCCTAACCACCCTTAGTTGACAGTTGTATGATTAGTTTTAAGTTGTCTATGATCATCAAAAATGAGGTACCAAGTCGTCCGTAACCGTGGACACGGCTTTCCGAAAAGATTTACCCTGCAGGGGGTGTAACTACCCACACGCGCCAACCAACCGATTGGCCAGACATTAGCACTCTACCTGGGAGTGCCGGCAGGAGGGTTGGCCACGACCTTTCCCAAGCTTCGCCTATGTCCATGAGCCACAACAAGAGGTCAGACCGCCATCTCAGCGATCCCTAGTGCGGGTTGCCAGGGTCAAGATAAGAGCGTCACACTCTCCTGACCCGGCCCTAATTTTTCTCCTCAAACCATTTTACCGCACACGCAAATGGAACACTCAAACTAGTGGCTTCACATAGTAGGCTAGGCAAGTTGGAGTTGAGGGGGAAATGAATACCCCGTGTGGATGCACGAATAGTCCTTGTTCCAAAGACGAGAACTCAGATCCTAGTGTCGACAAGAACGAGACAACCCACCACAATCCCAATGTGGCCTCTCGTCCAAGTCTTTAACAATAAATAAATCATGTATACTCATTCCATCCCAATCTTCTCAATTGGATAGAGAAAGGAACAACTAAGCATGTCTAAGCGGCAATGCAACGCAAGTGACACTCTATACCTCGACCAAAACATCGTTGAACCGTATGCATAACACAAGAATCAAATACTTTGGAAATATTATATGTGCAGATAAGAGGTTATGCTTGCCTTGCTCTTCAGTAGTTGGGTATTGATCTTCGGGGGCGTTGGAAACAATCTCGGGCTCGAATCCTACCGCGAAGAACCAAATACCGGAAAGGAATGACACAATCAATATAATATTGATGCAATGCACAATTACATGAATGACATGGCATTTAGGATACCCTAGATGCAGGCAGTAATTAAATGGGTGTATAAAACATACCCATAATAAAAAGTAGGGTTTATTTATGTGAGACTAATAACATTACTTTCTGTAATATCCCAAAACTTTGGAATGTTTAAAAATCAGAAAAATTTAAAACTTTTGTCTCGAATAAAATTGAAAACTTTCAAACATAAGAACACAAAATATAAATAACATTGTAGCATCCTTAAAAGGTTTACATTCTTTAAATACTCAAGTAATCACTAATCTCAAAAATTGACTTAAAGTTCAAAAATATATTGCCTAGAATATTTCTTAAAACCTCAATATATAATTTGACAAATGATTTAGAAGCTTTCAGAAACTTTTGTAATAAAACGTTTCTTTAAAAGTATTTAATTTTAACTACTTAGCCTTGACTATTTACAACCTTAAAACCATATTTTCAAAGTGCCTAAAATTATCTAAAGTATGTCACATTAAAAATGTTAAACTTATTTAAAACATGGTCTATTTACTAAAATGGTTTTCATTCTTTTACCTGAGTTTAAACATGGTTTTAGAAATCACAACCTAGGAGTTATATCTCTGAAACTTTATATAGTTGGATTATCCAAAAGAATATTTTATTAATTTGAATTATTTCATCAACCTTCAACACATAAAATATTTTTAATGAATAAATTCAACACAAGAAATTAAATAAAGATAGAATACTTTCCGAATGTATTTTATGGAGTCTCAAATGATATATCATATTTTAAACCTAAAGTTTAGCACAAAGTTTAAAAATGAGTCAATCATAACCCATATTTCATTTCAAATGTTTGTCGTATTTCTATTATATTATTTACTTAACCATATATGACCTTCTGAAAACATTTCCTTAAATTGACAAAGTGTCAATTAAGACATGACCAAGTATTTTAAATATTATATTAAAAAGCATGCATAAATTCATAATCATCATGTCATTATTGCATTAGATCATTAAAATAATCATATTATTCTTTCATTGAAAACATCCAAACAAAACTATATATCACAAGTGCTACTTACGTTTATGTTGTACCTATTTGAATCTTACAAAAGTATATATTTTTCTCAAAAGTGTTCCCCAAAGATTTATAATAAAAGGAAATAATTTTACAAGAAAATCGAAATTGATTTGACTCAATTCCGAGTTCGAAATCAAAAGTTATAACAAAAAAACAGGAAAAGAAATAAAAGGAAAACATTTTAAAAAACAATTTGGTTAGTCCGTGATAGTTGGGCTGTAGCCCAACTGCCTACCCGCATGAAACTTTTAACGGGCTGATTTCGGCCCAACTACAGATCCACTTGCAAAAAAAACAAAAAAAAGGAATAAATAAATAAAACAAAATGAATTGCACGCTCGCGTAGCTACTTTGTTGTTTAGTCCCACCTTGCTATCTTAGCAACACTCACACCCTATTTTAGTCTATATATAGCCCCTAAGGTTATAGACAAAATCATTAATTCGGGTTGAACCATTGACTAGAATAAAATAAAATATTCATTTTATCTTCGGTGGGATTTCTATTGGTGGGATTTCTCTTCTTCTCTCTCGACGGTGTTTCTGCGCATATTTTCTCTTTTCCGCCTTTTAAATTTTGTTTTGTTGTAGTATAATTTAGTCTACAAATTTAGTAGGCGTATATTTTCCATAGCGTAGTTTCTGAGTAGTTATAAATTTTAGTCTAGTTTTAGTCTAGCGTAGTATTTACTCGTACACCGTACGATCCGTTTTTAGATCGAGTAGTGTCGTAACTTTAGCTACTTGCTTTTTTATCCTACGGATATAATTAGTTTGTCTAAACCAACCTGTTCTAACCAATCACCTCATGCCACTTAGTCTAGCTGTTTTCTGGGTTGACCCCCAATAGAAAATTTGTATGCAACTTTTGCAGAAACACCCCTAAAATTTCAAACTAATATATCTTTTTAAACACATGTTTAAATTTGACAAACTTTATGTCTATGGAAAGCTCTTGACTAGTTTAAATTCGTTCAAATTTTCAAATGCATGATTTAAGTAAATTGGACATAGATTTTATTATGTATGTCCAAGAAATTTCCAAATGAAATATTTTTGGAATCCTTAAGATATGTAGAATAAGTATTCACTTATAAATTATTTTGGCCAACTTTAAAATGAATTAGAAACCATAGATTCTTTTACTTGTTTTGGCATAGTTTAATTTTTTTTTATTTTTAAATTGTTTCTTTTGCCTAAATGTCACAATTAATTGTCCTTGTCTAGAGAAACTCAAATCCATATTTAGTAAATTATTTTATAACATAACAATGTAAGAGTGTGTTAAAAACCTCTTCAATTGCATTACAACATTTATAGGTGTTTATAATTGTTAATGACTAACTAGGTGTACAAATTTGATTTTAAAACTTGATGCCAATTTAAATAACTAGATTATTAATTTGTTGATATGAACATTTAAGTTTGGATTTAAAATGACTTGTTATGTTACTTTAATAGAACTTGAAATTTAAATTATGTTTAAACCTTTTCCAAAGTTAATGTGTGATCATTTTGAACAAGTTTAACACAAAGTCTCATTAAATCAATTTTGAAACATAGACTTGTGTAATTGTATTTAAATATGCTGGATAACTTAAAATTGCAATCCTTGCTTTTAAATTGTTTTCAAACCATCTCGGCATTCATTTGTGTAAACTGTTTCAATCAAGACCATCCCTGACCAAATTGGCAAACCCTTAACTCAGTAATATTAATTCGTTTTGCATATTGAATTATGTTACACCCTTTACCAAATCCCTTGCTAAGCCCTTTTTTTACGTTTGTTTGATTTTTGAATGTTATGTGCTTGTTGAATTGCTTGTTTATTGGATGTGTTTTTACTGTATAGATTGAAAGGAGTACAACGTTCGTTGTGACAAAGAGTGTGTGAGAAACGAAAACATTTATCAGATTGAACGGAGTACAACGTTTGTTGTGACAAAGAGTGTGTGAGAAACGACAACATTCATCAGGCAAGTGATACCATAAAAGACTTACTATTTTTACCTACTGCATTATTAGTGTTTTTTAGTAGTATGCATGAC
The DNA here is from genome assembly GCA_026929855.1 of Poa annua. Taxonomy (NCBI): domain Eukaryota; kingdom Viridiplantae; phylum Streptophyta; class Magnoliopsida; order Poales; family Poaceae; genus Poa; species Poa annua. The sequence continues at coordinate 102,260,024 of CM049427.1, forward strand.
AGCTTTACTACTGTTGTATATTATGCTATGCAAACCTTTTTAGGATATCCATATGACCACCTTTGTAGTAACCAATTATAATTTAGTGGAAGTACATGCTGCAAAAATGATTGTTTTATGGTAGATGTGATAAGTGAAAATTCCACTAAATTAATTTACCGCCTGGGTGGATTGGTTCGATCGAGGAGGATTCAAGTTGAGTGGCTACTTAGGGGTCGGGTCTGCGGCGGCCTGAGTTGCTCACTTGTGGATGGCCACCAAGGGCTTTGAGATTTGATGTTGCACTGCGTATAGTCGCTTATCGTGCAACCATTAGTCATATGGGCTCTGTCTTGATGGAGTATGTTGATGTTGACCTGGGTCGGATGTTCCAAGGGTGGTAGTTGGGATAGGTTGGCAGTGGACTCTATCGACTCGGGAAGACAACTTCTGAAAAGTCTCGTCTCGATCTTCTCCTTTTCCTTCTCACTAAATGAGTGTAGAGGATAGTTTGGGTTGATTGGGTCTAATGGTGAAAGTGCACACACTCTCAACAGTTAAAACCTAAGATCTTAGCCGTGTCCCCGGCATCGGACAATTTGAGTGACTACACAAGGTTGTTTACTGAAAGATCTCTTCATTCCAATTTCAAAAATAAAACATGATGGGTGAACTCGGGTAGGAGACACGGATGCGTCCGTTATGTGTCTCATATTGTTCAGATGATGATTTAAAAAATGTTTTATCAAAAGTAGGACAAAACTTTCTTTACGCAATAGCCTTTGAGCTCCACCAGCCAAATATGCATGTAGTAATTGTCTTGCCATTTATATCCACCATAATATCACTTGCCACCACAATTTAATTGTGCTGACCCTTTATAACAGGGCTGCAACTAAACCTTGCAGATTTGACGAACGATGAGTGAGGTTTCCGATAGGATTTCGAGCCTACAACCAACATGTCTTGCATGTGGCGCATGAAGATGATGAGGCTCATTGTATCTACTGTTTTTCGCTGCTGCTCTTCGTATATTGCTAGCCTTTTCAGGTTATGCAAGTTGTAATAGATATATGTAATACTGGATCATGCAATTTAATAAAGTATTTGACACTTTTGCATGATATACATCTTAAACTGTGGTGCTAGCATTTGATACATTAACACAAGGATCTCCACCCTATAATAAAAGGTGAGGTGGCTACAGATGGTATCAGAGCACTGTGTTGCCTATAGGTTCGAAACCCTAAGATGGATAGAAATAGGATTTGACCATAGGATTGAAAACCTATTTTATTCAGAATTATAAAATAAATATATATTTCATTTTCTCTTTTCTTGTACTCTGGTCTAGTATCTACTTTTCTGAAAATATCTTCTCTTGTTCTAGATGACCATGTTCTTGTAGTCTGAGTTTGATACGTCATATGGAACTCTCTGATTAAACAAGAAGCACTACGTGGAAGACCAACAGAGAACTTAGATTTAGAATTCAAACACTTTGAAGGTTTTCAAGAAAGTTGAAGTACTGGAAGCACTCAACAAGGAATTGGACAAGAGACCACCATTTAAATAAAACAACGATATCGTGTTAGTGTATTGTTTACATCAACTTTGGTTGTGTGACAATACTAGAGTGTTTGGTTGTGTTTTAACCTTGTGCTTGATGTTTGTTAGATATTGTTTGTAGCATTTATTGCCTTGAATTGCTGTGTTTGGAGTAGAATTCTTCCTTGTCATCTTTCTATCTCTACTCATCAATGCTAAACCCAATCATATACCTTACTCTTGGAAACAAAAATGTGATAACCAGTCCCCTATGGCCTAACAACACTTTCCACCTGAAGAATGCCTCCCAACATTGAATCCTTCTGAAGGGGATCGCATGCAGAAAACAAAAAATTTCCTAGCAACGATATCCTTAAACTAGCCAAAATCTATACTATGCAGATATATAAGTACGGCGGAGATCGGAATACATACCCTCGAAGACCGAATAGCGGGGATTACGCTCCCGCACAAGCGTTGACGAGGAAGACGACGTAGCCGACCTCTAGGTCGCAAAGAAGTCGGCGCGACGATGGCGACGAAGATGACCTCGAGGTCGGGTGGAGGAAGTAGGCCTCCGAGCACCGCTAGCGCAACACCTCGCAGGGTGTTACACACAAGGGACGACGGCCTCCGAAGCTCCAGTTCAGGACGAGCAGCGGAAGACTTGGACCGGAACACCAGCAGCGCGGCAGCGGACTATGGTGGAAGAGACCCCCTCTCAATCCGGTGCAACTCCGACAAAGGGAATCACGAGATCGAGAGAGAATTGGGTTATTAATTGGTGAATTAAAATGACAGGGGTGCCCCTTCTTATATAGGCTCCCGGGGGGAGCCAACCTCGCCAGTCGGGCGGTGTGGGACTATCCCACACCAGCCACGACCCTTGAAGGGTGCGCCGGCCCTAGGTGGGCCCCTCGTGGCCCACCTAGGCCGGCCGAACCAGCCCTCATCCCTTCGGGGGAAGCTTCCCCCCTCACGGGCCTTCTTTCAACTAGAAGGCCCATTTAGGGAAATCTGCCTTTAAAAATTCGAAAATAAACATATAAAATCATATTTAAATATTTATTACACTAATTAATATCAAACGTATTATATATAATTTATTATAGCTCCGAAAACTATTTCGTCGCTGCCCGATCTCCATCGGACCATTCCCGGGACGTTCCCGATGATCTCTTTCCTTTCCAGTTGTCTTGTCGAAACCACTTAAGTGTGTTACCCTAGCGGTTCGATATAATAACATGCATGATCGAGACTCCTCTCCGACCAATGACTAACTCATAGGCCTGGACCCCATGAATTAATCCCTATGATATAACGAATGAGTTTCATCTATCAAACCTGGACGTCTAGTCTTAAACCCTTTGTCATGGCGATACTTAGCGTGTCCGAGCATCATTCCCAGATATCTCCATTCCTAGCATGATCTCGTTACCGACATCGCTATCTTCTACTCGTCCATGATATTATGTCAGCTGGTGACCTAGTCACATGTTTGCAAACTCATTTGACATAATCTCACCGAGTGGGCCCTAGAGTATCTATCCGGCTATACGGACTGACAAATCCCGCTGTTGACCCCTCGTCTCAACTACCCCCTTCCGATACCCAAAAGTATCACCGTTATTGTCATACTAATTAACATACTACATTTGGTGCAATCAAAGTATCTTCCAGGAATAAAAATAAGAGTTGGTCTTACGGTCTTAAGGCGTAATGACTATGTCCTATAAATAGTGGGTATGTCCATCACATCGTTCAACCAACGACATGACTTCCATTGCCGACCGGCGCCATGCCCTATGATCGGAAAACCTCGATCATCAATCGCACAATGAAACTAGTCTTAGTAGAGACTTCTAGGGACCTGGTTGTTTTATCTACCACACCTGTATTAATGTTTTCGCTTAATATAGTTATAGCATGGTATAAAACATATAATGAACAATTGGGATATTGCCAATAAACTATGTTTATTAAGTGCCTCTAGGGCATATTCCCTTCAGTCTCCCACTAGAGTAACACTTAATCTAATTTACAACTTGGTAAAAGCTCAACACCCATAGCATCTTGGTGCCTGCTCGCCTCGTGGAAGAGGAATACAGTCAATAGATCTCACACATTGAGACCTATATGTGCTTCACAACACTTCTATGTCACCTAATTTGACATCATCCCGTATCTTACGATGACGGTGAAATATATCCTAGTGGATGGAGTGAGACTCGAACATTCACGTAGCATGGGCCTTAAAAGTCTAAGATATCTATTAAGGAGACCACATACGCTCGGAAAACTGCTCAGTCCAATCACACTTGCTACTTCTGATGTTGCCTTGAAAATAAAGGACATCTCCTATATGAGATTTCTAGTCGTATGGGTCAGTGTCATAACTTGCATCATCGTACCCGCTTTACGGCAAGTTGTCTTTCCACTTTTACCCTTTACTAGAAAACATATCTTCAGTTCTCATAGACACTGAAAAATATACTTAACGTTTGTTCATTGATCCACACAAGGATCACTGTAGAACATGTTCTTCAACCAAGAACTTGGGTCACACTAAGTCGAGATTTCAGTCTGATAGCATCTATGTATGATACATAGATAATGTTGAACATCATTTGCTATTACTGAAAATGCCAAGATAAACTTAATATTTTACCTAGTCATACAAGTAAGAACCTCTTTCTTCGGTTGTTCTATTCTGAAACACTTCAGAATCTTAACTTAGGAAATATTCGGACCTAATGTTATTAAGCCCCTTACGATCTATACAATTATAAATCGGATGCCTAGTACTCCTAACTTCATTTCATAGAAAATTTAATCACTTAAATAATCCTTTACACTCTACTAGAGGATCTGTGTCATTTAATATGCCGTACATACAAAATCACAAATGACACCAAGCTCCCACTCAAATATTCCTTCCGCATATAAGATCAAGGAAAAACTACTTAGCTCCCACTCAAATATGCCTTCCGCATATAAGATCAAGAAAAACTACTTTTCTCCCACTCACTTCTTTGCAAATGCAGGTTTCTTCAACTATTTTGGACAACTCCAAAATCCTTTGATCACATTATCAAAGTGAAGGTTCCAGCTCCGATATGCTTGCTTCAGCCCATGAATGGACCACTGAAGTTTGCATACATGTTTAGCATCCTCAGGATTACAAACCATTATTGTACTGATTACAACTCTTTCTTAATGACACTATTAAGAAACATGGTTTTCTTATCCATCTATAAATTTCTCATTCAAAATTATAGTAATTTCTAAACGACCCAGAATAGATTTAGGCTTCGCCACTTCAGACAAACTCTCATGTGGTCAACTTTTGAATCTGTCGGAACTGTATCACGACAAATCGTTCCTTCTCAATGTCTATTATCTCATAAAATTCCATATTCTATTAACATCCTAGATGACATCAAGAAGATCTCCCAAGTCATTACCTGGTAATCGTACATGGATTTTATTTCGGATCATAAATGACTCATAGCCATTTCTCGGACTTAGGTCTACCATCTCTTCTTCGTAGTTCGTAGGTCTCTCATATTCCATTAATATGACCTTCATAACAAGATTATCGTAACACACAGTGTGGAACACAACCTCGTACGCCTACGTTCTTAGTATGAGCTCAGAGCATCATGACACCAAAAACACTTTCGGTTGCGCCACTCTGATGTCTAGAGAGAAAGTTCACCAACTTCGTCTTGCTCTACTTTCTTTCTGACTTATACCCTTGGACAAGAAACTATTTCTTTCGCAAGGTATATCCCGGCAACAATTTTGCCTATATCGTGAGACATGTACCCAACTAACTCTTTAGGTATGGTACACTACCAAGATTAATCCATTTTAGGTTTGATTACATCAAAACACTAAATTGCTGAAATGACAATCCAGGTTAAAATCCATGCCATGACTGATATGGTATTGTCTGCATGGATTCAAATGGTTTCCCTATTATCTAACGTGAATGTTTACGTTTCTACCATATGACTCTAATGATCACAATAATTCGGAAAGAGATTCATTTACCACACACTATTCGATAGGGTGCGATTACGACGTCCAAACATACCATAACACTATGGTGTACCATGCGACGTAATTTGTGGAACTCTTCTCACAAGTTTTCCAATGATGTGCCATCATTATAACTCAAATCTTTATTTCCTCGATCTGTAGCGCGGGAATTTGATTTTCTTGTTAAGTTTATTTCCTACTTCATTCTGAACTTGTTTGATCGAATCAAAATTTCCAGACCAACATTCCCTAAGTGGATATCCATATATCTACTCAAATATTCATGAAGTCTATGAAATAAATACTTCCACTACACGTTAAAGTACTCATTGATTCACATACACCCATATGCATGATTCTCAACAAGCTATACTCAAAACGTTCAGTGAAGTTCACGAAATAAAGGTCTCCACTACCCGTCAATTACTTCATTGAACCACATACATCTATATGCATGACTATCAATAAGTTATATGCCCGTTTTCCGAAAACGGGGTCATAGTTATTTTGCAAGTGTCAAAAGATCAAATCTAAGGACTTGTAGATCCATCCGGTATGGAGCTAATGCATTGACTATAACATTGACATGAATTAAACGGTGGTGCCACATATATGTGGTGTCTTTATTAAGTTTGTATCCTTTGGCATTAATATTATGAATGTCGGAGCTTCTATCATCTAAATTCAAATCGGCAGATGATCATTACTTCATAAGTATAGGACAACGAATTTGTCACTAACATATATGAACAAGTGTCTCGCTAGAGGAGACACACTTATAACGATGATCATAAAGAATTTATCCAAATGGTACATCTAGAGGGAGAGTGTCTATGGCCATCACAACAATTTGTCTGCCATTATCAACATGCAATTTCGCCTCATCCTTTCAGGCTACTCAAGAAGTAAACCTGGTTTTCATAAAACATGACTGGTCCAAAACTTAGTCACTACTGCGAGTACTTGCTTAGCTAAAACATTCAAAACATGTAGATCATATATACACCATCATCATCGATGACTTCCGGCGATCTGTTTCATCTTCTTGATACTTCCAACATAATCAAGAACCATGAAGGTGAACGATTCCCCTTGCATGACATAGTCTATGACAGAGGATTTGCACTTGGCAACGACGTCTGCCATCCAGTGATCGAGCTGAGCGAGGCGTCTCAATGTTCATCATGTATGAACATATGCCATCAAGTATGACTACCACGTGCTCCTTCAATGTGTGTATTCTCTCCCCCCTTGGTTGAGAAGACAATCAGTCAACATACTGATAAACTTCATCAACCCAACTTTAGGGGTACCCCGAGTTTAGCGACCATCTCATATGTTCGCGATCTAATAACTCGTACCCACCGTTGGTTCTCTATGGCAGATATCACATAATACACTGGACTATGATGATATCATCCCCACAAAACCTGATAATCCAAATTATCATTTGTTAGCGGAATCTCCGGGTTTATCTCCTAGGGGGTATTGTATCACAAAGAGCTAACGATTTAAACAAGGAGTATCCTCAAGCTAAAGTATAAAACGATGAAGTTTGGACCCAACCTTTTAAGTTTCTCAATCGCAGGAATGCGGCTAATTTGAAAAGATGCTATCACAATGGTTAATATCTACAAAGGTTTTGCAAAACAGACTTTGTTCATTATATTTTGAGTTCTAGTATTTTAGAAAATAACTATCCGAACTCCCACTCAAACGAACATCCCTCCTAGTCGTTTAAGCGATTACACGACCCCCATCCATTGCACCACCCCTCATCGTCAGAGCCGGTGGCACAACTTCAAGAGTAGACAACTGTCCGTCACACCAAATTTGTGACTCGTGCTCGACCATTGAGCCTCCATGTTCCGAGGCCATATCTGCATATGCTAGGCTCACCATAATAACCTCCACGCTAACGGTTGTGCAACATGGCTTACACCCACTGTATGCGAACGACGATATGTCTGACACCCGATCGTCACGGCCTGCCTTATAACGTAGAACTTTCTTGGTGGTGCTCGTTGGAGGAAGAACACTTGTGTTATTTTGAAGGGATCATCTTATATATAACTACCGCCGCGTAACTAATATAATATATATAATCACACATAATAAGATGCATACAAAACATCACATGTAATGCAATGTGATATAGTCCATTGCGCCATGGTCTTCTTGGCACCCGCAGTTTATAAACAATTTAATAAACCTACCTTGACCATATCACTTAGCCCCTGCAAAATAAAGTTAGACGCTTCTACTTTATCTTTTGCATATTTTACGTGGTCTGGGGCTGTCGTAAATAGAACCGCTTCATACCTACGAACCTTATGACCACAACAACTTTCCAATAATTGCATGTTTAAGCATCCCTTTCGGGCCCTCCATTGAAAATGCAAAGCCAACTAAAGAGAGAGAAACTGACACCCGCCAGCCACAGATACGGTGCAAGCCGTATGTCAGTAATGGAACCAGTCTCGCGTAAGCATACGCGTAAAGTCGGTCCGGGCCGCTTCATGCACTCGATGCCGCTGAAATCACAAGTGCACGCTAGAGGGTAGCAAATAACAGGAACGGTGCCCCCGTGCTGAACATGGGTTCTAACAGCGTACAACTATAGCTACGATAGAACGGCTCTGATACCACTGAAGGGGATCGCATGTAGAAAACAAAAAATTTCCTAGCAACGATATCCTTAAACTAGCCAAGATCTATACTATGCAGATATAGAAGTACGGCGGAGATCGGAATACATACCCTCGTAGACCGAATAGCGGGGATTACACTCCCGCACAAGCCTTGACAACGAAGACGACGTAGCCGACCTCTAGGTCACGAAGAACTCGGCGCGACGATGATGATGAAGATGACCTCGAGGTTGGGTGGAGGAAGTAGGCCTCCGAGCACCGCTAGTGCAGCACCTCGCAGGGCGATACACACATACGGTGGAGACGACGGCCTCCGAAGCTCCAGTCCAGGACGAGCAACGGAAGACTTGGACCGGAACACCAGCAGCACGGCAGCGGGCTATGGTGGAAGAGATCCCCCTCTCAACTCGGCGCAACTCCGACAAAGGGAATCACGAGATCGAGAGAGAATTGGGGAATTAATTGGTGAATTAAAAGGCCAGGGGTGCCCCTTCTTATATAGGCTCCCGGGGGGAGCCAACCTCGCCAGTCGGGCGGTGTGGGCCTATCCCACACCAGCCACGACCTTGAAGGGTGCGCCGGCCCTAGGTGAGCCCCTTGTGGCCCACCTAGGCCGGCCGAACCAGCCCTCATCCCTTGGGGGGAAGCTTCCCCCCTCATGGGCCTTCTTTCCACTAGAAGGCCCATCTAGGGAAATCTGCCTTTAAAAATTCGAAAATAAATATATAAATCATATTTAAATATTAATTACACTAATTAATATCAAACATATTACATATAAATTATTCTAGCTCCGAAAACTATTTTGTCGCTGTCCGATCTCCCTCGGACCATTCCCGGGACGTTCCCAGTGATCTCTTTCCTTTCCGGTTGTCTTGTCGAAACGCCTTAAGTGTGTTACCCTAGCGGTTCGATATAATAATAGATATGATCGAGACTCCTCTCCGATCAATGACTAACTCGTAGGCCTGGACCCCATGAATTAATCCCTGTGATATAACGAATGACTTTCATCTATCAAACCTAGACGTCTAGTCTTAAACCCTTTTTCATGGCGATACTTAGCGTGTCCGAGTATCATTCTCAGATATCTCCATACCTAGCATGATCTCGTTACCGACATCAGAATCTTCTACTCGTCCATGATATTATGTCAGCTGGTGACCTAGTCACATGTTTGCAAACTCATTTGACATAATCTCACCGAGTGGGCCCTAGAGTATCTATCCGGCTATACGGACTGACAAATCCCGCTGTTGACCCCTCGTCTCAACTACCCCCTTCCGATACCCAAAAGTATCACCGTTATTGTCATACTAATTAAGATACGACGTTTGGTGCAATCAAAGTATCTTCCAGGAATAACAATAAGAGTTGGTCTCACGGTCTTAAGGCATAATGACTATGTCCTATAAATACTGGGTATGTCCATCACATCGTTCAACCAACGACATGACTTCCATTGCCGACCAGCGCCAACCCTATGATCGGAAAACCTCGATCATCAATCGCACAATGAAACTAGTCTTAGTAGAGGCTACTAGGGACCTGGTTGTTTTATCTACCACACCTGTATTAATGTTTTCGCTTAATACAGTTATAAAATGGTATAAAACATATAATAAACAATTGGGATATTGTCAATAAACTATGTTTATTAAGTGCCTCTAGGGCATATTCCCTTCACCTTCTTCATGTCATCTCTATCCTTTCGTACAACAAGTGAACCAACCAACAAAAATGGATGGAACTGTGGAATTGAAGCTTACCAGTTCAGAGAACATCTTTTGGGTTTACTTTTTGTAGGAGTTGACGCAACCCACTAGTATTATGATTGATAATCTAGCTCAGGTTTGTCTTACAAACTGAAAAGATTCTGTGAGATAAGTGAGGTTTGACCAAGGGTTGGAATACGAGATTCATCAAACCAAGTACAAAGTAATGAGTGAGTGCGACATGTATTGGCCCCCATGGCGAATACTCATATCAGTCTCTTTGCTATAATGAATGGTAAATCTTGAGTGACATACCTATAAGAGAGAAGACGATGAAAAACCTAAACCATAGAATGGTAGGTATATATAATCCTATGTGAGTCAAGTGTTGCTGAAACATATAAGGTTACGTTGAGGATAACCACAAGGAAGATACCCTTCAATCGAAGATTGCCTACCACGAGAGCTACGTTACTTGTTGGAAAATGGAAGCTGTAAAGATAAAGCACATGAAGAACATCAAGATCTTAACCGCGAGGGAAAGTTCTATTCAAGGATTGAAGACAAGGATTTTTGAGCATCCACAAAAGTTTCTTTTAAGGGTGGTAGCCCACCTAGAAATTCCAAAACTCGATTTTCCAAACCCATTTTCATTTCTAACCTTCTCCGAATCTCGGGGACGAGATTCCTTTTAAGGATGGTAGTCTGTAACATCCCAAAACTTTGGAATGTTTAAAATCACAAAAATTTAAAACTTTTGTTTTGAATAAAATTGAAAACTTTCAAACATGAGAAAACCGAATATAAATAATATTGTAGCATCCTTAAAAGGTTTACATTCTTTAAATACTCAAGTAATCACTAATCTCAAAAAATTATTTAAAGTTCAAAAATATATTGCCTAGAATATTTCTTAAAACCTCAATATGTAATTTGACAAATGATTTAGAAGGTTTCAAAAAAATTTGTAATAAAAAGTTTCTTTATAAGTATTTGATTTTAACTACTTAGACTTGACTATTTACAACCTTAAAACCATATTTGCAAAGTGCCTAAATTATCTAAAGTATGTCACATTAAAAATGTTAAACTTATTTAAAACATGGTCTATTTACTAAAATGGTTTTCATTCTTTTACCTGAGTTTAAACATGGTTTCTGAAATCACAACCTAGGAGTTATATCTTTGAAACTCTATATAGTTGGATTATCCAAAAGTACATTTTAATAATTTGAATTATTTCATCAACCTTCAAACCATAAAATATTTTTAATGAAATAATTCAACACCAGAAATGAAATAAAGATAGAATACTTTCCGAATGTATTTTATGGAGTCTCAAATGATATATCATATTTTAAACCTAAAGTTTAGCGCAAAGTAATTTTGGTTAAAAAACGAGCCAATCATAATCCATATTTCATTTCAAATGTTTTTCGTATTTCTATTATATTATTTACTAAACCATATATGACCTTCTGAAAACATTTCCTTCAATTGACAAAGTGTCTATTAAGACATGACCAAGTATTTTAAATATTATATTTAAAAGCATGCATAAATTCATAATCATCATGTCATTATTGCATTAGATCATTAAAATACTCATATTATTCTTTCATTGAAAACATCCAAACAAAACTATATATCACAAGTGCTACTTACGTTTATGTTGTAACTATTTGAATCTTATAAATTTATATATTTTTTTCTCAAAAGTGTTCCCCAAAGATTTATAATAAAAGGAAATAACTTACAAAAAATCGGAATTGATTTGACGCAATTCCGAGTTTGAAATCAAAAGTTATAACAAAACAACAGGAAAAGAAATAAAAGAAAAACGTTTTTAAAAAACAATTTGGTTAATCCGTGCTAGTTTGGCCGTAGCCCAACTGCCTACCCGCGCGAAACTTTTAATGGGCTGATTTCGGCCCAACTACAGTTTGACTTGTAAAAAAAAAAGAATTGCACGCTCGCACATCATGGGCCGGCCGGCCTGTTGTCGCGCGCGCGTAGCTCCTTTGCTGTACGTAGGTGCAGCCCGTTTGTCTCCTTTACTTATTTTTAGTCCCACCTTGCTATCTTAGCAACACTCACACCCCATTTTAGTTTATATATAGCCCGCAAGGGTATAGACAAAATCACTAATTCGGGTTGAACCATTTATTTGGTTTGACAAGAATAAAATAAAATATTTATTTTATTTTCGGTGGGATTTCTATTGGTGGGATTTCTCTTCTTCTCTCTCGACGGCGCTTCTCACACAACGGAGGTACTGCATATATTTTCTCCTTTCCGCCTTTTATATTTAGTTTTGTAGAGTAGTTTTTGTAGTATAATTTAGCCTACAAATTTAGTAGGCGTATATTTTCCGTAGCGTAGTTTCTAAAAGTTATAAATTTTAGTCTAGTTTTAGTCTAGCGTAGTATTTACCCGTACACCGTACAATCCGTTTTTAGATCGAGTAGTGTCGTAACTTTACCTACTTGCTTTTTGATCCTACGGATATAGTTAGTTTGTCTAAACCAACCTGTTTTAACCAATCACCTCATACCACTTAGTCTAGCTGTTTTCTGGGTTGACTCCCAATAGAAAATTTGTATACAGCTTTTGCAGAAACACCACTAAAATTTCAAACTATCATATCTTTTTAACCACATGTTCAAATTTGACAAACTTTATGTCTCTGGAAAGCACTTGACTAGTTTAAACTTTGACTAGTTTAAATTCGTTCAAATTTTCAAATGCATGATTTAAGTAAATTGGACATAGATTTTACTATGTATGTCAAAGAAATTTTCAAATGAAATATTTTTGGAATCCTTAAGATATGTAGAATAAGTATTCGCTTATAAATTATTTTGACCAACTTTAAAATGAATTAGAAACCATAGATTATTTTACTTGTTTTGGCATAGTTTAATTTTTTTTGAACTTTTTAAATAGTTTCTTTTGCCTAAATGTCACAATTAATTGTCCTTGTCTAGAGAAACTCAAATCCATATTTAGTAAATTATTTTATAACATAAAAATGTAAGAGTGTGTTAAAAATCTTTTCAATTGCATTAGAACATTTATAGTTGTTTATAATTGATAATGATTAACTAGGTGTACATATTTGATTTTAAAACTTGATGCCAATTTAAATAACTAGATTATTAATTTATTGATATGAACATTTAAGTTTGGATTTAAAATGACTTGTTATGTTACTTTAATAGAATTTGAAATTTAAATTATGTTTAAACCTTTTCCAAAGTTAATGTGTGATCATTTTGAACAAGTTTAACACAAAGTCTCATTAAATCAATTTTGAAACATAGACTTGTGTAATTGTATTTAAATATGCTGGATAACTTAAAATTGCAAACCTTGCTTTTAAATTGTTTTCAAACCATCTCGGCATTCATTTGTGTAACTGTTTTGTCGGGTTATGGCTCCCTAGGAACAGGGGTAGTCACTTCCTGAAGGAAAGTTCGTGAAGGGGATTCAACGCGGAGGTCAAGACCCCCGAGGGGCACGGCGACTGTGCTTGCCGGACCTGGAGACGAAACACCCACGACAGAGATAGACACCAGCCCGTACCTAGGTTCACGACCCTCGTGAGGAGGTAAGACCGCGACTCCTCCTTGTCTGTATTGAACTATGGAGGTTATAGTACAGCAGAGCTTGCCGAGAGCCCCCTTGAGGTAGTTCTTGCCTGGGGAGGGAAGCGGTGATCTTCTTCCTCCTCCAGCCAGAGGCTATTCTACTCAGTGGTGCTAGGATTTTACAAGTGTTGTAGCACAATTGTCCGACCTCCTCTACGGTGGAGGTCTTGCTCCTTTTATAGGCGCCGTAGGCGCTTCTTCCGCTTGGCGTCCAAAGTGGCTCCCACATGGCAGTGGCGTGGAGGAGCAGGAGTCCACCATCGCGGGTTCGTCCATGGACGCGGTCCATCATCGATAAAGTTGGGCGCGGTGGCCGACAAGCGGCCGACAACGCAGTACCGCTTGCAGGGACGACAATCTCTGAGGTGGAGCCCGCGATGACGTTCTCCTTGGAGGGTTGCGCCGTCCAGCTGCTTTATCACCAGAGAGGAGGGTCTTGGCAGTCCTGGAGCAGGCGGCACAACTTTATTGACTCCTTTATCACCAAAATGGCAACGGGAGTGCCTGCGTCACCATGTGGGCGTGGCAGAGGCCATGTGCGCCCAGCCGTACTTCCTTGGCCGCGACGTTTCCCCACAAGCCTGGGGAGGCCTATGGAGGGGCTACTGTTGACTTCCCTCCAGGCGCGCTGCGCCTCGGGAGGGTCTTTTGAGGCGAGGGTCCTCTTCAGGCCCTCGAGGGGACTTTCCTCTCGTGGGTCTCTCCAAGCGGCGTGGCTTGGTCCTTAGTCGTTTTGTCTGATTAGCCCGCGTGCGAGGCCTGGGGAGAGTGGGCTCTTCATACCCCAGTCTCCACTGGGCCGATAGTAGCCCCCAGGCCCATGATGGGCGCGAGTGAGCCCATGGGCGCATGCGGAGCGTCGTGGGCCCAAAGTGCCCGGCCGGCCCGAGCCACGCGGCACTCAGACGAGTAACGGCTGCGCACGATCTAGGGCGTGCATCGTGGGGGGTCCCACCACGCCCTAGTAACTGCTCCTTGAGGTGACATAAAGCCCAAGCGCCGAAGCAGGGAGCCGTTACTGTTTCCAATTCTTCTCGCAGAAGCCTCCGCCATCTCGAGCTCTCCGCCTCCGCTCTCTTCTGCGATTTCTGCTCCTTCCGTCTTCCGCGGCACACCGACCCCCTGGCGATGAGTCCCCTCAAGAGCAAGGGCAAGGCCACTGCGGGGTCTTCCTCCCAGGCGGAGGCCTCTGAGGCCGTGCAGGGCGCGGCGCTGTTGGGCGTGCGCATCAACGAGAAGGCACTCGCCAAGGTCCGCTACATAGTTGCGGACCGGACGAACGAGCACGGCGCCTCCGCTCTGAAGCCCGCGGCGCACGGGAAACGCCCGCGAGGGTATTTTCCGATATTCCAGCACTGCCTCGCCGCCGGGCTGGTGCCACCTTTCTCGCCGTTCCTGGAGGCGGTGCTGGCGTTTTATCAGGTGCAGCTGCTGCATCTGCACCCCAACTCCATCCTCACCCTTGCCGTCTTCGCATACCTCTGCGAGGCAAACCAGGGCTTGGAGCCCACGGTGGGGCTGTTCCGGTGCTTTTACGCACTCCGGAGCACGGCGAAGAATGAGCGCTCCGGGTGCGTCTCATTCCGCATCGTCGACGGCATGGGGAGTGTCTACATCCCCATGTCATGGAATGAAGACAAGGCCGTCACCTCAGTGACGAAGAAGGTGGACGACTTCCGCCAGAAGTGGTTCTTCGTCGCGGTGGAGCATCCATGCGCCTTCCTCGAGGTCCCCGATGAGCCACCGCTGAAGAACTACCACTGGGGCAAGGCGACCTTTGACGGCGCGAGGAATGCGAGCCTGATGGGGCGCCCGAGTTTCCTTCGCGAGGAGGGCCTCACGGGGCAGATCATCGTGGCGGACATCGTGACGCACCGCATTGCCCCCCTCCAGGCGCAATCGGTGCCCATGTGGATGTACTCGGGGCCGAACGACAAGATGCGGCTTCATTGCGAGGACAACGACAAGGACACCGTCGACCGTCTGTCTGTGCTCTTTGTGGATCCAACGGTGCGTGCCGTGGATCAGCTCCCCATGACGCTCTGGCCTCTCCATCAATACAACATGACGGAGCGCATGGCCATCTTGTAAGGGATGCCTCCATTCACTCCGACAGGCTTGGGGGGTGGAGGTGCCACTGCCGGCGACGCGAGGAGCGGAGGGAGCGGACTCTCCCTCGGCCTCAGGAGCTGGGCTAGGTGAGGAGGAGGCCACGGCTGGGGAGGTGTCTTCCTCGAGGACCGGGCCATTCACTGACGAGGTTTGTGACATATCGTCAGGCGATGACGATGCCTTCGTGGTGGCTCCCTCGCGCCCCGTGGAGGAGGATGCTGAGGAGGGGGAGACCTCCGACGCCGAGGCCACTCCGGGAAGGCCCGGGCCTCGCACCAAGGCTGCCGTGGACCCCTCCGGGGTGAGGCCATCCGACGTCCACTCCAAAAGGAAAGCGGTGACGCCTCCGAAGGGCTCAAGCGCCAGGACCAAGCCCTCCTGGCGCTCACCAGGCCTGGCGTGGGTCGATACCGGCGTTCCTCCGTCGGGGTGAGTGTTCATGATGCTTGGTCGTTTGATTCTTGTTTTCTCTTCACTTTGTCCTCTCTTGAAGATCTTTTCTTGGGTTTTTGCCAGTGATCTTGTGCCTACAAAGCGCCGTAGGCTTCACAAGGCTGCAGACGTGAAGAGAGCCACGGCTGAGACCGTGGCTGACGAGGCCACGAGGCCTGTGGAGACGGCCTCCACAGGCCCCACTGAGGGGGTACCTGAAGGGGAGGCAGCTGCGTCTCGGGTGGAGGCGGCAGTGCCTCAGGCGGGGGAGGACGCGCATCGCTGAGAGGCCTCTAGGCCGCCCCCTAGCCAATGGTGGTGGAGGCCGCGGAGGAGAGGATCTCCACTCCACCTCGCGCTCCTACTCCCCCTCGCGCGGTCACGCCTCCGCGCGAGGCGACTCGGCCGCGCGCGCCAACTCCGCCGCGCAGCCTGCGGCGGAGGCGGGCGAGGCGCCAGCGGGCGCAGACGTCTCCGCAGGGGGAGGTTCTTCTTCGTCTCCTCGTCCGGCTGAGGGTGATGAGCACCCTGCTGATGCGGGCGCCGAAGAGGACGCTGTCGTGGATGGGGGCGGAGCCCAGCCTAGCCCCCGAGCTCTCCCTGGGGCCAGGCCCTCAGGACTCGACGCCGGGGCTGGGCCCTCCTCAAGCCAGGAGCTGGTCCTCCGCGGCTAGGACTGGAGCACGGGGCGCCGCGAGGTCGCCTTTGGCCTCGTGAGGGAGTCCCTGGAGGGCCTGGATGCGCACCTCGCCCTCGGGGACATACAGCTTGCCCGACAACGGGAGGAGCTCGCGAGGTCGTGGACGTCCTTCAATGCGGTGGTTGAGGCCCGCCGGCAGGAGGACTTGGCGCTGGCGGCCGCACGCGAGGAGGCCACCCGCTTCTCCAAGGAGGTCCGCGAGGGGGCCATCGGCGACGCCGCAGAACTTCTCGCGCCCCTCAAAGAGGAACGTGACGCCGCTGCTGAGCTCATGCACGCAGCCACGGCCGAGCATGAGGCAATGGAACGCGAGCTGGGCCAACTCGAGACCCAGCTGCTTTTCGCCCACCAGGCCTTGGAGGCAACCCTGAAGGAGGATCGCAAGGGTCTTGCCGAGCGTGAAAGGCAGCTGGCCCTCAAGGAGAAGGAGCTGCGGTACTGCGACGAGCAACGGCTTCAGGCGGAGCAGGACCTAGCCACCCAGCGCGAGGAGCTTGAGGCGCGCAAAGGAGACCTGGCCCGGGCACTCTCGCAGTACGACGAGAGCGTCGCTGCCCAGAAGCATGCTTATGAACGCTTCGAGCATCGGTTCATCGAGAAGAAGAAAGAGGCGGAAGATGCCCTTGTGGAGCGCGAGAAGCAGTTTCAGCTGACCAAGTCTCAGGAGTACCAGGACTTGGCCCAGAAGAAGGAGGACCGCTTCAAGGCCAGGCATGCTGCAGATGCTCAGCGGATCGCCGGGCTTGAGAAGGCCAACTCCAAGCTGGAGGCCCGCCTCAAACGCGCCAAGGATGGTCGTCGCCGAGCGGAGGAGGCCCGCAACGAGGCAGTTCATGACCTGAAATCCTTGGCCAAGGATGTGGAGGAGCAGGTGGCTCCCGCGATGGAGCGGGCGACGGAGGCGACGGACTCTGCCTAGCCGACTCACGCGCTTATGAAGCAGCGTGAGCACATGTTCGAGGTGTTGGTCGCCCGGGGCAACGAGCTCGCTGCGCAGCTTGACGCGGACGCGCCGCACACCGAGGTCCGAGGCCGTGGCGACGCTGCCATGTACATGGTCTACTTCGACCAGCTCTTCACGACGCTCGAGGGCCATCTCGCCGAGCTTTGCGATATGATAGAGGACGAGAGCCGGCAGCTCCTGGGGGTGGTCGTCGATCGCATCTTCACCTACATCAGGATCCTCACGCGAGGCTTCGACTTCTCCACCGTGACGGAGGCCGCCCAAGGCGAGGATGCGTGCAGGGTCTCCAACTCCCTCCGCGAGGAAGTCGATGCTTTCTGCAACCACTTCAGGCGTGCGGAGGCAGTGGCGGAAGACAGCGAGGAGGAGGCCGCCTCTGCCGAGACCGAGGAGGGCGCAGTGGAGGAGGTCCAAGACGATGACACCTCCGCCTGAGCTTCACGTCATTGCGCCTGCGTGCGCTTGTATCTGAAACAATCTTATGCTTAGACATTTGCGACTTTTTGGCCTGTAATATACTCTTACTTGCAGTTTGTTTTTAGCTTGCTTGCCCCTCGAGAGGTCTCTTTGGACTCATCTTCATGTCTATTTGTTCTCTGCGTCGGTAGGACCCATCTCTTCGTGCCATGACTCCGCCACTTTGGTATGCTGGAGAAATGACTATGCAAGGCCGGGGGGAGTTTAGGCCTAGGAGAGGTAAGAGCCCTGGGTCGCGATGCTCAAGTGCCCCCCTTAGACGTACGAGTAGTCCATGAAGCGTAAGGGAAAGCGAAGTCTCTTGAGGGGCAAATGTGCGCTAGAGGGGAATACGCTCTTAAGGCGCGGGTGCGAGACTTAGCTTTTCGAGGTTTTCGCCCTGTAGAGGATTTTTGCCTGGCGAGGAGGTCCTCTTGAGGGATCATTCCCGGATGCCTCCTCAGGCTTGTGGGGGCATTTCTTCCCTGTAGATGTTAGAGGGGCGAACCCAAACGCTGGAGCACGGTACAGGGGACTCATGCGCGCTTATAGGTCCCCTCAGGTATTCCTCGCGAGGAGAGTAAGTACCAAGGTCCTCTGTAGAGATGGCGTGTTTGTGGGATCTTGCCCTCCAGCCAGAGCTCGGATCCTTGGATTTTGCAGTGCTGCTGGTGTGTCGTTTGAGGCACTAGTACCGTACTCAGCCCCCGCTCGTCAGGTACGCATGTGGAGAGATATAAGCGCACATTTCAGCGAAGTAATGTATAAAAAAACTCACCACCATATATTACATAGCGGCGCTGTAGCGTTAAGTTCACTTGGGAACGAAATTGTCTCATTATGCTTGGAGTTGCCAAGTTAATGTTTTGCCCATGTCGAGGCATGGGGACCACCCATTAGTTGTAGAGACTCTCAACGGCCTGAGGTGGCTCGTTACAAGGAGAGCTCGGAGGGTTGACCCTCGAGAAAAGCCTTTGGAGCTTGGAGGTTTAAGCCGTGAGCTTTTAACCTCATGAGACAAAAAAAATGCTTGGAGGTTGAGCCGTAAGCTGCCTCTTCCGCCAGATGTCTTGTCGTGACAATGATCACGGGCGTGACAACGATCACGGTTGCGTTTGTTCCTTTAGGAGACAAAAAATGCTTGGGAGGTTTAAGCCGTGAGCTTTTAACCTCTAGAGACAAAAAATGCTTGGAGGTTGAGCCGTAAGCTGCCTCTTCCGCCAGATGTCTTGACGTGACAATGATCACGGGCGTGACGATGATCACGGGTAGAACTTGCATAGGTGCATGATGTTCCATGGATTCTTGACGGGGATCCCGTCTTGAGTTTCGAGGCGAGCCGCGCTAGGCCTGGCGATGTGGGTGACCCTGTAGGGACCTTCCCACATCGGGGCAGCTTGTGGAGGCCTTCCCTGGAGAGGATTCGCCTGAGGACGAGATCGCCTGCCTCCAGGGTACGCGAGCGCACGTTGCGGCTGTGGTAGCATCTCAGGTCCTGCTGGTATTTGTCCGCCCAGAGGACGGCGCGGCGTCGTAGTCCCTCGATAATCAGCAGGTTGTCGTTGTGGAGGTCCTCTTGCTGGTCCTCGTTAAAGGCAAGTACCCGCGGGGATCCATGCTTTATCTCTGTGGGGAGGACTGCTTCGGCTTCATAGACGAGGGCGAACAGTGTTTCCCCCGTAGGCTTGGGTGGCGCTGTGCAGATGGACCAGAGCATCGAAGGGAGCTCGTTGATCCAGCCCTTGCCGTGGCCTTTGAGGATGTCGAAGGTCCTGGTCTTTAGGCCCTTAAGGACTTCTGCGTTTGCTCGCTCAGCCTGTCCGTTGCTCTACGGATGCGCGACTGAGGCGAAGCAGAGCTTGATGCCCATTCTTTCGCAGTAAGCTCTGAAGATGCCACTGGTGAATTGCGAGCCATTGTCGGTGATGATGCGGTTAGGCACTCCGAAGAGGCAGACCATGCCTCTGATGAATTTCACCGACGCGCCTGCTGTGATTGTGCGCGTCGCCTCCACTTTGGGCCACTTAGTGAACTTGTCGATGGCCACGAAGAGGTAGCGATATCCCCCTAGCGCTGTTGGGAAATGTCTCAGGATGTCCAGCCCCCAGACCGCGAACGGCCAGGAGAGCAGAATGGTCTATAGCCCCAGCGCTAGTTGGTGGATTTGCTTGGCGTGGAATTGGCAGGCTTCACATGCTTGGACGATGTCCACTACATCCTGAAGTGCTTGAGGCTAGTAGAAGCCGCTTCTGAAGACTTTGCCTGCGAGGGTGCGGGCCCACGAATGGTGGCCGCATTCCCCGCTGTGGATGTCCTTGATCAGCATTTTGCTTTCTTCAAAAGGAACGCATTTGAGCATGGTGCCGTTTGGGCGCTTGCGGTAGAGATTCCCTTCGAGGATTTGGTAAGATTTTGCTTGGCGGGCGATTCGCTCCGCTTCAACATCTTCCTCGGGAAGGATCCCTTTGTCGAGGTAGCCTTTGATCTCGTCAATCCATCCTGCTTCTTGATGCACCGCTGTGAGCAACAGACGCTCCCCTGTAGGGGGCCCACAATCTGGAGCCCCGCTTGCAGGTGGTGGCGAGAGCGCTTTGTCTGTGCTTGTGGGCATGGCCTCTTGAGGCTGCTTTATGGATGCCTTGACGAGTCTTTCTTCAAAGACACCTGGCAGCTGAGCTTGCCTCTTTGATGCGTGCTTGGCGATGTCATCAGCCTCTTGGTTCTCCTTTCTTGGGATGTGCATGAGCCCCATTCCCTTGAAGTGCTTCTCAAGCCTACGGACCTCTTCAAGGTATGCGGCCATGTGGTCGTCCTTAGGTTTATAGCTTTTGTTGGAGAAGTTGACGAGCAGCTGGCAGTCGCCCTTGATGAGTAGGTGCTTGATGCCTAGGGCGATTGCGGCGCGTAGGCCAGCAAGCAGGCCTTCGTACTCAGCGATATTGTTGGAGATCTTGTCGATTCCGAAGCACAGCTGGACCGCGTAGTATAGCTTGTCGCCTTTTGGTGAGACCAAGACCACGCCAACCCCACCGTGACGACAAGCGAAAGCTCCGTCGAACTTCATGGTCCAGTGGCTGGGCATTTTGTCTCCAAAGGGCTCTTGTTCTTCTCCCAAAGGCTCTTCAAGGGTTGGGCCAGTCCATTTGGCGACAAAGTCTGCCAACGCTCTTCCTTTGATTACCCTTGTGGTGTCGAAGCGCAAATTGAATGGCTATAGCTCTATATTCCATCCTGCGACACGATTTGTGGCATTTGGGTTGCGCAGGATCTGCTCCAGGGGAAACGATGTAACCACCGTGATTGGGTGCCCCTGGAAGTAGGGGTGCAGCTTTCTTGAGGCGATGAGGAGTGCGAGGAGGAGCTTCTGCTGCATTGTATACCGCTCGCGAGCATCGCGCAATACTGTGCTGACGAAGTATACTGGATGCTCGGCAAGGGTAGTTGGTGTAGCCTTGGTGTCTTCTGCCTGAAGGGGCTCCGCTGGGCCCTCAAGGGGGTTGGCCTCTAGGGGCTCGTCAGGCTCCCTGGCGGGATCATCTTGCAGCGGTTGACTTGGGGCGGGCCTCCCTTGTGGCTTTGGGCCTGGCGGTGGGTTTGTGAGGCCTGCCCTTTTGTCGAGCTCTTCATCAGGAGGTTTTGGCTTTGGAGTGGTTGCACTCTTATTGTGGAGTACTGGCTCTTCCTTTTCTACCACAAGGACGGCACTGGCAGTCTGTGGAGTGGCTGATAGATACAGCTTCAGGTGCTCGCCCGTCCTTGGGGCGACCATTACAAGTGGGCTGGCTAGGTACTTCTTCAAGTCCTCAAACGCTTTTTCAGCTTCAGGGGTCCACTTGAAAGTGCCTGTTCTTTTCATGATCTTGAAGAACGGCGGGGCTCTTTCGCTGAACTTGGAGATGAATCTACCCAAGCTGGTCATACAGCCTGCTAGGCGTTGCAAGTCCTTGAGCCGGCGTGGAGGTTGCATGTCCTCTATGGCCTTGATTTTGTCAGGGTTTGCCTCTATGCCCCGGTGGACACGAGGAAACCAAGCAGTTTGCCTGAAGGCACTCTGAAGACGCACTTAGCGGGGTTGAGCTTGATGTTCACCTTGCACAAGCTGGCGAAAGTATCTTCAAGGTCTCCGAGGAGAGTGTTTTCCTCTCGGGATTTTACGACAATGTCATCGACATATGCCTCGGCATTTCTCCCCATTTGCTCTCCAAGCGCTATCCTCATTAGCCTCTGGAAAGTGGCTCCAGCGTTTTTTAGGCCGAAGGGCATGCAGACATAGCAATACACACCGCAAGGGGTGAGGAAAGCCGTCTTCTCCTCATCTTCCTTAGCCATTTTTATCTGATGATAACCAGAGAAAGCATCGAGGAAGCAGAGGAGGTCCCAGCCTGCCGTGGAGTCCACGATCTGGTCGTTCTTGGCATGGGATAAGGGTCCTTGGGGCAGACCTTGTTCACATCAGTGTAGTCGATGCAGAGGCGGCCTTCGGAGAGCCAAGTGGGGTGGGGTGCGCGACTACCACGCCGTTGGAGAGCCAAGTGGGGTGCGCGACTTCATGGACAACCTTTGCCGCTTTGAGCTTCTCGACCTCTTTGACGATGAATGCTTGCTTCTCGGGGGCTTGTTTTCTTGCTTTTTGCTTGACGGGGCGCGCGTTTGGACACACGGCTAAGTGGTGCTCGATCACGTCCCTCGGTACACCAGACATATCTGACGGTGTCCATGCGAACATGTCAGAGTTTTCCTGGAGGAAGGCGACGAGCGCGCTTTCCTATTTGGGAGGCAGCGCGGCGCCAATGGTGACGCTAGCCCCCGAGCCCTCAGCCCCCGAGCTGCTGGAGCTTAGAGAGACTTTCTTTGTAGCGGCAGGCTCCTGGGAGAACAGCTGCTTCTTCTTCTTGGGTCTCTCGAGAGGCTCCATGTCCTCGTCTGCGGGGAACGCCATGGCGGCGGCCTTGTAGGCCATTTCGACAGCGCGCGTAGCATCCAGAACATGTCCACGGATGGTGATTGTGCCAGTGCTGCCGGGGATCTTGACCATGTTGTAGGCATGATGCGTTACGGCCATGAATTTTGCGAGCGCGGGGTAGCCGAGGATGGCGTTGTACGGTAGGCCGATGTGCGCAACGTCGAAGTCGATGTGCTCGGTGCGGTAATTTTCCTCACTTCCGAAGGTGACGGCGAGCCTGACTTGCCCTAGAGGCTCGATCGAGCCGCTGGTGACTCCCGTGAAGGGCCTAGAGGGCATGAGCCGCTCGTAGGGCACTTGAAGCGCTTCGAACGTATCTGTGGAGATGACATTCAGGCCTGCACCACCATCAATGAGTGTCTTGGAGACAGCGACGTTGTCGATGGTGGGGCTGCAGACCAGTGGGAGGGTTCCAACAGTCTTGGTGGACTTGGGGTGGTCCTGAGCGTCATAGGCGATGGTGTACTGCGACCACTTGAGGGGCCTGGAGGTCTCGGTGCTGGGGAGGGCAGCGTTGAGTTCGCGGGCGAACTGCTTGAACGGATTGTTCGACTTTGGCGCCTGTGCCCCACCGAGGATGTAGGCAATGGCGCCTCTTGGGGCTTGGTAGCCACCATCTTCCTCGTCAGGGAGGTTGCCATTCTTCTCCACAACATTGGCCTGGTTGCCAGATGGCTTCTGGTAGCCGCTCTTGCGCCCGCTCCCGCGGTAGCCACGGCCTCGACCGCGGCCGCCACTGCCTTTTTCTTGCTCGCGCTCTTTGCTCAACCTCTTGTGGTCGAGGCAAGTCTTGGTAGAGTGACTACGCCTGTTGTGGTAGATGCAGAATGGGCGGTGGTCGTCTTTCCTCTCTCCAGGCTCGGGAGAATCCCTGCGGGTGCCTTTCGCGTCAGGCTCTACAGCGAGAACAGTGGTGGCCATGCGCTTGGGCTCCTCCTTCTTCTTCTGGCTCCTGGACCCCTCAGCGTGCTCGTCCCCTCTCGAGGACATCTTGACGAAGAGGAGTCCCTCTTCAGCCTTGGCGCACTTGTCCGCCAGGTCGAACAGCTTCACCACAGAGGTGAGCTTGCCGTGGATGCCCAGATTCTCGAGCATCCTGCTATTTGTGACGCCCTCGCGGAAGGCGGCGATGACTTGGGTGTCAGGGATGTTCGGGATCTTGTTGCGCACTTGGCTGAAGCGCTGGATGTACTTGCGGAGAGTCTCATCCTTCTTCTGCACCACAGCGCGCAGGTCGTTGTGGGTGAGGGTGCGCTCGTACGTCCTCTTGAAGTTGGAGACGAACTGCTTGCAGAGCTCCTCCCAAGAGTTCACAAAGTCCTCGGGGAGGTTCAGGAGCCACGACAGCGTAGAGTCGCGAAGCGCTTGGGAGAACCAGTTGGCCATGACCTTGTCGTCTCCACCTGCTGCTTGGATGGAGGTGGTGTAGAGCTGCAAGAACTCGATGGGGTTGCTTGAGCCGTCGTAGCCCTTGGGGAGAGCCGGCCTGAACTTCGGGGGCCAGACCACGCGACGCATGGAGCGGGTAAACGCCATGCAGCCGGTGGCGTACGTGACGACTCCGTGCTGCAGCGCGCTGCGGTTCTGCTGGCCCGCCTGGCCGATCTCTTCCACGAGCCTGTTCTCGCGGTTGCGCTGGAGCTCCATCCCCACGCGAGCGTCGTGCGCGGTGTGCTGCACGAACAAGCAATCGTGCGGTGAGGACGCGTGCGAGGCAGCCCTCTGCGTCGCAGCCGGTGCCGGTCCTGGCGGAGGCGGAGGCGTGTCTGGCGCGACCGTGCCCGCGAGGGAGGGGTGCATGATGGACTGCAACGGAGCGTGGCGCGTCGTGGTGATGCCGACGAGGTGGTTGAGGTGCTCCAGCCACTGCTCGTGGGCCTCAGCGGTGGGCTGGTAGCAGAGAAGTTCATGCGCCATGAGTAGTGCGGTGTGTGGCGCGGGGTCCGTCCTGCCAGGACCGGAGCCGCTCGGGCGCCGCGTCTGGTGTGACGACTGCATGTCCTCCTGGTGCTCGGACTTGTGCTCAGGCTCTTCAGCATGAGGGCCCGAGTTGGCGCGCTCTTCACGGTGGGGTCGGCCCCGTCGTGCGCGAGTGGCCGTGGCACCTGGCGGGGCGCGCGCTCCTTCAGGCACGCGTCGGTTGACGCGGGCGGCGCGGGTAGTGTGGGTGTTCGCCATGGCGCGGAGGCGGCTCGAAGGTCGTTGACACGCCTCAATCCCCTACCTGGCGTGCCAAATGTTGGGTTATGACTCCCTAGGAACAGGGGTAGTCACTTCCTGAAGGGTAGTTCGTGAAGGGGATTGAACGCAGAGGACAAGACCCTCGAGGGGCAGGGCGACGGTGCTTGCCGGACCTGGAGACGAAACACCCACGACAGAGATAGACACCAGCCCGTACCCAGGTTCACGGCCCTCGTGAGGAGGTAAGACCGCTACTCCTGCTTGTCTGTATTGAACTATGGAGGTTACAGTACAGCAGAGCTTGCCGAGAGCCCCCTTGAGGCAGTTCTTGCCTGGGGAGGGAAGCGGTGATCTTCTTCCTCCTCCAGCCATAGGCTATTCTACTCAGTAGTGTTAGGGTTTTACAAGTCTTGTAGCAAGCAATTGGCCGACCTCCTCTATGGTGGAGGTCTTGCTCCTTTTATAGGCGTTGCAGGCGCTCTTCTTCCGCTTGGCGTCCAAAGTGGCTCCCACATGGCAGTGGCGTGGAGGAGCAGGAGTCCACCACCGCGGGATCGTCCATGGACGTGGTCCATCATCGATAAAGTTGGGCGCGGTGCCCGACAAGCGGCCGACAACCCAGTACAGCTTGCAGGGACGGCAGTCTCTGAGGCGGAGCCCGCGATGACGTTCTCCTTGGAGGGTTGCGCCGTCCAGCTGCTTTATCACCAGAGAGGAGGGTCTTGGCAGTCCTGTAGCAGGCGGCGCAACTTTATTGACTCCTTTATCACCAAAACGGCAACGGGATTGCCTACGACACCATGTGGGCGTGGCAGAGGCCATGTGCGCCCGGCCGTACTTCCTTGGCCGCGACATTTCCCCACAAGCCTGGGGAGGCCAGTGGAGGGGCTCCTGTTGACTTCCCTCCAGGCACGCTGCACCTTGGGAGGGTCTTCTGAGACGAGGGTCCTCTTCGGGCCCTTGCCTCCCCTTCAGGCCCTCGAGAGGACTTGCCTCTCGTGGGTCTCTCCAAGCGGCATGGCTTGGTCCTTAGTCGTTTTGTCTGATTAGCCCGCGTGCGAGGCCTGGGGAGAGTGGGATCTTCATACCCCAGTCTCCACTGGGCCGACATGTTTCAATCAAGACCATCCCTGACCAAATTGGCAAACCCTTAACTCAATCACATTAATTTGTTTTGCATATTGAATTATGTTACACCCTTTACCAAATCCCTTGCTAAGCCCTTTTTTTACGTTTGTTTTATTTTTGAATGTTATGTGCTTGTTGAATTGCTTGTTTATTGGTCGTCTTTTTACTATATAGATTGAACGGAGTATAACGTTCGTTGTGACAAATAGTGTGTGAGAAACGACAACACTCATCAGATTGAACGGAGTACAACGTTCGTTGTGACAAAGAGTGTGTGAGAAACGACAACATTCATCAGGCAAGTGATACCATAAAAGACCTACTATTTTTACCTACTACATTATTAGTGTTTTTCAGTAGTATGCATGACAGGTTTACTACTGTTATATATTATGCTATGCAAACCTTTTTAGGATATCCATATGACCACCTTGGTAGTAACCTATTGTAATTTAGTGGAAGTACATGCTGCAAATGATTGTTTTAATGTAGATGTGATAAGTGAAAATTCCACTAAATTAAATTACCGCTTGGTGGATTGGTTTGATCGAGGAGGTTTCAAGTTGAGTGGCTACTCAGGGGTCGGGTCTGCGGCGGCCTGAGTTGCTCACTTGTGGATGGCCACCCAGTGCTTTGAGATTTGATGTTGCACTGCGTATAGTCTCTTATCGTGCAACCATTAGTCATATGGGCTCTGTCTTCATGCAGTATGTTGATGTTGACCTGGGTCGGATGTTCCAAGGGTGGTAGCTGGGATAGGTTGGGCAGTGGACTCTGTCGACTCGGGAAGACAACTTCTGAAAAGTCTCGTCTCGATCTTCTCCTTTTCCTTCTCACTAAATGAGTGTAGAGGATAGTTTGGGTTGATTGGGTCTAATGATGAAAGTGCACACACTCTCGAGAGTTAAAAGATCTTAGCCGTGTCCCCGCCATCGGATAATTTGAGTGACTACACAAGGTTGCATATTGAAAGATCTCTTCATTCCAATTTCAAAAATAAAACATGATGGGTGAACTCGGGTAGGAGACACGGATGCGTCCATTATGTGTCCATAATGTTCAGATGATGATTTCAAAAATGATTTATCAAAAGTAGGACAAAACTTGCTTTACGCAATAGCCTTTGAGCTCCACCAGCCAAATATGCATGTAGTAATAGTCTTGCCATTTATATCCACCATAGTATCACTTGCCACCACAATTCAATTGTGCTGACCCTTTATAGCTGGGCTGCAACTAAACCTTGCAGATGTGACGAACGATGAGTGAGGTTTCCGATAGGATTTCGAGTCTACAACCAACATGTCTTTCCTGTGGCGCATGAAGATGATGAGCCTCATTGTATCTACTGTTTTCCGCTGCTGCTCTTCGTATATTGCTAGCCCTTTCAGGTTATGCAAGTTGTAATAGATATATGTAATACTGGATCATGCGATTTAATAAAGTATTTGACACTTTTGCATGATATACATCTTAAACTGTGGTGCTAGCATTTGATCCAGGGACTAGCACATTAACACTGGGATCTCCACGCTATAATAAAAGGAGATGTCGCTAAACTTTCATTGTATGAAATATGTATGATTAAATTATAATTGAATAGATTTTATATTTCTGAACATTTTGATATAAAAATCATATTTTTCTGATTTAAAATGAATTAGTTATGAATTTTCAAATTTTAAATAATTTAATACAAATTTTAAATTTATATAAATAGCTTGGCCCCACATGTCATACTTTTAATCATTTCAGAAAATAGTAATGGAAAATATTAAAAATCTGACAACACGGTCCCACGTGTCATTTAATTAAAAGAAAAATACAGAGATGAATTTAAAACCCATAAATAATGAGAAGAAAAGACGTTATGACGTCAGATGACATCATCAATGGCAATCCTCCTGTCCGAGCAAGATCTGCTCGAATTCGAGAAAATTGGTCGAATTTCCTTGCGGCAATCGCCAGAGGAGGTTGAGGCGGACCAAATGGTGGCGGCGCCGCCCCTCAATGGTCACCGGAGTTGCTTCGGTGACACGCCAGTGCGGCGGCCGGAGGAGGAGCACGGCGGCCCGACGAACCACGGCGAGAGGGAGAAGAAGGAGGGACAACCTGCAGCTCATGGAGGTGTCGAGGAGGCGAGGCGATGTCGGGGACGGCCGGAGTTTGAGGTCGACGGCGGCGGAACGACGGAGGGAATCAAACTATTCCGGTTGATTCGTGGCTTCCCAGCACGAACCACTCGAGGAGGAGGGAGAGAAGAGCACGGCGCAGCTTCCGAGCTGCTCGCTGGAGTTAGGCGTGGCCAGAGTCGGCGGCAATCGCCAGAATTTTCCGGAGACCCGAGGCTAGGGTTCGGCGGATTTGAGGAAGAGATGGAGGAACAGAAGACAAACTAGAGTTTTCCCTGGCGGCGGCGACGTCTACTTGAAGGCCAGTGAGGTCGGCGGCGCGAATCACGGCGCGGAGGAGGCGGGGGACGGCGGGGAGCGCCGTCGGAGGCTTCAAGACGACACCTTTTTCTATAAAACCCCCTGAAGATTTTTTAATTGCTAATTTTTTTCATAAATAGGCCCCTGGTTGCTTATTTAAACAATTTGGGGGCTTTCTGTAAAGATAAAATATTGTAGAAAAATACTAGGAGATTCAAAATTTCTCAAGGAAGCCAATGACCGTCTTGGATTTTGAAAATTTGGAATATTTTGAGTTCACCAAAATAACAGGAGTTTACCCTTTCTTTTAAATGCAACCATTTCAAAGTTTAAATGAAAATTCTTGTCCAACTTAAAAGAGATGCATGCAATGCTCAAAGCACACCTTTTATTTCTAATTAACAAACTTGGGATGTTACAGATCTACCCTTCTTACAAGAATCTCGCCCTGAGATTCCTAGGTTTTAGAAAAGAAGCCGGGATACTCAGATCAGAGACGATCTTCGGGCTCCCAGGTTGCTTCCTCCTCAGAGTGATGAGACCATTGAACTTTGAGTAACTTGATGCTTTGACGTCGAGTTTTACGCTCGGCTTCATCAAGGATACAGATAGGATATTCACGATAAGTTAGATCCTCTTGAAGGTCAAGAGTTTCATGATCAACAACAGGGATGGGATTTTTGAAGCAACGCTTCAACTGGGAAACATGGTAGACGTCATCTCTTCCACGCTAGGCACCTCCTATTCCCAGATCAGATCATTGAAGTCCTCGGATGATCCGGATTCCAAAAGAGCAGAAATAGATCCAGCATGTGCTCGAAATAATCGAGCACGTGCTTTCAAATCGCTAAGGGAATCAGGGTAAGCTGCTTTCGGGCTAGCTTTTTATCCATGTTCAAAAAAGAGTTTTTAGTACATCTTTTCCAAGAGTCTCCGCTAGTTGAACCGCGTCCAGTAGACGACCTCTTCCGCTCATTCCCTTCGTCAGCTCTTTGATAAGGATACTATAACCTAGGTCCCTAAACTTGGAATGGATGGGCCCCGGCGCACAGCTCCGCTGGAGAGGCCGTCAGTGATCTGAAAACTATTTTGTCGAGGGCGTCCCTCTGGATCCATTTCACATCGATAACGCGTCCTCTTCCACCTATAGGTAATTTGAGAGAAGTTTCTTTTGAAGTGGATACCTCAAGTCCAAATATGGCCCGTAATAATCCAGCTTCTGCGATATACGACGATTCACTCGCTATCTGAGGCTTTAATTTGCCTACTAAAATATCACCAGTTTCTACCTAGGATCCCAACCTAACCATTTTAGGATGGTACATGATGTTCCTTTTGTCAAATCAAGGGCGAAGCCTATTGGCTATCTAGAAAACGAATCATAGTGTTTGATGCTCTCCGGAGGGTTGGGTGTATGGCCAACCTGCTAATTATGTAGTATTTCTAG
Organism: Poa annua; assembly: GCA_026929855.1. Classification (NCBI taxonomy): domain Eukaryota; kingdom Viridiplantae; phylum Streptophyta; class Magnoliopsida; order Poales; family Poaceae; genus Poa; species Poa annua. Next base: position 102,290,426 of record CM049427.1, read on the forward strand.
AGCCCTTACTTGGTGAGCCATAGGTTTCTTCTTCCCGGCACACTTCCACTAGGAGATGGCTGAGCTGACTTTACTGAATAGCGCATCCCACAACCTTTGGAAAGGCATGATGCTTCTACACAGTGCGGATAAGGCTACGGTGCTTTTTACAAGAGAAGGCTCACACCTGCGCTTAACTGAACTTCTCCTTCTATATTGGCCAGATCAGCACGAAACGAGAGATACTATGTTCTTCCAAAGCCCGAGGAGTGAGACACATTAAAATTAAAACACAATTTGCATTATTCGTTTTGAGGTGGATTCAAACCACAACAAGCGCAGCAAGGACTTTTCAAACTTAGCGAACTGAAACATCTGAGTAGCTAAAGGAAGGAAAATCAACCAAGACCCCGTTAGTAGCGGCGAGCGAGATCGGAACAAGGGTTTTCATCTGAAAGCAGCAGGTTGGATAAGGGTGCCAATGAAGAAATAAAGAGAATATGGGAGAGGCTGTTGTTTCATTTCATTCGTTGACCCGGAAGGTCATACAGCTCCATAATCAGAAGTGTAGGAAGCACTGACGAAGGATGGTCTAAGCCTAGAGCGGGAACAAAGCAGAGGCGGGGGCTATGACTAAAGCCCCCATGGATTGATATTCGTTGAACCAATGCCAGTTGACCGAGTTAAAGAAATAGATCCAATTGACGGTCACAGAACCACTACGGGATAGTTTCAAACTTGTACTCCTCTGGTAGTGTAGTAAAGCCCATTAGAAGTGAGATTCGTTGATTCTATCAGTAATCTTAAAAACATCTGGACATTTTGAGGGTAGTTCCAACTAGTAGTCAAGCTCTCCGCGGTTAGCAAGAATGCGAAAGGGACCAACATAGCGAGGAGCCAGTTTGCCTTTGATACCAAAACGACGAACACCCAGAAGAGGAGTGACCCTGAGATAGGCATATTCGCCAACTTCATAGTGAACATCTTGATGGTGACTGTCGTAGTAGTTTTCTGACGGGATTGAGCTGTTTTGAGACGCTCACGGATAATTCTGACTTGATCTTCTGCTTCTTTGATGATATCTGGCCCAAAGAGTGATCTTTCACCGGTTTCGGACCAATTCAAAGGAGTACGGCATCTCCTGCCATACAGAGCTTCAAAGGGTGACATACCAATACTAGATTGGAAGCTATTGTTCTAACTGAATTCAGCGAATGGAAGACACTTCTCCCAATCCTTTCCGAACGATAGGACACATGCTCTTAACATGTCCTCAAGAATCTGATTGACTTGTTCTGTCTGACCACCGGTTTGAGGATGGTAAGCTGTGCGAAAAGAGATACGAGTTCCCAAGGCTCGTTGAAAACTAGCCCAGAACTTGGAGGTAAACAGACTTCCACGGTCAGAGATGATCTTCTGTGGAACACCATGAAGAACAATTATCCGGGAGATATACAGATCCGCTAGTTGAATATCGGTGATATCTTCTCGAACATGAAGGAATTGAGCAACCTTAGATAAACGGTCCACGACTACCCAGATAGCATTATTTCCCTTTTGAGTCTTTGGAAGACCAGTGATGAAATCCATGCCAACTTCATCCCACTTCCAGACAGGAATAGAAAGGGGTTGAAGGGTACCAGCTGGCCTTTGATGTTCAGTTTTAACACGACGACATACGTCACATTCTACCACAAACTTAGCGATTTCTCGCTTCATCCGGGTCCACCAGAACCTTTGACGAAGATCCCTATACATCTTAGTGCCACCAGGATGGATAGAAAGAGGTGACTCATGAGCTTCTCGAAGGCTTAGTGCTTTCAACTTCTGATGGTTCGGCACAACAAGACGGTCACCAAAGTAGACAGTACCTTTATCATTAAGGGAGAAACATTTATCCACTCCACTAACAATGTTCCGCTTTATCTGGGTAACTTTAGAGTCTAGCTTCTGAGCAGCCCGGATCTTGTCCTTGAGAGAGGGTTTCACCTCTAGATTTGCAAGGAATCTACTAGGAACAACTTCAAGGTTGAGTCTCCCAAATTCTTCATGGAGGGAGGGCTGAGCTTTCTTAAGAATCAGATTGTTGCAATAAGACTTCCGACTTAGCGCGTCAGCAACAACATTCGCTTTCCCGGGTTGGTAATTGAGACCCAAATCATAGTCTTTGATGAGTTCCAACCATCTTCTCTGTAGAGGTTCAGATCCGGTTGGGTAAAGAGATACTTCAAACTTTGATGATCCGAATAGATCTCGCAGCGATTACCAAAGAGATAATGCCGCCATTGCTTTAGAGCATGGACAACAGCAGACAACTCTAGATCATGAGTTGGATAGTTTAGCTCATGTGGTTTCAACTGTCGAGAGGCGTAGGCCACGACATGACCATCTTGCATTAGCAAACATCCGAGCCCTTGAAGAGAAGCATCACAGACGACAACAAAATCCTTGCTTGTATCAGGGAGAATAAGAACTGGAGCAGTAGTCAACTTAGTTTTCAAAATCTGAAAGCTTTCTTCTGCCTTTTCTGACCATTCAAACTTCTTTCCTTTCTTGAGAAGATCAGTCGGGGGCTTTGCAATCTTGGAGAAGTTTTCAATGAAGCGACAGTAATAACCGGAAAGTCCGAGAAAACTCCAACTCTCTTTAGCTGATTTGGGTGTCTCCCAATCCAAAACAGCTTGAACTTTTTCCGGAATGACGGTAACACCATTGGTAGACACAACATGGCCAAGAAAGATAAGCTCTTTCAACAGAATTCACACTTGGAAAACTTGGCGTAGAGACGATGCACACAAAGCTTGGTCAACACCAAACGCAGATGTTCGGCGTGCTCCTCTTCGGTTTTGGAGTAGATTAGGATATCATCAATGTAGATTATGACGAACTTGTCGAGGTACTCCATGAATACTGAGTTCATTAACCGCATAAAAGTGGCTGGAGCATTGGTAAGACCAAAGGACATCACGGTATACTCATAGAGACCATAACGAGTCTGGAATGCCTACTTTGGGATGTCCTCCTTTCGGATTTTGATTTGATGATAACCAGACCTCAGATCCATCTTGGAGAAGATAGTAGCACCAGCTAGTTGGTCAAATAGATCATTGATCCGAGGAAGAGGGTACTTGTTCTTGATCATCACAGCATTCAACGGTCGATAGTCAACAACCAGTCGAGGAATATTAGTGTCCCGCTTCTTAACAAAGAGTGCATGGCATCCCCAAGAAGAGGTACTAGGTTGAATAAATTCCTTTCCTTCCATCTCTTCTAGCTGTCTCTTTAACTCTACCAACTCTTCCTTAGGTATGCGGTAAGGTCTTTTAAAGACTGGAGCAGCTCTAGGAACAAACTCAATAACAAATTCCACACTTCGATCAGGTGGCATACCATGCAATTCCTCAGGAAAAACATCTTGAAAATCACAAACCACCCGAACATCTTGAATTTCAAGTGTAGGTGAGGCGTCCATGGCACACAACTCTGAGCTTGGAAAATATGTTGCCGGAGAAGGTACTGAGGAAGGAGACCAGTACCGAACAGTTTCACCGGAAGGATGGGTCATATCCACAGATGTGGCTGCATAGTCAATAACGGCCTTGTACCGTAGCAGCCAATGCATGCCCAAGATGACGTCAAGGTCAGTTGACTTGAGGACAATGAGGGAAATGGGATAAGATAAAGATCCTATAACAATGTTGGGCTCGGGGGCAGTCCAAATTGCTCGCCAACAAGATCCCAGGGTGTTAATCTCCATAGAGATAGACATTTCCTCTAGAAGGATACCATGCTTTTGAGTAAACCCTTGCGACATGAATGAATGCGATGCTCCGGAATCAAACAAACTGTAGCTGGAATTGAGTTGAGGTGAAGCGTACCAAGAATGACGCTTGGATCTTCTTCAACAGCCTCAGCAGTGACATGGGTCAGAAGACCACGTCCAGCACCAGACGGTTTAGCATCCTTCTCCGGCGGAGTTGTTCCACTACCAGTGTTCCTTTGAGGACAACCCCAAGCATAGTGTCCGGGCTGACCACAAGTGTAGGAAATAAGTCTAGCTGGAGCAGCACCTGAGGGACGATAACCTTGCCCACCACCATAGGTCAAAGTAGCATGGGGTGCAGTTGGGCGAGGAGCATAACCAGCAGGCTTGGGTGCATATGGGGCTCTTGGAACAACACTATATGGAATGAACACACGACGCTTCTTGAAACCAGAGCCAGATGCACGAGAATCCCTAGAGGCAAACTTTATAGAAGAATCCATTTTCTTCCTTCCATTCTCAAGAGTGATAGCCTGATTGTACATATCCTAGAAGGTTTGGAACTTGAAGGGTAACAACTCATACCGAAGTGCTGGGTTCAGGCCCTTGCGGAGCAACTCTTGTTTATCTGCATCATCAGTAACATCTCAAGGGGCATAGCGAGCGAGACGAGTGAACTCACGCCCGTAAGCCTCGATATTCAGCCTTCCCTGAGACAGTTCCAGGAACTCCTTTCTGTTGATGTCCATTACTGCCTTAGGGATACAGGCAGCACGAAAGGCAGTACAGAATTCTTGACCTCATGTCCCGGTGCCTGCAACGCCAAGAAACCTTCCCACCAAGCGCCAACCGTACCCTCTAGCTGGTAGGTGGCGAAGTTCACACGGTCATTGGCTTGAACATGTAGAGCAGCAAACTTACGCTAAATTGTACGGAGCCAGTCATCAGCTTCAAGGGGCTCCTTGTATTCACCAAAGGTAGGAGGCTGAGCTTTAAGGAAATCTCCAAGTGTAGCACAGACATTGGGACGACGGTTGTGTTCTGGGCCACACGCTAAAGGAGATGTTCAGTCCTCACGCGATTGTTCTCGATGTTCTGAAGAACCTGCGCCATTGTGGGAGGTGGCGGCAGTTCATCGTCACCATGGTGTTGACCACCGCGACCCTGACCACGAGTACCATTTGACATCCTGATAGAATAGAACAGAGACCACGAAGGTTAGATCCACCGGTAAACATGATAGATGAAAGACGTCGAAAAGTAACAGGATATCAGTGATAAGAGATGGACAAGCAATTAGAATTCAAGTTTCGAAGAAGAAAGATACATGTTTCAGCGGGATTGAAGCATATAGAACACTCTGAGAATCACAACCAAAAATAGGTACGAGAAAACACTACCCAGACTTTGATATCCTAGGATTTTGAAGTATTGAATAAGGTAGTAAACCTTTAGAAATCAAATCAAAATAAGAGGCTCTAGGAATAGATTCATGGATAAGGAGAAAAAGCATCCTGTCAAGATTTTTGTAGATAATTTTAGCTTTCAAATAGTTTTCACAAACACTAAACTCAACATCGACAAACAAAAAGGGTTTCCTACAGGCAGTCCTGCTCTGATACCAAAACCTGTAGCACCCCCGAGAGGCAGGCTAGACAAATCCCAGATATCCATCTGATATAAGCCTAACCTCGATCTCGAGAGCCAACAGTTGAACATTTAGTAACACAATAGTGACTCTGCGACTCAAAGCAATATTACACAAACTCTTAGCAGAGTGAAGATAGCAAATATTACAAGCAGAGGTCACTGACCCAACAGTACATCAAACAACGAAAGAAAATTATGTTATGCTACATAACAAGAACCAAAAGGCCTAAGAGGCCATAACATAAGCGACGTACCGCCAGTCGATTCCAGGCTGCTGCCCGGGAACCCCGATCTACTCGTCGATGTCCATGTAGAAACCAGCAGTGGAGTAGAAACCTTCACCTGTCCAAAAAGTGCGCAGGGCTGAGTATGGGAGGTACTCAACAAAACTTATTTAACCTATTATATATGTGCCCATTCACATAGTAAGAATGATGTTCTTTGCATAAAGCCAACTTTATTTTCAAGTTGAGGGAGGAGAAAATCTCGCATCAGTGGACTTTTAAAATGGGGTAAGTGAGTAACACCTCTGACTTCATCCTCCATCTTCTGTAGCCACCGGGTTGTCATCGTTTGCATCACCCACAAGAATAACCCCCTCGCTCAACCCGAGGAAGCAATCCTAACCACCCTTAGTTGACAGTTTTATGATTAGTTTTAAGTTGTCTATGATCATCAGACATGAGGTACCAAGTCGTCCGTAACCATGGACACGGCTTTCCGAAAATATTTACCCTGCAGGGGATGTAACTACCCACACGCGCCAACTAACCGATACGCCAGACATTAGCACTCTACCTAGCAGTGTCGGCAGGAGGGTTGGACACGACCTCTCCCAAGCTTCGCCTATGTCCATGAGCCACAACAGTAGGCCAGACCGCCATCTCAGCGATCCCTAGTGCGGGTTGACAGGGTCAATATCAGAGCGTCACACTCTCTAGACCCGAGCCCTAATTTTTCTCCTCAAACCATTTTACCGCACACGCAAATAGAACACTCGAACTAGTGGCTTCACGTAGTAGGCTAGGCAAGTTGGAGTCAAGGGGGAAATGAATACCCCGTGTGGATGCACGAATAGTCTTGGTTCCAAAGACGAGAACTCAGATCCTAGTGTCGACAAGAACAAGACAACCCACCATAATCCCAATGTGGCCTCTCGTCCAAGTCTTTAACAATAAATAAATCATGTATACTCATTCCATCCCAATCGTCTCAACTTTATAGAGAAAGTAACATCTAAGCATGTCTAAGCGGCAATGCAACGCAAGTGACACTCTATACCTCCACCATAACTGAAAGAAGGGTTTATTAATGAGAGACTAATAACATTATTTTCATTGTATGAATTATGAATGATTAAATTATAATTGAATAGATTTTATTTTTCTGAACATTTTGATATAAAAATCATATTTTTCTGATTTAAAATGAATTAGTTAAGAATTTCCAAAGTTTAAATAATTTAATTCAAATTTCAAATTTATTTCAATAGCTTGGCCCCACATGTCATACTTATAATCATTTCAGAAAATAGTAATGGAAAATATGAAAAATCTGACAACAGGGTCCCACATGTCATTTAATTAAAAGAAAAATACAGAGATGAATTTAAAACACAGAAATAATGAGAAGAAAAGAAATTATGACGTCAGATGACATCATCAATGGCAATCCTCCACTGCCGAGCACGATCTGCTTGAATTCAAGAAAATTGGTCGAATTGCCTTGTGACAATCGCCAGAAGGGGTCGAGGCGGACCAAATGGTGCCGGCGCCGCCCCTCAATGGTCACCGGAGTTGCTCCGGTGACACGCCAGTGCGGCGGCCGGAGGAGGAGCACGGCAGCCCGACAAAACACGGCGAGAGGGAGAAGAAGGAGGGTACGGGGAGGACTGTAGGGACAACCTGCAGCTCGTGGAAGTGTCGAGGAGGCGAGGCGATGAAGGCGACGACCGGAGTTTGAGGTCGACGGCGGCGGACCTACGAAGGGAATCAAACGATTCCGGTTGATTCGTGGCTTCCCAGCACGAACCGCGCGAGGAGGAAGGAGAGAAGAGCACGGCGAAGCTTCCGAGCTGCTCGCCGGAGCTAGGCGTGGCCGGAGTCGGCGGCAATCGCCGGAATTTTCCGGAGACCCGAAGTGAAGGGGATCGTGTGCAGAAAACATAAAATTTCCTAGCAACGATATCCTTAAACTAGCCAAGATCTACACTATGCAGATATAGTAGTACGGCGCAGATCGGAATACATACCCTCGTAGACCGAATAGCGGGGATTACGCTCCCGCACAAGCGTTGACGACGAAGACGACATAGCCGACCTCTAGGTCGCGAAGACCTCGGCGCGACGAAGACGACGAAGATGACCCCAATGTCGGGTGGAGGAAGTAGGCCTCCGAGTACCGCTAGTGCAGCACCTCGCAGGGCGTCACACACATACGGTGGAGACGACGGCCTCCGAAGCTTCAATCTAGGACGAGCAGCGGAAGACTTTGACCGGAACACCAGCAGCGCGGCAGTGGGCTAAGGTGTAAGAGATCCCCCTTCTCTACTCGGCGCAACTCCAACAAAGGGAATCACGAGATCGAGAGAGAATTAGGGAATTAATTGGTGAATTAAAAGGCCAGGGGTGCCCCTTCTTATATAGGCTCCCAGGGGGAGCCAACCTTGCCAGCCAGGCAATGTGGGACTATCCCCCATTGCCTGGTGCGGCTAGGGCAGTGCGCCGGCCCTAGGTGGGCCCCATTTTTCCCACCTAGGCCGGCCCTCCCTCAATCCAAAGCCCTGGGGGGACTTCCCCCCCTCATGGGCCTTCTTTCCACCAGAAGGCCCATTTAGGGAAACCAGCCTTTAAAAATTCGAAAATAAATATATAAAATCATATTTAATCATTAATTGCACTAATTAATATCAAACATATTTTATAAAATTTATTCTAGCTCCGAAAACTCTTTCTTCGCTGCCCGATCTCCATCGGACCATTCCCGGGACGTTCCCGGTGATCTCTTTCCTTTCCGGTTGTCTTGTCGAAACCCCTTAAGTGTGTTACCCTAGCGGTTCGATATAACAACAGGTATGATCAAGACTCCTCTATGATCAATGACTAACTCGTAGGTCTGGACCCCATGAATTAATCCCTGTGATCTAACGAATGACTTTCATCTACCAAACCTGTACGTCTAGTCTTAAACCCTTTGTCATGGCGATACTTAGCGCGTCCGAGCATCATTCTCAGATATCTCCATACCTAGCATGATCTCGTTACCTACATCGCTATCTTCTACTCGTCTATGATATTATGTCAGCTGGTGACCTAGTCACATGTTTGCAAAATCATTTGACATAATCTCACCGAGTGGGCCCTAGAGTATCTATCCGGGTATGCAGACTAACTAATCCCGCTGTTGACCCCTCGTCTCAACTACCCCCTTTCGATACCCAAAAGTATCACTTATCATTGTCACACTATATAAGATATGACGTTTGGTGCGATCAAAGTATCTTCCAGGGATAACAATAAGAGTTGATCTCACGGTCTTAAGGCGTAATGACTATGTCCTATAAATAATGGGTATGTCCATCACATCGTTACACCTAACGATATGACTTCCATTGCCGACCGGCGCCATGCCCTATGATCAGAAAACCTCGATCATCAATCGCGCAACGAAACTAGTCTTAGTAGAGGCTACTAGGAACCTGGTTGTTTATCTACCACACCTGTATTAATGTTTTCGCTTAATACAGTTATAGCATGTTATAAAACATATAATGAACGATTGGGATATTGCCAATAAACTATGTTTATTAAGTGCCTCTAGGGCATATTCCCTTCAGTCTCCCACTTGCACTAGAGTAACACTTAATCTAGTTTACAACTTGGTAAAAGCTCAACACCCATAGCATCTTGGTGCCTGCTTGCCTCGTGGAAGAGGAATACCGTCAATAGATCCCACACATTGAGACCTATATGTGCTTTGCAACACTTCTATGTCACCTAGTTTGACATCATCCCGTATTCTACGATGACGGTGAAATATATCCTAGTGGATGGAGTGAGACTCGAGCATTCGCGTAGCTTGGGACTTAAAAGTCTAAGAGATCTATTAAGGGGACCACCTATACTCGGAAAACTGCTCAGTCCAATCACACTTGCTACTTCTGAAGTCGCGATATATTTCTATACCTATGTAGATTGTGCGACAGTGCATTCAAATACGGCTTCGCAAACTAACCATGTCTATTTTCGAAATAAAGGACATCTCCTATATGAGATTTCTATTCGCATGGGTGAGTGTCATAACTTGCATCATCGTAACCGCTTTACGGCAAGTTGTCTTTCCACTCTTACCCTTTACTAGAAAACATATCTTCAGTTCTCATAGACACTGAAGAATAAACTTAACGTTTGTTCATTGATCCACACAAGGATCACTCCAGAACTTGTTCTTCAACCAAGAACTTGGGTCACACTAAGTCGAGCTTTCGGTCTGATAGCATCTATGTCTGATACATAGATAATGTCGAACATCATTTTCTATTACTGAAAATGCCAAGATAAACTTAATATTTTACCTAGTCATACAAGCAAGAACCTCTTTCTTTGCTTGTCCTATTCTGAAACACTTCAGAATCTTGACTTAGGAAATATTCCGACTTAATGTTATTAAGCCCCTTACGATCTATACAATCATAAATCGGATACCTAATACTTCTAACTTCATTTCATAGAAAATTTAATCACTTAAATAATCCTTTACACTCTACTAGAGGATCTGTGTCATTCAATATGTCGTTACATACAAAATCACGAATGACACCTAGCTCCCACTCAAATATGCCTTCCGCATATAAGATCAAGGAAAAGCTACTTAGCTCCCACTCAAATATGCCTTCCGCATATAAGATCAAGGAAAGCTACTTTGCTCCCACTCACTTCTTTGCAAATGTAGGTTTCTTCAACTATTTTGGACAACTCCAAAATCCTTTCCAACTCCGATATGCTTGCTTCAGCCCATGAATGGACCACTGAAGTTTGCATACATGTTTAGCATTCTCAGTATCACCAACTCTTTCTTAATGACACCATTAAGAAACATGGTTTCCTTATCCATCTATCAATTTCTCATTCGAAATTATAGTGTTTGCTAAACGACCCAGAATAGATTTAGGCTTCGCACTTGAGACAAACTCTCATGTGGTCAACTTTTGAATCTGTCGGAACTGTTTCACGACAAATTAAGTCTGCTCAATGGATACTCTCCAATAAAATTCCATATATTATTAACATCCTAGATGCCATCAAGAAGATCTCCCAAGTCATTACCTGGTAATTGTATATGGATTTTATCTCGGATCATAAATGACTCATAGCCATTTCTCGGACTTAGGTCCACCATCTCTTCTTCGTAGTCTGTAGGTCTATCATATTCCATTAATATGACCTTCATAACAAGATTGTCGTAACACACAGTGTGGAACACAACCTCGTATGCCTACGATCTTAGTATGAGCTCAGAACATCATGATCTCGAATCATCAGCTTTTTCAAGCTGTGGAGCCTGACACCGAAAACACTTTCGGTTGCGCCACTCTGATGTCTGGAGAGGAAGTTCACCAATTTCGTCTCGCTCTACTTTCTTTCTCACTTATACCCTTGGACAAGAAACTATTTCTTTCGCAAGGTATATCCCAGCAAAGATTTTGCCTATGTCGTGAGACATGTACCCGACTAACTCTTTAGGTACGGTACACTAAAAAGATTAATCCACTTTAGGTTTGATCACATCGAAACACTAAATTGCTGAACCGACAATCCAGGCTAAAAGCCATGCCATCACTCGTATGGTATTGTCTCCATGGATTCAAATGATTTCCCTATTTGCTAACGTGAGTGTGTACGTTTCTACCATATGACTCTAATGATCACAATAATTCGGTAAGAGATTTATTTACCACACATTATCCGATAGGGTGTAATTACGACGTCCTAACACACCATGACACTATGGTGTTCCATGCGACCTAATTTGTGGAACTCTTCTCACAAGTCTTCCAATGATGTGCCAACATTATAACTCAAATCTTTATTTCCTTGATCTGCATCGCGGGAATTTGATTTTCTTGTTAAGTTTATTTCCTACTTCATTCTGAACTTTGTTTGATCGAATCAAAATTTCAGACTAACATTCCCCGGAGTGGATATCCATATATCTACTCGGAATATTCATGAAGTCTATGAAATAAAGACTTCCACTACACGTTAAAGTACTTCATTGATTCACATACACCCATATGCACGATTCTCAACAAGCTATACTCAAAACGTTCAGTGAAGTTCACGAAATAAAGGTCTCCACTACCCGTCAATTACTTCATTGAACCACATACATCTCTATGTATGACTATCAATAAGTTATATGCCCGTTTTCCGAAAACGGTGTCACAGTTATTTTGCAAGTGTCAAAAGATCAAATCTTAGGACTTGTAAATCCATCCGGTATGGAGCTAATGCATTGACTATAACATTGACATGACTAAACGGTAGTGCCACACATATGTGGTGTCTTTATTAAGTTTGTGTTCTTTGGCATTAATATTATGAATGTGGGAGCTTCTACCATCTAAATTCAAATCGGCATATGATCATTACTTCATAAATATAGGACACCAAATTTGTCACTATCATGTATGAACAAGTGTCTCGCTAGAGGAGACACACTTGTAACGATCATACTAACAGGCGATCATAAAGAATTTACTCAAATGGTAGATCTAGAGGGAGAGTGTCTATGGCCATCACAACAACTTGACTGCCATTATCAACACGCAATGTCGCCTCATCCTTTCAAGCTACTCAAGCAGTAAACATGGTTTTCACAAAACATGACTAGTTCAAAACTTAGTCACTACTGCGAGTACCTCCTTAGCTAAAACATTCATAACATGTATACCATATATACACCATCATCATTGATGACTTCCGGCGATCTGTTTCATTTTCTTGATACTTTCACCGTAATCAAGAACCATGAAGGTGAACGATTCCCGTTGCATGACATAGTCTATGATAGAGGATTTGCACTTGGCAACGATGGCTGTCATCCAGTGATTGAGCTGAGCGAGGCGTCTCGATGTTCATTAAGTATGAACATATGTCATTAAGTATGACCGCCACGTGCTCCCTCAATGTGTGTATTCTCTTCCATCTTGGTTGAGAAGACAATCAGCCAACGTATTGATAAACTTCATCAACCCAACGTTTGGGGTACCCTGAGTTTAGCGACCATATCATATGTTCGAGATCTAAAAAACTCGTACCCACTGTTGGTTCTCTATGGCATAGATCATAGCATGCACTGGACTATGATGATATCATCCGCACAAAATCTGATAATCCAAATTATCTTTTGTTAGCGGAATCTCCGGGTTTATCTCCTAGCGAGTATTGTAACACAAAGAGCTAACGGTTTAAACAAGGAGTATCCTCAAGCTAAAGCATAAAAATATGAAGTTTGGACCCAACCTTTTAAGTTTCTCAAACGCAGGAATGCGCCTAATTTGAAAAGATGCTATCACAATGGTTAATGTCTACAAAGGTTTGCAAAACAGACTCTGTTCATTATATTCTGAGTTCTAGTATTTTAAAAAATAACTATCCGAACTCCCACTCAAACGAACATCCCTCCTAGTCGTTTAAGCGATTACACGACCCCCATCCATTGCACCACCCGTCATCATCAGAGCTGGCGGCACAACTTCAAGAGTAGACAAAAGTCCGCCACACCAATTTTGTGACTCGTGCTCGACACTTCGGTCTCCCCTTTTCAAGGCCATATTTCTGAATATGCTAGGCTCGCCACCAAAAACCTCCACGCTGACGCTTGTGCAACATGGCTTACACCCACTGTATGCGAACGACGAGATGTCTGACACCCGATCATCACGGCCTGCCTCATAACGTAGAACTTTCTTGGTGGTGCGCGTTGGAGGGAGAACACTAGTGGTATTCTGAAGGGATCATCTCATATAGCTACCACCGTGCAACTAATATATACTATATATATAATCACACAATATAAGATGCACACAAAACATCAAATGTAATGCAATGTGATATAGTCCAATGCACCATGGTCTTCTTGGCGCCCACAGTTTATAAACAATTTAATAAATCTACCTTGACCATATCACATAGCCCCTGCAAAATAAAGTTAGACGCTTCTACTTTATCTTTTGCATATTTTACGTGGCTTGGGGCTTTCGTAAATAGAACCGCTTCATACCTACGAACCTGATGACCACAACAACGATCCAATAATTGCATGTTTAAGCATCCCTTTCGGGCCCTCCATTGAAAATGTAAAGCCAACTAAAGAGAGAGAAACAGACACCCGCCAGCCACAGATACGGTACAAGCCGTATGTCAGTAGTGGAACCAGTCTCACGTAAGCGTACGCGTAAGGTCGGTCCGGGCCGCTTCATCAACTCGATGCCGCTGGAATCACAAGTGCACGCTAGAGGGTAGCAAATAACAGGAACGGCGCCCCCGTGCAGAAAACGGGTTCTAACAGCGTACAACTATATCTACGATAGATCGGCTCTAATACCACTGAAGGGGATCGGGTGCAGTAAACAAAAAAATTCCTAGCAACGATATCCTTAAACTAGCCAAGATCTACACTATGCAGATATAGTAGTACGGCGGAGATCGGAATACATACCCTCGTAGACCGAATAGCGGGGATTACGCTCCCGCACAAGCGTTGACGACGAAGACGACGTATCCGACCTCTAGGTCGCGGAGAACTCGGCGCGACGAAGACAACGAAGATGACCCCGAGGTCGGGTGGAGGAAGTAGGCCTCCGAGTACCGCTAGCGCAGCACCTCGCAGGGCGTCACACACATACGGCGGAGACGACGGGCTCCGAAGCTCCAGTCCAGGACGAGCAGCGGAAGACTTGGATAGGAACACCAGCAGCGCGGCAGCGGGCTATGGTGGAAGAGATCCCCCTTCTCTACTCGGCGCAACTCCAACAAAGGGAATCACGAGATCGAGAGAGAATTAGGGAATTAATTGGTGAATTAAGAGACCAGGGGTGCCCCTTCTTATATAGGCTCCCAGGGGAGCCAACCTTGCCAGCCAGGCAATGTGGGACTATCCCCCATTGCCTGGTGCGGCTAGGGCAGTGCGCCGGCCCTAGGTGGGCCCCATTTGGCCCACCTAGGCCGGCCCTCCCTCAATCCAAAGCCCTGGGGGGACTTTCCCGCCCTCATGGGCCTTCTTTCCACCAGAAGGCCCATTTAGGGAAATCAGCCTTTAAAAATTCGAAAATAAATATATAAAATCATATTTAATCATTAATTACACTAATTAATATCAAACATATTTTATAGAACTTATTCTAGCTCCGAAAACTCTTTCGTCGCTGCCCGATCTCCATCGGACCATTCCCGGGACGTTCCCGGTTGTCTTGTCGAAACCCCTTAAGTGTGTTATCCTAGCGGTTCGATATAATAACAGGTATGATCAAGACTCCTCCCTGATCAATGACTAACTCGTAGGCCTGGACCCCATGAATTAATCTCTGTGATATAACAAATGACTTTCATCTATCAAACCTGGACGTCTAGTCGTAAATCCTTTGTCATGGCGATACTTAGGGCGTCCGAGCATCATTCTCAGATATCTCCATACCTAGCATGATCTCGTTACCGACATCGCTATCTTCTACTCGTCTATGATATTATGTCAGCTAGTGACCTAGTCACATGTTTGCAAACTCATTTGACATAATCTCACCGAGTGGGCCCTAGAGTATCTATCTAGCTATGCGGACTGACAAATCCCGATGTTGACCCCTTGTCTGAACTACCCCCTTCCGATACCCAAAAGTATCACCTATCATTGTCACACTGTATATGATATGACGTTTGGTGTGATCAAAGTATCTTCCAGGGATAACAATAAGAGTTGATCTCACGGTCTTAAGGCGTAATGACTATGTCCTATAAATACTGGGTATGTCCATCACATCGTTACACCTAACGATATGACTTTCATTGCCGACCGGCGCCATGCCCTATGATCGGAAAACCTCGATCATCAATCGCGCAACGAAACTAGTCTTAGTAGAGGCTACTAGGGACCTGGTTGTTTATCTACCACACTTGTATTAATGTTTTCGCTTAATACAGTTATAGCATGGTATAAACCATATAATGAACGATTGGGATATTGCCAATAAACTATGTTTATTAAGTGCCTCTAGGGCATATTCCCTTCACGAGGTTAGGGTTCGGCGGATTTGAGGAAGATATGGAGGAAGAGAAGGCGAACTAGGGTTTTCCCTGGCGGCGGCGGCGTCTACTTGTAGGCCAGCGAGGTCGGCGGCGCGGAGGATGCAGGGGACAGCGGGGAGCGCGACAGCACACAACAACGCCGTCAGAGGCTTGAAGATGACACCTTTTTCCGGCAAACCCCCTGAAGATTTTATTAATTGCTAGTTTTCTTCACAAACCTGCCCCTGGTTGCTTATTTAAACAGTTTGGGGGCTTTCTGTAAAGAGAAAAATTTGTAGAAAAATACTTGGAGATTCAAAATTTCACAAGGAAGCCAACGGCAGTCTTGGATTTTGAAAATTTGGAATATTTTGAGTTCACCAAAATAACAAGAGTTTACCGTTTATTTTAAAAAGCAAACATTTCAAAGTTTAAATGCAAATTCTTGTCCAAATTAAAAGAGATGCATGCAATGCTCAAAGCACACCTTTTATTTCTAATTAACAAACTTGGGATGTTACATGCGCAAATGACCATTTTCCACTTCCTCGTATCGACCAAATCGTCGACTCCACTGCAGAATGCGCACGTTTATCCTTTCTAGATGCATACTCGGGATATCATCAGATTCGGATGAGGGAACAAGATGGGAAAAATACAGCTTTCACAACTCCAATCAGAGTATACTGCTATACCACAATGCCATTTGGGCTCAAGAACGTAGGCGCCACTTACCAGCGGATGATGTGGAACTGCATGAAAACGCAAATTGGTCAAAATGTCGAAGTCTAAGTGGATGACATAGTCGTCAAGTCAAAGAAAGAAGACTCATTACTCGTTGATCTACCAGAGATATTTGACAACCTCAGAAAGTACAGTATCAAACTTAACCCAGAGAAATCTACTTTTGGTGTCCCAGCTGGGGAACTCTTGGGTTACTTGGTGTGAGCTTGTGGAATCGAAGCAAATCTAGAGAAGATACAAGCCATATTAACCATGCAAAGGCCCACAAAGCTCTATGAGGTACAACAGTTAACAGGAAGAGTGGCATCGCTCAGTCGCTTCATCAGCAAGCTAGGCGAAAAGGCATTACCACTTTATCGACTGATGAAGAAAGCAGAAAATTTTGAGTGGATGGATGAAGCGAAAGCAGCGTTCACGGATCTCAAACGAATATTCACAAAACCGCCCATCCTGGCGGCACTCAAGGAAAAAGAAACTATGTACCTGTATGTGGCAGCCACAAATAGGGTGGTAAGCACAATCTTGGTAGTCGAGCGCACAGAGGAAGGTAAAAAATCAAAGTGTACAAAGACCTGCTACTATTTCAGTGAAGTATTATCCTTGTCGAAGCAAAGATACCCGCACTTTCAGAAACTGGCGTATGCCGACTTCATAACAACATGGAAGTTGCGACATTACTTCACCGAGCATCCAATTACGGTAGTCAGCAAATCTGCAATTGGAGACATACTCACCAATCCAGATGCGACTGGCCGAGTAGAAAAAATGGCTCATCAAGATCGGTCCACCTGGAATCACATATGACCACCCGAAGGCCATCAAAGCACAAGTCTTACCTGACTTTACCACAGAGTGGATAGAATCTCAACTACCAGGAATCCTCGATGTGTCCAACTCCTGGACAATGTTCTTCGATGGGTCAAAAAAGAACAAGGGTGCGGGCGCAGGAGTCGTACTCATATCACCCAAAGGCGACAAGCTCGAATATGTGCTACAGATGGATTTCATGAAACCCTCAAACAATGAGGCAAAATATGAAGGTCTGATCCATGGCATGTGCATGGCAAAGGCATTAGGATGCACTCGACTGATGATATATGGTGACTCAAATTTAGTCGTGTATCAAACAATGAAAGCTTGTGATTCCAAAGACGACAACATGATCGCATATCGCGACCTCTACAACACGTTAGAAGGTGACTTTGATAAGTGCGAGCTGCGACATATCAGACGAGAAAGCAACAAGGAAGCAGACATATTAGCCATCATCGGATCAACCAAAGCGGAAGTCCCACCTGGTATCTTCCTGGAACGAATCAAACATTGGTCCATCAGAAAACAACGCCCACCATCACTTTCAACTGACAAATCCAAGGGCAAAACCTCAAGTTCAGAGAATCCTCGAGTTGAAGTACTTCTATGTCAAGGTGATCAGGTACGACCATTATGGGCTGAACCCCTCTTAGAATACATACTCCACAACGAGTTACCAGAAGATCTAGCGGAAGCACGACGCATCACCCGATGCACAAAGGATACACCATCATAAACGGTGAACTCTACAAACAAAGCATATCGCATGTTCCAAAGATGCGTAGAATTTGAGGATGGCAAAACTATTGACGAGGTTATACCAAACGGGTACCCCTTCATGTGGGTACCTAGTGCACGTGATGACTACAGTCCAATTGTCGTAATCCAAAGAATCCCAACAAGAAGCCCAAGATGAAGATTATTTACAAAGTTAGACATAGTCAGTTGTAGTTTCCATAGTTGTAACCCTAGTGGGTTACGTACCCGAGACTTGGACCCCCATTAAGGACCAGGAGGGTAGCTGATCAAGGACACGCTAATCCAGAACCACCAAACCCTAGCAAGATTAACATCCCGTTGGTCATTGTACTCGCCGCATATTTACAATCAATAACAGACATGCAGGAAGTCGGGGTGTTACCTCAGTCGAGGGCCCTGAACCTGGGTAATTGCCGCTTGTGAGCCGATGAATCTACTAACACTACACGTTCTCTACCACATAACTCTAACCCTAGGCTTACAACCATGGGTATTGATGGGGATACCCCTCGTCAATTGGCGCCGTCTATGGGAAACGGTAGTGTTGGATCCACGAGTTCGTTGGTCCCAGCTTCAAAAGGCAACTCGCCGATTGGATCTACAAGTGGGAACTCGCCGATCACATCCACAAGTGGCTACTCTTCGGCCACGTCTACAATCGGTACACGCCGATCGGTTCAAATGGTGTCAAAGCAGCTGGTGATTGTTCACCAGCTCCAGAGGTCACATCAACAAAGAGGATCAGGCCATACTCAGCCGAAGCACATAAGGCTTTTGCTAGCCTCGACTCAGGTTTGAATATAACTGTGGGAAAATTGAAATTTTTCGTCGACAAGTTTGGTGTGCAATACCTGTCTGATCCACTCGCGATGGAAACACATGAGGATCTACCGACTGGAACCAACTTGTAAGGAGACGCGGAGACGACTTCATAACAGATCAACTCGATCTCAATGCCAGCGTCCCCAATGTCATCCATATCAACAAGAGAGTTCAATCAACTCATGGCACAAGAATTTCCAGAAGATGAGGCACAATCCACCCAGCATATCAACACAGTCGAACAGATTGGACCACCTGATATCATCCTCGTCTGCACCCCATTAGTGGACGAAAACGACAACATCCACATTGCTGATTTCATCCCACCAGAGATCCAATCGGATCACGAGTCCTTCCTCGGTAACGCAAACAACCCAGAAGAGGAGCAACAAACCGGTTCAACCGATACCATCCTCGACTACACACCTGCAGAAGATGAAGACAAAAGCATCTACCTCACCGACTTCACCGGACCAAAAATCCGTGCAGATCACGAGTTCTCCAACTACGAAGATCATACGGAGTTAACACTAGAAGAATATATCGATGACAATACTCCGATCACCAATAGCAGTAGCAGGGACATGAACCTGGACGACGAGCGCGAACCTATGACATGCGTTGATAGCACATACACATGTCTTCCGGTGGCACCCCGGCAGGTCTACGTTGCCTTAAGCGCAGAAACCTCAGCGACATCAGCTAGTCGAAGGCCTACAGAATTCCCTTGTACCGTCACATTACTAGATGGCACGACGAACCTGTTCGTCACAGCTGAGACGGCGGCAAAAGTAACCA
This sequence comes from Poa annua, assembly GCA_026929855.1. Lineage (NCBI taxonomy): Eukaryota > Viridiplantae > Streptophyta > Magnoliopsida > Poales > Poaceae > Poa > Poa annua. The sequence continues at coordinate 102,310,034 of CM049427.1, forward strand.
AAATCCTCAACGACTACACAATGATGCCAGCGAAAGCAACGACATATGAGCTGATGGCATACAACTCTTCACCTGGAAGGAAACTTTGCAACTAAAGCAATACAGAGCAACACCTGAAGAGCGCAGGAAGCAAGCCAACATATCAAGTGCTCGTCGGAGGCAGTTGTCCATTAGCTCCACGGGTGGAACAGAAGCTAGACATATATATTGATTCGCCAGAATCTCAGAAGGAGAGATTTCAGGAGTCACTAGAAACCTAGAACACTCCTTCATGACGCTAGATTCAGAAGGAGCGCTGATACCTAAAAAAGCTGAAGGTGCATTGATATCAGTCGGAGCATATCTCCAAACAAGGGCACCTCCAGCAGGTGATACATACGAACAACTATACCTCCCGCAGATGAGATCGCTGGCACTCGCGGCACGAGGACTCCAGGCGGCCAAAAACAGGGGGCGAAGAAGAAGTCGCTCACAACATACATGACAAGATCTACGCAGTCGATGCCCTCACAGGACAGTACAAGGAAACACTCAAGACGTCGTCGATCGCAGAGTAGATCCCGGAGTAATGACTCAGGCGGTAGTCGTGAGGCAGGACCATGCGGAGCTCGGTGTTTCACTCGACGAATTCATGAAGCCAGGATGCCAAAACGGTTCGGGTTACCGACCACGCTGAAATTCAACTGCAAACAAGAGCCTTCAGGTTGGCTTGAAGATTACAGACTCGTAGTAATATGTCAAAGGGGAACAACCACAACCGCAATGCAGCACATACAGCTGATGCTCAAGGGCACAGGCCGCGACTGGCTAAAATCACTACCTGAAGCAGTGTACAATTCCTGGGAGGAATTCCGAGAAGATTTCGTCAAATATTTTGATCCTCTGTGCCAGCGACCAAAAACATTCGAAGAACGGAGAGCTTGTAAGCAAAGATCAGACGAGGCACTCCGAGCCTATATCAGAAGGTGGACTAATATCCGCATTTTAGTCGGCACAATTTTTGAAGACAGAGGCATGGATGCTTTTACCATGGGGGTCTATAGAGATGACTTCAGAGAGGCACTCGGCTGCCAAAAACCCAAATCCATGGCGGAACACATCAAAATAGCGACTAAATGGGCAGACGGACGGGGAAGATTCCCTAAAAGCCAAGCGCCTGCTCTCCCCTCGTGATCACAAGGATCAACGCGACAGTCAAGACTGTCGCGACAGAGATGACAAAAGGCAGAAGCGCAGGAGCGATTACTGCGATAAAGACAGAGGGGATACCGGAAGGTTAACTTCCAATCATGCTATGGGCATTTGTCGTGAATTCAAACAAATAGCAGCAGACTACGCGAAGTGACTCAGAAGAGATGCACCACTGACTGCCCCTCCATCCCATACGACACCTCCACTAGTATAGCTAGTCGCGGCGCTTCCACCTCCGCCGCCGCACAGCCAGATTTCCTGCGAGGATCGGAAGCTGACGTTACATTCAATCGATAGGATCACCCTCCATCGATCTACCGCCCAGGCCACGCTGCTCTTGTACTCGATACCCAAATTGGCGGATACGCCATGACCAAAATCTTCATGGATGAAGGCAGCGGTATCAACATCATCTTCGCTGACACGCTTCGCGGGATGAACATGTCAGTTAAGAATTTACCCCAATCCACAAACACTTTCCATGGTATTGTTCCAGGCAAATCTATCCTCCCAAAAGGCACGATTCAGCTCGATAGCACATTCAGCGACACAATTCAAAGTCGTCGACTGAAAGTCAAAACATCATGCCATACTAGGACGCCCCACGCTCGCTCGTTTCATGGAGGTGCCACCTTACGCATATCTCAAGATTAAGCTGCCATGGCCTAAGGGAATCATCATAGTCAATGGCAACTTTCAGAGATCAGATGCCTGCGACCGAGATTTCAGCAAAATCTTAGAGGCGTTTGGAATGGAGAGCACGCAGGACGAGTGTTTACTCGAGAACGATTCTATAATCACGCTAGGGCATAAAAAGCAGACAATCACTATCGTCACTCGAGAAGGGAATGCAGTCTGGATAGTCGAACAAGCAGAAGGAGAAGAAGATCGACTGACAGAAGCGCCAAACCAGCCGAACACTTGGACAAAGCACTTCGACGGATCAAAGAAAAGAAAAGGCATAGGCGCAAGTATTATACTCACATCACCCAATGGTGAACAACTCAGTTATGTCTTGCAGATAGACTTTGCTTCTCCATCAAACGATGAAGCAGACTACGAAGGCATGTTCCATGGAATGCGAGTGGCCAGAAGGCTTGGAGCATCCGAATTGGTGGTCCAGGGAAACTCCCGCATAATCATACAAAACACGCTGACAACCTATAAAGCCAAAGCTGGCAGGATGGCTGCATATCAAGATCTCTATAGCATACTAAAAGAAAGATTTGAAAAATGCGAGTTACGAAGTGGGGAGAGCAACAGACAGGCAAATAGATTGACCAACATCAGGTCGGCAAAAATACTAATTCCGCAGGGCGTTTTCTTCAAACAAATCAGGCATAGGTCAGTCAACAAATGGCACCCGCTGCCTACTTCGATCATCATTACCAAGCAGAAAAAGTCTGACCAGGAAGACCCGCCAGTTAAGGTAAACTCATGTCAAAGACATTTGGTGGTACCATTCATAAGCTCGACTGCCGCTACAACAGTTATTCTCCTCAAAACTGTTGTTTTTAACTTGGGTGTCACAAAAAGCATCATCATCGATAGCAACATAAACTTTGCAGTCAAGGCGCTCGGGATGTCTTTCGCAAAGCGGAACACTCGACTATTTATACTACAAGAAATATGTCAACTGGTGACCCTCAATTTTAGTCACAGAAAGGTCACTATAAGTCATTTGTGACCTTTTTGTGACCAAAACAGCAAGGTCACATACCGAGGGTCACTAATGACAGAATGTGACCTTTTTTCAATTGGTCAAGGATCTTTTTGTGACCAATTCAATATTTTGGTCACTACCAATCCCAGCGAGGCCATGTGGGATCTAACGTGGCAAAGCTGAGCTGGCAGCCATCCGACGTGGCGCGGCTGAGCTGGCATATCAGTGACCAAATTAGATGGTCATAGACAGATTGAGCCCAATCCAGTTGAGACATCTTAATGGGCCAAGCCCAACAAGCAAGCATTTTGTCTATTTAATTTGACAGTTTAAGTGGGCCAAGCCCAACTATACCTATGGGCTACTTGGTCCCACTTGTCAGAAATAAGATGTCCCCACCCGTCATAATTTGGTCCCACAGGTCTGATATCAAAACGCCCCACTTGTGGTAATTTGGCCCCACACGTCAGAAATTAAATGGACCCACACATTCAAATTCAAATATAATTCATCCAGCACAAATTCCAATTTAACCTTTTGGGACATAACTAATCATCTCAGCACAGATATCATCTCAGGTTCACAAGTTCAACAAAATATCTGGATACAGAACAAATCATGCACATGAATAGTACAAATCAGACATTCAGCTATAAACTACATCGAAATATTAATATGATCAACTCGAGTGAGCTAGAACACATTGTTGGTTGCGGGTTTCTTCCGTATGCTTCTTCATGCACTCTTGTACAAAGTCTTTGATGAAACACGATCAGCGCCTACATGTTGAAAATTAGAAACTTTAGCAAGATAATCAAGTGAAATAGTGCATATAACTCGGAAATGTGTGCTTAAGGAACAGGAACAGTTAAGACGATACATAGGATAAGCTTTGACACTAGCTGGTACTACGTAGATAACAAGACAAAACAGAAGTAAAATCAGAACAAAACAAAACAGTGGTTATTATTATGAAGAGTACTTGTACAGGGCATACAATTGTGTTCTTACTTATATTTGTAAAGGAGGCAGAAGTAAAATCCTAGTGCAAGATGACAAGACATGCAAGTGAAAGGAGGAATTGATAAGCAAGATAACATGGCATATATTTGTACATGACAAGTGATAATTACCAACATCAATTACCAACTATTTTAATCAACTAAGCTCCGAATTCCAGCATCTAACCATGGCTAAATATTTTATATGATATACAAGCAGGTGAATATTTTAATTACATGCACAAGGCCACCAACTACTACTAATCTACTAAATCAGAGGCACAAGAAGGCAAGCAGTGCAACACAAGATTAGGCAAGCAACATTACATGCATAAGGCATAAGAAAAGAACATAAAAGCGTTTGACCTGATGGTTATTAAGAAGCAGATAATATATGACATTTTCTACTTTGGCTGAAGTTTGTTATTTTACCTAGCGTGCAATCTGAACCTCATATGCTACAGATTAGAAAGGAATAGTTTTGGATGCCAAATACCAATACCAGAATTACATTTGAGTATTAGGTAATCCAGCGGACTGAGCTAGAACGAACAATTGCAATGTAGACATCCGCCCTCGCCTTGGCAAGGTGTTTGGCCTCGTCACTCACCTTCTTCGCATGCGCCCTCACTGCCCAAACACCAACACATAGAGCATCGCAAGGAATATCAGCAGAGAAAATCAAGCTGAGCACAGTGTTGATATCGTGTGCATCTATGGCCGTGCGCTGCCGCTGCTTCTCCGCTGACCGCTTTGCTACCTCCTCTTCCAGATCTGCAACCCCAGCTCTACAAGTGCGGACTTAGAAGAGCATAACAAGCAGAACCAGCAGTGTCAGATACCTAGAAAATTACCATATACTGGAAATAAACTCGGTTTGGTTTCGTAGATAGGTTGATTGGAGTTTCAGGTCATGGAACGCTTAAACATGACAAGCAAAAAGGGGCAAATTACATCATTGCTTAAATATGACAAGCAAACATGGGCATATTATATATTGATATATCCATTGCCTAAACATGAAAACATTGCTTAAACATTACAATCTAGAATCAAAGGCGACACCACAGTGAAGAAAACATACAATAAATTAACAGAAACACAGAACCAGCTACTAGAACTAGACATGATGTGACAGCACCACAGTTTTTAACCCACATTCTGAACACACAAATAGCAGAAACAAAGGTTGATTGGAGTTTCAGGTCATGCAACACTTAAAAACATGACAAGCAAAAAGGGGCAGATTACAACAATGCTTAAATATGACAAGCAAACAGACAAGCCCAAATGAACAATGCATTAATCTCACCAAAACACCTAAAGAAAAATACTATCCTACTGTAAATCTCATCTATTTGAACAAATAATATGTAGGAATAATTGGTTTTGTGACATGGTTCTCTGAGTTTTATCGGTCTGTGCCATATCCGCGTTGTTTCTCTAGTCTGTGCCTGATGCTTTCAGGTGTGTGGTTGGTGAACCCCAAGAGGTGGGTGTGAAGTAGTGCAGCAACAAGTTTTCCCTCATTTATGAAACCGAGGTTATCGAACCAGTAGGAGATGAACGTTTTCCCCGAGGTTGTTAGCAGCGACTTTGGCACGACGTCGCACCAATGTCAGCAACGAACATGGAGCCTACACACAAACAATCAAAATATTTTGTCCCAACTCAACGGTGAGGGTGTCAATCCCACCGGCTTGCTGTAACAAAACATTAAACATATGTATGGAAGAAAGATGTTTGTTTGCAGAAAGTAACAGGTTTGCAGTTGTGGTTTTATCAGATTAATGAGAAGGACCGGGGTCCACAGTTCACTAGGGGTGTCTCTCCATAAATAATAATAACATTCATCCATGCGTGGTAAACAAATTACAGCTAGGCAATTGACATAATAATGATAAGCAACCCAATGCATATACTAACGTTATGATGTCTAGTGTGAGATTCATTCGGGCATTACAAAAATATACATAGACCGTTCCAACCGCATCTATGACTAATAATCCACCTTCCGGTTAGCGTCTGCACCCCTTTTAGTATTAAGTTGCATGCAACAGATTATCGCCTTAAGCACTGTGTGTAAAGTAAGTAAGTAACATCATCCTTAGACAAAGTACTACAATTTTATCCCGAGTTGCAACAGTACATCTACAACCTTAGAGCTTTCTGTCACTGCCCCAGATTTAATAGAGACATGAACCCACCATCGAGCATAAATACCCCCTCTTGGAGTTACAAGCATCTACTTGGCCAAAGCACACACCAGTAACGGAGAGCATGCAAGATCATTTAATAACACACATATGATATATTATGAAGCAATAACTTTAGTACTCAATATTCATCGGATCCCAGCAAACACAACATGGAGAATTACATGAAGATGATCTTGATCATGATAGGCAGCTCGCAAGATCTAAACATGATAGCACAAGAGGAGAAGACAACCATCTAGATATTGCTACGGACCCGTATTCCAAGGGTAGACTACTCACACATCAGTCTGGAGGCGGTCATGGTGACGTAGAGGCCTCCGGGGACGATTCCCCCTCCCGGCAGGGTGCCGGGGAGAAGTTCTGATCTTTCCCAAAGTGGTGTTGACGACGCCGGCGGCACGGGACCCGTGGAGGAAAAAGTGAATATTCGTCCTCTGTTTTTAGGTCAAGGGGCTATTTATGGGCGAAAGGGCGATGTTGTTGGGCGCCCGAGAGGCCCACATCACCTCCTAGCGCGGCCAGGATGGGGCCCGCGCCACGAGGTGGTGTGGCCGCCTCACGGCTCTTCTCTGTCTTGTCTTCAATGTTCTGGAATGTCCCTTTTTCAAAAATAATTCCAGGATGTTTTATTTCCAATTTCGAGGATATTTCCTTAAGTGCTTTTCTGAAACCAAAAACAGTAGAAAACATAGAACTGGCACTGTGGCAACTTGTTAATAGGTTAGTCCCAGAAAATACATAAAACTATGTAAAATGCATATAAAACATGTAATAACATGATATAACATAGCATTCAACATAAGAAATTATGGATACGTTGGAGACGTATCAACATCCCCAAGCTTAGTTTTACTCGTCCCGAGTAGTCAAGAACGATAAAAGAAGAATAATTTCTAAAGTGACATGCTTAAACACAATTTTGATCATATAATAATGTAAGGCATGTAAACTGAGATCAAATGAATAAGGAGTGTAGTTTATATTGATATCAATCGAGTAATGAATAAACAAGTAGGTGAAGCAAGCAAAGCTTTCAATGATATAGTACTACTCACTCCGTTTAGGTGTATAGGGCCTCTTGTGGAAAATTATTTGTTCCAAATTAACAGCAAACTAAGGCCACTTTGCATTTAACTGGGTAAATAACCGCACCCTCTAATTACTCCTGCATGCGCCTATTCCGTTGATGGATTGGTCAATTCCATTGCATGCTTCATCCATGCAGAAGGCCCACCCAGCTGGACACGCGGCATTGGTTGTTCTTTGGCCTCCTACAATAACTCTCTTAATTACCTAGGATTAAACGTGAGTTTAACTCTGTTTGATTGGGTAAACAAAAAACCTGGGAATTTTTTCTTGGCCTATCAGTAGTGACATAGGTCGTGCTGCTCCTCCTTGGAGGCCCTATACACCTAAACGGAGGGCGTATATAGAAATCAACTGTGCAAAGTAGAAATTAAAGATGATTTAAACTTCAAGCACAACAATATAATCATCTAATGCTTCCAACTAACATGACAACTTAGTGAAAGGATCAAGTCAAGTAATAGCAATATGCACGTAGAAGATCAATACATTATTTGTTCAAAAGAAACAAGCAAGCGTTCAACGTTGGTTCCTTGCACCAGGATGTTATGGCTAAGAGAATGTTAACGGAGGTTTGGAAGGCCAACGGAAGAAAGTCTCACAAAGCTATAGATGATCATTAGACAAGAGAAAGTCTTATAATCAAAGCTATGGAAGGAGTAGTGATTGCCACACAACGGATGCACATAGAGCTATAAGTATATTAAAGCTCTCCAATGGAACTAGTGGGGGTGCATCCAAATTTCTTGCTCACAAAGATCTAGAGCACTTTTGAGGAGCATCATCATTGGAATATACAAGCCAAGTTATGTAGTGTAAAGTTCCCCACATGGTTATGCAACTAATACATCAAAACTCTCTCACATGGAGTAAATGTGCTAAACATGAGCACAAATGATGATCATAAATGATATGGTGCCATAACATGAGCACAAGTGATGACTACAAATGATATGGTGCTATAACATAACCACAAGTGTGTGATAAAGAATAGTAATGCTGCCCCCTTTTTTATTTATTTTCTTTCTCTCTTTTTTCTTTTTCTCTTTTCTTATTTCTTTTTCTGTTTCTCTTTTCGATGGTCTCCATGGCTCTTTTCACTTGTAGGGGCAAGCATCCTAATATGATATATGATATATGACAACACACTAATGATGATAAAACAACATACTGATAATACAAGTAACTAATATGAATGTGTCATAAGAATGCATATGACAACGGTGCCTCTGCCAGTGTAGCAGGTTATGCAGTGATCTAGCGTAACATGGGTAAAACCACACATCAGCTTTATAGAATCAAGCAAAGCAATATATAAGTAATGGATGACAACTAGTCATGTAATGTAAGATGGATGTTGCATGGCAATATATCTCGGAACAACTATGGAAATGCTGTAGTAGGTAGGTATGGTGGAGGTTTTGAGGAAGATATTTGGCTTATGTGAAGGAGAACAAGATGAAGATCTCCCACGAGTTTGGATGTACCCGCGAAAAATGCACCAACTCTCAATGTGAGAAAGGGCAATGCAAAGTACCGAAGAGGCTAGCAATATGGTGGTGGAAGTGCCATGAAAACCGCAGTTTTAGATCTCACAAGTAAAAAGATTCCAAATAAAAGTATGATCATGCAAGGCAAACTGAAAATTACTCCTAGAGGGATCGTGGCGAATGACAAAGTCACCGTTGTCTTCCCCGACCGTAGCGCATAACATTAAGTCATTACAGTTGCTTTAGGTAAATATAAGTCATATACCATTATGCAATCAACTGAAAATTTAATTGTGGCACAGTTTTCAAGTTTCTCTAGACCAACCATTTAATCATTCCACTTTACTAAACCATCATGTTTACCATTAAGCAAATTAATATCTCAAAACAACATGAATGATTCAAGTGACACAATTTAATGATCTACAAGATTATGAATCATTTAGTTATACCATCTACCACATTTAGCATTTTCTGTTCTCAGCCAAACACCTATCAACTTATTTAAAAGATAAACTCTCCAAGTAATGAAACAATGAGATATGAGAGCATAATATAACAAAGCTAACGGCTCTAACAAGAGATGCATGGAAAACAAGAGCTAGAGAGCAAACAATAACATGAAAAGAATACTCAACGAATATAAGTGAAGAATACGAGTATTCATATGAAAAAGCGGAGTGTGTCTCTCTCCTACAAAAAAGAATGATATGATCCAATTTATTCATAGAATGAAAATAACAAAAACAATAAAAAACAAACAGACGCTTCAAGATAAGCACATAAGATGTGACGAAATTAAAATATAGTTTCACTAGAAAGGACCTGATAGTTTGTCGATGAAGAAGGGGATGCCTTGGGCATCCCAAGCTTTGACGCTTGAGTCTTATTGAAGTATATTAAGGTGAAACACCGGGGCATCCCCATTATTTGGCGTTAATATCCTCTTGATCGCATTATATCATCCTTCTCTCTTGATCCTTGAAAAATTCTTCCGCACCAAACTTAGAGTAACTTCATTAGAGGGTTACTGCATAAAAAATATGATATTCTGTAGGGACACAATTTCTACCAATGTTACTGCACATTATCTACAGCTACTGATACTTAATAGGATAAAAAGATCCAATCAAAATAGCAAAAGAGGCATTGCAAAATAAATGGCAGAATCTGTCAAAACCAGAACAATCCGTAAAGACGAATTTTTTCGAGGCACTTAACTTGCTCAGATCAGAAAACTCAAAACTAATGAAACTTGCGTATACATCTCATGATTATGCGCAAAACAGGGAAGATTTTTCTGACATTCCCGTGAATTAATATGAATTTAACGGTGAACAGAAGAAATCTGTTTATGCTCAGGAATTGAAATTTGGCATCAACTTTAAACTAGAGGCTTAACTTGACACAATATTACAATAAAATAAAGATACAAAGGAGTTGGTACATAGGTAGGACAAGTCCTTGACACAAGAAAAATAAAATAAAATAAAATAACATGGGTTTCCTCCCAAAAGCGTTTTCTTTAATGCCTTTTAGCTAGGCTAGAGAATTCTAATGATGCTCTCATGAAGATAGAAAATGAAGCAAAAGGAGCATCAAGAAGAAAATGCAAAACACATTTAAGTCTAACCCACTTCCTATGCATAGGAGTCTTGTACACAAATAAATTCACAAAGAACAAAGTGACAAGCATGGGAAGATAAAACAAGAGTAACTTCAAAGCTTTTTGCATATAGAGAAGGTATTTAGTAACATGAAAACTTCTACAACCATATTCTCCTCTCTCATAATAATTTTCAGTAGTGGAAATAAATTCAAACATATAACCATAAGAATGATTCAACTTAGATAATATAGGCACATAAATAGGATCATTTTATTTATTTTGGAATTCATTAGCATGCTTCCCTCTTTCAAAATACTTATTAAGATCAGTATCAAGTTTAAGATCATGGTTGCAACAAAAAACTGGAACTAGAGACAATTGCAAACCACGTAACTATTTCTGAACTTAAGCAAATTTCTCCTCCATGGTGTAATTAGGAGAATTCAAGAACAAAGTAGGACTCTCATGAGTAAGAGTACCATCACAAGCAGCAATTATATCATATTTATCCTAACATGAATAAGTAATAACTTCTAAACATAGAGGATTATTAATAAGCATAGGAGCATCATATAAAGCATTATCATATATAACATTGGGGACAACACTTTCACTTCCTGTTATTTCATTTTTAAATGAGTCAAGGAGCTTTCCTTTTTCAATTTTATCAAAAGTAGATATTTCCATAGATTCATGATATTCAAAAATATAGCACACTTCCTCCTTAGGCACGCATGGAGGGCAATCAAATAATGTAAGAGCTAAAGAGTTACTATCTTTAGTAGGTAGATCCTCCTTTTTGTTCTTCACTCTCCTCCTCTTTTTCATCCAATGAGTTTTCAGGTTCAGCAATTTCTTCTTCTACAGGTTCCTGCAAGACAACAGTTTCTTCTATTTGAGGATATCTTTGTTTAAGAAATTCAGCAATATAAGGATTATCATTATAATATTCAAGACAGTAACCAAGTATAGCAAAATTCTTAATTTTACAAGGGGCACCATCATTTTGAATATAACCAGCAATTTCATAGGCACCCTTAAAAACAACAAATTATTCAATTTGTTCAAGATTACCAAATTCATAGTTTGATTTAGCATAAGCTGTCAAGGTTTCATTATCATTATAATCACATTGGAAAGGTAGGTGTTTATGCCTTCTACAACAAAAAGATTCATTAAAGCAGTAGGATTCAACATATGTAGAACACAAGTGCTTAGCAAAATAATTCAATCTACTTATTTGTTCCCATAAATATTTCCCTATTTTAGACAAGCGGTATTCCTCTTTTGTATTAAATATAGAATCCATTGATAGCAAGTAAAGAACTAGACATAATATGCAAACCGAAATAAGCAAATAACAAAACTGACATAAAAATGACAACACCGAAATAAGAAAGTAATGCAAGTAACTATTTTTTTGTATTTTTTATATTAAGCAAACAAGATAGTAATAAAAGTAGACTAAGCAAGATAATAACAAAATAAAAAGATTGGAAGTGCGAAAACTCACCTCGTGAAGGAATACTCAACTCCCCGGCAACGGTGCTAGAAAATCTTGATGCGTTTTACGTCAAGTTTCGAGCGAATAGTTGACGAGGGAGCTTGATGTGATTTTTCTTCTTTATGTCCCCGGCAACGGCGCCAGAAAATCTTGATGCTTGCAGGTGTGTGGTTGGTGAACCCCAAGAGGAGGGTGTGAAGTAGTGCAGCAGCAAGTTTTCGCTCAGTTATGAAACCGAGGTTATCGAACCAGTAGGAGATGAACGTTTCCCCTGAGGTTGTTAGCAGCGACGTTGGCACGGCGCTGCACCAATGTCAGCAACGAACGTGGAGCCTGCACAAAAACAATCAAAGTATTTTTTTTCCCAAGTCAACGGTGAGGGTGTCAATCCCACTGGTTGATGTAACAAAAGATTAAACGTATGTGTGGAAGAAAGATGCTTGTTTGCACAAAGTAACATGTTTGTAGTTGTGGTTTTATCATATTAATGAGAAGGACCGGGGTCCACAGTTCACTAGTGGTGTCTCTCGACAAATAATAATAACATGCATCCATGTGTGGAAAACAAATTACAGCTAGGCAATTGACATAATAATGATAAGGAACCCAATGCATATACTAATGTTATGATGTCTAGTGTGAGATTCATTCAGGCATTACAACAATATACATAGACTGTTCCAACCGAATCTATGACTAATAATCCACCTCCGGTTAGCGTCCGCACCCCTTTCAGTATTAAGTTGCATGCAACAGATTATCGCCTTAAGCACTGTGTGTAAAGTAAGTAAGTAAGTAACTTCATCCTTAGACAAAGTACTACTGTTTTATCCCTAGTAGCAACAGTACATCTACAACCTTAGAGCTTTCCGTCTCTACCCCAGTTTTAATATAGACATGAACCCACTATCGAGCATATATACCCCCTCTTGGAGTTACGAGCATCTACTTGGCCAAAGCACACACAAGTAACGGAGAGCATGCAAGATCATTAAATAGCACACACATGATATATTATGAAGCAATAACTTTCTTACTCAATATTCATCCGATCCCAGCAAACACGACATGAGAATTACATAAAGATGATCTTGATCATGATAGGCAGCTCACAAGATCTAAACATGATAGCTCAAGAGAAGAAGACAACCATCTAGCTACTGCTTTGGACCCTTAGTCCAAGGGTAGACTACTCACGCATCAGTCCGGAGGCGGTCATGGCGACGTAGAGGCCTCCGGGGACGATTCCCCCTCCCGGTAGGGTGCCGGGGAGAAGTTCTGATCTCTCCCGAAGTGGTGTTGACGACGGCGGCGGCTCGGGACCCGTGGAGGAAAAAGTGAATATTTGTCCTCTGTTATTAGGTCAAGGGGCTATTTATGGGCGAAAGGGCGATGCCAGTGGGCACCCGAGGGGCCCACATCACCTCCTGGCGCGGCCAAGATGGGGGCCGCGCCACGAGGTGGTGTGGCCGCCTCACGGCTCTTCTCTGTCTCGTCTTCGGTGTTCTGGAACGTCCCTTTTCCAAAAATAATTCCAGGATGTTTTATTTCCAATTCCGAGGATATTTCCTTAAGTGTTTTTCTGAAACCAAAAACATCAGAAAAGAGGGAACTGGCAGTGTGGCATCTTGTTAATAGGTTAGTCCCAGAAAATGTATAAAACTATATAAAATGCATATAAAACATGTAATAACATGATATAACATAGCATGGAACATAAGAAATTATGGATATGGTTGAGACGTATCAGTGCCCTGGTTTACTCGCATATCGGCCAAACTCTTGTTTCCCTCTAGTCAACCTCCTTTGACCCGCACTTGGCCTGACTAGTGGTGTCGGCCTAGCGCAGCTCGGCTCGTGTGTCGTCTTGGTTGGGATTTCCTGGGGTCAGCGCGTGGGGCCGGGCACTAGTCTCACTGGTAGGGCTGGGATAATTGGGATTTTGAATTGGATCGTCCGTAGCCCACCCCCCCCCCCCCCCCGCCTGCCCCGCCACGTTCCACCGCCGCCTTAGCGCCGCCTGAACGGAAGTTGACCACCTAGAGGGGGGTGAATAGGTGGTGACCTAATTTTATGTCTTTTTTCAGTTTTAGGCAAGCGGAAAGTAAGTTGTCTATATGTGAACTAGATGAAACAAGTGCTAGACAACAAGAAAGCTAAGCAAGAATGATAAGTAATCAAACAATAAAGGAGATTGAGTGGAACGAGATAACCAAAGAAGAACTCGGAGACGGAGATTTTATCCCGAGTTCCACCACATAGGTGTACGTCTCGTTGTAGAGGTGTGAGCTACCACAAAGGTAAGCTCAACGCCACAAAGGCCTCACCCTATTCTCCGTGAACTCGACCACAAAGGTACGAGCTCACTTTTCCACTAAGGACTCCTTTAAGGGCGGAGAAGATCCCGTACAAATCCGTGAGGCACACACCCACAACTGAATTGGGGGCTCCCACAAAGACCACAAGAGGTCTTGACCACAAAGGTCTCCAAACCAACAAAAACAACCAAGTAAGAACCCTAGGTTTCCAAAGGAAAGCCTAGCACTAGATCCCTCTTGATAGAGAGGGGGAGATTCTGTTCCTTCGGTGGAGAGCTAGATCTAGGTGTTCTCCCTCACTTCCCAAAAGATCAAGCAATTTGGGTGGAGAAGTGGGGAGATCCAAAGCTTCAAAGCCCTGCAACAATGGAGGAGAGAGAGTGTAGAATCGTCACTTGCTCTTGGAGAAGATGAAGTCTTTAAATAGGACCCCTCGAAAACGAGTCGTTGGTGTCTGGAAAATTCCCTCAGCGGTACTACCACTGAACGGTACCCAGGCAGAATTACTTTCCAGCTCCAGCGGTACAACCGTTGAAGCTGGGACAGCGGTACTACCGCTGCACAAGCGGTACTACCACTGGGTCCTTAGCCGTAGCACGGTAAGGACTCCAGCGGTACTACCGAAGTGATACCGCCTGGTACCGTAGCCTATGCCGAGAGATTTCCTTATTCTAGCGGTTCCTCCAGCGGTAGCTGGTGGTACTACCGCCACGGATAGGAACGGTACCTAGGCGGACGAGTTCGTCAGCAACATCGGTACCAGAGGCACTACCGTTGCTTCCCAGGCTAGCGGTACCACCGTTGAGCCAGTGGTACTACCGTTGGGTCCTTAGTAGAAAAACGAAGGACACCAGCGGTACTACCGGACCTCTACCGCTTGGTACCGTAAGCTATGCCGAGAGTTTTTCAAGGTCCAGCGGTACTACCGCTGGAGCAGCGGTACTACCGCTGGACTGAATAACAGAATCACGCCCAGAGAACACTGGCCACTCTCTCCTTTTTCAACTCTTGATAAGACCTGTAAACTCTGCAAATAACTTAGCGCACTCATTACACATGTGGATGTGTATTCGACAATCTCTAAAATCAACTTAGAGGAAATGCACTTTCACCGCCCCGTCTCTCCCCGTCCACCGGTGGTGCACTGCACCTTCGCTTGGAAGACGCATCCATGGCGGCAGATCCAGGCCTCGCCGTTCCGCCCGTTCCGCTGGTCAATTGTGGACAGTTTCTTCCCACTTCAGGATTGAGGTGGTTTGGAAACGAATTTAACAAGAATGCATACTGTCGAACACCTTGCGGGCCACACGAACCGCCTCCGATGAACAAGATTGAGGTGGTTTGGAAACGAATTCAACATGAATGCATACCGTCGAACACCTTGCGGGCACACGAACCACCAGCGATGAACAACATAAACGGTGAACACAAATTGATTCAAACATTTAAACGAGATTTAACAAACTTACAATTACAAATCTAAACGAGATTTAACAAACTAAACCTAAACAAAGGGTTTAGGGTTTAGGGTTTAGGGGTGAGAGAGAGGCCTATGCATCTTTTAGCATGGCCATCCCTCATCACCGTATTTCTTGACGCCCAGCGAAGGGATGTCGCTTCATCCTGGTGAGTGGGAGAAGATGCGAACCAAGTCAGCCTTCACGTCTGGACATGGCCCATGGGCAAAACCAGCTGAAACGGTCTCGTAGCCTCGGCCGAGGCGGCTGAGGCTTCTGGCTTCGCCGGCGTCGTTTTCGATTCACCGCCGTGACATGCAGGGGGGTGTTTTAAGGTAAGCCTCTTCGTCTTGCACCGCCCCTTTCTTCCGTGAAAGAGACACTGCTGACCAAGATGCAGTCGGTTGAAGAGACAGATCGGGCAGCTCGGGGTCGTCGTCGTCGTTGCTGGCATCGCCGTCCTCACTGTCACAGTCGTCGTCCGTTGAGGACAACTCCGGCGTAGGCTTTCGTCGACCGCCAAGACGCGCCTCGTACTCCTTGTCCAGCACGACGTGCCAGTAGGGCGCCGAGATGGAGTACTTGGGGTCGAGCTTTTGCTCGCACGACATCTCTGTCCACTTGCGCTTGATGAACTCGACGCTGGCCTGCCTGCTGAGCCGCGGCGCCACCGGAATGTACCACAGGGCTCCTCACCCACCTATCCGGAAGAATGGCGTCGTCGTCCACCGGCAGCTGGGGACGGCTACTCAGCCGCGTGGTCTCCAGCGAGAGCATGTAGGGACGAGCGGTCTTGGCCTCCTCTCCCCACATGACTCGCTCGAACGCCTTGGCCATCTCCGCGTCCTCGTTGCGACGCCAGAGTTCCTTCAGCTGCAAGTGGCGTTGCTGCCCGCCAGGGCTCCCCGCCATGGTGTCCTATGTTTCCGTTTCCTTGGGGAGAAGAAGAGAGAGAGGAGGAAGTGTTGGTGTGAGGAGAGGAGGGTTGTGCTGCGTCGGGTTTTAAAGGCAACCGGAGGAGCGGGGTTGGGTGGCCTGCATTAACGCGGCCACCGCTTTGCCTGGCCGCACTTTGACACCGACGTGACCAGACGCTGCGACTGCTAGCACGCGTCGCTTCTGTCTGCGCCATTGGAAGCGACGCGGCGTTATTGCGACTCCAACACGCCTCGCTTCCGTCTGCAGGGCGCCGACTGCAGCACCCGTCGCTTCGGTCTGCGCCCGCCAGGTGAACGGGACGCGTGATGCCACGGAAAAGACAAGTAAGAAGTGTAAAACTAAAGACCACTTGCACAGACGGAAGTGAGGCGTGCTGGAGTCGTTTTTCAACAGGAGCATCACCAGCAATATTTTTTATTGTACTTCTGTCGAACACTTCAGTGCGCACTCTAGACGCGCTCAGAGCGTGCCCGGCGTGCTCTAGGCGTGCACAGGCGCACATTTGTGTAAAATTTGGGCGCGAACTAAGCCTAGACCATTCTTAGTCACTCCTAAATGATACTTTCGTGAGAATTTTAAAATTATCATGCTGCAATTCTCATTTGCCCATTTGAGTTATGCGATATCACATGAGATCTATGCCATCCTCATTTGAATGTATGTAGACAAGTTTTTCAACTTGAGTCATTAGTATATGACATATGAAGACTATGTGCGTCGGTTTTTCGATAAGTTTTGAATTTATTATGGTTATTTCAAAATCGGTCAAACCTAAGTTTGACCAACATTTAAACAAGTTTAAAACATGAAAATGAAAAACTAAGCATGTATCCTTCTTAGTTACTCCAAAATGAATCTTTTGTGAGTTTTTGAAAATTTCATGTTGCAATTCCAAAACCACTTCTCTCCAGCCTTAGACCTCATAGTTTGAGTTATGCGATCTCACATGACATCCATGCCCTTCTCATTTTGAATGTACGTAGACCATGTTTTTCAACTTGAGTCGTTAGTATATGACATAAGACGACTATGTGCGCGGGATTTTTCATTTTTTCGATAATGTTTTAATATTTGAAACTCATTTCCTATACAAGGAATCTGCAGCCGTCTGATTTTCTCTACAAGGAATCTGCGGCCGTCTGATTTCCTCTATAAGGAATCTGCAGGCAGACTCGGGGCGATCCGCGAGAAGCTCATTCTGCGATCATATTGGACGCGCGCGTAGGACAAGGGATGTACACCCGCTGACGAGTGGACCACGGTGGACCCAACCGGGATTTTGGCTCGCCCACCCCTATTTGTCTTAGTGACACAAAATGGGTATTTTGGAACATCAAATGCGGATAGCCATGACCTTTCTCAAATCTAGCTTGGACTCACTAAAAAATGTGTTTCAAATGAGCTCGAAATGTAGGGTAAACGGCCTCATTTCTAAGGAAAAATGGTGGACTCGCCAAAAAATGTGTTTCAAATGAGATCCAAAGGTACGGTGGTGGACTAGCTAAAAAATGTGTTTCAAATTAGCTCCAAAGGTAGGTTAAACGGCCTCATTTCTAAGAAAAAATGGCAGACTCGCTGAAAAATGTGTTTCAAATGAGCTCGAAAGGTAGGGTGGTGGACTCGCTAAAAAATGAGTTTCAAATGAGCTCGAAAGGTAGGGTAAACGGCCCCATTTATAACAAAAATAGTGGACTCGCCGAAAAATGTGTTTCAAATGAGCTCGAAAGGTAGAGTGGTGGACTTGTGTAACATCCCTTATGTATTGCCTTAATAATGTTGTGCAATAGATAATTTTCATCATGCCGTCGTTGCATTTGTCACCTTCATTTTAATTAAATTGTAGCATTTAAATTCAAATTCCACTTTTAATTCAAATGCAATTCAAATAAATTCAAATGTGATGTTACAAATATTTTTCAAATACTCAAACTTGTGTATCAAATTGTCTATTTTGAAACTATGAATATTTGCCAAAAGTTCTACATCTTATTCTTTTCTTTTTCTTATATAAAACACAAAACAGAAAAAGAATAAAACAAAAAGAATAAAAAACAGAGAGAAAAAACCCTTACCTGGCCGAGCTGGGCCAAGTCAGCCCAAGCCTAGCCCAACTCGGCCTGCCCACTACTTGTCTTCTTCCTCCGTACGGGGAGAAAATTTCCACCGAGGCAGGCCATAGCTCGCTGCCATCTCGCCCCCACGGCCACCTGCTCCCTGCCTCCGCTTCTTATAGCCGCGCCTCCGCTGAACCCTAACCCTAGCCACCCTTTCCCTCTTCCCCGCCACCGCTTGCTCTCTTCTCCATGCACGCCAACGCCATGGACGCCGAGCATCCGAGCTCGAGCCCTGAGTGCTTCCGACTGAGCCTTGCCTCCTCCTCGCGCCAGTAGTAACTTCTTCGACTCCTCCGTCCTCGACGCCCAAGAGCCGGACACGGGAGCCGCCCGAGCTCTACTTCCCCCGACGCTGGCCGCGTCTACATTCTCCGTCCTCATCACCATTGGCTCACCTCCGTCGTCCCCGGCCTCAATCTTCATGCCACAGCAACCCTCTCGGTGAGCCGCACCTCCTCCTCTCCTTTCCCATTCGATTCTATCATGTACGCTGCTCGCCGGTGTTGCCGACGTCGGCATCGCCCACGGCCGGGCCGCACCGCATGGGCACACGCATGTGCATGCACCGCGCGTCCTCCCCTTCGAAATTGAGCACGTGCATTGCTTCCCGCACGCACACGGACGCCACAGCGCCGCCCGAACACGGTCGCCGCCGGCGATTCCTCCGTCGTAGCGCTCCATTTCGTTTCAGTTTCGTCAGTAGACGTTGTTTTCTTTTCCTGTTAAAATCAAATTGTCTCGTACTCCATCAACAACACTAACTCGACCCACTGGCTAGCAGCGCAGTGCCTCTGCCCTACGCGCGTGTCCGAGTTCAAATCACCGGCTCGCTGATAAAAAAACAACCTTTTCCCTTTTATTCGCCCACTGACATGCGGGCCCCGCTGGTCACTGACCGCGGAGTCCAACGCAGCGCATACCCGCCAGCGAGGCGCACGGGCCCGCAGGTCAGCCTCCCTGGGTAGCCCGGCCTCGGTTAGAAAGGCAGATCTAGATCTCTGCGCTGCAGTTTTTCACAGAGCCCGCTATGCTCTCAGCTTTAGTGATATAGTCCCCACCGTCACTTTTTCAATCACGAACAAGTCCCTGAACTTTTACAGAAATAACCCTATACTTGTTTTAGAAATAACTTTTAATCTATAACGACAAATTAAATAATCTTTATATGTTTAATTATTAGAAAAATGCAATTAACAACATTATGCCATCCATTCATCATTTTTATTTTCATTGATTAGTTAAAATTGTCAAATGCACCTAAATAATTAAATATGGAAGAGTGCGGTAATTAAATACATTACATGCATTGCCCTATTCCATTTAATTTGACCAAGAACACATATGCCATGTCTTGCCATGTTAACCAACATTTAACTTGATGGTTAGATAAATAAGTTGAACCTAATTATTAATTGCCGGAATTGCTTTCCCGCTTAATTTGGATTAATGCATCTCGTATTGCATCTTTCCATGTCATGCATCATCAATTGCTTGCGCACTTTCCATGTATTGATTATGGTTTCCTATTGTCTATGGTTTGCTCTTCTCTGGGTAGACGACGACGTGTCTGCTGACGGTACCTACGTCCCTGAGGTTCCAGCTTTTGTGTCGGGCCACGAGTTGCCAGGCAAGCTACTGCGAACCTGTTATAGGCTGTTTGATTTTCATTCTTGCCTTTGATCTCTGCTACCCTAGAATTCGATTATTTTGTCGTGATCCCATCATATGTTTATCCTGCAGCCCATACAGCTTTATCCCCACAACCTATTACCTATTGCATGTTTATCTGTTGGCCTTGCGAGTCGTAGTGCATGCTTAGAGTTGGTGGTGCGAGTCGTCTATTATGTCTTATGTTTCACATGCTTAGTATGATAGATTGTTCTACCTTAATAAAATGTTGTCATGCGTTGTACTATAATTAAAAGATAAGGCACCGACGGAAGGCCTTGCGAGGTGCTTTGTTCTGCTTAGTGTCGACCTAGGAACTGAGATTTTGTCCTCGAATTCAAGTTTGAATGCACTAACCACTTGTGGGAGCCCCTATGGAGCCTGCCGCGGCTTCGATCTAATCCTCTTCTTATCCAGGGCGCCGCAAGTAGTTCAGGCTTTCCATTTGATGCATGCATATGGTTACATAACGATCTCATGATGATGGAGTAGTCGATTCTCATATAGGGTGGCACATTCTTTTGAGTGCTATAAAGGTTGAACCCGCGGGCACTTGACCTGATTAGTTGTGCACACAATCATGCGGTTCCCTGGATGGGTTGTAGAGAAGAGATTTTCCGTGTTGAGATACCCTACCTTCTGGCTTGCTTTTTGGGGTTGATCGAACGAGTATGGGCCCAGTAGTGCACCCATGCAGGGTATAATACATCCGCGGTTATGGACGACTTGGTGATGATGCTGGCTAACAAGATCTAGACAACTTACACCTAATCATTGTTAATTAACTTGACTAGTAATATAGAATTACTTCCACAATAAATGGTAACTAAAACTGTTCAATGTGTCAGTTTCCTGAATTGCTTCCTCATACTCGGTTGAGGGAGTTAATCCGAGAATGGGTTATGTTTGGTGTTAGTTGTAGTTGGTTACTTATGCGCTCTCTTATCACTCTCTAATTAGACGGAAGTTATAGCGTGTCTATATTAGGTTGCTAGTGCTGCTGCCGCTAAGTCCACCTACCCCTATACTTTGGGAGTCTTTCAGTTTTTTACCTTGTTAGCTCTAGCTTGTTCGATACGCTCCGGTGTATTGACCCGTTCGCGGGCTGTGGTTTTTCTCTGAAGTTGAGGAGTCTCCGTACGATCAGGTGGGTGGCTACTTCGTGGAGTTCGATGATGAGATCAACGACGAGTAGATAGAGTTCCCCTGGTTGCTTCCTTGTGGACCGCGTGGATGGACTTTCTCTTTTCGTTTCGGCCTTGTGCCTATTCGCTTCTTGTCTGTACCCAGACTTGGCATGTTTCCGCTGAATGATGTAATGTTGGGACATGTGTCCTCTGCTTGGTGATATTCGCTATTTTGCTCAGTGAGAGCTTTGGATACCTTATTTCCTTTCTTTGTATCTTGGGTCTATTCTGTGGTTTCCAATCTATTTCCAAACCAGTTCATATACAGTGTATGTATGTTTAGAGTATACGAATTGGTAGGTGATGACCCACAAGTATAGGGGATCGCAACAATCTTCGAGGGAAGTAAAACCCAAATTTATTGATTCAACACAAGGGGATCCAAAGAATATTTATAAGCTTTAACCGATGATATGTGAGATCAGCTGCACCTGTGAATAGACTTGCTCGAGACAGATTATCAATAGCAACAGTTTTATAGCAGAGATAGTAGTGAAATAACTGTAGCAGGAGAATTAAGACATTGATTGTGATTGATGTAGAAAACAGTATTAAAATACTGTATGCGTAGGGACGGATGTACGGGCGTTGCATGGATAAGATAATTCATGTAATAACATAGCATAGGCATTTGCAGATAAATAATATAAAGTATCCAAGTATTCACTAATCATAAGCATATATTCCAATTTAGTTATGCGTGCTCGATGAGAAACTTGCACATCATCTTTTGTCCTGCCAGCCCGTTTGCAGTGGGGCCTCTAGGGAATCTACTGGAAATTAAGGTACCCCTTTTAATAAAGTAGCGGAGCAAAGCATTAACACTCCGTGAATACATGAGATCCTCACATCATAGCCAGTCCCTCCGGTTATCCCAATTGTTGTCACTTTGGGGCCATCGGTTCCGGACAATAATATGTGTATACAACACGTAGATATGATGCAAAACAATGATTATTAACATGATACAATAACAAGTTCAGATCTGAAATCATGGCACTCGGGACCTAGTGTCAAGCATTAAGCATAACAAGTTGTAAAAATGATATAAAACACCGATAATGGATACTAGGCACCATGCCCTAACAATCTTACGCTATTACATGAGTGATCTCATCCAATCGCTACCATCCCCTCAAGCCTACAGCGGTGAATTACTCACTCATGGATGGGGGAAACATGCATGGTTGATTCAGAGGCGTTGGTGATGACGATGGCGATAATCCCATTCGATTCCCCGTCCCGGCAGGGTGGCAGAACAGAGACTTCTGGTCCCCGAAATAGGGTTCGCGGTGGCGGTGGCGTACGGTGGTGTTCTCTGGAAATATGGATATCCCCCGAACGTTTTTAGTTCAGGAGGGTCTTGTAGCCGCGAGGGGGTCGCGAGGTGGTGGCCGAGGCGGCCACACCACCACCTTGCGCGGCAAGAAGGGTCCCGCGCCAGGGTGTGGTGTGGGCCCCTCGAGCCTCTTCTCCGTTTGGTCTTCGTGGTTCTGGGTTCCCCTCGGATGAAAAATATTTCCTGGATGTCTTTGGGATTTTTCTCCGGAGTTGATATTTTTGCACAAAAAGGAGACACCAGGGTAATTCTGCTCAAAACAGCGTTATTCCGCGTTACTTGCATCCAAAACACACAAAATAGAGGTAAAACAATAGCAAAAATGTTCGGGAAATTAGATACGTTTTGGACGTATCAACTCGCCCCAAGCTTAGCTTATTGCTTGTCCTCACGCAATTCAGTTAACAACTGAGTGCGATAAAAGAACTTTCACAAACTCATTTGCTCATGTGATGTAAATATTCTCATTATGATGACAAATGCTTAGGCTATTCATAATAAGACATATATAAACGGTGTCACCCAATAGTTATGTAAACCATGAAAAGATGCCAATTATACCGATGATAAATAACATGAAATGTTTGAAATTGCCATACATAGATATTTATGGTGGACTCTTTGGAATAACTTGGTTTTCAGGGATTTGGAAGCACAAGCATTATCTCAGCTTAGTACAAGTGTAGGCTAGCAAAAGATGGGAAAGCGACAATTCAAGAGAGCAATAACCGTCATAATCATGCTTGCGACGAAATAGAATTAACGGAGGCATAATAAAGATACAAGAACTCTGAGTCAAAATATGTCATCAAGGCTTAATTGACTTTTTATTTTCAGTGATAACATGTGTAAGCATGTGCCAAGTCAATTCAAATGAATTATCAGAGGAGGATACCACAGTGTCATATTCTATTATGAGCAAAGCAATGCAAGCAAATATCAATGAGTTGAGACGAGGGGTCATAAATAAATTGGAAACGGTCATAAGAGAACACAAACTACTAAGCATCTACCAATCAACATATACCTCATGTGAACCATCTAAGCATGCTCACGTCAATGAGTTGAAGGAGATATGCCCGAGAGGCAATTAATAAAGTGTATTTCTTTATCTTATCTCGATTGTTCATAATATGATTTGTGTCATGCTATAACTGTATTAAGCGCAAACATTAATACAGGTGTTGTACGTATACAACCAGGTCCCTAGTAGCCTCTACTAAGACTAGCTTCGTTGCGCGATTGATGATCGAGGTTTTCCGATCATAGGGCATGGCGCCGGTCGGCAATGAAATTCATGTCATTGGTGGAACGATGTGATGGACATACCCATATTTGTAGGACGTAGTCATTACGCCTTAAAACCATGAGATCAACACTTATTGTTATCCCTGGAAGATACTTTGATCGCACCAAACTTCATATCTTATATAGTGTGACAATGATAGGTTATACTTTTGGGTATCGGAAGGGGGTAGTTGAGACGAGGGGTCAACCGCGGGATTTGTCAGTCCGTGTAGCCGGATAGATACTCTAGGGCCCACTCGGTGAGATTTTGTCTAATGAGATTGCAAGCATGTGCACGGAGACATGAAATCACAGACGAGTAGAAGATAGCAATGTCTGTAACGAGGTCAGCTAGATATGGAGATATCTAAGAACGATGCTCGGACACGCTAAGTATCGCCATGACAAAGGGTTTAAGACTTAACGTTCAGGTTTGATAAACGAGAGTCAGTTCGTTATATCACAGGGATTAATTCATGGGGTCCAGGCCTACGAGTTAGTCGTTAATCAGAGAGGAGTCTCGATCATTCCTGTTATTATATCGAACCGCTAGGGTACAAACTTAAGGGGTTTGACAAGACAACCGGAAAGGAAAGAGATCACCGGGAACATCCCGGGAAGGGTCCGATGGAGATCAGGCAGCGACGTAATAGTTTTCGGAGCTGGAATAAATTATATATATAATATGTTTGATATTAATTAGTGTAATTAATGTTTAAATATGATTTATATATTTATTTTCGAATTTATTTAGGCTCATTTCCCTAATTGGGCCTTCCGGTGGAAAGAAGGCCCATGGGGGCAAAATCCCCAAGGGAATTCGGTGGGGGGCTTGATGGCCGGCCTAGGTGGGCCAAGGGGCCCACCATGGGGCCGACGCACCCAGCCATGCCGCATCAGGCATGTGGGAACTGTCCCACATTGCCTGAATGGCAAGTTGGCTCCCCCCCTGGGAGCCTATATAAGAAGGGGCACCCCTGGCTTTTTAATTCACCAATTAATTCCTTAATTCTCTCTCGATTTTGTGATTCCTTTGTCGGAGTTGCGCCGAGTTGAGAGAGGGTCTCTCCACCATAACCCGCTGTCGCGTTGCTGGTGTTCCGGTCCAAATCTTCCGTTGTTTCATCCTGGACTGGAGCTTTGGAGGTCGTGGTCTCCACCGTACGTGTGTGATATCCTGCGAGGTGCTGCGCTAGCGGTGCTGAGAGGTCTACTTCCACTACACGACCTTGAGGTCGGCTTCGTCGGTCTTCATCGTCAACGTTCGTGCGGGAACGTAATCCTGCTTTCGGTCTACAAGGATATGTATTCCGATCTCCGTTTGTACTTCTATATCTGCATAATATAGATCTTGGCTAGTTTAGGGTTATCGTTGCTAGGAAAATTTTGTTTTCTGCACCCGATCCCCTTCATGAGTATATATACAAAAATGAGAAACAAATAGAGTTCATTACCAGCCTCTTACCCAACTCGTAATTGTCATAGATCATCAAAATTGACTTATCACGTGTGTGCTTGAAAGTTATGAGATAATAACCAATCTCCATGGATTAATTTAAGATAATGACCTCTGAAACAAACTATACAAAAGCAAAGAGAAACAACAAATATTTTTGGCTTTTTGGATTTGTAAACTAAAAATAGAACATACAGCAAAGAAGAATTTTTTCGAGGACCTTAACATGCCCAGATCAGAAAACTCAAAACTAATGAAAGTTGCGTACACATCCTAGGAATATGCAAACCAAAATTAAGGTCATTCCAATATTCCTGTAAAAAGTTATGAGTTTAACGGTGGACAGAAGAAATCTGTCCCTGCACGAAACAGCACACAACAAAGTAAAATATTTTTGTGTTTTTACATATTGAACTGAAATAAATACTAAGCATATTAATATAGATACTAAAACAAACTAGAAAGAGAAATAAAAAAAAATTGGTATTTTTGAGTTTATGGAAAGCAAACAAAGCATGAACAAATGAACGAAAGAAAGAAAACTAAAACGAAACATGGATATACAAAGTACCGAATGATAATGATATGTAGATGAGTGTGCTATAGGTATACCTCCCCCCAAGCTTAGTCTTTTGGCCTAAGTGTAGATCAAGTCCAATGTGCCCATCCGTCGGTGTCGCGGGAGTATGTCGAAGAGCTTTCCCCGTAATATGAGCTCGAGCATGCGCCGGCGTGGTATCCGGTGTAATCCTCCGGCGGTGGCTCCTGTCTGCGATGCGACTGGTGAAAAACAAGTGCGCTTAGCTGCTCTTCCAACTCTACCAGCGAGTACGACCACGGTCTCCTGTCAAGACTGAACAAAGAAGGTTGTGGCAAGGAGATCTCCTTTTCACGATCGTCAGCAAAAATGACCCTAAACACAATGTTCTCCAAAGTGGAGCTTGTCGTGACAAATTTATGGCCTTTCATTGCAGCAAGGCCAAGATAACATGGATCAAGTTGTACATAATTAGGATCAATAGGTAGCCTCAAATATTCAACAATACGTAAGGCAATAATTCCTCCAAAGATGGGGCCCCTAGCAGCTAAACGGCAAGCAATCAAAGAACCAAGGTTATACGGGAATTCACCCTTAAGGGCACCCGCAAGAAATGCAAGCTGCAAGTTATAAATGTTTCTAGTGTTTTCCCTACCAAGTACACTAGTAGTAAGATAATAGACAAAATATTTGATAGCAGGGCATTGGATGTTCCATATCTTGCCGCGATGTGTGGAGCAGGTGTCATTGTCGGTCACCTCTTCGCAGGTTTTTGTCAACTCGAGTGGATTCGCAACAATCCTCAGAGTTGTGTCAATGTGGGTTGTACCTTTTATCACACAAAACTCTTGCAAGGTTAGGCTACAAGTCAAATCATATATCTTGAATGAAATGGCCTTCCCATAAGACTTGGTGTTAAAAGTGAAGGTCTCCTAAAAAGTCTTGGTAAGCCAATAGTATTGTGGCCTCTCATCCATCATGTAGGAGGTCTAGCCTACATTCCCAAAAAGAGTTTGGAAATCCTCGAGTAAACCAGCAGCACGAAGGAAATTATAACAAGGGTGAGACGTGACGTGTGGAACTCCCGCATCTCCCTCATCTCCAAACGTCGGTGCTAGGATATCCTCGTTGAAGGACTGCCTAACACGAGTGGCAGCCCTTGGAGGCCTTGTCCTCCTCTGATAATCTCCCTCAAACACTTCATCAAAATCACGGTTATGCATCTTCCTTTTCTGAAATATTCAACAAACATCAGAAAAATCCATTTTTAGCCAACTAAATGAAGGGAAACCACTATAGTAACTTGCTAGAGGCTTAAGCATGCACCAAAACTAGTTATTTCAACTTAGAATAAGCATTCAAATTCACTAAACAAGTTATCTACAACAGGAAAATACTTCATATATACACCATTAAACAAAATTCTACTTGGATATTCGGAGGAGTCACATAACGGAGAGGAGATGCACCAAATTTCAGCAACATAAATTGGCTGAATGTGGAGATCCAAATACCAGGAGATGAGCAGAAAGAACACGGGTTTGAAATATCCAGGACTGATTTTTCGGGCAAGTGGGAGGCAGAGGAAGGAGAGAGAGCAAGTGGGGGGGGCTGTGGGGCCCACACCACCAACTGGCGCGGCTGGCCTTGGTGGCCCAGAGGGTCCCCCTGGTGGCTCTCTGACACTTCCAGGTGCCTCCTCGAAAAATATGATTTTTCATATAAATTATTTAATTTTCTGAGAAACTTTATTTTTTTCATTTTCTGGTATTTTTCATTATTAAATTCAGTACTGAAAAATTATTTTCTAACAGCAAATTCAGCTAAACATTGCAAAATAAATAACATTACAGTAGGTATAACAAGGATGAGAGAAATAAAATTGTTTAGCCTCTTTATGCATTTAAAATGCACTTGTTAACAAGGTTGATCAAGTCTTGCCACCAAATGAATTTTATATGACATGAAAGATTTTAAACCATATGAGACACTCATGTTACCTTATAATGAATTGGTAGGGATCCAATCATGAGAGTTGTGTATTCTTCTTTATATGGGCAATCAATACTTCCCACTCTAATAGACCTCAAATTGGTAATTGTATTAACTCCAGGCATTCTATCAACTTTCTTGGGAAAATAAACAGTATGCTCCTTGTCATGAACATTAAAAGTAACCTTCCTTTATTACAATCAATAACTGCCCCTGCATTATTTAGAAAAGGTCTTCCAAGAATAATAGACATATTATCATCTTCAAGCATTTCAAGAACAACAAACTCAGTCACAATCAAGCAATTGGTAGTTATTTGGACAGGAACATCCTCACAAATTCCAACTGGAACAGCAGTAGATTTATTAGCCATTTGCAAAGATATATCAGTAGGTATCAATTTATCAAGGTAAAGTCTCTTATAAAGAGAGAAAGGCATAACACTAACTCCAGCTCCCAAATCACATAGAGCAGTTTTAACATAATTATTTTTGATAGAGCAAGGAATAGTTGGTATACCTGGATCATCAAGCTTCTTTGGAACCTTACCTTTGAAAGAGTAATTAGCAAGCATAGTAGATATTTCCTCATTAGGAATTTTCCTTTTGTTAGTCACAATATCTTTCATATATTTAGAATAAGGAGGCAACTTAATAGCATCGGTCAAAGGAATTTGTAAAAACAATGGTTTCATCCAATCACAAAATCTATTATAATTTTCTTCCTATTTTGTTTTAAGTTGCTTAACAGGAAATGGCATTGGTTTTTGGACCCAAGGATCTCTTTCATTACCATGTTTCTTAGCAATAAAATCTTCTTTAGTACTCTTTTTATGTTTAGCATGTTTTTCAGGTTCTTCTTCTATTTCTTCCTTATCCGAATTGGCACTTTTATCCTTATTACTGTTATTAGCATTATCATTTTTGTGTTCATTACCACTTTCAGTTTCAGGATCAGAAATAGATATACTATTAGGATCATTAACAGGTTCAGAGGATTCTACAACAGTTTTATGTTTCTTTTTCTTCTTCATAGAAGGAATACTAGGTTTATTAACTCGTTGAGAATCTTGTTCAATTATTTTATCATGTCTCTCAGTATAGAAAGGATCTTGAGTTGATTTACCACCTCTAGTTGTTACTTCACAAACAAGTTTTTCTTTATCAATAGAGTTATTTACTAGCAATTCTTTTTGCACTTTAGTGAGTTGATCTATTTGAGTTTGAACCATATGAAAGTGTTTAATGAGCACTTTAACATCATTAGCAGTTCTATCAACAATATCATGTAGATCACTAATAGCACGAGAATTTTTCATTAAATGATTCTCTATTCTCGTATTAAAATTGCATTGCTTAACAATAAAATCATCAAATTCATCTAAACACTGAGCAGGAGGTTTAGAGTAAGGGATATCTCTATCATCAAACCTTTGGAGAGAGTGTACCTCAATAACGGTTGGAGGAGGAATAGTCTTACATATTTCTTCAATATGATGTAAATACTTCACATATTCAGATTTAATACCACTTTCTTGAAGAGATCTTTTAGCTTCCCTCATCGTTTCTTCATTTGATTCAATCATACCCCTCTTCTTCGGTGTTGGTGGAGGTGTTGGAGTAGGTTCAGAAATATCCCAATCATCATTATTCTTGCATATCGTAGCCAATAATTCTTCAGCTTTCTTCGGGAGTACTTTTCATGAAAACACAACTAGCAAAACTATCCAGGTATGTCCTAGATTCAGCAGTTAGTCCACTATAAAATATATCAAGTAGATCATTTTTATCCAAATCATGGCTCGTCTGGCCTCTTAATATGCAACAAAAGCGTGTCCAGGCCTTAGGAAATTTCTCACCTTCATCTTGCTTACAATTATAGATTTTTAACAAAGCATCATGTTGAGCACTAGCAGGGAAATATTTTTGAAATAAAGCATCAAGAAAACCCTTAGGACTAGTGATGGAACCAGGAGATAAATTATTATACCAAGTTTTAGCTTTTCCTTTTAGTGAGAAAGGAAATATTTTAGCAACAAAGTAAGTGCGTCTTTTAATGTCCTCAGCAAATATTCCACTCAAATCAGACAATACATTCATGTGTTCTACAGCACTTTCACTTTCAGTTCCACATAAAGGTTCTCTTTCAACAATAGCTATATGAGCCAAATCAAGAGAGAAATCATAAACTTTATCTTTTATGTTTATAGGAGATGTAGCAAATTTAGTATCAGGAGATAATTTATATTTAACAGCATGTTTTTTAACAAGTTTTTCAAAGGCACTAGCATCTTTCATAGCATTAATTTCTTTAACAAGAGCATCATCAAGATCCACATATAGATCATCACACTCATCATCAGTATCACATGTAAATTGAGGTGAATTATCAGGTGTTTCAGCATTTTCTTCAGGAATTTCAGCATTTTCAGTTCTTTTAGATTTAGCAATAGTAGCATCTAAAAAGGGACCTAATGAACCAGTTTCATCAAGAACAGTAGAAGCATCATCATAAGTAATTTCAGATTCAGCATTAGTAACAGAATGTGCAGGTTGTGGTGGTGTAACAAGCTTACTCAACACAGACGAAGAATCAAGAGCAGGAGCGGGGTTCAGAGTTGTACATTTCCTTGTAGTGGATGGCACGATGGGAAACTTCTAAAAAGTATTTCTTCCCATGATGAATAAATTCCAGCGAACAATATCACACTCAGGTGGGCTTATATATAAAGCTATGTTCCCCGACAACGGCGCCAGAAAATAGTCTTGATGACCCACAAGTATAGGGGATCGCAACAGTCTTCGAGGGAAGTAAAACCCAGATTTATTGATTCAACACAAGGGGAGGCAAAGAATATTTATAAGATTTAACAGATATTTGTCATATCAGCTGCACCTGTGAATAGACTTGCTCGAGACAGATTATCAGTAGCAATAGTTTTATAGCTGAGACAATAGTGAAATAACAGTAGCAGGAGAATTGAGACAGCGATTGTGATTGATGTAGACAGCAAGATTAAAATACTGTAGACATAGGGACGGATGTACGGGCGTTGCATGTATAAGATAATTCATGTAATAACATACCATAGGCATATGCAGATAAATAATATAAAGCATCCAAGTATTAACTAATCATAAGCATGTATTCTAATTTATTTATGCGTGCTCGCAATGGGAAACTTGCACATCATCTTTTGTCCTGCCTGCCCGTTTGTAGTGGGGCCTATAGGGAAACTACTGGCAATTAAGGTACTCCTTTTAATAAAGTATCGGAGCAAAGCACTAACACTCCGTGAATACATGTGATCCTCACATCATAGCCATTCCCTCCGGTTATCCAATTGCTGTCACTTTGGGGCCATGGGTTCCGGACAATAATATGTGTATACAACTCATATATATGATCCAAAACAATGATTATTATCGTGATACAATAACAAGTTCATATGTGAAATCATGGCACTCGGTCCCTAGTTTCAAGCATTAAACATAACAAGTTGCAACAATGACGTAAAACACCGATAACGGATACTAGGCACCATGCCCTAACAATCTTACAGCTATTACATGATCTCATCCAATCCCTTCCATCCCCTCAAGCCTATAGCGGTGAGTTACTCACTCATGGATGGGGGAAACATGGATGGTTGATGGAGTGGCGTTGGTGATGACGATGGCGATGATCCCCTTCGATTCCCCGTCCCAGCAGGGTGCCGGAACAGAGACTTCTGGTCCCCGAACTAGGGTTCGCGGTGGCGGCGGCGTACGGTCGTGTTCTCTGGAAAGTAGGATATCCCCGACGTTTTTAGGTCAGGAGGGTCTTGTAGCCGCGAGGGGGTCGCGAGGTGGTGGCCGAGGCGGCCACAACACCTCCTGGCGCGGCCAGATGGGCCCCGCGCCCCGGGTGGTGTGGGCCCCTCGAGCCTCTTCTCCGTTTGGTCTTCGTGGTTCTGGGTTCCCCTCGGATGAAAAATATTTCCTGGATGTCTTTTGGGCTTTTTCTACGAAGTTGATATTTCTGCACAAAAAGGAGACACCAGCGTAACTCTGCTGAAAACAGCGTTAGTCCGCGTTAGTTGCATCCAAAACACACAAATTAGAGGTAAAACAATAGCAAAAGTGTTTGGGAAAGTAGATACGTTTTGGACGTATCAGTAGGACGTTGGCTTCTCTCCTGCGCACTCACGAGACGTACGAGACGTTGGAATCGCTAGTGAGCTTTGGGCCGATGATCCATTCTGAGCCCGCCTGCCCACTCTTGCCTGGGGATTGGTACCCGCCAGTATGCTCCTAGTTGTGTGGCCCAACCGGTACGTCTTTTTTGTGTACGCCTGAATCCAGGGTCTTACAGTTGGTATCAAATCCTAAACGCCCTCACGATCCCTTCTACTGGTCGTTGTTTGAGCCTAGAAAAATATTTTGTAGTTATCAGGAAAAACATAAACGTGAGAGTAGGAATTCTGTTCTTTTATTCCTTTCCCCACCCACCCTCCCTGCTTTTCTGTTAAGGAAGTGTTACGATGTTTTTTCCCTTCTCACCTAAAATTTCAAATTAGGACATCACGTGTTCGGGGTTTTCCGTAGTACCATAATTGCATGTGTTCAAGGTTGTCAATTCCGTTTTATCAGTTATCAACCTCTTCGTCTACCACTAGTGGAAAAAGGCTTATAGGTGGGACGACCCTTTGTGGCGCACCAGCAGCCCATGCGCCACAATATTCTTTTAGTGGCGCACCACAAATGTGGGCCACAGATATTTGTGGCGCACAAAATAAATGTGCTCCACTGATTATGTCATTTTTGTGGCGCACCAAGCAACATGCGCCACAGAAATATGGTGGGCCCCGCCAGATTGGTCTGATTTTAGAAATCTGAGGCATATTCTGTGGCGCACAAAGCAAATGCGCCACAGATAGTTGACGTTATGTGGCACACCCTGTAGAATGCGCCACAAAAAGTTGACATTCTGTGGCGCATGGATCTGGTGCGCCATGGAATGTTAACTTTCTGTGGCGCATATGGAGCTGGTGCGCCGCAGATAGTTTTCCCGCCTTTTCTTTCCGTTTTCCCTCCATTTTTCTGCTCTCCTCTTCCTATAAAATCCCCCTCCGGTATGAGATTTGTAATTATAGATTTTCAGTCTAGCTAGGTGTGTAAGGATGGTTTGTGTTGGTCCTTGCAATAAGTGTGCGTCTGGCGGGTTCCACAGTCCCGCCGCCGAGTATCTCGCGTGTATTTCTCATAATTTGCATGTTGAGGGTAGGACAGTGTATCACGACGAACTTATTGAGATAGAGAACCATCTCGCTTTGTTGGGAGCCAAGCTATGCAGCGCTGGGTACCCATATCGGACCCCTAACCAAATTCGTCGTGAACTGATTAGGATTGGAGTCAGGTTTAACAAGAAAATTGAGAAGGGCAAGTTCAAGACTCAATGGGATCTTGATTCATACGCTGAGTCTTACCGTTGGGTAGATGAGAGCGATGATTCCGATGACTTCATGTCGTCATCCAAGGCCCTGCAGTCAGAAAAAGCGTCGAACGGGAAGGGCAGGAAGGTTGAATCGTCGTCCAAGAAGAAGAGTGTATCATCGTCAAAGGGCAAGGGCGCTGCATCAACAGATTGAGTTGTGTTGTGTATCTTCAATTCATTTCAGCTTTGTTATATCGTCAATTGAGTTGTGTTGTAATATCTTTGTGAACTGAATACATGAGTTGTGCGTTGTATATATATATATATATATATATATATATATATATATATATATATATATATATATATATATATATATATATATATCTTCATAGTTTGTCATGTACGTGTTATATGTGATGTTGCTTTGAGTTGCATATATTGAAGTTTAACAATTGAATAGGTTTTTTTTATAATTAAGATTTTTTGATGTTGGTTATATATATCAATTTGTCGTGTGTAATATTTAAGAATAGGTTTTTTATAACTAAATTGCATTAAATATTTTCTGTGGCGCATGATACTGATTTATGTGGCGCATTGATTTCCGTGGCACATGGTACTGATTTTTGTGGCGCATTGATTTTTGTGGCGCATTCAGCCTCTTTCTGTGGCGCAGCCAGCCCATGCGCCATAGAAAACCTAACCAATAAAACCCCACCTACCCTACCCCGGGCCACACAACCTAATCCTCCTGCTGCACCCTCGACGCCCCGCGCCCGCGCGCGCGCACGGTCCGCCGCCGGCGCGCCTCCTCCGCTGCGCCCTCGACGCGCACGCGCTGCTCGCGGCTCCTCCCGCTACTCCCTCGACACCCCACGCCCACGCGCGGGCACGACAACTCCCCGAGGTGCTTCGCTCTCCCCCTCCTCCCTCTCTCCATTACCGCACCGAAGGTGTATGTGAAAATGCTCAAGTGAATTATTGCACTGTTTTTTGCATTTTTTGTTTTTGAAAGCATTTAAATTTAATATCATATGTGTTGCAATTGAAAGCAAACATCTAATTTGTCCAATATATGATATGTGTAGCCTTTGAAAGCACTTAAGCAAGAATTTGTGCTCATGTGTGATGAATACTATTTGCTTAGGGCATGGTATGTGTAACATTTTTTGCACTTAAACAAGAATTTGAAAGCATTTAATCTGTCCAATATATGATATGTGTAGCATCTTTTGCAGTTAGCAAGAATTTGTGCTCATGTATAGCATTTGAAAGCACTTAAGTAAGAATGTGTTATTTATTTTTGGCCGATGAGTAAACAGATGGCTGCGTGTTACATCTTTAGAAAGGTTTGAGTGAACCATGTTGTCTGAACATATATGCAATTTTCATTCCACTTTGTTCACTGACACTGTCTCTAAATTTCATATGTGACTGATCAATTCCATATAAGGCCTTGTTTGTTTTTGTTCGGTGTTTTTTAATTGCATTTTACTTTTTGTACTATTTACAATCTTATGATATGCTGATGATTAAAATGTTGTGATACAGGTTTCAGGGGTGGGGCTAGTGAACCTTGTGATATGCATGAGTGCACAGATCTCGTGTATCCTACCTGGCTCACTAGCTCCATCCCTGAAGCATGTCACTTCTAATTATGAGGCCTTACTTGTTTTTGTTGAGTGTTCTTTAACTTGCATTTTACCATATTTTGTTATGCCGATGATTAAAATGATGTGACAACATGAAATCCCGAGATGGAGTAAGCGAGGCCAGTGTGATGCGACCCATGATGTACCGGAATACACATTTTCTGCATCCCACTGGCTTTGGCTTACTCCGTCTCGGACCATTTGTGTGTTTCCAGTCTTATTAAGTATGAGGCAAAATTTTCTTTGGACCGAATTTAAGATGACTAATTTTGGCCGATGATTAGATGGTTTCACGTTACATCTTCAGGGAGGTGTGAGTAAACCATGTTGTCTGAACATATACGTAGTGTTCATTCCATGTTGTTCGCTCACACCATCTCTGAAGCAATTCCATATAAGGCCTTGTTTGTTATTTTTCTTGACTGCTTTTTAATTAACTTGCATTTTACCTTCTTTTGATATGTCAATGATTAAACCAATGTGACACCGTGTGATTTAGAGGTGGCGTCTCTGAAACTGGTGATGTGCACAAATACACATTTTCTGCATCTCACTGGATTTCAGACACGCCATCTCTAAATTTGTGTCCACAATATATGAGGCATGCGCTTATGTTGATATTACTTCTATGCATCTTGTTGTGTATAAGTTTTATTTGTTGTACTAACTTCTTAACCTCCTCTTATGCCTGCAGACAATGGCGCCGCGCCGTCACGGGTCATCCGGCTTCCGCGGTGTTCGGGAGCGGCCCAACGGCACCTACTATGCCGAAATCCGCGTGGGCAGATTTCGGCAGACGCTTGGGATGTACTCCACGCCGGAGGAGGTAGCGCGGGCGTACGACGCGGTCGCGTGGCGTTTACGGCGCCCGCTAAGCAAGCTGAACTTCCCGGACTGTCAGGACATCGCGGAGGCGGAGTTCCTCGCGCCATGGTCAGCCCTCCTCACCAACGAAGATCGTCGCGGCCACCGCCAGGTGCAGCGGCGGATTGACACCGCCGAGAACGACGAGGAGCTGATGCGCCAGTGGAGGGAGGACTTCCCGGGCGACCTCGCCGCCGAGTTGGAGTTCTATAGGAACCGAAGAGAGCAAAGAAGGGCAGCCGTCGCCGCCGTCGGGAGGCCGCCGAGAATGCCAACAAGGATGATTGGGACACCGATGACTCCAGGTGGTCCGACATCTTCTGTAACACCCGCTCCGACGACGAGTAGTTTACTCGTGCGACTTGTTTTCTAGCTAGCTTAGCATTTATCTTATTTAGGTTCTTACTACTTTGTATAAGACTTCTCTTAATTAGAACTATATATGTATGTGATAAGACTTCTCGCGTTCAAATGAATGTGATATGTCTGTTCTAATTTATGTACTGGTTAAATATATATGTGTCAACTTGTAATATATATGTAAAAATTCTGTATATATACCTATATTTGTACAGCAGGGTTTGTTTTTCCAAAATTCATGTTATTTATTGTAGAGAACATGCACTTAAAATATGGCAAGGTACCTGTGTATAGTGCAAATCCCTGGATCGAATCGTTTGCGCACACAGTTTATGATGTAATATCACAACAAAGTATCAATTTTATTACATCGATGATCCAGACTTACAAAACATTATTTACAACTTGCATAGCATAAATCTAGCACTGAAAGAGTAAACAGCGGAAATATAATAGCAGTGAGTGTCCATCATTTTCATGTTGCCACAGGCGGAATCATCTTGGTTGCAGACTCGAAACCCTTAAACGAAAACTCACTCGTCATCTGAACAATCTGCAATAAGAAAAATATTGCAACAACGTGGGTCAGATTCTATTAAAAATGGAGTCTAGCAAGTGACACTATGGTGGACACTTAGAGGAAAACTCTAATAACCTATATGCATATTTGGCTGGTGGAGTTCAAGTCTATTTTGCATAAAGCCAATTTTTCCTAACTCTTTGGAAATCACTTTTCTTCTATTCGAGACATCCGTGGGATGGTAGAATCCTCCGTTGACGTCCTCGTTCAGCTGCTCAAATTGTCCGTACCGGGGACACGGCTAAGTACTTAGATTTTAACTCTGCAGAGGTTGTGCATGTTCACCATTGTACCCATTCAACCCAAACTAGCCTATACACTCTGGAAATGTTAAGAAAAAGGAGAAGAATGAGACGAGATCTTCCAGAAGCATTTTGCCTCCCCATTCTGGCCTGACGCGCTCCACCTACAAACTACTACCACCACCTGTCAGGCCGGGGCGAGTCCATGCAGCTTAGTTGATCAAGCCAGAGCCCATATTGGCAATGGCTGCACGGGAAGCAATGTTCACTCGGAGTTCTTCAGATTCATTTGTTCCTGCGTGGCCATCCACAAGTGAATATCCCACAGGTAAAACCGGGGGACAACACTCAACTCATACAGCCAAGCAACCAATTCCACCCAGGTGTTTGATTCTAACTTAGTAGAATTTAACATTTTATCAAAAGAATTTTGCATAGCATCACAATTCTACTAAGTATTTCAAAGGAACCTAGACACAGGAATAAGGAATTTCTACACATGGCTTGCATAGCAATACTATCCTACACATGCTTATAGAAAAATACTAGGAAGCTTATGTGTGTACCACTTGCCTTTGGATGATGTCTTTGCTCACATACTCTTTTCAACGTAACTCGGGGCTCTTCGTTCAATCTAAACAATATAGACAAACCACAATACAACAATCAACATAAAACACAACAACACAACACATACAAGCACATACATAATGAACAAACAAGTTTCATAAAACTTCTAAGGAAAATATGTCATGCATGATGTGCAAAAATATTCTAAGGGAACTGATATGCATGTCAGGCCATGAAATTATTCTAAGTTTATGCAAGGTAAAATATGTTGGTCAAAAAGACTAAGGACTAAGGTCATAGGTTGGACAAAATACTTTGCTACAAATCATCTTGAATAAGCA
This sequence comes from Poa annua, assembly GCA_026929855.1. Taxonomy (NCBI): domain Eukaryota; kingdom Viridiplantae; phylum Streptophyta; class Magnoliopsida; order Poales; family Poaceae; genus Poa; species Poa annua. The sequence goes on from CM049427.1 coordinate 102,348,119, forward strand.
CTCTAATGGCTTAGTCTTGATGTGTAGAAATATTTAGAGAAAATACTAAGTCTATTCTTCAAGGTGATCAACAATTTTTAACAACTCTTTGTAAATTGGATATTCACTATAGTGAGAGAGACAGACACCCGGCCAGCCACTTAAGTTGTGAAACAGGTCTCATATCCGCTGACATGTAAGGTTAGTCTCTAGGCCGCTTCATCTCACTATGCCGCTAAGATCCAACAAACTTCAAAAATGGTAATAACATGATCAAAAATTGTTTATGTCTAAAGTGAAAGACAAGATTAGGAAAAAGGGAAAAGATAGAAAAAAGGATGTAGAATCTTCTCCTTGCTTTCTTTTCTTCTTGATGTGATGACTTCATTGCAATTTTGTAGACTTGATGGCTCTGCAGACTTGATGGTGTTGATAACCTCCAGGTTGGTCTTGAATATAACTTAGTCATCATAAGGGGTAAGAGAAGAAGGGAGAAGAGAGAGAAAGGAAGCAAGTCTTAGAAAATGTAGCTGGTTGGTCTTCATGAACTTCTTCTTGATTTTTCTTCTAAGTGCTTCTACTACTTGAAGATACTTATTAAGTCTTGTTTTCTTGGCTAAGTCCTTCATTGTCCTTCTAGCTCCATGTTAGAAATCCCAAGTGCATAACACTTTACGAAAACAACTATGTTGAAAATAATCAAACTAGTCAAATTAAACGTATGATTTTTAAAACATGAAAATAATGCTCAAAAGTATTTTATTACAGAGAAAGCATATTACAAATACTCTAAGGTTTCTAAAACAATTTTAGTTACAATTCTTAAACTTATAGATTTAAAACAATAACTAAAACAATGTTTTACACTTTTCTGTAAATAACAAGTTAGTGCACGACTAAAATTTAAGTTTTAATTGTGCCAACGTATTCTACACGTTCATACGATTTCATAGACTACAAAAAACATCGAAAACGGAGTTACGGTTGATTTGATATGAATTTCGGAAGTTATAACTCTAAAACAGACAGGAAAACGAAAATGAATAAAAGGTGACACGTGGCGATTTACTATTGGCTCCTACCCCTTGGTCTATGCAACGTAACTGAAAGCAGCAGCTCACCGGAAATGGCGGGACAGTGGTGCACCGGCGCGGAGGTCCACGAAGACATTGCTTCTGAGATTCATCGGGCTCGAGGAGACGCCTACGAGGTGCGCTTGGGAACGGCGGAGACGATGGGCATGGAAGCGACCTCGATTTCTTCCCGGAGCTCCGTGGAGGCGTGGCCGAGTTGCTTGGAGCAGGCGAGCTTTGGTTATCGACAGAGACGGTGCTCACATGGTCACCCGGTCGAGAAGAGACGTCGGGGAGGTGCGCAACGGCGAGGAGGGGGGGGTCGGGAGAGGGTTAACGGGCTCGGGGGAGGGCTACTTCTCGCCGGATTTGAGAAAAACAGTGGCGGCTCCGGCGTGGAAATTCATCGACCTCGGGGCACGATTCGAACGGGGTTGAGAGGGGAAATGAAGAGGATGTTTGGTCTACAAATAGCAACAAACGGTGCGATGAATGATGCAGTAAAACTCCCGCAATCGAAGAAATTAAAATAGGCCGTTTTGGTTTTCTGGAGATTCGGTGATGAAATTCTCCATCACGGGGCTGTTTTGGAGAGGGCTTTTGTGCGGGAACGAAGGAGGGGGTCGAGGGCTATCAATAGGAAGAACGGTGCGAAGTTTGGTGGAGTAAATCTCCCGCATTCAAGTCGAGAAGAAACGTCTGAGGAGCAGTTTTCGGGCAGCATTCACGCGTCTGGAGATTGAAGACGACGCTGAAGTCATCACTGACGTCAGCAATTTTTCTTTTTTTGAATTTTCTTATATCTTTCATAACTTTTGATTTAAGACTCCAAATCATGTCAAATAAACTTCTAAGAATTTTTAAAAACAATATCTTTGTGTTAAACCAGTTGTAGGCATGTTTTGAACACTTTTAAAAAATCAAAATTTGAATTATTGATTAAATACAAATTGTAGGCATGGCTTAAATAATTTCATTTTTGGCTAAATAAATTTGTAAAAATACAACACTTATATAAGTTTGAAATTAAATTAATTGAGCTCATTTTCCAATATTAAAACATTTTTGGCTTTAGTACAATATTAAATAACATAACACATTTATTTGAAATGAAAAGGGAAATATAATGTATTCATTTTTAGTTCAAAATATATTGTGCACCGTTAAGTTTTATATTATGAGAAATCATTTGAAAACTCCATAAATACCTTTGGAAAAGATTCTAGATTTATTTCATTTCTTATATTGAATATATTCATGAAAATCATTTTAACAAATAGACTATGTTTTAAATGGGTTCAAAACATTTTGTAATGTGGCATATTTTAGATAATTAGGAACTTTGCAAATATGGTTTTTAGGGTTGTAAATAGTATGGCTAGATGCTTATAATAAAATAGTTAGAAAGAAACTTTTCATTACTTGCAAATGGTTTCGACAGTTTATAAATCATTTGTCAAATTACATATTCAGATTTTAAGAAATACAACGGATGATAAAATGTTTAACTAGAAACAACTTTTGAAAATAATGATTAATTGAGATATTTGAAATATTAATCTTATTGAAGATGCTTGAAGTCTTTTATGCATTTTAATGTTTTATATTAATCAAAACAAAAAATTTAATTTTTAGTGATTTTTAAACATTCCAAAATATTGGGATGTTATAGACTACCACCCTTAAAAGGCTCGTCCCCGAGATTCGAAGAGGCTAGAAATAAAAGCAAATGCTTGGAATGATTCTGATAACTCAAGAGGTAATCCAGCTGTTGACACGGAAACTGCAAACCAGTAGAGAATGATTTCGCCGATTCGGGATGCTAGAGAGAAAGATTGGCTTGGGTCTCCGGGTTTAGGCGACTGGGTTTGAATTATCTGGGTGGCTACCACCCTGAAAAGAAAAGTTTTGTTGATAGTTAAACATTCTAACTCATACAAGAAGATCAAGACAAGGCATTACAAACAACATCTAACAAACACCAAGCAACAAGGTTCAACACAAACAAACAATCTAGTATTGTCACATAGCCTAAGTTGATATGAACAATACACTAACACGATATCGTTGTTCTATTTAAGTGGTGGTCAAATCTATCTCCTTTGTGAGTGTTTCAAGTTCTTGTTCCATTTTCTTAAATATGTTCGAAGTGTTGGCTGAATCCTGGTCCTTCAGTGGTGTTCCATGCATGTAGAGCTTCATGATGAATCGTAGTTTTTCCATATGAGGCAGCAGAATCAGAACTGGAATATAGGAACATGGTCATCTAGAGTAATATAAGGTATTTTCAGAAGGTTGATAGTAGATGAGAGTACGAGGAAGATAAAATGAAAAGTTTTGTTTTTCTAGAAAAGTGAATAAAATAGATTTTCAATACTATGGTCCAAACCTAGGGTTTCGAACCTACAGGCAACACAGTGCTCTGATACCATCTGTAGAGTACCTGCACTTAAAATATGGCAAGGTACCTGTGTATAGTGCAAATCCCTGGATCGAATCGTTCGCACACACAGTTTACGATGTAATATCACAACAAAGTATCAATTTTATTACATCGATGATCCAGACTTAGAAAATATTTTTTACAACTTGCATAGCATAAAGCTAGCACTGAAAGAGTAAACAGCGGAAATACAATAGCAGTGAGTCTCCATCATCTTCATGTTGCCACAGGCGAAATCATGTTGGTTGCAGACTCGAAACCCTTAAACAAAACCTCACTCGTCATCTGAACAATCTGCAATAAGAAAAATATTGCAACAACGTGGGTCAGATTCCATTAAAAATGGAGTCTGGCAAGTGACACTATGGTGGAGACTAAGAGGAAAACTCTAATAACCTATATGCATATTTGGCTGGTGGAGTTCAAGGCTATTTTGCATAAAGCCAATTTTTTCTAACTCTTTAGAAATCACTTTACTTCTATTCGAGACATCTGTGGCATGAAATCCATTGTCTCATTCTACCCTTGTTCACCCATCAAGTTTTAAATTTGAAGTTGGGATGGTGGAATCCTCCGTTGACGTCCTCGTTCAGATGCTCAAATTGTCTGTACCGGGGACACGGCTAAGTACTTAGATTTTAACTCTGCAGAGGTTGTGCACGTTCACCATTGTACCCATTCAACCCAAACTATCCTATACACTCTGGAAGTGTTAAGTAAAAGGAGAAGAATGAGACGAGATCTTCTAGAAGCATTTTCCCTCCCCATGCTGGCCTGACGCGCTCCACCTACAAACCACTACCACCACCTGTCAGGCCGGGGCGAGTCCATGCAGCTTAGTTGATCAAGCCAGAGCCCATATTGGCAATGGCTGCACGGGAAGCAATCTTCACTCGGAGTTCTTCAGATTCATTTGTTCCTGCGTGGCCATCCACAAGTGAATATCCCACAGGTAAAACCCCTGGGGACAACACTCAACTCATACAGCCAAGCAACCAATTCCACCCAGGTGTTTGATTATAACTTAGTAGAATTTAACATTTAATCAAAATAATTTTTCATAGCATCACAATTCTAATAAGTATTTCATAGGAACCTAGACACAGGAGTAAGGAATTTCTACACATGGCTTGCATAGCAATATTATCCTACACATGCTTATAGAAAAATGCTCTACTCATGCATAAAAAAATACTAGGAAGTTTATGCGTGTGCCACTTGCCATTGGATGATGTCTTTGCTCACATACTCTTTTCAACGTAACTCGGGGCTCTCCGTTCAATCTAAACAATATAGACAAACCACAATACAACAATCAACATAAAACACAACAACACAACACATACAAGCACATACATAATGAACAAACAAGTTTCATAAAACTTCTAAGAAAAATATGTCATGCATGATGTGCAAAAATATTCTAAGGGAACTGATATGCATGTCAGGCCATGAAATTATTCTAAGTTTATGCAAGGTAAAATATGTTGGTCAAAAAGACTAAGGACTAAGGTCATAGGTTGGACAAAATACTTTGCTATAAATCATCTTGAATAAGCACTCTAATGGCTTAGTCTTGATGTGTAGAAATATTTAGAGAAAATACTAAGTCTATTCTTCAAGCTAATCAACAATTTTTAACAACTCTTTGTAAATTGGCTATTCACTATAGTGAGAGAGACAGACACCCGGCCAGCCACTTAAGTTGTGGAACAGGTCTCATGTCCGCTGACATGTAAGGTTAGTCTCTAGGCCGCTTCATCTCACTATGCCGCTAAGATCCAACAAACTTCATATATGGTAATAAAATGATCAAAAATTGTTTATGTCTAAAGTGAAAGATAAGATTAGGAAAAAGGGAAAAGATAGAAAAAAGGATGTAGAATCTTCTCCTTGCTTCCTTTTCTTCTTGATGTGATGACTTCATTGCAATTTTGTAAACTTGATGGCTCTGAAGACTTGATGGTGTTGATAACCTCCAGGTTGGTCTTGAATATAACTTAGTCATCATAAGGGGTAAGAGAAGAAGGGCGAAGAGAGAGAAAGGAAGCAAGACTTAGAAAATGTAGCTGGTTGGTCTTCATGAACTTCTTCTTGATTTTTCTTCTAAGTGCTTCTACTGCTTGAAGATACTTATGAAGTCATGTTTTCTTGGCTAAGTCCTTCATTGTCCTTCTAGCTCCATGTTAAAAATCCCAAGTGCATAAGACTTTACCAAAACAACTATGTTGAAAATAATCAAACTAGTCAAATTAAACCTATGATTTTTAAAACATGAAAATAATGCTCAAAAGTATTTTATTACAGAGACAGCATATTACAAATACTCTAAGGTTTCTAAAACAATTTTAGTTACAATTTTTTAACTTATAGATTTAAAACAATAACTAAAACAATGTTTTACACTTTTCTGTAAATAACAAGTTAGTGCACGACTAAAATTCAAGTTTTTATTGTACCAATGTATTCTACACGTTCATACGATTTCATAGACTACAAAAACATCGAAAACGGAGTTACGGTTGAATTGATATGAATTTCGGAAGTTATAACTCTAAAATAGACTTAGAAAATGTAGTTGGTTGGTCTTCATGAACTTCTTCTTAATTTTTCTTCTAAGTGCTTCTACTCCTTGAAGATACTTCTAAAGTCTTGTTTTCTTGGCTAAGTCCTTCATTGGCCTTCTAGCTCCATTTTGAAAATCCCAAATGCATAACAGTTTACCAAAACAACTATGTTGAAAATAATCCTAACTTTAGAGAACAATAAGAGATAAGTTTTCCTATGAGTATAACTATACTATAAATTATGCTATGCATGAAAGGCAATCTTTATTTACAAGAACATATGATACTATTTTTTGTGAAATTTATAAAGTATGCGTGAAGCTATAAATTATATTTAATTAATTTCTATTATAGCAAAATATAATAAAAGGGGTAAATATAAGATTAAAGTTTTCTATGATTAAATTTTTATAACAAAATTTTATAAACGGTACTAATGGATAGAAGGGATTTTAAACAAATTTATATGAATTGGGTTTCTTCAAAAATGATTTTTCTATCAAAAGTTATGTCAAAATTAATCAAACTAGTCAAATTAAACTATGATTTTTAAAACATGAAAATATTGCTCAAAAGTATTTTTTTACAGAGACAGCATATTACAAATACTCTAAGGTTTCTAAAACAATTTTAGTTACAATTTTTAAACTTATAGATTTAAAACAATAACTAAAACTATGTTTTACACTTTTCTGTAAATAACAAGGTAGTGGACGACTAAAATTCAAGTTTCTATTGTACCAATGTATTCTACACGTTCATACGATTCCATAGACTACAAAAACATCGAAAACAGAGTTATGGTTGGTTTTATATGAATTTCGGAAGTTCTAACTCTAAAATAGACAGGAAAACGAAAATGAATAAAAGATGATGAAGGGATCGTGTGCAGAAAATAAAAAAATTCCTACCAACGATATCCTTAAACTAGCCAAGATCTACACTATGCAGATATAGAAGTACGGCGGAGATCGGAATACATACCCTCGTAGACCGAATAGCGGGGATTACGCTCCCGCACAAGCGTTGACGACGAAGACGACGTAGCCGACCTCTAGGTCGCGGAGAACTCGGCGCGACGAAGATGACGAAGATGACCCCGAGGTCGGGTGGAGGAAGTAGACCTCCAAGTACCGCTAGCGCAGCACCTCGCAGGGAGTCGCACACATACGGTGGAGACGACGGCCTCCGAAGCTCCAGTCCAGGACGAGCAGCGGAAGACTTGGACCGGAACACCAGCAGCGCGGCAGCGGGCTATGGTGGAAGAGATCCCCCTCATCTACTCGGCGCGGCTCCGTCAAGGGAACCACGAGATCGAGAGAGAAATTGGGAATTAATTGGTGAATTAAAAGGCCAGGGGTGCCCCTTCTTATATAGGCTCCCAGGGGGAGCCAACCTTGCCAGCCAGGCAATGTGGGACTATCCCACATGCCTGGTTCGGCCAAGGCTGGTGCGCCGGCCCTAGGTGGGCCCCATTTGGCCCACCTAGGCCGGCCAAGCCTCCCCCACAAAGTTCCCTTGAGGGTTTCCCCCCCCCCCCCCCATGGGCCTTCTTTCGACCAGAAGGCCCATTTAGGGAAATCAGCCTAAATAAACTCGAAAATAAATATATAAAATCATATTTGCATATTAATTACACTAATTAATATCAAACATAATATATATAATTTTTCCTAGCTCCGAAAACTCTTTCGGCGCTGCCCGATCTCCATCGGACCCCTCCCGGGACGTTCCCGGTGATCTCTTTCCTTTCCGGTTGTCTTGTCGAAACCCCTTAAGTGTGTTACCCTAGCGGTTCGATTTAATATCAGGTATGATCAAGACTCCTCAATGATCAACGACTAACTCGTAGGCCTGGACCCCATGAATTAACCCCTGAGATATAACGAATGACTTTCATCTATCAAACCTGGACGTATAGTCTTAAACCCTTTGTCATGGCGATACTTAGCGTGTCCGAGCATCATTCTCAGATATCTCCATACCTAGCATGATCTCGTTACCGACATCGCTATCTTCTACTCGTCTATGATATTATGTCAGTTGGTGACCTAGTCACATGTTTGCAAACTCATTTGACATAATCTCACCGAGTGGGCCCTAGAGTATCTATCCGGCTATGCGGACTGACAAATCCCGCTGTTGACCCCTCGTCTCAACTACCCCCTTCCGATATCCAAAAGTATCACCGTTATTGTCATACTAAATAAGATACGACGTTTGGTGCGATCAAAGTATCTTCCAGGAATAACAGTAAGAGTTGGTCTCACGGTCTTAAGGCGTAATGACTATGTCCTACAAATACTGGGTATGTCCATCACATCGTTACACCTAACGATATGACTCCCATTGCCGACCGGCTCCATGCCCTATGATCGGAAAACCTCGATCATCAATCGCGCAACGAAACTAGTCTTAGTAGAGGCTACTAGGGACCTGGTTGTTTATCTACCACACCTGTATTAATGTTTTCGCTTAATACAGTTATAGCATGGTATAAAACATATAATGAACGATTGGGATATTGCCAATAAACTATGTTTATTAAGTGCCTCTAGGGCATATTCCCTTCAGTCTCCCACTTGCACTAGAGTAACACTTAATCTAGTTTACAACCTGGTAAAAGCTCAACACCCATAGCATCTTGGTATCTGCTCGCCTCGTGGAAGAGGAATACAGTCAATAGATCTCATACATTGAGACCTATATGTGCTTTGCAACACTTCTATGTCACCTAGTTTGACATAATCTCGTATCTTACGATGACGGTGAAATATATCCCAGTGGATGGAGTGAGACTCGAGCATTCGCGTAGCATGCGCCTTAAAAGTCTAAGAGATCTATTAAGGAGACCACCTACGCTCGGAAAACTGCTCAGTCCAATCACACTTGCTACTTCTAAAGTCGCGATATATTTCTATACCTATGTAGATTGTGCGACAGTGCATTCATATGCAACTTCGCAAACTAACCATGTCTATCTTCAAAATAAAGGACATCTCCTATATGAGATTTCTAGTCGTATGGGTCAGTGCAATAACTTGCATCATCGTAACCGCTTTACGGCAAGTTGCTATTCCACTCTTACCCGTTACTAGAAAACCTATCTTCAGTTCTCATAGACACTGAAGAATAAACTTAACGTTTGTTCATTGATCCACACAAGGATCACTCTAGAACCTGTTCTTCAACCAAGAACTCGGGTCACACCAAGTCGAGCTTTCAGCCTGATAGACTCTATGTGTGATACATAGAGAATGTCGAACATCATTTTCTATCACTGAAAAAGTCAAGATTAACTTAATCTTTTACCTAGTCATACAAGCAATAACCTCTTTCTTCGCTTGTCCTTTTCTGAAACACTTCAGAATCCTGACTTAGGAAATACTCCGACTTAATGTTATTAAGCCCCCTCTGATCTATACAATTATAAATCGGATGCCTAATACTCCTAACTTCATTTCATAGAAAATTTAATTACTTAAATAATCCTTTACACTATACTAGAGGATCTGTGTCATTCAATATGTCGTTACATACAGAATCACAAATGACACCTAGCTCCCACTCAAATATGCCTTCCGCATATAAGATCAAGGAAAAGCTACTTAGCTCCCACTCAAATATGCCTTCCGCATATAAGATCAAGGAAAGCTACTTTGCTCCCACTCACTTCTTTGCAAATGTAGGTTTCTTCAACTATTTTGGACAACTCCAAAATCCTTTGATCACATTATCGAAGTGAAGATTCCAGCTCCGATATGCTTACTTCTGCCCATGAATGGACAACCGAAGTTTGCATACATGTTTAGCATCCTCGGGATTACAAACCATTCTTAATGACACTATTAAGAACCATGGTTTTATCATCCATCTATCAATTTCTCATTCGAAATTATAGTAATTGCTAAACGACCCAGAATAGATTTAGGCTTCGCCACTTGAGACAAACTCTCATGTGGTCTGTCGGAACTGTTTCACGACAAATCGAATCTGCTCAATGTCTATTCTCTCATAAAATTCCATATACTATTAACATCCTAGATGCCATCAAGAAGATCTCCCAAGTCAATACCTCTAATCGTATATGGATTTTATTTCGGATCATAAATGACTCATAGCCATTTCTCGGACTTAGGTCCACCATATCTTCTTCGTAGTTCGTAGGTCTATCATATTCCATTAATATGACCTTCATAACAAGATTGTCGTAACACACAGTGTGGAACACAACCTCGTATGCCTACGCTCTTAGTATGAGCTCAAAACATCATGATCTTGAATCATCAGCTTTTTCAAGCTGTGGAGCCTGACACCGAAAACACTTTCGATTGCGCCACTCTGATGTCTGGAGAGGAAGTTCACCAACTTCGTCTCGTTCTACTTTCTTTCTCACTTATACCCTCGGACCAGAAACTATTTCTTTCGCAAGGTATATCCCGGCAAAGATTTTGCCTATGTCGTGAGACATGTACCCAACTAACTCTTTAGGCAGGGTATACTACAAAGATTAATCCATTTTAGGTTCGACTACATCGAAACACTAAATTGCTGAAACGACAATCCAGGCTCAAAAGCCATGCCATCACTCGTATGGTATTGTCTCCATGGATTCAAATGGTTTCCCTATTTGCTAACGTGAGTGTTTACGTTTCTACCATATGACTCTAATGATCACAATAATTCGGTAAGAGATTTATTTACCACACACTATCCGATAGGGTGTAATTACGACGTCCTAACACACCATAACACTATGGTGTTCCATGCGACGTAATTTGTGGAACTCTTCTCACAAGTCTTTCAATGATGTGCCAACATTATAACTCAAATCTTCATTCCTCGATATGCATCGTGAGAATTTGATTTTCTTGGTAAGTTTATTTCCTACTTCATTCTGAACTTGATTGATCGAATCAAAATTTCAGACTAACATTCCCCGGAGTGGATATCCATATATCTACTCGGAATATTCATGAATTCTATGAAATAAAGACTTCTACTACACATTAAAGTACTTCATTGATTCACATACACCCATATGCACGATTCTCAACAAGCTATACTCAAAACGTTCGGTGAAGTTCACGAAATAAAGGTCTCCACTACCCGTCAATTACTTCATTGAACCACATACATCTCTATGTATGACTATCAATAAGTTATATGCCCGCTTTCCGAAAACGGTGTCACAGTTATTTGCAAGTGTCAAAAGATCAAATCTTAGGACTTGTAGGTCCATCCAGTGTGGAGCTAATGCATATAACATTGACATGACTAAACGGTAGTGCCACACATATGTGGTGTCTTTATTAAGTTTGTATCCTTTGGCATTAATATTATGAATGTGGGAGCTTCTACCATCTAAATTCAAATCGGCATATGATCATTACTTCATAAATATAGGACACCAATTTGTCACTATCATGTATGAACAAGTGTCTCGCTAGAGGAGACACACTCGTAACGATCATACCAACACCCGATCCTAAAGAATTTATTCAAATGATAGATCTAGAGGGAGACTGTCTATGGCCGTCACAACAACTTGACTGCCGTTATCAACACGCAGTGTCGCCTTATCCTTTCAAGCTACTCAAGCAGTAAACCTGGTTTTTCACAAAACATGACTAGTTCAAGACTTAGTCACTACCCCGAGCACTTGCTTAGCTAAAACATTCATAACATGTATATCATATATACACCATCATCATTCATGACTTCCGGCGATCTGTTTCATCTTCTTGATACTTCCACTGTAATCAAGAACCATGAAGGTGAACGATTCCCCTTGCATGACATAGTCTATGACAGAGGATTTGCACTTGGCAACGATGTCTGTCATCCAGTAATTGAGCTGAGCGAGGCGTCTCAATGTTCATTAATCATGAACATACGTCATTAAGTATGACCGCCACGTGCTCCCTCAATGTGTGTATTCTCTTCCATCTTGGTTGAGAAGACAATCAGTCAACGTACTGATAAACTTCATCAACCCAACGTTTGGGGTACCCCGAGTTTTAGCGACCATATCATATGTCCGTGATCCAATAACTCGTACCCACCGTTGGTTCTCTATGGCAGAGATCATAGCATACACTGGACTATGATGACATCATCCGCTCAAAATCCGATAATCCAAATTATCTTTTGCTAGCGGAATCTCCGGGTTTATCTCCTAGCGGTTATTGTAACATAAAGAGCTAACGGTTTAAACAAGGAGTATCCTCAAGCTAAAGCATAAAACTATGAAGTTTGGACCCAACCTTTTAAGTTTCTCAATCGCAGGAATGCGCCTAATTTGAAAAGATGCTATTACATTGGTTAATGTCTACAAAGGTTTGCAAAACAGACTCTGTTCATTATATTCTGAGTTCTAGTATTTTAGAAAATAACTATCCGAACTCCCACTCAAACGAACATCCCTCCTGGTCGTTTAAGCGATTACACGACCCCCATCCATTGCACCACCCCTCATCATCAGAGCCGGCGGCACAACTTCAAGAGTAGACAAAAGTCCGCCACACCAATTTTGTGACTCGTGCTCGACCTTTCGGTCTCCCTGTTCCGAGGCCATATTTCTGAATATGCTAGGCTCGCCACCAAAGACCTCCACGCCGACGCTTGTGCAACATGGCTTACACCCACTGTATGCGAACGACGAGATGTCTGACACCCGATCATCACGGCCTGCCTCATAACGTAGAACTTTCTTGGTGGTGCGCGTTGGAGGGAGAACACTAGTGGTATTTTGAAGGGATCATCTTATATATCTACCGCCGTGTAACTAATGTATACTATACACACAATCACACAATATAAGATGCACACAAAACATCAAATGTAATGCAATGTGATATAGTCCATCGCGCCATGGTCTTCTTGGCGCCCGCAGTTTATAAACAATTTAATAAACCTACCTTGACCATATCACATAGCCCCTGCAAAATAAAGTTAGACGCTTCTACTTTATCTTTTGCATATTTTACGTGGCTCGGGGCTTTCGTAAATAGAACCGCTTCATACCTACGAATCTTATGACCACAACAACGATCCAATAATTGCATGTTTAAGCATCCCTTTCGGGCCCTTCATTGAAAATGCAAAGCCAACTAAAGAGAGAGAAACAGGCACCCGCCAGCCACAGATACGGTGCAAGCCGTATGTCAGTAGTGGAACCAGTCTCGCGTAAGCGTACGCGTAAAGTCGGTCTGGGCCGCTTCATCAACTCGATGCCGCTGGAATCACAAGTGCACGCTAGAGGGTAGCAAATAACAGGAACAGTGCCCCCGTGCAGAACACGGGTTCTAACAGCGTACAACTATATCTACGATAGATCGGCTCTGATACCACTGAAGGGGATCGTGTGCAGAAAACAAAAAAAATTCCTACCAACGATATCCTTAAACTAGCCAAGATCTACACTATGCAGATATAGAAGTACGGCGGAGATCGGAATACATACCCTCGTAGACCGAATAGCGGGGATTACGCTCCCGCACAAGCGTTGACGACGAAGACGACGTAGCCGACCTCTAGGTCGCGGAGAACTCGGCGCGACGAAGATGACGAAGATGACCCCGAGGTCGGGTGGAGGAAGTAGGCCTCCGAGTACCGCTAGCGCAGCACCTCGCAGGGAGTCGCACACATACGGTGGAGACGACGGCCTCCGAAGCTCCAGTCCAGGACGAGCAGCGGAAGACTTGGACCGGAACACCAGCAGCGCGGCAGCGGGCTATGGTGGAAGAGATCCCCCTCATCTACTCGGCGCGGCTCCGTCAAGGGAACCACGAGATCGAGAGAGAAATTGGGAATTAATTGGTGAATTAAAAGGCCAGGGGTGCCCCTTCTTATATAGGCTCACAGGGGGAGCCAACCTTGCCAGCCAGGCAATGTGGGACTATCCCACATGCCTGGTTCGGCCAAGGCTGGTGCGCCGGCCCTAGGTGGGCCCCATTTGGCCCACCTAGGCCGGCCAAGCCTCCCCCACAAAGTTCCCTTGAGGGTTTTCCCCCCTATGGGCCTTCTTTCGACCAGAAGGCCCATTTAGGGAAATCAGACTAAATAAACTCGAAAATAAATATATAAAATCATATTTGCATATTAATTACACTAATTAATATCAAACATAATATATATAATTTTTCTTAGCTCTGAAAACTCTTTCGGCGCTGCCCGATCTCCATCGGACCCCTCCCGGGACGTTCCCGGTGATCTCTTTCCTTTCCGGTTGTCTTGTCGAAACCCCTTAAGTGTGTTACCCTAGCGGTTCGATATAATATCAGGTATGATCAAGACTCCTCAATGATCAACGACTAACTCGTAGGCCTGGACCCCATGAATTAACCCCTGAGATATAACGAATGACTTTCATCTATCAAACCTGGACGTATAGTCTTAAACCCTTTGTCATGGCGATGCTTAGCGTGTCCGAGCATCATTCTCAGATATCTCCATACCTAGCATGATCTTGTTACCGACATCGCTATCTTCTACTCGTCTATGATATTATGTCAGCTGGTGACCTAGTCACATGTTTGCAAACTCATTTGACATAATCTCAGCGAGTGGGCCCAAGAGTATCTATCCGGCTATGCGGACTGACAAATCCCGCTGTTGACCCCTCGTCTCAACTACCCCCTTCTGATACCCAAAAGTATCACCGTTATTGTCATACTAAATAAGATACGACGTTTGGTGCGATCAAAGTATCTTCCAGGAATAACAGTAAGAGTTGGTCTCACGGTCTTAAGGCGTAATGACTATGTCCTACAAATACTGGGTATGTCCATCACATCGTTACACCTAACGATATGACTCCCATTGCCGACCGGCTCCATGCCCTATGATCGGAAAACCTCGATCATCAATCGCGCAATGAAACTAGTCTTAGTAGAGGCTACTAGGGACCTGGTTGTTTATCTACCACACATGTATTAATGTTTTCGCTTAATACAGTTATAGCATGGTATAATACATATAATGAACGATTGGGATATTGCCAATAAACTATGTTTATTAAGTGCCTCTAGGGCATATTCCCTTCAGATGACACGTGGCGATTTACTATTGGTTGCTACCCCTTGGTCTATGCAGCGTAACTAAAAGCAGCAGCTCACCGGAAATGGAGGGACGTTTGTGCAGCGGCGCGGCGGTCCACGGAGACGTTGCTTCCGAGGTTCGTCGGTCTCGAGGGGGCGCCGGCAAGGTGCGCCTGGGCACGGCGGAGACGATGGGCATGGAGGCGACCTCGATTTCTTCCCGGAGCTCCGTGGAGACGTGGCTGAGTTGCTTGGCGTCGGCGAGGTTTGGTTATCGACGGAGACGGTGCTCACATGGTCGCCCGGTCGAGAAGAGACGTCGGGGAGGTGCGCAACGACGAGGGGGAGGTCGGGAGAGGATTAACGGGCTCAGAGGAGGGCTACTTCTCGCCGGATTTAAGAAAAATGGTGGTGGCGGTGTGCGGCTCCGGCGTGGAAATTCATCGACCTCGGGGCACCATTCGGACGGGGTTGAGAGGGGAAATGAAGAGGAGGTCTGGGGCTACAAATAGCAACAAACGGTGCGATGAATGATGCAGTAAAACTATAGCACTCGAAGGAATTAAAATCGGCCGTTTTTGTTTCCGAAGATTCGGTGATGAAATTCTCCATAACGGGGCTGTTTTGGAGAGGGCTTTTGTGCGGGAATGAAGAAGGAGGTCGAGGGCTATCAATAGGAAGAAACGGTGTGAAGTTTGGTGGAGTAAATCTCCCGCAATCAAGTCGAGAAGAAACGTCCGAGGAGTAGTTTTCGGCCACGATTCACGCGTCTGGAGATTGAAGACGACGCTGACGTCATCGCTAACGTCAGCAGTTTTTCTATTTCTGAATTTTCTTATTTCTTTCATAACTTTTGATTTAAGACTCAAATCAAGTCAAATAAATTTCTAAGAATTTGTAAAAACTATATCATTGTGTTAAACAAGTTGTAGGAATGTTTTGAACACTTTTCAAAAATCAAAATTTGAATTATTTATTTTTCAAATTTGACACTTAATGTAAAATTTGAAAACCTGGTTTAAACAATTTCATTTTTGTCTAAATAAAATTTGTAAAAGTACAACCCTTATATAAGTTTGAAATTAAATTAATTAAGCTCATTTTCCAATATTAAAATATTTTTGGCTTTAGTACAATATTAAATAACATAACACATTTATTTGAAATGAAAAGGAAAATATAATGTATTCATTTTTAGTTCAAAATATATTGTGCACCATTAAGTTTTATATTATGATAAATCATTTGAAAACTCCATAAAATACCTTTCGAAAAGATACTAGATTTATTTCATTTCTTATATTGAATATATTCATGAAAATCATTTTAACAAATAGACTATGTTTTAAATGGGTTCAAAACATTTTCTAATGTGGCATGTTTTAGATAATTAGGCACTTTGAAAATATGGTTTTTAGGGTTGTAAATAGTAAGGCTAGATGCTTATAATAAAATAGTTAGAAAGAAACTTTTTATTACTTGAAAATGGTTTCAACAGTTTATAAATCATTTGTCAAATTACATATTCAGATTTTAAGAAATACAACGGATGTTAAAATGTTTAACTAGAAACAACTTTTGAAAATAATGATTAATTGAGATATTTGAAATATTAAACTTATTAAATATGTTGAAGTCTTTTATTGTTGGTTTTCTTATGCATTTTAATGTTTTATTTTAATCAAAACAAAAGTTTAAATTTTTAGTGATTTTTAAACATTCCAAAATATTGGATTTTACATTTATTCTGTGGCGCATGCTTAATTGTTTTGTGGCGCATATAATTCTATGGCGCACGTTAACCTAATGTGCCACTGAAATATTTCTGTGGCGCAGCAGAAAGGATGCGCCACAGAAGTCTAAAAATTTATGTGGTGCACTGAGGTGGTGCGCCACAAAAACATATTTTAGTGGCGAGATAACTGTGGCGCACCCCCATTTTCCTGGTTGCGCCGCAGAAAGGCTAAAGGGTGCGCCACAGGTAAGCTTTTTTCCACTTGTGTACATTCAGTTTCATCCTTGAATCAATCAGTTGTTTCTCCTCTTTGGTGGTGTTACGCCAAGCTCAATTGGTGTTTCCTCGTCCTAGTGCTAGTCTTCGTTCTTACCTCTCTTTAGACCTTATGGAAGTGAACAAAATGGCGTACCATGATGGATGGCAATGTCTCGTTCAATGTTATCTTTTTTAGCAATCTGAAGTAATCCTTTAAGCACTTACATTGGATTTTGTTTATCCGATTGTGGTGTTAACGTTGTGCCCTCCTCAGGATAGAGAGTGGCGAAGAAGATACTCAAATGTCGTCCAAAATGAGGCAAGTGTTGTCTCAGATAACGCAAGTTTTGAGTCATATTCAGCAAAACCAAGACCAGGGCAACTGCCGTGTGACAATCGTAGTGTTTCTCCAGCTCAACCCACGCACGTTTGATGTTCCCTCTGAGCCACTTGATGCTGATGACTGGCTGCGTGAGATGAACAATGCTCTTGTTGTCTCACACATGTCTGAGGAGGATTGTGTTCCTTGTGTGTCCTATCTTCTCCGCGGTAAATCTATGTCTTGGTGGGAGAGCTTACAAGAGTTAGTAGCACCAGGTGTTGTTACTACTTGGGATGGGTTCAAGGAGGCTTTCAAACGCCACCATATTCCCGATGGGGTCATGGAAAGGAAGCGTGAAGAATTCTATGAATTGACTCAGGGGAGCATGTCTGTGCTGAACTATCAAGCTTAGTTCAACCGTCTAGCCCTTTATACTCAAGATGAGGTATCAACTGATGCCCAGAAGCAAGCCAAATTTCGTAGAGGTCTAAACCCAACTCTTAAGTATGCACTCACCTTGTTCAAGTGTGATACCTTTGAAGATCTCGTCAACACAGCTCTCCGGGAGGAATATGGTCGTAACATGTTTGAAGAATCTAGAAAACATGCTCTTGAAGGTGCTTCTCCTTCAGCAAAGACCATGCCACCACAAAAGCGTCGACTTTGTGTTCCCTTTGCATCTCCAACGCAAACCACCTATCTTCCAAGATCTATAGGGTTCACTCCTCGTCCTCCCTCCATAATGTTTCCTACAAGAGGTTCTCAAGCTCAGAAAAGGCCAAGTGTTCAAATTCCGCAAAAGCCAATGAGTGCTCGTCCTTCAAACACCTGCTTCAAGTGCGGTGAACCATGCCATATCTCTATCCATTGTCCCCAAAACAAGCTTCATAAGCAACAAACGCTTTCTTCTCCAACACAAGCATTAGTTTGTGCAACTGTCTCCATCTAAGCCTTTCATCCCCAACAATAGGCCTGGAGTAAGGAGTGGAAGGGTGAACCACCTCAACTCCCAAGAGGCAGAGAAAGCTCCAGAAGTTGTGATGGGTAAACTTCTAGTTAACTCTTTTCCTGCTAAGGTGTTGTTCGATACTGGAGCATCTCATTCATGTGTGTCAGTAACCTTTGCTGCAACAAAGATGCCTGTAGATCCTTTATCTATTCCACTCGTAATCCACTCTCCAGGAACTCAAATGCAGACTTTCAGGATAAGCCATGGAAACCAAATTCAAATTGTCCTTGCTTCCTTAATTCTTCTGGGTAACTCAAACATTAATGTCATTCTAGGCATGGATTGGTTGAAGCCAAATCAAGATAAGATAGACTGCTCCACAAAGACTGTAACCCTTTCTCATCCTTCTGGACAGATGGTCTATTCTCCAAACCAAACCTTTTCAGCTCAGCTTTTTGCTCTCAATGTTCATCCTCTTTCTGCTATGGAAGATATACCGGTGGTCAGAGACTTTCCTGACGTCTTTCCTGAAGAATTGCCAGATATGCCACCTGACAGAGCCATGGAGTTCGTCATTGAAATAGAATCAACTACTGCTCCTATCTCCAAACGTCCTTACAAGATGGGCCCCAAAGAAGTGGCTGAACTTAAGAGACAGCTCGAAGAGTTGGAAAGTAAATGTCACATCCAACCTAGTTCTTCTCCTTGGGGTTGTCCTACTCTGTTTGTCAAAAAGAGGGACACGACTGAGCGACTGGTTGTTGACTACCGTCCTCTAAACAAGAAAACCATTAAGAACAAGTATCCTCTTCCTCGCATCAATGACGTGTTTAATCAACTCGCTGGTGCTAAGGTTTTCTCACTAGTAGGAAAAAGTCTACTGCTGACGAGTTCTTTTTGCCTAGCGCTGTTCACCATTGCCTAGCGCTGGCGAACAGCTATCTTCCAACAGAGCTACGCCAGTCGTAACACTTACCGCTGGCGAACACTCGCTCGCAATGGACAGTTACCGCTGACAAACAAACCTTATATGCGCCAGCAGTAGTTACCGTCGGCGAACATTTGCCTCTGTGCACCACTGGCTACTACTGGCGGGCGGAGTGTCAAGTGCGCCACCGGTAGTGGGGTCAGAACTAGCGCCCGTAGTACATTGTTCGCGAGCAATAACAATTGAGGAATTAAAAAAAATAAACGCTTCAGTTCATACCCATTTATACATACTAATCATTGTACTAATCATTTGCTACTATACGTAACATTACATGGTACAAACAACCGTTAATAGTCATGTATACCGTTAATCCTACATAATCAATATATATACAATACACGCCGCCACTGTTGTGTTGTGTTTGATGTCATCGTGACGACATCCATGGCCCTCATGTCGATGTCGCTACTATAGCCCTTGCGTCGATGTCGTTGTTGCATCCCTTGTGTCGATGTTGTTGCTGCATCCCTTGTGTCGATGTCGCCACAGTAGTGCTCGTCGTTGTCCTCAGTGTCGTAGCCCCGTTATCGTAATCGGTGTCGCAGAGGAAGTACCTCCTGACATGGCAACAAAACAAGAAAATAGATAATTATTTAAATCTACTACTCCCTCCGTCCCAAAACCCAAAATAAGTGTCTAAATATATCACCTTTTTGAGAGACTTGAGACACTTATTTTGGGACGGAGGGAGTAGTTCAGCCTGATGGATATGAACTAATAAAAAAACGACAGACATGTACAAAACAACTTGCAATTCCAAAGTGTGTGTCAAAATGGTAGAGGTTAGGGTTCTACGGGGTCTAGGGCGGAGGTTGTAGGGATGGAAGTGAGGGCGGAGCGGTTGGAGGCGTGGGCGCCGGCGGCTGGCCGCCGTCGCGAGGAGGAGGGAGGAGGCGCGGTGCGGCTAGGGTCTGGAGGCTGGTGGGCTGTTAGGTCTCCTGTCTCCCTTCAGGAGACGAGACAGTATGATACTGAATATTTGTCTGATTAATCTCAAAGGGGTACATGTGTTTATATAGGAGGACGGCCTCCTCAAACCCTAATTTACTTGGGCTAAGCCCCTTATTTACTTGGGCTAAGCCCATATCTAGCCACTAGTGTTCTTGCGGGTATAGGTCAAACCGACCATAACATCTCTCCCCACCTTCTCAAACAGCTCGTCCTCGAGCTGAACTTCTGGAAACTAATGGCGAAGATCTTCAAGTTTCTCCCACGTCGCCTCGTCCTCTGGCATGCCCGTCCAATGCACCAAGACGTGCCAGATCCCACGGCGCTGCTGGGCCTTCAGCACGCGCGCCACACTTGCCGGGGCAGGCTCAAGACGACCATCCGAAGTAGGTGGAATAACCGGCGGTGTAGTCGGAGGGTTGCCAAGATAGGCCTTCAGTAGGCCGACGTTGAAGACGTCATGGAGGCGCGAGCCCTCTGGCAGCTCAAGACGGTAGGCGAGCTTGCCGATGCGCTCCAACACACGAAAGGGACCGGCATAACGAGGCCCTAACTTGCGCCTGGAGCGCAGGTCCAAGGACTGAGTCGTCCGGTGAAGAAGGCGTAGCCAGACCCAGTCGCCCACCGCAAACTCCGCCTCGCGATGGTGTGCATCATAGTACTTCCTGGCCAGCTGTTGAGCCTGAAGAAGTCGCTGGCGCGCCTCAGCCAGTATCTCGTCGCGGGTACGCATCATCTCGTCCGCCGTCTCAGTACGTGCCGTGCCCGCCGCATAAGGAAGCATCGCCGGCGGAGGCCTCCCGTAGACCACCTCAAAGGGAGTAGCGTGCAACGCGGAGTGGTAAGACGTGTTGTAGCAGTACTCGGCCCACGCCAGCCAGTCCACCCAAGCTCGTGGACGATCTCCGGTGATGCAGCGCAGGTACATGGCGATGATCTTGTCGACGACCTCGGACTGCCCGTCCGTCTGAGGATGAAACGCCGTGCTCATGCGGAGTTTGACGCCCGCCAGCCCAAAAAGGTCCCTCCAGACGTGGCCTGTGAACACTGGATCACGGTCACTGACGATGGAGGACGGGAACCCGTGGAGGCGAACGATGCCGTTGAAGAAGGCGCGTGCTACGGACGCCGCCGTATAGGGATGGCCGAGGGCGATGAAGTGCGCATACTTGGAGAAGCGGTCGACCACCGTGAGGATGACGGACTTGCCGCCAACCTTCGGTAGTCCCTCGATGAAGTCCATGGAGATGTCCGCCCACACCTGGGACGGCACGTCCAGCGGCTGTAGCAAACCCGCCGGGCGAAGTGTCTCCATCTTGTTCCGCTGGCACGTGGCACATGCCCGCACCAGGGCGCCATCTCCTGGAATATAGAAATCAGCGCGGAGACGGTGCAGGGTCTTCTGGACGCCGTCGTGCCCTGCAGAATGCGCCAAGGACAAGGCCTGGTGGCGCAGCTCGCCATGGTCCGACACGAAGATGCGGCGCCCATGCAGAAGGAGGCCCGCGTCGAAGCGCCACGGCGCGGCCACGCGAGGCGTTGGCACAGAAGCTGCGCATCCGCGGCCTCGGCGGTGGCGCGGCGCACGTCGTCAATGAAGGCGAAGGAGGGCCCGGAGTGGATGCGAAGGACCGCGCCGTCTGCGGGCGCGTCCCCGGAGTGGAAACGCTCCCATGCGGGCATCCCGCCTTCGTCCTGCTCGAGGGAGTAGTACCATGTCTGCGCGGCGCCTCGGAGGTGATAGGAGGCGATCCACGTGCGGTCGGCGCTGAGCGTCCGCTGCCCCCGAAAGAACTGCTCGCACTGGTTCAGCCAGTTCAGGGGGTTGGTGGCGCCGTCGTAGGTGGTGAACTCCAGCTTGGTGAAGCGAGGGGGCTGCTGCGCCATCGGCGTGACCCCGTAGGCGCCCTCCTAGCGGTCGGGGGTGAAGGATGCGCTGGCTGAGAAGGGGGCCGCTAAACCCCCTGGGCCGCCGAAGGTGGGAGCGACCCGCTGGACCGTCGGCTGTGCTGCCGCCTCGGTGTAGATGGGCGGGCCGTCGAGCCAGGCAGGCAGCGGCGAGGGCGATGCTGGCCACTGGACGGTGGAGCGCCCCTTGCTGGCGACGGCTGCCACCGGTGGCTGATCGGCGGGGGCGGGTGCTGGCCCGCTCTCATCTCGGCGAAGTCGAGGCGGAGGGCGCGGAGGCTGTCGGCGATGTCCGTCAGCGCCGCGGGCAGGAGGGCGAGGACCGCGGCAGGGGCGGCGGCGGCCTGGATGGCGGCGGCGGCTGCGGCTGCGGCTCCCTGGGCGCTGGTGACGGCGGCGGTTTCCAGCGGCGCGGATGCGCCGAGCATGGCGGTGGTGTCGGCGGCGAAGGTGGTGTCGATGTTGGGGCCGTTGGAACCCATGAGACCTAGGCAATCTGATACCAAAGTGGTAGAGGCTAGGGTTCTACCGGGTCTAGGGCGGAGGTTGTAGGGATGGAAGTGAGGGCGGAGCGGTTGGAGGCGTGGGCGCCGCCGGCTGGCCGCCGTCGCGAGGAGGAGGGAGGAGGCGCGGTGCGGCTAGGGTTTGGAGGCTGGTGGGCTGTTAGGTCTCCCGTCTCCCTTCAGGAGACGAGACAGTATGATACTGAATATTTGTCTGATTAATCTCAAAGGGGTACATGTGTTTATATAGGAGGACGGCCTCCTCAAACCCTAATTTACTTGGGCTAAACCCATATCTAGTGGGCTTCTTGCGGGTATAGGTCAAACCGACCATAACACAAAATGCATTGTTTAATAAGTAAGGAACTTCTATGTCTTCTTGGTCATCATTTCAGTCTGCTGCGTGTTTCACTCAAGCTGAATTTAGTTACACGATCATGTACAAGTACTAGCAGATGGTGTACATGATATTAATCAACACAGATTGCTGAGGATATTAATCAAAGCAAATGTACCATATGATTATTGAGGATTCCAGAGGCAAAAGATATTTCATTAATCAAAACAGCCACAAATATACAAGATGGTGTACAGGATATTAATCAAAACAGATTGCTGAGGATATTAATCAAAGCAAATGTACCATATGATTGCTGAGGTTGGTTGGTTGGTCTGATGCTCAATGGAGTTATCCATTTTACCTACCAAGCAACAGCCACGCAGATTAGAAAATCAAAAAATTAAAACAAAAACTAGAACTTAATTGATGATAATATCAAGACTTGCACAGATCACCGATGCACAACACTTGCACATGTCTCAAATTTGAGTTAACATTCCAAAACAGAGCCAATAATGAAGCACTCTATGCAAATACTTACACAACTCCATTTTAAGCTTGCAAATCATCAAGAAAGTATTATTTGATATTATGAGTGAACTATGTCAGCCTAATGCTCATCACTAAACATTTGAAGTACCTCAAAAATGCCATTCTATAACTCGAAACCAAATGCTGGTGAATGGTGATGTGATTTGAGAATGGTGGCAGTGGTAACCTGGTAGGTGAGGGCCTCGGAGAAGAGCGGCTGACAGGAGTCGACGAGGTGGCGTTGCTCAAGAGAAAGCTCATGTGGATCCACACCACAGCCACCCAAGCACATCAGTGCGGTGCTTGTGGATGTCGCCCATGATGTTTGCGTCATCCTCCTAGTTTCCCTGGCAAGTAAAACACCCAGATGAGATAACATAACAGAGTTTATCCGAAGTAGTGCAGCTAAGAAGAGACAAATAGTAGCTTGCGACAGGCGCATGCTCTTTGCTTTGTGTGAGGCTGTGCATGACTAGTAACCAATGGGTTCACTAGACGCTACAGAAAACTGCAGCTCTTCGGGATCAGAACAAGCTGGCTGCTGCTTGCAAAGTTCTCAAGGATCACGGATGAGACGACAAGACTAAAAGATACTATCAAATAGGTATAAGCAGACAAGGCGACAAGCACAGGAGATGGTTGTGCACATTAATACCAGTCCATTCAAGGGCGGGCAGGGAGTAGGTACATACCTTTGGATGTGGATGTCGAAGAGCTCCTGAACGACATTGTCGCGGTCCGGGGCAAAAAAGCTTGAAGTAGTGAAAAAACGCCCCACCTGGCCTTGGGGGCAAAGCGTCCTCGCTGGATCAGTCATTCCCTCCCTGTTGAAAGTTGTGGCACCAAAATCCAGTGAGTACATAACCAAGTTGATACAAGGACAAACCTGGTCTGATTTTTTAACTCTCCACAGCAGCAAGATAATATCAGGAAATTTCAGCAGAACTAGCATGGCAATCAAGATTTATTTAGACTGACTAACATCATTTCACCTCATATGCAGAGTTGTGTGTGCTAAGTAATAAGCAGCAGCAGTAGTATGTCGGCGATGCACCCATGAAAGAAAAATGAAAAGAACAGGTCGGTTCTTCTGTACATGAAAATAATAATTTCCAATATTAGACAAGATAGCTGGATGATTTCGTTTGCCAAAGTCCAAAGATTTTAGTATGCTGCCAGGTAGCATACATGTGTGCTGGGATTACGACATGCATTTGCTTGTAGGAAGTGAAAAGAAAAGATGTCGTGAAACCAATCTGCACTAACTGGATCTTTGCACATTACGAAATCAGGGAAAGCACTACAAAATAAATGTTATGCTCACTGAGCTCATAACTAACAACGGATCGTGGTAACTAGCTTGCACTGAATGTTGGAATCATGGTAACTAGCTTGCACTGAATGCTGGAAAAAGCAAATCCCCTATGGAAACTAACCTGCAGTCCGGCACAGTCCAACGGGCCGATGGCGAGGGGACGACGGACGACGCGGCGGCCGACGAGTTGGCGTCCAGCGACGCCACCAGTGCCATGGCACCCACCAGGAAGGAGGAGGTGTGGGCCTCGGATTCGGCCGCATCGGCAGGGTAGCTAGGGCTTGGGACGAGCTGGAAGGAGGAGGTGGCGGACCTCGGAATTCGGCCGCATCGGCGGGGAAGCGGCCCCTGCGGCGGCAGGAAGCTGCGGCCACGGGATCCTCGACCCGTGGGAGGAGGGCCTTGGGCGCCGGCGCAGGCGACGACGCGGCGGCCTTCTTGGGGTGGCACAGCAGGGGCCTTGGCTGGTGCGGGCGTTGTGGTGGCGGGCGCGGCGAGGAGGAAGACGGAGTGCGCCGCGAGGAGGTACAGCGCCGCGAGGAGGCAGAGCCGGCGCGCGCCATTGCTGACGGTTGTGGTTCGAGGTGAGAGGATAAGGCGGAGGAGGCGTTCGAGAGGAGAGGATAAGGCATGTACAGTGGTAGAGAAGGCATACCTTCTCCATCCATGTTATTTAGGCAAGACAAAATTATAAGTTGTAAATCGCATTATTTTTTATTATCATCCCTAGCAATTAATGAATGTTAATTATATTTTGATAGAAATTAAAGTTTTAAGAGAAGACAAGTGCTACAATGGTAAAATTAGACCTCTCTTATTTCGTAAAAGATCATCGCTTAACTAAGAGAAGACAACGTTCCCTTTCTTTATTCTCTCTCCGCCAGCTAGACAATTATCCTACGTGGCAACACTAAGAGAAGGCTGATGTCACCCATTGTACATGCCCTAAGGCATATATGGTGATAAGGAAGAGTACGCGCGGTGTGTGCAAATAGACAAATCGTAGCACTTTTACAGCCTGGCTGTAACGTATTCGTCAGCGCTAAGAGCAAGTATAATAGAATCTAGTCAACTGGCTATAGCAGTTACCACGTCACCTAAATTCAACGTGGTTGAAAGAGAAAGCAGGAGAGAGAGGCGAGCGGGCGCTTCATCAAGCGCCGGGCTATAGCGTTTCTCCCGAGGGATTAGGGTTTGCATGCAGCTCGCATGCATGCATGTAGCTAGCTTCACGGCTGCGCCTTGGTTCTTTTCACCAATCATTTGAGTTCATAGGCTGCAGCCATAAGGCTTAAATATTTAATAAAATAATTCTAACAGCCAGCTTAATAGCTAACCTGTTATATATGATCTGGCTATATGCTGGCTTTAGGTGACATGGCATGTCTTTATAGCCGGCAGCCGACTCACTTATTATCCTTGCTCTAAGCGCTATTATTACTGGCGTATGTTTTTTATTTGTTTGTCAGCGATTATCCTTACTCTAAGCGCTATTATTGCTGGCGCATGTTTTTTATTTGTTTATCAGCGCTATCCTGGTGGCTATAAACCTTTTTGTACTATTGTCTCCAAGTTGGACTTTAGGTCAGGTTATCACCAGATAAAGAATACATTCCAAAGACAACTTTCACCACTCATTATGGTCTATATGAATACATTGTTATGTCCTTCGGCCTTACAAATGCTCCGGCGACTTTCTCACGTCTCATGAATTTCGTTTTCATGAAATATCTCGACAAGTTCGTGGTAGTCTATCTCGATGACATTCTTATCTATCCCAAATCCAACGAAGAACACGAAGAACATCTACCTTTTATCTTGTTGAACTTCCGAGAACATCGTCTCTACGTCAAGTTCTACAAGTGTGAATTCTGGATTCCTAAAATATCCTATCTTGGTCAGGTCATCTCTTCTGAAGGCATTTCTGTTGATAAAGAAAAATTAAAGGCCATTGTTGAATGGTTGCCTCCTACAACGGTGAAACAAGTCAAAAGCTTTCTTGTTATGGCTAGCTATTGTCGTCAATTTGTTGAGAACTTCTCCAAAATCGCAAAGCCTCTCACGGATCTTACTAGGAAGGATAGGAAGTTCCTTTTGATTCCAAAATGTGATGAGAGATTCAATATCTTGAAAGCTAAACTCACTTCTACTCTTATTCTAGTTGGTCCAGACACTTCGAAACCTTTCCAAAAAAATTGTGATGCATCCCTTCAAGGACTAGGCGCAGTCCTCATGCAAGAACGCAAAGTTGTGGCTTATGCATCTCGTAATTTGCAGCCTCATGAGCTCAATTATCCTACACATGACCTTGAACTTGCAGCAATCATGTATGCCCTCAAAGGGTGGAGACCTTATTTGTTGGGTCACAATAGTGAGATCTTCACCGACCACAAGAGTCTCAAATATATCTTCACTCAACCAGACTTAAACCTCAGGCAAACAAGGTGGCTTGAGAAAATCTATGATTTCGATCTCACAATCTTTTAGACTCCAGGCAAAGCTAATGTAATGGATGATGCTCTCAGTAGCAAGTCCTATTGCAACAACCTCATGGTTGGGGACATCCAATCTCCTCTTCACCAAGAATTTAAGAAGCTCAATATCCAAGTGGTTCCTTCTGGTTATCTTCAAAACTTGATTGCCACTCCTACACTTGAGAATAAAATTTGTGCCGCGCAGTTGCGTGATTCTGGTGTTAAGAATATCAAAGTCAACATCGGCAAGGATAAGTACAAGAGCTTCTCTCTCGATGACAAGGGTACCTTGCTCTTTGAAGGACGCATTGTAGTGCCCAAGCTTGACAGCTTAAAAGAGTTGATTCTCAGGAGGCTCATGATACTCCGCTTTCTATCCACTCTGGCAGCACAAAGATGTACCAGGATCTCAAGCAAATCTATTGGTGGACCAGGATCAAGCGTGAAATTGCTCGCTATGTGTCTCAGTGTGATGTTTGTTGTCGTGTGAAGGCAGTACATCAGAGACCACCTGGACTTCTCCAACCACTACAAATTCCTGAGTGGAAATGGGACAAGATCGAAATTGACTTCGTTACTGGATTTCTAAAGTCCAAGAAAGGCAACGATGCAATCTTTGTTGTCATTGATCGTCTCTCCAAAGTGGCCCACTTCTTCCCCGTCAAAGAGACAGTCTCAGCTAGTCAGTTGGCAGAACTTTAGATGACAAGACTGGTTCCTTTACATGGTGTTCCCCTGGCAATAAGCTCAGATCGTGGAAGTATCTTCACTTCTCGATTTGGGATAGCTTTCAGAAAGGCTTGGGTACCAAATTTATGTTCGGCACCGCTTACCATCCGCAAACAAGTGGACAGGTTGAAAGGGTGAATCAAATTCTGGAGGATATGCTCAGAGCTTGCGTTATCTCCTTTGACATGAAATGAGAGGATTACCTTCCGTATGCTGAGTTCTCCTACAACAACAGCTTCCAAGCAAGTCTAGGCATGGCTCCCTTCGAAGCTCTCTATGGGCGCAAATGCAGAACTCATCTGAATTGGTCTCAACCTGGTGAACGTCAATTCTTTGGTCCTTACATCATCCAGGAGGCTGAAGAAAAGGTTCGCATCATTCGTGACAATCTGAAGATTGCCCAGTCTCGTCAGAAAAGCTATTATGATAGCAAGCACGGGGACATGGTCTATGCACCTGGTGATCAAGCTTACCTTCGTGTCACTCCTCTAAGAGGCACGCAACGCTTCGGCATCAAAGGCAAGCTCGCTCCGTGTCATGTTGGGCCTTTAAATGTTCTTTCAACGCATGGTGATTTGTCCTACCGTCTAGAACTTCCTCCAAACCTCTCCAAAGTGCACGATATATTCCACGTGTCACAACTCAAGAAGTGCTTCCAAGATCCAGGACGTGTAGTTGATCATGGATCAATTGAACTTCGAGAGGATCTCTCTTATGTGGAACAACCTATTCGCATTCTTGATGAAGCTAAACGTCGCACCCGTAATAACAGCGTCAAGTTCTACAAAGTCCAATGGTCTCATCACTATGACAAAGAAGCTACATGGGAACGCGAAGACCACCTCCATGCCGAGTATCCCGATCTCTTCGTTTCTCCATAGAGAATCTCGGGGCGTGATTCCTTTGAGGGGGGAGTGTTATAACATCCCAAATGTATTGCCTTAATAAAATGTTGTGCTTGTTGTGCAATACATAATTTTCATCATGGCATCATTGCATTTGTCACCTTCATTTAATTAAATTGTAGCATTTAAATACAAATTCCACTTTTAATTCAAATGCAATTCAAATAAATTCAAATGTGATGTTACAAATATTTTTCAAATACTCAAACTAGTGTATCAAATTGTCTATTTTGAAACTATGAATATTTGCCAGAAGTTCTACATCTTATTCTTTTCTTTTTCTTCTTCAAACACAAAACAGAAAAAGAATATAACAAAAAGAACAAAAAACATAGAGAAAAAACCCTTACCTGGCCGAGTTGGGCCAAGTCAGCCAAAGCCCAGCCCAACTCGGCATGCCCCCTGCTTGTCTTCTTCCTCCGTACGGGGAGAAACTTTCCACCGAGGCAGCCATGGCTCGCTGCCATCTCGCCACCACGGTCACTTGCTCCCTACCTCCGCTCCTTATAGCCGCGCCTCCGCTTAACCCTAACCCTGGCCACCCTCTCCCTCTTCCCCGCCGCCGCTTGCTCTCTTCTCCACGCATGCCAACGCCATGGACGCCGAGCATCCGAGCTTGGGCCCCGAGTGCTTCCGACCGCGCCCTGCCTCCTCCTCGCACCAGCAGTAACTTCTTCGACTCCTCCGTCCTCGATGCCCATGAGCCGGACCCGGGAGACGCCCAAGCTCTACTTCCCCTGACGCCGGCCGCGGCTACGTTCTACGTCCTCGTCACCATCCGCTCACCTCCATCGTCCCCGGCCTCAATCCTCGCGCCACCGCAACCCTCTTGGTGAGCCGCACCTCCTCCGCTCCTTTTCCCCTTTGATTCTATCTTGTACGCTACTCACCGGTGTTGGCGACGTCAGCATCGCCCACGACCATGCTGCACCGCAAGGGCACACGCACGTGCACGCACCGCGCATCCTCCCCTTCGAAATTGAGCACGCGCATGGCTTCCCACACCCACGCACGCACGGACGCCGCAGCGTCGCCTGAACGCGATCGCCGCCGGCGATTCGTCCGCCACAACGCTCCATTTCGTTTCAGTTTCGTTAGTAGACGTTGTTTTCTTTTCCTGTTAAAATCAAATTGTCCCGTACTCCATCAACAACACTAACTCGATCCACTGGCTAGCAGCGTAGTTCCTCTGCCTTGCGTGTGCGCCTGAGTTCGAATCACCGGCTCGCTGATAAAAAGCCAACCTGTTTCCCTTTTATTCACCCACTGACATGTGCGCCTCGCTGGTCAGTGACCGCGGAGTCCAGCGCAGCGCATACCTGCCAGCGAGGCGCACGGGCCCGCAGGTCAGCCTCCCTGGGTAGCCCGGCCTCGGTGAGAAAAGGCAGATCCAGATCTCTGCGCTGCAGTGTTTCACAGAGCCCCCTGTGCTCTCGCCTTTAGTGATTAAGTCCCCACCGCCACCTTTCCAATCACGAACAAGTCCCTGAACTTTTACAGAAATAACCCTATACTTGTTTTAGCAATAACTTATAATCTATAACTCCAAGTTAAATAATCTTTATATGTTTAATTATCAGAAAAATGCAATTAACAACATTATGCCATCCATTCATCATTTTGCATTTTATTTTGATTGCTTAGTTTAAATTGTCAAATGCACTTAAATAATTTAATATGGATTGTGTGGGGTAATTAAATGCATGCATTGCCCTATTCCATTTAATTGGACAAAGAACACATATGCCATGCCTTGCCATGTTAACCAACATTTAACTTGATGGTTACCTTAATATTAATTGTCAGGATTGGTTTCCCGTTTAATTTGGATTAAATGCATCTCGTATTGCATCTTGCCATGTCATGCATCATCAATTGCTTGCGCACTTTCCATGTATTGATTATGTTTCCCTGTTGTTTATGTTTTGCTCTTCTCTGGGAAGACGACGACGTGTCTGCTGACGGTACCTACGTCCCTGAGGTTCCAGCTTTTGTGCCGGGCCAGGAGCTGCCAGGCAAGCTACTGCTAACCTATTACAGGCTGTTTGATTTTCATTCTTGCCGTTGATCTCTGCTACCCTATAATTTGATTCTTTTGTTGCGATCCCACCACCTGTTTATCCTACAGCCCATACAGGTTTATCCCCACAACCTATTACCTGTTGCATGTTTATCTGTTGGCCTTGCGAGTTGTAGTGCATGCTTAGAGTTGGTGGTGCGAGTCGTCTGTCATGTCTTATATTTCACATGCTTAGTATGATTGATTGTTCTACCTTAATAAAATATTGTCATGTGTTGGGTATTATAATTAAAAGATAAGGCACCGGCGGAAGGCCTTGCGAGGTGCTTTGTTCTGCTAAGTGTCGACGTAGGAACTGAGATTTTGTCCTCGAATCCAAGTTTGAGCACACTAACCACTTGTGGGACACCCTATGGAGCCCTCCGCGGCTTTGATCTAATCTGCTTCTTATCCAGGGCGCCGCAAGTAGTTCGGGCTTTCCATTTGATGCATGCATATGGTTACATAATGATCTCATGATGATGGAGTAGTCGATTCTCATATAGGGTGGCACGTTCTTAGAGTGCTATGAAGGTTGATCCCGCGGGCACTTGACCTGATTAGCCGTGCACACAATCATGCGGTTCCCTAAATGGGTTGTAGAGAAGAGATTTGCCGTGTTGTCCCTACCTTCTATCTTGCTTTTTGGGGTTGATCGAACGAGTATGGGACCAGTGGTGCACCCCTGCAGGGTATAATCTTATCGATGAGCCACGTCCGTGGTGATGATGCCGGCTAACAAGATCTAGACAACTTACACCTAATCATTGTTAATTAACTTGACTAGTAATATAGAATTACTTTCACAATAAATGGTAACTAAAACTGTTCTGTGTGTGAGTTTCCCGAATTGCTTCCTCATACTTGGTTGAGGGGGTTAATCCGAGAATGGGTGATGGTTGGTGTTAGTTGTAGTTGGTTACTTATGCCTCTCATATCCCTCTCTAATTAGACGGAAGTTATAGCGAGTCTCTATTAGGTTGCCAGTGCTGCTACCGCTAAGTCCACCTACCCCCATACTTTGGGAGTCTTTCAGTTGTGTACCTTGTTAGCTCTAGCTTGTTCGATACGCTCAGGTGTATTAACCCGTTCGCGGGTTGTGGTTATTCTCGCAGTTGAGGATTCTCCGTACGATCAGGTGGGTGGCTACTTCATGGAGTTCGATGATGAGATCAACGACGAGAATATAGAGTTCCCCTGGGTGCTTCCTGGTGGACCGCGTGGATGGGCTTTCTCTTTTCGTTTCGGCCTTGTGCATATTCGCTTCTTGTCTGTACCCAGACTTGGCATGTTTCCGCTGAATGATGTAATGTTGGGACAAGTGTCCTCTTCTTGGTGATATTCGCTATTTTTCTCAGTGAGAGCTTTGGATACCTTATTTCCTTTCTTTGTGTCTTAGGTTTATTCTATGGTTTCCAATCTGTTTTCAAACCAGTTTGTATATAGTGTATGTATGTTTGGAGTATACGAATTGGTAGGACGTTGGCTTCTCTCGTGCGCACTCACGAGACGTACGAGACGTTGGGATTGCTAGTGAGCTGTGGGCCGATGATCCATTCCGAGCCCGCCTGCCCACTCTTGCCTAGGGATTGGTACCCCCAGTATGCTCCTAGTTGTGTGGCCAAACCGGTACGTCTTTTTTGTGTACGCCTGAATCCAGGGTCTGACAACTTGCTACAAAATGTGTTTCAAATGAGCTCGAAAGGTAGAGTAAACGGCCTCATTTGTAAGCAAAAATGGTGGACTCGCCGAAAAATGTGTTTCAAATGAGCTCGAAAGGTAGGGTGGTGGACACGCTAAAAAATTGTTTCAAATGAGCTCGAAAGGTAGGGTAAGCGGCCTCATTTCTATGAAAAAATGGTGGACTCACCAAAAAATGTGTTTCAAATGAGCTCCAAAGGTAGGGTGGTGGACTCGCTAAAAATGTGTTTCAAATGAGCTCGAAAGGTAGGGTAAACAGCCTCATTTCTAACAAAAATGGAGGACTCGCCGAAAAATGTGTTTCAAATGAGCTCCAAAGGTAGGGTGGTGGACTCGCAAAAAATGTGTTTCAAATGAGCTCGAAAGGTAAGGTAAACGACCTTATTTCTAAGCAAAAATGGTGGACTCGCCGAAAAATGTGTTTCAAATGAGATCCAAAGGTAGGGTGGTGGACTTGCTACAAAATTTGTTTTAAATAATCTCGAAAGGTAGGGTAAACGACCTCATTTCTAAGTAAAAATGGTAGACTCGTCGAAAAATGTGTTTCAAATGAGATTCATAGGTAGGGTGGTGTTCTAGCTGAAAAATGTGTTTAAAATGAGCTCCAAAGATAGGGTAAACGGCTCCATTTCTGAGCAAAAATGGTGGAGTCACTAGTAGGAAAAAGGCTACTGCTGGCGAGTTCTTTTTTTGCCTAGCGCCGGCGAACAACTGTCCGCTAGCAGAGCTACACCAGTGGTAACCTTTACCGCTGGCGAACAGTTGTTCGCCAGCGGTAGAGGCGGCCACCGCTGGCGAACGGCCGCTGCGTTCGCCAACGGCAGTAGGCCACATCACTGGCGAACGAGCCTTGTTCGCCAGCGGTTCTGCATCCGCTCGCTAGCGTTGGTCCCTGCGGAGTAGGGGCCTGTTCGCCAACGCTACCATTGTTGTTCGCCAGCGGTATAATTTCCGAATTAAATATTTTACTTTTAACTATTGCATTACAGGATTATATATATCGAATTGCAGTACAGTATTTCAGAAAGTTAAAAGTGTACATAATTCCAGAAAGTTACAATTTGACAATGCCCAAAACTAGATTCACATATGCATTACAAACATGTTCATGGCATTACAAAAATGTTTTTCATCATACACAAGAATCGGAATTAAGTCGTAAGTTCTCCAAAACAAGTAGACGATAAGTTACAATCATCACATAGTCATGGTGGGTAATGAAGTGTTCATTCATCCGGTTCTAGCTTCCGGTTCCAAGCTTCTAGCTTCATGTCCTTCTCGTTGCTCTCGACTCCTTCATCCCTAAACACAACACATATATATAGTGTTAGAACATAGAAATGAAATTATTGACATATTGAAAACAAAATGTAAACTAAATCATTTTAGTGTGTCTAGACACACGATTGTGTCACACACACCATCAAATCTAGGACTTCTCCTTGCTCGGCTTCTCCTTGGGCTTCGGCGGGAAAGGGCGACAACCTTCTAACGAGTTGAAGGGTCTGTAGTCACCCTGTTGTTGTATGAGCGTTTCAATCGCAGTGTTAGAAGTTGGTTTCCTGTTGAGGTGGAATATCCCGCCTCCGCGGGAGACATCCCTACAAATTATTCGCGCAAGGTCCTGCTGGATGCGTCCGAACTCCTTTCGGATAGTGGCATCAGAGGCATTCGCCATGTCCACAGCCCATTTATCACAAGCGCTTGGATATCGTAGACGTTCCTCGTCCATGAGGTACTCGCGCATTTGAAGGATGAGGTACCAGGCGTCCCTCGTACTACCTGACGCCTTCTTGATGCAAGGGAACTCGAGCCTGTGGTGGAATGCATTCTTTCCTTGCCTTATGTTGGGCCTTGTGACATTGCCTCCCTAGTAGAGGAAGCCATTGAGAGCATCATCGAGAACCATCTTGATGTGGGTGTAGTCCTTCTTCTTCTCATGACTCCCCGCGTAAAGAAAAAGTGAAGATGTAAGTTTAGGGTATAAGTCGATGAGGGTGCCGTATTTGTTTCTGTGCAAAACTTTTCGGAGAGACAATTAAACCTTTGCGCATGGAAATGAAATGATAGATATGAACGAAAGATAGCTGACAACTTACTCGGGAAAGTAAGGCAAGAGAAAGGTTTCCTTCTTGTCATTCTTTAAGAAGCAAGATTCTAAGAATTCAGTTGCCCGTCTCTGACCGTCAGGGCTTTGCAACCATCCTTCGAGCATGTAGAAGGGGTCAATTACAGTGGTGTGGGGGGTATTCTCTCTAAGGATCTGATTCTCCATACTGAGCGCCATAAGGCGAACCAAGCTTGGGCTAAGCTCATTCATATGGAGCATGTCGAAGATGTCATCATATCTGATGAAGAGCATATGACCGGGATGTTTGTCGACAAAGTTGCAACGTTCTGGTACCTTTCCCATGAAAAGCGGGAATGTCGGATTACTATCCTTGAGAAGATGTTCCTCCAAATATAGAACATTGTCATGTAGGTTCTGCATATCCGCATTCACGATCTTGAGAATCTTGGGCGGCAGCATTGGTTTACCTAGCTCATGGATGGAATGCCAGTTCTGGATGGTTATCTTGTCATGAACCCAGCACGGCTTGACCTTAGACCCCGGCTCTTGCTGGCTCATGAACTCAACAGGACCTAATTTCTTAGTTCTTTTTCACACCTTCTTAGGACCCTTTGGCTCAAACGCCTCCTTAACCGCATCACGGACTGCGTCCTGGCTGAGACCATCTTGATCGGGAGCTTCAGGTGTTGGTTGAGAGTTGAAAAGACGCTTGGAAACGCCGGTTATGTCAGCCCCGCCAGGTCTTGTCATTTCATCATGGCGGTCTTGTGTATTCTCATTATTATGAAGAATGTCGGCTCGTGAACGTCATCAACGAAATAATTATCGGGGCCGTGATTGTCATCTCCGTCGGTCTCGGGGTGTCCAGGTGGAGTTGGTTGTGGGGTGGTCGTAGGACGAGCGTCCAAACGAATAAGTGATTTTGTCCATGTCATTGCCCACCCCAAGCAATTGCCAAGGGTAAATTGTGAATCGGCATCCGCGGGTTGATTGGGAGGATCCAAATGAGCGCAACCCAAGAACACCCGAACCAAGGAAATCTTGAACAAATGATAAGGCAAAGGCCTTGTGTGACACACGTGGTTAAGCGGTGCAACAATGTTAGCATTTGCCACATCCTTGAGCTCATTGTCCACCATGTGCAGCAATGTGCATCCCACCTCGTTGGCCTGCAGAAAAATATATATGTGGTAGGCGTCAGAGAGGATGACAAGAATAAAGAAATTAATGACTTGTCGGTATGCAAGTAATTACCATGAGGGCGTTGAGCTCTTCTAATGGCGACCGACCGCGGACGGTCGTCGGTGTGCAAGTGATGGAAGGGCTTCTACTAGGCACGCTGCCGACCTGTGATGGTGCAAGTGTAGGGTTGACAGATGGCGTATGCTCAAGATTAGTGTTGGCGGCCGCGTTTTGCACAACAAGCTGAACATTGATCGAGTTGCTGGAGCCTAAGATGATCATGGGGAACGGTCCTTGTCTGCCTCCCTCAAACCAATTTCCGATAGTCTCGCAGAGGGTAGGAAGGAGGGCGTTGATCGTCTTGGCCACGCTGTCCTCGACTTGCACCGGAATGTTATCTTTGACGGTCGCCAACTCCTTCCTGAGAGATGCTTCCACGCTGCTCTTCCTCTGCTTTCGCTCCTCCTTAGTCTCGGGGTAGTAGAAGGCATGTTTGTGGGCACTGCCGGCCCCCACCACACGGCCACGATGCGGTCCTTTAGTCGGTGACACATTCTTTACCGTGTTATACGCCCGGTGGAAAGGATTGTCCCATGGGCCAAGGACCTGTGTTGAGGAGCCTTCCGACTGATCTTGTGCATGAGCTTGTTGTTCCTCCGCAAGCTTCTGTTCAAGTTCCTTCACCTTCGGGTTGGTGAAAAGTTGATCGGATTTGGGGTCTTTCTTGTAGCGGGCCCTAATAAATTTTCTTGCTTGCGGGTCCTCGAACACGTCATAAGGGTTTGTTCCTACCCTTTCCGCGTCCTCCTTTTCCCAAATGGGTTCTTTTCCCGAGTAGACGCGGCTTCCGAGACTGTGGGGAGCTATGTTCTTTCCATGCATATTCTTGCCCCATTCCCGAAGCGCTATCTTTGAAGTGAGCTTCTCATTGGCGAGAATATCATTGTAGTGCTCTTCAGAAATTGACGGCCACTTCTTATGTATCTCCTCGAAACCGGCACCTTCAGAGATTTTCTCCCGCACATTCGATCTCCAAGTGGAGAAGGCTTTGGTGAACTTGCCGAGAGAGAATGAGTTTGCAATGTTCTTCCGGGGATGCAGGCTTTCGTACACGGTACAGAACTTATAGCGCGCGTGAAGGTTCTCGATGAGTAGCAAGGCCGTAGCAGAATTCCCTTTATCCCGAAGGCCTTCGGTGTTGAGGTAAGGTTCAAACAATGCATCCCAAGGTGTTGTCGTAACCTTTGACGACATTTATTGGCGTTGTAGGCGCGCCGCTTTTGGGTTCCACCTCATCAATAGCTTCACGGAGGGTTTTGAGCATGTTGGGACACCTATCCTTTCGTGCACGCTTGGCTTCACTACCGAACGTGCCATCGCCAGCCCCACTAGTAGTGGTGTCGTTGCTGGTGGTGTCGTTGTCGGTGGTCTCATTGACTGATGTGTCCTCATGGCCGACACCACTAGTAGTACAGGCATCATGATGGGCTTCCTCCATCTCATCATCTGCATCGCCGCCACCCCCAAGAATATTCAGATAGGCATCCTCGCGCTCCTCCATCGAGTCTTCATTTCTTTTCCGAGAACCCCCCACCTCCGAGTTGTGACTCATGTTTCTAATGAGTAGAAAGAACATAGTTAATACACATATAATAGAAAGAATATAGCTAGCTAATACTCAAAATATGTCCTACTTCTAACACAAGTCATGCGAAAATTTCACAACAAATTTCGGCATGATCTTTGCTAAAAATAGGACATATCGAGTACCCGAATTGCCGGAACGGAAGTTAATCAACATTCCGGCAAACTCAAGGGTCTCATGTGTACCTGCAAACATTTCATAACATGCAATAGGCTACACAAGCCCAATCTCCGGCATACACATTTCATTCATACGCAATATTCATACACAATATTCATACACAAAATATTCATACACAATGTTAGTAAAACTCATAAAAATCCAAAAAGAGGGACAAAAACCTACTTCAAATCTGTTAAAAAGTTCCAACTTTGGAGTCTTAACAAATTATCAAATGTTTCTCCTATTGACATTTTTCTTCCACGGATCCATTGTACTAAGTTAGTACCTCATATTAAAGACCAGAAACAATTATTTCAAAATTCCTAACACCTAACTGAAGGTGCTTTTTAAAGCTATTCCAGAACTGTGACAACTACACTTAGCATTTTTTTTGCAATTCTTCAAAATCCAAAATATTCCTAAACCAACCTAAAGTCTACATATACTAATATATACACTAACATGATCAAATCCTAATCTAAACAAATCTAAAAAACCCTAACAGTGGTAGTGACATTTCATCGAATACCTGCTGTGCCGAAATAGGAAGAGAGGGAGGAGGAAGAAGGAGGCAGGAGAGAAGGGAGGCAGAGAAGGAGAGGGGGAGGAGGAAGGAGAGAGGGAGGAGGAAGGAGAGAAGGGAGAGGTATAGCTGCTCGGGGAAGGGAGAGGAGGGCAGGGGCTCCGACCGATT
This sequence comes from Poa annua, assembly GCA_026929855.1. Classification (NCBI taxonomy): domain Eukaryota; kingdom Viridiplantae; phylum Streptophyta; class Magnoliopsida; order Poales; family Poaceae; genus Poa; species Poa annua. The sequence goes on from CM049427.1 coordinate 102,386,644, forward strand.
GGTCTGCACGTGCTCGGGGAAGGGAGAGGAGGGCAGGGGCTCCGGCTGGTCGATCTGCACGCGTGCTCGGGGAAGGGAGAGGAGGGCAGGGGCTCCGGCGGCATGGTGGGCGTCCTGGCATGGTGGGGGAAGGGAGAGGAGGGCAGGGGCTCCGGCGACGTGTTGTGGGCTCCGACGGCGTGCTGCTCGGGGAAGGGAGAGAGGAAGGAAATAGTTTGAAACAGAGAGGCGCGAAGACCAGTCAGTTATGCCCGGTGAGAGCATAGCGCTGGCGAACAAACTTGTCTGTTCGCCAGCGGTAACCGTAGAGCTGGCGAGCAACCTGGTTTGTTCGGCAGCGGTATTCTCAATACCATTGGCTAACACAATTGTCCGTTCGCCAACGGTAACCTGGGACCAGAGTGTATTTCAAAACATTTGAGAACATTTCAAACATTCCAAATACATTTTTGCATTTGAGAACACATTTCAAACACTTCTAAAATAACATTTCAAACACTTCTCAAATAACATTTCAAATATTCGTGTGCATTTGAGAACACATTTCAAAAACATCATGGATTTGAAGAAATTACACGGCCATATGACTTGTGGACTCAAATTACATGGCCATAGTTTCCAAAATATGAAGAAATACAAATTATGATACACATAATGCCCGTATTTCTCATCGTTTGAGAATCTTCTTGCCTTTCTTGTTTGCAGTCGCATAATTTAGCCCCACATCATGACTTCTTCTTTTGAATGGTTGATCTTGCCAAGGTAACGTGGTTCTGCTTCTTCTTGTGGTGTATGTGGCCGTACCATCATCATGATCTTCATCGTCGATATTTGGGTCGCCGAATTCGTTGAAGTCATTCTCGTTGGCGACTCCATCCATTCTAACGATGTTTCTTTTGCATCTCCTCACGACAACACGGCTAGGACGTGACGGGTCGGTTTTAAAGAAAAATTGAGACACGTGATTAGCCAATACCCATGGCTCATTTTGCGCGGTGACGTTTGCGCCTGCTGAACTGCCGTCTTCGGGTAGAACCATGGTGGTGAAGTATTGGTGTTCTTTTGTGACGGTTGATCTTCTAGACCATGTGACACGGAACATCGGCACCTTCACTCCGGAGTAGTTAAGCTCCCATATCTCCTCGATCCTACCGTAATATATTCATTGCTCGTCTCCGTATCCGGTGTAGGATTTCATTGTTACCCCTGAGTTTTGATAATCGGAAGTTTTGTCCTTTGCTTCGGTGTAAAATATGTACCCGTTTATATCATAAGCTTGGAACGTACTGAGGTTGGGTGCAGGGCCATGTGCCAATGTGTAAATCATTTTTCCTTGTGCAGAACTCATCGAGGGAGGATTATCGACAAGGTGATCTTTGAACCATTGAAGGAAAGAGGAGTTGTGCTCTTTGATTATTTCTCCTTCGGTCCTTTGCTTGCCTTTGTCGGTGTATTTCTTCTCAATCATTCGTTGGTGTTTTGTCAACCAAGAAATAAATTAAAATCTTTTCCAAAGTTGTTATATGAAGTTTTCAAATGATTTATCTTAATATAAAATATAATGGTGCACCAAAATAAAGTTTAATTAAGATTGAATCCATTATATTTCCTATTACTTTAAAAATATTTATATTCTATTATTCTCTTATTAAACCAAATAAAGATGAATGGTTAAGCAAATGATTTTAAATAACTTAAATTCAAACATATTTGAAGATGGCTATTTTACAAATTTTATTTAGCCAAATGAAAATTTAATTAAGATATAATTTCAAATTTGACATTAAGTGTCAAATTTGTATTAAACCAATATTTCAAAATTATTAATTTTAAAAAGTTTTCAAAACATACCCACTAATGTCTTAAAGCATAGATATGAATTTTACAAATTTATAGAAATTAATTTGACATCATTTGGACACTAAAATCAAAAGATATTAATAAAAAAATCAGAAAAAGAAAAAAGAAAAATCGTTGACGTCATGCTGACGTCATCATCTTCCTCCGCCGGAAATCGCGCCTCCGGATTTCTTTCCAAAATCCGAGCTAAAATCACGCGATTTGTTCCTCCGAGCTTCTCTATATGAAGCCCCTGCCCTCCTCTCTCGTTTTCCCCCAGAAACCCTAGCTATAGCGCCGCTAGGCCGCCGTACGAGCTCACCGGAGTTCCCCGCCTCCGCCGCCGTTTTCTTCGATTCCCGTCGTGGTAAGCCCCCGCCCGGGCCGAGACGCCTCTCCTCTTGCTCAACTTCGTCGTACGAACCTCGTGACATCTTCCCTGTTTCCCTGTAGAAAATCGTGCAGGACGAGCACACCCGACGGTCACCGTCGCCGTCATGACCTCGGCCACCCTTCAACACCGCTCCGAGAAGCGAACGACGCCGCTTACGAGCCCATCGTCTCCGCACGACCAGCCGCGCTCCGCCGTCGCCTCCGTTCGTCCGAGGGAGCACCCCAACGTCGGCGCCGTCCATGCTTGAGGCCGCGCCGCCGTCTCCTCCGTCTCCGGCGACCACCCCGCGCCGCCCGGTGAGCTTCTTCTCCCTGAGCCGTCTGATCTGAAATCAACGCACGAGATTAGATTTTAAAACCCAACTGTTATGATTCATCTGTGGCCGTCAGATCTGGATCCGACGATCTAGATTGTTTCACTTATCCACGTCAGCGGCCCAGTCAGCGCCTTGTCAGCAGCCACGTCAGGTCCAGTCAGCGCCGAGTCAGCGGCACAGTCAATAGATCTGGATTTTTGCAAAAAAGCCCCTGCCACTTAGATTTGTTATAACTTTTTATTCACACATCCAAATTACATAAATTTATATATTTGGAAAGCCCTTGACATGTAGAATATGTTAGATCTGTTAGATTTCAAATTTGACTTAGTATAAATTATTCAAATTTCAAAGGGATGATTTGACTATATTTGTTATAACTTTAAATCCATAAATCCAAAAATTGCAAATAAAATTGTTTTAGAAACTTTGGAATATTTGTAATATGATGCTTCTGTTATAAAATATTTTTGAGTAGTATTTGAATGATTTCATAGTTATATATTTAATTGGAATAATTTGACTATTTTGATATAACTTTTGATAGAAATATTATTTTCGAGTAAATTCAATTGCAATAAATTTAGGTAAATCACCTCTGTCTATTTACACCATTTATAAAAATTATGTTATAGAAGTTAAATCACATAAAACTGTAATCTATATGTTTTCCTTTTATTATGTTTTGCAAAATTAGAAACTAATTAAATTGCAATTATAACTTTATGCATACTTTATAAATATCACAAAAATTAGTATGATGTTTCTTGTGATTTAAAATTGCATTTCATGCATAACTTATTTTATTATATAGTTATACCCCTCATAGGAAAACTCCTCCCTCATTATTTTCAACTTAATAATTTGGTAAAGTGCTATGCACTTAGACACTTAGAATTTTCAACATGGAGCTAGAAGGCTAATGAAGGACTTAGCCAAAACAAGACTTCAAAAGTATCTTCAAGGAGTAGAAGCACTTAGAATAAAATCAAGAAGAAGTTCATGAAGACCAACCAGCAATATTTTCTAAGTCTTGCTTCTTCTCTCTCTCTTTTCTCCCTTCTTCTCTTAGACCTCTTGATGACTAAGTTATATTCAAAACCAACCTGGAGGCTATCCACACCATCAAGTCTTCAAGGCCATCAAGTCTACAAAACTGTAATGAAGTCATCACATCAAGAAGAAAAGGAAGCAAGGAGAAGATTCTACATTCTTCTTTCTATCTTTTCCCTCTTTTCCATCACTTATTTTGATCATGTTATTACCATCTTGAAGTTTGTTGATCCTAGCGGCATAGTGATATGAAGCGGCCTGGAGACTAACCTTACATGTCCACGTACATGAGACATGTTCCACAACTTAAGTGGCTGACTGGGTGTCTGTCTCTCTCACTATAGTGAATATCCAATTTACAAAGAGTTGTTAATAATTATCGATCACCTTGAAAATTAGACTTAGTATTTTCTCTAAGTATTTTGCACATCATGGCTAAGCCATTTGAGTGCTTATTCAAGATGAATTATAGCAAAGTATTTTATCCAACTTATGACCTTAGTCCTTAGTCATTTTGACCCACATTTTGGCCTTGCATTAACTTAAAAGATTTTCATAGCATGACATGCATCTCTAGTCCTTAGAAATAATTTGCATATCATGCATGACATGTTTTCCTTAAGAGTTTATGAAACTTGTTTGTTCATTATGTATGATTGTATGTGTTGTGTTGTTTTGTTTTATGATTGTTGTATTGTAGTTTGTTTATATTGTTTAGACTAAACGGAGAGTTCCGAGTATCGTTGAAAAGAGTTTGTGAACAAAGACAACATTCAAAGGCAAGTGGCACACCTCATAAACTTCCTATTATTTTCTATATGCATTACTTAGTGTATTTTTATATAAGCATGTGTAGGATAGTCATGCTATGCTAAACCTGTGTAGAAATTTCTTATTTCTGTGTCTAGGTTCCTATGCAATACTTAGAAGAATTATTGATGCTATGCAAATGTTGTTTTGTAAAAATCTAAATTCTACTAAGTTAAGAATGAAACACCTGGGTGGTAAAAGGTTGTATGGAGTCGAGTTGAGTGGCTACTCAGGCCCATGTCTATGGTTCCTGGAGTACGTGCACTTGTGAACGGCCACCCAGGAACAGAGGAATCTGAAGAACTCCGAGTGACGATTGCTTCCAGTGCAGCCATTGAAGGGAATATGCCCTAGAGGCACTTAATGAACATAGTTTATTGGCAAGATCCCAATTGTTCATTATATGTCTTACACCATGCTATAACTGTATTAAGCGATAACATATAAAACAACCAGGTCCCTAGTAGCCTCTACTAAGACTAGTTTCATTGCGCGATTGATGATCGAGGTTTTCCGATCATAGGGCATGGCGCCGGTCGACAATGGAAGTCATATCGTTAGGTGTAACGACCTGATGGACATACCCAGTATTTATAGGACATAGTCATTACGCCTTAAGACCGTGAGATCAACTCTTATTGTTATCCCTGGAAAATACTTTGATCGCACCAAATGTCATATCTTATATAGTTTGACAATAACAGTGATACTTTTGGGTATCGGAAGGGGGTAGTTGAGACGAGGGGTCAATAGCGGGATTTGTCAGTCCGCATAGCCGGATAGATACTCTAGGGCCCACTCGGTGAGATTTTGTCAAATGAGTTTGCAAACATGTGACTAGGTCACCAACTGACATAATATCATAGACGAGTAGAAGATAGCGATGTCGGTAACGAGATCGTGCTAGGTATGGAGATATCTTAGAATGATGCTCGGACACGCTAAGTATCGCCATGACAAAGGGTTTAAGACTATACGTCCAGGTTTGATAGATGAAAGTCATTCGTTATATCACAGGGATTAATTCATGGGGTCCAGGCCTACGAGTTAGTCGTTGATCATAGAGTAGTCTTGATCATACCTGTTATTATATCGAACCGCTAGGGTAACACACTTAAGGGGTTTCGACAAGACAACCGGAAAGGAAAGAGATCACCGGGAACGTCCCGGGAATGGTCTGATGGAGATCGGGCAGCGACGAAATAGTTTTCGGAGCTAGAATAAATTATATATAGTATGTTTAATATTTATTAGTGTAATTAATGATTAAATATGATTTTATATATTTATTTTCGAATTTTTAAAGGCTGGTTTCCCTAAATGGGCCTTCTGGTGGAAAGAAGGCCCATGAGGGGGGGGGAAAGTCCCCCCAGGGCTTCGGATTGAGGGAGGGCCGGCCTAGGTGGGCCAAATGGGGGCCACCTAGGGCCGGCGCACCTATCTTGGCCGCACCAGGCATGTGGGATAGTCCCACATTGCCTGCCTGGCAAGGTTGGCTCCCCCGGGGAGCCTATATAAGAAGGGGCACCCCTGGCGTTTTAATTCACTAATTAATTCTCTTATTTCTCCTTAATCTCGTGATTCCCTTTGTCGGAGTTGCGCCGAGGAGGATGAGGGGATCTCTTCCACCATAGCCCGCTGCCGCGCTGCTGGTGTTCCGGTCCAAGTCTTCCGCTGCTCGTCCTGGACTGGAGCTTCGGAGGCCGTCGTCTCCACCGTATGTGTGTAACGCCCTGCGAGGTGCTGCGCTAGCGGTACTCGGAGGCCTACTTCCTCCACCCGACCTCAAGGTCATCTTCGTCGTCTTCGTCGCGCCGAGTCCTTCGCGACCTAGAGGTCGGCTACGTCGTCTTCGTCGTCAACGCTTGTGCGGGAGCGTAATCCCCGCTATTCGGTCTACGAGGGTATGTATTCCGATCTCTGCCGTACTACTATATCTGCATAGTGAAGATCTTGGCTAGTTTAAGGATATCGTTGCTAGGAAATTTTTTGTTTTCTGCACACGATCCCCCTTCAGTGGTATCAGAGCTGATCTATCGTAGATATAGCTGTACGCTGTTAGAACCCGTGTTCTGCACGGGGGCACCGTTCCTGTTATTTGCTACCCTCTAGCGTGCACTTGTGATTCCAGCGGCATCGAGTTGATGAAGCGGCCCGGACCGACTTTATGCGTACGCTTACGCGAGACTGGTTCCACTACTGACATACGGCTTGTACCGTATCTGTGGCTCGCGGGTGCCTGTTTCTCTCTCTTTAGTTGGTCTTGCATTTTCAATGGAGGGCCCGAAAGGGATGCTTAAAGATGCAATTATTGGATCGTTGTTGTGGTCATAAGGTTCGTAGGTATGAAGCGGTTCTATTTACGAAAGCCCCAAGCCACGTAAAATATGCAAAAGATAAAGTAGAAGCGTCTAACTTTATTTTGCAGGGGCTATGTGATATGGTCAAGGTAGGTTTGATAAATTGTTTATAAACTGCGGGCGCCAAGAAGACCATGGCGCATGGACTGTATCACATCGCATTACATTTGATGTTTTGTGTGCATCTTATATTGTGGGATTATATATATAGTATATATTAGTTGCACGGCGGTTGCTATATAAGATGATCCCTTCTAAATACCACTAGTGTTCTCCCTCCAACGCGCACCACCAAGAAAGTTCTACGTTATGAGGCAGGCCGTGATGATCGGGTGTCAGACATCTCGTCGTTCGCATACAGTGGGTGTAAGCCATGTTGCACAAGCGTCAACGTGGAGGTTATGGTGGCGAGCCTAGCATATGCAGATATGGCCTCGGAACAGGGAGACCGAAAGGTCGAGCACGAGTCACAAAATTGATGTGGCGGACAATTTTCTACTCTTGAAGTTGTGCCGCCAGCTCTGCTGATGAGGGGTGGTGCAATGGATGGGCGTCGTGTAATCGCTTAAACGACCAGGTGGGATGTTCGTTTGAGTGGGAGTTCGGATAGTTATTTTCTAAAATACTAGAACTCCGAATATAATGAACATAGTCTGTTTTGCAAACCTTTGTAGAAATTAAGCATTGTGATAGCATCTTTTCAAATTAGGCGCATTCCTGCGATTGAGAAACTTAAAAGGTTGGGTCCAAACTTCATAGTTTTATGCTTTAACTTGAGGATACTCCTTGTTTAAACGTTAGCTCTGTGGGTTACAATACTCGCTAGGAGATAACCCCGGAGATTCCGCTGACAAAAGAAAATTTGAATTATCAGATTTTGTGCGGATGATATCATCATAGTCGAGTGTATGTTATGATCTCTGCCATAGAGAACCAACAGTGGGTACGAGTTTTTTAGATCGCGAACATATGATATGGTCGCTAAACTTGGGGTACCCCAAACGTTGGGTTGATGAAGTTTATCAGTACGTTGACTGATTGTCTTCTCAACCAAGACGGAAGAGAATACACACATTGAGGGAACACGTGGCGGTCATACTTAATGAAATATGTTCATACTTAATGAACATTGAGACGCCTCGCTCAGCTCAATCACTGGATGACAGCCATCGCTGCCAAGTGCAAATCCTCTGTCATAGACTATGTCATGCAAGGGGAATCGTTCACCTTCATGGTTCTTGATTACGGTGGAAGTATCAAGAAAATGAAACAGTTCGCCGGAAGTCATCAATGATGATGGTGTATATATGATATACATGTTATGAATGTTTTAGCTAAGCAAGTACTCGCAGTAGTGACTAAGTTTTGAACTAGTCATGTTTTGTGAAAACCAGGTTTACTGCTTGAGTAGCTTGAAAGGATGAGGCAACAATGCGTGTTGATAATGGCAGTCAAGTTGTTGTGATGGCCATAGACACTCTCCCTCTAGATCTACCATTTGAATAAAATCTTTATGATCGCCTGTTAGTATGATCGTTACAAGTGTGTCTCCTCTAGCGAGACACTTGTTCATACATGATAGTGACAAATTTGGTGTCCTACATTTATGAAGTAATGATCATATGCCGATTTGAATTTAGATGGTAGAAGCTCGCACCTTCATAATATTAATGCCAAAGGATACAAACTTAATAAAGACACCACATATGTGTGGCACTACCGTTTAGTCATGTCAATGTTATAGTCAATGCATTAGCTCCATACCGGATGGATCTACAAGTCCTAAGATTTGATCTTTTGACACTTGCAAAATAACGGTGACACCGTTTTCGGAAAGCGGGCATATAACTTATTGATATTCATACATAGAGATGTATGTGGTTCAATGAAGTAATTGACGGGTAGTGGAGACCTTTATTTCGTGAACTTCACTGAACGTTTTGAGTATAGCTTGTTGAGAATCGTGCATATGGGTGTATGTGAATCAATGAAGTACTTTAACGTGTAGTGGAAGTCTTTATTTCATAGACTTCATGAATATTCCGAGTAGATATATGGATATCCACTCCGGGGAATGTTAGTCTGAAATTTTGATTCGATCAAACAAAGTTCAGAATGAAGTAGGAAATAAACTTAACAAGAAAATCAAATTCCCGCGATGTAGCTCGAGGAAATGAAGATTTGAGTTATAATGTTGGCACATCATTAGAAGACTTGTGAGAAGAGTTCCACAAATTACGTCACATGGAACACCATAGTGTCATGGTGTGTTAGGACGTCGTAATTACACTCTATCGGATAGTGTGTGGTAAATAAATCTCTTACCGAATTATTGTGATCATTAGAGTCATATGGTAGAAACGTAAACACTCACGTTAGCAAATAGGGAAACCATTTGAATCCATGGAGACAATACCATACGAGTGATGGCATGACTTTTAGCCTAGATTGTCGTTTCAGCAATTTAGTGTTTTGATGTGATCAAACCTAAAATGGATTAATCTTTGTAGTATACCCTACCTAAAGAGTTAGTTGGGTACATGTCTCACGACATAGGCAAAACAGTTGCCGGGATATACCTTGCGAAAGAAATAGTTTCTTATCCGAGGGTATAAGTGAGAAAGAAAGTAGAGCAAGACGAAGTTGGTGAACTTCTTCTCCAAACATCAGAGTGGCGCAACCGAAAGTGTTTTCGGTGTCAGGCTCCATAGCTTGAAAAAGCTGATAATTCAAGATCATGATGATCTGACCTCATACTAAGAGCGTAGGCATACGAGGTTGTGTTCCACACTGTGTGTTACGACAATCTTGTTATGAAGGTCATATTAATGGAATATGATAGACCTACAAACTAAGAAGAAGAGATGGTGGACCTAAGTCCGAGAAATGGCTATGAGTCATATATGATCCGAAATAAAATCCATACAAGATTACCAGGTAATGACTTGGGAGATCTTGATTGCATCTAGGATGTTAATAGTATATGGAATTTTATGAGAGAATAGACATTGAGAAGGATCGATTTGTCGTGAAACAGTTCCGACAGATTCAAAAGTTGACGACATGAGAGTTTGTCTCAAGTGGCGAAGCCTAAATCTATTCTGGGTCGTTTAGCAATCGCTATAATTTCGAATGAGAAATTGATAGATGGATGAGAAAACCATGGTTCTTAATAGTGTCATTAAAAATGGTTTGTAATCCTGAGGATGCTAAACATGTATGCAAACTTCAGTGGTCCATTCATGGGCTGAAGCAAGCATATCGGAGCTGGAATATTCACTTTGATAATGTCATCAAAGGATTTTGGAGTTGTCCAAATAGTTGAAGAAGCCTACATTTGCAAAGAAGTGAGTGGGAGCAAAGTTGCTTTCCTTGATCTTATATGCGGAAGGCATATTTGAGTGGAAGCTAAGTAGCTTTTCCTTGATCTTATATGCGGAAGGCATATTTGAGTGGGAGCTAGGTGTCATTCGTGATTTTTTATGTAACGACATATTGAATGACACAGATCCTCTAGTAGAGTGTAAAGGATTATTTAAGTGATTAAATTTTCTATGAAATGAAGTTAGGAGCATTAGGCATCCGATTTATAATTGTATAGATCGTAAGGGGCTTAATAACATTAAGTCGGAATATTTCCTAAGTCAAGATTCTGAAGTGTTTCAGAATAGGACAAGCGAAGAAAGAGGTTCTTTCTTGTATGACTAGGTAAAATATTAAGTTTATCTTGGCATTTTCAGTAATAGCAAATGATGTTCGACATTATCTATGTATCAGACATAGATGCTATCAGACTGAAAGCTCGACTTGGTGTGACCCGAGTTCTTGGTTGAAGAACAGGTTCTAGAGTGATCCTTGTATGGATCAATGAACAAACGTAAGTATATTTTTCAGTGTCTATGAGAACTGAAGATATGTTTTCTAGTAAAGGGTAATAGTGAAAGACAACTTGCCGTAAAGCGGTTACGATGATGCAAGTTATGACACTGACCCATACGACTAGAAATCTCATATAGGAGATGTCCTTTATTTTGATGAAAGACATGGTTAGTTTGCGAAGTCGCATATGAATGCACGGTCGCATAATCTACATAGGTTTAGAAATATATCGCGACTTCAGAAGTAGCAAGTGGGATTGGACTGAGCAGTTTTCGAGCGTAGGTGCTCCCCTTAATAGATCTCTTGGACTTTTTGAAGGGAATATGCCCTAGAGGCACTTAATAAACATAGTTTATTGGCAATATCCCAATCGTTCATTATATGTTTCACACCATGCTATAAATGTATTAAGCGAAAACATTAATACAGGTGTGGTAGATAAACAACCAGGTCCCTAGTAGCCTCTACTAAGACTAGTTTCGTTGCGCGATTGATGATCGAGGTTTTCTGATCATAGGGCATGGCCCCGGTCGGCAATGGAAGTCATATCGTTAGGTGTAACGATGTCATGGACATACCCAGTATTTGTAGGACATAGTCATTACGCCTTAAGACCGTGAGATCAACTCTTATTGTTATCCCTGGAAGATACTTTGATCGCACCAAACGTCATATCTTATCTAGTGTGACAATAACGGTGATACTTTTGGGTATCGGAAAGGGGTAGTTGAGACGAGGGGTCAACAACAGGATTTGTCAGTCCGCATAGCCGGATAGATACTCTAGGGCCCACTCGGTGAGATTATGTCAAATGAGTTTGCAAACATGTGACTAGGTCACCAGCTGACATAATATCATAGACGAGTAGAAGATAGCGATGTCGGTAACGAGATCATGCTAGGTATGGAAATATCTGAGAATGATGCTCGGACACGCTAAGTATCGCCATGACAAAGGGTTTAAGACTATACGTCCAGGTTTGATAGATGAAAGTCATTTGTTATATCACAGAGATTAATTCATGGGGTCCAGGCCTACGGGTTAGTCGTCGATCATAGAGGAGTCTTGATCGTACATGTTATTATATCGAACCGCTAGGGTAACACACTTAAGGGGTTTCGACAAGACAACCGGAAAGGAAAGAGATCACCGGGAACGTCCCGGGAGGGGTCCGATGGAGATCGGGCAGCGACGAAAGAGTTTTCGGAGCTAGGATAAATTATATATATTATGTTTGATATTAATTAGTGTAATTAATATGCAAATATCATTTTATATATTTATTTTCGAATTTATTTAGACTGATTTCCCTAAATGGGCCTTCTGGTCGAAAGAAGGCCCATGGGGGGGAAAACCCTCAAGGGAATTTTGTGGGGGAGGCTTAGCCGGCCTAGGTGGGCCAAATGGGGCCCACCTAGGGCCGGCGCACCATCCCTAGCCGCACCATGGCTGTGGGATAGTCCCACATTGCCTGGCTAGGGAGGTTGGCTCCCCCCTGGAGCCTATATAAGAAGGGGCACCCCTGGCATTTTAATTCACCAATTAATTTCCAATTTGTCTCTCGATCTCGTGGTTCCCTTGTCGGAGCCGCGCCGAGTAGATGAGGGGGATCTCTTCCACCATAGCCCGCTGCCGCGCTGCTGGTGTTCCGGTCCAAGTCTTCCGCTCCTCGTCCTGGACTGGAGCTTCGGAGGCCGTCGTCTCCACCGTATGTGTGTGACGCCCTGCGAGGTGCTGCGCTAGCAGTGCTCGGAGGCCTACTTCCTCCACCCGACCTTGAGGGGATCTTCGTCGTCTTCGTCGCGCCGAGTTCTCCGCGACCTAGAGGCTGGCTACGTCGTCTTCGTCGTCAACGCTTGTGCGGGAGCGTAATCCCCGCTATTCGGTCTACGAGGGTATGTATTCCGATCTCCACCGTACTTCTATATCTGCATAGTGTAGATCTTGGCTAGTTTAAGGATATCGTTGCTAGGAATTTTTTTGTTTTCTGCACACGATCCCCTTCAGTGGTATCAGAGCCGATCTATCGTAGATATAGCTGTACGCTGTTAGAACCCGTGTTCTACACGGGGGCACCGTTCCTGTTATTTTCTACCCTCTAGCGTGCACTTGTTATTCCAGCGGCATCGAGTTGATGAAGCGGCCCAGACCGACTTTACGCGTACGCTTACGCGAGACTGGTTCCACTACTGACATACGGCTCGTACCGTATCTGTGGCTGGCGGGTGCCTGTTTTTCTCTCTTTAGTTGGCTTTGCATTTTCAACGGAGGGCCCGAAAGGGATGCTTAAACATGCAATTATTGGATCGTTGTTGTGGTCATAAGGTTCGTAGGTATGAAGCGGTTCTATTTACGAAAGCCCCGAGCCACGTAAAATATGCAAAAGATAAAGTAGAAGCGTCTAACTTTATTTTGCAGGGGCTATGTGCTATGGTCAAGGTAGGTTTATTAAATTGTTTATAAACTGCGGGCGCCAAGAAGACCATGGCGCAATGGACTATATCACATTGCATTACATTTGATGTTTTGTGTGCATCTTATATTGTGTGATTGTATATATAGTTTATATTAGTTACACGGCGGTAGTTATATAAGATGATCCCTTCAAAATACCACTAGTGTTCTCCCTCCAACGCGCACCACCAAGAAAGTTCTACGTTATGAGGCAGGCCGTGATGATCGGGTGTCAGACATCTCGTCGTTCGCATACAGTGGGTGTAAGCCATGTTGCACAAGCGTCAGCGTGGAGGTCTTTGGTGGCGAGCCTAGCATATTCAGAAATATGGCCTCGGAACAGGGAGACCGAAAGGTCGAGCACGAGTCACAAAATTGGTGTGGCGGAGTTTTGTCTACTCTTGAAGTTGTGCCGCCGGCTCTGATGATGAGGGGTGGTGCAATGGATGGGGGTCGTGTAATCGCTTAAACGACCAGGAGGGATGTTCGTTTGAGTGGGAGTTCGGATAGTTATTTTCTAAATTACTAGAACTCAGAATATAATGAACAGAGTCTGTTTTGCAAACCTTTGTAGATATTAACCATTGTGATAGCATCTTTCCAAATTAGGCTCGTTCCTGCGATTGAGAAACTTAAAAGATTAGGTCCAAACTTCATAGTTTTATACTTTAGCTTGAGGATACTCCTTGCTTAAACCGGTAGCTCTTTGTGATACAATACCCGCTAGGAGATAAACCCGGAGATTCCGCTAGCAAAAGATAATTTGGATTATCGGATTTTGAGCGGATGATATCATCATAGTCCAGTGTATGCTATGATCTCTGCCATAGAGAACCAACGGTGGGTACGAGTTATTGGATCGCGGACATATGATATGGTCGCTAAAACTCGGGGTACCCCTAAAGTTGTGTTGATGAAGTTTATTAGTACGTTGACTGATTGTCTTCTCAACCAAGATGGAAGAGAATACACACATTGAGGGAGCACGTGGCGGTCATACTTAATGACATATGTTCATGATTAATGAACATTGAGACGCCTCGCTCAGCTCAATTACTGGATGACAAACATCGTTGCCAAGTGCAAATCCTCTGTCATAGACTATGTCATGCAAGGGGAATCGTTCACCTTCATGGTTCTTGATTACGGTGGAAGTATCAAGAAGATGAAACAGATCGCCGGAAGTCATCAATGATGATGGTGTATATATGATAGACATGTTATGAATGTTTTAGCTAAGCAAGTACTCGCAGTAGTGACTAAGTTTTGAACTTGTCATGTTTTGTGAAAACCAGGTTCACTGCTTCAGTAGCTTGAAAGGATGAGGCGACATTGCGTGTTGATAATGGCAATCAAGTTGTTGTGATGGCCATAGACACTCTCCCTCTAGATCTACCATTTGGGTAAATTCTTTATGATCGCCTGTTAGTATGATCGTTACAAGTGTGTCTCCTCTAGCGAGACACTTGTTCATACATGATAGTGACAAATTGGTGTCCTATATTTATGAAGTAATGATCATATGCCGATTTGAATTTATATGGTAGAAGCTCCCACATTCATAATATTAATGCCAAAGGATACAAACTTAATAAAGACACCACATATGTGTGGCACTACCGTTTAGTCATGTCAATGTTATATGCATTAGCTCCACACTGGATGGACCTACAAGTCCTAAGATTTGATCTTTTGACACTTGCAAAATAACCGTGACACCGTTTTCGGAAAACGGGCATATAACTTATTGATAGTCATACATGGAGATGTATGTGGTTCAATAAAGTAATTGACGGGTAGTGGAGACCTTTATTTCGTGAACTTCACTGAACGTTTTGAGTATAGCTTGTTGAGAATCATGCATATGGGTGTATGTGAATCAATGAAGTACTTTAACGTGTAGTGGAAGTATTTATTTCATAGACTTCATGAACATTCGAATAGATATATGGATATCCACTCGGGGAATGTTGGCCTGGAAATTTTGATTCAATCAAACAAGTCCAGAATGAAGTAGGAAATAAACTTAACAAGAAAATCAAATTCCCGCGATGCATACCGAGGAATAAAGATTTGAGTTAGTTGGCACATCATTGGAAGACTTGTGAGAAGAGTTCCACAAATTACGTCGCATGGAACACCATAGTGTTATGGTGTGTTAGGACGTCGTAATTGCACCCTATCGGATAGTGTGTGGTAAATAAATCTCTTACCGAATTATTGTGATCATTAGAGTCATATGGTAGAAACGTAAACACTCACGTTAGCAAATAGGGAAACCATTTGAATCCATGGAGACAATACCATAAGAGTGATGGCATGGCTTTTGAGCCTGGATTGTCGTTTCAGCAATTTAGTGTTTCGATGTAATCGAACCTAAAATGGATTAATCTTTGTAGTATACCCTACCTACAGAGTTAGTTGGGTACATGTCTCACGACATAGGCAATTTTTTTGCCGGGATATACCTTGCGAAAGATATAGTTTCTTGTCCGAGGGTATAAGTGAGAAAGAAAGTAGAGCAAGACGAAGTTGGTGAACTTCTTCTCCAGACATCACAGTGGCGCAACCGAAAGTGTGTTCGGTGTCAGGCTCCACAGCTTGAAAAAGCTGATGATTCAAGATCATGATGTTCTGAGCTCATACTAAGAGCGTAGGCATACGAGGTTGTGTTCCACACTGTGTGTTACGACAATCTTGCTATGAAGGTCATATTAATGGAGTATGATAGACCTACGAACTACGAAGAAGAGATGGTGAACCTAAGTCCGAGAAATGGCTGTGAGTCATTTATGATCCGAAATAAAATCCATATACGATTACCAGGAAATGATTTGAGAGATATTCTTGATGGCATCTAGGATGTTGATAGTATATGGAGTTTTATGAGAGAGTAGATATTGAGCAGATTTGATTTGTCGTGAAACAGTTCCGACAGACCACGTGAGACTTTGTCTCAAGTGGCGAAGCCTAAATCTATTATGGGTCGTTTAGCAATTACTATAATTTCGAATGAGAAATTGATAGATGGATGAGAAAACCATGGTTCTTAATAGTGTAATTAAGAATGGTTTGTAATCCTGAGGATGCTAAACATGTGTGCAAACTTCGGTTGTCCATTCATGGGCAGAAGCAAGCATATCGGAGCTGGAATCTTCACTTTGATAATGTGATCAAAGGATTTTGGAGATGTCCAAAATAGTTGAAGAAACCTACATTTGCAGAGAAGTGAGTGGGAGCAAAGTAGCTTTCATTGATCTTGTATGCGGAAGGCATATTTGAGTGGGAGCTAAGTAGCTTTTCCTTGATCTTATATGCGGAAGGCATATTTGAGTGGGAGCAAGGTGTCATTCGTGATTTGGTATGTAACAACATATTGAATGACACAGATCCTCTAGTAGAGTGTAAAGGATTATTTAAGTGATTAAATTTTCTATGAAATGAAGTTAGGAGTATTAGGCATCCGATTTATAATTGTATAGATCGTAAGGGGCTTAATAACATTATGTCGGAATATTTCCTTTGTCAAGATTCTGAAGTGTTTCAGAATAGGACAAGCAAAGAAAGAGGTTCTTGCTTGTATGACTAGGTAAAATATTAAGTTTATCTTGGCATTTTCAGTTATAGCAAATGATGTTCGACATTATCTATGTATCAGTCATAGATGCTATCAGACTGAAAGCTCGACTTAGTGTGACCCGAGTTCTTGGTTAAAGAACAGGTTCTAGAGTGATCCTTGTGTGGATCAATGAACAAACGTTAAGTTTATTCTTCAGTGTCTATGAGAACTGAAGATAGGTTTTCTAGTAACGGGTAAGAGTGGAATGGCAACTTGCCGTAAAGCGGTTACGATGATGCAAGTTATTACACTGACCCATACGACTAGAAATCTCATATAGGAGATGTCATTTATTTTGAAGAAAGACATGGTTAGTTTGCGAAGTCGCATATGAATGCACTGTCGCATAATCTACATAGGTATATAAATATATCGCGACTTTAGAAGTAGCAAGTGTGATTGGACTGAGCAATTTTCCGAGCGTAGGTGGTCCCTTAATAGATCTTTCAGACTTTTAAGGCGCATGCTACGCGAATGCTCGAGTCTCACTCCATCCACTGGGATATATTTCACCGTCATCGTAAGATACGGGATGATGTCAAACTAGGTGACATAGAAGTGTTGCAAAGCACATATAGGTCTCAATGTGTGTGATCTGTTGACTGTATTCCTCTTCCACGAGGCGGGCAGGCACCAAGATGATATGGGTGTTGAGCTTTTACCAGGTTGTAAACTAGATTAAGTGTTACTCTAGTGCAAGTGGGAGACTGAAGGGAATATGCCCTAGAGGCACTTAAAACATAGTTTATTGGCAATATCCCAATCGTTCATTATATGTTTCACACCATGCTATAACTGTATTAAGCGAAAACATTAATACAGGTGTGGTAGATAAACAACCAGGTCCCTAGTAGCCTCTACTAAGACTAGTTTCGTTGCGCGATTGATGATCGAGGTTTTCCGATCATAGGGCATGGCGCCGGTCGGCAATGGAAGTCATATCGTTAGGTGTAACGATGTGATGTACATACCCAGTATTTGTGGGACATAGTCATTACGCCTTAAGACCGTGAGATCAACTCTTATTGTTATCCCTGGAAGATACTTTGATCGCACCAAACGTCATATCTTATCTAGTGTGACAATAACGGTGATACTTTTGGGTATCGGAAAGGGGTAGTTGAGACGAGGGGTCAATAGCGGGATTTGTCAGTCCGCATAGCCGGATAGATACTCTAGGGCCCACTCGGTGAGATTATGTCAAATGAGTTTGCAAACATGTGACTAGGTCACCAGCTGACATAATATCATAGACGAGTAGAAGATAGCGATGTCGGTAACGAGATCATGCTAGGTATGGAGATATCTGAGAATGATGCTCGGACACGCTAAGTATCGCCATGACAAAGGGTTTAAGACTATACGTCCAGGTTTGATAGATGAAAGTCATTCGTTATATCACAGAGATTAATTCATGGGGTCCAGGCCTACGAGTTAGTCGTCGATCATAGAGGAGTCTTGATCGTACCTGTTATTATATCGAACCGCTAGGGTAACACACTTAAGGGGTTTCGACAAGACAACCAGAAAGGAAAGAGATCACCGGGAACGTCCCGGGAGGGGTCCGATGGAGACCGGGCAGCGACGAAAGAGTTTTCGGAGCTAGGATAAATTATATTTATTATGTTTGATATTAATTAGTGTAATTAATATGCAAATATCATTTTATATATTTATTTTCGAATTTATTTAGGCTGATTTCACTAAATGGGCCTTCTGGTCGAAACAAGGCCCATGGGGGGGAAAACCCTCAAGGGAATTTTGTGGGGGAGGCTTGGCCGGCCTAGGTGGGCCAAATGGGGCCCACCTAGGGCCGACGCACCATCCCTAGCCGCACCATGGCTGTGGGATAGTCCCACATTGCCTGGCTAGGGAGGTTGGCTCCCCCCGGGAGCCTATATAAGAAGGGGCACCCCTGACCTTTTAATTCACCAATCAATTCCCAACTTCTCTCTCGATCTCGTGGTTCACTTGTCGGAACCGCGCCGAGTAGAGGAGAGGGATCTCTTCCACCATAGCCCGCTGCCGCGCTGCTGGTGTTCCGGTCCAAGTCTTCCGCTGCTCGTCCTAGACTGGAGCTTCGGAGGCCGTCGTCTCCACCGTATGTGTGTGACGCCCTGCGAGGTGCTGTGCTAGCAGTGCTCGGAGGCCTACTTCCTCCACCCGACCTTGAGGTCATCTTCGTCGTCTTTGTCGCGCCGAGTTCTCCGCGACCTAGAGGTCGGCTACGTCGTCTTCGTCGTCAACGCTTGTGCGGGAGCGTAATCCCCGCTATTCGGTCTACGAGGGTATGTATTCCGATCTCCGCCGTACTTCTATATCTGCATAGTGTAGATCTTGGCTAGTTTAAGGATATCGTTGCTAGGAATTTTTTTGTTTTCTGCACACGATCCCCTTCACTTTTAAGACCCATGCTACGCGAATGCTCGAGTCTCACTCCATCCACTAGGATATATTTCACCGTCATCGTAAGATACGGGATGATGTCAAACTAGATGACATAGAAGTGTTGCAAAGCACATATAGGTCTCAATGTGTGAGATCTATTGACTGTATTCCTCTTCCACGAGGCGAGCAGGCACCAAGATGCTATGGGTGTTGAGCTTTTACCAAGTTGTAAACTAGATTAAGTGTTACTCTAGTGCAAGTGGGATACTGAAGGGAATATGCCCTAGAGGCACTTAATAAACCTAGTTTATTGGCAAGATCCTAATTGTTTATTATATGTTTTACACCATGCTATAACTGTATTAAGCGAAAACATTAATACAGGTGAGGTAGATAAAACAACCAGGTCCCTAGTAGCCTCTACTAAGACTAGGTTCATTGCGCGATTGATGATCGAGGTTTTCCGATCATAGGGCATGGCGCTGGTCGGCAATGGAAGTCATATCGTTAGGTGTAACGATGTGATGGACATACCCAGTATTTATAGGACATAGTCATTATGCCTTAAGACCGTGAGATCAACTCTTATTGTTATCCCTGGAAGATACTTTGATCGCACCAAACGTCATATCTTATATAGTGTGACAATAACGGTGATACTTTTGGGTATCGGAAGGGGGTAGTTGAGACGAGGGGTCAACAACGGGATTTGTCAGTCCGCATAGCCGGATAGATACTCTAGGGCCCACTCGGTGAGATTATGTCAAATGAGTTTGCAAACATGTGACTAGGTCACCAGCTGACATAATATCATAGACGAGTAGAAGATAGCGATGTCGGTAACAAGATCATGCTAGGTATGGAGATATCTGAGAATGATGCTCGGACACGGACACGCTAAGTATCGCCATGACAAAGGGTTTAAGACTATACGTCCAGGTTTGATAGATGAAAGTCATTCGTTATATCACATGGATTAATTCATTGGTCCAGGCCTACGAGTTAGTCGTTGATCATAGAGGAGTCTTGATCATACTTGTTATTATATCGAACCGCTAGGGTAACACACCTAAGGGGTTTCGACAAGACAACCGGAAAGGAAAGAGATCACCGGGAACATCCCGGGAATGGTCTGATGGAGATCGGGCAGCGACGAAATAGTTTTCGGAGCTAGAATAAATTATATATAATATGTTTAATATTAATTAGTGTAATTAATGATTAAATATGATTTTATATATTTATTTTCGAATTTTTAAAGGCTGGTTTTCCTAAATGGGATTTCTGGTGGAAAGAAGGCCCATGAGGGGGGGAAAGTCCCCCCAGGGCTTTGGATTGAGCGAGGGCCGGCCTAGGTGGGCCAAATGGGGCCCACCTAGGGCCGGCGCACCTATCTTGGCCGCACGAGGCATGTGGGATAGTCCCACATTGCCTGGCTGGCAAGGTTGGCTCCCTCTGGGAGCCTATATAAGAAGGGGCACCCCTGGCCTTTTAATTCACCAATTAATTCTCTTATTTCTCCTCGATCTCGTGATTCCCTTTGTCGGAGTTACGCCGATGAGGATGAGGGGATCTCTTCCACCATAGCCCGCTGCCGCGCTGCTGGTGTTCCGGTCCAAGTCTTCCGCTGCTCGTCCTGGACTGGAACTTCGGAGGCCGTCGTCTCCACCGTATGTGTGTAACGCCCTGCGAGGTGCTGCGCTAGCGGTACTCGGAGGCCTACTTCCTCCACCCGACCTCAAGGTCATCTTCGTCGTCTTCATCGCGCCGAGTTCTTCGTGACCTAGAGGTCGGCTACGTCGTCTTCGTCGTCAACGCTTGTGCGGGAGCGTAATCCCCGCTATTCGGTCTACGAGGGTATGTATTCCGATCTCCGCCGTACTAATATATCTGCATAGTGTAGATCTTGGCTAGTTTAAGGATACCGTTGCTAGGAATTTTTTTGTTTTCTGCACACGATCCCCCTTCAGCCATTGCCAATGGGCTCTGGCTTGATCAATTATGTTGCATGGACTCTCTCCGGCTTGACAAGCAGATGTAGAGGGTGTTAGGTGGAACAGGTCAAGCAAGAGTGGGAGGGAAAATGCTTCTGAAAGATCTCGTCTCATTCTTCTCCTTTTCCTTATCACTATAAGTGTTTAAAGGATAGTTTGGGTTGAATGGGTACAATGGTGAACGTGCACAACCTCTGAAGAGTGTAAAACTAAGTACTTAGCCATGTCCCCGGTACGGACAATTTTGAGCAGCTGATCACGAACGTCAACGGAGGATTCCACCATTCCAACTTCAAAATTAAAACTTGATGGGTGAACAAGGGTAGAATGAGATCGTGGTTGTCATAGCACGAATGTCTTGAATAGAAGAAAAGTGTTTTCCAAAGAATTAGGAAAAATGGCTTTATGCAAAATAGCCTTGAACTCCACCAGCCAAATGCATATAGGTTATTAGAGTTATTCCACTAAGTTTCCACCATAGTGTCACTTTCCAGACTCCATTTTTAATGGAATCTGACCCACGATGTTGCAATATTTTTCTTATTGCAGATTGTTCAGATGACGAGTGAGGTTTCGTTTAAAGGTTCCGAGTCTACAACCAACATGGTTTTGCCTGTGGCAACATAAATGTGATGGATACTCACTGCTATTGTATTTCCGCTGTTTACTCTTTCAGTGCTAGTTTTATGCTATGCAACTTGTATTGAATATTTTGTAAGTCTGGATCATCGATGTAATAAAATTGATACTTTGTTGATGTATTACATCGTAAACTGTGTGTGCAAACGAATCGATCCTGGGATTTGCACTATACACAGGTATCTGCCTTATTTAAAGTGCAGGTACGCTACATGGTATTGTGCCGTTTAAAATACCTATGAAAATTGTTAAACATGTTACGAATAACCGCTATGTTGGGGATGGGACTGTCAATCCCGGTGATCATTTGCTGTATTTACATGAATTATGCGAGTTGTTCAAGTGTGCAGGTATTACGATGGACGAAGTAAGGAAGAAATTATTCTCCATATCACTTGGTGGGAGAGTTGCGCATTGGTATAAACTGCTGAAGAACGGAGATTCTTTTGGATGGGAGGAAATTGTACCTCTCTTTTATTCTAAATTTTATGCTCCAAGTGAAATTCATCAAGATCAGAATTCTATATATAACTTCTGGCCTCATGATGGAGAGAGTATTGCCCAAGCGTGGGGGAGATTGAAGGCATTAATGCTCAAATGTCCCATTCATGAGCTTCCTGGTAATATTATTGTTGATAACTTCTATGCAAGACTCTTGTTTGAAGATAAAACATTATTGGATACTTCATGTGCTGGATCATTCACTCGTAATAAGAAAGAGTTTAAATGGGATCTTCTTGATCGTATTGAAGAAAATACTGAAGCATGGGAGAACGACAAAGGTAGGGAGTCAAGAATAAAATATGACTTTGAATGCATTAAGACTTTTATGTGCACTGATTTATTTCGAAATATGAATAATGCTTATGATCTTGATTCTCAAGTTGTTGCAAATTATTATAAAACCTTTGCAGATTATTTTGGTTTGCCCAAGAAGGGGTTTGAAAAATATCAGGAACCTTATAAAGATAAATCTTTTGTTCCTTTAGCTAAAAGCATTGAAGTTAATATTGTTGATCATATCATTCCTGAGCCTTATGTTGATAAAATTCCTTTTCCTGTTAAAGTGAAAGAACATTCTCTTATGGCTAGTGTGGTTAATAAAAGTGATAAGAAAGCTAATGAACCTGATGAACAAATTAAAGTTGAACCTTATGTGTCTATAGTTAAAGAACTTGTTTATGAAAATGTGGGAGAAGAATATATTATATTTTGTGATGATGCTTCTAATGTTGTCTCTCATCCTGCAAAGCCAAGAAAAGCTAGTGTTCATGTGTTATCTATTAAAATTGGTGATCATTGTTATTATGGTTTATGTGATATTGGTGCAAGTTCAAGTGCTATTCCTTATGAGCTTTACAAAGAGATTATGCATGAAATTGGTCCTAGCCAACTTGAAGATATTGATGTTGTTATTCAACTTGCTAATAGAGAAACTATCTCGCCCATTGGTATTGTTTGTGATGTTGAAGTTCTATGTGGTAAGACTAAATATCCCACTGATTTTCTTGTACTTGGTTCTACTGCTAGTAAGACTTGTCCTATCATTTTTGGTAGACCTTTTCTGAATACTTGTGGAGCTGTTATAGATTGTAGGAAAGAGAAAATCCTTACTAAATTTGCTGGTGATTCATATGAATTCAATTTTTTGAAATTTGCAAAAACCCTATATAAACCCGAATTTCCTTATGAAGATTTTCGAGTAGAACAACTTGCTTCTATTTCCCTTGCTCCTAGTAATTATATTCAGCAATTTATGGAAGATCATGAAGATGAAACTTTTATGGAAGAAAGAAATGAACTTGAGGACATATTCCTCCATCAACCTATTCTTAAACATAATTTAAAAGTGGAAGATTTGGGTAAAACAATTCCACCTAAAGAGGATCCTGTCTTTGATTTAAACCTTTGCCTGATAATCTTAAGTATGCTCATCTTGATGATTAAAATATATCCTGTTATTATTAGTGCTAACCTTTCAGGTAAAGAAGAAGAAAGATTATTGGAAATATTGAAGAAACACCGTGGAGCTATGGGTTATACGTTGGATGATTTGGATAGGATTTCTCCTACTATATGTCAACATTCTATTAATATGGAGCTCGATGCGAAGCCAGTCGTTGAACATCAACGCCGTTTAATACCTAAGATGAAGGAAGTGGTAAGAAATAAGGTATTAAAACTTCTTGATGCTGGTATCATTTATCCTATTGCTGATAGTAGATGGGTTAGTCCAGTGCACTGTGTCCCTAAGAAGGGTGGAATTACTGTTGTACCTAATGATCATGATGAACTTATTCCTCAAAGAGTAGTTGTTGGTTATAGAATGTGCATTGATTTTAGAAAGGTTAATAAAGTTACTAAGAAAGATCATTATCCGTTACCCTTTATTGATCAAATCTTGGAGAGGCTAGCCAATAAAACTCATTTTTGCTTTCTTGATGGTTATTCTGGTTTCTCTCATATTGCTGTTAAAACTCAAGATCAAGAGAAAACCACATTTACTTGTCCCTATGGTACTTATGCTTATAGACGCATGCCTTTTGGTTTATGTAATGCTTCTGCTACTTTTCAAAGATGTATGTCTGCTATCTTTCATGGCTTTTGTGAAGAAATTGTGGAGGTGTTCATTGACGATTTCTCCGTCTATGGTACTTATTTTGATAATTGCTTGCACAATCTTGATAAGGTTTTGCAGAGATGTGAAGAAACCAATCTTGTTCTTAATTGGGAGAAATGCCACTTTATGGTTAATGAAGGGATTGTTCTTGGACATAAAATTTCTGAAAGAGGTATTGAAGTTGATAGAGATAAAGTGGAGGCAATTGAGAAAATGCCTTGCCCCCGAGATGTTAAAGGTATTCGTAGTATTCTTGGTCATGCTGGTTTCTATAGAAGGTTTATCAAAGAATTTGCCAAGGTATCAAAGCCTTTTACTAATCTATTGCAAAAAGTATACCATTTGTTTTTGATGATGATTTTAAGGAACCTTTTGAAACTCTTAAGAAAGCTTTAATAACTGCTCCTACTGTCAACCACCTAATTGAAATTTACCATTTGAAATTATGTGTGATGCTAGTGATTTTGCTGTTGGTCTTGTTCTTGGACAAAGAATATATAAGAATTAAATGTTATTCATTATGCTAGTAAGACTCTTGATTCTGCTCAAAAGAATTATGCTACAACGGAAAAAGAATTTCTAGTTGTTGTGTTTGCTTGTGATAAATTTAGACAATACATTGTTGATTCTAAAGTTAGTATTCATACTAATCATGCTGCAATTAGATACCTTATGGAAAAGAAAGATGTAAAGCGTAGGCTTATTAGATGGGTATTACTATTGCAAGAATTCGATTTACACATTGTAGATAGGAAAGGTGCTGATAATCCTGTTGCTGATAATTTGTCTAGATTGGAAAACATTGCTTATGATCCTATACCTGTTAATGATAGTTTTCCAAATGAACAATCAGCTGCAATAAGGGTGAGTTCACGAGATAGTCCTTGGTATGCAGATTATGCTAACTTTATTGTTTCGAAGTATTTGCCTCCAACCTTTTCAGCTCAGCAAAGAAGAAAATTCTTTTATGACTTGAGGCATTATTTCTGGGATGACCCACACTTATATAAAAGAAGGAGTTGATGGTATTATGCGAAGATGTGTTCCAGTGTATGAACAAAAAGAGATATTGAGAAAGTGCCATAGTAGCGCTTATGGAGGACATCACGCTGGAGATGGAACATCACAAAAGGTTTTACAGTCAGGTTTTTATTGGCCTACTCTCTTTAAAGATGCAAGAAAGTTTATTTTATCTTGTGATGATGTCAAAGAGTTGAAAATATCTCTAGACGTAATGAAATGCCTATGAATTATTCTCTTGTTATTGAACCGTTTGATTGTTGGGGATTTGACTTTATGGGTCCTTTCCCTTCTTTAGAAGGTAATACACATATACTTGTTGCTGTTGATTATGTTACTAAATGGGTAGAAGCTATTCCTACTTAAAGTGCTGATGGTGAAACGCCATTAAATATGCTTCAAGAAATTATTTTCCCAAGGTTTGGTGTTCCTAGATATCTTATGACTGATGGAGGTTCTCATTTTATTCATGGTGGGTTTAGAAAAGTTCTTGCTAAATATGGTGTTAATCATATAATTGCTCCAGCTTATCATTCTCAAACTAGTGGGCAAGTAGAATTATCAAACAGAGAAATTAAATCTATCTTGCAAAAGACTGTTAATAGGACGAGGAAGAATTGGGCTACAAATTAAATGATGCATTGTGGGCTTATAGAACTGCTTATAAAAATCCCATGGTTATGTCTCCTTATAAAATGGTTTATGGAAAAGCATGTCACTTGCCTTTAGAATTAGAACACAAAGCTTATTGGGCAGTGAGAGAACTAAATAGAGATTTTAAACTTGCTGGTGAGAAAATATTACTTAATTTGAGTTCTTTAGATGAATGGAGAAGTGAAGCTTATGAAAATGCTAAACTCTTTAAAGAAAAAGTTAAAAGATGGCATGATAAGAGAATCCTCAAGATAGAATTTCATGTTGGTGAGAAAGTTCTCTTGTATAGTTCTCGTCTTAGATTCTTTGCAGGGAAATTACTCTCCAAGTGGGAAGGACCATATGTTATTGTGGTGGTGTTTCGTTCGGGTGCGATAAAAATTGCTCCGCTCAAGGATGATTCTGCACAAGTGGTAAATGGACAAAGAATCAAGCATTACATTTCTGGAGATTCTTATAATGAAGATGTTGATGTTATTCAAGCAATTTCTCTGGAGAATTACATTAAAGAAAATATTTCTGAGTTCACAGAACCTGATTTGGAAAAGGTATATTTTCAGTAAGAAAAAGTCTGCGAATTTAATATTTGGAAAACTGTGATTTATTTTTGGAAAATATGGAAAAATATGAGACAAAAACGAACAGGACACGAGGTCCGAGGCGACGTCACACCTCGTGGCACGGGCCCCTTCCTGGCTGCGCTAGCAGGCGATGTGGCGGCCACAGAGCTCCTCTCCTACTCGGTTTCGTATTGTTGGCTTCCTTTCATTTTGTAAATTTTTGCTATATAATCACCCGAGACCCATGAGGTCCGTATATTGTGTTCTTGACGTGTTCTTGTTTCGAGTTGTTTCTGCCAGATTTTTAGCTGTGGACCTAGAGCCATCATGTCTTCACCCGAGCCCTCCAAGGACAGTTTCAATGCAAACGTCGTCAACCCGTACATGAACGAGTTGAAGATGCATCCCAAAGAGTTGTCTCTCAAGCAAGGGAAGTTGCAAGTTGAAGATGTTCAATGGAGGATAGGATGAAGAGACTGGAGCAAGAAGTTTTCAAGTACAAGAAGTGGCGGAGCATGAGGTGGACATTGTTCACTGGATCGTCTCTGAACTTATGACCAAGCATAAAGAGGAGACTTCGAAGCACTGGGAGGACATCCTCTCACTCCACAAGACCACCAACGCTCTTCAGGCGCAACTCTATGATGTTCAGAATCAGAATTGTGAGTATGAAACCATGTTTAAACGCATTAGTGCTTCTGCGAGTTTCAGGATCATCGAGACCCAGGCATCGTTTGTTGATGGAGAACCATTACCTTGGAAGCTGGATCAAGAGGACTCATCTCCATCCCCACCGAAGGAGTAATTCATCATCGGTATTGGCATCTCCCTTAGCTTGTTCCAAGCTTGGGGGAAGTACCGTGGTATCACCATTATCTTTCATCTTTTACTTTTCAGTAGTGTCATATCATGAGTAGGGAAGTTATCTTATATTATGGTTTGCAATGTGGAAGTATTTCTCTTTTAGTTGGTTATCTATGTATCCCTTGGTGTGAGTTGCCGTTATGGAATATTAATGGAAGTGTTATCATTATTTTCTGCACACTTTATTTTAGGTTGCAACTTTTATCATGTATGATTGATATTGTCATTTAGTATTGGTGATCACTTTGGGAACATATAGTAAATCTTTTGCCTTTGGCAAACTTAGCATTGGTCCGTAGCTACAACACTTTGAGACTTAAGAGGAAAAAGAACTACATGTAGAATAGGGGATGGCAACTCAGCATTCATTGATCTTTCTCACTTGTCTATGACAAGCTTAGTATTCACAACTTAAAATTGTGTGTGCTTTCAAGTAAGAATTGCATGATTGTCTTTTACTACATGTATGTTTGTTTGTATCCTTCAACTCTTATGCTTGCTACCCAACCTTGCAAGCCAAAGACCTGTATCGAGAGGGAATGATTCTCATACATCCAAACCTTGAACCAAAACCCTTGCCATCTGTGTCCACTATATCTACTTACTGTGTGGTCTTTTGCGCCACTCTAAGTAAATACTTCTTGTGCTATCTTTATTCAAAATTACTATCCCTTATCTGTGTCAATGTTCACTAGCTCATGAGGAAATAACAGTTGGGTTTGTTATCTTCTGTACTAATTAAGTAACCCATGACTTGCATGCTACATCTGCTCGTCATTAATATTGCAAAGGGGTGGTCAGACCACTATAATATCAAAGGTTGAGTTTTTCAAAAATATAGGCACTCCTCCATGGTTTGAGATTGACTGGTGGGCACCCGTGAATTCGGCTAGCCATGGTTATGTTAGAAAGGTGGGGAGGAGTGTCATGGCTGTGAAAGTAAAGAGAAAAAGAAGATGAATATGATAAAGACTTGTTTAAAAAAATAATCGGAACCACCCGTAACTTGCTTAGTATGCAAGATAACAAGAACTCTGTTACGAATCGTTGACAACAACAAACACCGCTCAAAAGCTTACTTTTATGCTCTCTATATGATTTCAAAAAGCTATAAAACAAAAAGCTCTAGCACATGCTTGTATCTCTGCTTCCCTCTATGAAGGGCCTATCTTTTACTTTATGTTTAGTCTGTAAACCTATCTCCTTCTATCTTAAGCAAGCATTTGAGTTGATTGTGATTCAACCATTAATACATTAGTATTGTTGATCATGTCTTTTATTCTTTCTTGCTTAGCACATTGTTGGTATCTAATTAATTTGATTTTTGGAGCTATCAACCTATAAAGAGGGCTGTTTTATAAACTAAGCTCAATTGCTCAATGTTCTCTCACCAAGGACTAAGTTTGCCAACACCAACTATGGTTTTCTCTGTGTACTTTACTGTGATTTACCTCTACTTGTTACAAGTTGATTATACATGAACGGAGTTAATATCTAGGATGACTTGTGCATTTAATACATGTGATGCTTCTTGTCCATATATTTTATATCGACACTTCACTCCATAAACATGTGGTCATGTTTACCGAGTTCAGCTTTCGCTTGGGGACAAGCAAGGTTTAAGCTTGGGGGGAGTTGATACGCCCATTTTGCATCACTATTTTATATCATCATTTACTGCTATTCATTGATATATATCGTATTTGGAGATGATACTTATGTTATTTCATCTATTTTGCATGATTGATGATCATTGGGGAATGGAACTCCGGGGCCTGAATTCTGCTTGAAAAAGCACCGTCAAGATACAATATTTGCGAAGACCAGAAGAACAAAGTGGCTAAATAGGAATTATTTCTGAATTATTTCACGAAGGAGCCCAAAAGGGGAGCCCGAGGTGGGGCCCAGGGGGCCCACATCACCTCCTGGGGACCAGAAGGAGCCCAAGAAAGGTTAACTTCCTGGCCGCGCGAGCAGGTGGTGAGGCCACCCTGGCCCACCACTAGGCGCACCCCTTGGCGTATTTGTTCCCCCCGAAGACCTAACAATCGCAGGTTGGACAAAAACCATCTCCGCCGCCACCACGATGCGGAGAAGACAGAAAGAGAAAAGCTCTCCGGCAGGCTGCGTTGCCACCAGGGAAATTCCCTCCCGGAGGGGGGAAATCGTCGCCATCGTCAGCGTCATCGATCTGCGCTCCATCACCATCGCCAACACCACCCTCTCCACCGCCGACGTCCGTCATCTCCATCCATCAACTCCGTTCCCGCTGTAACATCTAGGGCTAAACTTTGTGTATTTGATAGGGGAAACTCTCCCGGTGTTGATTACTCTTGTTATTGATGCTATTGAGTGAAACCGTTGAACTAGGGTTTATGTTCAGATTGTTATCCATCATTATATCACCTCTGATCATGTTCATTATGGTGTGTTGTGAGTAGTTTGTTGTGTTCTTGAGGACATGGGAGAAGTCTAGATGTTAGTAGTGAACTATGTTGATTAATATTTGATGTTTTGATATTTAAGTTGTGGTGCCATTCTTCTAGTGGTGCCATGTGAACGTCGACAAAATGACACTTCGCCTTTATGGACCTACGGGAATGCATTGTGTACTCGTATATTATTTATGGGGTTGCCGGAGTGACAGAAACCTAAACCCCCGTTGGTATTCCGATGCGCGAGGGATCGCAGGATCTCACAGTTTAAGGCTATGGTTAGATTTATCTTAATTACATTCTTATATTTGCGGATGCTTGCAAGGGGTATAATCATAAGTATGTATTAGTCCTAGGAAGGGTGGTGCATTAGCATAGGTTCACCCACACGACACTTATCTAAACACTAAAGATTATTCATCGATATGAAGCGAAAGCACTAGACAGAAATCCCGTGTGTCCTCAAGAACGTTTGGTCATCATAAGTAAACAAACCGGCTTGTCCTTTGCTCTGAAAAGGATTGGGCCACTCGCTGCAATTATAATGTCGCGCTCTATTTACTCGCACTTTATTTCTCTGTATTATCAAAGTCTACTGAAAACTTGTTTGCTAGTGTTTACAGTGAATTCTTCATCAAAACCACTTGTCAACACCTTCTGCTCCTCGTTGGGTTCGACACTCTTATTTATCGAAAGTACTGCGATACACCACCTATACTTGTGGGTCATCAAACATTTAATGAACAATTAAGATATGACAAATAAATTATCTTTATTAAGTGCCTCTAGGGCATATCTCCTTCGGTCTCCCACTTGCACTAGAGTAACACTTAATCTAGTTTACAACTTGGTAAAAGCTCAACACCCATAGCATCTTGGTGCATGCTTGTCTTGTGGAAGAGGAATACAGTCAACAAATCTCACACATTGAGAGCTATATGTGCTTTGCAACATTTCTATGTCACCTAGTTTGATATCATCCCGTATCTTACGATGACGGTGAAATATACCTAGTGGATGGAGTGAGACTCAAACCTTCGCTTAGCATGGGCCTTAAAAGTCTAAGAGATCTATTAAGGGGAACCACATATGCTCGGAAAACTGCTCAATCCAATTACACTTGCTACTTCTGAAGTTGCCATATATTTCTATACCAATGTAGATTATGCGATAGTGCATTCATATGCGACATCGCAAGCTAACCATGTCTTTCTTCAAAATAAAGGACATCTCCTATATGAGATTTCTAGTCGTATGGGTCAGCGTCACAACTTGCATCATCGTAACCGTTTTACGGCAAGTTGTCTTTTTTCACTCTTACCCTTTACCAGAAAACATATCTTCAGTTCTCACAGACACTGAAGAATATACTTAACGTGTGTTCATTGATCCACACATGGATCACTCTATAACCCGTTCTTCAACATGGAACTTGGGTCACACCAAGTCAAGCTTTCAGTCTGATAGAATCTATGTATGAGGCATAGAGAATGTCGAACATCATTTTCTATCACTAAAAATGCCAAGATAAACTTAATATTTTACCTAGTCATACAAGCAAGAACATTTTTCTTCGGTTGTTATATCTGAAACACTTCATAATCTAAACTTAAAAAATATTCCGACCTAATGTTATTAAGCCCCTTTTGATCTATACAATTATATATCGGATGCCTAATATTCCTAATTTCATTCATCGAAAATTTATTCACTTAAATAATCATTTATATTTTACTAGAGGATCTTATCATTCTCAATATGTCGTTACATATAAAATCATGAATGACACCTAGCTCCCACTCAAATATGCTTTCCACATATAAGATCAAGAAAAGCTACTTAGCTCCCACTCACTTCTTTGCAAATGCAAGTTTCTTCAACTATTTTGGACAACTCCAAAAATCCTTTGATCACATCATCAAAGTGAAGATTCCAGCTCCGATATGCTTGCTTCAGCCCATGAATGGACATATCAAGTTTGCATACATGTTTAGCATCCTCAGGATCACCAAACCATTATTCTACTAATTACAACTCTTTCTTAATGATACCATCAAGAAACATGGTTTCCTTATCCATCTATCAATTTCTCAATTTGAAATCATAGTAACTGCTAAACGACCCCGAATAGATTTAGGCTTCGCCACTTGAGACAAATCTTTGTTGTGGTCAACTTTTGAATTTGTCGGAACTGTTTCACGACAAATCGATACTTATCAGTATCTACTCTTTCATAAAATTCCATATTCTAATAACAACCTAGATGCCATCAAAAAGATCTCCCAAGTCATTACCTGGTAATCATACATGGATTTTATTTCGGATCATATATGACACACAACCATTTCTCGGACTTAGGTCTACCATCTCTTCTTGTAGTCGTAGGTCTGTCATATTCCATTAACATGACCTTCATAACAAGATTGTCGTAACACACAGTGTGTAACACAACCTCGCACGCCTTCATCCTTAGTATGAGCTCAGAGCATCCTGATCTTTTATCATCAGCTTCTTTCCAGTTGTGGAGCATGACACCGGAAACACTTTCCGGTGCGCCTACTCTGATGTCTGGAGAGAAATTTCATTAACTTCGTCTTGCTCTACTTTCTTTCCCACTTATACCCTTGGACAAAAAACTATTTCTTTTGCAAGGTATATTCCAGCAACGTTTTTGCCTATGTCGTGAGACATGTACCCAACTAATTCTATAGGTACGGCACAATACAAAGATTTATCCATTTAGGCTTTGATCACATCGAAACACTAAATTACTAAACGACAATCTAGCCTAAAAGCCATGCCATCACTTATATGGCATTGTCTTCATGGATTTTAATTGTTTCCCTATAATCTAACGTGAATGTTACGTTTCTACCATATGACTCCAATGATCACAATAATTCGATAAGAGATTTATTTAGCACACACTATCCGATAGGGTGCGATTACGACGTCCTAACATACCATAGCACTATGGTGTTCCATGCGACGTAATTTGTGGAACTCTTCTGACAGGTCTTCCAATGATATGCCAACATTATAACTCAAATCTTTATATTCTTGATCTGTATCGCAGGAATTTGATTTTCTTGTTAAATTTAATTTCCTACTTCATTCTGAGCTTGTTTGATCGAATAAAAATTTCCAGACTAACATTCCCTAAGTGGATATCCATATATATACTCGGAATATTCATGAAGTCTATGAAATAAAGACTTCCACTATTCGTCAAAGTACTTCATTGATTCACATACACCCATATGCATGATTCTCAAAACGTTATACTCAAAACGTTCAGTGAAGTTTACGAAATAAAGATCTCCACTACACGTTAATTACTTCATTGATCCACATACAACTATATGCATGATTATCAATAAGTTGTATGTCCGCTTTCCGAAAACGGTGTCTTAGTTATCTTGGAAGTGTCAAAAGATTAAATATGAGGACTTGTAGATCCATCCATATGGAGCTTATTTATTGACTATAACATTGACATGACTTAAACGGTAGTGCCACACGAATGTGGTGTCTTTATCCCTGGCCACCGCTTGCTTCCCAAGCCTTCTTGCGCCTTCTACTGCTTTCCAGAATGAGGTTGAAGTCTTATCCTTTCCTTGTACGGTCTTGGAATCGGGAGGGAGCCGGGGCTCGCACCTCCCGGGGTCTTCTCTTCGCACCGCGGTGCAGGGGACCCGGGGGCTCTGCGAACCTGTCGGGGTGCCGGCGGTGATGGTGCACCCGCCAAGCCTCGCAGTGAGTCTTGGCATTGCTTGTCTTGGGGTTGGGCCCACAGGCGGTGGACCCACTTGGGCAGAACTAGGGGAACCTCGTGTTCCACTGCTGCGAAAGTATGGAACAAAAGCTTGTCCAAGCCTTAGGCAATTTCTCATCTTCATCTTGATTAAAACTTTAGATTCTTAACAAAGCATCATGTTGAGCACTAGCAGGAAAATTTTTCTGAAAGAAAGCATCAAGAAAATCCTTGGGACTAGTGATGGAACCAGGAGAAAGATTATTATACCAGGTTTTAGCTTCTCCCTTTAATGAGAAAGGGAATATTTAGCAACAAAGTAAGTGCGTCTTTTTACGTCCTCGGAAAATATTCCACTTAAATCATACGTTACATTCATGTGTTCTACAGACTTTCATTTTCAGTTCCACATAAAGGTTCTCTTTCAACAATAGCTATATGAGCCAAATCAAGAGAGAAATCATAATCTTTATCGTTAATGTTTATGAGAGATGTAGAAAATTTAGCATTAGGAGATAATTTATATTTAACAACACATTTTTCAAGAAGGTTTTTCATAGCACAAGCAACTTTAGTAGCATTAATTTCTTCAATAAAATCATCATCAAGCTCCACATACATGTCATCACGATCATCATAAGCATTACGCGTAACTTCGGGTGAATTAACATGTGTTTCAGCATTTTCATCAGGAATTTCAGCATTTTCAATTTGTTTAGATTTAGCAATTGTAGCATCTAAAAAGGGACCTAATGAACCCCAATTTCATCAAGAGCGGTAGAAGGATCATTATAAGTAATTTCAGATTCAGCTGTAGTAAAAGAACGTGCAGGTTGTGGTGGTGTAACAAGCTTACTCAACATAGATGGAAAACCAACAGCAGCAGCGGAGTTCAGAGTTGTACCTTTGCTTATAGTGGATGGTACGATGGGAAACTTCTTATCAGCATGTCTTCCCATGATGAATAAATTTCAGAGAACAATATCACACTCAGGTGGTCTTAGAAATAAAGCTATGCTCCCCGGCAACGGCGCCAGAAAATAGTCTTGATGACCCACAAGTATAGGGGATCGCAACAGCCTTCGAGGGAAGTAAAACCCAAATTTATTGATTCGACATAAGGGGAGACAAAGAATATTTATAAGCCTTAACAGATGAATTGTCAGTTCAGCTGCACATGTGAATAGACTTGCTCGAGATAGATTATCGGTAGCAACAGTTTTGTAGCAGAGACAGTAGTGAAATAACAACAACAGTAGAAATAATACCTCGATTGTGATTATAGTAGACAACATGATCAAAATACTGTAGGCATAGGGACGGATGTACGGGCGTTTCATGGATAAGATAATTCATGTAGTATCAAAGCATAGGCATTTGCAGATAAATAAGATAAATCATCCAGGTATTTATTAATCAAAAAGCATGTGTTCCAATTTAGTTGTGCGTGCTCGCAGTGAGAAACTTGCACATCATTTTTTGTCCTGCCAGCCCGTTTGCAGCGGGGCCTCTAGGGAAACTACTAGCAATTAAGGTACTCCTTTTTAAAAAGTACCGGAGCAAAGCATTAACATTCCGTGAACACATGTGATCCTAACATCACAACACATTCCCTCCGGGTGTCCCAATTATTGTCACTTTGGGGTCTTCGGTTCCGGACAATAATATGTGTATACAACTCATAGATATGATCTAAAACAATAATTATCTTCATGAAACAATAATATGTTCAGATCTGAAATCATGGCACTCGGGCCTAGGGTCATGCATTAAGCATAACAAGTTGCAACAACGACGTAAAACACCAGTAACGGATACTAGGCACCATGCCCTAATGATATTACAGCTATTACATGAACGATCTCATCCAATCCCTACCATCCCCTTAAGCCTACAACGGTGGATTACTCACACGTGGATGGGGGAAGCATGGATGGTTGGTGGAGAGGTGTTGGCGATGACGATGGCCCTGATCCCTTCGATTCCCCATCTCAGAAGGGTGCCGAAACAAAGTCTTCTGGTCCCCGAATTGAGTTTCAAGGTGGCAGCGGCGTACGAAGATGTTTCTGGGAAAAGTGTCCAGGGGGTCGGCGTTTTTAGGTCAGGAGGGCCTTATATCCGAGAGGGGGTCATGAGGAGGCGAACGAGGCGTCATAACCATGTGTTGGCGCGGCCAGGAGCTTGCCGCGCCAGCACCTGGTGTGGGGCCCATGTTGCCCCTCTCCGTTTGGTCTTCTGGCTCCAGGATTCTTCGGGAAAAATAGGGACTTCCACATGTTTTCAGGTGTTTTTCCATAAAGTTGATTTTCTGCACAAAAATAGGACACCAGGGCAAATTCTGCTGAAAACAATGTTAGTCCGTGTTAGTTGCATTCAAAACACACAAATTAGAGGTAAAACAATAGCAAAAGTGTTCGGGAAAGTAGATATGTTTTGGACGTATCACGGTTGAGGAGAAGAAGAAAATAAGAAGGAGAAAAAGGAGGAGAGAGCACGGGCTGCGTCGTCTCGCACTTCTTCCCCTCCTGTCCTGGCGTTTTCATCCGTCCAGCCCGCTGTGGTCGATAGGTACGGGTTGCCTTCTCTTCCACGGGCTACTCCGCCCTTCATTCTTGCTCATAATCAACTTTATTTTTTGTTGGCAGGACTGAGGCTCATAGCCTCAACGACTTGGAGGGTGACGAGCTATCTGTTGGGGCTCGCGGGAGCCTGGCGCGGACTGAGAGTGTTGCCGCATGATCCGGCGAACTGGGCGCCCAGCTAGAGGCGCTGCTTGACTCGGGGGACACCTCGATGGACATGGAGGTTACTCCTTGTCCTGCAGCCCCCGAGACCGCGTCTGCTCCTTTGGCCACACCGATTTGCGGGGACTTGGTGCTAGCTGAGTCGGGTCGGAACCCGACTTCTTCCTATTTGTTTCCGACCTTTAGGGCGGCTGTCCAGACGCTGGCGGAGATTCACAAGGTGACTTTCCGGTTTTACTTTTTTGTTGTTGTAGCCGTATGTAGCCCCCAAGACTCATGGTATCTTTGAAGAAGGTAGCCGGAGTCTTCATAGTTGTACTCTGGACTCTTTTCAACTTTTTTATATTTTGGTAGCCCCCGGGTTACGCTGTATGTCGATGTCGGCGTAACTGGAGTTTTTGTTGTCCCCCTTTTTTTTTGTTAATATAGGGGGGAGGTGGACTCTCTAACCCGGCCGCTGGATCCCGAATGAGAGGAGACCCGACGCCTCCCTGCTGAGATTGCGGGCAAGGGGCCTGCCGTGGAAGTGTCGTCGCCTGGTGTTGCCGACCAGGAAACGGAGGAGAGCGATGCCGCTCATGCTGCCGCAGTCAACATGCTCCGGGAGTCCTGTGTTGTCTT
This sequence comes from Poa annua, assembly GCA_026929855.1. NCBI lineage: Eukaryota > Viridiplantae > Streptophyta > Magnoliopsida > Poales > Poaceae > Poa > Poa annua. The sequence goes on from CM049427.1 coordinate 102,423,661, forward strand.
GACACGGCGCCTGAAAGAATGCGAGCAGTCGCTGGCGATTGCCACCCGGGCCGACTCCGCCAACCTGAAGGAGCTGGAGGGGAAGGCGGAGGAGGCCAGCAACCGCCTCATTGAGCTGGAGTCTCGCATTTAGGCACTCGTCACCGAATTCTTCGGTGAGATTTGGCGAGCCGTTGTTTTTCTTTTCATCTTGTGTTGTGTTTTTTCTGATCTTGCTTCGTTGTTGTAGGTGCTCCCCCGGAGAGACAGACGGCCAAGATGCAGCTCGTCCGGTTCGGCCTTCTGGTGAAGAATATCTTCACGACCTTGACCGCCATCGTGCGGGCTTTGTCGCCCTAGGATGACCCTCCGCCATGTGTTGTTGTTGGGGCCATGATGCTGGAGAACTTGTCGCAGGTTCTTCGCTGGATGCGCGCGTCCTCATGCCGGGCGGGTGTGTTGGTGGTCCTATGCATGGTCCGGGTGAGGTATCCCCAGTCCGATATACACAGGCTTACCAGCAGCTTCTCTCTTGGCCTAGACGGCAAGGCCTTTGATGTCGATGCTACAGTTGACGAACTTACCGGCTATGCTTGCCGGGTTGTACGACAACTAGATCACTCGGAGTTCATCTTCGACAGCGTCGCCTGAGGATGTCGACCAGCGGCGGCCGGACAACGAGCCTTCGAGTGCGTGCTTCTTCAAACGAGCACTTGTTCTTTCCCCGGCTACAAAAAATCTGCTGCGAGGGCGTCCGCATCTACCCGGGTCGAATCTTCTAGCGTGGAGGTGTCGGATCCGTGTGGCGAGTCGGCTGGTGCTCAGCCGACTTCGACGGAGGCTTCTGTCGTCTCGTTGACTCCGACGCCCGGATCGTAACTTCGGACCGTAGCTTTATTTCCTGTTTTGCAATTGTGTAAGGCTCATGCTCCGTTATGATTAGCTAGGGATATGTCTTGGAGCTTTATGTTAGTGAAACAGTATTTGATCGATGTCGGCATGTGGCGGTCGAATTTTTTCGTGCCTTGATCCATGTAGCACGACTTGTTTTGACTCGCTTTGCTCTTTTTTGTGCGCTTTCATCACATTGTTAATTTTTTCGCTTATAGAAGCTAGTCGAGCGTGCGACCTCGCTAAGCGTGCCTCGCATGACGTTTTTCATATCGAATGCGACTCCCTTCGTTAGTAGCCCCTGAGTTAACGGGTTTGCTACCAAGCCTGTTTTGACGGCTGCACTACTTGTGCATGTATAGCGATGGGCTGACAACTTAGAAGAAAACGAAACTAATTGTTTTTCTGCCGCATGGGCAAGGAAGTCCAGTGGTGAGTCGCGCATCATAGCGTGTTCTCTCTTTGACTACCTTTATCAATCACATGACGTGAGAGTATGAAAAATAAATACTCGAAAGCACGATGTAACGAAACGGAGCCCCCGAGTGTATCCGGGGCAGCTGGCTTTATTTCCTTGATTGATAATAGTATTAAAGGATAATACATTTATTGATTTAGCGGTACATGCTTGATGTGCCGGCTGTTTTGTTTTTGTTGCTACTGCAGCGATGCAAGCCTTTGAGAATCATTGCGCCGAGTCGGACTAAGAGATTGCCGATGACGGGGAGGCATCCTGGATTGTCTCGGCTGCCCTCCGAGTTCTTCAGGTTGTTGGCTTGTTCTGGATATACTTGTGATGAGCGTCCAGGAGGTGCAAGGCCTCTCTGCCAGCCGCGTCGATAATCCATTGGCTGATGTGAGGGAGGGCGGATGGATCTTCGGGACAAGCCTTGTTCAGGCTTGTATGATCGATGCACATCCGCCATTCCTGGTTTTTCTTGAGGACCAATCTTGAGTTATCAGGTTGGTCCGGGTACGCTTCCTCGGCGACGAGCCCGACTGCTAGGAGCCAGGCGATTCCGCTGCCGATGACTTTGTGTTCTTTGCTTGTGAAGCGTCTGAGGATTCGCCTTGCAGGGCGTGTTTTGGAGGTTGCTGTCGTGATATCGGCATAATTGATAGGAGACGGGGGTCCTCTAGCCTACGTATGGATATTGGGGAAGAAGGTTGGTGTCGTCGAGGACGGGATTGAACACGGCGAGTTTACCCAGCTTCAGATCCCGCAGCGGTGGCGAGATCCTACGTGCTGCTATAATTCACTATGAGGCAATAGCCGTGAACAGGTTACAATGGATGTGATCTCTATTGATTGTTTATCGAAGCGTGCCCTAAAGGCTTCCTGGTGGCCGGCTTATATAGGCGGCCAGACCACAGGATACAAGGCAAGTACTTGTCCGACAAGTAATCAGAGTCCCAGACCTAGCCGGCTTAGTTGCCGCCTTCCGTCTTGGGCTTGGTGGCTTGATGGGCTTCGGCCTTACGCCTTCTTGGACCGTCCGCCTACTTCCTTATACGTCAGCTATCTGGGCCACCCGGCAAGCTTCAGCCTTACCACCCTTGGTCCACCCTGGACTAGCCGGATTGATCCATGTTGGAGATACCCCTAGTTGATATATCCCCAACATTAGCCCCCAGAAAGGTTGAAGTTCTCCAGGCGCCGGCTTCTTCTTGATACTTCATCTGCCAATGTTGGCGGCTGCAGGACATGAACCATTCTGAAAATTAAAAAAGGGGGCAAGTGTGTCTTGAAGTTGGCACACGGCCGCCTTTATCCAACATGGGAAAATACGGCTAACCGATAGTTCGCAGGGATATTTGTTGACGGATATCGCCAGGCGGCTCACGACAGTTTGAAACTAGCCTAAGCGAAAATCTCGCCATGATCACAAAATCGCGGGAAAAGGGGAGGCGTGGAGATCGTGCGATCATGCGCTGCAGTGGATGTTGGACACGTGTCCGACTAAAAACACCGTTGCACAGGAAGCTACGCCCGGCTCTATAAATAGGGAGCCGAGCGGTCCATTTCGGCACCCCAGCTCCTGCACTCCTCGACCCCTTGCTCTCCCGCTCTCCCGCACCTTTCTCCGAGCGAACTCCGGCGAGCGTCCTCCTCCGGTGACCTCCGCTCACGGCGATGTCCACCGGTCAAAACATCCCCTCCGCGGCGTCCGGCGGTCCTACATCCGACACCTCGTCCGCGGCGGCGATGGGCGGCGCGGCGTCGCGTCTTGCGACGGTGGCGACGGGCAATGTCGCCGCCATCGCTTCTCACATTCCCGCCGCGCGCACGCCGGCGGCGGTCTCTTCGGCTCCTCCACCCTTAGCCGCGGCGACGGCGGCGAGATGCGCTCCGGCCGACGAGGAAGAGGAAGCGGCGGACCTCGGGTCACGCTACTGGCTTCCCTCCATCGTCGACGAGGAGACCCTCCAAGACCTGGAGGCCGTTGGCTACCTCCCAACTCGGGAGGATTGCCGGTGGAGACCCGTCTTGGGAGACGTCATCCCGGCTCCGAAAGCCAGGGAACGGGTAATCCTCACCTCCCACCTAGTTAGGGGAATGGCGCTTCCGCCTTCCGCTTTCTTTAGCGAGGTGCTAGATCATTATGGGCTCCAACCCCACAATATAGCGCCCAATAGCATTCTAGTCTTAGCCGGCTTCACAGCTCTGTTCGAGGGCTATCTAGGTATTAGGCCTAGTTTAGACTTCTTCAGATACTGTTTTCGTTGCCGGCGTCAGACCGTGCCGGACGGTGGGCTGGCAACCTGTGGCAGTGTCACTTTTAACTGCCGCCAGGACCGCCAATGGTATCCTAAGATACCATACCTTGAATCCGTCAAGGGTTGGACCTCCACAATCTTCTACTGCCAAGATATGGCAGCTCCGGGCCGTCAATTTGGCGTCCCGGACTTTGTCAACGTGCCGCCTATGCCCAGGCCATGCTGGGACGAGGCGGTGCCCAAGTTGACGGAGGAACTCCGCCTTTTCCAAAGGCGGATTGAATTCCTCACCCGGACGATGGCTCCCCCCCTGCTGGACGGGGTGGACACCGTCATCTGCTGGCTCGGCCGGCAGATTCTCCCCCTGCGGTACAACCCGCACAAAATGTGTCAGTATTCGCCTACTGCCACGGCCTCTCTCCGCGTAAGCGAAGAGAGGTTGCCGGTCGCCGACCTGGCGTTCCGGCTCCGCAGCCTCGTCAAGGCGGGGTTGGTGAAGGCGGTGGAGGGCGTGCCCATGCACACCCACGACAACCCTCCCATCGAGGTAGACATCTTGCTTCTTGCCCCTTTTTGACAGCTTCGCCGGCTAACTTGAATTCCATTAATACTTGTCTTCTTTCTCAGATCTCCGACTTGGGGGAGGATGACCTGGCTCCCGACTTCTACGAGTCGGAAGCCGGGAAGACCAAGAAGCGCAAGGCATCCGGCGCCGCTTCCCCTACGGCTATCGCCGAGAGGAAGAAACGGATCGCTACGGCTACCGAGCCGGTTCTCGTCAACCTTGACGAGAACACGGGGATTAACATCCCCCGAAGGTACTCAATTCTGCCTTTAATAGTCGACGAGCTTCTTTAATACTGGCACCCAACTGACTGTGCTTGCTGTTTATTGACAGGGAAAGGGTCGCAACTTCCCAGTTGCCGACCAGGCTCCTTTCCAGGGGTAAGCGGCCTCAAGGCAGCTCGCCTGCTACCATGCCGCCAACTCCCCAGCCCCGGGCCGGCAGCTTTATGGGCGATGCTCGTCGCCAGCCCCAGACTCCGGCTTCTGGCGCGCCGCCAAGGACCTTCTCCGCTGACCGCACACCCAAGACTCCCCTTCTTTTGGCTGAGGCTACGGCCGATGAAGCCGTCCAATCGCGTACCGCCAAGGAGGAGTTGCTGGAGGTGGCTGCCGGCCGGTCCCAGAGGGCAGCCCCGACTGCAGCAGGCGGCAAAGTTAGGGACCCTTGGTCCACCTTTAAGGAGGCCAAGGAGTCAGCCTTGACTTTTGCCAAATTCACCTCCCAGGCCTTCGCCGACTTGGAGGGCGACCTGTCTGTAAGTTTTGATAACTCTGGCATATACCTAGTCTTTCCCCCGAGCACTTAGATGGCAGGTCCAAAAATATTGGCTGCCGGCTTAGTGGTTATTCGACAATATGTTTTATGCCTTTGCTTTTTCCTGTAGGGCCTCTTGTCCGCCAACGTTGAGCTTATCTCCTCCCGATTCGAGATAAACCAGCGGTGCCGCGATCTGAAGAAGGATTGCGAGGCCAAGGACCTGCGGATTGCCGAGTTGGAGGCGGCCCGCAAAAAAGATGAAGGTAGAGTTGATCTTTTTTGCTTTCAGCCATCTTTTCAACTTATGTTGCCGTCAATCGTTTAGTTAGCGAATCCATATTTGTAGAACTGCTAGACCACGCCCAGGATATACTGAAGGTGTCCACTGATGGCGGCCGCCAACTTGGCGATGAAGGAGGAGCACCAGAAGGAGATGGAGGCCCAGCAGCTGAAATTTGCGCAGGAATCTAGCCACCTTACTGGTGAGCTGGATAGCCTGCGCAAAAAGTTGGCGGAGGCGGAGAAGACGGCTGCCGAGGAAATCTCCAAGCAGACTTCTCGCGCCCAAATTGATGAGGACGCGTTGGAGGCTCATATGATTGAGCTGTCCGCTTTCCATAACTCGGCCCTTGGTAATTTCTCACTCCTTATTTGATTTTGCCATTTTGCTTAGCCTGAGCCAAACTGATGGTTTCATGTTTGATACAGTTCCCGCCGGTTTAGGCGACGACAAGGTTGTCAGCCCCCGCCTGGATCGCCTTGCGCGTCTAGGCGAGCTGATCACCGAGACTTTGGCAGCGTCCAAGCGGTTTGCCGCCAAGTTCTTCATCTCCTCCGGCAGCCTGGAACCGACCGAATTCAGTGACGTGCCCAACATGTTGGAGCAGGCTACCAAGCTACACAAGAGCTTGCTGAAGTCGGCGGCGCGGGGTTGTGCCAAGACTGCGCTTGGACTATTCATGGCGCACTACCCAGAGGCAGAGATAGAAGCCGTCACCGAAGGCATGCCGTCTACATATGAAGACGGCAGCGAGGTCGAGCCGGCCGCTGTTCTGGACAGTGTTGCCGGCTACGCCACGCGTGTTGCCGACATGGTGGATACTTTGATCTTCTACCGGCGCCATCCTGTGCCTGCCGCAGGGGAAGCGGGAGCTGCCGGCACGGCCGAGGCGGAGGGGAGTGACAGTTCTGGGGCTTAAGTTGTCAGCCCCCAAGCCTGATGTAGACGCCCCCCGAGTCGTAGTTTCCTTTCCTTGCCTCCTTCTGACATGATTTGCCAGCCCCTGAAACAATGCAACTTTAACTTGTAATATTTGTATATACTTTTGTTGTTGCTCTGCTAGACGGGAAACTAGCTGACAAGTTTTATTTTGCCTTATTTATATGGCCCGCCTTAATTTTACCCTGACCTATATGTTTGACTTTTTGTATGTTGACGAACCTCAACCGGTAACTTTAGCTGAAACAACCAGGGCTAAGCCATGCGTTTAGGATCAGAAACCAAAGCCAACATGTTGGTGTCAAAGACATACTACTAGGCGAACCACATATAAGTAATCAGAGGTAAAGGAATTAGGTGGCGCAAAAAGTTTATTTTTGCTTTAGGTTGGCTCGAAAGCTGCAAGTATCTACCAGTTTGAAACTTTGCACGGAGCTAGAAAAATAGGTAATTTAGATACATAGGGGAAATATGATTGCAAGAAAAGACAAGAGATGGCATGCTTCTCAACACAGATGAGGAACCATAGACTTTTATTTCATAATCATATATAACTTATTACAATTATAAATTGCTAAGTGTAGAAAGGACGTAGCTGCTCAATATTCCAATGCCGTCTTGTTTGTTCGAACGGGTCGTCAATGCCTCTTTTGCGCTTGGTTCCCCTCCTTCCTGCCGCCTTCTTGCGCCTTTTCTTTTCCTCTTTGTCGCGGATGTCATCTAGGTAGTAGGAACCATTGAGCAACGCCTTTGTGACTATAAACGGTCCTTCCCATGGCGGGGATAGCTTGTGCAAGCCTTTTCTGTCTTGAATTAGGCGGAGAACCAGGTCACCTGTTCTGAAGCTTCGCTTCCGCACTCTCCGGCTATGATAGCGGCAGAGTTGTTGCTGGTACAAGGCGGAGCGATGTAGAGCGACGTATCTTTCTTCGTCTAGCAGGTCTAGGCTATCCTATCTTGCACCTTCTACGTCTTGCTCGATGTAGGATTGAACCCTTGGGGAATCGTATTTCATGTCGGTAGGTAGCACCGCCTCAGCGCCATATACTAAGAAGAAAGGAGTGTAGCCGGTAGACCTGTTTGGCGTTGTGCGCAAACTCCATAGTACCGACTGTAACTCATCTGCCCAAGCGCCGACTGCCCTGTGTAATGGAGCTTCGAGACGAGGCTTAAGTCCTGATAAGACTAGGCCGTTTGTACGCTCTACTTGTCCATTGGATTGAGGTTGCTGCCATTATCAGTGATAATGCTGTGTGGAACTCCAAAACGAGAGATAATTCCCCAGAGGAAATTGGCGGCTGTTCGTGCGACAAGTTTGCTGATCGGCTTAGCCTCGACCCATTTGGTGAACTTGTCGATAGCGACCAATAGGTGGGTATACCCACCACTCGCCTTCTTGAAGGGACCCACCATGTCTAAGCCCCAGACCGCGAACGGCCAGGTGATTGGAATTGTCCTGAGTTCTTGTGCCGGTAAGTGATGTTGACGAGCGTACAACTGGCAGCCTTTGCATGTTTTTACGATGTTCTCGGCGTCTTCTTTGGCGGTAAGCCAGTAGAAACCTTGGCGGAAAGCTTTGGACACGATGGACCTGCCGGAAGCTTGGTGCCCGCAGGTGCCAATATGTATGTCTTTCAGAATTTCCTGGCCTTCTTCTGGTTGTATGCACCGCTGATAGATGTCGCACGTGCTTCGCTTATATAGCTCGCCTTTTATTATCGTGAATGCCTTGGCTCGCCTTATGATCTGCCTTTTTAGCACCTCATCGTCCTCCGGCAACTTGCTGTCCATTAGAAAATCGAGATATGGGACAGTCCAATCCGGCTGTATCGAGTAGACAGCGAGACTTGCCGCTTCTACCGGTTCTTCTGCATCGGGGTCCATCAAATCGGCGCTTTTAATGGATGGCTTGTGCAAATGTTCCAGGAAAATATCTTTTGGTACCTTTTTGCGTTCTGACCCTAGTCTGGCAAGTGTGTCTGCCGCCTCGTTCTCAGCTCTTGGAATATGCCGGACTTCGTAGCCCGCGAAGTTTTTTGCGAATTCGTCAACTTTGGCTCTGTATGCCGCCATTGTTGCGCTTTTCGCATCCCATGTTCCGCTTACTTGTTGCGCGACCAAATCTGAGTCGCCATAACAGAGGATTCTTTTGACGCCGAGGTCGTTTGCCACGTGTAACCCATGAAGCAAAGCTTCGTACTCGGCAACGTTTTTGGTTGCTGTAAAGTGAATTTGCAACACGTAGCTAAGATTTTCACCTTTAGGCGTGCGTAGAACGACTCCAGCCCCCGAGCCTTTGAGCATCTTTGATCCGTCAAAGTGCATGACCCAATATTCTGACTCGGGGAGTGTCGTTGCCTCCATGGCTTCTGTCCAGTCGGCGACAAAATCTGCAAGCGCTTGAGACTTAATGGCGGTCCGTGGTTTATAGACTATATCAAAGGCGGCAAGCTCGATGCCCCATTTGGCAACTCGACCTGTTGCCTCTGCATTGTTGATTATGTCTCCCAATGGTGCCTTGCTGATTACTGTCACTGTGTGCTCCTGGAAATAATGCCTAAGCTTTCTGGCGGCGAAGAATACACCATAAGCCAGCTTTTGGTAATGCGGATACCTCTGCTTGGAGGCGGAGAATACTTCACTGATGAAGTAGACCGGTCGTTGTTCATACGTCGCGACTTCGTTCTCCTTTCTTTCCACAGCCAAGACAACGCTGACAACAGCTCCTGTTGCCGCGATGTACAGCAGCATCGGTTCCTGTGATCGAGGTGCTACCAATATCGGAGCGGATATGAGGGCCTCCTTAAGTTGTTGTAAGGCGGCATCTGCCTCTGCTGTCCACTCAAAGTTGTCGGATTTCTTCAATAGTCGATAGAGAGGCATTGCCTTTTCCCCTAGGCGACTTATGAAGCGACTGACGGCCGCCGCCGATCCGGCTAGGCGTTGCACGTCCTTCAGACAAGTAGGTCTGGATATGCTTTGGATGACTTTGATCTTCTCCGGATTAACCTCGATCCCTCGTTCCGAGACGATAAATCCAAGTAGTTTGCCGGCTGGAACGCCGAAAACACACTTGGCGGGATTGAGTTTCCTCTGGTACCTTCGGAGATTTTGAAAAGTTTCTTCCAGATCCTCTAGGAGATCCGCCTTCTTTTTCGACATCACCGCAATGTCATCTACATAGATGTGAACATTGCGGCCGATCTGTTCGTGCAGGCATTTTTGCATACAGCGCTGGTATGTTGCCCCTGCATTCTTCAGGCCAAAAGGCATCGTGATGTAGCAGAAAGTCCCGTATGGAGTGGTGAAAGATGTTTTCAATTGATCTGACACCCTCATCTTGATTTGGTGGTATCCTGAGTAGGCGTCCAAAAAACAAAGTAGCTCGGAGCCTGCTGTGGAGTCTACGACTTGGTCAATTCTAGGCAACGCAAAGGGATCCTTTGGGCAACACTTGTTAACACCGGTATAGTCGATACACATCCTCAGCTCTTTATTCTTCTTTGGAACAAGTACAGGATTTGCCACCCAATCGGTGTGTACAACTTCTTTTATGAAATTGGCGGCCTTCAGCCTATTTATCTCCTTTCCTATAGCCTTACGTCTCTCATCTCCAAAGCGTCTTGTACCTTGCTTCACCGGCTTAGATCCTTTCATGACATTGAGTGAGTGCTCGGCAAGTTCCCTCGGTACACCAGGCATGTCGGATGGCGACCATGCAAAGATGTCACGATTCTCACGGAGGAACTCGACGAGCGCGCCTTCCTATTTGCTGTCAAGGTTGGAGCCGATGACAACTTGCTTAGACTTGTCACCTGGGATGAGGTCCGCCTTTTTGGTGTCTTCTGAAGCTTCAAAGGTCTTCTTGACATCACTCTTTGGCTTGGGCATGGAGTTGTCTGAATCCGCCCCAAGTAGTGCGAGTTCTTCCTTGTGGATGACGGCTTCTGCGAAGGCAGCCATACCACGTTCACACTCCTTGGCTTTCTTAAAGTTGCCGGAAATCGTGATGGTTCCGTTTTCCCCCGGCATTTTAAGCTTGCTGTATATGTAGCACGGCCTTGCCATAAATTTGGCGAAAGCCGGTCGTTCGAAGATTGCATGATAGGCGCTTTTGAAGGGGACAACTTCGAACCGGAGGAACTCTGAGCGGTAGTTCTCTTTTGGTCCGAAAGTTACCTTCAGCCTAATGCTCCCCATTGACTTTGCTTGCCTGCCGGGCACTATGCCGTGAAAAGTGAGGTTGCTGTGGTCCAGCTGATCCTCTGACAGGTTCATGCGGCTTAGTGTGTCGTAGTACAGGATGTTGAGGCTGCTGCCGCCATCCATGAGTACCTTTGTGAGTCTGAAGTTGTCGACAATGGGATCGACGACGAGGGCGTACTTGCCTGGGTGAGGAACGTGATCAGGGTGGTCGGACCGGTCCCAAGTGATCGTTGCTTCCGACCAGTTCAAATACTGAGGGACGTCCGGCATTGTCGCGTTAAGTTCGCGCATCTCCGCCTTATCTGCCTTAGCCGAAGGTGTGCCGACAAAGCATACGAGAGATTCTTTGACCTTCGGATATGGTTTCTTTTTCTTGGCGGCCGCGTCATCCTCGCTTGAGACAGACATGTCGTCGTCATCCTCATCCTCCTTGTTGTCTTTCTTGTCGTTCTTCTTTGACTTCTTTGACTTCCAGCCGACTGTGGGGTCCTTTTTGAAGTCGTCCATGAAACGACACTCGCTAAGCATATGGTTGACCTTGCCAAGTGAGGCGTGGATAGGGCATGGCAAAAGTTTTGCCTGCTCATAAGTGATTCGCGCCGCCTTAGGCCCTGAGCCGGCGTCGCGATTATCTTTCTTATTCTTCCACTTCTTTTTGCCGGCATTCCCTTGGAATGCGACAGCTACCTCGTTGGAAGGTCCGGCTTTGTCATCCGCCGCCTGCTTGCGCTTATTGTTCCGTTTTGGCATGATGTTGACGTCTGGATCATCGTCCCGGGCGTCGTCATCCGCCGCCGCATATTGGGCGCCTAGGTTGAGCATCTCGCCAAGGTCCGTGATTTGCTCGCGGACGAGCCGATGACGGAGCAAGGACTTCTTCTGCAGGCCCTTGTAGAAGGCGTGGATATCCTGCGCGTCTGAAACACCATGACAGTTGGCTTTTTCGGATATCCAACGGCTGAAAAAGTCTGTCAAGGTTTCGTCCGGCTTTTGGATACAGCGTTGCAAATCCGTGTAGGTATTTGGACGCTTGTATGTTCCTCGGAAGTGCTGGGAGAAAACTTTTTCCATGTCGTACCAGCTATGGATAGACTTTTCAGGAAGGTTGTCGATCCAAGCCCTTGCCGTGCCTTCCAACATGAGAGGTAGGTAACAGAAGGCAATATAGCTGCTTCCGCCGGCAATTTCTATGGCCATGGCATAGTCGGCTAGCCATGAATCTGGCTTAACGAGGCCGTTGTACCTAGAACAATTTTTAGACACTGATGTCATGTCCTTAGGGAACGGCTCTCTGCGGATGGCGTCGCCAAAGAACTTTGGTCCAGAGTATAGCGGCTCCTTTCCTCTTGCTATGTCTTGTAGGCGATGTCGTGCGTCTTTTGGACCGAGCCGCTGCACGCTTCTGTTTGCGTTTGGTTCGTCCTGCGCTGCCCGTCTTACGCTGTGCCTGGGCCCTTCTGCCGCCTCTTTCCTTTTGTTGTCGGTGCTACGCTGCGGAGACCGGCTTCGACCTCTCCTGGGAGGGTCGTTGCCGGCATCTTTTCTAGGCAGCTGTCCATTGTCTCGGCTGCCGCCATTGTCGCGTCTTGGCTGGGCTGGAGGTGGCATGTCTCCTCTGCTTCCTGTTCTTAAATTTTCGTCCCGCCTTGGTTTTTGCGGTGGCGTCTTCTTTGGAGGTGGCATTGCTTTCCTTTTGCCACCATGGCTACTGGAGCCGGACGGGCCTTCGGGGTCAACGCCAGGTGCGGCTTTGCACTTTCCCGACTTGGACTCTAGGTTTCCCCCGCGGGCATCCGCCATGTGACCGTAGGAGTCAGCGCGAGCTTGTTGCTCGAGGGCCTTGCTCACGAAGTGTCTTGCGTTGGCCAGCTTTTCCTCCGCCGTGCAAGTTTTGTCGTCCAGGGTATCTAGCGCGGCAGCCGCGTTGAGGACGGGGGTGCAGAAAATAACATCTCCCCTTCTGTCCACGCGCTGTGGTGCCGTACGCCAGTCGAACCCGAGATCTTGAGCCGCTGTCATTGCGCGTGTTGGCGGCTCCTTGTCACGGCGGTTTTTTGATGACCTTTTGTCCTCGAAGAGTTGGCGTCTTGTCTTAGCCGACATTTTCTCCTGTTCTTTCTCGATCTTCTTTGCAAGGCTCTCAACATGATCCTTCCTTTTGCGCAGGAAGTCGGAGTGCTTAAGCATGTTAATCCTAAGCTCTTCCACTTCGTCGAGTGGGGTATCTTTGTTCACCGGAGTGTTCATGATCTTTTCTACTTCCTTGATGACGGAGAGCAAATCCGCGGGTTTGCTGCTACCGCCTTTCTCGAGGCCAGCTTTCTTCTTTGCGCACATCTTGTCGGAACCCTTGATGAGTTGACCGGCAGTGGTGTCGCCGGCGTCTTCTGCCGGCTTGTTTTGCGTTTCAGAAGCAACTGGGGTTGACTCGTGACCGACGACAACCATCATAGCCAGCTTGTCAGGCATATCAGTATCTGCTGTTCCCTCTGAGGGAGCCGGATTATTACTGGAAAAGCGGCTTTTGATCCTTTCTTCGAAGAGACTAGCATCATCATCGAAGTCAGAGTCTACGTTGACATGAACGGTAGATCTGGATCCGGCGTCTGACATCGCATCCTCCTGGAGAGCAGGAAGGATTGATTCAGGATCGTTGTTTTCCGGCTGGGAGTCGGATCCCAGTCCGACAACTCCGACGAAGTGGAAATCAGATTCCGCCGACTCCTGGGAGAAGGCGGATTCAGATCCATCTTGCCGGTCGACTGCTTGGTCGAAGGGTTGGTGGGTGGGGTTGTAGAAACGCGGTAGGCCGTACGCTTCTGGCGTATACCCGATGAAGACGTCGATCCCTCCGATCCGTACGATTGCGCATCCGATAAGGTAGTCGTTCGCCGGGAGCCAGGACTCATCCGAGTTGACGTAGTTGTGGCCGCCATACCTTGTGACGCGACCGACGGCGATCTGCTTGCCCACGCCGCCAAGTGTTCCCGCCTGGAACGTGACGCCAGGAACCTTATGCCCCACGGTGGGCGCCAACTGTCGTGGTATCGACATAATTGATAGGAGATGGGGGTCCTCTAGCCTACGTATGGATTGTGGAGAAAAAGGTTGGTGTCGTCGAGGACGGGATTGAACACGGCGAGTTTACCCAGCTTCAGATCCCGCAGCGGTGGCGAGATCCTACGTGCTGCTATAATTCACTATGAGGCAATAGCCGTGAACAGGTTACAATGGATGTGATCTCTATTGATTGTTTATCGAAGCGTGCCCTAAAGGCTTCCTGGTGGCCGGCTTATATAGGCGGCCAGACCCCAGGATACAAGGCAAGTACTTGTCCGGCAAGTAATCAGAGTCCTAGACCTAGCCGGCTTAGTTGCCGCCTTCCGTCTTGGGCTTGGTGGCTTGATGGGCTTCGGCCTTACGCCTTCTTGGACCGTCCGCCTACTTCCTTGTACGTCAGCTATCTGGGCCGCCCGACAGGTTTCAGCCTTACCACCCTTGGGCCACCCTGGACTAGCCGGATTGATCCATGTTGGAGATACCCCTAGTTGATATATCCCCAACAGTTGCCTTGAGCTTGTGCTAAGAAAACCTTCTCGGGACATCTTGCGAGTTGGCTAGCTGCCATGCATAGGTGTGCCGAGTCTCACAGAGAGGAATGCAGAGCGCGCTTTCCTATGGGGTGGAGACGTCTTTTTCGACCGTTGCCGACTTGGACCAACTCGGCTTGTGCCGCCTCCTTTGCCGGCTAATCTTTGTCTTGTGCGTCGAGAGTTGGCTTTTTCAGGATGGTGACGTCGTTTGTGTCGACTTACCGCTTTAGCTGCTCCAGGCATTCAGCAGCTATCGCCGATTCAGTGAATACTGCGTTGACGGACTCGCACTCGATGGCGCGGTCAACGTTGCCCTCGACGGTGATGATGTCGTTGGGCTCTGAAATATTCATCTTCAGGTAAGTGTAGCACGGCCGTGCAATAACCTTGGCGAATGCCTGTCATCCCAAGATGGCGTGGTAGGTGCTACGGAAGTTCACCACTTCCAACCAGATTTTCTCCAGTTGGAAGTTCTTCTTGTTGCCGAAGACCACATCGAGGGCGATCTTGCCCATCAGGTATGTCTTCTTGCCGGGTACGATGTCGTAGAAGGAGCTCTTGCTCTTGATCAGCTTGTTGTCCGAGAGCTTCATCCTTTTGAAGGTCTCGTAATAGAGTATGTTGATGTTGCTGCCCCCGTCCATGAGGGTCTTGGTCAAGACGTAGCCATTGACTTGTGGGGCGACAACCAAGGCGAATTTTCCTGGGTAGTCGACGTGGGGAGGGTTATCTTGACGGATCCAGGTGACTTGGTGGTCTGAACAGTCGAGCCATTGGGAGACGTCATTAGTTGTCGCACGAACTGCCCGTAGAATGATCTTATTCTCGCGTTTGTCGTCTAGGGCCACGTAAGTGTGACCCATGAACCTGGCGGTGGGGGGCATGTCGCCGTCCGCCGATTCATCATCGTCATCGTTTTGGGCGCCTTTTTTGGCGCCCGACTTGGCCTTGATGATCTAGGCCATCCAGGAGCACTCGTCAGTGGTGTGCGTCGCAGGTTGTCCGAGTCGGCTAGGGAAGCGACACGGCTATGCTAGTATTTCTGCAGCCGTGTATTTCTTGCGGGGTTGGTAGGTGGGAGTTCGTCTTTGCGGTGGCCGCTACGAGGTTTGCTCGCTCGCAGCTGCCCTCATTTTTGCGCTTGTTCGCGCTTTTGGCTAGGCCCTTGCCTTTGCTCTTGCCACCTTTCTTGTCGTCGTCTTCACCATCCGAGTCGTCTTAGGTTGGGTCGAAGTCGGCGTACTAGTGGACGATGCCGAGTAGCTGCCCCATAGTTAGGTCAGCGTTGTGAGAGCGCCTGAGCTTCTATTTCACTGACTCGAAGGTGGTGTTGTCCTCAAGGTGGGAATGCACCGTGTCCACACTCAGCTTTTCAGCCGAATTGATCAGGTCGGCGACCCGCTGGTACCATTTTATAGCGACCTCACCTTCTATTATAAGGTGGAAGTCCCCGTGTTAATGTGCTAGTCCCTGGATCAAATGCTAGCACCACAGTTTAAGATGTATATCATGCAAAAGTGTCAAATACTTTATTAAATCGCATGATCCAGTGTTACAAATATCTCTTACAACTTGCATAACCTGAAAAGTCTAGCAAAATTTCCAAGAGTAGCAGCGGAAAATAATAGATACAATGAGCCTCGTCATCTTCATGTGCCACAGGCAAAGCATGTTTGTTGTAGACTCAAAATCCTATCGAATACTCACTCGTCGTATGTCGAATCTGCAAGGTTTAGTTGCAGCCCAGCTATAAAGGGTCAGCACAATTGAATTGTGGTGGCAAGTGACTTTTGAAAGCTAATATTCTACTAAGCTATATCTATATGCTTATTTGGCTGGTGGAGCTCAAGGCTATTGCGCAAAGCAAGTTTTCTCCTACTTTTGGTAAACAACTTTTTGTAACAATATCTTCTCTTTATAAGACGATCTCAAGACAAATCCATGTCTCCTACCCATGTTCACCCATCAAAGTTTTATTAAGAAATTGGAATGAGGAGATTTTCAGAAGACAACCTTGTGTAGTTACTCAAATTGTCCGATGCCGGGGACACGGCTAAGATCTTAGGTTTTAACTCTCGAGAGGGTGTGCACTTTCACCATTAGACTTAATCAACCCAAACTATCCTCTACACTCCTTTAGTGAGAAGGAAAAGGAGAAAAATCAAGGCGAGACTTTTCAGAAGTTGCTTTCCCATGATCATACTAAGAGATTACCACCATCCTATCAACTCTACCACCATCAATCTCTTGACCCAGGTCCACATCAACTTACTCCATCAAGACAGAGCCCATATTGACCAATGGTTGCACGATAAGCAACTAGACTCAGTGTAAACTTCAATCTCATAGCCTTGGGTGGCCTACCACAAGTGAGCAACTCAGGTTAACACCGCATATCATGGCCCTAGGTAAGTAGAAACTACCCTGGGCGAAGACAACCATGACACATGGCCCCGAGAAGCCACTCAACTTGAAACCTCCTCGGTCGACCCAATCCACCCAGGCGTTAAATTAATTTAGTGGAAATTTTCATTTATCACATCAACCATAAAACATTCATTTTTGCAGCAGTTGCTTCCACTAAATTATAATAGGGGTCTAATCTGGAATTTCTAAGGGGAAACCTAAAAGGTTTGCATAACATACTACAATCTCCCAAAAACCTATCATGCATACTACTTTTGCAAATACTGTTTGAAAACACTAGATATGCAATAGAATAAAATAGTAGGTGTTTTATGAAGTCACTTGCCTTAAGAAAGTTGTCGTGTCTCTCCCACTCTTGTCCAAGCCAATAGTTGTTCCCCGTTTCAAACTATATAGTAAAAGGGCATCCAATAAACAAGCAATTCACAAACACAAAACAAATTGAAACATACAAGCGTAAAGAGTCTTCTTGGGAGGGTTTGGTTAGACGTGTCACATAATTCAATATACAAAAAGAATTAATGTGTTTGGGTTAGGGTTTCGTCAACGGATGGTCTGGGGTCAATTGTACATTTTCAACTCAAAAAGGTTGTATGGGTGTTTCCAAGTTTTCTAATGAAATGGCCTTCAAATGTTTACACAAATAGGGTATCAAGAAGGCTTAATCAAAATTTAAAAGCAAGGTTTAACAATTTAGTACAACTGTAAACATTAAATTTTTCACTTACCCAAAATTATGTTTAAAATTAAATTTAACCAAATTCAAATTCAAGAATTTCTTAATTTTCACATATCTATACATTTTAATTCCCAACTTCAAGGTTTATAGTATTAATAATAACTTAGTTATTTAAAATGTTATAATGTGTTAAATCACATTTTTAGTAACACCTAATTAACCAATAACATTTATAAACACTTGTAAATGAACTAAAATCATTTAAAAGGTGTTAAACAAAACTTACTTATTAATGTTATGAAATATATTAATAAACAGAAATTTGAGCTTCCTCCGGACAAGGACAATTATTTATGCCTTTGGTGCAAAGTAATAAATTTTAAATTAATAAACCTTATAATGTGCTAAAATAAATCAAATTAAGTCTCTGACCTTTAAATTCATTTTAAATTGTTCAAACATTATTTATAACAAAATTTTATAAATGGGGTTAATAGACAGAGGGCTTTTAATTAAACGTATAGCTATTGGATTTAATCAAGAATAATGTTTGTATTAGGAGTTATGTCAAAAGTAGTCAAACTATTCAATTAAACATACAAATATTAAATCATCAAAATAATTCGCAAAATTATTTTATAACAGAGACCTCATATCACATATTTTATAAAGTTTCTAAAACAATTTTATTTGCAATTTTTGGATTTATAGATTTAAAGTTATGATTAAATTACTCAAATTCACCATTTGAAATTTGAATATTTTAAACTATGTCAAATTTGAATTTTAAAAGTTCCAGCAGATTCTACTTGTCAAGGGCTTTAATTTGATATAAAATTTGTCAAATTTGGATGTGTGAATAAAAAGTTATAACAAATCTAAGTGGCTGCGACTTTTCTGCAAAACTGCCAAATAAATTTAAATAAGAAAAATTATTTTCTGACGTGGCAGCTGACGTGTCGCTTACGCGGCGCTGACTGTGCACGCCACGTCAATGCTGACTGGATCTGATCTGGATCGTCAGATCCAGATCTGACGGCCAGTACTGAAACGTACCCGGTTCGATTCAAGATCTAATCTCCACCGTTGAACGCAGATCGGACGGCTCACCTTGCTTTGGTCAGCAGCTGGCGGCGCTGACTCGCCGGAGGAGAGGAAGGTGGCGGCGCCGGCGTCGGTCTTCGACGGAAACGTCGCTCCAGTGGAGTTTGAGCTCGGGGAAGACGTCTCCTGGCCGCGGCTTGACACGGCGAAGCGATTGGTCGAGACGGCCGTGAGCTCCGCTTCCTGGAACGGCTGCTACGCTCGGGCGTAGCGAAGTTGCGCCGGCGTGCTTCGGTCGAGCACGAGGCGCTCCGCTCGGCTACGATTTGGAGAGAAGGGGGTGACTGCCGGGCGCGCACGAGCGAGGGGAGGAAGAGGAGGTGGGTCTCGGGCTTGGGTTCTTCTTCACCTCGCCGGGAAACGGAGAATCACGGCGGTGGAGTAGACGAACTCCGGCGAGCAAAAATGGCGGCCTGGCGGCGTGGTTTCAAGAAGTGGAAGAGGGGAAATGCAGAGGAGGAGCTGGGGATTATAAAGGGCTAGGCACGGCGTCAGTTACTCTACCGAATCGCGAGATTTTCGCGGGATTGAATCGGCCGACACCGTCGGGCGAGATTGACGGGAGGTTGAAGACGATGACGTCATCATTTTTTTTTCTTTTTCTGATTTTCCATTTAATTCATATCTTTTGATTTATGGCTCCAAATCAAGTAAAATAAATTTCTAAAAATTTGTAAAAGCATTATCTTTGTGTTAAACCAGTTGTGGGTATGTTTTGAACATTTTTGAAAATTAATATTTGAAATATTCATAAAATGCAAAATTGCCCGTTTAGGTCAACTTTGAAGGATTTAATAATTCATTTGGGGTTAAATAAAATATATGAAATTACCCACATTCAAATATGTTTGAATCTAAGTTATTTACTCATATTCCAATATTAAATCATTTTTGTCTTTAGTACAATATTCAATACATAACTCATTTATTTGAAATGGAAAGGGAAATATAATGCATTCATTTTTAAATTCAAAATATTTTGTGCACTATTAAGTTTTATATTATGATAAATCATTTGAAAACTCCATAAAACAATTATGGAAACGAATTTTGATTTAATTCATTTCTTATATTAAATATAGTCATGAAAATCATTTTATGTTTTTAGAATTAATGAAATCAATTTATGTTAATGAAAATGCCTATTTGGATAATTAATTAATTATAAAGTCTATGAAGTTTTAAAGATATAAACTATAGATTTATAATTCCCAAAACTATGTTTTGAACTCAGGTATAAGAACGAAACCATTTTGCTATTAGCATTTTAAATAGTTATAAATATTATTTTAATTTATGATTAGCTATGGCTAAGTGGTTGAAAACAAATACTTAAAAATAATTTTTTATTAAATGAAAATGGTTTGAAAGTTTGTAAAACATTTATCAAATAATGTATTGAGGTTTTAAGAAAAATACAATGGATAATAAATTGTATAACTTGGAACAAGTTTTCAAAATAATAATAGCTGAGATAATTGAATATTACACCCTTTCAATATGTTTGAAGTCTTTCATAGTTGGTTTTCTTATGCATTTAAATATTTTATTTTAATCAAAACAAAAGTTTCAAATTTTTGTGATTTTTAAACATTCCAAAATGTTGGGATGTTACACATTTGCGGGTGGACTCTCCTTCCTGCTGGATACATCCCTTGAGTTCTTCGACTCTGGCAGGACGTTTGGACATTCCTTCGAAGTTGGTGATGAAGAGCCTTTTGAGCTCGCCCGAAGAGTTGACGCTATTCCTGGCGAGGTTATTCAGCCAGGTTCGTGCCGTCCCCTCCAGCATGAGGGGGAAGTAGCGTGCGCGGCACAGGGCGGTGGCGTTCTAGATGCTCATTGCCGACATGTAGTCTTGAATCCACGTGGTCGGGTTGAGGCTGGCGTTGTCCTTGGGAACCTCTCGGGGTCCCTTGAAGCTACTGGATAAGTGCTCGGCACGGACGGCTGGGCCGAAGCACTTGGGGCCAATATCCTCATCGTCGGCGTTGGCCTCCGCGCGTATGTCATTCAGTACGCCCCGTAGGACGGGAGCCGAATGGTTGGAGCATGCTTGCGCTTGGTTGTTGAGGATGATGTTTCTCGCGTCGTTGGCCGCGAGTTGCGGCTGCGCGGCGCGTCGTGTGTTGCTGGACACTGCCGGTTCGTCGCGCCAGACCCGTGGGTCCGGCTCGGTGCGCGTCGGCTGCTGTTGTTTCTCAACGTTCTGCCTTGGCACGATCGCCAAATGGTTGGTCGACGCCGTTTGCTTTCTCTGCCATGCGTCTTTGAGGCGTTTTCCTGAAGCTCCAGTGCCTTATCTATCAGTCGGCGCCCTTTGTTCCAGTAGGGGTTATCCCTTACTTGGAGGCGCCTAAAAAGGGATGCGGTTGCCGTGACGCAGTCGATGGGCGTGGAGAAGACTCGGAGGTCGTTGTCCTCGTCGGTCGGCTAGCGATTCTGCGCAGGGGTTGCCGGTGGGGGTGGCGCCGTTGCAGGCGGCGGCGCCGTTGCCAATGGAGGCTGTTTGTTTGCCCGCCCTAATCCTCCAGCCGGGGCGTCGTGGCAAGCCGCTTGCTACTGGTAAAGTCAGTTGAAGTCACCACCGAGTTGTCGAGCCGCGGCCCCAGATGGGAGCCACGATCCCCTTTTGACGTGCTGGTCGGTGACGGCGCCAAGGGCGATCGTCAGGGCGTCGAGGGCCTGCTCTTTCTTGCGGATTTCTTCCTTTTGGCGGACCATCTGGATCCGCAGTTCTTCAAGTGACTTGGTTTAGATTTCCACATTAGCCGGAGTGATCGGCGTGTTGAGCGGGTCGGCAGTTGTCGGTGGAGGTAGAGGCGGCTGGCGCTTGTCCTGTTGCAGCTCCTTTGGCTTGTCCACCTCGGTTGTGCTTGAGCCATTACCCGCCATGCAGACGTGTGTGGGCGCCGTCGTTCCGTCCGAAGACGGGAGGTAGCTGTGTTTGACTCGTAGTCGAGGACTGGGAGGATGGACGAGGCGTCGTCGTCGAGCGCGTTGGTGAACGTGTCGCCGTCTTTCCCGTTGGTGACGCGGATGGTGTTCCCCTCCGAGTCGGTGGCGCGTAGCAGCTCGTCGATCGCCGCTAAGTCGGCGGTGTTGCAGTCCAACTCTGTGTCAGCCCAGGAAGCGTCAGAGTCATTGTCGTCCTGGGCGGAGACAGAGTCGTCATTGGCCCGGACAGAATCAGAGTCGTCGACCGCCCGAATGCAGCCGGAGTGGTCGTTGGCATCGCTGCTAACCCGGTTGACGGTGGCGCCCTCGTCGATGCCGCAGAAGCCGAAGTAACCTACCGTCGCTGTGCCGAAAGGGACGATGTAGGAGCGCTCGACATGTCCGTGCAGGTGCACCGTAGATGTGCACGTCGTAGACAATGTTGAAGTTGCCGGCGCGGTAGTAGGTTCCGTAGACGATGTTTTCGTCGCCTGTGTGCACGCCGGATCCAAAACGCACCTCCTTCTTCTGGTCAGGATGACCCTCCATGAAGTAGATCCCTGAGATCGCTTGCTCCATGGTGGGCGCCAACTATCATGGGGAAGTTACGGTAGATGCCACAGGGTGGTTCATCTTGTGTGTGGAGAAAGGCGACATCTAGGATTCACAGAGGGTTTAGTACACACCGAGTTTACTAAGGTTCGGCCCCTCGTTTGGGAGGTAAAGACCTACTCCTACATGTATATTATTTGATCTGTATGGGTGTACAATGTACGCGCCTAGAGCTATGATAGCTCCGGCGGCTATGAGTCTTAGAATTGAACCTGCCTCTAGGGTTCCTCCTAGTCGTCTTATATATGGGGACGACTAGAGTTTTTAGGGAGATCACGGCTAACCAACACGGCATTAACTATACACGAGATATTCGGTTGGATGAGTGATGCGGGATAACCTCCCGTGATCCGAGTAGATATCGATCTCTTTCCTTTCCGAGCCGGCGCAGCGAGTCCTTTATAGCCTTGAGCTCCACCAGCCAAAATAAGCATATAGTTATAGCTTAATAGAACATTAGGAATTAAAGTCACTTGCCACCACAATTCGATTGTGCTGACCCTTTATAGCTGGGCTGCAACTAAACCTTGCAGAATGTCCGAATGAGGAGTAAGGGGGTCGTCTTCGAGCTACAACCAACATGTTTTGCCAGTGGCTTCATGGAGAAGATGTAGCTCCATGCTACCTTTAGTATTGCGTTTGAACTCTGAAATAAAAGTGTGAACTATTTATTCAGCTAGCATTTCCGCTATGCTAAGTTGTAAGGATATTTGTTTTTGGATCATTCGTCTCGTTCTATAATAAATTATGACATTGTACTGTGATATTACATCTTATTGGAGAATGTGAGACTTATGTGATCCAAGTCTTTGCATTATTCATATGTGCCATTGCTTTCGTAAGCAAGGGCACTACAGATGGTATCAGAGCACGAATGTTGCCTGTAGGCTCGAAACCCCTAGGATTGGACGGAAACCAAAAGTCAAACATTTTTAAGTTATTTTTCTGTTTATACATTATATTTTTCTTGTTTTGTTTCTTTTCTCTTTCACTTTAATTCTAATACTCTTACCTTTTTCAAAATTGTAGATGGGAGAGTACACTAAGACCGCGTATGCTGGTATTTTGTCGGATTTCATCTTTGGGAGGCAGCTGTCCAGGTTGACAAGTCAATTGAAGCTACCACCGCCCTATTTCGGAGGAAGGAAGGAGGAGACCGACATACCCAATGTGACGCGCTGGGAGATCCGCACAATCATGACCCCAGACCCCACGATGCCAGACTTTGAGCCCGTGGACTATGTCGCCCACTACCCAGAGTGGATTGAAGGAGTGAACGTAGCTATGGTGGACTTAATAGCTCGTCTGTGCTACAAGTATCGCAACAACCTACCACCGGGTTCGCCCTTCCGTGCCTTTGGGAAGAGAGATGCACATGGCTACTCGATGGCTCACACTGGGAATCGCTTGGACCTACCCCTGATCTATAAGATGTTTGAAGACCTAGATTTTCTTGTCAACTGCTTGACCCGTGAGGTTCAACAAGCTCATGACATCGCGGATAACGCTCGGGCCGTCATACACGCAAAGACCCAAGAACTCCAGACTTCTGAAACCCTTATCGGCCACATGGAGGAACACATCCATGATCTACAGTTGCAGAACCTTGATAAGGATGAGCAGATTGCCGCACTCCAAGCACAGCTCAACCCACCTTCACCTCCACCACTGGTAACTGAAGAAGAAGACGACCAAGGCACTGGAGAAGTGGCTGCACCCGCAAATGTAAATGAGGAAGAACAGGAGGAAGAAGACCCTGAAGAGGTGATTTTTGAGGAGACAAGTGAGGAAGAAGACACACCTGAGGTGAACAACCGCGCAACAAAGCGCAAGCGGGAGATCAAAGAGGAATAAGGGGAGCAAGTCAAGCAAACGTTAGTGAGACCACCATTTATCCTATCTTAGCTTATCGTATCAGTGTAGTGTATTGACCTATCAAAATGTGATATGGCAGTACCAGCGTGTTTATTTTGGAACCTAAATCCTTTCAGTATTAAGTTGCAAGCAACAGATTATTATTGCATTAAGAGAAGTGTGTAAAAAAAGTAATAACATTATCCTTAGACAAATTTCTACTGTTTGATCCCTAATAGCTACAGTATACAATCTTAGAGCTTGCTGCCACTACCCCAGATTAAATAGAGACATGAACCCACTATCGAGCATAAATACTCCCTCTTGGAGTCACAAGCATCTACTTGGCCAGAGCATCTACTAGTAACAAAGAGCATGCAAGATCATAAATAACACACACATAATATATTATGAAGAAAATGACATACTACTCAATATTTATCGGATCCCAGCAAACACAACATGTAGTATTACATAACGATGATCTTGATCACGATAGGTAGCTCACAAGATCTAAACAAGGTAGCACAAGACGAGAAGACAACCATCTAGCTACTGCTATGGACCCGTAGTCCAAGGATTCTCACGCATCAGTCCGGAGAAGGGCATGGTGATGTAGAGCCCTGTAACATCCCAATACTTTGGAATGTTCAAAAATCACAAAAATTTAAAACTTTTATTTTAATTAAAATAAAATGTTAAAATGCATAAGAGAACCAATTATAAATGACTTCAAGCATCTAGAGGAGTTATAATATTTTAATTATCTTGGAAAGATCTTTACTTCCAAAAGTTGATCCAAGTTAAACAATTTATTATCCATTGTAGTTATTAAACCTCAGTATGTAATTTGACAAAAGTTTTTACCATTTCACTAAAATAAAAGGGTTTCCTTATAAATATTTGTTTCCACCACTTAGCCTTAGCAATTCATAATTTAAAATGGTATTTACAAGTGTAATTTTAAATAATTTAAAACAGGATCCATTTGCCAAATGGTTTTTCTTTAGTTCCACTGAGTACAACAACATAGTGTTGAAACTTCAACCTATAGTATATAACTTTAATAACTTCATTATGTTTTATATAAATGGATTATCCAATTACATTCCATTAGCTTAAAATGATCTTCATTTATTTCCAAAACATAAAATGATTTTCAGGAGTATACTTTTGTTTTTAAATCTAAAATCTTTTCCAAAGTGGTTATGAAACTTTCAATGAAGTTATCTTATGATAAATAAAATGGTGCCCAAAATACTTCAAACTGAAATGATTACATTACATTTACCATACTTAATTCAAATAGGTATAAAATGTGTTTTAATAATCTATTAGAGCTAGATATTATGTAATAATAGAATATGAGTTTAGATAACTTAATTCCAAATCATATTTGAATATGGGTATTTTACAAATTTTATTTAGCCAAAAGAAAACTTAATTTAATATATAACTACAAAATTGATATTTAGTATCAAATTGGTATTAAATGAATTTTTCAAAGATATTAAATTTCAAAAATGTTTAAAACATGCCCACAAATGGTTTAACTCAAAGATAATAATTTTACGAATTTTTAGAATTTTGTTTGACTGCTTTTGGACACTTAAATTAAAAGTTATGAAATAATGAAATAAAAATCAGAAAAGAAAAAGGAAGGGTGACGTCAGCGTGACGTCATCGTCGTCTTCCTCAGGCCGAGATTCACGCCCCGATTCTTTCCAAAAATTCGTCGAGGTTCTTGCGGGATTGGTTCCCTCCCCTGCCCCATTTAAAACCCCGCACCCTCCTCTCTCATCGCCCCTCAAAACCCTAAGAAATACTGCCCCAGACTGCCGGAAAAAGCTCGCCGGAGCAACGCGAGTCCGCCCCCGATTTTCTCTGCTTTAGCGACAAGGTGAGCACGAACGGGACCGAGACCCCCTCCATCCTTTTTCCCTTGTCCTTGCGCTCCTCCGTAACCCCTTGGTCGAATTATTTCCGCAGTCGTTGGAGTGGAATGAGATCACCGACGCTCGCCGGCGTTTGAGGAAACCCCGACCGCGTCTCGCCACCGCCCGATGACGCACGAGTTGACGTCGTCGCCACCATCGAGCTCGCCGCGCCGCACCGCATCTCGTCGTCACCACCGGAGGCTTGAGGAAGCACTGGAGCCACCGCGCCGTCCTCGACCGAGCCGCCGCCGTCGTCTGCCTCGTCTCCGGTGACCGAAAGCGCTGCCCGGTGAGCTTCTTCTCCTCTGTCCGTCCGATCTATCTCCAACGGTTAGGATTAGAACACTTAAAACGAATCGGTACGATTCTTTTCTGGCCGTTAGATCTGGATCTGACGATCCAGATCGTTTCACTTATCCACGTCAACGACCCAGTCAGCAGCCACGTCAGGTCCAGTCAGCGCCCAGTCAGCGCCCACGTGGATATTAATTTCTTTTAATTACATTAAATGACAGTTTTGCAGAAAAGCTCCTGCCACTTAGAATTATCATAACTTTTTAACCCTTGACCCAAATAGGACAAATTTTATATCAAATTGAAGCCCTCGACAAGTAGAACCTACTGGAACATTTGAATTTCAAATTTGACCTAGTTTAAAATATTCAAATTTCAAATGGTGAATTTGAGTATTTTTGTAATAACTTTAAATCAATAAATCCTAAAAATTGCAAATAAAATTGTTTGAGACACTTTATAAAATGTGTAATATGTTGCATATATTATAAAATAAATTTGAGAATTATTTTGATGATTAAATTGTTGTGTGTTTATTTTGAACAGTTTGACTATTTTGGAACATGACTGCTAATCGAAATAATAATTTGATTTAATCAAATTGCTATAAACTTAATTAAATGCCCTCTGCCTATCAACCCCATTTATAAAATTTAGTTATAAATAATGTTTGAACATTTTAAAATGAATTTAAAGGTTAGAGACTAAATTTGATTTATTTTAGCACATTATAAGGTTTATTAATTAAATACTTATTACTCTGTACCAAAGGCATAACTAATTGTCCTTGTCCGGAGGAAGCTCAAATATATTTCATGGCATTAATAAGTAAGTTTTGATAAAACCTTTTAAATAGTTTCTAGTTCCTTTACAAGGGTTTTTAAATGCACTTGGTTAATTAGGTGTTACTAAAAACATGATTTAAAACATTATAACAATTTAAATAACTAAGTTAGTATTAATACTACAAACTGTGAAGTTGGAAATTAAAAATGTATAGATATGAGAAAAGTAAGAAATTCTTGAATTTTGAATTTGGTTAAGTTTAATTCTAAACATAATCTTGGGTAAATGAAATTAAAATGTTTACAGTTGTACTAAAGTGTTAAACCTTGCTTTTAAATTGTGATTAAGTCTTCTTGATATCCCTTTGTGCAAACTTTTGAAGGCCATTACATTAGAAAACTTGGAAACACCCATACAACCTTCTCGAGTTGAAAGTGTTCTTTGACTCCAGACCATTCCTTGGCAAATCCCTAAACCCAAACACATTAATTCTATTTGTATATTGAATTAGGTGACACCTTTGACCAAACCCTTCCAAGAAGACTCGTTACGCTTGTTTTGTTCAATATGTTTTCTGCTTGTTGAATTGCTTGTTTATTGGGTGTCCTTTTTACTATATAGTTTGAAACGGGGAGCACCCATTGACTTCGACAAGAGTGTGAGAGAAACGACAACTTTCATAAGGCAAGTGACTTCATAAAACACCTACTATTTTATTCTATTGCATATCTAGTGTTTTCAAACAGTATTTGCAAAAATAGTATGCATGATAGGTATTGGGAGATTGTAGTATGCTATGCAAACCTTTTAGGTTCCCCTTAGAAATTCCAGATTTGACCCCTATTATATTTTAGTGGAAGCACCTGCTGCAAAAATGATTGTTTTATGATTGTTGTGATAAATGAAAATTTCCACTTAATTAATTTAACGCCTGGGTGGATTGGATCGATCGAGGAGGTTTCAAGTTGAGTGGCTTCTCAGGGCCAAGTTTCATGGTTGTCTTCGCCCAGGATAGTTTCTACTTACTTGGGGCCATGTTATGCGGTGTTAACCTGAGTTGCTCACTTGTGGTAGGTCACCCAGGGCTATGAGATTTAAGTTTACACTGAGTCTAGTTGCTTATCGTGCAACCATTGGTCAATATGGGCTCTGTCTTGATGGAGTAAGTTGATGTGGACCTGGGTCAAGAGATTGATGGTGGTAGAGGTGATAGGATGGTGGTAATCTCTTAGTATGATCATGGGAAAGCAACTTCTGAAAAGTCTCGTCTTGATCTTCTCCTTTTCCTTCTCACTAAAGGAGTGTAGAGGATAGTTTGGGTTGATTAAGTCTAATGGTGAAAGTGCACACCCTCACGAGAGTTAAAACCTAAGATCTTAGCCGTGTCCCCGGCATCGGACAATTTGTGTAACTACACAAGGCTGTGTTCTGAAAATCTCCTCATCTCTAATATCTTAATAAAACTTGTTGGGTGAACATGGGTAGGAGACATGGACTTGTCTCGAGAATTGTCTCTGAAGGAGAAGATATTGATTTAAGAAAATTGTTTATCAAAAGTAGGAGAAAATTTGCTTTGCGCAATAGCCTTGAGCTCCACCAGCCAAAATAAGCATATAGTTATAGCTTAATAGAACATTAGGAATTAAAGTCACTTGCCACCACAATTCGATTGTGCTGACCCTTTATAGCTGGGCTGCAACTAAACCTTGCAGAATGTCCGAATGAGGAGTAAGGGGGTCGTCTTCGAGCTACAACCAACATGTTTTGCCAGTGGCTTCATGGAGAAGATGTAGCTCCATGCTACCTTTAGTATTGCGTTTGAACTCTGAAATAAAAGTGTGAACTATTTATTCAGCTAGCATTTCCACTATGCTAAGTTGTAAGGATATTTTTTTTTGGATCATTCGTCTCGTTCTGTAATAAATTATGACATTGTACTGTGATATTACATCTTATTGGAGAATGTGAGACTTATGTGATCCAAGTCTTTGCATTATTCATATGTGCCATTGCTTTCGTAAGCAAGGGCACTACAAGCCCTCCGGTGATGATTCCCCTCTCCGGCAGGGTGCCGGGGAGAGCTTCTGATCCTTTCCGAACTAGGGTTGATGACGACGGCGGCTCTTGAACTTGTGGAGGAAAAGTGTTCGGGGCCTAGGTCTTGTGTTTTCGGGGGATTTAAGTAAGCGAAAGGGTGAAGGCGGTGGAGCCCCGAGGCGCTGTCATGAGGTCCCAACGCGGCAGGGAGGCCCACGCAAACACCTCAGCTGGGGCCCTCGTGGCCCCTCTCTGTCTCGTCTTCGGTGTTCTGGAACCTCCCGTGAAAATAGGGACTTTGGTATTAAATTCGTCCAATTCCGATAATATTTCCTTAAGGGGTTTTCTGAAACCAAAAACAACAGAAAAGATGGAACTAGCACTGTAGCATCTTGTTAATAGGTTAGTCCCATAAAATGCATAAAACTATATAAAAAATATATATAACATGTAGCACTGGGTATAATATAAGTTTGGAGTATAAGAAATTATAGATACGTTGGAGACGTATCAGGAATATACGGGTGAAAGGGCGATGTCGGTGGGCCCACACCATGTGGTCGCGCGACTAGGAAGGGAGCCGCGCCACCAATGGTGTGGCTGCCTCGTGGCCCCTCTCCGTCTCTTCTTCGGTGTTCTGGAACGTTCGGGGGAAAATAATAACTTTGACGTTTGATTTGTCCAATTCCGAGAATATTGACTTAACAGTTTTTTTGAAACCAAAAACAACATAAAATATGGAACTGGCATTGTGGCATCTTGTTAATAGGTTAGTCCCAGAAAATGAATAAAATGATATAAAAGTGTATATAAAACATGTAGCAATTGGTATAATATAAGCATGGAACATAAGAAATTATAGATATGGAGATGTATCAAGCATCCGCAAGCTTAGTTCTACTCATCCCGAGCCGGTAAAATGATAGCAAGAATAATTTCTGAAGTGACATGCTTTCACACAATCTTGATGTTATGATAATGTAATGCATGTAAATTGAGATCAAATGAATAAGAGCTGTAGTTTATATTGATATCAAATGAGTAATAAATAAACAAGTAGGAAGAACAAAGTAAAACTTTCAATCAATTAGTACTAGAGAGAAATCAACCCTGCAAAGTGGATATTAAAGATGATTTTAGCTTCAAGAACAACAATATAATCATCTAATGCATCCAACACACATGAGTACTTTGTGATGCATCCAACACACATGAAAATTTTGTGAAAGGACCAGTCCAGCAATAACAATAAATATGCACGTAAAAAATCATCTCTCTATTTGTTCACTTAAAAACAAGCAACCGTTCGGCGTTGGTTCCTAGCATCAGGATGTTGTGGCTAAGAGAATGTTAAGGGAGGTTTGGAAGGCCAACGGAAGAAAGTCTCACAAAGCTGAAAGTGATCATTAGACAAGAGGAAGTCTTATAATCGAAGCAATGGAAGGAGTAGTGATTTCCACACAACGGATGCACATAGAGCTATAAGTGTATCAAAGCTCTCGAATGGAACTAGTGGGGGTGCATCCAACTTGTTTGCTCATGGAGACCTAGAGCACTTTTGAGGAGGCTCATCGTTGGAATATACAAGCCAAGTTCTATAATGTAAATTCTCCACATAGTTATGCAAGTAAGACATGAAAACTCTCTCATATGGAGTAAAGGTTCAAACATGAGCACAAATGATGACTATGAGTACTTTTTTCTAATTTTTTATTCGTTTTCTGTTTCTCTTTTCGACGGCCTCCGTGACTCTTTTCACTTTTAGGGGCATACATTCTAGTATGAAAACACACTTTTGACACAAATAACTCATACTGAATAAGATATAAGGTATATGAAACGGTGCCTCTGCCAATGTAGTCGGATATGCAATGATCTAGCGTAACATGGGTAAAACCACACATCAGCTTTATAGAATCATGCAAAGCAATATATAAATGCTAAATGATGACAAGTCATGTAATGTAAGATGAAAGTTGCATGCCAATATATGTAAAGGGCCCTCCTTATTATAAGGTAGCGACCTCCTGTGTATAGTGCTAGTCCCTGGATCGACTTGCTAGCACACACAGTTTAAGATGAAATATCATAACATTGCATCAATATCCATTACACGATGATCCAGAAATAAAAGGGTTCGATACAAGGTGCATAGCCGAAGGCTAGCTCAAACCAAAATAAACACACAGCGGAAAGAAAATGGATAAAGTGAGCTCCATCTTCATCATGTGTCACAGGCAAGTCATGTTGGTTGGATACTCGTGACCCTATCAATTCTTACGCCTTGTCAGATGGACCTGCAACGGTGAGTTACAGCCCAGATTCATTGGGTCAGCACAATTGAATTGTGGTGGCAAGATTCACTAAGAATATTTTAAACAATTTTATTGGTTCTAAGCCATTCATTTAATATCGTACACGTAAGTAAACTCCGTGTTATTCCCACTCCTTTCGAGGACACAAAGTTCCCGTGGTGTTTCTACTCTTTTGTGAAAGTTATCTTCAACTTCACTCCAATTTCCTATCCATTTCAATGACACACCATATCTCCAGGGTGGCCAGATCGTCATCGCCGTTTGTGAGGATGCACCGTGACTCCGTGATGATCCACGTCGTTTCAAATGACCCACCTTGACTCCGGGGTGGCCAGATCGTTTAGAGACACCGTGACTCCGTGGTGCTCATCGCCGTTTGTGAGGACGCACCGTGACTCCGTGGTGATCCACGTTGTTTCAAATGACACACCTTGACTCCGGGGTGGCCAGATCGTTTAGAGACACCGTGACTCTGTGGTGCTCATCGCCGTTTGTGAGGACGCAACGTGACTCCGTGGTGATCCACGTCGTTTCAAATGACACACCTTGACTCCGGGGGTGTCCAGATCGTTTAGAGACACCGTGACTCCATGGTGCTCATCGCCGTTTGTGAGGACGCACCGTGACTCCGTGGTGATCCACGTCGTTTCAAATGACACACCTTGACTCCGGGGGTGTCCAGATCGTTTAGAGACACCGTGACTCCGTGGTGCTCATCGCCGTTTGTGAGGACGCACCGTGACTCCGTGGTGATCCACGTCGTTTCAAATGACACACCTTGACTCCGGGGTGGCCAGATCGTTTAGAGACACCGTGACTCCGTGGTGCTCATCGCCGTTTGTGAGGACGCACCGTGACTCCGTGGTGATCCACGTCGTTTCTAATGACACACCTTGACTCCGGGGTGGCCAGATCGTTTAGAGACACCGTGACTCCGTGGTGCTCATGTCGTTTCTAAGGACGAAGTTGTGGTGTTCCTAGACATAACTAGCTAGCCAAGCTACTCAAACAACATCACGATAGCAACCAGGATTTCGAGCCAAGTAAATCATGTGGCTATCCTACCTGGTTTCATTTCATCAATGGACGTGATAGTTAATCCTATTCAACCATTGCAACACAACATTTAACTACTCATGATTATTACTTGTAAAGTTATCAAAGTGAACTTGCCTTGTCAACCGCGAGAGTAAGCTGAATTATCACAGCAACAAGAATGGCACTCCAGACAATCTAACAAAATGAATAGCACTTAATCAACATACCAATCAATCATATGTGCAAATCATAGAAAATGATATGCTTTTCTACATGAAATAAACATATTTTCAATGTGATAAATAACTTATTAGTTCTCTGGTTGCTACAATGATGCTTGATGACATGGGCAATATTTAATGCAGTTTATTATTTGAATACATTTTTGAAACACTAGAGGGTTTGCATGAATAATTATTACTCTTATAATTTATTAATCATTAAAATTAAGTTTTATGTTCTCTGGAAAGAGGATATAATTTAATAAACTTAGCAAAAGGATTCATTTTAAAATAATTAGAAGATAAGTTTTGAATTAAATGGCCGAAATGCTGCTCTGCATAATATTCCAAATTGACAGATTTAAAAGGGAAAACTATTGATGCCAAAATGATCTACATGAGAAGGGCTTTACAACGGTATAAGGTTTGTTAAATTTGGACTTATGGTTTGAAAGTTATGAATTTTTGAAGTTTGATTTGATTTCTCCTTTTTAAACATTTGTTTAATTTACAGATTAATCTCGGCCGTCCGATCTATCTTACGCGGACGCACGGGATTAATCGATACCGGTTCGTAATAAAATAAAACGGCAGCCGATGGATCTAGATCCAACGGCCCTGGATCCACGCGACCAAAAGTGGGCGGCGCAGTTCACTGGAGTCGTCTCCGGCCGCGGCGGCGCCATGCGTGTCGTGCACGGACTCGAGGACAGAGAGGGAGTTGGGCAGTGGGATTAGTACCAGAGGGAGGAGGAGGGCGAGGCGATGCTGTTGGCGTGGTCGCGGACGACGGGGAGCTCTTCTCCTCCGGCAACTGCTCGCCGAAGTTGCGGCAGCGGGCGGTGGTTTCAGTCGAACACGCCGTCAATGTTCAGACGCGCCTAGGTCCGTGAAACCTTGTCAAAGGGGTGCGACGGTGTGAACAGGAGCACGTGGTGCCGGAGATAGGTGAAGAGGGGAACGGGGCTCACCGGAATCGGCGACGTACGGCGGCGGTCGAGGCGCGATTTGTGCACGGCGTCCGGGAAGCCTGGGGGCGCTCTGCTTCGTCTCTGCGAGGGGAAAAGGAGGCCGTGGGCAGGGGTCTTAAAGGGGGTGGCCAGCGCGCTAGAGTGGGCATGGGGAGTGGGGATGGTGGAGGACGTGGCTACGGCGTCGCGGTCATGGCGTCATGGGCGCGAGGCAGTTAGAGGAGAGGGACGACTGACGGGTGGGGCCCGTCGGTCAGTGAGAGATGGGGCGAGGGAACGGGCTGGGCCGCTGCTGGGCTGGGCGCATCGCACGCGCGGTAGTTAGGTGTTGGGCCGGCTAACACTTTTTTTTTGTTTTCTTTCTTTTTCTTTTCTGTTTTCTTATTTTGTTTATTACTTTTGTTTTATAGTTCCGAATTAAGTCAAACTAGTTTCTAAAAATTTCTAAAAATCATATCTATCATTTAAAACAGTCATACTCATGTATTTATTTACTTTTCAAAGTAAGAATTTGAAATAATGATAACACCAATTTGACACTTTTGTATAATTTAAAACAGAGTTTTAATAAGGGATTTATGTCATAATAAAATCAGGAGACTAATCAAAATAATCCTTTTTGTTTATTTTCTTGACTATTGATGATTTTGTATTTGTAAGAAATAATGTTTTTATTTTATTTTAGTGATTCTTCAACATTACAAAATTTTGGGATGTTACAGACTACCACCCTTAAAAGGAATCTCGTCCCGAGATTTGAAGAGGTTAGAAAGAAACATAGGTTTGGATATCCGGGGTTAGGAGAATTGGGTGGGCTACCACCCTTAAAAGAAAATTACTGTGGTTTGTCTGAGACTCTTATCTCCTCCTTTGAGGTACCTCAGGTGGAAGGGCTACGACTTCAGTTGTTAAGTGTTGCTTCGTCATCCTTGACTCAAATATGTAGCACGTACTAGTGTTTGAGAAATATTTGCACTGAAATTTAACTGATTAAGACTTACTGTTCACCACTTCACGCTCCTCGTATACTTCTTCCACGTTGACATGATTCACATATCCTTTCTGGAATGGGTTTGGCTTGTTCCCATTGTTGTTTCCAACATTCTTCTTCTTTTCTGGACAGTCTGCAGCGTAGTGCCCCAGTTTCTTGCAATTATAGCACAAAACCTGACTAATATCTTTCTTGACGGATTGATTTTGATGATAAAGACCATTGTCCTCTTCATTGTTGTGCCCATTGCTTTTGTAGTCACCATTGTTTCCCTTTTGGTCTTCATTATGGTTGTGAAATTTGTTACCACTGCTTCCCTCATAATGATTGTGCCTCTTGTGTGAAGTTTCAGAGTGGTACTTGTTTGAGCTATGCTTCCTCTTTCTGTTTTTGGCTTGTGTCTGTTTGTTCTCCAAGATAGTGGCCTTATCGAGAAGAGACTGATAATTGGGTGTGTAGACCACTGACAATTGAATTGCCAACTCATCACTCAGACCGTCCAAAAATTTCTCCTTCCTCTTGGCATCTGTGTCAACATCGTCTGGCGCGTAGCGTGCTAGATTGTTGAAGTCCTCTATGTATCCAGCAACCGTGCGGTTCCCTTGACGTAGATTGCGGAATTCTCTTTTCTTCAAGCTCATCACACCAGTTGATATGTGTGCAGTACGAAAACCTTCTTGGAACATCTCCCAATTGACATCCTCAATTGGGTGAGTGATCTGATAGTTGTCCCACCAGCTGGCTGCAGGTCCTTCTAGCAGATATGCCACAAACCTGACCTTCTCTGCGTCTGTGCAACCAATGGTTACCAGATTCTTATTCACCGAGCGTAACCAGTCATCTGCTACAACTGGCTCTGAGGCGCTAGTGAATGTTGCAGGTCGCAACCTCAGAAATCGGGTGAGCATGTCCACTTGAGGGGGTGGTGGTGGCGGTGGGTTGTTGTTGTTGTTTGCTAGGAACTGAGTCATCACTTGCATTAGTTGGGTCAACACTTGTTGCATCCCATTGTTGTCGTTACCATTGTTGTTGTTGTGGGTTTCTCGACGAGGCGGCATCTGTTGGTTTAGCATAGATAAGCAGAGATAGAGAGGCCTAAGAGGAGAAAATCCTACCCTCACAAACAAACATGACAAAACAAATACACAAACATTCATAAAACAACAACCTAATTATTTAACCAATCAACAAAATTCAACCACAACATGAAAATCAATCTAGTATCGACATACAACCCTAGTTGGTATGTACAATACACTAGCACGATATCGTGGTTCTAATTAAATGGTGGTCTATTGTCTAACTCCTTGTGGTGTACTTCAGGTTCTTCCACTTATTGAATATCTTTGAGGTGTTTGCCGAATACTGGTCCTCCAAAGGTCTTCACTGTAGTGATTCGTATTGATATTGAGAAATCCATATGAAATATTACACTCATACTTCAAGAACATGGTCTTCTAGAGTAAGGAGAGATATTTTCAGAAGGTTGATAGTAGACGAGGGTATAAGAAAAAGATAAAATGAAATATATATATATTTTAGAAATCTGAATAAAAATAGATTTTCAATCCTATGGTCAAAACCTATTTCTATCCAAACCTAGGGTCACGAACCTACTGGCAACACAGTGCTCTGATACCATCTGTAAAGGGCCCTCCTTATTATAAGGTAGCGACCTCCTGTGTATAGTGCTAGTCCCTGGATCGACTTGCTAGCACACACAGTTTAAGATGAAATATCATAACATTGCATCAATATCCATTACACGTTGATCCAGAAATAAAAGGGTTCGATACAAGGTGCATAGCCAAAGGCTAGCTCAAACCAAAATAAACACACAGCGGAAAGCAAATGGATAAAGTGAGCTCCATCTTCATCATGTGTCACAGGCAAGTCATGTTGGTTGGAGACTCGCGACCCTATCAATTCTTACGCCTTGTCAGATGGACCTGCAACGGTGAGTTACAGCCCAGATTCATTGGGTCAGCACAATTGAATTGTGGTGGCAAGATTCACTAAGAATATTTTAAACAATTTTATTGGTTCTAAGCCATTCATTTAATATCGTACACGTAAGTAAACTCCGTGTTATTCCCACTCCTTTCGAGGACACAAAGTTCCCGTGGTGTTTCTACTCTTTTGTGAAAGTTATCTTTGAGTATTCCTTCACTCCAATTTCCTATCCATTTCAATGACACACCATATCTCCAGGGTGGCCAGATCGTCATCGCCGTTTGTGAGGATGCACCGTGACTCCGTGATGATCCACGTCGTTTCAAATGACCCACCTTGACTCCGGGGTGGCCAGATCGTTTAGAGATACCGTGACTCCGTGGTGCTCATCGCCGTTTGTGAGGACGCACCGTGACTCCGTGGTGATCCACGTCGTTTCAAATGACACACCTTGACTCCGGGGTGGCCAGATCGTTTAGAGACACCGTGACTCCGTGGTGCTCATCGCCGTTTGTGAGGACGCAACGTGACTCCGTGGTGATCCACGTCGTTTCAAATGACACACCTTGACTCCGGGGGTGTCCAGATCGTTTAGAGACACCGTGACTCCGTGGTGCTCATCGCCGTTTGTGAGGACGCACCGTGACTCCGTGGTGATCCACGTCGTTTCAAATGACACACCTTGACTCCGGGGTGGCCAGATCGTTTAGAGACACCGTGACTCCGTGGTGCTCATCGCCGTTTGTGAGGACGCACCGTGACTCCGTGGTGATCCACGTCGTTTCTAATGACACTCCTTGACTCCGGGGTGGCCAGATCGTTTAGAGACACCGTGACTCCGTGGTGCTCATGTCGTTTCTAAGGACGAAGTTGTGGTGTTCCTAGACATAACTAGCTAGCCAAGCTACTCAAACAACATCACGATAGCAACCAGGATTTCGAGCCAAGTAAATCATGTGGCTATCCTACCTGGTTTCATTGCATCAATGGACGTGATAGTTAATCCTATTCAACCATTGCAACACAACATTTAACTACTCATGATTATTACTTGTAAAGTTATCAAAGTGAACTTGCCTTG
This sequence comes from Poa annua, assembly GCA_026929855.1. Taxonomy (NCBI): domain Eukaryota; kingdom Viridiplantae; phylum Streptophyta; class Magnoliopsida; order Poales; family Poaceae; genus Poa; species Poa annua. The sequence continues at coordinate 102,460,828 of CM049427.1, forward strand.
TCAACCGCGAGAGTAAGCTGAATTATCACAGCAACAAGAATGGCACTCCAGACAATCTAACAAAATGAATAGCACTTAATCAACATACCAATCAATCGAAAATGATATGCTTGTCTACATGAAATAAACATATTTTCAATGTGATAAATAACTTATTAGTTCTCTGGTTGCTACAATGATGCTTGATGACATGGGCAATATTTAATGCAGTTTATTATTTGAATACATTTTTGAAACACTAGAGGGTTTGCATGAATAATTATTACTCTTATAATTTATTAATCATTAAAATTAAGTTTTATGTTCTCTGGAAAGAGGATGTAATTTAATAAACTTAGCAATAGGATTCATTTTAAAATAATTAGAAGATAAGTTTTGAATTAAATGGCCGAAATGCTCCTCTGCATAATATTCCAAATTGACAGATTTAAAAGGGAAAACTATTGATGCCAAAATGATCTACATGAGAAGGGCTTTACAACGGTATAAGGTTTGTTAAATTTGGACTTATGGTTTGAAAGTTATGAATTTTTGAAGTTTGATTTGATTTCTCCTTTTTAAACATTTGTTTAATTTACAGATTAATCTCGGCCGTCCGATCTATCTTACGCGGACGCACGGGATTAATCGATACCGGTTCGTAATAAAATAAAACGGCAGCCGATGGCTCTAGATCCAACGGCCCTGGATCCACGCGACCAAAAGTGGGCGGCGCAGTTCACCGGAGTCGTCTCCGGCCGCGGCGGCGCCATGCGTGTCGTGCACGGACTCGAGGACAGAGAGGGAGCTGGGCAGTGGGATTAGTACCAGAGGGAGGAGGAGGGCGAGGCGATGTTGTTGGCGTGGTCGCGGACGACGGGGAGCTCTTCTCCTCCGGCAACTGCTCGCCGGAGTTGCGGCAGCGGGCGGTGGTTTCAGTCGAACACGCCGTCGATGTTCAAACGCGCCTAGGTCCGTGAAACCTTGTAAAAGGGGTGCGACGGTGTGAACAGGAGCACGTGGTGCCGGAGATAGGTGAAGAGGGGAACGGGGCTCACCGGAATCGGCGACGTACGGCGGCGGCTGAGGCGCGATTTGTGCACGGCGTCCGGGCAGCCTGGGGGCGCTCTGCTTCGTCTCTGCGAGGGGAAAAGGAGGCCGTGGGCAGGGGTCTTAAAGGGGGTGGCCAGCGCGCTAGAGTGGGCATGGGGAGTGGGGATGGTGGAGGACGTGGCTACGGCGCCGCGGTCATGGCGTCATGGGCGTGAGGCAGTTAGAGGAGAGGGACGACTGACGGGTGGGGCCCGTCGGTCAGTGAGAGATGGGGCGAGGGAACGGGCTGGGCCGCTGCTGGGCTGGGCGCATCGCACGCGCGGTAGTTAGGTGTTGGGCCGGCTAACCCTTTTTTTTTGTTTTCTTTCTTTTTCTTTTCTGTTTTCTTATTTTGTTTATTACTTTTGTTTTATAGTTCCGAATTAAGTCAAACTAGTTTCTAAAAATTTCTAAAAATCATATCTATCATTTAAAACAGTCATACTCATGTATTTATTTACTTTTCAAAGTAAGAATTTGAAATAATGATAACACCAATTTGACACGTTTGTATAATTTAAAACAGAGTTTTAATAAGGGATTTATGTCATAATAAAATCAGGAGACTAATCAAAATAATCCTTTTTGTTTATTTTCTTGACTGTTGATGATTTTGTATTTGTAAGAAATAATGTTTTTATTTTATTTTAGTGATTCTTCAACATTACAAAATTTTGAGATGTTACAATATATTTCGGAACAACTATGGAAATGATGTAGTAGGTAGGTATGGTGGATGTTTTGAGAAAGATATTTGGCTTATGTGTAGGAGAACATGATGAAGATCTCCCATGAGTTTTGTATGTACCAGCGAAGTATGCACCAACTCTCAATGTGAGAAAGGCAATGTAAGGTACCAAAGAGGCTACCAAGTATGGTGGTGGAAGTGCCATGGAAAGCGCAGCTTTAGAACTCACAAGTAAAAATATTCCAAATAGAAATATGATCTTACAAGGCATAATGAAAATTACTCCATGAGAGACTGTGGCAAATGAACAAGTCACTGTTGGGACCCCGACCGTAGTGCATAACACAAAGTCATTACTGTTGCTTTTAACATTAAAAGTCATATATCATTATGCTATCAACTGGATATTTAAGTGTGGCACAACTTCAAGTTTCTAGACCAACCATTTATCATTCCACTTTACTAAACCATCATGTTTACCATTAAGCATATTAATATCTAATAACAACATCAATGATTCAAGTGACACAATTTAATGATCTACAAGATTATGTATCATTTCGTTATACCATCTACCACATTTAACATTTTCTGTTGTTAAACAAACAACAATAAAATTATTTGAACATAAACTCTCCAAGCATTTATCAATGAAACAAGAGAGTATAACATATGAAAACTAACAGCTCTAATCAAGAGGTGCATGAAAAACAAGAGCTAGAAAGTATTGAAGTAACATAGAGAAGAATACTCAACAAATATAAGTGAAAAATACGAGTATTGATAAGAAAAGGCGAAGCGTGTCTGTCCCACATAAGAATGCTAGTATCCATATTATTAAAAGAAAGTAAATAACAAAACAAAACAGAAAATAAAATAAAATAAAAACAAATAGACGCTCCAAGTAAATCACATAAGATGTGGCGCAATTAAAATATAGTTTTATTAGAGATAACCTGATATGTTGTTGATGAAGAAGGCGATGCCTTGGGCATCACCAAGATTTGACGCTTGAGTCTTCTTTAAATATGCTTGGATGACCCCGTGGGCATCATCAAGCTTAGGCTCTTTCATCTTCTTGATCAAATCATATCATCCTTCTCTCTTGATACTTGAAAACTTCCTCCACACCAAACTCAAAGTAAACTTCATTAGAGGGTTAGTGCATAATAAAAAATTCTCATATTCTTCATGGAAAAAATCATCACACATGCTAATGGAAATTAGCTACAGCCACTGGTATTTTGGGGAGCAAACAGGTCAACTCAAAAGCAGCAAAAGAGACAATGCAAAATAAATGGTAGAATCTGTCAAAAACAGAACAGTCTGTAAAGAAGAATTTTTTCGAGGAACTTAACTTGCTCAAATAAGAAAACTCTAAACTAACGAACGTTGCATACATATCTAAGGATCCCGCACAGAAAATCTCCGGTCATTTTGATTTGTCTGTGAATTTTTACAAATTAAACGGTGGACAGCAGAAAACTGTTCCTGTGCAGGAATCCAAATCTAGTATCAGTTTCCTACTAGAGACTTTACTTGGCACAACTATGCAATAAAATAAAAATACAAAGGAGTTGTTACGAAGATAAGCATGCTCCTTGACTCAAATAAAATTAAAATAACAGAAATAAAATAATGGTTTGTCTCCCATAACCTCTTTCTTTATTGCCATTAAGATAAGCATAGTGATTTTAAAAGGTGCTCATGTAAAAAAAATAGGGCTTCTTACTTCTATGCAACCAAGTCGTAATTTGAGCTAAATTTTCCCCACGGTCCAAACTTTTCCTCACTTCCTTAGACGAAACTCCCACAATGCTCATAGTGGTTGTTTGCCGTCTTGACTACTAACTCTGACCGTGGTAGGCTGTGTTGACTTGCTCGTTCGACCTGATGAGTGGGACCGTGTTTGACTCTGTTGACTGATGCTCGGTTGGAATAGCATCCAGTGCGGACGGGGCACTTGTTTATTCAAGAGATACTGTTGCCGCCGAGAGAACCCTGAGGAACCACCCCCCTCCCCTCTCGGAACAGAGCAATAGGAGTTGGATTGAGGACGGAGAGCAGGGTGATTGAAGGCGCAAAGGAGCTCCATTGCCATCGCCATTGCCGTCGCCCTCTCGTCTCCCGTCGCCCGTCGAGAAGGAGGGACAAGCAGGGAGCTCCAGCACCATCGCCATTGTATGGGCGCCTTCAACGTTTCGGGGTTTTTTGGTCGCCGACAGTTCCAGCTTTCGATGGTCAGTGCTATCTTCTCTACATGTTTCATTTTCCTGTTTGAGTTCCCTAATGGTGTATTATATGTGAGTAGATTTGATTTTCTATTTGGCTTCCGGAATGGGGAAAAATTCCAGGTTTCGCCTCTTTATGTGGTTCTAAATTTCATTTGTTAGGATTTCGATAGCGAGAGCGATGGCGTCGATCATTGTGCTATGTGCCTTTACGAAGCAACTTTCTATCGCACACTAACTCGCCGTTCCAATACTTTCAAAGTCCCGATTGATCTGGGTTACAAAACGGCCGTTGTAAGTATTGCCTTTAAAATTCGAGGGAATGTCATTTGTTTTCCTTCAATGAATGTCTTCATAGTTTCTTTGGTTTTGTATTACATGTAGGTTCTGCCATGCCCATTAAGATATCTTCTAGAGAGCCGGCCGATTTTCCCTCATAAGAAATGGATGGAGGAAAGGTGTCCGAACGGAGACCAGTACTTCTTCTACCTGGATAGGTGGGTAATTCAAAATGACACAGATCGGACATATCTCTGTAAGCGGCTAAGTGGTAGCCTGAACACCCATATCTACGAGATATGTGGAACGCAGTGGAGAGCACTATGTGAAGGCTACGACATCGAGGAGGGCGATGTTGTCAATTCACTTGGAATGAGCATTTGCTCAATGTTGAAGTAACTAACGAGCACAATGCTGCAAAACCTTTTGTACAACACACGGGTATGCTCGTTTGTGTTCTTTTTCTTACACATTGAGTAGTTTACAAGTTTTCTGAATGTCTTCCTCTCTTTGATCAGAGCTTAAACAGATTAACGGATGTTGCAAGCCAGACCTCCTGTCGAGTATATTTCACGAACCGTGAGATGTCCCCTATTAAGAAACGAATGCGATATCTCTCGCTTTATTCAAAGATGCCACAAAGGATTTGGAGGAGAGCCCTCAGTTCTTGATGACCCACAAGTATAGGGGATCGCAACAGTCTTTGAGAGAAGTAAAACCCAAATTTATTGATTCGACACAAGGGGAGCCAAAGAATATTTATAAGCCTTAACATATGAATTGTCAGTTCAACTGCACCTGTGAATAGACTTGCTCTAGACGGATTGTCAGTAGCAACATTTTTATAGCAGTGACAGTAGTGAAATAACAATAGAAGTAGAAATAAGACAGCAGTTGAGATTATAGTAGACAGCTGGACTAAAATATTGTAGGCATAGGGACGGAGGTACGGGCGTTGCATGTATAAGATAATTCATGTAATATCAAATCACAGGCATTTGCAGATAAATAATATAAAGCATCCAAGTATAAACTAATCATAAGCATGTGTTCCAATTTAGTTGTGCGTGCTCGTAATGAGAAACTTGCACATCATCTTTTGTCCTACCAGCCCGTTTGCAGCGGGGCCTCTCTGGAAACTACTGGCAATTATGGTACTCCTTGTAATAAAGTATCAGAGCAAAGCATAAACACTCTATGAACACATCTGATCCTCACATCACAGCCATTCCCTCTGGCTGTCCAAATTATTGTCACTTTGGGGCCTTCGGTTCCGTACAATAATATGTGTATGCACTTCATAGATATGATCTAAAACAATAATTATCTTCATGATACAATAATATGTTCAGATGTGAAATCATGGCACTCGGGCCCTAGTGTCAAGCATTAAGCATAACAAGTTGCAACAATGACGTAAAACACTGATAACGGATACTAGGCACCATGCCCTAATGATATTACAGCTATTACATGAATGATCTCATCCAATCTCTACCATCCCCTCAAGCCTACATCGGTGGATTACTCACACATGGATGGTTGATGGAGAGGCGTTCGTGATGACGATGGTAATGATCCCCTTCGATTCCCCGTCCCGGCAGGGTGCCGGAACAGAGACTTCTGGTCCCTGAATTGAGTTTCGAGGTGGCGGCGGCATAGGGAGATGTTTCTAGGAAAAGTGGCCAGGGGGTCGATGTTTTTAGGTCAAGGACCTTATATCCGAGAGGGGTTCGCGAGGGGGTGACCGAGGCGGCCACACCATGTGCTGGCGCGGCCAGATGCTTGCCGCGCCAACACCTGATGAGGTGACCTCGTTGCCCCTCTCCGTCTGGCCTTGTGGCTACGTGGGTTTTAGGGTAAAATAGGGACTTTCGCATAATTTCTGGTGTTTTTCCAGACAATTGATTTTCTGCACAAAAACTAGATACCATGGCAATTCTGCTGAAAACAGCGTTAGTCCGTGTTAGTTGCATTCAAAACACACAAATTAGAGGTAAAACAATATAAAAAGTGTTCGGCAAATTAGATACGTTTTGGACGTATCAACTTCCCCCAATCTTAGCTTATTACTTGTTCCCAAGCAATTCAGTTAACAACTGAGTGCGATAAAAGAACTTTCACGACCTCATTTCCTCATGTGATGTAAATATTCTCATTATGAGGACAAATGCTTAGACTATTTATAGCAAGATATATATAAACGGTGTTACCCAATAGTTATGTAAACAAGAAAATATGCCAATTATACAAATGATAAATAACATGAAACATATCAATTCGCAGGATTGCAAAGCTCATAAGAAAGTATGATAAAGTGGTATATCGCTTGCCCGAATGGTACAACAAAACATAAATGTACAGGCACCTCTGAGTTTCAAGGGAAGACTAGAAATAAAGATATAAAAGAAAAAATCATCAAGATTACACCGCAGTTAACCGTATTCTCGGACAAGCACATTACACTAAGAATGACAATTATACTCTCAAGAAGGTGCTCAAAGAAGGATGGTGACTCAACTATAAAGTAAAACATATGCCCTTCATTGAGGGAAGTAGGGATTTAACATGTGCTAGAGCTTTTGATTATTTTGAAAACTGAGGTAAAATTGTTTTTGAGTGGTGGTTGTTCCGTTAACGAATGGTAGTAGAGTTCTTGTTATCATCCATACTAAGCAAGTTGAGAGCGGTTTCAAATTATTTTCAAAACAAGCATTTATAATATGCATCTTTATTTCTATTACCTTACCCTATATATGAAAGTGCGATACGTCTCATTCTGCTATCCACGTCACGCGATGAACGACAGCCGTCCGATTGAGTCAATGGACGGCCCAGATGCACCCAAACCACAATCCAAATTGCGTGGTACTGTAGTACTTGCCTCTCCTCCAATCGCGCGACGACACGTCGCCCGGTGACCAGCCGGTCGTCCCCAGTTTCAGAGGTCACCGTGTCTGTTTTGCAGAAAAACCACTGACAGATTGAACCCGTGCCCCGCACTCCAGATTTTACCGTGTCAAGGGACCGTTCGCAATTCCGCCAAACCTTATGGACTTTTTTGCAAAATCATCCCGCACAATCACCACGCCTCCCTTCTCTCTCCCGTAGGGCAAGGAGGTCGCTGCCGCCGCCGACGTGTGCCGCCGCCGCTACACGCCTCCCCGCTCAAATCGATGGAGGCGGGAGCTCGCCGTCGCACCCGCTCCATCCTCGCCGACTTTCGCGTGCCGGAACGCCGCGCTCAGCGTCCACCGCCGTTCTACATCTTCACCGCGACCTCGCACGCGCTCAAGCTGCGCTGCGTCCCCGCGGGCCGCCCCGCCGCCCGCCGCTTGGCCGGTCGCCGCATGCCAGCCTCCCTTCGCCGCGCCATGCCCCTGATCTGCCGTTCCGGGATTGAGGTGGCCTTGCGCCTCCAGCAGCACCACCCTCCCCGGAATCGTCCTCGGAAGGCCACGAGCAAGAGAAGGAGCAGCATGATTGCATCTGGAATTGGAAGATGCGGTGGCGGTTGGGCTCGCCCACGCTCTCCATTCACGAGACCATCCCGACGCGGAACTTCTTCAAGTAGTGGCTGCTCACGGCTGTCGCTGGCATGAAGCCACCACGCGCCATCCTCTTGGTGTCCGGCCACTAGGAGATAGCTACGACGAAAGTCAACGTCATCCGGCGGCAGCAACAAATCCATCTACGACTTCTACGGTTTCCGAAAATCCACGTACCAGGTATGTTCTTGCTTTCCTGGTTTTGGTTCGATTGATATGAGGTGCTAGCTGATGCGCCGTTGTCTGGTTTACCCAGCAACTCTTGATTTGGCTTCCTCCTCTGTCGCTGTTCTCGCGAATTTGTACATTTCCTTCCCCGTATTTGGTCGTGCGGTTCAGTGTTGCTCTATGGTCGATGCACTTGCCATACCTGCCACTCTTTCATTAGCATCAAGTATTGTTCCCCATGATATTTGCTTGCCATTGTCTTAATTTCTATGTTCTTATGTTGCTCATCATAGATTTTCTCTTGTGGTCAGCCCCGATTTATGTTTGCTGGGCATGAATATGGTCCTGTACAACTGTACTCATGTCGCCTCCTTCCTGAGGAGTTCAGGATTTCCAAGCAAAGTCTTTTCACTTGATGGAAACAAGGTATATACTATCTACTCACAATCATCGTACTCGGGTATTCAAGGTGCATCATGGATGGAAATTTTGTAGTCATGGAGACATAGACTCACGGTCAGGTTGCCCCTTGGTATTACCATACGATCAAGAATACTGATTCTAGAATTGTACTGAAGGAATTTCATTGTCACGGAGCATTTCTACTGTACTTGCTTGCTGGTTCTACTGTAGGTGTGCAATTGTTGTCGGTACTTTTCACTATATTTAGTTGATGAATATGCTTCGAGAGAATATTTTGTTCCCTTGGTATATACTGAAATGAAACAATTTATTTACATTTTAGAAGATGTCTTGGCTAATTGTTATCTCTCCAGCTGCTTGCTTTTCCCTCTTGGTTCATAAATTTCCTTCTTGCTTGCATTTTCTTCTGCTGTTTTTCTACTGTTGGGACACCCATTCATTTAGTTTATTGGTTTTCATGAAACACTTGCAAAAGCTATTATTTACGATTGATTATGCAAGCGTCCAATTTACTTGATATTTAATATGTGTTTACATGGTTTTGTACTCAGGACAGTGGACTTCCTGAAAGGAGGGCTCATTCAGTTAGCTATTACTGCTGATTAATGTTCTTATTTCTCTTTGGTGTGTCCGGGAATATGTCTTATACTCAATAGGTCTCGCTTACATAAAATTCCAGAGTATCTTTTGCATATGCAACATGATTATTTCATATGCCCTGCTATTGTAAATCCCATTTGCTCCCTATCCATTGGTTAGTTATACACATTGGATTTTGATTCTCATCCTGGATTTTGATTCTCATCCTAGATTGCATAGATGTACAATGTTTCATATGAAAATTGGGAATGCTTTCTATCATTATTTGTTCATTAAAAAAATAGTGCGTTTCACATTTATTCCCCTGAACATTTGTGCATCTTACGTCATTCTTTCATGTAAACTTGAGCTAATTCTGTTTTCAACAAACATGAATCAGGTTAAATTTCCATATACATGTAACCCTTCATCTTGTGTATATGTAATCTAATGGACTGATTATACTTTAGGATACTTTAGATCAATAGTACACTGGCTCCAGTAAACAAAGATTGATGTATTCAGAGTCTTTATTACATATTGATTTTGTTTTTATATTAAAAAACTAGAATCAGGTACTTTTCTTAAGTGTGATTCTCTCAAGTGTTTATAGGTCCATAAGTGGTCGCTTGCAAGCATGGGCTTTGCTTCAGACTGCGGTTTGAATCAAGAAATTGGAAGGCACCTTCCAGTGAACATATTAGGTTTGTCCCTCTGTTTTAAATAGCCGGCTATAGCCTGGCTATAGCCCAGCTATAGCCTTGTGAGAGGGTCGGGGCTATGGCTAGGACCTTCATAGGCTATAGCGATAATAGCCGCTATCACCCGGCTATAGCCCGGCTAAATGGATTTAGCCTCGTAGCCGCTATTTTTTCGCTTAGGGTGTCTTAAAAAATATGGATAAAAATTTGTCCCAGTCGAGCAAATTTATCCCATTTAGTCCTTTTGAGGCTCAAACGACGGCTATCGTAACCTATACCTAAGTTTTTCTCGGTTAGTTTTGCTAGCGGCTATGTAATATGCTAATATTTAGATGGATTTCTGCTACTTAGTACCTGCTATTAGTATTGTAATATGTGAACAAAACCATGTTCAAAACTTCTAATTATTCATATCTATTATGTGTGACTATGTTAATATCTTATGCATCTGTATATATATACGAATATACGTTGTCAGAATATAGTTTTTTGTCATTATTTAGTAAAGCGGCTATACGGTCTTAGCCGGCTATAGCCCGGCTATAGCCTTTCATAGCCTCTGGAAAATGTCGGGGCTAAACACAATAGCCGGCTATTTTAAACAGAGGTTTGTCCTAATCTTCAGTTGTTCTTACAGATGTTTATTTTCTATTCAAGTGCTTGCAAATTAGTTGAGAATTCCCTTGGACACAATTACTTTGAGAAGCATTTTCCGAGAATGAAATGTTGTGAGTAATGCTACATGCCATCTCGTTTTCATGCATTTTGGTAACATACACCTATGTGGGACATGTGCACGGGCAAAGTAAATAAGGTAAACATTGACACATGAAACTATAACTAATAAGAGAGTGCTTTCTTCAGTAATATTGAAATGAAAGATGGAAAAATCCCATTTAGTTTTCTTTGATAGAACAACAAAGTTTGACTGATGGCTAACAAATTCTTATCGGAATCGTCTTCCTGTCTTTCCAAAGGATTGTGCTCAAAGTCCATTGCGACAAAAAAAATATAGTCACGATTTTGGAGACAAGTGGTAAGGGTGAACACATGGCTTCAACACTGAGATATATGACTTTCGAGGTAAGACCATCATTTTGGTTAGATGTCCACTCTCCCCTTGGAAAACATTTTTTTAAACAGCTCTTCTATCCAACATAAACACAGTCTGTTGATGGTTTTACTTCTGTTTTGTTAGGTAATATATCTTAACAAACTATCTTATAATTTATACGGTTTCAGTACTTTCCTTTGCTTTTTGTTTGGTATGACTTATTTTCGGAATTTTTGTTCATATGTTCATATTTTCCCCGACAAATGAGCTATGTAAAAAATCTACCCAGTAAGATGTGTTAAACTCGGTCTCCGAAAACTTCAAACAAGCTCTTGAGAAGAGTATTGACTATTGAGGTATCAGGAGGAGCAAGGAACTAAAATATCTTTAAGCTATACTGAGTTTGAGCCTCCGAGAGTTCTCTCATATCTCTTCAATATGGAATACTTGATGTTGAAAGTACTATTGAACTTCTGACACAAGCAACGACTAATTCAATTTTTGTGTATCACACAGTAACTGTGTGTACGTCTTAGTTGCACAAGGTCCTAGCATTTGATCTCCATTGTAAACTAGTGTGTAACTTGTGCATAGCCGTTATCCCAACAGGAGGACCCCTGTGTGAAATGAACCTGAAAAACCAAGCGACATTGTTCACCTGTTACTCAAACGCTAAATGGAAAAAAACACATTTCTAGATGTGTATCCAGGTTATATGTGATATGTGTGGTGTTCTTTGTCCTTTAATTCAGCGGGGTCTGTTAGCAGCGAGCCTCTTAGTGTGTCGATTCCGTAGAAAATTTCCTAACAGTGACTGTTTTAACATAATTATTCCGTGAATTCATATGCGGTAACTTTCATCGGCATTTTTCAACGGTACATAAACATTGATCTTCAACAGATGAGTTAGCTCAAATGGCGCGGCGTGTCGCCGCGCTAAATTGCCTAGTATATTCTGATAGCTTGACACTCCTCCCAACCATTTCCTACACAACCATGTCTAACCGAATCCTTGGGTTCCCACCAAACAATCTCAAACCATGTAGGAGTGCCTATTTTTATTTCCTCAAATCTTTTTGATATTATAATGGTTCTAACCGGGCCTTTGCAAAATTAATGACGAGCAGATATAGCATGCAAGTCAAGATATAGCATGCAAGTCAGTTACTTAATTAGTATGGAAGATAACAAGCCCAACTACTACTTCCTCATGAGCTCAAAACAGTGACACAAATTGAGAAATGTTTGAAGATTTTAAAGATAGCACATGCAAATTTACTTGAATGGTTTGAAATGCCATGCATAGGTATTTATGGTGGACTCTTTGGGATAACTTGGTTTTCAGGAATTTGGAAGCACAAGCATTTTCAGCTTAGTACAAGTGGAGGCTAGCAGAAGATGGGGAAGCGACAATTCAAAAGAGCAATAACCATCGTAATCATGCTTGCGACAAAATAAAATTAACGTAGGCGTAAAAATGATACTAAAACTCTGAGGCAAAATAAATCATCAAGACGTAATTGACTTTTTGTTTTCGGTCAGAACATGTGTAAGCATGTGCCAAGTCAATTCAAATGAATTATTCAGAGGAGGATACCACAATGTCATATTCTATTATGAACAAAACAATGCAAGCAAATATCCATAGAAACATATCTATCAGACCCTGGATTCAGACGTCACAAAGAAAACGTACCGGTTTGAGTACAGACAAGAAGGCACAAGGCCGAAACGAAAAGAGAGGCCCATCCACGCGGTCCACCAGGAAGAAGCCCAGGGGAACTCTAACTACTCGTCGTAGATCTCGTCGTCGAACTCCACGTAGTAGCCACCCACCTGGTCGTACGGAGAATCCTTAACTGCAGAGAAAACCACAACCCGTGAACAGGTCAATACACCGGAGCGTATCAAACAGCTAGAGCTAACAATTTACAAAACTGAAAGACTCCCAAAGTATGGGGTTAAGTGGACTTAGCGGCAACAGCACTAACAACCTAATAGAGACACAATATAACTTTCGTCTAAATTAGAGAGGGATGAGAGAGCGCATAAGTAAACAACTACAACTAACACTAATCATAACCCGTTCTCGGGTTAACCCCCTCAACCAAGTATGAGCAAGCAATTCGGGAACACTCACACATTGAACAGTTTTAGTTACCAGTTATTGTGAAAGTAATTCTATATTACTAGTCAGGTTAATTAACAATGATTAGGTGTAAGTTGTCTATGATCTTATTAGCCAGCATCATCACCAAGTTGTCCATAACCGTGGACACGGCTCATCGATAAGATTAAACCATGCAGGGGTGCACTACTGTACCCGTACTCGTTCGATCAACCCCAAAAAGCAAGCTAGAAGGTAGGCCGTCTCAACACGGCATATATCTTCTCTACAACCCATTCAGGGAACCGCATGATTGTGCGCACGGTTGCTCAGCCCCATACCCGGAACTTCACAACACTCTAAGAACTTGTCACCCTATATGAGAATCGACTACTCCATCATCATGAGATCGTTATGTAACCATATGCATGCATCAAATGGAAAACTTGAACTACTTGGGGCACCCTGGATAAGAAGCGGATTAGATCGAAGCCGCGGGGGGCTCCATAGGGCCTCCCACAAGCGGTTAGTGCGCTCAAAATTGGATCCGAGGACAAGAACTGAGTTCCTAGGTCGACACTTAGAAGAACAAAGCACCTCGCAAGGCCTTCCGCTGGTGCCTTATCTTTTAATTATAATTCCCAACAGAAGATAACATTTTATTAAAGTAGACATTCTATCATGCTAAGTACAAGTGCAATAGGATAAACCGACTCGCAGAACCAACCTTAAGCATGTACTGCGACTCGCAAGGCTAACAGATAAACATACAACAGGTTATGGGATGTGGGGATAAAGCTGTATATGGCTGCATCATAACATGTGATGGGATCGCAATTCAGGAATCATAAACTAGGCTAGCATATATCAAAACGCAAGGCTGAAAACCAAACACCCTGTAACATGTTAGAGAAGCTTGCCTGGCAGCTCGTGGCATGGCACAAAAGCTGGAACCTCAGTATCGTAGGTACCGTCAGCAGGCACGTCCTCGTAGAAAAGCAAAACATAGACAAATAGGAAACATAATCAATACAAGGAAATGCGCAAACAATTGATGTGGCAATATGGTATGCGATGATTAGGTCACATTAAAGCGGGGATGAAATCACGACAAAAGATTATGTTGCAAGTTATTTGTGTAACCAACAAATTAAATGTTCATTAACATGGCAAGACATGGCATAGATGATATGATCAAATTAAATGGAATTAGGGCATTATATATTTATTACCCCACACATTCCATGTTTAATTATTTAGTTGCATTTGTTAAATTAAACTAAGCAATAAAATTAAATGATGCTAAATGGCATAAGAATGTCATATTAATGTTCATTCCATTTTTTGATAATAAAACATATACAGATAATTTTATTTGGAGTTATGGATTAAAAGTTATTGCTTTTTTAGTGTTAGGGGTGTTCCTGCAAAAAGGCATGGACCTGTTGGTGATAGAAACGTATCTGTGAGTGCTTCTGGGAGAAAAGCAGAAAAACAGGGAGCTCGGGTGTAAAAGTGCAACACATCTAGCCTTTTCTCACCGTGGGGGAAGCTAGACCCTGCGGCTGCCAAGCGGGCCCGTGAGCCACGCTGGCGCTGACAACGCGATGACTGTGCGATGCGGGCACCACGGTCACTGACCAGTGGGCCCGCCCTGTCAGTGGCCGCGCAAAAACAAAAGATTGGCTTTTTCAACGCGCCAGGGAAGGATCGAGTAGTGTTGTTGTTTGGATACGTGTTTCACCGTTTTTATCTCGAGCAAACAATCAACGCCTGACGAAACTAAATCCCGACGCGATGAAACAGAGCCACGGCGGAGGAACTCGTGACCGGCGACCAAATTGGCGTTGCTGGACCGAGGCGTGCGCGTGCAAGTGCGCAGGAGGTGCGGGAGCGTGGGGGCGCGTGTCCAGATGCGAAGAGGGGCATGAAGCCTCGTGCCCGTGCTTGGCGTGGCGCGACCGTTTGGTGGCCATCTCCGGCGCCAGTGAAGTGGTGGCGACAAAGGGGAGAAACAGAGGGGAAAATACGGGAATCGACGCAGCTCACCTCGGGGAAGCCGATGGCGAGGCGAGGCGGCTTGGGGAGGCCGGAGGCGTCACGTCGGTGACGGGGAAGAAGGGGATCCGCGGTGGCGTCTGGGAAGGAGAGGAAGAAATGGAGGCTCCCTTGCGCTCCGCTTGCGTAGAGGTAGGAGAGGACGCCGCCGGGCAGCTCCTGGCGCAGTAGAAGGAGAGGAGGAGCACGGGTTCAGCGGGTGTCGTGGTGGTGTCACGGCAGATGCCATAGGATGGCTAATGTGTGGGGCCGATGGACGTTGGTGGATCCGGGGAGGGATAGCGAGCTGAATAGCCCACACGGGGAGGATCCCGGTATAACCGAGATCTCCCAAGAACTAGAAACAACAGCAATACGATATAGGGGAGATCTAACAAACACGAACAAATGCACGAAGGCACACAACACACACACGATATACCCAGGTTCAGGGCCCTCGTGAGGAGGTAACACCCCTACTCCTGCCTTTCCTCTCTATATAACTGTGGTACAAGGGCTACAACTTGCTCTTAGATCTCTCAAAGTGAAGAACACGAAGAACTAGATGAACTCAAGGTATGAAGAAGTAAAAGCTCTAGGAGTAAATGCAACTGCTGCTTTGGCTCCCAAGTTGGTCCTATTCTCACAGAAGCAGTTATGGTGCCTTTTATAGGGTTTCGGCCATGAGGGCCGGAAACCCTAAACCGGCTTGGCCCCACCGGACAGGCCTAGCCGGCATGTCGTCACCGGCTAGTGCGACCTAGTCGCCGCGCTATCCGACGTAGCCCCTTCGTCATCATCTCTGCAAGGACAGCAGGCGCCGTCCTGGATAATCATTGTCCCCTTGTCAGAGACAGGACATGTCTTTGCCCATCCCGGATAGCCTTTTCCGGATTGCCGGGCTAGGCACATCGTGTCTTGTCGTACCGTTGTCGTACCGGCTGACGCGCTCCCGTGTCAGGCGGGAGGTGACCATGCTTCCGTGTCAGACGGAAAGGTACTTCCCCCCGCATCAGGCGGGAAAGCCTGCTACAGACCGTTGACGGCCTACTGGGATCCCTCATTCCGGTTACCTCCTTGCTTGCCCCCGTGAGCCTCTCCTGCATAAGATCAAGACCGAGATAGACACTCCGGTTAGCACTTACCCGGACCATCTATCCGGTAAAACCGAATACACCTCCTTCCGGGAGTCTCCTCGGAGCCCAAGATCCGAGATCCTTTCCGGAGGTGTCCGAGCTCGTCCGTGGATGCGTATCTCTAGGCCTAGACTCCCGAAGATGTCTTGGCCTACCAGCAAAGACATCTTCGAGAAGCTAGTTCTTAGAGGAACCATCCGCTGATGCTTTTGCTGCCATTGTGAAGGCTCGGGGTGTCTATTTATAGCTGTTAGAGCTGACCCTTGCGCCTGCCAGGTGGCACTTTGCACTCTTCCGGCGCTCAAGGGTCAAGCTGCCCCCTTCAGCACACCAGGGGGTGTCCCTTGCTCTCGCCAAAGGTCAAGTAATGTTGGCATACTGCTAAGTTATTCCGGGATCTGCCTCTACCCGGGGGGCAGCCCCCCGACACTAGTCCCCGAAGCTGGTGCTGCACAGCGACCTTCGGATGATGTGCGGGATCAGCTTTAATAACAACTATCTTCTGAGAACATATGACACCATCCTTCGACTATAGGCCGAGATCGGTTCTTCCCGAGATCTTCTTACCGAGACTGTTTCAACCGGAAGACGAAGCCTGTAACCGGATACTGCAGTCTCAGTGAATCTTGACCGTTGGCTCCGTATTGAATTCGAGATCTCGAGCTGGGTCCCATCCGACGTCCCGTCTGACCAGAAATGCACTCGAGTGCCTCTGCCCGAGCACGCCGTCGCTTGGGTACGCGCGCCAGGAGCCGCAGCCGATCCGAAGCCCAACCATTGGGGCCGTGTGGCCCTCGGTGTGGCCGGATCGGGCGCTCCGGCTAGCGCCACGTGCCGCGCTGCACAGAATGGATCCCACCCACGATCGTGGAGATCGTGGGCAGGAAAACTGGAAACCGCTCCGGAATCCCCCCATAAATAGGGGACCGGAACGGTCACCTCTTCTTTTCCTCTCCTTCACTTCCCCGCCACCGTCGTCTCGAGCGCACCGCCGCAGTTGTGTCCGTACCCCGAACGTCGGCGCTCTCGCTGGTCGCCAGAGCCCGAACGCCGCCGTTCCTCTTGCGCGTCATCGACCTCCTCTTCTCCGGTGAGTTGTTCTCTCCGCCCCGATGATCTTCTTTACTAGAATGACGCTTCGCGCTCGGTTATGCCCTAACACACGCGCGGCTGCGCCGCCGCTGGCGAGCACGATTCGAGCGGCGCGCACGGGGCGCGCGGTGAGGATGCACCGTTGCGGCAGGACTTAGACCTTTTGCCCGCATTATGCCTCGTTTGAGTTTAGCCCGAGCTTATTTTCCTCACTTTAGTTTTGATTTACCAGCACGCGGTATATCTTACTTGCCATGAACTCGGTTGTGTTTAGGAGTTTGCGATCCGGCATCTTAGCTCCCGGTAGACTAACTCCGATTAACTGCCGCTGCGCCTGTAGAGTAGCCTGGATACCTCTGCTGACTTCTCCGGCATGGGTGAAGAAAGTATCCGGGGGTGCTGGGATGGATCCGAGACCACACAGGAGGACCTGGACTGGCTGTACCGGACCCACCGGATTCCGCCAGAAGTTGAGAGCCGTCTCCCGGAGGACGAGGTTCAACCGGAACCCCAACCCGGGGAATACGTTGTATTCCTCACGCATTTCGAGCGTGAGTTTGGGCTTCCGGCTAGCCCCTTCTTCCGCGACTTCCTCGACACTTACAGCCTCCAACCCCATCATCTCCCCGCCAACGCCATCATGATGCTTTCGGTCTTCACCACCTACTCGGAAGCATATCTCGGCGTATGGCCATTCCTGGACCTCTGGGCTAGGTACTTCATCCTTCATTGCCAAGTCATCCCCAATCCGGATCAGAAAGTAAAAGACCTGGTCGACTGCGGAGCTGCCACCATCATCCCCGTGCTGACTCCGGATTCCCAATAGTCAAAGGACTAGAGTCCTGCCGAAGTGGCAGCGCAACTTCTTCTATGTGAAGAACCGGGAGAGCTCGGGAGATGCTCCGGGATCCTCGAATCCGGACTTCATCAACCTGCCGGAGTTCGTCATTGGTCCTCCCCGTAAATTCAACCTCTGGAAACGGTTCCCCGACACCGAGGAAGTCAGGTGTATGCACGACGTCCTGAACGTGCTAACCGACACGATGACCGGCGATGATCTCCTGCGTTGCTTCATCATTCGCCGCGTCTGCCCCCTCCAAACCCGAGTGCACAAGATGTGCCATATGGCCGGGAACTTAGACCCTACCAGGACATGTATTTTTGGGTTAGATCATGCTGCGGTCGTCCGACGCGTTCGAGCTATTGCTCAGACGAAGATGACGGGTGACTATGCTTGGGGTGCCATCGGGGGATCCCGGAAAAAACCCCTGAAACAGGTGCTCCTGTCTGCCTTTCGTAAACTTGCATTCGCACCCGGGTTCTGCTGGAAACCGACATGGTTATCATGTGGTGATTTATTTGCGCAGTTATTCGAGCGGCAAACCGAGGAGGACGCTATCCACGTCAACGGGAATTTCGTGCCGAACTTCCCAGTACCGGAAGAGATGCCGAGGGAGGATCCCGATGGTGAGGAGCATCTTGCCGTTCCTCTGGTGAAAGCTGCCGCCCCGGGTAACCCTTCAACCTCAGAGGCAATTTCCATTTCTTCGGATGACGAGGATGAGATTGACTGTCAAATTCTCGATGTGATTGACGCTCTCCCCCTCAATTGGCTTCAGCAGTGGTTCTGAAACCGACGGCCATGACCAAACGCGCCGAGAGCCGGAAGCGTGCGGCTTCCGACACCGATGCTGCTGATGATTCCGGCAACCCCCCCAAGAGGAGCAAGCCGAACAAACAAACGGCCGAGAAGCCTCCTCGACGCCGGAGGAAGGGTCCTCCCACTGTGGATTCCGGGTACATTTTCTTTGCCTTATGCTACATGACCTTGTCTTCTCCACAAATTATTACTGAGATATTTTCTTTTAGGGACGCACTCGACCTCCCGTCACCCGTTGTTCCTCCTCCTCCCGGAACTCGGACTCCCAGCCCGGCTCGGGCCGCCTCTTCTCCACCTCGCCCTTCTACTCGAGGAAGCGAGCCTACTGCTTCCGGTGCCGCACCGGCTACTGTTGTGACTCCGGATGCACGTCCGGTGATCGACGAGACCCCGGTGCAGGCCACGACCACCTCGGGAGACATTCTTCTTCCGGAGAGTCCGCGCCGGGTGCCCGGGCTTGAGGCAAAGATCCTGAGACCTCCGCGGCAGCTCGTGCCCAGCGGTCCCTCCCGGCAAGCCGCGAACAAGACCGCCCCGGAGAAACGGCCCGCAGCCTCTTCCCGGCAAGCTGATCAACCTGCCGCGAAGTCGCGCGCCAAGGTTGCCGGGCAGAAAACAACTTCTGCCAAACCTACTGCTGCCCCGACATCCTCGGCCCAAGACTTGGCCCTACGCACGGGTAAGTTCTCACCGTTATCACCACCTCCCGCCGAGATCCCTACTGCCGCCCTGCGGACACTGCGAGCAACCGTAAGCTCCTTTGTGCCTTCAGGACCCCGGGAAGTTGTTGCTGCTCGCGCGGCCGGCGGCTCCGGCATACACGTTGTAGATGAATACAACCAGGCCTGGATTGCCACCGACGCCTCCGGGACCGTGGGAGACTTGCACGCTGCCGGCCCTAGCCGCAACGCTCAAGCTCTGCACGCTCTCCAGGTGGCCGCTCTAGATGTTACTCGGGTGACAGAGGTAAGTTTGTTCTCCTTCTTTCACCAATAAATATTTGTTCCTCCCCACTAGTCCCCGAGATTGGTGCTTAGTGTTCTAGATTCCACCGAATAGCAAACCACTAGGTTCCAATCTTAGAGAAAATTTCAGGACTCGGACACCGAGTCCCCGAGATCCTCCCAACCGGGTTGCTTGTTTCAAAAATTGGTCCATCTCCACTAGTCCCCGAGATTGGCGCTTAGTGCTCTAGATTCCACCGAATAGCAGACCACTAGGCTCCAATCTTAGAGAAAATCTCAGGACTCGGACACCGAGTCCCCGAGATCCTCCCAACCGGGGAGCCTTTACTTGCTACTGATCTCGGAACCTCCCGAGTTCCTTACACCTTTTCCCAGATTGACTCATCCTTCTTTGTCTTTATTTCAGGAGTGCAACAAGAAACGCGGCAGCATCTTCAACCGGGTTCTTGCTGACCTCGGTCAGTCTAAGAAGTGCGAGGGGCGCCTCCAGGAGGAGCGAGATGCCGCGCGCAAGATCTCGGTAGATCAGAAGGCCGCACTTGCTACCGCGCAAGCCGAGATCGCGCGACTCAATGGCGAACTTGAAAAGGCCAGAGCTGCTGCGACCGAGATGAAGACGCGCTTCGTGGAGGCGACGAAGAAACAAAGGGAGACCTTGGACCAGTCCGAGGAGCGCGCGCATCTCGCCGAGACCGGGCTGGCTCTTCTCCGGTCACGGTCCGATAGTTGGCTCTCCGAGCTAACTGTATTGAACCGGTACCTTAACAGTAAGTGGACCGACATCCCCCATGTTTTCCTTGCTCTCTTTCTTTGTTGTTGCTCTTCTTATGCCCTAGTCGTTTGACGCTCTTCTTTTTAAAGGGGAATTCGAGCACTCCCGCGAGGCTGCTGCTCTTGCCGTTGCTGCTGCCCGGGAGAAGCGTGCCGGGAAGGGTGCTGTCTCAGATGCTTGGGATATTGAGGACCACCTCACCGCCCTGAAGGCCCGGATAGTGCCTCTCCGGTCGATCGGTACGGAGCTGCTCAGCGCTGCGATCCACGTCCATGGCGCGCTTTGGCCGAGTATCCGCGCGACGCTCTCGGTCGCCGAACTCGCGAGCGCACTCCGATGTGCCTGGAGGCGTATCCACGCTTGGAAGCGCTCCGGTGCGCGGGCTGGTGCCGACCAGGTCTTGACCCAAGTACTTAGCTGGTACGAAGGTCTCGACCTGGACGCGATCCAGCGTCTGCAGACGATCTCGCCGTGGTGCAGCGATCCGGCTAAGGTCCAGCAGCGACAAGAGGTGGCGCATCGCATCGCCTCGTGGTCCAACATTCGCGTCTTCACCGCCAGCGTCATTGCTTCTGATTCCGAATCCGACTACGAGGATGACGAAGAAACCGGCGCGACCGACGACGTGGATGATGAGATCCCGGAAGAAGATGACGCTGCCTCTGGTGCTGCGACCGAGACCGTGGTTCCCCGGGATGCTACAACTTCTCCGACACCCGAGGCCTCTCAGACCGAGGTGCGCCCCGATGCCCCGAGTACCGCCGCCGGATCTGAAGCCACTGCTGCTCCTGCTGCTGCTCCCGAGATCGGTGCTCCCGCTGCTGCCACCGAGATTGCTGCTCCCGCTGATGTCACCGCCGAGAAGCCGGCTTCCCCTACCACTTAGAAAAATCTTAAGAGTAGAACTGTTAAATCCCCGGGATGCCGGGTGCAAGATGTAACATACACTATTTTAACATTTATGCTCCGTACTCAGTTATCTATCTGAACAAGCTATGTCGATTTATTCTGTCACGAGTCCCCGAGTTGCTTTTCATGTTTACCGTACTTAGGTAATTTCTGCTCTTGTCTACCATTTCGGCGTTCGACAGTCGAGTCACAAAACTCCATATACAGCCTACATTACTTAAGACAATCCGAGTTCTGGCTAACCGAATTCCCGACAGAAAAAATAACTGGGTTAGCAAAAAATAGGTATGCCGGATAAGTTCCTACTCCGAGTCCCCGAGACCATTTTCGTGTTCCCCATATTTGATTCTCTTTGCTCTTGACTACCATTTCGGCGTGCGTCAGTCGAGTCACAAGATGATTTTACATGACATACATTACTCTGATTTTGAGAATCGAACTCGGAACTTTCCAGGCATACAAATAATACAAAATATATCTACCCGGCAGTCCCCGGGTTCCTTCCTGAGATGCCGGTAAAAAATAACAAATGAACTTGACAAAATAAAATAGGCACACAACCAGGCAGTCCCCGGGTTCCTCCCGGGGTGCCCTATTCTCATTAATACTGAAAACTGAGATACATCATACACTGAGCCCTTTATGTGTAAAAGGGGCGTAGTAGAGCTACATTCCATGGACGCTTGGTTTCCTCACCGGATTTGTCCATTACACCTTTCCTAGCCTCCTGTGCATCTACAAGGTAATAAGAGTCATTGTGCAATGCCCTGCTTATCACAAAAGGTCCCTCCCATGGAGGTGACAATTTATGCATTCCGGCCGTGCGTTGGATGAGCCTCAGCACAAGATCCCCTTCTCGGAACATCCTCGGGTGCACTTTCCGGCTATGATAGCGACGGAGATTTTGTTGATAAATTGCAGACCGAGACAGTGCCAATTCCCTTGCCTCTTCGAGTAAATCAACAACATCTTCTCGGCCTCCTTTGCCTCGGTCTCGGTGAACATTGTCACTCTCGGGGAATCATATTGTATGTCGGTCGGGAGTACTGCCTCGGCACCGTATACCATGAAAAATTGCGTGTACCCGGTAGATCTATTCGGTGTAGTCCGGAGACCCCACAAAACCGCCGGTAACTCCTCTATCCAGCATCCTGGAGTTCTCAACAGTGGCTCGATCAAACGAGCTTTGATGCCGGCCAAGACCAATGCATTTGCTCTTTCGACTTGCCCGTTCGCTTCCGGGTGTGCAACTGATGCTACATCCAGCCGGATTCCCTTCTCAGCACAAAATCGAGCGAATTCCCCCACAGCAAAATTGGTGCCATTATCTGTGATAATGCTGTGCGGGTACCCGTATCTCAAGATGATGTCTTTGAGGAATTGCACAGCGGTGTGTCCATCACACTTTCGGATTGGCTTGACCTCTATCCACTTGGTGAATTTGTCCACCATAACCAGTATATGTGTCATATTGCCTCTTGCCGGCTTGAACTGCCCGACCATATCCAAACACCATACTGCGAATGGCCAAGTGATAGGGATTGTCTTCAGTGCTGACGCCGGCATATGTATCCGGTGAGCAAACCTCTGGCATCCTCCACACTTCCGGACAATGTCTTCTGCTTGCTGTAGCGCAGTGGGCCAGTAGAACCCATGCCGGAACACTTTCGCCACCAGGGCCCGGGATGATGCATGATGTCCACACTCCCCCTGATGTATTTTCAGGAGCATCTCTTGTCCTTCTGCCGGTTCTACACACCTCTGGAGTACCTCAGTGACACTCCTCTTGTACAACTCTTGATTGATGACGGTGTATGCTTTTGTCCTTCGCATTATTTGCCGGGCTTCCACTTCATTCTCCGGGAGGGTTCCTTCCAAGATGTAAGCCATAATGGGCTGTGCCCATTCCGGGACAGGTCGAATCGGGAACACGGGAGCGTCTATGTCCATTGGCTCTGCCGACATCACCTCCATCATCATCTTTCTTTGCCTCTCTGAGCACTGTGATGCAGTCCCCGGGTTCGATGTGATGCTCCCGACATCTACTTCCATGGGTACGGCATCTGAACCAGGCTCCTTGGGGATGAAGATAGAATCTGACTCGGGTGAAGGTTGAATAGATGGCTTCCTTAGATGCTCAAGAGCGATCCCGGATGGGATGTCATCCCGAGATGACCCTAGCTTGGACAAGACATCAGCTGTCTCGTTTTCTCCTCTGGGTATGTGCTTGAACTCGCATCCTTCGAAAAAACCGGATATTTTCTGCACATGAAATCTGTACAAGGCCATGTTTGCATCAAGGGCATCCCAATTTCCCGACACCTGTTGTACTACGAGGTCGGAGTCACCGAAACACTCTATCCGGCGAATGCCGATCTCCTTGGCGACGTTCAGTCCATGAACCAAGGCCTCATATTCCGCGACGTTGTTAGATGCCCGGAAATGGATTTGCATAACATACTTCAGCACATCCTGTTTTGGTGAAGTGAGGACCACTCCGGCACCCAACCCGATCTTAGCCTTGGAGCCATCGAAATGCATCCTCCAGAAATTGTAATCCGACATTGGAGGTTCGTACTGCATCTCGGCCCAGTCTACCAGAAAGTCCGGCAGCGCCTGCGACTTGATGGCATCTCGTCTCTCATACGCCGGAGCGTATGGAGAGAATTGGCCCACTTGGCTACCCGGCCGCTAGCGTCCTTGCAACCGATGATCTCGGCCAGAGGAGCTTCGCACACCACTGTGACCGGGTGTTCCTGAAAGTAGTGCTTGAGCTTGGTTACTGCCATGTACACCCCATACGCCATTTTCTGGTAGTGTGGGTAGTTCTGCTTGGATTCCGAGATCACCTCACTGAGGTAATACACCGGCCTCTGTATCAGCTTGCCCCTTTCTTCCCTTTCTATCACCATTGCCACACTGACTACTCGGTTGGTTGCAGCAATATACAGCAGCATAGGTTCCTTGGGTAATGGGGATGCCAACACGGGTGCTGTTGAGAGCATCCTCTTCAAATCGTTGAACGCCGCGTCAGCCTGCGGGGTCCAAACAAATGTTTTGCTTTTCTTCATCAATTGGTACAGGGGCAAGGCCTTCTCCCCAAGTCTACTCACAAACCGACTTAGGGATGCAAGACAACCAGTGAACTTCTGTACATCTTTGAGACGCACGGGCAATTTCATGCTCTCGATAGCACGAATTTTACCCGGGTTGACCTCGATTCCCCGGCTCGAGATGAGGAAACCGAGTAATTTCCCTACCGGAACCCCAAATGTGCACTTATCCGGGTTCAACTTCATCCGGAATCTTCTTAAGTTCTTAAATGTCTCCCTCAGATCATCTATCAGTGAGGCTTTTTCTTTAGTCTTTATGACTATGTCATCGACATAGACCTCGGCATTCCGGCCTATCTGGTCATGCAGACACTTCTGCATGCACCTCTGGTATGTAGCACCAGCATTTCTCAAACCAAAAGTCATGACACGATAGCAATAAGCCCCATAAGGGGTAATAAAAGCAGTTTTCAATTGATCATCCGGATTCAAAGGTATCTGGTGAAAACTAGAATATGCATCTAAAAATGTCAAAAGCTCACTCCCGGCAGTGGAATCTATCACTTGATCTATCCGGGGCAGTGGAAAGGGGTCCTTCGGGCATGCTTTGTTGAGATTGGTGAAGTCGATGCACATGCGCCACACCTTAAGCAGGAGGGGATCATCCTTCTTCTTCTCTACCAGGACCGGATTTGATATCCAATCCGGGTGCAGTACTTCCATTATGAATCCGGCGGCCAACAGTATAGCCAGATGCTCCATGACGGCAGCTCTTCTTTCATCCGAGAGACGCCTAGTTGGTTGCTTCACCGGCTTCGCATCCGGTCTAACAAACAGAGAGTGGTCAGCCAACTCCCTCGGGACACCTTGCAGATCGTCACTCGACCACGCAAAAGCATCCCGATTCTCACGGAGGAAGTCGACGAGCTCGCCTTCCTATTTGCTGTCGAGGTTGCTGCCAATGATAACTTGGCGCTCCGGGTTGCTGGGGTCCACACCCACCTTCTTGGTCTCTTTGGGGGGCTGGAATGATGCACCCTGCTCCGAGTTCACCATCCCGGGCATTCTGAGTTGGGAGGTCTTGGCCATTGCCACCACCTGCTGGATCCTCTTCTTTTCTTCGGCGATCACCAGGGACTCAGCTAAGCATGACCCCGCCGAGGCACACTCCATGGAGCGCTTGTGGTCTCCCGAGATGGTGATTACGCCGTTTGGTCCCGGCATCTTCATCTTCAGGCAGCCCATGTGAGTTGAGATCATGAACTTGGCCAGGTCTGGCCTGCCGATCAGTGCGTGATACGGGCTCTCGAGGTCCACGACCTCGAACTCCAAGCTCTCGGTTCGGCAGTTCTCCCGGGTTCCGAACAGCACTTCAACCCAGATTTTTCCCATGGGTGAGCAAGAGACTCCGGGCACAATGCCGTGGAAGGTCGTCTCGGTAGGCAAAAAGGTATTCATGGACACCCCCAGCTTCAGCATCGTGTCCTTGTACATGATGTTAATGACACTGCCATTGTCGATCAGAACTCGGCTGGAGCGTACATTGAGGTTGGGTCCGACAAAGGTTGGATCTACCACCAAGGCATACGCCCCCGGCTTAGGCATAACCCTGGGATGATCCTTCCGGTTCCATGTGATCTCCATCTCGGACCAATGCAAGAATTTGGGTACCGCCGGGATCAGGGCGTTCACCTCCAGGGCACGCTGTCGCACACTCCTCCGGTCAGTGGGCTCGGTCACGAAGACCACATAGCTTTGATGTGCTTCCCGGTAGTTACCCTGCTGCTGTCCGGCTTGGTTACTGGGGCCTGCACCGTTGTCGTTCCGTGTGTGCACCATATTCACTGGCCGAGGTGGGGGCCCTCGCGGAGGCGAAGAAGACGACGAACAGGGGAAGGCCGTGGTGTGCTGGAGTTGGGCCGACTTCGGCCCAGCTTCGGCCAGGTGTGTCTTTCTCCTGTTTTTCCTTCTCTTCTTTTTCTTTTGTTTTTATTCTTTTCTGTTTTTGTATTTTAAAAACAAAATAGAAAAGAAACATGATAAAAACATTCGGGCAATTTTAATAGTTTCAAAATAGACCATTTAATTTATTGGTTTGATATTTGTAAAGATTTTGAAACTTCACTTTTGAATTTATTTGAAAAATGCATTTGAATTTAAATATGGAATTTGAATTTGAAAGCAACTTATTTAATTAACTGCAAAAAAAATGGAATGATGCCATGATGGTAATCTTTATTGCACAACCAAGCGTACATTTTAGGAATGTTTACATTTGAGATGTAACAATATCATACATCATTAGAAAATTGGGAATGATCATAAGAGAACACGAACTACTAAGCATCCACCAATAGACATAAACCTTATGTGAACCATCTAAGCATGCTCACATGAATGAGTATATGTACAAAAAAAAAATAGTGTTCATTACCAGCCTCTTACCCAACTTGAATTGTCATAGATCATCATAATTGACTTATCACTTGTGTTCTTGAAAGATATGAAATAATAAGCAAGCTCCATGGAGTAACTGAAGGTAATGAGCTCTAAAACAAACTATACAAAACCAAAGAGAAACAACAAATATTTTTGTGTTTTCGGATTTAGGACTAAAACAGAACAGCCAACAAATACGAATTTTTTCGAGGACCTTAACATGCCCGGATCAGAAAACTCCAAACTAATGGAAGTTGTGTACACATCTGAGGAACATGCACACAAACTTTCAGGTCATTTCTACTTTTCAGTGAAAATTTATGAATTAAGGAGTGGACAGCAGAAATCTGTCCCTACACGAAACAACACACAACAAAGCAAAATATTTTTGTGTTTTTGCATATTGAACTGAAATAAATACTAAGCATACTAATACTAGTTACTAAAAAAAACCAGCAAGAGAAAAAACAAAAATCTTTTTGGTATTTTTGAGTTTTTTTAAAGTAAAGCAAAGCATGAACAAATGAAAGAAATAAAGAAAACTAAATCGAAACATGGATATACAAAGTACCGAATGATAATGATATAAAGAGAGTGTGCTATGGGTATGGCGGTTGGAAGAGAGAGGATGGATCCATTCAATGATCCCTCCTCCATTGCTCATCTCCTGGACTTCTCCATTGGTCACCAATTCAGATCTAAGGTTCGCCATCTCTTTGCCTCCTCGGTTAGCCTTGTCTCCTCCTATCGCCGTTTTTATCTTGTGGTTTCCTTTGGTCGTGCTGCCTTCCGTTTGGATGAACTGAATGTTAGTTTGGCCCTCTCGGCGGTGTTGGGAGTGGCCTATGATGAGATTGGTAAGTCTGTTCTTGCCGGTAGAGTGTTCAAATTTGCAGTCAGCTCTAAAGAGGTGGGTTTCTTGATCTGTAATTTGAGATCTATTGACTGCAAAATGTTCAAATGCTATTTTCATCTCTGGGGTCATGGAGGGTCTAACTGGATGAGGGAAGAACAGATCTGGTTTCATCAAAGGAATGCAAAATGGTCTTTGGTGAGTGCACGTCGATCACGACCCCATGCAAACCTTAGACACCCATCTGTTCAACAAATTTTCCAGCGTCTCCGGCTGCATCAAGAGACCAATTTGCCTAGCTCATCTGTTCTTACATGTACTAATACCATTCCGGTTGGTATCCAGCATGCTACTGATTCAGATCCTTCTGCTATTTTGGAAAATCATAGTGTTCATCCTAACCCGGTTACTCCGGCGCAAGAGCGGGATCTCAGCAAATTTGCTTCACGTCAAAATCTGAGGTTACAATGGAGGCCCATTATTCGGCCTGAGCAAGTTTCCCATGTGGACCATTCAGAGGCCCAACAACCTCTGATTACTACTGCCGCTAATCTGGCCCAATCCACTGAGGATATTTCTTGTTGCTCCAGATGTCTCAGTCCGTTTCATGTTAAGATTGATTGTTCTAATCAGGTTCGTTGCAGAGTTTGTTCAAGATATGGTCATATTGCCCGTAATTGCTTTGGTCGTTATAACCATAAGAGAATCTTTCGTAGAGTTGTTGCTAAGGAAGTCTCTATATTGAATAAAGAAATACCAATCGACAGAACTCTCTCTGCACCCTCCCATGTTTTCCCCTGCAACCCTTGCACCGCCGTCTCCGCCAGCCCATCACCGTCGGCTCCGACTGACATTGAAGCTATGACGAACTACCCCGTCGACCCTGTCCCCCACCTGCCTCCTGGAGCGGGTTATGAATCTTTCAGTCCTCTCCGACCGCAACGAGGCTATGTGGTCATGCGGCTCCACTCCTGAGGTATGCGATGACTGGGTGATCATCCTCCTCGAACCAGAGCCCTCCTGGGAGCAATTCGAAGGTACATCTGCTCTGATCACTGCTCAGATGGTGCAACGAGGTTATGATAATCGCCAAGTCAGTCGTTGTGTTCTGGGTGCTGCGATGATTAGATTTGAAGGGGTTATTGACCGTGACAGTGCGATTAGGAACAGTCCTTATTTTATTGGTGATATTGTGATGCGTGTCATTGAGCATGATAAAGGCCGTAACTACAGAGCTGCCACTTTTACTCATGATGTCTGGCTTATGTTACTGAATTATCCACATGAGTGTTGGAGCCTTAGCACCATAGTTTCCACCTTTGCTCCATATGGGCGTTTCTTGATTTGGAATAGGGATGATACCAACAAGGCTCAGATCCTTGTGAAAATCAGGGCTTTTGACATTGATAAAATTCCTGGCAGCATTGTTGTTATCCAGAATTTCAGTGAGGAAGGCAATGGTCGTTCATGGTCTTGTCCTTGTATAATTCTGAACAGACGTATGCTTGGAGCTGGTGCAGGTCATGTAGATCCTCTCCCACCAGAGGGTGAGAACCCACACCCAGTTCCTATTGTGGTTGATGGATTTGCCATGTGGCAGGAAGAAGAGGCTCCAGCTGTGCCACCTAACAATTCAGTTAATGAGGAGCCTGTCTTAGTTACTCCCCCTCAGAGTCCTGCTCCTGATGTTCACATTATTCTACCAGCTCTGGAAGAACCTGTGATTGCAGTACCTGAACATGCACCTGTGATAGAAGAACTTGTTCATGCTATGGAGGCTCCAGTTAATGAACCAGCTGCTGATCCAGTTATTGTCCCAGCTGCTCCACCTCCAGTACAACCTATTTTTGTGGATGTGTTCCTCCTAGCCCGCAATCAACCTGTTCCCTCTTTAGGTAACACAAGCAACATCTCATCTGAGAATTCTGTTGCAGTTGGGAATGTTGCAGTTCAACTTCCAACTGCCCATAGTGCTGCAGTTCATAGCATTTCACTTGCTGATAAACAACCAGGTCCATCTGTTGCACCATCTGCTACTCTCTCTGCTTCCAGGAAGAGAAAAGGAAAAACTATAATGTCTGTTGAGCAGGTCAGGAGAAGCACCAGAATTGCCAAGCTCAAGGATGGATTCAAGGATGTTCCTGCTGATACTGTCAATGAGGATGATGAGGATGATCAGGACAGGGGAGCTTTCTCTGCTCATGTCAGGGATGTCAATGCTCCTGCTCCACCTTTTCTGCCCATTGAGACTATCCAGGCTCTGGCCACTGGACCTTGCCAGATGCATCCCGAGGATGTATCAGATGATAGTCTGAATTATGACAGTACCAATGATAGTGTTGAATAAGCTATGCAAAGAGGGGGGCAGCAAGAACTTGTGCCTCATTAACTCTTATATCTTTTATGTTTACATGGCTTGTAATAAGTTGGTACTCTGTTTTTATTTGCTACCCTTCCAGTTTAGATTTCTATCTTATCAGTATGGACTGTATTCAGCTGCTTGTGAACTTGGCATTATGCTCTTTTGCTGTCAGTATGTTATACTTGTGCTAGCTGGTGTTGTCAGCTATTCTCATATGTTTGTGACTGTTTATTCTGTGAGATGCTCTCAGTTTGTGTTCACTTTGGCTGCATCTTATGTTACCATCATACAATATATGTTGCTTCTGGCAGTTGACAGTTGGTTCTTCTTATGTGAATTGAGGATTGTATCCTGCAACTGCTTCTGTTTGTCCTTGGGCTCTTTAATATTGCTCAGCAAAAACCCCATAGAAATGGTTATCAATGAGTAGACAATGGAATATTTTGGATTGGAATCTGAGAGGGATTAACTCACAGACTAGATGCGATGACATTAGACAGAACATTGATGAATCAAATTGCAATATTATTTGTTTCCAGGAAACCAAAAAAGAACACTTTGACCTCCATTATGTCAGGAACTTTTGCCCTAGACGTTTCAATAAATTTGTGTTTTCTCCTTCTGTGGGGAGCTCAGGGGGTTTAATCACTATATGGAATGGAAATCTCTTTGATGGTAC
Source organism: Poa annua (assembly GCA_026929855.1). Taxonomy (NCBI): domain Eukaryota; kingdom Viridiplantae; phylum Streptophyta; class Magnoliopsida; order Poales; family Poaceae; genus Poa; species Poa annua. The sequence goes on from CM049427.1 coordinate 102,491,634, forward strand.
TGAGATTTCCTCATCTAGATTTCATGTGACTCTGCAACTGATCTGTAAGATTACTGGACATGTTTGGTATCTTAGAAATGTCTATGGACCAACCTATCCTGTTGAGAGAACTCTTTTTCTTAATTGGTTGATGAGCATTGACATGAGTCCTATGCATGTGTGGATGATACTTGGCGACTTCAATCTGATTAGGGGTCCGGAGAATAGGAGCAGACCTGGAGGTGACATCAATAATATGCTTGCTTTTAAAAGATTTATTAGTCATCATGATCTTGTGGATATTCCACTAAAGGGAAGATCATTTACCTGGAGTAACATGCAAGCTGACCCATTGCTTGCAAAGTTAGATTGGGTTTTTACCTCGGCCAACTGGACAACTTTATTCCCTAATACTTTTGCTAGTCCTCTAGCTAAGCTATCGTCAGATCATGTCCCACTTAAGGTGCAGGTTAGCATCCATGTACCAAAAGCACAGGTATTCAGATTTAAAGAATTCTGGCTGGAGATGCAGGGGTTTGCACAGGTCATATCTAATAGTTGGCAGCATCTGGGGAATTATAAAAATGCTGCACAAGATATTACAGCGAGACTGAAATGTAGCGTACCTGCACTTAGAAATATGGCAGGTACCTGTGTATTGTGCAAACCCCTGGATCGATATTTGCACACACAGTTTACGATGAATATCACAACATTGTATCAATATTACACGAATAATCCAGACTTGGTAAAGTAAATAGTTCGATACATCTTTGCATAGATTATAGCTAGCTCAAAACAATAAAGCAGCGGAAATAAATCTTCAATGAGCCTCCAACTTCATGATACGCCACAGGCGAAAACATGTTGGTGCAGACTTGAAACCCAAACGTAGTCCTTACTCTTCGTCAGATATTTCTGCAACAAATAATAATTTGCAACAGAGTGGGTCAGATTCCATTAGAAATTGATCTGGCAAGTGACACTATGGTGGACACTCAATGGAAATAACTCTAAAGCCTGGATGCATATTAGGCTGGTGGAGTTCAAGGCTATTTTGCATAAAGCCAGTTTTGCCTAACTCTTCGTAAAACAAACTTATTAACATCATAATTGGCAACACTGGCAAGTTCCAGTGAACCAAAAGATATCACGTCCTTAGGTGTACCCTCAGGTGAAAACCCCCACATTCAATGGTCCTAAGTATAGTAGAAACTATCTTAGCTGAAAACCCCCATGAACATGGTCCTGAGTAGTCCACTGTTGTTTATCAAAATTTTATTAAGAAGTTAGAATGTTGGGATTCCTCCATGTTCCTTGATCAGCTGTAGTCTTTACTTGGAATACTTCTCCTTGCGTCCTTCACAATCTTCTCCATTTATTCCTCACATCCCTTCGTTCCTGGGTGGCCATCCAGAAGTGTGCTCTTAGGTGAAAACCCCCACGTTCATGATCCTAAGTATAGTAGAAACTATCTTAGGTGACAACCCTCATGGACATGGTCCCGAGTAGCCACTCAACATAAACCAAACAACCAATCCACCCAGATGATTCATTAACTTAGTGATGTGCACTCCCAGGTGAAAACCCCCACATACTATGATCCTAAGTATAGTAGAAACTATCTCAGGTGACAACCCTCATAGACATGGTCCTGAGTAGCCACTTAACATTTTATAAAACATTTCATCAATTGCATAGCATCAAAATTCTATTAAGTCATTTCATAGGTATCTAGACACAATGGAATAGGGGATTCTAAACATGTCTTGCATAGCAATACTATCCTACACATGCTTATAGAAGAATACTCTACTCATGCATAGAAAAGTATTGGGAAGTTTATGAGGTGTGCCACTTGCCTTGACAACAAGAATAATAGTAACAACAACTGCAACTGTTGTCGTTTCCCTCCGAGATTTCAAACACATCAAACAAAATACGCATAAACATACTATCAAATAACAATACAAAAATATGTTATGCATGATGTGCAAAATACTTTGAGAAAATACTAAGTCTATTCTTCAAGGTGAGCGACCATCATTATCAACTCTTTGTAAATTGGATATTCACTATAGTGAGAGAGACAGACACTCGGCCAGCCACTTAAGTTTTTGGAACAGGTCTCATGTACGTGGACATGTAAGGTTAGTTTCCAGGCCGCTTCATCTCACTATGCCGCTAGGATCCAACAAACTTCAAGATGGTAATAACATGATCAAAAATTGTTTTAAGTCAAGATTAGGAAAGATAGAAGAAAATGATGTAGGTTATCTTCCAGGCTTCATCCCCAGACTTGTAGTATTCTCCTTAGTGATGTCTTGATCACCATGTCTTTGAGAGAAGAAAAGAAAAAGAGAAAGAAAGACTTAGAGAATAGAGGGGGTTGGTCTTCTTGGACTTCCTCTTGAATTTTCTTCTAAGTGCTTCTACTTCTTGGTGATTATTCTGGAGTCTTGTTTTGGCTAAGTCCTTCGTTGGTCTTCTACCTCCATGATGAAAATCCTAAGTGTCTAGTGCATAGCACTTTTACCAAAATACTAAGTTTGAAAATAATCCTAACTTAGAGAAAATGGGGAGGAGTTTTCTTATAGGAAATATAACTACAAAGTAAAATATGCTATGCATGTAATGCAATTTAAATCACAAGAAACATAATACTAATTTTTTGTGATATTTATAAAGTATACATAAAGTTATAATTGCAATTTAATTAGTTTCAAATTTTGCAAAATATAACAAAAGGGTTAAATATAATATTAGAGTTTTATGTGATTAAATTTTTATAACAAAATTTTGTAATTAGTATTAATAGACAGGGGGAATTTAAATAAATTTATAGCAATTATATTTATTCAAAAATAATGTTTATATTAAAAGTTATATCAAAATTACTCCAGTTATTCAATTTAAACATATAACTATTAAATCATCAAATCTAATACTCAAAATTATTTTATAACAGAGGCACATTATAACACATATTCTAAAATTTCTAAAACAATTTTATTTGCAATTTTTGAATTTATATATTTAAAGTTATGACAAAGATACTCAAATTCACCATTTGAAATTTGAATATTTTAAACTAAGTCAAATTTGAATTTTGGCAGCTCTAAAATATTCTACATGTCAAGGGCTTTCCAAATATATCAAATTTATCAAATTTGGGTTAGTGGTTAAAATATATGATAGATCTAAGTTGCAGGGTCTTTTCTGTAAAAATGCCATTTTAATTCTATTCGGAAAATTATTTCCACGCTGGCGCTGACGTGTCGCTGACGCGACGCTGACTGTGCACGCTGAGTCAGCGTAATGATTCGTTTAAAGAAGATCTAATCCTGGCAGTACGAACGAGATCCAACGGCTGAAATCAAAAACCGAGCGGCGGCTGGCCGTAGAACTCCGGTGACATAACCGAGATGGCGCCATCGCCGGCGACACGCGTTCTACGCATTTCAGGACGAGCGAGGATGAATGGGTCATACCCTTACGCGCGGGAGGTCGAGGCGGACGTTTTGGCGAGGTGCACGGCGCCGGGGTGCTCTCCTTCTCTTAGAAACGCTCGCCGGAGTTGGTGACGGCGGCGGTTGTCCTCGGGTGTGGACGCGGGCATCGATTTGCTGCGAGAAAAATTGCGCGACTTTGTCAAAAATGTGCACACGAATTAAAGAAGAAGAAAGGAAGAGATGGGAGGGCTCGGGATTCACGGACTGTCGTCGGAGTCGAGTTTTTCGCCGGCAGCAACGGCGGGGCTCCGGGGACGCTTGTGGACGGCGTGGTGGCTCTCGGGCTGTGGTTTTTGGGGCAAAAGAGAGAGGGTGGAGAGGGCTATTTGAAGGAGCAAGCGGAGGAGGGAATCACGGCCTTAATCGCCAGTATTTAAGAGAGGAGACGGCTAGCTGTTTTCGGGCGTGAAATCCGGGTGGAGCTTGAAGACGATGACGTCACGCTGACGTCATCAATTTTCTTTTTCTTTTCTGATTTTTCTTTTAATTCATATCTTTTGATTTAAGTGTCCAAATGAAGTCAAATAAATTTCTAAAAATTTGTAAAAACAATATCTTTGTGTTAAACCAGTTGTAGGCATGTTTTGAACAATTTTAAAATTTTAATTTAATTAAATTTTATTTTGGTTAAATAAAATTTGTAAAATACCCATATTCAAATATGTTTGCATTTAGATTATTAAATTTATTTTGCTGATATTATTCACCTTTATTTTGGCATAAAAGTAGAATAATAGAATATAAATATTTTTAGAGTAATATGAAATATAATGGATTTTTAATTTAAACCTTTTGTGATTTAATCAGATGATGAATGATGAGATGCATGTATGCATGAATGCAATGCTTAAATTTTCTTTTCAAAGCAAAAATACATAAATGTTTTCAAAAGTTTTAAATTCTAGTGATTTTTAACATTCCTAAATATAGGGATGTTACATGAAATCTTTGAGATATTGATTGAAACAATGGAGCAAAAGCTTATCTCAGTTAAGTAAGATAATACACTCATGCAATTATGTGCTAGCTTTATTGGATGGCCTAGAGGATCAAAGGCTACTCTCTATTATAGAATCCAATTTTAGAAGAGTACTTAAAATTCATTTGACCAAGCTGCTGGAGGCCAAGAGGATTTATTGGCATAGTAGGGCTAAAATCAGATGGGCTAAACTGGGAGGTGAAAACACGAGTTTCTTCCATACCTTTGTCACCAAAAGCTTCAGATGTAATTACATAGCCATATGAAACACAGAGGATGAGCGTATGGTTTGTGATCATGAAGATAAAGCAGCAGTAATTTGGCAATCTTTTAAAAACAAGATTGGTTGTTCTGATAGCCCAGTTATGTTATTTGATCTCCATAACCTTATTGTGCCCAATACCAATATTGATTTTGCTAGACTTGAGGTCCCTTTCACCAAGGAAGAAATTGATGACATTGTTAAGTGTATGCCAACAGATAAATCACCTGGTCCAGATGGGTTTAATGGAGCTTTCTTGAAAAAATGCTGTAATCAAGTTAAGGAGCAATTCCATCAGCTTGTTTTAGCTTCTTTACAGGTGAATTGGATATCTCCAGTATTAATACAGCCTTCATTACTCTCATTCCAAAGAAAAGTGATCCAGAATATGTTAATGACTATAGGCCTATCTCTCTGGTCAGTATCACTTTGAAATTATTGACCAAGCTGCTGGCTAATAGAATGCAAAAGGTTATTATCCAAGCATTGAACAAAAATCAGTATGGATTCATCAAAAGCAGAACCATTCAGGACTGTCTTGCGTGGGCATTTGAATACATTCACCTATGTCATAAGTCTAAGAGAGAGATCATTATCCTGAGGATTTTGAAAAAGCTTTTGACAAGGTTGAATATTCTGCCATACTTTTAATGCTTAAGCATTTAGGGTTTGGAGACCTTTGGCTGAATTGGATATCCAAGATTCTTTCTACTACTTCCACCTCAGTACTATTGAATGGAATACCTGGCAAGAAAATTTGGTGCAAGAGAGGAGTTAGGCAAGGTGATCCTTTGTCTCCCTTGTTGTTTGTGTCTACTGCGGAGCTTCTACAATTCATCATTAATGCTGCTTGGCAATCTAGAGAGATTGATTTGCCCCTTGATTGTTCTTATGGATTAGATTATCCTATAATACAATATGCTGATGACACATTGCTAATAGTGCCAGCATGTGCTGATCAACTGAGAAGGCTCAAAGTTATCTTGGATAAATTTTCCTTATCAACTGGATTAAAGATCAATTTCAGCAAATCTTCCATGGTACCTATCAATGTTGATCAAGCTAAAAGCACTGATTTGGCTCTGATATTTGGGTGTAAAGTTGAGGTCCTACCTTTTACTTACCTTGGATTGCCTTTGGGAACTACTAGACCAAAAATGGAAGATCTCATTGGGATTATACATAGAATTGATAGAAGATTAGTTGGTATTGCTGATACACTATCCTATGATGGTCGACTGGTTGTGATTAAATCCATCATTTCTGCTATACCCAATTTTGCTATGTGCACTTTGAAACTGCCCATTGGGTTTCCTAGATTACATTGAGGGATCCACCAGGGGTTTCTTTTGGAGAGAGAAGGATATTCATAAAAAAGGTAAATGCTTGGTCAAATGGAACAATGTCTGTAAACCAAAGAGAGTTGGTGGACTGGGTATTCTGAGCCTTAGAACCCAAAATATTGCCCTACTCATGAAATACCTATTCAAGTTCATGAATAAGGAAGATTTGCCGTGGGTTCAGCTTGTATGGCAAGCATATTATGGGAATGATAAAATACCACAAAATACTGGACCTGTGGGTTCTTTTTGGTGGAAAGATTGTTTAAAGTTGCTTGATAATTTCCTGGAGTTGGCGGCTTGTGCCCCAGGTGATGGTGGAACAGTAAGACTATGGATGGACAAGTGGTCCGATGAGCTTCTTCGGCACAAATTGCCTCACCTATGCTCTTTTGCGAAGTCACAATCCATTTCCCTTAAACAGGCTCTTGCTGTCTTTTCTGATGAAGATTCATCGGAGTTGTTTCATACTCCTCTTTCAGTCATTGCTGTTCATCAATTTGCTTAGTTCAATAATTTGCTGACAGGATAAATGGATGTTACTATGACTGATAAGTGGGTTCTGGCAAGTAACAACAAAAATTGGGTATATGAGATCTTGATGCCAAAAAATCCTGCACCATCCCCTTTTCAGTGGATCTAGAAATCTTGTGTCCTTCCAAAACATAAGATCTTTTTCGGGCTTTTATTGCAAGACAGATTGAACACGAGAGACCTCCTAGCCAGAAAGCATTTTCAGATTGAGGAGTACAATTGTGTCCTATGTTCTCAGGGGATGACTGAGGAATTTATCCATTTATTCTTTGAATGCGACTTCAGCAGGAACTTTTGGTGGAAATTAAATCTTGAATGGGATACTGATCTGGACCTCCTTACCATGCTGATTGAAGCAAAGAAAACTTACAGTCTGATTTGCTATAAGGAAATTCTCATTGTTGGTTGCTGGAGTATTTGTCTTGAGGCATGTTTCCAGGACTTTATTTGTTCTTTTAGGTTGATAATACATAGAGCTAAACCTTCCCTTAAGGAGGGGATGAGCCAATGGGTGGACACTTTATGAATTTTACCTTGTATTTGTACAGCTGTTGAATGAGGAAATAGAAAATTAAACAGTAGGAATTTTTCCCTACTGTTTTGCGCTTCAAAAAAAGTGTGCTATGGGTATACCTCCCCCCAAGCTTAGGCTTTTGGCCTAAGAGGAGATCAACCCCAACGTCCCCATTCTTGGGTGTTATCGTGGTATGTCGAAAAACCTTCCCCGTAGTATGAGCTCGAGGACGCGCCCGCGTGGTACCCGGTGTAGTCCTCCTCAGGTGTCTCCTCCACACCGTGCTCCCTGTGGAAGCCTAGCATGCTCAAGTGCTCGTACAACTCCACCATCGAATACGACCACGGCCTCCGGTCAAGACTGAACAAAGCAGGCTGTGGCAAAGGGATTTCCCTTTCATTCCCGTTAGCAAACATGAGCCTAAATACAATGTTCTGCAAAGTGGAGTTATTAGGACCAAATTTATGACCCTTCATTGTTGCAAGGTCAAGATAGCAAGGAGCAAGTTGTGTGTCACAAGTATCAAAAGGCAGCCCTAAATGTACAATAATATGTGAGGCAATAATCCCTCCATAAATGGGGCCCTAGCAGCTAAACGGCGAGCAATCAAAGTACCAAGGTTAAATGGGATTTCACCCTTAAGTGCAGCAGCAAGGAATGCAAGATGAAAGTTAGAAATGTTGCTAGTGTTTTCCCTACCAAGCACACTAGTGGCAATGTAGTAATAAAAATACTTAATAACTGGGAACTGGATGTTCGTTATCTTTCCACGTTATGCGGAGGCGTCACATCGGTGACGTGGAAGAAGGGGATCCGCGGAGGCGTCGGGGAAGGAGAGGAAGAGAGAGAGGCTCCCTTGCGCTACGCTTGCGTTGAGGTAGGAGAGGACGTCGCCGGGCAGCTCCTGGCGCAGCAGAAGGAGAGGAGGAGCACGGGTTCAGCAGGGAACCGAGCTCGGACCTTCGGTCATGGCGACGGCGGGAGCTTAAGGAGCGAGCTACGGCGAGGGAGAGAGGGAGCAGGGCTAGGGTTAGGGTTGCGGTGCGGTTTAAGTAGGAGAGGGAAAGTAGAGGGGAGGCGCTCGGTGGGGGCGAGTGGGCAGAGACTCCAACGCCATGGCCACGGTGGAAAGGCGCTCGTCTGTGCCCGTACGGAAGAAGACGGCGAACATGGGAAGGCCGTGGTGGGCTGGAGTTGGGCCGGCTTCGGCCCATCTTCGGCCAGGTGGGTCTTTCTCTTGTTTTTTCTTCTTTTCTATTTCTTTTCTTTTTATTCTTTTTTGTTTTTTTATTTTTAAAACAAAATAGAAAAGAAACATGATAAAAACTTTTGGGCAATTTTAATAGTTTCAAAATAGACAATTTAATTTATTGGTTTGATATTTGTAAAGATTTTGAAACTTCAGATTTGAATTTATTATAAAAATGCATTTGAATTTAAATATGGCATTTGAATTTGAAAGCAACTTATTTAATTAACTGCAAAACAAATGGAATGATGCCATGATGATAATCTTTATTGCGCAACCAAGCATACATTTTAAGAATGTTTACATTTGGGAAGTTACAACACTCCCCCTCAAAGGAATCATGCTCCAAGATTCTTCATGGAGCAACGAAGAGGTCGGGATATACTCGGCACAGAGGTGGTCTTCGCGTTCCTGTAACGCCCCGGGATTTATCCCCTTTTTGATTTGTGAGTTTTTCTTTTTGCATCGACATAGCATCGCATTGCATCGCATTAATTTAATTGTTGCATTTAAATTAAATTTCCACATTTGAATTCGAATGCATTTCAAATTAATTAAAAATGTGTTATTTTTAAATCTTTTAAAAATGTTAAAAACTAGTTTATTAAATTGTCCTTTGAAAACTAAAAATATTTTGTAAAGGTTTCGTGTTGAAATTCCTTTTCTATTTTTGTTTTAAAAATATAAAACAGAAATTAATAAGGGGAGAGAAATAAAAGCCCAAGCCCATCAAACCACAAACCCTAGGTTTCCCCCCCAGAAATTTCTTCCCACCCCCTGGAATTTTGCAGCCACCCTCCTCCTTTTTTCTGGATTTTTGCAAAAGTCCTCCCACCCACCTTTTTCCTTTTTTTCCCCTCCTTTTCTTCTTCCATGGCCGCCCGACCGAGCTCCTCCCGCAAGCGCCGGCCGCCGCCCTGCTCCCCGCCGCCGCGCCGCACCGGCAGAGCGCCTTCCCGGCCTCCCGCGCCCGGCCTCCTCCGCCCGCACGCACGCGCCCCCGCGTCGCCCGCGCCGCCGTCTCCGGCTCCGCTCGCCGGCCGTGCGCCGCCGCCTCCGGGCTACTCCGCCGCGCACCGCTCGCTGCTGTGCGCATCTCCGCATCCCGCATGCACGAGCCGCCGCTGCCTCCTCTTCCCGGCCGCGTGCACGCCGCCGCCGCCGCCCGCAAGGTGTTCGACACAATGCCTGCAAGAACTTCGGCGTCGCTTTTGTGTCCGAGTTGTCCACCCATCGAGGTGTTGCCGAATGCGCGTGCGCGTCCTCTTCCGGTGTCGCGTTTCCATGCTCGCCCGCGTCCGTGTCACGGTGCCCGCCCGTGCGCGCTTTTCCTTCCGGTGTCCATTTGCCGTGTTCTACGTGCCGTGCTTCCCCGACCACTTCCACGACACCGACAAACGACGATGCCCCTGTTCCGCGACGACTACTTCCCCGACGGCGACTACTTCCCCGACGGCGGCTACTTCATCTACGTTCCGAAGACGTCGGTTTCGAACCCTAGTTCACCCGATCCGATGTACGGACCCAAACCCTAACCCTACACCTATTTTTATAAAATGCCATCTATCTTGTGCATATCGCATCATAATTGCATTTGTTGCATCTCTTGGGTTTGCGGGTGTAGCAAATCACCTAAATAATAAATATGGAATGTGTGGGGCAAATTACTATATGTATTGACCCATTCCATTTAATTTGACTAGATCATCTTTGCCATGTCTTGCCATGTTAATGAACATTTAATTTGTGGAGTAGATAAATAACTTGCACGTAAGTATTAATTGTCGGAACCCCGGTTCCGCTTAATTTGAGTTAAGTGCATCTCAAATTGCATCTCGCCATGCCATGCATCATGCTCATATGATCATGCTGGATCTTTTGCCGTAGTTGTAAAATGCATCTTTTACGCTTTCCAGTGTTTGTTGCTTCTTCGCGGATACGACGTTGAGATGTGTGAGCTACGACAAGATCTGCTTCCATGCGGGATTCCAGGCAAGCAAAGTTTGCTTGTTTACCTATACATTGTCTTTCATTCCTGCCGTTGATCTCTGCTACCCTAGTTATCGATTCTTGAACTGCGATCCCATCACATGTTTATCCTGCAGCCCATACAGCTTTATCCCCACATCCCATCACCTGTTGTTTGTTTATCTGTTGGCCTTGCGAGTCGTAGCGCATGCTTAGCGTTGACTGTGCGAGTCGTCTGTTGGTCTTATGTTTCATCTGCTTAGCATGATATATTATTCTACCTTAATAAAATGCTATCTTGTATTGGGGTATTATAATTAAATGATAAGGCACCAGGCGGAAGGCCTTGCGAGGTGCTTTGTTCTGCTCAGTGTCGACCTAGGAACTGAGATTTTGTCCTCGGATCCAATTTTGAGCGCACTAACCACTTGTGGGAGGCCCAATGGAGCCCCCCTCGACTTTGAACGGATCTACAGCTTGTCCATGTGCCGCAAGTAGTTCGGGTTTTCCATTTGCTCATATGCATGTGCATGATGATGATGATGATGATGATGATGAGAGGTTATGTGATACGGGGGGCCATATAGGTGCGGTACGACACGAAGCGGACAGTTCCTACTGTGGTTTGAGCCGCACGGTGGCGTAGTCGCAAACTAATGAGTCCGCAATTGAGATTCGGCCGGACTCCTGACGCGGGTAACAACTCATATGGGTGGCACTTGGACTTGCTGTAGTGAAGGAATAAGTCGTGTTGAGAAGCCCTGATGCTTGCTTGGGTTGATCTTGCGAGTATGGGTACAGTAGTGCACCCCTGCAGGGTATAATCTTATCGATGAGCCGTGTCCACGGTTATGGACCACTTTGGTGATGATGCTGGCTAACAAGATCTAGACAACTTGCACCTAATTAATGTTAATTAATTTGACTAGTAATCAAGGATTATTTTCACAATAAATTATAATTAAAACTGTTCAATGTGTGAGTTTCCCGAATTGCTTCCTCATACTTGGTTGAGGGGGTTAATTCGAGAATGGGTTATGTTTGGTGTTAGTAGTAGTTGGCTACTTTATGCGCTCTCTTATCCCTCTCTGATTAGACGGAAGTTGTAGCGTGTTTCTTTAGGTTGATAGTGCTGCTGCCGCTCACTCTACCTCCCCTATATTTTGGGAGATGGTGTAGAAAGTAGGCAAGTCGGTTTTGCTTGCCAGGGAGTGCCCTGACCCTCTTTTGGGATATGCTTTATGTGCAGTCAACAGGTTTGAAGTTCGACGACGTTAGCTTGGGAATCCCTCCGGCTTTGCTGGGCAGGGATATGGCGCCATCGCTTATCTTCAGGACTCTTAGTCCAATTTGCATATTATCCGTAGCCGGATACTATTTTGCTTCCGCTGTCATTTGAATCTTTGTATTGTATCTTTTGTATCTTGACTCGTTCGAGTCGTTGTTGTATTTTATCTTCTTTTGTATTTGTGGATGTATCGGAACTGTTGTAATGTTATCACAATTCCACCCACATAATGCGCATGTTTCGGCGTGCACATTATGTCTGGTGGGCGATCTAAAATCATTATTATGCGGATTTTGGCGGGAACGCTTAAATCTACATAGTACCGATTTTAGGGCGTCACAAAGTGGTATCAGAGCCTTGGTTTCGATCTACTTGTTGTTTCGATACGAATGGTTATCGAAGCAGCGGGTCCACAAAAGCCTGTAGGATAACCTCGCTAACGGTCGTTGTTTTTAGAGTGTCGAAAACTATTTGACTAAAATTATTTTGAAAAATATCTCAATAGGTTTCTTTTTATTCCTTATCTATATTCTATTTCTCCTCTTATCTTATTTGTTTTGGAGTCTCTTCTCTTATCCAACTTTCAAAGTTTTAGGATCCTACGTGTGGGTGGACGATTTCTTACCTTTTATCCTATTAGGTTCGATCTTTCGGAGTCGTCTTCGTCGTGAGCAACAACCCCTTGTTAGTGGTGTCGAGAATTTCAAGGTGGAGCAACAATCCCTTGTTAGTGGTGTCGAGAAGTTCATCCCGGAGCGTGAAGACTCGATAGTTACCCCTCTCTTCTTGTGGTCTCGGCGTGGATCTCGGGACGCGATCCCTTGTTAGTGGTGTCGATTGTAACGCCCCGGGATTTATCCCCTTTTTGATTTGTGAGTTTTTCTTTTTGCATCGACATAGCATCGCATTAATTTAAATGTTGCATTTAAATTAAATTTCCACATTTAAATTCGAATGCATTTCAAATTAATTAAAAATGTGTTATTTTTAAATCTTTTAAAAATGTTAAAAACTAGTTTATTAAATTGTCCTTTGAAAACTAAAAATATTTTGTAAAGGTTTCGTGTTGAAATTCCTTTTCTATTTTTGTTTTAAAAATATAAAACAGAAATTAATAAGGGGAGAGAAATAAAGCCCAAGCCCATCAAACCACAAACCCTAGGTTTTCCCCCCAGAAATTTCTTCCCACCCCCTGGATTTTTGCAGCCACCGTCCTCCTTTTTTCTGGATTTTTGCAAAAGTCCTCCCACCCACCTTTTTCCTTTTTTTCCCCTCCTTTTCTTTTCTTTTCTCTTTTTCTTTCTTTTTTCTTTTTCTTCTTCCTTTCTTTCTTCTCCTTCCCGAGCGCATCCCGCACGGGAGAAAACCTCCAGGGCCCGAGCCGAGCTTCTTCCCCAGCGCCCGCGCTCACCCCACGCCCTACGCCCGCCGCCGCCAGCGGGTCGCTCCCGCAGCGCGCCGCGCGCCCCCCTGCTCCGGTCGACCCCGCCGCCACAGCGCGCCTCCCGCTCGCGCCGCCGCCGCTCGCCCGCAGCGCTCCTCCGCGCCGCCCCGCGTCGGCCTTCCTCCTCCCCGTCGCCACGCCGCACCGCCGCGCCTCCGGCCACCAGCGCGTCCCCGCCGCACCCTGCTCCGACCGCGCCGCCGCGTCCCCAACGCCCGGCCTCCTCGCCACCGTGCTCCCCATCCATGGCCGCCCGACCGAGCTCCTCCCGCAAGCGCCGGCCGCCGCCCTGCTCCCCGCCGCCGCGCCGCACCGGCAGAGCGCCTTCCCGGCCTCCCGCGCCCGGCCTCCTCCGCCCGCACGCGCTCGCCCCCGCGTCGCCCGCGCCGCCGTCTCCGGCTCCGCTCGCCGGCCGTGCGCCGCCGCCTCCGGGCTACTCCGCCGCGCACCGCTCGCTGCTGTGCGCATCTCCGCATCCCGCATGCACGAGCCGCCGCTGCCTCCTCTTCCCGGCCGCGTGCACGCCACCGCCGCCGCCCGCAAGGTGTTCGACACAATGCCTGCAAGAACTTCGGCGTCGCTTTTGTGTCCGAGTTGTCCACCCATCGAGGTGTTGCCGAATGCGCGTGCGCGTCCTCTTCCGGTGTCGCGTTTCCATGATCGCCCGCGTCCGTGTCGCGGTGCCCGCCCGTGCGCGCTTTTCCTTCCGGTGTCCATTTGCCGTGTTCTACGTGCCGCGCTTCCCCGACAACTTCCACGACACCGACAAACGACGATGCCCCTGTTCCGCGACGACTACTTCCCCGACGGCGACTACTTCATCTACGTTCCGAAGACGTCGGTTTCGAACCCTAGTTCACCCGATCCGATGTACGGACCCAAACCCTAACCCTACACCTATTTTTATAAAATGCCATCTATCTTGTGCATATCGCATCATAATTGCATTTGTTGCATCTCTTGGGTTTGCGGGTGTAGCAAATCACCTAAATAATAAATATGGAATGTGTGGGGCAAATCACTATATGTGTTGCCCCATTCCATTTAATTTGACTAGATCATCTTTGCCATGTCTTGCCATGTTAATGAACATTTAATTTGTGGAGTAGATAAATAACTTGCACGTAAGTATTAATTGTCGGAACCCCGGTTCCGCTTAATTTGAGTTAAGTGCATCTCAAATTGCATCTCGCCATGCCATGCATCATGCTCATATGATCATGCTGGATCTTTTGCCGTAGTTGTAAAATGCATCTTTTACGCTTTCCAGTGTTTGTTGCTTCTTCGCGGATACGACGTTGAGATGTGTGAGCTAAGACAAGATCTGCTTCCATGTGGGATTCCAGGCAAGCAAAGTTTGCTTGTTTACCTATACATTATGTTTCATTCCTGCCGTTGATCTCTGCTACCCTAGTTATCGATTCTTGAACTGCGATCCCATCACATGTTTATCCTGCAGCCCATACAGCTTTATCCCCACATCCCATCACCTGTTGTTTGTTTATCTGTTGGCCTTGCGAGTCGTAGCGCATGCTTAGCGTTGACTGTGCGAGTCGTCTGTTGGTCTTATGTTTCATCTGCTTAGCATGATATATTATTCTACCTTAATAAAATGCTATCTTGTATTGGGGTATTATATTTAAATGATAAGGCACCAGGCGGAAGGCCTTGCGAGGTGCTTTGTTCTGCTCAGTGTCGACCTAGGAACTGAGATTTTGTCCTCGGATCCAATTTTGAGCGCACTAACCACTTGTGGGAGGCCCAATGGAGCCCCCCTCGACTCTGAACGGATCTACAGCTTGTCCATGTGCCGCAAGTAGTTCGGGTTTTCCATTTGCTCATATGCATGATGATGATGATGATGATGATGATGAGAGGTTATGTGATACGGGGGGTCATATAGGTGCGGTACGACACGAAGCGGACAGTTCCTACTGTGGTTTGAGCCGCATGGTGGCGTAGTCGCAAACTAATGAGTCCGCAATTGAGATTCGGCCGGACTCCTGACGCGGGTAACAACTCATATGGGTGGCACTTGGACTTGCTGTAGTGAAGGAATAAGTCGTGTTGAGAAGCCCTGATGCTTGCTTGGGTTGATCTTGCGAGTATGGGTACAGTAGTGCACCCCTGCAGGGTATAATCTTATCGATGAGCCGTGTCCACGGTTATGGACCACTTTGGTGATGATGCTGGCTAATAAGATCTAGACAACTTGCACCTAATTAATGTTAATTAATTTGACTAGTAATATAGGATTATTTTCACAATAAATTATAATTAAAACTGTTCAATGTGTGAGTTTCCCGAATTGCTTCCTCATACTTGGTTGAGGGGGTTAATTCGAGAATGGGTTATGTTTGGTGTTAGTAGTAGTTGGCTACTTTATGCGCTCTCTTATCCCTCTCTGATTAGACGGAAGTTGTAGCGTGTCTCTTTAGGTTGCTAGTGCTGCTGCCGCTAAGTCCACCTCCCCTATATTTTGGGAGATGGTGTAGAAAGTAGGCAAGTCGGTTTTGCTTGCCAGGGAGTGCCCTGACCCTCTTTTGGGATATGCTTTATGTGCAGTCAACAGGTTTGAAGTTCGACAACGTTAGCTTGGGAATCCCTCCGGCTTGGCTGGGCAGGGATATGGCGCCATCGCTTATCTTCAGGACTCTTAGTCCAATTTGCATCTTATCCGTAGCCGGATACTATTTTGCTTCCGCTGTCATTTGAATCTTTGTATTGTATCTTTTGTATCTTGACTCGTTCGAGTCGTTGTTGTATTTTATCTTCTGTTGTATTTGTGGATGTATCGGAACTGTTGTAATGTTATCACAATTCCACCCACATAATGCGCATGTTTCGGCGTGCACATTATGTCTGGTGGGCGACCTAAAATCATTATTATGCGGATTTCGGCAGGAACGCTTAAATCTACATAGTACCGATTTTAGGGCGTCACAGTTCCCATGTAGCTTCCTTGTCAAAATGATGAGACCATTGGACCTTCTAGAACTTTACACTGTTGTTACGGGTGCGATGTTCAGCTTCATCAAGAATGCGAAAAGGTTGTTCCACATAAGAGAGATCTTCTCAAAGTTCAATTGATCCATGATCAACTGCACGTCCTGAATCTTGGAAGCACTTGTTGAGTTGTGATACGTGGAAGACATCGTGCACTTTGAGAGGTCTGGAGGAAGTTCCAGACGGTAGGCCAATTCACCACGCCTTGAAAGAACGTGGAAAGGCCCAACATAACGTGGAGCGAGCTTGCCTTTGATGCCAAAGCGTTGCGTGCCTCTCAGAGGAGTGACACGAAGGTAATCTTGATCACCAGGTGCATAGACCATGTCCCTGTGCTTGCTATCATAATAGCTTTTCTGACGAGACTGGGCAATCTTTAGATTGTCACGAATGATGCGAACCTTTTCTTCAGCCTCCTAGATAATGGCATTTACGCCCATAGAGAGCTTCGAAGGGAGCCATGCCTAGACTTGCTTGGAAGCTGTTGTTGTAGGAGAACTCATCATACGGAAGGCAATCCTCCCATTTCATGCCAAAGGAGATAACACAAGCTCCGAGCATATCCTCCAGAATTTGATTCACCCTTTCAACCTGTCCACTTGTCTGTGGATGGTAAGCGGTGCTGAACAGAAGTTTGGTACCCAAGGCTTTCTAATAAAGCTATCCCAAAATCGAGAAGTGAAGATACTTCCATGATCCGAGCTTATTGCCAGAGGAACACCATGTAAAGGAACCAGTCTTGTCATATAGAGTTCTGCCAACTGACTAGCTGAGACTATCTCTTTGACTGGGAAGAAGTGAGTCACTTTGGAGAGACGATCAATGAAAACAAAGATTGCATCGTTGCCCTTCTTGGACTTTGGAAACCCAGTAACGAAGTCCATCTCGATCTTTTCCCATTTCCACTCAGGAATTTGCAGTGGTTGAAGAAGTCCAGGTGGTCTCTCATGAACTGCCTTGACACGACAGCAAACATCACACTGAGACACATAGCGAGCAATTTCACGCTTCATCCGGTTCCACCAATAGATTGACTTGAGATGATGGTACATCTTTGTGCTGCCAGGGTGGATAGAAAGCGGAGTATCATGAGCCTCCTTGAGAATCAACTCTCTTAAGATGTCAAGCTTGGGAACTACAATGCGTCCTTCAAAGAGCAAGGTACCCTTGTCATCGAGAGAGAACACTCTTGTACTTATCCTTGCCGATGTTGGCTTTGATATTGTTAACACCAGAATCGCGCAACTGTGCGGCTCGGATTTTATCCACAAATGGAGGAGTGGCAATCAAGTTTGCAAGATAACCAGAAGGAACCACTTGAAGATTGAGCTTCTTGAATTCTTCGTGAAGAGGAGGTTGGATGTACTCAACCATGAGGTTGTTGCAATAAGACTTGCGACTAAGAGCATCAGCCATCACATTAGCTTTGCCTGGAGTGTAAGAGATGGTGAGATCGAAATATGAGAGTTTCTCAAGCCACCTTGTTTGCCTGAGGTTCAGATCTGGTTGAGTGAAGAGATATTTGAGACTCTTGTGGTCGGTGAAGATCTCACAGCTGTGTTCCAACAAATAAGGTCTCCAAACCTTGAGGGCATACATGATTTCTGCAAGTTCAAAATAGTGTGTAGGATAGTTGAGCTCATGAGGCTGCAACTGACGAGATGCATAAGCCACAACTTTGCGTTCTTGCATGACACTAGTGGAAAAAAGCTTACATGTGGCGCACCCTTTAGCCTTTCTGTGGTGCATGCAGGAAAATGAGGGGTGCGCCACAGTTATCTCGCCACTAAAATATATTTCTGTGGCGCACCCTCTCAGTGTGCCACAGAAATGTTTAGACTTCTGTGGCGCATCCTTCTTGCTGCGCCACAGAAATATTTTAGTGGCGCATGTGGTTAACGTGCGCCACAGAAATATATGCGCCACAAAAAACTTAGTCATGCGCCACAGAATAAATAACAGGAATTTTGGAAAAACAAATCCTGCTGTACAAATATAGGTATATATATAGAATTTATACATATATATTACAAGTTGACACATATATATTCAACCAGTACATAAATTAGAACAGACATATCACATTCATTCGAACCTGAGAAGTCTTATCACATACATATATAGTTCTAATTAAGAGAAGTCTTATACAAAGTAGTAAGAACCTAAACAAGATAAATGCTAAGCTAGCTAGAAAACAAGTCGCACGAGTAAACTACTCATCGTCGGAGCTGGTGTTATAGAAGATGTCAGACCACCTGGAGTCATCGGTGTCCCAGTCATCCTTGTTGGCATTCTCGGCGCCTCCCGATAGCGGCGACGGTCTGCCCTCCTTTGCTCTCTCCGGTTCCTCTAGAACTCCAACTCGGCGGCGACGTCACCCGGGAAGTCCTCCCTCCATTGGCGCATCAGCTCCTCGTCGTTCTCGGCGGTGTCGATCCGCCGCTGCACCTGGCGGTGGCGGCGACGATCTTCGTTGGTGAGGAGGGCTGGCCGTGGCGCGAGGAAGTCCGCCTCCGCGATATTCTGACAGTCCGGGAAGTTCAGCTCGCTTCGCGGGCGCCAGAAACGCTACGCGACCGCGTCGTACGCGCGCGCTGCCTCTTCCGGTGTGGGGTACGTCCCGAGCGTCCATAGTAGGTGCCGTTGGGCCGCTCCCGAACACCGCGGAAGCCAGACGACCCGTGACGGCGCGGCGCCATCGTCTCCAGGCATAAGAGGAGGTTAAGCAGTTAGTACAACAAATTAAAACTTATACACAACAAGATGCAAAGAAATAATATCAACATAAGCGCATGCCTCATATATTGTGGACACAAATTTAGAGATGGCGTGTCTGAAATCCAGTGAGATGCAGAAAATGTATATTTGTGCACATCACCAGTTTCAAAGACGCCACCTCTAAATCACACGGTGTCACATTGGTTTAATCATGCAGATGGTGGCTGGGGGCGGGCGGTGGGAGCGCGGCCGGAGCGGGCGGCGTCGATGCGAAGGACGGCCGGGCGCGGGCGGCGCGGTGGGCGTCGATGCGGAGGGCGGCGGGCGCGGGTGGTGGGCGCGCGGGCGGCGTTGATGCGGTGGGCGCGAGGGCGTCGGCGGCGCGCGGGAGGAGGCGCACGCGCTAGGATGAGTGCGGTGCGGGGTAGGGTAAGGGTTTTGTAGGGTAGGGTTTTTGTCGCATGCGCCACAGAAATCAGCCGCATGCGCCACAGAATGCCATGCGCCACAGAAATCAGCCGCATGCGCCACAAAAATCATCCGCATGCGCCACATAATTCCATGCGCGTAAAAATCTAACGACAAATTTTATAAATTAAAGATATATACAACACGTACACAACTCAACTCAAATATTTAGTTCACAAAGATATATATTACAACACAACTCAAATGACGATACAACATAGCTGAAATAAAGATACACAACACAACTCAATCCGTTGATGCAGCGCCCTTGCCTTTTGACGATGATACACTGTTCTTCTTGGACGACGATTCAACCTTCTCGCCCTTCCCCTTCAACGCACCTTCTGACTTCAGAGCCTTGGATGACGGCATGAATTCATCGGAATCATCGCTCTCATCTACCCAACGGTAAGACTCATCGTATGAATCAAGATCCCATTGAGTCTTGAACTTGCCCTTCTCAACTTTCTTATTAAACCTGACTCTAATCCTAATCAATTCACAACGAATTTGGTTAGGGGTCCGATATGGATACCCAGCGCTACATAGCTTGGCTCCCAACAAAGTGAGATGGCTCTCACTCTGAATAAGTTCATCGTGATACCCTTTTCTACCCTCAACATGCAAATTATGGGAAATACGCGTGAGATACTTGGTGGCGGGACTGTGGAACCCACCAGACGCACACTTATTGCAAGGACCAACACAAACCATCCTTACACGCTTAGCTAGACTGAAAATCTATAATTCCAAATCTCATACTGGAGGGGGATTTTATAGGAAGAGGAGAGCAGAAAAATGGCAGGAAACGGGGAGAAAAGGTGGGAAAACTATCTGTGGCGCACCAGCTCCATATGCGCCACAGAAAGTTAACATTCTGTGGCGCACCAGATCCATGCGCCACAGAATGTCAACTTTTTGTGGCGCATTCTACAGGGTGCGCCACAGAATGTCAACTATCTGTGGCGCATTTGCTTTGTGCGCCACATAATATGCCTCGGATTTCTAAAATCAGACCAATCTGGCGGGGTCCACCATATTTCTGTGGCGCATATTGTCTGGTGCGCCACAAAAATGACATAATATGTGACGCACATTTATTTTGTGCGCCACAGATATTTGTGGCGCTCATATGTGGTGCCCCACTAAAATATTTTTGTGGCGCATGGGCTGCTGGTGCGCCACAAAGGGTCATCCCACCTATAAGCCTTTTTCCACTAGTGTGAGGACTGCGCCTAGTCCTTGAAGAGATGCATCACAGAAGATTTGGAAAGGTTTGGAAGTGTCTGGGCCAACTAGAACAGGAGTAGAAGTGAGTTTGTTTTCAAGAGATTGAAACTCTCATCACACTTTGGAGTCCAAAGAAACTTTCTATCCTTCCTAGTAAGATTGGTGAGAGGCTTAGCGATTTTGGAGAAGTTCTCAACAAATCGACGGCAATAGCTAGCCATGCCAAGGAAGCTCTTGACTTGTTTCACCGTTGTAGGAGGCAACCATTCAACAATGGCCTTCACTTTTTCTGGATCAATAGAAATGCCTTCAGAAGAGATGACATGACCAAGGTAGAATACTTTAGGAAGCCAGAATTCACACTTGGAGAACTTGGCGTAGAGACGATGTTCTCGGAGTTTCAACAAGATAAGGCATAGATGTTCTCTCTGTTCTTTCTCGGTTCTGGAATAGATAAGAATGTCATCGAGATAGACTACCACGAACTTGTCGAGGTATTCCATGAAAACGAAGTTCATTAGACGTGAGAAAGTCGCCGGAGCATTTGTGAGACCGAAGGACATGACAGTGTATTCGGAGAGACCATAACGAGTGGTGAAAGCTGTCTTTGGAATGTCTTCTTTGCGGATCTTGATCTGGTGATAACCTGACCTCAAGTACAACTTGGAGAAAACCTTAGCACCAGCAAGTTGATCAAACAGGTCATTGATGCGAGGAAGGGGATACTTGTTCTTGATGGTTTTCTTGTTCAGAGGACGGTAGTCAACAACCAGCCGCTCAGTCGTGTCCCTCTTTTTGACAAACAGAGTAGGACGACCCCAAGGAGAAGTACTAGGTTGGATGTGACCTTTACTTTCCAACTCTTCTAGCTGTCTCTTAACTTCAGCCAGTTCTTTGGGGCCCATCTTGTAAGGACGTTTGGAGATAGGAACAGTGCTCGGTTCCAGTTCAATAACAAACTCCACAGCTCTGTCAGGTGGCATACCTTGCAATTCTTCAGGAAAAACGTCAGGAAATTCTCGGACCACCGGTATATCTTCCATAGCAGGAAGAGGATGAACATTGAGAGCGAAAAGCTGAGCTGAAGAGGTTTGGTTTGGAGAATAGACTATCTGTCCAGAAGGATGAGAAAGAGTTACAGTCTTTGTGGAACAGTCTATATTAGTTTGATTGAATTTCAACCAATCCGTTCCTAGAATGACATCAATGTCCGAGTTACCCAGTAGGATTAGAGAAGCAGGGACAAGTGACCTCCAATTCCTATTTGGTTTCCATGGCTCACCCTGGAATTCTGCATATGAGTTCCCGGAGAATGGATCACGAGTGGAATAGATAAGGGATCTAGAGGCAACTTTGTTGTTTCAGCAAAGGTTCTTGACAGACATGAATGAGATGCTCCGGTATCAAATAACACCTTAGCAGGAAAAGAGTTAACTAGGAGTGTACCCATCACAACTTCTGGAGCTTCTTCTGCTTCCTTGGTGTTGAGGTGGTTCACCATTCCACTCCTTGCTCCAGGCCTATTGTTGGGTAAGACAGGCCTAGCCGGAGCAGGTGCACAAACCATCGCCTGAGTTGGGGTAGTGCGAGGTGGCGGTGGAGGAAGGCGGATATCAGGGCACTTGTTAGAGTAGTGGCCCTTTTGCCCGCACCTGTAGCAGATCACGTCGGGGCGAACGCTCGGTGGCCTTGGCGGTCCTGCGAAACCCCTCATAGCTAGAGCCGGGTGCGGTGGGCGAGGCACGAGTCCTGGAGCTCCTGGCATGTAGGTAGCTCGTGCGAGTGCACTGTTGGGCATCCAGATGCGACGCTTCTGAGCAGGAGAGGCGGTGTTTGAGGAGGAAGAAAAGTTGCTCTCACGAGAGTGCTTGCGCGACTCCTCGAAGATCTTGCGCCCATGCTCCTCATTGAGCGCGATGTTGTCGAGGTCCTCGAAGTTATCAGCCTTGACGAGGTTCAGCTTGTACTTGAGCGCGGGGTTGAAACCCTTGCGGAACTTGGCCATCTTCTTGACCTCAGTGTTCACCTCATCTCCACCGTAACGAGCAAGGCGATTGAACTCGGCGTTGTACTCCATCACGTCCATCTTTCCTTGCGTCAGCGAGTTAAACTGCTCGCGCATCCTGTCCACGAGGCCTTCTGGGATGTGGTGGCGAAGGAAGGCTGTCTTGAAATCCCCCCAAGTGGTAACCACCCCGGGAGCTCTCATAGCCTGGAAGTTCTCCCACCATGAGGCAGACTTGCTCCTAAGCAGGTAGGACACGTAAGGCACCTTGTCTTGCTCAGCGACGTGGGCTATAGTAAGGGTCCTTTCCATCTCGCGAAGCCAATCATCAGCTTTCAGAGGCTCAGTGGGGGAAGCAAAGTTCCTTGGGCCCAGACCGAGGAAGTCCTTGACGGTCACACGTGCATTGCCTTCATTACGATGCCCCTGGTTGTTCTGGTAAGCTTGATGCTCAGCCATTTGAGCCAGGCCTTGGGTCATCTGGCCAAGCAACGCAGTGATCGGTGGCGGCTCATTGCCTTCCGCATTGCGGTTGTTCCTAGTGTTCGTCATCCTAGAGACATTGGATATTAGAAAAACAACAAGATACATAATGTCAGGGAAGAAAAAACTTGGAAAGTAGAATTCTTACTCAGAAAACAGTTATAAATTTTAGGATAACAAGGATAAAGCTTCTCATAGAAAAGGATCACAACATGACACATAGTTAGCCATCAGTACAACCACCAAGGTTTCACTACAACAAGGATAGCTACTAGTACATAGTTAACCATCCGTACAACCAACACGGTTTCAGTACAACAAGGACAACTACTATTACAAAGGAAGAGATACATCGTGATGACTGGCTCGCACTTCCCTCGGAAGGCGATGTCGGCCTAGTGGGAACTCGGGTATGGCGAGAGCCCATTCCCCCTCAGGCCTTGCACACTGGCCAGTCAGAAGAAACGGCTAAGGACCAGGCGTCACCGCCTGACGAGACCCTCGAGAGGCAACTCCCCTCGAGGGCCTAAAGTGGAAGCGTTGCCCTCAAGGGATCCCTCGCCTCAGGGGACCCTCCCGAGGCGACAACGCGCCTCGAGGGAGTCCTGCAGGAACCCCCCTCAGGCCTCCCCGCGCCTGAAGGGAAACGTCGCAGCCAAGGAAATACGGCAAGACGCACATGGCCCCTGACACGCCCACGTGGTGACGCAAGCATCCCCGTTGCCGTTTTGGTGATAAAGGGGTCAATAAAGCGGCTCCGCCTACTACGCAACTGCCAGGACCTTCGACTCTGACGATAAAGCAGGTGGACGGCGCAACACTCCAACGGAGAACGTCATCGCGGGCTCCACCTCAGAGACTGCCCTCTCTGCAGGCAGTGCAGCGCGGTTGGCCGCCTGTCGGCCACCGCGCCCACCTTTATCAGCAATGGACAGCGTCCATGGACAAAGGGACGGCGGCGGACTCCAACTCCATCGTGCCTCTGCTGTGTGGGAGCCAGCTTGAAGGCCAAGCCGAAGGAGAGCGCCAGAGGGGCCTATAAAAGAGGCAAAACATCCATCGTAGCACCGGCCGGCTCTTTGCGTGCTACAACCCTTGTAAACCCTTGCAACTCTTGTTAGGATAGCCTTGAGCCGGAGGAGGAAGAAGACCATCGCTTCCCTCCCCAGGCAAGAACCGCATCAAGGGGACCTCCGGCAAACACCACCGTACTGCAAACTCCATCATCTAATACAGACAAGCAGGAGTAGCGGTCTTACCTCCTCACGAGGGCCGTGAACCTGGGTAAAGGCTGGTGTCTATCTCTGTCGTGAGCGTGTCGTCTTCGGGTCCGACGAGCAACGTCGCGGAGCCCCTCGAGGGTCTTGACCTCCGTGTTCAACCCCCTTCACGAACTACTCTTCAGGAAGTGACTACCCCTGATTCGTGGGAGTCATAACCCGACATTTGGCGCGCCAGGTAGGGTTTGAGGCGCATCAACAACCTTCGTGTTCGTCTCCGCGCCATGGTGAACACCCGCGCCGTCCGCGTCGCCCGCGTCAATCGGCGCGCGCCTGATGGAGCGCGCGCGCAGCCGGGCACCGCGAACGCCCGCACACGGCGGGGACGACCCCGTCACGAAGAGCGCGTCCCTTCCGGCCCTCAGGCCGAGGCACCGGAATGCGACTCCGAGCATCAGGAGGACGCGCAGTCGTCGCACCCGACGCAACACCCTAGCGGTTTGGGCCCGGGGAGGACAGACCCTGCGCCCCACACTGCGCTGCTCATGGCGCAGGAGCTTCTTCGCTACCAGCCCACCCCAGAGGCCCACGAGCAGTGGCTCCAACGCCTCAACCACCACGCCGGCATCGCCACGACGCGCCCTGCTCCGTCGTAGTCCAACCTGCACCCCTCTCTTGCAGGCACGATCGTGACAAACGCGCCTCCGCCACCTCTGGGACCTGCACCGGCTGCGGCGCAGAGGGCTGCTTCGCACGCGTCCTCGCCGCACGATTGCTTGATCGTGCAGCGCACTGCGCCCGACGCTCGCGTGGGGATGGAGCTCCAGCGAAACCGCCAGAACAGGCTCGTGGAGGAGATCGGCTAGGCGGGTCAGCAGAACCGCAGCGCGCTGCAGCACGGGGTCGCCACGTACGCCTCAGGCTGCATGGCGTTCACCCGTTATCTGCGTCGCGTGGTCTGGCCCCCAAAGTTCAGGCCGGCTCTCCCCAAGGGCTACGACGGCTCCATCAACCCCATCGAGTTCCTGCAGCTCTACACCACCTCCATCCGAGCTGCGGGTGGATATGACAAGGTCATGGCCAATTGGTTCTCCCACGCGCTTCGCGATTCTGCGCTATCGTGGCTCCTGAACCTCCCTGAAGACTCCGTGAACTCCTGGGAGGAGCTCTGCAAGCAGTTCGTGTGCAACTTCAAGGGGACATACGAACGCGCCCTCACCAACAACGACCTGCGCGCTGTAGTGCAGAAGAAGGATGAGACGCTCCGCAAGTACATCCAGCGCTTCAGCCAAGTGCGTAACAAGATTCCGAACATCCCTGACACCCAAGTCATCGCCGCGTTCCGCGAGGGCGTCACTAACAGCAGGATGCTCGTGAAGCTGGGCATCCACGGCAAGCTCACCTCTGTGGTAAAGTTGTTCGACCTGGCGGACAAGTGCGCCAAGGCTGAAGAGGGACTCCTCTTCGTCAAGATGTCCTCGAGAGGGGAAGATCACGCCAAGGGGTCCAAGAGCCAAAAGAAGAAAGAGGATCCCAAGCGCAAGGCCACCACGGTTCTCGCGGCAGAGCCAGACGCGAAGGGCACCCGCAGGGACTCCCCCCAGCCTGGAGAGAGAAGAGATGACCACCGCCCTTTCTGCATCTACCACAACAGGCGCGGCCACTCTACAGAGTCCTGCTTCGACCTCAAAAGGTTGAGCAAGGAGCGCGAGCAAGCAGAGGGCAGTGGTAGCCGCGGCCGAGGCCGTGGCTACCACGGGAGCGGCTACCAGAAGCCATCTGGAAATCAGGCCAACGCCACGGAAAAGAACGGCAACCTCCCTGACGAGGAAGATGGTGGCTACCAAGCCCCGAGAGGCGCCATTGCCTGCATCCTCGGGGGGGGGGGGGGGGGGCGCAAGCGCCGAAGTCGAACAACCAATTCAAGCAGTTCGCCCGCGAGCTCAACGCCGCCCTCCCAAGCACGGAAACCTCCAGGCCCCTCAAGTGGTCGCAGTACACCATCGCCTTTGACGCTCAGGACCACCCCAAGTCCACCAAGACTGTTGGAACCCTCCCGCTGGTCTGTAGCCCCACCATCGACAGCGTGGCTGTCTCAAAGACTCTCATCGATGGCGGAGCAGGCCTGAACGTTATCTCCATAGATACGTTCGAAGCGCTTCAAGAGCGCTACGAGTGGCTCATGCCCTCGAGGCCCTTCACGGGGGTCACCAGCGGCTCGATCGAGCCTCTAGGCCAGGTCAGGCTTGCCGTCACCTTCGGGAGAAAGGAAAATTACCGCACCGAGCACATCAATTTCGATGTCGCACACATCGGCGTGCCGTACAATGCCATCCTCGGCTACCCTGCGCTCGCGAAGTTCATGGCCGTCACGCACCATGCCTACAACATGGGCAAGATCCCCGGCAGCGCTGGCACGATCACCATCCGTGGGCATGTTCTGGACGCTACGCGCGCCGTTGGGACGGCCTACAAGACCGCCGCCATGGCTTTTCCCGCAGAGGAGGACCTAGATCCTCTCGAGAGACCCAAGAAGAAGAAGAAGTTGTTCTCCCAGGAGGCAGCTGCTACAAAGAAGATCTCTCTGAGCTCCAGCAGCTCGGGGGCTGAAGGCTCGAGGGCTAGCGTCACCATTGGCGCCGCGCTGCCTCCAAAATATGAAAGCGCGCTCGTCGCCTTCCTCCAGGCAAACTCTGACATGTTCGCCTGGACACCGTCAGATATGTCTGGTGTACCGAGGGAGGTGATCGAGCACCGCTTGGCCGTGTGCCCAAACGCGCGCCTCGTCAAGCAAAAAGCAAGAAAGCAAGCCCCCGAGAAGCAAGCATTCATCGTCAAGGAGGTCGAGAAGCTCAAAGCGGCAAAAGTCGTCCGCGAAGTCGCGCACCCCACTTGGCTCTCCAACGGCGTGGTAGTCCCAAAGCACGCCGGAGGAGGCCGTCTCTGCATCGACTACACTGATGTAAACAAGGCCTGCCCCAAAGACCCGTATCCCATGCCCAGAATTGACCAGATTGTGGAATCCACGGCAGGCTGCGACCTCCTCTATTTCCTCGATGCCTTCTCTAGTTATCACCAGATAAAGATGGCTAAGGAGGACGAGGAGAAGACGGCTTTCCTCACCCCGTGCGGTGTGTATTGCTACGTCTGCATGCCTTTCGGCCTAAAAAATGCCGGAGCCACTTTCCAGAAGTTAATGAGGGTAGCCCTTGGCGGTCAAATGGGGCGGAACGCCGAGGCATATGTCGATGACATCGTCGTGAAATCACGAGAAGGAAATACTCTCCTCGGAGATCTTGAAGAAACTTTTGCCAGCCTGCGCAAGGTGAACATCAAGCTCAACCCCGCCAAGTGCGTCTTTGGAGTACCTTCAGGCAAATTGCTTGGGTTCCTCGTGTCTCATCGAGGCATAGAGGCAAACCCAGACAACATCAAGGCCATAGAAGACATGCAAACTCCACGCAGGCTCAAGGACATGCAACGCCTAGCAGGCTGCATGGCCAGCTTGGGACGATTCATCTCCAAGTTCGGTAAAAGAGCCCTGCTGTTCTTCAAGATCATGAAAAGAACGGGCACTTTCAAGTGGACCCCTGAAGCTGAAAAAGCATTTGAGGACTTGAAGAAGTATCTGGCCAGCCGACCAGTAATGGTCGCCCCAAGGCCTAACGAGCACCTGAGGCGGTACTTATCAGCTACTCCGCAAACAGCCAGTGCTGTCCTTGTGGTGGAAAGAGAAGAGCCAGTACTCCACAAGAAGAGTGCAGCCACTCCAAAGAAAAAGCCTCCTGATAAGGAGCTCGACGAAAGGGCAGCCCTCACAAACCCACCGCCAGGCCCAAAGCCCCGAGAGAGGCCTGCCCCAAGCCAACCGCTGCAAGGAAATCCTGCCAAGGAGCCTCAGGAAGCAAACCCCCTCGAGGCCCAGGACAGGCCCCTCGAGGCAAAACCCGTCGAGGCCAAGGTCAACCACCTCGAGGCCAACCCCCGCGAGGCCAACCCCCTCGGGGCAAACACCCTCGAGGCCCAGGCCAACCCACTCGAGGGCCAAGCTGAGCCACCTCAGGAAAAAGACGCCGAGGCTACAGGAACTACCATCGTCGAGCATCCGGTCTACTTTGTCAGCACAGTACTACGTGATGCTCGTGAGCGGTATACAATGCAGCAGAAGCTTCTCCTCATACTCCTCATCGCCTCAAGAAAGCTGCGACACTACTTCCAGGGGCACCCCATCACAGTGGTCACCTCTTTTCCCCTGGAGCAAATACTGCGCAACCCAAACGCCACAGATCGTGTCGCAGGATGGAATATAGAGCTACAGCCATTCAATTTGCGCTTCGATACCACAAGGGTAATCAAAGAAAGAGCGCTGGCTGACTTCGTCGCCGAATGGACTGACCCAACCCCTGAAGAGCCTTGGGGAGAAGAGCAAGAGCCCTCTGGAGCCGCAATGCCCAGCCTCTAGACCATGAAGTTCGACGGAGCTTTCGCTTGTCGCCGCGGCGGGGCAGGCGTAGTCCTGATCTCCCCCAAAGGCGACAAGTTGTATTACGCAGTCCAGCTGTGCCTCAGAATCGACAAGATATCCAACAATATCGCCGAGTATGAAGGCATGCTTGCCGGCCTACGCGCCACAATGGCCCTAGGCGTCAAGCATCTACACATTAAGGGCGACTCCTAGTTGCTCGTCAACTTCTCTAACAAAAGCTACAAGTCTAAGGACGACCACATGGCCACATACCTTGAAGAGGTCCGTAGGCTTGAGAAGCACTTCAGGGGAATGGAGCTCATGCACATCCCAAGAAAGGAAAACCAAGAGGCTGATGACATCGCCAAGCGCGCATCAAAGAGGCAAGCTCAGCCGCTAGGTGTCTTTGAAGAAAGGCTCGTCAAGGCATCCATAAAGCAGCCCCAAGAGGCCCTGCCCGCAAGCACAGACGAAGCGCTTCCACCGCCACCTGCAACCGGGGCTCCAGGCTGTGGGCCCCCTACAGGGGAGCGTCTGTTGCTCACGGCAGTACACCAAGAAACAGGATGGATCGACGAGATAAAAGATTACCTCCACAAAGGGGTCCTTCCCGAGGAAGACGTTGAAGCAGAACGCCCGCCAAGCAAAATCGTACCAAATCCTCGAAGGAATTCTCTATCGCAAGCGCCCAAACGGCGTCGCGCTCAAATGCGTCCCTCCTGAAGAAGGCAAACTGCTAATCAAGGACATCCACAGCGGGGAATGCGGCCACCATTCGTGCGCCCGCACCCTCGCAGGAAAAGTCTTCAGGAGCGGCTTCCACTGGCCTCAAGCACTTCAAGATGCAATGGACATCATTCAAGAATGTGAAGCCTGCCAATTCCACGCCAAGCAAATCCACCAACCAGCGCTGGGACTACAGACCATTGCGCTCTCGTGGCCGTTTGTGGTCTGGGGGCTGGACATCCTGGGACATTTCCCAACGGCGCAAGGTGGATATCGCTACCTCTTCGTGGCCATTGACAAGTTCACAAAATGTCCTGAAGTGGAGGCGACGCGCACAATCACAGCAGGCGCGGCGGTAAAATTCATCAGAGGCCTGGTCTGCCGCTTCGGAGTGCCTAACCGCATCATCACCGACAATGGCTCATAATTCACTCGTGGCATCTTCAGAGCCTACTGTGAAAGAATGGGCATCAAGCTCTGCTTCGCCTCAGTCGCCCATCCGCAAAGCAACGGACAGGCTGAGCGCGCAAACGCAGAGGTCCTCAAAGGCCTAAAGACCAGGACCTTCGATATCCTCAAGGGACACGGCAAGGGCTGGATCAACGAGCTCCCCTCGGTGCTCTGGTCCATCCGTACCACGCCACCCAAGCCCACCGGGGAAACACTGTTCCCACTCGTCTATGGAGCCGAAGCAGTCCTCCCCACAAAGATAAAGTATGGATCCCCACGGGTCCTTGCCTTTAACGAGGACCAGCAAGAGGACCTCAACAACGACGACCTGCTGCTCCTTGAAGGGCTCCGACGCCGCACCGCCCTCCGGGCGGCCAAATACCAGCAGGACCTGAGACGCTACCACAGCCGCAACGTGCGCTCGCGCACCCTGGAGGCAGGCGATCTCGTCCTAAGGTGAATCCTCTCCAGGGAAGGCCTCCACAAGCTGTCCCCTATGTGGGAAGGCCCCTACAGGGTCACTCACATCGCCAGGCCTGGCGCGGCTCCCCTCGAGACGCAAGACGGCGTCCCTGTCAATAATCCATGGAACATCATGCACCTACGCAAGTTCTACCCGTCAAGGCATTTAGCGAAAGAGGCAGCCCACGGCTCAACCTCCAAGCACTTTTTGTCTCTAAAGGTTAAAAGCTCAAGGCTTAAACCTCACAAATCTTTGTATCCACAAGGAACAAATTAAAAATGTGATCATTGTCACATCCATGATCATTTTCACGTCGAGACTTCTAGCGGAAGAGGCAGCCCATGGCTCAACCTCCAAGCATTTTTGTCTTTAGAGGTTAAAAGCTCACGGCTTAAACCTCCAAAGCATTTTTTGTCTCCTAAGGGAACAAACGCAATTTTGATCATTGTCACACCCGTGATCATTGTCACGTCAAGATTTCTAGCGGAAGAGGCAGCCTACAGCTCAACCTCCAAGCATTTTTGTCTCCAGAGGTTAAAAGCTCACGGCTTGAACCTCCCAAGCATTTTTTGTCTCCTAAGCGACCAAATGCAACCGTGATCATTGTCACACCCGTGATCATTGTCACGTCGAGACTTCTAGCGGAAGAGGCAGCCTACGGCTCAACCTCCAAGCATTTTTGTCTCTAGAGGTTAAAAGCTCACGGCTTAAACCTCACAAGCATTTTTGTCTCCTAATGGAACAAATGAACCGTGATCATTGTCACGTCGAGACTTCTAGCGGAAGAGGCAGGCTACGGCTCAACCTCCAAGCATCTTTGTCTCTAGAGGTTAAAAGCTCACGGCTTAAACCTCCAAACTCCAAAGGCTTCCCTCGAGGGGAAACCCTCCGAGCTCTCCATCTAACGAGCCACCTCAGGCCGTTGAGAGTCTCTGCCACTAAAGGGTGGTACCCATGCTTCGACATGGTCAAAACATTAACTTGGCAACCCCAAGTATAATGACTCAATTTTGTTCCCAAGTGAACTTAGCGCCTAGGCGCCGCTTTAAAATGTATTTGGTGAGTTTTATTTTCGCATTACCCTGTTGAAGTGTGCGCTTATATCTCTCCACACGCGTACCTCGCGAGCCGGGGCTGAGTACAGTGCCAGTGCCTCAAATGACACACCAGCAGCACTGCAAAATCCAAGAGTCCGAGCTCTGGCTGGAGGGAAAGATCCCACAAACACGCCATCTCTACAGAGGACCTTGGTACTTACTCTCCTCGCAAGGAACGCCTGAGGGGACCTATAAGCGCGCACGAGTCCCGTGAACCGTGTTCCAGCGTTTGGGTTCGCCCCTCTATTATCTGCAGAAAAAAAATCCCCCACAAGCATGAAGGGGCACCCGGGAGCGACCCCTCAAGTGGGCAACCTCGCCGGACGAAAAGCCTCCGCTAGGCAAAAACCTCGAGAAGCTAAGTCTCGCACCCATGCCTTAAGAGCGTTTCCTCTCCCTAGCGCACGTTTGCCCCTCAAGCGACTTCGCTTTCCCTTACGCTTCATGGACTACTCGTGCGTCTAAGGGGGCACCTGAGCATCGCGACTCAGGGCTCTTACCTCTCCTAGGCCTAAACTCCCCCCGGCCTTGCGGATTCATTGCTCCTGCATACCGAAGTGGCGGAGTCATGGCACGAGGAGATGGGATCTACCGACGCAGAGAACAAATAGACATGAAGATGAGTCCAAAGAGACCCCACGGGGGGCAAACAAGCTCGAATTAAACCGCAATAAAGAGTATATTACATGCCAAAAGGTCTTAAGAAATCTAAACACACAGTTGTTTCAGATACAGGCGCACGCAGGCGCGACAAGAAGAGGCTCAGGGGGAAGCAGCGCCGCCTTGGAGCTCCTCCGCGGCACCCTCCTCAGCCTCGGCAGAGCAGGCCTCCTCCTCGCTGTCCTCAGCCGCAGCTTCCGCACGCCCGAAGCGGTTGCAGAAGGCGTCAACTTGCTCGCGGAGGGAGCTGGAGACCCGCTGCGCGTCCTCGCCCTGAGCAGCTTCTGTCCCGGAAGAGAGGTCGAAACATGGCGTCAGGAGCTTGAGGTTGGTGAAGATGCGGTCAACCACCACCCCCAGAAGCTGCTGGCTCTCGTCCTCAATCATCTTGCGAAGCTCGGCGACGGGACCCTCGAGCGCCTCGAAGAGCTGGTCGAAGTATACCAGGTACATGACAGCGTCGCCACGGCCTCGGACGTCAGTATGCGGCGCGGACGTTGCCACGAGTGACCAGCGCCTCGAACATACGCTCACTGTGCAGAGTCCGAAGCCTCCGACGCCCGCTCCATCGCCGGGCCCAACTGCTCCTCCACATCCTTGGCCAAGGAGTTGAGGTTGTGGACTGCCTCGGTGCGAGCCTCCTCCGCTCGACGACGGACATCCTTGGCGCGCTTGAGGCGAGCCTCCAGCGTGGAGTTGGCCCTCTCGAGCTCGGCGATCCGCCGAGCGTCCGTGGCTTGCTTGACCTTGAAGCGGTCCTCCATCGTCTGGGCCAGGTCGCGGTACTTCTGAGTGGTGGACTTGTGGAATTGCTTCTCGCGCTCCACGAGGGTGTCGTCGGCCTCCTTCTTCTTCCCGACGAAACGCCGCTCGAAGTGCTCGTAAGCTACCTTCTGGGCAGCGACGTTTTCGTCGTACTTCAAGGTCGCCTTGGCCAGGTCTCCTTCGCGCTCCTCAAGGGCCTCGCGTTGGACGACCAGGTCCTTCTCCGCCTGAAGGCGCTGCTTTCACGCTGCTGCAGCTGCTTCTCGTTGAGGGCCAGCTGCCGCTCACACTCGGAAAAGCCCTTGCGGTCGTCCTCCAGAGTGACATGCGTGGCCTGATGGGCGAAGAGCAGCTGGGTCTCCAGCTGGCCCAACTCGCGGCGCTTCTGCGCCAGCGAGCCCTCCATCGCCTTGCGCTCCGCCTTGGCCTGGCGCAGAAGCTCCGCTGCGGCGTCACGTTCCGCTTGGAGGGGCTCGAGGAGCTCTGCGGCGTCACGGATGGCCCCCTCGCGGACCTCCTTGGCAAAGCGGGTGGCCTCCTCACGCGCGGCTTGCAGCGCCGCATCCTCCAGCCGGCGCGCTTCGACCGCCGCGTGGAAGGATGTCCACGACTTCGTCAGCTCCTCCTGCTGCCGAGCAAGCCATATGTCCTCGAGGGCGAGGTGCGCCTCCAAGCCCTCCAAGGATTCCCTCACGATGCTGAAGGCCACCTCGCGGCGCCCCGCGCTCCAGTCCTAGCCGCGGAGGACCAGCTCCTGGCTCGAGGAGGGCCCGGCGACGGCGCCAAGCCTAGCAGGCCCGGCCTCGGTGAAAGTCCATGGGCTAGCCTGGGCCTCGCTTGTGCCCGCGCCGGCATCCTCCTCTGGCCCTGCAGCTGCAGGGCGTTCCTCTGTCACAGCTTGACGAGGAAGCGAGGAAGCATCTCCCCCTGCAGGTCCGCCCTTGCCTGCTACTGCCTCGCGCGCTTCGCCTGTAGGCTGCACGGGAGCGGTGGCCGCAGGCGGCGGGGTAGGCGCGCGCGGAAGCGTTAACACGCGCGGCGGTGTCGGTTCCCGTGGTGGAGTAGCCTCACGCGGAGGCGTAGCCGCGCGAGGAGGAGTAGGAGCGCGAGACAGCACGGAAGTTGTCTCCTCCGAGCCTTCCACCACCAGAGGCTCGGAGGGCGGTGCAGGTGCCTCTGGGCGTGCCACCTGAGGCCCTGCTGCCCACGCCTGGGGCACAACCGCCTCCGCTTGAGGCGCCCCCTCAAGGGGGCCCGTGGAGGCCGTCTCCACAGGCCTCGCGCCCTCTTCAGCCACGACCCCTGCCGTGGCGCTCTTCACGTCAGCCGCCTTGCGAAGCCGGCGGCGCTTCGCAGGCACTAGATCACTGACAAGAATCCAAGAAAGACCTAAGTAAAGGGCAAAGTGTAGGAGAAAGCTAAAAAGCAAACGATCCAACATCAGGAAAACTCACCCTAAAGGGGGGGGGGGGGGCGCCAGCGTCGACCCACGCCAAGCCTGGCGAGCGCCATGAGGGGAAGGGCTTGGAAGCAGGCCTTGCTGGGGGCGCTTCAGATTTCCTTTTGGAAGGAACGTCAGACGGCCTCGCCCCCGAGCGGTCCACGGTGGTTTTGGTGCGGGGCCCACACCCTCCTGGAGAAGCCTCCGCGTCAGAGACTTCCTCTTCCTCAGCCTCCTCCACGAGGCACGAGGGCGCCACCACGAAGGCGTCTTCATCGCCTGACGAGATATCACAAATCTCGTCAGTAAATGGCCCGGCCCTTGAGGAGGAAACCTCCCCTGCAGCGGCCTCCTCCGTACCTGGGCCAGCTCCTGAGGCCGAAGGAGAATCGGCCCCCTCCGCTCCCCGCGTGGCCGGCGTCGGCACCTCGAAGTCCGCCTGGCCTGTCGGGACGAACGGAGGCATCCCCTCCAGGAGGTCCAAACGCTCCGTCAAGTTGTATTGGTAAAGGGGCCGGAGCGCCGCGGGGAGCTCATCCACGGCAAGCACCGTTGGATTGACGAAGAGCGCGGAGAGGATGTTGTCGATGGTGTCCTTATCGTTGTCCTTGACGTGGAGCCACATCTTGTCGCTCGGCCCCGAGTACATCCACATGGGGACCGAGTGTGCCTGGAGGGGCGCGATGCGGCGCATCACGAAGTCCGCCACAACCATCTGCCCCGTGAGGCCCTCGTCGCGGAGGAAGCTCAGGCGCCCCATCAAGCTCACGTTCTGGGCGCCGTCGAAGGTGGCCTTGCCCTAGTGGGAGTTCTTCACCGGGGGCTCGTCGGGACCTCGAGGAAGGCACATGACGCTCCACCCCAACTAAAAACAACTTCTGGCGGAAGTCGTCTACCTTATTCGTCACTGAAGTGATGGCCTTGCCCTCGCTCCAAGACATAGGGATGTAGACGCTCCACATGCGTCGACGATGCGGAACGAAACGCACCCGGAGCGCTCGTTCTTCGCCGTGTTCCAGAGCGCGTAGAAGCACCGGAACAGCCCCACCGTGGGCTCCAGGCCCAGGTACGCCTCGCAGAGGTAGGCGAAGACGGCGAGGATGAGGACGGAGTTGGGGTGCAGGTGCAGCAGCTGCACCTGTTAGAATGCCAGCACCGCCTCCAGGAACGGCGAGAAGGGCGGCACCAATCCCGCAGCAAGACAATGCTGGAAGATCGGGAGGAACACGCGCGGACGCTTCCCGTGCGCCGCAGGCTTCAGGGCAGTGGCGCCATGCTCGTTCGTCCGGTCCGCCACTAGGTACCGGACCTTGTCGAGCGCTTTCTCGTTGATGCGCACGCCCAACAGCGCCGCGCCCACAACGGTCTCAGGGGCCTCCGCCTGGGAGGAAACCCCGCGGCGGCCTTGCTCTTGCTCTTGAGTGGGCTCATCGTCAGGGGCGCGGAAGGTTGAAGGAGGCGGAGAAGCGAGAGTCGCAGGAGAGAACGGAGGCGGAGAGCTCTGGAAAGCGGAAACTTCTACGAGAAGAATTGGAAACGGTAACGGCTCCCTGTGGCCTCGCTCGGGCTTTATGTCACCTCGAGGAGCAGTTACTGGGACGTGGTGGGACCCCCCACGACTCGCGCCACGGATCGTGCGAGGCCGTTATTCGTCCAAGTGCCGCATGGCTCGGGCCGGCTGGGCACTAAGGGCCCACGACGCTTCGCCTAAGCCCATGGGGTCAACCGTGCCCATCATGTGCCCGGGGGCTACTGTCGGCCCAGTGGGAACTTGGGTATGGCGAGAGCCCATTCCCCCTCAGGCCTCGCACACTGGACAGTCAGACGAAACGGCTAAGGACCAGGCGTCACCGCTTGACGAGACCCTCGAGAGGCAACTCCCCTCGAGGGCCTAAAGTTGAAGCGTTGCCCTCAAGGGATCCCTCGCCTCAGGGGGCCCTCCCGAGGCGACAACGCGCCTCGATGGAGTCCCGCAGGAAACCCCCCTCAGGCCTCCCCGCGTCTGAAGGGAAACGTTGCAGCCAAGGAAGTACGACAAGACGCACATGGCCCCTGCCACGCCTACGTGGTGACGCAAGCATCCCCATTGCCGTTTTGGTGATAAAGGGGTCAATAAAGCGGCTCCGCCTGCTGCGCAACTGCAAGGACCTTCTACTCTGACGATAAAGCAGGTGGAAGGCCCAACCCTCCAACGGAGAACGTCATCGCGGGCTCCACCTCAGAGACTGCCCTCTCTACGGGCAGTGCAGCGCGGTCGGTCGCCTGTCAGCCACCGCGCCCACCTTTATCAGCAATGGACCGCGTCCATGGACAAAGGGACGGCGGTGGACTCCAACTCCATCGTGCCTCTGCCGCGTGGGAGCCACCTTGAAGGCCAAGCCGAAGGAGAGCGCCAGAGGGGCCTATAAAAGAGGCAAGACATCCATCATAGCACCGGCCGGCTCTTTGCGTGCTACAACCCTTGTATACCCTAGCAACTCTTGTTAGGATAGCCTTGAGCCGGAGGAGGAAGAAGACCATCGCTTCCCTCCCCAGTCAAGAACCGCCTCAAGGGGACCTCCGGCAAACTCCACTGTACTGCAAACTCCATCATCTAATATAGACAAGCAGGAGTAGCGGTCTTACCTCCTCACGAGGACCGTGAACCTGGGTAAAGGTTGGTGTCTATCTCTGTCGTGAGCGTGTCGTCTTCGGGTCCGGCGAGCAACGTCGCGGAGCCCCTCGAGGGTCTTGACCTCCGGCACAACAGGAAGTATCTCGCAGAAGTAGGCATCTGGTGTCTGTCTCCCGTACAGTAGTGGTCCAATGTGGTTTGTAGAAGTAGTGAGCAGATCACCACGCTCCGGAGTGTGTCTGCCCACAGCAGACATGCGACTCAGTGGTGGAAGCTGGAACCTCGGGTACGCGTCCTTTGTGACGTTCCCCCTGTCAGACTGACCGAGGTGGGAGAGTGCCCGCTGAAGCTGCTCACGGACTGCTGCTAGCTCCAAGCGTAGAGCTCTAGCAACTGAGTCCGAAGACTGGCCAAATTGAGCGGTCCTGTCAAGAGTATCAGTCTCGTACTGAGAGTCTGTGTAGACGAAGTATGGAACGTAGCAGAACGGAGGGTAGTTGAAATAGTAGTAGTCCCTGCGCAGAGTCACAGCTGCGTCATAAGCTGCCAAGTGTACGGCCATGTCCACACTGGAAGCTGCAGCCTCGTACTTGTGCACATTACTACCATCATCTCCGCTGATCCGAACGATAGCTCTGTAGAAGGTCTGTCCGCAATCCAACAGGATCTCAAACACCTGGTACTCTGGAAGCCAGCGGAACCCGAGATAGTCAACCATGCCTGTGAGAAGCCTCGAGAAACCGGTAGTCCGCTCACACTGCGTCATACGAACCACCTGGTAGTGCGCCATCTACATAGCAGTTTGAAGTAGAAGTTAGCCGCCAGAAACAAAAGGATTGATTGCAAAGAATATATTGTACATTGATAAGGAGATGATTCAATTGAAAGGTAGAACACCAACTGATTAATTCAAGAATGAAACTGAACATAGCCGAAGAGGTTGGTAACTGCCAAAACAAAAAAACAACCTCCAAACACATGCAACTATGGTACTACGGAAACCCAGAACATGTGATGTCCTAATTTGAAATTAGAGATGAGAAGGGAAAAACATCGTAACACTTCCTTACCAGAAGAACAAGGAGAGTGGGTGGGGAAAGATGTAAAAGAACATAATTCCTACTCTCACGTTTAAAATTTTTCCCTGATAACTACAAAATATTTTTCTAGACTCAAACAACGACCAGTAAAAGGGAGCCTGAGGGCATTTAGGCTCTGATACCAACTGTCAGACCCTAGATTCAGATGTCACAAAGAAAACGTACCGGTTGGGCCACACAACTAGGAGCATACCGGGTTTACCAATCCTAGGAAAAAACAGGCCTGGCTCGGAATGGATCATCGGCCGACAGCTCCTAGCCATCCCAACGTCACGTACGTTTCGCAATTGCGCACGAAATCCTACCAATTCGTATACTTCAAACATACATACACTGTATACGAATCGGTTTGGAAACAGAATGGAAATCACAGGATAAACCTAAGCCACAAAGAAAGGAAATAAGTATCCAAAGTTCTCACTGAGCAAATATAGAGAATATCACCAAGCAGAGGACACATGTCCCAACATTACATCATTTAGCGAAAACATGCCGGTTTGAGTACAGACAAGAAGCAAATAGGCACAAGGCCGAAACGAAAAGAGAAGGCCCATCCACGCGGTCTACCAGGAAGAAGCCCAGGGGAACGCTAACTACTCGTCGTAGATCTCATCGTCAAACTCCACGTAGTAGCCACCCACCTGGTCGTAGCAGAGAAAACCACAGGCCGCGAACGGGTCAATACACCGGAGCGTATCGAACAAGATAGAGCTAACAAGTTACAAAACTAAAAGACTCCCAAAGTATGAGGTTAAGTGGACTTAGCGGCAGCAGCACTAGCAACCTAATAGAGCCACGCTATAACTTCCGTCTAAATTAGAGAGAGGGATAAGAGAGCGCATAAGTAAACAACTACAACTAACACCAATCATAACCCGTTCTCGGATTAACCCCCTCAACCAAGTATGAGGAAGCAATTCGGGAACACTCACAAATAGAACAGTTTTAGTTACCAGTTATTGTGAAAGTAATTCTATATTACTTGTCAGGTTAATTAACAATGATTAGGTGTAAGTTGTCTATGATCTTATTAGCCAGCATCATCACCAAGTCGTCCATAACCGTGGACACGGCTCATCGATAAGATTAAACTCTATAGGGGTGCACTACTGTACCTGTACTCATTCGATCAACCCCAAAAAGCAAGCCATGAGGTAGGGCGTCTCAACACGGCAAATCTCTTCTCTACAACCCATCCAGTGAGCATGGTATAGTATGCGATGATTAGGTCACATTAAAGCGGGGATGAAATCACGGCAAAAGATTATGTTGCAAGTTATTTGTGTAACCAACAAATTAAATGTTCATTAACATGGCAAGACATGGCATAGTGATATGACCAAATTAAATGGAATTAGGGCATTATATATTTATTACCCCACACATTCTATGTTTAATTATTTAGTTGCATTTGTTAAATTAAACTAAGCAATAAAATTAAGTGATGCTAAATGGCATAAGAATGTCATATTAATGTTCATTCCATTTTTTGATAATAAAACATATACATATAATTTTATTTGGAGTTATGGATTAAAAGTTATTGCATTTTTAGTGTTAGGGTGTTCCTGAAAAAAGGCATGGACCTGTTGGTGATAGAAACATATCTGTGAGTGCTCCTTGTAGAAAACCAGAAAAACAGGGGGCTCGGGTGTAAAAGTGCAACACATCTAGCCTTTTCTCACCGTGGGGGAAGCTAGACCCTGCGGCTGCCAAGCGGACCCGTGAGCCACGTTGGCGCTGACAACGCGATGACTGTGTGCTGCGGGCACCACGGTCACTGATCGGTGGGCCCGCCCTGTGAGTGGCCGCAGAAAAACAAAGACTGGCTTTTCAACGCGCCGGGGAAGGATCGAACGCGAGACGCGCGTAAGGACGCTACGGCGCTGTTAACCAGTAGGATCGAGTAGTGTTGTTGTTTGGATACATGTTTCACCGTTTTATCTCGAGCAAACAATCAAAGCGTGAAGAAACTAAAGCCCGGCGCGGGGAAACAGAGCCACGACGGAGGAACTCGTGCCCGACGACCAAACTGGTGTTGCTGGACCATGGCGTGCGCGTGCAAGTGCGCAGGAGGTGCGGGTTCGTGTCCAGACGCGAAGAGTGGCTCAAAGCCTCATGCCCGTGCTCGGCGTGGCGCGGCCGTGTGGTGGCCATCTCCGGCGCCGGTGAAGTGGTGGCGACAGAGGGGAAAAACAGAGGGGAAAAGCCAGGAATCGAGCGGCGGCGGGGGAGAGAGGGAGTAGGGCTAGGTTTAGGGTTGCGGTGCAGTTTAAGTAGGAGAGGGAAAGCAGAAGGGAGGCGCTCGGTGGGGGCGAGAGGGCAGAGACTCCAACGCCATGGCCACGGTGGAAATGCACTCGTCTGTGCTCGTACGGAAGAAGACGACGAACAGGGGAAGGCTGTGGTGTGCTGGAGTTGGGCCGGCTTCGGCCCAGCTTCGGCCAGGTGTGTCTTTCTCCAGTTTTTTCTTCTTTTCTTTTTCTTTGATTGTTTTTATTCTTTTCTGTTTTTGTATTTTTAAAACAAAATAGAAAAGAAACATGATAAAAACTTTTGGGCAATTTTAATAGTTTTAAAATAGACAATTTAATTTATTGGTTTGATATTTGTAAAGATTTTGAAACTTCACTTTTGAATTTATTTGAAAAATGCATTTGAATTTAAATATGGAATTTGAATTTGAAAGAAGCTTATTTAATTAACTGCAAAACAAATGGAATGATGCCATGATGATAATCTTTATTGCACATCCAAGAATACATTTAAGAATGTTTACATTTGGGCATGATTAGTAAATTGGGAATGATCATAAGAGAACACAAACTACTAAGCATCCACCAATAAACATATACCTTATGCGAACCATCTAAGCATGCTCACATGAATGAGTATATGTACAAAAATAAAAAACGAATAGAGTTCATTACCAGCCTCTTACCCAACTTGAATTGTCATAGATCATCATAATTGACTTATCACTTGTGTGCTTGAAAGATATGAAATAATAAGCAAGATCAATGGATTAATTGAAGGTAATGACCTCTAAAACAAACTATACAAAACCAAAGAGAAACAACAAATATTTTTGTGTTTTCGGATTTAGGAACTAAAACAGAACAACCAGTAAAGACGAATTTTTCGAGGACCTTAAGATGCCTGGATCAGAAAACTCCAAACTAATGGAAGTTGTGTACACATCCGAGGAACATGCACACAAACTTTCAGGTCATTTCTACTTTTCTGTGAAAATTTATGAATTAAGCAGTGGACAGCAAAAATCTGTCCCTGCACGAAACAGCACACAACAAAGCAAAATATTTTTGTGTTTTGAATATTGAACTGAAATAAATACTAAGTATACTAATACTAGTTACTAAAACAAACCAGCAAGAAAAAAAAATCTTTTTGGTATTTTTGAGTTTTTTTAAAGTAAAGCAAAGCATGAACAAATGAAAGAAACAAAGAAAACTAAAGCGAAACATGGATATACAAAGTACCAAATGATAATGATATAAAGATGAGTGTGCTATGGGTATACCTCCCCCCAAGCTTAGGCTTTTGGCCTAAGAGGAGATCAACCCCAACGTCCCCATTCTTGGGTGTTATCGTGGTATGTCGAAAAACCTTCCCCGTAGTATGAGCTCGAGGACGCGCCGACGTAGTACCCGGTGTAGTGCTCCTCAGGTGTCTCCTACACACCGTGCTCCCTGTGGAAGCCTAGCATGCTCAAGCGCTCGTCCAACTCCACCATCGAATACGACCACGGCCTCCGGTCAAGACTGAACAAAGCAGATTGTGGCAAAGGAATTTCCGTTTTATTCCCGTTAGCAAACATGAGCCTAAATACAATGTTCTGCAAAGTGGAGTTATTAGTACCAAATTTATGACCCTTCATTGCAGCAAGGTCAAGATAGCAAGGAGAAAGTTGTGTGTCATTAGGATCAAAAGGCAGCCCTAAATGTGCAATAATATGTGAGGGAATAATCCCTCCATAAATGGGGCCTCTAGCAGCTAAACGGCAAGCAATCAAAGTACCAAGGTTAAATGGGATGTCACCCTTAAGTGCAACAGCAAGGAATGCAAGATGAAAGTTAGAAATGCGGCTAGTGTTTTCCCTACCAATCACACTAGTGGCAATGTAGTAAGCAAAATACTTAATAACTGGGAACTAGATGTTCCTTATCTTGCCACGTTGTGCAGAGCGGGTATCTTCATTGGTCACATCGTGGTAGGTTCGTACCAATTCTTCGGGGTTCCCAGTAATCTTCTTTGATGTCCCATGTCCGTTGTACCTATCACATTACAAAAAGTACGCAGAGACATGCTAACATGCCTATCATAAATCTTGAAAGATATGGCCTTGCCAAATGTTTTTTTATTGAAAGAAAAAGTTTCAGAAAAAAGTCTTGGTGAGCCCAAGGTATTGGGGTCTCTCATCCAACATATAGGATGTCAGGCCTACCCTGTCCACAAGAGTTAGTAAATCCTCAAGTAACCCTGCAGCACGAAGAAAATCATTACATGGGTGGGATGCGGAGTTTGGATATCCGTCATCCCGCTCATCTCGAATGCTTGGTGCTAGGATATCATCGTTGTAGGATTTCCTAACATGAGTGGCAGCTGTAGAAGGCCTTGTCCTTCTTTGTGAATCCCTCTCAAACATGTCCTCAAAGGTGTGGTTATGCATATTCCTTTTCTGAAATTTTTAGCAAACAACATAAAAATTGATTTTTAGCCAAATAAATGAGGGGAAACTACTATAGTGACTTGCTAGAGACTTAAGCATGCATCACAACTAGTTATTTCAACATAGAACAAGCATCCAAAC
Source organism: Poa annua (assembly GCA_026929855.1). NCBI lineage: Eukaryota > Viridiplantae > Streptophyta > Magnoliopsida > Poales > Poaceae > Poa > Poa annua. The sequence goes on from CM049427.1 coordinate 102,534,445, forward strand.
TCACTAAACAAGATATCTACACCAGCAAAATACTTCATATATGAACCACTAAACAAAATTATATTTGGATAATCAGAGGAGTCACATACCGGAGAGTGTATACCCCAAATTTCAGCAACAAAGATGGGCTGAAGATGGAGATCGAAATTCCAGGAGATGAGCAACAAGAACACGGGTTTGAGGAATGGAAAAGTGATTTTTCGGGGGAGAGGAAGGCAAGGGAGGAAGGAGAGTAAGTGGGGGGGGGGTCCTATGGGCCCCTCATCATTTGCTGGCGCGGCCCAAGTGCTGCCTCGCCACCATGTCGTGTGGTGGGCCTGTGGGTCCCCGTGCTTGCTCTCTGGCACTCCCAGGTCCCTCCTCGAAAAAAAGGAGTTTTCATATAATTTTTTTAATTTTTTGAGAAATTTATTTTTCACATTTTCCGGTATTTACTAATATGAAATTCAATAAAGAAAAATTGTTTTCTAACACCAATTACAACTAAACTTTGCAAACTATATAACATTACAATAGGTAAAACAAGAATGAGAGAAAGAAAATTGTTTAGCCCCTTTAAAATGCACTTGTTAACAAGGTTGATCAAGTCTTGCCACCAAATGAATTTATATGTCATAAAAGATTTAAACACTATGAGACACTCATGTTACCTTATTTTGAATTGGTATGGATCCGATCATGAGAGTTTTGTATTCTTCTTTATATGGGCAATCAATACTTCCCACTCCAATAGACTTCAAATTGGTAATTGTAATTGGAGAAATAGACAGTATGCTCTTTGTCATGAACATTAAGAGTAACTTTTCCTTTATTGCAATAATAACAACCTTTGCAGTATTTAGAAATGTTTTTCCAATAATAATAGACATATTATCATCTTCAGGCATTTCAAGAACAACAAAGTAAGTCAGAATTAAAAAATTGGTTGTCACTTGAACATGAACATCCTCACAAATATCAACAGGAATAGTAGTAGATTTATCATCCATTTGCAAATATATGTCGGTAGGTATCAATTTATAAAGGTAGAGTCTCTTGTAAAGAGAGAACGGCATAACACTTACTCCTGCTCCCAAGTCACATAGAGAAGTTCTAACATAATTATTTTTCCTAGAGCAAGGAATGGTTGGTATACCTGGATCACCAAGCTTCTTTGGAACCTTGCCTCTAAAAGAGTAATTAGCAAGCATAGTAGATATTTCCTCATTAGGAATTTTCTTTTTGTTAGTCACAATATCTTTCATATATTTAGAATAAGGAGGCAACTTAATAGCATCAGTCAAAGGAATTTGCAAGAAAAAAGGTTTCATCCAATCATAAATTTATTATAATGGTCTTTCTTTTTTGTTTAAGTTTCTTAGCAGGAAAAGGCATTGGTTTTTGGACCAAAGTTTCTCTTTCATTACCATGTTTCTTATCAATAAAATCTTCTTTAGTGTACTTTTTTTATTTTTAGCATGCTTTTCAGGTTCCTCTTCCTATTCTTATCTGAATTATCACTCTTATCATTATCATTGTTATTAGCACTATCATTGTAGTGGTCATTACCACTTTCAGTTTCAGCATAAAAAACAGATATACTATTAGGATCATTAACAAGTTCAGAGGATTCTACAACAGTTTTATGTTTCTTTGTCCTTTTCATTAACTTTTTCAATTCTTTTATAATGTCCCTCATGATATAAAGGATCTTGAGTAGATTTACCACCTCTAGTTTTTACTTCACAAACAAGTTTTTCTTTAGCTACTGAGGCATTTACTAGCAATTGTTTTTGCACTTTAGTAAGTTCATCTATTTGAGTTTGAACCATATGAAAGTGTTTAATTAGTACTTTAAAATCATTGGAGGTTCGATCAACAATGTCATGCAAGTTACTAATAGCACGGAAATTTTCCATTAAATGATTCTCTATTCTCATATTGAAATTGCATTGCTTAGTAATAAAAATATCAAATTCGTCTAAGCATTGAGCAGGAGGTTTAGAGTAAGGGATATCTCCATCATCAAACCTTTGGAGAGAGTGTACCTCAACTATGGGTGAAGGAGGAATTGGCTTACATAATTCTTCAATAGGAGGTAAATTCTTCACATCTTCAGATTTAATACTACTCTCCTCAAGAGATCTTTTAGCTTCCTTCATCGTTTCTTCATTTCAATCATACCCCCTCTTCTTCGGTGTTGGTGGTGGTGTTGGAGTAGGTTCAGGAATATCCCAATCATCATTATTCTTGCATATCATGGCTAATAATTCCTCAGCTTCTTCGGGAGTCCTTTTCCTGAAAACACAACTAGCAAAACTAGCTAGGTATGTCCTAAATTCAGCAGTTAGTCCTCTATAAAATATATCAAGTAGATCATTTTTCTCCAAATCATGGTTCGGCTGGCCTCTTAATATGAAACAAAAACGTGTCCAAGCCTTAGGCAATTTCTCCCCTTCATCTTGATTAAAATTATAGATTATTAACAAAGCATCATGTTGAGCACTAGCAGGAAAATATATCCGGAAGAAAGTATCAAGCAAACCAATGGGACTAGTAATGGAACCAGGAGACAAATTATTATACCGGGTTCTAGCTTCTCCCTTTAATGAGAAAGGAAATATTTCAGTAACAAAGTAAGTGCGTCCTTTATGTCCTTAGCAAATATACCACTCAAATCAGAGAGTACATTCATGTATTCTACAACACCTTCATTTTCAGTTCCACAGAAAGGTTCTCTTTCAACAATAGCTATGTGACCGAAATTAAAAGAGAAATCATAATATTTATCTTTATAGTTTATGGGAGATGTAGCAAATTTAGCATCAGAAGATAATTTATATTTAACAGCATGTTTTTCAAGAAGGTTTTTCATAGCACTATCATCTTTAGTAGAATTAATCTCATCAACAAAATCATCATGAAGCTCCACATAAATTTTCTCAGGATCATCATAAGCATTACGTGTAACTTCAGGTTATTTTTTTAGGCTTTATGACAGTAGGAAAAGCTCCGACTGCCTCTTGAATTAAACGACCACCAAAGGGTCCAACACCAAATTTACATATTTACATGAGAAAATAGAATGCTAGAGGTAAAGGAAGCTCAGAGTCTAAAAACTATTTACAAGGGATGTGATAAAAGAGTGTGAATCCTCTTTTGTTCTATGAACTAGGAGAGAAAATTCTGCTTTAAATTTGGCCTTCCAGGAACCTATGTCAGGTGCCACACCATTGAAGTGGAGATCATTCCTCTCTTTCCAGATATTCCAAGCTGCTACCGAAAAAAATATCCATGAACATGGGCTTCCTCCAAGACTCTCTGAGTGTAGTCTGCAATGTTAATCTATCATCCGCCATTTTGTAGCGTACGTGCACTCTAAATAAGGCAGATACCTGTGTATAGTGCAAATCACTGGATCGATTCGTTTGCACACACAGGTTACGATGTAATATCACAACAAAGTATCAATTTTATTACATCGATGATCCAGACTTACAAAATATTCGATACAAGATGCATAGCATAAACCTAGCATTGAAAAAGTAGAACGGAAATACAATAGCAGTGGGTCTCCAACAACTTCATGTTGCCACAGGCGAAAACATGTTGGTTGTAGACTCGAAATCCCTTAACGAAACCTCACTCGTCATTTGAATAACCTGTAACAAATAAATTTTTGCAATAGAGTGGGTCAGATTCCATTAAAAATGGAGTCTGGCAAGTGACACTATGGTGGACACTTAATGGAATAACTCTAAAGCCTATATGCATATTTGGCTGGTGGAGTTCAAGGCTATTTTGCATAAAGCCAATTTTTCCTATCTCTTTGGAAAACACTTTCTTCAAATCAAGACAAGTATGGCATGAAAACCATAAATCTCATATTCCCTTGTTCACCCATCAAGTTTTATTTCTGAAGTTGGAATGATGGAATCCTCCGTTGACGTCCTCGTTCAGCTGCTCAATTGTCCGTTTCCGGGGACACGGCTAAGTACTTAGAATTTAAATCTGCAGAGGTTGTGCACGTTCACCATTGTACCCATTCAACCCAAATTATCCTTTACACACCATTTGTGATAAGGAAAGGAGAAGAATGAGACGAGATCTTTCAGAAGCATTTTCCCTCTCACTCTGGCCTGACGCGCTCCACCTACAAACCACTACCTCCACCTGTCAGGCCGGGGCGAGTCCACGCAGCTTAGTTGATCAAGCCAGAGCCCATATTGGCAATGGCTGCACGAGAAGCAATCTTCACTCGGAGTTCTTTAGATCCCTTTGTTCCTGGGTGGCCATCCACAAGTGAATATCCCACAGGTAAATCCCATGGGGACAACACTCAACTCATAGAGCCAAGCAACCAATTCCACCCAGGTGTTTGATTATAACTTAGTAGAATTTAACATTTCATCAAAATAGTTTTGCATAACATCACTATTCTACTAAGTATTTTCATAGGAACCTAGACACAGGAATAAAGGAGTCTAAACATGGCTTGCATAGCAATACTATCCTACACATGCTTATAGAAAAATAATCTACTCATGCTTAGAAAATAATAGGACTTTTATGGGGGTGTGCCACTTGCCTTTGGATGAAGTCTTTACTCACAAACTCTTCTCAACGAACTCGGGTCTCCACGTTCAGTCTAAACAATAACAACAAAACAACAATCATAAAACAAAACAACACAACACATACAAAAAAGTTTCTTAAACTTCTTGGGAAACATAACATGCATGATATGCAAATTATTTCTAAGGACTAGAAATGCATGTCATGCCATGAAAAATCTTTTAAGTTAATGCAAGGAAATGTGTTGGTCAAAAAGACTAAGGACTAAGGTCAAGTTGGATAAAAATAACTTTGTTATAGTTCATCTTGAATAAGCACTCTAATGGCTTAGCCATGATGTACAAAATACTTTTAGAGAAAAATACTAAGTTTATAAGGTGATCGACAATTATTATCAACTCTTTGTAAATTGGATACTAGGATCCAACAAACTTCAAGATGGCAATAATATGATAAATAATGTTTAAGTCTAAAGAGAAAGAAAAGATTAGGAAAGGGGGAAAAGATAGAAAGAAAGATGTAGTTGTCCTCTAGGCTCCATCTCCAGACTTGTAACTTCCTTCTGGATGATGTCTTGTTTGAATTCTTGGTAGGCTTGAATAATCTTCAGACTTGATTATTTTTTTATCACCAGGGCTGGTATTGGATTTAACTTAGTCTTCATGAAGTCTCATAGAAGAAGGGAGAAAAGAAAGAAAGAGGGAGCAGGACTTAGAAAATATTTCTGGTTGGTCTTCTTGAACTTCTTCTTGATTTTTCTTCTAAGTGCTTCTACTCCTTGGAGATACTTCTGAAGTCTTGTTTTGGCTAAGTCCTTCATTGGTCTTCTAGATCCATGTTAAAAAAACTAAGTGTCTAGTGCATAACACTTTTACCAAAATACTAAGTTTGGAAATATTCCTAACTTAGAGAAAAATAATGAAGAGATTTCCTATGGGAAATTTATTTATATGAGAAAATAAGTTATGCATGCAATGCACTTTTTAAATCCTAAGAAATATTTTACAAAATTTGTGATATTTATAAGGTATGCATTTGGCTATAAATGCAATTTAATTAATTTCTATTTTTGGAAGATATAATAAAAGGAATAATTATAATAGTAAAGTTTTCTATAATTAAATTTTTATAGCAGAATTTTTTAATTAGTGTTAATAGACAGGGGGCATTTTAATTAAATTTATAGCAATTTGATTTAATAAAAAATAATAATCCTATTAATAGTTATGTTGAAAATACTCAAACTATTCAAATTAACTATATAACTATGAATTCATTCAAATATTACTCAAAAATATTTTATAACAGTGGCATCAATTTACAAATATTCCAAAATCTCTAAAACAATGTTATTTGCAATTTTTGAATTTACAGATTTAAAGTTATGACAAAAATACTCAAATTCACCATTTGAAATTTGAATATTTTAAACTAAGTCAAATTTGAATTTTGGCAGATCCAAAATAATCTACATGTCTAGGGCTTTCCAAATATATAAAAATATTTAAATTTGGATAAAAAGAGAAAAAGATATGATAGTTTGAATAGACATGGGCTTTTCTGCAAAACTGCCATTTTTAATTTAATTAGAAAAAGAAATTCCACGCCGGCGCTGATTGGGATGCTGACTGGACCTGATATGGCAACGACGTGGCGCTAACGTGGTTAAGTGATTCGATCTGGGCTGTCAGATCTGGATCTGGCGGTCCAGATCAAATCGTACCGGTTCGCTTTAAAAACCTAATCTCAACCGTTGAACGCCGATCGGACGGCAGGGAGAGACGCTCACCGTGGCGGCGTGGCGTGGTCGCCGGAGACGGGGCAGACGGTGGCGGCGGCTCGGCCGTGGATGCTCCGGTCGCTACGGCGCCTCCCCGGATGCGCGGAGGACAGTTTCGGGCGCGGCACTTCGAGGCGAGGAGGATGAACGCGTCAGTGGCGAGCTCCGCTTCCCGGGACGGCTTGGAGAAGAGGCCGGAGGTGCGGCGGCGCCGGTGACTCTCGGGTGAGCATCTCCTGCTCGGTTCTCTGTAGGGGAAAGGGTTAGGAGGGTCGAACAGCACGGCGAGAAAAAAGGGAGGGCTCTCGGTCAAGGGGAGAGCTCACCTCGCCGGCGAACGACGAAACATGCCGGCGGCATTGCGCAAGTCCGGCGAGCGATTTCCGCAGCCTCGCGGCGCCATTTGCACGGGCACGGGAGGGAAAAGGTGGAGGGGAGCGAGGGCTTTTAAAGGAGAGGTTCGGGGCTCGGGTTAATCGTCTTAATCGCGCGAATGAAGGGGATGAATTGCCGGCCGTTTCTGCGAGGTCGTGGGCGTGGTCTCTGGTTGTTGAAGACGAAGCTGACGTGTGGGCCCCACACTTCAGCCAGAGAGGGGGGGAGAGAGCCGGGTTGGCTGCGGGCGCGCTCGGTAAGAGATGGGCTTCGGCCCAGTTATTCTTTTTTTTCTTTTCTTTTTAAGTTTTCTGTTTTTATTTATAACTTTGGATTTAAAGGTCCAAAAGGATTCAAATTTGTTTCTAAAAATTTGAAAAAACAATGTCTATTATTTAAAATACTTATGATTATATTTTAAACACTTTTCAACATTAATAATTTTGAATTATTCATAAAATGCCTATTCATCCATTAAGGTCAAATTTGAAACTAATAACTTAATAAAAACATTTGGGGGTTCAATTAAATTTATGAGATTACCACAATCTTATATGGTTGAATTTAAGTTATTTAAAATTCATTTTTAGTAACCATTCATTCTTATTTTGGTATAATAGTAAAATAACATAATATAAATATTTTTAAAGTAATAGGAAATATAATGGATTCAATTTTTAATTAAATTTTATTTTGTGCACCATTATATCTTATATAGAGTATATTAATCATTTTATCTTTTGAGAAATAAATGAAAGTAATTTAAGTAAATGAAATGCTTATTTGGATAATTCATTAATTATACAATATATGAAGTTTTAAACTTATAAACTATAGATTTGTAATTTCCAAAACCATGTTTTGAACTTAGTTAAAAGAATGAAACCATTTAGCAATTCGACCATGTTTTAAATAGCTTAAAAGAACACTTGTAAATATTATTTTAATTTATGAATATCCATGGCTAACTGGTTGAAATCAAATACTTAAAAGAAAACTTTTTATTATATGAAATTGGTTTGGAAGTTTGTAAAACATTTGCCAAATTACATATTGAGGTTTTAAGAAAATACAAGGGAGTAATAAAATGTTTAACTTGAAACAACTTTTGAAAATAATGATAAACTGAGATATTTGAATAATTAAACTTTTTCAATATGCCTGAAGTCTTTTATAGTTGGTTTCCTTGAGCATTTAAGTTTTATTTTAATCAAAAACAAAAGTTTTAAATTTTTAGTGTTTTTTTAAACATTCCAAAGTATTGGGATGTTACACATTTGTTCAGCTGGATATAGATCCAAAACAGCCCATCAGCTTCTACTAAAGGAGCAATGAAAGAAAAGATATTCCACGGTCTTTTCCACCTGATCAGCACATAATGAGCTGGAAAAGTTGTTGCCAATATTAAAATATCTCCTTTTCAGCATATTTCTTGTGTTCAATCTATCATAGAGTAGCAACCAGCAAAAAATTTAATTTTCGGAATACTCTTGGCCTTCCAAAGCCACTTGAAGGCATCGTGTGGCACAATACCTCTAAAGTAGTATTTGTAGTATTTATTAGCAGCAAATTTGTCAGTTCCACAAACATAACTCCACTTATCAGGGTCATCAGATAACTGAATATCACTTGCTGCAACCTGTAATTGTCGGATTTCAACAAATGCTTGAGTGGATAGGGGCAAGGCAAAATTCTGGGCTAGTGAGTCAGCCATCAAGAAATCTCTAGCAGCAATATCCTCATCGAGGATGAAAAAGGCTCGAGGAAAAAGTTCAGATGCAATTGTGCCTCCCCAAGAATCTTTCCAGAAAAGAATAGAGTTACCAGTATTGATGCTACATGTGGTGATGCCTCGAAAATAGGTGCTAATTTGCATACATCTCGCCACCAAAATGATCCACAAAGATCTGTTGCATGAGGGACGTTGTTATTATAGTGTGCATGCCCAATGAGGTGTACCCAGGGTGTATCAGCCTTGTTGTAAAATTTATCAAGATATTTGAGAAATAAAGCTTCATTCTGAACCTTTAAATTTAAAACTCCCATGCATCCTTTATCTTTAGGTCTACAAACTTTATCCCAAGCAATCAAAGGATTGTAGTGCTCCCCAACATCTGTCTTCTTATTCCAAGGGCAGTGCCTCCTTATTTTCTCAATATGTTCAAGTATTTTTGGGTTGATCTTCAGGGCACACATAGCAAATGTTACAACTGAGGTAAACAACAAATTGATCACAGAAACTCTCCCACTATAAGACATCATCATGAAATTGGTAGTCATACTTCTTTCAACTCTGTCCACAAGAGGCATCAAATCTTGTATTGTTGGTTTTGTAGTACCCAGCGGCAATCCTAAATATGTAAAAGGCATTTTTCCAATATCACAGCCTAAAAGAGCAGCCATATCAATTTTTGCTTGTTCTGTCAAATTCATTGGTACCATGACTTATGATAATTAATATGTAAGCCTGTAGATTCAACATATTGTCTAGAATCTCCTTCATGATCAAGACTTGATTTGTGCATGCAGGCATTATAATAACTGTATCATCAGCATATTGGACCACTCGGTAATCCAATCCAAAGTCCGGGGAAAAGGGAGCTCTTAGAATATTTTGTCGAAATGCTTTATTGATTGCAGCTTGTAACAAATCCGCAGCCAGAAAAAAAATCAGTGGAGAAAGGGGGTCTCCCTGCCTAACCCTTCTCTTACAATGAAATTGCCTTCTGGGCACCCCATTTAGTGACACGGAAGTCATACAAGAGCTGAAAATAATATGAATCCATTGCAGCCATTGAGCATCAAATCCCATTTGTTTCATAATTTTGATCATAGCTGAATGGCCAATGGTATCAAATGATTTAGCAAAGTCTAGTTTCAACAGAATTATCTCTTGCTTAGAAGCTTCACATTGGTGAATAAACTCAAATGGCCAGGCAATACAATCTTGAATACTTTTGCCCTTTAGGAACCCATATTGATTCTTATGCACTATTTTCAGCACAACTTTCTCTAATCTATTAGCTAAGACCTTAGTGATCAGTTTTAGACAAAAATTAAGCAAGGTTATGGGCCTGAACTCATTTACTGTTGCAGGGGAGCGAACTTTTGGTATCAGAGTGATATAACCAGTGTTAATGCTCTGCATGTCTAACTGCCCTTTATGGAACTCATCACAAAGCTGGGAAATATCCTCCTTGATAATATGCCAGCAGGACTTTAGGAGTTGTCCATTAAATCCATCTGGGCCCGGTGTTTTATCTATCGGCATTTCTTTAACCACATCATCAATTTCCTTGTGAGAGAATGGTAAAGACAAACATTCTAGACCCTCCATAGGGGTGATCAGTTCAGTCAACTTCAGGGTCATATTTAGGGAGTGTGATGTGCCCATTCTGTCTTTGAAAGCATCAAATATCACTTTTTTCTTAGCAGTATGAGGTGAGACTTGAGAACTATCCGGCAAGGTGAGTTGTGATATGGAATTTTGCCTGTATCGCTCAGTTGCCACAGAATGGAAAAATTGGTGTTCTCATCGCAAAATTTAGACCATCGTACAATACATCTATTTTTCCAATATTGCCTCTGAAAATCAAAAATCGAGTAACTGAAGGAGGTGCTGCTTATTAATTCTCCTGAAACTACTCTCTGGGATAGTGAAACCCCTCCTGTCTTCCAAATTATCAATTTCTAAAAGGGCTTTGTTGCAATTAGCAATACATATTGTTAATTTAGAAATGTTTTTTCTCCAGAACTTCAAATCATACCTCAGTCTCTTGAGCTTAGCATTGATATTAGCACCACTATTCTTCTTATGAGTTGGCTTTGACCAACTAGACGCAACAGTATCAAGGAATCCAGTGTGAGCAACCCAAAAATTCTCAAACCTGAATAACTTACTCCCCGGAATATTGGTTTGAATTGATACTACACAGGGTGTGTGGTCAGAAGTGGGTTGTAGCGTACCTGCACTTTAAATAAGGCAGATACCTGTGTATAGTGCAAATCCCTGGATCGATTCATTTGCACACACAGTTTACGATGTAATATCACAACAAAGCGTCAATTTTATTACATCGATGATCCAGAATTACAAAATATTTGATACAAGTTGCATAGCATAAAGCTAGCATTGAAAAAGTACACAGCGGAAATACAATAGCAATGGGTCTCCAACAACTTCATGTTGCCAGAGGCGATAACATGTTGGTTGCAGACTCGAAATCCCTTAACAAAACCTCACTCGTCATTTGAATAACCTGTAACAAATAAAATTTTGCAACAGAGTGGGTCAGATTCCATTAAAAATGGAGTCTGGCAAGTGACACTATGGTGGACACTTAATGGAATAACTCTAAAGCCTATATGCATATTTGGCTGGTGGAGTTCAAGGCTAATTTGCATAAAGCCAATTTTTTCCTACTCTTTTGAAAAACACTTTTCTTGAAATCAAGACGAGTATGGCATGAAAACCATAAATCTCATCTTCCCTTGTTCACCCATCAAGTTTTATTTCTGAAGTTGGAATGATGGAATCCTCCGTTGACGTCCGTGATCAGCTGCTCAAATTGTCCGTACCGGGGACACGGCTAAGTACTTAGTTTTACACTCTGCAGAGGTTGTGCACGTTCACCATTGTACCCACTCAACCCAAATTATCCTTTACACACCATTTGTGATAAGGAAAGGAGAAGAATGAGACGAGATCTTTCAGAAGCATTTTCCCTCCCACTCTGGCTTGATCCGTTCCACCTAACATCCCCCTACATCTGCTTGTCAAGCCGGAGAGAGTCCACGCAACATAATTGATCAAGCCAGAGCCCATATGGCAATGGCTGCACTGGAAGCAATCGTCACTCGGAGTTCTTCAGATTCCTCTGTTCCTGGGTGGCCATTCACAAGTGTACATACTCCAGGAACCATAGACATGGACCTGAGTAGCCACTCAACATAAACCATACAACCACTTACCACCCAGGTGTTTCATTCTTAACTTAGTAGAATTTAGATTTTCACAAAACAACATTTACATAGCATCAATAATTCTACTAAGTATTGCATAGGAACCTAGACACGGGAATAAGGAATTCTACACAGGTTTAGCATAGCAATACTATCCTACACATGCATATAAAAATACACTAAGTAATGCATATAGAAATAATAGGAAGTTTATGAGGTGTGCCACTTGCCTTTGAATGTTGTCGTTGTTCACAAACTCTGTTCAACGAACTCGGGTCTCTCCGTTCCGTCTAAACAATACAAACAAACAACAATACAACAATAATAAAACAACACAAAACCTACAAACAAGTTTCTTAAACTTCTAAGGAAGACATGACATGCATGATATGCAAGTTATTTCTAAGGACTAGAGATGCATGCCATGCCATGAAAAATCTTTTAAGTTAATGCAAGGCAAATAGGTTGGTCCAAAAGGACTAAGGGCTAAGGTCATAAGTTGAATAAAATATTTTGTTTTATATCATCTTGAATAAGCACTCTAATGGCTTAGTCTTGATGTGCAAAATACTTAGAGAAAATTACTAGCTCTATTCTTCGAGGTGATCAACAATTATTATCAACTCTTTGTAAATTGGATATTCACTAAAGTGAGAGAGACAGATACCCGGCCAGCCACTTAAATTGTGTAACAGGTCTCATGTACGTGGACATGTAAGGTTTGTTTCCAGGCCGCTTCATCTCACTATGCCGCTAGGATCCAACCACTTCAAGATGATAATATCATGATCAAAATTGTTTAAGTCAAATGTGAAAGACAAGATTAGGAAAGAGGGAAAAGATAGAAGAAAGATGTAGTTGTCCTCCAGGCTTCATCTCCAGACTTGTAATATTCTCCTTGATGATGTCTTGATTGAAGTTTTGATAGACTTGATAAATCTTCAGACTTGGTGGTTCTTGTATCCTCGAGGCTGGTCTTGGATTTACTTAGTCATCATGAAGTCTAACAGAAGAAGAAGGGAGAAAGAAGAAAGAGGGAGAAAGACTTAGAAAATATTTCTGGTTGGTCTTCATGAACTTCTTCTTGATCTTTCTTCTAAGTGCTTCCACTCCTTGGAGATTCTTCTGGAGTCTCGTTTGGCTAAGTCCTTCATTGGTCTTCCAGCTCCATGTTGAAAATTACTAAGTGTCTAAGTGTAGCACTTCACAAAAATGCTAAGTTGAAATTATTTCTAACTTAGAGAAAACTAATGAAGAGAGGTTTTCCTATGAGAATTATATCTACAAAATAAAATATGCTATGAATGAAATGAAATTTTAAATCACAAGAAACATCAAAAATAACTTTTGTGATTTCTTTATAAATATGCATGAATTTATAAATGCAATTTAATTAATTTCTATTTTTGGAAAATATAACAAAAGGAATAATTATAAGATAAAAGTTTTCTATGATTAAATTTTTATAATATAATTTAGTAAATAGTGTTAAAAGATAGGGGTATTTTAATTAAATTTATAGCAATTTACTTTAATCAAAAATAATATTTTTATTAATAGTTATGTTGAAAATACTCAAACCATTCAAATTAAATATATAACTATGAATTCATTCAAAATTACTCAAAAATATTTTATAGCAGTGGCATTAATTTACATATATTCTAAAGTTTCTAAAACAATTTTATTTGCAATTTTTGAATTTTATAGATTTAAAGTTAGGACAAAATTACCCAAATTCACCATTTGAAATTTGAATATTTTAAACTAAGTCAAATTTGAATTTTGGATAATGCCACGTCAAATCCGAGCCAATCAGAGCATGCCACGTCAGCCAGCCTTTTCTATTTTATTTTTCCGAATAAAATTAAATGGCAGTTTTGCAGAAAAGCCCCTGCCACTTAGATCTGTCATAACTTTTTACCACTTATCCAAATTTAACAAACTTTATATTCTTGGAAAGCCCTCGACATGTAGAATATTTTAGATCTGCCAAAATTCAAATTTGACTAAGTTTAAAATATTCAAATTTCAAATGGAAGATTTGAGTATATTTGTCGTAACTTTAAATCTATAATTCCAAAAATTTCAAATAAAATTGTTTTAGAAACTTTAGAATATTTGTAATATGATGCCTCTGTTATAAAATATTTTCTGAGTAATATTTGAATGAATTCATAGTTATATATTTAAATTGAATAGTTTGAATATTTTAACATAACTTTAACATAAATATTATTTTTGAATAAATCCAATTGCTATAAATTTAATTAAATGCCCTCTGTCTATTAACACTATTTATAAAATTTTGTTATAAAAATTCAATCATAGAAAACTTTAATCTTATAATTATTCCTTTTATTATATTTTCCAAAAATAGAAATTAATTAAATTGCATTTATAAATTCATGCATATTTATAAAGAAATCACAAAAGTTATTTTGATGCTTTCTTGTGATTAAAAATTGCATTTCATGCATAACATATTTTATTTTATAATTATATCCTTCCTAGGGAAACCTCTTCATTATTTTTCTCTAAGTTAGAAATATTTTCAACTTAGCATTTTGGTAAAGTGCTACACTTAGACACTTAGTAATTTTCAACATGGAGCTAGAAGACCAATGAAGGACTTAGCCAAAACAAAACTTCAGAAGTATCTCCAAGGAGTAGAAGCACTTAGAAGAAAAATCAAGAAGAAGTTCATGAAAACCAACTAGAAATATTTTCTAAGTCTTGCTCCCTATCTCTTTCTTTTCTCCCTCCTTCTCTGAGACTTCATGAAGACTAAGTAAATCCAAGACCAGCCTAGGTGACACAGAAATCATCAAGTCTGAAGATTATTCAAGTCTACCAAGTTTTCAATCAAGACATCACCAAGGAGAATATTACAAGTCTGGAGATGAAGCCTGGAAGACCAACTACATCTTTCTTTCTATCTTTTCCCTCTTTCCTAATCTTGTCTTTCACTTTAAACTTATACAATTTTTTATCATGATATTATCATCTTGAAGTTTGTTGGATCCTAGTATCCAATTTACGAAGAGTTGTTAATAATTGTTGATCACGTTGAAGAATAGACTTAGTATTTTCTCTAAGTAGATATGCACATCATGACTAAGTCATTAGAGTGCTTATCCACGATAAATTATAACAAAGGTATTTTATCCAACTTCTAACCTTAGTCCTTAGTCATTTTGACCAACACATTTCCTTGCATTAACTTACAAGATTTTTCATGGCATGACATGCATTTCTAGTCCTTAGAAATAAATTGCATATCATGCATGTCATGTTTTCCTTAGAAGTTTAAGAAACTTGTTTGTATGTGTTGTTTTGTTTTATGATTGTTGTATTGTTGTTTGTTTATATTGTTTAGACTGAACGGAGAGACCCAAGTTCGTTGAAAAGAGTTGTGAGCAAAGACATCATACAAAGGCAAGTGGCACACCTCATAAACTTCCTATTATTTTCTATATGCATTACTTAGTGTATTTTTATGTAAGCATGTGTAGGATAGTATTGCTATGCTAGACCTGTGTAGAAATTCCTTACTCCAGTGTCTAGGTTCCTATATAATACTTAGTAGATATATTGATGAAAAGTTTTACAAAATGTTAAGTGACTACTCAGGGCTGTGCTCATGGTTGTCGTCGCCTAGGATGAATGTCTATTCTACTTAGGGCCGTGAGCATGGTGATTTTCACCTGAGAGTGTACATCCACTAAGTTAATGAATCTCCTGGGTGGATTGGTTGTATATGGTGGCGAAGTTGAGTGGCTACTCCGGTCCATGTCTATGGTTCCTGGAGTATGTGCACTTGTGGATGGCCACACAGGGAACAGAGAAATCTGAAGATCTCCGACTGACGATTGCTTCCAGTGCAGCCATTGCCAATGGGCTCTGGCTTGATCAACTATGTTGCGTGGACTCTCTCCGGCTTGACAAGCAGATGTAGAGGGTGTTAGGTGGAACGGGTCAAGCCAGAGTGGGAGGGAAAATGCTTCTGAAAGATCTCGTCTCATTCTTCTCCTTTTCCTTATCACTATAAGTGTGTAAAGGGTAGTTTGGGTTGAATGGATACAATGGTGAACGTGCACAACCTCTGCAGAGTGTAAAACTAAGTACTTAGCCGTGTCCCCGGTACGGACAATTTGAGCATCTGATCACGGACGTCAAACGTAGGATTCCACCATTCCAACTTCAGAAATAAAACTTGATGGGTGAACAAGGGTAGAATGAGACAGTGGTTTTCATGCCACGAACGTCTCGAATAGAAGAAAAGTGTTTTCCAAAGAGTTAGGAAAAATTGGCTTTATGCAAAATAGCCTTGAACTCCACCAGCCAAATAAGCATATAGGTTGTTAGAGTTTTTCCTCTAAGTGTCCATCATAGTGTCACTTGCCAGACTCCATTTTAATGGAATCTGACCCACGTTGTCGCAATATTTATTTTTCTATTGCAGCTTGATAGATGACGAGTGAGGTTTCGTTTGAAGGTTTCGAGTCTACAACCAACATGTTTTCGCCTATGGCAACATGAAGTTGTTGGACACCCACTTCTATTGTATTTCCGCTGTGTACTATTTCAAAGCTAACTTTATGCTATGCAACTTGTAATGAATATTTTGTAAGTCTGGATCATCGATGAAATAAAATTGATACTTTGTTGTGATATTACATCGTAAATTGTGTGTGCAAACGAATCGATCCAGGGATTTGCACTATACACAGGTATCTGCCTTATTTAAAGTGCAGGTACGCTACACTGAGACAACACAAACGGAGTCGAGGAGGCGCACAATGCAGCGTCAGAAATAGCTAGATCAGCCTGCCTGAGAGCTAGTGTCAGGCCAGAAGTAGTATCATTCAGTATCAAGCATAGAACAATCGTGTAGCAGCTCATGGATCCTTGCAACTTTCTTTGGTGGTGCAGCAAAAAGCTCTAGAGCACTCGCTATTCGTTTCCCGCCTAGGATGGAAATAAACGAGAAAGGCTGATTCAGAATAAAACTGGAAGTCAATGTTCTTGGATTGGGCCTTGCCATCTGTCTCCAAAGGGCTTCCACAACTGATACATGGGCCAAGGTTTCAGTTTGAAAAGGAATGAGGCCCAGAGCAAATGCTCT
Source organism: Poa annua (assembly GCA_026929855.1). NCBI lineage: Eukaryota > Viridiplantae > Streptophyta > Magnoliopsida > Poales > Poaceae > Poa > Poa annua. Next base: position 102,551,244 of record CM049427.1, read on the forward strand.
CACATAGTGTAAACTATCAATTTCCAAGCCAGAATAACTCTTGCTGAACTGCTAAGTCAAACCAAAAGACTGAGGAATCAAAGAATTAGCTATAGCAACAGTGTTTTCTTCAACAAACATGAACTGAACATTGATCACTTCCTCTTCAGATTCAGGGTTGCTGATTGACTCATACCATGCTTCCATCGGATTTTCAGTAATGTTGTTTGCCGGAGGAGCAAAACCAGCGCTGAAAGGGATTCCTTACTCAGCTAGTAAAGCATGAAAATTAACCACATAAGGGTTCTCAGCTAAAGGAAGATCTTCTTGCACAAGTTCATGATTTGGAGCAGGTGCATGGAAGCCACTAGATGATTATGCAGAACATACTGATTATGTTGGTGATGTTGTCCCTGCTGTCCTTGGAACTGAGCATTATGTGCATTGTTGAGCTGAAGCCAATTTGCCAACTGCCCCTGGTAGATTTGCTCGGTCGTTGCATCCACTCCATATAGCGGATGTGGGTCGCGATTGTTAGGCTCTGGGTCTTCTGGAGGTGGTGGCACATCGTGAACGTGTGCGTTCCAATCAACACTTCTAAGCATGAATAATGGAATAGTCCAGGAACGGCGAGCCCCTCCCAACTGAATAAACACCAAGCTCTTAGGGACAAACTTGGGATGCACAATCCACACCTTAGCCAGCACATACTTAAGGTAAGCTCTCGGCTGATGCCAGACATACAGCAAACAAAAGTCTTCAACTGCCCGATTAACATAAAAGGTGGTCTGATAATCCAAGGGGAAACCTAGAAACATAATCCAAGTTTCCTTGCCAAAAGTAGCCAGCCTCTTATTCTTAGCATTATCATGGCACACAAAAGTAATCGTGGTGATCTCATCTAAATCAAAAGCCAGTCCAATAACAGTATCCGCCGCTAGGGAATCTGCCAGCCGAAAAACTCCCAAGCCAAAGGGATGGTCAGCCCAAGAACCAGCTGGGAATCTAGATTCAGCTAAAAAAGCCAACACCTCCTGTCTCATTTCCTCACGAAGCTGGATAGGAACATACCGATTGGTCTCAGCGATGATAACCCTGTCGTGCTGCAGCGGGGGTACCGGCGGGACGACGAGGATGGAGCGCACCTTCCTATCCGCAAGACCCTGCTCGATCGTCATGCCATCGGGGATGAAGGTGTGCGGATTGACCGGGAAGTTCGCCATTGCTCGCTGGAGGTCGCTGACAATCGCCTGATAGGATGGTACTGTAGCTTGGGTAACAATCTGGGAGGGAGATGGAATGGTAGGGGGAGAATCTCGATTACTCCGTGAGGTATCCTCTTTTTCCTTAACAGATAGCTTCGTTTGTTTAGGTTTCCAAATTTGCTTAACAGGCCCGACAACCTTAACCGTGCTCTTAGGCCTCCATACCAATCTGCTAACCGGCGCGCTAGGCGACACTGACTCCAGTTTCCACTTCCCTGACTTAATCACGGGACAGTTAGCTCTCTTGTGGCCCAACCCATTGCAGGCCCAATAACTAATAGAGCTCTTTGTGCTTAAACATTGCTCACATTTTTTATCTAGCCTCTGGCACTCATGAAAAACCCCGAGTCAATTGGGTCGTAAATGATCATGCATACTACATTTGGAGCAACGGCCCAACTTTTAAAAAATCCAATCAGGCGGCGGGAGAGTCAGAATATCGAACTGTTCCAAGATATTGAACTTCAAGTGAACTAACAGGTGTTTCACCATTTTCAATTTGTTCAGATCATACAATCGTAGCATGTAAAAAGGGACCTAATGAACCGGTTTCATCACGAATAGTAGAAGCATCATCATAAGTAATTTCAGATTCAGCAGTAATAACCAAACGTGCAGGTTGTGGTGGTGTAACAAGCTTACTCACACAGACGGAGAATCAAGAGTAGCAGCGGAGTTCAGAGTTGTAGATTTCCTTATAGTGGATGGTACGATGGGAAACTTCTTATCAGTAGGTCTTCCCATGATGAATAAAATCTAGAGAACAATATCACACTCAGGTGGACTTATAAAAAAAGCTATGCTCCCCGACAACGAAGCCAGAAAATAATCTTGATGACCCACAAGTATAGGGTATCACATTAGTCTTCGAGGGAAGTAAAACCCAAATTTATTGATTCGACACAAGGGGAGCCAAAGAATATTTATAAGCCTTAAAAAATGAATTGTCAGTTCAGCTGCACCTGTGAATAGACTTGCTCGAGACAGATTGTTAGTAGCAACAATTTTATAGCACATATAGTAGTGAAATAACATCAGTAGTAGAAATAAGACAGCAGTTGCGATTATAGTAGACATGAGGAGGTTATACCGCATGGGTACCCCTTCGTGTGGGTACCTGGTGCACGTAATGACTAAAGCACAATTGTCAATAGATCAGAGAAGCCCAACAAGCAAAGCTTTAAGGACCCCTCGAACCACAGTCCGAGATGTCCACGTTACGTAAAAGAACACGATCCCAATGATCAGTGCATCACAATCACATAACCAACATGGTATCAAAGAGTTACATCATTCAAGTCGTCCGAATAAAAGTCTTACACCACAGTAATTGTCACACGACCAAGTCTGCAAACATCGTCTCGCAGGACGGAATTAACTACGATAAAGCGGAAGCTCGTGGCTAGCGTCGGCCCTCGTCGTCTCCAGACGCCATTCCACAAGTGAAGTTGACCGGTGACAGCTAAGCGGCGAAGTCGTCATCATACTCCTCTTCCTCGGCGTAAGCCTCCTCGTTGAAATCTGTATATTTGAATATCCAGGGACAAAGCCACATGAGTACATTTACGTACTCGCAAGACCACCTCTAGGGTTCAGTTTTCATGGTGATGCAAGTAAAGCATTTTCGAAAACTAGGATAGCTCCTATATTCAACTACAGGGCTTGTTTTCGAATATCATGATTTTCAAACATAGAGAGTACGACATCTCTATATCTTTGTTGAAGAAAACATTTAGAGATAGAATTCTCTTCTCTTATATATAGCAAGGACATATCTAAGTTCTGAAAACTTTCTTAGTAAAGTTTGTCAAAACTCTAGGATAGGGATACCCCTATTTCCTGACTTGAGATCGGACTGATTGTCTCCCCGAGATCAACCATCCTCACCCAAATTGCGTACCTCCCAGGTACCGCCTTGTTTCACCGAAAACACTATGCTTGAAAAACAACTTCTTTCTCCAAGGCGCCCAAGTGTGGCCTTTCCAACCGTCCATGAGCGCGGACACGGCTATTCGAATAGATTGACACTCTGCAGAGGTTGCACACTTTACCCACACCTATCGATCCTTCTGCCCTGTCTGCCATGGCCCATCATACAACACTATGCGGGGGTCCGGATAACACGATCAAAACTTTCCACTATGTCCACCCTAGTATCGGGGTCTCCCGGTAGGTTTGTTCTTCCTGGCACCGTGTGCTCCACTAGACCTCTGGTCTTTCCTCGGGACGCCACACCGCCACGGCAGGAGACCTGCCGTAATTGTTCGGCTGCTGATCCAAAACAGTGTATTGTCTCTTCCGGACGACAACCCGGCTTCGAGGGCCCAGCCCTCATAGATAGTATGAGAACCCCAATACTAAAACAGACAAGCTTCGGCTAAGCCCTACCCATGTGAGGTAGTTTGGTTGCACGGGTTAATTGTTCGAGTGGCTGCTGGGCAATACTTTGTTTTTCGGAAACACCTTCACCTCCGACTTATCCCAATAACTCGGGTTTTCGTAAACATCTCCGACTGCTCCCAGCAACTCGGGTTTTATAAACATTTCTTTCTCACTGATTGCTCCCAGCAACTCAGGTTTTCTCCGGCAAACATCTTTTTGTCAAATAGGTTCCCATCCTATAGTTTTGAGGTAAGAATAAAAGAGTATACTACTAGAAAATATTATCGTCTTGATGGAGCCTTCAACAACAAGGCTCATCAAGTGAAAACCTATTTTGTAACACCTATAATCATCTAGTGGATAACTTGGCCAAACAATATTTTCTGAAATAGTTTTCGGGTGGCAAGGCGCCACAAAAGAAGTAAAACATGCATTATTTTATTTTAAAACAAAACATGCTTTGTAAATAATAAGATTTGCATAAAGGTGTTGAGGTGGGCTTGCCTGGCTCAGCAATATATCCTTGCTCTTGATCTTGATGTTCCTCGGGTTCACTCCTCGCTTCCAGTTCTTCCCGATCGTATCTAACGTCGTAACCAGGAAAAAGGATCAATACTCAAAATTCAAGACAATGCCACAACGAGATAACAAACAGCAGGCATTGCACAATATACTAAGCAAACAATCAAAAGCAGGTGATTCACTTTGTTAAACCGCAACAAGCAAGAAGTCCATAAAGCTAAGACAAACAAAAAACACACCTAAGCAAATATACAGACAATTATAATTGTTAGAAAGGTAGTTTTAACTAAACACTAAAGAAAATAATCCCTTATGGTGATCAGATATTTCAAAAGGGTTGTTATATTAGTTTTCAGGAAATATTTCAGACAAAAGTATCTTAATAGTTCAGGAAATACTTCAAACAAAAGTACCTTAATAAGCAAGCATTATCACTAGCATTAAGCACACTCACATGCAAACATGTTACTAGCTACAAAAACAAATACCAATAAGTAGTTGATTAATCAAGAAAGGTTAACACCATTGCTCTTACAAGTTGTTGATTAAGAGCTAAAAAAGTGTAGTAGGCTGGTTCAACAAAACACCACAAAGGAGTGTGTTGACAACAATCTAAAGTAACCAAACATACAATAATCATTTCAAAACATCACCACTTGCTGGATAAAAACATAACACACTAACACAACTCCAAACAAAGCCTATAAGAACACTTGGTGATATTTGTGGGTTACAAAGTGAATAATGCTAAACATAAGTAAACAATGCACCACACACTATCAAAGTGGTTTAACCAAGTTATTATTATTGAGTTAAGGTTCTGGTCTTTAAAAGTTGATTAGTAACATTCATACAATTTACGTTTGCTAAGAATAGATAATTAAGAGTTAATACTTCTATTAGCCAAACGTTGCTGTTTTGGGAGATAAATTATAACTCCTATGATAATGTTCATAAATTTAAATCCTTGTACCACATTATACATACTAACCATAGAAAGCTTGGGAAATTGGATTTGCATCAAAGCTGTTGTTAAACAGAAACAAAAAATCACCCAAATGCTTCTGGTCTCAAAACCATAATGACTATAGTTTCAGTTTTAGGAATCTCCTACATGCAAGGTTAATTTCTATGGATATGTATTGATTTTTTCTTTCTTTATTATTTGGAATCACTCAATTTGGATATTCCTAGATCCATCTATTTCAGTTTTAGTGAAACAAACACAATTTAGCAATAATAGTGTACCTAACAATGTATAAATTATTTTCAGACAAATCCAGTGTTGCATGGTCAATAAAACACATAAGAACTCCACAAAAATACTCCTAGATATTTTCATAAACAGATATAGCTCAAACAATCAAAACTAGACACATGCAATTAACATGAAATAAATATATTCTTTCTCAAGTGTAATAACCTAATGCTTAAGGAAATAATTCACCATATGCAAAATATGAGCTGGAAAATTATACCAAGCTAGGATACTATAGCTACTACCCATATCTAACACAAGCAATTGAATTGACCCCAACAAGTATTATAACTAATGAATTAAAAATCATTAAAATGCTACTGTTGTTAATCTTAGACTTAATAGAACTTTAATTAAACAAATCTCATGCATGAATGGCTTATAGACCTGGGTAGGTATTCTTCTACGATTTCCATTGAACTAAAGTTTTCATGATTTGGATTTATGAAACTCAATTTATTAAATAAATGGTGAAAATAATACTTTTTGCAAGATTAAACCTAGCACACACACATACAAACACATTTTTCAGAGAGGCCAGTGCCACATGATTAAGAAAACACATAGGAACTCAACAAATTTTGTTTAACTCGATTTGCATGTCTATATCTACCAGAAACGAATTAAAGCTAGACTACATGGTAACAAGAAAATAAACAGGGAACAAGATCTAAAAGAAAAGGAAGAAAAAGGGCCAGATCGAGTGCGGGCCGCACGGTACAGTGCTGGGCCGGCCCACGGCGGTGCGTGTGCTGGCAAGGGTTAAGTGGCCGTTGGATCTAGATCGCACGGCCCAGATTAAATATAGAGGCTTTCGACACCGACCATTGATCGGGAAATCTACGGATCTGACTCTTCTTCCTCCTCTAGACCCGAACTGAGCGGGAGAAAACCCTAAAAATGGAGGGGGTCACGCCCTGCTCACCTAGAGCTTCTCCAAGATGATGGCGTGGTTGGAGGCGGTGCAGAGAGCTTGGGGAGGTCGAGGAAGGTCTCAGAACTCACCGGCGTGGTCCGGAGCGATGGGAACATCGAGGGAGTCCGTGATGGGCACGACGAGGTCGCGGGATCTGTAACACCCCAATCTTCTTAGCCTGGAATTGTGGTGTTATGCTTGAAAGTTTAACCTTAGTTAAAAACTTTTGGCGAGTGAAGAATATTTGTGTCATAATTTTTATCTCTGATTGTATTTACTAGTCTGTTTTGAATGTTCCCTAGTCATTTAAGTTGTTAGGAAGCATTAAAGTAAAAATAGATATAACCAAAAATTTAACTCTGGTGATTTTCATGTAAATTAAAACATAGCAAAACTAGAACCTATTATTAAGCAAACCTTACACAATTTTGGCCAGGCAAAAGAACCAACTTGGTCTAGTTAAAATAGATTTTGGTTTGCTGACTTTAAAAATAATTTTTGAATTATTTTCAATGTAAAACCACGGTGTTTAAGTATGCATCAAATATCAATGACCATTAGCTCCCCCTTTCTTTTATGATTTTAATTTTCTTATCTGTTATTTAGGAAATTAGTAAGTGAACACTAAATTGATCAAAGTCTACCATTAGCTAGTGTTTGTTTATCTTTTGTTTTGAATTTTAAAATTCAAATATTTCTTTGGGATTTTTCAAAAGAAGAGAAAAAGAAGAAAAAATGGAAGAGAAGAAGAAAACCTAATCTAGTCGAACCATATCCACCCCTCTCTGTCTCTCTCAACCCTCTGCCAAGGAGGGGGACGGCACCCTGCCCCACCTGCCAGCCTCCCTCTTCTCTCCCTCCTCCACTCATTCTTCTTGCTTTTTAATCGCCGGCCAACCCGAGCTCTCCTCCTTCTCTTCTACTTGCCCAACCTCGTTATCCCGACCACCATCTCTCCTGTCTCTCTCCACTGCCCTAGAGAACCAATCAGCTCACCCCTCCACCCTCCCCAAACCGCTACTGCCCAAGAGAAGCCTAAAACCGTCCCTTGGTTTTGAGCCGTGTACAAGCACGCCCTCCCCCATTTATTCGTTGCCCGATACCCTCCCACACCTCCTCTCCTCTCCCCTGCCACCCTCGCTCAAAATCTCGCCCTCCTTCGTGCTCTGGAAGAAGAAAACACCGCGGGCGACCTATTGCTTCCCACAGCACTCGCCATCGTTCCTCTTCATCTCTCTCTGGCATTTTTGTCCCCCCGAGCGCGTCTTAGCGAGACCTAACTCCCCCTGCCCTCCGTTTCTGTTTTAGGTGACCGCTGTGGCCGCGTTCACCCTCCACCCGAGAAGCTTGTCGTCGCCATCGCCATGAACGCCGACGTCGCATGCGGGAGCTGAGGGCATCTTCAGGTTCATCTTCGTCTTCTCTGACGACCCTTGTCCTTCCCCTGGCCTCGCACGGCCCCTTGTGAGCGCCGTCGTCGCCCCTTACTTTTCCCGCGTCTAGTTCGTCTGCGCGGCGTCACGAGGAAGACGATGACCGCGAGCCGTAGATCGCGAGATCTACGACCATGTTTGAATCCCGCCGTGCGCGCGTGCACCGTGCCCAGTTGGGCCGGCCCAGTTCCCCTCGCCCGCGCAGATCCGCACTACCCGGACTGTTTTGGCCCAAATCCAGCCCACTCCCTCCTTTTTTCTTTTAATCTTTTCTCTGTTTAAATTCTAGAGAATTATTAGTCTAGCTTCTATTCACTTGCGGTAAATCTGTGTATGCTAAATTAGTGAAGTTAATTTTGTAGCTTAGCTACACGTTTTCTAATCATGTGGCATTGGATTTTATCCAAAATATATTCTCTGTTGTGTGTTATAATAGATCTAGTAAAAAGTATCACTTTCACCAATTGTTTACTAACTTGAGATTTATAAGTCCAAAACATGCAAACCAAGATTCTCTGGAAAGCCTATCAAAATGCCTACCTAGATCTACAAGTCTTGCATGCAGGAGATTATCCTAGCAAGAGATCTTTTAACTTAAGTAAAACACCTGTAGGTATTTGGTGATTTTTAATTCTTAAACTAAAACACTTTCTGAGGTAAATCCACTTGGAGGTGGTAAAATAAGTGGTAAGTGTCATATACTATAAGGATAGATTTTTCCAATAGATATTTTATGCTTGATAAATCAATTCCTTAAAACAGGAGATTATTCCTCATGAATTGAATATTTAGATTCTCAGAGAACGAAGTTTGTCTAGTTTTGGTTGTATGAGCTACCTCAGTCCATAAATTTGTTTGGTGTATTTTGGTGGAGTAGCCACAAGTTTTATCTAACTTAACCCACTGGTTTCGTACCAAAATAATATATATTTTTCTCTGTACTTAGACAATGGTCAGAAGTTTACTTTATTTTAAAATAGGGATAACTTAAGTTAGGATTTTCCAAATTAGGTAAACCAAATTTCTACTGAAATGAAAATTCATACCTTTCCAAGGAAATGAACTTTGCATACAGGAGACCTATAAAACTGAAACTACAACCTTTTTGGTTTTGACATCAGTAGCTATTAGATGATTTTTAGCTTCTGTTTGGAAGTAGTTTTTAATGCACAACCAATTTTCAGAGTTTCCCTTAGTACCCAGGAGTACTGTGGTAGAAGGGTTTCTCTTTTTGATCAGTACTCTAAAAGTTGTGCCTTTTTCATTAAAACAGCACCATAATAAATATTCAAATGGAATACTTGTATTCCCTGTTTTTAAATAAAAGCAAGCTCGAGTCTAAATCTTGTCAACCTTGTAATCCAGGAACTAAACTTAACCCTTACACTTGCCTCTTGAAGCATTAATAGTTTTGTGGTATTCCTTGTGGGATGTTAGCATACTCCATTTCATGCCATAGTGTAGCACTATATGGTTAGTGTGTCATGTTTGTAATTGTGTTGATGACTAGGTAAATCCCTCCTGTGGAATGTCCTATTTTTGTGATGCCTATTGTCCGTTTCCTTGTTTTAGATTGTCATCAACTCGCATTTTAGGATTCACCCTTGCCTCGTTTATTTTCATGTTAAGGTAGATCCGCAAGCAGAGGAGGAGCTGAACGTGGTAGATGAGCACACCTACGAAGAAGAGCAAGACCAGGGGCAGTACTTTGAGCAAGGCAAGCCCACCTCACCACTATAATGAATCCTATTATTTTATCAGGCATGCTTTGGTTTTAAAAAATAAAATAATGCATGTTTAATTTATTTTGTGGTACCTTGCCACCCAAAAACTATTTTTACTAAAAATTGATTGGCCAACGCTATCTACTAGAAATACTCTAGGCGTTAACAAAAAGAGTTTTACTTGATGAGCCTTGTTGCTGAAGGGTCCATCAAAAAGAATAAGTTTCTATTAGTCTATCCTTATTTTCTTATCTCAAAACTATAGGATGGGAACCTGTTTGATAAAAAAACCAGAGAAAAACCTGAGTTGCTGGGAGCAATCAGCGAGAAAGAAATGATTTTACGAAAACCCGAGATGCTGGGAGCATTCGGAAAAGTTGTGAAAACACGAGCTGCTGGGAGCAGTCGGAGATGGAGGTTTAATTTCGAAGTCCCTGCTGCCGCCCGAACAATTAACCCGTGCAACCACACTACCTGACATGGGTAGGGCTTAGCCGGAAGCTTGTCTGTTTTAGTATTGGGGCTCTCACACTTTCTATGAGGGTTGGGCTGTAGCGTACCTGCACTTAAAAATATGGCAGGTACCTGTGTATAGTGCAAACCCCTGGATCGATTCATTTGCACACACAGTTTACGATGAATATCACAACATTGTATCAATATTACACGAATAATCCAGACTTGGCAAAATAAATAGTTCGATACAACTTTGCATAGCTTAAAGCTAGCTCAAAACAATAAAGCAGCAAAAATAAATCTTCAATGAGCCTCCAACTTCATGATACGCCACAGGCAAAAACATGTTGGTGCAGACTCGAAACCCAAACGTAGTCCTTACTCTTCATCAGATATTTCGGCAACAAATAATAATTTGCAACAGAGTGGGTCAGATTCCATTTAAAAATGGATCTGGCAAGTGACACTATGGTGGACACTCAATGGAAATAACTCTAATGCCTGTATGCATATTTGGCTGGTGGAGTTCAAGGCTATTTTGCATAAAGCCAGTTTTGCCTAACTCTTTGTAAAACAAACTTATTAACAGTATAATTGGCAACACTGGTTAACCCAGGTGATTCAAAAGATATCACGTCCTTAAGTGCACCCTCAGGTGAAAACCCCCACATTCAATGGTCCTAAGCATAGTGGAACTATCGTAGGTGAAAACCCCCATGAACAATGTCCTGAGTAGTCCATCGTTGTTTATCAAAATTTTATTAAGAAATTATAATGTTGGGATTCCTCCATGTTCCTTGATCAGCTGTAGTCTTTACTTGAAGTACTTCTCCTTGAGTTCTTCACGATCGTCTCCATTTATTCCTCACATCCCTTTGTTCCTGGGTGGCCTTCCACAAGTGTGCTCTCAGGTGAAAACCCCCACGTTCACGATCCTAAGTATAGTAGAAACTATCTTAGGTGAAAACCCTCATGGACATGGTCATGAGTAGCCACTCAACATAAACCAAACAACCAATCCACCCAGATGATTCATTAACTTAGTGATGTGCACTCCCAGGTGAAAACCCCCACATACTATGATCCTAAGTATAGTATAGACTATCTCAGGTGAAAACCATCATAGACATGGTCCTGAGTAGCCACTTAAGATTTTGTAAAACCTTTCTTCAATTGCATAGCATCAAAATTCTACTAAGTCATTTCATAGGTACCTAGACACAATGGAATAGGGAATTCTAAAGTCTTGCATAGCAAATCTACTAAGTCCTACACATGCATAGGAAAATAACTAAGTCATGCATAGAAAATACTTAGGAATTTTATGGGGGTGTGCCACTTGCCTTGGCAACAAGAAGAATAGTAACAGCAACTGCAACTGTTGTCGTTTCCCTCCGAGATCTCTAACACATCAAACAAAACACACATAAACATACTAACAAGTAACAATATAAGAATATGTTATGCATGATGTGCAAAATACTTAGAGAAAATACTAAGTCTATTCTTCAAGGTGATCGACCATCATTATCAACTCTTTGTAAATCGGATATTGATCCAACAAACTTCAAGATGGTAATAACATGGTCGAAAATTGTTTTAAGTCAAGATTAGGAAAGATAGAAGAAAATGATGTAGGTTATCTTCCAGGCTTCATCTCCAGACTTGTAGTATTCTCCTTAGTGATGTCTTGATCACCATGTCTTAGAGAGAAGAAAAGAGAAAAAGAAAGAAAGACTAAGATAATAGAGGGGGTTGGTCTTCTTGGACTTCCTCTTGATTTTTCTTCTAAGTGCTTCTACTCCTTGGTGATTATTCTGGAGTCTTGTTTTGGCTAAGTCCTTCATTGGTCTTCTAGCTCCAGGCTGAAAATCCTAAGTGTCTAAGTGCATAGCACTTAATCAAAAATGCTAAGTTGAAGATATTCCTAACTTAGAGAAAATAATGGAGAAGTTTTCCTATGAGGAGAATAACTATATAATAAAATATGTTATGCATGCAATGCTCTTTTTAATCATAATAAACATTATACAAAAATTTGTGATATTTTATGAAGTATGCATTAGGCTATAAATGCAATTTAAATAATTTCTATTTTTGCAAAATATCATAAAAGGAATAAATATAATATTAAAGTTTTATGTGATTAAACTTTTATAACAAAACTTTATAAATGGTGTTAATAGACAGAGGGCATTTAATTAAATTTATAGCAATTTGATTTAATCAAAATTAATGTTTCTATTAATAGTTATGTCAAAAATAGTCACACTATTCAATTTAAAACATACAACTATTAAATCATGAAAATAATACTCAAAAATATTTTATAACAGAGGCATCAAGTTACAAATATTCTAAAGTTTCTAGAAGAATTTTATTTGCAATTTTTTGGATTTATAGATTTAAAGTTATTACAAATATACTCAAATCATCCATTTGAAATTTGAATAATTTATACTAAGTCAAATTTGAAATTTAACAGATCTAAAATATTCTACATGTCAAGGGCTTTCCAAAAATATAAAAATATTTGAATTTGGCTAAACAGATAAAAAGTAATGATAAAAACAATATGCAGGGGGTTTTCTGTAAAACTGCCATTTAATTCAATTTAAGAAAATCGTAGAAAATATTTCTGCCTACGTGGATCCGACGTGGCGCTGACGGAGCGCTGACTGTGCGAGCCGCGTCAGCGTACCGGTTCGGTAACAAGTGATCTAATCCTAGCCGTACGAACGAGATCCAACGGCTGAAATCAAAAACCGAGCGGCGGCCGGCCGGAGAACTCCGCCGACCTAAACCGAGGCGGCGCCATCGCCGGCGACACGCGTTCTACGCGTTTCAGGACGAGCGGGGATGAATGGGTCCTACCCTTACGCGCGGGAGGTCGAGGCGGACGTTTTGGCGAGGTGCACGGCGCCGGGGTGCTCTCCTTCTCTCGGAAACGCTCGCCGGAGTTGGTGACGGCGGCGGTTGTCCTCGGGTGTGGACACGGGTGTCGATTTGCTGCGAGAAAAATTGCACGACTTTGTCAAAAACGTGCGCACTGATTAAAGAAGAAGAAAGGAAGAGATGGGAGGGCTCGGGATTCACGGACTGTCGCCGGAGTCGAGTTTTTCGCCGGCGGCAACGGCGGGGCTCCGGGGACGCTTGTGGACGGCCTGGTGGCTCTCGGGCTGTGGTTTTTGGGGCAAAAGAGAGAGGGTGGAGAGGGCTATTTGAAGGAGCAAGCGGAGGAGGGAATCACGGCCTTAATCGCCGGGATTTAAGAGAGGAAACGGCGGGCTGTTTTCGGGCTTGAATTCCGGCTGGAGCTTGAAGACGATGACGTCACGATGACGTCATAAATTTTCTTTTTCTTTTCTGATTTTTCTTTTAATTCATATCTTTTGATTTAAGTGTCCAAATGAAGTCAAATAAATTTCTAAGAATTTGTAAAAACAATATCTTTGTGTCAAACCAGTTGTGGGCATGTTTTGAACAATTTTCAAAATTAATAATTTTAAAATATTGATTAAATACAAATTTGATACTTAATATCAATTTTGAAATTATAATTCAATTAAATTTTCTTTTGGTTAAATAAAATTTGTAAAATACCCATATTCAATATGTTTGCATTTAGATTATTAAACTTATTTTGCTGAAATCATTCACATTTATTTTGGGATAAAAGTAGTATAGAATATAAATATTTTTAGAGTAATATGAAATATAATGGATTTTTAATTTAAACCTTTTGTGATTTAATTAGATGATGAATGATGAGATGCATGTATGCATGAATGAAATGCTTAAATTTTCTTTTCAAAGCAAAAATACATAAATGTTTTCAAAAGTTTTAAATTTTAGTGATTTTTAACATTCCAAAATATAGGGATGTTACATGGGCCCTCAAAGCCGGGTTGTCGTCCGGATGAGACAATACACTGCTGAGGACCAGCAGCCAGAAGATTACGGCGGGTCTCCTGACGTGGCGGTGTGGCGTCCCGAGGAAAGACCAAGAGGTCTAGTGGAGCACACGGTGCCGAGGAGAACAAACCTACCGGGAGGCCGCGATACTAGGGTGGTCGTAGTGGAAAGCTTTGATCGTGTTATCCGGACCCCCGCATGCTGTCGTATGACGGGCCGTGGAAGACACGGCGGAACGACCGATAGATGTGGGTAAAGTGTGCAACCTCTGCAGAGTGTAAATCTATTCGAATAGCCGTGTCCGCGGTTATGGACGGTTGGAAAGTCCACACTGGGCGTCTTGGAGAAAGAAGTGGTTTTGAAGAAAAGTGTTTTCGGTGAAACAAGGAGGTACCTGGGAGGTACGGAATTTGGGTGAGGGTGGTCGATCTCGGGGAGACTACCAGTCCGACCCCAAGTCAGAAAAAGGCTTACCCCTATCCTAGTTTTTGGGTAAAATTTTACAAAATAATGTTTTGAGCTAAATGTTTTCTTCAACAAAGATATAGAGATGTCGTAATCTCTATGTCTAAAATCATGGTATTCGAAAATGAGCCCTATAGTTCTATATAGGAGCCATCCTAGTTTTCGAAAATGCTTTATCTACATATCCATGAAAAACTGTAAACCTAGAGGTGGTCTTGCGAGTATGTAATTGTACTCATATGGCTTTGTCCCTAGATATTCAAATGTCCAGATTACAATGATGAGGCCTACGTCGAGGAGGAGGTGTATGACGACGATTTCGCCACTTAGTTGTCACCCGTCAACTGCACTTGTGGGATCAGCGCTCGGAGATGTCAAGGTACGACGCAATCCACGAGCTTCCGCTATCTTAGTTTAATTCTGTCTTACATGACGAGGTTTGTTGACTTGGACGCATGACCATCTATGTGTTGTAAGACTTTTATTCGTACGAATTGAATGATGTAACTCTTTGATACCAATGTTTGTTATGTGATTGTGATGCACTGATCATCGGGATCGTGATCTTTTACATAACGTGGACATCTCGGACTTGTTTTCGAGGGGTCCTTACAGGATCTCCGGTGGACCTGCGAGGAAACGAGGATGTCTAAGAGGTAGGCCATGGAGATGGGAGCAAGCTGGAGCAAACAGAGGGAGAATTGAGGGAGGGAGTACATGGCATTCGTGCTCGAAGAAAATCGAGACCGAGCGGCGGTCTCCACACGATTCTGAGCTGTAGAAGGAGAGAGGCTTCAGAGCGTCGCACGGGGTGTGAGAGGGGAGGGAGGGGGAGTGAATGGACGAGGTTAGAGGGGATGAGGAAGTCTAGGTTGCTTTAACTAAGGAGAGTGGCCGGCTTCAAGGTTTTTGGGCAGAGAGAGAGAGAGAGAGAGAGAGATGGCTCGAGCCAGAGATTGAGGAAGAGGTCGGTGGAGGAGCGTCTGTCCGAGCCAAAGATGGCTTTGTACGCAAACCAATGGTTGTGAGCAAGTGGATGGAGGTGAGTAAAGCAAGAGGTCTCCTCTACCCACCAACTGCTCGACAAAATGTCCAAATGAAAAGGACAAAAGAGAAACGGTGCTAGGGCTTTGGCCTAGGTCGTGGGTAAGGTTGCTACAGGGGGTGGGGTTACAATGCACACCAAATACCAGAGTATGGGGTGAGAGTGGTGTGAGTTCTGTATATAAAAGATTTTATTGCAGATTTGATTAGCCCACTTTGCTAACATGGATTAGTCAAACCCTTTACTAAGAAATTATGAAACAAGTGGGGTTTGTTAGAGGACATATGGGTTTAAGATTTTATTTAAAAGTTTAGGTCAAAGGGGCTCAATGACAATTAGATACAAAAACTACAAGTTGCTATCTAGTAACATTACATAAGGTCACCTTATAAAGTTGCACACAAAACCAGCAAGAAATAGTGATCAAACATTTTTCTAAAATACAAAGAATGAGAAAGGTGGATAGTAGGGATGATGAGGGTCACGTTAGGTGAGTTGCATTTCCAAATTGAAAAAAAGAACCACAAATGGTAAGGCCCTAGAAATGCTAAAAGTTAACAGGTGTTAAGATAGCTTTTCATCATTATAAAATTTACTTGCAAGAATATTTTTAACCAACCATCTTAATAAGAGGGAAACAAGTTACAAGCATGCAAAACCATCAAACAAATCTATATTTCTCCAATTCAACAATAAACATTCACTTAATACAAACATAGCCACATGTCACTCAAAGGAATACACACTCAAGGCAACCAATTTAAGCACCTATCAAATAGATCAAACTCACAAACAAATGGATAAATAATCCCACTTTTAAGATGAAGCAATTATATTTGTGAAGTGGTGATCAATACGGGCATGAAAAGTTATGAGGATCAGTGGGTAAATCCACCCTTGGAAATCTTTTCAACGGAGGTTTTAATTAAGAGGTTTTAAATAAGGGTTGCTAACACAACAAACATATTAAATAAAAAAATATATTAAGACTTATTATATTATCCTATATAGTTTTGCAATCATGAAGCTTTTGGAAATACTTTGATTTTATCAAAAAAAGTCCTTCGGGTAGTTGCTAAATCAAAAACATCATGATTAAAAGAGTTTTGTTGAAAAGAAGATTGGAGAAGACACATAGACTATTTTGCTTGACAAAACATGGATCACAAGGGTCATGTTTAAAACTTGGTTAGTTTTTAATGGGTTGTTATATAGAGGTCAAGAACACCATCAAAATTTCACAACAAGATAAACAGAGCAAACGTGAGTAAACCACATCTATTAACAAGACATTCAAAAGTTTTTGTTGGACCAGAATTTTGGATCTTTTAAAATTAAGTTTTTGTTGCTTCCAAAATTTGGGACGTTACATACTTGCCATTTCATCCATCTTGATTCTTACTAGGCTTTTATCCTTGTTGGGTTTTGGTGCTTGTTGAGATCTTCACGACAAGCCCATGTTCACCGAAAACAAATTTTAATATGGAAAACTTGTTGCGTTTTCTTTATTTGGTTCTAGATCCTAGATCCCGATGATATTTCTCTTTGAAGACAAGCATTTTCTATTTGGTTATTCCTTGACCATATTTTCATTTGGTATCTTGTCTTTTTGGATATCTTTAATCATGTGTTGATTTGCGTATTTGATATAATTTGGACAAATTCTTCAAGTGTCACACTATTGTGTGCTCTCTTGTTTTAATTGGTGTTTTATCCAAATTGTATCTCTTTTGGTTATTGAAAGTCTTGTGCATGCATATTCACTATATGTATTTCTTTGGCATGCTTACTATCGTTATCGAATATATAGGATAAACTCCATCAAATCCTATATGGCTGAGATGTGCATGAAATTCGATTTCACATTAATATGCACATATTTATGTGGAGTTTGTCCTATGTACTTTAGTGGCTCTAACTACTTTGGACCCAATGAGTTTGGGTACCATGTTGTACTTGAATTTGTTTTGGGTACATTGGAGAGGCATTGCAAACTTGTCTCATTTACAAGGAAGGTGGTGTCACCATGTGCTAATTGGAGCCAAGTTTGGATGATTGTTGTCACCATGTGCTAATTGGAGCCAAGTTTGGATGATCGTTAACTCTTATGTTCTACATCACCAATGCTATCTTGGTAACAAGTATCTACGTCATGCAATCATTTCTAGCTTTCAACAATGTTTAAGTTGTGTCTTGGCATGAATATCTTTTTGTTGCAATTAGTTTGGTTCTTCCAAAACGTCTTTATTGCAAATGTGAGTAACCCGGGATGATTACATATAAGGGGAATATATATTTATTTCAATGATTCATCGATCCCAATTATGTCAACCTAGTACTTTCTACTTAAAGTCTCTCATGTGCAACATTGATGAATTTTCAAAATCATTTGCTTTTTGTGATACTTGTTATGTTACTCGGAGCATCCATTTGTTAACCTTTATCCCTTGTCGATAGTTTTTTATGCTATGATGAGTATGTGTTGGAAGTTCATTTATATTACATTAAGATATAATTCAGCTTTGTGCTATATTTGTTTTAAGCAAAGATCTTTTTGGTATATTTATGACTTCCTCTTAGATATCATTTTTTTACCCTTGTGTCTATCATGTGTGTACATGTTTATTTGTAGACCCATATCTTAGTGATTCGTGTCTACTTAGAAACTTATACACATCATAATAATACATCTTTAATTGATATTCCAATTCTTTAGTTACCACCTCTTATTGCTTTTGACTCTCTGGTGGTTTCTAAAAGGCACAAGCTTTATTTTTCATGTGTTATACTTGGTGCATTTTACTAAGCTTGTGGAGATTTTGTCATATCTCTTTTGAAAGATTATGTTTTTGCTTTGGCTCATCCTTGTATTAGTCTCCTAAATGTCGTTGTACCTCACACTCATCATTGCATTTACCGCTCCTTGCTCTTGTTGCAAAACATTTTATTAGGTGAAAGTTGTTTTTCCTCTTTTATCATTTACATTCTCTTGTATGAGCTTGTGTTCGAATTTTTCTAGGAGGGAGTGAGGATTCCATGTTGTGTACAATATATTGAAATAGAAATCCTATTTGTGCACGTACCTTGGAGAGTTTCCTCTTGATATTTAGAACACTTTTCGGATCTTTTTGATTTCTTAGTTCGTTCGTTGAGATATCTTTCCATTTGATATTCGTTTGCAATCTTTGGATCCCGTATATAGTTTGATCTCCCTCCATCTATTCGTCATTGGATATGTGCATTTGATTTCACTCATACTATGAGAAATGCACACATTATGGGGAGCTCTCACTATATTTCCTTCTAAGTTTTTCTTCCCATTTCGTTAATCGATGCCAATGGGGTACAAATTTAGAGGGTTTAAGGGAATATGAGTTTGTTCTCTTGCATCCATGCTCTTTGTGTTTCATGGTTTCTTAAATTCATTATATAAACCCTTGTAAAAGGGATTGTCATCAATTATCAAAATGGGGGAGATTGAAAGTGCACGGTTACCCCATGCGTGGTTTTGGTAATTAATGACAATGCTTATGGACTAATGTTTACATTGAGATATTCTAATAGATCTTGTCCTTGGGAAATTATAGGAGTTGATGTGTTGGACTCTTCAAGATGACATAATGACCAATGTTATATTCAAGGGTTTATATGAAGAATGGTCATGTCCAGAGTTGAGCTCATTGCAAGTATGGCTTGGAATAGAAGATTGAGTGAACAATCATGTTTACTCCCCAAGCCATCATACATATCAAGAGAAGAAGATGAAGTGCAAATTCAATATGATGCATCTCGGAAGATATCTTTTGATTGAAGCTTGCGAAGGAGACATGAAGACGGAGATTAGCGAGGCCCTCCCATAATGGAGTATGGGGGAGCATTTGGAGAAGTATTCATCAAGCATGTGCTAGCAAGCACAATCAAGAAAGCATTTGGAGAAGTCTTCATCAAGCATGTGCTAGCAAGCACAATCAAGAAAGGTGTTTCAACTTGATAGAGTCAAGATCATCATCATCCAGCTCAAGTGGAATTCTTAAGGAAAAGGTATGATCTTGATAGGTTTTCTATTTTACCGGTCTCATCGTGTTAGTGGGAGACCGGGTTTTAGGATAGACGACGTACTATGAAGAGGGGCTCCCAAGTGAGTAACTTGATCGCATCTTTGTGGAGAGCTCAAACCTTTGCATACTTTCCATTTCATCTTCTTACTAGGTTTTTCTCCTTGTTGGGTTTTGGTGCTTGTTGAGATCTTCACGGCAAGCCCAAGTTCACCGAAAACAAATTTCATATGGAAAACTTGTATGGAAAACTTGTTGCGTTTTCGGTTTTGGAGATTTGCCAATAATTCCTTTTTAGAGAGGTTTTACCTCTCACCATTTGGTGTAATATTTATTTTTTTGACTATGATTTTTATCAGCATGATCTTGTAAAGCTCTTCGTTGTGATTCCAACGAGCCCGAGAACATCGAAAACGGAGTACGGATGCTCAATATATCTTCGTTTTCGTAATCGGTTTTGCTGCAGTTTTTACCTAGGTCGGAAAAATAGTTTTTACCTAGGTGAACCAAGCTTTTGTGGTGCGGTTCATCGGAGAAGAAGGTGAAACCTTTGTGGCTGTTGAACCGTTGTGTCGGTTCGCACCTCTCCAATGAGATGTACTCCCTTAACAAGGAGGAACTCGGGACTTGGTTATTTCTCCGCGTGTCTCGGTTATTTCTATACCCGAGCTTTTTAATTATGCATTTCACATTGTGATAGCCTTTGTGCTTGAAGTATTATATAGCTACCTCCTTGTTGTTTGTCTTGCTTAGCATAAATTGTTGGTGCACATAGGTGAGCCAAGTTTATTCAGGTTGTCGGCTTGTTAATTTAAACACATAGTTTTATTACTCAATTATCAAGACTAAACCGGAAAACATTTAAACCGCCTATTCACCCCCCCCCCCCTCGTCTAGGTGACATCAATGTCCTTTCACTATGTCACATAATACGACAATGTGCGCTGGTTTCACATTTTTCGATTTTTTGGATCATTTATACCCATTTGAATGTTTGGTCAAACCCATTTTAAACGTCTCCAAAAAAAGTTTGAAATATGAAAAATAAAATGCACATCCTTCTTAGTAACAATGAAATGAAGCTATTGTGATTTTTGTGATTTATTTTGATTTTATCTAATCTGAAACCCTGTCTCACTTTACGAACTCTATAACTCTTTTTACGTGATAACTCATTTGTGCGAACCATTTTTCACGAAAATGACCAAACCCAAGTTTATATTTGTTTCTCATAACTATGTCACATAATACGACAATGTGCGCTGATTTCAAATTTTTTCAATTTTTTTGAATCATTTATGCCATTTGAATGTTTGGTCAAACCCATTTTGAACGATTCCAAAAGAGGTTTGAAATATGAAAATGAAAAACGAAGTGCACATCGTTCTTAGTAAGAATGATACGAAGCTTTAAGATTTTTGTGATTTATTTTGATTTTATCGGATCTGAAACCTTCTCTCATTCTCATACGAACTCTATAACTCTTTGTACCTAATAACTCATTTGTGCGAACCATTTATCATGAAAATGACCGAAGCCAGTTTTATATTTTTTTTCATAACTATCTCTACTATATAATATGGCTTAAGGTGTCCGGTACGTCCTGACGTTTTACGCTTTAGCACCCCAGGTTCAGTGAAATAAACCCGCACTCGAACTAATTTGTCCGAAACGTTTTATTCCACCGACCGAAACTGTGAGTCATCGTTCATTCTATTTCCCTCCCACAGCCCCGTTCTCTCCATCCCTCTCCTCCCCTCAACCACCATCACCGTCGCACTACCGCCTCCCTCTAGATCAGCCCCCCACCGACGAGCCTGACTCCACGCCACGCATCGCCTCCCCGCTCCCCAGTCCCTGAGCGCCGTGAGGTTCCCATCTCCCCTGCCGCCTCCTCGCCGGCCTCCGCCAGGGACCCGTGAGCGTAAGCTCCGCCCCACCGCCGGCCGGCCGGCTGGCCGTCGCCTTGGTGCCGGATGGCGCCCTCCGTTCCCCATCGTCTCGACCACCGTGGCTGCCCACGGTCGGCTTGGAGCTCCCGCCGCCCCCAAAGACCTTCCGTCGTTGCGCACCTGACGACCTTCCGCCGTATTGAGGCCCCTACGAGCCGCCGGAATAGGCGCTCCTAGCGCCACCATATCCTGGTTCCCCGTGCGTCTGCCCTCAGCATGTGTGCGCAGGTGCTCCATGAGACCTCGCAGTGCGCTGGAACAGCAGTGCTGCAGCTCATCCGGAACAGGGCTCGCTGTTGTTTTGCAAGAGTACTAGCAGCACGGCTCAAACGAGCATCATTGTTCCTAAATTTATTGCAAGTGGTATCTGATTATTTTGCAAAGCTAGCTAACTGGTGGTTTGTCAGAGTAGTACACACGCCCTTGTGTCATCCATCCCACACAGCATATATTGTATTGTTTCTCTGACGGGCAGTACAATTGTGTGTTACATGGAAGTATAGTCGGGCCAGCACGGCGGTACAATCTATTTTCATCTTGTTCTACAAGGGTAGTACAAACGATTGGTTGATTTCAGATGAGCAACGACATCAGATTCAGTTATGACCCTGTAGGAAGACAAAAAGGCAATATGCATATTATGACAATTCCCAGTATGCATATTTTGCGGTAAAAATTGATGCCCTCGAACATGTTTGATGTTATGCCTATAACATTATTTAAAAAAAAACTTTAAACTGAAGCCATGTGATTTTTTCATGAAATTTAGGAATCTGATTTTGTTTATGGGTGATTGAGGTCTTCGTCATTTACACATGTACAATTTTTAATATAAAGAGGAAAGTTTAGACATAATGATGTCTGCATACACATATACAAGACCGTGACCTTAGTCTTATCATATTTGGATGAACTTAGAGAGTTATTATATGTGAAAATAAATAGTTAAGTTGTTTATTCGCCCGTAGCAACGCAAGGGTATTTTGCTAGTTTCACATAATACGATGATGCGCGTTGGTTTCACATTTTGTTCGATTTTTTGACCCATTTATGCTCATTTGAACTTGATTTTGACGTCTCACTTCAAAAATTGTGTTTTCCCAAAAAAAGTCCCTAATAAACTTGATTTTTTTGTAACTATGTGTTATAAACGGACGAACTACGTTGAATTTTTATTTTTTCGATTTTTTAAAATTAAGTCATGGTCGGTCAAACCCTAATAACCCTAGCGTCGAACTTCCGCCGTCGGATCGTACCCTAGCTTTAATGCAACGTACCTGCACTTAAAATATGACAAGTACCTGTGTATAGTGCAAATCACTGGATCGATTCGTTTGCACACAGTTTACGATGTAATATCACAACAAAGTATCAAATTTATTACATCGATGATCCAGACTTAAAAATATTCATTACAATTTGCATAGCATAAGGCTAGCATTGGAAAGAATACACAGCAGAAATACAATAGCAGTAAGTCTCCATCTTCATGTTGCAACAAGCGAAAACATGTTGGTTGCAGACTCGAAATCACTTAACGAAAACCTCACTCGTCATCTGAATAACCTGTAACAAAATAAAATTTTGTAACAGAGTGGGTCAGATTCCATTAAAAATGGAGTCTGGCAAGTGACACTATGGTGGACACTTAATGGAATAACTCTATAGCCTATATGCATATTTTGCTGGTGGAGTTCAAGGCTAATTTGCATAAAGCCAATTTTTCCTACTCTTTTGAAAACACTTTTCTTGAAATCAAGACGAGTATGACATGAAAACCATAATCTCATCTTCCCTTGTTCACCCATCAAATTTTAACTTAGAAGTTGGAATGATAGAATCCTCCGTTAACGTCCTTGATCAGCTGCTCAAAATTGTCCGTAACCGGGGACATGGCTAAGTTCTTAGTTTTACACTCTGCAGAGGTTGTTCACTTTCACCATTAGACCCAACAAACCCAAACTATCCTGAAGCACACAATTTGTGCTAAGGAAAAGGAGAGAATTGAGACGAGACTTTTCAGAAGCATCTTCCCACCCCATAACGGCCTGACGCGCGCCACCTACAAAACCTCTACCACCACCTGTCAGGCCGGGGCGAGTCCACGCAACTTAATCCATCTAGACAGAGCCCATTGACTAATGGTTGCACTAGAAGAAATCTTCACTTGGAGTTTCTGCAGATCCTTTTGTTCCCTGGGTGGCCATCCACAAGTGACCATCTCTTAGAGGTCACCCCTAAGAGACAACACTCAACATAAACCATTCAAAACCAATTCCACCCAGGAGTTTCATTCTTAACTTAGTAGAAATTAACTTTTCATAAAACAACTTTTGCAAAGCATAAATATTTCTGCCAAGTTATCAATGGGATTCTAGACACAACTAGTGTAAGGGATATAGTAGTTTTAGCATAGCAATACTATCCAACACATGCATATAAGAAATACACTAAGTAATGCATAAAAAATACTTAGGAAGTTATGAGGGTGTGCCACTTGCCTTGGCAACAAGGAGAGCAGGAGTATCAGTTGCATAAGCCTTCGTTTCTCTCCGAAATTTCTAACAAGTCAAACAAGACACAAATAAACATACAAGCATAAATGCAACACTTAGAAAAATATGACATGCATGATATGAAAAATATTCTTAAGCACTAGAGATGCACGTCATGCCATGAAATTATTCTAAGTTAATGCAGGGCAAGTGTCATAGTCAAAATTACTTAGGACCAAGGTCATAGGTTGGTCAAAATAACTTGGCTATAAATCAACTTGAATAAGTTGTAATGCTGCTGCAAGTCTTCACATGCTTGGTCTTGAAATCTTCAACTCCTTTGTAGTTTCCTTCATCTTTAATTAGCACTCTAAGGACTTGGTCAAAATCACTAAGGACTTGGTTTATGTCCAAAGTGGAAGAAGAATAGAAAGGCGGAAAAAGATAAAGAAAATATATAATTTTCTTCTAGGCTTCCTCGTAACTTTCTCCTTGGTGTGATGTATTCATTGAACTTTTGTAGACTTTGGTTTTTCACACTTGACGATACTTCAGAATTGTCTTGGATATAACTCAGCCACCATGAAGTCTAAGAGAAAGATAAGAAGAGAGAAAGACTTAGAGGAATAAAGGGGGATGGTCTTCTTGCAGTTCCTCTTCATTTTCTTCTAAGTGTTTTTGCTTCTTGGAGATGCCTTCGGAGTTTTGTTTTTCTTGGCTAAGTGTCAAGTGTCTAAGTGCATAGGACATTACCACAACCTAGGTTGAAAATAATCCTAACTTAGAGAAAATAAGGAAGAAGTTTTCCTATAAGGAGTATAACTATACAATAGATATGCCATGCATGCAATGCAATTTATTTCTAAGGAAACCACTTAACAGAAGAAAACATTTAAGTTTTCTAGATGCTAAAATTTTCTAAGGAAAGGATTTAGCATCTTTAAGATGTTGAAATTTTTCTAAGGAAGAGCTTTGTCGAAAAACAATTATCAAATATTTTCTAAGGAAAAATTTACTTTGTTTACAGAGGCAAAATATTTCTAAGTAGTTTTCATACCAAAGTGGTCATAATATGACTAAGTACTTTATAATTCGAATAGATGATGAAAATAATTTTTAATAAATTTTTAATCAATTTGAATCATTAAAATGACACTTAAAAGTATTTAATCAATATTAATTATAAAATCATAGAAAATTATTCTACAAAAATTACTAGAAAAATACTACTGCCAATACTTAGACATACAAATTTATAGAAAAAGAGTTTGATCAAAAATCAATTTTAAAATTGAAGTTATGATCAAAATACTAAGAAAGCCACTTTTGAAAATAAACACAAATAATTCGGCAAAATATAAAATTAACTATGCCAAAAGTTTCTACGTGTCATAAGCTTTCCAAAAATATTTTATTTGTAAAATTTGACCAAACCAATAAAAAGTAGTGATAGATCTAAAATCTAGAGTTTTCCTGCAAAACTGCCGGTCTTCGGTTGACTGTTGACTCTGACCGCTCACGTGGGAATTGACTCGCTGACATGGCAGGCTGACTGGGATTTGTATGAATTTGACCAAAAATAAAGTTTCTCGGATCGAAAAACAATCTTAACAAAAATTGTAGAGAATTACGTGCTCTTTCTAATTATCACAATTATAACATAATTGGATGAATAGATTGGTCACAAATCTCAAAATACCTTTCTGGTCCGAAACTTGAAACGTGAATATCTCTCAGCTCGCTGAACCAAATAATATGAATCTTGGGGCAAAAGAAAGGTTTTGATCAGGGGAACAACTTTCGTATTATTATCCCAAAGTTTTGAGATGGTTTGATTACTCGAACAACATCAAACACGATATGTATTATACAGAAATTACGTACGTTAAAATAAAAGGTTGTCAACAGGAAAGTTGTAGATATAGACTAGATCTACCTTTTTTACCGGAGGAATTTCGATTTGGCGCAACGAGCGCGAAGAGATCTGAGAAATACGACTTCAGATCTGATGGATGACGATTCGAAATTTTTCCTCCACGCTTGATAAAAGAGTTGAGCCTTATTGGGATGGAAAGGTATCGACGAGATCTACAACAATGATTAAGACTCCGTCACGATTGGAGATGGTTTTGTTCGTCAAACGAACGAAATACTATTTTGCTGATTAAGGTTTCGGTGGAACGAAAAGAGTAAAAGAGATGCCGGCGGCTACAAGGGTTTATATAGGCGGAGGGGTCGTGGAATAGATAGGGCTCGGAGTTATGAACGCGTAGGATCAAGCGGATCCGGATTTGGAGTTATATTTCTCGAGATAAACGTGTTTAAATGAAAAGTGGTTGGAAAAAGGAATTTTTAGAATTCGAATCATGTACGAGTTGTGTTCGACTCGGCTGGGCCCAATTCGTTTTTTTTTCTTATTTCTTATTTCTTTCATATCTTTTGTTTTAAAACTCCATATTAAGTGAAATTAATTTCTAAAAATTTCTAAAGTTCATATCTTTATTGTAAAACATTTATGGACATGTTTTGACCACTTTTTTAAAATATTAATTTTGAATATTTGATTTAATGCAAATTTGACACTTTTGTCAAATTTGAAAAAATAAATTTAATCAATTTATTTATGGCTAAATAAAATTTGGTATCACAATTGTGAACATATGAAAATAATTATTTCTAATAATTACAATCAAAATATTAAAGAAAAAATAAGATAAATAACATAATCATTATTTTATTTTTAATATTTTCTCAAATAGATTTTCAAGTGGAAATAATATTTGAACCATTGTAATTTCAAATATAAATAATGCAACAAAATGATGAATGCATGCATGAATTTTGTTTTCAAATCGACATACACATAGATTTCAAAAAGTTTTTAATTTTTCTGATTTTTCAGAAGTTGAAAAATCCTACGATGTTACATTTAACCTCCACCCGTCCGATCAGGTTTCGAGGGGGGCGATCCACGCGACGCTGGTTCCGCATCATGATTGGCTGATCCGTAAAAACGATCTATCTCAACCGTTATAATTAGATCCGGCGGCCCGGAATGACGCGCTGCATGGAACGAGCGTACGCAAATCTGACTTCGTGTGCTTCGTAGCACAACAACTATTTTCGACGCAGCAACCCTTTGCATGCTGGTATGTAGCCTATCGTACGTCGCATCACGGCTATATCCCGCTGACAAGTGGACTAGGGCTTTACCCGCTGACTAGTGGACCACGACGTACTCAATGAGGATTTTGTCTCGTCCACCCCCATTTGTCTCACTGACACAAAATGTGGATTTTGGCACACCAATTTATAAATGAGATTGAAGTCGCTGAAAAATATGTTTAAAATGAGTTAGAAAGGTAGAGTAAATGTTCCTATTTTTTAGCAAAATAGTGGACTCGCTGAAAAAAGTTTTTCAAATTAAAGTAAATCCATCGGTCATCGTTGAACTTATCGTCGTTACCCACCTTTATCCATGTACTTAGGAATACGCTACTTACGGTCACTGATCATTACGCGTCCGTGGCTCATCGGCGGTCGCTGGAAGGTTTATTGGGCCGTATTTGCTGACGTGGCATTGCTCGTTGACCAGTCTCTGAAAATATTTTCAAATAATAAAATAGAAAGGGCTAAATTGCAGAGCTTACAAAACTGATGAGGTCTCAATCTCCTCCCGCGGACGCCCATCGGAACTCGATGGACCGTACGAGATAGCTGGTTCCGATATGAAACTTGCCCCGCCAGTTCAAGCCCAAGCGCAGCTCACTGACCCCTGCTACCTGCTGCTGCTCGCAAGCTTGCATGATGGTTGATGCCAACAACACAAGACAAGAACGAGTACGGTGACATAAACGAGCACAACGGGGGTCCTGGTTAGTAATCCATGGAGTACATGGAGCTCGACGGGTCGTCTTGTACATAACACCGCTCTCTCGTACATAACGCTATACGAGTCCAGCGTCGGAAAGTACGGCTGTTGCTGTAGGAGACGGTGCATGATGGAGCGCCGCCGCTGTGCTACCGTCGGACGAGAGCAGGCTGAGGCGCATAGCACCCACAACACGTTGCCCATTAAAGTGGCAAAGTCCAGCATCCAAGCGGCGAAGGAAGAGGACACGTCGAACAAGACTGGCATATACACTTCTGAAAGTTGTCGCCGACCGGCTCGGCCTGGACACCGACGTGATGCACCGTGAGGCGAAAGTTGGAGGGGTCTGTGCTGATCTGCGTGGTGGAACGCGGAAGCCGCTTCCCAGCGCGCCTTGTTGCCGCAGCAAAAGTGCAGAACCCAGTCCCTCAGGCCGCCAGTGCACCCGGTGCCAGCAGCGCCACGACCCACCACATGCGCTCTTCGTGTACTTTGGGTGGAACTAGGCTCCTCGGACGGGCTCAAAGTTGCTAGGTGACGCTCCAACTCAAACGCCTGCAGGTACAGCAGCCACATTGCCTTGGCCATGTCAAGGAACTCGCCGTAGAACGTCGTCCGCAGCTGTACGTCGGTGCTGGAGGTAGTCCGAGACTCGCGGCCCACAACCAGGACGGACTCCTCCGGGAGCAGGGAGGAGTGATGCTAACCTTGTCGTGGCGTACCGGCCGAATGCGCAGGCCAGAAGGGAAAATATAAGTAAAGAGAGGTGGAAGGTGTGTGTAACACTGATCAGTAGGGGTGTAAACGGATAGAATAATTTCCGCACCATATCCGATTCTAAAACCGTTTTCAACAATCCATATCCGGTTTTAAGAAATATGACGGATAAGGATATCCGATTCTGAACTTGACACCCGGATATGGTATAGGATATGGTATGAAAAATAGACTAAAATATGTATTATCCAAAATTTAAATTGGACTATCCGATAGTTTGAATCCGAATAATCCAATTTCTACCGAAATGTCTAGTCTAATATAGCATAATGCGTAGCTAGTAAGTTGTCAAGTTCGTTAGTCGAACAACATCTCAATTAAATAGTCATTGTAAATACTATGAATTACAAGTTTGTTCGTTATTAGGTTATCGAATAATTATTTTTTTATGTATGGTTTGACAATTTACTAGTACATGTACCAATCCGTTTAATTTTGTTACCGCTCCAAATCCGCTCCGTTTTTACCTCCGAATCCTCCATCACGGATATCCGCATCCGATATTTATCTGATCTGTTCCAAATCCGATAAAAAATTACGGTAAAGGATATGATAAAGGTAAAATCCGATCTGATCCATTTACACCCGTACTGATCAATGGTCCCACCAGCCAGACTGAATTTGAATAGAAAAGCATAATTGGAAGTTGGCCTTTTTACAAAAATATCACCGAAGACCAGTCAACCATTGCCACGTTTAGCAAAATATGGTGCTATACATGCTCTAGTGAAACCATCGATGATATACGCGTGCGTATTGAGTGACCGTAATTAACGTATTCCTAAGTACGTGGTTCAAAGTGAGTAATGGACTCAAGTTCGGTGATGTCTAATGGATTTTACTCTTCAAATTAGCTCTAAATAAATGTTAAACGGCCCCTTTTCTAAGTAAAATGATGGACTCGTAGAAAAATGTCTTACAAATGAGTTCCAAAGGTAGGTAAACGGTCCCATTTGTAAGCACAAGACCATGCCAAATTTCATGGTAGTAGTACAAAATGGACTTGCCAAATTATAAAATAGATCAACAACTAATAACTAAATTGACACTTGGCCTTGACAAATTATAAATAGATCAACAACTAATAACTAAATTGACACTTGCCCTTAATAAAGCAACTGATAACTAGAATGGACTACCACTCGTCTTCATCATCGGAAACCTCTGCCGACTCGGCCTTGCCCTTGCCGCTGGCATTGCTGTTCGACGACAACCACGGCGTCCACATGTCCTTCTTCTTCCCCTTGCTCTCCGAGTAGATCTTGAGCCGTTGCTGCTCGGCGGCGGAATGCTTGACCAGCTCCAAGGCATTATGGTCGGCCATGGCCCAGGCCAAAACCGGGTCCAGGACCTCCATCGCCTCCTCCTTCCATGCCATGGTCCAGTCCATACCCTGGTCATACTCGTCGGCCTCGTTGGACAGATCGATGAAGGGAATGGGATCGGGAGCAATGACCCTACCCTGCGCCTACCCTTTTGAGACTCCCCGTCCCATGCCGCTTCCCTTGCTCGCTTCCTGCTCGAACTTGGAGGAGCACGCACACGCCCATGCCCACCCCCTATGCCCCTTCTCTTGCTCGCCTCAAGAAACTAAGGATAGGGGACGTGGCGGCCACGGCGGCGGCGGTTCGAGCCGGGTGTGGAGTTGCCATCACCACGAGCCATGCGGAGATAAGGGACTAGGCGAAGGTGTGTAGGAGAGTAAGAAATGATTTGTGAGCGCAATGGGAAAGGAGATGGCTCCTTTTAAAGCCATCTGCGGTCTGGACGGTGTCGTGGTCTAGACGACAGTAATGGCGACCGGGAATTGATTCGGCTCCAGACTCCTTAGCTTGCAGCAGGATAGAGTAGGCAAGAGAGACGCGAGGACGGCGGAGTAGATGCGCGCCTATGCCGGCAGTGTGGGTGGTGAGGCAGCTTTTTGCCGGTAAGGGGGCATGCCATTGAAGGCACGCGACGGCGAGCACATGCATGGACGCGCTCGTACGGCTGCATGCAAACACTCCGTCGCCGCTGGCATCACTGGTAAGTTTAAGTGGGACGGGGTGCATGCACTTCGTTGGGACCACAAGTCGGAATAACGAGATCGAGTCCTAATTGTCAACGCACGGTCAAGACCGCCACACCGCAGCCTAGCGCAGTCAGAGTTAGCGATCAAGACGGCAAACGACCGCTATAAGCATTTGTGAGAGTTGCGGCTAAGAAAGTGGGGAAAAGTGAGCAAGAGTTTCGACCGAGGGGAAAATTGAGTAGTACTAAGGAACGAGGGGCACAAAATTAAATATCCCAAAAAATAAGAGTTGAAAACCAAAGGGAGCATCAAGAGGCAAATATCAAACACTTTTAAGTCTAACCCACTTCCTATGCAAAGGAATCTTGTAAAGAAACAAGTCATGAAAGCACAAAGCAACAAACATAAGAAAACAAAACAAGGCAACTTCAAAAATTTCAACATAAAAGTGGTGTTTTAGTACCATGAAAACTTATACAACCATATTATCCTCTCTCATAGTAGTTGCAAGTAGTAGAAATAAATTCAACCATATAACCACAAGAATCTTTCAACTTAGATAATATAGGCACATAAAGAGAATCATTAAATTTATTTTGGAATTCATTAGCATGCTTCCCTCTTTCAAAATAATTATTAAGATCAATATAAAGTTTAAAATCATGGTTGCAACAAAGATTTGGAACTAGAGACAATTGCAAACCACATAAGTATTTCTCAACGTAAGAAAATTTCTCCTCCATGGTGTAATTAGGAGAATTCAAGAACAAAGTAGGACTCTCATGAGTAAGAGTACCATCACAAGAAGCAACTATATCATTTTTATCCTCACATAAATAAGTAATAACTTCTAAACATAGAGGATTAGATGGTGTTCAAAGAATTCATGCTAATAACATCGCTACGAGAATGCAAATAAGTTCCATAGGTTTTTTAATTTTGTCTTCAAACACTTTATGTCCGAGATCAAGATAAATATTATAAAGCTCACTAATATATTTCTTGTTTTCCATTAAGCCTAACTAGTGAAAATAAAAACGAGAAACAAAAAGTAATAACTGCAGAATCTAAAGTAGATACGTTCCAACGCTAATTACCTCCCCGACAACGGCGCCGAAAAATAGCTTCATGTATATGCACGCTTCTATTCTCGTAGACAGTGTTGGACCTCCAAGAGTAGAGGTTTGTAGAACAGCAGCAAGTTTCGCTTAAGTGAATAACCCAAGGTTTATCGAACTCAGGGAGGTAGAGTTTAAAGATATCCCTCTCAAGAAACCTTGCAATCAAGATACACGAAGTCTCTTGTGTCCCCAATACACCCAATACACTTGTCAGAAATATAGGTGCACTAGTTTGGCGAAGAGATAGTGAAATACAAGTAATATGGATGATTATAAGTAGCAATTGCAATCATCATACTTTCACTAGTGGACACTCTCAACAATGACATCAAAGATGAATAATAAATACTACTCTCACACACTTTCTTGTTGGATGATAAACATCATTCACTGTGTAGGGAACAAGAGCACCCCAAAGTCAGAGTAAACTAACACCACAACGTCATAAAGGAATCACACACGGTGCACATATTGTCACCTTTACAACCGTGAATAACCCCGGAGTTCATATTAAAGTAACCTCTAGAGTGCATAATAGATAAAGAGTAACATCACATATTCAACTAGATTACAAAGCTCATGATCACATAAAGATCACACCATGCGAGAGAGAAATAAACCACATAGCTACCGGTAGAACCCTCAGCCTCAGGGAAGAACTACTCCCTCCTCGTCATGGGAGTCAGCAACTACGATGGAGATGGCGGTGGAGTCGATGGAGGTGGCTCCGGGGGCAATTCGTCGGCCCGACATGCTGCCGTCAAAGAGACTTCTGTCCCCCGGATTAGGGTTTTTGGATGCGGCGGAGCAACGAAACTCTTCTCTGGAAAAGGCCTCCGTGGTAGGGTTTTTCTCGTCGGGGGGAATATATGGGCGAAAGGGCGATGTCGGTGGGCGCCCGAGGGTCCCACACCATGTGTCCGCGCTCCTGGAGCCGCGCCACAACATGGTGTGCCTTCCTCGTAGCCCCTCTCCGTCTCCTCTTCGGTGTTCTGGAATGTTCCGGAGAAAATAATAACTTTGACGTTTGATTTGTCCAATTCCGAGAATATTTCCTTAACAACTTTACTGAAACCAAAAACAGCAGAAAACAGGGAACCGACAGTGTGGCATCTTGTTAATAGGTTAATCCTGTCGGGGGGCTACCCCCGGGTATGGCAAAACCCGGGACGGATTAGCATTACAGCTACATGGAATGACCTTTAGAGAGTGCAAAGAGCTGCCCCATGGTACTCTGAAGGGTCAACTTGACCTCTGGCTGTGGCTAGAGCCAGAACGTCTCTTGGAAGCGTCAAGGGCCATCTGGGGGAGACTATAAATAGACCCCCAGACCTTGAGGGCAGCATAAGCATCAGCAGAGGGTGCCTCTAAGAACCAGTTTCTCGAAGATGTCTTTGGCGAGAGCCCAAGACATCTTTGAACGGCTGGGCCTAGAGATACTCATCTTGTGTGGCAACCCGGATACTATGTGGAACCCGGTCCGAGAAAGGAGAGATCATACAGCATGGGCCTAAGGTAAGGCCGACATGATCCCGTGTAGAGGAGAACCCGGGTAGTCAGGCCAGATATCCCGGCTTAGTGTAACCAGCTTCCCGGTGTCGGAACTACCTTTATATCTTTGTTAAGCTGGAATGGCGAATAGGGTTTCCGGCATGTGAAACCGACATCCTACATGTCGGGCAAGGGTCAATGGGCAGGACCAGACTTCCCACCTGACATGGAGGAGTCGTCACATCCCTCCTGACACGGAAGCTTGGTCATGTCCTGCCTGACACGGGAGCGTGTCAGCCGGTACGACACCGCCGCGACAAGACCAGACATGCCTAGGCTGACAACCCTGAAAAGGCTAGGAGGCATGGGCGAAGACATGTCTTGTCTCTGACAGTGGAACAATGATGATCCAGGACGGCGCCTGCGGTACCTACCGACTTGATGACCTCCGGCTATGTCGGATAGCCCGGCGTCTAGGTCGCACTAGCTGGTCTCGACATTATCGTTGGCCAGCTCGGATCTGGCCGGTGGGACCCGGGCAGATTTAGGTTTCCAGACATACCAGCCGGAATTCTATAAAAGGCGCCATAACTCCTTCAGAGCGACCACGACCAACTTGAGGGCCAAAACTATAGTTGCATTCACTGCTAGAGCATTTACTTCTCCCTCTCTCTCTAGTTCATCCTAGTCCATACCGAAACAGCTCAAGGAGCCCCTTGTAGATCTTGTGACATCCTTATATTGAGAGGCAAGGCAGGAGTAGGGGTCTTACCTCCACACGAGTGCCCCGAACCTGGGTACATTGTGTGTGCTTGTTTGGCTTTGTGTATTTGCGTGCGGTTTGGAGATGTTCTTGAGGATTCTCACTCTCCTTGTTCCGGACTTAGCCGTTTTCTTGTTTGTCTTTAGTTCTATCTTGTGTGAGCTTCTCAACTTGACAGCCCTCCCCGGATCCACCAGCGTCCATCAGCCCCACACTTTAGACATCCTAAGGCATCTGCCGTGATACCACCACAACAGTTGGCGCCCACCGTGGGGCAAGAAGAGGCGATGGCTGGTGTACACATCGGGACGGGTTCTGACATCCACTCCGGCATCCGAATCGTCTCTGGCCTCGTTGTCAGGCTCGGCGACATGGTCTTCGTCAATGACAATGTTGGGTGCTTCCGGAACAAACCGTCCCCGGCTAACGGCTGCTTCATTGACTTCGGCACCTTCACCACCTACGTCGCCACCGAGTTCGTCTGCGCCTACCCGGACAAGGTGCTGGAGGCCGAGGATCCCCCTGCTCTCTGCGCTGCTCGCGGCTGGCGTACCGATCGCCCCGTGAGCTGTGTCGCGGTCATGATGGCGGGTGCTAGAGGAAGTCTTTGAGGATGCCAGCGATGGTGATCCCCATGCCGGCAGAGGCCGTGAGGTAAAACCTCCCCAGGAGAGGGAGAATATTCGGGCCGGTGAGGCCAAAACCTCTCAGCTCAGGCGGAGGCCGGATCCACTTACGGGTCTAGTGGCAAAGCTGGCAGTCTGTTGGCACCTGGTGCTGACACCGAGGTGACTGTTGCCGACTTGGAGGAGCAGCGGCTGCAGCTACTCGAGGAGGCTCGGGAAGTCGCCAAAATCCGGCGAGAGCTCAGTGCCAGCCTCTAGGGATAGGCGCATAGCTGAGATGCGCAAGAAGGGAAGGGTTGTGAACAATGAGCTAGCGGGTGACGCAGCACCAAGCCATAGTAGAACTGCTAGCCACACCTCGGCTACCAAGCCGGTATATAGCTCTCCTGCCAAGACGCTTAGAGCGGCAGAGGCAGCGATGGCCGAGTTATCCGAACTAACCGGAGAAACCCGGCGTAAGCAGCAAGACCGGGTAAATGAGCTGGTCGTGGAGGCTAGTCGGCAGAACAAGGCCTTCAAGAAAAAGAACCCGGGGATAGGTGGATCTCAGGTGTTCCTGGCCAGGGCCGAGACCAACCGTTCTGGGGGAGAGGCTTCTTCTCCACATGCCAGCAGAAGCTGGGGTCAGACTACTGACTCCGGGAAAAATAATAAGCTGCAGGCGTATGACCCGGCCTTGCCGGAATACAGCAAGCCGGACAGACCAATGACGGTCGCGCTCAGAGTGACCGTGGCGGCGTTAACCGGGTGTAGGAAACAATAGCCCGGCTAGTGATGACCCACAAGTATAGGGGGTGTATCGTGGTACTTTCGATAAATAAGAGTGTCGAACCCAACGAGGAGCAGAAGATGTTGAAAAGTGGTTTTGATGAGGAATTCACTGTAAACACTAGAAGACAAGTTTTCAGTAGACTTTGAGATAACAAAGAAATAAAGTGCGAGTAAATAGAGCGCGACAATTATAATTACAGCGAGTGGACCAATCCTTTTGAGAGCAAAGGACAAGCTGGTTTGTTTACTTATGATGACCAAACGTTCTTGAGGACACACGGGATTTCTGTCTAGTGCTTTGGCTTCATATTGATGAATAATCTTTAGTGTTTAGATAACTGTCGAGTGGGCGAACCTATGCTAATGCACCTCCCTTCCTAGGACTAATACATACTTATGATTATACCCCTTGCAAGCATACACAAATACAAGAAAGTAATTAAGATAAATCTAACCATAGTCTTAAACTCTGAGATCCTGCGATCCCTCGCGCATCGGAATACCAACGGGGGTTTAGCTTTCCGTCACTCCGGCAACCCCACAAATGATAACCGAGTACACGATGCATTCCCCTAGGAACATAAAGGTGAAGTATCATGAAGTCGATGTTCACATGACACCACTAGAAGAATGGCACCACAACTTAAATATCAAAACATCAAATATTAATCAACATAGTTCACTACTAACATCTAGACTTCTCCCATGTCTTCAAGAACACAACGAACTACTCACAACACACCATAATGAACATGATCATAGGTGATATAATGGTGGATCACAATCTGAACATAAACCCTAGTTCAACGGTTTCACTCAATAGCATCAATAACAAGAGTAATCAACACCGGGAGAGTTTCCCCTATAGAATACACATAGTTTAGACCTAGATGTTACATCGGGAGCGGAGGGGGTGGATGGACGGTGTTGGCGGTGGAGACGGTGGTGCTGGTGATGGTGATGGAGTGCAGCTCGATGACGGTGACGATGGCGACAATTTCCCCCCTCCTGGAAGGAATTTCCACAGCGACAACGTAGCCTGCCGGAGAGCTTTTCTCTCTCTGTCTTCTCCGCCTCGTGGTGGCGGCGGAGAGGAATTCTTGACAACGTAATAATTTTATGTCTTCGGGGGGGGGGGGGGGGGGGGAAGAAGTACATGAAGGGGTGCACCAAGCGCGCGGCCAGGAGGGCTGCCGCGCCGGGAGGTGGTGTGAGCCCCCTAAGCCCCTCCCCAGGCTCTCCTTTTTCCCTCCTTGTTGAAATAATTCCAAAATAAATCCCAGATGTCCACTTTGTTCTTCTGGTCTTCACAAATATTGTATCTTGACGATGCTTTTTCCAGCAGAATTCAGAATCCAGAGTTCCACCTGAAGGAGATATGCCCTAGAGGCAAATAAATAAGTAGTATTTATTGCATTATCTCATAAGTTTATAATAGGTTTGTGTATTATGCTATAACTGTATTAATCGGAATTGTTAATACACGTGTGATACATAGACAACCAGGTCCCTAGCAAGCCTCTATATGAGCTAGTCCATTGGGCAACAGTTGATCGAGATTCCCGATCAAGGACAATGACGTCGGTTGACAATGGGGTCATCTTGTTAGTTGAATAAGGTGGTGGACATACGCAAAGTATTGCAATAAGATCGTATTACGATGTTTGTCATTTGCAATAGATAAGAGTATGATAACTTATTCCTTAGACCGTGAGACCGTACTTATTGTTGCTTCGTAGGAGTGCTTTGAGAGCATCAAACGTTGTGTCTTATATAGCATGACAATAACGGTCTCCATCTTGGGTATTCCGAAAGAGCATCGAGACGTAAGGATCAAGAGCGGGATTTGTCCATTCTTGTAATGGAAAGATACTCTGGGCCCACTCGGTGATATTGCATCTATATAGCTGCAGCTTATGACTAGGTCATGGAGATGTAATATCGCAGACGAGTTAATAACCTTCGTCGGTAACGAGATACAGCAAAGGCATCGGTGTGTCTACGATCATATCTCGGACAAGGTAGTATCGCAGAGACAAAGGGAATGAATATCATACTTATGGTTCAACGACGATATTCGTGGAATGCACAGGGGTCGTCATATATTTCCAGGTATCCCTGACGATCATTGGTGAGCGGAGTGTCTCGACCATGTCTGGAGTGTTCCCGAACCGTAGCGTAACAAACTTAAGGTCTTAGCGACGCTAGGAGATAGGTTCTGGAATTTTATAGGTTTTTATTGGAGAGAAAGAAATGATCCGGAAAGAGTTCCGGTGGTCCGGAAGGAGTTCCGGGGAGCTATGGAAGGGTTCCGAGAATGTCCGAAAGTTGTTCGGGTGGTTCCGAAATAGTTTCGGAGTCATGGGATATTGAATTATATATAAATATATTAATTATGAATTAATGGGATTTTTATATTAATTTAATATTAATTAAATAAAGGAAAAAAGGGGCTTCCACCTAAATGGCCGCAAAGAGGGCCCATGAGGGGGTGGCGCACCAAGCAAGGGGGCCTTCTCCCCCCTAGTCCGAATTGGACTAGAAGAGGGAGAGGCCCAAGGGGGTTCGGCCGAACCCCCCTCCCCTCTCTTCCTTTAGTCCCACATGGGGGAGCCAAGGGGGTTGGCACACCCCTTCCCCCTTTATATAGCAAATCATATTAATTGATTTAATACACAGGAAATTCAATTAATTCCCAATTTCTCTCTCGATCTCGTGGTTCCCAAGTTGGAGCCGCGCCGAGCTGAGGAAGGGGGTCTCTCTCCACCTAAGCCATACCGCAGAGCGCCGTTGCTCTGCGGGATTCCAGATAAGATCTACTCCTACGATTTCAGCTGGATCTGAATGACCGGGAGTTGTCGCTAGGCTCCGTATGTTTGCGAGTGCTCGGAGGCTACTCTATTGAGGAGCTTGGGCGACGTAGTCTCGCCCCCTGCAGCCGCCGCGCCTCCCCCCTCTGCTGCCGGCGCGCCAGCCCCGATGCTGGCGCTCTGCCTTCTTCCGCCCGACGCCTGTCGACGCAGATCATCGTCGACACCCCGGCGTCATCGACTCCGACATCGCGCCAAGTTCTCCGCGACCTCGAGGTCGGCTACGTACGACTTCATCGTCAACGCTTGTGCGGGAGCGTAATCCCCGCTATCGGTCTACATGGAGGTAATGTAACCCGTTCCGCCACCGTTATCGCATGTACTAGATAGATAGATCCTGGCTAGTTAGGGTTTCGCTCGCTAGAAAATTATTGTTTTCTGCACCGCAAACCCCTTCAGTGGTATCAGAGCCGATCTATGCGTAGTACTGCTGGTACGGTTAGAACTCATGTTGAATGAGAGCGTCTTTCTTATATTTGCTACCCTCTAGCGTGCACTTGCGATGCCTTCGGTATTGAGTTGATGAAGCGGCCCGGACCGACTTTACGCGTACGCTTACGCGAGACTGGTTCCACTACTGACATACGGCTTGCACCGTATCTGTGGCTGGCGGGTGTCTGTTTCTCTCTCTCTAGTCGGCAAAGCATTTTCAATGGAGGGCCCGAAAGGGATGCTTAAACATGCAATTATACGATCGACGTTGTGGTACAAAGTTCGTAGGTAGGGAAGCGATTCTCTTACGAATAAGCCTATATGCCACGTAAAACTTGCAAAACTAAATAAAGCTAGAGGCGTCTAACTTTGTTTTGCAGAGGCGTTATTTTATGTGGCATGGTTACGGTAAGTTTTGATATTACTCGTACTGTCGGAGGCAATGGAGGGCTCTGTAGACTCGGAGCCATGCCGGGGCGCCGGGGGGCCAGGCACATGGCGCCATGAAGGTCCAGGCGCATCGACCATGTGTGTGCATCCTATTGATTGCTTATATGCTAGATATACAACGGTAGCATCATAAATAGGATGATCCCTAACAAATACCAAAATTGTGTTCTCCCTCGTTGCGCACCACCAAGAAAGTTCTACGTTATGAGGCAGGCCGTGATGATCGGGTGTCACACATCTCGTCGTTCGCATACAGTGGGTGTAAGCCATGTTGCACGCGCAGGTCTTCGAGGTTTGATTGGCGAGCCTAGCATACTCAGAGGTATGGCCTCGGAACACGGGAAGATCGAAAGATCGAGCACGAGTCACAGAGTTGTTGTGATCGACATGTTATGTCCACCTTTGAAGCTGTGCTGCCGGCCGTGATGATCGGGGGTAGTGTGGTGGATGAGGGTCGTGTAATCGCCATTATTATATTTAGGGATAATAATCTTGGTGTGGTGTGTTTTTGATAATGAGATTATAGAACTAAAACTCACCTATATATTATAAACTTATCTGACCTCTTTTGCGATCACATCTGGAGACTACGGAACTACGCTTCGGTTACTTCTTCAAGAGCTCGGATTCTACCTTGGAAGCCGACGGGTCCAACTTCATCAGCTGGTGCATTGGTTTTAGAAACATTCTCCAAACACAACAAACATCCTATATGTGCTAGAACATTAGTTAGGAGTTAGACAAGATGATTCTGATAGCAAGGAGCAAGATGATGAGTTCCGTAAGCATCATGACATGTTCATGGAAGTGACGATCGTCATGAGCGTATGCCTAGCACCTGAGTTGAAAGTTGTTTCAACACATGGAGCCATATGTCGTGATTGATGCGATCAGAGGTCACTTCAAAGATGAATTGAGTCTTGAGCAGTTCAGACAGCTTAGAAAGTTCCGGACCATTCACATGGGGAGCATTGCTGTCTGGAGACTCAGTTGAAGAAGTTGTGTGACATCTACTTCAAGCTTACGAATATCTACGATTTCTAGATAGCGAACTCCAGTGCAATAGAGATTGTGCTTTACCTCCTAGCTGTGAATAGTATGTGCGTGAATATGCTATAGAGACACGGTGAGCTTCTTCACGTTCGTGAACAAGTTCAAATCTCTAAAAGTTGATTCATCGAAGAAGAGTTCTTCCACGCTATGGGTATATTTGATATACGAAGATATAAATGTATTCTTCTCATACTTGATGAAAAGTGTTTGATAATTGTTCTGTTTGTGAAACAGTCCCTGATTATCACAAGTATGTGGCGGAGGGTGACGTGACAGTGCACAAGTGATGGCAAGTTTATGGCCAGTAGTGCTCACGCCCTCGAGATGTCATATTAGTTATCATCAATAGTTTTTTATGAGACATTTTGTAATAGTGAGAATGTGATCTAGTTTGGTGTCTTGAATGTTACAAGACATAATTATTCATATAGAACACATCAGTTGTTTTATGTTATGAAACAAAGCAGTTGTTTCATGTTATGAGTAATTTGCATCACATCTCAATTACATCATGCGTATGATATACATTTATAATAGCCGGAATGATAAAATTATGTGTCCAAAGAACAAACAGCATCGAATTTAGTCATAAAGGCAATGAAAGAAGTAATGGATATTTTTGGTCCATTTAAGTATTTCGAGTGCCAAAATTGATTAAATTTGAAATGAAGTATTGAAGTTGCAATACTAGAGGAAATTGATTGAGAGTCATTTTTAATGATTAATCAAAGGTGTTATTCCATGTTCCGAATTCTTCCATGATTTTGGTAAATAGGAGTATTTGCCCGATGAATTATGGAGTCTGAAATTAATTTAATAATAGATCAAATGGGGTTTTTCAGAAGAAAGATTAGTGAATATTGTATTCACAAGATTCGATCAAAGGACAATATTTTTGAATTATGGTTTCAACACAAAAAGACTTGTGGAAATTTGCTTCACAATATTATAATGTCATATATGGTGATATGTGGGGAATTATAATCATGCTCTATTTCAAATAAAGTGTGGTCTGTCAGAATCTGTCTTGGAATCTCCTAATACGTTCGAAACATTATAGTCGATATCCACTTTAGAAAATAGATATTTTTCTCAACAAGAATTCATAGGATCGACAGTAATGTCGACGTGTATATGATTATGCGATAATTCGGAATATACATGAGTAGTTCTTTGTAGATTGCTCGCTTTGGACGAGAGTGTATTCCAGAATCAATTAGAAACAAAGTTCAGTTTGTTGTCTATGTAATTCCGAGAAAAGATGACTTTTCGAATTATGGTTTATGGATTGAAATTAGAAGTTTGGAATAAAGTGTCAGACTTATGTTGGAAGATGTTCCAAAGAGTATATGTCTGCTAATGAAAGTTTAGTGATTAAGAGTGAGGGAGACTAGAAAATTGTTTTCTGCTTGCAATCCTCTTCATAAAGATCATAATATTTTCATGAAAGAAACTTCTAAATAAAGTGTTGTTATATTTAATATTGCTGTCAGGTCACAACACTGTATTAAGTATTTCAGATCTTGTTGACAGATCAAGGTGCACTTTATGAATACAAAGAAAGTTGAGAAAATATCGGAATACGAACAAAGGCTTTTTGAGCCTGGAAATCCAAAGTTGCATTTGAAAGGATTAAGAGAGTAATTGTTGCTGCAATTCTTATTAGAGGAATAAGATTGTTTAATCGTCATATAAGCTGTTATATGAGAAATGTGACTATAAGAAAGACGCGGTAGCATGTCTTGTCGAGAAATGTGTCTTGGACAAGATCAAATTTGTTGACTACATTTATGTAGACATGCTTGAAGTCCGAGGGATTTGTATTAATGTAATACTGTAGTTTGTATTAAATTCGAATTGATAGTAGATCAATGATTTTGGTTTAACCAAGATGTCGATTTAAGTGGGAGTCATAGTTAGTTCACTCAGGAGAAATATGTGAAGAACATATTTTTGAGTGGGAGCTTGGGAACTCAAATATGTGGATAACATGTTTTTGAGTGGGAGCTCGTGTTATCAAATATGTGGAGACATAATTTGAGTGGGAGTCGAATTCATCTTGTGTAGTTAACACATTGTGAAACTGTACCAATAGAATAGGATGAAGTTGTAAAACTATTTAAAAGTTAGTGTCTATTTTGAAATAGAACGGGAATTTTAAATAGTTAGTCGAGTTGTGTTGGATTATATCTGAGGAGTCAGAATAGAATCAAAAGGATGGTCCTTTGGAATCCAATTGGTCATTAAGAGTAATGATGCATGAAGGTAATGGTTGTATGACATGTGGGTCTATTATGTATATATTAGACATCATACAGAAACCATATTATCTGCTCGATAAAATATAACCGATGTTCTTGGAGTAAAGAACAGTTATGAAAGTAAATTTGGAATTTACTGGAAGTAGAAGTGCGTTAGTTAAGGGATTGACATTTGAATGTCAAGTTTTCTACATTGGTGTGAAAGTATGTAGATATCGCGAGTTTGTAATTGTTACAAGGGGCTCTGCATGGCTGAGTGTGTTTTTCAGGGCAGTTATCTGGTTAGTATAATCAGAGTAAGCGCTGGGAAGCAGAAGTCTCACTTAGTTACGGTATTTGCATATATGTTGTTAGACAACATGGTGATATCAAACAAGTTGATGCCAGTGAATCGCAAAAGCATGTACAATCATGGATTGTGCAGTAACACTTTTCCACGAGCAAGCATTATCAAATGATTCTTATTTGGTAAGGGATTCTGATAAAGTAAAATGCAGCTAGTTTATTTGTACTCTAGTGCAAGTGGGAGACTGAAGGAGATATGCCCTAGAGGCAAATAAATAAGTAGTATTTATTGCATTATCTCATAAGTTTATAATAGGTTTGTGTATTATGCTATAACTGTATTAATCGGAATTGTTAATACACGTGTGATACATAGACAAC
The DNA here is from genome assembly GCA_026929855.1 of Poa annua. NCBI lineage: Eukaryota > Viridiplantae > Streptophyta > Magnoliopsida > Poales > Poaceae > Poa > Poa annua. The sequence continues at coordinate 102,594,269 of CM049427.1, forward strand.
CAGGTCCCTAGCAAGCCTCTATATGAGCTAGTCCATTGGGCAACAGTTGATCGAGATTCCCGATCAAGGACAATGACGTCGGTTGACAATGTGGTCATCTTGTTAGTTGTATAAGGTGGTGGACATACGCAAAGTATTGCAATAAGATCGTATTACGATGTTTGTCATTTGCAATAGATAAGAGTATGATAACTTATTCCTTAGACCGTGAGACCGTACTTATTGTTGCTTCGTAGGAGTGCTTTGAGAGCATCAAACGTTGTGTCTTATATAGCATGACAATAACGGTGTCCATCTTGGGTATTCCGAAAGAGCATCGAGACGTAAGGATCAAGAGCGGGATTTGTTCATTCTTGTAATGGAAAGATACTCTGGGCCCACTCGGTGATATTGCATCTATATAGCTGCAGCTTATGACTAGGTCATGGAGATGTAATATCGCAGACGAGTTAATAACCTTCGTCGGTAACGAGATACAGCAAAGGCATCGGTGTGTCTACGATCATATCTCGGACAAGGTAGTATCGCAGAGAAAAAGGGAATGAATATCATACTTATGGTTCAACGACGATATTCGTGGAATGCACAGGGGTCGTCATATATTTCCAGGTATCCCTGACAATCATTGGTGAGCGGAGTGTCTCGACCATGTCTGGAGTGTTCCCGAACCGTAGCGTAACAAACTTAAGGTCTTAGCGACGCTAGGAGATAGGTTCTGGAATTTTATAGGTTTTTATTGGAGAGAAAGAAATGATCCGGAAAGTGTTCCGGTGGTCCGGAAGGAGTTCCGGGGAGCTATGGAAGGGTTCCGAGAATGTCCGAAAGTTGTTCGGGTGGTTCCGTAATAGTTTCGGAGTCATGGGATATTGAATTATATATAAATATATTAATTATGAATTAATGGGATTTTTATATTAATTTAATATTAATTAAATAAAGGAAAAAGGGGCTCCCACCTAAATGGGCCCAAAGAGGGCCCATGAGGGGGTGGCGCACCAAGCAAGGGGGCCTTCTCCCCCCTAGTCCGAATTGGACTAGAAGAGGGAGAGGCCCAAGGGGGTTCGGCCGAACCCCCCTCCCCTCTCTTCCTTTAGTCCCACATGGGGGAGCGAAGGGGGTTGGCACACCCCTTCCCCCTTTATATAGCAAGGCATATTAATTGATTTAATACACAGGAAATTCAATTAATTCCCAATTTCTCTCTCGATCTCGTGGTTCCCAAGTTGGAGCCGCGCCGAGATGAGGAAGGGGGTCTCTCTCCACCTAAGCCATACCGCAGAGCGCCGTTGCTCTGCGGGATTCCAGATAAGATCTACTCCTGCGATTTCAGCTGGATCTGAATGACCGGGAGTTGTCGCTAGGCTCCGTATGTTTGCGAGTGCTCGGAGGCTACTCTATTGAGGAGCTTGGGCGACGTCGTCTCGCCCCCTGCAGCCGCCGTGCCTCCCCCCTCTGCTGCCGGCGCGCCAGCCCCGGTGCTGGCGCTCTGCCTTCTTCCGCCCGACGCCTGTCGACGCAGATCATCGTCGACACCCCGGCGTCATCGACTCCGACATCGCGGCAAGTTCTCCGCGACCTCGAGGTCGGCTACGTACGACTTCATCGTCAACGCTTGTGCGGGAGCGTAATCCCCGCTATCGGTCTACATGGAGGTAATGTAACCCGTTCCGCCACCGTTATCGCATGTACTAGATAGATAGATCCTGGCTAGTTAGGGTTTCGCTCGCTAGAAAATTATTGTTTTCTACACCGTAACCCCTTCACCACCCCCCAATGATCATCAATCATGCAAAATAGATGAAATAACATAAGTATCATCTCCAAATACGATATATATCAATAAATAGCAGTAAATTATGATATAAAATAGTGATGCAAAATGGACTTATCAACTCACCCCAAGCTTAGACCTCGCTTGTCCCCAAGCGAAAGCTGAACTCGGTAAACATGACCACATGTTTATGGAGTGAAGTGTCGATATAAAATATACGGACAACGAGTATCACATGTATAAATGCACAAGTCATCTTAGATATTAACTTCATTCATGTATAAATCAACTTGTAACAAGTAGAGGAAAACCACAGTAAAGTACATAGAGAAAACCATAGTTGGTGTTGGCAAACTTAGTCCTTGGTCAGAGAACAATGAGCAATTGAGTTTAGTTTATAAAACAGCCCTCTCTATAGGTTGGTAGCTCCAAAAATCAAATTCATTAGATTCCAACAATGTGCTAAACAAGAAAGAATGAAAGATATGATTAACTATATTAATGTCTTAATGGTTGAATCACAATCAACTCAAATGTTGCTTAAGATAGAAGGAGATAGGTTTACTGACTCAGTATAAAGTAAAAGATAGGCCCTTCGCAGAGGGAAGCAGAGATACAACCATGTGCTAGAGATTTTGGTTTCATAGTTTTTGAAATCATATAGAGAGCATAAAAGTAAGTTTTTGAGCGGTATTTGTTGTTGTCAACGATTTGTAATAGAGTTCTTGTCATCTTCCATAATAAGCAAGTTAAGGGTGGTTCCGATTTTTTTTTAAACAAACCTTTATCACATTCATCTTATTTTTCTGTTTACTTTCACAGCCATGACACTCCTCCCCACCTTTCTCACATAACCATGGCTAGCCGAATTCACGGGTGCCCACCAATCAATCTCAAACCATGTAGGAGTGCCTATATTTTTTAAAAACTCAACCTTTGATATTATAGTGGTCTGACCACCCCTTTGCAATATTAATGACGAGCAGATGTAGCATGCAAGTCATGCGTTACTTAATTAGTATGGAAGATAACAAACCCAACTATTATTTCCTCATGAGCTAGTGAACATTGACACAAATAAGGGATAATAATTTTGAATAAATATAGCACAAGAAGTATTTACTTGGAATGGCGGACGTAGTAGGTAGATATGGTGGACACAGATGGCAGGGGTTTTGGTTCAAGGTTTGGATGTATGAGAAGCATTCCCTCTCGATACAGGTCTTATGCTAGCAAGGTTGGATAGCAAGCATAAGAGTTGAAGGATACAGACAAACATACATGTAGTAAAAAACAATCATGCAATTCTTACTTGAAAGCACAAACAATTTTAAGTTGTGAATACTAAGCTTGTCATAGACAAGTGAGGAAGATCAATGAATGCTATATTCTACATGTAATTCTTTTTCCTCTTAAGTCTCAAAGTATTGTAGCTACAGACCAATGCTAAGTTTGCCTAAGCCAAAAGATTTACTATATGTTCCCAAAGTGATCACCAATACTAAATGATATGATCAATCATACATGATAAAAGTTGCAACCTAAAATAAAGTGTGCAGAAAATAAATGATAACACTTCTCATTAATATTCCATAACGGCAACTCACACAAAGGGATACATAGATAACCAACTAAAAGAGAGATACTTCCACATTGCAAACCATCATATAAGATAACTTCCCTACTCATGATATGACACTACTAAAAAGGTAAAAGATGAAAGATAATGGTGATATGGTGGCACTCCTCCCAAGCTTGGAACAATCTAAGGGAGATGCCACTACCGATGATGAAGTACTCCTTCAGTGGTGATGGAGACGAATCCTCTTGATCCAGCTTCCAAGGTAATGTTCTCCATCAACAAACGATGTCTGGGTCTCGATGATCCTGAAACTCACAGTAGCACTAATGCGTTTAAACCTGGTTTCATACTCACAATTATGATTCTGAACATTGTAGAGTTGCGCCTGAAGAGCGTTGGTGATCTTTGTCGGCCTAGTGGAGACTGGGGTATGAAGAGCCCACTCTCCCCAGGCCTCGCTCGCGGGCTGATCAGACGAAACGACTAAGTACCAAGCCACCGCTTGAGAGAGACCCTCGAGAGGCAAATCCTCTTGAGGGCCTAAAGGGGAAGTGAAGGCCCGAAGAGGACCTACGCTTCAAGAGACCCTCCCGAGGCGATATGCGCTTGTCGGGAAGTCAACAAAAATCCCTCCACAGGCCCCACTCGGGCCTCCGGGGAAACTTCGCGGCCAAGGAAGTACGGCAGGGCGCACATGGCCTCTGCCGTATCCGCAGAGTGACGCATGCGCTCCCTTTGCCGTTTCGGTGATAAAGGAGTCAATAAAGTTGCGCCGCCTGCTCTAGGACAGCCAGGACCTTACTCTCTGGTGATAAAGCAATTGGACGGCGCAACCCTCCAAGAAGATCGTAATCGTGGGCTCCACCTCAGAGACTGCAACCCTTGCGAGCCGCTCTGCGCGGTCTGCGTCCTGTCGGCCACCGCGCCCAACTTTATCGATGATTGACCGCGTCCACGAACGATCCGGCAGGGGTGGATTCCAACTCGTCCACGCCACTGTCTTGTGGGAGCCCACCCCGGACGCCAAGCGCAAGGAAGACGCCTGCAACGCCTATAAAAGGAGCGAGACCTCCACAGTAGAGAAGGTCCGCCAATTGCTTGGAGAACACTTGTAAACCCTAGCTCGGCCAAGTAGATTAGCCTTCGGCTGGAGGAGGAAGAAGACCATTACTTCCCTCCCCAGGCACGAACCACGTCCACGGGGTCTTCGTCTAGCTCAGTTGTACTGTAATCCTCCACAACGCAATACAGACAAGCAGGAGTAGCGGTTTTACCTCCTCCTGAGGGCCGTGAACCTGGTTATGGGCTGGTGTCCATCTCTGTTGTGGGTGTTCCTCTCCAGGCCCGGCGAGCACCGTCATCGTGCCTCTCGAGGGTCTTGACCTACGTGTTCAATCCCCTTCACGAACTTCTCTTCAGGGAGTGACTACCCCTGTTCCGTGGGAGTTACAACCCGACATCTGGCGCGCCAGGTAGGGGATTGAGGCGCGTCAACGACCTTCGAGCCGCCTACGCGCCATGGCGAACACTCGCGCTGCCCGCGCCCACCGGCGCGCGCGTCACGCCCGGCGCCACGGCCACACGCGCACGACGGGGGCGACCCCGCTGAGAAGAGCGCGCCAACTCAGGCCCTCGTGCGTTAGAGCCTGAGCACAACTCCGAGCACCAGGAGGACGCGCAGTCGTCGCACCCGATGCGGCGTCCGAGCGGCTCCGGTCCAGGCAGGACGGACCCCGCGCCGCACACCGCACCGCTCATGGCGCAAGAACTTCTCCGCTATCAGCCTACCTCTGAGGCCCACGAGCAGTGGCTGGAGCGCCTCAACCACCTCGTCGGCATCGCCACGACGCGCCCCGCTCCATCGCAGTCCATCGTGCACCCCTCCCTCGCGCCTCCGCCCCCGTCAGGGCCTGCACCGGCTGCGACGCAGAGGGCTGCCTCGCACGCGTCCTCGCCTCACGACTGCCTGATCGTGCAGCGCACCGCGCCAGACGCGCGCGTGGGAATGGAGCTCCAGCGCAACCGCCAAAACCGGCTCGTGGAAGAGATCGGACAGGCGGGCGCTGCAGCTTAGGGTCGCCACGTAAGCCACAGGCTGCATGGCGTTCACCAGCTCCATGCGCCGCGTGGTATGGCCCCTGAAGTTGAGGCCAGCTCTCCCCAAGGGCTACGACGGCTCCAGCAACCCCATCGAGTTCCTGCAGCTCTACACCACCTCCATACAAGCGGCAGGCGGAGACGACAAGGTCATGGCCAACTGGTTCTCCCACGCGCTTCGCGACTCAGCGCTGTCGTGGCTCTTGAACCTTCCAGAGGATTCTGTGAATTCTTGGGAGAAGCTCTGCAAGAAGTTCGTCTCCAACTCCAAGGGGACGTACGAGCGCGCGCTCAGCCACAACGACCTGCGTGCTATGGTGCAGAAGAAGGATGAGACCCTCCGCAAATACATCCAGCGCTTCAGCCAAGTGCACAACAAGATCCCGAACATCCCTGACACTCAAGTCATCGCTGCATTCCGCGAGGGCGTCACCAACAACAGGATGCTCGAGAAGCTGGGTATCCACGACAAGCTCACCTTTGTGGTGAAGCTGTTCGATCTGGCAGACAAGTGCGCCAAGGCTGAAGAGGGACTCCTCTTCGTCAAGATGTCCTCGAGAGAGGGCGAGGACGCTAAGGGGTCCAGGAGCCAGAAGAAGAAGGAGGAGCCCAAGCGCAGGGCCACCGCGGTCCTCGCGGCAGAGCCTGACGCGAAGGGCACCCGCAGGGACTCTGCCGAGCCTGGGGAGAGAAAGGACGACCATCGCCCATTCTGCATCTACAGAGACTTGCTTCGACCTCAAGAGGTTGGGCAAGGAGCGCGAGCAAGCAGAAGGTAGTGGCAGCCGCAGTCGAGGCCGGGGCTACCGCAGAAGTGGGCTCAAGAACGGCTACCAGAAACCATCTGGCAATCAGGCCAACGTTGCGGAGAGGAACGACAACCTCCCTGACGTGGAAGATGGAGGCTATCAAGCTCCAAGAGGCGCCATTGCCTGCATCCTCGGTGGGGCACAGGCGCCAAAATCGAACAATCAGTTCAAGCAGTTTGCTCGCGAGCTCAATGCCGCCCTCCCCAGCCTCGAGACCTCCAGGCTCCTCAAGTTATCGCAGTACACCATCGCCTTCGACGCCCAGGACCACCCCAAGTCTACTAAGACTGTTGGAACCCTCCCACTGGTCTGCAGCCCACCATCGACAACATCGTTGTCTCCAAGACACTCATTGATGGTGGAGCAGGCCTGAAAGTCATCTCCATTGAGACGTTCGAGGCGCTTCAAGTGCCCTACGAGCGACTCATGACCTCTAGGCCCTTCTGGGGGTCACCAGCGGCTCGATTGAACCTCTGGGGCAGGTCTGGCTCGCCGTCACCTTCGGCAGCGAGGAAAACTACCGCACCGAGCACATCGACTTCGATGTCGTGCACATCGGCCTACCGTACAACGCCATCCTCGGCTACCCTGCCCTCGCAAAATTCATGGCCGTCACGCATCATGCCTACAACATGGTCAATATCCCTGGCAGCGTTGGCACGATGACCATCTGTGGACATGTCCTGGATGCCACGCGCGCCGTCGAGATGGCCTACAAGGCAGCCGCCATGGAGTTCCCAGTAGACGAGGACATGGAGCCTCTCGAGAGACCCAAGAAGAAGAAGCATCTGTTCTCCCAGGAGCCAGCCGCTACAAAGAAAGTCTATCTAAGCTCCAGCAGCTCGGGGGCTGAGGGCTCGGCAGCTGGCGTCACCATTGGCGTTGTGCTGCCTCCCAAATAGGAAAGCGCGCTCGTCGCCTTCCTCCGGGCAAACTTGACATGTTCGCATGGACCCCGTCAGATATGTCCGGGGTACCGAGGGAGGTGATCGAGCACCACTTAGCCGTGTGTCCAAACGCACGCCCCGTCAAGCAAAAAGCAAGAAAACAAGCCCCCGAGAAGCAAACATTCATCGTCAAAGAGGTCGAGAAGCTAAAAGCGGCAAATGTCGTCCGCGAAGTCGCACACCGCACTTGGCTCTCCAACGGCGTGGTCGTCCCAAAGCATGCCGGAGGAAGCCGTCTCTGCATCGATTACACTGATGTGAACAAGGCTTGCCCAAAAGATCCTTATCCCATGCCACGAATCGACCAGATTGTGGACTCCACGGCAGGCTGCGACCTCCTGTGCTTCCTCGACACCTTCTCTGGTTATCACCAGATAAAATGGCTAAGGAAGATGAGGATAAGACGGCTTTCCTCACCCCTTGCGGTGTGTATTGCTATGTCTGCATGCCCTTCGGCCTGAAGAACGCTGGAGCCACCTTTCAGAGGCTAGTGAGGATAGCACTTGGCGAGCAAATGGGCAGAAATGCCGAGGCTTATGTCGATGACATTGTCGTCAAATATCGAGAAGGAAAAACTCTCCTCAGGGACCTTGAAGAGGCTTTCGCCAGCTTGCGCAAGGTGAACATCAAGTGCGTCTTCGGAGTGCCTTCAGGCAAATTGCATGGTTTCCTCGTGTCCCACCGAGGCATAGAGGCAAACCTTGATAAAATCAAGGCCATTGAGGAAATACAACCTCCACGCCGGCTCAAGGATATGCAACGCCTAGCAGGCTGCATGGCCAGCTTGGGTAGATTCATCTCCAAGTTTGGGGAGAGGGATCTGCCGTTCTTCAAGATCAGGAAAAGAACTGGCACTTTCAAGTGGCCTCCTGAAGCGGAAAAAGCATTTGAGGATTTGAAGAGGTACCTGGCCAGCCCACCAGTCATGGTCGCCCCTAGGACAGGCGAGCACCTGAAGCTGTACCTATCAGCCACCCCACAGACCGCCAGTGTCGTCCTTGTGGTAGAAAGGGAAGAGCCAGTCCTCCACAAGAAGAGTGTAACCACTCCAAAGCCAAAACCATCCGACGAGGAGCTAGGCAAGGGAACAGGCCCCACAAACCCACCGCCAGGCCCAAAGCCACAAGCGGAGCCTGCTCCAAGTCCACCACTACAGGACAATCTCGCCAAGAAGCCTAAAGAGCCTCCACAGGCCGACTCCCTCGAGGGTTCTCCACAGGCTAGCCCCCTCGAGAGTCCTACAGAGCCTCCTCAGGCAGAATGTGCCAAGACTAAACTAACAAATCTTGTCGAGCATCCAGTATACTTCGTCAGCACAGTACTGCGCGATGATCGCGAGCGGTACACCATGCAGCAAAAGCTCCTCGTCGCGCTCCTCATTGCCTCAAGCAAACTGCGACACTACTTCCAGGGGCACCCCATCACGGTGGTCACCTCCTTTCCCCTGGAACAGATCCTGCGCAATCCTAACGCCACAGATCGTGTCCCAGGATGGAATATAGAGCTACAACCATTCAACTTGCACTTCGGTACCACAAGGGTAATCAAAGGAAGAGCGCTGGCGGACTTCGTCGCCGAATGGACTGACCCAACACCTGAAGAGCCTCTAGGAGAAGAACAAGAGCCCTCGGGAGACAAAATGCCCAGCCACTGGACCATGAAGTTCGATGGAGCTTTCCCTTGTCGCCACGATGGGGCCGGCGTGATCTTAATCTCACCAAAGGGCGACAATCTCTATTACGCGGTCCAGCTGTGCTTTGGAATCGACAAGATCTCCAACAATATCGATGAGTACGAAGGCTTGCTCGCGGGCCTACGTGCCGCATTAGCTTTGTGCGTCAAGCACCTTCTCATCAAGGGCGACTCCCAGCTGCTGGTTATCTTCTCAAACAAAAGCTACAAGCCTAAGGACGACCACATGGCCGCCTACCTCTAAGAGGTCCGTAGGCTTGAGAAGCACTTCAGGGGAATGGAGCTCATGCACATCCCAAGAAAGGAAAATCAAGAGGCTGATGACATCGCCAAACACGCGTCAAAGAGGCAAGCTCAGCTGCCAAGCGTCTTTGAAGAAAGACTCCTGAAGGCATCCATAAAACAGCCTCAGGAGGCCATGCCCGCAAGCACAGACGAAGCGCTCCCGCCACCACCTACAGAGGGGGCTCCCGATTGCAGCCCCCCTACAGTGGAACGTCTGTTGCTCACAGCGGCGCATGAAGTAGCAGGATGGATTGACGAGATCAAATACTACCTCGACAAAGGGATCCTTCCCGAGGAAGATGTTGATGTGAAGCGAATTGCCTGCGAGGCAAAATCTTACCACATCCTCGAAGGAAATCTCTACCTCAAGCGCCCAAACAGCATCGCACTCAAATGCGTTCCTCCTGAAGAAGCCAAAATGCTTATGAAAGACATCCACAACGGGGAATGCGGCCACCATTCGTGCGCCCGCACTCTCGCAGGCAAAGTCTTAAGGAGCGGCTTCTACTGGCCTCAAGCACTTCAGGATGTACTTGACATTGTTCAAGCATGTGAAGCTTGCCAATTCCACGCCAAGCAAATCCACCAACCTGCGATGGGGCCACAGACCTTTCCGCTCTCCTGGCCGTTCGCGGTCTGGGGGTTGGACATCCTGGGACATTTCCCAACAGCGCAAGGGGGATATCGCTACCTCTTCGTGGCCATCGACAAGTTCACTAAGTGCCCCGAAGTGGAGGCGTCGCGCACAATTACAGCAGGCGCGGCGGTGAAACTCATCAGAGGCCTTGTCTACCGCTTCGTAGTGCCTAACCGCATCATCACCGAAAATGGCTCAGAATTCACCAGTGGCATCTTCAGAGCTTACTGCGAAAGAATGGGCATCAAGCTCTGCTTCGCCTCGGTCGCTCATCCATAGAGCAACGGACAGGCCGAGCGAGCAAATAGAGAAGTCCTCAAGGGCCTAAAGACCAGGACCTTTGACATCCTCAAAGGCCACGGCAAGGGCTGGATCAGCGAGCTCCCTTCGGTTCTCTGGTCCATCCTTACAACGCCACCCAAGCCTATGGGGGAAACACCGTTCACCCTCGTCTATTGAGCCGAAGCAGTCCTCCCCACAGAGACCAGCAAGAGGACCTCCAAAATGATGACCTGCTGCTTCTCGAAGGACTACGACGCCGCGCCGCCCTCCAGGCGGCCAAATACCAGGAGGACCTGCGTAGCTACCACAGCTGCAATGTGCGCTCGCGCACCCTAGAGACAGGCGATGTCGTGCTCAAGCGAATCCTCTCCAGGAAAGGCCTCCACAAGCTGTCTCCGATGTGGGAAGGTCCCTACAGGGTCAACCACATCGCCAGGCCTGGCGCGGCTCGTCTTGAGACTCAAGACGGCATCCCCGTCAAGAAATCATGGAACATCATGCACCTTCGCAAGTTCTACCCGTGATCATCATCACGCTCGTGATCATTGTCACGTCAAGACATCTAGCGGAAGAGGCGGCTTACGGCTCAACCTCCAAGCATTTTTTATCTCTAGAAGGATGAAAAGGAAAACATGATCATCGTCACACCCATGATCATTGTCACGTCAAGACATCTAGCGGAAGAGGCATCTTACGGCTCAACCTCCAAGCATTTTTTGTCACTAGAGGTTAAAAGCTCACGACTTAAACCTCCAAAGCTCCAAAGGCTTCTCTCGTCAATCCTCTGAGCTCTCCATGTAACGAGCCACCTCAAGCCGTTGAGAGTCTCTGCCACTAATGGGTGGTCCCCATGCCTCGACATGGTCAAAACATTAACTTGGCAACTCCAAGCATAATGGGACAATTTCGTTCCTAAGTGAACTTAGCACCACGGCGCCGTTATGAAATATTTGGTGGAGAGTTTTATTTTACGCATTACTTCATTGAAATGTGCGCTTATATCTCACCACATGCGTACCTCGCGAGCGGGGGCTGAGTACGGTGCCAGTGCCTTAAATGACACACCAGCAGCACTCCAAAACCCAAGGATCCGAGCTCTGGCTGGAGGGCAAGCTCCCACAAACACGCCATCTCTACAAAGGACCTTGGTACTTACTCTCCTCGCGAGGAACGCCTGAGGGGACCTATAAGCGCGCATGAGTCCCCTGTACCGTGCACCAGCGTTTGGGTTCCCCCCTCTAACATCTTCAGGGAAGAAATGCTCCCGCAAGATTGAGGAGGCGTCCGGGAGCGATCCCTCAAGAGGACCTCCTCGCCAGACGAAAAACCTCTACAAGGCAAGAACCTCGAGAAGCTAAGTCTTGCACCCATGCCTCGAGAGTCTTTTCCCGCAAGCGCACGTTTGCCCCTCCAGCGACTTCGCTTTCCCTTATAATTCATGGACTACTCGTACGTCTAAGGGGGGCACTTGAGCATCGCGACTCAGGGCTCCTACCTCTCCTAGGCCTAAACTCGCCCCGGCCTTGCAGAGTCATTGCTCTAGCATACTGAAGTGGCGGAGTCATGGCACGAAGAGATGGGTCCTAACGACGCAGAGAACAAATAGACATGAAGATAAGTTTAAATGGACCTCTTGAGGGGCAAGCAAGCTAGAAACGAATTGCAAATGAAAGTATATTACATGCCCAAAGGTCGCAAATGTCTAAACATAAAATTGTTTCAGATACAAGCGCACGCAGGCGCAGTGACAGGTTGCTCAGGCGGAACCATAATCATCTTGGACCTCCTCCACGGCGCCCTCCTCGGTCTCGGCAGAGGCGGCCTCCTCCTCGATGTCCTCCGCTGCGACCTCCGCACGCCTGAAGCGGTTGCAGAAATCATCGACTTGCACACGGAGCGAGTTGGAGACCCGCCGCACGTCCTCTCCTTGACGAACATCCGTCACCGTGGAGAGGTCGAAGCCTGGCGTGAGGATCCAGAGGTTGGTGAAGATGCGGTTGACGACCACCCCCAGGAGCTGCCGGCTCTCGTCTTCTATCACCTCGCGGAGATCAGCGACAGGGACCTCTAGCGCCGAGAAGAGCTGGTCGAAGTAGACCAAGTACATGGCAACATCACCACAGCCTCAGACCTCGGCGTGCGGCGCATCTGCGCCAAGAGGGCGGCAAGCTCGTTGCCCCGGGCGACCAGAGCTTCGAACATGCGCTCCTGCTGCCTCGTGAGCGCACGAGCCGCCGTGGCAGTGTCCGCTGCGTCCGTCGCCTGCTCCATCGCGGGGGCCACCTGCTCCTCCACGTCCTTGCCAGGGTGTTGAGGTCGTGGATGGCCTCGCTGCGGGCCTCCTCCGCCCGGCGTCGACCGTCCTAGGCGCGCTTGAGGCGGGATTCAAGCTTGGAGTTGGCCTTCTCAAGCGCAGCAATCCGTTGAGCATCGGCGGCGTGCCGTCTCGCCGCTGCCGCCTCCCCATCGTGCGCCGCGCCCCGAGCCGCCGCCCACGCCGCGACCCGAGCCACTCGCCCTCCGCGCGGCCTCCACGCGCGCGCCCTCACGCCGATGTCGCCGCCCGTGCCCCGCGCGCCCGTTGTCGCCGGCCTCCCTGCTCCGGCCTGCCTCCTCCGTGCGCGCCGCCGACGGCCGTCGCTCCTGCCGTCGCCGGCGCACCTCGCCCGCGCCGCCGCCTGCGCTCCCCCACACGCCCCGTCGCCCCGGACTCCTCCACCTCCGGCCCGAGCGCGCTGCGCGCCTCTCCCCACAGCAGCGTCGGCCGCGCCGCCAGGCCCACGCGCCCTCCGCCGCCTCCCACCGGCCGTCGCACTCCCCTAGCGCCGCCAGCCGCCACCTCCCGCCGCGCCCCAGCGTCGCGCGCCCCCGGCCGGCCGCCCGCGCCTCGCTGCCGCCGCCTATTCCGCGCCGCCGCGCCGCCCGTGCTGCCGCCCGCCATGCCGCCTCCGCGCTACGCAGCGCCCTCCGTGCCACCGTGCCGCGCGCGTTCGCCCACGCCGGTCGCCGCCGCCGTGCGCATCCGCTCCGCGCCGCCGCCTCCCACACGCACGCGTCCCCGCTACCTCCTCCTCCCGGCCGCCTGCACGCCGCCGCCGCTCGCAAGGTGTTCGACAAAATGCCCGAAAGACATTCGGCGTCGCAATTTTGTCCGAGTTGTCCACCCTTCGTGGTGTTGCTACGTGCGCGTGCACGTCCTCTTCCGGTGCCGCATTGCCGTGACCGACGTGTCCGTGTCGCGGTGCCCGCCCGTGCGCGCTTTCTTTCCGGTGTCCATTTGCCGTGCTCCTCCGTGCCCACACCCGTCAACAAGGATGACTGAGTACGACTACTTCCCCGCCCACTTCCACGACACAGACAAACGAGGATGTCCCGGTTCCGTGATGACTAGTTCCACGGCGACGACTACTTCCTCTACGGACCGAAGACGTCGGTTCCGAACCCTGGTTCACCCATCCGACGTACGGACCCAAACCCTAACCCTACACCTTTTTTAAATTAAATGTCATCTATCTTGTGCATATCGCATCATATTGCATGTGTTGCATCTCTTGGGTTTGCGGGTGTAGCAAATAACCTAAATAATAAATATGGAATATGTGGGGAAAATCAATATATGCTCTGCCAAATTCCATTTAAATTGACTAGATCATCTTTGCCATGTCTTGCCATGTTGATGAACATTTAATTTGATGGGTAGATAAATAACTCGAACATAAATATTAAATTGTCGGAATCCCGGTTCCGCTTAAGTTAGATTAAGTGCATCTTGCCATGTCATTCATCTGTCCCATGATCATGCTGGATCTTTTGCCGTAGTTGTAAAATGCATCTTTTACGCTTTCCAGTGTTTGTTGCTTCTTCGCGGATACAACGTTGAGATGTGTGAGTAACGACAAGATCTGCTTCCATGCGGGATTTCTAGGCAAGCGAAGTTTGCTTGTTTACCTATACATTGTCTTTCATTCCTGCCGTTGATCTCTGCTACCCTAGTATCCGATTCTTTATCGCGATCCCGTCACATGTTTATTCTGCAGCCCATACAGCTTTATCCCCACATCCCATCACATGTTGCATGTTTATCTGTTAGCCTTGCGAGTCGTAGCGCATGCATAGAGTTGATTGTGCGAGTCGTCCGTTGGTCTTATGTTTCATCTGCTTAGTTTGATAGATTGTTATACTATAATAAACTGTTGTCTTATTTATTGGGGTATTATAATTAAATGATAAGGAACCAGGCGGAAGGCCTTGCGAGGTGCTTTTTTCTGCTAAGTGTCGACCTAGGAAATGAGATTTTATCCTCGGATCCAATTTTGAGCGCACTAACCACTTGTGGGAGGCCCTATGGAGCCCCCCTCGATTTTGAACGGATCTACAGCTTGTCCATGTGCCTCAACTAGTTCGTGTTTTCTATTTGCTCATATCCATGTGCATGATGATGATGATTGATGAGACGTTACATGATACGGGGGGTCATATAGTGGTGGTGCGCGCGAAGCGGACAGTTCCTACTGTGGTTTGAGCCGCATGTCGCGTGGACACAAACTAATGAGTCCGCAATTGAGATTCGGCTGGACTCTTGACGCGGGTAACAACTCATATGGGTGGCACTAGGACTTGCTGTAGTGAAGGAATGAGTCGAGTTGAGAGGCCCTGATGCTTGCTTGGGTTGATCATACGATTATGGGTACAATAGTGCACCCCTGTACGGTATAATCTTATCGATGAGCCGTGTCCACGGTTATGGACGACTTTGGTGATGATGCTGGCTAACAAGATCTAGACAACTTGCACCTAATTAAAGTTAATTAACTTGACTAGTAACATAGAATTACTCTCACAATAAATGGTGACTAAAATTGTTCAATGTGTGAGTTTCCCGAATTGCTTCCTCATACTTGGTTGAGGGGTTAATCCGAGAATGGGTTATGTTTGGTGTTAGTAGTAGTTGGCTACTCATGCGCTCTCTTATCCCTCTTTGTTAGACGGAAGTTGTAGCGTGTCTCTTTAGGTTGCTAGTGCTGCTGCAGCTAAGTCCACCTCCCAAATATTTTGGGAGATGGTATAGAAAGTAGGCAAGTCAGTTTTGCTTGCCAGTGAGTGCCCTGACCCTCTTTTGGGTTGTGCTTTATGTGCAGTCAACAGGTTTGAAGTCTGACGACGTTAGCTTGGGAATCCCTCCGGCTTGGCTGGGCAGGGATATGGCGCCATCGCTTATCTTCAGGACTCTTAGTCCAATTTGCATCTTCTCCGTAGTCGGATACTATTTGGCTTCCGCTGTCATTTGAATCTTAGTATTGTATTATTTGTATCTTGACTCGTTCGAGTCGTTGTTGTATATTATATCTTTCTTGTATTTGTGGATGTATCGGAACTGTTGAATTGTTATCACAATTCCACCCACGTAATGCGCATGTTTTCAGCGTGCATATTATGTCTGGTGGGCGATCTAAAATCATTATTATGCGGATTTCGACGGGATCGCTTAAATCTACATAGTACCGACAAGCAGGAGTAGCGATTTTACCTCCTCCTGAGGGCCATGAACCTGGGTATGGCCTGGTGTCCATCTCTGTCCAAGGTGTTCCTCTCCAGGCCCGGCGAGCACCGTTGTCGTGCCTCTCGAGGGTCTTGACCTCCGTGTGCAATCCCCTTCACGAACTTCTCTTCACGGAGTGACTACCCCTGTTCCGTGGGAGTTACAACCCGACAGTCTTGTGGAGTGAGAGGATCTCCTCCCAGAGCTTTGAAGTCTCCTCTTTATGCTTGGCCATGAGTTTAGAGACGATCTGGTGAACAATGTCCACCTCACGCTCCGCCATCTTCTTGTATATGAAAACTTCTTGCTCCATGCTCTTCATCCTTTCCTCCATGCTTCCTTCTCCTTGGGGGCCTTGAACATCTTCAACTTGTAGCTTCCCTTGCTTGAGAGACAACTCTTTGGGATGCATCTTCAACTCGTTCATGTACGGGTTGACGACGTTCGCAAAGAAACTGTCCTTGGAGGGGCCGGATGAAGACATGATGGCTCTAGATCCACAGCTAAAAATCTGGCAGAAACAACTCGAAACAAGAACACGTCGAAAACACGATATATGGACCTCGGAGGCCTCGGGTGAACATATAGCAAAAATTTACGAAATAAAAGGAAGGCAATAGGGTGAAACCGAGTAGGAGAGGAGCACCGAGGCCTCCACATCGCCTGTTGGCGCGGACAGCAAGGGCGCCGCGCCACGAGGTGGTGTGGTCACCTCGGACTTCGTGTCATGTTCGTTTTTGTCCCATATTTTCATATTTTCCAAAAATAAATCAAAGATGTCTAAAAATTAAATTCGCGTACTTTTTCTTACTGAAATTGTACCTTTACCAAATCAGGTTCTGCGAACTCAGAAATGTTTTTCTTAATACAATTCTCCAGAGAAATTGCTTGAATAACATCAACATCTTCATTATAAGAATCTACAGAAATATAATGCTTGATTCTTTGTCCATTTACCACTTGTGTAGAGTCATCCTTGAGCGAAGAAAATTTTATCGCACCAGAACAAAACACCTCCACAATAACATATGGTCCATCCCACTTGGATAGTAATTTTCCTGCAAAGAATCTAAGACGAGAGCTATACAATAGAACTTTCTCACCAACGTGAAACTCTCTCTTAAACATTCTCCTATCATGCAATTTCTTAACTTTCTCTTTAAATAATTTAGCATTTTCATAAGCTTCACTTCTCCATTCATCTAAAGAACTCAAACTAATCAATCTTTTCTCACCAGCAAGTTTAAAATCTCTATTTAGTTCTCTCACTGCCCAATAAGATTTGTGTTCCAATTCTAAAAGCAAGTGACATGCTTTTCCATAAACCATTTATAAGGAGACATACCCATGGGATTTTTATAAGCAGTTCTATAAGCCCACAATGCATCATTTAATTTACTAGCTCAATTCTTCCTCGTTCTATTAACAGTCTTTTGCAAGATAGATTTAATTTCTCTATTTGATAGTTCTTCTTGCCCACTAGTTTGAGGATGACAAGCTGAAGCAATTCTATGATTAACACCATATTTAGCAAGAACTTTTCTAAAACGACCATGAATAAAATGAGAACCTCCATCAGTCATAAGATATCTAGAAACACCAAACCTAGGGAAAATAATTTTTTGAAGCATTTTTAATAATATTTCACCATCAGCACTTTTAGTAGGAATAGCTTCCACCCATTTAGTAACATAATCAACAACAATAAGTATATGTGTATTACCTTCTCTAGAAGGGAAAGGACCCATAAAGTCAAATCCCCAACAATCAAACGGTTCAATAACAAGAGAATAATTCATAGGCATTTCACGTCTAGAGATATTATCAACTCTTTGCCATTCATCACAAGATAAAATAACTTTCTTGCATCTTTAAAGAGAGTAGGCCAATAATAACCTGATTGTAAAACCTTTTGTGCGGTTCTATCCACAGTGTGATGTCCTCGATAAGTGCTACTATGGCACTTTCTCAATATCTCTTTTTGTTCATACTCTAGAACACATCTTAGCATAATACCATCAATTCCTTCTTTATAAAAGTGTGGGTCATCCAAGAAATAATGCCTCAAGTCATAAAAGAATTTTCTTCTTTGTTGAGCTGAAAAGGTTGGAGGCAAATACTTCGAAACAATAAAGTTAGCATAATCTGCATACCAAGGACTAACTCGTGAACTCACCCTTATTGCATCCAATTGTTCATTTGGAATCCTATCATTAAAATGTATAGGATCATAAGCAATGTTTACCAATCTAGACAAATTATCAGCAACAGGATAATCATCACCTTTCCAATCTACAATGTGTTAATCGAATTCTTGCAAAAGTAATACCCATCTAATAAGCGTAGGCTTTGCATATTTCTTTTCCATAAGGTATCTAATTGCAGCTGGATCAATATGAATAATAACTATTGAATCAACAATGTATTGTCTAAATTTATCACAAGCAAAGAAAACAGCTAGAAATTCTTTTTCAGTTGTAGCATAATTCTTTTGAGCAGAATCAAGAGTCTTACTAGCATAATGAATAACATTTAACTTCTTATATATTCTTTGTCCAAGAACAGCACCAACACAAAAATCACTAGCACACACATAATTTCAAATGGTAAATTCCAATCAAGTGGTTGAACAATAGGAGCAGTTATTAAAGCTTTCTTAAGGGTTTCAAAAGCTTCCTTACAATCATCATGAAAAACAAAGGGTATATCTTTTTTGCAGGAGATTAGTAAGAGGCTTTGATACCTTGGCAAAGTCGTTGATAAACCTTCTATAGAAATCAGCATGACCAAGACTACTATGAATACCTTTAACATCTCGGAGGCAAGGCATTTTCTCAATTGCCTCCACTTTAGCTCTATCAACTTCAATACCTTTTTCAGAAATTTTGTGTCCAAGAACAATCCCTTCATTAACCATAAAGTGACATTTCTCCCAATAAAGAACAATATTAGTTTCTTCACATCTCTGCAAAACCTTATCATGATTGTGCAAGCAAATCTCAAAAGAAGTACCATAGACGGAGAAATCGTCCAGAAAACCTCCACAATTTCTTCACAAAAACCATGAAGGATAGTAGACATACATCTTTGTAAAGTAGCAGGAGCATTACATAAACCAAAAGGCATACGTCTATAAGCATAACTACCATGGGGACAAGTAAACGTGGTTTTCTCTTGATCTTGAGTTATAACAGCAATTTGAGAGAAACCAGAATAACCATCAAGAAAGCAAAACTGAGTTTTATTAGCTAATCTCTCCAACATTTGATCAATAAAAGGTAATGGATAATGATCTTTCTTAGTGACTTTATTAACCTTTCTAAAATCAATGCACATTCTATAACCAACAACTACTCTTTGAGGAATAAGTTCATCATGATCATTAGGCACAACAGTAATTCCACCCTTCTTAGGGACACAATGCACAGGACTAACCCATCTACTATCAGCAATAGGATAAATGATACCAGCATCAAGAAGTTTTAATACCTCATTTCTTACCACTTCCTTCACCTTAGGTATTAAACATCGTTGATGTTCAACAACTGGCTTCGCATCGGGCTCCATATTAATAGAATGCAACATGTAGTAGGAGAAATCTCTTTCAAATCATCCAAAGTATAACCCATAGCTCCATAATGTTTCTTTAATATTTCTGATAATCTTTCTTCTTCTTTTCCTGAAAGGTTAGCACTAATAATAGCAGGATATATTTTCTTATCATCAAGATGAGCATACTTAAGATTATCAGGAAAAGGTTTTAAATAAAAGACAGGATCCTCTTTAGGTGGAAGTGTTTTACCCAAGTCTTCCACTTTTAAATTATGCTTAAGAATAGGTTGACGGAGGAATATGTCCTCTAGTTCATTTCTTTCTTCCATAAAAGTTTCATCTTCATGATCTTCCATAAATTGCTGAATATAATTAGTAGGACCAAGAGAAATAGAAGCAAGTTGTTCTACTATAAAATCTTCATTAGGAAATTCGGGTTCATAAGGAGTTTTAGCAAATTTCGTAAAATTGAATTCATATGTATCACTAGCAAATTTAATAAGGAGTTTCTCTTTCCTACAATCTATAACAGCACCACAAGTATTCAGAAAAGGTCTACCAAAAAAAATAGGAAAGTCTTACTACCAGCAGAACCAAGTACAAGAAAATCAGCGGATATTTAGTCTTTCTTGGCAATATCACATAAACCATAGTAACAATGATCACCAATTTTAACAGATAACATAGGAACACTAGCCTTTCTTGGCTTTGCAGGATGAGATACCACATTAGAAGCATCATCACAGAATATAATATACTCTTCTCCCACATTTTCAGAAACAACTTCTTTAACTATAGCCAAAGAAGGTTCAACATTAATTTGCTCATCAGGTTCTTTAGCTTTCTTATCACTTTTACTAACCACACTAGCCATAATAGAATGTTCTTTCACTTCAACAGGAAAAGGAATTTTATCAATATAAGGCTCAGGAATGATATGAGCAACAATATTAACTTCAATGCTTTTAGCTAAAGGAGCAACAAATTTATCTTTAAAAGGTTCATGATATTTTTTCAAACCCCTTCTTGGGCAAACCGAAATAATCAGCAAAGGATTTATTATAATTTTCAACAACTTGAGAGTCAAGACCATAAGCATTATTAATATTTCAAAATACATCAGTGTTCATAAAAGTCTTAATGCATTCAAAGTCATATTTTATACCTGACTCCCTACCTTTGTCGTTCTCCCATGCTTCAGTATTTTCTTCAATACGATCAAGGGACCCCATTAAACTCCTTCTTATTACGAGTGAATGATCCAGCACATGAAGTATCCAATAATGTTTTATCTTCAAACGAGAGTCTTGCATAGAAGTTATCAACAATAATATTACCAGGACGCTCATGAATGGGACATTTGAGGAATAATGCCTTCAATCTCCCCCACGTTTGGGCAATACTCTCTCCATCATGAGGCCAGAAGTTATATACAGAATTCCGATCTTAATGAATTCCACTTGGAGGATAAAATTTAGAATAAAAGAGATGTACAATTTCCACCCATCCAAGAGAATCCCTATTCTTCAGCAGTTTATACCAATGCACAGCTCTCCCACCAAGTGATATGGAGAATAATTTCTTCCTGACTTCGTCCATCGTAATACCTGCACACTTGAACAACTCGCATATTTAATGTAAATACTGCAAATGATCACCTGGGTGGACAATTGCATCGCCAAAATAGCGGTTATTCATAACACGTTTAACAATTTTCATAGGTATTTTAAATGTCACAATATCATCACGAGGCGACTCAATTTCTACCTCAGCAGTGGTAGAAGACTTCCCAAACAGGAAAGCAACATTTCCTCTCTCCATTATTAAGCAAATAAGGAGACAGAAATAAAAACAACACTTACAGTTGAAGTTTTCCTTACCAATAGCGCTTCACTCCCCAGCAACGGCGCTAGAAAATAGTCCTGATGACCCACAAGTATAAGGGGTGTATCGCAGTACTTTCGATAAATAAGAGTGTCGAACCCAACGAGGAGCAGAAGGTGTTGACAAGTGGTTTTGATGAGGAATTCACTGTAAACACTACCAGACAAGTTTTCAGTAGACATTGAGATAACAGAGAAATAAAGTGCGAGTAAATAGAGCGCGACAATTATAATTGCAGCGAGTGGCCCAATTCTTTTGAGAGCAAAGGACAAGCCGATTTGTTTACTTATGATGACCAAACGTTCTTGAGGACACACGGGATTTCTGCCTAGTGCTTTCGCTTCATATTGATGAATAATCTTTAGTGTTTATATAAGTGTCGTGTGGGTGAACCTATGCTAATGCACCGCCCTTCCTAGGACTAATACATACTTATGATTATACCCCTTGCAAGCATCCGCAAATTCAAGAAATTTATTAAGATAAATCTAACCATAGCCTTAAACTCTAAGATACTGCGACCCCTCACGCATCGGACTACCAACGGGGGTTTAGGTTTTTGTCACTCCGCCAACCACACAAATGATAACCGAGTATACGATGCATTCACCTAGGCCCATAAAGGTGAAGTGTCATGTAGTCGACGTTCACATGACACCACTAGAAGAATGGCACCACAACTTAAATATCAAAACATCAAACTAATCAACATAGTTCACTACTAACATCTAGACTTCTCCCATGT
Organism: Poa annua; assembly: GCA_026929855.1. Taxonomy (NCBI): domain Eukaryota; kingdom Viridiplantae; phylum Streptophyta; class Magnoliopsida; order Poales; family Poaceae; genus Poa; species Poa annua. The sequence continues at coordinate 102,616,091 of CM049427.1, forward strand.
CCTCAAGAACACAACGAACTACTCACAACACACCATAATGAACATGATCAGAGGTGATATAATGGTGGATAACAATCTGAACATAAACCCTAGTTCAACGGTTTCACTCAATAACATCAATAACAAGAGTAATCAAAACCGGGAGAGTTTCCCCTATCAAATACACAGAGTTTAGCCCTAGATGTTACAGCGGGAGCGGAGTGGATGGATGGAGATGACGGCGTCGGCGGTGGAGATGGTGGTGTTGGCGATAGTGATGGATTGCAGCTCGATGACGGTGACGATTGAGACGATTTCCCCCCTCCGAGAAGGAATTTCCCCGGAGGCAACGCAGCCTGCCGGAGAGCTTTTCTCTCTCTGTATTCTCCTCCTCGTGGTGGCAGCGGAGAGGAATTCTGGACAAAGTAATAATTTTAGCTCTTCGGGGGGGGGGGGGGGGGGGGGAAGAAGTACGCGAAGGGGTGCACCAAGTGGTGGGCCAGGGTGGCGACATCACCTGCTCGCGCGGCCAGGAGGGATGCCGCGCCGGGAGGTGGTGTAGCCCCCCTGGGCCCCAGCACAGGATCTCTTTTTGGCCTCCTTCATGAAATAATGCAGAAATAAATCCCAGATGTCCAGTTTGCTCTTCTGATCTTTGCAAATATTTCCAGCAGAATTCAGACTCCGGAGTTCCTGTCGGGTTGTGACTCCCACGGAACAGGGGTGGTCACTCCCTGAAGAGAAGTTCGTGAAGGGGATTGAACGCAGAGGTCAAGACCCTCGAGAGGCACGACGACGGTGCTCGCGGGGCCGGGAGAGGAACACCCATGACAGAGATGGACACCAGCCCGTACCCAGGTTCACGACCCTCAGGTGGAGGTAAGACCGCTACTCCTGCTTGTGTGTATTGCACTGTGGAGGTTACAGTACAACTGAGCTTGCCGAGGGCTCTCTTGAGGAAGTTCGTGCCTGGGGAGGGAAGCAATGGTCTTCTTCCTCCTCGAGCCGAAGGCTATTCTACTCAGTCGAGCTAGGGTTTAAAAGTGTTCTCCAAGCAATTGGCCGACCTTCTCTACGGTGGAGGTCTTGCTCCTTTTATAGGCGCCGCAGTCGTCTTCCTTCCGCTTGGCGTCCAAGGTGGGATCCCACACGGCAGCGGCGTGAAGGAGTTGGAGTCCACCGCTGCGGGATCGTTCATGGACGCGGTCCATCATCGATAAAGTTGGGAGAGGTGGCCGACAAGCTGCAGACCGCGCAGAACGGCTCGTAGGGTCCGCAGTCTCCGGAGTGGAGCCCACGATGACGATCTTCTTGGAATGTTGCGCCGTCCGGCTGCTTTATCATCAGAGAGGAAGGTACCAGCTGTCCTGGCGCAGCCGGCGCAACTTTATTGACTCCTTTGTCACGAAAACGGCAAAGGGAGCGCTTGCGTCACATTGCGGATACGGCAGAGGCCATGTGCGCCCTGGCGTAATTCCTTGGCCGCGAAGCTTCCCCGCAGGCCCGAGGTGGCATGTGGAGGGATTTTTGTTGACTTCTCTCCAGGCGCTCGGCGCCTCTGGAGAGTCTCTCGAAGCGTAGGTCCTTTTCAGGCCTTCGCTTCCTCTTCAGGCCCTCAAGAGGATTTACCTCGCGAGGGTCTCTCCAGGCGGTGGCTTGGTCCTTAGTCGTTTCGTCTGATCAGCCCGCGTGCGGGGCCTGGGGAGAGTGGGCTCTTCATACCCTAGTCTCCACTGGGCCGACAGTAGCCCTTGGGCTCACGATTGGCGTGAGTGAGCCCATGGGCGCAGGCGGAGCATCGTGGGTCCAAAGTGCCCGCCCAGCCCGAGCCACGCGTCACTCAGACGAGTAACGGTCACGCAAGATCTGGGGCATGCGTCGTAGGGGGTCCCACCATGCCCCGGTAACTGCTCCTTGAAGGGACATAAAGCCCGAGCACCGGAGCATCGAGTCGTTTCTGTTTCCAATTCTTCTCGCATAAGCCTCCGCCATTCTCGAGTTCTTCGCCTTTTCTCTCCGGCGATCTCTGCTCCTTCCCCCTCCAGCGACCCCCTGAACTCCGGCGATGAGTCCCGCCAAGAACAAGGGCAAGGCCGCTGCGGGGTCTTCTTCCCAGGCGGAGGCCGCTGAGGTCGCGCATGGCGCGGCGCTGCTCGGCGTGCGCGTCAACGACAAGGCGCTCGCCAAGGTCCGCTTCCTGGTAGCGGACCGGACGAACGAGCACGGCGCCACCGCGCTCAAGCCCGCGGCGCACAGGAAACGCCCGCGAGGGTATTTCCCGATATTCCAGCACTGCCTTGCCACCGGGCTGGTGCCGCCATTCTCGCCGTTCCTGGAGGCGGTGCTGGCGTTCTACCAGGTCCAGTTGCTGCATCTGCACCCCAACTCTTTCCTCATCCTCGCCGTCTTTGCGTACCTCTGGGAGGCATACTTGGGCTTGGAGCCCACGGTGGGGATCTTCCGGTGCTTCTACGCGCTTCGGAAGACGGCGAAGAATGAGCGCTCAGGGTGCGTCTCGTGGACGGCATGGGTAGCATCTAGATCCCCATGTCGTGGAGCAAAGGCAAGGCCGTCACCTCGGTGACCAAGAAAGTGGACGACTTCCCTAGAAGTGGTTCTTCGTCGGGGTTGAGAAGCCCTGCGCCTATCTCGAGGTCCCCGATGCGCCGCCTGTGAAGGACTCGCACTGGGGCAAGGCGCCTTTCGACGGCGCGAAGAACGCGAGCCTGATGGGGCGCCTGACCTTCCTTCGCGAGGAGGGCCTCACGGGGCAGATCATCGTGGCGGACATCGTGACGCGCCGCATCACCCCCTCCAGGCACACTCGGTGCCCATGTGGATGTACTCTGGGCCAAACGACAAGATGCAGCTCCAACGTGAGGACAACGACAAGGACACCGTTCAGAACATCCTGTCCGCGCTCTTCATCAACCTGATGGTGCTTGCCGCGGATCAGCTCCCGATCACGCTCCGGCCTCTCCATCAATACAACATGACCGAGCGCATGGTCCTCTTGGAGGGGATGCCTCCGTTCACCCCGGCAGGCCTGGCGGGGATAGTGGTGCCGGTGCTTGCGGCGCGAGGAGCGGAGGAAGCATATTCTCCCTCGGCCTCGGGAGCTGGGCTAGGCGAGGAGGTGGCCGCGACAGGGGAGGTGTCTTCTTTGAGGGCAGGGCCATTTACTGACGAGATTTGCGACATCTCGTCAGGCAATGATGACGCCTTTGTGGTGGCGCCCTCGCGCCCCGTGGAGGAGGAGGCTGAGGAGAGGGAGGCCTCCGACGCGGAGGCCACTACGGGGAGGCGCGAGCCTCCCACCAAGGCTGTCGTGGACCGCTCTGGGGCGAGGCCATCGGACGTCCCCTCCAAGAGGAAAGCGGTGACGCCTCCGGAGGGGTCAGGCGCCCGGACCATGCCCTCCTGGTGCTCGCCTAGCCTGGCGTGGGTCGACACTGGCGCTCCACCGTCCGGGTAAGTATTCCTGGCACTTGGTCGTTTAACTCTCGTGTATTTTTTCTTTATTCTCTCTTGAAGGTCTTTCCTTGGTTTTTCCCAGTGATCTTGTGCCTGCGAAGCGCCGTAGGCTTCGCAAGGCTGCAGATGTGAAGAGAGCCATGGCTGAGGCCTTGGCTGAAGAGGCCACGAGGCCTGTGGAGACGGCCTCCGCAGGTCCCACTGATGAGGTGCCTCGAGGGGAGGCGGCTGCGCCTCGGGCGGAGCCTGCAGAGCCTTAGGCGGAGGAGGATGCGCCTCGCCCAGAGGCCTCTAGGCCGCCCCCCGAGCCAATGGTGGTGGAGGCTTTGGAGGGGAGGATTGCCACTCCGCCTCGCGGCCCTACTCTACCTTGCGCGATTACGCCACCGCGCGAGGCAACTCCGCCGCGCGAGCCAACGCCGCCGCGCGTGCCAACGCTGCCGCGTGCGCCAACTCCGCCGCGCATGCCCATGGCTCCTGCACAGCCAGGAGTTGGGGCGAGCGAGGCGCCACAGGGCGCGGGCGAGTCCGCAGGAGGAGATTCTTCTTCTTCGCCCCGTCCGGTTGTCGGGGAGGAGCGCCCGGCTGACGCAGGCGCCGAGGAGGACGCTGGCGCTGGTGGGGACTGAGCACAGCCTAGCCCCCGGGCGCACCCCGGGGCCAGGCTCTCAGGACTTGACGCCGGGGCTGGGCCCTCAACAAGCCATGACCTGGTCCTCCGAGGCTGGGACCGGAGCGCTGGACACCGCGAGGTCGCTTTCTGTCTCGTGAGGGAGTCCCTCGAGGGCCTGGAGGCGCATCTCGCCCTCGGGGACATACAGCACGCCAAGGTCGCCTTCAACGCGGCCTTCGAGGCCCGCCGGCAGGAGGACTTGGCGTTGCAGGCCACGCGCGAGGAGGCCACCCGCTTCACCAAGGAGGTCCGCGAGGGGGCCATCCGTGACGCCGTAGAACTTCTTGTTCCCCTCCAAGAGGAACGAGACGCTGCTGCTGAGCTCCTGCGCGCAGCAACGGCCGAGCGCGATGCTATGGAGGGCTCGTTGGGGCAAAAACGCCGCGAGCTGGGCCAGCTGGAGGCCCAGCTTCTCGCCGCCCACCAGGCCGCGCGGGAGACCCTGGAGGAGGACCGCAAGGGCCTCGCCGAGCGCGAGCGGCAACTGGCCCTCGAGGAGAAGGAGGTGCGGCTGCGCGACGAGCAGCGACTTAAGGCAGAGAGCACGCTCGCCACTCAGCGTGAGGACCTTGAGGCGCGCGAGGCGGACCTGGCCCACGCGCTCCACCAGTACGACGAGAACGTCGCTGCCCAAGAGCATGCTTATGAGCGCTTCGAGCATCGATTTGCTGAGAAGAAGAAAGAGGTGGAGGATGCCCTCGTGGAGCGCGAGAAGCAGTACAGGCTGACTAAGGCCCAGAAGCAGGAGGACCGCTTCCAGGCTCGGCACACCGTCGATGCTCAGCGGATTGCTGAGCTTGAGAGGGCCAACTCCAAGCTAGAGGCCAGCCTCAAGCGCGCCAAGGATGGTCGACGCCGGGCGGAGGAGGCCCACAGCGAGGCCATCCATGACCTCAACACCCTGGCCAAGGACGTGGAGGAGCAGGTGGCTCCCGCGATGGAGCGGGCGACAAAGGCGGCTGACACTGCCGTGGCGGCTCGTGCGCTCACGAGGCAGCGGGAGCCCATGTTCGAAGCGCTGGTTGCCCAGGGTAACGAGCTTGCCGCCCTGCTTGGCGCGGACGCGCCGAACGCCGATGTTCGAGGCCGTGGCGATGCTGCCATGTACCTGGTCTACTTCGACCAGCTCTTCACGGCGCTTGAGGGCCCTGTCGCTGACCTCCGCGAGGTGATAGAGGACGAGATCCAACAACTCCTGGGGGTGGTCGTCAACCGCATCTTCACCAACCTCAGGATCCTCATGCCAGGCTTTGACCTCTCCACCGTGACAGAGGCTCTCTAAGGCGAGGACGCGCGGCGGGTCTCCAACTCCCTCCGCGAGCAAGTCGATGCTTTCTGTAACCGCTTCAAGCGTGCGGAGGCCGCTGCGGAGGACAGCGAGGAGGAGGCCGCCTCTACCGAGACCGAGGAGGGCGCAGTGGAGGAGGTCCAGGATGATGATGGTTCCGCCTGAGCTATTTGCCATTGCGCCTGCGTGCGCTTGCATCTGAAACAGTTTTATGCTTAGACATTTGCGACCTTTGGGCATGTAATATACTCTTGTTTGCAATTTGCTTCTAGCTTGCTTGCCCCTCGAGAGGTCTCTTTGGACTCATCTTCATATCTATTTGTTCTCTGCATCGGTAGGACCCATCTCTTCGTGCCATGACTCCGCCACTTCGGTATGCTAGAGCAATGACTCTGCAAGGCCGGGGGGAGTTTAGGCCTAGGAGATGAAAGAGCCCTGAGTCGCGATGCTCAGGTGCCCCCCTTAGACGTACGAGTAGTCCATGACGCATAAGGGAAAGCGAAGTCGCCTGAGGGCCAAACGTGTGCTTGAGGGAAATAAGCTCTTAAGGCACGGGTGCGAGACTTAGCTTCTCGAGGCTTTTTCCCTGTGGAGACTTTCTGCCTGGCGAGGAGGTCCTCTCTAGGGGCCTTTCCCGGATGCCTCCTCAGGCTTGTGGGGGCATTTCTTCCCAGTAAACGTTAGAGGGGCGAACCCAAACGCTTGTGCACGGTACAGAGGACTCGTGCGCGCTTATAGGTCCCCTCAGGCGTTCCTCGCGAGGAGAGTAAGTACCAAGGTCCTTTGTAGAGATGGCGTGTTTGTGAGAGCTTGCCCTCCAGCCAGAGCTCGGATCCTTGGATTTTGCAAGGCTGCTGGTGTGTCATTTGAGGCACTGGCACCGTACTCAGCTCCCGCTCGTGAGGTACGCATGTTGAGAGATATAAGCGCACAATTCAATGAAGTAATGCGTAAATAAAACTCACCACCAAATATTACACAGCGGCGCCGTAGCGCTAAGTTCACTTAGGAACGAAATTGTCTCATTATGCTTGGAGTTGCCAAGTTAATGTTTTGACCATGTCGAGGCATGGGGACCACCCATTAGTGGCAGAGACTCTCAATGGCCTGAGGTGGATCGCTACACGGAGAGCTCGGTGGGTTGACCCTCGAGAGAAGCCTTTGGAGCTTGGAGGTTTAACCGTGAGCTTTTAACCTCTGGAGACAAAAATGCTTGGAGGTTGAGCCGTAAGCTGTCTCTTCCGCCAGATGTCTTGACGTGACAATGATCACGGGCGTGACGATGATCACGTTTGCGTTTGTTCCTTCTGGAGACAAAAGATGTTTGGAGGTTTAAGCCGTGGGCTTTTAACCTTTGAAGATAAAAATGCTTGGAGGTTGAGCTGTAAGCTGCCTCTTTCGCCTGATGTCTTGACGTGACAATAATCACGGGCGTGACGATAATCACGTCTGTGTTTGTTCCTTCTGGAGACAAAAGATGTTTGGAGGTTTAAGCCGTGAGCTTTTAACCTCTAGAGACAAAAAATGCTTGGAGGATGAGCCGTAGGCTGCCTCTTCCGCTAGATGCCTCAACGTGACAATGATCACGGGCGTCACAATGATCACTGGTAGAACTTGCGCAGGTGCATGATGTTCCACGGGTTTTTGACGGTGATGCCATCTTGAGTCTCGAGACGAGCCGCGCCAGGCCTAGCGATGTGTGTAACCTTATAGGGACCTTCCCACATCGGTGACAGCTTGTGGAGGCCTTTCCTGGAGAGGATTCGCCTGAGAACGAGATCGCCTGCCTCCAGGGTACGCGAGCGCATGTTCCGGCTGTAGTAGCGTCGCAGGTCCTGCTGGTATTTGTCCGCCCAGAGGGCGGCTCGGCGTCGCAGTCCCTCGAGGAGCAGCAGGTCATCATTGTGGAGGTCCTCTTGCTGGTCCTCGTGAAAGGCAAGGACCCGTGGGGATCCATGCTTTATCTCTGTGGGGAGGACTGCTTGGGCTACATAGACGAGGGTGAACGTTGTTTCCCCTGTAGGGTTGGGTGGCGTTGTGCGGATGGACCAGAGCACCGAAGGGAGCTCGCTGATCCAGCCCTTGCCGTGGCCTTTGAGGATGTCGAAGGTCCTGGTCTTTAGGCCCTTGAGGACTTCTGCGTTTGCACGCTCGGCATGCCCATTGATCTCTGGGTGAGCGACTAAGGCGAAGCATAGCTTGATGCCCATTTTTTCGCAGTAAGCTCTGAAGATGCCACTGGTGAATTGTGACCCATTGTCGGTGATGATGCGGTTAGGCACTCCGAAGCGGCAGACCAGGCCTCTGATGAATTTCACCGCCAAGCCTGCTGTAATTGTGCGCGTCGCCTCCACTTCGGGCCACTTAGTGAACTTGTCGATGGCCACGAAGAGGTAGCGATATCCTCCTTGCGCTGTTGGGAAATGTCCCAACGCAGGTTGGTGGATTTTCTTGGCGTGGAGTTGGCAAGCTTCACATGCTTGAACGATGTCAACTGCATCCTGAAGTGCTTGAGGCCAGTAGAAGCCGCTCCTGAAGACTTTGCCTGCGAGGGTGCGGGCGCACGAATGGTGGCCGCATTCCCCACTGTGGATTTCCTTGATCAGCATTTTGCCTTCTTCATGAGGAACGCATTTGAGCGCAATGTCGTTTGGGCGCTTGCGGTAGAGATTTCCTTCGAGGATGTGGTAAGATTTTGCCTGGCGGGCGATTCGCTCCACTTCAACATCTTCCTCGGGAAGGATCCCTTTGTCGAGGTAGCCTTTGATCTCGTCAATCCATCCTGCTTCTTGATGAACCGCTGTGAGCAACAGATGCTCCTCTATATGGGGGCCGCAATCGGGAGCACCGTTTGTAGGTGGTGGCGGGAGCGCTTCGTCTGTGCTTGCGGGCATTGCCTCTTGAGGCTGTTTTATGGATGCCTTGACGAGTCTTTCTTCAAAGACGCCTGGCAGCTGAGCTTGCCTCTTTGACGTGCGTTTGGCGATGTCATCAGCCTCTTGGTTCTCCTTTCTTGGGATGTGCATGAGCTCCATTCCCCCGAAGTGCTTCTCAAGCCTACGGAGCTCTTCAAGGTATGCGGCCATGTGGTCATCCTTAGACTTGTAGCTCTTGTTGGAGAAGGTGACGAGCAGCTGGGAGTCGCCCTTGATGAGCAGGTGCTTGATGTATAGAGCGATTGCAGCGCGTAGGCCAGCAAGCAGGCCTTCGTACTCAGCGATATTGTTGGAGATCTTGTCGATTCCGAAGCACAGCTGGATCGCGTAATATAGCTTGTCGCCTTTTGGTGAGATCAAGACCACGCCAGCCCCACCGTGGCGACAAGCGAAAGCTCCATCGAACTTCATGGTCCAGTGGCTGGGCATTTTGTCTCCAGAGGCCTCTTGTTCTTCTCCTAAAGGCTCTTCAGGGTTTGGATCAGTCCATTCGGCGACGAAGTCTGCCATCACTCTTCCTTTGATTACCCTTGTGGTATCGAAGCGCAAATTGAATGGCTGTAGCTCTATTTTTCATCTTGCGACACGATCTGTGGCGCTACGAATGCACAGGATCTGCTCCAGGGGAAAAGAGGTGACCACCGTGATGGGGTGCCCCTGGAAGTAGTGTTGCAGCTTTCTTGAGGCGATGAGTAGCGCGACGAGGAGCTTCTGCTGCATTGTGTACCGCTCGCGAGCGTCGCGCAGTACTGTGCTGACAAAGTAGACTGGATGCTCGACAAGGGTTGTCAGTTTAGTCTTGGTGCACCTTTCCTGAGGGGGCTCTGCTGGGCCCTCAAGGGGGTTGTTCTGTGGAGGCTCTTTGGGGCCCTCGAGGGGGTTGGCCTGTGGAGGCTCTTCAGGCTCCCTGGCGGGATCATCCTGTAGCGGTTGACTTGGGGCAGGCCCCGCTTGTGGCTTGGGGCCTGGCGGTGGGTTTGCGAGGCCTGTTCCTTTGTCGACCTCTTCGTCAGGGGGTTTTGGCTTCGGAGAGGTTGCACTCTTCTTGTGGAGGACTGGCTCTTCCCTTTCTACCACAAGGATGGCACTGGCGGTTTGTGGAGTGGCTGATAGATACAGCTTCAGGTGCTCGCCTGTCATTGGGGCGACCATGACTGGTGGGCTGGCTAGGTACCTCTTCAAATCCTCAAATGCTTTTTCCGATTTAGGGGTCCACTTGAAAGTGCCGGTTGTTTTCATGATCTTGAAGAACGGCAGGGCTCCTTCGCCGAACTTGGAGATGAATCTACCCACGGTGGCCATGCAGCCTGATAGGCGTTGCATGTCCTTAAGCCGGCGTGGAGGTTGCATTTCCTCTATGGCCTTGATTTTGTCAGGGTTTGCCTCTATGCCCCGGTGGGACACGAGGAAACCAAGCAATTTGCCTGAAGGCACTCCGAAGACGCACTTGGCGGGGTTGAGCGTGATGTTCACCGTATGCAAGCTGGTGGAAGTCTCTTCAAGGTCCCTGAGGAGAGTATTTCCCTCTCGAGATTTTACGACAATGTCATCGACATTAGCCTCGGCATTTCTGCCCATTTGCTCGCCAAGTGCTATCCTCATTAGCCTCTTGAAGTGGCTCCGGCGTTTTTTAGGCCGAAGGGCATGCACACATAGTAATACACACCGCAAGGGGTGAGGAAAGCCATCTTCTCCTCATCTTCCTTAGCCATTTTTATCTAATGATAACCAGAGAAGGCATTGAGGAAGCGGAGGAGGTCGCAGCCTGCCGTGGAGTCCACAATCTGGTCGATTCTTGCCATGGGATAAGGGTCCTTGGGGCAAGCCTTGTTCGCATCAGTGTATTCGATGCAGAGGCGGCTTCCTCTGGCGGGTTTTGGGACGACCACGCCGTTGGAGAGCCAAGTGGGATGTGCGACCTCGCGGACGACATTTGCCGCTTTTAGCTTCTCGACCTCTTTGACGATGAATGCTTGCTTCTCGGGGGCTTGTTTTCTTGCTATTTGCTTGACGGGGCGTGCGTTTGGACACACGGCTAAGTGGTGCTCGATCACCTCCCTCGGTACACCGGACATATCTGACGGTGTCCATGCGAACATGTCAGAGTTTGCCCGGAGGAAGGCGACGAGCGTGCTTTCCTATTTGGAAGGCAGCGAAGCGCCAATGGTGGCGCTAGCCCACGAGCCCTCAGCCCTCGAGCTGCTGGAGCTTAGAGAGAATTTCTTTGTAGCGGCTGGCTCCTGGGAGAAGAACTGCTTCTTCTTCTTGGGTCTCTCGAGAGGCTCCATGTCCTCGTCTGCAGGGAACTCCATGGCGGCTGCCTTGTAGGCCGTCTCGACAGCTTGCGTGGCATCCAGGACATGTCCACGGATGGTGATTGTGCCAGTGCTGCCGGGGATCTTGACCATGTTGTAGGCATGATGCGTGACGGCCATGAGTTTCGCGAGGGCAGGCCGATGTGCACAACATCGAAGTCGATGTGCTCGGTGCGGTAGTTTTCCTCGCTTCCGAAGGTGACGGCAAGCCAGACCTGCCCCAGAGGCTCGATCGAGCCTCTTGTGACTCCCGTGAAGGGCCTAGAGGGCATGAGCCGTTCGTAGGGCACTTGAAGCGCTTCGAACGTCTCAATGGAGATGACATTCAGGCCTACTCCACCATCAATGAATGTCATGGAGACGGCGATGTTGTCGATGGTGGGGCTGCAGACTAGCGGGAGGGTTCCAACAGTCTTGGTGGACTTGGGGTGGTCCTGAGCGTCGAAGGCGATGGTGTACTGCGACCACTTGAGGGGCGGCATTGTGCTCGCGACCGAACTGCTTGAACTGATTGTTTGACTTGGGCGCCGGTGCTCCACCTAGGATGCAGCCCGTGGCGCCTCTTGGAGCTTGATAGCCACCATCTTTCTCGTTAGGGCGGTTGCCATTCCTCTCCGCAGCGTAGGCCTAGTTGTCAGATGGTTTCTGGAAGCCGCTCTTGCGCCCACTTCCGCGGTAGCCACGGCCTCGACCGCGGCTGCCACTGCCTTCTGCTTGCTCGCGCTCTTTGCTCAACCTCTTGAGGTCGAAGCAAGTCTCGGTAGAGTGACCGCGGCTGTTGTGGTAGATGCAGAATGGGCAGTGGTCGTATTTTCTCTCCCCGGGCTAGGGAGAGTCCCTGCGGGTGCCCTTCGCGTCAGGCTTTGCCGCGAGGACCGCGGTGGCCTTACGCTTGGGCTCCTCCTTCTTCTCCTGGCTCCTGGACCCCTTAGCGTGCACGTCCCCTCTCGAGGACATCTTGACGAAGAGGAGTCCCTCTTCAGCCTTCCCGCACTTCCCAGCTTCTCGAGCATCCTGCTGTTGGTGACGCCCTCGCAGAAGACAGCGATTACTTGAGTGTCAGGGATGTTCGGGATCTTGTTGCGCACTTGGCTGAAGCGCTGGATGTATTTGCGGAGGGTCTCATCCTTCTTCTGCACCACAGCGCGCAGGTCATTGTGGGTGAGCGCGCGCTCGTACGTCCCCTTGAAGTTGGAGACGAACTGCTTGCAGAGCTCCTCCCAAGAGTTCACAGAATGGTCGGGAAGGTTCAAGAGCCACGACAGCACAAAGTCGCGAAGCGCGTGGGAGATCCAGTTGGCCATGACCTTGTCGTCTCCGCCTGCCGCTTGGATGGAGGTGGTGTAGAGCTGCAGGAACTCGATGGGGTTGCTGGAGCCGTCGTAGCCCTTGGGGAGAGCCGGCCTAAACTTCCTGGGCCAAACCACGCGGCGCAGGGAGCGGGTGAACGCCTTGCAACCAGTGGCGTACGTGGCGACCCCGTGTTGCAGCGCGCTGCGGTTCTGCTGGCCCGCCTGGCCAATTTCTTCCACAAGCCGGTTCTGGCGGTTGCGCTGGAGCTCCATCCCCACGCGAGCGTCTGGCGTGGTGTGCTGCACGATCAAGCAGTCCTGAGGCGAGGACGCGTGCGAGGCAGCCCTCTGCGTCGCAGCCGGTGCAGGCCCTGGCAGGGGTGGAGGCGCGTCTGGTGCGGCCGTGCCCGCGAGGGAGGGGTGCACGATGGACTGCGATGGAGCGGGGCCCGTCCTGGCGATGCCGACAAGGTGGTTAAGGAGCTCCAGCCACTGCTCGTGGGCCTCAGCGGTGGGCTGATAGCGGAGAAGTTCCTGCACCATGAGCAGTGCGGTGTGCGGCGCGGGGTCCGTCCTGCCTGGACCGGAGCCGCCGGACGCCGCGTCGGGTGTAACGACTGCGCGTCCTCCTGGTGCTCGGAGTTTTGCTCGGGCTCGTCCACATAAAGGCCTCAGTTGGCGCGCTCTTCACGGCGGGGTCGCCCCCGTCGTGCGCGTGTGGCCGTGGCACCGGGCGTGACACACGCGCCTTCAGGTGCGCACCGGTGGGCGCGGGCGGCGCGGATAGCGCGATTGTTCGCCATGGCGCAGAGGCGGCTCGAAGGTCGTTGACGCGCCTCAATCCCCTACCTGGCGCGCCAAATGTCGGGTTGTGTCTCCCACGGAACAAGGGTGGTCACTCCCTGAAGAGAAGTTCGTGAAGGGGATTGAACGCGGAGGTCAAGACCCTCGAGAGGCACGACGACAGTGCTCGCCGGGCCTGGAGAGGAACACCCACGACAGAGATGGACACCAGCCCGTACCCAGGTTCACGGCCCTCAGGAGGAGGTAAGACAGCTACTCCTGCTTGTCTGTATTGCACTGTGGAGGTTACACTATAACTGAGCTCGCCGAGGGCTCTCTTGAGGCAGTTCGTGCCTGGGGAGGGAAGTAATGGTCTTCTTCCTCCTCCAGCCGAAGGCTATTCTACTCAGCCGAGCTAGGGTTTACAAGTGTTCTCCAAGCAATTGGCCGACCTTCTCTACGATGGAGGTCTTGCTCCTTTTATAGGCGCCGCAGGCGTCTTCCTTCCGCTTGGCGTCCACACGGCAGCGGCGTGGAGGAGTTGGAGTCCACCGCTGCGGGATCGTTCATGGACACGGTCCATCATCGCTAAAGTTGGGAGCGGTGGCCGACAAGCTGCAGACCGCGCAGAACGGGTCGCAGGGTCCACAGTCTCCGGAGTGGAGCCCCTGATGACGATCTTCTTGGAGTGTTGTGCCGTCCAGTTGCTTTATCATCAGAGAGGAAGGTACCAGCTGTCCTGGCGCAGCCGCCGCAACTTTATTGACTCCTTTATCACCAAAACAGCAAAGGGAGCGCATGCGTCACCAAGCGGATACGGCTGAGGCCATGTGCGCCCTGTCGTACTTCTTTGGCGGCGAAGCTTCCCCGCAGGACCGAGTGTAACAACCCCAAATTTGCTAATTGGTAATTAGGATTTGTTTGTGCATCATGAGCATCATTTGCATCTAATTAAAATGTGCACAAAATTTGAGTTTTAAAATTAAAGAGAAAAACCCTAAAGTGGCCTTAACCACTTGCTATTTTAAATGTGTTAAAACATTTTCAAAATTTTCAAAATCCAAAGTTGCCAATGGCTTCCTTGTGAAATTCTGAGTTTCCTGGTATTTTTGTATAAATTTTATATTTTCAAAAAGGCCCTCAAAAGATTTATTACCCAAACCAGGGGCCTATCTGTGAAGAAATCCAGGAATTATTAAAATCTTCAGGGGGTTTTCCAGAAAATGGCCGTCGTCTTCAACCTTCTCACCCCGAGCCGTGCGATGTCCTCTGCTCCGCCGTCCGACGCCGCCCCTGCGCCAAGATCCTCGCCGCCGACGCCGAGCCTCCTACTTATCCCTCCGCCGCCGCCTGGAGAAGCCCAGTTCTTCTTCTCCTTCTCCTTTCTTCTTCCCCATTGCCCGAAACCCTAGCTCACGGGTCTCTGGCGATTTCCGTCGACTCCGGCCACACCGAGGTCCGGCGAGACGCTCTGGAGGACCGCCGTGATCTTCTCTCCCTCCTCATCCATCTGCTCGTGCTGGGAAGCAGAGAATCGACGAGAAACCGTCGATTTCCTCCGCTCGGGTCCGGCGCCGGCGAGCTCGATTCCGGCAAACCCCGACCTCCCCTCGCCTCCTAGACGCCTCCACAAGCACTAGGGTGAGCTTCTGGTCCTCCTGGACCCCTCCGTTCACTCCCTAGCCCTCTGATTCCTCCGACCGCCGCGCGCCGCCGTCGGCCCCTGCTCCGGCGAGCTCTCTGCCGCCACCGGTGACCATTTGGTCACAACGCCGCCACCCCTCGCTCGCCCGCGCCCGTACGCGTGCAACGCGTGAAGCCGCACCTTCCCTCGCGCTCGAAATCGTCGAATTTGTGATCGACAGGGAGGATTCCTCCATTGCTGACGTCAGCTGACGTCAGCGCCTCAATTTCTTTTCCTTTTACTGAAATTATTTAATCCTTTTCTATTTTCTGTATTCATTTAATTATGACATGTGGGGTCCCCTGTCAGAATTTTAATGTTTTCCAGAAATGATTTCTTAAATTTAGAAATATTTAGAAAAGTTATTTAATTTCATAAATATTTTAAATTAATTTAAATTTGTTTAATCTTTGGAAATTCATAAGTAATTCATTTTAAATCAGAAAAATGTGATTTTTATATCAAAATTTGCAGAAAAATAAGATCTATTCAATTATGTCCAAATCATGCATATCTAAACAACTTTGAACCATGTCTATAATTGAACAACAAATTATACCCTTTCTTTTAAATATGGGATTTGTCGAATGGCACCTCTCGGGCATTCGCACTCCATTTAAAATGTCCTTCCATGTGTAGGATTTACATTTCAATACTTTAAATTGTCATGTCATGCATTGTGCGCATTGCATCGATGCCATGGTTGAATGTTGTTTCCCGTTTCTTTTCCGGTGTTTCGTTTTTCGCTTAGAATGCGAATCCGAAGTGGAGTTCGACAACACCGAAGGCTTGATGAATCATCGATGGTCAAATTAAGAGGATTTCTATGAAGAGTTATTTTGGTTATCTAGATCAAGTGAAGCCTAAGATTTCCAGTTGCTATATATCTTGTTATCGAAGAGCAAGGCAAGCATAACCTCTAATCTGCACATATACGATTTCAAAGTATTTGATCCTGGTATTATGCATGCGATTCAAATTTGGTTTTGAGTTGAAGTTTAAAGTGTCATAAGTGTTGCATCGCGAGAGTCTGCTATGCTTAGCCCTGCTTAGATCTTCACTCTTTTCCATCCGGCTGATGAACCAGAGCTGTGAAGGATGACGTGGAATGGTGAGGGATACGTTTAATATGCTAAAGGCTTGGATGGGAGGCCACATAGGGATTGTGGTGGGTTGTTCTATTCTTGCCGACCTAGGAACTGAGTTCTCGTCTTCGGAACCAAGACTATTCGTGCATCCACACAGGGTATTCATTTCCCCCTCGACTCCAACTTGCCTAGCCTACTACGTGAAGCCACTAGTTCGAGTGTTCCATTTGCGTGTGCGGTAAAATGAGTTGAGGAAATTAGGGCTCGGGTCAGGAGAGTGTGACGCTCTGATCTTGACCCTGGCAACCCGCACTAGGGATCGCTGAGATGGCGGTCTGACCTACTGCTGTGGCTCATGGACATAGGCGAAGCTTGGGAAAGGTCGTGGCCAACCCTCCTGTCGGCACTCCCCGGAAGAGTGCTAAGAGTACTGGCGTATCGGTTGGTTGGTGTGTGTGGGTAGTTACACCCCCTGTAGGGTAAATCTTTTCGGAAAGCCATGTCCACGGTTATGGACGACTTGGTACCTTATGTCTGATGATCATAGATAACAAGAATCTAATTATAAAACTTGCCAACTAAGGGAGGATCGCTTCCTCGGGTTGAGCGAGGGGGTGATTCTGGTGGGTGGTACAACTCATGATGATCTGGTGGAGACTGAAGATGTGGATGAAGCTAGTGTTACTCCCTTACCCCATTTTAAAAGTCCACTGATGCGAGATTCTCTCCTCCCTCAATTTGAAAATAAAGATGGCTTTATGCAAAAGACATGAATACTCTCTGAACGAGCAGATATTTAGCAGGTTAAATAAGTCTTGTTGAGTACCTCCTGTACTCAGCCTTGCGCAATTATTTGGACAGGTGTGTTTTCTGGACATCGACATCGACGAGTAGGTTGGGGTTCCCAGACGGCAGCCTGGAATCTATGGACTGGGACGTCGCCGTTATGCTTTGGCCTCTTAGGCCTTTTGCTAGTTTGCTATGTCTGATAGCATATTTTGCCTTCCGTTGTATTGGTGTTTGACAGGTCAGTGACCTTATTTTCGTGATATTTGCTTCTTCGCTCTGTTAAGAGCTTAACATATTGTTTCTTGTGTTGTAGGGTCTCTGTTGTGTTACCGATTTTCAACTGTTGGCTTCCGAGATCTATGTTAGGCTTATCTCAGATTAAGGTCTCGGATTTGTCTAGCGTGGCTCTTGGGGGTGCTACAGGTTTTGGTATCAGAGCAGGACCGTCTATAGGAAAACCTTTCTACTGGTCGATGTTGAGTCTAGTTGTTGTGAAAACTATTTGAAAGCTAAAACTATTTGCAGAACTCTGAGTAGGCCTCTTTTTACTCCTTATCTGGTATCGCTCTAATTCTGGGTCATCTTACCTTGTTTTGATTGAAAAAAATTGCTCTCTCTTTCTGTGGTCATTCAAAATATAGGTGCATCAAGTGCAGGTCGTTTCTCAACCAAGTTGACCTAGAGTTAAGTTTTCCGGAGTCTGGTGTGTTCTCTGATCCGTCTTCCTCTCATTTGTAATGAGAGATTCCTTTCCCTCCTTATCTCTCAACCTTGCCGTTTCTGCATCATTCTATTCCGATGTTTTAGATTCCTTTCACTTTGAAGATCTCATTTTCTTCTTTTGATACTTCGGAAGCTGTGGTTGGTCTCTGAAGCTATCTCGTGATTACTACATCGTTGTGCCTTTGTGACACTCGAATGGTAGTTACTCCTTCTTTCGTTTTTCATTCTGGACTTGAACCGAAGGTCCCAGATTGTGCTGTTGGTGGTGTGTTGAGTCATGTTGGTTGTTATCCATGTGGTGCTCACTCTATCCGTACATGATGCTAACCTTTAACCCAAGATCCATTCTGTTGATCCCTGAGGAATGCTTGCTTCCTCAGAAGGGCTAGTAATGTCAATTCTAGCTAGCCTTCCAACTGGTGGTTTTGCCGTAATTGGCCTACGACATCCAAGGTTTACTCCTTCCACTAGATTTGGCAGAGGTTCTGTCATGGAACCAAAAGGATCACGACAAGAGTGCTCTTTATGAGTCTCACATCTAAGTTGGTGACTCTGCCACACCCTTCCTATCAGAACAAGTTATCATATGTATGCTAGCTTGACCTCTGCATCTCAGGATTTTCCTGAGCATGTTTCTTTTCTTCCGCCATGTTCTGACCCGTGTATGCCACTTGGCATCCAAGTGGTAAATGTGCATTGGTGTACCAATGCATGTTGCTATTGTGGTCCGTCGTGACATTCCACTTCGGGATGTCAGGGAGAAACAAACTCCTGTACCTCGTCCATTTCTAGGACCAGGTCAAAGTGCTGTAGTCCGCAGATTAAGATGTTTTGTTTGCTTCTAATCTGTTCCATCTCAAGGTGTCACCATCTTGTATATCAAAAGGTCGTGATGTGTCTCATGACTTTATTGATGCGGTAATGCTTTTCACGTCCTTACTCACACTTTCCTCCTAGCTACTCGTGCTCGGGAATGCTACGGTGTGTGTACTGATGTGGCTATCAGATATTCTTAGCAATCTTCATTGCTTTGACATATAAGGACATTTGATTCCTTCCTTGTGTGATTGGTTATCCGGTCACTAAGTGAAGTTGGCTGTGCTACCAAGTCCGTTGTTCTGGTGCACATACTCGGTCAAAGAGTTAGGTTTTACCAACGCTCTTAAGACCAAATCGTTTTGCTCTGATAAGCAAGACTCCTTTCTACTTGTATTGTCGTGTTGAAGCAAGATGGTATATCCTAATGGATTTGATATCATCCCAATCTTTGATTTGATTTGGGCTATCGTCAAATCAAACTCCGTCCCATGGACCATCGTTGATGATGTTTTACCTATGGTGTTTCGCCAGCTTATATCTTCATGTCCTTGGTCTGACCAATACTATTGCCTTGTTCATGTATCATATGATTCCATCTTGTTGGAGTACATTAATAAGCTTGTTGTTGAGCCCATCGATAACATTCTTATTGCCTCCAAATCTGAAGAGGATCATTATGAACATTTGGCATTAATGTTGGAAACTTTTGAGAACCATCTTTGTGTCATCACGAAGTATGTGTTCTGGATGTTGGAAGTAATCTCTTCTGGTTCACGTGCATTGCTGAAAGATGTCGCCGTGAATCCAAGTAGAGTTATCCTTTGTTTCCTCGGGAATTATCTCTAGTCGTTCATGCATGTGCGGATTATTCATGGGATGACAAGTTGTTACCTGCATACCTTGAAGAAGTCATTTATGCACACCAAGCCACTGACTGATTGGATCAAGAATGAGAAGAAGTTGGAAAACTTCGTTATCTTCTTTGGTGATCCCCAAGAAGGACTCAATTGTGTTTGTTGCATATTAATCATGTAGGTGCATTTGTCTTTTGACAAACTGCTAATGCATAATTCTTGCAATCTCGCTCATCTTTTCGAGCTTGACATTGTTGTCCGCATCTTGAGAATCTGCAACCTTTCCTCGATGTTAACCATTGCACCTCTCCGTTCGGACGTTCTTAGTCTGAACTTTCATCCCAACTAGCCAGAGCTGAATCTCAAGCAGCACCGATGGTTGGTGTCCCTCAAGGATTTTGACATAGGTCCTTTTGTAACTCCGGCAAGAGTAGTGTTGTGGTTGACACAATTAGTCGGAAGGCCTATCGCTGAAATTCCTGGAATCTTCAAGAACAACCACTCCCCATGAGGATTGTTGTGCGGCTTGTTCTAAAAGTTGCCCCTTATGGAATTTATCTTTCCAAAGCCCAATGTTCACCTCCTCACCTATTAAAGACTTGTCCTGAGCTTGAAATGGATATCTAGAAGATCAAGAAGAAGTTTCCCTCCTCCGATGATCTCGGAGATTCTGAATGTCTCTCCATTGATCCTCTGATCCTTTTCTTATCCTTTGATAACATAACCATCATGAGAATTCTCTTTTCATGGTGATCTTCAACGTTCTGTTGATCGATTCTTCCTTACTTTTGCTTATACCTGAAATTCTTTTCAAATCACACATTGTGTGAATTTGTCAGTCATCTTAGGGCCCTGGACTTTGATCATGGGGCAAACATCTTGTAAGCCAAATGGTTGAAATCTAAAAAGGGTTCTCCCTTTTGTTGTATCAAGATCTCGTTAATCTATCTTAGCCTTGTGCAAAGCTCATATTCTAATCGTTTCGTGTAACTGTTGTCTATCAACTTGAAACTTCTTCCTTTCCATCCATTACCTTGATGTGTTTCATGCTAGTTAGCCCAAGAGTTGTTTTGCACACTCCTCCCTTGAGTTGACCATGAAATACTCGATCTTTATGAAGATCCTCGTTCTAGAGTTATTTCCCTCTTCTCTTTGGTGTAGTTGAAGGACCGTCCGACGAGACATGAAGTGCGGAATCATCCCTGAAGTAAAAGATCAACGTCTTCAAGAAAGAAGATCGTCGTGGGATCGATAAGATCATCCAAGACCAGTGTAGCCCTCCTCTCTGTATCTCTTTTCCTACCCAAGGAATCTCGGGGACGAGATTCTTGTAAGGGGGATAGATCTGTAACAACCCCAAATTTGCTAATTGGTAATTAGGATTTGTTTGTGCATCATGAGAATCATTTGCATCTAATTAAAATGTGCACAAAATTTGAGTTTTAAAATTAAAGAGAAAAACCCTAAAGTGGCCTAAACCACTTGCTATTTTAAATGTGTTAAAAGATTTTCAAAATTTTCAAAATCCAAAGTTGCCAATGGCTTCCTTGTGAAATTCTGAGTTTCCTGGTATTTTTGTATAAATTTTATATTTTCAAAAAGGCCCTCAAAACATTTATTACCCAAACCAGGGGCCAATCTGTGAAGAAATCCAGCAATTATTAAAATCTTCAGTGGGTTTTCCAGAAAATGGCCGTCGTCTTCAACCTTCTCACCCCGAGCCGTGCGCTGTCCTCTGCTCCGCCGTCCGACGCCGCCCCTGCGCCAAGATCCTCGCCGCCGACGCCGAGCCTCCTACTTATCCCTCCGCCGCCGCCTGGAGAAGCCCAGTTCTTCTTGTCCTTCTCCTTTCTTCTTCCCCATTGCCCGAAACCCTAGCTCACGGGTCTCCGGCGATTTCCGTCGACTCCGGCCACACCGAGGTCCGGCGAGACGCTCTGGAGGACCGCCGTGATCTTCTCTCCCTCCTCATCCATCTGCTCGTGCTGGGAAGCAGAGAATCGACGAGAAACCGTCGATTTCCTCCGCTCGGGTCCGACGCCGGCGAGCTCGATTCCGGCGAACCCCGACCTGCCCTCGCCTCCTAGACGCCTCCACAAGAACTAGGGTGAGCTTCTGGTCCTCCTGGACCCCTCCGTTCACTCCCTAGCCCTCTGATTCATCCGACCGCCACGCGCCGCCGTCGGCCTCCGCTCCGGCGAGCTCTCTGCCGCCACCGGTGACCATTTGGTCACAACGCCGCCACCCCTCGCTCGCCCGCGCCCGTACGCGTGCAACGCGTGAAGCCGCACATTCCCTCGCGCTCGAAATCGTCGAATTTGTGATCGACAGGGAGGATTCCTCCATTGCTGACGTCAGCTGACGTCAGCGCCTCAATTTCTTTTCCTTTTACTGAAATTATTTAATCCTTTCTATTTTCTGTATTCATTTAATTATGACATGTGGGGTCCCCTGTCAGAATTTTAATGTTTTCCAGAAATGATTTCTTAAATTTAGAAATATTTAGAAAAGTTATTTAATTCATAAATATTTTAAATTAATTTAAATTTGTTTAATCTTTGGAAATTCATAAGTAATTCATTTTAAATCAGAAAAATGTGATTTTTATATCAAAATTTGCAGAAAAATAAGATCTATTCAATTATGTCCAAATCATGCATATATAAACAACTTTGAACCATGTCTATAATTGAACAACAAATTATACCCTTTCTTTTAAATATGGGATTTGTCGAATGGCACCTCTCGGGCATTCGCACTCCATTTAAAATGTCCTTCCATGTGTAGGATTTAAATTTCAATACTTTAAATTGTCATGTCATGCATTGTGCGCATTGCATCGATGCCATGGTTGAATGTTGTTTCCCGTTTCTTTTCCGGTGTTTCGTTTTTTCTTAGAATGCGAATCCGAAGTGGAGTTCGACAACACCGAAGGCTTGATGAATCATCGATGGTCAAATTAAGAGGATTTCTATGAAGAGTTATTTTGGTTATCTAGATCAAGTGAAGCCGAAGATTTCCAATTGCTATATATCTTGTTATCGAAGAGCAAGGCAAGCATAACCTCTTATCTGCACATATACGATTTCAAAGTATTTGATCCTGGTATTATGCATGCGATTCAAATTTGGTTTTGAGTTGAAGTTTAAAGTGTCATAAGTGTTGCATCCTGAGAGTCTGCTATGCTTAGCCCTGCTTAGATCTTCACTCTGTTCCATCCGGTTGATGAACCAGAGCTGTGAAGGATGACGTGGAATGGTGAGGGATACGTTTAATATGCTAAAGGCTTGGATGGGAGGCCACATAGGGATTGTGGTGGGTTGTTCTATTCTTGCCGACCTAGGAACTGAGTTCTCGTCTTCGGAACCAAGACTATTCGTGCATCCACACAGGGTATTCATTTCCCCCTCGACTCCAACTTGCCTAGCCTACTACGTGAAGCCACTAGTTCGAGTGTTCCATTTGCGTGTGCGGTAAAATGAGTTGAGGAAATTAGGGCTCGGGTCAGGAGAGTGTGACGCTCTGATCTTGACCCTGGCAACCCGCACTAGGGATCGCTGAGATGGCGGTCTGACCTACTGCTGTGGCTCATGGACATAGGCGAAGCTTGGGAAAGGTCGTGGCCAACCCTCCTGTCGGCACTCCCCGGAAGAGTGCTAAGAGTACTGGCGTATCGGTTGGTTGGCGTGTGTGGGTAGTTACACCCCCTGCAGGGTAAATCTTTTCGGAAAGCCGTGTCCACGGTTATGGACGACTTGGTACCTTATGTCTGATGATCATAGATAACAAGAATCTAATTATAAAACTTGCCAACTAAGGGAGGGTCGCTTCCTCGGGTTGAGCGAGGGGGTGATTCTGGTGGGTGGTACAACTCATGATGATCTGGTGGAGACTGAAGATGTGGATGAAGCTAGTGTTACTCCCTTACCCCATTTTAAAAGTCCACTGATGCGAGATTCTCTCCTCCCTCAATTTGAAAATAAAGATGGCTTTATGCAAAAGACATGAATACTCTCTGAACGAGCAGATATTTAGCAGGTTAAATAAGTCTTGTTGAGTACCTCCTGTACTCAGCCTTGCGCAATTATTTGGACATGTGTGTTTTCTGGACATCGACATCGACGAGTAGGTTGGGGTTCCCAGACGGCAGCCTGGAATCTTTGGACTGGGACGTCGCCGTTATGCTTTGGCCTCTTAGGCCTTTTGCTAGTTTGCTATGTCTGATAGCATATTTTGCCTTCCGTTGTATTGGTGTTTGACAGGTCAGTGACCTTATTTTCGTGATATTTGCTTCTTCGCTCTGTTAAGAGCTTAACATATTGTTTCTTGTGTTGTAGGGTCTCTGTTGTGTTACCGATTTTCAACTGTTGGCTTCCGAGATCTATGTTAGGCTTATCTCAGATTAAGGTCTCGGATTTGTCTAGCGTGGCTCTTGGGGGTGCTACACCGAGGCAGCCTGTGGAGGGATTTCTGTTGACTTCTCTCCAGGCGCACGGCGCCTCGGAAGAGTCTCTTGAAGTGCAGGTCCTCTTCAGGTCTTCGCTTCCTCTTCAGACCCTTAAGAGGATTTGCCTCTCGAGGGTCTCTCCAAGCAGTGGCTTGGTCTTTAGTCGGTTCGTCTGATCAGCCCGCGTGCGGGGCCTAGGGAGAGTGGGCTTTTCATACCCCATTCTCCACTGGGCCGACAGTTCCACCCCCAATGATCATCAATCATGCAAAATAGATGAAATAACATAAGTATCATCTCCAAATACGATATATATCAATGAATAGCAGTAAATTATGATAAAAAATAGTGATGAAAATGGACGTATCACCTAGCCATGGTAATCCACCTCGTAATCCATCGTGGAACCGGGGGAACCGACAAAGGGAAGCTGCCTATGTGCCGCAACCGGTAGTGGCCCAGGTGGCCGACCGACATGATGATGGTAATTCGAGGTTGCAGAGACTCGGGTATCATGAGAGCGAGAGTCCTCTAGGTCTCGGTTGGGAACTCGGCAGCTAGACTCGACTGATGCCCGGTACAAGTTGGACGGACTTCATCGGTCCAAGTTGATAGAAGAGCAAGGTCCTCCTGAACCAGCATGCTTTGGACCCCAGATCATGAATGAGCCACATGTGCGTCACTTTCAGCTGAACCGGAGTGCCAAGACCTATGACGGCAACTCGAAGCCGGAGGACTGGCTCACCGACTATGTAACTGACGTAAGCATAGCCAGAGGAAACAGACGCTTGGTGGTGAGGTTTGTGTCGCAAAAGTTGGAAGGTCCTGCTAGAATCTGCCCGAATAATCTAAGGGCTGACAGTATAGACTGTTGGTTAGGTTTCAAGGAGGACTTTATCAGCAACTTCAACAAGACGTACAAGAGGCCCGACCGTCCTCAGTAGCTTGCCATATGCAAGAAGAGGGACAATGAGACTGACCGAGAGTATCTAACTCGATGGAGCAATTGTAACACCCCAAATTTTGGACATAACAAAAACTTAATTAATAAAGACCGAAATTTCTGAGGGAACATAAACTTTTTGAAATGACTTGTTAATGGATGTGCTTTCCCTTGTATGCTCTGTTTGTCGAGTTGTATTTTTGTGTTTGTGTTGATGACTTCTAAGTAACAACCATCTAAAACTCAAAACAAGTTATTATATGACCTCTGAGGTCGATGTTTTAACAAGTGAAATAGTCCACATATCTTCTCCCATTCTCTTTTTAATAAACTCTATTTTTACCCTGATGTTTTGATTTTAGCAACCACCCAAAAAATATATATATATCATTTGAGAGAGTAATAGTATTCCAACAAAACTATATGTTTGCAAGACTATAAAGGACTATATAATAAGTCCTAATATATTTTAAGTTTTTATATGTAGCTAAAATTAGCAAATCTCTTTTAAGAACCCCATTTCTATTTCTCTTGGAAAATCAATTCCAAGAATGTTTGTTTAATTCTATTCCTACCAAAATTACCCTATTGATCACCTCCTCACAAATATTTTTGATTTGTATTAAAAGTATGGTTAGTGATACAATTGTGTGGGTGTTTATCTATTTGTATGTGTGGTTGACCTAGATGTTATGTGCTCCAATTATTTCCCATAAGTGTGATATTTTATGTGTGTCATGTGGTGTGTATGAGACAACATTTTATTTATATAATTTAATTGAGATCATTCATGCTTTTCATGTTGTGTCATATGGTTGTAGTGTGTTTACCCTTTGATTATTATGTTGATTTTAGGAGAAACTCAAAGATTATCCTTTTTCAAATAAGAAACAACTATCTTCATTTCCATTAATTTTTAACATTCCTAGAGCATGACAATTAGGGTTTATTTTGTTCATCTTGGAAATACAAAACCTCTAGCACTATCTACATCACCTCTATTTTCCATTCATAGCCTCTTTTAAATTTTACAAAAATGTTTAATCACTAACTCTTGCTTGTTTTGAGTGCTTAAACATAAGGTGGCCTTAGGATGTGTTATAGAGTAGCATTTTGACAATTTTGTATCTAGATGTTATTGAACCCCTATGACCCAAACTTATAAGCAAAATGTTAAACCTATTTTCCCTCTAGCTATCTCAGCTTGTTTTATAATTTTCTTGTCAAAAGGTTGACTAATCCATCCATGTTTAGTGGCCTACTCCAATCAGCCAAAAATGACCTATATCTAAAACTCTCACCCCTCTCACCCATCCTCTAGTTTTGGTGTAGATTGGATCCCCACACCCCTAGTGTACCCATAGCACGACCACCCGTAAACCCTAGCCCTGCCTTTCTTCTTTTCTTTCTCTTTTTGGCATTTCATCGAACAGCTAGCTGGCAGGAGGCAACCTCTCCTCTACTCACCTCCCTCCATCAGCTCCAAGCCACCCGCTAGCCTCCAAGCCGTGCTTCTGTGCAAGCAGACGCTCCTCCACCGTCTCCCCAAGCCAATCGGTGCCCAGCAATACTCTCTCTCTCTCCCTGCCCATGCCGAGAGCACCAAACCGGCCACCCATCTCGAATAAGATCACCGAGAGCCGCTCTGCTCCTCTCTCCTTGCCATTTTGCTTCCCCTACCTCTCATCTCTCACCCATAGCGATGTCGCTCGAGCTCTCGCTCTCTCCTACTCAAGATCGTCGAAGAACAAAAGCTCGGAGCCGTGTGCTTGCATGCATGCTCACCTTCATCCCGGACCCCCTCGTCTCTATTTTTTTGCTCCAACTTGTTCTCCTCCCCGATAGCAACCTCTTAGGCATCCTCTTGCGTTTGCAGGTGCCCAGAAGTCACCGCGGCATCGTCATGACCGGCGCGGGCGCCGTCGGCGTCGTCTCCGTTCCCTGGCGCGCGGGAGGAAGCCACGCCCTTCCGCGACCTCCTCTGCACAGCCGCGACCGTCCGCACCCTTTGGAAGCCCTCTTCCTCGTCCCTTGAGAACCCTGGGTGAGCCACTCGCGCCTGGCATGTTTTCTAGGTTTTCCGCGCGCCCCTGTCCATTGCGAGGAAGAAGAAGGTGCAAGGACCGTCGATCTCCGGATCAACGGTCGTGCTTGAATCCTCCCCGATCTAATCTCAGCCGCCCATCTCTGATCCGTCGGCCACATGCCCCCTCGCCAGCGCGCGAGCCTCCATGGGCCGGCCCGCCCATGCGCAGCCCAGCATCGCCAGATCCAGCCCATTTCCTATTTTGTGTTAAAGATTATTTCTCTGTATATTTTTCAGTGATTTGGTAGCTTAGCTTTTATTCATTTCTACTAGATCTGTGCATGAAAAAAATTTGAAATTTATTTTGTAGCATAGCTAAGTGTTTTCTTAACCATGTGGCACTGGCCTTTCTCAAAAATATGTTTTTATGTGTGCTCTATGTCCAATCTTGTAAACTTTAGTTCCAAAATTTACTTAATAACTTGAGTTTTATAGGTCCAAAATTAGCAAACTTTAGTTCTATAGAAAGACAGTGAGAATACCTACCCATATCTATAAGCCTTGCATGCAGGAGATGTGTCTAAATAAAGTTCTATTAAGTTTAAGATTAACAACTGTAGCATTTTGTTGATTTTTAGTTCATTATGAAAAACACATTTTTTGAGCAAATCCAATTGCATTTGTTAGATATGAGTAGTTTCTAAAACAGTAGGTTATTACACTTTAAAATGGATATTCTTATTTTCTGTTATTTGCATGTATCTAGTTTTACTTGTTTGTGCTTTATATGTTTGTGCAAATAGTTTAGGAGTATTTTTGTGGAGTAGCTTTGTGTTATCTTTAACAAGCAACCCTGGATTGCTATAAAAATAATTTATACATTATTAGGTACACTATTATTGATAAACCATGTTTGTTTCACTAAAACTGAAATATATGGAGCTAAGAGTGTCCAAATTGAGTGAGTCCAATTTCTACAGAAAGCTTAAGTCAATACCGATCCATAGAAATTAACCTTGCATGTAGGAGATTCCTAAAACTGAAACTATATTCATTATGGTTTTAAGACCAGTAGCATTTGCATGATCTCTAGCTTCTGTTTAGTAATAGCTTATAATGCAAATCCAATTTTCACCACTTCTTATGGTTGCTAGGTGTACTGTGGTAGAAGGATTTGATGTTCTGAACATTATCTTATGAGTTATGATTTATCTCCCAAAACAGCAACATTTGGGTAATAGAAATATTAGTTTTTAATCATTTGTTCTTAGCAAAGGTGAATTATAGAAATATTACAAATCAACTTTTGAAGATCAGAACCTTAACTCAATCATAATGACTTGATTAAACCACTTTGATAATGTGTGGTGCATGGTTTACATATGTTTAGCATTATTCACTTTGTACCCTAATAATAACATCAATTGTGTTTATATGCTTTGCTTGTGGGTATGTTGGCGTGTTATGTTAAATCTCTTTAAACATCAACTTATTTATCTAATAAGTGTGATGAGATAAATGCATATTTTACCTCAATTGTTATGTGTTGGTGTGCATAGTAACTCTTAAGTACAGAAAATTAGGTTATCCTTCAAATCACCTCAATGAATTTCCTAAAAGTATTGTTAGCACATTCACTTTTAAGTTTTCACATGGTTCATCTTGTTTCCTAGGAGTTGCAGTAATTTCATTTGTGTGATATGCATGTGAATGATTGTTTGGTGTTAAATTCTATCCAGTAGTTCCTTGTGTTTTGCAATTCTTAATATATGACTTTCTTATCTTAAATTGTTGTCAACACTTGGTTGACATGTGATTGTTTGTTTATTGGTTCAAGTGACCTTGATTGTGGTGTCCTGTTAAATAGGCCTAGTGCACCATTTTAGCTCTTAGTCATAAACCTGTTTGGATAGAGGTGTTACCATTGTTTGTGGCCTAGTTACTTGATAGTAGGTGTTCTTGAGCTAGTAACATGTTTGCATGTGAGTGTGCTCAATGCTAGTGTTAATGTTAATACTTGCTTGTGTGTTAAGATACTTTTGTCTGAAGTATTTCCTAAACAATTAATATACTTTTGTCTGAAGTATTTCCAGAACTATTAAGATACTTTTATCTGAAGTATTTCCGGAACTATTAAGATACTTTTGTATGAAGTATTTCCTGAAGCTATTATAACAACTCTTGTTTAGTGATGTAATGATCCTAAGTGATGTGTTGTTTTAGTGTTCTGTAGAACTACCTTTTTAATACTCCGAGTTGTTGTGTATATTTTCTTAGGAGAATCTGTTGTTGTCTTAGCTCTATGGACTTTTGTTGATTGTTATTGTATAGCTAAAGGAGTTGTTTGCTTCTATTTGTATCTCAGTGTCTTGTACAATGCTTGCTGTTTGTTATGTCCTTTTGGCTTTGTCTTGTATTCTGAGTGTGGTTAATTTTCCTGTTTACGATGTTAGATACGATAGGGAAGGAATGGGAAGTGAGGAATGAACCTGAGGAACATCAAGATCAAGACCAAGGACATATTGCTGAGCCAGGCAAGCCACCTCACCACTATAATGAATCCTAGTATTTTGATCAAGCATGTTTTGTTTTCAAAATAAAATAATGCATGTTTTAATTCTTTTGCGGTACCTTGCCACCCGAAAACTATTTTCCAAAATATTGTTTGGCCAAAGTTATCTACTAGAATATTATAGGTGTTACAAAAGGAGTTTAGTTGGTGAGCCTTGTTGTTGAAGGCTCCATCAAAAAGATTAAGTTTTCTAGTAGTGAACTCTTATTTCCTTACCTCAAAACTTTAGCATGGGAACCCATTTGATAAAACTGTTTTACGGAGGAAAACCCGAGTTGCTGGGAGCAATCGGCAAGCAAGTGTTTTATTAAAACCCGAGTTGCTGGGAGCAATCGGAGATGTTTGCGAAAACTCGAGCTGCTGGGAGTAGTCGGAGGAGGAAGTGTTTTGAAAAACAAAGTCTGACCCTAGCTGCCGCCCGAACAATTAACCCGTGCAGCTACACTACCTGACATGGGTAGGGCTTAGCCGGAAGCTTGTCTGTTTTAGTGTTGGGGCTCTCATACTTTCTATGGGGGCTGGGCCTAAGCCGGGTTGTCGTCCGGAAGAGACAATACACTGATGCGGAAAAGCAGCCGGACGATTACGGCAGGTCTCCTGACATGGCGGTGTGGCGTCCCGAGGAAAGACCAAGAGGTCTAGTGGAGCACACGGTGCCGAGGAGAACAAACCTACCGGGAGGCCCCTATACTAGGGTGGTCATAGTGGAAAGCTTTGATCGTGTTATCCGGACCCCCGCATGTTGTCGAATGACGGGCCGTGGCAGACACGGCGGAAGGACCGATTGGTGTGGGTAAAGTGTGCAACCTCTGCAGAGTGTTAATCTATTCGAATAGCCGCGTCCGCGGTCATGGACGGTTGGAAAGGTCCCACTAGGCATGCTGGTTGTTTTATGGTTTCAAAAGCGAAATGTTTTCGAAGGAAAACAAGGAGGCAACAAAGTGGTACCTGGGAGGTACGGAATTGGGTAAGGATGGTTGATCTCGGGGAGACAACCAGACTGATCTCAAGTCTGGAAAAAGGGTTACCCCTATCCTAGTGTTTTGACAACTTTTACAAAACAAAGTTTTGCACTTAGATATGTCCTTGCTATATCTAAGAGAAGATAATTCTATCTCTAAATGTTTTCTTCAACAAAGATACAGAGATGTCGTATTCTCTATGTCTAAAATCATGGTATTCGAAAACTAAGCCCTATAGTCGTATATAGCAGCTATCCCAGTTTTTGAAAAGTGTTTTCTTGCATTATCATGAAAACTTAAGCCTTAGAGATGGTCTTGCGAGTACGTAAATGTACTCATATGGCTATGTCCGTGGATATTCAAAAGTCCAGGTTTTCAATGAGGAGAGATACGACCAGAAGGAGGAGTACGCCGACGACTACGGCAACTGAGTGTCCCGCTCAACTGCTCTGTGGGAATGCGTCAAGACGTGACGAGGGCCGACGCTAGTCGCAATCTTCCACTGTACCTTAGTTAATTTTCGTCTTGTGCGACGATGTTTGCAGACGTGGTCTTGTGACTAGTCTTTATGTAAGTCGTATTCTATTCGAGTTGTATGATGTAACTTTGTATACCATGTTGGTTATGTGATCGCAATGCACTGATCATTGGGATCGTGATCTGTTTACATAACGTGGGCATCTCTGGCTGGTTGTCAGAGGGGTCCTCACAGCAATATCCGCAACTCCTGCGAAGGGGTTGTCGAGATGCAAGCCATATCTTGGTTCGCGCAGGGATGCCGACATGGCTCCATGCTTTGGCAGAAGCTGCAGAGGAAGATGCCGGCACTATGGCCGAGACGATGCATATCGCCGACACATACTCTCGGTGATTGTAACATCCCAATATTTTGGAATGTTTAGAATCACTAATATTTAAAACTTTTGTTTTTGATTAAAATAAAACATTAAATGCATAAGAAAACCAACTATAAAAGACTTCAAGCATTTTCAAAAGTTTGTTTCAAGTTTAACATTATATTATGCATTCTATTTCTTAAAAGCTCAATATGTAATTTGACAAATAATTTACCAACTTTCAAACCATGTTCATGAAATAAAAAGTTTCTTTGTAAGTATTTGATTTCAATAACTTAGCCATAGCTATTCATAAATAAAAATAAGATTTACAAGTATTCTTTTAAACTTTTTAAAACATGGTCTAATTGTCAAAATGGTTTTCATTCCTTTACCTGAATTCAAAACATAGTTTTGGAAAGTCAAGTCTATAGTTTATATCTTTAAAACTTCATATATTTTATAATTAATGATTTATACAAATATGCATTTCAATAACTTAAATTATTTTTATCCATTTGCAATACCTAAAATAATTTTTCAGAAATATATATTCAATATAAGAAATGAATTAAATCTAGAATATCTTCCAAAGATACTTTATGGAGTTTTAAAATGATTTATCATAATATAAAACATAATGGTGCACAAAATAAATTGAATTAAAATTGAATCCATTATATTTTCCATTCATTAAAAATATTTATATTTTGTTATTTACTTTTATACCAAAATAAAGAATAATAGTTATTGAAAATGATTGTAAGTAAACTTAATATCAAACATATATGATTGTGGTAATTTCGAAATTTTTATTTAATTCCAAATGAATTTATTAAATCCATATTTCCAAATTTAACATAAAGTGTCAAATTTGAATTAAATAAATATTTCAAAATATTAATTTTGAAAATTGTTCAAAACATGCCCACAACTGGTTTAACACAAAGATATTGTTTTTACAAATCTTTAGAAACTAATTTGAGTTGATTCTGACGCTTAAATCAAAAGATATGAATTAAATGGAAAAACAAGAAAAAGAAAATTTGCTGACGTCATGTCGTCTTCAACCCCGGCCGAAAGTCACGCCTCCGATTTCTTTCCAAAATCCGGTGAAATCTTCACGCAATATGTTTCCCTCTCCTGCCCTATATAATCCCCACGCCCTCCTCTCTCTTTCCGCTCAAAAACCCTAGCCAAGCACGCCCCCAAGCTGCCGGACAAGCTCACCGGAGTTCACCTCCTCCGCCGTCGTTTTCTTCGTTCTCTGGCGAGTTGAGCCACCCCCTTAGCCCGAGACCGTGCTCAACCTCCTTTCCACTTCAATGCGCAACGCGCAGACCCCCCCCCCCCTCCCCCCACTTGGTCCAATCGTCTTAGAAATCTCGAGTTGGTGCTCGCCCGAGGTGGCTAGAGCCGCCGCCGCACTCGTCAGCGCCTGCAAGCAGCTCCGAGAGGCAAATCAACGCGCCACCAGCCCCTTCGACTTCGCCGCGTCGCGTCGCACGTCGCCGTCGCATCCCTGGAGTAGGACGAACCCCGGAGCGCCGTCCCCTTCCTCGCCCGACCGCTGCTCCGCCGTCGTCGCCATCTCCGGCGAGCGGCACCCACGGTATGGTCAACCATCCCCCAGCCGTCCGATCTTGATCCCTCGGCCCAGATTAGATCCTGTTAGCGAATAGGTAAGGTCAGATCTGGACCGTCAGATCCAGATCCAACGATCCAGATCTGATGACTTATCCAGCTCGGCGCCAAGTCAGTGGCCACGTCACTGCCCAATCAGCACTGATGTGGAAAATGAATTTTTCGATTTAGTTTAATTGGCAGTTTAAAGAAACACCCGTGCCTATTAAAATTTGTTATAACTTTTTATTCACACATCCAAATAAGATAAATTTTTATATTTGGAAAGCCCTGGACATGTAGAATTTTTTAGATCTGTTAAAATTCAAATTTGACTTAGTTTAAAATATTCAAATTTAAAATGGATGATTTGAGTATATTTGTCATAACTTTAAATCTATAAATCCAAAAATTGCAAATAAAATTGTTTTATAAACTTTAGAATATGTGTTATATTATGCCTTTGTTATAAAATATTTTTGAGTATTATTTTGATGATACAATAGTTATATGGTTAATTTGAAGAGTTTGAATAATTTTGACATAACTCTTGATAGAAAGATTATTTTTGAGTAAATCCAATTGCTATAAATTTAATTAAATAGCCTCTGTCTATTAACACTATTTATAAAGTTTTGTTATACAAAAATTTAATCACAAAAAAACTTTAATATTATATGTATTCCTTTTATTATATTTTGCAAAAATAGAAATAAATTTAATTGTATTTATAGCCTCATGCATACTTCATAAATATCACAAAATTTTGTATGAAGTTTCTTATGATTAAAAAGTGCATTGCATGCATAACATATTTTCTCATATAGATATACTTCTCATAGGAAAATTTCTTCTTTATTTTTTCTCTAAGTTAGGATTATTTTCAACTTAGTATTTTGGTAAAGTGCTATGCACTTAGACACTTAGGATTTTCAACATGGAGCTAGAAGGCCAATGAAGGACTTAGCCAAGAAAACAAGACTTCCGAAGTATGTTCAAGGAGTAGAAGCACTTAGAAGAAAATCAAGAAGAAGTTCATGAAGACCAACCAGATACATTTTCTAAGTCTTGCTTTCTCTCTCTCTTTTCTCCCTTCTTCTCTTAGATCTCATGATGACTAAGATAAATCCAAGACTAGCATCGGTGATACAAGAATCATCAAGTCTGAAGAATTCATCAAGTCTACCAAAAATTCAATCAAGACATCACCAAGGAGAAAGTTACAAGTCTGGAGATGAAGCCTGGAAGACTAACTACATCTTTCTTTCTATCTTTTCCCTCTTTCCTCATCTTGTCTTTCACTTTAGACATAAACAATATTTGGTCATGTTATTACCATCTTTGAAGTTTGTTGGATCCTAGCGGCATAGTGAGATGAAACAGCCTGGAGACTAACCTTACATGTCCACGTACATGAGACCTGTTCCACAACTTAAGTGGCTGGCCGAGTGTCTGTCTCTCTCACTATAGTGAATATCTAATTTACAAAGAGTTGTTAATAATTGTTGATCACCTGGAAGAATAGACTTAATATTTTCTCTAAGTATTTATGCACATCATGACTAAGCCATTAGAGTGCTTATTCAAGATGAATTATAACAAAGTATTTTGTCCAACCTATGACTTTAGTCCTTAGTCATTTTTTACCAACATTTTTGCCTTTCATTAACTTAGAAGATTTTCATGGTATGACATGCATCTCTAGTTCTTAGAAATATTTTGCACGTCATGCATAAACATACTTTTCCTTTTTTATGCGTTGTGATGTTGTGTTGTATGTTGATTGTTGTATTGTTGCTTGTCTATATTGTTTAGATTGAACAGAGAGATTCGAGTTACGTTGAAAAGAGTTTGTGAGCGAAGACATCATTCAAAGGCAAGTGGCACATTCATAAACCTCCTACTATTTTCTATATGCATTACTTGGTGTATTTTAATATAAGCATGTGTAGGATAGTATTGTTATGCTAGACCTGTGTAGAAATTCCTTACTCCTGTGTCTAGGTTCCTATATAATACTTAGTAGAATTAGTGATGCTATGCAAATGTTGTTTTGTGAAAAGTTAAATTCTACTAAGTTAATAAAGAACCTCCTGGGTGGATTGATTGTATATGGTGGCGAAGTTGAGTGGCTACTCAGGCCCATGTCTATGGTTCCTGGAGTACGTGCACTTGGGGATGGCCACCTAGGGAACAAAGGGATCTAAAGAACTCCGAGTGACGATTGCTTCTAGTGCAGCCATATGGGCTCTGGCTTGATCAACTAAGTTGCATGGACTCGCCCCGGCTTGACAAGCAGAAGTAGAGGGTATTAGGTGGAACGGGTCAAGTCAGAGTGGGAGGGAAAATGCTTCTGAAAGATCTCGTCTCATTCTTCTCCTTTTCCTAATCACTTCAGAGTGTAAAGGATAGTTTGGGTTGAATGGGTACAATGGTGAATGTGCACAACCTCTGCAGAGTGTAAAACTGAATGGCAGTTGACCATCTAGAGGGGGGGTGAATAGGTGGTGACCAGTTTTTATGTGTTTTTCAGTTTTTAGGCTAGCGGAAAGTAATTGTCTAAATGTGCAAATAGGTGATACAAGTGAAAGACAACAAGGAAACTAAACAAGAACGGAATGCAGTAAAGGAGAGTGGAGCAAGACAACCATAGGAACTCGAAGATACCGATTTTATCCCGAGTTCCACCACAAAGGTGTACGTCTCGTTGGAGAGGTGTGAGCTACCACAAAGGTTTGCTCAACGCCACAAAGGCCTCACCCTATTCTCCTGTGAATTCGACCACAAAGGTGCGAATCCACTCTTCCACTAAGGACTCCTTTAAGGGCGGAGAAGATCCCGTACAAACACGTGAGGCACACACCCACAACTGAATTGGGGGCTCCCACAACGACCACAAAAGGTCAAATCCACAAAGGAATCCACAAAGGATCAAGACCACACAAAGATGAACCTAGCTATCCACAAAGGAATCCTAGATTCGTTGCCCCTCAAGAAATAGAGGGGGGAAATCAAATCGCTTCGGTTAGGTTGTAGATCGGTGGCTTCTTCCTCAGATCCCCAAGTATCAAAGGATTTGAGTGACTAGATTGGGAGATCCGGAAGAAACGAGCTTCAGCACCAATGGAGGAGAGAGAAAATCTGGAAGCTTAGTCTGCTAGAGGTAGGGGGAGGGGTATTTATACCCCTCCCAAAATCTGCCCGTTTGAACAGCCGCCAGCCCGGAAATCTCCGGGTTGAGGACCGGAGATCTCCGGACTCCGGAAATTTCCGGTAGAAATTCCGGTAGAACATGACTCTGGATCAGTACTGATTTAGCTTCTTGACTTGGTCGGAAAATCTTTGGCGCTCGGAGATCTCCGGACTGGGGCTCGGAAATCTCCGAGCGCCGGAAATCTCCGTGAGCATTTCCGGCTCAGCTTGAGCCGGAGTCAGTACGCAATTGAGTTCTGGACTTGGTTGAATTTCCTCTGCCACTCGGAGATCTCCGGACTGGGGCTCGGAAATCTCCGAGAGCATTTCCGGCTCAGCTTGAGTTGGAGTTAGTACGCATTCTGATTTGGGACTTAGGAAAAAACTTGATTGGCTCCGAGATCTCCGGTCTGTGGACCGGAAATCTCCGAACCCGGAAATCTCCTGACTTAAATCCTGATGAAAGACCAAGTGAAGTAGAAATGAAACTTAGTCCAAGTAAGTGTTCCTCTTTATCAAACTACCTGTAAAAGAACCTGCAAGCTTCATCACAAACATTAGAATACCTTTTGTGTTGTCATTAGTCACCAAAATCTGGGAGTGCATAGAATCTCTGGCGCTCGGAGATCTCCGGACTGGGGCTCGGAAATCTCCGAGCGCCGGAAATCTCCGGGAGCATTTCCGGCTCAGCTTGAGCTGGAGTCAGTACGCAATTGAGTTCTGGACTTGGTTGAATTTCCTCTGCCACTCGGATATCTCCGGACTGGGGCTCGGAAATCTCCGAGCGCCGGAAATCTCCGAGAGCATTTCCGGCTCAGCTTGAGTTGGAGTCAGTACGCATTCTGATTTGAGACTTAGCGAAAATCTTGATTGGCTCGGAGATCTCCGGTCTGTGGACCGGAAATCTCCGAACCCCGGAAATCTCCTGACTTAAATCCTGATGAAAGACCAAGTGAAGTAGAAATGAAACTTAGGCCAAGTAAGTGTTCCTCTTTATCAAACTACCTGTAAAAGAACCTGCAAGCTTCATCACAAACATTAGAATACCTTTTGTGTTGTCATTAGTCACCAAAATCTGGGAGTGCATAGAATGCACTTTAAATCTCCCCCTTTTTGGCGAATGATGACAACACGAAAGGAGAACGGATTTGCAAAATATAGACGGAGCTCCCCCTAAGTGAGTGCACTATTTTTATGATGTTTTTGGAATACAAAGTGCACGTTCCTTAGGATCAACACTCCCCCTAGATTTTACAAAACACACAAATACACAATACATACAAGAAGCAACAAACTTATACAATAGAGTTATTACAATAGAGAATTTAACGGTACTCATGTCTCACACACATGAAGAAAATAAATAGTCATGAAAATAGGGAGCACTTAAAAAAAACAAAACGAAAAGAAGGAAGTGCTCCCAACCCATGCAAATCTCGAGTGTCCTAGAGATACTTCTCCCCCTTTGGCATCAAGATACCAAAAAGGGAGGAGGTTCCACTAACGTCCCATGACTCAAGAGTCGGAATCCTGCTCGGCAGCATAATCCTCGTCCTCCTCAGCATCATCATCATACTCGAGATCGCTGTCCTCTGGCACTGCATCATCCCAATCAAAAGTGAGTCCATCTGCATTCCAATCCTTGAAGAGAATCACAGGCCTCAAAGGGTGCTTCGGAGCAGGCATCTTCATATGAGCCATCATCTCTTCTTGGCGCTTCATAATGCGATGGTTCCGAGAGTAGATGGAGTAGTTCTCACTGTGAATGCAACATTTCATGTTCATGATTTTCTCAATAGCTCGAACTACCCATGGGCGACTCTTCTTGGCAGCTTTCTTGATGTTGGGATTGGAGGGCCCCCGAGAAGGACCACCAAAAATCTCATCCTCGTTGATATCTTGCATGGTGGCTTGTTGTTGAACAAGGTGAGCGGATTTCTGGATAAGCAGGGCTGCCTTGTGGGGCTGAGTACCAAAGGCTGCATCAAAATCATCTCCGTCTTGCTCAGAAAGCTTGTAGAGCCTCTTGATGAGTAACATCACATAGGGAGCATATGGAGGAACTTTCCTCTCAAATACTGCTAGAGTCATCTCTTGGATAATGAAATCCATGACATCCACTTTGTAGACCTCCTGCTCAACCTCATACTCACCAAGATAGGCCGCATGAGCCTTGGCCATCAAGTTGACTAAAGCCCCAGCAATATTGTCTGCATTACCTGCAATGGGAGCAATAGTCCAACGGAACATGCGAAGCAGAATATCATAAGTAGGGAGAAGACCATTCTGAGAGACAATCCTTCCTCCAGGCTGATAAAGATCAGACATGACATGCTTGATGTAAGCAATGCCATGGACATGCATGCGGGCGCCAGCTGGAACAGACAAACCACTGAAAGGACAGTCAAGAATCCGAGCAAACTCTCGGAAAGAGGAAGTTAAGCCCTGCCTGCCAGACATCCAGGTCATCCCAATATCCTCCGAGGAGTCAAACACCACAGTAGCATAGAACTGATGGATACGAGATACGCTGTAGTTTCACTCAGTCCTCATCAAGTGCTCCAGACCCAGAAGTCCACATACCTTGACAGCACCACCAAAATAATCAGCCTTCTTCATTAGTTTGCCAAAGTCAATCCACTTCATGGGGCAGATGGGCTTGTCAATTGAGAACTTCTGATAAACTTCCCTATAGAGCCATGCCATCTCAGTGCAAAAATACTTAGGATCATCAGACTCCACATTGTAGGTTAGCTCACTTCGCCACTTGCGGAAACTGCCTTTGTTGAAGTCGTCAAGACGGAGTTCGGGCCTCTTCTTCTTGCTAGGCCCAGTGGGTTTCCTAAGCAGAGCAGCAGACTCAGCAGGTGTGCTATCTTCACTTGAGGACCCACTGGGAGGGCGTGAATGAACTGGTTTGCCTTTTCCACGAGAAGAGATTTGCTTGACACGTCCTCGAGGGTTGGAACCTGCAAACACACAACAAAGATAGGATGGAAAGCATATGGGGTAAGCACTCATGTTTGAGAAGGAAAGTGGAACGTACTAGAGAAGTTTTTGCAAACACAGTTTCTATCCTTAGCTGATTTGATTCTGAGTAGGCCGGAGATTTCCGGGCCTGACTCGGAGATCTCCGGGGTCCGGAGATTTCCGAGTCAGACTCGGAGATTTCCGGTCTGCACGAAATTTTGACAGATCTGAACAAAAATTATGAAAGAAAAACAGATCTGTGCACGTGGAGAGTAGAGCATGCCAAGGGGAGCAATTCTACCAAAGGAAACAAGCAACAACCTCCTAAATCGGCTAGGTTAAACGAAAACTAGTTTCGTCCTAGATTTGAAAAACGAGGAGTTACCGGAAGACATCACGGAAAGCGTGCGGATGAAAACGAAGCCCTCGAGGAGGAGAAGAAGATCCCCAAAGCACGCGAGAAACCCTCGAACGATCCACCCCCAGCAAGGAACGGAAGAATTGGAGATTTTCGGAGGTGAGAGAGGAATAGGGCACGGGGTGGATGAACTGGCCGAACCGGCCGGTCCACCCGTGCCCTTATATAGACAGAAAAATTTGAACCGGAAATATCCGGACTGAGGCTCGGAGATCTACGGGTGCCGGAGATTTCCGGGGCTATTTCCGGATTCGGACTTAGCCCTGGAAAACTTTAGCACGCTCGGAGATTTCCGGACATCGGACCGGAGATTTCCGGCTCTAATTCTGATTCAGCTTCGCCTGAGGTCAGTGCCGAAATTGAAAAGGACTTAGGTGCCGAAAAATCGCAGGGGCCGAAATTTCCAGGACTATTTCCGGTCAATAATCATCACAGGTCAGTGCTGATTTTGGAATGGACTTAGTCTC
Source organism: Poa annua (assembly GCA_026929855.1). Classification (NCBI taxonomy): domain Eukaryota; kingdom Viridiplantae; phylum Streptophyta; class Magnoliopsida; order Poales; family Poaceae; genus Poa; species Poa annua. The sequence continues at coordinate 102,655,244 of CM049427.1, forward strand.
GAAATTCTCTGGTGGACCGGAGATTTCCGAGTGAGGCTTGGAGATTTCAGTGCAAACCCAAAAACTCAAGGAACAAGAAACAAAAGGGGACATGAGTGGGGAAAAACATGTTTAAAGATAGTGAAAGGCTTAGGATAGACACTCAAACTGAAAAACAAGACACACTCAAGTTGTAAGAATCACAAAGCACAAAAGAAGACCAACCAAGAGTGTGTTTTCCCAAAAAGAGCCAAAGACAATGCAAGTGAGAACCAAAAATAAAACCAAATAGAGTCCAAAGAAAGAAAGGAGTGTTGGTGGCCAAGGCCACCGTGTATGAGTTGTAGCATGGTACCGCGAAGATATATCTTGGGTCCATAACTACATCTCAACATTGAAGCTCACAAAATATATTTAATTTGAAGTTTTAGCAATGATATGTCACTATATGCATATTAGGGGGAGGAAGAGTCCAATGTATTAGGAAAACACTCCCCCTAAGTCCATGCGTACCTCTAGGTCTAATAAAGCCTTAAGCGTTGGAGTGAGTGTACGGAGTTCAAGCCAAGGCCCGAGAATCTATGATATTGAGCTCATTCCTCAAGTAGCAAAAACAGGCTTCATCAAGGGGCTTCGTGAAGATATCCGCCAATTGATCCCTTGTACCAACATATGATAGATCAATATCTCCTCGTGCCACGTGATCGCGGATGAAGTGATGACGAATCTCAATGTGCTTGGTCCTTGAATGTTGCACCGGATTGTATGCAATTTTGATGGCAATCTCATTATCACATAAAAGCGGCACTTTTTCCAAGAGGACGCCGTAATCCTTTAAAGTTTGCCGCATCCAAAGAAGTTTAATACATCCGCTTGCGGCAGCGACATACTCGGCCTCCGCCGTGGATAAAGAGATGCAATTCTGTTTCTTCGAGGACCAACTCACCAAAGATCTTCCAAGAAATTGACACGTCCCGGATGTGGACTTCCTATCATCAATGTCGCCCGCCCAACCGGAGTCGGTGTATCCACAAAGAGACAAGGTGCCATCTTTGGGATACCACAACCCAAAACAAGGGGTATGAACCAAATATCTGAAGATTCTCTTCACGGCCATCAAATGACTTTCCTTAGGCGCGGCTTGATAACGAGCACACACTCCAACGCTTAAAACGATATCGGGCCTAGACGCACACAAATTAAGAAGAGACCCAATCATAGAACGATACTCTTTTTGGTCTACCTCTTTACCGTCGGGGTTGAGTTGGAGGTGGAACTTGGTTTGCATAGGAGTAGTCACACCATTAAGTCCAAGCAATTTGAATTTCTTGATCATATCTTGAATGTACTTGGCTTGACATATGAAGGTCCCTTCCCTCAATTACCTTATCTCAAAGCCAAGAAAGAACTTGAGTTCACCCATCATGGACATCTCGAACTTGTCCGTCATTAACTTGGAAAACTCATCATTGAACACACGGTTAGTAGAACCAAAGATAATGTCATCGACATATAGTTGACAAATGAAGAGTTCACCATTAACCTTTTTAGTGAAAAGAGTTGGATCGATTACCCCAACCTCAAATCCACGGTCTACCAAGAACTCTCTCAAGTGCTCGTACCATGCACGGGGGGCTTGTTTAAGGCCATAGAGAGCTTTATCCAAGACATAGACGTGGTGAGGAAGGTTGGGGTTTTCAAAACCCGGGGGTTGTTTAACATACACAAGTTCTTGCAAGGGACCATTAAGAAAGGCGCTTTTTACGTCCATTTGCTGCAATTTGAAACCATAGTGAGAAGCATAAGCGATAAGAATGCGTATCGATTCGAGTCTTGCAACCGGTGCAAAAGTTTCTCCAAAATCAATGCCTTCGACTTGAGAAAATCCTTGGGCCACCAACCGTGCCTTGTTCCTTACAACGATACCATGTTCATCTTGCTTGTTCTTGAAGATCCACTTAGTGCCAATAACGTTGCGGCAATCTTTAGGCTTCTCAACTAGGCGCCACACTTTGTTGCGCTCAAAGTTGTTAAGTTCTTCATGCATAGCCCCTAGCCAATCGGGATCTTCAAGAGCATCGAAAACTTTCTTGGGCTCGACCATGGAAATATGTGCTTGATGCTCACTAAAATGAGCTAATTGACTTCGTGTGGAGACCTTTGCTCGTATATCACCAATGACCTTGTCGAGAGATAATGCCCTAAGTTCCAAAGACTTAGCAAAGCGATCTTGACGACGAGTTTCAATTGCCGCCCTTGTTGTGGGGACAATTTCTTGACCATCTTGATCCTTTGGATCCTCGTCTTGACCTTCTAGAGGGCCTTGATCATCATGAGAAGTCTCTTCGAGTGGTGGAGAAGGATGATCTTGCCCTAGAGTAGAACTTGGAGAAGTGTAGTTGTCTTCAATAATCTTGGTGGAGGAGACATGATCTTTTTGTTGATGAAGTTCTTGTTGATGATCCTCTTGAGTTTCAACTTGAGAAGAAATAGTATGCTCTTGTTGAGGAAGATCTTGAGATTGTTATTGAGGGGATTCATCATTTGCTATGGGTGAGCCACCTTGTGGTTCTTGTGATGGTGAGGTCTCCTTGATGGGAGAACTTGCGTCTTCTTGAACAACTTCTTGATGGATTTCAATGGGGCGAAGAAAGCCCACCCCCATCTTCTTAATGGCATCAAAAGGTTGTTCATCACCTACATCACAAACACCAACTTGCTCCACTTGGGAGCCATTATTTTCATCGAATTCCACACTACAAGACTCTATGATAATCCGGGAGGATTTATCAAAGACTCTATAAGTGTGGGACTCGCTACCATATCCGACAAAAGTTCCCTCGATAGATTTAGAGTGGAACTTACCCAACCGGACACCCTTGACGAGATAATAGCACTTACATCCAAACACTCGGAAGTGGCCAATGTTGGGTTTATTTCCGGTAAGGATCTCATATGGAGTCTTCTTCAAGCCCTTGCGGAAGTAGAGGCGATTTGATGAGTGACAAGCGGTGGAAATAGCCTCCGCCCAAAAGTTGATGGGAGACTTGAACTCCGCCAACATAGATCTCGCCATATCAATGAGAGTCCGGTTCTTTCTTCCGGCAACGCCATTTTGTCGAGGAGTGTAAGCAGTGGAATATTGATGATGAATGCCTTCTTCACTAATAAAGTCGTTAAGAGTGTAGTTCTTGAATTCTGACCCATTGTCACTTCGAACAACCAATATGGGATTGTCATGTTGGCGTTGAACTTCCTTTGTGAAGTCGATGAAGACTTGTTGAGTTTCATCCTTGGTCTTGAAGAAATAGACCCATGTATACCTTGAGTATTCATCAACAATCACGAGACAATATTTCTTGCCACCAAGACTTATCTCTGGAATTGGTCCAAATAGATCAACATGAAGTAGCTCTAAAATCCGGGAAGAAGATATGATGGTCTTGCTAGGATGAGGAATATCATGCATCTTGCCTTCCACACAAGCTCTACAAATTCGATCCCTTGAAAAGAAAACATGATCTTTTAGTCCAAGGAGTTGGTCACCCTTGTGGTGACTTTGCAAAGTACGCATGTTTACGTGGGCTAGTCGGCGATGCCAAAGCCAACCCACGTCGGCTTTTCCAAAGAGACACATGGCTTGAGAAGTGGTGGCTCCGGAGAAGTCCACCACATAGAGCTCATGCTCCACGTATCCCACGAAAGCCACTCTTAGCGACTTACTCCACAAGAGGACCACAATGTCCTTATCAAAGAAAGGAGAGATCCCCATCTTTGTTAAGGCACGAACCGATAACAAATTATAGCCAAGAGATTCAACAAGCATAACATTGACTAGAGTAATGTCGGGGGCAACTACCACTTTGCCAAGCCCGGTTACCTTAGACCTTGATAAGTCACCAAACGTCACGGTTACTTGATCTTCATTAGATTTCAACTCCGTGACTAGTTCTTTCCTCCCGGTCATATGACTTGTACATCCACTATCAATTATCCATTTTGAACCACCGGGAGCAAGATCCTACAAGAGATCACTTCTTGCATTTAGCAACCCATTGCTTCACAATGGGCGCTTTATGGTTAGCGACAAGAGACTTAGGAACCCAAATAGCATATGAAATAAAACCATAGTAGGGTCCAATGTAACGAGCACAAACATTCCCATAATAATCGACATATAAAGCATAGTTAGGGTTGTTGTCCCCGGCGTGATCTTTACGAGTAGGTTTGCCCCTTGTGACATTCCTACTCGCACGACCTTCTTTGGATTGAATGGAGTCGGCCTTCTTGGCTTGGATGGGCTTGACGCTCTTGGGAATACCCTTCTTGGCATTCATCTTCATGGGAGGCACATATCCAAGACCTTCCTTTCCTTGTCGAGTGTGAGGCTCCACGATGGGAGTCTCAACAACTTGCTTACCCTTGAGAAGGATGATCTTGGATGTGGAAGCCTTAGTCATCTCACTCTTCAATCTAGCATTCTCCTTCACAAGATTAGCATTATCACACGAACACTTAGAGGTAGAGATGCTAAGAGAATCAAGGTTAGTTAGCCGAGTTTGGAGTTGAGCATACGGCTCCTTTAGAAGAGCATGTTCACTCTCCAAAGCCTTGTGCGCTATGACGAGCTTCTCCATGTCCTCAATGATTCTAACATGCCCAACCGCAAATTCGGCTTTATCTTGTTGAACCACCTTGAATTTAGGAAAGTACATATCACGATCCTTAATGAGCTTAGCATGTGAGGAATTATGAGTTTCCTCAATAGTTTCAAGTTGCTCCTCAAGACGAGCATGAGACTCTTCAACCTCCGCAAGAGAGGATTTCAAGTAGGATAGAGAAATAGCGTCTTCTCTTTCTATCTTACCCTTCTCTTCATTGAGATGCTCTAGCTCACCAATCCGAGCCATAAGGGCACCAACATGTTTTTTGCTATCACCTTGCAAGTTTGTGATAAAAGAGTCGAATGCCACAAGCTCTTGCTTGATTTGAAGGCTAGAGGCATCATCAAGTTCATTCATTTCATTCATGATAGAGGAAGAGGATGACGGTACCTCCGATGCCTTTGCCATAAGACACCTTGAGCTCTTGGTGATGGAGTTCTCATTTGGCGACGTGAATAGTGATGATGAAGAGCCACTAGTAGAAAACGGGCCATAGGACCAAACAGAAATACTCCATTTGTCCCGGTCGTATTACAAACCGGGACAAATGGGGTCAAATAGTTGGTCTCAGCCTACACGCGTTTCAAAATCGAACCTTTTGTCCCGGTTTTAGCCACGAACCGGGACAAAAGGTCACTGGACCCCATTTGTCCCGGTTCAAGCCACGAACTGGGACAAAAGTAGGTGCCTATATATTTAAAAATGGTTTGACACTTAAAAAATTCATTGTTGACACTTAAAAAATAGAAAATAATATTTATGAAAATAATTTGAATAATCCCTTCAACACGATTGTTTACTATACCAAGATGCACTCATTTGTAGAATATGAGATTTTTATCACAAATAATTTGAAAAATATGAATTAGATTCAAATAATCATCATAAACTCATTTAACTAGACGAAATTAGGTAGAAATCAATTAAAAACCTAATACTTGTATATTATCCATCATATGTGTACTAGTTTCCATGAAAATTAAATGGGTGTCATTTTTCATCATATTTTTTGTATTTTGTTCACAAAAAAAGACATTTTTGCACTTAAAAATGGAAAATGGTATTTATTAAAATAATTTGAAGAATCCCTTTGGCATGATTGTTTCTTATACCAATGCGCACCTATTTGTGGAATACAAGATTTGTATCACAAAATATTCGGTGAAAATTAGGTAGAAATCAAGGAGAAACATAATACTTGGGGATTATCCATCATATGTGTACTAGTTTCCATGAAAATTAAATGGGTGCCATTTTTCATCATATTGTTTGTACTTTGCTCACAAAAATAGTCATGTTTCGCACTTAAAAAATAGAAATTGATATTTATGAAAATGATTTGAAGAATCCCTTTGGCTATCAAATAATTATAGTTTAAATTTGAATTAGTTTCAAATAGTCGACATAAACTCATTTAACTAGGTGAAATTAGCTAGAAATCAAGCAAAAACCTAATACTTGAGGATTATCCATCATATGTGTACTGGTTTCCGTGAAAATTAAATGAGTGTCATTTGACATCATATTTTTTGTAATTTGTTCACAAAAAAGTAGCATGATAGTTTCTTATTCCAATATGCACATATTTGTGCAATATGAGATCTTTATCACAAATTATGTTGTGGAAATGACCATAAGTTGATCATTTGGCTTGAAACTTCTAAATGTTTATAGATGAAAAACCATTTTGTGAAGTTTTTTTTGGAAATTTTGTGAAAATAAAGTTTATCATTTTTCATAGCAACTAGTACACGTATAAGGACCTCGTGTCAAATGATATATTTTTTTGAGATGTTTATCATTTTATTTTGCCGTAAAACCGATCAAAATGGATGACCATGGCTATCTATGTTTCTGTAGTGCAAAAGATGATTTGGATATCATATTTGAAATCCTCTAAGTTTTTTCATCAATTTAGACATTTTATTTGTTGAATTCTGAATTAAGGTTTTAAAGATACGAATTATTCCATAGTAAATGAAAAAGGCAAAAATAAAGTAATATTTATTTTATCATTACTTATTACAATATTATTATTATATAGTCATTGTTGTTTATTCAACTTAATTTTTATAATACAAGTAATGAAAAAGTATAACATGATGACCGAGTTGTTAATATGATTGATAAGATAGTAATATCAGTAAGTTCTCAGTTCTCTCTTAGTATCTAATTTGAAAGGAATCTAAATGTTAAGCGTGCTGAGGTTGGAGTAGTCTGAGGATGGGTGACCAAACGGGAAGTTTGATTTAAGAATAAGTGTGTAGTTAGTGATGAAGTGTGTGAGTTAGTAGGTAATTAAATGTGTGGCTAAGTGACAAACAAAACAAAAAGAAATAGAAAACACGAAAGAAAAAGAAAAACATAATAGCAGCCAGCAATATGAACCGGGAAAGAAATACGAAAGAAAAAGAAAAACAGAAAATAGGAAAAAAAACAAAAAACACTATTGTCCGGGGTCGTAATACGAACCGGGAAAAATAGCCTCCGGCAAAAAGACTGGCTGACGCGGCCATGTGCCCCCCAATTTGTCCCGGGTCGTGGCGTGCCCGGGACAAAAAGCCACCCTATTTGTCCCGAGCACGTTGTCCCGGGAGCGTGCCCGGGACAAATATCCCATACGGCCCGGGACCAATAGCATGTTCTGCTCTAGTGAGCTTGTCGTAGTTGAAGGTGTTCTTGTTGTTGATGGAGAAACGGTAGTTGTTGATGTGGTGGCAAGAGCCGCCACTTCATTTGGCGTTTCTTCCTCCGATTCTTCATCATCGGTAGGATACTCCTCTTGAGTCAACAACACGATGCGAGGCTTCTTGTTAACAGGCGTCTTATTTCCATAGGCCTTCTTGGGAGGCATCTTGGTTTTGTCCTTGAGCACTAGACGTCCACCAGGCTCTTCTCTTTTCTCATAAGGGCACTCGGCAACGAAATGGAACTTGTCTTGACAATTGTAACATGTCCTTGACTTGGAGGGTGAGACCCTATCGGCTTGAGGTGCACTCTTGTCAAAACGCATCTTGCCTCTTGAGGGGTTATTTCAAAATGTGCGAGCCGCAAGAGCGAGATGATCATTGTAAGCAATCTTGAGTGCTTCCTCGGACATGGCGGCAAAGCTTCCAAGATCATCATCATCGTTGTCTTCCTCAGCGGTAGCCTTCAAAGCAAGGTTGGTTGTGCCTCTTTGCATTCCAAGAGCCCTTGCCCTTGCATCTTGAGCATTCTTAGTGGCTACCTTATAAGCGGCCATCTCTTGCATAACCTCATTAGATGTCATGAGATGGTAGTTGTGTCTTCCTTGAAGACTCTTGACATCGGTTGGCTCACATGCCATCATAGAACTAACATACTTCCTCTTGATCCAAGCATCATCAATATGAGAGGCACCAACTTCACGAAAGCTTGTGGCTATTGTCACCAATCTTCTATACATCATCTCATGATCTTCACCATCAAGCTTGAAGAAGCCTTCGGCTTCATTGCTCAAGGAGTCATAGCGGTTCCTCCTCATGCTATCATTTCGAACGAACAACTCGGATAGAGCATCCCATGTATCCTTGGCGGTGGTAAGGTGTTGGATGAGAGACATGTCCTTGTTCCCAACCGCCTTTTGGATCATGTAGAGAGCGGTGGCATCAAGTTGAGCCTCCACCACTTCTCTTCTTGTTAAGTTAGTTGGATCATGCGGCTTGTATCCAACTTGAATGATGCGCCACAACTTGATTGAAGAGCTGCACACATGAGACTTCATCACATATTGCCATTGAGAGAATGTATAATCTTTAAGCAATGGGGGATCACCCCTATGAGAAACTTGCGGATGAGGAATAATGGGATCGGGGGTATGGTATTGGGATGGGGGAGGAGTGGCGTTGTAGCCTTTAGGCACTTCATCTTGGGAACATGAACTGTTTTGATGGTTTGAGGAACTAGTAGCATCACCCTTCCCATCCAAAGCCAATTGCTTTCCCTTAAACAATTCCGGGTCCACATCTTGAGTAATGCCCGGAAGCACCGGAGACTTTGAGGGCAAAGCAAGAGAGATTTCCTTAGATGTCTTGAGAGACTCAAGCATATCATGAAACTTCTTGAACTCGGTCTGTATGGACGATTTCAACTTTGTTTCCAAAGAGTTGATATCGGCCATAGTGGCACCTTTCTCTTGCATTGCCGCCAAAGTCGCGGCGTCCGCTTCGGAACCCTCTTTCGGGTCAACTTGCATTGTCCAAGGTTGGTCTCAAGCGGTGAAGCTAATAAGAGACAACCGGGCTCTGATACCAATTGAATGGCAGTTGACCACCTAGAGGGGGGGGGGTGAATAGGTGGTGACCAATTTTTATGTGTTTTTCAGTTTTTAGGCTAGCGGAAAGTAAGTTGTCTAAATGTGCAAATAGGTGATACAAGTGAAAGACAACAAGGAAACTAAACAAGAACATAATGCAGTAAAGGAGAGTGGAGCAAGACAACCATAGGAACTCAAAGAGACCGATTTTATCCCGAGTTCCACCACAAAGGTGTACGTCTCGTTGGAGAGGTGTGAGCTACCACAAAGGTTTGCTCAACGCCACAAAGGCCTCACCCTATTCTCCTGTGAATTCGACCACAAAGGTGCGAATCCACTCTTCCACTAAGGACTCCTTTAAGGGCGGAGAAGATCCCGTACAAACACGTGAGGCACACACCCACAACTGAATTGGGGGCTCCCACAACGACCACAACAGGTCAAATCCACAAAGGAATCCACAAAGGATCAAGAACACACAAAGATGATGAATCTAGCTATCCACAAAGTAATCCTAGATTCGTTGCCCCTCAAGAAATAGAGGGGGGAAATCAAATCGCTTCGGTGGAGTTGTAGATCGGTGGCTTCTTCCTCAGATCCCCAAGTATCAAAGGATTTGAGTGGCTAGATTGGGAGATCCGGAAGAAACGAGCTTCAGCACCAATGGAGGAGAGAGAAAATCTGGAAGCTTAGTCTGCTGGAGGTAGGGGGAGGGGTATTTATACCCCTCCCAAAATCTGCCCTTTGAACAGCCGCCAGCCCGGAAAACTCCGGGTTGAGGACCGGAGATCTCCGGTCTCCGGAAATTTCCGGTAGAAATTCCGGTAGAACTTGACTCTGGATCACTACTGATTTAGCTTCTTGACTTGGTCGAAAAATCTCTGGCGCTCGGAGATCTCCGGACTGGGGCTCGGAAATCTCCGAGCGTCGGAAATCTCCGGGAGCATTTCCGGCTCAGCTTGAGCTGGAGTCAATACGCAATTTTGTTCTGGACTTGGTTGAATTTCCTCTGCCACTCGGAGATCTCCAGACTGGGGCTAGGAAATCTCCGAGCGCCGGAAATCTCCGAGAGCATTTCCGGATCAGCTTGAGTTGGAGTCAGTACGCATTCTGATTTGAGACTTAGCGAAAAACTTGATTGGCTCGGAGTTCTCCGGTCTGTGGACCCCAAATCTCCGAACCCCGGAAATCTCCTGACTTATATCCTGATGAAAGACCAAGTGAAGTAGAAATGAAACTTAGGCCAAGTAAGTGTTCCTCTTTATAAAACTACCTGTAAAAGAACCTGCAAGCTTCATCACAAACATTAGAATACCTTTTGTGTTGTCATTAGTCACCAAAATCTGGGAGTGCATAGAATGCACTTTCAAAAACTAAGTACTTAGCCGTGTCCCCGGTACGGACAATTTGAGCAGTTGATTACGGACGTCAACGGAGGATTCCACCATTCCAACTTCAAAATTAAAACTTGATGGGTGAACAAGGGTAGAATGAGACAATGGATTTCATGCCACGGATGTCTCGGATAGAAGAAAAGTGATTTCCAAAGAATTAGGAAAAATGGCTTTATCCAAAATAGCCTTGAACTCCACCAGCCAAATATGCATATAGGTTATTAGAGTTATTCCACTAAGTGTCCACCAGCCACGCGTGTTGCCGACATGGTTGACAGGACGGTCTTCTATCGGCGCCATCCTGTGCCCGTTGCTAGAGAAGCTGGAGCTGTCGACACGGCCGAGGCGGTGGGGAGTGATAGCTTTGGGGCTGAGGTTGTCAGCCCCCATGTCCTGACATAGGCCTCCCCTTGAGCCAATTGTTGTTGTTGCCAGCTCTCTTTATTTTATCTTGACGGCCAGCCTCCTCTCGCCCCTTAAACAATTATATCTCAACTTGTAATATTTGTAAATATCTTTTGAAGATGTACTGCTAGGCGCGAAGTTAGCTAACTTATTTTATTTTGCTACTTTAAGTAGGCTTTTGCCTTGTTTTAATTGGCCCGCCTTAATTTTATTTTGACTTATATGCTTGACTGTTTGTATGTTGGCAAAACCTCAGCCGGGAACTTTAGCTGAAACAACCAGGGTTAGTACCATGAGTTTAGAATCAGGAACCAAAGCCAACATGTTGGCGCCAAAGACATACTACTAGGCGAACCACATATAAGTAATCAAAGTAAAGGAATTAGGCAGCGCAAAAAGTTGATTTTTTGCTTTGGTTTGGCTCGAAAGCTGCAAGTATCTACCAGTTTGAACCTTTGCACGGAGCTAGAAAACAGGTAACTTAGATACATAGGAGATATATGATTGCAAGAAAAGACAAAAGATGGCATCCTTCTCAACACATATGAGAAACCACATATATAACTTATTACAATTGTAAATTGCTAAGTGTAGAAAGGACGTAGCTGCTCAATGTTCCAAGGCCGTCTTGTTTGCTCGAACGGGTCGTCAATGCCTCTTTTACGCTTGGTTCCTCTCCTTCCTACCGCCTTCTTGCGCCTTTTCTTTTCTTCTTCGTCGTGGATGTCGGCTAGGTAGTAGGAACCATTGAGCAGCGCCTTTGTGACTATAAACGGTCCTTCCCATGGCGGGGATAACTTGTCCAAGCCTTTTCTGTCTTGGATTAGGCGGAGAACCAGGTCACCTGCTCTGAAGCCTCACTTCCGCACTCTCCGGCTATGATAGCGGCGGAGTTGTTGCTGGTACAAGGCGAAGCGATGTAGAGCGACGTCTCTTTCTTCATCTAACAAGTCTGGGCTATCCTGTCTTGCACCTTCTACGTCTTGCTCGATGTAGACTTGAACTCGTGGGGAATCGTATTTCATGTCGGTGGGTAGCACCGCCTCTGCGCCATATACTAAGAAGAAAGGAGTGTATCCGGTAGATCTGTTTGGCGTTGTGCGCACAGTCCAGAGTACGCATTGTAGCTCTTCTGCCCAAGCACCGGCTGCCCTATGTAACGGAGCTTCGAGACGGGGCTTAAGTCCTGAGAGGAGTAAGCCGTTTGTACGCTCTACTTGTCCATTTGATTGAGGGTGTGACACAGATGCCAAATCAAGCCGGATGCCTAGATCACTGCAGTATTCTTTGATGTCGCCTTGAGATAGGTTGCTGCCATTATCCGTGATAGTGCTGTGTGGATCTCCGAATCGGGAGATAATTCCCCAGAGGAAATTGGTGGTTGTCCGTGCCTCAAGTTTGCTGATCGGATTGGCCTCGACCCATTTAGTGAACTTGTCGACAGCAACCAATAGGTGGGTATTCCCACCACGTGCCTTCTTGAAGGGACCAACCATGTCTAAGCCCCAGACCGCGAACGGCCAAGTGATTGGAATTGTCGTGAGCTCTTGTGCCGACATGTGAGGTTGGCGGGCTTACAACTGGCAGCCTTTGCATGTTTTCACGATGTGCTCCGCTTTTTCTTTGGCGGTTGGCCAGTAGAAACCTTGGCGGAAATCTTTGGACACAATGGATCTGGCGGAGGCGTGATGCCCGCAAGTGCCAATATGTATGTCCTGCAGAATTTCCCAGCCTTCTTCTGGCAGTATGCACCGCTGGTAGATGCAGCACGTGCTCCCCTTGTACAACTTGCCTTTGATTATTATGAATGCTTTTGCTCGCCTTATGATATGCCTTTTCAACACCTCAGCGTCCTCCGGCAACTTTTGGTCGATTAAGAAATCTAGATATGGGACAGTCCAATCCGGCTGTGCCAAGTAGACGACAAGACTTGCCACTTCTACTGGTTCTTCTGCATCGGGGTTCAACAAGTCAGCGCCCTTAATGGACGGCTTATGCAATTGTTCCAGGAAAATGTCATTCGACACCTTTTTGCGTTATGACCCGAGTCTCGCGAGGGTGTCTGCCGCCTTGTTCTCAGCTCTTGGAACATGCCGGACTTCGTAGCCCATGAAATTTTTGGCGAATTCGTCAACTTTGGCCCTGTAAGACGCCATTGTTTTACTCTTCGCGTCCCATGTGCCGCTGACCTGCTGCGCGACTAGATCAGAGTCGCCATAACAGAGGATTCTCTAGACGCCAAGGTCGCTTGCCACATGTAGCCCGTGAAGTAAAGCTTCATACTCTGCGACGTTATTGGTTGTTGTAAAATGAATCTCAGTACGTAGCTGAGCTTGTCACCTTTGGGTGTGCGCAAAACAACTCCGGCCCCCGAGCCTTTGAGCATCTTTGATCTGTCAAAGTGCATGACCCAATATTCTAACTTGGGGAGTATTGTTTCCTCCATGGCTTCTGTCCAATCGGCAACAAAGTCTGCAAGTGCTTGAGTCTTAATGGCGGTTCGTGGTTCGTAGACTATATCGAAGGTGGCAAGCTCGATGCCCCATTTGGCAACTCGGCCTGTTTAACGCCCCGGGATTTATCCCCTTTTGTTTTGTGAGTTTTCTTTTTGCATCAACATGACATTTCATTTCATCGCATTAAATAGAATTCGTTGCATTTAATTTAAATTCCCACAATTAATTTCAAATGCATTTCAAATTAATTAAAATTGTGTTATTTCAAATCTTTTGCAAATGTGAAAAACTAGTTTATTAAATTGTCTATTGAAAAATAAAACAATTTTTAATAATTTTCGTATTCAAATTCCCTATCAATTTTGTTTTAAAAATATAAAACAGAAAAGTTTTAAAAGGAGAGAAATAAAAGCCCAAAAACCCATCTAAGCTGAAACCCTAGGTTTCCCCCTGCAAAATTATTTCCCACCCCCTGCCTTTTTGTAGCCACCCTCCTCCTTTTTCTGGTTTGTGCGAAATAATCCTCCCACCTCTCTTTTCTTCTTTTTCCCCTTCCTTTTTCCTTTCTTTTCTTTTTTTCCTTTCTTCTTCTTTTCTTTCCTTTTTTTTGTTCTCTTTCCTTTTTTCCTCCCGCATCGTCCCGCACGGGAGGAACCGAGCCAGCGGTCCCGACGCTCCCGAGCTCCTCCCGCCGGCCGAGCCACCCGGCCTCCCGCGGCTCCGGCCACCGGCCGCGCCCGCCGGCCGTGCTGCGCCGCCCCTTCCGCCGCCGCCCTCAGGCCTGCGCCCCGCGCACCGCCCACCGCCGGCCACGCCGCGCCGTGCTCCCGCCCCTACGCCTCCCGCGCCGCCGGCCGCCCTCGCCCCGCGCGCGTCCTCCCCCGCCACCCGCCGCCACGCCCCGCGCACCCGCCGCCTCCCCCGCGCGCCCGCGCGCAGCGCCCGTGCCCGTGCGCCACCGGCCTGTCGCCACGCCGCCGCCTCCGGCTGCTCCGCCTTGCGTCGCCACGCGCGCCCTTTGCCGCCGTCGCCGCGCGCGCCTCGCGCCGCCGCGTCCTCCGCGCGCCGCTGTCTTTCCCTGCGCATCGTCCGCACCGCCGCGCGCCTCCACCTCAAGCCGGCGCGCCCCCTGCGCCGGCCCGACTCCCCCGTCGCCTCCTGCCCCAGCGCCTCCGGCCGCCCGCGCAGCGCCTGCCGCGCTTTGTCGAGCCACCGGGCCCCGCGTGCGCGTGCTCGCCGCCATGACGCTCGCCGCCGCCTGCGTTCGCCCGCGCAGCCGCCGCCACCCTCTACTCCGCCCCGCGTGTGCCCGCGCCGCCGTCCCCGCTGCCTCGTCCGGCCGCGTGCACACCGTCTCCGTCCGGTGGCCTCCTCGTGTCCGCCGCCCGCAAGGTGTTCGACGAAATGCCCGCACGAACTTTCGGCGTTGAAATTTTTCCCGAGTTGTCCACCCTTCGTGGTGTTGCTACATGCGCGTGCGCATCCTCCTCCGGTGCCGCGTTTCCGTGACCGCCCGTGTCCGTGTTGCGGTGCACGCCCCGTGTGCGCCTCCTTTCGGTGTCCATTTGTCGTGCTCCTCCGTGCCCGTGCCCGTCAACGAGAATGACCGAGTACGACTACTTCCCCGGCCACTTCCACGAGACCGACAAACGACGATGCCTCGGTTCCGTGACGACTACTTCCTCAACGACAACTACTTGCTCTACGGACCGAAGACGTCGGTTTCGAACCCTAGTTCACCCGATCCGACGTACGAACCCAAACCCTAACCCTATACCTATTTTATAAAATGTCATCTATCTTGTGCATATCGCATCATTCTTGCATCTGTTGCATCTCTTGGGTTTGCGGGTGTAGCAAATCACCTACTGTAAATAATAAATATGGAATGTCTATAATGCCCTATTCCATTTAATTTAATTACATCACCCATGCCATGTGTTGCCATGCTAACCAACATTTAATATTGCTGGTAAATAAATAACTTGCACCTAAATATTAATTGTTGAAATCCCGGTTCCGCTTAATTTGGATTAAGTGCATCTCGCATTGCATCTTGCCATGTCATTCATCTGTCCCATGATCATGCTGGATCTTTTGTCGTAGTTGTAAAATGCATCTTTTGCGCTTCCAGTGTTTGTTGCTTCTTTGCGGATAAGACGTTGAGATGTGTGAGCAACGACAAGAACTACTTCCATGCGGGATTCCAGGCAAGCAAAGTTGGCTTGTTTACCTCTACATTGTCTTTCATTCTTGCCGTTGAACTCTGCTACCCTAGTATTCGATTCTTATCGTGATCCCATCACATGTTTATCCTGTAGCCCATACAACTTTATCCCCACATCCCATCACCTGTTGTTTGTTTATCTGTTGGCCTTGCGAGTCGTAGCGCATGCTTAGAGTTGACTGTGCGAGTCGTCTGTTGGTCTTAAGTTTCATCTGCTTAGTATGATAGATTGTTCTACTTTAATAAAATGCTATCTTGTGTTGGGGTATTATAATTAAAAGATAAGGCACCAGGCGGAAGGCCTTGCGAGGTGTTTTGTTCTGCTCAGTGTCGACCTAGGAACAGAGATTTTGTCCTCGGATCCAATTTTGAGCGCACTAACCACTTGTGGGAGGCCCTATGGAGCCCCCCTCGACTTTGAACGGATCTTCAGCTTGTCCATGTGCCGCAACTAGTTCGGGTTTTTCATTTGCGCATATGCATGTGCATGATGATGATGATCGATGAGAGGTTATGTTACTTGGGGTCATATAGGGGTGGTGCGCGCGAAGCGGACAGTTCCTACTGTGGTTTGAGCCGCATGGTGCGCAGGCACAAACTAATGAGTCCGCAATTGAGATTCGGCCGGACTCTTGACGCGGGTAACAACTCATATGGGTGGCACTTGGACTTGCTGTAGTGAAGGAATGAGTCGTGTTGAGAGGCCCTAATGTTTTTGACTGGGTTGATCATGCGAGTATGGGTACAGTAGTGCGCCCCTACAGGGTACAATCTTATCGATGAGCCGTGTCCACGGTTATGGACGACTTTGGTGATGATGCTGGCTAACAAGATCTAGACAACTTGCACCTAATTAATGTTAATTAATTTGACTAGTAATATAGAATTACTTTTCACAATAAATGGTAACTAAAATTGTTCAACGTGTCTGTTTCCCGAATTGCTTCCTCATACTTGGTTGAGGGGGTTAATCCGAGAATGGGTTATGATTGGTGTTAGTTGTAGATGTTTATCTTATGCGCTCTCTTATCCCTCTCTAATTAGACGGAAGTTGTAGCGTGTCTCTTTAGGTTGCTAGTGCTGCTGCCGCTATGTCCACCTCGCCTATATTTTGGGAGATGGTGTAGAAAGTAGGCAAGTCGGTTTTGCTTGCCAGGGAGTGCCCTGGCCCTCTTTTGGGCTGTGCTTTATGTGCAGTTAACAGGTTTGAAGTCTGACGACGTTAGCTTGGGAATCCCTCCGGCTTGGC
Organism: Poa annua; assembly: GCA_026929855.1. NCBI lineage: Eukaryota > Viridiplantae > Streptophyta > Magnoliopsida > Poales > Poaceae > Poa > Poa annua. Next base: position 102,671,894 of record CM049427.1, read on the forward strand.
TGGGCAGGGATATGGCGCCATTGCTTATCTTCAGGACTCTTAGTCCAATCCGCATCTTATCCGTAGTCGGATACTATTTTGCTTCCGCTGTCATTTGTATCTTTGTATTGTATTATTTGTATCTTGACTCGTTCCAGTCGTTGTTGTATTATATCTTTTGTTGTACTTGTGGATGTATCAGATCTGTTGTAATGTTATCACAATTCCACCCACATAATGCGCATGTTTTGGCGTGCACATTATGTCTGGTGGGCGACCTAAAATCGTTATTATGCGGATTCCGACGGGAGCGCTTAAATCTACATAGTACCGATTTTAGGGCGTCACAGCCTGTTGCCTCTGCATTGTTGATTATGTCTCCCAACGGTGCCCTGCTGACTACTGTCACTGTGTGCTCATGGAAATAATGCTTAAGCTTTCTGGCGGCGAAGAATACACCGTAAGCCAGCTTTTGGTAATGTGTATACCTCTGCTTGGAGGCGGAGAAGACTTAACTGATGAAGTAGACCGGACGTTGCTCAGACGTCACAGCTTCCCTTTCCTTTCTTTCCACGACCAAGACAACACTGACAACTGCTCTTGTTGCCGCGATGTAGAGCAGCATTGGTTCCTGCGATCGAGGTGCTGCCAATATTGGAGCGGATACGAGAGCCTCCTTAAGTTGCTGTAAGGCGGTCTCTGCTTCTGCTGTCCACTCGAAGTTCTCGAACTTTTTCAATAGCCGGTAGAGTGGCATTGCCTTTTCTCCGAGGCGGCTTATGAAGCGACTGACGGCTGCCGCCGATCCGGCTAAGCGTTGCACGTCCTTCAGACAAGTAGGTCTGGATATGTTTTGGATAGCCTTGATCTTCTCCGGGTGAACTTCGATCCCTCATTCTGAGACGATAAATCCAAGTAGTTTGCCGGCGGGAACACCGAAAATACACTTGGCGGGATTGAGTTTCATCTGGTATTTCCGGAGATCTGAAAAGTTTCCTCCAAATCTTCTAGGAGATCCGCCTTCTTTTTCGACATCACCGCAATGTCGTCAACATAGACGTGAACATTGCGGCCGATTTGTTCGTGCAGGCAATTTTGCATACATCGCTGGTATGTTGCACCTGCATTCTTCAGGCCAAAAGGCATCGTGATGTAGCAGAAAGTCCCGTATGGAGTGGTGAAAGATGTTTTCAGCTGATCCGACTCCCTCATCTTGATTTGGTGGTATCCTGAGTAGGCGTCGAAAAAACAAAGTAGCTCGGATTCTGCTGTGGAGTCTACGACCTGGTCAATTCTAGGCAGCGCACAGGAATCCCTTGGGCAACATTTGTTGACACCGGTATAGTCGATACACATCCTCAGCTCTTTATTCTTCTTTGGAACAAGTACAGGATTTGCCACCCAATCGGTGTGTACAACTTCTTTTATGAAATTGGCGGCCTTCAGCCTATTTATCTCCTTTCCTATAGCCTTGCGTCTCTCATCACCAAAGCGTCTTGTTGCTTGCTTCACCGGCTTGGATCCCTTTATGACGTTGAGTGAGTGCTCGGCGAGTTCTCTCGGTACACCGGACATGTCGGATGGCGACCATGCAAAGATGTCACGATTCTCACGGAGGAACTCGACGAGCGCGCCTTCCTATTTGCTGTCGAGGTTGGAGCCGATGACAACTTGCTTAGACTTGTCACCTGGGATGAGGTCCGCCTTCTTGGTGTCTTCTGAAGCTTCAAAGGTCTTCTTGACATCAGTTTTTGGCTTTGGCATGGAGTTGTCTGGGTCCGCCTTAAGTAGCGTGAGTTCTTCCTTGTGGATGACGGCTTCTGTGAAGGCGGCCATGCCACGCTCGCACTCCTCAGATTTCTTGAAGTTACCGAAACCGTGATGGTTCCATTTTCACCTAGCATCTTAAGCTTGCTGTATATGTAGCAGGGCCTTGCCATGAATTTGGCAAAAGCCGGTCGTCCGAAGATTGCATGGTAGGCACTTTTGAAGGGGACAACTTCGAACCAGAGAAACTCTGAGCGGTAGTTCTCCTTTGGTCCAAAAGTTACCTTCGGCCTAATGCTCCCCATTGACTTTGCTTGTCTGTCGGGCACTATGCCATGAAATGTAAGGTTGCTGCGGCTTAGTGAATGATAGTACAGGATGTTGAGGCTGCTACCGCCATCCATGAGTACTTTTGTGAGACTGAAGTTGTCGACAATGGGGTCGATGACAAGTGTCGTGGTGGTGTCACGGCAGATGCCATAGGATGGCTAATGTGTGGGGCCGATGGACGTTGGTGGATCCGGTGAGGGATAGCGAGCTGAAAAGCCCACGCGAGGAGGATCCCAGTCTAACCGAGATCTCCCAAGAACGAGAAACAAGATCAAAGTGCGAGGAGGAAGATCTAACAAACACGAACAAATGCACGAAGGCACACAACACACACACGATATACCCAGGTTCAGGGCCCTCGTGAGGAGGTAACACCCCTACTCCTGCCTTTCCTCTCTATATAAATGTGGTACAAAGGCTACAACTTGCTCATATATCTCTCCAAGTGAAGAACCAGTAGTACTAGAAGAACTCAAGGTATGAGTAAGTAAAAGCTCTAGGAGTGAATGCAACTATAACTTTGGCTCCCAAGTTGGTCCTCTCCTCACTGAAGCAGTTATGGCGCCTTATATAGGGTCTCGGCCAGGAGGGCCGGTAACCCTAAACTGGCTTGACCCCACCGGATAGGCCTAGCCGGCGTGTCGTCACCGGCTAGTGCGACCTAGTCGCCGCGCTATCCGGTGTAGCCCCTTCGTCATCATCTCGCCAAGGACAGCAGGCGCCGTCCTGGACCATCATCGCTTCCCTGTCAGAGACAGGACATGTCTTTGCCCATCCCGAATAGCCTTTTCCGGATTGCCGGGCTAGGTATGTCAGGTCTTGTCGTACCATTGTCGTACCGGCTGACGCGCTTCCGTGTCAGGCGGGAGGTGACCATGCTTCCGTGTCAGGCGTGAGGTGACCATGCTTCCGTGTCAGGCGAAAAGGTACTCCCTCCCGCATCAGGCGGGAAAGCCTGCTGCAGACCGTTGACGGCCTACCGGGATCCCGCATGGCGGCTACCTCCTTGCTTGCCTCCGTGAACCTCTCCTACATAAGATCAAGATTGAGACAGGTACTCCGGTTACCTCTTACCCGGACCACCTATCCGGTAATACCGAATACACCTCCTTCCGGGAGTCTCCTCGGAGCCCGAGATCCGAGATCCTTTCCGAAGGTGTCCGAGTTCGCCTGTGGGTGTGCATCTCTAGGCCTAGCCTCCCGAAGATGTCTTAGCCTCTCAGCAAAGACATCTTCGAGAAGCTAGTTCTTAGAGGAACCATCCGCTGATGCTTGTGTTGCCATTGTGAGGGCTGGGGGTGCCTATTTATAGTTGCCAGAACTGACCCTTGCGCCTGTCAGGAGGCACTCTGCACTCTACCAGCGCTCAAGGGTCAAGTTGCCCCTTCAGCACACCAGGGGGTGTCCCTCGTTCATGCCAAAGGTCAAGTACTGTTGGCACACTGCTGAGATATTCCGGGATCTGTCCCTACCCGGGGGGCAGCCCCCCGACACTAGTCCCCGAAGCTGGTGCTGCATAGCGACCTCGGATGATGTGCGGGATCAGCTTTAATAACAACCATCTTCCGAAAACATATGACACCAGCCTTTCACTATCTGCCGAGCTCGGTTCTTCCCGAGATCTTCTTACCGAGATTGCTTTAAACGAGAGATGAAGCCCGTAACCGGATACTGCAGTCTCAGCGAATCTCGACCGTTGGCTTCGTGCTGAACTCGAGATTGCGAGCTGGGCCCCACACGACGTCCCGTCTGAGCAGAAATGCACTCGAGTGCTTCTGCCCGAGCATGATGTCGCTTGGGTTCCCGCGCCGGGAGCCGCAGCCGATCCGGAGCCCAACCGTTGGGGCCGCGTGACCCTCGGTGTGGCTGGATCGGGTGCTCCGGCTAGCGCCACGTGGCGCGCTGCGCAAAATAGATCCCACCCACGATCGTGGAGATCGTGGGCGGGAAAACTGAAAACCGCTCCGGAATCCCCCCCATAAATAGGGGACCGGAACGGTCTCCTCTCCTCCTTCCTCTCCTTCGCTTCTCCTCCACCATTGTCTCGAGCGCATCGCTGCCGCTGCATTCGTCGCCCGAACGCCGCCGCCCTCGCCGTTTGCCAGAGCCCGAACGTCGTCGCGCTCGCCGTCACCGACCTCCTCTTCTCCGGTGAGTTGCTCTCTCCGCTCCGATGATCTCCTTTAGTAGAATAACCCCTCGCCTTCGGCCGTGCCCTAATACATGCGCGGTTGAGCCTCCGCCGGTGAGCATGACTCGAGCGGCGCGCACGGGGTGCATGGCGGTGACGCACCGTTGCGGTAGGATGCAGATCTTTCGCTCGCATTGCGCCTCGCTCGAGTTTAGCCCGAGTATATTTTCCTCACTTTAGTTTTGTTTTACTAGCATGCGGTAGATCTTACTAGCCCTGAACTCGGTTGTGTTTAGGAGTTTGCGATCCGGCATCCTAGCTCCCGATAGACTAACCCCGACTAACCGCCACTGCGCCTGCAGAGTAGCTCGGATACGTCTGCGGACTCATCCGGCATGGGCGAAGAAGGTATCCGGGGATGCTGGGATGGATCCGAGACCAAACAGTCAGACCTGGATTGGCTGTACCAGACCCACCGGATTCCTCCGGAAGTTGAGAGCCGTCTCAAGGAGGACGAGGTTCAACCGGAACCCCAACCCAGGGAATACGTGGTATTCCTCACGCACTTTGAGCGTGGGTTTGGGCTTCCGGCTAGCCCCTTCTTCCGCGACTTCCTCGACACTTACAGCCTCCAATCCCATCATCTCCCCGCCAACGCCATCATGATGCTTTCGGTCTTCACCACCTATTCGGAAGCCTACCTCGGCGTATGGCCATTCTTGGACCTCTGGGCCAAGTACTACATTCTTCGTCGCCAAGCCATCCCCAACCCGGATCAGAAGATAAAAGACTTGGTCGACTGCGGAGCTGCCACCATCATCCCCCGCGCTGACTCCGGATTCCCAATAGTCAAAGGACTAGAGTCTTGCCGGAAGTGGCAGCGCAGCTTCTTCTATGTGAAGAACCGGGAAAGCTCTGGACACGCTCCGGGATCCTCGAATCCGGACTTCATTAATCTGCCGGAGTTCGCCATTGGTCCTCCGCGCAAATTCAACCTCTGGAAGCGGCTTCCCGACACCGAGGAAGTCAGGTGCATGCACGACGTTCTGAACGTGCTGAACGACACGATGACCGGCGACGATCTCCTGCGTTGCTTCATCATTCGCCGCGTCTGCCCCCTCCAAACCCGAGTGCACAAGATGTGCCATATGGCCGGGAACTTAGACCCTACCCGGACCAGTATCTTTGGGCTAGATCACGCTGCGGTCGTCCGTCGCGTTCGAGCTATTGCTCGGACAAAGATGACAGATGACTACTCTTGGGGTGCCATTGGGGGATCCCGGAAAAAACCTTTGAAACAGGTGCTCATATCTGCCTTTCGCAAACTTCCCTTCGCGCCCGGGTTCTCCTGGAAACTGACATGGTTATCATGTGGTGATTTATTTGCGCAGTTATTCGAGCGGCAGATTGAGAAAGACGCTATCCACGCCAACGGGAATTACGCGCCGAACTTCCCAACACCGGAGGAGATGCCGAGGAGGACCCCGACGGCGAGGACCATCTCGCCATTCCTCTAGTCAAAGCTGCTGCCCCGGGTAACCCTTCCACCTCAGAGGCTATTTCAATTTCTTCGGATGAAGAGGAGGAGATTGACTGTCAGATTCTCGATGTGATTGACGCTCTCCCCCTCAATTGGGCTTCAGCAGTGGTTCCGAAACCTTCAGCGGCGACCAAACGTGCTGAGAGCCGGAAGCTTGTGGCTTCCGACACCGACGCTGCTGATGATTCCGGCCACCCCCCCAAGAGGAGCAAGCCGAACAAACAAACGGCCGAGAAGCCTTCTCGACGCCGACAGAGGGGTCCTCCCACTGTGGACTCCGAGTACATTTTCTTTGTCTTATGGTATCTGACTTTGCCTTCTCCATAAACTATTACTGAGATACTTTCTTTCAGGGACGCACTCGACCTCCCGTCACCTGCTGTTCCTCCTCCTCCCGGAACCCGGACTCCCAGCCCGGCTCAGGCTTCCCTTTCTCCACCTCGCCCTTCTACACGAGGAAACGAGGCTGCTGCCTCTGGTGCTGCACCGGCTACCGTTGTGACTTCGGATGCACGCCCGGTGATCGACGAGATCCCGGTGCAGGCCACGACATCTTCGGGAGATATTCTTCTTCCGGAGAGTCCGCGCCGGGTGCCCGGGCTTGAGGTAGAGATTCTGAGCCCTCGCCGGCAGCCCGCGGCAAGCGGCCCCTCCCGGCAAGCCGCGACCAAGACCGCCCCGGAGAAACGGCCCGCAGCCTTCTCCCGGCCAGCTGATCAACCTCCCGCGAAGTCGCGCGCCAAGATTGCTGGGCAGAAAACAACTTCTTCCAAGCCTGCAGCTGCCCCGACATCCTCGGCCCAAGACTTGGTGCTGCGCACGGGTACGTTTTCATCGTTACCACCGCCTCCCGCCGAGATCCCTACTGCTGCCTTGCGGATATTGCGAGCAACCGTTAGCTCCTTTGTGCCTTCAGGATCTCGGGACGTTGCTGCTACCCGCGCGCCCGGCGGCTCCGGCATACAGGTTGTTGATGAATACAACCAGGCCTGGCTTGCCGCCGACGCCTCCGAGACCGCGGGAGACTTGCACGCTGCAGGCCCAAGCCGCAACGCTCAAGCTCTGCACGCTCTCCAGGTGGCCGCGCTGGATGTTACTCGGGTGACCGAGGTAAGCTTGTTCTATTTCTTTCATCAAAAAATATTTGTTCCTTCCACCACCACTAGTCCCCGAGATTTGTGCTTAGTGCTCTAGATTCCACCGAATAGCAGATCACTGGGCTCCAATCTTAGAGAAAATCCCAGGACTCGGACACCGAGTCCCCGAGATCCTCCCAACCGGGTAGCTTGTTTCAAAATTTGCTCCATAACCACTAGTCCCCGAGATTGGTGCTTAGTGCTCTAGATTCCACCGAATAGCAGATCACTAGGCTCCAATCTTAGAGAAAAATTCAGGACTCGGAGACCGAGTCCCCGAGATCCTCCCAACCGGGTAGCTTTTTATGCGCAAGAGATCCCGGACTCTCCCGATTTCCTTACATTTTTCCCAGGCTGATTCCTCCTTCTTTGTCTTGATTTCAGGAGTGCAGCAAGAAACGCTGCAGCATCTTCAACCGAGTTCTTGATGACCTCGGTCAGTCTAAGAAGTGCGAGGGGCGCCTCCGGGAGGAGCGAGACGCCGCGCGCAAGGTCTCGGTAGACCAGAAGGCCGCACTTGCCACCGTGCAAGCCGAGATCGCACGACTCAACGGCGAGCTCGAAAAAGTCAAGGCTGCTGCGACCGAGATGAAGACGCGCTTCATTGAGGCGACGAAGAAACAAATGGAAACCTTGGACCAGTCCGAGGAGCGTGCGCATCTTGCCGAGACCGGACTGGCTCTCCTCCGGTCACGGTCCGACACTTGGCTTTCTGAGCTCACTGTACTGAACCGGGATCTTAACAGTAAGTGGACCGACATCCCCCTTCTCTTGTTGCTTTCTTTCTTTGTTGTTGCTTTTCTTATGACCTAGCCGTTTGACAGCTCTTCTTTTTAAAGGAGAATTCGAGCACTCCCGCGAGGCTGCCGCCTGAGAGAAGCGCGCCGGGAAGGGCCCTATCTCGGATGCCTGGGACATCGAGGATCACCTCACCGCCCTGAAGGCCCGGATAGTGCCTCTTCGGTGTATCGGGACGGAGCTGCTTAGCGCTGCGATCCACGTCCACGGCGCACTGTGGCCGAGTATCCGCGCGACGCTTTCGGTTGCGGAGCACGCGAGCGCACTCCGGTGTGCCGGGAGGCGCATCCACGCTTGGATGCGTTCCGGTGCGCGGGCTGGTGCCGACCAGGTCTTGACCCAAGTACTTAGCTGGTATGAAGGTCTTGATCTGGAGGCGATCCAGCGCCTGCGGACGATTTCGCCGTGGTGCAGCGACCCGGCTAAGGTCCAGCGGCGACAAGAGGTGGCGCACCACATCGCCTCGTGGTCCAGCATCCGCTCCTTCACCGCCAGCGTCATTCCTTCCGACTCCGAATCTGACTATGAGGATGATGAAGAAACCGACGCGACCGGTGAGGCGAATGACGAGATCCCGGAAGAGGACGACGCTGCCTCTGGCGCTGTTGCCGAGACCGCGGTTCCCCGGGAAGTTGCCACTTCTCCGACACCCGAGGCCTCTCAGGTCGAGGTGTGCCCTGATGCCCCGAGTACCGCCGTCGAAACTGAAGCCACTGCTGCTGCTGCTGCTCCCGAGGTCGTTGCTCCTGCTGATGTCCCCGTCGAGAAGCCGACTTCCCCTATCACTTGAAATACTTAAGAGTAGATTCGTTAAATCCCCGGGATGCCGGGTGCAAGATGTAACATACACTTATATTATTTTCGTTTCATACTGAGCTACCTATCCGAACAACTTATGTCAATTTATTCTGTTATGAGTCCCCGAGCTGCTTTTCATGTTTACCGTACTTAGGCAATTTCTGCTCTTGTCTACATTTCGGCGTTCGACAGCCGAGTCACAAAACTCCATCTACGGCATACATTACTTAAAACAATCCGAGTTCCGGCTAACCGAATTCCCGACATAAAAAATAGCTGAGTTAGTAAAAAACAGGTATGCCGGATAAGTTCCCGCTCCGAGTCCCCGAGACCATTTTCGTGTTTCCCACCTTCCCTCTCTTAGCTCTTGACTACCATTTCGGCGTGCGTCAGTCGAGTCACAAGATGATTTCACATGACATACATTACTCTGACTTTGAGAATCGAACTCGGAACTTTCCCGGCATACAAATAAAACAGAAGACAGTTATCCGGCAGTTCCCGGGTTCCTTCCCGAGATGCCGGTAAAAAACAGCAAACGAACTTGACAAAAATAAAAACAAAACAAGATATGCTCATAACCAGGCAGTCCCCGGGTTCCTCCCGGGGTGCCTTACTTTCATTAATACTAAAAACTGAGATACAACATACACTGAGCCCTTTACGTGTAAAAGGGGCGAAGTAGTGCTACATTCCATGGACGCTTGGTTTCCTCACCGGATTTGTCCATTACACCTTTCCTAGCCTCCTGTGCATCTACAAGGTAATAAGAGTCATTGTGCAATGCCCTGCTTATCACAAAAGGTCCCTCCCATGGAGGTGACAATTTATGCATTCCGGCCGTGCGTTGGATGAGCCTCAGCACGAGATCCCCTTCCCGGAACACCCTCGGGTGTACTTTCCGGCTATGATAGCGACGGAGATTTTGTTGATAAATTGCGGACCGAGATAGTGCCAATTCTCTTGCCTCTTCGAGTAAATCTACATCATCTTCTCGGGCCTCCTTTGCCTCGGTCTCGGTGAACATTGTCACTCTCGGGGAATCATACTGTATGTCGGTCGGGAGTACTGCCTCGGCACCGTATACCATGAAAGAATGGCGTGTACCCGGTAGACCTATTCGGTGTAGTCCGGAGACCCCACAAAACCGCCGGTAACTCCTCTATCCAGCATCCCGGAGTTCTCGATAGTGGCTCGATCAAACGAGCTTTGATGCCGGCCAAGACTAAGGCATTTGCTCTTTCGACTTGCCCGTTTGCTTCCGGGTGTGCAACTGATGCTACATCCAGCCGGATTCCCTTCTCAGCACAAAATCGAGCGAATTCCCCCACAGCAAAATTGGTGCCATTATCCGTGATAATGCTGTGCGGGTACCCGTATCTCAAGATGATGTCTTTCAGGAATTGCACAGCGGTGTGTCCATCACACTTCCGGATTGGCTTGACTTCTATCCAGTTGGTGAATTTGTCCACCATAACCATTATATGTGTCATATTGCCTCTTGCCGGCTTGAACTGCCCGACCATATCCAAACACCATACTGCGAATGGCCAAGTGATAGGGATTGTCTTCAGTGCTGACGCCGGCATATGTATCCGGTGAGCAAATCTCTGGCATCCTCCACACTTCCGGACAATATCTTCTGCTTGCTGCAGCGCAGTGGGCCAGTAGAACCCATGCCGGAACACCTTCGCCACCAGGGCCCGGGATGATGCATGATGTCCACATTCCCCTTGATGTATTTCCAGTAGCATCTCTTGTCCTTCTGCCGGTTCTACACACCTCTGGAGTACCTCAGTGACACTCCTCTTGTATAGCTCTTGATTGATGACGGTGTATGCTTTTGACCTCCGCACTATCTGCCGGGCTTCCACTTCATTCTCTGGTAGAGTTCCTTCCAAGATGTAAGCCATAATGGGTTGTGCCCATCCCGGGACAGGTCGAACCGGGAACACGGGAGCGTCTACGTCCATTGGCTCTACCGACATCACCTCCATCATCATCTTTCTTTGCCTCTCTGAGCACTGTGATGCAGTCCCCGGGTTTGATGTGACGCTCCCGACATCTACTTCCATGGGTATTGCATCTGCACCAGGTTCCTTGGGGATGAAGATAAAATCCGACTCGGGTGAGGGTTGAATAGATGGCTTCCTCAAATGCTCCATGGCTATCCCGGGTGGGATGGCATCCCGAGATGACCCTAGCTTGGACAAGACATCCGCTGCCTCGTTTTCTCCTCTGGGTATATGCTTGAACTCGCATCCTTCAAAAAACCCGGATATTTTCTGTACATGAAACCTGTACAAGGCCATGTTTGCATCGAGGGCATCCCAATTCCCCGACACCTGTTGCTCTACGAGGTCGGAGTCACCGAAACATTCTATCCGGCGGATGCCGATCTCCTTGGCGACGTTCAGTCCATGAACCAAGGCCTCATATTCTGCGACATTGTTGGATGCCCGAAAATGAATTTGCAGCACATACTTCAGTACATCTTGTTTTGGGGAAGTGATGACCACTCCGGCACCCAATACGATCTTAGCCTTTGAGCCATCGAAATGCATCCTCGAGAAATTGTAATCCGGCATCGAAGGTTCATACTGCATCTCGGCCCAGTCCACCAAAAAGTCCGGCAGCACCTGCGACTTAATGGCATCTCGTCTCTCATACGCCGGAGCGTATGGAGACAACTGGATGGCCCATTTGGCTACCCGGCCGCTAGCGTCCTTGCAACCGATGATCTCGGCCAGAAGAGCTTCGCATACCACTGTGATCGGGTGTTCCTGAAAGTAGTGCTTGAGCTTGGTCACTGCCATGTATACCCCATACGCCATTTTCTGGTAGTGCGGGTAGTTCTGCTTGGATTCCGAGATCACCTCACAGAGGTAATACACCGGCCTCTGTATCAGCTTGCCCCCTTCTTCCCTTTCTACCACCATTGCCACACTGACTACTCGGTTGGTTGCGGCAATATACAGCAGCATAGGTTCCTTGGGTAATGGGGATGCCAACACGGGTGCTGTTGAGAGCATTTTCTTCAAATCGTTGAACGCCGCGTCAGCCTGCGGGGTCCAAACAAATGTCTTGCTCTTCTTCATCAGTTGGTACAGGGGCAAGGCCTTCTCCCCAAGTCGACTCACAAACCGACTTAGGGATGTAAGACACCCGGTAAACTTCTGCACATCTTTGAGACGTACGGGCAACTTCATGCTTTCGATGGCACGAATTTTACCCGGGTTGACCTCGATTCCCCGGCTTGAGATGAGGAAACCGAGTAATTTCCCCGCCGGAACCCCAAATGTGCACTTATCCGGGTTCAACTTCATCCGGAATCTTCTTAAGTTCTTAAATGTTTCCCTCAGATCATCTATTAGTGAGGCCTTTTCTTTTGTTTTTATGACTATGTCATCGACATAGACCTCGGCATTCCGGCCTATCTGGTCATGCAAACATTTCTGCATGCACCTCTGGTATGTAGCACCAGCATTCCTCAAACCGAAAGTCATGACACGATAGCAATAAGCCCCATAAGGGGTAATAAAAGCAGTTTTCAATTGATCATCCGGGTTCAAAGGTATCTGGTGAAAACCAGAATAAGCATCTAAAAAAGTCAAAAGTTCACTCCCGGCAGTGGAATCTATCACTTGATCTATCCGGGGTAATGGAAAGGGGTCCTTCGGGCATGCTTTGTTGAGGTTGGTGAAGTCGATGCACATGCGCCACACCTTAAGCAGGAGGGGATCATCCTTCTTCTTTTCTACCAGGACCGGATTCGATATCCAATCCGGGTGCAGCACTTCCATTATGAATCCAGCCGCCAGTAGTATAGCCAGATGCTCCATGACGGCAGCTCTTCTTTCATCCGAAAGGCGCCTAGTTGGTTGCTTCACCGGCTTCGCATCCGGTCTAACAAACAGAGAGTGCTCAGCCAACTCCCTCGGGACACCTTGCAGATCGTCACTCGACCACGCTAAAGCATCCCGATTCTCACGGAGGAAGTCAACGAGCTCGCCTTCCTATTTGCTGTCCAGGTTGCTGCCAATGATAACTTGGCGCTCCGGGTTGCTGGGGTCCACACACACCTTCTTGGTCTCTTTGGGGGGCTGAAATGATGCACCCTGCTCCGGGTTCACCATCCCGGGCATTCCGAGTTGGGAGGTCTTGGCCATTGCCACAACCTGCTGGATCCTCTTCTTTTCTTCCGCGATCACCAGAGACTCAGCCAAGCACGACCCCGCCGAGGCACACTCCATGGAGCGCTTGTGGTCTCCCGAGATGATGATTACGCCGTTAGGTCCCGGCATCTTCATCTTGAGGTACCCCATGTGAGTTGAGATCATGAACTTGGCCAGGGCTGGCCTGCCGATTAGTGCGTGATATGGGCTTTCGAGGTCCACGACCTCGAACTCCAAGCTCTCGGTTCGGCAGTTCTCCCGAGTTCCGAATAGCACCTCAACCCAGATCTTTCCCATGGGTGAGCAAGAGACTCCGGGCACAATGCCGTGGAAGGTTGTTGTAGCATACCTGCTCTTAAAATAAGGCAGATACCTGTGTATAGTGCAAATCCCTGGATCGATTCATTTGCACACACAGTTTACGATGTAATATCACAACAAAGGTCAATTTTATTACATCGATGATCCAGAATTACAAAATATTTGATACAAGTTGCATAGCATAAAGCTAGCATTGAAAAAGTACACAGCGGAAATACAATAGCAGTGAGTCTCTATAACTTTCATGCTGCCACAGGCGAAAACATGTTGGTTGTAGACTCGAAACCTTTAACGAAACCTCACTCGTCATCTGATCACATCTGCAATAAGAAAAATATTGCAACAACGTGGGTCAGATTCCATTAAAAATGGAGTCTGGCAAGTGACACTATGGTGGACACTTAAGGAAATAACTCTAAAGCCTAAATGCATATTTGGCTGGTGGAGCTCAAGGCTAATTTGCATAAAGCCAATTTTTCCTACTCTTTTGAAAACACTTATCTTGAAATCGACGAGTATGGCATGAAAACCATAAATCTCATCTTCCCTTGTTCACCCATCATGTTTTATTTCTGAAGTTGAAATGGTGGAATCCTCCGTTGACGTCCTTGATCAGCTGCTCAAAAATTGTCCGTAACCGGGGACACGGCTAAGTACTTAGTTTTACACTCTGCAGAGGTTGTGCACTTTCACCATTGTACCCATTCAACCCAAGGTATCCTTTACACACCATTTGTGATAAGGAAAGGAGAGAATGAGACGAGATCTTTCAGAAGCATTTTCCCTCCCACCTGGCTTGACCCGTTCCACCTAACATCCCCCTACATCTGCTTGTCAAGCCGGAGAGAGTCCACGCAACATAATTGATCAAGCCAGAGCCCATATGGCAATGGCTGCACTGGAAGCAATCGTCACTCGGAGTTCTTCAGATTCCTCTGTTCCTGGGTGGCCATTCTCAAGTGTACATACTCTAGGAACCATAGAAATGGACCTGAGTAGCCACTCAACATAAACCATCCGACCAATTACCACCCAGGTGTTTCATTCTTAACTTAGTAGATGTGCACTCTCAGGTAAAAATCACCATGCTCACAGCCCTAAGTAGAATAGAAATTCATCCTAGGCGAAGACACCCATGAGCACAGTCCTGAGTAGTCACTTAACATTTTGTAAAAACCTTTCATCAATTGCATAGCATCAATATTTCTGCTAAGTATGATATAGGAACCTAGACACCGGAATAAGGGATTCTACACAGGTTCAGCATAGCAACACATGCATATAAAAATACACTAAGTAATGCATATAAAAATAGGAAGTTTATGAGGTGTGCCACTTGCCTTTGAATGTTGTCGTTGTTCACAAACTCTTTTCAACAACGAACGCTTGCTCTCCGTTTACTCTAACAATATAAGCAAACAACAATACAACAATCAACAAACAACAATTATAACACAACACAACACCTACAAACAAGTTTCTTATACTTCTAAGGAAAACATGACATGCATGATATGCAAGTTATTCCTAAGGACTAGAGATGCATGCCATGCCATGCAAAATCTTTTAAGTTAATGCAAGGAAAATAGGTGGGTCAAGAATGACTAAGGACTAAGGTCTTAAGTTGGATAAACATACTTTGTTTTATATCTTCTTGAAACAAGCACTCTAATGGCTTAGCCATGATGTGCAAAATACTTAGAGAAAAATACTAAGTCATTTGTTCAAGATGATCAACAATTATTATCAACTCTTTGTAAATTGGACATTCACTATAGTGAGGGAGACAGACACCCAGCCAGCCACTTAAATTGTGGAACAGGTCTCATGTACGTGGACATGTAAGGTTTGTTTCCAGGCCGCTTCATCCCACTATGCTGCTAGGATCCAGCAACTTCAAGATGATAACATCATGATCAAAATTTGTTTAAGTCTAAAAGACAAGATTAGGAAAGAGGGAAAAGATAGAAAGGAAGATGTATTAGTCCTCCAGGCTTCATCTCCAGACTTGTGACTTTCTTCTGGATGATGTCTTGATTGAGTTCTGGGTAGTCCTGATGAATCTTCAGATTTGATGATTCTTGTATCCTCGAGGCTGGTCTTGGATTTCCTTAGTCTTCATGAAGTCTCATAGGAGAAGAAAGGAAGAGAGAAAGAATTAGAGAATAAAAGGGGGTTGGCCTTCTTGAACTTCTTCTCACTTTTCTTCTAAGTGCTTGACATCTTTGGGTGCTTCCAGAGTCTGTTTTCTTCTAAGTCCTTCATGAAGTTTCAGAGAAAAGAAAGAGAGAGAGCAAGACTTGGAAAATATTTGCTGGTTGGTCTTCTTCTTGATTTTCTTCTAAGTGTTTCTTCTCCTTGTAGATACTTCTGAAGTCTTGTTTTTGGCTAAGTCCTTCGTTGGTCTTCCAGCACCATGTTGAAAATTGCTAAGTGTCTTAAGTGTATAGCACTTTTCTCAAAATACTAAGTTAGAAAATAATCCTAACTTAGAGAAAACTATTGAAGAGGGGTTTTCCTATGAGAATAAAATATGCTATGAATGAAATTTTAAATCACCAGAAACATAAAGATAACTTTTGTGATTTCTTTATAATATGCATGAATTTTATAAATGCAATTTAATTAATTTCTAGTCTTAGAAAATATAATAAAGGAATAATTATAAGCTTAAAGTTTCCTATAATTAAATTCTTTTTATAACAAATTTTTATAATTAGTGTTAATAGACAGAGAGCTTTTAATTAAATCTATTGCAATTGGATTTCATCAAAAATAATGTTTCTATTAAAAGTTATTTCAAAATTAGTCAAACTATTCAAATTAAACACACAACTATGAATTCATTCAAAATTTACTCAAAAATATTTTATAGCAGTGGCATTAATTTACACATATTCTAAAGTTTCTAAAACAATTTTATTTGCAATTTTTGGATTTATAGATTTAAAGTTATTACAAATACACTCAAATTCACCATTTGAAATTTGAATATTTTATACTAAGTCAAATTTGAATTTTGTCAGATCCAAACTATTCTACATGTCGAGAGCTTTCCAAATATATAAAAATTATTAAATTTGGAGTTGTGGTTAAAAAGTTATAGATGTTTTAATTACAGGGATTAATCTGCAATTTTTCCAATTAAAATTAAAATAGGAAATTGATTTACACGCTGGCGCTGACATGGACGCTGACGAGGCGCTGACTGTGTTGTCTACGTGGCGCTGACGTGTATAAGTCACAGATCTGGGCCGTCAGATCTGGATCTGACGGTCCAGATCAGATCGTACCGCTTCGTCCTCGACTTCTAATCGTGACCGTTAAAAGCAGATCCAAAGGCTCACCGTGGGTGTCCAGGAGGTGGCGGCGCAATCTCGCCGGAGAAGAGGACAACGGCGATGGTGGCTCGGCCTTGGACGCTCCGGTCGACGGGGTGTGGCCCCTGCCTCGGGAATATGACGGCGCGATGCAGCTCGGCACGAGGAAGACGAAGGTGGCCCCGTCGTCGAGCAGTGCGTCCGGGAGTCGTGTGGGGATGCGGCCGGAGATGCGGGGTGCTTCGACGTGCTCGGGTCGTGCAAGGATCGGACGTTCGGCTGCACAAAAGAATAGCCCTAAGGCATGAGGAGGTGCGCAACAAAAAGGAGAGACGAGCAGCGCGGTCTCGGGCGGGGAAGTGCTCACCTCGTCGCGAGATCAGTGAAAAACGGCGGCGGTCTGGGTGTACTCCGGCGAGCTTCTCTGGAAGTTAGGGGGCGCGATTTGCTAGGGTTTCGAGGGGGGAAAGACGCGACACGGCTGGGTATTTATGGTGGCGGGGAAAGGGATAGAATCCCGTTCGAAAACGGCACGGAATCGATCTCCGGATCGCTGCGGATTTCTAGCAGGAGTTGGTTTCAGAGGTGGAAGAAGATCTGCTGACGTCAGCATGACGTTAGCCAGTATTTTCTTTTTCTGATTTTATTTCTTTAATTCATATATTTTGATTTAAATGTCCAAATGATGTCAAATTAATTTCTAAAAATTTGTAAAATTATCACCTTTCTGTTAAACCAATTGTGGGCATGTTTTGAATATTTTTTAAAAATAATATTTTGAAATATTGATTAATTACTAATTTGACACTTAAAGTCAAATTTGAATTTCTATCTTATTTAGATTTTCTTTTGGCTAAATAAAATTTGTAAAATACCCACATTTCAATATGTTTGAATTTATGGTATTTAAACTTAATTTTCTGAAATCATTTATCTTTATTTTGGCATAATATTAAAGAACTAAATATAAAAATGTTTAGGAAATGTGAAATATAGGGTATTCATTTTTAATTGAAAATAATTTGTGCAACCTTATATTTTATAATATGATAATGCATTTGAAACTTCATAACAACTTTGGACAAGACCTTTGTTTTAATTTTATTTTTTTTTAGAATCTATTAATCCTTTCATGCTTTGAAAAATAGATGAAATTCATTTAAGCAACTGAATGTTTATTTGGCTAATTCATTAATTTAAATTCTATGAGGTTTTAAAGTTATACACAATAGGCTTATTATTTCCAAACTATATTTTGAACATAGTTAAGGAATGCAAACCATTTATAATTATATAACCTTTTGAAAAATCTTTGTATTTATGATTAGATATGGCTAAGTGGGTTAATTCAAATACTTATAATGAAACTAAAATAAAATGAATTTTAGTTTGTAAAATATTTGTCAAATTATATTTTAAGGTTTTTGAAATACAGTGGATAATAGAAATGTTTAAACTGTGACATTTGAAATATTAACTCATCGTTGAAGTCTTTCATAGTTGGTTTCCTTATACATTTAATATTTTATTTTAATAAAAGAAAAGTTTTAAATTTTAGTGATTTTTGAACATTCCAAAATGTTGGGATGTTACAGACTACCACCCTTAAAAGGAATCTCGTCCCCGAGATTCGGAGAGACTAGAAAGGAAAGCAAGGGCTTGAATGATTCTGATACTCGAGATGTTTTGGGAAATGAAATTTCGGACATGGAAACTTGAAAACTTGTGGGGAATAAATTTTCAATTTGGGAGGCTAGAAGATCGTTTGGGATCTCTGGGTTTAATAAGTTGGGTTTGAATATTCTAGGTGGCTACCACCCTTAAAAGAAAAGTTTTGTTGATAATTCAACCTCCTAATGCACAACCAAAAATCAAGATAATCCATTACAAACATCATCTAACAAACATCGAGCAACAAGGTTCAAACACAAGCAATGCATACATGAAAATTTCAAACTTATTTTGAGAAATCGAACAATTCTTTTACTAAAGTCGTAGGAATACGAAAGCAATAGTACTGCCATACCACAATTTGATAGGTCAATACACTAAATCGATACGATAAGCTAAATAAGATAAATGGTGGTCCCTCTAACATGGTTTTGATAACTGCACTTATCCTCCTAATTATTACGCTTGCGTTTTATTGCGTGGTTCTTTGCCACAGGCGTGACTTCTCCCTCAGTTGACTCTTCAAACAGCACTTCTTCGGGGTCTTCTTCCACTGGTCCTTCCTCCTTCGTAGCTGCAGATACAGTCACATTTCCAGTGCTTTGGTCACCTCCTTCTTCAGCTACTGGTGGTGGTGGAGGTGGAACGAGTTGCGCCTCAAGCATGGCAATTTGCTCATCCTTGCCAAGGTTCTCCAAATGTAGGTCATGGATGAGTTCCTCCAACTGACCAATAAGATTTTCAGAAGCCTGGAGTTCTTGGGTTTTTGCGTGTATGACGGCTTGTGCATGATTTGCGACGTCATGAGTCTGTTGGACTCTCCTGGTCAGACAGTTGATGAGATAATCCAAGTCTTCAAATGTCTTGTTAACGAGGGGCAGGTCCAGGCGATTTCCCGTGTGAGCTATCGAGAGACCATGTGCATTCCTCTTCCCAAAGGCATGGAAGGGCGATCCTGGTGCTAGCTTGAATCGATACTTGTAACACAAACGAGCCATTAAGTCCACCATTGCTATGTTCACTCCCTCAATCCAATCTGGGTAGTATGTGACATAGTCCACGGGCTCGAAGTCTGGCATCGTAGGATCCGGGGTCATGATGGTGCGTATTTCCCAACGTATCCCATGGGGTATGTTGGTCTCCTCCTTCCTTCCTCGGAAATAAGGTGGTGGTAGCTTCAATACACTTGTCAATCTAGACAGCTGCCTCCCAAAGATGAAACCCGACAAAACTCCAGCATACGCAGTCTCAGTGTATTCTCCCATCTAAAATTTTGAACAGGTAAGAGTATTAGAATTTTAAAAGAAAGGGAAAGATGCAAGACAAGATACTTAATGTAAAACCATATTAAAGACAAGTTCAAGATTCACTCATGTTTTGGAAACCAAGTTTTGTTAACTATTTAACCTTTGGGGTCTTAGTCCAATCCTAGGGGTTTCGAACCTACAGGAAACACAGTGCTCTGATACCATCTGTAGCGTACCTGCTCTTAAAATAAGGCAGATACCTGTGTATAGTGCAAATCCCTGGATCGATTCATTTGCACACACAGTTTACGATGTAATATCACAACAAAGGTCAATTTTATTACATCGATGATCCAGAATTACAAAATATTTGATACAAGTTGCATAGCATAAAGCTAGCATTGAAAAAGTACACAGCGGAAATAAAATAGCAGTGAGTCTCTATAACTTTCATGCTGCCACAGGCGAAAACATGTTGGTTGTAGACTCGAAACCTTTAACGAAACCTCACTCGTCATCTGATCACATCTGCAATAAGAAAAATATTGCAACAACGTGGGTCAGATTCCATTAAAAATGGACTCTGGCAAGTGACACTATGGTGGACAACTTAAGGAAATAACTCTAAAGCCTAAATGCATATTTGGCTGGTGGAGCTCAAGGCTAATTTGCATAAAGCCAATTTTTCCTACTCTTTTGAAAACACTTTTCTTGAAATCGACGAGTATGGCATGAAAACCATAAATCTCATCTTCCCTTGTTCACCCATCATGTTTTATTTCTGAAGTTGAAATGGTGGAATCCTCCGTTGACGTCCTTGATCAGCTGCTCAAAATTGTCCGTAACCGGGGACACGGCTAAGTACTTAGTTTTACACTCTGCAGAGATTGTGCACTTTCACCATTGTACCCATTCAACCCAAGGTATCCTTTACACACCATTTGTGATAAGGAAAGGAGAGAATGAGACGAGATCTTTCAGAAGCATTTTCCCTCCCACCTGGCTTGACCCGTTCCACCTAACATCCCCCTACATCTGCTTGTCAAGCCGGAGAGAGTCCACGCAACATAATTGATCAAGCCAGAGCCCATATGGCAATGGCTGCACTGGAAGCAATCGTCACTCGGAGTTCTTCAGATTCCTCTGTTCCTGGGTGGCCATTCTCAAGTGTACATACTCTAGGAACCATAGAAATGGACCTGAGTAGCCACTCAACATAAACCATCCGACCAATTACCACCCAGGTGTTTCATTCTTAACTTAGTAGATGTGCACTCTCAGGTAAAAATCACCATGCTCACAGCCCTAAGTAGAATAGAAATTCATCCTAGGCGAAGACAGCCATGAGCACAGTCCTGAGTAGTCACTTAACATTTTGTAAAAACCTTTCATCAATTGCATAGCATCAATATTTCTGCTAAGTATGATATAGGAACCTAGACACAGGAATAAGGGATTCTACACAGGTTTAGCATAGCAACACATGCATATAAAAATACACTAAGTAATGCATATAAAAATAGGAAGTTTATGAGGTGTGCCACTTGCCTTTGAATGTTGTCGTTGTTCACAAACTCTTTTCAACAACGAACGCTTGCTCTCCGTTTACTCTAACAATATAAGCAAACAACAATACAACAATCAACAAACAACAATTATAACACAACACAACACCTATAAACAAGTTTCTTATACTTCTAAGGAAAACATGACATGCATGATATGCAAGTTATTCCTAAGGACTAGAGATGCATGCCATGCCATGCAAAATCTTTTAAGTTAATGCAAGGAAAATAGGTGGGTCAAGAATGACTAAGGACTAAGGTCTTAAGTTGGATAAACATACTTTGTTTTATATCTTCTTGAAACAAGCACTCTAATGGCTTAGCCATGATGTGCAAAATACTTAGAGAAAAATACTAAGTCATTTGTTCAAGATGATCAACAATTATTATCAACTCTTTGTAAATTGGACATTCACTATAGTGAGAGAGACAGACACCCGGCCAGCCACTTAAATTGTGGAACAGGTCTCATGTACGTGGACATGTAAGGTTTTTTCCAGGCCGCTTCATCCCACTATGCTGCTAGGATCCAGCAACTTCAAGATGATAACATCATGATCAAAATTTGTTTAAGTCTAAAAGACAAGATTAGGAAAGAGGGAAAAGATAGCAAGGAAGATATAGTTGTCCTCCAGGCTTCATCTCCAGACTTGTGACTTTCTTCTGGATGATGTCTTGATTGAGTTCTGGGTAGTCCTGATGAATCTTCAGATTTGATGATTCTTGTATCCTCGAGGCTGGTCTTGGATTTCCTTAGTCTTCATGAAGTCTCATAGGAGAAGAAAGGAAGAGAGAAAGACTTAGAGAATAAAAGGGGGTTGGCCTTCTTGAACTTCTTCTCACTTTTCTTCTAAGTGCTTGACATCTTTGGGTGCTTCCAGAGTCTGTTTTCTTCTAAGTCCTTCATGAAGTTTCAGAGAAAAGAAAGAGAGAGAGCAAGACTTGGAAAATATTTGCTGGTTGGTCTTCATGAACTTCTTCTTGATTTTCTTCTAAGTGTTTCTTCTCCTTGTAGATACTTCTGAAGTCTTGTTTTTGGCTAAGTCCTTCGTTGGTCTTCCAGCTCCATGTTGAAAATTGCTAAGTGTCTTAAGTCTATAGCACTTTTCTCAAAATACTAAGTTAGAAAATAATCCTAACTTAGAGAAAACTATTGAAGAGGGGTTTTCCTATGAGAATAAAATATGCTATGAATGAAATTTTAAATCACCAGAAACATAAAGATAACTTTTGTGATTTCTTTATAATATGCATGAATTTTATAAATGCAATTTAATTAATTTCTAGTCTTAGAAAATATAATAAAGGAATAATTATAAGCTTAAAGTTTCCTATAATTATATTTTTTTATAACAAAATTTTATAATTAGTGTTAATAGACAGAGAGCTTTTAATTAAATCTATTGCAATTGGATTTAATCAAAAATAATGTTTCTATTCAAAGTTATTTCAAAATTAGTCAAACTATTCAAATTAAACACACAACTATGAATTCATTCAAAATTTACTCAAAAATATTTTATAGCAGTGGCATTAATTTACACATATTCTAAAGTTTCTAAAACAATTTTATTTGCAATTTTTGGATTTATAGATTTAAAGTTATTACAAATACACTCAAATTCACCATTTGAAATTGAATATTTATACTAAGTCAAATTTGAATTTTGTCAGATCCAAACTATTCTACATGTCGAGAGCTTTCCAAATATATAAAAATTATTAAATTTGGAGTTGTGGTTAAAAAGTTATAGATGTTTTAATTACAGGGATTAATCTGCAATTTTTCCAATTAAAATTAAAATAGGAAATTGATTTACACGCTGGCGCTGACGTGGACGCTGACGAGGCGCTGACTGTGCTGTCTATGTGGCGCTGACGTGTATAAGTCACAGATCTGGGCCGTCAGATCTGGATCTGACGGTCCAGATCAGATCGTACCGCTTCGTCCTCGACTTCTAATCGTGACCGTTAAAAGCAGATCCAAAGGCTCACCGTGGGTGTCCAGGAGGTGGGGGCGCAATCTCGCCAGAGAAGAGGACAACGGCGATGGTGGCTCAGCCTTGGACGCTCCGGTCGACGGGGTGTGGCCCCTGCCTCGGGAATATGACCGCGCGATGCAGCTCGGCATGAGGAAGACGAAGGTGGCCCCGTCGTCGAGCAGTGTGTCCGGGAGTCGTGTGGGGATGCGGCCGGAGATGCGGGGTGCTCCGACGTGCTCGGGTCGTGCAAGGATCGGACGTTCGGCTGCACAAAAGAATAGCCCTAAGGCATGAGGAGTTGCGCAACAAAAAGGAGAGACGAGGAGCGCGGTCTCGGGCGGGGAAGTGCTCACCTCGTCGCGAGATCAGTGAAAAACGGCGGCGGCCTGGGTGTACTCCGGCGAGCTTCTCTGGAAGTTAGGGGGCGCGATTTGCTAGGGTTTCGAGGGGGGAAAGACGCGACACGGCTGGGTATTTATGGTGGCGGGGAAAGGGATAGAATCCCGTTCGAAAACGGCACGGAATCGATCTCCGAATCGCTGCGGATTTCTAGCAGGAGTTGGTTTCAGAGGTGGAAGAAGATCTGCTGACGTCAGCATGACGTCAGCCAGTATTTTCTTTTTCTGATTTTATTTCTTTAATTCATATCTTTTGATTTAAATGTCCAAATGATGTCAAATTAATTTCTAAAAATTTGTAAAATTATTACCTTTCTGTTAAACCAATTGTGGGCATGTTTTGAATATTTTTTAAAAATAATATTTTGAAATATTGATTAATTACTAATTTGACACTTAAAGTCAAATATGAATTTCTATCTTATTTAGATTTTCTTTTGGCTAAATAAAATTTGTAAAATACCCACATTTCAATATGTTTGAATTTATGGTATTTAAACTTATTTTGCTGAAATCATTTATCTTTATTGTGGCATAATATTAAAGAACTAAATATAAAAATGTTTAGGAAATGTGAAATATAGGGTATTCATTTTTAATTGAAAATAATTTGTGCAACCTTATATTTTATAATATGATAATGCATTTGAAACTTCATAACAACTTTGGACAAGACCTTTGTTTTAATTTTATTCTTATTTAGAATCTATTAATCCTTTCATGCTTTGAAAAATAGATGAAATTCATTTAAGCAACTGAATGTTTATTTGGCTAATTCATTAATTTAAATTCTATGAGGTTTTAAAGTTATACACAATAGGCTTATAATTTCCAAATATATTTTGAACATAGTTAAAGGAATGCAAACCATTTATAATTATATAGCCTTTTGAAAAATCTTTGTATTTATGATTATATATGGCTAAGTGGGTTAATTCAAATACTTATAATGAAACTAAAATAAAATGAATTTTAGTTTGTAAAATATTTGTCAAATTATATTTTTAGGTTTTTGAAATACAGTGGATAATAGAAATGTTTAAACTGTGACATTTGAAATATTAACTCATCTTTGAAGTCTTTCATAGTTGGTTTCCTTATACATTTAATATTTTATTTTTATAAAAGAAAAGTTTTAAATTTTAGTGATTTTTGAACATTCCAAAATGTTGGGATGTTACAGTTGTCTCGGTAGGCAGCAAGGTGTTCATGGACACTCCCAGCTTCAGCATCGTGTCCTTGTACATGATGGTAATGGCACTGCCATTGTCGATCAGAACTCGGCTGAAGCGGACGTTGAGGTTGGGTCCGACAAAAGTTGGGTCCACCACCAAGGCATACGCCCCCGGCTTAGGCATAACCCTGGGGTGATCCTTCCGGCTCCACGTGATCTCCATCTCGGACCAGTGTAAGAACTTGGGCACCGCCGGGATCACAGCATTCACCTCCAGGGCACGCTGTCGCACACTTCTCCGGTCAGTAGGTTCGGTCACGAAGACCACATAGCTTTGATGTACCTCCCGGTAGTTGCTCTGCTGCTGTCCGGCTTGGTTACTGGGGCCTGCACCGCTGTCGTTCCGGGTGTGCACTAGATTCACTGGCCGAGGTGGGGGTCCTCGCGGAGGCGGGTTGATTCGGACAGCGTTGGCCCCCGACGTCGGAGGAGGGGGTCTCGGGATATTGGGCCGAGATGCCGGAGCACTCTGCCGAATAGCTCCCGAGCTGCCTTCCTGCAACGTGCGCTGATACCAGCTGCACTGCCGAGTAGAGTGGTTTGCTGGCTTGTTGGCCTCCAGAGTATGGTAGCAGCATGGTTTGTTCAGCATTTCCTCATATGTCAGGGGCTTCTTTTGTTCCACCCAGGTCTTTTGCACCTCCTGACTCTGACCCCAAGCCGGGCCACTTGTCTTTTGACGCTGGCTGTTGCCGGCATCCTCCTGCTCCCGGGTCACTGCTGCGACGTGTTGTGCGGCATGGTGATACTCGGGCTGACTCCTCTTCTGGCCAAAATCCTGGCGATCATGGCTCCTGCTCGGTCCTGAACGCTGAGGTCCCGCATTCCTCCTGTTGGAGTCACCGACATCCACCAGGGGTTGCATGGGATCTCCAAGCGTGTAGGTATCGGCGATGCGCATGGTCTCTGCCAAGGTCGCTGGCATCTTTCTTTGCAACTTCTGCCACAGCATTGACCCATGCCGGCATCCTTGTGCAAACCAGGAGATGGCCTGTGCCTCTACCACTCCTTCGCAAGAGTTGCGAATATTGCTCCACCGGGTAAGGTACTCCCGGTCGGTCTCGTTGCTCCTTTGCCTACAGATGGCGAGCTGTTGAGGCCTGTTAGGCCTTTTGTACGTGCTGGTGAAGTTACTGATGAATGCTTCCTCAAAGTCTAACCAGCAGTCTATGCTGCCAGCTCTCAGGTTGTTCAACCAGATCCGGGCAGGTCCTTCCAACATCTGCGGTACGTATCGTACCGCCCATCGTCTGTTTCCACCGGCTATGCTTACTGCAGTTACATAGTCGGTTAGCCAGTCCTCCGGCTTCTTGCTGCCGTCATAGGTCTTGGCACCCCTGTTGAGCTGAAAATTCCGAACAGGTGGTTCCCGCATGATCCGAGGTCCAAAGCAGGCAGGTCCCGGAGGTCCTTGCTCTTCCACCAACTCGGATTGGTGAATCCGGTCGAGCCGGAATCTGGCATCTGCCGGGTTCAGCTGCCTGGTTCCTATCCGAGATCACAAAGGGTTCTCGTCTGGCTGATACCCGAGCTGCTGCAGCCTCGAGTTGCCATCGTTGAGCCTGTTCTGCGCAGGGATCCCGGCCTGCTGGGGAACAGAGGCGACCTCCCTTTGTGGGTTTCCCTGAACATGAGGAGGGTTCCGGGGTGGATTACCACGGCCGACTGGGTTATTGTTTCCTACACCCAGGTTACCATCCTCACGGGTACTTCCCGCCTGCCCCGAGTTACGCTGTCCGGCTTGCCCGGCTTGCTGGATATCGGCGAAGGCCGGGTCATAGGTTTGTAGCTGCTTGTTCTTCCCGGAACCTCGACTCCGGCTCCGGCTCTTGCTCTTGCTCTTGCTTCTGCTCGGATGCGGGGAAGAGGCCTCCCCGTCCGATTTCTGGCTATTGGGTCTTGCCGAGTGCACTTGGGATCCTGCCCCGGGGTTCTTCTTTTTGAAGGCCTGATTCTGACGGTTGGCCTCAATTACCAACTCGTTTACTCGCTCCTGCTGCTTGCGTAGGGCCTCACCGGATAACCCCACCAACTCGGCCATGGCGGCTTCGGCGGCCCTAAGAGTTTTCGCCGGTGAGCTGTACACCGGCTTCCCCGCTGAAATCCGACTTCCCGTGTGACTGGTTGTTGCTCCACCTGCCAGCTCCTCATTCACCATTCTTCCTTTCTTGCGCAGATCCGCGATGCGCTTGTCCCGAGAGTCTATCTTAAGGAATCCGTGAGCTGCATTGTACTCCCGGAGGCTAGCATTGAGCTTGCGACGGATCTCGGCGATCTCCTGCGCTTCAGCGAGTAGTAACCTTCGCTGCTCCTCCAAGTCAGCCGAGGTGGGCTGGGTATCTGCTTCAGCAGCCACAGGCACAGTTAACTTGGCCACCAGGCCCGAGAGAGGATCCGGACGTCGCCGTGGTTGGGATGGCTGTGGATTGCCATCTCGGGCCGCAGCTCTTTCCTGCGGGGGTTTGGCCAAACGGATGTGGCCGCTCCCGGTATCGCCGTCAGCGTCCTGGTACTCCTCCTCGGTTGCCCCGACCATCATTACTGCGACGGAACTCGGGGGGCGACCGGCACGCAGACCCCGAGCAGCGCAGAGCATTGGAGGGTCCTCAGCTTCCAGAACCACGTCCGGGTAGCTACAGATAACTTCGGTGGCGACGTAGTTGGTGAAACCACCAAAGTCAATGAGACATCCGTTCACCTGAAAGGGTCTGTTCCGGAAGCATCCTGCGTTGTCGCAGACGAAGTCCATCTCCCCTAGCCTGACGACTAGGCCAGAGAGAACCCGAACGTCGAAATGAATGGGTGAGCCCGTCCGGATGTATACACCAGCCAACGCCTCTGTCCGCCCCACGGTGGGCGCCAACTGTCGTGGTGGTGTCACGGCAGATGCCATAGGATGGCTAATGTGTGGGGCCGATGGACGTTGGTGGATCCGGGGAGGGATAGCGAGCTGAAAAGCCCACGCGAGGAGGATCCCGGTCTAACCGAGATCTCCCAAGAACGAGAAACAAGATCAAAGTGCGAGGAGGAAGATCTAACAAACACGAACAAATGCACGAAGGCACACAACACACACACGATATACCCAGGTTCAGGGCCCTCGTGAGGAGGTAACACCCCTACTCCTGCCTTTCCTCTCTATATAAATGTGGTACAAAGGCTACAACTTGCTCATATATCTCTCCAAGTGAAGAACCAGTAGTACTAGAAGAACTCAAGGTATGAGTAAGTAAAAGCTCTAGGAGTGAATGCAACTATAACTTTGGCTCCCAAGTTGGTCCTCTCCTCACTGAAGCAGTTATGGCGCCTTATATAGGGTCTCTGTCAGGAGGGCCGGTAACCCTAAACTGGCTTGACCCCACCGGACAGGCCTAGCCGGCGTGTCGTCACCGGCTAGTGCGACCTAGTCGCCGCGCTATCCGGTGTAGCCCCTTCGTCATCATCTCGCCAAGGACAGCAGGCGCCGTCCTGGACCATCATCGCTTCCCTGTCAGAGACAGGACATGTCTTTGCCCATCCCGAATAGCCTTTTCCGGATTGCCGGACTAGGTATGTCAGGTCTTGTCGTACCATTGTCGTACCGACTGACGCGCTTCCGTGTCAGGCGGGAGGTGACCATGCTTCCGTGTCAGGCGGGAGGTGACCATGCTTCCGTGTCAGGCGAAAAGGTACTCCCTCCCGCATCAGGCGGGAAAGCCTGCTGTAGACCGTTGACGGCCTACCGGGATCCCGCATGGCGGCTACCTCCTTGCTTGCCTCCGTGAACCTCTCCTACATAAGATCAAGATTGAGACAGGTACTCCGGTTAGCTCTTACCCGGACCACCTATCCGGTAATACCGAATACACCTCCTTCCGGGAGTCTCCTCGGAGCCCGAGATCCGAGATCCTTTCCGAAGGTGTCCGAGTTCGCCTGTTGGTGTGCATCTCTAGGCCTAGCCTCCCGAAGATGTCTTAGCCTCTCAGCAAAGACATCTTCGAGAAGCTAGTTCTTAGAGGAACCATCTGCTGATGCTTGTGTTGCCATTGTGAGGGCTGGGGGTGCCTATTTATAGTTGCCAGAACTGACCCTTGCGCCTGTCAGGAGGCACTCTGCACTCTACCAGCGCTCAAGGGTCAAGTTGCCCCTTCAGCACACCAGGGGGTGTCCCTCGTTCATGCCAAAGGTAAAGTACTGTTGGCACACTGCTGAGATATTCCGGGATCTGTCCCTACCCGGGGGGCAGCCCCCCGACAACAAGAGCGTATTTGTCTGGGTGAGGGACATGATCAGGGCGGTCGGACCGGTCCTAAGTGATTGCCGCCTCGGACCAATTCAAATACTAAGGGACGTCCGGCATTGTCACGTTGAGTTCGCGCATCTCCGCCTTGTCCGCCTTAACCGAAGGTGTGTCGACAAAGCACACGAGTGACTCTTTGAAATTCGGGTATGGCATCTTTTTCTTGGCGGTAGCGTCGTCATCGCTTGAGATTGACATGTCGTCGTCATCCTAGTCGTCCTTGTTGTCTTTCTTGTCGTACCTCTTTAACTTTTTTGACTTCCAGCCAACTGTGGGGTCCTTTTTGAAGTCGTCCATGAAGCGGCACTCGCTGAGCATATGGTTGACCTTGTAACATCCCAAATTTCTTAAAAATTTAAAACTTTGCATTCATGCATCATGCATCATGCATCATGCATCATATAGGCATGGCATTGAAATCACATAAAGAATAATTTGAATTTTAATTATAAGTTTAAATAAAGTTGTTTTCCATAAAGAGGTCTAATTGAGCTCCTTATAAAAATCTGTATTTTATTATTTTATTTATTTAGCAAAATGATATGAAAAAGTTCTAAATTAAATTAGCTTTTCAAAACATATTTTTATGATTTTTTCTGAAATGTTTTGATAGGATTTAAAAATCAAATTGTTTTGAAAAGTTCTAAAACAGAAAAGGAGTTTAATTAAAAAAATTCTTAACGGGCCGGCCGAGCCCTATCTACCGCGCGCGCAGCTCCCATCGGCCCACGAGCAGCCCAGCCCGCGCCTCGCCTCTTCTCTCTCTGGCGCGCGGGGCCCGCACGCAGGCGTCGTGCCTTCTTCAACCTCCCGACGGATTTTCCGGCGCCGAACTCATCCCCAACTCGAGATCGATTCGGATCGTTAGAAACGGTTTTAATCCGTGACTTCGCCCCCTATTTATACCCCGCGATCCCGCCGTTCGATTCCGCCCAAAACCCTAGCTCCATCGCCGCAGGGCTGCCCACAGACGGAGCTCGCATCTCGCCGGTTCCGCCGCCGTCGAGCTCGACGTACGGAACCCTACGACCACCCCGGACCCTCTCCTTCCCTCCCCTCGTTCTCTTTCGAGTTTGCGCACGTTTTTGACACGCCCGTGCATCTGTTTTCGCAGCGTGTCGACGCATCCGTCCGCAACCGCCGCCGCCGTCCGCTGCTCCAACTCCGACGAGCATTGGAGGAGGGATTGGACTTCTACGACCGCCTCTGCCGCGCCATCGAGATCGTCTTGTCGTCACGCACCGAGCGGTGAGCAAAACACCCCCGATGTCCTTCGTTTCGCGAGTGGTAGATCACCTCCGGCGAGGGCGCCGCCGCGGGCGGATGCTTTCCGGCGAACCGTGCCGCTCGTCCGTGCCCTTGCGTCCGGGCCGCCGGATCTACATCCAATGGATCTAGATCGGATTGATCTGGAACGCCCGTTTTCCTTTAGATCTAACGGTTCGCGTTCGCGATCCGCGGCAAACCGGTACCGTCCAATCGGAGTGCGCCGCGTGGCTTTTTCTTTTCTATTTTTCGGCTAGATTTTATATTTAAAAACAGAAAACAATACAAACTTGCAAAATTCATAATTTTCGATCTATTCGTCCAAATTTGATGAATTTTATATCCACATAAAGCTCTGCTCGTGTAATTTAGTATGGTTTCATTAGTTTGTCTTTTTAGTGTATTTTAAATTGCGGAATTTAATTGTTTAGCTTTTCGGCTATTTAATCTATAACTTAATTAATAAAAATGCTTTCCAAATAAATCCAATTCTTTTAGCATTTTATTAATGCCCTCTGTCCAGAGAGTGCAACTTGGGTTTTATTTGAAACTTTGCATAATAGGATTAAATAATTTGGTTATAGGGCTTAATATTTCTACGTTATGCGCAATATTTTAAATGAGTAAATAAAATAATAAAATGTTGATCTTTGCATTTCATGCATTAATAACAGAGGAAATAAAATGGTAATTATTTTGTCTTGTTAAATTCATTGCATATCAAGCATGCATACATATTTTTGTCTTGATATTTTAAGTGTGGTGTTGTGTGTTTTTGTTTTTATTGTTTATCTCTAGATTGTGAAGAGGAGGAAGGCCCTTCTTGTGATTGTTATTCTTGCTGTGCTTGTCCCTCTTGTTACCAAGGCAAGTGACATTCATAATCTACCCAATGTTTTCTATATGCATTATTAGTAGATTTTTGAGTATTATGCATGATAGTGAATTTTTGAACTATCTTATAATGCTAAGTTAGTACACTTGAAAATATCCTAGTAGTATGTAGCCATCCCTTTCCATGCAGCCATCAAAAGTTTTATTAGATGCTTAGCTATGCTATAAAAAGTGTTTACTTACCATGTTATAGAAATATTGCTAAGTGTTAAACTTTAAATGCACACCTGGGTGGAATTGGTTGTTTGGTTTATGTTGAGTGGCTTTTGGGACTATGCTTGTGGTTGTCGTTGCCTAGGATGAATGTCTATTCTACTTAGGACCATGAGCATGGTGGTTGTCACCCAGAAGCGCACTTGTGGACGGCCACCCAGGAACAAAGAGATTTCTAAGTCCCTCCAAGTTTAGAAGCTTCCCGTGCAGCCTTTTGACAATGGGCTCTGTCTAGAATTACTAAGTTGTGACAGTGCAACCTGTCAGCTTGACAAGCAGATGTAGAGTTGGTAGGTGGAACGGGTCTTGCTAGTATGGTTGCATTCTTCTTCTGAAAGTTCTTGTCTCAATTCTCTCCTTTCCTTAATGCACTCCGCGTGTATAGGATGTTTGGGTTAATTGAGTCTCAAGGTGAAAGTGCACAACCTCTGCAGAGTCGACAATCTGAGTACTCAGCCGTGTCCCCGGTGATGGACTACTTCGAGAAACTGGACATGGATGGACGGAAGAATCTCATCATAGTTTTCATAAAGTAAAATTTGACCAAGGAAAGAATTGTTTGTGCACTTGGGCTTTATCCCTTGGTGCCAAGTCTTTGAGAAACAAAATTGTTTTACAAAAGATAGGAGAAAACTGGATTTCTGCAAAATAGCCTACAACTCCACCATGCCAAATATGCATATAGAATTAGACTTGTCATAATTTATCCACCATAGTCACTTGCCAATACTTCATTGTATTGACCTCCTACGGGGGCTGCATATTCAAATGTGCAGGAAATTCTGATGAGGAGTGAGTTTGGACTCGATTCTACACCCAACATGTCTGCCTGTGGCGTATGCTAGAAGAGGAGGCTCATTGCTATTACTTTCGTTGTGAACTCTGAACTTTTCAGCTAGTCTTCATGACTATGCACTTTGTAATAAAGCTATACTTAGCTATTTTTGGATCTCGTTGTAGTAATTTGATACTTATGCAATGATACTATATATTTTGTACTGTGGTGCTGGCAGTGATCCAGGGACTAGCACATAACACAGGTGTTCCATCTTTATTTAAAAGATGGGGCGCTACAATATGGTATCAGAGCTAAAGTGTTGCCTGTAGGTTCGAGCCCTTAGGATTGGTTAAGCCTATTTTGATCATAGTATTACCATCTTTGAAGTATGTTGGATCCTAGCGGCATAGTGGGATGAAGCGGCCCGGGACTAACCTTACATGTCCGCGCACATGAGACCTGTTCCACAATTATAAGTGGCTGGCCGGGTGTCTGTCTCTCTCATTATAGTGAATATCCGACTTACCAAGAGTTGATAATAGTGTTGATCACCTTTTAGAAAAGAACTTCTTTTTCTCTAAGTACTTAAGTACACCACAACTAGTATTTCTGACCTTGTGTCTTGTTTTAACAAACTCTACCTTTATCACTTAAGGATGTCGTTCTTCATGTATCAAACCGCGGAGGACTTCAACGACATGCGCTTTGGAAGATATCTTCTAGAGTTAGTAGAACTGTTGGCACTTCCAACACCCATCATCAAGGCAAGCCAGCTGAAGCACTTCAACAAAGAAGACTTATGGGGAATTCGTCTTTGCCAACAAGGGCGCCAGACTGAACCCAAGACCGAAGACATCCAGTACAAGTCGATTAGTGACTCCTTGGAGAAAGGGCTGAATCTCGTCACGCAGGAGCTAAAAGGACGTCTTTGCTGGCAATTCCAGGAGGAGTTAAAAGACCACTACTTTTCTAACCTTGGCCAACGTGACGAACATGGGATACCCTACCTTGTTAGCGAGGAAGACAAAAACAAACCAGAACCTTTGTACCCATATCTCCAAGACTTAGAACTTCACCTCTAGCAACTCGAAGAGGATAGTCGCAACGAGCTGTTGAAGAATGATGAAGTAATGGCACAAGTCAAGGAGACTCAAAAGAAGATTGAAGCCCAAGAAGAGGTGGCCAACGCTCAAGAGGAGAAATTCCGAGCTCAAGAGAAGAAGTTCCAAAATCAAGAAAAGAGAATTAGAGACAAGAACAAGGAGATCAAGACCTTGAAGGATGAAATTCTGAGCAACGACGTCGAGTTCGAAGCTGATCGAGATTTGATCGAGACTCTACGCCGTGAGAAGAGAATGTTACAAGAGAAGATTGAAGTCCTGGAGAAGGAAGCGATCGAGACTCTGCACCGTGAGACGACAATGTTACAGGAGAAGAACGAGGCCTTGGAGAAGGAGGTGAATGACTACAAGGAAATCCTTACGAAGGAAGGCATCACCATCGAGGAAGTCGAAGAAGATGAAGGAGACGTCATGGACGAAGTTTAGACTTAGTAGTTAGACCACCATGTTCTTCCTTGTTTAGTTCGTCGTTCTTTTTAAAAACATTGATCTCCAACCTGTGGTGTGACAATGATAGAATGTTTGGTTTGCAGACTCTGCTGTTTTATTAAATCAACTTAGAATACTTGTTTCGATTTGCTAAGTAGACTTTTTCTGTTTAAGTTGTCCTTTGAGTGTTGATTGTGTTGATTGGTTGCTTTGTGCATGGGTAGGATTTTTCTTCTCTTAGTTCTGTCTATCTTTCACTCATCTATGCTGAAAACCCTACAGATGCCTCCTCGTCGTGATACCAACAACGATGATGCCATGCAACAACTGATGGCCGCTCAAGCTCAGTTGATGAATATGATGACTCAATTCATTGCAGCAACCAACAACAACAACAACAACAACAACAACAACAACAACAACAACAACAACAACAACAACAACAACAACAACAACAACAACAACCACAACAACAACCCACCACCTCCACCACCACCTCCAGTGGACAGACTTGCTAGATTCCTAAGGCTTAGGCCTAATAAGTTCTCCTCTGCTACTGAACCAATAGTGGCGGATGATTGGCTCCGTTCAGTCAACAAGGACTTAGTAACTTGTGAGTGTTCTGAGACAGAAAAAGTGAGGTTCACTGCGCACCTGTTGGAAGGACCCGCAGCATTGTGGTGGGAGACTTATCAGGTGACTCATCCTTTGGATGGCATGACATGGGATGCGTTCAAGGAAGGTTTCCGGAATGCTCACATCTCCTCAGGTATAATGAACCTGAAGAAAGAGGAATTTCGCAGCTTGAGGCAGGGAGGTAGAACTCTGAAGGAGTATATGGATGACTTCTGTATGCTATCAAGGTATGCACCAGAGGACATTGATACTGATGCAAAAAGGAAGGAAAAGTTCCTCAATGGACTTAGGGGAGAACTGAAGATACCCTTGTTTGTGGCATATACTCCAAATTATCAAGCTCTGCTGGATCAAGCTATCACCCTAGACAACAACATAAGAAAGGAAGAGAATAGGAAGAGGAAGTTCAGTGCAAGTAAGGTTCATTCGGAAGGGACATATAAGAAACAACACACCTCTGAACTCAGTAGCCATAAACCCTGGAATCACTCCAACACTGGTAGTGGCCAAAAACATCATGGTCATAACCACAATGGAGGATACAAAGGAAACAATGGAGGATACAAGGGAAATAATGGAGGATACAATGGAAATAATGGTGGATCCAGGGGAAACCATCACCATGGCCATAATCATGGGAATGGTAATCACCGTCCTAACTATGAAGGGAAGAAAGACTTGTCTAATGTGACTTGCTTCAAGTGCAAGAAGACAGGACATTATGCAACGGAATGCCCAGAGAGGAAAGCTGATGAAAATTCCAAGCCCAATCCTTTCCAGAAGGGACAAGTGAACCATATCAATGTGGAAGAAGTTCATGAGGAACCTGATGCTATGATTGGTACATTCTTGCTCAACTCCTTTCCAGCATTAGTCTTATTTGATACTGCAGCATCTCATTCATTCATATCAAGAGCTTTTGTAAACAAACATGGGTTAGCTGAGGAAAGTCTAGGAAAACCTATTAGAGTAAGTTCCCCTGGAGGAGAGATGATAGTAAATTCCGGGTGTAGGCAGTTAGACTTGCAAATCGGAAAACACACCTTTCCAACGGACTTAGTCATCCTAGAAACCCAAGGATTGGATGTTATCATCGGAATGGATTGGATGACTCGTTTTGAAGGAATCATAGATTGTGCAAATAGAGCAATCACCCTCACCACCCTAGAGAAAAGGAAGATTAAGTTCAGATCAACTTTCGAACTTAAGAAGGTTAGGCTAAATTCTCTTAAGGGGGTTAGCCTTGGTGATGTGCTTATTGTCAAGGAATACCCAGATGTTTTTCCGGAGGAACTACCGGGAATGCCACCAGATAGAGATGTAGAGTTTCTCATCGAACTGAAGTCGGGAACAGGACCAATAGCTAAAAGACCTTATCCTATGGCCGTCGAGGAATTGAAAGAGCTCAAGAAGCAACTGGAGGAGCATATCCAGAAAGGATTCATTCGTCCAAGTTCATCGCCATGGGGAGCACCAGTCTTATTTGTTAAAAAGAAGGATCAAACACAGAGGCTAGTCACGGATTATAGAGATATAAACGAGCAAACTATCAAAAACAAGTACCCGTTACCCAAGATAAACAAACTATTTGACCAACTGGAAGGTGCTTGCGTTTTCTCAAAGATCGATCTTCGATCGGGGTACCTGCAAATGAAAGTTAGAGAAATGGATATACCCAAGACTGCATTTGTTACGAGATATGGCTCTTATGAGTACACAGTAATGCCGTTTGGATTAACCAATGCACCAGCCTATTTCATGAATATGATGAATAAAGTGTTCATGAATTTTCTGGATAAGTTTGCGGTAGTGTTCATAGAAGATATTCTAATCTACTCCAAGAGTCACAAAGAACATGAAGAACACTTGCGTCTAGTATTGCAGAGATTACGTGAACATAGGTTGTATGCCAAGTACAGCAAGTGTGAGTTTTGGTTAGAACAAGTCGGATTTTTAGGCCATGTGGTATCCAAGGAAGGTATAGCGGTGGATCCTGAAAAAGTTTCAGCTGTAACTAATTGGGAACCGCCGAAGAATGTTGGCGAATTACGAAGTTTTCTGGGCCTAGCAGGATACTACCGACAATTCATTGAAAACTTCTCCAAGATTGCCAAGGCCTTGACAGAATTATTAAAGAAGGAGAAGAAATTTGAGTGGACTGAGGCATGCGAAGCAAGTTTTCAGGAGTTGAAGAAACGTCTGGTTTCAGCCCCAGTTCTATGCTTACCTGATTTGGAGAAGGAATTCCAAGTGTACTGTGATGCTTCACGCCAAGGCTTGGGAAGTGTGTTGATGCAGGAAGGCAGAGTGGCATCTTATGCCTCTAGACAACTCAAGAAACATGAAGCAAATTATCCAACTCATGATCTCGAGTTAGCATCAGTAGTGCATGCCCTGAAAACTTGGAGACCCTACCTGATGGGAAAAAGATGTGAGGTATTGACGGACCACAAAAGTTTGAAGTACATATTTACACAGAAGGAATTGAACATGAGACAAAGAAGATGGTTGGAACTTATTAAAGATTATGATCTAAGTCTCCAATACCATCCGAGGAAAGCTCACGTGGTAGCAGATGCTCTGAGTCGTAAAGTGTATGTGAATGGCCTTACATCAGGAGAATTACCCGAGGATTTATGCAAGGCATTCAAGGACCTCAGATTGGAAGTAGTACCTAAAGGGTTTGTAACCTCATTAGTTGTACAACCCACTTTGATGGACAAGATACGTGAAGCTCAGAAAGGAGAGAAGCAAATAGAAGAGATCAAAGTCAATCTAAGAGCAGGCAAAGCTAAAGGATTTCATGAGGATGAGCAAGGGATTTTGTGGTTTGAAAAACGTGTATGTGTGGCCAATGATCCTGATATTAGGAAGTTAATTCTGCAAGAAGCTCATGAGACACCTTATTCTATTCATCCGGGAAATACCAAGATGTATATGGATGTGAAAGAGAGATTTTGGTGGAATAATCTGAAAAGAGAAATAGCAGAATACATCGCTAAGTGCGATGTATGTAGTCGAGTAAAGGCAGAACATCAGAAACCAGCAGGGCTCTTACAACCTTTGAAAGTACCGGATTGGAAGTGGAATTCTATTGGGATGGACTTCATCACCGGATTACCAAGGACAATATCGGGTTATGATTCTATTTGGGTTATTGTTTGTCGCCTAACCAAAATAGCTCACTTCATACCCGTGAAGACCACTTATA
The DNA here is from genome assembly GCA_026929855.1 of Poa annua. Classification (NCBI taxonomy): domain Eukaryota; kingdom Viridiplantae; phylum Streptophyta; class Magnoliopsida; order Poales; family Poaceae; genus Poa; species Poa annua. The sequence goes on from CM049427.1 coordinate 102,709,113, forward strand.
CTAGTACAAAGTTAGCCGATATTTACATGAAGAGAATTGTGTGCCTTCACGGCGTTCCTAAGAGTATCGTGTCTGATAGAGGGACCCAATTCACTTCTCATTTCTGGAAGCAGTTGCACGAATCTTTGGGAACCAGATTGGAATTCAGTACGGCTTTCCACCCGCAAACAGATGGTCAGACTGAAAGAGTGAATCAGATTTTAGAGGATATGTTAAGAGCTTGTGCGCTCGACTATGGATCTAGTTGGGATGATAATTTACCATACGCTGAGTTCTCCTACAACAACAGTTACCAAGCCAGCATTGAGATGGCACCGTTTGAAGCCTTATATGGAAAGAAATGCACAACCCCACTGTTGTGGAGTGGTGTAGGAGAACGGAGTTTCTTTGGACCTGATATAATACAGGATGCTGAAGAGAAAGTCAGGCTAATTAAGGATAGATTGAAAATAGCACAGACACGCCAGAAAAGCTACACAGATTCCAAGCGTAGAGAAGTCACCTACGAAGTGGGTGATAGAACCTATTTAAGAGTGTCACCACTTCGGGGTGTGAAAAGGTTTGGAATCAAAGGAAAGTTAGCACCTCGATTCATTGGACCATTCAAAATTCTTTCTCGCAAAGGTGAAGTGGCATATGAGTTAGAATTACCCGAAGTTCTGTCTGCTGTTCATAATGTGTTCCATGTCAGTCAGTTGAAGAAATGTCATCCCGAGATGATGGGAGTTCCTTTAAAGGATATTGTACCTCTCGAGGAGGTACAGTTGGAGAGTGACCTGACATACGAAGAGAAGCCCATCAAGATATTACAGACAGCAGAAAGAGTCACCTGTACCAAAACCATCAAGTTTTGCAAACTCCAGTGGAATCATCACACCGAGGAAGAAGCCACCTGGGAACGAGAGGATGACCTCCGAGAAGACCACCCACACCTATTTGCTGACCTTTCCGAAGCTCGAGGGCGAGCTTCCTCTTAAGGGGTTAGTCTGTAACATCCCAAATTTCTTAAAAATTTAAAACTTGCATTCATGCATCATGCATCATGCATATAGGCATGGCATTGAAATCACATAAAGAATAATTTGAATTTTAATTATAAGTTTAAATAAAGTTGTTTTCCATAAAGAGGTCTAATTGAGCTCCTTATAAAAATCTGTATTTTATTATTTTATTTATTTAGCAAAATGATATCAAAAAGTTCTAAATTAAATTAGCTTTTCAAAACATATTTTTATGAATTTTTCTGAAATGTTTTGATAGGATTTAAAAATCAAATTGTTTTGAAAAGTTTTAAAACAGAAAAAGAGTTTAATTAAAAAGATTTCTTAACGGGCCGGCCGAGCCCTATCTACCGCGCGCGCAGCTCCCATCGGCCCACGAGCAGCCCAGCCCGCGCCTCGCCTCTTCTCTCTCTGACGCGCGGGGCCCGCACGCAGGCGTCGTGCCTTCTTCAACCTCCCGACGGATTTTCCGGCACCGAACTCATCCCCAACTCGAGATCGATTCGGATCGTTAGAAACGGTTTTAATCCGTGCCTTCGCCCCCTATTTATACCCCGCGATCCCGCCGTTCGATTCCGCCCAAAACCCTAGCTCCATCGCCGCAGGGCTGCCCACAGACGGAGCTCGCATCTCGCCGGTTCCGCTGCCGTCGAGCTCGACGTACGGAACCCTACGACCACCCCGGACCCTCTCCTTCCCTCCCCTCGTTCTCTTTCGAGTTTGCGCACGTTTTTGACACGCCCATGCATCTATTTTCGCAGCGTGTCGACGCATCCGTAAGCAAACGCCGCCGCCGTCCGCTGCTCCAACTCCGACGAGCATTGGAGGAGGGATTGGACTTCTACGACCGCCTCTGCCGCGCCATCGAGATCGTCTTGTCGTTACGCACCGAGCGGTGAGCAAAACACCCCCGATATCCTTCGTTTCGCGAGTGGTAGATCACCTCCGGCGAGGGCGCCGCCGCGGGCGGAAGCTTTCCGGCGAACCGCGCCGCCCATCCGTGCCCTTGCGTCCGGGCCGCCGGATCTAGATCGGATTGATCTGGAACGTCCGTTTTCCTTTAGATCCAACGGTTTGCGTTCGCGATCCGCGGCGAACCGGTACCGTCCAATCGGAGTGCGCCGCGTGGCTTTTTCTTTTCTATTTTTCGGCTAGATTTTATATTTAAAAACAGAAAAACAATACAAACTTGCAAAATTCATAACTTTCGAACTGTTCATCCAAATTTGATGAATTTTATATCCACGTAAAGCTCTGCTCGTGTAGTTTAGTATGGTTTCATTAGTTTGTCTTTTTAGTGTATTTTAAATTGCGGAATTTAATTGTTTAGATTTTCGGCTATTTAATCTATAACTTAATTAATAAAAATGCTTTCTAAATAAATCCAATTCTTTTAGCATTTTATTAATGCCCTCTGTCCAGAGAGTGCAACTTGGGTTTTATTTGAAACTTTGCATAATAGGATTAAATAATTTGGTTGTAGGGCTTAATATTTCTACGTTATGCGCAATATTTTAAATGAGTAAATAAAATAATAAAATGTTGATCTTTGCATTTCATGCATTAATGACAGAGGAAATAAAATGGTAATTTATTTGTCTTGTTAAATTCATTGCATATCAAGCATGCATACATATTTTTGTCTTGATATTTTAAGTGTGGTGTTGTGTGTTTTTTTTTATTGTTTGTCTCTAGATTGTGAAGAGGAGGAAGGCCCTTCTTGTGATTGTTATTCTTGCTGTGCTTGTCCCTCTTGTTACCAAGGCAAGTGACATTCATAATCTACCCAATGTTTTCTATATGCATTATTAGTAGATTTTTGAGTAGTATGCATGATAGGGAATTTCTGAACTATCTTATAATGCTAAGTTAGTACACTTGAAAATATCCTAGTAGTATGTTGCCATCCCTTTGCATGCAGCCATCAAAAGTTTTATTAGATGCTTAGCTATGCTATAAAAAGTGCTTACTTAGCATGTTATAGAAATATTGCTAAGTGCTAAACTTTAAATGCACCCCTGGGTGGAATTGGTTGTTTGGTTTATGTTGAGTGGCTTTTGGGACTATGCTTGTGGTTGTCGTTGCCTAGGATGAATGTCTATTCTACTTAGGGCCATGAGCATGGTGGTTGTCACCCAGAAGCGCACTTGTGGACGGCCACCCAGGAACAAAGAGATTTCTAAGTCCCTCCAAGTTTAGAAGCTTCCCGTGCAGCCTTTTGACAATGGGCTCTTTCTAGAATTACTAAGTTGTGAGAGTGCAACCTGTCAGCTTGACAAGCAGATGTAGAGTTGGCAGGTGGAACGGGTCTTGCTAGTATGGTTGCATTCTTCTTCTGAAAGTTCTTGTCTCAATTCTCTCCTTTCCTTAATGCACTCCGCGTGTATAGGATGTTTGGGTTAATTGAGTCTCAAGGTGAAAGTGCACAACCTCTGCAGAGTCGACAATCTGAGTACTCAGCCGTGTCCCCGGTGATGGACTACTTCGAGAAACTGGACAAGGATGGACGGAAGAATCTCATCATAGTTTTCATAAAGTAAAATTTTACCAAGGAAAGAATTGTTGGTGTACTTGGGCTTCATCCCTTGGTGCCAAGTCTTTGAGAAACAAAATTGTTTTACAAAAGATAGGAGAAAACTGGCTTTCTGCAAAATAGCCTACAACTCCACCAAGCCAAATATGCATATAGAATTAGACTTGTCATAATTTATCCACCATAGTCACTTGCCAATACTTCATTGTATTGACCTCCTACGGGGGCTGCATATTCAAATGTGCAGGAAATTCTGATGAGGAGTGAGTTTGGACTCGATTCTACACCCAACATGTCTGCATGTGGCGTATGCTAGAAGAGGAGGCTCATTGCTATTACTTTCGTTGTGAACTCTGAACTTTTCAGCTAGTCTTCATGACTATGCACTTTGTAATAAAGCTATACTTAGCTATTTTTGGATCTCGTTGTAGTAATTTGATACTTATGCAATGATACTATATATTTTGTACTGTGGTGCTGGCAGTGATCCAGGGACTAGCACATAACACAGGTGTTCCATATTTTTGCCTGCTCATAAGTGATGCGTGCCGCCTTAGGGCCTGAGCCTGCTTCACGGTTATCTTTCTTGTTCTTCCACTTCTTTTTGCCGGCTTTCCCTTGGAACGCGACGGCTACCTCGTTAGAAGGCCCGGCTTTGTCTTCCGTTGCTTGCTTGCGTTTGTTGTTCCGCCTTGGCGCGGTGCTGATGTCTGGATCATCGTCACATGCGTCATCATCTGCTGCCGCGTATTGGGAGGCTAAGTTGAGCATCTCGCCAAGGTCCGTGACTTGCTCGCGGACGAGCCGGTGACGGAGCAGGGACTTTTTCTGTAGGCCCGTGTAGAAGGCATGCATAGCCTGTGCGTCCGAAACACCATGGCAGTTGGCCTTTTCGGAGATCCAACGGCTGACAAAATTTGTCATGGTTTCGTCCGGCTTCTGAATACAACATTGCAAATCCGTGTAGGTATTTAGACGCTTGTATGTTCCTTGGAAGTGCTGGGAGAAAACCCTTTCCATGTCGTACCAGCTATGGATAGATTTTTCCGGAAGGTTGTCGATCAAGGCCCTTGCCGTGCGTTCTAACATGAGAGGTAGGTAGCGGACGGCAATCTGATTGCTTCCGCCTGCAATTTCTATGGCCATGGCGTAATCAGCTAGCCATGAATCCGGCCTAACGAGGCCGTTGTACCTAGGACAATTTTTAGACACCGATGTCATGTCCTTGGGGAACGGCTCTCTGTGGATGGCATCGCCAAAGCACTTTGGGCTAGAGTATAGAGGCTCCCTTCCTCTTGCTATGTCTTGTAGGCTATGTCGTGCGTCTTTTGGTTCGAGTTGCTGTCCGCCTGTGTTGGCGTTTGGCTCATCATGCGCTGCCCGGCTTACGCTGCGCCTGGGCGCCTCTGCCGCCTCCTTCCTTTTGATGCCGGTGCTGCGCTACGGAGATCGGCTTCGACCTCTCCTGAGAGGGTCGTTGTTGGCATCTTTTTTAGGTGGTTGGCCGATGTCCCGGCTACCACCATTCCGCGCCTTGGCTGGGCTGGAGGTGGCAGGTCCCCTCTGCTTCCTGTCCGCGAGGTCTCGTCCCACCTTGGTTTTGGCGGTGGTGTCTTCTTTGGAGGTGGAATTGCTTTTGTAGCGTACCCGCACTTAAAATATGGCAAGGTGCCTGCGTACAGTGCAAATCCCTGGATCGATTTGTTTGCACACACAGTTTACGATGTAATATCACAACAAAGTATCAATTTTATTACATCGATGATCCAGACTTGGAAAATATTCTTTTACAACTTGCATAGCATAAAGCTAGCACTGAATGAGTACACAACGGAAATAAATAGTAGTGAGTCTCCATCATCTTCATATTGCCACAGGCGAAAACATGTTGGTTGTAGACTCGAAACCTTTAAACGAAACCTCACTCGTCATCTGAACAATCTGTAATAAGAAAAATATTGCAACAACGTGGGTCAGATTCCATTAAAAATGGATTCTGGCAAGTGACACTATGGTGGACACTTAGTGGAATAACTCTAATAACCTATATGCATATTTTGCTGGTGGAGTTCAAGGCAGTTTTGCATAAAGCCAATTTTTCCTAACTCTTTGGAAAACACTTTTCTTCTATTCGAGACATTTGTGGCATCAAAACCATTATCTCATTCTACCCTTGTTCACCCATCAAGTTTTATCATGGAAATTGGAATGGTGTAATCCTCCGTTGACGTCCTTGATCAGCTGCTCAAATTTTCCTTACCGGGAACACGGCTAAATACTTAGTTCTACACTCTACAGAGGTTGTGCACATTCACAATTGTACCCATTCAACCCAAACTATCCTTTACACTCTGGTAGTGGTAAGGAAAAGTAGAAGAATGAGACGAGATCTTTCAGAAGCATTTTCGCTCCCACTCTGGCTTGACCCGTTCCACCTAACACCCTCTACATCTGCTTGTCAAGCCGGGGAGAGCCCACGCAACATAGTTGATCAAGCCAGAGCCCATTGGCAATGGCTGCACTGGAAGCAATCGTCACTCGGAGTTCTTTAGATTCCTCTGTTCCCTGGGTGGCCATCCACAAGTGCGCGTACTCCAGGAACCATAGACATGGGCCTTAGTAGCCACTAAACTCAACTCCATACAACCAATCCACCTAGGAGGTTCTTTATAAACTTAGTAGAATTTAGATTTTTTACAAAACAATATTTGCATAGCATCAATAATTATACTAAGTATTGTATAGGAACCTAGACACAGGAGTAAGGAATTTCTACACAGGTTTAGCATAGCAATACTATCGTACACATGCTTATATAAAAATACACTAAGTAATGCATATAGAAAATAGTAGGAAGTTTATGAATGTGCCACTTGCCTTTGGATGATGTCCTTGCTCACAAACTCTTTTCAAGGTAACTCGGGGCTCTCCGTTCAATCTAAACAATATGGACAAGCAACCATACAACAATTAACAGAAAGCACAACTACACAATGCATACGAACACATACCTAATGAACAAACAAGTTTTATAAAACTTCTAAGGAAAAATATGTTTATGCATGATGTGCAAAATATTTCTAAGGACTAGAGATGCATGTCATGCCATGAAAATATTCTAAGTTATTGCAAGGCAAATATGTTGGTAAAAAATGACTAAGGACTAAGGTCATAGGTTGGACAAAATACTTTGCTATAAATCATCTTGAATAAGTACTCTAATGTCTTAGGCATGATGTGCATAAATACTTAGAGAAAATACTAAGTCTATGCTTCAAGGTGATCAACAATTATCAACAACTCTTTGTAAATTGGATTTTCACTATAGTGAGAGAGACAGACACCCAGCCAGCCACTTAAGTTGTGGAACATGTCTCATGTACGTGGACATGTAAGGTTAGTCTCCAGGCCGCTTCATCTCACTATGCCACTAGGATCCAACAAACTTCAAAGATGATAATATCATGATCAAAAAAAGTTTAAGTCTAAAGTGAAAGACAAGATTAGGAAAGAGGGAATAGATAGAAAGAAATATGTAGAATCGTCTCCTTTCTTCCTTTTCTTCTTGATGTGATGACTTCATTGCAATTTTGTAGACTTGATGGCTCTGAAGACTTGATGGTGTTGATAGCCTCCAGGTTGGTCTTGAATATAACTTAGTCATCCAGGGGTCTAAGAGAAGAAGGGAGAATAGAGAGAGAGGAAGCAAGACCTAGAAAATATTGCTGGTTGGTCTTCATGAACTTCTTCTTGATATTCTTCTAAGTGCTTCTACTCCTTGGATATACTTCTGAAGTCTTGTTTTGGCTAAGTCCTTCATTGGCCTTCTAGCTTCATGTTGAAAATCCAAAGTGTCTAAGTGCATAACACTTTACCTAAATACTAAGTTGAAATTAATCCTAACTTAGAAAAAATAATGAAGAGATTTTCCTATGAGAAGTATATCTATATGAGAAAATATGTTATGCATGCAATGCACTTTTTAATTATAAGAAACATCATATTCATTTTTGTGATATTTCTAAAGTATGCATTAGTCTATAAATGCAATTTAATTAATTTCTATTTTTGCAAAATATCATAAAAGGAATAATACAAGATTAAAGTTTTCTGTGATTAAATAACAAAATTTTATAAATGGTGTTATTAGACAGAGGGGATTTATACAAATTTATAGCAATTGGATTTACTAAAAAATAATCTTTTTATCAAAAGTTATGTCAAAATTATTCAAACTATTTAATTTTAACATATAAGTATTAAATCATCAAAATAATACTCAAAATTAGTTTATAACAGACGCATCAAGTTACAAATATTCCAAAGTTTCTAAAACAATTTTAAGCGATGACGTGGCCGCTGACTGTGCGCTGACTGGATCGCTGACGTGGATAAGTCAAACAGATCTGGATCGTCAGATCTGGATCTGACGGTACAGATCTGATCGTACGCGTTCGGCTTAAATGATCTATTTACAACCGCACGATCTAGATCGGATGGCTCACCGTGGGTTGACCAAAAGCCGGCGGCGGTGTTCGCCGGAGTCGAAGAAGACGGCGGCTGCGGCGCTCGGGCGTGGATGCCGGCGATGCTGCGGTGTCTCTGCGTCCTCGAGAAGACGATGGAGAGGAGCGGCGTGAGGTGGCGAAGCCGATGGAAGTTTCGGTGACCCCGCACACGTCCTGGAACGACAAGACGCCGCCGGAGTTGGCTCAAACGCCGGCAAGCTTCGGTCGGGTTCCTGCCCCACGAATTGCTGCGGAAACAAAGTGAGGGAGGGGTTGAGAAGATGAGCATTGTTACGGTAAGGAGGATGATAGGGGTCTCCGGGCTTGGAGCGTCCTACCTTGTCGGGGAACGAAGAGGAACGGCGGCGGCTACGGCGAACTCCGGCGAGCAAAATTGGCGGCCTAGGGGCACGATTCTCATGTGAAAGAGAGGGGAAAGATGCGGCGGGGGTCGTGGTTCATATGGGGGCTTCAAAGGAAACCAATCCCGCAAGAAACGGAGAGGATTTGGCGCTGATTCGAATTAATCCTTGGAGCAAATTTCGGACAGAGGTTGATGACGACGCTGACGTCATCGCTGACATCAGCAATTTTTCTTTTTCTGAAATTTTCTTATTTGTTTCATAACTTTTGATTTAAGTGTCCAAATGAAGTCAAATAAATTTCTAAAATTTGTAAAAGCATTATATTTGTGTTAAACCAGTTGTGGGTATGTTTTGAAAACTTTTTAAAATATTATTTTTGAAATATTTACTATTTGCAAAATGGACGCCTCATGTCCAAATTAAATTTAGAGTTCTAAATTATTTATTTGTGGCTAAATTAAATTTATAACAATATCGCAATCATATATGGTTGATATTAAGTTATTTAAATCTCATTTTCAATAACCATCATTCTTTATTTTGGTATAATAGTAAAATAACTAAATATAATTATTTTTAAGGAAATGGGAATTATAATAAATTTAATTTTTAATTCAAAATATTTTGTGCAGCAAAAAATTTTATATTATGATAAATCATTTGAAACTCCATAACATACCTTTGGAAAAGGTTTTAGATTTATTTCATTTCTTATATTGAATATATTCATCATTTTATTTTTTGAAAATTAATGAAAGTAATTTAAGTTAATGAAATGCCTATTTGCATAATTCATAAATTTAAATCTATGAAGTTTTGAAGTTATAAACTATAGACTTGTAATTTCCAAAAACTATGTTTTGAACTCTGATAAAAGAATGAAAATCATTTTATAAAATTGTCATATTTTAGTTAAGTTTTAGGTACTTTTCAAAGATGGTTTTTGAGTTTAATAAATAGTCAAAGGTTAAATATTCAAAATCAATTAATGTAACATTTTATAAAATGAAGGTGTATTGGAATAATTTTAATTAATCTTGCCAAATATAATGGTTTCTACTTTAATATTAGTATTTTATTTTAATAAAACAAAAGTTTTAAATTTTACTGATTTTTAAACATTATAAATGTAGGGATGTTACAGCTTTCCTTTTGTCGCCATGGCTACTGGAGCCGGACGGTTCTTCGGGGACAGCGCCAGGTGCGGCTTTGCACTTTCCTGACTTGGATTCTAGATCCCCTCCACGGGCATCCGCCATATGGCCATAGGAGTCAGCGCGAGCTTGCTGTTCTAGGGCCTTGCTCATGAAGTGTCTTGCATTGGCCACCTTTTCCTCCGATGTGTAAGTCTTGTCGTCTAGGGTGTCTAGCGCAGCAGCAGCGTTAAGGATGGGGGTGCAGAAAACAACATCCCCCCTTCTGTCCACACGATGTGGTGTTGTGCGCCAGTCAAACCCTAGATCTTGAGCTGTTGTTGTCGCACGAATTGGTTGCTCCTTATCACGGCGGCTTTTTGATGACCTTTTTTCTTTGAAAAGCTGCCTGTTCGGTTTTGCCGACATCTTCTGTGGCTTCTTTTTTATCTTCTTCGCAAGGCTCTCAACATGATCCTCTCTTTGCCCAGGAAGTCAGAGTGTTTAAGCATATTAAGCCTAAGTTCTTCCACCTCGTCAAGTGGGGTATCTTTGTTCACCGGAGTGTTCATGATTTCTTCTACTTCTTTAGTGACGGAGAGCAAATCCGTGGGTTTACTGCTACCGCCTTTTTCGAGACCATCTTTCTTCTTTGCGCGAACTTTGTCGGAACCGTCAATGATTTTACCAGTAACGGTGTTGCCGGCATCTCCTGCCGGTTTGTCTTGCGGCGCAGAAGTGACTGGGGCTGACTCGTGACCGACGACAACCATCATATCCAGCTTATCAGGCATGTTTGTATCCGCTGTGTTCTCTGAAGGAACCGGATTATCACTGGAAAAGCGGTTTTTGATTCTCTCTTCGAAGAAACTAGCGTCATCATCAGAATCAGAATATACGTTGACTTGAACGGTAGATCTGGATCCGACATCTGACATCGCATCCTCCTGTTGAACAGGAAGGATTGACTTAGGATCGTTGTTTTCCGGCTGGGACTCGGATTCCAGTCCGACAACTCCGACAAAGTGGAAGTCAGATCCGGCCGATTCCTGGGAGAAGGCAGATTCAGATCCATCTTGTCGGTCGACTGCTTGGTCGAAGGGTTGGTGGGTGGGGTTGTAGAAAAGTGGTAGGCCGTACGCTTCTGGCGTGTACCCGATGAAGACGTCAATCCCTCCGATTGGTACGATTGCGCACCCCATGAGTTAGTCATCCGCCGGAGCCAGGACTCATCTGAGTTGACGTAGCTGTGGCCGCCATACCTTGTGATGCGGCCGACGGCGATCTGCTTGCCCACGCCGCCAAGTGTTCCCGCCTGGAACGTGACGCCAGGAACCTTATGCCCCACGGTGGGCGCCAACTGTCGTAGTATCGGCATAATTGATAGGAGATGGGGGTCCTCTAGCCTACGTAAGGATTGTGGGGAAGAAGGCTGGAGTCGTCGAGGACGGGATTGAACACAACGAGTTTACCTAGATCGGATCCCGCAGCGGTGGCGAGATCCTACGTGCTGCTATAATTCACAATGAGGCAATAGCCGTGAACAGGTTACAATGTGTATGATTCGTATTGAGCGTGCCCTAAAGGCTTCCTGGTGGCCGGCTTATATAGGCGGCCAGACCCCAGGATACAAGGCAAGTACTTGTCCGGCAAGTAAATAGAGTCCTAGACCTAACCGGCTTAGTTGCCGCCTTCCGTCTTGGGTTTGGTGGCTTGATGGGCTTCGGCCTTCCGCCTTCCTTGGACCGTCCGCCTACCTCCTTGTACGTCAGCTATCTGGGCCGCCCGGCAGGCTTCAGCCTTACCACCCTTGGGCCACCCTGGACTAGCCGGATTGATCGATGTTGGAGATACCCCTAGTTAGTATATCCCCAACAGTGGGTGCAAGTCCATCTATACAGGAGTAAAGAAGATGACCACAAGACTGGGGGTGACTGCATGTTCACCAACGCAATACTTCACACATCATTCTTTGATTCAGCAAGAAATGCAGCATGGAGATCCATCGAGTACCTGGCTGAAAAGACTTCACTTTAGACTTCACAACACCCAAAAGCATCTTGAAGAACTCAAGGAAGTAGAAGAGGAACTCGAGGCACTCAAGAAAAAGATAGATTAGACCACCTACCCATTAAAATAACGAGATCTGATGATGTATTGACCTATCAAATTATGGTATGGCAGTACTGTCACTTTTGTATTTCCGTGACGTTGGTGTATTTCGTTTGATAAACGATTAGTTCGATTTCTCAAAAGAAGTTTGAAAATTTTCACGTATGTGTTTGCCTGTGTTTGAACCATGTTGAGTGATTTTGTTAGAGATTGGTTGCCATGTTCTGAATTATTGAATTCAAATTCCTCCATAGTACCTATAATTTAACTCATTTATTTTCTAAACCAAACAGATGTCTCACCCCAATACCAACACCAATGATATGCACACAACAATGCGACTACTATTAGAGAACCTGAGTCAGTTGTGGAATTTGATCAATGACCACCTGCCAAAGATTGATCAAAACCATAGAGAGTATCAAGAGGGTCTTATGACCAAACCGAAGGCATGCAAAACTTGTGGAGAGATAGGACATACATCCAAAGAATGCCCTGATGAGTGGCCCCATGATCATACAAGACATCTAGTTAAAGGATGCCCCACAACTCAGGTTACTTGATTTTTGTGTGAAGGAACAAATCATGTCCCAATAAGTGTCAACTTTATCCCTTGGTGCAACAAGTTATCCAGCAAACCAAGGAAGGAATGCAACAGTCTCTCATGAAGACCTTGGAGGAACAAGAACACAAGGTTAAATCCAAGAAAGATCTTAGCCACATAAATTGCTACTAGTGCAAGGAATAAGGACATTATTCATCAAACTGCATAAAGAAGAAGATTGGTAAGGACACTGAACCAAATCATTGTCCAAGGATGATTGTAGTTCCTACCAAGATGGAAAATGAAGTAAGAGTAAAGTCACACCCAAAGATATCCAAAAGTACCTCCAAGTATTACTATAAGTGTGAAGGAGATCACCTAGCTCGAAATTGTCACATCAAACGAGACTGGACTTCTTTAATTGAGATAGAATATGGCAAACAAGATTTGGAAGAACTTTTAGCCCTGGAAACACCTAAGAAGAAGAAGAACTTAAACGATGTCATTTGCTACAAATGCAAAGATAAGGGACATTACGCTGATAAGTGACCAAAAAAGGTGAAGGAGAGCTGCCTTATCCGCTCGCACAAGAAAATCATCAGCCCTGTGACCTGCCGCAGATGCGAAGTAACAGGGCAATGTGTCAGTGGCTGCTCTGAGTGGAAGAAGGATAAGTCTCTCCAATGACCGAGTGGAAAATGTGAGTGCTATAACTTGCCGTATCACCACATACCATTGCATTTTGAATACTAGTACACTCTACATCAGAAAAGTAAGCAAGATTAAACAAAGTTTCTAGACTGACCACAAAAATTCCTTTTAAGGTTGGTAGACCACCCAGTTAATTCAAACTAGTTGCTTAACCCAGAGATCCAAAACAATCTTTCTTTCTGGCCTCCCCAATCAGAAAAATCATCCCCTACCAGTTTTCAAGTTTCCATGTCAGAAATTTCATTTCTCAAAACATCTCGAGTAATCAGAATCATTCCAAGCATTTGCTTTTCTTTCTAGCCTCTCGAATCTCGAGTACGAGATTCCTTTTAAGGGTGGTAGTCTGTAACATCCCAATATTTTGGAATGTTTAAAAATCACTAAAATTAAAAACTTTTGTGTTTTATTAAAATAAAACATTAAATGCATGAGAATACCAACTATAAAAGACTTCAAGCATTTTCAAAAGGTTGTTTCAAGTTTAACATTATATTATCCATTCTATTTCTTAAAAGTTGAATATATAATTTGACAAATAATTTACAAACTTTCAAACCATGTTCATGAAATAAAAAGTTTCTTTGTAAGTATTTGATTTCAATAACTTAGCCATAGCTATTCATAAATTAAAATAATGTTTACAAGTATTCTTTTAAACTATTTAAAACATGGTCTAATTTTCAAATGGTTTTCATTCCTTTACCTGAGTTCAAAACATAGTTTTGGAATGTCAAGTCTATAGTTTATATCTTTAAGACTTCATATATTTTATAATTAATGATTTATCCAAATATGCATTTCAATAACTTCAATTATTTTTATCCATTTACAATACCTGCAATGATTTTTCAAGAATATATATTCAATATAAGAAATGAATTAAATCTAGAATTTCTTCCAAAGATACTTTATGGAGATTTAAAATTATTTATCATAATATTAAACATAATGGTGCCCAAAATAAATTGAATTAAAATTGAATCCATTATATTTTCCATTCATTAAAAATATTTATATTTTGTTATTTTACTTTTATAGGGTCTCTGTCAGGAGGGCCGGTAACCCTAAACTGGCTTGACCCCACCGGACAGGCCTAGCCGGCGTGTCGTCACCGGCTAGTGCGACCTAGTCGCCGCGCTATCCGGTGTAGCCCCTTCGTCATCATCTCGCCAAGGACAGCAGGCGCCGTCCTGGACCATCATCGCTTCCCTGTCAGAGACAGGACATGTCTTTGCCCATCCCGAATAGCCTTTTCCGGATTGCCGGACTAGGTATGTCAGGTCTTGTCGTACCATTGTCGTACCGACTGACGCGCTTCCGTGTCAGGCGGGAGGTGACCATGCTTCCGTGTCAGGCGGGAGGTGACCATGCTTCCGTGTCAGGCGAAAAGGTACTCCCTCCCGCATCAGGCGGGAAAGCCTGCTGTAGACCGTTGACGGCCTACCGGGATCCCGCATGGCGGCTACCTCCTTGCTTGCCTCCGTGAACCTCTCCTACATAAGATCAAGATTGAGACAGGTACTCCGGTTAGCTCTTACCCGGACCACCTATCCGGTAATACCGAATACACCTCCTTCCGGGAGTCTCCTCGGAGCCCGAGATCCGAGATCCTTTCCGAAGGTGTCCGAGTTCGCCTGTTGGTGTGCATCTCTAGGCCTAGCCTCCCGAAGATGTCTTAGCCTCTCAGCAAAGACATCTTCGAGAAGCTAGTTCTTAGAGGAACCATCTGCTGATGCTTGTGTTGCCATTGTGAGGGCTGGGGGTGCCTATTTATAGTTGCCAGAACTGACCCTTGCGCCTGTCAGGAGGCACTCTGCACTCTACCAGCGCTCAAGGGTCAAGTTGCCCCTTCAGCACACCAGGGGGTGTCCCTCGTTCATGCCAAAGGTAAAGTACTGTTGGCACACTGCTGAGATATTCCGGGATCTGTCCCTACCCGGGGGGCAGCCCCCCGACAACAAGAGCGTATTTGTCTGGGTGAGGGACATGATCAGGGCGGTCGGACCGGTCCTAAGTGATTGCCGCCTCGGACCAATTCAAATACTGAGGGACGTCCGGCATTGTCACGTTGAGTTCGCGCATCTCCGCCTTGTCCGCCTTAACCGAAGGTGTGTCGACAAAGCACACGAGTGACTCTTTGAAATTCGGGTATGGCATCTTTTTCTTGGCGGTAGCGTCGTCATCGCTTGAGATTGACATGTCGTCGTCATCCTAGTCGTCCTTGTTGTCTTTCTTGTCGTACCTCTTTAACTTTTTTGACTTCCAGCCAACTGTGGGGTCCTTTTTGAAGTCGTCCATGAAGCGGCACTCGCTGAGCATATGGTTGACCTTGTAACATCCCAAATTTCTTAAAAATTTAAAACTTTGCATTCATGCATCATGCATCATGCATCATGCATCATATAGGCATGGCATTGAAATCACATAAAGAATAATTTGAATTTTAATTATAAGTTTAAATAAAGTTGTTTTCCATAAAGAGGTCTAATTGAGCTCCTTATAAAAATCTGTATTTTATTATTTTATTTATTTAGCAAAATGATATGAAAAAGTTCTAAATTAAATTAGCTTTTCAAAACATATTTTTATGATTTTTTCTGAAATGTTTTGATAGGATTTAAAAATCAAATTGTTTTGAAAAGTTCTAAAACAGAAAAGGAGTTTACTTAAAAAAATTCTTAACGGGCCGGCCGAGCCCTATCTACCGCGCGCGCAGCTCCCATCGGCCCACGAGCAGCCCAGCCCGCGCCTCGCCTCTTCTCTCTCTGGCGCGCGGGGCCCGCACGCAGGCGTCGTGCCTTCTTCAACCTCCCGACGGATTTTCCGGCGCCGAACTCATCCCCAACTCGAGATCGATTCGGATCGTTAGAAACGGTTTTAATCCGTGACTTCGCCCCCTATTTATACCCCGCGATCCCGCCGTTCGATTCCGCCCAAAACCCTAGCTCCATCGCCGCAGGGCTGCCCACAGACGGAGCTCGCATCTCGCCGGTTCCGCCGCCGTCGAGCTCGACGTACGGAACCCTACGACCACCCCGGACCCTCTCCTTCCCTCCCCTCGTTCTCTTTCGAGTTTGTGCACGTTTTTGACACGCCCGTGCATCTGTTTTCGCAGTGTGTCGACGCATCCGTCCGCAACCGCCGCCGCCGTCCGCTGCTCCAACTCCGACGAGCATTGGAGGAGGGATTGGACTTCTACGACCGCCTCTGCCGCGCCATCGAGATCGTCTTGTCGTCACGCACCGAGCGGTGAGCAAAACACCCCCGATGTCCTTCGTTTCGCGAGTGGTAGATCACCTCCGGCGAGGGCGCCGCCGCGGGCGGATGCTTTCCGGCGAACCGTGCCGCTCGTCCGTGCCCTTGCGTCCGGGCCGCCGGATCTACATCCAATGGATCTAGATCGGATTGATCTGGAACGTCCGTTTTCCTTTAGATCTAACGGTTCGCGTTCGCGATCCGCGGCAAACCGGTACCGTCCAATCGGAGTGCGCCGCGTGGCTTTTTCTTTTCTATTTTTCGGCTAGATTTTATATTTAAAAACAGAAAACAATACAAACTTGCAAAATTCATAACTTTCGATCTGTTCGTCCAAATTTGATGAATTTTATATCCACATAAAGCTCTGCTCGTGTAATTTAGTATGGTTTCATTAGTTTGTCTTTTTAGTGTATTTTAAATTGCGGAATTTAATTGTTTAGCTTTTCGGCTATTTAATCTATAACTTAATTAATAAAAATGCTTTCCAAATAAATCCAATTCTTTTAGCATTTTATTAATGCCCTCTGTCCAGAGAGTGCAACTTGGGTTTTATTTGAAACTTTGCATAATAGGATTAAATAATTTGGTTATAGGGCTTAATATTTCTACGTTATGCGCAATATTTTAAATGAGTAAATAAAATAATAAAATGTTGATCTTTGCATTTCATGCATTAATAACAGAGGAAATAAAATGGTAATTATTTTGTCTTGTTAAATTCATTGCATATCAAGCATGCATACATATTTTTGTCTTGATATTTTAAGTGTGGTGTTGTGTGTTTTTGTTTTTATTGTTTATCTCTAGATTGTGAAGAGGAGGAAGGCCCTTCTTGTGATTGTTATTCTTGCTGTGCTTGTCCCTCTTGTTACCAAGGCAAGTGACATTCATAATCTACCCAATGTTTTCTATATGCATTATTAGTAGATTTTTGAGTATTATGCATGATAGTGAATTTTTGAACTATCTTATAATGCTAAGTTAGTACACTTGAAAATATCCTAGTAGTATGTAGCCATCCCTTTCCATGCAGCCATCAAAAGTTTTATTAGATGCTTAGCTATGCTATAAAAAGTGTTTACTTACCATGTTATAGAAATATTGCTAAGTGTTAAACTTTAAATGCACACCTGGGTGGAATTGGTTGTTTGGTTTATGTTGAGTGGCTTTTGGGACTATGCTTGTGGTTGTCGTTGCCTAGGATGAATGTCTATTCTACTTAGGACCATGAGCATGGTGGTTGTCACCCAGAAGCGCACTTGTGGACGGCCACCCAGGAACAAAGAGATTTCTAAGTCCCTCCAAGTTTAGAAGCTTCCCGTGCAGCCTTTTGACAATGGGCTCTGTCTAGAATTACTAAGTTGTGACAGTGCAACCTGTCAGCTTGACAAGCAGATGTAGAGTTGGTAGGTGGAACGGGTCTTGCTAGTATGGTTGCATTCTTCTTCTGAAAGTTCTTGTCTCAATTCTCTCCTTTCCTTAATGCACTCCGCGTGTATAGGATGTTTGGGTTAATTGAGTCTCCAGGTGAAAGTGCACAACCTCTGCAGAGTCGACAATCTGAGTACTCAGCCGTGTCCCCGGTGATGGACTACTTCGAGAAACTGGACATGGATGGACGGAAGAATCTCATCATAGTTTTCATAAAGTAAAATTTGACCAAGGAAAGAATTGTTTGTGCACTTGGGCTTTATCCCTTGGTGCCAAGTCTTTGAGAAACAAAATTGTTTTACAAAAGATAGGAGAAAACTGGATTTCTGCAAAATAGCCTACAACTCCACCATGCCAAATATGCATATAGAATTAGACTTGTCATAATTTATCCACCATAGTCACTTGCCAATACTTCATTGTATTGACCTCCTACGGGGGCTGCATATTCAAATGTGCAGGAAATTCTGATGAGGAGTGAGTTTGGACTCGATTCTACACCCAACATGTCTGCATGTGGCGTATGCTAGAAGAGGAGGCTCATTGCTATTACTTTCATTGTGAACTCTGAACTTTTCAGCTAGTCTTCATGACTATGCACTTTGTAATAAAGCTATACTTAGCTATTTTTGGATCTCGTTGTAGTAATTTGATACTTATGCAATGATACTATATATTTTGTACTGTGGTGCTGGCAGTGATCCAGGGACTAGCACATAACACAGGTGTTCCATCTTTATTTAAAAGATGGGGCGCTACAATATGGTATCAGAGCTAAAGTGTTGCCTGTAGGTTCGAGCCCTTAGGATTGGTTAAGCCTATTTTGATCATAGTATTACCATCTTTGAAGTATGTTGGATCCTAGCGGCATAGTGGGATGAAGCGGCCCGGGACTAACCTTACATGTCCGCGCACATGAGACCTGTTCCACAATTATAAGTGGCTGGCCGGGTGTCTGTCTCTCTCATTATAGTGAATATCCGACTTACCAAGAGTTGATAATAGTGTTGATCACCTTTTAGAAAAGAACTTCTTTTTCTCTAAGTACTTAAGTACACCACAACTAGTATTTCTGACCTTGTGTCTTGTTTTAACAAACTCTACCTTTATCACTTAAGGATGTCGTTCTTCATGTATCAAACCGCGGAGGACTTCAAGGACATGCGCTTTGGAAGATATCTTCTAGAGTTAGTAGAACTGTTGGCACTTCCAACACCCATCATCAAGGCAAGCCAGCTGAAGCACTTCAACAAAGAAGACTTATGGGGAATTCGTCTTTGCCAACAAGGGCGCCAGACTGAACCCAAGACCGAAGACATCCAGTACAAGTCGATTAGTGACTCCTTGGAGAAAGGGCTGAATCTCGTCACGCAGGAGCTAAAACGACGTCTTTGCTGGCAATTCCAGGAGGAGTTAAAAGACCACTACTTTTCTAACCTTGGCCAACGTGACGAACATGGGATACCCTACCTTGTTAGCGAGGAAGACAAAAACAAACCAGAACCTTTGTACCCATATCTCCAAGACTTAGAACTTCACCTCTAGCAACTCGAAGAGGATAGTCGCAACGAGCTGTTGAAGAATGATGAAATAATGGCACAAGTCAAGGAGACTCAAAAGAAGATTGAAGCCCAAGAAGAGGTGGCCAACGCTCAAGAGGAGAAATTCCGAGCTCAAGAGAAGAAGTTCCAAAATCAAGAAAAGAGAATTAGAGACAAGAACAAGGAGATCAAGACCTTGAAGGATGAAATTCTGAGCAACGACGTCGAGTTCGAAGCTGATCGAGATTTGATCGAGACTCTACGCCGTGAGAAGAGAATGTTACAAGAGAAGATTGAAGTCCTGGAGAAGGAAGCGATCGAGACTCTGCACCGTGAGACGACAATGTTACAGGAGAAGAACGAGGCCTTGGAGAAGGAGGTGAATGACTACAAGGAAATCCTTACGAAGGAAGGCATCACCATCGAGGAAGTCGAAGAAGATGAAGGAGACGTCATGGACGAAGTTTAGACTTAGTAGTTAGACCACCATGTTCTTCCTTGTTTAGTTCGTCGTTCTTTTTAAAAACATTGATCTCCAACCTGTGGTGTGACAATGATAGAATGTTTGGTTTGCAGACTCTGCTGTTTTATTAAATCAACTTAGAATACTTGTTTCGATTTGCTAAGTAGACTTTTTCTGTTTAAGTTGTCCTTTGAGTGTTGATTGTGTTGATTGGTTGCTTTGTGCATGGGTAGGATTTTTCTTCTCTTAGTTCTGTCTATCTTTCACTCATCTATGCTGAAAACCCTACAGATGCCTCCTCGTCGTGATACCAACAACGATGATGCCATGCAACAACTGATGGCCGCTCAAGCTCAGTTGATGAATATGATGACTCAATTCATTGCAGCAACCAACAACAACAACAACAACAACAACAACAACAACAACAACAACAACAACAACAACAACCACAACAACAACAACCCGCCACCTCCACCACCACCTCCAGTGGACAGACTTGCTAGATTCCTAAGGCTTAGGCCTAATAAGTTCTCCTCTGCTACTGAACCAATAGTGGCGGATGATTGGCTCCGTTCAGTCAACAAGGACTTAGTAACTTGTGAGTGTTCTGAGACAGAAAAAGTGAGGTTCACTGCGCACCTGTTGGAAGGACCCGCAGCATTGTGGTGGGAGACTTATCAGGTGACTCATCCTTTGGATGGCATGACATGGGATGCGTTCAAGGAAGGTTTCCGGAATGCTCACATCTCCTCAGGTATAATGAACCTGAAGAAAGAGGAATTTCGCAGCTTGAGGCAGGGAGGTAGAACTCTGAAGGAGTATATGGATGACTTCTGTATGCTATCAAGGTATGCACCAGAGGACATTGATACTGATGCAAAAAGGAAGGAAAAGTTCCTCAATGGACTTAGGGGAGAACTGAAGATACCCTTGTTTGTGGCATATACTCCAAATTATCAAGCTCTGCTGGATCAAGCTATCACCCTAGACAACAACATAAGAAAGGAAGAGAATAGGAAGAGGAAGTTCAGTGCAAGTAAGGTTCATTCGGAAGGGACATATAAGAAACAACACACCTCTGAACTCAGTAGCCATAAACCCTGGAATCACTCCAACACTGGTAGTGGCCAAAAACATCATGGTCATAACCACAATGGAGGATACAAAGGAAACAATGGAGGATACAAGGGAAATAATGGAGGATACAATGGAAATAATGGTGGATCCAGGGGAAACCATCACCATGGCCATAATCATGGGAATGGTAATCACCGTCCTAACTATGAAGGGAAGAAAGACTTGTCTAATGTGACTTGCTTCAAGTGCAAGAAGACAGGACATTATGCAACGGAATGCCCAGAGAGGAAAGCTGATGAAAATTCCAAGCCCAATCCTTTCCAGAAGGGACAAGTGAACCACATCAATGTGGAAGAAGTTCATGAGGAACCTGATGCTATGATTGGTACATTCTTGCTCAACTCCTTTCCAGCATTAGTCTTATTTGATACTGCAGCATCTCATTCATTCATATCAAGAGCTTTTGTAAACAAACATGGGTTAGCTGAGGAAAGTCTAGGAAAACCTATTAGAGTAAGTTCCCCTGGAGGAGAGATGATAGTAAATTCCGGGTGTAGGCAGTTAGACTTGCAAATCGGAAAACACACCTTTCCAACGGACTTAGTCATCCTAGAAACCCAAGGATTGGATGTTATCATCGGAATGGATTGGATGACTCGTTTTGAAGGAATCATAGATTGTGCAAATAGAGCAATCACCCTCACCACCCTAGAGAAAAGGAAGATTAAGTTCAGATCAACTTTCGAACTTAAGAAGGTTAGGCTAAATTCTCTTAAGGGGGTTAGCCTTGGTGATGTGCTTATTGTCAAGGAATACCCAGATGTTTTTCCGGAGGAACTACCGGGAATGCCACCAGATAGAGATGTAGAGTTTCTCATCGAACTGAAGTCGGGAACAGGACCAATAGCTAAAAGACCTTATCCTATGGCCGTCGAGGAATTGAAAGAGCTCAAGAAGCAACTGGAGGAGCATATCCAGAAAGGATTCATTCGTCCAAGTTCATCGCCATGGGGAGCACCAGTCTTATTTGTTAAAAAGAAGGATCAAACACAGAGGCTAGTCACGGATTATAGAGATATAATCGAGCAAACTATCAAAAACAAGTACCCGTTACCCAAGATAAACAAACTATTTGACCAACTGGAAGGTGCTTGCGTTTTCTCAAAGATCGATCTTCGATCGGGGTACCTGCAAATGAAAGTTAGAGAAATGGATATACCCAAGACTGCATTTGTTACGAGATATGGCTCTTATGAGTACACAGTAATGCCGTTTGGATTAACCAATGCACCAGCCTATTTCATGAATATGATGAATAAAGTGTTCATGAATTTTCTGGATAAGTTTGCGGTAGTGTTCATAGAAGATATTCTAATCTACTCCAAGAGTCACAAAGAACATGAAGAACACTTGCGTCTAGTATTGCAGAGATTACGTGAACATAGGTTGTATGCCAAGTACAGCAAGTGTGAGTTTTGGTTAGAACAAGTCGGATTTTTAGGCCATGTGGTATCCAAGGAAGGTATAGCGGTGGATCCTGAAAAAGTTTCAGCTGTAACTAATTGGGAACCGCCGAAGAATGTTGGCGAATTACGAAGTTTTCTGGGCCTAGCAGGATACTACCGACGATTCATTGAAAACTTCTCCAAGATTGCCAAGGCCTTGACATAATTATTAAAGAAGGAGAAGAAATTTGAGTGGACTGAGGCATGCGAAGCAAGTTTTCAGGAGTTGAAGAAACGTCTGGTTTCAGCCCCAGTTCTATGCTTACCTGATTTGGAGAAGGAATTCCAAGTGTACTGTGATGCTTCACGCCAAGGCTTGGGAAGTGTGTTGATGCAGGAAGGCAGAGTGGCATCTTATGCCTCTAGACAACTCAAGAAACATGAAGCAAATTATCCAACTCATGATCTCGAGTTAGCATCAGTAGTGCATGCCCTGAAAACTTGGAGACCCTACCTGATGGGAAAAAGATGTGAGGTATTGACGGACCACAAAAGTTTGAAGTACATATTTACACAGAAGGAATTGAACATGAGACAAAGAAGATGGTTGGAACTTATTAAAGATTATGATCTAAGTCTCCAATACCATCCGGGGAAAGCTAACGTGGTAGCAGATGCTCTGAGTCGTAAAGTGTATGTGAATGGCCTTACATCAGGAGAATTACCCGACGATTTATGCAAGGCATTCAAGGACCTCAGATTGGAAGTAGTACCTAAAGGGTTTGTAACCTCATTAGTTGTACAACCCACTTTGATGGACAAGATACGTGAAGCTCAGAAAGGAGAGAAGGAAATAGAAGAGATCAAAGTCAATCTAAGAGAAGGCAAAGCTAAAGGATTTCATGAGGATGAGCAAGGGATTTTGTGGTTTGAAAAACGTGTATGTGTGGCCAATGATCCTGATATTAGGAAGTTAATTCTGCAAGAAGCTCATGAGACACCTTATTCTATTCATCCGGGAAATACCAAGATGTATATGGATGTGAAAGAGAGATTTTGGTGGAATAATCTGAAAAGAGAAATAGCAGAATACATCGCTAAGTACGATGTATGTAGTCGAGTAAAGGCAGAACATCAGAAACCAGCAGGGCTCTTACAACCTTTGAAAGTACCGGATTGGAAGTGGGATTCTATTGGGATGGACTTCATCACCGGATTACCAAGGACAATATCGGGTTATGATTCTATTTGGGTTATTGTTTGTCGCCTAACCAAAATAGCTCACTTCATACCCGTGAAGACCACTTATACTAGTACAAAGTTAGCCGATATTTACATGAAGAGAATTGTGTGCCTTCACGGCGTTCCTAAGAGTATCGTGTCTGATAGAGGGACCCAATTCACTTCTCATTTCTGGAAGCAGTTGCACGAATCTTTGGGAACCAGATTGGAATTCAGTACGGCTTTCCACCCGCAAACAGATGGTCAGACTGAAAGAGTGAATCAGATTTTAGAGGATATGTTAAGAGCTTGTGCGCTCGACTATGGATCTAGTTGGGATGATAATTTACCATACGCTGAGTTCTCCTACAACAACAGTTACCAAGCCAGCATTGAGATGGCACCGTTTGAAGCCTTATATGGAAAGAAATGCACAACCCCACTGTTGTGGAGTGGTGTAGGAGAACGGAGTTTCTTTGGACCTGATATAATACAGGATGCTGAAGAGAAAGTCAGGCTAATTAAGGATAGATTGAAAATAGCACAGACACGCCAGAAAAGCTACGCAGATTCCAAGCGTAGAGAAGTCACCTACGAAGTGGGTGATAGAACCTATTTAAGAGTGTCACCACCTCGGGGTGTGAAAAGGTTTGGAATCAAAGGAAAGTTAGCACCTCGATTCATTGGACCATTCAAAATTCTTTCTAGCAAAGGTGAAGTGGCATATGAGTTAGAATTACCCGAAGTTCTGTCTGCTGTTCATAATGTGTTCCATGTCAGTCAGTTGAAGAAATGTCATCCCGAGATGATGGGAGTTCCTTTAAAGGATATTGTACCTCTCGAGGAGGTACAGTTGGAGAGTGACCTGACATACGAAGAGAAGCCCATCAAGATATTATAGACAGCAGAAAGAGTCACCTGTACCAAAACCATCAAGTTTTGCAAACTCCAGTGGAATCATCACACCGTGGAAGAAGCCACCTGGGAACGAGAGGATGACCTCCGAGAAGACCACCCACACCTATTTGCTGACCTTTCCGAAGCTCGAGGGCGAGCTTCCTCTTAAGGGGTTAGTCTGTAACATCCCAAATTTCTTAAAAATTTAAAACTTGCATTCATGCATCATGCATCATGCATATAGGCATGGCATTGAAATCACATAAAGAATAATTTGAATTTTAATTATAAGTTTAAATAAAGTTGTTTTCCATAAAGAGGTCTAATTGAGCTCCTTATAAAAATCTGTATTTTATTATTTTATTTATTTAGCAAAATGATATCAAAAAGTTCTAAATTAAATTAGCTTTTCAAAACATATTTTTATGAATTTTTCTGAAATGTTTTGATAGGATTTAAAAATCAAATTGTTTTGAAAAGTTTTAAAACAGAAAAAGAGTTTAATTAAAAAGATTTCTTAACGGGCCGGCCGAGCCCTATCTACCGCGCGCGCAGCTCCCATCGGCCCACGAGCAGCCCAGCCCGCGCCTCGCCTCTTCTCTCTCTGACGCGCGGGGCCCGCATGCAGGCGTCGTGCCTTCTTCAACCTCCCGACGGATTTTCCGGCACCGAACTCATCCCCAACTCGAGATCGATTCGGATCGTTAGAAACGGTTTTAATCCGTGCCTTCGCCCCCTATTTATACCCCGCGATCCCGCCGTTCGATTCCGCCCAAAACCCTAGCTCCATCGCCGCAGGGCTGCCCACAGACGGAGCTCGCATCTCGCCGGTTCCGCTGCCGTCGAGCTCGACGTACGGAACCCTACGACCACCCCGGACCCTCTCCTTCCCTCCCCTCGTTCTCTTTCGAGTTTGCGCACGTTTTTGACACGCCCATGCATCTATTTTCGCAGCGTGTCGACGCATCCGTAAGCAAACGCCGCCGCCGTCCGCTGCTCCAACTCCGACGAGCATTGGAGGAGGGATTGGACTTCTACGACCGCCTCTGCCGCGCCATCGAGATCGTCTTGTCGTTACGCACCGAGCGGTGAGCAAAACACCCCCGATATCCTTCGTTTCGCGAGTGGTAGATCACCTCCGGCGAGGGCGCCGCCGCGGGCGGAAGCTTTCCGGCGAACCGCGCCGCCCGTCCGTGCCCTTGCGTCCGGGCCGCCGGATCTAGATCCAATGGATCTAGATCGGATTGATCTGGAACGTCCGTTTTCCTTTAGATCCAACGGTTTGCGTTCGCGATCCGCGGCGAACCGGTACCGTCCAATCGGAGTGCGCCGCGTGGCTTTTTCTTTTCTATTTTTCGGCTAGATTTTATATTTAAAAACAGAAAAACAATACAAACTTGCAAAATTCATAACTTTCGAACTGTTCATCCAAATTTGATGAATTTTATATCCACGTAAAGCTCTGCTCGTGTAGTTTAGTATGGTTTCATTAGTTTGTCTTTTTAGTGTATTTTAAATTGCGGAATTTAATTGTTTAGATTTTTGGCTATTTAATCTATAACTTAATTAATAAAAATGCTTTCTAAATAAATCCAATTCTTTTAGCATTTTATTAATGCCCTCTGTCCAGAGAGTGCAACTTGGGTTTTATTTGAAACTTTGCATAATAGGATTAAATAATTTGGTTGTAGGGCTTAATATTTCTACGTTATGCGCAATATTTTAAATGAGTAAATAAAATAATAAAATGTTGATCTTTGCATTTCATGCATTAATGACAGAGGAAATAAAATGGTAATTATTTTGTCTTGTTAAATTCATTGCATATCAAGCATGCATACATATTTTTGTCTTGATATTTTAAGTGTGGTGTTGTGTGTTTTTTTTTATTGTTTGTCTCTAGATTGTGAAGAGGAGGAAGGCCCTTCTTGTGATTGTTATTCTTGCTGTGCTTGTCCCTCTTGTTACCAAGGCAAGTGACATTCATAATCTACCCAATGTTTTCTATATGCATTATTAGTAGATTTTTGAGTAGTATGCATGATAGGGAATTTCTGAACTATCTTATAATGCTAAGTTAGTACACTTGAAAATATCCTAGTAGTATGTTGCCATCCCTTTGCATGCAGCCATCAAAAGTTTTATTAGATGCTTAGCTATGCTATAAAAAGTGCTTACTTAGCATGTTATAGAAATATTGCTAAGTGTTAAACTTTAAATGCACCCCTGGGTGGAATTGGTTGTTTGGTTTATGTTGAGTGGCTTTTGGGACTATGCTTGTGGTTGTCGTTGCCTAGGATGAATGTCTATTCTACTTAGGGCCATGAGCATGGTGGTTGTCACCCAGAAGCGCACTTGTGGACGGCCACCCAGGAACAAAGAGATTTCTAAGTCCCTCCAAGTTTAGAAGCTTCCCGTGCAGCCTTTTGACAATGGGCTCTGTCTAGAATTACTAAGTTGTGAGAGTGCAACCTGTCAGCTTGACAAGCAGATGTAGAGTTGGTAGGTGGAACGGGTCTTGCTAGTATGGTTGCATTCTTCTTCTGAAAGTTCTTGTCTCAATTCTCTCCTTTCCTTAATGCACTCCGCGTGTATAGGATGTTTGGGTTAATTGAGTCTCAAGGTGAAAGTGCACAACCTCTGCAGAGTCGACAATCTGAGTACTCAGCCGTGTCCCCGGTGATGGACTACTTCGAGAAACTGGACAAGGATGGACGGAAGAATCTCATCATAGTTTTCATAAAGTAAAATTTTACCAAGGAAAGAATTGTTGGTGTACTTGGGCTTCATCCCTTGGTGCCAAGTCTTTGAGAAACAAAATTGTTTTACAAAAGATAGGAGAAAACTGGCTTTCTGCAAAATAGCCTACAACTCCACCAAGCCAAATATGCATATAGAATTAGACTTGTCATAATTTATCCACCATAGTCACTTGCCAATACTTCATTGTATTGACCTCCTACGGGGGCTGCATATTCAAATGTGCAGGAAATTCTGATGAGGAGTGAGTTTGGACTCGATTCTACACCCAACATGTCTGCCTGTGGCGTATGCTAGAAGAGGAGGCTCATTGCTATTACTTTCGTTGTGAACTCTGAACTTTTCAGCTAGTCTTCATGACTATGCACTTTGTAATAAAGCTATACTTAGCTATTTTTGGATCTCGTTGTAGTAATTTGATACTTATGCAATGATACTATATATTTTGTACTGTGGTGCTGGCAGTGATCCAGGGACTAGCACATAACACAGGTGTTCCATATTTTTGCCTGCTCATAAGTGATGCGTGCCGCCTTAGGGCCTGAGCCTGCTTCACGGTTATCTTTCTTGTTCTTCCACTTCTTTTTGCCGGCGTTCCCTTGGAACGCGACGGCTACCTCGTTAGAAGGCCCGGCTTTGTCTTCCGTTGCTTGCTTGCGTTTGTTGTTCCGCCTTGGCGCGGTGCTGATGTCTGGATCATCGTCACATGCGTCATCATCTGCTGCCGCGTATTGGGAGGCTAAGTTGAGCATCTCGCCAAGGTCCGTGACTTGCTCGCGGACGAGCCGGTGACGGAGCAGGGACTTTTTCTGTAGGCCCGTGTAGAAGGCATGCATAGCCTGTGCGTCCGAAACACCATGGCAGTTGGCCTTTTCGGAGATCCAACGGCTGACAAAATTTGTCATGGTTTCGTCCGGCTTCTGAATACAACATTGCAAATCCGTGTAGGTATTTAGACGCTTGTATGTTCCTTGGAAGTGCTGGGAGAAAACCCTTTCCATGTCGTACCAGCTATGGATAGATTTTTCCGGAAGGTTGTCGATCAAGGCCCTTGCCGTGCGTTCTAACATGAGAGGTAGGTAGCGGACGGCAATCTGATTGCTTCCGCCTGCAATTTCTATGGCCATGGCGTAATCAGCTAGCCATGAATCCGGCCTAACGAGGCCGTTGTACCTAGGACAATTTTTAGACACCGATGTCATGTCCTTGGGGAACGGCTCTCTGTGGATGGCATCGCCAAAGCACTTTGGGCTAGAGTATAGAGGCTCCCTTCCTCTTGCTATGTCTTGTAGGCTATGTCGTGCGTCTTTTGGTTCGAGTTGCTGTCCGCCTGTGTTGGCGTTTGGCTCATCATGCGCTGCCCGGCTTACGCTGCGCCTGGGCGCCTCTGCCGCCTCCTTCCTTTTGATGCCGGTGCTGCGCTACGGAGATCGGCTTCGACCTCTCCTGAGAGGGTCGTTGTTGGCATCTTTTTTAGGTGGTTGGCCGATGTCCCGGCTACCACCATTCCGCGCCTTGGCTGGGCTGGAGGTGGCAGGTCCCCTCTGCTTCCTGTCCGCGAGGTCTCGTCCCACCTTGGTTTTGGCGGTGGTGTCTTCTTTGGAGGTGGCATTGCTTTTGTAGCGTACCCGCACTTAAAATATGGCAAGGTGCCTGCGTACAGTGCAAATCCCTGGATCGATTTGTTTGCACACACAGTTTACGATGTAATATCACAACAAAGTATCAATTTTATTACATCGATGATCCAGACTTGGAAAATATTCTTTTACAACTTGCATAGCATAAAGCTAGCACTGAATGAGTACACAACGGAAATAAATAGTAGTGAGTCTCCATCATCTTCATATTGCCACAGGCGAAAACATGTTGGTTGTAGACTCGAAACCTTTAAACGAAACCTCACTCGTCATCTGAACAATCTGTAATAAGAAAAATATTGCAACAACGTGGGTCAGATTCCATTAAAAATGGATTCTGGCAAGTGACACTATGGTGGACACTTAGTGGAATAACTCTAATAACCTATATGCATATTTTGCTGGTGGAGTTCAAGGCAGTTTTGCATAAAGCCAATTTTTCCTAACTCTTTGGAAAACACTTTTCTTCTATTCGAGACATTTGTGGCATCAAAACCATTATCTCATTCTACCCTTGTTCACCCATCAAGTTTTATCATGGAAATTGGAATGGTGTAATCCTCCGTTGACGTCCTTGATCAGCTGCTCAAATTGTCCTTACCGGGAACACGGCTAAATACTTAGTTCTACACTCTGCAGAGGTTGTGCACATTCACAATTGTACCCATTCAACCCAAACTATCCTTTACACTCTGGTAGTGGTAAGGAAAAGTAGAAGAATGAGACGAGATCTTTCAGAAGCATTTTCGCTCCCACTCTGGCTTGACCCGTTCCACCTAACACCCTCTACATCTGCTTGTCAAGCCGGGGAGAGCCCACGCAACATAGTTGATCAAGCCAGAGCCCATTGGCAATGGCTGCACTGGAAGCAATCGTCACTCGGAGTTCTTTAGATTCCTCTGTTCCCTGGGTGGCCATCCACAAGTGCGCGTACTCCAGGAACCATAGACATGGGCCTTAGTAGCCACTAAACTCAACTCCATACAACCAATCCACCTAGGAGGTTCTTTATAAACTTAGTAGAATTTAGATTTTTTACAAAACAACATTTGCATAGCATCAATAATTATACTAAGTATTGTATAGGAACCTAGACACAGGAGTAAGGAATTTCTACACAGGTTTAGCATAGCAATACTATCGTACACATGCTTATATAAAAATACACTAAGTAATGCATATAGAAAATAGTAGGAAGTTTATGAATGTGCCACTTGCCTTTGGATGATGTCCTTGCTCACAAACTCTTTTCAAGGTAACTCGGGGCTCTCCGTTCAATCTAAACAATATGGACAAGCAACCATACAACAATTAACAGAAAGCACAACTACACAATGCATACGAACACATACCTAATGAACAAACAAGTTTTATAAAACTTCTAAGGAAAAATATGTTTATGCATGATGTGCAAAATATTTCTAAGGACTAGAGATGCATTTCATGCCATGAAAATATTCTAAGTTATTGCAAGGCAAATATGTTGGTAAAAAATGACTAAGGACTAAGGTCATAGGTTGGACAAAATACTTTGCTATAAATCATCTTGAATAAGTACTCTAATGTCTTAGGCATGATGTGCATAAATACTTAGAGAAAATACTAAGTCTATGCTTCAAGGTGATCAACAATTATCAACAACTCTTCGTAAATTGGATTTTCACTATAGTGAGAGAGACAGACACCCAGCCAGCCACTTAAGTTGTGGAACATGTCTCATGTACGTGGACATGTAAGGTTAGTCTCCAGGCCGCTTCATCTCACTATGCCACTAGGATCCAACAAACTTCAAAGATGATAATATCATGATCAAAAAAAGTTTAAGTCTAAAGTGAAAGACAAGATTAGGAAAGAGGGAATAGATAGAAAGAAATATGTAGAATCGTCTCCTTTCTTCCTTTTCTTCTTGATGTGATGACTTCATTGCAATTTTGTAGACTTGATGGCTCTGAAGACTTGATGGTGTTGATAGCCTCCAGGTTGGTCTTGAATATAACTTAGTCATCCAGGGGTCTAAGAGAAGAAGGGAGAATAGAGAGAGAGGAAGCAAGACCTAGAAAATATTGCTGGTTGGTCTTCATGAACTTCTTCTTGATATTCTTCAAAGTGCTTCTACTCCTTGGATATACTTCTGAAGTCTTGTTTTGGCTAAGTCCTTCATTGGCCTTCTAGCTTCATGTTGAAAATCCAAAGTGTCTAAGTGCATAACACTTTACCTAAATACTAAGTTGAAATTAATCCTAACTTAGAAAAAATAATGAAGAGATTTTCCTATGAGAAGTATATCTATATGAGAAAATATGTTATGCATGCAATGCACTTTTTAATTATAAGAAACATCATATTCATTTTTGTGATATTTCTAAAGTATGCATTAGTCTATAAATGCAATTTAATTAATTTCTATTTTTGCAAAATATCATAAAAGGAATAATACAAGATTAAAGTTTTCTGTGATTAAATAACAAAATTTTATAAATGGTGTTATTAGACAGAGGGGATTTATACAAATTTATAGCAATTGGATTTACTAAAAAATAATCTTTTTATCAAAAGTTATGTCAAAATTATTCAAACTATTTAATTTTAACATATAAGTATTAAATCATCAAAATAATACTCAAAATTAGTTTATAACAGACGCATCAAGTTACAAATATTCCAAAGTTTCTAAAACAATTTTAAGCGCTGACGTGGCCGCTGACTGTGCGCTGACTGGATCGCTGACGTGGATAAGTCAAACAGATCTGGATCGTCAGATCTGGATCTGACGGTACATATCTGATCGTACGCGTTCGGCTTAAATGATCTATTTACAACCGCACGATCTAGATCGGATGGCTCACCGTGGGTTGACCAAAAGCCGGCGGCGGTGTTCGCCGGAGTCGAAGAAGACGGCGGCTGCGGCGCTCGGGCGTGGATGCCGGCGATGCTGCGGTGTCTCTGCGTCCTCGAGAAGACGATGGAGAGGAGCGGCGTGAGGTGGCGAAGCCGATGGAAGTTTCGGTGACCCCGCACACGTCCTGGAACGACAAGACGCCGCCGGAGTTGGCTCAAACGCCGGCAAGCTTCGGTCGGGTTCCTGCCCCACGAATTGCTGCGGAAACAAAGTGAGGGAGGGGTTGAGAAGATGAGCATTGTTACGGTAAGGAGGATGATAGGGGTCTCCGGGCTTGGAGCGTCCTACCTTGTCGGGGAACGAAGAGGAACGGCGGCGGCTACGGCGAACTCCGGCGAGCAAAATTGGCGGCCTAGGGGCACGATTCTCATGTGAAAGAGAGGGGAAAGATGCGGCGGGGGTCGTGGTTCATATGGGGGCTTCAAAGGAAACCAATCCCGCAAGAAACGGAGAGGATTTGGCGCTGATTCGAATTAATCCTTGGAGCAAATTTCGGACAGAGGTTGATGACGACGCTGACGTCATCGCTGACATCAGCAATTTTTCTTTTTCTGAAATTTTCTTATTTGTTTCATAACTTTTGATTTAAGTGTCCAAATGAAGTCAAATAAATTTCTAAAATTTGTAAAAGCATTATATTTGTGTTAAACCAGTTGTGGGTATGTTTTGAAAACTTTTTAAAATATTATTTTTGAAATATTTACTATTTGCAAAATGGACGCCTCATGTCCAAATTAAATTTAGAGTTCTAAATTATTTATTTGTGGCTAAATTAAATTTATAACAATATCGCAATCATATATGGTTGATATTAAGTTATTTAAATCTCATTTTCAATAACCATCATTCTTTATTTTGGTATAATAGTAAAATAACTAAATATAATTATTTTTAAGGAAATGGGAATTATAATAAATTTAATTTTTAATTCAAAATATTTTGTGCAGCAAAAAATTTTATATTATGATAAATCATTTGAAACTCCATAACATACCTTTGGAAAAGGTTTTAGATTTATTTCATTTCTTATATTGAATATATTCATCATTTTATTTTTTGAAAATTAATGAAAGTAATTTAAGTTAATGAAATGCCTATTTGCATAATTCATAAATTTAAATCTATGAAGTTTTGAAGTTATAAACTATAGACTTGTAATTTCCAAAAACTATGTTTTGAACTCTGATAAAAGAATGAAAATCATTTTATAAAATTGTCATATTTTAGTTAAGTTTTAGGTACTTTTCAAAGATGGTTTTTGAGTTTAATAAATAGTCAAAGGTTAAATATTCAAAATCAATTAATGTACCATTTTATAAAATGAAGGTGTATTGGAATAATTTTAATTAATCTTGCCAAATATAATGGTTTCTACTTTAATTTTAGTATTTTATTTTAATAAAACAAAAGTTTTAAATTTTACTGATTTTTAAACATTATAAATGTAGGGATGTTACAGCTTTCCTTTTGTCGCCATGGCTACTGGAGCCGGACGGTTCTTCGGGGACAGCGCCAGGTGCGGCTTTGCACTTTCCTGACTTGGATTCTAGATCCCCTCCACGGGCATCCGCCATATGGCCATAGGAGTCAGCGCGAGCTTGCTGTTCTAGGGCCTTGCTCATGAAGTGTCTTGCATTGGCCACCTTTTCCTCCGATGTGTAAGTCTTGTCGTCTAGGGTGTCTAGCGCAGCAGCAGCGTTAAGGATGGGGGCGCAGAAAACAACATCCCCCCTTCTGTCCACACGATGTGGTGTTGTGCGCCAGTCAAACCCTAGATCTTGAGCTGTTGTTGTCGCACGAATTGGTTGCTCCTTATCACGGCGGCTTTTTGATGACCTTTTTTCTTTGAAAAGCTGCCTGTTCGGTTTTGCCGACATCTTCTGTTGCTCCTTTTTTATCTTCTTCGCAAGGCTCTCAACATGATCCTCTCTTTGCCCAGGAAGTCAGAGTGTTTAAGCATATTAAGCCTAAGTTCTTCCACCTCGTCAAGTGGGGTATCTTTGTTCACCGGAGTGTTCATGATTTCTTCTACTTCTTTAGTGACGGAGAGCAAATCCGTGGGTTTACTGCTACCGCCTTTTTCGAGACCATCTTTCTTCTTTGCGCGAACTTTGTCGGAACCGTCAATGATTTTACCAGTAACGGTGTTGCCGGCATCTCCTGCCGGTTTGTCTTGCGGCGCAGAAGTGACTGGGGCTGACTCGTGACCGACGACAACCATCATATCCAGCTTATCAGGCATGTTTGTATCCGCTGTGTTCTCTGAAGGAACCGGACTATCACTGGAAAAGCGGTTTTTGATTCTCTCTTCGAAGAAACTAGCGTCATCATCAGAATCAGAATATACGTTGACTTGAACGGTAGATCTGGATCCGACATCTGACATCGCATCCTCCTGTTGAACAGGAAGGATTGACTTAGGATCGTTGTTTTCCGGCTGGGACTCGGATTCCAGTCCGACAACTCCGACAAAGTGGAAGTCAGATCCGGCCGATTCCTGGGAGAAGGCAGATTCAGATCCATCTTGTCGGTCGACTGCTTGGTCGAAGGGTTGGTGGGTGGGGTTGTAGAAAAGTGGTAGGCCGTACGCTTCTGGCGTGTACCCGATGAAGACGTCAATCCCTCCGATTGGTACGATTGCGCACCCGATGAGTTAGTCATCCGCCGGAGCCAGGACTCATCTGAGTTGACGTAGCTGTGGCCGCCATACCTTGTGATGCGGCCGACGGCGATCTGCTTGCCCACGCCGCCAAGTGTTCCCGCCTGGAACGTGACGCCAGGAACCTTATGCCCCACGGTGGGCGCCAACTGTCGTAGTATCGGCATAATTGATAGGAGATGGGGGTCCTCTAGCCTACGTAAGGATTGTGGGGAAGAAGGCTGGAGTCGTCGAGGACGGGATTGAACACAACGAGTTTACCTAGATCGGATCCCGCAGCGGTGGCGAGATCCTACGTGCTGCTATAATTCACAATGAGGCAATAGCCGTGAACAGGTTACAATGTGTATGATTCGTATTGAGCGTGCCCTAAAGGCTTCCTGGTGGCCGGCTTATATAGGCGGCCAGACCCCAGGATACAAGGCAAGTACTTGTCCGGCAAGTAAACAGAGTCCTAGACCTAACCGGCTTAGTTGCCGCCTTCCGTCTTGGGTTTGGTGGCTTGATGGGCTTCGGCCTTCCGCCTTCCTTGGACCGTCCGCCTACCTCCTTGTACGTCAGCTATCTGGGCCGCCCGGCAGGCTTCAGCCTTACCACCCTTGGGCCACCCTGGACTAGCCGGATTGATCGATGTTGGAGATACCCCTAGTTAGTATATCCCCAACAGTGGGTGCAAGTCCATCTATACAGGAGTAAAGAAGATGACCACAAGACTGGGGGTGACTGCATGTTCACCAACGCAATACTTCACACATCATTCTTTGATTCAGCAAGAAATGCAGCATGGAGAGCCATCGAGTACCTGGCTGAAAAGACTTCACTTTAGACTTCACAACACCCAAAAGCATCTTGAAGAACTCAAGGAAGTAGAAGGGGAACTCGAGGCACTCAAGAAAAAGATAGATTAGACCACCTACCCATTAAAATAACGAGATCTGATGATGTATTGACCTATCAAATTATGGTATGGCAGTACTGTCACTTTTGTATTTCCGTGACGTTGGTGTATTTCGTTTGATAAACGATTAGTTCGATTTCTCAAAAGAAGTTTGAAAATTTTCACGTATGTGTTTGCCTGTGTTTGAACCATGTTGAGTGATTTTGTTAGAGATTGGTTGCCATGTTCTGAATTATTGAATTCAAATTCCTCCATAGTACCTATAATTTAACTCATTTATTTTCTAAACCAAACAGATGTCTCACCCCAATACCAACACCAATGATATGCACACAACAATGCGACTACTATTAGAGAACCTGAGTCAGTTGTGGAATTTGATCAATGACCACCTGCCAAAGATTGATCAAAACCATAGAGAGTATCAAGAGGGTCTTATGACCAAACCGAAGGCATGCAAAACTTGTGGAGAGATAGGACATACATCCAAAGAATGCCCTGATGAGTGGCCCCATGATCATACAAGACATCTAGTTAAAGGATGCCCCACAACTCAGGTTACTTGATTTTTGTGTGAAGGAACAAATCATGTCCCAATAAGTGTCAACTTTATCCCTTGGTGCAACAAGTTATCCAGCAAACCAAGGAAGGAATGCAACAGTCTCTCATGAAGACCTTGGAGGAACAAGAACACAAGGTTAAATCCAAGAAAGATCTTAGCCACATAAATTGCTACTAGTGCAAGGAATAAGGACATTATTCATCAAACTGCATAAAGAAGAAGATTGGTAAGGACACTGAACCAAATCATTGTCCAAGGATGATTGTAGTTCCTACCAAGATGGAAAATGAAGTAAGAGTAAAGTCACACCCAAAGATATCCAAAAGTACCTCCAAGTATTACTATAAGTGTGAAGGAGATCACCTAGCTCGAAATTGTCACATCAAACGAGACTGGACTTCTTTAATTGAGATAGAATATGGCAAACAAGATTTGGAAGAACTTTTAGCCCTGGAAACACCTAAGAAGAAGAAGAACTTAAACGATGTCATTTGCTACAAATGCAAAGATAAGGGACATTACGCTGATAAGTGACCAAAAAAGGTGAAGGAGAGCTGCCTTATCCGCTCGCACAAGAAAATCATCAGCCCTGTGACCTGCCGCAGATGCGAAGTAACAGTGCAATGTGTCAGTGGCTGCTCTGAGTGGAAGAAGGATAAGTCTCTCCAATGACCGAGTGGAAAATGTGAGTGCTATAACTTGCCGTATCACCACATACCATTGCATTTTGAATACTAGTACACTCTACATCAGAAAAGTAAGCAAGATTAAACAAAGTTTCTAGACTGACCACAAAAATTCCTTTTAAGGTTGGTAGACCACCCAGTTAATTCAAACTAGTTGCTTAACCCAGAGATCCAAA
The DNA here is from genome assembly GCA_026929855.1 of Poa annua. Classification (NCBI taxonomy): domain Eukaryota; kingdom Viridiplantae; phylum Streptophyta; class Magnoliopsida; order Poales; family Poaceae; genus Poa; species Poa annua. Next base: position 102,745,636 of record CM049427.1, read on the forward strand.
ACAATCTTTCTTTCTGGCCTCCCCAATCAGAAAAATCATCCCCTACCAGTTTTCAAGTTTCCATGTCAGAAATTTCATTTCTCAAAACCTCTCGAGTAATCAGAATCATTCCAAGCATTTGCTTTTCTTTCTAGCCTCTCGAATCTCGAGTACGAGATTCCTTTTAAGGGTGGTAGTCTGTAACATCCCAATATTTTGGAATGTTTAAAAATCACTAAAATTAAAAACTTTTGTGTTTTATTAAAATAAAACATTAAATGCATGAGAATACCAACTATAAAAGACTTCAAGCATTTTCAAAAGGTTGTTTCAAGTTTAACATTATATTATCCATTCTATTTCTTAAAAGTTGAATATATAATTTGACAAATAATTTACAAACTTTCAAACCATGTTCATGAAATAAAAAGTTTCTTTGTAAGTATTTGATTTCAATAACTTAGCCATAGCTATTCATAAATTAAAATAATGTTTACAAGTATTCTTTTAAACTATTTAAAACATGGTCTAATTTTCAAATGGTTTTCATTCCTTTACCTGAGTTCAAAACATAGTTTTGGAATGTCAAGTCTATAGTTTATATCTTTAAGACTTCATATATTTTATAATTAATGATTTATCCAAATATGCATTTCAATAACTTCAATTATTTTTATCCATTTACAATACCTGCAATGATTTTTCAAGAATATATATTCAATATAAGAAATGAATTAAATCTAGAATTTCTTCCAAAGATACTTTATGGAGATTTAAAATTATTTATCATAATATTAAACATAATGGTGCCCAAAATAAATTGAATTAAAATTGAATCCATTATATTTTCCATTCATTAAAAATATTTATATTTTGTTATTTTACTTTTATACCCAAAAAAAGAATAATTCATTGAAAATGAGTGTAAGTTAACTTAATATCAAACATATATGATTGTGGTAATTTCGTAAATTTTATTTAATTCCAAATGAATTTATTAAATCTGTATTTTAAAATTTAACATAAAGTGTCAAATTTGAATTAAATCAAAATTTCAAAATATTAATTTTGAAAATTGTTCAAAACATGCCCACAGCTGGTTTAACACAAAGATATTGTTTTTACAAATTTTTAGAAACAATTTTGAGTTGATTTGGACGCTTAAATCAAAAGATATGAATTAAATGGAAAAATAGGAAAAAGAAAATTTGCTGACGTCATGTCGTCTTCAACCCCGGCCGAAAATCACGCCTCCGATTTCTTTCCAAAATCCGATGAAATCTTCGCGCAATATGTTTCCCTCTCCTGCCCTATATAATCCCCACGCCCTCCTCTCTCTTTCCCCTAAAAAAACCTTGCCAAGCACGCCCCCCAGGCTGCCGGACAAGCTCACCGGAGTTCACCTCCTCCGCCATCGTTTTCTTCGTTCTCCGGCGAGTTGAGCCACCCCCTTAGCCCAAGACCGTGCTCAAACTCCTTCCCACTTCAGTGCGCACCGCGCAGACCCCTCCACTTGGTCCAATCGTCTCGGAAATAGCGAGTTGGTGCTCGCCCGAGGTGGCAGGAGCCGCCGCCGCACTCGTCCGCGCCTCCAAGCAGCTCCGAGAGGCAAATCAACGCGCCGCCAGCCCCTTCGACTTCGCCGCGTCGCGCCGCACGTCGCCATCGCATCCCCGGAGTAGGACGAACCCCGGAGCACCATCCTCGCTCGACCGCTGCTCCGCCGTCGTCGCCATCTCCGGCAAGCTACGCCGCCACGGTATGGTCAACCGTCCCCAAGCCGTCCGATCTTGATCCCTCGGCCCAGATTAGATCCTGTTAGCGAATAGGTACAGTAAGATCTGGTCCGTCAAATCCAGATCCATCCATCCATATATGATGACTTATCCAGCTCGGTGCCAAGTCAGCGGCCACGTCACTGCCCAGTCAGAGCTGACGTGGAAAATGAAATTTTCGATTTAGTTTAATTCACTACTACAAAATAGCCTACCAGTGACGGGCCCAAAAGGCTTATTAGTGACGAGCAACGTGCCCGTCACTAGTAACTAGTCACTGGTAATATGATTACCAGTGACGGGCACCTGCTCGTCACTAGTATATGTTTACTAGTGACAGCCATTTATCTGGGCCTGTCACTAGTTAGTTTTGACAGGTAGCATTACTACCATTATAGCAGCTACGGTTTGGTAGTTTGCCCATCATTAATATATATTTTAGAAATACAAATTTACAAATGAAAGAAACTAATACATTGGCACATCGATAATAACAAAATATGATCATAGACACTTATAGGTAAAACAAAATATGAGCAGAAGTACTAAAAGTGGAATTAATAGCGATAGCACACTATTCATACAATTTGTTGCCATTTAAGAAACAACCAACGTCTCAAATATAAATGTCCAACTTCATAGCTTCCAAGCTGTGCTTCCCAGGGTTCATCACTCATCAGCTCCAACTACGCAGACAAATCGCATCCCAAACTAACAAAGCAACCAACGATGTAGGCAGGGAACCAGCAGACATTTAGCAGCAGCAAGACAACACTTCTGTTCACATCACAACACGCGCATGGAGCCAAACAAATTGAGTTTTTTAACATTCATCTGCATGGGGAGGAAAATAGATAATTTATTCATTATTCGACCAAAGGCATAACTTCAATGAACATAACCATTGGAAGGACAGAGTAATAATTAAAGCAAGGGCAAAGTAAGGAGTAGAGTGAACAAGTTGGGACTGATAGCTTGACCACAAACACTGTCAGCCATTTTCAGTCTTTCTCTTACACACAAATAAGAGTCATTCATGTAAATTAATGTAAGTGCAATTGAGTATCATTATACTTGCACACACATTAGCATGAGAATACTAGGAGGTTCCAAAGTTGAAGCTAAACCATCAGAATGAAGGTGAATGATGAACAATCAGGGCATGATGTACCGGTCTCCTAAACCTATGTTCGTGCAGTGATTACATAACAAAGACAACATATAAAGAAACTACCAACCTTACACTGATTATTTTCATTTAGATAGCTGCTTGTTGATCTAAAAAATATTTGCTTTTTCACCCCATATGTTTGAGTACACGGCAAAGTTCTGTAAAAGGTGCAAAAACTCTCAGAAAATCTACATAAATGGAAGACATCATATAATAATTTAGTATTACTACCCATCATAGAAAATGGAAAATTTGTCAAGCTTCATATAGAAGATCTGAAAATGCATATTCAAGTAGAAACATGCAACGGTGCATATGAAAGCACATGATAGTTCATTCAGATCAACTTACCACTTCCACTCCCTCCTCTTCATAGTTAGTCCTTATATCTGGTTGGATGCCCGCTAGAGTTTGTCTATCTCGTGGAACCCATTCCTGTGGCAACCAACCTCCCATCAGAATGAAACGACCCAGCAAGACAACAAGTAGTCATAGTTTAAGCATTGGTAGGCGATATCTGATCTCAGCACGCAAGTCACAAGTGCAACAATTCACGTTTCGATGATTGTTATGATGAAAGCTCAATGCACCCTTCCACGACAATTGACAATTCAGTGAGTTGACGTTTTTTCAAATACCTATAGTGCATTGCGTCACACTAAATAGAGAAGATATTGGAGGCTAGTACCTACGCAAAGAGGGAACGAGCAGGGTCAGCCGCTACAGGCATGCACCTACAACCGTGGTGTGAGGAGGGGCAGGGGAAGCTGCCGTTGCTGCAAATGTGGTGCTAGGGGCCACCACCGCCGGAGCTCTCTCGATCCGGTCATCCAGTTTGCTTGGATACTGCATAACGACACATGACCTAGATGGCATGCCGCAAGGATGACGACTAAACATCCAGGTCGCCTGCACGTAGCCGAATCCAGGATCATTAGCATATAGCTCACCGGCTGCAGCGGCTTCTTCATGCCGATCCGTCACCACCGTCCCCGTACTGAACATCGGGGTGTGGAGGTGGAGGGGTTGTCGGAGGAGAGCGGGTTGGCCTCCCCTTGGCGGCGCCGGCGCCAAATCTGGAGAACCGGTTGGCGTCCTCCACGTGGACGAGCACCGGAGTCGTGCCGCACCGCCGAGTAGCGGGGGAAGCCTAGGCGGGTAGGATGGAGGTCGGCGATAAGGAGAGGCGCGTGAGGCAAGGCTGGTTCGTCCTCAACGGCGGCCGACAGGGGCAGCTAGGGCTTCGCGGGCGACGACTCGATTGAAGGTGCAGGAAGGTAAGGTCTGCGAGGGAGTTGTATAGAGAGAGGCGACGGGGTTGGGGGAGGCCGGCGATCGGCGGCGGGGAGGTGTGGTAAGTGGGGTTCGGCAGGAGTTGGCGGAGACCGACCGCCGACGGCGGTTGTAGGATGGGGTTGAAAGGGGAGAGTGGGAGGGGATCGTGCTGGTTTCGCGAGATGATAGGGTTCGTCCTGTTATTTCTTTTTTCCTTTTGCTTGAAAGGAGGGGTGAGTTTTGGGCGTTAGATCGAGGGCGTGTAGACGGTCGGGATCTTTTTTAAATGTGGCAATCCGTGCGTAGGTGGTTTCAGCGGTCTATTTTGCTGGAGGGGAGTATCGAATGATTATTTCGGATTGTAATAATAGTGACGGCCTTATAAGCAGTGCCCGTCACTGGTAAAAAATTTAAATATCAGTGACGGGCACATAATTGCGTCTGTCACTAGTAGTTCGTATAACTATCGCCCCTCCGGTTACCGGTGACAGGCATTATATTATCCGTCACTGCTGACTATTATTAGTGACGGACTTTGACTTGCCCGTCACTAGTAGGCTAGCGGCTATAAGCTATTCTGCAGTAGTGATTGGCAGTTTTACAAAAACACCCATGGCTATTAAAATTGTTATAACTTTTTATTCACACATCCAAATTAGATAAATTTTATATATTTGGAAAGCCCTGGAGATGTAGAATATTTCAGATCAGTTAAAATTCAAATTTGACTTATTTTAAAATATTCAAATTTCAAATGGATGATTGGAGTATATTTGTCATAACTTTAAATCTATAAATCCAAAGAATGCAAATAAAATTGTTTTAGAAACTTTATAATATGTGTTATATTATGCCTCTGTTATAAAATATTTTTTAGTATTATTTTGATGATACAATAGTTATATGGTTAATTTGAATAATTTGAGTAATTTTGGCATAACTCTTGATAGAAAGATTATTTTTTAGTAAATCCAATTGCTATAAATTTAATTAAATACCCTCTGTATATTAAAACTATTTATTAAAAGAAAATTAAAAAAATTTAATCACAAAAAAACTTTAATCTTATATTTATTCCTTTTATTATATTTTGCAAAAATAGAAATTAATTAAATTGCATTTATAGCCTCATGCATACTTTAAAAATATCACAAAATTTTGTCTGAAGTTTCTATGATTAAAAAGTGCATTGCATGCATAACATATTTTCTCATATAGATATACTTCTCATAGGAACATCTCTTCTTATTTTTCATCTAAGTTAGGATTATTTTCAACTTAGTATTTTGGTAAAGTGCTATGCACTTAGAAACTTAGGATTTTCAACATGGAGCTAGAAGGCCAATGAAGGACTTAGCCAAGAAAACAAGACTTCAGAAGTATCTTCAAGGAGTAGAAGCACTTAGAAGAAAATCTAGAAAAAGTTCATGAAGACCAACAAGCTACATTTTCTAATTCTTGCTTTCTCTCTCTCTCTTTTCTTCCTTCTTCTCTTAGACCTCATGATGGCTAAGTTAATTTCAAAACTAGCATCAGTGATACAAGAATCATCAAGTCTGAAGAATTCATCAAGTCTACCAAGAATTCAATCAAGACATCACCAAGGAGAAAGTTACAAGTCTGTAGATGAAGCCTGGAAGACCAACAACATCTTTCTTTCTATCTTTTCCCTCTTTCCTAATGTTGTCTTTCACTTTAGACATAAACATTTTTTGGTAATGTTATTAACATCTTTGAAGTGTGTTGGATCCTAGCGGCATAGTGAGATGAAGCGGCCTGGAGACTAACCTTACATGTCCACGTACATGAGACCTGTTCCACAATTATAAGTGGCTGGCCGGGTGTCTGTCTCTCTCACTATAGTGAATATACAATTTACAAAGAGTTGTTAATAATTGTTGATCACCTTGAAAAATAGACTTAGTATTTTCTCTAAGTATTTATGCACATCATGACTAAGCCTTTAGAGTGCTTATTCAAGATGAATTATAGCTAAGTATTTTGTCCAACCTATGACCCTTGTCCTTAGTCATTTTTGACCAACATTTTCGCCTTGCATTAACTTAGAAGATTTTCATGGTCTGACATGTATCTCTAGTCCATAGAAATATTTGGCACGTCATGCATAAACATACTTTTCCTTAGAAGTTTATGAAACTTGCTTGTTCATTCTGTATGTGTTTTATGCGTTGTGATGTTGTGTTTTATGTTGATTGTTGTATTGTTGCTTGTCTATATTGTTTAGATTGAACGGAGAGACTTGAGTTACGTTGAAAAGAGTTTGTGAGCAAAGACATCATTCAAAGGCAAGTGGCACATTCATAAACCTCCTACTATTTTCTATATGCATTACTTAGTGTATTTTTATATAAGCATGTGTAGGATAGTATTGTTACGCTATACTTGTGCAGAAATTCCGTACTCCTATGTATAGGTTCCTATATAATACTTAGTAGAATTAGTGATGCTATGCAAATGTTGTTTTGTGAAAAGTTAAGTTCTACTAAGTTAATAAAGAACCTCCTGGGTGGATTGGTTGTATATGGTGGCGAAGTTGAGTGGCTACTCAGGCCCATGTCTATGGTTCCTGGAGTACGTGTACTTGTGGATGGCCACCCATGGAACAAAGGGATCTGAAGAACTTCGAGTGACGATTGCTTCCAGTGCAGCCATTGCCATATGGGCTGTGGCTGGATCAACTAAGTTGTGTGGACTCGCCCCGGCTTGACAAGTAGATGTAGAGGGTGTTAGGTGGAACTGGTCAAGACAGAGTGGGAGGGAAAATGCTTCTGAAAGATCTCGTCTCATTCTTCTCCTTTTCCTTATCACTTTAGAGTGTAAAGTATAGTTTGGGTTGGATGGGTACAATGGTGAACGTGCAGAACCTCTGCAGAGTGTAAAACTAAGTACTTAGCCGTGTCCCCGGTATGGACAATTTGAGCAGCTCATCACGGACGTCAAAGGAGGATTCCACCATTCCAACTTCAAAATTAAAACTTGATGGGTGAACTAGGGTAGAATGAGATATCGGATTTCATGCCACGGATGTCTCGAATAGAAAAAAAGTGATCTCCAAAGAATAAGGAATATATTCAAATTTCAAATGGATATAGGTTATTAGAGTTATTCCACTAATAAAGAAAAAATGGCTTTATGCAAAATAGCCTTGAACTCCACCAACCAAATATGCATATAGGTTATTAGAGTTATTCCACTAAGTGTCCACCATAGTGTCACTTGCCAGACTCCATTTTTAATGGAATCTGACCCACGCTGTTGCAATATTTTTCTTATTGCAGATTGTTCAGGTGACGAGTGAGGTTTCGTTTAAAGGTTTCGAGTCTGCAACCAACATGTTTTCGCCTGTGGCAACATTGTAACATCCTAGGATTTTTCAAATTCTGAAAAATCAGAAAAATTAAAAACTTTTTGAAAACTATTTGTATGTCGATTTGAAAACAAAATTCTTGCATGCATTCATCATTTTCTTGCATTGTTTAGATTTGAAATTATAATGGTTGAAATACTATTTCTATTTGAAAATCTATCAGAGAAAATATTAAAAAAAAATAATGATTATGCTATTTATCTTATTTTACTTTCATATTTTGATTGTAATTATTAGAAATAATTATTTTCATATGTTCACAGTTGTGGTACCAAATTTTATTTAGCAATAAATAAATTAATTAAATTTCTATTTCCAAATTTGACAAAAGTGTCAAATTTGCATTAAATCAAATATTCAAAATTAATATTTTTAAAAAGTGGTCAAAACATGTCCATAAATGTTTTAAAATAAAGATATGATTTTTAAAATTTTTTAGAAATTAATTTCACTTAATTCGGAGTTCTAAAATAAAAGTTATAAAGGAATTAAGAAAAAAAAAACGAAACGGGCCAGCCGGCCGGCCCACCGAACGGAACCGAACCGAGCTCGTATCGAACTCAAACTCTGAAAATTCGTTTTTCTAACCACCTTTCATTCAAAAACGTTTATCTCGAGAAATATAACTCCAAATCCGGATCCGCTTGATCCTACGCGTTCACAACTCTGAGTCCTATCTATTCCACCATCCCTCCGCCTATATAAACCCCTGTAGCCGCCAACATCTCTTTTACTATTTTCGTTCCACCGAAACCCTAATCAGCGAAATAGTATTTCGTTCGTTCGACGAACAAAACCATCTCCAATCGTGACGGAGTCTTAATCATTGTTGTAGATCTCGTCGAAACCTTTCCATCCCAATAAGCCTCAACTCTTTTCATCAAGCGTGGAGGAAGAATTTTGAATCGTCATCCATCAGATCTGAAGTCGTATTTCTCAGATCTCTTCGCGCTCGTTGCGCCAAATCGAAATTCCTTTGGTGAAAAGGTAGATCTACTCTATATCTACAACTTTCCTGTTGACAACTTTTTATTTTAACGTACGTAATTTTCTGTATAATACAGATCGTGTTTGATGTTGTTCGAGTAACCAAACCATCTCAAAAGTTTGGGACAACCATACGAAAGTTGTTCCCCTGATAAAGACCTTTCTTTTGCCCCAAGCCTCACCTCTTTTGGTTCAGCGAGCTGAGAGATATTCGCGTTTGAAGTTTCGGATCAGATAGGTATTTTGCGATTTGTGACCAATCTATTAATCCACTTATGTTATAATTCTGATAATTAGAAAGAGCACGAAATTCTCTACAACTTTCGTTAAGAGTGTTTTTCCATCCGAGCAACTTTATTTTTGGTCAAATTCGTAGTCAAATCCCAGTCAGCCTGCCACGTCAGCAAGTCAATTCCCACGTCAGCAGTCAAAGTCAACAGTCAACCGAAGACCGGCAGTTTTGCAGAAAAATCCTAAATTTTAAATCTATCACTACTTCTTATTGGTTTGGTCAAATTTTACAAATAAAATATTTTTGAAAAGCTTATGACACGTAGAAACATTTGGCATCATTACTTTTATGTTTTGTCAAATTAAAATTTGTTGAAATTCAAAAGTGGCATTAATGGTAATTTGAACATAACTTCAAATTTGAAATTTAAAATTTATCAAACTCTTTTGCTATAAATTTGAATGTCTAAGTATTGGCAGTAGTATTTTTCTACTAATTTTGTAGAATAATGTTTCTATGATTTTGTAAATAATATTGATTTAATACTTTAAATGATATTTTAATGAATAAAAAACTTATTAAAAATATATTAAAATTAATTTCATCATCTATTCGAATTATAAAGTACTTAGTCATATTATGACCACTTTGGTATTAAAAGGTACTTAGAAATATTTTGCCTCTTTAAACAAAATAAATTCTTCCTTAGAAAATATTTGATAACTATTTTTCAACAACACTCTTCCTTAGAAAAATTTCAACATCTTAAAGATGCTAAATCTTTTCCTTAGAAAATTTTAGCATCTAGAAAACTTAGTTGTTCTATTTTGTTAAGTGTTGTCCTTAGAAATAAATTGCATTGCATGCATGGCATATTTATTGTATAGTTATTGTTTTTCTCTAAGTTACTATTTTTCAACATAGTGTTTTGGTAAAGTGCTATGCACTTAGACACTTTAGATTCTTAATATGAAGACTAGAAGGCCAATGAAGACTTAGCCAAGAAAAACAAAACTCCGAAGGCATCTCCAAGAAGCAAAAAAACACTAAGAAGAAAATCAAGAGGAACTGCAAGAAGACCATCCCCCTTTATTTCTCTAAGTCTTTCTCTCTTTTCTTTCTTCTCTTAGACCTCGTGGTGGCTAAGGTATATCCAAGACCAGCCCGGGTGATATACAAATCATCAAGTCTGAAGAACCATCAAGTCTACATGATTCAATGAAGACATCGGAGAAAGTTACATGTCTTGAGATGAAGCCTAGAAGAAAAACTACATCTTTTCTTTATCTTTTTCCGCCATCCTATTTTTCTTTCACTTTGGGCATAAACCAAGTCCTTAGTGATTATGACCAAGTCCTTAGAGTGCAAATTGAAGACGAAGAAAACTACAAAGGAGTTGAAGATTTCAAGACCAAGCATGTGAAGACTTGCAGCAGCATTACAACTTATTCAAGTTGATTTATAGCAAAGTTATTATGTCCAACCTATGACCTTGGTCCTTAGTAATTTTGACTAACACACTTGCCCTGCATTAACTTAGAATAATTTCATGACATGACATGCATCTCTAGTCCTTAAGAATATTTATCAGATCATGCATGTCATATTTTTCTAAGTGTTGCATTTATGCTTGTATGTTTATTTGGGGCTTGTTTGACTTGTTAGAAAATTCGGAGAGAAACGAAGGCTTTTGTAACTGCTACTCCTGTTCTCCCTGTTGCCAAGGCAAGTGGCACACCCTCATAAACTTCCTATTTATTTTTCTATGTATTACTTAGTGTATTTCTTATATGCATGTGTTGGATAGTATTGCTATGCTGAAACTACTATATCCCTTACACTAGTTGTGTCTAGAATCCTATGGGTAACTTGGTAGTAATATTGATGCTATGCAAAAGTTGTTTTCTGAAAAGTTAATTTCTACTAAGTTAAAGATACTTCTGGGTGGATGTGGCAAGAGGATGGAGGTTAGAGTTGAGTGGCTTCTCAGGCTCATTTAGGTGGGTGCACCTGGCTAAGACCCAGGCTCATTTAGATGAGTGAAGCTGAGTACGTACACTTGAGGATGGCCACCCAGAAACAAAGGGACCAAAGTTTCTCCAAGTGAAGATGCTTCCAGTGCAACCACGTGGTATAATGGCTCTGCCTTGACTTTTCCCAAAGGTCTCGTCTAAGGCTTCTCCTTTCCTTTTCACTACATGAGGGTCAAGGACAGAAGGGTTGTTTGAGTCTCGTGGTGAAAGTGCACAACCTCTGCAGAGTGTAAAACTAAGTACTTAGCCGTGTCCTCGGTTACGGACAATTTTGAGCAGTGGATCAAGGACGTCAACAGAGGATCCTATCATTCCAATTTCTAAGTTAAAAGTTGGTGGGTGAACAAGGGAAGATGAGATTATGGTTTTTATGCCATACTCGTCTTGATTTCAAGAAAAGTGTTTTCAAAAGAGTAGGAAAATTGGCTTTATGCAAATTAGCCTTGAACTCCACCAGCCAAATATGCATATAGGTTATAGAGTTATTCCATTAAGTGTCCACCATAGTGTCACTTGCCAGACTCCATTTTTAATGGAATCTGACCCACTCTGTTGCAAAATTTTATTTGTTACTGGTTATTTAGATGACGAGTGAGGTTTTCGTTAAGGGATTTCGAGTCTGCAACCAACATGTTTTTCGCCTGTGGCAACATGAAGATGGAGACTTACTGCTATTGTATTTCCGCTGTGTATTCTTTCCAAAGCTAGCCTTATGCTATGCAAATTGTAATGAATATTTTCAAGTCTGGATCATCGATGTAATAAGTTTGATACTTTGTTGTGATATTACATCGTAAACTGTGTGTGCAAACGAATCGATCCAGGGGTTTGCACTATACACAGGTACCTGCCATATTTTAAGTGCAGGTACGTTACAGATGGTATCAGAGCACTGTGTTGCCTGTAGGTTCGAAACCCCTAAGTCTGGATAGAAATAGGATTTGGCCATAGGATTGAAAATCTATTTTTATTCAGTTATCTAAAAACAAAACTTTTCATTTTATCCTCTCTTATACTCTCGTCTAATATCAAAGTTATGAAAATATCTTATCTTTTTCTAGTTGACCATGTTCGTAATGTCTGAGTTCGATACTTCATATGCAATTCCACAAGTCAACATGAAGAACTACCTGCATGGAAGGACGCTGAAGAACCCAGATTCATAGCTCAAACACTTAGAAGATTTTGAAGAAAGAAGAACTTGAGCACTCAACAAGGAGATAGACAAGAGACCACCATTTAATTAGAACAACGACACCGTGATAGTGTATTGATCATGCCAACTTAGTGTGGTACGACATAACTAGATTGCTTGTTTGTGTTGAAACTTGTTGATCGATGTTTGTTAGATATTGTTTGTAAGATGATTTGCCTCGGTTTGTTGAGTTTGGGGTAGAAAATTTCCCTAGTATCCTTCTATCTTTTACTCATCTATGCTAAACCCAAACATATGTCTCGCCCAATCACCAACGATGAGATGACAGTTGCAATTCAACTATTAGAAGCTCAGGGTCAGTTGATGCAACTCATGGTACATAATCAAGTCCACAATCACAACAGAGAGTTACCTCAGGGAATGCAACAACTGTTGGATAACCAGACCCACATTGTGCAGATGATGCGTCACAACATGACCAACAATAATATGAACCCACCCCAGATGGACATTGGTAACAAGGATATCAAAGGAAGTAGTTTGACAAAACCTCAAGCCTGTAAAACGTGTGGAGAAATAGGACACACATCCAAGGAATGTCATGATGAGTGGCCCCATGGTGTCTCCAGCTATTCAACCGATGGATACCCCACAACCATGGTTACTTGCTTTTTGTGTGAAGCAACAAATCACGCCCCGACTCAATGTCAACTCTATCCCATGGTGCAAGAAGTCAGTCAGCAAGTCAAAGAGGGAATGCAACAGAAACTCAGGAAATATGTGGAAGTACAAGAACACAAGGAGGAACGCAAAAGAGATACTAGTCGTATAACATATGTTACTCGTAGAGTACGAGAACATTATTCATGGGGCTGCAAACAGAAGAAGATTGGTCAAGATGCTGAACAAAATCATTATCAAAATGAGATTGTGGATCAAACTAAGGTGAAAAATGGAATAAGAGTAAGGTCACTTCCGAAGACATCCAAACGTAACTCTAAGTGCTGCTATAAATGTGAGGGACATCACTTAGCTCGAAATTGCCCCATCAAGCGAGACAGGACTTCGTCCATTGGGATAAAATATGATGAACAAGATTTAGAACAATTTTTAGCCTTGGAAGCACCAAAGAAGAAGCGGAGATTAAACAAGATCATTTGCTACAGTTGCAAGAGCAATGGCCATTACGCCAACGAGTGCCGAGCAAAGAAGAAGGCCGAAGAAGCTGCCAAGTCAAATCCTTTTGATAAAGGATATGGGAACCATATCACTGTGGAAGAAGTGAACGGTACATTTTGAATCAAGTTTCATATCCAAGTTTTTACTACCAACAAAGATTCCTTTTAAGGGTGGTAGCCCACCCAGATATCCAGTCACAACCTTTTGCTAGCCTTCTCGAATCTCGAGGACGAGATTCCTTTTAAGGGTGGTAGTCTGTAACATCCTAGGATTTTTCAAATTCTGAAAAATCAGAAAAATTAATTTTTTTTTGAAAACTATTTGTATGTCGATTTGAAAACAAAATTCATGCATGCATTCATCATTTTCTTGCATTGTTTAGATTTGAAATTATAATGGTTGAAATACTATTTCTATTTGAAAATCTATCAGAGAAAATATTAAAAACAAAATAATGATTATGCTATTTATCTTATTTTACTTTAATATTTTGATTGTAATTATTAGAAATAATTATTTTCATATGTTCACAGTTGTGGTACCAAATTTTATCTAGCAATAAATAAATTAATTAAATTTCTATTTCCAAATTTGACAAAAGTGTCAAATTTGCATTAAATCAAATATTCAAAATTAATATTTTTAAAAAGTGGTCAAAACATGTCCATAAATGTTTTCAAATAAAGATATGATTTTTAAAAAATTTTAGAAATTAATTTCACTTAATTCGGAGTTCTAAAATAAAAGTTATAAAGGAATTAAGAAAAAAAAACGAAACGGGCCAGCCGGCCGGCCCACCGAACAGAACCGAACCGAGCTCTTATCCAACCCAAACTCTGAAAATTCGTTTTTCTAACCACCTTTCATTCAAACACGTTTATCTCGAGAAATATAACTCTAAATCCGGATCCGCTTGATCCTACGCGTTCACAACTCCGAGCCCTATCTATTCCACCATCTCTCCGCCAATATAAACCCCTGTAGCCACAGACATCTCTTTTACTATTTTCGTTCCACCGAAACCCTAATCAGCGAAATAGTATTGCGTTCGTTCGACGAACAAAACCATCTCCAATCGCGACGGGGCCTTAATCATTGTTGTAGATCTCGTCGATATCTTTCCATCCCAATAAGTCTCAACTCTTTTCATCAAGCGTGGAGGAAGAATTTTGAATCGTCATCCATCAGATCTGAAGTCGTATTTCTCAGATCTCTTCGCGCTCGTTGCGCCAAATCGAAATTCCTTTGGTGAAAAGGTAGATCTACTCTCTATCTACAACTTTCCTGTTGACAACTTTTTATTTTAACGTACGTAAGTTTCTGTATAATACAGATCGTGTTTGATGTTGTTCGAGTAACCAAACCATCTCAAAAGTTTGGGACAACCATACGAAAGTTGTTCCCCTGATCAAGACCTTTCTTTTGCCCCAAGCCTCACCTCTTTTGGTTCAGCGAGCTGAGAGATATTTGCGTTTGAAGTTTCGGATCAGACAGGTATTTTGCCCCAAGCCTCACCTCTTCCCCGGAAGACGAAGAAAACTACAAAGGAGTTGAAGATTTCAAGACCAAGCATGTGAAGACTTGCAGCAGCATTACAACTTATTCAAGTTGATTTATAGCAAAGTTATTATGTCCAACCTATGACCTTGGTCCTTAGTAATTTTGACTAACACACTTGCCCTGCATTAACTTAGAATAATTTCATGACATGACATGCATCTCTAGTCCTTAAGAATATTTATCAGATCATGCATGTCATATTTTTCTAAGTGTTGCATTTATGCTTGTATGTTTATTTGGGGCTTGTTTGACTTGTTAGAAAATTCGGAGAGAAACGAAGGCTTTTGTAACTGTTACTCCTGTTCTCCCTGTTGCCAAGGCAAGTGGCACACCCTCATAAACTTCCTAAGTATTTTTCTATGCATTACTTAGTGTATTTCTTATATGCATGTGTTGGATAGTATTGCTATGCTGAAACTACTATATCCCTTACACTAGTTGTGTCTAGAATCCTATGGGTAACTTGGTAGTAATATTGATGCTATGCAAAAGTTGTTTTCTGAAAAGTTAATTTCTACTAAGTTAAAGATACTTCTGGGTGGATGTGTCAAGAGGATGGAGGTTAGAGTTGAGTGGCTGCTCAGGCTCATTTAGGTGGGTGCACCTGGCTAAGACCCAGGCTCATTTAGATGAGTGAACCTGAGTACGTACACTTGAGGATGGCCACCCAGAAACAAAGGGACCAAAGTTTCTCCAAGTGAAGATGCTTCCAGTGCAACCACGTGGTATAATGGCTCTGCCTTGACTTTTCCCAAAGGTCTCGTCTCGGGCTTCTCCTTTCCTTTTCACTACATGAGGGTCAAGGACAGAAGGGTTGTTTGAGTCTCGTGGTGAAAGTGCACAACCTCTGCAGAGTGTAAAACTAAGTACTTAGCCGTGTCCTCGGTTACGGACAATTTTGAGCAGTTGATCAAGGACGTCAACGGAGGATCCTATCATTCCAATTTCTAAGTTAAAAGTTGATGGGTGAACAAGGGAAGATGAGATTATGGTTTTTATGCCATACTCGTCTTGATTTCAAGAAAAGTGTTTTCAAAAGAGTAGGAAAATTGGCTTTATGCAAATTAGCCTTGAACTCCACCAGCCAAATATGCATATAGGTTATAGAGTTATTCCATTAAGTGTCCACCATAGTGTCACTTGCCAGACTCCATTTTTAATGGAATCTGACCCACTCTGTTGCAAAATTTTATTTGTTACAGGTTATTTAGATGACGAGTGAGGTTTTCGTTAAGGGATTTCGAGTCTGCAACCAACATGTTTTTCGCCTGTGGCAACATGAAGATGGAGACTTACTGCTATTGTATTTCCGTTGTGTATTCTTTCCAAAGCTAGCCTTATGCTATGCAAATTGTAATGAATATTTTCAAGTCTGGATCATCGATGTAATAAATTTGATACTTTGTTGTGATATTACATCGTAAACTGTGTGTGCAAACGAATCGATCCAGGGGTTTGCACTATACACAGGTACCTGCCATATTTTAAGTGCAGGTACGTTACAAACATGAAGATGATGGAGACTCACTTCTATTTATTTCCGCTGTTTACTCTTTCTGTGCTAGCTTCATGCTATGCAAGTTGTAAAAGAATATTTTCCAAGTCTTGATCATCGATGTAATAAAATTGGTACTTTGTTGTGATATTACATCGTAAACTGTGTGTGCAAACGAATCGATCCAGGGATTTGCACTATACACAGGTACCTTGCCATATTTAAAGTGCAGGTACGCTACAGTGATCGTATGCTGCCTTTGGTTGATTCGGGAGAATCAACTAGGAGGAACTCGGGAATCCACCGACCCGGGACAAACAGAAATCACGAGCGCCAAGATTTGTGCCACAAGAGAAGCCAGCCTGACTTCCCCTATGCTTCACAGCATGTCGCGGCGGTGACCCGAGATCAGGGTGATGCCGGCAGCAGATAGCATTAGAAAATTAGTGGCCCAGCTTGGGGTCAGAGCCAGGAGGTACGGAAGACATGGGTGGATCAGAGGAAGCCGCTGACCTATGAAGAGATGTTGGACAAGCCCTGCTGTTATCACACTCTAGAGTCTAGCAAGCCGGCAAATCACTCAACCCGACAGTGCAGTTGGTTCCAGTGCACTCTGAGGGAAGGTGGAGCTGGAGCAACTTGGCCGAAGGTCCCGGCTAGACCTCCAATCCCCAGACCTCCTGCACCGCTATCAGGAGCCAGTCCGAGTTAACCAGACGGCTCAGAGGCCACCAGCTCCAAGAACGGTGAATGTGGTAAATGTCGGTCACGACAACGGTGTCAGACCGAGCAACCAAGCCGGATACCAGCAGGGCAACTACCGGGAAGCTCACCAGAGCAACGTCGTCCTTGTGACTGAGCCCACCGAAAGGATGAGTGTGCGCCATCGTGCACTATAAGTGAACATAGTCATTCCGGCTGTGCCCAAGTTCCTGCACTGGTCCGAGATGGAGATCAGCTGGAGTCGGAAGGATCACCCCCGAGTAATGCCCAATCTTGGAGGCTATGCTGTAGCGCCCCATCTTTTAAATAAAGATGGAACATCTGTGTTATGTGCTAGTCCCTGGATCACTGCCAGCACCATAGTACAAAATATATAGTATCATTGCATAAGTATCAAAATACTACATCGAGATCCAAAAATAGCCAAGTATAGCTTTATTACAAGGTGCATAGTCATGAAGACTAGCTAAAATATTCAGAGTTCACAACGAAATAAAAGCAATGGGCCTCCTCTTCTAGCATACGCCACAAGCAGACATGTTGGGTGTAGAATCGAGTCCAAACTTACTCCTCATCAGAATTACCTGCACATTTGAATATGCAGCCCCCGTAGGAGGTCAATAAAATGAAGTATTGGCAAGTGACTATGGTGGATAAATTATGACAAGTCTAATTCTATATGCATATTTGGCTTGGTGGAGTTTGTAGGCTATTTTGCTGAAAGCCAGTTTTCTCCTATCTTTTGTAAAACACTTTTGTATCTCAAAGACTTGGCACCAAGGGATGAAGCCCAAGTGCACCAATAATTCTTTCCTTAGTCAAATTTTACTTTACGAAAACCATGTTGAGATTCTTCCGTCCATCCTTGTCCAGTTGCTCGAAGTTGTCCATCACCGGGGACACGGCTGAGTACTCAGTTTGTCGACTCTGCAGAGGTTGTGCACTTTCACCTTAAGACTCAATTTGCCCGAGAATTCCTATACACGCGGAGTGTATTATGGAAAGGAGAGAATTGAGACAAGAACTTTCAGAAGAAGAATGCAACCATACTAGCAACACCCGTTCCACCTATCAACTCTACATCTGCTTGTCAAGCTGACAGGTTGCACTCTCACAACTTAGTAGTTCTAGAAAGAGCCCATTGTCAAAAGGCTGCACGGGAAGCTTCTAAACTTGGAGGGACTTAGAAATCTCTTTGTTCCTAGGTGGCCGTCCACAAGTGCGCTTCTGGGTGACAACCACCATACTCATGGCCCTAAGTAGAATAGAAATTCATCCTAGGCAAAGACAACCACAAGCATGGTCCCAAAAGCCACTCAACATAAACCAAACAACCAATTCCACCCAGAAGTGCATTCAAAGTTTTTAACACTTAGCAATAATTCTATAACATGAATGTCACTTGCCTTGGTAACAAAGGGAACAAGCACAACAAGAATAACAATCACAAGGACCTTCCTCCTCTTCACAATCTAGAGACAAACAATAACACTAAATAAACACACAAGCATAACACTTAGAATATCAAGACAAAAATATGTATGCATGCTTAATATGCAATGAACTTGATAAGACCTTATAATTACCATTTTAATTTCTCTGTTATTAATGCATGAAATGCAATGATCCATATTTTAATATTTTATTTAATCATTTAAAATATTGAGCATATTAGTAGTTTTAAGTTCTAAAACCAATTTCTTTAAGTCTATTATGAGAAGTTTCAAATAAAACTCATGTTACACTCTCTGGACAGAGGGCATTAATAAAACTCTAAAACAATTGGATTTATTTGGAAAGAGATTTTATTAATTAAGTTATAGATTTAATATCCGAAAGCTAAACAGTTAAATTCCGCAATTTATTGTACACTAAACGGATAAACTAATGAAACCATATTAAACTAAACGAGCAGAGATTCACGTGGATATAAAATTCATCAAATTTGGATGAACAGAACAAAAGTTATAAAATTTGTAAGTTTGTGTTGTTTTCTGTTTTTAAAACAATTTCTCTGCGAAAATAGAAAAATAAAGATGCCACGCGGCGCTCGCTGATTGGCCGATACCGGTTCGGCGCGGATCGCGTACGCCAACCGTCCGATCTGTTTTAAAACTAACGCTCCAGATCCACCCGATCTAGATCCATTGGATCTAGATCCGACGGCCAGGATAAAAAGGGGGCGGTCGGGCGGCGCGGTTCGCCGGCGAACTCGTGTCCGCGGCGGCGCCATCGTCGGCATAATCATTTCCGGCGATCTACGACGTGCGGGCAAGAACGGCACGTACCGTTACGAAGAGGAGGTCGAGGCGGAGATGTTGGCGCGACAGGGGTCTTCGGCGTGCTTCCCTTCTCCTCCTAAAGCTCGCCGGAGATGGAGACGGCGGCGGTTTGCTTCGGTCGATCACGGACGCGACGATCTAGAGCAGAAGAACATCAGGGAAGATGTCAAGGACGTGCGCGCGCTAACTGGGAGTCGGAAGAGAGACGCGGGAGGACTCGAGGAGCTCTGCACTCACAGGAGATTGAAGATTTTGGCGGCGGCAATGGCGGACGGCGGCGGGCAGTTTCTGAGCGGCCTTGAGGCTATCTTCTAGGGTTTTGGGGTTCGGGAGGAGGCGGCAGAGGGGGGGTTTATATGGGGACGTAGGGGAGCGATTTCCTCGCGATTTTCCCAACGGATTTCGATCCGCAAGAATCTAGGTTTCGGTGGAGTCGTGTTCGTGTTCTTCACGAGTTGGGGAGGGAGATGACGTGTGGGCCCCGGCTGGCAGTGAGAGAAGGAGGGTGGTGGGCTGCTGTTGGGCCGCTGCGCTTCGCCTGCGCTGCGTGCACGGGAGGGAACGAAGTGGGCTTCGGCCCAGATTGGGTCGGGCCGTTCTTCTCTCCCTTTTTTTTTAAACAAAACATTTTCTGATTTCAAACATTTAATTCAAATTTGATTTTAAAACTTAGTCAAAACTTTTCAGAAAAATTCATAAAAATATGTTTTGAAAAGCTAATTTAATTTATAACTTTTTGATATCATTTTTCTAAATAAAAAAAATAATAAAATACACATTTTTATAAGGGGCTCAAATAGACCTCTTTATTGACCACAACTTTATTTAAACTTATAATTAAAATTCAATTTACTCTTTATGTGATTTCAATGCCATGCTTATATGATGCATGAATGCAAAGTTTTAAATTTTTGAGAAATTTGGGATGTTACAGACTAACCCCCTTAAGAAGAAGCTCGCCCTCGAGCTTCGGAAAGGTCAGCAAATAGGTGTGGGTGGTCTTCTCGAAGGTCATCCTCTCGTTCCGAGGTGGCTTCGTCCTCGGTGTGATGATTCCACTGGACCTTGCAAAACTTGATGGTTTTGGTACGAGTGACTCTTTCTGCTGTTTGTAATATCTTGATGGGCTTCTCTTCGTATGTCAGGTCACTTTCCAACTGCACCTCCTCGAGGGGTACAGTATCCTTTAAAGGAACTCACATCATCTCGGGGTGACATTTCTTCAACTGACTGACATGGAACACATTATGAACAGCAGACAGTACTTCAGGTAGTTCTAACTCATATGCCACTTCACCTTTGGGAGACAGAATTTTGAATGGTCCAATGAATCGAGGTGATAACTTTCCTTTGATTCCCAACCTTTTCACACCCCGAAGTGGTGACACCCTTAAATAGGTTCTATCTCCCACTTCATAGGTGACTTCTCTACGCTTGGAATCTGCGTAGCTTTTCTGGCGTGACTGTGCTATTTTCAATCTGTCCTTAATCAGCCTGACTTTCTCTTCAGCATCCTGTATTATATCAGGCCCAAAGAAACTCCGTTCTCCTACACCACTCCACAACAGTGGGGTTGTGCATTTCTTTCCATATAAGGCTTCAAACGGTGCCATCTCAATGCTAACTTGGTAACTATTGTTGTAGGAGAACTCCGCGTATGGCAAATTATCATCCCAACTAGATCCATAGTCGAGCGCACAAGCTCTTAACATATCTTCTAAAATTTGATTCACTCTTTCAGTCTGACCATCTGTTTGCGGGTGGAAAGCCGTACTGAATTCCAATCTGGTTCCCAAAGATTCATGCAACTGCTTCCAGAAATGAGAAGTGAACTGGGTCCCCCTATCAGACACGATACTCTTAGGATCGCCGTGAAGGCACACAATTCCCTTCATGTAAATATCAGCTAGCTTTGCACTAGTATAAGTGGTCTTCACGGGTATGAAGTGAGCTATTTTGGTTAGACGACAAACAATAACCCAAATAGAATCATAACCCGATCTGGTCCTTGGTAATCCAGTGATGAAGTCTATCCCAATGGAATCCCACTTCCAATCCGGTACTTTCAAAGGTTGTAAGAGTCCTGCTGGTTTCTGATGTTCTGCCTTTACTCGACTACATACATCACACTTAGCGATGTATTCTGCTATTTCTCTCTTCAGATTATTCCACCAAAATCTCTCTTTCACATCCATATACATCTTCGTATTTCCCGGATGAACTGAATAAGGTGTTTCATGAGCTTCTTGCAGAATTAACTTCCTAATATCCGGGTCATTGGCCACACATACACGTTTTTCAAACCACAAAATTCCCTGCTCATCCTCATGAAATCCTTTAGCTTTTCCAGCTCTTAAATTGACTTTGATCTCTTCTATTTCCTTGTCTCCTTTCTGAGCTTCACGTATCTTGTCCATCAAAGTGGGCTGTACAACTAATGAGGTTACAAACCCTTCAGGTACTACTTCCAATCTGAGGTCCTTGAATGCCTTGCATAAATCCTCGGGTAATTCTCCTGCTGTAAGGCCATTCACATACACCTTACGACTCAGAGCATCTGCTACCACATTAGCTTTTCCCGGATGGTATTGAAGGCTCAGATCATAATCTTTAATAAGTTCCAGCCATCTTCTTTGTCACATATTCAATTCCTTCTGTGTAAATATGTACTTCAAACTTTTGTGGTCCGTGAATACCTCACATCTTTTTCCCATCAGGTAGGGTCTCCAAGTTTTCAGGGCATGCACTACTGATGCTAACTCAAGATCATGAGTTGGATAATTTGCTTCATGTCATAAGATGCCACTCTGCCTTCCTGCATCAACACACTTCCCAAGCCTTGGCGTGAAGCATCACAGTATACTTGGAATTCCTTCTCCAAATCAGGTAAACATAGAACTGGGGCTGAAACCAGACGTTTCTTCAACTCCTGAAAACTGGCTTCGCATGCCTCTGTCCACTCAAATTTCTTCTCCTTCTTTAATAATTCCGTCAAGGCCTTGGCAATCTTGGAGAATTTTCAATGAATCGTCGGTAGTATCCTGCTAGGCCCAGAAAACTTCGTAATTCACCAACATTCTTCGGCGGTTCCCAATTAGTTACAGCTGAAACCTTTTCAGGATCCACAGCTATACCTTCCTTGGACACCACATGGCCTAAAAATCCGACTTGTTCTAACCAAAACTCACACTTGCTGTACTTGGCATACAAATTATGTTCACGTAGTCTCTGCAATACCAGACGTAAGTGCTCGTCATGTTCTTTGTGACTCTTGGAGTAGATTAGAATATCATCTATGAATACTACCACAAACTTATCCAGAAAATCCATGAACACTTTATTCATCATATTCATGAAATAGGCTGGTGCATTGGTTAATCCAAAAGGCATTACTGTGTACTCATAAGAGCCATATCTCGTAACAAATGCAGTTTTGGGTATATCCATTTCTCTAACTTTCATTTGGAGGTACCCCGATCGAAGATCGATCTTTGAGAAAACACAAGCACCTTCCAGTTGATCAAATAGTTCATTTATCTTGGGTAACGGGTACTTGTTTTTGATAGTTTGCTCGTTTATATCTCTGTAATCCGTGACTAGCCTCTGGGTTTGATCCTTCTTTTTAACAAATAAGACTGGTGCTCCCCACGGCGATGAACTTGGACGAATGAATCCTTTCTGGATATGTTCCTCTAATTGCTTCTTGAGCTCTTTCAATTCATCGACGGCAATAGGATAAGGTCTTTTTGCTATTGGCCCTGTTCCCGGCTTCAATTCGATGAGAAACTCTACATCTCTATCGGGTGGCATCCTCGGTAGTTCCTCCGGAAAAACATCTGGGTATTCCTTGACGATAAGCACATCACCAAGGCTAACCCCCTTAAGAGAATTTAGCCTAACCTTCTTAAGTTCGAAAGTTGATCGGAACTTAATCTTCCTTTTCTCTGGGGTGGTGAGGGTGATTGCTCTATTTGCACAATCGATGATTCCTTCAAAACGAGTCATCCAATCCATTCCGATGATAACATCCAATCCTTGGGCTTCTAGGATGACTAAGTCTGTTGGGAAGGGGTCTTTTCCGATTTGCAAGTCTAACTGCCTACACCCGGAATTTACTAGCATCTCTCCTCCAGGTGAACTTACCCTAATAGGTTTTCCTAGACTTTCCTCAGCTAACCCATGTTTATTAACAAAAGCTCTTGATATGAATGAATGAGATGCTCCAGTATCAAATAAAACTAATGCTGGAAAGGAGTTGAGCAAGAACGTACCAATCACAGCATCAGGTTCATCATGAACTTCTTCCACATTGATGTGGTTCACTTGTCCCTTCTGGAAAGGATTGGGCTTGGAATTTTCATCAGCATTCTTCTCTGGGCATTCAGTTGCATAATGTCCTGTCTTCTTGCACTTGTAGCAGGTCACATGAGACAAGTCTTTCTTCCCTTCATGGTTAGGACGGTGATTACCATTCCCATGATTATGGCCATGATGATGGTTTCCCATGGATCCACCATTATTTCCATTGTATCCTCCATTGCTTCCTTTGTTCCCTCCATTGTGGTTATGACCATGATGTTTTTGGCCACTACCAGTGTTGGAGTGATTCCAGGGTTTATGGCTACTGACTTTAGAGGTGTGTTTCTTATATGTCCCTTCAGAATGAACCTTACTTGCACTGAACTTCCTCTTCCTATTCTCTTCCTTTCTTATGTTGTTGTCCAAGGTGATAGCTTGATCCAGCAGAGCTTGATAGTGTGGAGTATATGCCACAGACAAAGGTATCTTCAGTTCTCCCTTAAGTCCATTGAGGAACTTTTCCTTCCTCTTTGCATCAGTATCGATGTCCTCTGGTGCATACCTTGATAGCATACAGAAGTCATCCATATACTCCTTCGGAGTTCTACCTCCTTGCCTCAAGCTGCGAAATTCGTCTTTCTTCAGGTTCATTATACCTGAGGAGATGTGAGCATTCCGGAAGCCTTCCTTGAACGCATCCCAAGTCATGCCATCCAAAGGATGAGTCACTTGATAATTCTCCCACCACAATGCTGCGGGTCCTTCCAACAGGTGTGCAGTGAACCTCACTTTTTCTGCCTCAGAACATTCACAAGTTACTAAGTCCTTGTTGACTGAACGGAGCCAATCATCCGCCACTATTGGTTCAGTAGCAGAGGAGAACTTATTAGGCCTAAGCCTTAGGAATCTAGCAAGTCTGTCCACTGGGGGTGGGGGTGGAGGTGGCGGGTTGTTGTTGTTGTGGTTGTTGTTGTTGTTGTTGTTGGTTGCTGCAATGAACTGAGTCATCATATTCATCAACTGAGCTTGAGCGGCCATCAGTTGTTGCATGACGTCGTCGTTGTTGGTATCACGACGAGGAGGCATCTGTAGGGTTTTTCAGCATAGATGAGTGAAAGATAGACAAAACTAAGAGAAGAAAAATCCTACCCATGCACAAAGCAACCAAGTCAACACACACAACACTCATAAGACAACTTAAAAGAAAAAGTCTACTTAGCAAAACAAAACAAGTATTCTAAGTTGATTTAATAAAACAACAGAGTCTGCAAACCAAACATTCTATCATTGTCACACCACAAGTTGGAGATCAATGTTTTAAAAAGAACGACGAACTAAACGAGGGAGAATATGGTGGTCCAACTACTAAGTCTAAACTTCGTCCATGACGTCTCCTTCATCTTCTTCGACCTCCTCGATGGTGATGCCTTCCTTCGTAAGGATCTCCTTGTAGTCATTCACCTCCTTCTCCAAGGCCTCATTATTCTCCTGTAACATTGTCGTCTCACGGTGCAGAGTCTCGATTGCTTCCTTCTCCAGGACTTCAATCTTCTCTTGCAGCATTCTCTTCTCACGGCGTAGAGTCTTGATCAAATCTCGACCAGCTTCGAACTCGACGTCGTTGCTCAGGATTTCATCCTTCAAGGTCTTGATCTCCTTGTTCTTGTCTCTAATTCTCTTTTCTTGACTTTGGAACTTCTTCTCTTGAGCTCGGAACTTTTCCTCTTGCGTGTTGGCCACCTCTTCTTGGGCTTCAATCTTCTTTTGAGTCTCCTTGACCTGTGCCATTATTTCATCATTCTTCAACAGCTCATTGCGTCTATCCTCTTCTAGTTGCCAGAGGTGAAGTTCTAAGTCTTGGAGATATGGGTACAAAGGTTCTGGTTTGTTTTTGTCTTCCTCGCTAACACAGTAAGGAATCCCATGTTCGTCACGTTGGCCAAGATGAGCAAAGTAGTGGTCTTTTAACCCCTCTTGGTATTGCAAGCAAAGACGTCCTATTAGCTCCTGCGTGACGAGATTCAGCCCTTTCTCCAAGGAGTCACTAATCGACTTGTACTGGATGTCTTCGGTCTTGGGTTCAGTCTGGCGCCCTTGTTGGTAAAGGCAAATTCCCCATAAGTCTTCTTTGTTGAAGGGCTTCAGCTGGCTAGCCTTGATGATGGGTATTGGAAGTGCCAATAGTTCTACTAACTCTAGAAGATATCTTCCAAAGCGCATGTCCTTGAAGTCCTCCGCGGTTTGATACATGAAGAACGACATCCTTAAGTGATAAAGGTAGAGTTTATTAAAACAAGACAAGGTAAGATATACTAATCGTGGTGTACTTACGTACTTAGAGAAAAAGAAGTTCTTTTCTAACAGGTGATCAACACTATTATCAACTCTTTTGTAAGTCGGATATTCACTATAGTGAGAGAGACATGCACCCGGCCAGCCACTTATAATTGTGGAACAGGTCTCATGTACGCGGACATGTAAGGTTAGTCCCGGGCCGCTTCATCCCACTATGCCGTTAGGATCCAACATACTTCAAAGATGGTAATATTATGATCAAAAATAGGCTTAACAAATCCTAAGGGCTCGAACCTACAGGCAACACTTTGCTCTGATACCATTTTGTAGCGCCACAAGCAGACATGTTGGGTGTAGAATCGAGTCCAAACTTACGCCTCATCCGAATTACCTGCACATTTGAATATGCAGCCCCCGTAGGAGGTCAATACAATGAAGTATTGGCAAGTGACTATGGTGGATAAATTATGACAAGTCTAATTCTATATGCATATTTGGCTTGGTGGAGTTTCTAGGCTATTTTGCTGAAAGCCAGTTTTCTCCTATCTTTTGTAAAACACTTTTGTATCTCAAAGACTTGGCACCAAGGGATGAAGCCCAAGTGCACCAATAATTCTTTCCTTAAGTCAAATTTTACTTTACGAAAACCATGTTGAGATTCTTCCGTCCATCCTTGTCCAGTTGCTCGAAGTTGTCCATCACCGTGGACACGGCTGAGTACTCAGTTTGTCGACTCTGCAGAGGTTGTGCACTTTCACCTTAAGACTCAATTTGTCCGAGAAATCCTATACACGCGGAGTGTATTATGGAAAGGAGAGAATTGAGACAAGAACTTTCAGAAGAAGAATGCAACCATACTAGCAAGACCCGTTCCACCTATCAACTCTACATCTGCTTGTCAAGCTGACAGGTTGCACTCTCACAACTTAGTAGTTCTAGACAGAGCCCATTGTCAAAAGGCTACACGGGAAGCT
The DNA here is from genome assembly GCA_026929855.1 of Poa annua. NCBI lineage: Eukaryota > Viridiplantae > Streptophyta > Magnoliopsida > Poales > Poaceae > Poa > Poa annua. The sequence goes on from CM049427.1 coordinate 102,772,439, forward strand.
TCTAAACTTGGAGGGACTTAGAAATCTCTTTGTTCCTGGGTGGCCGTCCACAAGTGCGCTTCTGGGTGACAACCACCATACTCATGGCCCTAAGTAGAATAGAAATTCATCCTAGGCAAAGACAACCACAAGCATGGTCCCAAAAGCCACTCAACATAAACCAAACAACCAATTCCACCCAGAAGTGCATTCAAAGTTTTTAACACTTAGCAATAATTCTATAACATGATAAGTAAACTCCTTTATAACATAGCTAAGCATCTAATAAAACTTTTGGTGGCTGCATGGGGAGGGATGGCTACACACTACTAGGATATTTTCAAAGTGTAACTAACTTAGCATTGTAAGATAGTATCAAAATTTCCCTATCATGCATACTACTCAAAATCTACTAATAATGCATATAGAAAACATAGGATAGATTATGAATGTCACTTGCCTTGGTAACAAAGGGAACAAGCACAACAAGAATAACAATCACAAGGACCTTCCTCCTCTTCACAATCTAGAGACAAACAATAACACTAAATAAACACACAAGCATAACACTTAGAATATCAAGACAAAAATATGTATGCATGCTTAATATGCAATGAACTTGATAAGACCTTATAATTACCATTTTAATTTCTCTGTTATTAAAGCATGAAATGCAATGATCCATATTTTAATATTTTATTTAATCATTTAAAATATTGAGCATATTAGTAGTTTTAAGTTCTAAAACCAATTTCTTTCAGTCTATTATGAGAAGTTTCAAATAAAACTCATGTTACACTCTCTGGACAGAGGGCATTAATAAAACTCTAAAACAATTGGATTTATTTGGAAAGAGATTTTATTAATTAAGTTATAGATTTAATATATGAAAGCTAAACAGTTAAATTCCGCAATTTATTATACACTAAAAGGATAAACTAATGAAACCATATTAAACTACACGAGCAGAGCTTCACGTGGATATTAAATTCATCAAATTTGGATGAACAGAACAAAAGTTATGAAATTTGTAAGTTTGTGTTGTTTTCTGTTTTTAAAACAATTTCTCTGCGAAAATAGAAAAATAAAGATGCCACGCGGCGCTCGCTGATTGGCCGATACCGGTTCGGCGAGGATCGCGTACGCGAACCGTCCGATCTGTTTTAAAACTAACGCTCCAGATCCACCCGATCTAGATCCATTGGATCTAGATCCGACGGCCAGGATAAAAAGGGGGCGGTCGGGCGGCGCGGTTTGCCGGCGAACTCGTGTCCACGGCGGCGCCATCATCGGCATAATCGTTTCCGGCGATCTACGACGTGCGGGCAAGAACGGCACGTACCGTTACGAAGAGGAGTTCGAGGCGGAGATGTTGGCGCGACAGGGGTCTTCGGCGTGCTTCCCTTCTCCTCCTAAAGCTCGCCGGAGATGGAGACGGCGGCGGTTTGCTTCGGTCGATCACGGACGCGACGATCTGGAGCAGAAGAACATCAGGGAAGATATCAAGGACGTGCGCGCGCTAACTGGGAGTCGGAAGAGAGACGCGGGAGGACTCGAGGAGCTCTGCACTTACCGGAGATTGAAGATTTTGGCGGTGGCAATGGCGGACGGCGGCGGGCAGTTTCTGAGCGGCCTGGAGGCTATCTTCTAGGGTTTTGGGGTTCGGGAGGAGGCGGCAGAGGGGGGGTTTATATAGGGACGTAGGGGAGCGATTTCCTCGCGATTTTCCCAACGGATTTCGATCCGCAAGAATCTAGGTTTCGGTGGAGTCGTGTTCGTGTTCTTCACGAGTTGGGGAGGGAGATGACGTGTGGGCCCCGGCTGGCAGTGAGAGAAGAAGGGTGGTGGGCTGCTGTTGGGCCGCTGCGCTTCGCCTGCGCTGCACGCACGGGAGGGAACGAAGTGGGCTTCGGCCCAGATTGGGTCGGGCCGTTCTTCTCTCCCTTTTTTTTAAAACAAAACATTTTCTGATTTCAAACATTTAATTCAAATTTGATTTTAAAACTTAGTCAAAACTTTTCAGAAAAATTCATAAAAATATGTTTTGAAAAGCCAATTTAATTTATAACTTTTTGATATCATTTTGCTAAATAAATAAAATAATAAAATACACATTTTTATAAGGAGCTCAAATAGACCTCTTTATTGACCACAACTTTATTTAAACTTATAATTAAAATTCAATTTACTCTTTATGTGATTTCAATGCCCTGCTTATATGATGCATGATGCATGAATGCAAAGTTTTAAATTTTTGAGAAATTTGGGATGTTACATATGCGTTGGTGGTGGACCCGACCTTTGTGGGACCAAGTCTCAACATCTGGTTCAGCCGAGTTCTAGTTGACAATGGCAGTGCCATTGACATCATGTACAAGGATACCATGCTAAAGATGGGAGTGTCCCTGAACACACTCATGCCGACAGACACAACTTTCCATGGCATTGTGCCAGGAGTCTCTTGTTCCCCCATGGGCAAGATATGGGTTGAAGTGCTGTTCCGAACTCGGGAGAATTGTCGGACTGAGAGCTTGGAGTTTGAAGTGGTGGATCTCGAGAGGCCCTACCATGCTTTGATAGGCAGACCAGTGATGCAAACGGTAGGTGGTTTGTTTGGAGACTCCAAGAGGAAGGTGTGAAGTAGTGCATCAGCAAATTTCCCTCAGTTATGAATCCAAGGTTATCGAACCAATAGGAGATGAAGATTCCCCCGAGGTATCAACGGCGCCAAAAAAGAGCTTACTGGTGGTTGACGTGGAGACTAAACACAAACAATCAAGATACTTTGCCCCAACTTAAAAGTGAGGTTGTCAATCTCACCGGCTTGCTGTAACAAAGGATTAAACGTATGTGTGAAAGAAAGATGTTTGTTTGCAGAAAGTAACAGGTTTGCAGTTGTAGTTTTATCACATTAATGAGAGGGACCGGGGTCCATAGTTCACTAGTGGAGTCTCTCCATAAATAACATTCATCCATGCGTGGTAAACATATTACAGCTGGGCAATTGATAGAATAATGATGAGCAAACCAATGCATATACTAACGTTATGATGTCTAGTGTGACATCCATTCGGGCATTTCAACAATATACATAGACCGTTCCAACTGCATCTATGACTAATAATCCACCTTCCGGTTAGCGTCTGCACCCCTTTCAGTATTAAGTTGCATGCAACAGATTATCGCCTTAAGCACTATGTGTAAAGTAAGTAAATAACATTATCCTTGGACAAAGTACTACTATTTTATCCCTAGTAGCAATAGTACATCTACAACCTTAGAGCTTTCTGTCACTGCCCCAGAACAAATAGAGACATGAACCCACTATCGAGCATAAATACCCCCTCTTGGAGTTATGAGCATCTACTTGGCAAAAGCACACACAAGTAACGGAGAGCATGCAAGATCATTAAATAGCACACACATGATATATTATGAAGCAATAACTTTATTACTCAATATTCATCGGATCCCAGCAAATACAACATGAGGAATTACATAAAGATGATCTTGATCATGATAGGCAGCTCACAAGATCTAAACATGATAGCACAAGAGGAGAAGACAACCATCTAGTTACTGATATGGACCTGTAGTCCAAGGGTAGACTACTCACGCATCCGTCTAGAGGCGGTCATGGCGACGTAGAGGCCTCCGGGGACGATTCCCCCTCCCGGCAGGGTGTCGGGGAGCAGTTCTGTTCTCTCCCGAATTGGTGTTACCGACGGCGGTGGCTCAGGACCCGTGGAGGAAATAATGAACACCGTATGATTTTTCGGTTTTGGGGGGTACTTGTAGGCGAAAGGGCGAGGTCGGTGGGCGGCCGAGGCCGCGTCACCACCTGCTCGCGCGGGGTCCTTGCTGGTCGCGCCACGGTGTGGTGACGGCCTCTCGGTTGTCCACTTTGTCAAGTCTTCGCTTTTCTGGAACGTTCCTTTTCCAAAAATAATTCCAGGATCTTTTATTTCCAATTTCGAGAATATTTCCTTAAGTACTTTTCTGAAACCAAAAACAACAGAAAACAGGGAACTGGTACTTTGACATCTTGTTAATAGGTTAGTCCCAGAAAATGCATAAAACTATATAAAAAACATATAAACATTTAATAACATGATAAAACATACCATGGAACATAAGAAATTATAGATACGTTGGAGACCTATCAACCAGCACTAGCCAAGTTCTTGATCTCCACTCACATGGGGTACTTGAAGATGAAGATGCCGGGTCCAAACGGCGTGATCACCATCTCAGATGACCATAAGCGCTCCATTGAGTGCACATCTTCCGGCTCATGCTTAGCCGAGTCACTGGTCATAGCTGAAGAAAGGAAGATGATCTAGCAGGTGGTGGCACTGGCCAAGAAATCTCAGCTCGACATGCCTGGAATGGTGAACCCAGAGCAGGTTGCCTCATTCCAAGCACCTAGGGAGACCAAGAAAGTCGGAGCTGATCCGGCTAACCCGGAGCACCGGGTTGTCATTGGCAATAATCTGGACAACAAATAAGAAGGCGAGCTCGTCGACTTCCTCCGTGAGAATCGGGATGCATTTGCGTGGTCGAATAATGACATGCAAGGTGTTCCAAGGGTGTTGGCTGAGCATTCTTTATTCGTCAGGCCTGATGCGAAGCCGATTAAGCAACCGAGCAAACGCCTCTCGGACGAGCGTAGGGCCGCAATCATGGAGCATCTCACGGTGCTGCTCGCGGCCGGATTTGTAATGGAAGTACTGCATCCGGATTGGATATCTAACCCGGTCCTAGTTGAGAAGAAAAAAGATGATCCCCACCTTGCAAAGGTGTGGCGCATGTGCATCGACTTCACCAACCTCAACAAGGCATGCCCAAAGAATCCATTCCCACTCCCCCGGATAGATCAAGTGATCGATTCTACTATCGGGTGTGAGCTTTTGACTATTTTAGATGCATACTTGGTTTCCACCAGATACCTTTGAACCCGGCTGATCAATTGAAAACTGCTTTTATTACCCGTACGGGGCTTATTGCTATCGTGTCATGTCTTTGGGGTTGAGAAATGCTGGTGCTACATACTAGAGGTGTATGCAAAAATGTTTGCATGACCAAATAGGTCGGAATGTCGAGGCCTATGTCGATGACATAGTTATAAAAACAAAAGAAAAATCTACTCTGATCGATGATCTGAGAGAAACATTCAAAAACCTAAGAAAATTCCGGATGAAACAGAACCCGGATAAATGCACCTTCGGTGTTCCGGCTGGAAAACTACTCGGTTTCATGGTCTCAAGTCGGGGAAATGAGGTCAATACGGGCAAAATACGTGCTATAGAAAGCATGAAGTTGCCTACACGTCTCAAAGATGTACAGAAATTCACTGGCTGGTTAGCATCCCTAATTCGGTTTGTAAGCCGGTTGAGGGAAATGCTTTGTCCTTGTATCAATTAATGAAAAAGAGCAAAACTTTTGTATGGACTCCACGAGCTGATGTGGCATTCAATGACTTAAAGAAAATGCTCTCAACGACACCACTGTTGGCATCCCCATTGCCCAAGGAACCAATGTTGCTATACGTCGCGGCCACTAACCGAGTGGTAAGCATGGCAATGTTGCTATACTATCTGAGTGAGGTGATTTCCACCTCCAAGCAGAACTACCCGCACTACCAGAAAATGGCATTTGTTGTGTACTTTGCAGTTACCAAGCTCAAGCACTACTTCCAAGAGCATCCAATCACAGTGGTGCGTGAGGCTCCTCTGGCCGAGATCATTGGCAGTAAAGATGCAAGCGGCCGAGTTGCGAAATGGGCCATCTAGTTATCTCTGTATGCTCCGACATACGAGAGACGAGATTCTATTAGGTCGTAGGCACTTCCGGACTTCTTGGTGGACTGGGCTGATATGTAGTATGAACCCGCACTTCCCGACTTCAATTTTTGGAAGATGCATTTCGATGGTTCCAAGGCAAAAATCGGATTGGGTGCCGGAGTTGTCGGGGGGCTGCCCCCGGGTAGGGCAGATCCCGGCGCAATTCGACAGTGTGGCAACAGTACTTGACCTTTGGCGAGAGCAAGGGCCACCCCCTGGTGCGCTGAAGGGGTAACTTGACCTTTCGGAGCTGGTAGAGTGAAAAGTGCCTCCTGGCGGGCGCAAGGGTCGTCCCTGGTGGCTATAAATAGCCACCCTGAGCCCTCAGAACAGCACAAGCATCAGCGGGTGGTTCCTCTAGGAACTAGCTTCTCGAAGATGTCTTTGCTGGTAGGCTAAGACATCTTCGAGAGGCTAGGCCTAGAGATACTCATCCTAAGAGGAACTCGGGTGCATCCGGGAGAGACCTCGGACCTTGTGGCTCCGAATAGACTCCCGGAAGGAGAAGTATTCGGAGGTACCGGATAGGTAATCCGGGTAAGTGCTAACCGGAACGTTTATCTCGGTCCTAGCAGGTTACTAGGTATGTGCAGGAAGGACTCGCAAGGTCGAGCAAGGAGGTGACCGGCATGAGGGATGTCGGTAGGCCGTCAACGGTCTGGAGCAGGCTTTCCCGCCTGATGCGGGGGGAAGTACCGTCCCCCCTGACACGGAAGCATGGTCACCGCCCGCCTGACACGGAAGCATGGTCACCTCCCGCCTGACACGGGAGCGCGTCAGCCGGTACGACAACGGTACGACAAGACCGGACATGCCTAGCCCGGCAATCCGGAAAAGGCTACCCGGGATGGGCAAAGACATGTCCTGTCTCTGACAGGGGGACAATGATGTTCCAGGACGGTGCCTGCCGTCCTTGCCGGAATGATGACGAAGGGGCTACGCCGGATAGCACGGCGGCTAGGTCGCACTAGCCGGTGTCGACATACCCGTTAGGCCTGTCCAGTGGGGCCAAGCCGGATTAGGGTTTCCGGCCCTCCTGGCCGGAACTCTATAAAAGGCGCCATAACTGCTCCTGTGAGAAAGAGACCAACTTGGGAGCCAAAACTCTAGTCTCATTTACTCCTAAAGCATCTACTTCCTCCTCCCTCGAGTTCATCTAGTTCTTCGTGATTCTTCACCTCAAGAGCTCTAAGAGCAAGTTGTAGCCCTTGTTCCACACTTACATTGAGAGGAAAGGCAGGAGTGAAAGGAAAGACGTCGCCTAGAGGGGGGGGGGTGAATAGGCGAGGAACACTTTTTACAATTTAGGCTTGATAAATGCGGAATAAAACTTAGTGATTAACTTATCAATGACACAACCTAAATATACTAGGTTCGCTATGTGCACGAACAACTTATGCTATGCAACACAAACAACAATGGGATAGCAAGGTAAAGAACTTCAAGCACGATGGCTATCACATAGTAAAGTGCATAAGTAAAGAGCTCGGGTATAGGGATAACCGAGGCACGCGGAGACGATGATGTATTCCCGAGTTCCACCACAAAAGGTGTACGTCTCGTTGGAGAGGTGTGAGCAACCACAACAGGTTTGCTCAACGCCACAAAGGCCTCACCTTCTTCTCCGATGAACTCGACCACAAAGGTCCGAGTCCACCTTCCACTATGAACTCCTTTGGGGCGGAGAACAATCCCGTACAACAACCTTGGGGCACACACCCACAACCGAATTGGGGGCTCCCAAATGACCACAAGAGGTCTTGACCACAAAGGTCCCAACTTGCCACAAAGGCCTTGACCACAAAAGGTCCTATGCCACAAAGGCGGCCACTAAGGCGTCTAGGGTCCAAGACCCAAGAGTAACAAGCTCACGAATTTCACCACCACGAATCCTCGTGGAGGGCTCAAACCGATGCAAGATGCAATGGCAAGAACACACAAAGTGCTCAAGTCCTTCACTCTCAAATTCCAACAAAGCAACAAATGCTTATGGGGGAATAAGAGAGGAAGAACCAAGAAACCACAAAGGAGACAAATCCTACACTCCCAAATCCCACCACAAGCAACTAATGCTTATGGGGAGATAAGAGAGAGCAAGAACAAAGGGGGAGAACCACAAAGGAACTCAAAGATCTAGATCCACTATGTTCCCCTCACTTAGAGGAGAGATGGATTGGTAGAATTGTAGATCTAGATCTCCTCTCACTTTTCCCTCAAAGATATGCAAGAATCATGTGAAGATTTGAGAGGGGGCAAGCTTTCCCAAGGTCAACAATGGCAAGAGAGAGAGGGGAAAGCCGTCAGCTCAAGGAAGAAGAAGGGGAGGGGTATTTATAGCCCCTCCCTGAATTCTAGCCGTTGGGAATCTCCAGTCCGGAAATTTCCGAACTGAGGACCGGAGATTTCCGGGGTCCGGAAATCTCCGGTAGGAATTCCGACTCGAGCTGAGATAAGATCAGTGCTGAAGGCAAATAAGACTTGGCGAAAAACTTCAACTAGTGACCGGAAATATCCGAACCAGGGCCGGAGATTTCCGGACCCTGGAAATCTCCGGTAGAAAATCCGATGGAAAACTGAACTGAGTCAGTACGCAATTGAGTTCTGGACTTAGCAAAAATCTTCCGTCGCTCGGAGATCTCCGGACTGGGGCTCGGAAATCTCCGAGCGCCGGAAATCTCCGAGCAAGGACCGGACATTTCCGCCCTTTTGAAAAACTGCAGAAACACCAGAACTGAGAGATCTTTTGCAAATAAACTCCGAATGATTTGAGACCAACTCCGTTGGAAAGGCACTGACAAGGAGTACCCACACATGTGAAGGTGTGGAACTTTCCTCAAGGTTGAACCGGTAATATTTCCACACCGAAAACGCAACGAGTTTTCCAAACTAAAACCGTTTTCGAAGAACTTGGTCTTGTTATGAAGATCACGACAAGAACCAAAAACCAACAAGGAGAAAAGACAAATAAGAACCAAGAAAGATGAAATGCCAAGCATGCAAAGGTTTGAGCTCTCCACAAAGATGTGATCAAGTTACTCACTCGAGAGCCCCTCTTGATAGTACGCCTATCTATCCTATAGCCCTATCAAGATCATACCTTTGCCTTGAGCAATCCACTTGAGCTAGATGATGACGATCTTGATCTCTTCAAGTGGACCACCTTTCTTGATTGCGCTTGCTAGTACATGCTTGATGAAGACTCCTCCATATACTCCCCCATACTCCATCATGGGAGAGTCTCGCTTAGCTTCGTCTTCATGTCTCCGACAGCTTCCCTTGGTCTTGCACTAGTCAACCTTGATGACGATCATGGCATGACATCATCCTCCATGAGCTATATGAATTGATCTTGTTGTTGCAAGCTCATGGAAGATACCATCTTTCTTCATATAGGTGATGGCTTGACAACTTCAAGCCATACTTGCAATATGCTCAAAACACACATTAGTCCTTAGGGATTGTCATTAATTACCAAAACCATATGAGGGCACATGCCCTTTCAAGGAGTAGGGGTGTTACCTCCCCACGAGGGCCCCGAACCTGGGTATATCGTGTGTGTGTTGTGTGCCTTCGTGCATTTGTTCGTGTTTTCTAGATCTTTCCCCTCGCGCTTTGATCTTGTTTCTTGTTCTTGGGAGATCTCGGTTACATCGGGATCCTCCCCGTGTGAGCTCTTCAGCTCGCTATCCCTCCCCGGATCCACCAACGTCCATCGGTCCCACACATTAGCCATCCTATGGCATCTGCCGTGACACCACCACGACATGAGTTGTCCCCACCTCACGAAAGCAGGATGTACTGAAGTATGTGCTGCAAATTGACTTCCAGGCATCTAATAATGTGGTTGAGTACGAAGCACTGGTTCATGGGCTCAGTGTCGCCAAGGAGATTGGTATCCGTTGGATAGAGTGCTTCGGTGGCTCTGATTTAGTGGTGCAGCAGGTGTCGGGAAACTGGGATGCAATTGATGCCAACATGGCGTCATACCGGTTTCATGTGCAGAAAATATCTGGATTTTTTGAAGGATGCGAGTTCAAACACATACCAAGGGGAGAAAATGAAGTCGCGGATGTGTTGTCCAAGCTAGAGTCATCTCGGGATGCTATTCCACCCGGTATCGCTTTGGAGCACCTGAAGAAGCCATCTATCTAGCCATCAACCGAGTCGGAGTCCATCTTTATTCCAAAGGGCCCCGAGTCCGACGTCACGCCTATCGATGTAGAAGTCGGGAGCATCTCAGGGAACCCGGGGACTGCACCGCTGAACTTGGGGCTGGGCAAGGCATACCAGCGGAAGTGATGGCGGCTGAGCCAATAGACATATATGCCCCCATATTTCCCGTGCGACCGGTGCCGGGTTGGGCGCAACCCATCATGGCATACATAACGTAGGGCACCTTGCCGGAGAATGAAGTTGAAGACAGACAAGTGCTGCGAAGATCCAAGGCCTACACCGTCATCAACCAAGAGCTGTACAAAAGAAGCATTTCTGAGGTACTGCAGCGATGTGTTGAACCAGAAGAAGGACAAGAAATGCTGCTGGAAATACATCAAGGAGAATGTGGGCACCATGCTTCGTCACGGGCATTGGTTGCCAAGGTGCTCCGACATGGGTTCCATTGGCTCACAGCTTTGCAGCAAGCAGAGGACATTGTCCGGAAGTGTGGAGCATGCCAGAGATTTGCCCACAAGATACATATGCCGGCTTCTGCGTTGAAGACTATTCCCATCACTTGGCCATTTGTTGTATGGTGTTTGGACATGGTGGGACTGTTCAAGCCGGGACGAGGCAACATGACTCACATGATGGTAATGGTGGACAACTTCACCAAGTGGATAGAAGTCAAGCCAATTCGGAAATTCGATGGGCATACCCCGGTCTCATTCTTGAAGGATATAATTTTGAGATATGGGTACCCGCACACTATCATCACAGATAATGGCACCAATTTTGTTGTGGGGGAATTCGCTCGGCTTTGTGCAGAGAAGAAGATCCGACTTGATGTGGCCTCGGTGGCTTATACAGGAAGCAAATGGACAAGTCGAAAGAGAAAATGCCTTGGTTTTGGCCGGCATAAAAGCCCGGTTGATCGAGCCGCTATTGAGAACACCGAGTTGTTGGATAGAGGAGATAACGGCAGTGTTATGGGGTCTCCGGACTACGCCTAACAGATCAACCGGGTACACCCTATTCTTTATGGTGTATGGTTCAGAGGCAGTGCTGCCAACCGACATATAATATGACTCACCGAGAGTGACAATGTTCACCGAGACCAAGGCAAGAGAGGCCCAAGAAAACGATGTCGATCTGATCGATGAAGCGAGAGAGTTGGCCTTGTCTCGGTCCGCAATTTCTCAGTAGAACTCCGACGATATCATATCCGGAAGGTGCATCACCGAGTATTCCGGGAAGGAGATCTTGTGCTGAGGCTCATACAGCACACTTCCGGCATGGATAAACTTTCACCCCCTTGGGAAGGGCCTTTTGTTTTAAGCAAAGCATTGCAGAACGATTCTTATTACCTTGTAGATGCACAGGAGGCTAGGAAGGATGTAATGGATAAAGCCGATGAGGAGACTAAACGGCCATGGAATGTAGCTCTACTTCGTCCCTTTTACACATAAAGGGCGTAGTGTATGTATCTCGGTCTCTTATTAATGAAATACCGACACCCCGAGAAGTTACTTTGGGACTGCCTCACTCGAATCAATGTGTAGTATGTTAAATTCCATGTCGGCATCCTCAGGGTGAGCTCAGGGACTGCCTCTTTATTACAGTATTATTTTGCGTTTTTTATTTACTTGTTATTTGACCCGGGAGAGAACTCGGGGACTGCCTTGTGTACCGTTGCTTATATTTATCATATGGCGGAAAAACTCTCAACCTGGTTTCAGAGCCAAAGTACTATATGCCATTTGAAATAATCTTGTGACTCTACAGACAAACGCCAAAATGGTAGTCAAGAGCAAAGAGCATCGAATATGGTGGACACGAAAAGAAACTTGGGGACTCGATCTGAAAGCTCTTTTCGGCATATGTGTTTTACTAACCCAGTTTTTATTTATATTTCTTATGTAGGATTACTTTGAACTCGACCTCGGATATTTATAAGTACTGTATGCTATAATCGGGATTTTTGACTCGACTGTCGAACGTCTGCGTGGTAGACAAGAGCAGAAATCGCCTAACTATGGTAAACAAGAAAATGAACCCGGGGACTTGGTACGGAGTAATCCTACATAATCTGCTACTTCTTAAGATAAAATTGATCGTGATAGCAAAATAACCTACTTAGCTATATATATTACATCGGCACCCGGCATTCCGGGGATTTAATGTTTGGATGATAGAGTTTTTTCAGACGAACGGCAGGGGTATTGTCGGGGTCAGCCGGATCGCCTAAGAACCAGGGGGAGACGCCGACTTCTCGACATTGCTGGAGGCACTTGGCTCGGGCACGGTCTTCTCGGAGTTGCCGGTGGCGCTTGATTCAGGCATGGTTTTCTCAGCGGTCTCGGGGGGCTCGATGTTGGCGCCACCCTCGCGGGTTGCAGTATCGGTTGCCGCCAGAGATTCACCGACTTCTTCAGCATCACCTTCCTCGGACATCGCGAGTTCCGAGCCGGCATCATCTTCACCAGCATCATCTTCAACCGCGTCGTTGAGGTACTCGGACTCAGAATCAGACTCCGAGAGGCTGGCGATGAAGGAATCGGGACCCGACCAACTCGCAAGCTTGTGCGGCGTCTCCTGCCGCACCGAGATCTTGATCACCTCCAAGTCGATGCCCTTGTACCAGCTCAGCACATGCTACAGGGCTTGATCAGCCCCGGCACGCGGAGAGGACCGCTTCTGAGCGTTCAGTCGGGTTCCTGTACTCTGTAGAGCAGCGGCCAGCCCGAGAACCGAAGGAGGAGCCTCAACACCATACCACAGTGCACCATGCGCATGGACTGCAGCAGTAAGGAGCCCGGTTCCAATGGTCTTGAGGGGGACTATCTGGGCCTTCAAGGCGGTGAGGTGATTGTCGATATCCCACGCATCCGGGAGAGGAAAATCCTGCGCTCTTTTCTGCCGAGCTGCCGCAATGGCGAGGTTCAAAGCTTCTTGCGAGTGCTCGAAGTATTCTTTAGAAAGATAAATTGTCACCGGGATAAGCCATAAGGAGATGTCGGAATATAGGGAAGCTAAAAGGAGAAGTCGGAGATGCTTACAGTTCATGTCGCGGTTGATGCCGGCCAGCTCGGTCATCCAGCTATCATGTTTGGACCGGAGAAGCGCCAACTCGGTTTCGACCGTGTCGGGCGAGTGACTGATGGATCAAGAGTCTGCTTCTGCTTCTTCCTGGCCTCCACAAAGCCCTTCTTCAGATCATCTAGGCCAGTCTTGGCCTTACCAAGTTTGGCAGTCAACCGCATGATCTCGGCCTGCGCCTGTTCAAGCGCCGACTTCTGATCAGCGACGACCTTGCTCCCGGCATCCCTCTCCTTCTGCAGCTGTTCTAGCGACCTTTTGGACTGGCCGAAGTCGGCGAGCAAGGTGTGGATGATGCTGGTGCATTTCTTGGTGCACTCCTGGAGAATTGAAAATCCCACATCAGTCTAGAGGATTTCGGTTGGACAAGAAAAGGATAGAAGTTTTTTGGAAGATTCACGCTCAGTGATCTGCTACTCGGTAAAGTTTTGATCACTAAACCTGAATCTCGGGGACTGGGAGTGGTAGATAGAAGAAACTTATATCGGCTACCCGAGTGGCCTCTAGAACGGCGACCAGGAGGGCGTGCATGGACTTTGCACTCCGGCTTGAGCCAGCGGGATGTCGTTCCGCCAATATGGTGCAGACGATCTCGGCGTCGTCTGCGACGATCCACGCCGCGTTGCAGTCGTCAACCGAGCTCAGGCCGGTGCCGGTTGCTGCGCTCAGTTGGGTTTGTCCCCGAGCTCCTGCGGGAATAACTGCGCCAACAGATTCCCACAAATCTTGAAGAGCGGCGGTTGGAATATCAACTAGAGGCGGAGGCAAAACAGAGTGCTTACCCAGGGACGAGGAAGTCTTGGCCAAGCTCAGGTCTTGGGTTTGCAATATCGACTTGGCGGTAGACCTGGTCGTCGCTGACTTCATGGCTGTCGGCTGCTTCCCAGCTTGGTGATCTGGCCGATGCACCGACATCTCTGGTTTCCTTGTCGTTGGCGAGGACTGCTGCGTCACCTGGTGTGGCACTATCAGGGGCTTGACCGGGCGCAACGGGGTTGCTTGTGGCTGCTCGAGGACGGGGGATGGTGGCCGTGCTGGCTGATCAAGGACGGACGCGTTCTCGGGAACCGCGGGCTAGGAACCGGAGGTCCCGGTTTAAGCTCTGACCTCCATGTCGGGCATGCTCTGTTCCCCGGCCCGAGTTGCGTCCGAGGTCTGAACGCCGATGTCCTCCGGCGTACGCTGCGATAGAGAAGGAATGACCTGAGTTGGACTCGGGGACTCGGATCTGGTAACCCGAGATCGGGATCCAGCTGTTTGTAGAACATCAAGGGCCGCACTACACAAGTAAGAAGCAATGAACTCAAATAAAAGGGGATTCCGGGCGACTCCCGAATAGGCAAACCGGCTAGAAATTCACTTACCCGGTAGAGGTAGCCGGGGGACCTTTGTTCTGGTGGGGAAGCATGCCTCCCGGCCTCTTGCCGCTCTTGGATCTCTTGGCGATCGTGCCCGAGGTGACGGATTGAGCGGTGTTGGTCAAGGAACGTTTGCGGACCTCGGCTCGCTTGGTCGAGGTAGTGGTTGCCGTAGCCACTGGTAGAGCGAATTTGAGAGGACGAGCATCAATTACATCAAGTATTCAGCAGTCGTCGTCGTCATCCTCGTCAGAGTCAACTTGGATGGGATCTTGGGCTGAAGGCTTACCCAAGGCAGGAGCACGGGCAAGGGGCACCGACAAGTGGTCCTCGTCGTCGGGATCCTCCGCAGGTATCACTTTCAGAATCGGGAAGTCCGGGGTAAAGACGTTGTCGGCGTGCACCAGGTCCTCGTGGATTAGCCGAGCGAACAACTACATCAAGGAAAATAAAGAGGTTAAGAAATTACCAGGATGTCGGGACAACGCGGATGTCGGTCCAGCACACACACACACACACCTCTTCCGGAGGATGCTTCCGGAAGTGAGGGCGCAATCCCCATTCCCAGTCCTCGTCCATATCGGTCCGAGAAATAGCTCTGACGCGGCGGTAAACGGCAGCCTTGTCCACCGTGAAGATGCTTGTCCGGGTTGGGTCATATCGGCCACTCATGTGGCATATATTATGAACCCGGGCTTGGAGCGGACAAACTCGGCGGCTGATAAAGGTCCTCAGGAGGTCATCCGCCGTAAGAGTGGCAAGGATAGCGTTGATCTTGTCGACCTCCTTGGATTTGGGGGAAGTACCCCGGAGGCTCCTTCGGGAGGGTCCGGGTTCTGCACGTAGAAGAAGCTACGTTGCCACTTTTGGTAGGACTCCAGACCCCAGATCTTGGGGAATCCGGTATGTCTGCGAGGAATGATGGTGGCCGCCCCACAGACGACCAGCTCCTTCTCTTCAGACCCCGGGTTGGGGATGCTCTGGCGGCGGAGAAGATAGTATTTTGCCAATAGATTGACAAAGGGCCAGATGCCGAGGTATCCCTCCGAGTAAGAAACGTAGGCGGAAAGGGTGGTGATGGCGTAGGCGGGAAGATGGCGAGGTTGGATGCTGAAATAGTTAAGGAAGGACCGGAAGAACGCACTGGCCGGGATGCCAAAACCATGCTCAAAGTGGGTGACGAACACCTCTCATTCGCAGGGTTGCGCGTTGGGTTTGATCTCGCCCACAGAAAGTCGATAGACCACCTCGGGCGGGATGCGTTGACTCCGGAGTAGCTAGTCGAGATCGTCCTGGGTGGTGTCGGATCCTTCCCACCCACCTCGTACGCTCTCATTGGTCGGATCAGTCAGAGAAGGAAAGGGCAGCAAGTCAGTTATAAAGGGCATCTCGGCCTAAAAACTGATTCTAACCACCGGGATCCGGCCGGAAAGATCTGACAAAGCAAAATAAATGGTAACATAAATAACCTAAAACTAGGGTTCTAAGGGTTTGTGATGAATAGCGCATCGCCCGAGAGGAAGAATCCAGTGTTGCGCAAACAAGATCTACTCTACTTTTAGAACTACAAGACGTGCTCAAAATAGCGTAATAACCAAGATCTACCGCGTGAGCCTACACCCAATCCGTGTGTGTTCTTGGGGAAAAAGAGGAAGAAGTTCAACCGCCACGGATTCGATTCGATTAAGGAAGGGGTGTCGAGGATTTACCGAAGAAAATGGAGTTGACGCGGCAGGAGAGGCGCGGACCGATTGCGGCAGTGGCGAAATCGGTCGCCGGCGTCACGATCTCCGGCGACGTTGCGTAGGAGAGCAAGGGGCGCGGCGGCGGAGCGCTCGGTCCAGGTGATACGTCCCAAACGTATCTAGTTTGCCGAACACTTTTGCTATTGTTTTACCTCTAATTTGTGTGTTTTGGATGCAACTAACACGGACTAACGCTGTTTTCAGCAGAGTTACCCTGGTGTCTCCTTTTTTTGCAGAAATATCAACTTCGGGGAAAAAGCCCAAAAGACATCAAGGAAATATTTTTCATCCGAGGGGAACCCAGAACCACGAAGACCAAATGGAGAAGAGGCTCGAGGGGCCAACACCACCCCATGGCGCGGGGCCAATCTGGTCGCGCCAAGAGGTGGTGTGGCCGCCTCGACCACCACCTCGCTACCCCCTCGCAGCTATAAGACCCTCCTGACCTAAAAACGTTTGGGGGATATCCATCTTTCCAGAGAACACAACCGTACGCTGCCGCCATCGTGAACCCTAGTTCGGGGACCAGAAGTCTTTGTTTCGGCACCCTGCTGGGACGGGGAATCGAAGGGGTTCATCGCCATCATCATTGCCAACGCCTCTCCATCAACCATCCATGTTTCCCCTATCCATGTGTGAGTAATCCACCGTTGTAGGCTTGAGGGGATGGTAGGGATTGGATGAGATCACTCATGTAATAGATGTAAGATTGTTAGGGCACGGTGCCTAGTATCTGTTATCCTTGTTTTACGTCATTGTTGCAACTTGCTATGCTTAATGCTTGACACTAGGGCCCGAGTGCCATGATTTCAGATCTGAACTTGTTATTGTATCATGATAATAATCAATTTTTTGGATCATATCTATGAGTTGTATACACATGTTATTGTCCGGAACCGATGGCCCCAAAGTGACAGCAATTGGGATAACCGGAGGGAATGGCTATGATATGAGGATCACATGTATTCACGGAGTGTTAATACTTTGCTCCGGTACTTTATTAAAAGGAGTACCTTAATTGCTAGTAGACTCCCTAGAGGCCCCGCTGCAAACGGGCTGGCAGGACAAAAGATGATGTGCAAGTTTCTCATTGCGAGCACGCACAACTAAATTGGAATACATGCTTATGATTAGTTAATACTTGGATGCTTTATATTATTTATCTGCAAATGCCTATGCTATGTTATTACCTGAATCATCTTATCCATGCAACGCCCGTACATCCGTCTGTATGCCTACAGTATTTTAATCCTGCTCTCTACTTCAATCACAATCGCTGTCGTAATTCTCCTTCTACTGTTATTTCACTACTGTCGCTGCTATAAAACTGTTGCTACTGATAATCTGTCTCGAGCAAGTCTATTAACAGGTGCAGCTGATCTGACAAATCATCCGTTAAAGCTTATAAATATTCTTTGGCTCCCCTTGTGTCGAATCAATAAATTTGGGTTTTACATCCCTCGAAGACTGTTGCGATCCCCTATACATGTGGGTCATCAGCAGACGATGGGGAAGAAGGAGAGGTGTCCCCCCGTTTCCTCTATTTATGGGGAGCGGTCGTGGGCGTTTCCCAAGTTCCCGCCCACGCGTTACAAATCGTGGGCTGGATCACTTTGTGGCAGTTACCATACGTAACACCAACCGTGACTGCACGATTGGCCACATCATGGGCAACAGAAGGACAATCGTTTGCGTCCGGATCAGGTGCGGTTACTGGCGTGGGAATCGAAACGGCATGCCAGGGTCAAAGCACTCGAGTGCTGCTCCGGCATGATGTGATCCCGGGTGGGACCACCTGTTGACTAGGTCATTTAGGGCGTAAGTCTCGAGGTCATCATCTCAGATTCAACTACAGGTTGTTACCCGGGCAATGTTGATTTCTCCGAGAAGCGACATGTTAGTTTCATTGATGTCGGTTAGACCATGTCGGCAATGGGTGTCCCGGTGTCGGGAGCAGGGAGATCTGGTCTTAGGCTTATAATTTATCTCTTTCTTAGAACCTAGTGTCGCACTCTACCCGAGGTCGCAGTGCAACACAAGCTTCGGGGACTAGTGTCGGGGGGCTGCCCCTGGGGTATGGCTAAACCCGGGACAGATCAGCATTACAGCTATAGGGAATGACCTTTGGAGAGTGCAAAGAGCTGCCCCTTGGTACTCTGAAGGGTCAACTTGACCTCTGGCTGTGGCTAGAGCCAGAATGTCTATTGGAAGCGTCAAGGGCCATATGGGGTAGACTACAAATAGACCCCAGACCCCGAGGGAAACATAAGCATCAGCAGAGGGTGCCTCAGAACCAGCTTCTCGAAGATGTCTTTGGCGAGAGCCCAAGACATCTTCGAGAGGCTAGGCCTAGAGATACTCCTCTTGTGTGGCAACCAAGATACTATGTGGAATCCGGTCCGAGTAAGGAGTCATCCGGCATGGACCTAAGTCGGGTAAGGCCGACATGATCCCGGGTAGAGGAGAACCTGAGTAGTCAGGCCAGATATCCCGACTTAGTGTAACCAGCTTCCTGGTGTCGGAAGTACCTTTATATCTTTGTTATGCAGGAATGGCGGATAGGGCTTCCGGCATGTGAAACCGACATCCTACATGTCGGGCAAGGGTCAATGGGTAGGACCTGACTTCCCACCTAACACGGAGGAGTGGTCACATCGCTCCTGACACGGAAGCTTGGTCATGTCTCGCCTGACACGGGAGCGTGTTAGCCGGTACGACGTCGCCGCGACAAGACCAGACATGCCTAGGCCGGCAACCCAGAAAATGATAGGAGGCATGGGCGAAGACATGTCTTGTCTCTGACAAGGGAAAATGATGATCCAGGAGGACGCCTGCGGTACCTACCGACTTGATGACCTCGGGCTATGTCGGATAGCTCTGCGTCGAGGTCGCACTAGCTGGTGTCGACATTACCGTTGGCCAGCTCAGATCTGACTGATGGGACCCGGGCAGATTAGGGTTTCCGGACATCCCGGCCGGAAATCCATTAAAGGCGCCATAACTCCTTCAGAGCGACCACGACCAACTTGAGGGCCAAAACTATAGTTGCATTCACTGCTAGAGCATTTACTTCTCCCTCTCTCTAGTTCATCCTAGTTCATACCGAAACAGCTCAAGGAGCCCCTTGTAGATCTTGTGACATCCTTATATTGAGAGGCAAGGCAGGAGTAGGGGTCTTACATCCACACGAGGGCCCCGAACCTGGGTACATTGTGTGTGCTTGTTTGGTTTTATGTATTTGCTTACGGTTTGAAGATGTTCTTGAGTGTTCTTGAGGGTTCTTGAGGATTCTCACTCTCCTTGCTCCGAACTTAGCCGTTTTCTTGTTTGTCTTGAGTTCTATCTCGTGCGAGCCTCTCAGCTCGCTAGACCTCCCCAGATCCACCAGCGTCCATCGGCCCACACTTTAGCCATCATATGGCATCTGCTGTGATACCACCATGACAAGTCCCATAATATGCATAAAATGATATAAAAGTGTTTATAAAACATTTAGAAATTTGTATAATATAAGCATGGAACATAATAAATTATAGATACATTGGATACATATCATTGTGTGACCTCTTTGACAGGCGACTGCTGTTCTATAATCCTCGAGCCAAGCCGGAGGTTCTTGGGTGTCGTCGTGATTGGCAGTTTCTGACGTTTGTTTGAATTTCTTTGGCATGCGAGTATCTCATACCACAATCGTGAAACACATTGCCCCGCAGTGTTCGACATCTGACTCTATGTATAAGTTGTTGTGATTGGAACCTGGTGTGCGGCTGTGATGCCTTCGTTGATGCCTGCGCTTGTTCATCGTTTGCTGAGTGATGATGTCACGTGCGTCGACACCTTCCTCGACATAGTCGTGCTGAAAACCTGATGCGTGCCTTTGCTGATGGTGTTCCTCTCTTTCTCGCCAGCATGTTCTCTCTTGCGACGGCGTCGAGTGGCCCGCTCTACCTCTGTTTCGTCCCTGTCGCGTTCTTTGCGATGATGTTGCCTGGATCTGTTTCTTTCGGGCTCGTCTCTGTCCTGATCAGCGCGGTGATGGCGGCTGGATCTGCTTCCTTCTTGTTCTTCTTGATCATGACCCTCACGGCGTCGAGTGCCGTGATGCGCGTTCTCTTTTTGAGGGGTAGGTATCTCGTTCGACATGTTGCTGTTTTTTCGGGTACTGATGTTCGACGTGTTTTGTGTCAGGCTGATCCCGAGGCGACTCGGTGGACTAGTTGTTGGTACTAACGACGTTCCCACGTGCCCCAGGGCGTCGATCTGTGCATGATATAGACCATGACGTGGATCATCCACGGGGGGCAGCGTGGAGCGGAGGTAAGTCGCGACTGAAGGGACTACCGCTACGGTCGTTTGCGGCACAGGGATGTTGTCTTCCCCTATTGTCATGAACCTCTGGCGAATATTTGCTGGCTCTATGTTGGCTCGGCGTAGGCGCGACCGAGTTCTTACTTGAAGGGGATCACATGCAGAAAATAAAATTTTCCTAGCAACGATATCCTTAAACTAGACAAAATCTATACTATGCAAATATTGTAATACGACAGAGATCGGAATACATACCCTTGTAGACCGAATAGCGAGATTACGCTCCCGCACAAGCGTTGACAACGAAGACTGCGTAGCCGACCTCTAGGTCGCGAAGAACTCGGCGTGAAGATGACCTTGAGGTCGGGTGGAGGTTGTATGCCTCCGAGCACCGATAGCGTAGCACCTCGCAGGGCGTTACACACATACGATGGAGACGACGACCTCCGATGCTTCAGCCCAGGACGAGCAGCGGAAAACTTGAACCGGAACACCAGCAGCGCGGCAGCGGGCTATGGTGGAGAGATCCCCTCATCCTCCTCGGCGCAACTCCGACAAAGGGAATCACGAAATCGAGGAGAAACAAGAAAATTAATTGGTGAATTAAAACGCCAGGGGTGCCCTTCTTTATATAGGCTCCCGGGGGAGCCAACCTTGCCAGCCAGGCAATGTGGGACTATTCCCATTGCCTGGTGCGGCTATGGCAATGCGCTGGCCCTAGCTGGGCCCTATTTGGCCCACCTAGGCCGGCCCTATTTGGCCCACCTAGGCCGGCCAAATGCCCCACCCCCCCCCACCGAATTCCCTTAGGGTTCCCCCCCCATGGGCCTTCTTTCCACCAGAAGGCCCATTTAGGGAAATCAGACTAAATAAATTCGAAAATAAATATATAAAATCATATTTAACACATTAATTACACTAATTAATATCAAACATATTATGTATAACTTATTCTAGCTCCGAAAACTATTTCGTCGCTGCCCGATCTCCATCGGACCATTCCCGGGACGTTCCCTGTGATCTCTTTCCTTTCCGGTTGTCTTGTCGAAACCCCTTAAGTGTGTTACCCTAGCGGTTCGATATAATACCAGACATGATCGAGACCCTCTCCGATCAATGATTAACTCGTAGGCCTGGACCCCATTAGTTAACCCCTATGATATAACAAATGTCTTTTATCTATCAAACCTGGATGTCGAGTCTTAAACCTTTTGCCATAGCAATACCTAGCGTGTCCGAGCATCGTTCATAGATATATCCATACCTAACATGATCTCATTACTGACAACACTATCTTCTACTCGTCTATGATATTATGTCAGCTGTTGACCTAGTCACATGTTTGCAAACTAATTTGACATAATCTCACCGAGTGGGCCCTAGAGTATCTATCCGGCAATACGGACTGACAAATGCCGCTCTTGACCCCTCGTCTCAACTACTCCCTTCCGATACCCAAAAGTATCACCTATCAGTGTCACACTATATAAGATTTGACGTTTGGTGCGATTACAGTATCTTCCAGGAATAAAAATAAGAGTTGATCTCACGATCGAAGGCGCAATGACTGTGTCCTACAAATTATGGGTTAGTCCATCACATCGTTCCACCAAACGATATGACTCCATTGCCAACAGACACCATGTATCATGATCGGGAAACCTCGGTCATCAATCGCGCAATGAAACTAGTCTTAGTAGAGGCTACTAGCGACCTGGTTGTTTATCTACCACCCGTGTATTAATGTTTCCGCTTAATACAGTTATACCATGGTATAAAACATATAATAAACAATTAGAATATAACCAATAAACTATGTTTATTAAGAGCCTCTAGGGCATATTCCCTTCAGTCTCCCAGTTACACTAGAGTAACACTTAATCTAGTTTACAACTTGGTAAAAGCTCAACACCCATAGCATCTTGGTGCCTGCTCGTCTCGTCGAAGAGGAATACAGTCAACAAATTTCACACGTTGAGACCTATATGTGCTTTGCAACACTTCTATGTCACCTGGTTTGACATCATCCCGTATCTTACGAGGACGGTGAAATATATTCTAGTGGATGGAGTCAGAAAGTCCAATCACACTTGCTACTTCTGAAGTTGCCATATATTTCTATACCTACATAGATTATGAAACAGTGCATTCATATGCGACTTCGCAAGCTAACCATGTCTTTCTTAAAAACAAAGGACATCTCCTATATGAGCTTTCTAGTCGTACGGGCAGTGTCACAACTTGCATCATCGTAACCGTTTTACAGCAAGTTGTATTTCCACACTTTACCCTTTACAAGAAAACATATCTTCAGTTCTCATAGACACTGAAAAATATACTTAACGTTTGTCCATTGATCCACACAAGGATCACTCTAGAACTCGTTCTCTAACCAAGAACTTGGGTCACACCAAGTCGAGCTTTCAGTCTGATATAATCTATGTCTGATACATAGAGAATGTCGAACATCATTTTCTATCACTGAAAATGCCAAGATAAACTTAATATTTTTCCTAGTCATACAAGCGAGAACCTCTTTCTTCGCTTGTTCTATTCTGAAACACTTCAGAATCTTTACTTAGGAAATGTCCTGACCTAATGTTATTAAGCCCCTTACGATCTATACAATTATAGATTTGATTACTAATACTCCTAACTTCATTCATAGAAAATTTAATCACTTAAATAATCCTTTACACTCTACTAGAGAATATGTGTCATTCAATATGTAGTTACATACAAAATCACAAATGACACCTAGCTCCCACTCAAATATGCCTTCCGCATATAAGATCAAGGAAAGCTACTTTGCTCCCACTCACTTCTTTGCCAATGCAAGTTTCTTCAACTATTTTGAAAAACTCTAAAATCCTTTGATCACATCTTCAAAGTGAAGATTCCAGCTCCAATATGCTTGCTTCAGGCCATGAATTGACAACTGAAGTTTGCATACATGTATAGACCCCTCAGGATCACCAAACAATTATTGTACTGATTACAACTCTTTTTTAATGACAATATTAAGAAACATGGTTTCCTTATCCTTCTATGAATTTCTCATTCGAAATTATAGTAATTGCTAAACGACCTAGAATAGATTTAGGCTTCGCCACTTGAGACAAAATCTCGTTGTGGTCAACTTTTGAATCTGTCGGAACTGTTTTACGACAAATCGATCCTTATCAGTATCTACTCTCTCATAAAATTTCATATTCTGTTAACATCCTGGATGCCATCAAGAAGATCTCCCAAGTCATTACCTGGTAATCGTACATGGATTTTATCTCGGATCATATATTACTCATAGCCATTTCTCGGACTTAGGTCTACCATCTCTTCTTCGTAGTTCGTAGGTCTGTCATATTCCATTAACATGACCTTCATAACAAGATTGTCGTAACACATGGTGTGGAACACAACCTCGTACGCCCAAGTTCTTAGTATGAGCTCAAAGCATCATGATCTTGTATCATTGTCGGATTATGACTCCCAACAATCGGGGGTAGTCACTTCCTGAAGAGTAGTTCGTGAAGGGGGTTGAACGCGGAGGTCAAGACCTTTGAGGGACACCGCGACGTTGCTCGCCGGACCCAAAGACGACACGCTCACGACAGAGATAGACACTGGCCTTTACCCAGGTTCACGGCCCTCGTGAGGAGGTAAGACCGCTACTCCTGCTTGTCTGTATTAGATGGTGGAGGTTATAGTACCATGGAGCTTGCCGGAGGCCCCCCTTGAGGGAGTTCTTGCCTGGGGAGGGAAGCGATGGTCTTCTTCCTCCTCCAGCCAGAGGCTATCCTAACAAGTGTTGCTAGGGTTTACAAGGGTTGTAGCACGCAAAGAGTCCACCTTTGCTACGACGGATGTCTTGTCCCTTTTATAGGCCCCTTTGGCGCTCTCCTTTGGCTTGGTCTTCAAGGTGGCTCCCACACGGCAGAGGCATGGTGGATTTGGATTCCACCGCGGTCCGTTTGTCCATGGACGCGGTGCATTGTTGATAAAGGTGGGCGCGGTGGCCTACAGGCAGCCGATCGCGCTGTACTACCCGCAGAGAGGGCAGTCTCTGAGGTGGAGCCCGCGATGACGTTCTCTGTTGGAGGGTTGCGCCGTCCACCTGCTTTATCGCCAAAGTAGAAGGTCCTGGCAGTTGCGCAGCAGGCGAAGCCGCTTTATTGACCCCTTTATCACCAAAATGGCAACGGGGGTGCTTGCGTCACCACGTGGGCGTGGCACGGGCCATGTGCGTCTTGCCGTACTTCCTTGGCCGCGACGTTTCCCTTCAGGCCCGAGGAGGCCTGAGGGGGGTTCCTGTTGGATTCTCTCGAGGCGCGCTGGCGCCTCGGGAGGGTCCATTAAAGCGAGGGATCCCCTGAGGCCCTGGTTTCCTCTTCAGGCCCTCGAGGGGAATTGCCTTTCAGGGATCCCGCCAGGCGGTGATGCCTGGTCCTTAGTCGTTTCGTCTGACTGGCCAGTGTGCGAGTCCTGAGGGGAATGGGCTCTCCATACCCCAGTTCCTACTGGGCCGACGGTAGCCCCCGGGCCCAGGGCACGGTTGAGCCCATGGGCTCAAGCGAAGTGTCGTGGGCCCTTAGTGTCCAGCCGGCCCGAGCCACGCGGCACTTGGACGAATAACGGCCTCGCACGATCCGGGGTACGAGTCGTGGGGGGTCCCACCACGTCCCGGTAACTGCTCCTCGAGGTGACATAAAGCCCGAGCGAGGCAGCAGGGAGACGTTACCGTTTCCAATTCTTCTCGCAGAAGTTTCCGCTTCCCAGAGCTCTCCGCCTCGGCTCTCTCCTTCGATTCTCCCTTCTCCGTCTCCTTCAAACTTCCGCACCCTCGATGATGAGCCCACTCAAGAGCAAGGGCAAGGCCGCCGCGTGGTCTTCCTCCAAAGCGGAGGCCCCTGAGACCGTTGTGGGCGCGGCGCTGCTGCGCGTGCGCGTCAACGAGAAGGCGCTCGCCAAGGTCTGGTACCTGGTGGCGGACCGGACGAACGAGCATGGCGCCACCGCCCTGAAGCCCGCGGCGCACGGGAAGCGCCCGCGCGGGTTCTTCCCGATCTTCCAGCATTGCCTTGCTGCGGGACTGGTGCCGCCCTTCTCGCTGTTCCCTGAGGCGGTGCTGGCGTTCTACCAGGTGCAGCAGCTGCACCTGCACCCCAACTCCGTCCTCATCCTCGCCGTCTTCGCCTACCTCTGTGAGGCGTACCTGGGCCTGGAGCCCACAGTGGGGCTGTTCCGGTGCTTTTACGCGCTCCGAAACACGGCGAAGAATGAGCGCTCTGGGTGCGTGTCGTTCCGCATCGTCGACGGCGTGGGGAGCATCTATATCCCCATGTCTTGGAGCGAGGGCAAGGCCATCACATCAGTGACGGAGAAGGTAGATAACTTCCGTCAGAAGTGGTTTTTTGTTGGGGTGGAGCGTCCCTACGCCTTCCTCGAGGTCCCCGACGAGCCCCCGGTGAAGAATTCCCATTGGGGCAAGGCCACCTTCGACGGCGCCAGGAACGTGAGCTTGATGGGGCGCCTGACCTTCCTCCGCGAGGAGGGCCTCACGGGGCAGATGATTGTGGCGGACTTCGTGACGGGCCGCATCGCGCCCCCCAGGCACACTCGGTCCCCATGTGGATGTACTCGGGGCAAAGCGACAAGATGCGGCTCCACGACAAGGACAACGACAAGGAAACCATCGACAACGTCCTCTCCGCGCTCTTCGTTAATCCATCGGTGCTTGCCGTGGATGAGCTCCCCGCGGCGCTCCGGCCCCTTCACCAATACAACATGACGGAGCGCATGGACCTCCTGGAGGGGATGCCTCCGTTCACCCCGACAAGCCAGGCGGACTTCGAGGTGCCGACGCCAGCCACGCGGGGAGCGGAGGGGGCCGATTCTCCCTCGGCCTCAGGAGCTGGCCTAGGTGAGGAGGAGGACGCGGCAGGAGAGGTTTCCTCCTCGAGGGACGGGCCATTTACTGACGAGATTTGTGATATCTCGTCAGGCGATGAAGACGCCTTCGTGGTGGCGCCCTCGCGTCTCGTGGAGGAGGAGGCTGAGGAAGAGGAGGCCTCTCCAGGAGGGCGCGGGCCCCGCACCAAAGCCGTCGTGGACCGCTCGGGGGCGAGACCGTCTGACGTTCCTTCCAAAAGGAAGGCTGAGATGCCCCCCGCGAGGCCTGGACCCAAGACCTTCCCCTCATGGCGCTCGCCAGGCTTGACGTGGGTCGATGCTGGCGTCGCCTCTTCAGGGTAAGTGTTCGTGACTCCTGTTCACTTGCGTTTTGCTTTCTCTCTTTTTTACTTCGCCCTTCACTGAGGATCTTTTCTTGGGGTTTTGCTAGTGATCTAGTGCCTGCGAAGCGCCGCCGGCTTTGCAAGGCGGCTGATGTGAAGAGCGCCACGGCAGGGGCTGTGGCTGAAGAGGCCGCGAGGCCCGTGGAGACGGCCTCCACGGGCCCCCTTGAGGGGGCGCCTCAAGTGGAGGCGGCTGCGCCTCAGATGGGGGCGACAGAGCCTCAGGCAGAGGAGGGCGCGGCACGCCCAGAGGCACCTGCACCGCCCGCCGAGCCTCTTGTGGTGGAAGGCTCGGAGGAGACGACTTCCACGCCGTCTCGCGCTCCTACTCCTCCTCGCGCGGCTACGCCTCCGCGCGAGCCCACTCCACCGCGCGAACCAACACAGCCGCGCGTGTTGACGCCTCCGCGCGCGCCTACCCTGCCGCATGCGGCTAGTACTCCCGTGCAGCCTGCGAGGGAAGCGTGCGAGGCAGCAGCAGGCACTGGCAGACCTGCTGGGGGAGATGCTTCCTCGCCTCCTCGTCAAGCTGCAACCGAGGAACGCCCTGCAGCTGCAGGGCCGGAAGAGGATGCCGGCGCGAGCACAAGCGAAGCCCAGGCTAGCCCCCAAGCTTTCCCCGAGGCCGGGCCCACGAGACTTGACGCCGGGGCCGGGCCCTCCTCGAGCCAGTAGCTGGTCCTCCGCGGCTGGGACTGGAGCGCGGGGCGCCGCGAGGTTGCCTTCGGCCTCGTGAGGGAATCCTTGGAGGGCTTGGCGGCGCGCCTCACCCTCGGGGACATATGGCTCGCTCGGCAGCAGGAGGAGCTGGCGAGGTTGTGGGCGTCCTTCCAAGCGGCGGTCGAGGCGCACCGGCTGGAGGATGCGGCGCTGCAGGCCGCCCGCGAGGAGGCCACCCGCTTCGCCAAGGAGATTCGCGAGCGGGCCATCCGCGACGCTGCAGAGCTCCTCGAGCACCTCCAAGCGGAACGCGACACTGCCGCGGAGCTCCTGCGTGGGGCCAGGGCGGAGCGCGAGGCGATGGAGGGCTCGCTGGTGCAGAAACGCCGCGAGCTGGGCCAGCTGGAGACCCAGCTGCTCTCCGCCCACCAGGCCGCATAGGCCGCTCTGGAGGAGGACCGCAAGGTCTTTGCCGAGCGTGAGCGGCAGCAGGCCCTCAAGGAGAAGTAGCTGCAACAGCGTGAGGAGCAGCGCCTTCAGGCGGAGAAGGACCTGGTCGCCCAACGCGAGGCCCTTGAGGAGCGCGAAGGAGACCTGGCCCAGGCGACCTTGAAGTATGACGAAAACGTCGTTGCCCAGAAGCTAGCTTATGAGCGCTTCGAGCGGCGTTTCGCCGAGAAGAAGAAAGAGGCCGAGGACGCCCTCGCGGAGCTGGAGAAGCAGTTCCACAAGTCCACCTCTCAGAAGTATCGCGACCTGGCCCAGAAGCAGGAGGACCGCTTCAAGGCCAAGCGCGCCGCGGATGCTCAGCGGATCGCCGAGCTCGAGAAGGCCAACTCCAAGCTGGAGGCCCGCCTCAAGCGCGCCAAGGACGGTCGTCGCCGAGCGGAGGCCCACACCGAGGCGTTTCAAAACCTCAATTCTTTGGCCAAAGACGTGGAGGAGCAGGTGGCCCCTGCGATGGAGCGGGCAGCGGAGGCGTCGGACTCAGCTCAGGCGGCTCGCACGCTCACGAAGCAGCGTGAGCGCATGTTCGAGGCGCTTGTCGCTCGTGGCAACGAGCTTGCCGCACAGCTTGGCACGGACGCGCCGCATACTGACGTCTGAGGCCGTGGCGACGCTGCCATGTACCTGGTCTACTTCGACAAGCTCTTCGAGGCGCTCGAGGGTCCCGTCGCCGAGCTTCGCGAGATGATTGAGGACGAGAGCCGACAGCTTCTGGGGGTGGTGGTTGATTGCATCTTCACCAACCTCAAGCTCCTCACGTCAGGCTTCGACCTCTCCTCCGTGACAGAAGCTGCTCAGGGCGAGGACACGCAGCGGGTCTCCGGTTCCCTCCGCGAGCAAGTTGACGCCTTCTGCAACCGCTTCGGCGTGCGGAGGCTGCGGCTAAGGACAGCAAGGAGGAGGTCTGCTCTGCCGAGGCTGAAGAGGGTGCCGCAGAGGAGGTCCAAGGCGGCGCTGCTTCCCCCTGAGCCTCTTCTTATTGCGCCTGCGAGCGCTTGTATCTGAAACAATCGTGTGTTTAGATATCTTAAGACCTTTTGGCCTGTAATATACTCTTTATTGCTGTTTGCTTTTAGCTTGTTTGCCCCTCGAGAGGTCTCTTTGGACTCATCTTCATGTCTATTTGTTCTCTGCGTCGGTAGGACCCATCCCTTCGTGCCATGACTCCGCCGCTTCGGTATGCAGGAGCAATGACTCCACAAGGCCGGGGGGAGTTTAGGCCTAGGAGAGGTAAGAGCCCTGAGTCGCGATGCTCAAGTGCCCCCCTTAGACGTACGAGTAGTACATGAAGTGTAAGGGAAAGCGAAGTCGCTTGAGGGGCCGACGTGCGCTAGAGGGGGAGAGAACGCTCTTAAGGTGTGGGTGCGAGACTTAGCTTCTCGAGGTTTTCGCCCTCGTAGGGGCTTTTCGCCTAGCGAGGTTTCCCACTTGAGGGGTCGCTCCCGGATGGCTCTTCAGGCTCGTGGGGGGATTTTTCCCTGCAGATGTTAGAGGGGCGAACCCAAACGCTGGAACACAGTTCAAGGGACTTGTGCACGCTTATAGTTCCCCTCAGGTGTTCCTTGCGAGGAGAGTAAGTACCAAGGTCCTCTGTAGAGATGGCGTGTTTGTGGGATCTTGCCCTCCAGCCAGAGCTCGGACTCTTGGATTTTGCAGTGCTGCAGGTGTGTCATTTGAGGCACTAGCTACTCAGCCCCCGCTCGCGAGGTACGCATGTGGAGAGATATATGCGCACACTCCAACAGAGTAATGCGAAAATAAAACTCACCAAATACATTAAAAAGCGGCGCCGAGGCGCTAAGTTCACTTGGGAACGAAATTGAGTCATTATGCTTGGGGTTGCCAAGTTGATGTTTTGACCATGTCGAGGCATGGGGACCACCCACTAGTAGCACAGACTCTCAACGGCCTGAGGTGGCTCGTTAAATGGAGAGCTCGGAGGGTTTCACCTCGAGAGAAGCCTTTGGATCTTGGAGGTTTAAGCCGTGAGCTCTCAACCTCTAGAGACAAAGATGCTTGGAGGTTGAGCCGTAGGCTGCCTCTTCTGCTAGAAGTCTCGACGTGACAATGATCACGGGCGTGACAATGATCACGACTGCGTTTGTTCCCTTAGGAGACAAACAATTCTTGGGAGGTTTAAGCCGTGAGCTTTTAACCTCTAGAGACAAAAATGCTTGGAGGTTGAGCCGTAGGCTGCCTCTTCCGCTAGAAGTCTCGACGTGACAATGATCACGGTTGCGTTTGTTCCCTTAGGAGACAAAAAATTCTTGGGAGGTTTAAGTCGTGAGCTTTTAACCTCTAGAGACAAAAATGCTTGGAGGTTGAGCCGTAAGCTGCCTCTTCCGCTTTATGTCTTGACGTGACAATGATCACGGGCGTAACGATGATCACGTTTTGAGTTTGTTCCTTGTGGATACAAAGAGTTGTGAGGTTTAATCCTTGAGATTTAACCTTGATAGACAAAAAGTGCTTTGAGGTTGAGCCGTAGGCTGCCTCTTTCGCTAAATGACTTGACGTGACAATGATCACGAGTAGAACTTGCGTAGGTGCATGATGTTCCATGGATTCTTGACAGGGACGCCGTCTTGAGTCTCGAGGCGAGCCACGCCAGGCCTGGCGATGTGGGTGACCCTGTAGGGGCCTTCCCACATCGGGGACAGCTTGTGGAGGCCTTCCCTGGAGAGGATTCGCCTGAAGACGAGATCGCCTGCCTCCAGGGTGCGCGAGCGCACGTTGCGGCTGTGGTAGCGTCTCAGGTCCTGCTGGTATTTGGCCGCCCGGAGGGCGGCGCAGCGTCGTAGCCCTTCAAGGAGCAGCATGTCATCATTGTGGAGGTCCTCTTGCTGGTCCTCGTTGAAGGCAAGGACCCGTGGGGATCCATGCTTTATCTCTGTGGGGAGGACTGCTTCGGCTCCATAGATGAGGGCGAACGGTGTTTCCCCGGTGGGCTTGGGTGGCGTGGTACGGATGGACCAGAGCACCGAGGGGAGCTCGTTCATCCAGCCCTTGCTGTGGCCCTTGAGGACATCGAAGGTCCTGGTCTTTAGGCCTTGGAGGACCTCTGCGTTTGCGCGCTCAGCCTGTCCGTTGCTTTGCGGATGGGCGACTGAGGCGAAGCAGAGCTTGATGCCCATTTTTTCACAGTAGGCTCTGAATATTCCACTGGTAAATTGTGAGCCATTGTCGGTGATGATGCGGTTAGGCACTCCGAAGCGGCAGACCAGGCCTCTGATGAATTTCACCGCCGCGCCTGCTGTGATTGTTCGGTCGCCTCCACCTCATGCCACTTTGGGAACTTGTCAATGGCCACGAAAAGGTAGCGATATCCACCTTGCGTCGTTGGGAAATGTCCCAGGATGTCAAGCCCCCAGACCGCAAACGGCCACGAGAGCGGAATGGTCTGTAGTCCCAGCGCTGGTTGGTGGATTTGCTTGGCGTGGAATTGGCAGGCTTCACACGCTTGAATGATGTCCATTGCATCTTGAAGTGCTTGAGGCCAGTAGAAGCCGCTCCTGTAGACTTTGCCTGCGAGGGTGCGGGCGCACGAATGGTGGCCGCATTCCCCGCTGTGGATGTCCTTGATCAGCAGTTTGCCTTCTTCAGGAGGGACGCATTTGAGCGCGATGCCGTTTGGGCGCTTGCGATAGAGAATCCCTTAGAGGATTTGGTACGATTTTGCTTGGCAAGCAATTCGCTCCGCTTCAACGTCTTCCTCGGGAAGGACCCCTTTGTGGAGGTAATCTTTGATCTCGTCGATCCATCCTGTTTCTTGGTGCACCGCTGTGAGCAACAGACGCTCCCCTGTAGGGGGCCCGCAGCCTGGAGCCCCGCTTGCAGGGGGTGGCTGGAGCGCTTCGTCTGTGCTTGCGGGCAGGGCCTCTTGGGGCTGCTTTATGGATGCCTTGACGAGCCTTTCTTCAAAGACACCTGGCGGCTGAGCTTGCATCTTTGATGCGCGCTTGGCGATGTCATCAGCCTCTTGGTTTTCCTTTCTTGGGATGTGCATGAGCTCCATTCCCCTGAAGTGCTTCTCTAGCCTACGGACCTCTTCAAGGTATGCGGCCATGTGGTCGTCCTTAGGCTTGTAGCTTTTGTTAGAGAAGTTGACGAGCAACTGGGAGTCGCCCTTGATGAGTAGATGCTTGACGCCTAGGGCGATTGCGGCGCGTAGGCCGACAAGTAGGTTTTCATACTCGGCGATATTGTTGGATATCTTGTCGATTCCGAAGCACAGCTGGACTGTGTAATACAACTTGTCACCTTTAGGTGAGATCAGGACTACGCCTGCCCCGCCTTGGCGACAAGCGAAAGCTCCGTCAAACTTCATGGTCCAGTGGCTGGGCATTGCGGCTCAAGAGGGCTCTTGCTCTTCTCCCAAAGGCTCTTCGGGGGTTGGGTCAGTCCATTCGGCGACGAAGTCAGCCAGCGCTCTTCCTTTGTTTACCTTTGTGGTATCGAAGCGCAAATTGAATGGCTGTAGCTCTATGTTACATCCTGCGACATCTGTTGCGTTTGGGTTGCGCAGTATTTGCTCCAGGGGAAAAGAGGTGACCACTGTGATGGGGTGCCCCTGGAAGTAGTGTCGCAGCTTTCTTGAGGCGATGAGGAGTGTGAGGAGAAGCTTCTGCTACATTGTATACCTCTCGCGAGCATCACGCAGTACTGTGCTGACGAAGTAGACTGGATGCTCGACAATGGTAATTCCTGTAGCCTTGGCGTCTTTTGCCTGAGGTGGCTCATCTTGGCCCTCGAGGGGGTTTGCCTCGAGGGGGTTGGCCTGGGCCTCGAGGGGGTTGGCCTCGAGGGGGTTGGCCTTGGGGGGCTTGTCCTGGGCGGGATTTCCTTGCAGCGGTTGGCTTGGGGGGGGGGGGGCTCTCTTGGGGCTTTGGGCCTAGCGGTAAGTTTGTGAGGGCTGCCCTTTCGTCGAGCTCCTTATCAGGAGGCTTTTTCTTTGGAGTGGCTGCACTCTTCTTGTGGAGTACTGGCTCTTCTCTTTCCACCACAAGGACAACACTTGCTGTTTGCGGAGTAGCTGATAAGTACAGCTTCAGGTGCTCGCCAAGCCTTGGGGCGACCATTACTGGTGGGCTGGCCAGATACTTCTTCAAGTCATCAAAAGCTTTTTCAGCTTCAGGGGTCCACTTGAAAGTGCCCGTTCTTTTCATGATCTTGAAGAACGGCAGGGCTCTTTCACCGAACTTGGAGATGAATCGACCCAAGCTGGCCATGCAGCCTGCTAGGCGTTGCATGTCCTTGAGCCTGCGTGGAGGTTGCATGTCTTCTATGGCCTTGATTTTGTCTGGGTTTGCCTCTATGCCTCGATGAGACACGAGGAACCCAAGCAATTTTCCAGAAGGTACTCCAAAGACGCACTTGGCGGGGTTGAGCTTGATGTTCACCTTGCGCAGGCTGGCAAAAGTTTCTTCAAGATCTCCGAGGAGAGTATTTCCTTCTCGTGATTTCACGACGATGTCATTGACATATGCCTCGGCGTTCCGCGCCATTTGCCCGCCAAGGGCTATCCTCATCAACCTCTGGAAAGTGGCTCCGGCATTTTTTAGGCCAAAAGGCATGCAGACGTAGCAATACACACCGCACGGGGTGAGGAAAGTCGTCTTCTCCTCGTCTTCCTTAGCCATCTTTATCTGGTGATAACCAGAGAAGGCATCGAGGAAACAGAGGAGGTCGCAGCCTGCCGAGGAGTCCACAATCTGGTCAATTCTGGGCATGGGATAAGGGTCTTTGGGGCAGGCCTTGTTTACATCAGTGTAGTCGATGCAGAGACGGCCTCCTCCGGCGGGCTTTGGGACTACCACGCCGTTGGAGATTCAAGTGGGGTGCGCGACTTCGCGAACGACTTTTGCCGCTTTGAGCATCTCGACCTCCTTGACGATGAATGCTTGCTTCTCGGGGGCTTGCTTTCTTGCTTTTTGCTTGACGGGGCGCGCGTTTGGGCACACGGCCAAGTGGTGCTCGATCACCTCCCTCAGTACACCAAACATATCTGACGGTGTCCCCGCGAACATGTAAGAGTTTGCCTGGAGGAAAGCGACGAGCGCGCTTTCCTATTTGGGAGGCAGTGCGGCGCCAGTGGTGACGCTAGCCCCCGAGCCTTCAGCCCCCGAGCTGATGGGGCTCAGAGAGATCTTCTTTGTAGCAGCTGCCTCCTAGGAGAACAACTGCTTCTTCTTGGGTCTCTCGAGGGGCTCTAGGTCCTCGTCTGCGGGGAATGCCATGGCGGCGGTCTTGTAGGCCGTCTCAACGGCGCGCGTAGCACCCAGGACATGCCCACGGATGGTGATCGTGCCAGCGCTGCCGGGGATCTTGACCATGTCGTAGGCATGGTGCGTGACGGCCATGAACTTTGCGAGCGTGGGGTATCCGAGGATAGCATTGTACGGCAGGCCGATGTGTGCGACATCAAAATCGATGTGCTCGGTGCGGTAATTTACCTTGCTCCCGAAGGTGACGGGAAGCCTGACCTGGCCTAGAGGCTCGATCGAGCCGCTGGTGACCCCCGTGAAGGGCCTCGAGGGCATGAGCCGCTCGTAGGGCACTTGAAGCGCTTCGAACGTATCTATGGAGATAACGTTACGGCCTGCTCTGCCGTCGATGAGAGTCTTGGAGACAGCCACATTGTCGATGGTGGGGCTGCAGACCAGCGGGAGGGTTCCAACAGTCTTGGTGGACTTGGGGTGGTCCTGAGCGTCGAAGGCGATGGTGTACTGCGACCACTTGAGGGGCCTGGAGGTTTCCGTGCCTGGGAGGGCGGCGTTGAGCTCGCGGGCGAACTGCTTGAACTGGTTGTTCGACTTCGGCGCCTGCGCCCGCCTGAGGATGCAGGCAATGGCGCCTCTCGGGGCTTGGTAGCCGCCATCTTCCTCGTCAGGGAGGTTGCCGTTCTTTTTTGCGGCGTTGGCCTGATTTCCAGATGGTTTCTGGTAGCCGCCCTTGCGTCCACTCCCGCGGTAGCCACGACCTCGGCCGCGACTGCCACTGCCCTCTGCTTGCTCGCGCTCCTTGCTCAACCTTTTAAGGTCAAAGCAGGACTCCATAGAGTGGCCGCGCCTGTTGTGGTAGATGCAGAAAGGGCGGTGGTCATCTCTTCTCTCTCCAGGCTCGGGGGAGTCCCTGCAGGTACCCTTCATGTCAGGCTCTGCCGCGAGAACCGCGGTGGCCTTGCGCTTGTGCTCCTCCTTCTTCTTTTGGCTCTTGGACCCCTCAGCGTGATCGTCCCCTCTCGAGGACATCTTGACGAAGAGAAGTCCCTCTTCAGCCTTGGCGTACTTGTCCGCCAGGTCGAACAACTTTACCACAGAGGTGAGCTTGTCGTGGATGCCCAGCTTCTCGAGCATCCTGCTGTTTGTGATGCCCTCGCGGAAGGCGGCGATGACTTGGGTGTCAGGGATGTTCAGGATCTTGTTGCGCACTTGGCTGAAGCGCTGGATGTACTTGCGGAGCGTGTCATCCTTCTTCTGCACTACAGCGCGCGGGTCGTTGTGGGTGAGGGCGCGCTTGTATGTCCCCTTGAAGTTGGAGACGAACTGCTTGCAGAGCTCCTCCCAGGAGTTCACGGAGTCCTCAAGGAGGTTCAGGAGCCACAACATCGCAGAATCGCGAAGCGCGTGGGAGAACCAATTGGCCATGACCTTGTCATCTCCACCCGCAGCTTGGATGGAGGTGGTGTAGAGCTGCAGGAACTCGATGGGGTTGCTGGAGCCGTCGTAGCCCATAGGGAGAGCCGGCCTGAACTTTGGGGTCCAGACCACGCGACGCAGAGAACGGGTGAACGCCATGCAGCCTGAGGCGTACGTGGCGACCCCATGCTGCTGCGCGCTGCGGTTCTGCTGACCCGCCTGGCCGATCTCCTCCACGAGCCTGTTCTGTCGGTTTCGCTGGAGCTCCATCCCCACGTGAGCGTCGGGCGCGGTGCGCTGCACGATCAAGCAATCTTGCCGCGAGGACGCGTGCGAAGCAGCCCTCTGCGCCGCAGTCGGTGCAGGTCCTGGAGGTGGCGGAGGCGCGTTTGTCGCGACTGTGCCCGCGATAGAGGGGTGCAGGTTGGACTGTGACGGAGCAGGGCGCGTCGTGCCGATGCCGACGAGGTGGTTGAGACGTTGGAGCCACTGCTCGTGGGCCTCAGCGGTGGGCTGGTAGCGAAGAAGCTCCTGCGCCATGAGCAGCGCGGGGTCTGTCCTCCCCGGGCCCGAGCCGCTCGGGTGCCGCGTCAGGTGCGACGACTGTGCGTCCTCCTGAGGCTCGGAGTCACGTTCCGGTGCCTCGACATGAGGGCCAGAAGGGACGCGCTCTTCGTGACGGGGTTGTCCCCGCCGTGCGCGGGTGTTCGCGGTGTGCGGCGGCGAGCGAGCTCCTTCAGGCGCGCGTCGGTTGACGCGAGCAGCGCGGGCGGCGCGTGTGTTCACCATGGCGCGGAGACGAACTCGAAGGTTGTTGATGCGCCTCAACCCCCTACCTGGCGCGCCAAATGTTGGGTTATGACTCCCAAGAATCGGGGGTAGTCACTTCCTGAAGAGTAGTTCGTAAAGGGGGTTGAACATGGAGGTCAAAACTTCGAGGGACACCGCGACGTTGCTCGCCAGACCCGAAGACGACACGCTCACGACAGAGATAGACACCGGCCTTTACCCAGGTTCACGGCCCTCGTGAGGAGGTAAGACCGCTACTCCTGCTTGTATGTATTAGATGGTGGAGGTAACAGTACAATGGACCTTGCCGGAGGCCCCCCTTGAGGGAGTTCTTGCCTGGGGAGGGAAGCGATGGTCTTCTTCCTCCTCCACCCAGAGGCTATCCTAACAAGTGTTGCTAGGGTTTACAAGGGTTGTAGCACGCAAAGAGTCGACCTTTGCTACGACGGATGTCTTGTCCCTTTTATAGGCCCCTCTGGCGCTCTCCTTTCGCTTGGCCTTCAAGGTGGCTCCCACACGGCAGAGGCATGGTGGAGTTGGAGTCCACCGTGGTCCGTTTGTCCATGGACGCGGTCCATTGTTGATAAAGGTGGGCGCGGTGGCCGATAGGCGACCGACCGCGCTGTACTGCCTGCAGAGAAGGCAGTCTCTGAGGTGGAGCCCACGATGACGTTCTCTATTGGAGGGTTGCGCCGTCCACCTGATTTATCGCCAGAGTAGAAGGTCCTGCCAGTTGCGCAGCAGGCGGAGCCGCTTTATTGACCCCTTTATCACCAAAACGGCAACGGGGGTGCTTGCGTCACCACGTGGGCGTGGCAGGGGCCATGCGCGTATTGTCGTACTTCCTTGGCCGCGACGTTTCCCTTCAGGCCTGAGGAGGCCTGAGGGGGGTTCCTGTTGGATTCTCTCGAGGCGCGCTGGCGCCTCGGGAGGGTCCCTTGAAGAGAGGGATCCCCTGAGGCCCTCGTTTCCTCTTCAGGCCCTCGAGGGGAATTGCCTCTCGGGGGTCCCGCCAGGCGGTGATGCCTGGTCCTGAGTCGTTTCGTCTGACTGGCCAGTGTGCGAGGCCTGAGGGGAATGGGCTCTCCATACCCCAGTTCCCACTGGGCCAACAATCATCAGCTTCTTTCAAGCTGTGGAGCATGACCCGAAAACACTTTCAGTTGCGCAACTCTGATGTTTGGAGAGAAAGTTCATCAACTTCGTCTTCCTCTACTTTCTGTCTCACTTATTCCCTTGGACAAGCACTAGTGGAAAAAGAACCAGCAGTACTGGTCGGGGAGGGGCATCAGTACCGGATTTGCAACCGGTACTGCCAAGCGGGACTATTGCCTCCCCAACATCAGTACCGAGCGGGTTGCAACCAGTACAAAAGGCCTTCACATGGGGTCGCAGACTGAGGTTTCGACTGGAGAACTTTAGTTTTTTCAAAAAAACTATTATTTTTTGAAACTTTTAGAAAAAAAATATTTTTTAGAATTTCGAAATTTCTCACTTAACTATCCACTAACCCACACTTAATCTCTAATCTAACTCTACACACTTAATCTATTTGAGAACTGTCAAATTTCCCGATTGGTCACCCATCTTGAAATTGCCATAACATAAGCACGCTTAACATTTAGGTTCCTTTCAAACTAGATACGAAGAGAGAACTGAGAACTTACTGATAGTTCTATCTTATCAATCATGTTAACCACTCGGTCATGATTAAACACTTATTCATTTCTTATATTATAAAATTTTACTTGATTAAACAATTATATTATATAATAATATTGAAATAAATAATGATAAAACAAATATTGCTTTATTTCAAAAATGATTATATAATAATAAATATTTAAATAATGAAATAATGTGATAAACACTTCAAAGAAAGAAATCTTTGTTAGGAAAAATCATTTTAAATTACACAACTAGTGGTTATATCACAGAAACATTGATAGTTCTATATGAAAAACATTACATCTTCTGATGAATTGTCATCCCGACCGTTTTGACTTTCTTTATGAAAAATTGAGAAAATGTGATAAACACTTCAAAAAAAGAATTATTAGAGATAAATTGTTTGTAACAATAACACTACTACAAAATATTAGAGATAAATTATATACAACAATAACACAACTCACATCCAACAATAACACTACTACAAAATATTAGTGATAAATTGTTTGCAACAATAACACTACTAGCTACAAAATATTAGAGATAAATTGTTTGCAACAATAACACTACTAGCTCACATCCCAACAACAACACTACTGCATATATACATGAGGAGACCCTCAGGGCACTACAAACACTAGCTAGTACATATCGTCATCCGAATAATCAGAATCAGAAGGCTCCTAGCGCACTGGTCGTGGTACGAGGTGACGCTGCCCGTAGTTGATGATTCTAATCTTACGGTACACCTCGCATGCAACATACGCATCTATTGCTGCATACTCAATGTTGCAACCGTCAAGTGGGAGATTGAAAGAGCATTTTCCCTCATGTGTGGTTTTGGTAATTGAATGACAATCTCTATGGACTAATGTTTACTTTGAGATATCATTATAGATCATGTCCATGGAGTTGTGGAGTTCATGTGTTGGACTCTTGAAGCTTATGTGTTGAGTGGAGCATATTGCAAGTATGTCTTGAAGGATTCAAGACATCATATTAGTGAAGAAATGTTGGAAGATACAAGGTTGATCAAGATGTTGATCAACACACAAAGCTACAAGATGAACCAAGAGCGATCATGTATCTCTTGGGATGGTAAACACTTGTCCGCATAGCTTTATGAACTAACCCATGATATGTGTGTGTGTGGTATCTTTATATGAGGTTAGGTATCTTCCCATGGGCTTGCATCAAATGAAGATTTCATATAGCTCATGGAGGATGACGTCATGTGGTGATCGTCATCAAGGTGAGATGTGCAAGACCAAGACCAAGAGAAGCTTCTTGAAGAAATCCTATGCTTGGTGCTTCAAATGGATACATGAAGATGAAGCTAAGCGAGACTCTCCCATTGTGAGCATGGGAGAGTATTTGGAGAAGTCTTCATCAAGCATGTGCTTGGACGCACAATTAAGAAAGATGATCCACTTGAAGAGATCAACATAGTCATCATCTAACTCAAGTGGAATGCTCAAGGCAAAGGTATGATCTTGATAGGGCTATAGGATAGAAAGGCGTACTATCAAGAGGGGCTCTCAAGTTAGTAACTTGATCGCATCGTTGTGGAGAGCTCATACCTTTGCATACTTGGCATATCATATTTCTTGGTTCTTATTTGGCTTTTATGGTGGTGAGGAGTTAGAGCTTGGTTCATCTCCATGTCAAGCTCTTGTTCATCGAAATCGGTTTTACTGTGGACAACTTGTTGCGTTTTCGGTGGCGGAAATATTGTCGGTTCTACCATGAGGAAAGTCCCACACCTTGCCATGTGTGGTGATTTTACTCTATTTATGGGAGGCAATATTTCCATTTGGGTGCTCATCGTTGCTATCTTTCCAACAAAATTTGTCTCACCTCATTTGGATTTCATTTGCAAAAGTAATAGAAATTTTCGTTTCGGTCTTTTGCTGATTCGGATTATTGGGGCCGGATATTTCATTCTACCGGAATTTCCGGTTCCCCAGCTGATCCAAGAAAACGGCTAAGGAAAGGAGAAAAAGGGTTCTGACTCTAGTCGGAAATTGTGTTCGGAAATTTCCGTCTACCGGAATTTCTGAGTGCCCCCAGAAAAGTCCTCCAGAAATGGCTAAGGAAAAGTTTGGTTTTGCTTCTGTCTCCAGCCGGATTTTCAGCTTGGAAATTTCATGGACTCGGAATTTCCGGTTGACCGGAATTTCCGAGTCTCACTTATACCGGAATTTCGTGTCGAAACAGACAACGGCTATATTTACTGGAGGGGTATAAATACCCCTCCCCTTCTTCTTCCCCAGCCAATCCAAGGCAGCACATTTTTCCCCTCTCTCCTACTCCATTGTTGACCTTGGAAATCTCACTTCCCTCTCAATCCCTCCATTGAATATTCCATATTCTTTAGGGAAAGTTGAGAGGAGATCTAGATCTACAATCCTACCAATCCATCTCTCATCTAAGTGAGGGGAACTTAGTGGATCTAGTTCTTGGAGTTCCTTTGTGGTTCTTCTTCTTTGTTCTTCCTCTCTTCTCCCCCCATAAGCATTAGTTGCTTTTGGTGGGATTTGGGAGTGAAGGATTTGACTCCTTTGTGGTTTCCTTTGTTCTTCCTCTCTTATTCCCCCATAAACATTTGTTGTTGTGTTGGAATTTGAGAGTGAAGTACTTGAGCACTTCGTGTGCTCTTGCCATTGCATTTGCAACGGTTTGAGCCCTCCACGAGGATTCGTGGTGGTGTTACTTGTGAGCTTGTTACTCTTGGGTCTTTGGACCCTAGACGCCTTTTGTGGCCGGCCTTTTGTGGCCAAGACCTTTTGTGGTCAAGACCTTTTGTGGTCACTTGAGAGCCCCCAATTAAGTTGTGGGTGTGTGCCTCAAGAGTTGTACGGGATTCGATCTCCGCCCCAAAGGAGATCAATAGTGGAAGGTGAACTCGCAACCTTTTGTGGTTGAGTTCATCAGGAGAAGAAGGCGAGCCTTTGTGGCGTTGCGGCTAACCTGTTGTGGTTGCGCACACCTCTCCAAACTAGACGTACACCCTTTGGGTGGAACTCGGGAATACATCCTCGTCTCTGCGTGCCTCGGTTATTTCTATACCCGAGCTCTTTACTTATGCACTTTACATTGTGATAGCCTTCGTGCTTGAAGTCATATATCTTGCTATCACCTTGTTACTTGTATTGCGTAGCATAAGTTTTTGGTGCACATAGGTGAGCCTAGTATTTATATCTAGGTTGTATGCTTGTTAAAGTAAACCTCTAGTTTTATTCCGCCTTTATCAAGCATACCGGAATTTCCGGGTCATTCTTGGACCGGATATTCCGGCTCCTCGGAAAAAGTTTTAAATCGCCTATTCACCCCCCCCCCCTCTAGGCGACGTCTATCCGTTCAATTGGTATCAGAGCCTGGTTATCTCATTATTAGGACTAACCGCCTAGAGATAAAGATGTCGTTTAGAGATCTAGTGCACAATCCCACTTATAGATTCGATGGCACAAATTATGATGTTTGGAAAATTCGCATGCTTAAGCTTTTTAGAGATATGGGTTCAAATTTAGAGAGTATTTTAGATATGGGTTTTTCTCCTCCAAAGGATTCACAAGAATTATCTTTAGAGGATGAGAAAAACTCTTATCTCGATACTCTAGCATCTAATGGTCTTATATGTGCTTTGAGCGATGTAGTCCTTGCGTCGATCATTCCTTTTCGGAGCGCTCATGAATTATGGACAAAACTTCAAGATATATATGAGGTGTCCAACATTTCCAAGGATGATTGTCCTCCTTCCACATCCGGTCGTGATGAGCTCACGACTTCTTCCACTTCACCGACATGTGGTTTGCCACAAGGTAATGATATGGTGAGTGGTGATAGAAATTGCATTTTTGATGGTGAATCTACTATTGTCTATACTTCACACTCATCTTATTGCAATCCTCTACCTTTGGACTTAAACACCTCTAGCACTCCAAATGTCATACATGCTAGTGTTGATAGTCCTTTCATATCATGTAGTAGTTGCTTAACTAAATCCCATGATGATATGCTTTCCTTGTCTTGTTGCCATGATAAAAATGTTTCTACTTCCTCTAGTACTTGTTTGTCTAACAATGTAGAGGAATCCCAACATTTGTTGGAACAAGACATGGATCTCAATGGTGCTTCAAGTGTCTCTTCATCGTCTTCATCCACTACTCACCTTTGCCTTGTGGCTAAGGAGTTTAAGGTATCTCCTACCGTGCACTCCAATATATCTCATGGTGATGATGATGATGATGTTGATGATGATACTAGTCTTGAAATCAAACAAGAAATTATTGCTTTTGATCATTTCATGACTAACTTGCAAGGAGTTGGCAAGAAACACTTTGGTTCTCTTATGAGCCGTTTAGGTGAGCTTGAGGATGTTCTTGAGCTAAAAGGTGAGATTGAGAGAGAAGATGCTTATGAAAAGGTATCTCTTCAATCATCTCTAGAAGATGAACAAGAAACTAATGCTCACCTTCAAGAGCAACTTGATCCTATCATGGAGTCTCATAACTCCAAAATTGCTAAACTCACTAAAGAACATGACCATGCTATTGCTAAATGTAATGTACTTAGTAAAGAAAATGCTAAGTTAAATAATGAGCGTGTCATGTTGTCTCCTTCCATTTCTAATATTAATGATGCTTGTGCTACTAACTCCACTTTGTGTGAAGCATCTATTTTGAAGGAGAATGTTGAGCTAAGGGCTCAACTTGATTTGCTAACTAGCAAGTATGGGATATTAGAAGAAAATCATGAAAAGCTTTCAAGCTCTAATGAGGATCTTCTAGCATCCCATGCTAGGCTAAAGTTAGCTCATGAGGCGGTCACTACGAAGGTAAAATATTGTGAGCCTCTTGTGGACACTAGCACAACTTCTACTACTAATGCTTTATTGCAATGTGCTAGTACTAGTAATTCTACATCACATACCATTTCTAAATCTTGTGATGAATTACATTCCTTGCCTTGTTGCTCTAACAATGTAGCATCTACTTCCTCTAGTATTTGTTTTGACACTAACCATGTAGAGGAACTTATGGAGCTCAAGGCACAAGTCACTTCTTTGAAGAAAGACTTGAATAAGTGTCATGAAGGTAATTCCACCCTCGACAACATGTTGAGAGTGCAACAACTTCCTCATGACAAGAGTGGACTTGGATTCAACTCCAATAACAAGTCCAATGTCAAGAAGAAGCACAATTTCGTCAAGAAGAAGGGCCAAGAACAAGTTATTGATTCGGCCAAGATTGTGTGCTTCAAGTGAAAGGTTGAAGGGCACCATGTTAGATCTTGCCCTTTGAAGAAGATGCCTCTTAGTGAGAAGCAACAAGGGAAGCGACCTCAAGTCCCAACTCACGCTTCCCGAGTTGAAGAACCTTCCCTTCCCAAACAGAAAGGTAAAAGCCGACTTTGCTACAAATGTCGTGGGAAGGATCACTTTGCTTCTTCATGCACTCAAGGTACCTTATCCAACCCTTCTACTATTGATAATGTTCATTCTCTTCGGAAGGATAAGGTTGGCAATGTGTTTGACAAAGTTATTGGTACTCAAAGTGGTGTCAAGAATAGAACCATTTGGGTTGCCAAGCCTATTGTGACTAACCTCTTAGGACCCAACTTCGTTGGGGACCAACAAGCTAAAACTTGATCAATAGGTCTAAGCGGAGGACATTGGAGACTTGACTACATCATGAAGAATTAAGGGATCTTCATCATTCATATTCTCTCAAGTCAAGTCAATTGGATTATATTGTCTTAACATATATCCAATGCTCCTCCTTGCGGTAACTTGTATTTAATTCATATGTACTCATTGAAAGTTACTTGCACCCTTGCATGTGTTTGGTTTTGTACCTTACTATTGTTTCATATGTGTTGTGCACTCTACTTACTTATGTTGAATAATCAAGCTTGTGTATGTTGGTTTGCACACCATGTATGTTTGAGCCTCTTGTCTATTTGCTTTCATCTTAATTGGCTCTTTTAGGGATATTAATGGACTATCCCATTTTGAGGTAGTGATGTGCTTTTTGGTAACTCACCACCCTAAAATGTGTATTCATGAGGAATACCACTTAGTAGTGATATCTCAATATTATCTACTCTCTTTGTGGTAAGTC
Source organism: Poa annua (assembly GCA_026929855.1). NCBI lineage: Eukaryota > Viridiplantae > Streptophyta > Magnoliopsida > Poales > Poaceae > Poa > Poa annua. The sequence continues at coordinate 102,816,605 of CM049427.1, forward strand.
TTACTCATGATAAATTCAAATTCTAATATCTATTAATTATCTCTTGTTGGATTTCTCTTGCCTCTTGTTAAAAAGAATGTATTATCACATTATGGGGGAGTAATAAGCTATGTGCATATTAAAAGCCTAGAAAATGTGAACATGAGAGGTAGTGTCACCTAGAGTTGATATTGTTTATTATCTTGTTCCTAGGTGGCATGGTACTCAAACAAGTTCCATATTTGCTTAAATGCATTTTGTTCTCCCATCTTTTGGTATCTTGTTTGTGAGAGAGTTTCTTGATGCTTAAATACGATCATTGAATATGTGAAGTCATCAAGAATCTCTATATAAGCATGTTTTTCAATTCTTTTATTTTGCCACATGCTTATGTTTTGTGAATATGATCTTGAATACATATATGTCATGTACCACCGAGAAATGTCTCCATACAATCATTGTCTTTGGCAAGTGATAATTATATTGGTGGTAAAATTATTGATCAAATTTACATTGGCTATTGTTCTTAAGTTGTATTTTTCTATCGCCAAGTTTGTTTTGGTTTAACCATCCTTTTGTCTTCTTTGCTTCATTTGGATCATTTTGTCGCTCTACTCATAATTTGTGTTGAACTTTCTTGAGTTAGGAAAAGCAAAGATCCCATTGTTGTGCATTTACACTCGAAGACTTAATTCTAAGTAACACACTATTCTTGGGGGAGCTATCCTACATTGAGTAGAACATCATCATTTTTAATTGTTATCGGGTCTTATTGATTTTCTTGAACTTTGTGTTCAAAAAGATATATGGAGGTTAATGATCCCACTTGTGTGCATTTTGTATTTACATACAAGATCTTAAAAATGCACTAATCATGGGGAAGCTACTCTATACTCTTTAGAACACTATTCTTTAAAATTGGTTTGGTATCTTATTGCTCTTCTTGAACATGACTAATGTTTTAACAATGTATATGGAGAGTGATGATCTCATTTGTGTGCATTTTGTATTCATATACGAGATCATAAAGAATGCACAAATCTTGGGGGAGCAATCCTATATGTTATTGAACATTAGTTATCTTCAATTGGTATTTGATCCCGATGACATGTCTCTTGGAAAGACAAACATTTTTCGTCTTTGGTACTTTGTGCCATCATGAAAAGTGTAAAGGGATTGGTTTGTTTGTTGAAACCTTACTCTTCTTTGTGGAGTTGGGTATCGCATCCCATGGTTCCTAAACTACCTTTTCAGATGAGGTAAACCTTCGAGCATGCTTGTTTGATTTATTTCTTATGCTCATTTGTTTAGCCTTGACCTTGTTTTCATTTGATATCTTTTCAAATTGGTTTCTCCAATCATGTGTTGATTTGAGTCTTTGATATAATATGGACATATATTTCTCTTGCCACACTTTTGTGTAGCTTCTTGATTTATTTGGTGTTTTGTCCAAATTGTACCTCGTTTGGTTCTTTAAAGTTTTGTGCATTCATATTTACTATATGTATATATTATGGCATGCTTACTTTCGTTGATCCAATATATAGGATAAACTTCATAAAATCCTAAATGGCTAATATGTGCATGAAATTCTATTTCATATCAATATGCACATATTTATGTGGAGTTTGTCCTATGTATTGTAGTTGGTCTAACTACTTTGGACCCAATTAGCTTGGGTACCATTGTGTACTTGATTTGTTTTAGGTACATGGGAGATGCATTGGAAGCTTGCCTCCTTTTAAAGAAGATGTCTTCACCATGTGCTTCTTGGAGCCAAGTTTGGATGATTGTGAACTCTCATCTTCTACACCGTCAATGCTATCTCGGTAACAAGTATCTAACTCATGCACATTCTTCTAGCTCTCAACATTGTGTAGGTTGTTCTTTGGCATGAGTTTCACTAAGTTACATTTGATTTGGTTTTTGGCAAAGTTTCTTTCAAACCATCTTCATTGCAAATGTGAATTAGCCGGGATGATTAAACATCAAAGGGAAGAAGGAGAGGAAGGAATCCAAATGGCGAATCCCTCTCTCACCTGTGGCGAAAACAATGGCGACACCATGGCGATCTAGGCCCCTCTTCCACCCACCCTCGCCGGCGTATACTCCATCGCCGGCGTCCACCCACCCCTTCCCTTCGTCATGGATGCGCTGCTCCACTGGGATTTCTCTCCGGGTTTGGCAGTTGCAAGGCAGGTTCGTCTCAAGTTTGACTCAACGGTACACTTCTCTCCCTCACCATCCTCTCGGGAATTCTTCTTGGTGGCTTCTTTTTCGTCGGCATCCTTCCCTCTTACTGAAGAATCTGTTGGTCTTGCACTTAAGTGTTGTATTGGAGGGGATCACAAGGGTTTCAATGTTTTCAAATTAAGTGATCACCGCTTTCGGTTCTCGGTGGCATCAAATCAAGTGGGTCATTTCATCTATGGTCTTCAAAACCGAATTTGGCCGGATTTTATCTGTCACTTTTCTTTGTTCCGAGGAGTTCATCCAAGGGTCTCTGGTTTTGTTCATAACACCAATTGGAGTTCCACCCAGCAAAACCTGGACCTTTCTCAAAGAAGCGCGACAAACTGGAAGCCAAATCTGAATTTTCTCAAGAAAAGTGCAGCCTATGATCAGGGTTTATCTTCCCATTTGGAATTGAAAAAGTTTGGGCTCTCTACTCTGGATAATTCAAATATTTTGAAATTCGGTTCTTGGGATCCTGTTCCGTTAATTGCTGAGCGTCAAGATCGGACCATAATTAAAGATCTCAATTTCGGCAGTTTCTCAAATCCGATTATTTTGGATCAGCCAGTTACCTCTAAACGGATTTATGCTAATGAGTCCTTTTTTGAAAAGTTATGTGTCAATATCCCTCCTATTACTCTGGAGCATATCCTGGATTGCCGGCAGGCTGGTTATGCGGATCATCACATTATGGAGGCGATCAATTTGTCGATTCCGGTTCTCCCACCTACTGAAATCATTTACAAAGTGTTGGGCCGCTGCGGGCGTTGTAGTATCACAGACCATCTCCAGGTCAATTGTCCTGGGGTTTGCAGAGCCTGCCAGCAAGTGGGCCACAGATGTAAAGATTGCGTCGCTCAGCCCAATAAGCAAACTCTGGAGGATCTCCGTAAGGAGAAAAAATCAGAACAGCACCCCGGCCCATTTAAAGTGCGTCAGGTTTGGAGGCCCAAGGAGAAGCAAGTTCCAAACAGAAAAAATACGGTGGCCCGTAAAATCAGGGTTTCGAAACAAAAATTGGAAAGAATCAATTTACCAAGCAGCGACCTCCTCGAGACTGCCGCTTCATCTTCGACTCTGTTTCCCCAAGCTACAGTTCCGCCGCCCTTCTGCAATCTCGCAATGGCAAATTTCCCCGCAAATCCACTAGCCTTCCTCCCGGATGGGATGACCATCGAACAAGGCCCGGCTGATAGGATCATCAGATCAAGAATTGTGGTGGATGCTACTCCCCCTCTCCGCCATGATAACATCGTGATTGCGGAGACAAATCACTTCGTCCCCATCCAGATGAGACAGCAGATGCGCTTGGCAATCAGAGGTACACTGAATGATTCTGGCTATACTGTTAGAAATTTTGAAGATCACCTGTTTGGCATTGGTAGTTTCACTTTTGCGAATACCCTGACGGCGGACGTAGTGGTTGGTTTAACCTTTGAGCTTACTGAGGAAACAACTGTCACCTTTGTTAGACATGATGCTGCTAAAAACATGAGGCTCACCACCTTTGGAAGGGAGACTTGGATCCTATTTTTAGGTTTTCCTCTAGATTATCAAACCAGCCATTATATTAACAAAGCTGTCGGCGATTTTGGTCTACTCACTGATTGGCACCGACCAAGGGAAAATACTGCTTATGTTCTTGCTAAGGTCTGGTTAGTTGATCCAAAATTTGTGCCCAAGAGCCTAGTGGTCACACAAATGGGAGGTGCAAGGAGGAGCTGGACGGTTCCTGTTTACATGCTTCGAAGCTCCGACTGGCCACTGAAGATCCTGAACCTGGCAATGGTGTGCCACATCCACTGCATGGACCAGAAGTTACAGCAGAGCAGATTTACCAGCACCAGTTGAATGTTTGGATGCAAATGAACCAACAACAGGGCCCACCCAACAACCCACAGAACAACAACCAGCATCACCATGCAATGCAACATCAACAGCAACAAGTGCAACAAGATGTTACCATGACTGAAGCAGAAATAGGTCTTGATCCTTCACAGCTACCACTTGTCAATTTCCAAACTATCCTTGCAGAGCAGGGAGTTCACTTTACTGCTGGAGTCCCACCACCAAGGAATAACACAACTGATAGCCCTATGCAGGCTTACCATGAGGCAGTGATGGAATCTGAACCATCAACACCTGAAGAGGATCCCATGGTGATTAACATGATGATCACTAGGCCACAAGACATGTATTCAGTCACTTTTGCCTCTTATGCAGCATTGCCTTTGAATGTTTTCAGCTGCCAGCAACTCCCTTGGTCACCAGTGTATCTTGACAATTCCTTCCACTTTGATTCACAGTTGTTCATGACTAAAACCATGTGCTTTGAGATGGTTGGTGAAGCCTTTGATCTATGGATCAATAGGCAGAAAAAGAGCTCAGTTGTAATTGAGGAGATACCTGAAGAAAACTCTGTTTGTGAGAACGTTGAAAGTTGCTCTACTTCGGTGTCACTCAAGCCTACCAAACAAATCAAGAAAAAGAATGCAGCGCCAACAGTCACTACCCTTGTCAGAAGGAGCACAAGATCTACCAGATATAATGGCTTCAAGCCACCCTCAATAACTGACATTAAGAAGACTCAATCCAAGGTTAAAGCAAGGACCGTACCAGGAGTGCAACTGAAGTTCACTGAAGAAGATACCTCTTGACAGATACCTCCTGCAACTGCACTCAAAACGATCCAGGACATTGGCATTAACCTCTGTGGCATTGCGCCTGTGATGCTCTCTCCTCAGAAGCTCCTTCAGAACCCAGAGGAAGAAACACCTGATGCTTAATTACTCTGTTCCGTTGTTATTGTAATAATGAGTACCTTAAAGCACTGGTTGGTTTTATGTTGGAACATTAGGGGGTTAAATTCTAAGGCTAAGCAGTTAGCTTTAGCAAATGCTATCGAACTAAGTGGTTGTGCTATTATCTGTTTGCAAGAGACTAAGATGGAGCACTTTGATTTTGCCTTTATTAAGTCATGTTGCCCGAAAAGATTAGATGATTTTGCTTATGTCCCTTCTAATGGTGCTTCTGGTGGAATTATAATTATCTGGAATAGTTCTTTATTCTCAGGTATGGTTATGCATTGTCAGCCTTTCGCATTATCTGTGCACTTTACATCTACTATTTCAGCTCAGTCCTGGACTTTGGTAAACATCTATGGGCCCTGCCAAGGAGAGATGAGAGATATCTTTGTTGATTGGCTTTTTGATCTCAATATTCCCGCTGATGAAGATTGGCTATTCCTTGGTGACTTTAATTTCATTAGGTCACCAGATAATAGAAATAAGCCTGGCGGTAATGTGCATGATATGCTTACCTTTAATGATTTCATCAGAGAACAAAATCTAATTGAATTGCCAATCAAAGGCAGGAAATATACGTGGAGTAATATGCAAGATTCACCTCTACTCGAGCAACTGGATTGGTTCTTTACTAGTATGCACTGGACAACTATATACCCAGCTACATTTGTGACACCTCAAGGGAAGCCTATCTCTGATCATACCCCCTGTGTGGTTTCTATAAAAACAAAAATTCCAGCAGCGAAGTGTTTTCGCTTTGAAAATTATTGGATAGCACATCCTGGGTTTTTAGATACGGTCAAGCAAAGCTGGGAGAAGAGCACGTACAAGAATAACAGTGCAGCAAACTTGAATGCAAAGATGAAACGTTTGAGATATGATCTTAAAAAATGGAGCAAGAAAATATAAAGTTGGTGATTTGTATTGCAAATTCAAATAAAGCATTACTAGAACTGGATAATCTAGAAAATGCTCGGCCTCTCACCATCCCAGAGGTAAATTTCAGGAAAATTCTGAAGGAGCATTTATTAAATTTATTGGATTTTCAAAAGCAATATTGGAAGAAAAGATGTACAGTTAGATGGACAAAATTTGGTGATGAGAACTCTAAATTCTTTCAATCAATTGCCACAGAAAGATATAGGAGAAACTATATAAAATCCTTGGTCAATTGTGATGGTATTGAGGTTACTTCACATGAAGCTAAAGAGAAAGTTATCTTTGACACATATAAAGATAGGCTGGGCTCCTGCAGTAACCCAGAAATGTTGTTTGATCTTCAACACCTGATTCAACCAGTACCAGGTCTAGAAGAGCTCTCTACTCCTTTCACAACTGAAGAAATTGATCAGGTCATCAAAACAATGCCAATTGATAAGGCGCCAGGTCCTGATGGATTTAATGGACAATTCCTGAAAACATGTTGGCACATTATTAAGCAGGATATATACAAGATTTGCTTTGACTTCTATGAAGGCACAATGGACCTGGAAAGCATCAATATAGGCCACATTACACTGGTTCCTAAAACTGCATCACCAGAAGGTATCAATGACTACCGACCAATCACTCTTCTAAATTGCTGTCTAAAGATCATCACTAAAATTCTTGCCAATAGATTGCAAAAGAAAGTTTTAAACATTGTACACAAGAATCAATATGGATTTCTCAAAGGAAGAACAATTCAAGATTGCTTAGCCTGGGCTTTTGAATTTTTGCATCAATGTGAGACCTCCAAACAAGAAATTATTCTGTTAAAATTGGACTTTGCTAAAGCTTTCGATACAATTGATCAGGGGGCTATGTTAAAAATTATGAAACAAATGGGATTCGATCAGAAATGGTTAAAATGGATATCCATGCTTTTTGGTTCTGCAAAGTCAGCTGTGCTGCTCAATGGTGTACCTGGAAGGCAATTCTTTTGCAAGCGAGGAGTCAGGCAGGGGGACCCTTTATCACCTCTTATTTTTGTTCTGGCGGCTGACCTGTTACAGAGTGCCATTAATAAACATTTCAGAGAACAAATGCTGCAGGCCCCTTTTTCCCCAGACCTTGATATGGATTTTCCTGTTGTCCAATATGCTGATGACACTCTTATTATTATGAAAGCATGTGATGCTCAACTGGTTGTCATGCAAGATATCCTACGAAAGTATGCTGCTTCAACTGGATTGCATATTAACTATAGCAAATCTCTCCTCATTCCTATTAACATGGCTCCAGGCAGAACTCAAGCCATTGCACAACTTCTGGGATGCACAATTGGCAAAATGCCTTTCACCTACCTTGGGCTCCCCCTGGGAACAACCAAGCCCTCACTTCAAGAAATGATGCCACTGGTTGATAGAATAGAGAGAAGGATGACTGCTAATTTCATGATGATGCAATATAGTGGAAGAGTGACAGTGATTAATTCCCTGCTCACTTCGATTGCCATGTTCTCAATGTGCTCCCTTCAAATACATCCTAAAATTCTGGAACATATTGAAAAAATAAGGAAGCACTGCCTCTGGGACAAAAAAACTGAGCATGGAGTTAAAACGAATTATTTAGTTGCATGGGACAGAGTATGTATGCCAAAAAAGAAAGGTGGCCTTGGGGTGCTCAATCTCAAGGTTCAGAATGAAGCTCTTCTACTCAAATATCTGGACAAGTTCTACAATAAAGTTGATACACCTTGGGTCACATTAATCTGGAAGGCCTACTACACTGATAAGGTCCCACACTCAATGGACCCATGTGGATCATTCTGGTGGAGAAGTGTTTTCAAACTGAGCCCAATTTTCAGAGGTGTTGCAACTTGTACTGTATCCTGTGGGCAATCGGTTTTGCTTTGGAAAGATGTCTGGTTGGATGAGCCAATTATGGATAAATATCCGCGAGCTTACTCCTTTTGTAAGGATGAAGATACCTCCGTGGCCAAATTCCTGACTGCTACAACTCTTGCGGAAAACTTCCATTTACCGCTATCACCTGAAGCTTTAGCAGAACTTCGTGGTTTGCAACACAATTCTAGAGATTTGACCTTAAGCCAGAGTGAGCCGGACCAATGGATTTACCCATGGGGATCCAGATTTACCTCAAGCCAATACTATCAGTTCTACTTCAGAAATGTGATCTCACATGATGCTTTCAAGTGGATTTGGAAATCCAAGAGCACTCCCAAGATTAAGTTCTTCTGCTGGCTTCTCTTTGCTGATCGGTTGAATACTAGAAACATGCTTCGAAGGAAAAATTTAATTATCCAGGGCACATACTCTTGCCCAATGTGCCAAGCCAATATTGAGGAAACTCTTGAACACTTATTCTTCAAATGCACCTTTGCTGCACGCTGTTGGACAAAGCTGCAGATTAATTGGGGTCAAAATTATCACAGATTGGAACTTATATCATCTACAAGACAAACCTATCACAAACCTATGTTTATGGAAACCTTCATGACTGCTGCTTGGGGGATTTGGAAAGAAAGAAATGATCTGGTCTTCAACAATATAACTCCAAGCACTAATTCCTGGAACAAACGTTTTACCACAGAATTCTCCCTTCTGGTTCATAGGACCAAGACTGAACTGCACCCTTTCATTGTATATCTTTGCTCCGTCTTGTAACTCTCTTATAGCTCCTCCCCTTCTCAGGATGGCCAATCAGCCACCTTTCATTGTAATTATGTAACTATCCTGCTCTCTTTTAATATATGGTGATGTGGAGGCAGTAGGGGGGCATTCCCTTACTGTCATAAAGTTTCAAAAAAAAAAACATCAAAGGGAATATATATATTTATATATAGTCATTTTCATGATTCTCGGATCCCCAATATGTTAATCTAGCAATTTCATTTCAAAGTCTCTGATGTGCAATATTGATAAATTCTCATAAATCATTTGCCTTATGTGATATTTGTTTTGTGTCTCGAAGTATCCCAACTATCACTTATCCTATGTGGGTATTTATGATGATTTGAGAACTTGGTGTTGGAAGTTCATCTATACCCTCTAAAAATAATTTGAGCTATGTGCTTTTCTTTTAAGCAAAAATCTTATCGGTGTATTTATGACTTCCTCTTGGATATCATGTGCTTGACCTTGTACCTACATTGTGTGTGCATGTTTCTTTGAGGACTTAGTGTCCACTTAGAAACTTATACACACGAGGGTAGTTACGTATTTAATTGATATTCAAAATCTTTAGTGATCACCTTTTATTACTTTCTTGATTCTTTGGTGATCTCTAAAAGGCACAAGCTTTGTTTTTCTATTGGTTTCACATTGCCTCTTAATAATCTTGTGATCCTATTTGATGTATTCTATTTGGTGTGCCTGTATGCGAAATACATGATATGCACTATGTGCCTCATAATTTGAAAGACTATGGTGTTTCTTAGGCTCATCCTTGTTTAGTCTCCTAAATTGTATTTCCATGTCACACCCATCTCTTCCCGGTTGAGCAAGTCGTTATTTTCCACTTCTCTTTTTGCTCAACATTTATTTGTTGCAAGGTATACTTATTTTCTTAACTATACAATCTTGCATCTTTTTGTGTTCGAAAGCATCTAGAAGGGAGTGAGGATTCCATGTTATGCACACCATATTGAAATACAAATCTTTTCATTGTGCTTGTACCTTGGGAAGTTCCCTCTTTATTTTTAGAACACTTGGTTGATCTTATCATAACATCTTCTTGTGCTCAATTGGTTTTTGGATCCCTTGATTGCTTGCTTCTCTGTGAATGCTTTTCCCCTTTGCAATTGGTATCCTTCCAGTGGATTTCAATTGATATATTTCTTGTGCAACTTTTGGATCCTCAATATAGTTTGATCCCCTCCATCTATTCGTCATTGGATAAGTGCATTTGATTTCACGCATATCATGAGAAATGCATAAGGAGATCTTATTATGTTACCTTTCCAAAGCCTTTCGCCCATTTCGGCAATCGTTGCCAATGGGGGAGAAGTTTTGGAGGGTTGTATGGAATTGGCTTTGCACTTTGGTATCTTCTTAAGTATTTGCATTCCTTGCCTTTGCATTCGTTGCTTGGTTTTATATATATAGTGGAAACTCCACCATCGGTAATGGTCGATAATATATGCAATGAATTCATGTTCATACACACGTGCATAAATTATGGGGGAGTTTGCTCTATATATGTGGATGGACTAACATCACATACCTTTGTAGTATTTGATGTTAGTGCAACCATTCTTGTTCGTTAAATTCCATATTATAAACCCTCTCAAAAGAGATTGTCATCAATTACCAAAATGGGGGAGATTGAAAGAGCATTTTCCCTCATGTGTGGTTTTGGTAATTGAATGACAATCTCTATGGACTAATGTTTACTTTGAGATATCATTATATATCATGTCCATGGAGTTGTGGAGTTCATGTGTTGGACTCTTGAAGCTTATGTGTTGAGTGGAGCATATTGCAAGTATGTCTTGAAGGATTCAAGACATCATATTAGTGAATAAATATTGGAAGATACAAGGTTGATCAAGATGTTGATCAACACACAAAGCTATAAGATGTACCAAGAGCGATCATGTATCTCTTGGGATGGTAAACACTTGTCCGCATAGCTTTGTGAACTAACCCATGATATATGTGTGTGTGGTATCTTTATATGAGGTTAGGTATCTTCCCATGGGCTTGCATCAAATGAAGATTTCATATAGCTCATGGAGGATGACGTCATGTGGTGATCGTCATCAAGGTGAGATGTGCAAGACCAAGACCAAGAGAAGCTTCTTGAAGAAATCCTATGCTTGGTGCTTGCAATGGATACATGAAGATGAAGCTAAGCGAGACTCTCCCATTGTGAGCATGGGAGAGTATTTGGAGAAGTCTTCATCAAGCATGTGCTTGGACGCGCAATTAAGAAAGATGATCCACTTGAAGAGATCAACATAGTCATCATCTAACTCAAGTGGAGTGCTCAAGGAAAAGGTATGATCTTGATAGGGCTATAGGATAGATAGGCGTACTATCAAGAGGGGCTCTCAAGTTAGTAACTTGATCGCATCGTTGTGGAGAGCTCAAACCTTTGCATACTTGACATATCATATTTCTTGGTTCTTATTTGGCTTTTATGGTGGTGAGGAGTTAGAGCTTGGTTCATCTCCATGTCAAGCTCTTGTTCATCGAAATCGGTTTTACTTTGGACAACTTGTTGCGTTTTCGGTGGCGGAAATATTGTCGGTTCTACCATGAGGAAAGTCCCACACCTTGCCATGTGTGGTGATTTTACTCTATTTATGGGAGGCAATTTCCATTTGGGTGCTCATCTTCGCTATAGTTTCAACAAAATTGGTCTCACCTCATTTGGAGTTCATTTGCAAAAGTTATAGAAGTTTTCGTTTCGGTGTTTTGCTGATTCGGAATATTGGGGCCGGATATTTCGTTCTACCGGAATTTCCGGTTCCCCAGCTGATCCAAGAAAATGGCTAAGGAAAGGAGAAAAAGGGTTCTGACTCCAGTCGGAAATTGTGCTCAGAAATTTCCGTCTACCGGAATTTCCGAGTGCCCCTAGAAAAGTCCTCCAGAAATGGCTAAGGAAAAGTTTGGTTTTGCTTCTGACTCCAGCCGGATTTTCAGCTCGGAAAGTTCATGGACTCGGAATTTCCGGTTGACCGGAATTTCCGAGTCTCACTTATACCGGAATTTCCGAGTGTCGAAACAGCCAACGACTATATTTCCTGGAGGGGTATAAATACCCCTCCCCTTCTTCTTCCCCAGCCAATCCAAGGCAGCACGTTTTCCCCCTCTCTCCTACTCCATTGTTGACCTTGGAAAGCTCACTTCCCTCTCAATCCCTCCATTGAATCTTCCATATTCTTTAGGGAAAGTTGAGAGGAGATCTAGATCTACAATCCTACCAATCCATCTCTCCTCTAAGTGAGGGGAACTTAGTGGATCTAGTTCTTGGAGTTCCTTTGTGGTTCTTCTTCTTTGTTCCTCCTCTCTTCTCCCTCATAAGCATTAGTTGCTTTTGGTGGGATTTGGGAGTGAAGGATTTGACTCCTTTGTGGTTTCCTTTGTTCTTCCTCTCTTATTCCCCCATAAACATTTGTTGTTGTGTTGGAATTTGAGAGTGAAGTACTTGAGCACTTCGTGTGCTCTTGCCATTGCATTTGCATCGGTTTGAGCCCTCCACGAGGATTCGTGGTGGTGTTACTTGTGAGCTTGTTACTCTTGGGTCTTTGGACCCTAGACGCCTTTTGTGGCCGGCCTTTTGTGGCCAAGACCTTTTGTGGTCAAGACCTTTTGTGGTCATTTGAGAGCCCCCAATTAAGTTGTGGGTGTGTGCCTCAAGAGTTGTACGGGATTCGATCTCCGCCCCAAAGGAGATCAATAGTGGAAGGTGAACTCGCAACCTTTTGTGGTTGAGTTCATCAGGAGAAGAAGGTGAGCCTTTGTGGCGTTGCGGCTAACCTGTTGTGGTTGCACACACCTCTCCAAACGAGACGTACACCCTTTGGGTGGAACTCGGGAATACATCCTCGTCTCCGCGTGCCTCGGTTATTTCTATACCCGAGCTCTTTACTTATGCACTTTACATTGTGATAGCCTTCGTGCTTGAAGTTATATATCTTGCTATCACCTTGTTACTTTTATTGCTTAGCATAAGTTGTTGGTGCACATAGGTGAGCCTAGTATTTATATCTAGGTTGTATGCTTGTTAAAGTAAACCTCTAGTTTTATTCCGCCTTTATCAAGCATACCGGAATTTCCGGGTCATTCTTGGACCGGATATTCCGGCTCCTCGGAAAAAGTTTTAAATCGCCTATTCACCCCCCCCTCTAGGCGACGTCTATCCGTTCAATTGGTATCAGAGCCTGGTTATCTCATTATTAGGACTAACCGCCTAGAGATAAAGATGTCGTTTAGAGATCTAGTGCACAATCCCACTTATAGATTCGATGGCACAAATTATGATGTTTGGAAAATTCGCATGCTTAAGCTTTTTAGAGATATGGGTTCATATGCCAACATATTTTCAGCCAAACTATGCAACAACAATATAGAACAATCTAACCAACAATGTATAATAACCAACCATGTATAATAACAACAACTATTTAACTATTAAAAATTATGCAACAACAATATAGACAATTGAACTATATATATATATGCACAATGCAATTTCATTTCGGCCAACTATATATATTGATCAACAATCTCATTGGAACTATGTATAATTAACAACAACAATCTCATTTAATTCGGCCAACTACTGAATTAACAATCTCATTTTGGCCAACAATTAAACAATCTTATTTCGGCCAACTATTGATGAATAACAACAATCTCATTTCGTCCAACTATATATATATTGATCAACAATCTTCATTGGAACTAGTATAATTAACAACAACAATCTCATTTAATTCGGCGAACTATATTGAACAATTAATCTCATTTCGGCCATCTATTGAGAACAATCTTATTTCGGCCAACTATTGATGAACAACAACAATCTCATTTCGGCCAACTATATATATTGATCAACAATCTCACACTAGTGGAAAAAAGCTACCTATGGCGCACCCTTTAGCCTTTCTGTGGCGCATGCAGGAAAATGAGGGGTGCGCCATAGTTATCTCGCCACTAAAATATATTTCTGTGACGCACCCCCTCACTGCGCCACAGAAATATTAACACTTTTGTGGCGCATCCTTCTTGTTGCGCCACAGAAATATTTCAGTGGCGCATGTGGTTAACGTGCGCCACACAAATATATGCGTCACAAAAAACTTAACCATGCGCCACAGAATAAATAACAGGAATTTTGGGAAAAATATTCCTGTTGTACAAATATAGGTATATATACAGATATATTACAAGTTGACACATATATATTCAACCAGTACATAAATTAGAACATACACATCACATTCATTTGAACCCGAGAAGTCTTATCACATACATATATAGTTCTAATTAAGAGAAGTCTTATACAAAGTAGTAATAACCTAAATAAGATAAATGCTAAGCTAGCTAGAAAACAAGTCGCACGATTAAACTACTCGTCCTCGGAGCTCGTGTTATAGAAGATGTCGGACCACCTGGAGTCATCGGTGTCCCAGTCATCCTTGTTGGCATTCTCGGGGGCCTCCCAACGGCGGCGACGGTCTGCCCTCCTTTGCTCTCTTCGGTTCCTGTAGAACTCCAACTCGGCGGCGACGTCACCCAGGAAGTCCTCCCTCCACTGGCGCATCAGCTCCTCATCGTTCTCGGCGGTGTCGATCCTCCGCTGCACCTGGCGGTGGCGGCGACGATCTTCGTTGGTGAGGAGGGCTGGCCATGGCGCGAGGAACTCCGCCTCCGCGATGTCCTGACAGTCCGGGAAGTTCAGTTCGCTTCGCGGGCGCTGTAAACGCCACGCGACCGCGTCGTACACGCGCGCTGCCTCCTCCGGTGTGGGGTACGTCCCGAGCGTCTGCCGAAATCCGCCCACGCGGATTTCGGCATAGTAGGTGCCATTGGGCCGCTCCCGAACACCGCGGAAGCCGGACGACCCGCGACGGCGCGGCGCCATCGTCTACAGGCATAAGAGGAGGTTAAGCAGTTAGTACAACAAATTAAAACTTATACACAACAAGATGCAAAGAAATAATATCAACATATGCGCATGCCTCATATATTGTGGACACAAATTTAGAGATGACGTGTCTGAAATCCAGTGAGATGCAGAAAATGTATATTTATGCACATCACCAGTTTCAGAGACGCCACCTCTAAATCACACGGTGTCACATTGGTTTAATTATTGGCATATCAAAAGAAGGTAAAATGCAAGTTAATTAAAAGGTAGTCAAGAAAAATAACAAACAAGGCCTCATATGGAATTGCTTCAGAGATGGTGTGAGCGAACAACGTGGAATGAACACTACGTATATGTTCAGACAACATGGTTCACTCACACCTCTCTGAAGATGTAACGTGAAACCATCTAATCATCGGCCAAAATTAGTCATATTAAATTCGGTCCAAAGAAAATTTTGCCTCATACTTAATTAGACTGGAAACACACAAATGGTCCGAGACGGAGTAAGCGAAAGCCAGTGATATGCCGAAAATGTGTATTCCTGAACATCATGGGTCGCATCACACTGGCCTCGCTTACTCCATCTCGGGATTTCATGTTGTCACAACATTTTAATCATCGACATAACAAAAGATGGTAAAATGCAAGCTAAAGAACACTGAAAAAACAAGCAAGGCCTCATAATTAGAAGTGCATGCTTCAGGGATGGAGCTAGTGAGCAAGGTAGGATGCACGAGATCTGTGCACTCATGCTTATCACAAGGCTCACTAGCCCCACCCCTGAAACCTATATCACAACATTTTAATCATCGACATATCATAAGATGGTAAATTGTACAAAAAGTAAAATGTAATTAAAAAACAAGCAATGGCGCATATGGAATTGATCAGTCACATATGAAATTTAGAGATGGCGTCAGTTAACAAAGTGGAATGAACATTGCATATATGTTCAGACAACATGGTTCACTCACACCTCTCTAAAGATTTAATACGCAACCATATGTTTTATCATCGGTCAAAAATAAATAACACATTCTTGCTTAAGTGCTTTCAAATGCTACACATGAGCACAAATTCTTGCTAAGTGCAAAAACTGCTACACATATCATATATTGGACAGATTAAATGCTTTCAAATTCTTTCTTAAGTGCAAAAAATGCTACACATACCATGCCCTAAGCAAAAAATAGTGCACAAATTCACATATTAAATTGCAACACATATCACTTGAGCACAAATTAAATTGCAACATAAAATTATACAAAATACAGTGCACAAATTCACTTAAGCATTTTCACATGCACCTTCGGTGCGGTAATGGAGAGAGGAAGGAGAGGGGAGAGCGAAGCACCTCGGGGAGTTGTCGTGCACGTCGAGGGCGCGGTAGCGGCGGACAGTGCGCGTCGAGGGCGCATGAGCGGTGGACCGTGCACGTCGAGGGCGCGGGAGCGGCGGACAGTGCGCGCGCGTGCGCGTCGAGGGCGCGGGCGGGAGGAGGCGTGGGAGCGGCGGACCGTGCGAGTCGAGGGCGCGGGCAGGAGGAGGCGCGCCGGCGGCAGACCGTGCGCACGAGTGCGTCGAAGGCGTGGGCGGGAGTACCGGCGGCGACGAGTCGCGATGCGAGCGGGAGGAGGCGTGCCGGCGGCGCGCGAGAGGATTGTGTGCCGCGGGGTAGGGTTTGGGGGGGTTTATTGGTTAGGTTTTCTGTGGCGCATGGGCTGGCTGCGCCATAGAAATTGGCCGCATGCGCCACAGAAATAAAAGCGCCACAGAAATAGGTACCATGCGCCACAGAAAAAGATTTAATGAAATTTTAATTATAAAAAAACCTATTCTTATATATAACACACGATAAATTGGTATATATAACCAACATCAAAAAATCTTAATTATAAAAAACCCTATTCAATTGTTAAACTTCAACTAAATTGGTACAAACATATATTATGAAAATGTTAAACTTCAATAGTATACAACTCAAACCAACATCACATATAACACGTACATGAAAAATTATGAAGATATATATATATACAATACACAACTCATGTATTCAGTTCACAAAGATATTACAACACAACTCAATTGACGATATAACATAGCTGAAATGAATTGAAGATACACAACACAACTCCGTTGATGCAGGGCCCTTGCCCTTTGACGATGATACACTCTTCTTCTTGGACGACGATATAACCTTCTTGCCCTTCCCCTTCGATGCTTTTGCTGACTTCAGGGCCTTGGATGACGGCATCAAGTTATCGGAATCACCGCTCTCATCTACCCAACGGTAAGACTCGGCGTATGAATCAAGATCCCATTGAGTCTTGAACTTGCCCTTCTCAACTTTCTTGTTAAAGCTGACTCAAATCCTAATCAATTCACGACGAATTTGGTTAGGGGTCCGATATGGATACCCAGCGCTGCATAGCTTGTCTCCCAACAAAGCGAGATGGCTCTCACTCTCAATAAGTTTGTCGTGATACACTTTCCTACCCTCAACATGCAAATTATGGGAACTACGCGCTAGATACTCGGCGGCGGGACTGTGGAACCCGCCAGACGCACACTTATTGCAAGGACCAACACAAACCATCCTTACACACCTAGCTAGACTGAAAATCTATAATTTCAAATCTTATACCGGAGGGGGATTTTATAGGAAGAGGAGAGCAAAAAAATGGCGGGAAACGGAAAGAAAAGGCTGGAAAAGGGATGTAGCGCAGCTTGGTAGCCCGTTTGTTCTACCGTCCCCCTCCAGGACCTTATAAAGGCGGCCAGGTCTCAGGGGATCGTATCCGAGTAGGATTACAGATATGGTAAATCTATAGTCCGCACGACTTCTATGCCTTGAGCCGCACTACACCTTGTTCGGGTCGTCTTGCGCCTTACTTTGTCCAATCTGATTATTGGACCACCAGGTGGGCCTTCCGTCAATGTAAGCCTTATTATAGACTCGTGGGTATACCCATTGGGTATAACCACATCAATACCTGTAGGAATATCATTACCTTGGTTCCTCGACCGTGTAGTATTATCCGTTGAATCTGGGCTTGTGTCATCGGAGTCCCCAACATATGGCATCCAACGATTCTAACCAGTCTCCCAATGCGGGAATAATAGTGGATAGGACAATGGGTCTGAAGGGGATCACAGGCAGAAAACAAAAAAATTCCTAGCAATGATATCCTTAAACGAGCCAAGATCTATACTATGCAGATATAGAAATACAAAAAAGATCGGAATACATACCCTTGTGGACCGAAAGCGGGGATTACGTTCCCACACGAACGTTGATGATGAGGATGACGAAGCCGAACTCAAGGTCATGTAGTGGAAGTAGACCTCCCAGCACGGCTAGCGCAACACCTCGTAGAACGTTACACACGTACGGCGGAGACGACGACTCCCGAAGCTCCAGTTCAGGACGAGCAGCGGAAGACTTGGACCGGAACACCATCAGCGCAGTAGCGGGCTATGGTGGAGAGATCCCCTCTCTTCTTGGCGCAACTCCGAAAAAGGGAATCACGTAATCGAGGAGAGAAAGAGAAATTAATTGGTGAATTAAAAGGCCAGGGGTGCACCTCTATATAAAGGCTCCGGGGGGGGAGCCAACTTGCCAGCCAGGCAATGTGGAACTATCCTGTAGCATACCTGCACTTTTAATAAGGCAGATGCCTGTGTATAGTGCAAATCACTGGATCGATTCGTTTGCACACACAGTTTACGATGTAATATCACAACAAAGTATCAATTTTATTACATCGATGATCCAGAATTACAAAATATTGAATACAAGTTGCATAGCATAAAGCTAGCTTCGAAAGAGTAAACAGCGGAAATACAATGGCAGTGAGTCTCCATCAACTTCATGTTGCCACAGGCGAAAACATGTTGGTTGTAGACTCGAAACCTTTAAACGAAACCTCACTCGTCATCTGAACAATCTGCAATAAGAAAAATATTGCAACAACGTGGGTCAGATTCCATTAAGAATGGAGCCTGGCAAGTGACACTATGGTGGACACTTAATGGAATAACTCTATAGCCTATATGCATATTTGGCTGGTGGAGTTCAAGGCTATTTTGCATAAAGCCAATTTTTCCTATCTCTTTGGAAAACACTTTCTTCAAATCAAGACAAGTATGGCATGAAAACCATAAATCTCATCTTCCCTTGTTCACCCATCAAATTTTATTTCTGAAGTTGGAATGATGGAATCCTCCGTTGACGTCCGTGATCAGCTGCTCAAATTGTCCGTACCGGGGACACGGCTAAGTTCTTAGTTTTACACTCTGCGGAGGTTGTGCACGTTCACCATTGTACCCATTCAACCCAAATTATCCTTTACACACCATTTGTGATAAGGAAAGGAGAAGAATGAGACGAGATCTTTAAGAAACATTTTCCCTCCCACTCTGGCTTGACCCATTCCATCTAACACCCTCTACATCTGCTTGTCAAGCCGGAGAGAGTCCACACAACATAATTGATCAAGCCAGAGCCCATACGGCAATGGCTGCACTGGAAGCAATCGTCACTCGGAGTTCTTCAGATTCCTCTGTTCCTGGGTGGCCGTTCACAAGTGCACGTACTCCAGGAACCATAGACATGGGCCTGAGTAGCCACTCAACTTCCCCACCATACAACCTTTTACCACCCAGGTGTTTCATTCTTGACTTAGTAGAATTTAGATTTTCACAAAACATCATTTGCATAGCATCAATCATTCTACTAAGTATTGCATAGGAACCTAGACACAGGAATAAGGAATTCTACACAGGTTTAGCATAGCAATACTATCCTACACATGCTTATATAAAAATACACTAAGTAATGCATATAGAAAATAATAGGAAGTTTATGAGGTGTGCCACTTGCCTTTGAATGTTGTCGTTGTTCACAAACTCTTTTCAACGATACTGGAACTTTCCGTTCAGTCTAAACAATATAAACAAACAACAATACAACAATCATAAAACAAAACAACACAACACATACAAGCATACATAATGAACAAACAAGTTTCATAACTTCTAAGGAAAACATGTCATGCATGATATGCAATTTATTTCTAAGGACTAGAGATGCATGTCATGCCATGAAATTCTTTTAAGTTAACGCAAGGAAATTAGGTTGGTCAAAATGACTAAGGACTAAAGTCATAGGTTGGACAAAATACTTTGTTATCAATCATCTTAAATAAGCACTCACTGACTTACTCATGATGTGCATAACTACTTAGAGAAAATACTAACTCTATTCTTCAAGGTGATCAACAATTATTAACAACTCCTGGTAAATTGGATATTCACTATAGTGAGAGAGACAGACACCCGGCCAGCCACAATTTCACTATAGTGAGAGAGACAGACACCCGGCCAGCCACTTAAATTGTGGAACAGGTCTCATGTACGTGGACATGTAAGGTTAGTTTCCAGGCCGCTTCATCTCACTATGCAGCTAGGATCCAACAAACTTCAAGATGGTAATAACATGATCAAAAATCGTTTATGTCTAAAGTGAAAGATAAGATTAGGAAAGAGGGAAAAGCTAGTAAGAATGATATAGTTGGTCTTCCAGGCTTCATCCCCAGACTTGTAATATTCTCCTTGGTGATGTCTTGATTGAATTCTTGGTAGACTTGAATAATCTTCAGACTTGATGATGTTTGTATCACCTAGGCTGGTCTTGGATTTAATTTAGTCTTCAAGAGGTCTAAGAGAAGAAAGGAGAAATGAAAGAGAGAGGGAGCAAGACTTAGAAAATATTTCTTGTTGGTCTTCATGAACTTCCTCTTGATTTTTCTTCTAAGTGCTTCTACTTCTTGGAGATTCTTCTGAAGTCTTGTTTTGGCTAAGTCCTTCATTGGTCTTCTACCTCCATGTTGAAAATCCTAAGTGTCTAAGTGTATCACTTTACCAAAATGCTAAGTTGAAAATATTTCTAACTTAGAGAAAATGGGGAAGGAGTTTTCATACGAGGAAAATAACTACAAAATTAAATATGATATGCATGAAATGCAATTTTTAATCACATGAACAATTATGCTAATGAAATTTAATTAATTTCTATTTTCACAAAATATAATAAAAGAATAAATGGGCTTTTCAAAGATATTTTATTTACAAATTTTGACCTTACAGAATTAAAACTAGAATTAAAATAATGTTTTACATGTTTCTGTAAATACCAAGTTAGTGCACGATTAAAATTCAAGTTTTTATTATATCACTATTTTCTACACGTTCATACGATTCCGTAGACTACAAAAACATCAAAAACGGAGTTACGGTTGATTTAATATGAATTTTAGAAGTTATGTCTAGTAAGAAAAACGAAAATGGAAAATAGCTAACACAACAGTCGCGCGGCGCGATGCTATTGGCTGATACCGATTCAAACATGACATCTAATCTACACCGCTGGATCAATATCTAAGGGCTTACAGCGATATGGTCTGGACGTGGCGGCGAGGTTCGCCGGAGTTGAGGGAGACGGCGGCGCCGACGTCGGATGGAGGTCGGAGACGACGTTCACGTGGTTCTCCGGACGTGTAGAGGGGCTCCCCGTATGCGGCGCATCACGACGGAGAGGATGGTGGCGTCTACGCTGTGGCGGGTGTCCGAGAATGGCGTGGACGTTCCGCTGGAGAAGCTCGGGTCACCGGCGAGCTCGGTGAGCACGAACTCCACGTCTCCGCTGTGTTGAAAGAGGTAAGACGGGGTCAGTGGATGCGCACGGGGGTGGGGAGAAAGAGGAGAGGGTTCTCGGCCTCAGGGTTCGCCTCACCTCGCCGGAATCAATGAAATCGGCCGTGGCTGTGAAGAACTCCGGCGAGAAAATTCGTCGGCCTTGGGGCGTATTGGAGAGGGCTTTTGGGGGTGGGGGGGGGGGGGGGGGAATGGAGGAGGAGGTCGAGTGCTTTATATAGAATCCGACGGGGCTTGATTTGGTGCAGCAATTTGCCCGCAATCAACCGGACATTAATTTCGATCAAAAACGTCCATTATTAATGGCGGACGAAATTAGAGCAATTTAGGGCATTTAAGAGAGGGCTTTTATGGGGGAATGAAAGAGGAGATCAAGGGTTTTAATTAGAAACAAACGGTGCGTCACTTGGGGCTCCAAATCACCGGGAATCATGCGAGACATTTCATCCCTTGCGTTTCGGCCAGTGCTGGCTGTTCCGGAGGTTGAAGACGACGTTGACATCATCATGACGTCAGCATTTTTTCTTTTTCTTTTTCTGATTTTTCTTATTTCTTTTATAACTTTTGATTTAAGACTCCAAATCAAGTCAAATAAATTTCGAAAAATTTGTAAAAATAATATCTTTGTGTTAAACCAGTTGTGGGCATGTTTTGAACACTCTTCAAAAATCAAAATTTTGAATTATTGATTAATTACAAATTTGCCACTTTATGTCAAATTTAAAAACATGGCTTAAATAATTTCGTTTTTGGCTAAATAAAATTTATAAACATACAACACTTATATAAGTTTTAAATTAAGTTATTTAAACTCATTTTCCAACATTAAATCATTTTTGGCTTTAGTACAATATTAAATAACATCACACATTTATTTGAAATGAAAAGGGAAATATAATGTATTCATTTTTTTAATTCAAAATATTTTGTGCACCATTAAGTTTTATATTAAGATAACTCAATTCAAATTTCATAACAACTTTGGAAAAGATTTTAGTTTTGCTTCATTTCTTATATAGAAAATATATTCATGAAAGTCATTTTATGTTTTGAAAATAAATGAAAATCATTTAAGCTAATGAAAGTTTATTTGGGTATTTAAGTAATTATAAATCTATGAGGTTTTAAGTTATAAACTATATCCTTGTAATATCCAAATTATGTTTTGAACTCAGGTAAATGAATAATAATCTTTTGGCAAATCGACAATGTTTTCAATAGTTTAAAATAACACTTGTAATAATTATTTTAATTTATTTATAGCTAAGGCTAAGTGTTGAAATCAATTACTTATAAGTATACTATTTACTTAAAATAAAATGGTTTGTACTTCATAAAACATTGTCAAATTACATATTAAGGTTTTTGAAATACAATGGATAATGTAATGTTTAATTGGAAATAACTTTTGAAAATAATGACACATTGGGAATTTTGAAATAATAGACTTTTTCAAATTGGTTGAAGTCTTTTATAGTTAGTTTTCTTATGCATTTTAATATTTTATTTTAATCAAAACAAAAGTTTTAACTTTTAGTGATTTATTAACATTCCAAAATGTTGGGATGTTATAGACTACCACCCTTAAAAGGAATCTTGTCCCCGAGATTCAGAGAGGCTAGGAAGACAGCTTGAATGATTCTGATAACTCGGGATGTTTTGAGAAATGAAATTTCTGACACGGAAACTGGAAACTAGCAGGGAATGAATTTTCTGATTGGGGAGGCTCGAAAGAAAGATGGTTTGGGATCTCTGGGTTTCAGGCAGCTGGGTTAGAATTATCTGGGTGGCTACCACCCTTAAAAGAAATTTTTGTGGTCAGTCTAGGAACTTTGTTTATTCTTGTTTAGTTCTCTGATGTAGAGCGTACAAGTATTCAAAATACAATGGCATGTGGTGGAAGGAATGATTAAGGACTTACTTTACTCCACATAGTCCCATTCATGGGCACCTCCTTCCTCTTATTAGGGCAACAGTTGGCATAGTGCCCTTTATCATTACACTTGTGGCACGTCACGAGACTGATATCATTCTTGGGCGAGCGTTTAAGGCAGTTCTCCTTCATCTTTTCTGGGCACTTATCAGCATAATGTCCCTTGTCTTTACATTTGTAGCAAATTACGTCACTTAAGTTCTTCTTCTTTTTTGGTGTTTCCAGGGCTAACAGTTCTTCCAAATCTTGTTTGCTATATTCTATCTCAATTAAAGAAGTCCAGTCTCGTTTGATGTGACAATTTCGAGCTAGGTGATCTCCTTCACACTTATAACAACACTTGGAGGTACTTTTGGATATCTTAGGGTGTGACTTTATTCTCACTTCATTATCCATCTTGGTAGGAGCTTCAATTGTCCTTGGACAATGATTTGGTTCAATGTCCTTACCAATCTTCTTCTTTATGCAGTTCGATGAATAATGTCCTTGTTCTTTGCACTTGTAGCAATTGATGTGGCTAAGATCTTTCTTGGATTTAACCTTTTGTCCTTGTTCCTCCAGGGTCTTCATGAGAGACTGTTGCATTCCTTCTTGGTTTGCTGGTTAGCTTGTTGCACCAAGGGATAAAGTTGACACTGATTTGGGACATGGTTTGTTCCTTCACACAGGAAGCAAGCAACCTGACTTGTGAGGCATCCTTTAACTGGACGTCTGGTATGACCATGGGGCCACTCATCAGGACATTCTTTGGACGTATGTCCTATCTCTCCACAAGTTTTGCATGCCTTTGGTTTGGTCATAAGGTCCTCTTCAAATTCACTATGGTTTTGATCAATCTTAGGCAGGTGGTCATTGGTCAACTTCCACAGCTGACTCTGGTTCTCAAATAGTAGTTGCATAGTTGTATGCAAAACATTGGTGTTGGTATTTGGGTGAGACATCTGTTTGGTTTAGAAAGCAATGAGTTGAATTATTTTTACTATGGAGGAATCCTAGTTCAATAAAACAAAACAAGGCAACCAATCTATAACATAATTAATCAATATCTAACAAACATCAAGCAACAAGGTTCACAACAAACAAACAATCTAGTATTGTCATATAGACAAGTTGATATGATCAATACACTAACACAATATCGTTATTCTATTTAGGTGGTGGTCAAATCTACCTCCTTCGCGAGTGCTTCAAGTTCTTGTTCAACTTTCTTGGATATCTTAGAAGTGTTGGCCGGACCCTGTTTCTTCAGTGCTCTTCCATGCATGTAGAACTTCATGTTGAATTGAAACTTTTCTATATAAAACAGTAGAATCAGACTTAGACTACAAGAACATGGTCATCTATAAAAAGATAAGATGTTTTCAGAAGGTTGATAGTAGATGAGATTATGAGGAAGATAAAATGAAAAGTTTTGTTTTTAGAAAAGTGAATAACATAGATTTTCAATCCTATGGTCAAATCCTATTTCTATCCAAACCTAGGGTTTCGAACCTACATGCAACACAGTGCTCTGATACCATCTGAAGCGTCCCTGCACTTTTAATAAGGCAGATACCTGTGTATAGTGCAAATCCCTGGATCGATTCGTTTGCACACACAGTTTACGATGTAATATCACAACAAAGTATCAATTTTGTTACATCGATGATCCAGACTTACAAAATATTGAATACAAGTTGCATAGCATAAAGCTAGCTTCGAAAGAGTAAACAGCGGAAATACAATGGCAGTGAGTCTCCATCAACTTCATGTTGCCAGAGGCAAAAACATGTTGGTTGTAGACTCGAAACCTTTAAACGAAACCTCACTCGTCATCTGAACAATCTGCAATAAGAAAAATATTGCAACAACGTGGGTCAGATTCCATTAAGAATGGAGCCTGGCAAGTGACACTATGGTGGATACTTAATGGAATAACTCTATAGCCTATATGCATATTTGGCTGGTGGAGTTCAAGGCTATTTTGCATAAAGCCAATTTTTTCTATCTCTTTGGAAAACACTTTCTTCAAATCGAGACAAGTATGGCATGAAAACCATAAATCTCATCTTCCCTTGTTCACCCATCAAGTTTTATTTCTGAAGTTGGAATGATGGAATCCTCCGTTGGCGTCCGTGATCAGCTGCTCAAATTGTCCGTACCGGGGACACGGCTAAGTACTTAGTTTTACACTCTGCAGAGGTTGTGCACGTTCACCATTGTACCCATTCAACTCAAATTATCCTTTACACACCATTTGTGATAAGGAAAGGAGAAGAATGAGACGAGATCTTTCAGAAGCATTTTCCCTCCCACTCTGGCTTGACCCGTTCCACCTAACACCATATACATCTGCTTGTCAAGCCGGAGAGAGTCCACACAACATAATTGATCAAGCCAGAGCCCATATGGCAATGGCTGCACTGGAAGCAATCGTCCCTCGGAGTTCTTCAGATTATTCTGTTCCTGGATGGCCGTTCACAAGTGCACGTACTCCAGGAACAATAGACATGGGCCTGAGTAGCCACTCAACTTCGCCACCATACAACCTTTTACCACCCAGGTGTTTCATTCTTACCTTAGTAGAATTTAGATTTTCACAAAACATCATTTGCATAGCATCAATAATTCTACTAAGTATTGCATAGGAACCTAGACACAGGAATAAGGAATTCTACACAGGTTTAGCATAGCAATACTATCCTACACATGCTTATATAAAAATACACTAAGTAATGCATATAGAAAATAATAGGAAGTTTATGAGGTGTGCCACTTGCCTTTGAATGTTGTCGTTGTTCATAATCTCTTTTCAACGATACTTGGAACTCTCCGTTCAGTCTAAACAATATAAACAAACAACAATTCAACAATCATAAAACAAAACAACACAACACATACAAGCATACATAATGAACAAACAAGTTTCATAACTTCTAAGGAAAACATGTCATGCATGATATGCAATTTATTTCTACGGACTAGAGATGCATGTCATGCCATGAAATTCTTATAAGTTAACGCAAGGCAATTAGGTTGGTCAAAATGACTAAGGACTAAAGTCATAGGTTGGACAAAATACTTTGTTATAAGTCGTCTTAAATAAGCACTCAGTGACTTAGTCATGATGTGCATAACTATTTAGAGAAAATACTAACTCTATTCTTCAAGGTGATCAACAATTATTAACAACTCTTGGTAAATTGGATATTCACTATAGTGAGAGAGACAGACACCCGGCCACCCACTTAAATTGTGGAACAGGTCTCATGTACGTGGACATGTAAGGTTAGTTTCCAGGCCGCTTCATCTCACTATGCCGCTAGGATCCAACAAACTTCAAGATGGTAATAACATGATCAAAAATCGTTTATGTCTAAAGTGAAAGATAAGATTAGGAAAGAGGGAAAAGATAGTAAGAATTATGTAGTTGGTCTTCCAGGCTTTATCCCCAGACTTGTAATATTCTCCTTGGTGATGTCTTGATTGAATTCTTGGTAGACTTGAATAATCTTTAGACTTGATGATGTTTGTATAACCTAGGCTGGTCTAGGATTTAACTTATTTTTCAAGAGGTCTAAGAGAAGAAAGGAGAAATGAAAGAGAGAGCGAGCAAGACTTAGAAAATATTTCTGATTGGTCTTCATGAACTTCCTCTTGATTTTTCTTCTAAGTGCTTCTACTTCTTGGAGATTCTTCTGGAGTCTTGTTTTGGCTAAGTCCTTCATTGGTCTTCTAGCTCCATGTTGAAAATCCTAAGTGTCTAAGTGTATCACTTTACCAAAATGCTAAGTTGAAAATATTTGTAACTTAGAGAAAATGGGGAAGGAGTTTTCATACGGGAAATATAACTACAAAATAAAATATGATATGCATGAAATGCAATTTTTAATCACATGAACAATTATGCTAATGCAATTTAATTAATTTCTATTTTCACAAAATATAATAAAGGAATAAATGGGCTTTTCAAAGATATTTTATTTACAAATTTTGACCTTACAGAATTAAAACTAGAATTCAAATAATTTTTTATAGATTTCTGTAAATACCAAGTTAGTGCACGACTAAAATACAAGTTTTTATTATATCACTATTTTCTACACATTCATACGATTCCATAGACTACAAAAACATCAAAAACGGAGTTACGGTTGATTTAATATGAATTTTAGAAGTTATGTCTAGTAAGAAAAACGAAAATGAAAAATAGCTAACACAACAGTCGCGCGGCGCGATGCTATTGGCTGATACCGATTCAAACATGGCATCTAATCTACACCACTGGATCAAGATCTAAGGGCTTACAGCGAGATGGTCTGGAGGTGGCGGCGAGGTTCGTCGGGGTTGAGGGAGACAGCGGCGCCGACGTCGGATGGAGGTCGGAGACGACGTTCCCGTGGTTCTCCGGACGTGTAGAGAGGCTCCCCGTATGCGGCGCGTCGCGACGGAGGGGATGGTGGCGTCGACGTTGTGGCGGGTGTCCGAGAATGGCGTGGGCGTTCCGCTGGAGAAGCTCGGGTCACTGGCGAGCTCGGTGAGCACGAACTCCACGTCTCCGCTGTGTTGAAAGAGGTAAGACGGGGTCAGTGGATGCGCACGGGGGTGGGGAGAAAGAGGAGAGGGTTCTCGGCCTCGGGGGTCGCCTCATCTCGCCAGAATTAATGAAATCGTCCGTGTATGTGAAGAACTCCGGCGAGAAAATTCGTCGGCCTTGGGGCGTATTGGAGAGATCTTTTGGGAGGGAATGGAGGAGGAGGTCTAGGGCTTTATATAGAATCCTACGGGGCTTGATTTGGTGCAGTAATTTGCCCGCAATCAACCGGACATTAATTTCGACCAAAAACGTCCATGTTTAATGGCGGACGAAATTAGAGCAATTTAGGGCATTTAAGAGAGAGCTTTTATAGGGGAATGAAAGAGGAGATCAAGGGCTTTAATTAGAAACAAACGGTGCGTAATTTGGGGCTCTAAATCACCGGGAATCATGCGAGACATTTCATCCCGTGCGTTTCGGCCCGGGCTGGCTGTTCTGGATGTTGAAGACGACGCTGACGTCAGCATTTTTCATTTTTCTTTTTCTGATTTTTCTTATTTCTTTCATAACTTTTGATTTAAGACTCCAAATCAAGTCAAATAAATTTCTAAAAATTTGTAAAAATAATATCTTTATGTTAAACCAGTTGTGGGCATGTTTTGAACACTTTTTAAAAATCAAAATTTTGAATTATTGATTAATTACAAATTTGCCACTTAATGTCAAATTTGAAAACATGGCTTAAATAATTTCGTTTTTGGCTAAATAAAATTTATAAAAATACAACACTTATATAAGTTTGAAATTAAGTTATTTAAACTCATTTTCCAACATTAAATCATTTTTGGCTTTAGTACAATATTAAATAACATCACACATTTATTTGAAATGAAATGGGAAATATAATGTATTCATTTTTTTAATTCAAAATATTTTGTGCACCATTAAGTTTTATATTAAGATAACTCAATTCAAATTTCATAACAACTTTGGAAAAGATTTTATTTTTACTTCATTTCTTATGTAGAAAATATATTCATAAAAGTCATTTTATGTTTTGAAAATAAATGAAAATCATTTAAGCTAATGAAATGTTTATTTGGGTTGTTAAGTAATTATAAAATCTATGAGGTTTTAAGTTATAAACTATACACTTGTAAAATCCAAATTATGTTTTGAACTCAGGTAAATGAATAATAATCTTTTGACAAATAGACAATGTTTTCAATAGTTTAAAATAACACTTGTAATAATTATTTTAATTTATTTATAGCTAAGGCTAAGTGTTGAAATCAATTACTTATAAGTATACTATTTACTTAAAATAAAATGGTTTGTACTTCATAAAACATTGTCAAATTACATATTAAGGTTTTTGAAATACAATGGATAATGTAATGTTTAATTGGAAATAACTTTTGAAAATAATGACACATTGGGAATTTTGAAATAATAGACTTATTCAAATTGGTTGAAGTCTTTTATAGTTAGTTTTCCTATGCATTTTAATATTTTATTTGAATCAAACCAAAAGTTTTAAATTTTAGTGATTTTTGAACATTCCAAAATGTTGGGATGTTACAGACTACCACCCTTAAAAGGAATCTCGTCCCCGAGATTCGGAGAGGCAAGGAAGACAAAGCAGATGCTTGAATGATTCTGATAACTCGAGATGTTTTGAGAAATGAAATTTCTGACACGGAAACTGGAAACTAGCAGGGAATGAATTTTCTGATTGGGGAGGCTCGAAAGAAAGATGGTTTGGGATCTCTGGGTTTCAGGCAGCTCGGTTAGAATTATCTGGGTGGCTACCACCCTTAAAAGAAATTTTTGTGGTCAGTCTAGGAACTTTGTTTATTCTTGTTTAGTTCTCTAATGTAGAGCGTACAAGTATTCAAAATACAATGGCATGTGGTGGAAGGAATGATTAAGGACTTACTATACTCCACATAGTCCCATTCATGGGCACCTCCTTCCTCTTATCAGGGCAACAGTTGGCATAGTGCCCTTTATCATTACACTTGTGGCACGTCACGAGACTGATATCATTCTTGGGCGAGCGTTTAAGGCAGTTCTCCTTCATCTTTTTTGGGCACTTATCAGCATAATGTCTCTTGTCCTTACATTTGTAGCAAATTACGTCACTTAAGTTCTTCTTCTTCTTTGGTGTTTCCAGGGCTAACAGTTCTTCCAAATCTTGTTTGCTATATTCTATCTTAATTAAAGAAGTCGAGTGTCGTTTGATGTGACAATTTTGAGCTAGGTGATCTCCTTCACACTTATAGCAACATTTGGAGGTACTTTTGGATATCTTAGGGTGTGACTTTATTCTCACTTTATTATCCATCTTGGTAGGAGCTTCAATCGTCCTTGGACAATGATTTGGTTCAGTGTCCTTACCAATCTTCTTCTTTATGTAGTTCGATGAATAATGTCCTTGTTCTTTGCACTTCTAGCAATTGATGTGGCTAAGATCTTTCTTGGATTTAACCTTTTGTCCTTGTTCCTCCAGGGTCTTCATGAGAGACTGTTGCATTCCTTCCTTGGTTTGTTGGTTAGCTTGTTGCACCAAGCGATAAAGTTGACACTGAATTGGGACATGGTTTGTTCCTTCACACAGGAAGCAAGCAACCTGACTTGTGAGGCATCCTTTAACTCGACGTCTGGTATGATCATTGGGCCACTCATCAGGACATTCTTTGGACGTATGTCCTATCTCTCCACAAGTTTTGCATGCCTTTGGTTTGGTCATAAGGTCCTCTTCAAACTCACTATGGTTTTGATCAATCTTAGGCAGGTGGTCATTGATCAACCTCCACAGCTGACTCTGGTTCTCAAATAGTAGTTGCATAGTTGTATGCAAAACATTGGTGTTGGTATTTGGGTGAGACATCTCTTTGGTTTAGAAAGCAATGAGTTGAATTATTTTTACTATGGAGGAATCCTAGTGCAATAAAACAAAACAAGGCAACCAATCTATAACATAATCAATCAATATCTAACAAACATCAAGCAACAAGGTTCACAACAAACAAACAATCTAGTATTGTCATATAGCCAAGTTGATATGATCAATACACTAACAATTTTAGAAGTTATGTCTAGTAAGAAAAACGAAAATGGAAAATAGCTAACACAACAGTCGCGCGGCGCGATGCTATTGGCTGATACCGATTCAAACATGTCATCTAATCTACACCGCTGGATCAAGATCTTAGGGCTTACAGCGAGATGGTCTGGAGGTGGCGGCGATGTTCGCCGGAGCTGTGGGAGACGGCGGCGCCGACGTCGGATGGAAGTCGGAGACGACGTTCCCGTGGTTCTCCGGACGTGTAGAGAGGCTCCCCGTATGCGGCGCGTCGCGACGGAGAGGATGATGGCGTCGACGTTGTGGCGGGTGTCCGAGAATGGCGTGGGCGTTCCGCTGGAGAAGCTCGGGTCACGGGCGAGCTCGGTGAGCACGAACTCCACGTCTCCGCTGTGTTGAAAGAGGTAAGACGGGGTCAGTGGATGCGCACGGGGTCGGGGAGAAAGAGGAGAGGGTTCTCGGCCTCGGGGGTCGCCTCATCTCGCCGGAATTAATGAAATCGGCCGTGTATGTGAAGAAATCCGGCGAGAAAATTCGTCGGCCTTGGGGCGTATTGGAGAGATCTTTTGGGAGGGAATGGAGGAGGAGGTCGAGGGCTTTATATAGAATCCGACGGGGCTTGATTTGGTGCAGTAATTTGCCCGCCATCAACCGGACATTAATTTCGACCAAAAACGTCCATGTTTAATGGCGGACGAAATTAGAGCAATTTAGGTCATTTAAGAGAGGGCTTTTATAGGGAAATGAAAGAGGAGATCAAGGGCTTTAATTAGAAACAAACGGTACGTAATTTTGGGCTCTGAATTACCGGGAATCATGCGAGACATTTCATCCCGTGCGTTTCGGCCCGTGCTGGCTGTTATGGATGTTGAAGACGACGCTGACGTCATCATGACGTCAGCATTTTTCCTTTTTCTTTTTCTGATTTTTCTTATTTCTTTCATAACTTTTGATTTAAGACTCCAAATCAAGTCAAATAAATTTCTAAAAAATTTTAAAAATAATATCTTTGTGTTAAACCAGTTGTGGGCGTGTTTTGAACACTTTTCAAAAATCAAAATTTTGAATTATTGATTAATTACAAATTTGCCACTTAATGTCAAATTTGAAAACATGGCTTAAATAATTTCGTTTTTGTCTAAATAAAATTTATAAAAATACAACACTTATATAAGT
The DNA here is from genome assembly GCA_026929855.1 of Poa annua. Classification (NCBI taxonomy): domain Eukaryota; kingdom Viridiplantae; phylum Streptophyta; class Magnoliopsida; order Poales; family Poaceae; genus Poa; species Poa annua. The sequence goes on from CM049427.1 coordinate 102,848,599, forward strand.
TTGAAATTAAGTTATGTAAACTCATTTTCCAACATTAAATCATTTTTGGCTTTAGTACAATATTAAATAACATCACACATTAATTTGAAATGAAATGGGAAATATAATGTATTCATTTTTTTAATTCAAAATATTTTGTGCACCATTAAGTTTTATATTAAGATAACTCAATTCAAATTTCATAACAACTTTGGAAAAGATTTTATTTTTACTTCATTTCTTATATAGAAAATATATTCATAAAAGTCATTTTATGTTTTGAAAATAAATGAAAATCATTTAAGCTAATGAAATGCTTATTTGGGTTGTTAAGTAATTATAAAATCTATGAGGTTTTAAGTTATAAACTATAGACTTGTAAAATCCAAATTATGTTTTGAACTCAGGTAAATGAATAATAATCTTTTGGCAAATAGACAATGTTTTCAATAGTTTAAAATAACACTTGTAATAATTATTTTAATTTATTTATAGCTAAGGCTAAGTGTTGAAATCAATTACTTATAAGTATAGTATTTACTTAAAATAAAATGGTTTGTACTTCATAAAACATTGTCAAATTACATATTAAGGTTTTTGAAATACAATGGATAATGTAATGTTTAATTGGAAATAACTTTTGAAAATAATGACACATTGGGAATTTTGAAATAATAGACTTTTTCAAATTGGTTGAAGTCTTTTATAGTTAGTTTTCTTATGCATTTTAATATTTTATTTTAATCAAAACAAAAGTTTTAAATTTTAGTGATTTTTGAACATTCCAAAATGATGGGATGTTACAGACTACCACCCTTAAAAGGAATCTCGTCCCCGAGATTCGGAGAGGCAAGGAAGACAAAGCAGATGCTTGAATGATTCTGATAACTCGGGATGTTTTGAGAAATGAAATTTCTGACACGGAAACTAGAAACTAGCAGGGAATGAATTTTCTGATTGGGGAGGCTCGAAAGAAAGATGGTTTGGGATCTCTGGGTTTCAGGCAGCTGGGTTAGAATTATCTGGGTGGCTACCACCCTTAAAAGAATTTTTTGTGGTCAGTCTAGGAACTTTGTTTATTCTTGTTTAGTTCTCTAATGTAGAGCGTACAAGTATTCAAAATACAATGGCATGTGGTGGAAGGAATGATTAAGGACTTACTATACTCCACATAGTCCCATTCATGGGCACCTCCTTCCTCTTATCAGGGCAACAGTTGGCATAGTGCCCTTTATCATTACACTTGTGGCACGTCACGAGACTGATATCATTCTTGGGCGAGCGTTTAAGGCAGTTCTCCTTCATATTTTCTGGGCACTTATCAGCATAATGTCTCTTGTCCTTACATTTGTAGCAAATTACGTCACTTAAGTTTTTCTTCTTCTTTGGTGTTTCCAGGGCTAACAGTTCTTCCAAATCTTGTTTGCTATATTCTATCTCAATTAAAGAAGTCTAGTCTCGTTTGATGTGACAATTTCGAGCTAGGTGATCTCCTTCACACTTATAGCAACACTTGGAGGTACTTTTGGATATCTTGGGGTGTGACTTTATTCTCACTTTATTATCCATCTTTGTAGGAGCTTCAATCGTCCTTGGACAATGATTTGGTTCAGTGTCCTTACCAATCTTCTTCTTTATGCAGTTCGATGAATAATGTCCTTGTTCTTTGCACTTGTAGCAATTGATGTGGCTAAGATCTTTCTTGGATTTAACCTTTTTCCTTGTTCCTCCAGGGTCTTCATGAGAGACTGTTGCATTCCTTTCTTGGTTTGCTGGTTAGCTTGTTGCACCAAGGGATAAAGTTTACACTGAATTGGGACATGGTTTGTTCCTTCACACAGGAAGCAAGCAACCTGACTTGTGAGGCATCCTTTAACTGGACGTCTGGTATAACCATGGGGCCACTCATCAGGAAATTCTTTGGACGTATGTCCTATCTCTCCACATGTTTTGCATGCCTTTGGTTTGGTCATAAGGTCCTCTTCAAATTCACTATGGTTTTGATCAATCTTAGGCAGGTGGTCATTGATCAACCTCCACAGCTGACTCTGGTTCTCAAATAGTAGTTGCATAGTTGTATGCAAAACATTGGTGTTGGTATTTGGGTGAGACATCTCTTTGGTTTAGAAAGCAATGAGTTGAATTATTTTTACTATGGAGGAATCCTAGTTCAATAAAACAAAACAAGGCAACCAATCTATAACATAATCAATCAATATCTAACAAACATCAAGCAACAAGGTTCACAACAAACAAACAATCTAGTATTGTCATATAGCCAAGTTGATATGATCAATACACTAACACAATATCGTTATTCTATTTAGGTGGTGGTCAAATCTACCTCCTTCGTGAGTGCTTCAAGTTCTTGTTCAACTTTCTTGGATATCTTAGAAGTGTTGGCCGCACCCTGTTTCTTCAGTGGTCTTCCATGCATGTAGAACTTCATGTTGAATTGAAACTTTTCTATATGAAACAGTAGAATCAGACTTAGACTACAAGAACGTGGTCATCTATAAAAAGATAAGATGTTTTCAGAAGGTTGATAGTAGATGAGAGTATGAGGAAGATAAAATGAAAAGTTTTGTTTTTAGAAAAGTGAATAAAATAGATTTTCAATCCTATGATCAAATCCTATTTTTATCCAAACCTAGGGTTTCGAACCTACAGGCAACACAGTGCTCTGATACCATCTATAGCGTACCTGCACTTTTAATAAGGCAGATACCTGTTTATAGTGCAAATCCCTGGATCGATTTGTTTGCACGCACAGTTTACGATGTAATATCACAACAAAGTATCAATTTTATTACATCGATGATCCAGACTTACAAAATATTGAATACAAGTTGCATAGCATAAAGCTAGCTTCGAAAGAGTAAACAGCGGAAATACAATGGCAGTGAGTCTCCATCAACTTCATGTTGCCACAGGCAAAAACATGTTGGTTGTAGACTCGAAACCTTTAAACGAAACCTCACTCGTCATCTGAACAATCTGCAATAAGAAAAATATTGCAACAACGTGGGCCAGATTCCATTAAGAATGGAGCCTGGCAAGTGACACTATGGTGGACACTTAATGGAATAACTCTATAGCCTATATGCATATTTGGCTGGTGGAGTTCAAGGCTATTTTGCATAAAGCCAGTTTTTCCTATCTCTTTGGAAAACACTTTCTTCAAATCAAGACAAGTATGGCGTGAAAACCATAAATCTCATCTTCCCTTGTTCACCCATCAAGTTTTATTTCTGAAGTTGGAATGATGGAATCCTCCGTTGACGTCCGTGATCAGCTGTTCAAATTGTCCGTACCGGGGACACGGCTAAGTACTTAGTTTTACACTCTGTAGAGGTTGTGCACGTTCACCATTGTACCCATTCAACCGAAATTATCCTTTACACACCATTTGTGATAAGGAAAGGAGAAGAATGAGACGAGATCTTTCAGAAGCATTTTCCCTCCCACTCTAGCTTGACCCGTTCCACCTAACACCCTCTACATCTGCTTGTCAAGCCGGAGAGAGTCCACACAACATAATTGATCAAGCCAGAGCCCATATGGCAATGGCTGCACTGGAAGCAACCGCCCCTCGGAGTTCTTCAGATTCCTCTGTTCCTGGGTGGCCGTTCAAAAGTGCACGTACTCCAGGAACCATAGACATGGGCCTGAGTAGCCACTCAACTTCGCCACTATACAACCTTTTACCACCCAGGTGTTTCATTCTTAACTTAGTAGAATTTAGATTTTCACAAAACATCATTTGCATAGCATCAATAATTCTACTAAGTATTGCATAGGAACCTAGACACAGGAATAAGGAATTCTACACAGGTTTAGCATAGCAATACTATCCTACACATGCTTATATAAAAATACACTAAGTAATGCATATAGAAAATAATAGGAAGTTTATGAGGTGTGCCACTTGCCTTTGAATGTTGTCGTTGTTCACAAACTCTTTTCAACGATACTCGGAACTCTCCGTTCAGTCTAAACAATACAAACAAACAACAATTCAACAATCATAAAACAAAACAACACAACACATACAAGCATACATAATGAACAAACAAGTTTCATAACTTCTAAGGAAAGCATGTCATGCATGATATGCAATTTATTTCTAAGGACTAGAGATGCATGTCATGCCATGAAATTCTTTTAAGTTAACGCAAGGCAATTAGGTTGGTCAAAATGACTAAGGACTAAAGTCATAGGTTGGACAAATACTTTGTTATAAGTCATATTAAATAAGCACTCAATGACTTAGTCATGATGTGCATAACTACTTAGAGAAAATACTAACTCTATTATTCAAGGTGATCAACAATTATTAAAATTCTTGGTAAATTGGATATTCACTATAGTGAGAGAGACAGACACCCGGCCACCCACTTAAATTGTGGAACAGGTCTCATGTACGTGGACATGTAAGGTTAGTTTCCAGGCAGCTTCATCTCACTATGCCGCTAGGATCCAACAAACTTCAAGATGGTAATAACATGATCAAAAATCGTTTATGTCTAAAGTGAAAGATAAGATTATGAAAGAGGGAAAATATAGTAAGAATGATGTAGTTGGTCTTCCAGGCTTCATCCCCAGACTTGTAATATTCTCCTTGGTGATGTCTTGATTGAATTCTTGGTAGAGTTGAATAATCTTCAGACTTGATGATGTTTGTATCACCTAGGCTGGTCTTGGATTTAACTTAGTCTTCAGGAGGTCTAAGAGAAGAAAGGAGAAATGAAAGAGAGAGGGAGCAAGACTTAGAAAATATTTCTGGTTGGTCTTCATGAATTTCCTCTTGATTTTTCTTCTAAGTGCTTCTACTTCTTGGAGATTCTTCTGGAGTCTTGTTTTGGCTAAGTCCTTCATTGGTCTTCTAGCTCCATGTTGAAAATCCTAAGTGTCTAAGTGTATCACTTTACCAAAATGCTAAGTTGAAAATATTTCTAACTTAGAGAAAATGGGGAAGGAGTTTTCATACGGGAAATATAACTACAAAATAAAATATGATATGCATGAAATGCAATTTTTAATCACATGAACAATTATACTAATGCAATTTAATTAATTTCTATTTTCACAAAATAAAATAAAGGAATAAATGGGCTTTTCAAAGATATTTTATTTACAAATTTTGACCTTACAGAATTAAAACTAGAATTAAAATAATGTTTTACAGATTTCTGTAAATACCAAGTTAGTGCACGACTAAAATACAAGTTTTTATTGTATCACTATTTTCTACACGTTCATACGATTCCATAGACTACAAAAACATTAAAAACGGAGTTACGGTTGATTTAATATGAATTTTAGAAGTTATGTCTAGTAAGAAAAACGAAAATGGAAAATAGCTAACACAACAGTCGCGCGGCGCGATGCTTTTGGCTGATACCGATTCAAACATGTCATCTAATCTACACCACTGGATCAAGATCTAAGGGCTTACAGCGAGATGGTCTGGAGGTGGCGGCGATGTTCGCCGGAGTTTAGGGAGACGGCGGCGCCGACGGCGGATGGAGGTCGGAGACGACGTTCCCGTGGTTCTCCGGACGTGTAGAGGGGCTCCCCGTATGCGGCGCGTCGCGACGGAGAGGATGGTGGCGTCGACGTTGTGGCGGGTGTCCGAGAATGGCGTGGGCGTTCCGCTGGAGAAGCTCGGGTCACCGGCGAGCTCGGTGAGCACGAACTCCACGTCTCCGCTGTGTTGAAAGAGGTAAGACGGGGTCAGTGGATGCGCACGGGGGTCGCGAGAAAGAGGAGAGGGTTCACGGCCTCGGGGGTCGCCTCACCTCGCCCGAATCAATGAAATCGGCCGTGGATGTGAAGAACTCCGGCGAGAAAATTCGTCGGCCTTGGGGCGTATTGGAGAGGTCTTTTGCGAGGGAATGGAGGAGGAGCTCGAGGGCTTTATATAGAATCCGACGGGGCTTGATTTAGTGCAGTAATTTGCCCGTAATCAACCGGACATTAATTTCGACCAAAAACGTCCATGTTTAATGGCGGACGAAATTATAGCAATTTAGGGCATTTAAGAGAGGACTTTTATGGGGGAATGAAAGAGGAGATCAAGTGCTTGAATTAGAAACAAACGGTGCGTCATTTGGGGCTCTAAATCACCGGGAATCATGCGAGACATTTCATCCCGTGCGTTTCGGCCCGTGCTGGCTGTTCTGGATGTTGAAGACGACGCTGACGTCATGCTGACGTCAGCATTTTTGATTTTTCTTATTTCTTTCATAACTTTTGATTTAAGACTCCAAATCAAGTTAAATAAATTTCTAAAAATTTGTAAAAATAATATCTTTGTGTTAAACCAGTTGTGGGCATGTTTTGAACTCTTTTCAAAAATCAAAATTTTGAATTATTTATTAATTACAAATTTGCCACTTAATGTCAAATTTGAAAACATGGCTTAAATAATTTTGTTTTTGGCTAAATAAAATTTATAAAAATACAACACTTATATAAGTTTGAACTTAAGTTATTTAAACTCATTTTCCAACATTAAATCATTTTTCGATTTAGTACAATATTAAATAACATCGCACATTTATTTGAAATGAAAAGGGAAATATAATGTATTCATTTTTTAATTCAAAATATTTCGTGCACCATAAAGTTTTATATTAAGATAACTCAATTCAAATTTCATAAAAACTTTGGAAAAGATTTTAGTTTTACTTCATTTCTTATATAGAAAATATATTCATGAATGTCATTTTATGTTTTGAAAATAAATGAAAATCATTTAAGCTAATGAAATGTTTATTTGGGTTGTTAAGTAATTATAAAATCTATGAGGTTTTAAGTTATAAAGTATAGACTTGTAATATCCAAATTATGTTTTGAACTCAGGAAAATGAATAATAATCTTTTGGCAAATAGACAATGTTTTCAATAGTTTAAAATAACACTTGTAATAATTATTTTAATTTATTTATAGCTAAGGCTAAGTGTTGAAATCAATTACTTATAAGTATACTATTTACTTAAAATAAAATGGTTTGTACTTCATAAAACATTGTCAAATTACATATTAAGGTTTTTGAAATACAATGGATAATGTAATGTTTAATTGGAAATAACTTTTGAAAATAATGACACATTGGGAATTTTGAAATAATAGACTTTTTCAAATTGGTTGAAATCTTTTATAGTTAGTTTTCTTATGCATTTTAATATTTTATTTTAATCAAAACAAAAGTTTTAAATTTTAGTGATTTTTGAACATTCCAAAATGTTGGGATGTTACATATCCCCACATGCCTGGTGCGGCTCCACATGGTGCGCCGATCCTAGGTGGGCCCCATTTGACCCACCAAGGCCGGCCTCCCCCCCCCCCCCCCACCGAATTCCCGAGGGGAATTTTCGCCCCATGGGCCTTCTTTCCACCGGAAGGCCCATTTAGGGAAATCAGCCTTTAAAAATTTGAAAATAAATATATAAAATCATATTTAATCATTAATTACACTAATTAATATCAAACATGTTATATATAATTTGTTCTAGCTCCGAAAACTATTTCGTCGCTGCCCGATCTCCATCGGACCATTCCCGGGACATTCCCGGTGATCTCTTTCCTTTCCGGTTGTCTTGTCGAAACCCCTTAATTGTGTTACCCTATCGGTTCGATATAATAACAAACATTATCGAGACCCCTCTCCGATCAATGATTAACTCGTAGGCCTGGACCCCATGAATTAACCCATGTGATATAACGAATGACTATCATCTATCAAACCTGGACGTCGAGTCTTAAACCATTTACCATAGCGATACTTAGCGTGTCCGAGACTCGTTCATAGTTATCTCCATACCTAGCATGATCTCGTTACTGACAACACTATCTTCTACTCGTCTGTGATCTTATGTACGGGTGACCTAGTCACATGCTTGCAAGCGCATTTGACATAATCTCACCGAGTGGGCCCTAGAGTATCTATCCTGCTATGCGAACTAGCAAATCCGCTCTTGACCCCTCGTCTCAACTACTCCCTTCCGATACCCGAAAGTGTCACCTTTATTGTCACACTATATAAGATATGATGTTTGATGCGATCAAAGTATCTTTCAGGAATAACAATAAGAGTTGATCTCACGGTCGAAGGCGTAATGACTACGTCCTACAAATATGGGTATGTCCATCACATCGTTCTACCAACGATATGACTTCATTCCCAACTGACGCCATGTCACATGATCGGGAAACCTCGTTCGTCAATCACATAATGAACTAGTCTTAGTAAAGGCTACTAGGGACCTGGTTGTTTATGTATCACACGTGTATTAATGTTTCCGCTTAATACAGTTATTGCATGACACAAAACGTATTATGAACAAACGATATATGATAAATAAATCACTTTATTAATTGCCTCTAGGAAATATCTCCTTAAATCTCCCACTTGCACTAGAGTAAAAATGTAACATCCCAATTTTGCTAAAATTTAAAATTTTGCATTCATACATCATTCATCATATAGGCTTAACTTTTAATCACATAAATACTAAATAAAATTTCAATTATGAGTTTAAATAAAGTTTAATCCCATTTAAATGTTTATTTAAAACTTACTTCATAAATATAATTTTCCAAATTATATAATGGGTAAGGTTATTTTTAAAAATTGCTAATTAAATAACCTTTCCAAAATATATTTTTATGAATTTTTCTGAAATGTTTTGAATAGGTTTAAAAATCATTTAGTAAATCAGATTTAAAAAACAGTTTTTATTTTATTTAAAAGATTATGTTACCAGGCCGGCCCAGACGTTATCCACCGCGCGCGTGGTCGATAACGGCCCATCGGCCCGCTCCAGCACGCGCGCGCCGCTCCCCACTCGCTGACAGGTGGGCCCCACCTGTCAGCCGTCTTCCACCTCCGTCCGGAGATCGCGCCGGAGACGACGACCACGACCGAGCCGTTTCTGGGCCGGTTTCCGCCGTGATTAGCTCCTGTGCCCCCTCCTATTTATACCCCGCGAGGCCGCCTCCGAACCCCCCCCCCCCCCCCCAAAACCCTACCTCTTCGCCGTCGGGCTGCTCGGAATCGAGCTCGTCGTCGCCGCCATTGCCGCCGGGCTTTTTCGCGAGTGCGGTAACCTCCAAGCTCCTCGAGCTCCACCGAGCCCCCCCCTCGCTTCCCCATCGTTTTGCGCACCCGTTGAGCCCCCTTGCTTGTCCCATTGCGCAGCCGAACGCCGAAAACGACCTCGACCGAGGTGCTCCGCCGCCGGCCACCATCTCCGACGAGGAAAGGAGAGGAGTCTCGACGCCGCCGCCGCGCCATCGACCTCGCCTCCTCCTCCGCGTCATTTTGGTAAGAACCGTTCGTCCTGGGGCGGTGTTTTCATGCGGGAAGCGTCGAAGCCGACGCGCCGACGCCGCGGGCGCCGCCGCCGGCGAGCCTTCCGGCGACCCGCGCGCCGCTCGGTTCGGTCGGGCATCACACGCCGTTGGATCTAGATCCCGTGCGTCCGATCTCATTTAAATCGGACGGCTCTCGTCCACGATCCGCGCGAATCGTTTTCGTCCAATAGGATCGCGCCAAGTAGCCCCATTATTTTCTTTTTCACAGGAATTTTATAAATAAAACAGAAAAATATGCAAAACTTAGAAAATTCATAACTTAGGTTCTGTAAGTCCAAATTCAATGAACTTTATATCCACGGATAGCCCTGCTAGAGTAGTTTAATTCTACATCATTTGTTTTTGCTTTTGTTAAAAAATATTTCATAAGATCATCCGAGGAGTAATTCGGCTATTAAATCCATAACTTAAATAATAAAAATATTTTACAAATAAACTCAATTGTTTTAGGTTTAGGTTAACAATCTCTGCCCAGGAATATTAATATATGTCTTAATTGAAAACTTTCTTAGAACAATAAAATTTGTAATATTATAATCTAAGTTTTGGTTACTTTGTTTTCAATCAATAAATTGTTAAGTGAATTGAGAAATTCCTAGAAATTGCATCTCATGCATTTAATACCAGAGAATATAAATCATGGATAAGTGTGTCTAATTCTAAACATGGCATATCATGCTTGCATACATATTTTATTTGGTGTGTGAGATTTTGTGTGGATATTTATTTATATGTATTGCTTGTGCTAGATTGTGAAGGAGAGGAAGGACCTGCTTGTGATTGTTATTCTTGTTGTGCCTGCCCCTCCTGCTGCCAAGGCAAGTGACTTCATAAAACACCTGCTATTTTATTCTATTGCATATCTAGTGTTTTCAAACAGTATTTGCAAAAGTAGTATGCATGATAGGTTTTTGGGAGATTGTAGTATGCTATGCAAACCTTTTAGGTTTCCCCTTAGAAATTCCAGATTAGACCCCTATTATAATTTAGTGGAAGCAACTGCTGCAAAAATGAATGTTTTATGGTTGATGTGATAAATGAAAATTTCCACTAAATTAATTTAACGCCTGGGTGGATTGGGTCGATCGAGGAGGTTTCAAGTTGAGTGGCTTCTCAGGGCCATGTGTCATGGTTGTCTTCGCCCAGGGTAGTTTCTACTTACCTGGGGGCATGATATGCGGTGTTAACCTGAGTTGCTCACTTGTGGTAGGCCACCCAGGGCTATGAGATTGAAGTTTACACTGAGTCTAGTTGCTTATCGTGCAACCATTGGTCAATATGGGCTCTGTCTTGATGGAGTAAGTTGATGTGGACCTGGGTCAAGAGATTGATGGTGGTAGAGTTGATAGGATGGTGGTAATCTCTTAGTATGATCATGGGAAAGCAACTTCTGAAAAGTCTCGTCTTGATCTTCTCCTTTTCCTTCTCACTAAAGGAGTGTAGAGGATAGTTTGGGTTGATTAAGTCTAATGGTGAAAGTGCACACCCTCTCGAGAGTTAAAACCTAAGATCTTAGCCGTGTCCGCGACAACGGACAATTTGAGTAACTACACAAGGCTGTGTTCTGAAAATCTCCTCATCTCAAATTTCTTAATAAAACTTTGTTGGGTGAACATGGGTAGGAGACATGGACTTGTCTCGAGATTTGTTTCTGAAGGAGAAGATATTGATTTAAGAAAACTGTTTATCAAAAGTAGGAGAAAATTTGCTTTGCGCAATAGCCTTGAGCTCCACTAGCCAAATTAAGCATATAGTTATAGTTAAATAGAACATTAGGAATTAAAGTCACTTGCCACCACAATTCAATTGTGCTGACCCTTTACAGCTGGGCTGCAACTAAACCTTGCAGAATGTCCGAATGAGGAGTAAGGGGGTCGTCTTCGAGCTACAACCAACATGATTTGCCAGTGGCTTCATGGAGAAGATGTACCTCCATGCTACTTTTAGTATTGCGTTTGAACTCTGAAATAAAGTGTGAACTATTGATTCAGCTAGCATTTCCGCTATGCTAAGTTGTAAGGATATTTGTTTTTGGATCATTCGTCTCGTTCTGTAATAAATTATGACATTGTACTGTGATATTTCATCTTATTGGAGAATGTGAGACTTATGTGATCCAAGTCTTTACATCATTCATATGTGTCACTGCTTTCATAAGCATGGGCACTACAGATGGTATCAGAGCACGAATGTTGCCTGTAGGCTCGAAACCCCTAGGATTGGATACAAACCCTAAAATAAATATTTATAATTAACAAAATTCGAAATACCAGACTTCTTTTCTTATAATATGTTCCTCACCTTCTACATTCTTATTTTATTTCATCTCCTTAATTCTTATCCCTTCAAAATTCTTGTAGATGAAGAACTTCACTCGTGAGTTATCCCCGCAGAAAGGAGACCAGTACTACTTCAGTGACCAGCTCCTCAGTATTTCCAAAACCCTGAGGTTGACGCCGCTAGTCTTCAGGGGCAAAGAAATTATGTCAGAAGATTACCCTGAAGGACGCTGGAAGATCGAGGCAGAAGTTCTCCCTCGTCTTGATCCTCCTGGATCGCAGCTGATCCGTTTCCGATCTAGATACCCCAACTGGAAGAATGGAGTGGAGATGGCGATGCTGGAGACCTTGTCACGCATCATTGAGCAGTTCTATGACGAGATCAAGCCCAACTCCGTCTTTCGACACTTTGCCAGGAGGGATAGCATTGGACAACCCGTTCAACCCTCACTTAGGGGTATGAACGAGAAGCATCATGGAGACCTTGGAGCTCATTGCCATAACTTGGATATACTTCTGGGACAAGAGATCTTCTACATGGCAGATTTAAGGCGCGTCCACCATCATGTTAAGGAAAGCTTAGAAGAAGAGAAGGATATTCTTCGTGTAGAAGTTCAGGTGCTAACAAAGGAGAACAAGGAGCTGGAAAACAAGATTTATCTGCAAGATGATAAGATTGCGCAGAAAGATGCCCACATTTTGGCATTGCAGGCTCAGTGTGCTCATTTGTGTGAACAACTAAGCCAAATGGAACTTCAGGCAGAGAAGAATCACCCTCCTGACGCCCCAGAGCCCCTAGTGATAACCTATCCCGATGAGGACACTCCCAATGAAGCCACAGGTGTCAAGAAACGCAAGTGTGGGAACACCCGCAAATACATAAGGAGTTTCAAAATTTGATTAGAAAGACCACCAGTTATCCTTACCTTACGAGTATTTCTCCTTATCTGATCGAAGATTGTATTGACCCACCAATTTGTGGTGAGGCAGTACCTTGAAAACCATGTCCTAGCTTGGTTTGCAAGTCTCTAAAATATCGAATTTATAAAATACTTCGGGTGTGTCTGTTTGTTTGTTGTTTGTTATGTTTCTGTGAAGTATGTTGATGTGCATGGGTAGATTTTTCCTTTGTAGTCTCTTTCTATCTCTACTTACCTATGCCCACACCATACAGATGCCTCCACGTCGTGATCCTGACAACAACAATGCCAACGAAATGATGCAACAAATGATGGCAGCCCAGACACAGTTGATGACCATGATGGCTCAGTTCATGGCAAACCAAACAATCCACCACCCCCTCCACCGCCGCCACCACCACCCCCACCCCAAGTTGATCGCCTTGCTAGGTTCTTGAGGCTCAGACCCAACAAATTCTCCACAGCTACTGAACCAATCGTAGCCGATGATTGGCTACGCTCTGTGAACAAGGATCTAGTTACTTGCGAGTGTACGGAATTGGAGAAAATAAGGTTCACTTCCCATCTACTGGAGGGACCAGTGGCACATTGGTGGGAAACATATCAGATCACTCACCCACTTGAAGGACTTACCTGGGAAATCTTCAAAGAAGGTTTCCGCAATGCTCACATCTCTACTGGGATCATGAATCTGAAAAGGGATGAGATCCGTACCCTGAGACAGGGAAATCGTGCTCTGAGGGAGTACATGGAGGACTTAAATTCCCTCTCACGCTATGCCCCAGAGGATGTAGACACCGATGCAAAGAGGAAGTATAAGTTTCTGAATGGACTCAATGGTGAGCTGAAAATACCATTGTCTATGGCCTATGCTCCCAATTATCAGGACCTTCTTGATCAGGCCATTACTCTGGACAGCAACATGAAGAAGGAGGAGAATAGAAAAAGGAAGTTCAGCGCCAATAAGTACAACACTAATCTGATGCAGAAGAAACCATACGTTCCTGAGAACAGTGGGGGTCACCACAGTCACAAGAGTGGAAGTGGCCACAACCATAATGGTCATATCCATAAAGTAGGAAACTCCGGATACAGAGGAAATGGATAGGGTGGTAGTGGACACAACCACCCGTTCAATGGGAACAATAGTGGAAAAGAGCAACACCGCCACAACAATGAGCCTAAACGAGATATTAGTCAAGTCACTTGCTACAAGTGTGGGAACAAGGGATATTACTCAACAGACTGCCCAGAGAAGAAGAAGGCGCCGGAAGCATCAAAGCCTAATCCTTTCCAGAAGGCACAGGTGAATCATCTTGATGTGGAATAAGTGCAGAATGAACCGGATGCAGTGATTGGTACGTTCCTACTACATACCTTTCCAGCATTAGTCTTGTTCGATACTGGAGCATCCCACTCATTCATCTCAAGAGCTTTTGTTAATAAAAACAAACTGACTACTACAAGCCTGCTAAATCCGGTTAGGGTGAGTTCCCCAAGGGGGGAAATGCTCGTACAAACCGATTGTCAAAACTTGAGTTTAGAAATTGGTAAACACTCCTTTCCGGTAAACCTGATAATATTAGAAACCCAGGGTCTGGATGTTATACTCGGTATGGATTGGTTGGCCAAGTTTGAAGGAGTATTGGATTGTGCGAATAGATCCATTACACTCACCACTCCCGAGAAGAAGAAGATCAGATACAAATCCAAATTTGAATTTAAGAAAGTTAAGCTAAATTCTCTTAAGGGGGTTAGCCTGGGAGACGTTCGTGTGGTAAGAGATTACCCTGATGTTTTGCCCGAAGAACTACCGGGAATGCCACCCGATAGGGATGTTGAATTTCTTATAGATTTGGTTCCCGGAACGGGACCCATAGCCAAGAGACCATATCCAATGGCCATAGCTGAATTGAAAGAACTCAAGAAACAGTTAGAGGAGCAACTGCAGAAAGGATTCATCCGCCCAAGTTCATCACCTTGGGGAGCACCCATTCTGTCTGTAGAGAAAAAGGATAGTACTCAAAGGCTAGTAACGGATTATCGAGCAATCAACGAGGTGACGATCAAGAACAAGTACCCGCTACCGAAAATTAATGAGCTCTTCGACCAGCTAGAGGGTGCTTCGGTATTCTCTAAGATCGATTTGCGATCAGGATACTTTCAAATGAAAGTAAGAGAACTAGATATACCAAAACTACCTTCACTACCAGATATGGATTATATGACTACACCGTAATGCCGTTTGGTTTAACCAATGCACCGGCATACTTCATGAACATGATGAACAAAGTGTTTATGGACTTTCTGGATAAGTTTGTTGTGGTGTTCATTGATGATATCCTGATTTACTCCAAAAGTCAGGAGGAACATGAAGAACACTTGCACATGATATTACAGAGACTTAAAGAACATAAGTTGTATGCCAAATTTAGCAAGTGTGAATTCTGGCTAGAAGAAGTCGGTTTTCTAGGACACGTTGTGTCGAAAAATGGAATAGCAGTAGACCCAGAAAAGGTGTCAGCTGTGACAAAATGGGAAGTACCCAAGAATGTGGCAGACATCCGTAGTTTCCTTGGACTGGCAGGTTATTATAGAAGATTTATTGAGATCTTCTCCAAACTTGCCAAACCATTGACTTCACTACTGAAAAAGGAAGTCAAATTCAAGTGGACTGAAGAATGTGAAATAAGTTTCCAGGAACTGAAGAAACGGCTGGTGTCAGCACCTGTTTTATGTTTACCAGATATAGAGAAGGAATTCCAAGTATATTGTGATGCCTCGCACCATGGACTAGGAAGTGTCCTAATGCAAGAAGGGAAAGTGGTTTCATATGCTTCTAGACAGCTTAAGAAACATGAGGTCAACTATCCCACCCACGATCTGGAGTTAGCATCGGTAGTGCATGCGCTAAAGACGTGGAGACCCTATCTATTGGGAAAGCGTTGTGAGGTATTCACGGATCACAAGAGCCTGAAATATATTTTCACCCGGAAGGAATTGAATATGAGGCAAAGAAGATGGCTGGAACTTATTAAGGACTATGATATGAGTTTGCAATATCACCCAGGAAAAGCTAATGTGGTGGCCGACGCTTTGAGCCGTAAGGTCCATGTAAATGGACTGACAGCGGGAGAATTGCCCGAGGATTTAAGTAGAGCATTTAAGGACCTCAGATTAGAGGTAGTACCCGAAGGATTCCTCGCAACACTGGACGTACAACCTTTGTTGATGGATAAGATTCGGGAAGGCCAGAAGGGAGACAAAGTAATGGATGAAAGCAAGGTCAACCTGAGCGAAAGGAAGGCCAAGGGTTTTTGAATGGATGAGCAAGGCACCTTGTGGTTTGAGAAACGCATCTGCGTGCCGCAAGATGAGGAGCTTAGAAAATTGATTCTGCAAGAAGCACATAACTCGCCTTATTCCATACACCCGGGGAACACCAAGATGTACATGGTTGTAAAGGAAAGATTTTGGTGGAATAACCTGAAGAGAGACATCGCAGAATATATAGCTAAGTGCGATGTATGTAGTCGAGTAAAGGCGGAGCATCAGAAGCCAGCAGGATTGTTGCAACCTTTACCTATACCGGATTGGAAATGGGAACAAATAGGTATGGATTTCATTACTGGGTTACCGCGTACCAGATCGGGATATGATTCGATCTGGGTAATAGTGGATCGTTTGACAAAGGTGGCCCATTTTGTGCCAGTAAAGACTACCTACTCAAGTGCTAAGTTGGCAGAGATTTACATGAGGAAAATTGTATGCCTTCATGGTATTCCCCAGAGGATTGTGTCTGACAGAGGTACCCAGTTTACCTCGCATTTCTGGAAACAATTACATGAATCTTTGGGTACGAGATTAGAGTTCAGTACAACATTTCATCCCCAAACGGATGGACAGACGGAAAGAGTAAACCAAATTTTAGAAGATATGCTGAGGGCATGTGCCTTGGACTACAAGTCTAGTTGGGATGATAATTTGCCATACGCAGAATTTTCCTATAACAACAGCTACCAAGCAAGCATAGAGATGTCGCCGTTTGAGGCACTTTATGGTAGGAAATGCACCACACCACTACTCTGGAGCGGTGTGGGAGATCGAAGTTTATTTGGACCTGATATAATCCAGGAAGCTGAAGAGAAGGTTCGAATAATCAAGGACAGATTGAAGATCGAGCAGTCCAGGCAGAAAAGTTATGCGGATTCCAAAAGGAGAGAAATCACATATGAGATAGGTGACAGGGCTTATTTAAGAGTGTCACCAATGCGTGGTGTGAAGAGGTTCGGGATCAAGGGTAAACTTGCACCTCGATTCATCGGCCCCTTTAAGATTCTTTCCCGCAAGGGAGAAGTAGCATATGAGTTAGAATTGCTGGAAGTTCTGTCAGGAGTTCACAATGTCTTCCACGTGAGTCAATTGAAGAAGTGTCATCCAGAGATGACAGAAACCCCGCTACGGGATACAGTGTCATTAGAAGAAGTTCAGTTGGAAAGTGACCTGACGTATGAAGAGAAGCCAATCAAAATCTTGGAGATGACAGAAAGGATCACACGAACCAAGACTATCAAATTTTGTAAGGTCCAGTGGAACCACCATACCGAAGAAGAAGCAACTTGGGAACGGGAGGATGATCTTCGGGAAGAACACCCTCATCTTTTTGAAGGCCAAACCGAATCTCGAGGACGAGATTCATCTTAAGGGGGTTAGGTTTGTAACATCCCAATTTTGCTAAAATTTAAAACTTTGCATTCATACATCATTCATCATATAGGCTTAACTTTTAATCACATAAATACTAAATAAAATTTCAATTATGAGTTTAAATAATGTTTAATCCCATTTAAATGTTTATTTAAAACTTACTTCATAAATATAATTTTCCAAATTATATAATGGGTAAGGTTATTTTTAAAAATTGCTAATTTAAATAACCTTTCCAAAATATATTTTTATGAATTTTTCTGAAATGTTTTGAATAGGTTTAAAAATCATTTAGTAAATCAGATTTGAAAAACAGTTTTTATTTTATTTAAAAGATTATGTTACCAGGCCGGCCCAGACGTCTCCACCGCGCGCGCGGTCGATAACGGCCCATCGGCCCGCTCCAGCGCGCGCGCGCCGCTCCCCTCTCGCTGACAGGTGGGCCCCACCTGTCAGCCGTCTTCCACCTCCGTCCGGAGATCACGCCGGAGACGACGACCACGACCGAGCCGTTTTCGGGCCGGTTTCCGCCGTGATTAGCTCCCGCGCCCCCTCCTATTTATACCCCGCGAGGCCGCCTCCGACCCCCCCCCCAAAACCCTACCTCTCCGCCGTCGGGCTGCTCGGAATCGAGCTCGCCGTCGCCGCCATTGCCGCCGGGCTTTTTCGCGAGTGCGGTAAGCTCCAAGCTCCTCGAGCTCCACCGAGCCATCCCTCGCTTCCCCATCCTTTTGCGCACCCGTTCAGCCCCCTTGCTTGTCCCATTGCGCAGCCGAACGCCGAAAACGACCTCGACCGAGGTGCTCCGCCGCCGGCCACCATCTCCGACGAGGAAAGGAGAGGAGTCTCGACGCCGCCGCCGCGCCATCGACCTCGCCTCCTCCTCCGCGTCATTTTGGTAAGAACCGTTCGTCCTGGGGCGGTGTTTTCATGCTGGAAGCATCGAAGCCGACGCGCCTCCGCTGTGGACGCCGCCGCCGGCGAGCCTTCCGGCGACCCGCGCGCCACTCGGTTCAGCCGGGCGTCCCACGCCGTTGGATCTAGATCCAACGGATCTATATCCTAACGATCCCGTGCGTACGATTTCATTTAAATCGGACGGCTCTCGTCCACGATCCGCGCGAATCGTTTTCGTCTAATAGGATCGCGCCACGTAGCCCCATTATTTTCTTTTTTCGCAGGAATTTATAAATAAAACAGAAAAATATGCAAAACTTAGAAAATTCATAACTTAGGTTCTGTAAGTCCAAATTCAATGAACTTTATATCCACGGATAGCCCTGCTAGAGTAGTTTAATTCTACATCATTTGTTTTTGCTTTTTTTAAATAATAATTCATAAGATCATCCGAGGAGTAATTCGGCTATTAAATCCATAACTTAAATAATAAAAATGTTTTACAAATAAACTCAATTGTTTTAGGTTTAGGTTAACAACCTCTGCCCAGGAATATTAATATATGTCTTAATTGAAAACTTTCTTAGAACAATAAAATTTGTAATGTTATAATCTAAGTTTTGGTTACTTTGTTTTCAATCAATAAATTGTTAAGTGAATTGAGAAATTCCTAGAAATTGCATCTCATGCATTTAATACCAGAGAATATAAATCATGGATAAGTGTGTCTAATTCTACACATGGCATATCATGCATGCATACATATTTTATTTGGTGTGTGAGATTTTGTGTGGATATTTATTTGTATGTATTGCTTGTGCTACATTGTGAAGGAGAGGAAGGACCTGCTTGTGATTGTTATTCTTGTTGTGCCTGCCCCTCCTGCTGCCAAGGCAAGTGACTTCATAAAACACCTACTATTTTTTTCTATTGCATATCTAGTGTTTTCAAACAGTATTTGCAAAAGTAGTATGCATGATAGGTTTTTGGGAGATTGTAGTATGCTATGCAAACCTTTTAGGTTTCCCCTTAGAAATTCCAGATTAGACCCCTATTATAATTTAGTGGAAGCAACTGCTGCAAAAATGAATGTTTTATGGTTGATGTGATAAATGAAAATTTCCACTAAATTAATTTAACGCCTGGGTGGATTGGGTCGATCGATGAGGTTTCAAGTTGAGTGGCTTCTCAGGGCCATGTGACATGGTTGTCTTCGCCCAGGGTAGTTTCTACTTACCTGGGGCCATGATATGCGGTGTTAACCTGAGTTGCTCACTTGTGGTAGGCCACCCAGGGCTATGAGATTGAAGTTTACACTGAGTCTAGTTGCTTATCGTGCAACCATTGGTCAATATGGGCTCTGTCTTGATGGAGTAAGTTGATGTGGACCTGGGTCAAGAGATTGATGGTGGTAGAGTTGATAGGATGGTGGTAATCTCTTAGTATGATCATGGGAAAGCAACTTCTGAAAAGTCTCGTCTTGATCTTCTCCTTTTCCTTGTCACTAAAGGAGTGTAGAGGATAGTTTGAGTTGATTAAGTCTAATGGTGAAAGTGCACACCCTCTCGAGAGTTAAAACCTAAGATCTTAGCCGTGTCCGGACAATTTGAGTAACTACACAAGGCTGTGTTCTGAAAATCTCCTCATCTCAAATTTCTTAATAAAACTTTGTTGGGTGAACATGGGTAGGAGACATGGACTTGTCTCGAGATTTGTTTCTAAAGGAGAAGATATTGATTTAAGAAAACTGTTTATAAAAAGTAGGAGAAAATTTGCTTTGCGCAATAGCCTTGAGCTCCACTAGCCAAATTAAGCATATAGTTATAGTTAAATAGAACATTAGGAATTAAAGTCACTTGCCACCACAATTCAATTGTGCTGACCCTTTACAGCTGGGCTGCAAATAAACCTTGCAGAATGTCCGAATGAGGAGTAAGGGGGTCGTCTTCGAGCTACAAGCAACATGATTTGCCAGTGGCTTCATGGAGAAGATGTAGCTCCATGCTACTTTTAGTATTGTGTTTTAACTCTGAAATAAAGTGTGAACTATTGATTCAGCTAGAATTTCCGCTATGCTAAGTTGTAAGGATATTTGTTTTTGGATCATTCGTCTCGTTCTGTAATAAATTATGACATTGTACTGTGATATTTCATCTTATTGGAGAATGTGAGACTTATGTGATCCAAGTCTTTACATTATTCATATGTGTCACTGCTTTCATAAGCATGGGCACTACAAAAAATTAATCTAGATTACAACTTGTTAAAAGCTTAATACCCATAGCTACTTGGTGCTTTCATGCTTGTCAAGCAGAAGAGACTTCGTCAGAGGATCTGCCACATTCAGATCCGTATGCACTTTGCAAATCTTCACATCGCCTTCCTATACATATTGTCGTATCACATGGATGCGTCGGAGAATGTGTTTGGCAGTTGAGTGAGACCTTGGTTCCTTCGCGTTAGCAATGGCACTCGTATTGTCGCTAGGGAACACTTCGAGCTCAATAATGAACTCCCTCAGCCACACAGCTTCATTCGCGGCTTCGCAAGCAGCAATGTACTCCGACTCCATTGTAGATTGTGCCACGACGGGTTGCTTCCCACTTCTCTAGCACACCGCGCCTCCATTCACCTTGAACACATAACTTGTCTGTGACTTAGAGTCATCGGGGTTTGTGCAGAAACTTGCATCAACGTAACCTGCTACGCCAAGTTCTTCATCACAACCACCATAGACAAGGAACGTTTCCTTTGTCTTCTTGAGATACTTAAGAATGCTCTTAACAACAATCAAATGTTCCATTCCGGGATTACTTTGGAAACGGCTCGTCAAACTAAGAGCCAATGATATATCAGGTCTACTACTTAACATTGCATACATAATCGATCCTATTGCTGAAGCATAAGGATGTTTAGTCATTTCGGCCTTACCTTGTTCCGCTACCGGACACTGTGCCTTTCGCAATGTTTTATTCTTGATAACCGGCAAAGAACCTTTCTTTGCCATCTCCATACCGAAACGCTTCAGTATCTTATCAAGGTAAGTACTTTGACTCAACTCTAATAGACGTCTTGATCTATCACGATAGATTTTAATGCCTAAGATGTATGCAACTTCTCCTCAGTCCTTCATGGAAAATTTACTGTTTAAATATTTCTTCACGCTATTCAGAAGTTCTACATCATTCTCAATCAGCAATATATCATCTACATATAGTGCTAAGAACACAACCGAGCTCCCACACATTTTCTTGTAAATGCAGCTCTCTCCAAATTTTGGACAAATCCAAAACCTTTGATCACCTCATCAAAGCTAAGATTCCAGCTTCGAGATGCTTGCTTCAATCCATAGATGGAACGTTGAAGCTTGCATACCTTGTTAGCATTTTATGGATCGACAAAACCTTCCTGTTGTACCATATACAACTCTTCCTCAATGTTACCATTTAGGAACGCTGTTTTGACACCCATCTTCCATATTTCATAATTATAATATGCAGCAACTGCTAACAAAATCCGAATAGACTTTAGCATTGCTATCGGTGAAAGAGTTTCATCGTAGTCAATCCCATGAACCTGTCGGAAACCTTTTGCGACAAGCTGAGCTTTATAGACAGTTACATTACTGCCAGCTTCAGTCTTCTTATTAAAGATCCATTTATTCTAGACAGCCTTGCGGCCTTCGGGAATCTCCATAAAAGTCCATACTTTGTTATCATACATGGATCCTATTTCAGATTTCATGGCTTCTAGCCATTTCTCGGACTCTAGACTCGCCATAGCCTCCTTGTAGTTCATAGGTTCGTCATGTTCAATTAACATGACGGTGCAAACTAGGTTGCCATACCATTCTGGTGCGATACGAGATCTACCAGACCTACGAGGTAGAATAGTGTCCTCGACAGTTTCTCCCACTCCATCTGTGGAGGACGTTTCTGTACTAGCTTCCGCTGCGTCACTCGGAATTTCGAGTTCACGATCAACGATATCGTCGAGGTCTACCTTCCTCCCACTTACTCCTTTCGCGAGAAACTCCTTCTCTAGAAAGGTAGCGGTCTTCGCGACAAACGTTTTGCCCTCAACTTGGTTGTAGAAGGTGTATCCTACGGTTTCCCGTGGATATCCTACAAAGACGACTTTCTCCGATTTCGGTTCGAGTTTGTCAGGCTGTAGTTTCTAAAGATACGCCTCTCAACTCCAGACCTTTTGAAATGATAACTTAGGCTTCTTGCCATACCATAACTCATACGGTGTCGTTTCTACGGATTTGGACGGAGCCCCATTTAAAATGAATGCGGCTGTTTCTAACGCATAACCCCAGAAGGATACGGGCAGATCGGTAAGAGACATCATAGACTGTACGCTATCTAATAGAGTACGATTACGTCGCTCGGACACGCCGTTACGTTGCGGTGTTCCGGCAGGCGTAAGTTGTGGCATGATGCCACAGGACTTCAGATGTGTGCCAAACTCAAAACTCAAATACTCGCCACCACGATCGGATCGGAGGTGCTTGATTTTCTTGTTAAGATGATTTTCAACTTCACTTTGAAATTCTTTGAACTTTTCAAATGTTTCTGACTTGTGTTTCATCAAATAGATATAACCGTATCTACTCAAGTCATCGGTGAAGGTGACAAAGTAACGATAACCATTGCGTGTCGACACGCTCATTGGTCCACACACATCTGTATGTATGACTCCCAACAAGTCCGACGCCCGTTCAACGAAACCTTTGAACGGTGTCCTAGTCATCTTGCCCATGAGGCATGGTTCGCACGTATCGAGGGATCCAAAATCCAACGAGTCCAAAAGTCCATCGGCATGGAGTTTCTTCATGCGCTTTACACAAATATGACCGAGACGGCAATGCCACATATAAATGGCGGTATCATCACTGAGTTTAATCATCTTGGCATCTATGTTATGGATGTGAGTACTATGATCGAGATTCAACAAGAATAAACCATTACTCTCGGGAGCATCAACATCAAAGATATCATTCATTGAAATAGCACAACCACTTGATACTGATTTGAATGAATATCCGTCTTGCAACAAGCAAGAACCACTGATAATGTTTACACTCAAGGACGGTACAAAATAACACTTATTTAAAACCAAAACTAATCTCGATGGTAGATGTAGAGGGAGTGTGCCGACAGCCACCACGTCAACTCTTGATCCGTTGTCGACGCGCATCGTCACCTCGTCCTTAGCCAGGCGCCGTTATTCCGCAACTCCTCCTGAGAGTTACAAATATGAGCAACAGAACCAGTATCAAGTACCCAAGTGTTACTATGGGTGGATGTAAGGTACACATCTATAATATGTATATCAAATATACCTTTCTCTTTGGCGACTATCTTGCCAGCTTTCTTTTCCTCCAGGTACTTGGGGCAGTTGCGCTTCCTGTGACCATCTCCCTTGTGTTAGCTCCTAATACCACTAGGAATGCATCCTATTCGGTAGAGACACTATTGCATCGAGTTCATGTAGTTGACAGAGAGAAACATAGAGAGAGAGGGAGGATCCGAGGGTGTACCTTGGCTCTGACTCGACGAGGTCGAGTCGGATGCCATTGATGGTCGACAGTGGCGGCGTGTATGCCAGTGGCGGTGGTGCTTCCCATCGACTCACGCTAACCCTAGATCGGTAGGGGGTGTCGGTGGGGTTTGGTTGCGCATGTCCAACCTCGTGAGATATGCTGGCCAGCCCCCCACCCTTTAAATAGCGCTGCGATAGGGGCCCACCGTCCATAAAGGAAACGAGTGCCCCCGATCAGGGCGCAATCAAGGGGATCCGTTCGAGCCGTTGGGCTCGTACGTGAGATCAATCTAACATTCTCCCCCTTGATCTCAACTTATACTTTTACATTTTTCTTTACTCGTTTCAGCACGGATTAATACATAGAGCATGTTTCATCGTCACAGCTCAATTGCCGATAGAATCAGACAACCGCTATATACTTTTCTGTATTGAAACAAATCATGTTACTTTTGGGCCTCTGTAATCCAGAAATCATAGGCTTTCCATTAAACCCATGCCGGATGTGTGTTCCTTGAACACACTGGGTGGTAAGCCTTTCGTTAGCCGATCCGCAAGCATAGCATTTGTCCTTATATGCTCGAGACTTATAGTTTGATCCTGGATTTTATCTTTCACAACATAATACTTTATATCTATTTCTTTTGTAGCATTACTCGACTTGTTGTTGTGAGCATAGAATACTGCGGGCTGGTTGTCACAGTACATCTTTAGTGGTTTGTCAATACAATCTACCACTTTCAAGTCGGGTATAAATTTCTTTAACCATACTGCCTGCCCCGTGGACTCATAACATGCTAAAAACTATGCATACATCATGGACTATGCAACTAATGACTGTTTGGAGCTTTTCCACGAAATAGCCCCTCCTGTGAGAGTGAACACGTATCCATACGTGGACTTTCTATCATCTTTGTCTCCCGCAAAATCTGCGTCTGAATACCCTCTTATTTGTAGGGAATCAGATCTTCCATATGTTAGCATGAGGTCTTTTGCGCCTTGCACATAACGCAAAGCTTTCTTTACCATATTTCAGTGCTCTTGACCTGGATTTTCTTGATATCTACCGAGTACCCCGGTGATAAAAGCTAAGTTAGGGCAATTGCACACTTGTGCATACTGTAAGCTTCCAACAGCCGAAGCATATGGTACTGCTTTCATTCGATCGATCTCATATTGGTTCTTAGGACATTGCAATTTCCCAAAACTGTCGCCCTTGACTATAGGAGCTGGTGAAGTACAACTTTTATGTATATTATACTTCTTTAGAACCTTTTCTAAATATGCCTTTTCTGATAGTCCTAGCACTCCATTCTTTCTATCCCGGTGAATTTCTATGCCCAAAACATAAGAAGCTTGACCAAGATCTTTCATATCAAAATTCAAGGACAAGAACTTCTTTGTTTCCAGTAGTAGACTGACATCTTTGCTCGCAAGCAGACTATCATCCACATACAGAATTACGAAAATATATTTCCCACTTTTAAACTTTGCATAAATGCAGTTGTCCGCAAGATTCTCTTTAAATCCAACAATTATAATTGTATTATTAAACTTTAAATACCACTGTCTAGAGTGTTGCTTTAACCCATAAATGGATTTCTTTAGGCGGCATCCCATATGTTTCTTCCCCTCCAAGAAAAAACCCTTCGGTTTCTTCATGTAAACATGTTCTTATAAATCGCCATTTAGAAATGTCGTCTTCATATCCATTTGATGTAACTCTAAATCAAAAGGAGCAACTAGTGCCATGATGATTCTAAAGGAATCCTTACATGAGACCGGAGAAAAAGTCTCATTGTAATCTACTCCTTCTCTTTGCGTAAAGCGTTTTGCCACAAGTGTTGCTTTATACTTTTCTACTTTCCCGTTGGAGTCATACTTTATTTTATAGACCCATTTGCAGCCTACTGTTTTGGCTAATTTAGGAATTTCCTCTAAGTCCCAAACATTGTTAGAACTCATCGATTTCATCCCCTCTTCCATGGCCTCTAGCCATTTCGAAGAGTGAACGCTACTCATGGCTTCTTCATATGAAGTGGGATCTCCTTCCATATGAATGGTTTCTGTGTTATAAACTTTATAATCACTAGAAATAGCTGATTTCCTAGCTCTTGTAGACCTTCTAAGAGTCTCATTCTCTGGCACATTATGTGTCTCAATTTGCGACTCTTCTTCTATATGTGGTTGTTGCCGCTCCCTTTCATATTCAACAACGGGTTGAGTCGGCTCTTGACGGACAGGTTCCGAATCTTGCCTCGTTGAAGTCACGGGTGGAGTTACAACTGGTGCTTGCATCACAACCTCTACGATTATCGGTGCATGTACAACAGGTGGGGCCATAAATGGCTCATGTATCATCGGAAAAGGTGCACACACCCTCTTCTCCTCAAGATCAATTTTTCGGCCTACCATGCTCCCCCTCATCATTTCGTCCTCTAAGAAGACCGCGTGTCTCGTTTCTACAAACTTTGTGTGTCTGTCTGAACAGTAGAAACGATAACCTTTTGATCTATCAGGATAACCAATAAAATGGCAAGTTACTGTTGTGGGGTCTAACTTTGCAATATGTCGATTAAAAACTTTGGCCTTAGCTGGGCTCCCCCAGACTTTCAGGTGGCTTAGAGAAGGAACTCTCCCTGTCCACAACTCGTACGGTGTTTTGGTCACCGATTTACTTGGTACTCTGTTGAGAATGTGAATGGCGGTTTTTAACGCCTCCATCCATAATCCCAATGGCAGTGTGGAATAACTCATCATATTGCGCACCATATCCATAAGATTACGGTTACGCCTTTCCGCTACTCCATTTTGTTGCGGTTCGCCCGGCATAGAATACTGGGCGACTATTCCATTCTCCTGTAAGAACCTTGCAAAAGGTCCAGGTACTTGACCATATGGAGTGTGCCGACCGTAGTACCCCCCCCCCCCCCCCCACCCCCACGGTCGGACCTGACTATTTTAATTCTTTTATCATGCTGATTTTCAACTTCAGCTTTGAATATATTAAATTTATCCAATGCCTCAGATCTTTCTTTAATTGGATAAATATAACCATATCGGGAAAAATCATCTGTGAATGTTATGAATGAGTCATAGCCATCCACACTTTTCATCAGAAATGGTCCACAAATATCGGTGTGAATAATTTATAGTGTCGTTGTGCTTCGGTTTGCACCCTTTTTAATTTTCTTTACGTATTTTCCTTTTATGCAATCTATGCATTGTTCTATATCTGAGAACTCTAACGGAGGAAGAATATCATTTTTAACGAGGCTTTCTATTCTTCCTCTCGAAATATGGCCTAATCGACTGTGCCATAACTTCGACGAGTCATGAGTTCGCTTTCTTTTCTTTTGTTCTTTGTTCGACAAGTGAATTTGTTCATTCACATTGCACACAGAATGCACTTTTTCACGCAAGGATAACAAATAAAGCTTATCATGAAGTAAAGTAATACCCACACAAGCATCTTTAAACCATATGGCACATTTACCATGACCAAAATAACATTCAAAACTGTCCTTATCCAAACACGATACACTTATTAAATTTCTGTGAATGGAAGGAACATATAAGACATCTCTAAGCAAAATATTTAAACCATCAGCTAGCTCCAAGGAGACGTCGCCAATAACCTCAACTTCTGCTTGAACTTCATTCGTGACTTCAATGTGTCTTTCGCTTCTTTGCAAAGTCCTTGTCGAATGGAATCCCTTTCTTTGCCATTATGCTCTTGAGCCAATCTGGGCAATCTTTCTTGTAATGCCCTTTCTGAAGGAGATATGCCCTAGAGGCAAATAAATAAGTAGTATTTATCGCATTATCTCATAAGTTTATAATAGGTTTTTGTATTATGCTATAACTGTATTAATCAGAATTATTAATACATGTGTAATACATAGACAACCAGAGTCCCTAGTGAGCCTCTATATAAACTAGTTCATTGGGCAACAATTGATCGAGATTCCCAATCAAGGACAATGACGTCGGTTGACAATGGGGTCATCTTATTAGTTGAATAAGATGATGGACATACGCAAAGTATTGCAATAAGATCATATTACGATGTTTGTCATTTGCAATAGATAAGAAATATGATAACTTATTCCTTAGACCGTCAGACCGTACTTATTGCTACTTTGTAGGGGTACTTTGAGAGCATCAAACGTTGTGTCTTATATAGCATTCAATAACGGTGTCCATCTTGGGTATCCCGAAAGAGTATGTTGAGACGTAAGGATCAAGAGAGGATTTTTCATTCTTGTAATGGAAAGATAATCTGGGCCCACTCGGTGAGATTACATCTATATAGCTGCGCAGCTTATGACTAGGTCATGGAGATGTAATATCACAGACGAGTTAATAACCTTTGTAAGTAACGAGATACAACAAGGACATCGGATGTCTGCGATCATATCTCGTACAAGGTAGTATCGTAGAAACAAAGGGAATGAATATCATGTTTATGGTTCAACGACGATATTCATAGAATGCACAGGGACCGTCATATGCGTCGAGGTATCCCTGGTTGTCATTGGTGAGAGAAGGGTCTCGACCATGTCTGGAGTGTTCTCGGACCGTAGCGTAACAAACTTAAGGTCATAACGACATCTAGAGAAGGTTCTGGAATATTTTAGGATTTTACTGGAGATAGAGAAATGATCCGGAAAGAGTTCCGGTGGTCCGGAAGGAGTTCCGGGAAGGTCTGGAATGGTTCCAGGAATGTCCGAAAGATGTTCGGGTGGTCCGGAAAATTTTTCGGGGTCACGGGATATTAAATAGTATTTAAATATATTAATTCTGAATTAAATATATTTTATATTAATTTAATTATTAATTAAATAAAGGAAAAATGGGAAGCTCACCTAAATGGGCCCTAGGAGGGCCCAAGAGGGAGCCGCACCGACCAAGGAGGAAGGGGGCTTGGGTCCCAAGTCCAATTCGTACTAGGAGAGCCGGCCGAACCACCCTCCCCTCCTTTTTCCTTTAGTCCCACATGGGGGAGGCAAGGTGTTTGCACACCCCCTCCCCCCTTTATATAGCAAGGCATATTAATTGGATTAATTACAGAAAAATACAGGTAATTGTATAGCAGGCCGGCTGAGCTGTTTCTCCGCTCGTTTTGCCTCCTCTCTCCACCAAAGCTATACCGCCGGGCGCCGTTGCCCTGCGGGATTCTAGAAAAGTTCTACCCCTGCGATCTCAGCTGGATTTGAGTGACCTGGGGTTGTTGTTAAGCTCTGAATGTTTGCAAGTGCTCAGAGGCGCCACATTTGAGGAGCCTGGGTGACGTCGTCTCGACCACCCAGCAGCCCTGCCGCTGCCCCTGCCACCGGCGCCACCTCCCCCCAGCCATCGGCGCCACGCCATCTTCCGCCCGACGCCCATCGACATCTCGGCGTCATCGTCTACATCGTCGTGGCAAGTTCTCCGCGACCTCGAGGTCGGCTACGTACGACTTCATCGTCAACGCTTGTGCGGGAGCGCAATCGCCGCTATCGGTCTACATGGAGGTAATGTGACCCGTTTCGCCACCTTTATCGCATGTACTAGATGGATAGATCGTAGCTAGTTAGGGCGTTCTTACGCTAGAAAAATTATTGTTTTCTGCACCGGAACCCCTTCAGTGGTATCAGAGCCGATATATGCGTAGTATTAGTGGTACGGTTAGAACTCATGGTTAATGAGGACGTCTTTCTTATATTTGCTACCCTCTAGCATGCACTTGCAATGCCTTCGGTATTGAGTTGATGAAGCGGCCCGGACCGACTTTACGCGTACGCTTACGCGAGACAGGTTCCACTACTGACATAAGGCTTGCACCGTATCTGTGGCTGGCGGGTGTCTGTTTCTCTCTCTTTAGTCGGCAAAGCATTTTCAATGGAGGGCCCGAAAGGGATGCTTAAACATGCAATTATACGATCGACGTTGTGGTACAAAGTTGGTAGGTAGGGAAACGGTTCTCTTACGAATAAGCCTATATGACACGTAAAACTTGCAAAAGTAAATAAAGGTAGAGGCGTCTAACTTTGTTTTGTAGAGGCGTAATTTTATGTGACATGGTTACGGTAAGTTTAATATTACTCGTACTGTCGGAGGCAATGGAGGGCACCGTAGACTCGGAGCCATGCCGGGGCGCCCGGAGCCAGGCACATGGCGCCATGGAGGTCCAGGCGCATCGACCATGTCACATCGCACTTCATTACTTTATGTTGATATTGTGTTGTTGTGTGCGCATCCTGTTGATTGCTTATATGTTATATATACAACGGTAGCATCTTAAATAGGATGATCCCTAACAAATACCAAAAGTGTGTTCTCCCTTGTTGCGCACCACCAAGAAAGTTCTACGTTATGAGGCAGGCCGTGACGATCGGGTGTCAGACATACCGTGGTTCGCATACAGTAGGTGTAAGCCATCTTGCACGCGCAGGGTCTTCGTGGTTTGATTGTCAAGCCTAGCATATGCAGATATGGCCTTGGAACATGGGAAGATCGAAAGATCGAGCATGAGTCACAGAGTTGTTGTGATCGACATTTTATGTCCACCTTTGAAGTTCTGCCACCGACCGTGACGATCGGGGGTGGTGTAGTAGATGGGGGTCGTGTAATCACTATTATTATTTTAGGGATAATAATGTTAGTGGAGTGTGTTTGATAATATGATTCTAAACTAAAAACTCACATATGTTATAAACTTTACCTTACCTCTTTTGCGATCATATCTGTAGACTACGGAACTATATTTCGGTTACTTCCTCAAGAGCCCGGATTCAGCCGACGGGTCCAACTTCATCAGCTGGTACATTGGTTTTAGAAACATTCTCCAACACAACAACATCCTATATGTCCTCGATGAAGCATTAGGAGAAAGACCAGATGATTCTGCTAGTGAGGAGGAGGAAGATGAATTCCGTAGGCGTCGAGACATATTCATAGAAGTGGAGATCATCATGACCGTATGCCTAGCACCTGAGTTGAAAGAGTTGTTTCGACACAAGGAGCCATATGTCATGATTAGTGCGATAAAGACGCACTTCAAAGATGAATTGAGACGCGAGCAATTCTGGCAGCTTAGAAAGTTCCAAACCATTCATATCGAGGAGCATACCTGTTTGAAGACTCATTTGAAGAGATTGTATGACATCTACTTCAAGCTGACAAATGTCTTCGATTACTGGATGGCGGATTCTTGTGCCATTCAGACTGTCCTGATATCTCTGCCTCCAAGCTATAAGAAGCATGTGCGCGAGTACATTTTGAAGGCCGACAATATGAACTTCTCCAAGTTCGTGTCCGAGTTCAAATCTCTGGAAGTTGATTCCATCGAAGGGGAAATCTTCGACGCTACAGGTATATATTTGATATATACAGAATTATGAATGTTCTCGCCTCTAGATATATGCTAAATTATTTGATACTTGTTCTGTTTGTGAAACAGGTCATGATAATCACTTATATGCGGCGAAATATGATGTGACCTGGCGCTGAAGATGGTGATCAAGGAAGTTGATGGCCATTGGTGTTCACGTCCTCAAGTTATCATAGTTATCATTAATAGTTTTTTATAAGACCTTTTTGTAATAGTGAGAAAGTGTGTTTAGTGTCTTGATTGTTACAAGACAAAGTTATTCATATATGGAATAATACAAGTTCAGTTATTTTATGTTATGGAACAAGCCAGTTGTTTTATATTATGAATGAAGTTTTCACATCTCAATTACATCACTTGTATGATAACATTCATAATAACAAGAATGATAAAATTATGTGTCCAAGGAATAAAAGTTTTTGTTACTAGAACAAACACCATCGAATTTGATCACAAAGGCAATGTAAGAAGTAATAGATACTTTTGATCTATTTATGTATTGCATGTGCCGAATTGATTGAGTTTAAAATAGTATTGAAGTGTCAATACGAAAGGAAATTAATTAAGAATCATTTCGAATGATCATTAAATTAATTATATGGTGAATTTACTTGATCCGAATTCTTCTATGATTATTGGTAAATAAGTGTATTTGCATAATAAATCATGAGTCTGAAATTAATTTGATAAAAGATCAAATGGGGTTTTTCAGAAGAAAAATTAGTGAATATTGTATTCGCAAGATTCGATCAAAGGACAATATTTTTTAAATATGGTTTCAACACAAAAGACTTGTGAAAATTCGTTTCACCAAATTATAATATCAGATTTAGTGATATGTGAAATATTATAATCATACTCTATTTTTTATAAAGTATAGTCTTTCAAAATCTGCCTTAGAATCTCTTAATATGTTCGAAACATTATAGTCGATGTCCACTATATTTTTTCAACGGTAATTCATGTGATCGACAATAGTGTCGTTGTATAGATGATTATACGATAATTCAGAATATACACGAATAATTCTTTGTAGATTACTCACATTAGATGAGAGTGTATTCCAAAACCCAATATGTAATTTTGAGGAAAATATGATTTTTCGAATTGTGCTTAATGGAATAAAATTATAAGCTTGAAACAAGGTGTCGGACCTATATTCATAAAAGTAGAATATTGAAAAGTGTTCCAAAAGGTGTATGTCTATAAATGAAAATTTGATGATTAAGAGTGAAAGAGACGAGAAAATTGGTTTCTGCTTGCAATCCTCTTCGTAAAGATCATAATATTTTCATGAAAGAAGCTTCCAAATAAAGTTTTGTTATATTTAATATTTTTGTCAGGTCACAGCTTAATATTAAGTTTTTCAGATCTTGTTGACAGATCAAGGTGCACCTTATGAATACAAAGAAAGTTGAGAAAATATCATAATACGAACAAAGGCTTTTGAGCCTGAAAATCCAAGCTACATTTAGCAGGATTAAAACAGTAAATGTTACTATCATTCCTTTTTATAGAAATAAGATTTCTTGATCATCATATAAAGTGTTATGTGAGAAATGTAACTATAAGAAAGACGTGAAAGCATATTTTGTCAAGAAATGTTTCTTGGACAAGATCAAATTTGTTGACTACATAAATGTAGATATGCTTGAGGTTTGTGGGATTTGTATTAATACAATACAACAGTTCGTGTTGAGTTTGAATTGATAGGAAATAAATGATTTTGGTTTGACCAAAATGTCGAAATAAATTATGAATTTAAGTGGGAGTCAAAGTCATTTACTCAGGTAAATATGTAAAGGACATATTTTTGAGTGGGAGCTTGGACCCTCATATATGTAGAGACATATTTTGAGTGGGAGCTCATGTTCTCAAATGTGTGGAGACATAATTTGAGTGGGAGCCGAATTCATCTAGTGTAAATGACACATTATGAATTGTACCCGTAGAATTAATTAGAAAGATGAAGTTGTGAATCTATTTGAAAGTTAGTGTCTATTTGGAATAGAACGGTAATTTTAAATAGTTAGTCGAGTTGTTTTGGATTATATCTGAGGAGTCAGAATGTGACGCCCTAAAATCCGTACTATGTAGATTTAAGCGATCCCGCCGAAATCCGCATAATAACGATTTTAGGTCGCCCACCAGACATAATGTGCACGTCGAAACATGCGCATTATGTGGGTGGAATTGTGATAACATTACAATAGTTCCGATACATCCACAAATACAAGAAAGATATATAATACAACTACGACTCGGACGAGTCAAGATACAAATGATACAATACAAAGATTCAAATGACAGCGGAAGCATAATAGTATCCGACTACGGATAAGAAGCAAATTGGACTAAGAGTCCTGAAGATAAGCGATGGCGCCATATCCCTGCCCAGCCAAGCCGGAGGGATTTCCAAGCTAACATCGTCAGACTTCAAACGTGTTAACTGCACATAAAGCACATTCCAAAAGATGGTCAGGGCACTCCGTGGCAAGCAAAACCGACTTGCCTACTTTCTACACCATCTCCCAAAAATATAGGGGAGGTGGTACTTAGCGGCAGCAGCACTAGCAACCGAAAGAGAGACGCTACAACTTCCGTCTAATCAGAAAGGGATAAGAGAGCGCATAAGATAAACATCTACAACTAACACCAAACATAACTCGTTCTCGAATTAACCCCCTCAACCAAATATGAGGAAGCAATTCGGGAAACCTCACACATTGAACAGTTTTTGTTATAATTTATGGTGAAGGTAATTCTACATTACTAGTCAATTTAATTAACATTAATTAGGTGTAAGTTGTCTAGATCTTGTTAGCCAGCATCATCACCAAAGTCGTCCATAACCGTGGACACGGCTCATCGATAAGATTATACCCTGCAGGGGTGCACTACTGTACCCATACTCGTATGATCAACCCAAGCAAGCATCAGGGCCTCTCAACACGACTTATTCCTTCACTACAGCAAGTCCAAGTGCCACCCATATGAGTTGTTACCCGCGTCAAGAGTCCGGCCGAATCTCAATTGCGGACTCATTAGTTTGTGCCTGCGCGCCATGCGACTCAAACCACAGTAGGAATTGTCCACTTTGCGCGCACCACCCCTATATGACCCCCCGTATCATGTAACCTCTCATCAATCATCATCATCATGCACATGGATATGATTAAATGGAAAACCCAAACTAGTTGCGGCACATGGACAAGCTGTAGATCCGTTCAAAGTCGAGGGGGCTGCATAGGGCCTCCCACAAGTGGTTAGTGTGCTCAAAATTGGATCCGAGGACAAAATCTCAGTTCCTAGGTCGACACTGAGCAGAACAAAGCACCTCGCAAGGCCTTCCGCCTGGTGCCTTATCATTTAATTATAATACCCCAATATAAGACAACATTTTATTAAAGTAGAACAATCTATCATACTAAGCAGATGAAACATAAGACCAACAGACGACTCGCACAATCAACTCTAAGCATGCGCTACGACTCGCAAGGCCAACAAATAAACATGCAAGGGGTTATGGGTTGTAGGGATAATAACCAGTATAGGATGCAGGATAACATGTGATGGGATCGCAATAAAGAATCGAATACTAGGGTAGCAGAGATCAACGGCAGGAATGAAAGACAATGTATAGGTAAACAAGCAAACTTTGCTTGCCTGGAATCCCGCATGGAAGCAGATCTTTTCGTTGCTCACACATCTCAACGTCTTATCCGCGAAGAAGCAACAAACACTGGAAAGCGTAAGAGATGCATTTTACAACTACGGCAAAAGATCCAGCATGATCATATGAGAATGATGCATGGCATGGCAAGATGCAATACGAGATGCATTAATCCAAATTAAGCGGGAACCGGGATCCCGATAATTAATATTTAGGTGCAAGTTATTTATCTAGCCAACAAATTAAATGTTGATTAATCATGGCAAGGAATGGCACAGGTGATCTAATTAACTTAAATGGAATAGGGCAATAATTAAATATTTGCCCAACATATTCCATATTTATTATTTAGGTGCAATTAACAAATTACACTAAGAAATGAAAATAAAAGATGTAAAATGGCATACAAATGACATATTAATGTTCATCGCATTTTACAGATAAAAATAGATATAAAGTTTGTATTATTTGGAGTTATAAAACAATAGATATGGAATTTATAAGAATACACATTTTTACAAAATATAAAAGACACAGAATAAAAAGGAGTGGTGTCTACGCTTCTACTAGGATTCGAACTAGGGCTACCTGATGTGGAGGACAGAGAGCTGGGACAATGGACTGCTCCACCGGTTGTGAAATATCAAGACAAGCAAGGAAAAAGAAAGCAACTGTGACGCGTTAAATGAATCTGAGAAAAGATTCAGACTTTAGAGTTTGCCACGGTTAAATAAAAATATTAAGGGGCTGCGGGGATTTGAACTCCAGTCTGACAGGTTCGGACAGGAGGAACGACCACTGGGATGATTGGGTGTTTCTGAACTATCGAAGGCACTGCTCTAGGTGAACTAGACATGAGACGTTAACTGAATTTTTCAGCGGAACAAATTCAGGCTTCAGTACGAGATGGTGGCAGAGACGAACTACATCACAGACCGGCGACGAGAGTGGCAAAACATGGACGAATTCGTTGGATGATCCACGGATTCAAGAAAAGGAGAGCGGGAATTGGACCGGTGGCTCACCGTGGGGGTCCTCGAAGTCGTCGTTCGGTGCGGGGAGGATCGGAGACGACGAATCGTGGCGGCGGCGCTCCGCCGGCCGTGAGGAAGGAGGGACGAGGGCGACGGCCACGGCGGCTCTGAGTCCAATTCCTTCGGGATAGAGGTCGAGGACGGCACGGCGCATCTCCTGGGACCTAAGGCTCTCCCTCGACCGCACACTAGCGGCGGTTCAACGACGAGGTGGTCCTCCGGTAGGTTTAATGGTGGAAGAACAGAGGGGATTTGAGGTGGAGAGGAAGAGAGAGAAGGGGCGGGGGCGCACTGAGGAGGGAAGAGGAGAATAGCGGATAGAGTTTGGGAGGAGAGAGCAGGGGGCGGCTAAAAGGGAGTGGGGGAGGGAGCAGGTGGAGGTGCACATGGTGGGGATCACCATTCTCTTTCTCCTCTGTTCGTACGGAGGAGGAAGGAGGGGCGAGCTGGGCTGGATGTGGGCTTCGGGCAGGCAGATTTGGGCCAAGGGGTGGGGTTGGAGGAGATGGCCAGGAGGAGAAATAGGCCCAGGTGAGGTTTTTCTACTGGTTTTATTATTTTTCTTTTTAATTCTTTTCTGTTTTTTGCATTTAAAACAAAATAGAAAAGGAATTTGTATAAAGAAACTTTAAAAAATAGTTTTTGTTTTAATTAGGCAATTTAATAAAAAAAAATTCATAATATTTGCAAAATATTTGAATTACCCATTTTAATTAATTTGAAAAGCATTTGAAAATAATTGTGGGAAAAAGAATTTAAATGGAGTTGAATTTAAATGCATCAAATTGACAATTACAAATGATGCATGATGATGTCATGTAGATGCAAAAAGAAAAAACAAAAAAATTAATTGGAGCAATTCCGGGGCGTTACAATCGACACCACTAACAAGGGATCGCGTCCCGTGATCCACGCCGAGACCACAAGAAGAGAGGGGTAACTACCGAGTCTTCAGGCTCCGTGATGAACTTCTCGACACCACTAACAAGGAATTGTTGCTCCACCTGGAAATTCTCGACACCACTAACAAGGGATTGTTGCTCACGATGTAGATGACTCCGAAAGGTCGAACCTAATAGGATAAAAGGCAAGAAATCTTCCACCCACACGTAGGATCTAAAACTTTGAAAGTTGGATAAGAGAAGAGACTCCAAAATAAGTAAGGTAAGAGGAGAAATAGAATTAAGGTAAGGAGTAAATAGAAACCTATTTAGATATTTTTCAAAAATAATTTAAGTCAAATAGTTTTGACACTCTAGAAACAATGACCGTTAGCGAGGTTATCCTACAGGCTTTTGCGGAACCTCTGCTTGCATAACCATTCGTATCGAAACAACAAGGAGATCGAAACCAAGCCTCTGATACCACTTCGTGACGCCCTAAAATCGGTACTATGTAGATTTAAGCGATCCCGCCGAAATCCGCATAATAACGATCTTAGGTCGCTGTAACATCCCAAATTTTGCAAAAATTTAAAACTTTGCATTCAAGCATCATTCATCATTAGGCATAAAACTACATCACAAAAATAATAAATAAAACTTCAAATTATAAATTTGAATAAACTATAATTCCATAAAGTGTTCAC
Organism: Poa annua; assembly: GCA_026929855.1. Classification (NCBI taxonomy): domain Eukaryota; kingdom Viridiplantae; phylum Streptophyta; class Magnoliopsida; order Poales; family Poaceae; genus Poa; species Poa annua. The sequence goes on from CM049427.1 coordinate 102,885,980, forward strand.
TTAAAACTCCTTAAATAAATAAATTATTATCAATTTATTTATGGGTAAGTATAATGTCAAAAAGTCCCATTTTTAATAACCTTTCCAAAACATATTTTTATGACTTTTTCTGAAATGTTTTGAATAGGTTTAAAAATCATATTTGAAATCAGTGTTTAAAAACAGGAAATAATTCTTTTAAAAAGAAAAGGAAATCGGGCCGGCCCGTTGGCTATCTGCCGCGCACGCGTAGCCTACCAGCCCGCCAGCAGCCCAGCGCCCCGCGCTCTCGCTCGCAGTCGCTGACAGGTGGGACCCACCTGTCATCACCCCCGCGGAAACGTTCGTCCCCAAATCACGCTCCCAACCCCGACAGGAAACGGCGGATTGATTCGCACGATTACGAGCGGTTTACTACTCCCCTTACCTCGCCTCCTCCCCCTACTAATACCCCTCTCCGTTCTCTTCCGTTTGCCCCAAACCAATCGACCCGAGAGCCACCAGGCCGCACGCATTCGTCTCCGGACTTCCGGTGAGCTAAAGCAATGCCGAGCCCTCTCGTAGTTTCCCCTCGCACCCTTGCACTCACGCGACAACTTTTGACACGGTTACGGGCTTTTTGGTGCAGCGCTTTGTTCGTCCATGACCGAGGAGATCCGCCGCCACGCACAACTCCGGCGAGCTCTCCCGAGGGAACGAGGACGCTCCACTCATCGCCGCCTCGCCACCGTCTCCATCTCGACGCCACGCACCCCCTGGTGAGCTCCGTTTATCTCCTAGCACCGTAGAAAGCCTCGGGCGCAAACGCCGACCATGGCTCCGCCGCGCCCCGCGCGTCTCCGGCGACTCGCGTCGCCCGCGTTAGGTCAACGCGTCCTGGACCGTTGGATTTAGATCCAACGGATCTGTTTTATTTTTATTTTTCGCTTCTGTGATTAATCTGGCGCGTCCGATTTCATTTAGATCTAACGGCTCTCGATCGCGATCCGCGTCGAACCGGTACGGGCGAATCAGATCGCGCCGCGTGGCCGATTCTTTTTCTATTACGAATAAAATTTAGAAATTAAAACATAAAACTATTAAAACTTGCAAAATTCATAACTTTTGATCTGTAAGTCCAAAATTGATTATCTTTATGTCATTGGAAAGCTCTCCTCATGTAGTTTATTTCTACATCATTTGTTTTCCCTTTGACAAATTATAATTTGTATAATTATCAGAGGAGTATTTCGGCCATTAAAATAATAACTTAAATAATAAAAATGATTTAGAAATAAATGTAATTGTTTTAGGATGGTATTATTTCCCTCTGTCCAGCAATATTAATAAATGTCCAAATTGAAGATGTCATAAAAACAATAAAAGTTGTAATTATAGAAATCAAAGTTTTACTATATTATTTTAAAATTATTTAATTGATAAATAAAATAAGAAATACCTAAAAATTATATTTCATTTATTAATGACAGAAAATAAGAATTATTGATAAGTGTGTCCTATTATCATAGCATATTATTCATGCATACATGATTATGTTTAGTGTTGTGATGGTATTGTGTTGGTATTTATTTTATTCATTGTTTGTGCTAGATTGTGAAGAAGAGGAAGGAATTGCTTGTGATTGTTATTCTTGTTGTGCTTGTTCCTCCTGTTACCAAGGCAAGTGACATTCATACAATATCCCATATTTTCTATATGCATAAGTAGTATATTTTGAGTAGTGTGCATGATAGGGATTTTTGATTTATTTTATAATGTTATGTTAGTTTGTATTTTACAAATATCCTAGTAGTGTGTAGCCACCCTTTTCCTAAGCAGCCATGAAAAGATTTTATTAGTTGCTTAGCCATGCTATAAAAATGTTTACCATGTTATGGGAATGTTTCTAAGTGTTAAAATCTAAAATATACATCTGGGTGGAATTGGTTGTTATGGTTTATGTTGAGTGGCTTTTGGGACTATGCTTGTGGTTGTCATCGCCTAGGATGAATGTCTATTCTACTTAGGGCCACGAGTATGGTGGTTGTTACCCAGAAGTACACTTGTGGATGGCCACCCAGGAACAAAGAGATTACTAAGTCCCTCCAAGTTTAGAAGCTTCCCGTGCAACCTTTTGACAATGGGCTCTGTCTAGAATGATTAATTTGTGGGAGTGCAACCTGTCAGCTTGACAAGCAGATGTAGAGATGATAGGTGGAACGGGTCTTGCTAGTATGGTTGCATTCTTCTTCTGAAAGTTCTTGTCTCAATTCTCTCCTTTCCATAATACACTCCGCGTGTATAGGATTTCTCGGACAAATCGAGTCTAAAGGTGAAAGTGCACAACCTCTGCAGAGTCGACAATCTGAGTTCTCAGCCGTGTCCCCGTAAATGGACTACTTCGAGCAACTGGACAAGGATGGGCAGAAGAATCTCAACACTGTTTTCATAAAGTAAAATTTGACTAAGGAAAGAATTGTTGGTGCACTTGGGCTTTATCCCTTGGTGCCAAGTCTTCGAGAAATAAAAGTGTTTTACAAAATGATAGGAGAAAACTTGCTTTCTGCAAATAGCCTTCAACCCCACCAAGCCAAATATGCATATAGATGTTAGACTTGCCAGTATATATATCCTCCATAGTCACTTATCAATACATCATTGTATTGACCTCCTTCGGGGGCTGCATATTCCAATGTGCAGGTAATTCGGATGCTGAATGATTTTGGCTCGAGTCTACACCCAACATGACTGCCTGTGGCGCATGCTTGATGAGGCTCAATGTTATTCCGCTTTCGCTGTGAACTTTGAACTTTAGCTAGCCTTCATGGCTATGCAAATTGTAATAAAGCCATATTTGGCTATTATTTTTGGATCTCGTTGTAGCAATTTTAATACTTATGCAATGGTACTTTATATTTTGTATTGTGGTGCTGGCAGTGATCCAGGGACTAGCACATAACACAGGTGTTCCAACTTTAATAAAAGTTGGGGTGCTACAAAATGGTATCAGAGCAAAGTGTTGCCTGTAGGTTCGAGCCCCTAGGATTGGTTAAGCCCTTTTTGGTCATCATGTTACCATCTTTGAAGTATGTTTGATTCTAACGGCATGGTGGGATGAAGCGGCCGGGACAAACTTTACATGTCCACGTACATGGGGTCCCGGGTGTCTGTCTCTCTCACTATAGTGAAAAAGCCAATTTACGAAGAGTTGTTAATATCTGTTGACCACCTTAGGATTTTTGACATTGTATCCTTCCAAATTAATAATACACACCATGACTAGTACTTCCTTATCTTATGCAATTCTGGTTTTAATTTCCTTTCTTTCCTACCTAAAGGATGACGAGCTTTCACTTCACCACTGCGGAGGACTTCGAGAACACCCGTGTTGGCTGTTACCTTCTCGACATCGGCGAGAAGATAGGGTTACCACTACCCCAAGTAAAGGGCTTCATTCTGAAGAAGTTTAACAAAGAGGGTTGCTGGGGAATAAAAGCAACACAGCCAGGACGTGGAGAGGAGCCCCCACTGGAGATCAAAATGGTTAGTGACTCCAAAGACAAAGGGATCAATCTAGTCATGCAAGATTTGATTGGGCGCCTCTGCGGACGCTACATCACAGAGTTGAGGGGCCACTACTCCATTTTCTTTGGAAGGAGAAACGAGGATGGAGAACCTTACCTGTATGATGTCGGAGAAAGAGGCAAGGCAAAACCTCTTAGCCTTTATTTCCAGGAGCTGGAAATCCTTGTCACCGAACTATATGAAGATCGACGCACCGAGCTCCTGAAGAATGATGAGTTATGTGCCTTACTTAAGGAAAACGAAGAGAAGGTGAAGGTTCAAGAGGAAGTGACTAAGGCACAGGAAGAGAGATTCGCTGCACAAGAGGAGAAGTACAGGAGACAAGAGAAAAGAGTTCAAGAGAAGGACAAGACTATCAGGGAACAAAAGGCAGAACTCGAGAGCAATGAAGTCGAGTTCGAGGCTGATAGTGACTTGATCAAAAAGCTTCGTACTGAGAAGAGAGAGCTGCAAGAGAAGAACCTTGCCCTGGAGAAAGAAGTAAAGGAACTCAAGGATGTACTCGCCAATGAAGGAATCGAGATTCAGGAAATTGAAGAGGAGGAAGAGGACATGGTCGAGTAGTTAGTTAGTGAGACTACCATTTATCATACACCTCATTGTCTTGGTCTTGTATTGACCTACCAACTTCGCGAGTTTATTTTCCAAACTTTTATATCGCTTTCCTTAAACCAAAGGTTTTGATTTGTTTGCTGATTGTTTTTATAAGTGGTGTGTTGTTGATGGTGTGCTTGACTGGATTGTTTTGTGCATGGGTAGGATTCCTCCTTATAGTTCTATCTATCTTTTACTCATCCCTGCAAAAACCCCACAGATGCCTTCACGTCGTGATACCGACAACAGCGAAGCTATGCAACAGCTGATGGCAGCTCAAGCCCAACTGATGACTATGATGACCCAGTTCATTGCAGCAACCAACAACAACCAGAACAACAACAACAACAACAACAACAACAACAACAACAACAATAATAACAACCAACCACCACCACCCCCACCTCCTGTGGACAGACTTGCAAGATTTCTCAGGATTAGACCTAATAAGTTCTCCTCTGCTACTGAACCCATAGTGGCGGATGACTGGCTCCGTTCAGTCAACAAGGACTTAGTAACCTGTGAGTGTTCTGAGGCAGAAAAGGTGAGGTTCACTGCTCACCTATTGGAAGGACCTGCTGCCATGTGGTGGGAGACCTATCAAGTGACCCATCCCTTGGATGGCATGACTTGGGATGCGTTCAAGGATGGTTTCCGCAATGCTCACATCTCCTCTGGCATAATGAATCTAAAGAAGGAGGAGTTTCGTAGCTTGAGGCAGGGAGGTAGAACCCTGAAGGAGTATATGTATGACTTCTGTCCGCTATCGAGGTACGCACCAGAAGACATCGACACTGATGCTAAGAGGAAGGACAAATTCCTTAATGGACTTCGGGGAGAGCTAAAGATACCTTTGTCTGTGGCATATGCTCCTAACTATCAGATTCTGCTGGATCAGGCAATCACCCTGGACAATAACATCATAAAGGAAGAGAATAGGAAGAGGAAGTTTGGTGCAAGTAAAGGTAACACTGAAGGGACTCACAAGAAACCACACACCTCAGAAGTCAGTGGCCATAAACCCTGGAACTACTCCAACAATGGAAGTGGCCAAAAGCATCATGGTCATAACCACAATGGAGGGTACAAAGGAAATAATGGTGGATTCAAGGGAAACCATCACCATGGCCATAATCATGGAAATGGTAATCCCCGTCCTAACACTGAAGGGAAGAAAGACCAGTCTAATGTGACTTGCTTCAAGTGCAAGAAGACATGACACTATGCTACTGATTGCCCAGAGAGAAAGGCCGATGAAAATTCCAAGCCCAATCCTTTCCAGAAGGGACAAGTAAATCATCTCAACGTGGAAGAAGTTCATGATGAACCTGACGCTGTGATTGGTAAGTTCCTGCTCAATTCTTTTCCAGCATTGGTCTTATTTGATACTGGAGAATCGCATTCATTCATATCAAGAGCTTTTGTAAACAAACATGGGCTAGCCGAGGAAAGCTTAGGAAAACCTATTAGAGTGAGTTCACCTGGGGGTGAGATGATAGTAAATTCAGGCTGTAGGCAGTTAGAATTAAGGATTGGAAAATATCTTTTTCTAGCAGACTTAGTCATCCTAGAAACCCAAGGTTTGGATGTTATCATCGGAATGGATTGGATGACCCGTTTTGAAGGAATCATAGACTGTGCAAACAGAGCTATCACCCTCACCACCCCAGAAAAACAAAAGATTAAATTCAGATCAACTTTCGAACTTAAGAAAGTTAGGCTAAATTCTCTTAAGGGGGTTAGCCTTGGTGATGTGCTGATTGTCCAAGAGTACCCAGATGTATTCCCAGAAGAATTACCGGGAATGCCACCTGATAGAGATGTGGAATTTCTCATTGAACTAAAACCGGGTACCGGACCAATAGCCAAGACACCTTACCCAATGGTCGTCAATGAACTGAAAGAACTCAAGAAGCAACTAGAGGAACACCTTCTGAAAGGATTTATCCGTCCAAGTTCTTCGCCCTGGGGAGCGCCAGTTCTTTTTGTCAAAAAGAAAGATCAAACCCAGAGACTAGTCACGGACTACATAGATATAAATGAACACACCATCAAGAACAAGTATCCGTTACCCAAGATAAATGAATTATTTGATCAATTGAAAGGTGCATGTGTGTTCTCCAAGATTGATCTTCGATCAGGGTATCTCCAAATGAAGGTTAGAGAGATGGATATACCAAAAATATCGTTTGTTACAAGATATGGCTCTTATGAGTATACAGTAATGCCATTTGGATTAACCAATGCTCCAGCTTATTTCATGAATATGATGAATAAAGTGTTCATGGATTTTCTGGACAAGTTTGTGGTAGTGTTCATAGATGACATTCTGATCTACTCCGAGAGTCACAAAGAACATGAAGAGCATTTGCGCCTAGTATTGCAGAGACTACGTGAACATAAGTTATATGCCAAATTCAGCAAGTGTGAATTTTAGTTGGAACAAGTCGCATTCCTAGGACACATAGTATCCAAGGAGGGTATAGCAGTGGATCCTGAAAAGGTTTCAGCTGTAACCAATTGGGAACCACCAAAGAATGTTGGAGAATTACGAAGTTTTCTTGGTCTAGCAGGATACCACCGAAGATTTATAGAAAACTTTTCCAAAATCGCCAAGGCACTGACGGAATTATTAAAGAAGGAGAAGAAATTTGAGTGGACTGACGCATGCGAAGCCAGTTTTCAGGAGTTAAAGAAACGACTAGTTTCAGCCCCAGTTCTATGCTTACCTGATTTAGAGAAAGAATTCCAAGTATACTGTGATGCTTCACGCCAAGGCCTGGGAAGTGTGCTGATGCAAGAATGCAGAGTGGCATCTTATGCCTCTAGACAACTCAAGAAGCATGAAACAAATTATCCCACTCATGATCTCGAGTTAGCCTCAGTAGTACATGCCCTAAAAACTTGGAGACCCTACCTAATGGGAAAAAGATGTGAAGTGTTCACTGACCACAAAAGTTTGAAGTATATTTTCACTCAGAAAGAATTGAACATGAGGCAGAGAAGATGGTTAGAACTTATCAAGGATTATGACCTAAGTCTTCAATACCATCCTGGAAAGGCTAATGTAGTAGCTGATGCCCTGAGTCGTAAGGTTTATTTGAATGGCCTCACGGCAGGAGAAATACCTGAGGATTTATGCAAGGCATTCAAGTACCTCCGATTGGAAGTGGTACCAGATGGTTTTGTAGCCTCGTTGGTAGTACAACCAAATTTGATGGACAATATACGTGAAGCTCAGAAGGGAGACAAGGATATTGAAGAAATCAAAGCCAATTTGAGAGCAGGAAAAGCCAAGGGATTTCATGAAGATGAGCAAGGAACCTTGTGGTTTGTAAAACGTGTATGTGTGGCAAATGATCCTGATCTTAGGAAGTTAATTCTGCAAGAAGCCCATGAAACACCTTACTCCATTCATCCAGGAAATACCAAAATGTATATGGATGTGAAGGAGAGATTTTGGTGGAACAATCTGAAAAGAGAAATAGCATAATATATAGCTAAGTGCGATGTATGCAGTCGAGTAAAGGCTGAGCATCAGAAACCAGCAGGACTTTTGCAACCTTTGAAGGTACCGGACTGGAAGTGGGATTCTATTGGGATGGATTTCATCACCGGGTTACCAAGGACCAGATCAGGGTATGATTCTATTTGGGTTATTGTTTGTCGCTTAACCAAAATAGCTCACTTTATACCCGTGAAGACCACCTATACCAGCGCAAAGCTAGCTGATATTTACATGAAGAGGATTGTGTGCCTACACGGCGTTCCCAAGAGTATCGTGTCCGATAGAGGGACCCAGTTCACATCCCATTTTTGGAAGCAGTTGCATGAATCACTGGGAACTACATTGGAATTCAGTACGGCATTTCACCCGCAAACGGATGGTCAGACTGAAAGAGTAAACCAGATTTTAGAAGATATGTTAAGAGCTTGTGCGCTTGATTATGGGTCTAGTTGGGATGACAATCTACCCTATGCCGAGTTCTCCTACAACAACAGTTACCAAGCTAGCATTGAGATGGCACCATTTGAGGCTTTATATGGGAAGAAATGCACAACCCCATTGTTGTGGAGTGGTGTAGGAGAACGAAGTTTCTTTGGACCTGATATAATCCAAGAAGCTGAAGATAAGGTCAGATTAATTAAAGATAGATTGAAGATAGCACAGTCACGCCAGAAAAGCTACGCGGATTCTAAATGTAGATAAGTCGCCTACGAGGTGGGCGATAGAACCTATCTTAGAGTGTCGCCACTCAGGGGTGTAAAGAGGTTTGGAATTAAAGGAAAATTAGCACCTCGGTTTATTGGACCTTTTAAAATTCTGTCTCGTAAGGGTGAGGTGGCATATGAGTTAGAACTACCAGAAGCTTTGTCTGCGGTTCATAATGTGTTCCATGTCAGTCAGCTGAAGAAATGTCACCCCGAAATGATGGGAGTTCCTTTAAAGGATATTGTACCCCTTGAAGAAGTACAGTTGGAGAGTGACCTGACCTACGAAGAGAAACCCATCAAGATATTGCAGACCGCAGAAAGAGTCACCCGTACCAAAACCATCAAGTTTTGTAAAGTCCAATGGAACAATCACACCGAGGAAGAAGCCACCTGGGAACGAGAGGATGACCTCCGAGAAGACCATCCACACCTATTTGTTGATCTTTCCGAAGCTCGAGGGCGAGCTTCCTCTTAAGGGGGTTAGTCTGTAACATCCCAAATTTTGCAAAAAATTTAAACTTTGCATTCAAGCATCATTCATCATTAGGCATAAAACTACATCACAAAAATATTAAATAAAACTTCAAATTATAAATTTGAATAAACTATAATTCCATAAAGTGTTCACTTAAAACTCCTTAAATAAATAAAATATTATCAATTTATTTATGCGTAAGTATAATGTCAAAAAGTCCCATTTTTAATAACCTTTCCAAAACATATTTTTATGAATTTTTCTGAAATGTTTTGAATAGGTTTAAAAATCATATTTGAAATCAGTGTTTAAAAACAGGAAATAATTCTTTTAAAAAGAAAAGGAAATCGGGCCGGCCCGTTGGCTATCTGCCGCGCACGCGTAGCCTACCAGCCCGCCCGCAGGCCAGCGCCCCGCGCTCTCGCTCGCAGTCGCTGACAGGTGGGACCCACCTGTCATCACCCCCGCGGAAACGTTCGTCCCCAAATCACGCTCCCGACCCCGACAGGAAACGGCGGATTGATTCGCACGATTACGAGCGATTTACTACTCCCCTTACCTCGCCTCCTCCCCCTACTAATACCCCTCTCCGTTCTCATCCGTTTGCCCCAAACCAATCGACCCGAGAGCCACCAGGCCGCACGCATTCGTCTCCGGAGTTCCGCGGTGGCCACCGGCAAAAACTTCGACTTCCGGTGAGCTAAAGCAATGCCGAGCCCTCTCGTAGTTTCCCCTCGCACCCTTGCACTCACGCGACACCTTTTGACACGGTTACGGGCTTTTTGGTGCAGCGCTTTGTCGAGTTCGTCCACGACCGAGGAGATCTGCCGCCACGCACAACTCCGGCGAGCTCTCCCGAGGGAACGAGGACGCTCCGCTCATCGCCGCCTCGCCATCGTCTCCATCTCGACGCCACGCACCCCCTCGTGAGCTCCGTTCATCTCCTAGCACCGCAGAACGCCTCGGGCGCAAACGCCGACCATGGCTCCACCGCGCCCCGCGCGTCTCCGGCGACTCGCGCCGCCCGCGTTAGGTCAACGCGTCCTGGACCGTTGGATTTAGATCCAACGGATCTTTTTTATTTTTATTTTTCGCTTCTGTGATTAATCTGGCGCGTCCGATTTCATTTAGATCTAACGGCTCTCGATCGCGATCCGCGTCGAACCGGTACGGGCGAATCAGATCGCGCCGCGTGGCCGATTCTTTTTCTATTACGAATAAAATTTAGAAATTAAAACATAATACTATTAAAACTTGCAAAATTCATAACTTTTGATCTGTAAGTCCAAAATTGATAAACTTTATGTCATTGGAAAGCTCTGCTCATGTAGTTTATTTCTACATCATTTGTTTTTCCCTTTGACAAATTATAATTTTTATAATTATCAGAGGAGTATTTCGGCCATTAAAATAATAACTTAAATAATAAAAATGATTTAGAAATAAACGTAATTGTTTTAGGATGGTATTATTTCCCTCTGTCCAGAAATATTAATAAATGTCCAAATTGAAGATGTCATAAAAACAATAAAAGTTGTAATTATAGAAATCAAAGTTTTACTATATTATTTTAAAATTATTTAATTGATAAATAAAATAAGAAATACATAAAAATTATATTTCATTTATTAATGACAGAAAATAAGAATTATTAATGAGTGTGTCCTATTATCATAACATATCATTCATGCATACATGATTCTGTTTAGTGTTGTGATGGTATTGTGTTGGTATTTATTTTATTCATTGTTTGTGCTAGATTGTGAAGAAGAGGAAGGAATTGCTTGTGATTGTTATTCTTGCTGTGCTTGTTCCTCCTGTTACCAAGGCAAGTGACATTCATACAATATCCCATATTTTCTATATGCATAAGTAGTATATTTTGAGTAGTGTGCATGATAGGGATTTTTGATTTATTTTATAATGTTAAGTTAGTTTGTATTTTACAGATATCCTAGTAGTGTGTAGCCACCCTTTTCCTAAGCAGCCATGAAAAGATTTTATTAGTTGCTTAGCCATGCTATAAAAATGTTTACCATGTTATGGGAATGTTTCTAAGTGTTAAAATTTAAAATATACATCTGGGAGGAATTGGTTGTTATGGTTTATGTTGAGTGGCTTTTGGGACTGTGCTTGTGGTTGTCATCGCCTAGGATGAATGTCTATTCTACTTAGGGCCACGAGTATGGTGGTTGTTACCCAGAGGTACACTTGTGGATGGCCACCCAGGAACGAAGAGATTACTAAGTCCCTCCAAGTTTAGAAGCTTCCCGTGCAACCTTTTGACAATGGGCTCTGTCTAGAATGATTAAGTTGTGGGAGTGCAACCTGTCAGCTTGACAAGCAGATGTAGAGATGATAGGTGGAACGGGTCTTGCTAGTATGGTTGCATTCTTCTTATGAAAGTTCTTATCTCAATTCTCTCCTTTCCATAATACACTCCGCGTGTATAGGATTTCTCGGACAAATTGAGTCTAAAGGTGAAAGTGCACAACCTCTGCAGAGTCGACAAAATGATAGGAGAAAACTTGCTTTCTGCAAATAGCCTTCAACCACACCAGGCCAAATATGCATATAGATGTTAGACTTGCCAGTATATATCCACCATAGTCACTTGACAATACATCATTGTATTGACCTCCTTCGGGGGCTGCATATTCCAATGTGCAGGTAATTCTGATGCTGAATGATTTTGGCTCGAGTCTACACCCAACATGACTGCATGTGGCGCATGCTTGAAGATGAGGCTCAATGTTATTCCGCTTTCGTTGTGAACTTTGAACTTTAGCTAGTCTTCATGGCTATGCAAATTGTAATAAAGCCATATTTGGCTATTATTTTTGGATCTCGTTGTAGCAATTTTAATACTTATGCAATGGTACTTTATATTTTGTACTGTGGTGCTGGCAGTGATCTAGGGACTAGCACATAACACAGGTGTTCCAACTTTAATAAAAGTTGGGGTGCTACAGTCGCCCACCAGACATAATGTGCACGTCAAAACATGCGCATTATGTGGGTGGAATTGTGATAACACTACAACAGTTCCGATACATCCACAAATACAAGAAAGATATATAATACAACAACGACTCGGACGGGTCAAGATACAAATGATACAATACAAAGATTCAAATGACAGCGGAAGCATAATAGTATCCGACTACGGATAAGAAGCAAATTGGACTAAGAGTCCTGAAGATAAGCGATGGCGCCATATCCCTGCCCAGCCAAGCCGGAGGGATTTCCAAGCTAACGTCGTCAGACTTCAAACCTGTTAACTGCACATAAAGCACATCCCAAAAGAGGGTCAGGGCACTCCCTGGCAAGCAAAACCGACTTGCCTACTTTCTACACCATCTCCCAAAATATAGGGGAGGTGGACTTAGCGGCAGCAGCACTAGCAACCTAAAGAGAGACGCTACAACTTCTGTCTAATCAGAAAGGGATAAGAGAGCGCATAAGATAAACATCTACAACTAACACCAAACATAACCCGTTCTCGAATTAACCCCCTCAACCAAATATGAGGAAGCAATTCGTGAAAACTCACACATTGAACAGTTTTTGTTATAATTTATGGTGAAGGTAATTCTATATTACTAGTCAATTTAATTAACATTAATTAGGTGTAAGTTGTCTAGATCTTGTTAGCCAGCATCATCACCAAAGTCGTGGACACGGCTCATCGATAAGATTATACCCTGCAGGGGTGCACTACTGTACCCATACTCGTATGATCAACCCAAGCAAGCACCAGGGCCTCTCAACACGACTTATTCCTTCACTACAGCAAGTCCAAGTGCCACCCATATGAGTTGTTACCCTCGTCAAGAGTCCGGCCGGATCTCAATTGCGGACTCATTAGTTTGTGCCTGCGCGCCATGCGGCTCAAACCACAGTACGAACTGTCCGCTTCGCTCGCACCACCCCTATATGACCCCCCGTATCATGTAACCTCTCATCAATCATCATCATCATGCACATGGATATGAGCAAATGGAAAACCCGAACTAGTTGCGGCACATGGACAAGCTGTAGATCCCTTCAAAGTCGAGGGGGCTCCATAGGGCCTCCCACAAGTGGTTAGTGCGCTAAAATTGGATCCGAGGACAAAATCTCAGTTCCTAGGTCGACACTGAGCAGAACAAAGCACCTCGCAAGGCCTTCCGCCTGGTGCCTTATCATTTAATTATAATACCCCAATATAAGACAACATTTTATTAAAGTAGAACAATCTATCATACTAAGCAGATGAAACATAAGACCAACAGACGATTCGCACAATCAACTCTAAGCATGCACTACGACTCGCAAAGCCAACAGATAAACATGCAAGGGGTTATGGGTTGTGGGGATAAAGATGTATAGGCTACAGGATAACATGTGATGTGATCGCAATAAAGAATCGAATACTAGGGTAGAAGAGATCAACGGCAGGAATGAAAGACAACGTATAGGTAAACAAACAAACTTTGCTTGCCTGGAATCCCGCATGGAAGCATATCTTGTCGTTGCTCACACATCTCAACGTCTTATCCGCGAAGAAGCAACAAACACTGGAAAGCGTAAAAGATGCATTTTACAACTACGGCAAAAGATCCAGCATGATCATATGAGAATGATGCATGGCATGGCAAGATGCAATACGAGATGCATTAATCCAAATTAAGCGGGAACCGGGATCCCGATAACTAATATTTAGGAGCAAGTTATTAAATGTTGATTAATCATGGCAAGGAATGACACAGGTGGTCTAATTAACTTAAATGGAATAGGGCAATAATTAAATATTTGCCCAACATATTCCATATTTATTATTAAGGTGCAATTAACAAATTACACTAAGCAATGAAAATAAAATATGTAAAATGGCATACAAATGACATATTAATGTTCATCGCATTTTTCTGATAAAAATAGATATAAAGTTTATATTATTTGGAGTTATAAAACAATAGATATGGAATTTATAAGAATACACATTTTTACAAAATATAAAAGAAACAGAATAAAAAGGAGTGGTGTCCACGCTTCTACAAGGATTCGAACTAGGGCTACCTGATGTGGAGGACAGAGAGCTGGGCCAATGGACTGCTGCACCGGTTGTGAAATATCAAGACAAGCAGGGAAAAAGAAAGCAACTGTGACGCGTTAACTGAATCTGAGAAAAGATTCAGACTTTAGAGTTTGCCACGGTTAAATAAAAATATTAAGGGGCTGCGGGGATTTGAACTCCAGTCTGTCAGGTTCGGAACAGGAGAAACGACCACTGGGATGATTGGGTGTTTCTGAACAATCGAAGGCACTGCTCTAGGTGAACTAGACCTGAGACGTTAACTGAATTTTTCAGCGGAACAAATTATGGCTTCAGTACGAGATGGTGGCAGGGACGAACTACAGCACAGACCGGCGACGGGAGTGGCAAAACATGGATGAATTCATCGGATGAGCCACAGATTCAAGAAAAGGAGAGCGGGAATCGGACCGGTGGCTCACCGTGGGGGTCCTCGAAGTCGTCGTTCGGTGCGGGGAGGATCGGAGACAACGAATCGCGGCGGCGGCGCTCCGCCGGCCGTGAGGAAGGAGGGACGAGGGCGACGGCCACGGCGGCTCTGAGTCCAATTCCTTCGGGATAGAGGTCGAGCACGGCACGGCGCATCTCCTGGGACCGAAGGCTCTCCCTCGACCGCACCCTAGCGGCGGTTCAATGACGAGGTGGTCCTCCGGTAGGTTTAATGGTGGAAGAACATAGGGGATTTGAGGTGGAGAGGAAGAGAGAGAAGGGGCGGGGGCGCACTGAGGAGGGAGGAGAAGAATGGCGGCTAGGGTTTGGGAGGAGAGAGCAGGGGGCGGCTAAAAGGGAGTGGGGGAGGGAGCAGGTGGAGGTGCACATGGTGGGGATCACCATTCGCTTTCTCCTCTGTTCGTACGGAGGAGGAAGGAGGGGCGAGCTGGGCTGGATGTGGGCTTCGGGCAGGCTGAGCTGGGCCAAGGGGTGGGGCTGGAGGAGATGGCCAGGAGGAGAAATAGGCCCAGGTGAGGATTTTCTACTGGTTTTATTATTTTTCTTTTTAATTCTTTTCTGTTTTTTGCATTTAAAACAAAATAGAAAAAGAATTTGTATAAAGAAACTTTAAAAAATAGTTTTTGTTTTAATTAGGCAATTTAATAAATTAGTTTTCATAATATTTGCAAAATATTTGAATTACACTGTAACACCCCAATTCTCTTAGCTTTAGCATTGTGGTGTTATTCTAGTGATAATTGAAAACACTCAAAACCACAACAACTAAAACAAAATATCCACTATTACGATCTTCATGGTTGTTAAAACTTAGCCAAATTAGGAGCTATTATTAAGAAAACCCTAAATGGTTTTTGACATGCCTTTGAAACATTTTCATCTAGGTCACATATACTTCCATACCCTGTTCTAAATTATCACAAAAGAGCTTGTTTGCATATTAATCTCACTAGCTTTAGTAGTCACCAAAATAACATGACCATTTGGGTGATTCCTTTCTTTATCACCAAAAGTTTTCTTTTCTTTAAAAGCTAAATGAGATAATTAAATTAGTCATTTGTAAGTTCAGTACCTTCTCTTAATTTAGGTAAGTTTGGGGTGTAGACCCATTTTACTTTTGTGGGTCATATTTGAATTATTCAAACTTAGATTTTCAAATTCATTTGAGCTTTTCACTCAAAGCTTTCGCCTTCTATTTCTCTCTCACTCTTTTCTACTCCACCTGCTGGAAGAGGAGAACAACACCCCCCTCCTGGTCCCACATGTCATGGACTAGGGTGAATCTCTCCTCTCTCTTCTCTCTTTTCTTTTTTTTCTCACCCAATCCGAGCCCCTCTCCTCTCTTCTCACTGGCCAACCCGTCCCCTCCCGACCAACATCCTCTCTGCCCCTCTCCACCGCCCCAGAGGACCAACCAGAACTCCCCTCCCCTTCCCCAAACCGCCCCTGCCCGAGGGAACCCGAGAAACCCGCCCCTGGTTTTGGAGCTGCCCCCAGCTCGCCCTCTCCTCTTAAAACCCTACCCGAGGTTCCCCCACTCCTCCTCTGCTCACCCATACCACCCTCACCCAAAGCCACGCTCTCTCTCGAGCTCTGGAAGAGGAAATCGCAGTCGGAGACCGAGCTCTTCCCACGGCATTCATCGTCGATCATCTTCACCTTTCTCTGCCATTCTTGGCCCCTCGAGCGCGCCTCGTTGAGATCTAACTCCCCCTGCCCTCCTTTTCTCTTCTAGGTGTCCGTAGCCGTCGTGCTCGTCCTCGACCCGAGAAGCTCGCCGCCGCCGTCGCCATGGTTTCCGACGTTGCATGCAAGCGTTGAGGGCACCGTCGAGCTCGCCATCGTCCCCTCCGTCGATCTCCACCCTTCCCATGGCCCAGCGTGGTCTCTGGTGAGCGCCAGCGCCACCCTCTCCCTCCCCCTCGTCTGGTTCGTCCGCGCTGCGTCGCGAGGAGGACGACGACCGTGGACCGTAGATCACGAGATCTACGGCCAGGTTTGAACCTCCCCGTGCGCGCGCAGCCGCGCGCGTTTGGGCCGGCCCAGCTCCGTCCCCGCGTGATTTCGCGCCGTTCTGCGTGGCCTCTGGGCCGATCTGGCCCAGATCTGGCTCGTTCGGCCTGTTCCCCTTTTATTCTTTTTCCTGTTAATTTTCCAGTAAATCTAGAGTTTAGCTTTAAATCATTTGTGGTAAATCTGGAGTGGCTAAAATGATGGGATAAATTTTGTAACCTGCATGCACGTTTTCTTAACCATGTGGCATTGGATTTGGTCCAAAATGTGTTTCCTGTTGAGTGTTAAAATAGATCTAGTAAAAAGTATCTATTACACCATTTGTTTAATAACTTGGGTTCTCTAAATCCAAATCATGCAATCTTGGATCTGTTGGAAATCTTGTAAAAATGGCTACCTAGATTGGTAAATCTTGCATGCAGGACATTATTCTAGCAAAAGTTATATTTACTCTAAGAATCACATCAGTAGGTGTTTGTTGATTTTTAACTCTTCAATAAAAACACTTTTTGAGGTAAATCCAATTGGAAGTGCTAGATATGTGTTGGATGTATCACATACTACAAATGTGGATTTTTCCAGTTACTTGATAACTCTTAGTGAATAAATCCCTGAACAACAGTGAAATAATCTCTTTAATTGCATTTCTGAAATTTCAGAGATTATGACATGTCTAGTTTTAATTGGTGGAGCCACCTATGTCCATAAAAATATGTTAAGGATAATTTTGTGGGATAGCCACAGGTTTTATCTAACTCATCCCACTTGTTTGACACCAAAATAATTCTTATTATTTTCTGCACATAAATAATGGTCAGAAGTATGTTTTATTTTAAAACTGGGATAACTTGAGCTAGGAATATCCAAATTTGATGAATAAAATCTTCACTTAAAGAGAAAACTCATATCTCACCAGAAAGGTTAATTATGCATTCAGGAGTATTATAAAACTGAACCTATCCTCTGTTTGAGTTTGACATCAGCAGCCCTTATCTGATTTTTAATTATTGTTTGGTGAAGAGTTTTCATGCATAGCTAATTTTCAGAGTTCCCCATGATTGTTAGGAGTAATGTGATAGAAGGGTTCAATTTTAGGAGCAGTACCTTAAGAATTATGCTTAAAACATGTAAACAGCCCCTAATAAATATTGGATGCATTAGTTGTGTTTTCTGCTTGTGATGCTTGATGTTTGTTGTTATATTTTAGATTGTTATCAACTCGCATTTTAGGACTTACGCTAGTCTCGTCTGTTTTTCATGTTACGGTAGAATCGCAACCCGAGGAAGAGCAGTACGAGGCAGCTGAGCACGACTTCGCCGAAAAGCAAGACCAGGGACAGTATCTTGAGCAAGGCAAGCCCACCTCACCATTTTGATGAAATCTTATTATTTTATCAACCATGTTTTGTTTTCAAAATAATGCATGTTTTACTTCTTTTGTGGCACCTTGCCACCCGAAAACTATTTTTCCCAAATATTGTTTGACCTAAGTTACCTACTAGAATAGCTGTAGGTATTACAAGAAGAGGTTTACTTGTTGAGTCTTGTCATTGAAGGCTCTATAAAGAAGATTAAGTTTTCAAATAGTATATTCTGTTATCTTACCTCAAAACTATAGGATGGGGACCCACTTGAACAAAAATGTTTTATGGAGGAAAACCCGAGCTGCTGGGAGTAGTCGGAAGTATGAAAGTTTGTTTTTGAAAAACAAAGTACTGCCCTAGCAGCCGCTCGAACAATTAACCCGTGCAACCACACTACCTGACATGGGTAGGGCTTAGCCGGAAGCTTGTTTGTTTTAGTGTTGGGGCTCTCACACTTTCTATGAGGGCTGGGCCCTCGAAGCCGGGTTGTCGTCCGGAAGAGACAATACACTATTGAGGACCAACAGCCGGACGATTACGGCAGGTCTCCTGACGTGGCGGCGTGGTGTCCTGAGGAAAGACCATGAGGTCTGGTGGAGCACACGGTGCCGAGGAGAACAAACCTACCGGGAGGCCCCGATACTAGGGTGGTCATAGTGGAAAGTTTTGATCGTGTTATCCGTACCCCCGCATGCTGTCGTATGACGGGCCGTGGCAGACACGGCGGAATAACTGATAGGTGTGGGTAAAGTGTGCAACCTCTGCAGAGTGTAAATCTATTCGAATAGCCGCGTCCACGGTTATGGACGGTTGGAAAGGCCACTGATCTAGGCGTATGGGAAATTTGGTTTAAAAAGAGAAATGTTTCCGGAGAAAACAAAGAGACATGAAAGAGGTACCTGGGAGGTACGGAATTTGGGTGAAGATGATTGATCTCGGGGAGACAATCAGTCCGATCTCAAGGAAGGAAAAAGGGTTACCCCTATCCTAGTGTTTTAAAAGACTTTTATAAACGAAAGTTTTGAACTTGGATATGTCCTTGCTATATCTAAGAGAAGAGAGTTCTATCTCTAAATGTTTCTTCAACGAAGATATAGAGATGTCGTATTCTCTATGTCTAAAATCATGGTATTTGAAAACTGAGCCCTATAGTCGTATATATAGCAGCCATCCCAGTTTTCCAAAAGTGTTTTTCTTGCACTATCATGAGGATTTAAAACTAAAGGTGGTCTTGCGAGTACGTAATTGTACTCATGTGGCTCTGTCCCTGGATATTCAAATGTATAGATTGCAATGAGGCGGCCTACATCGAGGAGGAGGTGTACGACGACGACTTCGCCACTTAGCTGTCACCGGTCAACTGCACTTGTGGGAATCTGCGCTCGGAGATGTGAAGAATCGTCGCTAGCCACGAGCTTCCGCTATCTTAGTTAATTCCGTCCTGCGTGACGAGGTTTGTTGACTTTGGTCGTATGACCGTCTATGTGTTGTAAGACTTTTATTCGTACGACTTGAATGATGTAACTCTTTGATACCTATGTTGGTTATGTGATTGCGATGCACTGATCTTTGGGATCGTGATCTCTTACATAACGTGGGCATCTCGGACTTGTCCGAGGGGTCCCTACAGACTTGGTATCAGAGCCATCGTTGACCTTAGGAGACTTTAGCTAGGATGGGCGTCGACGTCACGCAAAAATGTTTTTTTTCCTAAATAGCTAGGAGAAAAATACTTAAAATATGCAGAATCTACTGCTACTCCTCACTCCCCTCTGATATTATTCACTGATTAATTTTATACCTGCATTAAATCTTATGATTTTACCTGTTTAAAATTTGATACATCGTTCACTAATTAAACCTCCATTTAAAATTTTGTGTAGATGAGCGGACAGTTCTCGTCATCGATTCAGTTGGGAGCTGTGCCAGATACCGGAGTTTCGCGTCTGTTCCAGGCAGACCTACTCCAGTTGACCCAGCACCTGAGGCGTCCGCTACCTGAGCTGCTGATTGGACGCTGTCTGCCCATGGTGGGAGATGAGCTGTCCTGGGCGGTGAGGTGCATCCTTCGAGGGCCATTGGTGCCACCCTTCGCCGAGGAGCTGGTTGAGGATGCCCTTGCATCTACTCAGATGGGAGCATTCGTCACCGTGCTGCAGAGAGCTCTCGCCCGCTTGGTGTGTGCTCATAGTTCCGAGCTGGGCGGCACCCGCTTTGAGTTTTACTCTGGCTTGGACGAGTAGAGTAACCCTGTGCCGCCGTGTCCCCACCCCATTCTCGGTAACCACTTGGCCAAGCTGGGACTCCTCGTCGAGTACACCCAGTCCCAGCTGGTCGTTAGTCGGTACGAGAGTGATCTTCACCGTCTTAATCATGACGGAGCTGAGGTGCGGATCTCGGCAGCTAAGCTGAGGATAGAGGACTTGGAGACGCAACTCGAGGCCTCTCAGGACCAGCTGAAGACCCTGGAGCTGAAGCTCAAGGCCTCGGAGGAGCGTTTAGTGGAGTCCCGGGAAGAGCTCAAGATAGAGCGCAAGGAGCGCCGTTCCACCTTCGCACGCCTCCAGACTACTCGTTTCTACAGGTTCCAGCTTGACGGGATGGTTGACATGCTCAGGTCGACCGTTGATGCCCGAGACGAGCGGATCAGCGAGTTGGAGAGTAAGGGGGAGGCTCTGAGCAAGGAGAATGATGATCTTCTGCCTGAGGATGAGGACCCTACCGAGGACATTGATATGGAGCCCGTGAGCGAGCAGGATGATGACGACCTTCGAGGCGAGGATGCTGAGGACTCGGGAGCTGTGATATCTGAGGACGAGGACCCCGACGAGCCACCCTTTGACAGTGACACTGCCGTGGATGTGGAGTAGTTGGTTGCGCAGTATCTTTTGGGTTAGGACCGAACCATCGCGATAAGTGTATGCGATTGAGTGGTCTAGTTAGCGTGTGTGTGCCTGGATGATGTAAGAACTATGTCGGTCAATGTTTTGTGGTTGTGTACCTTGTGATGATGCTTTTGGAACCTTGCTATGGATGGAATCATGTCTTTTTAGGAATTTTGTCTTGCTGAAATTTGTATGTTTTTGTGTATGCTTGATGAACCCTTTTTCAAAAACTTGTTTTAAAAGTTTCTTAGTAGAATGATAATGTGTGTTTATTTCTGAAATTCAGAATGGCAAGGGATCCACCCCCACCCCCACCACCCGAGCCATTTATGGCTCAGGTGCTCCGTCTTCTCATGGAGGATCGCGAGGCGGCTCGCACCGAGAGAAGCGCCAATCTTGCCACTCTGCAGCATCTTGCTCAAATTGCAGTCAATCAGAATGGTGGCCAAGGGAATGAAGAACCCTGCTCAAAGCTTCGTGACTTCCAAACACAAATCCTCCAGTTTTCTCCAAGAGTGAAGTGCCATTGGATGCCGATGACTGGATCCGTACTATAGAGAACAACTTGAGGGTCGCCCAAGTGGGTGACAACGAGAAGGTGGTCTACGCCACTCACTACCTCTCTGGTTCTGCCCGAGCATGGTGGGAGGCCATTCGTGCTCTGTTGCCACCGGAGGAAGTTGTGGCTTGGCCTGCATTCAAGACCAAGTTCCTGAAGCGTTATGTGCCCTCTGGACTCGTCAGCATCATGCGAGAGAAGTTCTTGCAGCTCAAGCAAGGCGGGATGTCGGTGGGAGAGTACTTGGAGAAGTTTACTTCTCTAGCAAGGTATGCGCCCACCGATACCGATACAGAGGACAAGAAGAAAGAGAGGTTCATGAATGGACTTCATGATGAAATGCAGTGCATTCTGGTGGTGATGCCTTTCACCGACTTGGAATCATTGGCAGATGCAGCCATTATGATGGAACACAAACGCAAGGCTTCGTTTGACAACCGCAAGCGTCGCCAACTGATGCAGCAAGGCAGTAGCAGCAGCAGCCCAACAGGAAGTTATCCCCGTCCGCGCCCTTCACCTCCACCGAGACCTTCTTATCCATCACCAAGGCCTCCAACCTTTGCACCAAGACCCAGCTACTCTCCTCGCCCGCCTGCACCTCGTACGGGAAGTGGTTCCAACCCCGGCCTCAACTTTAACAGGCCGCCTGCTCCGAAGCCCACAGGAGGATGTTTCACTTGTGGACAGCCTGGACATTTCTCGCGGGATTGCCCCACTAGACAGCCCGCTGGTGGTCGCCCCAATGCGACAAAGATGAACCAAGGTCCACCCCGTCCACCTGGAGGCAAGAACCCGTATCCCAAGAAAGCAGCCCCTGCCACCCGAGGTCACCTGAATCACATCAGTGCAGAAGAAGCTCAAGAGGCACCTGATCTGGTTATGGGTACGTTCCCTGTCAACACAGTTCCTGCATCAGTTCTGTTTGATTCGGGAGCTTCCCATTCTTTCGTTACGGAACCTTTTGTTAGGAAAAGTGGTATGGTTCCAACTTTGCTGAATCGTCCTATGAGTGTGCAAATTCCGGGGGCCACTACTAAAGCCATTGTATCTTGCAAGGAGGCTCCTGTGGAAATTCAAGGGGCCCGATTCCATGCGGATTTGGTGGTATTAGGAAATCAAGGGATAGAAGTGGTTTTAGGGATGGACTGGATGGCAGTAAATCGAGGGAAAATAGATTGCACTAACAAATCTGTCACACTAACCACCCCGGAAGGAGAAGAGATTACCCACTTCTCAACCTACCACTCCACCTCAAGTCATTGTCATAAAAGTGTAGCTGGAGCCATTTTGGAAGAGGTACCGGTAGTTTGTGACTATCACGATGTTTTTCCCGAAGAATTGCCCGGAATGCCACCGGAAAGGGATATTCAGTTCATTATTGAGCTGGTACCCGGTACTGGACCTATCGCTCAAAAACCATACCGGATGAATCTTGAAGAATTGGAAGAACTAAAGAAACAGTTGGATGACCTACTTAGGAAGGGTATGATACGCCCTAGTGCGTCACCCTGGGGGTCACCCATCATCTTCGTGGATAAGAGAGACGGTACCACCCGTTTGTGTGTGGATTACCGTAAGTTAAATGATGTGACTATTAAAAACAAATACCCCCTACCCAAGATTGAAGATCTGTTTGATCAACTCAACGGAGCTCGAGTCTTCTCCAAGATCGATCTCCGCACCGGTTATCATCAATTGAAAGTCAGAGAATCTGATATCCCTAAAACGGCCTTTGTCACTCGTTATGGATTGTTCGAGTACACAGTGATGTCATTTGGCCTGACCAATGCTCCTGCCTATTTCATGAATCTCATGAACAAGGTGTTCATGGATTACTTGGATAAATTTGTGGTCGTCTTTATTGACGACATCTTGATTTATTCCAAGTCTGAAGAGGAGCATGAAGAGCATCTGAGGTTGGTTCTCGGTACCCTACGAGAACACCAGTTGTATGCTAAGTTCAGTAAGTGCCAGTTTTGGTTGAAGGAAGTAGGCTTTCTCGGTCACGTTATTTCAGCCGGAGGGATATCCGTAGACCATACCCACATCAAGTCCATTCTTAAATTCCCGACCCCCACCAACCAAACCGAAGTAAGGTCCATTCTTGGATTAGCCGGGTATTACCGCAAGTTTGTTGAGGGATTCTCAAGCATTGCAAAGCCCCTTACCCAACTATTGAAGAAGGATCAGAAGTTCATTTGGTCCGACAAATGTGAAGTCAGCTTCCAGGAACTGAAAAAGCGCCTTACCACCGCACCTATCCTAACCATGCCCGATGTGACCAAAGATTTTGTGGTTTATTGCGATGCCTCCAAACTCGGACTTGGTTGTGTTCTTATGCAAGAGGGCAAGGTAATTTCCTACTCATCGCGACAACTCCGCAAGCATGAGCAGAATTACCCCACCCATGACCTAGAGCTTGCTGCGGTGGTCCATGCACTCAAAACATGGTGGCATTTTCTGATGGGCAACCGTTGCGAAATTTACACCGATCACAAGAGCCTGAAGTATATCTTCACCCAGAGGGACTTGAACATGAGGCAACGAAGATGGATAGAGCTCATCAAGGATTACGATTTGGACATCCATTACCACCCTGGAAAAGCTAACGTGGTAGCTGATGCCCTTAGTCGTCAGCCATGTTCATTCAACTCCCTGATCAAGGTTAGACAGCCAGAACTCTGGGAAGAGCTGGATAAGTTGGGTATAGAGGTGGTCAGCCATGGGGAAGTCGATCAACTCCTATTGCAACCCACCTTATGGGAGAAAATCAAGCGAGCACAGAGGGGCCATGAAAGCATTGAGGGCATCAAAAGAAGGTTGGACAAAGAGGAAGTCCTTGGGTTCACCATCGACACTGAGGGCATTCTTTGGTATTCCGTCAGACCCTGCTTTGAAGCAGTTAATTATGAAGGAGGCTCACGAGACTTTGTATTCTATCCACCCCGGCGGAACCAAGATGTACCAGGATTTGAAGCAAAATTTCTGGTGGCATGGCATGAAGCGCGAGATTGCACTCTTCGTCCAAAATTGCGATATCTGCCAAAGGGTCAAAGCAGAGCATCAGCGACCCGCTGGATTACTTCAACCTCTCAATTTGCCCGAGTGGAAATGGGACGAGATTGGCATGGACTTCATTACTGGATTACCCCGATCTAATCGCGGGCATGACGCTATTTGGGTCATTGTGGACAGACTCACCAAGGTAGCACACTTTTTGCCAGTGCGGACCACCCATCGATCGGATCAGCTCGCAACACTATACATGTCCCGCATCGTCAGCCTTCATGGAATACCTAAGACTACTGTATCAGACCGAGGAACCCAATTCACTTCTCGATTTTGGACTAAGCTTTAGGAAGAGCTCGGAACCAAACTCTTTTTCAGTACTGCTTATCACCCTCAGACAGGAGGACAAACAGAAAGAACCAACCAGGTCTTAGAGGACATGCTTAGATCTTGTGTGTTAGCTTATGGAGCCAAATGGGAAAATTGCCTGCCGTTTGCCGAATTTTCCTACAACAACAGCTATCAAGCCAGTCTGAAGATGGCACCATTCGAGATTTTATACGGGCGTAGGTGCCGTACACCCTTGAACTGGTCACAAACAGGGGACAGCAAGATTTTTGGAGTTGACACCCTGAGGGAAGCCGAAGAGAAAGTTCAACTTATTCACGACCGTCTTAAGGCCGCCCAGTCCCGGCAGAAGAGTTACGCCGATTCTAGGAGGCGGGAGCTTAGTTTCAAGACTGGTGATATGGTATACCTACGTGTTACTCCACTCAAGGGAATGCAGCGATTCCATATGAAGGGAAAGTTGGCTCCGAGATATATAGGTCCCTTTAGAGTAAGTGGTCGAAGAGGAGAAGTGTCATATCAGCTAGACCTGCCACCCCATCTATCCGGATTCCATGATGTATTTCATGTATCTCTGCTCCGGAAGTGTCTGCAAGTTCCTGGGGATACTCACTCATATCAGGAGGTAGATCATCACACCATTGACCTCAATCATAATCTCACTTATCGAGAACGACCACTTCGTGTTCTCGCTGAAGACGTCCGTCTGACACGGAGACGGAAGATCAGATTCCTGAAGGTCCAATGGATCAACCATTCGGAGGAAGAAGCCACCTGGGAGCGTGAAGAGTATTTGGAGCATGAATTCCCTGGTTTTCTCTCTTCTTCAAATCTGGAATCTCGGGGACGAGATTCTCCTAAGTGGGGAAGGTCTGTAACACCCCAATTCTCTTAGCTTTAGCATTGTGGTGTTATTCTAGTGATAATTGAAAACACTCAAAACCACAACAACTAAAACAAAATATCCACCATTAGGATCTTCATGGTTGTTAAAACTTAGCCAAATTAGGAGCTATTATTAAGAAAACCCTAAATGGTTTTTGACATGCCTTTGAAACATTTTCATCTAGGTCACATATACTTCCATACCCTGTTCTAAATTATCACAAAAGAGCTTGTTTGCATATTAATCTCACTAGCTTTAGTAGTCACCAAAATAACATGACCATTTGGGTGATTCCTTTCTTTATCACCAAAAGTTTTCTTTTCTTTAAAAGCTAAATGAGATAATTAAATTAGTCATTTGTAAGTTCAGTACCTTCTCTTAATTTAGGTAAGTTTGGGGTGTAGACCCATTTTACTTTTGTGGGTCATATTTGAATTATTCAAACTTAGATTTTCAAATTTATTTGAGCTTTTCACTCAAAGCTTTCGCCTTCTATTTCTCTCTCACTCTTTTCTACTCCACCTGCTGGAAGAGGAGAACAGCACCCCCCTCCTGGTCCCACATGTCATGGACTAGGGTGAATCTCTCCTCTCTCTTCTCTCTTTTCTTTTCTTTCTCACCCAATCCGAGCCCCTCTCCTCTCTTCTCACTGGCCAACCCGTCCCCTCCCGACCAACATCCTCTTTGCCCCTCTCCACCGCCCCAGAGGACCAACCAGAACTCCCCTCCCCTTCCCCAAACCGCCCCTGCCCGAGGGAACCCGAGAAACCCACCCCTGGTTTTGGAGCTGCCCCCAGCTCGCCCTCTCCTCTTAAAACCCTACCCGAGGTTCCCCCACTCCTCCTCTGCTCACCCATACCACCCTCACCCAAAGCCACGCTCTCTCTCGAGCTCTGGAAGAGGAAATCGCCGTCGAGACCGAGCTCTTCCCACGGCATTCATCGTCGATCCTCTTCACCTTTCTCTGCCATTCTTGGCCCCTCGAGCGCGCCTCGTCGAGATCTAACTCCCCCTGCCCTCCTTTTCTCTTCTAGGTGTCCGTAGCCATCGCGCTCGTCCTTGACCCGAGAAGCTCGCCGCCGCCGTCGCCATGGTTTCTGACGTTGCATGCAAGCGTTGAGGGCACCGTCGAGCTCGCCATCGTCCCCTCTGTCGATCTCCACCCTTCCCCTGGCCCAGCGTGGTCTCTGGTGAGCGCCAGCGCCACCCTCTCCCTCCCCCTCGTCTGGTTCGTCCGCGCTGCGTCGCGAGAGGACGACGACCGTGGACCGTAGATCACGAGATCTACGGCCAGGTTTGAACTTCCCCGTGCGCGCGCAGCCGCGCGCGTTTGGGCCAACCCAGCTCCCTTCCCGCGCGATTTCGCGCCGTTCTGCGTGGCCTCTGGGCCGATCTGGCCCAGATCTTGCCCGTTCGGCCTGTTCCCCTTTTATTCTTTTTCCTGTTAATTTTCCAGTAAATCTAGAGTTTAGCTTTAAATCATTTGTGGTAAATCTGGAGTGGATAAAATGATGGGATAAATTTTGTAACCTGCATGCACGTTTTCTTCACCATGTGGCATCGGATTTGGTCCAAAATATGTTTCCTGTTGAGTGTTAAAATAGATCTAGTAAAAAGTATCTGTTACACCATTTGTTTAATAACTTGGGTTCTGTAAATCCAAATCATGCAATCTTGGATCTGTTGGAAAGCTTGTAAAAATGTCTACCTAGATTGGTAAATCTTGCATGCAGGACATTATTCTAGCAAAAGTTATATTTACTCTAAGAATCACATCAGTAGGTGTTTGTTGATTTTTAACTCTTCAATAAAAACACTTTTTGAGGTAAATCCAATTGGAAGTGCTAGATATCTGTTGGAGATATCACATACTACAAATGTGGATTTTTCCAGTTACTTGATAATTCTTGGTGAATAAATCCCTGAACAACAGTGAAATAATCTCTTTAATTGCATTTCTGAAATTTCAGAGATTATGACATGTCTAGTTTTAATTGGTGGAGCCACCTATGTCCATAAAAATATGTTAAGGATAATTTTGTGGGATAGCCACAGGTTTTATCTAACTCACCCCACTGGTTTGACACAAAAATAATTCTTATTATTTTCTGCACATAAATAATGGTCAGAAGTATGTTTTATTTTAAAACTGGGATAACTTGAGTTAGGAATATCCAAATTTGATGAATAAAATCTTCACTTAAATAGAAAATTCATATCTCACCAGAAAGGTTAATTATGCATTCAGGAGATTTACAAAACTGAACCTATCCTCTGTTTGAGTTTGACATCAGCAGCCCTTATCTGATTTTTTATTATTGTTTGGTGAAGATTTTTCATGCACAGCTAATTTTCAGAGTTCCCCATGATTGTTAGGAGTAATGTGATAGAAGGGTTTAATTTTACGAGCAGTACCTTAAGAATTATGCTTAAAACATGTAAACAGCCCCTAATAAATATTGGATGCATTAGTTGTGTTTTCTGCTTGTGATGCTTGATGTTTGTTGTTATATTTTAGATTGTTATCAACTCGCATTTTAGGACATACGCTAGTCTCGTCTGTTTTTCATGTTACGGTAGAATCGCAACCCGAGGAAGAGCAGTACGAGGTAGCTGAGCACGACTTCGCCGAAAAGCAAGACCAGGGACAGTATCTTGAGCAAGGCAAGCCCACCTCACCATTTTGATGAAATCTTTTTATTTTATCAAGCATGTTTTGTTTTCAAAATAATGCATGTTTTACTTCTTTTGTGGCGCCTTGCCACCCGAAAACTATTTTTCCCAAATATTGTTTGACCTAAGTTACCTACTAGAATAGCTGTAGGTATTACAAGAAGAGGTTTACTTGTTGAGTCTTGTCATTCAAGGCTCTATAAAGAAGATTAAGTTTTCAAATAGTATATTCTGTTATCTTACCTCAAAACTATAGGATGGGGACCCACTTGAACAAAAATGTTTTATGGAGGAAAACCCGAGCTGCTGGGAGTAGTCGGAAGTTTGTTTTTGAAAAACAAAGTACTGCCCTAGCAGCCGCTCGAACAATTAACCCGTGCAACCACACTACTTGACATGGGTAGGGCTTAGCCGGAAGCTTGTCTGTTTTAGTGTTGGGGCTCTCACACTTTCTATGAGGGCTGGGCCCTCGAAGCCGGGTTGTCGGCCGGAAGAGACAATACACTGTTGAGGACCAACAGCCGGACGATTACGGCAGGTCTCCTGACGTGGCGGTGTGGTGTCCCGAGGAAAGACCATGAGGTCTGGTGGAGCACACGG
This sequence comes from Poa annua, assembly GCA_026929855.1. NCBI lineage: Eukaryota > Viridiplantae > Streptophyta > Magnoliopsida > Poales > Poaceae > Poa > Poa annua. The sequence goes on from CM049427.1 coordinate 102,914,671, forward strand.
TGCCGAGGAGAACAAACCTACCGGGAGGCCCCGATACTAGGGTGGTCATAGTGGAAAGTTTTGATCGTGTTATCCGGACCCCCGCATGCTGTCGTATGACGGGCCGTGGCAGACACGGCGGAATAACCGATAGGTGTGGGTAAAGTGTGCAACCTCTGCAGAGTGTAAATCTATTCGAATAGCCACGTCCGCGGTTATGGACGGTTGGAAAGGCCACTGATCTAGGCGTATGGGCAATTTGGTTTAAAAAGAGAAATGTTTCCGGAGAAAACAAAGAGACATGAAAGAGGTACCTGGGAGGTACGGAATTTGGGTGAAGATGATTGATCTCGGGGAGACAATCAGTCCGATCTCAAGGAAGGAAAAAGGGTTACCCCTATCCTAGTGTTTTAAAAGACTTTTATAAACGAAAGTTTTGAACTTGGATATGTCCTTGCTATATCTAAGAGAAGAGAGTTCTATCTCTAAATGTTTCTTCAACAAAGATATAGAGATGTCGTATTCTCTATGTCTAAAATCATGATATTTGAAAACTGAGCCCTATAGTCGTATATATAGCAGCCATCCCAGTTTTCCAAAAGTGTTTTTCTTGCACTATCATGAGGATTTAAAACTAAAGGTGGTCTTGCGATTACGTAATTGTACTCATGTGGCTCTGTCCCTGGATATTCAAATGTCCAGATTGCAATGAGGAGGCCTACATCGAGGAGGAGGTGTACGACGACGACTTCGCCACTTAGCTGTCACCGGTCAACTGCACTTGTGGGAATCTGCGCTCGGAGATGTGAAGAGCCGTCGCTAGCCACGAGCTTCCGCTATCTTAGTTAATTCCGTCCTGCGTGACGAGGTTTGTTGACTTTGGTCGTATGACCTTCTATGTGTTGTAAGACTTATATTCGTACGACTTGAATGATGTAACTCTTTGATACCTATGTTGGTTATGTGATTGCGATGCACTGATCATTGGGATCGTGATCTCTTACATAACGTGGGCATCTCGGACTTGTCCGAGGGGTCCCTACATACACGTTTTAATTAATTTGAAAAGCATTTGAAAATAATTGTGGGAAAAAGAATTTAAATGGAGTTCAATTTAAATGCATCAAATTGACAATTACAAATGAAGCATGATGATGTCATGCAGATGCAAAAAGAAAAAAGAAGAAAATTAATTGGAGAAATTCCGGGGCGTTACACAAAATAGATTAAAACCAAAGGATGGTCCTTGGAAATCCAATTAATCATTTAGAGTAATTATACACGGTAATAGTGGTTGTATGACATGTTGGTCTATTATGTGATATTAGACATTATACAGGAACCATATTATCTGCTCGATGAAATATAACCGATGTTCTTAGAAGAAGAACATTTGTGAAAGTAAATTTGGAATTTACTGGAAGTAGAAATATATTAGTTTTTAGGTTGACATAAGTGTGTCAAGTCTTCTGCATAGGTGCGAAAGTATATATAGATATCGCGACATTGTAAATGTTACAAGGAGTTCTCTATGACTGACTGTGTTTTCAAGGCAATTATCTGTTTAACAGAATCAGAGTAAGCGTGTAACATCCCAAAATTTGCAAAAATTTAAACTTTGCATCCATGCATCATTCATCAATAGACATAAAACTACACCACAAAAATATTAAATAAAACATCAAATTATAAGATTAAATAATTTATAATTCCAGAAAGTGTTTATATAAACTCCATTAATAAATATTATTTTTATCAATTTATTTATGGGCAAATATAATGTTAAAAAGTTCCCTTTTTAATAACCTTTCCAAAACATATTTTTATGATTTTTTTCTGAAATGTTTTGAATAGGTTTTAAAATCATTTTTGAAATCAGTATTAGAAAACAGATATTAATTTTAAAAAGAAAGGGAGATCGGGACGGCCCGTTTAACTATCTACCGCGCGCGCGTCCGAATCGGCCCAGCCAGCCGCGCAGCCCATCTCTCTCCCCCCCCCCCCTCCTGCTTCGTCTTCCTCCCGCCGGAGATCGCGCCTGATTCGAATCGGAGCCGGCCGTGATTCCCGAGCATATTCAGCGCGAGGTTTGCTCCCCCACGCCCCCTACTTAAACCTCCACCTCCGCCGCATCCATCCGCACCCAAAACCCTAGCCAAATCGCCATCGGGCAGCTCGAACTCCGAGTTCCGCCGCCGTCGTCACCGTCGGTAAATTTCGTCGTCACCAGCGCCATCCACTCTCCCCGAGCCCCCTTCTTCCTCTAGTTCGTTTGCCTTTGATCTTGCGCACCGCCGTGACATCGAGCTTGCTCGTTTTTCGCAGCCGAACGCCGCCTCCGTCCACGACCGAAGGTTTTCGCCACCGTCTCCATCTCCGGCGAGGTTTTCCCGGCGAACGGCGAAGCCCCGAGGACCAACGCCTCGCCAACGACTCCGCCTCGACGCCCTCTACGTCTCGGTAAGACCCATCCATCCCGTAGACCCCTAGGACGCGAGCACATGCATCGCCGTCCGTGGCGCCGCCGCGGTCGGGAGTTTTTCCGGCGAACCGCGCCGCCCGCGCGTGGTCATCGCTTCCGGACCGTTGGATCTAGATCCAACGGATCTAGATCCATTTAATCCAGCGCGCTCGTTTTTAAGGAGATCAGACGACTCGCGTAGCTGATCCGTGTCGAAGCGGTACCGTCCAATGGGATCGCGCCACGTAGCCCCCTTTTATTTCTTTTTCGCAGGAATTTTATAAATAAAACAGAAAAATATGCAAAACTTGGAAAATTCATAACTTATGTTCTGTAAATCCAAATTCGATAAATTTTATATCCACGGATAGCCCTGCTAGTGTAGTTTATTTCTACATCATTTGTTTTTCCTTTTGAAAAATTATAATTTGTGTATTTCTCAGAGGAGTATTTCGGCTATTAAAATAATAACTTGAATAATAAAAATGATTTGGAAATAAATTTAATTGTTTTAGGGTTGTATTAATTCCCTCTGTCCAGCAATATTAATAAATGTCTTAATTGAAATTTTTCATAAAACAATAAAAGCTGTAATTATAGAAATCAAGTTTTGCTATATTGTTTTCAATTGTTTAATTGATAAATAAAATAAGAAATTTCTAGAAATTATATTTCATACATTTAATAAAAGAGGATAAAATTATTAATAAGGGTGTCCTATTTTCATAGCATATCATTTATGCATACATATTTATGTTTGGTGTTGTGATGATATTGTGTTGGTATTTATTGCTTGTGCTAGATTGTGAAGAAGGGGAAGGGCTTGCTTGTGATTGTTATTCTTGTTGTGCTTGCTCCTCCTGTTACCAAGGCAAGTGACATTCATATTATACCCAATATTTTCTATATGCATCTGTTGTACATTTTGAGTAGTATGCATGATAGGGATTTTTGATTTATTTTATAATGCTAAATTAGTTTATATTTTACAAATATCCTAGTAGTGTGTAGCCACCCCTTTCCTAAGCAGCCATGAAAAGTTTTATTAGTTGCTTAGCTATGCTATAAAAATGTTTACCGTGTTATAGAAATGTTTCTAAGTGTTAAAATGTAAAATACACATCTGGGTGGAATTGGTTGTTATGGTTTATGTTGAGTGGCTTTTGGGACTATGCTTGTGGTTGTCGTCGCCTAGGATGAATGTATATTCTACTTAGGGCCATGAGCATGGCGGTTATTACCCAGAAGTGCACTTGTGGACGGCCACCCAGGAACAAAGAGATTACCAAGTCCCTCCGAGTTTAGAAGCTTCCCGTGCAGCCTTTTGACAATATGCTGTGTCTAGAATAGTTAAGTTGTGAGGGTGCAACATGTCAGCTTGACAAGCAGATGTAGGGTTGGTAGGTGGAACGGGTCTTGCTAGTATGGTTTGATTCTTCTTCTGAAAGTTCTTGTCTCAATTCTCTCCTTTCCTTAATACACTCCGCGTGTATAGGATTTTCGGGCTAACTGAGTCTAAAGGTGAAAGTGCACAACCTCTGCAGAGTCGACAAATCTGAGTACTTAGCCGTGTTCTCGGAAATGGACTACTTCGAGCAACTGGACAAGGATGGACGGAAGAATCTCAACATTGTTTTCCATAAAGTAAAATTTGACTTAAGAAAAGAATTGTTGGTGCACTTGGGCCTTATCCCTTGGTGCCAAGTCTTTGAAAAATAAAAATGTTTTACAAAAGATAGGAGAAAACTTGCTTTCTGCAAAATAGCCTCCAACCCCACCAAGCCAAAATGCATATAGATTCTAGACTTGTCATTATATATCTACCATAGTCACTTGCCAATACATCATTGTATTGACCTCCTTCGGGGGCTGCATATTCAAATGTGCAGGATATTCTGATGAAGAATGAGATTGGACTCGAGTCTACACCCAACATGTCTGCCTGTGGCGCATGCTTGAAGATGAGGCTCAATGTTATTCGCTTTTGTTGTGAACTCTCAATTTTAGCTAGCCTTCATGGCTATGCAATTTGTAATAAAGCCATACTTGGCTAATATTGTTGGATCTCGTTGTAGCAATTTAATACTTATGCAATGGTACCTTATATTTTGTACTGTGGTGTTGGCAGTGATCCAGGTACTAGCACATAACACAGGTGTTCCAACTCTAATAAGAGTTGGGGCGCTACAAAATGGTATCAGAGCAAAGTGTTCCCTGTAGGTTCGAGCCCTTAGGATTGGTTAAGCCCCTTTTTGGTCATAATGTTACCATCTTTGAAGTATGTTGGATCCTAACGGCATAGTGGGATGAAGCGGCCCGGGACAAACTTTACATGTCCGCGTACATGAGACCTGTTCCACAACTTAAGTGGCTGGTCGGGTGTCTGTCTCTCTCACTATAGTGAAAAAACCAATTTACAAAGAGTTGTTAATATTTGTTGATCACCTTAAGTTTTTGACTTAGTATTTTCAAAAAAAAAAATACACATCATGACTAGTACTTCCTCACCTTATGCATTTCTTGTTCTAATTCCTCTCTTTCTACCTAAAGGATGACGAGCTTCCACTTCACCACCGCGGAGGACTTCGAGAACACCTGTTTTGGCTGCTACCTTCTCGACATCGGCGAGAAGATAGGGTTACCACTACCCCAAGTCAAGGGATTCATCCTGAAGAAGTTTAACAAAGAGGGTTGTTGGGGAATAAAAGCAACTAAGGCAGGACGTGGAGAAGAGCCCCCACTGGAGATTAAAATGGTTAGCGACTCCAAAGATAAATGACTCAATCTAGTCATGCAAGATCTGATTGGGCGCCTCTGCGGACGCTACAGCACAGAGTTGAGGGGCCACTACTCCATTTTCTTTGGAAGGAGAAACGAGGATGGAGAACCTTACCTTTATGATGTCGGAGAAAGAGGCAAGGAAAAACCCCTTAGTCTTTATTTCCAGGAGTTGGAAATCCTTGTCACGGAACTTTATGAGGATAGTCGCACCGAGCTCCAGAAGAACGATGAGCTGTGTGCCTTACTCAAGGAAAACGAGGAGAAGATGAAGGCTCGGGAGGAAGTAACCAAAGCACAAGAAGAGAAGTTCGCTGCACAAGAGGAGAACTACAGGAGACAGGAGAAAAGAGTTCAAGAGAAAAACAAGACTATCAGAGAACAGATTGCAGAACTCGAGAGCAATGAAGTCGAGTTCGAGGCCGATAGTGACTTGATCAAACGACTTCGTACTGAGAAGAGGGAGCTGCAAGAAAAGAACTCTGCCCTAGAGAAAGAAGTAAAGGAACTCAAGGATGTACTCGCCAATGAAGGAATCGAGATTCAGGAAATTGAAGAGGAAGAAGATGACATGGTCGAGTAGTTAGTAGTGAGACTACCATTTATCTTACGCCTCATCATTATCTTGGTAATATATTGACCTACCAACTTGTGGTAAGGCAGTATTTTTCTTTGTATCCTCGGAACCTCGCGAGTTTATTTTTTTTTTACTTTTATATCGTTTTCCTTAAAAGAATTGATTTGCGTGTTGTTTGTTTTTATGAGATGTTTGTTGTTGATGGAGTGCTAGACTTGTTTGTTATGTGCATGGGTAGGATTCCTCCTTATAGTTTTATCTATCTTTTACTCATCCATGCTAAACCCCACAGATGCCTCCACGTCGTGATTCCGACAACTACGAGGCTATGCAACAGCTGATGGCAGCTCAAGCCCAACTGATGACTATGATGACTCAGTTCATTGCAGCAAACAACAACAACAACAACAATAACAACAACCCGCCACCACCACCACCACCTCCAGTAGACAGACTTGCAAGATTCCTAAGGCTTAGGCCTAATAAGTTTTCCTCTGCTACTGAACCAATAGTGGCAGATGACTGGCTCCGTTCAGTCAACAAGGACTTAGTAACTTGTGAGTGTTCTGAGGCAGAAAAGGTGAGGTTCACTGCACACCTGTTGGAAGGACCTGCAGCCATGTGGTGGGAGACCTATCAAGTGACCCATCCCTTGGATGGCATGACTTGGGATGCGTTCAAGGAAGGATTCCACAATGCTCACATTTCCTCTGGCATAATGAACCTGAAGAAAGAGGAATTTCGTAGCTTGAGGCAGGGAGGTAGAACTCTGAAGGAGTATATGGATGACTTCTGTATGCTATCAAGGTATGCACCAGAGGACATCGACACTGATGCTAAGAGGAAGGACAAATTCCTTAATGGACTTAGGGGTGAACTGAAGATACCCTTGTCTGTGGCATATGCTCCTAACTATCAAGTTATGCTGGATCAAGCAATCACTCTGGACAATAACATAAGAAAAGAAGAGAATAGGAAGAGGAAGTTCAGTGCAAGTAAGGGTAACTCGGAAGGGACACACAAGAAACCACACACATCTGAAGTCAGTGGCCATAAACCCTGGAACTATTCCAACAGCGGTAGTGACCAAAAGCATCATGGTCATAACCACAATGGAGGATACAAAGGAAACAATGGAGGGTACAAAGGAAGTAATGGTGGGTTCGAGGGAAACCATCACCATGGCCATAATCATGGGAATGGAAATCCCCGTCCTAACTCTGAAGGGAAGAAGGACTTGTCTAATGTGACTTGCTTCAAGTGCAAGAAGACATGACATTATGCTACTGAATGCCCAGAGAGGAAGGCTGATGAAAATTCCAAGCCCAACCCTTTCCAGAAGGGGCAAGTAAACCAAATCAATGTGGAAGAAGTTCATGATGAACCTGATGCTGTGATTGGTAAGTTCCTGCTCAATTCTTTTCCAGCATTAGTATTATTTGATACCGGAGCATCGCATTCATTCATATCAAGAGCTTTTGTAAACAAACATGGGCTAGCCGAGGAAATCTTAGGAAAACCTATAAGAGTGAGTTCACCTGGGGGTGAGATGATAGTAAATTCTGGATGTAGGCAATTAGAGTTAAAGATTGGAAAATATCTTTTTCCAACGGACTTATTCATCCTAGAAACCCAAGGTTTGGATGTTATCATTGGAATGGATTGGATGACCCGTTTTGAAGGAATCATAGACTGTGCAAACAGAGCTATCACCCTCACCACCCCAGAGAAATAGAAGATTAAATTCAGATCAACTTTTGAACTTAAGAAAGTTAGGCTAAATTCTCTTAAGGGGGTTAGCCTTGGTGATGTGTTGATTGTCCAGGAGTACCCAGATGTTTTCCCAGAAGAACTACCGGGAATGCCACCTGATAGAGATGTGGAGTTTCTCATTGAACTGAAACCAGGTACCGGACCCATAGCTAAGAGACCTTATCCTATGGCCGTCGATTAACTAAAAGAGCTCAAGAAGCAACTGGAGGAACACCTTCTGAAATGATTTATCCGCCCAAGTTCTTCGCCCTGGGGAGCGCCAGTTCTATTTGTTAAAAAGAAAGATCAAACCCAGAGACTAGTCATGGACTACAGGGATATAAATGAACACAGCACCAAGAACAAGTATCCGTTACCCAAGATAAATGAACTATTTGATCAACTGAAAGGTGCTTGTGTCTTTTCCAAAATTGATCTTCGATCAGGTTACCTCCAAATGAAGGTTAGAGAAATGGATATACTAAAGACAGCGTTTGTTACAAGATATGGCTCTTATGAGTACACCGTAATGCCATTTGGATTAACCAATGCTCCAGCTTATTTCGTGAATATGATGAATAAAGTGTTCATAGATGACATTCTGATCTACTCCGAGAGTCACAAAGAACATGAAGAGCATTTGCGTCTAGTATTACAGAGACTACGTGAGCATAAGTTGTATGCCAAATTCAGTAAGTGTGAATTTTGGTTAGAACAAGTCGGATTTCTAGGTCACATAGTATCTAAAGAGGGTATAGCAGTGGATCCTGAAAAGGTTTCAGCTGTAACCAATTGGGAGCCACCAAAGAATGTTGGAGAATTACGGAGTTTCCTGGGTATAGCAGGATACTACCGAAGATTCATTGAAAACTTCTCCAAATCGCCAAAGCCTTGACGGAATTATTAAAGAAGGAGAAGAAATTTGAGTGGACTGAGGCATGCGAAGCCAGTTTTCAGGAGTTGAAGAAACGTCTAGTTTCAGCACCAGTTCTATGCTTACCTGATTTGGAGAAAGAATTCCAAGTTTACTGTGATGCTTCACGCCAAGGTCTGGGAAGTGTGCTGATGCGAGAAGGCAGAGTGGCATCTTATGCCTCTAGACAACTCAAGAAACATGAAACAAATTATCCAACTCATGATCTCAAGTTAGCCTCAGTAGTACATGCCCTGAAAACTTCGAGACCCTACTTAATGGGAAAAAGATGTGAGGTATTCACGGACCACAAGAGCTTGAAGTACATCTTTACTCAGAAAGAATTGAACATGAGACAAAGAAGGTGGTTGGAACTTATCAAAGATTATGATCTGAGTCTCTAATACCACCCGGGAAAAGCAAATGTAGTAGCAGACGCCCTGAGCCGTAAAGTGTATGTGAATGGCCTCACAGCAGGAGAACTAACCGAAGATTTATGCAAGGCATTCAAGGACCTCAGATTGGAAGTAGTACCAGAAGGTTTTGTAGCCACATTAGTAGTACAACCTACCTTAATGGACAAGATACATGAAGCGCAGAAAGGAGACAAGGAAATAGAAGAAAGCAAAGTCAATCTGGAAGCAGGAAAAGCTAAAGGATTTCATGAGGATGAGCAAGGGACTTTGTGGTTTGAAAAACGTGTATGTGTGCCCAATGATCCTGATATTAGAAAGTTAATTCTGCAAGAAGCTCATGAGACACCTTATTCTATTCATCCGGGAAATACCAAGATGTATATGGATGTGAAGGAGAGATTTTGGTGGAATAATCTGAAAAGAGAAATAGCAGAATATATCGCTAAGTGCGATGTATGCAGTCGAGTAAAGGCAGAACACCAGAAACCAGCAGGACTTTTGCAACCTTTGAAAGTACCAGAATGGAAGTGGGATTCTATTGGGATGGATTTCATCACCGGGTTACCAAGGACCAGATTGGGGTATGATTCTATTTGGGTTATTGTTTGTCGCTTAACCAAAATAGCTCACTTTATACCCGTGAAGACAATCTATACAAGCACAAAGTTAGTTGATATTTACATGAAGAGGATTGTGTGCCTACACGGCGTTCCCAAGAGTATCGTGTCTGATAGAGGAACACAGTTCACTTTTCATTTCTGGAAGCAGTTGCACGAATCTTTGGGAACCAGATTGGAATTCAGTACGGCTTTTCACCCGCAAACGGATGGCCAGACTGAAAGAGTAAATCAGATTTTAGCCGATATGTTAAGAGCTTGTGCGCTTGATTATGGATCTAGTTGGGATGACAATCTACCTTATGCCGAGTTCTCCTACAATAACAGTTACCAAGCTAGCGTTGAGATGGCACCATTTGAAGCTTTATATGGGAAGAAATGCACAACCCCATTGTTCTGGAGTGGTGTAGGAGACGAAGTTTCTTTGGACCTAATATAATCCAAGAGGCTGAACAGAAGGTCAGACTGATTGAAGATAGATTGAAGATAGCACAGTCACGCCAGAAAAGCTACGCAGATTCTAAACGTAGAGAAGTCACCTACGAGGTGGGTGATAGAACCTATCTTGGAGTGTCACCACTCAGGGGTGTAAAGAGTTTTGGAATTAAAGGAAAGTTAGCACCTTGATTCATTGGACCGTTTAAAATTCTTTCTCGCAAAGGTGAAGTGGCATATGAGTTAGAACTACCAGAAGCTGTTTCTGCGGATCATAATGTGTTCCATGTCAGTCAGTTGAAGAAATGTCACCCCGAGATGATGGGAGTTCCTTTAAAGGATACTGTACTTCTCGAAGAAGTACAATTGGAGAGTGACCTGACCTACGAAGAGAAACCCATCAAGATATTGCAGACCGCAGAAAGAGTCACCCGTACCAAAACCATCAAGTTTTGTGAAGTCCATTGGAATCATCACACCGAGGAAGAAGCCACCTAGGAACGAGAGGATGACCTCCGAGAAGACCATCCCCACCTATTTGCTGATCTTTCCGAAGCTCGAGGGCGAGCTTCCTCTTAAGGGGGTTAGTCTGTAACATCCTAAAATTTGCAAAAATTTAAAACTTTGCATCCATGTATCATTCATCAATAGACATAAAACTACACCACAAAAATATAAATAAAACCTCAAATTATAAGATTAAATAATCTATAATTCCACAAAGGGTTTATTTAAACTCCATTAATAAATATTATTTGTATCAATTTATTTATGGGCAAGTATAATGTTAAAAAGTTCCATTTTTAATAACCTTTCCAAAACATATTTTTATGAATTTTTCTGAAATGTTTTGAATAGGTTTAAAAATCATTTTTGAAATCAGTATTAGAAAGCATATATTAATTTTAAATAGAAAGGGAGATCGGGCCGGCCCGTTTAACTATCTACTGCGCGCGCGTCCGAATCGTCCCAGCCAGCCGTGCAGCCCATCTCCCCCCCCCCCCCCCGCTCCTATCATTGACAGGTGGGACCCACCTGTCAGCTTCGTCTTCCTCCCGCCGGAGATCGCGTCCAATTCGAATCGGAGCCGGCCATGATTTTAGAGCGAAATCAGCACGAGGTTTTCTCCCCGGCGGCCCCTACTTATACCTCCACCTCCGCCGCATCCCTCCGCACCCAAAACCCTAGCCAAATCGTCATCGGGCAGCTCGAACTCCAAGTTCCGCCGCCGCCGTCGCCGTCGTTAAATTTCGTCGTCACCGGCGCCATCCACTCTCCCCGAGCCCCCTTCTTCCTCTAGTTCGTTTGCCTTTGATCTTGCGCACCTCTGTGACATTGAGCTTGCTCGTTTTTCGCAGCCGAACGCCGCCTCCGTCCTTGATCGAAGGTTTCCGCCACCGTCTCCATCTCCGGCGAGGTTTTCCCGGCGAACGGCGAAGCCCCGAGGACCCACGCCACGCCAACGACTCCGCCTCGACGCCCTCTACGTCTCGGAAAGACCCATCCATCCCGTAGACCCCTAGGACGCGAGCGCATGCATCGCCGGCTGTGGCGCCGCCGCAGTCGGGAGTTTTTCCGGCGAACCGCGCCGCCCGCGCATGGTCATCGCTTCCGGACCGTTGGATCTAGATCCAACGGATCTAGATCCATTTAATCTCGAGTGCTCGTTTTTAAGGAGATCAGACGGCTCGCGTAGCCGATCCGCGTCGAAGCGGTACCGTCCAATGGGATCGCGCCACGTAACCCCCTTTTATTTCTTTTTCGTAGGAATTTTATAAATAAAACAGAAAAATATGCAAAACTTGGAAAATTCATAACTTATGTTCTGTAAATCCAAATTCGATAAATTTTATATCCACGGATAGCTCTGCTAGTGTAGTTTATTTCTACATCATTTTTTTTCATTTTGACAAATTATAATTTGTGTATTTCTCAGAGGAGTATTTCGGCTATTAAATAATAACTTGAATAATAAAAATGATTTGGAAATAAATTTAATTGTTTTAGGGTTGTATTAATTCCCTCTGTCCAGCAATATTAATAAATGCCTTAATTGAAAATTTTCATAAAAAAATAAAAGCTGTAATTATAGAAATAAAGTTTTGCTATATTGTTTCCAATTTTTTAATTGATAAATAAAATAAGAAATTCCTAGAAATTATATTTCATACATTTAATAACAGAGGATAAAAATTATTAATAAGTGTGTCCTATTTTCATAGCATATCATTCATGCATACATATTTATGTTTGGTGTTGTGCTGGTATTGTGTTGGTATTTATTTTATTTATTGCTTGTGCTAGATTGTGAAGAAGAGGAAGGGATTGCTTGTGATTGTTATTCTTGTTGTGCTTGCTCCTCCTGTTACCAAGGCAAGTGACATTCATATTATACCCAATATTTTCTATATGCATATGTAGTATATTTTGAGTAGTATGCATGATAGGGATTTTTGATTTATTTTATTATTCTAAGTTAGTTTATATTTTACAAATATCCTAGTAGTGTGTAGCCACCCCTTTCCTAAGCAGCCATGAAAAGTTTTATTAGTTGCTTAGCTATGCTATAAAAATGTTTGCCATGTTATAGAAATGTTTCTAAGTGTTAAAATGTAAAATACACATCTGGGTGGAATTGGTTGTTATGGTTTATGTTGAGTGGCTTTTGGGACTATGCTTGTGGTTGTCCTCGCCTAGGATGAATGTCTATTCTACTTAGGTCCATGAGCATGGTGGTTGTTACCCAGAAGTGCACTTGTGGACGGCCACCCAGGAACAAAGAGATTACCAAGTCCCTCCGAGTTTAGAAGCTTCCCGTGCAGCCTTTTGACAATGGGCTCTGTCAAGAATAATTAAGTTGTGAGGGTGCAACCTGTCAGCTTGACAAGCAGATGTAGAGTTGGTAGGTGGAACGGGTCTTGCTAATATGGTTGCATTCTTGTTCTGAAAGTTCTTGTCTGAATTCTCTCCTTTCCTTAATACACTCCGCGTGTATAGGATTTTTGGGCTAATTGAGTCTAAAGGTGAAAGTGCACAACCTCTGCAGAGTCAACAAATCTGAGTACTTAGCCGTGTCCCCGGAAATGGACTACTTCGAGCAACTGGACAAGTATGGATGGAAGAATCTCAACATTGTTTTTCATAAAGTAAAATTTGACTTAAGAAAAGAATTGTTGGTGCACTTGGGCCTTATCCCTTGGTGCCAAGTCATTGAGAAATAAAAATGTTTTACAAAAGATAGGAGAAAACTTGCTTTCTGCAAAATAGCCTCCAACCCCACCAAGCCAAAATGCATATATATTCTAGACTTGTCATTATATATCTACCATAGTCACTTGCCAATATATCATTGTATTGACCTCCTTCGAGGGCTGCATATTCAAATGTGCAGGAAATTCTGATGAAGAATGAGATTGGACTCGAGTCTACACCCAACATGTCTGCATGTGGCGCATGCTTGAAGATGAGGCTCAATGTTATTCGCTTTCGTTGTGAACTCTGAATTTTAGCTAGCCTTCATGGCTATGCAATTTGTAATAAAGCCATACTTGGCTAATATTGTTGGATCTCGTTGTAGCAATTTAATACTTATGCAATGGTACCTTATATTTTGTACTGTGGTGCTGGCAGTGATCCAGGGACTAGCACATAACACAGGTGTTCCAACTCTAATAAGAGTTGGGGCGCTACAAAGCGCTGGGAAACAGAAATCTCACTTAGTTACGGTATTTGTATATATGTTATTAGATAACATAATGATATCAAACATGTTGATATCAATGAATCGCAAAAGAACACATAATTATGTATTGTACAGATTGTCAGAGTAACACTCTTGCACAAGCAAGCATTATCATATAACACTTATTTGATAAGGGGTTTTTGATGAAGTAAAATGCAGCTCGTTTATTTGTACACTAGTGCAAATGGGAGACTGAAGGAGATATGCCCTAGAGGCAAATAAATAAGTAGTATTTATCGCATTATCTCATAAGTTTATAATAGGTTTTTGTATTATGCTATAACTGTATTAATCGGAATTATTAATACACATGTAATACATAGACAACCAGAGTCCCTAGTGAGCCTCTATATAAACTAGTCTATTGGGAAACAGTTGATCAAGATTCCCGATTAAGGACAATGACGTCGGTTGACAATGGGGTCATCTTATTAGTATAAGGTGATGGACATACGCAAAGTATTGCAATAAGATCGTATTACGATGTTTGTCATTTGCAATAGATAAGAAATATGATAGCTTATTCCTTATACCATGAGACCGTACTTATTGCTACTTCGTAGGGGTTATTTGAGAGCATCAAACGTTGTGTCTTATATAGCATGAAAATAACGGTGTCCATCTTGGCTATCCCGAAAGAGTATGTTGAGACGTAAGAATCAAGGGATTTGTTCATTCGTGTAATGGAAAGATACTCTGGGCCCACTCGGTGAGATTACATCTATATAGCTGCCAGCTTATGACTAGGTCATGGAGATGTAATATCACAGACGAGTTAATAACCTTTGTCAGTAATGAGATACAACAAGGATATCGGAGGTCTGCTATCATATCTCGGACAAGGTAGTCTCGTAGAAACAAAGGGAATGAATATCATGTTTATGGTTCAACGACGATATTCGTAGAATGCACAGGGACCGTCATATGCGTCCCGGTATCACTGGCGGTCATTGGCGAGCGAAGGGTCTCGACCATGTCTGGAGTGTTCTCGAACCGTAGCGTGACAAACTTAAGGTCTTAACGAGAAAGATTCCAGGAAGGTTCTGGAATATTATAGGATTTTATTGGAGAAAGAGAAATGATCCGGAAAGAGTTCTGGTGGTCCGGAGTAGTTCCGGGAAGGTCTGGAATGGTTCCAGGAATGTCCGATAGATGTTCGGGTTGTCCGGAAAATGTTTCGGGGTCAAGGGATATTAATTAAATAAAGGAAAAAGGGGCAGCTCACCTAAATGGGCCTTAGGAGGGCCTAAGAGGGAGCCGCACCAACCAAGGAGGAAGGGGGCTTGGGCCCCTAGTCCAATTCGTACTAGGAGAGCCGGCCGAAACCCCCTCCCCTCCTTTTTCCTTTAGTCCCACATGGGGGAGGCAAGGTGTTTGCACACCCCCTCCCCTCTTTATATAGCAAGGCATATTAATTGGATTAATTATAGAAAAATACAATTAATTGTATAGCAGGTCGGCTGAGCTGTGTCTCCGCCCTTTTTGCCTCCTCTCTCCACCAAATCTATACCGTCGGGCGTCGTTGCCCTGCGGGAATCCAGAAAAGTTCTACCCTTGCGATCTCAGCTGGATCTGAGTGACCGGGGGTTGTTATTAAGCTCCGTATGTTTGTGAGTGCTCGGAGGCCCCACGTTTGAGGAGCTAGGGCGACGTCGTCTCGCCCACCCAGCAGCCCATCCGCTGCCCCTGCCACCGGCGCCACGCCACCTTCCGCCCGACGCCCGTCGACGAAAGTCATCGTCGACATCTCGGCGTCATCGTCTACATCGTCGCGGCAAGTTCTCCGCGACCTCGAGGTCGGCTTCGCACGACTTCATCGTCAACGCTTGTGCGCGAGCGTAATCCTCGCTATCGGTTTACATGGAGGTAATGTGACCCGTTCCTCCACCGTTATCGCATCTACTAGATAGATAGATCCTGGCTAGTTAGGGCGTTCTTAAGCTAGAAAAATTATTGTTTTCTGCACCGGAACCCCTTCACTTTCTTCTTACAGTGGAGGCATGTGTCTTTGTCCACTGGAACCTAGTTCTCATACTGGTGACCATTGCCATATGGCTTATACTGATGGTGACTTTTGCCATACGACTTTGAAGGAGAACCGTTGTAGTTCTTGTTCTTGTTGCCCTTCACGTAGTTCAGAGAGCCCCCATTCTGGGACTTGAGCCTTTCCTCTTCTTAAGACAACATGGCGATGGTCTTTTCAATGTCCCACTTTTCAGGTGACACATTGTAATTGACAACAAAGTTGTCAAACTGTGGTGGCAATGAAGCCATCACCAAATGAACTATTAGTGCAGGCTTGAGCTCTAGATCAACGTCCATGGACTTGAGCTTAGCCGCCATGTTGCTCATTTGGAGAATATGCTCCCTTATCCCATGTGCCCATCCATGATACTTTGTTGTAACCAGCTGTTTTAGAAGCTGGGTAGCATAAGTCTTTGAAGAACCAGTAAACTGGCTTTATCTTTTGGAGATACTCTCCCATAGAGGCGCACTCTTCAATTTTGAGCCCACAATGGCGTTCTCAAATGTATTCTTTATAAATGACATACACGTTTTATTCGTGTTCACCCACTTTTGGTTCTGTAGGGTGTATGACATCTCTACTGGACCATGGTCCAGGAACTTTTTCTGCCAAGCAGATTCATCATCAGTTGTCTCTTTTACTCGCTCTGCTGGCCTAACTAGCTGTGGAGCATTCGAAACCCAGTCAACTTTGGCGCTGACAAAAGCCAGTTCAACTTTCTTCCACCACTCAACGTACTTGTCACCTCTGAGCGTCGGAACATCCTTAAGGCAACTCATCAGGTGAAAACTTCCTGAAATCACAAGGATGTGAGATAACAAAAAAACAATTGCATAACTTTTAATCCAACGTTGGTATAAATTAAACCATACAATTGTTGTGCAATTAAAACAATATCAATGTTGGGCAATAATAGAAATAAATGCACCATTTAACCCGTAATAAATGAATCATGATAATGTTATTAACAACGTTGGTCATATAATAACATAATCATAATCATCTTTAATATCACTTTAACACATCTTTAAAGAATTAATTATCACTTTATTGCTTTTAATCAATAATTTTAACTATTTGCAGCGGAAAATTATGAATAAACATTCATAAACTTTATACTTTTCAGAATTACCACTATATACTTTTCTGTGTTGAAACAAATCCTGTTACTTTTGGGCCTCTGTAATCCAGAAATCATAAGGTTTCCATTAAACACATGATGGATGTGTGTTCCTTAAAACAAAGGGAATGCATATCATGTTTATGGTTCAACGACGATATTCATAGAATGCACAGGGACCATCATATGCGTCCAGGTATCCCTGGCGGGCATTGGCGAGCGAAAGGGCTCGACCATGTCTGGAGTGTTCTCGAACCGTAGCGTAACAAACTTAAGGTCTTAACGACACCTAGAGAAGGTTCTGGAATATTATAGGATTTTATTGGAGAGAGAGAATTGATCCGGAAAGAGTTCCGGTGGTCCGGAAGGAGTTCCGGGAAGGTCTGGAATGGTTTCAGGAATGTCCGAAAGATGTTCGGGTGGTCCAGAAAATGTTTCGGGGTCACGGGATATTAAATAGTATTTAAATCTATTAATTATGAATTAATTATATTGTATATTAATTTAATTATTAATTAAATAAAGGAAAAGGGGAAGCTCACCTAAATGGGCCCAAGGAGGGCCCAAGAGGGAGCCGCACCAACCAAGGACTATCGGCCCAGTGGGAACTGGGGTATGGAGAGCCCACTCCCCCAGGCCTCGCACGCGGGCTAATCAGACGAAACGACTAAGGAACAAGCCTCGCCGCCTAGCGGGACCCTCGAGAGGCAATTCCCCTCGAAGGCCTGAAGAGGAAACGAGGGCCTCAGGGGGTCCCTCGCTTCAACGGACCCTCCCAAGGCGCCAGCGCGCCTGGAGGGAAGTCAACGGGAATCCCCCCTCAGGCCTCCCCAGGCCTGAGGGGAAACGTCGCGGCCAAGGAAGCACGGCGAGACGCACATGGCCTCTGCCACGCCCACGTGGTGACGCAAGCACCCCCGTTGCCGTTTTGGTGATAAAGGAGTCAATAAAGCTGCGCCGCCTGCGTAAGGACTGCCAAGACCTTCCACTCTGGTGATAAAGCAGGTGGACGGCGCAACCCTCCAAAGAGTACGTCATCAAGGGCTCCACCTCAGAGACTGCCCTCCCTGCAGACAGTACAGCATGGTCGGCCGCCTGTCGGCCACCGCGCCCACCTTTATCGGGGATGGACCGCGTCCATGGACGAACGGGCCGCGGTGGACTCCTGCATCTCCACGCCACTGCCGGGTGGGAACCACCTTGAAGGCCAAGCAGAAGGAGAGCGCTAGAGGCGCCTATAAAAGGACCAAGACATCCATTGTAGAGGCGGTCGGCCAATTGCTTGTAACTACGCTTGTAAACCCTAGCAATACCAAGTAGGATAGCCTCTGCCTGGAGGAGGAAGAAGACCATCGCTTCCCTCCCCAGGCAAGAACTGCCTCAAGGGGGTCCTCGGCAAGCTCTGCTGTACTGTAACCACCGTAATCCAATACAGACAAGCAGGAGTAGCGGTCTCACCTCCTCACGAGGGACGTGAACCTGGGTATGGGCTGGTGTCTATCTCTGTCGTGGGTGCTTCGTCTTCAGATCCGGCGAGCATCGTCGCCGTGTCCCTCGAGGGTCTTGACCTCCGCGTTCAATCCCCTTCACAAACTACACTTTAGGAAGTGACTACCCCCGATTCTACGGAGTCATAACCCGACATTTGGCGCCCCAGGTAGGGGCTTGAGGCACGTCAACGACCTTCGAGCTGTCTCCGCGCCAGGGCGAACACCCGCGCTACCCGCGCCGCCGGCTTCAACCGACGCGCGGCTGAAGGAGCGCGCGCCCCGCCAGGCACCACGGCCACCCGCGCACGACGGGGCCGACCCCGCCATGAAGAGCGCGCCCCCTCGGGCCCTCATGTAGAGGAGCCAGAACGCAACTCCGAGCACCAGGAGGACGCACAATCGTCGCACCCGACGCAGCGCCCGAGCGGCTCCGGCCCTGGCAGGACTGACCCTACGCCTCACACCGCGTTGCTCATATCGCAGGAGCTTCTCCGCTACCAGCCCACCGCTGAGGCCCACGAGCAGTGGCTCCAGTGCCTCAACCACCTCGTCAGCATCGCCACGACGCACCCCGCTCCGTCGCAGTCCAACGTGCACCCCTCTCTCGCGGGCACGGTCGCAACAAACGCGCCTCCGCCCCCGCCAGGGCCTGCACCAGATGCGACGCAGAGGGCTGCCTCGCACGCGTCCTCGCCGCACGATTGCTTGATCGTGCAGCACACCACGCCCGACGCTCGCATGGGGATGGAGCTCCAGCGCCACCGCCAGAACAGGCTCGTGGAGGAGATCGGCCAGGCTGACCAGCAGAACCGCAGCGCGCTGCAGCACGGGGTCGCCACGTACGCCACAGGCTGCATGGCGTTCACCCGCTCCCTGCGTCGCGTGGTCTGGCCCCCGAAGTTCAGGCCGGCTCTCCCTAAGGGTTACGACGGCTCCAGCAACCCCATCGAGTTCCTGCAGCTCTACACCACCTTCATCCAAGCTGCAGGAGGAGACGACAAGGTCATGGCCAACTGGTTCTCCCACGCGCTTCACGATTCTGCGTTATCGTGGCTCCTGAACCTCCCCGAAGACTCCGTGAACTCTTGGGAGGAGCTTTGCAAGCAGTTCGTCTCCAACTTCAAGGGGACGTATGAGCGCGCCCTCACCCACAACGACCTGCAGGTTGTGGTCCAGAAGAAGGATGAGACGCTTCGCAAGTACATCCAACGCTTCAGCCAAGTGCGCAACAAGATCCCGAACATCCCTGACACCCAAGTCATCACCACCTTCCGTGAGGGCGTCACAAACAGCAGGATGCTCGAGAAGCTGGGCATCCACGACAAGCTCACTTCTGTGGTAAAGTTGTTCGACCTGGCGGACAAGTGCGCCAAGGCTTAAAAGGGACTCCTCTTCCTCAAGATGTCCTCGAGGGGGGACGAGCATGCTGAGGGGTCCAGGAGCCAGAAAAAGAAGGAGGAGCCCAAACGCAAGGCCACCGCGGTTCTCGCGGCAGAGCCTAACGCGAAGGACACCTGCAAGGACTTCCCTGAGCCTGTAGAGAGGAAAGATGACCACCGCCCTTTCTACATCTAGCACAACAGACGCGGCCACTCTTCAGAATCTTGCTTCGACCTCAAGAGGTTGAGCAAAGAGCGAGAGCAAGCAAAGGGCAGTGGCGGCCGTGGCCGAGGCCGCGGCTACCGCAGGAGCGTACGCAAGAGCGGCTACCAGAAACCATCTGGCAATCAGGCCAACGCCGCGGAAAAGAATGGCAATCTCCCTGACGAGGAAGATGGTGGCTACCAAGCCCCAAGAGGCGCCATTGCCTGCATCCTTGGTGGGGCGCAGGCGCCAAAGTCGAACAACCAGTTCAAGCAGTTCACCCGCGAGCTCAACGCCGCACTCCCAAGCACTGAGACCTCCAGGCCCCTCAAGTGGTCGCAGTACACCATCGCCTTCGACGCTCAGGACCACCCCAAGTCCACCAAGACAGTTGGAACCCTCCCACTGGTCAGCAGCCCCACCATCGACAATGTTGCTGTCTCCAAGACTCTCATCGATGGTGGAGCAGGCCTGAATGTTATCTCCACAGATACGTTCGAAGCGCTTCAAGTGCCCTACGAGCGGTTCATGCCCTCGAGGCCCTTCACAGGGGTCACCAGCGGTTCGATCGAGCCTCTAGGCCAGGTCAGGCTTGCCGTCACCTTCGGAAGTGAGGAAAACTACCGCACTGAGCACATCGACTTCGATGTCGCGCACATCGGCCTGCCGTACAATGCCATCCTTGCGCTCGCGAAATTCATGGTCGTCACGCACCAAGCCTACAGCATGGTCAAGATCCCCGGCAGCGCTGGCACGATCAACATCCGTGGACATGTCCTGGATGCTACGTGCGCTGTCGAGATGGCCTACAAGGCCGCCGCCATGGCATTCCCCGCAGACGAGGAAATGGAGCCTCTCGAGAGACCGAAGAAGAATAATAAGCAGTTTATCTCCCAGGAGACAGCTGCTACGGAGAAAATCTCTCTGAGCTCCAGCAGCTCGGGGGCTAGCATCACCATAGGCGCCGCGATGCCTCCCAAATAGGAAAGCGCGCTCATCGCCTTCCTCCAGGCAAACTCTGACATGTTCGCATGGACACCGTCAGACATGTCTGGTGTATCGAGGGAGGTGATCGAGCACCACTTAGCCGTGTGCCCAAACGCGCGCCCCGTCAAGCAAAAACAAAGAAAACAAGCCCCGAGAAGCAAGCATTCATCGTCAAAGAGGTCGAAAAGCTCAAAGCAGCAAAGGTTGTCCGCGAAGTCGCGCACCCTACTTCGCTCTCTAACGGTGTGGTAGTACCAAAACCCGCCGGAGGAGGCCGCCTCTGCATCGACTACACTAATGTAAACAAGGCCTACCCCAAGGACCCTTATCCCATGCCAAGAATTGACCAGATCATGGACTCCACGGCAGGCTGTGACCTTCTCTGTTTCCTCGATGCCTTCTCTGGTTACCATCAGATAAAAATGGCTAAATAAGATGAAGAGAAGACGGCTTTCCTCACCCCTTGCGGTGTGTATTGCTATGTCCGCATGCCCTTCGGCCTAAAAACTGCCAGAGCCACCTTCCAGAGGCTGATGAGGATAGCCCTTGGCGAGCAAATGGGGAGGAACGCCGAGGCATATGTCGATGACATCGTCGTAAAATCACGAGAGGGAAATACTCTCCTCGGGGACCTTGAAGAGACTTTCGCCAACCTGCGCAAGGTGAACATCAAGCTCAACCCCGCCAAGTGCGTCTTTGGATTACCTTCAGGCAAATTGCTTTGGTTCCTCGTGTCCCATCGAGGCATAGAGGCAAACACAGACAAAATCAAGGCCATAGAGGGCATGCAACCTCCACGCAGGCTCAAGGACATGCAACGCCTAGCAGGCTGCATGGCCGGCTTGGGTAGATTCATCTCCAAGTTTGGTGAAAGACCCATGCCGCTCTTCAAGATCATGAAAAGGACGGGCACTTTCAAGTGGACCCCTGAAGCTGAAAAAGCATTTGAGGACTTGAAGCAGTACCTGGCCAGCCCACCAATAATGGTCGCCCCTAGATCAGGCGAGCACCTGAAGCTGTACCTATCAGCTACTCCACAGACAGCCAGTGCCGTCCTTGTGGTAGAAAGGGATGAGCCAGTACTCCACAAGAAGAGTGCAACCACTCCAAAGCAAAAGCCTCCTGATCAGGAGCTCGACGAAAGGGCAGCCCTCACAAACCCACCGCCAGACCCAAAGCCCCAAGAGAGGCCCGCTCCAAGTCAACCGCTGCAAGAAGATCCCGCCAGGGAGCCTGACGAGCACCCTGAGGCCTACCCCCTCGAGGCCAGTGATAAGCCCCCTGAGGCCTACCCCCTCGAGGCCCATGACA
The DNA here is from genome assembly GCA_026929855.1 of Poa annua. Classification (NCBI taxonomy): domain Eukaryota; kingdom Viridiplantae; phylum Streptophyta; class Magnoliopsida; order Poales; family Poaceae; genus Poa; species Poa annua. The sequence goes on from CM049427.1 coordinate 102,936,859, forward strand.
AGCCCCCTGAGGCCAACCCTCTTGAGGGCCCAGCTGAGCCCCCTCAGGCAGAAGACGCCAAGGCTACAGAAACTACACTCGTCAAGCATCCAGTCTACTTCGTCAGCACAGTACTGCGTGATGCTCGCGAGCGGTATACAATGCAGCAGAACCTCCTCCTCACACTCCTCGTCGCCTCAAGAAAGCTGCGGCACTACTTCCAGGGGCACCACATCACGGTGGTCACCACTTTCCCCCTGGAGCAAATCCTGCGCAACCCAAACGCCATAGATCGTGTCGCAGGATGGAACATAGAGATACAGCCATTCAATTTGTGCTTCGATACCACAAGGGTAATCAAAGGAAGAGCGCTGGCAGACTTCGTCGCCGAATGGACTGACCCAACCCCTGAAGAGCCTTTGGGAGAACAACAAGAGCCCCTTGGAGATAAAATGCGCAGCCACTGGACCATGAAGTTCGACGGAGCTTTCTCTTGTCGCCACGGTGGGGCTAGCGTGGTCCTGATCTCACCAAAAGGTGACAAGCTGTATTGCGCGGTCCAGCTGTGCTTCGGAATCGACAAGATCTCCAACAATATCGCTGAGTACGAAGGCCTGCTTGCTGGCCTACGCGCCGCAATCGCAATAGGCATCAAGGATCTACACATCAAGGGCGACTCCCAGCTGCTCGTCAACTTCTCTAACAAAAGCTACAAGCCAGAGTACGACCACATGGCCGCATACCTTGAAGAGGTCCGTAGGCTGGAGAAGCACTTCAGGGGAATGGAGCTCATGCACATCCCAAGAAAGGAGAACCAGGAGGCTGATGACATCGCCAATCGCGCATCAAAGAGGCAAGCTCAGCCTCCAGGCGTCTTTGAAGAAAGGCTCGTCAAGGCATCCATAGAGCAGCTTCAGGAGGCAATGCCCGCAAGCACAGTCAAAGAGATCCCGCCACCACCTGCAAACGGGGATCCAGATTGTGGGCCCCATACAGGAGAGCGCATGTTGCTCACAGCAGTGCATCAAGAAACAGAATGGATTGACGAGATCAAGGGCTACCTCGACAAAGGGATTCTCCCCGAGGAAGATATTGAAGCGGAGCGAATCGCCCGCCAAGCAAAATCTTACAAAATCTTCGAAGGGAATCTCTACCACAAGCGCCCAAACGTCACCGCGCTCAAATGCGTTCCTCCTGAAGAAGGAAAATTGCTGATCAAGGACATCCACAACGGGGAATGCGGCCACCATTCGTGCGCCGGCACCCTCGCAGGCAAAGTCTTCAGGAGCGGCTTCTACTGGCCTCAAGCACTTCAGGATGCAGTGGACATCGTCCAAGCATGTGAAGCTTGCCAATTCCACGCCAAGCAAATCCACCAACCTGCGCTGGGGCTACAGACCATCCCGCTCTCCTGGCCATTCGCGGTCTGGGGGCTGGATATCACTACCTCTTCGTGTCCATCGACAAATTCACTAAGTGGCCTGAAGTGGAGGCGACGCGCACAATCACAGCAGACGCGGCGGTGAAATTCATCAGAGGGATGGTCTGCCGCTTCGGAGTGCCTAACCGCATCATCACCGACAATGGCTCGCAATTCACCAGTGGCATCTTCAGAGCCTATTGCGAAACAATGGGCATCAAGCTCTGCTTCGCCTCACTCGCTCATCCGCAAAGGAACGGACAGGACCTTCGACATCCTCAAAGGCCACGGCAAGGGCTGGATCCGTGAGCTCCCTTCGGTGCTCTGGTCCATCCGCACAACGCTACCCAAGCCTACAGGGGAAACACCGTTCGCCCTCGTCTATGGATCCGAAGCAGTCCTCCCCACGGAGATAAAGCATGGATCCCCACGGGTCCTTGCCTTTAACGAGGACCAGCAAGTGGACCTCCACAACGACGACCTGCTGCTTCTTGAGGGACTGCGACGCCGTGCTGCACTACGAGCGGCCAAATACCAGCAGGACCTGAGGCGCTACCACAGCCGCAACGTGCGCTCGCGCACCCTGTAGGCATGCGATCTCGTCCTCAGGCGGATCATCTGCAGGGAAGGCCTCCACAAGCTGTCCCCAATGTGGGAAGGCCGCTACAGGGTTATCCACATCGCCAGGCCCGGCGCGGCCCGCCTCGAGTCTCAAGACGTCATCCCCGTCAAGAATCCATGGAACATCATGCACCTACGCAAGTTCTACCCGTGATCATCGTCACGCCCGTGATCATTGTCACGTCAAGACATCTGGCGGAAGAGGCAGCTTACGGTTCAACCTCCAAGCATTTTTGTCTCTAGAGGTTAAAAGCTCACGGCTTAAACCTCACAGAATTTTTTGTATCCAGAAGGAACAAACGCAGAACGTGATCATCGTCACGCCCGTGATCATTGTCACGTCAAGACATCTGACGGAAGAGGCAGCTTACGGCTCAACCTCCAAGCACTTTTTGTCTCTAGAGGTTAAAAGCTCACGGCTTAAACCTCGAAGCTCCAAAGGCTTCCCTCGAGGGTCAACCCTCCGAGCTCTCCTTGTAACGAGCCACCTCAGGCCGTTGGGAGTCTCTCCCACTAATGGGTGGTCCCCATGCCTCGACATGGTCAAAACATTAACTTGGCAACCTCAAGCATAATGAGACAATTTTGTTCCCAAGTGAACTTAGCGCCTCGGTGCCGATATGTAATGTATGGTGGTGAGTATTATTTACGCATTAATTTGTTGAAATGTGCGCTTATATCTCTCCACATGCCTACCTCACGAGCGGGGGCTGAGTACGGTGCCAGTGCCTCAAATGACATACCAGCAGCATTGCAAAACCCAAGGATCCGAGCTCTGGCTGGAGGACAAGATCCCACAAACACGCCATCTCTACAGAGGACCTTGGTACTTACTCTCCTCGTGAGGAACGCCTGAGGGGACCTATAAGCGCGCACGAGTCCCCTGTACCGTGTTCCAACGTTTGGGTTTGCCCCTCTAACATCAACAGGGAAGAAAAGCCCCCACAAGCCTGAGGAGGCATCCGGGAACGATCCCTCAAGAGGACCTCCTCGCCAGGCAAAAAGCCTCTACAAGGCGAAAACCTCGAGAAGCTAAGTCTCGCACCCACGCCTTAAGAGCGTTCTCTCCCCCTCTAGCGCACGTTGGCCCCTCAAGCGACTTCGCTTTCCCTTACACTTCATGTACTACTCGTACGTCTAAGGGGGGCACTTGAGCATCGCGAATCAGGGCTCTTACCTCTCCGAGGCCTAAACTCCCCCCGGCCTTGTGGAGTCATTGCTCCTGCATACCGAAGCGGCGGAGTCATGGCACGAAGGGACGGGTCCTACCGACGCAGAGAACAAATAGACATGAAGATGAGTCCAAAGAGAGCTCTCGAGGGGCAAACAAGCTAAAAGCAAAAGGCAGTTAAGAGTATATTACAGGCCAAACAGTCTTAAATATCTAAACACAAGATTGTTTCAGATACAAGCGCATGCGGCTCAGGTGGATGTATCGTCGTCTTCTACCCCCTCCACTGCGCCCTCCACGGTCTCGGTAGAGGCGGCCTCCTCCTCGCTATCCTCCTCCGCAGCCTCCGCACGCCTAAAGCGGTTGCAGAAGGCGTCAACCTGCTCGCGGAGGGAGTTGGAGACCCTGTGCGCATCCTCGCCTCGGGCGGCCTCCGTCACGGTGGACAGGTCGAAGCCTGGCCTGAGGAGCCTGAGGTTTGTGAAGATGCGATCAACAACCACCCCCAGGAGCTGCCGGCTCTCGTCCTCGATCATTTCGCGGAGCTCGGCGACGGGGCCCTCGAGGGCCGCGAAGAGCTAGTCAAAATAGACCAGCTACATGGCAGCTTCGCCACGGCCTCGGACCTTGGCGTGTGGCGCGTTCGCGCCGAGCTGCACCGCAAGCTCGTTGCCCCGGGCGACCAATGCCTCGAACATACGCTCACGCTACTTCGTGAGCGCGCTAGCCGCCTGGGCCGAGTCCGACGCCTCCGTCGCCAGCTCCATCGCCGTAGCCACCTGCTCCTCCACGTCCTTGGCCAAGGAGTTGAGGCCGTGAACTGCTTCGTCGCGGGCCTCCTCCGCTCGGCGCCGGCCATCCTTGGCGCGCTTCAGGCGGGCCTCCAGTTTGGAGTTGGCCTTCTCGAGCTCAGCGATCCGCTGAGCATCCGCAGCGCGCTTGGCCTTGAAGCGGTCCTCCTGCTTCCGGGCCTGGTCGCGGTACTTCTGAGAGATGGACTAGCGGAACTGCTTCTCACGCTCCACGAGGGCCTCCTCAGCCTCCTTCTTCTTCTCGGCGAACCGCCGCTCGAAGCGTTCGTAAGCTAGCTTCTGGGCGGCGATGTTCTCGTCGTACTTTGAGATCGCCTGGGCCAGGTCTCCTTCGCGCGCCTCGAGGGCCTCACGCTGGGTGGCCAGGTCCTTCTTCGCCTGAAGGCATTGCTCGTCGTGCTGCCGCAGCTCTTTCTCCTTGAGGGCCAGCCGCTGTTCGCGCTCGGCAAGGCCCTTGCGGTCCCCCTCCAAGGTAGCTTGCGCAGCCTGGTGGGCGGAGAGCAGCTGAGCCTCTAGTTGGCCCAGCTCGCGGCGCTTCTGCGCGAGCGAGCCCTCCATCGCCTCGCGCGCGGCCGTGGCCTCGCGCAGGAGGTCCGCAGCGACATCGCGTTCCGCTTGGAGGCGCACGAGAAGTTCGTCGGCATCACGGATGGCCCCCTCGCGGATCTCCTTGGCAAAGCGGATGGCCTCCTCGCGGGCGGCCTGCAACGCCAAGCCCTCCAGCCGGCGCGCCTCGACCGCTGTATGGTACGACGCCCACGACCTCGCCAGCTCCTCCTGCTGCCGGGCGAGTTGTATGTCCCCAAGGGCGAGGTGCGCCTCCAGGCCCTCCAGAGACTCCCTCACGAGGCCGAAGGCGACCTCACGGCGCCCCGCGCTCCAGTCCCAGCCTCGGAGGACCAGCTCCTGGCTCGTGGAGGGCCCGGCTCCAACGTCGAGCCCCAAGCGCCCGGCCTCAGGGAGAGTTCGGGGGCTAGCCTGGGATCCACACGTGCCCGCGCCAGCGTCCTCTTCGGGGCCCGCTGCAGCAGGGCGCTCATCGCCTCCAAATGGGCGAGGAGGCGAGGAAGAACCTCCAGCTGGGCGAGGAGGCGAGGAAGAACCTCCAGCTGGGTGAGGAGGCCAGGAAGAATCTCCCCCTGCAGGCGCGCCCGCGCCTGCTGGCGCCTCGCACGTTTCCGTCGCATTCTGCACAGGAGCAGTGGGTGCAGACGGCGGAGTAGGCGCACGCGGTGGCGTCGACACGCGCGGCAGCGTTGGCTCGCACGGCGGGGTTGCCTCGCGCGGAGGCGTAGCCGCTCGAGGGGGAGTAGGAGCGCGAGGTGTTGTGGAAGCCCTCTCCTCCGTGGTTTCCACCACCATTGGCGCGGGGGACGGTGTAGGTGCCTCTGGACGTGGCGTTTCCTCCTCCGCCTGAGGCTCTGCCGCCCCACCTGAGGCGCAGCTGCCCCCACTTGAGGCGCCCCCTCAGCGGGGCCTGTGGAGGCCGTCTCCACAGGCCTCGTGGCTTCGTCAGCCACGGCCTCAGCCGTGGCTCTCTTCACGTCAGCTGCCTTTCGAAGCCTCTGGCGCTTCGCAGGCACAAGATCACTTACAAATAACCCAAGGGGAGATCTTTAGTAAAGGGAAAAATAAAAAGAGAACAGGAAGCAAGCGACCAAGTGTCATGATCACTCACCCTGAAGGGGGTGCGCCGGCATCGACCGACGCCAAGCCTGGCGAGCGCCGTGAGGGGAATGTCTTGGCACCGGACCCCTCCGGGGGTGTCACCGCCTTCCTTTTCGAGGGCACGTCAGATGGCCTCACCCCCATGGGGTCCACGGCAGCCTTGGTGCGGGGCTCGCGCCTTCCTGGGGAGTCCTCTGCGTCAGAGGCCTCCCGTTCTTTAGCCTCCTCCTCCACGGGGCGCGAGGGAGCCACCACGAAGGCATCGTCATCACCTGACGAGATGTCGCATACCTCTTCGATAAATGGCCCTGCCCTCGAAGAAGAAACCTCCCTCGTCGTGGCCTCCTCCTCGCCTAGGCCAGCTCCTGAGGCCGAGGGAGAATCTGCCCCTTCCGCTGCCCGCATGGCAGGCGTTGGCACCTCCAAGTCTGATTGGCCTGTCGGGGTGAACGGAGGCATCCCCTCCAGGATGGCCATGCGCTCCGTCAAGTTGTACTGATGGAGAGGCCGGAGCGGCACAGGGAGCAAATCCACGGCAGGCAACGTCGGGTTGACGAAGAGTGCGGACAGGACATTGTCGACGGTGTCCTGATCGTTGTCCTCCTTGTGGAGCCGCATCTTGTCGTTCGGACTCGAGTACATCCACATGGGCACCGAATGGGCCTGGAGGGGCGCGATGCGGCGCGCCACAAAGTCCACCACGATGATCTGCCCCGTGAGGCCCTCCTCGCGAAGGAAACTCAGGCGTCCCATCAGGCTCGCGTTCCTCGCGCCGTCGAAGGTCGCCTTGCCCCAATGGGAGTTCTTCAGCGGTGGCCCGTCCGGGACCTCGAGGAAGGCGCAGGGGTGCTTCACCCCGACGAAGAACCACTTCTGGTGGAAGTCGTCCACCTTATTTGTCACGGAAGTGATGGCCTTGTTCTCGCTCCAGGTCATGGGGATGTACACGCTCCCCATACCGTCGACGATGCGGAATGAGACGCACCCTGAGCGCTCATTCTTCGCCGTGCTATGGAGCGCGTAGAAGCACCGGAACAACCCCACCGTGGGCTGCAAACCCAGGTACGCCTCGCAGAGGTAGGCGAAGACGGCGAGGATGAGGATGGAATTGGGGTGCAGATGCAGCAACTGCACCTGATAGAACGCCAACACCGCCTCAAGGAACGGCGAGAAGGGCGGCACCAGTCCGGCGGCAAGGCAGTGCTGGAAGATCGGGAAGTACCCTCGCGGGCGCTTCCCGTGCGCCGCGGGATTCAGGGCGGTGGCGCCATGCTCGTTCGTCCGGCCCGCAACCAAGTTCCGGACCTTGGCGAGCGCCTTCTCATTGACGCGCACGCCCAGCAGTGTCGCGCCCTGTACGACCTTAGAGGCCTCCGCCTGGGAGGACGACCCCGCAGCGGCCTTGCCCTTGCTCTTGAGGGGACTCATCGCCGGGGGCTCGGAGTGCTGAGGGAGATGGAAGGAGAAGAATCGCATGAGAGAGCGGAGGCGGAGAGCTCTAGGAGGCGGAAACTTCTGCGAGAAAGATTGGAAACGGTAACGGCTCCCTGCTGTGACGCTCGGGCTTTATATCCCTTCAAGAAGCAGTTACTGGGGCATGGTGGGACCCCCCCCCCCCCCCCACGACTCGCGCCCCGGATCGTGCGAGACCGTTACTCGCCGGAGTGCCGCGTGGCTCGGGCCGGGCGGGCACTAAGGGCCCACGACGCTTTGCCTGAGCCCATGGGCTCAATCATGCCCATCGTGGGCCCGGGGGCTACTATCGGCCCAGTGGGAACTGGGGTATGGAGAGCCCACTCCCCCAGGCCTCGCACCAGGGCTAATCAGACGAAACGACTAAGGAACATGCCTCGCCGCCTGGCGGGACCCTCGAGAGGCAATTCCCCTCGAAGGCCTGAAGAGGAAACGGGGGCCTCAGGGGGTCCCTCGTTTCAACAGACCGTCCCGAGGCGCCAGCGCGTCTGGAGGGAAGTCAACGGGAATCCCCCCTCAGGCCTCCCCAGGCCTGAGGGGAAACGTCGCGGCCAAGGAAGCACGGCGAGACGCACATGGCCTCTGCCACGCCCATGTGGTGACGCAAGCACCCCCGTTGCCATTTTGGTGATAAAGGAGTCAATAAAGTTGTGCCGCCTGCGGTAGGACTGCCAAGATCTTCCACTCTGGTGATAAAGAAGTTGGACGGCGCAACCCTCCAACGAGTATGTCATCATAGGCTCCACCTCAGAGACTGCCCTCCCTGCAGACAGTACAACGCGGTTAGCCGCCTGTCGGCCACCGCGCCCACCTTTATCGGTGAAGGACCGCGGTACATATTATCATAAAAAAATGTGAATCGAGAGCTTGCGCAACCAAAACAACTTGAAACCACATTTCCAGTCCTCCTTAGAATCTCATCCCATAGGTCTCAGGGTCCCCTCCACCGACCCTTGTACTATCGGTTTCCGGGCGTGAGCCAGGGCTTGGATCGAAATATAGCTTTGCTTCCTTTTTTTCTTTAGTCAGAAAGAGTTCCCAGCTTATAGTCAAGTTCTAGGGCGTCCATGGACGAATGGGCCGCAGTGGACTCCCGCACCTTCACGCCACTGCCGGGTGGGAACCACCTTGAAGGCCAAGCAGAAGGAGAGCGCCAGAGGCGCCTATAAAAGGACCAAGACATCCATTGTAGAGGCGGTCGGCCAATTGCTTGTAACCACGCTTGTAAACCCTAGCAATACCAAGTAGGATAGCCTCTGGCTGGAGGAGGAAGAAGACCATCGCTTCCCTCCCCAGGCAAGAACTGCCTTAAGGGGGTCCTCGGCAAGCTCTGATGTACTGTAAGCACCGTAATCCAATACAGACAAGCAGGAGTAGCGGTCTTACCTCCTCACGAGGGCCGTGAACCTAGGTACGAGCCGGTGTCTATCTCTGTCGTGGGTGCTTCGTCTTCAGGTCCGGCGAGCATCGTCGCCGTGTCCCTCGAGGGTCTTGACCTCCGCGTTCAATCCCCTTCACGAACTACACTTCAGGAAGTGACTACCCCCGATTCTAGGGAGTCATAACCCGACAAGGAGGAAGGGGGCTTGGGCCCCTAGTCCAATTCGTACTAGGAGAGCCGGCCGAACCCCCCTCCACTCCTTTTTCCTTTAGTCCTACATGGGGGAGGCAAGGTGTTTGCACACCCCCTCCCCCCTTTATATAACAAGGCATATTAATTGGAGTAATTACAGAAAAATACAATTAATTGTATAGCAGGCCGGCTGAGTTGTTTCTCCGCTCGTTTTGCCTCCTCTCTCCACCAAAGCTATACCGCCGGGCGCCGTTGCCCTGCGGGATTCCAGAAAAGTTCTACCTCTGCGATCTCAGCTGGATCTGAGTGACCGGGGGTTGTTGTTAAGCTCCTATGTTTGCGAGTGCTCAGAGGCGCCACATTTGAGGACTCTGGACGACGTCGTCTCGCCCACCCAGCAGCCCTGCCGCCGGCGCCATCCCCCCCCCAGCCGCCGATGCCACGCCACCTTCCGCCCGACGCCCGTCGATATCTCGGCGTATCGTCTACATCGTCGCGGCAAGTTCTCCGCGACCTCGAGGTCGGCTACGTACGACTTCATCGTCAACGCTTGTGCGGGAGCATAATCCCCGCTATCGGTCTACATGGAGGTAATGTGACCCGTTTCGCCACCGTTATCACATGTTCTAGATAGATAGATCATGGCTAGTTAGGGCGTTCTTACGCTAGAAAAATTATTGTTTTCTGTACCGGAACCCCTTCAGTGGTATCAGAGCCGATCTATGTGTAGTATTGCTGGTACGGTTAGAACTCATGTTGAATGAGGATGTCTTTCTTATATTTTCTACCCTCTAGCGTGCACTTGCAATGCCTTAGGTATTGAGTTGATGAAGCGGCCCAGACCGACTTTACTCGTACGCTTACGCGAGACTGGTTCCACTACTGACATACGGCTTGCACCGTATCTGTGGCTGGCGGGTGTCTGTTTCTCTCTCTTTAGTCGGCAAAGCATTTTCAATGGAGGGCCCGAAAGGGATGCTTAAACATGCAATTATACGGTCGACGTTGTGGTACAAAGTTCTTAGGTAGGGAAACGGTTCTCTTACGAATAAGCCTATATGCCACGTAAAACTTGCAAAACTAAATAAAGGTAGAGGCGTCTAACTTTGTTTTGCAGAGGCGTAATTTTATGTGACATGGTTACGGTAAGTTTGATATAACTCGTACTGTCGGAGGTAATGGAGGGCACCGTAGACTCCGAGGCAAGTGAGGGCACCGTAGACTCGGAGCCATGTCGGGGCACCCATAGCCAGGCACATGGCGCCATGGAGGTCCAGGCGCATCGACCATGTCACATCGCACTTCATTACTTTATGTTGATATTGTGTTGTTGTGTGTGCATCCTGTTGATTGATTATATGTTAGATATACAACGATAGCATCTTAAATAGGATGATCCCTAACAAATACCAAAAGTGTGTTCTCCCTCATTGCGCACCACCAAGAAAGTTCTACGTTATGAGGCAAGCCGTGACGATCGGGTGTCAGACATATCGTGGTTCGCATACAGTGGGTGTAAGCCATGTTGCACGCGTAGGGTCTTAGAGGTTTGATTGGCAAGCCTAGCATATGCAGATATGGCCTTGGAACACGGGAAGATCGAAAGATCGAGCATGAGTCACAGAGTTGTTGTGATCGACATTTTATGTCCACCTTTGAAGTTGTGCCACCGGCCGTGACGATTGGGGGTGGTATAGTGGATGGGGGTCGTCATATGATTATAAACGAAAAACTCACATATATTATAAACTTTACCTTACCTCTTTGGCGATCATATCTGTAGACTACGGAACTATACTTCGGTTACTTCCTCAAGAGCCCGGATTCTACCTTAGAAACCGACGGGTCCAACTTCATCAACTGGTACATTGGTTTTAGAAACATTCTCCAACACAACAACATCCTATATGTCCTCGATGAAGCATTAGGAGAAAGACCAGATAATTCTGCTAGCGAGGAGGAGGAAGATGAATTCCGTAGGCGTCGAGACATATTCATAGAAGTGGAGATCACCATGACTGTATGCCTAGCACCTGAGTTGAAAGAGTTGTTTCGACACAAGGAGCCATATTTCATGATTGATGCGATAAAGACGCACTTCAAAGATGAATTGAGACGTGAGAAATTCAGGCAACTTAGAAAGTTTCAGACCATTCATATGGAGGAGCATACATGTCTGAACTCATTTGAAGAGATTGTATGACATCTACTTCAAGCTGACAAATATCTTCGATTACTGGATGGCGGATTCTTGTGCCATTCAGACTGACCTGATATCTCTGCCTCCAAGCTATGAGACGCATGTGCGCGAGTACGTTTTGAAGGCCGACAATATGAACTTCTACAAGTTGTGTCCGAGTTCAAATCTCTGGAAGTTGATTCCATCGAAGGGGAAATCTTCGACGCTACAGTTATATATTTGATATATACAGAATTATGAATGTTTTCTCCTCTTGATATATGATAAAGTATTTGATACTTGTTATGTTTGTGAAATAGGTCATGATTATCACTTATATGCGGCGAAATATGATGTGACCTGGCGCTGAAGATGGTGATCAAGGAAGTTGATGGCCACTGGTGTTCACATCCTCAAGTTATCATTAATAGTTTTTTATAAGACCTTTTTGTAATAGAGAGAAAGTGTGTTTAGTGTCTTGATTGTTACAAGACAAAGTTATTCATATATGTAATAAGACAAGTTCAGTTGTTTATGTTATGGAACAAGCCAGTTGTTTTATATTATGAATAAAGTTTTCACATCTCCATTACATCACTTGTATGATAACATTCATAATAGCAAGAAGGATAAAATTATGTGTCCAAAGAATACAAGTTTTTGTTAGTAGAACAAACACCATCGAATTTGATCATAAAGACAATGTAAGAAGTAACAGATACATTTGATCTATTTATGTATTGCATCTGCCGAATTGATTGAGTTTAAAATTAGTATTGAAGTGTCAATACGAAAGGAAATTAATTAAGAGTCCTTTCGAATGATCATTAAATTAATTATATGGTGAATTTTACTTGATCCGAATTCTTCTACGATTATTGGTAAATAAGTGTATTTGCATAATAAATCATGAGTCTGAAATTAATTTGATAAAAGATCAAATGGGGTTTTTCAGAAGAAAAATTAGTGAATATTGTATTCGCAAGATTCGATCAAAGGACAATATTTTTGAATTATGGTTTCAACACAAAAGACTTGTGAAAATTCGTTTCACAAAATTATAATATCAGATATAGTGATATGTGAAATATTTTAATCATACTCTATTTTTGATAAAGTACAGTCTTTCAGAATCTGTCATAGAATCTCTTAATATGTTCGAAACATTATAGCCGATGTCCACTTTAGAAAATAGATGTTTTTGAACGGTAATTCGTGTGATCGACAGTAGTGTCGTTTTATAGAGGATTATACGATAATTCAGAATATACACAAATAGTTCTTTGTAGATTAATCACATTAGATTAGAGTGTATTCCAAAACCCAATAGATACAAAACTTGTGTTGTTGTCTATGTAATTCCGAGGAAAATATGATTTTTCGAATTATGGTTAATGGAATAAAATTAGAAGCTTGAAACAAGGTGTCAGACCTATATTCATAAAAGTAGAATATTGGAAAGTGTTCCAAAAGGTGTATGTCTATAAATGAAAATTTGATGATTAAGAGTGAAAGAGACGAGAAATTGGTTTCTGCTTGCAATCCTCATCGTAAAGATCATAATATTTTCATGAAAGAAGCTTCTAAATAAAGTTTTGTTATATTTAATATTGTTGTCAGGTCACAGCTTAATATTAAGTTTTTTAGATCTTGTTGACAGATCAAGGTGCACCTTATGAATACAAAGAAAGTTGAGAAAATATCAGAATACGAACAAAGGCTTTTGAGCCTGAAAATCCAAGCTACATTTAGAAGGATTAAAACAGTAAATGTTACTATAATTCCTTTTTGAAGAAATAAGATTTCTTGATCATCATATAAAGTGTTATGTGAGAAATGTAACTATAAGAAACACGTGAAAGCATATTTTGTCAAGAAATGTTTCTTGGACAAGATCAAATTGGTTGACTACATAAATGTAGATATGCTTGAGGTTGTGGGATTTGTATTAATAGAATATTGCAGTTTGTGTTGAGTTCGAATTAATAGGAAATCAATGATTTTGGTTTGACCAAAATGTCAAAATAAATTATGAATTTAAGTGGGAGTCAAAGTCATTTACTCAGGTAAAATATGTAAAGGACATATTTTTGAATGGGAGCTTGGACCCTCATATATGTAGAGACATATTTTGAGTGGGAGCTCATGTTCTCAAATGTGTGGAGACATAATTTGAGTGGGAGCCGAATTCATCTTGTGTAAATTACACATTGTGAATTGTACCAGTAGAATTAATTAGAAAGATGAAGTTGTGAATCTATTTGAAAGTTAGTGTCTATTTGGAATAGAACGGGAATTTTAAATAGTTAGTCGACTTGTTTTATTATATATCTGAGGAGTCAGAATAGATTAAAACCAAAGGATGGTCCTTGGAAATCCAATTAATCATTAATAGTAATAATACACGGTAATAGTGGTTGTATGACATGGATGTCTATTATGTGATATTAGACATTATACAGGAACCATATTATCTGCTCGATGAAATATGACCGATGTTCTTAGAAGAAGAACAGTTGTGAAAGTAAATTTGGAATTTACTGGAAGTAGAAATATATTAGTTTTTAGGTTGACATAAGTGTGTCAAGTCTTCTGCATAGGTGTGAAAGTATATATAGATATCGCGAGATTGTAAATGTTACAAGGAGTTCTCTATGACTGAGTGTGTTTTCAAGGCAATTATCTGGTTAACAGAATCAGAGTAAACGCTGGGAAACAGAAGTCTCACTTAGTTACGGTATTTGTATATATGTTATTAGATAACATGATGATATCAAACAGGTTGATATCAATGAATCGCAAAAGAACGCACAATTATGTGTTGTACAGATTGTCAGAGTAACATTCTTCCACAAGCAAGCATTATCATATAACGCTCATTTTATAAGGGGTTTTTGATGAAGTAAAATGCAGCTCATTTATTTGTACTCTAGTGCAAGTGGGAGACTGAAGGAGATATGCCCTAGAGGCAAATAAATAAGTAGTATTTATCGCATTATAACATAAGTTTATAATAGGTTTTTGTATTATGCAATAACTGTATTAATCGAAATTATTAATACACGTGTAATACATAGACAATCAGAGTCCCTAGTGAGCCTCTATATAAACTAGTCTATTGGGCAACAGTTGATCGAGATTCCCGATCAAGGACAATGACGTCGGTTGACAATGGGGTCATATTATTAGTAGAATAAGGCGATGGACATACGCAAAGTATTGCAATAAGATCGTATTACGATGTTTGTCATTTGCAATAGATAAGAATTATGATAGCTTATTCCTTAGACCGTGAGACCGTACTTATTGCTACTTCGTAGGGGTTATTTGAGAGCATCAAACGTTGTGTCTTATATAGCATGACAATAACGGTGTCCATCTTGGGTGTCCCGAAAGAGTATGTTGAGACGTAAGAATCAAGGGATTTGTTCATTCTTGTATCATATGCGGGCTTCAGATGTCTGCTATCATATCTCGGACAAGGTAGTATCGTAGAAACAAAGGGAATGAATATCATGTTTATGGTTCAACGACGATATTCGTAGAATGCACAGGGACCGTCATATGCGGCCAAGTATCACTGGCGGTCATTGGCGAGCGAAGGGTCTCGACCATGTCTGGAGTGTTCTCGAACCGTAGAGTAACAAACTTAAGGTCTTAACGACACCTGGAGAAGGTTTTGGAATATTATAGGATTTTATTGGAGAGAGAGAAATGATCTGAAAAGAGTTCCGGTGGTCCGGACGGAGTTCCGGCAAGGTCTAGAATGGTTCCAGGAATGTCTGAAAGATGTTCGGGTGGTCCGGAAAATGTTTCGGGGTCAAGGGATATTAATTTAATTATTAATTAAATAAAGGATAAAGGGGCAGCTCACCTAAATGGGCCCTAGGAGGGCCCAAGAGGGAGCTGCACCAACCAAGGAGGAAGGGGGCTTGGGCCCCTAATCCAATTCGGACTAGGAGAGCCGGCCGAACCCCCCTCCCCTCCTTTTTCCTTTAGTCCCACATGGGGGAGGCAAGGTGTTTGCACACCCCCTCCCCCCTTTATATAGCAAGGGATATTAATTGGATTAATTACAGAAAAATACAATTAATTGTATAGTAGGCCGGTTGAGCTGTTTCTCCGCCCGTTTTGCCTCCTCTATCCACCAAAGCTATACCGCTGGGCGCCGTTGCCCTGCGGGATTCCAGAAAAGTTCTACCCCTGCAGTATCAGCTGGATCTGAGTGACCGGGGGTTGTTGTTAAACTCCGTATGTTTGCGAGTGCTCGGAGGCGCCACATTTGAGGAGCCTGGGCGACGTCGTGTCGCCCACCCAGCAGCCCTGCCGCCGGCACCAACCCCCCCAGCCACCGGCGCCACCCCCCCCCTTAGCCGCCACGCCACCTTCCACCCGACGCCTGTCGACGCAGGACATCGTCGACATCTCGGCGTCATCGTCTACATCGTCGCGGCAAGTTCTCCGCGACCTCGAGGTCGGCTACGTACGACTTCATCGTCAACGCTTGTGCGGGAGCGTAATTTTAACATCCCAAAAATTTCAAAAATTTAAAACTTTGCATTCATGCATCATTCATCATATTGACATCACATTTCAATCACATAAGAACTAAATAAAAATTCAATTATAAATTTAAATAAATTATAATTTCATAAAGTTGTTCAATTGTACTCCATATAAAATTCCTTTATATAAAATTATTTGATAGACAAGAATGATACTAAAAGATTGTAAATTTGATAAGCTTTCCAAAACATATTTTTATGAATTTTTCTGAAATGATTTGATTAAGTTTAAAAATTATATTTGAAATGAGTTTTGAAAAACAGAAAAGGATTTAGAATTAAAAGAATTTTTTTCGGAGCCAAAATGGGCCTTGGCCGTGGCAATTCGCCGCGCGCGCGTAGCGCAACGGCCCGCCAGCAGCCTAGATCCCTCTCTCTCTCTCGCTGCCACTGACAGGTGGGACCCACCTGTCATCTCCCCCGCGGATCGGTTCTTCCCCAAATCACGCCCTCGCCTTCAACCGAAAACGGCCGATTTGATTTTGTTTCAATACGGAGATTTACTAATCCATTTACCCCGCCTCCTCTCCCTACTAATAGCCCCCTCCGCTCTCGTCCGATTGCCCCAAACCACTCCTCCCGAGAGCCCCTAGGCTGCCCGCTCGAGCTCTCGCGATTCCGCTATTGCCGACGGTAAGAACTTAGCCGGGTGCGCAACTCCGGCCACCTCGGACCCTATAGCGTACCTGCACTTTAAATAAGGCAGATACCTGTGTATAGTGCAAATCCCTGGATCGATTCGTTTGCACACACAGTTTACGATGTAATATCACAACAAAGTATCAATTTTATTACATCGATGATCCAGACTTACAAAATATTTAATACAAATTGCATAGCATAAAGCTAGCTTTTAATTAGTACACAGCGGAAATACAATAGCAGTGGGTCTCCAATCACTTCATGTTGCCACAGGCGAAAACATGTTGGTTGTAGACTCTAAACCTTTAAACGAAACCTCACTCGTCATTTAATCAATCTGCAATAAGAAAAATATTGCAACAACGTGGGTCAAATTCCATTAAAAATGGAGTCTGGCAAGTGACACTATGGTGGACACTTAATGGAATAACTCTAAAGCCTATGTGCATATTTGGCTGGTGGAGTTCAAGGCTATTTTGCATAAAGCCAATTTTTCCTATCTTTTTGTAAAACACTTTCTTCAAATCAAGACAAGTATGGCATGAAAACCATAAATCTCATCTTCCCTTGTTCACCCATCAAGTTTTATTTATGAAGTTGGAATGATGGAATCCTCCGTTGACGTCCGTGATCAGCTACTCAAATTGTCCGTACCGGGGACACGGCTAAGTACTTAGTTTTACACTCTGCAGAGGTTGTGCACGTTCACCATTGTACCCATTCAACCCAAACTATCCTTTACACACCATTTGTGAATAGGAAAGGAGAAGAATGAAACGAGATCTTTCAGAAGCATTTTCCCTCCCACTATGGCTTGACCCGTTCCACCTAACATCCCCCTACATCTGCTTGTCAAGCCGGAGAGAGTCCATGCAACATAATTGATCAAGCCAGAGCCCATATGGCAATGGTTGCACTGGAAGCAATCGTCACTCGGAGTTCTTCAGATTCCTCGGTTCCTGGGTGGCCATTCACAAGTGTACATACTCCAGGGAACCATAGACATGGACCTGAGTAGCCACTCAACATAAACCATACAACCACTTACCACCCAGGTGTTTCATTCTTAACTTAGTAGAATTTAGATTTTCACAAAACAACATTTGCATAGCATCAATAATTCTACTAAGTATTGCATAGGAACCTAGACACAGGAATAAGGAATTCTACACAGGTTTAGCATAGCAATACTATCCTACACATGCATATAAAAATACACTAAGTAATGCATATAGAAATAATAGGAAGTTTATGAGGTGTGCCACTTGCCTTTGAATGTTGTCGTTGTTCACAACTCTTTTCAATCTAACAGTATAGACAAGCAACAATACAACAATCAACAGCAAGCACAACTCTACAATGCACACAAACACATACTAGATGAATAAATAAGTTTTATAAAACTTTCTAAGGAAAATATGTTTATGCATGATGTGCAAAATATTCCTAAGGGCTAGAAATGTTTTTTTTCATGCCAAGGAAATCTTCTAAGTTTATGCAAGGAAAATGTGTTGGTCCAAAAGGACTAAGGACTAAAGTCATAAGTTGAATAAAATATTTTGTTTTATATCATCTTGAATAAGCCCTTTAATGGCTTAGTCTTGATGTGTAGGAATATTTAGAGAAAATACTAAGTCATTTCTTCAAGACGATCAACAATTATTATCAACTCTTTGTAAATTGGACATTCACTATAGTGAGAGAGACAGACACCCGGCCAGCCACTTAAATTGTGGAACAGGTCTCATGTACGTGGACATGTAAGGTTTGTCTCCAGGCCGCTTCATCTCACTATGCCGCTAGGATCCAACAAACTTCAAGTGGGTAATAACATGATCAAAAATTGTTTTAAGTCTTAAGTGAAAGACAAGATTAGGAAAGAGGGAAAAGATAGAAATATGTAGTTGTCCTCCAGGCTTCATCTCCAGATTTGTAATATTCTCCTTGGTGATGTCCTTATTGAATTCTTGGTACACTTGAATAATCTTCAGACTTGATGATTCTTGTATCTTCGAGGCTGGTCTTGGATTTTGAGTTCTCAGAGAAGAAGAAAAGGCAGAGAGAAAGACTTAGAGAATAAAAAGGGGGTTGGCCTTCTTGAACTTCTGCTCACTTTTCTTCTAAGTGCTTGACATCTTGAGGATGCTTCCAGAGTCTGTTTTCTTCTAAGTCCTTCATGGAGTCTCGGAGAAAAGAAAGAGAGAGAGAGCAAGATTTGGAAAATATTTGCTGGCTGGTCTTCATGAACTTCTTCTTGATTTTCTTCTAAGTGTTTCTACTCCTTGAAGATCCTTTTGAAGTCTTGTTTTGGCTAACTCCCTCATTGGCCTTCTAGCTCCATGATGAAAATCCTAAGTGTCTAGTGCATAGCACTTTACCAAAATACCAAGTTTGAAAATAATCCTAACTTAGGGAAAATGGGGAGGAGTTTTCCTTATGGGAAATATAACTACAAAATAAATATGCTATGCATGAAATGCAATTTTAAATCATAATACTATTTTTTGTGATATTTATAAAGTATGCATAAAGTTATAATTGTAGTTTAATTAGTTTATAATTTTTGGAAAATATAATAAAAGGAATAATTATCAGATTAAAGTTTTCTATGATTAACATTTCTATAACAAATTTTATAAATAGTGTTAATAGACAAGGGTAATTTAATTACATTTATAGCAATTTGATTTAATCAAAAATAATATTTCTATTAATAGTTATGTTGAAAATAATCAAATTATTCAAATTAAGTATATAACTATGATTTCATTCAAATATTACTCAAAAATATTTTATAGCAGTGGAATTAATTTACAAATACTCCAAAGCCTCTAAAACAATTTTATTTGCAATTTTTGAATTTACAGATTTAAAGTTATGACAAAAATACTCAAATTCACCATTTGAAATTTGAA
This sequence comes from Poa annua, assembly GCA_026929855.1. NCBI lineage: Eukaryota > Viridiplantae > Streptophyta > Magnoliopsida > Poales > Poaceae > Poa > Poa annua. The sequence continues at coordinate 102,955,877 of CM049427.1, forward strand.
TATTTTAAACTAAGTCAAATTTTGAATTTACAGGCCCAAGAGGGAGCCGCACCAACCAAGGACTATCGGCCCAGTGGGAACTGGGGTATGGAGAGCCCACTCCCCCAGGCCTCGCACGCGGGCTAATCAGACGAAACGACTAAGGAACAAGCCTCGCCGCCTAGCGGGACCCTCGAGAGGCAATTCCCCTCGAAGGCCTGAAGAGGAAACGAGCGCCTCAGGGGGTCCCTCGCTTCAACAGACCCTCCCAAGGCGCCAGCGCGCCTGGAGGGAAGTCAACGGGAATCCCCCCTTAGGCCTCCCCAGGCCTGAGGGGAAACGTCGCGGCCAAGGAAGCACGACGAGACGCACATGGCCTCTGCCACGCCCACGTGGTGGCGCAAGCACACCCGTTGCCGTTTTGGTGATAAAGGAGTCAATAAAGCTGCACCGCCTGCGGTAGGACTGCCAAGACCTTCCACTCTGGTGATAAAGCAGGTGGACGGCGCAACCCTCCAAAGAGTACGTCATCAAGGGCTCCACCTCAGAGACTGCCCTCCCTGCAGACAGTACAGCATGGTCGGCCGCCTGTCGGCCATCGTGCCCACCTTTATCGGTGATGGACCGCGTCCATGGACGAACGGGCCGCGGTGGACTCCTGCATCTCCACGCCACTGCCGGGTGGGAACCACCTTGAAGGCCAGGCACCACGGCCACCCGCGCACGACGGGGCCGACCCCGCCATGAAGAGCGCGCCCCCTCGGGCCCTCATGCAGAGGAGCCAGAACGCAACTCCGAGCACCAGGAGGACGCACAATCGTCGCACCCGACGCAGCGCCCGAGCGGCTCCGGCCCTGGCAGGACTGACCCTACGCCTCACACCGCGCTGCTCATATCGCAGGAGCTTCTCCGCTACCAGCCCACCGCTGAGGCCCACGAGCAGTGGCTCCAGTGCCTCAACCACCTCGTCGGCATCGCCACGACGCACCCCGCTCCGTGGCAGTCCAACGTGCACCCCTCTCTCGCGGGCACGGTCGCAACAAACGCGCCTCCGCCCCCGCCAGGGCCTGCACCGGATGCGACGCAGAGGGCTTCCTCGCACGCGTCCTCGCCGCACGATTGCTTGATCGTGCAGCACACCACGCCGACGCTCGCATGGGGATGGAGCTCCAGCGCCACCGCCAGAACAGGCTCGTGGAGGAGATCGGCCAGGCTGACCAGCAGAACCGCAGCGCGCTGCAGCACGGGGTCGCCACGTACGCCACAAGCTGCATGGCGTTCACCCGCTCCCTGCGTCGCGTGGTCTGGCCCCCGAAGTTCAGGGCGGCTCTTTCTAAGGGTTACGACGGCTCCAGCAACCCCATCGAGTTCCTGCAGCTCTACACCACCTTCATCCAAGCTGCAGGAGGAGACGACAAGGTCATGGCCAACTGGTTCTCCCACGCGCTTCACGATTCTGCGTTATTGTGGCTCCTGAACCTCCCCGAAGACTCCGTGAACTCTTGGGAGGAGCTCTGCAAGCAGTTCGTCTCCAACTTCAAGGGGACGTATGAGCGTGCCCTCACCCACAACGACCTGCGGGTTGTGGTCCAGAAGAAGGATGAGACGCTTCGCAAGTACATCCAGCGCTTCAGCCAAGTGCGCAACAAGATCCCGAACATCCCTGACACCCAAGTCATCACCGCCTTCCGTGAGGGCGTCACAAACAGCAGGATGCTCGAGAAGCTGGCCATCCACGACAAGCTCACTTCTGTGGTAAAGTTGTTCGACCTGGCGGACAAGTGCGCCAAGGCTGAAAAGCGACTCCTCTTCCTCAAGATGTCCTCGAGGGGGGACGAGCACGCTGAGGGGTCCAGGAGACAGAAAAAGAAGGAGGAGCCCAAACGCAAGGCCACCGCGGTTCTCGCGGCAGAGCCTAACGCGAAGGACACCTGCAGGGACTTCCCTGAGCCTGTAGAGAGGAGAGATGACCACCGCCCTTTCTACATCTAGCACAACAGGCGTGGCCACTCTATAGAATCTTGCTTCGACCTCAAGAGGTTGAGCAAAGAGCGAGAGCAAGCAAAGGGCAGTGGCGGCCGCGGCCGAGGCCGCGGCTACCGCAGGAGCGGCTACCAGAAACCATCTGGCAATCAGGCCAACGCCACGGAAAAGAATGGCAATCTCCCTGACGAGGAAGATGGTGGCTACAAAGCCCCAAGAGGCGCCATTGGCTGCATCCTTGGTGGGGCGCAGGCGCCAAAGTCGAACAACTAGTTCAAGCAGTTCGCCCGCGAGCTCAACGCCGCCCTCCCAAGCACTGAGACCTCCAGGCCCCTCAAGTGGTCGCAGTACACCATCGCCTTCGACGCTCAGGACCACCCCAAGTCCACCAAGACAGTTGGAACCCTCCCGCTGGTCTGCAGCCCCACCATCGACAATGTTGCTGTCTCCAAGACTCTCATCGATGGTGGAGCAGGCCTGAATGTTATCTCCACAGATACGTTCGAAGCGCTTCAAGTGCCCTACGAGCGGCTCATGCCCTCGAGGCCCTTCACGGGGGTCACCAGCGGTTCGATCGAGCCTCTAGGCCAGGTCAGGCTTGCCGTCACCTTCGGAAGTGAGGAAAACTACCGCACTGAGCACATCGACTTCGATGTCGCGCACATTGGCCTGCCGTACAATGCCATCCTCGCGCTCGCGAAATTCATGCTCGTCACGCACCATGCCTACAACATGGTCAAGATCCCTGGCAGCGCTGGTACGATCAACATCCGTGGACATGTCCTGGATGCTACGCGCGCTGTCGAGACGGCCTACAAGGCCGCCGCCATGGCATTCCCCGCAGACGAGGAAATGGAGCCTCTCGAGAGACCGAAGAAGAATAAGAAGCAGTTTTTCTCCCAGGAGACAGCTGCTACAAAGAAAATCTCTCCGAGCTCCAGCAGCTCGGGGGCTAGCGTCACCATAGGCGCCGCGCTGCCTCCCAAATAGGAAAGCGCGCTCATCGCCTTCCTCCAGGCAAACTCTGACATGTTCGCATGGACACCGTCAGACATGTCTGGTGTATCGAGGGAGGTGATCGAGCACCACTTAGCCGTGTGCCCAAACGCGCGCCCCGTCAAGCAAAAACCAAGAAAACAAGCCCCGAGAAGCAAGCATTCATCGTCAAAGAGGTCGAAAAGCTCAAAGCAACAAAGTTTGTCCGCGAAGTCGCGCACCCTACTTCGCTCTCTAACGTGTGGTAGTACCAAAACCCGCCGGAGGAGGCCGCCTCTGCATCGACTACACTAATGTAAACAAGGCCTACCCCAAGGACCCTTATCCCATGCCAAGAATTGACCAGATCGTGGACTCCACGGCAGGCTGTGACCTCCTCTGTTTCCTCGATGCCTTCTCTGGTTACCATCATATAAAAATGGCTAAATAAGATGAAGAGAAGACGGCTTTCCTCACCCCTTGCGGTGTGTATTGCTATGTCAGCATGCCCTTCGGCCTAAAAACTACCAGAGCCACCTTCCAGAGGCTGATGAGGATAGCCCTTGGCGAGCAAATGGGGAGGAACGCCGAGGCATATGTCGATGACATCGTCGTAAAATCACGAGAGGGAAATACTCTCCTCGGGGACCTTGAAGAGACTTTCGCCAACCTGCGCAAGGTGAACATCAAGTTCAACCCCGCCAAGTGCGTCTTTTGATTACCTTCAGGCAAATTGCTTTGGTTCCTCGTGTCCCATCGAGGCATAGAGGCAAACACAGACAAAATCAAGGCCACAGAGGGCATGCAACCTCCACGCAGGCTCAAGGACATGCAACGCCTAGCAGGCTGCATGGACAGCTTGGGTAGATTCATCTCCAAGTTTGGTGAAAGACCCATGCCGCTCTTCAAGATCATGAAAAGGACGGGCACTTTCAAGTGGACCCCTGAAGCTGAAAAAGCATTTGAGGACTTGAAGCAGTACCTGGCCAGCCCACCAGTAATGGTCGCCCCTAGATTACGCGAGCACCTGAAGCTGTACCTATCAGCTACTCCACAGACAGCCAGTGCCGTCCTTGTGGTAGAAAGGGATGAGCCAGTACTCCACAAGAAGAGTGCAACCACTCCAAAGAAAAAGCCTCCTGATCAGGAGCTCGACGAAAGGGCAGCCCTCACAAACCCACCGCCAGGCCCAAAGCCCCAAGAGAGGCCCGCTCCAAGTCAACCGCTGCAAGAAGATCCCGCCAGGGAGCCTGACGAGCACCCTGAGGCCTACCCCCTCGAGGCCAGTGATAAGCCCCCTGAGGCCTACCCCCTCGAGGCCCATGACAAGCCCCCTGAGGCCAACCCCCTTGAGGGCCCAGCTGAGCCCCCTCAGGCAGAAGACGCCAAGGCTACAGAAACTACCCTCGTCGAGCATCCAGTCTACTTCGTCAGCACAGTACTGCGTGATGCTCGCGAGCGGTATACAATGCAGCAGAAGCTCCTCCTCACACTCCTCGTCGCCTCAAGAAAGCTGCGGCACTACTTCCAAGGGCACCCCATCACGGTGGTCACCACTTTCCCCCTAGAGCAAATCCTGCGCAACCCAAACGCCATAGATCGTGTCGCAGGATGGAACATAGAGCTACAGCCATTAAGTTTGTCCTTCGATACCACAAGGGTAATCAAAGGAAGAGCGCTGGTAGACTTCGTCGCCGAATGGACTGACCCAACCCCAGCCACTAGACCATGAAGTTCGACGGAGCTTTCGCTTGTCGCCACGGTGGGGCTAGCGTGGTCCTGATCTCACCAAAAGGTGACAAGCTGTATTGCGCGGTCCAGCTGTGCTTCGGAATCGACAAGATCTCCAACAATATCGCTGAGTACGAAGGCCTGCTTGCTGGCCTACGCGCCGCAATCGCCCTAGGCATCAAGGATCTACTCATCAAGGGCGACTCCCAGCTGCTCGTCAACTTCTCTAACAAAAGCTACAAGCCAGAGTACGACCACATGGCCGCATACCTTGAAGAGGTCCGTAGGCTGGAGAAGCACTTCAGGGGAATGGAGCTCATGCACATCCCAAGAAAGGAGAACCAGGAGGCTGATGACATCGCCAATCGCGCATCAAAGAGGCAAGCTCAGCCTCCAGGCGTCTTTGAAGAAAGGCTCGTCAAGGCATCCATAGAGCAGCCTCAGGAGGCAATGCCCGCAAGCACAGTCAAAGAGCTCCCGCCACCACCTGCAAACGGGGCTCTAGATTGTGGGCCCCATACAGGAGAGCGCATGTTGCTCACAGCGGTGCATCAAGAAACAGAATGGATTGACGAGATCAAGGGCTACCTCGACAAAGGGATTCTCCCCGAGGAAGATATTGAAGCGGAGCGAATCGCCCGCCAAGCAAAATCTTACAAAATCCTCGAAGGGAATCTCTACCACAAGCGCCCAAACGTCACCGCGCTCAAATGCGTTCCTCCTGAAGAAGGAAAATTGCTGATCAAGGACATCCACAACGGGGAATGCGGCCACCATTCGTGCGCCCGCACCCTCGCAGGCAAAGTCTTTAGGAGCGGCTTCTACTGGCCTCAAGCACTTCAGGATGCAGTGGACATCGTCCAAGCATGTGAAGCTTGCCAATTCCACGCCAAGCAAATCCACCAACCTGCGCTGGGGCTACAGACCATCCCGCTCTCCTGGCCATTCGCGGTCTGGGGTCTGGATATCGCTACCTCTTCGTGGCCATCGACAAATTCACTAAGTGGCCTGAAGTGGAGGCGACGCGCACAATCACAGCAGGCGCGGCGGTGAAATTCATCAGAGGGCTGGTCTGCCGCTTCGGAGTGCCTAACCGCATCATCGCCGACAATGGCTCGCAATTCACCAGTGGCATCTTCAGAGCCTATTGCGAAAGAATGGGCATCAAGCTCTGCTTCGCCTCAGTCGCTCATCCGCAAAGCAACGGACAGGCTAAGCGCGCAAACGCAGAAGTCCTAAAAGGCCTGAAGACCAGGACCTTCGACATCCTCAAAGGCCACGACAAGGGCTGGATCCGTGAGCTCCCTTCGGTGCTCTGGTCCATCCGCACAACGCTACCCAAGCCTACAGGGGAAACACCGTTCGCCCTCGTCTATGGATCTGAAGCAGTCCTCCCCACGGAGATAAAGCATGGATCCCCACGGGTCCTTGCCTTTAACGAGGACCAGCAAGTGGACCTCCACAACGACGACCTGTTGCTTCTTGAGGGACTGCGACGCCGTGCTGCACTACGAGCGGCCAAATACCAGCAGGACCTGAGGCGCTACCACAGCCGCAACGTGCGCTCGCGCACCCTGTAGGCATGCGATCTCGTCCTCAGGCGGATCATCTCCAGGGAAGGCCTCCACAAGCTGTCCCCAATGTGGGAAGGCCGCTACAGGGTTATCCACATCGCCAGGCCCGGCGCGTCCCGCCTCGAGTCTCAAGACGTCATCCCCGTCAAGAATCCATGGAACATCATGCACCTACGCAAGTTCTACCCGTGATCATCGTCACGCCCGTGATCATTGTCACGTCAAGACATCTGGCGGAAGAGGCAGCTTACGGTTCAACCTCCAAGCATTTTTGTCTCTAGAGGTTAAAAGCTCACGGCTTAAACCTCACAGAATTTTTTGTATCCAGAAGGAACAAACGCAGAACGTGATCATCGTCACGCCCGTGATCATTGTCACGTCAAGACATCTGACGGAAGAGGCAGCTTACGGCTCAACCTCCAATCACTTTTTGTCTCTAGAGGTTAAAAGCTCACGGCTTAAACCTCGAAGGTCCAAAGGCTTCCCTCGAGGGTCAACCCTCCGAGCTCTCCTTGTAACGAGCCACCTCAGGCCGTTGAGAGTCTCTCCCACTAATGGGTGGTCCCCATGCCTCGACATGGTCAAAACATTAACTTGGCAACCCCAAGCATAATGAGACAATTTTGTTCCCAAGTGAACTTAGCGCCTCGGCGCCGATATGTAATGTATGGTGGTGAGTATTATTTACGCATTACTTTGTTGAAATGTGCGCTTATATCTCTCCACATGCGTACCTCACGAGCGGGGGCTGAGTATGGTGCCAGTGCCTCAAATGACATACCAGCAGCATTGCAAAACCCAAGGATCCGAGCTCTGGCTGGAGGGCAAGATCCCACAAACACGCCATCTCTACAGAGGACCTTGGTACTTACTCTCCTCGTGAGGAACGCCTGAGGGGACCTATAAGCGCGCACGAGTCCCCTGTACCGTGTTCCAACGTTTGGGTTTGCCCCTCTAACATCAACAGGGAAGAAAAGCCCCCACAAGCCTGAGGAGGCATCCGGGAACGATCCCTCAAGAGGACCTCCTCGCCAGGCAAAAAGCCTCTACAAGGCGAAAACCTCGAGAAGCTAAGTCTCGCACCCACGCCTTAAGAGTGTTCTCTCCCCCTCTTGCGCACGTTGGCCCCTCAAGCGACTTCGCTTTCCCTTACACTTCATGTACTACTCGTACGTCTAAGGGGGGCACTTGAGCATCGCGACTCAGGGCTCTTACCTCTCCTAGGCCTAAACTCCCCCCGGCCTTGTGGAGTCATTGCTCCTGCATACCGAAGCGGCGGAGTCATGGCACGAATGGATGGGTCCTACCGACGCAGAGAACAAATAGACATGAAGATGAGTCCAAAGAGACCTCTCGAGGGGCAAACAAGCTAAAAGAAAACAGCAGTTAAGAGTATATTACAGGCCAAACAATCTTAAATATCTAAACACGAGATTGTTTCAGATACAAGCGCACGCAGGCGCAATAGCGTGCGGCTCAGGCGGATGTATCGTCGTCTTCTACCCCCTCCACTGCGTCCTCCACGGTCTCGGTAGAGGCGGCCTCCTCCTCGCTATCCTCCTCCGCAGCCTCCGCACGCCTGAAGCGGTTGCAGAAGGCGTCAACCTGCTCGCGGAGGGAGTTGGAGACCCTGTGCGCATCCTCGCCTCGGGCGGCCTCCGTCACGGTGGAGAGGTCGAAGCCTGGCGTGAGGAGCCTGAGGTTTGTGAAGATGCGATCAACAACCACCCCCAGGAGCTGCCGGCTCTCGTCCTCGATCATTTCGCGGAGCTCGGCGACGGGGCCCTCGAGGGCCGCGAAGAGCTAGTCAAAATAGACCAGCTACATGGCAGCTTCGCCACGGCCTCGGACCTTGGCGTGTGGTGCGTTCGCGCCGAGCTTCACCGCAAGTTTGTTGCCCCGGACGACCAATGCCTCGAACATACGCTCACGCTACTTCGTGAGCGCGCTAGCCGCGGGGGCCGAGTCCGACGCCTCCGCCGCCAGCTCCATCGCCGTAGCCACCTGCTCCTCCACGTCCTTGGCCAAGGAGTTGAGGCCGTGAACTGCTTCGTCGCGGGCCTCCTCCGCTCGGCGCCGGCCATCCTTGGCGCGCTTCAGGCGGGCCTCCAGTATGGAGTTGGTCTTCTCGAGCTCAGCGATCCGCTGAGCATCCGCAGCGCGCTTGGCCTTGAAGCGGTCCTCCTGCTTCCGGGCCTGGTCGCGGTACTTCTGAGAGATGGACTAGCGGAACTGCTTCTCACGCTCCACGAGGGCCTCCTCAGCCTCCTTCTTCTTCTCGGCGAACCGCCGCTTGAAGCGTTCGTAAGCTAGCTTCTGGGCGGCGATGTTCTCGTCGTACTTCGAGATCGCCTGGGCCAGGTCTCCTTCGCGCGCCTCGAGGGCCTCACGCTGGGTGGCCAGGTCCTTCTCCGCCTGAAGGCATTGCTCGTCGCGCTGCCGCAACTCTTTCTCCTTGAGGGCCAGCCGCTGTTCGCGTTCGGCAAGGCCCTTGCGGTCCCCCTCCAAGGTAGCTTGCGCAGCCTGGTGGGCGGAGAGCAGCTGAGCCTCTAGTTGGCCCAGCTCGTGGCGCTTCTGCGCCAGCGAGCCCTCCATCTCCTCGCGCGCGGCCGTGGCCTCGCGCAGGAGCTCCGCAGCGACATCGCGTTCCGCTTGGAGGCGCACGAGAAGTTCGTCGGCATCACGGATGGCCCCCTCGAGGATCTCCTTGGCAAAGCGGATGGCCTCCTCGCGGGCGGCCTGCAACGCCAAGCCCTCCAGCCGGCGCGCCTCGACCGCCGTATGGTACGACGTCCACGACCTCGCCAGCTCCTCCTGCTGCCGGGCGAGTTGTATGTCCCCAAGGGCGAGGTGCGCCTCCAGGCCCTCCAGAGACTCCCTCACGAGGCCGAAGGCGACCTCACGGCGCCCCGCGCTCCAATCCCAGCATCGGAGGACCAGCTCCTGGCTCGTGGAGGGCCCGGCTCCAGCGTCGAGCCCCAAGTGCCCAGCCTCAGGGAGAGTTCGGGGGCTAGCCTGGGATCCACACGTGCCCGCGCCAGCGTCCTCTTCGGGGCCCGCCGCAGCAGGGCGCTCATCGACTCCAGATGGGCGAGGAGGCGAGGAAGAACCTCCAGCTGGGCGAGGAGGCGAGGAAGAACCTCCAGCTGGGTGAGGAGGCGAGGAAGAATCTCCCCCTGCGGACGCGCCCGCGCCTGTTGGCGCCTCGCACGTTTCCGTCGCAGGCTGCACAGGAGCAGTGGGTGCAGACGGCGGAGTAGGCGCATGCGGTGGCGTCGACACGCGAGGCGGCGTTGGCTCCCGCGGCGGAGTTGCCTCGCGCGGAGGCGTAGCCGCTCGAGGGGGAGTAGGAGCGCGAGGTGTTGTGGAAGCCCTCTCCTCCGTGGTTTCCACCACCATTGGCGCGGGGGACGGTGTAGGTGCCTCTGGACGTGGCGTTTCCTCCTCCGCCTGAGGCTCTGCCGCCCCACCTGAGGCGCAGCTGCCCCCACTTGAGGCGCCCCCTCAGCGGGGCCTGTGGAGGTCATCTCCACAGGCCTAGTGGCTTCGTCAGCCACAGCCTCAGCCGTGGCTCTCTTCACGTCAGCTGCCTTTCGAAGCCTCTGGCGCTTCGCAGGCACAAGATCACTTACAAATAACCCAAGGGGAGATCTTTAGTAAAGGGCAAAATGAAAAGAGAACAGGAAGCAAGCGACCAAGTGTCATGAACACTCACCCTGAAGGGGGGGCGCCGGCATCGACCGACGCCAAGCCTGGCGAGCGCCGTGAGGGGAATGTCTTGGCACCGGACCCCTCCGGGGGCGTCACCACCTTCCTTTTCGAGGGGACGTCAGATGGCCTCACCCCCATGGGGTCCACGGCAGCCTTGGTGTGGGGCTCGCGCCTTCCTGGGGAGTCCTCCGCGTCAGAGGCCTCCCCTTCTTCAGCCTCCTACTCCACGGGGCGCGAGGGAGCCACCACGAAGGCATCGTCATCACCTGACGAGATGTCGCATACCTCGTCGATAAATGGCCCTGCCCTCGAAGAAGACACCTCCCTCGTCGTGGCCTCCTCCTCGCCTAGGCCAGCTCCTGAGGCCGAGGGAGAATCTGCCCCTTCCGCTGCCTGCATGGCAGGCGTTGGCACCTCCAAGTCTGCTTGGCCTGTCGGGGTGAACGGAGGCATCCCCTCCAGGATGGCCATGCGCTCCGTCAAGTTGTACTGATGGAGAGGCCGGAGCGGCACAGGGAGCAAATCCACGGCAGGCACCGTCGGGTTGACAAAGAGTGCGGACAGGACATTGTCGACGGTGTCCTGATCGTTGTCCTCCTTGTGGAGCCGCATCTTGTCGTTCGGACTCGAGTACATCCACATGGGCACCGAATGGGCCTGGAGGGGCGCGATGCGGCGCGTCACAAAGTCCACCACGATGATCTGCCCCGTGAGGCCCTCCTCGCGAAGGAAACTCAGGCGTCCCATCAGGCTCGCGTTCCTGGCGCCGTCGAAGGTCGCTTTGCCCCAATGGGAGCTCTTCAGTGGTGGCTCGTCCGGGACCTCGAGGAAGGCGCAGGGGTGCTTCACCCCGACGAAGAACCACTTCTGGTGGAAGTCGTCCACCTTATTTGTCACGGAAGTGATGGCCTTGTTCTCGCTCCAGGTCATGGGATGTACACGCTCCCCATACCGTCGACGATGCGGAATGAGACGCACCCTGAGCGCTCATTCTTCGCCGTGCTATGGAGCGCGTAGAAGCACCGGAACAACCCCACTGTGGGCTCCAAGCCCAGGTACGCCTCGCAGAGGTAGGCGAAGACGGCGAGGATGAGGATGGAATTTGGGTGCAGATGCAGCAACTGCACCTGATAGAACGCCAACACCGCCTCAAGGAACGGCGAGAAGGGCGGCACCAGTCCGGCGGCAAGGCAGTGCTGGAAGATCGGGAAGTACCCTCGCGGGCGCTTCCCATGCGCCGCGGGATTCAGGGCGGTGGCGCCATGCTCGTTCTTCCGGCCCGCAACCAAGTACCGGACCTTGGCGAGCGCCTTCTCATTGACGCGCACGCCCAGCAGTGTCGCGCCCTGTACGACCTCAGAGGCCTCCGCCTGGGAGGACGACCCTGCAGCAGCCTTGCCCTTGCTCTTGAGGGGACTCATCGCCGGGGGCTCGGAGTGCTGAGGGAGACGGAAGGAGAAGAATCGTATGAGAGAGCGGAGGCGGAGAGCTCTAGGAGGCGGAAACTTCTGCGAGAAAGATTGGAAACGGTAACGGCTCCCTGCTGTGATGCTCGGGCTTTATATCCCTTCAAGAAGCAGTTACTGGGGCATGGTGGGACCCCCCCCCCACGACTCGCGCCCCGGATCGTGCGAGACCGTTACTCGCCTGAGTGCCGCGTGGCTCGGGCCGGGCGGGCACTAAGGGCCCACGACGCTTTGCCTGAGCCCATGGGCTCAATCATGCCCATCGTGGGCCCGGGGGCTACTATCGGCCCAGTGGGAACTGGGGTATGGAGAGCCCACTCCCCCAGGCCTCACACCAGGGCTAATCAGACGAAACGACTAAGGAACAGGCCTCGCCGCCTGGCGGGACCCTCGAGAGGCAATTCCCCTCGAAGGCCTGAAGAGGAAACGGGGGCCTCAGGGGGTCCCTCGCTTCAACAGACCCTCCCGAGGCGCCAGCGCGCCTGGAGGGAAGTCAACGGGAATCCCCCCTCAGGCCTCCCCAGGCCTGAGGGGAAACGTCGCAGCCAAGGAAGCACGGCGAGACACACATGGCCTCTGCCACGCCCACGTGGTGACGCAAGCACCCCCGTTGCCATTTTGGTGATAAAGGAGTCAATAAAGTTGTGCCGCCTGCGGTAGGACTGCCAAGATCTTCCACTCTGGTGATAAAGAAGGTGGACGGCGCAACCCTCCAACGAGTACGTCATCATGGGCTCCACCTCAGAGACTGCCCTCCCTGCAGACAGTACAGCGCGGTTAGCCGCCTGTCGGCCACCGCACCCACCTTTATCGGTGAAGGACCGCGTCCATGGACGAATGGGCCGCAGTGGACTCCTGCACCTTCACGCCACTGCCGGGTGGGAACCAGCTTGAAGGCCAAGCAGAAGGAGAGCGCTAGAGGCGCCTATAAAAGGACCAAGACATCCATTGTAGAGGCGGTCGGCCAATTGCTTGTAACCACGCTTGTAAACCCTAGCAATACCAAGTAGGATAGCCTCTGGCTGGAGGAGGAAGAAGACCATCGCTTCCCTCCCCAGGCAAGAACTGCCTCAAGGGGGTCCTCGGCAAGCTCTGATGTACTGTAACCACCGTAATCCAATACAGACAAGCAGGAGTAGCGGTCTTACCTCCTCACGAGGGCCGTGAACCTAGGTACGGGCCGGTGTCTATCTCTGTCGTGGGTGCTTCGTCTTCAGGTACGGCGAGCATCGTCGCCGTGTCCCTCGAGGGTCTTGACCTCCGCGTTCAATCCCCTTCACGAACTACAATTCAGGAAGTGACTACCCCCGATTCTAGGGAGTCATAACCCGACAAGGAGGAAGGGGGCTTGGGCCCCTAGTCCAATTCGTACTAGGAGAGCCGGCCGAACCCCCCTCCACTCCTTTTTCCTTTAGTCCTACATGGGGGAGGCAAGGTGTTTGCACACCCCCTCCCCCCTTTATATAACAAGGCATATTAATTGGATTAATTACAGAAAAATACAATTAATTGTATAGCAGGCCGGCTGAGTTGTTTCTCCGCTCGTTTTGCCTCCTCTCTCCACCAAAGCTATACCGCCGGGCGCCGTTGCCCTGCGGGATTCCAGAAAAGTTCTACCCCTACGATCTCAGCTGGATCTGAGTGACCGGGGGTTGTTGTTAAGCTCCTAGGTTTGCGAGTGCTCAGAGGCGCCACATTTGAGGACTCTGGACGACGTCGTCTCGCCCACCCAGCAGCCCTGCCGCCGGCGCCATCCCCCCCCCCAGCCGCCGGTGCCACGCCACCTTCCGCCCGACGCCCGTCGATATCTCGGCGTCATCGTCTACATCGTCGCGGCAAGTTCTCCGCGACCTCGAGGTCGGCTACGTACGACTTGATCGTCAACGCTTGTGCGGGAGCATAATCCCCGCTATCGGTCTACATGGAGGTAATGTGACCCGTTTCGCCACCGTTATCACATGTTCTAGATAGATAGATCATGGCTAGTTAGGGCGTTCTTACGCTAGAAAAATTATTGTTTTCTGTACCGGAACCCTTCAGTGGTATCAGAGCCGATCTATGTGTAGTATTGCTGGTACGGTTAGAACTCATGTTGAATGAGGATGTCTTTCTTATATTTTCTACCCTCTAGCGTGCACTTGCAATGCCTTCGGTATTGAGTTGATGAAGCGGCCCGGACCGACTTTACTCGTACGCTTACGCAAGACTGGTTCTAGTACTGACATACGGCTTGCACCGTATCTGTGGCTGGCGGGTGTCTGTTTCTCTCTTTTTAGTCGGTAAAGCATTTTCAATGGAGGGCCCGAAAGGGATGCTTAAACATGCAATTATACGGTCGACGTTGTGGTACAAAGTTCGTAGGTAGGGAAACGGTTCTCTTACGAATAAGCCTATATGCCACGTAAAACTTGCAAAACTAAATAAAGGTAGAGGCGTCTAACTTTGTTTTGCAGAGGCGTAATTTTATGTGACATGGTTACGGTAAGTTTGATATAACTCGTACTGTCGGAGGCAATGGAGGGCACCGTAGAATCGGAGGCAATGGAGGGCACCGTAGACTCGGAGCCATGTCGGGGCACCCATAGCCAGGCACATGGCGCCATGGAGGTCCAGGCGCATCGACCATGTCACATCGCACTTCATTACTTTATGTTGATATTGTGTTGTTGTGTGTGCATCCTGTTGATTGATTATATGTTAGATATACAACGATAGCATCTTAAATAGGATGATCCCTAACAAATACCAAAAGTGTGTTCTCCCTCATTGCGCACCACCAAGAAAGTTCTACGTTATGAGGCAAGCCGTGACGATCGGGTGTCAGACATATCGTGGTTCGCATACAGTGGGTGTAAGCCATGTTGCACGCGTAGGGTCTTCGAGGTTTGATTGGCAAGCCTAGCATATGCAGATATGGCCTTGGAACACGGGAAGATCGAAAGATCGAGCATGAGTCACAGAGTTGGTGTGATCGACATTTTATGTCCACCTTTGAAGTTGTGCCACCGGCCGTGATGATTGGGGGTGGTATAGTGGATGGGGGTCGTCATATGATTATAAACGAAAAACTCACATATATTATAAACTTTACCTTACCACTTTGGCGATCATATCTGTAGACTACGGAACTATACTTCGGTTACTTCCTCAAGAGCCCGGATTCTACCTTAGAAACCGACGGGTCCAACTTCATCAACTGGTACATTGGTTTTAGAAACATTCTCCAACACAACAACATCCTATATGTCCTCGATGAAGCATTAGGAGAAAGACCAGATAATTCTGCTAGCGAGGAGGAGGAAGATGAATTCCGAAGGCGTCGAGACATATTCATAGAAGTGGAGATCACCATGACTGTATGCCTAGCACCTGAGTTGAAAGAGTTGTTTCGTCACAAGGAGCCATATTTCATGATTGATGCGATAAAGACGCACTTCAAAGATGAATTGAGACGTGAGAAATTCAGGCAACTTAGAAAGTTTCAGACCATTCATATGGAGGAGCATACATGTCTGAACTCATTTGAAGAGATTGTATGACATCTACTTCAACCTGACAAATGTCTTCGATTACTGGATGGCGGATTCTTGTGCCATTCAGACTGACCTGATATCTCTGCCTCCAAGCTATGAGACGCATGTGCGCGAGTACATTTTGAAGGCCGACAATATGAACTTCTATAAGTTCGTGTCCGAGTTCAAATCTCTGGAAGTTGATTCCATCAAAGGGGAAATCTTCGACGCTACAGTTATATATTTGATATATACAGAATTATGAATGTTTTCGCCTCTTGATATATGATAAAGTATTTGATACTTGTTATGTTTGTGAAATAGGTCATGATTATCACTTATATGCGGCGAAATATGATGTGACCTGGCGCTGAAGATGGTGATCAAGGAAGTTGATGGCCATTGGTGTTCACATCCTCAAGTTATCATTAATAGTTTTTTATAAGACCTTTTTGTAATAGAGAGAAAGTGTGTTTAGTGTCTTGATTGTTACAAGACAAAGTTATTCATATATGTAATAAGACAAGTTCAGTTGTTTATGTTATGGAACAAGCCAGTTGTTTTATATTATGAATAAAGTTTTCACATCTCAACTACATCACTTGTATGATAACATTCATAATAGCAAGAAGGATAAAATTATGTGTCCAAAGAATAAAAGTTTTTGTTAGTAGAACAAACACCATCGAATTTGATCATAAAGGCAATGTAAGAAGTAACAGATACATTTGATCTATTTTTGTATTGCATGTGCCGAATTGATTGAGTTTAAAATTAGTATTGAAGTGTCAATGCGAAAGGAAATTAATTAAGAGTCCTTTCGAATGATCATTAAATTAATTATATGGTGAATTTTACTTGATCCGAATTCTTCTACGATTATTGGTAAATAAGTGTATTTGCATAATAAATCATGAGTCTGAAATTAATTTGATAAAAGATCAAATGGGGTTTTTCAGAAGAAAAATTAGTGAATAGTGTATTCGCAAGATTCGATCAAAGGACAATATTTTTGAATTATAGTTTCAACACAAAAGACTTGTGAAAATTCGTTTCACAAAATTATAATATCAGATATAGTGATATGTGAAATATTTTAATCATACTCTATTTTTGATAAAGTACAGTCTTTCAGAATCTGTCATAGAATCTCTTAATATGTTCGAAACATTATAGTCGATGTCCACTTTAGAAAATAGATGTTTTTGAACGGTAATTCGTGTGATCGACAATAGTGTCGTTTTATAGAGGATTATACGATAATTCAGAATATACACGAATAGTTCTTTATAGATTACTCACATTAGATTAGAGTGTATTCCAAAACCCAATAGAAACAAAACTTGTGTTGTTGTCTATGTAATTCCGAGGAAAATATGATTTTTCGAATTATGGTTAATGGAATAAAATTAGAAGCTTGAAACCAGGTGTCAGACCTATATTCATAAAAGTAGAATATTGGAAAGTGTTCCAAAAGGTGTATGTCTATAAATGAAAATTTGATGATTAAGAGTGAAAGAGACGAGAAAATTGGTTTCTGCTTGCAATCCTCTTCGTAAAGATCATAATATTTTCATGAAAGAAGCTTCTAAATAAAGTGTTGTTATATTTAATATTGTTGTCAAGTCACAGCTTAATATTAAGTTTTTAGATCTTGTTGACAGATCAAGGTGCACCTTATGAATACAAAGAAAGTTGAGAAAATATCAGAATACGAACAAAGGCTTTTGAGCCTGAAAATCCAAGCTACATTTAGAAGGATTAAAACAGTAAATGTTACTATAATTCCTTTTTGAAGAAATAAGATTTCTTGATCATCATATAAAGTGTTATGTGAGAAATGTAACTATAAGAAACACGTGAAAGCATATTTTGTCAAGAAATGTTTCTTGGACAAGATCAAATTGGTTGACTACATAAATGTAGATATGCTTGAGGCTGTGGGATTTTTATTAATAGAATATTGCAGTTTGTGTTGAGTTCGAATTAATAGGAAATCAATGATTTTGGTTTGACCAAAATGTCAAAATAAATTATGAATTTAAGTGGGAGTCAAAGTCATTTACTCAGGTAAAATATGTAAAGGACATATTTTTGAATGGGAGCTTGGACCCTCATATATGTAGAGACATATTTTGAGTGGGAGCTCATGTTCTCAAATGTGTGGAGACATAATTTGAGTGGGAGCCGAATTCATCTTGTGTAAATTACACATTGTGAATTGTACCAGTAGAATTAATTAGAAAGATGAAGTTTTGAATCTATTTGAAAGTTAGTGTCTATTTGGAATAGAACGGGAATTTTAAATAGTTAGTCGACTTGTTTTGTTATATATCTGAGGAGTCAGAATAGATTAAAACCAAAGGATGGTCCTTGGAAATCCAATTAATCATTAATAGTAATAATACACGGTAATAGTGGTTGTATGACATGGATGTCTATTATGTGATATTAGACATTATACAGGAACCATATTATCTGCTCGATGAAATATGACCGATGTTCTTAGAAGAAGAACAGTTGTGAAAGTAAATTTGGAATTTACTGGAAGTAGAAATATATTAGTTTTTAGGTTGACATAAGTGTGTCAAGTCTTCTGCATAGGTGTGAAAGTATATATAGATATCGCGAGATTGTAAATGTTACAAGGAGTTCTCTATGACTGAGTGTGTTTTCAAGGCAATTATCTGGTTAACAGAATCAGAGTAAACGCTGGGAAACAGAAGTCTCACTTAGTTACGGTATTTGTATATATGTTATTAGATAACATGATGATATCAAACAGGTTGATATCAATGAATCGCAAAAGAACGCACAATTATGTGTTGTACAGATTGTCAGAGTAACATTCTTCCACAAGCAAGCATTATCATATAACGCTCATTTTATAAGGGGTTTTTGATTAAGTAAAATGCAGCTCATTTATTTGTACTCTAGTGCAAGTGGGAGACTGAAGGAGATATGCCCTAGAGGCAAATAAATAAGTAGTATTTATCGCATTATAACATAAGTTTATAATAGGTTTTTGTATTATGCAATAACTGTATTAATCGAAATTATTAATACACGTGTAATACATAGACAACCAGAGTCCCTAGTGAGCCTCTATATAAACTAGCCTATTGGGCAATAGTTGATCGAGATTCCCGATCAAGGACAATGACGTCGGTTGACAATGGGGTCATCTTATTAGTAGAATAAGGCGATGGACATACGCAAAGTATTGCAATAAGATCGTATTACGATGTTTGTCATTTGCAATAGATAAGAATTATGATAGCTTATTCCTTAGACCGTGAGACCGTACTTATTGCTACTTCGTAGGGGTTATTTGAGAGCATCAAACGTTGTGTCTTATATAGCATGACAATAACGGTGTCCATCTTGGGTGTCCCGAAAGAGTATGTTGAGACGTAAGAATCAAGGGATTTGTTCATTCTTGTATCATATGCGGCCATCAGATGTCTGCTATCATATCTCGGACAAGGTAGTATCGTAGAAACAAAGGGAATGAATATCAAGTTTATGGTTCAACGACGATATTCGTAGAATGCACAGGGACCGTCATATGCGGCCAAGTATCACTGGCGGTCATTGGCGAGCGAAGGTTCTCGACCATGTCTGGAGTGTTCTCGAACCGTAAGTAACAAACTTAAGGTCTTAACGACACATGGAGAAGGTTTTGGAATATTATAGGATTTTATTGGAGAGAGAGAAATGATCTGAAAAGAGTTCCGGTGGTCCGGACGGAGTTCCGGCAAGGTCTAGAATGGTTCCAGGAATGTGTGAAAGATGTTCGGGTGGTCCGGAAAATGTTTCGGGGTCAAGGGATATTAATTTAATTATTAATTAAATAAAGGATAAAGGGGCAGCTCACCTAAATGGGCCCTAGGAGGGCCCAAGAGGGAGCCGCACCAACCAAGGAGGAAGGGGGCTTGGGCCCCTAATCCAATTCGGACTAGGAGAGCCGGCCGAACCCCCCTCCCCTCCTTTTTCCTTTAGTCCCACATGGGGGAGGCAAGGTGTTTGCACACCCCCTCCCCCCTTTATATAGCAAGGCATATTAATTGGATTAATTACAGAAAAATACAATTAATTGTATAGCAGGCCGGTTGAGCTGTTTCTCCGCCCGTTTTGCCTCCTCTATCCACCAAAGCTATACCGCTGGGCGCCGTTGCCCTGCGGGATTCCAGAAAAGTTCTACCCCTGCAGTATCAGCTGGATCTGAGTGACCGGGGGTTGTTGTTAAACTCCGTATGTTTGCGAGTGCTCGGAGGCGCCATATTTGAGGAGCCTGGGCGACGTCGTCTCGCCCACCCATCAGCCCTGCCGCTGCCCCTGCCGCCGGCACCATCCCCCCCAGCCACCGGCGCCACCCCCCCCTTAGCCGCCACGCCACCTTCCACCCGACGCCTGTCGACGCAGGACATCGTCGACATCTCGGCGTCATCGTCTACATCGTCGCGGCAAGTTCTCCGCGACCTCGAGGTCGGCTACGTACGACTTCATCGTCAACGCTTGTGCGGGAGCATAATTTTAGCATCCCAAAATTTTCAAAAATTTAAAACTTTGCATTCATGCATCATTCATCATATTGACATCACATTTCAATCACATAAGAACTAAATAAAAATTCAATTATAAATTTAAATAAATTATAATTTCATAAAGTTGTTCAATTGTACTCCATATAAAATTCCTTTATATAAAATTATTTGATACACAAGAATGATACTAAAAGATTGTAAATTTGATAAGCATTCCAAAACATATTGTTATGAATTTTTCTGAAATGATTTGATTAAGTTTAAAAATTATATTTGAAATGATTTTTGAAAAACAGAAAAGGATTTAGAATTAAAAGAATTTTTTTCGGAGCCAAAATGGGCCTTGGCCGTGGCAATTCGCCGCGCGCGCGTAGCGCAACGGCCCGCCAGCAGCCTAGATCCCTCTCTCTCTCTCGCTGCCACTGACAGGTGGGACCCACCTGTCATCTCCCCCGCGGATCGGTTCTTCCCCAAATCACGCCCTCGCCTCCGACCGAAAACGGCCAATTTGATTTCGTTTCAATACGGCGATTTACTAATCCATTTACCCCGCCTCCTCTCCCTACTAATAGCCCCCTCCGCTCTCGTCCGATTGCCCCAAACCACTCCTCCCGAGAGCCCCTAGGCTGCCCGCTCGAGCTCTCGCGATTCCGCTATCGCCGACGGTAAGAACTTAGCCAGGTGCGCAACTCCGGCCACCTCGGACCCTATAGCGTACCTCCACTTTAAATAAGGCAGATACATGTGTATAGTGCAAATCCCTGGATCGATTCGTTTGCACACACAGTTTACGATGTAATATCACAACAAAGTATCAATTTTATTACATCGATGATCCAGACTTACAAAATATTTAATACAAATTGCATAGCATAAAGCTAGCTTTTAATTAGTACACAGCGGAAATACAATAGCAGTGGGTCTCCAATCACTTCATGTTGCCACAGGAGAAAACATGTTGGTTGTAGACTCGAAACCTTTAAACGAAACCTCACTCGTCATTTAATCAATCTGCAATAAGAAAAATATTGCAACAACGTGGGTCAGATTCCATTAAAAATGGAGTCTGGCAAGTGACACTATGGTGGACACTTAATGGAATAACTCTAAAGCCTATGTGCATATTTGGCTGGTGGAGTTCAAGGCTATTTTGCATAAAGCCATTTTTTCCTATCTTTTTGTAAAACACTTTCTTCAAATCAAGACAAGTATGGCATGAAAACCATAAATCTCATCTTCCCTTGTTCACCCATCAAGTTTTATTTCTGAAGTTGGAATGATGGAATCCTCCGTTGACGTCCGTGATCAGCTACTCAAATTGTCCGTACCGGGGACACGGCTAAGTACTTAGTTTTACACTCTGCAGAGGTTGTGCACGTTCACCATTGTACCCATTCAACCCAAACTATCCTTTACACACCATTTGTGAATAGGAAAGGAGAAGAATGAGACGAGATCTTTCAGAAGCATTTTCCCTCCCACTCTGGCTTGACCCGTTTCACCTAACATCCCCCTACATCTGCTTGTCAAGGCGGAGAGAGTCCACGCAACATAATTGATCAAGCCAGAGCCCATATGGCAATGGTTGCACTGGAAGCAATCGTCACTCGGAGTTCTTCAGATTCCTCGGTTCCTGGGTGGCCATTCACAAGTGTACATACTCTAGGGAACCATAGACATGGACCTGAGTAGCCACTCAACATAAACCATACAACCACTTACCACCCAGGTGTTTCATTCTTAACTTAGTAGAATTTAGATTTTCACAAAACAACATTTGCATAGCATCAATAATTCTACTAAGTATTGCATAGGAACCTAGACACAGAATAAGGAATTCTACACAGGTTTAGCATAGCAATACTATCCTACACATGCATATAAAAATACACTAAGTAATGCATATAGAAATAATAGGAAGTTTATGAGGTGTGCCACTTGCCTTTGAATGTTGTCGTTGTTCACAACTCTTTTCAACGATACTCGGGACTCTCCGTTCAATCTAACAGTATAGACAAGCAACAATACAACAATCAACAGCAAGCACAACTCCACAATGCACACAAACACATACTAGATGAATAAATAAGTTTTATAAAACTTTCTAAGGAAAATATGTTTATGCATGATGTGCAAAATATTCCTAAGGGCTCGAAATGTTTTTTTCATGCCATGGAAATCTTCTAAGTTTATGCAAGGCAAATGTGTTGGTCCAAAAGGACTAAGGACTAAAGTCATAAGTTGAATAAAATATTTTGTTTTATATCATCTTGAATAAGCCCTCTAATGGTGTAACATCCCAACATTTTGGAATGTTCAAAAATCACTAAAATTTAAAACTTTTCTTTTTAAATTAAATGCATAAGGAAACCAACTATAAAAGACTTCAAAGTTTAATATTTCAAATGTCACAGTTTAAAACATTATATTATTCTCTGTATTTCAAAAACCTTAAAATAAAATTTGACAAATATTTTACAAACTACAATTCATCTTAAAAAAATTAGTTTCTTTATAAGTATTTGAATTAAACCACTTAATTACAAGATTTTTCAAAAGGTTATATATTTACTAAATGGTTTTCATTCCTTTAACTAAGTTCAAATATAGTTTGGAAATTAAAGCCTATAGTGTATAACTTTAAAACTTCATAGATTGTAAATTAATGAATTAGCCAAATAAACAATTCACCCCTTAGGGACCTTATCTTTGGATACCAAGATTTTTGACATCTTAGCCTCGTCGTTTTCAATTCTCAAATCAAATCAATATCCCTATTGGTAACCATTTGGGACACTACCCCCAAAACAAACCCTAGTTTGAGGATAGAACTACGGTATGGATTTTAAAAACCCAGTATCAGCAGGCCTAGTTACTCTCTTCCCCGAACTTATGCGGAGTACTAATTTCTCGAGTTCGATGGCAAGCATCGATACCTGTCTCCTAATGAATTGATCTTCTCTTGGGCTCTGATTCACACAATCCCTTGCGATGTGGGTCACCCTTTTCCTCTATACATCTGTTCAGCAAAGGGGGCTTGCTATTCTCTGCAATTGAAGGTTGGGCCTACATATCTCTTATTTGTGTGGATCAACCATCCCTATTCCCACATCCCCGGATATGATTAATGCATGGAAGCTAAGGAATTGGGTCATTCTTCAGCTCAGCTAGGAGGAAGCGGGTGGTATTGGTCTGGAATTCAAATCAGCAAATAAGTACTTTGAATCTAGAATTGACATCATAGTAGGAGTGGGGAATAATGGCTAAAGATTGAAGGTTCTAAGCCATGTATCAGAGCCGGTTATTTGAGTATCGATGCTGTTGGAGTCTAGCTTCCGACCAATCCACTTCACTTCGGATGGGATCCCTGGGGAAGAGGATCAAGTTGGCCCTTGCGAATAACTTGATGCACTATCTCCTAATAGAACGGATGAGGTGGGATGAGTAGGAGATCCCAAATACTAAAAATTCCATCGGGTTCTTTTTCGATAGAAGATCGTTGAGTTCAAACAAACTGCTAGTAGGCACCTTGAAAGCTGCTCAGCTAATTCCCGATGCTCTTAACTTTATGGTGCTGAGAGTATGAATTCTTTAGGTTGTAAGGATTCTGATAGGTCGAACAATGTGCTGCTCTCTAAGTGAACGGCCAGGGGTTGTTATTGGAATCCACGCTTCATCTATCGTAAAATTCTATATGCCACAAATAGAAGTCATTGAATCCAGAGGAAATCGCAATCCAATTACCGTGAGAGCGAATTAACAGAGTCAGTTCAACTAAATGGTAAAAATAAGAATAAAGGAAGGTAACGAAATACTTCATTAACAAGGCCCATTGCTTAAAGGAATTTCATCTGTTTTACAAAGCATGAAATGATTAATATACTCTAAATAAGATTAAAATTAAAACAAAAATCTTTTCTAAAGTTAATATGAAGTTTTCAAATACATTACCATATTATAAAATATAATGTTGCACAAATTAATTTCAATTAAAAATGAATACATTATATCTTTTCTTTTCCACTTTCATATAATTGTGTTATATCATTAACAATTATACCAAAGCCAAAAATGAATTTAGAAATTGAAAATGAGTTTAAATAACTTAAATCCAAACATATTGAAATGTGGATATTTTTTCAAATTTATTTTAGCCAAAGGAAAATTTAAAAGAGATAGAAATTCAAATTTGACTTTAAGTGTCAAATTTGTAATTAAGCAATTTTTCAAAATATTAAATTTCAAAAATATTCAAAACATACCCACAACTGGTTTAACAGCAAGATATTATTTTTACAAATTTTTAGAAATTAATTTGACATCATTTGGACATTTAAATCAAAAGATATGAATTAAAGAAATAAAATCAGAAAAGAAAATAATGGCTGACGTCATGCTGACGTCAGCAGATCTTCTTCTTCCTCTAACCGAACGAAGAGCAGAAAAAGGAGATCGAATCGGAGTCCAAATCTTCTCCGATTCGTGCGGGATTTGATCTCTGGAGCCCTCTATATAATCCCCGGACACCTCCGCATCTTTTGCCCCAAAAACCCTAGCCCAAGGACGCCGCCAGGCCGCCGCACGAGCTCGTCGGAGTTCGCCTCCTCCGCCGCCGTCCTCTGCAGATTCCGGCGAGTACGAGACCTCCCGAGCCCTCCCACTGCTCTCTTTCTCCTTATTTTCCCCCTGCGCATCTTTTTCTAACTGGGTCGTGTTGCTCTCGTGCGCCAGAACGCCGTCCCTGTCGTCGACAGGGGCTGGCCGCCGCCACCGCAACTCCGGCGAGGAGTGAATCGAGCACCGGAGCTCCCCCGCCACCAACCGACCTCCCCATCGTCTTCGCCGTGCTGCGCCGTGCCCGGAGCTGGCCTCTACGCATCCGGGGAGGCACGGCGACGACCGGAACATCCACACCGGAGCCCGCGCCGCCGTCAGCTCCTAACTCCGGTGAGAAGCGCCGCCAGCTTCTGGACGAGCACGGTGAGCCATCCGATCTTCATCGTACGGTTGTAAATAGATCCTTTAAAACGAAGCGGTACGATCTGATCTGGACCGTCAGATCCAGATCTGACGGCCCAGATCTATAACTTATCCACGTCAGCTAGCCACATCAGCACCACGTCACTGCCCAGTCAGCTGCCACGTGGAAAACAATTTTATTAATTAAATTTAATCGGCAGTTTTGCAGAAACACCCCTGTCACTTAGATCTCTCACAACTTTTTAACCACAACTCCAAATTTAATAATTTTTATATATTTGGAAAGCTCTTGACATGTAGAATATTTTGGATCAGACAAAATTCAAATTTGACTTAGTATAAAATATTCAAATTTCAAATGGTGAATTTGAGTATATTTGTAATAACTTTAAATCTATAAATCCAAAAATTGCAAATAAATATGTTTTAGAAACTTTAGAATATGTGTAAATTAATGCCACTGCTATTAAATATTTGTGAGTAATTTTTGAATGATTTCATAGTAGTGTGTTTAATTTGAATAGTTTGACTAATTTTGAAATAACTTTTAATAGAAACATTATTTTTGATTAAATCCAATTGCAATAGATTTAATTAAATGCCCTCTGTCTATTAACACTAATTATAAAATTTTGTTATAAAAGTTTAATCATAGGAAACTTAATCTTATAATTATTCCTTTTATTATATATTTTTAAAACTAGAAATTAATTAAATTACATTTATAAATTCATACATATTTTATAAACTTCACAAAAATTAGTGTTATGTGCTTGTGATTTAAAATTGCATTTCATGCATAGCATATTCTATAGTTATATTTCCATAAGGAATACTCCTTCCCAATTTCCCTAAGATAGAATTATTTTCAAACTTAGTATTTTGGGAAAAGTGCTATACACTTAGACACTTAGTAGTTTTTCAAGATGGAGCTAGAAGACCATTGAAGGACTTAGCCAAAAACAAGACTTCAGAAGTATCTTCAATGAGGAAACACTTAGAAGAAAATCAAGAAGAAGTTCATGAAGGACTTAGAAGAAAACAGACTCTGGAAGCATCCCCAAGATGTCAAGCACTTAGAAGAAAAGTGAGAAGAAGTTCAAGAAGGCCAACCTTCCTTTTATTCTCTAAGTCTTTCTCTCTATCTTATCTTCTCCTCTGAGACTTCATGAAGACTAAGTAAATCCAGGACGAGCCTCGAGGATACAAGAATCATCAAGTCTGAAGATTCATCAAGACTACCAAGAGCTCAATCAAGACATCATCCAGAAGAAAGTTACAAGTATGGAGATGAAGCCTGGAGGACAACCACATCTTTCTTTCTATCTTTCCCTCTTTCCTAATCTTGTCTTTAGACTTAAACAAATTTTGATCATAATGTTATCATCTTGAAGTTGTTGGATCCTAGCAGCATAGTGGGATGAAGCGGCCTGGAAACAAACCTTACATGTCCACGTACATGAGACCTGTTCCACAATTTAAGTGGCTGGCCGGGTGTCTGTCTCTCTCACTATAGTGAATGTCCAATTTACAAAGAGTTGATAATAATTGTTGATCATCTTGAACAAATGACTTAGTATTTTTCTCTAAGTATTTTGCACATCATGGCTAAGCCATTAGAGTGCTTGTTTCAAGGAGATATAAAACAAAGTATGATTATCCAACTTAAGGCTTTAGTCCTTAGTCCTTTTTGGACCAACACATTTGACTTGCATAAACTTAAAAGATTTCCATGGCATGAAAAAGCAATTCTAGCCTTAGGAATATTTTGCACATCATGCATAAACATATTTTCCTTACAAAGTTTTATAAAACTTATTTATTCATCTAGTATGTGTTTGTTTGCATTGTGGATTTGTGCTTGCTGTTGATTGTTGTATTGTTGTTTGCTATTATTGTTTAGATTAAACGGAGAGCAAACGTTCGTTGTTGAAAAGAGTTGTGAACAACGACAACATTCAAAGGCAAGTGGCACACCTCATAAACTTCCTATTTTTATATGCATTACTTAGTGTATTTTTATATGCATGTGTTGCTATGCTAAACCTGTGTAGAATCCCTTATTCCTGTGTCTAGGTTCCTATGCAATACTTAGTAGAATTATTGATGCTATGCAAATGTTGTTTTGTGAAAGTCTAAATTCTACTAAGTTAAGAATGAAACACCTGGGTGGTAATTGGTCGGATGGTTTATGTTGAGTGGCTACTCAAGTCCATTTCTATGGTTCCTGGAGTATGTACACTTGTGAATGGCCACCCAGGAACAGAGGAATCTGAAGAACTCCAAGTGACGATTGCTTCCAGTGCAGCCATTGCCATATGGGCTCTGGCTTGATCAATTATGTTGCGTGGACTCTCTCCGGCTTGACAAGCAGATGTAGGGGGATGTTAGGTGGAACGGGTCAAGCCAGCATGGGGAGGGAAAATGCTTCTGAAAGATCTCGTCTCATTCTCTCCTTTCCTTATCACAAATGGTGTGTAAAGGATACCTTGGGTTGAATGGGTACAATGGTGAAAGTGCACAACCTCTGCAGAGTGTAAAACTAAGTACTTAGCCGTGTCCCCGGTTACGGGCAATTTTGAGCAGCTGATCAAGGACGTCAACGGAGGATTCCACCATTCCAATTTCTAAGTTAAAAGTTGATGGGTGAACAAGGGAAGATGAGATTTATGGTTTTCATGCCATACTCCTCGATTTCAAGAAAAGTGTTTTCCAAAAGGATAGGAAAAATTGGCTTTATGCAAAATAGCCTTGAACTCCACCAGCCAAATATTCATATAGGCTTTAGAGTTATTCCATAAGTGTCCACCATAGTGTCACTTGCCAGACTCCATTTTTAATGGAATCTGACCCACGTTGTTGCAATATTTTTCTTATTGCAGATTGATCAGATGACGAGTGAGGTTTCGTTTAAAGGTTTCGAGTCTACAACCAACATGTTTTCGCCTGTGGCAGCATGAATGTTATTAGAGACTCACTGCTATTGTATTCCGCTGTGTACCTTGTCAATGCTAGCTTTACGCTATGCAACTTGTAACAAATATTTTGTAATTCTGGATCATCGATGTAATATAATTGATGCTTTGTTGTGATATTACATCGTAAACTGTGTGTGCAAATGAATCGATCCAGGGATTTGCACTATACACAGGTATCTGCCTTATTTAAAGTGCAGGTACGTTACAGATGGTATCAGAGCACTGTGTTGCCTGTAGGTTCGAAACCCTAGGTTTGGATAGAAATAGGTTTGACCATAGGATTGAAAATCTATTTTTCTTCACATTTCTAAAAACAAATCTTTTCACCATGTCTTTCTCGTATTCTCATCTACTATCAACCTTCTAAAAACCTCTTATCTTTTTCTAGATGACCATGTTCTTATAGTCTAAGTCTGATTCTGCTGCTTCATATGGAAAAGCTACGATGCAACATAAAGTTCTACATGCATGAAAGACCACTGAAGAACCAGGATACGACCAACACCTCGAAGATATTCAAGAAAGTTGAACAAGAACTTGAAGCACCCACGAAGGAGGTAGATTTGACCACCACTTAAATAGAACGACGATATCGTGTTAGTATATTGATCATATCAACCTAGCTATATGACAATACTAGATTGTTTGTTTGTTTGTTTGAACCTTATTGCTTGATGTGTGTTAGATGATGTTTGTAAAGGATTTTCTTGAATTTTTGGTTGTGCATTAGGATGTTGAATTATCAACAAAACTTTTCTTTTATGGGTGGTAGCCACCTATATAATTTAAACACAGTCGCTTAAACCCAGAGATCTCAAACTATCTTCTTTCCATCCTCCCCATCAGAAAAACCATTCACTACAAGTTTTCAAGTTTCCATGTCAGAAATTTCATGTTCCAAAACATCCCGAGTAGTCAGAATCAATCAAACAATTGCCTTGTCTTTCTAGCAGTCTGTAACATCCCAACATTTTGGAATGTTCAAAAATCACTAAAATTTAAAACTTTTCTTTTTAAATTAAATGCATAAGGAAACCAACTATAAAAGACTTCAAAGTTTAATATTTCAAATGTCACAGTTTAAAACATTATATTATTCTCTGTATTTCAAAAACCTTAAAATAAAATTTGAAAAATATTTTACAAACTACAATTCATCTTAAATAAATTAGTTTCTTTATAAGTATTTGAATTAAACCACTTAATTACAAGATTTTTCAAAAGGTTATATATTTACTAAATGGTTTTCATTCCTTTAACTAAGTTCAAATTTAGTTTGGAAATTAAAGCCTATAGTGTATAACTTTAAAACTTCATAGATTGTAAATTAATAAATTAGCCAAATAAACAATTCAATTGCTTAAAGGAATTTCATCTGTTTTACAAAGCATGAAATGATTAATATACTCTAAATAAGATTAAAATTAAAACAAAAATCTTTTCTAAAGTTAATATGAAGTTTTCAAATACATTACCATATTATAAAATATAATGTTGCACAAATTAATTTCAATTAAAAATGAATACATTATATCTTTTCTTTTCCACTTTCATATAATTGTGTTATATCATTAACAATTATACCAAAGCCAAAAATGAATTTATAAATTGAAAATGAGTTTAAATAACTTAAATCCAAACATATTGAAATGTGGATATTTTTTCAAATTTATTTTAGCCAAAGGAAAATTTAAAAGAGATAGAAATTCAAATTTGACTTTAAGTGTCAAATTTGTAATTAAGCAATTTTTCAAAATATTAAATTTCAAAAATATTCAAAACATACCCACAACTGGTTTAACAGCAAGATATTATTTTTACAAATTTTTAGAAATTAATTTGACATCATTTGGACATTTAAATCAAAAGATATGAATTAAAGAAATAAAATCAGAAAAGAAAATACTGGCTGACGTCATGCTGACGTCAGCAGATCTTCTTCTTCCTCTAACCGAACGAAGAGCAGAAAAAGGAGATCGAATCGGAGTCCAAATCTTCTCCGATTCGTGCAGGATTTGATCTCTGGAGCCCTCTATATAATCCCCGGACACCTCCGCATCTTTTGCCCCAAAAACCCTAGCCCAAGGACGCCGCCAGGCCGCCGCACGAGCTCGTCGGAGTTCGCCTCCTCCGCCGCCGTCCTCTGCAGATTCCGGCGAGTACGAGACCTCCCGAGCCCTCCCACTGCTCTCTTTCTCCTTATTTTCCCCCTGCGCATCTTTTTCTAACTGGGTCGTGTTGCTCTCGTGCGCCAGAACGCCGTCCCTGTCGTCGACAGGGGCTGGCCGCCGCCACCGCAACTCCGGCGAGGAGTGAATCGAGCACCGGAGCTCCCCCGCCACCAACCGACCTCCCCATCGTCTTCGCCGTGCTGCGCCGTGCCCGGAGCTGGCCTCTACGCATCCGGGGAGGCACGGCGACGACCGGAACATCCACACCGGAGCCCGCGCCGCCGTCAGCTCCTAACTCCGGTGAGAAGCGCCGCCAGCTTCTGGACGAGCACGGTGAGCCATCCGATCTTCATCGTACGGTTGTAAATAGATCCTTTAAAACGAAGCGGTACGATCTGATCTGGACCGTCAGATCCAGATCTGACGGCCCAGATCTATAACTTATCCACGTCAGCTAGCCACATCAGCACCACGTCACTGCCCAGTCAGCTGCCACGTGGAAAACAATTTTATTAATTAAATTTAATCGGCAGTTTTGCAGAAACACCCCTGTCACTTAGATCTCTCACAACTTTTTAACCACAACTCCAAATTTAATAATTTTTATATATTTGGAAAGCTCTTGACATGTAGAATATTTTGGATCAGACAAAATTCAAATTTGACTTAGTATAAAATATTCAAATTTCAAATGGTGAATTTGAGTATATTTGTAATAACTTTAAATCTATAAATCCAAAAATTGCAAATAAATATGTTTTAGAAACTTTAGAATATGTGTAAATTAATGCCACTGCTATTAAATATTTGTGAGTAATTTTTGAATGATTTCATAGTAGTGTGTTTAATTTGAATAGTTTGACTAATTTTGAAATAACTTTTAATAGAAACATTATTTTTGATTAAATCCAATTGCAATAGATTTAATTAAATGCCCTCTGTCTATTAACACTAATTATAAAATTTTGTTATAAAAGTTTAATCATAGGAAACTTAATCTTATAATTATTCCTTTTATTATATATTTTTAAAACTAGAAATTAATTAAATTACATTTATAAATTCATACATATTTTATAAACTTCACAAAAATTAGTGTTATGTGCTTGTGATTTAAAATTGCATTTCATGCATAGCATATTCTATAGTTATATTTCCATAAGGAATACTCCTTCCCAATTTCCCTAAGATAGAATTATTTTCAAACTTAGTATTTTGGGAAAAGTGCTATACACTTAGACACTTAGTAGTTTTTCAAGATGGAGCTAGAAGACCATTGAAGGACTTAGCCAAAAACAAGACTTCAGAAGTATCTTCAATGAGGAAACACTTAGAAGAAAATCAAGAAGAAGTTCATGAAGGACTTAGAAGAAAACAGACTCTGGAAGCATCCCCAAGATGTCAAGCACTTAGAAGAAAAGTGAGAAGAAGTTCAAGAAGGCCAACCTTCCTTTTATTCTCTAAGTCTTTCTCTCTATCTTATCTTCTCCTCTGAGACTTCATGAAGACTAAGTAAATCCAGGACGAGCCTCGAGGATACAAGAATCATCAAGTCTGAAGATTCATCAAGACTACCAAGAGCTCAATCAAGACATCATCCAGAAGAAAGTTACAAGTATGGAGATGAAGCCTGGAGGACAACCACATCTTTCTTTCTATCTTTCCCTCTTTCCTAATCTTGTCTTTAGACTTAAACAAATTTTGATCATAATGTTATCATCTTGAAGTTGTTGGATCCTAGCAGCATAGTGGGATGAAGCGGCCTGGAAACAAACCTTACATGTCCACGTACATGAGACCTGTTCCACAATTTAAGTGGCTGGCCGGGTGTCTGTCTCTCTCACTATAGTGAATGTCCAATTTACAAAGAGTTGATAATAATTGTTGATCATCTTGAACAAATGACTTAGTATTTTTCTCTAAGTATTTTGCACATCATGGCTAAGCCATTAGAGTGCTTGTTTCAAGGAGATATAAAACAAAGTATGATTATCCAACTTAAGGCTTTAGTCCTTAGTCCTTTTTGGACCAACACATTTGACTTGCATAAACTTAAAAGATTTCCATGGCATGAAAAAGCAATTCTAGCCTTAGGAATATTTTGCACATCATGCATAAACATATTTTCCTTACAAAGTTTTATAAAACTTATTTATTCATCTAGTATGTGTTTGTTTGCATTGTGGATTTGTGCTTGCTGTTGATTGTTGTATTGTTGTTTGCTATTATTGTTTAGATTAAACGGAGAGCAAACGTTCGTTGTTGAAAAGAGTTGTGAACAACGACAACATTCAAAGGCAAGTGGCACACCTCATAAACTTCCTATTTTTATATGCATTACTTAGTGTATTTTTATATGCATGTGTTGCTATGCTAAACCTGTGTAGAATCCCTTATTCCTGTGTCTAGGTTCCTATGCAATACTTAGTAGAATTATTGATGCTATGCAAATGTTGTTTTGTGAAAGTCTAAATTCTACTAAGTTAAGAATGAAACACCTGGGTGGTAATTGGTCGGATGGTTTATGTTGAGTGGCTACTCAGGTCCATTTCTATGGTTCCTGGAGTATGTACACTTGTGAATGGCCACCCAGGAACAGAGGAATCTGAAGAACTCCAAGTGACGATTGCTTCCAGTGCAGCCATTGCCATATGGGCTCTGGCTTGATCAATTATGTTGCGTGGACTCTCTCCGGCTTGACAAGCAGATGTAGGGGGATGTTAGGTGGAACGGGTCAAGCCAGCATGGGGAGGGAAAATGCTTCTGAAAGATCTCGTCTCATTCTCTCCTTTCCTTATCACAAATGGTGTGTAAAGGATACCTTGGGTTGAATGGGTACAATGGTGAAAGTGCACAACCTCTGCAGAGTGTAAAACTAAGTACTTAGCCGTGTCCCCGGTTACGGGCAATTTTGAGCAGCTGATCAAGGACGTCAACGGAGGATTCCACCATTCCAATTTCTAAGTTAAAAGTTGATGGGTGAACAAGGGAAGATGAGATTTATGGTTTTCATGCCATACTCGTCGATTTCAAGAAAAGTGTTTTCCAAAAGGATAGGAAAAATTGGCTTTATGCAAAATAGCCTTGAACTCCACCAGCCAAATATTCATATAGGTTTTAGAGTTATTCCATAAGTGTCCACCATAGTGTCACTTGCCAGACTCCATTTTTAATGGAATCTGACCCACGTTGTTGCAATATTTTTCTTATTGCAGATTGATCAGATGACGAGTGAGGTTTCGTTTAAAGGTTTCGAGTCTACGACCAACATGTTTTCGCCTGTGGCAGCATGAAAGTTATTAGAGACTCACTGCTATTGTATTCCGCTGTGTACCTTGTCAATGCTAGCTTTACGCTATGCAACTTGTAACAAATATTTTGTAATTCTGGATCATCGATGTAATATAATTGATGCTTTGTTGTGATATTACATCGTAAACTGTGTGTGCAAATGAATCGATCCAGGGATTTGCACTATACACAGGTATCTGCCTTATTTAAAGTGCAGGTACGTTACAAATGGCTTAGTCTTGATGTGTAGGAATATTTAGAGAAAATACTAAGTCATTTCTTCAAGACGATCAACAATTATTATCAACTCTTTGTAAATTGGACATTCACTATAGTGAGAGAGACAGACACCCGTCCAGCCACTTAAATTGTGGAACAGGTCGCATGTACGTGGACATGTAAGGTTTGTCTCCAGGCCGCTTCATCTCGCTATGCCGCTAGGATCCAACAAACTTCAAGTGGGTAATAACATGATCAAAAATTGTTTTAAGTCTTAAGTGAAAGACAAGATTAGGAAAGAGGGAAAAGATAGAAATATGTAGTTGTCCTCCAGGCTTCATCTCCAGATTTGTAATATTCTCCTTGGTGAAGTCTTGATTGAATTCTTGGTAGACTTGAATAATCTTCAGACTTGATGATTCTTGTATCCTCGAGGCTGGTCTTGGATTTTGAGTTCTCAGAGAAGAAGAAAAGGCAGAGAGAAAGACTTAGAGAATAAAAAGGGGGTTGGCCTTCTTGAACTTCTGCTCACTTTTCTTCTAAGTGCTTGACATCTTGAGGATGCTTCCAGAGTCTATTTTCTTCTAAGTCCTTCATGGAGTCTCAGAGAAAAGAAAGAGAGAGAGAGCAAGATTTGGAAAATATTTGCTGGCTGGTCTTCATGAACTTCTTCTTGATTTTCTTCTAAGTGTTTCTACTCCTTGAAGATCCTTCTGAAGTCTTGTTTTGGCTAACTCCCTCATTGGCCTTCTAGCTCCATGATGAAAATCCTAAGTGTCTAGTGCATAGCACTTTACCAAAATACCAAGTTTGAAAATAATCCTAACTTAGGGAAAATGGGGAGGAGTTTTCCTTATGGGAAATATAACTACAAAATAAATATGCTATGCATGAAATGGAATTTTAAATCATAATACTATTTTTTGTGATATTTATAAAGTATGCATAAAGTTATAATTGCAGTTTAATTAGTTTATAATTTTTGGAAAATATAATAAAAGGAATAATTATCAGATTAAAGTTTTCTATGATTAACATTTCTATAACAAATTTTATAAATAGTGTTAATAGACAGGGGGCATTTAATTACATTTATAGCAATTTGATTTAATCAAAAATAATATTTCTATTAATAGTTATGTTGAAAATACTCAAACTATTCAAATTAAGTATATAACTATGATTTCATTCAAATATTACTCAAAAATATTTTATAGCAGTGGCATTAATTTACAAATACTCCAAAGCCTCTAAAACAATTTTATTTGCAATTTTTGAATTTACAGATTTAAAGTTATGACAAAAATACTCAAATTCACCATTTGAAATTTGAATATTTTAAACTAAGTCAAATTTGAATTTTGGCAGTTCTAAAATATTCTACATGTCAAGGGCTTTCCAATTATGTAAAAATTATTAAATTTGGAGTTGTGGTTAAAAAGTTATGAAGGTTTTAACTATAGGGGCTTTTCTGTCAAATTGCTATTTAATTTTATTCGGGAAAAAAACAGAAATCCAGAGACACGTGGCGCGATCGGATTGGATCTGACGTGGCGCTGACTGGGACTGCTGACTGGGCGCTGACGTGTTTAAGTGAATTGATCTAGGCCGTTGGATCTAGATCTAAGGGCTCAGATCTAACCGTACCTCTTCGTTTTAAAAGATCAAATCGTGTGTGTTGGTTGCAGATCGAACGGCTAGGAGAGGGTTGACCTGAGAGTGGGTGGCGCATCTCGCCGGAGGAGAGGAAGACGACGGCGACGGCGGCTCGACCTTGGATGCTCCGGTCGATGTGGTGTGACCCCGGCCTCGGGAATGCGACGAGCGGGCGCGGCGCGACTTGGAGAGGAAGATGGCGACGTCGTCTACCACTCACGGGCCCTAGAGCGAACGGAACGCACTGGCGGAGGCGCGGTACTCCGGCGAGCTTCGGTCGATTCCTCCTCGACATGCTGCTGTGAAAACGGAGCAAGGGAGAGATTGAGAAGGTGCGCGTCGACACGGGGAAGAGAATGGATGGGGTCTCGGGGCTGGGGGCGGCTTACCTCGCCGGGGGCAGAGGAAAAACGGCGTCGCTCCGACGAGCTTTTTGAGCGGCCTGGCGGCACGATTTTGACGGGGATGAGAGGGGAAAGACGGAGGGGAGCGAGGGGATTAAATAGGGACACTCGATGGTAACAAATCCCGCTGATTTCGCCCTCGATTTGATCCGGGATTTGGGAGAGGAGTTTCGGCCGAGATTTTCGCTGGAGGTTGAAGATGGAGTGATGTCAGCAGTGACGTCATCAATTTTCCTTTTTTGATTTTTTTCCAATTAATTCATAACTTTTGATTTAATTCTCCAAATGAGGTCAAACAAATTTTTTGAAATTTGTAAATTATTATCTTTCTGTTAAACCAATTGTGGGAGTGTTTTGAACACTTTTCAAAAATATAATGTCGAAATATTTATTAAATGTAAAATTGACACTTTATGTTTAATTTAAAACTAGGGTTTAATTCATTTTAATTTTGGCTAAATAAATTATATGAAATACCCATATTCAATTATGTTTGAATTTAAGTTATTTAAACTTGTTTTGCCGAAATCATTCATCTTTATTTTGGCATGATATTAAAGAACAAAATATAAATAATTTTTAGGAAATGTGAAATATAAGGTATTCATTTTTAATTGAAAATAATTTGTGCACCATTATATTTTATATTATGATAATTCATTTGAAAACTTCATAACAACTTTGGAAAAGATTTTTGTTTTAATTCTATTCTTATTTAGAAGATATTAATCATTTCATGCTTTGAAAATAAATGAAATTCATTTAAGCAAATGAAATGTTTATTTGGCTAATTCATTAATTTAAAATCTATGAAATTTATAGTTCTAAGTTACAGAATTGAAATTTTAACACCATGTTTTGAACTTAGTTGAGAGAATGAAAACCATTTGGCAACTAACACCATTTTTAAATAATTTGTGAATTTATGAATAGATATGGCTAAGTGGTTGAAATCAATTTCTTATAAGTAAACCATTTACTTAAAATAAAATGGATTGTAGTTTGTAAAATATTTGTCAAATTACATTTTAAGGTTTTTGAAATACAGTGGATAACAAAATGTTTAAACTTTGACAATTGAAATATTAAACTCTTTCAATAAGTTTGAAGTCTTTCATAGTTGGTTTCCTTATGCATTTAATATTTTATTTTATTTTAAAAAAGTTTTAAATTTTAGTGATTTTTGAACATTATAAAATGTTGGGATGTTACAGACTACCACCCTTAAAAGGAATCTCGTCCCCGAGATTCGGAGAGGCTAGAAAGACAAAGCAAATGCTTGAATGATTCTGATAACTCAGGATGTTTTGAGAAATGAAATTTCTGACATGGAAACTTGAAAACTTGGCAGCGAATGATTTTTCTGATTAGGAGGATAGAAAGAAAGATGGTTTGAGATCTCTGGGTTTAAGCGACCGGGTTTGAATTATCTTGGTGGCTACCACCCTTTAAAAGAAATTTGTGGTCAGTCTAGAAACTTTGTGTAATCTTGTTGATTTCTCTGATGTAGAGCGTACAAGTATTCAAAATACAACGGCACGTGGTGGATACAGAAAGTTTTTAGCACTCACGTTTTCCACTCGGTCCTTGAAGAGATTTATCCTTCTTCCACTCTGGGCAGCCACTGACATAGTGTCCTGTTGCTCCGCATCTGCGACATGTCACGGGACTGATGATTTTCTTGTGCGAGCGGGTAAGGCATTTCTCCTTCATCTTTTCTGGGCACTTATCAGCATAATGTCCCTTGCCCTTACATTTGAAGCAAATTACTTCGCTTAAGTTCTTCTTCTTCTTCTTAGGTGTTTCCAGGGCTAAAAGTTCTTCCAAATCTTGTTTGCCATATTCTATCTCAATTAAAGAAGTCCAGTCTCGTTTGATGTGACAACTTCGAGCCAGGTGATCTCCTTTACACTTATAGCAACACTTGGAGTTACTTTTGGATATCATCGGGTGTGACTTTACTCCCACTTCATTATCCATCTGGGCAGGAGCTTCAATCGTCCTTGGACAATGATTTGGTTCAGTGTCCTTACCAATCTTCTCCTTTATGCAGTTCGATGAACAATGTCCTTGTTCCTCCAGGGTCTTCATGAGAGACTGTTGCATTCCTTCCTTGGTTTGCTGGGTAGCTTGTTGCACCAAGGGATAAAGTTGACACTGGGTTGGGACATGGTTTGTTCCTTCACACAAGAAGCAAGTAACCTGACTTGTGAGGCATCCTTTAACTAGATGTCCTGTATCACCATGGGGCCACTCATCAGGACATTCTTTAGACGTATGTCCTATCTCTCCACAAGTTTTGCATGCCTTTGGTTTGGTCATAAGGTCCTCGTCAATTTCACTATGGTTTTGATCAATCTTAGGCAGGTGGTCATTGATCAACTTCCACAGTTGTCTCTGGTTCTCAAATAGTAGTCGCATAGTTGTATGCAAATCATTGGTGTTGGTATTGGGGTGAGACATCTGTTTGGTTTAGAAAGCAATGAGTTGAATTATTTGTACTTATGGGGGAATCCTAGTTCAATAAAAAAAAACAAGGCAACCAATCTATAACATAATCAATCAACATCTAACAAACATCAAGCAACAAGGTTCACAACAAACAAACAATCTAGTATTGTCATATAGCCAAGTTGATATGATCAATACACTAACATGATATCGTCATTCTATTTTTGGTGGTGGTCAAATCTACCTCCTTCATGACTGCTTCAAGTTCTTGTTCAACTTTCTTGGATATCTTAGAAGTGTTGGTCGAAACCTGGTTCTTCAGTGGTCTTCCATGCATGCATAACTTCATGATTAATCGTAGCTTTTCCATACGAGGCAGCAGAATCAGACATAGACTATAAGAACATGGTCATCGAGAAAAAGATAAGAGGTTTTCAGAAGGTTGATAGTAGATGAGAGTATGAGGATGATAAAATGAAAAGTTTTGTTTTTAGAAAAGTGAATAAATAGATTTTCAATCCTATGGTCCAATCCTATTTCTATCCAAACCTAGGGTTTCGAACCTACACGCAACACAGTGGTCTGATACCATCTATAGCGTATCTGCACTTTAAATAAGGCAGATACCTGTGTATAGTGCAAATCCCTGAATCGATTCGTTTGCACACACAGTTTACGATGTAATATCACAACAAAGTATCAATTTTATTACATCGATGATCCAGACTTACAAAATATTTAATACAAATTGCATAGCATAAAGCTAGCTTTTAATTAGTACACAGCGGAAATACAATAGCAGTGGGTCTCCAATCACTTCATGTTGCCACAGGCGAAAACATGTTGGTTGTAGACTCGAAACCTTTAAACGAAACCTCACTCGTCATTTAATCAATCTGCAATAAGAAAAATATTGCAACAACGTGGGTCGGATTCCATTAAAAATGGAGTCTGGCAAGTGACACTATGGTGGACACTTAATGGAATAACTCTAAAGCCTATATGTATATTTGGCTGGTGGAGTTCAAGGCTATTTTGCATAAAGCCAATTTTTCCTATCTTTTTGTAAAACACTTTCTACAAATCAAGACAAGTATGGCATGAAAACCATAAATCTCATCTTCCCTTGTTCACCCATCAAGTTTTATTTCTGAAGTTGAAATGATGGAATCCTCTGTTGACGTCCGTGATCAGCTGCTCAAATTGTCCGTACCGGGGACACGGCTAAGTACTTAGTTTTACACTCTGCAGAGGTTGTGCACGTTCACCATTGTACCCATTCAACCCAAACTATCCTTTACACACCATTTGTGAATAGGAAAGGAGAAGAATGAGACGAGATCTTTCAGAAGCATTTTCCCTCCCACTCTGGCTTGACCCGTTCCACCTAACATCCCCCTACATCCGCTTGTCAAGCCGGAGAGAGTCCATGCAACATAATTGATCAAGCCAGAGCCCATATGGCAATGGTTGCACTGGAAGCAATCGTCACTCGGAGTTCTTCAGATTCCTCGGTTCCTGGCTGGCCATTCACAAGTGTACATACTCCAGGGAACCATAGACATGGACCTGAGTAGCCACTCGACATAAACCATACAACCACTTACCACCCAGGTGTTTCATTCTTAACTTAGTAGAATTTAGATTTTCACAAAACAACATTTGCATAGCATCAATAATTCTACTAAGTATTGCATAGGAACCTAGACACAGGAATAAGGAATTCTACACAGGTTTAGCATAGCAATACTATCCTACACATGCATATAAAAATACACTAATTAATGCATATAGAAATAATAGGATGTTTATGAGGTGTGCCACTTGCCTTTGAATGTT
The DNA here is from genome assembly GCA_026929855.1 of Poa annua. Classification (NCBI taxonomy): domain Eukaryota; kingdom Viridiplantae; phylum Streptophyta; class Magnoliopsida; order Poales; family Poaceae; genus Poa; species Poa annua. Next base: position 102,995,344 of record CM049427.1, read on the forward strand.
GTCGTTGTTCACAACTCTTTTCAACGATACTCGGGACTCTCTGTTCAATCTAACAGTATAGACAAGCAACAATACAACAATCAACAGCAAGCACAACTCCACAATGCACACAAACACATACTAGATGAATAAATAAGTTTTATAAAACTTTCTAAGGAAAATATGTTTATGCATGATGTGCAAAATATTTCTAAGGGCTAGAAATGTTTTTTTCATGCCATGGAAATCTTTTAAGTTTATGCAAGGCAAATGTGTTGGTCCAAAAGGACTAAGGACTAAAGTCATAAGTTGAATAAAATATTTTGTTTTATATCATATTGAATAAGCCCTCTAATGGCTTAGTCTTGATGTGTAGGAATATTTAGAGAAAATACTAAGTCATTTCTTCAAGACGATCAACAATTATTATCAACTCTTTGTAAATTGGACATTCACTATAGTGAGACAGACAGACACCCGGCCAGCCACTTAAATTGTGGAACATGTCTCATGTACGTGGACATGTAAGGTTTGTCTCCAGGCAGCTTCATCTCACTATGCCGCTAGGATCCAACAAACTTCAAGTGAGTAATAACATGATCAAAAATTGTTTTAAGTCTTAAGTGAAAGACAAGATTAGGAAAGAGGGAAAAGATAGAAATATGTAGTTGTCCTCCAGGCTTCATCTCCAGATTTCTAATATTCTCCTTGGTGATGTCTTGATTGAATTCTTGGTAGACTTGAATAATCTTCAGACTTGATGATTCTTGTATCCTCGAGGCTGGTCTTGGATTTTGAGTTCTCAGAGAAGAAGAAAAGGCAGAGAGAAAGACTTAGAGAATAAAAAGGGGGTTGGCCTTCTTGAATTTCTGCTCACTTTTCTTCTAAGTGCTTGACATCTTGAGGATGCTTCCAGAGTTTGTTTTCTTCTAAGTCCTTCATGGAGTCTTAGAGAAAAGAAAGAGAGAGAGAGCAAGATTTGGAAAATATTTGTTGGCTGGTCTTCATGAACTTCTTCTTGATTTTCTTCTAAGTGTTTCTACTCCTTGAAGATCCTTCTGAAGTCTTGTTTTGGCTAACTCCCTCATTGGCCTTCTAGCTCCATGATGAAAATCCTAAGTGTCTAGTGCATAGCACTTTACCAAAATACCAAGTTTGAAAATAATCCTAACTTAGGGAAAATGGGGAGGAGTTTTCCTTATGGGAAATATAACTACAAAATAAATATGCTATGCATGAAATGGAATTTTAAATCATAATACTATTTTTTGTGATATTTATAAAGTATGCATAAAGTTATAATTGCAGTTTAATTAGTTTATAATTTTTGGAAAATATAATAAAAGGAATAATTATCAGATTAAAGTTTTCTATGATTAACATTTCTATAACAAATTTTATAAATAGTGTTAATAGACAGGGGGCATTTAATTACATTTATAGCAATTTGATTTAATCAAAAATAATATTTCTATTAATAGTTATGTTGAAAATACTCAAACTATTCAAATTAATTATATAACTATGATTTCATTCAAATATTACTCAAAAATATTTTATAGCAGTGGCATTAATTTACAAATACTCCAAAGCCTCTAAAACAATTTTATTTGCAATTTTTGAAATTTGAAATTTGACAAAAATACTCAAATTCACCATTTGAAATTTGAATATTTTAAACTAAGTCAAATTTGAAGTTTGGCAGTTCTAAAATATTCTACATGTCAAGGGCTTTCCAATTATGTAAAAATTATTAAATTTGGAGTTGTGGTTAAAAAGTTATGAAGGTTTGAACTATAGGGCCTTTTCTGTAAAATTGCTTTTTAATTTCCAGAGATACGTGGCGCGATCGGATTGGATCTGACGTGGCGCTGACTGGGACTGCTGACTGGGCGCTGACGTGTTTAAGTGAATTGATCTAGGCCGTTGGATCTAGATCTAAGAGCTCAGATCTAACCGTACCTCTTCGTTTTAAAAGATCTAATCGTGTGCGTTGGTTGCAGATCGAACGGCTAGGAGAGGGTTGACCTGAGAGTGGGTGGCGCATCTCGCCGGAGGAGAGGAAGACGACGGCGACGGCGGCTCGACCTTGGATGCTCCGGTCGATGTGGTGTGACCCCGGCCTCGGGAATGCGACGAGCGGGCGCGGCGCGACTTGGAGAGGAAGATGGCGACGTCGTCTACCACTCACGGGCCCTAGAGCGAACGGAACGCACTGGCGGAGGCGCGGTACTCCGGCGAGCTTCGGTCGATTCCTCCTCGACATGCTGCTGTGAAAACGAAGCAAGGGAGAGATTGAGAAGGTGCGCGTCGACACGGGGAAGAGAATGGATGGGGTCTCGGGGCTGGGGGCGGCTTACCTCGCCGGGGGCAGAGGAAAAACGGCGGAGCTCCGACGAGCTTTTTGAGCGGCCTGGCGGCACGATTTTGACGGGGATGAGAGGGGAAAGACGGAGGGGAGCGAGGGGATTAAATAGGGACACTCGATGGTAACAAATCCCGCTGATTTCGCCCTCGATTTGATCCGGGATTTGGGAGAGGAGTTTCGGCCGAGATTTTCGCTGGAGGTTGAAGATGGAGTGATGTCAGCAGTGACGTCATCAATTTTCCTTTTTTGATTTTTTTCCAATTAATTCATAACTTTTGATTTAATTCTCCAAATGAGGTCAAACAAATTTTTTGAAATTTGTAAAATTATTATCTTTCTGTTAAACCAATTGTGGGAGTGTTTTGAACACTTTTCAAAAATATAATGTCGAAATATTTATTAAATGTAAAATTGACACTTTATGTTTAATTTAAAACTAGGGTTTAATTCATTTTAATTTTGGCTAAATAAATTATATGAAATACCCATATTCAATTATGTTTGAATTTAAGTTATTTAAACTTGTTTTGCCGAAATCATTCATCTTTATTTTGGCATGATATTAAAGAACAAAATATAAATAATTTTTAGGAAATGTGAAATATAAGGTATTCATTTTTAATTGAAAATAATTTGTGCACCATTATATTTTATATTATGATAATTCATTTGAAAACTTCATAACAACTTTGGAAAAGATTTTTGTTTTAATTCTATTCTTATTTAGAAGATATTAATCATTTCATGCTTTGAAAATAAATGAAATTCATTTAAGCAAATGAAATGTTTATTTGGCTAATTCATTAATTTAAAATCTATGAAATTTATAGTTCTAAGTTACAGAATTGAAATTTTAACACCATGTTTTGAACTTAGTTGAGAGAATGAAAACCATTTGGCAACTAACACCATTTTTAAATAATTTGTGAATTTATGAATAGATATGGCTAAGTGGTTGAAATCAATTTCTTATAAGTAAACCATTTACTTAAAATAAAATGGATTGTAGTTTGTAAAATATTTGTCAAATTACATTTTAAGGTTTTTGAAATACAGTGGATAACAAAATGTTTAAACTTTGACAATTGAAATATTAAACTCTTTCAATAAGTTTGAAGTCTTTCATAGTTGGTTTCCTTATGCATTTAATATTTTATTTTATTTTAAAAAAGTTTTAAATTTTAGTGATTTTTGAACATTATAAAATGTTGGGATGTTACAGACTACCACCCTTAAAAGGAATCTCGTCCCCGAGATTCGGAGAGGCTAGAAAGACAAAGCAAATGCTTGAATGATTCTGATAACTCAGGATGTTTTGAGAAATGAAATTTCTGACATGGAAACTTGAAAACTTGGCAGCGAATGATTTTTCTGATTAGGAGGATAGAAAGAAAGATGGTTTGAGATCTCTGGGTTTAAGCGACCGGGTTTGAATTATCTTGGTGGCTACCACCCTTTAAAAGAAATTTGTGGTCAGTCTAGAAACTTTGTGTAATCTTGTTGATTTCTCTGATGTAGAGCGTACAAGTATTCAAAATACAACGGCACGTGGTGGATACAGAAAGTTTTTAGCACTCACGTTTTCCACTCGGTCCTTGAAGAGATTTATCCTTCTTCCACTCTGGGCAGCCACTGACATAGTGTCCTGTTGCTCCGCATCTGCGACATGTCACGGGACTGATGATTTTCTTGTGCGAGCGGGTAAGGCATTTCTCCTTCATCTTTTCTGGGCACTTATCAGCATAATGTCCCTTGCCCTTACATTTGAAGCAAATTACTTCGCTTAAGTTCTTCTTCTTCTTCTTAGGTGTTTCCAGGGCTAAAAGTTCTTCCAAATCTTGTTTGCCATATTCTATCTCAATTAAAGAAGTCCAGTCTCGTTTGATGTGACAACTTCGAGCCAGGTGATCTCCTTTACACTTATAGCAACACTTGGAGTTACTTTTGGATATCATCGGGTGTGACTTTACTCCCACTTCATTATCCATCTGGGCAGGAGCTTCAATCGTCCTTGGACAATGATTTGGTTCAGTGTCCTTACCAATCTTCTCCTTTATGCAGTTCGATGAACAATGTCCTTGTTCCTCCAGGGTCTTCATGAGAGACTGTTGCATTCCTTCCTTGGTTTGCTGGGTAGCTTGTTGCACCAAGGGATAAAGTTGACACTGGGTTGGGACATGGTTTGTTCCTTCACACAAGAAGCAAGTAACCTGACTTGTGAGGCATCCTTTAACTAGATGTCCTGTATCACCATGGGGCCACTCATCAGGACATTCTTTAGACGTATGTCCTATCTCTCCACAAGTTTTGCATGCCTTTGGTTTGGTCATAAGGTCCTCGTCAATTTCACTATGGTTTTGATCAATCTTAGGCAGGTGGTCATTGATCAACTTCCACAGTTGTCTCTGGTTCTCAAATAGTAGTCGCATAGTTGTATGCAAATCATTGGTGTTGGTATTGGGGTGAGACATCTGTTTGGTTTAGAAAGCAATGAGTTGAATTATTTGTACTTATGGGGGAATCCTAGTTCAATAAAAAAAAACAAGGCAACCAATCTATAACATAATCAATCAACATCTAACAAACATCAAGCAACAAGGTTCACAACAAACAAACAATCTAGTATTGTCATATAGCCAAGTTGATATGATCAATACACTAACATGATATCGTCATTCTATTTTTGGTGGTGGTCAAATCTACCTCCTTCATGACTGCTTCAAGTTCTTGTTCAACTTTCTTGGATATCTTAGAAGTGTTGGTCGAAACCTGGTTCTTCAGTGGTCTTCCATGCATGCATAACTTCATGATTAATCGTAGCTTTTCCATACGAGGCAGCAGAATCAGACATAGACTATAAGAACATGGTCATCGAGAAAAAGATAAGAGGTTTTCAGAAGGTTGATAGTAGATGAGAGTATGAGGATGATAAAATGAAAAGTTTTGTTTTTAGAAAAGTGAATAAATAGATTTTCAATCCTATGGTCCAATCCTATTTCTATCCAAACCTAGGGTTTCGAACCTACACGCAACACAGTGGTCTGATACCATCTATAGCGTACCTGCACTTTAAATAAGGCAGATACCTGTGTATAGTGCAAATCCCTGAATCGATTCGTTTGCACACACAGTTTACGATGTAATATCACAACAAAGTATCAATTTTATTACATCGATGATCCAGACTTACAAAATATTTAATACAAATTGCATAGCATAAAGCTAGCTTTTAATTAGTACACAGCGGAAATACAATAGCAGTGGGTCTCCAATCACTTCATGTTGCCACAGGCGAAAACATGTTGGTTGTAGACTCGAAACCTTTAAACGAAACCTCACTCGTCATTTAATCAATCTGCAATAAGAAAAATATTGCAACAACGTGGGTCGGATTCCATTAAAAATGGAGTCTGGCAAGTGACACTATGGTGGACACTTAATGGAATAACTCTAAAGCCTATATGTATATTTGGCTGGTGGAGTTCAAGGCTATTTTGCATAAAGCCAATTTTTCCTATCTTTTTGTAAAACACTTTCTACAAATCAAGACAAGTATGGCATGAAAACCATAAATCTCATCTTCCCTTGTTCACCCATCAAGTTTTATTTCTGAAGTTGAAATGATGGAATCCTCTGTTGACGTCCGTGATCAGCTGCTCAAATTGTCCGTACCGGGGACACGGCTAAGTACTTAGTTTTACACTCTGCAGAGGTTGTGCACGTTCACCATTGTACCCATTCAACCCAAACTATCCTTTACACACCATTTGTGAATAGGAAAGGAGAAGAATGAGACGAGATCTTTCAGAAGCATTTTCCCTCCCACTCTGGCTTGACCCGTTCCACCTAACATCCCCCTACATCCGCTTGTCAAGCCGGAGAGAGTCCATGCAACATAATTGATCAAGCCAGAGCCCATATGGCAATGGTTGCACTGGAAGCAATCGTCACTCGGAGTTCTTCAGATTCCTCGGTTCCTGGCTGGCCATTCACAAGTGTACATACTCCAGGGAACCATAGACATGGACCTGAGTAGCCACTCGACATAAACCATACAACCACTTACCACCCAGGTGTTTCATTCTTAACTTAGTAGAATTTAGATTTTCACAAAACAACATTTGCATAGCATCAATAATTCTACTAAGTATTGCATAGGAACCTAGACACAGGAATAAGGAATTCTACACAGGTTTAGCATAGCAATACTATCCTACACATGCATATAAAAATACACTAATTAATGCATATAGAAATAATAGGATGTTTATGAGGTGTGCCACTTGCCTTTGAATGTTGTCGTTGTTCACAACTCTTTTCAACGATACTCGGGACTCTCTGTTCAATCTAACAGTATAGACAAGCAACAATACAACAATCAACAGCAAGCACAACTCCACAATGCACACAAACACATACTAGATGAATAAATAAGTTTTATAAAACTTTCTAAGGAAAATATGTTTATGCATGATGTGCAAAATATTTCTAAGGGCTAGAAATGTTTTTTTCATGCCATGGAAATCTTTTAAGTTTATGCAAGGCAAATGTGTTGGTCCAAAAGGACTAAGGACTAAAGTCATAAGTTGAATAAAATATTTTGTTTTATATCATATTGAATAAGCCCTCTAATGGCTTAGTCTTGATGTGTAGGAATATTTAGAGAAAATACTAAGTCATTTCTTCAAGACGATCAACAATTATTATCAACTCTTTGTAAATCGGACATTCACTATAGTGAGACAGACAGACACCCGGCCAGCCACTTAAATTGTGGAACATGTCTCATGTACGTGGACATGTAAGGTTTGTCTCCAGGCAGCTTCATCTCACTATGCCGCTAGGATCCAACAAACTTCAAGTGAGTAATAACATGATCAAAAATTGTTTTAAGTCTTAAGTGAAAGACAAGATTAGGAAAGAGGGAAAAGATAGAAATATGTAGTTGTCCTCCAGGCTTCATCTCCAGATTTCTAATATTCTCCTTGGTGATGTCTTGATTGAATTCTTGGTAGACTTGAATAATCTTCAGACTTGATGATTCTTGTATCCTCGAGGCTGGTCTTGGATTTTGAGTTCTCAGAGAAGAAGAAAAGGCAGAGAGAAAGACTTAGAGAATAAAAAGGGGGTTGGCCTTCTTGAATTTCTGCTCACTTTTCTTCTAAGTGCTTGACATCTTGAGGATGCTTCCAGAGTTTGTTTTCTTCTAAGTCCTTCATGGAGTCTTAGAGAAAAGAAAGAGAGAGAGAGCAAGATTTGGAAAATATTTGTTGGCTGGTCTTCATGAACTTCTTCTTGATTTTCTTCTAAGTGTTTCTACTCCTTGAAGATCCTTCTGAAGTCTTGTTTTGGCTAACTCCCTCATTGGCCTTCTAGCTCCATGATGAAAATCCTAAGTGTCTAGTGCATAGCACTTTACCAAAATACCAAGTTTGAAAATAATCCTAACTTAGGGAAAATGGGGAGGAGTTTTCCTTATGGGAAATATAACTACAAAATAAATATGCTATGCATGAAATGGAATTTTAAATCATAATACTATTTTTTGTGATATTTATAAAGTATGCATAAAGTTATAATTGCAGTTTAATTAGTTTATAATTTTTGGAAAATATAATAAAAGGAATAATTATCAGATTAAAGTTTTCTATGATTAACATTTCTATAACAAATTTTATAAATAGTGTTAATAGACAGGGGGCATTTAATTACATTTATAGCAATTTGATTTAATCAAAAATAATATTTCTATTAATAGTTATGTTGAAAATACTCAAACTATTCAAATTAATTATATAACTATGATTTCATTCAAATATTACTCAAAAATATTTTATAGCAGTGGCATTAATTTACAAATACTCCAAAGCCTCTAAAACAATTTTATTTGCAATTTTTGAAATTTGAAATTTGACAAAAATACTCAAAGTCACCATTTGAAATTTGAATATTTTAAACTAAGTCAAATTTGAAGTTTGGCAGTTCTAAAATATTCTACATGTCAAGGGCTTTCCAATTATGTAAAAATTATTAAATTTGGAGTTGTGGTTAAAAAGTTATGAAGGTTTGAACTATAGGGCCTTTTCTGTAAAATTGCTTTTTAATTTCCAGAGATACGTGGCGCGATCGGATTGGATCTGACGTGGCGCTGACTGGGACTGCTGACTGGGCGCTGACGTGTTTAAGTGAATTGATCTAGGCCGTTGGATCTAGATCTAAGAGCTCAGATCTAACCGTACCTCTTCGTTTTAAAAGATCTAATCGTGTGCGTTGGTTGCAGATCGAACGGCTAGGAGAGGGTTGACCTGAGAGTGGGTGGCGCATCTCGCCGGAGGAGAGGAAGACGACGGCGACGGCGGCTCGACCTTGGATGCTCCGGTCGATGTGGTGTGACCCCGGCCTCGGGAATGCGACGAGCGGGCGCGGCGCGACTTGGAGAGGAAGATGGCGACGTCGTCTACCACTCACGGGCCCTAGAGCGAACGGAACGCACTGGCGGAGGCGCGGTACTCCGGCGAGCTTCGGTCGATTCCTCCTCGACATGCTGCTGTGAAAACGAAGCAAGGGAGAGATTGAGAAGGTGCGCGTCGACACGGGGAAGAGAATGGATGGGGTCTCGGGGCTGGGGGCGGCTTACCTCGCCGGGGGCAGAGGAAAAACGGCGGAGCTCCGACGAGCTTTTTGAGCGGCCTGGCGGCACGATTTTGACGGGGATGAGAGGGGAAAGACGGAGGGGAGCGAGGGGATTAAATAGGGACACTCGATGGTAACAAATCCCGCTGATTTCGCCCTCGATTTGATCCGGGATTTGGGAGAGGAGTTTCGGCCGAGATTTTCGCTGGAGGTTGAAGATGGAGTGATGTCAGCAGTGACGTCATCAATTTTCCTTTTTTGATTTTTTTCCAATTAATTCATAACTTTTGATTTAATTGTCCAAATGAGGTCAAACAAATTTCTAAAAATTTGTAAAATTATTATCTTTCTGTTAAACCATTTGTGGGAGTGTTTTGAACACTTTTCAAAAATAATAATGTCGAAATATTTATTAAATGTAAAATTGATACTTTATGTTTAATTTAAAACTAGGGTTTAATTCATTTTAATTTTGGCTAAATAAATTATATGAAATACCCATATTCAATTATGTTTGAATTTACGTTATTTAAATTTGTTTTTCTGAAATCATTCATCTTTATTTTGGCATGATATTAAAGAACAAAATATAAATAATTTTTAGGAAATGTGAAATATAAGGTATTCATTTTTAATTGAAAATAATTTGTGCACCATTATATTTTATATTATGATAATTCATTTGAAAACTTCATAACAACTTTGGAAAAGATTTTTGTTTTAATTCTATTCTTATTTAGAAGATATTAATCATTTCATGCTTTGAAAATAAATGAAATTCATTTAAGCAAATGAAATGTTTATTTGGCTAATTCATTAATTTAAAATCTATGAAATTTATAGTTCTAAGTTACAGAATTGAAATTTTAACACCATGTTTTGAACTTAGTTGAGAGAATGAAAACCATTTGGCAACTAACACCATTTTTAAATAATTTGTGAATTTATGAATAGATATGGCTAAGTGGTTGAAATCAATTTCTTATAAGTAAACCATTTACTTAAAATAAAATGGATTGTAGTTTGTAAAATATTTGTCAAATTACATTTTAAGGTTTTTGAAATACAGTGGATAACAAAATGTTTAAACTGTGACATTTGAAATATTTAACTCTATCAATAAGTTTGAAGTCTTTCATAGTTGGTTTCCTTATGCATTTAATATTTTATTTTATTTTAAAAAAAGTTTTAAATTTTAGTGATTTTTTAACATTATAAAATGTTGGGATGTTACAGACTACCACCCTTAAAAGGAATCTCGTCCCCGAGATTCGGAGAGGCTAGAAAGACAAAGCAAATGCTTGAATGATTCTGATAACTCGGGATGTTTTGAGAAATGAAATTTCTGACATGGAAACTTGAAAACTTGGCAGCGAATGATTTTTCTGATTAGGAGGATAGAAAGAAAGATAGTTTGAGATCTCTGGGTTTAAGCAACTGGGTTTGAATTATCTTGGTGGCTACCACCCTTTAAAAGAAATTTGTGGTCATTCTAGAAACTTTGTATAATCTTGTTTATTTCTCTGATGTAGAGCGTACAAGTATTCAAAATACAACGGCATGTGGTGGATACAGAAAGTTTTTAGCACTCACGTTTTCCACTCGGTCCTTGAAGAGATTTATCCTTCTTCCACTCTGGGCAGCCACTGACGTTGTGTCTTATATAGCATGACAATAACGGTGTCCATCTTGGGTGTCCTGAAAGAGTATGTTGAGACGTAAGAATCAAGAGATTTGTTCATTCTTGTATCATATGCGGCCATCAGATGTCTGCTATCATATCTCGGACAAGGTAGTATCGTAGAAACAAAGGGAATGAATATCATGTTTATGGTTCAACGCCGATATTCATAGAATGCACAGGGACCGTCATATGCGGCCAGGTATCACTGGCGGTCATTGGCGAGCGAAGGGTCTCGACCATGTCTGGAGTGTTCTCGAACCGTAGAGTAACAAACTTAAGGTCTTAACGACACCTGGAGAAGGTTTTGGAATATTATAGGATTTTATTGGAGAGAGAGAAATGATCTGAAAAGAGTTCCGGTGGTCCGGACGGAGTTCCGGCAAGGTCTAGAATGGTTCCAGGAATGTCTGAAAGATGTTCGGGTGGTCCGGAAAATGTTTCGGGGTCAAGGGATATTAATTTAATTATTAATTAAATAAAGGATAAAGGGGCAGCTCACCTAAATGGGCCGAGGGCCCAAGAGGGAGCCGCACCAACCAAGGAGGAAGGGGGCTTGGGCCCCTAATCCAATTCGGACTAGGAGAGCCGGCCGAACCCCCCTCCCCTCCTTTTTCCTTTAGTCCCACATGGGGGAGGCAAGGTGTTTGCACACCCCCTCCCCCCTTTATATAGCAAGGCATATTAATTGGATTAATTACAGAAAAATACACTTAATTGTATAGCAGGCCGGTTGAGCTGTTTCTCCGCCCGTTTTGCCTCCTCTATCCACCAAAGCTATACCGCTGGGCGCCGTTGCCCTGCGGGATTCCAGAAAAGTTCTACCCCTGCAGTATCAGCTGGATCTGAGTGACCGGGGGTTGTTGTAAAACTCCGTATGTTTGCGAGTGCTCGGAGGCGTCACAATTGAGGAGTCTGGGCGACGTCGTCTCGCCCACCCAGCAGCCCTGCCGCTGCCCCTGCCGCCGGCACCAACCCCCCCAGCCACCGGCGCCACCCCCCCCCCTTAACCGCCACGCCACCTTCCATCCGACGCATGTCGACGCAGGACATCGTCGACATCTCGGCGTCATCGTCTACATCGTCGCGGTAAGTTCTCCGCGACCTCGAGGTCGGCTACGTACGACTTCATCGTCAACGCTTGTGCGGGAGCGTAATTGTAACATCCCAAAATTTTCAAAAATTTAAAACTTTGCATTCATGCATCATTCATCATATTGACATCACATTTCAATCACATAAGAACTAAATAAAAATTCAATTATAAATTTAAATAAATTATAATTTCATAAAGTTGTTCATTTGTACTCCATATAAAATTCCTTTATATAAAATTATTTGATAGACAAGAATGATACTAAAAGATTGTAAATTTGATAAGCTTTCCAAAACATATTTTTATGAATTTTTCTGAATGATTTGATTAAGTTTAAAAATTATATTTGAAATGAGTTTTGAAAAACAGAAAAGGATTTAGAATTAAAAGAATTTTTTTTGGAGCCAAAATGGGCCTTGGCCGTGGCAATTCGCCGCGCGCGCGTAGCGCAACGGCACGCCAGCAGCCTAGATCCCTCTCTCTCTCTCTCGCTGCGACTGAAAGGTGGGACCCACCTGTCATCTCCCCCGCTGATCGGTTCTTCCCCAAATCATGCCCTCGCCTCCGACCGAAAACGGCCGATTTGATTTCATTTCAATACGGCGATTTACGAATCCATTTACCCCGCCTCCTCTCCCTACTAATAGCCCCCTCCGCTCTCGTCCGATTGCCCCAAACCACTCCTCCCGAGAGCCCCTAGGCTGCCTGCTCGAGCTCTCGCGATTCCGCTGTCGCCGACGGTAAGAACTTAGCCGGGTGCGCAACTCCGGCCACCTCGGACCCCCTCTCCACCCCCTTTTGATTCCTTTTAACCATGCGCACCGATTTGACACATAGGGGCATTTGTTTTCGCAGCGAAACCACGCCTCCGTCCACGACCGAGAAGAACCGCCGCCGCGCGCGTCTCCAGCGAACTCTTCCGGGGAGACGAGGACGCTCCGGTCATCGCCACAGCGCCATCACATTCCCCTCGACGTCGCGTATCCCCTGGTGAGCTTCGTTTCCCTCCTAGCACGGTAGAACGCCGCGTGCGCAAACGCCGGCAATGGCTCCGCCACGTCCGCGCGTCTTCGGCGACTCACGCCGCCCGCGTTAGGTCAACGTATCCTGGACCGTTGGATCTAGATCCAACGGATCCGTTTTATTTTTATTTTTCGTCTCTGCGATTAATCTGCCGCGTCTGATTTCATTTAGATCTAACGGCTCCCGATCGCGATCCGCGTCGAACCGGTACGGGCGAATTAGATCGCGCCGCGTGGCCGTTTCTTTTTCTTTTTTATTAGAATTTAGAAATTAAAACAGAAAACTATTTAAACTTGCAAAATTTATAACTTTCATTCTGTAAGTCCAAAATTGATAAACTTTCTATCATTGGAAAGCCCTGCTCATGTAGTTTATTTCTATACCATTATTTTGTCATTTTAGTGTCTGTAAAATTTAGGAATTTACAGATTGGCATTTTGGCTATTTAAATTCATAACTTAAATAATAAAAAATGTTTTTCAAAGAAATTTAATTGCTTTAGTGTTGTATTATTACCCTATGTCTAGAAATATTAATATGTGTCTTATTTGAAAACTTTCATAAAACAATAAAAGTTGTAGTTGTAGAATTCAAGTTTTTACCATATTGTTTCCAATTATTTAATTGATAAGTAAAATAAGAAATTCCTAGAAATTGCATTTCATACTTTTAAAAACAGAAGATATAAATTATTAATAAGTGTGTCCTTTATACTCATGGCATATCATGCATGCATACATATTTATATATGGTGTTGTGTGATATTGTGTGGTTATTTATTTTGTGTATTGCTTGTGCTAGATTTTGAAGAAGATGAAGGACTTGCTTGTGATTATTATTCTTGTTGTGCTTGCTCCTCCTGCTACAAAGGCAAGTGACATTCATAATATACCCAATATTTTCTATATGCATTAATAGTATATTTTGAGTAGTATGCATGATAGGAATTTTTGAACTATTTTATAATGCTAAGTTAGTTTATACTTTACAAATATCCTAGTAGTGTGTAGCCACCCTTTCCCATGCAGCCATTAAAATTTTTATTAGATGTTTAGCTATGCTATAAAAGTGTTTACATACCATGCTATAGCAATGTTTCTAAGTGTTAAACTTAAAATGCACATCTGGGTGGAATTGGTTGATATGGTTTATGTTGAGTGGCTTTTGGGACTATGATTGTGGTTGTCATCGCCTAGGATGAATGTCTATTCTACTTAGGGCCATGAGCATGGTGGTTGTTACCCAGAAGTGCACTTGTGGACGGCCACCCAGGAACAAAGAGATTACCAAGTCCCTCCAAGTTTAGAAGCTTCCCGTGCAGCCTTTTGACAATGGGCTCTTTCTAGAATAACTAAGTTGTGAGAGTGCAACCTGTCAGCTTGACAAGCAGATGTAGAGTTGGTAGGTGGAACGGGTCTTGCTAGTATGGTTGCATTCTTCTTCTGAAAGTTCTTGTCTCAATTCTCTCCTTTCCTTAATACACTCCACGTGTATAGGATGTTTGGGTTAATTGAGTCTAAAGGTGAAAGTGCACAACCTCTGCAGAGTCGACAATCTGAGTACTTAGCCGTGTCCCCGGAAATGGACTACTTCGAGCAACTGGACAAGAATGGGAGGAAGAATCTCAACACTATTTTCATAAAGTAAAATTTGACTTAAGGAAAGAATTGTTGGTGCACTTGGGCTTTATCCCTTGGTGCCAAGTCTTGAGAAATAAAAGTGTTTTACAAAACATAGGAGAAAACTTGCTTTCTGCAAAATAGCCTCCAACCCCACCAAGCCAAATATGCATATAGATTCTAGACTTGTCATTTTATATCTACCATAGTCACTTGCCAATACATCATTGTATTGACCTCCTTCGGGGGCTGCATATTCAAATGTGCAGGTAATTCTGATGAAGAATGAGATTGGACTCGAGTCTACACCCAACATGTCTGCATGTGGCGCATGCTTGAAGATGAGGCTCAGTGTTATTCGCTTTCGTTGTGAACTCTGAATTTTAGCTAGCCTTCATGGCTATGCAACTTGTAATAAAGCTATACTTAGCTATTATTTTTTGATCTCGTTGTAGCAATTTTAATACTTATGCAATGGTACTTTATATTTTGTACTGTGGTGCTGGCAGTGATCCAGGACTAGCACATAACACAGGTGTTCCAACTTTAATAAGAGTTGGGGCGCTACAGTAATCCCCGCTATCGGTTTACATGGAGGTAATGTGACCCGTTCCGCCACCGTTATCGCATCACCTAGATAGATCCTGGCTAGTTAGGGCGTTACGCTAGAAAAATTATTGTTTTCTACACCGGAACCCCTTCACTTTCTTCTTACAGTGGAGGCATGTGTCTTTGTCCACTAGAAGCTGGTTCTCATACTGGTGACCTTTGCCATATGGCTTATACTGATGGTGACTTTTGCCATACGGCTTTGAAGGAGAACCATTGTAGTTCTTATTCTTGTTGCCCTTCACGTAGTTCAGAGAGCCCCCATTCTGGGACTTGAGCCTTTCCTCTTCTTGAGACAACATGGAGATGGTCTTTTCAATTTCCCACTTTTCAGGTGACTCATTGTAATTGACAACAAAGCTGTCAAACTGTGGTGGCAATGAATCCATCACCAAATGAACTATCAGTGCAGACTTGAGCTCTAGATCAGCCTCCATGGACTTGAGCTTAGCCTCCATGTTGCTCATTCGGAGAATATGCTTCCTTATGCCATGTGCCCCTCCATGATACTTTGTTGTAACCAGCTGTTTTAGCAGCTGGGTAGCATAAGTCTTTGAAGAACCAGTAAACTGGCTCTTTATCTTTTGGAGATACTCTCCCACAGAGGCGCACTCTTAAATTGAGCCCACAATGGCATTCTCAACTGTATTCTTTATAAATGCCATACACTTTTTATTCATGTTCACCCACTTTTGGTTCTGTAGGGTGTATGACATCTCTACTGGACCATGGTCCAGCAACTTTTTCTGCCAAGCAGATTCATCATCAGTTGTCTCTTTTACTCGCTCTGCTGGCCTGACTGGCTGTGGACCTTTCAGAACCCAGTCAACTTCGGCGCGGACAAAAGCCAGTTCATTTTTCTTCCACCACTCAGCGTAGTTGTCACCTCTGAGCGTCGGAACATCCTTGAGGCAACTCATCAGGTGAAAACTTCTTGAAATCACAAGGATGTGAGATAACAAAAAAAAATTGCATAACTTTTAATCCAACGTTGGTATAAATTAAACCATACAACTGTTGTGCAATAAAAACTATACCAATTGTAAGGACCCCTCGAAACAAGTCCGAGATGCCCACGTTATGTAAAAGATCACGATCCCAATGATCAGTGCATCGCAATCACATAACCAACATAGGTGTCAAAGAGTTACATCATTCAAGTCGTAAAAATAAAAGTCTTACAACACATAGACGGTCATACGACCAAAGTCAACAAACCTCGTCACGCAGGACGGAATTATCTAAGATAGCGGAAGCTCATGGCTAGCGACGGCTCCTGACACCTCCGAGCGCTGATCCCACAAGTGCAGTTGACCGGTGACAGCTAAGTGGCGAAGTCGTCGTCGCACCTCCTCCTCGACGTAAGCCTCCTCATTAAAATCTGGACGTTTGAATATCCAGGGACAAAGCCATATTAGTACAATTACGTACTCGCAGGACCACCTCTATGAAGGAGATATGCCCTAGAGGCAAATAAATAAGTAGTATTTATTGCATTATCTCATAAGTTTATAATAGGTTTGTGTATTATGCTAGAACTGTATTAATCGGAATTATTAATACACGTGTGATACATAGACAACCAGGTCCCTAGTAAGCCTCTATATGAACTAGTCCATTGGGCAACAGTTGATCGAGATTCCCGATCAAGGACAATGACGTCGGTTGACAATGGGGTCATCTTGTTAGTTGAATAAGGTGATGGACATACGCAAAGTATTGCAATAAGATCGTATTACGATGTTTGTAATTTGCAATAGATAAGAATATGATAGCTTGTTCCTTAGACCGTGAGACCGTACTTATTGATGCTTCGCAGGGGTGCTTTGAGAGCATCAAACGTTGTGTCTTATATAGCATGACAATAACGGTGTCCATCTTGGGTATTCCGAAAGAGCATCGAGACGTAAGGATCAAGAGCGGGATTTGTTCATTCTTGTAATGGAAAGATACTCTGGGCCCACTCGATGATATTGCATCTATATAGCTGCGCAGCTTATGACTAGGTCATGGAGATGTAATATCGCAGACGAGTTAATAACCTTCGTCGGTAACGAGATACAACAAAGACATCGGTGTGTCTACGATCATATCTCGGACAAGGTAGTATCGCAGAGACAAAGGGAATGAATGTCATATTTATGGTTCAACGACGATATTCATAGAATGCACAGGGGTCGTCATATACTTCCAGGTATCCCTGACGGTCATTGGTGAGCGGAGTGTCTCAACCATGTTTGGAGTGTTCTCGAACCGTAGCGTAACAAACTTAAGGTTTTAGCGACACCAGGAGATAGGTTCTGGAATATTATAGGAATTTGTTGGAGAGAGAGAAATGATCCGGAAAGAGTTTCGGTGGTCCGGAAGGAGTTCCGGGGAGGTCTGGAATGGTTCCAGGAATGTCCGAAAGTTGTTCGGGTCGTTCCGAAATAGTTTCGGAGTCATGGGATATTGAATTATATATAAATATATTAATTATGAATTGATGGGATTTTTATATTAATTTAATATAAATTAAATAAAGGAAAAAGGGGGCTCCCACCTACATGGGCCCTAAGAGGGCCCAAGAAGGGGGAGCCGCACCATCCAAGGAAGGGGAGGCTTGGGCCCCCTAGTCCGAGTTGGACTATGAGTGGGACAAGCCCAAGGGGGGTTCGGCCGAACCCCCCCTCCCCTCTCCTCCTTTAGTCCCACATGGGGGAGCCAGGGGGTTTGCACACCCCCTTCCCCCTTTATATACAAAGGCATATTAATTGGATTAATTCATTGGAAAATACAATTAATTGTATTGCAGGACGGCCGAGCTGTTTCTCCGCCCGTTTTGCCCCCTCTCTCCACCTAAGCTATACCGCCGGGCACCGTTGCCCTGCGGGATTCCAGATAAGATCTACCCTCCGATTTCAGCTGGATCTGAATGACCGGGGGTTGTCGCTAAGCTCCGTATGTTTGTGAGTGCTCGGAGGTAACTCTTTTTGAGGAGCCTGGGCGACGTCGTCTCGCCCCTGCAGCCGCCGCGCAGCCTCCCCCTCTTCCGCCGGCGCACCCCCCCCCCCCCTGGTGCCGGCGCCCCGCCTTCTTCCGCCCGACGCCCGTCGAGGCAGATCATCGTCGACACCCCGGCGTCATCGACTTCATCATCGCGGCAAGTTCTCCGCGATCTCGAGGTCGGCTACGTACGACTTCATCGTCAACGCTTGTGCGGGAGCGTAATCCCCGCTGTTGGTCTACATGGAGGTAATGTAACCCGTTCCGCCACCGTTATCACATGTACTAGATAGATAGATCCTGGCTAGTTAGGGTTTCGTACGCTAGAAAAATTATTGTTTTCTGCACCGTAACCCCTTCACTCTAAGGCTTAAGTTTTCATGATGATACAAGAAAAACACTTTTCGAAAACTGGGGTAGCTGCTATATACGACTAAAGGGCTTAGTTTTCAAATACGATGATTTTAGGCATACAGAATACGACATCTCTATATCTTTGTTGAAGAAAAACATTTAGAGATAGAATTCTCTTCTCTTAGATATAGCAAGGACATATCCAAGTTCAAAACTTTCTTCTGTAAAAGTTTATCAAAACATTAGGATAGGGGTGACCCTTTTCCCTGACTTGGGATCGGACTGGTTGTCTCCCCGAGATCAACCATCCTCATTCAAATTCCGTACCTCCCAGGTACCTCCTTGATGCCTCTTTGTTTTCCTCTGAAAACCACTTTCTCTTATAAAACCAAATTGCCCATACGCCTAGATCAATGGCCTTTCCAACCGTCCATGACCGCGGACGCGGCTATTCGAATAGATTTACACTCTGCAGATGTTGCACACTTTACCCACACCTATCGGTCATTCCGCCGTGTCTGGCACGGCCCGTCATACGACTGCATGCGGGGGTCCGGATAACAGGATCAAAGCTTTCCACTATGACCACCCTAGTATCGGGGCCTCCCGGTAGGTTTGTTCTCCTCGGCACCGTGTGCTCCACTAGACCTCTTGGTCTTTCCTCGGGACGCCACACCGCCACATCAGGAGACCCGCCGTAATCGTCCGGCTGTTGGTCCTCAACAGTGTATTGTCTCTTCCGGACGACAACCCGGCTTCGAGGGCCCAGCCCTTATAGAAAGTATGAGAGCCCCAACACTAAAACAGACAAGCTTCCGGCTAAGCCCTACCCATGTCAGGTAGTGTGGTTGCACAGGTTTATTGTTCGAGCGGCTGCTAGGGCAGTACTTTGTTTTTCAAAAACAACCTCCAATCCACTGACTAATCCCAGCAGCTCAGGTTTTCGCAAACATCTCCGATTGCTCCCAGCAACTCGGGTTTGAATAAAACACTTGCTCGCCGATTGCTCCCAGCAACTCGGGTTTTCCTCCGTAAAACAGTTTTATCAAATGGGTTCCCATCCTAAATTTTTGAGGTAAGGAAATAAGAGTTCACTACTAGAAAACTTAATCTTTTTGATGGAGCCTTCAACAACAAGGCTCACCAACTAAACTCCTTTTATAACACCTATAATATTCTAGTAGATAACTTTGGCCAAACAATATTTTGTAAAATAGTTTTCGGGTGGCAAGGTACCACAAAAAAAATAAAACATGCATTATTTTATTTTTTAAACAAAACATGCTTGATCAAAATAATAGGATTCATTATAGTGGTGAGGTGGCTTGCCTTGCTCTGAGTACTGTCTCTGGTCTTGCTCTTCTCCGTAGTTGTGCTCAGCTACCTCGTACTGCTCTTTCTCGGGTTGCGGTTCTACCGTAACATGAAAAACAAACGAGACTAGTGTAAATCCTAAACTGCGAGTTGATAACAATCTAAAGTATAATAACAAACAACAAGCATCACAAAACAGAAAACACAACTAATGCATTTAATTAGTGATCAAGTGATGTTTATATGAATTATGCACAACTCTTAAGGTATTGCTCCTGAAATTAAACCCTTGTACCACATTACTCCTAGCTACCATATGGAACTCTGAAAATTAGCTGAGCAAGAAAATCTATCACCAAACAAGAATTAAAAATCAGTCAAGAGCTACTGATGTCAAACTCAAACAGAAGATAGATTCAGTTTTATAGATCCCATGTATTCCTAATTAACTTTTCTGGTGAGATATGAGTTTCTTCTTTAAGTGGAGATTTTATTCATCAAATTTGGATATTCCTATCTCAAGTTATCCTTGTTTTAAGATAACATAAAGTTCTGACTATTATTTATGCCTAGGGAAAAATATGGGGTATTTTGATGCCAAACCAGTGGGGTAAGTTAGATAAAACCAGTGGGGTAAGTTAGATAAAACCTGTGGATATTTCACAAAAATATCCCCAACATTTATTCATGGACAGAGGTGGCTCCACCAAACAAAACTAGACATGCACTAGTCTCTGAAATTACAAAAATGCACTGCAAGAGACTACCTTCCTGTTTTTAAGAAATTTGATCCAAAAGCCTTAAATACTTACTGGAAAAATCTACATTTGTAGCATAAGATACTTCCAACTCATATCTAACACTTCCAAGTGGATTTACCTCAAAAAGTGTTTTTATTTAAGAGTTAAAAATCACCAAACACCTACTGGTGTTAATCTTAGACTAAATACAACTTTTGCTAGATTAACCTCCTGCATGCAAGAATTACTAATCTAGGTAGACATTTTTACAGGCTTTCCAAAGGATCCAAGATTGCATGATTTGGATTTATAAAACCCAAGTTATGAAACAAATAGTGAAATGAATATGTTTTACTAGATCTATTTTACCACACGACAGGAAATATAGTTTGGACCAAATCCAACGCCACATGATTAAGAAAATGTGTGTGCATGCTACAAAATTATTCTCATCATTTTAGCTAATGTAGATTTACCACAAATGAATAAAAGCTAGACTAAAGATTCTCTGGAAATATTAACAGAAAATGATTTTCTAAAAAGAAAAAGGGCCGAGCGGCCAGACCTGGGCCAAATCGGCCCAGAGACCACGCGGAGAAGCGCGGGAGGCCGAGCTGGGCCGGCCCAAACGCGCGAGGACGCGCGCGCACGGCGGGATTCAAACCAGGCCGTAGATCTTGCGATCTACGGCTCACGGTTGTCGTCAACCTTGTGACGCGACGCGGATGAACCAGACACGGAGGAGAAAAATGACGGCGACGACACTCACCAGAGACCGTGCGGGGCCAGGGGAAGGACAGAGTTCGACTGAAGGGACGGTGGCGAGCTCGACGACGCCCTCAGCTCCCGCATGCAACGTCGACGTCCATGGTGATGGCGGCGGCGTGCTTCTCGGGTCGAGGATGAGTGCGACGGCTACGGGAACCTAGAAGAGAAATGGAAGGCAGGGGGGTTAGGTCTAGCCGAGGCGCACTCGAGGGGCCAAAAATGGCAGAGAGAGGTGGAGAGGATCGACGGTGAGCACTGCGGGAAGGAATCGGTCTCCAGAGATGTTTTTCTCTTCCAGAGCTCGAGGGAGGGTGTGGTTTTGGGTGAGGGTGGTAGGGGAGGGTTGAGGAGGCGAGTGAGAGCCTCGGGCAAGGATTTAAGGGGGGAGGGTAGGGCTGAGAGCAGCTCCAAAACCAGGGGCTGGTTTTTGAGCTCTCCACGGGCAGGAGCGGTTTGGGGAACAAAGAGGGTAGTTCTGATCTCCAGGGCGGTGGAGAGGGGCAGGGGAGATGTTGGTTGGGATGACTCGACCTGGCCAGTAGGGAGAGAGGGGGGGGGCTTCGGTTGGGTGGAGAGGAAGAGAGAAAAGAGACGAGAGAGGAGGGGGTGACCCAAGTCCATGACAGGTGGGGCCAGGGGTGAGGGTGCTGCTCTCTTTTTCCAGCAGGTGGAGTAGGAAATAGTGAGAGAGAAAGGGTGGAAGATTGGAGTAATTTCTTCAAATGATTTTCAAACCCTAAGTTTGAATTATTCAAACATTGATCACAAAAGAAAATAAACCAATTTTCCAAACTCCCAACATTGAGTTGAAACTACTGAATTTAACAAAGCCCAAGTCAAACATCTCATTGAGCTATCAAAGAAAAGAAAACTTTTAGGGAGAAGAAAAAGAATAACACAAATGGTCCTGTTATTTTGATGGCTACAAAAGCTAGTGATATTTATGTGCAAACAAGCCCTTTTGTGAAAACTTAGAGCAGGGTATGAAACTATATATGACCTAGATCAAAATGTTTTAAATATATGCCAACAACCATTTAGGGTTTGCTTAATAAAAACTCCTAGTTTGGCTAAGTTTTAACAGGCATGAAGATCCTAAAAACTGATGTTGTATTTTAGTTGTTGTGTTTCTATCAACTTGGAAGGCTAGTGGAACATAACAAGCATAGAGAGTGCAAACAAGACATCTCATTCAACAGAATTCTACACACACCAAAGTTTTGCTAAGATTGAAAATCTAGGCTAACACCACAATACTAAGGATAATAGAATTGGGGTGTTACATCAATGTTGGGCAATAAAAGAAATAAATGCACCATTTAACCCATAATAAATGAATCATGATAATGTTATTAACAACGTTGGTCATATAATAACATAATCATAATCTTCTTTAATATCACTTTAACACACCTTTAAAGAATTAATTATCACTTTATTGCTTTTAATCAATAATTTTAACTATTTGCAGCGGAAAATTATGAAGAAACATTCATTAACTTATACTTTTCAGAATTACCACGATATACTTTTCAGTGTTGAAACAAATCATGTTACTTTTGGGCCTATGTAATCCAGAAATCATAGGCTTTCCATTAAACCCATGATGGATGTGTGTTCCTTGAACACACTGGGTGGTAAGCCTTTCGTTAGCGGATCCGCAAGCATATCCTTTGTCTTTATATGCTCGAGACGTAGAGTTTGATCCTGTATTTTATCTTTCACAACATAATACTTTATATCTTTTGTTTTTGTAGCATTACTCGACTAGCTGGTGTGAGCATAGAATACTCCGGGCTGGTTGTCACATTACATTTTTAGTGGTTTGTCAATACAATCTACCACTTTCAAGTCGGGTATAAATTTTTTTAACCATACTGCCTGCCCCGTGGCCTCATAACATGCTATAAACTCTGCATACATCGTGGACGATGCAACTAATGACTGTTTGGAGCTTTTCCACGAAATAGCCCCTCCTGTGAGAGTGAACACGTGTCATGACGTGGACTTTCAATCGTCTTTGTCTCCCGCAAAATCTGCGTCTGAATACCCTCTTATTTCTAGGGAATCAGATCTTCTATATGTTAGCATGAGGTCTTTTGCGCCTTGCACATAACGCAAAGCTTTCTTTACCATATTCCAGTGCTCTTGACCTGGATTTTCTTGATATCTACCGAGTACCCCGGTGATAAAAGCTAAGTCAGGGTGAGTGCACACTTGTGCATACTGTAAGCTTCCAACAGCCGAAGCATATGGTAATGCTTTCATTCGATCGATCTCATATTGGTTCTTGGGACATTGGAATTTCCCAAAATTGTCGCCCTTGACTATAGGAGCAGGTGAAGTACTAATTTTATGCATATTATACTTCTTTAGAACTTTTTCTAAATATGCCTTTTGTGATAGTCCGAGCACTCCATTCTTTCTTTCCCGGTGAATTTCTATGCCCAAAACATAAGAAGCTTCATCAAGATCTTTCATATCAAAATTCGAGGACAAGAACTTCTTTATTTCGAGTAGTAGACTGACATCATTGCTCGCAAGCAGAATATCATCCACATACAGAATTAGGAAAATATATTTCCCACTTTTAAACTTTGCATAAATGCAGTTGTCCTCAACATTCTCTTTAAATCCAAAACTTTTAATTGTATTATTAAACTTTAAATACCACTGTCTAGAGGCTTGCTTTAACCCATAAATGGATTTCTTTAGGCGGCATCCCATATGTTCCTTCCCCTCCATGAAAAACCCTTCGGTCAAATAATCGAGGAGAGAAAGAGAAATTAATCACGTAATCGACGAGAGAAAGAGAAATTAATTGGTGAATTAAAATGCCGAAGTGCACCTCTATATAAAGGCTCCCGGGGGGAGCCCTTGCCAGCCAGGCAATGTGGGACTATCCGCACATGCCTGGTGCGGCTCCACATGGTGCGTCGGCCCTAGGTGGGCCCCATTTGGCCCACCTAGGCCGGCCTCCCCCCCCCCCCCCCGCCCCCACCGAATTCCCTAGGGGAATTTTCCCCCCATGGGCCTTCTTTCCACCAGAAGGCCCATTTAGGGAAATCAGCATTTAAAAATTCGAAAATAAATATATATAATCACATTTAATCATTAATTACACTAATTAATATCAAACATATTTTATTTTATTTATTCTAGCTCCGAAAACTATTTCGTCGCTGCCCGATCTTCATTGGACCATTCCCGAGACGTTCCGGTGATCTCTTTCCTTTCCGGTTGTCTTGTCGAAACCCCTTAAGTGTGTTACCCAAGCGGTTCTATATAATAACATACATGATCGAGACCCCTCTCCGATCAATGATTAACTCGTAGGCCTGGACCCCATGAATTAACCCCTGTGATATAACGAATGACTATCATCTATCAAACCTGGACGTCGAGTCTTAAACCTTTTGCCATATCGATACTTAGCGTGTCCGAGACTCGTTCATAGATATCTCCATACCTAGCATGATCTCGTTACCGACAACACTATCTTCTACTCGTCTGTGATCTTATGTCCGGGTAACCTTGTTACATGCTTGCAAGCTCATTTGACATAATCTCACCGAGTGGGCACTAGAGTATCTATCCTGCTATGCGGACTGGCAAATCCCGCTCTTGAACCCTCGTCTCAACTACTCCCTTTCGATACCCGAAGGTGGCACCTTTGTTGTCACACTATATAAGATATGACGTTTGATGCGATCAAAGTATCTTCCAGGAATAATAATAAGAGTTGATCTCACGGTCGAATGCATAATGACTGCGTCATACAAATATGGGTATGTCCATCACATCGTTCTACCAACGATATGACTTCATTGCCAACTGACGCCATGTCACATGATCGGGAAACCTCGATCATCAATCGCACAATGAACTAGTTTTAGTAGAGACTACTAGGGACCTGGTTGTTTATATATCACACGTGTATTAATGTTTCTGCTTAATACAGTTATAGCATTTCACAAAACGTATTGTGAACAAACGAGATATGATAAATAAATCACTTTATTAATTGCTTCTAGGGCATATCACCTTCAGGGTCGTAGCACCCGAAGTATGCTCTAATATATAGGGTACGAACTCCTTTTCCATACACAACAAGACTCCTATCAAAGGTATTTTGTGGGTCGCTCCCTTCAACCCATATTGCTGCCACCTGAGAAGTCGTCGCTGCATTGTACATTCATTGATCTAGGTTGATATCCGTGTTAAGTGAGATTATATATTCATCTAGATTCAGAACAGACCCAAGACTTTTGAAAACTTGCGCATACGATTCGCAGAATCTTCCGTATGACCTCTAAATTAAGATCTGGGGATCTCTTAGCTCTGTGAAGCAAGTTTTCATCTGTATCATAAATATATAGTTGCAAATGTTGAGGGCCATGATCAGCTGCCACCAGATCACCCATAGCATGGTACAAGTTCCCACACGCACGGAATGTATATACGCCAGTTCTTTCTGCAGTGCTGACCCGTCGATCAAGGTTTACTCCTAGACTTGTGAATGAGAAGTGCGAATTGAAATATCGAATATTCTTTCTGAAATATTTAGCATCCTCATCATCTTGACTTGCCCACAATGGCGTCAACTCGTCTGGAAGGGGTACATATATGGACTTTTCCCAACAAAATGTAGGCCACTCGTACTGAAACCGCAATGCTCCGCAGTGCCGGCAGTTGGGAACTTTTTTCAGTACATGGTGTTTTGTAGGTTGGTTCCGGTAAACGACCTCATCAACATCATCGTGTCTTGCTCGTGCAGGCTGATGTCCATGGTGTAACGGTTCAAATTCAACATCTAGCATAAGAACAACAAAATATGTATTATTTTTACGCTTGGAATTAATAAAATGTGCCCTATTCAAAATTTTGTATGCTTATATACCTTGTTCAGCAAATATCCTAGATTTTCATCAGGCTCTACGTCATCAGCTGCATTTTGCTGCAGTGTGTCCAAGCGGTAGCAAAGATATTTGGTTAAACCATAACACCATAAATTATTAGTGGAGAAATTGAAAAGTGAATGACAAATTATATATGTACCATTGGGTTGGTGGACATCTGGCTCGAAGATGCCATATGCATCGTCGGTTTGGTCATTGCCAGCATTGTTGTTTGGATCTTCATTCATTCGACCCGTGCATTCCCTGATCACCTTTCTTCTTTCTAGTTGTCACGTTTGTCAACTCTTCCATTTAGTTCAACATTATTGGAGCCTTCAAAAGGGTCGACATTTGAAAAAAGGAAAGTATTGTCATATACAAATACCAAATGAGAAGCAACATTATTCTGTGTTTATCTAAACATTGCAAATCATCACTGTTTTATAAATGATAGGTGTATTGCCTGCATGTTACATATTACATATTGGAGTACATATCAGGAGTCCACTTCCTTGGGCAGTAAAAACCCCTGAGTGTGGTGTCAATGAACCTGCATATAACCATTCTTTAGTTTTGCACTTCTAGTTTCACTTTCAGAGTTTTGTCTTTACTTATATCAACATGTGATGATGAAAACTTAAACCATTGTGTGCCTGTAGTTTTCTGAATATTTTCCTTTCATGGGGAGTTCATGAAAATGCTGAAGGAGCAGCTTAAACTGCTGATGTGAAAATCTAGTGGGACCTTGTTATGAAGGTAATAACTCATATGAATGATTTTTTGTACAGTAAGTTCTCCTTCGCATCTGTACCCAGGAGTTAAATTGTATTGGGAACAGATATGACATGGCAAATCTATTTCGCATGCAGATCCAACCGTGAAATAAAATGCACTTATCGACACTTAGGGTGGATTGTTTGTTTCCTCAGGTTTGTTCATGATAATTTCGAGGAATCGAGGAGTAAGATTGGAGAAGAAAGGCATAGCTAATGGATGAAGAACGAACCTGTTTGATATGTAAGAACAAACATGTTTGCTATTTGGCGTTGACGGCTAGGAAATGTCCATAGAGGCGATGATGGTGATGATAGTGATGAAGCAGCGGCGGAAACCTGGCGATCTTCTGGACGATCGGCGGTTGCTGAACGTCGTAGCGCAACCTAGGGTAGAAAACGATGTAGCAGCGGGGCTTCCGGGGACGAAGAACTCGTGGCAGAAACCAGGCGATCCGTTGGACGATCGGCGGTTGATGAACCTCGCGGAGCAATCTAGGACGGAGAACTCGCGGCGGAAACTTGGCGATCAGCTGGACGATCGGCGGTTGAAGAACGTCTGGGAGCAACTTAGGGCAGAAATCGTGTGAGATAGATGTTTTGTGGGAAGCGCGGTTTGCGAATGGGTACGCGGGGGACGTGGGGTGGGGAACCTGGCTGGAAACTTCTTTGTCGGTCAACAGGATTAATCTAGGGCGTTACTTTGGCTTGATTTGATATGTGTCGTTTGATTCGTTTAGTGGGCTGGATCTGATGATGCAGATCGACTTGTGTACACTTTGTCTGGGTGGCTGTAGCGAAACTAATATTTGCTATAAAAATAGTGGAGATAAATCAAGAGTTTGATTCTTTGGCCCACCCTCCTCTAACTAGAGCTCCTGGCCCCGCAACTTGGCGCGAGGGCATGGTATTTTCACCCTCGTTGATCTTGTTTTCTGTAAGGAATCTTGAATTATATTGTTGATCTTGTTTTTTGGAAGGAACATTAATGATATTGCTTATTTTTAAATTAGTATTTGATGGGATGGTTTTTTCAAGAAATAATTCTCTCTTTTTTTTTTTAGAAACACAGTATAACGCAAGCGCTCATATACACGCGCACACACTCACCCCGATGAACGCACACACGTACACCCTACCCCTATGAGCACCTCCGAGAGACTGAGCCGGCGGGTCTTGAGATTGACGAAGTCACCACAGGTGCATCGCTGTCGACGGGAACGTCGCCTCCCACTGAAAGAATATTCGGCCTAAATGAGAAACACCAGCGCTAAACCTGGGGTTTGAACTCTGGTGGGCTGGGGATACAACCATCCTCCTAACCATCTTGCCACAGGCAAGTTCTCTCAAGAAATAATTCTCATGCGTGACACATATGATCAAATATGCAAACGATCTTTCTCAAAAGGAAGAAAAGTGCAAGAAACATAAATAATTGCCAAACAGAACTTGTCTCTAGCAAGATGGTTAGGAGGATGGTTGTATCCCTACCCCACTAGAGTTCAAACTCCAGGTTTGACGCTGGTGTTTCTCATTTTGACGGAATATTCTTTCAGTGGGAGGCGACGTTCCACAGCGAGGCGTCTGTGGTGACTTCTTTAATCTCAAGACCTGACCCGCCGGCTCAGTATCTCGGAGGTGCTCGTAGGGGTAGGGTGTGCGTGCATGCATTCATAGGGGTGAGTGTGTACGCGTGTGTATGAGCGCTTGCATTATACTGTGTTTCTCAAAAAAAAATTGCCCAAAAAATCCTCTCGAGGACTGTTTTAAAAAATAAGAAAGTTCTTTTTTGGCGAACACAGTAGAATCAGATTGTTATATCGTCTTGGTGTTTGAACTCTCTACATGTATTGTCGACTCATTTAGAGCTTTCTTGGGGCATTTGGGCCACTGCTTCTCGTTGCGAAAGAATGGCAACATTTCAATTCCATGAATTATCACGAGGCATAGATCTCATAAGAAATGATTATGGCAACTTTCCTAGCAACATGCAAATAGTTCGCAAACAACAGTGCATCCTAACATCACCCGGCAGTGCACGAATACACACTATTATGCGCACAAATCATGTTTAGTTTAACCATGTCAAGTTTTGTAGTACAACTTACAAGTTATAATGTGTTTGTTGAATGTTGATGTCGTCGAACAACGACAATAGCGCAGGCTTGACGCAGGCTCGGGACAGAAAGTTTGTGCAGTGCAAACCGGTTGACAGGGACAGTGCATCAAGTAACTAGGGAATCACAAATGAATTTCACAATTCCAGCTCGAAATAATGGGTACCAAACGACCTCTAAGGGACTGCGTGCGTACCAAAGAGCAACAAAAGGAAAGGAACCCAGGCTAAACCGGCCGCGATCGCCAACTTCCCCATCAAGTACCTCGGGCTCCCACTCGCGTTGGGGAGGCTTAGGCGTGCTGACCTGCAACCCTATATCGACAAGGCCGCCTCCAGGTTGCAACCGTGGAAAGGGAAGTTTGTGAACAGAGCGGGTTGCAATGAGCTTGTCAAATCTGTGATCTCCTCGTTGCCCATCTTCTTGCTGACAGCGATCAAGGCAGATAAGAGATGGACAAAGGCCTTCGACAAAATCAGACGCGGAATGCTGTGGAACTGCACTGAAAAAGTAAGTGGTGGGAAGTGCAAGGTCAGTTGGGACAAAGTTTGCCGCCCTAAATCACTCGGGGGACTTGGCATCCTAAACCTAGAGAAGTTCTCACGTGCCCTTCGCCTTCGCTGGCTCTGGCATGAATGGGCTAGCCCTGATAAGCCATGGGTGGGATCGGAAACTCCAAATGACCACTATGACAGATGCCTCTTCAATGCGGCGACAAGTGTTATGATTGGGGATGGACACAAGGCTTCTTTTTGGGGATCCTCCTGGTTGGAGGGACTACCTCCCAAGGTCATCGCCCCTACACTCTTTGCCGCCTCCAAACGCAAGAATAGATCCGTGTACGACGCCCTCTCGGAACATAGATGGATAACGGACCTCGACGTCGACCACTTCACGATCCAACACATATCGCAGTTCATCCAACTCTGGAACCTTACGCAAGGGACAGTCTTGACCCCAGATCCGAGGACACCATCACTTGGACTCTATCTCCGACAGGGATCTACTCCGCTAAATCAGCGTATAAAGCACAGTTCATCGGATCCTCGCCCTGTGCTTTCCTTGCGGTAGTCTGGAACACATGGGCCCCTCCTAAATGCACTTTCTTCGCGTGGCTCGCCGTCCAAAATCGGTTGTGGACTTCAGACCGCCTCGCCATCCGTGGGTGGCCGCATCAGCCTGTCTGCCAGCTATGCAGAGGCGCTCCTGAGACCGGAAGACACCTGCTATTCGAATGCCGCTATGCCAAAAGGATCTGGAATGAGGCCGCGTCCTGGCTACACTGCCCAGCGATCATCCATGCTCTACAATCAACAAAACCGACCATCTTAGAATACTGGAAGACCCTGGCAGCTCTGCCTTCGCCCTCTCGTAAAGGAATGCAAACGGCAATCATCCTCATCACGTGGGAGATCTGGAAGGAGAGGAATGCCAGAATCTTCAACAACAAGTTCTCTCCGCCGACCCTACTCCTCCTGGGCATAAAGGAGGAGAGCAAGAACTAGATCCTTGCAGGCGCAAAAAAGCTTGCCGAGTGTGTGGCCTAATGGGCTTTTTGATCTCTTTTTCCCTTTCGTGGTACACTAGGGTTTCGGGACTGTCCTTAAACCCGGGGTTTTTTTGGAACTTGGCTTCCTTTGTCTTTGCTCCTTCTATATCAATATAAAAGGCAAAGCTTTTGCCTTGTTTCAAAAAAAAAATTATTTTTCTTGAGCATGCACGTCTTCTTTCACTAGAGCCAGAGAGCGCCAGCGTTCTTGAGCATGGGGACGAGCTCGCCGGCAAGGTGAAGCGCCATGACCCTGTTGGTGCCGCCGACGAGGTTCCCGCCGATGAACACCGCTGGCACCACCGGCGGGCCTCGGCCGAGCCTCCTGGCGAGTTCTCTCTCCATCTCTCTGCCCCGTTGTTCCTTGTCCAGCTCGTACACGGCGGCATTGACGCCGAGGTCCCTAAGGAGGAACCTCACGGAGTCGCACATGCTGCATTTGCTCGAGGTAAACACCACCACCGCCCGCTCTGACGCCAATTTCGTCACCTGATCCATCCAACTCGCCCTTCCTATGCTTAGATGAGATGATCCGGAAGGAGCTCTTACTCGCTGTCTATGCTTACTGCTTAGATGTGGTGGCTGTGGTTTGTTGCTACCGGCCGGGTAGCTTTTCTTTTATAGGCTCAAAAAGGTTGTGGCGATTTTGCCATATATACCGGGATAATTAGATATTGGTATCACGTGCTCAACTTGTTACGATGGAATCTAGATTGTTTCATGTACAAAAAGAACACATTCATAATCCAGCATAGGCTAAAGGTTGGATGGTTTTGGCTAACAAACTGTGGTATCCGTGGGCCCCAGGGAACATATGAATATATTTCCTCATCTCAGTTGACCTCTTGCAAAATTTTATGTACCTAAACCTACCACATGTCGCACATGGGTAATTAGACTTGTATAAATATTTTTGAGATTTTTCTTTGTCATAGAAAAGCATGCCTAAGTTATTTTTTAAAAGCATAAAGTACACATATGTCCATGCATGTCTGAACTTCAACATATACTTTGGATTTAAGCTGAGTGTTGAAAATACCAAGCTAAAAAAATTCAGAGTCTGAGGCTAGTAGCTATCAGGAAAAACCTCTTGTGCAATATGCATGCTGTTTCCTCTGGTCCTGCTTCATTTTGTCTGAAAGTTTCAGCTCTGCAACATTCCCCGCACACGGCTTCTAACTTCACTAGTTTACATCTGCAAATACAGAAGCTTGGAACAAACACAAATGACGCCAACATCGACGACACCACACCCTGTCACGTGACAGTACGGCACAGAGATCAGATTCTACCGGCTAAGAAGAGGTGCTTTGTATAGGAGGGAGCAGCTCCTCTTCAGGTTCAGAATAGCATCTTCTAGCAGAGAGGACTTCCAGTCTCATTCAGTCCATCACTATCTCTTCTGACCTTATCCGCTACGTAGAATCTCGTCAGCCTAATTATGTCCTTGTCAAGATATGCAAGCATTCGAAGTGCCATGATCCACCGGCGCATTCTCGTTCAGCGTATCTACAGCACTTGCTGTGTAAATGATGTTGTAGAACAGTAGCAGTTGATATGTCGCAATGCATCTTCTCACCTATTGGGCAACCCTGCAGGGCAAGCATATGCCAATGGAGAATATTTGGCATATATCCTTATCCTCAATTTCTTGAGCTGGCAGTGCCGACCATATATGTAGAGCTTTGCATCTAGGGGTTATTTGATCAGTTCTTGGCTCCTCAGTTCTTCAAAGATCAACATTCTTTTAACCTCGATTGCATATCCGGCGCAAAGGCCTACCTAGATAGGGGAGGCAAAATGCAGAGACAAAATCTGGATATATCTGTGAATAGGAAGGAAGAATCACACTACGTATGCAAGATTGTGAAAAAACAGGATACCATCAATTGCTTTTATTTCACCCCGTGATATTTTTATGTACGTTGGTTATGGTGTGTCTACAATGTCCATGGAGCTTCATATACAATTCTCGCTTGAGTAAAGGGGGCACATTTTAAAGGTGAAACCTTCTTGTCCTCAGGAGACCTCCTAGAGCACCCAGTGTTTCTACAGTACATAAATATATATATACAAAATAATACTATACAGTTTACCCTCTCCTAAAGGATTAGATAAATTCGACGGGATGTCGTTCTTGTGGATATCTCGATATGATAATAGTCCCATCTACCTGACGAATGTCACTGTAAGCTGAGTTGGATGTGCCAATGACAAATTGACAGGTTCCCCTTGAATCAGCATGTAGGTTAACACCGTAGTACTCAAGATGATCTGACACACTTCTGCCGTAGACCGATCTATTCAATCAAGAGCAAATAATAAGAAAAACAAAAGATACATACTTCTACTTTTACAAGAAATGAGAGAGGCGTGTGGAAACCTGCTGCAGGTAGGGTCCTCCCCTGAACAATCGCAGACTGTCTCATTCCTAGTAACTACATTTCCTACTATGGTCTCCTGAAGCCAAACCTGAAGACAGATAAAATGCAGAACAAAGATGTGACTTAGAAACTATAACTTAACAGACTATCCAGAAGACCTTTAATTTACTGTACGCATTTTTAAATTATTTAAACCTCTCTTGCGAAGTGGTGATATGTCCATTCGCCTAGGTAAGAGAAATATGGTGGCAAGTGTGGAACAATGTCATTCTCATGGGTCACGCGGATTGTTCTTGGAACCTGCTCATTGAAGTATGCAGCAAAAGCAGGATTGCCTACACGAGGCTGTCCAAAAGTTATGAGCTGAATTTCACCTGACCCATATTTAACCTGAAAAAAAATGTGAGAAATCGGTTAACTGAACTGAATATAACATAAAACTTGATAGAAAAAGTTTTATAATGCAAAACATAACATTGTAGTTGCTTTCAAGAACAAACATTTGCATTTTATATGAACATGAAGTCTAAATTGGACATATCAATAAAATTTAAACAAAATATAATTTCAACTATTTTATGGTGCGGTTTCAAAAATTAAACTTAACACCAATCATGCATGTATTTGCATAACACAACAGAAAGTGCCCAAAGTTGAGGATATCTAGTTAACACGCGAAGATGCAGATTAAGCATAGGGACTTACAGAGAGATCAAGGGCACAGAATGAAGCCAAAGCCCCTCCCATCGAGTGACCAACAACATTTATGGGTAGTTTCCCATATGTCTTCCATGCCCACTGAACAGATTTCAGGATCTCAGTCCGCACAGTTGTATTATAATATGCAGAATAAAATCCATGGTGGACCTGCAACATGAGATAGAAAACAGATGGTGAGCAAAATGGTTTCGAATGGAATGATATTTCATAACAAAACAATAGAAAATTAACCACCGGGTTACCATTGCATCTGGCATGCCTGGATAAGTAACATCCAGCTGCTTCCAGAAGAGATCTTCAATCCAATTTGAGGCGCTTCACAAGTAAAATTTGAAGTAGGAATGGATGGTTATGAGCTGTTATAACTAGGCCTAGTGAAAGATGTGCCCACATGACATAAGTCAGCAATAAGTTTTACTTAACATAACCAGTTGTTAGTCATACCTGTGTTCCTGGGTGCCTCTAAAAGCTATGATTATGGACCGTGGATTAGGGGCAACTCCAACAAAAGCCTGCTCAAAATAATTTTTAAATAAGAGAATAATTCTTATTTAAAATTGCATTCAAGATCAACAGAAGCCGCCGAGAACAGAAAATACAAACCTGTAAACATTTCTCGACGTCTACAATTATCCCTATCATCTCAAACCCCTACGTTTAAAATCAAAACAAAGAAAGCAGTCAGGGAAAGTTTGTAGAAGAAGTGGGAGCAGCCAAATATAATGTTCGCCTCATGAGTTCTACCTTTGTGTGACCTTGACATCTTGGACAAGTCCATGTCAAAAGTGCGGTTAGGTCAGATGTATACACCTGAAATTCATTTAGGCAAGCCAAGTCATACACAGCTTTTTTTGAAAAGCGCAGACAAAGATATCTCCACCAGAGAAGTTCTTAACAAAGCGAACAACATACTATAGCATATATGGTTCAAAGAGCACTTACAGCAGATGCATATTCGACAAGAATATGAGCAAGAGTACTATTGTAAGCATAAGCACCATCAGACTGCTTCATCCTGAGCGCTGCATTGTGCAATGAATTAATTGTAACCAACTTTATATTACATCGTAAAAACCAATCAAGGACATTAAGGTCAATTCCCCGATGTCAGTTAAAAGGATCTACATATTAGTGTTCAGGATTCTGATACACAGCAACATTTTCTAATCTTGGCAACAGCAAGAAGGTGGTCCACTGTTTTTGGTTTTCGTTTTCTCCAAGCACATCTGGTTAGCATTATTTCAAGATACACATCAATTCCAATATTACAGTATCGTTTGGGTCACACATACAGTTCTAACAGTTGCACTGTATATATGAAATCGAAACACATTAAGCATTACTAGGAAAGTCCTACTTTACCAAATTTCAAACAGACTACATGCTGGCCTAGCAGCACTACACTGAAGTCCACTTTACCATAGCACACCCTTCAGAATTCAGGTCAAATTAATTTCAAATTTCGCCAAATCGATTGTATCTTCTCCCGTTGTCGCATTGTTCCCAGCACATCAGGTCTGCAGCCTGTATGTAGACCAACTACCCACTACCGTACTCGCTCGATTTTTCCTCAGTCCCAACTTTGTAGCTACTGGTTTCGTTAAAGAAATCATGGGGCCACCCCTTTCTTCTAAGAACATATTTGCATTCGGGATTCTGATATCCAGCAACATTTTCCTATCTTGGCAACAGCAAGAAGGTGGTACACTATTTTCAGTTTTCGTTCTGGTTCTTTTCATGATAGCTAGACATCTCCAAGCACATCTGGTGAGCATTATGTCAAGTGACACATTCCTCCCAATATTACAGTATCGTTTGGGTGGCCCATCTGCAAGCAAGTGAAATATTCCACACATACAGTCATAACAGTTGCACTGTATGTACATCTGAACTAGAAAGGCACTAAGCACTACTCTGAAAATCTCTACTTTACTGCCCCCAACCAAATTTCTGACAGACTAAAACTACATGCTGGCCTAGCAGTCACTAGTCACAACACTAAAGTCCACTTTGCCATAGCATATCCTTCAGAAATTCGGGTCTGATTAGTTTCAAATTTCGCTAAATCGATTGTATCTTCTCCCGTTCTCGCATTGTTCCCAGCACATCAGGCTGCAGCCTGTAGGTAGACCAACTACCCACTACCGTACTCGCTCGATTCAGCCCCGACCACCAATCGGACGGAACCAGCACCAATCATGCGATGGAACCGCGAGCATCAGGTACGCGTAGCGACGAAGCGTATCATCTAAGGAAGAAAGAATCGGTGGATGAGACTGGGGGGAAAGTAAAGAGATCGTCACCTCCACCTTCCGCCGCCGCTGCTGCTGCCTTTGCTGGAGAGAGCACGAGTAGAAGAATACCCATGAGAGCCATCACCATCGCCGCCGCGCTCGCCGCCCGCTTCAGCGGCGCCATCGCCGACGTCTCTTTCTTTCTCTCTCTGCAGCAACGGAGACGGGTAAAGAACAAGGAAGAGGACGGGAAAGTAGGAGAAAAAAAAGATTTTTATTAGGAGGGTTGTTTCCCCGAAGGTCAATTCGGATGGCCAGCGCGCGCTGCCACGTGTCCACTGCGTACGAGCGGTCAGAAGCCCCCGGTGAGGCCTTGTTTACTTTATAGCTGGCCAAACGGGCCGCACGGACGGCCCGTCGCGTGCCGGCCTCGGCACGGTCCACGAGCGACACGGCCCACGAAGGGCACGACAGCATTCGTGCCGTGTCGGGCCGGCCCATGTGATGCGCTTGGCTTCCGGGCACGAGCACGCCGGCACGTGGGCCGCACGTTGGCCCGGCACGGCACGGTCGGCACACGACGGCACACCGGAAAAAATTAAAAAATAAATATAAAAAAATAAAAAAAATCTGGCGTGCCGGGCCGGGCCGGCCCACGTGCCGCGGAGCCAAGCTCAGCACGAGCACGCACGGGCCACGTGCCAGCACGGCACGGTTGGTCGTGGGCCGGGTCGTGCCTGTGCCATGCTGAAACAAGCGTGCCAAACGGGCACGGCCCATTTGATCAGCTATAGTTTACTTCAAGGGTTTTTTAGGTGATGGGAAGAGTTGGGATACGAGGGGATTTGGTGAACACCCAATTCGC
Organism: Poa annua; assembly: GCA_026929855.1. Lineage (NCBI taxonomy): Eukaryota > Viridiplantae > Streptophyta > Magnoliopsida > Poales > Poaceae > Poa > Poa annua. The sequence goes on from CM049427.1 coordinate 103,032,053, forward strand.
ACAAATCACTATAAATACTCTTACCCAACAATACACTAGTCTATGCTAGAGTTTTGTTTTCTGTAAAAATGAGGTGGTTGGTGGGGGATATTTGGGGATTATCCCCTCCAATCCCCTAAAATACACTAGGAGTAAACATACTAGTTGGGATTTTTTGAGAATTGGAATAATCCTCCTATCCCTAAAACACACTTGAGGTAAACAAGCCTGAGGCGGCGCTACACCACCCCCTAGGCCTCGCTGGCACGCGACAAAGCCCCCGCGTCGGAAGCGTCGCGTACGAAGCCCGCCCACCGGCCGACCGGCGACGTACGCACTGCACGCACTGCCGCGAGGATACGTAATAGTCCACAGGTTGAGTTGTACATTAATACATATATTCAAACATACAAGCATATAGACTATACGTATAAGTACACAAACTTAAACATACAACTATACAAAATCAATTTATATGTACAACGACATATATTCAGACATACAACTACACAGACTCAGGTTGTATATATCAGATTGTACAACTATACAGATCAGGTTGTACAGAATATGTGTTACTACACAGATCAGATTGTATAGATCAGATTATACATATAACTACACACATATTCAGTTGGATGTACAACTACATATACGGGGTTGTATGAACTGTACACAATCCGAAGTAAAAAAAGTTCGTCAAACCCAATCAACAATGGATCTAGTTTTGAAGATCTCGGCGCGAGGAGCTCAAAAGTGAAAACGGTTCGTAATTCGGATAAACGGTTCTAAAGATATTTCATTTTGAAAAACCAAATCTAAAAAATAAATGCACGTCCAGCGTAAGAAATGAACGAAATTACGACACGTGTCAAAAGCTCAGTGGCTGGACTAGCCTATTTCTAAGGATTTTCCGGAGACTGGGATCCATTTGCAGTTAACACGTCGGACGACTTGGTTACGTGTGATACACGTTCACCAGATTAAGGAAAACGTCCTTTCTATACTTTTGTCGAGCCCCGTTGTTTGACTAAAAATGTCAAATGATATGTGATCTACTATATTTTTTACAAAATCAACATCACTGAACTAAGTGTCAAATTATATTTTGTGTGTTATATATCCCATATTTTGTCATACCGTAATTATTAAGGGAAGTTAAATCTCTAAACCATACGCATATTACTCACGTTTTGCTTTATGTTGTTGAGATATGTCTTACCGATGCGATCATGGGGTGTTGAGAGATCGCCAGAAAGGTTCCTGGGTGGTGGTGGTGGTGGTGGTGGGGGCCTTCGTCACTATGCTGGTGGTGCCGGAGGAGTTTGATTCCTGATAGGTTAGCAATTTCGTGAGGCTCTAAAACAGTTTGACAGACACTCGAAATTGTTTGCATTTTACACCTCGATTTAATTACTTTCGTATGGAACACATCTAAGAGATTAACACAATCGGCAGGTAGACACATATGCTTTCTTTGTTGATTAAACTTTGGATATTGAGATTTAGTTTTGACCAACACTTTGTTTAATAATATGTATCTTATGTATTTTATAAAATCAAGACCATCGAATTATTTTTTCAAATGATATACATTTAGTGTTAGAACCTCATTTTACCATACTATAATTATTAGTTAAGGTTCAGTCTATAAACCACACAGTATACTTATTGGAAAAAATTAACTGTCAATTTTGCTTTGCTAAAATGTGGCAAATCCAAGTTCAAATCCACTTTTAGTCAATACATTACTATGAAATACGGAATATTTTCAAGCTATACAAGTATACATGAACAGTTTTCACTACGCAAACAAATATGACATGCTTTAGTGAGCAAGTAAATCATCACCAAGAGAAGGGTTCATTTAAACTCTGTTGTTCTTACTAGACTTTTGGAGAATAGCGTTGATATCTTAATGTATTACTTTGTGCGTGGAACTTTATTTGAACTTTATTTGTGCTTTGGTGTGTTTGTGACACGAGTGACACTATTTATGGCAGATTTGTGATTTTTGATTCTCAATGTTCATCTCGAATTTGAAGCTGAAATTTTGAGAGTTGATTTTTTCGTGAAGCTGAAACATACTTTGTGGACACGCATACACTATTTGTAGTATTTTTTGAAACTTTTAACTTTGTGAACACATACACTTTTTCATAGAATTTTTTGTAACTTTTAACTTGGATTTTTTTTTAAAACTGTAGTACCATGGGTGGGAGCACTAGATATGTTCTCTTCCTCCCTCTATACTGTTGTAGAACCCAATTGTTGATCATTCGGTGCACACTTTCAAAGGTTAGCTTTGACAAGGAATTTAACAATCAGTATGTGATCTAGTGTATTGTACAATATCAATATCATTGAATTCATAAAACTTCCAAATTGTATATGTTTGTGTTATATAACCTTCATTTTTCATATTATAATTAAAAGTCAAAGGTAAATCTCTAAACGAAAAGGGCATACTAAACGAGGACAATGTTATCGATTAAAGTTCTGATCCATTTCTAGTGCGTATATATAGTTGAGTATTTCAACTTTCCTGAACACTTTTTCACTATGAAAACCAACATAGTAAAATCGTTACAGAAAGACTGGATTTTTATTTATTTTAGAAATGGGTAGCAGGCCTCTGCATTGATGCACACATCCTTTTATAGTAAAACGAGTAACCAAGTGTCAGAGTACCAAATATAACTTATTACAATCATGGATCTGCTAATGTGGCTACATGAACCAGCCACCAAAACTAGGAAGATCTACAAAGACTACCCATCTTGAAGTCTTCTAGTGAGAAGCCAACCACTGTGGTTGAACTCGGACAACTGCCGACAACCGGGAGCATCCAGACTCGATGATAAGCCGCTGGTCTTGTAGTAGAAAGAATGACCACATATGTATCTAGTAGAGCGCGTGATGAACAACCTGTAAAAAAATGAGCATCAGTTGTCTTGTTAAAAACCAAATTGTTTCTACAATTTCAAATAGCCCAAACAAAAGCACATGTACCAATGCGTATGCGTGCCTTTGTTTACTTATCAATCCCATCCAACCAATGTCTAAACATATTTTCTACACTAGTGGGTGGTGATATAGTGAAAGTAAAATGTATTAACCTCCATATGTCTTTTGTAAAAGGACATGAAGGAAATAAATGCTCAACGTTTCATCCGATTGACAAAAAACTTTCTGTTGAAGAAACCACATAAAGATTTTTGTTTTCAATGAAACTTTCAATTCCCAAAGATATTTGCGCAAAATGGAGTATGTCCATGCATTAAATTGTGGTACATAGAGGTCACAGTAAACTTCTTGTTTGTAGTCAGATTACATAGAAACTGATCCTCGTCATATGTGAGCATAACTTCCATGAGTCTCTCCGCTAAGGACAACCAAGAACTCCATTTTGCTATGGTCAATGCCCTCCCAAAGTCAATATTTAGTGGTACATTACCTAACACTTGCGCAACTGTAACACATTTACGCCGTGCCATATTAAAAAGCATGGGATATTAAAAAAACTAGAGGCTGATTACTGATACGTCTAAAACGTATCTATTTTACCAAACACTTTTGCTATTGTTTTGCCTCTAATATGTGTGTTTCAGGATATTGAACAGCTAGAGACTAATGTTGTTTTCAGCATAATTACCCTGGTGTCTTGTTTTTGTGTAGAAATTCAACTTTAGGGGCAAATACCAGAAAATATGCAAAAGTCCCTATTTTCCCAGAAAAGCCATGGAGCCAAAAGGGGAGACGAAGAAGTGCCACGTGGGTCTCACACCACATTGTGGCGCGGCCAGGAGCCAGCCGCAACACCACATGGTGTGGTCACCCCGACACCCCCTCGAGCCCCCCTCGCGGATATAAGGTCCCTCTGACCTATAAACGAAGAGACCCCGATCACTTTTTCCAGAAACACATTCGTGCGCCGCCGCCTCCTCGAAACTCAATTCGTAGATCATAAGTTTCCATTCTGGCAGCCTACCGGGACAGGGAATTGGAGGAGATTATCGCCATCGTCATCGCCAACTCCTCTCCATCAACCATCCATGTTTCCCCCATCCATGTGTGAGTAATCCACCGTTGTAGACTTGAGAGGATGTTATGTATTGGATGATATCGTTCATGTAATAGCTGGAATATCATTAGGGCATGGTGCCTATTATCTGTTATAGGTGTTTTACGTCATTGTTGCAACTTGTTATGCTTAATGCTTGTCACTAGGACCCGAGTGCCATGATTTCAGATCTGAACATGTTATTGTATCATGAAGATAATCATTGTTTTAGATCATATCTACAAGTTGTATGCACACATTATTTTCCGGACCCCGAGGCACCAAAGTGACAATAATTGGGACAACCGGAGGGGATGACTGTGATGTGAGGATCACATGCGTTCATGGAGTGTTAATGCTTTGCTCCGTTACATTATTAAAAGGAGTACCTTAATTGCGAGCACGCACAACTAAATTGGAACACATGCCTATGGTTAGTTAATACTTGGATGCTTTATCTTATTTATCTGCAAATGACTACGTCTTGACTATTATATCTTATCCATGCAACGCCCGTACATCCCTCCCTATGCCCACAGTATTTTAATCCTGTTGTCTACTATAATCATTATTGTTGTCTTTATTTCGTTGCTGCTAATATTTCACTACTGTCACTGCTATAAAACTATTGCTACTGATAATCTGTCTCGAGCAAGTGTATTCAAAGGTGCAGCTGAACTGACAATTCATCTGTTAAGGCTTAAAAATATCCTTTGGCTCCCTTTGTGTCGAATCAATAAATTTAGGTTTTTCTTCCCTCGAAGACTGTTGCGATCCCCTATACTTGTGGACATCAAGACTATTTTCTGGTGCCGTTGCCGGGGAGCATAGCTTTTGTCGGGCCAATGGATCTCGGGGTATGATGGCCCGCTTTTCCCTTGGAGGGTGAAGGGTTGTGTACGGCCCATGGAGCGAACTAACGGATGGAGTCCTCAGGAGGGCAGCCTCCTCAGGCCAAGGAGCAGAGCTCTCAGGAGACAAGGCGCGCAACATCAGGAGGCTTGCCGCACTCTGGGTCACGTGCTACGAGCGGTAGTCCCCCTACCATCGTCCTCGGAGCATGGTTGTAACGCCTGCGACTTACCTCTTTGGTGATATGGAGCGGGGACCGGCATGGCCGTCCAGGGCCGTGCTACCAAGACTTGCCACTTTGGTGCTAAACGGCGCCAACCGCCGTTACTTTCTCCTGCTCGGCCTCGCTTTCTTCTTTACCGAGGACACCCGGCTCTGCGCAAAGGAGCAAGAATTGAAGACGCAAAGGAAGAAGACAATGGCGATGCAGAGCGCAGTGACGTAGATCTGACTTGGTCGGCTGCATTTGCCAAAGCAGCCGCAGAGGAGCATAGCTCCCCCTTCGGAGCTTGCGGGAGCGTCCCGTCATGGAGTTTTGAAGACCAAGACATAGCCACCTATAAAAGGGGCAACCGCCGGCCCCGCTAAGGGTTTGAACCTGGTACCCTGAAACCCTACAAACCCTAGGCGTTTGAAGGGGTTCCTAGGCAGAAAACAATAATTTTCTAGCGTATGAACACCGAAACTAGCCAGGATCTATCTATCTAGTACATGCGATAACGGTGGCGGAAACTGGTCACATACCTCTTGTAGACCGAATAGCGGAGATTACGCTCCCGCACAAACATTGCCGATGAAGCTATACGTAGCCGACCTCAAGGTCGCAGAGAACTTGGCGCGACGAAGTAGACGATGACACGGCGTTGTCGACGATGACCTGCGTCGACGGGCGCGTCCAGCGGAGGGGGGTGGAACCGGCGGCAGGGCAGCGGCAGGGTTGCGGCGGTGGCGAGACGACGTCGCCCAGGCACCTCAAATGTGGCGCCTCCGAGTAATCACAAGCATACGGAGCTTAACAACAACCCCCAGTCACTCAGATCCAGTTGAGATCGCAGGAGAAGAATTTTTCTGGAATCCCGCAGGGCAACGACGCCCAGCGGTATAGTTTGGTGGGAGAGAGAACACAATGCGGCCGGAGAATTAACTCTAGCCGGCGGATACAACATTAATTGTATTTTAGATGACTTAATCCAATTAATATGCCTTGCTATATAAAGGGGCGAGGGGGTGTGCAAACCCATTGGCTCCCCCATGTAGGACTAAAGAAAAGGAGGGGGAGGGGGTTTCGGCCGGCCATCCAAGTCCGAATTGGACTTGGGCTTGCCCCCCTTCCAAGGTTTGGTGCGGCTCCCCCCTCTTGGGCCTTCATGGCCCATTTAGGTGGGCTGCCCACTTTTTCCTCTTTTTAATTAATATTAAATTAATATAAAATATAATTAATTCATAATTAATATATTTACATATTATTTAATCTCCCGTGACTCCGAAACATTTTCCGGACCACCCGAACATCTTTGGACATTCCCGGAACCATTCCAGACCTTCCCGAAACTACTTCCGGACCACCCGAACTCTTTCCGAATTATTTCTCTCTCTCCATTCACTCCTATATAATTCCAAAACTATCTCCGAGTGTTGTTAAGACCTTAAGTCTTATTACGCTACGGTTCGAGAACACTCCAGACATGGTCGAGACCCTTCGCTCGCCAATGACCGCCAGGGATACCTTGATGCATGTGACGGGCCCTGTGCATTCTACGAATATCGTCGTTGAACCATAAACATGATATTCATTCCCTTTGTTTCTACGATACTCCTTGTCCGAGATATTATCGTTGACATCTGATGCCCTGTTGTATCTCGTTACCGTCTATGATATTACATCTCCATGACCCAGTCATAAACTGCGCAGCTATATAGACGTAATCTCACCGAGTGGGCCTAGAGTATCTTTCCATTACACGAATGAACAAATCCCTCTCTTGATCCATACGTCTCAACATACTCTTTCGAGATACCCAAGATAGACACCTTTATTGTCATGCTATATAAGACACAACGTTTGATGCACTCAAAGAACCCTACGGAGCAGCAATAAATACGATCTCACGGTCTAAGGAATAAACTATCATATTAGTTCCTATTGCAAATGACAAACATCGTAAGACGATCTTATTGCAATTCTTTGCAATGTCCATCACCGTATTCCACCAATAAGATGACCCCATTGTCAACCGACGTCATTGGCCATGATCGGGAATCTCGATCAATGATACGTCCAAAACATATCTACTTTCCCGAACACTTTTGCTATTGTTTTACCTCTAATATGTGTGTTTTGGATACAACTAACATGGACTAACGCTGTTCTCAGCAGAATTACCATGGTGTCTCCTTTTTGTGCAGAAATATCAACTTTGGAGAAAAAACCCGAAAGACATCGAGGAGTTATTTTCCATCCGAGAGGGACCCAGAACAACTAAGACCAAACGGAGAGGAGCCACGAGGGCTCCTCACCATGTGGTGGCGCGGGTGGGCCACTGCCACGCCAGCAGGTGGTGAGGCCCACTCGGCCACCTCCTCGCGACCCCCTTGTGGCTATTGAAAGAGCATTTTCCCTCATGTGTGGTTTTGGTAATTATATGACAATCTCTATGGACTAATGTTTGCATTGAGATATCATTATAGATCATGTCCATGGAATTGTGGAGTTCATGTGTTGAACTCTTGAAGCTCATGTGTTGAGTAAAGCTTATTGCAAGAATGTCTTGAAGATTCAAGACATCATCTTAGTGAAGAAAAATGAGTTGCGCAAGACCAAGAGAAGCTTTCTCGAAAAGATCCTATGCTTGGTGCTTGCAATGGATACATGAAGATGAAGCTAAGCGATACTCTCCCATTGTGAGCATGGGGGAGTATTTGGAGAAGTCTTCATCAAGCAAGTGATTGGACGCGCAATCAAGAAAGATGACCCACTTGAAGAGATCAAGATAGTCATCATCCAACTCAAGTGGAATGCTCAAGGCAAAGGTATGATCTTGATAGGGCTATAGGATAGATATGCGTACTATCAAGAGGGGCTCTCAAGTTAGTAACTTGATCGCATTCTTGTGGAGAGCTCAAACCTTTGCATACTTGGCATATCATGTTTCTTGGTTCTTATTTGGCTCTTATGTTGGTGAGGAATTAGAGCTTGGTTCATCTCCATGTCAAGCTCTAGTTTAGCGAAATCGGTTTTACTTTGGACAACTTGTTGCGTTTTCGGTGACGGAAATATTGTCGGTTCTACCTTGAGGAAAGTCCCACACCTTGCCATGTGTGGAGATTTTACTCTATTTATGGGATGCAATATTTCCATTTGGGTGCTCATCTTCGCTATCTTTTCAACAAAATTGGTCTCACCTCATTTGGAGTTCATTTGCAAAAGTTATAGAAGTATTCGTTTCGGTGTTTTGCTGATTCGGAATATTGGGGCCGGATATTCCGCCCTACCGGAATTTCCGGTTCCCCAGCTCATCCAAGAAAACGTCTAAGGAAAGGAGAAAAAGGGTTCTGACTCCAGTCGGAAATTGTGCTCGGAAATTTCCATATACCGGAATTTCCGAGTGCCCCCAGAAAAGTCCTCCAGAAATGGCTAAGGAAAACTTTGGTTTTGCTTCTAACTCCAGCCGGAATTTCGAGCTCTCTTAGACCGGAATTTCCGGGTGACCGGAATTTCCGAGTCTCTCTAGACCGGAATTTTCGGGTGACCGGAATTTCCGAGTCTCACTTATACCGGAATTTCCGAGTGTCGAAACAACCAACGGCTATATTTCCTGGAGGGGTATAAATACCCCTCCCCTTCTTCTTCCCCAGGAAATCCAAGGCAGCACGACTTTCCCCTCTCTCCTACTCCATTGTTGACCTTGGAAAGCTCACTTTCCTCTCAATCCCTCCATTGATTCTTCCATATTCTTTAGGGAAAGTTGAGAGGAGATCTAGAGCTACAATCCTACCAATCCATCTCTCCTCTAAGTGAGGGGAACCTAGTGGATCTAGGTGTTGGAGTTCCTTTGTGGTTCTTCTCCTTTGTTCTTCCTCTCCTCTCCCCCCATAAGCATTAGTTGCTTTTGGTGGGATTTGGGAGTGAAGGATTTGACTCCTTTGTGGTTTCCTTTGTTCTTCCTCTCTTATTCCCCCATAAACATTTGTTGTTGTGTTGGAATTTGAGAGTGAAGGACTTGAGCACTTCGTGTGCTCTTGCCATTGCATTTGCATCGGTTTGAGCCCTCCACGAGGATTCGTGGTGATATTACTTGTGAGCTTGTTACTCTTGGGTCTTTGGACCCTAGACGCCTTTTGTGGCCGGCCTTTTGTGGCCAAAACCTTTTGTGGTCAAGACCTTTTGTGGTCACTTGAGAGCCCCCAATTAAGTTGTGGGTGTGTGCCTCAAGACTTGGGAGCCCCCAATTAAGTTGTGGGTGTGTGCCTCAAGAGTTGTACGGGATTCGATCTCCGCCCCAAAGGAGATCAATAGTGGAAGGTGAACTCGAACCTTTTGTGGTTGAGTTCATCAGGAGAAGAAGGTGAGCCTTTGTGGCGTTGCGGCTAACCTGTTGTGGTTGCGCACACCTCTCCAAACGAGACGTACACCTTTGGGTGGAACTCGGGAATACATCCTCGTCTCCGCGTGCCTCGGTTATCTCTATACCCGAGCTCTTTACTTATGCACTTTACATTGTGATAGCCTTCGTGCTTGAAGTCATATATCTTGCTATCATCTTGTTACTAGTATTTCTTAGCTTAAGTTGTTGGTGCACATAGGTGAGCCTAGTTTATATATCTAGGTTGTATGCTTGTTCAAGTAAAACTCTAGTTTTATTCCGCCTTTATCAAGCATACCGGAATTTCCGGGTCATTTGTGTACCGGATATTACGGCTACTCGGAATTTCCGGTCACTATTGGACCGGATATTCCGGCTCCTCAAAAAAGTTTTAAATCGCCTATTCACCCCCCCCCCCCCCTCTAGGCGACGTCTATCCGTTCAGCTATAAGACCGTCCTGACCAAAAACGCTTGGAGCATATCCACTTTTCTAGAGACCGCCACCACCGCGAACCCTAGTTCGGGAACAGAAGTCTCTGTTCCGGCACCCTGCCGGGACGGGGAATCGAAGGGTATCATCACTATCGTCATCGCCAACGCCTCTCCATCAACCATCCATGTCTCCCCCATCCATGAGTAAGTAATCCACCGCTGTAGTCTTGAGGGGATAGTAGGGATTGGATGAGATCACTCATGTAATAGTTGTAAGATTGTTAGGGCATGGTGCCTCATATCCGTTATCGGTGTTTTACGTCATTGTTGCAACTTGTTTTGCTTAATGCTTGACACTAGGGCCCGAGTGCCATAATTTCAGATCTGAACTTGTTATTGTATCATGATAATAATAATTGTTTTGGATCATATCTATGAGTTGTATACACATATTATTGTCCGGAACCGATGGCCCCAAAGTGACATCAATTTGGATAACCGGAGGGAATGGCTATGGTGCGAGGATCACATGTCTTCAAGGAATGTTAATGCTTTACTCCGGTACTTTATTAAAAGGAGTACCTTAATTGGCAGTAGTTTCCCTATAGGCCCCGCTACAAACGAGCAGGCAGGACAAAAGATGATGTGCAAGTTTCCCATTGCGAGCACGCATAACTAAATTAGAATACATTCTTATGATTAGTTAATACTTGGATGCTTTATATTATTTATCTGCAAATGCCTATGGTATGTTATTACATGAATTATCTTATCCATGCAACGCCCGTACATCCGTCCCTATGTCTACAGTATTTTAATCCCGCTGTCTACATCAATCACAATCGCTGTCTCAATTCTCATGCTACTGTTATTTCACGATTGTCTCTGCTATAAAACTATTGCTACTGATAATCTGTCTCGAGCAAGTCTATTCACAGGTGCAGCTGATCTGATAAATATCTGTTAAATCTTATAAATATTCTTTGGCTCCCCTTGTGTTGAATCAATAAATATGGGTTTTACTTCCCTCGAAGACTGTTGCGATCCCCTATACTTGTGGGTCATCAAGACTATTTTCTGACGCCGTTGTCGGGGAACATAGCTTTATATATAAGCCCACCTGAGTGTGATATTGTTCGCTGGAATTTATTCATCATTGGAAGAAATACTGATAAGAAGTTTCCCATCGTGCCATCCACTACAAGGAAAGGTACAACTCTGAACCCCGCTCCTGCTCTTGATTCTCCGTCTGTGTTGAGTAAGCTTGTTACACCACCACAACCTGCACATTCTGTTACTAATGCTGAATCTGAAATTACTTATGATGATGCTTCTACTGTTCCTGATGAAACTGATTCATTAGGCCCCTTTGTAGATGCTACTATTGCTAAATCTAAACAAATTGAAAATGCTGAAATTCCTAATGAAAATGCTGAAACACCTGTTAATTCACCTGAATTTACTCATGATACTTATGATGAGCGTGATGATATGTATGTGGATCTTGATGATGCTCTTGTTGAAAAAATAATTGCTATGAAAGATGCTAAAGCTATTAAAAAACTTGCTGAAAAACATGCTGTTAGATATAATTTATCTCATGATGCTAAATTTGCTAAATCTCCTATAAACATAAGAGATAAAGCTTATGATTTCTCTCTTGATTTGGCTCATATAGCTATTGTTGAAAGAGAACCTTTCTGTGGAACTAAAACTGAAAGTGCTATAGAACACATGAATGTATTGTCTGATTTGAGTGGATATTTGCTAAAACTTGGTATAATAATTTGTCTCTTGGTTCCTTCACTAGTCCTAAGGGTTTGTTTGATGCTTTCTTTCAAAAATATTTTCCTGCTAGTGCTCAACATTATGCTTTGTTAAAAATCTATAATTTTAATCAAGAGGTAGGTGAGAAATAGCCTAAGGCTTGGACACGATTTTGTTGCATATTAAGAGGCCAGCCGAATCATGACTTGGAGAAAAATGATCTACTTGATATATTTTATAGTGGACAAACTGCTGAATCTAGGACATGCCTGGATAGTTTTGCTAGTTGTATTTTCAGGAAAAGGACCCCCGAAGAAGCTGAAGAAATATTGGCTACGATATGCAAGAATAATGATGAATGCGATATTCCTGAACCTACGCCAACACCTCCACCAACACCAAAGAAGAGAGGTATGCTTGAATTAAATGAATAAACGATGAGGGAAGCTAAAAGATCTCTTCAAGAAAGTGGTATTAAATCTGAAGATGTGAAGTATTTACCTCCTATTGAAGAATGATGTAAGCCTATTCCTCCTCCAACCATAATTGAGGTACACTCTCTCCAAAAGTTTGATGATAGAGATATCCCTTATTCTAAACATCTTTCTCAATGCTTAGATGAATTTGATGATTTTATTGTTAAGCAATGCAATTTTAATACGAGGATAGAGAATCATTTAATGGGAAATTCTCGTGTTATTAGTGATTTACATGATATTGTTGATAGAACTGTTAATGATGTTAAAGTGCTCATTAAACACTTTCATATGGTTCAAACTCAAATAGATCAACTCACTAAAGTGCAAAAAGAATTGCTAGTAAATAACTCTATAGCTAAAGAGAAACTTGTTTGTGAAGTAACAACTAGAGGTGGTAAATCTACTCAAAACCCTTTGTATCTTGAAGGACATAATAAAAGAATTGAACAAGATTCTCAACGAGTTAATGAACCTAGTACTCCTTCAGAAACAAAAAAATGTTGTAAAATCCTCTGAACCTGTTAATGATCCTAATAGTATATCTGTTTCTGATGCTGAAACTGAAAGTGGTAATGAACACAACAATGATAATACTAATAACAATGATAAGGATAAAAATGTTAATCGGATCAGGAAGAAATAGAAGAGGAACCTGAAAAGCATGCTAACAATAAAAAGTATACTAAAGAAGATTTTATTGCTAAGAAACATGGTAATGAAAGAGAACCTTGGGTCCAAAAACCAATGCCTTTTCTTGCTAAGCAACTTAAAACAAAATAGGAAGAACATTATAATAAATTTTGTGATTGGATGAAATCATAGTTCTTGCAAATTCCTTTGACTAATGCTATTAAGTTGCCTCCCTATTCTAAATATATGAAAGATATTGTGACTAACAAAAGGAAAATTCGTAATGAGGAAATATCTACTATGCTTGCTAATTACTCTTTCAATGGCAAGGTTCCAAAGAAGCTTGGTGACCGAGGTATACCAACTATTCCTTGCTCTGTCAAAAATAATCATGTTAAAACTGCTCTATGTGATTTGGGAGCTGGAGTTAGTGTGATGACTTTCTCTCTTTTCAAAAGACTTTACCTTGATAAATTGATACCTACTGATATATCTTTGTGAACAGAAGTTGACCACCTAGAGGGGGGGGGGGTGGTGAATAGGTGGTGACCAATTTTATGTCTTTTTCAGTTTTAGGCAAGCGGAAAGTAAGTTGTCTATATGTGAACTAGATGTTACAAGTGCTAGACAACAAGGAAACTAAGCAAGAACGATAAGTAGGTAAACAATAAAGGAGAGTGAGAGGAACGAGATAACCAAAGAAGAACTCGGAGACGGCGATTTTATCCCAAGTTCCACCACATAGGTGTACGTCTCATTGGAGGGGTGTGAGCTACCACAAAGGTAAGCTCAACGCCACAAAGGCCTCACCCTATTCTCCTTGAACTCGACCACAAAGGTACGAGCTCACCTTTCCACTAAGGACTCCTTTAAGGGCGGAGAAGATCCCGTACAAATTCGTGGGGCACACACCTACAACTGAATTGGGGGCTCCCACAATGACCACAACAGGTCACTTTCCACAAAGGAATCAATACACACAAGTTTGAACCTAGCTATCCACAAAGGAACCCTAGATTCGTTGCCCCTCAAGGAATAGAGGGGTAAATCAAAACGCTTCGGTGGAGATGTAGATCGGTGGCTTCTCCCTCGGATCACCAAGTATCAAAGGATTTGAGTGGCTAGATTGAGAGATCCGGAAGAAACGAGCTTCAGCACCAATGGAGGAGAGAGAATCTGGAAGCTTGAGTGGATGGAGGTAGGTGGAGGGGTATTTATACCCCTCCACGAAATATCTGTCCGTTGGAGCCGTTGACCCGGAAATTTCCGAGAGGCGTCCGGAAATTTCCGAAATGAAGTCCGGAAATTTCCGAACCCCAAAAATCTCCGGGTAGAACTCCGGTTGAAATCTTCGGATGACCAGTGCTGAAATGTTCTGGGACTTCGCAATCTTCGAGCTTCAAAATCCGGAAATCTCAGGAGACCGTCCGGAAATTCTGCACCCCGGAAATCTCCGACAAAAAATCCGACTGGGAGGAACTTCGAGTCAGTGCTGGTTCAAGTCTTGATCTGGTGAAAAACACTTCGAAAATCCGGAAATCTCCGGACTGGCTCCGGAAATTTCTGGACCCCGGAAATCTCCGGGTAGATTTCCAGACCAGATCTAAAGACATCAGTATTGAATTCCGTAACTTTTATTGATCAAGCTAGAGGATAAATTGTATCTATTCCTACAGGACTCAACTCAAACATTAGAAGCACCTTTTTATATTGTCATTAGTCACCCAAAACATAGGATTGCAAATCATGCACTTTCAATCTCCCCCTTTTTGGTGATTGATGACAATATAAAAAGGAGAGAGGATTTGCAAAATATAGATGGGCTCCCCCTAAGTGTGTGCATTATTTAGATAATGCTTTTGAGTGTAAAATGCACACTTACTTAGGATCAATGCTCCCTCTAGATTTTACAATCCACACAGGAAATAAATAATAAAGAAAAATACACAACCACAAAGTTCCACAAATAAGATAAGAGTTATTACAATAAATTACATGATCCACATGTCTTACCACATGCTAGTTCGAATAAACCAAGGAAAATAAGATGAGGAGCACCATAAAAAGAGACGAAAAAGAAAAGAGGTGCTCCCTCCCAAGCAAAGCCCCGTGAAAAACAAGAAATACATCTCCCCCTTTGTCATCAAGATACCAAAAAGGAAGAGATACACACTAACGCCCCCAACGCTCAGTCAACATCTTCAGGCTCTTCTTCGACGTCGGAGGGGTCATCAGGCACACTTTCATCCCACTTGAAACCCACATCAGCATTCCAATGTTCAAAGGCGATGAGCTTCGGTGGGTTCTCCGACACTGGCGTCTCTAATTTCTCCATGATCTCCCTCTGTTGAGTCAAGATGCGGTTGTTCTGAGAGTAGATGGAGTAGTTCTCGGCATGGAGGCAACAACTCATGTTGATCACTTTCTCAACAGCTCTGACAATCCAAGGGCAATTCTTCGGCTCAGCATACTTGACATTGTGGCGACGAGGAACACGAGGTGCCCTATTTATACAAAGAGTGTCATCTTCAGTGAGATCAGTTAACTTGGCCTTCTTCTCCATAACATGAGAAGATTTCTGAACAAATTTTGCAACCTTGTGTGGAATGCAATCGAGGGTAGTGTCAACATCCTTAGCATCATCTTCAGAGAAATCATGCTTGGCCTTGATGAGGAGCATCACATAAGGGGCATAAGGTGGAAGCTTCTTCTCAAACACTGCAAGATTCATTTCTTGAAAGATAAAGTCCATGATATCAAAGTTGCGGTCCACTTCTTCATCCTCATAGAAACCATCACAAGCTTCTTGAGCAAGAGCCATCAAGTTTACAAGCCCTCCAACAATGTTGTCCGCATTGCCACCACTTGGAGCAATGGTGCAGCGAAACATTCTAAGAAGAATGTCATAGACGGGGAGGAGCCCCTGATGAGAGCCAATAACACCACCTGGAGTGTAAAGATTCCTCAACTTGTTCTTGTCATAAGCAACTCCATGGGCATGCATCCGCTCACCGGAAGGAGTAGAGGCACCATTAAACGGAATCTGAAGAAAAGCAGCCCACTCGCGAAAAGAAGAAGTCAACTTTTGCCTTGCAGACATCCATACTATTCCAATGTCCTCGGACTTGTCAAAAACCACGGTGGAATAAAACTGATGGATGAGAGAGATGTTGTAGTTGCACTTCACACCCATAAGCTGCTCGAAACCTAGACTCTTGCAAACCTCCACAAATCCCCCAAAGTAATCAACCTTCTTTAACAGTCTGTCAAAGTCTATAGCAAACATTGGGCAGACCGGAGCCTTGGCTAAACATTTGCAATACATTTCCTTGTAGAGTCATTCCATCTCTGTGCAAAAGAACTTCTCATCATCGGGCTCTCCATCATATGAGAGGTCAGTGAGCCACTGACAGAAACTAGCCTTCGTGAAATCCTCAATTTGCAGCTCGGGCCTCTTCTTCTTATGAGCAGCCGTGGATTTTCTCGACGCGGGTGGAATGGGAAGATCATGGTCTTTGTTGGATGAGTCACTTGGAGGACGAGGACGAGGGCCCCTCTGAGCGGCATGCTTGGGGCGACCACGGTATGAAGACTGAGGAGTACCTGCACACAAACAACATAGATAGGCAAGAAAGCAAGGGGGTAAGCACTCATGTCCCGGAAGGCAAGAAAGATGTAGAGAAATGGTTAAACATTTGCTAGAATGTTTACTGAAAATCAAAATTTTGTGCAGTCTGGAGATTTCCGAACGAGGTTCGGAGATTTCCGAATGAGGTTTGGAGATTTCCGAATCACGACCGGAAATTTCCGGGCTGGGCAATTTTTTTGAAATCTGCAAGCAATCTTCAAACGGAAAACAGATCTGTGCATACGGAGTGTAGAACTAGCCTAGGAGAACAGTTCTACCAAAGGAAACGATAAACAAACTCCTAAATCGGCTAGGTTAAACGAAAGGAAAATTCGTCCTAGATTTGAAAATTGGAGATGTTACCGGATGACATGGCGAAAACTGAGCGGATGGAAATGATCATCACGACGAGGCGAAGCAGATCCGGAGAAGAACCGGGGAAAACAACGGAGAAAACAGCGCGGGAGTACCCAAGGAGGAGATTGAGTCCGGCTTGAGGAGAGGGAGAGATGAGCACGGGGGTGGATGAACTGTTCGGTTCGAACAGCCCACCTCGTGCTCTATTTATAGCCGGAGAAAATTTGGGTCGGAAATTTCCGGATCAACGTTCGGAGACTATTTCCGAATCAAAAACTGGCAAAGTCAGTGCCGGTTTTTGAAAAGGACTTAGCGCAAAATTACGGAGCTTCGGAAATTTCCGGACTTGGTTCGGAGATTTCCGGGACCCGGAGATTTGTGGCACTATTTCCGGTTTGACTTTGATAATGTTCAGTGCCAAAGTTGGGAAAGACTTAGTTGTCGAGAAATCGCAGGATCCGGAGATTTCCGAGTCCGATTCGGAAATTTCCGGTCGTCGGAAATTTTTGGGACTATTTCCGCTCAAAATCCAACCTAGTGCAGTGGTGAATTTTGAAAAGACTTAGTCAGGAAAACTTCTAGCAACTCGGAAATGTCCGAATCAGGCTCGGAGATTTCCGCCCAAACACAGGAACCAACAAACGGGAGGAGGTAAAAATGGACATGAGTGGGGAAAAGCATGGTTCAAGATAGCGAAAGGCTTAGGATAGAAGCACAAACTGATGAAGGAGCACACACTCAAGTTGCAAGAACCATAAACCAAAAGACAAGACCAACAAGAGTGTGTTTTCCCAGAGAACCAAAGACAATGCAAGTGAAGATAAAAAAAAGATAAAACCAAGGAAAATCCAGAAACTTCCAGAAGAAATGGTGGTGCCCGAGGCCACCGTGTAAGAGTTGTAGCATGGCACCGCGAAGATATATCTTGGGTCCATAAATACATCTTAACATTGAAGCTCACAAATTATAGATTTAATTTGAAGTTTTAGCAATGATATATCACTATATGCATAATAGGGGGAGGAAGAATCCAATGTATTAGGAAAACACTCCCCCTAAGTCCATGCGTGCATCTAATATCAATAAAGCCTTAAACGTTGGAGAGAGTGTAGAGATATCAAGCCAAGGCCCGAGAATCTATGATATTGAGCTCATTCCTCAGGTAGCAAAAGCGGACTTCATCAATGGGCTTCGGGAAGATATCCGCCAATTGATCCCTTGTCCCAACATATGATAGATCAATATCTCCTCGCGCCACATGATCGCGGATGAAATGATGGCGGATCTCAATATGCTTGGTCCTTGAATGTTGCACCCGATTATATGCAATCTTGATGGCACTCTCATTATCACAAAGAAGCGGCACTTTGTCCAAGTGGACACCATAATCCTTTAAAGTTTTCCGCATCCAAAGAAGTTGAGTAACCCGCTTGCTTCTTCGAGGACCAACTCACCAATCATCTTCCATGAAATTGACACGTCCTGGATGTGGACTTCCTATCATCAATGTCGCCCGCCCAATCAGAGTCGGTGTATCCACAAAGAGACATAGTGCCATCTTTGGGATACCACAACCCGAAACATGGAGTATGAACCAAATATCTAAAGATTCTCTTCGCGACCATCAAATGACTTTCCTTAGGCGCGGTGACGTGGGGCTACTTTTCGACTAGCCCACGATGAGGCTACATGGGCCGCGCCAAGCTGGAGAAGGCCCACAGAAGGCCCACTCGGGGTACCGTGTAATCTTGTCCAAGTCGGTTAGGTCTCATAACCCGCCATATCTGTAATTACCATCGATACCGACCACCCGAGACCTGGCTACCTATAAAGCCAGGAGGGTTGCTCGTCCCAGACGACACACACCAATAGCCACCACCACAAACCCTAGAGAGATTGCAATCTCGCCGCCATTGTAATCGCAACTCGCCATCAATAACAGACAAGCATGAGTAGGGTGTTATCCTCCGGGAGCCTGAACCTGGGTAAAATCCCCGCTTGTCAGCCGTCGTGATCACCAACGCTCTTCTCTCTCCCCCTCAATAAACCCGGGGTGCACAACCCTGGGATTTGTCGAGTTACACACTCGTCAAATGGCGCCGTCTGTGGGAAAGATATCAAGCGTTGGAATCATGGTCGCAACGGCTCCATCTGCAATGAAGATCGAGGTCTGCACCACCCGGGAGCCCATCCGCTTCGGCTCCTTCGAGTACGCCTTCCATCCGCCTACCCACCGCTCGGTGTACGCCGATCTGCACAAAGGTATACACATCACCTTCGGCTCTATATACTGTTTCGTCGACAGTCGCGGCATATTCAGGTCTGCGACAACCACGCCACGCGTGGCGGCGGCACCCGCATCAGTCACCCACGCGCCACCTTCGCCGTCACCCGCCGCGGGAGCCGCATCTGCCACACCCACGAAGATCATACCTACATCGACTACATCGGCAACCTCGCCAACGGCCGCGCAGATCGAGTCTACTCCAACCATCTCGGTCGCACGGCCGACAAGGTCAAGGTCTACCTCAACTACGACTGCACCCGCGCGTGCGACCAAGGGCGTGCTGTCGACAGCCGCGTCGCACGCATCTTCGTGGGACCATCAAGTCTACCCCAAGCCAATCGCACTCGCCCCTGCGACTGCGGAATCTCCTTTCGCGACCACGGTGACGATCCTGAGAAGACGCAACGGCGACTGCGCTGCCCACCACGTGGCAGCAATTTTTGATCCCGAGCAAGATTCGGACCAAGGAAGCAGCAGCGGCAGCGTAAACACTCCTACCCAGGTTTACCCCCAGCAAGTCTTCATGGCCGACACAGAGCCCCCAGAAGGCAACGAGGAACCCGCATACCCACTGGAGGTGGTCATGCCTGACCAGACATGACTCATCATCACGCGCGACATAGGGATCAGAGCCATGAAGCATGTCGACGATGGCACTTTCCCTGCACCCGACGCGCCTAGAGAGGACCACCTGGCGGTCCAGTACTTGCTACGCAAGGAGGGCGAGCGACTTCGCGCCAAAAAGGCCGAGCTGCTCAGGCGCAAGAGGGATGTGGATGCGTCGAGTGCCAGACGGGCTGCCATCTCGTTCACTTCCTCCACAGAAGTTAACCAAGGAGGACGGAGACACAGAGCTCGTGTTCCCCACATGACAGACGCGGATCGAGCAAGGGTCACCCGCAACCTCGACTCGTCCTTCGTCACCGAGGACGAGAACGGGATACCTGTCCCCAAAACGGCGAACGCCGCCATCATGACAGTCGAGACATATCTTCGGCTCACGCAACCGCCGGAGGGAGATCCACGCGCCCTTCTCCACAAGCAGCAGATCATGTCCATGAAGGCAATCGAGGAAGCCCTGGCGACTTGGGCACCAAACAACCGGGCACGTGAAGAACGAGTGCACCAAACCCGCGAGCCAGCAACATCAGGGGCCCCGGCAGTACAACCACTAAGACAAGCCCAACCAGGCAAAGATCTTCGCAACGTCATCACAAAGGACGGTGGACCGAAACCACAGCTAGCGTTTGGTCGACGCGATGAACTTGGACGATCCGTCCGATCGCAACTTCGAGCCATGCGGCGCCGCATGCTTCAGCTTCAACATCCGCGACACCCGCATGCCTAAGGGTTTCAAGCTGACAACAGGAACCCCAAGTACAATGGAAAGCAAGACCCGCGCCTATGGCTCGAAGACTACCTCATCGCCTGCACCTGCCAAGGCGGGACGTCGACTACGGCAATGCAATACATCCAGCTCATGCTCACGGACTCAGCGCGCGGGTGGCTCACCAGCCAGCCCAAGGACTCCTTCAGAACATGGGAAGAATTCCAAGATACTTTCATAAAAAGTTTCTCTGGAACATACGCAAGGCCGACTACCTACATCGAGTTGCAAGCCTGCAAACAAGGAAGAGACGAGTCGCTCCGCTCATACATCCAGCGGTGGACACTTCTCCGGAATACCATGGAACCCTTCTCAGAAGACCGGGTGATGGATGCTTTCATGCACGGCGTCGCTCGCCGCGACCTCCGCGAGGAATTTGGTAGGCTCCAGCCGAAGACTACAATCGAGCTCATGAAGGTAGCCAACCAGTGGGCCGAAGGAGAGGATTACGTCCGCGACACCTCCCCAAAGAAGGAAGCCGAAACAAGTAACTGGCGGGACGGGCGCCAGAAGAAGAAGCAACGTTTCACCAATTCAGACATCATCGAGCTAGTAGCGGCGGGATATCAAACCCCCCGTGATGACACACGAGATAACAGTCGACAATATGATCAGAGTCGACAGTCCAGCTCGGGGCAGTACAACCGCAGCAGCGGCAACATTAGCCACAACGACGGAAGCCAGAAACGCGAGTGGAAGCGTCCGCTGACCCCATCCGAAGAACTGATGCAACCATGCAAGCATCACTCGTTCCGCAACCCGGAGACAGGCAAATGGGGCGCCAACCACCTGTTGAAGGACTGTCGCAAAGGGCGCAAGATTTACCAGGCTATGCAGCAGATCATCACTCTTGTGCAAGCACTGACGGCAACTTCGCAACTCGCTATTCAGGTAGCACCCGCAAACAACAACACAACACAAGCGGCTGGAACTTTCCCCCAGCAGCAGCCACATCATGACGTCCAGATGGCGGCGCACGACGCATACCCGACTGCGCGAGGACAAATCAACATGATCCAAAAAGGACGCCCTTCGAACAGGACCCAGAAGCTCATCACCCGCCAAGTACTCCAGGCTACCACTAGGACGCGCGCCGTACCAGACTACCTGAGAGGGTCAGAGACACCAATCACATTCTCCAGGGCAGACCACCCGTCGAAGGTGCCGCGACCCGGTCACGCCGCTATGGTTATCGAAGCCCAAATTGGCGACTACAACCTGAAGAAAGTATTCATGGATGGAGGCAGCGGCATCAACATCATTTTCGCCGATACCCTGAGAAGAATGAACAAGTCGACAGAAAAGTTGCCAGAGTCGGAGACCACCTTCCACGGCATAGTACCAGGGCAAGCAATCACGCCCATGGGAACAATTACACTCGACGTCATCCTCGGCACACCCGAGCACTTCAGGAAAGAGTTGATCGACTTCGAAGTTGTCGACAGGAAATCACAATACCACGCCATACTCGGGCGCCCAACTTTTGCCAGGTTCATGGCAATACCTCATTACGCCTACCTGATGATCAAGTTGCCTGGACCCAAAGGAGTAATTACTGTGCGCGGCGACTTCGACCGCTCCAACAGCTGCGACCCAGAGTTCAGTAGGATCTCCGAGTTCTGCGGGGTCGAAGAACACTTCAAGGCCATATCAGCCGACAACGACAAGACCATCTTTCCACCTCGCAAGAAGCCATCCAAGGATGCCGCCTTCAACTCAAACGACGACACCGTCACCCACCAAGTCCATCCGACTGACAGCAGCAAGACGGTCAAAGTATCATCAAGCTTGACCTCTGCATAGGAAAGCGCGCTCGTCGAGTTCCTGCGTGAGAACTGGAAAATCTTTGCATGGCAACCCTCTGACATGCCAGGAATACCCAGGGAACTCGCCGAGCACTCTTTAAAAGTCCACAAGGACGCAAGACCAGTCAAACAAACCATGCGACGCTTCTCGGGTCCCAAACGGGACGCAATCACCGCAGAAATCGACCGGCTGCTACACGCCAAGTTCATCCGAAAATCAAGGACTCGGACTGGGTCGCCAACCCTGTCCTGGTGGAAAAGAAGAAGACGAAGAAACTGCGCATGTGTGTAGACTTTACAGCAGTCAACAAATGTTGTCCAAAGGATCACTTCCCGCTCACGCGGATAGAACAGATGTTGACTCGACAGCAGGCTGTGAGCGCCTATCTTTCCTGGACGCCTACTCAGGTTACCAGCAGATCAGGCTGAAAGTCGAAGACGAAGAGAAAACGACATTCATCACACCCGACGGTGTCTTTTGCTACGAGACGATGCCCTTCGGGTTGAAGAACACTGGCGCCACATATCAGCGTACCATGCAGGCATGCCTCAAAGGGCTCATCGGGCAAATTGTCCAAGTCTACGTCGATGACATCATCGTCACGACCCGGAAAGAAGACACCCTAGTCAACGACCTCCGCAAGGTCTTCACAGCACTCGACGCATATCAGATCAAGCTCAACCCAGAAAAATGTGTATTCGGCGTGCCAGCCGGAGAATTACTGGGATACCTTGTCTCCGCAAGAGGAATCGAAGCAAATCCTGAGAAGGTGCAGAACATACTCACGATGCGAGCACCCACCAAACTCCGGGAAGTGCAACGATTAGCCGGCCGAGTCGCAGCTCTCAGCCGGTTCATAAGTAAGTTGGGTGAGAAAGCCCTGCCTTTCTACCAACTGATGAAGAAGACAGATAAGTTCGAGTGGACAGAAGAAGCGCAAGAGGCCTTCGACCAGCTCAAAAAGACCCTGACGACTTCCCCAGTCTTGGTGGCACCACTGGAGAACGAGCCGCTATACCTATACGTCTCAGCGACAAACAGGGTGGTGAGCACGGTACTTGTGGTTGAGCGAGAAGAAGAAGGGCATACTCATCCTGTCCAGAGGCCAGTCTACTACCTCAGCGAAGTTCTAACACTGTCCAAGCAAAACTACCCGCACTACCAGAAGCTGGCGTACGGGGTCTTCATGACTTCAAGGAAGGTTGTCCACTACTTCTGCGAGCACCCGATCACGGTGGTAAGCTCCTCCAGCCTAGCAGACATCCTCACAAATCAGTGCGCGACAGGACGAGTCGCCAAATGGGTTGTCGAGCTAGGACCCTGGGGGCTGAAATATGCTCACCCGAAGTCTATCAAGGCCCAAGTCCTTCCAGAATTCACTACCGAGTAGATAGAAGCTCAGCTACCAAACATCCCCGACTTATCCAATGCATGGACGATGTACTTCGACGGCTCCAAGAAATTTCAGGTGGCCGGGGCAGGAGTTGTGCTCATCTCCCCAAAGGCAACAAGTTGAAGTATGTCCTGCAGATGGATTTCCCAACACCCTCCAACAACGAAGCCGAATACGAAGCCCTGATCCACGGCATGCGGATGGCCAAGAACTGTGGCGCCACACACCTCATGATCTACGGCGACTCCTACCTGGTTGTGCAGCAAACCATGAAGTCCTACGACCCATCGCTGACAACATGATCGCCTACAGAGACCTGTACAACCAGATGGAGGGCACCTTCGACGGCTGCGAGCTATGACACATCAGCCGCGACAGCAACGAGGAAGCCGACATCCTCGCCAACATGGGATCAGATAGGGTACCGGTACCACCTGGCGTCTTCCTCGAGCGCATTACGCAAAGGTCCATCAAGACTCGACCCGCAGCAAAACCTTCCACACCGGCAACAAGCACCGCGAACCCGCCAAGCCAAGAAAAGGAGCCCATGGAAGTCATGCTAGTCGAAGCTACCTGGACAGGGCCGTACCTGACATACATACTGCACCAGAGGCTGCCAACAAACCCAGTCGAAGCAAAGCGCATCATCAGGCGCTCCAAAGGTTTTACCGTCATCAGCGGAGAACTCTACAAGAGAAGCATCTTAGGAATCCTACAAAGGTGCATAGATCCAGTCGACGGCCAAGCTCTCCTGCTCGACATCCACGCCGGTATCTGCGGGCACCACGCCAGCAGTCAAGCGTTGGTGGCCAAAGCGCTGCGAGCCGGGTTCTACTGGCCAACAACTATGCAAGACGCAGAAGATCTAGTAAAGAAATGTACCGGGTGCCAGGAGTTCGCCAACAAGCCGCAGGCGCTGGCGTCCGAGTTGAAGACAATACCGCTAGCCTGGCCCTTCGCCCAATTAGGACTGGACATGGTGGGCCCGCTGAAGAAATCCTCACCCGGAGGACACACTCACCTCCTGGTTGCAGTCGATAAGTTCACCATGTGGATTGAGGCCGCGCCCATCACAAGTTCGACTGCATCATCAGCGGTCAACTTCATCAGGTCCATCATCTTCATATTTGGAGTGCCAAACGGGATCATCACGGACAACGACTCGAACTTCACAGCCGAAGAATTCAAAGACTTCTGCTCAGAACAAGGAATCAAGCTAAACTACACATCTGTTTCGCACCCGCAATCCAATGGGCAAGTCGAGAAAGCCAATGGCCTAGTTTGCAACGGCATCAAGAAGCGCCTGCGGATACCGCTGAGACGCGCAGCATGCGCATGGGTGGAGGAACTACCATCAGTCCTATGGAGCTTGCGGACCACACCTAACAGATCCACCCAGTACACTCCATTCTTCATGGTGTACGGGGCAGAAGCAGTGCTACCCTGCGACATCAAGTTTGACGCACCGCGGGTGGTCACCTACGACGAGTCAGATGCAGAAGAGGCACTCGAAGACAGCATGGACATCTTGGATGAAGCACGCGACATCGCCCTGGCGCGATCAGCCGAATACCAGCAAGACCTGCGCAACTACCACGGACGGAGGTTACGACCAAGAGCTTTCGTCGCAGGCGATCTGGTCCTCCGCCTCAAGCAGAAAAAGGTGCACAAGCTCGCCTCCCCATGGGAAGGCCCATACATTGTGACAGAGGCAATTGGCAATGGAGCTTATCGCCTAAAGGACTCGAAGACAGGAGCAGCCTGCAGCAACCCATGGAACGTCGCACAACTCTGGCGGTTCTATGCTTAGTCGACTCAACCATTGTACCAAGGATAGCATGTCAATGCGACAGGTTTCAGACGCACTCTTTCCCTTACCAGGGTACCTACGGGGACTGGAAGGGTTTTAATGAGGCGGCCTATTTGCTACAATCAATAAAGTGATTTGAAGAAAATGCTATCCACCTTACCTTCTCAGTCAAGGCAAACAAAAATCCTAGGCTGTCACTCAAATCACTCGGGGGTTGCGCCACACATGTTGGAAGAAAAGCCTAGGCTGCTACTCGAATCACTCGGGGGCTGCGCCATACAGGCACAACTCGCAAAATCCTAGGCCTCTACTCGATCTACTCGGGAGTTGCGCCGCACAGGTCAAGTCAGAAATCCTAGGTCGCCACCGGACCCACTCGGGGGCTGCACCTCACAGGTCACACTTGAAAAAGCCTAGGCCGCTACTCGAACCACTCGGGGGCTGCGCCGCACAGGCACAACTCAGAAAATCCTAGGCTTCTACCTGACCTACTCGGGAATTGCGCCGCAAAGGTCAAGTCAAAAATCCTAGGTCGCCACCCGACGCACTCGGGGGCTGCACCTCACAGGTCACACTTGAAAATCCCTAGGCCGCCACTCGAACTACTCGGGGGCTGCGCCATACAGGCTTCACCGAAAAAATCCTAGGCCGCCACCCGAGCTGCTCGGAGACTGCGATATACATGTCTCACTTGAAAAATCCTAGGACGCCACTCGAAGAACTCGGGGGCTGCGCCACACAGGTTAACAACGCAGACTTAAGCTGTCACCCAAGGTACTCGGGGGCTGCGCCACACAAGTCAAAGCCGAGGCAGATACTAGCACAGTAATGCAAATAATTTCACCCATTACTCGAGAACTTCTTTAACCTCATACATTGTCATTTACATTGGCATATTCGCCACCTATAGCTAACCCTGTACAACAGAAGAATGCTACTCTTAATCTGCAGGCTCGTCCTTCGGTGCGTTGAGTGGGCCTACGAGGCGCTCACTAAGCTTCTGCACCTGCTCGATCATCTGGCGCGCAGCCGCCAAGGTATCGGCGTAGTCGGCGTCATCAGGCAGTCGACCCATCAACCTCTCCAGCGGAAGGTTCGGCCGGTGCAGCCGGACGTACGCCAGCGCCACATTTGCCCCGGCGACGAGCTAGGCATGGAAGATCTCCTTCAGCGTATCACCCTCGCGGAACCTCTCCAGCGAGGCGGCCAGCCCGTGCGGCTGCCCATTGTGCGGGAAGTACACACGATGGATGTGCCAGAGGGTCTTCCGGCAATTCTCCAGAAGAAAGGCCGCGCGCCAAGTCCGATCAAGCATAAGAGCAAGAGTACGCCCTCTCGACTTATTCACCCAGAATTGGCGAGCTTCATAGGAGTCGCCAGATGCCTTCCGGGTAACACGCTCCTCAACGCAATCCCGCTCAGCCTGCGAATCCGGGTTCACATCTGCATACACAAGCTAAAAGTCAGAACCAGCAAGTTTTAACAAAGAAAGCAGCCGCAAAGGATACCAACCTTGAAGCTGTCGACTGATCAGATCGATCTCCCCGAGCAAGAAATCCTCACGCTGAGAGAACTCTGCAGTAGGATGCGACTTGGAGCGATGCAACAACAGCTCGGTATTCTTCAGAGCCGCCTCAAGCTCAGCCACCTTATTCTTCAAGTACGTGATTATCCGCTGGTCGTTCGTGCTTCGTGGAGGAGCTGGCGTCGCTCGACGACGGGGAGCACCCGAAGAAGATCCCTCGCCACTCGGCCCAGCCGCAGAAGCAGAAGAAGTGCCGCCGCGCACGTTAGTCTGCCATGAATGTGCAGAGTCAATACAGATATGCGTCTGCTCAACAGAAACAAAGATAGTGGGAAGAAATAATCAATCCAGTCATAAAAAAAATACTGTTCAAGGCCAGCAGCCCGACAGAATATTAGTCATTACAGGCAAAAGACAAAAGTACAGGCCGCGCGACTACTGGAAATCTTAACTACAAGACCCCTAAGCCATGGAATCTGACTGGGAGCGACTCTTCCGAGCAGCAGCCGCCTCAGTCGCCTTGGCAAGTCCCCTCTCAAATGTGGCCACAAGCTTCACAGCTAGCTGTGTGGCCTGCACCTTCACCCCGTTCAAGGATGCCGTCCGCCCATCAGGCCTTCGAGGGAAGCCGCTGACAACCTTCTCGAAGTCGCCAGCAACCTGATGGCCTAGGAGAAGCTGGAAGGTGAGCTCGGAGCCGCATACCGTCTGCGCCCGAGTGAAGTCCGCGAGGGTGGTCACGTCGCCCTCAAACGGAGCGGCAAGAGCATCAACGGTAGCCGGTGGCGCATCACTCGGGAAGATGCTGTGGTGCACCGTCGCGAGCGCCCCTGTCGACTTCTTCAGCGCGGCCGTCGACTTCTGCAGTGCATCAGACGCATACGCGCAGACGCGGTCGAGGAAGCCGACAGCGGTCGCCAAGTCAACTTCGTCACTCGACGAACCTTCCGGAGGAGCGCCACCGCATGTCTCTGCGCAAAAATACAAACTGTAAGCAAGGAAAAAAGTAAGTACAAGTAGGCGCCAAAGCCGAAAACTAACCTCCAAGGGTGCCGGCGAGTGCGAGAAGGCGGTCGACTTGAGTCTTCTCCTGGGTGGCCCGCACTCGCTCGTGCTCCTAGGACTCGTGCAGGGCTTTCTCAAGCTCAGCCTGAGCCTGGAGCTTCAGCTCCAACTCAGCAACCCGCCTAGTAGCCTGGTCCAGAGAAGCACGCAGCTGGTCCCTCTCCTTCTCCAGGCGAACATAAGCCGCGGCTGCGTCAAGCTGCTGGCGGTAGTACGGCTGAAACACAAGCAATAAATTAATAAAGTTGCGGGCGACTATACTAGTCACCCACACCTTTGGGGGCTACTCCCGTCGGGAGCGCTGATCGCGGACCCGATGAAATTGCAAGACTACAAGTACAAGCATAAAGGACTTACGTGGTCCAAGAGGTCGACATCTTCGGAAGCCGAAAGAGGAGCACGACTCGACGACGCGAGGCCAGCTGGCTGCGTACGCTCCTCGATGGCCACCCGAGTCACCAGCTCCGTCGAAGGGGCGGATGTGTGCTCCGCTTCACGACGAGGGGACCCGACACCGCCAGAACGACGGCTGGAACAAAAACAATACAATGATCAACTCGAAGACTGGAACTACAAAGTGCAACTGTAACACCCCAAATTTTGGAAGCAACAAAAAATTAATTATAAAGGATCCAAAATTCTGACGCAACAAAAACTTTTTGGAATGTCCTGTTAATGGATGTGTTTATCCTCTGATTGCTCTATTGGTCATGTTGTGTTTTGTGTTTGTGTTGATGACTTCTAAATAACAACCTATTAAAACTCAAGTTAGAGTATGACTTCTAAAATCCAAGATTATGACAAGTCAAACAATACATATATCTTCTCCTATCTTATTCTTAACAAACTTTAGTTATCATGAGGTCTTGATATTAACATTTACCCAAAGACAAATTGTTTGAGAAAATAAAAGTATATCCGAAAGCTATATGATTACCACACTATATAGGACCCTATAATAAGTCCTAATATATTTTGAGCCTAATATGTGGCAAGTGTTTGCAACTCTTATTTCAACATTTCTCAATTTGTACTTCTTTAGAAACTACTACTAAGAAGTTGTTTAACCCTCTTTCTTCAAAATCTTGTCATAATTTTTATTGATCACCACTTCACAAATATAGTTATTACATCTTACAAGTGTGGTTAATTAGCCAATTATTCTTGTGAGTTTGATCCTATTTGTCATGTGCTTAATTTGTTGGCCTTGAGTGTGTTAGTTTATGAGTGCTCATGTGGTGATTGATTTTAACAACATTTATTGCACATCATTCAATTTGGTACCTAAAATGATTGATTTGCTTGTCTTAACTGAGTGGAATGTATTACCTCTTGTAGAATAGTTTTGTGTTGATGTTTACAAAATCTATATTTTGTATAGATAGGAAATCAATCTTCCCACTTATTAATTTTTAGCATTCCTAGAGCATGGCAATTAGGGTTTACTTTGTTCATCTTGGAAATACAAAACCTCTAGCACTATCTACATCACCTCTACTTTCCATTTATAGCCTCCTTTAAATTTTACAAAAATGTTTGATCACAAATTCATGCTTGTTTTGAGTGTTTCGTGATAAGGGGACCATTTGTGCATTACTAGATAGCCTTTTGTCATTTTTGTATCTAGTTGTTGTTTAACCTTTTGACCTAAGGTCTTAAACAAAAACCTGCACCTATACCCCTTCTAATCAACCCAGCTTATGTTATATATTTCTTGTCAAGGAGCTCTCATATCCATGTTAGCAAAGGGGGCTAATCTTTTCAGCCCAAAACTCGTCTATATCTAATCATCAACACTCCCTTCTCATCAACCATTGTTTCGACACACCCCAACCCTCTCACACACCCCTGGATGTTTTGGTCAACGACCCTGCCAGCCTTAGCTCGAACCTCCTTTGTTTTTCTCTTATGGACATTTCTACGAGCAGCTTATGGGCAGAAACGACCAGGCACCTCCCTCTCCACCCAATCCGTGCCCTCGACCCTCTCTGGTCACATCCTCGCGCCAGCAGCTCCCCAACACCCTCATGAGTACACTGGCGCACCCCTGCCCCCTTTCCTTCTGTCCCTAGCGGGTGTCCTGAGTGCCACCCTCGGCGTCCAGTGAGCAACAAGCCCGCCCTCGCGTTCCAACCAAACCACGCCATCCCCCAGCCCAAGACCTTGCCCGTGACATCCCCTCTCCCACCTGACACCCCGAGGACACCTCCCATCCCCTCCAGTCGCCCTCTTCCGACTGCCTCGGTCGAGCCCGTGCACCCCATGCACGGTGGACCGGCCACCTCTCTGTTTAAGAACCCACGACCCCTCACCCAAACCCTAGCCTTGCCATTCTCTTTCCTCTAACTCCCCTCCACCACCGATAGTGCTCTCGAATGAGTTCTAGCTCGGTCTAACTCGGGAGCACGCGAAGACCGCCGCGCGTACCCGCAAGCTTGCGCACAAGCTTGCAGTAGACGTCGTCCCTCTCCTCCGTTTCTCTGAGCACCCTCTCACTCCTCCCTTCGTGGCCTACCTCCGAGACATTGTCTCCTTCTCGCAGGTTGACAGGAGACTCCGCGGACTCGTCAAGTCTGACGAGGGCGCCATCGGCCTCTCCTCCGTTCCAAGGCGCACGGGCGCGTGCCGCGACCTTCCGCGGCTCCCCCTCAGTTTCCTCCATCGGTCGCTGCAGCCTTGACCTCCCCCTGTGCTCCACGGCGCCCCGAGGTGAGCCCCTCAAGCTCGGGTTCGAAAATTAGGGTTCATGCTCGTTTATTCCCGTCGGGAGGTGGAAGACAAACTGGCACCGTCGATCTATCCATCCACGGCCCATTTTGAATCTCGTCAGATCTGTTCTGGGCCGTCCAGATCAAATCTAACGGTGGCTTACCTCTTCGCCTCGCGCGCGGCGCTGGCGGGCCGGCCCAGATGCCTGACCTTGGCCCGGCCGCGGTTCTGGCCCATCTAATCCTTTTTCCTTTAAATTATGTTCCCTGTTAATTTGCAGAGAATTAATAGCTCAGCTTTAATTCATTTGTGGGAGATCAGTGCATGCAAATTTTTTGAAATTAATTTTGTTGGATTTCTGTTTGTTTTCTTGACCATATGGCACTGGCCCTTCTCAAAAATATATTTGTATGAGTGTGATATGTGCAATCTTGCAAAAAGTGGATTTTGCACCATTTAATTAATAACTTGAGTTTTATATATCCAAATCCTGCAAACTTTAGTTCTATGGAAAGCTTAGGAGAATACCCATCTAGATCTATAAGCCTTGCATGCATGAGATGTATTTACATAAAGTTCTATAAAGTTTAAAAATGACATCAGTAGCTATTTGATGAATTTTAAATCTTTATTTAAAATTCTTTTTGGAGTAAATCCAATTGCATGTGGTAGATATTGGTATTAGCTATCATATCCTAGGTTGGTAGAATTTTTCATCTTATATTTTGCTCTTGGTAGATTATTTTCTAAAATAGTAGGTTATTTCACTTTAAAATGGATAATCTTATTTTCTGTTCTTTGCATGTATCTAGTTTCACTTGTTTGTGCTTTATATGTTGGTGAAAATAGTTTAGGAGTATTTTGGTGGAGTAGCTTTGTGTTTTCTTTAACATGCAACTCTGGATTGGTATAAAAATAATCTATACATTTTTTAGGTACATTATTATTGCTAAAACATGTTTGTTTCACTAAAACTGAAATATATGGAGCTAAGAGTGTCCAAATTGAGTGAGTCTAATTTCTACAGAAAGCTTAATTCAATACCTATCCATAAAAATTAACCTTGCATGTAGGAGATTCCTAAAACTGAAACTATATTCATTGTGGTCTTGAGACCAATAGCATTTGCATGATTTTTAGCTACTGTTTGGTAATAGCTTATATTGCAAATCCAAGTTTCACCACTTGATATGGTTGCTAGGTGCACTTTGGTAGAAGGATTTAAAGTTCTGAACATTTTCTTAGGAGTTATGAGTTATCCACCAAAACAGCAATTTTGGCTAATAAAAGTATTAGCTTTTAATCATCTGTTCTTAGCAAATGAGAATTGTAGGAATATTACTAATCAACTTTGGAAGATCAGAACCTTAACTCAATAATAATGACTCGATTAAACCACTTTGATAATGTGTGGTGCATTATTTACTTATGTTTAGCATTATGCACGTTGTACCCTAATAATAACATCAATTGAGTTTATATGCTTTGCTTGTGAGAATGTCTGTGTGGTATGTTTTACCTCCTTAAACATTATCGTATTTATCTAATAAATGTAATAAGTTAATTCCCTGTTTCACCTGAATGGTTATGAGTTGACGTGCTTAGTAAATCATAAGACCAGAAACTTAGGTTATCCTTAAATAAACTTAATGAATTTCCTAAAAGTATTGTTAGACCATTCACTTTTGAGTTTCACATAGTTCATCTTGTTTCCTAGGAGTTGCACTAATTTCATTTGTGTGTTATGCATGTGAAGGATTGTTTGGTGTTAAATCTTATCCAGTAGTTCCTTGTGTTTTGCTATGCTTAATATATGACTTTCTTATTTTAGATTGTTGTCCACACTTGGTTGCCATGTGATTGTTTGTTTATTGGTTGAAGTGACCTTAATTGTGGTGTCCTGTTAAATAGGCCTAGTGCACCATTTTAGCTCTTAGTCATAAACTAGTTATGATAGTGGTGATTACCATTGTTTGTCGCTTGGTTACTTGATAGTAGGTGTTTCTTGAGCTAGTACCATGTTTACATGTGAGTGTGCTCAATGCTAGTGTTATTGTTAAACCTTGCTTGTGGGTTCAGATACTTTTGTCTGAAGTATTTGCTAAACAATTAATATACTTTTGTCTGAAGTATTTCCTAAACAACTAAGATACTTTTGTCTGGAGTATTTCCTGAAGCCATTATAACAACTCTTGTTAAGTGATATAATGACCCTAAGTGATGTGTTGTTTTAGTGTTATGTAGAACTACCCTTT
Source organism: Poa annua (assembly GCA_026929855.1). Classification (NCBI taxonomy): domain Eukaryota; kingdom Viridiplantae; phylum Streptophyta; class Magnoliopsida; order Poales; family Poaceae; genus Poa; species Poa annua. Next base: position 103,065,058 of record CM049427.1, read on the forward strand.
TTAATACTCAGGGTTGTTGTGTATATTTTCTTACGAGAATCTGTTGTTGTCTTAGCTCTATGGACTTTGTTATTTGTTTTTATTTAGCTAAAGGAGTTGTTTGCTCTTGATTGTTAGCTTAGTGTCTTGTGCAATGCTTGCTGTTTAGTATGTCCTTCTAGCTTTGTCTGGTTTTCTGAGTGTGCTTCATTTTCCTGTTTACGACTTTAGATACGATCGGGAAGGAACGGAAAGTGAGGAATGAACCTGAGGGGCATCAAGACCAAGACCAAGGACATATTGCTGAGCCAGGCAAGCCCACCTCACCACCTTTATGCAAATCCTACTATTTACAAAGCATGTTTTGTTTTAAAATAAAATAATGCATGTTTTAATTGTTTTTGTGGCACCTTGCCACCCGAAAACTATTTTACCAAATATTGTTTGGCCAAAGTTATATACTAGAATAGCTGTAGGTATTATAAGAAGAGTTTTACTTGTTGAGTCTTGTCATTGAAGGCTCTATAAAGAAGATTAAGTTTTCAAATAGTATATTCTGTTATCTTACCTCAAAACTATAGGATGGGGACCTATTTGATAATAATGTGTTATGGAGGAAAACCCGAGCTGCTGGGAGCAATCGGCGAGCAAGTGTTTTATTAAAACCCGAGTTGCTGGGAGCAATCGGAGGTGTTTGCGAAAACCCGAGCTGCTGGGAGTAGTCGGAGAAGAAAGTGTTTTGAAAAACAAAGTGTGACCCTAGCTACCGCCCGAACAATTAACCCGTGCAACCACACTACCTGACATGGGTAGGGTTTAGCCGGAAGCTTGTCTGTTTTAGTGTTGGGGCTCTCATACTTTCTATAAGGGCTGGGCCCTCGAAGCCGGGTTGTCGTCCGGAAGAGGCAATACACTGTTGAGGACCAACAGCCGGACGATTACGGCAGGTCTCCTGACGTGGCGGTGTGGCGTCCCGAGGAAAGACCAAGAGGTCTAGTGGAGCACACGGTGCCGAGGAGAACAATCCTACCGGGAGGCCCCGATACTAGGGTGGTCATAGTGGAAAGTTTTGATCGTGTTATCCGGACCCCCGCATGCAGTCGTATGACGGGCCGTGGCAGACGCGGCGGAATAACCGATAGGTGTGGGTAAAGTGTGCAACCTCTGCAGAGTGTAAATCTATTCGAATAGCCGCGTCCGCGGTCATGGACGGTTGGAAAGGTCCCACTAGGCATGCTGGATGTTTTATGGTTTAAAAAGAGGAAGGTTTCCGAAGGAAAACGAGGAGGAAATAATGTGGTACCTGGGAGGTACGGAATTTGGGCAAGGATGGTTGATCTCGGGGAGACAACCAGTCCGACCTCAAGGAAGAAAGAAAAAGGTTACCCCTATCCTAGTGTTTTTAAAGGTTTTACAAAAGAAAGTTTTGAACTTGGATATGTCCTTGCTATATCTAAGAGAAGAGAATTCTATCTCTAAATGTTTTTCTTCAACAAAGATATAGAGATGTCGTATTCTCTATGTCAAAAATCATGGTATTCGAAAACTAAGCCCTATAGTCGCATATAGCAGCTATCCCAGTTTTCAAAAAGTGTTTTCTTGCATTATCATGAAAACTTAAGCCTTAGAGGTGGTCTTGCGAGTACGTGAATGTACTCATATGGCTGTGTCCCTGGATATTCAAACGTCCAGGTTGGAATGAAGAGATGTGCTACAAGATGGAGGAGTACGCCGACGACTACGCCAACTGAGTGTCCCGCTCAACTGCTCTGTGGGATTGCGTCAAGACGTGACGAGGGCCGACGCTAGTCGAAATCTTCCGCTGTACCTTACTTCATTTTCGTCATGTGCGACGATGTTTGCAGACTTGGTCATGTGACCAGTATTTATGTAAGTCTTATACTATTCGAGTTGTATGATGTAGCTTTGTATACCATGTTGGTTATGTGATCGCGATGCACTGATCATTGGGATCGTGATCTGTTTACATAACGTGGGCATCTCTGACGGTTAGTCAGAGGGGTCCTCACAGACTTGGTATCAGAGCCATCGTTGACCTTAGGAGACCTTAGTTAGCATGGTCGTTAGCTTAGTAAGGAAATGTTTTGCTAAAACCTATTTCGATAGAAATCTATTTTCTTCTTCAGGGAGAGGAGGAAGGCTGACTATAACATCCCAACATTTTATAATGTTCAAAAATCACAAAAATTAGAACTTTTCTTTTTATTAAAATAAAATATTAAATGCATAAGAAAACCAACTATGAAAGACTTCAAACTTATTGAAAAGGTTTAATAATTCAAATGTCTCAGTTTAAACATTTTATTATCTACTGTATTTCAAAAACCTTAATATGTAAATTGACAAATATTTTACAAACTACAATCCATTTTATTTTAAGTAAATAGTTTACTTATAAGTAATTGATTTCAACCACTTAGCCTCAGCTATAAATAAATTAAAATAATAATTACAAGTGTTATTTTAAATATTGAAAACATTGTCTACTTGCCAAAAGATTATTATTCATTTTCCTGAGTTTAAAACATAGTTTGGATATTACAAGTCTATAGCTTATAGCTTTAAAACCTCATAGATTTTATAATTACTTAACAACCCAAATAAACATGTCATTTGCTTAAATGATTTTCATTTGTTTTCAAAACATAAAATGACTTTCATGAATATATTTTCTATATAAGGAATAAATTAAATCTAAAATCTTTTCCAAAGTTGTTATGAAGTTTTCAAAGTAATAAGAATAATATAAAACATAATGGCACACAAAATATTATGAATCAACAATTTAATTTATTATAATCCCTATCCCCTTAATATTATTTATATTCTGATATTTTACTATTAGACTAAAATAAAGATGAATAGTTATTGAAAATGAGTTTAAGATAACTAAATATCAAACATATAAGATTGTGGAAATTTCATAAATTTTATTTAAACCCAAATGAAATTATTAAAACCCTAAATTTTAAAATTGACATTAAGTGGCAAATTTGTATTTAATCAATAATTCAAAATTTTGATTTTTGAAAAGTGTTCAAAACATGCCTACTACTGGTTTAACACAAAGATATTGTTTTTAAAAATATTTAGGAATTGATTAGACTTCATTTGGAGTTTTCATTCAAAAGATATAAAGAAAAGAGAAAAACAGAAATTAGAAAAGAAAACATTAAACAAAAAAAAAGGGAATAGAAGAGCCAAATGGGCTGAAGCCCATTTCTCCCCTCGCGCGCGCGCAGCGAGCAGAGGCCCAGCAGCAGCCCACGCTGGCCTCGCTCTCTCTCGCTCGCTGACTTGCGGACCCCACCTGTCAGGGGTGAGGCTTCTTCAAGCTCTCGCCGGAAACCACGCCCTCGACCTCGCCCGAAACGGCCGGCGTTACCTCGCTTCAACGCGGGCGTTTAAGACGCGGATTCGACGCCCCTGCCTGCCTATTTGTAACCCCTTGATCCCCTCTCGCGTTTGCCCCAAACCTTTCCACCCGAGAGCCCCTAGGCTACCCACACACGTCCCCGCCATCCCGCCGCTGCCGCCGGCGAAAAGCAGTCCGTACGACGAACTCCGGCCACCCCGGACCATCTCACTTCTCCCCTCAGTTTTGTTTAGTTTTTGCGCACCGTTGTGACAAGATTTAATAATTTTTTTCGCAGCCATTCGTCGCGTTCGTCCTCGCCCGAAGCTTGCCGCCGCCATGCGCAACTCCGGCGAGCCATTGCGGGAAGCAGAGGATGCTCTGGTCGCCGTCACCTCGCCATCGCCTCCATCTTGATGCGCTGCACCCTCGGGTATGTCCCGTTCATCTCCGTAGGACGTAGAACGCCGAGAACGCGCGGCGCCGGCAATGGCACGGCCACGCTTAGGTCACCGGAGACAACTCCGGCGGGCCACGCCGCTCTGTTTTGTTCTCAGCCGTTGGATCTCGATCGTACGGCCAGGATTAGATCTTTTTTAAACCGAATCGGTACGCTGACTCAGCGGTCCAGTCAACGCCTCGTCAGCGCCGCGTCATCGCCACGTCAGCGCCAGCGTGGAAATGATTTTTCTTAAATAAAATAAAATGGCAGTTTTGCAGAAAAGCCCCTGCCACTTAGATCTGTCATAACTTTTTAACCACTTATCCAAATTTAACAAACTTTATATTTTTGGAAAGCCCTCGACATGTAGAATATTTTAGATCTGCCAAAATTCAAATTTGACTAAGTTTAAAATATTCAAATTTCAAATGGAAGATTTGAGTATATTTTTCATAACTTTAAATCTATAAATCCAAAAAATGCAAATAAAATTGTTTTAGAAACTTTAGAATATTTGTAAAATGATGCCACTGCTATAAAATATTTTGAGTGATATTTGAATGAATTCATAGTAATATATTTAAATTGAATAGTTTGAGTATTTTCAACATAACTATTAATAGAAATATTATTTTTGATTTAATCAAATTGCTATAAATTTAGTTAAATGCCCCTGTCTATTAACACTAGTTATAAAATTTTGCTATAAAAATTTAATCATAGAAAACTTTAATCCTATAATTATTCCTTTATTTATTTCCTTATTAAATTTTCCAAAAATAGAAATTAATTAAATTGCATTTATAGCCTAATGCATGCTTTATAAATATCACAAATTTTGTATGATATTTCTTAGGATTTAAAAGTGCATTGCATGCATAACTTATTTTCACATATAGATATATTTTTCCCATAAGAAAACTCCTTCCCCATTTTCTCTAAGTTAGAAATATTTTCAACTTAGCATTTTGGTAAAATGATACACTTAGACTCTTAGGATTTTCAACATGGAGCTAGAAGACCAATGAAGGACTTAGCCAAAACAAGATTTCAGAAGTATCTCCAAGGATTAGAAGCACTTAAAAGAAAGATCAAGAAGAAGTTCATGAAGACCAACCAGAAATATTTTCTAAGTCTTGCTTCCTCTCTCTTTCTTTTCTCCCTTCTTCTGTGAGACTTCATGAAGACTAAGTTAAATACAAGACCAGCCTAGATGATACAAAAACCATCAAGTCTGAAGATTATTCAAGTCTACCAAGAATTTAATCAAGACATCACCAAGGAGAATATTACAAGTCTGGAGATGAAGCCTGGAGGACAACTACATCTTTCTTCTATCTTTTCCCTCTTTCCTAATCTTGTCTTTCACTTAAGACTTAAAAAGATTTTCATAGCATGACTTGCATCTCTAGTCCTTAGAAATAATTTGCATATCATCCATAATATGTTTTCCTTAGAAGTTTTTATGAAACCTGTTTGTTTACTATGTATGTATATGTATGTTTGATGATTGCTGTTTGTTGATTGTTGTATTGTTGTTTGCTTATATTGTTTAGATTGAACGGAGAGCAAACGTTCGTTGTTGAAAAGAGTTTTGTGAACAACGACAACATTCAAAGGCAAGTGGCACACCTCATAAACTTCCTATTATTTTCTATATGCATAACTTAGTATTTTTATATGCATGAGTAGGGTAGTATTGCTATGCTAAACCTGTGTAGAATTCCCTTACTCCTGTGTCTAGGTTCCTATATCATACTAGTAGATGTATTGATGCTATGCAATTGATGAAAAGTTTTACAAAATGTTAAGTGACTACTCAGGGCTGTGCTCATGGTTGTCGTCGCCTAGGATGAATGTCTATTCTACTTAGGCTGTGAGCATGGTGATTTTTACCTGAGAGTGCAAATCCACTAAATTAATGAAACACCTGGGTGGTAAGTGGTTGTATGGTTTATGTTGAGTGGCTACTCAGGTCCATGTCTATGGTTCCTGGAGTATGTACACTTGTGAATGGCCACCCAGGAACCGAGGAATCTGAAGAACTCCGAGTGACGATTGCTTCCCGTGCAGCCTTTTGACAATGGGCTCTGCCTAGAATAATTAAGTTGTGGGGGTGCAACCTGTCAGCTTGACAAGCAGATGTAGAGATGATAGGTGGAACGGGTCTTGCTAGTATGGTTGCATTCTTCTTCTGAAAGTTCTTGTCTCAATTCTCTCCTTTCCATAATACACTCCGCGTGTATAGGATTTCTCGGACAAATTGAGTCTAAAGGTGAAAGTGCACAACCTCTGCAGAGTGTAAAACTAAGTACTTAGCCGTGTCCACGGTACGGACAATTTGAGCAGCTGATCACGGACGTCAACGGAGGATTCCATCATTCCAACTTCAGAAATAAAACTTGATGGGTGAACAAGGGAAGATGAGATTTATGGTTTTCATGCCATACTTGTCTTGATTTGAAGAAAGTGTTTTCCAAAGAGATAGGAAAAATTGGCTTTATGCAAAATAGCCTTGAACTCCACCAGCCAAAATGTGCATATAGGCTTTAGAGTTATTCCATTAAGTGTCCACCATAGTGTCACTTGCCAGACTCTATTTTAATGGAATCTGACCCACGTTGTTGCAATATTTTTCTTATTGCAGATTGTTCAGATGACGAGTGAGGTTTCGTTTATAGGTTTCGTGTCTACAACTAACATGTTTTCGCCTGTGGCAGCATGAAAGTGATAGAGACTCACTGCTATTGTATTTCCGCTGTGTACTATTTCAAAGCTAGCTTTATGCTATGCAACTTGTAATGAATATTTTGTAATTCTGGATCATCGATGTAATAAAATTGACGCTTTGTTGTGATATTACATCGTAAACTGTGTGTGCAAATGAATCGATCCAGGGATTTGCACTATACACAGGTATCTGCCTTATTTTATGTGCAGGTACACTACAGATGGTATCAGAGCACTGTGTTGCCTGTAGGTTCGAAACCCTAGGTTTGGATAGAAATAGGATTTGACCATAGGATTGAAAATCTATTTATTCACTTTTCTAAAAACAAAACTGTTCATTTTATCTTCCTCATACTCTCATCTACTATCAACCTTCTGAAAACCTCTTATCTTTTTCTAGATGACCATGTTCTTGTAGTCTAAGTCTGATTCTGCTGCCTCATATGGAAAAGCTACGATTAATCATGAAGTTCTGCATGCATGGAAGACCACTGAAGAACCAGGTTTCGACCAACACTTCTAAGATAACCAAGAAAGTTGAACAAGAACTTGAAGCAGTCATGAAGGAGGTAGATTTGACCACCACTAAAAATAGAATGACGATATCATGTTAGTATATTGATCATATCAACTTGGCTATATGACAATACTAGATTGTTTGTTTGTTGTGAACCTTGTTGCTTGATGTTTGTTAGATGATGATTGAATATGTTATAGATTGGTTGCCTTGTTTTCTTTTATTGAACTAGGATTCCCCCATAAGTACAAATAATTCAACTCATTGCTTTCTAAACCAAACAGATGTCTCACCCCAATACCAACACCAATGATTTGCATACAACTATGTGACTACTATTAGAGGACCAGAATCAGCTATCGAAGTTGATCAATGACCACCTGCCTAAGATTGGTCAAAACCATAGTGAATTTGAAGAGGACCTTATGACCAAACCAAAGGCATGCAAAACCTGTGGAGAGATAGGACATACGTCCCAAGAATGCACTGATGAGTGGCCCCATGGTCATACCACACATCCAGTTAGGGAATGCCCCACAAGTCAGATTACTTGCTTTTCGTGTGAAGCAACAAATCACGTTCCAACTCAATATCAACTCTACCCCGTGGTGCAAGAAGTCAGTCAACAAGCAAAAAAGGGGATGCAACAAAATCTCATGAAGCTTGTGGAAGTACAAGAAAACAAGGAGGAACACAAAAGAGATACTAGCCATATAACATGTTTTACATGTGGACAACTAGGACATTATTCATGGGACTGCAAAGAGAAAAGGATTGGTCAGGATACCGAACAAAATCTTCATCAAAATGAGATTGTGGATCATACTAAGGTGAAAAATGAAATAAGAGTAAGGTCACATCCGAAGATATCCAAAATTACCTCCAATTGTTGCTATAAGAGTGAAGGAGATCACCTAGCTCAAAATTGTCACATCAAACGAGACTAGACTTCTTTAATTGAGATAGAATATAGCAAACAAGATTTGGAAGAACTGTTAGCCCTGGAAACACCAAAGAAGAAGAAGACTTAAGTGACGTAATTTGCTACAAATGTAAAGGCAAAGGACATTATGCTGATAAGTGCCCAGTAAAGATGAAGGAGAAATGCCTTACCCGCTCACACAAGAAAATCATCAGTCCCGTGACATGTCGCAGATGCGGAGCAACAGGACACTATGTCAGTGGCTGCCCAGAGTGGAAGAAGGATAAATCTCTCCAAGGACCGAGTGGAAAACGTGAGTGCTAAAAACTTTATGTATCCACCACATGCCATTGTATTTTGAGTACTTGTACGCTCTACATCAGAGAAATAAACAAGATTAAACCAAGTTTCTAGACTGACCACAATTATTTGTTTTAAGGGTGGTAGCCACCCAGTTAAAGTAAAACCCTGCTGCTTAAACTCAGAGATCCCAAACCATCTTTCTTTCTATCCTCCTAATCATAAAAATCATTCGCTGCCAATTCTCAAGTTTCCGTGTCAAAACGTGACATTTTTCAAACCTCTCGAGTTATCAGAATCATTCAAGCATTTGCTTTCTTTCTAGCTTCTCCGAATCTCGGGGACGAGATTCCTTTTAAGGGTGGTAGTCTGTAACATCCCAACATTTTATAATGTTCAAAAATCACAAAAATTTAAAACTTTTCTTTTTATTAAAATAAAATATTAAATGCATAAGAAAACCAACTATGAAAGACTTCAAACTTATTGAAAAGGTTTAATAATTCAAATGTCTCAGTTTAAACATTTTATTATCTACTGTATTTAAAAAACCTTAATATGTAAATTGACAAATATTTTACAAACTACAATCCATTTTATTTTAAGTAAATAGTTTACTTATAAGTAATTGATTTCAACCACTTAGCCTCAGCTATAAATAAATTAAAATAATAATTACAAGTGTTATTTTAAATATTGAAAACATTGTCTACTTGCCAAAAGATTATTATTCATTTTCCTGAGTTTAAAACATAGTTTGGATATTACAAGTCTATAGCTTATAGCTTTAAAACCTCATAGATTTTATAATTACTTAACAACCCAAATAAACATTTCATTTGCTTAAATGATTTTCATTTATTTTCGAAACATAAAATGACTTTCATGAATATATTTTCTATATAAGGAATAAATTAAATCTAAAATCTTTTCCAAAGTTGTTATGAAGTTTTCAAAGTAATAAGAATAATATAAAACATAATGGCACACAAAATATTATGAATCAACAATTTAATTTATTATAATCCCTATCCCCTTAATATTATTTATATTCTGATATTTTACTATTAGACTAAAATAAAGATGAATAGTTATTGAAAATGAGTTTAAGATAACTTAATATCAAACATATAAGATTGTGGAAATTTCATAAATTTTATTTAAACCCAAATGAAATTATTAAAACCCTAAATTTTAAAATTGACATTAAGTGGCAAATTTGTATTTAATCAATAATTCAAAATTTTGATTTTTGAAAAGTGTTCAAAACATGCCTACTACTGGTTTAACACAAAGATATTGTTTTTACAAATATTTAGGAATTGATTAGACTTCATTTGGAGTTTTCATTCAAAAGATATAAAGAAAAGAGAAAAACAGAAATTAGAAAAGAAAACATTAAACAAAAAAAAGGGAATAGAAGAGCCAAATGGGCCGAAGCCCATTTGTCCCCTCGCGCGCGCGCAGCGAGCGGAGGCCCAGCAGCAGCCCACGCTGGCCTCGCTCTCTCTCGCTCGCTGACTTGCGGACCCCACCTGTCAGGGGTGAGGCTTCTTCAAGCTCTCACCGGAAACCACGCCCTCGACCTCGCCCGAAACGGCCGGCGTTACCTCGCTTCAACGCGGGCGTTTAAGACGCGGATTCGACGCCCTGCCTGCCTATTTGTAGCCCCTTGATCCCCTCTCGCGTTTGCCCCAAACCTTTCCACCCGAGATCCCCTAGGCTACCCACACACGTCCCCGCCATCCCGCCGCTGCCGCCGGCGAAAAGCAGTCCGTACGACGAACTCCGGCCACCCCGGACCATCTCACTTCTCCCCTCCGTTTTGTTAAGTTGTTGCGCACCGTTGTGACAAGATTTAATAATTTTTTTTTCGCAGCCATTCGTCGCGTTCGTCCTCGCGCGAAGCTTGCCGCCGCCACGCGCAACTCCGGCGAGCCATTGCGGGAAGCAGAGGATGCTCTGGTCGCCGTCACCTCGCCATCGACTCCATCTTGATGCGCTGCACCCTCGGGTATGTCCCGTTCATCTCCGTAGGACGTAGAACGCCGAGAACGCGCGGCGCCGGCAATGGCACGACCACGGTTAGGTCACCGGAGACAACTCCGGTGGGCCACGCCACTCTGTTTTGTTCACAGCCGTTGGATCTCGATCGTACGGCCAGGATTAGATCTTCTTTAAACCGAATCGGTACGCTGACTCAGCGGTCCAGTCAACGCCTCGTCAGCGCCGCGTCATCGACACGTCAGCGCCAGCGTGGAAATGATTTTTCTTAAATAAAATAAAATGGCAGTTTTGCAGAAAAGCCCCTGCCACTTAGATCTGTCATAACTTTTTAACCACTTATCCAAATTTAACAAACTTTATATTTTTGGAAAGCCCTCGACATGTAGAATATTTTAGATCTGCCAAAATTCAAATTTGACTAAGTTTAAACTATTCAAATTTCAAATGGAAGATTTGAGTATATGTTTCATAACTTTAAATCTATAAATCCCAAAACTGCAAATAAAATTGTTTTAGAAAATTTAGAATATTTGTAAATTGATGCCACTGCTATAAAATATTTTGAGTGATATTTGAATGAATTCATAGTTATATATTTAAATTGAATAGTTTGAGTATTTTCAACATAACTATTAATAGAAATATTATTTTTGATTTAATCAAATTGCTATAAATTTAGTTAAATGCCCCTGTCTATTAACACTAGTTATAAAATTTTGCTATAAAAATTTAATCATAGAAAACTTTAATCCTATAATTATTCCTTTATTTATTTCCTTATTAAATTTTCCAAAAATAGAAATTAATTAAATTGCATATATAGCCTAATGCATGCTTTATAAATATCACAAATTTTGTATGATATTTCTTAGGATTTAAAAGTGCATTGCATGCATAACTTATTTGCACATATAGATATATTTTTCCCATAAGAAAACTCCTTCCCCATTTTCTCTAAGTTAGAAATATTTTCAACTTAGCATTTTGGTAAAATGATACACTTAGACTCTTAGGATTTTCAACATGGAGCTAGAAGACCAATGAAGGACTTAGCCAAAACAAGATTTCAGAAGTATCTCCAAGGATTAGAAGCACTTAAAAGAAAGATCAAGAAGAAGTTCATGAAGACCAACCAGAAATATTTTCTAAGTCTTGCTTCCTCTCTCTTTCTTTTCTCCCTTCTTCTGTGAGACTTCATGAAGACTAAGTTAAATACAAGACCAGCCTAGATGATACAAAAACTATCAAGTCTGAAGATTATTCAAGTCTACCAAGAATTTAATCAAGACATCACCAAGGAGAATATTACAAGTCTGGAGATGAAGCCTGGAGGACAACTACATCTTTCTTCTATCTTTTCCCTCTTTCCTAATCTTGTCTTTCACTTAAGACTTAAAAAGATTTTCATAGCATGACTTGCATCTCTAGTCCTTAGAAATAATTTGCATATCATCCATAATATGTTTTCCTTAGAAGTTTTTATGAAACCTGTTTGTTTACTATGTATGTATATGTATGTTTGATGATTGCTGTTTGTTGATTGTTGTATTGTTGTTTGCTTATATTGTTTAGATTGAACGGAGAGCAAACGTTCGTTGTTGAAAAGAGTTTTGTGAACAACGACAACATTCAAAGGCAAGTGGCACACCTCATAAACTTCCTATTATTTTCTATATGCATAACTTAGTATTTTTATATGCATGAGTAGGGTAGTATTGCTATGCTAAACCTGTGTAGAATTCCCTTACTCCTGTGTCTAGGTTCCTATATCATACTAGTAGATGTATTGATGCTATGAAATTGATGAAAAGTTTTACAAAATGTTAAGTGACTACTCAGGGCTGTGCTCATGGTTGTCGTCGCCTAGGATGAATGTCTATTCTACTTAGGGCTGTGAGCATGGTGATTTTTACCTGAGAGTGCAAATCCACTAAATTAATGAAACACCTGGGTGGTAAGTGGTTGTATGGTTTATGTTGAGTGGCTACTCAGGTCCATGTCTATGGTTCCTGGAGTATGTACACTTGTGAATGGCCACCCAGGAACCGAGGAATCTGAAGAACTCCGAGTGACGATTGCTTCCCGTGCAGCCTTTTGACAATGGGCTCTGTCTAGAATAATTAAGTTGTGGGGGTGCAACCTGTCAGCTTGACAAGCAGATGTAGAGATGATAGGTGGAACGGGTCTTGCTAGTATGGTTGCATTCTTCTACTGAAAGTTCTTGTCTCAATTCTTTCCTTTCCATAATACACTCCGCGTGTATAGGATTTCTCGGACAAATTGAGTCTAAAGGTGAAAGTGCACAACCTCTGCAGAGTGTAAAACTAAGTACTTAGCCGTGTCCATGGTACGGACAATTTGAGCAGCTGATCACGGACGTCAACGGAGGATTCCATCATTCCAACTTCAGAAATAAAACTTGATGGGTGAACAAGGGAAGATGAGATTTATGGTTTTCATGCCATACTTGTCTTGATTTGAAGAAAGTGTTTTTCAAAGAGATAGGAAAAATTGGCTTTATGCAAAATAGCCTTGAACTCCACCAGCCAAAATTTGCATATAGGCTTTAGAGTTATTCCATTAAGTGTCCACCATAGTGTCACTTGCCAGACTCCATTTTAATGGAATCTGACCCACGTTGTTGCAATATTTTTCTTATTGCAGATTGTTCAGATGACGAGTGAGGTTTCGTTTATCGGTTTCGAGTCTACAACCAACATGTTTTCGCCTGTGGCAGCATGAAAGTGATAGAGTCTCACTGCTATTGTATTTCCGCTGTGTACTATTTCAAAGCTAGCTTTATGCTATGCAACTTGTAATGAATATTTTGTAATTCTGGATCATCGATGTAATAAAATTGACGCTTTGTTGTGATATTACATCGTAAACTGTGTGTGCAAATGAATCGATCCAGGGATTTGCACTATACACAGGTATCTGCCTTATTTTAAGTGCAGGTACACTACACTGACCAGCAAAGATCGACCCTGAAGCAAGTAGGCACAAGTCAAATCAAGAAGGAGGAAATCAAGAAACGAAGCTACGAGGAAGAACAAGTCAAGAACTTACCTCAGGAGCAGGGTTCGCTGCTCCGTACGCAGCGACTGGGCATTTGACGTTGCAGAGGTCCGTGGCTCGGAGGTTGGTGATGCCCCTCACCTTGGTCTCCACCTCCTCGTCGTCGAGTGGCTGGTTGCCGGCGCCGTCGACCGCCCACATCGGGTGAGGCCGAGAAGCGAGTGGTTGAACACGAAGCCGGAAGAACGTGGCCATCAGGAAGACGCCACCCGTCTCGCGCCCCAGGGTCTTGGTAAGGTTGCGCAGCAGGCTCAACAGCGGCCTTACGGACTCCTTCTCCTCCTCGGCGAGCGGGTGCGACCAGGCGCGAGTCTTCAGCAGCCTATGCTAGCCGTCGAATTGCGTAAGGCCGTCCTGGTTCCACTGAATGTAGAACCACTTCTTCCGCCACCCCTGGACGGAGTCAGACTTCTTCATCTGAAAGTTCGCGGTATCACCGCGCACCTGGATTCCGAAGCCGCCCACGGGGAATGTCAACCCGCTCTTCCCGACATTCTTGCGAACGAGGAAGAGCGACTTCCATAGCGCCCAGTGGGGTGCGATCCCCAGAAAGCACTCGTAGAGCACAATAAAGCTCGCGATGCTCAAAACGCCATTGGGGGTCAGATCGTGGATCTGAACCCCATAGGCGTACAGGAGACCGCGAACAAAATCGTGGAGTGGGAACCCGAAGGCCCGCGGAAGGAAATCCACGAAGCATACGCGTTCCCCCTCACGGGGTGCGGGGCACACCTCTTTGCCAGGAGCGCGTACCTGGGCCTGATCCGATGGTGGAAGGAGGCCTTGCGCGCGGAGGAGCTCAAGCTCCGCCTTCTTCACCGACGACCTTTGCCAGTCACCGTCGGGCTTCTTCATCAGCCCGGCGTCGGCGGCAGCGGTGGAGGTGCCAGCGGCGGTCTTTGGCTTGCCCATGGCTCCGGAGGACAACAACAGGTGGGAGGACAAAAAGCACAGAGCTCGGACGGTGGCGAGAATGGTAGAGAGCAGAGGAAAGGAGGCGCGGACGATTGGAGAAGATGATGCCCTTGCGCTGCGGCGCAGTACTTATGAATCGAATAAATTCGTCTCAGCCGTCCACAGAGCAACGGTTCCGAGCAGCTACATCCAGCCGTCCACGTGTCGCACGGAGAAACCAACCGTCGCCGCCCACTTCGTCCACTACGCACGGGAATCAAGGCGTCATCATCGTGCCGCGCAAATTTTGCCCCTAGTTCAGAGACGTGACAACTGCTGACCGCGGTCAGCTCTGTCAGTGGGCCCCGCTACGTCACGTCCCATCGGGCGCAGAGGCGTGCACTAGAGCGTCATCAGTGACGTCATCAAGACAACGGCTCCGAACAAATGAAACAACACGACAACTCGACTGAGCGACTCGAGTAGTAAGCTTCACAGCTGAAAACAACCAAGTAGGATAGACTGCTGATCCGAGAACCCGAAACAATCATTCGGGTGGCAGAGGAAATCGAGTAAGCTCAAACAGCCGAATCAATCTGGAAGTAAGCCCACGGTTCGAATAGAAGCAAGCTTCACATGAAGGCCAAGGAGAAGTCATTCGACTGCAGAAGATTACTCCCATCGGGAGTGTCCTGTTCGACTGAAGAAAACGAGTGCAAACTCAAGAACAAGTAATCCGGTGGCGCGTCCAGGAGGAAGAAGTCCTTTGCCCGACTCTGCGATTCGACCAAACACTCGGGGGCTACTGACGTGGGGCTACTTTTCGACTAGCCCACGATGAGGCTACCTGGGCCACACCAAGCTGGAGAAGGCCCACAGAAGGCCCACTCGGGGTACCGTGTAACCTAGTCCAAGTCGGTTAGGTCTCATAACCTGCCATATCTGTAATTACCATCGATACCGACCACCCGAGACCTGGCTACCTATAAAGCCAGGAGGGTTGCTCGTCCCAGACGACACACGCCAATAGCCACCACCACAAACCCTAGCGAGATTGCAATCTCACCGCCATTGTAATCGCAACTCGCTATCAATAACAGACAAGCAGGAGTAGGGTGTTATCCTCCGGGAGCTGAACCTGGGTAAAATCCCCGCTTGTCAGCCGTCGTGATCACCAACGCTCTTCTCTCTCCCCCTCAATCAACCCGGGGTGCACAACCCTGGGATTTGTCGAGTTACACCCTCGTCACGCGGCTTGATACCGAGCACACACTCCAACGCTTAAAACAATATCGGGCCTAGATGCACATAAGTAAATAAGAGACCCAATCATAGAACAATACTCCTTTTGGTCTACCTCTTTATAATTGGGGTTAAGCTCGAGGTGTCACTTGGTTTGCATAGGAGTAGTCACACCATTCAGTCCAAGCAACTTGAATTTCTTGATCATATCTTGAATGTACTTCACTTGACATATGAATGTTCCTTCCCTCAATTGCTTGATCTCGAAACCAAGAAAGAACTTGAGTTCACCCATCATGGACATCTCAAACTTGCCGGTCATTAGCTTGGAGAACTCATCATTGACCACACGGTTCGTAGAACCGAACATAATGTCATTGACATATAATTGACAAATGAAAAGTTCACCATTAACCTTTTAAGTAAAAAGTGTGGGATCGATTAGCCCAACCTCAAATCCACGGTCTACCAAGAGCTCTCTCAAATGCTCGTACCAAGCACGGGGGGCTTGTTTAAGGCCATAGAGAGCTTGTCCAAGACATAGACGTGGTGAGGGTGGTCAGGGTTCTCAAAACCCGGGGGTTGTTTAACATAGACAACTTCTTGCAAAGGACCATTAAGAAATGGACTTTTAACATCCATTTGTTGCAATTTAAAACCATGATGAGATGCATAAGCGATGAGAATACGTATCGATTCGAGTCTTCCGACCGGCACGTATGTTTCTCCGAAGTCGATGCCTTCGACTTGGGAGAATCCTTGAGCCACCAACCGCGCCTTGTTCCTCACAACGATACCATGTTCGTCTTTCTTGTTCTTGAAGATCCACTTCTTGCCGATAACTAGGCGCCATACTTTGTTGCCCTCGAAGTTGTTAAGCTCTTCATGCATAGCACCTAGCCAATCGGGGTCTTCAAGTGCATCGAATACTTTCTTGGGTTCAACCATGGAGATGTGCGCTTGATGCTCACTAAAGTGAGCCAATTGACTTCGTGTGGAGACCTTTGCTCGAATGTCACCGATGACCTTGTCGAGGGATAAATCCCTTAGTTCCAATGATCTTGCAAAGCAAGCTTGACAATGAGTTTCGATTGCCGCCCTTGTCGTGGGGACAATCTCTTGACCATCTTGGTCCATTGGATCCTCGACTTGACCTTCTTGAGGGCCTTGATCATCATGAGATGCTTCTGCACATGGTGGGGAGGGATGATCTTTCCCTTGAGTAGAACTTGGAGAAGTGGAGCTAACTTCAATAATCTTGATGGGAGACGCATGTTCTTCTTGTTGATGAAGATCTTGTTGAGACGGTTCTTGAGCTTCATCATGATGAGGTGTATCTTGTTCTTGTTGTGGAAGATCTTGAGATTGTTCTTGAGGGGATTCATCATGTGCTTTGGATGATGCACTTTGTGGTACTTGTGTTGGTGAGGTCTCCTTGATTTAAGAGCTTGAGCTTGCTTGATCAACTCCTTGATGAACTTCAATGGGGCGAAGAAAGCCCACTCCCATCTTCTTTATGGCATCAAAGGGTTGTTCATCACCTACATCACAAACACCAACTTGCTCCACTTGGGAGCCATCATTTTCATCAAATTCCACCCTAGAAGATTCTATGATAATCCGAGAGGATTTATCAAAGACTCTATAAGTGTGGGACTCAGTACCATATCCGACAAATATCCCCTCAATTGACTTAGAGTGAAACTTACCTAACCGGACACCCTTGACGAGATAATAGCCCTTACATCCAAACACTCGGAAGTAGCCAATGTTGGGTTTGTTGCCGGTAAGGATCTCATATGCAGTCTTCTTCAAGCCCTTGCGGAAGTAGAGGCAATTCAATGAATGACACGCTGTGGAGATAGCCTCCGCCCAAAAATTGATGGGAGACTTAAACTCTGCAAACATAGATCTTGCCATGTCGATGAGAGTCCGATTCTTTCTTTCTGCAACACCACTTTGTTGAGGAATGTAAGCCGCGGAATATTGATGTCGAATGCCTTGATCACTAAGAAAGTCGTTGAGCGTGTAATTCTTGAATTCCAACCCATTGTCACTTCGAACAACCAATATGGGGAGCTCATGTTGGCGTTGAACCTCCTTTGAAAAGTCGATGAAGACTTGTTGTGTCTCATCCTTGGTCTTGAAGAAGTAGACCCATGTGTACCTAGAATAGTCATCCACAATCACGAGGCGATATTTCCTAACACCAAGACTTATCTCCGGAATTGGTCCAAATAGATCAACATGAAGGAGCTCCAAAATCCGGGAGGAAGATATAATGTTCTTGCTTGGATGAGGAATATCATGCATCTTGCCTTCTACACATGCTCTACAAATGCTTTCCCCTGAAAAGAAAACATGATCTTTTAGTCCAAGAATGTGGCCACCCTTGTGAAGGCTTTGCAAAGTACGCATGTTTACGTGGGCTAGTCGGCGATGCCAAAGCCAACCCACGTCGGCTTTTCCGAAGAGATACATGGATTTTGAAGTGGTGGCTCCGGAGAAGTCCACCACATAAAGCTCATGCTCCACGTATCCCACGAAAGCCACTCGTAGCGACTTGCTCCACAAGAGGACCACAAACGTCCTTATCAAAGAAGGGAGAAATCCCCAACTTTGTTAAGGCACGAAACGATAACAAATTATAGCCAAGGGATTCAACAAGCATAACATTGACAAGAGTAATGTCGGGGGCAACTACCACTTTGCCAAGCGTCGTTACCTTAGACCTTGATAAGTCACCAAACGTCACGGTCACTTGATCTACATTTGATCTCAATTCCGTGACGAGTTCTTTGCTCTCGGTCACTTGTACATCCTCTATCGATTATGCATTTTGAACCACCGGGAGCAAGGTGGTCCTACAAGAGATCAATTCTTGCATTTAGAAACCCATTGCTTCACAATGGGTGCCTTATGGTTAGCGACAAGAGAATTCAGAACCTAAATAGCATATGAAGTAAAACCATAGTAGGGTCCAATGTAACGAGCACAAACATTCCCATAATAACCAACATATAAAGCATAGTTGGGATTGTTGTCCCCGGCATGATCTTTACGAGTAGGCTTGTGTGACGCCCTAAAATCAGTACTATATAGATTTAAGCGATCCCGCCGAAATCCGCATAATAACGATTTTAGGTCGCCCACCAGACATAATGTGCACGCCGAAACATGCGCATTATGTGGGTGGAATTGTGATAACATTACAACAGTTTCGATACATCCACAAATACAACAGAAGATATAATACAACAACGACTCGAACGAGTCAAGATGCAAATGATACAATACAAAGATACAAATGACAGCGGAAGCAAAATAGTATCCGACTACGGATAAGATACAAATTGGACTAAGAGTCCTGAAGATAAGCAATGGCGCCATATCCCTGCCCAGCCAAGCCGGAGGGATTCCCAATCTAACGTCGTCAGACTTCAAACCTGTTGCTTGCACATAAAGCACAACCCAAAAGAGGGTCAGGGCACTCCCTGGCAAGCAAAACCGACTTGCCTACTTTCTACACCATCTCCCAAAAATATAGGGGAGGTGGACTTAGCGGCAGCAGCACTAGCAACCTAAAGAGACACGATACAACTTCCGTCTATTTAGAGAGGGGTAAGAGAGTGCATAAAGTAAACACCTACATCTAACACCAAACATAACCCATTCTCGAATTAACCCCCTCAACCAAATATGAGGAAGCAATTCGGGAAACTCACACGTTGAACAATTTTAATTACCATTTATTGTGAAAGTAATTCTATATTACTAGTCAGGTTAATTAACAATGATTAGGTGTAAGTTGTCTAGATCTTGTTAGCCAGCATCATCACCAAGTCGTCCATAACCGTGGACACGGCTCATCGATAAGATTATACCCTGCAGGGGTGCACTACTGGACCCATACTCGCATGATCAACCCAGTCAAAAACATTAGGGCCTTTCAACCCAACTCTTTTCCTTCACCGCAACAAGTCCAGGAGCCACTGGAGCTATGCTGGTCCCGGCCAAAAGGGTGCGGACTCCCGCAGGACACACCCCTCCGCACCAACATGTCGCGCCCTATATGCATGTAACAAGGCACACCGCCAAAAGTAAAAATACTACACTAGTATCAATGCATATGAGACAAATGGAAAACCCGAACTAGGTGCGGCTCCCGGACAAGTCGAAGTTCCAGTCAAAGTCAAGGGGGGCTCCATTGGGCCTGCCACAAGTGGTTAGTGCGCTCAAAATTGGATCCGAGGACAAAATCTCAGTTCCTAGGTCGACACTTAGCAGAACAAAGCACCTCGCAAGGCCTTCCACCAGTGCCTTATCTTTTAATTATATTACCCCAATATAATATAACATTTTATTAAGGTAGAAAAATCTATCATACTAAGCATATGAAATAAAAGACCAACTGACGACTCGCACAAACAACTTTAAGCATGCGCTACGACTCGCAAGGCCAACAGATAAACATGCAACATGTATTAGGTTGTGGAGATAAAGCTGTATGGGCTGCAGGATAAACATGTGATGGGATCGCAAATTCAAGAATCGATTACTAGGGTAGCAGAGATCAACGGCAGGAATGAAAGACAATGTATAGGTAAACAAGCAAACTTTGCTTGCCTGGAATCCCGCATAGAAGCAGATCTTGTCGTTGCTCACACATCTCCACGTCGTATCCGCGAAGAAGCAACAAACACTAGAAAGCGTAAAAGATGCATTTTACAACTACGGCAAAAGATTCAGCATGATCATACGAGGATGATGCATGGCATGGCAAGATGCAATACAATGCAGGTAATTCCAATTTAAGCGGGAAAACAACCCCGACTATTAATATTTAGGTGCAAGTTATTTATTTACCAGCAATATTAAATGTTGGTTAACATGGCATCACATGGCATGGGTGATCTAATTAAATTAAATGGAATAGGGCATTATATATTTATTACCCCTAGTCATTCCATATTTAAATATTTAGTTGTAATTAACAAATTACACTAAGCAATTAAAATAACAAATGCAAAATGGCATACAAATGGCATATTAATATTTATTGCATTTTTCTGATATAAAAACATATAAAGATTATTTAATTTGGAGTTATAGAAATAAAGTTATTAACATATTAAGTCTAGGGGTGTTTCTGCAAATTCCAGGGACCTGTCTGGGAGGAAAACAGTGCTGGGAAGGTCCCTTGTGCAAAAACAGAGAACCAGGGGCTCCGATGCAAAAGTTACCGCGCTCCGGATATTTCTCACCACGTGGAAAACAAACCAGGGTCACTGAAAGTGGGGGCCAGCGCCCGCGTGGCGCTGACTGGGCGGCGATGCGCGCGCTTCGGGCACCCACGTCACTGACCAGTGGGCCTGCCCTATCAGCGTGCACAAATAAATCAAAAAGGGGATTTTATTCCTCTTCAAAGGATTCGAATTCGTGCGCGCGACGAAGTGAGGAGCGTTGGTGCTAGCCACTCGGGTGGAAGCTGTGTTGATGCTGTTTTGAGGCACCCTTTTGTTTTGAACCAACCAGCTGATGTTATCTGAACCAAAAGTTCAGACTTTAGGAAAACGGACGGGACTGCACAAACGACGAACAGCAGCGATCCTGGCATGCTCTAGAGGACGGGGTGCGGACGCTGGTGTGCGGGTAGTGCTGCGGGTGGGGGTTCGTGTGTGTGTGGGCGGTGGTGTGCGTGCAGGGGCGAGAAACCGAGCCAATCTTGAAGCTTGGAGCTTCGGTCATGGCTATGGCGGTCGGAGGAGAAGGTCGAGGACCAATTCGGGGAAAGCGACCACGAAAAGAGGAGGGGAAGGTGGGGATGGAAAGAATAGCTCACGGGGAGGGCGCTGGAGTAGAGGATCGAGCCCGAGGACAACCGGAGGGGAGGGATTGCAGCGGCGCGCTCCGCCGGCGTCGGAGATGAAGTGGACGAGGGCGACGCGCTGGGGATGTCCCTTCTTGATCCGTTCAGGGAAGCGACGAGGACGTCGAGGCGCAACTTCGGGGCTCGAGGGAGCTCCTTCGACGGCGCAGGAGCGGCGGCGAGGCGGGGAGGTGGTCTCCGGTGGAAAAACGTGTGAGAAGAACAGAGGGGATGGAGGGGAAAAATGGCGGCGACGCGGAGGGGAGAGGAGGAAGTAGGTTAGGGTTCGAGAGAGGGAGAGGGGCCGACTTAAGAGGGGAGGGGGAGTGGTTGGAGGTGGGGCATGGCCATGGCGTAACCCATGTGCATCTCCTCTGCTGAGACCGTACGAAGGAGGAAGGAGGAAGAGTGGGCTTGGGCTAGAAGGAGAGATGGGCCAAGGGTGGAGTTCGGCCCAGGTAAGTTTTTATTTGTTTTCTTGCTGTTTTATTATTTTCTTCTTTATTATTTTCCTGTTTTTATGTTTTAAAACAAAATAGAGGAATACAAAGCTATAAAGACTTTTGGAAAAATAATTATAGTTTCCAAAAAAATACACAATTTCATATTTTAGTTTGAATATTTGAAAAGAATTTAAATACCACATTTAAATTAATTTGATTTGCAATTAGATTTAAAAGTAGAAATAATTTAAATGGAGTTAAATTTAAATTAAGATTGACAAATGCAAATGATGCATGATGATGTCATGTCGATGCAAAAAGAAAAACAAACAATTTTCTAATTGGGAAAAATCCGGGGCGTTACAATCGACACCGCTAACAAGGGATCGCGTCCCGCGATCCACGCCGAGACCACATGAAGAGAGGGGTAACTATCGAGTCTTCACGCTCCGGGATGAACTTCTCGACACCACTAACAAGTGATTGTTGCTCCACCTTGAAATTATCGACACCACTAACAAGGGATTGTTGCTCACGACGAAGAGGACTCCGAAAGATCGAACCTAATAGGGTAAAAAGCAAGAAATTGTCCACCCACACGTAGGATCCTAAAACTTTGAACGTTGGATGAGAGAAGAGACTCAAAACAAGTAAGGTAAGAGGAGAGATAGAATAGAGGTAAGGAGTAAAAAGAAACCTATTGAGACCATTTCAAAAATAAGTTTAGTCAAATAGTTTTCGACACTCTAGAAACAACGACCGTTAGCGAGGTTATCCTACAGGCTTTTGCGGACCCGCTGCTTCGATAACCATTCGTATCGAAACAACAAGGAGATCGAAACCAAGGATCTGATACCACTTTGTGACGCCCTAAAATCAGTACTATGTAGATCTAAGCGATCCCGCCGAAATCCACATAATAACGATTTTAGGTCGCCCACCAGACATAATGTGCACGCCGAAACATGCGCCTTATGTGGGTGGAATTGTGATAACATTACAACAGTTTCGATACATCCACAAATACAACAGAAGATATAATACAACAACGACTCGAACGAGTCAAGATGCAAATGATACAATACAAAGATACAAATGACAGCGGAAGCAAAATAGTATCCGACTACGGATAAGATACAAATTGGACTAAGAGTCCTGAAGATAAGCAATTACGCCATATCCCTGCCCAGCCAAGCCGGAGGGATTTCCAAGCTAACGTCGTCAGACTTCAAACTGTTGACGGCACATAAAGCACAACCCAAAAGAGGGTCATGGCACTCCCTGGCAAGCAAAACCGACTTGCCTACTTTCTACACCATCTCCCAAAAATATAGGGGAGGTGGACTTTGCGGCAGCAGCACTAGCAACCTAAAGGGACACGATACAACTTCCGTCTATTTAGAGAGGGGTAAGAGAGCGCATAAAGTAAACACCTACATCTAACACCAAACATAACCCATTCTCGAATTAACCCCCTCAACCAAATATGAGGAAGCAATTCGGGAAACTCACACGTTGAACAATTTTAATTACCATTTATTGTGAAAGTAATTCTATATTACTAGTCAGGTTAATTAACAATGATTAGGTGTAAGTTGTCTAGATCTTGTTAGCCAGCATCATCACCAAGTCGTCCATAACCGTGGACATGGCTCATCGATAAGATTATACCCTGCAGGGGTGCATTACTGGACCCATACTCGCATGATCAACCCAGTCAAAAACATTAGGGCCTTTCAACCCAACTCTTTTCCTTCACCGCAACAAGTCCAGGAGCCACGGGAGCTATGCTGGTCCCGGCCAAAAGGGTGCGGACTCCCGCAGGACACACCCCTCCGCACCAACAGGCCGCGCCCTATATGCATGTAACAAGGCACACCGCCAAAAGTAAAAATACTACACTAGTATCAATGCATATGAGACAAATGGAAAACCCGAACTAGGTGCGGCTCCCGGACAAGTCGAAGTTCCAATCAAAGTCGAGGGGGGCTCCATTGGGCCTCCCACAAGTGGTTAGTGCGCTCAAAATTGGATCTGAGGACAAAATCTCAGTTCCTAGGTCGACACTTAGCAGAACAAAGCACCTCGCAAGGCCTTCCACCGGTGCCTTATCTTTTAATTATATTACCCCAATATAATATAACATTTTATTAAGGTAGAAAAATCTATCATACTAAGCATATGAAATAAAAGACCAACTGACGACTCGCACAAACAACTCTAAGCATGCGCTACGACTCGCAAGGCCAACAGATAAACATGCAACAGGTATTAGGTTGTGGGGATAAAGTTGTATGGGCTGCAGGATAAACATGTGATGGGATCACAAATTCAAGAATCGATTACTAGGGTAGCAGAGATCAACGGCCGGAATGAAAGACAATGTATAGGTAAACAAGAAAACTTTGCTTGCCTGGAATCCCGCATAGAAGCAGATCTTGTCGTTGCTCACACATCTCCACGTCGTATCCGCGAAGAAGCAACACACACTGGAAAGCGTAAAAGATGCATTTTACAACTACGGCAAAAGATTCAGCATGATCATACGAGAATGATGCATGGCATGGCAAGATGCAATACAATGCAGGTAATTCCAATTTAAGCGGGAAAACAACCCCGACAATTAATATTTAGGTGCAAGCTATTTATTTACCAGCAATATTAAATGTTGGTTAACATGGCATCGCATGGCATGGGTGATCTAATTAAATTAAATGGAATAGGGCATTATATATTTATTACCCCTAGTAATTCCATATTTAAATATTTAGTTGTAATTAACAAATTACACTAAGCAATTAAAATAACAAATGCAAATGGCATACAAATGGCATATTAATATTTATTGCATTTTTCTGATATAAAAACATATAAAGATTATTTAATAAATTTATTAACATATTAAGTCTAGGGGTGTTTCTGCAAATTCCAGGGACCTGTCCGGGAGGAAAACAGTGCTGGGAAGGTCCCTTGTGCAAAAACAGAGAACCAGGGGCTCCGATGCAAAAGTTAGCGCGCTCCGGATATTTCTCACCACGTGGAAAACAAACCAGGGTCACTGACAGTGGGGGCCAGCGCCCTCCTGGCGCTGACTGGGCGGCGATGCGCGCGCTACGGGCACCCAGGTCACTGACCAGTGGGCCTGCCCTATCAGCGTGCACCAATAAATCAAAAAGGGGATTTTATTCCTCTTCAAAGGATTCGAACTCGTGCGCGCGACAAAGTGAGGAGCGTTGGTGCTAGCCACTCGGGTGGAAGCTGTGTTGATGCTGTTTTGAGGCACCCTTTTGTTTTGAACCAACCAGCTGATGTTATCTGAACCAAAAGTTCAGACTCTAGGAAAACGGACGGGACTGCACAAACGACGAACAGCAGCGTTCCTGGCATGCTCTAGAGGACGGGGTGCGGACGCTGGTGTGCGGGTAGTGCTGCGGGTGGGGGTTCGTGCGTGTGTGGGCGGTGGTGTGCGTGCAGGGGCGAGAAACCGAGCCAATCTTGAAGCTTGGAGCTTCGGTCATGGCTATGGCGGTCGGAGGAGAAGGTCGAGGACCATTCGGTGAAAGCGACCACGAAAAGAGGAGGGGAAGGCGGGGATGGAAAGAATAGCTCACGGGGAGGGCGCTGGAGTAGAGGATCGAGCCCGAGGACGACCGGAGGGGAGGGATTGCGGCGGCGCGCTCCGCCGGCGTCGGAGATGAAGTGGACGAGGGCGACGCGCTGGGGATGTCCCTTCTTGATCCGTTCGGGGAAAGCGACGAGGACGTCGAGGCGCAACTTCGGGGCTCGAGGGAGCTCCTTCGACGGCGCCGGAGCGGCGGCGAGGCGGGGAGGTGGTCTCCGGTGGAAAAACGTGTGAGAAGAACAGAGGGGATGGAGGGGAAAAATGGCGGCGACGCGGAGGGGAGATGAGGAAGTAGGTTAGGGTTCGAGAGAGGGAGAGGGGCCGACTTAAGAGGGGAGGGGGAGTGGTTGGAGGTGGGGCATGGCCATGGCGTCACCCATGTGCATCTCCTCTGCTGAGACCGTACGAAGGAGGAAGGAGGAAGAGTGGGCTTGGGCTAGAAGGAGAGATGGGCCAAGGGTGGAGTTCGGCCCAGGTAAGTTTTTATTTGTTTTCTTGCTGTTTTATTATTTTCTTCTTTATTATTTTCCTGTTTTTATGTTTTAAAACAAAATAGAGGAAGACAAAGCTATAAAGACTTTTGGAAAAATAATTATAGTTTCCAAAAAAATACACAATTTCATATTTTAGTTTGAATATTTGAAAAGAATTTAAATACCACATTTAAATTAATTTGATTTGCAATTAGATTTAAAAGTAGAAAGAATTTAAATGGAGTTAAATTTAAATTAAGATTGACAAATGCAAATGATGCATGATGATGTCATGTCGATGCAAAAAGAAAAACAAACAATTTTCTAATTGGGAAAAATCCCGGGGCGTTATAGCTTGCCCCTTGTGGCATTCCTACTCGCAACATTGTTCTTGGATTGAATGGAGTCGACCTATTGGCTTGGATGGGGTTGATGTTCTTAGCTTGGGTGGGAATGCCCTTCTTGGCATTCATTTTCATGGGAGGCACATAACCAAGTCCTTCCTTCCCTTGACGAGTGTGAGGCTCCACGATGGGAGTCTCAACAACTTTCTTACCCTTGAGAAGGATGGTCTTGGACATGGAGGCCTTAATCTCATTCTTTAACCTAGCATTCTCCTTCACAAGATTAGCATTATCACAAGAGCAAACGAAGGTAGATGTGCTAGGAGAATCAAGGTTAGTTAACCGAGTTTGGAGTTGAGCATGAGACTCCTTTAGAAGGGCATGTTCACTCTCCAAAGCCTTGTGGGCTATGACGAGCTTTTCCATGTCCTCTATGAGTCTAACATGCCCAAACGCAAATTCGGCTTTATCTTGTTGAGCCACCTTGAATTTAGCAAAGTACATATCACGATCCTTAATGAGCTTAGCATGTGAGGAGTTATGAGTTTCCTCAATAGTTTCAAGTTGCTCCTCAAGACGAGCATGAGACTCTTCAACCTCCTCAAGAGAGGACTTCAAGTAAGATAGAGAAATAGCGTCTTCTCTTTCTGTCTTACCCTTCTCTTCATTGAGATGCTCTAGCTCACCAATATGAGCCATGAGGGCACTAACATGTTTCTTGCTATCACCTTGCAAGTTAGTGATAAAGGAATCAAAGGCAACAAGCTCTTGCTTGATATGAAGGCTAGAAGCATCATCAAGCTCATTCATTTCATTCATTAGAGAGGAAGAGGATGAAGGTACCTCCGATGGCTTGGCCATAAGACATCTTGAGCTCTTGTTAATGGGGTTCTCATTTGGCGACTCGAAGAGAGATGTGGAACAACTTGTCGTTGTTGAAGAAGATCTTGTCTTTGACGAGGGAGTTCTAGGCGTTAATGAAAGAGCGGTTGTTGTTGAGGTGATGGCGAGAGCCGCCACTTCATTTGGCGTTTCTTCCTCCGACTCTTCATCATCGGTGGGATACTCCTCTTGAGTCAACAACACAATGCGAGGCTTCTTGTTGAAAGGTCTCTTCCTTCCATAGGCCTTATTGGGTGGCATTTTGGCCTTGTCCTTGAGCACAAGATGTCCACCATGCTCCTCTCTCTTCTCATAAGGACAATCGGCGACGAAGTGGTACTTGTCTTGACAATTGTAGCATGTCCTTGACTTGGTGGGAGACGCCTTATCAACTTGAGGTGCACTCTTGTCGAATCGCATCTTGGCTCTTGAAGGGTTGTTCCAAAAAGTGCGAGCCGCAAGAACGAGATGTTCATTGTATGCAATCTTGAGAGCTTCTTCAGACATGGCGGCAAAGGTTCCAAGATCATCATTGTTGTCATCTTCAACGGTGGCCTTCAAGGCAAGGTTTATTGCCCCTTTTTGCATTCCAAGAGCCCTTGCCCTTGCGTCTTGAGCATTCTTCATGGCCACTTTGAATGCGGCCATCTCTTGCATCACCTCATTAGAAGTCATGAGATGGTAGTTGTGTCTTCTTTGAAGGCTCTTGATGTCGGTGGGCTCACATGACATCATTGAGCTCACATACTTCCTTTTGATCCAAGCATCATCAATATGAGAGGCACCCACTTCACGAAAGCGTGTGGCAATGGCAACCAATCTTCGATACATCGTCTCGTGGTCTTCACCATCAAGCTTGTAGAAGCCCTCGACTTCATTGCTCATAGAATCATAGCGGTTCCTCCTCATTCTATCATTCCCAACAAACAACTCAGATAGAGCATCCCATGTTTCCTTGAATGTTGTGATCCCGGCGGTGCCCAAATTCTTGCACTGGTCTGAGATGGAGATCACATGGAGCCGGAAGGATCACCCCCGTGTGATGCCTAAGCCGGGAGCGTATGCCTTGGTGGTGGACCCAACTTTTGTCGGACCCAACCTCAACGTCCGCTTCAGCCGAGTTCTGATTGACAATGGAAGTGCCATTAACATCATGTACAAGGACACGATGCTGAAGCTGGGAGTGTCCATGAACACCCTGCTACCTACCGAGACAAGCT
Source organism: Poa annua (assembly GCA_026929855.1). Classification (NCBI taxonomy): domain Eukaryota; kingdom Viridiplantae; phylum Streptophyta; class Magnoliopsida; order Poales; family Poaceae; genus Poa; species Poa annua. The sequence goes on from CM049427.1 coordinate 103,093,398, forward strand.
TCCACGGCATTGTGCCCGGAGTCTCGTGCTCGCCCATGGGAAAGATCTGGGTTGAGGTGCTATTCGGGACTCGGGAGAACTGCCGAACCGAGAGCTTGGAATTCGAGGTCGTGGACCTCGAAAGTCCATATCACGCACTGATCGGCAGGCCAGCCTTGGCCAAGTTCATGATCTCAACTCACATGGGCTACCTCAAGATGAAGATGCCGGGACCTAACGGCGTAATCACCATCTCGGGAGACCACAAGCGCTCCATGGAGTGTGCCTCGGCGGGGTCGTGCTTAGCTGAGTCCCTGGTGATCGCGGAAGAGAAGAAGAGGATCCAGCAGGTGGTGGCGATGGCCAAGACCTCCCAACTCGGAATGCCCGGGATGGTGAACCCGGAGCAGGGTGCGTCATTTCAGCCCCCCAAAGAGACCAAGAAGGTGGGTGTGGACCCTAGCAACTCGGAGCGCCAAGTTATCATTGGCAGCAACCTGGACAGCAAATAGGAAGGCGAGCTCGTCGACTTCCTCCGTGAGAATCGGGATGCCTTTGCGTGGTCGAGTGACGATCTGCAAGGCGTCCCGAGAGAGTTGGCTGAGCACTCTCTGTTTGTTAGACCGGATGCGAAGCCGGTGAAGCAACCAACTAGGCGCCTCTCGGATGAAAGAAGAGCCGCGGTCATGGAGCATCTGGCTATATTACGGGCCGCTGGATTCATAATGGAGGTGCTGCACCCGGATTGGATATTGAATCCGGTCCTGGTGGAGAAGAAGAAGGATGATCCCCTCCTGCTTAAGGTGTGGCGCATGTGCATCGACTTCACCAACCTCAACAAAGCATGCCCGAAATACCCGTTTCCACTGCCCCGGATAGATCAAGTAATAGACTCCACTGCCGGGAGTGAACTTTTGACTTTTTTATATGCTTATTCTGGTTTTCACCAGATACCTTTGAATCCGGATGATCAATTGAAAACTGCTTTCATTACCCCTTATGGGGCTTATTGCTATCGTGTCATGACTTTCGGTTTGAGGAATGCTGGTGCCACATACCAGAGATGCATGCAGAAATGTTTGCATGATCAAATAGGCCGGAATGCCGAGGTCTATGTCGATGACATAGTCATAAAGACAAAAGAAAAAGCCTCACTGATAGATGATCTGAGGGAAACATTTAAGAACCTAAGAAGGTTCCGGATGAAGTTGAACCCGGATAAGTGCACATTTGGGGTTCCGACGGGGAAGTTACTCGGTTTCCTCATCTCAAGCCGGGGAATCGAGGTCAACCCGGGTAAAATTCGTGCCATCGAAAGCATGAAGTTGCCGGTACGTCTCAAAGATGTGCAGAAGTTTACCGGGTGTCTTGCATCCCTAAGTCGGTTTGTGAGTCGACTTGGGGAGAAGGCCTTGCCCCTATATCAACTGATGAAGAAGAGCAAGACGTTTGTTTGGACCCCGCAGGCTGACGCGGCGTTCAACGATTTGAAGAGAATGCTCTCAAAAGCACCTGTGTTGGCATCCCCGTTATCCAAGGAGCCTATGCTGTTGTATATTGCCGCAACCAACCGAGTAGTCAGTGTGGCAATGGTTGTAGAAAGGGAAGAAGGGGGCAAGCTGATACAGAGGCCAGTGTATTACCTCAGTGAGGTGATCTCGGAGTCCAAGCAAAACTACCCGCACTACCAGAAGATGGCATATGGGCTGTACATGGCAGTGAACAAGCTCAAGCACTACTTTCAGGAACACCCGATCACAGTGGTGTGCGAAGCTCCTCTGGCCGAGATTATCGGTTGCAAGGACGCTAGCGGCCGGGTAGCCAAATGGGCCATCCAGTTGTCTCCATATGCTCCGGCGTATGAGAGACGAGATGCCATCAAGTCGCAGGCGCTGCCGGACTTTTTGGTAGACTGGGCCGAGATGCAGTATGAACCTCCGATGCCGGATTACAATTTCTGGAGGATGCATTTCGATGGCTCAAAGGCTAAGATCGGATTGGGTGCCGGAGTGGTTCTCACTTCCCCAAAACAAGATGTACTGAAGTATGTGCTGCAGATCCATTTTCGGGCATCCAATAATGTCGCAGAATATGAGGCCTTGGTTCATGGACTGAACGTTGCCAAGGAGATCGGCATCCGCCGGATAGAGTGCTTTGGTGACTCGGACCTCGTAGTACAACAGGTATCGGGGAATTGGGATGCCCTTGATGCAAACATGGCCTTATACAGGTTTCATGTGCAGAAAATTTCCGGATTTTTTGAAGGATGCGAGTTCAAGCACATACCCAGAGGAGAAAACGAGGCAGCGGATGTCTTGTCCAAGCTAGGATCATCTCGGGATACAATCCCACCCGGGATAGCTCAGGAGCATTTGAGGAAGCCATCTATACAACCATCACCCGAGTCAGATTCTATCTTCATCCCCAAGGAGCCTGGTTCAGATGCAGTACCCATGGAAGTAGATGTCGGGAGCATAACATCGAACCCGGGGACTGCGTCCCAGTGCTCAGAGAGGCAAAGAAAGATGATGATAGAGGTGATGTCGGCAGAGCCAATGGACATAGACGCTCCCATGTTCCCGGTTAGACCTGTCACGGAATGGGCACAACCCATTATGGCTTATATCTCGGAGGGAACTCTCCCGGAGAATGAAGTGGAAGCCCGGCAAATACTGGGAAAATCAAAAGCATACACTATTATCAATCAAGAGCTGTACAAGAGAAGTGTCACGGAAGTACTTCAGAGATGTGTAGAACCGGCAGAAGGGCAAGAGATGCTCCTGGAGATACATCAGGGAGAGTGTGGACATCATGCATCATCCCGGGCCCTGGTGGCGAAAGTATTCCGGCATGGGTTCTACTGGCCCACTGCATTACATCAAGCAGAAGATATTGTCCGGAAGTGTGGGGGGTGTCAGAGATTTGCTCATCGGATACATATGCCGGCATCAGCACTGAAGACGATCCCTATCACTTGGCCATTCGTAGTATGGTGTTTGGATATGGTTGGGCAATTCAAACCGGCAAGAGGCAACATGACACATATACTGGTGATGGTGGACAAGTTCACCAAGTGGATAGAGGTCAAGCCAATCCGGAAGTGCGATGGACACACCGCTGTGCAATTCCTGAAAGACATCATCTTGAGATACGGATACCCGCACAGCATTATCACGGATAATGGCACCAACTTTGATATGGGAGAATTCGCTCGATTTTGTGCTGAGAAGGGAATCAGGCTAGATGTAGCATCAGTTGCACACCCGGAAGCGAACGGGCAAGTCGAAAGAGCAAATGCCTTGGTCTTGGCCGGCATCAAAGCTCGTTTGATCGAACCACTGTTGAGAAATCCGGGATGCTGGACAGAGGAGTTGCCAGCAGTCTTGTGGGGTCTCCGGACTACACCGAACAGATCTACCGGGTACACCCCATTTTTCATGGTATACGGCGCCGAGGCAGTCCTCCCGACCGACATACAGTATGACTCCCCGAGAGTGACAATGTTCACCGAGACCGAGGCAAAGGAGGCCCGAGAAGATGATGTGGATTTACTCGAAGAGGCAAGAGAGTTGGCACTATCTCGGTCGGCAATTTATCAACAGAACCTCCGTCGCTATCATAGCCGGAAAGTACACCCGAGGGTGTTCCGAGAAGGGGATTTGGTGCTGAGGCTCATCCAACGCACGGCCGGAATGCATAAGTTGTCACCTCCATGGGAGGGACCTTTCGTAATAAGCAGGGCGTTGCACAATGATTCTTATTACCTTGTAGATGCACAGGAGGCTAGGAAAGGTGTAATGGACAAATCCGGTGAGGAAACCAAGCGTCCATGGAATGTAGCTCTACTTCGACCATTTTACACTTAAAGGGCTCAGTGTATGTGTATCTCAATTTTCAGTATTTATGGAAGTAAGGCACCCCGGGAGGAACCCGGGGACTGCCTAATTCTGTGCTCTTTTTTCTTTTGTTTCGGCAAGTTTATTTATTATTTTGTACCGGCATCCCGGGGGTTGCCGGATAGCTATCTTTTATATTTTGTGCATGCCGGGAAAGTTCTGAGTCCGATTCTCAAAGTCAGAGTAATGTATGTCATGTGAAATCATCTTGTGACTCGACTGACGAACGCCGAAATGGTAGTCAAGAGCAAAGAGAGGGAAGGTGGGAAACACGAAAATGGTCTCGGGGACTTGGAGCAGGAACTTGTCCGGCATGCTTATTTTTTACTAACTTAGTTGTTGTTTATGTCGGGAATTCGGTTAGCCGGAACTCGGGTTGTTTTATGTAATGTATGCCGTATGTGGAGTTTTGTGACTCGACTGTCGAACGCCGAAATGGTAGACAAGAGCAGAAATTATCTAAGTACGGTAAACATTAAAGGCAATTTGGGAACTCATAACAGGATAAATTGACATAAGTTGTTCGAATAGCTAGTTCAGTACGGAACGAAAATAATATAAGTATACGATACATCTTGCACCCGGCATCCCGGAGATTTAACGAATCTACTCTTAAGTTTTTCAAGCGGTAGGGGAAGTCGGCTTCTCGACGGAGACCTCGGGAGCAGCAGCAGCAGCAGAAGCAGCAGGAGCAGCAGCGGGAGCGACTTCGGCTTCAGTTCCGGCAGCACTACTCGGGGCGTCGGGGTGCACCTCGGTTTGGGAGACCTCGGGTCTCGGCGAAGTCGCAGCATCCCGGGGCACCACGGTCTCGGGCGCAGCACCGGAGGCAGCATCGTCTTCTTCCGGGATCTCCTCTTCCGCGTCGCCGGTTGCGCCGGTATCTTCGTCGTCCTCATAATCTGATTCAGAGTCAGAAGGAACGGCGCTGGCGGTGAAGGCACGGATGCTGGCCCACGAGGCGATGCGGTGCGCCACCTCTTGTCGGCGCTGGACCTTTTCCGGATCGTTGACCCAAGGCGAAACCGTCCGCATGCGCTGGATCGCCTCCAGATCAAGACCTTCATACCAGCTAAGTACTTGGGTCAAGACCTGGTCGGCACCAGCCCGCGCACCGGAACGCTTCCAGGCGTGGATGCGACTCCCCGCACCCCGGAGTGCGCTCGCGAGCTCGGGAATCGAGAGCGTCCCGCGGATGCTCGGCCATAGTGCGCCGTGGACGTGGATCGCGGCGCTGAGCAGCTCCGTCCCGATAGACCGGAGAGGTACTATCCGGGCCTTCAGGGCGGTGAGGTGGTCCTCGATGTCCCAGGCATCCGAAATGGGACCCTTCCCGGCGCGCTTTTCTCGGGCGGCGGCAACAGCAAGGGCGGCAGCCTCACGGGAGTGCTCGAACTCTCCTTTAAAAAGAAGAGCTGTCAAACGACTAAGTCATAAGAGTAGCAACAAGAAAGAAAGCAAAGAGAAGACAAGAGAAGGGGTATGTCGGTCCACTTACTGTTCAGATCTCGGTTCAATACAGTGAGCTCGGAGAGCCAAGTATCAGACCGAGATCGGAGGAGAGCCAGCTCGGTCTCGGCATTATGCGCGCGCTCCTCGGACTGGTCCAAGGTTTCTTTCTGCTTCTTGGTCGCCTCGATGAAGTGCGTCTTCATCTCGGTCGTAGCAGCCTTGGCCTTTCCGAGCTCGCCGTTCAGCAGCGCGATCTCGGCTTGCGCGGTGGCGAGAGCGGTCTTCTGGTCCACCGAGACCTTGCGCGCCGCATCTCGCTCCTCCCGGAGGCGCTCCTCGCACTTCTTGGACTGACCGAGATCAGCAAGAACCCGGTTGAAGATGTTGCGGCGTTTCTGGCTGCACGCCTGAAATCAATGCAAAGAAGGAGGAATCAGTCTGGAAAAGATGTAAGGAACCCGGTTGGGAGGATCTCGGGGACTCGGTGTCTGAGTCCTGGATTTTTCTCTAAGATTGGAACCTAGTGATCTGCTATTCGGTGGAATCTAGAGCACTAAGCACCAATCTCGGGGACTAGTGGTGATGGAGCAAATTTTGAAGCAACCTACCCGGTTGGGAGGATCTCGGGGACTCGGTGTCCGAGTCCTGGATTTTTCTCTAAGATTGGAACCTAGTGATCTGCTATTCAGTGGAATCTAGAGCACTAAGCACCAATCTCGGGGACTAGTGGTGGTGGAAGGAACAAGTATTTTTTGATAAAAGAAAGAGAACAAGCTTACCTCGGTCACCCGAGTAACATCCAACGCGGCCACCTGGAGGGCATGCAGGGCTTGAGCGTTGCGGCATGGGCCTGCAGCGTGCAAGTCTCCTGCAGTCTCGGAGGCGTCGGTGGCAAGCCAGGCCTGGTTGTATTCATCAACAACCTGTATGCCAGAGCCGCCGGCAGCGCGAGTAGCAACGGCGTCCCGAGATCCTGAAGGTACAAAGGAACTGACAGTTGCTCGCAACATCCGCAAGGCAGCAGTAGGGATCTCGGCGGGAGGCGGTGGTAACGGTGAAAACGTACCTGTGCGCAGCACCAAGTCTCGGGCCGAGGATGTCGGGGCAGCTGCAGGCGGGGCAGAATGTGTTTTCTGCCCAGCAATCTTGCCGCGAGACTTGGGAGGTTGGTCAGCTGGCCGGGAGGAGGCTGTGGGCTGTTTCTCCGGGATGGTCTTGGTCGCGGCTGGCCGAGGGGGGCCGCTTGCCGCGGGTTGCCGGCGAGGGCTAAGGATCTCTGCCTCAAGCCCGGGCACCCGGCGCGGACTCTCCGGAAGAAGAATTTCTCCCGAGGTGGTCGTGGCCTGCACCGGGATCTCGTCGATCACCGGATGTGCATCCGGGGTCACAACGGTAGCCGGTGCGGCACCGGAGGCGGCAGGCTCACTTCCTCGGGTAGAAGGGCGAGGAGGTGAAGGAGAAGCCCGAGCCGGGCTGGGTGTCTGAGTCCCGGGAGGAGGAGGAACAGCAGGTGACGGGAGCTCGAGCCCATCCCTGAAAGGAAGTGTCTTAGTAATAGTTGTGGAGAAAACAAAGTCAGATAACATAAGGCAAGGACAACGTACCCGGAATCCACAGTGGGAGGACCCCTTTGCCTACGCCGAGCAGGCTTCTCGGTCGTTTGCTTACTCGTCTTGCTCCTCTTGGGGGGGTTGCCGGAGTTATCGGCCCCCTCGGTGTCGGAAGCCGCGCGCTTCCGGCTCTCGGCACGTTTGGTCCCGGTTGTCGGTTTCGGAACCACTGCTGAGGCCCAATTCAGAGGGAGAGCGTCAATAACATCGAGAATCTGGCAGTCAATCTCATCCTCATCATCCGAAGAAATGGAAACTGCCTCTGAGGTTGAAGGGTTACCCGGGGCAGCAGCCTTGACGAAAGGAATGGCGAGATGGTCCTCGCCGTCGGGGTCCTCCCTCGGCATCTCGTCCGGTTTTGGGAAGTTCGGCGCGTAAGTCCCGTTGGCGTGGACAGCGTCTTCTTCGATTTGACGCTCGAACAACTTCGCAAACAAATCAGGCCGTGTCGGTGTCCAGGTGAACGCATGTACGAAGGCGAATGCACGAAAGACAGATATGAGCACCTGTTGGCATGGTTTTTTCCGGGATCCCCCAATGACACCCCAAGAGTAGTCTACCGTCATCTCCGTCCGGGCAATAGCTCGAACGCGACGGACGACCCCTGCGTGATCTAGCCCAAAGATACTGGTCCGGGTGGGGTCTAGGTTCCCGGCCATATGGCACATCTTGTGCACTCGGTTTTGAAGAGGGAAGACGCGACGAATGATGAAGCAGCGCAGGAGATCATCGCCGGTCATCTTCTCCTTTAGCACGTTCAAAACGTCGTGCATGCAATTGACCTCGTCGTTATCGGGAAGCTGCTTCCAGAGACGGAATTCGCGCGGAGGACCAATAACGAACTCCGGCAGATTGATGAAGTCCGGATTCGAGGATCCCGGACCATCTCCCGAGTGCTCCCGGTTCTTCACGTAGAAGAAGCTGCGCTGCCACTTCCGGCAGGACTCTAGTCCCTTGACTATAGGGAATCCGGAGTCCGCGCGAGGGATGATGGTTGCCGCTCCGCAATCGACTAAGTCTTTTATCTTCTTATCCGGGTTGGGGATGGCTTGGCGGCGAAGAATGAAATACTTGGCCCAGAGATCCACAAATGGCCATATGCCGAGATATGCCTCCGCGTAGGTGGTGAAGACCGAGAGCATCATAATGGCGTTGGCGGGAAGATGGTGAGGTTGGAGGTCGTAGATGTCGAGGAAGTCGCGGAAGAAGGGGCTAGCCGGAAGCCCAAACCCACGCTCGAAGTGCGCGAGGAATACTACGTATTCCCCGGGTTGGGGTTCCGGTGCAACCTTCCCCTCCGGGAGACGGCTCTCGACTTCCGGAGGAATCCGGTGAGTCCGATACAGCCAATCCAGATCTGACTGCTTGGTCTCGGACCCATCCCAGCACCCCCGGGTACGTTCTTCGCCCATGTCGAAGAAGTTTGCAAATATATCCGAGCTACTCTGCAGGCGCAGCGGCGATTAGTCGGAGTTAGTCTAACGAAAGCTAGGATGCCGGAACACAAACTCCTAAACGCAACCGAGTTCCTGAGAAATAAGATCTACCGTGTGCTAGAAAATCAAAACAAAAAGGGGGAAAATAGGCTCGCGCTAGACTCGGGCGAGGCGCAATGCGAGTGAATGATCTACATCCTACCGCCACGGTACATCATCGCCGTGCGCCTCGTGCGCGCCGCTCAAGTTGTGCTCACCTGCGGCGGCTCAACCGCGCTTGTGCTACGGCACGGCCGGAGTCGGGCGGCTGTTCTACCGGAGAAAATCATCGAGACGGAAAAGAGCAACTCACCGGTGAAAGAGGAGGTCGGTGACGTGCGAGAGGGACGGCGATGTTCGAGCTCCGGCGCACGGCGAGGGCGACGGCGTGCGAATGACGAGCGCAGCGGCAGCGGTGCGCTCGAGACAATGGTGGAGAAGCAAGAAAGAAGAAGAAGGGGAGGAGACCGTTCCGGTCCCCTATTTATGGGGGGGATTCCGGAGCGGTTTCCAATTTTCCCGCCCACGATCCCCACGATCGTGGGTGGGATCTAGTTTGTGCAGCAAGCCACGTGGCGCTATCCGGAGCGCCCGATCTGGCCACACCAAGGGCCACACGGCCCCAACGGTTGGATTCCGGATCGGCTGCGGCTACCGGCGCGGGAATCCAAGCGACAGCGTGCTCGCGCAGGAGCACTCGAGTGCATCTCTGCTCAGACGAGACATCGGGTGGGCCCCAGCGCACAATCTCGAATTCATCAGGAAGCCAACGGTCAAGATTCACTGAGGCTGTGTTATCCGGTTGCAGGCTTCGCCTCCCGGTAAAAATAGTCTCGGTAAGAAGATCTCGGGAAGAACCGACTTCGGCAGATAGGGAAAGGCTGGTGTCATGTGTTCTCGGAAGACAGTTGTTGTTTAAAGCTGATCCCGCACATCATCCGAGGTCGCTGTGCAGCACCAGCTTCGGGGACTAGTGTCGGGGGGCTGCCCCCCGGGTAGGGGCAGATCCCGGTATAATTCAGTAAGGTGCCAACAGTACCCGACCTTTGGCGAGAGCAAGGGACACCTCCTGCTGTACTGAAAGGGCAGCTTGACCCTTGAGCGCTGGTAGAGGACAGAGTGCCTCCTGGCAGGCGCAAGGGTCAGGTCTTGCAGCTATAAATAGACACCCCCGGCCCTCACAATCGCAGCACAAGCATGAGCGGGTGGTTCCTCTAAGAACTAGCTTCTCGAAGATGTCTTTGCTGATAGGCTAAGACATCTTCGGGAGGCTAGGCCTAGAGTTACTCATCCTGAGACGAGCTCGGACACCTTCGGAAAGGATCCCGGATCTAGGACTCCGAGGAGACTCCCGGATGGAGGTATACTCGGCTTTACCGGATAGGTAGTCCGGGTAAGTATTAACCGGAATGTATGTCTCGGTCTTGATCTTATGCAGAAGAGGCTCACAGTGGCAAGCAAGGAGGTAGCCGGCGTGACGGCTTCCGGCAGGCCGTCAACGGTACGCAGCAGGCTTTCCCGTCTATTGCGGGGGGAAGTACCATTCCGCCTGACACGGAAGCATGGTCACCTCCCGCCTGACACGGAAGCATGGTCACCTCCCGCCTGACACGGGAGCTCGTCAGCCGGTACGATCGTGGTACGACAAGACCTGACGTGCCTAGCCCGGCAATCCGGAAAAGGCTATCCGGGATGGGCAAAGACATGTCCTGTCTCTGACAGGGGGACAATGATGATGCAGGACGGCGCCTGCCGTCCTTGTCGAGATGATGACGAAGGGGCTACACCGGATAGCCCGGTGACTAGGTCGCACTAGCCGGTGACGGCATGCCGGCTAGACCTGTCCGGTGGGGCCAAGCCAGTTTAGGGTTTCCGGCCCTCCTGGCCGGAGCTCTATAAAAGGCGCCATAACTGCTCCTGAGGGGAGAGACCAACTTCAGGGCCAAAGCTATAGTCACATTTACTGAGATAGCATTCACTCCTTCTCACCTTGAGTTCATCTAGTTCTTTGTACTCCTTCCTTTGAGAGATCTTGTAGCAAGTTGTAGCTCTTGTACCACAAGTATATAGAGAGGAAAGGCAGGAGTAGGGGTGTTACCTCCTCACGAGGGCCCTGAACCTGGGTATATCGTGTGTGTGTTGTGTGCCTTCGTGCATTTGTTCTTTTTTGTTAGATCTTCCCCCTCGTTCTTTGTTCTTATTTCGTGTTCCGGGGAGATCTCGGTTTTACCGGGATCCTCCCCGTGTGAGCTCTTCAGCTCGCTATCCCTCCCCGGATCCACCAACGTCCAACGACCCCACAAACTAGCCATCCTATGGCATCTGCCGTGACACCACCACGACAATGCCCGGAAGCACCGGAGGCTTTGAGGGCAATGCAAGAGCGGTTTCCTTGGATGTCTTGAGGTACTAAAGCATATAATGAAACTTCTTGAACTCGGTTTGTATAGACGATGTCAACTTTGTTTCCAAGAGTTGATATCGGCCATAGTGGTACCTTTCTCTTGCATTGCCGCCAAAGTCTCGGCGGCCATTTCGGCAACCTCTTTAGGGTTAACTTGCATTGTCCAAGGTTGGTCTCAAGCGGTGAATCTTTTAAGAGACAACCTGGATCTGATACCAATTAAACGGAAGTTGACCACCTAGAGGGGGGGGGGGGGTGAATAGGTGGTGACCAATTTTTATGTGTTTTTCAGTTTTAGGCAAGCGGAAAGTAAGTTGTCTATATGTGAACTAGATGTTACAAGTGCAAGACAACAAGGAAACTAAGCAAGAACGATAAGTAGGTAAACAATAAAGGAGAGTGAGAGTAACGAGCTAACCAAAGAAGAACTCGGAGACGGCGATTTTATCCCGAGTTCCACCACATAGGTGTACGTCTCGTTGGAGGGGTGTGAGCTACCACAAAGGTAAGCTCAACGCCACAAAGGCCTCACCCTATTCTCCGTGAACTCGACCACAAAGGTACGAGCTCACCTTTCCACTAAGGACTCCTTTAAGGGCGGAGAAGATCCTGTTCAAATTCGTAGTGCACACACCCACAACTGAATTGGGGGCTCCCACAAAAACCACAAGTTTGAACCTAGCTACCCACAAAGGAACCCTAGATTTGTTGCCCCTCAAGAAATAGAGGGGGGAAATCAAAACGCTTTGGTGGAGATGTAGATTGGTGGCTTCTCCCTCGGATCCCCAAGTATCAAAGGATTTGAGTGGCTAGATTGGGAGATTTCCGAAATGAAGACCAGAAATTTCCGAACCCCGGAAATCTCCGGGTAGAACTCCGGTTGAAATCTTTGGATGATCAGTGCTGAAATGTTCTGGGACTTCGCAATCTTCGAGCTTCAAAAACCGGAAATCTCCGGAGACCGTCCGGAAATTTCCGCACTCTGGAAATCTCTGACAAAAATCCGACTGGGAGGAACTTCGAGTCAGTGCTGGTTGAAGGTTTGACTTGGTGAAAAACACTTCGAAAATCTCCGTACTGGCTCCGGAAATTTCCGGACCCGGAAATCTCCGGGTAGATTTCCGTACCAGATCTAAAGACATCAGTATTGAAATCTATAACTTTTATTGATCAAGCCAGAGGGTAAATTGTATCTATTCCTGCAGGACTCAACTAAAACATTAGAAGCACCTTTTTATATTGTCATTAGTCACCCAAAACATACGATTGCAAATCATGCACTTGCACTTTGCAGATGGATGATAAATCTACTACTGTTCCTGTTGGAATTTGTGAGGATGTTCCTATCCAAATGACTACCAATTGTTTAATTATGACTGACTTTGTTGTTCTTGAAATGCCTGAATATGATAATATGTCTATTAATCTTGGAAGACCTTTTTTAAATACTGCAGGGGCTGTTATTGATTGCAATAAGGAAAAGTTACTTTTAATGTTCATGACAAGGAGCACACTGTTTATTTTCCCAAGAAAATTGATAGAATGCCTGGAGTTAATAAAATTACCAATTTGAGGTCTATTAGAGTGGGAAGTATTGATTGCCCATATAAAGAAGAATACAAAAATCTCATGATGGGATCCATACCAATTCATTATAAGGTAACATGAGTGTCTCATATGTTTAAAATCTTTCATGTCATATAAAATTCATTTGGTGGCAAGACTTGATCAACCTTGTTAACAAGTGCATTTTAAATACATAAAGAGGCTAAACAATTTTCTTTTTCTCATCCTTGTTCTACCTACTGTAATGTTATTTAGTTTGCAATGTTTAGTTGAATTTGTTGTTAGAAAATAATTTTTCAATATTAAATTTAATAATGCAAAATACCAGAAACTGAAAAAAATAAAGTTTCTCAGAATATTAAAATTTTATATGAAAAATCATATTTTTTGAGGAGGCTCCTGGAAGTGCTAGAGAGCCACCAGGGGGACCCACAGGGCCACCTCACCACATGGTGGCGCGCACCAGCACATGGGGTGGGGCCCACTGGCCCCCCACTTGCTCTCTCTCCTTCCTCTTCCTTCCTCTTGCCCGAAAAATCACTCCTGGATATCTCAAACTCGTGTTCTCACTGCTCATCTCCTGGGATTTCGATCTCCACATTCAGCCAATTTATGTTGCTGAAATTTGGTGCATCTCCTCTCCGATATGTTACTCCTCCGAATATCCAATTAGAATTTTGTTTAATGGTGTATATATGAAGTATTTTGCTGCTGTAGATATCTTGTTTAGTGAGTTTGAATGCTTGTTCTAAGTTGAAATAACTAGTTTTGATGCATGCTTAAGCCTCTAGCAAGTCACTATAGTAGTTTCCCTTCATTTAGTTGGTTAAAAATTTATTTTTATGATGTTTGTTGAAAATTTCAGAACTTGGGAGGAAATGCATTTGCACTAGATCCTAGTGAGATAGTGTTGCAAGGGAAGTTCAAGGTTCATAGGGAAGGAGGAGTATACCCTTCCATCTACCCGTGCTCGCAATTCATGTAATTTGAAGGGATTACGCAAGATTTCCATACTCTCATGTCAAATGCAGGACTGGAACGTTTTCTTGAGGATCAACCTTTCAAATATGCTATTTTGTCTATGATCTTGGTGCAGGATTATCGCTGCAATTTGAACTCATCTGACCCCACCGTGCATTATAAAATTTACAACAAATCTGTGGACTTGCCTTTTGGTATTTTCTGTTTAGTGATGAGAGTTCCACATGGAGGATCATTGGAGAAGCCGAAGGGGAACCCAAGGCCATTGATGGATTTGTATGAAGAGATCTGCCATGGGAGGAGTTTCTCTAAGGAGGACGGTAAAATCAGGAGTATTCAGCTTCCTTCCATTCGTTATTCTGCATACTTCATTGCTAAATGTGTTCTAGCTAGGAGATCAGCTGGTAAATTAGACTTGTGTGATTTAGCTTTTCTAGCTGCTGCTTTGCGTCGTGATAGAATTTATAACTTGGGTGCTTTGATTGCTCACCGTTTCGCTACTAACCGCGAGAAGGGAGGAATTTGTGGAGGACTAGTCGCTTCACGATTATTAGCTTTGCTTTGTTTGGAACCCATCCTCAGGATATGCTGCTACCTATTGAAAAACTTGATATTGATTCAATGAAGAAACATGAATTTATTGCTGAGGATGGTAGCTTGTATTATCTCACTTATATCATAACTTTTCCCAAGAAGAAATACTACAAAGTAACTACCATTGAGAGAATTGTTATCTTGCATGCGCCTCTTCTTAACCTTGTTGGCAGAGAGAACTTGTCAGTCTCAAAGGATGAGTTGGACACACTTGGGGAGCAGCCCGTCCCGGATAGTAGGGGCAATGACGAGGAGTATGGGGGTGGCTTCGTTCAGCCCCCGGAGACACCCAACTTCGTGTACCCGGATCCGGGGTATGCAGGACCTTCGCGATCTTCCTCCACCGCAGTCGATGCGGAGTACGACTAGACGGGGCATAACCCACCGAGTTGGGGTGATTATTCACCTTGGGGTTGATCTCCACTTAGGCCAAAAGCCTAATCTTGGGGGGAGGTATACCGATAGCGCACTCATCTACATATCATTATCATTCGGTACTTTGTATATCCACGCTTCATTTTAGTTTTCTTTCTTGCATTTGTTCATGCTTTGTTTGCTTTCTATAAACTAAAAAATGCCAATTTTTTTTTTGTTATTTCTCTTGCTGGTTTGTTCTAATATCTAATATTAATATGCTAAATATTTATTTCAGTTCATTATGAAAAAACACAAAAATATTTTGCTTTGTTGTGTGCTGTTTCGGGCAGAGACAGATTTTTGCTGTCCACCGTAAAATTCATAACTTTTCACAGGAAAGTCGAATGACCTGAAATTTCGTGGGCATATTCCTGTGATGTGTACGTAACTTTCATTAGTTTGAGTTTTCTGATCTATGCATGTTATGGTCCTCGAAAAATTCATCTTTGCTGGCTGTTCTGTTTTTAGTTCCTAAATCCGAAAACCCAAAAATATTTGCTGTTTTTCTTTGGTTTTGTATAGTTTGTTTCAGAGGTTATGATCTTCAATTACTCCATAGAGCTTGGTTATTATTTCATATGTTTCAAGCACACAAGTGATAAGGCAATTATGATGATCTATGACAATTTCGAGTTGGGTAAGAGGCTGGTAATGAACCCTCTTTGTTTCTCATTTTTGTACATATACTCATTCATGTGAGCATGCTTAGATGGTTCGCATACGGTATATGTCGATTGGGGGATGCTTAGTAGTTCATGTTCTCTTATGATCGTTTCCAATTTATTTATGATGGATGTCATGTTTCTATGGATATTTGCTTGCATTGTTTTGCTCATAATAGAATAGGACATTGTGGAAACCTCCTCTGAATAATTCATTTGAATTGACTTGGCACATGCTTCATGTTATGTCTGAAAACAAAAAGTCAATTAAGGCTTGATGACATATTTTGCCTCAGAGTTCGTGTATCTTTATTATGCCTCCGTTCTATTTCGTCGCAAGCATGATTATGACGGTTATTGCTCTCTTGAACCGTCGCTTTCCCATCTTTTGCTAGCCTCCACTTGTACTAAGCTGAGAAAATGCTTGTGCTTCCAAATTCTTGAAAACCAAGTTATTCCAAAGAGTCCACCATAAATACCTATGCATGGCAATTTCAAACCATTCAAGTAAATTCGCATGTGCTACCTTTAAAAGCTTCAAACACTTCTGAATTTGTGCCACTGTTTTGAGCTCATGAGGAAGTATGTAGGGTTACGATATCAACTTTGTCGTTTGCCTTTTGACAGACTTTCGCCAACCAGAGTAGTGGCATATACATCCGCTTATCTATTAACTTGCAAAAAGAGCTGGCAAATGGGGTGCCCAGTCCAAATTAATTACAACTTTAATTGTTGCATTCTCTTCACATTTTTGCCCAGATCTAATCAGTCAAGCAATGACAATAGTTTTTAACTACATGTGTAAACAAAAGAGAAATGTGGGATGATCTGCCCTTGGGTTGAAATAACGTCCTTCATGGGAGCCGTTCTTAAGAAAGTCTGGCTAACAAGGGGGGTAGAGTACCCATTACCATTCGTTGACGGAACAACCACCACTCAAAAACAATTTTACCTCTGTTTTCAAAATAATAAGAAGCTCTAGCACATGATGAATCCGTACTTTCCTCAATGAAAGGCATATCTTTTAATTATCTGTTGAGCCACCATCTTTCTTTGAGCACCTTCTCGAGAGCATAATTGTCATTCTTAGTGTAATGTGCTTGTCAATTAATATGTTAACCACGGTGTAATCTAGATGCTTTTATCTTTGATATCTTTATCTCTAGTCTTCCCTTGAAACTCAGAGGTGCCTGGGCATTTATGTTTTGCTGTTCCATTCAGGCAAGCGAGATACCACTTTATCATACTTTCTTATGATTTTTGCAATCCTATGAATTGATATGTTTCATGTTGTCTATCATCGGTATAATTGGCATCTTTTCATGGTTTACATAACTATTGGGTGACACCGTTTATATATGTCTTATTATGAATAGTCTAAGCATTTGGCCTCATAATGAGAATATTTACATCTCATCAGCAAATGAGTTCGTGAAAGTTTCTTTATCGCACTCAGTTGTTAACTAAATTGATTGAGGACAAGCAATAAGCTAAGCTTGGGGGGAGTTGATACGTCCAAAACGTATCTACTTTCCCGAACACTTTTGCTATTGTTTTACCTCTAATTTGTGTGTTTTGGATGCAGCTAACGCGGACTAACGCTGTTTTCAGCAGAATTATCATGGTATCTTATCAACTTTGGAGAAAAAGCCCGAAAGACATCCAGGAGAGGGACCCAGAACCACGAAGACCAAATGGAGAGGAGCCACGGGGGCTCCTCACCATGTGGTGGCGCAGGTGGGCCCCTGCCGCGCCAACAGGTGGTGAGGCCCACTCGGCCACCTCCTCGCGACCCCCTCGCGGCTATAAGACCCTCCTGACCTAAAAACGCTTGGGTGATATCCAATTTTCCAGAGAACATCACCGTACGCCGCCGCCACCGTGAACCCTAGTTCGGGGACTAGAAGTCTCTGTTCCGGCACCCTGCCGGGACGGGGAATCAAAGGGGATCATCGCCATCGTCATCACCAACGCCTGTCAATCAACCATCCATGTTTTCCCCATCCATGTGTGAGTAATCCACCGATGTACGCTTGAGGGGATGGTAGGGATTGGATGAGATCACTCATGTAATAGCTGTCTGGAGATCCTAGAGAGCTGCCAGGCGTGACAGGCTCGGTCCAGGGGTGGGCCGGGGTGTTACAATTGGTATTAGAGCCGACCCTCGCGGTTACTCGGGCGTG
This sequence comes from Poa annua, assembly GCA_026929855.1. Taxonomy (NCBI): domain Eukaryota; kingdom Viridiplantae; phylum Streptophyta; class Magnoliopsida; order Poales; family Poaceae; genus Poa; species Poa annua. The sequence continues at coordinate 103,110,617 of CM049427.1, forward strand.
TGCGTGTCAGTGGGCGGACATGTGATATGTGCCGACACTGGACGCATGGACGGGTGCCAAGGGGGGGAGTTCCTGGACTGGGGGCTGACCGACGAGGGCGAATAGGATTGATAGAATACTCATGTCAACAAGTTGCAACTTCTTTTCCCGAAGCTCATCTGGAAAGAACTCCAAGGTTAAGCGTGCTTGGTCGGAGTACTCCAAGGATAGGTGACCGACCGGGAAGTCCATCCTGGGTGCACACGAGTGAGGACAAAGTGTGCAGAAAAAACCAGTGTTGATCTGTGGGGCCAGTCTGGAGATCCTAGAGAGCTGCCAGGCGTGACAGGCTCGGTCCAGGGGTGGGCCGGGGTGTTACAGTACCTTAATTTCTAGTAGTTTCCCTAGAGGCCCCGCTGCAAACGGGCTGGCAAGACAAAATATGATGTGCAAGTTTCTCATTGCGAGCACGCACAACTAAATTGGAATACATGCTTATTACTAGTTAATACTTGGATGCTTTATATTATTTATCTGCAAATGCCTATGCTATGTTATTACATGAATTATCTTATCCATGCAACGCCCGTACATCCGTCCCTATGCCTGCAGTATTTTAATCTTGCTGTCTACATCAATCACAATCGCTGTCTCAGTACTCCTGCTACTATTATTTCACTACTCTCTCTGCTATAAAACTGTTGCTACTGATAATATGTCTCGAGCAAGTCTATTCACATGTGCAGCTGATCTGACAAATCATCTGTTAAAGCTTATAAATATTTTTTGGCTCCCCTTGTGTCGAATCAATAACTTTGGGTTTTACTTTCCTCGAAGACTGTTGCAATCCCCTATACTTGTGGGTCATCAATCAACTGTTGCCCAATGGACTAGTTTATATAGAGGCTTACTAAGGACTCTGGTTTGTTTATGTATCACACGTGTATTAATAATTCTGATTAATACAGTTATAACACAATACAAAAACATATTATAAACTTATGAGATAATGCGATAAATACTATATATTTATTTGCCTCTAGGGCATATCTCCTTCAGTCTCCCACTTGCACTAGAGTCAAAATAAACTAGTTGCACTTTACTCAATCATACCCCCTTATAAATAAGCGTTATGTGGTAATGCCTGCTTGTGAAAGAGAGTTACTTCAACAATCTGTACAATATATAATTGTAGGTTCTTTGCGATTCATTGATATCAACTAGTTTGATATTATCATGTTATCTAATAATATATATACAAATACCGTAACTAAGTGAGACTTTTGTTTCCCAGCGCTTACTCTGATTATGTCAACCAGGCAATTGCTTTGCAAACACACTCAGTCATTGAGAACTCTTTGTAACATTTACAATCTCGTGATATCTATATACTTTCATACCTATGTAGAAGATTTGACATTCCAATGTGAATCTAATGCTAATACATTTCTACTTCTAGTAAATTCTAAATTTACTTTGATAATTCTTCTTCTTCTAAGAACATGGGTCACATGTAATCGAGCACATAATATGTTTCCTATATGATGTCTAATATCACATAATAGACCAAGGTATCTTATAACGATTATTATCGTGTATCATTACACTTAATCATTAATTGGATTTCCAAGGACCATTGCACTGGTTTTAATGTATTCTGACTCGTCAGAATCAATCCAAATAAAACAACTTGATTTTCTATATAAAATTCATGTTCTATTCTAAATATACACTATCGTTTAAATAGTTTCACAACTTCATCTTTCCTACCGGTACTATCCAAAATATGTCATTTACATACGATGAATTTTAACTCCCATTCAAATTATGTCATCTACATATATGAGAACATGAGCTCCCACTCAAAATATGTCATCTACATATATGAGAACATGAGTTCCCACTCAAAATATGTCATCTATATATATGAGGGTTCTAAGCTCCCACTCAAAAATATGTCTCTTACATATTAAACTTGAGTAAACTAATTTGACTCCCGCTTAAATAAGCGAATTCATAAATTCTTTCGATATTTTAGTCAAACCAAAATCATTCATCATTTATCAATTCAAATTTAATAGGACCTATAGTATTCTACTAATACATATCCCACAGACTTTTAAGCATGTCTACATTTTATGTAGTCAACAAATTTGATTTTGTCCAAGACACATTTCTTGACAAAATATGCTTCCATGTCTTTCTTATAGTTGCACTTCTCTCATATAACACTTTGTATCATGATTAAGTAATCTTATTATTTTAATAAGATTTACAGTAACATTTACCGTTTTAATCCTTTTAAATGTAACTCGGATTTTAAGACTCAAAAGCCTTTGTTCGTATTCTGATATATTTTCTCAACTTTCTTTGTATTCATAAGGTGTACCTTGTTCTGTCAACAAGATCTAAAATATTAAACTTTGACCTAACAGAAAATATTATAACACCTTATTTAAAAGCTTCTTGTATGAAAATACTATGATCTCTTTGAAGAGGATTGCAAGCAGAAAACAATTTTCAAGTCTCCTTCACTCTTATCATCAAATTTTCATTTTCATTTGTATACATATTTTTTTCGGAACATATTCCAATATTCTACTTTCATGAATATAGGTCTGACACCTTATTTAAAGCTTCTAATTTTATTCCATCAACCATAATTTAAAAATTATATTTCCTTGAAATTATACAGACAAAATACAAGTTTTGCTTCTGTTGGTATTTGGAATATACTCTCATCTCTATGTGAGTATTCTACAAAGAACTATTCGTGTATATTCTGAATCATCGTATAGTCATCTACACCACGACACTTAATGTCGATCACACGAAATATCATTGAAAAATATCTATTTCCTAAAGTGGACGTCGACTATAAAGTTTCGAACATATTAAGAGATTCTATAAGATATTCTGAAAGACCACATATTATCTAAAATAGATAATGATTATAATATTTCCCATATCACTATATCTGATATTATAATTCTGTGAAACGAATTTCCACTAGTCTTTTGAGTTTGAACCATAATTCAAAAACATTGTCTTGTTTGATCAAATCCTGTGAATACAATATTCACTAATCTATCTTCTGTAAATCCCTTTGATCTTTTATCAAATTATTTTTGAAACTCATGATTCATTATGCAAATACATTTATTTACTAACAATCATAGAAAAATTTGAACTAATCAATTTCACCACTTATTTAATTTAATAATCATCTAGTATGACTTTCAATTAATTTCCTTGCACATTGACACTTCAATATCCAATTTTAATTCTAATCAATTCGACACATGCGACTCTTTAATAGATCGGATTATCTATTATTTCTTACATTGCTTTTGTGATTAAATTCAGTGGTGTTTGTTCTTGCACCAAAATCATTCAATCCTTGGACACATAATTTTATCATTCCTGCTTCTATAAATGTATATCATACGAGTAATGTAATTGAGATGTGATTGCATAAAATTTACTCATAGTATAAACGACTGCCTTGTTACATAACATAAAACAACTGATTTGTCTATTACATATATGAATAACTTTGTCTTGTAACATTCAACACACTAAACTAAATCACACTCTCACTATTAGAAAAGGTCTTATCAAAAATATTAATGATAACTACTATGATAACTTGAGGATGTGAGCATCACTGGCAATCAACTTCCTTGCTTGCCATCACTTGCGCACTGTCACATCATATATCCTATCATACTTGTACAATCTGGACCTGTTTCATAAACAGAATAAGTATGAAATAATTTTCATCAAGTATGAGAAGAATTCACTTATAACTTCGTATATCAAATATACCTGAAGCGTCGAAGAGCAATCCTTCGATGGACTCAACCTTTAGAGATTTGAACTTGTTCACGAACGTGAAGAAACTCATCGTGACTCTCTTTATAGCATATTCACGCACATGCTCTTCATAGCTCGAAGGTAGAGATATCAGCGCAGTCTCTATTCACATGAATCCGCCATCCAGAAATCATAGACATTCGTAAGTTTAAAGTAGATGTCATACAATTTCTTCAAATGCGTCTCCAGACAGGTATGTTCCTCCATGTGAATGGCCTGGAACTTTCTCAGCTTTCTGAATTGCTCAGGATAGATTTCATCTTTGAAGTGCTCCTTGATCGCATCAATCATGACATAAGACTCCATGTGTCGAAACATCATTTTCAACTCTGGTGCTAGGCTTACGGTCATGATGGACTCCACTTCTATGAAAATTTCACGATGCTGACGGAATTCCTCATCTTCCTCTTCGCTAGCAGAATCATCTGGTTTCTCTCCTAATGCTTGTTCTATGATATATAGTATGTTGTTGTGTATGAGAGTCTCCCTAAGCAGGTTGTACCACTTGATGAAGTTGGACCCATTGACTTCTAAGGTCGAGCTCGTACTCCTAAGGAAGTAACCGAAGTATAGTTCCATCTACAGATATGATCGCAAAGAGGTAAGGTTAAGTTTATATCAATGTGAGTTTTAGTTTATAATCAAATAATTAAACACACACCACCAAGATTATTATCCCTACAATAATTTCAGTGATTACACGACCCCCATCCACTATACCACCTCCGATCGTCACGGCCGGCGGCACAGCTTCAAAGGTGGACATAAAATGTCGATCACAACAACTCTGCGACTCATGCTTGATCTTTCGATCTTCCCGTGTTCCGAGGCCATATCTGCATATGCTAGGCTCGCCAGTCAAACCTCGAAGGTTTTCCGCGTGCAACATTGCTTACACCCACTACATGCGAACGACGAAATGTATGACACCCGATCGTCATGGCCTTCCTCATAACGTAAAACTTTCTTGGTGGTGCACAACGAGGGAGAAAACAATTTTGGTATTTGTTAGGGATCATCCTATTTAAAAGCTACCGTTGTATATCTAATACATAAGCAATCAACATGATGCACACATAACAACACAATATCAAATAATGTAATGAAGTGCGATATGACATGGTCGTTGCGCCTGGACCTCCATGGCGCCATGTGCCTGGACCGGGCGCCCCGGCATGGCTCCGAGTCTACGATGCCCTCTATTGCCTATGACAGTAGAGTAACATCATACTTACCATAACCATTTCATATAAATAAACGCCTCTGCAAAACAAAGTTAGACGCCTCTACCTTTATTTAGTTTTGCAGGTTTTACGTGGCTTATAGGCTTATTCGTAGGAGAACCGTTTCCCTACCTACGAATTTTGTACCACAACGTAGATCATATAATTGCATGTTTAAGCATCTTTTTCGGGCCCGCCATTGAAAATGCTTAGCCGACTAAAGAGAGAGAGAGACAGACACCCGCCAGCCACAGATACGGTACAAGCCGTATGTCAGTAGTGGAACAAGTCTCGCGTAAGCGTTCGCGTAAAGTCGGTCCGAGCCGCTTCATCAACTCAATACTGAAGGCATAGCAAGTGCACGCTAGAGGGTAGAAAATATAAGAAAGACGTCTCATTAAACATGAGTTCTAACCGTACCAGCAGTACTACGCATAGATCGGCTCTGATACCACTGAAGGGTTCCGAGGCAGAAAACAATAATTTTCTAGCGTATGAACCCCGAAACTAGCCAGGATCTATCTATCTAGTACGTGCGATAACGGTGGCGGAAACTGGTAACATACCTCTTGTAGACCGAATAGCGGGGATTACTCTCCCGCACAAGCGTTGCCGATGAAGCCGTACGTAGCCGACCTTAAGGTCGCGGAGAACTTGGCGCGACGACATAGACGATGTTGATGACCTGCGTCGACGGGTGCGTCCAGCGGAGGGGGGTAGCGCCGGCGGTGGGGGTTGGCGCCGGCGGCAGGGCAGCGGCGGTGTTGAGGGGACGTCGCCCAGACACCTCAAATGTGGCGCCTCCGAGTACTCACAAGCATACTGAGCTTAACAACAACCCCCGGTCACTCAGATCTAGCTGAGATCGCAGGATTAGAACTTTTCTGGATCCCGCAGGGCAACGGCGCCCAACGGTACAGTTTGGTGGGAGAGAGGAAGCAATGCGGGTGGAGAATTAACTCTAGCCAGCGGATACAACATTAATTGTATTAGATGAATTAATCCAATTAATATGCCTTGCTATATAAAGGGGGGAGGGGGTGTGCAAACCCATTGGCTCCCCCATGTGGGACTAAAAAAAGGGAGGGCGAGGGAGGGGGGGTTCGGCCGGCTAACCAAGTCCGAATTGGACTTGGGCTTGCCCCCCTTCCCAAGTTTGGTGCGGCTGCCCCCCTCTTGGGCCTTCATGGCCCATTTAGGTGGGATGCCCACTTTTCCACTTTTTAATTAATATTAAATTAATATAAAATCTAATTAATTTATAATTAATATATTTACATATTAATTAATCTCCCGTGACTCTGAAACATTTTCCGGACCACCCGAACATCTTTCGGACATTCCCGGAACCATTCCAGACCTTCCCGGAACTACTTTCGGACTACAAGAACTCTTTCCGGATTACTTCTCTCTCTCCATTCACTCCCTATATAATTCCAAAACTATCTCCGAGTGTCGTTAAGACCTTAAGTCTTGTTAGGCTATGGTTCGAGAACAGTCCAGACATAGTCAAGACCCTTCGCTCGCCAATGACCGCCAGGGATACCTGGATGTATGTGACGGCCCCTGTGCATTCTACGAATATCGTTGTTGAACCATAAACATGATATTCATTCCTTTTGTTTTTACGATACTACCTTGTCCGAGATATGATCGTAGACATCCGATGCCCTGTTGTATCTCGTTACCGACAAAGGTTATTAACTCGTCTGTGATATTACATCTCCATGACCTTGTCATAAGCAGTCCAGCTATATAGACGTAATCTCACCGAGTGGGCCCAGAGTATCTTTCCATTGCATGAATGAACAAATCCCGCTTTTGATCCATACGTCTCAACATACTCTTTCGAGATACCCAAGATAGAAACCTTTATTGTCATGCTATATAAGACACAACGTTTGATGCACTCAAAGCACCCCTACGGAGCAGCAATAAATACGGTCTAAGGAATAAGCTATCATATTACTTCCTTTTGCAAATGACAAACATCGTAATACAATCTTATTGCAATAATTTGCGTATGTCCATCACCTTATTTCACCAATAAGATGATCCCATTGTCAACCGACGTCATTGTCCATGATCGGGAATATCAATCAACTATTGCCCAATGGACTAGTTTATATAGAGGCTTACTAAGGACTCTGGTTTGTTTATGTATCACGTGTGTATTAATAATTCCGGTTAATACACTTATAGCATAATACAAAAACATATTATAAACTTATGAGATAATGCGATAAATACTATATATTTATTTGCCTCTAGGGCATATCTCCTTCAGCGTTCACCATTGTAGCTCCTCGAGGTCATCCAAGCAATACAACAAGGCAGGAGTAGGGCATTCACCTCCGCGGTGGCCTGAACCTGGGTAAACAAAGTGTCAATCTTTGTAGTGTTTCTTTCTCCTTTGTCGAGCCTCGTGAGGACAGAGGCAACGCTCTAATTCCCCCAGTGTTCGATACTCTTTGTTAGCTTCCTCGGAGGCTATATTCCGACATTTGGCGCACCAGGTAGGGAGTCTTTGAGCGCGCCTCACCTTCACTGGCGCCGACATGACCAGAGGAGGAAGCACCTACCGGCGAGCGTACCCCTGCTAGGGAAACTCGCGAGCAGCACGCTCTGCGACGCGCCACTCACGCCACTAATGGGACGCGTCCTCACCGCCAAGCTGCAGCAACCCCGAACGGCTCCCCGGAGGAAGGCCAACACTCGTCCGCCGCAGGTTACGCCCTCCGACGTGCCCTTCGTCAGACCTTCTGTGGCGCCATCAGCTGCACACACGATGTCCTCGTCTCAAGGCGTTCGACCAGGTTCGCGCACAGCACTGTGCATGGCGCAGGAGCTTTTGCGTTTTAGGCCAGCCGAGGACGCCCACGAATACTGGCTCACCCGCGTGCCAGAGCTGATCCGTGCTGCGGGAATCAACCCGGCGCCCTCCCGCTCGCTAGTCGTCCCCACGGCACCTGAAGGGCCAGATGCTAATGCCGCCCCCCGTACCAACCTCCTCCTCGCGCGGAGGAAAGAGTTCACCCGGTCCATGCCCCACGGGCTAGCGACCGGGCCCTCGCACCATCCCTGAGCGCGTCGTCTCCACACCTGGGACACGATGACAGCCCCAGCTCCCAAATCATCCCTCGCGTGCCTAGCGACCCCCGGGCCTGCGACCGGGAATGGAAGGACCAGGCGGTCCGAAACATCATCGTGGCAGTGCACCAGATCCGCGCTGGGCTAGCGGGGAGGCCCGCCACTTACAGCGGCGGTTGCGTGGCGTCCTGCGAGGACCTTCGTCGCGTCAACTGGCCGAACAAGTTCAGGCCGGAGCTCCCCCCTTGGTATGACGGGACCCACAACCCTGTCAAATTCCTGTAGCTCTACACCGTGGGGGTACAGGCCGCGGGAGGTGACGACAAGGTCATGGCCAACTGGTTCCCGCTGGCCCTCAAGGAGGCGGTGCAGACTTGGTTGCTAAACCTTCCCGAGAAATCGACTTCTTGGGAGGACCTGTGCCAGCAGTTCATTTTGAACTTCAGGGGAACGTACGATCGACATCTTAACCTCAATGACCTCCGTGCGGTGAAGTAGAAGACCGGGTAAACACTCCGAAAATACATCCAACACTTCAGCCACTGCCACAACAAGGTCGCCAATTGCACCGATGCCTCCATCATTGCGGCCTTCGTGGAAGGAGTAACCAACACCCGCATGAGGGAGAAGCTCGGCATCCACGACGAACTGGGGACGGTGGTCGAGTTGTTCGACCTCGCCGACAAGTGCGCCAAAGCGGAGGAGGACAGACTCTCCCTGCTCAGCACGCCTGATGAGGATCCTACCCGTGAGAAGGGGAAGGGCGTGAATGACTCTAAGCGGAAGGCACCCACCGTGCTAGGCGCGGAGCCGGGACGCGAGTCAAAAAAGGAACCTAAGATGGACGGCGAAGATCGCCCTTTCTATGAGTACAATCAGCTTCACTCCCACAACACCGGCGAGTGCAACGAAATCTGGAAGATGAGCGAGAAGCAGCAGGAAAAGCGTGGGGGCTCCTGTGGAAACTGCGGCGGAGGCCGAGGCAGGCAGTTCAACAACGGCGGCAACGGGTGGAACCACGGGGGCTGGGCCAATAACCAGGAGCAAAACTGGCAGGGACAGTACCAGGGCAACCAGAAGAAGCCTCCGCAAGCCAACGCCGTACAGCCGCAACCTGACGAGGGTAACCATAACCTCCATGCTGAGGTTAATGGCTGATACCAGGAGCCTAGGCATGCAGGCTGCATTTTGGGAGGCGCTCAGGCGCCTATCTCCAACCGACACTTCAAGCAGTTGACTCATGCTGTCAGCGCTGCCCTCCCGGGGGCGAAGGCCTCTCGACGTATCAAGTGGGCAGAGCACCCAATCACCTTCGATGCCAACGCCCATCCCAAGTCCGTTGCCACTGTAGGTACCATTCCACTGTTCTGCACCACAACCCACAACAATGTTGCGGTCACCAACACCCTGGTGGATGGAGATGCTGGGCTCAACTTGATTTCCATCGACACTTTCGACAAGATGCAGGTGGAGTACAACCGACTATCGGGTTATGAGTCCCTAGAATCGGGGGTAGTCACTTCCTAAAGTGTACTCCGTGAAGGGGATTGAACGCGGAGGTCAAGACCCTCGAGGGACCCAGCGACGATGCTCGCCGGACCTGAAGACGAAGCACCCACGACAGAGATAGACACCGGCCCGTACCCAGGTTCACGGCCCTCGTGAGGAGGTAAGACCGCTACTCCTTCTTGTCTGTATTGGATTATGATGGTTACAGTACAACAGAGCTTGCCGAGGACCCCCTTGAAGCAGTTCTTGCCTGGGGAGGGAAGCGATGGAATTCTTCCTCCTCCAGCCAGAGGCTATCCTACTTGGTCTTGCTAGGGTTTACAAGCGTGGTTACAAGCAATTGGCCGACCTCCTCTACGATGGAGGTCTTGGTGCTTTTATAGGCGCCTCTGGCGCTCTCCTTCTGCTTGGTCTTCAAGGTGGTTCCCACACGGCAGTGGCGTGGAGGTGCAGGAGTCCACCGCGGCCTGTTCGTCCTTGGACGCGGTCCATCACTGATAAAGGTGGGCGCGGTGGCCGACAGGCGGCCGACCGCGCTGTACTGTCCGCAGGGAGGGCAGTCTCTGAGGTGGAGCCCTTGATGACGTACTCTTTGGAGGTTGCGCCGTCCACCTGCTTTATCACCAGAGTGGATGGTCTTGGCAGTCCTGCCCAGGCGGCGCAACTTTATTGACTCCTTTATCACCAAAACGGCAACGGGGGTACTTGCGTCACCACGTGGGCGTGGCAGAGGCCATGTGTGTCTCGCCGTGCTTCCTTGGCCACGATGTTTCCCATCAGGCCCGGGGAGACCTAAGGGGGGATTCCCGTTGACTTCCCTCCAGGCGCGCTGGTGCCTCGGGAGGGTCTCTTGAAGTGAGGGACCCCCTGAGGCCCTCGTTTCCTCTTCAGGCCCTCGAGGGGAGTTGCCTCTCGAGGGTCCCGCTAGGCGGCGAGACCTGGTCCTTAGTCGTTTTGCCGGTCAGCCCGCGTGCGAGGCTTGGGGGGAGTGGGCTCTCCATACCCCAGTTCCAACTGGGCCGACAGTAGTCCCCCGGGCCCATGATGGGCATGATTGAGCCCATGGGCTAAGGCGAAGCGTCGTGGGCCCTTAGTGCCCGGCCGGCCCGAGCCACGCGATACTCAGACGAGTAACGGCCTCGCACGATCCGGGGCGCGAGTCTGGGGGTCCCACCACGCCCTGGTAACTGCTCCTTGAGGGGATATAAAGCCCGAGCGTGGCAGCAGGGAGCCGTTACCGTTTCCAATCCTTCTCGCAGAAGTTTCCGCCTCCTAGAGCTCTCTGTCTCCGCTCTCTCCTGCGATTCTTCTCCTTCCGTCTCCCTCAGCACTCCGAGCCCCCGACGATGAGTCCTCTCAAGAGCAAGGGCAAGGCCGCAGCGGGGTCTTCCTCCCAGGCGGAGGCCTCCGAGGTCGTGCTTGGCTTGGCGCTGCTGGGCGTGCGCGTCAATGAGAAGGCGCTCGCCAAGGTCCGGTACCTGGTTGCGGACCGGACGAACGAGCACGGCGCCACCGCCCTGAATCCCGTGGCGCACGGGAAGTGCCCGCGAGGGTACTTTCCGATCTTCCAGCACTGCCTTGCCACCGGACTGGTGCCGCCCTTCTCACTGTTCCTAGAGGCGGTGCTGGCGTTCTATCAGGTGCAGTTGATGCATCTGCACCCCAACTCCCTTCTCATCCTCGCCGTCTTCGCCTACCTCTGCGAGGTGTACCTGGGCTTGGAGCCCACGGTGGGGTTGTTCTGGTGCTTCTACGCACTCCGGAACACGGCAAAGAACGAGCGCTCAGGGTGCGTCTCGTTCCGCATCATTGACGGCATGGGGTGCGTCTATATCCCCATGTCCTGGAGCGAGAACAAGGCCATCACTTCGGTGACGAAGAAGGTGGACGACTTCCTCCAGAAGTGGTTCTTCGTCGGGGTGGAGCATAACTACGCCTTCCTCGAGGTCCCCGACGAGCCGCCGCTAAAGAACTCCCATTGGGGCAAGGCGACCTTCGATGGAGCGAGGAACGCGAGCTTGATGGGGCGCCTGAGTTTCCTTCGTGAGGAGGGCCTCACGGGGCAGATCATCGTGGCGGACTTCGTGACGCGCCGCATCGCGCCCCTTCAGGCCCATTCGGTACCCATGTGGATGTACTCGGGTCCGAATGACAAGATGCGGCTCCACAAGGAAGACAACGATAAGGACACCGTTGGCAATGTCCTCTCCGTGCTCTTCGTAAACCCGGTGGTTCCTGCCGTCGATTTGCTCCCTGCGTCGCTCCGGCCTCTCCATCAGTACAACTTGACGGAGCACATGGCCATCCTGGAGGGGATGCCTCCGTTCACCCCGACAGGCCAGGCGGATTTGGAGGTGCCAACGCCAGCCATGCGGGGAGCGGAATGGGCAGATTCTCCTTCGGCCTCAGGCGCTGGCCTAGGTGAGGAGGAGGCCACGGCAAGGGCAGTGTCTTCCTCGAGGGCCGGACCTTTCACTGACGAGGTCTGCGACATCTCGTCAGGTGATGACGATGCCTTCGTGGTGGCTCCCTCGCGCCTCGTGGAGGAGGAGGCTGAGGAACGGGAGGCCTCTGGCGTAGAGGCCTCTCCTTCGGCACCGCACCAAGGCCGCCGTAGACCACTTGGGGGCGAGGCCCTCTGACGTCCCCTCGAAGAGCAAAGCGCTGACGCCCCCGGAGGGGTCTGGTGCCAACACCTTCCCCTCATGGCGCTCGCCAGGCTTGGCGTGGGTCGATGCTGGCGCCCATCCTTCTGGGTAAGTGTTCATGACGCTTGGCCGCTTGATTGTTTTTCTTTTTTCATTTTGCCCTTTATTGAAGATCTTTTCCTGGGTTTTTGCAAGTGATCTTGTGCCTGCGAAGCGTCGTAGGCTTCGCAAGGCAGCTGATGTGAAGAGAGCCACGGCTGAGGCCGTGGCTGACGAGGCCACGAGGCCTGTGGAGACGGCCTCCACGGGCCCCACTGATGGGGCGCCTCAAGTGGAGGTGGCTGCGCCTCTGGTGGGGGCGACAGAGCCTCAGGCGGAGAGGAAAACGCCACGTCCAGAGGCACCTACACCGTCCCCCGTGCCAATGGTGGTGGAAACCACGGGGGAGAGGGCTTCCACACCACCTCGCGCTCCTACTCCCCCACGCGCGGCTACGCCTCCGCGCGAGGCAACTCCGCCGCGCGAGCCAACGCCACCGCGTGCGCCTACTCCGCCGCCTGCGCCCACTGCTCCCGCGCAGCCTGCGACGGTAACGTGCGAGGTTTCAGTAGGTGCTGGCGCGTCCGCTGGGGGAGATCCTTCCTCGCCTCCTCGCCCAGCTGGAAATTGTTCCTCGACTCCTCGCCCAGCTGGAGATGATGAGCGCCCTGCTGCGGGCCCCGAAGAGGACGCTGGCGTGGGCACGGGCGGACCCCAGGCTAGCCCCCGAGCGCTCCCCGAGGCCGGGCGCTCGGGACTTGACGCCGGAGTCGGGCCCTCCACAAGCCAGGAGCTGGTCCTACGAGGCTGGGACTGGAGCGCGGGGCGCCGCGAGGTCGCCTTCGGCCTCGTGAGGGAGTCCCTGGAGGGCATGGAGGCGTACCTCGCCCTTGGGGACATACAACTCGCCCGGCAGCAGGAGGAGTTGGCGAGGTCGTGGGCGTCCTACCATGCGGCAGTTGAGGCGTGCCGGCTGGAGGGCTTGGCGCTGCAGGCCGCCCGCGAGGACGCCATCCGCTTCGCCAAGGAGATCCGCGAGGGGGCCATCCGCGACGCCGACGAACTCCTCGTGCCCTCCAAGCGGAACGCGACGCCACGGCGGAGCTCCTGCGCGAGGCCACAGCCGAGCGCGAGGCGATGGAGGGCTCGCTGGCGCAGAAGCGCCGCGAGCTGGTCCAACTGGAGGCTCAGCTGCTCGCCGCCCATCAGGCTGCGCAGGCTACCCTGGAGGGGGACCGCAAGGGCCTCTCCGAGCGCGTGCAGCGGCTGGCCCTCCAGGAGAAAGAATTGCAGCAGCGCGACAAGCAACGCCTTCAGGCGGAGATGGACCTGGTCGCCCAGCGCAAGGCCCTCGAGGCGCGCGAAGGAGATTTGGCCCAGGCGATCTCGATGTATGACGAGAACGTCGTCGCCCAGAAGCTTGCTTACGAGCGCTTCGAGCGGCGCTTCGCCGAGAAGAAGAAGGAGACCGAGGATGCCCTTGTGGAGCGTGAGAAGCAGTTCCGCCTGTCCAGCTCTCAGAAGTATCGCGACATGGCCCAGAAGCAGGAGGACCGCTTCAAGACCAAGCACGTTGCGGACGCTCGGCGGATCGCTGAGCTTGAGAAGGCCAACACCAAGCTGGAGGCTCGCCTGAAGCGCGCCAAGGATGGACGACGCCGAGCGGAGGAGGCCCACGACGAGGCAGTTCACGGCCTCAACTCCTTAGCCAAGGACGTGGAGGAGCAGGTGGCTCCCGCGATGGAGCGGGTGGAGGAGGCGTCGGACTCAGCCCAGGCAGCTAGCGCGCTCATGAAGCAGCGTGAGCGCATTTTCGAGGCGTTTGTCGCCCGAGGCAACGAGCTTGCCGTGCAGCTCGGCGCGGACGCGCCGCACACCGAGGTTTGAGGTCGAGGCGACGCTGCCATGTACCTGGTCTATTTTGACCAGCTCTTCGCAGCCCTGGAGGGCCCCATCGCCGAGCTTCGCGAGATGATCGAGGACGAGAGCCGGCAGCTCCTGGGGGTGGTTGTTGATCGCATCTTCACCAACCTTAGGCTCCTCACGCCAGGCTTCGACCTCTCCACCGTGACGGAGGCCGCCCGAGGCGAGGATGCACACAGGGTCTCCAACTCCCTCCGCGAGCAGGACGATGCCTTGTGTAACCGCTTTAGATGGGCGGAGGTTGCAACGGAGGACAGCGAGGAGGAGGCCGCCTCTACCGAGAGCGCGGAGGGTGCTGTGGAGGAGGTAGAAGACGACGATACCTCCGCCTGAGCCGCACGCTATTGCGCCTACGTGCGCTTGTATCTGAAACAATCTTGTGTTTAGATTCTTAAGACCTTTTGGCATGTAATATACTCTTAGCTGTTGTTTGCTTTTAGCTTGTTTGCCCCTCGAGAGGTCTCTTTGGACTCATCTCCATGTCTATTTGTTCTCTGCGTCGGTAGGACCCATCTCTTCGTGCCTTGACTCCGCCGCTTTGGTATGCAGGAGCAATGACTCTACAAGGCCGGGGGGAGTTTAGGCCTAGGAGAGGTAAGAGCCCTGAGTCACGATGCTCAAGTGCCCCCCTTAGACGTGCGAGTAGTCCATGAAGCGTAAGGGAAAGCGAAGTCGCTTGAGGGGCAAACGTATGCTAGAGGGGGACTTAGCTTCTTAAGGTTTTCGCCCTGTAGAGGATTTTTGCGAGGCGAGGAGGTCCTCTTGAGGGATCGTTCCCGGATTCCTCCTCAGGCTTATGGGGGCTTTCCTTCCCTGTAGATGTTAGAGGGGCGAACCCAAACGCTGGAACACGGTGCCTGGGACTCGTGCGCGTTTATAGGTCCCCTCAGGCGTTCCTTATGAGGAGAGTAAGTACGAAGGTCCTCTGTAGAGATGGCGTGTTTGTGGGATCTTGCCCTCCAGCCAGAGCTCGGATCCTTGGGTTTTGTAGTGTTGCTGGTGTGTCATTTGAGGCACTGGCACCGTACTCAGCCCCCGCTCCTGAGGTACGCATGTGGAGAGATATAAGCGCACATTTCAACAAAATAATGCGTAAATAAAACTCACCAGCATACATTACATAGCGGCGCCGAGGCGCTATGTTCAGTTGGGAACGAAATTGTCTCATTATGCTTGGGTTCGCCAAGTTAATGTTTTGACCATGTCGAGGCATGGGGACCACCAATTAGTGGCAGAGACTCTCAACGGCCTGAGGTGGCTCATTACAAGGAGAGCTCGGAGGGTTTACCCTCGAGGGAAGCCTTTGGAGCTTGGAGGTTTAAGCCGTGAGCTTTTAACCTCTAGAGACAAAAAGTGCTTGGAGGTTGAGCCGTAAGCTGCCTCTTCCGCCAGATGTCTTGACGTGACAATGATCACGGGCGTAACGATGATCACGTTCTGCGTTGTTCCTTTTGGATGCATAAAATTCTGTGAGGTTTAAGCCGTGAGCTTTTAACCTCTAGAGACAAAAATGCTTGGAGGTTGAGCCGTAAGCTGCCTCTTCCGCTAGATATCTTGACGTGACCATGATCACGGGCGTGACGATGATCACAGGTAGAACTTGCGGAGGTGCATGATGTTCCATGGATTCTTGACGGGGATGCCGTCTTGAGTCTCGAGCCGGGCCGCGCCAGGCCTGGCGATGTGGGTGACCCTGTAAGGGCCTTCCCACATCAAGGAAAAGTTGTGGAGGCCTTCCCTGGAGAGGATCCACCTGAGGACGAGGTCGCCTGCCTCCAGGGTACGTGAGCGCACGTTGCGGCTGTGGTAGCGTCTCAGGTCCTGATGGTATTTGGCCGCTCGTAGTGCAGCACGGCGTCGCAGTCCCTCGAGAAGCAGCAGGTCGTCGTTGTGGATGTCCTTTTGCTGGTCCTCGTTTAAGGCACGTACCCGTGGGGATCCATGCTTTATCTCCATGGGGAGGACTGCTTCGGCTCCATAGACGAGGGCGAACGGTGTTTCCCCCGTAGGCTTGGGTGGCGTTGTGCGGATGGACCAGAGCACCGAAGGGACCTCGCTGGTCCAGCCCTTGCCGTGCCCTTTGAGGATGTCGAAGGTCCTGGTCTTGAGGCCTTTTAGTACTTCTGCGTTTTTGCGCTCAGCCTGTCCGTTGCTTTGCGGATGAGCGACTGAGGCGAAGCAGAGCTTGATGCCCATTCTTTCGCAATAGGCTCTAAAGATGCCACTGGTGAATTGTGAGCCATTGTCGGTGATGATGCGGTTAGGCACTCCGAAGCGGCAGACCAGGCCTCTGATGAATTTCACCGCCGCGCCTGCTGTGATTGTGCGCGTCGCCTCCACTTCAGGCCACTTAGTGATTTTTTGGATGGCCATGAAGAGGTAGCGATATCCGCCTTGCGCTGTTGGGAAATGTCCGAGGATGTCCAGCCCCTAGACCGCGAACGGCTATGAGAGCGGGATGGTCTGTAGCCCTAGCCCAGGTTGGTGGATTTGCTTGGCGTGGAATTGGCAAGCTTCACATGCTTGGACGATGTCCACTGCGTCCTGAAGTGCTTGAGGCCAGTAGAAGCCTCTCCTGAAGACTTTGCCTGCGACGGTGCAGGCGCACGAATGGTGGCCGCACTCCCCGATGTGGATGTACTAGATCAGCAATTTTCCTTCTTCAGGAGGGACGCATTTGAGTGCGGTGCCATTTGGGCGCTTGCGGTAGAGATTCCCTTCGAGGATTTTGTAAGATTTTGCTTGGCGGGCGATTCACTCCGCTTCAACATCTTCCTCGGGAAGAATCCCTTTGTCGAGGTAGCCTTTGATCTCGTCAATACATTCTGTTTCTTGATGCACCGCTGTGAGCAACAGGCGCTTCCCTGTAGGGGGCCCACAATCTGGAGCCCCGTATGCAGGTGGTGGCGGGAGCTCTTCATCTGTGATTGCGGGCATTGCCTCTTGAGGCTGCTTTATGGATGCCTTGACGAGCCTTTCTTCAAAGACGCCTGGAGGCTGAGCTTGCCTCTTTCCTGCGCGCTTGGCGATGTCATCAGCCTCCTGGTTCTCCTTTCTTGGGATGTGCATGAGCTCCATTCCCTTGAAGTCGTTCTCCAGCCTACGTACCTCTTCAAGGTATGCGGCCATGTGGTCGTCCTTGGGCTTGTAGCTTTTGTTAGAGAAGTTGACGAGCAGCTGGGAGTCGCCCTTGATGAGTAGATGCTTGATGCTAGGGCGATTGCGGCGCGTAGGCCAGCAAGCAGGCCTTCGTACTCAGCGATATTGTTTGAGATCTTGTCGACTCCAAAGCACAGCTGGACCGTGTAATACAGCTTGTCATCTTTTGGTGAGATCAGGACCACGCCAGCCCCACCGTGGCGATAAGCGAAAGCTCCGTCGAACTTCATGGTCCAGTGGCTGGGCATTTTATCTCCAAGGGCTCTTGTTGTTCTCCCAAAGGCTCTTCATCGGTTGGGTCAGTCCATTCGGCGATGAAGTCTGCCAGCGCTCTTCCTTTGATTACCCTTGTGGTATCGAAGCGCAAATTGAATGGCTGTAGCTCTATGTTCCATCCTGCGACACGATCTGCGGGTTTGGGTTGCGCAGGATTTGCTCCAGGGGGAAAGAGGTGACCACCATGATGGGGTGCCCCTGAAAGTATTGCCACTGCGAGGAGGAGCTTCCGCTTCATTGTATACCGCTCACGAGCATCACGCAGTACTGTGCTGACGAAGTAGACTGGATGCTCGACAAGGGTAGTTTCTATAGCCTTGGCGTCTTCTGCCTGAGGGGGCTCAGCTGGGCCCTCAAGGGGGTTGGCCTTAGGGGGCTTGTCATGGGGCTTGAGGGGGTTGGCCTCAGGGGGCTTATCACTGGCCTCGAGTGGGTAGGCCTCAGGGGGCTTATCAGGCTCCCTGGCGGGATCTTTTTGCAGCGGTTGACTTGGCGCGGGCCTCTCTTGGGGCTTTGGGCCTGGCGGTGGGTTGGTGAGGGCTGCCCTTTCTTCGGGCTACTGATAAGGAGGCTTTTGCTTTGGAGTGTTTGCACTCTTCTTGTGGAGTACTGGCTCTTCCCTTTCTACCACAAGGACGGCACTGGTTGTCTGTGGTGTAGCTGATAGGTACAGATTCAGGTGCTCGCCTGAACTTGGGGCGACCATTACTGGTGGGCTGGCCAAGTACTTCTTCAAGTCCTCAAACGCTTTTTCAGCTTCATTGGTCCACTTGAAAGTGCCCGTTCTTTTCATGATCTTGAAGAACGGGAGGGCCCTTTCGCCGAACTTGGAGATGAATCTACCCAAGCTGGCCATGCAGCCTGCTAGGCGTTGCATGTCCTTGAGCCTGTGTGGAGGTTACATATCCTCTATGGCCTTGATTTTGTCTGGGTTTTCCTCTATGCCTCGATGGGACACGAGGAACCCAAGCAATTTGCCTGAAGGTACTCAAAAGACGCACTTGGCGGGGTTGAGCTTGATGTTCACCTTGCGCAGGTTGGCGAAAGTCTCTTCAAGATCCCCGAGGAGAGTATTTCCCTCTCGTGATTTTACGACGATGTCATCGACATATGCCTCGGCATCCTCCCCATTTGCTCGCCAAGGGCTATCCTCGTCAGCTTCGGGAAGGTGGCTCCGGCATTTTTTAGGCCGAAGGGCATGCAGACATAGCAATACACACCGCAAGGGGTGAGGAAAGCCATCTTCTCCTCATCTTCCTTAGCCATTTTTATCTGATGGTAACCAGAGAAGGCATCGAGGAAACAGAGTAGGTCGCAGCCTGCCGTGGAGTCCACGATCTGGTCAATTCTTGGCATGGGAAAGGGTCCTTGGGGAAGGCCTTGTTTACATCAGTGTAGTTGATGCAGAGCCGGCCTCCTCCGGCGGGTTTTGGGACTACCACACCGTTGGATAGCCAAGTTGGGTGCGCGACTTCGCGGACAAACCTTGCCGCTTTGAGCTTCTCGACCTCTTTGACGATGAATGCTTGCTTCTCGGGGGCTTGTTTTCTTGCTTTTTGCTTGATGCGGCGCGCGTTTTGGCACACGGCTAAGTGGTGCTCGATCACCTCACTCGGTACGCCAGCCATGTCTGACGGTGTCCATGCGAACATGTCAGAGTTTGCCTGGAGGAAGGCGACGAGCGCGCCTTCCTATTTGGGAGGCAGCGCGGCGCCTATGGTGACGCTAACCCCCGAGCCTTCAGCCCCCGAGCTGCTGGAGCTTAGAGAGATTTTCTTTGTAGCACCTGTCTCCTGGGAGAACAACTGCTTCTTCTTCTTGGGTCTCTCGAGAGGCTCCATGTCCTCGTCTGCGGGGAATGTCATGGCGGCGGCCTTGTCGGCCGTCTCGACGACGCGCGTAGCGTCCAGGACATTTCCACGTATGGTGATCGTGCCAGCGCTGCCGGGGATATTGACCATGTTGTAGGCATGGTGCGTGACGGCGATGAATTTCGCGAGCGCGGCGTAGCCGAGGATGGCATTATACGGCAGGCCGATGTGCGCGACATCGAAGTCGATGTGCCTGGTGCGGTAGTTTTCCTCGCTTCCGAAGGTGACGGCAAGCCTGACCTGGCCTAGAGGCTCGATCGAACCGCTTGTGACCCCCGTGAAGGGCCTCGAGGGCATGAGCCGTTCGTAGGGCACTTGAAGCGCTTCGAACGTATCTGCGGAGATAACATTCAGGCCTGCCCCACCATCGATGAGAGTCTTTGAGACAGCAACGTTGTCGATGGTGGGGCTGCAGACTAGCAGGAGGGTTCCAACAGTCTTGGTGGACTTGGGGTGGTCCTGAGCGTCGAAGGCGATGGTGTACTGTGACCACTTGAGGGGCCTGGAGGTCTCAGTGCTTGGGAGGGCGGCGTTGAGCTCGCGGGCAAACTGCTTGAACTGGTTGTTCGACATTGGCGCCTGCGCCCCACCGAGGATGCAGGCAATGGCGCCTCTTGGGGCTTGGTAGCCACCATCTTCCTCGTCAGGGGGATTGCCGTTCTTTTCCGCGGCGTTGGCATGATTGCCAGATGGTTTCTGGTAGCTGCTCTTGCGTCCGCTCCCGCAGTAGCCACGGCCTCGGCCACGGCCGCCACTGCCCTCTGCTTGCTCTCCCTCCTTGCTCAACCTCTTGAGGTCGAAGCAAGATTCTGTAGAGTGACCACCCTGTTGTGGTAGATGCAGAAAGGGCGGTGGTCATCTTTCCTCTCTCCAGGCTAAGGGGAGTCCCTGCGGGTGCCCTTCGCGTCAGGCTCTGCCGGGAGAACCGTGGTGGCCTTGCGTTTTGCCTCCTCCTTCTTTTTCTGGCTCCTGGACCCCTCAGCGTGCTCGTCACCTCTCGAGGACATCTTGACGAAGAGGAGTCCCTCTTCAGCCTTGGCGCACTTGTCCGCCAGGTCGAACAGCTTTACCACAGAAGTGAGCTTGTCGTGGATGCCCAGCTTCTCGAGCATCCTGCTGTTTCTGACGCCCTCGCGGAAGGCGGCAATTACTTGGGTGTTAGGGATGTTCGGGATCTTGTTGCGCACTTGACTGAAGCGTTGGATGTACTTGCGAAGTGTCTCATCCTTCTTCTGGACCATAGCCCGCATGTCTTTAGCGCCCCAACTCTTATAAGAGTTGGAACACCTGTGTTATGTGCTAGTCCCTGGATCACTTCCAGCACCACAATACAAAATATAAGGTACCATTGCATAAGTATTAAATTGCTACAACGAGATCCAACAATATTAGCCAAGTATGGCTTTATTACAAATTGCATAGCCATGAAGGCTAGCTAAAATTCAGAGTTCACAAAGAAAGCGAATAACATTGAGCCTCATCTTCAAGCATGCGCCAAAGGCAGACATGTTGGGTGTAGACTCGAGTTCAATCTCATTCTTCATCAGAATTTCCTGCACATTTGAATATGCAGCCCCCGAAGGAGGTCAATACAATGATGTATTGGCAAGTGACTATGGTAGATATATAATGACAAGTCTAGAAACTATATGCATTTTGGCTTGGTGGGGTTGGAGGCTATTTTGGAGAAAGCAAGTTTTCTCCTATCTTTTGTAAAACATTTTTATTTCTCAAAGACTTGGCACCAAGGGATAAGGCCCAAGTGCACCAACAATTCTTTTCTTAAGTCAAATTTTACTTTATGAAAAACAATGTTGAGATTTTTCCGTCCATCCTTGTCCAGCTGCTCGAAGTAGTCCATTTCCGGGGACACGGCTAAGTACTCAGATTTGTCGACTCTGCAGAGGTTGTGCACTTTCACCTTTAGACTCAATTAGCCCGAAAATCCTATACACGCGGAGTGTATTAAGGAAAGGAGAGAACTGAGACAAGAACTTTCAGAAGAAGAATGCAACCATACTAGCAAGACCCGTTCCACCTACCAACTCTACATCTGCTTGTCAAGCTGACAGGTTGCACCCTCACAACATAATTATTCTAGACATAGCCCATTGTCAAAAGGCTGCACGAGAAGTTTCTAAAATCGGAGGGACTTCGTAATCTCTTTGTTCCTGGGTAGCCGTCTACAAGTGCACTTCTGGGTAACAACCACCATGCTCATGGCCCTAAGTAGAATAGACATTCATCCTAGGCGACGACAACCACAAGCATAGTCCCAAAAGCCACTCAACATAAACCATAACAACCAATTCCACCCAGATGTGTATTTTACATATTAACACTTAGAAACATTTCTATAAAATGGTAAACATTTTTATAGCATAGCTAAGAAACTAATAAAACTTTTCATGGCTGCTTAGGAAAGGGGTGGCTACACACTACTAGGATATTTGTAAAATATAAACTAACTTAGCATTATAAAATAAATCAAAAATCCCTATCATGCATGCAACTCAAAATATACTACATATGCATATAGAAAATATTGGGTATAATATGAATGTCACTTGCCTTGGTAACAGCAGGAGCAAGCACAACAAGAATAACAATCACAAGCAAGCCCTTCCTCTTCTTCACAATCTAGCACAAGCAATAAATAAAATAAATACCAACACAATATCATCACACCACCAAACATAAATACGTATGCATGAATGATATGCTATGAAAATAGGACACACTTATTAATAATTTTTATCCTCTGTTATTAAATGTATGAAATATAATTTCTAGGAATTTCTTATTTTATTTATCAATTAAACAATTGAAAACAATATAGCAAAACTTGATTTCTATAATTACAGATTTTATTGTTTTATGAAAAATTTCAATTAAGACATTTATTAATATTGCTGGACAGAGGGAATTAATACAACCCTAAAACAATTAAATTTATTTCCAAATCATTTTTATTACTCAAGTTATTATTTTAATAGCCGAAATACTCCTCTGAAAAATACACAAATTATAATTTGTCAAAAGGAAAAACAAATGATGAAGAAATAAACTACACTAGCAGGGCTATCCGTGGATATAAAATTTATCGAATTTGGATTTACAGAACATAAGTTATGAATTTTTCAAGTTTTGCATATTTTTCTGTTTTATTTATAAAATTCATGCGAAAAAGAAATAAAAGGGGGCTACGTGGCGCGATCCCATTGGACGGTACCGCTTCGACGCGGATCGGCTACACGAGCCGTCCGATCTCCTTAAAAACGATCTCTCGGGATTAAATGGATCTAGATCCTAGATCCAACGGTCCGGAAGAGATGACCACGCGCGGGCGGCGCGGTTCGCCGGAAAAACTCCCGACCGCGGCGGCGCCACGGCCGGCGAAGCATGCGCTCGCGTCCTAGGGGTCTACGGGATGGATGGGTCTAACCGAGACGTAGGGGGCGTCGAGGCGGAGTCGTTGGCAAGGCGTGGGTCCTCGGGGCTTCGCCGTTCGCCGGGAAAACCTCGCCGGAGATGGAGACGGTGGCGGAAACCTTCGGTCGTGGACGGAGGCGGCGTTTGGCTGCGAAAAACGAGCAAGCTCGATGTCACGGAGGTGCGTAAGATCAAAGTAAAACGAACTAGAGGAAGAAGGGGGCTTGGGGAGAGTGGATGGCGCCGGTGACGATGAAATTTACCGACGGCGACGGCGGCGGCGGAACTCGGAGTTCGAGCTTCCCGATGGCGATTTGGCTAGGGTTTTGTGTGCGGAGGGATGCGGCGGAGGTGGATGATTAAGTGGGGGCGCGGGGGAGCAAACCTCGCGCGGATTTCGCTCGGGAATCACGGCCGGCTCCGATTCGAATCGGGCGCGATCTCCGGCGGGAGGAAGACGAAGCTGACAGGTGGGTCCCACCTATAGCGAGAGGAGGGGGAGGGGAGGAGATGGGCTGCGCGGCTGGCTGGTCCGATTCGGACGCGCGCACGGTAGATAGTTAAACGGGCCGGCCCGATCTCCCTTTCTTTTTAATAAAATTAATATCTGTTTTCTAATACTGATTTCAAAAATGATTTTTAAACCTATTCAAAACATTTCAGAAAAAATCATAAAAATATGGTTTTCGAAAGGTTATTAAAAATGGAACTTTCCAACATTATACTTGCCCATAAATAAATTCATAAAAATAATATTTATTAATGGAGTTTAAATAAACACTTTCTGGAATTATAGATTATTTAATCTTATAATTTGAGGTTTTATTTAATATTTTTGTGGTGTAGTTTTATGTCTATTGATGAATGATTCATGTATGCAAAGTTTTAAATTTTTGCAAATTTTGGGATGTTTCAGACTAGCCCCCTTAAGAGGAAGCTCGCCCTCGAGCTTCTGAAAGGTCAGCAAATAGGTGGGGATGGTCTTCTCGGAGGTCATCCTCTCGTTCCCAGGTGGCTTCTTCCTCGGTGTGATGATTCCACTGGACTTTACAAAACTAGAGGGTTTTGGTATGGGTGACTCTGTCTGCGGTCTGCAATATCTTGATGGGTTTCTCTTCGTAGGTCAGGTCACTCTCCAATTGTACTTCTTCGAGAGGTACAATATCCTTTAAAGGAACTCCCATAATCTCGGGGTGACATTTCTTCAACTGACTGACATGGAACACATTATGAACCGCAGACAGAGCTTCTGGTAGTTCTAACTCATATGCTACTTCACCTTTGCGAGAAAGAATTTTAAAAGGTCCAATGAATCGAGGTGCTAACTTTCGTTTAATTCCAATGTTATTTACACCCCTGAGTGGTGACACTCTGAGATAGGTTCTGTCACCCACCTCGTAGGTGACTTCTCTACGTTTAGAATCTGCGTAGCTTTTCTGGCAAGACTGTGCTATCTTCAATCTATCTTTAATCAGTCTGACCTTCTCTTCAGCCTCTTGGATTATATCAGGTCCAAAGAAACTTCGTTCTCCTACACCACTCCACAACAATGGGGTTGTGCATTTCTTCCCATATAAAGCTTCAAATGGTGCCATCTCAATGCTAGCTTGGTAACTGTTATTGTAGGAGAACTCGACATAAGGTAGATTGTCATCCCAACTAGATCCATAATCGAGCGCACAAGCTCTTAACATATCTTCTAAAATCTGATTTACTCTTTCAGTCTCGCCATCCGTTTGCGGGTGAAAAGCCATACTGAATTCCAATCTGGTTCCCAAAGATTCGTGCAACTGCTTCCATAAATGAGAAGTGAACTGGGTTCATCTATCAGACACGATACTCTTGGGAACGCCGTGTAGGCACACAATCCTCTTCATGTAAATATCAGCTAACTTTGCGCTTGTATAGGTGGTCTTCACGGGTATAAAGTGAGCTATTTTGGTTAAGGGACAAACAATAACCCAAATAGAATCATACCCCGATCTGGTCCTTGGTAACCCGGTGATGAAATCCATCCCAATAGAATCCCACTTTCATTCTGGTACTTTCAAAGGTAGCAAAAGTCCTGCTGGTTTCTGATGTTCTGCCTTTACTCGACTGCATACATCGCACTTAGCGATATATTCTACTATTTCTCTTTTCAGATTGTTCCACCAAAATCTCTCCTTCACACCCATATACATCTTGGTATTTCCCGGATGAATAGAATAAGGTGTCTCATGAGCTTCTTGCAGAATGAACTTTCTAATATCAGGATCATTGGGCACACATAAACGTTTTTCAAACCACAAAGTCCCTTGCTACTCCTCATGAAATCCTTTAGTTTTCCTGCTTCCAGATTGACTTTGCTTTCTTCTATTTCCTTGTCTCCTTTCTGCGCTTCACGTATCTTGTCCATTAAGGTAGGTTGTACTACTAATGAGGCTACAAAACCTTCTGGTACTACTTCCAATCTGAGGTCCTTGAATGCCTTGCATAAATCTTCGGGTAGTTCTCCTGCTGTGAGGCCATTCACATACACTTTACGGCTCAGGGCGTCTGCTACTACATTTGCTTTTCCCGGGTGGTATTGGAGACTCAGATCATAATCTTTGATAAGTTCCAACCACCTTCTCTATCCATGTTCAATTCTTTCTGAGTAAAGATGTACTTCAAGCTCTTGTTGTCCATGAATACCTCACATCTTTTTCCCATTAGGTAGGGTCTCCAAGTTTTCAGGGCATGTACTACTGAGGCTAACTCGAGATCATGAGTTGGATAATTTGTTTCATGTTTCTTGAGTTGTCTAGAGGCATAAGATGCCACTCTGCCTTCTTGCATCAACACACTTCCCAGACCTTGGCGTGAAGCATCACAGTAAACTTGGAATTCTTTCTCCAAATCAGGTAAGCATAGAACTGGGGCTGAAACTAGACGTTTCTTCAACTCCTGAAAACTGGCTTCGCATGCCTCAGTCCACTCAAATTTCTTCTCCTTCTTTAATAATTCCGTCAAGGCTTTGGCGATTTTGGATAAGCTTTCAATGAATCTTTGGTAGTATCCTGCTAGACCCAGGAAACTCCGTAATTCTCCAACATTCTTTGGTGGCTCCCAATTGGTTACAGCTGAAACCTTTTTAGGATCCACTGCTATACCCTCTTTAGATACTATGTGACCTAGAAATCCGACTTGTTCTAACCAAAATTCACACTTACTGAATTTGGCATACAACTTATGCTCACGTAGTCTCTGTAATACTAGACGCAAATGCTCTTCATGTTCTTTGTGACTCTCGGAGTAGATCAGAATGTCATCTATGAACACTACCACAAACTTGTCCAGAAAATCCATGAACACTTTATTAATCATATTCATGAAATAAGCTGGAGCATTGGTTAACCCAAATGGCATTACGGTGTACACATAAGAGCCATATCTTGTAACAAACGCTGTCTTTAGTATATCCATTTCTCTAACCTTCATTTGGAGGTAACCTGATCGAAGATCAATTTTGGAAAAGACACAAGCACCTTTCAGTTGATCAAATAGTTCATTTATCTTGGGTAATGGATACTTGTTCTTGATGGTGTGTTCATTTATATCCCTGTAGTCTGTGACTAGTCTCTGGATTTGATCTTTCTTTTTAACAAATAGAACTGGCACTCCCCAGGGCGAAGAACTTGGGCGGATAAATCCTTTCAGAAGGTGTTCCTCCAGTTGCTTCTTGAGCTCTTTTAGTTCATCGACGGCCATAGGATAAGGTCTCTTAGCTATGGGTCTGGTACCTGGTTTCAGTTCAATGAGAAACTCCACATCTCTATCGGTGGCATTCCCGGTAGTTCTTCTGGGAAAACATCTGGGTACTCCTGGACAATCAACACATCACCAAGGCTAACCCCCTTAAGAGAATTTAGCCTAACTTTCTTAAGTTCAAAAGTTGATCTGAATTTAATCTTCTGTTTCTCTCGGGTGGTGAGGGTGATAGCTCTGTTTGCACAGTCTATGATTCCTTCAAAACGGGTCATCCAATCCATTCCAATGATAACATCCAAACCTTGGGTTTCTAAGATGACTAAGTCTCTTGGAAAAAGATATTTTCCAATCTTTAACTCTAATTGCCTACATCCAGAATTTACTATCATCTCACCCCCAGGTGAACTCACTCTTATAGGTTTTCCTAAGCTTTCCTCGGCTAGCCCATGTATGTTTACAAAAGCTCTTGATATGAATGAATGCGATGCTACGGTATCAAATAATACTAATGCTAGAAAAGAATTGAGCAGGAACTTACCAATCACAACATCAGGTTCATCATGAACTTCTTCCACATAGATGTGGTTTACTTGCCCCTTCTAGAAAGGGTTGGGCTTGGAATTTTCATCAGCCTTCCTCTCTAGGCAGTCAGTAGCATAATGTCCTGTCTTCTTGCACTTGAAGCAAGTCACATAAGACAAGTCCTTCTTCCCTTCAGAGTTAGGACGGGGATTACCATTCCCATGATTATGGCCATGGTGATGGTTTCCCTTGAACCCACCATTATTTCCTTTGTACCCTCCATTGTTTCCTTTGTATCCTCCATTGTGGTTATGACCATGATGCTTTTGGTAACTACCGCTGTTGGAATAGTTCCAGGGTTTATGGCCACTGACTTCAGATGTGTGTGGTTTCTTGTGTGTCCCTTCCGAGTTACCCTTACTTGCACCGAACTTCCTCTTCCTATTCTCTTCTTTTCTTATGTTATTGTCCAGAGTGATTGCTTGATCCAGCAGAACTTGATAGTTAGGAGCATATGCCACAGACAAGGGTATGTTCAGTTCTCCCCTAAGTCCATTAAGGAATTTGTCCTTCCTCTTAGCATCAGTGTCGATGTCCTCTGGTGCATACCTTGATAGAATACAGAAGTCATCCATATACTCCTTCAGACTTCTACCTCCCTGCCTCAAGCTACGAAATTCCTCTTTCTTCAGGTTCATTATGCCAGAGGAAATGTGAGCATTGCGGAATCCTTCCTTGAACGCATCCCAAGTCATGCCATCCAAGGGATGGGTCACTTGATAGGTCTCCCACCACATGGCTGCAGGTCCTTCCAATAGGTGTGCAGTGAACCTCACCTTTTCTGCCTCAGAACACTCACAAGTTACTAAGTCCTTGTTGACTGAACGGAGCGAGTCATCCGCCACTATTGGTTCAGTAGTAGAGGAAAACTTATTAGGCCTAAGCCTTAGGAATCTTGTAGGTCTGTCTACTTGAGGTGGTGGTGGTGGTGGCGGGTTGTAGTTATTGTTGTTGTTGTTGTTGGTTGCTGCAATGAACTGAGTCATCATAGTCATCAGTTGGGCTTGAGCTGCCATCAGCTGTTGCATAGCCTCGTTGTTCTCGGAATCATGACGTGGAGGCATCTGTGGGGTTTAGCATGGATGAGTAAAAGATAGATAAAACTATAAGGAAGAATCCTACCCATGAACATAACAAACAAGTCTAGCACTCCATCAACAACAAACATCTCATAAAAACAAACAACACGCAAATCAATTCTTTTAAGGAAAACGATATAAAAGTTAAAAAAAATAAACTCGCGAGGTTCCAAGGATACAAGGAAAAATACTGCCTTATCACAAGTTGGTAGGTCAATATATTACCAAGA
The DNA here is from genome assembly GCA_026929855.1 of Poa annua. NCBI lineage: Eukaryota > Viridiplantae > Streptophyta > Magnoliopsida > Poales > Poaceae > Poa > Poa annua. The sequence continues at coordinate 103,139,265 of CM049427.1, forward strand.
TAATGATGAGGCGTAAGATAAATGGTAGTCTCACTACTAACTACTCGACCATGTCATCTTCTTCCTCTTCAATTTCCTGAATCTCGATTCCTTCATTGGCGAGTACATCCTTGAGCTCCTTTACTTCTTTCTCTAGGGCAGAGTTCTTTTCTTGCAGCTCCCTCTTCTCAGTACGAAGTCGTTTGATCAAGTCACTATCGGCCTCGAACTCGACTCCATTGCTCTCGAGTTCTGCCTTCTGTTCTCTGATAGTCTTGTTTTTCTCTTAAACTCTTTTCTCCTGTCTCCTGTACTTCTCCTCTTGTGCAACGAACTTCTCTTCTTGTGCTTTGGTTACTTCCTCCTGAGCCTTCATCTTCTCCTCGTTTTCCTTGAGTAAGGCACACAGCTCATCGTTCTTCAGGAGCTCGGTACGCCTATCCTCATAAAGTTCTGTGACAAGGATTTCCAACTCCTGGAAATAAAGACTAAGGGGTTTTGCGTTGCCTCTTTCTCCGACATCATAAAGGTAAGGTTCTCCATCCTTGTTTCTCCTTCCAAAGAAAATGGAGTAGTGGCCCCTCAACCCTGTGCTGTAGCGTCCGCAGAGGCGCCCAATCAGATCTTGCATGACTAGATTGAGTCCTTTATCTTTGGAGTCGCTAACCATTTTGATCTCCAGTGGGGGCTCTTCTCCACGTCCTGCCTGAGTTGCTTTTATTCCCCAAGAACCCTCTTTGTTAAACTTCTTCAGGATGAATCCCTTGACTTGGGGTAGTGGTAACCCTATCTTCTCCCCGATGTCGAGAAGGTAGCAGCCAAAACGGGTGTTCTCGAAGTCCTCCGCGATGGTGAAGTGGAAGCTCGTCATCCTTTAGGTAGAAAGAGAGGAATTAGAACAAGAAATGCATAAGGTGAGGAAGTACTAGTCATGATGTGTATTATTAATTATTTTTGAAAATACTAAGTCAAAAACTTAAGGTGATCAACAAATATTAACAACTCTTTGTAAATTGGATTTTTCACTATAGTGAGAGAGACAGACACCCGGCTAGCCACTTATGTTGTGGAACATGTCTCATGTACGCGGACATGTAAAGTTCGTCCCGGGCCGCTTCATCCCAATATGTCGTTAGGATCCAACATACTTCAAAGATGGTAACATTATGACCAAAAAGGGGCTTAACCAATCCTAAGGGCTCGAACCTACAGGCAACACTTTGCTCTGATACCATTTTTTAGCGCCCCAACTCTTATTAGAGTTGGAACACCTTTGTTATGTGCTAGTCCCTGGATCACTGCCAGCACCACAGTACAAAATATTAGGTACCATTGCATAAGTATTAAATTGCTACAACGAGATCCAACAATATTAGCGAAGTATGGCTTTATTACAAATTGCATAGCCATGAAGGCTAGCTAAAATTCAGAGTTCACAACGAAAGCGAATAACATTGAGCCTCATCTTCAAGCATGCGCCACAGGCAGACATGTTGGGTGTAGACTCGAGTCCAATCTCATTCTTCATCAGAATTTCCTGCACATTTGAATATACAGCCCCCGAAGGAGGTCAATACAATGATGTATTGGCAAGTGACTATGGGAGATATATAATGACAAGTCTAGAATCTATATGCATTTTGGCTTGGTGGGGTTGGAGGCTATTTTGCAGAAAGCAAGTTTTCTCCTATCTTTTGTAAAACATTTTTATTTCTCAAAGACTTGGCACCAAGGGATAAGGCACAAGTGCACCAACAATTCTTTTCTTAAGTCAAATTTACTTTATGAAAAACAATGTTGAGATTTTTCCGTCCATCCTTGTCCAGCTGCTCGAAGTAGTCCATTTCCGGGGACACGGCTAAGTACTCAGATTTGTCGACTCTGCAGAGGTTGTGCACTTTCACCTTTAGACTCAATTAGCCCGAAAATCCTATACACGCGGAGTGTATTAAGGAAAGGAGAGAACTGAGACAAGAACTTTCAGAAGAAGAATGCAACCATACTAGCAAGACCCGTTCCACCTACCAACTCTACATCTGCTTGTCAAGCTGACAGGTTGCACCCTCACAACATAATTATTCTAGACATAGCCCATTGTCAAAAGGCTGCACGAGAAGTTTCTAAAATCGGAGGGACTTCGTAATCTCTTTGTTCCTGGGTAGCCGTCTACAAGTGCACTTCTGGGTAACAACCACCATGCTCATGGCCCTAAGTAGAATAGACATTCATCCTAGGCGACGACAACCACAAGCATAGTCCCAAAAGCCACTCAACATAAACCATAACAACCAATTCCACCCAGATGTGTATTTTACATATTAACACTTAGAAACATTTCTATAAAATGGTAAACATTTTTATAGCATAGCTAAGAAACTAATAAAACTTTTCATGGCTGCTTAGGAAAGGGGTGGCTACACACTACTAGGATATTTGTAAAATATAAACTAACTTAGCATTATAAAATAAATCAAAAATCCCTATCATGCATGCAACTCAAAATATACTACATATGCATATAGAAAATATTGGGTATAATATGAATGTCACTTGCCTTGGTAACAGCAGGAGCAAGCACAACAAGAATAACAATCACAAGCAAGCCCTTCCTCTTCTTCACAATCTAGCACAAGCAATAAATAAAATAAATACCAACACAATATCATCACAACACAAGAAGTGAGCCTAGCTCACTTGGTTAGGGAAGTGGATGTACAACCCAGCCACCCAGGTTCAAGTCCTCATGGACGCAGATTTGGGTTCTTATTATTTAAAAATAAAAAACCTGCTGTAGGGGCTTCCCCTACCGCATTCCTTTCAAAAAAAATATCATCACAACACCAAACATAAATATGTATGCATTAATGATATGCTATGAAAATAGGACACACTTATTAATAATTTTTATCCTCTGTTATTAAATGTATGAAATATAATTTCTAGGAATTTCTTATTTTAATTATCAATTAAACAATTGAAAACAATATAGCAAAACTTGATTTCTATAATTACAGCTTTTATTGTTTTATGAAAATTTTCAATTAAGACATATATTAATATTGCTGGACAGAGGGAGTTAATACAACCCTAAAACAATTAAATTTATTTCCAAATCATTTTTATTATTCAAGTTATTATTTTAATAGCCGAAATACTCCTCTGAGAAATAAACAAATTATAATTTTCCAAAAGGAAAAACAAATGATGTAGAAATAAACTACACTAGCAGGGCTATCCGTGGATATAAAATTTATCGAATTTGGATTTACAGAACATAAGTTATTAATTTTCCAAGTTTTGCATATTTCTCTGTTTTATTTATAAAATTCCTGTGAAAAAGAAATAAAAGGGGGCTACGTGGCGCGATCCCATTGGACGGTACCGCTTCGACGCGGATCGGCTACGCGAGCCGTCCGATCTCCTTAAAAATGAGCGCTCGGGATTAAATGGATCTAGATCCAACGGTCCGGAAGCGATGACCACGCGCGGGCGGCGCGGTTCGCCGGAAAAACTCCCGACCGCCGCGGCGACACGGCCGGCGATGCATGCGCTCGCGTCCTAGGGGTCTACGGGATGGATGGATCTTACCGAGACGTAGAGGGCGTCGAGGCGGAGTCGTTGGCGAGGCGTGGGTCCTCGGGGCTTCGCCGTTCGCCGGGAAAACCTCGCCGGAGATGGGGACGGTAGCGGAAACCTTCGGTCGTGGACGGAGGCGGCGTTCGTCTGCGAAAAACGAGCAAGCTCGATGTCACGGAGGTGCGCAAGATCAAAGGCAAACGAACTAGAGGAAGAAGGGGGCTCGGGGAGAGTGGATGGCGCCGGTGACGACGAAATTTACCGACGGCGGCGGCGGAACTCGGAGTTCGAGCTGCCCGATGGCGATTTGGCTAGGGTTTTGGGTGCGGAGGGATGCGGCGGAGGTGGAGGATTAAGTAGGGGCGCTGGGGAGCAAACCTCACGCTGATTTTGCCTCAAAAATGATTTTTAAACCTATTCAAAACATTTCAGAAAAAATCATAAAAATATGTTTTGGAAAGGTTATTAAAAATGGAACTTTTTAACATTATACTTGCTCATAAATAAATTGATAAAAATAATATATTGTTTAATGGAGTTTAAATAAACACTTTCTGGAATTATGGATTATTTAATCTTATAATTTGAGGTTTTATTTAATATTTTTGTGGTGTAGTTTTATGTCTATTGATGAATGATGCATGGATGCAAAGTTATAATTTTTTGCAAATTTTTGGATGTTACAAGGTCGTTGTGGGCGAGGGCGCGCTCGTACGTCCCCTTGAAGTTGGAGACGAACTGCTTGCAGAGCTCCTCCCAAGAGTTTACGGAGTCTTCGGGGAGGTTCAAGAGGCACGACAGCGCAGAATTACGAAGCGTGTGGGAGAACCAATTGGCCATGACCTTGTCGTCTCCTCCTGCAGCTTGGATGGAGGTTGTGTAGAGCTGCAGGAACTCGATGGGGTTGCTGGAGCCGTCGTAACCCTTAGGGAGAGATGAGTGAACTTCGGGGGCCAGACTACGCGACGCAGGGAGCGGGTGAACGCCATGCAGCCTGTGGCGTACGTGGCGACCTCGTGCTGCAACGCGCTGCGGTTCTGCTGGCCTGCCTGGCCGATCTCCTCCACGAGCCTGTTCTGGCGGTTGCGCTGGAGCTCCATCCCCACACGAGCGTCGGGCGCGGTGCGCTGCACGATCAAGCAATCGTGCGGCGAGGACGCGTGCGAGGCAGCCCTCTGCATAGCATCCGGTGCAGGCCCTGGCGGGGGCGGGGGCGCGTTTGTTGCGACCGTGCCCGCGAGAGAGGGGTGCACGTTGGACTGCGACGGAGCGGGGCGCGTCATGGCGATACCGACGAGGTGGTTAAGGCGCTGGAGCCACTTTTCGTGGGCCTCAGCAGTGGGCTGGTAGCGGAGAAGCTCCTGCGCCATGAGCAGCGCGTTGTGGGGCACAGGGTCTGTCCTGCCAGGGCCGGAGCCACTCGGGCGCTGCGTCGGGTGCGACGACTATGCGTCCTCCTGGTGCTCAGAGTTGCGTTCTGGCTCCTCTACACGAGGGCCCGGGGGGGGGGGGGGGCGCTCTTCATGGTGGGGTCGGCCCCGTCGTGCGCGGGTTGTCGCGGTACCTGGCGGGGCACGCGCTCCTTCGGGCGCGCGTCGGTTGACGCGGGCGGCCCGGGTAGCGCGGGTGTTCGCCATGGCGCGGAGGTGGCTCGAAGGTCGTTGACGCGCCTCAATCCCCTACCTGGCGCGCCAAATGTCGGGTTATGACTCCCTAGAATCGGGGGTAGTCACTTCCTGAAGTGTAGTTCGTGAATCGGATTGAATGCGGAGGTCAAAGAACCTCGAGGGACCCGGCGACGATGCTCGCCGGACCTGAAGACGAAGCACCCACGGCAGAGATAGACACCGGCCCGTACCAGGTTCACGGCCCTCGTGAGGAGGTAAGACCGCTACTCCTGCTTGTCTGTATTAGTTCTTGCCTGGGGAGGGAAGCGATGGACTTCTTCCTCCTCCAGCCAGAGGCTATCCTACTTGGTCTTGCTAGGGTTTACAAGCGTGGTTACAAGCAATTGGCCGACCTCCTCTACGATGGAGGTCTTGGTGATTTTATAGGTGCCTGTGGCGCTCTCCTTCTGCTTGGTCTTCAAGGTGGTTCCCACACGGCAGTGGCGTGGAGGTGCAGGAGTCCACGGCGGCCCGTTCGTCCATGGACGCGGTCCATCACTGATAAAGGTGGGCGCGGTGGCCGACAGGTGGCCGACCGCGTTGTTCTGTCCGCAGGGAGGGCAGCCTCTGAGGTGGAGCCCTTGTTGACGTACTCTTTGGAGGGTTGCGCCGTCCACCTGCTTTATCACCAGAGTGGAAGGTCTTGGCAGTCCTGCCGCAGGCGGCGCAACTTTATTGACTCCTTTATCACCAAAACGGCAACGGGGGTGCTTGCGTCACCACATGGGCGTGGCAGAGGCCATGTGTGTCTCGCTCTGCTTCCTTGGCTGCGACGTTTCCCCTCAGGCCCGGGGAGACCTGAGGGGGGATTCCCGCTGACTTCCCTCCAGGCGCGCTGGCGTCTCGGGAGGGTCTCTTGAAGTGAGGGACCCCCTAAGGTCCTCGTTTCCTCTTCAGGTCCTCGTTTCCTCTTCAGGTCCTCGTTTCCTCTTCAGGCCCTCGAGGGGAGTTGCCTCTCGAGGGTCCCGCCAGGCGGCGAGGCCTGGTCCTTAGTCGTTTCGTCTGTCAGCACGCGTGCGAGGCCTGGGGGGAGTGGGCTCTCCATACCCCACTTCCAACTGGGCCGACACCGACTGATGCCTACATGGCCGTTCGTCGGAGTGACTGAGGGCACTACGATCCCGATCGGGCAGGTGCGCCTTCCAGTCACCTTTGGCACAAGGGGGAATTACCGCACGAAGTACGTCAACTTTGATGTGGATCACATCGGGCTGCCATATCACGCCATCCTCGGCTGTCCGGCCCTCGCCAAGTTCATGGCAGCCACGCATCACGCCTACGACCTCGTCAAAATCCCCGGCAAAATGGCCACGATCACCATATGCTGCGATGAGAAGGTCACCATGCGCTCGAGCTGCCTACAGCTCGGGGGCTACTGCTCGCCCTGCCGATGTGGACGACATGCCAGAGAGCTGCGAGACGAGAAACAAGACGCTCTTCACCCAAGAGAAGGCCTCAATCAAGAAGCTGCCATTGGGACCTGATGGCACGGGGGCTACCACCACAATAGGCGGAGGTCTCGCTCCCAAATAGGAAAGGGCGCTCGTCGCCTTCCTCCAGGGAAACGCCAACATGTTCGCTACAAGCATGTCGTATATGCACGGTGTCCTGAGCGAGGTGATCGAGCACCATCTAGCCACGTGCCCCTGCGCACGCCTCGTGAAGAAAAAGTCAAGACGACAAGCACCAGAGAAGCAAGAGTTTATAGTACGAGAGGTCAAGAAGCTCGAGAAGGGAAACATAGTCCAAGAAGTCATACACGCTGAGTGGATGGACAACCCCGTGGTCGTTGATACGTCTCCAACATATGTATAATTTCTTATGTTCAATGCTTATATTATACCCATTGCTACATGTTCTATATACATTTTATATAGTTTTTATGCATTTTCTAGGACTAACCTATTAACAAGATGCCACAGTACCAGTTCCCTGTTTTTGGTTTCAGAAAAGTTGTTAAGAAAATATTATTGGAATTGGATGAATAAAATACCAAATTAACAATTTTTCTCGGGAGCTTCCAGAACACCGAAGACAAGACGGAGAGGGGCCATGAGGCACCCTCATGGTGTGATGGCACGGGGCCCCCTCCTGCCGCGCCACCACATGAGGAGGTGGCCTCGGCCCTCCACCGCCTTCGCCCTTTCGCCCATATAATGCCCCTGACGTAAAAACCCTAACATAATAAGGCTTTTCCTGAGAAGAGTTCCGCTACGCAGCCGTCATCGAAGACAAGATTCAGGGGACAGAAGTCTCTCTTCCGGGACCCTACCGCGACATGGAATTGCTCCCGGAGCCATCTCCATCGACTCCACCGCCACTCCATCGCCGTTGCTAACTCCTATGATGAGGAGTGAGTAGTTCTCCACCGGGGCTACGGGCTCTACCGGTAGCTATGTGGTTTATCTCTCCCTCCCAAGGTGTGATCGTTATGTGATCATGAGCTTTGTAATCTAGTTGAATATGTGATGTTACTCTTTATCTATTATGCACTCTAGAGTTTACTTTAATATGAACTCCAGGGTTATTCCCGATTGTAAAGGTGACAGTATGTGCACCGTGTGTGATTCGTTTATGGCATTGCTGGTGTTAGTTTAATCTGACTTTCAGGGTGCTGTTATAGCCCTAAGCAATAAATGGTGTTTGTTATCCAACAAGAGAGTGTTTGAGAGTAGTATTTGTTATTCAGCTTTGATGTCATTGTTGTGTAACATCCCAATATTTTGGAATGTTTAAAAATCACTAAAATTTAAAACTTTTTTTTGATTAAAATAAAATATTAAAATGCATAAGAAAACCAACTATAAAAGACTTCAAGCATATTGAAAAAGTTTAATATTTAACATATCTCAATTTATCATTATTTTCAAAAGTTGTTTCAAGTTAAACATTATATTATCCCTTATATTTCTTAAACCTCAATATGTAATTTGACAAATGATTTACAAACTTTCAAACCCTTTTCATGTAATAAAAAGTTCCTTTCTAAGTATTTGTTTTCAACCACTTAGCCATAGCTATTCATAAATTAAATAATATTTACAAGTGTTCTTTTAAACTATTTAAAAATGGCATATTTGCAAAATGGTTTCATTCCTTTACCTGAGTTCAAAACAGAGTTTTCGGAAATTTCAAGTCTATAGTTTATAAATGTAAAACATTAGATATTTTATAATTAATGGATTATCCAAATGGGCATTTCATTAACTTAAATTATTTTCATTAATTTTCAAAACATAAAATGATTTTCATGAATATATATTCAATATAAGAAATGAAATAATCTAGAATATTTTCCAAAGATATTTTATGAAGTTTTCAAATGATTTATCATAATATAAAACTTAATAGTGCACAAAATATTTTGTTCAAAATGAATACATCATATTTCCCTTTCATATAGTTGTAATATGTTATTTAATATTCTACTAAAGCTAAAGATAATTTACTATTGGAATATGAGTTTAAATAACTTAAATTCAAAACTTATATAGTATTATAATTTTATAAATTTATTTAGCCAAAAATAGAATTATCTAAACCATATTTTCAAATTTAACATAAAGTGTCAAATTTGTATTTAACCAATATTTCAAACTTATTAATGTTAAAAAGTTTTCAAAACATGCCCAATAATGTTTTAAAGCAGAGATATGAGTTTTACAAATTTATATAAATTTGTTTCACTTCATTTGGAGTCTTAAATCAAAAATTATAAAGGAAAGGGAAAAACAGAAAAGAAAAAGAAAAATACCTGACACGCGGGCCCCACCTGTCAGGAGATCCTTCTTCAACCTCCAGCAAAAATCTCGGCTGAAACTCCACTGCCGATCCCGGATCAAAACGAGGGCGTTTGTTATCCAACAAGAGAGTGTTTGAGAGTAGTATTTGTTATTCAGCTTTGATGTCATTGTTGTGTAACATCCCAATATTTTGGAATGTTTAAAAATCACTAAAATTTAAAACTTTTTTTTGATTAAAATAAAATATTAAAATGCATAAGAAAACCAACTATAAAAGACTTCAAGCATATTGAAAAAGTTTAATATTTAACATATCTCAATTTATCATTATTTTCAAAAGTTGTTTCAAGTTAAACATTATATTATCCCTTATATTTCTTAAACCTCAATATGTAATTTGACAAATGATTTACAAACTTTCAAACCCTTTTCATGTAATAAAAAGTTCCTTTCTAAGTATTTGTTTTCAACCACTTAGCCATAGCTATTCATAAATTAAATAATATTTACAAGTGTTCTTTTAAACTATTTAAAAATGGCATATTTGCAAAATGGTTTCATTCCTTTACCTGAGTTCAAAACAGAGTTTTCGGAAATTTCAAGTCTATAGTTTATAAATGTAAAACATTAGATATTTTATAATTAATGGATTATCCAAATGGGCATTTCATTAACTTAAATTATTTTCATTAATTTTCAAAACATAAAATGATTTTCATGAATATATATTCAATATAAGAAATGAAATAATCTAGAATATTTTCCAAAGATATTTTATGAAGTTTTCAAATGATTTATCATAATATAAAACTTAATAGTGCACAAAATATTTTGTTCAAAATGAATACATCATATTTCCCTTTCATATAGTTGTAATATGTTATTTAATATTCTACTAAAGCTAAAAATAATTTAATATTGGAATATGAGTTTAAATAACTTAAATTCAAAACTTATATAGTATTATAATTTTATAAATTTATTTAGCCAAAAATAGAATTATCTAAACCATATTTTCAAATTTAACATAAAGTGTCAAATTTGTATTTAACCAATATTTCAAACTTATTAATGTTAAAAAGTTTTCAAAACATGCCCAATAATGTTTTAAAGCAGAGATATGAGTTTTACAAATTTATATAAATTTGTTTGACTTCATTTGGAGTCTTAAATCAAAAATTATAAAGGAAAGGGAAAAACAGAAAAGAAAAAGAAAAATACCTGACACGCGGGCCCCACCTGTCAGGAGATCCTTCTTCAACCTCCAGCAAAAATCTCGGCTGAAACTCCACTGCCGATCCCGGATCAAAACGAGGGCGAAATCAGCGTGATTTGTTTCCTTCGAGCGTTCCTATAAAACCCCCTGCCCCTCCTCTCTCATTCCCCTCTTTCGCCCTCCGATTTCGTTCCCCCAGGCCGCCTTTATTGCTCGCCGGAGCACCCGAAGTCGCCGCCACCGTTTTCTTGTGAGCAAAGAAGAGTTCTTGCACACCCGAAGGTGGCCGTAGTCGCCGTGGCTTCGACTGAGCAGCCGTCCCTCTCCAAGACGAACGCGACGACGCCACCGCCTCCATCGAGTTCTCCACCTCGCCCCGCGCGTCGCCCTCGCCTTCTCGAGCAGGGGAGACCGCTGGAGTGACGAATCGGTCCCCGCCCGAGCCGCACCGTCACCGTCATCGACATCGCCGGCGACCTCGCTCTGCCCCTCTCGGTGAGCCCTCCGATCTGAAATCAACGGCTGAGATTAGATCGTTAAATCGAATAGGTACAGTTAGATCTGGACCATCAGATCCAGATCCAACGATCCAGATCTGATGACTTAACCACGTCAGCGCCTACGTGGCACGCACAGTCAGCACCCGGGCAGCAGCCACGTCAGAAATATGTTTTCCTATTTAATTTAAATCGGCAGTTTTATAGATTAGTACCTGTAAATTCAAACCTTCATAATTTTTTAACCACATATCCAAATTTGACAAATTTTATATATTTGGAAAGCCCTTGACATGTAGAATATTTTTGTACTGTTAGAATTCAAATTTGACTTAGTTTAAATTATTCAAATTTCAAATGGATGATTTTAGTATATTTCTCATAACTTTAAATCTATAAATCCAAAGATTGCAAATAAAATTATTTTGGAATCCTTAAAATATGTGTTGTATTATGATTCTGTTATAAAATAATTTTTTAGAATAGTTTTGACGATTTAATAATCGTACCCTTAATTTGAGTAGTTTGACTATTTTTGACATAACTTTTGATAGAAAGATTATTTGTGAGTAAATCCAATGGCTATAAATTTATTTAAATCCCCTCTGTTTATTAAAGCTATTTATAAAATTTTGTTATAAAAATTTAATCACAGAAAACTTTCATCTTATATTTATTCCTTTATTTATATTTTGCAAAAATATAAATTAATTAAATTGTATTTATAGCCTCATGCATACTTTACAAATATCACAAAAAATAGTATGATGTTTCTTATGATTAAAATGTGCATTGCATGCAGAACATATTTCTCATATTGATATACTTCTCATAGGAAAACCTCTTCATTAATTTCTCTAAGTTAGGATTATTTTCAACTTAGTATTTTGGTAAAGTGCTATGCACTTAGACACTTAGGATTTTCAACATGGAGCTAGAAGGCCAATGAAGGACTAAGAAGAAAACAGACTCTTGAAGCATCTCCAAGAAGTAGAAGCACTTAGAAGAAAAATCAAGAGGAAGTTCAAGAAGACCAACCCCCTTTATTCTCTAAGTCTTCCTTTCTTTCTTTCTTCTCTCTGAGACCTCATGATGACTAAGTTAAATCCAAGACCAGCCTCGGTGATACAAGAATCATCAAGTCTGAAGAATTATCAAGTCTACCAAAAACTCAATCAAGACATCACCAAGGAGAAAGTTACAAGTCTGGAGATGAAACCTGGAAGACCAACTACATCTTTCTTTCTATCTTTTCCCTCTTTCATAATCTTGTCTTTCACTTTAGACATAAACAATTTTTGATCATGTTATTACCATCCTCGAAGTTGTTGGATCCTAGCGGCATAGTGAGATGAAGTGGCATGGAGACTAACTGTACATGTCCACGTACATGAGACCTGTCCCACAACTTAAGTGGCTGTCTGAGTGTCTGTCTCTCTCACTATAGTGAATATCCAATTTACAAAGAGTTGTTAATAATTGTTGATCACCTTGAAGAATAGACTTAGTATTTTCTCTAAGTATTTATGCACATCATGACTAAGCCATTAGAGTGCTTATTCAAGATGATTTATAACAAAGTATTTTTTTCCAACATATGACCTTAGTCCTTATTCATTTTTACCAACATATTTGCCTTGCATTAACTTAGAAGATTTTCATAACATGCCATGCATCTCTAGTCCTTAGATATATTTTGCACGTCATGCATAAATATATTTTCCTTAGAAGTTTATGAAACATGTTTGTTCATTCTGTATGTGTTTGTATGCGTTGTGATGTTGTGTTTTGTGTTGATTGTTGTATTGTTGTTTGTCTATATTGTTAGATTGAACGGAGAGCCCCGAGTTATGTTGAAAAGAGTTTGTGAGCAGAGACATCATTCAAAGGCAAGTGGCACATTCATAAACCTCCTACTATTTTCTATATGCATTACTTAGTGTTTTTTATATAAGCATGCGTAGGATAGTATTGCTATGCTAGACCTTTGTAGAAATTCCTTACTCCTGTGTCTAGTTTCCTATTCAATACTTAGTAGAATTATTTGATGCTATGCAAATGTTGTTTTGTGAAAATCTAAATTCTACTAAGTTAATAAAGAACCTCCTGGGTGGATTGGTTGTATATGGTGGCGAAGTTGAGTGGCTACTCAGTCCCATGTCTATGGTTCCTGGAGTACGTGCACTTGTGGTTGGCCACCCAGGGAACAAAGGGATCTGAAGAACTCCGAGTAAAGATTGCTTCCAGTGCAGCCATTGCCATATGGGCTCTGGCTTGATCAATTAAGTTGCATGGACTCGCCCCGGCTTGACAAGCAGATGTAGAGGGTGTTAGGTGGAACTGGTCAAGCCAGAGTGGGAGGGAAAATGTTTCTGAAAGATCTCGTCTCATTCTTCTCCTTTTCCTTATCACTACAAGAGTGTAAAGGATAGTTTGGGTTGAATGGGTACAATGGTGAACGTGCACAACCTCTGCAGAGTGTAAAACTAAGTACTTAGCCATGTCCCCGGTACGGACAAATTGAGCAGCTGATCATGGACGTCAACGGAGGATTCCACCATTCCAACTTCAAAATTAAAACTTGATGGGTGAACAAGGGTAGAATAAGACAGTGGATTTCATGCCACGGATGTCTCGAATAGAAGAAAAGTGTTTTAAGTGTCCACCATAGTGTCTCTTGGCAGACTTCATTTTTTATGGAATCTGACCCACGTTGTTGCAATATTTTTCTTATTGCAGATTGTTCAGGTGACGAGTGAGTTTTCGTTTAAAGGTTTCGAGTCTGCAACCAACATGTTTTCAGTTGTGGCAACATGAAGATGATGAAGACTCACGGCTATTGTTTTTCTACTGTTTACTCTTTCTTTGCTAGCTTTATGCTATGCAAGTTGTAAAAGAATATTTTCCAAGTCTGGATCATCGATGTAATAAAATTGATACTTTGTTGTGATATTACATCGTAAACTGTGTGTGCAAACGAATCGATTTAGTGATTTGCACTATACACAGGTACCTTGCCATATTTAGGTGCAGGTACGCTACATGTTGAGGATGTCCAGTCGTGAAAGTATGATCCCTAGGCCTTGTTCCTAAGCATTGAAACATCGTTTACAACCTGTTCTGCTACATGTTTGGTTGCTTCCATTTTTATTTCAGATTGCAATTACTACTTATAATCATCCATATTACTTGTATTTCACTATCTCTTTGCCGAACTAGTGCACGTATACATCTGACAACTGTATTACGTGTGTTGGGGACACAAGAGACTTCTTGTATTTTAATTGCAGGGTTGGTTGAGAGAGATGTCTTTGACCTCTACCTTCGTGAGTTCAATAAAACTTGGGTGATTCACTTAAGGGAAACTTGCTGCTGTTCTACAAACCTCTGCTCTTGGAGGCCCAACACTGTCTATGAGAATAGAAGCGTGCGTAGACATCAAGCTATTTTCTGGCGCCGTTTCGGGGAGGTAAGCGTTGGAAGGTATCTCCTTTAGATACTGTTATTATTACTTTTTGTTTCTTGTTTTTGCAATGCCTCTTTCACTTGTTGGAAGGTATCTCCTTTACACTAGTTAGGCTAAATGGAAAACAACAACAAAAAATAGGGATCTTGATAAAATTAATATTAAATTAGGACATGATGCTTTTGAAGAGAAAATTAAAAAACCTATGGAAGTTTGTTTGCAATATGGCGCTAGTAATGTTTTTAGTATAAATTCTTTGGACACTATTATTGCTAAGGCAGTGGAAAGCCTAAGGTTGGGGGAGCTAGTTTGCAAAAAATAATCATTTTTGCTCCTCAGCTTTGGAGGAATTATTTTGGCTTGATAATGTTTGCTTCCAATATCTTATAAATCTGATGATGTGTGTGATATTATGGAACCACCTCTTGAAAGTACTGTTTTTGAAAAACCTATGGAAATTGTTGAAATGGTTATAGATGAACCTTATGTAGGAGATGGAACAATCTATCCAAGTGACCACTTGTTGAAACTATAAAATTTTGTGAGTTGTTTAAAGTTGCAGGTTTATCAAGAGAAAATGCCATGAAGAATTTTTTTCATTGTCGGTTAAGGACAAAGCAAGGAAGTGGTATGAGATATTGGATGATCCTCCTCATTTGGAATGGAAGTAGCTTGAATGTCTCTTTTAGTCTAAATTTTATCCTCCTTATGAACTATATTTAGACAGGAATTACATTTTTTATTTTTGGCCTCGTGATGGATAAAGCATTGCCCAAGCGTGGGAAAGGCTGAAAACATTAATACTCAAATGTCCTAAGCATGAGCTTGCTGAGAATATAATTGTTAATAATTTTTATTCAAGGCTTTCAGGGCATTGCAAGGATTATCTAGATGCTTGTTCAGAGGGATCTTTCACAAGTAAGAATCTTGAAGCTAGATGGGATCTTCTTGAAACAATTCAAAACAATGTTGAAGATTAGGAGAATGACAAAGGTAAAGAATCAGCTATAAACTATGAATATGATTGCATTAAGTCTTTCGCTGAAACTGCTGGTTTTCAAGAGCTTAGTGTTAAATATGGACTTGATTCTCATATTATTGTTGATTTTTCTAGAACCTTAGATTCTCATATTAATGTACCTACAGAAAACTGGGACGTGTATCATGAACCTTTCAAAGACACTTGCATGCAAAATGAAATTATTGTTAATGATTGCAATAAACATGCTCAAACTTGTGGAAATACTATTTCTTATAAGCATGTTAACTTTTGTGGAATGCATAGACCTTGTGGAATTAATCAAATCGAAGATGAATATTGTATCCACCTTAGGAATGAAAAAACTAGAGCTTGGTACAAGTGTCTAAGAGATCTTGGTAAAACAATTTGTGTCACCTATCCTTTTATTCGTGAACTTTGCTATGAAGAAATTCATTTCGAATGTCAATGCTCAGGTTCTAATAAGGATATTGCAGGAGACATTTGTGATAAAATGATCACTCCTAATCAACACGATGAACTTATATTATTTTTGGGGTTTGAAGAGATATAAAAAAAAAACTTCTTTGTTAAATACGAATGATATTGATATGAATGATTTGTTGCATGAATGTTATATCTATTGTGTTAATAATTGCCATGCTAACACCTACATTCAAAATATTATAAAGGATCAGACTTTACCAAAGTATGACATGAATAATGTGTGCTAGGAGCTTATTAATGAAAAAGAGGAATTGCCCCAAGTTTCTTTCATTGTCTCTAATACTAAACCAGGTTATGTGGAGAAGCTTCCTTTCAAGCCTCTCCCTCCCGTGGACGAAAAGAAGAAGAAAAAGGGAAAGATGAAGAAGAAGAAGAGGAGTAAGAGGAGAGAGGAAACGATATCTCCCAAACTGGTTGCTAGTGTTACAATTAATTCTTATAATTCTGAATTCGATGATTCTGAACATGATGATGAACTTATGCATGTTATTTATATTAGTTATCATGATTGGGAAAATCACACCTCTTTTGATATTGAAGATCTCTGGGACACTAATTCTGAAAATTATGATGTTAATAATTGGTACACTATTAGTACTATCCATGTTCCTTCCCATGAGGATATAGAAAGCTCCGAGCCAGGGGATGAGGTGTTTGAAAATCATTTTGCAACTAATGATTATATATTTGATACATCTCCTTCTAGTAAAAATGATGACATGTTTGGAAATGAACACACTTTAGAGGATAACTATTCCATTGCATATGATGATACTATCCCCTCCGGTCTTTGATAATTATAAAGAATACTATGACATGGGTTATAATTACAATTATTATTTTGAAACTTGTCATAATTATAGAGGAATAACTCAGACCAATTATTTTAATATACAACTTGTCTATCATGTTCAAGTTCTTTATGATCATCCTACTCCCCTTGTTATTAATGAGAAGACCTTTTCTTATGAGGGAGATAATGATACTTTTTTGCATATGGAGCATGATAAGAATGTTTCATGTGATGGTTAAATTGAAGATTTTATCAATGATGCTAGTGAAAGTTATTATGAGAGAGGAAAACACGGTTGTAAAAGTTTTCAAGTTACTAAAACACCTCTGTTTATGTTGGAAGTTTTGAAGTTTCATGTGTTTCATGTTTCTGTGATAGTTGCTTCATGCTTCAAACAATTTATCCTATTACAAGATTCCTTTGCATAGGAAGTGGGTTAGACTTAAATGTGTTTGATGTTTACCTCTTGATGCTCTCCTATGTTTTTCAACTCTAATTTTTTATCAGAGAATCATACGAATCTCCTTGCCTAGCTAAAAGGCTTTAAAGAAAAACGTGCTTATGGAAGACAAGCCACTATTTTATTTTCTGTTATCTGAGTCAAGGAACCTGCCAACCTCTGTAGAATTTATTTGTATCTTTACTTTATTGTATTGTTGTGTCAACTTAAGCCTCTAGTAGCAAGTTGATTCTAGATTTGTATTCATGCGCAAGAACAATTTTCTGCTATCCACCGTTTAATCCGTAAGAACTCACAGAAAAATAGACCTAGGTTTTTTTTTCCGTAATCCTCCGATATATATGCAACTTTCATTAGTTTTGAGTTTTGATCTAAGCAAGTTAAGTGCCTCAAGAAAATTCTACTTTACGGACTGTTATGTTTTTGACAGATTCTACCATTGATTTTGCAATGCCTCTTTTGAAGGAGATATGCCCTAGAGGCAATTAATAAAGTGTATTTCTTTATCATATCTCGTTTGTTCATAATGTGTTTTTGTGTCATGCTATAACCGTATTAAGAGGAAACATTAATACGCGTGTGATGCGTAAATAACAAGGTCCCTAGTAGCCTCTACTAAGACTAGTTTCGTTGTACGATCGATGATCGAGGTTCCCCAATCATAGGGCATGGCGCCAGTCGGCAATGGAAGTCATATCGTTGGAGAACGATGTGATGGACATACCTATATTTGTAGGACGTAGTCATTACGCCTTTGACTATGAGACCAACTCTTATTGTTATTCCTGGAAGAGACTTTGATTGCACCAAACGTCATATCTTAATTAGTATGACAATAACGGTGATACTTTTGGGTATCAGAAAGGAGTAGTTGAGACGAGGGGTCAAGAGCGGGATTTGCCATTCCGCATAGCAGGATAGATACTCTAGGGCCCACTCGGTGAGATTATGTCTAATGAGCTTGCAAGCATGTGACTAGGTCACGGAGACATGAAATCATAGACGAGTAGAAGATAGCGTTGTCGGTAACGAGGTCAAACTAGATATGGAGATATCTATGAACGACGCTCGGACACGCTAAGTATCGCCATGGAAGAAGTTTTAATACTTTACATTCAGGTTTGATTGATGAAAGTCATTCGTTATATCACAGGGATTAATTCATGGGGTCCAGGCCTACGAGTTAATCATTGATCGGAGAGGAGTCTCGGTCATGTCTGTTATTATATCGAACCGCTAGGGTATCACACTTAACGGGTTTCAACAAGACTACCAGAAAGGAAAGAGATCACCGGGAACGTCCTGGGAGAGGTCTGGTTGAGACCGGGCAGCGACGGAATAGTTTTTGGAGCTAGAATGTAGGGACCCCTCGGACAAGTCCGAGATGCCCACGTTATGTAAGAGATCACGATCCGAATGATCAGTGCATCGCAATCACATAACCAACATAGGTATCAAAGAGTTACATCATTCAAGTCGTACGAATAAAAGTCTTACAACACATAGACGGTCATACGACCAAAGTCAACAAACCTCGTCACACAGGACGGAATTAACTAAGATAGCGGAAGCTCGTGGCTAGCGACGGCTCTTCACATCTCCGAGCGCAGATTCCCACAAGTGCAGTTGACCGGTGACAGCTAAGTGGCGAAGTCGTCGTCGTACACCTCCTCCTCGATGTAGGCCTCCTCATTGCAATCTGGACATTTGAATATCCAGGGACAGAGCCACATGAGTACAATTACGTACTCGCAAGACCACCTTTAGTTTTAAATCCTCATGATAGTGCAAGAAAAACACTTTTGGAAAACTGGGATGGCTGCTATATATACGACTATAGGGCTCAGTTTTCAAATACCATGATTTTAGACATAGAGAATACGACATCTCTATATCTTTGTTGAAGAAACATTTAGAGATAGAACTCTCTTCTCTTAGATATAGCAAGGACATATCCAAGTTCAAAACTTTCGTTTATAAAAGTCTTTTAAAACACTAGGATAGGGGTAACCCTTTTTCCTTCCTTGAGATCGGACTGATTGTCTCCCCGAGATCAATCATCTTCACCCAAATTCCGTACCTCCCAGGTACCTCTTTCATGTCTCTTTGTTTTCTCCGGAAACATTTCTCTTTTTAAACCAAATTGCCCATACGCCTAGATCAGTGGCCTCCCAGGTACCTCGTACTGCTCTTCCTCGGGTTGCGATTCTACCGTAACATGAAAAACAGACGAGACTACCGTAAGTCCTAAAATGCGAGTTGATAACAATCTAAAATATAACAACAAACATCAAGCATCACAAGCAGAAAACACAACTAATGCATCCAATATTTATTAGGGGCTGTTTACATGTTTTAAGCATAATTCTTAAGGTACTTCTCCTAAAATTAAACCCTTCTATCACATTACTCCTAACAATCATGGGGAACTCTGAAAATTAGCTGTGCATGAAAACTCTTCACCAAACAATAATTAAAAATCAGATAAGGGCTGCTGATGTCAAACTCAAACAGAGGATAGGTTCAGTTTTATAAATCTCCTGAATGCATAATTAACCTTTCTGGTGAGATATGAGTTTTCTCTTTAAGTGAAGATTTTATTCATCAAATTTGGATATTCCTAGCTCAAGTTATCCCAGTTTTAAAATAAAACATACTTCTGACCATTATTTATGTGCAGAAAATAATAAGAATTATTTTGGTGTCAAACCAGTGGGGTGAGTTAGATAAAACCTGTGGCTATCCCACAAAATTATCCTTAACATATTTTTATGGACATAGGTGGCTCCACCAATTAAAACTAGACATGTCATAATCTCTGAAATTTCAGAAATGCAATTAAAGAGATTATTTCACTGTTGTTCAGGGATTTATTCACTAAGAATTATCAAGTAACTGGAAAAATCCACATTTGTAGTATGTGATACCTCCAACACATATCTAGCACTTCCAATTGGATTTACCTCAAAAAGTGTTTTTATTGAAGAGTTAAATATCAACAAACACCTACTGATGTGATTCTTAGAATAAATATAACTTTTGCTAAAATAATGTCCTGCATGCAAGATTTACCAATCTAGGTAGACATTCTTACAAGCTTTTCAACAGATCCAAGATTGCATGATTTGGATTTACAGAACCCAAATTATTAAACAAATGGTGTAATAGATACTTTTTACTAGATCTATTTTAAGACTCAACAGGAAACACATTTTGGACCAAATCCAATGCCACATGGTTAAGAAAACGTGCATGCAGGTTACAAAATTTATCCCATCATTTTAGCCACTCCAGATTTACCACAAATGATTTAAAGCTAAACTCTAGATTTACTGGAAAATTAACAGGAAAAAGAATAAAAGGGGAACAGGCCGAACGGGCCAGATCCAGGCCGAACGGGCCAGATCGGCCCAGAGGCCACGCAGAACGGCGCGAAATCGCGCGGGGACGGAGCTGGGCCGGCCCAAACGCACGCGGCTGCGCGCGCACGGGGAGGTTCAAACCTGGCCGTAGATCTCGTGATCTACGGTCCACGGTCGTCGTCCTCCTCGCGACGCAGCGCGGACGAACCAGACGAGGGGGAGGGAGAGGGTGGCGCTGGCGCTCACCAGAGACCACGCTGGGCCAGGGGAAGGGTGGAGATCGACGGAGGGGACGATGTCGAGCTCGACGGTGCCCTCAACGCTTGCATGCAACGTCGAAAACCATGGCGACGGCGGCGGCGAGCTTCTCGGGTCGAGGACGAGCGCGACGGCTACGGACACCTAGAAGAGAAAAGGAGGGCAGGGGGGGTTAGATCTCGACGAGGCGCGCTCGGGGGGCCAAGAATGGCAGAGAAAGGTGAAGAGGATCGACGATGAATGCCGTGGGAAGAGCTCGGTCTCCGACGGCGATTTCCTCTTCCAGAGCTCAAGAGAGAGCGTGGCTTTGGGTGAGGGTGGTATGGGTGAGCAGAGGAGGAGTGGGGGAACCTCGGGTAGGGTTTTAAGAGGAGAGGGCGAGCTGGGGGCAGCTCCAAAACCAGGGGCGGGTTTCTCGGGTTCCCTCGGGCAGGGGCGGTTTGGGGAAGGGGAGGGGAGTTCTGGTTGGTCCTCTGGGGCGGTGGAGCGGGGCAGAGAGGATGTTGGTCGGGAGGGGACGGGTTGGCCAGTGAGAAGAGAGGAGAGGGGCTCGGATTGGGTGAGAAAGAAAAGAAAAGAGAGAAGAGAGAGGAGAGGTTCACCCTAGTCCATGACATGTGGGACCAGGAGGGGGGTGCTGTTCTCCTCTTCCAGCAGGTGGAGTAGAAAAGAGTGAGAGAGAAATAGAAGGCGAAATCTTTGAGTGAAAAGCTCAAATGAATTTGAAAATCTAAGTTTGAATAATTCAAATATGACCCACAAAAGTAAAATGGGTCTACACCCCAAACTTACCTAAATTAAGAGAAGGTACTGAACTTACAAATGACTAATTTAATTATCTCATTTAGCTTTTAAAGAAAATAAAACTTTTGGTGATAAAGAAAGGAATCACCCAAATGGTCATGTTATTTTGGTGACTACTAAAGCTAGTGAGATTAATATGCAAACAATCTCTTTTGTGATAATTTAGAACAGGGAATGGAAGTATATGTGACCTAGATGAAAATGTTTCAAAGGCATGTCAAAAACCATTTAGGGTTTTCTTAATAATAGCTCCTAATTTGGCTAAGTTTTAACAACCATGAAGATCCTAATGGTGGATATTTTGTTTTAGTTGTTGTGGTTTTGAGTGTTTTCAATTATCACTAGAATAACACCACAATGCTAAAGCTAAGAGAATTGGGGTGTTACAGACCTTCCCCCCTTAGGAGAATCTCGTCCCCGAGATTCCAGATTTGAAGAAGAGAGAAAACCAGGGAATTCATGCTCCAAATACTCTTCACGCTCCCAGGTGGCTTCTTCCTCCGAATGGTTGCTCCATTGGACCTTCAAGAATCTGATCTTCCGTCTCCGTGTCAGACGGACGTCTTCAGCGAGAACACGAAGTGGTCGTTCTCGATAAGTGAGATCATGATTGAAGTCAATGGTGTGATGATCTACCTCCTGATATGAGTGAGTATCCCCAGGAACTTGCAGACACTTCCGGAGAAGAGATACATGAAATACATCATGGAATTCGGACATATGGGGTGGCAGGTCTAGCTGATATGACACTTCTCCTCTTCGACCACTTACTCTAAAGGGACCTATATATCTCGGAGCCAACTTTCCCTTCACATGGAATCGCTGCATTCCCTTGAGTGGAGTAACACGTAGGTATACCATATCACCAGTCTTGAAACTAAGCTCCCGCCTCCTAGAATCGGCGTAACTCTTCTGCCGGGACTGGGCGGCCTTAAGACGGTCGCGAATAAGTTGAACTTGCTCTTCGGCTTCCCTCAGGGTGTCAACTCCAAAAATCTTGCTGTCCCCTGTTTGCGACCAGTTCAAGGGTGTACGGCACCTACGCCCGTATAAAGCCTCGAATGGTGCCATCTTCAGTCTGGCTTGATAGCTGTTGTTGTAGGAAAATTCGGCAAACGGTAGGCAATTTTCCCATTTGGCTCCATAAGCTAACACACAAGATCTAAGCATGTCCTCTAAGACCTGGTTGATTCTTTCCGTTTGTCCTCCTGTCTGAGGGTGATAAGCAGTACTGAAAAAGAGTTTGGTTCCGAGCTCTTCCTGAAGCTTAGTCCAAAATCGAGAAGTGAATTGGGTTCCTCGGTCTTATACAATAGTCTTAGGTATTCCATGAAGGCTGACGATGCGGGACATGTATAGCGCTGCGAGCTGATCCGATCGATGGGTGGTCCGCACTGGCAAAAAGTGTGCTACCTTGGTGAGTCTGTCCACAATGACCCAAATAGCGTCATGCCCACGATTGGATCGGGGTAATCCAGTAATGAAGTCCATGCCAATCTCATCCCATTTCCACTCGGGCAACTTGAGAGGTTGAAGTAATCCAGCGGGTCGTTGATGCTCTGCTTTGACCCTTTGGCAGATATCGCAATTTTGGACGAAGAGTGCAATCTCGCGCTTCATGCCATGCCACCAGAAATTCTGCTTCAAATCCTGGTACATCTTGGTTCCGCCGGGGTGGATAGAATACAAAGTCTCGTGAGCCTCCTTCATAATTAACTGCTTCAAAGCAGGGTCTGACGGTACGCATATGCGCTCTTTATACCAAAGAATGCCCTCAGTGTCGATGGTGAACCCAAGGACTTCCTCTTTGTCCAACCTTCTTTTGATGCCCTCAATGCTTTCATGGCCCCTCTGTGCTCGCTTGATTTGCTCCCATAAGGTGGGTTGCAATAGGAGTTGATCGACTGCCCCATGGCTGACCACCTCTATACCCATCTTATCCAGCTCTTCCCAGAGTTCTGGCCGTCTAACCTTGATCAGGGAGTTGAATGAACATGGCTGACGACTAAGGGCATCAGCTACCACATTAGCTTTTCCAGGGTGGTAATGGATGTCCAAATCGTAATCCTTGATGAGCTCTATCCATCTTCGTTTCCTCATGTTCAAGTCCCTCTGGGTGAAGATGTACTTCAGGCTCTTGTGATCGGTGTAAATTTCGCAACGGTTGCCCATCAGAAAATGCCGCCATGTTTTGAGTGCATGGACCACCGCAGCAAGCTCTAGGTCATGGGTGGGGTAATTCTGCTCATGCTTGCGGAGTTGTCGCGATGAATAGGAAATTACCTTGCCCTCTTGCATAAGAACACAACCAAGTCCGAGTTTGGAGGCATCGCAATAAACCAAAAAATCTTTGGTCACATCGGGCATGGTTAGGATAGGTGCGGTGGTAAGGCGCTTTTTCAGTTCCTGGAAGCTGACTTCTCATTTGTCGGACCAAATGAACTTCTGATCCTTCTTCAATAGTTGGGTAAGGGGCTTTGCAATGCTTGAGAATCCCTCAACAAACTTGCGGTAATACCCGGCTAATCCAAGAATGGACCTTACTTCGGTTTGGTTGGTGGGGGTCGGGAATTCAAGAATGGACTTGATGTGGGTAGGGTCTACGGATATCCCTCCGGCTGAAATAACGTGACCGAGAAAGCCTACTTCCTTCAACCAAAACTGGCACTTACTGAACTTAGCATACAACTGGTGTTCTCGTAGGGTACCGAGAACCAACCTCAGATGCTCTTCATGCTCCTCTTCAGACTTGGAATAAATCAAGATGTTGTCAATAAAGACGACCACAAATTTATCCAAGTAATCCATGAACACCTTGTTCATGAGATTCATGAAATAGGCAGGAGCATTGGTCAGGCCAAGTGACATCACTGTGTACTCGAACAATCCATGACAAAGGCCGTTTTAGGGATATCAGATTCTCTGACTTTCAATTGATGATAACCGGTGCGGAGATCGATCTTGGAGAAGACTCGAGCTCCGTTGAGTTGATCAAACAGATCTTCAATCTTGGGTAGGGGGTATTTGTTTTTAATAGTCACATCATTTAACTTACGGTAATCCACACACAAATGGGTGGTACCGTCTCTCTTATCCACGAAGATGATGGGTGACCCCCAGGGTGACGCACTAGGGCGTATCATACCCTTCCTAAGTAGGTCATCCAACTGTTTCTTTAGTTCTTCCAATTCTTCAGGATTCATCCGGTATGGTTTTTGAGCGATAGGTCCAGTACCGGGTACCAGCTCAATAATGAACTCAATATCCCTATCCGGTGGCATTCCGGGCAATTCTTCGGGAAAAACATCGGGATAGTCACAAACTACCGGTACCTCTTCCAAAATGGCTCCAGCTACACTTTTATGACAATGACTTGAGGTGGAGTGGTAGGTTGAGAAGTGGGTAATCTCTTCTCCTTCCGGGGTGGTTAGTGTGACAGATTTGTTAGTGCAATCTATTTTCCCTCGATTTACTGCCATCCAGACCATCCCTAAAACCACTTCTATCCCTTGCTTTCCTAATACCACCAAATCCGCATGGAATCGGTCCCCTTGAATTTCCGCAGGAGCCTCCTTGCAAGATACAATGGCTTTAGTAGTGGCCCCCGGAATTTGCACACTCATAGGACAATTCAGCAAAGTTGGAACCATACCACTTTTCCTAACAAAAGGTTCCGTAACGAAAGAATGGGAAGCTCCCGAATCAAACAGAACTGATGCAGGAACTGAGTTGACAGGGAACGTACCCATAACCAGATCTGGTGCCTCTTGAGCTTTCTTCTGCACTGATGTGATTCAGGTGACCTCGGGTGGCAGGGGCTACTTTCTTGGGATACGGGTTCTGCCTCCAGGTGGACGGGGTGGACCTTGGTTCATCTTTGTCGCATTGGGGCGACCACCAGCGGGCTGCCTAGTGGGGCAATCCCGCGAGAAATGTCGAGGCTGTCCACAAGTGAAACATCCTCCTGTGGGCTTCGGAGCAGGCGGCCTGTTAAAGTTGAGGCCGGGGTTGGTAACCACTTCCCGGACGGGGTGCAGGCGGGCGAGGAGAGTAGCTGGGTCTTGGTGCAAAGGTTGGAGGCCTTGGTGATGGATAAGAAGGTCTCGGTGGAGGTGAAGGGCGCAGACGGGGATAACTTCCTGTTGGGCTGCTGCTGCTACTGCCTTGCTGCATCAGTTGGCGACGCTTGCGGTTGTCAACGAAGCCTTGCGTTTGTGTTTCCATCATAATGGCTACATCTGCCAATGATTCCAAGTCGGTGAAAGGCATCACCACCAGAATGCACTGCATTTCATCATGAAGTCCATTCATGAACCTCTCTTTCTTCTTGTCCTCTGTATCGGTATCGGTGGGCGGCATACCTTGCTAGAGAAGTAAATTTCTCCAAGTACTCTCCCACCGACATCCCGCCTTGCTTGAGCTGCAAGAACTTCTCTCGCATGATGCTGACGAGTCCAGAGGGCACATAACGCTTCAAGAACTTGGTCTTGAATGCAGGCCAAGCCACAACTTCATCCGGTGGCAACAGAGCACGAATGGCCTCCCACCATGCTCGGGCAGAACCAGAGAGGTAGTGAGTGGTGTAGACCACCTTCTCGTTGTCACCCACTTGGGCGACCCCTCAAGTTGTTCTCTATAGTACGGATCCTGTCAATCGGCATCCAATGGCACTTCACTCTTGGAGAAAAACTGGAGGATTTGTGTTCTGGAAGTCACGAAGCTTTGAGCGGGGTTCTTCATTCCCTTGGCCACCATTCTGATTGACTGCAATTTGAGCAAGATGCTGCAGAGTGGCAAGATTGGCGCTTCTCTCGGTGCGAGCCGCCTCGCGATCCTCCACGAGAAGACGGAGCACCTGAGCCATAGATGGCTCGGGTGGTGGGGGTGGGGGTGGATCCCTTGCCATTCTGAATTTCAGAAATAAACACACATTATCATTCTACTAAGAAACTTTTAAAACAGTTTTGAAAAAGGGTTCATCAAGCATACAAAAAAACATACAAATTTCAGCAAGACAAAATTCCTAAAAAGACATGATTCCATCCAAAGCAAGGTTCCAAAAGCATCATCACAAGGTACACAACCACAAAACATTGACCGACATAGTTTCTTACATCATCCAGGCACACACACGCTAACTAGACCACACAATCCGCATACACTTTATCGCGATGGTTCGGTCCTAACCCAAAAGATACTGCGCAACCAACTACTCCACGTCCACTGGCAGCGTCACTGTCAAAGGGTGGCTCGTCGGGGTCCTCGTCCTCAGACATCACAGCTCCCGAGTCCTCAGCATCCTCGCCTCGAAGGTCGTCATCATCCTGCTCGCTCACGGGCTCCATATCAATGTCCTCGGTAGGGTCCTCATCCTCAGGCAGAAGATCATCATTCTCCTTGCTCGGAACCTCCACCTTACTCTCCAACTCGTTGATCCGCTCGTCTCGGGCATCAACGGTCGACCTGAGCATGTCAACCATCCCGTCAAGCTGGAACCTGTAGAAACAAGTAGTCTGGAGGCGTGCGAAGGTGGAACGGCGCTCCTTGCGCTCTATCTTGAGCTCTGCCTGGGACTCCGCTAAACGCTCCTCCGAGGCCTTGAGCTTCAGCTCCGGGGTCTTCAGCTGGTCCTGAGAGGCCTCGAGTTGCGTCTCCAAGTCCTCTATCCTCAGCTCAGCTGCCGAGATCCGCACCTCAGCTCCGTCATGATTAAGACGGTGAAGGTCACTCTCGTACCGACTAACGACCAGCTGGGACTGGGTGTACTCGACAAGGAGTCCCAGCTCGGCCAAGTGGTTACCGAGAATGGGGTGGGGACACGGCGGCACAGGGTTACTCTGCTCGTCCAAGCCAGAGTAAAACTCAAAGCGGGTGCCGCCCAGCTCGGAACTATGAGCACACACCAAGCGGGCGAGAGCTCTCTGCAGCACGGTGACGAATGCTCCCATCTGAGTAGATGCAAGGGCATCCTCAACCAGCTCCTCGGTGAAGGGTGGCACCAATGGCCCTCGAAGGATGCACCTCACCGCCCAGGACAGCTCATCTCCCACCATGGGCAGACAACGTCCAATCAGCAGCTCAGGTAGCGGACGCCTCAGGTGCTGGGTCAACTGGAGTAGGTCTGCCTAGAACAGACGCGAAACTCCGGTATCTGGCACAGCTCCCAACGGAATCGATGATGAGAACTGTCCGCTCATCTACACAAAATTTTAAATGGAGGTTTAATTAGTGAACGATGTATCTAATTTTAAACAGGTAAAATCATAAGATTTAATGCAGGTATAAAATTAATCAGTGAATAATATCAGAGGGGAGTGAGGATTAGCAGTAGATTCTGCATATTTTAAGTATTTTTCTCCTAGCTATTTAGGAAAAAAAACATTTTTGCGTGACGTCGACGCCCATCCTAGCTAAAGTCTCCTAAGGTCAACGATGGCTCTGATACCAAGTCTGTAGGGACCCTCGGACAAGTCCGAGATGCCCATGTTATGTAAGAGATCACGATCCCAATGATCAGTGCATCACAATCACATAACCAACATAGGTATCAAAGAGTAACATCATTCAAGTCGTACGAATAAAAGTCTTACAACACATAGACGGTCATACGACCAAAGTCAACAAACCTCGTCACGCAGGACGGAATTAACTAAGATAGCGGAAGCTCGTGGCTAGCGACGGCTCTTCACATCTCCGAGCACAGATTCCCACAAGTGCAGTTGACCGGTGACAGCTAAGTGGCGAAGTCGTCGTCGTACACCTCCTCCTCGATGTAGGCCTCCTCATTGCAATCTGGACATTTGAATATCCAGGGACAGAGCCACATGAGTAGAATTACGTACTCGCAAGACCACCTTTAGTTTTAAATCCTCATGATAGTGCAAGAAAAACACTTTTGGAAAACTGGGATGGCTGCTATATATACGACTATAGGGCTCAGTTTTCAAATACCATGATTTTAGACATAGAGAACACGACATCTCTATATCTTTGTTGAAGAAACATTTAGAGATAGAACTCTCTTCTCTTAGATATAGCAAGGACATATCCAAGTTCAAAACTTTCGTTTATAAAAGTCTTTTAAAACACTAGGATAGGGGTAACCCTTTTTCCTTCCTTGAGATCGGACTGATTATCTCCCCGAGATCAATCATCTTCACCCAAATTCCGTACCTCCCAGGTACCTCTTTCATGTCTCTTTGTTTTCTCCGGAAACATTTCTCTTTTTAAACCAAATTGCCCATACACCTAGATCAGTGGCCTTTCCAACCGTCCATAACCGCGGACGCGTCTATTCGAATAGATTTACACTCTCCAGAGGTTGCACACTTTACCCACACCTACCGGTTATTCCGCCGTGTCTGCCACGGCCCGTCATACGACAGCATGCGGGGGTCCGGATAACACGATCAAAACTTTCCACTATGACAACCCTAGTATCGGGGCCTCCCGGTAGGTTCGTTCTCCTCGGCACCGTGTGCTCCACCAGACCTCATGGTCTTTCCTCGGGACACCACACCGCCACGTCAGGAGACCTGCCGTAATCGTCCAGCTGTTGGTCCTCAACAGTGTATTGTCTCTTCCGGACGACAACCCGGCTTCGAGGGCCCAGCCCTCATAGAAAGTGTGAGAGCCCCAACACTAAAACAGACAAGCTTCCGGCTAAGCCCTACCCATTCCAGGTAGTGTGGTTGCACGGGTTAATTGTTCGAGCGGCTGCTAGGGCAGTACTTTGTTTTTCAAAAACAAACTTCCACACTTCCGGCTACTCCCAGCAGCTCGGGTTTTCATCCATAAAACATTTTTGTTCAAGTGGGTCCCCATCCTATAGTTTTGAGGTAAGATAACAGAATATACTATTTGAAAATTTAATCATCTTTATAGAGCCTTCAATGACAAGACTCAACAAGTAAACCTCTTCTTGTAATACCTACAGCTATTCTAGTAGGTAACTTAGGTCAAACAATATTTGGGAAAAATAGTTTTCGGGTGGCAAGGCGCCACAAAAGAAGTAAAACATGCATTATTTTGAAAACAAAACATGCTTGATAAAATAATAAGATTTCATCAAAATGGTGAGGTGGGCTTGCCTTGCTCAAGATACTGTCCCTGGTCTTGCTCTTCGGCGAAGTCGTGCTCAGCTACCTCGTACTGCTCTTCCTCGGGTTGCGATTCTACTGTAAGATGAAAAACAGACGAGACTAGCGTAAATCCTAAAATGCGAGTTGATAACAATCTAAAATATAACAACAAACATCAAGCATCACAAGCAGAAAACACAACTAATGCATCCAATATTTATTAGGGGCTGTTTACATGTTTTAAGCATAATTCTTAAGGTACTGCTCCTAAAATTAAACCCTTCTATCGCATTACTCATAACAATCATGGGGAACTCTGAAAATTAGCTGTGCATGAAAACTCTTCACCAAACAATAATTAAAAATCAGATAAGGGCTGCTGATGTCAAACTCAAACAGAGGATAGGTTCAGTTTTATAAATCTCCAGAATGCATAATTAACCTTTCTGGTGAGATATGAGTTTTCTCTTTAAGTTAAGATTTTATTCATCAAATTTGGATATTCCTAGCTCAAGTTATCCCAGTTTTAAATTAAAACATACTTCTGACCATTATTTATGTGCAGAAAATAATAAGAATTATTTTGGTGTCAAACCAGTGGGGTGAGTTAGATAAAACCTGTGGCTATCCCACAAAATTATCCTTAACATATTTTTATGGACATAGGTGGCTCCACCAATTAAAACTAGACATGTCATAATCTCTGAAATTTCAGAAATGCAATTAAAGAGATTATTTCACTGTTGTTCAGGGATTTATTCACTAAGAATTATCAAGTAACTGGAAAAATCCACATTTGTAGTATGTGATACCTAAAGCTAAACTCTAGATTTACATTTGAATTAAAGCTAAACTCTAGATTTACTGGAAAATTAACAGGAAAAAGAATAAAAGGGGAACAGGCCGAACGGGCCAGATCTGGGCCAGATCAGCCCAGAGGCCACGCAGAACGGCGCGAAATCGCGCGGGGACGGAGCTGGGCCGGCCCAAACGCGCGCGGCTGCGCGCGCACGGGGAGGTTCAAACCTGGCCGTAGATCTCGTGATCTACGGTCCACGGTCGTCGTCCTCCTCGCGACGCAGCGCGGACGAACCAGACGAGGGGGAGGGAGAGGGTGGCGCTGGCGCTCACCATAGACCACGCTGGGCCAGGGGAAGGGTGGAGATCGACGGAGGGGACGATGGCGAGCTCGACGGTGCCCTCAACGCTTGCATGCAACGTCGGAAACCATGGCGACGACGGCGGCGAGCTTCTCGGGTCGAGGACGAGCGCGACGGCTACGGACACCTAGAAGAGAAAAGGAGGGCAGGGGAGTTAGATCTCGACGAGGCGCGCTCGGGGGGGCAAGAATGGCAGAGAAAGGTGAAGAGGATCGACGATGAATGACGTGGGAAGAGCTCGGTCTCCGACGGCGATTTCCTCTTCCAGAGCTCGAGAGAGAGCGTGGCTTTGGGTGAGGGTGGTATGGGTGAGCAGAGGAGGAGTGGGGGAACCTCGGGTAGGGTTTTAAGAGGAGAGGGCGAGCTGGGGGCAGCTCCAAAACCAGTGGCGGGTTTCTCGGGTTCCCTCGGGCAGGGGCGGTTTGGGGAAGGGGAGGGGAGTTCTGGTTCGTCCTCTGGGGCGGTGGAGAGGGGCAGAGAGGATGTTGGTCGGGAGGGGACGGGTTGGCCAGTGAGAAGAGAGGAGAGGGGCTCGGATTGGGTGAGAAAGAAAAGAAAAGAGAGAAGAGAGAGGAGAGGTTCACCCTAGTCCATGACATGTGGGACCAGGAGGGGGGGTGCTGTTCTCCTCTTCCAGCAGGTGGAGTAGAAAAGAGTGAGAGAGAAATAGAAGGCGAAAGCTTTGAGTGAAAAGCTCAAATGAATTTGAAAATCTAAGTTTGAATAATTCAAATATGACCCACAAAAGTAAAATGGGTCTACACCCCAAACTTACCTAAATTAAGAGAAGGTACTGAACTTACAAATGACTAATTTAATTATCTCATTTAGCTTTTAAAGAAAAGAAAACTTTTGGTGATAAAGAAAGGAATCACCCAAATGGTCATGTTATTTTGATGACTACTAAAGCTAGTGAGATTAATATGCAAACAAGCTCTTTTGTGACAATTTAGAACAGGGTATGGAAGTCTATGTGACCTAGATGAAAATGTTTCAAAGGCATGTCAAAAACCATTTAGGGTTTTCTTAATAATAGCTCCTAATTTGGCTAAGTTTTAACAACCATGAAGATCCTAATGGTGGATATTTTGTTTTAGTTGTTGTGGTTTTGAGTGTTTTCAATTATCACTAGAATAACACCATAATGCTAAAGCTAAGAGAATTGGGGTGTTACATAGAATAAATTATATATAATATGTTTGATATTATTAGTGTAATTAATGTCTAAATATGATTTTATATATTTATTTTCAAATTTATTTAGGCTGATTTCCCTAAATAGGCCTTCTGGACGAAAGATGTCCCAAGAGGGGAGAATTCCCTAGGGAATTCGATGGGGACCAAGGTGGCCGGCCTAGGTGGGCCACAAGGGGCCCACCAGGTGGCCGGCGCACCAAGGATCCGCACCAGGCATGTGGGGATATTCCCACATTGTCTGGTGAGCAGGTTGGCTCCCTCCTGGGAGCCTATATATAGAGGGGAACCCCTGGCCTTTTAATTCACCAATTAATTCCCCAATTCTCTCTCGATTTCGTGATTCCCTTTGTCAGAGTTGCGCCGAGTTGAGAGGGGGATCCCTTCCACCATAGCCCGCTGCCACGCTGCTGGTGTTCCGGTCCAAGTCTTCCGCTGCTCGTCCTGGACTGGAGCTTCGGAGGCCGTCGTTTCCACCGTACGTGTGTAACGCCCTGCGAGGTGCTGCGCTAGCGGTACTCGGAGGTCTTCTTCCTCTACACGACCTTGAGGTGGGCTTCGTCGGTCTTCATCGACAATGTTTGTGCGGGAAGGTAATCCCGGCTTTTGGTCTACAAGGGTATGTATTCCGATCTCGGTTCCTACTACTATATCTGCATAGAATAGATCTTGGCATGTATTAAGGATATCGTTGCTAGGAATTTTTTTTCTGCACAAGATCCCCATAGTGGTATCAGAGCCGATCTATCATAGATATAGTTGTACACTGTTAGAAAATGTGTTCTGCACGGTGGCACCGTTCCTGTTATTTGCTACCCTCTAGCGTGCACTTGTGATTCCAGCGGGATCGAGTTGATGAAGCGGCCCAGACCGAATTTATGCGTACGCTTACGCGAGACAGGTTCCACTACTTACATTCGGCTTTTATCGTATCTGCGGCTGGCGGGTGCCTGTTTCTCTCTCTTTAGTTGGTCTTGCATTTTCAATGGATGGGCCCGAAAGGGATGCTTAAATATGCAATTATTGGATCGTTGTTGTGGTCATAAGTTTGTAGGTAAGAAGCGGTTCTTTTTACGAAAGCCCCAGTCACGTAAAATATGCATTAGATAAAGTAGAAGCGTCTAACTTTATTTTACAGGGGCTATGTGATATGGTCAAGGTAGGTTTATTTAATTGTCTATGAATTACGGGCGCCAAGAAGACCATGGCGCAATGGACTATATCACATTGCATTACATTTGATGTTTTGTGTGCATCTTATATTGTGTGATTATATATATTAGTATATATTAGTTACGCGGCGGTGATTATATATAAGACGATCCCTTAAAAAATACCACTAGTGTTCTTCCTCCAACGAGCACCACCAAGAAAGTTCTAGGTTATGAGGCAGGCCGTGACGATCGGGTGTCAGACATATCGTCGTTCGCATACAGTGGGTGTAAGCCATGTTGCACAAGCGTTACGTGGAGGTTGTAGTGGTGAGCCTAGCATATGCATATATGGTCTCGGAACACGGAGGCCGAAAGGTCGAGCATGAGTCACAAAATTGGTGTGATGGACAGTTGTCTACTCTTGAAGTTGTGTTGCCGGCTCTGACGATGAGGTGTGGTGCAATGGATGGGTGTCGTTTAATCGCTTAAACAACCAGGAGGGATGTTCGTCTGAGTGGGAGTTATGTTAGTTATTTTCTAAAAATACTATAACTCAAAATTATTATGAACAAAGTCTTATGTTGTTGCAAATTCCATTGTAGATGTCTCGCCCCTTGTTTAACCTAGGTCTGTTCTTTGAGAAAGAGAAGCTTAAGACCGATGGGTCTAACTTCGTGTCCTGGTTTCGCGACCTGAAGTCCATTCTTGAAACCCACAAGGTGGCCTACATCCTTGAAGCCCCCTTAGGTGATCTGCCAAACACCACCTCAGAAACCGAAAGGATTGTCCATGAGGTTGAGGCGGAGATTTCATCTTATGTCTAGAGTGGCATGCTCTTTGCCATGGCGGCTGACCTGCAAAACCATTTTGAGAACAAGGGTGCTTATGAGATAACTCAGGTTGTTTTTGCATGACAAGTTAAGGCTGAGAGGTTCGAAGCATCCGTGCTTTTCTTCTCAGCCCAGATGGAAGAGGACGGCAATATAAGTGAGTACTTAGCCAAGTTGTTTGGTTGCGTTCAGCTCCTGAATGATCTGGGAAGTGTGATCCCAGAAGAGCTGGTTATTGATAAGGTGCTGATTTCTCTGCCCCCTAGATGTAAGAACGCCATCGTGGACTACAGCATGAAAGGGACGTCAAAACCCCTGTCGGAAATCCTGAAGATGCTCGAAGTGGCCGAATTAGAAATCAAGATAGAGAAGATGGTGGTGACCATCGGATCACCTGAGCGCAATTGCCCCAAGTACCTGGAGGATTGGAAAGCTGGCAAGATAGTCGACAAAGAGCAAGGTATATTTGATATACATGTTATAGATATGTACCTTACATCCGCCCGTAGCAACACTTGGGTATTTGATACTGGTTCTGTTGCTCATATTTGTAACTCTCAGGAGGAGTTACAGAATAAACGGCGGCTGGCTAAGGATGAGGTGACGATGCGCGTCGGAAACGGACGGAGAGTCGAAGTGGTGGCTGTCGGCACGCTCCCTCTACATCTACCATCGGGATTAGTTTTGGTTTTAAATAAGTGTTATTTTGTAATTCGTTGAGTGTAAACATTATAAGTGGGTCTTGCCTGTTACAAGACGGTTATTCATTTAAATCAGTATCAAGCAGTTGTGCTATTTATATGAATGATATCTTTAATGTTGTTGCTCATGTGAGTAATGGTTTATTGTTGTTGAATCTTGATCGTAGTACTCACATCCATAACATAGAAGCCAAACGGATTAAGTGTAGTGATGATACCGCCATGTATATGTGGCATTGCCGTCTCGGTCATATTGGTATAAAGCGCATGAAGAAACTCCACTCCGATGGACTTTTGGACTCGTTGGATTTTGGATCCCTCGATACATGCGAACCATGCCTTATGGGAAAAATGACCAGGACACCGTTCAAAGGTTTCGTTGAACGGGCGTCGGATTTATTGGGGATCATACATACAGATGTGTGTGGACCAATGAGCGTTTCGACACGCAGTGGTTATCGTTACTTCGTGACCTTCACTGATGACTTGAGTAGATACGGTTATATCTATTTGATGAAACACAAGTTTGAAACTTTTGAAAAGTTCAAAGAATTTCAAACTGAAGTTGAGAATCAGCTTAACAAGAAAATCAAGCACCTCCGATCCGATCGCGGTGGCGAGTATTTGAGTTTTGAGTTTGGCACACATCTGAAGAGTTGTGGCATCGTACCCCAACTTACGCCTGCCGGAACACCGCAACAAAACGGTGTGTCTGAGCGACGTAATCGTACTCTACTGGATAGTGTCCGATCTATGATGTCTCTTACCGATTTGCCCGTATCCTTATGGGGTTATGCGTTAGAAACAGCCGCATTCATTTCAAATAGGGCTTCGTCCAAATCCGTTGAAACGACACCGTATGAATTATGGTATGGCAAGAAGCCGAAGTTATCGTTTCTGAAGGTTTGGGGTTGTGAGGCGTATATTAAGAAACTACAGCCTGACAAACTCGAACCAAAGTCGGAGAAAGTCGTCTTTGTAGGATATCCGCGGGAAACCGTTGGAGACACCTTCTACAACCAAGCTGAGGGCAAAACGTTTGTCGCGAAGACCGGTACCTTTCTAGAGAAGGAGTTTCTTGCGAAAGGAGTAAGTGGGAGGAAGGTAGACCTCGATGAGATCGTTGATCCTGAAGTCGAAATTTTGAGTGGTGCAACGGAAGCTGTTCCAGAAACATCCTCCACAGATGGAGTGGGAGAAACTGTCGAGGAAAGTATTCTACCTCGTAGGTCTGGTAGATCTCGTATCGCATCAGAATGGTATGGCAACATGGTTTGCACCGTCATGTTAATTGAACAAGATGAACCTATGAACTACAAGGAGGCAATGGCGAGTCTAGAGTCCGAGAAATGGCTAGAAGCCATGAAATCCGAAATAGGATCCATGCATGATAACAAAGTGTGGACTTTGATGGATATTCCCTAAGGGCGCAAGGCCGTCGAGAATAAATGGATCTTTAAGAAGAAGGCTGATATTGATGGTAATGTGACTGATGCCGATGCCCTTGACATGTAGATTATTTTAGGTCGGCCAAAATTCAAATTTGACTTAGTATAAAATATTCAAATTTCAAATGGTGAATTTGAGTATATTTGTAATAACTTTAAATCTATAATTCCAAAAATTGCAAATAATATTGTTTTAGAAACTTTAGAATATTTGAAAATTAATGCCACTTCTATAAAATAATTTTGAGTAATATTTGAATGAAATCATAGTTATATATTTAATTTGAATAGTTTGAGTATTTTCAACATAACTATTAATAGAAATATTATTTTTGATTAAATCAGATTACTATAAACTGAATTAAATGCTCCCTGTCTATTAACACTAAATATAAAATTTTGTTATAAAATTTAGTTAAAGAAAACTTTAATCTTATAATTATTCCTTGTATTATATTTTCCAAAAATATAAATTAATTAAATTGCATTTATGGCCTAATGCATACCTTATAAATATAACAAATTTTGTATGATATTTCTTAGGATTTAAAAGTGCATTGCATGCATAACTTATTTTCACATATAGAAATATTCCCATAGGAAATCTCTTCATTAGTTTTCTCTAAGTGAGGAATATTTCCAAACTTAGTCTTTTGGTAAAAGTGCTATGCACTAGACACTTAGTATTTTCAACATGGAGCTAGAAGAGCAATGAAGGACTTAGCCAAAACAAGACTCCAGAAGAATCTCCAAGAAGTAGAAGCACTTAGAAGAAAAATCAAAAGGAAGTCCAAGAAGACCAACTCCCTCTATTCTCTAAGTCTTTCTTTCTCTTTTTCTTTTCTTCTCTCTAAAACATGGTGATCAAGACATCCCTAAGGAGAATACTACAAGTCTGGAGATGAAGCCTGGAGACTAACCTTACATGTCCACGTACATGAGACCTGTTCCACAAACTTAAGTGGCTGGCCGGGTGTCTGTCTCTCTCACTATGGTGAATATCCAATTTCCAAAGAGTTGATAATAATGGTCGATCACCTTGAAGAATAGACTTAGTATTTTCTCTAATTATTTTGCACACCATGCATAACATATTTTGTATTGATACTTGTTAGTATGTTTATGTGTTTTTTTTTATATATTAGAAATCTCGGAGGGAAACGACAACAGTTGCAGTTGCTGTTACTATTCTTCTTGTTGCCAAGGCAAGTGGCACAAATCATAAACTTCCCAATATTTTTCTATGCATGAGTAGAGTATTTTTCTATAAGCATGTGTAGGATAGTATTGCTATGCAAGACAGACTTTAGAATTCCCTATTCCATTGTGTCTAGGTACCTATGAAATGACTTAGTAGATTTTGATGCTATGCAATTTATGAATGGTTTTTATAAAATGTTAAGTGGCTACTCAGGACCATGTCTATGAGGGTTTTCACCTGAGATAGTCTTTACTATACTTAGGATCATAGTATGTGGGGGTTTTCACCTGGGAGTGCACATCACAAGGTTAATGAATCATCTGGGTGGATTGGTTGTTTGGTTTATGTTGAGTGGCTACTCAGGACCATGTCCATGAGGGTTTTCACCTAACATAGTTTCTACTATACTTAGGATCGTGAACGTGGGGGTTTTCACCTGAGAGCACACTTGTGGAAGGCCACCCAGGAACAAAGGGATGTGAGAACTAAATGGATAAGATTGTGAAGAACTCAAGGAGAAGTATTCCAAGTAAAGACTACAGCTGATCAAGGAACATGGAGGAATCCCAACATTCTAATTTCTTAATAAAATTTTGATAAACAACAGTGGACTACTCAGGACCATGTTCATGGGGATTTTCACCTAAGATAGTTTCTACTATACTTAGGACCATTGAATGTGGGGGTTTTCACCTGAGAGTGCACCTAAGGACGAGATATCTTTTGGTCCACTGGAACTTGCAAGTGTTGACAACTGTGATGTTGAAACTGTTTTATAAAGTGATAGGATAAAATTGGCTTTATGCAAAATAGCCTTAAACTCCACCGGTCAAATATGCATATAGGCTATAGAGTTATTCCAGTAAGTGTCCACCATAGTGTCACTTGCCAGACTCCATTTTTAATGGAATCTGACCCACTCTGTTGCAAATTATTATTTGTTGCAGAATTATCTGATGAAGAATAAGGATTACGTTTTGGGTATCGAGTCTGCACCAACATGTTTTCGCCTGTGGCGTATCATGAAGATGGAGGCTCATTGAAGATTTATTTCTGCTGCTTTATTGTTTTGAGCTAGCTTTAGGCTATGCAAAGACGTATCGAACTATTTATTTTACCAAGTGAGGATTATTCGTGTAGTATTGATACAATGTTGTGATATTCATCGTAAACTGTGTGTGCAAATGAATCGATCCAGGGGTTTGCACTATACACAGGTACCTCCCATATTTTTAAGTGCAGGTACGCTACAGATGGTATCAGAGCACTGTGTTGCCTGTAGGTTCGAAACCCTAGGTTTGGATAGAAATAGGATTTGGCCATAGGATTGAAAATCTATTTCATTCTTTTTGCTGAAAATAAGAACTTTTCAAACTTCATTCTTCTATCTATCTTATCTATTTCCTTTCTAAGTATCTTCTCTTGTTTTTCTTAGATGACCGCCCTCATTGAATCACTCAAGAAGGGACCAATCATAACCATGACCCTACAAAGTGAGACTGATTTTCCAAGAGCACTTAAGGATAACATGAAGATCTTGGGTTTTGAAGGAGAACCAATATACAAAGGTTTCCCTTTCATAGGTGAAGGTCAAGAGTACTGGTGGGTGCAACTTCATCTATACAAGAGCAAACAAGATGACCACAAGACCAAGGGCTACTACATGTTCACCAACCCTATACTCCACACATCATTCTTTGACTCAGCAAGAAGTGCAGCATGCGAAGCCATCGAGAACCTTCGAAGAAGACTTCAATTTAGTAGTCAAAACACCCAAAAGTATCTTGAAGAACTCAAGGAAATAGAAGAGGAACTTGATGCACTCAGGAAGGAGATAGACTAGACCACCTATCTATTAGAGTAACGAGATTTTAATGATGTATTGACCTATCAAATTGTGGTATGGCAGTATCATCGTTTGTGTTCTCCAGAACCTCGGGTGCTTCGTTACAGAACGATTAGTTCGGTTTTCTCAAAACATGTTTGGAAATTTAATTGATTGTGGTTGTTTGTGTCAATTACTTGTATGGGTAGGAATGTTTCCCCTAGATCTGTCTATCTTTTACTCATTTATGCTAAAACCCACAGATGCCTCCCCGCCGTGCTCCTGAAAACAACAACAACAATGATGTCATGCAACAACTGATGGCCGCTCAAGCTCAGCTGATGACTATGATGACTCAGTTTATTGCAGCAAGCAACAACAACAATAACAACAACAACAACAATCCTCCACCACCACCACCGCCCCAAGTGGACAGGCTTACCAGATTTCTGAGGCTTAGGCCAAACAAGTTCTCAAATGCAACAGAGCCAATGGTGGCTGATGACTGGCTACGCTCTGTACAAAAGGATCTGGTGACAACTGAATGTGATGACGCTGAGAAAGTTAGGTTTACCGCACACCTACTTGAAGGACCTGCTGCCCAATGGTGGGAAACTTATCATATTACTCACCCATTGGACACCTTGACCTGGGAGGAATTCAAGGAAGGTTTTAGTAATGCTCATGTCTCCACGGGAATTATGAATCTTAAACGAGAAGAGTTTCGCAATCTGCGTCAGGGAAACAGAAGTCTTAAGGAGTATATGGACGACTTCCATTCCTTGTCTCGATATGCGCCTGAGGACATTGACACAGATGCAAAGAGGAAGTCGAAATTTCTCAATGGACTTAGTGATGAGCTAAATATACCTCTGACTGTTCCTTATGCACCAAACTATCAGATACTTCTGGATCAAGCAATCACCCTTGAAGATAGCATAAAGAAAGCTGAAAATAGGAAGAGGAAGATGGACAAGCACTCCTCTGGACCCTCAATTAAGAAGCACCTTGTTCATGATGTGAACAGTGGCCACAGACATGGGAATCGCCATAATGGAGGAAGTCACCACAAGCGTCATGATTACCATGGTGGATCCAAGGGAAGCAATGGAGATCATAAAGGAAATGGATTTGCCGGCCACAACCATAACAATGGACACCACCGTCCAAATCCTGAACACAGAGATACTAGTCAGGTGCTTTGTTACAAATGCAAGAACAAGGGTCATTACGCCAATGACTGCCCAGCAAAGAAGAAGGCCGAAGAAGCTGCTAAGTCAAATCCTTTCGATAAAGGATATGTGAACCACATCACTGTGGATGAAGTAAATGGTACATTCTGATTCAAGTTTTCATATTGAAGTTTTCAATACCAACAAAGATTTTTTTAAGGGTGGTAGCCCAACCCGATACCCAGACAGAACCTTTTGCTAGCCTTCTCGAATCTCGAGGACGAGATTCCTTTTAAGGGTGGTAGTCTGTAACATCCCTATATTTTGAAATGTTTAAAAAATCACTAAAATTTAAAACTTTTGAAAACATTTATGTATTTTGCTTTGAAAAGAAAATTTTAAACATTGCATTCATGCATACATGCATCTCATCATTCATCATCTGATTAAATCACTAAAAGTTTAAATTAAAAATCCATTTTATTTCATATTACTCTAAAAATATTTATATTCTATTATTCTACTTTTATGCCAAAATAAAGGTGAATGATTTCAGCAAAATAAGTTAATAATCTAAATTCAAACATATTTGTCTATGGGTATTTTACAAATTTTATTTTAACCAAAAGAAAATTTAATAAGGTTATAATTTCAAAATTGATATTAAGTATCAAATTTGTATTTAATCACTATTTCAAAATTATTAATTTTGAAAATTGTTCAAAACATGCCCACAACAGTTTCAACACAAAGATATTGTTTTTACAAATTTTTAGAAATTTATTTGACTTCATTTGGACACTTAAATCAAAAGATATGAATTAAAAGAAAAACTAGAAAAGAAAAAGAAAATTGATGACGTCAGCGTGACGTCATCGTCTTCAAGCTCCAGCCGGATTTCACGCCCGAAAACAGCCAGCCGTTTCCTCTCTTAAATCTCGGCGATTAAGACCGTGATTCCCTCCTCCGCTTGCTCCTTCAAATAGCCCTCTCCACCCTCTCTTTTTTGCCCCAAAAACCAGAGCCCGAGAGCCACCAGGCCGTCCGCAAGCGTCCCCGGCGCCCCGCCATTGCCGTCGGCGAAAAACTCGACTCCGGCGACAATCCGTGAGCCCCGACCCATCGCCTCACTTCCTTTCTCTTTCCTTGCTTCGTGCGCAGCTCCCTTACATCCTCTGGTAATTTTTCTCGCGCCAGATCGACGGCCTCGTCCACACCCGAAGCACGCCGCCGCCTCCATCAACTCCGGCGAGCCCTTCCAAGAGGCAGAGGACGCTCCGGCCGCCGTAACCTCGCCATCGTCTCCGCCTCGGTCTCCTACACCCTCTGGTATGAATCGTGCATCCCGGGGCTCCATAGAACGTGCAGAACACCGCATCACCGCTGCGGACACCGTCTCCGGCGAGACTCCGGTGACCTAGCGCTACTCGTCTCAGACACTTTTCATCCGAGCCGTTGGATCCACTGCGTACGGCCGAGATTAGAATCTTTAAATCAAACCGGTACGCTGATGTGTCCTGCTCCGTCAGCGCACAGTCAGCAACCACGTCGGCGACACGTCAGCGCCAGCGTGTAATTCTTTTTTTTCTATTTAAATTTAAATGGCAGTTTTGCAGAAAAGCCCCTGCCACTTAGATCTGTCATAACTTTTTAACCACTTACCCAAATTCAATTATTTTTACATATTTGGAAAGCCCTTGACATGTAGATTATTTTAGATCGGCCAAAATTCAAATTTGACTTAGTATAAAACATTCAAATTTCAAATGGTGAATTTGAGTATATTTGTAA
This sequence comes from Poa annua, assembly GCA_026929855.1. Lineage (NCBI taxonomy): Eukaryota > Viridiplantae > Streptophyta > Magnoliopsida > Poales > Poaceae > Poa > Poa annua. The sequence continues at coordinate 103,181,129 of CM049427.1, forward strand.
TAACTTTAAATCTATAATTCCAAAAATTGCAAATAAAATTGTTTTAGAAACTTTAGAATATTTGTAAATTAATGCCACTGCTATAAAATAATTTTGAGTAATATTTGAATGAAATCATAGTTATATATTTAATTTGAATAGTTTGAGTATTTTCAACATAACTATTAATAGAAATATTATTTTTGATTAAATCAAATTGATATAAACTGAATTAAATGCTCCCTATCTATTAACACTAAATATAAAATTTTGTTATAAAATTTAGTTAAAGAAAACTTTAATCTTATAATTATTCCTTGTATTATATTTTCCAAAAATAGAAATTAATTAAATTGCATTTATGGCCTAATGCATACCTTATAAATATCACAAATTTTGTATGATATTTCTTAGGATTTAAAAGTGCATTGCATGCATAACTTATTTTCACATATAGAAATATTCCCATAGGAAATCTCTTCATTAGTTTTCTCTAAGTGAGGAATATTTCCAAACTTAGTCTTTTGGTAAAAGTGCTATGCACTAGACACTTAGTATTTTCAACATGGAGCTAGAAGACCAATGAAGGACTTAGCCAAAACAAGACTCCAGAAGAATCTCCAAGAAGTAGAAGAACTTAGAAGAAAAATCAAAAGGAAGTCCAAGAAGACCAACTCCCTCTATTCTCTAAGTCTTGCTTTCTCTTTTTCTTTTCTTCTCTCTAAAACATGGTGATCAAGACATCGCTAAGGAGAATACTACAAGTCTGGAGATGAAGCCTGGAGACTAACCTTACATGTCCACGTACATGAGACCTGTTCCACAAACTTAAGTGGCTGGCCGGGTGTCTGTCTCTCTCACTATGGTGAATATCCAATTTACAAAGAGTTGATAATAATGGTCGATCACCTTGAAGAATAGACTTAGTATTTTCTCTAATTAGTTTGCACATCATGCATAACATATTTTTGTATTGATACTTGTTAGTATGTTTATGTGTGTTTTGTTTGATATGTTAGAAATCTCGGAGGGAAACGACAACAGTTGCAGTTGCTGTTACTATTCTTCTTGTTGCCAAGGCAAGTGGCACACCTCATAAACTTCCCAATATTTTTCTATGCATGAGTAGAGTATTTTTCTATAAGCATGTGTAGGATAGTATTGCTATGCAAGACAGACTTTAGAATTCCCTATTCCATTGTGTCTAGGTACCTATGAAATGACTTTGTAGATTTTGATGCTATGTAATTGATGAAAGGTTTTTATAAAATGTTAAGTGGCTACTCAGGACCATATCTATGAGGGTTTTCACCTGAGAAAGTCTTTACTATACTTAGGATCATAGTATGTGGGGGTTTTCACCTGGGAGTGCACATCACAAGGTTAATGAATCATCTGGGTGGATTGGTTGTTTGGTTTATGTTGAGTGGCTACTCAGGACCATGTCCATGAGGGTTTTCACCTAACATAGTTTCTACTATACTTAGGATCGTGAACGTGGGGGTTTTCACCTGAGAGCACACTTGTGGAAGGCCACCCAGGAACAAAGGGATGTGAGAACTAAATGGAGAAGATTGTGAAGAACTCAAGGAGAAGTATTCCAAGTAAAGACTACAGCTGATCAAGGAACATGGAGGAATCCAAACAATCTAATTTCTTAATAAAATTTTGATAAACAACAGTGGACTACTCAGGACCATGTTCATGGGGGTTTTCACCTAATATAGTTTCTACTATACTTCGGACCATTGAATGTGGGGGTTTTCACCTGAGAGTGCACCTAAGGACGAGATATCTTTTGGTCAACTGGAACTTGCGAGTGTTGCCAACTATGATGTTGAAACTGTTTTATAAAGTGATAGGATAAAATTGGCTTTATGCAAAATAGCCTTGAACTCCACCGACCAAATATGCATATAGGCTATAGAGTTATTCCAGTAAGTGTCCACCATAGTGTCACTTGCCAGACTCCATTGTTAATGGAATCTGACCAACTCTGTTGCAAATTATTATTTGTTGCAGAATCATCTGATGAAGAGTAAGGATTACATTTTGTGTTTCGAGTCTGCACCAACATGTTTTCGCCTGTGGCGTATCATGAAGATGGAGGCTCATTGAAGATTTATTTCCGCTGCTTTATTGTTTTGAGCTAGCTTTAGGCTATGCAAAGATGTATCGAACTATTTATTTTACCAAGTCTGGATTATTCGTGTAGTATTGATACAATGTTGTGATATTCATCGTAAACTGTGTGTGCAAATGAATCGATCCAGGGGTTTGCACTATACACAGGTACCTGCCATATTTTTAAGTGCAGGTACGCTACATAATACTTGCTTGTGGGTTAACCTAGTTTTGTTTGAAGTATTTCCTAAACAATTAAGATAATTTGTTTGAAGTACTTCCAAAACAATTAACATACTTTTGTCTGAAGTATTTCCTGAAACGAATAAAACAACTCTTGTTAAGTGATATAATAACCCTAAGTGATGCGTTGTTTTAGTGTTCTGTAGAACTACCTTTTTAATACTCAGGGTTGTTGTGTATATTTTCTTAGGATAGTCTGTTGTTGTCTTAGCTCTCTGGACTTTGTTGTTTATTTTAGTTTAGCTAAAGAAGTTGTTTGTCTTTGATTGTTAGCTTAGTGTGTTATGCAATGCTTGTTGTTTAGTATGTCCTTGTAGTTTTGTCTTGTATTCTGAGTGTGTTTCATTTTCCTATTTACGACGTTAGATACGATCGGGAAGGAACTGGAAATGAGGAGTGAACCGGAGGAGCATCAAGATCAAGACCAAGGACATATTGCTGAGCCAGGCACGCCCACCTCACCACCATTATGCAATCCTATTATTTACAAAGCATGTTTTGCTTTCAAAATAAAATAATGCACGTTTTACTTCTTCTGTGGCACCTGGCCACCCAAAAACTATTTTACCAAATATTGTTTGGCCAAAGTTATCTACTAGAATACTATAGGTGTTACCAAAATAAGATTTACTTGATGAGCCTTGTTGTTGAAGGCTCCATCAAAAAGATTAAGTTTTCTAGTAGTCTACCTTCATCTACTTATCTCAAAACTATAGGATGGGAACCTATTTGATAAAAACTGTTTTACGGAGGAAAACCCGAGTTGCTGGGAGCAATCGGCGATCAAGTGTTTTATTAAAACCCGGGTTGCTGGGAGCAATCGGAGATGTTTGCAAAAACCCGATCTGCTGGGAGTAGTCGGAGGAATGGAAGTTGTTTTTGAAAAACAAAGTACTGCCCTAGCAGCCGCTCGAACAATTAAATCCGTGGAACCACACTACCTGACATGGGTAGGGATTAGCCGGAAGCTTGTCTGTTTTGGTATTGGGCTCTCACACTTTCTATGAGGGCTGGGCCCTCGAAGCCGGGTTGCCGTCTGTATGAGGAAATACACATGTGATGATCGCGCCGGACGATTACGGCGGGTCTCCTGACGTGGCGGTGTGGCGTCCCGAGGAAAGACCAAGAGGTCTAGTGGAGCACATGGTGCCGAGGAGAACAAGTCTACCGGGAGGCCCCGATACTAGGGTGGACATAGTGGAAAGTTTTGATCGTGTTATCCGGACCCCCGCATGCTGTCGTATGACGGGCCATGGTAGACACGGCGGAATAACCGATAGGTGTGGGTAAAGTGTGCAACCTCTGCAGAGTGTAAATGTAGCGTACCTGCACTTTAAATAAGGCAGATACCTGTCTATAGTGCAAATCCCTGGATCGATTCGTTTGCACACACAGTTTACGATGTAATATCACAACAAAGTATCAATTTTATTACATCGATGATCCAGACTTACAAAATATTCATTACAAGTTGCATAGCATAAAGCTAGCTTTGAAATAGTACACATCGGAATTACAATAGAAGTGGGTCTCCAACAACTTCATGTTGCCACTGGCGAAAACATGTTGGTTGGAGACTCGAAACATTCAAACGAAACCTCACTCGTCATCTGATCAAGCTTCAATAGAAAAAAAATATTGCAATAACTTGGGTTAGATTCCATTAAAATGGAGTCTGGCAAGTGACACTATGGTGGACCCTTAGAGGAAAAACTCTAATAACCTATATGCTTATTTGGCTGGTGGAGTTCAAGGCTATTTTGCATAAAGCCAATTTTTCCTAACTCTTTGGAAAACACTTTTCTTCTATTCGAGACATTCGTGGCATGAAAACCACTGTCTCATTCTACCCTTGTTCACCCATCAAGTTTTATTTCTGAAGTTGGAATGGTGGAATCCTCTGTTTGACGTCCGTGATCAGCTGCTCAAATTGTCCGTACCGGGGACACAGCTAAGTACTTAGTTTTACACTCTGCAGAGGTTGTGCACGTTCACTATTGTACCCATTCAACCCAAACTACCCTTTACACACTTATAGTGATAAGGAAAAGGAGAAGAATGAGACGAGATCTTTCAAAAGCATTTCCCCTCCCACTATGGCTTGACCCGTTCCACCTAACACCCTCTACATCTGCATGTCAACCCGGAGAGAGTCCACGCAACATAGTTGATCAAGCCAGATCCCATTGGTAATGGCTGCACTGCAAGCAATCGTCACTCGGAGTTCTTCAGATTCCTCTGTTCCCTGGGTGGCCATCCACAAGTGCACATACTTCAGGAACCATAGACATGGACCGGAGTCACTCAACTTCGCCACCATATACAACCAATCCACCCAGAAGATTCATTAACTTAGTGGATGTACACTCTCAGGTGAAAATCACCATGCACACGGCCCTAAGTAGAATAGACATTCATCCTAGGCGACGACAACCATGAGCACAGCCCTGAGGAGTCACTTAACATTTTGTAAAACTTTTCATCAATTGCATAGCATCAATATATCTACTAAGTATTATATAGGAACCTAGACACTGAAGTAAGGAATTTCTACACAGGTCTAGCATAGCAATACTAGCCTACACATGCTTACATAAAAATACACTAAGTAATGCGTATAGAAAATAATAGGAAGTTTATGAGGTGTGCCACTTGCCTTTGAATGTTGTCGTTGTTCACAAACTCTTTTCAACAACGAACGTTTACTCTGCGTTCAATCTAAACAATATAAGCAAACAACAATACAACAATCAATAAACAACAATCATCAAACATACATGTACATACATAGCGAACAAACAGGTTTCATAAAACTTCTAAGGAAAATATGTTTATGCATGAGGTGAAAAATATTCCTAAGGACTAGAGATGTATGTCATGCTAAGAAAATATTTTAAGTTAATGCAAAGCGAAAATGGGAGTCAAAATGACTTTAAAGATGATAACATCATGATCAAAATTTGTTTAAGTCTTAAAAGACAAGATTAGGGAAGAGGGAAAAAGGTACAAAGAAAGATGTAGTTGATCTTCCAAGCTTCATCTCCAGACTTGTAATATTCTCCTTGGTGATGTCTTGATTGAATTCTTGGTAGACTTGAATAATCTTCAGACTTGATGATTTTTGTATCACCTAGGCTGGTCTTGGATTTATTTAGTCTTCATGAAGTCTCAGAGAAGAAGAAAGGACAGAGAGAAAGACTTAGAGAATCGAAGGGAGGTTGGCCTTCTTGAACTTCTTCTCACTTTTCTTCTAAGTGCTTGACATCTTGGGATGCTTACAGAGTTTGTTTTCTTCTAAGTCCTTCATTGGTCTTCTAGCTCCATGTTAAAAATCCTAAGTGTCTAAGTGTATCACTTTACCGAAATGCTAAGTTGAAAATATTTCTAACTTAGAGAAAATGGGGAAGGAGTTTTCTTATGGGAAATATAACTACAAAATAAAATATGATATGCATGAAATGCAATTTTTAATCACATGAACAATTATGCTAATCCAATTTAATTAATTTCTATTTTCACAAAATATAATAAAGGAATAAATATAAGATTAAAGTTTTATGTGATTTAAATTTTTATAACAAAAATTTATAATTAGTATTAATAGACAGAGGGGATTTAAATACATTTATTGAAATTGGATTTATCCAAAAATAATGTTTATATTAAAAGTTATGCTGAAAATATTCAAACTATTCAGTTTAAATATATAACTATGAATTCATTCAAATAATACTCAAAAAAATATTTTATAACAGAGGCATCACACTACAAAGATTCTAAAACAATTTTATTTGAAATTTTTGGAAGTATAGATTTAAAGTTACGACAAATATACTCAAATCTTCCATTTGAAATTTGAATATTTTAAAATTAGTCAAATTTTAATTTTGGCAGATCTAAAATATTATAGATGTTGAGGGCTTTCCAAAAATATAAAGTTTGTTAAATTTGGATAATTCTACAATCTGACTCTGGTTCCTTAACAGTAGTCGCGTAGTTGGGTACAATTCATTGTTGTTGATATTGGAGTGAGACATCTGTTGGTTTTAGAAAATGAGTTGAATTATATGTACCATGGAGAAATACTAATTCAATAATTCAGAACAAGGTAACCAATTCCTAACATAATCAATCAACATGATTCAAACACATGCAAACACATACATGAAAAGTTTCAACTTATTTTGAGAAATCGAACTAATCGTTTATGGAACGAAACACACCAATGTCATGGAAATACAGAAGCGACAGTACTGCCATACCACAATTTGATAGGTCAATACACTAAATTGGTACGATAAGCTAAATAGGTCAATACACTAAATCAGTCTAGAAACTCTGTTTAATCTCGTTTAGTTCTCTGATGTAAAGCGTACGGCATGTGGTGGATACGAAAAGTTTTAGCACTCACGTTTTCCACTCGGTCCTTTAAGAGAATTATCCTTCTTCCACTCAGGGCAGCCACTGGCATAGTGTCCCGTATCTTTGCACCTGTAGCATCTTATGTGGCTAAGATCTTTCTTGGATTTAACCTTTTGCCCTTGTTCCTCCAGGATCTTCATGAGTGACTGTTGCATTCCTTCCTTGGTTTGCTGGTTAGCTTGTTGCACCAAGCGATAAAGTTGACACTGAATTGGGACATGGTCTGTTCCTTCACACAAGAAGCAAGTGACCTGTCTTGTGCGGCATCCTTTAACTGGACGTCTGGTATGACCATGGGGCCACTCATCAGAACAATCTTTAGACGTATGTCCTATGTCTCCACAAGTTTTGCATGCCTTTAGTTTGGTCATAAGGTCCTCTTCAAAAACACTATGGTTTTGATCAATCTTAGGCGGGTAGTCATTGATCACGTTCTGACTCTGGTTCCTTAACAGTAGTCGCGTAGTTGGGTACAATTCATTGTTGTTGATATTGGAGTGAGACATCTGTTGGTTTTAGAAAATGAGTTGAATTATATGTACTATGGAGAAATACTAATTCAATAATTCAGAACAAGGTAACCAATTCCTAACATAATCAATCAACATGATTCAAACACATGCAAACACATACATGAAAAGTTTCAACTTATTTTGAGAAATCGAACTAATCGTTTATGGAACGAAACACACCAATGTCATTGAAATACAGAAGCGACAGTACTGCCATACCACAATTTGATAGGTCAATACACTAAATTGGTACGATAAGCTAAATAAGTAAAATATTTGTCAAATTTCATATTAAGGTTTTTGAAATACAATAGATAATAAAATGTTTGAACTGTGACATTTGAAATATTAAACTCTTTCAATAAGTTTGAAGTCTTTCTTAGTTGGTTTCCTTATGCATTTAATATTTTATTTTAATCAAAACAAAAAGTTTTAAATTTTACTGATTTTTGAACATTATAAAATGTTGGGATGTTACAGACTACCACCCTTAAAAGGAATCTCGTCCCCGAGATTCGGAGAAGCTAGAAAGATAAAGCAAGTGCTTGGAATGATCTTGATAAATTCGAGATGTTTTGAGAAATGAAATTTCCGATATGGAAACTTGAAAACTGGCAGAGGAAGATTTTTTTGATTTGGGGAGGCCAGAAGAAAGACAGTTTGGGATCTCTGGGTTTATGCAACGGGGTTTAATTTAACTGGGTGGCTACCACCCTTAAAAGAAATTTTTGGTGGTCAGTCTAGAAACTCTGTTTAATCTCGTTTAGTTCTCTGATGTAAAGCGTACGGCATGTGGTGGATACGAAAAGTTTTAGCACACACGTTTTCCACTCGGTCCTTGAAGAGAATTATCCTTCTTCCACTCAGGGCAGCGACTGGCATAGTGTCCCGTATCTTTGCACTTGTAGCATCTTATGTGGCTAAGATCTTTCTTGGATTTAACCTTTTGCCCTTGTTCCTCCAGGATCTTCATGAGTGACTGTTGCATTCCTTCCTTGGTTTGCTGGTTAGCTTGTTGCACCAAGCGATAAAGTTGACACTGAATTGGGACATGGTCTGTTCCTTCACACAAGAAGCAAGTGACCTGTCTTGTGCGGCATCCTTTAACTGGACGTCTGGTATGACCATGGGGCCACTCATCAGAACAATCTTTAGACGTATGTCCTATGTCTCCACAAGTTTTGCATGCCTTTAGTTTGGTCATAAGGTCCTCTTCAAAAACACTATGGTTTTGATCAATCTTAGGCGGGTAGTCATTGATCACGTTCTGACTCTGGTTCCTTAACAGTAGTCGCGTAGTTGGGTACAATTCATTGTTGTTGATATTGGAGTGAGACATCTGTTGGTTTTAGAAAATGAGTTGAATTATATGTACTATGGAGAAATACTAATTCAATAATTCAGAACAAGGTAACCAATTCCTAACATAATCAATCAACATGATTCAAACACATGCAAACACATACATGAAAAGTTTCAACTTATTTTGAGAAATCGAACTAATCGTTTATGGAACGAAACACACCAATGTCATGGAAATACAGAAGCGACAGTACTGCCATACCACAATTTGATAGGTCAATACAGAATTTGAGAGGGGATTTAAATACATTTATTGCAATTGGATTTATCCAAAAATAATGTTTATATTAAAAGTTATGTTGAAAATATTCTAACTATTCAATTTAAATATATAACTATGAATTCATTCAAATAATACTCAAAAAAATATTTTATAACAGAGGCATCACACTACAAAGATTCTAAAACAATTTTATTTGAAATTTTTGGAATTATAGATTTAAGTTACGACAAATATACTCAAATCTTCCATTTGAAACTTTAATATTTTAAACTTAGTCAAATTTGAATTTTTGCAGATCTAAAATATTCTACATGTCGAGTGCTTTCCAAAAATATAAAGTTTGTTAAATTTGGATAAGTGGTTAAAAAGTTATGACAGATCTAAGTGGCATGGGCTTTTCTGCAAAACTGCCATTTAAATCTAAATAAGAAATTCATTTTCCACGTGGCAGCTGACTGGGCGCTGACTGTGCGCTGACTGTGCGGCTGACGTGGATAAGTGAAGCAATCTGGGCCATAGGATTTAGATCTAACGATTCTAAACAGATCGTACCGATTTGAACAAAACAATACGCAGGAGCCGTTGGATCAAGATCCAACGGTCCAGATCTAACGACCAAACGCGGGCGGCGCTAGGTCACCGGAGACCTTGCCGGAGATGCACCCGCGGCGGCGACGCGGCGTTTTGCACGTTCTATGGTTCCCCGGGACGAATGGAACTCACCACAGCGTGCAGGAGGTCGTGGTTGACTCGGTGGCGAGGTGGCGGCGACCGAAGCGTCCTCTTATTGCCGGAATGGCTCGCCGGAGTTGTGCGCGGCGGCGGAGAGCTTCGGGTGTGCACGGAGGTGAGGATGTGCTGTGATTTGAAACGCAAATACGTGTCAAACAGATGCGAAACTGGGAAATACGACGAGAGGGAGAGGAGAGAGGGTCCGGGGTCGACGGAGTTCACCGAAAACGAAGATGTATGCCGGCGGCCGTGGCGGAGTTCCGAGGACGAACTCGAGCAGCCTGGGGGCTCTCGGGCTAGGGTTTCTTGGGGAAAAGGGAGAGGAGGATCAAGGGATTAAATAGGGCTGGAGGGAGGAACCAAATTCGCGCTAATCTCACCTGATTTGGAGAGGGAATCGGGGAAGGAATATCGGCCGTGATTTTCGTCTGAGGAAGAAGACGATGACGTCATCGCTGACGCCAGCATTTTTCTTTTTCTTTTTCTGATTTTCCAATTAATTCATATCTTTTGATTTAAGACTCCAAATTCATTCAAATAAATTTCTAAAAATCTGTAAAAGCATTATCTTTGTGTTAAACCAGTTGTGGGCATGTTTTGAACATTTTTGAAAATTAATATTTTGAAATATTCATAAAATACAATTTTGCCTATTTTAGGTTAACTTTGAAATTAGGGATTTAATAATTCATTTGAGGTTAAATAAAATTTATGAAATTACCCACATTCAAATATGTTTGAATTCAAGTTATTTAAACTCATTCTCAAACACTAAAATCATTTTAGGCTTTAGTATAATACTAAATAACATAACATATACTATATGAAAATAAAAAGGGAAATTAATGTATTCATTTTAATTCAAAATAATTTGTGCACCATTATATTATATATTAAGAGAATTCAATTGAAACTTCATAACAACTTTGTAAAATATTTTTATTTTAATTCATTTCTTATTTAGAATATATTAAACACCTCATGCTTTTAAAATAAATGAAAATCATTTAAGCAAATGAAATGTTTATTTGGATACTTCATTAATTTTAATTTATGAAGTTTTAAAGTTATAAACTATAGGCTTATAATTTCCAAACTACATTTTGAACTCAGGTAAATGAATAATAATCTTTTGGCAATTAGACAATGTTTTCAATAGTTTAAAATACACTTGTAATTATTATTTTAACTTATTTATAGCTTAGGCTATGTGGTTAAAATCAATTACTTATAAGTAAGCTATTTACTTAAAATAAAATGGATTGTAGTTTGTAAAATATTTGTCAAATTTCATATTAAGGTTTTTGAAATACAATAGATAATAAAATGTTTAAACTGTGACATTTGAAATATTAAACTCTTTCAATAAGTTTGAAGTCTTTCTTAGTTGGTTTCGTTATGCATTTAATATTTTTTTAATCAAAACAAAAAGTTTTAAATTTTAGTGATTTTTGAACATTATAAAATGTTGGGATGTTATAGTAAATCTATTCGAATAGCCGCGTCGGCGGTCAGGGACGGTCGGAAAGGCCACTGATCTAGGCGTATGGGCAATTTAGTTTTCAAAAGGAAAGTTTTTCTCCGAGGAAAGCAAGGAGGCAACAAGGTGGTACCTGGGAGGTACGGATTTTGGGTAAGGCTGGTTGATCTCGGGAAGAAAACCAGTCCAATCTCAAGTAAGGAAAAAGGGTTACCCCTATCCTAGTGTTTTGACAAGCTTTGACAACAGAAAGTTTTGAACTTGGATATGTCCTTGCTATGTCTAAGAGAAGAGAAGTCTATCTCTAAATGTTTTTCTTCATCAAAGATATAGAGATGTCATATTCTCTATGTATAAAAGCATCGTATTCGAAAACTAAGCCCTACAGTCGTATATAGTAGCTATCCCAGTTTTTTAAAAGTGTATTCTTGCATTATCATGAAAACTTAAGACTTGGAGGTGGCCTTGCGAGTACGTAAATGTACTCATATGGCTTTGTCCTTGGATATTCAAACGTCCAGATTTCCAATGTGGAGATGTACGACAAGAAGGAGGAGTAAGCCGACGACTACGCCAACTGAGTGTCACCGCTCAACTGCTCTTTGGGAATGCGTCAGGAGGTGACGAGGGCCGACGCTAGTCAAAACTTCTGATGTACCTTAGTTCATATTCCTCATGTGCGATGATGTTTGCATAGTTGGTCATGTGACTGTTATTTATGTAGGTCTTGTTCTATTCGAGTTGTATGATGTATCTTTGTATATCATGTTGGTTATGTGATCGCGATGCACTGATCATTGGGATTGTGATCTGCTTACATAACATGGGCATCTCTGTCAGGTAGTCAGAGGGGTCCTCACTGATATAGTTGTACGTTTTTAGAACCCGTGTTCTTCATGGGGGCATCGTTCTATTATTTGCTACCCTCTAGCTTGCACTTGTGATTCCGGCAGTATTGAGTTGATGAAGCGGCCCAGACCGACTTTACGCGTACGCTTACGCGAGACTGGTTCCACTATTGACATACAGCTGGTAACGTATCTGTGGCTGGCAGGTGTCTGTCTCTCTAGCTTTAGCTGGCTTTGCATTTTCAATGGAGGGCCCGAAAGGGATGCTTAAACATGCAATTATTGGATCGTTGTTGTGGTCATAAGTTTGTAGGTAAGAACGGTTCTTTTTACGACAGCCCCAAGCCACGTAAAATATGCAAAAAATAAAGTAGAACGCGTCTAACTTTATTTTGCAGGGGCAATGTGATATGGTCAAGGTAGATTTATTAAATTGTTTATGAACTGTGGGCGCCAAGAAAACCGTGGCGCAAGGACCATATCACGTAGCATTACATTTGATGTTTTGAGTGCATCTTATATTGTGTGATTGTTTGTAGTTACACGGCGGTAGTAATATAAGATGATCCCTCCAAAATACCACTAGTGTTCTTCCTTCAACGTGCACCACCAAGAAACTTCTACGTTATGAGGCAGGCCGTTACGATCGGTTGTCAGACATATCGTCGTTCACATACAGTGGGCGTAAGACAATTTTACACGAGCGTTTACATTGAAGGTTATTGTGGCGAGCCTAGCATGTGCAGACATGGCCTCAGAACACGCAGGCCGAAAGTTCGAGCATGAGTCACATCGTTGTTGTGATCGACATTTCGATGTCCACCTTTGAAGTTGTGTTGCCGGCTCTGACTCCGGTCACGCTGTGCTGGATGGGGGTCTGGCAACCAGCGGCAGTGTTACTTTCAACTGCCACCAAGGACGTCAATGGTATCCCAAGATACCTGATATTGAGTCCGTTAAAGGTTGGACCTCCACCTTCTTCTATTGCCGGGATATGGCGGCTGTCGGCCGCCAATTCGGCATCCCGGAGTTCGTCAATGCGCCGCCAGCACCCAAGCCATGCTGGGACGAGGCGGTCCCCAAGTTGACGGAGGAGCTCCGCCTTGTGCAAAGGCGGATAGAGTTCCTCACCAGGACGATGGACGCCCCGCTGCTTGACGGGGTAGATACGGTGCTTTGATGGCTGTCCCGGCAGATTCTGCCTCTACGGTACAGCCCGTACCAAACGTGTCAGTATTCGCCTACCGACACGGCTCCTCTTCGCGTGAGCGAGAAGGAGTTACCAGCTTCGAATTGGTGGCCCGAATTCGCAGCCTTGTCAAAGCAGGGTCTGTGTAGGCGGTGGAGGGTGTCCCCATGCACACCCACCACAACCCTCCCTTTGAGGTAAGCATTTCTACTTTTGCCCTTCTTTGACGACTTTGCTGGCTTATTCCTAGCGCCATGCCAAATGTGTCCGAAAAAGGAGTTTTCCTTATTACTTGCCTTTTCAGTTTATGCAGGTCTCTGTTTTGGGGGAGAATGACCTGGCTCCCGCCATTTATCAACCGGGAGCCGGGAAAACCAAGAAGCGCAAGTCGTCTGGCGCTTCTTCCTCTACGGTAAATGCCGAGAGGAGAAAACAGACCGCATCGGCAACTGAGCCGGTGCTCGTCGACGATGACGAGAACACAGGGATTAACATCCCCCGAAGGTAAATATCTCTGCCTTATTTGTTTGTCGATCCTCTTCGTTGCTAGTGTCATCTGGCTAACTTTACCTTGTTGCCAGGGATCGGGTCGCAACCTCCAAATTGCCGGCCAAGTCCCTAGTGGTCAGGGGAAAGCGGCCGCTTGGCACTTCTCCTGCAACCATGCCGCCAACTCCATAGCCCCAGGTCAGCGGGTTTATGAGCGATACTCGTCGGCGGCCCGAGCCCCAGGCTGCAGCTTCAAGTCATCCGCCAAGAACCTCCTCAACTGGCAACGCTGCCAACTTCCCTTCTCGTTCGGCTGAGGCTGCAGCCAATCACTGTAACGTACCTGCACTTTAAATTAGGAAGATACGTGTGTATAGTGCAAATCACTGGATCAAATCGTTTGCACACACAGTTTACGATGTAATATCACAACAAAGTATCAATTTTATTACATGGATGATCCAGACTTACAAAATATTCGATACAAGTTGCATAGCATAAAGCTAGCTTTCAAAGAGTAAACAACGGAAATACAGTAGCAGTGAGTCTCCATCACATTCATGTTGCCAAAGGCGAAAACATGTTGGTTGTAGACTTGAAACCTTTAAACGAAACCTCACTCGTCATCTGATCGATCTGCAATAAGAAAAATATTGCAACAACGTGGGTGAGATTCCATTAAAATGGAGTCTGGCAAGTGACACTATGGTGGACACTTAGAGGAATAACTCTAATAACCTATATGCATATTTGGCTGGTGGAGTTCAAGGCTATTTTGCATAAAGCTAATTTTTCCTAACTCTTTGGAAAAAAAAAACTCCAACTCAAGACATTCGTGGCATGAAAACCACTGTCTCATTCTACCCTTGTTCACCCATCAAGTTTTATTTCTGAAGTTGGAATGGTGGAATCCTCCGTAGACGTCCGTTGTAACGCCCCGGGATTTATCCCCTTTTAATTTGTGAGTTTTTCTTTTTGCATCGACATGGCATGGCATCGCATCTCATTAATTTAATTTGTTGCATTTAAATTGAACTTCCATAATTAAATTCAAATGCATTTCAAATTAATTAAAATTGTGTTATTTTGAAATCTTTTGCAAATGTTAAAAATTAGTTTATTAAATTGTCTACTGAAAACTACAAATATTTTGTAAAGGTTTCGTGTTCAAATTCATTTTCGATTTTGTTTTAAAAATATTTAACAGAAAAGAATAAACGGTGAGAAATAAAGCCCAAAAGCCCACCTAAGCAAACCATAGGTTGTCCTCCAGAAAATTCTTTCCCACCCCCTGCAAATTTGCAGCCACCCTCCTCCTTTTCTGGGATTTTTTGCAAAAGCCCTTCCACCCCCCTTCTTTTCTTTTCCCCCCTTCCTTTTCTTTTCTTTCCTTTTTTTTCTTCTTTTCTCTCCTTTTCTTTTTTTCTTTCTTCTCTTCCTTCTCTCCTTCCCGCACGGGAGCCTCACTCCCGAGCCGCAGCCGCTCGCGCCCGAGCTCCCCGCAGTACGCTCCGGCCCGGCCGCCGCGCGCCGCCCCGGCCTGCGCCTCCCCCGGCCGCCGCGCGCCGCCCCTCGCCCGAGCTCGTGCTCCCCGCGCCGCCGCCTCCGCCCCGTGCGCGTCCCCTGCTCCGGCCCGCCGCTCGCCGCGTGCGTCGTAGCCGCCTCCGGCCGCCCGTGCGCGCCGCGCCCCAGCCGCCGCCGCCGGCCGAGCGCGCCGCCTACTCCCGAGCTCCGCCGGCCACGCCCCTGCTTCACGGCCGCACCCGCAGGCCCCGCGCGCCGCCGCCGTCCGAGCGCTGCTGCGCCCCCAGGGCCCCGGGCCGCCGTGCACCATCTCCTCCCGAGCCGCACCAGCCCCGCTCCTCCCGGCCGAGCACGCCGCCAACCGCCGCATCCCCGGCCCGCGCTGCGCACGCCCAGACGCCCGCGCCGCGCCGCCACCCGCACTTCGGGCTGCTCCGCCTCGGTCGCCGGCCGCCGCGCGCCCGCGCTCCCCCACGACGCCGCCGTGCACCTCCACGCCGCCGCGCCCCTTCCGTTCGGCCGCCTCCGCCTCCCGCGCCGCCTCTCGCCGCCATGCCGCTCCGCGCCGGCGTCTCCCGCATGCACGCGTCCCCGCTGCCTCTTCCGGCCGCGTGCACTACGTCTCCGTCCGGTGGCGTCCTCGCATCCGCCGCCTGCAAGGTGTTCGGGGAAATGCCCGCAAGACCCCGGCGCCGCATTTTTTTGTCCGAGTTGTCCACCCTTTGTGGTGTTGCTATGTGCGCGTGCGCGTCCTCTTCCGGTGCCGCGTGTCGTGACTCCCCGTGTCCGTGTCGCGGTGCCCGCCCGTGCGCGTTTCTTTCCGGTGTCCGGTTTTCGTGCTCCTACGTGCCACGACTACCCCGACCACTTCCACGACACCGACAAACGACGATGCCCTGGTTCCGCGATGACTACTTCCACGATGACGACTACTTCCTCTACGGACCGAAGACGTCGGTTTTGAACCCTAGTTCACCCGATCCGACGTACGGCCCCAAACCCTAACTCTATACCTATTTTATTAAATGTCATCTATCTTGTGCATATCGCATCATACTTGCATGTGTTGCATCTCTTGGGTTTGCGGGTGTAGCAATTCACCTAAATAATAATTAAGGAATGTGTGGGGTAATAAATATATAATGCCCTATTCCATTTAATTTAATTAGATCACCCATGCCATGTGTTGCCATGTTAACCAACATTTAATATTGCTGGTAAATAAATAACTTGCACCTAAATATTAATCGTCGGGGGTTGCTTTCCCGATTAATTTGGATTACCTGCACTGTATTGCATCTTGCCATGCCATGCATCATTCTCGTATGATCATGCTGAATCTTTTGCCGTAGTTGTAAAATGCATCTTCTACGCTTTCCAGTGTTTGTTGCTTCTTCGAGGATAAGACGTTGAGATGTGTGAGCAACGACAACATCTGCTTCCATGCGGGATTCTAGGCAAGCAAATTTTGCTTGTTTACCTATACATTGTCTTTCATTCCTGCCGTTGATCTCTGCTACCCTAGTATTCGCTTCTTCATTGCGATCCCATCACATGTTTATCCTGCAGCCTATACAGCTTTATCCCCACATCCCATCACCTATTGAATGTTTATCTGTTAGCCTTGCGAGTCGTAGCGCATGCTTAGAGTTGGTTGTGCGAGTCCTCTGTTGTTCGTTTATTTCATATGCTTAGCTTGATAGATTATTCTACCTTAATTAAATGTTATATTATATTGGGGTATTATAATTAAAATATAAGGCACCGGCGGAAGGCCTTGCGAGGTGCTTTGTTCTGCTAAGTGTCGACCTAGGAACTGAGATTTTGTCCTTGGATCCAATTTTGAGCGCACTAACCACTTGTGGGAGTCCCTATGGAGCCCCCCTCGACTTTGACTGGAACTTCGACTTGTCCGGGAGCTGCACCTAGTTCGGGCTTTCCATTTTTCTCATATGCATCGATACTAGTGTAGTATTTTACTTTGGCGGTGTGCCTTGTTACATGCATATAGGGCGCGGCCTGTTGGTGCGGAGGGGTGTGTCCTGCGGGAGTCCGCACCCTTTTGGCCGGGACCAGCATAGCTCCCGTGGCTCCTGGACTTGTTGCGGTGAAGGAAAAGAGTTGGGTTGAAAGGCCCTAATGTTTTTGACTGGGTTGATCATGCGAGTATGGGTCCAGTAGTGCACCCCTGCAGGGTATAATCTTATCGATGAGCCGTGTCCACGGTTGTGGACGTTTTGGTGATGATGCTGGCTAACAAGATCTAGACAACTTACACCTAATCATTGTTAATTAACCTGACTAGTAATATAGAATTACTTTCACAATAAATGGTAATTAAAACTGTTCAACGTGTGAGTTTCCCGAATTGCTTCCTCATACTTGGTTGAGGGGGTTAATCCGAGGATGGGTTATGACTGGTGTTAGTTGTAGATGTTTACTTATGCGCTCTCTTATCCCTCTCTAATTAGACGGAAATTGTAGCGTGTCTCTTTTGGTTGCTAGTGCTGCTGCCGCTAAGTCCACCTCCCCTATATTTTGGGAGATGGTGTAGAAAGTAGGCAAGTCGGTTTTGCTTGCCAGGGAGTGCCCTGACCCTCTTTTGGGTTACGCTTTATGTGCAGTCAACAGGTTGAAGTGAGACGAAGTTAGCTTGGGAATCCCTCCGGCTTGGCTGGGCAGGGATATGGCGCCATCGCTTATCTTCAGGACTCTTAGTCCAATTTGCATCTTATCCGTAGTCGGATACTATTTTGCTTCCGCTGTCATTTGTATCTTTGTATTGTATCTTTTGTATCTTGACTCGTTCGAGTCGTTGTTGTAATTATATCTTCTGTTGTATTTGTGGATGTATCGGAACTGTTGTAATGTTATCACAATTCCAGCCACATAATGCGCATGTTTCGGCGTGCACATTATGTCTGGTGGGCGGCCTAAAATCGTTATTATGCGGATTTCGGCGGGAACGCTTAAATCTACATAGTACCGATTTTAGGGCGTCACATCCGTGATCAGCTGCTCAAAATGTCCGTACCGGGGACACGGCTAAGTACTTAGTTTTAAACTCTGCAGAGGTTGTGCACGTTCACCATTGTACCCATTCAACCCAAACTATCCTTTACACACTTATAGTGATAAGGAAAAGGAGAAGAATGAGACGAGATCTTTCAGAAGCATTTTCCCTCCCACTATGGCTTGACCCGTTCCACCTAACACCCCCTACATCTGCTTGTCAAGCCGGAGAGAGTCCACGCAACATAATTGATCAAGACAGAGCCCATTCGCAATGGCTGCACTGGAAGCAATCGTCACTCGGAGTTCTTCAGATTCCTCTGTTCCTGGGTGGCCATTCACAAGTGCACGTACTCCAGGAACCATAGACATGAGCCTGAGTAGCCACTCAACTTCGCCACCATACAACCTTTTACCACCCAGGTGTTTCATTCTTAACTTAATAGAATTTAGATTTTCACGAAACAACATTTGCATAGCATCAATAATTCTACTAAGTATTGCATAGGAACCTAGACACAAGAATAAGGGATTCTATACAAGTTTAGCATAATAATACTATCCTACACATGCTTATATAAAAATACACTAAGTAATGCATATAGAAATAATAGGAAGTTTATGAGTTGTGCCACTTGCCTTTGAATGATGTTGTTGTTCACAAACTCTTTTCAACAACGAACGTTTGCTCTCCGTTTAATCTAAACAATATAAGAAACAACAATACAACAATCAACAAACAACAATCATCAAACATACATGCACATACATAGTGAACAAACAGGTTTCATAAAACTTCTAAGGAAAATATGTTTATGCATGAGGTGCAAAATATTCATAAGGACTAGAGATGTATGTCATGCTAAGAAAATATTTTAAGTTAATGCAAAGCGAAAATGGGTGTCAAAATGACTAAGGACTAAGGTCATACGTTGAATAAAATACTTGGTTATAGTTCATCATGAATAAGCACTCTAATGGCTTAGCCATGATGTGTAAAAATACTTAGAGAAATGTCGGCCCAGTGGGAACTGGGGTATCAAGAGCCCATTCACCCCAGGCCTCGCTCGCGGGCCAGACAGACGAAACGACTAAGGACCAGGCGTCACCGCCTAGCGTGACCCTCGAGAGGCGATTCCCCTCGAGGGTTCTGAAGAGGAAGCGAGGGCCTCAAGGGACCCCTCGCCTCAGGGGATCCTCCCCCCGAGGAACCAACCCGCCTGAGGGAAGTCCGACAGGAATCTCCCCTTAGGCCTGAAGGGAAACGTCGTCGCCAAGGAAGCCCGGCAGAGCGCACGTGACCTCTGCCACGTTTGTGCAATGGCGCAAACACCCCCGTCGCTGTCCCTGGCGATAAAGCGGTCAACAAAGCTGCTCCGCCTGCTGCGCAGCTGTAAGGACCTTCTACTCTTACGAAAGCAGGTGGACGGCGCAACCCTCCAACGGAGATCGTCATCGCGGGCTCCAACTCAAAGACTGCCCGCTCTGCTGATAGTACCGCGCGGTCGGCCGCCTGTCGGCCACGGCGCCACCTTTATCAACAATGGACCGAGTCCATGGACGAATGGAGCACGGTGGACTCGTGCTCCGCCCCGCCACTGGCAAGTGGGAGCCACCTTGAAGGCCAAGCCAAAGGAGAAGGCCCGAGGCGCCTATAAAAGAGAGAAGACATCCATCGTAGCAGGGGTCGGCCCTTTGCGTGCAAAACACCCTTGTAAACCCTAGCAACTCTAGTTAGGTTAGCCTCTGACTGGAGGAGGAAGAAGATCATCGCTTCCCTCCCCAGGCAAGAACTGCCTCAAGGGGGCTTCCGGCAAGCTCAATTGTACTGTAACCTTCCACATATAATACAGACAGGCAGGAGTAGCGGTCTTACCTCCTCATGAGGGCCGTGAACCTGGGTAAAGGACGGTGCCTTCCTTGGTCGGGTTTGCGTCTTCTTCGGGTCCGGCGAGCAACGTCGCGGAGCCACTTGAGAGTTTAGACCTCCGCGTTCAATCCCCTTTCGAACTACACTTCAGGAAGTGACTACCCCCGATTCCTGGGAGTCATAACCCGATATTTGGCGTGCCAGGTAGGGGATTGAGGCGCGTCAACAACCTTCGAGTTTGTCTCCGCGCCATGGTGAACACGCGCGCCTCCCGCGCCCCTCGAGTCAACCGACGTGCGCCCGGGGGAGCACGCGCGCCCACAGGTGCCACGACCACCCGCGCGCGGCGGGCTGACCCCGCCACGAGGAGCATGTCCCTTCTGGCCCTCACGCGGAGGCATCGGAGCACGACGTCGAGCACCAGGAGGACGCGCAGTCGTCGCACCCGACGCAGCGCCCGAGCGGCTCAGGCCCGGGGAGGACCGACCCCGCGCCCCACACCGCGCTGCACATGGCGCAGGAGCTGCTCCGCTACCAGCCCACCACTGAGGCCCACGAGCAGTGGCTCCAACGCCTCAACCACCTCGTCGGCATCGCCACGACGCGCCCCGCTCCGTCGCAGTCCAACGTGCACCCCTCTCTCGCGGGCACGGTCGCAACAAATGCGGCTCCACCACCTCCGGGGCCTGCACCGGCTGCGGCACAAAGGGCTGCTTCGGACGCGTCCTCGCCGCACGATTGCTTAATCGTGCAGCGCACCGCGCCCGACGCTCGTGTGGGGATGGAGCTCCAGCGAGACCGCCAGAACAGGCTCGTGGAGGAGCTCGGCCAGGCGGGACAGCAGAACCGCGGCTCGCTTCAGCACGGTGTCGCTACATACACCTCTGGCTGCATAGCGTTCACTCGCTCTCTGCGTCGCGTGGTCTGGCCGCAAAAGTTCAGGCCGACTCTTCCCAAGGGCTACGACGGCTCCAGCAACCCCGTCGAGTTCCTGCAGCTCTACACCACCTCCATCCAAGCTGCGGGGGGAGACGACAAGGTCATGGCCAACTGGTTCTCCCACGGGCTACGCGACTCTGCGCTGTTGTGGCTCCTGAACCTCCTGGAGGACTCTGTGAACTCCTGGGAGGAGCTCTGCAAGCAGTTCGTCTCCAACTTCAAGGGGACGTACGAGCGCGCCCTCACCCACAACGATCTGCGCGCTGTGGTGCAGAGGAAGGATGAAACGCTCCGCAAGTACATCCAGCGCTTCAGCCAAGTGCGCAACAAGATCCCGAACATCCCCGACACTCAAGTCATCGCCACTTTCTGCGAGGGCGTCACAAACAGCATGATGCTCGAGAAACTGGGCATCCACGACAAGCTCACCTCTGTGGTCAAGCTGTTCGACATGGCAGACAAGTGCGCCAAGGCTGAAGAGGGACCGCTCTTCGTGAAAATGTCCTCGAGAGGGGACGATCATGCTGAGGGGTCCAAGAGTCAGAAGAAGGAGGAGCCCAAGCGCAAGGCCACCGCAGTTCTTGCGGCAGAACCTGACACAAAAGGCACCCGCAGTGACTCCCCCGAGGCTGGAGAGAGGAAAGATGATCACCGCCCTTTCTTCATCTACCAGAACAGGCGTGACCACTCTACGGAGTCCTGCTACGACCTCAAAATGTTGAGCAAGGAGCGCGAGCAAGCAGAAGACGGTGGCAGCCGCGGTTGAGGCCGTGGCTACCGCGGGAGCGGACGCAAGGGTGGCTACCAGAGACCATCTGGAAATCAGGCCAACGCCACAGAAAAGAAAGGCAACCTCCCTGACGAGGAAGATGGCGGCTACCAAGCCCCGAGGGGCGCCATTGCCTGCATCCTCGCGGGGGCGCATGCGCCGAAGTCGAACAACCAGTTCAAGCAGTTCGCCCACGAGCTCAACGCCGCCCTCCCAAGCACGGAAACCTCCAGGCCCCTCAAGTGGTCGCAGTACACCATCGCCTTCGACGCTCAGCACCACCCCAAGTCCACCAAGACTGTTGGAACCCTCCCGCTGGTCTGCACCGCCACCATCGACAACGTGGCTGTCTCCAAGACGCTCATCGATGGCGGAGCAGGCCTGAACGTTATCTCCATAGATACGTTCGAAGCGCTTCAAGTGCCCTACGAGTGGCTTATGCCCTCGAGGACCTTCACGGGGGTCACCAGCGGCTCGATCGAGCCTCTAGGCCAGGTCAGGCTTGCCATCACCTTCGGGAGTGAGGAAAATTACCGCACCGAGCACATCGACTTCGATGTTGCGCACATCGGCCTGCCGTACAACGCCATCCTCGGCTACCCCGCGCTCGCGAAGTTCATGGCCGTCACGCACCATGCGTACAACATGGTCAAGATCCCCGGCAGCGCCGGCACGATCACCATACGTGAGCATGTCCTGGACGCTACGCGCGCTGTTGAGACGGCCTACAAGACCGCCGCCATGGCCTTCCCCGCAGACGAGGACCAAGAGCTTCTCGAGAGGCCCAAGAAGAAGAAGCAATTGTTCTCCCAGGAGGAAGTTGCTACCAAGAAGATCTCTCTGAGCTCAGGTAGCTCGGTGGCTGAAGGCTCGGGGGCTAGCGTCAGCATTGGCGCCGCGCTGCCTCCGAAATAGGAAAGCGCGCTCGTCGCCTTCCTCCAGGCAAACTCTGACATGTTCGCATGGACACCGTCAGATATGTCTGGTGTACCGAGGGAGGTGATCGAGCACCACTTGGCCGTGTGCCCAAACGCGCGCCCCGTCAAGCAAAAAGCAAGAAAGCAAGCCCCCGAGAAGCATGCGTTCATCATCAAGGAGGTCGAGAAGCTCAAAGCGGCAAAAGTCGTCCGCGAGCTCGCGCACCCCACTTGGCTCTCGAACGGCGTGGTAGTCCCAAAACCCGCCGGCGGAGGCCGCCTATGCATCGACTACACTGATGTAAACAAGGCCTGCCCCCAAAGACCCTTATCCCATGCCCAGAATCGACCAGATCGTGGACTCCACAGCAGGCTGCGAGCTCCTCTGTTTCCTCGATGCCTTCTCTGGTTATCACCAGATTAAGATGGCTAAAGAGGATGAGGAGAAGACGGCTTTCCTCACCCCATGCGGTGTGTATTGCTACGTCTGCATGCCCTTCGGCCTAAAAAATGCCGGAGCCACTTCCCAGAGGTTAATGAGGATAGCCCTTGGCGGGCAAATGGGGCGAAACGCTGAAGCATATGTCGATGACATCGTCGTGAAATCGCGAGAAGGAAATACTCTTCTCGGAGACCTTGAAGAAACCTTCGCCAGCCTGCGCAAGGTGAACATCAAGCTCAACCCCACCAAGTGCGTCTTTGGAGTACCTTCAGGCAAATTGCTGGGGTTCCTCGTGTCTCATCGGGGCATACAGGCGAACCCAGACAAAATAAAGGCCATAGAAGGCATGCAACCTCCACGCAGGCTCAAGGACATGCAACGCCTGGCAGGCTGCATGGCCAGCTTGGGTCGATTCATCTCCAAGTTCAGCGAAAGGGCCCTGCCGTTTTTCAAGATCATGAAAAGAACGGGCACTTTCAAGTGGACCCCTGAAGCTGATAAAGCATTTGAGGACTTGAAGAAGTACTTGGCCATCCCACCTTGTAATGGTCGCCCCAAGGCTTGGCGAGCACCTGAAGCTGTACTTGTCAGCTACTCCACAAACAGCCAGTGATGTCCTTGTGGTGGAAAGAGAGGAGCATGTACTTCATAAGAAGAGTGCACCACTCCAAAGAGAAAGCCTCCTGATAAAGAGCTCGACGAAAGGGCAGTCCTCACAAAGTAACTGCCAGGCCCAAAGCCTCAAGAGGGGACCACCCCGAGTCAACCGCTGCAAGAGGTTCATGCCGAAGGGACCGAAGAGCCTCAAGAGGCTAACACACTTAAGGCGCAGGAGGAGCGCTGCGAGGCCAAGTCCCTCGAGGCCACGTCCCTCGAGGCCACGTCCCTCAAGGCCACGTCCCTCGAGGCAAAGTCCCTCGAGGCCATGTCCTCGAGTCAAAGCCCCTCGTGGCCAAGTCCTTCGAGACTAAGTCCCGCGAGGCCAACACCGTCGAGGCCCAGGACAAGCCCTTTGAAGCCAACCCCATCGAGGGCCAAGCTGGGCAACCTCAGGCGAAAGACGCCAAGGAAACAGGAACTACTCTCGTCGAGCATCCAGTTTACTTCGTCAGCACAGTACTGCGTGATGCTCGCGAGCGGTACCCGATGCAGCAGAAGCTTCTCCTCGCACTCCTCATCGCCTCAAGAAAGCTGCGACACTACTTCCAGGGGCACCCCATCACGGTGGTAACCTCTTTCCCTCTGGAGCAAATTATGCGCAACCCAAATGCAACAGATCATGTCGTAGGATGGAACCTCGAGCTTCAGCCATTCAATTTGCGCTTCGATACCACAAGGGTAATCAAAGGAAGAGCGCTGGCAGACTTCGTCACCGAATGGACTGATCCAACCCTTGAAGAGCCCTGGGAAGAAGAGCACGAGTCCTCTGGAGCCGCAATGCCCAGCCTCTGGACCATGAAGTTCGACGGAGCTTTCGCTTGTCGCCGCGGTGGGGCAGGCGTAGTCCTAACCTCACCCAAAGGAGACAAGTTGTATTACGCAGTCCAGCTGTGCTTCGGAATCGACAAGATATCCAACAACATCGCCGAGTATGAAGGTTTGCTTGCTGGCCTACGCGCCGCAATCGCCCTAGGCGTCAAGCATATACTCATCAAGGGCGACCCCCAGCTGCTCGTCAACTTCTCCAACAAAAGCTACAAGCCGAAGGACGACCACATGGCCGCATACCTTGAAGAGGTCCGTAGGCTGGAGAAGAACTTCAGGGGAATGGAGCTCATGCGTATCCCAAGAAAGGAAAATCAAGAGGCTGATGACATCGCCAAGCGTGCATCAAAGCGGCCGGCTCAGCCGCCAGGTGTCTTTGAAGAGAGGCTAGTCAAGGCATCCATAAAGCAGCCCCTAGAGGCCCTGCCCACAAGCACAGACGAAGCGCTCCCACCACCACCTGCAAGCAGAGCTCTAGGCTGCGGGCCCCCCACGGGGGAGCATATGTTGCTCACAGCGGTGCACCAAGAGGCAGGATGGATCGACGAGATCAAAGACTACCTCCAGAAAGGGACCCTACCCGAGGAAGATGCTGAAGCGGAACGAATTGCCCGCCAAGCAAAATCGTACCAAATCCCCGAAGGAATTCTCTACCGCAAGCGCCCAAACGGCATCGCGCTCAAGTGTGTCCCTCCTGAAGAAGGAAAACTGCTGATTAAGTACATCCACAGCGGGGAATGCAGCCACCATTTGTGCGCCCGCACCCTCGCAGGAAAAGTGTTCAGGAGCGGCTTCTACTGGCCTCAAGCGCTTCAAGATGCAACGGACATCATTCAATCTTGTGAAGCCTGCCAATTCCACGACAAGCAAATCCACCAACCAGCGCTAGGGCTACAAACCATTCCGCTCTCGTGGCCGTTTGGGGTCTGGGGGCTGGATATCCTGGGACATTTCCCAACGGCGCAAGGTGGATATTGCTACCTCTTCGTGGCCATTGACAAGTTCACAAAATGGCCTGAAGTGGAGGCGACGCGCACAATCACAGCAGGCGCGGCGGTGAAATTCATCAGAGGCATGGTCTGCCGCTTCGGAGTGCCTAACCGCATCATCACCGAAAATGGCTCGCAATTCACAAGTGGCATCTTCAGAGCCTACTTTCAGAAAATGGGCATCAAGCTCTGCTTCGCCTTAGTCGCCCATCCGCAAAGCAACGGATAGGCCGAGCGCGCAAACGCAAAGGTCCTCAAAGGCTTAAAGACCAGGACCTTCGATGTCCTCAAGCGCCACGGCAAGGGCTGGATCAATGAGCTACCCTTGGTGCTCTGGTCCATCCGTACCACGCCACCCAAGCCCACCGCGGAAACGCCGTTCGCACTCGTCTATGGAACCGAAGCAGTCCTCCCCGTAGAGATAAAGCATGGATCCCCACGGGTCCTTGCCTTTAATTAGGACCAGCAAGAGGACCTCCACAACGACGACCTGCTGCTCCTCGAAGGGCTAAGACGCCGCGCCGCGCTACGGGCGGCCAAGTACCAGCTCTGAGGCACTACCACAGCTGCAATGTGCGCTCGCGCACCCTGGAGGCAGGCGATCTCGTCCTCAAGCGAATCCTCTCCAGGGAAGGCCTCCACAAGCTGTCCCCGATGTGGGAAGGTCCCTACAGGGTCACCCACATCGCCAGGCCTGGCGCGGCTCGCCTCGAGACGCAAGACGGCGTCCCCGTCAAGAATCCATGGAACATCATGCATCTGCGCAAGTTCTACCCGTGATCATTATCACGTCAGGGCATTTAGCGAAAGAGGCAGCCCACGGCTCAACCTCAAAGCACCTTATTGTCCCTCAAGGTTAAAAGCTCAAGGCTTAAACCTCGCAAACTTTTGTATCCGCAAGGAACAAGTTAAAAAAGTGATTATTGTCACGCCCGTGATCATTTTCACGTCGAGACGTAAAGCGGACGAGGCAGCTTACGGCTCAACCTCCAAGCATTTTTCGTCTCTAGAGGTTAAAACACCAAAAGGCTTAAACCTCCACAAACATAGCTTTGTCTCCTAAAGGAACAAATGCCAAAGTGGTCATTGCCACACCCGTGATCATTGTCACGTCGAGAAGACAAGCGGAAGAGGCAGCCTATGGCCCAACCTCCAAGCAATGTCGTCTCTAGAGGTTAAAACGCCAAAAGGCTTAAACCTCAAACACATGCTTTGTCTCCTAAGGGAACAAACGCAACCATGGTCATTGCCACGCACGTGATCATTGTCACGTTGAGACTCCTAGCGTACGAGGCAGCCTACGGCTCAACCTCCAAGCATTCTTGTCTCTGGAGGTTAAAACGCCAACGGCTTAAACCTCCAAAGCCCCAAAGGCTTCACTCGAGGGTAAACCCTCCGAGCTCTCAATTAAAACGAGCCACCTCAGGCCGTTGAGAGTCTCTGCCACCAACAGGTGGTCCCCATGCCTCGACATGGTCAGAGCATTAACTTGGCAATCCCAAGCATAATGACACAATCTCGTTCCTAAGTGAACTTAGCGCTTTGGCGCCGCTTAAAAAATGTTTTTTGGGGGTTTTTATTTACGCATTACTATTGTTGAAGTGTGCGCTTATATCTCTCCACATGCGTACCTCGCGAGCGGGGGCTGAGTACGGTGCCAGTGCCTCAAATGACACACCAGCAGCACTGCAAAATCCAAGAGTCTGAGCTCTGGCTGGAGGGCAAGATCCCACAAATACGCCATCTCTACAGAGGACCTTGGTACTTACTCTCCTCGCAAGGAACGCCTGAGGGGACCTATCAGCGCGCACGAGTCCCTTGAACCGTGTTCCAGCATTTGGGTTCGCCCCTCTAATACCTGCAGGGAAGAATTCCCCCGCGAGCCTGAAGGGGCATCCGTGAGCGACCCCTCAAGTCGGCAACCTCGCCAGGCGAAAAGCCTCCCCAGGAGCGACCCCTCAAGCGGGCAACCTCGCAAGGCAAAGAGCCTCCCCAGGAGCGACCCCTCAAGTGTGCAACCTCGCTAGGCGAAAAGCCTTCGCAGAGCGAAAACCTCAAGAAGCTAAGTCTCGCACCCACGCTATAAGAGCGTTTTTCTCTCCCTAGCGCGCGTCTTCGCCCCTCGAGCGACTTCGCTTTCCCTTACGCTTCATGGACTACTCGCACGTCAAAGGGGGGCACTTGAGCATCGCGACTCAAGGCTCTTACCTCTCCTAGGCCTAAACTCCCCCCGGCCTTGCGGAGTCATTGCTCCCACATACCGAGGTGGCGGAGTCATGGCACGAAGAGATGGGACCTAACGACTCAAAAAACTAATAGACATGAAGATGAGTCCAAAGAGACCTCACGAGGGGCAGACAAGCTCGAATTAAAACAGCAGTTAAAAGTATATTACAAGCCAAAGGTCTTAAGATGTCTAAAGCTCACAGCTGGTGCAGATACAAGCGCTCGCGGGCGCAATGGAGAATGACTCAATGGGAAGCCGCACCGCCTTGGACATCCTCCGCGGCGCCCTCTTCAGCCTTGGCAGAGCAGGCCTCCTCCTCGCTGTCCTCCAGCGCAGCCTCCGTGCGCCTGAAGCGGTTGCAGAAGGCGTCCACCTGCTCGCGGAGGGAGCTTGAGGCCCACTGCGCGTCCTCTCCCTGAGCGGCTTCGGTCACAAAACTGAGGTCGAAGTCTGGCATGAGGAGCTTGAGGTTGGTGAAGATGCGATCCACCACCACCCCCAAGAGCTGCCAACTCTCGTCCTCGATCATCTCCCGAAGCTCGGTGACGGGACCCTCAAGCGCTGCGAAGAGCTAGTCGAAGTAGAGCAAGTACATGGCAACATCGCCGTGGCCCCGAATGTCGGTGTGCGGCGCGTCTGCTCCCAGCTGCGAGGCAAGCTCGTTGCCACGAGCAACCAGCACCTCGAACATGCGCTCGCGCTGCTTTGTGAGCGCCCGAGCCGCGTTGTCAGTGTCCGAGGCCTCCGCTGCCCGCTGCATCGCCGGGGCCACCTGCTACTCCACGTCCTTGGCCAGGCAGTTGAGGTTGTGGACAGCCTCGGTGCGAGCCTCCTCCGCTCGGCGGCGGCCATCCTTAGCGCGAGTGAGGCGGGCCTCCAGCTTGGAGTTGGCCTTCTCGAGCTCGGCGATCTTCCGAGCGTCCGCGACATGCTTGGCCTTGAAGCGGTCCTCCTGCGACTGGGCCATGTCGCGGTACTT
The DNA here is from genome assembly GCA_026929855.1 of Poa annua. Lineage (NCBI taxonomy): Eukaryota > Viridiplantae > Streptophyta > Magnoliopsida > Poales > Poaceae > Poa > Poa annua. The sequence continues at coordinate 103,209,885 of CM049427.1, forward strand.
CTGAGAAGTGGACTTGCAGAACTGCTTCTCGCGCTCCGCGAGGGCGTCTTCGGCCTCTTTTTTCCTCTCGGCGAAGCGCCGCTCGAAGCGCTCGTAAGACACCTTCTGGGCAGCTACGTTGTCTTCATACTTCAGGGTCGCCTGGGCCAACTCGCCCTCTCGCTCCTAGAGGGCCTCGTGCTGAGCAACCAGGTCCTTCTCCGCCTGGCGGCGCTGCTCCTCGCGCTGCTGCAGCTCCTCCTCCCTGAGGACCAGCTGCTGCTCGCGCTCGGCGAAGGCCTTGCGGTCCTTCTCCAAAGCAGCCGATGCGGCCTGGTGGGTGGAGAGCAGCTGGGCCTCCAGTTGGCCCAGCTCGCGGCGCTTCTGCGCCAACGAGCCCTCCATCGCCTCGCGCTCCGCCCTGACCTCGCGCAAGAGCTCCGCCGCAGCGTTGCGTTCCGCCTGGAGGGGGTGGAGCAGCTCTGCAGCGTCGCGGATGGCCCCCTCGGGGGTCTCCTTGGCGAAGCTGATGGCCTCCTCACGGGCGGCCTGCAGCGCCAAATCTTCCAGCCGGCGCGCCTCGACCGCCGCGTGGAAGGACGCCCACGACTTCGCCAGCTCCTCCTGCTGCCGAGCGAGCCATATGTCCCCAAGGGCGAGGTGCGCCTCCAAGCCCTCCAGGGACTCCCTCACGAGGCCAAAGGCGGCCTCGCGACGCCCCGCGCTCCAGTCACAGCCGCGGAGCACCAGGTCTCAGCTCGTAGAAGGCCCGACCTCGGCATCGAGTCCCGCAGGTCCGGCCTCGGGAAGAACAAGGGGGCTAGCTTGAGCCCCGCCGGAGCCCGTGCCCGAGCCCCCTTCAGGCCCTGCACCCGCGAGGCGCTCCTCACCTCCATCCTGGCGGGGAGGAGAGGAAGAAACGTCCCAGGCAGACGCGCCTGCGCCTGCCGGTGCCTCGCAGGTCTCCGTCGCGGGCTACGCAGAAGCGGTGGGCCCAGGCGGCGCAACAGGCACACTCAGAGGCGTCGACGTGCGCGGCGGCGTTGGCTCGCGTGGCGGAGTGGACTTGCGCAGAGACGTAGCTGCACGTGGCAGAGTAGCCTCGCGCGGAGGCGTAGCCGCACGAGGTGGAGTAGCAGCACGAGGTGGCGCAGAAGTTCTCGCCTCCGAGCACTCCACAGCCGGAGGCTCGCGCGGCGCGGCAGGAGCATCGGGGCCTACGGCGCTCCCCTTCACATGAGGGCCATCCGCCCCCGCGAGGGGCGCAGTCACCTTTACTTGAGGCGCCTCCTCAAGGGGGACCGCTGGGGCTGCCTCCACAGGCCTCGCGGCCTCGTAAGCCACGGCTCCTGCCGTGGCGCTCTTCACCTCGGACGCCTTGCGGAGCCGGCGGCGCTTAGCAGGCGCAGGACCGCTGGCAAGAGCCCAAGAAAAAACTTCAGCAAAGGATGAGGTGGAAACAGAAACGAAGAGGGCAAACGACCCAACAACGTATAAAATCACCCTGGAGGGGGAGCGCCAGCATTGACCCACGCCAGGCCTGGCGAGCGCCATGAGGTAAATGGCTTGGGAGCAGGCATCGCGGGGGGCGCCTCCGCCTTCCTCTTGGAAGGGACGTCAGACGGCCTCGCCCCTGTGTGGTCCACGGCGACCTTGGTGCGAGGCCCGCACCTTCCTGGAGAGCCCCTCGCGTCCGAGGCCTCCCCTTCCTCAGCTTCCTCCTCCATGGGGCGCGAGGGCGCCACCACGAAGGCGATTTCGTCGCCTGACGAGATATCACAAATCTCGTCAGTAAACGGCCCAGCTCTAGAAGAGGAGACCTCCCCAGCTGTGGCTTCCTCCTCACCTAGGCCAGCTCCTGAAGCCGAAGGAGAATCGGCCCCCTTCGCTCCCCGCAGGGCCGACATCGGCACATCGGAGTCCGCCGGCCCTGTCAGGGTGAACGGAGGCTTCCCTTCCAGGAGGGCCATGCGCTCCCTCAGGTTGTACTAGTGAAGGGTCCGGAGCGCCACGCGGAGCTCATCCACGGGAAGCACAGAGTGGTTGACGAAGAGCGCGGAGAGGATGTTGTCGACGACGTCCTTGTCGTTGTCCTCAACGTGGAGCCGCATCTTGTCGTTCGGCCCCGAGTACATCCACATGGGGACCGAGTGAGCTTGGAGGGGCGCGATGCGGCGAGTCACGAAGTCCATCACGACCATCTGCCCTGTGAGGCCCTTCTCGCGAAGGAAGCTCAGGCGCCCCATCAGGCTCACATTCTTGGCGCCGTCGAAGGTAGCCTTGCCCCAATGGAAGTTCTACACCGGAGGCTCGTCGGGGACCTCGAGGAAGGCGCAGGGACGCTCCACCCCGACGAAGAACCACTTCTGGTGGAAGTCGTCTACTTTCTTCGTCATGGACGTGATGGCCTTTCCCTCGCTCCATGACATGGGGATGTAGACACCCCCCACACCGTCGACGATGTGAAACGAGACGCACCCGGAGCGCTGGTTCTTTGCCGTGTTCCGGAGCGCGTAGAAGCACCGGAACATCCCCACCGTGGGCTTCAGGCCCAGGTACACCTCGTAGATGTAGGCGAAGACGGCGAGGATGAGGACGGAGTTGGGGTGCAGGTGCAGCAGTTGCACCTGGTAGAACGCCAGCACCGCCTCCAGGAACGGCGAGAAGGGCGGCACCAGTCTCGCGGCCAGGCAGTGCTGGAAGACCGGGGAAAACCCTCTCGGGCGCTTCCCGTGCGCCGCAGGCTTTAGTACGGTGGCGCCGTGCTCGTTCGTCTGGTCCGCCACCAGGTAACGGACCTTGGAGAGTGCTTTCTCGTTGACGCGCACGCAGAGCAGCGCCCCGCCCATCACGGTCTCCGTGGCTTCCGCCTGGGAGGAGGACCCCGCGGCGGCCTTGCCCTTGCCCTTGAGAGGACTCATTGTCACAGGCGCGGGGGGTGGAAGGAGTCGGAGAACAGAAACTCGCAGGAGAGCGCGGAGGCGGAGAGCTCAGTGGAGCGGAATTTTCTGCGAAGAAGTGGAAACAGTAACGGCACCCTGCCGCAGTGCTCGGGCTTTATGTCCCCTCCAGGAGCAAGTACCGGGGCGTGGTGGGACCCCCCACGACTCACGCCCCAGATCGTGCGAAGCCGTTAATCGTCCAAGTGCCGCGTGGCTCGGGCCGGCTGGGCACTAAGGGCCTACGACGCTTCGCCTAAGCCCATGGGCTCAGTCGTGCCCATCATGGGCCCGAGGGCTACTATCGGCCCAGTGGGAGCTGGGGTATCAAGAGCCCATTCCCCCCAGGCCTCGCTCGCGGGCCAGACAGATGAAACGACTAAGGACCAGGCGTCACCGCCTGGCGGGACCCTCGAGAGGCGATTCCCCTCGAGGGCCTGAAGTGGAAGCAAGGGCCTCAAGGGACCCCTCGCCTCAGGGGATCCTCCCCCCGAGGAACCAACCCGCCTGAGGGAAGTCCGACAGGAATCTCCCCTCAGGATTGAAGGGAAACTTCGTCGCCAAGGAAGCCCGACAGAGCGCACGTGACCTCTGCCACGCTCGTGCAGTGGCGCACACACCCCCGTCGCTGTCCCCGGTGATAAAGCGGTCAACAAAGCTGCTCCGCCTGCTACGCAGCTGTAAGGACCTTTGGCTCTGACGATAAAGCAGGTGGACGGCGCAACCCTCCAATGGAGATCGTCATCGTGGGCTCCACCTCAGAGACTGCCCGATCTACTTATAGTACCGCGCGGTCGGCCGCATGTCGGCCACGGCGCCACCTTTATCAACAATGGACCGAGTCCATGGACGAATAGAGCACGGTGGACTCGTGCTCCGCCCCGCCACTGGCAAGTGGGAGCCACCTTGAAGGCCAAGCCGAAGGAGAAGGCCCGAGGCGCCTATAAAAGAGAGAATACATCCATCGTAGCAGGGGTCGGCCCTTTGCGTGCAAAACACCCTTGTAAACCCTAGCAACTCTGGTTAGGTTAGCCTCTGACTGGAGGAGGAAGAAGATCATCGCTTCCCTCCCTAGGCAAGAAATGCCTCAAGGGGGCTTCCGGCAAGCTCAATTGTACTGTAACCTTCCACATATAATACAGACAGGCAGGAGTAGCGGTCTTACCTCCTCACGAGGGCCGTGAACCTGGGTAAAGGACGGTGTCTTCCTTGGTCGGGTGTGCATCTTCTTCGGGTACGGCGAGCAACGTCGCGGAGCCACTTGAGGGTTTAGACCTCCGCGTTCAAGCTCCTTTCGAACTACACTTCAGGAAGTGACTACCCCCGATTCCTGGGAGTCATAACCAGACAAGAAAATACTAAGTCTAGAAGGTGATCGACAATTATTATCAACTCTTTGTAAATTGGATATTCACTATAGTGAGAGAGACAGACACCCGACCAGCCACTTAAGTTGTGGAACATGTCTCATGCACGTGGACATGTAAGGTTAGTCTCCAGGCCGCTTCATCTCACTATGCTGCTAGGATCCAACAAACTTTAAGATGGCAATAATATGATCAAAATTGTTTAAGTCTAAAGAGAAAGAAAAGATTAGGAAAGAGGGAAAAGATAGAAAGAAAGTTGTAGTTGATCTTCAAGGCTTCATCTACAGACTTGTAATTTTTCCCTCTTGATGTCTTGATTGAAGTTTTGATAGACTTGATAATTCTTGTATCCTCGAGGCTGGTCTTGGATTTAACTTAGTCATCATGAGTTCTCAGAGAAGAAGGGAGAAAAGAAAGAGAGGAAGCAATACTTAGAAAATGTTTGTTGGTTAGTCTTCATGAACTTCTTCTTGATTTTCTTTTAAGTGCTTCTACTCCCTGAAGATACTTCGGAAGTCTTGTTTTGGCTAAGTTCTTCATTGGCCTTCTAGCTCCATGTTGAAAATACTAAGTATCTAGTGCATAGCACTTTTACCAAAATAATAAGTTTGGAAATATTCCTAACTTAGAGAAAAATAATGAAGAGATTTCCTATGGGAAATATATCTATATGTGAAAATAAGTTATGCATGGAATGCACTTTTAAATCCGAAGAAATATCATACAAAATTTGTGATATTTATAAAGTATGCATTAGGCTATAAATGCAATTTAATTAATTTCTATTTTTGTAATATAATAAAAGGAATAACTATAAAGTTAAAGTTTTAAGTGATTTTAAATTTTATAACAAAATTTTATAAAATAGTGTTAATAGAGAGAGGGCATTTAATTAAATTTATAGCAATTTGATTTAATCAAAAATAATGTTTCCATTAAAAGTTATGTCAAAAATAGTCAAACTATTCAATTTAAACATACAACTATTAAATCATCAAAACTAATACTCAAAATTATTTTATAACAGAGGCATATTATAACACATATTCTAAAGTTTCTAAAAACAATTTTATTTGCAATTTTAAGATTTATAGATTTAAAGTTATTACAAATATACTCAAATCCAAAAATATTCTACATATCGAGGGCTTTCCAAAAATATATAGTTTGTTAAATTTGGATAGGTGGTTAAAAAGTTATAACAGATCTAATTGGCAGGGGCTTTTCTGTAAAACTGCCATTTAAATAAATCGAGAAAATCATTTTCCATGTCAGTGCTGACTGGGCAGTGACGTGGCCGCTGACCTTGCGCTGAGCTGGATAAGTGGGTGGATCTGGGCCATTGGATCTGGATCTGACGGTCCAGATCTGATCGTACCCCTTCGCTTCTACGTTCTAATCCTGGTCGTTGGAGATAGATCTGACGGTCCCGGAGTGTTGACCAAAAACCGGCGGCGGGACTCACCGGAGTTGGAGGCGATGGCGGCGCCGGGGGCTCGGGTGTTGGCGAAGGCGGTGCTCCGGTGGTCCTCTTGGCTCAGGGAGATGACGCCAGAGTTCAGCGCAGCGCGACGAGCTCCGTGATGTGGTCGGCGTCGAGCTACGCATCCGAGAGAGGGGTGAAGGTATGGACGGAGGCACGATTCCTCCTCAACGAGCTGCTGCAAAAACGAAGCAAGGGAGGGGTTGAGAAGGTGTGCGTCGACACGGGGAAGAGGGTGGATGGGGTCTCGGGGGCTTGGGGCGGCTTACCTCGCCGAGGACAGAGGAAAAACGACGGCGGACCGGCGGAGCTCCGACAAGCTTTTTGAGCGGCCTGGCGGCACAATTTCGATGGGGATGAGAGGGGAAAACGGAGGAGAGTCTATTCGATTTATAGGGCAGGGTCGGGGTGCCCATTAAGCCCCTTAATCGCGCGGAATCACGACGAGAAAATCTCGCCCGAAACTGTCGGGCACGTGATCTTCGGCGCGAGGTTGAAGGAGATACTGAACTGTGGGCCCCACATGTCAGCGGGAGTGGGAGAGGGAGCCGGGCTGGGCTGTTGCTGTCTGCGCGCGCGAGGAAGAGCTGATGGGCTTCGGCCCAGTTAATCTTTCTCCCTTTTTTTTTCTTCTTTTCCTTTTCTGTTTTCTGGAATTTTTAATAACTTTTAAATTATGAATCCAAATAACCTCAAATTAGTTTCTTAAATTTTGTAAAAATCATATCTTTGCTTTAAAACATTAGTGGGTATGTTTTGAAAACTTTTTAAAATTAATTATTTTGAAATATTCATAAAATGCAAAATTACCCATTTAGGTCAATTTTGAAAATATTAAATTAATAAATTCATTTGGGGTGAAATTAATTTATGAAATTACCACATTCTTATATGGTTGATATTAAGTTATTTAAAACTCATTTTAGTAACCATTCACTTTTATTCTTGGTATAATAGTAAAATAATAGAATATAAATATTTTAAAGTAATAGGAAATATATTGGATTCAATTTTAATTAATTTTTTTTTTTGCACCATTATATTAAGATAAATCATATGAAAACTTCATGAAACAACCTTGGAAAGGTTTTAGATTCAATTCATTTCTTATATAAAGTATTAATCATTTCATGGTTTGAAACTTAATGAAAGTAATTTAAGTAAATAAATGCTTATTTGGATAATTCATTAATTGTAAAATGTATGAAGTTTTAAAGTTAGGAATTATAAACTTATAATTTCCAAAACTATAATTTAAATTTAGTTAAATGAACGAAAACCATTTGGCAAATATACCATTTTAATTGGTCTTGAATTTATGAGTAGATATGACTAAGTGGTTGAAAATCAATTGCTTATAAGTAAACTATTTTATTAGAAAACAATGGTTTGAAGTTTGTAAAATATTTGTCAATATACATATTGAAGTTTTAAGAAATACGATGGATAATAAATTGTTTAACTTGAAACAAGTTTTGAAATTAATAACTGACATATTTGAAATATTAAACTCTTTCAATATGTTTGAAGTCTTTCATAGTTAGTTTTCTTATGCATTTTAATATTTTATTTTAATCAAAACAAAAGTTTTAAATTTTAGTGATTTTTTAACATTATAAAATGTTGGGATGTTACAGACTACCACCCTTAAAAGGAATCTCGTCCCTGAGATTCGGAGAGGCTAGAAGGAAAAGCAACTGCTTGGAAAGATTATGATAACTCGAGAGGTTTCAAGGAATGAAATTTTCTGACATGGAAACTGGAAACTAGCAGGGGATGAATTTTCTGATTTGGGGAGGCCAGAAAGAAAGATAGACTTGGATCTCCGGGTTTAGGGCAGCTGGGTTTAATTTAACCGGGTGGCTACCACCCTTAAAAGAAAAGTTTTGTAGGTACTCAAAACACTCTAACTTAATCGAGAAGATCAAGACAATTCATTACAAACAACATCTAACTAACATCAAGCAACAAGGTTCAAACACAAGCAACCACATACGTGAAAATTTTCAAATTTCTTTGGAGAAATCGAACTAATCGTTTATCGAAGGAAACACACCAACGTCATGGAAAGACAAAATTGATAGTACTGCCATACCACAATTTTATAGGTCAATACATCAATGGATATCGTTATTCTAATGGGATAGGTGGTTTAATCTATCTCTTTCTTGAGTGCTTCGAGTTCTTCCTCCACTTCCTTTAGTTCTTCAAGGTACTTCTGGGTGTTGTGAAGTCTAAAACGAAGTCTTTCTGCAAGGTACTCGATGGCTCTCCATGCTGCATTTCTTGCTGAATCAAAGAATGATGTGTGAAGTGTTGTGTTGGTGAACATGCAGTCACCCTCAGTCTTATCGTCAGCTTCTTTGTTCTTGTATAGGTGGATTTGTGCCAACCAGTACTCTTGGCCTTCGTCCATCAAAGGAAAACCTTTGTATACTACATCTCCTTCAAAACCTAAGCTCTTCATGTTATCCTTAAGTGCTCTTGGAAACTCTGTCTCACATTCCAAGGTCATGGTCATCACTGGTCCTTTGTTGATTGATTCAATGAGGGCGGTCATCTAAAAACAAGAAGAGAAGATACTTAGAAAGAAAATAGTTAACATAGTTACGAGAATGATATTTGAAACGTTCTTATTTTCAGAAACTGAATGAAATAGATTTTCAATCCTATGGCCAAATCCTATTTCTATCCAAACCTAGGGTTTCGAACCTACAGGCAACACAGTGCTCTGATACCATCTGTAGCGTACCTGCACTTTAAATAAGACAGATACCTGTGTATAGTGCAAATCCCTGGATCGAATCGTTTGCACAAACAGTTTACGATGTAATATCACAACAAAGTATCAATTTTATTACATCGATGGTCCAGACTTACAAAATATTCGATACAAGTTGCATAACATAAAGCTAGCTTTAAAAGAGAAAACAGCGGAAGTACAGTAGCAGTGAGTCTCCATCACATTCATGTTGCCACAGGCGAAAACATGTTGGTTGTAGATTCGAAACCTTTAAACGAAACCTCACTCGTCATATGATCGATCTGCAATAAGAAAAATATTGCAACAACGTGGGTGAGATTCCATTAAAATGGAGTCTGGCAAGTGACACTATGGTGGACACTTATAGGAATAACTCTAATAACCTATATGCATATTTGGCTGGTGGAGTTCAAGGCTATTTTGCATAAAGCCAATTTTTCCTAACTCTTTGGAAAACAATTTTCTCCTATTCAAGACATTCGTGGCATGAAAACCACTGTCTCATTCTACCCTTGTTCACCCATCAAGTTATATTTCCGAAGTTGGAATGGTGGAATCCTCCGTTGACGTCCGTGATCAGCTGCTCAAATTGTCCGTACCGGGGACACGGCTAAGTACTTAGTTTTACACACTGCAGAGGTTGTGCACGTTCACCATTGTACCCATTCAACCCAAACTATCCTTTACACACTTATAGTGATAAGGAAAAGGAGAAGAATGAGACGAGATCTTTCAGAAGCATTTTCCCTCCAACTCTGGCTTGACTCGTTCCAACTAACACCCCCTACATATGCTTGTCAAGCCGGAGAGAGTCCACGCAACATAATTGATCAAGCCAGTGCCCATTGGCAATGGCTGCACTGGAAGCAATCGTCACTCGGAGTTCTTCAGATTCCTCTGTTCCTAGGTGGCCGTTCACAAGTGCACGTACTCCAGGAACAATAGACATGGGCCTGAGTAGCTACTCAACTTCGCCACCATACAACCTTTTACCACCCAGGTGTTTCATTCTTAACTTAGTAGAATTTAGATTTTCAGAAAACAACATTTGCATAGCATCAATAATTATACTAAGTATTGCATAGGAACCTAGACATAGGAATAAGGGATTCTACACAGGTTTAGCATAACAATACTATCCTACACATTCTTATATAAAAATACACTAAGTAATGCATATAGAAAATAATAGGAAGTTTATGAGTTGTGCCACTTGCCTGTGAATGTTGTCATTGTTCACAAACTCTTTTCAACAACGAACGTTTGCTCTCCGTTTAATCTAAACAATATAAGCAACAACAATACAACAATCAACAAACAATAATCATCAAACATAAATGCACATACATAGTGAACACATAGGTTTCATAAAACTTCTAAGGAAAATATGTTTATGCATGAGGTGCAAAATATTCCTAAGGACTAGAGATGTATATCATGCGAAGAAAATATTTTAAGTTAATGCAAAGCAAAAATGGGTGTCAAAATGACTAAGGACTAAGGTCATACGTTGAATAAAATACTTTCTTATCGTTCATCTTGAATAAGCACTCTAATGGCTTAGCCATGATGTGTAAAAATACTTAGAGAAAATACTAAGTCTATAAGGTGATCGACCATTATTATCAACTCTTTGTAAATTGGATATTCACTATAGTGAGAGAGACAGACACCCGACCAGCCACTTAAGTTGTGGAACATGTCTCATGCACGTGGACATGTAAGGTTAGTCTCCAGGCCGCTTCATCTCACTATGCTGCTAGGATCCAACAAACTTTAAGATGGCAATAATATGATCAAAATTGTTTAAGTCTAAAGAGAAAGAAAAGATTAGGAAAGAGGGAAAAGATAGAAAGAAAGTTGTAGTTGATCTTCAAGGCTTCATCTACAGACTTGTAATTTTTCCCTCTTGATGTCTTGATTAAAGTTTTGATAGACTTGATAAATCTCCAGATTTGATAATTCTTGTATCCTCGAGGCTGGTCTTGGATTTAACTTAGTCATCATGAGTTCTCAGAGAAGAAGGGAGAAAATAAATAGAGAGGAAGCAAGACTTATAAAATGTTTGCCGGTAGTCTTCATGAACTTCTTTTTGATTTTCTTCTAAGTGCTTCTACTCCTTGAAGATACTTCTGAAGTCTTGTTTTGGCTAAGTTCTTCGTTGGCCTTCTAGCTCCATGTTCTACTAAGTATCTAGTGCATAGCACTTTTACCAAAATACTGAGTTTGGCATGTGTGCCTACTAATATTTACTTACCTCAACGGTGCGCTAACTTTAGAACGTAATATTCCTAACTTAGAGAAAAATAATGAAGAGATTTCCTATGGCAAATATATTTACATGTGAAAATAAGTTATGCATGCAATGCACTTTTAAATCCTAATAAATATCCTACAAAATTTGTGATATTTATAAATTATGCATTAGGCTATAAATGAAATTTAATTAATTTCTATTTTTGTAATATAATAAAGGAATAACTATAAAGTTAAATTTTTAAGTGATTTTAAATTTTATAACTAATTTTTATAAAATGGTGGTAATAGAGAGGGAATTTAATTAAATTTATAGCAATTTGATTTAATAAAAAAAAATGTTTCCATTAAAAGTGATGTCAAAAATAGTTAAACTATTCAATTTAAACATACAACTATTAAATCATCAAAACTAATACTCAAAATTATTTTATAACGGAGGCCTATTATAACACATATTCTAAAGTTTCTAAAACAATTTTATTTGCAATTTTTTGTATTTATAGATTTAAAGTTCTTACAAATATACTCAAATCCATCATTTGAAATTTGAATAATTTATACTAAGTCAAATTTTAATTCTAATAGTTCCAAAATATTCTACATGTCGATGGCTTTCGAAAAATATAAAGTTTGTTAAATTTGGGTATGTGGTTAAAAATTATAACAGATCTAAGTGGCAAGGGCTTTTCTGTAAAACTCCCATTTAAATAAATCGAGAAAATCATTTTCCACGTCAGCGCTGACTGGGCAGTGACGTGGCCGCTGACCTGGCGCTGAGCTGGATAAGTGGGTGCATCTGGGCCGTTGGATCTGGATCTGACGGTCCAGATCTGATCGTACCCCTTCGCTTCTATGTTCTAATCCTGGTCGTTGGAGATAGATCGGACGGTCCAGGAGTGTTGACCAAAAACCACCGGCGGGACTCACCGGAGTTGGAGGCGATGGCGGCGCCGCCGGCTCGGGCGTTGGCGAAGGCGGTGCTCCGGTGGTCCTCTTGGCTCACGGAGATGACGCCGAAGTTCAGCGCGGCGCGGCGAGCTCCGTGAGGTGGTCTGCGTCGAGCTGCGCATCCGAGAGAGGGGTGAAGGCACGGACGGAGGCGCGGTTTTCGCCGGCGACCTTCGGTAGATTCCTCCTCGACGAGCTGCTGCGAAAACGAAGCAAGGGAGGGGTTGAGAAGGTGCACGTCGAGACGGGGAAGAGGGTGGATTGGGTCTCGGGGCTTGGGGCGGCTTACCTCGCCGGGGACAGAGGAAAAACGGCGAAGGATCTGCGGAGTTCCGGCGAGCTTTTTGAGCAGCCTGGCGGCATGATTTCGATGGGGATGAGAGGGGAAAAACGGAGGAGAGGCTAGTCGATTTATAGGGCAGGGTCGGGGTGCCCATTAAGCCCCTTAATCGCGCGGAATCACGACGAGAAAATCTCGCCCGAAACTGTCGGGCGCGTGATCTTCGGCGCGAGGTTGAAGGAGATGCGAGGGAGTGGGAGAGGGAGCCGGGCTGGGTTGCTGCTGTCTGCGCGCGCGAGGAAGAGCTGATGGGCTTCGGCCCAGTTAATCGTTCTCCTTTTTTGTTCTTTTCCTTATCTGTTTTATGGATTTTTCAAATAACTTTTAAATTATGAATCCAAATAACCTCAAATTAGTTTCTTAAATTTTGTAAAAATCATATCTTTGCTTTAAAACATTGGTGGGTAAGTTTTGAAAACTTTTTAAAATTAATTATTTTGAAATATTCATAAAATGCAAAATTGCCCATTTAGGTCAATTTTGAAAATATTAAATTAATAAATTCAGTTGGGGTGAAATTAATATATGAAATTACCACATTCTTATATGGTTGATATTAAGTTATTTAAAACTCATTTTTAGTAACCATTCACTTTTATTTTTGGTATAATAGTAAAATAATAGAACATAAATATTTTTAAAGTAATATGAAATATATTGGATTTCAATTTTAATTAAATTTTATTTTGTGCACCATTATATTACGATAAATCATATGAAAACTTCATGAAACAACCTTGGAAAGGTTTTAGATTCAATTCATTTCTTATATAAAGTATTAATCATTTCATGGTTTGAAAATTAATGAAAGTAATTTAAGAAAATGAAATGCTTATTTGGATAATTCATTAATTATAAAATGTATGGAGTTATAAAGTTAGGAATTATAAACTTATAATTTCCAAAACTATAATTTGAATTTAGTTAAATGAATGAAAACCATTTGGCAAATATACCATTTTAATTAGTCTTGAATTTATGAGTAGATATGGCTAAGTGGTTGAAAATCAATTGCTTATAAGTAAACTATTTTATTAGAATACAATGGTTTGAAGTTTGTAAAATATTTTTCAATATACATATTGAGGTTTTAAGAAATACGATGGATAATAAATTGTTTAACTTGAAACAAGTTTTTAAAATAATAACTGATATATTTGAAATATTAAACTCTTTCAATATGTTTGAAGTCTTTAATAGTTTGTTTTCTTATACATTTTAATATTTATTTTAATCAATGCAAAAGTTTCAAAATTTAGTGATTTTTGAACATTTTAAAACTCTTTGGTGATGTCTTGATTGAATTTTTGGTAGACTTGATGAATCTTCAGACTTGATGATTCTTATATCATCGAGGCTGGTCTTGGATTTAACTTTGTCATCTTGAAGTCTTAGAGAAGAAGAAAAGAAAGAGAGAATAAAGGGGTTGGTCTTCTCGAACTTCCTCTTGATTTTTCTTCTAAGTGCTTCTACTTCTTGGAGATGCTTCCAAAGTCTGTTTTCTTCTAAGTACTTCATTGGCCTTCTAACTCCAAGTTGACAATCCTAAGTGTCTAAGTACATAACACTTTAACAAAATACTAAGTTGGAATTAATCCCAACTTAGGAAAATAATGAAGAGGTTTTTCTATGAGAAGTATATCTATATGAGAAAATATGTTATGCATGCAATGCACTTTTTAATCATAAGAAACATCATGCTAACTTTTGTGATATTTATAAAGTATGCATGAGGCTATAAATGCAATTTTAATTAATTTATATTATGGAAAATATAATAAATGGAAAAAATACAAGATTAAAGTTTTTATGATTAAATTTTTATAACAAAATTTTATAATAGTGCTCATAGACAGAGAGGATTTAACCAAATTTATAGCAATTGGATTTATTCAAAAATAATGTTTCTATCAAACGTTATGTCAAAATTACTCAAACTATTCAAATTAAGGATATGATTATTAAATCGTCAAAACTATTCTCAAAAATTATTTTCTAACAGAAGCATAATATAATACATATTCTAAGGATTCCAAAACAATTTTATTTGCAATTTTTGGAATTATAGATTTAAAGTTATGACAAATATACTTAAATCATCCATTTGAAATTTTTAATATTGTAAACTAAGTCAAAAATGAATTCTAACTGAATTAAAATATTCTTCAAGTTAAGGGCTTTAATTTGATGTAAAATTTGTTAAATTTGGATCTGTGATTGAAAAGATATGGGGGTTTGAACAGGCAGGGGCTTTTCTGCAAAACTGCCAAATTAAACTAAATCGAAAAATTCATTTCCAGGTCAGCGCTGACTGGACGCTGACGAGGCAACGACGTGGCTGCTGACTGCATTAAGTCAAACAGATCTGGATCGTCAGCGAACCGCACCGGTTCGCTAAAGACTTCTAATCGTGGTCGTTAAATTTAGATCAGACGGATCTGGGAGGGGATGCTCACCTGGCGGTGCAGATGGTCGCCGTAGATGTCGACGGCGGCGGCGCTGCGCTCGGGCGAGGACGCTCTGGTGCCTCCGGTGACTCCCCGGACGCGCTGACGACTGCTCCGTGCGCGGCGCAACACGGCGAAGCGGATGGCGGCAATGGCGCCATGTTCCTCGTCTCGGTGCGGTGCAGGAACGAGGCTGGAGCGGAGCGGGCGCCGGCGACGTGGTCGAGCACGAATTTGGAGTCCCCGGCTGCGGGAGGAGGCAAGGCACACATTAGCAGTTGCACGACGGAGAGGGGAGATAGGGAAGAGGTTCTCGGGCTAGGGGGATGCTCACCTCGGCGGCGAACGTAGAAACACTATAGTGGCTTGCGCAAACTCCGGTGAGCTTTTCTAGCAGCCTAGGGGCACCTCGATCTCGGGTTTGAGAGGGAAAACACGGAGGAGGCGCAGGGGTATTTATGGGGACGCTCGGGAGGAAACCACTCACGTGATTTGTGCTCGGATTCGAAAACGAGATCAGAGGAGAAATTTTTGTACAGAGGAGGAAAAGGAGTGACATCATCGCTGACGTCACAATTGACTTTCTTTTTCGGTTTTTTCATTTTATTCATATCTTTTGATTTAAATGTCCAAATGAAGTCAAATAAAATTTTAAAAATTTGTAAAATTCATGGACGTTTGCCCCTCTAGCGACTTCCCTTTCCCTTATACTTCATGGAATACTCGTATGTCTAAGGGGGGTACTTGAGCATCGCGACTCAGGGCTCCTACCTCTCCTAGGACTAAACCCCTCCGGCCTTGCAGAGTCATTGCTCTAGCATACCAAAGTGGCAGATTCATGGCACGAAGAGATGGGTCCTAACGACGTAGAGAACAAATAGACATGAAGATAAGTCCTAAGGGACTTCTCGAGAGGCAAGCAAGCAAGAAGCAAATTGCAAACAAGAGTATATTACATGCCCCAAAAGTCGCAAATGTCTAAACATAAAATTGTTTCAGATACAAGCGCAGACAGGCGCAATGACAGCAGCTTAGGCGAAATCGGCATCATCCTGCACCTCCTCCACTGCGCCCTCCTCGGTCTCGGTAGAGACGGTCTCCTCCCCGCTGTCCTCCGCAGCGACCTCAGCGCGCCTGAAGCGGTTGCAGAAGACGTCGACTTGCTCGCGGAGGGAGTTGGAGACCCGCCGCACGTCCTCCCCTTGACGAGCCTCCGTCACTGTGGAGAGGTCGAAGCCTAGCGTGAGGATCCTGAGGTTGGTGAAGATGCGGTCGACGACCACCCCCAGGAGCTGCCGACTCTCGTCCTCTATCACCTCGCGGAGGTCAGCGACAGGGACCTCGAGCGCCGAGAAGAGCTGGTCGAAGTTGACCAAGTACATGGCAGCATCGCCACGGCCTCGGATCTCGGCGTGCGGCGCGTCCGCGCCAAGATGTGCGGCGAGCTCGTTACCATGGGCGACCAGCGTTTCGAACATGCGCTCCCGCTGCCTCGTGAGCGCATGGGCCGCCGCGGAGTGTCCGCAGCCTCCGTCGCCTGCTCCATCGTGGGGCCACCTGCTCCTCCACGTCCTTGGCCAGGGTGTTGAGGTCATGGATGGCCTTGCTGCGGGCCTCCTCCGCCCGGCGTCGACCGTCCTTGGTGCGCTTGAGGCGGGTTTCTAGCTTGGAGTTGGCCTTCTCAAGCGGAGCAATCCGCTGAACATCGGCTGTGTGTCGGGCCTTGAAGCGGTCCTCCTGCTTCTGGGCCCAGTCGTGGTACTCCTTGGCTTTGGTCATCCTGTACTGCTTCCCGCGCTCCACGAGGGCGGTCCTCCTCCAGGGTCTCCTGCGCGGCCTGGCGGGCGGAGAGGAGCTGGGTCTCCAGACGGCCCACCTCGCGGCGTTTTCCCGCCAACGTGCCCTCCATGGCTTCACGCTCGGCCGTCGCCACGGACAAGAGTTCGGTAGCGGCGTCACGCTCAGCCTAGAGGGGCGCGAGAAGCTCGGAGGCGTCGCGGATGGCCCCCTTGCGGATCTCCTTGGCGAAGCGGATGAACTCCTCGCGCGTGGCCTGCAGCGCCAGGTCCTCTTGACGACGAGCCTCGACGACCGTGTTGAAGGACGCCCACGGCCTCGCCAGCTCCTCGCGCTGTTGAGCGAGCTGTATGTCCTCGAGGGCGAGTTGCGCCTCCAAGACCTCCAGGGACTCCCTCACGAGGCGAAAGGCGACCTCGCGGTGCCCCACGCTCCAGTCCCAGCCACGGAGGACCAGGTCTTGGCTTGTCGAGAGCCCAGCCCCTGAGTGGAGGCCCGAGAGCCTTGCCCTGGAGCGAGCTCGGGGGCTAGGCTGCACTCCGTCCCCGGCCGTGTCAGCAGCCCCCTCGACGCCTACACCAGCCTGGGTCTCATCCCCTGCCACAGGATGAGGAGGAGAAGAAAGAACCCCTCCTGCAGACTCGTCCGCACCTGGCGGCGCCTCGCTCGCCTCGACCTCTGGCTGCGCGGGAGGCGTGGACACACGAGCCGGAGTTGGCTCGCGCGGCGGAGTCGGCTCGCACGACGGAGTCGGCTTGCATGGCGGTCACGCCTCCGCGCGAGGAGGAGTAGGAGCACGAGGAGGAGTGGAAGTCCTCTCCTCCGGAGCCTCCACCACCATAGGCTCAGGAGGAGGCGCAGAGGCTTCTGGGCGAGGCGCGGCCTCCTCTGCCCGAGGCACTGCAGCCTCCGCCCTAGGCGCAACCTCCTCTCCTTGAGGCACCTCCTCAGTAGGGCCCGCGGAGGCCATCTCCACAGGCCCCGTGGCCTCTTCAGCCACGGCCTCAGCCGTGGCTCTCATCACATCTGCTGCCTTGCGAAGCTTACGACGCTTCGCAGGTACAAGATCACTGGCAAGAACCAAGAAAAGACCTTCAAGAGAGGATAAAGCGAAAAGAAACAGGAGTCAAACGACCAAGTGCCAGGAACACTTACCCGGACGGTGGAGCGCTGGTGTCGACCATCGCCACGCCTGGCGAGCGCCAGGAGGGCGTGGTCCGGGCGCCTGACCCCTCCGGCGGCGCCACCGCTTTCCTCTTGAAGGGGACGTCGGACGGCCTCGCCCTAGAGCGGTCCACGGTCGCCTTGGTGCATGGCTCGCGCCTCCCCGGAGTGGCCTCCGCGTCGGAGGCCTCCCTCTCCTTGTCCTCCTCCCCCAGGATGCGTGAGGGCGCCACCACGAAGGCGTCATCATCGCCTGAAGAGATATCGCAAACCTCGTCAGTAAATGGCTCTGCCCTCGAAGAGGACACCTCCCCTGCCGTGGCCTCCTCCTCGTCTAGCCTAGCTCCCGAGGCCGAGGGAGAGACCGCTCCTGCTGCTTCCCGCGCCACCGGAACGGGCACTTCCATCCCCGCCTGGCCTACCGGGGAAAATAGGGGCATCCCCTCCAAAATGGCCATGCGCTCAGTCATGTTATATTGGTGGAGGGGCTGGAGCGCGACATGGAGCTTGTCCGCGGCAGGCACCACCTGGTTGATGAAGAGCGCAGACAGGACGTTGTCGACGGCGTCCTTGTCGTTGTCCTCGCGGTGGAGCCGCATCTTGTCGTTCGGCCCGGAGTACATCCACTTGGGCACCGAGTGTGCCCGGAGCGGAGCGATGCGGCGCGTCATGAAATCCGCCACAATGATCTGCCCCGTGAGGCCCTCCTCGCGGAGGAAGCTCAGGCGTCCCATCAGGCTCGCGTTCTTCGCGCCGTCAAAGGGCGCCTTGCCCCAGTGGGAGTTCTTCAAGGGCGGCGCATCGGGGACCTCGAAGAAGGCGCTGGGTTTCTCCACCCCGAAGAAGAACCACTTCTGGCGGAAGTCGTCCACCTTCTTCATCACCGAGGTGACGGCCTTGCCGTCGCTCCACGACATGGGGATGTAGACACTCCCCATGCCGTCCACGATGCGGAACGAGACGCACCCCAAGCGCTCGTTCTTCGCCGTGATCCGGAGTGCGTAGAAACACCGGAAGAGCCCCACCGTGGGCTCCAAGCCCAGGTACGCCTCACAGAGGTACGCGAAGACGGCGAGGATGAGGACGGAGTTGGGGTGGAGATGCAGCAGCTGGACCTGGTAAAACGTCAACACCGCCTCCAGGAACGGCGAGAATGGCGGCACCAGCCCGGCGGCAAGGTAGTGCTGGAATATCGGGAAATACCCTCGCGGGCGTTTCCCGTGCGCGGCGGGCTTTAGCGCGGAGGGGATGTGCTCGTTCGTCCGGTTCGCTACAAGGAAGCGGACCTTGGCGAGTGCTTTGTCATTGACGCGCACACCAAGCAGTGCCGCGCCATGCGCGACCAAGGCGGCCTCCGCCTGGGAAGAGGACCCCGCAGCGTCCTTGCCCTTGTTCTTGGCGGGACTCATCGCCGTAGTTCAGGATGTCGCTGGAGGCGAAAGGATCAGAGAGCGCTAGAGAGCGAAGGCGGAGAGCTCGAGAATGGCGGAGGCTTCTGCGAGAAGGATGGAAAGCAGTAACGGCCCCCTGCTCCGGCGCTAGGGTTTTATGTCCCCCCAAGGAGAAGTTACCAGGGTGTGGTGGTACCCCCCACGACGCACGCCCCTGATCATGCGCGACCGCTACTCGTCTGAGTGCCGCGTGGCTCGGGCCGGCCGGGCACTTTGGGCCCACGATGCTCCGCCTACGCCCATGAGCTCAATCGCGCCCATCGTGGGCCCGGGGGCTACTGTCGGCCCAGTGGAGACTGGGGTTTGAAGAGCCCACTCTCCCCAGGCCTCGCTTGTGGGCTGATCAGACGAAACGACTAAGGACCAAGCCACCGCTTGGAGAGACCCTCGAGAGGCAAATCCTCTTGAGGGCCTTAAGAGGAAGCGAAGGCTAGAACAGGACCTGCGCTTCAAGAGACCCTCCCGAGGCGATATGCGCCTGTCGGGAAGTCAACAGAAATCCCTACACAGGCCCCCTCGGGCCTGCAGGGAAGCTTCACGGCCAAGGAAGTACGGCAGGGCGCTCATGGCCTCTGCCGTATCCGCAGAGTGACGCAGGCGCTCCCTTTGCCGTTTTGGTGATAAAAAAGTAAATAAAGTTGCGTCGCCTGCTCCAGGACAGACAGGACCTTCCTCTCTGGTGATAAAGCAGCTGGACGGCGCAACCCTCCAAGAAGATCGTCGTCGTGGGCTCCACCTCAAACACTGCAACCCTTGCGAGCCGTTCTGCGCGGTCTGCAGCCTGTTGGTCACCGCGTCCAACTTTATCGATGATGGACCGCGTCCATGAACGATCACGTAGCTGTGGACTCCAACTCCTCCATGCCGTTGTCTTGTGGGAGCCCACCTTGGCCGCCAAGCGCGAGGAAGATGCCTGTGGCGCTTATAAAAGGAGCAAGTCCTCCACCGTAGAGGAGGTCGCCAATTGCTTGAAGAACACTTGTAAACCCTAGCTCAGCTAGTAGGATAGCTTTCGGCTGGAGGAGGAAGAAGACCATTACTTCCGACCGCAGGCACGAACCGCCTCAAGAGTGCCTTCGGCAAGCTCAGTTGTACTGTAATCCTCCATAGCGCAATACATACAAGCAGGAGTAGCGGTTTACCTCCTCCTGAGGGCCGTGAACCTGGGTACGGGCTGGTGTCTATCTCTGTCGTGGGTGTTCCTCTCTAGGCCCGGCGAGCACAGTCGTCGTGCCTCTCGAGGGTCTTGACCTCCGTGTTCAATCCCCTTCACGAACTACTCTTCAGGAAGTGACCACCCCTGTTTCGAGGGAGTCACAACCTGATAGAGCCCATATGGCAATGGCTGCATTAGAAGCAATCGTCACTCGGAGTTCTTCAGATCCCTTTGTTCCCTGGGTGGCCATCCACAAGTACACGTACTCCAGGAACCATAGACATGGGCCTGAGTAGCCACTCAACTCGACTACATATACAACCAATCCACCAGGGAGGTTCTTTATTGACTTAGTAGAATTAAGATTTTAAAAAACAACATTTGCATAGCATCAATAATTCTACTAAGTATTGTATAGGAACCTAGACACAGGAGTGTAACATCCCAACATTTTGGAATGTTCAAAAATCACTAAAATTTAAAACTTTTCTTTTATTAAAATAAAATATTAAAAGTATAAGGAAACCAACTATAAAAGACTTCAAATTTGAGTTTAATATTTCAAATGTCACAGTTTAAACATTTTATTATCCACTGTGATTCAAAACCTCAAAATATAAATTGACAAATATTTTTCAAACTAAAATTCGTTGTATTTTAAATAAATTAGTTCTTTATAAGTATTTGAATTAAACCGCTTAGCCAGATCTATTCATAAATATAAGATTATTCAAAATGGTATATAATTACTAAATGGTTTTCATTGCTTTAACTAAGTTCAAAATATAGTTTGGAAATTATAAGCCTATAGTGTATAACCTTACAACTTCATAGAATTTAAATTACTGAATTAGCCAAATAAACATTTCTTTTGCTTAAAGGAATTTCATCTATTTTCAAAGCATGAAAGGATTAATATATTCTAAATAAGAATAGAATTAAAACAAAAATCCTTTCCAAAGTTGTTATAAAGTTTTCAAATGAATTAATTAAAATATAATGTTGCACAAATTATTTTCAATTAAAAATGAATACCCTATATTTCACTTTTCCTAAAACATTGTTATATGTGTTCCTTAATATTTGCCAAAATAAAGATAAATGATTTCAGCAAAATAAGTTTAAATAACTTAAATTCAAACTTATTGAAATGGGGTTATTTTTACAAATTTATTTTAGCCAAAGGAAAATTTAAATGAGAAAGAAATTCAAATTTGACTTTAAGTGTCAAATTTGTAATTAAGCAATATTTCAAAATATTAATTTTCAAAAATATTCAAAACATACCCACAACGGGTTTAACAGCAAGATATTATTTTTACAATTTTTTAGAAATTAATTTGACATCATTTGGAGTTATAAATCAAAAGATATGAATTAAAGAAATAAAAATCAGAAAAAGAAAATAGTCGCTGACGTCAGCAGTGACGTCAGCTGTTCATCTCCAACCTCCGTCCGAACCTGGCGCCGAAGAAAGAGATCGAATCGGAGACGATATCCCCTCCGATTCGTGCGGGATTCGATCTCTGGAGCCCCCTATATAAACCCCGGACCCCGCCGCGTCTTTTTCCCCTTGAAACCCTAATTAAATCACGCCGGAAAGCTCGCCGGAGTCCACCGTGTCCGCCGCCGCCATTCTTTCGATTTCCGGTAACAGAGAAGGGTTCTCCGCCCCCCGTTGGCCTCCTCGGATTACCCTTCTCCTGGCGCACCTCCTGACGCTTTCCCCGCGCTCTGCTTGCAGCAAAACGAGAGGGGAGCTCGAGCGGAAGTTCGCCGGCGTCCCGTACCTCTCCGCTTGCGTGTCCACGTGCTTCGGGAAGAACGGGGAGACGCCGCCACCTCCATCGCCCTCCCCGCGACGCGCCGCGCTCGGGGCTGCTCTCCACGCATCCGGGGAAGCACGGCGACGACCAGAACATCCACACCGGAGCCGCGCCGCCGTCCCCTTCGTCGCCGGTGACCACTGCGCCGCCCGGTAAGGTCCACGCCCCCTGCACCATCCGATCTGCGATCTAGGGCTTAGATTAGATGGTCGAGGACGAATCGGTACGATCCGATCTAGACCGTCAGATCCAGATCTGACGGCCCAGATCAGACAACTTATCCACGTCAGCGCCACGTGGCATGCCCCGTCAGCGCACAGTCAGCGCTGACGTGTATAATCAATTTCGTAATTAAATTTAATTGGCAATTTTACAGAAACACCCCTGTAATTAAAACATCCATAACTTTATAACCACAACTCCAAATATAATAAATTTTATAGATTTGAAAAGCTCTCGACATGTAGAATAATTTGGATCAGACAAAATTCAAATTTGACTTAGTATAAAATATTCAAATTTCAAATGGTGAAATTGAGTATATTTGTAATAACTTTAAATCTATAAATCCAAAAATTGCAAATAAATATGTTTTAGAAACTTTGGAATATTTGTAAATTAATGCCACTGCTATAAAATATTTTTGAGTAATTTTAGAATGATTTCATAGTGGTGTGTTTAAATTGAAGTGTTTGACTTATTTTAAAAGAACTTTTAATAGAAACATTAATTTTGATTAAATCCAATTGCAATAGATTTAATTAAATGCTCTCTGTCTATTAACACTAATTATAAAATCTTGCTATAAAAAGTTAATCATAGGAAACTTTAATCTTATAATTATTCCTTTTATTATATTTTCCAAAACTAGAAATTTATTTAAATTGCATTTATAAATTCATGCATATTTATATAGAAATCACAAAAGTTATTTTTATGTTTCTTGTGGTTTAAAATTTTATTTCATTCATAGCATATTTTATATTGTAGATATGATTCTCAAAGGAAAACCCCTCTTCAATGGTTTTCTCTAAGTTAGGATTATTTTCAAACTTAGTATTTTGTGAAAAGTGCTATGCACTAGACACTTAGTAGTTTCAAGATGGAGCTAGAAGACCATTGAAGGACTTAGCCAAAAACAAGACTTCAGAAGTATCTTCAAGGAGGAAACACTTAGAAGAAAAGTGAGAAGAAGTTCAAGAAGACCAACCTCCCTTTTATTCTCTAAGTCTCTCTCTGTCTTTTCTTCTCCTCTGAGATTTCATGAAGACTAAGTAAAACCAAGACCAACCTCGAGGATACAAGAATCATCAAGTCTGAAGATTCAACAAGACTACCAAGAGCTCAATCAAGACATCATCCAGAAGAAAGTTACAAGTCTGAAGATGAAGCCTGGAGGACAACTACATCTTTCTTTCTATCTTTTCCCTCTTTCCTAATCTTGTCTTTAGACTTAAAAAAATTTTGATCATGATGTTATCATCTTGAAGTTGTTGGATCCTAGCAGCATAGTGGGATGAAGCGGCCTGGAAACAAACCTTACATGTCCACGTACATGAGACCTGTTCCACAATTTAAGTGGCTGGCCAGGTGTCTGTCTCTCTCACTATAGTGAATGTCCAACTTACAAAGAGTTGATAATGATTGTGATCATCTTGAACAAATGACTTAGTATTTTTCCCTAAGTATTTTGCACATCATGGCTAAGCCATTTGAGTGCTGGTTTCAAGAAGTTATAAAACAAAGTATGAGTATCCAACTTAAGACTTTAGTCCTTAGTCCTTTTGGACCAACACATTGCCTTGCATAAACTTAAAAGATTTCCATAGCATGATAAAGCATTTCTAGCCTTAGAAATAATTTGCATACCATACATGACATGTTTTCCTTAGGAGTTTTCCAAAACTTGTTGTTCATTTGATGTGAGCATGTATGTTTGATGATTGTTGTTTGTTGATTGTTGTATTGTTGTTTGCTATTATTGTTTAGATTAAACGGAGAGCAAACGTTCGTTGTTGAAAAGAGTTGTGTACAACGACAACATTCAAAGGCAAGTGGCACACCTCATAAACTTCCTATTTTTATGCATTACTTAGTGTATTTTTATATGCATGTTTTGCTATACTAAACCTGTGTAGAATCCCTTATTCCTGTGTCTAGGTTCCTATATCATACTTAGCAGAAATATTGATGCTATGCAATTGATGAAAGGTTTTTACAAAATGTTAAGTGACTACTCAGGACTGTGCTCATGGCTGTCTTCGCCTAGGATGAATTTCTATTCTACTTAGGGCTGTGAGCATGGTGATTTTTACCTGAGAGTGCACATCCACTTAAGTTAATGAAACACCTGGGTGGAAATTGGTTGTATGGTTTATGTTGAGTGGCTTTTGGGACTATGCTTGTGGTTGTCTTCGCCTAGGATGAATTTCTATTCTACTTAGGGCCATGAGTATGGTGGTTTTCACCCAGAAGTGCACTTGTGGACGGCCACCCAGGAACAGAGGAATCTGAAGAACTCTGAGTGACGATTGCTTCCCGTGCAGCCTTTTGACAATGGGCTCTGTCTAGAATAATTAAGTTGTGGGGGTGCAACCTGTCAGCTTGACAAGCAGATGTAGAGATGATAGGTGGAACGGGTCTTGCTAGTATGGTTGCATTCTTCTTCCGAAAGTTCTTGTCTCAATTCTCTCCTTTCCATAATACACTCCGCGTGTATAGGATTTCTCGGACAAATTGAGTCTAAAGGTGAAAGTGCACAACCTCTGCAGAGTGTAAAACTAAGTACTTAGCCGTGTCCCCGGTTACGGACAATTTTGAGCAGCTGATCAAGGACGTCAACGGAGGATTCCATCATTCCAATTTCTAAGTTAAAAGTTGATGGGTGAACAAGGGAAGATGAGATTTATGGTTTTCATGCCATACTCGTCGATTTCAAGAAAAGTGTTGTCAAAAGAGTAGGAAAAATTGGCTTTATGCAAATTAGCCTTGAGCTCCACCAGCCAAATATTCATATAGGCTTTAGAGTTATTCCATAAGTGTCCACCATAGTGTCACTTGCCAGACTCCATTCTTAATGGAATCTGACCCACGTTGTTGCAATATTTTTCTTATTGCAGATTGATTAGATGACGAGTGAGGTTTCGTTTAAAGGTTTCGAGTCTACAACCAACATGTTTTCGCCTGTGGCAGCATGAAAGTTATAGAGACTCACTGTTATTGTTTTCCGCTGTGTACTTTTCAAAGCTAGCTTTATGCTATGCAATTTGTAAAGAATATTTTGTAATTCTGGATCATCGATGTAATAAAATTGACCTTTGCTGTGATATTACATCGTAAACTGTGTGTGCAAATGAAACGATCCAGGGATTTGCACTATACACAGGTATCTGCCTTATTTTGAGAGCAGGTACGCTACAAGGAGTAAGGAATTTCTACACAGGTTTAGCATAGCAATACTATCCTACACATGCTGATATAAAAATACACTAAGTAATTCATATAGAAAATAGTAGGAGGTTTATGAATGTGCCACTTGCCTTTGGAAGTTGTCGGTGCTGACAACTCTTTTCAACGTAACTCGAGCTCTCCGTTCAATCTAAGAATATAGACAAACAACAATACAACAATCAACATAGAACACAACAGAATGCATACAAACACATACATAATGAACAAATAAGTTTCATAAACTTCTAAGGAAAAATATGTTTATGCATGACGTGCAAAATATTTCTAAGGGCAAGAGATGTATGTCATGCCTTGAAAATCTTCTAAATTAATGCAAGGCAAATATGTTGGTAAAAAATGATTAAGTACCAAGGTCATAGGTTGGACAAAATAACTTTGTTATAAATCATCTTGAATAAGCACTCTAATGGCTTAGTCATGATGTGTATAAATTCTTAGAGAAAATACTAAGTCTAATCTTCAAGCTGATCAACAATTATTAACAACTCTTTGTAAATTGGATATTCACTATAGTGAGAGAGAAAGACACCCGACCAACCACTTAAGTTGTGGAACAGGTCTCATGTACGTGGACATGTAAGGTTAGTCTCCAAGCCGCTTCATCTCACTATGCCGTGATGGCCACACAATTCTGTAACCACAAGAAAAGATTGTGGGAGACTTATTTCAAGGGCTGGAGGATTACTCCTGAGTTCAAGGGAACTAAAGAGAGGTTACGTGCTCAATGGGATGATTTCAAGACTTACAAGGATTCAGAAGAAGCTAAAGAACGGTCGAAAAAGAATGTGGATAATGCCGCGCTGAAGAAATATCTTCATAATCTTGGGACAGGTGGCTACAGTAGTGTCAGGCCTAAGTGGAATAAACTAAGGCTGAAATTAAGGCAAAAAGGGCTATCTCCAGGTACAGAGAAAGTGCCCGAAAGAGCAGGTAATTTCCTAATGGCGCATGGCATGACGTTGGATATGGAAACAAGGTAGTTGATTCTTCGTGATCCGACGAAGAGAGCAGTGTTGACCCCCTCGAGGATCTTGAAACAGCAGTAGCCGAGGTGGAGGCGGGACCTTTTGTTCCTGATAGAGATAACGACGAACTGACAAAGGCACTCAAAAAGCCTGAGCATGGAGGACGTGTACGAGGATATGGAGGTGTTACTTGGAATATAGAGTTTCATGAGAATATAAACACTTATAGAAGACGAGCAAGAGCACAAAAGAGGAGGGAGCAGCAGGCGGCAGACCGGGTGAAGAATGTGGAAGCAAAGAACGAGCAACTCTTTGCGATGTGTTCTCAGATGCAGGAGCCTATATCAAGCCGTCCAGAGGGAGAACACATGTAAATAGATCTTGCACCCGACTGCCGGAGAAGCAACATGGCTTCCACGATGTTGCATGTTAGCGTTGATGATGCAAATGTTGATGTGCCACCGATGCAGCGCTACCCGTGGACAATATCAAAGAGAAGACTGATTGTGACAATGAAGAATATATCCATGAAGGTGGCCCTCGGCTTTGCAGTGAAAATTGATCCTACAACGGGTTGGCATGTCGCGAGATTCGAGGTGGATGAAATTTTATCCGGATGTGAGACATTGGAGATTGACTTTGCTAGCCCTGAAGGGGAGTCGACCCTGGGAGTAGTCTTACATGGAATTATTTTATGGAAAAATAAATACATCATATTTCCAGGCTCGAATTAAAGGACTAAGGCTCCCTCACCTCCACGTCAATCATCGCGGTCTGATGCTCCATCACGTCCACGTCGATCATCGCCGCCTAAGACACCCTCACCTTCACCTCGACCATCGCCGCTGAAGGCTCCCTCACCTCCACGTCTATCATCGCCGCCTAAGTCTCCCTCACATTCACCTCGATCATCGTCGCCTAAGGCTCCCTCACCTCCACCTCAACCATCGCCGCCTCGATTTGCGTCTAAGGATCCCTCACCTCCACCTCAAACATTGTCGCCTCGATCTGCGTCTAAGGCTTCCTCACCTCCACCTCAACCATCGCCGCCTCGATCTACGTATAAGTCTCTCTCATCTCCACCTGAACCATCGCCGCCTCGATCTACGTCTAAGGCTCCCTCATCTACGCCTAAGGCTCCCTCATCTTTGCCTAAGGCTCCCTCATGTATGCCTTAGGCTCCCTCATCTACGCGTAAGGCTCCCTCATCTGCAACTAAGGCTTCCTCATCTACGCCTAAGACTCCCACATCTTCCACGTTGCATCTGTGGACTCGATCTTCGGCACCGTCCACTCAGTATATTGGAGTAAAGCGGAAATACCCGACTCCGCCTACTAAGGAGTAAGTGTCACCGCTCCCCAAGGGTCGTCCCACAGAGATTAAGATGAAGCAGAGAGCCGACGTTGCCCAGCTTGGACAACAAAAAAAACAATTGATCGTTCTGTTGAAGGTGGCATCCCTAACTGTATTACTAGAAGGGTTTGAACCAATTCCTGGTCTGACCATTGATGAAATGCTAGTCCTAGTTGCATCCGGCATGGCTCCCCTGACAAGGCAATTTTTCATGGGGAAGGAACTGTTCTTAGAGGCGGAGTTGGCACTGCTACCTCCAAGGATGCAAGAATTACATCAGTGGTACATGGAGCGCAAAAAAGACGGCCAAACAATGATGTCTCTTACATATAAAGAAAAGCATTACTTCATCGGAGAACAGACAATCCATATTGATTTTGATGAACTATGGCAGTTATTCAATATGGATGCCCTCGACAAATGTATCATGAGCTTCTATAGTCTGTAAGTGATTAATTTATTTCTGTTATTAATTAAGTCTCTAGCTAATTAAGTCTCACTTCATACATTCGTTCATATGCTATTATGCAAAAAGAAGATTCTCGAATATAAGTGGATGCCTAATTATCAAGTTGGATTCGTTGACCCGGATCGAGTTCATGTATATAACCTACAGCAGAAACCGGAGGAAACAGAGAACAACTTGTTCAATGCATTCGAGCAAAAAAAAAAATATATATATGTGATTTTGTTTCCTTACAATTTCAGGTGAGAGTGTTCTTACTTACTGTCTTGTAGAAATTTACTTCCGCTCCGGCTAAATGTTGATGAACGTGTGCAGCTACCACTGGATTCTCTTCAAAATTGACATTGACCGTGGCATAGTTGAGATCGAGGACTCAATAGCGCATACGTTGGAGTATTACGCAAGCATTACTGATATGCTCCAAAGATAATTTCAATCGTTATTACACTATATCGGCCTCTTTATTTTCCTATGTTCTAGTTATTAATATATTTTTTATTCATTTTATTTGTAGGGTATGGAAGCGGTTCACAAGATCTGAGGGTGGTCATTTCAAATCGGAGCTGACCTTTAAACAATTCCCCGTAAGTATAGTACTCATTTTAGTTCAGGTTTTAATATCGGATTGTCCTGTTTCATTATTTTTTGATTAAACTATATTTTCGTAAAGTGCGAGAAACAACCACCGACAACTAATCTATGTGGATACTTCGTTTGCAAGTACGTGTGCACGTGTGTCAGTGCGCGGACTTCTCCACATGTACGTTCAACATTAGTAGATATATTCGGAGTTTTACTTTGTTAATGAAAATTTATATATTCATATCGACCTTCTATTTGATACAGAATGTGGCTTCACGGTCCCAAATCCCAGCAAAGCAACGCATAAGAGAAATTCAAGAGGAAATTGCTGATTTTTTTCTTGACGAGGCCATAGCCCTAATGGGAGAATACCATGATTAAGTCCCGTCAAAGTGATATAGGAGGTCATATCTACCTTTATTATACAGAATGTAATTCTCGTATTCAGAAGACACTCGTGTGTATATATGATCGAATGTATATATATGTTCGTTCGACTCGTGTGTATATATGATCGAATGTATATATATGTTCGGAAGATACTGTTGTATTATGTATGCTTGTATGCATAACTTAGACTCGTCATATAATATATGCATGGGTATGTGTAATTGTACCGTACGAATAATAGCTTAAATCATAAATAAAATAGAAAACAAAAAAATATAAAAACCTAAAACCCTCTCGAACTTTTAG
Source organism: Poa annua (assembly GCA_026929855.1). NCBI lineage: Eukaryota > Viridiplantae > Streptophyta > Magnoliopsida > Poales > Poaceae > Poa > Poa annua. Next base: position 103,239,339 of record CM049427.1, read on the forward strand.
TCCCGGTTTGTAATACAGACCTGGACAAAAGGTTATCGCCTGAGAAGCTCGCGTGCGAGACCACTTGGATGCTATTTGTCCCGGTTGTAGACGAGACCACGACTAAAGGGGTTGTCCTTTAGTCCCGATTCCGCAGTCCCGATTTTTAGACCGGGGCAAAAGACCCTTACAAACCGAGACTGTTAGACTGTTTTCTACTAGTGAGGCATTATGAGTGTCGAATTATGCTGGTTGTTGAATTCAGTTATGCTTGTTGTTTGAATTATGACTGTTTGAATTCAGTTATGCTTGTTATTTGAATCATTTTCTGAGTTTGAATTATGCTAGTTGGTGACGTATGGAGGAGTACTCCTAGATGGATAGGAGGGGTGCACGAGGATCAGATGAGACGTAGGGAGGGGTCCGGATACTCCTAGATGGCAAGGAGGTGTCCATGGGGGTCCAGATGGCTTTGATTGTCCCATGTGCTTTAGGATGACCTAAAAGTGCAACTGATACTCCTAGATGGCTGGGAGGCCGCACGAGGGTCAGATGAACTAAGGAGGGCGGGTCCAGATACTCCTAGATGCTAGGAGGGGTCCACCACCCCACGGGGGTCCAGATGGCTACGATTTGTCGCACATGCTTATTAGGATGACCTAAAAGTGATATCGATACTCCTAGATGGCTAGGGGGTGCACGAGGGTCAGATGACGTAAGGAGGGGTGCGGATACTCCTAGATGGCAAGGAGGGGACCAAATGGCTACAATTGTCGCATGTGCTTTAGGATGACCTAAAAGTGCTACTGATACTCGTAGATGAATGGGAGGGGTGCACGAGGGTTAGGTGACGTAAGGAGCGGTCTGGATACTCCTAGATGCATGGTAGGAGCGGTCCACTGGGGTCCAGATGACTACGATTTGTCGCACATGCTTACGATGAAAAAAGGTGCCACTTATACTCCTAGATGACTGGTGTGACGCCCTAATATCGGTACTATGTAGATTTAAGCGATCCTGCCAAAATCCGCATAATAACGATTTTAGGTCGCCCACCAGACATAATGTGTACGTCGAAACATGTGCATTATGTGGGTGGAATTGTGATAACATTACAACAATTCCGATACATCCACAAATACAATAAAAGATAAATACAACAACGACTCGAACGAGTCAAGATACAAATGTTACAATACAAAGATTCAAATGATAGCGGAAGCGAAATAGTATCCGACTACGGATAAGAAGCAAATTGGACTAAGAGCCCTGAAGATAAGCGATGGCACCATATCCCTGCCCAGCCAAGCCGGAGGGATTCCCAAGCTAACGTCGTCTGACTTCAAACCTGTTGACTGCACATAAAGCATAACCCAAAAGAGGGTCAGGGCACTCCCTGGCAAGCAAAACCGGCTTGCCTACTTTCTACACCATCTCCCAAAATAGGGGGGAGGTGGACTTTGCGGCAGCAGCACTAGCAACCTAAAGAGACACGCTACAACTTCCGTCTAATCAGAGAGGGATAAGAGAGCGCATAAGTAAACAACTACAACTAACACCAAACATAACCCATTCTCGAATTAACCCCCTCAACCAAGTATGAGGAAGCAATTCGGGAAAACTCACACGTTGAACAATTTTTAATTATAATTTATTGTGTAAGTAATTCTATATTACTAGTCAAATTAATTAACATTGATTAGGTGTAAGTTGTCTAGATCTTGTTAGCCAGCATCATCACCAAAGTCGTCCATAACCGTGGACACGGCTCATCGATAAGATTATACTCTGCAGGGGTGCACTACTGTACCCATACTCGCATGATCAACCCAAGCAAGCATCAGGGCTTCTCAACACGACTTATTCCTTCACTACAGCAAGTCCAAGTGCCACCCATATGAGTTGTTACCCGCGTCAGGAGTCCGGCCGAATCTCAAGTGCAGACTCATTAGTTTGCGCCTACGCCACCATGCGGCTCAAACCTAGTAGGAACTGTCCGCTTCGTGTCGTACCGCACCTATATGACCCCCTGTATCACATACCCTCTCATCATCATCATCATCATCATGCACATGCATATGAGCAAATGGAAAACCCGAACTACTTGCGGCACATGGACAAGCTGTAGATCCGTTCAAAGTCGAGGGGGGCTCCATAGGGCCTCCCACAAGTGGTTAGTGCGCTCAAAATTGGATCCGAGGACAAAATCTCAGTTCCTAGGTCGACACTGAGCAGAACAAAACACCTCGCAAGGCCTTCCGCCTGGTGCCTTATCATTTAATTATAATACCCCAATACAAGATAGCATTTTATTAAAGTAGAACAATCTATCATACTAAGAAGATGAAACATAAGACCAACAGACGACTCGCACAATCAACTCTAAGCATGCGCTACGACTCGCAAGGCCAACAAACAAACAAACAACAGGTGATGGGATGTGGGGATAAAGTTGTATGGGCTGCAGGATAAACATGTGATGGGATCGCGATAAGTATCGAATACTAGGGTAGCAGAGATCAACGGCAGGAATGAAAGACAATGTATAGGTAAACAAGCAAACTTTGCTTGCCTGGAATCCCGCATGGAAGCAGATCTTGTCGTTACTCACGCATCTCAACGTCTTATCCACGAAGAAGCAACAAACACTGGAGCGCAAAAGATGCATTTTACAACTACGGCAAAAGATCCAGCATGATCATGGGACAGATGAATGACATGGCAAGATGCAATGCGAGATGCACTTAATCCAAATTAAGCGGAACCGGGATTCCGACAATTAATATTTAGGTGCAAGTTATTTATTTACCAACAATATTAAAAGTTGGTTAGCATGGCAACACATGGCATGGGTGACCTAACTAAAAAAAATGGAATAGGGCATTATATATTTATTACCCCACACATTCCATATTGTTATTTGGGTGAATTGCTACACCCACAAACCCAAGAGATGCAACACATGTAGTTATGATGCGAAATGCACAAGATGGATGACATTTAATAAAATAGGCGTAGGATTAGGGTTTTGGGTCCGTACGTCGGATCGGGTGAACTAGGGTTCGAAACCGACGTCTTCGGTCCGTAGAGGAAGTAGTCGACGTCGGGTAAGTAGCCGTTGCGGAACCGGGGCATCGTCATTTGTCGGTGTCGTGGAAGTGGCGGGAAGTAGTCGTTCTCGGTCATCCTCGTTGACGGGCGCAGGTACGTAGGAGCACGGCAACGGACACCGGAAGGAAAAGCGCGCACGAGCGGGCACCGCGACACGAACATGGGCAGTCGCGACAACGCGGCACCGGAAGGGGCACTCGCACGTAGCAACACCACGAAGGGTGGACAACCCGGACAAAAATGGCGACGCGGGGGTCTTGCGGGCACTTTGTCGGACACCTTGCGGCCGACGGAAACGGGGACGCCACCGGACGGAGACGACGTGCACGCGGTCGGAAGAGGAGGCAGCGGCCACACGTGCGTGCGGGAGGCAGCGACGCGGAGAGGATGCGCACGGCGGCGGCGACCGGCGCGGATGGAGGCGGCGGAGACAGGCGCAGCGCGCGGGCGCACGGGGGCGGCTCGGGGGCGCGCGGCGCGGCACGGGCGGACGGTGGCGCGGCCGGACGGCGGCGTACGGAGGTGCAGCGGAGTGGCGCGGGCATAGCAGGCCGCGGAGGCGGCCGGCGGCGAGGTGGCGCGGGAGGCGGCGGTGGTGCGAGGGCGCGCGGGGAGGTGTCCGGGCGCGGAGGCAGCGATGGCGGCCGTGGGCTGGGGAGGCGGTGGCGCGCGGAAGGATGCCAGGGGCGGCGCAACGCGGCCGGACGGCGGCCGGCGGCTGGCGGCGGCGGGAGCGGGAGGCGCGCTGCGGCATCGCACGGGGCACGGTGGCGCAGCAGCTGGCGGCGGCGCGGCGTGGGGAGGCGCAGGGGCGCGGCTGGCGGCAGAGGAGGTGCAGCGGGCGGCGCGGCAGGGTGCAGCGGAGGTGGCCGGGGCGGCGGGGGCCCGGCGCGCGGCGCGGAGGAGGCGGCTGCAGGGGGGTGGCCGGCGACGGGGAGGAGGCTGGCGGCGGGGCAGGGCGAGGCGGCTGGCGCGCGGGCGAGGCGGCGGTTGGTGCGTGCGGGCTCGGGAGTTGGTGCGGGCTCGGGGTGGTGCTGCGGGAAGAAGAGAAGAGGAAAGAATGAAGGAGAAAGAAAAGAAAAAGAAGAAAAGAAAAGAAAGGAAGTGGGAAACTGGAAAAAAGAAAAAGAAGAGAGTGGAGGGGGGTGGCTGCAAAAAGTCCAGGGGGTGCGAAAAGTTTTCAGGGGGCAAAACCTAGGGTTTGGGTTAGATTGGCTTTTGGGCTTTATTTCTCTCACTTTTATTATTTTATATTTTATATTTTTAAAACAAAATAGATAGGGAATTTAAATACGAAAACTATACAAAATACATTAGCTTTAAATAGTCAATTTAATAAACTAGTTTTTACCATTTTTAAAAGATTTGAAAATAACACATTTTTAATTCATTTGAAATGCATTTTAATTTAATTGTGAGAAATTGATTTAAATGCAACAAATTAAAATGATGAGATGAAATGCAATGTCATGTTAATGCTAAAAGGAAAACACACCAAATCTAAAAGGGGATAAATCCCGGGGCGTTGCAGTTGGGAGGGTGCACGAGGGTCAGATGACGCAAGGAGGGGTCCGGATACTCCTATATGGGAAAGGATGGGTTTCATCACGGGGGTCCGGATACTCCTAGATGGAAAAGGAGGGGTTTCATCACGGGGGTCCAGATGTCGCAGTATATGTAATGGGAGGATCCTTCTTAATTTGTCACTCCAACGGGATGGATCTCATGAGATATCGCAAAACTCTGAAACGATGAGGTTGAAGGGTCAAAGAGAAGTGGTTTTGGGGATTGAAACATGAAGTTTTCAAATACCTCACAAAGGTATGGTTCTATGTATCAAACTTACACAACCAAGCAAAAAAATTCATGCTTCTCCTCCATCTCGGTGCTAGTCGAAGGTGTAAATCACTAGTTTTTTTTACTTGTTTCCAGCTCAAAACTTTCTAAAGAAAAAAAAGGTCCCAAAGCCCCCAAAGTTTCCCGCCTCGTGCTCCCTGCAAGCTTCTCCCGCCTCCTGTCCGAAAACCCAATTCCCTTTGAATTGTCCCTCCACTCACAAAAAATTGAACACCCAGACATCGTTCCATCCACACACACCCCCCACCTATGCCAATCCCAAATCCACCCCCTCCCCCACACCACCCTGCGACGGCCACCGACGAGCGGCACTCCGACGAGTGGTTGAGCGGAGAACGACGCTCTGACGACGGGCGCGCGTGCGTAGAAGCTACGACGACAGCCGCGTAGGCGAGTTCCTCCCTCCTCCTCCCGACCCCTGCTCCCTCTTCCATTGCTTTTTCTTGGCTTACTTAGGGTTTGCCCGGGCTGGCTATGGTCCATGGTAAGGGTTTGGGTTTTCTTGGCATGGATATGGTTCGGGATTTCGTGGTGTGGCTTATTTGCTCTGCCTGCCTAGGGTTACGGTTTGCTCGGTATGGCACGGGTCTTGCTGCAACCAGTCCATGATTGTTGCAGATCTTGCTTGGCACTGCAACCAGTCCATGCTTGCTGGGGGTCTTGTTTGGCTTAGGCTTTGTAGCTTCTTGATATCATTTACTGCAGTCCATATATGATTACCTGCTACGTATCTTGCTTGCTGCATGCAACCAGTCCAAGATTGATGCGGATCTTGCTTGGCTTAGGCTCTGTAGATTGTAGATCTTGTTTACCGTAGTCCATTTATGATTACCTGCTCAGGATTTTGCATTCTGCAACCAATACATATATGATTACGTACTGCTGATCTTGCTTGCTACAGATCTTTACCAAGGCATGCCCTTCAATTTCTGTTTATCAACCTCTGTATTACTATTACCCTGTTATCCTACATGGATGAACCTGCTCAAAAACATAGTTTGGTTACCATGCTTATCTGTACATGAACCTATATGTTGCTTGGTTCTTTAATTTGTAACAGCCCGTTTGTAACTTTCCAAATTTGTGTGCAATATAATGGAGCTTCATGCCATCATTCCATATGTGCTCGCATTTAATTAATTATGTTGCTTCAAATTCAAATTCCAAATTTAAATTCTTATTTAAATTCTTATTTAAATTCAAATCCTTTCAAAAGTTTTCAAATGAAGTTTCAAATTATGTATAAACATTCAAACAATATTTTAATATGACTACTTTTGAAACTATTAAAAATTTCTTAAGAGTTTTTGTCATATTTCTTTTCAGTTTATGTTTATTTTGCAAAACCAGAAAACATTATAGAAAAGGAAAATAAACAGTACAAAAATCAGTAGCTCCCTGGCCGAGCTGGGCCACCAAGGCCCAACTCAGCCAGCCCACAAGCCCGCTCGGAGTCGTCCTCCACCTCCGTACGTCTCCTTTCCAGCGAGGCAGAGCGCCATGGCTCTCTGCCCGCTGCGCCCCACCTCGCTGCCCCCACCGGCCCCGATCCCTCTCCCTCTCCTTCTTATCCCCTCACACCCCGGAACCCTAATCCTTCTTCCTTTCCCTCTCTCGCGCCGCCGCCCCTCGTATTTTTCCTCTCTGTCAACCACCGGAGAAAAATCATCGGAGCGCGTCGCCGAGCTTGGACCAGGGCGGCTTCCCCGACCTCTCCCTCGCGCCAGGGGCAGAGCCACCTCGTCCCCATCCTTCGTAGACGAGTAGCTGGACCAGGGAGTCTCCGACGACGCTGCCTCGAGTCCGCCTGCCCAACACCGACCACGGCCACGTTCTTCGTCCCCGACGACATCAACGCAACTCCGGCCGTCCCCGTCCTTCCTCCTCGCGCCATCGAGCTCCCCGCGGTGAGCCTCGTCCGTCCCCCTCCTTTTCCCCCACGCTTGCTTGCCGCGCGCCTCCGTTTTAGCCGGAGTCAGAGCCGCTCCGCCACGGCAGTGCCGTACCCGCAGGAAATCGAGCACGGGCACGAGCCTTCCGACACCTCCCCTCTCCAACCGAGCACCGGAATGAGATGCCCACACCGTTCCGCACCCCCTGCACACATAGACGCAGCGGCGCCGCCCTAGTGGGGTCGCCGGCGTTCGATTGCCGGCCGCCGCGCGCTGTCCTATAGGGGTCACACATAGACAACTTACACCTAATCATGGTTAATTAATGTGACTAGTAATATAGAATTACTTACACCATAACTGGTAACTAAAATTGTTAACGTGTGAGTTTCCCGGATTGCTTCCTCATACTTGGTTGAGGGGGTTAATTCGAGAATGGGTTATGTCTGGTGTTGGTTGTAGATGGCTACTCAAACGCTCTCTTATCTCTCTCTAACTAGACAGAAGTTTTAGCGCGTCTCTTTAGGTTGCTAGTGCTGCTGCCGCTAAGTACACCTACCCCCCCATACTTTGGGAATCTTACAGTTTTGTAACCTGTTAGCTTAAGCTTGTTCGATACGCTTCGATGTATTGACCCGTTCGCGGGCTGTGATTTTTCTGCAGTTGAGGATCCTTCGCTCGACCAGGTTGGTGGATACTACGTGGAGTTCGACGACGAGATCTACGACGAATAGTTAGAGTTCCCCTGGGCTACTTCCTGGTGGACTGCGTGGATGGGCCTTCTTTTTCGTTTCGGCTTTGAGCCCTTTGCTTCTTGTCTGTACTCAGACCGGTTTGTTTCCGCTGCATGATGTAATGTTGGGACATGTGTCCTCTGATTGGTGTCATTCGCTATTTTGCTCAGTGAGAGCTTTTGGATATTATTTCCTTTCTTTGTGTCTTAGGTTTATTCTGTGGTTTCAACTTGTTAAAAATCCGACTCGTATACCATGTGTGTATGGTTGAAGTATACGAGTTGGAAGACTTTTTGGGTTCTTGCGTGCACAATCTGGAAACGTATGTGACGTTGGGGTCGCCAAGAGCTGTCGGCCGATGATCCATTCCGATCATGGCCTGATTGTTTCCTGGGATTGGTAACCCCAGTATGTTCTTGGTTGTGTGGCCCAACCGATACGTTTCGTTTGTGTAGCTTGAACTCAGGGTCTGACATAATTGCATCCACATGTTGTATCTGTTGTTACTAATTCGTATTCATTTTGTTTTGCCAACATGAACCAACCCCTCAACATCAGGCATGATGAACAAGCAGCTGGCTAGTATGTAACTACAACCTTCAACGTCATTCTATGTAATGCTGATAATCTTGTATTTGAAGTTTAGTGTTGCAGTCCGAATAAAAGTGTATATATGGTCTTCCCTCCTTAGGGGCATTGTTGCAGAACAGGACAACCACAAACAGGCGGAAGGACAAAGTATTAAGTTCCTATGGTCTTCCCTCTTGGATAGCAGTGTCCAAGAACATCACACATGGTGGTCCAAGTGGCAGCACAGTTTCAAGTCCCGAGTCATCTGTCCTAACTCGTCACAAGAGTTCTCATGTTCCCCGTGATGAACAAGTATTTGAGGAGGAAGATGAGGACCTTCAAAGCTTTGTGGAGGAAACTGTGCAGACTGTTCAAGACTCTCAAGGGTTTCTTGGTTCTGGTGTTGAATCGTTTCTCCTTCGGTACAAACCCCCTGGCACCGAAAAAAACGATCGGAGACTCTAGCAGGCCGAACAGGCCCATGTCCATGTTTGGCTGTCCACGTTTGGTTCGGCGGTTCGGCGTATCCCTAATATTTGTCCGCATATCCCAATCCCACAAGAAATGTGTACGTAGAATACGGTATAAGTACACGCAGGGAACGAAGCGACGCCCCCTATAAAAACTTTTCGGTCATCATCGTCTACCCCACGCACCTCCATTACTCCCCAATCAGAAGCAGCAAAAAACACCGGCCTTCATCTTGGTTTCCCTAATCCGCCCCAATATCCACCGACTATGAATAGAGGATGCGCACCAGAGGAGGCTTTTGACGCCTCTGTGGCCGGTACGGACGCATCTCCATCGCCCGTGCCCAGCGCGGGCGCAGCTCCATCGTGAGTGACCTTCAATCCTTCCGATTACATCTCCCCCTACGATCCTGGCTACTTCTCCTCTGATTTGGAATCTCCATCACCGGTATCCGGCGCGGCCACAGCTCCAACGCCATGGAAGTTCAATCCTTCCGATTACCTCACTCCCTACAATCCTGGCTACTATTCCTCGTATTGGGAACAAACTTGCTTCCTGGACCAGGTCGGCCATGAGGAAGAAGAAGAGGTGGCAGTACTGTTCCGCTAAAGATATGGTTTTTTTATGTCTCAATCTTGTTAAATAGAACGACATAGAGTTTATATTTAGGTATAAATCCGACATACAAAAAAATTATTTAGGAAAAATCTACCTGTTGAAAACTAGGGTATGTTTCTGTGATTGAACATAATTGCCTTCGTATGCCAAGTATTGATGTGGTACCTTCTATTGTACTTAATTTGTATATAAATTCATGTTCACCATATGTTTGTAATTACAAATATGCTTTAGTTAAGTTCATTGATGTGCACCAGATGGTTTTCCACGAACTAATATGCAAGTTAAGTTCATTGGTGTGTACCAGATTCTTGCAGGGAATAATTTGCTACTTAATTTCATTGTAGGGCACCAATTGGTTTAGGTTTTAGGGATAATAAAAACCTCATTTATAGTAACCTAATAACAACACATCTGTGGTTATTTTTAGTTAGTTGATACCCTTATATAATAACTTAATTATCAACTAGGTTTTTCAATTTAGTTGATATTAACATTTCAAATTTAACCCTGTCCGACAACAGCAGGAGGTGAGGGAGAAAGCGGCGACTGTGGGGGAGAAGGAGAAGGCAGTGGAGGATAACAAGGAGGTGTATGTGGAGCAGAAGGTGGTGAAATATATGGCTCTGGAGGATGACAAGGAGGTGGTTGTGGAGCTGAAGGTAGTCAAGGAGATGGCTATGGAGAAGGAGTTGGCTGTTGGGGAGAAGGAGGTGAAGGAGATGGATTTGGAGCTGAAGGTTATCACTGTGGACGAGGAGGTAAACTAAACCTGGCATAGCTAGGCTATGCTAATCAAATTTAGGAAAAAACAATCATCGGATGTTTTACTGGTTTATTTAGTGCTCCAGCCATTGTATTTAATCAGTCTTGTATGCCAAGTATTTTATGATCTGCACCTGGCTGAGTATTGTTGTGCAACCTTCTTTTGTACTTCATTTGCACATAAATTCATGTTCGCCAACTGTTTGCGAGTACAAAAATGCTTTAGTTTAGTTCAATGATGTGCACCAGATGGTTTCCAGGGACCCATATCCTAGTTAAGTACATTGATGTGTACCAAATGCTTGCAGTAAATAATTTGCTTGTTAACTTAATTGTAGGGCACCAATTGGTTTAGGGTTTAGGCATAATAGGCTATATGAAATTACAATGTTGTTCAGCACTACACATGGCGTGCTTTCAACATTGTCAGGCTCAGCAAAGCTATTAAGCTAAATGTGTAATACTTAATCATGTCCAGGAACAGGCGGTTGTGGAGATAGCGGTGACTGTGGGGGAGAAGGAGATGGCGGTGGAGGATGACAAGGAGGTGGTTGTGGAGCAGAAGGTGGTGAAAGATATGGCTGTTGAGGAGGACAAGAAGGTGGTTGTGGAGCTGAAGGTGGTCAAGGACCTGGCTTTAGAGAAGGAGGTGGCTGTGCGGGACAACAAGGAGGTGAAGTAGATGGATTTGGAGAAGAAGGTTATCCCTATGGAGGAGGAGGTAAGGAAAACCTGTCATAGCTAGGCTATGCTATGCTAATCAAATTTACAAAACAAACAATCATCGGATGTCTTACTGGTATATTTTGTGCTCCAGCCATTGTATTTAATCAGGCTTGTATGTCAAGTATTTTATGATCCGCATATGGCTGAGCATTTGTGTGCTACCTTCTTTTGTACTTAATTTTGCACATAAATTCATGTTCGCCAACTGTTTGCAAGTATAAAAATGGTTAGTTCAGTTCATGGATGTGCACCAGATGGTTTCCATTGACTAATATGCTTGTTAAGTTCATCGGTGTGCTGAGGAATTTGCTATAGTTAACTTCATTCTAGTGCTGAGGAGGTTATTAAAACAGTTTTCTTTTTGTCAAGTTCCAATAAATTAATTTGTGCTAAACATTGTTTAGGTGCCCAAGAAAAGAAAGTACCAGGAGTTCGATAAGATGGCTATGGAGAAGCAGGTGGCTGTGGGGGACAACAAGGAGGTAAAGGAGATGGATTTGGAGAAGAAGGTTATCCCTGAGGGGGACGAACCTGAGGAGTGATTGCAACAATAATGGGCATGTTTCCACGTCATCTATAAGGATGATGTTACTTTTGTTGGTACTGTTGAGCTGCTTGCCTCATTTCCATGTATGTATGTTGGAAGACCTTTAGTAAGTGTTAGTGTTTGATTTTGTACTCCTCCTAGATGTATATATGCTATCATCTATCTATATGATATGTCCTGAAATATATACTACTTTGGAAACAGGCGTACTACTACTTTGAGGCCAAAAAGCATAAACAGAGAGTGACATGTAAGAAAAAATGGTTTAGTGGAAAGAGAGTTATACGATACTTGGATTCCGTCGAGCCAGCGGGAGGGGTGATTCTGAAGCGCGGTCTCCTGTTCGTTATCGTAAGGGAGCCATGGCGTACGAGCTGCCAAGCTTCTTCCGCTGCAATCCGTCGAGGAAGGTTCCGAGGTGGATTTCCTGGAGCCGTATGAACCCAGGCCGGAGGTACTACGCCTGCGTGGATGCAATGGTGAGCACACTCACATTTCCGCTTGATCCTCATTTTCACAAATCATGATCTGCAGCTTCTGTTCTTCGATTTGCATCTTATAATTGATTTGCTTTGCAAAATTATGTTAGCATGGTGGTTGTAGATTTGTGGAATGGCATGATGATCCACTCCCCAAGTTCTTAAAAGAGTTGATTGGAGATTTGCGCGATGAAGTGTGGAGGTTGAATGGTTCAGGAAATGGTGCAGGGAATGAAAAAGATGCAGCTACAGATGTGCTGATATGCTCTCTGGAAGATGAGGTGAAGAAAAACCAGTCTGAGATGGATGCAATGAAGTACAAGTACAAGACTATGTTGGCTGTTGGGTTTTTGTTTATGCTTGGTTTAGTGTTAGGGAAATTCGTAGTGCAGTAGTTTGGAATGTGTTAACTGGCAACTGTCCTGTGATTTGTGAGTGCACTAGATTGGTCAGATAACGTATGAGTTTGTATGGTTTCCTTTTAATAAAATGATGCATTTCAACCAGTTTCTCACACATTGCAATGAAAACATCTCAGTCACCCAGGAGACACAAAATGCAGAGTACATAATTTAAGGTATCCTCACAAATTACAACCACAACAGCACTGGCTGAAGGTAGACGAATAAGTTCCAGCTGAACACACAACGAACAAGTTTGCAATGCTGCAACGGCAACAACTAGAGGAAGCTAGCAAAGTGGAGACAACTAGGTAGCACTACACGGCTCTGCGAAATGGGCAGGGCACTACACTGCTCTAAATGGGCCAGTTGTTGCCGCACAGATGTTGCCACAGAGAAACTAGCAGGGCCGACCTTGTTATTGGTTGAGGCGTGGGGTAAAAAGGTATAGAACGGTATTTTGGACCTGAGATTCGACAATATATTATAAATTATATAAATTTCAAATACATGTAAAACCTTCACAAGACATGTTGGTTTGTGTAATAGATCATGTGTAAAAAATTAGAGATGATTTGGAGGAGGTCAAAAAAATCACCTTGCTAGAAAAACTGGCTTAAGTTAGACCAGACGGTCTGTCGCTAAGCATGTGATTTTTTCGACCATCTCCAAATCACCCCAAATTTTGTGTGTGTGGTTCCATTTAGTCAATATAGAGTATTGCAAAAAAATCAAAATAAGGAGTTTCATTTTGGGGGTAGAAAGGTATAGAACGATATTCTAGGACCTGAGATCGATAATATATTATAAACTATATAATATTGAAAAACATGTAAAATCTTCACAATACATCTTGGTTTTTGTAATAGATCATTTGTAAAAAATTAGAGATAATTTGGAGGTGGTCAAAAAAATCACATTGCTAGAAAAACTGGCTAAAGTGAGACCAAACGATTTGTCGCTAAGCATGTGAGTTTTTCGACCATCTCCAAATCAACCCAAATTTTGTGTGCGTGCTTCCATTTAGTTAATATAGAGTATTGTAAAAAAAATCCAAATAAGGAGTTTCATATTGGGGTAGAAAGGTATAAAACGGTATTCTGGGACCTGAGGTTCGGCAACAATTATAAATTATACAAATTTCAAAAACATGTAAAATCTTCAAAACAAATTTAGGTTTGTGTCATAGATCATGTGTACAAAATTAGAGATTATTTGGAGGAGGTGGAAAAAATCACCTTGCTAGAAAAACTAGCTAAACCGACACCAGACGGTCTGTCGCTAAACATTTAATTTTTTCAACCATCTCCAAATCACCCCAAATTTTGTGTGGGTGCTTCCATTTAGTTAATATAGAGTATTGTGGAAAAAAAGAGTGAAGTTTAAAAAATCAAATGTTACATTCTAAACTTATAAATATATTTTTTACTCATAAACTAGTCCAAAACGAGACCAAACTTTCTCCGAATATATAACAAAACTCATAAACACGTAGATTCTACTGGCTGTTGACATTTGCCTCTACTCATTCATTACCCTTGGCGTGGAGATGCTAGACTTCTTTCTTCAGGTTCTCGATTACAATGCTTAATCTTGCATTATCATCTTTCAACTTCTTTAGTTCTCCCTGAGCCGTCAGTTTAACCTCTTGGGTGGCGATGGCATATTTGAGTTCTTTGTGGCGTTCATCTATGGCCTTGATTTTCTCACGAATAAGGTCTTAATTCTTCATCTCGAGGTTCTTCTTCTCTACCAGAAGCTCCTTGATCAGGCCTATCGCCTTGTTGTTCGATTCGGAACTCATATTGTTTACCCTGTAGAAGGTTGCTACCACATTCCGAAGTTTGTTGCGGTCCGCACGAAGATTTGCTGCTTCAGTCGCAATTTTTTAATTCGCCGTCCTCTGCAGCTCGAAATCTTCACCGAGCCGTGCACACTCTTTTTTCAGCAGCTTTATATTGTTCAGAAGGGTGGCACACCAGTGATTTGTCTAAGCCTCCTTCAGTTCGATCCTAGTCCTGGCTTCCTGCAAGTAATTATTAATTTGTAGTGAGACTAATCTAAAATTGAGGAGTAGAATCAAAAAGTGGAAAGTTCATACCTCACTCTGTCGGAGAGCATCGACGAGGTTATCGAATGATTCTTTCTCTCCCGCTACGACACCTTGAGTTCGATGGATTGCCGATGGAAGAGCCTCTCGCTCTAAGATTTGTACAAACTATGCTTCATTTTATCTTAAAAAAATAATGCTTCATGGATTTTAAAACGTACCGGTTCTCGCTCAGATTTAACAGGGTTTTCGCCTCCGTCATATGACAGTCTTGTTCGTCTCCATCTACTTGAGCCGCTATCTTCTTACGGCGTTTTGCCTCGCAGGCCTCTTCAGCCCTCGTCGCATCAAACTGTTTCTTCCAGCTTGCAGCTCCACGACGCGTAGACATGCTTGGGGTGGTATGCGGAGTGGGGATTTCTTCGCCGACTGGTGGCGAGTGGAGAAGAAGGTCAACAGTGAAGTAACCGAGACTTCTACTGCCTTCGGTACTTTAATACGTGGCAACCGTCTCCTCGCATTCACCGAGAAATCTGGTCCGTCCATTTAGAATCTACGAACGCACAGATTGAATAACCTTAGTCCTCATCTACCTCACCCTCTTCCCCTGTTCAGCCATTCCCAAAGAAACCAGGCCACCTATTCCCCTTCGGCGGCGGCGGCGTCTTCCTCACCGACAACCTCCCCGTTCTCCGCAAAGCCGTAACGTCATCCACAGATCGACATCCCTTCCTTAAGCCCTGACTGTTTAGCAGAAACGATTACTTTCCTTTGCCTCCACATTTTGATGTACCTAAATCTTGGTTAAATCCCGTAGTTTCGTAGTCCAAAACCACGCCTAGCTAAGACCTGTGTTACATCCCTGAGAATGTCGTATGGTTCAATCCCCCACCATCACACGGAAATAGCCATTTTGGAATAAGTGAATATTGAGACTGGGCTCATATTTTCCCCACCTCTTAACACGAAAAAAAATACTTTAAATTGACCTCCTCTCATAATGTTTTTGACCTAACATATTTGCATTTTTTTTGCATTTTTCATGATTTACATAGATGGACAACAATGAATGTGTTGTTTGTGGACATAGTGCCGAGTTCTATCGCAGATATGATCGTCAAGCAGTTTCATGTCATATAAAGATGATAAAGGATTTTGATTGCTACGCGGTAAATTATTTTTAAAGTACTTGTAATAGACTGTTCTGCAAATAGTAGTAGCCTATTTTGTGTTTAAATTCACAGTGAAATGCAGATTATCCCTTGTTATATGAAAGATCGCATAAATGCTCTTTCCGAGAACTGGTTTGTCGCCGAGGCTTCAGGAAATCGTTTGTATGATCTGTATATTCGGAAGACTGAATTGAGATCTTATTTATGTGGCCCCTATTAGCACTCTCTTATGCGTCAGCACGATGTCATGATGGGCGATATCCTGACCATTGAACTATTGGATGATGATTTGCAATTTGAGGATGATGAACCTGATAGGAACTTGGCTCCGGTTTTTATCACTGTCTCAGATGCGAATCAGGAACTGAAACCTCATGTCCACATACATGGTACAAAAATTATTCTTTCATTTTGTACATGAATAAGACATTCTACATTTTTTACCCTTCAAACCAATTTCATATTTGTACCCCTTTCTAGATTACCCTCTGTTTGAAGTTCCACCAAGCATTAGAGGAACTCTTCACAAGACCATTTTCTCAGACATTTCCCTCATAAGGATGGACAACATGGATGAATTACTATGGGCATCCTAAACCAAAGATATTCATAAAAAAGGTAAATGCTTGGTAAAATGGGATAATGTATGCAAGCCAAAGAGATTGGGTGGATTGGGCATCCTAAACCTCAGAACCCAAAATATTGCCTTACTCATGAAGTACATTTTTAAATTCATGAATAAGGATGATTTACCATGGGTTAAGCTTAGATGGCAAGCACATTATGGAAATGATAGAATACCACAAAACACTGGCCCTGTTGGTTCTTTTTGGTGGAAGGATTGTCTAAAGTTACTTGATAACTTCCTGGAGCTGGCTGCTTGCGTACCAGGTGATGGTGGAACTGTAAGACTTTGGATGGATAAGTGGTCGGATGAGCTCCTTAGGCATAAACTGCCTCAGCTTTGCTCCTTTTCGAAGTCTCAATCCATTTCCCTTAAACAGGCACTTGCTGTATTTTCTGATGATGAGTCATTGGACTTGTTTCATACCCCACTTTCAGTCCCTGCTGTTCATCAATTTGCCCAGTTCAACAGTTTGCTGACAGGTCACATGGATATTTCAACTGTTGATAAGTGGGTTATGTCATCCAGCAATAAAAGTTATTCGAGTAAGAGGGTTTATGAGACATTAATGTCAAATAATAATGCACCATCACCTTTCCAGTGGATATGGAAATCTTGTGTTCTCCCAAAACATAAGATATTCTTTTGGTTACTATTGCAAGACAGATTGAACACAAGGGACCTCCTAGCCAGAAAGCAGTTTCAGATTGAGGACTATAGCTGTGTCCTATGCACTCAGGGGATGTCTGAAGAATTTATCCACTTATTCTTTGAATGTGACTTCAGCAGGAACTTTTGGTGGAAACTTTATCTTGAATGGGATACGGATCTGGACCTCTTCTCCATGTTGATTCAAGCCAAGAAAACTTATAAGCTTTTATGCTATAAGGAAATTCTCATTATTGGTTGCTGGAGTATTTGGACCCATAGAAACAGATGTATTTTTGACTCTCAGCCCATTTGTCTTGAGACTTGTTTCCAGGACTTTATCTGTTCTTTTAGTTTGATTATGCATAGAGCTAAACCCTCCTTAAAGGAAGGGATGACCCAATGGGTGGACACTCTATGAACTTTTCTTTGTAATCTGTACAGCTGTCAATGAGAAAATAGAAAATTAAACAGTAGGGATCTTTCCCTACTGTTTTGCGCCTCAAAAAAAAGAATTACTATGGGAGATGTATAAAAGAGTTCACGTGGTCTCTGACGATGAGTTCAACCATGTTTGTAACATCCCAACATTTTATAATATTCAAAAATCACCAAAATTTAAAACTTTTCTTTTTATTAAAATAAAATATTAAATGCATAAGGAAACCAACTATGATAGACTTCAAACTTATTGAAAGAGTTTAATATTTCAAATGTCATAGTTTAAACATTTTATTATCCTCTGTATTTCAAAAACCTAAAAATGTAGTTTGACAAATATTTTACAAACTACAATCCATTTTATTTTAAGTTAATAGTTTACTTATAGGAAATTGATTTCAACCACTTAGACATATCTATCCATAAAATTCTCAAATTAATTAAAATTGGTGTTAGTTGCCAAATGGTTTTCATTCTCTCAATTAAGTTCAAAACATGGTGTTAAAATTTAGATTCTGTAATTTATAACTATAAACTTTATAGATTTTAAATTAATGAATTAGCCAAATAAACATTTCATTTGCTCAAATGAATTTCATCTATTTTCAAAGCATGAAATGATTAATATCTTCTGAATAAGAATAGAATTAAAACAAAAATCTTTTCCAAAGTTGTTATGAAGTTTTCAAATGAATTATCATAATATAAAATATAATGTTGCACAAATTATTTTCATTTAAAAATGAATACCCTATATTTCACATCTCCTAAACATTTTTATATTTAGTTCTTTAATATCATGCCAAAATAAAGAAGAATGATTTTAGTAAAACAAGTTAAATAACTTAAATCCAAACATAATTGAATATGGGTATTTCATATAATTTATTTAGCCAAAATTAAAATTAATTAACCCCTAGTTTTAAATTAAACATAAAGTGTCAATTTTACATTTAATCAATATTTCAAAATTATTATTTTGAAAAGTGTTCAAAACACTCCCACAATTGGTTTAACAGAAAGATAATAATATTACAAATTTTTAGAAATTTATTTGACATCATTTGGAGTTATAAATCAAAAGATATAAATAAAATAGAAAAAAAATCAGAAAAGAAAATACCTGTGACGTCATGCTGACGTCAGCAGATCTTCTTCAACCTCCAGCCGAGATTTCCGCCGGAGATCTCCTTCCAAAATCGAGCGAGATTGTCGCGGATTCGTTTTTCCCCTTCGGCCTATATAAACCCCGCGCTCTCCTCTTCCTTTTGCCCCAAACCCTAGCCCCTAAGACGCCGCCAGGCCGCCGGAAAAGCTCGCCGGAGCTCCATTGCTACCGCCGCCATTTTTCCTTGTTCCCCGGCGAGGTGAGCCTTCCCCGATGCCCCTGACCCTCTCCTCTTCCATGCCGTCCTCGTGCGCATCTCCTAAGTCACGCGTTCCGTTGTTTCCTGCAGTGTTTCGAGCGCATCGTGCACGACCGGACATCACCGGAGCCGCCGCCGCACTCGTCCTCGCCTCTCCGCTGTCCGAGGACGCCCGAGACCACCTCACCGTCACCATCCACCTCGCCAGGACGCGCCGCGTCCGCCCATCGCCTCCACGAGCCCAGGAAGGCACGGCAACGACGGGAGCATCCACGCCCGAGCGCAGCGCCGCCGTCGGCCTCGTCTCCGGTGAAATCCCGCCGCCGGTTTTTGGTCAACACACGGTGAGCGTCCGATCCAATCTCAACGGCCCAGATTAGAAAATCTCAGACGAATCGGTACGATCCGATCTGGACCGTCAGATCCAGATCTGACGGCCCAGATCTGTTGACTTATCCAGTCAGCCCCCGCGTGGCAGCCACGTCAGCGCCACGTCACTGCCCAGTCAGCTGCCACGTGGAAAACGATTTTCTTAATTAAATTAAATTGGCAGTCTTACAGAAACACCCCTGCCACTTAGATCTGTCACAACTTTTTAACCACTTATCCAAATTTAACAAACTTTATATTTTTGGAAAGCTCTTGACATGTAGATTATTTTAGATCGGCCAATATTCAAATTTGACTTAGTATAAAATATTCAAATTTCAAATGGTGAATTTGAGTATATTTGTAATAACTTTAAATCTATAAATCCAAAAATTGCAAATAAAATTGTTTTAGAAACTTTAGAATATTTATAAATTAATGCCACTGCTATAAACTATTTTTGAGTAATTTTTGAATGATTTCATAGTTGTGTGTTTAATTTGAATAAGTTAGACTATTTTTTTAAATAACTTTTAATAGAAACATTATTTTTGATTAAATCCAATTGCAATAGATTTAATTAAATGCTCTCTGTCTATTAACACTAATTATAAAATTTTGTTATAAAAATTTAATCATAGGAAAATTTAATCTTATAATTATTCCTTTTATTATATTTTCCAAAAATTAGAAATTGATTAAATTGCATTTATAAATTCATGCATATTTATAAAGAAATCACAAAAGTTATTTTGATGTTTCTTGTGAATAAAAATTTCATTTCATTCATAGCATATTTTATTCTCACAGGAAAACCCCTCTTCATTAGTTTTCTCTAAGTTAGGATCATTTCAACTTAGCATATTTGTGAAGTGCTACACTTAGACACTTAGTAATTTTCAACATGGAGCTGGAATACCAAGGAAGGACTTAGCCAAACAAGACTCCAGAAGAATCTCCAAGGAGGGGAAGCACTTAGAAGAAAGATCAAGAAGAAGTTCATGAAGACCAACCAGAAATATTTTCTAAGTCTTTCTTCCTCTTTCTTCTTTCTCCCTTCTTCTTCTGTTAGACTTCATGAAGTCTAAGTAAATCCAAGACCAGCCTCGAGGATACAAGAATCATCAAGTCTGAAGATTCATCAAGACTACAAAGAACTCAATTAAGACATCATCCAGAAGAATCTCCAGAAGAATCTCCAAGGAGGGGAAGCACTTAGAAGAAAGATCAAGAAGAAGTTCATGAAGACCAACCAGAAATATTTTCTAAGTCTTTCTTCCTCTTTCTTCTTTCTCCCTTCTTCTTCTGTTAGACTTCATGAAGTCTAAGTAAATCCAAGACCAGCCTCGAGGATACAAGAATCATCAAGTCTGAAGATTCATCAAGACTACAAAGAACTCAATTAAGACATCATCCAGAAGAAAGTTACAAGTCTGGAGATGAAGCCTGGAGGACAACTACATCTTTATTTCTATCTTTTCCCTCTTTCCTAATCTTGTCTTTTAGACTTAAACAAATTTTGATCATGATGTTATCATCTTGAAGTTGTTGGATCCTAGCGGCATAGTGGGATGAAGCGGCCTGGAAACAAACCTTACATGTCCATGTACATGAGACCTGTTCCACAATTTAAGTGGTTGGCCGGGTGTCTGTCTCTCTCACTATAGTGAATGTCCAATTTACAAAGAGTTGATAATAATTGTGGATCATCTTGAACAAATGACTTAGTATTTACTCTAAATATTTCTACACATCAGGACTAAGCCATTAGAGTGCTTATTCAAGATGATATAAAACAAAATATTTTATTGAACTTATGATCTTAGCCCTTAGTCCTTTTGGACCAACCTGTTTGCCTAGCATTAACTTAAAATATTTTTCATGGCATGAAAAAGTATTTCTAGCCCTTAGGAATATTTTGCACATCATGCATAAACATATTTTCCTTAGAAAGTTTTATCAAACTTATTTATTCATCTAGTATGTGTTTGTATGCATTGTGGAGTTGTGCTTGCTGTTGATTGTTGTGTTGTTGCTTGTCTATACTGTTAGATTGAACGGAGAGTCCCGAGTATCGTTGAAAAGAGTTGTGAACAACGACAACATTCAAAGGCAAGTGGCACACCTCATAAACTTCCTATTATTTCTATATGCATTACTTAGTGTATTTTTATATGCATGTGTAGGATAGTATTGCTATGCTAAACCTGTGTAGAATTCCTTATTCCTGTGTCTAGGTTCCTATGCAATACTTAGTAGAATTATTGATGCTATGCAAATGTTGTTTTGTGAAAATCTAAATTCTACTAAGTTAAGAATGAAACACCTGGGTGGTAAGTGGTTGTATGGTTTATGTTGAGTGGCTACTCAGGTCCATGTCTATGGTTCCTGGAGTATGTACACTTGTGAATGGCCACCCAGGAACCGAGGAATCTGAAGAACTCCGAGTGACGATTGCTTCCAGTGCAGCCATTGCCATATGGGCTCTGGCTTGATCAATTATGTTGCGTGGACTCTCTCCGGCTTGACAAGCAGATGTAGGGGGATGTTAGGTGGAACGGGTCAAGCCAGAGTGGGAGGGAAAATGATTCTGAAAGATCTCGTCTCATTCTCTCCTTTGCTATTCACAAATGGTGTGTAAAGGATAGTTTGGGTTGAATGGGTACAATGGTGAACGTGCACAACCTCTGCAGAGTGTAAAACTAAGTACTTAGCCGTGTCCCCGGTATGGACAATTTGAGCAGCTGATCACGGACGTCAACGGAGGATTCCATCATTCCAACTTCAGAAATAAAACTTGATGGGTGAACAAGGGAAGATGAGATTTATGGTTTTCATGCCATACTCGTCTTGATTTCAAGAAAAGTGTTTTCAAAAGAGTAGGAAAAATTGGCTTTATGCAAATTAGCCTTGAACTCCACCAGCCAAATATGCATATAGGCTTTAGAGTTATTCCCTTAAGTGTCCACCATAGTGTCACTTGCCAGACTCCATTTTTAATGGAATCTGACCCACGTTGTTGCAATATTTTTCTTATTGCAGATTTGATCAGATGACGAGTGAGGTTTCGTTTAAAGGTTTCGGGTCTACAACCAACATGTTTTCGCCTGTGGCAGCATGAAAGTTATAGAGACTCACTGCTATTGTATTTCCGCTGTGTACTTTTTCAATGCTAGCTTTATGCTATGCAACTTGTATTAAATACTTTGTAATTCTGGATCGTCGATGTAATAAAATTGACGCTTTGTTGTGATATTACATCGTAAACTGTGTGTGCAAATGAATCGATCCAGGGATTTGCACTATACACAGGTATCTGCCTTATTCAAAGTGCAGGTACGTTACAATGTTCTGGACCTTAAGTTCTTTGTACACAGGATTATGAGGATTTCTTTCAAGGATCCTTGGTACACTCCATTGTCTTAATACTATACATATATTCCTTTACTTCGAAGTATTTCATTTGTCTAGTAGGTTGTTGATTTTGCCTATTTTAATGATCATATTTCTCTATTTATCATTTTTTAGACTATCCCAAAGAGGTCTCTTCTTGGATATAAGATTCCTTCGAAGGGAAGAGTTCTCTATTGGCATAGTTCGTTGGATGTACCACGAGAAGGCCTATATTCAGAAGTGAATGGCAGATATTATGAATTTTGGGATGGGTTTATGGGATTCTGCGACGACAAAGGAATTGTTCGTAGAACTCTCCTTGTTGTGAAAATCAAGTCTAGAGAATTCAGATTAGTTCTTGAAATTGAGAATATGGGGTTTTAGTATAGCAAGCGTGTAGTTAAAGACTATAAACAATGTATCTAGACTATGTGTACTGATGTTGCGCTGAACTGATGCCAAAGCCTGTGACTGGGCAATTACAGGATGTAAACCTTCTAAGAGCATCTCTAACAGAGCCCTTATACTGAGAACCTCAAACAAAGTTCACGTTTTTTAACAAATCTCGCGGGCATCCTGCGCCACCTTTAAATTCACGTTTTTTAACAAATCTGCGTGGTGTTGCTCGCCGCGCAAAGCAGAAACCTTAAATGAAACTGCATAATTCATAGATTTGGCGGGAACAAAAGTGTGTTCGTCACCGATGCATTCGATTTACGAGTTCATACCCGATTTACATTAAACAAGACGGATCCAAAAGCTAAAACTAGTCCTAAATCGTCGCCGGAGCCAACCGTAGTACCAAAATTTGGCTCACCGGAGACCCGGCGCGTCGGCGACGATGACGAGGCGGCAGCGTTGAGCTTCACTCCTCGTCTGAGACGAGGTCGACGACCTCCTCCGCGTAGGCCGCCCAGTACGCCTTCTTATCGGAGGCGGCGGCATCTTCTTCGAACCCCTGCCGTAGGAGGATCGCGTCGATCTCCTCCTCGCGGGCATCCTGCGCCGCCTTATCCTTCGCCCCCTTTTCCTTGAACTGCACTTCGACAGCGCGGCGCCCCGGTGCCTCTGCCTTGAACTGCTCCGCGGCCGCGCTGCGCTCAGCATACATGCGTCGAAGGAGCTATGCACCCGTCATTGTGCCGATAATGGGCGGAAGCGCATCGACCAGCACTGCGCCGACCGGCGCCTCCGTGGCGAGCTGCACCTGCGCCTCTAAGGCCGCCACCGCCGACGCGCCGACGTCATCACGAGCCCTTGCCGCCGAGCAAACTTTCTCGTGGACCTCCACGTACTTCTGCGGGGTGAGCTTTGCGTGTGTGGTTGGAAGGCGGCGAGGCATGGTGCCGGCGCCGGAGCTGGATGGATTCGTACATGGAGGGGTAAAAAGCGGTGTGCGGCTAGCGTTTGCCTCTGGTCCTTGTCATAACGGCGACTCGGCGGTGCGCAGTGAATGTGAGAAGCCGCGTCATGCCCTGTAGCACGTACGTGTAGATTACGAACCGTGTTCACACCGCCACCCGCACTGCATGCAGATTACCAAGTGTCCAATCTGAAGGCTGCTCGTGATCTGTTGGATCCATTTCCATGCAGTCTTACAACTACACGAGATTAAGACGTAATAGCGTTTATTGCTGATTTAATTAGGCCGTTGAAGATCAATTAGACCCTCTTATCCGTCTATATGTTCATCAACCATATTTAGGACATGTGGACCCACATAGAACACTTCGTGTTCAGCTGCTTGTTGTGGGGCCTGGCTAGATAGGAGGAGTAGTCCTGGATTGCTAGCGGGAACTAGACATGGCTATATAGGAGTGGTGCATGTGGATCCATATATCTCAGGCACATATTCAAAGTTTCCATCGACGATATTCATTCTGTCATTTTTATATATTTGTGAGTGAAAGGACCCCTCGAAACGAGTCCGAGATGCCCACGTTATGTAAAAGATCACGATCCCAATGATTAGTGCATCGCAATCACATAACCAACATAGGTATCAAAGAGTTACATCATTCAACTCGTACGAATAAAAGTCTTACAACACATAGACGGTCATACGACCAGAGTCAACAAACCTCGTCACGCAGGACGAAATTAACTAAGATAGCGGAAGCTCATGGCTAGCGACGGCTCTTAACATCTCCGAGCGCTGATCCCACAAGTGCAGTTGACCGGTGACAGCTAAGTGGCGTAGTCGTCATCATACACCTTCTCCTCGACGTAGGCCTCCTCATTATAATCTGGACATTTGAATATCCAGGGACAAAGACATATGAGTACATTTACGTACTCGCAAGACCACCTCTAGGTTTATAGTTTTTCATTGATATGCAAGAAAGCACTTTTCGAAAACTGGGATAGCTGCTCTATAAGACTATAGGGCTTAGTTTTCGAATACCATGATTTGAGACATAGAGAATATGACATCTCTGTATCTTTGTTGAAAAAATCATTTAGACATAGAATTCTCTTCTCTTAGATGTAGCAAGGACATATCCAAGTTCAAAACTTTATTTTGTAAAACTTTAAAAAACACTAGGTTAGGGTAACCCTTTTTCCTTCCTTGAGATCGGACTGATTGTCTCCCCGAGACCAATCATCCTCACCCAAATTCCGTACCTCCCAGGTACCTCCTGATTCCACATAAACACTTTCCTTTATAAAACAACTTCTTTCCCCAGGCGCCCAGTGTGGCCTTTCCAACCGTCCATTACCGCGGACGCGGTTATTTGAATAGATTTACACTCTGCAGAGGTTGCACACTTTACCCACACCAATTGGTCCTCCCGCCGTGTCTGCCACGGCCCGTCATACGACAGCATGCGGGGGTCCGGATAACACGATCAAATCTTTCCACTATGACCACCCTAGTATCGGGGCCTCCCGGTAGGTTTGTTCTCCTCGGCACCGTGTTCTCCACAAGACCTCTTGGTCTTTCCTCGGGACGCCACACCGCCACGTCAGGAGACCCACCGTAATCGTCCGGCTGTTGGTCCTCAACAGTGTATTGTCTCTTCCGGACGACAACCAGGCTTCGAGGGCCCAGCCCTCATAGAGAGTATGAGAGCCCCAACAATAAGACAAACAAGCTTCCAGCTAAGCCCTACCCATGTCAGGTAGTGTGGTTGCACGGGTTAATTGTTCGGGCGGCAGCAGGGACTTCGAAATTAAACCTCCATCTCCGACTGCTCCCAGCAGCTCGGTTTTTGCAACATCTCCGAATGCTCTCAGCATCTCGGGTTTTCGCAACATCTCCGAATGCTCTCAGCACCTCGGGTTTTTGCAACATCTCCGAATGGTCTCAGCATCTCGGGTTTTCACAGAACATTTCTTTCTCGCTGATTGTTCCCAGCAACTCAGGTTTTCCTCCATAAAACAGTTTTATCAAACAAGTTCCCATCCTATAGTTTTGTGGTAAGTAGTTGAAGGTAGACTACTAGAAAACTTAATCTTTTTGATGGAGCCTTCAACAACAAGGCTCACCAAATAAACTCTTTTTGTAACACCTATCATATTCTAGTAGATAAATTTGGCCAAACAATATTTTGTAAAATAGTTTTCGGGTGGCAAGGTGCCACAAAAGAAGTAAAACATGCATTATTTTATTTTTAAAGCAAAACATGCTTGATAAAATAATAGGATTCATTATAATGGTGAGGTGGGCTTGCCTTGCTCGGAGTACTGCCCGTGGTCTTGTTCTTCTTCGTAGTTGTGCTCAGCTACCTCGTACTGCTCTTCCTCGGTTTGCGGTTCTACCGTAACATGAAAAACAAACGAGGCTAGTGTAAATCCTAAACGGCGAGTTGATAACAATCTAAAGTAATATAACCAACAACAAGCATCACAAACAGAAAATACAATTGATGCTTTTAAATATGCATCAAGGGCTGTTTACATGAAAAAGGCATAACTCCTAAGGTTTTGCTCCTAAAATAAAACCCTTCTACCACATTACTCCTAACCAGTATATGGAGCTCTGAAAATTAGCTGAGCATGAAAATCTATCACCAAACAAGAATTAAAAATCAGTTAAGAGCTACTGATGTCAAGCTCAATCAGAATATAGATTTAGTTTCATAGATCCCCTGTATGCATAATTAACTTTTCTGGTGAGATATGAGTTTTCTCTTTAAGTGGGGTTTTTGTTCATCAAATTTGGCTACTCCTAGCTCAAGTTATACTTGTTTTAAGATAACATAAACTTCTGACTATTAGATTATTTTGGTGTAAAACCAGTGGTATAAGTTAGATAAAACATGTGGCTATTCCACAAAAATATCCCCAACATTATTCTAGGGACAAAGGTGGCTCAACCAAACAAAACTAGACATTCAATAATCTCTGAAATAACAAAGATGCATTTCAAGAGAATATCTCCCTGTTTTTCAGAAATTTGCCCAATTAAGTATTAAATATTTACTGGAAAAATCTACATTTGTGGCACATGGTACTTCCAACTCATATCCAACACTTCCAAGTGGATTTACCTCAAAAAGTGTTTTCATTTAAGAATTAAAAATCACCAAACACATAGTGATGTTATTCTTAGACTAAATACAACTTTTGCTAGGGTAATTTCCTGCATGCAAGATTTACCAATCTAGATAGACATTTTTACAAGCTTTCCAACAGATCCAAGATTGCATGATTTGGATTTATCAATCCCAAGTTATTAAACAAATGGTGAAAAGAATACTTTTTACTAGATCTGTTCCACCACCCAACAGAAAATATATTTTGGATCAAATCCAACGCCACATGGTTAAGAAAACGTGCATGCATGTTACAAAATCAGTCTCATCATTTTAGCTACTATAGAATTACCACAAAAGAATAAAAGCTAGACTCTAGATTCTCTGTAAAAATAACAGAAAAAAGAATAAAAGGAAAACAGGCCGAACACGGCCGGTTCAGGCGATGGGCCACGGGGGCGAGCTGGGCTGGCCCGGTCGCAGCGCGCACGCTGGCGAACTGGTGCGCGGTCGCCGGATCTGGAGCGAACGGCGGAGATTAGAAGGGGGGATTCAAACAGGGTCGTCGATCTTAGATCGGACGGCTCTGGGTCTTTCTTCTTCCCAGCGCCGGTGACACGAGAGGGAAACCGAGAAAAAGAGAGGGAAGAAGAGGGACGCGACGAGGAGCTCACCTCGGACGTCCAGAACTCGAGCAAAGGGTGGGGTTTGGCGGAGAAGAAGTAGGGCAGCAGATCCCTACGCAAAGAAACGTCGGGGAGGTCCTCTGCATGCTGCCATGACGTCTCCTCCGAGCTCGGGTCGTGGACGAGGGTGACGGATCTGAGCACCTAGAGCAAAGAGGAAAGAGGGGAGGAGTTAGAGCTCGATCAGGGGGTCACAGAGAGCCAACAATGGCGAGAAATGGTGGAGAAAAACGTCGGCTAGAGCCATTTCTTGCCGTCGGGTACCGAGTGAGTTTTCACCTCCTCGAGAGCAAATGGGGGAGGGAGCTCGATGGATTTCGCCAGAGGGGAGAGGAGTGGGATGGGGAGGTGCCAGGGAGGGGGAGAAATGAGAAGAGGAGGGGCTCGGGTGGATATAACGGGTTTCACCCGATCTAGGGTTGGCTAGGCAGGAGAGAGGGAGGGGTGGCTCTTCCTCGTTCCTACTGGCTCAGGGGGGCGGTGGAGAGGGGACAAAGAGTGTGCTCGCCGGGGTGACTCGACCTAGCCAGTGAGAAGAGGGGAGGGTTGCTCCGGTTGGGTGATGGAAAAGGGAAAAGTAGAAGAAAGAAGGGGGGTTGGACCCATGTCCATGACAAGTGGGGCCAGCTGTAGCGTACCTGCACTTTAAATGAGGCAGATTCCTGTGTATAGTGCAAATCCCTGGATCGATTCATTTGCACACACAGTTTACGATGTAATATCACAACAAAGCGTCAATTTTATTACATCGATGATCCAGAATTACAAAATATTTGATACAAGTTGCATAGCATAAAGCTAGCATTGAAAAAGTACACAGCGGAAAACAATAGCAGTGAGCCTCTATAACTTTCATGCTGCCACAGGCGAAAACATGTTGGTTGTAGACTCGAAACCTTTACGAAACCTCACTCGTCATCTGATCAAATCTGCAATAAGAAAAATATTGCAACAACGTGGGTCAGATTCCATTAAAAATGGAGTCTGGCAAGTGACACTATGGTGGACACTTATGGAATAACTCTAAAGCCTATATGAATATTTGGCTGGTGGAGCTCAAGGCTAATTTGCATAAAGCCAATTTTTCCTATTCTTTTGAAAACACTTTTCTTCTATTCGAGACATCCGTGGCATGAAATCCACTGTCTCATTCTACCCTTGTTCACCCATCAAGTTTTATTTATGAAGTTGGAATGGTGGAATCCTCCGTTGACGTCCTTGATCAGCTGCTCAAAATTGTCCGTAACCGGGGACACGGCTAAGTACTTAGTTTTACACTCTGCAGAGGTTGTGCACTTTCACCATTGTACCCATTCAACCCAAGGTATCCTTTACACACCATTTGTGATAAGGAAAGGAGAGAATGAGACGAGATCTTTCAGAAGCATTTTCCCTCCCCATACTGGCTTGACCTGTTCCACCTAACATCCCCCTACATCTGCTTGTCAAGCCGGAGAGAGTCCACACAACATAATTGATCAAGCCAGAGCCCATATGGCAATGGCTGCACTGGAAGCAATCGTCACTTGGAGTTCTTCAGATTCCTCTGTTCCTGGGTGGCCGTTCTCAAGTGTACATACTCTTTAGGAACCATAGAAATGGACCGAGTAGCCACTCAACATAAACCATCCGACCAATTACCACCCAGGTGTTTCATTAACTTAGTGGATGTGCACTCTCAGGTAAAAATCACCATGCTCACAGCCCTAAGTAGAATATAAATTCATCCTAGGCAAAGACAGCCATGAGCACAGTCCTGAGTAGTCACTTAACATTTCGTAAAAATCTTTCATCAATTGCATAGCATCAATATTTCTGCTAAGTATGATATAGGAACCTAGACACAGGAATAAGGGATTCTACACAGGTTTAGCATAGCAACACATGCATATTAAAATACACTGAGTAATGCATATAAAAATAGGAAGTTTATGAGGTGTGCCACTTGCCTTTGAATGTTGTCGTTGTTCACAACTCTTTTCAACAACGAACGTTTGCTCTCCGTTTAATCTAAACAATATAAGCAAACACAATACAACAATCAACAGCAAGCAAAACTCACAATGCATACAAACACATACTAGATGGATAAATAAGTTTTATAAAACTTTCTAAGGAAAATATGTTTATGCATGATGTGCAAAATATTCCTAAGGCTAGAAATGCTTTTTCATGCCATGAAAATCTTTTAAGTTATTGTAAGGCAAATAGGTGGTTCAAGAATGACTAAGGACTAAGGTCTTAAGTTGGATAAACATACTTTGTTTTATATCTTCTTGAAATAGCACTCTAATGGCTTAGCCATGATGTGCAAAATACTTAGAGAAAAATACTAAGTCATTTGTTCAAGATGATCAACAATCATTATCAACTCTTAGTAAATTGGAAATTCACTATAGTGAGAGAGACAGACACCCGGCCAGCCACTTAAATTGTGGAACAGGTCTGATGTACGTGGACATGTAAGGTTTGTTTCCAGGCCGCTTCATCCCACTATGCTGCTAGGATCCAACAACTTCAAGATGATAATCATCATGATCAAAATTTGTTTAAGTCTAAAAGACAAGATTAGGAAAGAGGGAAAAAGATAGAAAGAAAGATGTAGTTGTCCTCCAGGCTTCATCTCCAGACTTGTAACTTTCTTCTGGATGATGTCTTGATTGAGTTCTAGGTAGTCTTGATGATTCTTCAGACTTGATGGTTCTTGTATCCTCGAGGCTGGTTTTGGATTTACTTAGTCTTCATGAAATCTCAGGGGAGAAGGAAAGACAGAGAGAAAGACTTAGAGAATAGAAAGGGGGTTGGCCTCCTTGAACTTCTTCTCACTTTTCTTCTAAGTACTTGACATCTTGGGGATGCTTCCAGAGTCTGCTTTCTTCTAAGTCCTTCATGATCTTCTTCTTGATTTTCTTCTAAGTGTTTCTTCTCCTTGAAGGTACTTCTGAAGTTTTGTTTTTGGCTAAGTCCTTCAATGGTTTTCTAGCTCCATCTTGAAAACTACTAAGTGTCTAGTGCATAGCACTTTTCACAAAATACTGAGTTTGAAAATAATCCTAACTTAGAGAAAACTATTGAAGAGGGGTTTTCCTTTGAGAATTATATCTACAATATAAAATATGCTATGGATGAAATGAAATCTTAAATCACAAGAAACGTAAAAATAACTTTTGTGTTTTATTTATAAATATGCATGAATTTATAAATGCAATTTAATTAATTTCTAATTTTCAAAAATATACTAAAAGGAATAATTATAAGATTAAAGTTTCCCATGACTAAATTTTTATAACAAAATTTTATAATTAATGTTAATAGACAGAGAGCATTTAATTAGATCTATTGCAATTGGATTTAATCAAAATTAATGTTTCTATTAAAAGTTATTTCAAAATTAGTCAAACTATTCAAATTAAACACACTACTATGAAATCATTCAAAATTACTCAAAATTATTTTATAGCAGTAGCATTAATTTACAAATTTTGATTCTAAAACATATTTATTTGCAATTTTTGGATTTATAGATTTAAAGTTATCACAAATATAGATTTAAAGTTATCACAAATATACTCAATTTCACCATTTGAAATTTGAATATTTTATACTAAGTCAAATTTGAATTTTGTCTGATCCAATTTATTCTACACATCCAGAGCTTTCCAAATATATAAAAATTATTAAATTTGGAGTTGTGGTTTAAAAGTTGTGAGAGATCTAAGTGACAGGGGTGTTTCTGCAAAACTGCCGATTAAAATTAATTACGAAATTGATTATACACGTGGCAGCTGACGTGGCTGACACGCGGCGCTGACTGGGATTGCTGACGTGGATACGTTATCGATCTGGGCCGTCAGATCTGGATCTGACGGTCCAGATCGGATCGTACCGGTTCGTCCTCAACTTCTAATCTGGGCCGCTGAGATTCAATCGGACGGCGCAGAGAGCTTGGACCATACCGTGGCGGCGCTGCGGTGGCCGGCGATGGAGGGGACGGCGGCGCTGCCTCGGTCGACGACGGATTTGTTGCTCCGGTGGTTCCCCGGGCGCGGGGCAAGTGCCAAAAGACTCCCCGCAGCACGGCGAGTTGGCTGGGAGCGGAGGC
The DNA here is from genome assembly GCA_026929855.1 of Poa annua. Classification (NCBI taxonomy): domain Eukaryota; kingdom Viridiplantae; phylum Streptophyta; class Magnoliopsida; order Poales; family Poaceae; genus Poa; species Poa annua. The sequence goes on from CM049427.1 coordinate 103,270,820, forward strand.
GTGGGCTCGGCTGCCGTGCAACGACGAGGAGGCGCGGGCGGAGCGGCGAAGTTCCGGCGAGCTCCACACACGACGATTTGCTGCGAAGAAGATCGAGGGGAGGGGTCAGGGAGATGCGCCAGGAGCAGGGAAAAAGGATGGGTAGGGTCTCGAAGCTTAGCGCAATCTACCTCGCCGGGGATGGGAGGATTTCGGCGGCGGACGGTGCGGACTCCGGCGAGGTCCTCCGGCGAGGTCTTCCGGCGGCCTGGCGGCGTCCTTGGGCTAGGGTTTTTGGGGCAAAAGATGCGGAGGTGTCCGGGGATTATATAGAGGGCTCCAGAGATCAAATCCCGCACGAATCGGAGAAGATTTGGACTCCGATTCGATCTCCTTTTTCTGCTCTTCGTTCGGTTAGAGGAAGAAGAAGATCTGCTGACGTCAGCATGACGTCAACCAGTATTTTCTTTTCTGATTTTATTTCTTTAATTCACATCTTTTGATTTAAATGTCCAAATGATGTCAAATTAATTTCTAAAAATTTGTAAAAATAATATCTTGCTGTTAAACCAGTTGTGGGTATGTTTTGAATATTTTTGAAATTTAATATTTTGAAAAATTGCTTAATTACAAATTTGACACTTAAAGTCAAATTTGAATTTCTTTCTCATTTAAATTTTCCTTTGGCTAGAATAAATTTGTAAAAATACCCCCATTTCAATATGTTTGAATTTAAGTTATTTGAACTTATTTTGCTGAACTCATTTATCTTTATTTTGGCATAATATTAAGGAACACATATAACAATGTTTTAGGAAATGTGAAATATAGGGTATTCATTTTTAATTGAAAATAATTTGTGCAACATTATATTTTAATTATGATAATTCATTTGAAAACTTTATAACCACTTTGGAAAGGATTTTTGTTTTAATTCTATTCTTATTTAGAATATATTAATCCTTTCATGCTTTGAAAATAGATGAAATTCCTTTAAGCAAAAGAAATGTTTATTTGGCTAATTCAGTAATTTAAATTCTATGAAGTTGTAAAGTTATACACTATAGGCTTATAATTTCCAAACTATATTTTGAACTTAGTTAAAGGAATGAAAACCATTTAGTAATTATATACTATTTGAATAATCTTGTATTTATGAATAGATATGGCTAAGTGATTTAATTCAAATACTTATAAGTAAACTATTTACTTAAAATAGAATGAATTGTAGTTTGTAAAATATTTGTCAAAATGTATTTTAAGGTTTTAAATTACATGGAATAATAAAATGTTTTAAACTGTGACATTGGAAATATTAAACTTTGAAGTCTTTTATATTTGGTTTCTTATGCATTTACTATTTTATTTTAATAAAAAGAAAAGTTTTAAATTTTAGTGATTTTTGAACACTAAAAAAGTTGGGATGTTACACCAGGGGTGAGGGTGCTGCTCTCCTTTTCAGCAGGTGGAGTGGAAAGGACTGAGAAAGAGAGGATGGATGGTTTGAGTGAAAACCTCACACATTTTTCAAACCCCAAGTTTGAAAAATTCAAACATGATCCCCAAAAGCAAAATGAGTCAATACCCCAAACTCACCTAAATTAGGAGAAATTACTGAATTTATAAATGCCCAAGTCAAACACCTCATTTGACTCACAAGGAAAAGAAAACTTTTAGTGAGAAGGAAAAGAATAACTCAAATGGTCATGTTAATTTGATGGCTACAAAAGCTAGTGATATTTATGTGCAAACAAGTTCTTTTGAGAGAATTTGGAACAGGGTGTGAAACTATATATTCCTTAGACCAAAATGGTTAAGATGCATGTCAAAAACCACTTATGGTTTGCTTAATAATAGCTCCTAGTTAGGCTAAGTTTTAACCACCATGAAGATCCTAATAGTTGATATTTTACTTAAGTTGTTGTGGTTTTATTGTTTTCAATTATCATGGAATGCTAGTGGAGCACAACAAGCATAAGGTGTGCAAACAAAAGAAAACATGACTCAAAATCCTACACACACAAAAGTTTTTGCTAGGGGTGAAAATCTAGAATAACACCACAATGCTAAAGCTAAGAGAATTGGGGTGTTACAAACCTTCCCCCCTTAGGAGAATCTCGTCCCCGAGATTCCAGATTTGAAGATGAAAGAAAACCAGGATATTCACGCTCCAAATAATCTTCACGCTCCCATGTGGCTTCTTCCTCCGAATGGTTGCTCCATTGGATTTTCAGGAATCTGATCTTCCGTCTCCGGGTCAGACGGACGTCTTCAGCGAGAACACTAAGTGGTCGTTCTCGATAGGTGAGATCATAATTGAGATCAATGGTACGATGATCTACCTCCTGATATGAATGAGTACCACCAGGAACTTGCAGACACTTTCGGAGCAGAGACACATGAAACAGATCATGAAATTGTGACAGATGAGGCGGCAGGTCTAGCTGATAAGATACTTCTCCTCTTCGGCTGATTATTCTAAATGGACCAATATACCTTGGTGCTAACTTCCCCTTCACATGAAAACGCTGCATTCCCTTGAGTGGAGTAACACGCAGGTATACCATATCTCCTTCCTTGAAGTTGAGTTCACGCCTCCTGAAATCTGCGTAACTTTTCTGTCTGGATTGGGCGGCCTTAAGACGGTCGCGAATGAGTTGAACTTGCTCTTCGGCTTCCCTCAGGGTGTCAACCCCAAAAATTTGGCTGTCTCCCGTTTACGACCAGTTCAAGGGGGTACGGCATCTTCGTCCGTACAAAGCCTCGAATGGTGCCATCTTCAGACTGGCTTGGTAGCTGTTGTTGTACAAAAACTCAGCAAACGGCAAACAACTTTCCCACTTGGCCCCATAAGCTAATACACAAGATCGAAGCATATCTTCTAAGATCTGGTTGACTCTTTCCGTTTGTCCTCCTGTCTGAGGGTGATATGCGGTACTGAAATATAGTTTTGTTCCCAGGGGTTCATGCAGCTTAAACCAGAAACGAGAGGTGAATTGGGTCCCCCTATCAGACACACTGGTCTTGGGAATCCCGTGAAGGCTGACGATACGGGACATATAAAGGTCCGCTAGTTGATCCGATCGATGGGTGGTGCGCACAGGTAAGAAGTGTGCAACCTTGGTGAGCCTATCCACGACAACCCAAATAGCATCATGACCTCGATTGGACCGGGTAATCTAGTGATAAAATCCATGCCGATCTCATCCCATTTCCACTCGGGCAACTTGAGAGGTTGAAGTAGTCCAGCGGGTCGCTGATGTTCTGCTTTGACCCTTTGGCAGATGTCGCAATTCTGTACGAAGAGTGCAATCTCGTGTTTCATGCGATGCCACCAGAAATTCTGTTTCAAATCCTGGTACATCTTGGTTCCACCCGGGTGCATAGAATACAAAGTCTCGTGGGCCTCCTTCATAATTAACTGCTTCAAAGCAGAATCTGACGGTACGCAGATGCGTCCCTTGTACCAAAGAACACCGGTAGGGTCGATGGTGAAACCAGGGACTTCCTCTTTGTCCAATCTTCGCTTGATGCCCTCAATGCTTTCGTGACCCTTCTGCGCTTCCTTGATCTGCTCCCATAAAGTGGGTTGCAACAGGAGTTGATCGACTGCCCCATAACTGACTACTTCTATACCCATTTTATCAAGCTCTTCCCAGAGTTCTGGCTGTCGAATCTTGATCAAGGAGTTGAATGAACACGGCTGACGGCTAAGGGCATCAGCTACAACGTTAGCTTTTCCAGGGTTGTAATGGATGTCCAAATCATAATCTTTGATGAGTTCTATCCATCTTCGCTGCCTCATATTCAAATACCTCTGGGTGAAGATGTACTTCAGGCTCTTGTGATCGGTGTAAATTTCGCAGCGGTGGCCCATCAGAAAGTGTCGCCAAGTCTTGAGCGCATGGACAACTGCAGCAAGCTCTAGGTCATGGGTGGGGTAATTCTGCTCATGCTTGCGGAGCTGTCGCGACGAGTAGGAAATCACTTTGCCCTTTTGCATAAGGACACAACCAAGTCCAAGTTTGGAGGCATCGCAATAAACCACAAAATCTTTGGTCACATCAGGCATGGTTAAAATAGGTGCGGTGGTAAGGCGCTTTTTCAGTTCCTGGAAGCTGGCTTCACATTTGTCGGTCCAGATAAACTTCTGGTCCTTCTTCAAAAGTTGAGTAAGGGACTTGGCGATGCTTGAAAATCCTTCAACAAACTTGCGGTAATAACCCGCTAATCCAAGTATGGACCTCACTTCGGTCTGGTTGGTGGGGGTTGGGAATTCAAGGATGGACTTGATGTGGGTAGGATCTACAGATATCCCTCACGCTGAGATAACATGGCCAAGAAAACCTACTTCTTTCAACCAAAACTGGCATTTACTGAACTTAGCATACAACTGGTGCTCTCGTAGGGTACAGAGAACCAATCTCAAATGCTCTTCATGCTCCTCTTCCGACTTGGAATAAATCAGGATGTCATCGATGAAGACAACTTCAAACTTATCCAAGTATTCCATGAACACCTTGTTCATGAGGTTCATGAAGTAGGCAGGGGCATTAGTTAGGCCGAAGGACATCACCGTATACTCAAACAATCCATAACGAGTGATGAAGGTTGTCTTAGGGATGTCAGATTCTCTAACTTTCAGCTGATGGTAACCGGTGCGGAGATCGATCTTAGAGAAGACTCGGGCTCCGTTGAGCTGATCAAAAAGATCCTCAATTTTGGGTAGAGGATACTTGTTTTTAATAGTCACATCATTTAACTTGCGGTAATCCACACACAAGCGAGTGGTACCGTCCATTTTATCCACGAAGATGATTGGTGACCCCCAGGGTGACGCACTAGGACGAATCATCCCCTTTCTAAGCATGTCATCCAACTGCTTCTTCAGTTCCACTAGCTCTTCGGGGTTCATCCGATAAGGTTTTTGGGCTATAGGACCAGTACCGGGTACCAAATCAATGATGAACTCGATATCTCGATCTGGCGGCATACCGGATAACTCCTCGGGAAAAACATCCGGGTAATCACACACTACCGGTACCTCTTCCAAAATGGTTCCAGCAACACTCTTGTGGAAATGACCCGTGGTGGAGTACTGGGTCGAGAAGTGTGTAATCTCCTCTCCTTCCGGGGTGGTTAGTGTGACAGAGTTGTTGGTGCAATCAATCTTTCCCCGGTTGACTGCTATCCAATCCATTCCTAAAACCACTTCTATTCCTTGCTATCCTAATACCACTAAATCCGCATGGAATCGGGCTCCTTGAATATCCACAGGAGTCTCCTTGCAAGATACAATGGCCTTGGTAGTGGAACCCGGAATTTGCACCCTCATAGGGCGATGCAACAAGGTTGGAACCATACCACTCTTCCTAACAAACGGCTCCGTAACGAAGGAATGGGAAGCTCCCGAATCAAACAAAACTGAGGCAGGAACTGAGTTGACAGGGAACGTACCCATAACCAGGTCTGGCGCCTCCTGAGCTTCTTCTGCACTGATATGATTCAGATGGCCTCGGGTGACAGGGGCTGCTTTCTTGGGATACGGGTTCTTGCCTCCTGGTGGACGGGGTGGCCCTTGGTTCATCTTTGTCGCATTAGGGCGACCACCGGCGGGCTGTCTAGTGGGACAATCCCGGGAGAAATGTCCAGGCTGTCAACAAGTGAAACATCCTCCTGTGGGCTTCGGAGCAGGCGGCCTATTAAAGTTGAGGCCGGGGTTGGAACCACCTCTAGGACGAGGTGCATGCGGGCGAGGGGAGTAGCTGGGTCTTGGTGCAAAGGTTGGAGGCCTAGGTGATGGATAAGAAGGCCTTGGTGGAGCTGAAGGGCGCGGACGGGGATAACCCCCGGCTGGGCTGCTGCTGCTACCGCCTTGCTGCATCTGTTGGCGACGCTTGCGGTTATCAAACGAAGCCTTGCGCTTGTGCTCCATCATAATGGCTGCATCCGCCAGAGACTCTAGGTCGGTGAATGGCATCACCACTAGGATACACTGCATCTCATCGTGAAGCCCAATCAGGAACCTCTCCTTCTTCTTGTCTTCGGTATCGGTGTCAGTGGTCTCATACCTTGCTAGAGAAGTGAACTTCTCCAAGTACTCACTCACAGACATCCCGCCTTGCTTGAGCTGCAGGAACCTCTCTTGCATAATACTGACGAGTCCGGAGGGCACATAACGCTTCAAGAACTTGGTCTTGAACGCCGCCCAAGCCACCACTTCCTCTGGTGGCAACAGAGCACGAATGGCCTCCACCATGCTCGGGCAGGCCCAAAGAGATAGTGAGTGGCGTAGACCACCTTCTCGTTGTCACCCACTTGGGCGACTCTCAGGTTGTTCTCGATGGAACGGACCCAATCATCCGCATCCAGCGGCACTTCACTCTTGGAGAAGACTGGAGGATTGGTAATCTGAAAATCACGAAGCTTGGAGCGGGGTTCCTCATTTCCTTGGCCGCCATTCTGGTTGACGGCAATCTGAGCAAGATGTTGCAGGGTGGCAAGGTTGGCATTCCTCTCAGCGCGAGCTGCCTCGCGATCCTCCAAGAGAAGACGTAGCACTTGAGCCATAGATGGCTCGGGTGGTGGGGGTGGTGGTGGATCCCTAGCCATTCTGAATTTCAGATTAAAACACACATTAATAACCTTATTAGAATTTTTAAAACAGGTTTTGGGAAAAGAGTTCATCAATCAGACACAACAGCATATAAATTTTTGCAAGACATTACTCATAATAAGACATGCTCCACTCCATAGCAAGGTTCCAAAAGCATCATCACATAGTTCACAACCACAACACACCGAACTGACATAGTCTTACAATAATTCAAACACGCACTCATACTAACTAGACCCAAAAGTCTGACATAGTCTTACACTCGCATCCACTTATCGCGATGGTTCGGTTCTAACCCAAAAGGTACTACGCAACTAGCTACTCCACGTCCACGGCAGCGTCACTGTTGAAAGGTGGCTCGTCGGGGTCCTCGTCCTCGGACATCAAAGCCCCCGAGTCCTCACCGTCCTAGCCTCGAAGGTCGTCGTCGTCCTGTCCACTCTCAGGCTCCATGTCAATATCCTCCATAGGATCCTCATCATCAGGCAGCAGATCTTCGTTCTCCTTGTTCAGCGCCTCCACCTCGCTCTCCAGCTCGCTAATCCTCTCGTCGCGGTCGTCAATGGTCGACCGGAGCATGTCAACCATACCGTCAAGATGGAACTTATAGAAGCGAGTAGACTGGAAACGCGCAGAGACGGAACGGCACTCCTTGCGCTCCTTCTTGAGCTCTGCCTGGGACTCCACTAGACGCTCCTCTGAGGTCTTGAGCTTCAGCTCCACGGTCTTCAGCTTGTCCTGAGACGCCTTGAGTTGCGTCTCCAGGTCCTCGATCCTCAGCTCGGCTGCCGAGATCCGCACCTCAGCACCGTCATGATTCAGACGGTGAAGATCACTCTCGAAACGACTAGTGACCAGCTGGGACTGGGTGTACTCGATGAGGAGTCCCAGCTCGGCCAAGTGGTTCACAAAAGTGGGGTCGGGACGCGGTGGCACAGGGTTACTCTGCTCGTGCAGGCCAGAGTAAAACTCGAAACGGGTGCCACCCAGCTCGGTGCTGTGAGCACACACCAGGCGAGCAAGAGCTCTCTGCAGCACAGTAACGAACGCCCCCATCTTAGTCGATGCAAGGGCATCCTCGATCAGCTCCTCGGCGAAAGGTGGCACCAGCGGTCCTCGAAGGATGCACCTCACGGTCCAGGACATCTCGTCCCCAACCATGGGTAGACATCGTCCTATCAGCAGCTCAGGTAGCAGACGCCTCAAGTGCCGGGTCAGTTGGAGTAGGTCTGCCTGGAACAGACGCGAAACTCGAGCGTCGGGCACAGCTCCCAACTGAATCGACGACGAGAACTCTCCGCTCATCTACACAAAATTTTAAATGGAGATTGAATTAGTGAGCGGTGCGCAAAATTTTAAACAGGTAAAAACATGAGGTTTAATGCATGTATAATATTAATCAGTAACCAACAACAAAGGGGAGGGGATAGCAGTATATTCTGCACCTTTTTAAGTATCTCCCATAGATTTTTAGGAAAAACATTTTTGCGTGACGTCGACGCCCAACCTAGCTAAAGTCTCCTAAGGTCAACGATGGCTCTGATACCAAGTTTGTAAGGACCCCTCGAAACGAGTCCGAGATGCCCACGTTATGTAAAAGATCACGATCCCAATGATCAGTGCATCGCAATCACATAACCAACATAGGTATCAAAGAGTTACATTATTCAAGTCGTACGAATAAAAGTCTTACAACACATAGACGGTCATACGACCAGAGTCAACAAACCTCATCACGCAGGACGGAATTAACTAAGATAGCGGAAGCTCATGGCTAGCGACGGCTCTTAACATCTCCGAGCGCTGATCCCACAAGTGCAATGGACGGTGACAGCTAAGTGGTGTAGTCGTCGTCATACACCTCCTCCTCGACGTAGGCCTCCTCATTATAATCTGGACATTTGAATATCCAGGGACAAAGCCATATGAGTACATTTACGTACTCGCAAGACCACCTCTAGGTTTATAGTTTTTCATGGATATGCAAGAAAACACTTTTCGAAAACTGGGATAGCTGCTATATAAGACTATAGGGCTTAGTTTTCGAATACCGTGATTTGAGTCATAGAGAATATGACATCTCTGTATCTTTGTTGAAGAAATCATTTAGAGATAGAATTCTCTTCTCTTAGATGTAGCAAGGACATATCCAAGTTCAAAACTTTCTTTTGTAAAACTTTATAAAACACTAGGATAGGGTAACCCTTTTTCCTTCCTTGAGATCGGACTGATTGTCTCCCCGAGACCAATCATCCTCACCCGAATTCCGTACCTCCCAGGTACCTCCTGTTTCCACATAAACACTTTCCTTTATAAAACAACATCTTTCACCAGGCGCCCAGTGTGGCCTTTCCAACCGTCCATGACCGCGGACGCGGCTATTCGAATAGATTTACTCTCTGCAGAGGTTGCACACTTTACCCACACCAATCGGTCCTTCCGCCGTGTCTGCCACGGCCCGTCATACGACAGCATGCGGTGGTCCGGATAACACGATCAAAGCTTTCCACTATGACCACCCTAGTATCGGGGCCTCCCGGTAGGTTTGTTCTCCTCGGCGCCGTGTGCTCCACTAGACCTCTTGGTCTCTCCTCGGGACGCCACACCGCCACGTCCGGAGACCCACCATAATCGTCCGGCTGTTGGTCCTCAACAGTGTATTGTCTCTTCCGGACGACAACCCGGCTTTGAGGGCCCAGCCCTCATAGAAAGTATGAGAGCCCAAACACTAAGACAGACAAGCTTACGGCTAAGCCCTACCCATGTCAGGTAGTGTGGTTGCACGGGTTAATTGTTCGGGCGGCAGCAGGGACTTCGAAATTAAACCTCTATCTCCGACTGCTCCCAGCAGCTCGGGTTTTCGCAACATCTCCGAATGCTCTCAGTATCTCGGGTTTTCGCAACATCTCTGAATGCTCTCAGCACCTCGGGTTTTCGCAACATCTCCGAATACTCTCAGCATCTCGGGTTTTCATAGAACATTTATTTCTCGCTGATTGCTCCCAGCAACTCAGGTTTTCCTCCATAAAACAGTTTTATCAAAATGGATCACATCCTATAGTTTTGAGGTAAGTAGTTGAATGTAGACTACTAGAAAACTTAATCTTTTTGATGGAGCCTTCAACAACAAGGCTCACCGAATAAACTCTTTTTGTAACACCTATCATATTCTAGTAGATAACTTTGGCCAAACAATATTTTGTAAAATAGTTTTTGGGTGGCAAGGTGCCACAAAAGAAGTTAAACATGCAATATTTTATTTTTAAAGAAAAACATGCTTGATAAAATAATAGGATTCATTATAATGGTGAGGTGGGCTTGCCTTGCTCGGAGTACTGCCCCTGGTCTTGTTCTTCTTCGTAGTTGTGCTCAGCTACCTCGTACTGCTCTTCCTCGGTTTGCGGTTCTACCGTAACATGAAAAACAAACGAGGCTAGTGTAAATCTTAAACTGCGAGTTGATAACAATCTAAAGTAATATAACCAACAACAAGCATCGCAAACAGAAAATACAACTGATGCTTTTAAATATGCATCAAGGGCTGTTTACATGAAAAAGGCATAACTCCTAAGGTTTTGCTCCTAAAATAAAACCCTTCTACCACATTACTCCTAACCACTATATGGAGCTCTGAAAATTAGCTGAGCATGAAAATCTATCACCAAACAAGAATTAAAAATCAGTTAAGAGCTACTGATGTCAAGCTCAATCAGAAAATAGATTTAGTTTCATAGATCCCCTGTATGCATAATTAACTTTTCTGGTGAGATATGAGTTTTCTCTTTAAGTGGGGTTTTTGTTCATCAAATTTGGATACTCCTAGCTCAAGTTATCCTTGTTTTAAGATAACATAAACTTCTGACTATTATATAAGTACAGAAAATAATATGGATTATTTTGGTGTCAATCCAGTGGTGTAAGTTAGATAAAACATGTGGCTATTCCACAAAAATATCCCCAACATTATTCTAGGGACAAAGGTGGCTCAACCAAACAAAACTAGACATGAAATAATCTCTGAAATAACAAAGATGCATTTCAAGAGAATATCTCCCTGTTTTTCAGAAATTTGCCCAATTAAGTATTAAATTTTACTGGAAAAATCTACATGTGTGGCACATGGTACTTCCAACTAATATCTAACAATTCCAAGTGGATTTACCTCAAAAAGTGTTTTCATTTAAGAATTAAAAATCACCAAACACATACTGATGTTATTCTTAGACTAAATGCAACTTTTTCTAGAATAATCTCCTGCATGAAAGATTTACCAATCTAGATAGACATTTTTACTAGCTTTCCAACCGATCCAAGATTGTATGATTTGGATTTATCAATCCCAAGTTATTAAACAAATGATGAAAAGAATACTTTTACTAGATTTGTTCTACCACCCAACAGAAAATATATTTTGGGTCAAATCCAACGCCACATGGTTAAGAAAACGTGCATGCATGTTACAAAATCAATCTCATCATTTTAGCTACTAAATATTTACCACAAAAGATTAAAAGCTAGACTCTAGATTCTCTGTAAAAATAACAGAAAAAGAATAAAAGGAAAACAGGCCGAACACGGCCGGTTCAGGCGATGGGCCGCGGGGGCGAGCTGGGCCGGCCCGGTCGCGGCGCGCGCGCTGGCGAACTGGTGCGCGGTCGCCGGATCTGGAGCGAACGGCGAGATTAGAAGGGGGGATTCAAACAGGGTCGACGATCTTAGATCGGACGGCTCTGGGTCTTTCTTCTTCCCCGCGCCGGTGACACGAGAGGGAAACCGAGAAAAAGAGAGGGAAGAAGAGGGACGCGACGAGGAGCTCACCTCGGACGTAAAGAACTCGAGCGAAGGGTGGGGTTCGGCGGAGAAGAAGTAGGGCAGCAGATCACTACGCAAAGAAACGCCGGGGAGGTCCTCTGCATGCCGCCATGGCGTCTCCTCCGAGCTCGGGTCGTGGACGAGGGTGATGGATCTGAGCACCTGGAGCAAAGAGGAAAGAGGGGAGGAGCTAGAGCTCGAGCAGGGGGTCACAGAGAGCCAACAATGGCGAGAAATGGTGGAGAAAAACGTCGGCTAGAGCTATTTCTTGCCGTCGGGTATCGAGTGAGTTTTCTCCTCCTCGAGAGCAAATGTGGGAGGGAGCTCGATGGATTTCGCCAGAGGGGAGAGGAGTGGGATGGGGAGGTGCCAGGGAGGGGGAGAAATGAGCAGAGGAGGGGCTCGGGTGGATATAACGGGTTTCACCCGATCTAGGGTTGGCTCGGTAGGAGAGAGGGAGGGGTGGCTCTTCCTCGTTCTTACTGGCTCAGGGGGGCGGTGGAGAGGGGACAGAGAGTGTGCTGGTCGGGGTGACTCGACCTAGCCAGTGAGAAGAGGGGAGGGTTGCTCCGGTTGGGTGATGCAAAAGGGAAAAGTTGAAGAAAGAAGGGGGGGGGTGACCCAAGTTCATGACAAATTCAAACAGGTGGAGTGGAAAGGAGTGAGAGAGAGAGGATGGATGGTTTGAGTGAAAACCTCACACATTTTTCAAACCCCAAGTTTGAAAAATTCAAACATGATCCACAAAACCAAAATGAGTCAATACCCCAAACTCACTTAAATTAGGAGAAATTACTGAATTTATAAATGCCCAAGTCAAACACCTCATTTGACTCACAAGGAAAAGAAAACTTTTAGTGAGAAGGAAAAGAATAACTCAAATGGTCATGTTAATTTGATGGCTACAAAAGCTAGTGATATTAATGTGCAAACAAGTTCTTTTGAGAGAATTTGGAACAGGGTGTGAAACTATATATTCCTTAGACCAAAATGGTTCAGATGCATGTCGAAATCCACTTACGGTTTGCTTAATAATAGCTACTAGTTAGGCTAAGTTTTAACCACCATGAAGATCCTAATAGTTGATATTTTACTTAAGTTGTTGTGGTTTTATTGTTTTCAATTATCATGGAATGCTAGTGGAGCACAACAAGCATAAGGTGTGCAAACAAAAGAAAACATGACTCAAAATCCTACACACACAAAAGTTTTTGCTAGGGGTGAAAATCTAGAATAACACCACAATGCTAAAGCTAAGAGAATTGGGGTGTTACAGTGAGTAAACCAAGAATGGCACCACGGTGTATCATGGCATGCAAATGCATGAACTCGCATGCATTTAAAAAGCTACTTTGATCATGACCAATTAGAGTGGTAGATCCAAGCCCTAGGGTTTATGATGCACCACCTAGGGTTTATGGAAACATAAAAAATTAATGGAGACATTTAAGGGAATACATGCATGAGTCAAACAAATTTAGCTCCGACAACAAACAAATATCTTCGATAAAAACCACTCTTGGAGTGACATACTGACGATCCATTCAAAATATTTTGATATGAAAATAAACTCACACTAAGTTCATTACAAACTTCCGCCTATGTAGGAACAATATCGAATTACTAATTCATAACTATACCAATGAGGCTAACAAACATGAAAGTCCCTCATATCCGTGAAATAGAGTGAGCACCACAGTGTAACCAGTTTCAAGTGTATCGTCCAGCTTATTCAACAACTCGTTCCACGCGCCATTAATGCAGAGACTTCCATCTAAGGGTGAGATGGTGTAATCACACATAACCCTAGTCTTCTTCACATAAGAAATAATGGTGATGTCACCATGTTCTTTCATGAAAGTTGGGACAACGTCTTTCTAGAGTTTCTTGCAACGGGAAAATGATATATAGATTTAATATTATTTGATGGCAGAAAAACATCAGAAATAATAATAAAGTGTTTTGAATATTACCAGTTGCTTGCTATTACCAACAATGTTTGTCCTGGTAAGGGTATGCAGCAATGATGCAGCCTGGCCTTTAATCAATTCTCCAGCTTCATGTTCCTTCAAAATATTTGGAAGTGATTGTAAATGTGTATTGATCATCTTCATGCAAATGTCCTGCCACGATCCATCAGTGACAGTGACGGAGTCAAGAATGGAACGAACACGATCAGTTAAATCGTATTTTGCTGTAAAAAAATAGCAATGAAATTTGGTTCAATAAGTAGCATGGATTATAATAAATATAATACTTGCATACATAAAAGCACAATAGTACATTACATCGATGGGTAAATGGGGGGTTTCCGCAGTTAAAGTTTATCGCGAGACGAGGGCGGTCAAAATTGAAATATATCTCCTGGCCAACTTTGAGCCGGTACATCCTACAATATTATTTCAATTCTTTCCTCGAATGCAGGTTTCAGTAACTTCGTTGTCGATCTGAATGCAATACTCGAAATCCTCATCGGTCACGAGAAACGCAAAGAAAGAGCTCTTATGGTAAATGGCCGCACCCTTCTTCTGAAGGAAACGTGTTCTGGTGTAGCACGACAACACCTAGCAAAAAAATTCAAAATTTATTATGTAGAGATCAATCTTTAAGTAATAGGTACAAGATTACTTGCACACATGCATTATCATGGGGTTAAATGAATATCAGCACATGTGACAAGAAACACGCAATATTTAATGCCCGAAATCAAATCGTAGGTTTACAGAACAGCAGTTTACTTTGAATGTTAATTGAATAAGTGGTGATGGTAGATTATTACCATTTTTTCAACGAATCCCTCTTTCAGGGTAACAAAAAACACTTTGGTCTATACATCAACATAGCACAACCCCTTGGTGTCAAAACACCATGGACACTGCGATCGAGATAATATAACGACACATATCAGTACTCAGGTCGGAATAACCGATATCTATCATTATATATCGATTTTACATTCCACAGCAGTAGTAGTATTATATCGAACATCACCGTACCTCATTGTGTCTCAATGGGGGGTTTCCATAGTTGATGTTTATCGTGAGACCAGGGGGGTCAAAATTGAAAAATATCGCCTGGCCAACTTTGAGTTGGTACATTTTACAATATTTTTTCCATGTTTTTCCTAGAATGCAGGTTTCAGTAATTTCGTTGACGATCTGAATGCAATGCTCGGTATCCTCGGTCACGAAAAACACAAATAAAAAACTCTGCTCGTGTACGGTTGCTTTGTTCGTCCGAAGGAAAAGTGCTCTGGTGTAGCACGGCAACACCTGGGAAAAAAAGGTTCAAAATTTATGATATAGAGAGATCATTTTTAAAGAATACGTACAATATTACTCACACACATGCATTATCATGGGGTTGTAATGAATATCAGCACATGTGACAAGAAACACGAAATATTTAATGCCCTAAAAGCATATGAACTTTGAAATCATATCATAGGCTAACAGAAAACAACATATTACTTTGATTGTTAATTGATTAAGAGGGGATGGCAGATAAATTATTACCACTTTGTCAGTGAATCCCTCTTTCAGGGTAACAGAATACACTTTGGTCTTCACATCATCGGCATAGCACAACCCCTTGGTGTCAAAACAAAATAGACACTACGATCGAGATAACGACACATATCAGTACTCAGATTGGAATAATCGACATCTATCATTATATATCAATTTTAGATTCCACAGCAATAGTAGTAGTATATCGAACATTGTCGTACCTCATTGTAGTCCGCCATCGTCGTCGTTCACGGAAGAAGATCAGATCAATCTAGGACATATGGCAATGGGGTCAACGCCGCCGTGTTCAGGATTGGATATGGAGAGATTAAAGCTAGGTCAAGGAGAAGGCGCACGACCTAATAAGTAGGCACCCCACGACCTCAAGGATAAGGATCGGTTCGGGTTTATCAGGGCCCAGTGGCACCACACGAGCGCGTGGTTTGGGCCGCCTGAGCGTTTTGCGCTAGGCAACTAACCTCATATTTGTATTTGTCTATTTGTTTATGTGATTTATATTTTTTTGCTTCACTGATATGAGGTATCATGACAAATATGAGTGTTAGACCCTTAACCTAGGGTTTATGGTACACCTGATGCAACTTGAGCATCGAATTATACGATACTTGGACATGTAAAAAAACAGGTATTAGCACTGGAAGTACAAATAGTGGCTAGATAGGAGTGGTGCATGTGGGTCCATACAAATATCTCAGGTGTGGTTGCTTACACATGCATCAAAGGATCTATGAGCATAACTATTTATATAGGGGTGAATGCAACACTCTTAGTCGTCAATATTTTCATCAACCACATGGAACACTTCTTGTTCAGCTGCTTGTTGTGGGACATCTAGTTCATTTGGGCATCATGTTCTGATATAACAGGTATACATTTTATTGTTCTTTCTATAAATGGTTATTATATCACTTTTGGGTCATGTAGACCCACATGCAACACTCTCGGACAGCTACTTCTATCCACCACCACCTTAAAGGCATGTGGGTCATAAGCAACTCTCCTAGCCAGTTAGGTCATTAGACCTGGATGGCTAGCGGGAACTAGATGTGGCTACATAGAAGTTGCGCATGCGGGAGGTGTGGGTGGTTCCACGGGCCGGTAAGGGTCAACGAGCACACCTATTTATCTAGGGGGGTGTATGCAACACTCTCAGCCGTCTATATGTTCATCAACCACATTTGGGACATGTGGACCCGCATGGAACAATTCTTGTTCAGGTACTTGTTGTGGGACATCTAGTTCACTAGGGCATCATGTTGTGATATAATAGGTATAGTTTCCTGTTTTTTCTATAATTGGTTATTCTATCACCTTTGGGTCATGTGGACCCACATGCAACACTTTCGGACAACTCCTTCTACCCACCACCACCTTTAAGACACGTGAGACACAAGCAATCCTCCTAGCCAGTTAGGTCAGTAGACCTGTATGGCTAGAGGGAACTAACCGTCGCTAGATAGGAGTGGTGCACGTGGGTCCATACATATATCTCATATGTGCATGGTACCACATGCATCCAAGGGTCTACGAGCACCCCAAGTTGTCTAAGGGGTGTATGCAACACTCTGAGCCGTCTACATGTTCATCAACCACGTTTGGGACAAGTGGAACCACAAGGAACACTTCTTGTTCAGGTGCTTGTTGTGGGACATCTAGTTCATTAGGGCATCATGTTGTGATATAATAGGTATGCAGTTTCATGTTCTTTCTATAGTTGGTTATTCTATCACCTTTGGGTCATGTGGACCCACATACAACACTCTCGGACAGCTCCTTCTACCCACCACCACCTTTGAGACATGTGGGCAACAAGCAACCCTCCTAGCCAGTTAGGCCAGTAGACCTGGATGGCTAGCGGGAATTAGACGTGGCTAGATAGGAGTTGTGCACGAGGGTCCATACATATATCTCAGGTGTGGTTGCTTCCACATGTATCAAAGGATCTATGAGCATAACTATTTGTCTAGGGGGCGAATGCAACACTCTGAGTCGTCTATATGTTCGTCAACCACGTTTAGGACATGTGGAACCACATAGACCACTTCCTTTTCATCTGCTTGTTGTGGGACATCTAGTTTATTTGGGCATCATGTTGTGATATAACAGGTATACAGTTTAGTGTTCTTTCTATAAAGTGTTATTCTATCACATTTGGGTCATGTAGACCCACATGCAACATTCTCGGACAACTACTTTGTCTGGTTATGACTCCCAAGGATCGGGGGTAGTCACTTCATGAAGAGTAGTTCGTATAGGGGGTTGAACACGGAGGTCTAGACCCTCGAGGGGCTCCGCGACGTTGCTCGACGGACCCGAAGACGACACACCCACGACAGAGATAGACACCAGCCTTTACCCAGGTTCAAGGCCCTCGTGAGGAGATAAGACCGCTACTCCTGCTTGTCTGTATTAGATGATGGAGTTTACAGTACAGTGGAGTTTGCCGGAGGCCCCCTTGAGGCAGTTCTTGGCTGGGAAGGGAAGCGATGATCTTCTTCCTCCTCCGGCTCAAGGCTATCCTAACAAGAGTTTCTAGGGTTTACAAGGGTTGTAGCACGCAAAAGAGCCGACCCGTGCTACGATGGATGTCTTGCCTCTTTTATAGGCCCCTCTGGCGCTCTCCTTCGGCTTGGCCTTTAAGGTGGCTCCCACACGGCAGAGGCACGGGGGAGTTGGAGTCCACCACTGTCCCTTTGTCCATGGACGCGGTCCATTGCTGATAAAGGTGGGCGCGGTGGCCGACAGGCGGCCGACCGCGTTGTACTGCCCGCAGAGGGGGCAGTCTCTGAGGTGGAGCCCGCGGTGACGTTCTCCGTTGGAGGGTTGCGCCGTCCACCTGCTTTATCGTCAGAGTCGAAGGTCCTGGCAGTTGCGCAGCAGGCGGAGCCGCTTTATTGACCCCTTTATCACCAAAACGGCAACGGGAGTGCTTGCGTCACCACGTGGGCGTGGCAGGGGCCATGTGCGTCTTGCCGTACTTCCTTGGCGGCGACGTTTCCCTTCAGGCGCGGGGAGGCCTAAGGGGAGTTTCCTGCGGGACTCCCTCGAGGCGCGTTGGCGCCTCGGGAGGGTCCCCTGAGGTGAGGGATCCCTTGGGGGCAACGCTTCCACTTTAGGCCCTCGAGGGTCCCGTCAGGCGGTGACGCCTGGTCCTTAGCCGTTTCGTCTGACTGGCCAGTGTGCGAGGCCTGAGGGGGAATGGGCTCTCGCCATACCCCGGTTCCCACTTGGCCGACAGTAGCCCCCGGGCCCATGATGGGCACGGTTAAGCCCATGGGCTCAGGCGAAGCGTCGTGGGCCCTTAGTTCCCAGCCGGCCCGAGCCACGCGGCACTTGGACGAATAACGGCCTCACACGATCCGGGGTGCGAGTCGTGGGGGATCCCACCACGTCCCGGTAACTGCTCCTCGAGGCGACTTAGCCCAAGCGCTGCGGCTGAGTGCCGTTACCGTTTCCAATTCTTCTCATAGAGATTTTCGCTTCCCAGAGCTCTCCGCCTCCGCTCTCTACTGCGAATATCCATTCTCCATCTCCTTCAGTCCTCCGTACCCGCGACGATGGGCCCAGTCAAGAGCAAGAGCAAAGCCGCTGCGGGGACTTCCTCCCAGGTAGAAGCTCTAGAGGTTGTGCAGGGCGCGGCTCTTGTGGGGGCGCGCATGGATCTTTAAGCGTTGGAGAAGATTCACCACCTGGTTGCGGGGCAGACCAACGAGCACGGCGCCAGTGCGCTTCAAGCTGCTCGGTTCGGGAGATTCCCCCAGGGGTTTTATCCCCTATTTTTCCATGTCATCACCGCAGGGCAGGTGCCGCCGTACTCGCCTTTCCTGGAGGCGGTACTGGAGTTCTATCAAATCCAACTCCTTCATCTTCACCCAAATTCCGTGCTCATCCTTTCTATCTTCGCCTATCTCTGCGAGGCTTATTTGGGCGTTCGCCCCTCAGTAGCGCTCTTCCTTAACTTCAATTTGCTGCGGTGCATGGCTGTCGGCGAACGGACTGGGTGCGTCTCTTTCCGTATTGCGGACGACATGGGGAGCGTATACATTCCCATGTCATGGAGTGGAGACAAGTCTGTTACGGCCCTGCTCAAGAAGGTGGGTGACTTCCGTCAGAGGTGGCTGCTTATCGGCGTCAAGTCGCCCTGCGCGTTCCTAGACGTCATGGAGGCGCCGCCCGTGAAGAACTCTCATTGGTGCAAGTCTGCCCTTCGCGGCGCAAACAACGCACACCTGGTGGGCCGTTTGGCGTATCTCCGGGAGGAGGGCCTCACGGGGCAGCTAGTCGTGGCGGACTTTGTGCAGTGCCGCATTTCTCCTGTTCAGGCCCATGATCTGCCGATGTGGATCTACACTGGCCCCTCGGACCCAATGCGGCTTCACCCTGAGGACCACGACTCGGATGTTGTCAACACCATCTTGAACATCCTCTTTGCAAATCCGGAGGTGCTCGGGAAGATCGCCGGCTCCGTGCGACCTCTGCATCAGCTCCCTCTGGGCGACCGCATGGACATGTTGGACGGAATGCCAGACTTCACCCCGTATGGTCTGGCGGGAGCGATGGATGAGGTGGTCGCCTCATCGGTGCATGAAGTCGTGGGACCTGACTCCCCATCAGCCTCCCGTGCCTGGAGTAACGAGGGGGAGGCCGCGATAAGAGGGGCGTCCCCATGAGGCTTGAGCCCTTCACCGACGAGATCTGTGAAATATCGTCCAGTGACGATGATGTCTTCGCAGTAGCGCCTTTGCGCCCTGTGGTGGAGGCGACCGAGGTGGGGAAAGCCCTCGAGACAGGTGCTTCGCTGGGGAGGCGCGAGCCTCGCACCAAGGCCGTGGTGGATCACTCTGGGGTGAGACCCTCTGACGTCCCCTCCAAGAGGAAAGCGGAGACGCCTCTGGGGGGATCAGGCGCCAGGGCCATTCCCTCCTGGCGCTCTCCAGGCCTGGCGTGGGTCGATGCCGGAGCTTCCCCTTCAGGGTGAGTAATTACGGTTCCTGGTCATTCTTGGCTCTTGGTTTTTCCCTCTGTTTCGCACTCTCTTGAATGTCTTTTCTTGGGCTTTTTGCCAGCAATCTCGTGCCCGTGAAGTGCCACAGGCTCCGCAAGGCAGTAGACGTGAAGAGGGCCACAGCTGAGGCAGTGGCTGATGAAAACATGAGGCATGCGGAGACGGCCACTTCGGGCCATGTTGAGGGGGCGCCTCACATAGAGGCGGCCGCGCTCCAGGTGGGAGTGGCCGTGCCTCAAGATGAGGAGGGCGCGCCACGCCAAGGGGCCTCTACGTCGCCTCTCGAGCCTCGGGTGGTGGAAAGCGCGGAGGAGAAGGCTTCCACGCCGCCTCGCGTTCCCGCTCCCCTTTGCGCGGCTACGCCTCCGCGCGGGGCTACTCCGCCCCACGAGCCGACACTGCCGCGCGCATTGACACCAACGTTTGCGACATCTTCACCGTGCACCCCGGCGGCCTCTACGCCGCCCGCGGGGGAAACGAGAGAGGCGCCCGCGGGCGCAAGTGTGCCACTAGGAGGGGGTTTCTCTTCCCCTGTCCGCTCCGCTGGAGAAGATGAGTGCCCCACCGGCCCGAGCACCGAAGCAGAGGCAGACGCGGACGGAGGCGAAGCTGCGCCTAGCCCCCGAGCTCGTCCTGGGGTCGGGCTCGTGGGATCGGACGCCGCGACTGGGCCTTCGTTCAGTCAAGAGCTTGTCCTCCGAGGCAGGGATTGGAGCGCGGGACGCCGCGAGGTTGCTTTTGGCCTTGTGCGGGAGTCCTTGGAGGGCCTGGAGGATCACCTCGCCCTCGAAGACATAAAACTCGCCCAGCAGCAGGAGGAGCTCGCGAGGTCGTGGGCGTCCTTTCATGCGGCGGTCGAAGCACGCCGGCTGGAGGATGCGGCACTGTAGGCTGCGCGTGAGGAGGCCAACCGCTTTGCTAAGGAGATTCGCGAGGGGGCCATCCGCGACGCTGCAGAGCTCCTTGAGCCTCTTCAGGCAGAGCGCGACGCCGCTTCGGAGCTCCTGCGAGAGGCCACAGCTGAGCGCGAGGCGATGGGGGGCTCGCTGGCGCAGAAAAGCCGCGGTCTGGGCCTGTTGGAATCCCAGCTGCGTTCCGCCCACCAGGCCGCGGAGGCTGCTCTGGAGGAGGACCGCAAGGGCTTGGCTGAGCGTGAGCGGCAGTTGGCCCTCACGAGGAGAGAGTAGCTGCGGCGCGAGGAACAACGCCTTCAGGCGGAGAGGACTTGTTTGCCCAGCGCGAGGCTCTCAAGGCGCGGGAGGGAGGCCTGGCCCAGGCGATCTCGAAGTTCGACGAGCATGTCGCTGCTCAGAAGCTTTCTTACAAGCGCTTCGAGCGGCGTTTCGCCAAGAAGACGAAGGCGCCTGAGAAGGCCCTCGTGGAGCACGAGAAACAGCTCCGTCAGTCCCTCTTGCAGAAGTACCGCGCTCAGGTTCGGAAGCAGGAAGACCGCATCAAGGCCAAATATGTTGCGGACGTTCAGCAGCTCGTTGAGGTCGAGAAGGCCAACTACAATCTGGAGTGCTGCCTCAAGCGCGCCAAGGCTGGCCGACGCCGAGCGGAGGAAGCCCACGACAAAGCCGTCCACGGACCCAACTCCTTGGCCAAGGGTATGGAGGAGCAGGTGGCTCCGGCGATGGAGCGGGTGGCGGAAAGGCCGGTCTCGGTCCAGGCGGCCAGCGCGCTCGCGAAGCAGTGCGAGCACTTGTTCGAGGCTTTGGTCACGCGCGGCAATGAGCTCGTGGCGCAGCTTGGTGCGGATGCGCCGCACACCGGGGACCGAGGCCACGATGACGCCGCCACGCACTAGGCCTACTTCGACCGGCTCTTTGTGGCGCTTCGAGGGGGTTGGCCTGGGCCTCGAGGGTGTTTGCCTCGAGGGGGTTGGCCTCGACGCCTTCTGCAACCGCTTCAGGCGCGCGGAGGCTGCGGCTGAAGACAGCGAGGAGGAGGCATGCTCTGCCGAGGCTGAGGAGGGTGCCGCGGAGGAGGTCCAAGGCGGCGCTGCTTCCACCTGAGCCCCTTCTTGTTTCGCCTGCAAGCGCTTGTATCTGAAACAATCGTGTGTTTAGATTTCTTAAGACCTTTTGGCCTGTAATATACTCTTTATTGCTGTTTAATTCGAGCTTGTTTGCCCCCCGTGAGGTCTCTTTGGACTCATCTTCATGTCTATTTGTTCTATACGTCGGTAGGTCCCATCTCCTTGTGCCATGACTCCGCCACTTTAGCTTCTCGAGGTTTTCGCCTTGCAGAGGCTTTTCGTCCGGGAAGGTTACCCACTTGAAGGGTCGCTCCCGGGTGCCCCTTCAGGCTCGTGGGGAATTTTTTCCTGCAGATATTAGAGGGGCGAACCCAAACGCTGGAACACGGTTCACAGGACTCGTGCGCGCTTATAGGTCCCCTCAGGCGTTCCTTGCGAGGAGATTAAGTACCAAGGTCCTCTGTAGAGATGTCATGTTTGTGGGATCTTGCCCTCCAGCCAGAGCTCGGACTCTTGGATTTTGTAGTGCTGCTGGTGTGTCTTTTGAGGCACTGGCACCGTACTCAGCCCCCCCCTCACGAGGTACGTGTGTGGAGAGATATAAGCGCACATTTCAACAGAGTAATGCGAAAATAAAACTCACCAAATACATTTTAAAGCGGCGCCTAGGCGCTAAGTTCACTTGGGAACGAAATTGAGTCATTATGCTTGGGGTTGCCAAGTTAATGTTTTGACCATGTCGAGGCATGGGGACTACCCTTTAGTTGCAGAGAGTCTCAACGGCCTGAGGTGGCTCTTTAGATGGAGAGCTCGGAGGGTTTCCCCTCGAGAGAAGCCTTTGGATCTTGGAGGTTTAAGCCGTGAGCTTTTAACCTCTAGAGACAAAGATGCTTGGAGGTTGAGCCGTAGGCTGCCTCTTCCGCCAGAAGTCTCGACATGACAATGATCACGGGCGTGACAATGATCACGGTTGCATTTGTTCCATTAGGAGACAAAAATGCTTGTGAGGCTTAAGCCGTGAGCTTTTAACCTCTAGAGACAAAAATGCTTGGAGGTTGAGCCGTAGGCTCCGCTAGAAGTCTCGACGTGATAATGATCACGGGCGTGACAATGATCACGGTTTCATTTGTTCCATTAGGAGACAAAAATTCTTGTGAGGTTTAAGCCGTGAGCTTTTAACCTCTAGAGACAAAAATGCTTAGAGATTGAGCCGTAGGCTGCCTCTTTCGCTAGAAGTCTCGACGTGACAATGATCACGGTTGCGTTTGTTCCCTTAGGAGACAAAAAATGCTTTGGAGGTTTAAGCCGTGAGCTTTTAACCTCTAGAGACAAAAATGCTTCGAGGTTGAGCCGTGGGCTGCCTCTTCCGCTAGAAGTCTCGACGTGACAATGATCAAGGGTGTGACAATGATCACGTTTTTAATTTGTTCCTTGTGGATATAAAGATTTTTGAGGTTTAAGCCTTGACCTTTTAACCTTTAGAGACAAAAAGTGCTTGGAGGTTGAGCCGTGGGCTGCCTCTTTCGCTAAATGCCTTAACGTGACAATGATCACGGGTAGAACT
Organism: Poa annua; assembly: GCA_026929855.1. Classification (NCBI taxonomy): domain Eukaryota; kingdom Viridiplantae; phylum Streptophyta; class Magnoliopsida; order Poales; family Poaceae; genus Poa; species Poa annua. The sequence goes on from CM049427.1 coordinate 103,294,307, forward strand.
TGCGTAGGTGCATGATCTTCCATGAATTCTTGACGGGGACGTCATCTTGCGTCTCGAGGCGAGCCGCGCCAGGCCTGGCGATGTGGGTGACCCTGTTGGGGCCTTCCCACATCGGGGACAGCGTGTGGAGGCCCTCCCTGGAGAGGACTCACCTGAGGACGAGATCGCCTGCCTCCAGGGTGCGCGAGCGCACGTTGCGGCTGTGGTAGCGTCTCAGGTCCTGCTGGTATTTGGCCGCCCGTAGGGCGGCGCGGCGTCGTAGCCCTTCAAGGAGCAGTAGGTCGACGTTGTGGAGGTCCTCTTGCTGGTCCTCGTTAAAGGCAAGGACCCGTGGGGATCCATGCTTTATCTCTGTGGGGAGGACTGCTTCGGCTCCATAGACGAGGGCGAACAGTGTTTCCCCGGTGGGCATGGGAGGCGTGGCACGGATGGACAAAAGCAACGAGGGGAGCTCGTTGATCCAGCCCTTGCCGTGGCCCTTGAGGATATCGAAGGTCCTGGTCTTTAGGCCTTTGAGGACTTCTGCGTTTGCGCGCTCAGCCTGTCTGTTGCTTTGCGGGTGGGCGACTGAGGCGAAGCAGAGCTTGATGCCCATTCTTTCACAATAGGCTCTGAATATGCCACTGGTGAATTTTGAGCCATTGTCGGTGATGATGCGATTGGGCACTCCGAAGCGGCAGACCAGGCCTCTGATGAATTTCACCGCCGCGCCTGCTGTGATTGTGCGCGTCGCCTCCACTTCAGGCCACTTTGTGAACTTGTGAATGGCCATGAAGAGGTAGCGATATCCACCGTGCGCCGTTGGGAAATGTCCCAGGATGTCCAGCCCCAGACCGCAAACGGCCACGAGAGCGGAATGGTCTGTAGTCCCAGCGCTGGTTGGTGGATTTGCTTGGCGTGGAATTGGCAGGCTTCACATGCTTGAATGATGTGCATTGCATCTTGAAGTGCTTGAGGCCAGTAGAAGCCGCTCCTGAAGACTTTGCCTGCGAGGTTGCGGGCGCACGAATGGTGGCCGCATTCTCCGTTGTGGATGTCCTTGATCAGCAGCTTACATTCTTCAGGAGGGACGCATTTGAGCGTGATGCTGTTTGGGCGCTTGCGATAGAGAATTCCTTCGAGTATTTGGTACGATTTTGCTTGGCGGGCAATTCGCTCCGCTTCAACGTCTTCCTCGGGAAGGATCCCTTTGTGGAGGTAGTCCTTGATCTCGTCGATCCATCCTGTTTCTTGGTGCACCGCCGTGAGAAACAGACGCTCCCCTGTAGGGGGCCCGCAGCCTGGAGCCCCGTTTGCAGGTGGCGGTGGGAGCGCTTCGTCTGTGCTTGGGGGCAGGGCCTTTTGGGGCTGCTTTATGGATGCCTTGACGAGCCTTTCTTCAAAGACACCTCATGGCTGAGCTTGCCTCTTTGATGCGGGCTTGGCGATGTCATCAGCCTCTTGGATTTCCTTTCTTGGGATGTGCATGAGCTCCATTCCCCTGAAGTGCTTCTCAAGCCTACGGACCTCTTCAAGGTATGCGGCCATGTGATCGTCCTTAGGCTTGTAGCTCTTGGTAGAGAAGTTGACGAGCAACTGGGAGTCGCCCTTGATGAGTTGTAGTGTACCTGCACTTAAAATAAGGCAGATACCTGTGTATAGTGCAAATCCCTGGATCGATTCATTTGCACACACAGTTTACGATGTAATATCACAACAAAGCGTCAATTTTATTACATCGATGATCCAGAATTACAAAATATTCATTACAAGTTGCATAGCATAAAGCTAGCTTTGAAATAGTACACAGCGGAAATACAATAGCAGTGAGTCTCTATCACTTTCATGCTGCCACAGGAGAAAACATGTTGGTTGTAGACTCGAAACCTATAAACGAAACCTGACTCGTCATCTGAACAATCTGCAATAAGAAAAATATTGCAACAACGTGAGTATGGCAAGTGACACTATGGTGGACACTTAATGGAATAACTCTAAAGCCTATATGCACATTTTGGCTGGTGGAGTTCAAGGCTATTTTGCATAAAGCCAATTTTTCCTATCTCTTTGGAAAACACTTTCTTCAAATCAAGACAAGTATGGCATGAAAACAATAAATCTCATCTTCCCTTGTTCACCCATCAAGTTTTATTTCTGAAGTTGGAATGATGGAATCCTCCGTTGACGTCCGTGATCAGCTGCTCAAATTGTCCGTACCGTGGACACGACTAAGTACTTAGTTTTACACTCTACAGAGGTTGTGCACTTTCACCTTTAGACTCAATTTGTCCGAGAAATCCTATACACGCGGAGTGTATTATGGAAAGGAGAGAATTGAGACAAGAACTTTCAGAAGAAGAATGCAACCATACTAGCAAGACCCGTTCCACCTATCTTCTCTACATCTGCTTGTCAAGCTGACAGGTTGCACCCCCACAACTTAATTATTCTAGACAGAGCCCATTGTCAAAAGGCTGCACAGGAAGCAATCGTCACTCGGAGTTCTTCAGATTCCTCGGTTCCTGGGTGGCCATTCACAAGTGTACATACTCCAGGAACCATAGACCATACAACCACTTACCACCCAGGTGTTTCATTAATTTAGTGGATTTGCACTCTCGGGTAAAAATCACCATTGTCACAGCCCTAAGTAGAATAGACATTCATCCTAGGCGACGACAACCATGAGCACAGCCCTGAGTAGTCACTTAACATTTTGTAAAACTTTTCATCAATTGCATAGCATCAATACATCTACTAGTATGTTATAGGAACCTAGACACATGAGTAAGGTAATTCTACACAGGTTTAGCATAGCAATACTACCCTACTCATGCATATAAAAATACTAAGTAATGCATATAGAAAATAATAGAAAGTTTATGAGGTGTGCCACTTGCCTTTGAATGTTGTCGTTGTTCACAAAACTCTTTTCAACAACGAACGTTTGCTCTCCGTTCAATCTAAACAATATAAGCAAACAACAATACAACAATCAACAAACAGCAATCATCAAACATACATATACATACATAGTGAACAAACAGGTTTCATAAAAACTTCTAAGGAAAACATGTTATGGATGATATGCAAATTATTTCTAAGGACTAGAGATGCAAGTCATGCTATGAAAATCTTTTTAAGTCTTAAGTGAAAGACAAGATTAGGAAAGAGGGAAAAGATAGAAGAAAGATGTAGTTGTCCTCCAGGCTTCATCTCCAGACTTGTAATATTCTCCTTGGTGATGTCTTGATTAAATTCTTGGTAGACTTGAATAATCTTCAGACTTGATGGTTTTTGTATCATCTAGGCTGGTCTTGGATTTAACTTAGTCTTCATGAAGTCTCACAGAAGAAGGGAGAAAAGAAAGAGAGAGGAAGCAAGACTTAGAAAATATTTCTGGTTGGTCTTCATGAACTTCTTCTTGATCTTTCTTCTACGTGCTTCTAATCCTTGGAGATACTTCTGAAATCTTGTTTTGGCTAAGTCCTTCATTGGTCTTCTAGCTCCATGTTGAAAATTCTAAGAGTCTAAGTGTATCATTTTACCAAAATGCTAAGTTGAAAATATTTCTAACTTAGAGAAAATGGGGAAGGAGTTTTCTTATGGGAAAAATATATCTATATGTGAAAATAAGTTATGCATGCAATGCAATTTTAAATCCTTAGAAATATCATACAAAATTTGTGATATTTATAAAGCATGCATTAGGCTATAAATGCAATTTAATTAATTTCTATTTTTGGAAAATTTAATAAGGAAATAAATAAAGGAATAATTATAGGATTAAAGTTTTCCATGATTAAATTTTTATAGCAAAATTTTATAACTAGTGTTAATAGACAGGGGCATTTAACTAAATTGATAGCAATTTGATTAAATCAAAAATAATATTTCTATTAATAGTTATGTTGAAAATACTCAAACTATTCAATTTAAATATATAACTATGAATTCATTCAAATTTCCCTCAAAATATTTTATAGCAGTGGCATCAATTTACAAATATTCTAAAGTTTCTAAAACAATTTTATTTGCAATTTTTGGATTTATAGATTTAAAGTTATGAAAAATATACTCAAATCTTCCATTTGAAATTTGAATATTTTAAACTTAGTCAAATTTGAATTTTGGCAGGTCCAAAATATTCTACATGTCGAGGGCTTTCCAAAAATATAAAGTTTGTTAAATTTGGATAAGTGGTTAAAAAGTTATGACAGATCTAAGTGGCAGGGGCTTTTCTACAAAACTGCCATTTTATTTAATTTAAGAAAAATCATTTCCACGCTGGCGCTGACGTGTCGATGACGCGGCGCTGACGAGGCGTTGACTGTACCGCTGAGTCAGCGTACCGATTCGGTTTAAAGAAGATCTAATCTTGGCCGTACGATCGAGATCCAACGGCTGAGAACAAAACAGAGCGGCGTGGCCCGCCGGAGTTGTCTCCAGTGACCTAACCGTGGCCGTGCCATTGCCGGCGCCGCGCGTTCTCGGCGTTCTACGTCCTACGGAGATGAACGGGACATACCCGAGGGTGCAGCGCATCAAGATGGAGGCGATGGCGAGGTGACGGCGACAAGAGCATCCTCTGCTTCCCGCAATGGCTCGCCGGAGTTGCGCGTGGCGGCGGCAAGCTTCGGGCGAGGACGAACGCGACGAATGGCTGCGAAAAAAATTATTAAATCTTTTCACAACGGTGCACAACAACTAAACAAAACGGAGGGGAGAAGTGAGATGGTCCGGGGTGGCCGGAGTTCGTTGTACGGACTGCTTTTCGCCGGCGGCAGCGGCGGGATGGCGGGGACGTGTGTGGGTAGCCTAGGGGCTCTCGGGTGGAAAGGTTTGGGGCAAACGCGAGAGGGGATCAAGGGGCTACAAATAAGCAGGCAGGGGCGTCGAATCCGCGTCTTAAACGCCCGCGTTGAAGCGAGGTAACGCCGGCCGTTTCGGGCTAGGTCGAGGGCGTGGTTTCCGGCGAGAGCTTGAAGAAGCCTCACCCCTGACAGGTGGGGTCCGCAAGTCAGCGAGCGAGAGAGAGCGAGGCCAGCGTGGGCTGCTGCTGGACCTCTGCTCGCTGCGCGTGCGCGAGGGGACAAATGGGCTTCGGCCCATTTGGCTCTTCTATTCCCTTTTTTTTTTGTTTAATGTTTTCTTTTCTAATTTCTGTTTTTCTCTTTTCTTTATATCTTTTGAATGAAAACTCCAAATTAAGTCTAATCAATTCCTAAATATTTGTAAAAACAATATCTTTGTGTTAAACCAGTAGTAGGCATGTTTTGAACACTTTTCAAAAATCAAAATTTTGAATTATTGATTAAATACAAATTTGCCACTTAATGTCAATTTTAAAATTTAGGGTTTTAATAATTTCATTTGGGTTTAAATAAAATTTATGAAATTTCCACAATCTTATATGTTTGATATTAAGTTATCTTAAACTCATTTTCAATAACTATTCATCTTTATTTTAGTCTAATAGTAAAATATCAGATTATAAATAATATTAAGGGGATAGGGATTATAATAAATTAAATTGTTGATTCATAATATTTTGTGTGCCATTATGTTTTATATTATTCTTATTACTTTGAAAACTTCATAACAACTTTGGAAAAGATTTTAGATTTAATTTATTCCTTATATAGAAAATATATTCATGAAAGTCATTTTATGTTTTGAAAATAAATGAAAATCATTTAAGCAAATGAAATGTTTATTTGGGTTGTTAAGTAATTATAAAATCTATGAGGTTTTAAAGCTATAAGCTATAGACTTGTAATATCCAAACTATGTTTTAAACTCAGGAAAATGAATAATAATCTTTTGGCAAGTAGACAATGTTTTCAATATTTAAAATAACACTTGTAATTATTATTTTAATTTATTTATAGCTGAGGCTAAGTGGTTGAAATCAATTACTTATAAGTAAACTATTTACTTAAAATAAAATGGATTGTAGTTTGTAAAATATTTGTCAATTTACATATTAAGGTTTTTGAAATACAATAGATAATAAAATGTTTAAACTGAGACATTTGAATTATTAAACCTTTTCAATAAGTTTGAAGTCTTTCATAGTTGGTTTTCTTATGCATTTAATATTTTATTTTAATAAAAAGAAAAGTTTTAAATTTTTGTGATTTTTGAACATTATAAAATGTTGGGATGTTACATGAGTAGATGCTTGACG